>JAWZYU010000004.1:5000000-10000000 GCA_038380435.1 Ryuthela nishihirai
GCTCCTTCATGCTGTTAATCGGAGATATCGGTCTTGTACAGCAGTCGTAACTCTAGCCTTTCCTTGCTAAACCTCCGAGATGTGAAATCCATGCTAAGAAATTGATTCCACATCCTATGGAATACAGAAAGTCTCATATTCAGCCATCGTGCCACATCTGACTAACTTTGGCCTGCTTCAAGCCAGCTAATAGATCTCCACTGCAGTTCATTTGGCAAATGATGTCTCAAGGTCATTCCTACAAAATGGCTATTTCAAATTTCTTTACTCACATTTACAATACAAAATAATAATCCACCCCAAAACACCTAATTTTATGCCACTATCCTACTATGCAAATTGATGCAACCTAGACTAATTTGCATATGATACGTTCACTCGGCATTATTTTATTGGTGACATGAACAAGTTTGGTGAGGATCACACAATTTTTTGGCGTATTATCACAATTTTTCTCATTTTTCCTTAATTTATGTAAACCAGTGTATTAGCATACAAGCTGTGAATAACTGAAACAAAAATTCAAGTTATTTTTAATCATTTGCAAGCAATTAAAAAAACATAACTATGCAACATTGCTATTTAAAGTATGGCTGTCAAATATGCCTCACAAAATTCTGTCATGAACCCTCTTTTATAAAGCATTTCAACTGATTTAAGTAAATAAAGAAAATAGTTTCAGAACTATTAGCTCTCACAACATAGCAGAAACACTTTTTTTAAATCATATTTCTATTAATCCTTTGTGTGTCTAAAGACAGTTTATTATTTTTAGCTTTCTGATCCTAGAAGCCCAAAAACAGCAACAAGTGTTAAGTATCACAAAGTTTTAAATTTTCATTCTTTTTAATCAGAAAGCAGTATTTTTTTCTTTAAAGTTAAATTAGCAGTGGCTAATTTTAAATTTTTATACAGAATATAAAATGTTTCCATTTAAATGGACTTTATTTATAATCAAAAGAAAATGAATATATAAATCTATTTTTTAAATATAATTTTACTGATATTCAGCATGTACATTACAATATAGAAACCATCCCATTATCATCCTCAAGCAGCCATGGGCTACAGAGCTCCAACCAGATTGCACAATTTAGTTCTCCAAACACATCTGTTCTGAGCTACAGCTGCTGCATCTGCCAATGTCGACCAATTCTATAAGGCCCTGTTTAACATTGTCTGCCCCCACATCCTAGGTCTCCCCCTATTTCTGAGGCCCTTAGGCACACTGTTCATAACCTTATTCGCTAATCTACTATTATGCACATGAACAACATGGCCAAACCAAAAGAGTCTCTCTCTCTCTCTGCACAATATGTCACTCAAAGGAGTTCCCAATTCTTTTGCTTATTTCATATGTAGGTTTATACAAATTTGAACTACCTAATGACCAAGATACTGTGTAAGCATCTAGAATCAAATGCATCATTTCCTGTTATCTTACAAACGGTTGGGTTGTTTTACCTCTGAGCGGCACTTTTTTGCACACCATGGGCTAAATGGCCAGGTCACATGAACCCCGAAGGCTCAGAGAAGGTTGGGGGAGGGGACCCACTGGAATAGCTGTTGGGAGATAGATGGTACCTCCCGTCAAGGCCATCCAACGTGTTCTTTAACGTGCACAGGGTATGTCTCTCCCGCACACGGGGCCACGGCTTAACATCCCATCCGATGGACGGCGGCCTTTCCAAGCCCAATGGTGTCCCCTACTGACCGTGTGCAGGGCGGAGATAAATCTCAACACTGACCCAGCTGGGACTCGAACCTGGGAACTACAGATTACGAGCTTGGCGCGCTATCAACTGAGCCGCCCCCTACTTATAAATGGTCAAAGTTGACCTTTACTGTAACTAACCCTAGAAAGAACCAAACTATTTAATTTTAATCTTTACATGTGTACGATTATTTTCCCACACTCTCCATATTCTTAATAGTTGGCCACATTCTTAATAATTGGATTGCTCTCGGATTATTAATCTCCAGATTCTTAATAGTCCCAGCACCAATCCCTATACTTCTGTTTGTCTCACGCTGCACATTATTTGTATCTGTTACATAGTTGCCAAGAAAATTAAACTCGGACACTTGTTCAAGAGTGCAACCATTCAGATTAACTGAACAACAGCATGCCTGACCTATTCCTTATACTTTAGTTTTCTCTCTTTTATCACCAAATCTACTCTACTACCAATCTCATCAACAGCTCTAATGAAAGAGTTCATCTAATCAACATCATTTCCAAAAATGGCCCATCATCAGCATAATATAAATCAGAAATTTTTTTATCTCTAGACCATTTAAAGCTCAAAATCTTTCCCTTTCAATGAATTTCATATAACATAATCAATAACCAAACTAAAGAGGAAAGGTGACAAAATGCACCCTTGTGGAACACAAGAAGCAATGCTAACCAATTGTCACAAACTTTCCTAATTTTCACAGGACTTAGTGTTACTGTAAAGAGTTTTCATTATGTTAACTAACTTGTCTGGTATGCCCTAAGATCTCATGACCAACCAACCATAAATTCTAAAGGTCAAGAGCCTTTTTCAAATCTACAAAGATAGAAACCACGTTTCTGAAACTCTAAACATTTTTCAAGAATCTGCCTACGTGAAAAAATCTGATCTACATATCCCCTATTACTTCTGAATCCACAGTGCTTATTACACAATTGCTCGTCGACCAGGTTCCTTTACTTTACCTGGAACAGAAAGTAGTCTGATACCCCTATAGTTATCACAAGAACTGTGATCACCTTTTTTAAAATTGGGATGATAATAGTTCTGGTAAAATCCTTAGGAACAATACCTTTATTATAAAAGTTATTTAAAATTGCAGTCAGCCATGTTGTAACAAAAATATCCCCAGCTCTAATCATTCCAGTAGTCATTTCATATACCCCTGGGGATTTATGCAATTTAAGTTTAAAAATAGCCAAAATAACTTCAGATTGTGATATAGAGCCAACATTAAAGCCACCAATGCATCTATCATCATTGCAAACAATGGGAATAGAACTAACCGCATTGTTTAGAATATCACTGAAACGCTCAGCCCACCTAGCCATGGCAGAATCTTCACCTTCTATAACCTTACCTTGTTTATCCTTCAATCCCTGCATACCTGTCCGTTTTCTACCACACAAAACATTAACTATCTGGAACAGCTCTCTGCTGTTGTGCTGTCTAACTGCTTCCGCAGCTTTGTCAGCCAAACCATCACGCCAAAGAACATCTCTGAAATTCTCATTCCTCCTAGCCATGACAAAATCTTGACTTCAATGACCTTACCATGTTTATCCTTCAATCAATGTACACTTGTTCATTTTTTTCCACACAAAACTTAACTTTTTTTATCTTTACATCATACAGCTCTCTCCTGTTATGCTATCTAGCTGCTTCTTCAGCTTTGTAAGGCAAGATATCAAGCCAAAGATTTTTGTCAGCTGCTAACTGATCCTTTACATGTTTATTAAGTTCTTTATAATACTTTCTGTTAGGATTAATAGGGTGTTGATTAAGGATATTGCTACAGTTCTTTCTTTCAAAAAGCTTTAGCTATAACTGGGTCTTTTGAGCCTCTGTTAAAGGTAACTTTTTTAATCTTAGCACAACACTTCTCAAGTTTCAAGGCACTTTTTACCAGATAATGGTTAGATCCAATTTCAGCTCCCCTATATGACCAGGTATTCCTAACAGAACTAGCCCATTTGTTGTTAATATATAATCAATCACATTCTTATGCAGCCCATCAGGTGAAACCCACGTGTACTTATGTATGTCGCGGTGTTTGTAATAAGTGTTGGTTATTCTGAATCCATTGAGTTTACTTACCTGTAGGAGACGTTGCCCATTGCCATTGCAGCTACCAATACCAAAAGGGCCTATTACTCCTCCCCAAAGGTCAGAGTCAGTACCAACTTTGGCATTGAAGTCACCAAGAACAAGGGTAATATCTCCTTTCTTGACAGAATTCAAAACATCCTGAAGTTGTTCATAAAACCTATCCTTCTCATCCTCATCGGCATCCTCAGTGGGGGCATAACAGCAGATAACATTCAAGTCTTTAACACTTGTCTGAAATTTTACTGTAAGAAACCTTTCATTAATGCAGTCATATCCTAGAAGAGCACTACCAGGGTATCTGCTGAGAATCAAATATATGCCTTGGAGATGCTTTCCATCTTCCCTCCCTGAAAATAAATTTGAGAATATTTTTAGGTATCTGACCTTCATCTGTCCATCTGGTCTCTGGTAAGCTGAGAATATCAAAGTTCTAATGTTGGAATTCTTGTGTGAGGTCATCAAGAAAATAGTATATGTGCAGAGTACTCGCATTCCAACTACCTGTGGAGAGGAAATGGTAAGTGGGATGTTTAAAGAAACTATGTTTAGTGAGAGAGGAAGTGCCAACAATATCAAACAGCCCTCTATTCGCAGGAATGAGGCAAAGACCCATTTCCCCACCACTAAAGGTTACTAAAAGCCCCATCTCTGAAAGACTTCCTCTAATGTAAGTTTGATGATGCCTGTAGAAGCAAGAGTTCAGGTACCTGCAATGGCCTCTGATCAAGATTATCCATCTACTGATAAATATATCTTGTGAATGCATTTATTTGGGGCTGTCAATCCACACAAAAAAACACAGAAAACACAGAAGATTTTCCCTTAACAGAGTGCAGCAAATTCAGGATCCATAATCAAGCTCAGAGCTATTATTCCATTCTGGCTGGTTTAAATGGTCAGCACCAGGATTCTGTGTGATTGACCATTCTTCAGCAGGGTAGGAGAAAAAAAGAAAAATAGCTATAGTAGTCCAGATCTGTAGGCCACACAGATATGGCAGTCTTCCCCTTCCATAAGAGAGTATAACTTCTGAAAGGTACTAGCAGTCTGCATCATTATGACAATTGTGGTTTGCTTATTGCTGAAGTTGAGAGAGAATGGAATCAGTTTAAAAAGGCTTTTCTTGAAACCAATAGTAGTCTTTCGGGTAAAAGAGATCATAGGAAACAAAATTATTTGAGTGATAAGGCTATGGAACTTATTACTGAAAGAAGGAAGTGCAGGATTAATATGAATCAACACTCTACTAGTCCTAACAGAAAGCATTACAATGAGCTTAATAAGCATGTAAAGGATCAAGCTGATAAGAATCTTTGACTTGATAGCTTGGCTGAAAAAACAGAGGAAGCAGTTAGACAGCACAACAGCTGGGGGTTGTACCAGATTGTTAATGCCTTATGTGGAAAAAACAGACAGGTACACAGGAATTGAGGGATAAATATGGCAAGGCGGTTGAAGGTGAAGATTCTGTGATGGCTAGGTTGGCTGAGCATTTCAGAAGTTCTAAATAATGTAATTATTTCTACCCCTATTGTTTATGGGGTGGGGGTAGCTCAGTTGGTAGTGTGCCAGGCTTGTAATCTGCAGTTCTCAGGTTTGAATCTCAGCTGGGTCAGAGTTGAGATTTATCTTCCAGTGACTAACTAGCTATCATTACAGATAAAAAATTCAGAGAAAAATGTTTGCAAAAATTGCAAAATTCTAATATCTCAAAAAGCAGTAAAAAACATATAAAATAATTATAATTTATAGAATATGCACTTTGTCATGATAAAAACATCAAATGAATGACAACTATGAAATGAAGAAAAATAGTTCTTGTTGTATGTCAGACACAGTGATCTTTAACATTATTGTATGTAGTTTCTATTTGTCCTACATGGTGTCAAACTCCAATCCATTGCTGTACACTTTGCATACAATGCAAAAGATTACTACAGACACCTATTCCTGCATTTAGCAAAATTCAAAAAGCAATATACATTGTAAAATACACAGGGTCTGAAGGGGTTAATGTATCTGAAGGTCCCAGGTACATCAGGTTTGGGAGAGCCCCAACCATTCAGGAGGAAGGGAAATGTACTACATCTGTAAAACATTTTATGACTTATGAATAGATAAAATGTATGCAGCAGGTTAAATAAATAATAAATAAATACCCCCCCAAGCAGCTGCTTGTCATAGAGGTCTCACAGGAGCATATCAGTTTATATGACATAGAGTAGGTCTGTGAGAATGGTGAGAACTCAGCAGAAAAACAGCACAAACATCCATGCCTTATCTGAGGCTTGAACCCAGGTCCCTTTGATCAGTAAACTAAATTACGGAATTGAATAAACAGATAATTTAACATGTATTATATAAACTTGCACATACTGAAACATAAACAAAAGATGAAGTATAAACAAAAATAAATATCTGTTCTTTGTAGGTATTTAACAAAAACCACATTATATTTGGAATTAACCCAAGTAGAAACAAGAGATGTGTACACAAATAGTGGGTTATATATATAGTGATTGTGAAATATTTTACCGAATAAAAGGTTGAAAAAAGAAAAAAAAATAGAGTTTTAACTATTTTGAAGCCCCCAATGAGTTTCAAGGCCACATGTGAATACCTCATGTGCCAGTGTGGTAATCCACCACTGCAAATGGGAAAATGTGTGTTTACAACCTTAACATAATTTTTACCTATTGATTTGACCTTAAAACCAGAAGAATACTTATCGTGCAGGCAAATATATGATGCTAATTTTAATTTTTTTTTTCATTTTCTGCCTTTAGCACCTTTTAACCACAGAAATTTAAATTAATTGATGATAATTGGGAAAATGCAAATGGTAATATTTTATTAGCATCTATGAATTACAAAAAGAATTTTTCATTTATTTCTCAAAATAGGGAAGTTTCTCTTAAACAAAAAAAAAGTTCTTCCTAAACTTCTTTAAAAGTTCTTTGCACAATTAACCTAAAACTACTATTTTTAAAATCTGAGAATTTTGGAAGCAATTATGAAGTATGTATGTCTATTTTTTTCTGTTTTACTCTCTCTTCTCCACCTTAAACTTGTTTTAATATTCCTAGAATTATTTTTATCATTCATCCCAGTATTCAATGTATGCTTTTGCACTACTGAAACCAAAACCACGTTTGTGCAATTATACTTGCAAACTAGGTTATGGCCCAGCAAGACGTAGATACCATTAATTCACAGAAGGTGTGCTAATAAAATATTACTATTTGGATTTTCCTAATCATCCATTAGTTTATATTTCCAATGTTAGAAGGTGTAAAAGTTTCAAAAATGTCATTGTTTTAGGAACTGAGAATCACAAATTTGTCAGAGGTGATAGCTTTCTTTTGAATTTTATTTCAGTTCAAAAATATGTCTGATTTCAACTCAATTTCTCTCATTTTATGTGCTAAATAAAATTATACTCAAAATAAATAAGAAGCCTAGATATAATGGTGAAAAATTATCAATAACACACTGTCTGGACAAATTATTATGAATACCTACTTCATACAGGGTGGGGTTTATAAAATAATTTCCCTATTCTGAAGTCTCTGGAGTGACAAAGAACAGATATAGCGCTGAAAAAAGTGGCACGTAGTTTAATGAGAACACGTGAAAGCGAATTAGCAAAGAAAAAAAAAATAGTTTCAACTGTCACCACTAGAGGAAAAATGAGTGTTGCAAACACAAGAAAGACACAGGTGAGAAAACGCTATTTTAGTTTCACGTACATGCCTGTTATAGAAATTGTTCAATACCCTCTCCATTGGGGCAGATGATGTGCTGGAAGCGAAGGACTGCATTGGCCATGATTACTTGTCAAATATCAATATCAAATAGTTATGAATATTTTTAAAAACATAATTTAATATTAAATATTTTAGCTTCCGTAATTCCTTAATACTGAATGAATATTGTTGGAAATTTAGATTTAAATATATTTGATTATGATCTTTAATTTATTTTTAATCATTCAGATCAGCAAATGACAAACCCAGTTCTTGAGATAGCTCCAGAGCCAGAAATCACAAGGATTCAAGTGTGGTGAAGCATGGTGGCCTGGAATGAGGAAAGTCTCCAGAAACTAAGCATTCATCGTCAAATGTTGTATGCAGTCAGTGCTGCTTTATCTGCTGACTAACATGTAATAATATAATAGTCCAGTGCTGCTTTATCTGCTGACTAACATGTGGGGGACACCATTTTGCATGAACACTGTTATGTCCACCACTGGTTCCTGGAGGGTTGTAATCACATGATGCTAGAGAAGAGCACAGTAATGGGCACCTGTTATGGTACACAGCAATGGACCATTCAGGTGTAGTCTCCTCAAAGAGGAATGGCCCAATGATGAAGTCAGCATTGGCCACACTGTCGTGCCACAACTGCAGTTCACACAGGATGGCCTTTACAGGAGACTTCCATCTGTCATTTAACAGCTGTACACACAACAGTGTGTACAGCTGTTAAGTGCCACACTATCATGTGTGAGGGATGGAGAGGCCATTCATGCACAGCAGATGGAGGTGACACAGCCATATCTCTGTAAAACATGGAGGGTTTTTGTGTAAATAAATCTAAACACTTGTGGAGATGACAAGAGTGAGGATGAAGTGCACCTAGTTGGTCCACAGGACCACTCACGATCATATGTCCACCTCCCTCTGCACCAAAAATTGGAGAGTGAATGCGGTGTATGGATACCATCGCACAACATGCCGTAGCGCTTTGCAGGTCATTGTCAATGGAAGGTCCAATTGTCATGAGAGCACTCTGGCATGGGCTGTCATGGCAACAGTCACCTCATCCACCACATTTTCTGCAATAGGTGACAATCCTTTTCCTGGTACCACTCCCAACTCACCAGTTGCCTCAAACTTCTTTAGCATCTTCCATAATGCCACTGACATCAGACTTTTCAGATGTTTGATACTTTCGAAGTGTGGCATTTGCGTTGCTCTGATTCTGGCAGGGTTGTTTTACCTCTGAGCATCACTTTTTTGCACACAATGGGCTAAATGGCAAGGTCACAAAGATCCCGAGGGCTCAGAGAAAATTGGGAGAAGGGACCCACTGGAACAGCTGTTGGGAGACATGATGGTAGCCTCCTGTCAAGGTCATCCAGTGTGTTCTTTAACATGCACAGGGTAAGGCTCTTCCTCACACAGGGCCTCTGCTTAATGTCCCATCTGATGGACGGTGGCCTTTCGAAGATCATCAATGTCCCCTGCTGACCATGGGCAGGGTGGAGAGTTTTGCGGAGATAAATCTCAATGCTGACACAGCTGGAACTCGAACCAGGGAACTGCAGATTACGAACTGGTACGCTACCAACTGAGCCACCCCCACCCCTCAGAGAAGGAAATCCACTGTACAGCTGTTACGTTAAGCAACAGATGGAAGTCTCCTGTAAAGGTCATCCAGTGTGTTCTTTAACATGCACAGGGTATGGCTCTGCTATACATGGAGCCACAGCTTAACATCTCATCTGACATGAGGGCGGGGGTGGCTCAGTCGGTAGTGTGTCAGGCTTGTAATCTGTAGTTCCCAGGTTCGAGTCCCAGCTGGGTCAGCGTTGAGATTTATCTCCGCAAAATCCCCGCCCTACCCACGGTCAGTAGGGGACACCGATGGGCTCGGAAAGGCTGCCGTCTGTCGGATGGGATGTTAAGCCGTGGCCCCGTGTGCAGGAGATCCAAAAGCTTTTGCCAAAAACAAAAGAAATATTTGGAGAGTTCAAATACCAAAATAAAGGCAGAAATTTGTCAGACAAAATAGGACCTTTTTTGATTTTGTTCAGTAAAACAATGAAAAAAAAAAATGGAAAAATGCATATATATGAAATAATGTTGAAAGCTATGAGAAATTTCTGGGGCTAAAGTAAATTCACATAGAACTGCAAAACACAATGTTGCACTGTATTCCTTTAATTATTATATAAATCTAAAAGGCATCCAGATCACTGATGATGCTTACATAGAATTAAAATTCAACTAATATTAACAAATGTCACTGAAATTATATAAATGTAATATTTATATACACAGCCCTGCTAAATATTTGAGAATTTCCATGTTATGTTAATAGGAATCTAACTTCAAAGCTCTTCAACTTGCAAAATATGCATTTAATGGAAAAGTGTGACTGAAGATAAGATTGTACTAAAATCTATTTAAATATTGATTTTCGACAATATTCATTCAGTAGTTATTGAAGCTGGAATATTTCACAACAGTAATTTGTTATAAGAATCTATCTCCTAGTTGTTTTTGGGTTGTCTTATCTCTGAACATCACTTTTTTTCACACAACAAGCTAAATGGCTAAGTCATAAGAACACTAAGGGTTCAGAGAAGTTTGGGGGGAGAGGACTCACTAGACACTTGTCAGGAGACAGATGTAAGCCTCCCATTAAGACTATCCAGCATCATTACTTCTTAATGTGCACAAGATATGCTGTCCTACACATGGGGCCATGGCTTCCCCTACCACCAAGATGGCAGCCTTTCCAAGCCCATTGGTGGACACTGGCACAGGTGGGACTCGAACCAAGGAACTGCAGATTACAAGCCTGAGGCACTATCAACTGAGCCAATCCTCATCCCAAATTTAATGCAGAATTTAATTAAAAATTTAATAATAAGTATTGTTTCAAATAATTTAATACACATTTTTGAAATTTGCATAATAATTGTTTCAATATCAAATAGTTATGAATATTTTTAAAAACATGATAATATTAAATATTTCAGCTTCCACAATTCCTTAATACTGAATGAATATTGTTGGAAATTTAGATTTAAATATGCTTGATTATGATCTTTAATTTATTTTTAGTCATATTTTTCCATTAAATGCATAATTTAGAAACCATAGAGCATCAGAGTTAGATTCCCATTGACATAACATGGAAATTCTCTAATATTTTGGTAAGGCAGTATATGCTTACCATCTTTGGATGTCTGAATTCCACGTTTCTGACTTTGGGATGTTGATTTATCACCAATGTAACGATTCACTTCTTTTGCTGATTCAAGATTGCTTCCTGAGGTCTGAAATATTTTTTCCCAAACTAATTAAATGACTAATAAAAAGTATTAAAATGATATTCATTACATTTTTAACAGCATTTTTCTTTACCATACAACTGAATATAATTTTGAAATGAGAGTATTTAAATCACATTTTAAGTTTTTAAGTATTAAATCTTAAATGTTAATGCATTTGCATTATTCAACAAATAAGTATCCATTTGCCACTCAAACTAATATTTGCAAAAAGTTGACTTAAGGTATGAAAGTATATGCTTGAATAATAAAATGGAATATTCTATAATTTGTTAGCAATGCAAAAAACTATATATTATACCCCTATATAAGCAAACTGTCTCTGGTCAATATTCATTTCAATTATCCATATTTTTTAATCTGGAAAAGACTAAATTCTACGTGATTAAACTTCACACTGCACATAATTTCTGGTAGCATCAAAATCAATAAGACTTTTCAAATATTTTTCTAGTTTTTATCTGAGCATACAGGAAATGATTAGTCAGAGTACTATGCAATCAACATTTTAAACAAACTAAATATAAAAAAAAGTTGACTATAAGGATAATTATATTAATTATTAATTAACTAATATAAATTAATAATTAATAATAATCATATAAATTAATTACTAATTAATATTAATCACACAACTGTTGATTTAAATAGTTTTTCAGTGGTTCTAAGGTCAGTTTTTTTCTACCTCTACAAACACTGATATAACTGCTTTGGAATGATATAATTAACTATCTATTTGAATTGAATGTAGTTGAATATTTAATATAGTTTTATGCCCCATTTCATTAATATTTCAAATTTGCCTCAGGAAATAAATTTCAACTGGCATTTCTAAGGTTAACAGATTCTTATAATTATATATTACAACAAGTAATTCTGATAACACTCATATGAAAAAATTCATATGGAATTAAATTATAATAAGCTAATTGCAAATATAACATGATGCTTAAAACAAATATTCTTACTAGCTCTTCATTTTCATATGAATCCTTAATATGCAAGTTTCCAGGATGATGGGCTAGCTGGAAATACTTATTTTTAAGTATTTCCAACTAACCCATCATGCCTGCCATTCTGGCTGGAATAAAAACCAAAGATTATTTTAAGTGTTATCCCTAATTCTAATTTCCAATTTTTGGTAGTTCTACAATTCGGTTTATCTACAATGGAAAGCACAAATAATCTTCTAGCAGTGCCATCAGATGAACTTGCTTGGTTAAGAATGGATCGCATTTGAATGTCTGATGAAGTGGCTTATAGTAGACTTTGGCTGTGGTAACTGGTCTACACTCCAAAATATCAACCCATATTCTATTTTAAATTGCTTTAAGATCACATACTTTCAGCAGCCAGATGTATATCAAGGATAAATGGAGAGAGAGCTGAGGCCAACAGAGAACGAGATGTATATAGCAGTTTACAATATTTTCAGTAAAAGTAAAATTCTAACTTTCTAGTTTAGCAGAAAAGCCTAGATTTCTGATTACATTAAAGATTAAAAAAATATATTAATTGGGCAGAAGATAAGCACAAATTCTTATTCTTTCTGGTGTACAACACATTTTTTGCAAATAAAACACTAATTTTTTTTGTTGAATTATGCAGACTAGTTGGGTTGTTTTACTTCTATCAGGTCCAAGGACCTTAGGGCTCAGAGAAGGTTGGGGAAGGGGACCCACTGGATAGCTGTTACGAGAGAGATGGTAGCCTCCCAACAAGGCCATCCAGCATATTCTTTAATGTGCATAGGGTATGGTTCTCTCACACAGGGTCATGGCTTTATGTTCCATCCGATGGCCTTTCCAAGTCCATCAGTGTCCCCCTTACTGATTTTGCATACTAAATTTCAGTAGAAGTTACTAAATATAGCCATTCCAGTAACTTCTAGTGTAGTAACTTAAAGAGCATGAATACAACTATGTGAGTTGGTCTCTTTTGCCCTTACAATTGTATTTCCCATTTCCTCGCACTTTTTTTTCTAGTTCTTGTACGTACTTGGATCTGAGAATGCAAATGAATAATTGTTACTAAACTAACTTATCTCAAAGATTTTTTCAGGTGTGTGTATGTGTGTGTGAAGGACTGTTCTAAACATCTTTATTTCCAGCTTAACCAATAGTATATAGCTAACTAATACAATATATCTGGCATTTAGCCAAAAAGTAATTTTGGAGGCCCAAAGTTAAATTTGGGGGAAGAAGGGATAAAATAAAATGGGGATGGAAAAAAATCATATTTGTACAATATTTTCGTTTACTTCCTGCAAAATATATATTACAGCAACAGAATAATAAACAGGCTAAAAACAAATTGATGCACACAAAGAATTTGTTTTCTAAATATTAATTCCTTAAAATTTCAGCATCTAATACTTTAGGATGGAAAATTACAGAATTTGAACCTTTCCAAAAACTTGCATTCTATATTTCACCACAAAAGCAAAAGTAAAATGCAAGAATTTTGAAAGTTAGAAGATAACTATCAAAATACCATAATTAGGAATCAGCCAGAATTGCAAAACTGATACAGCATATAAAGGACAAAGAAAGGTTTAGCACAAAAACTTCTGCTTTTAAATTTTAACCTTTGGCTTACACAGCAGTCTCTCAGATGGACAAGGCAATGGAGTCTGTTCATGCAACAAATGTCTCTTGGACAGACAGGCAAGGCAGCTATAATCATTACTTTGAATACCCTCCTCTCTTGTCAACATATGTCATGAGGTGACAGATACTTTTTGCACATGAAAGAGAAGTTATTTTAGAGCACTTATAAGGATTATTTTTATGAAGTATGGCAATTGTTGTTGCATTATAAAAATTGGCAATTTCCTGGCTTTCTTCTGTAGCAAGAATAATGTTTCAGTGTTGTAAAAAGAAAGCAAAATGTGTATATGCTAACTAGTGTAGGAATCTTGAATATTTTGAATAAAAGTGGAAACAACTCTTCATAAAATACTAATTAAGAAGAAAGTGATGTGTTGAGTTTTGGTATCAATGGCAATATTGACAGAAGAAATTTCAAGTTTTAGTGATGAAAAGTGGCAAAGAAGTCAGTGATATTGATGCACCCAGTGTAGCACACAAAAAAGAAGGATGATTGATGGAAATGGGATCAAAATCTGGATAAACCTAAAATATTCAATTTTACTTAAACACCTGGAATGAATTGTAGGATAAACAGGTAATTACCAGCTGATCTGACCCCTATTGATACACAGAAGAAACTGAAGTAGCAGATGAAACAAACAGTTATGCAACACAGTTTCACAATAGTCAGCCAAATTCAAAAACAATAAAGTAATGGTTTCTGATAACTGATGAAATGCAGGCATATTTCACTTTATGTATCAATGAGTTTGAACAGGAATCTGTCACTTCAATAACATTGGGCAATAACAAAATCAATGCACACTTCATTTTTTTTTAAGAAATCATGCCTATTGCAGAATCTTGCAATTGTCAAACTTCATGCACTTTACAGACAATAAATGGTTTGACACTGTAATAGACTAGGAGAATTAGAGTCAGTGGTAAATAATTCCCACAAAAATTTCAAACATGCATTATACCCAAGAAAACTCAGTGATTGATTGAAGCCTTGTCAAATTCAGATGTCCTGTGCTACATACAATTCAACCCCTAGAAGTGAGAACAATTTGGAATAAAAGTTTGATTGTCATGAAGTTGATGAAATTGTGTCTGGACAAGAGACATACAGGAATCAATAATAGAGGCACAGAATTACCAGTGAACATTGATTTCAAGAAATGTTTTCTGCTGAAGAGATTGAGTTTAGCCACTAGTAGGTGTTGAGAACCCATATTTTGTGATTACATGCTAGGTTTTCTTACCACTTAAACTATTAATAGCTAAATTTTTCCAGCAGCAGATTGTGACTATAAATCTTCCCATTTTGTCGCTTATGGTGTCATCCACAATCGAGAATGGACAACCTGGGTGGTGGCTTAGTTGACCATTCTTGATCATAGTTGGCACAGTGAGTAAAAAATAGGGGAAGATTTATAGCAACAATCTGGTGGAAAAAAAGTTAGCTGTTGATAGTTTAAGAAGTCAGAACACCTGAAATATAATCAGGAGATATGAGTTAAGTCCCACTCACAGTAAAACTAAATTTTTTTCAGCAAAAATATTTCTTCAAGGGGGATACAATTTTTGTAGACAACTGGCATACCTCCCAATCCCTTTTTCTCAGATTCATTGAAAGGAAGATCAATACAGTTGGGATGTTAGACAAACCAGGAAAAACATGCCAGAAGAATTCAAAAAGACCAAATTGTAAAAGGGAGACACTGGTCCTTTACTCTCACAAATTGGCAGTCCTTCAGTAGATGGTCAAGGAAGCACGTCAACATCCTGTATACAGTCTACAATGATGAAGAGCTGATAGACACAGGAAAACCAATACTACAATAGTAAATCTAAATCAGTACTTAATTACAATTGCATGAATGACATAAACAGTACAACAGTTATCATCATTCCCTATAATGAAGAATTAGGCCAAGGGTTACAAGAATATATTTTTCTATCTTATGGGCATAGCCACATTCAAAGCTATGTTCTGTTGTAGTAAGTCAAGGGGAAAATTTTTCACAGAATTCAAGATAATGCTAGCAGAACAAATGATAGAAAACATCCTTTACTGGAGTACCTTAGGTGTGTGTATACTATTTTACACCCACAATCCAGAATATCTCCAGCAAGACTACATGCAGAAGAGAGAGCTCATTTTGCAAGATTCATTCTTCCCAACCCCAAAAAGAAGCAACTCTCCCAAGTTAGGTAGTGTACAAAGCAAGAAAGGAGTAGGAGCTGGCATGAATGTAAGAAGTACTTTGTTGCCTTTCACATTCCTGAATGCTTCAAGGTGTTCCACAATGCAAAAAATTTTAAAATACCACAGGAACCCTTCTTCATTTCAACATGCTGCAAGTAAAAATTAAAGTTTCATTCTGATTGAATAGCTGCATATTAAAAAAAAGGTGAAATTGCATATTGTACATATTAATTTTAATTCCATTTTATAAATAGCAATTAGTTGAAATTCCATTTCCTAAAATAGAAATTCTTGGCATGTTTAGTATAAAAATATTAGTAAGCCAAAAGGTTGGTTAAAAATGCATTTTACCTGTTTTTATTTTACATCTTTGCAAATTTGATGATTTTGTAAATCTAAAGTAGGCTTAAATCACACATCAATGTTTTAAAAGCTTATTGTAGGTAAAGTAGGACAAGAAATGGTTAGACAGAGAAATTTTAAGATTTAAACTAGACCATCTCAGTGTCAAGTAGTTAGTGTGCACGGATGGCAGCATATCAAAAACCTATATTCTATTCCAAAAAAAGAGTGTGGTTGACCATCTCAACAGTTGAGTGGTTAATGTGTTCACCAGTGGATCAAAGTGACTTGGTTTCAATCCATGGATAAGGAAGGCATGGATACTTCTTTTCTTGTGTTTTCTTTCTGTTGAGGTCTAACCTTTCTCACACATCATCATCATCATCCTCCTCAAGCAGCCATGGGCTACGTAGGTCCAACCAGACTGTGCAATTTAGTTCTCCAAGCAAGTCTATCCTGAGCTACATCTACGGCATCTGGCCACTGCACACCAATTCTAACAAGGTCCTGTTTGACATTGTCTGCCCACCACATCCTAGGTCTCCCCTTCTTTCTGAGGCCTTTAGGCACACTGTTCATAACCCTATTCGCCAATCTATAATTATTCATACGGGCAATATGGCCAAACCAACGGAGTCTCTCTCTGCACAATATGCTGCTTAAAGGAGGTTGCAAACTCCTTTGCCTAACCTCATCATTAGTTACAAAGTTGAACCACCTAATGCCCAAGATACTGCGTAAGCATCTGGAATCAAAAGCATCTAGTTTCCTGTTATCTTGTTTACAAAGTGTCCAAGTTTCACTACCATAACTAACCCTAGAAAGAACCAAACTATTATACAGTCTAATTTTAGTCTTTAGGTGTATATGCCTATTTCTCCACACTCTCCGTAGATTCTTAAAAGTCCCGGCAGCAATCCCTATTCGCCTGTTAATCTCATTCCGCACATCACCATTATCTGTTACATAGCTCCCAAGATAATTAAACTGTGACACCTGCTCAACACTGCAACCATTCAGATTAACTGAATCACAGCCTGCCTGACCAATTTTCATCACTTTAGTTTTCTCTCTGTTTATAACCAAACCTACTCTACTACCAGTCTCATCAACAGCTCGAATGAAAGAGTTCATCTCATCAACATCATTTGCCAAAAGGGCTAAATCATCAGCATAATCTAAATCAGAAATTTTCGTATCTCCAGCCCATTTAAGGCCAAAATCTTTCCCTTGAAGTGAATTTCGCATAACATAATCAATAATCAAGCTAAAGAGAAAAGGAGACAAAATGCACCCTTGTCGAACACCAGAAGTAATGCTAAACCAATTGCTACAAGCCTTACCAACTCTCACACACGACTCAGTGTTATTATAGAGAGCTTTCATTATGTTAACTAACTTGTCTGGTATACCATATGATCTCACAATCAACCACAAATTATGACGATCAACAGAGTCGAAAGCCTTTTTGAAATCAACGAAGCTAGCAACCAAAGGTTTCTGAAACTCTAAACATTTCTCAAGAATCTGCCTAAATGAAAATATCTGATCCACACATCCCCTACCACTTCTGAATCCACATTGCTCATCATGCAATTGACCGTCAACCAGATTCTTAATTCTATTAAGCACAATCATGGAAAGAACTTTACCTGGAACAGACACACATCATCTCTGTGGAAAGCAACTGTTTGAGGAATAATTTTTAATTTTCTTTTAAATTTCAACCTTCTAAAGTCAAGAAGTGGACTTTTAGATTAAAAAAAAAACATTCCATAACTCTGAAATAGACCCAAACCCAAAAAGAAAAATATTAAAGCTGGTAAAAATTAGAACTAGAGGTTAAGCAAAAAAAATTTTGGATTTTTTCCTTTGAACTTTTTAGTAAAATTGAAATTTTTTTTAAATAAACTTTTTTTGTTTTACTTTCTTAACTCTAAAAATAGGCCAAACCAGCTAAATAATCCTTAACTGCAGTTAAAATATGGCAATGGGTTGGTAAGGAGACAAATTTGAAGTTTTTAAAAGTTGCTCTAACACTAGGGTCTGTGAACATGAGTAATTTTTTTTTCAAAAAATTTTTTAACTCTGAGATATTTTTTTCTCAAAATAATTTTTCATTTTCTTTTAAATCTAACCCTTCAACTAAAGTTTAAGTAACATTTTTTCAGACCCACTTGCACTACTAAAAATAATAAATAATAAAATATTACTAAAAATTTTATGTGCAGCCACAGACTTTGTAAAAGAAATTTGATACTTTAAGGTTTGCTTTCTTTTCACAGACACATAATCCTCAAGCAGCCATGGACTATGAAATCCAACCTGATTGTGTAATTAAGTCCTTCATGCATCTCTGTCCCAAGTTTCAAATGCTGCATTAGGCCACTGTAGAACATTTCTATTAAGATCCTATTTGACATTCTCTGCTCACTGCATTCTGGGTCTCTCCCTTCTTCTGAGGCCTTTAAGCACACTGTTCATAATCCTTTTCACTAATCTGTACTTTACATACAAGCATACAATGCATTCTGTTTTAGCCCAATATGCTACTCAAATGAGGTTGCTGACTACTTTGCCTGATCTCATCATAACTTACAAAGCTAAACCAACTAACGCCCAAAAGACTATGTAAACATCTAAAATCAAAAACATTAAGTATAACTGTTATCTTGC
Source organism: Ryuthela nishihirai (assembly GCA_038380435.1). Lineage (NCBI taxonomy): Eukaryota > Metazoa > Arthropoda > Arachnida > Araneae > Heptathelidae > Ryuthela > Ryuthela nishihirai. The sequence continues at coordinate 5,018,754 of JAWZYU010000004.1, forward strand.
TCACAAAGGGTCCAAGTTTTTCTGCCATAACAACTTTAGAAAGGACAAAACTATTTTATAGCCATATTTTGGTCTTTGGGTGAATACACCTGTTTTTCGACACTCTCCAGAGATTCTTAAAGGTCCAGCAGCAATCCCCATTCTTCTGTTTATCTCATGCTACACATCATCAGTATCTGTTACATAGCTCCCAATATAATTAAATTGAGACACTTGCACAATAATGCAAACATTCAAAACAATTTAATCACAACTTGCCTAACCAATTTCCATCACTTTTCTTTCTGTTTATGACCAAACCTACTCTACTGCAAGTTTCATCAACAGCTATAGTGAAAGAATTCATCTCATCAATGTCATCTGCCAAAAAGGGCCTAACCATCAGCATAATCCAATTAATAAATTTTCAGATCTAGATCATTTAATGACAAAGTCTTTCCTTTTTACCTCATTCCACATATATAATCAATTAATAGAAAAATATATTTTTTAAAATATAATTATAATTCAATATATAATCAAATTAATGAGAAAAGCAGTCAAAATGCATCCTTTTTGAACTTCAGCAGCGATGCTAAGCAATTGCCACAAATTCAGTATTATTACAGAGAACCATTATTAAGCTAACCAACTTATCAGGATGTGATCTCACAATAAACTACAAATTATGAAAATCAACAACTTCATCATAAAAAAATTTAAATTTTCAATCAGCCATGAGACAACAGAAAATTCACAGCTCTAATCATTTCAGTAGTATATATTTAAGCACATCTTTGCTGTACCCTACTAATACTGAGCATATGGGAAAATTTGTCGAGGTTGTTGGGTTGTTTTACCTCTGAGGGGTAAAAACATGGGCTCATGACCGTAAACGAGGTCCAGGTCACATGGACCTCCAGAGGCTCAGAGAAGGTTGGGGGAGGGGACACACTGGAACAACTGTTGGGAGACAGAATGTAGCCTCCCATCAAGGCCATCCAGAGTGTTCTTTAACGTGCACAGGGGATGGCTCTCCCACACACGGGGCCACAGCTTAACGTCCAATCCGATGGACGGCAGCCTTTCCAAGCCCAGCGGTGTCCCCTATTGACTATGGGCAGGGCGGGAAATTTTGCTGAGATAAATCTCAATGCTGACCCAGCTGGGACTCGAACCTGGGAACTACAGATTACGAGCCTGGCACGCTACTGACTGAGCCAACCCAGCCCCAATTTGCCGAGGTGGATGGGATCTAAACCCACAACAAAAGTAAAAGAAACAAAGATAGTGGCATAAATCTACACAACTGGATAGCTGTGAATTAAAAATAACAATTTGAGTAGGAATTTCATCTATCCCTGGGTTTAATAGTTTAATTTACAGACTGCCAGAGTAACTTCAGATTGTGATATAAAGCCCTGTAGGGATACAAAAAGTTCTATCTGAAAAACTTGATCAGGATCCATGTATGATTTTCTGTATGTGTATTGGCTACTTAACAATTGTTCAGGTTTTACAAATGCTGGAGTTCTGATCAGGGGCTTAGTGAAGGACTATGGTTGGGGGGGGGGGGGAGAAATTGAACATTTTCCAACTCGAAAATAAAATTTTGCCAGCTGAGAAAATAATAATATGATACTGAAAAGAATCAATAAAAGAAATAAAATCACATTTCAGGTTGAATAATATATTATTCGGGATGAAATTTCCTTTTGATAAATATATAATTTAACTATTTTTATTCATCAGGTTTTCCAAAATGAAACCTTAATTGTATAGTGTGATCTTTTTTTTCACCACATCACATAGAAAAAGGCTTATTAAAAATCAATATGCTTGTAAATTTGTTTATATTATTTATTTTCATAAAATTCGTAATTAAATTCTGTTTAATTTGGTATATAACATGACCTATTTCCATTGATTGATTATTTTTTTTTAAATTCTAAAGTTGACTTATTTATCTGACTCAGCACAATTGGCTAAAAGCCTGGAATTTTTCTCAGAATATGGTACCAAGAAAAAAATCACAAAACAAGAGAAATATTTACTTGACACCAAAAAAAGTTTTCGTTATTCAGAAATAAATAGCCTTTCAATTCATGTGCATTTAATCATTTGTGTCTACTAGTTTTTTTTTAAAATACATTCTTATTTGTGTTGCCAGATATTTTAATGAAGTCCTATTAAAATAAAACTTATCTTTTTACATACCTGATTTTCAGAAAATTCAGAATTAAATGCTGATTAATTTGGTATATAACATGCCATAATTCATATCATTAGCTATTTGGCAAAAAAGATTCAAAGTTAATTTTTTTTGGCTGAACATAGGAAGAAAATAGCTTAGCCTCTGGATGGAAACCAGTTTTTCAGGCTGGACACTGGAAAGGTTAATACATCGCTGCAATATTCGCTTGAAATTTTGGAATTTTCAAACTTTTTCACTGTTAGTGGGTGCAATTATGGTGTTCAAAAGATTTCAAAAGTGCGAATCATAATATTTTATGCATTCCCATCTAACCCTAAAAAAGATTTTTTTCATTTATCTCTAAATACAATTACTACTAAAACAAAAAATTGTGTTTTCCCACACCCTCTGGGTCTAAGAGGTCAATTCATTGTTACCGATGGAAACATCATGGCATTCACATTCCACCCCAAAATTAAAATTTGTTTAAATACCTCGTTTGTAATATTTGCTCGAAATTTGCAAATTTTTCCACTGTTAGATGACGCAATTATAGTTTTTGGAAGATTTAAAGAGTGCGAATCATAATATTTTATCAATTCCTATCTAACATAAAAATTATTTTTTTATTTATCTCCAAAAATAAGCAATTATCTGCTAAAACTAAAAAGGTGTTTCCCACTCCCTCTGGGTCTTAGGCAGTGGTTTTCAAACTTTTTCGTTTCATGGCACCCTAAAAAAATTTACTAATTAGTGGGATGGGTGAGCCCATTGTTCACTACAGTTTCTCAAATCTTGGAATCAAACTAGACACAGCTACCCTCATTTCCCGCTCTACATTAATTTTGAGCGATATTTGGAGAGTGCATAATGTCTGCGATAAGGGAAGAGCAGTATGCTGCATTGAAATTTTGTTATCGCCTGAAGAAAACAGCCACCGAAGCACATGAATCTATAATTGTGACAGTGCATCAAGCGCATTAAGATTGCCTGGAATTATTAAATTTTCGAATATCCTGCGGTATCCCAGGGCACACACTTTGAAAAATCTCTGGTTTAAGGGGTCAACTCATTGTTGGCAATGGAAACTTCATGACCTTCACATTCCACCACCAAAATTTCTAGCATATATACATCGTTTGTAATATTTGTTTGAAATTTTCAACTTTTTCCACCCCTAGAAGGCATAATTACAGCTTTAGAGAGATTCGGAAACTTCATATCGTAATATTTTATCAATACCTATCCAACACAAAAAAAACTTTTAATTTCTCTCTGTATACAAAAAAAGTTTGATGTCTACTGATGGACAGACAATAATAGTAAATCTACAGGATTACTTTTTGACTTTGAAGTCAATAAATTATTAAATAGTTTTGTGGAAACTATTCACTGAAATCCACAAAACCATTTATTGATTTACTGACTTCAAAGTCAACAAATAACTGTGGATTTACTATTCATTGATTAATTCATTAGGGTGAGGCACTTACTTATTTACATCTTACAAAATGCAATTTAAAGAATAAAGTTTCCCCTAATCATAGATGGCAACTGCAGCAACAATGATGGGAAATTGATAAGTCACAATAATGTGAAAAAGATGGACCCAGCATTAGTTTAGTGGTTCTTAGAACATTCTGGCATGAATCTGGAGACATGGCTTTGAATGTTACACATCAACAAAAGTCATTTTTTCCACAAAGCTATTTATTGATTAGACAAAAATTTACCAGAATGTATTTTTTACAAATTCTTCTAAGTATATTATGCTCTTTTAAATGCAGTTATACATGATTATGGGAAGACTGTTCTCTATATTGCCAAGTACATCACCTCTACATTTCATTAAGCAAATTTTTTGATATCCACAACTTAAATGTTCCAAGATTTAATTGCAGTTTTCTATACAACACTCAAGTAACTTTTTGAACTTATAAGTGCTTTGTCAGAAAAGGATTACTTCTTTCACACAAGTTTGATCCTATATCTAGAGCTCTGCATGGATGTTAATATATACACCTTCCACACAGAAGTCTAGATATAAGGCTCAAGCTAGTAATGCATCTGTCCTCATTACAATGGGATTAGAAAACCATATTGTTTAGAATATCTCTGAAATGTGCAACCCCCATCTCGCATTCTACACTCCCTTCTTTCACCTGCCTTGCTGTCAGTCAGTAGGGGACACCAATGGGCTTGGAGAGACTACGTCCATCAGATGGGACATTAAGCTGTGGCATCATGTGCGAGGGAGCCACACTCTGTGCATGTTAAAGAATATGCTGGATGGCCTTGATGGGAAGCTACCATCTGCCTCCCAAAAGCTGTCCAGTAGGTCCCCTCCCCAAAACGTTCTCTGAGCTGTTCTAGTCCTTGTGGTGCTCAGAGGTAAAACAACCCCAACCCTACTTTGTATTACCTCGAACTGACAAGATCTAAAAGTCAGCATTGAACCCAACAACAGCAAAATAGTCTGAGCCAGCCTCAAGAAGCTTCCATCACAATAGTAATACAGTAATCCCTCCATTTACATGGATTCACTTTTATATGGTTGGATATTTCATATTTTAAATGAAAATGTAATTTAAAATTTCACAGAAATCAGGTGTTCCCCACTTCAAACGTGCATCAGTGATGTCCATGGGGATTCTTCTACCTATATCTAGATCTGTAGTTCACCCAATATAGACATCTGCAGGGAATTCTCTATTTTGCCTATATAAGAATCACACTGCCCTTCAAAGATTAATCAATATATAAAATTTAGGGGAGTAAACAAATGAATAAAATGGTGTCAACAAGTAGTACATTGGATAATAATAAAATAAATACCTCCTCAAGCAGCTGCTTGCCACAGAGGTCTGACAGGAGCCTGTCAGTTTATATGCCATAGTAGAAGGTCTGCGATGATGGCGTGACCTCGGCAGGAAAACAACGCAAACATCCATGCCTTACTCAGGTCCCTTAGATCAGTAGCCAAGTGTGCTAAGCACTCAGCCATGGGGCAGCACATTGGATAAAGTCATTAAGGAAAAAAAAGAGGAGAACACAAAATAATTTAGAAGTTAATGATTTTTTAGAAGTTGTAACAAGAGGAAAAAATTTGCAATGTTATACAATCTTAACGAATCTTCACACAATTAAAAGAAATGCCGACACTATTGAAGAGTGTGAAATGCTGACACTATTGAAAGTCAATAAGGGAAGCTATTCCAATAAGTTTGAAAGTTGTGAAATATGCTAGAGATGCAGTTATAGTGAAAATGGAAAAGCTATTAATTCAGTGGATTGAAGACAATAACAAAAAGCATATTGGTATGGATAAACATACAATACAAATTAAGGTCTTATCAATCTTAACCAGCTGAAAAATGAAGAATCTGAAGAAAAATCACTAACATTCTTTGGCAGCAAAGGTTGGTTTGACAAATTTGGAAAAAGATAGAATCCACATAACATCAAGTTTAAGGGTGAAGTTGCTATTGCTGATAAAGAAGCAGCTACTGAATTTATAAACATCTTCAAAAACTTTATCGAAGAAAGCAGTTACACATCCCAGCAAGTATTCAACACAAATGAAACAGGACTCTTCTGGAAGCGTATGCCAAGTCGTATATTTATATCCAAAGAAGAGATAAAGAGTTCCTGGTTTCAAATCCACTAAGGATCGACTAAGGACTCCTTTTTTTGTGGTAACGCTTGTGGTGATTACGAATACAAACCACATTTGATTTACCACTCGGCCAATCCATGACTTCTCAAAAATATTGACAAATCTCACCTTCCAGTATACTGGCAATCCAATAAAAATTATGGATGACAGTTCATTTGTTTGAAGATTGATCGACTTGTTGAAGAACATGTTCTTCCAGAAGTAAAAGAATATTGTCTGGTTCAAAAAATTCCGTTTAAGATTCTACTAGTTATGGACAATGCACCTAATCATCCAGTAAATTTCAATTCTCTAAATTCTAATGTTAAAGTGATGTTCATTCCACCAAATACAACAGCATTAATGCAACCTGAGGTACTAATTGCATCATTTAAAAAATATTACCTAAAACACACATTTAAACAAATATTTGATGCACTGGATGCAAATAATGAAACAATTACAATATTGCAGCCAAAGATGGCACGTAAAAAATATTAATCAAGGTTCTAGAACAGAACCTTGAATGTGACGTGGAGAAATTTTTGACCAAATTGTGTTTCCAATTCTTCAAGTGATTAGCACTTTGCTACAAACTGTTGATGGAGTTGCTGAAAATAAGGCATTGGGGCAGCAGTTTGAAGCTGAAGGATTCAAGGACATGAATAAAACCAATATTGAAGAACTTTTGCAATCCCACAATACTGAATTAATGACCAGACCTTGAACAAGACAATGATGAACATGAACAAGAAGATGAGGAAAAAATGTCCAAAACGAACCAATTCACAACCAAAAAGATAAAGGCATTTATTTCAATGATTCAGAATGGCATTCATTTCATTGAAAGCATAAATCCAAATCACGCAAGAAGCGATTCAGTCCATAGGGGATTGAAAGTGCAACTTGCCCCGTAAAAACTAATACTGGATGAGAGAAAGAGCAGCAAAGCAGACAACACTAGAACAATTTTTTAAGCCAGCAACGTTTATATTCACAGCGACAACAACGTTTTTCTTGAAGAATCATCAAGCGAAAGTGACTGTGAATCTATGCAATAAATCTATAAATTACCACTCTGAAGTCAATTTAAATGTTAGAGGAAAAATTGTCTTGAGCTGGCTTAAGACAATTTTTCCTCTAACATTTAAATCGACTACAAAGTGGCAATTTATAGGTTAATACCAAGTATGTAGAGTTTATTTATTATTTATGCAATAAATGGTTTATTACATTAATAACTTTTAATAGTGCATTTTTGTCAAATTTATTTATTAATAAAAATCTTTATATCTAAACGTTTTTATAGAGTTTTCTAAATTCAACAGAGACAAATATATGGAATTTGGAACGAATTAGTCATTTTACATGGATTTTAATGGCTCCATTTACACAGTACTTCCGTGAAATCAATTAATTGCGTAAATAGAGGGATTATTGCATAATCTTTTAACAATTATTTACTTTGGAACTTTCTAAAGCTAAAAGGTGCTAAAAGGTGCTAAAAGCTAAAAGCAAAATATAAACTATGTAAATAATCGCTGCTGAAGATGCAATGATAATCGCAAAAGAAGCAATGGACAGAAATCAGCTAAATATTCTACAGGATTTTTATCATTTAACTTTAGAATTTTTTTTCCAAATAACTAATGATGTGCAATAAACATGTTATATGTCAAATTAATCAAATTTAATTCTGGATTTTCTGAAAATAAAATATGCAACAAAAAAAATGACGGTTATTTTAATAGGGCTTTTTTTAAAGTCATGTAGTAAAAAAATGCATCTGGCAATGCAAATAAAAAGTTAATAAAAATTAATAGACAGAAATGATAAACATTTATTTCTGAATAATTATAAAAAAAATAATTTTTACAAAACAAGAAAGTTGGTAGAAAGCCTAGATTTTTTACAATGATTTTTTTACAACATAGTTGGCAGAAAGCCTGGACTTTGAGAAAAGTCCAGGCTTTCTGCCAACTATGTTGAGTCAAATAAATAAGTCAACTATAAAAATTTTAAAAGAAATAACCAATCAACCAAAATATGTCATGATATATACTAAATTAAACAGAATTCCAAATTATATGAAAATAAAAAAAATAAATTACCAACATATTGATTTTAATAAGGCTTTTCATTGTGACATAGTGAAAAAAATTGATCAGATTATGCATTACAGCTCAATTTTGGAAAACCTGATGGATAAAAACAGTTAAATTATATATTAATCAAAAGGAAATTTCATCCCAAATACTATAATATTTACCTGAAACACGATTTTTATTTCTTTTAATGATTCTTTTCAGCATGCATAATTTTAAACAATGGCTTCGATTGCTCACATTAATGGGATTTCTGTCCTGTTTATGAAATGGAGAAACACTTTCTTGGCTGCTGTTTTTTTACTAAATATTATGAATTTTTTAATTTGAGTGAGTGTTGAATTTTGTGGATCTTGGCTAAGTGCTGAAAAATCAGTGACCAAAGGGAAAACAATCATCTGTACTGCCAGAGTATCGCAGCTAAGATATTGAGGAGGGGCAGTTTTCAAAACCATTCAGCATAAACTTAAAAATTTGCAATTAAAAAAACATAATTTTGCCAAAGGGTGTGGTGGGGGGAATGAAATGCTCTCAGTGTTGGGTGAGGGTGGGGGAGGTTAAAAACACTTGTCAAAATTCCCTCCCAAATGAGGACTGATTTTCATGTCATGGAAGACATTTTTGCTTCTGCATCCAAAAATTTATTCATTTTCAGGAAATGCTACAAGATCCAAGTTTTTTTACTGGAAAATGAAAAAAATAACTTGTAAACCAGCCATCTGATGTAGCATAACTCTAAAAGATTGATAATAATCTATTGATAGGTCAACCGATCCAAAGATTTATAATTCAACAGAAATAAAATAAATTGGAAAAAAAATAACAATTAGAGTTTAAGTATAAAAAAGTACATAAAATACTAATTTACGAAGAAAGATGGTATTCAATGTGTGGGGAGTGTTTGGACTTAAATTAACCATGTAAACAATTATCATGCAGACACTTAGCAGAAGGCTCTCGTATGTCTGGGAGAGCAATTAGTAACACCTGGTCTTTCTCTGCCATGACATCATGTGCTGCAGCCAATTGTGGAACAATAAGCTCTGGCTAAGAAGGCTTTTTTTTTAGTTATAATTTAAATTTAGGAGTGGGAACAACACATAATATGCTGGGATAAATGATATAAATAATACAAATAATCCTAGGAATATTGAAATAGGTTTAAGGCTAAAACAGAGAGTAAAATAAACAATAGAGGTAACTTCGTAATTATTTCCAAAATCTCCTGTTTTTAAAAATAGCAGTTTTTTTTTTAATTAATTTTCAGGAAATTTTTGAAACTTGCAGGAAATATTAATTAATAAAAGTTCAAATCAAACTTGAGTTGAAATTAGGGGGCTGCTACAGCATAGAGTAACGTTACAAATCGATAATACCATATATCGCTTCTAAAAATGGCAATGAGATGGCTTTAACACATTATTTATATCGTAGTTTAATAAAATGTGTTCAAATGGAAAAAGAAAGTATTACTTTCCAAGTATTAATAATGCATTTTTATAAAATACATGTAAGAAAATTTTCAAACAGATTTTTTTTTTTAAAAATTGAAGTTTCATGTGTTGTACTAAAAACTGATATAAGGCATTGTCAGTCTCTCATTTCGGATTCTGTCAACTTGTATACTAGACATGGGCCCTGGAACGGTTAATCAGGCACATATTGTGGATGGATGAATTTTCAACTGCCACAACAGCCACATTCCAATCCACATGTCACCCACTCATAGCTGCATTAGGTCTGTGAAAGGGTGGGTAACTGCATCATTGGTCCATATCTGTTCCTCGATAGGCTGACTGGGCAAACATATCTGGTGTTTCTATAGGACTCTCCCTGTTTTTCTGGACAATGGTACCATTGCCAGTACTATGAACCTTTGTATACAACATGATGGAGTACCAGCTCATTTTCGTGCCTATGTCCAAAAATAGTTGGATACTGCATACCCAGGTCCTGGATTGGATGTGGCAGTCCTGTTCACTGGCTAGCTATTCACCAGATCTCTCGCCATTGAATTTCTTCTTGTGGGGTCATATCAAGAAGCTGGTGTACTGAAAATCATGTGCTAAAAAAAACATTTCGTGACTATACGCTGCCTTCATGTTCGTTGATGCCACACTATTGAAATGTGTCCATCCAGTCATAACATTTCCTAACATACACAAGCAAGTCCACATGAGGGTTGGCTCACTGAACACCTACCACTGTGATACAGATGGAATATTTCCACAACACGTTTCGTGCAATGCATCCTTCACATACTGTAATACGTAATAACTGTTAATACATTTTGACTTTATACAGCATTTTAATAACTGTTAATAAATACACTTTGATTTTATTGGCACCTAGAAGTTGTTGAGATATACAGTTGTGACACTGCAGTTATGCTTGCACCCTATGTCACTGCATACCACACTGTTCTGTAATTTTGCATTGTGTAACCATTGCACTAAAGTACTTTTGGTGGTAAAGCAGATGTGATGTCATCAACCTTTAGATCAAAACTATTGCACATACAAGCATAGTTCTTTGGGAATAACTGATCTTCTCACTGAGAGACTATAACCATGAAGAGCTTATGCAGTTGTTCAAGATACCCTGTATAAGCAGAGATATTATCAGCATTGTAGCTAGGGAAGGGTTTTTAAAGGTGGTTTCACGTTTTTTGGGCAGGATTTTAAGCTATTCCTATAAATATTGCCTATATAAACCATGTTTTTGGACAAGCTTTCCTTTTGGAGAGTTGACTTTGGGCAAGTTGTCTCACTGGATGAATTGTCGCTTTGGATGAATTTGTATTAGACCAATCAACATCAGGTAAATTGGAATTGAACCAGTTGCTATAAAAAAGTGAACACTGATGAATAGTACTTGATGAATCTTTGATATATTTGAACCAAAGTATTAATTTTCTTTTCTTGAGGGGGCCACTTCCTATTTGATATCTTTGAACACTAGTTAAATCATAGGAAATTTGTTAAACTGCTGAATTAAGTCACTGCATCATTTTTACCTTTCAGGATTCAGATTGCAGTTTTGCAGCTGTATTTATGAGAATAAGAAATGATGAAAATGAACTAGTATTGAAAAAGAAAACTAATTCATTACAGCCAAATATCTCAATAATGTTTTGTTATATTAAATTGTTTTTGGTACAAATTCAAAATAATGAAGTTATTATTCTAATGTATGCAAGCTATGGTTTCATCCAGTGGTTTGCATAAGTTAAATCAAACAAACTGTTAAAAAGAAAACAAAATAAAAAAATAGTAATTGGAATATATAAATTTATGGTTTAAAACAAATACAAAATGTGTGCACAATTAAGATTATTTTGTAATAAACTGTTACTGCTGCTCATAATATAAGTATGTGACATAATACATGCTTTTCAATAGTGAACTGCAAAACTGATTTTTAACCATATATAAATCATGAGGAAACAAAACAATGATCAAGGAATCACACTAGTCAAGGAACTATAAATACACTATAGAAACCATATTAACTGTAACATCCCCTAGTTTGCTTATCAAGATTTTCAAATAATAATATCCTGAAGCATATGGAAAAAAAAAACTGTTTTTATCATTCCACCGTGATTTACATTCAAAAGTTTTATGCATATTTAAAAAACATATATATAGATACAATTTCATGAGGAAATGAAAAAAAAAACTGTTTTTATCATTCCACCGTGATTTACATTCAAAAGTTTTATGCATATTTAAAAAACATATATATAGATACAATTTCATGAGGAAATGAAAAAAAAAATTACACAAAAGGAGTGAAATTCTCATTGACCAAGGCAGATGAAAGGTGCGTTTTTCACGATATATTTGACTTTAATCCAAACTAAACAATGCAACAGGTTTTTTAAGGTGGTCATCCCCTTATTAGAGAAGTTAAGAACTAAAAATATTTACCTACAAAACTAGACCCTCTCTATTCAATATAAAAGATATGGAGGGCATTCAAAAAGTTCTAGATACGTGTTTGTAGCTTTGGACTTGTACCTTTGAAGTTAACAAGGTATGACTTGCTTGAAAGTTTGTCTAAATGTCATTATGTGTTTAAAAACAAAGGATGTATCATAATTTCCTCTTCACTACCAGTGCATAAAGTTCGGTTTGCAAAATCTGTGCACTGTTGTTATGGGTTCTACTAAAGATGGGGAAAGATTTTACATTTTCACGAAGATGAAACTTGGGAACAACAACAAAAAAAATTCATGCCAATTTATCGCAAGTATATGGAGATCATGTCTGTTCATATGGCACTATTACAGGATGAATGTGCAAATTCAGAGAAGTAACACAGGGCCTTAGAGACCTCTCTTGTGCAGGAAGACCGAAGGAGACCATGAATGAGAGAGACATCACTACTGTTCATGAACACATTAAGGAAAACTCGTATATCACAGTTCAGGTAGTAAGTTCAGATGTCAATATATTGATTGCAGTGTGGAAACAATTATTCATCAACATTTAAAGTTTCGAAAGATCTGTACTAAATGGCTATCCCACAAACTGACAAAACTGCAAAAAAGGTCTAGAGGTGAATATGCAAGATGCTGGCAATGTTAGCAGACACAGTTACAGGTGATGAGACATGGTTTTATTAATACACAACTCCCAGAAATATCAACAACAATATTTGGGTTGCAGAAGATGAACTACCTCCCCAAATTATCCAGCAAAACTTTCATTCAGAGATGTTCACAATTTTTTTCAATTCCCAAGGAGTAGCAGCAGTGGACCTTAGCTGAAAAAACAACCATAAATGGTCAATACTGCACCAATATTGTTTTGTCCAAAATGGTTAAGGAGATGAAGGAGCAGTGTCCAACAACAGGCATGTCAAGGATTCTCCTTCTTCATGACAATGCCAGTGCTAAAAAAACTGGCAAGGCCTATCTGGAGCAAGAAAAAAAAATTCAAATAGCTACCCCATCCTGCACCCCTACTTCCAACCTGATCTTGCATCATGTAATTTTTGGTTGTTTCCAAAAATTAAAAAGGAACTTACTGGAAACATTTTTGAGCAGGTGTCACAGTTTAATTATTTTGGGAGCTATATAACAGATAATGGTGATGTGCGGCATGAGATAAATAGACGAACAGGGGTTGCTGCCGGGACTTTTAAGAATCTATGGAGAGAGTGTAGAAATAGGCATATACACCTAAAGGCTAAAATTAGACTATATAATAGTTTGGTTCTTCCTAGGGTTAGTTTCGGCAGTGAAGCTTGGACTCTTTGTAAACAAGATAACAGGAAACTTGATGCTTTTGATTCTAGATGCTTACACAGTATCTTGGGTATTAGGTGATTCATTTTGTAAGTAATGATGAAGTTAGGCAAAGGAGTCAGCAACCTCCTTTGAGCAGCATATTGTGCAGAGAGACTCCGCTGGTTTGGTCATGCTGCCCATATGGATAATTATAGATTAGCAAATAGGGTTATGAACAATGTGCCTAAAGGCCTCAGAGAGGGGGAGACCTAGGATATGGTGCACAGACCATGTCAAACAGGACCTTGTTAAAATTGGTGTGTACAGATATGCTTGGAGAACCGAATTGCACGGTCTAGTTGCTGTAGCCCATGGCTGCTTGAGGAGGAGGAGGAGGATGTGTTCAGCACTAGAGTGCTCACATATAGCAATACAATGTCAAATGAGTGAATGGTTGTAGTTAGAGTGATAGGTGTTCCTTGAATAATCTCTGTCGCTTAATGTGTGGATGTCAAACATACATTCATTTCACCTTTGAAGAAACCACTCAAATACAGCTTTATACACTTCTTATTGACAGTCATTCTAAATTGATAATTGGAAGGAATCTTGGGATCTTACCCTGACTTTGGGAAGGCCACGACAATGGCCTCCCACCAGGAGTCTGGAAATTGCTCCTCGATGAAAACACATTTGAAAAATTGTGCATCATTGATCACCTCCAGGGTGATAGAGTGGGAGTCGAGCTCACAAAGGTGCTCAGACATTCCAGTGAGCCTGATCAAGCTTCCACCGTGAGACACATGAAGGGCTGCAGGGCCCCACCAAGGGAGATGGTGCACACCATGGGGAGGTGATCACTTCTGTAAGGATTGTCCTCAACCTCCCATGTAAAGAGTGAAAGGATCGAGGAGAAGTAGATGGTGAGATCAATGGCAGTGAATGTATGAGTTGGGAGTGGAAGTAAGTGCTGACACTGGTGTTCAGCAAGGAGAGTGATGGATCCAGGAGCACTGCTCCATGACTCCACCCCTCCCATTAGTGTCAGCACTGCCACAAAGTGGACTGTGTCCATTAAAGTCCCCCATGATTAGGAAGGGGGATGGCAGCTGCAAGATGAGATCATCAAGGTCTTCCCGGAAGACAATACTTCTGGGTGGTAGGAGACTGACAGACAGTCAATGAAAACCCCACAAAGAGGAGGATGGCTACTGCCTCTAAGTTGGTGGTGAGGGGTACGACCTTGAATGGAGAATGGTTGCTCACAGTGACACCCCCATGAGCTGGACCATCTCCATCCCGGTGAATGAGAGAGAAGTGCAGGAGAGAGGGATCGTTGGCTGTCTGCAAGTACGTCTTCTGCAGGCACATGCAGATATGTGTGCCCTCAGGAGGACTGAAATGATATGTGCATCTGCTGAACCCTTTTTAAACATTTTTAAAGGTTTTAATGTTATTTCAGCTAAATGAAAATGTTTTATTGTCAATCTACTGCAATGAGGTCTTTCCTCTTAACAACTTTAAACTTTGTTTCACTGTAAGGAAATAGAACTTAACTATTTACCAGGTAATTATTAGAATATCACTGAATGTCTATACAGTACATATCAATGAAAACTTTGCTTCTTTATAAACACTAACTACTGTTATGCAAGCACAACGAGTACTTCAGCTCACAATTGGAGTCTGGCATATCAATACCATCTTGAAGAAAGCTCTTGGTACACTAAAAATTGGACTTTATTAACTTCTCCAGTATCACCATTTACCTGTGTGTTCTCAGCAGATTGGTAATCACCCAAAACAGGAAAACAGCTATAATATCTACAGCAAGCCCTAGATTACTACATCAACTAAGGTGAATGTATCAGCCACAAACTGAAAACACAATTTTGGTAATTCTTTAAGAAGTCTCATATCTGTTATCACAATTAGTATATATGTCAGGACCTGAAACATTGTTGCTATCTTTATCAGAAATATATACTAACAGTAAGAATTCACTGTTCCTGTTGTGGTGGGAGTGACTCAGTTGGTAATGCACCAGGCTCATAATCTGCTGTTCCCAGTTCAAGACTCAGCTGGGCAGCATTGAGATTTATCTCTGCAAAACTTCCTGCTCTGCCCATGGTCAATAGGGGACACCGATGGGCTTGGAAAGGTCGTCTGATGGGCCTTTCATTCATTCTGATGGGATGTTAAGCCATGGCCCTGTGTGCAGGAGAAACATGCCCTGTGCACGTTAAAGAACACGCTGGATGACCTAGACAGGAGGATACCATCAGTCTCCTAACAGCTGCCTAGTGGGTGTCCTCCCTCAACATTCTCCGAGCCTTCAGGGTCTTTGTGACCTGGCCATTTAGCTCATTGTCTGTGAAAAAGTGCTGCTCAGAGGTAAATCAACCCAACTGTTCCTGTTGCAGTTTGCAAATTACACCAATTGGCACGCTAATATTAAGTAAGGGACAATGTTTCTTCTAAACTGCCCCATGCATATACACTAATCTTGACACAGGAATCTCCCTTTTACTATTTTGCAAATGATGCATCATGCAGGAGAAATTTCTTCTGAATGCAAGAGATTGGATTGGATTGTTTTACCTCTGAGCGGCACTTTTTTGCACACCATGAGCTAAATGGCCAGGCCACAAGGACCCCGAAGGCTCAGAGAAGGTTGGGGGAGGAGACCCACTGGAACAGCTGTTGGGAGACAGATGGTAGCCTCCCGTCAAGGCCATCCAGCTTGTTCTTTAACGTGCACAGGGTATGGCTCTCCCGCGCACGGGGCCACGGCTTAACGTCCCATCCGACGGACGGCGGCCTTTATCAATCCCATCGGTGTCCCCTACTGACCATGGGCAGGGCGGGGAGAATGCAAGAGAAACTGCTTCTGAGCAAACTCTTAAAATTAAGTGGATCGTTGGTAGAGAAATGTCTATCGATTGTGAATCATAATGAAACATTTTAACTGTTTGTTACTTATACAGTGATATCGTGAGAATAAATTTTAATATTAGCTGATTCGCTAATGGATTTGGACTTTTGTGGTCACTTACTTTTTTTTTCACCCTTGCTGATAAATGGTCATATCTATAGGATCTTGATGCACACAACTTATGCCAACCAGCCTACTGGCTATGTATGATTTGGGATTATGGACATTTTGTACTGTTGGGCTTCTGTTAAAGAATTACTGCATTTTCTTCTTGTTTATGGGTTGCTGCCCCAACTGAACAGATAGACAGGATACTTTATATCAGCTGGCAGATGATCTTGATCAGAAATCATTGAATGCATCTGAAACTCTGAAACTAGATCTAGTATCACCAATCCTAAATTGGAGCAATGTGTATAAAATCACTTGCCAGCACTGAAATGTGTCTAATGGATTCTGATGGTAAAGAATTTCATTAGTTATATGAGTTTCTTCCAACATGGTGGTTACAGCTTCTAGTAGATGGAAAAACAGACTGGCATACAGGGATTGAGGGATAATGATTGCAAGGTTCTTGTCTGGTAAGCCTGCATTTAGGAGGCTGTTTGATATCATTGGTCGTATCTCTTTCAATAAATCTAGTTTCTTCAAAATCCTATTAACCATTTTTTTTCCACAGCTACCTGAAACATATGGATTCTTTAAAGACTATTCTCTGGATATACACCCAGGAATTCCAGCAGTACAATCTGAATGCTATATGTTTGCAAGAACCTAGATGGGCAAAAGCCAGGTGCTTAAAAATAATCTTAAATATTTCTTTTCATAATGTGATGATACCCCCCCCCCCAAGGTGTAGCTTTGCTTCTCTGTAGAAATGGCCATTACCCTTTTAGGATATGTTGCATCAATAAATGTTTCTTGCGGCTAATTTTAAACAAGGATTAAAGTCTTTAATGTTATCAATTGTTCTGCTCCCACCAAGGACTCTGAAGAAAACAAGATTGGTTTTAGACAACTTCAGGATATTCTGAATTCTATTAAAAAAAGAGGAGATATTGATTATATAGGAATATGACTGATTATATACCGAAGAGCCAAAACATTATGACCAGCATGTCTTTATGCAAATTGAAGCAACTGTAGGTAAATGACGGCACATGTGAAGGTCACGAAATAGTAAAAAAAAATAACTGATACTGAGCTCTGTTAATCAGTGTTGTTCTTGACAATGAAGATGGGAAAGGCAGCAGACTTAAGTGAGTTTGGCAAAGAGCAAATTGTAATGGCCAGACGATTGGGTGGCCATTACACTGAACTCCATGTACTCACTACGACCGATAATCTGAATCAAGACTGAATGATTACTGACTGAATACCCCTGCTGAATTTGGAACATTTCTTAATATACTGCCTTGTACTTAGAGTGGGGCCAGCTCACACAATCTGTCTGAAAGCCTTAATTGTCTGAAGAGAAATTCTACTGATATTAGAATTAGGCTTAATAATCACAAATTACCTCTTGATTTTTTTTCCAGTTTTCTACTGAAAACTTCACCACTTTCTTTAGTCTACTACTGAAGTGAAAGTATTCTCATTGTATAGCTGTCAATAATCCAATTCTGGTTAAAAACGGGTTTTTATATTCATTTCTGCTCTAAACAGAAATAAAAAAAAGCACATTCAGGAAACTGAAATAGACGATATTTACATCTATTCTCAACAATCCAACTCTTAATAAAATAGTTTTTTATATTTCTATTCATAACTGCTCCTTCTACAGGAAACACATTGAAAATCAACAGAACTCATAGACGAAACTCAAACAGCTGTTATTCTAATCGAATTTCTAAGTGGTCACATTAGAACTGTGAAAGATTAGGACTATGAAAATTTGCGTGTAGATTATATTAGAGTGTGGAATTTGTAAGTGGGCCACATTAGCACTGTGGAATTTGTAAGTGGGTTACACTAGAGAGATTAGATATAATATGTACAAAAATAATCTTTTGAATTTTTCTATATTTTGAATAATTATTGCAAAAATATTCTTTATGATTATTAATATCTCAAAAATATTAATTAAATGAAAATTTTCTAAACACTTTTACATATGCAACATAAAAATTTTTTATTTCAAGATATTAAGAGGCTTAATTTTTTTAATATTTTTTGTCAATTTAATAAAACCAGTATTACTACTCCGTTGGAATGTTAGTTAGTGTTGAATGCAAATATTCCTCTGTCATTTATGATCAAAATTTGTTTTTTGATAAAATTCATTCAAGAAAATGTTCATTCAGAAATATAAGTGCTAGGGAACACAATATTATTTCAGTTGAGAATCATTTGAGAAAAGGAAATGTAGAATTCAAAAAATGCATAAAATTACAATAGCTCCAAAGATTTAACCCTTTGCATTCGAAGGCTTTTTTGCTATGGGGAAGTAGCAACTTGAAGTTTTTCTGCTAAAAAGCTGATGAAACTTTTTACAACTGACATAAAAATAAATCATACATAAACAATGTAAAATCAAACTCATCTTCACTGCTACTAATTTCATCATTTGGCTCCATTTCTGTAACCACTAAAACAGACTAAGTTTAAAATAATAAGTTTAATTAAACACAATGCTGTACTATGAAGTGCACATAGACAATAGATTCACACATTTAAAATGTAAAGAGAAAAGATATCTGTTTATAAAACAGCTATTGTCACCTCTCAGTCACCATTCAAGTTGCAGCATCAAACCAAGTGGCAAATGAGGGTTCTCTCGAATGCAAAGGGTAAATGACTCAACAGTTCTAAAGTGAATTATTTTGAAAATAAATTTTTTCATGCTATTTCTTAAAAATTTATTCATTACCAATACTGGTAACAAAGTTTCACCTCATAAAGACAAAATGATCCGCACGTCACTTGAAAAGACTATGCAGCCCACACAAGAGACATGTGGGCCAGGGTAAAAAAGCATTTTAATCCTATTCTGATTGTTTCATTCAGAAGGAATACAAAAAATATTTTTTTTCTTTACAGGTTGGATTAGATAATGAAAATGTAATCATGTAAATCAAAAAGACTCCTGCTTTCCTGCAACTAGTTATTCGATTATTTCAATCCACAAGCACTCTTCAAATATAATAATAACTTGTTTTAATGAAATGTTGAATTATAGGAAATGAATTAAAAGATTTTATTCTTAAGAAATGTAAAGTAAAATCTATAATATAGGTTCATTAGGATTCTTGTGATGCATTTCTTAGATTTTTTTTGTTTCATTCAAAAGAAATAAAACTTAAAATGTTCACTTCATTGAAAGTAGGAGTAGTAGTGAGAATACTAATAGGCCTAGGCAGTTGGTTTCCTCCAATGTGCTCCGATTTGAGAATGTTCTTCTAGAACAAAAAGATAGAAAGAGAAATTAAAAAATCCTCTTTAACCAAATTGCATTATCGAAAATGTATGTAAATATTAGTCATTACAGTTTCCTGTAAAGAGTTCTTCTGATTTCCAATTACTTCATTTAGGAGACAAGAAGGTATAAAAAATTTGCTTTATTAAATGTCAGATTAGTAAGTATACAGATGGTGTTATGGGGAGTTAGGTTTTACATACTACATTCTTTGAGTTCTGTTTGCTTAATTTAGAAGGAACAGAAATATAAAAATCTGTTTTAACCAGATTAAATTATTAAGAATAAATATAAATATTGGGTGATTCAGTTGTCTCCATGAATTCCTTTGATTTCCAATTATTTCCTTTAGTTTATTCAGTCAGATTAATAAGATGTTAATATGGGCTGTTTCAGTTTTCTGTATGAATATTTTTTATTTTCTATTCTTTCATTTAGAAAAAGCAGAAATGAATACAAACATTAAAATTTGTTGCAACCAGAGTGATTATTGAGAACAGGTGTAAACACTGGACATTTCAATTCGCTGTATGAATCCTTTGATTTCCACTTGTTTCATTAAGAATGGGAAGAAATGAATAGAAATATTAGTGATAATCAGAGTTGTATTCATCATCATCATCCTCAAGCAGCCATGGGCTACGGAGGTCCAACCAGACCGTGCAATTTAGTTCTCCAAGCAAGTCTATCCTGAGCTACATCTACTGCATCTGGTCACTGCACACCAAATTTAACAAGGTCCTGTTTGGCATTGTCTTCCCATTGCATCCTAGGTCTCCCCTTCTTTCTGAGGCCTTTAGGCACACTGTTCATAACCCTATTCGCCAATCTATAATTATTCATACGGGCAACATGGCCAAACCAACAGAGTCTCTCTCTGCACAATATGCTGCTTAAAGGAGGTTGCAAACTCCTTTGCCTAACATCATCATTAGTTACAAAGTTGAACCACCTAATGCCAAGATACTGTGTAAGCATCTGGAATCAAAAGCATCTAGTTTCCGGTTATCTTGTTAACAAAGTGTCCAAGTTTCACTACCATAACTAACCCTAGAAAGAATTGAACTATTATACAGTCTAATTTTAGTCTTTAGGTGTATACGCCTATTTCTCCACACTCTCCATAGATTCTTAAAAGTCCCAGCAGCAATCCCTATTCGTCTGTTAATCTAATGCTGCACATCACTATTATCTGTTACACAGCTCCCAAGGTAATTCAACTGTGACACCTGCTCAAGAATGCAACCATTCAGATTAACCGAATCACAGCCTGCCTGACCAATTTTCATCACTTTAGTTTTCTCTCTGTTTATAACCAAACCTACTCTACTACCAGTTTCATCAACAGCTCGAATAAAAGAGTTCATCTCATCAACATCATTTGCCAAATGGGCTAAATCATCAGCATAATCTAAATCAGAAATTTTCGTATCTCCAGCCCATTTAAGGCCAAAATCTTTCCCTTGAAGTGAATTTTGCATAACATAATCAATGACCAAACTAAACAGAAAAGGAGACAAATGCACCCTTGTCGAACACCAGAGGTAATGCTAAACCAATTGCTATAAGCCTTACCAACTCTCACACATGACTCAGTGTTATTATAGAGAGCTTTCATTCTGTTAACTAACTTGTCAGGTATACCATATGATTTCACAATCAACCACAAATTATGATGATCAACAGAGTCGAAAGCCTTTTTGAAATCAACAAAGCTAGCAACCAAAGGTTTCTGAAACTCTAAACATTTCTCAAGAATCTGCCTAAGTGAAAATATCTGATCCACACATCCCCCACCACTTCTGAATCCACATTTCTCATCACGCAATTGACTGTCAACCAGATTCTTAATTCTATTAAGCACAATCACGGAAAGAACTTTACCTGGAACAGAGAGTAGGCTGATACCCCTATAGTTATCACAAGAACTGCGATCACCTTTTTTGAAAACAGGGATAACAATAGCTCTGGTAAAATCCTTAGGAACCATGCCTTTATCATAACAGATATTCAGAATTTCAGTCATCCACGTGGTAACCGAAACATTCCCAGCTCTAAGCATTTCTGTAGTAATTTCTTCTACCCCTGGGGATTTATGTAGTTTAAGTTTAGAAACAGCCAAAATAACTTCAGATTGTGTTATACGGCCAACATTAAAGCCACCAATGCATCTATCATCATTGCAAACAATGGGAATAGAACTAACCACATTGTTTAGAATATCACTGAAATGCTCAGCCCACCTAGCCATGACAGAATCCTCACCTTCTATAACCTTACCTTGTTTATCCTTCAATCCCTGTATACCTGTCTGTTTTCTACCTCACAAAACATTAACTATCTGGTACAGCTCTCTGCTGTTGTGCTGTCTAACTGCTTCCTCGGCTTTGTCAGCCAAGCAATCAAGCCAAAAATTCTTATCAACAGCTAACTGATCTTTTACACGTTTATTAAGTTCTCTGTAATGCTTTCTATTAGGACTAGTAGGGTACTGATTAAGGACATTCCTGCAGTTCCTTCTTTCTAAAATAAGCTCAAGTGCTTTATCACTTAAAATTGTAAAGATTCAAAAGGTTTAAATAATAAACAAAATTTATTTCCAAAAAATCAACTCACCAAAACTTCAATGAAGAAGATGCGTCAACTCACTGTGCTACAACGCACTTTCCTGTCCTCTTCTCTCCGTGCACTCACTCATGTTACGAGAACACTCTACACTAACTACTCACCTCTATCCTTCTTACTAACTACTCTGACCACATGTCAGACTTATTACAAGAGCCGGATGCGTGTCATGTTGCACGCCGGGAAAGACATTTACATAAAATGACGAACGACGCAAGCTATAACGCAAGAGGGGGCGTGTCCTTGTGCACGCGCTTTAGCGGGTGACAGTCGGAAGATCGGAGTTGCGCATGCGCATGGAGTTCCTAACTCTTGGAAACGAGCGCTGTGATGCCAAAAAGGAAATAAAAATCCCCAAAATGATAAATATAACGTAAATTAAACAAAACTGGTTAAGGTAAAGCAAAAGTGAACGATAGGGCATCACACTGTAGTAATGATAAACCAATTACTATAAACTCTACCAACTCTCACATATGAGCCTGTGTTATTATATAGAGCCATCATTATATAGTCAACTTTTCCAGTATGCCATACAATCTCAAGGTCAAACATGAATTACAGCAGTCAATAGAGCCAAAAGCTTTTTTGAAATTTACAAAGCAAGTTTAGTTCAGTTTGTGAAACTAAACAATTATCAAGAATCTCTTTAAGTGAAGAGATTTCGTCTATGCAGCCCCAACCACTTCTGAGCACCACACTGTTCATCCCAAAGTTGTCCATCAAACATTTTTAATTCTGCTAAGCACAATAATTGACAAAATTTTACCTGGAACAGAATAGATTGATGCTTCTGTAATTAGCAAAAAAAAAACTGCAATCAGCATTCTTGAAAAAAGGGATGATAATACTTCTAGTAAAATCCTTAGGGACAATCTGTTTATCATAGAAAATAATCAACACCCTAGTTAACCATGAGACAATAGCAACATTCTGAGCTCTACACATTTCAGTAGTAATATTATATATAATATATTCTACTCCTGGTGACTTTGTAGTTTTAATTTAGCGATAGCCAAAGTAATATCAGATTGTGAAATAGTACCACTTTAACCCTTCAAATCCCAGTCTTAAAAGCTGGAATATAACCAGAGACAAGTTATTTTTTCACTGTGCTCAGGCAAAAAAATATTTAACTAATAAGGTCATATTGCATACAAAATAATCTGCCTTTTATTCTGGATTTTATGAAAATAAATTATTTAACAAAAAGTTGATTTTTTTAGAGTGATATTAGAAAAAATGTCTGGCAATGAAAATATATATTAAAAATAAACTAATAGACCGAAATAATTATAATATGTATGAATAGAAATTATTTTCCAAATAATACAAAAATAAATTGTCACTTGAAACAAGAAAAATTACTCTCTAACTGAAACTTTTTTTCTCAATACTATGAAAAAAGTCCAGATGTTTACTTACTTTCTCAGTAAAATAAACAAGTAAACTTCAGAATTTTTTTTTGAACAAATGACCAATTAACATAAATAGGGCATGTTATATATCAAATTATTAATTATAATAATTGTTATATGATCATTATGTTATTATACCAAGTATTTAATTCTAAATTTCATGAAAATCAAATTTACAAATATACTAATTTAAGTAAGATTTTTGCAGTGATTATAGGGGTAAAAATGATTTGACAAGGCAGTTAAGTCTTAATTTTCAAAAACTTGATGAATAAAAAAAATACTATATATCAATAGCAAGGAAATTTCTGTTTTGATGAAAAAAAGTCATGAACAATGGTAGTGTTGGTTGGTCATTGTTTTTTTTTTTGGCACATTAGCAACAAAGGATATTGTGACAAATGAGACAAAAAAAGAGACTAAAAGACAGTCTGCAACCAAAGTTAAAAGCAAATATGGAAAAGAGGTAAAAAAAAAACAGCATATGTAAATAATATAAATAATACTAAAAAAAGTTCTAAAAAAATAAATAATATAGACATAAAAAGACGATAAAATCAACTCAGAATACCAGGTCAGACAGAATAAAAACAACAAAGTCAAAATTATGATCTGTTGAAATACCCAGTAAATGTAAAAAGGGAAAGACAGGTACAAAAAGACATATATTTAAAAACAAATGTTATAAAATAGCTTTCAAAAATTCCTCTGGTAGCAAAACTTGGACCTTTGGTAAGCAAGATAACAAGAAACTTGATTCTTTTGATTCCAAGTGCCTATAGCAGTATTTTGAGAGTTAGATTGTATGACTACATAAGAAATGATGAGGTTAAATAAAAATGACATCATCTACCTTTGAGCAACATCTTTTTAGACTGATTATTTTGGTGCTGATCAATTAATGCCACCTCGGATTTATATCTCACCACCAGTTGGGGTGAACAAACCCATAACAAAAATAATGAAGGAGTCCATACAGAGTTTTTAAGATAGCATCGAGGGAATAAAATAAAATTTTAAAAGTTAATTCACAAATTAATCACCAGCAAGCAAGCAAGCAATCTGACGCGGAAAAAGTGTCCAGTCAAGGGATCAAGTCGGGATAGTTCTGTAACTGGAAGAAAGCTATTCATCGATTCTATTTGAGGATATTTCTTTTATAGGGTGAGACCAGGACCCGATATAGTGGGGGAAAGGGATCCACGCCCCTCTTCCCCTTAAGAATGCTAGTAAGGGTAACAGAGGTTGGGCTGTTTTACCTCTAATTGGTGCTTTTTTGCACAAAATGGGCTAAATGGCCTAGTAACAAAGACCTGAAGGCTAAGAAAAGGAGGGGGAGGGGACCAATTAGACAGCTGTTGGGGGAGATGGTAGCCTCCTGTCCAGGTGTCCTTTACTGTTCACAGCTTATCACATCCGGTGGCCTTTACAAACCCAGCGGTGTTCCCTACTGACCATGAGTATGGCAGAAGGTAATGGAGGCAAAAATTCATTTTTCATGCATTTTTCAATAAATTGTTAAAGACCTGTAAAATGGAGGGGGAAATGTCATATTGCATTGAAAATCCAGTCTTTTGCCACTACCCCCCCCCCCCCTTTTCAATTTTTTCCTTGAGGTGAGCATGTGTGAAACTGCATTGATTTGCCCATGTTGCTTGCATGCAGAACTATAGATTAGCAAATACAGTTATGAATAGTGTGCTTAAAGGCCTCAAAGTTAGGAAACTTAGAATGCAAAGTATGGAGAATGTCAAACAGGACCTTATGAGAACTGGTCTGCAGCAGCCAAATGCAACAGCAGTAGCTCAAAATAGATGTGTATTGAGAACTAAACTACTGTCTGATTGAACCTTCACAGACCATGGCTGCTTGAGGTTTGTGATCTGAGATGGATTAGGTGGGTGTATAATTTAATAAATATCTTAGAATTGGCCTGCAGTGGTGAAACCCAATAACTGTTTCTCAGGACAGATGTGTCTTCAGAATTAATTACCGTGCGATGGACTTTGTAGACTATGGCTAGTTAATATTTATCTACGAATATATGTACAGGTGATCAGAATAAGACAAAACCCAAACTAATTTATAATGGAAATAAACAGTTTTTTGTTTACCAAATTATCATATGTACAATTCATTACAAGGTGAAGAAAATGTCCTATCTTCAACCAAATATGCCCAAACCCTTCTGCTGGGTTAGCCAATATTTTCCCCAAAATTGTAAGGGCAATTCCTTGGATAATATTAGATGATATTGATTTTTAAATTTTCAATGGTCTGAAGATGGTTAGACAGTTTCCTTCAAGAATCCCCATAAATAAAAATCACAAGGAATCAAAATCAGGTGATCTAGGTGGCCACAGACATTCATAGATCAATCTCTCATCAATACTTTTTATGCAAATAGCACAATGTCTCTTTAGCTGTGTGAGAAGCTATTCCATCTTTTTGAAAATAACCTAGCATTAGCTTCTCATCATCAAGCTGCTGAATGCAAATTAATGTGGAGACAAAATGCACCAGTTTTGAAAAACTGGTGCATTTTGTCTCCACTAAATTCACTTCAAGGAAAGATTTTGGCCTTAAACAGGCTGGAGATATGAAAATTTCAGATTTAGATCATGCTGATGATTTAGCCCTTTTGGCAAATGATGTTGATGAGATGGAACTCTTTCATTCAAGCTGTTGATGAAACTGGTACTAGAGTAGGTTTGGTTATAAACAGAGAGAAAACTAAAGTGTTATTCAGTTAATCTGAATGGTTGCAATCTTGAACAGGTGTCACAGTTTAATTACCTTGGGAGCTATGTAACAGATGCTGATGATGTGCGGCATGAGATTAACAGACGGATGGGGATTGCTGCTGGGACCTGGAGAGTGTGGAGAATCTATGGAGAGTGTGGAGAAATAGGCATATACACCTGAAGACTAAAATTAGACTGTATTGTTTGGTTCTTTCTAGGGTTAGTTATGGTAGTGAAACTTGGACACTCTGTAAACAACAGGAAGCTAGATGCTTTTGATTCCAGATGCTTACGTAGTATCTTGGGTATTAGGTGGTTTAACTTTGTAACTAATGATGAGGTTAGGCAAAGGAGTCTACAACCTCCTTTAAGCAGCATATTGTGCAGAGAGAGACTTTGTTGGTTCGCCCATGTTGCCTATATGGATAATTATAGATTGGCGAATAAGGTTATGAACAGTGTGCCTAAAGGCTTCAGAAAGAGGGGAAGACCTAGGATGCAGTGGACAGACAATATCCAACAGGACCTTATTAGAATTGGTGTGCAGTGGCCAGATGCAGATCAGGACAGACTTGCTTGGAGAACTAAATTGCACAGTCTGGTTGGACCTCCATGGCTGCTTGAGGATGATGATGATTCATGAATTATTTCCAACTTTTTGCCTATTACAGTTTTTATGGGTGTAACTGAGTCGTGGAGGTTTTGCAAACCAAGTCTAGTGAAACCTACTCATTATTCGCTGAACCTTAGATTTACGGGTATTGTCAGTCTCCAAAATTTTCTTTGAAACTCATTTACAGGTCCTGAAATGAAGTTTTTTTAAATACTGTTCAACAATAAAAACATTTTGCTGTGCAGAACACACCATTTTCAGATCAAACTTTCCTTTAAGAAATTAAGACCCCCCCCCCCCCCATTAACAGAATAAAACCCAATCACTATTAAAATTATGTTTGATAGTGATTAGGTAGTTTTCTCTTTGAATAATGTTGCCACTGTTCAGAAACAATTTATGTCATGATTGCTTACAGTAATTTCCTTACATAAATATGGGTTCCATCTTAATCTGGTCACCCTGTATAGTAGTTTGGTCCTATCTAAAATTTGTCCAATATTAAAACCTGGACTTTTACAAACTAAGTAATTGAAGCTTGGTACTTTTGACTCCAGTTGTTTAAACAGAATCTTAGGTGTAGGTAGTTTATGTAAATAATGAGGAGGAAAAACAAAGGAGTCATTAGCCACCTTTAAGTAACATCTTGCATGAGGAGAGACTGTTTTGGCCTTATTGCCTGAAGCAATTATCCTAATATGACTGATGCTCCTAATAGAATTAACTCATTTAATAGTAGCTGAACTGACCTGGTGCTGCCCAGGTATCACTTTTAAGTTGGAATCAGTATATTCTGATGTTCACTGTACTAAAGATTAGTTTTGTGAGTACCCCCCCTCCCCAATCCCTTAGCACAGATTCAACATATATATATATATGGTGGTGGCAGTGATTATCATTTTCCAGTGGAATAACATGGTAAATATGTTTTCTCCTAGTATACCCCATTTTGGAATTTTGATTTGAAATTGGCCATTGCAACCAAAAACACTGAAATTTTGAAGTATTTACCATGATTTCCTGATAAGTTATGTCTGCCATAGATAGACATCTCTTTTTATTATTATACATTCATTAATACCTAATAAATCATATTCCTGTGCAATACATTAAATGAAACCCATATCAATTTACAAATATTCCTCTATTTGTAATAAGTGCTTACTTATTTTCAAACCATAAGTTGACTTATCTGCAGATGTTCTCAATGCCACTGTTATAGCTAATGCGAAAAGGACCTGTCACTCTAACACAAAAAATCAGCATTAGTATCAATTTAGTAATGGAATTACCAGCACGAGTAATATCTATTTTCCTAACAGCATTCAAATAATCCTAATTGTCTGCATAACCTGTACTCACTCTCATCAGTTCTCATTGTGATCATAACAACAGATAATATTCAAGTCTTTAATGTCTGTTTCAAATTGAACAGTGAGAACTCTTTCGTCAATGCAATCACATCATAAAAAAAAAACTTCACTAACCTTTCTATTAAGTGATAATCTTACTTTGCATATACTTATTTATCATTGTGAAGATAAAAATCTAAAGTCAATTTTAATATTTCCTCTTTACGTCTACATCTGTTCTTTTGCAAGCTCACAATGTTCTGGTTATACTGCTGGAATTCTTGCAAGATATCAAAGAATCAATTTTGATTTAGGGTCCTGACATTCAAAGTATGCAAAAAAGAAAGAGTTCATAAGATTTTCAATGAAATTACACTTATTGTGAAATGTGTGCCAATATAAAAAAAAATCCTATAATTGAAGGTATAAAGCCATAGATATAAGGGATAGTCCCTCATCCTCTGGGACATAAGTGATCAATGTTGGTAGGAACATTCCAGATTCTAGTGAGATTTTCAGAGTCTCAACAGGATCATGTTGTCTCAGACAAATTACTTCAACTAAAGTATTAGATAGGGAAAAATATTATTCTTGGCAGGAAAGGAACCTGAACCCACAACCTCCTGAAAATGTATCAGATGCTCTAAACTATTGAGATATCTTAATCTCAATTAAGAGGAGACTGGGAAGATAATCCATTATCATAAGTGTTTGGTTTGTTTTACCTTAGAGTTGCACTTTTTAGCACACAGTGGGCTAAATGGCCAGGTCACGAGGACCCCAAGAGCTCAGAGAAGGTTGGGGGGAGGGGATCCCCTGGACAGCTATTAAGCGAAATATAGCAGCCTCCTGTCAAGGCCATCCAGTGTGTTTTTAACATGCACACAGAGATGGGTTTGGGAGACAGCAGTCTTTCCAAGCCCATCAGTTTCCCCTCTGACTAAGGGCAAGATGGGGAGTTTTATGGAGATAAATCTCAATGCTGGCCCAGCTGGGACTCAAACCTTAACATGAGGTGAGCATTATGCTATCTATTGATTGAGAATGACACACAAAAAATGTTAAGAAAATTCAGATTTGGTGAATCCCCTAGAAGCAGAAGAAACTTGCTCTGCCATATGTAATGGTAAATCAAGATATGGTAATCAGTATCTTAAATATGCATTGAAGTTTTACGTAGCTTATCATCATTCCAATAAACACAATGTATTGAAAACAATATAAAGTAAATAACTTAGAAACAATGATAAAATTTTGGGATCTGAATTAATATGTTTAAAATAATAAGTTCAGGCACCTGTAATAGTCTCTGATCAGAATCATCCACTAGCTCATACAAAACATCTAGTAAATTCATCCACTTCAGTGGGAACTCGCAAAATAAATGAAAAACACAGCTGTAAATTATTCCTCACTAGTGGTCTATGAGCACTGCAAGTCCAGAATCCAATAATTCTAATCTAAGCCAGTAAATTCCCTACTCTTTGAGTATTTTATATGTAGACACTTATTAAATCTGACAGATTATTGCTATGCATTTATTATTATTAGCATTAAAAAATGTCTAAATATAGTAGCAATGGCTCTATTGAATAGAAAAGTAATTGAGAGGTTGTGATTTCCAAGTAAGCATAAGTCAGGCTTTTTTTTATCTCATGGCCTGAATCTAGAAAACAAATGAAGGGGGGAGGGGGAGCACACAAGCCAAGAGACTGGATTTTATTTGCAATACAAAATTTTCCACTTTGTTTTAGAGGTTATTAAATTTTTTTGGGGGAAATGCACGAAGTATGCACAAGCTTAACTTTTTGCCTCCATTACCCTTATTAGATTTCTCAGGGGGAAATGCTCCTCCTCTCCTTCAATCCAGCCCTTATAAGACTTATATTTTTAAAATTTAAATATCAATTCTTCACACTCAAAATTAGCTTAGTTGTCTTCGTTGTCAACAGAACTGTCTTCATAATTAAATAAGCTAACTGGGAAAAAAATCTGCTTTCATTAAAATTCAAACTAAAAGTTGGAGACAATTTATACAAGCACAATAATATATATATATAACAAAATTAAATATATCTTCATGTTTTTTTCCTCTTAAATTCAGTAGTTCAAAAAATGTGTGAACATATTAGATTAATTTTTTAGGCTTTTAATATTTCTAGTTTAGAACTATAGTTTGGTGGCAATATATCAAATACCTAAGTATAAGCCCACACCTGGTCTAGTGTACTTGCCTACTAGACCATTGGACATGTCTCTGTGTATGTATGAGATACCAGGACAAGCTCAATAGTGCTTCTAGGTTATCTCCATCCTTTTTGTAAAAACAAAAATTAATTAATTAATAATAAGGGCATATTAATTATCTCTGTACATTAATTAATATTATTACTTAGATATATTGCTATGTATGCAACTTGCTCTGCCAAATATAATGGCAATCAGGGATGCACTAATAGTTGACTTACCTTCTAGTTATTCCAACAGATACAATGTATTGAAAAATGATAAAAGTTTAATCACTTAAAAACAAAAAATCGGAATTTAAATTAATATATTTCAAAATAATAAGCTTCATTTCTTGCCACCTGAATATTTTTAATTGGAAGCAACATAAAAAAACTCAATATTGTACATTTCTATATATGTTCTATAAATTTAAACATCAGCACGGAAACAAACTACAAATTACTAAAATCAGACTCTTGTAACTTTGAGGGCATCAAATATTACATCTGTAGATTTTTGCCTATTTTTGACTCCCCTCCACCAATTTCAGCAACCACTACATTTGGGTAGTGGTTGCCCAAACACAAACACACATCTTACATAAAATTTTGCAGCAATCTTTTATGTATAAAAAAAAAAAAATCAAAAATGCATTTTTTCATGCATTTTGAAATTTATAAATATAGCAATGTTTTCCCTGAGGTTTGTGAACAAATACACATAGTACACTGATACAATTACTTTAGCCATGATGGAGCTGTCAAATATATGTTAAAATAATGAGAGTACAATATTGAAAACACAATATATTATGGGAAAAATCTTAAAATTTAATTATACATACTATCAATCACAATCAGTATATTAATTATTCTAAAATATATAAAATTTGGAACATCAATTTTGGCAAGATAAATTTTTTTGCAGATTTTAGAAGAGATCATAATATTTCTTGGAATAAATTGATGCAGACTTTTTTCCCATTATCCTGAAAAATAAACAGATCATTTGCATATTAATATAAGGTTCACTATCTTCCCATTATGTTGAAAACCTGTTGTGAGACACTCCTACTTATGTTGTTGCCACCACAGTTAGAGGTCTTCCTGGTCTCTGGCACAAATGGATGATGGATCACGATTGATCTGAAACACAGATGTAAATTTTCAAATCTGAAGTGAAAGTTTGTCTACTTTATTTCTTGTTTTAGTGTATGACTTTTGTTAATTGATCATAATACCAAACTGCTGCAGTATTGTGCCAGGAACATCAACAGCAACATCTGCCAGCCATCTGTGCTGGAGATTGGGAAGAAGGCTCCAAACTGTGGTGGCAAAATAAGTAGGAGTGTCTCACAGCAGGTTTTCAAACAATGGGAGGATAGTGAACCTCATATTAATATTTAGAGATCCCTGCCATTTGCATTTCTTTATAACAGAAATATGAATAATTATCAACTGCCATGTTTATAATAAAGTAAATATATATATTAAAAAATCTGCTGCTTAGCATCAAATAAAAGAGATAAGGTATATACAAGAAACAATTAAAAAAAAGACAAATATCATATTATAGGAGTAAATTTTAAATTTACTAATTACCATAGAGGTATATTTTTCAGTGTTTGCCTGATAAAAATTTGAAAAACAATTAAATTAAAATAAAACAAACTGGAACACAGAAATATCTTAAAATTAAAGATAAACTGAGATAAGCCATAACAACTTTGAAATTCCACAGCTCATTTAACACTGGATAGGAAAGTCACTGACTCAATTCATCAATAAGTTGGGGGGAGGGGGGCAGAGAGATCTTTTCCAGTATAGTTTGCTAAACAATCTCAACATTCACCTTATCTTGGGAAATCCATTTAGCATCTTTAGCACCAGTGTTATCATTGGGCAACAAAAATGAGCTCCCAGGCATGCATATGCATTCGCATATTGGGACAACTAGGGCAAGGATCAGTGGCAATGAGGTTGCACATCCTTGGAGTGCCTTGTTAAAGATTTCTTGGTTGCTTGATAAAGACCGTATTTTTTGTAGATATTGCTATCCAGCTGGAATATCACAGAAGAACAAAAGCTATCAAAGGGTGTTTGTAAAAGGCATCTGACATCAAAATTCCATATCAAGAGCAAAGACCTTTTTTCAGTGACAGCCATCTGATCTGTGCTAACATCTCAATAACTGTGTCACTTAATGGAAGGAGGCAAGTACCCATCAGATAAAACCTTCTGTAAGGGACTCCAGTACTCCAATGACAAACATTTAACAATCTACATAGAAAATACTGGCTTTTTGCACTCGCATGTTTATCTACACCACATTGTGACCGTTCCTTTTGGGAGCTGGTTACCTCAGAACAAGCACTAAAAAGTAGAGTCCATTACAGTACTAGATTAACATCTAAGCTAAGTAAATTGCAGCCTGGAGTGCCACTGATAGTGAAAAATTTGAAGGAGGGGGGGGGGGGCACCAAATTTTGGTTGTAGAAAAAAAAAAGGTACATCAAAATAGTTTTCAATATATAATTTCAAAACATAAAAAAACACACACAAAGGTTTGAACATTATATTAACCAATATTTTTCCCTGCATCAATGTGATTGTGTGAACATTCTTGTCATGCCTATCACAAACTACTCTGCAAAATATCAACTACACTCATGTTTAGAAAATAAGAAACAAACAAAAAAATTATATTAAATATTCCAAGATAAGCATGAATGAAATTAATGCAAGTAAAAAACAACACTGAATTCTGATAACATATACAGTTAATGTTGCTTACTTTTATATATGCAAATAAGCTGTACATTAAAAAAAAGTTTTTAGAGAGCTGACTCCTTTCATGCCTGGGTTATGATCAGGTGAATTTGCGATAGCAGATATATTAGATGTGACTTCAAGGCATCATTTCACTAAAGAAGTTAGCTGAAGCATGTCATAAGCAAGCAAGCAAAAAAAAAAAACCAGGTGGCTGAATATGAGTCATTCAGTGACCCACAGGCTTTGGGAGAGATTTTAACTGACACAACAGCATCCCAAATCAAACTCCAACAGAAAACAGACATGTATAGCTATCTGCTAGCAGACTAAGTATGACAACACCTATCCAACTGTGTTCAGACCTAAAATGAGCTATAGATTCATATTATCTGCCTATCATATTAAGAAGGCTTCATGAAGTGAAACTCTATATGGTCAGCAGTGTTGTGCATGCTTCTCACCTGATGCCACAAAGCAGAGCATCTAATGTGGAGCAGACTTCATATCAACTGGACATCAATGGAAGCTTATATATTAGTAAAGAGAAATTGAACTGCCTTTTGATTCTTGCTATTGAAAACAAACTGATAGTTTAGTCAGACTATGATTAAATAACATTTGCAACTGAATTTGAACAGTGGAAAGCTAGAAAGGGAACTTTTCTCTTGTTTAACACATTGTGGACCATATGATGTTTAAATTGCATAAAAGTCCTATTCCAATGCTACTTTTCCCAGATGATATGTTCTAATCTTTAGCCTTCCTCTGCAAGAATCATTGGCTCATCCAATGATAATTTTTGATTGGGTTTATATATTGTTTGAAAATTTTCAACAAAGTAGTCCAATATGGTTTAATCTTGAAAAGTCTGCAGAATCCTTTCCCTTTTCACTATTATTTAAATTCAGGGATTGCCAAATTTGAGTAAATCTGTTCCAGTTCATCAATTTTCTGAAAATGGGAGTTTCTAAAAATGGATCTGTATAAAACCTTTTTTTACATGTGGCATAAGAATAATAAGGAAAAAAAATCGTCTCATTTCTTTTATCCCTAAATCTACCCATTTCATGGATTTAGAGATATTTCTCCACTTGTGTTCATTTTGAAGATGGTATAAATTGGAACAGCAATTGGAAGAAATTGTCACCAAAGAAACATTTTTGTGACTTTCATCTTCACATTTATCACCACTTGGAACATCGGATAGCACATCAGCAATTGATTCCTCACACTAGTGCTGCAAGTTTGAAAGAAAGGGTTCCTGAGAGTTTACTATGGTCT
This sequence comes from Ryuthela nishihirai, assembly GCA_038380435.1. Taxonomy (NCBI): domain Eukaryota; kingdom Metazoa; phylum Arthropoda; class Arachnida; order Araneae; family Heptathelidae; genus Ryuthela; species Ryuthela nishihirai. Next base: position 5,053,306 of record JAWZYU010000004.1, read on the forward strand.
ACTAAAAGAGTGAAAAATGCTTATTTGACATCAGCAAAACATCCCTCCTAGAAGAGCAGAGTGTTTATTATTTTGTTAAATTTATCCTCTGTAGCATGCATCATATATATTTTTGTCTGATAACAACACTGTGCAAGACCGCTCGAAAGATGTGAATAGATGTTTCTGGTCCTCAACAATGTTTCAAAACAAAAGATGTCAATTCACATCTCCGATTCGCAATGTGCTAAGTTAAACATGATGTTTTACTAATCCTTTATACAAAGTTTGTTAAAATAAGCTGATAATAAATTTAGAAAACCTGATATCTTTAAAAAAAGGTATGTTAATCGTTTTCAAAAATTAAAATTCAATATCTGTTTTGGAGGAGCATATGCTTTCAACCAATCTCCTAAATTAAATATAGTTACTTTAAAGGTTATTGGGATGTACTTGCATTTCTTTACACTAGGACATCAAACCCTTAATTGAATACTGCATAGTTATCTATTATAAAAAAATTAATCATGTAAGAAAAATAATGTTCTTAAATGTACAAAGGCACAAGATTTAGAGTACTACTTAACATTTGGTTTAATTTTATTCTGAAAGCTAAGCTTTTGTCCAAAGCTGTCTATGAAACAGAGTCTGTGTATGTGCTTGTGTACCTGGAATATGTGTATCAATGCGATAATAATAAAAAAAAAACCGATAAAACCGGAGACAAAATGTTGCATGCAGTTTAAGACCTAAGTTTTTGTTTGAACCTAAAGGTTATTTTTTTGAAAATAACATTCAAATTTTTTCCTTTTAATTTTTTTGTGTGACTTCAGAGCCAAAAGGGTAGCTCAGCCAAAGAATTAGCCAGGATAGATGCTTGGGAAGAGGATTAGCAGAAAGGGATTCACAGCCTTAGCTAGATGCCTTCTCCTGAAAGGGATTCAAGCCTGACCTCTGAATGACACTTTTTGTCCACAATGGGCTAAATGGCCAGGTCACAAGAACCTAGAGAAGGTTGGAGGGCAGGGGGACCCACTGGACAATTTTTAGGAGACATGTAGCTCCTTTCAAGGCTATCCAGCATGTTCTTTATTGTGTATAAGGTATGTATCTCCCACATAGAGGGCCATGGCTGTATGCTCCATCTGACAGACAGTGGCCTTTCCAAGTTCACTGGTGTACTCTACTGACCAAAGGCAGATATAAATCTTAATGCTGGCTCAGGTGAGACTCAAACTTGGGAACTGCAGATCACAAGCCTGGCATGCTACCAACTAAGCCCCCCCCCCCCCCCAGGTAAAAGCACACTATCTGTACCACAGCCACTGATCACTGATGTCAGGTTAGGTTTGCACAGAGTAAAGAACTACTGGCTGATACCTGCACATCTCTGATTTTTACTATTACAACATGTCCTTGATGTGTAGTAAAATCACGTTGCAACCTACAAATCTTGCTCAAGCCACTTGTGTTAAATGACCACAATGTTAATAACATTGTCATCATTTAAATGTCATAACATGAAAATTTGACTTTGACAGTGTGAAATGAAGCTGCTCTGCTATAAAAATTTCTTGTTCAAACATTAAAATGAATAAAAGAATATACTTTACTCATGCATAAAATTTCACATAAGAATTGTGACCATCTCCCCCCATGTCAGCAAATGTAACCCATCTCCCCCCCCCCCCATGTCAGCAAATGTAAGTTTTGCTTAGACCTCTTTCCCTCAAATGTGCTGACATCATATTTTAATGTCTCTTTATGTATTTTATAATTCATTATCAGATCATCCACAACATTTCCGCATTTTCCCAAGATTTAATATGCATAGCATGGAAAGCTTTTAATATGCAATTCATGCTACATTTACAGTTAAACATTCATTTTTGAAACAAGAATGGAGACTTGTTTCACAACACAATTTTCTTTGGATATGGTACCTTAGGACTTTTTCAGCTTTAGTAAACATCAATAAAATTCAACATGTTCAAGGGTCCCCACATGAAAGTTATCAAGCTAGAAGACACCTCATAAAAAAAGTTTGAAGACACTCTTCAATAGTGTATTTTGATAGAGAAAAACACACTCAACTCATAGCATGTTATGATGGACAAAAAAAATTACTAGTCACACTAACAATAAGAAGTTCAGTATTGCTAAAGTTTATGTAATTATCACACATTTTATTTAATTATGTGTTGAATTTTAGACCTTCAGAAATATTTGTGAACAGGAAAATAAAGAGGCATATTATTAATTTTAATGCTGCATCATACAGAACAGATATAGAGGGTAATTATAAAGTTTGACATTTTTGAGCCCTGTTGGTACAGAATAGAAAATATGATTTGTGGAAGAAAATAGTGCATGAGACAAAATTTGGACAAAAAGCAAATGACACCAGGATGAAAATAACCCTTTATGCAGCCACTGTATGCATGAAAAGCATAGGATGTGACATGGTACAGAATACTGGTTGATTCCTGTAAGAATGCAAAAGGAAGGCTATAATCATAGGTAGGAATAGCACAGCCAGCAACAGTTAATCTAGCATTTAACCTGAGGAGTCATGCATTGTTAATGAAACTTCATCAGAACAACAGCAATGCTGTAGCTATACTTTGGAAATACCACTGCATGAAATGGTTGTGAAGAGAATCTCTGTCATTGAGGGTTGACAGATGGATTGCAAAAAAAAAGGATGAAATTTGAGGACACAGAATTGTAAGCTGGAGCCAATTATGATAGAATGGCTACCACTTATTGAACAGATCAATGTTACTGTACTGAAGCAGCAGCAAATCAACATTTGTCTGCCAATACAAAAGCAGTTTTATAACAATTTGATACTGTATCTATAGTAGTGATATCCATATCAAATTAAACATTGTGCAACAGCTTACACTAGATAATCCATGGAAACAGACCAACTTTGTTCTGGCATTTCTAACTATGATGGATATGTAGGCCATTTGGCCTTCATATCCATCGTAGCTTTGGAAAATCATAGGAAATATATTTCCAGAATACATGGAGCAATAAACAGCTTAAGTGTCAAGTATGGGTACTGTCAACTCCACATTTTGTTTACAGAACGACTCTGCAATCATCAAATGTTATTGTTTCATGTGGTTTAATTACAGAGTTTGCTATGTAACTCTTCTTGAAGGATGGTAAAATGTAATGATACCATTGAATGTACTATGATAGGGACATTTTACTGACACCTCATTCAACACTCCTCCTGCTCTTTGAGAATGAGATCTGCACACATCTCCATGCAGGATGGCACACTGTCCCACATATCTTGTTTAGTGGCATGAACATTGAACATATTGGCCAATAACAATGTCTTTGATATGATTATGTGAAATTAGCTGGGCTTATTTACTAAAGCTATATTTCTGACCTTAGCTGCACTTTGAAATGATGTTAAATACTAATTCCAGACCATTATAACCTAGGTTCAGACTAGGAAACAGACATACATTAAACTTCAGGAGGGGGAAAACTTTTAATTATTTTGGAACAAATAGAAATTGTAGATAGCCAGAGGAAAAAGGGCAATGTGGGAAATGGAAAGGAAAACCAAGACAATGAAACAATCGAAATAGGAACAAAAATTTTCAACACAATCAAGAAAGCTGTGACCCCTTAAGTTACTCAAAGCTATTAATTTTGATCCATGTTTGCTTAACTATCACCTCTTTCCTTATACACAATGGTCAAACTGTCATTCATGAAATTAAGTATTAAAAAAAGTGTTTTTTCCTTTATGTTTTATGGTAATATATTTTGCCAAACACACATATATGGGAAAGAATACACAATTACTGAAGGAAGAAAATCTTAGTGTTTACAGACTGATAATTTTACACAAATTATCAGAAGTCGGCATTTGTTAACATGTTTACTGGTAGTTTATATGAAAAAAAAAACACAAAGTCCCAAATACAAAGGTAAAACCCGAAATACATATGCAAAAACAAGGTAGATGTGCTTTACAAATATTCAATATATTATGCAGATATTTCTTTTCTCATTGTAAATAAAAAAACAACTGAAATATATGTGTGAGAGCTGTATATTTCATTACATGGCCTCAAAGGTTTTGGACAACCACCATTATCATAACAGCACTGTACAGTAATAATTTAGATATAGGCCATATAAATAAAAATATTTTCCCACTGATCACGGCAAAATACAAAGATTAAAAAAAGAAAATGTCACCATTATATTAAAACACCACAATCTAGATCTATCGTAACTTACTTGTGAAATGATTGTGTGGTCAGTAGTTACTACTTTATAGCATTCACAACCAGGAAGAAAAAATTCAGAAGTATGCCCCTAATGTGAAAAAAAAATGGAAGAAATGTGCTCACAGTCACTTAAAATTGGACACTGCATGCAAAATCCAAAATAGGTGAAATATGTATTTAAATTCACTTTATAACCAGCATTAATGAACTTAGGAAAGTTGCACAAAACTGAACTAGTGCATAATTAGTGATTGTGATAATAAATTGCTAACACAGCATTGATCAAATGTCTTGAAGTGTATGAACTGTTCGCTGCATTTTCACTGATATTAATGTTTTGTGTTTGTAGATAATATTCTTGGTAAAGAACAATTGTTGGTGATATAAATGTTTTAGATATGAGAACTAAACACTGCAGAGATTATTTTAGCTATGCAATCTTTCCAAAATCAGTTGTTTAATATCAATGAAGTCAAACCTTAAACCACTGAACATCCAAGATGCATTACCTGATTGAGTATGCTAAAACCACACTTATATGATTTAAATGTTCAATACTTATATTTTCATTTGCAAAACATTTTGCATTTCTGCATGATTTTAGCCTATTCCCTTAAAATATTTTTTCAATTAAAAAAAGACTTTACAAGCAATTTTTTAATCATTATAACATAAATTAATATACTCTATTAAATTAATATACTGTCAGTGATATGACTAATAATTTAATTATCTTTTACCACAATTTACTTTATTCTAATTTCCTTATATTATGAAAGAATGAAATATTTACCACTAATGTGCTTTGGGATTAATTTTTTTTTAATTTTCATTAATTTAGCTTAGGTTGATAGGTAGTTCAGAATATGAAAATAAAAGTGCTAACATTGGAATTCTTCAATGCTAATAAAACTTTATGAAACTTAATTGTAGCTTCAATTTTTGCAAAGGCATTTGCTAGAGATTCTTTTCAATCACTGCTCTAAGTATAACTGCAAATATTGTCTTGGAGCAACAAATGTTGGTTCATTTAAACAGACATTTTATTCTTCATATAATAGATGTAACAGAGAGAAAACTATTTTAAACATTTTTTATGGGCCATCAAATAAACAAGACAGAGCTCTAAGAATGATTCTTGGTAAGATCCAAATTGAATGAAATAAGGATTTTTAGATTTTAAGACATTTTTGGGGGGTGATTTGGCATTTTTTTCTAATATGACCATCCCATTTTTCTATTATATACTGAATGGAAATTTATTACATACACCATGATAATAATATGCAAAGCAGAAGTATCGTGTCCAGCAGCATGGGATGCTGAAACTGGTAATGCCTATAAATGTAGCAGGTTTCTACACATTGGAAACCAGTCACGGAGAAGTAATCATGGATGAAGGCAGTGACATGAGTTTCACTGTGGCCAGACAGTAGGTGCAAGGAAGGTCAGTTGTTCAATTACCTCAACTGCTGAACTGTTGAGATTTCCATGTCAGATGACCGCATATGTATACCAAGACTATGTGAAGTGCAGCAAAACTTCCAACCAATGGGAGAAATGTGGATGTAAACGTGCAATTGACTCTCAAGGTGAGTGCAGACTGTCCCGTATCGTTACAAGGAATTGCACGGCTATCACGAAGCAGATAACATCAGAAATGAATCAGGGTGCACAAATGTGTGCACAATTTGTGCATAAACACAAATGAGCTTAAGCACAAAAAATATCTGTCATACCATGAAAAAAATTGGCTATGGAAGTCGACGTCCACATTGTGACCCTTGTTGATTGCAAGGCACTGAAAGATTAGGCTCAGTTTGCAAAGGCCTATCGCAACTGGAGTGTGAAGTACTGAAAACATGTCATCTGGTCTGTTAAATCACAATTTCAACTCCATCACGCTGATGGGAGGGTGCATGTGTGGCATAAACCACATGAAGCAATGGATTCAGCTTGCCAGGCTGGGGTCACACAAGCAGGTGGAGGCAGTGTAACAGTTTGCAGTGCATTTAAGTGGGCTTTCTTGAGGCCCCCTCATACCAATTGAGACCTCCATCACCAACACAAGGTATGTGAACATCCTCATTGACCATCTACACCTGTTCGCAAAAATTCTCTTTCCGCACCAAGATGCATCTTTCAACAGGACAACGACACACCACATACTTCAAGAGTGGTGACCAACTATCTACAGGAGCATTGAAGTGAATTTACCATCTAAAATGGCCCCCTCGATTGCCAGACCTCAACCCCATTGAGAATTTGTGGGATGAATTGTCAAGATCTGTTCGAGCCCACCAACTCCACTGGCAACTGTGGATACTCTACATCAGATGATTCTTGCTTCTTGGCCAGCAATACCACCTCTGTGTTTTCAACTCCTCATTGAGTCCTTCCCAAGACATCTGACTGCTGTTCTGAGGGCAAAAGGTGGAGCAACAGGTTATTAAGTAGGTGCATATAATAATTTGTCCATTCAATTTAGTAAAAACTGACAGTTTCATTAAATCAAGCTTTCTTTTCTACTTGAGAAGGAAATTTATATATATATACGACAAATTGTAATATTATGAACAGTGTTCCAATATAATCATGTGGTTGTACTATTTATGCTATATGCAATCAAACATGGATAGAATGAGCATCTGTGAAATAAAGAATTTTGTTAATCTAAAATTTTGATAAAATTAAACTTATCTGCCTTGACAGTGGTAGGGGTTGAGAAGTGAAGAGCATAAAGTCTAAGCTTCAAAACCGCTTCACGATGTTGTCATTGATAAGGAAATGGAGATGTGATTAGAGTGGTAAGCACCACTTTAACCCTTTTCCAACCATATCAACCCAAAATGGCAGAGAACTTAAATGAACTCATCCAGTCAATGCTATTCCTTCCTCTTCACAACCTCCTACCTACAGTTTGGGGCATTTTGGGCTGGTATGGTGTGAAAAGATTAATAGATATGTTTGAAAGCTTAACAGCTGTTGCTAAGAAGAGACAAATTAAAAAATGCTACAATGGAATTAATTAGTGCAATAAACAGAAACGTTATAAAACTGTTAAATGCATTCTATTAATCCATAATTTAAAATTATTCCAAAGCCTAATCGTGGATTTAATTTTTAGCTGTGATCCTTTACTCACAATTTTTCTCCAAAATACATCATGAGAAGTCACTATTTATCCATTCAATTTTATGAACTATGTTTTATGCTCCATACCATTTAGAGAGAAGTGCATTTACATGTCCTTTATGGTATAACCTGAATACACCAAGTTAAAGATCTCTTTTCAGTGGTGATGAAATTTAATATCAAGTTACAGAAGGAATTTTGGTCTGTGACACTGAGTCATTCACAAATGACTGAAAAATATATTTTTCTTTTTTAAAATTTTAAGGTAATTTTATCCATTTTAATGCATGAAGAACATTACAAAACTTCCCCTACTGCATATTTTGTTCCTTCATTAATACCGTTATCAGTATTTTTGTATATTGTGTGCTACTGAAAAGTAGTTAAAGCTAAAAAAAAATGTGAGCAATACCAAACTGTCATATTCCAAGAAGAACCTATTCTACAGAGAATCACTTATGATCCAGATAATGAAGTTGACAATGTTCAATACAAGAAATTTAGGTATAAAGAATAAATTTTTCAGTATTAAATAAGATACTCATTCAGTTTAAATCACATTTTGTAGAAATTAGGGTGAATTGTCACATGTTGGCATCTATAAGAACACAGATTATCTGTGATGAAAATGGAATGCATTCATATTAAAATGCAATATTTGTGAAGTGCAATACTGCATTACACACTTATCAGTCTCTATTTGATTAATATATTGCTTATAATTAAAATTTAATTTTAATAAATGAGATCCATATATTTTTAAATGCTACTATTTTAAGGAAAAAAAGAAGTTGTGAGAAATGATGTCAAATAGAAATATTTTTCTTGATATTAATCAGCATAGAATTATTAATTAAAAATAGTTGAGACTCTCCAAAGCAATAAACAATTATGTTACATAAAATATGACCAAACTGAAACTACTAAAAACATTAACAATACCGCTGGAAAATAAGCTTTATTGAGAAACAAAAGTTCAGAGACTCAAAGGGTCAAGGCTAATGCTCTTGAGACATTTTAGGTAGTTATATTAACATGTGTTGTCTAAAGTGGTTCTACTTTCAAAACTCTTAAAGACCTTCAATGATTCTAACAATAATATTATATATCATTATATATTGCTCATTATACTGAAATTAATACAAAAGTGTATGCTAAAAGATTTAATTCTTTAATATGAAATATTCATCATTTGTTTTTATAAAATATATAATTTCTGTAAAGAATATTGGAAAGTTCACTCTAATAGGGTTTTACTGCATAACAATAACAACATCATTGCTTCTGTAATAGTTGGTAATATATATATTAACATATGTAAAAGGCAATAAGACAATGAATTTAGTGAATTGCCTTAGAAAAGTTATCTCAAAGACTTTGTACACTCATAGGTCAAAAACAGTAGGCTATATAAATTTATAGTGTGTTATACATATTTTAAATGTACTTTCAATACACTACATTAAGGGCATTTTATCTGTTCCAAACTTTGGTGAAAGAGGTGTACTGCTAATTGTTTCAACCACAGCAGTTTCAATTCTATAACTTTGCTTTAAATCCAAAAATTATTTAATAAAGTATTACATATTATGGTAATATACAGGTACAGGGGTGGGGAAAAAAATCAGAAAAATTTGATATGACAGCAGCTTTGCCACAAGCCAGAATGAAGACTTATTCCAGCACGATGGAAATTTTTTTATGTGTATTAAAAATAGTATAAAATTAAATTAATAATATTGCATTCATGGGTGAAAGCTTTTTTTTTTTTATAAATATAATACTGTTGTAATGTTTTCCTAGTTTTGAAAGTAATATCCCATGCCAGAAAATTCGTTCGCAGTTTATGATTGGGGAAAGTGGATATCCTCAGCCTTGTACATGTAACAATGCTGTAAGAAATATTGCTGCCTTTATGTTACAAAAGCATACAACTTGACAGATTTAGCATACTCACAACTATGAAGTATCTAAAACAGTCACAATATTACAATATATATATGAAGTGCAATCCAAAAGTTCTCAGACTGTACTGAGAAAAAAAGTAGGCTTACTTTAGGTTTTAATCACTGTTATTACCTTCACAGTAGTCTCCTTGGGAGCTAATACAGTGAGCCCAGTGCTTTTCATACTGCTGAAAACACCTCTGAAACTCCTGTTTTGAAATATTGTTCAGCACTTCCTTTGATTCTGCCTGAATCACTTTGACACAGTCAATCCTCCCTAAGATGAAACTTAATTTTGGGGAACAGGAAGAAGTCACAGGGAACAAGGTCTGGTGAGCTGGGTGGGATGTGGGTACCACCATGTTATTTTTGGCCAAAAACTACAGAACAGACAGAGAGGTATGGGTGGGAGCATTGTCATGATGCACCACTCTGTCCTGTGCATGCCATTTTCCTGCATGTTTCAGCCTCACACCCTCTCTCAAATGCAATAGGACTTCAATGTAGTAATGTTGATTCACTGTCTGGTCTTTAGGAATCTCTACATCAAAGAAATAAATCAGCATGCTCTTCACAGTACTTTTCACTTGTCTCACTTTCTTTGGTTGTGGTTAAGGAGGATTCTTCCATTGGGATGATTGCTGCTTTGTTTCTGGGTCATACCCATAAACATAGCTTTCATCACAAGTTATGCTTTTTAGAAAGGAAGTTTTGGTCCTTTTTGACTTGCTCATGAAGCTCCCTACACACTGTGAGCAGATGATGATTTTTGGCCCTGAGTAAGAAGTTGCACAAATTTGGCAGCAGTCCACCTCATGTTGAATTTCTCCATTAGGATCCATTGGCACAATCTGCATGATATTCCAATTCCCCAGATGTCATTAATTGTTCCCTGATGGTTCTTGTGGATGACCTGATGCACTTTCTCCACATTCTCACTTGTTCTGCTTGCTGAGGGCCTACCAGAATGTTGGAATTTTACACCAATGTTTGCCATATTTAAAACATTCAGAAGAACCATTTTGGCCCATGGTTTATCACCAAATGCTTGTTTAAGCATTTTGTGAATCTCTTAAATATTTTTACTAAGTTTGAAACAGAACTTAATGCAAACACAGTTCTTTCTTCCATTTTTCTGCCAAAAAAAGAAAGAAAAAAATTGTAAAGTGGCACAAACACAAATGCACTAAAATGATCGCAAAGAAGGCTTGTTTCCAACTGTCCAGAATGCTTGACAAAGTAAGCTTGTGATACCTAATTGCAGAATTCGGAACTGTCTAGATGGTGCTATAAACATTAAGTCCAAAACTGATTGCACTATGAATATTTACTACAAGCGAATACAATAATTGCCTGTTATTGATCCCTCTAATTCCATAAATAGAACAATCTATCTCAATAGTTATAAAAGTAACTTAATAACTGCAATATAATCTTAATATTATAAGTTGTGAAGATGTTTATTATTTTACACTTTTTGGTAATATTCAGAATGATGACCTATAAAGCAATAGAAGATGGTAGATTAGATATAAAAAAGATTAATTTTTTTACTTAAATTTATTCTAAACTCTTGGAATATTATTATACTCTGTTAAACACTCAGGAATAACTCTTGGAATATATCAAGGAAAAAATTCCAAAAGAAATAAAATATATTTTTGTTAACTTTTTAAGCATTAAAATAGAACTTTTAAATACAGGTTGCAAAATAATGTTAAATAACAGTAGCAAAAACAATTCAGTAAAAGCTACTGAAAAGCAGTGATCGAGAAATCAATGTTAATAACAATGAAAACAAGAGACTTTCAAAATGCTTTTAAATATATCTAACTAAATATAATCCTTAATGACTAACTTTCAAAAATTCTAAAAATCTCAAACATTTTCAAAGCAAAATTTACTGATTGGAATAATTAAAATTTCATAGGCAGACAAAACATTTGGTTATCCTATTAGAACATTTTGGCTGCTACTGGGTATTTTTCAATATTTTAAATGCTTGGAATCTAAAATAATACAGTTATTTGTATAGTAGTTGTACTTGGTAGAAACAACCTTTAGAATGTTTTCTAAACAGCAACATAACATAACTATTTGAAATTCAATAATTGTTTTGTAACTTGTATATTATACATTGCACAACACTGAAATTGCCCCACCCAGAAGGAGTGAAGTGTAGCACACACATAGCAATACATATTGGCAAACTATGATTTAATTTGCAGCCATTTACAGCAGTTAGAAGATGAGATAATGCAGCACAATGTGACTGCCTCAGTAGGTGGTTGCACCATTGTGAACGGCAATACAGGCAGCAATACGGCATGGAGTAATACAGTCGACAGATATGGTCCTGAGGAATTGCACACCAAACAGCATTGACTTGCTCCCATAATTCGAGATTCCATGCTGGCCAGTGAGAGGATTGCACATATCATCCAATGTGGTCCCACAGATTTTCTATTGGGGATAAATCTGGAGATCGTGCTGGCCATGTTGCAACCATTGTCTGGAGACCTTAGCAGTGTGTACATAGCAGTGTGTACCTGTGCATTGTAATGCTGGAAAATGGGCTACTGCATGCCTCTCAGGAACGGTAACAAAATGGGCTGCAGAACCGCACTAACGTATTGTGTAGCTGTCAGTATTCCCGTGAGGTGGACAAGAGGTGACCTGCTGTCATATCCAATAGCACCCCATACCATTATGCCTAGCTGACGGGTGGTGTGCTGGTCGTGAACAAAAGCTGGATCTGTCCTCTTGCTAGATTGTCACCATACATGGACCTGTCGATCGTCAGCACCCACACAAAAACGGGATTCATCACTAAACATAACAATGTTCCATTCGTGACCCCAGTTTGCATGACTTCGGCACCAAACCAGACGAATGCTGCAATAGTTTGTAGTCAATGGCAGTCACATAACGGTTGCCTACAGCGCAGGTGTGTCTCATGCAACCTTCAATTGGCTGCTGACAGCCCATCGAATATCGCCAGCAGTGCTCTGTGGTGACGAACGAGTATGTTGAACAATGTGCCTATCAAGTCAGGCTGATATCTGTCGGATGGCACCATTCCCTCTGTGACGTACACTAGAACCTTCATTTTGCCACTGTTGCCAAAAGCATCCTATTGGATGCTTTTGGTGAACATTCCCGATGAACATGGGCAGCAACATTACGTGTAGTCCATGCAGCTTCACATAGGCTATAATTCTTCCTCTCTCAAAAGTGTCCAAATAGTGACAAACCTGCTGACGGTGTGTACCAAGCATTTTCAATACACTTTCAATACACTGAACAATTTCCATTTTCAATACACTGAACAGTTTTGAATACACTGAACAATTTCCAAGTGGAACCACCTAATCTCAAATATTCACACGACTTCCACCTGCATAAACACAATACCATTCCTGTTTGCACCTTTTACCTCTTGAGCCACACACGTCATTGGCTCCAGATTATCATTATTTGCATATCTCAACTGCACACACACACCCTTCTATTTGCATGTTTGTACGACATGTCCTCCTGGGTGGGACACTTTCAATGTCGAGCAGTGTATTTGCTAACCCTTTTTTTACTCTAGCAAAAGTGGATAAAATATGGCTCACACAAAATTGATGGCCAACACATTTTGTTACTCAAATTAACATTGACATAAAATTTTTCAAAAACTTGCCTTTTGGTGAAAGAATATACAAAAAAATTCAGTTTATGGTAGAAAGTATGTGAATCTTAACAAATTTCAGATTTATGTTTACATCCTCTATTAACTAGGCTAAGTGCAATTCATTTTCCTTCCATTCACATTTCCTTCCTTCTTTTTATTATCCATTTAATAAAGACTGAAAAGAGCACACTTGCATGTCTCAAATTGATCACTTTCAAAGGAAGCTGATTTCACTTCCATTAATTAACCACAGTTAATGTTTGTAAGTCCACTATTCATAATTTTAAATTCAGTGTTATATTAATTTCATGCAATCAGTGCTATGCCAAAATCTGTGCATTGTAAAATAACAAATCAGTGCATTGTCAAATAACAAACATGAAGACACAGAAAGCAAAAGTTTTAAGCCAGATGGGAGTAATACAAAAATCAAATAACACAGCATTCAAATATTTAAAGATTTCACATGAAACATGAATTGTAATCAAGTTTTGTACATAAGATATCTATCGAGGAAATTCATTGTCAAATAACAAACATGAATACACAGAAAGCAAAAGTTTTAAGCCAGATGGGAGTAATAAAAAAAATCAAATAACACAGCATTCAAATATTTAAAGATTTCACATAAAACATGAATTGCAACCAAGTTTTATACCCAAGATATTTATTGAGGAATAGAGTGATAGAAAAATGTAGGTAATTATTGTACTGATGATAAAATGATAGATTATGCTGAAAAACGAATACCATTCAAAATGCTCAGGGATAATTAAAATTCAGTAGAATATACCATCCTATAATGCAGGCTTTTCCTGGCAGCAAGGATTGGCTCATACGACGTTTACAAAATATGACCAAATGGAATAGATAGTACAGGTATTTCTTCACAGTTTGAATTTGGTATACAACACTATAATCATAACTCTTGTAAGAGAGGTATTTCTTCACAGTTTGAATTTGGTATGCAATCACTATAATCATTACTCTTGTCAGAGTAATACAAGAATATAGAATATATACACCCAACCAATAATTAATACAACTATTATAATTTTAGAATATTATCAAGACTATTATTATGCTTTTAAGTCCAGATATACCTAAAAGATGTAACCTTAGAATTGCACCATTTCATTATTTTCTTGTTTCAGTACTGTTCATTTTGTTTCCCATAAGAGCACTAAATTATTTAAGTCACAATATCATTGTTAAAATTTAAGTTACTGCAAACAATTATGTTGCTATATCATCCAATATTTGCTTATAGCTAAAGTATTTTACATGTAATAAAGCAGATCATAATTACTAAAATATCAGTCCTTGTATGATCATACCATAGCTCACTTAAACATTTCGAGTATATTCACTGTAGGTGGATGTTATATAATTTCTTAGGCTCTTAACCCTTCCAGGGTCAAGGGAGTCTACATACGTTTTTTGTACAACACGCGAAACTTCAATTTTTTTTGCCGCTTGAAAATTTTCTTGCACGTTTCTTTCAAAAAATATGTAATTCAAGATTGAAAGAATATATTTTCTTTCTTCATTTGATGCATTTTTTTCTTTTTTATTAAACTACAATATAAATAATTTGATAAAGTCATCTGATTGCCATATTTTAGAAGTGCTAAGGCAGTATTGCTGATTTGTTTAACATTACTCTGTATTGAAGCAATCACCATATTTAAGCTCAAGAGTTTGATTTGAACTATTACTAATATATATATTTCCTTAAATTTTTGAAAATCTAAAAATTAACAAAAACTGCTATTTTTAAAACTGGAAAATTTTAGAAGTAATTATGAAATATGCACTTATTTTTTCGGTATACCACTGTAAAAAGTGTTATTAAAATTAATATGTTACTACAATGTTCATATTTTTTACTTCAACAAAGTTCAAAATCAAATTATCTTTAATTTGGTACATCCTCCTCATTCTCCTCAAGCAGCCATGGGCAACAAGGTCCAACCAGACCATGCAATTTAGTTCTCCAAGCAGATCTGTTCTAAGCTATGTCTGCTGCATCTGGCCACTGCACATCAATTCTAACAAGGTTCTGTTTGACACTGTTTGCCCACTGCATCCTAGGTCTTCCCCTCTGAGGCTTTTACGCACACTGCTCATAATCCTATTCACTAATCTTTAATTATTCATACGGGTAACATGGCCAGCAAATAGTCTCTCTCTCAATATGCTACTCAAAGCAGGTTGCTGACTCCTTTGCCTAACCTCATCATTACTTAAAAAGTTGGACCACTTAATGCCCAAGATACTGCATAAGCATCTAGAATCAAAGAAATCAAGTTTCCTGTCATGCTGTTTACAAAGAGTCTAAGTTTCACTACCATAACTAACACTAGAAAGAACCGAACTATTATACAGTCTAATTTTAGTCTTTAGATGTATACGCTTATTTCTCCACACTCTCTATAGAAGTCCTGGCAGCAATCCCTGTTCTTCTGCTAATCTCATGCCGCACATCATCTGTATCTGCAACATAGCTCCCAAGATAATTAAACTGAGACACCTGCTCAAGAGTGCAATCATTCAGGTGAACTGAACCACAGTCTGCTTGACAATTTTCATCATTTTAGTTTTCTCTCTGTTTATAACCAGACATAAAACAGGACCTTGTTAGAATTGGTGCGCAGTGGCCGGATGCAGAAGATGTAGCTCAGGACAGATATGCTTGGAGAATTAAACTGCGTGGTCTGGTTGGACCTCCGTAGCCCATGGCTGCTTGATGATGATGATGATACTCTACTACCAGTCTCATCAACAGCTAGAATAAAAGAGTTCATCTCATCGACATCATTTGAAAAAAGGGCTTAATCATCAGCATAATCTAAATCAGAAATTTTCAGATCTCTAGACCATTTAAGACCAAAATCTTTCTCTTGCACTGAATTTCGTATAGCATAATCAATGACCAACCAAAGACAAAAAAAGACAAAATGCACCAAACATTTCTCAAGAATCTGCCTAAGTGAAAAAAATCTGATCTACACATCCCCTATCAATTCTGAATCCACACTGCTCATCCCGCAATTGTCCATCAACCAGATTCTATTAAGAACAATCATGTAAAATAACTTTACCTGGAATAGAAAGTAGCCTGACACCCCTACAGTTATCACAAGAACTGCAATCACCTTTTTTAAAAATAGTGATAATAATAGCTTTGTTAAATCTTTAGGAACCATGCCTTTATCATAAAAGATATTCAAAATTTCAGTCATCCATGAAATAACTGAAACATTCCCAGCTCTAAGCATTTCAGTAGTAATTTCATCTACATCTGGGGATTTATGCAATATAAATTTAGAAAAAGCCAAAATAACTTCAGACTGTGTTATAGGGCCAACATTAAAGCCAATAATGCATTTATCATCATTACAAACAATGGGAGTTTGTAATGATGATAGATGCTAATGACTCGTTTAGAACATCATTGAAATGTTCAGCCCACCTGGCTATGACAGAATCTTCTCTTTCTATAACCTTACTTTATTTATCCTTCAATCCCTGTATACCTGTCCATTTTCTACCACACAAAACATTAAGTATCTGGTACAGCTCTCTGCTGCCTAACTGCTGCCTAACTGCTTCCTCAGCTTTGTCAGCCAAGCCTCAAGCCAAAGATTCTTATCAGCAGCTAACTGATCCTTTACATGTTTATTAAACTCTTTGTAATGCTTTCTATCAGGACTAGTAGGATATTGATTAAGGACATTCCTGCAGTTCTATCTTTCTGAAATAAGCTCAAATGCTTTATCACTCAAATAATTCTGCCTCCTCTGGTCCTTTTTTCCTAAAAGAGTATTGTTAGTTTTCAAAAAAGCCTGTTTAAAAAGGCCCATTCTTCCTCAACTTCAGTAGTAAGCAAATCATGACTGTCATAATGACTAAGCAACCTATTGTGGTAAGCTTTAGCTATAACTGGGTCATTCAAAGCTTCAGAATTAAAGGTAATTTCTTAACCTTAGCACAACAACTCTTAAGTTTAAATTGTAAGACACTTAACAAGGTATTGGTCAGATCTAATTTCAGCTCCCCTATATGACCTGGTATTCCTAACAGAACTAGCCCATTTGCTATTAATAAATATATAATCATTAATATTGTTATGCAGCCCATCTCGTGAAACCCATGTGTGCTTATGAATGTCACAGTTTTGTAATAAGTGTTAGTTATTCTCAAACCATTAAGTTTACTTACCTGTAGGAGACGTTGCCCATTGCCATTGCAACTACCAATACCAAAACGGCCTATCACCCCTCCCCAAAGGTCAGAGTCAGTACCAACTTTGGCATTGAATTCACCTAGGACAAGGGTAATATCTTGTTTCTTGATAGAATTCAAAATATCTTGAAGTTGTCTGTAAAACTTATCCTTGTTATGCTTTGTGGGGACATATCAACAGATTTGGTATATGACTTATTTCTGTTGATTAGTTATTTATTAAAAATATTACAAAGTTGACTTGTTTATAGGACTCTACAACAAGCCTGGTCTTTTCTCAAAGTATGGTAGGGAGAAAAAAATTACAAAACAGAAGAAATGTTTACTTTAAACAATAAGTTTTTTTTTTGTTATTCAGAAATATCTTTTTTATTCATGTACATTTATAATCATTTCTGTATATGTGTTTTTCATATAAATTTTTATATTATCAGATGCATTTTTTCACTACATAACTCTAAAAAAGTCCTATTAAAATAAAGCATTTTTTTTGTTTAATATTTCATTTTTAGAAAATCCACAATTAAATGCTGATTAATTTGGCACACAACATATCATAATTCCTTTCATTAGTTATTTGGCAAAAAAGTTCTAAAGTTAATTTTTTTGACTGATCAGAGTGGAAACATAGCTGGATCTGGGAAGGGTTAAGCAATTTTCCTCCTAACAAGGATATAAGATGGTCAAAAAATGGCATATAAAAAAGTTATTAGCTGTTACAGTTATATTGGAGGAAAACGGCTCTCATAGATAGGGACAGATATTTGTTGACATGAACTGTACAGCAAAACAGCTGTTACAATTCATAAGCTGCGAAAGATGACCACTAGCTATTTTAAAACCCATTTTAATTGGAACTGTGCAAAGAGAATTGAAAACTTTGAAATTTGGGAACTGTACTACGATACATATGATAAAGTATCAGATAAGCATTCGTAATAATTTAGCCAGGCAGTGTAACTTCTGCTGCAATAAAGGTGACAGACAGAACTGAAGAGTATCCATAGATAACTTTTTGCTAACGTAAGGTGCTTGTTGATGCAAGCTAAGTTCAACTGCAATATATAAGTGACATTCCATAGATATATTGTAGAAATAGTTCCGATGACCTACTCTATATAGGCACCTTTGCTGCTCTTGTGCCATAAAACGCCAAACGACCAACCTACTTTACACAACTCATAAAAAAAAAAAATAAATAAATACCCCCTCAAGCAGCTGCTTGCCACAGAGGTCTGACAGGAGTCTGTCAGTTTATATGCCAGAGTAGAAGGTCTGTGAGGATGGCAGGACCTCAGCAGAAAAACGACATACACATCCATGCCTTATCCGGGGCTCGAACCCAGGTCCCGTAGATCAGTAGCCAAGCGCGCTAACCACAAGTTGACATAGATATGTTACAACTTGTTAAAGATTAAGACGTTAATTATATTATTGGTGTGCAATAAAATGACTAAAATCATGATGTTTCATGCTCTCCTGCAAGTTTTATTTTTTTTCATTTTAAAAAATACTTCCCTTTACAAAGAATGGCAATAACGTAGAAGTTTCATATAGTCCTGGTTTCTCATACAAACATTTACATAAGGATACACTGATGGTTTAGTAGTCAGGTACACAACCACTAGATCAGATGGGAATAAAATAATGCATTAAGTAGGTGACTAGCATTTTTCAAAAACTTCATCAGACACTAGGTCTATCAGGGTAGTCTAATCCTCAAGGTATCAATTGGATATCATTTTCTGCTCATATCCCCCCCCCCATCCCCATTTTTCATTTTCTTCATACTTTAAATTTTTATTGAATTTTTAAATGTTGAACCCCTCTTGCTCCTTCCTTTACTTTTATTGCTTTAAAATTTTCTACCATTTTGAAGTTTGCACTCTCAAATTTTAATTCATATATCAGAACATAAGGTTGTGTTTAACCTTAAGGGCCAATAACTAGTTAGCACACTTAGAAACAGTATCTTGACATGACTAATACCTTTGATAATTTTTCTTTTAATATTCCTTAGTAGGAAACCTGTAGTTAATAGTCATATTTAAAATTTTGGATTCTAGGGTGAAATGATGAACACATGCTTCAATGCTAATGACAATGGTCTAAGAAACTTGTAACCTTACTCTGAGTAGTGTTGCAGATATATGAGATAGAGTCCCATTCTCATTGCTTTATGCTCTGCACTCAGTTGTTTGGGGACCAATCTCACCGACACCTTTATGATACCTCTTCACAACATGGATCATGTGGTGTGTAGTACCAATGGTGACATATTCCAAGCAACCTCATGAACAGTCACACATAAGTTATCTTGAATCAGACCCACGCACTATTTTGTATCTGTTGAGGTTGATGGCCTGTCACTCATCAGTCAGTATGGAATGACAGCTCACAAACTTTGTGCACCAATCTGACATGTTATGCACATATCCATAATATCTGGACACACACCTCTGCAGTTCTCAATGGATGCTCACTTCATCATGCCTTATTTCTAGAGAAACCTAATTACTGCATGAACTTCTCACAAGACAATGTTTTATGGAAGGGGTCCAAAAATGTCTTCACACACATCTGTACATCTGCACTCATTCCCTAGAAGTTAATGAGCTACAACTTGTTGTTATATATTAAAAACAAAGGCCATATCATTTCTCTCTTCACTGGCAGCATATAAAGTTGTCTGTGAAATCTGTGTATTGCTGCTATGTAGCCTACTAAAGAAAGGGAAAGATTTTACATTTCCATAAGAATACAACTTGGGAATGACGCAAAAAAAAAAAATTCACGTGAATTTATCACAGGTATTTAGGGATTATGCCTGTTCACATGGCACTGTTAAGGGTTGGAAGCGAAAAATCAGAGGACGTTAAAGCTTCGAAGACATTCCTCATGGAGGGAGACCATGAACTGCTGTTCATGAACTTATTAAGGAAAACTCACTTCACCATTCAGGTAATAAGTTTAGATGTCAGTGTATCAATTGGCAGTGTGGAAACAATTACTCATCAACATTTAAAGTTTCAACAGATGGGTACCACACAAACTGAGAGAATAGCAAAAATGTCAATGGATACTCCACGAACTGACAGAACAGCAAAAAAGGGCTAGATTTGACTTATGTCCTTTTTTGCTGTTCTGTCAATTTATGGAGTTTGTTTGCTATTCTGTCAGTTTTGTATCCTTTCCTGTTTTGTCAGTTTGTTGAGAGGCAAAGAGATGCTGGCAATGTTTGAACTCAGTGGCCCAAATGGTTAATAGACATTGTCACAAGTGATGAGGACATGGTTTTATTACTAGACAACTCCCAGAAATATGGAGAATTATGTTTGGGTTATGGAAGATGAACTGCATCCCCAAATCCTCCAAGATTTTCACTCAAGGAAGAGGATGTTCCAATTTTTTTCAATTCCCAAGGAGTGGTAGCCATGGACACTTTACCTGAAAAAATGACTATAAGTAGCCAACACAACAGCATTGTTAAGCAGATGAAGGAGCAGCATCCAACAACAGTCATGTCAAGGGTTCTCCTTCATAACAATGCCAATGTTCACAAAATCCAACAAATTATGGCCTATCTGGAGCATGGAAAAATCAAACTACTACCCATCCTGCATACTCACCTGATCTTGCACCATGCAATTTTTGGTTGTTTCCAAAAATTAAAAAATAACTTGTTGGAAGAATTTTCCAAGGGTAGAAGACCTTGTAAAATGTGTTCATTTAGAGTTGCAGAGTATTCCCCAACAGGAGTACCACCAAGCATTCCTTAATTGGCATAGACGTTTGTGCTTTGCATAGAGGTAAGTGCACGGATTTCCTGCAGATGCATGTAAAGAACTTTTTAAGGCCCCTCATAAGGTAGTCACTTGTTCAACTTACACTGTTAACATCACTTTTTAATTCCCTCTGGACAAGAAACTCATGCATGTGGTTGCATTTACATATACATTAATTTTCTCCACTGTGTGCTTTTGGTTCTTAATTATTGAACAGTTTTCTATTTTCAATTTTTATCAGCCTTTTAAAAGTTCAAATTACTCTTTTGTCCAATCCTCCTCCTTTACTTTATTGCATTCAAATTTTCAAACATTTTTAAAATCAACACCGTAAAATGAAAATTTATTAACCAAAAAGAAAATACTTAATATCATCAATATAGTGCATGTTCCAATGATGCAGTTGCCTAATATTGATCATAAAGTTCATTCAAATGATATGCATATAAGTTTTGTCATAAGAGTAGGTAAATCATTCAGACACATTTTATTCCTACCTTATGATATGCTTGCAATGAGAGCGTGGATTTTCATTACAGATTTTTTCTTAAATTTAATATTTATTTAATAAAGGTAGTCAGGTGATAACTGTTCGTTGTATGAATTCAGAACTATTTCTCAATACACTATCTATTGGATGTCATTTACAAAATGGTTCAACTTAGTCTGCATGAACAAGCACTGTACATTAGCAAAGGGTGCTCCATTAGTCCTGTCACCAAGCTTTATCCTAGTGGAGTCATACAGGGGTTTATCAAAATAATGAAAACACCGACAGCAACTGGAGTACAGGCAATGCACAGTATGCATATCACAGGGATGACGTCACCCGTGATGTGAGGTATATAAAGGGAAAAAGTATGATGTTGGCTATCACATAGCAGTGCCACAGGTATGGGTAAAACAGCTGTTGTGTTGTAATTGTTGACAATGTCTGATCTCAGTAACCTCCAAAAAGGCATTATCATTGGTGTGCGCGTCTTGCAGGAGCTTCAGTAACCAGAACAGGGGAAATAATAGGTGTAACACGAAGAATTGTATCAAAGATTATTACTATCTATCAAAATATGCAGGGCATTGCCTCCAAATGTGCAAATTGTGGATGCTATATGAAGTTGTCAGATAGGGATAGGTGAATGTTCGCACGGATTGTACAACGGAAGCACAAGACCATGGCACTGCAAATAGCAGCAGAGTTGACCACCAATCAGAATGATCCCGTTTCTGTCATAACAGTTTGTCGGGAACTTCATCATGCCAGTATTTATGGCCGTGCTGCAATCCACAAACCTTTGATTACCAACATCAATGCAACAAAACATGTTAGATGGTGCAAAGCACATAAAAACTAGGATGCCAAAGACTGGCAACGTATCATCTGGTCTGAATCATGCTACACATTGTTTCCCACCACTGGTAGAGTGAATGTCTGGCAAAAATTTGCAGAAGCATACCACCGACTGTTTGGTTCTGACTGTGAAGCAAGGATGTGGATCCCTGATGCTGTGGGGTGACATATCATGGTGTTCCTTAGGGCCATTAGTTATTCTGTAGGGTTGTGTCACATCCGCAACATACGAATCCATTCTCGGGGACCACCTGCACCCAATGTTGCAGGCATTGTTCCCTAGTGACCATCCCTGGTTTCAAGTGGATAATGCACCCATGCACTGTGTGAAATGTGTCAAGTTGTAGTTTTCAGAACATGAGGATGCAATAATATTGAGGTACAGCAGCTACCCTGACCACCTCAATATTATTGAACATTTATAGAAATATCTGGAGTGCAAGGTCAGATCACACTTTCCACCTCCAGCATCACTGCACAGTTGGGCCATATTTTACAGGAATGGTCCCACATTCCATGACCGTATGTGCATGACGTGTATAAATCTATTTCCTGTCGAATTGTATCTGTTTTGAATGCCTGAGGTGAGCCTACAGCTTATTAATAAAATGTTCTCCACAAACAATATGTGTTTCCATTATTTTGATAAATTCCTGTATATAGGTTGCTACAGAACAACTGATTATGAATAACATCTGTAGTTGATACTTGCCTCAGCAATATATAAGGACTTGCTGGTACCATCTTTGGCACCTTCAGCAACAGCTAATAACTTTTATATATCAGTTGCCAGTCTTGCATGCTTTGCCTAGAGGAGAATCACTTATCATCTAAAAACTAAGAACATCTACAACAAGCATACTCAACATGTTGCAGTGAGTTATGGTATGATCATACAAAGATTAAAGATTACTACTTGACTTTAGCATTTATGTTTTACTATATGCAAAAAGTTTATGCTATAGGCAAATATCAGATGATATAGTAGCATAATTGTTTAAAGTTGTGCTTTCAACTGAACATTAGCAATGATATAAAGAATGAAATATTTTAATTCAATATTGCAAATCTGTATGAAGAATAACATGCTCATACAATGCATGAATCTGCATGAGACAAAAATTAGCGATAATAAAGAATCTGCCTATTGCATTGTAAAACAACCACCAGAATTAAAGCCCGAGTTATAGAAGAGTCTACTGTATTAATAACCATTTCATTTTTAAAACTATGCTTGCAAATTTAAACTTATTTGTTTTAACATTTTCATGCTAATGGGACATATCTGTCCCAAATGATGTTTAAAAAATATTAGCGAGTACAGTAGAATTATATTAACATATCCTAGCCATGTCTTAAGTTCTAACATTAGTTTTGGCAATGTTTGATACAAATCAGTTTCAATATAGTTTAGTATTGTCCACATTTGCGTGCATGTTTTTCGAAACCTGTTAGTTGTATTTATAAATTTTAAAAGTTTAATGAGAACAAAGTTAAAATCTAATCTAGAAACAATGCATACAATTAAGTTGCTAATTCAATGGATTTGGAAGATTAAATTTATCCCTTGGAGATGACACTACACCAGATTTCCGAAACTCTGGTATATACAATAATGCTGCTAATTAAAATATTTATTTCTTTAAGACTGGAGTTGGAAAGAGAACTCCACCAACTCAAAAAAGCATGTACAAAAATGTGTGCTGTTTACAAATTATGAGTGATGCAATTTATAATATATTCAACCTATAAATAATTCATAAAATAACTACAATATAGCATTATATTACAGCAATTTGTATTTATTGTTGCTGTTCTTTACTATGGACTCTGCAATTAATAAAATGATGATAATCAACTAGATATTTGAATGACTATTGGTAACATGACCTAAGGTTTGGAGTTTAAGGAAAATTGATTTATATATATCACACAAATCATCATGCAAAAATAATTTTTAAAATTCCAAACATCTGACATATACAGATA
Source organism: Ryuthela nishihirai (assembly GCA_038380435.1). Taxonomy (NCBI): domain Eukaryota; kingdom Metazoa; phylum Arthropoda; class Arachnida; order Araneae; family Heptathelidae; genus Ryuthela; species Ryuthela nishihirai. The sequence goes on from JAWZYU010000004.1 coordinate 5,077,683, forward strand.
TTTCAATATTAAATTTCTTGCTTTAAAACTTTGATTACGAGCAGAAAATGCTTCTAACTTTAAATTTACTAGTGCAAAAATATTATTTCTGAGCAATAAATTTAAGTATTGATCTTTCCAAAATGTTTTGCTATTTAGAAACGATTAATAGGCAAAACTTCAAAAACTTTTGAGAGCAAGGACGTAGACTCTGTCATCCTAAATACAGAAAAAGGAGGGGAGTTAAATACTCTTTCTGTGCACTGAAGAGAGTACATTTGTAAATAGGTGGGATTGTTCTATATATATATATCAATATCTTAAGCACTTGCTGCAAATAATTCTGTAGTAAGAGGTTCCAGGTACTAGCATTAGTCTATGGCTGGTCCATGTTTTACTTTCTCTACTGCTACAATTGTTTGTTTGGATGATGGCCCAAAATGTTTTTTAATGCATGGAGTCAATTCTTTCCCTAAGTAATACTCTATGATTTTCTTAGATCTACTGGGCATAATTAATTGGATTTTGCATGTTCTGAATTCCTGAAAAACAAAAACTTTTCTGTTCATTTTAAGAATTTTTATTTTTTTTTCAGATTTAGAGCTGGAGGTTATATAAGTTTTAGATTTAGAGGCGATAATCTTGAGAATGTCACATAAAGCTGTTTCTTCTGACCGAATTCTGATACTCCTTTCTCAACAGCATGCACTGTCCCAGTATTAGATCTATTTGCTACCACACTTCTTTCAAAACCACTGAAAAACCATTCTCGAATTTGTAGGGAGTATAACAGAGAAACTTTTGCTTATTGCACTTTCACTTTCCTTCTCAATACAAACAGATAAATCTATATTAATACCAGTAATTGAATTATTGCCACTGAGATTGAACAAATTTCATTTTGGTTTCATTCAGTGTCTGCAATAGTGAGTAAATAACATATTAAATCATCCTAGGAATCATATTATCACTGTTGATCAGACTCTCCTAGCATAATGAGCCAATATGGATTACTTTCAACACTAAGCAACAGAAATCACAGAGTGTGCCCAAACAGAATAATACTTCTGTTCCTTAACTTCTTTTCATCGGACTGCATTTATCTGCAACATACTTCTGCATACTATCACTAATTGGATAAAACCTTTATAGAACAATCTGTCATGCATTATTATAAATAAATAAAAAATTCATAGATGGTAGACATGTTGACATCACACTTGGATTATAATGTAACGAGGGGCATTCAAAATGTTCTTGACATGCATCTGTAGAACAAAAACCACTGCACTTACTCAACAAAACTTTTACTGCCCTTCAAAGTACTCCACCCTCCAACATCTATGCAAAGTTTCAGATGTCTATGTCAATTCTGGAATGCTTGGTGGTACTCTTCTTGGGGAATACTCTGCAACTCTGAATGAAAGCATTTTGCAAGGTCTTCTACCTTTGGAAAAAGCTTCTCAGAAAGTTCTTTTTAAATTTTAGATACAACCAAAAATCATATGGTGCAGCATCTGGTGAATATGCAGGATGGGATAGCTGTTTTATTTTTTCCTCCTCTAGATAGACTGCAATTTGGCAGGTTTCATGAGTTGGGTGCAAAAAAAGTGCTGCTCTGAGCAGCACTTTTTTGCACATCATGAGCTAAATGGCCAAGTCACAAGGACCCTGAAGGCCCAAAGAAAGTTGGGGGAGGGGACCCACTGGAACAGCTGTTGGGAGACAGATGGTAGCCTCCCGTCAAGGCCATCCAGTGTGTTCTTTAACGTGAACAGGGTATGGCTCCCCCGCACACAGGGTCATGGCTTAATGACCCATCTGACAGACAGTGGCCTTTCCAAGCCCATCGGTGTCCCCTACTGACTGTGGGGAGGGTGAGGAATTTTGCGGAGATAAATCTCAATGCTGACTCAGCTGGGACTTGAACCTGGGAACTACAGATTACAAGCCTGGTGAGCTGCCGACTCAGCCACCCGTTTTCATGAGCACTGGCATTATGAAGGAGGAGAACCCTTGACATGCCTGTTGTTGGATGCTGCTCCTTCATCTGCTTAACAATGTTGGTGTATTATTGGCCATTTACAGTCATTTTTTCAGGTAAAGTGTCCATAGTTACCACTCCTTGGGAATTGAAAAAAATTGGAACATCCTCTTCCTTGAGCGAAAGTCTTGGAGGATTTGGGGATGCAGTTCGTCTTCCAAACCCAAACATAGTTCATCTTCCTGGGAATTGCATAGTAATAAAATCATGTCTTATCATCTGTGACAATGTCTGTTAACTGTTTGGGACAACAAGGTTCAAACTTTGCCATCATCTCTTTGCACAAGTCAACTCTAGCCCTTTTTCGCTGTTCTGTCGGTTTGTGGGGTACCCATTTGGCACAGAACTTTTGAAACTTTAAATGCTGATGAATAATTGTTTCCACACTGCCATTTAAACTTATTACTTGAAAGGTGATGTATGGGTTTTCCTTAAGGAGTTCAAGAACAGCAGTATGGTTCTCTCATTCATAGACTCCTTTGGTCTTTCTGCACAAGGAAGGTCATTGAAGCTCTGATACCCTTCTTTCATTTTATGCTTCCATCCCATAACAGTGCCATATAAACAGGCATAATCCTCATATACTTGTGATAAATTGGCAAAAAATTTTTCTCATCATCCTCAAGCTGCATCCATGTGAAAATAAAAAATATAAAATTTTTCTCTGTCTTTCGTAGGCACCATAACAACAAGCTGATTTTGCAGACGAAACTTTAAGCATTGCCAACGTTGAGAGAAATCATGATATGGCCTTTGTTTTTAATATGAAATGACTAGTTTAGACAAGTTTTCAAACAAGTTTCAGTTGTTTAGATGTCTTAGGTTGTTAACTTCAGAAGAATGAGTGCTAATCTACAGATGTAGGTCAAGAACGTTTTGAACACCCTTCGTACACCACTGAAGTGAGTTGCATTTCTATGAAAAGCTTTCAATTAGCAGGAATTTGTGATGCTTTACTAATAAAAAGGCAAGATTCTAAAACATCATTGGGGGGGGGGGGAGATACAGATGGTATAAATGACACTTCACTACATGTGAAGTGTTATTTTTAAAAATTTAATTAAATAGCCCCTAAAGCAGCTGCTTGCCACAGAGGTCTGATAGGAGCCTGTCAGTTTATAAGACAAAGTAGAAGGTTTGTGAGGATCGTGAGACCTCAGTATGAAGGTTTTACTTTGAGCTACATTCAAGTTACCATATTTTTAATTTATAAGATTTTACTAATACCCATAATGCCAAAAAAATTTATGCTACTGAATTAACAAAAATAAAGCTTACTGATTTGTTCATGTTCTCTTGATTATTTTCTTGACCTAAATGAAGAAAAAGAATAAAAATTAGTTTTTTGATACTATTCATGTCATTACTATAAAAGATAAATTTAATACCTTAAAAACTTGATTAAAGTATCTCAAATGAAGAAAAAATATTTTTAAGCAATTAACACACACAGACAAAAAGTTACTTTTACTCTTAACCATTTTACCTCTGCATTTACCTCTTTTGAGAAATATTTCAAAATGCACCAAAACACAAATCTTTTAAAACTTAACCTTAAAATATTTTGGAGTCAATTTTATATTCATGTTCCATAACCAAAATTATTTCAACAAAATTTTGCTTTTACAACTCTGATAATTTTAAGTTGTTAATTACAATACAGACATTAATATACATAAATTATATGACTATTACACATGAAAGGTAAAGAGCTAAAATTAGTTGCTACATTTATATTCACAGATATCAAACATTAATCCACTTAACTACATCAAACATACAGCAAAATTCCACTATAATGCAATAGCATCTTAACAAATTTTCAAAAAATGCAGAATTTCTAACATAAAACAATTTCAAAACAAAAATTTCAAATATATAAAATGACAAATATATCAGTTAATGAATTTCTCAGTTATTTTCTTCATTAACTCTTTCAGGGTCCAGACTGAAAAACTGGATTGCATCCATAAGCCACCTATTTATTTTCTCTGTGCTCAATTCCCACAAAAATTTTACTTTAAAACTTTTTCACCAAAAAAAAAAACATTGGAATGAAATTGGGCATGTTCTTTACCAAATTAAATAGCATTTAATACTGGATTTTTATGAAAATAAAATATTAATTAAAATGAGAAGTATATTATTTTAATATAAGTAGCACAGTAAAAGAGCATCTAGCAATGCAAATAAAAAATTAATAGAAAAAGAACTAATGAGCCAAAATAATAACAATACATATGATTAAAAAGGAAATTTCTTTCTAAATAATGAAAAAATTAAACAGTAAATCCATGAAGTTACCTGTTGACTTTGAAGTCAATAAATCGATAAATAGTTTTGTGCGAAAAAGGAGTTTTGCCGATGTACGGAATACTTATTTATTTAAATCTTCAAAGTTCAACATTAAAAAATAAAGTTGCCTTCCCTGATCATAGATAATGCCAGCAGCAACAATGATAGGAGACTGAAGGTCACATTAATGGGAAAAAAAGAAGACAACTAGCATTAGTTTAGTGCTCTTAGAACACTCTGGCATGAGTCTGGAGAGATGTGGATTCGAATCCCACACATTGACAAAATTAATTTTTTCCACAATACTATTTATTATGGAATAAATTTTTACTTGAAACAAAAAAATTCCTGTTTTTTTTTTCTTAGTGATAATACTTTAAGAAAATGCCAGACTTTTCGTCAATTGTGTTATCAAATAATAAACTGAACTTTAGAATTTTTTGTCAAATTGTAAATCAACAGAAATATGTCATGTTATATATCAAACAGAATTTAATTGCGAATTTTATGAAAATAAAATAGTTAAATAAAAACTACAAACATATTGCTTTTAATAACACTTTTTCATGGTAATATAGTGGAAAAAGGATCTGGCAAGGCATTTAAGGCTTAATCTGGAAAACCTGATGAATATAAAAAGTTTAGCATTAATGTAAACAAAACTTTTTCCTGAATAAAAAAGAAATCACTTACAACAGGACTCTTTTTTTATATTTTTTTTCACTGCAATACTTTAAATTTTTTAATTAACCAGGTTTTTTTGCGATTTTTTTTCAGTCCCTTGAATTTCAGTAACCAGGTTTTACTGTAGTAACAAGCAATCACTTTTAGTGACACTCTGATAGAAAACTGTAAAAAAATAACTTTTGCTGCACATAAAGGTTTATTCTGGAAGTTGCAGGAATGTGAGAAAATTTTTATGGTAAAGGAATAATAAACAAATGAGTAAAAGATGGGTTGGGTTGTTGTACCTCTGAGCGGCACTTTTTTTGCACACAATGGTAAATGGCCAGGTCACAAGGACCCCGAAGGTTAAGAGAAGGTCCCACTGGAACAGATGCTGGGAGACAGATGGTAGCCTCCTGTCAAAGCTATCCAAGAGTGTTATTTAATGTGCACAGGATATAGCTCTCTCATACATGGGGCGTAACATCCCATCTGATGGATGGTATCCTTTCCAAGCCCATCAGTGTCCCCTACTGACCGTGGGCAGAGCACAGCATTTTGTGGAGATAGAATAAAAGATGACTTTGCACTATTAACACTCATGGAATTTTCTGTTCTATTAATGGAAGTACAGGAGCAATTTCTTGGCTGGTTTCAGTAAATATTTCTGAGAAAAAATTAGCTTTGCCAATTTTCTGAAGAAGTTATTTATTGAATCCTATATCAACAAGTAATCTGTGTACTTACCTATTGATTTATTTTTTTTTTGGGTGGTGTTTGTTTTTTCCAATGGAACAGCACACACTTTATGTTTGGGTACCTTTGGGAAAGTATGCTTCCAAAGCCAAGACTGTGAGGGTGGAAGGATGAGGGTGGAGGGGGTTACACCTATTTTAATAATTGAAGTTCCTGTGTTATGCTAAGAATGAATTAACAGAATAACATTTTCTGACCTTTCACTTTGGAATCTATCAATGTCTGCAGCCAATGGTGTCCATAAAAGAATTAACTTCAATCTATTATTATTGTTGCTAGAATTGTACCAAATGGTCCAATATATTTGCAAAAGTAAATTGTTATTAATATAGACCTCTATTGCATCATGTGCACATTTAAAGATGCATGGATTTTTGACTTTTTCAGACTGGCACCTCTAGTGTACAGTCTGTGCCCAGTCTGGCTTTACATCCATGGGTTTTTTCACCTAAAACTTTTTTTGACAAACAGCTAATCAGCAAAAATATTTCATGTTATATACCATTTAATTCTGGATTTTATTAAAATATTTAACAAAAATTATATATATTTACATTACTAACCTTTTTTTAGAGTGATATTGAAAAAAAATACAGCAAGGCAAATAAAAATTTACTAAAAAATATAAACTGATGGATCAAAACAATTATAATAGATATGAATTAAAATGAAATTTCCTTCTGAATAATAGGAAAAATGTTTTTTACTTGTGACAGGAAAATTACCCTTTTCTGTAATTTTTTCTCACTGATATACATTGAAATAGGGCCATGCTTTTTGCCACCAGTGCCCAGTCAAATAAAAAAGTGAACTTTAGAAATTTGTTTTGAGAATACCTAATCAACAAAAATAAGTATTATATACCAAATTAGACAACATTTAATTCTGAATTTACAACTATACTTATCTTTATAAGAGACTTTCAGAGTGATGTACTAAAAAAAAGGTTTTAAAAATCAGGAAATCACAAAAAATTAAATCTAAACTATTTTACTGTTAAACTAATAATTTTTTAAAAACAATTTACTAGTCAGGAGTCTTAATTTGAGTTAAATATTATTACAAAGAGGTAATGGAAGAAATTTTTGTGATGTAGTAAAAGCTTTGTAACGTACATAATATTTTTCATGAGGCGTAGATAGTGCAGTTAGGGAAGTTCTTAAATAGATTGGCATATTTTTTTAAAGGAAGTTTTATGATCTAAAGCCTGGTTGGACCTCAGTAGCCCATGGCTGCTTGAGGATGATGATAATGATGTTGCTTATTATTGGGGAACACTCTTAGTGCTGTGCTTAATTGGAGCTCTTAACTTTGATGGCATCAAAGTCCTAATCCTCAAATATTACTGTGAGGATGTGTTCACATCCTTCACAACTTACCATTTCAAACCATAAATTAACTTACCAGTCACAATGTAAACAAAGACAATTTTTTTATAATAAATAGCATATTTTACACAGAAAATATTAAATTAAAAACCAACAGAAAAAAAAATATATATAGTGTACTGTAAAATATATTCACATTGGGGTTAGATCTAGAGCAGAGGGACAAGGGAGTCTTCTGAGAATATTTTTTAAATGACAACTAGAAAGCAGAGTAAAACATGTTATTGTGGCTCATTGTAAAAACTCATAGGTAATTGTTTTTTTGTCATTTTTCAGTTAGACAGTAATTTGTTCAGAAACTATACTACTGCATAAACTCACTAAGCTATTTTACATACATACAAAATCCCCAGAGAACCATGTGCTACAGAAGTCCAACCACTCTGCAATTTTGTTCCCCAAACATGGTGCTCAGGACAGACACAGTAATGCATCTGTCTTGAGTTCAAGCTGCAGCATTTAGCTACTATAGGCCATTTTTTAGCATGATCCTGCTTGACATTGTCTACCCACTGCATCCTACATCTCTCCCTTTAGATACACTGTTCATAACCTATTTGTCAATCTCATCATCATCATCATCATCCTCAAGCAGCCATGGGTTACGGAGGTCAACCAGACCGTGCAGTTTAATTCTCCAAGCATATCTGTCCTGAACTACATCTGCTGCATCCGGCCACTGCACACCAATTCTAACAAGGTCCTGTTTAACATTGTCTACCCACCGCATCCTAGGTCTCCCCCTCCTTCTGAGACCTCTAGGCACACTGTTCATAACCCTGTTTCGATTCCTGGCATGGGAAGTGAATTTGTCAATCTACAGGCTAGGAAACATAGCCAAATTAATATTCTTTCTTTGCACAATATGCTGCTCGAAGGAGATTGCTGTCTCCTTCTTCTAACCTCATCATTACTTAAGAAGTCAAATGCCCAAGATACTGCATAAGCACAGAATCAAAGACATCAGGTTTCCTGTTACCTTGCTTACAAAGTATTCAAGTTTCACCATCATAACTAACCCTAGAAAGAACCAAATTATTATAAGCCTAATGTGTATACTCAATTTTTCCACACTCTCCAATGATTCTTAGAAGTATTAGCAGCAATCCTTATTCTTCTGTTTATCTCATTCTGCACATCTCCAGTCTGTTAAACAGCTCTTGATATAATTAAATTGGGATACTTGTTCAAGACTATAGATGTTCAAAGCAACCGAAGCATCATCTGACTGACCAATTTTCATTAGTTTTTCTCTCTGTTTATCACCAAACCTACTCTACTACTACCAGTCTTATCAACAGCTCTAATGAAAGAATTCATCTCATCATCATCATTAGCCAACAGAGTCAAATCATCTGCATAACATAAATCAGAAATTTTATGACCAAAATCTTCCCTCTGCAGAAAATTTCCTATAACATAATAACCAAACTTAAGAGAAAAGGAGACAAAATGCACCCTTCCCAGACTCCACCAACAATGCTAAACCAATCAGTACAAGCCTTACCAACTCTCACACAAGATTCAGTGTTATTATAGAGAGCTTTCATTATGCAAATTTGAGGCATTTGCTTTTTTTTAATCTATAAAGCTAGTAACCAAAGGTTTCTGAAATTCTAAACATTTCTCAACAAAAGTCAAAGTGAAAATATTTGATCTATACATCCTCTACCACTTCTGATTCGACATTGTTCATCATGCAGTTGTCCATCAACCAAATTCTTAAATCTATTAACCCTTCCAGGATCCTGCCTGAAAAACTGAATTACATCCTAAAGCCCAGCTATTTTTTTCACCCTGATCAGACAAAAAAATTAACTTTAGAACTTGTTTGCTAAATAACTAATGAAAGGAATTATGGCATGCCAAATTAATCAGCATTTAATTCTGGATTTTGTGGAAAAAAAAATATTTCACAAAAAAGACAACTAGTTTTAATTAAATAGGGCATTTTTAGAATGATGTAGCAAAAAATGCATCTGGAAATTCAAATAAAAATTTATTAAAAAAAAACAACAACAACTAATAGACACAAAAAATTATAATGCCGATGAATAGAAAAGTTATTTCTGAACAACAAAAAATAAATATTTAGTTGATGCAAGAAAATTGTTCCCATTTCATAATTTTTTTCTTGGTACCATACTTTGAGAAAGGTCCAGGCTTCTTGCTAACTGTGATGAGTCATATCAACAAGTCGCAACTTGAAATTTTTTTCAAAATAACTAATCAACTGAAATAGGTCATGTTATATACCAAATTAAACAGAATTTTATTTCGAATTTTATGAAAATAAAAAATTAGAGCACATTTATAAACATATTAATTTTAATAAAACTTTTTTATAGTAATAAAGTGAAAAAAATATATCTATATATGGACCACGCAATTAAGGCTTAATTCTGGAAAACCTGATGAATAAAAGTTCAATCATACATTAATACAGTGTCTCGCAAACTTTTTTACTCTGCGGCACACTGAATCTAATTTTTTTTTCCGCGGCACATCTAAAAAAGAATAAAGGCAAACTCTATATAATCGTCATTATATTTGCGCTTTGTTGAAGTCATCAGCCTGGTTTTACTTGAAGATTTGCTCTCGTTCTTTAATTCATAACTCGGTGTTTGTTTTAAATATTTGTCCATTCTATGGCTTCAAATAATCAAAAATTAATACCAAAATTTGGAAAAAGCTTGATAAATACTTAAAAGATCCCAGTTGATAAAATCTGAAAGATTTTTATTAAAGCACTTCGATAACACAAGTCAAGTCAAAATGAAATCTTTGGAATTTGAAAAAGTGTCAATTTGAAAATCTCTCGCGGCACACAGTTCGCGAGACACTGCATTAATAGAAAGGAAATTTCTTCCCAAATACTATAATATTTACCTGAAACATGTTTTTTATTTCTATTAATGATTCTTTTCAATGTCATATAATTTAAAACACAGGCCATCTTTATACAAGATGACTTGGATTATATTAATGGGACTTTCTATCGTGTTTATGAAATGGAGGAATACTTCTTGGCTGCTTTTTTTACTAAACATTAGGAATTTTTTTCCTTGGGTGCTAATCATTTTCTCTCTGCAGGAACGTGGAACATAAGGACATTATATAGAGATTATTCTCTTGATGTCCTCATGTAGGAATTCCAGTGCTATAACCTAGATATCCTAGGCTTGCAAGAGACCAGATGGTCAGGTATAGGTGAGATACTTAAAAATAACTTTAAATTTCTCTTTACAGGGAGGGAGGATGGAAAGCATCACCAATGCATGGGTCTGCTTCTCAGCATACATGCTAGTGATGCTCTTCTAGGATATGAGTGCATTAATGAAAGTTTTCTTACAGCAAAATTTCAGACAAGCATTAAAGACTTGAATGTTATCTGCTGTTAATGCCCCCACTGAGGATGCCGATGAGGATGAGAATGATAGGTTATACGGACAACTTCAGGATATTTTGAATTCTGTCAAGGTAGATATTACCCTTGTTCTAGGTGACTTGGTGACTAGAATGCCAAAGTTGGTACTGACTCTGACCTTTGGGGAGGGGTGATAGGCCCTTTTGGTATTGGTAGCTGCAATGGGCAACGTCTCCTACAGGTAAGTAAACTCAATGGTTTCGGACTAACTAACACTTATTACAAACACAGCGACATACATAAGTACACATGGGTTTCACCTGATGGGCTGCATAAGAATATGACTGATCATATATTAATTGCCATCCCATGGCCGAGTGGTTAGCGTGCTTGGCTACTGATCTAAGGAACCTGGGTTCGAGCCCCGGGTAAGGCATGTATGTGTCGTTTTTCTGCTGAGGTCCTGCTATCCTCTCAGACCTTCTACTATGGCATATAAACTGACAGGCTCCTGTCAGACCTCTGTGGCAAGCAGCTGCTTGAGGGGGTATTTATATTTTTATATATTAATTAACAGAAAATGGGCTAGTTCTGTTAGGAACACCAGGGCATATAGGGGAGCTGAATTTGGATCTGACCATTACCTTGTTAAAAGTGTCTTGCAACTTAAACTTAAAAAGTGTTGTGCTACAGTTAAAAAATTTACCTTTAATACTGAAGCTCTGAAAGAGACAGACCCAGTTATAGCTAAAGCTTACCACAATAGGTTACTTAGTCATTATGACAGTCATGGTTTGCTTACTACTGAAGTTGAGGAAGAATGGGGCCGTTTGAAACAGGCTTTTTTTGGAAACTAACAGTGCTCTTTTAGGAAAAAAGGTGCAGAGGAGGCAGAATTATTTGAGTGATAAGGCACTTGAGCTTATTTCAGAAAGAAGGAACTGCAGGAATGTCCTTAATCAGTACTCTACCAGTCCTAATAGAAAGGATTACGGAATTAAATCTAAATTTAAGATTATTTTTAAGAATCTGACCTTTATCTGTCCATCTGGTCTCTTGCAAGCCGAGAATACCTAAATTATAACGGTGGAATTCTTGTGTGAGGACATCAAGAGAAAAAGCTCTGTGCAGATTCCTCACATTCCAACTACCTATGGAGAGAAAATGATTAGTGGGATGTTTAAAGAAACTATGTTTATTGAGAGAGGGAATGCCGACAATATCAAACAGCCCCCTAATCGCAGACATGGGGCAAAGACCCGTTCCCCCACTACTAAAGGCTGAAGCCATCTACATTGGAAGACTTCCTCCAATGTAGAATTTGACGATGCCAATAGAAGCAAAGAGTTCAGGTGCCTGCGATGACTTCTGTTCAGGATTATCCACCAGCTGATAAACATATCCTGTAAATCTATTCACTTGGGGCTGTCAACCCACAAACAAACAGAAAACACAGCGGAAGATTATCCCTCCACAGAAGCCCACCAGTGCAGCAAAACCAGGATCCATAATCAAGCTCAGAGCCATATATCTGTCCAGTCCAGTAGGTTTATATGGTCAGCACCAGGACCCTGTGTGGTTGACCACTCCTCAGCAGGGTAGAAAAAAAAAGAAAAGTAGCCATAGTTGTCCAGATCAGTAGGCCACACTAATCTGGCAGCCGTCCCCTTCTGTTCACTTTCACAAGAGAGTATCTCTTTTGAAAGTTACTAACCGTCTGCACCACGAGAAGGCGGGGTCGGACATTAGGTGCTAGGCCTGGCCGGTTCTATGCATCATCACAGGGGATTGGTGCATAGCTCTCCTTCCAGTGACTACCTAGCTACCATTTACACCTTTTGAGGGTATAATTACAGTTTTTGAGATATTTGGAAAGTGCTAATCATAATATTTCATCAATACCTATCCAACCTAAAAAGAATCTATCTCTATAAACACACAATTATCTTTTAAAACAAAAAAGTCTATTTTCCCTCCCATCCACCCTGGGTTTAAGGGGTCAGTTCATTGTTGCCAATGGAAACCTCATGACATTGACATTCCACCATCAAAATCTCTGACTTTACTATATCATTTGTAATATTCGTTTAAAATTTTAGAATTTTCAAATCTTTCCACCATTAGAGGGTGAAATTATAGCTTTAGATAGATTCAGAAGGTGCAGAAAATAATATTTATTCAATACCTATTCAACACAAAAATAATTTTTAATTTATCTCTATAAATAAAAAAGTTTGATGTCTATAGCCGGACAGACAGATAGACAACAAAGCGAAACTATTATCTCATTTTCAGAGAAAATGAGATAAAAAAGAAAAGAAAATACTACACTTCTGCAGGGGTTTATAATTCAATTTGTTGGGAGAAAGTATTTGACTTAAATCATCCATGTAAATAACTTGCCATGCCAAGGAAGTCCATTTTGCTTCCATATCAAAGACCTCATTTATTTTCAGGAAATGATAAAAAAACAAAGTTTTTATTTATTGGAAAATGAAGAAAAATAAAAAAAAAGTTAACTTGCAACCTAATGTGATGTTAAATCAAATATCCACAGCAACAAGTTGAAAGCTGACCATCTGATGTAGCGTTAAAAAAATTGGCAGAAAATTACAGAAATGAAGGTTTAAATATAAAAGTATAAATACATACTAACTAGATGTATGGTGAATTATCCAAAGTTATTGTAAACAATCCACTTGACTGTCACACATGCAAGCAATTAACCAAGTCATGGCACCTGGCTTTCCCAGCAACTTCACAGTAACTAAGGCTCTAACAATGTCAGTTCATAACAAATATTGGTTCTCTGGCATTCTGAGTAATGCATTTCTTTTACTTTTACTTATAATTTAGATTTGAAGAGTGGGAAAAATGCATAGAATGTTGAGATAAATTATATAAATGATAAAAATAATTCAAGAAATAGTGAAATAGGTTTAAGGCAGAAAACAGGTAAAAATGGGGAAAAAACAGAGGTATGCACTTTGCAATTACTTCCAAAATTTTCAGTTTTTAAAAATAGCAGTTTTTGTTAATTTTTAGAATTTCGAAACTTTAAGGAAAATTCTGTTGATAACTGTTCAAATCAAACTTGTGAGCTTAAAAATAAGGTGGTTGCTTCAGCACTGAATAATGTTAACAAATATATTAGCAATATCGTACAGCACTTCTAAAATATGGCAATCAGATAGCTATATCAAATTATTTATATTGTAGTTTAATAAAATATGCATCAATCGAAAAAAGAAAATATTACTTTTCAAGCTTGAATTATGTATTTTTAAAAGATATGAAAGAAAATTTTTGAACAGCAATTTCTACTATTTTTAAATATAGATTTTTATTTTGTTGTATTAAAAAATGAACATAGACGTCTTAGGTTCCTCATTTTGAATCGTAAGCATAACAAATGCAAACAAATGCCATATATGGCAATCAGATAGCTATATCAAATTATTTATATTGTAGTTTAATAAAATATGCATCAATCGAAAAAAGAAAATATTACTTTTCAAGCTTGAATTATGTATTTTTAAAAGATATGAAAGAAAATTTTTGAACAGCAATTTCTACTTTTTTTAAATATAGATTTTTATTTTGTTGTATTAAAAAATGAACATAGACGTCTTAGGTTCCTCATTTTGAATCGTAAGCATAACAATGCAAAAAATTTTAACTGGAACAGAAAGTAGAAAAAAATTAAGCCAGTAATGCATCTTTCCTCATTAAAGGGAATAAAACTAACAACATTGTTCAGAACAGGCCTGGGCAAACCATGGCCTGAGAGCTACTAATGACAAAAAAATTAAATTTGTGAAAGAGAAACAGAACACAGAGAGCAAGAAATTTAACTTCAGTGAAGTAAATTCTCCTTAAAATAATTTATTTTAATAAAATTATACTGTTTACATTTCACTTGAGATTTTTCTTTTGTGTTGGTTGTATCAATACATATGTTATTAATTATATATTCCTTTGGTGGCCTGCCAATACATTTCAGTTTTCTATGAGGAATTTTAGCCAAAACGTTCCCATGCCTGATTTAGAACATCTCCTAAATGCTCAGCCCACCTAGCCATGACAGAATTCTCACCTTGAATGGCTTACATGTTTATTGTATCCTTGCCTGTTTCTTCCTACACAAAAGAGTAACTATATGATACAACTCTTTGCTGTTATGCTGTCTACTTTGTCAGCCAAATATAAAATTGCTGAAAATGAATATTATGACAGCAATGTTTTACAAAAACTGATGACATATTTCACTATTTGATGAGAATAATTCAATTTAAACAATCATTTGATGACTCTTGCTACGTGCAATATTCAAGAATCCATATTTATTTAATCCTTTACTTATGCAAGTATGTATGGACTATCTCGTGGCTAAGTGGTTAGAAAGCTTGGCTACAGATCAAAGGGCCTTGGCCTGAGTTCCAGATAAAGCATGGTGCCATCTCTCTGCTGATGTCTCGCTTTCATCACAGACATCTGTGGATCTGACAGGCTCCTGTCAATAACTCTACAGTAAAAAGCTGCTTGAAAGGCAATTTTTTTTCATTCTTATTTATATATACTGTAGATCGTTTAATTTATTTATTCATTCACTCATTTCAATATGTCTAATTACTTTTAGCTTTTCGTACACAATAATGGTAACAAATCAAATGTTTGTTATAACAAAACTTCATATACCAAACATACAAATTGAGAAATTATTGCACTAGAAAATAAAACAATCCTACTCTTTCCAATTTATTTATCAAGAACTTTTGGAAATCCATATTAAAAAATGTAAAACTAAAATATTGATGATCCCAAATTGCTTGGAGAATATTAATCAAAATAAAAATATAAATATGTATAATACTAAATATCCAAATGTTTATAATAACTTTATGGAAGAAACTTCAATATAAGATCAATCTATCCACAAAAGCAGTTTGAATGAAAGCACCAAAACAGGTAAAACTGTATACAAGTAACGTACACGAAAAAAGAACAACCAACGAACTTGTCTAGGAGCCAAGAGGGGTGAAAAACGTAATAATGAAAGAGCAGAGTTAAAATAAAGCTAGGTGCACAGAGACTTGTATGCAGAGAACATGATCTAGCTTAAATCTCAATAAGTTATGAAATGCCTATGTTGCCTTCTGTCAAGATTTTGACCCCCCCCCCCACCTTCAACAGACACATTTCTTCACCATCTCTTCTCTTTGTTATATTGACAAACTCCTGTCACATCTTTTTGACAGATGACAACTTGTTTAATTTTACAAAACCATTTACAAATATACATAGTGAAAGCAGTTAAAATTGCTCTTTTAAAACAACAAAGTGCTCATTGCAAAATTTGAGTAACTGATTGCTTAAATAATTAATATTAACTGAAATGCTCCCAGGAGAGCAACTACAAAATTGTCGATAATTTAACTTAAGCTATTTTCAGTTTTATAAATTAGAATGTTCCACATATATTTTACATACTCTGTGACCCTGGTAGTGCTGGGAAATCTTCGCTATGTATCTGAAATTCACTTGATTCATTTGTGGGCTGTTTCACCATTCCAACTGGTAATAAAAAAAATATATATATACATGAATCATCTACAAAGGTAAAATGTCTTAATAATTCATTATGAAAGCTTATTAGTTATCAATATTCACATATGCTAAGTAAATTTTAAAGAATTCTGTTTATTAAAAAATCAGATGATTCTGCTAAAGAAATGCCAGCAAGATTTAACATTCTTGCATCCAGTTTTTCCCCCCTCCATAAAATATTGTTATTACAGTGTTCTTGTAAAATGATTAAAAGAATGGCAAAAATATTAGTAATTAAACAATAATGAAAATAAGAAAGTTAATATGTAGAATTATTTCTTTATACAAAAATAAAGTTATTTTGGTTGTTTTACCTCTGAGTCGCACTTTTTTTGCACACCATGGGCTAAATTGGTCAGGTCACATGGACCCCGAAGGCTCAGAAGATTTGGGGAGGGGACCCACTGGAACAGCTGTTGGGAGACAGATGGTAGCCTCCAGTCAAAACCATCCAGTGTGTTCTTTATCATGCACAGGGTATGGTTCTCCCGCACACAGGGTCATGGCTTAATGTCCCATTTGACAGACAGTGGCCTTTCCAAGCCCATCAGTGTCCCCTACTGACTGTGGGGAGGGTGAGGAATTTTGCGGAGATAAATCTCAATGCTGACCCAGCTGGGACTCGAACCTGGGAACTACAGATTATGAGCCTGGCTCGCTATCGACTGAGCCACCCCCACCCAAGTTATTTTGGTATAACTTGCATCAGTTAAGAGTGATAAGAGTGAACCATTTTTATTGCCACTGCCATAAATTAAGCTTACCACAATGTGACATCGAATTTTTTTTTGCAAGATTATTTACAAATATATTTCTTTTTTGCTTACACATGTCCTTGTGGGAGCAAGGGTGGCTCAGTCAGTAGTGCACCAGCCTCATAATCTGCAGTTTCCATGTTTGAGTCCCAGCTGCATCAGCATTGAGATTTATCTTTGCAAAACTCCCCATCCTGGCCCATGATCAGTAGGCGACACCGATGGCCTTGGAAAGGCCGCCATCTGTTAGATGTGACATTAAGTCATGGCCCCATGTGTGGGAGAGCCATACCCTGTGCACGTTAAAGAACATGTTGGATGGCCTGATGGGAGGTTACCATCTGTCTCCCAACAGCTGTTCAGTGGGTCCCCTACCTTCTCTGAGCCTCCAGGGTCCTTGTGACCTGGCCATTTAGCCCCACTGTGTGCAAAACAGTGCAGCTCATAGGTAAAACAACTCAACCCATGTCCTTGTACTTCACTAAAATTATTCCAAAACTTCTTCAGAATAAAGATTTGAATACTTTAATATCTTTGTTCTGTGAAACAGATAAACTAAAAACACATTAAATATCTAAGTCAGTAGAAATTATGTATTACATTGCTTAACAAAGTGAACCACTTCAGTGGTTGTCAGCATGCAACTCTAAGAGCATTTTTATGTAAACTGACAAAGTCACTATCAGTGACTTCGAAATTTTTTTATCATAATGTCTTATAAATCTTACGATGCACATTCTGCTAAAATACATTTGTTAGAATATATTTCTATCAACTGCAGAAATAAGTTACCAATTTAGTTAAAAAAGAGTGACTATTCTACAAAAAAAGATAACCATATTAATAATACAAAAATATACTGTATCATAAAAATTGGCACATCTAAAATGAATGGATGGATCGATCTGATGATTTGGATACAGGGTTGTTATTTATAGACAAATGTTTGCATATCAAGTCAAATGGTGCAATAGAATGTCTAATAACATGTGTAGTACTATGCTCAAGTAAAATTCTGAAGGGCTATAAAAAAGAGGGTAAATAACAGTGCTCAAGCAAAATGGTGAATGAATGACCTACAAAGTGCCTACAATGTCTTAAACTCACATAAGGTGCTGTTATGTCAAGCTGACAGAATCTGAAAGGGGTTGGATTATTGGGTTTTCAGAAGCTGCTGTTGGCAACAATGGGTACAGAAAAATACCCAGGCATATCGCCAAGGCTCTGGTGGCATTAGAAGAATGTCAAAATCGGTTATCTGCTAACCAGCTGCTTTCTGATACATAACCAATACTATTTGATTAGTGTTGTGGAATAAAAAAAAATTTAGTATTAATAATGCAGATTTAACCAAAGAATATACTGTGTATATATATATATAAAATTTGTCGCAATCAATATTTTTTTTTAATATTAGGATTTACTATTATTCTTAAAAATAAGTTTATCAACTAAATTCATCAAGTTGTTTTTTTGGGGAGGCTGTTTCATAGCCTCCCTAGACACTATGTCTCTATTGCCAACTTGCTTGCTCATAAATAAGCAAAAAATTTATGATGCGTAAATTAATATATAGACCTCATCTAGTGGACCAATATCCTCAGAGTGAAACTGCTTGATGATCCTCAAATACAATGCAGCACAACAGGGATGCTCTAAGAACTCTAAACCTCAGCTGCTCTTCAAGGAACTTTGCTCAGATAATGTCTGTCCTTAACCCTTTAACGCCCAGAACGGCCCAAAACGGCAGAGATTTTGAAGTGGACTAGTCCAAATAGTGCTATTTCTTTGTCTTTACTGCCCTCTACCTTTTTCTCATATTTCTTGGGCGTTAAAGGGTTAAAGGTGAAAATTAGTTCAATGGCAATATTTTTTTGATAAATTATCTATCCTATAGCACATCAATAAATTAAGGATATCAACCATCTATGCTATTATTATATTGCTTTTCTATAGCAGGGAGTGGGATATCAATCTTTTGGTTTAAAGTTTTATCAAACTACTTCAACTTTATCAACTAGCTCATTTAATAAGCATGTTATAGTAACTGTCATACCACAATTCTCACACCACTGTATTATGCAAAAGTCTACACTCAGTTCTACAAGATTTTTCCCTATAGTTTCCCTCAACTTTCTTTTTTTTCACAGTGAGATCTTTCAGAATTCACCATAAAATAATTTTTCTTCTAACCATTCAAATAACTGTTCATAAATTACCAAAACATGTATTCACATAACACTTTCATGGGGAAGAAAGAGAATGGGGGGTAGTGATTTTGTTACACCTGTGGAAGTTTGGAGGGGGTGTTACATAACTCCAAAATCCTATACTTATTCCTGCAATAGCAATTCCCCCCCCCTACTTTCTCATAATATTAGTTATGATATATATTTTGGATAAATTACTGAAAACTCAGCCATTTTATTATCAACTGTAATTGCTATTACAACCATAACACTCAATTGCTATGCTGATTACCTTACAAAAGTGTTACATAACATAGAGGTGGGATGTTACGTTGTTTTAGAGTAGCACTTTTTACAAAAATTAGGCTAAATGGCCAAGTCACAAGGACTCTAAGGGCTGAGAGAAGGTTGGGGGAAGGGGATCCACTGGACATCTATTAGAAGACATATGGTAGCTTCCCATCAAGCACATTCTTTAACATGCACAGGGTATAGCTATTATCCCATCTGATGGACAGCAGCCTTTCCCAAGTCCAGTGGTGTCCTCTTTCTGATCAAGGACAGGATGGGAGTTAGCAGAGATAAATCTTAATGCTGGCACAGTTGGGTCTGGAACCTAGAAACTGCAGATTATAAAAGTGTGGCATGCTACTCTGTGCCATCTCTTCCCCCATAGTGGTGGGAGTTCAGTGAAGTTGCATATGGGGGAATGGAGGGTAAGTTCAGTCCAAACAGCTTGTATAATTTGTGGATGACTCCAAAGTACATAATTCAGATATAAACATACAATATTTAATACTAATAATGCAATACAAATAAATACACTTAGCCCTTATGGCCAAATGTTGCAAATTAGCTACAGATGAAAACAGCATTCTAAAAATATTCTTGATTCCCCCAATACTTAACACATATAATGATTAGATTCCTATCTACTAGAATATAATTTTAGAAATATTTTTTAATAAAAAAACTTCAAACTTCAATTTTTGTTTACTGCAATACTTCTATTCTCATATGCTATGCTGCTTTAAAGTTTAATGTGTACACTGATATGCTTTTAAACAAAACCATATAAAAGGACATTTCTTTTTAATTGTCTTCAAAAAAGAAAAAAAAAAAACAATTTTCTGGGGGGAGGGGTTAATGGTTGATTATTAATATCCTCAAGAGTGAAACTATGCATGACAATCTCCAAATACAATCCAGCATGAATGGGATACTCTAAGGAGGACTCAAACCTCATCTTCTCTTTCAGAAACTTTGCTGATGGTGTCTGCCCTTAAGAAAGAATGGGATTTGCTGCCTCTAGCATTACTTAAGAGTCTTGTTCTCAACATGAAGTCTCTGTCAAAACTGTATTGCTACCAGAGAAGATCACACATCAGATTAGAGTATGTTTTCAGTGGCTCTTGATGCATTTTTTTTTTGGCTACTAAGAACTCATTATTAGCATAACTCTACTTTCAGATTGAAATTTGTTCAGTGGAATTAATGCATTATTAGGAAACATCATTGCCTATCTATTACTATAATTTCACAAAAATATACTTGAATTTTTATCACTTTTGAATATTTTAACAACAATGTAAACTACTATTCATAAAACCATAATTCAAAAATATTAATTTGACGTTTTACCATATGGTGGCCTTCCAGCCATTGGGTTGTGAGCAATTGTGGAATTGGAATTATCTTGAGTACTCCTGTTTGTAAGGGATGGAAATTCTGAAAGATCTAAAGCTGTAAAGTAAAAATATTACTATATCATCAAAAAATCAAAGAAATTAAGAAAATTTATTATGGAGGGCATTCAAAAAGTTATTGACACATGGCTGTAGATTTGCACTCTTTCCTACAAAATTAACAAGCTATGACTTGTTTGAAAGCCTGTCTAAAATTGTCATTACATGTTAAAAACAAAGGCTGCATCATCATCTCTCTCTTCGCCGGTCGCAAGTAAATATCAGTTTGCAATATCTGTGTGCTGTTGCTATAGAGCCTACTAAAGATGGGGGGAAAATTTTTCATTTTCACAAGGATACAGCTTGAGGACAAGGCAAAAAAAAATTCATGCCAATTTATCATAAGTATATGGGGATCATGTCTGTTCATATGGCACTGTTTCCGGATGAATGTGCAAATTCAGAAAAGGATAGCAGAACTTCGAACACCTCCCTGGTGCAGAAAAACCAAAGGAGACCATGAACTGCTGTTCATGAACTCATTAAGAAAAACACATACATCATCATTCATGCAATAAGTTTAGATGTCAGTGTATCAACTGGCAGTGGGGAAACAATTATTCATCAACATTTAAAGTTTTGAAAGATCTATGCAAAATCGGTACTCCACAAACTTACAGAACAGTAAAAAAGGGCTAGAGTTGACCTCAGCAAAGAGATGCTAGCAATGTTTGAACCTAGTGGCCCCAAACAGTTAATAGATATTGTCAGAGGTGACGAGACATGGTTTTATTACAACTCCCAAAGAAATGGACAACTATGTTTGGGTTGTGGAAGATGTACCGCATCCTCAAATCATCCAACAAAACTTTCACTCAAGGAAGAGGATGTTCACATTTTTTTTCAACTCCCCAGGAGTGGTAGCCATGCTTACCTGAAAAAATGACTATAAATGGCCAATACTATATCAACATTGTTAAGCAGATGAAGGAGCAGCATCCAACAATTGGTGTGTCATGGGTTCTCCTTCATGATACAAAACTGATTTTCTCCTTCAGTACTCACAAAACCTGCCAAGTTACAATCTATCTGGAACAGAAAAAAAAAAAAAACAAAGCTATCCCATCCTGCAAATTCACCTGATCTTGTACCATGCAATTTTTGGTTGTTTCCAAAAATTAAAAAGGAGCTTGCAAGGAAGCTTTTTTCAAGGCTGTAAGACCTTGCAAAATGCATTCATTCAGGGTTGCAAAATATTCCCCAACAGTAGTACCAGCAAGTGCCCCAAAATTGGCTGGATGTCTGCAACTTTGCATAGATGCTGGAGGAGGGGGGATTTGATGGACAGTAAAATTTTGTTGAGGTAACTGTAATGGTTTTTGTTCTGCAGATGCATGTCAAGAACTATTTGAATGCCTCTCATAAGTATAAAGTGCAACATGCTAATGAAAATTCCTTAACACATTTTCTGAATTTGTATCATATACTAGTTAAAATATTGTATAAAAAGATTTAGCTTCAGATATGTTGTTCATTTCCCTAATGGAATAAATTTACTTTTTATCACAAAGTCATAGATTTAGAAATATAATTTTACACAGGATGAATTATCAAATATTATTCATAATTTGTACATTTTAATTTTAAATATTAGTCAAAAAATTAAAAATTATATGAATAAGATATCTGTATGTTATTTTCATCTTTTGTGTTGGGGAGTCCCTGCTTCCTCTTTTTCCAAAAAAAAAATGGTGATCCAGAATTGAATTACTTCCATTAGAGATTACTGGCATAATCAATGCTAAATCATCACTACTAGCCCTTAATGTGTCAGACGTTTTGCTAAAAATTACTCCATAGACTGGAAGGCAATATATTAGTATATACATTCAGTGGCCATTTTATTAGGCCCATTTCTATGCTGTATCAATGGTGAGAAAATTCAAAGTTATTAAGTTGAAGTTAGTAATTTTTTTATACATTTTTAAAAGGAAGAATATACTTCCATATACAAAGGACAGAGATAATCTAGAAGCTATGTCAGACTCATCCTGGTTTTTCATTCACCATACAAACACTTACACAAGGGCATCTCTATTGGTCTTAGTAATCAAGGTACATTAACCACTGTTTCAGCTATTTAGAGAATTTGATGTAGAAGTTTGCAATATTTTAAATTTATAGCAAATGAGAAAAGATGTTACCTGGACTGGTGGAAAAAGTACTGTTCTGCATGCCACTGCCTAACATGTTTTGAGTAGCAAAATTCCTTGTATTATGTGAAAGGCCAAAATTTGACATTCCACCCATTGTATTTCCCCCTCTGAAACAAAAATATTCAATTTTATAATTAAAATACTTATGAATTTAGAGCATAACAAAAAAAATATTTATCAGACTTACAAATATCTTACTTCCTAGGTTTTTAGTATGAGAATGAAAAAAAAAAATACTTCGAAAATGATTAAAAAGTTAAAAACAAGTAACTGCATATAGCTTATGCAATTTGTAGTTTTCCTGCCCTGTGTGTGTGTATATGTGGGAGACTTCAAATTCCACATAACATTTATTGATTCTCTCTCTCTTTATTAAAAAAAAGTTTCATCAGTTCCTTTTTCAAAAATAAAACTTTCTAGTGAGGTTTAATTACGACTACCTTAATTCATTAAAGATTTATGTACCTTAATCAGAAATGCCAGACGATTTTGACCTACTGAAAACCTTACAGCTGTGACACATTACAATTTGTCATAGCTTTCAGAAACATTAATTTTTAATATATATTTTACATTTTATATATGTGTTGTGTTATATATATTTTACATATTTTATATATGTGTTTTAATAACTATTAAAACTTCCAAAAGATGTATAAAATGTTTAATAATGGTAGTTCAAAATAACTGATTAATAATGGTACTTCAAATTAATATTTCAAACATTTTATACATCTTTTGCAAATTTCAATAGTTATTTACAGTGTAAAGGTGAATATGACATTTATTAATAATAAACTTAACCTTATTGCATCATTCGAAAACAATGCAATGTTAGGTTGCATTAGTGTAACAGTAATTTTAATTTAATATCCTACCCTTGTCAATGAAATCACATATCAGATATGCATCATTCACATATAATCTCTTTGGGATGATACTCATTTTCACTTGTGCAGTTGCTATGCTTCTAAAAGTTGCAACTGCATACATATTAACCAAATGAAACAAAATAAGCAGCAGACATCACAGTGCTAATTAATACCCCCTTGAAAATGCCACAGAAACATACACAGACGAAACCGCAATCGGAAAGTGATTCTCCTTGTAATCTCTTTTTGTGTAAAGTCCGTTCATCCTTTTTTACACCAAATATTCTAGTGAATCTTCTAATCTATGCATAAAACTTGGAGTACCTATCATATAATGTATTACATAAGTATGGAACTTTGGCTTCTGACAAGGACTGTCAACAAAAAATCTTTTAGTTAACAAGATCATAGTCAGGTTACCATCTTATTTTTTTTTAATTTGTCTTGAAACCTATAACCTAGAAGCTACATTTGGTTTTTTAATAAATCAATATTCTGAACAAAGTGTATAAGTCAAACTACAAAACCATTTAGGAATCAGTTGACTCGGGTAGTTTAAAAGTGGTCTCCATTGCTTCTTCTCACTCATTTCTTTTCATACTGTAGGCCTCATGTGTACAATACAATTTTTATATGAGGCACCACTTATTGATGACAAAATATCAAATGTTGAATTTCTTCAGTGGTCGTCCCGTGGCCGAGTGGTTAGTGCGCTTGGCTACTGATTTACGGGACCTGGGTTCGAGCCCCGGATAAGGCATGGATGTTCGTGGCGTTTTTCTGCTGAGGTCCTGCCATCCTCACAGACCTACTACTGTGGCATATAAACTGACAGGCTCCTGTCAGACCTCTGTGGCAAGCAGCTGCTTGAGGGGGTATTTTTTTTTAAATATCACAGGAGATGTCTTGTAGACATAGAACACATGAAATAATCAGCTGAAAAGTCATGCAAGCTGAAGAAGAAAATATTAGCCGCTGATGGTGTGCATACCTGGTTGGTCACTGGGAGATGGGGGTTAGAATCCCACTCACAGCAAAAACCAATTTTTTCAGCTTATTATTTTAGATGAATTTCTTATTTTTTCATGAAATGTTCTAATGTTAAAAATTCATAAAACCACATGAAAAGACATACTGAAGAGCCAAAACATTATGACAAGTGCATCTTTATGCAAATCGAAGCAACTGCAGGTAAACGATGGCACGTGTGAAGGTCATGAAATGGTATAAATAACACCTGATACTGAGCTCTATAATA
The DNA here is from genome assembly GCA_038380435.1 of Ryuthela nishihirai. Classification (NCBI taxonomy): domain Eukaryota; kingdom Metazoa; phylum Arthropoda; class Arachnida; order Araneae; family Heptathelidae; genus Ryuthela; species Ryuthela nishihirai. The sequence goes on from JAWZYU010000004.1 coordinate 5,102,760, forward strand.
CTCTCTCTGATACTAATCAGTGTTATTCTTGTTCTTCAGATGGGGAAAGCAGATGACTTAAGTGAGTTTGACAAAGGCCAAATTGTAATGGTTGGACAAATGGATCAGAGCATTTCCGGGAAGGCAAGGCTTGCGAGGTGCTCATGGTCAGTCATGGTACCTTCAAAAGTAGTCCAAAGATGGAAAAACCACGAATCACCAGCAAGGTGTGGGCCTTGCCTGCAATTCGCTCACCTCTAGCATCAATAGCAATCCATGCTAGAGGTGAGCGAAGGCTATCCCATATGGTATGAGCCAACAGAAGGGATACTGTGGTGCAATTCGCTCGTAATTTGAACGGTAGTGAAGGGAGTAATGTGTCACAACACACAGTACATCGAACCCTGCTGAAAATGGGGGCTGCGTCACTGTAAGTCACTCCGAGTGTCTATGTTAATCTCGTTTACCATCGAAGGCACTGACAATGGGCAAGCGAGCATCAAAACTAGACCTCGAATGATTGGAAAAAGGTCATCTAGTTCGACGAATCACATTTCCTGTTGCACCATGTGAATGGCTGGGTATGCGTATGTCATTTACCTGGAGAAGTGTTGGCACCATGGGACAAAAACAAGCAGGTGGAAGTGTAATGCTTTGGGGCAATGTTCTGCTGGGAAACCCTGGGTCCAATCATTCATGTACAGGAAACTATGACATCTACCAGCTACCTAAACATCATTGCAGACCAGGTACATCCTTTCATGGCAATGATATACCCCCTAGTAGTGCTTTCTTTCAGCAGAATAATGCACCATGCCACACTGCCCGTGATGCCCCATCGTTCACTTTTGCTTTACCTTAACCAGTTTTGTTTAATTTACGTTATATTTATCATTTTGGGGATTTTTATTTCGTTTTTGGCATCACAGCGCTCATTTCCAAGAGTTGTGAGTTGCGCATGCGCAACTCCGATCTTCCGACTGTCTCCCGCTAAACACGTGCACAAGGACACGCCCCCTCTTGTGTCATAGCTTGCGTCGTTCATCATAGTATGTAAATGTCTTTCCTGGCGTGCATCCGGCTCTTGTCTTTTAAAAACCGGTGACCTGCAAGTCACAGAAGAAGCACATAGAGTGTAGAAGCACTAAGAGCGCTTAGAGTGCAGAGGCACTCAGCAGAAGCACAAGGTGCGTGTAGCACAGGAGTGAGGAGTTGTGTAGAGTGCCTAGTGCACGGAGTTGTAGAATAAGAAAGAAGGGAGAGTGATGTCTTGGTGAGTTGATTTTGGAAATAAATCTGTTTGTTATTTTAAACCTTTTGAGTCTGTACAATTTTTTCTCTTGAGCAACGCGAATTTAGATTTATAGCATCTAGACTTTTTTGACAATCAATTTTGATTCTATTTACTCATTAACACTCGCTGGCATTTTGAACCCTACTTTAACTTAGTCTACTTTTTTGGCAATTTGTTAATTATTGCCTGGCGCCCGTATCAGCTATCCGGAGCATAAAACTAATTGGATCAAAAGAAAGGTCCAACATTTAAGTATTATTGCATATTCTTTGGAGCGTTACATGCCCGGATTGTTTCTGGTTCGCAGAACATGAGGAAGACTTCCAGGTATTGCCCTAGCCTCCAAATTCCCGAAACATCAATCCAATCGAGCATCTGTAGTTTGTGTTGGAACAGCACATCCGATCTGTGGCAGCTCAACACATAACTTACAAGAGTTAAAGGATCTGCTGGTAATGTGTTGGTACCAGATACCATAAGAGACCTTTAGAAATCTTGTAGTGTCCATGCCTTGTCGGGTAAGAGCTGTTTTGGTGGCACGTGGAGGATCAGTATCATATTAGGCAGATGGTCATAACATTTTGGCTCTTCAGTGCATACTGAAAAACATATTATACTGAAGAACAATATTTTTAAAAACAGTACTATCAAAAACAATCCTAGGAAAAAGAAAACTCCACAATTCAGTCAAGAATATTTATCAAAGCACTTAACCCTTCCAGGGCACAGCCTGAAAAACTGATTTACATCCAGAGGCCAAGTTACTTTTTTCCTTATGGTCAGTCAAAAAAACATTAAATTTAAAACTTATTTTCCATATAACTAATGAAAGGAATTATGGCATGCTATATGCCAAATTAATCAGCATTCAATTGTGGATTTTCCAAATATATTTAACAAAAAAAGATTACATTATATTTTAATAGAGTTTGTTCAGACTCACGTAATAAAAAAATGCATCTGGCAAGGCAAATAAAAATTTATTTAGGAAAAAAAAAACTATAAACAGAAATGATTATAATGCACATGAATAAAAACGCTATTTCTGAATAGCAAAACAATTTCTTTTTTACTTGGAACAAGAAAACTTTTGTTTTGCAATTTTTTTCTTGGTACTTTGAAAAAAGTTTAGGCTTTTTTCCAACTGTGTTGAGTTATATAAACAAGTCAGCTTCAGAATTAAAAAAAAATAACCAATCAGCCAAAGGTCACATTATATATCAAATTAAACTGAATTTAATTCCGAATTTTGTGAAAAAAAATTACACAAATTTCCAAACATACTAACACTTTTTCATTGTGATATAGTGAAAAATGGGATTGGACCATGCAATTGAGGCTTATTTTTGGAAAACCTGATGAATAAAAAATAGTTAAATTGTCTTAAAAGGAAATTTCTTCCCAAATTATATTTACTTGAAACATGATTTTTTATATAGATTGAAGAGAATTTTTTTTCAACGCATTTATAAATATATTCAATGCATTTATATTAAGGAAGAAATCACTCTGAATTTAATGTTGATCAATTTTAGAGGAAAAATTGTCTTGAGCCGGGTGGGATACGAACCCACTACCTCCTGATAACACATCAGGTGCTCTGGACCACTGAGCTACCAGTCACCAATCAAGATCTCTAATTGATACTACGAACTTTCTGCCAACAGTACACAATTCTCTATGTGTCAAAGGTATTGTCCCAGCTGTTCTCAACCTCAAGAAATAATGACAAGAATGTCATGAAGATGGCAAGTACATTCTGAGTATACAATTGTTTAGATTAAAGAGTTTTTTTTTTTTACATATTTATTCCTATATTAAGGAAGATATCACTCTGAATTTAACATCAATCAATTTTAGAGGAAAAATTGTCTTGAGTCAGGTGGGATATGAACCCACAACCTCCTCATAACACGTCTTTAATATATGAATAAATATGTCGAAAAAAATCTCTTCAATCTAAACAATTGTATACTCAAAATATACTTGCCATCTTCGTGACATGCTGAATGATTTTAATGAAATTTGATGAAAACATGAATTACAATGCTAGTTTCAGAATGGCATAAAATATTTTACACTGGAAACATTTTTCATCAAAAAATAACACTTACAGGAACTTGCCCAAAAATGAGGTGTCAGAATGCAATGGGAAAAGTTCTTTAATAAGGAGTGTGGTCACCCTTACAGTAATGCAGACATGAAAGTGATGTTCCATGCTGTTTACGATGTTGTGAATCAGCTCAGTAGGGTGTAATGACCATTGCTACTTTAAAGTCGTATTAAACTCCCCCTTTTTTTCAAGTGGAGGGTTGAGGGCAGCAATAAGTCTCCTAGAACATCCCACACCAGCTCAATTGGATTTAGGTCAGGAGATCGAGCTGGGGAACTCCATGTGCATAATGGTCTCCTCCTGAAGGTACTGGTCGAGCTCTGTGTGGACAAGCGTTATCACACTGTAAGATGAATGTTTCACCTATTGCACTAGCGTAAGGACATATATAAAGGATGTCATCTCTATACCTTTGAGCACAGAGGTCTGTGCATCCACCTAAGGAAATGCCACCCCAAACACATGCTACCTCTGCTGTAATGGTCTCTTTAATGGATGTTACTGGGATGATAGCAGGTACCTCGTTCTCTCCACATCAAACAATGTCCGAAATCATTCTGCAAGCAATATCTGGACTCATCTGTGAAGAGCATGGACCTCCATTCCTCTTCTGTCCAGTTAACATTCACGGGTGCCCAATTTAACCACTCTCTCCTGTAACATGACATGAGGGATATACAAATTACTGGTTTTCTAGCATACAGAACTCTGTCATGAAGCCTTCTATGCACAGTATGTAGAAGCTGATACAACCCTCCCAGTGGCTGCTGCAATAGAGGATCATAACTGAGAGGGAGTAGATGTCCTGCTCCTTAGTGCTGTTAATTGCAGATATCAGTCTTGTACATCAGTCGCAACTCTAGCCCTTCCCCGGCTAAACCTCAGAGTCGTGGAATCCTTGCTAAGAAATTTATTACACATCTATGGACCACAGAAGGACTCACATTCAGCCATCATGCCACATGACTGACTTTGGTCTGCTTTGAGCTGGCCAATAGCTCTCCACCGCAGTTGGTAAATGATGTCTCGTGGTCATTCCGACAAAATTGCCATTTTGAATTTCTTTACTTACATTTACAACACAAAATAACGATCCACTCGAAAACACCTGTTTTTATGCCGCTATCCAATTATGCAAATTGATGCAACCTAGACTAATTTGCATAGTATATGCTAACTCAGCATTACTTTACTGATTACATGAAGAAGTTTGGTGAGGATCACACAGTTTTTTGACGAATTGTCACGATTTTTCTAATTTTTCCTTAATTTATGGAAACTAGGATGCGGTGGGCTGACAATGTCAAACAGGACCTTGTTAGAATTGGTGTGCAGTGGCCAGATACAGTAGATGTAGCTCAGGATAGACTTGCTTGGAGAACTAAATTGCACAGTCTGTTGGACCTCCGTAGTCCATGGCTGCTTGAGGATGATGATGATGATGAGGGTATCGTGCACTTTTTTGGGGGCGTTGAATTTCCGGGATTTTAGCAAAGGCTGAAAAGTTTAAATAGTTACAAGTGAACACAGTGAGTAATAATGAATAACAGATTTATTTCACAGTTATCACTGTTAGGAGGTTTGTCAGTTAGTTATGAAAAGTTAGTGCACCAAGTCAAAAACAGCATCAATATCTTCAGAGAGGCATAGCCAAGACACTAGGGGTGGGGATAAGGGTAAACTATTTTAAAACTTTCTTAATAATAGAAATCAATTGGTGCCTTTGGAACCTCTGATTTCTAGTCTATCACTCCAACCCCTACTTGAAAGCAATACTGGATCTGAAAATACCTCTTATTTCAGAGTTCTACATTCTACAGCCTATAACTAACATAAGCAATGAGATACAGATTAGTTTAACAGAATGAAATAGACCTATTCACCAATTTTAAGCTCACCAGTATATTGAAATTTGATCTTTGACTTCAAAGGACCCATCGCATTCCATTGCAAAGGACCCATCACAAAATTTGACGTAATTTCTTCTGAGATCTGCAACTCAAAATATCCCCAGGAAACAATAACAATTTTTTAGCTCTCCAGCTAAATTTGACCATTGAATCATAGGATCCCCTGGATCTGAAATTTCAATAACATTTCTGAGAACAACTCAAAACACCCCCAGACAACAAATTTTGATGTTTCTAGTACTTGTACATCAAGGTTTGACCTCTATGTGACCTCCATCTGACCTTAAAGGACACATCAGAGGTCAAATTTTGTATTTTTTCCAAGATCTATGACCTGAGTTACTCTTAGGAGCAAATTTTCAGAGCCCTACCATTTCTGCATCATGATTAGAATTAGCGTGATCCCGTCAATCATCAGTCAATAACTCACAATCATCTATATATATATATTAGATAAAATAAAAAATTTAAGAATTGTTTAAAAAATAAACTATTTAGTAAAAAACTATCCTGAGGGTATGGTTTATTAATAATAGTTTATTAATAAACTATTATTAATAAACCATACCCTCAGGATAGCCATGGAGGAGGGGGGGGAGAGTTATACCCTTTGGTCTTCCAATCTTAGGACTGATTTCTGTGCCAAGGCCTTTTTGCTCCCGTATCGAAGACCTCATTCATTTTCAGGAAATGATAAAAGATTAGTTTTTTCAGTGGCAAATGAAAAAATTAAAAACCAACCTATTTCAACATTAAAAAGAAAATCTGCTGCAAACAAGTTGTGTATCCTATCATGATAGCCAGCAGCATATCATGCCAACAATAGATCGATAATGACTTATAAATATAAAAAATAAATAAAATAAATACCCCCTCAAGCAGCTGCTTGCCACAGAGGTCTGACAGGAGCCTGTCAGTTTATATGCCAGAGTAGAAGGTCTGAGAGGATGGCAGGACCTCAGCAGAAAAACGACACATACATCCATGCCTTACCCAGGGCTCGAAACCAGGTCTCTTACAAGAATAAAATCAATAAATAGATAGAAGTAAAAACAAACAAGTTATAAGCCAGCCATTGTCACAATCAGCAATGTACCATAACTCTGAAAGATCAGCAGGAATAAAAATCAATAAATCAATAGAAGCAAAAACAACAACTCTCTAAGATCGATACACATCTACTAAAGCCACAGAAATAAAATAATAATAGATCTATATAAGTAAAAACAGAAATAAAATAACACTAATTGTAAAATTATCCATTTTTCATGATGCTATTATGAAGAATACAGTGCACATGGCAGATATTAATAAATAAGATACACAGCTAGATAAATATATTTAATGTACACAAATTAAGCTGTTACAGTAAAGCTATTTACATCATTTCCATCACTCAAACTAGAAGTGCATTAAAGTAACAGAACGAGTTTAACAGCATTAGCTCATAGCCCTTCCCTCCTCCTAGTTTGAGTGATAGAACAGTAATACAAGTGGGATATTATCAACAAAACTTAATTAGATGGGAACAAAATGCAAAATATATCATATTAAAGGACTCTCAACCAACCCCTAAGCAAAATAAAAAAACAAGCACCAGCTATGCATATAGTTTCCCACATAAGAAAAAAAATTCTAAAATAATGGAAAATATTCTCAAACAATATAAAATCACTCTCCCAACAACAGTTACAAACACAATAAAAAATCTAACATCAACAAAAGAGATAAGAAACCACCCACAGGAGGAGTTTAGGAGAACAAATATCCCACAAAAACATTAAATGGAAAGGAAAGATACATAGGAGAAACATATAGAAAATTTAGCAGTAGGATGCAAGAACACCAAACTGACATACAAAAACAAAAACTTAATACAGCTCTAGCACAAACTATCCTTGATAATATTAAAATACAAAATATTAATTATAAACCATTAGCAGCACCACAATCCTGCACCAGAGTAGACAGGGCCACTGTTTTATTTGTTCTTTTAAAGTTGTGTTGGCCAGTTTAGATGGTTAAAGCTTTATCATGATATTTTTAAATGCTTAAATCTGGAGGAAAGTGCAACGGTCTTTGCAGCAAATCTCTTTAGCAGTGGTGTGCACAAATATGCTACGGTATTCACGAGAAAGTTTAATGAGCAATTAATGAAGCAATACCATTCCTACTAATGTTAAAGAAGCTCTGCATTCTAACTCGTTCTAAGGAACTAATAGCTATCAAGAACTGTTCCTACATCAACAGGATGAATACATCTCAACTAAAAATGAATACGGATAATTGCAAATATGGATCCCACTACAAAATTGGTAACATCAAGGAGTGATGAAATTATATGATTAGTGTAATAACATCGGATGTGCTTCCTTTAAGGACTGGCTTGCCATGGACAAGGTGAATAATACAACAGTATTGCATAAGTCCAACAGAATGCAAGTGTTACCATAGTGATCTTCCATGTGCACCTGAACCAACCTCAAGAAAATGGTAAATAGACTTTACTCTTATTCCTTCTAGTTTCCCTTTGAGCTAGATATCAAAGGCATATCATAGGTATAAGGAATACTTTATTATCAGTACAAATGCGTAAATAGTGACAGGAAAGGGCTATGAGTCAACACTGTTAAACTAATGCACTCCTCCTAATTTGAGTGATGGAAATGATGTAAATAGCTTTACTGTAACAGCTTAATTTGTGTATATTAAATATAGATACTTGCTACTTTACTAATATCTACATATTGCTTGGCCATGATGTATTTACAAGGACTTTGCACAAACAAGTTATTTTTAGTTGTGGGTTTTGATTTCAGCAGCCAGAGAGCACTGTTGAATGCTGGAATGAATGATAAAAATAATTCTAGGCATTGAAATAGTTTAAAGGCAAAAAAAAAGTAGTAGGTACTTCGTAATTACTTCCAAAATCTTCCTATTTTAAAAATAGCAGTTTTTTTTTTGTTAATTTTCAGGAGATTTTCGAAACTTTAGGGAAAAAAATAGTTGATAATAGTTCAAATCATACTGGTGAGTAAAATCAGGGGTTGCTTCAGCATAGAATTATGTTAACAAACAAATTGGCAATACTGTATATCACTTCTAAAAATGCTAATCAGATGGCTTTAAAAAATTATTCATATCATGGTTTAATAAAATATGCATCAAATGGAAAAAAAAGTATTATTTTTCAGGCATTAATAATGTATTTTTATATGTAAAAAATTTCCAAATCACAATTTTTTTTAAACTGAAGTTTTGTGTGTTGTATAAAAACTGATATAGGTGATGTCAGTCTGATTCGAATTCTCTCAACTTGCACACAAGATGTGAGCCTTGGAAGAGTTAAAAAAATTACAACTAGCATACATAAAAAATGCTAAAAATATATCATAATAAAGAATTTTGCAGTATCAACAACACCCCTCCCCAGCAGCATGAAAACTCCTACTAAAAGGGCACTTTCAATAGAAAAAACCATTGAATGAGTCTACAACATAACAATAGAAAATTGATATCCACCATAGATGTAAGAAGTAGCTAACAAGCCACGATAATGGGTGAATAAACAACTCACAAACTAGAAGATGCCACAAAAGTTGTGTCAAAAATGTATTAATTCATCAAGTTTATAATTCTTAAAACAATCTTCAAAGCCTTTCTTTATTCTCTTCCAACAATGAAACTACACCAAATAAAAAGATGATCCTCAAGACAAAAGGCACAGATTGCCATTACCATCAAATTCAACACTCAAGATAATCAATTTATATCAGTTTTAAATATGGTGGCATAATATAAAATTACATCATACAAATTAGCTAAGTATTTATATAATGTAAAATCCATTTTATAGAATAGCTAATATCTTCACTTGAACAAATAAAGTGCTAAGGGCCTGTGCAGAAAAAATAAATAAAAGTACTGGATTAGAGCAAAATTAACTAGGAATAAAACATATCAAAAGCACATTTAATGTATTACAGTGATGTTTCAAACCTATACCTATATTAGTTAAAATGTAATCTGTAAAATATCTTGACTAAAAATCAATAATGTCAAAAAAAAATAAATAACATGAATTAGTGATCAAATTAATATTAGATTTCTGCCTTTCAATACTATTTTACTATTTTAACAGCTGTTAAGCTGAATGACAAAAAATGCAAATTTACCTTTGATTTGACGTTTGTGATTATGCTTGGTCCTAACTAGGCATTCTACTATTGACTGTATTGGTAATGGTATACTCAGGGCCAGCTACATATTTTTTAAAGCCAAACTATTTGTGGGGGCCCTGAAAAATTCTCCATATTAAACATAAATTTAAGTCATCAATCAGTAGGTTGTGTTATTTTACCTTTGAGTGGCACTGTTTTTGCACATAAGGCTAAATGGCAGGGTCACAAAGACCCTAAGGCCTCAGAGAATATTAAGGGAAGGGAATCCACTGGACAGCTGTTAGGAAACAGATGGCGGTCTCTCATCAAAGCCATTCAGTATATTTCAATGTGCATAGACTAACTCTACATTACATGGGCCATGGCTTTATGTCCCACTTAATGAATGGCAGTGTTTCCAAGTCAATTAATATTCCCTTTCTGACTGAGGACAGGGAGGGGTTTTTAATTAATATTAATTGTAGAATGTTACATTTGATTTCTCCCACATATTTCAATGGGCTTTCTACCAATAAAAGCATAGATCAATTACATTACTAACTAGTAGAATTGGTACAGTGACATAAACAGAGAGCAATGACAATTTTCTTACAGTTGTAATATTAACTGCAAAATCGATCACTTTTTTTTTTCAGCTTAAATGTATATATAACAAAGTGGTAAAAGTAATCTCCAATTTCTTTGGAGCTCTGGTGGTTGCATCAATCTGGGTAAACTTTAGTATGTGTTGTTCTTACAGACATTTGACAGATTTTTACAGGATTGGAGTTTTTATTCAAATGCAGGTTGACAAATTCATTAGTAATAATGTTTTATATTTCAAGTAATCACCAAAAGGATACAAAGCATTTCAAGTTTTATTCATGGAATTAAATACTATAATAGCAAACAGTTACAATGCCTTTTTTTAAATTCGAAATTGAATTTTCTTTTATTTCACTTTTTTTCCCATGTTTATTAGTAGTTGTTAATTACTTTACAAAATAAAAATTTCATAAATAGTTGGCAATTTTCAATATTTTATTTTAGTAAACTGAAATGTCATTGCTATTTTTATGGGGAACTTCATACTTTATCACTACTTAAATCATATTTTATTATATTGAAGACTATACTTAATTACTTACAAACTGAACATAACATTTCTTTCCCTTTTATTATATCCTTCATCTGGGGTAGGAAGCCTTTAAAAACACAAAATTTCAGAACAATAACAACTTTATGATTAAGCAATAACTTTGATACAGCAAGATACACATATATACTATATATAATAAAACAGCTACTACAGACTATAATAATACTACAGCAAGAGTGCATATGCATTACAATTCCTTAAACATCTTTATTTAAATAAGAATTCTGTATTTCTTTACAGTAAATTGAAATTATTTGTCATTTTGCAACGAAATATTAACCTTAACTTCTATTGAAGTTTACACTAAATAGAGGGGGTATTTATTATTTTTATAATAGCAGCAACATTGTAAGAATTACCCAAAAGTTTTGGAAGGATAGTGATTAAAATTCTTTTCATACGAAAATTTTAATGGGTGATTCAGAGTAGAGTACAATGTCCACTCATGTACATTTCTGGCAAATCCTACTGGGCCAATGTTGAGATTTATCTCTCAAAATTCCTTGCCCTGCCTTTGGTCAGTTGAGGACATCAATGGGCTTGGAAAGGCTGTCATTCATTGGATGGGACATAAAACCATGGCTTTATGTGCAGGAGAGCCATACTATATGCATGTTAAAGAATACACTGGATGGCCTTGATGGGAGGCTACCATCTATCTCCTAACAGCTGTTCAGTTAATCCCCTCTCTCCAGCCTTCTCTAAGCCCTCAGGATCCTTGTGACCTGGCCATTTAGTCCATTGTGTGCAAAATATTGCCATTCAGAGGTAAAACAACCAAACCCTATCAATCTTTCAAGGTAAGTCTTAATTCTTTAAAAGTTATTTTTGGTAGAGTTAAAGCTTTTGTCCTATCCAAATGTAAAATATAATTTTGTTTCAATATTTAATTGCTTTTAACGTAATTCTTCACCCTATGCTTTGAGAATCAATGTTCATATTATGCATGCAATGACTTATGTATATTCTGTCTTTAAGATACCGATTATTTTGCTGATCCCAACAGAACGTTTATTATCAGCTCTGCTTATTGTACTATTTATAGTGATGGCAGAAATCTCATAAAAAATTGCATCATATATAATTTTCTGAGAAATTATTAGTTTGGTTTACTCTTTGCATATAATTTGAAATATCACAACTAATATTTCTTCATAGTGCAGAAATTTGGGTGGAGCAAACGTAGCCCTGCCTGTGGGCACAGAACTCTAAATAGTGAAGAGCAGACATACTTTAGAATTACTTTTCTTAAAGAATTTATTCTACTTCTTATTACAGTTTACATTATGTACATTATGTATTTAATTCATAGACATGATGATAGATGTTACATTATGTATTTAATTCATAGATATTTATATTATTTATATATGAAAACTTAAAAATACACTATTTTTTTTCTCTTCTTCTCAGTGTTTTGATTTCATGAACTGTAGTGTACAATAATTAATTTGATCAATTCAGGCAAATAATAACACGGAAAACGTATAAACCATTTTAATTTTCAGATGTAATATTTTAAAGCATGCAGATGAAATGATGCATATAAATGAAATAAAATGTGTCAAAATCTATGATTTTGATAATCTTATATCAAAAGATTACAAACCTAAGGAATAACTTTTGAATGATGACAAAGAAAGGTAATTATTTTTTATATATTATCTTTTTACAAATTGATATTTGCTATTTTCTTTTTTTACACTGATTACATTTTACAGGCAATTTTTTTTTCTTATGTATATTATGCTCTTTGCAGTTATGCTATTTCTCTGGTAAATATAAGTACATAATCATTATAAAATTTTACTAATACGTTCATAATAATTGACTTAGGGAGGGGCATAATTATTAGTTGATTCCCTTCATACATGGGTTGGGGATGGCTCAGTCAGTAGTGCACCAGGCTCATAATCTGTAGTTCCCAGGTTTGAGTCGCAGCTAGGTCAGTGTTGAGACTTATCTCCGCCAAACTCCCTGCCCATGGTCAGGAGGGGACACCAATGGGCTTGGAAAGGCCACAGTCCATCGGATAGGACGTTAAGCCATAGCCCCATGTGCAGGGAGCCATACCCTGTGCATGTTAAAGAACACGCTGGATAGCCATGACGGGGTGGGGGAGCTACAATCTGTCTCCCAACAGCTGTTTCAGTGGGTCCCCTCCCCCAACCTTCTCTGAGCCTTAGGAGTCCATGTGATCTAACCATTTAGCCTAAGGCGTGTAAAATATTGCCACTTAGATGTAAAACAACCAAACCCAACCCTCCATGTAATAGTCCATTTTGGCCCTATGTCTAATCTGTTAATAAATTTTTGTATCTAAATAATAGATTTTTATTTGAAATTATGAAATCTAGTTGTTGCCTTGCTCATATTTTACTTGCAATTACATACGCAATATATAAGGTTCTCAAAGAGTGGCGTAAAAATGGAATAGTGCAAACTTTTGCTAACTCTACTACAATAGCACTTAAAGAATTATTACTTGCCTTAAAAGATTGATAGCATTATTAATTCAACCAGTGCAAACCTCAAAAGAATAACACTCCACTGCCAAAATTTCAGATTTTTAGGATAGATAGATAGTTTGAAATATTCATTTAAAGCTTTGATATTTTCCTAAATTTTATGCTTTTAGAGGGTGCTATCCAAGCTAATGAATGTAAATTAAAATATCACATCAATATCTATTCAGGCAAAAGAGAATTTTCAATTTATCTCTAAAAACAAAATCCAAATGTCTACAGACATATAATAGCTGACTCTATTTGTCACATTGTGCTGTGGTAAGCAACACTCGAAAGTTAGTTCTCTAGTGCAACATTGGAGTACTGCTCTATGAGAGTTTAACAATGGGAAAATGTTGCCATTAGTGGTATAGGGAGTGGATCTTCTGTGCCTTCCCTGCTTTGTGGGGTGATTTTAATTGATTTTTTTTTATATAAAGTTGTCATACTAATGTTTTTAACAATGAAAATTTTCCATCATACACTACTGATACAAAATAATATGCACTAAATTCTCAGACAACAAAAATTCAGAAAGGATAGCCAGATAGTGCAGCTTATGATTTCTACTCGAATGAACTCTGAGGTACAATCCAAAATTTCCCAGATTGTACATGTAATTTTTGACCAAAAACTGCTGAACAGAGTGGTAGGTTGTCATGATGTTGTATCATGACAATACACTGGACACCCAATCTCCTGTGTGCACCATTTTCTTGGACGTTTCAGCCTAACATTCCCTCAAATGCTTCAGGATGTAGTAGTGTTGATTCACTGTCTGGCCTGCAGGAACAAACTCCTTGTACACGATTCCCACCATATCAAAGAAACAAATCAGCATGCTCTTCACATTGCTCTTCCTCTGCCTCATATTCTTTGGTCAGGGTGAAGGACTCCACCACTGGGATGATTGCTGCTTTGTTTCTGGGCCCTGTAAACCCATCTTTCATCACTAGTTATGGCTTTAGAAAAGAAGTTTCAGTCCTACATTTTGAAATGATACAACAGAACACTGATGAGCACTTGCAAGGTGTAGTTGCAAACTGTTGAGCAGAGTTTGGTAATTTGTGTAACATGGATTTCGAAGGAAGTCAATGTTGCTAGACATAAGTATGTTCAACAATTATTGTCTTATTACTTGGAAAGTAATGGTGGTAATTGTCAAGGTACACTGATGCAATAACTATCCATAAATAATTATTATTAAACGCAACACATTAAGTATCCACTAATAATTTCCACTCTGTAAATTGATTCAAATATTTAGAGGAAAAAATTGTCTTGAGCCAGGTGGGATGCGAACACACAACCTCCTGATAACATGTCAGATGCTCTGGACAACTGAGCTACCGACCGCCAATCAAGAACTGATGTTATGAACATTCTCAACCTACTTTCCTAATATGTGGGGAGTGTCCCACCCGGCTCAAGACAATTTTTTCCTCTAAATATCTTAATCAATTTACAGAGTGGAAATTATTAGTGGCAATAACTGTCATTCATTTTGTTGAATAATGGCTCCTAATAATTGTAAGATGTTTTAAGCATTGCATAAGTTGAACATTTGTTGGCATATTAATTGAATAATAATGGCAATAGTTGTCACAGTCCACTGATGCAATGCCTGTAATTCTTTTTATCACATAATAGGGTTGTTGTTATTGCCTGTTAGTTACAGGATGTTTTTGTATAAGTCTCAGTCAAAGTAGTACTTTCAACATAGCTTTAAATAGCTGACATTAACTGGTATTAAAAGCATCTTTTTTGCTAATCAGTACCTAAAGGTATTTAATTTAAACATTTAACTTTAAATAAAAATTTAACTCAAGGTTAAAAATTTAAAGGTTACACATTTTATCAGTCTATTTTATCAACATCTTCAGATGGCATCAAATACTCAGCTGATGTAGCTAATATAATCTTGTTCCTTTAGTGGTGCTTCCACACAAGTCAAATCAGAAGTTATAGTATGTTCCATGAAGATGGTGGTGGGATGGGGGTGAAGGGTTTAAATCAGTACTCATTTATTACACACAAATGTTACACAAAAAAATTGTTGCACACATATTTGTTACACCTTTTTTAAGGTTTAAAATTTAATTTACTATGTAATTTAGTTGGAATTCTGTGGGTGATAAAATTTAAGTTTAGCTATCAATAAATTATATCGTATTATTGCTTGTGTTAAAGCTGTTTGACCTAGTTTTTTCTTAATATCCGTTTGATACTCAGTAATGCAATTTATTATCATTCTATGTTTTCACTGCATAATTATTTTTATTTTGGAGTAATTGGGGAGGGTAATCTATTCTGATATTAATTCCATCTGAAGGTCCAGTTTTGCCTCTGTCATTTTAGTACTATTGTTTGATAGTATTTTTATGTGCTTTTAAATTACACTTCTTTAATCAATCAATAATAAATACACAGATTACCTGTTGTCATATAATTATTAAAGAAATATTTTTGTGGAAAAAATGAGTTCTGCCAATGAGTGAGATACAAATTCACAACTCCCAGTTACATGCAAGGTGCCCTAACCACTAAGCTATCACCAGCTCCATCATTCATTCACTAATTATGACTTTTAAATCTTCCTGAACTTGTCATGGCACCATCTTTGGTTGGGAAAGGCAACTAATCCAATATTGCTCAATATATAAATGTTAAATAAGGAAGTCACTCATGCTAAAGCCATAGATAAATAATAGTAGTGGTGATAGCTTAAGAGCACCTGGCATATAACTGGAAGGCATAGGTTTGAATCCCACTCATGGCAGAAACTTATTTTTTGCACAAAAGTATTTCTTGAATTATATGTTAACAGGTAATCTGTATTTATTATTAGTCTTGCATTAATAACATTTTAATGTGAGTGACTTCTACAGGTTCTACTGTCCACAGATTGTGACACACGCAGTTACACATTGTAGCATGTAGTTATACAGGCATCGAATAGTGCCTGAGACATGTGCCCTGAGACATGGCCCACTATGTCTTGCAGATTGTCTCAGGGTAGCTTCAGGGTGACTACAGCCTATTCTGGTTGTGGATGAGTCAGCAGATCACAGTCTATTGCAGGGACTTCTAGAGGACTGTGTTCATTGAGATCCCCCATGAAATATGGATAACAGCTGTGAAACAAGATTAAACTCAGCCTGGAAGATGGCATTTCTAGCTGGTAGATAAAGAGCAGACAGTAAACAAGAATCTCACAGAGAGGTGAATACCAACCACATTTCAGGTGGTGGTGCGAGTTATGCTCAAGAAAGGAAAATAGTGGTTAATGAGAATAGCAACACCCCCACAGGCTGGACCATATCCATTCTTGTCCTGACAAAGAGAGAAAATGAACTATAGGATCATAAATTCCCTTCACGTAGATTTCATGAAGCTGCATACAAATGGGCAAGTGAGCCTGAAAAAGGATGCTGATGATCCAGATTTTGCAGTTCATTGTAGAATTGTGGCCATCTTAGAGGAATGTTCATATGAAGATCTTCAATTTAAAATAACTTCCACATACAAAGATTTTAAAATTTCATAGTAGTCTGTAAATGGTAGCTAGGCATAAACTGGAAGGAGAGCTGTGTACCAATCCCTAGTGATGATGCACAGAACTGGCCAGGTCCAGAGCCTAATGTCCGACCCCGCCTTCTCGTGGTGCAGGCCAATAGTGCCTTTCAAAAGAGATATTCTCTTTTGGAAGGGAAAAGAAGGAGAGGGCTGCCAGTTCAGTATGGCCTACTGATCTGGTCATCTATGGCCATTCTTTTTTTTTTCTAACCCTGCTGAGGAGTGGTCAACTTCAGAGTGGTCAACTTTACAGGGTCCTCATACTGACCTTTTATACCTACTAGACTGGACTTGTTTATGGATCCTGGACTTGCTACACTGGTGAGCCTCTGTTAAGGGAGAATCTGCCACTGTGTTTCTGTTTGCTTCTGGGTTGCCTGTCCTAAGTGAACATAGGTATGGGATACCTTATATCAGCTGGTGGATAATCCTCATCAGAGGCCATCGCAGGTATCTGAATCTCAACTTAGCTGGTTGGGCATCGTCAATCCTAAACTGGAGTAATGTGCCTCAGGCAGGCAATGTGGCTCTTGAAAAAGTCCACTTCAAAAGGTGGTGCCTGAAGTTCCTACCAGCATCAGTGACTTCAGCTTTTAGAGGAGGAGGAACAGGTCTTTGTCCCATCCTGTGACCAGGGAGCTGTTTGATATCGTTGCCCCTACCTATCTCAATAAACCTAGTTTCTTTAAAAATCCTACTAATCATTTTCTCTTTTCAGGAACGTGAGGACATTACATAGAGATTATTCTCTTGATGTCCTTACGCAGGAACTCCAGTGCTATAACCTAGATATTCTAGGCTTGTAAGTGACCAGATGGACAGGTAAAGGCGAGATATTTAAAAATAACTTTAAATTTCTCTACTCAGGGAGGGACGATGGAAAGCATCTCCAAGGAATTACTTCTTAGCAGAGACGCCAGTGATGCTCTTCTATGATATAACTGCATTAATGAAAGATTTCTTACAGCAAATTTTAAAACAAAAATTAAAGACTTGAATGTCATCTGTTGTTATGCTCCCACAGAAGACTGATGAGAATGAGAAGAATACGTTTTACAGCCAGCTTCAGGATATTTTGAATTCTGTGAAAAAAGGAGATATTTCTCTTGTGCTAGGTGACGTCAATGCTAAAGTTGGTACTGACTCTGACCTTTAGGCAGGAGTTTCAGGTCCCTTTGGCATTAGTAGTTCCAATGACAATGGGGAATGTCTCCTACAGGTAAGTAAACTTAATGGTTAACGAATAACTAAAACATACTACAAACAGTGGGACATTTATAAATATACATGGGTTTCACCTGATGGGTTGCACAGGAATATGATAGATTATATTTTAATCAACAGCAAATGGGCTAGTTCAGTTAGGAATATCAGATCATACAGGGGAGCCGAAATTGAGTCTGACCATTACCTGGTCAAAAGTGTCTTGTAGCTGAAGCTTAAGAAATGTGCTAAGTTTAAGAAAATTACCTTTAACACTGAAGGTCTGAAAGATCCAGATATAACCAAAGCATATCATGATAGGCTACTTAGTCATTATGACAATCGTGGTTTGCTTACTGCTGAAGTTAAGAAATAATGGGATCAGTTTAAACAGGCTTTTCTTGAAACCAACAGTACTCTTTTGGGTAAAAGGGAACAGAGGAAACAAAATTATTTGAGTGATAAGGCTATGGAACTTATTTCTGAAAGAAGGAAGTGCAGGATTAATATGAATCAATACTCTACTAGTCCTAACAAGACGCATTACAATGAGCTTAATAAACATGTAAAAGATCAGTTAACAGCTGATAAGAATCTTTGGCTTGATAGCTTGGCTGACAAAGCAGAGGAAGCAGTTAAGACAGCACAATAGCAGAGGGTTGTACCACATTGTTATGTTTTATGTGGGAAGAAACAGACAGGCCACAAGGATTGAGGGATGAACATGGCAAGGTGGTTGAAGGTGAAGATTTTGTGATATTTAGTGTGGGCTGAGCATTTCAGAGAAGTTCTAAATAATGTGATTATTTCTACTCCCCTTGTTTGTAACGAGGATAGATGCATTACTGGCTTTTATGATGGCCCTATATCACATTCTGAAGTCGCATTAGCTATCTCTAAAGTAAAACTGCATAAATCCCCAGGGGTGGACAAAATCAGCACTGAAATGCTTAGAGCCAGGAACATTTCTGTTGTCACATGGCTGACTGAAATTTTGAATATTTTTTATGATAAAGATGTTGTTCCTCAGGATTTTACTAGAGCTATCATTGTGTTGTTTTTCTGCTGAGGTCCTGCCATCCTCACAGACTTTCTACTATGGCATATAAACTGACAGGCTCCTGTCAGACCTCTGTGGCAAGCAGCTGCTTGAAGGGGGTATTTATTTATTTTTATCATTGTCCAATTTTTAAATAAGGTGATCACAGTTCTTGTGATAATTATAGGAAAATTAGTTTACTTTCTGTTCCAGGTAAAGTTCTTTGCATGATTATACTTAATAGAATTAAGAATTTGGTTGATGGACAACTGCGTGATGAACAGTATGGATTCAGAAGTGGTAAAGGATGTATTGATAAAATATTTTCACTTAGGCAGATTTTTGAGACATGTTTGGAGTATCAAAAACCTGTGGTTGCTAGCTTTATAGATTTCAAACAGGCTTTTGACTCTGTTGATCGACATAATATGTGGCTGATTGTTAGATCATGTGGAATACCTGATAGGTTACTTAGCATAATGAGAGCTCTCTATAATAACACTGAGTTATGTGTGAGAGTTGGTATGTCTTGCAGTGATTGGTTTAGCATTGCTAGTGGAGTTAGACATGGGTGCATTTTGTCTCCTTTTCTCTTTTGTTTGGTTATGTTATGCAAAATTCTTTGCAAGGGAAAGATTTTGGCCTTAAATGGTCTAGAGATTTCAAAATTTCTGATTTAGATTATACCGATGATTTGGCCCTGTTCGCTATTGATGTTGATGAGATGAATTCGTTCATTAGGGCTGTTGATGAGACTGGTAATAGAGTAGGTTTGCTGATAAACAGAGAAAAAACTAAAGTGATGAAAATTGGTCAGGCAGATAGTGCTTCAGCTGCTTTGAATGGCCGCATTGTGTGTTGGGTTGTTTTACCTCTGAGCGGTACTTTTTTGCACACCATGGGCTAAATGGCCAGGTCACATGGACCCTGAAGGCTCAGAGAAGGTTGGGGGAGGGGACTCACTGGAACAACTGTTGGGAGACAGATGGTAGCCTCCCGTCAAGGCCATCCAGCGTGTTCTTTAACATGTACAGGGTATGGCTCCCCCGCACACGGGGCCACAGCTTAACGTCCCATCTGACAGATGGCGGCCTTTCCAAGCCCATCAGTGTCCCCTACTGACCGTGGGCAGGGCGGGGAATTTTGCGGAGATAAATCTCAACGCTGACCCAGCGGGGACTCGAACCTGGGAACTACAGATTACGAGCCTGGCGCACTACCGACTGAGCCACCCCTGCCCCAAAATTCCTTCCAACAGTGTGATTTGATCTCTCTACCTCGGTGTCGATAGTCGGACGTTATCGCACTTGACTATGGCTTGTACTTGATGATGTTTTGAATGGCCGCACTCTTGATCAAGCATCTCAGTTTAATTATCTTGGGAACTATGTAACAGATACTGGTGATATGCAGCATGAGATAAATAAAAGAATAGGGATTGTCGCTGGGACTTTTAAGAATCTATGGAGAGTGTGTTAAAATAGGCGTATACACCTAAAGACTAAAATTAGCGTGTATAATAGTTTGGTTCTTCCCAAGGTTGGTTATGGTAGTGAAACACAGACACTTTGTAAGCAGAATAACAAGAAACTTGATGCTTTGATTCTAGAAGCTTACACAGTACATTGGGCATTAGGTGGTTTGACTTTGTAAGTAATGATGAGATTAGAAGAAGGAGTCATCAACCTCTTTTGAGCAGCATATTGTGCAGAGAGAGACTGCTTTGGTTTGACCATGTTGCCCATATGCATAGCTGCAGATTGGCAAACAGGTTGGGTTGTTTTACCTCTGAGTGGCACTTTTTTTGCACACCATGGGCTAAATGACCAGTTCACAAGAACCCCGAAGGCTCAGAGACCCACTGGAATAGTTGTTGGAAGACAGATGGTAGCCTCCCGTCAAGGCCATCCAGCATGTTATTTAATATGCACAGGGTATGGCTCTCCTGCACACAGGGTCACGGCTTAATGTCCCATCCGACACTGTGGCCTTTCCAAGCCCATCGGTGTCCCCTACTGACCGTGGGCAGGGAAGGGAGTTTTGCGGAGATAAATCTCAATGCTTACCCAGCTGGAACTCAAACCTGGGAACTGCAGATTACAAGCCTGGTGTGCTACCGACTGAGCCACCCCCGCCCCTTGACAAACAGGATTATGAACATTATACCTAAGGGTTTGAGGAAAAGGGGGAGACCTAGGATGCGATGAGCAGACAATGTCAAACAGGACCTTGCTAGAATTGGCCTAGTGGCCAAATGCAGCAGCTGTAGCTCAAATAGAGACATGTCTGAAGAGGAAAATTACAGTCTGGTTGGCAATACATAGCCCATGGCTGCATGAGGATTTTGTATGTCCATGTAACTATTTGAGAGACATGGATCAGAGACTGCCATTTGAGGAGTAGTAGACTTTTATTTTACCCTGTAGGGGCACAATTTGAAAGGTCTGGTGTTCTGAGGATAAAAGTGAGGTCTTTCAGAGGTAGAAGGCTCTAATGCAGGAAACTGGAGTCAATGTCAAAGCTGACACAGGCATCAGATTCACTTGCTCCAAGTGAATCTGAAAAAAAAAAAACATAAAAATCTGCCCCACTCCACAAATTATTACAACCAAAGGCAAAACAGCTACCTTTCTTACTCTAAGTAAGAGATGTTTAAGGCACTCAACCTCTTTTCTCTCAAGCCATTTAGGAGTCACAGGAGAATAGTATGGTTGCCATAATATGGTTATGTCATCCGCTAATTTAAACAACATATATACAAGGGTTTATCAAAATAATGGAAACATGTACTGTTTGTGGAGAATATTTTATTAATAAGCTGTAGGCCCACCTAAGGCATTCAGAACAGATGCAATTTGATGTGAAATAGACTTATATAAGTCATGCACATGCAGTAATGGAATGTGGGACAATTCTTCCTGTAAAATATGACCCAACTGTGCCAGTGATGCTGGAGGTGGAAAGTGTGATCTGACCTTGCACTCCAGATATTCTCACAAATGTTCAATAATAATGAGGTCTGGAGATTGAACTGGCCAGAGTAGCTGCCATACCTCATCCTCTGCAAACCACAACTTGACATTTTTCACACAACACACGAGTGCATTATCCACTTGCATTATCCAATGCATGAGTGCATTATCCAGGAACGGTCATTAGGAAACAATGTCCGCAACATTGGATGCAGATGGTCCCCAAGAATGGAGTCATACATTGTGGATGTGGCACAACTCTGCAGAATAATTAATGCCCTAAGGAATGCCATGACATGGCACCCCACAGCATCAGGGATCCACCTCCTGCTTCACAGTGGAACCAAACAGTTGGGGTGGTAGCTTCTGTAGATTTTTGCCAGACGACATCTACTCTACCAGTGGTGGGAAACAAGGTGTAGCACAATTCATCAGACTTGATGATACATTGCCAATCTTTAGCATTCCAGTTTTTATGTGCTTTGTACCATCTTAACAAAACATGTAAGACTGCATTGATATTGGTAATCAGAGGTTTGTGGATTGCAGCATGGCCATAAATACCAGCGGATGAAGTTCCTGATGAACTGTTATGACAGAAATGGGATCATTCTGACCGGTGTTCAACTCTGCTGCTATTTGCAGTGCTGTAGTCTTGTACTTCCATTGTACAATCCGTGCAAAGTTCGCCTATCCCTATCTGATAACTTCGTATGGTGTCCATAATTTTCATGTTTGGAGTCAATGCCCTGTCCTTTTTGATAGGTAGCCATAATCTTCAATACAGTTCCTCATGTTACACCTACTGTTTCTGCTGTTCTAGTTACTGAAGATCCTGCAAGATGCACACCAATGATCATGCCATTTTGGAGGTCACTGAGATCTGACATTGTCGACAATTACAACACAACAGCTGTTTCACCTAAGCCTCTGGCATTGCTAAGCGATAGATGACATTGTACTTTTCCCCTTTATATATCTCACATTGTGGGTGACATTGTCCCTGCGATGTGCATATGGTGCATTACATGTACTCAGTCGTTATCAATGTTTCCATTATTTTGATTAACCCTTGTATGCAACAATAGACATAACCTATCTTGATTGCAGTAGGCAGACATGGTGGAATGAATATTTATATTAATACCCTGGTGGGTACTAAGCATCAAAACATAACCTGTTTCAATGTGATGTTCCTTTGGCAGATAATTCTAAGTAGAGTTCTTGCTCAGAAATAGTGAGGATGCCCCACTCAGATATCATATCATGTAAAACACTTCCATATTTTGTCTGAGCTGGTTTCAGGAATGATTTCATTTCAAAACAATGCTCAAGCTGGTCTCAGGGAAAAGTAGTAATTCTTTATTTAATTCTGAAAGCAAGAATCTTTTTTTAAGCAAAAAAAAAAAAGCTCCTCACTAGACAGCAGAACCATACTGTAACATTTCTAAACTAACCTAAGGCCAAAATATATATTCTTCTTCAAAACTATTGACTTGCATCAAAAAACAAACTATTCAAAACTATTGACTTGCATCAAACTCAAAACAATCAGTATCAAATAAAAATCTTAAATGGAGATGCAAATATTTAAAAAAGCAAGTAATAAAATCTCTAAATATTTAAGCTTCAAATTTTTGCTGTTGGTGATCTAGCTACCCAAGTCATTATAGACAAGCTGACATAACTTGCAATGGTAGCTACTACAGACTGGTGCCATTATCTTGAAGTACAAGTAATTTCATTTAGATTAAACAATAATAAGTAGAGATTTTTTTTCCATGATAAAAGCCCAAAGTACTTTTTTTTTGCAAAGTCAATAGTCAAAGACCAAAAAATTATTCCTGCCATCAAAACTCTAATGGTGTGCAATCTTATATTGTGAATACTGGAACTGACTCTTCAGTTACCATAAACAAGAAATTATTGGTAATAAAATTATCATATAAATCATTAGTTTAAGTAATTCAAAAGGTATTCCTTGTTTGCCCAATTGGATATTTAAATTTTAATAACTGCCCGAACAAGCAAAAATCAAGTACTGAACTGGAAATGACAAAACAAAAATAAACTGATATGAAAAATAATATTTATTCACCCTCCAAGTGGTCCACCCATTCCAACTATCCTTTTCATGTCTTGCCCTAGCTGCCTTTGACTTGGAAGACCTCTAGAACCCATTGTTAACATAGTTCGACTGAAAGACAAAAAACATAATTAATAAAATTATTTTAAGATTAGATTTCTTTTTTAATTGCCACTACATTTTAAAACCATTTGCCATAAAAAGATATGATACTTGTAACTATACGTTTCTTTAAAAATTTACAAAATGTTCAGCAGCTAATGGCAATCAATGATGGATTTTAAAGAAATTCCAACCTCTGAGCTACTTGATCTTGGTTAAGCAGTACTTAATTTTTATCATATGAAAGCATAAAACCTGGACAAATTCACTTTCTATGTGGCAACTTAATTTGAAGAGATAAAACAGTTCCAATATTTTAAGTTCTTCTGCTGATGATATATATTGCTTAAGGCAAAAATAATGACAAAAAAATATTTTTCAATATTGACTGATGGTCACTTTCACCAGTGCTTACATTTCTCAATGAAAATTTTTGATAATAGATACCAATAGTCTGGTAAATAAGCAGTGTCTGGTATCAGCTTTTTCACTTTGAAAATGTTTGCTTTAAATTCTGCAACACTACATCAAATTCTACAATCTTAAAGTGCTCAGTTTAACAAATAAATTGAAAAAACTTCCTTTTATCACTTTTAAAAGATCATTTACCTATCCTCCTTATATAAACACCTATCAATACTATTTCTCAGTTATTACTTTTTAAAGCTTACAAGACAAACTCTTAATCCAGTTGATTCATTCCATTACTAGTATTAATAATATACCGCCAATCACTAATATAAAGTACATGAGACACAAATATGTTTGTGTACTGAATAAATTGTGTTTAATATTATCATTTCATACTGTTCTAATGCCAAAGATCTTTTAACATAAATTTGTTTTTCTAGCTCTAATATTACTCATCATAGGTATACTGCTAGATAGATTTCAAAGGACTGCAATACCATCTGTTAGCCCTTTTAGAGTTCAGCCTCAAAAATTGGATTACATCCAAAGGTTACTATTTATCCGAAGTGTTCAAGGAAAAAAAATAACTTTAGAACTTTTTTTTTTTGCCAAATAAATAATGTTATATACAAAATTAAATAGCATGTAATTCTGGATTTTATGAAAATAACAAAAATGTGAAAATATTTATTTTATTAAGATTTTTTCAGAGTGATATATATATATAAAGCTATGTCAAAGCATATAAAAATTTATTTAAAAAACAACTAATGGATCAAAATAATAATACTACACATGAATAGAAAAGAAATTTCTTTTTGAATAAAAAAACAAATTTTCACTTAAAACAGAAAAATTATTGTTTCATGCAGTTTTTTTTTCCAGTGATAAACTTTGAGAATGGGCTAATATATCTTTGTTTTCAACTATGCCCAGTCAAATAATTTCAGATTCTACAGTCTTGCCTCTTCTGGTAAGCAGTGGTGTATTAGTTTGGTTGGAAGTGATAGGTGAGTGGTAAATGTCTAGGACCAAGACCAGAGAGCAGCCCAACTCACATATGCTCAGATCAAGTGTAATTCAGATATTCTTAACCATTTAAATTCTTTTCATCATGCAATGATTTTAAAAGTGCTAATAATTTACATCAAAAATACTTTTAATATTCATTTCTAATCTTACAGGCGTTCTTAACCATTCCAGTGTCCACATCATCTGTATATGTTCACAAAATCTGATTTGAAAGGCCAAGGACGTACGTGTACATTTTTAGTACAACAAAAAAAAAATCGATTTTTAAAAACTGAAAATTGCCATTGCAATTTACATTAATGTGTATCTTATAAAAATATATAATTCAGGCTTGAAAAATAATATTTTGCTTTTAAATTTGAGGCCAGACCTTCTACTGTGGCATATAAACTGACAGGCTCCTGTCAGACCTCTGTGGCAAGCAGATGCTTGAGGGGGAATTTATTTATTATTTTTTTTATATTTTATTAAACTACAATATAAATAATCTGATTGCCATTTCTTAGAAGCACTAAACAGTATTGCTGATTTGCTAGTTAACATTCCTATTTGCTGAAGCAATCTTCTGATTTAAGCTCACAAGTTTGATTTGAATTATTATCAACAAATTTTTCCTTAAATTTTCGAAAACCTCCTAAAAATTGACCAAAAAAAAAAAAACTGCCATTTTTAAAAACAGTAGACTTTGGAAGTAATTACAAAGTACGTACCACCATTTCTTTTCACAGTCTTTTCTGTCATTAAACCTATTTCAGCACTCCCAAATTTATTTTATTTGCATTCTATGCATCTTTCGCGCTCTTAAAATCGAAACTGGAAGTAAACACATCCTTCTTAGAAATTCTGGTTGCTGCTGCACTTAATTACGTTATGGCTCACTGAGGCAACAAGAGGTAGATGGCTGACATATGTTATCTCCATTCCGTGTGCTATAAGTGGCTATCATAGTGTTTGGTTTAGTCCATCATATTGGATACCCTTTGTAAAGTTAGTATTAACATTTTTTATATTTAAACCTTAGGTTTCATTTCAGTACATTTATTTTCGGAAATTAGAGATCTTTTGGCCGATTGTTAAATATTGATTTTTCATAGTTATGCTGCATAGTATGGCCAGCCTACAATTTTGTTGTTGTGGATATTTTAACATCGCATTAGGCTATATGCTAATTTTTATTTTATTTATTACCTTTCCAGTAAAACTTCGATCTGGTATCATTTTCTCTAAGTAAATGAGGTCTTGACTATGAAAGCAAATTCATTCTGTAGATTTATTTCTGTTAGTTAGTGATTTCGGTCGGCTGATTTATCGATATTTCTGTGCTGCATCGGAGGCTGGCTTTAAGTTGTTGAGGATATTTTAAGTCCTATTAGGTTATATGTAATTTTTCTTTCATTATTTCTTGGGTTTTCAGTTAAAAAACTTTCAACTTGCACTTTTTTTCTGAAAATGAATATCTTAGATACGGAAACAAAATAGACTTCCTTGCTACGGAAATCAGCTGTCATGTGGGATGGCAATTTCGGGAAGGCTTCCCCTCTGCTAAACTCACCATGAATGTTCTCCCCCCCCCCCCCCTCTCTTCTAGAAAAATATAATTTGTTTAAAATTACGAGTTTTTAAGTTTATATTGAATAATTTTAAAGGCAACTGTCCCCTCAGTACCTTGGCTGTGTCACACAGACGACTTTTTTTTTTGCTTTGGTGCACAAACCTTTCTGCACTTAGTCAAGATCGCCAAACTTCAACACCCAAAGAAAAAATTCAAAATGTTTAGTAAAAAAAAACATCCAAGAAAGTTTTTTTTGCATTTCATAACCAATTCAGAAAATCCTGTGAATGTGTGAAGGCCGTGTTTAAAATATACGATACTGAAAAGAATCATTAAAAGAAATAAAAATCATATTTCAGGTTGAATATTATATTATTCAGGAGGAAATTTCCTTTCGATAAATATATAATTTAACTATTTTCGTCAGGTTTTCCAAAATGAAGCCTTAATTGTATGTGCAATAACTTTTTTTCACCATATCACATTGAAAAAGGCTTATTGAAATCAATATGCTGGTAAATTTGTTTGTATTATTTATTTTCATAAAATTCGTAATTAAATTCTGCTTAATTTGGTATAAAATAATAATAAATACCCCCTCAAGCAGCTGCTTGCCACAGAGGTCTGACAGGAGCCTGTCAGTTTATATGCCACAGTAGGAGATCTGAGAGGATGGCAGGACCTCAGCAGAAAAACGACACACACAACCATGCCTAATCCGGGGCTCGAACCCAGGTCCCTTAGATCAGTAGCCAAGCGTGCTAACCACTCGGCCACGGGACGGCGGATATAACAACTTATTTCCACTGATTAGTTATTTTTTTTAAAAATTCTGAAGCTGACTTGTTTATCTGACTCAGCACAATTGGCCAAAAGCCTGGAATTTTCTAAAAGTAGGTACCGAGAAAAAAATTACAAAACAAGAGATATATTTACTTTAAACAAAAAGTTTTTTCTTTTGTTATTCAGATATAGACTTTCTATTCATGTGCATTATAATTATTTCTCTCAATTAGTTTTTTTTTTAAATAAATTTTTGTGTTGCCAGATGCATTTTTTTTTACTACGTGACTAAAAAAAGTCCTATTAAAATAAAACTAGTTGTTTTTTTTTTGCTAAATATTTTATTTTCAGAAAAATACAGAATTAAATGCTGATTATTTGGTATGCCATAATTCTTTTCATTAGTTATTTGGCAAAAAAAGTTCTAAAGTTAATTTTGTTTTTTGACTGTGCAATAGGGAGAAAATAGCTTGGCCTCTGGATGGAAACCAGTTTTTCAGGTTGGACACTGGAAATGTTAATCCATCAATGCTGGAAATGGATATATTGGTAATAATAAATGATAGACTACTGATAAAGTGGTGATATGGTCAACAGCTTTTAACCCCATAGTGAATTGCAACATTTGAATTGATTCTTCATCATTTGCAACGTTTCATTCATTGCAAATCATTCACATCATTTGCAACATCAATTCAAATTTCAAGATTTGAATTGATCCTTGAATCAACATCATTTTACTTAATGTAACAATTAGTATAATACAATCAACTGCTGCTGCATAGATATATCTAGTGATTAAGATAACATTTTTGCAATTATAATTGAACCTCAACAATCATGGGTGTGATTATCAACACAAAAATCTCTTTTGAGCAAATCTGGTTGTGACCCAATGCTCAATCATTCATGGTTGATCATAATTCTCTGCATCAAGAAGTAATATCAATACTGTTATTTGAATCACAAAAAAAATGTATATCTACTTTGCTCATATCATCATATAGTCCCACTGCACAGACATTCTCACACATCTTGCTATAAAAGTAATGAATATAATTTATTATTACATATATTATTTTACATATTTTAAGCCCATTGGAAACATCATGGCATTCACATTCCACCACCAAAATTTAAAATTTCCAGCTTAAATACATTGCAATATTTGTTTGAAATTTCGGAATTTGCAAATTTTTCCATCGTTAGAGTGCACAATTATAGTTTTAGGCAGATTTAAAAAAGTGTGAATCATAATATTTCGTCAATTCCTATCTAACACAAAAAGAATTTTTCATTTATCTATAAAAACAAACAATTATCTGCTAAAAATAGATGTTTTCCAACCCCTTCTGGGTCTATGGGATCAACTCATTGTCGGCAATGGAAACTTCATGACCTTCACATTCCATCACCAAAATTTCAAATTTCTAGCACAAATACGTCGTTTGCATTATTTGTTTGAAATTTGGAATTTTCAACTTTTCCCACTGCTAGAGGGCGCATTATAGCTTTAAAGAGATTGGAAAAGTGCATAGCGTAATAAAAATTACAGTAAAGGTTCACATTGTAGTAATTAAAATTAAATTGAAGTCTAATTCTCTATGACACTGTTAGATGTTTTTTAGCACTTCAACAAATGTTCTATGCTATCAAGTATGAAAAGTTAAGGGAGATTTACGTATAGGAATATCTTCATAAGAAGAGATTTACGTACCATACCACAGAGGATGGGTAGTAAGAGGAACTTCCAGGATGCTTTCGAGTGACAAGTTTAATATCCTCTGAGGTAAAGTATGTAAATTGCTCCTTAATAACTTTTAATACTCGATAGCATAGAACATTTGTTGAAGTGCTTAAAAACATTTAACAGTGTCACAGAGAATTAAAGACTTCAATATAATTTGCATATCATATTTCATCAATATGTATCGAACACAAAATGAATTTTTAATTTATCTCTGTAAACAAAAAAGTTTTATGTCTACAGACAGACAGACGACAAAGCAAAACTATGATCTCACTTTTCTTAAATGCGATAACTAGAGATTAATTTAGTTCTCAAATGGGAAAGAAGAGAACTTCAACTAAACCTAGAAGGTAATGGATAGAAAAATGCTAGTGAGCAAAATTAGCATTATAACATTAATTCAGAATGAATTAAATGAAATATTACTATCTTAAAATTCCAAACAATGTTAAAAAAATTGCATAATGACTCTTACCTATTTGGTGAAGGCTGCTGTGGAGGCATATTATTAGGAAGGCATGTTGGAAAATTTGGTATACCTGAACTGGTAGGTGTGACATGACCAGGTATATGGCTAGTATTACCACTTACTCTTCCAGGGAACTGTTGGCCACCTAAGCTACGAGGAGTCTGCTGTAAACCAAGTGTGCCCATACCTAAAACAGAAATGGAAATTTAACTAAATGAAGAATAATGGTTGAAAGAGAAAGGAAAGTAAACATTACTTTCATTATATAAAACTGTTGTATGTAAGATACACTAACTTATACTGAAAGGACAAATTATTATATACACCCCAATAACAATATGCAAAGCAATGCATCCAGTCATGTGGGATGCTGAAACTGGCAATGCCTATAAATAGAGCAGCTATTATGCAGCAAATTAAATTTCTTGTACAAGGAAGCATGCAACTGTGCTTACATGTATCCATAATCATCAAGCAGCTATGGAGGTCCAACCAAAATACTGCAATTTAGTTATCCTTACATGTCTATCCTGAGTTATTGCTCATTACATTTGGCCACTATAGACCAATTCTAAACAGGTCCTGTTTGACACTATCCACCCATCATATTCCAGATAGTCCTCTCTCTGAGTTTTAGGCACACTGTTTTTAACACTAGTTGCCAATCTCTAGCAAATTTCTCAGTGTAACTATTGCTTATTTGCAGTGTGAAATATCTCAGTGTAACTGCTTATTTGCAGCATGGCCAAACCAATGTAGTCTCTCCGTAACAAGATGCTGCTGAATGGTGGTTGATGATTCCTTTGTCCAACTTAAATCATTGCTTACACAGTAAAACCATCTAATATCCAATACACAAGCACCCAGAATCAAAAGCATCAAGTCCCACTGTTTGCAAAATGTCCAAGTTTCATTACCATAGCAAATTTTAGAAAGGCCTAACTACATATATATATATACATACATACACACACGTATTTTTACACATTCTCCAGATCCTTAAAAGTCCTAGCAGCAATATCTTCTGTTTATCTTATGGTGCACATTACCAATATCTCTTACACAATTCCACAATAGTTACACTGAGAAACTTGCTCAAGAGCACAACCATTAAAATAACTGGAGCTCACTTGCTTGAAACAATTTTTCATTACTTTGTTTTTTTTATATCCAAACCTGGGTTGGATTGTTTTACCTCTGAGCAGCCTTTTTTTTTACACACAATGAGCTAAATGGCCAGATCACAAGGACTCCAAAGGCTCAGAGAAGGTTGGGGGAGGGGACCCACGGAACAGCTGTTGGGAGACAAATGGTAGCCTCCTATATCAAGGCCATCCAGCACGTTCTTTAACATGCATAGGTTATGGCTCTCCCACACATGGGGCCACAGCTTTACATCCCATTTGACAAATGGTGGAGTTTCCAAGCCCATCGGTGTCCCCTACAGACTGTGGGTAAGGGCAGGGAGTTTTGCACAGATAAATCTCAATGCTGGCCCAGCTGGGACCCAAACCTGGAAACTACAGATTATGACTAATTTCTTATACATTTCTTATTGGTCACAAAAAAACTCATTGTGAATATAGACGTACACTACTGAATTTCAAAATGAAATTTGAAAGAAGGATATTTATGAATTGAATATAAATTAGGAAGCATGCAATTGTACCAATACATAATACTTTATTTCGAAAAATTAGTATTTATATGACATTTTATGGAACAGTGTACTTAAGAAGCAACCATATTTAGCATATTGACCAGTCCATATTTAGCATATAAACTTGCTGCTGAAAATGAGATAAAACATGGTTTTTACTACACTGAAAGAATTCAGTCTAGAAAAGTCATCTTGCTGCTAATCCAAAAACAAGTTTTATTTCATTAAGATGTCGTGATATAAATATTATTATAATGACAGGGTTGGGTTGTTTTACCTCCGAGTAGCACTTTTTTGCACACAATGGGCTAAATGGGGAGGTCACAAGGACCCAGAGAGCTCGGGGTACATTAGGGGGAGGAAACCCACTGGGCAGCTGTTAGGAGACAGCTGGAAGCTTCCCATCAAGACCACCCAGTGTGTTCTTAACATGCATAGGGTATGGCTCTCCTGCACATGGCCACTACTTAATGTCTCATCTAATGAGAGTCCGGATAGCAGACTTTCCAAACCCATCAGTGTCTGCTACTCACTGAGGGCCAGCAGGGAGTTTTGTGGATATAAATCTCAATGCTGACCTATATGGGACTTGAACCTGAGAACTGCAAATTACAAGCCTCATGTGCTACTGACTGAGCCACTTTTGCCACCACAAAATGACTGGAATGGCAGGAACCACTATTACTTCATAATATGTATTAATCTACATACATTTTTAAAAAATATTAATACCATACAGTGTGAAAACAGTCTATAATCATCTAAAATGAAATTGGTTGCATTTTCTTAACCAAGTAAAACTGAAACTGTGAAAATATTGAGTACAATGCAAATCGAAGGATGCGTGTATATTCTTGAAGAACCATTAAAATATTCCTAAATAGCCACATGAAAACTCTTAATTAAAAAATTTATGTTGAATAATGAAATGGAATAAAACTATGTTTTTAAGGATTCAAGAAAATAGCTTTATTAAAAAGCAAAATATACATTATAATGAGCAATATGAACTGACAAAAAGCATTAATTTTTAAAGAATCAAAGAAAATTTTTGGACAAAAACAAAAATTCAAAGAAAATTTTTTTCACGATTGGTTTGTTATTTTCCCTTTTTAATATCATTCACATTAAAAAAAAGAAACATACAAGAGAATTTTGTTTTCTATATTTGCTGTTCAGATACCTATACGATCTGATATTCCTAACCAAAGTAGCCCATTTGCTATTAATACATTGCTCGACAGAAAATACCACATCATGCACAAAAAAAGATGAAACTTCCACACATGTAGACAAGTAGGTGGGAAAGAAGTGATTTAATTTCTGAGGGATTACATGAATATGATGGGCGAGGAGACAGTATAATGTGGCCCGAGTCAGTAGGTCGTATGACTGCCATGCTGGGGTGCTGAGGTATCGTGAACCATGCGTTGCTGACCTGTGTCCATAATTCATTGACATTGTGAGGGGGTCATGCAGAAGTGTGATATGACATCACACATCTTCTCTATTGGGGAAGATGTCTACTGACGTTGGCAGTGTGCAGGTGGGCATTATTGTGTTGAAACTGGGAATAAGGGATACCACAGAGATACAGCAACAAAACAGGCTGAGCACCTTGTTAACATATATCATGCTGTCATTGTACCCACAATGCATATGAGCGGTGAATAGCTGTTGAAACTGATAGCAACCCAAACCATGACATCAGGCTGAGGAGGTGTACGATGCTCACGGATAGCAACAAGATCCGGTGATCACTTCATCTCCTGACTCAATCGGTGATGCTGAGACAGAAGTGAGAGTTGTCGCTGAATATGACGTGGTTCCATTTGTCCTGCCAAGCATGTCTGGTATGGCACCACTACAACCTTGCTTGACAATATGCTGCAGTAAGTGGCAGTCATCGCAATGGCTGGTGAGAGCACAAACCTGCCTAAAATTTAAAAAAATTTAAATGCTCTTGAGTGTGTGTCAGTCATCATAACCGATCTGGACTGGATCCTGAAACAATGTGTACAAGATCTAAAAGACAAGGCACTTCAGTATATCATCCATACAGTCAATGGAAGATCAGCTGATGAACGTTTGAAATTAAGTGAATGAGACAAACTACTCTGGACTGGTTTAAATGTAATACAACTAGATACCACAAACAATTAAATTTTATTTTATCAATATTAAATTTAATTGTTTGTGGTATCTAGTTATATTACATTTCTCAACATTGGCCCAGAAGATAATCCTGGAGATAATGCAGAGATAAATCTCAACAGCTGGGAATCGAACCTGGAAACTGCAGATTATGAGCCAGACACACTACCAACTGAGCCACCCCTGTCCCCAGGATACAGAAGCAAAAAGGATTCCTTAATTTGGGAATCAGTGCTATGGTTGGGAGCAGGAAAAAGACTAAATTTCAACAAGGGTGTTTTAACCCTTTACCTGTCTTGGCAAAATTTTATTTTAAAGAAATCATTAGTTCACAGGTTTACACTGAATGGTTAAAAAAAAAAGATTTAACCCCATCCCCTCCAAGTCTTAATTTTGCCACTCTGAGCTAATACTGAATCTACTCTGAACTACACTGAAATTTTTTAGCCTTAGTGCACTAACTTGTAGGGTTGGGTTGTTTTACCTCTGAATGGCTCTTTGTTTTTTGCACACAATGGGCTAAATGGCCAGGTCACATGGACCCTGAAAGCTTAGCTATGGTTGGGGGGAGAACTGCTGGACATCTGTTAGCAGACAGATGGTAGCCTCCCATCAAGATCATCCAGCATGTTCTTTAATGTACAAGGGTATATGACACACAGGGCCATGGCTTAACATCGCATACGAAGAATAGTGGCCTTTCTAAGCTCATCGGTGTCACTTACTCACTTATAGGAACTCTGCAACATATCCAAATAGAAAATGTGTGCTGTTCATTGCAAAATAACACCAACCTAGAAACTGTTCCTGTACCGATATAAACAGGACAGAAAACCCCATGAATGTTAACAGTGCAATTCTGGCTCAAGTTTTAAAATATTACAGTGAAAAAAAAATATTAAAAAAAGGCTTGTTTTCAGATAACCTTTCTTATATTACTCAAGAAATTACCTTCTCATTTATATAAAACAACTATTTTTATTGATTAGGTTTTCCAGAATTAAGCCTTAATTGCATGCCAGATCCTTTTTTCACTATATCACTGCGAATAATAGAAATAAATAAATACCCCCTTAAGCAGCTGCTTGCCACAGACAGGAGCCTTTCAGTTATACACTATAGTAGAAGGTCTGTGAAGATGGCAGAACATCAGCAGGAAAACGCAAACCTCTATGCCTTACCCAGGGCTCAAACCCAGGTCCCTTAGATCAGTAACCAAGTACTGAATAAGTCTTATTAAAAGCAGTATGTTTGTAAACATTTCATATATTTTATTTCCATAAAATTAAGAATGAAACGATGTTTAATTTGTTACATAACTTTTTATGTTGATTGGTTATTTAGCAAAAAAAAATCTAAAGCTAACTTTTTTATTTGACTGTGCACAGCTGATAAAAAAAAAAGGTGTGGCCCTGAGGGAGGAGATGGAAAACATCACTGAGAAAAAAAATTTACAGAAAATAATTTTTGCGTTTCAAACAAACCTTTATTTCTTTATTATTCAGAAAGAAATTTCCTTTCCATTCATATGCCCTGCAATTAATGTGCTTCATTAGGAGCTTTTTTCAATTAATTTTTATTTGCCTTGCCAGTTTTTTTATAATATCACCCTGAAAAAGTCATATTGAAATTAATATACGTCATTTTTATCAAATATTTCATTTTCATAAAATCTGAATTGAATGCTCTTTGTTAAAATAACTCAAAGTTCTCTGTCATTGAGCAATAAAATTTTTAAGTTAAGCCTTCAAACTATTTGCCTACTTACAACTAGGACATTGGAATCACTCTTCGAAACATGTGGAAAGAAGTTCCTAACAGCATTAATGTCACTACACAGTGTCCCTTCACTGAAGCCAGAGTGCTGTCCTTGCTACAAAAAGTTTCCGAGTTTGCTCCTGAAAACTTTTTAATATGTAAATAGTTTGAAGGATTAGCTTCAAAATTTTATTGCTCAACAACAGAGAACTTTCAGTTGTTTTAATTATTTTCTAAGCAAGAAGGTTTTTTTTATTGCGCTTTTAAACGCTCTTTAATTTGGTATATACCATATCCAAAAATTAATTTTTTGACAGTAAAAAAAAAGGTGGCCTTGGATGAAATCCTATTTTTTGGGGTATACCTGGAAGTGTCAAACATTATCTTAGAATTGTAATTATTAGAGACTAGTTCATTGCATAATAAACAGGCTTACTTAAACCGCCACCTGTAGGTTGACCATAACCAAATGGATGGGATGAAGGTGATGTCATGACCTACAAAAAAGGAGAAAAAACAAAATTTATGAAAATATGATTTTGTTAATTATACAAACTTATTTGTATCAAAAATCTACTTAAAATATCCATAAGGATTATAATTTTAAAAGACTGAATTAAAGCAATAAATCTGGGCATCAGTTCAATAACTACTATGCCTGCACTGAAATGGTAGAATGAAGCAAAGAATTTATGAATGAATACCAGTATTACACTTAAATACATTGGCTAACCTACAGAACAATAAAATACAATGATGCACTCTAGCTTTGTAATTCATAATACTGCAAACCATTTAATCTGAATTGAAGAGACCAGGTGGGTCCCAAGACCACCTTTCTCTATATATACAGTATGAAGATACAAGGTTTTCATTTGGGATAACTATGTACAATACTGTGCTAATATTTATATTACTATTCAAGAGTTTATTGGGAATTTTATGAAATTATAAGCAAATAGAAAAAAGATTTTAGTGACATGCAGGATTTGAGTCCATGTTTCTCCAGATACATGCCAGTGTTCTAAGACCACTAATGCTAGCTTCATCTAATCAAAAGTTATAGTACTTCATGGTTTTTCTGCAATAAGGTTAGGTAACTGAATAAAAATGCAAGTGTATTGGTCATTCAAGGGGTAAATTAAAGTTACTGACTAGATTAATTTTGAATTTTAAACACAACTGCCCAAGGACTCAGAGAAGGTTGAGAAGGGAATCCACTGAACAGCTACAGCAGGAATGGAAGCATTTTGTTAAGGTCATCCAGCATGTTCTTTAACAAGCACAGGGTATGGTTCTCCTGCACACAAATGCAGATGGCTTGTAATTTACAATTCCCAGATTTGAGCTCCACCTGGGATGCATTGAGATTTATCTCTGCAAAATCCCCACCCTGCCCTGTCAATAGGGGACACCAATGGGTTTGGAAAGGCTGCTATTCATCAGATGGGACGTAAAGTCATGGTCCCATGTGTGGGAGAGCCATACCCTATCACCTTAAAGAACATGCTGGATGGGAGGCTATCACCTGTCTCTTAACAGCTGTCCAGTGGGTCAATTTCCTCAACTTTCTCCAAGCCCTCGAGGTCCTTGTGACCTGGCCATTTAGCCCATTGTGTACAAAAAAGTGCCACTCAGAAGTAAAACAATGCTATAGATGGCAATGCCTATAGATGGCAATCTTTCCAAGCCCATGGCTTTATATCTTAACTAATGGAAGTTGGCCTTTCCAAGCTCAATGGTGCATCTAGTTCATGAATTAAAGATTTTTCTTCTGTTACTCTGTCATGTTAGCTTTTGTTGGCCTCTACAGATTGGCACACATGATCTATAAAAACCATTAGTTCAACATTGCATGATAAGTAGAGGTTTACCCTCTTCTGCGTGTGTTATAAAAAGAGTTTCAACCCCTATGAGATAATCTGTGGCTCTATCCAAAGTATGTTTACTCAGAAGACTCAAGAAGTGAACAAATTCTAACAGAATGAGTTTGTCTAGCCTGCTGAATGAGTGTAATAGATATTAATATTTTTCTGTAGTCGGGAACATTCAGTCTGAAACAGTTTGCATTAAGCTTCTTCTGAATTCAATGAATACACTGTAGATAGAAAGTGCTTTTCTTATGATTCTTGATGATAGCCTCTAAAAGGGTGTATGCATTAACATTCTCACATGAAATGCTGCACCATTATTGAAAACCTGCCCCCCACTGGAAAATGTTGAATGCTCCTGGCATTTATAATCCTTCATTACATTACAATTCTTAGAACTGTTTTTTTCACACACACACACAAAAATACTATAGCTTACACAAAAACACTTACCATTATAATTGGGATCAACATTAAAGGTTATTATTTTTTTATCTTCAAATATGGTGAATAAATGTATTTAACATTGCAAAATAAGTATTGCCAACATGACTGTTAAAGAAAACCAAGTCTTATTTATAGCTATTTGACAATTACATTCCCTTAGGAGCAGTCTGTGCTTCTCAGGCCCAGATTTACACCTCAAACGACCTTAGGCATAAGGAGTGGTAGGGAGCACTTAAGTTTGTTTTTTGTGTGTGCATTTATATTTTTTACTTTATAACTATAAAAAAAAAGTAATGTAATTGAAATGGATGTGAAAATTTTAATAAGTAATAGAGATTTGCTACCAAATACTGTAAAGCCTTAATATTATACACACATATAATTTATATTCATATTTTTACTTTTTTCTTTGTTTTTTACTGTTGTAATGAGCAAATTACTTTAAATTATTAAAGTACTAAATGCTTCCACATTGTGTGAATGGAAAGCTATATTCAATGCTTCCAATTTTCAAATAAGTCTTATATCGCAAAATGCCACAGAAAATAAATTGAAAATTTTAGAAAATTCCCCAAATCTTGTTTTTGAGCAATATTTGTATATTATTTAAAGAGTTCTGGAAACTGAAACACTACTTAACAGCAGGGCTGCCAATAGTAATTATTTACCCTAAAATTAATATAATTTTAGAAGTTTGTGTAATATTTTATTACAGTTTCCAATGAGCACAACAGCAATGTCTGCTTTTAAATATTTCAGGTTCAATAGCTTTTTAAACATTAAATAAATATAGCTTAAAATAGAGATTTGTATAACCACATAGCATCACTTCACTGAAGATGGAGCGTTGTCACTGCTCTGAAAAGCTGAGTTTTTTCTTAAAAACTTTCAACATACAGATAGTTTGAAGGATAAACTTTAAAATTTTATTGCTCAAAGACAAATTTTTAAGTTATCTTTTAGTTCTATATCAATAAAATATAATTTAATGTCTACAATTTCACTATAAATTCCACAATTTCAATGTGGAGTTCTCTCTTAAAATCAAATCTACTTGTCTAAAGCATTTGAGTGAACATAGTTCACAGGGATACCAGTTTATTAATAAATTGGTAAGGGGTCTTTGTCAAGTGTTCGATTTAGGGTTAGTTTTACAACTTACATGAAGAGATTGTAATTGGCAGCTTCTGGGTTTTCACAGTATGGCTTCAGGCTAATAAATCTTTGCATTTCTGCAGTGGTTACTAGTTTCTATTTTTGGTGCCTGTTGAATGGTTGATGATGGTGTGCTTTGAAATAGTTGGGTTTTTATTGGGTACAGAGTTCTGGCTTTGATTTATAATTCATTAATAAAAGTTAAATTTTTTTGCATTAGTTTTCTTTAGTGTCCTTGTGATTTTTTAGCTGGTCCTGATAACATATAATTCCGTGAAAATCACTATTCAGTTGAAGCTTGTGAGTCTTATTCATTGCAAATGTGAAATTTACAATGAAATCATGGATTTTAAATCATTAATATGGAGCTCTAAATGTAGTTTTTCATTAATATAACATGGAAGTGTCCCAATATGTTTGATAACATGTTTATTCTCATAATCCATATCCTTTAAAATTTCACTAGCAGGAGAGAGTTATTTCAACCACTCTTGAGCCATGTATATCTGAAATTAGCTTTTATTTCTTCTGAGAATCTAAAAGGGCATAATTTTGCTGATACTTAAATAAACAAAAGTTTCTACATGACCAGTCACCCTTGGGAGTAAGGGGGTTCTAACTGAGTTACCTCTTGCAGCCTTATAAAAGAAGCCCAATGGGTGCCTTTTGAGGGGTATGGAGTTCTGATGGCGTCGCCTCATAAGGCCATAGAACAGAAGTGCTGTCCCATGGCCAAGTGGTTAGTGCACTTGGCTACTGATCAAAGGGACCTGGGTTCAAGTCCTGGTTAAGGCAGGGATGTTTGTGCTGTCTTTCTGCTGAGGTCTCACCTTCCTCACAGACCTACTATGGCACATAAACTGACAAACTTCTGTCAGACTTCTGTGGCAAGCAGCTGTTTGAGAGAGTATTATTTTTTATATTTAATACTTGAATTCTGGCACCTGAGTTATGTTGTCACCCTTATGCATCTGCCTACAGTGCCTTATAGAAAATCTAGCTCTGGTGCTTATTGCATAGTAGAAAAAGTACTGCCACTACTGCTTGCAATGTCTTGTACAGAAGAACAGTTTTGACCTCTGATTGCTCTTTCATCTTGAAGGACATATTGCAGTTACAAGGATGGCAACTAGAACAGTATGATTCAAGATAATGTTATTCAGTTGTAAATGATAATAAGCATCTTTCACATTCCCTGGTTCTTGCACGAGTTCATTTTGATGGAAATTCAGCCATTTACTGGATTAGTTTTAGCTCATCATATGGACATCAGTAAGTCAATCAGGGATCCAACAAGCCCATTTTTAACCCTTCCAGGGCCTAGCTATTTTTTTACTTTGCTCAGTCAAAACAACTAACTTTAGAACTTTTTTTGCCAAACAATTCATGAAAGAAATTAAGGTATGCTATATGCCAAATTAATCAGCATTTAATTCTGGAATTTCTGAAAATATTTTACAAAAAAAAGGACTAGTTTTATTTCAATAGGGTTTTTAGTCATGTAGTGAAAAAATGCATCTTGAAATGCAAATAAAAATTTATTTAAAAAATTTGGAAGTTGATTATATTGCACATGAATAGAAAGGCTATTTCTAAACAACAAATATAAATTATTTACTTGAAACAATAAAATTACTTTTGTTTGTGCATTTTTTTTTCTCAGTACCATACTTTGACAAAAGACCAGACTTTTTGCCAAATGTGTTGAGTCAAATAAACAAGTCAACTTTAGATTTTTTTTAACAAATAACCAATCAGCAGAAATAGGTCATGATATATACCAAATTAAACAGTAAAATTCCAAACTTTATTAAAATAAAATAAATTTACAAACATATAAATTTTAATTAACATTTTTTCACTGCGATATAGTGATAAAAATAGATTGGACTATGCAATTAAGGCTTAATTTTGGAAAACTTGAAGAAAAAACAGTTAAATTATATATTATGCAAAAGGAAATTTCTTCCTGAATATCATATATTAACCTGAAACATAATATTTATTCCTTTTAATGATTCTTTTCAGTGTGGTACGTATGTATATTTTAAAACACAGGTTGGAGAGTGTTACAATCAGAGTGGCACAACTAAGATATTAGGGGGAGGGTGGGTAAAAACACTTGCTGAAATTCCCCCCCCCCCCCTACATGAGGGCTGATTTCCATGTCTAGGAAGCCCTTTTTGCTTCCATATCCATAACCTTATTCAGTTTCAGGAAATGATACAAGATCAAATATTTTTTTTCCGAAAAATGAAGAAATATAAAAGAAAAATTAACATATAACCAAATGTGATGTTAAAATATCTGAAACAACTTGTAAGTTAGCCATTTGATGTAGTATAACTACAAATGATCAATAATAACCTATCAACCGATCAATCGAATGAAAAATTGATAATTTATGGATATAAAATAAATCTACAGAAATGAAAACTAAGATTTAATTATAAAAAAAATACTAATTTACAAAGAGAGATTATATTAAATGTGTGGGGAAGAAGAATTTGGACTTAAGCATGTAAACAACTACATGCAGCCACTTAACAGACAGCTCTCTCTTGTGAGAGCAAGCAATTAGTAACACCTGCATCTTCCTCTTCTGTGGTGCTGTGAAGCACTGCAACCAGTCTTCGAAAAACAGGATCTGGCTAAGAAGGGTTTTTTTTAATTAAGTTGATGCAAAAATAATGGCAGATTTTATTTTGTTCTCTTCCTTACTGTCAAATGTGGAAATATATATATTTTTGGTTCATGTTATATATATCATCATCATCCTCAAGCAGCTGTGGGTTACAGAGGTTCAACCAGACCATGCAATTTAGTTCTCCAAGCAGATCTGTGCTGAACTACATCTGCTGCATCTGGCCACTGCACACCAATTCTAACAAGGTCCTGTTTGACATTATCTGCCCACCACATCCTAGGTCTCCCCTTCTTTCTGAGGCCTTTAAGGCACACTGTTCATAAACCTATTCACTAATCTATAATTATCCATACAGGCAACATGGCCAAACCAACAGAGTCTTTCGCTGTACAATATACTACTCAGAGGAGGTTTCCAACTCCTTTGCCTAACCTCTTCATTACAAAGTTGAACCACCTAATGTCCAAGGTACTGCACAAGCATCTATAATCAAAGGCATTAAGTCTCCTGTTACCTTGTTTACAAAGCATCCAAGTCTCACTACCATAACCAACCCTAGAAAGAACCAAACTATTATACAACATAATTTTAGTTTTTAGATGTATATGCCTGTTTCTCCACACTCCCCATAGATTCTTAAAAGTCCTGGCAGCAATCCCTATTCATCTGTTAATCTCATGACATACATCACCAGTACAGTTACATAGCTGATACCCTGCTCAAGAGTGGAACTATTCAGATTAACTGAACCAGTCTGCTTGGCCAATTTTCATCACTTTAGTTTTCTCTCTGTTTATCACCAACGTACTCTACTACCAGTCTCATACATAGCTCAAATGAAAAAGTTTATCTCATCAATATCATTTACCAAAAGGGCTAAATCATCCACATAATCTAAATCAGAAATTTTCATATCTCCAGACTATTTAAAATATTTCCCTTGCAGTGAATTTCACATAACATAATCAATAACCAAAGCAATGATAAAAAGAGACAAAATGCACCCTTGTCAAACACCAGAAGTAATGCTAAACCAATTGCTAAAAATCTTACCAACTCTTCTCACATGACTCAGAGTTATTACAGAGAACTTCCATTATGCTAATTAACTTGTCTGATATGCCATATGATCTCATGATTAACCACAAATTATGGCAATCAACAGTCTTCTTGAAATCTAAAGATGTTTCTGAAACTCTAAACATTTCTCAAGAATTTGCCTAAGTGAAAAAATCTGATCAACACATGCAATGCTGTGATATGGTAAGCATTAGGTTGGGTTGTTTTACCTCTGAGCGGCACTTTTTTGCACACCATAGGCTAAATGGCCAGGTTACAAAGGGCCCCGAAGGCTCAGAGAAGGTTGGGGGAGGGGACCCACTGGAACAGCTGTTGGGAGAAAGATGGTAGCCTCCCGTCAAGGCCATCCAACGCGTTCTTTAACGTGCACAGGGTATGGCTCTCCTGCACATGGTGCCACGGCTTAATGTCCCATCTGATGGATGGCGCCCTTTCCAACCCCATCGGTGTCCCCTACTAACCATGGGCAGGGCAGGGCAGGGATTTTTGCAGAGATAAATCTCAATGCTAACCCAGCTGGGACTTGAATCTGGGAACTACAGATTATGAGCCTTTGCGCTACCAACTGAGCCACCCCGATATGGTAAGCATCCAGGCAAATATCAAGGGCACCATTTGGGTAGGGACACTACACTGTCATGCAGATTATTTACTTTTAATCTAGTTAAAATTTTGTAAAGGGTGTGAAATGCTTGATTTGGGTATAGGGCACAAAAATATCTCATGACACTCATGACAGCACTAAATACATCCCCTACCACTTCTGAATCCGCACTGCTCATTACACAATTGCCCATCAACCAGGTTCTTAATTCTATTATGCATAATCATATAAAG
Source organism: Ryuthela nishihirai (assembly GCA_038380435.1). Classification (NCBI taxonomy): domain Eukaryota; kingdom Metazoa; phylum Arthropoda; class Arachnida; order Araneae; family Heptathelidae; genus Ryuthela; species Ryuthela nishihirai. Next base: position 5,146,466 of record JAWZYU010000004.1, read on the forward strand.
AACTTTACCTGGAGCAGAAAGTAGGCTGATACCCCGACAGTTATCACAAAAACTGCGATCACCTTTTTTAAAAATAGGGATAACAATAGCTCTGGTAAAATACTTAGGAACCATGCCTTTATCACAAAAGATATTCAGAATTTCAGTCATCCAAGTGCTAACCGAAACATTCCCAGCTCTAAGCATTTCTGTAGTAATTTCATCTACCCCTGGGGATTTATGTAGTTTAAGTTTAGAAACAGCCAAAATAACTTCAGATTGTGTTATAGGACCAACATTAAAGCCACCAATGCATCTATCATCATTGCAAACAATGGGAGTAGAACTAACCACATTGTTTAGAACATCACTGAAATGCTCAGCCCAGCTAGCCATGACAGAATCTTCACCTTCTATAACCTTACCTTGTTTATCCTTCAATCATTGTATACCTGTCCGTTTTCTACCACACAAAACATTAACTCTCTGGTACAGCTCTCCGCTGTTGTGCTGTCTAACTGCTTCCTCGGCTTTGTCAACCAAACCATCAAGCCAAAGATTCTTATCAGCAGTTAATCGATCCTTTACACATTTATTAAGTTCTCTGTAATGCTTTCTATTAGGACTAGTAGGGTATTGATTAAGGACATTCCTGCAGTTCTTTCTGAAATAAGCTCAAGTGCCTTATCACTCAGAAATTCTGCCTCTTCTGCTCCTTTTTTCCTAAAAGAGTACTGTTAACTGTCCAAAAAAGCCTGTTTAAAATGGTTCCATTCTTCCTCAACTTCAGTAGTAAGCATACATGACTGTCATAATGATTAAATAATCTATCATGGTAAGCTTAGTTATAACTTAAATTTTGTCGATTAAACCTATCCTTCTCATCCTTATTGGCATCTTCAGTGGCGGCATAACTGCATATAACATTGAAGTTGTTAATGCTTGTCTGAAATTTTGCTGCAAGAAACCTTTTATTAATGTACTCATATCCAAGAAGAGCATCATTAGCATTTCTGCTGAGAAGCAACCCTACATCTTGGAGATGCTTTCTATCTTCCCTCAATGAAGAGAGAAATTTAAGAATCTGACCCTTATCTGTCCAACTGGTCTCTTGCAAGCCGAGAATATCACAGTTATAATGGTGGAATTCTTGTGCGAGGACATCAAGAGAAAAAGCTCTGTGCAGAGTTCTTACATTCAAACTACCTATGGAGAGAAAACGGTTAGTGGGATGTTTAAAGAAACTATGTTTATTGAGAAGGGGAATGCCGACAATATCAAACAGCCCCCTAATCATAGACATTGGGCAAAGACCTTCCATTACTAAAGATTGAAGCCATCTATACACTAGAAGACATCCTTGACTTCCAGTAGAAGCAAGAGTTCAGGTGTCTGTGATGATTTCTGCTCAGGATTATCCACCAGCTGATAAAACATATTCGGTGAATCTAGTCACTTGGGGCTGTCCACAAACAGAAAACAGCAGAAGATTTTCCCTCCCAGAAGCCCACTAGTGCAGCAAATTCAGGATCCATAATCAAGCTCAGAGCCTTATTCCAGTTAGTGTATATGGTCAGTACCAAGACCCTGTGTGGTTGACCACTCCTCAGCAGGGTAGAAAAAAAAGAAAAGTAGCCACAGTTGTCCCGATCAGTAGGCCACAATGATCTGGCAGCTCTCCTTTTCTGTTCACTTCCATAAGAGAGTATATCTTTTGAAAGGTACTAATACCACAAGAAGGTGGGGTCCGAAATTACGTGCTAGGCCTGGACAGTTCTATGCATCATCATGGGGGATTGGTGTATAGCTCTCCTTCCAGTGACTACCTAGCATTTAAATATTCTTTGCTTAATCAATGTATGCTAGCAATGTTTTTAGAAAGCTTAATTTTTGCTATTTTCAGTCGTTTCAAAGTTATGTTGGAAAAAAAAGGAACTGCATATAATTTTGTTGCACAAGTTCAAACTTGGCCACAATGTGAACCAAACAACTTTTAATGCTGTCAAAGCATTGGGTGAGGAAAGCACTTATAAATGCACAGTGCAGTATTTGTTCAAAAAGTTTTTAAGTGAGATACGAGCCTTAAAGATGAGGAAGGTCGAGGATGTCCTTCTCCCATTGACAACGATAAACTGAAGCAGACCACATAAAACCATGCAAGAGACTGCAGAAGAGCTGAACATTGATCACACAACTGCTGCTTGCCATTTGAATCAAACTGGAAAAGTGAAGATGCTTGATAAATGGATTCTGCACAAATTGAATGAAATAAAAAAATCATTGTAATGAAGTTGTTTTCTGCTGCTTTTGGACAACAAAAATGATCCATTTCTTGATTGGATTGTGATGTGCAACAAAAAGTGGATTCTGTACAACTGCCAGTGATTGGCAGAATGGCTCGATCACAATGAAGTGCCAAAACACTTCCCCAAACCTAAGTTGCACCAAAAACGGTTATGGTGCTCTTTAACTACATCTTGAATCCAGGTGAAACCATCACTGCTGAGAAGTATTGTCATGAACTAGGTGATATGCACAAGAAGTTATGAGATAAACATCCAGCATTTCTCAATCAATTAGATCCTATTCTTCTCAATGGCAATTCTCAGCTGCACATTGCACAAATGATGCTCAAGAAGTTGAACGAACTAGGCTACAAAACTCTGCCTAATCCACCACATTTACCTGACTTATGACCAGAACATTCCATTTATTCAAGCATTTGTACAACTTTCTCCAAGAAGAAATCTCCAACAACTGTGAGGCAGCAGAAACACCTTCAAAGAATTTACAAACTCCAGAACTTAAGATTTTTGTCAAAATTTATATATAAAAACTTGTTCTAAATTGCCAAAAATTTGCCTGGGGCTGTCCACAAAGAGAAAACACAGCAGAAGATTTTCCCTCCCAGAAGCCCACCAGTGCAGCAAAATTTTGTAGATTATGATTGCCAAAAATTTGTAGATTATGATTTTTATTTTGAATAATAAAGTTTATTATGAGCTGAGTTGATTTGTTGAAGTTGAGATTTAAAAATATACAATTTTGAAAGAAGAAAAGCTGAGAAATTCCATTATTTCTCAGCTTTCCATAATTTTTTTTTTATTAAAAAGTTATTTTTGCAACAACCTAATAGTTACAGTTTTGATTTGAGGAGTGGGAATAATGCATGGTATGCTGGCATAAATGATATAAATGACAAAAATAATTCCAGGAATACTGAAATAGGTTTAAATTAGAAAAAAGTATAAAACAGAAAAAAATAGAGGTACATACATAGGTTTATCAAAATAATGGAAACACGTACTGTTTGTGGAGAACATTTTACTAATAAGCTGTAGGCCCACCTTGGATATTCAGAATAGACACAATTCAACATGGAATAAACTTATACAAGTCATGCACATACAGTAATGGAATGTGGAACCATTCTTCCTGTAAAATATGGCCCAACTGTGCCAGTGATGCTGGAGGTGGAAAGTGCGATCAGACCTTACACTCCAGATATTCCAACAAATGTTCAATGATATTGAGGTGGCCATGGTAGCTGCTCTATCATCCTCATGCACTGCAAACCACAACTTGACATGTTTCACACAATGCAAAGGTGCATTATCCACTTGAAACCAGGGACAGTCATTAGGAAACAATGCCCGCAACATTGTGTGCAGGTGGTCCCCGAGAATGGATTCATACGTTCAAGATACGACACAACCCTGTAGAATAACTAATAGCCTTAAGGAATGCCATGATATTGCACCCCACAACATCACGTGTACAAAAAATACGACATGAAATGTGATAATGTGCAAAAGTTACCATTGAAAAAATACACTGTCCATATTCGCATTCTTCAGTCAGCCTGCCTGTGATCAAACCTTGATGACATACATGCACATGAAATGCTTCAGGAGACTGCATAGTCCTGTCATACCTTCTATTCACTCATCATGGGAGAATCCATAGCTGAAAATGTCCCAGCTATCCCGACACACTCATAGTTCCACCCTTGAAGGCATCAGACAGAGTCAAAACTGGAACCACTTTACCAAAGGTGTAGTGTATGTGGTTTGTCCTGCCATTCCTTGCCCTAATTGACCAGCATTCCCCTTTTCCTTACCCTTCTGGTATTTTGGTTCTACCTGCTATCTCTTGAGTGTCAGTGTGACCTCCTTCGAAACTTTGTGCTTTTAAAAAATTCTTGCACCCGATGCACAAATGATTGCAATGCCTTCTCACTCTTACCACTGCTTGCCGTAGCGTCACTTCTGGGAGCAGTCAAAATGCTGGCTGATGCTGCAGCCACATTTTCATCCATGTGCATCATGCTTGCTGCTTCACTTCCACTCAGTGTTTCCCTGCTTCTCTTACTGCCAGAATCTCACATGCATGGTGCTTTGAATGCCTCACCAGCTAGCAAAACTGGGGTTGTAAGATTGTTTACTACAGCACAACTAGTAGTGACCTATGGATTGCTCTCAATATCGCCAGCCTCTGTCATCTCCTTGTGCATAAATACTTTAATCGAGAAAGTGATTGGCTTCCCAAAAGCAGGCCATAGCAAAATTTTACCTCAAGGCTTTCTGAATTCTAGTGGCACATCACAGGAGTGTATTATGCTGATCTCATATCTAGAATCAACGATTCTAAAATACGACGATTCTAGACATAATCTAGAATCAACGATTGCCTCTAAAATTGCAGTGCCACAAATCACATTCATTTTATCCATCTTTGATAGAATAATCTTTGCATCAGCCACTGCACTTTTGTTCTCACCCTCAATGCAATAGGCCAATGGTGTCACGCACACACAAATAGTTTCGCCACTGCTATTAAAATGTTCTGCTTCTACTCGTCTAATTTTGGCACCCTGGCCTCCGAGATTGTTTGTGCCTTCTTAGAACAACCATGCTTTAAATGGTACCTCAAACCACATCGAAAACACCCACTCCCTGCAAAGGTTCTTTGTGGTGCCAGTCCTGAGTCCTGGGGGTCTCTCTCTTAATGTGCATCCATAGAGGGAACATATCAAGATGGCTCCTTGCAATTCAGATGATTACGTACTGGGTGACTGTGGCCATTGGCATGGATTTTGATTAATTCAGCTAACTCTTGTGTAGCTAGCCAGCTGTCTGCCTCTTTCTGAAAAACACTCAGCAGACAACAATTCCTTTTTCATGTGATTGGCCACAAATAATTTCTTAATTTTTGACATATCCAGTGCTTTTCTATTCTCCAGATATTTGTCTAAGATTGCCTGGAGATGGAAGCTGAACTCAGACCAAGACTCTGTAGGTTGTTTCTTCGCATTATCACATCATTGCTCCAATGCCAAGTGTCTGATCATGTGGAGCACGGCTAACTTTAACTTATCATAGTCTCATGTGTCCTCAGGAGTAAGACTTGTCAGCACCAGACCTTTGTGGTGCCAGTCCGGAGCCCTGGGGCTCTCTCTCTCTCTCAATGCACATCCATGGGAGGAACATATCAAGATGACTCCTTGCAATTCAGATGATCACATACTGAGTAACTGTGGCTATTGGCATGGATCTTGATTAATTCAGCTAACTCTTGTGTAGCTAGCCAGCTGTCTGCCTCTTTCTGAAAAACAAACACGCAGCAGACAACAATTCCTTTTTCACGTGATTGGCCACAAATTATTTCTTAATTTTTGACATATCCAGTGCTTTTTTATTCTCCATATATTTGTCTAAGATTGCCTGGAGGTGGAAGCTGAACTCAGACCAATCAGATGAGATGACGTTTGTAAGTATTGATGAGGGAGATCTCTGTAGGTTGTTTCTTAGCACTATCATATAATTGCTCCAATGCCAAGTGTGATCTTGTGGAGCATGGCTAATAACTTATAGTCTCGTGTGTCCTTGGGAGTAAGATTTGTCAGCACCAGATGTAGCCACTCTCCAAGTATGGGAGTCAAAAACCTTCCCCAATACTCTATTGGCATATTGTACATAAATAAAAATAATGGAAGCTCCCCTTGATCTATTGGGGGTTTTGAGAGTGCTTCCCTCAGGAATTGGGAATATCAGTGAATCCTCTCAATTTCCCTCATTCTTGTATCCAATTCAGAAGACACAGATATATATATATATCTCAAATGCAGGACTTCTATCTGATTTGCTCGGATCTTAGCCATTTGAAGTTGGTGACTTCTTTCCAAATCTTGTTCCTCAACCTTCCTCTCCTTGGCTGCATATTGTAGCTTTGCTAGCTGTCTAATAGGCAGAATAGTTATAGAATCAATAAACTGTAATAGGAGTACTGATACACTTCCAGGTAAACTTGATACTGACTTAGGGCTTAGAGAACAGTCAACCTCAGCCATTGCGCCTTCTGCCAAATCTGCTCTAAGTAAATCACTGTCCTCTGTTCCTAACTCGTCCCAGGGTGTAGTGTTTGACTGTAAGGTAAGATTACCCATCTGTCCAGTTACTTTCACCCCATGTTTTAGCACCATCGAAAAAAGAAAAGACACAGGAACACAACTGTATTACCAAACTAGTCTTACCTGCACACTAGGAGCACCCAAGATGTGATGGCATCAATATGCAAAACTTTATTTTTTATTTCCACTTGACTACCATGGTGCACACTAAACAAAAGATTCTTTGTCCCAAGTCTAACAAAAGTACATGTATGCCTTGTTAAAAATTGATTGACCCCATTTCTGATACCAAAGGATGTCGTAAACTCAACTACCGAGTAGTATGCAATACCTGATGTGGGGTGGCATATACACATTTTTCATGAATTTAGCAAAATATTTCTCCTTTCTAGTCCCTTGGTTAAATCAAACTCTAACCACTTTACTTAAATGACAATAAAACAATTTATTCCTTTGTCAAGGTACACAAACAATTATCCTGCCAGATATTACTATTCTCTGTGCAGATTTCTCATTATTTCCAACTCTAACAAAATTATATCTGGTGCCCATATGTAGGACTGCCACTGCTGACCTCACTGAGCATGACTATAAGAGCACACTGAACTTCAAGTTTTCTTCTCATTGTTCATACTCCTTTTTACTTTTTACAGATGGAGCTTCCTTTTGTCCCATCTATCGATTTCAAAACAGCTTTTGACTGTTGATCCACATAATTTGTGGTTGAGCATTAGATGATATGGAATACCTGACAAGTTAGTTAGCATAATGAAAGCTCTCTATAACAACACCTGAGTCATGTGTCAGAGTTGGTAAGGCTTGTAGCAATTGGTTTAGCATTGCTACTGGAGTTAGACAAGGGTGCATTTTGTCTCCTTTTCTCTTTAGTTTGGTTTTTGATTACGTTATGTGGAATTCCTTGCAAGGGAAAGATTTTTTTATTAAATGGTCTAAAGATTTCAAACTTTCTGATTTAGATTATGCAGATGATTGGGCCCTGTTGGCTAATGATGTTAATGAGATGAATTCTTTCATTAGGGCTATTGATGAGACTGGTAACAGAGTAGGTTTGGTGATAAACAGAAAAAAACTAAAATGATAAAAATTGGTCAGGCAGATCATGCTTCAGTTGCTTTGAATGGCTGCACTCCTTAGCAAGTGTCTCAGTTTCGTTAGCTTGGGAGCTATATAACAGATACTGGTGATGTGCTGCATGAGCTGAATAGAAGAATAGGGACTGCTGCTGGGACTTTTAGGAATCTATGGAGAGCGTTAAAGACTAAAATTAGCCTGTATAATAGTTTGGTTCTTCCCAAGGTTAGTTATGGTAGTGAAACACGGACACTTTGTAAGCAGAAAAACAAGAAACTTGATGCTTTGATTCTAGATGCTTACACAGTATATTGGGCATTAGGTGGTTTGACTTTGTAAGTAATGATGAGGTTAGGAGTCATCAACCTCCTTTGGGCCACATTTTGTGCTGAGAGAGACTGTATTGGCTTGGCAATGTTGCAGAATAGCCAATAGGATTATGAACATTGTACCCAAAGACTTCAGGAAAAGAGGGAGACCTAGGATATGATGGGCAGACAATGTCAAATAGGACCTTGCTAGTTGGCCAATAGTGGTCAAATGCAGCAGATGTAGCTCAGGACAAACATGGTTCAAGAGAAGCCTAAAATAATAAAGTTTGTTCATGCTATTTAGTGTTAGTAATGATTAAAACATAAATGACAATCATAGTGTTACCTGTTGACTTTTTAACATCAATATATCAATAAATATTTTGTGGAAAAAATTTCGCCAACATAAGGGAATAGAACCCACATCTCTCCAGAAACATGCCAGAGTATTCTACCATTGAACAATGCCAGATCATCCCCCCCCCCCTAATTTAAGACTTTAAACTTCAACGATGATTTCATCATACCACTGGCACCATCTATGATCTTGGGTGACAACTATTTCTTTTTATAGTGCGCTGAGTAAAAAATAAATACCCCCTCAAGCAGCTGCTTGCCACAGAGGTCTGAGAGGAGCCTGTCAGTTTATATGCCACAGTAGAAGATCTGAGAGGATGGCAGGACTTCAGCAGAAAACAACACGAACATCTATGCCTTACCCGGGGTTCAAACCCAGGTCCCTTAGATCAGTAGACAAGCACGCCAACCACTAGGCGATGGGATGGCGCTGAGTAAGATGGAAATAAATAAAGTCACTTTACACTATTTAACATTATTATTAATGATTTAAACAAAAATGATGTTTCTGGAGAGATGCAGGTTCAATTCCCATATGCTGGTGAATTTTTTCTCAAAATATTTATTGATATATTGACATTAAAAAGTCAACAGCTAATGCTATGATTGTCATTTATGATTATACAATTAATAATGCTAAATAGCATGAAAAGACATTTATTTCTACCTTACTCAGCACACTATAAAAAGAAATAGTTGCCACCTGAGATCATAGACAGCACCAATGGTAGGCACAGAATTCATTGGTGAAGAGTTTAAAGTCTTTTTTATCTATTGAAGCATTTTTTCACAAGTGTCAAAAGTTGAAGGTAAATGCTTCAGCTTCCATTCATTCTTGAAATATTAAACGAATATTGTGGATAATATATTTAGAGAGATTTGAGTGATATCTACAATTTATCGCCAATAACAGTTTTTGCGTAAAAGGTTTATTTTCGATGTTAGGGAGTTTTGAAAGTAGCTTTCCATTCACATAACATGAAAGTGTTCTGACACTTTTTTCAACATAGTGTAGTGCAGCACTGTGAAAAAAAAGTATTCAGTGAAATATACTGTATTTTATTAAACATATGATTTAGGTTAAGATTAGGTTTGTTTTTGCCACATTAAATATTAAATTATAAGCAATATAAAAATTTCTCTCAATTTAAAATGAGGAGAAAAATCTAACAATTTTTGTATAATTTATGCTTCTATAAAGATTTTGCATTTGGGAACTTGTTGCCTATTTAACTTATGACTGTATATTTTATTTTCAACCCTTATAGGTTAAATGAAAAGATTCAGTGATGATCTTTTTAAATGAGCTGGAAATGCTACAGAAGTGATAAAAGAGATTGCCGGCATCCTGAAAATGTCCTTGCTTCAGTAATGGCCTGGTTGGGTATTAACAGCAACATACGAACAAAACATTCTTTGAAACATTCTGGACCCTTGGTATGCAAGCATTTTGTAAATCACCAGTAGACACTCGAATAAGATTAAACACCAGTGCATTTGCAAAATCGACAATAATAGTTTCAGAGCTGGATTTTGATCTTCTGAGGCCCTAAGCTATGCTAAGTTTAAGAGCCTCACAAAAATTTGAAAGTCAAAATATACATATGTTTTTAGTGAAGAGAAAATTAAAAAATAAACATGAAACATTATTCTAGAATTGGTGCAATGATGATTATGTAAAACAAAGTGACTGCATAATAGATTAAATATTTAAAACAAATCTGACAGTACAACTAGCAATTCTTCTTTGAGGCCCCTCATACTGTGAGGTGCTAAGCTGTAGCTTAGTAAGCTTATATGCAAGTCTGGCACTGGATAGTTTGCAAAGCGATGATTCTGGAAGTATGGAACAAAACAGTAACCCAGGGCAGCACAAATATATCCTCCTCCTCCTCAAGCAGCCATGGGCTACAGAGGTCCAACCAGACCATGCAGTTTAATTCTCCAAGCGTATCTGTCCTGAGCTACATCTGCTGCATCTGTCCTGAGCTACATCTGCGGCACACCAATTCTAACCATGGCACACCAATTCTAACAAGTCCTGTTTCACATTTGTCTGCCCACTGCATCCTGGGTCTCCCCCTCCTTCTGAGACTTCTAGGCACACACAATGTGAAACAGGACTTGTTAGAATTGGTGTGCCATGGAAAGACCATGGCACACCAATTCTAACAAGTCCTGTTTCACATTGTCTGCCCACTGCATCCTGGGTCTCCCCCTCCTTCTGAGACTTCTAGGCACACTGTTCATAACCCTATTCACCAATCTATAATTATTCATATGGGCAAAATGGCCAAACCAGCAGAGTCTCTCTCTGCACAATATGCTGCTTAAAGGAGGTTGCAGACTCCTTTGCCTAACCTCATCATTAGTTACAAAGTTAAACCACCTAATACCCAAGATACTACGTAAGCATCTAGTTTCCTGTTATCTTGTTTACACAGTGTACAAGTTTCACTACCATAACTAACCCTAGAAAGAACCAAACTATTATACTCTAATTTTAGTCTTTTAATTCTAGTCTAATTTTAGTCTTTAGGTGTATATGCCTATTTCTCCACAACTCCATAGATCCTTAAAAGTTCCGGCAGCAATCCTTATTCGTCTGTTAATCTCATGCTGCTTATCACCAGTATCTGTTACATAACTCCCAAGGTAATTAAACTGTGACACCTGCTCAAGACTGCAACCATTCAGATTAACTGAATCACAACCTGCCCGATCAATTTTCATCACTTTAGTTTTCTCTCTATTTATAACAAAACCTACTCTACTACCAGTCTCATCAAGAGCTCGAATGAAAGAGTTCATCTCATCAACATCATTTGCCAAAAGGGCTAAATCATCAGCATAATCTAAATCAGAAATTTTCGTACCTCCAGTCCATTTAATGCCAAAATCTTTCCTTTGAAGTGAATTTCGCATAACATAGTCAATAACCAAGCTAAAGAGGAAAGGAGACAAAACGCACCCTTGTTGAACACCAGAAGTAATGCTAAACCAATTGCTACAAAAGTCTTACCAACTCTCACACACGACTCAGTGTTATTATAGAGAGCTTTCATTATGTTACCTAACTTGTCAGGTATACCATATGATCTCACAATCAACCACAAATTAGGACGATCAACAGAGTCGAAAGCCTTTTTGAAATCAACAAAGCTAGCAACCAAAGGTTTCTGAAACTCTAAACAATTCTCAAGAATCTGCCTAAGTGAAAATATCTGATCCCGACATACCCTATAACTTCTGAATCCACATTGCTCATCACGCAATTGACTGTCAACCAGATTCTTAATTCTATTAAGCACAATCATGGAAAGAACTTTACCTGGAACAGAGAGTAGGCTGATACCCCTATAGTTATCACAAGAACTGCGATCACCTTTTTTGAAAATAGGGATAACAATAGCTCTGGTAAAATCCTTAGGAACCATGCCTTTATCACAAAAGATATTCAGAATTTCAGTCATCCAAGTAGTAACCGAAACATTCCTAGCTCTAAGCATTTCTGTAGCAATTTCATCTACCCCTGGGGATTTATGTAGTTTAAGTTTAGAAACAGCCAAAATAACTTCAGATTGTGTTATAGGGCCAACATTAAAGCCACCAATGCATGTATCATCATTACAAACAATGGTAGTAGAACTAACCACATTGTTTAGAACATCACCGAAATGCTCAGCCCACCAAGCCATGACAGAATCCTCACCTTCTATAACCTTACCTTGTTTATCCTTCAATCCCTGTATGCCTGTTCGTTTTCTACCACACAAAACATTAACTATCTGGTACAGCTCTCTGCTGTTGTGCTGTCTAACTGCTTCCTTGGCTTTGTCAGCCAAACCATCAAGCCAAAGATTCTTATCAGCAGCTAACTGATCTTTTATACGTTTATTAAGTTCTCTGTAATGCTTTCTATTAGGATTAGTAGGGTACTGATTACGGACATTCCTGCAGTTCTTTCTTTCTGAAATAAGCTCAAGTGCCTTATCACTCAAATAATTCTGCCTCTTCTGCTCCTTTTTTCCTAAAAGAGTACTGTTAGTTTCCAAAAAAGCCTGTTCAAAACAGTCCCATTCTTCCTCAACTTCAGTAACAAGCAAACCATGACTGTCATAATGACAAAGTAACATATCATGGTAAGCTTTAGCTATAACTGGGTCTTTCAGAGCTTTAGTGTTAAAGGTAAATTTTTCAATCTTAGCACAACACTTCTTAAGTTTAAGTTGCAAGACACTTTTAACAAGATAATGCTCAGATCCAATTTCAGCTCCCCTATATGACCTGGTATTCTTAACAGAACTAGTCCATTTTGCTGTTAATTAATATATAATAAATCATATTCTTATGCAGCCCATCAGGTGAAACCCATGTGTACTTATGTATGTCGCGGTATTTGTAATAATTGTTAGTTATTCTGAAACCATTTAGTTTACTTACCTGTAGGAGACGTTGCCCATTGCCATTGCAACTACCAATACCAAAAGGGCCTATTGCCCCTCCCCAAAGGTCAGAGTCAGTACCAGCTTTGGCATTGAAGTCACCTAGAACAAGGGTAATATCTCCTTTCTTGACAGAATTCAAAATATCCTGAAGTTGACTGTAAAACTATCCTCATCAGCATCCTCAATGAGGGCATAACAGCAAATAACATTCAAGTCTTTAATGCTTGTCTGAAATTTTGCTGTAAGAAACCTTTCATTAATGCACTCATATCCTAGAAGTAGCTGTCCCGTGGCAGAGTGGTTAGTGCGCTTGGCTGCTGATCTTAGGGACCTGGGTTCGAGCCCCGGGTAAGGCATGGATGTATGTGTCGTTTTTCTGCTGAGGTCCTGCCATCCTCTCAGACCTACTATGGCATGTAAACTGACAGTCTCCTGTCAGACCTCTGTGGCAAGCAGCTGCTTGAGGGGTATTTTTTTTTGCCGTCCCATGACCGAGTGGTTAGCACGCTTGCCTACTGATCTACGGGACCTGGGTTCGAGCCCTGGGTAAGGCATGGATGTGTGTGCTGTTTTTCTGCTGAGGTCCCGCCATCCCCACAGACCTTCTACTATGGTATATTAAACTGACAGGCTCCTGTGAGACCTCTGTGGCAAGCAGCTGCTTGAGGGGGTATTTATTTTTTTTCATTATTTTATCCTAGAACAGCATCACTAGTATGTCTGTTGAGCAGCAGACCCACGCCTTGGTGTTGTTTTCCATCCTCCCTCCCTGTAAACAGAAATTTAAAGTTATTTTTAAGTATCTCACCTTTACCTGTCCATCTAGTCTCTTTAGCGTCCATTTATTATGAATGTAAATCGACGCTAAAGTGCCCATTTATTATGAGTTGATTTGAAATACGTCGAGCCTATTTCATTAATTATTTATATCTGCATATATTGTCGGTATTTATTATATTAGCCACTTAGGCCAAATAACTTTTGATTATCAAGTATGAATAAAAATTGGCACATATATTCTAAAGTGTACTGAAAAATTAGAATTATGCCATTCTCTTACTGAACTATTAGTCATTAAAATTAAAATCTTTATTTCTCTATGACATTGTTAAATGTTTTGAAGCACTTCAATATATATCCTATGCTGTCAAATATCAAAAGCTTGTGAACTATTTGCCAGTACTTGAAATAAAACTTAGTGGGAAACACACTTTTATTTCACAAATTAAAAATATTCCCCTTTTGTTCTCCATTTCTAGCTCTTTTGTCTCCTTTTGGAACACTGGCACCTGGTAACCTTATAATAAGTGTCTGTTTGTCTTAGTCTCTAATGCATTTCACATAAAACGATCAAAATAAAAAAGGTACATAGCAAATATATTTTATTGTAAACTTTCAAAAAGGCAATAAATTCCCAAAGAAAAAAAAATAATCTTATCAGAAACCAAATATTAAATTCATATATTTAGGAGATCGTAATTTCATTTTTTTAAATCACAGTCTCATTAGCATCATTCAACGTGACCTAATAAAAACATTCACATTGCTATTATATATCTAATAGTGAAGTTCTAAGAATTGATTTCTAAACAATATGAAGAAACTATGGCAATGTCTAGGAACATTCTCTAGTATTAACATCATATTATAACAAAGGTAAACTTAGTTTTCACGAATATTTTGTACGTTTTCTGAAGACTACAAGAGGATCAAGGATTACATAAAACAATTATAAATTGAATTATGGCGTAAATGTTTATAACATATAGAAACTTACTATATTATCGTTTCATACTTGAGAAAGTACTTTAACGCAGTAACGAACAAATAATTTACCTTTGAAAAATACTTTTTTTAGGAGCACAGCTGACAGTTTTACACACTAAAGCACTTAATCCTTATTCCAAAATATGGCTTCCCATCTCTTGCGCCCTCTATAAATAAGAGTTTGGAAGTTGTTTTTTTCTGGTTCTATACCGGTGATTTTTTTTTTGCAATTATCAACCGATATATTTATTAATCCCGAAATCAATTAACTAAAATATTTTACAGCACGATTTTATCGTCTTGATTCGTAGATGTTTGCCTCATTCTCCAAAGGCAGAAGATCGCTTTTGGTTAAAGAAGTCCATATTATTTTCACCTGCAACTGTGCCATTAGGCCTGCATATAGATAAATTAAACAAATGATGGAGACACCTTGGGTCGTTTATCTCTGAATGACACTTTCCATCACACAATGAGAAAATCACAGAGGTAGAAGGAAGAGGAGACAGGTTCATTGAGATAATGATCATTGATATTACAGAGGTAGACTGGCAATGGGCGCCACATGTACAAAACTTTAAGCCTATTGCTCAGAGAGGCAGAGAGAGATGCGCGTTTGGGTAGCGTAAACAAATCTTTCACCACGATCTTAGACTTACATGAATTGTGTACTAACTACTGAAAAGTACCATAAAAGCAGCAATTCGACATTTCATAGGTTAGTAATTTTTTTTTAAAGTACCATAAAAGCAGCAATTCGACCTTTCACAGGTTAGTAATTTAAGAATATTGTGAAATGCTTTAAAATTGAAATTGTTAAAGCGGAGAGGTCTAAAAATAAATAAAGCATTTTAAAATACCGTCCTTTTCTGGTATTATATCAAATATAGTTCACGATTTTTTTCCTAAATGAAATTAATAATATTTACATACGAAAAGAAAGTGATTTACAGATTGAAACAGCATGGAATTTACAGAATATTTTCCTGAATTTTGTTCCTAAAAGAAATATTAAACTTAGAAATTAATTTTATGAGACTTTTATGAGACTTCTGCTTTGCATTTTTATTTTGCCAAAATAACACATTTTTTTTTCTCAAACGAAACGCCTGAAATAGGGATTTTATAATTTTGCATCTGATAAATGAATGCTAAAAATTTGCTTTTCATATTTGATAAAAAATTTTATGAGATGAAATGTTAAGGTTTTTCAATAGTGGTTCAAGCTCCACTGTCTCTCTTTAAACAGTAGCTAGTACTATCTGTTCCCAGCATTTTACTGTTTTAAAAATAAAGCTTCAGAAAATGGCACAGTGGGATTAATTAATGATACTGTGCCAACTTTATTCACATTTGTAACAAATGTTTGTATTGAGAGACACTTGTAGAAGATACAATAGAAATTGCAATGAGAACAGATATTGCCTATAAAAATGATCACTCATGCTGTGTAAGGGGGGAAAAGTCCTGGAAAATTTAAAAGAAAGTTGATGTCAATGCAAAATGAAGTCCGAAGCTTGCAGAAAATGTTATGGTGACATTATTGCCATCTAAGAGCTAAGCAATCAGACTCTTCTTCTTTAAAAGAAATATTAGATTTGTTTAAGGCTCAAAAGCTCATCAAGATGACATTGAGACACCAAAGCATGTGTTTCTAGATATAACTTTAAACCTGTTCAGAAATTCACAGCAAAAATGCTGAAAGAAGCAATGGCAAATTTTATTGCCAAGAGGTAAATAGGTTTACCATGATATTACGTTTTCATTCTCCAAAGGTTTATTAAAAATTGAGGTTCTATGTTTTTCATTTTGAAAAAGGCTTATGAATTTGTAAGAGAAAAATTTCTTCCCCAATAGCTCCACAATTTTAACCTGGTGCAGATCTGTAGATGGCTTTCCTGGATTTATTGAAGTTTTCTGCACGGAAAATTTTGCTGATAGTAAGCAGAAGCATGTGATAATGCACTTTATTATTTGAGGAGAAGTCAACTAGGAAACAAATGCTGTTCAACGGTAAACACTATTGTGGATATGTGGATTATGGTAATAATGCTAATGATGAAATTTCAGATATAGCTCCTGAAACACTAATTTTTATGATTGTTTCAGTTTTATATAGCTGGAAAATCCTCATAGGTTATTTTTTTAACAGTTGGTTTGTCTGCCTCAAAATATCTTTTTACTTGCAAATTCAGTCGGGACGATATTTAACTTTTGTTAAGCTATAAGAGCAAAAGAGGGAAACTATAATAACCTAATTATCTTTAGTTCCAAAGTGTACATATGCAGTTAATAATTAACCGGCTGATAATTAATAAGAAATATGGCAATTGGCTGATAATTAATAAGAAACTTTCAATGAAATTAAAATCATTGGCAGCAATCATGAAATGCCCAGTGACATTTTAGGTGTTTCTCACATGTGGATAATATCAAGCAATCACAGTAAAGCAATGAAGGTCATTGTGTCTCTTTTCTCTGAAATTGGAAAATATCATTATAAGCTGCCTTTATAGTAAAACAATTATGAAAGATTTCTTGCATAGAATGTAAATTAGCATTAATTGCCTCTTACCTAATGCAATCTTCTGTGTCTGTACTTATTAACCCTTACAGAGTAATTTTTTTTTCTTTAAGAAACAAGAACTTTTGAACCTTATTATGAAAAACTAATGAATGAAAGAGTCCATGTTATATATCAAAAGAAAAAGCATTCAATTCTGGAAAAAAAATAATAAAATCGAAAAAAAATGGTAGGGAAGCATAAAAAAGCACGTTGCAGGTTCTTTTGCAGAAATTTTTGGAAACTGATTAATCAGCTTTTGTCACTTTAAAGGTTAATATTGAAAATTGAGATTTTCTCGCCCTTCTCACAGTACGTGTGTGCAACTGCAAAAATTACTTAACAGTGTCTTCCAGGAAAAAACTTCATATTCTCAACAACAACCATTTCATACCTAATTAAAAAATTCAGGTTAATATCCTACATAGGCTTTAATACATGTTGTTGCTCAAATCACTAGATAGTCATATCAGTAATAGGGAATAGGATGTGGAAGTTGACAATCATTGCTTATAATATGAAAAAGAAACATTGCAAAAGATTATTCTAAAATTAGACTTCACCATTTAGAGACACAAATGACAGAAAAATTAAAACGCATCAATATCAGAGCAAACATCTAAATTTGCACATAACACAGTGACAAAAATATACTTTGCAGTAACTTCATTTCTTATATTCTCTGTGTGTGATATGAATTTCCTACTGTCTCAGTGGAAATAAAAATAGTTCGCATTTTTTTCTTTTTTTTATAGCATGAAGTTTCAATTATGTCATTTGTGGTGTGTGTGGGTGTGTGACCTTGGATTTGCTTCTGCCTTCATCATGATCATCATCATCATCCTCAAGCAGCCATGGGCTATGGAGGTCCAACCAGACCGTGCAATTTAGTTCTCCAAGCAAGTGTATCCTGAGCTACATCTACTGAATCTGGCCACTGCACACCAATTCTAACAAGGTCCTGTTTGACATTGTCTGCCCACCGCATCCTAGGTCTCCCCTTCTTTCTGAGGCCTTTAGGCACACTGTTCATAACCCTATTCGCCAATCTATAATTATTCATACGGGCAACATGGCCAAACCAACGGAGTCTCTCTCTGCACAATATGCTGCTTAAAGGAGGTTGCCGACTCCTTTGCCTAATCTCATCATTAGCAACAGAGTTGAACCACCTAATACCCAAGATACTGCGTAAGCATCTGGAATCAAAAGCATCTAGTTTCCTGTTATCTTGTTTACAAAGTGTCCAAGTTTCACTACCATAACTAACCCTAGAAAGAACCAAACTACTATACAGTCTAATTTTAGTCTTTAGGTGTATACGCCTATTTCTCCACACTTTCCATAGGTTCGTAAAAGTCCCGGCAGCAATCCCTATTCGTCTGTTAATCTCATGCCGCACATCACCATTATCTGTTACATAGCTCCCAAGATAATTAAACTGTGACACCTGCTCAAGACTGCAACCATTCAGATTAACTGAATCACAGCCTGCCTGACCAATTTTCATCACTTTAGTTTTCTCTCTGTTTATAACCAAACCTACTCTACAACCAGTCTCATCAACAGCTGAATGAAAGAGTTCATCTCATCAACATCATTTGCCAAAAGGGCTAAATCATCAGCATAATCTAAATCAGAAATTTTTGTATCTCCAGCCCATTTAAGGCCAAAATCTTTCCCTTGAAGTGAATTTCGCATAACATAATCAATAACCAAGCTAAAGAGAAAAGGAGACAAAATGCACCCTTGTCGAACACCAGAAGTAATGCTAAACCAATTGCTACAAGCCTTACCAACTCTCACACACGACTCAGTGTTATTATAGAGAGCTTTCATAATGTTAACTAACTTGTCTGGTATACCATATGATCTCAAAATCGACCACAAATTATGACGATCAACAGAGTCGAAAGCCTTTTTGAAATCAACAAAGCTAGCAACCAAAGGTTTCTGAAACTCTAAACATTTCTCAAGAATCTGCCTAAGTGAAAATATCTGATCCACACATCTCCTACCACTTCTGAATCCACATTGCTCATCACACAATTGACTGTCAACTAGATTCTTAATTCTATTAAGCACAATCATGGAAAGAACTTTACTTGGAACAGAGAGTAGGCTGATACTCCTATAGTTATCACAAGAACTGCGATCACCTTTTTTGAAAATAGGGACAACAATAGCTCCGGTAAAATCCTTAGGAACCATGCCTTTATCATAAAAGATATTCAGAATTTCAGTCATCCAAGTGGTAACCGAAACATTCCCAGCCTAAGCATTTCCGTAGTAATTTCATCTACCCCTGGGGATTTATGAAGTTTAAGTTTAGAAACAGCCAAAATAACTTCAGATTGTGTTATAGGGCCAACATTAAAGCCACCAATGCATCTATCATCATTGCAAACAATGGGAGTAGAACTAACTACATTGTTTAGAACATCACTGAAATGCTCAGCCCACCTAGCCATGACAGAATCCTCCCCTTCTATAACCTTACATTGTTTATCCTTCAATCCTTGTATGCCTGTCCGTTTTCTACCACACAAAACATTAACTATCTGGTACAGCTCTCTGCTGTTGTGCTATCTAACTGCTTCCTCGGCTTTGTCAGCCAAACCATTAAGCCAAAGATTCTTATCAGCAGCTAACTGATCCTTTACAAGTTTATTAAGGTCTCTGTAATGCTTTCTATTAGGACTAGTAGGGTATTGATTAAGGGCATTCCTGCAGTTTTTTCTTTCCGAAATAAGCTCAAGTGCCTTATCACTCAGATAATTTTGCCTCTTCTGCTCCTTTTTTCCTAAAAGAGTACTGTTAGTGTCCAAAAAAGCCTGTTTAAAATGATCCCACTCTTCCTCAACTTCAGTAGTAAGCAAACCATGACTGTCATAATGACTAAGTAACCTATCATGGTAAGCTTTGGCAATAACTGGATCTTTCAGAGCTTCAGTATTAAAAGTAAACTTTTTAACCCTAACCCAACACTTTTTAAGTTTAAGTTGCAACACACTTTTAACAAGGAAATGGTCAGATCCAATTTCAGCTCCCCTATATGCCCTGGTATTCCTAACAGAACTAGCCCGTTTGCTGTTAATTAATATGTAATCAATCATATTCTTATGCAGCCCATCAGGTGAAACCCATGTGTACTTATGTATGTCGCGGTGTTTGTAATAAGTGTTAGTTATTCTGAATCCATTGAGTTTACTTACCTGTAGGAGACGTTGCCCATTGCCATTGCAGCTACCAATACCAAAAGGGCCTATTACTCCTCCCCAAAGGTCAGAGTCAGTACCAACTTTGGCATTGAAGTCACCAAGAACAAGGGTAATATCTCATTTCTTGACAGAATTCAAAATATCCTGAAGTTGTTCATAAAACCTAACCTTCTCATCCTCATCGGCATCCTCAGTGGGGGCATAACAGCAGATAACATTCAAGTCTTTAACGCTTGTCTGAAATTTTGCTGTAAGAAACCTTTCATTAATGCACTCATATCCTAGAAGAGCATCGCTAGCGTGTCCGCTGAGAAGCAGACCCACGCCTTGGTGATGCTTATTGTCGTCCCTCCCGGAAAAGAGAAATTTAAGGTTATTTTTAAGAAACTGACCTTTATCTGTCCATCTGGTCTCTTGCAAGCCGAGAATATCTAAATTATAACGGTGGAATTCTTGTGTGAGGACATCAAGAGAAAAAGCTCTGTGCAGAGTCCTAACATTCCAACTACCTATGGAGAGAAAATGGTTAGTGGGATGTTTAAAGAAACTATGTTTATTGAGAGAGGGAATGCCGACAATATCAAACAGCCCCCTAATCGCAGACATGGGGCAAAGACCCGTTCCCCCACTACTAAAGGCTGA
Source organism: Ryuthela nishihirai (assembly GCA_038380435.1). NCBI lineage: Eukaryota > Metazoa > Arthropoda > Arachnida > Araneae > Heptathelidae > Ryuthela > Ryuthela nishihirai. Next base: position 5,167,255 of record JAWZYU010000004.1, read on the forward strand.
AGCCATCTACACTGGAAGACTTCCTCCAATGTAGAATTTGACGATGCCAATAGAAGCAAAGAGTTCAGGTGCCTGCGATGACTTCTGCTCAGGATTATCCACCAGCTGATAAACATATCCTGTGAATCTATTCACTTGGGGCTGTCAACCCACAAACAAACAGAAAACACAGTGGAAGATTTTCTCTCCACAGAAGCCCACCAGTGCAGCAAAATCAGGATCCATAATCAAGCTCAGAGCCATATATCTGTCCAGTCCAGTAGGTTTATATGGTCAGCACCAGGACCCTGTGTGGTTGACCACTCCTCAGCAGGGTAGAAAAAAAAGAAAAGTAGCCATAGTTGTCCAGATCAGTAGGCCACACTAATCTGGCAGCCCTCCCCTTCCGTTCAGTTCCACAAGAGAGTATCTCTTTTGAAAGTTACTAAGTGTGTGTGTGTGGGGGGGGGGGTTGCCTTTCCTTCTACGTTAGTTGAAATGAGAGAAAGTGTAAATTATTTTTATATATGTATATATAACATGCAATTTCAATTAGGTCATTTCTGTGTGTGACCTTCGATTTCCTTCTGCCTTAGTTGAAATAAAAGTTTACAATATTTGTTTTTTCATAGCATGAAATTTCAATTATGTCATTTGTGGGGGGGTTTGAATTTCTTTATGCTTCAGCAGAATAAGAAGCTTACAAGATTTGGGTTTTTTTATAGAATGAAATTAAATTATATCATTTACTGGGGGGAGATTTGATTTCCTACTTCAGCTGAATTAAAAAAAAGTTTACACTATTTGATTATTTCTGCAATTTTTAATAAAATTTAATATTTTTTAATGAACGAAGAAAATAAATGAGACTTTTCATGTTTTTTTAAACGAGGCGTGGATTTGCACAATTAAGATCTATAAATTTTGCGGGCTTTTGCTTAAGCTAAAAGATTTTATCCTGTATTAGATTTTAAAACATGTTTACCATTGTCCCTGTTTTAAACGGGCTCAAATTAAAGTCTGCTAAGTTTACAATCAATTTAGTTCAGCTTTTATCACATATTAAGAGCATATCGATTTTTTTCTAAATTTTCATACAAAACCTCAATTTGAAAGAGAAGCAGTTTCCAGCGTCTTCGTTTTTCATCCGATATAAATCATTAAGTATGTATTAATTTAATCTATTTTGTTTTAATTACTGCACTGGAATAACCTCATTGAAATAAAAAAAACCAAAAAAACAGCAAAGTTGTGCTTCATTTTAATCCTTTGGTCGTCGTTCATTCATCGTCGTTTACCAGCCATTCACAAGACATCATCGGTATTCTTGCCTTCTTAAGCAGTCTGCAAGCACATCCACCTGTAATAATGGCTGCCCATGGTAAGGGAATCGGAGTCCCGTCCACCTCAATGGTCCTGTCTCTAGTATTATTACCTCAATGGATGGGTTAATTCTAAAGAGATTGGACAGCAGCCATGTTACTCTATTCAAAACATTAGCTTTAACTTTCTAACTATAATAATACAACGATTTCCACTCTATAAAATATTAACGATTGGTGATTTTCATATTATGGTCACTTCCATTACATTTATTCACCATTATGCTTTTCGAATAGCTCTTCAAAGTAGATACTTGGGGGTGGGGGGGGGGGGGTCAGTTGATAGCATGTAGCATGCCAGGCTCATAATCTGTAGTTCCCAGGTTCAAGTCCCAGCTGGGTCAGCGTTGAGATTATATTGAGATTATTTATCTCTGCAAAATTCTCTGCCCTGCCCACAGTCAGTAGGGGACATCATTGGGCTTGGAGAGACCGCCGTCCGTCGGATGGGACGCTAAGCCGTGAGTCCATGTGCGGGAGAGCCATACCCTGTGCAAATTAAAGAACATGCTGGATGGCCATCTGTCTCCCAACAGCTGTTTCAGTGGGTCCCATCCCCCAATCTTCTCTGAGCCTTCAGGGTCCATGTGACCTGGCTATTTAGCCTATGGTGTGCAAAAAAGTGCTGCTCAGAGGTAAAACAACCCAACCCAAAGTAGATATTGGAAATTATATTTCACTAAAAGGTTTAACAAACAAACTAAAAATAAATACACCATGCAATGTGCAAACAGTTTTCTGTTGAAGTTATGTCGTTTTGAAATCTGAGTTTTAATTCTGTGTACAAAATCTTTCTGAATATAGGCAGAATACCTCATTTCTTTAGAATTAATGCACTAATGAATTAAGTGAATAAATATAAACATAATGTTATGATATTAATATTCTTTTTTATAATTTAGGGAAGCGCTTGATGTTAAGAATGGACTACTTGATCGACATAAATTAAAAAAAAATACCCCCTCAAGCAGCTGCTTGATACAGAGGTCTGACAGTTTATATGCCATAGTAGAAGGTCTGAGATTATGGCAGGACCTCAGAAGAAAAACGACACATACATCCATGCCTTACCTGGGGCTTGAACCTAGTTCCCTTAGATCAGTAGCCAAGCGTGCTAACCACTCGGCCATGGGACGGCTAGTGATCGACATGTGTGTCTAGAAATCTTTCAGTAAACATTTTTTTTTTGATAACTGAATTTTTTCTTCAGAAGCAGATATATTTGCTTCAAGCAAGCAATTATAATATTGAATTGTTTTCATTTGATTCTGGAATTTCAAAATTCATTCTTGTAGAATTCAAGGGGACTTTGTGCTGTTTAATTCTACCACTGAACGCAACTTTTTTTGCACACAATGGAGTAAGTGGCTAAGTCACAAGGACCCCAAGGACTCACAGAAGATTGGCTAAGGTGACCCATTGGTAGAAGACAGACAGATGAATGCCTACGTTCAAGAAGGTCATCTTTTATCTGTGGGTCATCCAGCCTAGTGCCTAACCATGATTTAGTTTGGGGGAGGAGGGGGTGTTATTTTTGTCTGAGAATAAGACTTGAATAGGGTTTCCAATTACATATCCATTCCAATTTCCAATTACTAAAATATTTCTCTGGACAAGAAATGTGAAGATGATATTCCATATATAAAAAAAAAATTTTGTGTTGGGCATATAATATGAGGCTAAAACAAAATTATAAAATGACAACTGTTTTGTATTTCAAATCCAGCAGGCAAGTTTGATATTTCGTATAAGACGACCGGATTTTTAGGGTTCCAGACAGTTTGCTCCCCTCCTAGGAACATGCATCCAGCGTTTCGTTTAACTTGCACATGGTGCGGCTCTTTTCCACACATAGCATGGTTTAACGCACAGATTAGTGGGTTTAACGTTCCATCCTTCGAATGCAGGTGCATAGCGAAGGACTATGGTTGTTGTTGTTGGGGGGGGGGGGAGAAATTCAAAACTTTCCAACTAGAAAATCAAATTTTGCCAACTGATAAAGTAATATTTCTGTCAGGGTTCGTACCTAGGTTTTCACTCTGTAGGTGGGGGGGGGGGAGAGATTAGGCAATTTTCAAAAATTCAAAACTCTCCTGCATTTTGCCCATTTGACTTCCAAGTTTCCAAAATGGCCATAATTTCACAGGAATAGTCCCAATATTTACATCTCGCCTGAATTGTAGCAAGTCAGTGTGAATTTTCACAACTCCCCTTGATTTGGCCAACTCTCCTTTATTCCACAAAACCATTCCCAATCTTTACATCTCTCCCGAATTTGCTAAGTCACTTCAAAATTTTCAAACTCCCCAAGATTTTGAAAGTTTTTTCGATTTTGTCAACTCTCCTTAATTTTCCAAACCCAATCCCAATTACCTCAATTCACCAGTATTTTCCAAGTGGATTCGAATTTTGTCAACTGCCCTATATTTTGTTAAGTTTCCTCGATTTGTCCAACTCTCCTTAATTTCACAAAACAAATCCCAATTTTTACAACTCGCCTATATTCTACCAAGTGGATTCCAATTTTGCCAACTCGCTATAGTTTAAAAAAAATTGCAATTTTTATTTCTTTTCTGAATTTTCCATGTCACTTCGAATTTTATCAACTCTCCTTAATTGCACAAGAAAGGCACAATTTTGAGAACTCCCTGTATATTACCAAGTGACTTCCAATTTTGCAAACTCTTCTAGATTTTGCCAAGAGTTCTCGATTTCTCCAACTCTCCTTAATTTCACAAAACCAATCCCAATTTCTACAACTCACCTGTACTTTACCAAGTGGTTTCCAGTTTTTCAACTCCCCTAGATTTTGCCAAGTTGTCTCGATTTTACCACCTCTCGTTAATTTCGCAAAAACAATCCCAATTTTTACATCTCTTCTGAATTTGCCGTCACTTCAAAATTTTCAAACTCCCCAAAATTTTGCCAAGTTTTCTCGATTTTGTCAATTCTCCTTAATTTCAGAAAAACAATCCCAATTTTACAACTCGCCTGTATTTTACCAAGTGGATTCGAATTTTGCCAACTGCCCTCGATTTTGCCAACTCGCCACAATTTTACAGAAAAAAATCCAAATTTTTACATCTCACCTGATATTTGCAAAGTCACTCTGAATTTTGCCAACTCCCCAAAATTTGCCAACTCTCCTACATATTATGAAGTTGCCTCGATTTTGACAACACGTCATATAATTTTAAAGAAAAAAGAATGCAATTTTTACATCTCACCTGAATTTTGCCAACTCCCCACAAATTTCCCAAGTCACTCCGAATTTTGTCAATTCTCCACGATTTTGCTAAGTCACTCCGAATTTTGCGAACTGCCCCTAAATTTTACCAACTCGCCATAATTTTACAGAAAAAAATCCCAATTTTTACATCTCACCTAAATTTTGACAACTCCCCAAGATTTTACCAAGTCACTCCGAATTTTTCCAACTTTCCAAGATTTTGCGAAGTTGTTCCGATTTTACCAATTTCTCTGTGTTTTACTAAGTGGTTTCGAATTTTGCCAACTGCTTTAGATTTTGCCGTTTCTCCATTTTCCAAACAGCCCTAGATTTGCGAAGTTGCTTCAATTTTGACAACACGCATTAATTTTACAAAAGAAATTACAAATTTTTACAACTCACCTATATTTTACGAAGTTCTTTGAATTTTCCCAACTCTGAGTTACTTTGGGGGGAACCTTCCCCCCATCCCTCCATAGCTACGCCCTTATTCGGATGTGACGTTAAACCAGTATATAGCGAAAAATATACTTATCAAACAAGCTCAAATTTCGTACTAAAAAATAACAGAGATTAGCTTCACTTTTTTCAGTTTCTTTGGTTATTATCAGTAGAACCTAATTTCAGTTTAATTTAAAAAATTGCATTATTTTTCTTTTCTTTCATGTAATTTTGATATAACTTTTCGTTTCATTTATTTTTTACCACAAAATTAGCATTTTTTTATCTTACGATAACGAATATCTGTTAAGAAAAATTATATTTAATTCCTTCCGAAATTTTTAAAAAATTGAAAAAAAAAAAAAAAAACCGTAGATACATACAAACATATATACAAAATCCACATGGAGCCAATTTTCCTCTCCAGATGTGTCTCTTCTGAGCTACAGCTGCTGCATTTGGCCACTGTAGGCCAATTCTAGCAAGGTCCTTTTTGACATTGTGTGCCCATTGTATCCTAGGTCTCCTTTTCCTCAAACCCTTTGGTATACCGTTCATACTCCTGTTTACCAATCTGCAGCTAGGCATATGGGCAACATAGCCAAATCAAAGCAATCTCTCTCTGCACAATATGCCACTCAAAAGAGGTTGATGACTCCTTCTTCTAACCTCATCATTACTTACAAAGTCAAACCACCTAATGCCCAATATATTGCGTAAGCATCTAGAATCAAAGGCATCAAGTTTCTAGTTATCCTGCTTACAAAGGTTTACATGTTTCACTACCATAACTAACCTTGGAAAGAACCAAACTATTTTACTGCCTAACTTCAGTCTTTAGTGTTTACACCTATTTTCCCACAATCTCCATAGATTCTTAAAAGTCCCAGCGACAATCCCTATTCTTTTATTTATCTCATGCTGCATATCATCTCTTCTATTCTGCGGTGTCTTCCTGGTGATTCTGGTCATCCATTACCTCATCCGTCATGTACAGCTTTTCAACTGCAGCTTTGACAATAAGTTCCCTGCTACCACCTACTAGCGTACTGGTACGTCTGAAGTCGACTGAGATGCTCTCAAAAGTTGTCTTCAAGATCACAGATTGGATATAAGCTTCAATATGTTTTCCCACTCCAAGTCGCTTTGAGTATGCTTTATGGTACGTAGTTACAATACCATCCCACGTCAGAACATAAGGTATAATATTAACATTACACTTGTGAATTAGGCTCAACTCATTAGCCAGCAGATCATACTTCCTCTTCTTTTCAACCTCTACTGTCTGCAGGTTATCCTGAGATGTTATTCCTACTTCAATAATTGTAATCTCATTCAATACCTTAGCATGCACTACTATATCAGGCTTATTATGTTGGACATGTGTGTCCGTCCTGATAGGCAAATCAACCTTGATGCAATAATAATATAATAATAATAAATTTATTATATTTAATATTTTTTTTACAATTATTTTTTAATATAATAAAATACTTTGAAAATACCTGTTTTCATGAATAAATATTTTATCTAGCTATGTAAATTATCTTATTGTTATCGCGTTAATAAACATTTTTAAATTAGCATTAGGTGTACCTAACCTAATATGTTTTAGTTTAGAATAGATTGACGGTGACAAGTCCTTGCAAGTTGGTAGGCAAACACGCGGTTCATGCAATTTAACATGTTTCGACAAGAATATGGGAGCTTGAAATTACTTGTTTACGGAGCAAGTGCGCCGGCATCGCAAACATACAAGTTAATGCGTGCACAAAATCAAATCTATAAAAGCGATAGCTCTAGGAATGTTTTATTATTTTTATGTGCTTCTCCGTGATAAATAGTCGTGAGTGATAAGTGTTAGAAGTCATTATAAACATTATTTTTATAACTATCTATAAATCTGTTGAGAAGTTAATTTGTATTTGAAAATGTCTGAATCTACATCTAAAAAGAAATTCCGGCAGTACAGTATTGAAAATATGGATTTACGTACTCTCCTCCAAACCAATCATTATCTATGTGTTTAATTTGCCGAAAAGTTTTTTCAAATGAAGCTATGAAACCTTCTAGGCTACAAGAGCATTTAAATAAAATGCATGCTGATAAGAAGAACAAAGATTTATCCTATTTTCAAGAACTGGAAAAGCAATATTTAAAACAGCCAACTATGTCAAACCTTTTTGCGTCGTCTTCTAAACAAGATGATGATGGACTACGAGCCTCATATAACGTTTCATTGTTAATCGCAAAAGCAGGAAAACCACACACAATTGGCGACGAATTAATTTTGCCGGTAGTCAAAGAGATATTAAAAACTGTTCTTCATCATAAGACACCGTCAGATATCATCAAAAAAATTCCTCTCAGTAATAATTCAGTGCAAAGAAGAATAGATGAAATGGAAAAAGACGTTGAAATATCATTATGTGATTACTTAAAGACTTGCAAATTTTCCATTCAACTCGATGAATCAACTCTGCCAAATAACGAAGCTCTATTCTTATCATACGTACGATTTATAAAAGAAGAAAAAATTCATGAAGAGTTATTATTTGCTAAAAATTTGGAATCTGATACAAAGGGAGAATCTATATTTAATACCATGCAAAAGTTTTTTCAAGAGAAAGAAATTCCTATTTGCAATATTTTGTCTGCTGCTACTGATGGTGCTCCAGCAATGACAGGGCGTCATAAGGGTTTCATAGCGCATTTGAAACAAGCAGTACCAAATGTACTCGCTGTACATTGTATTATTCATCGTCAGCATTTGGTTGCAAAAAATTTGAATGAATGTTTGCATACGTCGCTCCATTACGTTATTAAAACAATCAATAAGATTAGAAGCAATTCATTGAATGACCGATTATTTGGTAAGCTTTGTAATGAAAATGATGAAGATTACAATCGCTTGCTGATGCACACAGAAGTACGTTGGCTCTCTAAAGGTGTTTGTCTGAATAGTTTTTTCAATCTATTTGATTCAGTACTGGACTTCCTTGAAGACAGAGACGAAAAATTGCGCGAAAACCTGATTACGTCAAAAAATGACATCGCTTATTTGACAGACCTGTTTAAAATATTTAATCAAGTTAATTTACAATTGCAAGGTGATGAGTTGAATTTAATTAAAACAAAAAGCGTCATAGCTGCTTTTGTGGGAAAACTTCTTCTATTCAAACGAAATCTAGGTAGAGGTGAATACAACCACTTTCCCACATTATCAGCAGTTTCTGCAAAACCGGAAGATTTACTTACTTACTGCCAGCACTTGGAAGTTCTTCATGTTGATTTTACGGAGCGTTTCCAAGATATTTTAAACATGAATATATCGAGTTGGGTTTTAGATCCTTTCACAAACACAGATACTGAAGAATCATCAAATTTGGAAGAGGAACTCTTAGAACTCACGACTAACGGAGCACTCAAAGTAAAATTCAAACATGGATACCAAGAGTTCTGGCTTCAAAAATCAATATCAGTTCTCTACCCTGGATTGTGGGCAATAGTACAGAAGTTTTTAATCGCATTTCCTTCGTCCTATGTGGCTGAGCATGGATTCAGTGCAGTAGCTAATTTACTGTCAAAGAAGAGGAACAGACTACACATCACCGAACGTGGCGATCTGCGATTGATGTTAACGAAATTGGAACCCGACATTAACAAATTGTTAACACTCCACCAGCCTCAACCATCTCATTAATTTTATTTATTATTAATTTTGTGTTTATCTCATTATTTTTTATTTCTTATTGATTCTGTGTTTATTTTTAAAATTTTAATAAACAATTTTATTGTACATTTGGTTGTCGTTTTATTAATTTCTGCTTTATGATTTTTAATAGATAAATAAACAGATAAATTAGGTACAGATAATATGCAACAATATTTTAATATTTCATATAAAATTAACTATTTTGGACTAGGGGGGCGTTGAAATTTTTGTTCTCTTCTAAAGGGGCGATGGTCCAGAAAAGGTTGGGAATCACTGGCATAGATGGTAATTATCTTTGAAAATAGGTGGCGTCAGTAGGTCGAATTTTGTGTTTATCTGTATAATTGGATGAGACTGCAATATGTCTTTTTTCACTTTTTTATGACCATAGGTAACGCAAATTACAGTATTTTTTATCAACGTATAGTTTTGTAGCAGCATCATTGTTTAGAATTGGGGTGCCAACATTCGTATTTCGTTTTCCATTTGCATCGCCGTTGAAGCTGTTCCCACCTGATGCAAAAAGTCTATTTTCATTTCTCAATAGAGCATTGGATGGGTTAGGATCTAACTTTTTCAAGCCATCAACGTAACTTTTTGTTGTCGCATTTCTGTTGTGCCCCGGTTCCCCGTGGTTTCCTATTCTCTTATTGTTCGCATTAAAGACATCCTCGTCAGTTAATGCGACTTTTTCCAAATATCCCTTAGTTACAGCAGCAGAATCGGACTCGGGATCGACAATATAAAGGATTTTTTTTTTCTGCATGAAACTATTCCCCTCGAATGCAATGCTTCGTGGAACGTAAAGCCCATCTTTATTTCTCACCAATGTATTCATTGGACTATTTTGAACAGTGGTCAAGTTGTCGACGTAGTGTTTCATAGTGACATTGGATGAATCTGTCGGTTCTGCAAGATTTTTAATGCGTTTATTACTTGCATCGTAATTATCATTGCCATTGCAAAGTGCTCTTTTTTCCAAATATCGTTTTGTAACTACTCCAGAATCTGTATCCGGTTCAGTAACATTGATTATTTGTTTATTTCGCGCATCGTAGCGATTGTTCCGAAAAATTAAAAAAGTATTATTAACGTATTGAATAGTAGCGGCATCTCCATTTTCTATAGGTCTGCCTACATTCGATATTCTTTAGTATTTGCGTCATAATTTCCCGTGTGATTCAGTGTTATAGACTCTTGTTGAAGATATTGTTTTGTCACAGAGTCCGAACCCTTTTCGGGATTGGCTACATTTCCCAATTTTTTATTACTCATGTCGTAGTCCCCATCGTGTGTCAATTTAAAACCGACACCTGGAATTCTCGCTGATCCTCTTTCGGAACCGGTCTCAGAGCTGATGACCCAAACTTTGTCAAGTAATTCATCTTTATTTACCAAAGTTTTTTCTGTACTTGAGAGGCATGTGCTTGGTTTTTTTATCGATTGCTAAGAAATCTTGTGTTTCGTAACTGCATAAAAATATCTTTCCTGATTTCTGTTGCATGATCCATTTGTATCTGCAACATTTCTCTCTTGTTCTGCATATTAAAGAATACAAAATAATTACATTGTAGTCGAATGTGTTTTGGAGTAGAAAAATATCTCTGTGTCAGATAAATCAATGATATGTTCTTTTTCCTTCCTCTGCCGAATAATTCTTCGATGAGTTTTTGATCTTTTTCCGTTACGAAATCGTCGAAAACAATAAAATTTTGCATGTCGGGATCCAGTTCTTTGACCTTGACGATATCTTCTTTACTGGCAGAGAAAATTGCAATTGAGATTTTTTCGCCAAAAGTTTTCTCCAAAATTTTGTGCAAATCGTCGAATATTTCTTGTATAAACTGATATTTCGGCTCGGTTAAATCTTTGGCATATAAAAAGATTTTATTATAGTAGAGATTGGCCGAGTGGTTAGCACGCTTGGCTACTGATCTAAGGGACCTGGGTTCGAGCCCCGGATTTAGGCTATGGATGTGTGTGTCGTTTTTCTGCTGAAGTCCTGCCATCCTCTCAGATCTCCTACTGTGGCATATAAACTGACAGGCTCCTGTCAGACCTCTGTGGCAAGCAGCTGCTTGAGGGGGTATTTATATTTTTTTTTTTATAGAGATGTTTAAATATTAAGTTCAACAAAAGTTTCGTCTTCCCTGAGCCCGATGGACCACAGATTAAAAATCTAAAAGACCAGAGAGGTGCTAATACGTTTCTGTTCAAGAATTTCTCATCTTCTTCACAGTCAAAATTTTGAATCTCCGTTTGCTTTATTTAAAAAGATCATGTTCTTTGACCCAGGAATTAAATGTATCATCATAACCAAACCATTTAACATAATACTCTTTTTTATTATTCTTCACTCTAGTTTTCAGAATGGTTTCAATTTTATAAATGTAATCTTGCTTTTCGTATTTCACCATTTCTTGGGTGTAAAAACTACCAATGATTGGTTCTCCTTTCAGATCCTTGATCTTATAGGTTATGGGATCTGTATTAAGAACTTGAGCAATTTCAAAAATCTCTTCTGTAAAATTCGGCAGATAACCTTTTCTAAACAGTGTCTTGTACTTGGCGATTCTCACTCTGTCGCCAATTTTAAATTTTGGTGCTGTAATAGATTTAATTCTTTTACCAAACAGATTAAAATACACAATATCTCTGTTTTTCTGCAAGCTTACCTCTTTTGGGGTCATTCATATTGATCTGTGACAAGAAGTGTGTAATTCTTAACGAGTTTTGGTAGAACATCGATCCATTTTCTAGTGTTTTTAGCAGTGAAATATTTCCACATTTTGTCTTTAGAGTCCTATTAAATCGCTCCACAATTTGAGCTTTAGTCTCATTTTCAGTGGCAAACCAATGGACACCTCGTTGGTTAAACAATGCTTGAGTTTCTTTATTGATAAACTCAGTTTCCATATCCGTTTGTAACTTGGATGGCTTACGTTGTTTAAAAATTTCGATTGCTTTGGTAATCTCATTTCTCGTTTTCTTTTTAATGGGTATTGCCCAGGCGAATTTGCTGAAAACGTCAATCACGGTTAAAATGTAATTCGTGTGATTATTGTGATATTTAAATTTTTGCATATCGATTATATCACTCTGCCACTGGTCGTCTACATTGTTTACATTCGAGACATAAACTCGTCTGGTTTGGAACTTTTTATAAATGGGTTTGTGTAACGTGTACACATCTTGTTGTTGGAGAAATCTTTTTACTTCTTTTTCCGTCAATCCAGTTTTGCGCATTAGACCTTTTATACCGGATCTTCCCTTTAATGGGTCAGAGTAAACTGAAGAAAGCATCTTATTTCTTGTGTCCTTAACCGAACCGTTTCTTTGTTTTAATGATAGGTTTGATTATCGTTATTGAAATTCTTTCTCCTAAAGTTGGATTCTGAATTTCATCCAAATCATTTAATAATTCAACGGCTTCGTGTCTCTTTTTATTTTCTGCACATTTGCTGTAAGAAATGTCGTGCTTTTTGCAGGCTTTGTCCACACGATTAATACCAGGATCTCCTCGCATTAACCTTTTCTCCAGTTTCGTAAAAGGTCCAAAATACTGGTAACCTGGAATGTGCATTTCGGGTGGATTAAACCTTTCTTGAATCCAGCTTACTATATATCCACCTTTTACAAATTTTCCTTTTTGTTTCACAAATTTAAATTTCATTTTTCCACACGTTCGACATCTACCTCTCATCATTTCTCTTTTATTCTTTGATGTGACATATTCAACGTTATCCGTTAAAGTTTCGTTTTACACTTTACATAATACATGCTTACTTTTCATATATAAAATATAAGTGCGTGATACTTATAAAAATAAAGTATAATGTATCACACATATCTGACTAGTTTAACGCCTGGAGAAAAGCAAAAACTGTAAATAAGAATCCTATAACTTTAAGTATTGATCCACAAAAGAAAGGTAACGATACTTTGAAACTGACAAAGAGACAAATCATTAAACTGAAAAAATCTACAACGCCAGTTCGACTTCGTTTCAGTAAAACACAGCTAGGTGGATTTCTACCGTTCTTAATACCTGCACTCGTAGCATTGGGAAAAGCAGCTGCAGTTGGAGCTGCGGGATATGCTGGTACTAAGCTTGCACAAAAAGTTCTAGGAAAAGGGTTATACATTCCTGGAAAGCAAAGAGCAGCTGGGTTATCTAAAAATAAAAGAAAGGGAAAAGGTTTGTACATTCCAGGAAAACAAATAGCTCAGGGATTTAAAAAAAAAAAGAGCCATTAAGTAACTTAGATATCGAAAATATAATGAAAAACGAAAAAGGATTCCGTGGTGTATATTCTATTGATTCTTTACCAACAAAAATATTCAAGAACGAAAATGGTATAGTGAGCTTTGACGTTTCCCATGGTTCAGGAACTCACTGGGTAGCTTATTTCAATGATGCGAAGTTACCTTACGTCGAGTACTTTGATCCATTTGGTTTATCTCCACCAGAAGAAATTAAACGTTATTTGCTTACATCTTCAAAGCCGATCGTGTATAACTCTTTGCAAATTCAAGCAAATTACTCTGTAAAATGCGGTTACTATTGCATCTACTACATTAAACGTAGGAATAATAACATAAGCCCATATGATGTATTGTATCAGTTTGAACAAACTCCTAATGATCGGAATGAATTGTTGGTAACAACTAGTATATAAGTATTACATAGTACTACACTATATTAATAAAGATGGAACTCATAACTATCAATTCCTCTACTATTACGGCATACAACCCCAAAGATTTGGAAATTAATTATGAAACGCCGATCACATTCAATGGTGAATACGAGATAGCACTGATCGGTAGCAATATGTGATATTCCTGATACAACATCAGTGATAAATATAACAATAACACTCTGAAATACTTCAATGGAAGGCAATGGAATGAAATAACTTTCCCCGAAAGGAAATTTTGTGGGACGTTTGATCATCATCATCATCATCCCGAATGGAATGTACGATATAGACGGATTTAATGACGTTTCAAAAAATGTCTTTGGGGATCCTAGCCCTATAATACTAGAAAGCAACCTCCCCACATTAAGATTTGTTTTTCGTTTGGCAAGAGGATATAAAATAGATTTTTCTGAAGGAAAGTTATGAGAAATACTAGGGTTCGAATCGAAAATTATCGATGCAGCAAAAAACGAAGGAAAGTTCCCACCCAACATTATGAGAGGGGTTGATCGCATTCTAATTCACTGTTCTATTGTCGAATCTTCCTATCTCAATAACAGAAGAGCGACGTGTTGTACAGTTTGGTGCCTCAAACACCGCCTGTCAGTTTAATCGACACACATCCTTTCCTCCCCATATATTTACCACTGAATAAAACTGATTACATTTTACAACGTTAGAATGAAAGTAACCGATCAGAACAATAAAATAATTGACTTGAACAAGGAAAACGTGACTTATATGTTACACATAGACCCAAATAAAGATGAAGATGCTGAGAAAGCAAATTAAAATATTTTATATAAATTCGTCGCCTATCGTTCGAAAAAACGAGAAAATATCCCCTAAGAGCAGAAATATTCTTAATCAGTTAATTTACGGAAATGGCCTAAAAATCATAAAATCATAAAGTAAGTATAGGATGAACGTTGAAGCTACTTACTGGAATTTGTTCCAAGACTCAATAGACGATAATTCCAGGACAAAATACGAGTACTTGGAATATCGAGAAACCAATGTGAATGTTAAAAATCTAGAAAAATACGAAATATTTACCAAAGATATGGACGTTTTTCTACCTCCGCACAATAGTTATATACATGTCAGAGGCAAAATACTGAAATTAGATGGGTCTGATATCGGCGGCAATGATGCAGTTACGATGGTCAATAACGGGTACAACATTTTTAAGAGAGTTAAATATTATATAGAAAACAGAGAATTGGAAGATATTGAATTGCTAGGAGTGACGACCACGATTCACAATTTAATTGATTTTGCCGAAGAATTTTCACACAGTGCTGCCACAAATATGATGTGGTTCAAAGATACGGCAGACAGTTCGAAAATGAATAAGTATTTGTATGATGGAGGTGAAGATAAACTGGACATGAATAATAAAATAAAGGATTTTGAACAAGCGCTGAAGAAATATCCTGAATTCAATCAAGGATTCTCAGACAGGTATGAAATTACAAAAAATAGTCAAAACGTAAGTTTATTCTTACTACTGAATCGACTGTTTGGATTCTGCCGAGACGTGGATAAAGTGTTTCGCTGTGTAAAACATACCATAAAACTAGAAAAGTGTGATGACAAAGACATTATTCAGAGAGTTGGGGCTACGTTGCATAAATTTGAAATATCTCACGTATCTTGGTTTATTCCAAAAGTGGAACCACCACTGCAAGTACTTGCAAAACTAGAATCTCAGTTAGCAAGCGGCAATCCACATGAAATCTTTTGGGAATCTTGCTAACTGTACAAATCTGATACTCGAATTGACACTCATGTCAGTTGGTGCGTTACTATAACTCAAAATAAACCTGTCCATCTTTATGTCATCCAAAAGTACGACATAAAGATTTTTGTACGACAATCGTTTTATGTCGTACAAAAAAACTTACAAAAAACATACAAAAATAACTACTTACTACTCAGGAGAGAAAGTCAAAGTGACTTGGAATCGCTTGAGACCCTTCTTAAATACTCCACAGAACCGAAACTGAATCTTGAACTTTGGTTTTCGATAAAAATTTCCGTTTCATAGCAAAATTATTACTTGGACTTTGCAACTGAATCTTGAACTTTGGTTTTGGATAAAAATTATTACTTGGACTTTGCTACTGAATCTTGAACTTTGGTTTTGGATAAAAAATTTCGATTTGATAGCAAAATTATTACTTGGATTTTGCTACTGACTCTTGAACTTTGGTTTCGGATAAAAATTTTGGTTTGATAGCAAAACTATTACTTGGACTTTGCTATCAAACCGAATTTTTTTTTTAATCCAAAACCAAAGTTCAAGGTTCCGTTTTGGTTCTGTTGAGCATTTAACAAGGGTCTCAAGCGATTCCAGGTCACTTTGACTTTCCCCTCCGGTATAGAGTCCCAATCTAAGGGGGGCGGGGGTGGCTCAGTCGGTAGCGCGTCAGGCTCGTAATCTGTAGTTCCCAGGTTCGAGTCCCAGCTGGGTCAGCATTAAGATTTATCTCCGCAAATTTCCCCGCCCTGCCCACCGTCAGTAGGGGACACCGATGGGTTTGGAAAAGCCGCCGTCCGTCGGATGGGACGTTAAGCCGTGGCCCCGTGTGCGGGAGAGCCATACCCTGTGCACTTTAAAGAACACGCTGGAGGGCCTTGATGGGGGGCTACCATCTGTCTCCCAACAGCTGGTCCAGTGGGTCCCCTCCCCCAACCGTCTCTGAGCCTTCGGGGTCCATGTGACCTGGCCATTTAGCCCATGGTGTGCAAAAAAAGTGTCACTCAGAGGTAAAACAACCCAACAACCCAATCTAAGGTAAGTACGATTTAAATAGATTTAATTGTAAAGCTGGAACGGGAATTATTACCTGGACTTTAGTTAGATAAAAGTTTTAACATTCTTATAGGTGATCGCAGTTCTTGTGATAACTATAGGGGTATCAGCCTACTCTCTGTTCCAGGTAAAGTTCTTTGCATGATTGTACTTAATAGAATTAAGAATTTGGTTGACAGTCAATTGCGTGATGAGCAATGTGGATTCAGAAGTTATAGGGTATGTCGGGATCAGATATTTTCACTTAGGCAGATTCTTGAGAATTGTTTAGAGTTTCAGAAACCTTCGGATGCTAGCTTCGGTTGCTAGCTTTGTTGATTTCAAAAAGGCTTTCGACTCTGTTGATCGTCCTAATTTGTGGTTGATTGTGAGATCATATGGTATACCTGACAAGTTAGTTAACATAATGAAAGCTCTCTATAATAACACTGAGTCGTGTGTGAGAGTTGGTAAGACCTTGTAGCAATTGGTTTAGCATTACTTCTGGTGTTCGACAAGGGTGCATTTTGTCTCCTTTCCTCTTTAGCTTGGTTATTGACTATGTTATACGAAATTCACTTCAAAGGAAAGATTTTGGCCTTAAATGGACAGGAGGTAAGAAAATTTCTGATTTAGATTATGCTGATGATTTAGCCCTTTTCGCAAATGATGTTGATGAGATGAACTCTTTCATTCGAGCTCTTGATGAGACTGGTAGTAGAGTATGTTTGGTTATAAATAGAGAGAAAACTAAAATGATGAAAATTGATCGGGCAGGTTGTGATTCAGTTAATCTGAATGGTTGCAGTCTTGAGCAGGTGTCACAGTTTAATTACCTTTGGAGTTATGTAACAGATACTGGTGAATGCGGCATGAGATTAACAGAACGAATAAGGATTGCTGCCCGAACTTTTAAGAATCTATGGAGAGTGTGGAGAAATAGGCGTATACACCTAAAGACTAAAATTAGACTGTATAATAATTTGGTTCTTACTAGGGTTAGTTATGGTATTGAAATTTGGACACTGTGTAAACAAGATAACAGGAAACTAGATGCTTACGTAGTATTCTGGGTATTAGGTGGTTTAACTTTGTAACTAATGATGAGGTTAGGCAAAGGAGTCTGCAACCTCCTTTAAGCAGCATATTGTGCAGAGAGAGACTCCGCTGGTTTGGCCATTTTGCCCGTATGGATAATTATAGATTGGTGAATAGGGTTATGAACAGTGTGCCTAAAGGCCTCAGAAAGAGGGGGAGACCTAGGATGCAATGGGAAAACAATGCCAAACAGGACCTTGCTAAAATTGGTGTGCAGTGACCAGATGCAGTAGATGTAGCTCAGGATAGACTTGCTTGGAGAACTAAATTGCACAGTCTGGTTGGACCTTCGTAGCCCATGGCTGCTTGAGGATGATGTTGATGATAGCAAAATTATTACTTAAACTTTGATTAGATGAAAATTTTAATATTCTTCTATGATAAGAAATTTATTCAGTTTTGGTTTTTTAAATTTCGGTTAAGTATTTGAGAAATATCTCAAGCGATTCGAAGTCAGTTTGAGTTCCCCCCTTTGGTATAGAGTCCCAATCTAAGATAAGTACGATTTAAATACATTTAATTGCAAAGCTTTAATTGTAAAGCTGGAACGGGAAATATTACATGGACTTTCGTTAGATAAAGTTTTAATATTTTTGTAGCAAAATTATTACTTGAACTTTTATTAGATTAAAATTTTAATATTCTTCTATGTTAAATTATCATACACTTCACAAAGTTTCGGTTTGATAACAGAATTATTACTCTGGGCTTTTATAAGATAAAAGTTTTAATATTATTGTTTAATAGCAAAATTATTACTTAAACGTTGCTTAGATAAAAGTTTTTTAATATTCTTGTAGCAAAATAATTACTTTGAACTTCGATTAAAAGTTTTAATATTTTTTCTATGATAAGAAATTTATTCACTTTTGGATAAAACTTTTTAATATTATTGTTTAATAGCAAAATTATTACTTAAACGTTGCTTAGATAAAAGTTTTTTAATATTCTTGTAGCAAAATAATTACTTTGAACTTCGATTAAAAGTTTTAATATTTTTTCTATGATAAGAAATTTATTCACTTTTGGATAAAACTTTTTAATATTCTTCTTTGATAATAGGATTAATACTTTGGACTTTGCTTAGAAAGTTTTGATTCTGCTGTATCCAGTAAGTGTACGATAACTCAACAAACCACATCATTTTTTATCTCATATACACACACACCTCATTTCAAACTAATCCATTTAAACTAATTCACAAATTAGTTTAAACCTCATCTTTAAAAAAAAGTTAAATTAGTTTTTCACATGCTAAAAAACACCCTGTTTTTTTCTAATTTTCACACATATTTTCACAAAAAACCACAAGAAACATACTTTTTACCTCATCCCCCATAACTTTTCCCATGAATTTTTATAGAATTCTGTGGCCCCATTTACTAGCCCAGAACTCTCATTTATGCTACTACTAATAGGCGCGTACACCTAAAGACTAAAATTAGACTGTATAATAATTTAGTTCTCTGTAAGGTTAGTGATGGTCATGAAACTTGGACGCTTTGTAAACAAGATAACAAGAAGCTAGATGCTTTTGTTTCTAGATGCTTATGCAGTATCGTGGGCATTAGGTGGTTGAACTTTGAAAGTAGTGATTAAGTTAGGCAAAGGAGTCGGCAACCTCCTTTGAGTAGCATATTGTGCAGAGAGAAATTATGTTTAGTTCGGCCATGTTACTCGAATGGATAATTATAGATTGGCGAATAGGGTTATGAACTGTGTACCTAAAAGCCTCAGAAAGAGGGGGAGACCTAGGATGCAGTGGGCAGACAATGTCAAACAGGACCTTGTTAGTATTGGTGTGCAGTGGTCAGATGCCTCAGATATAGCTCAGGACAGATACCCTTGGAGAACTAAATGGCACATTCTGGTTGGACCTCAGTAGCCCATGTCTGCTTGAGGAAGATGATGATGATGATGAGTTTGAATTTTGCCTGCTTTCCAAAATTCTCCCAAGCTTTCCCGATTTTGCCAACTCCCCAAGATTTTGCTAATTATCCTTAATTTCGCAAACCCAGTCCCAATTTGGACAATTCGCCCGTATTTTACCAAGTGGATTGGAATATTGCCAACTGCCCTAGGTTTTGCAATGTTGCCTCGATTTTACCAAACTCAGCATAATTTTACCAAAAATAATTCCATTTTTTTTATCTCATCTGAATTTTGCCAACTCCCCAAGATTTTGTCAAGGTGTCCCGATTTTGGCAACTGTTCTTAATTTTACAAGACCAATTCCATTTTTACAACTCACCTGTATTTTATGAAATGACTTCGAATTTGGAAATTGCCCTACATTTTGCAAATTTGCCTCGGGTTTCACAACTACACTAGATTTGTTAAGTTCTCTAGAGTTTTCTAACTCCTCTTAATTTTACAAAAAAAAAATCCCAATTTTCAGAATTGGCCTGGATTTTACAAAGTTGTTTCGAATATTGCCATCTTCGATTAACTTTGGGGGGAGTCACCCTTACACTAGGCACATCAAAGAACATGCTGTCCAGTTGGCGATTTAGTCCATTGTATGCAAAATGTTATCATTATCAAAGACTTTGAGGCATATAGTAACGTGGTTCAAAGGTGCCAATAACGAACAGTGGTCTCTTCAAGCCATCAGTGTCCCTTTTCTCACCGACTGTCAGGTGAGATTTTAGCAATGATAAATCTGAAAGTTGTCACAGTTGGGAGATACAACTTGAATTTTAGTAATATCAAAATTGTTTTAAACAGCGAGTGTCAGGGTTGATTAACATGTGTTTTGAGTTAGTTTCCTCTTTATTACGAAAGACCCAGGGATGGATGAAATCACCACTGAAATGCTTAGAGCTGGAAACATTTGTGTTGTGACATGGCTGAGGGAAATTTTGAACATTTTTCATGATAAAGGTGTTGTTTCTAAGGATTTTACTACAGCTATTATGATCTTCATTTTTAACTAGAAGAACGCATATCGCCTCTGGCTCATATGAGAATCTCGTTTTCAAAGAGAATGAAGCTTTTCTTTTACCTACTGTTCCATTCCTTAAAAGTTTTAATTTCAGCTAGTTGAAGATGGTAAAAGTACAAATAGCATTTTATTAGTAATTATACAACTTAAAATATTCGTCTTTTAATTCTTAAAGCTAAAAAACTTGCATTTCCCACACCTCTTTCAGAAAAGTGGGTAGATTATTGCTGCCAGTGGAATATATCTTAAAAACTACTACTAATTTTTCAAATTTCTATTTTTACATATTATTCGTAAAAATCAATAACAACTGTCCCGTTTCATATTTATGATCTATAAAGGTATATACAACGAAGAGCCAAAACATTATGGCCACCTGCCTAATATTATGTTGGTCCCCCATGTGACACCAAAACAGCTCTTTCCCGGCGATGCATGGATGCTACACGATTTCTAAAGGTGTCTTGTGATATCTGGAACCAACACATTGCCAGAATATCCTTTAACTCTTGTAAGTTACATGGTTGAGTCACAGCAGATCGTATATGCTGTTCCAATACAAACCACAGACGCTCGATTGGATTGATGTCTGGGGAAATTGGAGGCCAGGGCAATACCTGGAAATCTTCCTCATGTTCTACGAACCATTCTTGAGCAAATCCAGGCAGTGTGGCATGGTGCATTATCCTGCTGAAAGAAGGCACTACTAGAGGGGAATACTGTTGCCATGAAAGAATGTACCTGGTCTGCAATGATGTTTAGGTAGCTGGTAGATGCCATAGTTTCCTGCACATGAATGACTGGACCCAGGGTTTCCCAGCAGAATATTGCCTAAGCATTACATTTCCTCCACCAGCTAGTTATCGTCCCAGGGTGCATCCTGGTGCCAACACTTCTCAAGGTAAATGGTGTATACATACCCAACCATCCATATGATGCAACAGGAAAGCATAGGCACTCGCAGTGGCCTGCAGCTACGCATCCCATGTTCAGCTGGGTTCAACGTACTGTGTGTTGTAACACATTACTCCCATCACTTTCATTCAAACTATGGGCGAGTTGCGCCACAGTATCTTTTCTGTTGGCTCGTACCAGCACCCCCCCCCCCGATAGGGGACCAACTTGACGTGGTGGGGTGGCTTCGGGCCCAGCAACCAGTCGAAGGCTTTGCTGACCGGATTGGGTCCACAGTTGGACAAAGCCAAGACCAACCGAGGTCGAAGACATCGCTGACTGGTTTGGCATGCCGGTTGGATGGTGTCAAGACCTCACATCAGGTGCTCTGTGGAGCAAGTTCAAGGGCACGGCTGAACGGATTTGGTCCCCTAGTAGGCATGAGCCGTTTCAAAGTCTGGGCCTCGCTAAGAGTCTCCACCCCGGGTGCTGAGCGAACTTGGATTTACATATCCTTGTTCATGGCTAACCGGGGAACAGATTAAATTTCAGGTTTTTCCGGTGGTTAGCTTTCCTTTTATAGGACTGCTGCCATGTGAGTTATGGGATGAGATGCATCTAAATGGTGTATTATTGCCCCCGACTCTAGATAGTCATGGCTTTCTGTTAACCTGGTAGTGTCGTGAGACGGAACCGGGGATTGCCGTGGTTGCCTAACATCTGGCAACAAATAGCACATTCTTCGCTCGTACCATACGGGATAGCCTTCGTTCACCTCTAGCATTGATGAGCCATGGTTGGTTCATACCTTGTCGGTGGTTCATGGTTTTAAAATCTCAGACCACTTCTAGAAGGTACTAACCACAGCTGACCATGAGACCCCACAAGCCTTGTAATCTCGGAAATTCTCTGACCCAGTCATCTGGTCATTACAATTTGGCCTTTGTCAAACTCACTTAAATCCGCTGCCTTTCCCATCTGAAGGATAAGAATAACACTGATTAACAGAGTTCAGTATCAGCTGTTACTTATACCATTTCATGACCTTCAAACGTGCCATTGTTTACCTGCAGCTGCTTCGATTTACATAAAGACGTGCTGGTCATAATGTTTTGGCTCTTGCGTGTATATATGTATATATATATATTAAAACTATTAAGCAGTTTAAAAATGCGAATTATAATATTTCATTAGTACCAATCACACTATAAAAAGTTTTCTAATTATTATTTTCATTGTTTCCAATCGAAACTTCATGACGTTCATATTCAATTATCAAAATTTCATATATCTATTTCCACCGTTAAAACACCTTCTAACGGTGGAATAACATATGAAATTTTGATAATTGAATGTGAACGTCATGAAGTTTCGATTGGAAACAATGAAAATAATAATTAGAAAACTTTTTATAGTGTGATTGGTACTAATGAAATATTATAATTCGCATTTTTAAACTACTTAATAGTTTTAATATATATACTGGCTC
The DNA here is from genome assembly GCA_038380435.1 of Ryuthela nishihirai. Classification (NCBI taxonomy): domain Eukaryota; kingdom Metazoa; phylum Arthropoda; class Arachnida; order Araneae; family Heptathelidae; genus Ryuthela; species Ryuthela nishihirai. Next base: position 5,189,926 of record JAWZYU010000004.1, read on the forward strand.
CTGATAAATTATAGCTTTATGCAGATTTAAAAAGTGTGAATCATAACAGTTCATCAATTCCTATCTAATCCAAAAAGAATTTTTCATTTATCTCTAAAAAACAAACAATTATCTGATAAAACAAAAAAGGTGTGTTTTCGCACCCCCTGTGGGTCTAAGGGATCAACTCATTGCTGGTAATGAAAATTTCGTGACCTTCACATTCCACCATCAAAATTTCAAATTTTTGGAATTTTTAATTTTTTCCACTGCTAGGGAGCGTAATTATAGCTTTATTTCCGCTATACCTCTCCAACACAAAAATAATTTTTAATTTATTTCTGTAAAGCAGGCTTCGCTACTGATCTAAGGGACCTGGGTTCGAGCCCCGGGTAAGGCATGGTTGTGTGTTATTTTTCTGCTGAGGTCCTGCCATCCTCACAGACCCTCTACTATGGCATATAAACTGACAGGCTCCTGTCAGACCTCTGTGGCAAGCAGCTGCTTGAGGGAGTATTAATTTTTATATTTTTTATCTAAACAAAAAAGGGTACCTATGTTTTTAGAATGACATAACCGAGATTCCGAGTTTGAAGAAATTTGTCTACGTTTTTGTAACTTTTAGTTTAAAGTCGGTATCAAATAGAGAGACAGTATTGTCTTGAGTAGGGTGGAATATGAACCCACGCCCTCCTGATAACATGTCAGGTGTTCGGATCAGATCACTAAGCTACAGGCCATTGACACAGATTGATGTTATGAACTTTCTTACCTGTAGTATACAACTTTGTGTCTCTTGAAGGTGGGGCGTGGGTGGCTCAGTCGGTAGCGCGCCAGGCTCGTAATCTGTAGTTCCCAGGTTCGAGTCCCAGCTGGGTCAGCATTGAGATTTATCTCCGCAAAATTCCACGCCCTGCCCACGGTCAGTAGGGGACTCCGATGGGCTTGGAAAGGCCGCCGTCCGTCGGATGGGACGTTAAGCCGTGACCCCGTGTGCAGGAGAGCCAAACCCTGTGCACGTTAAAGAACACGCTGGATGGCCTTGACGGGGGGCTACCATCTGTCTCCCAACAGCTGTTCCAGAGGGTCCCCTCCCCCAAATTTCTCTGAGCCTTCGGGGTCCATGTGACCTGGATATTTAGACCATGGTGTGCAAAAAAAGTGCCGCTCAGAGGTAAAACAACCCAAAGTCTCTTGAAGGCAGGCTCTTGATCGGCGGCCAGTAGTTCATCGATCAGAGCACCTGACAGGTTATCAAGAGATCGTGAATTTGTTTTCCACCCCAATGAAAACAATTTTTCTCTTATATTTGATATTGAAGTTAAACTTAGAGTGAATGCATTTTTGATAGGAACTTTTAAAATTCATCAATGATTACACGAGGTAGAAATTTCGCCTCTGTGATATCCGCAACAAAAAAAAGATGGAAAATTGCCGAGTTTGCACATCCAAGCTACAGTAAAAAAAAAGAATGAATTTTTTTTAAAGTCATAAAATAAAGATTTCTGCTCCTGCAAGTCGCGTTATTTTAACCGTCAATCATTGCTTTCTCCCTCTTTTCGCATATCTGTCGATCGTTAAAATTGTAGTGCAGTCAGAGGAGCATGCACTCTTTCAGCTTGTGTTGAAAGTTGGCCTTATGTAGATATAGTCAGAGTTTTCGTATTAGAGATATTTCTTGAGATAAAAATATTAACAAAAACAAGTGGTAGAGTTTACAAATTAAAATTAAAGCGATTTCGTAATTTTGTGGTATGGTTCTCACTTTCTTGATATTAATAGGGGGCTAACTGTAAAAATAAATCTCCAATAAAAATAATTCTCTCTCAAGCAGCTGCTTGTCTTAGAGGTTCGATGGGAGCTTGTCATTATAATATGGCATGGAGAAGATGTGTAAGAAAGGACAGACCTCCATAGAAGCACAATAAAAAAAATACCCCCTCAAGCAGTTGCTTGCCACAGAGGTCTGACAGGAGCCTGTCAGTTTATATGCCATAGTAGAAGATCTGAGAGGATGGCAGGACCTCAGCAGAAAAACGATACAGACATCCATGCCTTATCCGGGGCTCGAACCCAGGTCCCTTGGATCAATAGCCAAGCGCGCTAACCACCGCCCTATCTGGGGTTCAAACTCGAGTCCATCTGATCAGTAATCTTAACACTCGGTCTCCGTTTAATATCTCTCCTAACAACGTAAAAGAAGAAAAAAAAAAGTCCGAAAAACATCTTTCATACTCCCAGAAAAATAAAACAATTAATTGATGTTTATAGTTTTGTTAAAAAAAGCACCTGTTCCACAATTTTTAGTAAAAAGAAGTCGCTTACTGCAATTGTGTGTAAATCTATACTCTTGTGACAGTTGTATTGTTTTACCTCTGAGCAGAACTTTTTTGACAGTTGTGTTGTTTTTACCTCTAAGCAGCACTCTTTTGCGCACAATAGGCTAAATGGTCAGGGCACAAGGACCTCTAGGCTCACAGAAGGTTGAGGGGAAAATGTAGATGAAATGAATGAACCCTACTGGACAGCTATTAGTAAATAGATAGTAGCCTCCCTTCAAAACCATTTAGTGTGTTCTTTAGTGTGTACAGCCTATAGCTCTCCTGAACAGGGGGCCAAGGCTTTACATCGCATCCTATGGACGGTGGCCATTACAAACCCATCAGCGTCCCCTTTCTGACCAGCGATTGTTCGAAGGATAAATATACAAGATAGTGGTTTAAGTGTAACAAGTTTATACGCTCTAATCATTCACTTATCATCTGCCCAAACTCTGAATAATTATCATTACATACCTAACCATGTAATGTCAAATAAAAAAAAGTTAAGCAATAAAGAGGTCAAGTGAAAAATAACTTTAAGAAATGAAATAAAATGTATAATATAAAGGAAATGAGTGAAGTAAAATGTTTTACTTATTTTTTCCCTTTCTATACATTTGGTTTTATTGAATACAAGATACCACTTATGTTTCTTTTTTTATGTACCACGCACGACGACTATTACAAACCAATATCAAAAAAATTTGCCACTCTTTTGACGCCCGAATTTCATCTATACTTTTCCTTTTCGTTCTTCGTTTCAGACAGCAATTATTAAACAACCGATTTTGTTTTGCTCAATAAAAACATGCATCTTACGAATACATGAACGTATTAGAACCTAAAACTGAGATGAATGCTTACAATTCGCTGTTGCTCAAACGAAAGCCGACAGTAGACTGACGTCTGAAAGCCGAACGCGTGTGGGCAAGCTCAGAACGCACTTGGACCGACCTGAACTTGATGTTTGGAGCCTGGCGTGGCTCCAAACACCATCGTTTATGGCCAAAAAATATTCAATATCCTTATTAATCGTTCGAAGAGAGAACGAACTCCTTACTTCCCCTTGGCACACTCTAGCTGCAGAAATGGAACTTCAGGTATGCGATTTTCAAAAAGCTTGGTATATAAAGGATTAAACCAGGGCTGGATCTAGTGGTTAGGGGTCACATTTAACAACCGGTACTATCGTACCGGATGTCTCGATGGACATTGATAAATGTCATCGCAATATTCTACATCAATTAACTTTAACTAATGAGTTTATATTAGCATTTATGTTATTAAATTATCTTCCGTCTTATCACAATTATGCTATTTAGCAATCAGTACGGAGGAACTTCAATATTTTAACAACAGTACAGCGGCACAAGTGCTTACCGGCTAAATATCAGCCCTGCTAAGAGGGATGATGAAATCAAAAAGTTATTAAATTTGTACATATCTCACGCATTTTTGAAATATTTAAAGAAACAAATCTCTTCCATTATAGTGTCAAAATCTCGAAAGGGAACATTTTGACACTATAATGGAAATCCATCAGTTTTTCTGGCTCGATTCAGTCACTTGCTCCCACCCACTTTAATTTTTTTCTACTGTAATAGTGCAATTGAAAATCGAGGAATTGTTTTACAAGGAAGAATATGCTTTTCTTAATTAAATGCTCAGTTGAAAGAGCACTGAAGTATAACAGATATCGCTAAATCCGCAACTACCGAAAAATGTGTTACCAGTATGCCCGTACTGGTAACACATTTTACGAATTTCTTGCTGGTATGGCATACCGGCTCGTACCGGCCAACTTTCACCACTGGTTAGTAATCAGGTATGCGAAATTCTTTGCAAGGGAAATATTTTGGTTTGAAGTGGTCTAGAGATTTTAAAAAACTGATTCAGATTATACAGATGATTTAGCCCTGTTGGCTTATGATGTTGATGAGACTGGTAATAATAGAGTAGGTTTGGTGATAAACAGAGAAAAAACTTAAGTGATAGAAATTGGTACAATGAGTGCCATGATGCAGTTTTGCAATTTGAAATAAATATAAATTAAATTTTTGAGGCATTAACCAAGATATCTCTTTGGGATGATAGAGAATCTGCCAGCAAAGCTCAAATGTTTATATTAGCATTTTATTATCACATTGCATTATTAAGTGAAATATTTGTTTTTACTGTAGCTTTAAGCAAACTTGCAGAAAAATAATTTAGACGTTAAGAGAGAAAATGATGCTGTGTTCAATACTTTGCAGACCTAAAAATACAAGAGACTGTTCGCAAAAGATAATTTTGGGAGACTACTAGAAATGAAAGAATCTCTGAAATTATTACGTATCGAATTTTCTAAACCTAGAACGACAATGAAAGAAAAAGAAAAATCGTGCAAATCCGGAAATGTACATGCTACAGATTATTATTGCATAACAGTTTATATTCCAATATTAGAAAGGAAAATTTCTGATATTCAGTCCCGATTTCAACAGGACACACTTGACTTATACTATTTGCAGTGCTGTGTTTCTTAAGAAATAATAACCAAGAATGATGAAACCACAAATTCTGTTGTTAATATTTTTTTGACAATACTCGGAATTATCAAAAGAAAGCGTTGCAATTATGAAAATTAAGTTTGGGCCTGAAATGCAGTTGTGGAAAACGAAATGGAACAATATAAAATTAGAAGATATACCACAAGATTGTTTCACAGATTTAAAAAGTTGTGATTCACAGATTTATCCGAATGTGTGAGAATATTTGAAAATTCTATGTATCTTACCAGTTAGCTTTGTCACCTCGGAAAGAAGTTTCTCATTGCTAAGACTTAAAACCTGCATCAGATCTGGAATGGGAGATCAGTTACTTGGCTTGGCTTTATTATATACTCATCGAAATCTTAAAATATACGAAGAAAATGTAATAGATCATTTATCAAATATGGTTTTTTTAAGTGAAAGGTGGAATTTGTTATTTAATTGTGATTTCTAAAATCTGTTTCTTCAAACAATGTGTTTTAACCTTTTGCACTCCATCGGCGTCGCTACGGCGGCATACTAATACTATTTAACAACTCCGATGTTGCCGTAACGGCGGCACAAACAATAGGTCTATTGTTTATTGAAAAAAAAGTCCTAATACCCTTTTTGAGCAGGTACAAATATTAAAGTGGTGGAGGAAACTATTTTTCTCCGTCATGGAGATATGCTCTATAAATTCTTACACATTACATAAAACTGTAAAAAAGAATAAAAATGAAAAGACCTTGAGCCATTTGAAATATATCAAACTTTTGGTCGACCAAACTGGTTGGAGATTTTTGAGAAGATCGTAGTAGAGCTTCTATCTCTTCATCTGAAACTCGATTGAATTGCAAACTACGTGTCTTAAGGAGAGGCCTAAAGAGAGATTGTGTGGTATGCTCAAAAAGAGCACAAAATGGCAGAAATCGTGAAACTAGCGAATATTGTGACACTTGCCCCAATAAACCAAGGATGCACATGGGAGACTGTTTTTACAGATACCATGCATTAAACAATTATAAAATAAAATTTTTTTAAATAAATATTTTCATATTGTCATAAAAAGATAATAAAAAACATGTTTCTATTAGTTGTATGTCATTTATTCATCATCTTATCTTTTTTTCTTTTTTTCACAAAAATTTTATAAATAGCCTAATTTTTTTCTTAAGTTTGCTTAAAATCCTTTGGAGTTACTGGTAATGCATCCTAAGAAAACATCTGCAGTGCAAAAGGTTAATAATAAAATATTTAAGATAACTAACGATTTCTTATTTCGAATGTTGTAGTAATATTTCTTTAATATGGCTATAACTTGGTATTATTTTATCAAACCATGGACTGAGTACAAAATGGGCTTAGAGAGCTTGCGTATTTTTACTATTAACCTTTCATACATTTTAGAAACATTACTTAATATTTTTCGATTGAAATAAAATTTTGTTAGCTATTCATTCCTTTTAAAGAGAAGTGGGTACTCTTCTCCACAAAGAATGGAAATAATCTAAAAACTTTATTAAGCTTGTCCTAGTTTCTCAAATAAACACTTAGACAAAGACATGCTTGCTGGGTCAGTAGTCAGGTATGCTAACAACTACACCAGGTAGGGCTTATTTAGAAATGCACTAAAACCTCACTACTGCGGATTCTCTATAATTCGTACTACTACTATTTTCTGCAATCTAAGTTTTATCTCCTTTTAAGTATATGTAGTAATTTCTTGGCTTCTACCTACACAACCACAATTTCCAGAAAATATTCAGATATCTAAGATGATTTGATATGTATTAGTCATCAGTGATATTTTATATATATAATTTGGATATTGTGGTTGTGTGAGTATTATTCAATAACAACAATTTTTTTCTGTGCAACATAAAAGTAGTGAACGAAAAATAAACATAAAATATTAACCCTTTTTAAAAAACTTAATAGCTATCCTGACCGCTCATTTGTTTTCTTCAAGGCATAAAAAACTCGAGAAGTGAGAAACTTTTTCCTAATAAATTTAAAGGGATTTATAAAGCAAGCGAAATATGGGGAAGTTATTAATTTTTTTAAAAGATTCCATTCCAGTGACATATAAGAAATCTAGATGTTTTTACATCCCTTTCTTTTCTTTTTTTTGCATTAAATAATGTTTTGAATATATATAAATTATATAAACACATTTTCATAAAATATTGGTTTTCTTATTGTCATATTTTTGTCCTAATATCATCAAGTTAACATTTATTGCTGGATTAAATTTGCTTGTTTTTATGAATGACAGCTTGAAAATACTTGTATGTGATATATATGTAATTATGTTCTATAATTATGATTTTGCACTAATTCGGACTATTCCTTCCACCTGTTAATTTAAATTAGTAAGATTTTACTCTACATATTTATCTAACATCTGCATTATGAAGATATTGAGTTTTTCAATTCTGCAAATAATGATAATATAATAATTTAACGGAAAAAAGTTAACAATTTATTCCATGGGCTGAGAAAAATATTTGTTATTATGAAAACTGTCTTGTTAAAAAGCTAATCATTTAGATCAGTGGTAATAAAACTTCTTGAGAAAACACAACCTTTGTAGCTGTTATTGTTTTTCTAAGAACCGTAATAAAGGACTCTCTGTGAAAGAAGAAATTTTTAAAAAAATCAGTAACTTATTAAAAATAAAATAAATTTTTCCCCAAAAGGAATAAAAAAGTAAATATGATACCAAATAACCATTTTGCATGTTTCCTGTTCTTTGAAACCTGAATGGGTTATATAACCCCTTGGTGCAATTATCATAATTCGTTTTATATTGTTTTCTATTATAACTTGTATTTTAAATTTATTCTATTTCAGGACATCATCCTAGAAGAACAATACTGCGAATTGAAATATAATTAATAAAGTTAAAAAAATTCAGTCCAAAAAGTCTTCATAATATACATAATTAAGTATCCATTTAGTGTTTGAATAAATAATATCTAAACTTCAACAACATAGGATTCCTTCTTGTCAGATAATTATCCATCCCAAGTAAGACTATGAAGCTAGGGTTAAACTGGTTTATTACAAGCATTCACAGAAAGATATCCTGCGTATTCACCGAAAAATCCTGAGTCTTCACAATTTCAAAATACATAATGAGGCACTCAATATATAGTGATTAAACAGCACTATAACATCCAGCATCATCTGCTCTTACGGATTAAAATCTTGTTAAATGGATTCAATTCAAGCATTCACCGAAGTTGAATTCTGAAAATTTTCACAATTTCAAATTTCATAATGAGGCACTTAGAATATAGTCATTAAACAACACTATAAGGTCCAGCATGATAGACGTCTGGTATCAGGGATTAATAGTCCTGTCGTTCTATTTAAAAGCTATTGAAATAGGTGTCCAGTTAGTCTAGCAATGTAAACCATAAATGTATTGAAAATTCATATTATACAACATCAAACCAGTGGTGAAAGTAGGCCGGTATGCCGTACTGGCAAGAAATTATTGCTGGTATGACGTACCGGTAAGACACTTTTCAGTAGTGGATCCATTAACGATTTCTTTTTCCCCTTAATGCTTCTTCAACCGAGAATTTATTTTTTTTTAAAAGCGAACCATTCCTTTTAAGAAAAATTCGTCTGTTTTTAATTGCGTTCATCATCATCATCATCATCATCATCATCATCATCATCATCATCATCATCATCATCATCATCATCATCATCATCATCATCATCATCATCATCATCATCATCATCATCATCATCATCATCATCATCATCATCATCATCATCATCATCATCATCATCAAGCAGCCATGGGCTACGTAGGTCCAACCAGACCGTGCAGTTTAATTCTCCAAGCATATCTGTCCTGAGCTACATCTGCTGCATCCGGCCACTGCACACCAATTCTAACAAGGTCCTGTTTGATATTGTCTGCCCACCGCATCCTAGGTCTCCCCCTCCTTCTGAGGTCTCTAGGCACACTGTTCATAACCCTATTCGCAAATCTATAATTATCCATACGGGCAACATGGCCAAACCAGCGGAGTCTCTCTCTGCACAATATGCTGCTTAAAGGAGGTTGCAGACTCCTTTGCCTAACCTCATCATTAGTTACAAAGTTAAACCACCTAATACCCAAGATACTGCGTAAGCATCTAGAATCAAAAGCATCTAGTTTCCTGTTATCGTTTACATAGTGTCCACGTTTCACTACCATAACTAACCCTAGAAAGAACCAAACTATTATACAGTCTAATTTTAGTCTTTAGTTGTATACGCCTATTTCTCCACAATCTCCATAGATTCTTAAAAGTCCCAGCAGCAATACCTATTCGTCTGTTAATCTCATGCCGCACATCACCAGTATCAGTTACATAGCTCCCAAGATAATTAAACTGTGACACCTGCTCAGGACTGCAACCATTCAGATTAACTGAATCACAACCTGCCTGACCAATTTTCATCACTTTAGTTTTCTCTCTGTTTATAACCAAACCTACTCTACTACCAGTCTCATCAACAGCTCGAATGAAAGAGTTCATCTCATCAACATCATTTGCCAAAAGGGCTAAATCATCAGCATAATCTAAATCAGAAATTTTCGTATCTCCAGCCAAATTAAGGCCAAAATCTTTCCCTTGAAGTGAATTTCACATAACATAATCAACAACCAAACTAAAGAGAAAAGGAGACAAGATGCACCCTTGTCGAACACCAGACGTAATGCTAAACCAATTGCTATAAGACTTACCAACTCTCAAACATGACTCAGTGTTATTATAGAGAGCTTTCATTATGTTAACTAACTTGTCTGGTATACCATATGATCTCACAATCAACCACAAATTATGACGATCAACAGAGTCGAAAACCTTTTTGAAATCAACAAAGCTAGCAACCAAAGGTTTCTGAAACTCTAAACATTTCTCAAGAATCTGCCTAAGTGAAAATATCTGATCCACACATCCCCTACCACTTCTGAATCCACTTTGCTCATCACGCAATTGCCTGTCAACCAGATTCTTAATTCTATTAAGCACAATCATGGAAAGAACTTTACCTGGAACAGAGAGTAGGCTGATACCCCTATAGTTATCACAAGAACTGCGATCACCTTTTTTGAAGATAGGGATAATAGCTCTGGTAAAATCTTTAGGAACCATGCCTTTATCATAAAAGTTATTCAAAATTTCAGTCATCCAAGTGGTAACCGAAACATTCCCAGCTCTGAGCATTTCTGTAGTAATTTCATCTACCCCTGGGGATTTATGAATTTTAAGTTTAGAAACAGCCAAAATAACTTCAGATTGTGTTATAGGGCCAACATTAAAGCCACCAATGCATCTATCATCATTGCAAACAATGGGAGTAGAACTAACTACATTGTTTAGAACATCACTGAAATGCTCAGCCCACCTAGCCATGACAGAATCCTCCCCTTCTATAACCTTACATTGTTTATCCTTCAATCCTTGTATGCCTGTCCGTTTTCTACCACACAAAACATTAACTATCTGGTACAGCTCTCTGCTGTTGTGCTGTCTAACTGCTTCCTCGGCTTTGTCAGCCAAACCATCAAGCCAAAGATTCTTATCAGCAGCTAACTGATCCTTTACAAGTTTATTAAGGTCTCTGTAATGCTTTCTATTAGGACTAGTAGGGTATTGATTAAGGGCATTCCTGCAATTCTTTCTTTCCGAAATAAGCTCAAGTGCCTTATCACTCAGATAATTTTGCCTCTTCTGCTCCTTTTTTCCTAAAAGAGTACTGTTAGTGTCCAAAAAACCCTGTTTAAAATGATCCCACTCTTCCTCAACTTTAGTAGTAAGCAAACCATGACTGTCATAATGACTAAGTAACCTATCATGGTAAGCTTTGGCAATAACTGGATCTTTCAGAGCTTCAGTATTAAAAGTAAATTTTTTAACCCTAGCACAACACTTTTTAAGTTTAAGTTGCAAGACACTTTTAACAAGGTAATGGTCAGATCCAATTTCAGCTCCCCTATATGCCCTGGTATTCCTAACAGAACTAGCCCATTTGCTGTTAATTAATATGCAATCAATCATATTCTTATGCAGCACATCAATTGAAACCCATGTGTACTTATGTATGTCGCGGTGTTTGTAATAAGTGTTAGTTATTCTGAATCCATTGAGTTTACTTACCTGTAGGAGACGTTGCCCATTGCCATTGTAGCTACCAATACCAAAAGGGCCTATTACTCCTCCCCAAAGGTCAGAGTCAGTACCAACTTTGGCACTGAAGTCACCAAGAACAAGGGTAATATCTCCTTTCTTGACAGAATTCAAAATATCCTGAAGTTGTTCATAAAACCTATCCTTCTCATCCTCATCGGCATCCTCAGTGGGGGCATAACAGCAGATAACATGCAAGTCTTTAATGCTTGTCTGAAATTTTGCTGTAAGAAACCTTTCATTAATGCACTCATATCCTAGAAGAGCATCACTAGCATGTCTGCTGAGCAGCAGACCCACGCCTTGGTGATGCTTTCCATCCTCCCTCCCTGTAAAGAGAAATTTAAAGTTATTTTTAAGTATCTCACCTTTACCTGTCCATCTGGTCTCTTGCAAGCCTAGAATATCTAGGTTATAGCGCTGGAATTCCTGCATGAGGACATCAAGAGAATAATCTCTATGTAATGTCCTCACGTTCCACGTTCCTGCAGAGAGAAAATTATTAGTAGGTTTTTTTAAAGAAATTAGGTTTATTCAGATTGGTAGGGCCAACAATATCAAACAGGTCCCTGATTGCTGGCATGGGGCAAAGACCTGTTCCTCCTCTGCTAAAGGCTGAAGTCACCGATGCTGGTAGGAACGTCAGGCACCACCTTTTCAAGTGGACTTTTTCAAGAGCCACATGGCCTGCCTGAGACACATTACTCCAGTTTAGGCTTGACGATGCCCAACTTGCTAAGTAAGGTTCAGGTACCTGCGATGGCCTCTGATTAGGATTATCCACCAGCTGATATAAGGTATCCCATGCCTCTGTTCACTTAGAGCTGGCAACCCAGAAGCAAACAGAAAACACAGCGGCAGACTCTCCCTCAACAGAGGCCCACCAGTGCAGCAAGTCCAGGATCAATAATCAAGCTCAAATCCATAAACAAGTCCAGTCTAGTAGGTATAAATGGTCAGCACCAGGACCCTGTGAAGTTGACCACTCCTCAGCAGGGTTGAAAAAAAAGAAAAAAAAAATGGCCATAGATGACCAGATCAGTAGGCCATACTGAACTGGCAGCCCTCCCCTTCCGTTCCCTTCCAAAAGAGAAATCTCTTTTGAAAGGTACTAAGGGCCTGCACCACGAGAAGGCGGGGTCGGACATTAGGTGCTAGACCTGGCCGGTTCTGTGCATCATCACTAGGGATTGGTGCACAGCTCTCCTTCCAGTTTACGCCTAGCTACCATTTACAGGCCTTAATTGCGTAACTACAGTTTAACCCTTTAGAAACAAAGTTGTTTAGAAACTGGTACTTGAGATCCCATTTCTGCCGACAGGGAGTGCTAGAAATTGGAAGTAGTGCTTTCTTTCTTTGAACGATTAGCAAGTAAAGGATTTCCAACCAAAGCCGTCTTTCGGGGAGTCGTTAAGAGTTCACGGACAATGCATGTTCCCATCCATGGACAATGCATGTTCCCATCCGCCGTAGTTGTCTGGGTTCAGTCTTAATCAGTACGGAGACAGAACTGGGAAAACAGGGTGGTAAATCAAAGAAAGGATATGAACTCACTTAAACGTTGAAATCCATTGCAAAGCAGCGTGTACTTGTAATTTTCGTTTTCGAAACATGTATTTTTTTATATTCTGCTGAATTGAAAATTCTAAACCTTTCTGGAAATAACTGAAGGCAGTTTAATGGGAGCGATGGGGCACATGCTTCCCCAAATTTAAGTAATGAGTTTTAAGTAATAAGTTTAATGTAAAATCATGGAAAAACAGATTTTTAAAAATGAATTTTTTTTCAGTTAATCACTTTACATTGCACTACTGGAGTAACCATAATAGAAAAACTAATACACGTTCTTTTAATTTTATTTTCCCATAAAATTTAGCATATAATTTTTTAAACATAATTTTTGCTTATCACACCTCCCTTAATTTTAAGGCAGGAAATATTTACTAGGAATTTTAAATATCAAGTTGTCCTTTCTAGCCATTTCAGAAACTGGTGGTCTGTTTTGTCATCTCCCAAACATCTGCGAGTTCTAAACAGACATGTATTCAGAGTGTACACACATATACACAGTAAGAGAATATGCACACTCCTAAACTCTACGACAGATATTATCTGGAAGATTTAAAGAAAGAATTTGGCGTATATTAATTTAAATTTTTAAATTTGAATCTAATTATAAACTTTAACAAAAGAAAGCAAATATATTATTTATTCTAGATAAGTTTATTTGAATATTAAATGAAAGGTATTATACATCTATCGAATTTATACTTTTTCCTCATCGCTCCTCATCAGGTTAGCTTTAGGTCCAAGAAAAATGCTTTTCCTCCTGAGTCTTGTCGCCGATATACTACTGGGGAAAACGATTTTGCGATTTCTATTTCAGTGCAGTTAATTTGCTTATAGAGTTTGAAGAGAAAACTTCAGATTGCTGTAAATTTTTTCTTTGTAAGTAACAATATTCCATTTTTTGTTTGTTTGTTTGATGTTAAATGTTAATAATAAATGCTTTTGAAAAATCTCTTGACTTTTAATATGCACCTGTAACGTACCTGTAGTATGACATTTTCGACATCTAAAAAAGGCCCATACTCAAGGCAATTGCAATGATGAATCCTCCTCATATTTTATCATTAGTTAATACTGAACTACCAGTTTCGACTTTTAAAACCACTATCATTTTCACTGAATTCAGCATATTTGTTAGTATTGACCCGCAGCATGTCAACATTGTCGTCTGTAAAAAGAGATGTTTAAAATAATGGATAGCTAATGATAAAGATAATTCAAGAATATGGCTCACAGAAGATTCAAAATGATTAACAAAAACGGTGTCGTTGATATCTCGCATCTTTCAAATTTATTGAGCTTGACATCATCCTAGTGATCAAGTGGTTTACATGCTTCGCTTAAGTTTATGGGACCTGGATTCGAGACCCTATAGGTTTGGCTACTTTTTTTCTGAGATCTCGCCTTCATAATAGGTCATCTGAAGTCTTTAATCTACAGGCTCTAATCAGACCAGTGATAAACCACTGTTTGAGTGGTTTAAAAAAATTATCAATCGAGAATTTAATTCTTTAATGCTTTTTCAACATTTGAATCCCTTCAGTATTAGAATTTATAGTATTTGTAACACACTAGATACGTTGAGCCGTTTCAGATTCCCAAATATCAGAATCGTTATAATAGAAAGAAATTATGATTATCAATTTGCGATAAAGATGTTTTTCCTTAGAAACATTGATAAAATTATTATCAACTTTTTAATTACACCATACAATAAATTTGATATAAGAATTAATGCTATAGCATGATTTCGGTTCTGTTTTAACGAACAATGCTGTGAAACTGAAAGAAAAAACACAGCAATTCTGCATTAAAGAAAAGCGAAGTTACTCTTCTTGGAACCTTTTATTGGAGTGGATTAAGGTTAGGAGAGAACAGAAAGAATTCTACCAGATCCACTAGAAGAGTGGCGTTGTAGTTTACAATTAGCAGATACCTCTTAAAGGGGGAAAGGAAGCAAGCATGAGAGATGAGGAGAGTTTGGGATGCAATGGTCTTCTGCATATCAGGCTGCGATGGTACCAAATGATAAAAGCATTCACGCACCCTAATAGTTGCCATTTCCACTCTGTGGTATTAGCGTTGCTGAATTGCTAAACATTTCTCATTAAGGTGAAGACAAGGTCTATATTTAGGTCAAATCATATGTAAAGTTAAGCGTGACAACAAATACGTATATCACGTGTAAAAGTGAAATGATAAATTTTTCTACTGCAGGAATGGCCAACCTATAGTACCCGAGACAAGAGTGGAAAGCTAGATGAATTTGCTTGGCACACAAGAACGCTCCACAAAATAATACAAAATAATCGCGTAACTTTGTTTTTTGGCAAAAGTCACTCTTTTCCTACCTTAATTTCGATACGGAAAAACTGCAATTTCACATCTATTATCGGGGATAAGTCAGAGGCAAAATTTCCGTGTCATGTAATCATTGATTAAGTTTTATAAATTTTAAAGGCTATTCCAAATCTCTGATAAATGTTATTCTAAAAAAATGCTATATTTGGCTTCTGAGTTTAAAATATGCAAGTTGAGTATTCAACATTACAATATGAGTGAAACGTTAATTATCCTTTCTAAAAAAATTTCTTTAAGTATAAAATTTTTTTTTAAAAACATCCAAATCATAAAATTATTTTTTTTTCAATAAGACTGAAATCCAACAATACGACAGAATCAGAAAATATTTAAATATATTAATATTTATTTCACATTAAAAATCCCTAAATCATTCACTATTTGTGGTAAATATATGGAAAGTGAGAAAATCTAAGAGCACTGTACTTTCGTCGCCACACATTTCAATTTACTAACCCCTATAAGACGACTTCACTGGAGTGACGTCTGTGTTTGATTTTCCACACATAGCTATTCTTTGAAGCGTACCGCTGAGAAATAAAATCTACTTTCCCTGATGCATCTAACACAGACAGAATAAAATTTCTTCAGTTTAGGAACTTCCTTATAATTCTTGTTGCATCTAGTAATATTGTTTTTTGCATGTTTGATATTAACTTATGATCAATATTTATATCTTCAAGTTAGTTTTTCAATTTCATTGTAACCAAACCATTTACAGATATCACTATTGGAATGATTGTAATGGATTTTAGATCAAGTAGCTGTTGCAATTCATATTTTCTGATTTTTTTTCTCCTACTCTATGTAAATTATCATCAAGAAGTAATGATATATCTATTAAAATAGCTGTGTTTCCGGTAGGTTAATATGAACTATATGTGGGCGATTATTAGTAACTGCTCTATTAGTAATAATAGTTCTATTCCTGTAAATTTTGCAAAATTCATTTTAAAGGATTGTTTCAGGTTTTTATTAGTAATACAAAGTTTTTTTTTTATAATCTATTAGATGGGAATTATATGACAGTTCTTGGTGAATAATTTTTGCTACATTATTATCCCTTTGTAGATATTTTGTATTAGCTAACAATGGGTATGCAGAGGAAATATGTTGTATAGTTTAAATAGGAAATTTGCATAATCAACAATTATCTTATGTTGCTTCCAATAATATATTTTTCATAATTTCTTGTCTTTATAATTTGATCTTGAATTGCTTGGATGAACCCATCCGTCTCACCGAAAATATTACTATGTTTAAACCATGCTAAGGAAGTTTCTGTATCAATGTCATCAGCATAAAGACTATTTAAATATCCTCCATATAATGCATTTTGTTTCCATAAATCTTGACTTTCAGCAATGATTTCAGTTGATGTAAATTCATAGTTATCATCATTTGTGTAGTGGAGTAGAACTAGTATAACATAGTATTAAGAATTGAGTAATAAAAGTTGTTGGATTTAGTGCCAAAGTAGTGACGTAAATTCTGGATTTCTTTGTTGCAGAGATATTTTAAATCCAAAAGTCCTTTACCACCAGAATTATGTGGTAGATTTGGCCTATAACTGAGGTATGTGGGTGAGGTAGTCTACATTGTAAGTAATTTACGTGTTTTGATATTTAAATTATGTAAATTAGTTTTTGTCTAGTTTATTATTCCAGACGAAAGTGAAATGAAAGTTATAGTCCATATATTCATTGCTTTTATTTTGTGTTTAGCATAAAGTTATGTTTTAAAAATCTTCTCCAAACGTTTTATATAATCCTTACAAAAAAGTATTAGTTTACATTTAATAATTGATTTATACCAAGATATTTATAATTTTTGTTGATTGATTTGATTGGTTGATTGGTTGATAGTTGATTGATTTTATCCATGTGTCATGTTATCTATTTTTTTGAATTCTTTCTTCATTTAATATTGCCACACTGAACATTAATCGCTTTGTAAATGAATATAATTAGAACTGTATAATTTTAGATCATCCATGTAAAATAAGTGATTTTGTTTATGTACTGTAAGCTTTAATTTTATATCCATGAGTTGAATTATTCAACATTTTAGTTAATGGATTAAGAGCAAGGGAAAAGCATATTGGACTTAAACATCTCCTTGAATATACCTCTGGCTATCAGAATTGGATGAGATTTGTAAGAAATACCGTTTGAATTAAACAATAAGTTTGTTTTCCATTTTGACATACAACATTTGAGAAAATCAATTAGAGTGCAATCGATTTTATTTAATTCATGTACTATCAACAGCCAAGAGTGAGGATTACTGTCAAAAGCCTTTTTATAGTCTATCCAAGCAATTGAAATATTTCTTTTTCTACGTTTTACTTGGTTACAAATAACATTATCAATCCATAATTGCTTCTTGGTGACTCTGGAATATTTCTGCAACCATTCTGTTCAAATATTAGTACATTATTTTCTTGTAAATTGTGATTTTTTTCTCGTTATAATAAACGTTAATAATTTATAAAATATTGAAAGACATCGGATAGATCTGTAGTTCTTCGGTTATCCAAACTAGTTATAAATTTAGGTTTCAAAAATGTGTGACCTGTCATGAAGAAATTCGGTAATAAATCAGGACATTTTAAGGCTTCTTGATACTGTGCAATTAATAGAGTATGGATCGATGTGAATTGTTTAATCCAGAAGCTCCAAGCACAGATCTGTGGATCGAAGTTTATTGTTCAAAACCCCCACTCTATCCTCGGTCAGTAGAAGAAACCAATGGCCTTGGAACATAAAGCTGTGGCCCCATTTGTGGGAGAGTCACACCCTTGGCACGTTAAAGAAAATGCTGGTGGTCTTGGTGGGAGGTTACCACCTGTCTCTTAACATGTATACAATGGATCTCCTCCACATAATTTTCTCTCAACCCTCAGAGACCGTTTGAACTGGCCATTTAGAATATTGTGTGCAGAAAAAGAGTCGTTTAGAGGTTAAACAACCCAATCAACCTTGATTCTGAAAAAGTCGCGATATATGTTTATCAATTCCCAGATTTGCAGTTCCACAGCAGACATCATGCCAAAATGTTAGGTAAAAAAAGTCAAGGCCTTGTGTGCGGGATAGCCATACCCTCTGCATGTTAAAGCTGGATGCTGGATGGCATGCTAAGCTAAAATGCTAGATGGAATTGTCAAGAGGCTTCCATTTGTATCCTAACAGGTGTCCAGTGGATCTCCTCCTCCCAACCTTTCTTAGCCCTTGGGATACTTGTGACTTGGCCATTTAACATAATGTGTGTAAAAAAAAAGTGCTGCTCAGAGATAAAACAACCCAACTGCACCTTCACTTGAAAAAAATTAGTTCTCTCAAAATCTATCGTCCCGTCATCGAGTGGTTAGTATGCCTGCCAGTGATTAAAGGGATCTGGGTTCAAACCCTGGGTAAGGCGTGAATGTTTGTGTTGTTTTTGTGCTGAGTTCCCACCTTACCTACAGACCTTATACTATGTCGTATAAACTGACAGGTTCTTGTCAGACCTCTCTAGTAAGCAGCTACTTAATGGGGTATTAATTTTGAAATTTGACCAGCTAAACATGGTCCATTGGGATACAGCCCTGCAAAGCAGATGTCCACCAGTCATCCAATACTGTACCCTATTCTTCCAACACCCATTTTTATTTTCATCTATTTTGTAATCAACATCTGTTTATGAAAATTTTAGGGAAACATTCTTCAGGCTATTTCACTTAGTTCACATTTTGAAAATATCCTACTGTACAACGCTTGACTACGTTGAACTGAATGCGATTCATAGAATCCATTAACTTTAGCTTACTCTATCAATATCTTATTCACCAAATCTGTAGTTTAAAGAAAAAGTTATCTTGACAGATTAAGAGTAAAATTGTTGAGGCATAAAATGTCCTCTATATAATTCTACATTTGAGAAACTTAAATTTGGTACTTTGATTAAATTTGGAGAGTATACTAGATTCTTGTTGTCTTCCCTTTAAGATCAGCATTATAAATTTAATGGAGAACCCCCAAAGTTTAGGTTTTCCTAATTAAATATTTTTAATCAAAATCGTTTTTATGGTATTTTTATTCCATTCATTTTTAACAAGATTAAAAAAAATGTCATAAAATTAAGTAGCTCATTTGCTAGCGCAAATCATATAATGAGCAAAATACGTTTTTCAATCTGTTTTATATGGTTCTTTTATTTTAATTTGATGTAAAATTTTTTATATTTGTTAGTGGAATTTTTAAATAAATTTTTTTTACATTTGATTCAAGTTGTTGATTCTGAAATCTGACAGTAGCATATGCTGCCATCTGGTAAACATTTTAGGGCTACCGAGGAAGAAGGATAAATCTTTAGAAAGTAGGTGGGATCTTCGAGGTTTATGTCGGTAATTAAACGGCTTTATGCCTATCGAAACACGATCAAATAGTGCTCTCTTTAGGAGAGCTGAACAATTGAAAAGATGGGAAGATTCTGAGACTAATAAAGTGTGTGCTGATGTACCTTCGGATAAAAAAAACAAAATTAAGTTCACTGATGGATGTGTTTTCCTTGCTGCTTGTGCTGCAAGTGACACGGAAGAAGTAGAGCGTCTGCTGGAACAAGATGCTGATATTAATACCGCAAATGTTGATGGGTTAACGGCTTTACATCAGGTTAGATTTCTTTTAAATATCTTGTATTTTGTAATTAAATATCACAAGGTATTTGCCATATTTCGCGAAAAATAACATGCTATTTTGGTGATCTCATTACTTATAAAATGGCGACAATGATGCCCTGTTTTAAAGCCCAAACAGATCGTTTTAATTAGAGCGATTGAGCACTAAACAGAATGTATCATTTCGAGGTCAGGTAATGAAATATTTAAGTCATATGCTATCTTAATGGTCATTGCATTCATCTAAAATTTGTTATATCTTTAAATGCATATTTTGCATGAACTCGTGATATTAAATGAAAACACTAAATTGTGGGTGTGAAAAGAGTAAAACATCTAGTTTAGTGTTATTGATGTTTGTGCTTTTCAAATGGAGTTGACATCATTTAATCAAATTAATATTTTGAGTGTCAAGTTATTTAACAAAAGACATACACTTATATTGTTATTGTTATATTACAACAAAATCTTGATTCTTGAACTTCAGCCATCCAACTATCAGTTTAACAAACCAAAATACAATTTACTATTGAATTTCTAGTGTAATATAGAAAGACTTACCCCTCAAGCAGCTGATTGCCACAGAGGTCTGAGAAATCTCTGCAAAACTCCCCGTCTTTCCAATGAGTAGTAGGGGATAGCGATGGGCTTGGAAAGGCCACCGTCCATCGGATGATATTTTAAGCTGTGGCCACATGCAGGAGAGCCATACCATGTGCATGCTAAAGAACATGCTGGATGGCCTTGACAGGAGGCCACCATTTGTCTCCCAACAGCTGTTCCAGTGGGTATCCTCCCTCAACTTTCTCTGAGCCTTCAGGGTCCATGTGACCTGGCCATTTAATCCATTATATGCAAAAATATGTCACTCAGAGGTAAAACAACCCAGGTCAGAGTAATTTATCTGTTTAATGCACCATAGGGAAGATCTGTGAGGAAAGTGAGACTTCAGCAGAAAGGTAATAGAAACATCCATTCCTTATCCAGGGCTCAAACACAGGATGCAACCTTACTCATCAAATAGAAATGAGTGGACCAAGTGACTGGTTTTCCATTTCAGCATAAAATTACACTGGTTCTGTTGATCAATAGCCAAGCCTCTTGATTTGATCTAATAATTTTGAATATACTGATATTCCTGATATCATTCAGTTCTAGCACTATGCATTTCATTATCCTACAAAGCAGTGTTGCAAACCTCTTAGAGGAAATCTAGTTGATTTGGTTGTAAAATTTCATTATTTTAGCATTTTGATCATTAGAATTTTATGTATTTATTCTTGTAATTTAGCCCTCATTTCTTCCCCCCCTTATTATTTTACCAGGCTGAGATTTGGGTATGGGCATTTCCCACCCCCCACATTGAGGATACTAGTAACTAGAATGAAGATAAAATAAACTGTTATATATGTATATGCATTACATTAAGTTTTTCAAGAAATTTTTTGGGAACTTTTTGCAACAGCCCAGGTATTGAGACAAACTCACACCTATGTTTAAATCATTAATAATGCTAAATAGCACGAAGAAACTTCATTATTCCATCTTACTCAGTGCATTATAAAAAGAAATAGTTGCCACCCGTTGATCGTAGATGACACCAATAGTTGATGCCGAAAATCATTGGTGAAAATGTTTAGAGTCTTAAATTAGTGGGAAAAAGATGAGCCTGCATTAGTTCAATTGGTAAAGAATACTCTGGCATGTTTCTGGAGAGATGGGGGTTCAAGTCCCGTATGTCGGCGAAAATTTTTCCATAGAATATTTATGAAGCCCATTACCATACTTCATCAGTTTAGCTTGTACTCTGACTATAAGATGCTCAAATCTTAATATCATCAGCAATTTTGATACATCTTTAGTGGAAAAAAATGTTTGAAATATTCATCAACTAAATCATAATCTGTAATGAAAAAAATTATTACTCCTAGTTTGCAGAATACAAATCAAAATAATCAAAATCAAATATCAATCAATAATAATCAAAATTATTCATGAAAAGTGAAAGGCATTCGTAATCTTTAACAATATTACTAAGCTAAAAATTGTAAAACCCATAGCTCACTCTGTACATTTAATAAGTTGTCAAAAGGACATAAAGATCATATTGTTTGTTGTAGTATAATTCCAGTTCCTTGGCATTTTCAGTGTTGTAATACATGGCATGATTCTGGGAGATGTGGGTTCGAATCTCACTCAGGCAGCCAGTTATTGTCA
Organism: Ryuthela nishihirai; assembly: GCA_038380435.1. Lineage (NCBI taxonomy): Eukaryota > Metazoa > Arthropoda > Arachnida > Araneae > Heptathelidae > Ryuthela > Ryuthela nishihirai. The sequence continues at coordinate 5,211,746 of JAWZYU010000004.1, forward strand.
GCTAATTATTTCAAGTGTTTCTTGTCTACAGCACATTTTCCTGTGGTACTCTATTACTGAAAACAAACTAAATTAAAAAGAAAACTGTGATTTCATTTATTTAGTTGATAACACAGAGCAAAAAACCCTTCACAGAAACTCTATGCAATAGAACAAGAAGTCTTGGAACTATAACTATGAAAGTTAACTGAAGAGCTTTATGGGTGGGGATCATTCTGTTAATAAGCTTATAACAAAGCTTAAAATCAAACCATTGTGCTATAAGGAAATTAAAGAGAAGGCCTTTCATTGTTTCTCATGTAAATCCCCTAGTTATTATATTTTGCAAAGTTTAGCAAAACCCACAATGTGCAATACAAAGAACATAAGCAATCAGATGTTATTTTCCACAGGCTTTCGAGCCCTGGATAAGGAATGGGTGTTTCTGTTATCTTTCCGCTGAGTTCTCACCTTTCTCACAGATCTTCTCTATGGTGTATTAAATCAACTAGGTTTCCCCTAAGAGGTTTTAGTTTTATTGGGCATATACGAATCTGAAAGTAATTATTTAATAACAGTAATATTATGTGCAATGTTTAGCAGTCCATATGATCAAAAACACTTTTTCCATTTGTAGTTGTCAGTACTTTTCAACTAGATTATAAAAAAGTACATTTTCACAGATGGTTATCACATAGTAATAACCAAGGGTGTATTTAAGGGGATGGTTTGTAGAATTACCCTCCCCACATACAAATATGTATGTTTCGTTTCATTTTATTTTTTTTTGCATTTTTATTCTTTTGAAACGTTTAATAACTCATATGCATTGATGCAAAATATACCACTAGTTTTTATTTACTTAATGGTAGCCTTTTAATTAATATTCACCTACTTTTTACATGGTTTTTAATCTTTTGAAAACATCAAACTCTCACCAAACATATTTTCAAATTCATCATCATCATCATCCTCAAGCAGCCATGGGCTACGGAGGTCCAACCAGACCGTTCAATTTAGTTCTCCAAGCAGATCTATCCTGAGCTACATCTGCTGCATCTGGCCACTGCACACCAATTCTAACAAGGTCCTGTTTGACATTGTCTGCCCACCGCATCCTAGGTCTCCCCCTCCTTCTGAGGCCTTTAGGCGCACTGTTCATAACCCTATTCGCCAATCTATAATTATTCATACGGGCAACATGGCCAAACCAACGGAGTCTCTCTCTGCACAATATGCTGCTTAAAGGAGGTTGCAAACTCCTTTGCCTAATCTCAGCATTAGTTACAAAGTTGAACCACCTAATGCCCAAGATACTGCTTAAGCATCTGGAATCAAAAGCATCTAGTTTCCTGTTATCTTGTTTACAAAGTGTCCAAGTTTCACTACCATAACTAACCCTAGAAAGAACCAAACTATTATACAGTGTAATTTTAGTCTTTAGGTGTATACGCCTATTTCTCCACACTCTCCATAGGTTCTTAAAAGTCCCGGCAGCAATCCCTATTCGTCTGTTAATCTCATGCCGCACATCACCATTATCTGTTACATAGCTCCCAAGATAATTAAACTGTGACACCTGCTCAAGACTGCAACCATTCAGATTATCTGAATCACAGTCTGCCTGACCAATTTTCATCACTTTAGTTTTCTCTCTGTTTATAACCAAACCTACTCTACTACCAGTCTCATCAACAGCTCGAATGAAAGAGTTCATCTCATCAACATCATTTGCCAAAAGGGCTAAATCATCAGCATAATCTAAATCAGAAATTTTCGTATCTCCAGCCCATTTAAGGCCAAAATCTTTCCCTTGAAGAGATATTCGCATAACATAATCAATAACCAGGCTAAAGAGAAAAAGAGACAAAATGCACCCTTGTCGAACACCAGAAGTAATGCTAAACCAATTGCTACAAGCCTTACCAACTCTCACACACGACTCAGTGTTATTATAGAGAGTTTTCATAATGTTAACTAACTTGTCTGGTATACCATATGATCTCACAATCAACCACAAATTATGACAATCAACAGAGTCGAAAGCCTTTTTGAAATCAACAAAGCTAGCAACCAAAGGTTTCTGAAACTCTAAACATTTCTCAAGAATCTGCCTAAGTGAAAATATCTGATCCACACATCCCCTACCACTTCTGAATCCACATTGCTCATCACACAATTGACTGTCAACCAGATTCTTAATTCTATTAAGCACAATCATGGAAAGAACTTTACCTGGAACAGAGAGTAGGCTGATACCCCTATAGTTATCACAAGAACTGCGATCACCTTTTTTGAAAATAGGGATAACAATAGCTCTGGTAAAATCCTTAGGAACCATGCCTTTATCATAAAAGATATTCAGAATTTCAGTCATCCAAGTGGTAACCGAAACATTCCCAGCTCTAAGCATTTCCGTAGTAATTTCATCCACCCTTTGCAATTTATATTCTTTAAGTTTAGAAACAGCCAAAATAACTTCAGATTGTGTTATAGGGCCAACATTAAAGCCACCAATGCATCTATCATCATTGCAAACAATGGGAGTAGAACTAACCACATTGTTTAGAACATCACTGAAATGCTCAGCCCACCTAGCCATGACAGAATCCTCCCCTTCTATAACCTTACCTTGTTTATCCTTCAATCCTTGTATGCCTGTCCATTTTCTACCACACAAAACATTAACTATCTGGTACAGCTCTCTGCTGTTGTGCTGTCTAACTGCTTCCTCAGCTTTGTCAGCCAAACCATCAAGCCAAAGATTCTTATCAACAGCTAATTGATCCTTTACAAGTTTATTAAGGTCTCTGTAATGCTTTCTATTAAGACTAGTAGGGTATTGATTAAGGGCATTCCTGCAGTTCTTTCTTTCCGAAATAAGCTCAAGTGCCTTATCACTCAGATAATTCTGCCTCTTCTGCTCCTTTTTTCCTAAAAGAGTACTGTTAGTGTCCAAAAAAGCCTGTTTAAAATGATCCCATTCTTCCTCAACTTCAGTAGAAAGCAAACCATGACTGTCATAATGACTAAGTAACCTATCATGGTAAGCTTTGGCTATAACTGGATCTTTCAGAGCTTCAGTAATAAAAGTAAATTTTTTAACCCTAGCACAACACTTTTTAAGTTTAAGTTGCAAGACACTTTTAACAAGGTAATGGTCAGATCCAATTTCAGCTCCCCTATATGCCCTGGTATTCCTAACAGAACTAGCCCATTTGCTGTTAATTAATATATAATCAATCATATTCTTATGCAGCCCATCGTGAAACCCATGTGTACTTATGTATGTCGCGGTGTTTGTAATAAGTGTTAGTTATTCTGAATCCATTGAGTTAACTTACCTGTAGGAGACGTTGCCCATTGCCATTGCAGCTACCAATACCAAAAGGGCCTATTACTCCTCCCCAAAGGTCAGAGTTAGTACCAACTTTGGCATTGAAGTCACCAAGAACAAGGGTAATATCTCCTTTCTTGACAGAATTCAAAATATCCTGAAGTTGTTCATAAAACCTATCCTTCTCATCCTCATCGGCATCCTCGGTGGTGGCATAACAGCAGATAACATTCAAATCTTTAACGCTTGTCTGAAATTTTGCTGTAAGAAACCTTTCATTAATGCACTCATATCCTAGAAGAGCATCGCTAGCATGTCTGCTGAGAAGCAGACCCACGCCTTGGTGATGCTTATTGTCGTCCTGCCCTGAAAAGAGAAATTTAAGATTATTTTTAAGAATCTGACCTTTATCTGTCCATCTGGTCTCTTGCAAGCCGAAAATATCTAAATTATAATGGTGGAATTCTTGTGTGAGGACATCAAGGGAAAAAGCTCTGTGCAGAGTCCTCACATTCCAACTACCTATGGAGAGAAAATGGTTAGTGGGATGTTTAAAGAAACTATGTTTATTGAGAGGGAATGCCGACAATATCAAACAGCCCCCTAATCGCAGACATGGGGATGCATTTAAAAATAACACAAGTTTTAATTGACTCATTATTCTTTTCACAAACAAACATTACACAACTTACTCAATGTTCAGTTTGATTAAAATTTCAGTGATAATTTTAAATTAACATTAAAATCATTATTCAAAGACTATTTTGTGTAGTAGTATTTTGGTAATCTGTGAGTTGAGTCTGATTCACAACTGGTGAACCAGGTCTCAGAAAAAGTTTTCCAGGAGGTTGAATCCACACATGACATGGCCATTATGAGTGATAGTGTACTGTATTTTCAAAGATGAAACAAGCAAAATGCATATTATAATTTCTCAAAATGAAGTATGAGGAAAGTATTATGATCAGAGAAAGAAAATTGTCTTGAGATTTTCAACCAGAAACATATTTAGATCTCTGAACTTGAAGAGGGTTTTATTTCAAGTTCAGGAAATGCTCTACATGCATGCTGTATATGTTGTGCAAGCTTTAACCCATTTCTTCCCAAGTGTTGCGTGTACGCAACACTGGGAAGAAATGGGTTAACATATAGTTTTCTCCCAGTTATTCAAGTTACTATGTTAATATTTTATATTTTAGCATATGTATCTGGACTAGTGATCTTACAAATATGAACATTGTACTGTAAGTAAGATTAACTGTGTTAGAGTTAGGTTATTAATATGGTAATTTTCTCCGAAATGACTAATCATTTGCCTGTATCCAATCTATTTGTAAGGAGTTTAATCACAAACACTATTGTATATATCATATGGTAAAAAAAATATTCACATCAACTAAAATGAAGTTTGCTTTCTTGGTAAACTTTAATTTTATCAAACCATGTTCAGCTACATTTTACATTCATTAACAATATATGTGTATAAGAAAGTATGCCATGTATGCCACACCCTGGTTTGTAATTGGGGGAAGTTGAATTTTCCAACAAGTATGTATATTTTTGCCCTACATCTTGTTATCTTTTTGTTGTAATTTTTTTCTGTTTTCAAGAATTATTTTATCATTTCTTACAAACACACACACTGTGATTTCAATGAATAATTTTAGAAAATAAATAAAAACTATGGTGAAGACAAAACTAAAAGAATAGTTTGCTAATGTGAATAGTAGTTTTAATTAATAATAATTGAATAAAATTGATGAAATAATTAATAATTAAATAATATTTAATGTCTCGAAATAATTAGTTGTACTGAGTGGGACAGGATTTTTTTGCGTGATGCTTTATTATTAAGTAGTGTCTAATGTTTTAAATACTTTTATCATCTAAGATGTGTTTTTTCTTATTATTTTTAAATTATTATTACATTGTTATATAGGGTGGATTGTTAACCCTTTCAGGACCATAAGGTTTCTAAGAGTAAATATTAGTATGTAACTGTTTATTTTAGTTTGTTTAGACGTAAAATAAATAAAAATCGTAAGAAAAATACATAACAATGTGTAATTTTTTTGGAATTTTATGGGAAATATTTTTCCCAATGGACTATAAAGGTAACCCAAATTATAGTTAGGCTTATTATGCAATGTCTTTTATTTATTGGTTTATTAGAACAAAATGTTAACTAAAATAATACAAAATTATGAAATAAAATTACTATTCAAAATGATGTGCTAATTATGATATTCGGTGAAGCAATTTCTTTTGGTAGTGAGGCAAAGATGGACATTGCACATAGTACATATATTATGCGTCCTGACAGTTCTGTTTTTGTTTTCTAAACGTTCCCGTTTGCGTAATTGCGTTTGGCATATGTTCTATTTTGACATTCCGTATAAAAAATGCAGATAAGGTTATAATTAAATACGACAATCACCACTTTTAAAATGGGAAAAATGTTTTCCTTAGTCGTGAAAGGGTTAATTACTTTTCATTGCAAATTTCTTGAGAGAGATGTCAATGTGGAATAAATGAGGACAAAGTTTCATCATGCCCAGGGTTATTGCAACCATTTTGACCTTCCCCAAGCCAGGCAAAGATCCCAAGATTTCTTCAAATTATTGTCCAATTGCATTGATGAGCTGTGTCTGCAAGGTGTTGAAAAGAATGGTAAATAACATTCATTTGAACACCTTGCATGGAGATTCGTCATTCTTTGTGACCTCCATAGCTTCGGCTTGAGAGGTTACATGCCAATCTTCATTGCAAACTTTTTATCTTCTCATAATTTACGAGTTCATGTTGGCAACACTCTGTTGCAGCATTTCCCCCAAGAACAGGGGGTGTCACAAGACTGCATCCTGAGTGCTATGGTTTTTGCTGTCAAGATCAATTCTATTACACAGCAACTTCCTCCCACTGTAGGCAATGCCCTCTATGTTGACGACTTTAGCATCTTTTGATTGTCGTTCAGCATGAGGATCATTGAATGACAACTGCAAATTGCCCTGAATAATCTCTCAGTTTGGGTGATGGCCAATGGGTTTCGGTTCTCCCCACAGAAGAGCGCTTGCGTGCACTTTTGCTGCAAGCATAAACTTCGTCTGGCAGCCACCACCACTGTTCTCTTATGTTAGGTGCCCAGTCATATCGAAATCAGGGGCAATGATTTGGCAGATGCTGCGGCAGGTCAGCCATGCCCCCTATCCGACTCTCCGCTGCTGGTTCCATACTTGGACTTCTGGCAGCATTTTTCATTCAAGTTCTGGGCACAGTGGCAGAGATCTTGATATGAGCAGGTTGGCAACAAGCTTTTTGAGATCAAGCCTGTTGTCAAATTGTGGCAGTCTTGTTTTCGCAGGAAATGCAAGGAGGAAGTTGTACTTGCTCAGCTCTGCTTAGGTTATTCATTTCTCACTCATTCATTTCATCTTTGGGTGGATGATGAACCTAAGTGCGAGTTTTGTGACACCATTTTAACTATTAAACAAACACATTTTAATCGATTGTCCAGCTTTTAACCTAGACAGACATTTATTTTTTACCTTTCCTGATTTTACGTCTGAGCCCCTGAGCCCCTTACACTCGGACATCTTTTATCTGATGAATCGCTTTTACTCCTGTCTTTGAATTTTTACATTTTACTGGTTATTTTACTCGTTTATGATATTTTTACATTTTTTCCTAAATTTTATACTTGTTTTTGATTTTACATGAGTCCTATACACCCATTGTTATTGTTGACTTATACATTTGTAGGTTCTTGTTCTTTCTACTGTTTGTATTTTTTTTATTCTATCCTTTTGTTTCTGTGTCCTTGTTTATTTTAACTTTGGTTGTGGGTTTGAGCATCTTTTAGCTCTTTATTTGTCTATGTTTAGTGCAATATAGCCCTTGTTGCTCTTGTGCCATAAAATCCCAAACATCCAACCAACCAACAGCCAGAAGATTCCACTCTTGAAGTCTTGAACCTAAAACCTCAGCTTGCTGTTTGGAAAGTCCTAGGTCTTGAACAAGATCGTTTAGTTCATTTCATCAATCAACCACAAATTATGACGATCAACAGAGTCGAAAGCCTTTTTGAAATCAACAAAGCTAGCAACCAAAGGTTTCTGAAACTCTAAACATTTCTCAAGAATCTGCCTAAGTGAAAATATCTGATCTACACATCCCCTACCACTTCTGAATCCACATTGCTCATCACGCAATTGCCTGTCAACCAGATTCTTAATTCTATTAAGCACAATCAGGGAAAGAACTTTACCTGGAACAGAGAGTAGGCTGATACCCCTATAGTTATCACAAGAACTGCGATCACCTTTTTTGAAAATAGGGATAATAATAGCTCTGGTAAAATCTTTAGGAACCATGCCTTTATCATAAAAGTTATTCAAAATTTCAGTCATCCAAATGGTAACTGAAACATTCCCAGCTCTAAGCATTTCCGTAGTAATTTCATCCACCCCTGGGGATTTATGAAGTTTAAGTTTAGAAATAGCCAAACTAACTTCAGATTGTGTTATAGGGCCAACATTAAAGCCAACAATGCATCTATCATCATTGCAAATAATGGGAGTAGAATTAACCACATTGTTTAGAACATCACTGAAATGCTCAGCCCACCTAGCCATGACAGAATCCTCCCCTTCTATAACCTTACCTTGTTTATCCTTCAATCCCTGTATACCTGTTCGTTTTCTACCACACAAAACATTAACTATCTGGTACAGCTCTCTGCTGTTGTGCTGTGTAACTGCTTCCTCAGCTTTGTCAGACAGGCCATCAAGCCAAAGATTCTTATCAGTAGCTAACTGATCCTTTACATGTTTATTAAGTTCTTTGTAATGCTTTCTATTAGGACTAGTAGGGTACTGATTAAGGACATTCCTGCAGTTCCTTCTTTTTGAAATAAGCTCAATTGCCTTATCACTTAAATAATTCTGTCTCCTCTGCTCCTTTTTCCCTAAAAGAGTACTGTTAGTTTCTAAAAAAGCCTGTTTAAAATGGCCCCATTCTTCCTCAACTTCAGTATTAAACAAACCATGACTGTCATAATGACTAAGTAACCTATTGTGGCAAGCTTTAGCTATAACTGGGTCTTTCAGAGCTTCAGTATTAAAGGTAAATTTTTTAACCCTAGCACAACACTTTTTAAGTTTAAGTTGCAAGACACTTTTAACAAGGTAATGGTCAGATCCAATTTCAGCTCCCCTATATGCCCTGGTATTTTTAACAGAACTAGCCCATTTGCTGTTAATTAATATATAATCAATCATATTCCTATGCAGCCCATCAGGTGAAACCCATGTGTATTTATGTATGTCGCGGTGTTTGTAATATGTGTTAGTTATTCTGAAACCATTGAGTTTACTTACCTGTAGGAGACGTTGCCCATTGCCATTGCAGCTACCAATACCAAAAGGGCCTATTACTCCTCCCCAAAGGTCAGAGTCGGTACCAACTTTGGCATTGAAGTCACCAAGAACAAGGGTAATATCTCCTTTCTTGACAGAATTCAAAATATCCTGAAGTTGTCCGTAAAACCTATCCTTCTCATCCTCATCAGAATCCTCAGTGGGGGCATAACAGCAGATAAGATTCAAGTCTTTAATGCTTGTCTGAAATTTTGCTGTAAGAAACCTTTCATTAATGCACTCATATCCTAGAAGAGCATCACTAGCATGTCTGCTGAGCAGCAGACCCACGCCTTGGTGATGCTTTCCATCCTCCCTCCCTGTAAAAAGAAATTTAAAGTTATTTTTAAGTATCTCACCTTTACCAGTCCATCTGGTCTCTTGCAAGCCTAGAATATCTAGGTTATAGTGCTGGAATTCCTGCATGAGGACATCAAGAGAATAATCTCTATGTAATGCCCTCACATTCCACATTCCTGCAGAGAGAAAATGATTAGTAGGATTTTTAAAGAAATTAGGTTTATTTGGATTGGTAGGGCCAACAATATCAAACAGCCCCCTGATCGCAGGCATGGGGCAAAGACCTGTTCCTCCTCTGCTAAAGGCTGAAGTCACCGATGCTGGTAGGAACTTCAGGCACCATCTTTTCAAGTGGACTTTTTCAAGAGCCATATGGCCTGCCTGAGACACATTACTCCAGTTTAGGCTTGATGATGCCCAACTAGCTAAGTAAGGTTCAGGTACCTGCGATGGCCTCTGATTAGGATTATCCACCAGCTGATATAAGGTATCCCATGCCTCTGTTCACTTAGAGCTGGCAACCCAGAAGCAAACAGAAAACACAGCAGCAGACTCTCCCTCAACAGAGGCCCACCAGTGCAGCAAGTCCAGGATCCATAATCAAGCTCAAATCCATAAACAAGTCCAGTCTAGTAGGTATAAATGGTCAGCACCAGGACCCTGTGAAGTTGACCACTCCTCAGCAGGGTTGAAAAAAAAGAAAAAAGTGGCCATAGATGACCAGATCAGTAGGCCATACTGAACTGGCAGCCCTCCCCTTCCGTTCCCTTCCAAAAGAGAATATCTCTTTTGAAAGGTACTAACGGCCTGCACCACGAGAAGGCGGGGTCGGACATTAGGTGCTAGACCTGGCCGGTTCTGTGCATCATCACTAGGGATTGGTACACAGCTCTCCTTCCAGTTTACACCTAGCTACCATTTACAGGCTGTAAAGGAAATACCTTTTTTTTAATGATTTTATCATATGTACTATTTCATTTTACCAAATTACTTTTGCACTTAGTGGCCACTTCATTATATATAGTTTAATGCTATGTCAATAGTAACTGAGATACACAACAGAGTAACTTCTTAAATAAGTTTTTTATGAAAAAAAAAATACTCATGATAATTTAAAGATCTCAATCAGATCTATTTAAATTTTGATATCCAACAATATTATGCATTCATTATTTAAAGAGTAATGGAAGCTGAAACATTTAGCAAGTCTTCTTGTTCTGCAATCATTCAAAATTGGAAATATTTAACATAGTTATTAAGTGAAATGCTAAAAACTCTCTTACACATGTTAGTAAAGTTTAGTATAATGATAATTGCTTTTATTAACTTTTCATAGTAATTTTTTAAAGTGACACTGTTGCTGTTAAATGTTCAAATTTTTGTAACTCTAAATACTGCACAAATATTGCTGAAAATTTAGATTCAAATAGACTTAATTGAGGTCTTTAAGTTATGTTCAGTCACATTTTTCCATTAAAAGTTTATTTAAGAAGTTACTGATTTCTGTATCTGGGTTCGTATTGATTTATCGGGGAACTGTACATAATAAAGTGGTCACTGAGTGTATATACCCTACCCAACTATAAATTCCATATGAAAGTTTGGATAATATCCATGCAAAATATAACTTCTGTAAAGCCTGCCATCCTCACAGACCTTCTACTATGGCATATAAACTGACAGGCTCCTGTCAGACCTCTGTGGCAAGCAGCTGCTTGAGGGGTTATTTATTTTAGCCATCCTGTGGCCGAGTGGTTAGTGCGCTTGGCTATTGATCTGAGGGACCTGGGTTCGAGCCCCGGGTAAGGCATGGTTGTATGTGTCGTTTTTCTGCTGAGGTCCTGCCATCCTCACAGACCTTCTACTATGGCATATAAACTGACAGGCTCCTGTCAGACCTCTGTGGCAAGCAGCTGCGTGAGGGGGTATTTATTTTTTATTTTATTTAAGTGTTTCACACCAACCATATTTTTAAGTTTTAATATCCAGATAAAATATATACTAAAGTCCAATTGAAATTGCAATAAATAATTATACCCAAATATTTATAATCAGATGTCTTTCCAAATATTTCACATCCACAGTTGTGTAGATAACTACAAGGCTGTTTACGGACTTTAACCTTTAACATGCCAGCTTTGTACAGCAGAATCTCTGGCAGATTCCTCATGAAAAAAAAAAAGCAGTGCTCTGGTGGCTGGATTAATTATGAGGTTTTTCAGGAATAAAAAAAGAAACAATTTGAAACCTTATCCTGAAATAACTAATAGACATAATTAGTTTATGTTCTGTAACAAAATAAAGAGCATTTAATTTTGAATTTTTAGGAAATAAAATATCTGATAAAAGCAGCAAATGTACTATTTTTAATAGCACTTTTAAAAATAATATAGTAAAGAAAAGAGTAATTTTGTTGGATTAAAACTCATTTTGAAATAATTAATGAACAAAATATTGCAATTAAGATCTTAAATGGAGGAGCATTTAATTCTACATAATATTATATAAATAGATATTCCTGAAACATTTTAGCAAACCACAAAACAATTTAAACACCAGAAATGCAGTAAAAAAATACAACACTTAGATATATACATTCTTATGAAATGATGCATATATCTTTCATTTAAAAACATCCATTTTGCCGGTTTTCTTTTGAGGCAATTACAGAATATTAAGAAAAGGTTGAAAAAAAAACTTCTTAGATGAAAAACAGTACATAAAGTCACTAAATTTTCCAATTTTGGCATTGATTTTTTTTCAGTAATATTTAAAATAACGTATTTACTTGTGCAATGGTGCCCTCCTCCTTTTTCCTTGATTAATATGCAATAAAATGCAAATTCCACAGATATTTGCAATAAACTGCATTTCAGGTAACAAAGTGCAATTCCAGTGTATTCTTATGGAAAACAGTTTTTTTGTGGTCTAAAAGAGTGTTTCTCAATCCAGATTGAGAAGCACTGATCAGTGACACATTATCATATCATTTGTCTGAACATGAGAGTAATGTTCAAGGTTCTGCACTTCCTCCTCCCAAGTCTTTTGGGATTGACGGTGGATCAGTGAAGTTGGTGTGGACACATATCACGGAGGTGAACTGCAGCTTATGGCACTAACCAAATGCAGCAATTGTCCTCATCTGAATAGAGGTAAGTGCATTTAGAGTGGGAAAGTTATTATGTCCATAGAGGTCACAAGGGATGTAGCCAGAAAAGTTTCTTTGGGGGGCGGGGGGCGACATAGGTTGTAGACAAACAGTGTGAACTTGATTAACTGATCTTCAATTATCCAATTATTGGTTTAACCTGTCCAAGTCTGTTGAACCATCAAATTTAACCTGTCTAAGTGTTGTCCATCAAATTTTGTACAGATGTTATTCAGTGATAGAGCTACTTTTCCTTGTAGCATTCCCCCCCCCCCCATCCGCCCTCAAGACAGTGTTGAAAACTTAGCAGAAAAACAATACATTGTGCTAACTAAATTTTTCAATTTTAGTATTTTTTTTCAGTAAAATTTAAAATAGCGTATTTACTTGTGCAATGGTGCCCATTAATGAACCCAAAAATGTTTCTTGAAAGCTATCATCATGGACGGAAAAATTAGTTAGAATATTTTCAGCAGAGATCATGGAGAACTATTTATCTTATTTATCTGATCATGGATCAGATAAAAGGAGAACATTTGATTAAAACTGTATTATATTACACTTCCATGTACCAGCCTCTTTATAACATTAATATGATGTTAACTTTTGGTGACAGCTATTCACACTGTGTGGAGTAATATTTATTTCTTTTGATATAATTTTTGATATAATTGTATATTTATCATTATGTCTTATTAACAGTTTTTTTTTTTGTTTTCATTTCCTTTGTTCGTAATTAAGCAATATTTTCATTTTTTCCTCAGCCTTACTTAATTATTCATGTTTCCTCTCAAATATCCGACATTTCGATGTATTTGAGCCATATACAGGTAGATTAATTGAATTAATAATAAAAATAAATAAATAAATACCCCCTCAAGCAGCTGCTTGCCACAGAGGTCTGACAGGAGCCTGTCAGTTTATATGCCACAGTAGGATATCTGAGAGGATGGCAGGACCTCAGCAGAAAAACGACATACACATCCATGCCTAATTCCGGGGCTCGAACCCAGGTCCCTTAGATCCAGTAGCCAAGCGTGCTAACCACTCGGCCAATTAATAGATTCTGAAAAAAATTCACCGCCGCCATGGCGGGAATCGGTGGCGGAAATGGTTAAATGGCGGAAATGGTTAGTTAGCCATAGCGCACTAACCATTTGCACCACGCGTCGGACAACGAATATTTTCAGAATTTGACCTTTTAAGTTTTTCTTCTTGAGACGTGACTGAGACAGCGCCATCTATACTCAAGGAGACGCAACGTTTACAGTCGTTGCATTTGATTATCAGATGTTAATGAGAAGGTCGCTAACGCTACCGCGTTAAATATATAATTGACGGCGGGATGAATTTCTTTCAGAATCTATTAATTATTGTTTCTTAACAGGGAATACTGTGCATTCACTTTGGATTTCGATTAATTGAAGTTCTATTCTGCTCAGATACCCATATTATCAATAAGCACCTGAGAGATTTTGTCCCCTGGCAATGATGCAGGTATATCCTTTTCTCTTTTTTTTAAGGGGAAGAATGTACTTCCCTACACAAAGGACAGAGATAATCTAAAAGCTCTATTGGGCCTGGCCTGGTTTCACATACAGAATACAAACACATACACAGGGATATGCCCATTGGTTTAATAGTCAGGTACACTAACCATTAGCCTGGAATAGGTTAAATGAGCATTTTGTGAAGAACATTTTTTTTTTGCCTTTAGGTATAAGAATGTCTCAAAAGTAGCTTTAATGTATTCATGCTTTGGGCATATTGTGTAACATTGGTTTCCCAAAAACATTTCTTGGGAAGGATACTCATTTTTATCATATTCAGTAACAAATATTATTAGCAATGGCATTCATCCATTGCTGATAATATTTGCTCATCAACAAGGCAGCATTTTGATGCCTTGAGAAATCACTCAAAGTAATCCCTTTTTATTAGAGATATATGTAGCAAACAGTGTTTTTCATCTTTTAAAAAAATGTAAAATTATCTTTAAGATTTTTCATCAAAGCAGTTGTCTTGTTCCAGGTAGTCTGGAGTGACCTAACACATTAGATATCCAAAAATATATAAAAGTTTTAAAGGAATGTAAAAATACTTAAATTTTTTTTAAAAACCTATTAAGAATTTTTTTTATGTATATCAGTGTAACATAGTGTTGTCAGATGCATGCTTCATTTTCCTAGTAGTAGATTAAGAACTAAATTCATTAGATTTCAGGAAAAGCAAAACTCCTGTCCTATTTTGTATTACATTGCCTTCTAGATATAAAAACACATTACAATATGGCATAAAATGAAGCAAATCTTTGTAAAATTAACCAAATCCTTAGCTTTGATGTTTTCAATAGAAACTTTTTTCTGTCTGTTTTTAATGAAAAGAATTAATACAGCAAACAACTTGTTTGGAAATAAAGCTATGTATTCTGAATTAAGTTGTAGGTATCATAAATATCTTTCAATATAATACATCATAGAGAACATCTGTGAAAAAAGCAAGATCTCATCAGGAAGACAACACATGAGAAGAAACATCCATTCTTTATTGGGGACTTGAATCCAAGTCCTTTTGATCTGCAACCAAGCACGCTAGGCCAGTAATTAATTTTTTAAAAACTATGAACAAAAATATGTAAACTAAAATCATCCACTAAAGGAATATTAGATAGAATACAGATGATGTTCAGCCTCTTATACTCGTATAGAAGACAGATGATGCTCAACCTTTTATACTCCTATGCCTTAAAATAATGTACCACTACATAGTCGAGCTGCTAGAGAAGACTACTACTACTTCAAAACCTAAAAGGACCTCCTGGTTTCTTCTCTTCCACTTTCTTACTAATATTTTACTCCTAAATCTTTCCAAATTGAGTTTGTGGTCCAAAAATATTTTTACCCTGTTTGTTTTGCAGAATCATTAACTTCTGTTAAGCCTTCTCAAAGGTCCAGAGAGGTCTGAAAAATTTCCAACTTTTGAGGCCCCTAGCCAATGTAAAAACTGATGTCGTTAATACTTACCAACCAGAAATACTTACCAAAGGTTTTTATTCAAATTTCACAAAATCTATATAAAAATTACCCCTTAGATAAGCAGAGGTTCGAGTGTAGCATTCTAGTTTAATATGCCATAAAGAAGGTCTGTGAGTAACGTGAGACCCCAGCACAAAAACAACACCAAAAAAAAAAATTATGCCTTATCAGATGCTTATCTATTAAAAAAAATTATCTTTTACTGTTGAATCCTAATATCAAAGGGGGACAGTCGATAGTGTGCCAGGCTCGTAATCTGTGGTTCACAGGTTCGAGTCCCACCAGAGATGAGATTTATCTCTGCTAAACCCCCATGCTGCTTATGGTTGGAAAGGGAACACTGATGGGCTTTTAAAGGCCACCTTCCATAGGATGGAACATAAAGCCATGGTCCCCGTATGCAGGAAAGTCATACCCTGTGTATGTTGAAGAACATGCTAAATGGCCTTGATGGGAGAATTCCATGTATCTTCTAAGATCTGTTCAGTGGGTCCCTTCCTCAAAATTTCTCTAAGCCGTTAGTTCCTTGTGACCTGGCCATTGTGTCAAAAAGTACTGCTCAGAGGTAAAACAACCCAACCTAACATTAATATAAAAAAAAGTTTCTATATTTAAAGGTTTCCTTTGAGGCTGAGGCACAGACAAAATGTACCTTCTGGTCCCTTCTCTTGAATGTTCCTTGCTATCAGATGCCCAGAACGAGTGTTTAAAAAATTGTTCTCCGACTAGTATGTTTCTGATGAGATCTTTTTAGCATTGAGCAATTTCTTGGTTCCAAGCAGTGGTTTATTTTGGTACTTACTTTGAACCTATCTTATTCTTCCTAAAAAAATTGGAAACTTAAGAATTCCAGCACATTTTTGATAGAAACATTTGAGGATAAGAGTTTCTCCATAACAATTTGTGTTCAAATGAAATTCGTTGCAGAAACACGTAACAGTATGATGAACTTCATCAATGATCTGGAGGGATCTAAGTATCATTTTGCACGTTGCAGGATATGTAAAATTTGCAAAAATCGACTTTGACTTGCGAATTTGAAGGGCTATTTGGGCCTTTTACACTTTAAGCAACTGCTGTGATCAGAAATAAGCATCATTAAAAATTCTACTTATAGAAGCTTCTAAGAAAAATTTAGAAAAACTGGCTAAAACATGCAGGAAGTTGCCCAGTTATTGACTGCTGCAAATTAACCAGAAATTCATTTTACTTATTCACTTGTTGGTGGCAAAGAAAAGGTTGATATTCAATCAATAACAACTACACATAACCTGATAACATAGAATTCAAGAGATACCTTTGCAGATTTTTTTCTGCAAAGTATTTCTTGAAAGTTGATATTACCTCAACTGAGAAGTACGGATAATATTCTGTTCCTCCTCACTTGCAATGAAACTGATGTAGTAGATGGCTATAGGCATTTTAATAGCAAATTAATCAAGCAAATAAAAGAGAGTGAAAAGTCAGATGTATTTTTGCTATTTTTAGCCATGCAGTGCAACAACCCCTGAAATCGCTAGAGCAGCCTTTCAATCAATATAAACACCAATAAATGGTATTGATCTGGGACTGTACTTTAGACTTTATAACGTTGTCATGCATAACCATTGAAGGAACATGATTGACAGTACAATTGAACATGCACAATGCTTGATTTCCATCAGTAACATAATATTTTAGAGGTAAATTTTCACATTATTTGTGTTTATAAATGTTTGAACTGTCATTAAAATATGAAACTAATGCTTTTTTAAAAATAATTTTTACATGTTTTTATTTGTGCTGATAAATGCAAAATTTTAAAATGAGTACGCAATAAATGACATTTTTATTTGTGAAAAAAAATGCCTTTACTTTTCACTGAGAAAATTTAAGAGCTCAAACTATTTAGTAATCTTTATTTTTCATCACTAATTAAGTAATTTTAAAAAAACTGGCAAACCAGATGTCAGTCTAGAATTTCAGTAAGAAAGTTCATCTCCAGTTTCAAACGAAACATTAACCAGGTGAACAAGGATATGTAAAAGATATTTAAGAATTATTTTAATCATTCACACATTTATCCTATGAAACTCAACAGCTTTTCTGTTATTTAGATTGTTGATCATAAAAGTCAGTTCTACCTCATTTGTTTCATATAATCGCATTGAATTTACCACTGTCTTATATTAAATCGACTAATATCGATACCTGATCCAATGATATTATTTCCTAAAAATGTACCACACTCTATAAAATGTTCATTCATTTCATTTGCTACTAGAGGTATATGTTTACTTACGTATAATAAATACAAACGTTTTGCATATATATATACACATTCAGTGTCCACTTTTATTAGCTACAGTTTATGTTACGTCAGTAGTAGCTTTTTAAATAATATGTTTTCATTTTTTTCTGTTGATGGTTAATGGCTGATGCATTCACACTTGAAGAAACTGAAATGATGATAATTAAGTTTTTTGCAGAAATCAATTCATTGATTACTCACAGAACAGTGCAGAGGAATTTTAATAGACCCACATTATTGTTATAGGGTGAAGACAAAATCTTCAGTTGTCTTCACCCCATAACCACAACTTGGCCACTGCTAGATTTCAAACACTGTAATGCTCTCCCTGTCTGCACTTGTGTTGGGGAGCACGATCAGATGATATCTGTGAGAACCTAGTCTGCATTCGGATCATCTGCTGGCTCACCTAATCCCATTGTCATCTACATCAGTTGTGGTGCAGGGAGAGATCTGCTTGGGGATAAGATTGGTATTGTGTTATCTTTAGTGATTAATCATGTTTCTGTTTTGGGATATAATGATGTCTCTATGTGCGTTTGGGGACATGCTGGGGACAGAGGTAATAAAATCTGCATCAGGTAGTGTCATATCAGCACAATACCTGCAATTGTGGTATGGGGAGCCATCAGTTACAAGAGCCATTCATGTCTGGTTGTTATTAATGGCAGGTTGGTGGTAAGACATTATCTTGAAACCATTATGGAACCACTGCATCTGTCCTTTTCATAAATCCATCCAAACACTATTTTTCAAAGGACATTAATTGCTCCTGTTGGCTCTCATCTGTGGTTACCACATGCCAGTGTTCTAAAAGGTGGACAAAAAAGCTAGAAATGGAGGAAAAACGAGGGCATGTTTCAGTTTGTGAAATAAAATAAGTTGTTTCCTACCAAATCTATTTTCAAAATAGTTCAGTCAGAAAAAGGCATATTTCTAATTATTCAGTACACTTCAAAATTTATGACTTGCCTAGTTTTACTCATACATAAGCAATATGATGGGGATGTTCATTGACTATGATACCTTTGACCTCAAAGGTCCCATCGCATCTCAAATTTGATAAAATTTCTGAGGTTTGTATCTCAGAATACCCCTAGGCAACAATTTTTAACTCTCTAGCACCAGTATATCTATATTTGACCTTTAACCTCACAGGACCCATCACATCCAAAATTTCACGTTTCTGAGATCTACGACCCAAAAATCCCCCAGGAACCAATTTCTTAGGTCTCTGGCACAGGTAGATTTAAATTTGACCTTGAAGGACCGTCTGGATCCAAAAATCTTAATGTTTCTGAGATCTACAGCCTGAAACACCTTGAGATACCAATTTTCTTGTTTCTGGCATTCATAGATCAAAGTTTGATCTTAATAGAACTTTGGAGATCAAATTTTGGATTTTTTTTTCTGAGATTTTTTTGGATTCATTTTTTATGACTTGGATTACCCTAGGGGCAAATTTCCAGAGCTCTACCATTTCTGCATCATAGTTAGAATTAGCTTCACCATCTGTCAGCAGGCACTCACAATTGTCTATATACAGCAGATTCCGATTTGCTCCACACAAAAAAAATCAGCCAGGAATCTCTTGTGGCTGGCTATGTGCACATGATGGCTCTGAAGAAATAATGCCCCTAAATGCACTCAAAAGACAGTGATTGACCAGATGGAGTATAGCATAACATCAGCAGTAGAGGAGAGACTGATCAGCTGCCGGTTCAGTGGTGAGCACCTGACATGTCATCAGGAGGTCGTGGTTCAGATCCCACCCGTCTCAAGATAATTTTTTGTCTATACTCATCTTTATCCTGTTACTTCAAAACAGCTTGATAGTGAATAAATATTCATTATATACAGTGCGTCCCATAAGTCTTTATACATAGGCAAAGTAATAATATTCAACTATACATGTGTTCAACTTTTATATTCACTTTATTCAACTGTATCAAATCCATACTAATACATCAAATGTTCAAACTGGACATCTGCGTTGCTTGCACATGACAATCTCTGGTTGTTTCTGAGTGACTGATGCACATTTTGGAGAACTGACGGCATTATCTTGTGACATCTACTGCAGAGTTTCTCTTTTAATTCATCCAGTGTTCAAGGGTGATTTTGGTACACGTGAGATTTTAGGTGGCACCCATAAAAAAATATCCAAGGGAGTCAAATTTGGATTTTGAGATAGCCATTCCACTACCCCAATGTTGGCTATTCATTTGTGGGGTAGTGTTTCATCCAACCAAGTTTGGACAGCTATGGCATAGCGAGGCAGTACCCCATCCTACTGAGAGAACACTGCTGCAATATGCTAAGGATATGTCCTCTAAGTGGGTACCAAAATGACATTTAACATTTGCAAATAAGAGTCGCCGGTGACTGTATCAGTATAAAAGATACCCTGGAATTGTTCTGTATGTGTGTGTCTTCAACCTAGTGTGATTGTGTGTCAGTCCAGTAATGACAATTGTAGCAGTTGATTGTCCCATTCAAGTGAAAGTTTGCTTCATCTTTGAAGATTTGGTCAGCCAAGAGGGACAGTTGTTTCTGAAGTTTTTCTTGCATCCAATCACAGAAGTGCTCCCTGCAATTCATGTTGTCCCCATGTAACTCCTGTACCATTTGCGTTTTGTGTGTGTGTGTGTGGGGGGGGGGACCTGTTTATTCTCAGGATTCTGTATACAGATGAATTTTCAATTCTTACCTCCTGTGCAGTTTTTCTTATAGACTGATGAGGGCTGGCTTGGACTGTAACCAGAGCATACACAATTTGATTTTCATCTGTAGTACTACTCAGATGACCTGGACTAGTCCAAACTTGGTTTATTTATCACAGAAACAATCTCCTTCAGTCTCTTCAGAATATCACTGACAATCATGTGACGTGACTTTGGCTTTTCTGGACGTAGAACGTAAAATTCCTTGAATGCTTCTTGCTGACTTTTTCCTGCAACATGAATAAGTACCTTTTCTCCTGGGGAGTGAGACAATTCATTATTACTCTGTCATTCATCAATGTGTTAACTCATCTGAAACAACAAAGAACACATTATGGCTATTCTTGCTTAAGACCATGTATAAGAACGTATGGGAAACCGTGCCTGTGTATAAGAACTTACGGAACCTCCTGTATATTACACGAAATAGTTTTAAAAATGCAGTATAATTTTTGCTTTATTAAAAAAAATTGTTTTTTCCCAAAAAAATTCTCTGTCATATTTTTTTAGGTTGGTGTAAAAATAATGGCTGTTTTCCAACCTCAGCTTCACAAATCATAACTCATCTCATAATAAACTTCATTTAATCATAATAAAAACCATCAGAATCCACATTTTTGACAATTAGAAATAAGTTTATCCCTGCCATTTTGTTAAAAATCCTTAGTTTTAGAGTTGATAAATTCTTTGAAGCTGTTTTCTGCTGCCTCACAGACCTTCTACTCTGGCATATAAACTGACAGGCTCCTTTCAAACCTCTGTGGTAAGCAGCTGCTTGAGGGGGTATTTATTTTATTTTTATTTCACAGTTGAAGATTTTTTTTCTGGAAAAAGCTGTCCAAATGTGTGAATGAGTGGTAATCTGTTGGCGTCAGGTATGGTGGATGGAATAGAGCTTTTAAGCTCAATTTTGTTCAACTTCTGGAGCGTCATTTGCGACCGAGAATTGCATGGAGAAGAATAGCCCTCTTCTATTAACTAATTTATCCTGAATTTCTGATGCATTTCATCTAGTTCATGACAGTTCACTAGAGCACACCAAACACTCACCTTAACCTTCGTTTGGTGCAACTTAGGTTTGGGGAAAGTGTTTTGGGGCTTCATCGCAATTGAGCTATTGTGCCAATTGTCGGGGGTTGTCGTCCAGAATTCACTTTTCCCATTCTTGTTTCACAAAAGCAGCGAATAACACATGATATTTTTTGATTCATTCAAATCGTGTAAAATCCACTTATCAAGCTTCTTCACTTTTCCAATTTGATTCAAGTGCCAAACAGTTGAGTGATTAACATTTAGCTCTTCCGCAATTTCTTGCGTGGTTTTACATGGATCTGCTTCCATTGTTAATGGGAGGAGTTCATCCTTGGCCTTCCTCATTTTCAAGGCTTGTATTTTTACTATGAAACTTTTCAAACCAATGCTGCACTGTACTTTCAGAAGTGCTTCCCTTTCCCTATGGATTGACAGCATTAGTTTTTTGGGTCGTGTTGTGCCCAAGTTTGAACTTGGGTTAATCAGTGAGTTATTACAAATGGTCACACATTGTGAATGAATGGATTAGTAATTTATCAGTTTTCACAGGGACGGAGCATATGCACCCCCCCCCCCCCCGATCCTTCAGAGAAGAAACTACATTAAATTTGATGGTCCTATATCAGTCGATAGGTGAGAGTCTTCCCCTATTTTGTTTCCGTTTCTCGTCACAGTTTTTTGGGTTGTTTGACCTCTGAGCGGCATTTTTTTTTGCACCTAATAGTTTAAATGGCCAGTTCACATGGATCCCCATGGGCTAAGAGAATATTGGAAAGGGGATCCACTGGATAATGATAGACAATCACAGATACGCACGTGTAGGCTGAGTACATTCATTGAGTAAGGGGTATGAAACCCACAACCTGATAACATGTCAAGTACACTGATTGCTGAGCTGCAGGCTGCGGATCAAAATCTCTTAATAGCTTTATACATTATACTATGGAGTCAATTATTGGCATCTATCATGACTGTAATTAACGATTCTGGTCGACGAAGCACATTTTAGGTTTGTGTGCAGGCATAGACTAGTCCTGTCAAGAGAAAGTTTTTTTTAGTCAACACACTTTAATTAAGCATAAGGATGCTATGTTTAATGACAATCACAGGTAAGCACCAGTAGGCTGAGTACATTCTTTAAACTAGAGGAAAAATTGCATGAGCTGGGTGGGATACGAACCTACGACCTCCTGATTACATGTTATCAGGAAGTTGTGGGTCGTATCCCACCCAGCTCAAGATAATTTTCCCCCTGTACTCAATGGATCAACTGGATAACTGTTACGAGACAAATGGAAGCTTCCTGTCAAGACTATCCAATGTATTCTTTAATGTACACAAGTGTGGCTTTCAGCAAATGAGGTTAAGGCTTAATGTCCCATTCGGCGCATGGTGGCCTTTTCAAGCCCAAAGTCTATCTAGCGTGTTCTTTAACGTGTACAAGGTATGGCTTTCAGCAAATGGGACCATGGCTTAACATCCCATCCGACAATAGCAGCCTTTCCAAGCCTAGGTGTCAGTTTCTCACAGAGGACAGGATGGGGATTAGCGGAGATAAGGTTGCCTATACCTAAAGATATGAAATATTTGACTTAGATTCAGTGGTAAAAGTAGGCCGGTACGCCGTACCGGCAAGAAATTATTTGCCGGTAAGACATTTTTCATTATTGGTGTAGTAACCATTTCTTTCGCACTTTAATGCTCATAAAATTGAGAGTTTTATTAACAAAATAGCCGATTCGAAAATCCTCGAGTTTCAATTAGCTTCTACAGTTTAACCTTTAGATAACAAGCTGTTTGAACACCGCATACTATACAGAGAGTGCCAAGGGGGAGTAAATAGTGCTTTCATTCCTCTTTGAACGATTAGCAAGGATACTGGTTAAAGAGAGCAGAACTATACAAAGGCGACTCCAACCAAAGTCGTCTTACGGGGAGTGGTTAAAAGGTAGGCGCTCACTGGTCAGCAACGGAGGCACGGCATTGTCACTAGGAACTTGCAAGGATTTTCCCGCGGAATTTTACGATTTGCGCGCGCATCGAAAGTCGGAGTGGGGGCTGTTACAACTTTCTCGTTTCGTTCAAAGCTTATGATTTGAGTTGTAAGCGCGAATTTTTTAAGGTTGAGTGATAAAATTAGCTTAAAATGAGTAGTTCTGATGAAGAATTGTTTCGGCATCAATATGTGAAGAAGAAGAAAAGAAGGTTAAGAAGAGAAAGAACAGATTTTAGATGTATATGTCAAAAACGAATGAAGTTTGGGGAATTCTACTGTTTGTTCAGAGATTTAGTTGATGATGACTCTAAATTAATTAATTATTTTAGAATGACTCATGAAAAATTGAGGAAACTACTTAATTAGTTAAAGGAAGGGAGGAAGAATATTTACCTAAATATCTTTTAGGCAAAAATTTAGTTTTTCTGTTGTAAACAAAATTTTTTTTTTTTTTTTACTCTCCTTCATTTGTAAATATTTAAATAAGATAATGCAAAAAAAAATATCGAAAGCTTTTCAAAGAAAATGCATTTTATTAACGTTAAATTTATTACCATTATGAGGTACTTTAGAAAAATCAAAATACGAAAAATCATTCACTTGTGATTGAAATGTTCTAATATTTCGGTCCCTAATTTGGTCATTCTTTGGTGGATGACTCGAACTGTGATCTCTGGGCATGATATATGACAGCAATCCAAAGACCATCCTTCGATTATGTACCTAGTAAAGAATTTTTCGTCTCTTCGGTTTTCTGAAACAAAACATGAAAAACAATAGCAACACTAAGACAGCCATGAACGTATATCTTACTCGTGATTCACCGTATTATCGTGAAAGTAATTTGAATTAAATAAAGTAATATAGTCTGTGAATACATCTGTGAACATATACCTGGATGTCCTATAATTTTTCCTATTTCTTCCCAAAGACTATACAATTGATTACTATAATTAGCATTTTTAAGGCTATATAGTTCATTATACTGTTGTACCATTAAAGTTAATTTTTCGGTATTCATATTTTTGGTGATCGCGAAAAATAATTGATAGACAAAAAAGTGCACGTGCTGTTACAGCACGTGCAGTTTCGATAAAGTGAAACAAGACACTCTCGCAAGAAAAGTGGCGAAGGCCGTGGCTAAAGTGATTAACGGCTTAACTTCATTAGCAGGCAGGGGAAATTCCATTTGGGATCCTCCATCTTCAATCCGTGGTCGACATTGCCGGGGCCGATGCCATCGTTGCTTGCCAGTGAGTGCTGTCTCATAGAGAATGCAGGGGAGAATATTTTAATGCGTGTCTGCGTGCCTCCGTGGCTGACCAGTGAGCGCCTACCTTTAGAGAATACACTTTCACATCCGCGGTAGCTGTCTGGGTTCGGTCTGAATTTCCACCAAGGGCAGAAGTGATTTGGGTTTTCAAATTCTTATTTTAACTCTTGCTCGATCTGTTGTGAGATGCGTATATATTCATGTGTACTGCTTTTTGCCTCCTAAATATATTTTCGGAAATAATCTTTTATTCTGCTGAATTGAAAATTCAGACATTTCTGAGAATCACGGAAGGCAATTTAATGGGGGCTATAGGAATGAGTTCGAAGGTTAAGTGGGAGGTGATTAAAAAGTAATAATCAATTTTTATCAATTCATCACTTAACATTACGATACTGGAGTAGTATAATACAGAATCTATGTTCCTTTTATTTTATCGTCGCACAAAAGTTCGCATTCCAAAAAATTGTGGAAAATGTTTCGGGTAATTTTTGGGGATATTGCAGATACGAAATTTTCGTACCTCATGTAATCTTTGATTACACTTGATGAATTTTAAAAGTTACTCTTAATCTGTGATATATGTTATTCTAAAAAAGTGCTTAAACTTTTTTATCTGGGTTTAGAATATACAAATCCAGTGAGGAAAAATTATTTCACTTCTGAAAAAGTTGCTTCTAATTTTAAGAACTAGAATTAGTTTAGAAACATCGTACTAAATAAAAACCTTTTTTTTTTTAAATATTATTAGTTTTTTGATACTGGGGCTTCGTACTTTCGTCGCCATACGCCTCACTTTATTACCTCTGTAAGATGACTTCAGTGGAGTGAGAGCCTGTGCTTGATTTTCCACACAAAGCTAAGCTTGAAGCGTACCAGTAAGAAATAAAATTTACTTTCACCACTGCGTAGATTATACTAACGATTTGGCCTTTTGGCAAATGATGAGACAGCTGTTCCATTAAAGCTATCGATGGGATGTAATAGGGTAGGTTGATGATAGAAGACTGAAATCAATATTGGTTAGGTGAGTAGTGTTTCAGTTCTTTTGAATGGCTGTGCTCTTGAGCAAGTTTCTCAGTTTTCTCAGGAATTGTGTGACACATACTGGTAATGTGCAATAAAAAAAAAACTCCTCAAGCAGCTGCTTGCCACAGAGATCTGATAGGAGTCTGTCAGTTTATACGCCATAGTAGAAGGTCTGTGAGGACGGGGGGACCTCAGCAGAAAAACATCAAATACATCCGTGCCTTACCCGGGGCTCGAACACAGGTCCGTTAGATCAGTAGCCAAGCGCGCTAACCACTCCGCCACAGGACGGCAATGTACGAAAACAGATACAAAAAAAAAATATTGCTGCAGATGTAACAGAAATTTTGACTGCAAATGAAAAGTTTTTTAATCAAAAACCAGTTAGTTATTAAAAATTTATTGTTGTCATCATTCTACATTAAGAGAGGAATGTAATGCTTTACCTGTTGTGCAGTATTTATTTACAAATGAAATGACTGAATTGTTAGTGAAACGTTCAACAGCTATCACTTTGTTAAAAATAATTTATCAAAATAGGCACTTGCTCCTTTTTAAAATCCGCCAGGCTCGTAATCTGTAGTTCCCTGGTTCGAGTCCCAGCTGGGTCAGCGTTAAGATTTATCTCCGCAAAATTCCCCTCCCTGCCCACAGTCAGTAGGGGACACCGATGGGCTTGGAAAGGCCGCCGTCTGTCGGATGGGACGTTAAGCCGTTCCCCCGTGTGCGGGAGAGCCATACCCTGTGCACTTTAAAGAACACGCTGGATGGCCTTGATGGGAGGCTACCATCTCTCTCCCAACAGCTGTTCCAGTGGGTTCCCTCCCCCAACCTTCTCTGAGCTTTCGGGGTCCATGTGACCTGGCCATTTAGCCCATGGTGTGCAAAAAAGTGCCGCTCAGAGGTAAAACAACCCAATCTTTTTTAAAATCCTCGCAACTGCTGACCATTCAGCAATGTACTGTTCATGTATGTTTACACACTTGACTATTTCTATTTCATGTTTTTGGTATGTATTGAGTGGTGTTATTGTATATTTTTGTACCTTGCTCTCAATAGAAATAAAATATAAAAAATTAAAATACACTTCTACCACCGTGAAACTAGTGCATTTATCCATTGGTAAAAAAATCTGAGTTCCTGGAAGCAATGGATTCTTCAAAGGCATTTTTAACTGCTATCTCATTGTTGAAAGTTTTCCCCACTAAGAAGTGATAGTCTATTGTTGGTAGGGCTGGTGAATACACTGGGTGATCAAGAGTCTCATACTGTAACTGATGGAGTTTCCAGACTATTATTTGGAAGATGTGAAGTCGAGCGTTATCATGGAGCAGTAGGACGCCATGTCTATTGACAAATGCAAGCTACTTCTTGTGTAATTTGTCATGCATTTTTTGGGGTTCTGCACAATTACTCTTTATTATTTCATCCGGTTTTAGGAATGAATAATGGATAACATCTGCTTCAGACTACCAAACGGTCACCATAACCTTCTTTTGGATGAAGATTAGGTTTGAACATGCGTTTAGATGCTTTGGTGATGTCCAGCCATTGACATTGACAATTGTCGTATAGGATCCCATTTTTCATCACACTTTACAACTCTCTGCATAAACGGATCCCTTTGGTTTCGTGTGAAAAGGGATGTGCACACTTCAAGTTGGGGATCCCTTATGATTGTCCATTAATTAATGTGGAACCCATTTATCCAACTTCTTCACTTTCATCAATGGTTTCCAGGTGCTGGAAAACTTGAATAATACACGCTTAATTTACCTACGATGTCTTGTACAGTTGGGCGAATTCAATTAAAGCCTTCAGTAGCTCGTTATCAGTCACTTCTTTGGGTCGACCATGTGGCTTATTTTGAAGGCTGATGTCGCCCAGTCGAAAATTTTCGAACCAACGTTTTGTGTGTGCCTTCCCCAAATGCTGCATTGATGTTGCATTTTGCCTCCGCAGTGTTGTCTCCCAATTTAAACTCGTATAAGAACACGAATTTGACTATGATCTATTGTTCCCTTAAATTCTTACAATCCACTTACCACAAAATCGACTAGCCCGAAAAATCCACCACAAAATCGACCGCCCATGAAAACACAGTAGCCAATTGAGACCCTCGCTCAAGGGTGCAACCGAAGCACAATCTACCTGACCAGTTTTCATCACTTTAGTTTTTTCTATGTTTATCACCAAATCTATTCTCTTACCAGACTCATCAATAGCCCTAATGAAAGAATTCATCTCATCAACATCATTAGCCAACAGGGCCAAATCATCTGCATAATCTAAATCAAAAATTTTGAAATCTCTAGACCATTTAAGGTAAAAATCTTTTCCTTGCAAAGAATTTCGCATAACATAATTAAAACCAAAGAGAAAAGGAGATAAAATGCAGCCTTATTGAACACCAGAAGCAATACTAATCCATTTGCTATAAGCATTACCAACGCTCAGACATGACTCAGTGTTATTATAGAGAGCTTTCATTATGTTAACTAACTTTTCTGGCTTGTCATACGATCTCACGATTAACCACAAATTATGATAATCAACAGTCAAGTCTTTTTGAAATCTGCAAATGTTTCTGAAACTAAACATTTCACAAGAATCTGCTTAAGTGAAAAAATCTGATCAGTACATCCCCCTACCGCTTCTGAGTCCACAGTGCTCATCACGTAATTGTTTTTGTCAACCAGATTCTTAATTCTATTAAGCACAATGCAAAGAACTTTACCTGGAACACCACCCTTTTTTTTTTAAATAGAGATAATAGTAACTCTGGTAAAATCCTTAGGAACAATGCCTTTATTATAAAAGATATTCAAAATTTTAGTCGGCCATGTAGTAACCGAAATATCCCCAGCTCTAAGCATTTCAGTGGTAATTTCTTCTACCCTGGGGATTTATATGGATTAAGTTTAGAAATAGCTAAACAATCCAGACTGTGATATAGTACGAACATTAAAGCCGTAATGCATCTATCATCCTTACAATCAATGGGAGTAGAACTTAACCATATTGTTTAGAAAGAAATTATGTTACAAGATTATGGGAGAATTTTTATCCTATGTTTGATTTCGCCAATCGAAATTCAAAAAGGTATCAATGTTGCCTTCAGATGTTTGGGAAAGGAATTATCGCTAACTAAAAAATTATTAAGTAGGAATTGCCTAAATTTTATAGAAGTTTGCTGTAAAAAAACTGCTTTAAAACTCTCGAGCAATTTGTTTGCCGAAATTCTAATATGAAAGTAGATTTAGAGTTCGTATAGGATATATTTGAGTTTTAGATTTTTAGTTTTATAATATTCTTTCCATTGAGTAAATACTAGAGATGAGCTCGGGCTCAAAATCGCATAGAAGACTTCGGGATCAGGGTGAGTCACAATTTAAATTTTTAATTTTCTTTCTAATGGGAGGAAAAAAAGCAAAAAAAAAGTAAAATTCTCTTGATTTAAATTTCAACGTATTAATCAATCTTTATAATTAAAAATAAGCATAATTTATCTTTGACTTTTTTTTAGGTGTTCTCTCTCTTCTATTAATGAATTGCTGTAAGCGTTTGTAATAGTGTTACTCAAGAATTTTTCAGGCTCTTCGAATTACTTCCAGTATTTTTTTCCCAAATAACATTAAGATTTTACTTTTGTCATCAAATAATTATCTTAAAGTTTGTAATAACCTATGATACGAAGAATTAAAATAGTTTAACAGCATGCATTTCTCTACATTTCTTTTACGATATTAGAGAAGTTTTTATCCTTGGCCATTTAGAACATTGTGGGCAAAAAGAGTGTCGTTAAGAGATAAAACAACCGACCCTTCGCATACTCTAAACCTGTGGTTTCCAACCTTTTTTTACACCAGAGGACACATTCCTAAATCACATTTGAGTTGCGGACACACCACTCGACCCAGTTTCACATCTTTCATTGTCATCAACATGTTTTCTTTTTAAAATATCCAACAGTTTAATTTGCTTACTCATTTTCAATAGAAGGGATAAAAAATAACGTAAAAAAAGAGTCCCTACTAAAACCATAAGTCTACTCATTTGCAAGACGGACTAGATGTTAACAAACATTATCACGTGATAGATGTGTTGTCGTGTTGCGATTGGTCAGTCTCACACATGCAGCAGTTCGCTTTTCGGTTTCGGCCCCAACTTTATCTTTTCTATGCTCAGTAGTCGGCAGCGGTGGTTGAGAATTAGATTAAAGATGAAAATTTTTATATTATTGGCACCGCAGTCACGGACCACAGGTTGGGAAACATTGTTCTAAATAAATAAATTATTCAAAATCCGGAAAAAAAAAATCCGGCAACCCAATGCTCTAAGGATGGCGAAATTTGAATTTTATTTGGAAAATTGATAAAAGTTTCCATTCCAGACTCTGCTGTTACAGCGGAAATTCGTTATTAATTGATATCAGCAGCAGTATTAGAGAAGTCTGTTTGTTTTATATATGAGAATAACTCAACGCCGCTGCTTGCGTGAACATCTCTCACGCTACTTCGTTAAGTCACTAGTGTCGTATATTTGTAAGTGGGTGAACGATGGTTGGCAAGCCATGTGCTCTGAGTGTATGTGTACCCGCATGTATATGTGTGGGAGTCGAAGCTGACAGGCCCAGATGTTGGTCCTTGGCCTTTCTCGTGTCGCTGCTGACGGTCGCAACACGAACTCAATGGCTAATTTGGGCTGTTACTGCCTTTCTTCGAACGTCTCGTAATAGGTAGTGCAACGACCAGCAGATCTATCTCTTGGCTGATGGCCAAAGGAAGACCTCTAGTAACGGTGTTATAAGAGCAAATGATGGAAATGACCTCGTATATTCAGGTGTTCCGATGTAAACAAATGGGAAATTGGGTCTTCCGGTTTTCGAAAATTCCTTAAGTCATTACATCAACAAATCACTGTCTGTTGTTATGATTTTTCACTTTACTGGCATACCAACTGATAGATCATTATTTTGGTGTCTATCCCATAATATGGTGGGAGTCATAGATATGGGAATCTATAAAAGTCAGTTCTAAACATAAACTTTAGTTCGCCGTATTTATAGATATATTGCTTAGGTTGTTATAGAAAGCTTGCATCTAATCAGTGGTTGTGACTCCTAGTACCATATGGTGTTACTACAAAACTTTCATATATACAAGGTATCCAACAAATGGCGATGGTGTTTAGGGAAGCACTGCCCCAAATACACAAAAGACATCACATTAAATGTTATATCTGTACATTCCCCAACTCAAACAGTTTCACGTGGTGACACCAGAGGACGGCTCACAGTCACATTTATCAAGAGACGTTGCGGAAGTTCTTAGTGCAACATTTCCTGACAGATGGATTGACAGGAGTGGTCCAATTTTATGGTCACCAGGGGACCATGATTAAACCCTCTTTGAAAACCTGAAATTAAATCTAATGAAATTTTAATTGCTTCTTGATACTTGGTCTGCCGGATTTTGTGCTGTCAGTGCGGGATTCGGGATTGTACTAAGCCAAAAGGGACAATCCCGTACAAATCGGGACGTCTGGCAACCGTGGTCCGATCCCAGTGTCAAGTGATTCATGAGATGAGATGTCTGCATTTGTACACAGCTGGAAACGAGTTGTGAATCTCTTCTACTTTTTCGACCAAGTGGGTGTTTTACCAATAGCCTTACCAGGATTTCTCCCTTCGCGCTTTGAAGGTTTGTTTTAAAGAGCTTAAACGAAAATTTTTGGACATCGCAAATTAAGGACATGCTTAATTCAATAACCCGTGTAAATCCAAATTCGCGTAAATCAAAACCACGTAAATCGAAAACTACATTTATTGTATAGGAAAAGAGATACATCGTCAGTTATGTAATGTTAGATAAAGTGGGGAAATCATTATACAAGTAATTCCTTCCACATTCGCGATTTTTCCCAAATGATTTTTTCAAATTTGCAATTTCGTGATTTTTATTGCCACATAACTAATTATAAATCATATCTGAAGTGTCTTTTATGAATGCAACGGGCATAGTTTGAAATATAAATGTAGGATAAATAGTCTGCGATATTTAAAGCATACTTACACAAAATCGAGTCACAGATTTAGTCGCACACCAAGGAATTCCGTGGCCGAGTGGTTAGCGCGCTTGGCTACTGATCTACGGGACCTGGGTTCGAGCCCCGAGTAAGGCATGGCTGTTTGTGTCGTTTTTCTGCTGAGGTCCTGCCATCCTCTCAGACCTTCTACTGTGGCATATAAACTGACAGGCTCCTGTCAGACCTCTGTGGCAAGCAGCTGCTTGAGGGGGTATTTATTTTATTTAAGGGGTAGAAGAGGTTGCTATAATGGCTACTTAAACTCAAAACGAGAAACAATAAGGGAGCAGCGGGAGGCTATAAACAAAGTGGCGCAATGCCATCCTGTAATGGAGAGAAGCGTCATCCCGTGCCAACATTAAAATTCAAAATGAACTGCAGAAAAACTGCAAAACAAATTGAGTTTTTTCATCCTAAATTCTCTACTTCGGCAAGCAACAGCCCTTTTTTAATCACCCTCTTTGGAGAATACTGCATGACCTTACCAGTATACTGTATTTATTGTATAAATATTTACTGCTTTTTGTCTGTTCACACATATATTTACCTCTTTACTCTTTATTACGTTTTGTTGAGTCGAACTATGAACCTAATCCCCCCTCTGCGGTTTTCGGTTGAATTATGGTTTCAACATTCGCATGAGTTTATAGGGATGTTTATATATATATAATGATAGATATAGAGATATCTTTGATCCTTTGGAAAACAACCCCTGGAGGTAACTTGAAACACACAATAAAATAATACGCCCCTTGATACTGGTATCTCTTTTTAAAATATTGTGATCCTCTTTTTTTTTTGAAATACAGCATATTCGGGCGCTCGTGTATTTGATATCCAGAAGTACAACATGGCTTTAGCTTTTTGATGAGTTTAATATCCAAAGATATTTGTAGGTTTTTAGTCTTTTCATATTTATTGTCTCTCATTAACTATGTATATCTATATGTATCAGCATATAAATGAAGCCGTTGCATTTATGCCAGTGGTGTAATTAAAAGTTATTTAATTTAGCCTTTGATTCTTTTAGGTATTCTGTTCTCTTAATAAATCACTCTTAGCTTTTAAATGTTATTCAAGAATTTTCAGTTTCTACTATTATTTCTAGTATTTATCGTTCTAAACATAAGATTTTAATTTGTTCTTCAAATAACGATATTAAAGTTTTAATAGTCTATCTGCAAAGAATTTAAAAATGGTTCAGCGACATGCATCTCTGTATATGTTTTCCGACATGTTAGAGGATCTTTTTTCACCAAACCGGGCACGGGCTCAATAATTATCCATATTGTTCGTGCCCTGGGGGCTCGAAAATTTGAGCCCGAATTATAGAGATGAATTTGGGAAAAAAAAAGATTTTCTGACGCAGTGGTTCTCACCCTTTTATGCTTCACGTACCCCCTGGAAATGTGTATGTAACTGGCGTACCACTTGTATAGATGGATAAAACTATAGTTATAGTAATAACAATGGGAATAAAACTTTGTTACTATATCTAGCGACTTTTGAGCTCTCACAGCGTACCCCAAAATATTTTGCGGCGTACCCCACGTTGAGAACCCCTACTTTAAACGTATCATAGAACATATGCACAGAACGCTGCATATCGCTGAACCATTTTTTAATTCTTCGCAGATTAGTTATTGAAGAACAAATTTAAATCTTTATATTTAGGACGACAAATACGAAATAATAGTGAAAACTGAAAATTCTTGAATAACATTATAAACGGTAGGAGTGATTTATTAACGAAAGATAATAGAATACCTGAAAAATCAAAGGCTAAATTAAATAACTTTAACTGATTAGAAATGTCGAAATTATAATCAAAAGAGATTATTTTCGTTTTAATTGCATTAGTTTAGGAACCTATTAATGTTATTGTGAAAACAGTTCAATTTCAATTCACAAGCAGATTTAGAAAGAAATAAAAGATCTTGTTCTGGAGTGAACCGGAACGACGTTCCAGTATAATTTTTCACTTCCATTTTAGTGGTCTTTAAAAATTACTTGAAAAAAAAAAGGATAATTTGTCTTATATATTTTTGTTTAATATTTTTTCGTTGAACTACCTCGGATAAAAAAAAGTCCTTACGAACCAGCATTCC
This sequence comes from Ryuthela nishihirai, assembly GCA_038380435.1. Classification (NCBI taxonomy): domain Eukaryota; kingdom Metazoa; phylum Arthropoda; class Arachnida; order Araneae; family Heptathelidae; genus Ryuthela; species Ryuthela nishihirai. The sequence goes on from JAWZYU010000004.1 coordinate 5,245,497, forward strand.
TAAGGTGGCAGAAAGGGCATGCCTCTTAGATTGGGCTCTATTTGGGCGTAGTTGAGAGAGATAGGTCAAAATTTAGTTGGAATGAGCCTTCAAAGACTCCTGCTAAGTTTTTTTTTTTGCATGTAGTTCTAGAATCTAATGTTGAGTTACTGATCACCGGAAAAATGTTATATTCAGGCATTACAATTATTAACTTTCTTCGACACTAAAATGTCATTTTATAAGCACAAATCATTATATTATTCATTTATTCCGCATGCCAGTTGTATCACTTTTATTTTTCTAAAGATAATTTTGTTTAGACTGCATCTGTAGGACTGTAGACCTCATATTACTTGAACTGTTAACAGGTGTTATTAAGTGAAATATAAGTCAGTTTTAATAAGCACTGATAAGAAATAATGCACGGCTATGCACAACTTCAATTTAAAACCAAATTTCTTGTTGATTAGTTACATACTTGTCATACTACCAGTATAATTTGGTGCTTTTCACACTATAGAGTAATAGCGGGGAACTTGAGGAGGAAATCAAAAAGAAAAATCACATATGCTGATAGATATATCAACTGTATCTGAACTTAACCTTGAGTCAGAAAAAGTTTGTTTATTAAGACTTATTTAACAAGCCTAATTTTACGAGTATCAGTAACTTGAACTGAGAGATGGTTCTTGTTTATTTTACGTCACGCGAAAGTGGATAAAAGATGTCACTGTTATTAAACAGGCCACTTTTGTAGGGTTCATGATGTAGTATCACATATCATAAGCAAGCTGAACGATTTCCTGTTTCTTTGTATTTTGATTTTTGAGATTAATGATTGTGGCTTTGTATATTCTTTGAACTCCAAAAGTTAAAAAGTGATTTCGATTTGCTCGTGAAAAATGAATCGCATTCTGTTTTATCCGATGATCATCGTTGGTTTCTAGTTTTAGTTTATTTACTTCTTCAAACTGTACGTAAACTATAATTCGAGAAAATAGGTAATCAGAATTTTTGAAATGGGGGTGGGTTAAAAATATTCACTTTTTTTAAATAAATAAAGCACTCATCTTTTACTTTTTAAATTTATTCTTTTCTTGGGTTAATTATTTTTTAAATATACAATTTTTCCTCTCATCGCCCTTCCCCCTGTGTATACTGCTGATTCAAGATGAAATATAGTATTGGTAAGATGACCATACATACCTGTTTCAAACTGCTTTTCTCACTGTCCCGAAAGATTAAAAAAAACTGTACAGTTGAATCGGTTTTAATATTTGTTGCGTTAAAAAATTTTTCAATCGTGCATTATAACAATGTAGCTTGAGTGGGGAACGAGATGTCATTAGTTTAAATAATGGCTTGTTAATTAGTAACAATGGCCAGGTAAAGTGTCCAATGTTTGTTTATGCTCCGTCGTATGTCTTTACATATCATTTGCATGGGTGATATACTTAGATAGCTTCCTATAATTGATGTCATGTGTTTTGTGAAAAACACGTGGTAAGAAATATACACTCAATACTAGAGCGGATTAAAGTGGTGAAAAGTAATAATAATAATAGACAGTGTATATATAACTTTTTTGTATTTTTTTGTCAAGCAATTTATGTGATGTTTTGTGTTCCTAAACAATTGTATATGTATTTTTTTGCACTTTTGGATGACGTCTGTAGAACGTAATATGTTCCTAAATGTTTGATGTAATTTTAAATAAACAAGTTTAGATTAAATCCTTTTTATGTAAACTTGGGGTTCTATTATAGGTAAGAACTTGAATTTATAATGCAATATGGAGTTATGCAAGAGGGGTAAAAAATATCTCTTCAAGCAGCTGCTTGCCATAGACAGATGAAGCATGTAACTGCAGAATGCAGTTACATGCTTCATCTGTCTATTTTACCATAGTTAAAAATCTGTCCATTTTACCATAGTTAAACACAGGGGGAATTTCCCTAAACAGCGGTTTATAATTTTTTTTTTAAAGTAAGACATTTTTCCTTGGAGTACTGCCCAAAGGAACCTAGTAGTCTTTCTGCTGAGGTCTCGCCTTCCTCACAGACCTTCAATATGGTGTATAAACTGACATTCTGCAGTTACTATGCAGAATATATGTCGGGCAAAACGTGGCAGTAAATGTTTGAAGTGAGTTGGAATTAATTGAATTAATTGAAATTAATTGACGTGAGTTGGAATACAAAAAAGAAAAAAAGTTGGTCAGGTCCTCGGTGGTCTAGTGGTTAAGATGCCCAACTTGCTTCTGGGTGACCTGGGTTCGAATCCCAGTCAAAACAACTAATTTTTTTTCAACTCATTTTTTCTAATATTCTTTGTCTACATGACATTTCCTGTGATAATTTATTACTGAGTGAGCAAAACGTTTGAGAATCACTGGTCTATGGGATTCCCTGGGGAGACATTTTCATCATCATCATCATCATCATCCATGGGCTACGGAGGTCCAACCAGACCGTGCAATTTAATTCTCCAAGCAAGTCTATCCTGAGCTACATCTACTGCATCTGGCCACTGCACACCAATTCTAACAAGGTCCTGTTTGACATTGTCTGCCCACCGCATCCTAGGTCTCCCCTTCTTTCTGAGGCCTTTAGGCACACTGTTCATAACCCTATTCGCCAATCTATAATTATTCATATGGGCAACATGGCCAAACCAACGGAGTCTCTCTCTGCACAATATGCTGCTTAAAGCAGGTTGCAAACTCCTTTGCCTAACCTCATCATTAGTTACAAAGTTGAACCACCTAATGCCCAAGATACTGCGTAAGCATCTGGAATCAAAAGCATCTAGTTTCCTGTTATCTTGTTTACAAAGTGTCCAAGTTTCACTACCATAACTAACCCTAGAAAGAACCAAACTATTATACAGTCTAATTTTAGTCTTTAGGTGTATACGCCTATTTCTCCACACTCTCCATAGATTCTTAAAAGTCCCGGCAGCAATCCCTATTCGTCTGTTAATCTCATGCTGCACATCACCATTATCTGTTACATAGCTCCCAAGATAATTAAACTGTGACACCTGCTCAAGACTGCAACCATTAAAATTAACTGAATCACAACCTGCCCGATCAATTTTCATCATTTTAGTTTTCTCTCTGTTTATAACCAAACCTACTCTACTACCAGTCTCATCAACAGCTCGAATGAAAGAGTTCATCTCATCAACATCATTTGCCAAAAGGGCTAAATCATCAGCATAATCTAAATCAGAATTTTCGTATCTCCAGCCCATTTAAGGCCAAAATCTTTCCCTTGAATAGATATTCGCATAACATAATCAATAACCAAGCTAAAGAGAAAAGGAGACAAAATGCACCCTTGTCGAACACCAGAAGTAATGCTAAACCAATTGCTACAAGCCTTACCAACTCTCACACACGACTCAGTGTTATTATAGAGAGCTTTCATAATGTTAACTAACTTGTCTGGTATACCATATGATTTCACAGTCAACCACAAATTATGACGATCAACAGAGTCGAAAGCCTTTTTGAAATCAACAAAGCTAGCAACCAAAGGTTTCTGAAACTCTAAACATTTCTCAAGAATCTGCCTAAGTGAAAATATCTGATCCACACATCCCCTACCACTTCTGAAACCACATTGCTCATCACGCAATTGACTGTCAAACAGATTCTTAATTCTATTAAGCACAATCATGGAAAGAACTTTACCTGGAACAGAGAGTAGGCTGATACCCCTATAGTTATCACAAGAACTGCGATCACCTTTTTTGAAAATAGGGATAACAATAGCTCTGGTAAAATCCTTAGGAACCATGCCTTTATCATAAAAGATATTCAGAATTTCAGTCATCCAAGTGGTAACCGAAACATTCCCAGCTCTAAGCATTTCCATAGTAATTTCATCTACCCCTGGGGATTTATGAAGTTTAAGTTTGAAACAGCCAAACTAACTTCAGATTGTGTTATAGGGCCAACATTAAAGCCACCAATGCATCTATCATCATTGCAAACAATGGGAGTAGAACTAACTACATTGTTTAGAACATCACTGAAATGCTCAGCCCACCTAGCCATGACAGAATCCTCCCCTTCTATAACCTTACCTTGTTTATCCTTCAATCCTTGTATGCCTGTCTGTTTTCTACCACACAAAACATTAACTATCTGGTACAGCTCTCTGCTGTTGTGCTGTCTAACTGCTTCCTCAGCTTTGTCAGCCAAACCATCAAGCCAAAGATTCTTATCAACAGCTAATTGATCCTTTACAAGTTTATTAAGGTCTCTGTAATGCTTTCTATTAGGACCAGTAGGGTATTGATTAAGGGCATTCCTGCAGTTCTTTCTTTCCGAAATAAGCTCAAGTGCCTTATCACTCAGATAATTCTGCCTCTTCTGCTCCTTTTTTCCTAAAAGAGTACTGTTAGTGCCCAAAAAAGCCTGTTTAAAATGATCCCATTCTTCCTCAACTTCAGTAGTAAGCAAACCATGACTGTCATAATGACTAAGTAACCTATCATGGTAAGCTTTGGCTATAACTGGATCTTTCAGAGCTTCAGTATTAAAAGTAAATTTTTTAACCCTAGCACAACACTTTTTAAGTTCAAGTTGCAACACACTTTTAACAAGGTAATGGTCAGATCCAATTTCAGCTCCCCTATATGCCCTGGTATTCCTAACAGAACTAGCCCATTTGCTGTTAATTAATATGTAATCAATCATATTCTTATGCAGCCCATCAGGTGAAACCCATGTGTACTTATGTATGTCGCGGTGTTTGTAATAAGTGTTAGTTATTCTGAATCCATTGAGTTTACTTACCTGTAGGAGACGTTGCCCATTGCCATTGCAGCTACCAATACCAAAAGGGCCTATTACTCCTCCCCAAAGGGCAGAGTCAGTACCAACTTTGGCATTGAAGTCACCAAGAACAAGGGTAATATCTCCTTTCTTGACAGAATTCAAAATATCCTGAAGTTGTTCATAAAACCTATCCTTCTCATCCTCATCGGCATCCTCAGTGGGGGCATAACAGCAGATAACATTCAAATCTTTAACGCTTGTCTGAAATTTTGCTGTAAGAAACCTTTCATTAATGCACTCATATCCTAGAAGAGCATCGCTAGCGTGTCTGCTGAGAAGCAGACCCACACCTTGGTGATGCTTATTGTCGTCCCTCCCTGAAAAGAGAAATTTAAGATTATTTTTAAGAATCTGACCTTTATCTGTCCATCTGGTCTCTTGCAAGCCGAGAATATCTAAATTATAACGGTGGAATTCTTGTGTGAGGACATCAAGAGAAAAATCTCTGTGCAGAGTCCTCACATTCCAACTACCTATGGGGAGAAAATGGTTAGTGTGATGTTTAAAGAAACTATGTTTATTGAGAGAGGGAATGCCGACAATATCAAACAGCCCCCTAATCGCAGACATGGGGCAAAGACCTGTTCCCCCACTACTAAAGGCTGAAGCCATCTACACTGGAAGACTTCCTCCAATGTAGAATTTGACGATGCCAATAGAAGCAAAGAGTTCAGGTGCCTGCGATGACTTCTGCTCAGGATTATCCACCATCTGATAAACATATCCTGTGAATCTATTCACTTAGGGCTGTCAACCCACAAACAAACAGAAAACACAGCGGAAGATTTTCCCTCCACAGAAGCCCACCAGTGCAGCAAAATCAGGATCCATAATCAAGCTCAGAGCCATATATCTGTCCAGTCCAGTAGGTTTATATGGTCAGCACCAGGACCCTGTGTGGTTGACCACTCCTCAGCAGGGTAGAAAAAAAAGAAAAGTAGCCATAGTTGTCCAGATCAGTAGGCCACACTAATCTGGCAGCCGTCCCCTTCCGTTCACTTCCACAAGAGAGTATCTCTTTTGAAAGTTACTAACGGTCCGCACCACTAGAAGGCGGGGTCGGACATTAGGTGCTAGGCCTGGCCGGTTCTATGCGTCATCACAGGGGATTGGTGCATAGCTCTCCTTCCAGTGACTACCTAGCTACCATTTACAGACCAGACATTTTACCACCCTTCAATGACTCGGATCTCTAAACTCTTCAGTGACTCGGGACTGCTCTTATTTCTCAGTAAACTTGATTGTTCTCCCATTTTCTGGTTATCTTATTGAGGTCATGAATTGATAATGTCAGGACTGCATTAGTGCCATCCTGTTATGCATTTTGTATTGAAATCCCACTCCTCTCCTTTTTTCCCCCACATACTTTTTTTTTGTCTTTTTTAAGATATATATGAATTATTTTGACCCAGATTTTCATGACTTATCAGAATATTATCTTCATATCTTTTTGTGAAATTTGATTAAATTTGTCAAGCATATTTTGTGATATGCTTATATAATTGATCTGTGCTTAACTTTGACAAATAGTGTATGTAAAAAAACCGATTAAAAATTCTAATTATAATGTAGAGAAACTATACTTTTTTCGTTTTTTAACAGTTGAAAGAAAAAAATGAGAAATTTAAATTTATAACCAAGCCTGCTTTAAATTTATAACCAAGCTTGGAGGGCTTCTGACTCAGCAGGCCGAGCTAGAACTCATTTCAAATGTGCGTGAACAATTATTTATTGTCGCCAGCAATCGATGCAAGAGTAAACTCAAAACTAGAAACTTATCTGCAGGATCAGAATAATTATATATATTAAGTCATCCCATGGCCGAGTGGTTAGCGCGCTTGGCTGCTGATCTAAGGGACCTGGGTTCGAGCCCTCTGTAAGGTATGGATGTATGTGTCGTTTTTCTACTGAGGCCCCGCCATCCTCTTAGACCTTCTACTATGGCGTATAAACGACAGGCTCCTGTCAGACCACTGTGGCAAGCAGCTTTTTTGGGGGTATTTATTTATTTTATTTTTGTGATATAAAAAAATTAAATTACCCATCAAGCAGCTGTTTGTCACAGAGGTCTGCAGCAGTTTGTTTCCATCAAGCAGCTGTTTGTCACAGAAGTTTAATATGCTGTGGAGCTCAAAGAGAGGCGATATCTCAGCAGAAAGCCAATACTACAAAAGAAACATCCATACTTTATCCGGGCTCGAACCCAGATCTTTTTGATCTGGAGCGAAGCACGCTATCCTCGTGGCCACAGTCATATAATCACATTCTGTGTATTTCATTATAGTCACCTTTTCTCAAGTATCTTGAAATACTTCAGCTTTTTTCTAGTATTTTAGAGTAATGCAATCAACTACATTTCTGATATAATAAAATGATATTTTGCAACCATTTTTTAGTCTTTATGAATATTTCGTATATATAATATTTCATGGGTTGGATATCTTTGTCCTTGTTAGATAGAAAGAGATGAGATCTCTGGATTAAAAGACCTTGTCCCATTCCCTTGAATGTAAAACGAGGATCCTTGCCGCAGAATTACGCATAGAGCAGTATTTTTTATGTACCTCCGCCTTCTCGTGGTGCAGACCGTTAGTACCTTTCAAAAGAGATACTCTCTTGTGGAAGTTAACGGAAGGGGAGGGCTGCCAGATTAGTGTGGCCTACTGATCTGGACAACTATGGCTACTTTTCTTTTTTTTTCTACCCTGCTGAGGAGTGGTCAACCACACAGGGTCCTGGTGCTGACCATATAAACCCACTAGACTGGACAGATATATGGCTCTGAGCTTGATTATGGATCCTGATTTTGCTGCACTGGTGGGCTTCTGTGGAGGGAAAATCTTCCGCTGTGTTTTCTGTTTGTTTGTGGGTTAACAGCCCCAACTGAATAGATTCGCAGGATATGTTTATCAGCTGGTGGATAATCCTGAGCAGAGGTCATCGCAGGCACCTGAACTCTTTGCTTCTATTGGCATCGTCAAATTCTACATTGGAGGAAGTCTTCCAGTGTAGATGGCTTCAGCCTTTAGTGATGAGGGAACGGGTCTTTGCCCCATGTCTGCGATTAGGGGGCTGTTTGATATTGTCGGCATTCCCTCTCTCAATAAACATAGTTTCTTTAAACATCCTACTAACCATTTTCTCTCCATAGGTAGTTGGAATGTGAGGACTCTGCACAGAGCTTTTACTCTTGATGTCATCACACAAGAATTCCACCATTATAATTTAGATATTCTCGGCTTGCAAGAGACCAGATGGACAGATAAAGGTCAGATTCTTAAAAATAATCTTAAATTTCTCTTTTCAGGGAGGGGCAACAATAAGCATCACCAAGGCGTGGGTCTGCTTCTCAGCAGACACGCTAGTGATGCTCTTCTAGGATATGAGTGCATTAATGAAAGGTTTCTTACAGCAAAATTTCAGACAAGCGTTAAAGACCTGAATGTTATCTGGTGTTATGCCCCCACTTAGGATGCTGATGAGGATGAGAAGGATAGGTTTTATGAACAACTTCAGGATATTTTGAATTCTGTCAAGAAAGGAGATATTACCCTTGTTCTTGGTGACTTCAATGCCAAAGTTGGTACTGACTCTGACCTTTGGGGAGGGGTTATTGGCCCTTTTGTTATTGGTAGCTGCAATGGCAATGGGCAACGTCTCCTACAGGTAAGTAAACTCAATGGTTTCAGAATAACTAACACATATTACAAACACCGCGACATACTTAAGTACACATGGGTTTCACCTGATGGGCTGCATAGGAATATGATTGATTATATATTAATTAACAGCAAATTTGCTAGTTCAGGCTCGTAATCTTCCTTTCCCAGATTCCAATCCTGGCTGGACCAGTGTTAAGATTTATCTGCGCAAAACTCCCTGCCCTGTTCAAGGTCAATAGATGATGGACTGATCAATAGATGAAACACTGATGGGCTTGGAAAACACTGAAGGCTTACCGGTTGGGACGTTAGGCCGTGGCCTTTGTGCAGGAGAGCCATCCCTGTGCACGTTAAAGAACACGTTGGATGGCCTTGACGGGAGGTTACCATCTGTCTCCTAACAGCTGTCCAGTGAGTCCCTTCTTTCAACCTTCTCTGAGCCCTTGTGACCTGGCCATTTAGCCCATTGTGTGAAAAAAGTGCCGCTCAGAGGTAAAACAACCCAGCCTCCACCTTTTTTGGAGTTTGTTTGAAGTAGCCCATTACATTAGAGACGTCACAAACTTTGAGATATAACTCGTCAAGGTCGACTCCCCTAAATTTCTGACCCCTCTTGGAGGGAGGGGAGAATGGTGAGGGGCATAATTTGAAGTAGTCTACGACGTTCCCCATATCAGCTTTTATTTGACATCTAACTCATAACCGTAGGCCCATGCATATGGAAGATTTAATAGAAGAGCGACTTTCACATTTGCCCGTTTTTAGTGCAGAAGAAATCAAGGGGGTATATTTTTATTGCACACAATACTCTCCACTTCACAAGCTATTATTTGATATAATACGTGTTATGTTCGGCCCTCGCGTTCCGAAGATAGAGAGGAACAATCGTTTTCATATTTTTCCATTTTTAGGGGAAAGAAAGCATGGGTGGTCAGTTTTTATATTCTGTGACACTCCCTACGTCATAAGCTTTCATTTGACGCATAGCTTGCTACTTTCGGCACTCGCTTTCTGGAGATATAGCGAAACAATCGTTTTCCTGTTTCTCCTTTTTTAGGGGGGGGGGGGGGTGAGAGAAAGCACGAAGGCTCAATGTTTTATAGCTTGTGACACTCCCCGCATCATAAGCTTTCATTTAACATATAAACCATTAAGTTGGTCCGTCGCGTCCGGAAGATATGATGGAACAACTGTTTTGGCAAATCCAGAAACCGAGAGACCACGAGCGAAAAGCAATAAGAAGATAGGTAAATATAAATATCTTAAAAATACTTATCTGCGCCGAAAAGAGTAGAAAGTAAACCTAAAACGTATCGATGGTGCAATCAGTCACTGAATTCGTATTCACTTCAAAGAAAGATAGGGCGCTGGCAATCTTGTTGAGTAGGTAAATAAATAAAAAATAAATAAATACTCCCTCAAGCAGCTGCTTGCCACAGATGCCTGTCAGTTTATACGCCATAGTAGAAGGTCTGTGAGGATGGCGGGACCTCAGCAGAAAAACAACACAAACATCCATGCCTTATTCGTGGCTCGAATCCAGGTCCCTCAGTAACTGATTGCACCATCGATGTGTTTTAGGTTATATTTTACCTTTTAGGCATATATAGGAAGATAGGTATTTTTAAAGTTTTTTATATTTTTTTACCTTTGTCACTAAAACACTTACCTTCAGAAACTTTCATCGAAAAGCAGGGAAAAACTTCGAACACGTTCTCCTTCTGCTTTTGTTCGTAAAGTAGCCCCATGACATTGGAGACGTCACAACCAATTTGAAATATAACTTGTTGAAATCGACCCCCCGGAAAATCCGCCCAATTTTAGTGGGGGAGAATGGTGGGGGACAAAATTAGAAACAGTCTACGATCGTCCTCATCTGAGCTTCTATTCGGCACCTAACTCATAATTATAGGCCTTCTCGTTCGGAAGATATAGAGGAATAATCGTTTTCTTATTTCCTCTTTTGTGGGGAGCAAGAAATAGGGGGTGGCGGAAGTTTTTTATCCTGTAATATTCCCTATGTCACAAGCTTTTATTTGACCAACAGCTTGTTACATTCAGCCCTCGCGTTCTAATCAGAATTTTGCCCTCGCGTTCTGGGGCGGGGGTGGCTCAGTCGGTAGCGCGCCAGGCTCGTAATCTGCAGTTCCCAGGTTCGAGTCCCAGCTGGGTAAGCGTTGAGATTTATCTCCGCAAAATTCCCCACCCTGCCCACGGTCAGTAGGGGACACCGATGGGCTTAAAAAGGCCGCTGTCCGTCGGATGGGATGTTAAGTCTGGCGCCGTGTGCGGGAGAGCCACACCCTGCGCATGTTAAAGAACACGCTGGATGGCCTTGACGGGAGGCTACCCTCTATCTCCTAACAGCTGTTCCAGTGGGTCCCCTCCCCCCAACTTCCTCTGAGCCTTCGGGGTCCATGTGACCTGGCCATTTAGCCCATGGTGTGCAAAAAAGTGCCGCTCAGAGGTAAAACAACCCAAAGCCCCCGCGTTCTAAGAATTTATGTCGAAACAAAATGTTTTGTAGCACACTTAAAGGTTCAATATCACACTTTCCAAATATGGCGCAATATGCAGAAAATCTTGATTTTAACCATAAGCAGTATGTAGATTAATTGCAGAATCTAATGTAAAACTTTTAATAACCTTTTCAGATTTTGAAATGTGCGGAATTGCTTTTCAGTTTATGGAAGATTCATATCACTTGGTTATTCAATATTCTCGAGAACTAATCAGTATTTTATTTAGACAGGCATGTTTTAGAATCTTATGATTTTCCTTTCAAACCTGTATAATCTTTGAAAAAATGATTCGATTGTTATGACGTGGAATCGTATTTTCCACTTAGTAATTACAAATTTGTTTTCTATCTTAAGATCTACTTGGCTCTGCGAGTTAACTTTTTCTGCAATTTACCTGTTTTCACGCTTGATTAGTGATCAAAGGGACATGGATTCGAGCCCCGGATAAGGCATGGATATTTGTGGTTGTCTTTCTGTTGAGATTTCGCCTATCTTACAATCCTCTATATGGGGTATTAAACTGACAGGTTCCTGTCAGACCTCTGTGGGAAGCAGCTGTTTAAGGGGTAATTTTCTTTCATTCATTTCAGGGCATTTTTTAAGCTCATTGATCAAGAGTAAAAATTGTCGATTATCGCATTTAAATGTAGTAAGATAATTTTGAAACCATTACTTTGTATAACGTGCAACCCTGTATTTGTTGGAAAATATAATGTTTTACAAAAATATTATATTGTGGGCAAATGCTAATCCGTTTGCCACAAGAGTGACGAATCTGAAAACTCAATTGGACACCATTGCTCCACTGCTATGTGCTATTGTAATCACTCTGCAACATAGCATCTAGGCGTGCGCAATAACACATAAAACAAACTGGCATGTAATAAAGAGGTGCACAACTTGTTCAGCATCCTGCCAAATAGCAAAAATGTTTGCCGTGACCAGTAGGTTGGGAGGGAATAAAGCGACACAAATTTTTTTCACCTTTATTACATTTTACTTGTCACATCTATAGGTGCAAAATAATAAGAAAAAATAAATATTAATAAAAATTTTATTTTAACGTCTAAACTGAAGTTTGCTTCGAAGCAGTATGTGACTTATATACTTCGAAGCAGTATGTAACTTATATACTTCGAAGCAGTATGTAACTTATATACTTCGAAGCAGTATGGGACTGGATCCTAGTAATTGAGGTGTTGAACATTTGGTTTCAATAATGTAGCGGGTTATTTAAATTTTCGTAATTTTTTTCTTATTAAACCGCCATTCAGTTCAGCAGAGCTAGATTAAATTTTTTATGTTTCACGTTGGCCGGGGTTTTTGTACCCCTGATGTAATAGTAATAGCAATTAAAAGAAATGGCTATTTTATCTGTCTTACTATCTCCGGAGAAGCGAGATAAAAAGATGTGCCCAAGAAAAATTGTACCGGCGTCCGCCAAGAATCTGGGTTGCACCTTCTGCTGCACTCAGATACCCTTTTTTAAAAAACGAACTTTATCGCCTTTAGTGTACTACATCAGCACTTGGTAAGCAGAAACTATTGCCAGGTCTTTAATCGCAAACGCAAATTCCTTGTTCGTCGCATCCGTCACGTCCTGTTTCCGTGAACGCTGTAGCTTTGTTTTTACGGCGTTTTTAAGCGCCGTAAAACGCGTGTTGAGGTTCGAGTCCCAGCTGGATCAGCGTTGAGATTTGTCTCCGTAAAAGTCTCCGCCCTGCCCACGGTCAGTAGGGGACACCGATGGGCTTGCAAAGGCCGTCGTCCGTCGGATGGGACATTAAGCCTGGCCTCGTGTGCGAGAGAGCCACACCCTACGCACGTTAAAGAACACGCTGGATGGCCTGGACGGGAGGCTGCCATCTGTCTCCTAACAGCTGTTCCATTGGGTTCCCTCCCCCAACCTTCTCTGAGCCTTCGGGGTCTTTGTGACCTGCCATTTAGCCCATGGTGTGCAAAAAAGTGCCGCTCAGAGGTAAAACTACCCAACCCAACGCGTGTTGACTATACATCATCTATCCACTCCTCCATCCACTTTTGTAGTAAGATATTTGAGAAATATTTTGCAATGGGGCTGAAACCATTCCAGAACTGATTGAATTAGAGTATTAAATATTACATTGCAACCCAACTTGACATTTGAACAGTGAAAGGGAATAACAACATGAGAAACCGAAGTTTTTAGAACAATATTTCCCGAACATATATGCAATCAGGACCCGATCTTGAGGGGAGGGGGCATCTTTCAGAATGCTAGTAATGGTAATAGAGGCAAAAAATTATTAAACTTATTTACATTTTATGCACTTTTTGAGAACTTTTTTTTTGCAAGACTAGATTTTTTTTATAGATCCGGGCCTGTATACGATATTCAATACATTAATGGCACTTTGCCATACCGAACTAGAAATTTTCATTATGTGTTAGACTAAAGAAACACTGATATGTAATACAAACATTTCAAACAGCACACTTCTCCGTTTTCCATATGGGTAATAAATAATCTTTATAAGAGTATTTTTTTAACACGTTGACTGCCTCAATGTTAAGAATTTTAGGGCCCTACAGGCCATATTTGTTTTCTTGTATTTGGCTCAAAATACCGTAGTGACTATTTATGTTGAATTATATAGAAAACTTTTTGATACCCTCTTTTTAAGTGTTAATCAAGGGTACATCGCTCGGCCTTTAGGACAAAAATTTTCATACTGGTCCGCGCTGTGAATACATGATTCTCTGGTTTGTAAGTTTTTTTAGTATTTTTCACAAATTCATGTGCACAAATTTCTAGTGTGTAAATACGGGAACATGTCTATTAATAGTTCAGTACTGTCTTCGTTAAACATGTTGATTTGTTCACGGGGCAACACTTTCCTCTCGCTCATAAAGCAATTTGTTATATCACGAATCATGGGTGAGCTACGCGGCCCGAACTGAAAAATCAAGATGCGAAGCAAGTGTGATTTACGCGGCGTAGTAGTCTAGAACAAGTGTGAATCATATACGATTCATACGGCAGTCAGCGTGTTAAATTTACAGTGAACTTCAATAGATGAATTATTTTCTTCAATTATATCATTCCACAGTCTAAAACCTACAAACCTTATCGATCGTTGACAAATTGCTTTTTAGAAAATGGTCATTTATTTTTATTACTTGTCTTTCTCATATGCTTGTACTCAACTTCTGTTGAGAAATTCATAAAATTCAGTTTAACTGCATTGTTTTTTACAACATAAATAAAAGTTTTCATAACTAACCAACATTTCATAAAAAGCCATTAAATATTGTACTTGATCTCGTAAATTTAATTTTGATATATATATATATTAGTTATACACTAGTGTCTCCTCAAACACAAATACAATAATATGTGTATGAATATACTGAAGCATAATATAAAAAGATATCGTTTTTTGACTGAGAATATTCTGCAACTTCCTTATACTACTCATGTTCTTAGATGCTGTAACTCTTAGCTGAGAAACATGATAATTCCAAGATAACTTTTTGTCAATCCATAATCCTAAAAATTTTATTTCATTATATAAATTAGTCTTTTAGTCATATATCACAACATTTATTAACGAAAAAAATCAGTCTTTTTAATTTGGTATATTACAAATATCTGAAGTATCCGGTCATATTGACTCGAACATAATACCAATAAAAGCAAGTAGAAATAAACGAAAATAATTCAAAAAAGTTCTGTAGAAGCAATAAATCAGTAGCAACAATAAAAGTAATAAAATATCATATTGAAACGAAATCTGCATACAACTATGGAAGCTTGACTGTTTTATTACTAGATACGCGAGATACAGCACATAGTGTGGATTACGTCATGCAGAGAATGGAACATACTTAATTTAAAATAGAAGAATTCAGTAGGAGAGTTGTAGTAGTAATAAAATTATAGGATTTAGGTCGTATGTTGTGCGCGGTGACAACTTAAATTGTCGATGTGTGCATAGAAATTTTTATGAACAACGGAGCATATTTAGTTATTGTAAGGAGTATCATTTCCTGCATACATTTTGTATAGTATACTCAGTAGAAAAAGTGGTTGGTAAGAATTGCATAAGAATTGTTTTATGATTCGGTTTTCGAATGTTCTGTTCATTTCTCATTTGGTATTTGATGAATGTCTAAACTAATTAGTCCTTAGCTAGTTTGCCTATTGGTATTTCAAGTAACTAATATTTAAATTTTCACATTATTGATGTAAATTAATTGCCGCAGTTATTAAATCAGTTCATTTACTCATTGCTTGTTTATTACGAATTCACGTCGGTTATCAAAAACATTAGAAATTTGTAACAATATCTTCTTTATCGATAACGTAATTATAAATAAATAAAATTTATTTCATGTCGAATAGACCCTAACAGAGCAGCAGGGCTAAAACCTTTTTGAGCGAAAAATAAAATACTTTGCGGAACAACTGCAATTCTCCATGAAACAATGGATGGAAAACACGATTAGAGAACTGAGCAATGGAGTCAAATTTTTAAGCGAAAGGTCAAGGTTGTAACTTCTTCCTTGGTAGTCGTTCGTTTGTATAAAAAGTAACTATCTTGTGCTCCGGTCATCTACTATCCTGCCCTAAACTCAACATGGCCAAGAGCCACATACAATCCAGCTTCATTACTCAGCTTGGCCAACTCAGTCCTAACTTATCCGCCTTGGCAGGTTTCCCATTTTTCAGTATACACGACTTCTTGAACTCCTTCCTTGCAGCGATAGACCTTCTATATCTGTACACTTTTATACCTGTACATTCAGCAAGTTATTCCTAAACCTGTTACTATTTGGAGCACTTATATATATATCGTACTGCTGACAACAAAATTTTAATTTCATTTTTCCGATTATTGAACAGGCAAAAAATCATGAAATTGTCTGCTTGTTTCATTCTTGTTATAGGGAAATAGTATGTCTTTCTCTTATAGGAATTATTGTATGCTCCCTCTCTCTCTGTTCAATGCATATGGAATGTCATATAGCCAAAAATATAATTCAAGAACAGTGAAGAAATGAAATATGAGGCGTAGTTTTATTAAAATAATGTAATAGTTAATATAGGGTACATAAAGTTAATGTACTTGTAATACTGTATATGTATTTGATTAAATAGTTTTATCTATGTATGATGATTAACTGGTTTTAACAGTTTAGAGAGTTGGTACTGTTATATAAAAGGCACATTCTGTGTAGTATAACATATAGGAAATGACTTGTACCATATAGGCTGGATTGTATGTAGAGAGTTGGCACTGTTATATAAAAGGCACATTCTGTGTAGTGTAACATTTAGGAAATGACTTGTACCATATAGGTTTGTCTCAAGATCGTATGTTTCCGTATTTATTTTAAATATGGCTCTATTCAGATGGTCTTAATAGAATATCAACCAGCTACCGAATTTGGGTTGGGTTGTTTTACCACTGAGCGGTACTTTTTTGCACACCATGGGCTAAATGGCCAGGTCACAAGGACCCCAAGGACCCCGAAGGCTCAGAGAAGGTTGGGGGAGGGGACCCACTGGAATAGCTGTTGGGAGACAGATGGCAGCGTCCCGTCAAGGCCATCCAGCGTGTTCTTTAACGTGCACAGGGTATGTCTCTCCCACACAGGGGCCTCAGCTTAACGTCCCATCCGACGGACGGCGGCCTTTCCAAGCCCATCGGTGTCCCCTACTGACCGTGGGCAGGGCGGGGAATTTTGCGGAGATAAATCTCAACGCTGACCCAGCTGGGACTCGAACCTGGGAACTACAGATTACGAGCCTGGCGCCCTACCGACTGAGCCACCCCCTCCCCCCCCAGCTACCGAAATTTGGGAAAATTATTTCATCTAGAGGAGTACATAATATTGGAATCAAAATGTTCGTCATATCCTTGGGGATCGGAAAAATAGCTACCAAATGAAATCGGTAGCTTTTCAGAATAGCAAAAATAAGCAAATGATGGCCGTCTTTTCCAAAATACCGTCAGCTCCAATTGTGTTCGCTTATAACTAGTCTGCGAAACAGGACCTCTGTTAATTTAGTTCTGTCCAATTATGACCAATGCGAAAAATCAGAGAAGACGAAGTTAATCTTCTTGAAAACTGGTGATTTGGTGATCTGAATACTGAGTTATAGGTAATCGTGCAAAAATTGTCCTAGCATTATATGATGTCATCAATTTCAGGTACAGCTGACAAGAGTACTGTGTAGGGCCGTTACAAATTGACGTTGTAAATCATAAGATGGTGATATTGAATTTAGTGTTGATTATTTTTTTTATTTTATTCGGCAACCCAGAAACGGTTTCTGAATGCCATATGACGTTCTTTTAAAAAAAAATTTCCTTGACCACTTAACATTATCATTTTCAAGTAAGTATATTCACAAAGACCTTCCACGATACTAATATATGTATAGTAGTATATATAATAGTAGCTGATGTATGAATAAACAGATTTTACAGCTTGAAAACACTCCATCAATACAGATGTTTCAGTTGTGGAAAATTTCTTGATGTGATGGATGAAATCTTGTAAATTTGTAGCATAGTATTGAATTAATTTGCCTTTCTGTAGGAAAAGTTACTAGTTCTTTCTAAAGGAACATTGTTTGCATTCTATAGAGTAAGGGTATTTTTGTTGCAACGCGATGCTCAGCTACAGCAGAAAAGAGATTTTTCTATATGCTTTTTAAAGTGAATCTGAAAGCATTGAAGAATGCAAAACACGTGTAAAAATGTGAAAAAATATTGAGTTATTCCTCTGAAACAAAATCCCTTAGTCTTTAAAAAAAAGGGTGGAAGAAGGAGCAATTAAGAAATATCGATATGAAATTTGTGTTTTCATATCCCTTTATGTTCTTTACCTTGCTCACTGTATGATATTGTTTTCAAAGTCAAGGAGACTTAATGAGAGCCATTGGGCTTAAATTTTTGAGCAAAATATTTTAGCTGAGGAAACATTCTCAGTTGGATTTAGGTCGGAGGATCTGGCTGACTACTCCATCTTTTGAATATCTTCATATGTATTAGAAGACATGCTTTGTTTTGTCGTGTTGATTTTCATAATATATGGTTTACAACTTGAGCACAAAAATGTGCTTGGTGCAGGATGGTATATGCCGAGTGCTTTCGACTGCTCTTGGCATTTTCATCAAGGCGGAGCAAATTCCCCTGGAAATGCTGGTCTCAGGGGAGTAATACTGACTGTCGAGTTAAGCCTGTACAGCTGGGCTCAGAGCAGTAATACCGACTGTCAGTTAACGCCCGTTTAAGCTTATTGGTGAGCTCGATTGGCTGGTGGGAGGGAATGGGAACTCACATAGCAGGATGCGCTAGAAGGTAGGAGCAAGCGGGGGGGGGGGATCTATTAAAGTTTTAGCATCCGTCTTTCTGAAAGAGAAAATTTCGGGTGATTCTCGAAAAAAATAACAACTTGAGTTTTGAAGTAGAGAAGGAGACGATGAATGCAGAGTCATTTTTTGGTAAAGTACTGATGATCTCCACGATCCATACTACAACATCAGAATGTTGCAGGCCACTTCATCTGCAGGAACATTTTCCAACTACAAGGGTGCTCAAGATTAGTTTTTTTGTTGTCTCCGACGCTGGAATGCCAGGCCTTTCGAGCCCTCTATCCCAGTAGGAAATAAAAGAAAGTTTAAGTAAAAGTTTACAATCACTGGTTTATGATCTGACTCTTAATTTTCTTTGGTCATTTTGAGCTTATTTTGAAATTTGTAGAATT
Organism: Ryuthela nishihirai; assembly: GCA_038380435.1. Taxonomy (NCBI): domain Eukaryota; kingdom Metazoa; phylum Arthropoda; class Arachnida; order Araneae; family Heptathelidae; genus Ryuthela; species Ryuthela nishihirai. Next base: position 5,264,270 of record JAWZYU010000004.1, read on the forward strand.
TCCTCTTGTGATTCTTAATGTAGTAGCTTTTGAATGTTCCCAAGATTAGTGATATGCATAATTCTGTTTTACCTTCTGAACCCCATCTCCAATGAACTTCCTCCGTCAAGGTGATTGCGGTCTTTCCATGTCATGGAAGCTGAAATATTTAACAATAGATTATCTTGTTTTTAAATATATATCATAATTGTCTAATATGAAATAGTCATTTCGCAAACTTCTAAAATGCATATTTTTTTTTAAAAACAATACTATTAAGTTTAATTTTTGAGGAAAATTCTTATGACACATTACTATGAAATATTTTAGATTCTATAATACTTTAAATACTAAACGAATATTGTCGAAAATCGAAATTTAAATAGATTTGATTATTACCTTTATTTTATCTTCAGGCACATATTCCCGTTTAAATGCATATTTTAGAAGAATTATTTTAGAAGATTATTCTTTAGAGCTTCGAAGTTAGATTCTCATTGACACAAAATGGAAATTATCTAATATTTTGGGGGGGGGGGGGGCAGTGTATAATGCAACGATTCAATATTTTGGAATTTTATTTTATTTCAGCACTTACTTGGCATTAAATAAAATATTTTGTTTAGAAATTTATATTAGAATAATAACCTGTATTGCTGTGCTTTAACTATATATGCAATAAAAACCATCAATACCTTCCATCAAGTTTTTAAATTCATAAGGCTAGTGTACCTCTCATAGTTCAAGGTACTTTCTACGGACCGGAAAATTCCATGGTTCAGCACATTCCGAGGTTGCGGGACTAAAGTAGTTAAAAGTATATATGATCTTAAACATTTCTGGTATTACCGCCTTCTGCTTAAATGATACACACTCAGCAGCCACTTTATTAAGTACAGTTCCATATTATATCAGTGGTAACTCAGAAACAACACGATAATTTCTCAAATAAGTTTTTTATTGGAAAATATTGCTGTACATATTTTAAAGATCACAATCAAAACTCAGTCGATGGCGCGCCAAGCTCCTGATGTGTAGTTACCAAGTTAGAGTCCCATCTGTGCTGGCATTGGACCATTTAACTCCCCCGAATCCCCATTCTGCTCTCGATCACAGAAGGGAGATACCGATGGACTTGGAAAGACCGTCGGATGGAACGGAAATCTGTGGCCCCATGTGCAGGAGAGCCATGCACGTAAAGAATACACTGTATGGCTTTGACGGAAGACTCATCTGTCTCCTAATACCTAATATAATAATAATCCAGTGGGTCACCTTTTCCAACCTTCTCTGAGCCCTTAGAATCCTTCTGACCTTACCAATTAGCCCATTGTGTGAAAAAAGGGACGCTCTGAGGTAAAACAAACCCAAGCAATCAAATCTACTTAAATATCGATTCCAACAATATGCGTTCGGTGTTCAAAGAGTTATGTTGAAGCATTTAGTTAGTTAGCTGGTTCTACGTATGTACGCGAACTGCTAGAAGTATTCTTACATGTATTAGTAAAATTTAGTTAATGATTAATGCTTTCATTTTAACTTATTTTTATCATCCTTTCAGAGCAATTATTTAAACTAACTGAATAGGAAATTATCGCTCTTAGTCTTTCATATATTTAAACTTGACATTGTTTCTGCTAAATATTCCGATGTTCTAACTCTTTAAGTACCCAATGAATATTGCTGAAATTCACGATTGAAATAGCTTAACAATTTCAATCAAACCTATCTACTTCAGTAATATTTTTCATAAAAAGTTATTGAAGAAGTTACTTATGTTCTGTATCTGAGTACTACTGACATAACATGGGACTCTTACCTAATAAAGTGAAAGTTTTCGGGGGGGTAGGGTCTATTCAAAATTTAGTGTCCCTTGGAGAAAAACGAATTACGCAACTTTTTTAGGCCTTTTGGCCAAAAAAATCCCATTCACACCTAAATTCTCTTTACTTTTGACACAAAATAATTTTATAAAGTAAGATTATGATAAAATTAAATTTGTGTTTTATAAAACAGGAACTTGAAATATTACTTATTAATGTATTAATTTATTTCATTTTCCTGATACATTATCTCATTTTCAAAAGAAAGAAAAAAAAGACAAGATAATAATTGCACCACTTTGTCGTCTGTACGTCTATAGGGCTACTCGTAATACTTGTGCACGTTAAAGGACACTGGATGGCCTTGAAGGGAGGCTACCATCTGTCTCTTAACAGCTGTCCAGTGGGTCCCCTCGCCTCAACCTTCTCTGAGCCCTCGGAACGTTGTGACCTGGCCATTTAGCCCATTGTGAGCAAAAAAAGTTGTTCAGAGCTAAAACAACCTAATCAGTGTGCGGGAGAGCCATACCCTGTGCACGTTAAAGAACGCGTTGCATGGGTTTGACGGGAGGCTACCATCTGTCTTCTAACAGCTGTACAGTGGGTTCACTTCCCCCAACTCTCTTCCCTAAAAAGGGTAAACAATGAAACGATTGTTCCTTCGTATCTGCAGAATACGAGTACCGAAAGTAACAAGCTATATATAAATGAAAGTGTGACGCATGGAGTATCATAATAAATAAAAAAAATAAATACCCCTCAAGCAGCTGCTTGCCACAGAGGTCTGACAGGAGCCTGTCAGTTTATATGCCATAGTAGAAGGTCTGAGAGGATGACAGGACCTCAGCAGAAAAACGACACAAACAGCCATGCCTTACCCGGGGCTCGACCCAGGTCCCGTAGATCAGTAGCCAAGCGCGCTAACCACTCGGCCATGGGACGGCTAGCTAATACGAAATTGATCCCCCCATTCTTTTCCCCCCTAAAAAAAGAGGGGAATATAAAAACTATTGTTCCGCTATATGTTCGGAACAAAGGCCGAAAGTACAAGTGATTCGTGAAATGGAAGATTGCGAAGCTGGGAGTGTCATAAAAAAAATAAATACCCCCTCAAGCAGCTGCTTGCCACAGAGGTCTGACAGGTAAAAAATTTATCCTTTAAGCTTTCTTCCCCCTTTAAAAAAGGGGAAATATGAAAATCTTTGTTCCGCTATCTTCCAAACGCGAAGGCATACAATTAAGAGTTAGGTAATAAATGAAAGCTCATATGAGGACCATCGTAGACTATATCGAATTTTGCCCCCCCCCCCCAACATTTTCCTCCAAAAAAGGGACTATTTTTCGATTGGTGGACTTTAACGTTCTATATCTCAAATTAAATCTTTTGATGTCTGCATTGTAGTGGGCTACTTTACACGACTCCAGAAACAGGGAAAAATGTGGCCGATATTTATGAATAATATATGATAGTTTCTGAAGGTAGGCATTTTTAGTGACAAAGAAAAAGTAAATAAATTTAAAATATACGTATCATCCCATATGCGCCCTAAAAAGTAGAAATAAAACTAAAGCATATTGTTGGTGTAATCAGTTACTGAATTCGAATTCGCTTCAAAGAAAAGGCGCCGATTTACATACTGAACAAGATTGTCGGCGCCCTATCTTCCTTTGAATTGAATATGAATTCATTGATTTCGTCATCGATATACTTTAATTTTATATTGTACTTTTTAAGGCGCCATATGGAAAGATAAATATTTTTGTAAATCGTTTATTTTTTAATTGATTTATTTCCTATCCTATTGCTTTTCGCTGGTCATTTGTCGCTTTGTCTGTTTGTGAATTTGTTAAAGCAATTGTTCCACCATATCTTTTAAACGCAACGGACAGTCTCAATGATTTATGTGTCAAATGAAAGCTTGTGACGGGGGAGCGCAATAGGCTTATAAAAAAAAATTGGCCCATCATACTTTCTCTTCCTGTAAAAAAGGAGATATATGAAAATGATTTTTCCGCAATAACTTCGGAATTCCAGAGGACCATCTATATTGGTAGCCATTTATGTATACTAAGGATGAAAGAATCCCCTTTCAAACTGGCTCTTTGATTATAGTGAGAGAAAGTTCTTTCAAAGTTACATTTGGATGGCATTTTGGTAACTCTAAAAATCTTGTTTTATCTGCATTTTTCTAGTTGTGAGTAGTTATTCTGCTACACATGAAAAAATCATAAAGGTAAGAAGAAAGAAGACTTACTGCAAGTTTCATAAGTGAAAAGTTGCTAGTTATTTCAGTATTGAACTCTAAATTTGGTGAGCAGCCTAGCCTGTTGATGAGTTTACAACTTTCGGTTAGTTTAGTGAAACATTGTTTGAATTAGCTTGGATAATTAATTATATTAAGACTAGAGTAAGATTAAGACTAGAGTATCTCGAGTGGTACTAAAATGGAGCGTTGCCATAAATGAAACAAAGAAATAAGTGCAGCTAAGATAGGATAAAATGTACAGGATCATGCCAAAAACTGTTGCATTTATGCTGTCAGTTTAGGTGAAGACAAGTTTAAGAAAATGTCAAAAGATCGTAAAGATAAATGGATCTGCTGCAAATACAAAGAAAGAGCTAGAGGAAAATTAAATAATAAAAGGGGAGGAGAGATTTGTGATAAGGGAGTAAAAAATGTTGCTGATTTCGATGACATAAATTTTCAAAAGCTGGAAGTGGATGAGAATATAAATTTCGGACATGTAAAATCAATTTTGGGCCAAATAGGTAACAATTAGTGACTCTGTTACAGATGAAGACAACATTAGACAGTGTTGAAAAGTCATTAGAATTCCTGTCTGACAAATATGATTATCTTCTGGATAAAATAGCTGAATCAGAAAAAGGAAATAAAACATTAGAGCAAGAGGCTTAGAAGAACCATAAAGTTATTGAAACTGTAGAAGATAAAATCAAGGAACTGGCTATAGCAAATAATAATCTAGAACAGTATAGCAGAAATAAATAAATAAATAAGTTAAAAATTTTAAAAAATACCTATCTTCCGATAGGGCCCTAAAAAGTAGAGAATGAATCTAAAGCATATCAATGGCAAATATGGTGCAATCAGTCAATGAGTTCTTATTCACTTCAAAGGAAGATAGGGCACCGGCAATCTTGTTGAGCAGGTAAATCGGCGCCCTGTCTTCCTTTGAAGTGAATACGAACTCAGTGACTGATTGCACCATAGATATGTTTTAGGTATATTTTCTGCTTTTTAGGGCTCATATAGGAAGATAGGTATTTTTTTTTTGTCACTAAAAACACCTACCTTCAAAATATTTTATTTGATATATGACTCATAAACATCGACCACATTTTCCTCCTCCTTTGGAGTCGTTTTTGAGGTAGCCCATAAAATTGGCGACATCACAAGCTTTCATTTGAGATACGACTCGTTTAAGTCGAACCCCGCGAAAATCCTTCCCCCTCACATTTTATCAGGGGGAATAGTAGGGGAAAAATTCGAAATAGTTTACGACCGTCATTATACGAGCTTTCATTTGACACCTAACTCGTTACTGTAGACCTTCGCGTTCCAATGATATAATAGAAAGACTTTTATATTTCCTATTTTTTATGCGGAAGAAAACATGGGAGGTGGGGGGGGGGGGTAATTTTTCATAGCTTATGATACTCCCCGCGCCACAAGCTTTTATTTCACGCATAGTTTTTTTTTACTTTCGGCACTCGCGTTCTAAAGATAATTAAACTTAAGAATAGTTTTCACATTTTCCTTTTTTTTAGTGGGGGGGGGGGGGAAAGCATGGGGGGTCAGCTTTTTTATAGCCTATGACACTCAACGCGTCACAAGCTTTCATTTGGCACATAAATCATTAAGTTTCTCCATAGATTCGAGATATGGTGGAACAATGTTTTATGAAATCCATAAGCCCACCAACCGACAAATGTCATAGCCAAAAGCAATAGGAAGATATGTAATAATGTAAAGATTTGTGGAATTGAGCAAGAAACAGGGTAAAGTGAAGTTTTGGAGATAATGGAGAAGCTGGCCGAAGAGTTAAAATTTGAATCATTTCTGAGAGAGAGCATTGATGGGTTACATAGAATACGACCCAAAGATCAGGTACAGACTCCGAACATTTTGGTGCAATTCAAGAACAGAAAAGATAAAGCCAAATAATTGAAAAAAGAATCGTTTGAGATGTGGAACATGTTTGTAGAAAAAGGGGATTCACCTATCTACATAAATGAAAATTTGACGCAAATGAATCTTGATTTGTTTTGGAGAGCAATTAAAATGGATGAGGAGAAAAGCTATAAATTTGTTTGGTTCAAGAAAAGTAGATTTTTTTTTAGAAAGAATGAAAATGAGCAAATGATTATTATTAATAGTGTTCAGAACCAAGAAGATTTGGAAAAAGAAAGCTAAAATATTTTTGTCTGTCCTATCTAAATAACTTTTTTTTTTGCTTCTTTAATTGTTTATGACTGATAGGACCTGGGTTCGAGCCCCGGGTAAGGCATGGATGTTCGTGCTGTTTTTCTGCTGAGGTCCTGCCATCCTCACAGACCTTCTACTCTGGCATACAAACTGACAGGCTCCTGTCAGACCTCTGGCAAGCAGCTGCTTGAGGGGGTATTTTTTTTATTGTTGAAAACGGTGAAGTAGATAAGGAATTGTATTGTGATGACTTAACTGATGCTACTGTTTGGTTTTAAGGGTCGAGTGATAAAATGTTAAAATTGATGTATTTAAATATTAGCTCACAGAAAAAATATTGGGATAATCTAGTTCATATTGAATTTCTTGAATTCCAGTTGGATTTGATCATTTTGATTGAAACTTTGGTAACTGAACACAATCATCTTTATTTAATATTGAAGAGTATGGATAAACTTATTTTAAAGGCGAAAGAAAATAAACAATGTAGGATAATTATTTTTTATCTAAACAAAATATAGTACAGCTGGATGAAATTTTTGGGGAATCAGTAGAAGCAATAATTGCAAATTATTATTTGATAATGTTGAAATTACTATCATCGCATTATATAGATCACCTAGTAAAATTGTTAATTGGTTCTTAAAAGAAATTTCTGAATATTTTTTAAAAGAGGCAGGAATTAAAATTTTTATTATTGTAGGTTATATTAATATTGATGTGGCAAATACTAATAAATATGGTTGTGATATGTCTTTAAATGTTTTTATTGAATTTAGTTTAGAACAAATTGTTAAGGTTTTTACTAGAGAAGACGAAACATTAATTAAAGTTCCAAGGACTGTAATTGATCATGTTTTGGTTTAAACAAGCAGTTTTGATGTGGTATTTGACGTAGGTATTAAAATTTTTTTTTATAATGATACTCTTATTATTCAAAAATTGGAAATGAGATAATGGAATGAAATAGTCGCTTGAAGAATGAGCACAGAATTAGTATATCAGAAAATATTAAGTAAATTTGACGAAATACGGGAAAATTCTTGTAAAACTAAGAGAAATAGGAAAAAGTGGATTACAGATGACATTATTTTGGAATTAAAAATAGAGATAAATTATGGAAAAAGATAAAGATATAACGTTAATAATAAACAAAATTATAATATATGTAAAATGGAAAGAAATAGGGTAAATACCATTCATTATAAGGAACCAAAAACGCATATTTTATGTTATTTAGCAATTAATAAAGATAATAATACGAAGTTGGGAATTAAACATATTATTGATGATAAAAACGGAATCGATGAGAATTTTGAAAAACACTTGATTAGAGAAAAGTTTCAAAAGAAATTTTAAATAATTTTGTCCAATTTTTTTGTAACAGCTGTTAATGAGATGCAAACATAATTGTGACGATGAATACTATACCAGATAAAGTCTATGAATTATGTTACTTAAATAAGAATTTATGTATTTTCCACTAGTAGCAATTTCGATGTTGCTAATATTATAGATTATTTAAAATATAACTTATCTCCTGGATTTGATAATATTAAAGCTGAATACATAAAGGAATGTAAATTCAATTTTGTGCATGTAATAACAGTTTTTATAAATGAAATTTTTAAAAACTCGGAAATCCCAATAGCTATGAAAATGGGAATTATTCGGCTGGTGTATAAAAGTGGATCGGAAAAGAGTTTAATAATTATAGACCAATTATTATATTGTTACGACAGATGAACGTGCAACAATGGGCTTATGGCAGATGTGTTATGAACGCTCGCCTATGTTTCAGCGACAATTACGTTATCAACTGTTTAGAACGATGATACTTTGAATAGTAAGAATTGTGGAAGAAAAAGGTGTAGTGGAGTAGTGAAGAAATAAGGATATATTGTATTAAGTTAGTGTTGTGTGATGTTACGTAAGAAGACTGTTAACATTTGATTCAAGATGAGTTCGGTGGTAAAAGATAATCAAGAGTAAAATTACTTTTGAGTCCTCTATCAGGAGAGACCAATGTTAGATATTTCGCATCTATAAGGTATAAAGCATTATTAATGTAGTCCTCTAAAACAAATGAAATTCAATATAATTTAATTTGTTTGTTGGATCTTACAAAGTAAAAGATTCTATTTTGTCATAGGAACTGAATATTGACAGCATTGTGGTTTAAGCATTGAGAATTAGTTAAGCATAGTAAATCATCCTTTTTATGGTTTGACTTTATACTAAGAGGAATAGAAATACTTGTGTTTAGATAAGATTGATTAATTTGTATAATATTTGTGCCTTTGTAATAAATTACTTCATTCATACTTTATTATCCATGTATACTATTTTTGAACTCACGCTAAGTATTCATCTCTTTGAATTCATATCAATATTAACATTTTTTGATAAGATAATGGAAAATACGTTGGAGATCCTGCAAAATTTTTTGAATAAAATAAATTTCTGTCGTGTCAGCAATTTGGGTTTGTAAATGGGAACGCAAAGCCTTTTGGAAGATCTTATAAATATTAATTTAAATATAGGAAAGAAATGCGTTGCGGTATTTATAGACTTCAAGCATTTGATTTCATTGGTATTGACATCTTGCTACAGAAATTCTATTTGCTTTGTATTAAAGGGAATATTTTTGAATGGTTGCCGTCCCGTGGCCGAGTGGTTAGCACGCTTGGCTACTGATCTAAGGGAACTGGGTTCGAGCCCCGGATTTTAGGCATGGATGTGTGTGTCGTTTTTCTGCTGAGGTTCTGCCATCCTCTCAGATCTCCTACTGTGGCATATAAACTGACAGGCTCCTGTCAGACCTCTGTGGCAAGCAGCTGCTTGAGGGGGTATTTATTATTATTATTATTATTTATTAAAAGCTACTTGTTACATAGAGAAATAGTTATGAAAATGATAATTATAGTGATAAATTTCAGATCAATTTTGGAGTTCCACAAGGATCTATTCTCTACTCAATGCTATTTCAAATATACATAAATGATTTGGCTAATATTAGTTTCAATAGTTAATTATATACACTGCTCGACATTGAAAGTGGCCCATCCAGAAGGTCATGTCGTACAAACATGCAAATAGAAGGGTGGGCGTGTGCAGTTGAGATATGGAAATGATGATAATCTGGAGCCAATGACGTGTGTGGCTCAAGAGATAAAAGGTGCAAGAAGGACCAGGATGGTATTGTGTTTATGCAGGTGGAAGTTGTACGAACGGTTGAGATTAGGTGGTTCTGCTTGGAAATTGTTCAGCAAAGGCCGAAAATGCCTGGTACATGCCATCGGCAGGTTTATCACCATTTGGTGCTTTTGAGAGAGGGAGAATTATAGGCCTATGTAAAGTTGGATGGATTACACATTATGTCGCTGCCCATGTTCATTGGGATGCACAAACTGTTGGACGCTGTTGGCAATAGTGGCGAAATGAAGGTTCTAGCATGTGTTGCAGAGGGAGTGGTGCTGTCCAACAGACAGCACGGCTTGATAGGTGCATTGTTTGACATGCTTGTTCATCACCACAGCACTGCAGGCAATAATCAATGGGCTGTATCAGCAGCTATGGACATCCCCATAACAACCCGAACAGTAACCGGAATGTTGCATGAGGCACACCTGCGCTCTAGACAACCTTTACATTGACTGCCATTGATTGCAAACCATTACAGCACTCGTCTGGCTTGGTGCTGAAGTCGTGCGAACTGGGGTCACGAATGGAACACTGTTGTGTTTATTGATGAATCACTTTTCTGTCTGGGTGCTGACGATCGATAGGTCCATGTATGTTTGACAACCTGGCGAAAGAACGGATCCAGCTTTTGTTCGCAGCCAGCACACTGCCCGTCAGTCAGGCATAATGGTATGGGGTGCTATTAGATATGACAGCAGGTCACCATTTGTCCGCATCACGGGAACAATGACAGTTGCACAATATGTTAGTGTGGTTCTGCAGCCTGTTTTGTTACCGTTCCTGGGAGGTATGCAGCAGCCCATTTACCAGCATGACAATGCCCATATACATACTGCTAGGGTCTCCAGACAATGTTTCCAACATGTTCAAGTATTGCCATGCCCAGCGCGATCTCCAGATTTATCCCCAATAGAAAATCTGTGGGACCACATTGTGTACAATCGACAATGTGTACAATCCTCTCACCAGCCAGCATGGAATCTCGATGAATTATGGGAGTAAGTTGACACTGCTTGATGTGCAATTCCTCAGGACCATATCCGTTGACTGTATGACTTCATGCCACGCCGTATTTCTGCCGGTATTGCCGTTCATGGCAGTGCAACCACCTACTGAGGCAGTCACATTGTACTGCATTATGTCATATTCTAACTGCTGTAAGTGGCTGCAAATTAAATAATGGTATGCCAATGTGTATTGCTATGTGTGTGCTGCATTTCACCCCTATCCCCTCACTCCTTCTGGGTGGGGCAATTTCAATGTTGGGCAGTGTATGTATGCTGGTGATACAGTGCTAATCAACTTCCACTCAGATTTAGAATACGCTATTTGCAATCTACAAAATGATTTTAATAAAACAGTTAAATAGTTTGCTCTTAACATACTTGAGTGTAAAGGAGAAAAAAATTAAATTTATGTGTATTGGTTTTCAACAACCTACACTTAAAGAAGTATTACTAAACATCGAATCAGTTGTTCTAAATTGGATGGTTATTACTTGATATACAGGGTGAATCTGAAAAAGTGGGCAAAACTTTACGGGGTGGTAGAACGCAGCTATACGAGCAATATTCGTCATAGAATGTATGGTCGGAACGCAAACGGCGAGCCGCTAGGTGGCGTTGGAAATGGTATAAAAGGGTCGGTCCTCGCTCCCAACGGCATTTCTACCATGGATTGGTAGAAGATGGCTGGTTATACTAACCACGAAATGGCGGATATGCACTTTGTGTACGGTGCGGCGGACGGGAATGCAAGTGAGGACCGACCCTTTTATACCATTTCCAACGCCACCTAGCGGCTCGCCGTTTGCGTTCCGACCATACATTCTATGACGAATATTGCTCGTATAGCTGCGTTCTACCACCCCGTAAAGTTTTGCCCACTTTTTCAGATTCACCCTGTATATGTAATTGTCCTAAAATAGAAGTTTGGTTGGGTTGTTTTACCTCTGAGCGGCACTTTTTTGCACACCATGGGCTAAATGGCCAGGTCACATGGACCCCGAAGATTCAGAGAAGGTTGGGGGAGGGGACCCACTGGAACAGCTGTTGGGAGACAGATGGTAGCCTCCCGTCAAGGCCATCCAGCGTGTTCTTTAACGTGCAAGGGTATGGCTCTCCCGCACACGGGACCACGGCTTAACGTCCCATCCGACGGACGGCGGCCTTTCCAAGCCCATCGGTGTCCCCTACTGACCGTGGGCAGGGCGGGGAATTTTGCGGAGATAAATCTCAACGCTGACCCAGCTGGGACTCGAACCTGGGAACTACAGATTACGAGCCTGGCGCGCTACCGACTGAGCCACCCCCGCCCCCTAAAATAGAAGTAAATGAAATAATTTACGTAGGCTTGAAAATGAATTCAAAAATGAAATGGAATAAACATATTGACTGGATGTGTTCAATATTATGATTTGTAGCATTTAAAAACGGGAAACTCAACTTGTTTGTTGATACACAATTAACTGTTTTATTACATAAAGCACTTTTTGAATCTATAATTAGATATGTAATAACAGTTTGTGAGATTTCCTAGAAGACAGATTTAAAATTGAAAGGATACAAATTAGTCTACTAAAGGATTAACATTCCCAAAAATTAAACATTCCCTTAAAACAGAAGATGATATTTTTGGTTTGTTCAAAATTTTACCTATTGAAAGTTTACATATGTTTGTGTTATTAATAACTTCTGTAATAATAACTATAAACAAAATATTTGCCACGGTAATTAGGAATAACGTAGAAAAACGGCTAAGGGATTTTAAAACAACCAAAATTTTACAATAATTTAATGGGCGAAATTCCAAAGAATATCAAATTACCTCGCTGTTTAACTTGCATCCTAGAGACATTTGTAAACTTAAGTAAAATTTCTGATGTTAAAGAAAAATTATTTGAGTGTTTGACGAAAAAGTGATTTTTTTTAATCGGAAAATTTGTAATTTTATTGGTTTTTCTTTTCATTTATTCATTTTTTTTCACTTCATTTTAGTCATGATATTGAGGTAACTTAGATCATATCTGTTAAAACCATATATATTCCGCTGATAAGCATCGGCTGAGTGGGATTTTTTTTATCTCAATAATTATACAAATGATACGGAAAATAAATTAGAATTTGAAAGAGTCGAAAGTAGCGGGCTATGCGCAAATTGAAAGCTAGTAACATGGCGAGTGTCGCAGATCATAAAATTCCCCTCCCCCATGAAAAGGGGAAATATAAGAAGAACTATCTACTATATCCTTGAAAAGCGAGGGCCGAACCTAACAAGTTATGTATCAAATGAAAGCTAGTGATGTGGGAAATGTTGCGAGTAATAAAAATAAACTCTCCTTGCTTTCTTTTCCTCTAAAAAGAGGAAATTGGAAAGTTGTTTTTTTACTATATCTTCAGAACGCGAAGGCCTAACGTTACGAGTTAGGTGTCAAATGAAAGCTGATATATGAGGACCGTCGGAGACTACTTTGAATTGTACCCTCCACCATTCTCCACTCCCAGCAAAAGGGGACGAAAATTTGCGATGGTCAAATTTATCGAGCTATATCGCAAATCTTGTGACGGCCTCAATATCATGGGCTATCTCAACCCCCCCCCCCACACACACACACTAAAAGAAAGGGGAGAGAAAAAGTGTGGTCGAAGTTTATGAGTCGTATATCAAATGAAAGTTGTTGAAGGTAGGTTTATTATTAGACTGCTTCACCAACTATGTGCCCTTTATGCTGTGTGTAAAAAGTTCTTTGGATAAAATTTATATTTTAACAATTTGATGGGAGAAAAAATATCTTTAACGCAATGTTAAAGTGAATCCGTTTGGGCGTGTGCGCTTTAAACCTCTGTTATCTGTCATTCAAAGAAGAAAGTTAATATTTTGTATTCAGACTGATCAACTTGTCGTCAGTTTAGTGCAACAGCTAAATTGTAGCCATAATATTTCACCATTTTAATATTAATACCGTTTTAATATCATTTTTCGCTTACATTTGACCTAATTAGTTTTGCAGATTTAACTTCAATTGTTTATATAAGGTAATATTTTGTTCAGTTATAAATTTTAGCATATGAGCGCTGTATTGAGGCACAGAAAAGCGGAGTGAAACCTTGTCTTCGAACAGTTGCAAAATGAACTTTTTTTCCTGTGAGAAGAAAAGCCACAGGAGAACAATAAACAGGTTCCTGCTGACACGTCTTTCATTGGCAAAGCAAATCAAAGAGTTACAATTGCTATGAATAGCGCTTGGCAGTGCTGCTTGTTACACGCTTATCGTGAGCTCTAAAAATCGCATTCTCTAAGCATTAAGGGGTTTGTTGGCTGTTTTCTTTGTTGAATGTGCGTTGATTTAGTTTAGAAATAACTGCTCACTATATGTCATTTGCACAACATTTTTCAAGGTCTAGTGTGTTCGAAGTCTTATCGTCATAGAATTGACACAGATATGTAGTTAATGATACATTTTTTTTAAATTGATAAATCCGTTTGGAATGTACTCTTTATACGTATGAATAATCTTAAGCGAAGAAGTAAAAAAAGTGAAAATTATGATATATATATATTAATTTAAATACTGAATTCTTGGTACATATTGATGGTTTAATGTCTGGTGCTACTCAGTTTTAATAACGCAAGTAAATTATTAGTGATAAATGCTAATTTTAAAAATAATAGGTGAACTTTATACGGTAGGAGAAAGCCTTGAGTTGCCTCTCCTACAATATTATGCAATAGTGCGAACTGTTGCTGATAAACGCAATCTGTTCGCAAAATTCTCCGAATTGCCCAAGATGTTCAATTCCCTCTACTACTCATTCCAACCTGAAATTAGTCTTATAAACATAACTGGCGCTTGAAAGGAACTGGGCAGATTGGCAACACTGGAATGTTGAAAGGTTGAGTATAAGGATATAAACAGTTATATCACATAAGTTCGGGGGCTAAACAGACAATTAATTTCGAACTCTTGGAGTAGAAGGATTAATTTTCAAGCCATAGATTAAGAGCAACTATCTAAAGTTTTGGGATCTGTGAATTGTTATATACATGTCAGTCGCATCATTGTGATGAAGATTGAGTGGTAAATTGAAGCATGAGCTTTGGGTTTCAAGTTTGCTCTCAGGATGCTGTTTCTAGTGGCCAACTCAGACTACCTGAGTGGTTAAGTAACTGCAAAACTGGAGAAACTACAAATTTTATTGCGTATAAATTACTTTGTGTATATATCTATATACAGGGTGTTTCACATCTCTCTGTACTCACATACTCTGTGCAAATTTCAATGGGAGATAGGGAACACAATGACAAACCTTTTTCGTCCATGATATCCGTCCGATATGAAGGGTATGTCCGCTGACGTAACCCTTTGGTGCTAGAGGGCGCTGACAGAAATATCGGTGGAGGTTGGTACATAAATGAATAGAAAAAGTGTGAACATGTTTATTTAAAGGTGCTCAATGCAACCAGCAACAGCATTGCATGCATGACAGTGTCGAAGCATTGATTGCCATACATGAAAAATTCCTGGAAGTTCGCGAACAGTTGCAGTGGCGACAGTGATTCTCGTGATGAGGTATTCATCTGAGTCAATGGCAGTCTCATACATGAGGTTCTTCATGTGTCCCCAGAGGAAGAAATCGATACATGTTAAATCGGGCAATCTTGGTGGCTAAGCAATGGGTCCACCCCGTCCTATCCATCGGCCCCCAAAAGTTCAGAGAAATCAAGTTCAGGGGTTTCAAAGGTGGAAAAAGTTCAGATAATCCCACACATCATTGCTGAAGTGTGGTGGTGCCCCATCGTATTGAAACCACATTCGTCTGTGAATAGCCACGGGAACATCTTCCAGCAGTCCCGGCAATGTTTCTTCAAGAAATACCCGATGAATCTGCCCATTGAGTCGGGGAGGCAGCAGGTATGGCCCAATCAAAATGTCATGGACGATACCTGCCAGACATTGATGGCGAACCGTTGTTGATGACCATGCGCCATTGTGGCATGTGTATTTTCATGCCCCCAAACGTGAGAATTGTACACATTGAATGAGAATTGTGTACACCCTCATCTGAGAAGAGCACATGAGCTGGAAAATCAGGATACACAGCGGTCTGCTGCAGAAACCAGCGCACGAATTTCACACAAATAGGGTAATCCTGAGGTTGCAATGTCTGGACTCTCTGACGATGAAACAGATGTAACTGCTGCTTGTGCAACACTCTCTACACGAGGGCATGGTTCACTCCGAGGCTACGTGCATCAGCTTATATGCTTGTGCCTGGATTGTGCTCAAATCCACCATAGGATCTCTTCCATGTCAGGAGTGCGCATGGTTCTCTCCTGACCAGTTCATGCATGTTTGCATGGAATGTTCCAGTTTCTCGCAGTTGCGGTGCAAGCGTGCAAATGTTTGGTAGTTTGGCACACGTCTGTTTGGGAAGCGCTGTCGCTACAGCCTCACAGCAGCTCTTCAGTTTCCATTGGCAGCCCCACACATCAGATACATGTCAGCCATCTCAGCAGTCGTGAAACACTCCATGTTACACGTAATGTGTTTGATTTACGAATTCCGATAGCAAACACAAGTCCGTTCTCCATTGCCACTTTGCCCCTCTAACCAATTGCTGCACTGCCAAACGGCACCCTCTAGTATCGAAGGGTTACATCAGGCACCCTCTAGTTATCGAAGGGTATACATTCGTAGATGAAAAAGGTTTGTCTTGGTGTTCCCTATCTCCCATTGAAATTTGTATAGAAAGTTTTGAAACACCCTGTATGACAGGGGCCATTAATTGAGTCTCAGATTGACACCAAGGCTTGAAGTGTAAATACACTTCTGAAGAATCTTGGCTACTATGGGCGAGAGTTGGCTCAGTCTGTAGTGTGTCGGGCTCGTTCTCAGTTTAAATCTCCCGGCCTACCCTTAGTCAAAGGCACCGATGGATTTGGAAAGCCACCGTCCTTTGAATGTAATTTAAAGCTGTGACTTTACGTCACATACTTGTGGGTATGCGCAAGGCTATTAACCCACAAGTTCTCTGGTTCGAATCTCGCCTGTGCCAACATTGAGATTCAACTCCGCTAATCCTCACTATACCATTGGTAAGAAAGGGGACACCATTGGGCTGGAAAGGCTGTCGTCCATCACTGATGTGACGTTAGTTGTGATTCCGTGTGCAGAAGAGCCATACTCTTTTCACATTAAAGAACATGCTGGATGGCCTTGACGGGAGGCTACCAACTGTCTCATAACATCTGTCTAGTGGGTCAGCTTCCCCCAACCTTCTCGGCTCCTTGTCACTTGGCCGTGTAGCCCATTATGTGCAAAAAAAGTGCAAGTCAAAGGTGAAACAACCCAACAATCTTGGCTGCCAATGGGCACTAGTGGTCACAAGCCGCGCAAAGAAAAGTGAAAATGAAAAACCACGAATGACATTAACTTGCATTCGATTGCGCGAATTTGGCCAACGCAGTCTTTGAATATTCAAAGTTCCCAGTGCTTTTGCATTGCAGGATGATACCATATACGCCACCAATTGGTAGGATTCTCCACTGACTACATATCTCTGCAGATTTTACTTTGGCCAAACGAACAAGACTTAATTTAAGCCCAGAACTCGTTTATTTTGTGGGGCGGGGGTGGCTCAGTCGGTAGCGCGCCAGGATCGTAATCTGTAGTTCCCAGGTTCGAGACCCAGCTGGGTCAGCGTTGAGATTTATCTCCGCAAAATTCCCCGCCCTGCCCACGGTCAGTAGGGGACACCGATGGGCTTGGAAAGGCCGCCGTCCGTCGGATGGGACATTAAGCCGTGGCCCCGTGTGCGGGAGAGCCATACCCTGTGCACGTTAAAGAACACGCTGGATGGCCTTGACGGGAGGCTACCATCTGTCTCCCAACAGCTGTTCCAGTGGGTTTCCTCCCCCAACCTTCTCTGAGCCTTCGGGGTCCATGTGACCTGGCCATTTAGCCCATGGTGTGCAAAAAAGTGCCGCTCAGAGGTAAAACAACAAACAACAACGTTTATTTTGCTTATCTCCTTGCCAAATTGGCCATTTTCTTGTTAAGTAGGCACTGCTCTAAAATGGCTATCTCTGACTAACCCTGTCTCGAAGCTGAAGAAGAGTCCATGACACATATTGGTATCGAGTTTTTGTAATAAAAAGTGCAAATCCAAACCGAAATTCCAGACAGGTGCGATCTAAATTTCAGTGAGGGCTGTATAAAATGAAAGTAATCTAGAGTCAATTTATTTTTTAATATTTATGAAATTTTGAACTCATCTTCGAATACGAAAAGAATTGTGTAACAACATATATCTGTCATCATATTATTTATGACGTATTCCAAGCGGGCGAGCGGAAATGCGCTTCCTCTAAGACCGCGGTGACCTTATTGGTGGCGGAAGCTTTCGACTTCCCATGATTCCGCCCGATGGGCTTGGAAAGGCCGCCGTCCGTCGGATGGGACGTTAAGCCGTGGCCCCATGTGCGGGAGAGCCATACTCTGTGCACGTTAAAGAACACGCTGGATGGCCTTGACGGGAGGCTACCATCTGTCTCCCAACAGCTGTTCCAGTGGGTCCCCTCCCCCAACCTTCTCTGAGCCTTCGGGGTCCGTGTGACCTGGCCATTTAGCCCATGGTGTGCAAAAAAGTGCCGCTCAGAGGTAAAACAACCCAACCCATGATTCCGCAGATACTTGATCGATCGGTCCCAAATTTGGTATGGTTTTCCTACTTGTGTTCTGTTTTGGGTTAAGAGATTGGGTTCTTAGCTGTCGTAGGTCCGGATTAATCTTTCAGCAAGTGTCCGAAATCTGTGGGGTAGTTGTCGTTTGGTGTAGTACGTTATCGATGGGAAAAGTTATCAATGGACTGACGTTACGTGCCAAACTTTTGGCGGGGTATAGTTTGTATTGTAAAAAATTTCGTCTTGACGATCGGTCTAGCGGTCTGTCAATTAAACTTATATTTCCACGGGTCCTAGAGATTTTTAAACCAATGTACACCCAACCACCGACTAACACGATTCGCTTTAAAACGATTTCTCGACTACTCTATGATCATTTATATTAGTATGTTTACCATATAAGAGGATAAATACCTTGAAGGCTTTTCTTGTCTTAGCTGTCTGACCTATCCCTCTTCAGATTTCCAACACTTCGAAAAAGATTTTTCATATTTCTTGTGCAAATTAATGTCTTTAAACAGCTATAACACGTAATATATTTTGAACAATAAAGAACAGTTTAATTGTTGCTGACCAAGTACGGGTTTACAAATTCACCATGATTGGTTATGATTATAACTTGTCACGTATAGAGTAGAAATGTTTGTAAACATACAGTTAATCATCGTCATTACTCGACATTTTTATAACAATCAATTTCTTATTTTCTCTCTTCATTACTCGACAATCATCTATAATACCATGCATTGAAATAAAACTGCATTTAGCGTTTTTTTTACCTTTATCAATGTTTTATTTTTTGTAAAAATGAGTTACATATGTGAATAAAGAAATAAAATATACAAATTCACCATGATTGATTAAGATTATAACTTGTCACATGTAGAATAGAAATGTTTGTAAACATAAAGTTAGTCGTCATTACTCGATATTTTTTATAACAATCAATTTCTCCTCTTCATTACTCCACAATCATCTACACACACCGGTCACTGAATTAGAAATTTTATGCAAATATACGTAAACGTCACTTGCGCAATGTATATGCAAAATACGTGGTCACGTGCATCATCACGTGATCTAAGCAAGTAAGACTGCTTCTCGTCAGTGAAGCTACATTCTCAAGCCCAATCTATATACGCTCTTAGCCAACCCACACATATCAATGAACGATAATGCAACCCCGAACGCAGATCACATACACTACAACAGCAGCATCATTGCTACTACTATACTCCCGGACTTTGCCAACTCTAGATTTCGACAGTTAAATTAAAACATTAAGTTTAAGCTACGAAGTCACACCACAACTAAAGCATACCTTTTAAATGATGGAAATATCACATACGATACAAATATACTACAAACACGAAGAATATAACATAACCTTTGCACAGCTATACTTTCACTCTCTTCTCTATCCTTTAACACTTTTTCTCCATCCGAGTCACATCCAGTGAAAACAACACTGAAGTGCCGACAATGGAAGACTAAAGGAAGATTAGGAAAAACATCTTACAGCGAATGAGCAAATAAATAATCATATCAAACTAGAAGGCCAACATATTATATGAAAACAAAATAGAAGGCTCCAAAACACCTAAGGGGCGGGGGTGGCTTAGTCGGTAGCGCGCCAGGCTCGTAATCTGTAGTTCCCAGGTTCGAGTCCCAGCTGGGTCAGCGTTGAGATTTATCTCCGCAAAATTCCCCGCCCTGCCCACGGTCAGTAGGGGACACCGATGGGCTTGGAAAGGCCGCCGTCCGTCGGATGGGACGTTAAGCCGTGGCCCCGTGTGCGGGAGAGCCATACCCTGTGCACGTTAAAGAACACACTGGATGGCCTTGACGGGAGGCTGCCATCTGTCTCCCAACAGCTGTTCCAGTGGGTCCCCTCCCCCAACCTTCTCTGAGCCTTCGGGGTCCATGTGACCTGGCCATTTAGCCCATGGTGTGCAAAAAAGTGCCGCTCAGAGGTAAAACAACCCAAATCCAAAACACCTAACGTTTTTTCTTCTCTAGATGATTAAAAAAACAGTAATCGTCAGTAGTGTTGATCATAATGGGAAAAACAAAGGGTCTTTCGGGGTTCGATAAAGGGCTTATTGTGGGTGCCCGTCTGGCTGGAGCGACGGTTTTGAAAACAGCAGTGACTGGTTTCTCAAAAGGTGAGATATCTCGGGTTTTTAATCAGTGGAAAAATAACCCACATTTCTTCTCTAAGAGGGGTAAGTGTGGCGCGACGACAATCTGTCAAGAACGAGATCGCCGTCGTCTGAGAAGGCTTGTACGGAGAAACAGGACTTCCTGTGTGCAGCAATTGATCGAAGCATCCAATGAAGGCTGTTCCCGACCCATATCTCAGCGAACTATGTGCAGAGAATTGCAGAGGATGGGTATTTGCAGTCGCTTGCCTATACGGAAACCACCACTGACTTTTTGCGAAGAACAGGAAAGTTCGTCTACAGTGGTGTCAGGAACACCGTGACTGGACACTGGAAGACTGGAAAAAAGTTATATGGTCCAACGAGTCGTGGTACACCTTGTTCTGTACCGATGGCAGGCAGAGAGTTTGGCGGGAGCCCCATGTAACAATAGACCCAGTTTGCCTTGCAAACACAACTCAAGGTTCTGGACACGGTGTCAAGGTGTGGGGCACATTCTGTTGGTAAGGAACGGGTCCCCTGATATTGCTGGAAGGTCGGTGTCCTTCAAGGATTATCTGAACATTGTTGCCGATCAAGTCCATCCGCAATGTTGACAGCTGTTTCATGGACGACAATGCTATTGTCCATCGCGCAAGATGTGTTCAGCAGTGGTTCAGCAAGCATGACAGCGACTTCCACCATCTTCCCTGGCCACCACGAAGCCCGGATCTGAACCCCATTGAGAATGTATGGGACATGTTAAAAAAACGGATCCGGGGTCAAAGTCCTCTAGCGTCAAATCTGAGCCAGTTAAAGGACTGTCTGGTGAACGCCTATATGTGAAGATGCTGGAGATGTAAAGACGCACCAACACCTTGTGGAATCTATGCCAAACCGCATACGTGCTGTAATCGGGCTAAAGGAGGCCCAACTCGGTATTGAATAAAGATTTCTAATTCAGTGACCGGTGTGTGTATAATACCATGTATTAAAATGAAACTTCATTTAACGTTTTTTTCCATATCTTAATCATTGTTTTCTGTAAAAATGAGTTACATATGTGAATAAAGAATAAAATTAAGAAAAGCCAATCAGATTAAAATGCTGCAACTCCACCTCCCCCTTTTTTTACAATGTTTCTTCATATGAGAAATTCGTATCCGACTAACACGATTTTACCTTACACGAATTTTGTGAAGAACGCATCTATCGTGTTAGGCATGGACTGTTACTTTCTACAAGTTTATTACAGAAAATGTCCACATGCTGCTAAAGCTCCCGATTCTTTCTTTTGGCCAGTGGTATTCAAACTGTATTCCGCGAAACCCCGGAGTTCCCTCATGCCATTTTCAGGGGTTCGGCAAACGTCACGAATCAGGCAGTATTTTATAATAATAACACTGATCTGCATGAAAATCCTCCCTCGGGTTGGGTTGGGTTGTTTTACCTCTGAGCGGCACTTTTTTGCACACCATGGGCTAAATGGCCAGGTCACATGGACCCCGACGGCTCAGAGAAGGTTGGGGGAGGGGACCACTGGAACAGCTGTTGGGAGACAGATGGTAGCCTCCCGTCAAGGCCATCCAGCGTGTTCTTTAACGTGCACAGGGTATGGCTCTCCCGCACACGGGGCCACGGCTTAACGTCCCATCCGACGGACGGCGGCCTTTCCAAGCCCATCAGAATCCTCCCTCGAAAAAGAAAAAAGGGGTGTACTTTATAGATTTGAAGGTGCTGAATCTGAATCTGGCATCCAGATGTTTATATCGGGCACTATTTTCGTGTGAGGGCGTTTTTTTTTTATGAATATATATGATTTTTTTCTTTTTCAAACTACTGGAAGACTCAGTTTTATTTTGTGAGATCTCAGATGAGCATGGAGAAAGGTTCCATCAAGACATATCCGAAATAGAAAAACGATATAGTGGCAAATGGAACGAGAGTATGTTGGCGGGCTACTGTTCGGCCCTGCAGCGAGAGGCTCCAGAGAAAAAATATAAGCGACAGAAGACAACAAAATAATTTTTTGCGTAAATATTTACATGTATCAGGATTTATTAGTGTCAGCTTTACCTTTTTGCAATGTAAATAAATGTTTTCGGATTCAGCACCCTCAAAAACGTAAAAATCAAACAAAATTTTGGAAGGGAGGGAAAAAAATTATTTTTTTTCAGACCAATGTAATTAGAGCCCTTGCGCGATTGCGGATATCTTCATTTAAAGCTGTCGGAGGACAAAAATTTACGTTAACGCGGATAGCGGACAAAAAAATGATAACTCGGATATCGGATAAAAAAAATAAAAATATATACCCCCTCAAGCAGCTGCTTGCCACAGAGGTCTGACAGCAGCCTGTCAGTTTATATGCCAGGTCTAGGAGGATGGCAGGACCTCAGCAGAAAAACAACACACACATCCATGCCTTACCCGGGGCTCGAACCCAGGGTAAGGATTCAGGGTAAGGATGGTAGCCTACAATCAAGGCCATCCATGCTGGATGGCCTTGATGTAAGGCTACCATCTCTCTCCTAACAGCTGTCCTGTGGGTTCCCCGACTTTCTCTTAGCACTTGGTTTCAGCCGCTTCCATTTCATTCAGGGGTTCTTGTGACCTGGGGGGCGGGGGTGGCTCAGTCGGTAGCGCGCCAGGCTCGTAATCTGTAGTTCCCAGGTTCGAGTCCCAGCTGGATCAGCGTTGAGATTTATCTCCGCAAAATTCTCCGTCCTGCCCACGGTCAGTAGGGGACACCGATGGGCTTGGAAAGGCCGCCGTCCGTCGGATGGGACGTTAAGCCGTGGCCCCGTGTGCGGGAGAGCCATACTCTGTGCACTTTAAAGAACACGCTGGATGGCCTTGACGGGAGGCTACCATCTGTCTCCCAACAGCTGTTCCAGTGGGTCCCCTCCCCCAACCTTTTCTGAGCCTTCGGGGTCCGTGTGACCTGGCCATTTAGCCCATGGTGTGCAAAAAAGTGCCGCTCAGAGGTAAAACAACCCAAACTTGTGACCTGGCCATTTAGCTCATTGTGTGCACAAAAGTGGCGCTTAGAGGTAAAACCAACCTAACAACTATTGAAGTAATGAAAACCCGGCATATTTACATTGAAAGAAAACCGGACATGTGAAATATCACAGGTCCCAAGGAAGGGGGTCCAGGAGTCTGGACCACTCTAACTAAACTAATTTTAGTGTACGAAGAACTATTTGCTTTATTCAAAAACTTGGTTTGATAAACAAATTGCTTTCAGTATTCACATATTTCAACATGTGTTAAGTAATATTTTGCTTGTGAAACTGTGCAGAAAGCCGTTCAAAATCGAGGGAGCACCACGTATTATGAATTTTTGCTTGCTTGATTGGTTGGTTTGGGGTTTTATGGTGCAACGGGAACTAAGACCATATTGCGCCAAACACTTGATATAAACAGTAAAAAATAAACAGATAAAAGTTATGGAACCCTCAACCAAAAGTTAAAAGCAGCACACAAAAGGATGAAAGCAACAAAAAATGGGAAAGACAGAACAAGAAAGAAATTTGTAAAATGAGTCAACAGTTGTAAAAGAGAAAAGCAATAGATGTATAGGGCCCATAGAATAAATGCAAGGCAACAGATAAAAGAGAAAGTAATATTAAATACGTGTAAAATAACCAGTAAAATGTAAAATTCGAAAACTGGGGTTAAAAGCGAGTCATCAGATAAAAAATGACCGAATGTAAGGGCCTCGGACGTAAAATTATAAAGGTAAAAATAAAAACGGCGTTCAAGGCTAAAAGCAGTACAATCGATTAAAATACGTTTAATGGTTAAAGTGGTGTCACAAAATGGAGCCGAGCAAGTCCAACTTTCTTCTTGCAATTTCTGCGAAAAGCAGACTGCCACGGTTTGATAATGGGCTTGATCTTTTTTCCAATCATGATCAAATTTTCCAAAGAAAAGTTTGTTACCAATCTTTTCTGACCAAAAACTCTGCCACTGTACTCAGAGCTCGGTGGGAAAACACTGCTAATAGTCCATGTATGGAGCCGGCAATAACGGAGAGTTGGACAGCTGCAAGGCTGACTTGGCAGCATTTGAATTTTTGCATTAACTCAACTTTTTTAAAACCGAAATAAGCGAGTGAAATCTGTACCTAATATTAAGTTTCGAATTTGGACTTAATATGGTGATGTAGGGACTCCTGAACCTCAAAGGAATTTTTTTCTATTTCACAGATTTTCTTTGGAAGATGTGATATGAAAGCGGTTGATGACAGAGTTTGATTATGTAGTTGCATCGTATGCTAATGATGGTAGCACGATACAACTATGAAATATTACATCTAATGTATACGATAGAAACTACAAGCTGTGGGAAGTCAAACAGTTAAGGTTTTCATGTCGATAATCCAGTATGTGTTTTTTCTACAGAATATTAAATTTATATTTGTAATACTTCCAACTATGCCTTCTCCACCAAACTAGTGCTGCAGTAATATTGGCAATCAGCGCTTCTTTGCCGAAGTAGTGCGTTGGTAATATTACCAGTGCCTGACTTAAAGTGCGAAATTCAAATTGATTCCATAAAGTTTTAACATTTCCATATCGTAGTCCGGGCTCGAACGCTAGTTCCTTTGATCAATAGCCAAGCACGCTAACTACTCGACCTCAGGAAAATGTTTCTCGAATCTTTGTACACATGAATTATCCCACAAATCAATTAAAATTCCATTGCATTTGCAGTTTTATTTGCTTTTGTTGTACATCGAGATTAAGACTCCGTACATTGACAATCGTACACATTTCTGTAAGAAAATACCATTGTACAAATGACCTAATATAAATTAGAAGGTATTTAAATCACTCGGGAACACTCATTGCCAGCAATAACTATTGAAATAAATGATATACTTTTGAAACGGGTACACATTGAAAATGGTTAAGGATGGTTTTTTCTTACTTAGGACTGATGGATAATGGAAAATACGAAATAAATTAATAGAGGGGGACATAATCTAAATGATACTAGATATGCAAATGATATTCATATTTCTGAGATCAAGAAAGCTTTACAAATGTTCCTTAAGGAACTTATGAATCCAAGTACTAATTATGGCTGTACAATTAATATTAAAAACTAAGATAATGATGATACTATATGCAGAAAAGTAAATTTAACTCTCCGCAAATTGAAACAAATTTGAGATTATCAAAGAACATCATTTGCGTTGTGACACTTCCTAGTTGAGCGGTGATATATTTTTGAAAGAACAAAGATGCAATTATTTCCTTATGTTTATATTTCTCGTTGGTGCTCCCGCGTTATTTCACTTTTGCCAATAGTTAGAAGTTAAATTCTTATTTCCAGTTCATTGAAAAAAAAAATCATTTTAATAATTAACAAATCATGTGATTAGCAAAAAAAACTTAACGTTTACGAGTATTATCATTTTCGATAGTAATTTCCATTCTGAAATGCATAATATTTCAGTTACTCTTCATATGTATATAAGTACAGTAGATCCATCTTTTACATAACAAATTAGTTACATTAAGTTAACTGAATTTACAGCTCATGTACAGCTCCCTAGACTACAGCGTCTCTCCTCCCTCCCATCTCTTTTTCGGCAAGTTGCTGCACTCACCAGGTTGAATCCACGATCTTATCTGGGCTGAACTTACATGCTTTGTGCCCTTACCTCAGAATTTTTACTCAAGTTGCTCTTTGAGTTCTATATGGGGAAGAGTACTCCGCTGCACAATTCTTAAGCATTAGTGAACAGTGTAAATCCTTAGATCACTATCACCTGACCATTTTATGTCATTCCCTAATATAGTACTTTTCGAACTATTTGAGGCAGCTAGCGGTTTTGTAAAGAATCTGCAATATCTGTATGCTTCCTTGGAGTCAATTTATCACTTATCTCTAATGTAATGCAACAAGAAATTAAATGCCCTATAGTAATTAAGTCAAAGATCGCTCTTTTTTTAGTGAAAGTATATTAACGCTTACCACGTGATGAGAAATGTTGCCTTAAATGGTCCGGTCATTCGTGCCAGCGAATGCGATTAACGACACCATGTTCTCATGACAGACCTTCGCCGCCGTTCAATTTGGCTTGAAGCAAACCTAAATACGTATTTTCGTACGGACAGAATCGTCACCTTGGCCAAGTAACATACAATGACTAAACATTAGAAGCAAAAATAACACTACAAGCATTCAATAGTAACAAAATTTCAAAGAAGATTCAAACAATAGCAAAATATATACTTTATTTTTAATTATTCAAGAAATAATAGGAAGTGTCAAATATATATTGACACGTTGATAGGAACACGTCAATATATATATTTGAGAAATTTAATGATAATTGGAAACGTGAAAGAGAATAAATTTGAAAATTCAGATTGTTAGGAAAGCTTTTGACAATATAGTAAGATTAATATGACGAGGTTAAAAGAAGATTGGTAATATGGTTTATAATTCTTCAGAAATTGAATATAAACAGAAAAGATAGCAGACATGGGTACTGAGAAAGCTACAGATAATAAGCTGCAAAGAAAAAAATTTAAATAAATTAAATAACTTGAAAAAATACATATCTTTCCCTATTCGCCATAAGAAGTGAAAAGTAACACTAAAGCATATCGATGATGCAATCAGTCGGTGAATTCATATTCTCTTCAAAGGAAGTTAGGCGCCAGCAATCTTGTTGAGTAGGTAAATCGGTGCTCTATCTTTGAAGTGATACGAATTCATGACAGATTGCACCATCGATAGTGCATTAGTCTTATTTTCTACATTTTAAGGCGCATATAGGAGGATAGGTATTGTTTTAAAATTTTTATATATTTTTTTCTTTCTCATTAAAAACACCTACCTTCAGAAACTTTTATTTAATATATAAGTACAGTAGATCCATCACCATCACATTTTTCACTCCCTGTTTTTGAAGTCGTGTTTAAAGCAGCCCATGTGGCTTTGGAGACATAAAAAGCTTTAATTTGAGATTAACTCGTTAAGGTCCACACCGCGAAAATGAGCTCCCTTTTGGGGAGAGGGTTGTGGAGGGGGGGGAGGACAAGATTCAGAATAGTTTACCACAACCCTCACATGAGCTTTCATTTGCACCTGATGCGTAATTGTAGGCCTCGTGTTCGAAAGATATAGCGGAACAATGGTTTTCAAATTAACCCTTTTTTGGGGGAAAGAAAGCATAGGGGCATCAATTTTTTTTTTATAGCTTATAACACTCTCTCTCTTTGGGACGGGGGTGGCTCAGTCGGTAGCGCGCCAGGCTCGTAATCTGTAGTTCCCAGGTTCGAGTCCCAGCTGGGTCAGCGTTGAGATTTATCTCCCCAAAATTCCCCGCCCTGCCCACGGTCAGTAGGGGACACCGATGGGCTTGGAAAGGCCGCCGTCCGTCGGATGGGACGTTAAGCCGTGGCCCCGTGTGCGGGAGAGCCATACTCTGTGCACGTTAAAGAACACGCTGGATGGCCTTGACGGGAGGCTACCATCTGTCTCCCAACAGCTGTTCCAGTGGGTCCCCTCCCCCAACCTTCTCTGAGCCTTCGGGGTCCATGTGACCTGGCCATTTAGCCCATGGTGTGCAAAAAAGTGCCGCTCAGAGGTAAAACAACCCAACCCAACACTCCCTCTCGTCACAAGCTTTCATTTGCCGCATAGCTTATTACTTTCGACAACGCGATCCGAAAACATAGCGTATAAATCGTTTTCATACTTTCCCTTTTTAAAGAGGGAAGAAAGTACGGGGGTGGGACATTTTTTTATAATCTATGACACTCCCTGCGTTACAAGCTTTCATGTGGCATAAATTATTGTTTCTCCATCGCGTTTGAAAGATATGATGGAACAGTTATTTTGGCAAAACAGTTGTTCCACAATATCTTTCGAACGCTCAGTTTTGTTTTGGCAAAACAGTTGTTCCATCATATCTTTCAAATGTTGAATACATAAACAGAAACCGACAAATAACGAGCGAAAAGCATATCGATGGTGAAATCAATCACTGAGTTCGTATTCGCTTCAAAGAAAGATAGGGCCCTGATTTACCTATTTGACAAGATTGCCATCGCCTTGTCTTCGTTTGAAGTGAATACGAAGTCGGTGACGTATACGAGTCGTATATCAAAGCTTCGGAAGGGTAGGTGTTTTTAGTGACAAAAGAAAAATATAAGATAAAAAATTTAAAAATACCTAACTTCCTTAAAGGGTCCTAAAAGTAGAAAATATATATAAAGTATATCGATGGTGTCACGAACTCAGTGACTGATTGTACCAACGATATACTTTTAGGTGTAATTTTTACTTTTTAGGGCCCATATAGGAAGATGGGTATTTTTTTTTAATTTTTAAGTTTTTATATTTTTCGCATATATAGTTTTCATATATAGAAAGCATGGGGGCTGTCAGTTTCTTATAGCCTATGAAGCTCCCGGCGTCAGAAGCTTTCATATGATGTATAGCTGGTTACTTTCGGCATTCGGAGATATGGAGAAGAATATTTTCATATTTCCCCATTTTTAGTGGGGAAGAAAGTATGCCGGCCAGTTTTTTATAGCTCATGACACTCTCAATGTCACAAGCTTTCATTTGACTTATAGCTCCCTACTTTCCGCACTTGCGTTCAGGAGATATAGGGAACAATCGTTTTCGTATTTCCCCCTTTTTAGTTGGGAGAAAACATGGGGGGTCAATTTTTCATTGGCTATGGCATTCCCAGCGTCAGAAGCTTTTGTTTTATGTATAGCTTGTTACTTTCGGTACTCGCATTCTGGAAATATAGTGGAAGAATAATTTTCGCATTTAGGGGTCAAGAAAGCATGTTGATCAATTTTATTTTTATAGCTTATGACACTCCTTACGTGAGAAGTTTTCATTTGACATGCAGCTTGATACCTTCACCACTCACGTTGAGGATAATAGGGGGACAATCGTTTTCATATTTTCCATCCTTTTTTATGGGGGAAGAAATTTTTGGGGTTCAATTTCTCATAGCCTATGTCATTTCATAATCAAAAGCTTTCATTTCGCATATAGCTTGTTACTTTCGGATATTCTTCTGGAGATATAGTGGAAGAATATTTTCATATTTACCCTTTTTTAGAGGGAAAGAAATCATGGTGGGTCAATTTTTTATAGCCTATGACACTCTCCGCGCCCCAAGCTTTCATTTGACATATAAATTTTTAAGTTTCTCCACCGAGTTCGAAAGATATGGTGAACAACTCTTTTAACAAATCCACGAACCAACAAATATGAAAGCGAAAGCAATAGGCTGATAGGTAATGATGCTCCTCCAAGTTGCCAAAGAATGATGGATAGTGAAAGAAATGGTATGAAAACAGATGTACATAGGACATGCTATAGATTTGGCCGATTTGATAATTGTTAGAAAATTATGATAAGAGGCAAGGGGACTGCAGAATAAGAAATGGTAGATAATTGAATGAACTAATTTGAAACGTGAATAAATATCAAAAAGATTGGAAATGGGAAGGTTTGAATAGCCACGAGTTCAATTCACATTAGTGATGATACTTAATAGAATATTTAATGCCCATTTTAGAAAATCAGATTTAGTCACATTTAAATAATGTGTTTTAAAATAATTTAAAATTCACTGTCATTGAGCAATAAAATTTTAGAGTTTATCCTTCAAACTATTTGCATGTTGAAAGTTCTTAGGAGAAAACTCTCAGAAGTGAAGGTCTTTTTAATTGTATAAATAATGTGATTGGTTATTCAGCATATATACACTGCTGGCCATTAAAAGTGCAATACCAGGAAAGACAAGAGATATCAAAGCCATATTTAATGAATACATAGCTTATGTTACAAGGATCAAGTGATTACAAATACAATTCGGTTAGGCTTGTGGAATACAAAGACATCAGTATCTTGTGTAGTCACCATGAGCGGCAACAACCTCTGCTACATGGTCCGACATTGAGAGGATGAGACATCGGATGTGTGTTTGGGGAATGTCAGTCCATAGTTTCGATACGTAACCAAAGTTCATCTGTTGTAGCAGCTGTGGGTATCTAGTGTGCTAGTCGTGAGATCATAGACCAGACCTGTTCAATTGGGGACAGATCCGGTGAATGTACAAGCCAAGGCAGAAGTGTCACATAGTGGCTATCCAAGATTTGTTGGATGATGCATGCCACATGTAGTCGGACATTGTTCTGTTGGTAAATGGCACCAGAGAGCCCCTGAAGATAAGGTACAACCACAGGCTCCAACACCTCAGTGATGTAACGTTGTCTGTTCAAAGTACCGGTAATGTGTACGAGGCACGTGCATGAGTGGAGTCCAATGGCACCCCATACCATAACACCAGGGGCTGGACCTGCATGTCTCACTGAGCCATTTGCACCATTGCAGTTGCATACGCCTGTGTTGTAGAGTCAATGATAGCTGAAGCAATGGCCGCCTAGCAAAGATGCCCTGATGCTGCAGACAATGTCAAACTTTATTTGCGGACCCTGGTTGATGTGCAACACACCCTAACTGTTGAACTAAGGTTTTTGATGTGGCTGTATGATCATTCAAAGCCATGCGCAAGAGATGTTTATCCTCTCGTTCGTTTTTGTGACAGGCCTGTTGACATCCCTCACGTTGGTCAGTTTGTACCTCCTCAACCCACTGACGCCATGTTCTCATCACTGTGGCAGCATTCCGTCCAACATGAGGCACTGATGTCTCGGTACAATAATCTGCCTTCCCGTAATCCCACAATTCTCCTTCGATCAAAGTCAGAAACATGGTCGTATGGATGCCGTGTTCTTCGATGGGGCATACTTCATCCTTTAGTGCGCAAGAACTGCGAGCAAGCACAATTCCCGTGCTTTACACCGGCTCTTTGTAATCTCTTCTTATACCACTTCCAGGGGTGTTACTGTCACACATGATTTGCATATGTGTTGTGCTTTGAATCATTTACATGTTCTCTCATGGGCTACCCATCTTGCATATTTCGGGACAATCTGATGAGTTTTTTCTGGTGTTGCACTTTTAATAGCCAGCAGTGTATATCAGATAGCAATGAAGGATTAAAGGGAGAGTTACTCCCCTAATCTGTACCAAGGTTAGAGAGGGATCTGTAAAAACTCGGATAAAGAGTAATCCAGATATTCTTGATCATTTAAATTATCTTTATATAAATAACTTAAGCTTCTATACAAACTATATATTTAATATTTATTTTAATTACATGTCTCTATGCTTGGGACAGGTTTGAAGGGCACGGTCGAGAACAGCCAGTGACCAAGACATTCTTAATCCATCATAACTTTTTAGTTATGGGTGGTGGCTCTACCCTTGGTTCTAAGGAGATATTTTCTCGTGGCAGCATTGTCGGCCAGGAGTAATTCGCTTTGGCCGCATTGAGAATAAATGAAATGAAATTCTAAACATGCATATATAAATGTATAAGATAAACTTACAATAGAAAGCGATTTATTTAAAAATATAAAAAACTTTATTTTTCACATTTACGAGGGGTGTTCAAAAATCTGCAGAACAAAAACCACTATATTTACCTCAACAAAACTTTTACTGTTCTTCAAGAACAGTAAAAGTTTTGTTGAGGTAAGTATAGTGGTTTTTGTTCTGCAGATTTTTCCCCTCCAGATAGCGCAGGTAGTAGTATGACAGGCTTGTAATCTGCAGTTTCCAGTTTCGAGTCCCAGCTGGGCCAGCATTGAGATTTATCTCCGCAAAACTCTGCGCTCTCTCTACAATCAATAGGGGACACTGACAGGCTTGGAAAGACCGCAGCCAATCGGATGGGAATTTAAACCGTAGCCCCGTGTGCGAAAGAACCGTAACCTGTGCACATTAAAGAACACATTGGATAGCTTTGAAGGAGGATACCCTCTGTCTCCCAAGCAGCTGTTCCAGTGGGTATCCTCCCCCAACCTTCTCTGAGCCTTCTAGGTCCTTGTGACCTGGCCATTTAGCCCATTGTGTGCAAAAAAAGTGACAGAGGTAAAACAATCAAATTCTTCTCCTCCAAAATCTATGCAAAGTTGCAGACGTCTGCGCCAATTCTGGAATGCTTGGTGGTTCTCTTGTTGAGGAATAAATACTCTGCAACTCTGAAACAATGCATTTTGCAAGGTTTTGTTCCCACGAAAAAGGCTTCCCAACAAGATCTTTTTTAATTTTTGGAAACAACAAAAATCGCATGATGCGAGATCGGCTGAATATGCAGGATGAGGTAGCTATTTAATTTTTTTTCCTGCTCTAGATATTCAAGTTTTCCTGCTCTAGATAACTTGCCTTGTTTTGTGAGCATTGTTAGAAGAAGGAGAACCCTTGACACCCTATTGATGAACTCTGCTCCTTCATCTCTATAACCATTTTGGACAAAACAATATGGTGTATTGACCATTTATAGTAATTCTTTCATGTGAGATGTCCACGCTACTACTCCTTGGGAACTGAAAATATTGTGAAGATCCTCTTCCTTGAGCAAAAGTCTTGTCGGATGAATTTGGGTTTCAGAGGATGATTTTCACCCACCTCAACCCAAATATAGTTGTCGATCTTCCTCGGAGTTTTATAGTAATAAAATCACGTCTCGTCACTTGTGACAATGTCGAGGTGTGACTGTGTCAAATATTGCTAGCATCTCCTTGCACGGTCTACTCTAGCCTTTTTTTTTGCTGCTCTGTTAGTTTGTGGAGTACCCATGTGGCACAGATCTTTCCGAATATTAAATGTTGATGAATAATTGTTTCTTCACTGCCAATCAATACACTGACATCTAAACTTATTACCTGAATGGTGATATGTATGTTTTTCTTAACGAGTTCACGAACAGTAGCGATGGTTGTCTCGTTCACGGCCTCCTTCAGTCTTCCTGCAAGAGGGAGGAGGTCTTCGAAGCTCTACCCTCCTTCTCTGAATTTGCGCATCCATCCCATAACGGTGCCATATGAACAGGCATAATCGCCATATACTTGTAATATATCGGCATGAATATTTTTCGTGTCATCCCGAAGCTGCATCCTTGTGAAAATGTAAAATCTTTCCCTTCTTTAGTAGGCTCCGCAGGTGCTTTACGGGATATTTATTTTTTTATTTATAGCTAGAG
Organism: Ryuthela nishihirai; assembly: GCA_038380435.1. Classification (NCBI taxonomy): domain Eukaryota; kingdom Metazoa; phylum Arthropoda; class Arachnida; order Araneae; family Heptathelidae; genus Ryuthela; species Ryuthela nishihirai. Next base: position 5,297,655 of record JAWZYU010000004.1, read on the forward strand.
TCCTGTACGGCTGCGGATATCCGCATTTAAAAACTCTCTGCGGATAAAAGCGTAACATCGACGTGGATAGCGGATTTAGTCTCGTATTTGATAAGATACACAGAAACATGAGCAAACATTATTGCATTAGTGATAGTTGTCATGAGTGAAAGAACTACTTGAGATAATGATTAAAGAAAAATGATTGGATAATTCAATGATAATATTCCCTCTGAAAACGAAAAATCCATTAAAATAAAGCCACAAGTTAAAAACTTATCCTATGTTGAAGCGATCTTTTTGCTCGGAAAGCAGAATGTGATTTAAAAAAATTACTGGTATTTTACGTAGAAAACAGGAATTTAATATTAGTCGAATGAAATTTTCAGTCGTGGAGATCACGAAGTTTTAGAGGAGAGTTACCGGGTATATAAGGGAGTTGTACCCATAATCACCGGTAACTGCATTTAAGATATCCATTCGAAACACCATTATTAATATTACGGGAAATAATTTGTGCATAAAATCGGAAATACACCCAATTCTGTTTTTACACGGATTTTTTTTACACGATTTCGAATTAACACGGTTTAGAAAAAAATACCAATTCTTTTTTTACACGATTTATTTTGATCTAACACGGTTCAACCGGCGCCTTTTTAAAAATCTCCATTTGAATTTAATTCCGAAGAAATATTTCTATTCAAGAAAAAATTCCTAGAATTTACATTTATAACAAAGATGTCGCTTTTATGGTCACATTTTTCGATGTAGTTTTAACTTTGAAAATGTACTGATAGATACACATTTGGTGCACTAAAATCCCCAAAATGAAAAGGGGCTGGGTGGCTCAGTCGGTAGTGCGCCAGGCTCGTAATCTGTAGTTCCCAGGTTGAGTCCCTGCTGGGTCAGCGTTGAGATTTCTCTTCGCAAAATTCCCCGCCCTGCCCACGATCAGTAGGGGAACCGATGGGCTTGGAAGGGCTGCCGTCCGTCGAATGGGACGTTAAGTCGTGGTCCGTGTGCGGGATATTCATACCCTGTGCACGTTAAAGAACACGCTGGATGACCTTGACGGGGGGGGGTCTCCCAACAGCTATTTCAGTGGGTCCCCTCTCCCAACTTCTCTGAGCCTTCGGGGTCGATGTGGCCTGGCCATTTAGCCCATGGTATGCAAAAAAGTGCCGAGAGGTAAAGCAGCCCACCCCCAAATAAAAACTACACTAACATAATTACACAACAAGTTTTCTCAATTTTATTCTCTGTTTTATGGAAAAAATTGTACAAAACCTTCATTCGGAATAAAGTGGCAACATTGAGTTCCGGGAATTCCCCTCAATTTTATCTTCAATACATACGTTAGTCTTGGTATTTCATTTCGTGTTTAAAGTTAGAAGTGTTTAGATGTTTAATAGAAGAAATCGAAAAACTTTTGTTTTTTGAAGTTTTGTGTGCGAATATAAATTTATTAAATTTTTCTGATAGGTAATTTACAATTTTTCATCATCTGATTTATTAACTACAATTCAAATATTCGTAAGCCTTACCACGATGTCGGATAATTCAACTATGCAAAAGCAGAAAAGGAAAGCTATCTTTTTGGATACTAAGATCCAAATTTTAGATCGTCTTGTAACTGGAGAAGGTTCAACATCCATAGGTAAATATTTTGGTTTGAACGAAGCTACCGTTAGAACCATTAAGAAAAATGAAGATGCTATTAGAAAATCTGTGCTTTCTGGAACAAAACTGAGCGCTAAGTCGTCATCGTACACGAGAGATATTGTAAAAGTGAAGATGAAAAAGGTACTAGTAATGTGGATAGAAGATGACCTGCAAAAAAGAATACCTCTAGACGGAAATACCATCAAACAGATGGCATTAAGAATATATAAGCAGATACAAGAAATGGAACCAACCACATCAGCTCAGTTAAACAAAAATTATGAATTTTTTGCAAATACAGTTTGGCTTGCAGGATTTCTTCAAAGACACACGTTTCATAGTGCAAAGATAAAAGGTGAAGTTGCATCTATAGATGAGCCGGCTGCTACAGAATTTTGTCCAAAATTGGCCCAAATCATTGAAGATGGTGGATACACTCATGATCAAGTTTGGAATGCAGATGAAACTGGCCTTTTTTGGAAAAAAATGCCGAGTAGAACCTACGTAGCAAAATCACAAAAAACTGTTGGTGGCTTAAAGCAGCTAAGGATCGTGTGACCTTTCTATTTTGCAGCAACGCTTCAGGAGGTCGTATGTTAAAACCGCTGCTCATCAATCGATCCCTAAGACCACGGTCAATGAAAGGTGTAGATTTGAATAAATTGCAAGTGTATTGGATGGCAAACAAAAAAGCTTGGGCTACAAAAGAAATTTTTAATGAATGGTTCCATAAATGTTTTGTTCTAGTAGTTAAACGATATTTGAATGAAAAAAATTTCGAATTTTAAAGTTGTATGATTTAAGCCGTCCCTTGGCCGAGTGGTTAGCACGCTTGGCTACTGATCTACGGGACCTGGGTTCGAGCCCCGGATAAGGCATGGATGTATGTGTCGTTTTTCTGCTGAGGTCCTGCCATCCTCTCAGACCTTCTACTATGGCATATAAACTGGCAGGCTCCTGTCAGACCTCTGTGGCAAGCAGCTGCTTGAGGGGGTATTTATTATTATTTATTTTATTATTTATGATTATAGACAATGTTCCTGGCCATCCTGTTTTGGAACACCCAAGTGTGCAATTTTGTTTTCTGCCGCCTAATACGACATCCTTAATACAACCACTAGACCAGGGTATAATTGCCACATTTAAAACATATTATGTGAGACGAACATTCCAATGCATTATGGATAAACTAGATAAGGATAAAACACTAATAGCTATTGATGTGTGGAAGAAATTTTCTATTTTAGATTGTATCTGACATGCTGGATTGACGTTATCAGAATTAAAACCATCAACTTTAAATGCATGCTGGAAAGCTATTTGGCCAGAATGTGTAAAAAACAAATATCCTGTATCCCCAAATGCGATTGAATATCCTAATATCATCACTTTAGCACATGCAGTTGGTGGAGAAGGATTCGATGAATTATCTTTACAGATATTGATGAATTGCTGGTTGGCAAAGCTCTTAGTAAAGATGAAATAATAGGGTTGTCCTTAAACTCCTGATGAAAAAGAAAAAAGTGATGGTGATGAAGAGGTTCCACTCACTGCAGGTTTAATTAAAGAAGGACTTCAAATGGCTAGTAAATTGGAAAGTCATTTTCTCACACATGATCCCATTGTCGAACGATCTGAGCAATTTAAACGTGAAGTCATGTATGGCGCGTTATCAAGAATTGTACAAAGATTAGTCAAAGCAGGATCTCAACGATTCATTGCAGAGTTCGTTGTCAAACTAATCAAACTTCAGAATCACTGGAAAGAAGTGATAATTTGGTTCCCCATGCCACAGAGAGCATTTCACCATTGGAGTTTGAATACGACGGCAAAATGTTTCAAGCCATGAAAGTGATTTAATTCGACTTACGCAAACGAATGCGTCTATTGTCAGAAAATGATAACGAATAAAATCTAGTTAATAAGCATATGTAAGTCATTTTTTTTTGCACTTTTGTATTCTGGAATTAGTGACATATTTTTTCTTTATGTAGGATAATTTACTTTATATAGGTACATATAATTATCTTTATAAGTTTATAAAATAAAATAATGTGTTTAAATGAATAAAAATCAAATAAAGACTTAAGGATTTTGATATTTGTTTGAAAACAACTTATTATTTGTAATGGGTTTCCACGTCCACCGATGGGATTGGAAAGGCCGCCGTCCGTCGGATGGGACGTTAAGCCGTGGCCCCGTGTGAGGGAGAACCATACCCTGTGCACGTTAAAGAACACGCTGGATGGCCTTGACGGGAAGCTACCATCTGTCTCCCAACAGCTGTTCCAGTGAGTCCCCTCCCCCAACCTTCTCAGAGCCTTCGGGGTCCATGTGACCTGGCCATTTAGCCCATGGTATTCAAAAAAGTGCCGCTCAGAGGTAAAACAAACCAACCCACGTCTGAAACCAATCTTCTATTTATTTCATATGTACTGTATTTTTTTTTACACGGTTTTTTCGGGAACCTGCCTACCGTGTAAAAACAGAATTGGGTGTAAATGAAAATCTTAGGAGGGGTTAAAAATCGTAAAGAAACGTTTTCACTTAACAACTTTGTATCTTCACAATTCTGACAGGAGGAACATAATGTATGCTTGATAGGTTTCATATGTGAGCGAATTAATAAATGTATTCCGTGAATTAAAACGTACCTACTAAACATCTCTAACTGGGTGGATAATGCGTATCTGACACTGAAATATGTAGGCTAAATACTGAGCTTTTGCGTTGTGGCCTGATTCCAGTGGCTGCCAAGCAAGGCCGTGCACTTGTACAGCAATGGCTCTCGATGGTGTACGACGATAATGTTCCGCAAAGAGTGTAGACGTTTAGGATAAATTTAACTCCTTAGTTGAAAGCTCGCAGACAATGCGTTCTTTCACTTGTGCCGCACCATAGTGCAATGCGACCGTCTCGCTCTCGCCGCCAACTTTCCTGCACTTGAAAGAGGAATTTATGTTTACATCTCGCTGCGTACTTGAAATCTGTATGTAGTGTATTGGTTTCTCAAGTATTTTTTTTCACTTTTTTTGCCCATATTTAGTTTAATACGAGCTGGTTTTAGCAAGGAAAACCAACTCCAAGGAAAGCAAGACAAAAGTATGAAAAAGAAATTCTAAAGGCTACAGAAATCGTTTTCTGTAGCCTTTAGAAATGTGATTAGTAGAAACAGTGAGGAAAATTTAAATAAACAACTAATTTTTCGAAACGACTTAAGATTAGTTTCAGCATTTAGAAAATCAACATAGAATCACAAACTTATATGTATACGCTTCGAGAAGATCTGTGCCAAATGGGTAACCCACAAACTAACAGAACAGCAAAAAAGCTCTAGAGTCGACCATGCAAGGAGATGGGGGTAATATTTGATACAGTGACACCTCGACATTGTCACAGGTGACCAGACGTTGTTTTATTACTATGCAATTCCCAGAAAGATCGACAACTATTTTTGGGTTGCGGAGGATGAAGCTTCCCCAAATCTTCCGACAAACTTTTGCTCAAGGAAGAGAAACTGCACAATTTTTTTCAGTTCCCAAGGAATGGTAGCCGTGGACACCCTTACATGACAAAATGACTATAAATGGCCAATAGTACACCAACATTGTTTTGCCCAAAATGGTTAAGAAGATGTAGGAGCAGCTTTCAAGGCGTGTCAAGGGTTCTCCTTTCTGACTGCCAATGCTCGCAAACAAAAGAAGTTACCTTCTATCTAGAGCAGGAAAAAAATCAAACAGCTACTCCATCCTGGATATTCAGCCGATCTTGCACCATGCGATTTTTAGTTGTTTCCAAAAAATAAAAAGGAACTTGCAGGGAAACATTTTTCAACGGTGCAAGACCTTGAAAAATGCTTTAATTCAGAATTGCGGAGTATTCTCCAACAGGAATACCACCAAGCATTGCAGAATTGGCGTAGACGTTTGTAACTTTGCATAGATGCTGGAGGGGTGTACTTTGAAGGACAGTAAAAGTTTTGTTGAGCAAAGTGCAACGGTTTTTGATCTGCAGATTCGTCAAGAACTTTTTGAATGCCCCTCGTAAAACGATCACTATATATTCCCCAGACGCAATTTGTTAGTCTTCTATATTATTTTTTTACCACTCTTTTGCTATGGAATTCGCGCAATATCAATAATTAGGCAAGTGTGAAAAAAATCCGAATTCGTTATCGTAACACGAAATTGCCCTCTCACGCAATAACTGCTCCACTTGTTAAAGTGGTGAGAAATTAGGTTGATGCAAAAGTAATGGGAAAACGCGAGACATGAAAGAATAATCGTTCCCATGATTAACCGTGATTAACCAATTTAATCAAGAACGTAATTACCATTAGTGGATATGACCATATTCCAACGATCTACAAGTTTGTAGATGCTATTCCTGTAGAAACTCTGTCCTTTGTGGCAGCGAAGTTGGTAAGGCACTCTTTCACTTGGTCCTTATTCCGAAACTTCCTGTTGGAAATAAAAATGTTCAGGGACTGGAACAGAGGGAAATCTGAGGGAGCCAGATCCGGTGAATATGGAGGATGCTTCATTATTTCCTAGTTGCCACAGTTTCTGCTGTTTCTGTAATGCAGCATAGGACTTTCCGTTGTCCTTGTGGGACACACCTTTTCTGTTTACCAAAGCCGGGCGTTTGGCCTTCGGTGCTGCACTTAAGCGGTCCAGTTGTTCACAGTAGACATCCGAGTTGATGGTTTGGGACCAGTTTAAAAGTTCATAGCGGATGATACCGTGCAATCTCACCAAATGCAGGGCATCACCTTATGAGAATGCAGTTTCAGTTTTGTCGTAGCGGAACTATTCTCCAGCTTGACACCATGATCTTTTACGTACAGCATTATGATAAACGATCCACTTTCATCCTCTGTAATGATTATGCCAAGAAAGCCATCATCCTTTTGCAGAACAAGCAATGAAACACAATGCAGTATAGCGAACTACCATGTTCTGCAGTGACAACTGATATGGGATTCAGGTATAGAGTTTTGACACACAATCCAGCTTTTGCAGACGTCGAGTGACAGAGGACTGGTTGGTGTTCAGTATATGTGCGAATTTCTAGGATGTCTGGCGTAGATTTTCATTCGGCAGTGCCTTTAAACAATAATCATTCAATTCCAGCTTGCCACTTCAAGGTTCTTTACCAGCTGAAACTCACCTGACTGGAAACACACTAGTGGTAACAGGTGTTTTAGAGTAACTTTTAAAATTCTTCAAGTGTTATCAATGATTACACGAAGTACGGAAATATCGCATCTGCGATATTCGCGACAATAGATGCAAAATTGCAGGGTTTCCGCATTCCATGTGCTGCAGGAAAAGAGTTACTTTTGCCAAAGTCACAAAATAAAGATTTTTGCCTTCTTCAAGTTGCGTTGTTTTAACAGGCATCCATTGTTCCATTCCCCTCCCCCCTCTTTCGACCCTCTGTCGATTCATAAAGTTGTGGTGTGGTCAGAGGAGCGGCATACTCTTTCAGCTTGAGTCAAAAGTTAACGTTATCATGTAGCTGTAGGGCATGTTGCAAAATGCTCCACTTAAATATAAAGGGGATATCGTTTTCAAGCTTTTTGGTTATCGATTTTTAGATAAAAAATTTTGAACAGGTTTCAAAAAACAGACATTTTTTATTTGAATTTTGTGTAATTTTTCAATTTTTAAAGTGTATTTACAATTGTGTTTATTTTAATATTTATATATATTAAAAAGAAAAGGTCACGAACACATTTTTATACATTCTTTACGCAAACACCATATATATCTAATATACAAAGGAGAAAGTTTGTTTATTGTATGTCTATCTTCTTATGCACTCGGCCTTCAGAAAAGTATGAGGCACCAAACTTTTCATGAACATTCCCTTCATCCAGGGGAAGAATACAGGCTGTATGCGAACCAGGTGGGGTCACCAAAATTGGGGTGGGAGGTTTTAATTTATCAAAATCCCCATAGACAACATTAGCCTTTAAACATCGGTGTCTGTCATAGACTTGGCATTATCCATATTATTTTGACTACTGCTAATACTATCTACTACAAATTTAGAGAGTTTCAGACTTCCCCTAAAGAAGAGGAGAAAAAAATATACCCGAAGGGGGTATATATATATCGATTGTAATGAGTTGAATGCCAAATGAAAGCTTGCTAAGTGTGGAGTGTCTTTTACTATATATTTTAGAGCAGTGGTTCTCAACGTTTTATGCTTCACGTACCCCCTGGAAATGTGTTTGTAACTGGCGTACCTCTTGTATAGATAAATAAAATTATAGTATAACAATGGGAATAAAATAAAACTGTATATATATATATAACATATATGTAGCGACTTTTGAGCTCTCGTGGCATACCCCAAAAAATTTTACCGCGTACCCCACGTTGAGAACCCCTACTTTAGAGAGTTTCAGACCTCTCCTAAAAGAGGGGGATAAATTTTTTACCATGGGGAGAGCACGGGAGGACGACACGATCATAATGAGTTTTATGCCAAGGGAAAGCTTACGAAATGGAGAATGCCATTTACTCTATACATCAGAGAGTTTTAGATCTCCACTAAAAAAGGGAAATAAAATTTTTACCTGGGAGGGGGGGGAAGAAGCGATCTTAATGAGTTTTATATCAATGAAAGCTTGTTACATGGGAATGCCATTGGCTATAGAGGATTTCAGACCCGAACAACTCCTGGTAAATCTGCTAGTATCATAATTGCAACGTAAAGCAGTAAGTTACATAATTTTATTTATCAGAAAAAAACTGCACCCAATTTGCTTACCGAGCCTTTTTTTTTTGGTCCCAATTAATCACGGTAAGCGGACATCCACTACATTAGACTCTATTATGTTACCACAGTACGTAATGCAAGGTGATTAACATCATTATCATCTTCAAGCAGCCATGAGCTACGGAGGTCCAACCAGACCGCGCAATTTAGTTCTCCAAGCACATCTGCCCTGAACTATATCTGCTGCATCTCGCCACTACACACCAATTCTAACAAGGTACTGTTTGACATTGTCTGCCCACCGCATCCTAGGTCTCCCCCTCTTTCTGAGCCCTCTAGGCACACTGTTCATAACTCTATATTCGCTAATCTATAATTATCCATACGGGCAACATGGCCAAACCAACGGAGTCTCTCTCTGCACAATATACTGCTCAGAGGAGGTTGCCGACTCCTTTATCTAACTTCTTCATTACTTACAAAGTTGAACCACCTAATACCTAAGATACTACGTAAGCACCTAGAATCAAAAGTATCAAGTTTCCTGTTATCTTGTTTACAAAGTGTCCAAGTTTCACTACCATAACTAACCCTAAAAAGAACCAAACTATTATACAGTCTAATTTTAGTCTTTAGGTGTATAAGGGGTGGGAATGGCTCAGTTGGTAGCACGCCATGCTCGTAATCTGTAGTTCTCAGGTTTGAGTCCCAGCTGGGTCAGCGTTGAGATTTATCTCCGCAAAATTCCTCGCCCTGCCCACAGTCAGTAGGGGACACTGATGGACTTAGAAAGGCCACCGTCCGTCGGATGGGACGTTAAGCCGTTGCCTCGTGTGCGGGAGAGCCATAACCTGCGCACGTTAAAGAACACACTGGATGGCCTTGACGGAGGCTACCATCTGTCTCCCAACAGCTGTTCCAGTGGGTCCCCTCCCCCAACCATCTCTGAGCGTTCGGGGTCCTTGTGACCTGGCCATTTAGCCCATGGTATGCAAAATAGTGCCGCTCAGAGGTAAAACAACCCAGCTCTTTAGGTGTATACGCCTATTTCTCCACACTCTCATAGATTCCTTAAAGTCCCAGAGGCAATCCCTATTCGCCTGTTGATCTCATGCCGCACATCACCAGTATCTGTTACATAACTCCCAAGGTGAGTAAGATGATTGATCCGTAAATTTTTTTTTTTAAATTCCATGAATTAACAACCGTAACAAAAATTAATACCTTACCAAATTTTAATATATTACCCTCCCCCCCCCCAACCTTCAAATTCATTTCTTAAATTTGCGGAAGCCTTGCCCAATCGCTCCCATTAAATTGCCTTCTGTGGTTCTCAGAATTGTTAAAATTTATAGTTGAGCAGAATATAAAATTATGTACAAAAATATATTTTGAAGACGAAACCCGAAAACATGAATATTTACGCATCTCACAATAGATCGAATAAGAGTTAAAATGAGAATTTAAAATGACAAATCCTTTTTCCTAGTTCTGCCCTGGTGGTAATTAAGTCCGAACCCAGACAACTGTGGCGGATGTGAACGTGCATTGTCCTTGAACACTCTTAAGACTCCCGAAGAGACTGCTTTTTTGGTTGGAGTTTCAAACCGGGTCAGTTGTTTTTAAACCCCTTAATTTCAACTAAAGGATTAAATTGTAATAGTGAAATTAAAAATTCGAGGAATTTTTCTTTAAAGGAATAATCTGCCTTTTTAATTAAATGCTCAGATAAAAGAACATTAAAGTGTAAAAGAAATCTTTAATTGTTTGTATCACTACTGAGTTGTACCACTGCCGGCCTACTTTCACTACTGATTATGATATACAATATTTATGCAATAGTTGACTATTGTTAACATATTACTAATAGCACTTAAAATATGTATATATTTAAATTTATCCACAGAGCAAAAAAATGTGTTTTCAAAAAACATTTTTGAATATTTACCTGTAAGAAGAGAACGAAAATAGTTATCGACTGGGTTTGTCGATAAATTAGGGTTTTCCTAACTTTATGTAGCTGAGGATCGGTTTTTTTTCCTCTACCTGTTTTACGGCCCAAAAATATAAACTCATATAAAAAGAACGAAAAAAATAACGAATATTTTATCAATTTATAATCAGTAGGTAATCATTATGTTGTATACCAGTCATATCATGCCGCGTTCATGAATATTGCGCTGTAATAATAGGATGATGCGATTATTTGTATATTTTACAAGGACTGCTGATAATAATAATCGGGCTGCTGACCACACTTTGTGAAACGATGTGATAGATGGATTGCCACCTCCTACCTACCTGGTCGTTTGACTTTGAACTGGACGGGTCGAAAATCTCCAACCTCTCACACCCGTAGTATTCAATAATTACGAATCGAGATAAAATATGATATCTTAATGTTTAGCAATTATTATTTAGGATATAAATTTGCTCAGCAAGTTTGAACTATCATTTGTTTTTATTTCAAGCAGTTGTTTTTGGGCTCTCTAAATTAATCAGATTAGAAACACAAATTCCTTTTTTTGCCATTTTATATACCGAGTTTATTTAGATATGTCTAACTTGCAATTAATCGTATGGAATCAATATGATCTAGCTTATTTTGTTTTGCTGAGAATCAACTTGTGCTTTCCAACACTTCTGAAAAGTTATTTTTTTCTTATTCTTAAATTTTTGACGTCTTTATAAAATAACTCGAATAATATACATGCATTTTATAGTCTTTAAAGATTTTTTGAATAGCTAACGGCAGTCATTATGGCATTTAAGACTATAAACATACCATCTAATGCCGTGAACAATTTACGAAGACCTGTGATGATGTGCTGTGTAATAGCGTGGAAGCACTAATATGTATCTTAATGCATAGATCTATGATCACTTACTATGTTACATTTATCTATTGGAATAAACTTTCTTTACAAACAATTAACTACATTTCGCTTTAAGCCTCTATTCTGTCCTTTTCTATCCTCTTAAATTTTTTTCTGGATAAGCCACTATTCATATATATCTTCAGATTGTGAACAGAATTCTGGTTGCATAACTGTTGGTAATAAAAATAAGCCATTCAGCTGATTAATTATCAGTTGCGTTCGAAGGCTTAACGTAACGTAGCCAAACTGCGCAAAATAGACACAAAGAGTAGCTGCATCGTGACGTGAGTTATAGCATAGCAGAAAACACTTGCTTCGACCAATTGGAGCAAAACAGCAGCCATGTTTACTTTACGACTGAACAACCTGCAGCCCTGTTGGAACCAGGCCTTGAAAGTTAAGATAAATGTTTACAGTGTACCGAGCTAGCATGTTCTCGCCTTATCCTTACCCTTGGAATAGAATGAACAACTTCGTTTAGCTGAAAACATAAGGACTGAAATATAAGCCAATTTCGTTTATAGAATGTTTGCTCTTTACAGATGAATGTAATAATTTGTTGGGGTGGTGTCTGTTCATACCATTTTACTTTTTACACAGCTTCAGCCATAAGACTTGAATTGCATTAAATTCAGATGAAATAGCAACCACATTTCATCCGAATTTAAAAAGCAGACATAATTTATCAGAGCTGTGAAAGGAAAGATATGTGCGAAATAGATAAATGTAGACCAATAATATTCCTCGAGTATTTGAAGCACCCCACGACTGTTTAATTTTTTTTCTTGTAAATTTCACATTTCTAAACTATTTTTGTAGGTATTTATGTAAGACTTTGAAATGTTTATTGCTAAATCAGAATGGGATGCAATTATTTCTCAGGTTCAATCTTTCTTGATAGATATAAATAGATGTTTAGTCATTCAGGACATCACAGGTCTTCAAAGCAACTGATAATAAGTTTGTCAGTATCGCTATTAATAGTAATTTTTTTTTCTATAATTCACTTGAAGCGAAAATTCAAATAGTAATATTTTATTAGTATCTATAAATCATTAAAAGAATTTTTTCTTTATCTCTGGAAATAAAAAAAGTTGCGTTTTTCCACAGCATGGGGTAAAGTACCATTGCTGCCAATGTAAACCTACTACCAAAATTTCTAATCTAAATAGAACGTATGCAATATTCATCTAAATTTTGGTATTTTCAGCTTTTTCATCGTTAGAGAGCACTATTAAAGCGATTGGGAGATTCGAAAAATTCGAATTGTAATATTTTATCATTGCCTATCCAACCTAAAAAGAATATTTATATCTTTAAAAACATAAATGTTGAATGTCTACCAACGGACGGACAGACACAACAAACCATCCGCTAGTTGAGGACATTCCTGCGACTTACTAACGTTTTTTTTTTAACAAGTAAAGGTAAATTATTGTAAATTTTTTGTATCCTATTCCTTGACAAAAGTGGGGCGTGGTGGCTGAGTCGGTAGCGTACCGGACTCTCCGCAAAACTCCCCTCCCTGCCCTCTGTCAGTAGGGGACACCGATAGGTTTGAAAAGGCCGCTGTCTTTCGGATGGGAAGTTCCGTTCCCGTCTGCAGGAGAGCCATACCAACACATTTTGCCCTATGCACGTTAAAGGACACGCTGGATGGCCTTGACGGGAAGTTATCATTTGTCTAACAGCTATTCAGTGGGTCCCCTTCCCCAACCTTCTCTGAGCCCACGGAGTCTTTGTGACCTGGCCATTTCGCCCATTGTGTGCAAAAAAGTGCCGCTCAGAGATAAAACAACCGAACTTTGACAGTAGTACAGAATGTGGGCAGGGATATAGCAATATACAGGCTAAAAAATAATTGCAAGTTAAAAACAAAAATTAAACAGTTAAACGTTACGACAGATAAAACCTTTAATTGCGTTAAAAATCTAATGTGAAAAAATTTAAAAAAACCTTTGACAAAAATTATTAATGTGATGCTTGACACTAAATGGTTGCTTAATTTTTTTCATAAATGAGAATTATGTTGAAAGCTCCAATCTCAAGCATTGATCCAAATACTCGTCAGTAAACACGTCTAATTTTAGAATTGATAATTTTCATGTCGGGAAACACTGATGCAGCTAAGCATGTCGATTCAAAGTAAAACATTATGTCTTGAGCTTCACGTGTCAAATTCGGGGTTTTTCTTTTGTATACTACCAAATAATATCCTCTTTCGAATTCAGGTAGACAAAATTTGGAACGTTAATTACTTTCACATCTCTTTCTGCTTTCTGCATTGAAGGCACGATTGACAAAAAAGTACGCCGTAATCGACCGGTAGCTCGCGATCGATGGCTCTTCTGTTCCATATTACATAGAGAAAGAATTAATTTCCTTGTTATACCGGTGGAAAGACAAATTTGATGCTCCGTAATGTTCAAATTTTTTAGGTAAAATGCTACTGGAGATAAAGATACATAAGTTTATCCAAATTCTGTATTTACAAAATATTTAGTCAGTATTTAAAGTTATGTGAACTGGAATATTTAATAGCAGCAATGCTAGTCCTAAGGTACTTATGCAAGACAAATTAATATTGAAAGAATTATGTACACTAACTTCTAATATTTAAATATATTAAATGATATGAAATAATACTTATTACGAGGGGCGTTAAAAAAATTCTTGACATGCATATACAGAACAAAAACCATTGCACTTACTTCAACAAAATTTTTACTCTCCTTCAAAATACACCCCTCCAGCATCTATGCAAAGTTGCAGAAGTCTACGCTAATTCTGGAACGCTTGGTGGTACTCCAGTTGGAGAATACTCCGCAATTCTGAATTAAAGCATTTTTCAATTAATAAATTCAATTCAGTTGGGGAATACATACTCTGCAATTCTGAATTAAAGCCTTTTCTGTTGAAAAACGTTTTCTGTCAAGTTCCTTTTTAATTTTTGGAAACAACCAAAAATCGCATGGTGAAGATCTGCTGAATATGCAGGATTGGGTAGCTGTTTGATTTTTTCCTGCTCTAGATAGGCAGTAACTTGCCTTATTTTGTGAGCATTGGCAGTCATGAAGAAGGGGAACCCTTGACACGCCAATTGATGAACGCTGCTTCTTTATTTTCTTAACCATTTTCGGCAAAACAATGTTGATGCAGTATTGGCCATTTATAGTCATTTTGTCATGTAAGGTGTCCACGGCTAGTACTCCTTGGGAACTGAAAAAAATTGTGCAGATCCTGTTCCTTGAGCAAAAGTTTGTTGGACGATTTGGGGGAAGCGGTTCATCCTCCGCAACCCAAATATAGTTGTCGATCTTTCTGGGAGTTGTATAGTAATAAAACCTTGCATGTGACAATTACCTGTGACAATGTCGAGGTGTGACTGTGTCAAATATTACCAGCATCTACTTGCACGGTCGACTCTAGCCCTTTTTTTCTGTTCTGTCAGTTTGTGGGCTATCCATTAGGCACAGATCTTCCCGACCTTTAAATGTTGATGAATAATTATTTCCACACTGCCAATCGATACACTGACATCTAAACTTATTACCTGAACGGTGACGTCTGGGTTTTCCTTAACGAATTCACGAACAGCAGTAATGACTCTCTTGTTCACGGCCTCCTTCGGTCTTCGAAGTTCTGCCGTCCACTGAATTTGATCATCCGTCCCGTAACAGTGCTGTGTGAACAGGCATGATCTCCATATACTTGTAATAAATCGGAATGATATTTTTTCGCGTCATCCCCAACCTGCATCCTTGTGAAAAGGTAATATTTTTCCACCGTCATAGCAACAACGCAGAGATTTCGCAGATCAAACTTTAGGCGTCGCCAGCGAAGAGATAATTTATGAGATGACTTTTGTTTTTAACCTTAATGACAAATTTAGATAAGCTTTCGAAGTCGTAGCTCGTTAATTTTGGAGGAACGGCTGGAAATTTGCAGAGACTATTAAGAATTTTTTGACACCTTCCGTATTTAAGTTTTAATTAATTTGTGAGAAAATTTTTTATGACTGGCGTTGCTATTGTTAAATATACAAACTTTCGCATCTTTTCAAAAAAAAAGAAAAAATTGAACAAATATTTTGATAATCGTGATTTAGATTGATACTTTACCATAAAAACACTGGACCACGTCTTAATTTCACACCCGACAGACAGCAGCCTTTCCAAGACCAACAGTGCACCCTTATCGAAAGTGTCAAGAAGGTGGATGATGGTTCTGTAACGTCAAATATTAAAGTATCTGTCAAGTAAAATAGATACATTATTTTTCCGCTTCAAAACTTCCTCTTGAAGTAAGGGAAGAACCTAAAATGGCTATCTTCGTTAAAATGAGCCATGAGCTGATTCCTTGTTTTATGGAACAAATAGACATTGTTTTATTTCAAGACCAACAAGCACTTCAAACAGTGAAGTATCAAAGAAACTTGGTCATTGTGCCCTGTCAATATATTTTTTTGTAGAACCGTGTAAAAGATCAACGACGTTTGTTTCTGAGTTGATCTATTAAAGGTAAATTTAAAACGTTACACACCTATCATTCGATATACACGTTACTCGATTTACACGATTAATATATGCAACCAGTTTCATTTTACACGATTATAGACCCCGTTTTACGCGGTAATGATTGAGTTTTTTTATGTATGTAAATATTGTACATATTATTAAGTAGGAGTGGTATAGAGTCAAGAGAGATTATTAGGTCATCCAAAAGAAAAAACAAACAAACATAACTAAATGGTTTTAATTGATATATTTATTTTCAAGAATAAATAACAGTAAATTCATATATTAGTAAAATCGTCATCTGTAACAGGTTATATATTCTTTCACAAAAATTATATTCTTGCCATTGTAATGCAATCTGTGGGCGACGTCTTAATGAAATGAAATCTGTTTTGAATCGGCAGCAAGATATAACTTTTCTAAATTGAACAAGTTTAACTTTGTAGGCTATTATATAGGCTAAATATATCTGATTTGTAAGTACATTGTTTCATAAAATATGTAAAAGCTAATTTTACAAAATAAAGCACTAAGTGTTTGTACAAATGCTCAATTTCCAATTTATATTCGGTTCATTACTATCCTTCTTTCAAATTTCGTATTGAAATTTGATAGTGTACATCTACATAAACGATGAGTATCTTTCGTGACCAAAAAAAATGTATGAAAAATTAATCTAAGCTTTTCTGAATTAGTGCAATGTAAGTACAAAAAAACTTTATTGCTAAACTTTGAGATAAATATGTATAAATAACACTTTCAACGTGTATTTTTTATCCATAACAAAGATTTTTTCGTAACATATCCCCCCCCTTTTCCCCCCATAAGCTGTTGGTTTCGATTTCAAGGTTTCGATACGTGATTTTCCGGTACCATTCTGCTTTGTAAAATGAGGGATGGATGTATTTATTTACGTACTATTGGCATCACAATAAGTAATCTATAATAATAAAAGAAGCTGTCTGTCTGGCTGTGGTAGCCATAACTCATCAGGAAATCGTGATAGACGCTTCAAAAATTGATAGAATGTTTTTGGTTGTCGCCCAAGATGCAGTGGCCAGTTTTAAGTCGAAATTCCAAACGGGCGTTTGCCAGAAACAAAAATATTTACCATTTTATTCTTATGGGAGATGGCAGTTGCTGCCTTTTTTTTGAAGTTTATGCATAAGTTTATCTTTCGGAGTTGGAAACACTGCAGTTAGTCGTTTTTTTCCTATTTCATCACGTGCTGAATCTATGCTGAGGGATTGGGAGTAGATGTTTTACTCATAAAACTAACCTTTAATGCAGTGAAAATCGAAATATATAGATTGCATGTTAAAAGTGAGACCCGGCCATCGCCGGGTACAGTTCAGCTAGTTATAAATAAATGGTAGCATTCGGACATTGATATTGTAATAAATAATTACATGGCTGAATCATGATAACATATTAAATACTAAAAAACGAATGTCTGATAATACAATCGCAGTGATTGAAACAATATAGAAACTCACAATATACTATAGGAAAAAAAATTGCAACACCTAGAAGGATTAATGCCATTTTATTGAAACACAGGCAGCTGTTAGCATACACTGAAATGTGCGATTGATTAAAAAATAAATAAATACCCCCTCAAGCAGCTGCTTGCCACAGAGGTCTGACAGGAGCCTGTCAGTTTATATGCCATAGTAGGAGATCTGAGAAGATGGCAGGATCTCAGCAGAAAAACGACACACACATCCATGCCTAAATCCGGGGCTCGAACCCAGGTCCCTTAGATCAGTAGCCAAGCGTGCTAACCACTCGGCCACGATTATCGAAAAAAATATGGAAAATTGCCACTTTACCTACTCGGTAAAATGGTATAATTAGTATGAACCGCCCTGTGCAGCAATGCATTCATGAACATGGTGGGGAAGGCTATTGTACAGCTCTTTAATAGCCTCCTGAGGGATAGAATGTCAAATAGCGCAACGCGCTGTTCCATTTCAGCGACAGTGGTTGGTGCACCTCTTTGGTGTTGTTGGAGCTGTCGGCCCATCATGTCCCAGATGTGTTCAATGGTAGTTCCTGAACGTTTTGCACGTGTTGATGCTGCAGACTAATGTGGTCTGTGTGGGGACGGCGTTATCTTGCTGGTAAAAGGTTCCGCGCTGCTGTAAAATGTTGGAACATATCGTTGAGTAGTTAGAGATCCCCTTATGATGACCAGTTCCAACCGAGAAGTCCGACTAATGCCACCCCACACCAAAACACCAGGTGCTGGAGCTGTATGACAATGTCGCACGCACTGGGTGGCATTCCTTTCCCGTGGATGATGGCGAACACGTTGTCTACCATCGTACTGACCAAGACAAAAACAAGATTCGTCACTAAACACCACGGTACTCCATTCTTGTTCTTTCCCATTCTGTCTGAGGCGAAACCACCGAAGACGTGCTTGCATGTGGGCAGATGTGAAGGGCAAATTCAGTGCCAGACTATAGGCTTGCAATGAAAACTGTAAAAGCCTGTTGTTTACCATCTGCCTGGTAGGTATTCGATGTCTTATCTGTTGCCAGTCCCTTTGCAGTTGCATTGTAATCGCAAATTACATTTGGATGTATTTGGACTACATTTGGATCATTTACAACTGCATACGATTTGGACTCATATGTCACGCAATACCATGCATCGCAAATGGCGGTCCTGTCGCTCCGTGGTCATACGTCGTCTTTCTGATCCTTGTTGGCCTGTGCTGGATCCTTCTTGAACCCACTGGCACCATATGTGTAAAATGGTGCTGGGATTGCGGCCAACTAGGTTGGCCACATCTCTGTTCGACAAACCAATTTCTCTAAGACCGATGATTCATCCACGCTCAAAGTCTGTTAACTGTTAGAATGGCTATCGACATCTGCGTAAAGCCATCTTTAGCGGTTTAGAACAATATCCACAATGTTTTGTCAACCAGGGAGCTTTGGTTGCTCCCTGGTTGACAAACATTTGGCCTTTATCTATGTTTGACTGCTCCCTCTAATTTATATTTAGTATATATCAAATACGCTAAATATACATTAGAAACAAACATATCAAAACTAACAAAGTAATTGTAATAAAAGTAATATTTCTAATAACAAATTAGCAAGTAAGTGTTTCAAAATTGAACAACTACATATAAAGTTCCTCATTATTTATGAGTTTTTTTTAGGTAGAATGTGCGTAATATCAATATAAGAAATCATAAACAAATAAAGAAAATCATATAATTTCCAGAAAAAATATATGGTAAAATATAGAGACTACATTTCCTAAACTTTTATCCTACAGTATGTTTAACGTATTATAGCGTTAGTTGCTATTGCGCCATAATATCCCAAAACAACTTATCCTACGGTATTTTTTATATACACTGTCTGAATAGACGGAAAACAGAATTTCCGGGTGATTTTGTTGAAAGCCAAATTCGATTCTCCGTAATTTCTAAAATAAGCTTTGCATGATAAAAGATTTCAATTACATCTATGTAAAAAAAACACACGCAACCAGATTTTCAACTTATATTCATTGACAGCCGTGCCAGTCATGAAAACATTCTCGGAAGTTAATTAAAACTTATTATTTAAGTATTATTTCAAATATTTAATGAAATATGTTTTAGAAGTCTGTGTAAATAATTCTCTCAATATTTGTAAATTAGGTATAAATTTCTTAGGACAGGCATTTCTGTTGCTACGTATTTCAATTTAACTCTTCAAATACTGACTAACGTGATGAAATAGTAAAAAAACGACTAACTGCAGTGTTTCCAACTCCGAAAGATAAACTCATGCATAAACTTTAAAAAAAAAGGCAGCAATTGCCGTCTCCCATAAGAATAAAATGGTAAATATTTTTGCTTCTAGCAAACGCCCGTTTGAAATTTCGACTTAAAACTGGCCACTGCATCTTGGGCGACAACCAAAAACATTCTGTTGCTACGTATTTCAACATAACTCTTCAGATACTGACTAAATGTTTGAAACTCAAGCTTGAATTGCGAGAATTTTGAACAGATGAGCTTAGAAATATAATTTTGGGAAGCTTTAGTTTATAGCCTCGTCAAAAGTTAAGCACAAATACCCAAAAATGTGAATTAAAAAGAAACGTCAGAAGTAAGTAAACATTTTTTAACATATCAAATAATTTAATGTGTAATTTGGAAATATCAACATGAGTTCCGTATCACGTCATAAATATGAAAAACAGATGCTCTATAGAAGGTGTACTTTCGCAGATGCATATCAATTCAAATTGAAACATTACACTGTCAGTCTGGTATAGCCGATTGCTTCATGATGCCTCAAAACAAAAATGTTTAGCTGACTCTAAAGGATGGAGAGCTGTTGAAGGCTAGTCGAACAATAACGGAGGTGGCCATATTCTCTAGAGTTCACAAGTTTGTTATTTCAATGGCAGCAGTTCCAACAAACCAAAGAACTATCAGAAGACCTGTGCAGGGGCATCCTGGGATTACAAATCAAGATGATCGCTATTATTGGGCAACCCTAATGGAACAGGAGAGCAACAACATCATATCTGCTGTCAGACCTCATTGCAACCACAGGATGTCAGGTATCCTCATTGTAACTACAGGATGTCAGGCCAGTTTTGACCAGAAGGATTCAAAAGCCTCATTGACTCGTATGCTTCCATTTAATCTGCAGATATATTTTTATCTCCAGATAAACTTGAAATAATGTCATATTATGTTGTCTGGACATTAGGATAATGGTGTCTCATCCTGTTCATAGACGAATATAGATTTTCTTTACAATCTGACAGCAAATGCATACCTATCTGAAGAAAGATGGGAACTTGCAAACAACCCATTACATCAAATGTATTTGGTGATGGAGGTCTAACTATATGGGCTGGGTTTTCATTGGGTAGCCGTACTGACTTCCACATGTTTGATGGAGGTTCTGTGAACGATCCGAGATCTCGACATGAGATTCTTTATTCCTGAGTCATTTCCACACAGCCTATCCACATAGCGCAAGACAGCTCAATGGACTTTATTGCCTTCTTATTCCCTGGGATATTTTCTGAGGGCATGAATCAACGACTGCATTAGTGCTAGAGAGGGCCACATTCCCTATTGACTACAATTTTTGATATTCAACCCTCGCACTCCAACTTTTTTCACTTACTTAATCTTTTTTTAGGGTCTATATGAAACATTTCAGTCCAAATTTTCATGACACCACAACATTATCTTTGTATCTTCCTGTGATATTTAATTAAATTTATAAAAAAAATAAATACCCACCAAAATATATTTCGTGATATGAGCATTTTATTGCTTAGTTCATAACTTTTGATGAACACTGTGTATTACTATTCCAACTTTATATGTGTATAATGCTTAATAATTTGATGGTTTTTCGTGGTTATTTGTTTATTTTAAACGAGCAGCGTCAAAAATTCGAAATTACAGTTGTTTAAATTATTTTTATTTCATAAGACTGAATTCAAGCATGAACTTAAGAAAATACACTTAGATATAGAATTATTGGAGGACGACTGAAAATTAAAGATTGTGAGCGCGCTGACGGATGGATAATTTTTTAAATTACAAACTTTCTTCACTGTCCACTTTTTCTTAATAATGTATTCGGATTCTAGTTTTCTTTTTTTCTGCTCTCCTTTTAGAGAAGGGATGCATATGAGGGATCTCCGATATAATGGGAGATTAAATAGCAAACCAGGAAACAGAAAATTTTTAACACCCTTTTCAAACATGTTAAAAACTGCCCTCTTATTGGGAAAGATGTAGGCGCGATCTATTTATAGATTCACTTCACAAGAAAGAGGGAGTATACTTATTTTTCCCACTGAATTAAGTCCGTACTTGCAAGTAAGTGCAAAAAACACTGAACGTATTAATTAAGGAAATAAATTTGAAAGTCGTAGGATAACTTTGATTAAATTTGAAAGTCGTAGGATAACGAATCCGGCTGTGAATCACTGGTTTGATGTTGGAGTAGAAACTCGTAATATTGATGGATATCATTATTAGATATTATGTGATGTCAAGGAAATAAATAGGATAATTAAGAACTTTAACTCAAATAACGAAAAGATATATATATGGAAAAAATAACATTATATATATAATATTTTTTTTTCGTATGTAGGTTATTTTTATGCAATTTTATTTGCATTACCACTTAATTCATTGATGAATAGTAAGGAATTTTGAGCTGGGTTACCTCTGAGGGGAACTTTTTTGCACACAACGGGCTAAATGGTCAGGTAACAAGAATCCCGAGGGCACAGAAAAGGAAAAATCACTGGACAGCTGTCCATTGATTCCTCCACTAGTCTCTCGTCAAGGCCATCCAGCGTGCCCTTTAATATGCACAGTGTATGGCTCTCCCACAAACGGGACCACGGCTTTACTTCCGATCTGATTGAGGCAACCTTTCCAAGCCAATTGGTGACCTTTACTGACCGAGGGCAGGGTGCGAGATTTGCGAAGTAAATCTCAACGCTGGAAAAATTTGACGTAGATTTGTTTACAGTTGAACTCTAAATAAGTATCATATTTAAAACTAAGCATCATATCAGTAAATTTATTGGTTTTATGTATCGAAGAGGAATTTTTGAAGGACTGGTTAAATAATTTTCACAAATTTTGAAGCTCTGCTTAAATGTATGAAATTGTATGTTTTGCATTTTTTTGATACGTAGACATGTTTGTTTACTAACGTACTTGTTGTAGCACAGTTCTTTATTTTTTACTTTTTTATACACACTATTATCTAGTAGTGATAATATTTTTTTATATTGAGTTTTTTTTGTCAGAAACTGGACACATTAGTTTAACTAGGAGTAGTCTTGCTCTTTTTGGCTTCAAGCATCCCAGGTTTTTAAACAGACGTTTCACCTATGCGTATATTGAGATTTTTCTGCAAACTGTTATTCCTTAGTGAGAAAGGGGACACTGATGGACTTGAAAATGCTACCTGTTTTACGATGGAACGTTGTAGCAGTGACTCTGCGTGCAATAGAACCATACCTTGCATACGTTGAATAACACACTGGAGATCCTTGACAGTAGACATCCATATGTCTGCTAGCAGCTATCCAGTGGATTACCTTCCCCAATCTTCTCTGAACTCTTGGGATCTGGCCATTTAACTCATTTTGCGTAAAAACGTGCCTCTGAAAGATAAAACAATGTAACACTTTTGGACATCTCTCGACTTGCTCTTACGACTTACTTGCTTTTATCAACTAAAAAAAATGCTCAAATATAATAATATTTCAGGCTTTATATTTAGGTGAAAATACAAAAGCAGATAAAAAAAATTAACACTTTTGTTTATTTTTTTTTAATTTTATGCGTGTGTGTATATATATATACCACTTACATGGTGTTTGCATCCATAGTTCACCAAAACATTTTGAATATTCATCTGCAGGAAAAAAAAAATTCAATAATTTAGGCGTAAAATTTAACAGGCGTTAAGCTAAGTGACCGTGCACAGTACTCGGACGCCAAACAGGGAAACGGCCGGAATGGTTGAATAAAAAAATCTATTAAAGTCTAAAAAATATTTTTTGTATCATTTTCTGGCTTATAATTACTTTTTGTAAATTTTTTGTCCATTAATATCTATTTTTTTCTTTTTCATCTTCATAAAACATATACACATTTTAAGTCTTTTTTTTTTTCAACAACACAATGCAGCCCAGAGTTTGCTCCGAGTAGCATTCAGGAAAAAATCATCCTGCTAGTAATTAAAGTTCGGCGTTATGGAGATGTGATGGCCACAAAGGATCTGCAAAGAGAGGAAAAACAAAGTTAAACGGAGGGGTACACGATGAACCATGCAGAAGAACATATATGGCAATCTCAATGTGGGTACAAGAGCTGTCTGCTTTCATGGACTTAAAATCCATGAAAACAGACAGCTCTGTTCTCACATTACTCCTTGGATCTCACATTTATTCTTTGGAAATCATTGAAACATGCGGACAACGGTTGATACAACTGGAGAAGTGATTTAGAAGTATTTTATGGCAGGATGAAACCACAATGTTGTTTGGGGAACACTGATCGTTGACCGAAGGTGTCCACAGCAGACTTTCTCACTTGGTTGTCGATAGTTGTTCCCTTTAATCTTGAATGACAAGGTGATTTTACTAAATGATAAATAAATAAAATAAATAAATACCCCCTCAAGCAGCTGCTTGCCACAGAGGTCTGACAGGAGCCTGTCAGTTTATATGCCAGAGTAGAAGGTCTGAGAGGATGGCAGGACCTCAGCAGAAAAACGACACAAACAGCCATGCCTTACCCGGGACTCGAACCCAGGTCCCTTAGATCAGTAGCAAGCGCGCTAACCACTCGGCCATGGGACGGCTACTAAATGATAGGGGGCATTTTCTCAACAGAGTTACGACAAATATAAAGACGAGATTTTCATTGACTTCATAACTTATGGGAAGCTGTAGGGTGAGTTGGGAGTGCTGCGTGGTACTGTGGTGAGGTCATTAACGCTGAAGACACATATGAAATAGGACAGCAACCATTCAGTTGTGGTAGCTCTGTTCCCCATATCTTGAAATTAAACGGCCAACGTTATACAAGAGAGCTAATCCTTTAACTTGACAATGAGAACTATAAAAGCAGCATAAAGGTAAATACTCAGACTTTTCAAATAGATTTATTTTCATGATCTTTTCCATTTACAACAAAAAAAAAGGTGGATGTTTTCACAAAAGTGTGATCGGAATTTATGCCGTCATTACGGTGAATATTCATCCTATATTTTAGGGCGTTGTCCAATAAATTTATAAAAAATTGAGAAAGACGTTTTTGTCCTATATTTTTTGTTCTGTCCTTTAAAAGTCCTATATTTTTGATACGAAATAAAAAATGTTATAGCTTTCCACTAATTCTCGGGAATTAATCTTATTATTGTTGATATGATTGGGAAATTAAAAAACTATATATTTATAATTTGGAATTATTTAATTATACTAAATTATTAACTAATTCTAGTAAAATTGGGAACCTTTGGCAAATTAAAAATTATTTTATTGATATGTTCTGTTTACGTTTTTGAATATTTTTATCGTTTTAAATAAAATTTATATATGCATACTGTTTTATTTTAGAGCGTTTTAGGATATTTACCACTTTTCGAAGATGACTTTGCTAGACATACCATAAAATTAAGAGTATCGTGACAAAAAATTACGAACAAATAGTTTTTAATGGAAGAAACTGCCAAAAAATATTGTTACGACGGATGAACTTGCTACAGTGAATTTATGATAAACGTGTCATGAACTATTGTGAAACTTTAATTTTGCCTGCAATGTCACAGTGTCTGTTGTGATTTCAATTGTGATTAATCAGAGAGCACAAGAAATTACCAATATCATCCCTTTGAGCAACTCATCAATATCGAGGTGCATTGATGAAATGGCAGAGGATGCGGAAAAGCAACTAGTTGCTCAATTGCAAGTGAAGCAGTTTGCTCTTTAACTCGATGAATTCATTTTGAAGGATAATGGAGCCCTTCTGTTGGCATATGTTAGGTTTTTGAATGATTAGCAATTCAGAGAGGAAATGCTTTATGCCCGAATTCTTAAGACAGACACCAAGGGTGAAACAATTTTTAAAGAAATTGAAACTTAGTTTAAGGAAAACAATATTCCACCCGGAAATATAATGGCTTGTGCAACTGATGGTGCTACATCTATGGTAGGTAGATACAGAGGGTTCATTGTATATTTAAAAAATGCTGTGCCTAAGGTTTTTTGCATACACTGTGTAATCCATCATCAACTTTGGTTGCAAAAAATTTGGGTGGACACCTGCAAGATGCCCTTGCAATAAAAGCTGTCAACCTTATTAAATTAAATTGTAACACTCCAAAAGATGATGAAATACTTTTAAAGTTTGGACCCTTTGTCTGATCCAATTATTTTCATGCTCCGGATAGCTGAGTCGGGCGCCAGGCAATAATTAACAAATTGCCAAAAAATAAAGTTTAATTAGGGTTCGAAATACCAGCGAGCGTTAATGAGTAAGAATTCAAAAATATTAAATGATTGTCAAAATTTTATGTTAATGCTAATCAAAACAAACTAACGTTGCTCAAGAGAAAAAAATTAGTAAAGATTCAAAAGGTTTAAATAACAAACAATTTATTTCCAAAAAACACTCACCAAAACTTCAATAAAGAAGATACTACATCATTTCTTACTACAAACATCTTCAACAAACTCCAAACTAAAACTGATCTCTAAACTGTGCTGTGCTCTACTACTCTCTACTATCTTCTCTGCTACTGTGACAACATGTCACCAAGTTATAACAAGAGGTACAAAGCAGTGTTGACAAAGCCCGCACGTGTCATGTTGCACGCCGGGAAAGACATTTGCATAAATTGATGAGTGGCGCAAGCTATGATGTAAGAGTGGGCGTGTCCTTGTGCATGCGCTTTAGCGGGTGACAATCGAAAATTCAGAGTTGCGCATGCGCAACTCCGAACTCTTGGAAACGAGCACTGTGATGCCAAAAAGGAAATAAAAATCCCCAAATGATAAATATAACGTAAATTAAGCAAAACTGGTTAAGGTAAAGTAAAAGTGAATGAGGGGTCATCACAAAATGCACTTCAAGATAATCTTTTTAATGAACTTTGTAATAAAAGTGAAGATTTTTAACACCTAGTGATGCATACAGATGTACAATGGCTATCAAAAGGTAATTGTCTTCGTAGCATGTTGCGCTGTGGGACAGTATTGTTTCATTTCTAAATAGTGAACAGCTTGGAGAACAGTTGGTTGCAGTCAGTTGTGATATATTTGAAAAGCTGAATTTACTGAATAAACAGTTACAAGGAGAAAATTGTAATCTCATCTTGCAAAAAGGCTATCACTGGGGGGGGGGGGGGGGCTCAGTCGGTAGCACGCCAGGCTCGTAATCTGTAGTCCCAGGTTCGAGTCCCAGCTGGGTCAGTGTTGAGATTTATATCCGCAAAATTCCCTGCCCATGGTCAGTAGGGGACACCGATGGGCTTGGAAAGGCCGCTTTCTCTCAGATGGGACGTTAAGCAGTGCCCCGTGTGCAGGAGAGCCATACCCTATGTATGTTAAAGAACATTCTGGATGGCGGCCTTGACAGGAGGCTACCATCTGTCTCCCAACAGCTGTTCCAGTGGGTCCCCTCTCCCAACCTTCTCTGAGCGTTCGGGGTCCATGCGACCTGACCATTTAGCCCATGGTGTGCAAAATAGTGCCACTCAGATGTAAAACAACCCAAAATAAACAATCGCTGCTTTCCTTGGGAAACTACAGCTGTTCAGGACTAATGTGGGACGTTGCGTGTTGGAGCAGTTTCCAACCTTGGCAACCATTAACACTGAACTGAAAGATGATGTTCTTTTTGTATACAATGAGCATTTGAAGAATTTGTACATTGATATACAAATTCAGTTTAGAGACCTGCTAGAGATGAGCATTCCAGGTTGGTTTGGTGGATCCATTTAGGGTTGGGTTGTGTTACCTCTGCGCGGCACTTCTTTTGCACTCCATTCGCTAAATGGCCAGGTCACATTGACCCCGAAGGCTCAGAGAAGGTTGGGGGAGATGGATCCACTAGAACAGCTGTTGGGAGACAGATGGTAGCCTCCTGTCAAGGCCATCCAGCATATTTTTAATGTGTACAGGGTATGGCTGTCCTGCACATGGGACCACGGCTTAACATCCCAGCTGACGGACAGTGGCCTTTCCAAGCCCATCAGTGTCCCTTACTGACCATGGGCAGGGCAGGGAATTTTGCGGACATAAATCTAAACACTGACCCAGCTGGGACTCAAACCTGGGAACTACAGATTATGAACCTTGTTGCATGCTACCGACTGAGCCACCCCTGCCCCAGGATCCATTTGGGGTAAATGCAGCCTGATGTTGATATTACAAGAAAGCCTCATTGAGTTACAGAGTCATCAAACAGCTCAAGCTAGATTAAAACATGGAAAACATAGTCTATAGAAAAGTAGTGAAATTTCCAGACAATATCTACTGCTCTGGGAGAAAGTAAAGTTGGTATTGCTTTTCCCATATCTTGTTGGGTTGTTTTACCTCTGAGCGGCACTTTTTTGCACACCATGGGCTAAATGGCCAGGTCACAAAGACCACGAAGGCTCAGAGAGGTTGGGGGAGGGGACCCACTGAAACAACTGTTGGGAGACAGATGGTAGCCTCCTGTTAAGGCTATCCAGCGTGTTCTTTAACGTGCACAGGTTATGGCTCTCCAGCACACGGGGCCACAGCTTAATGTCCCATCCAATGGACAGTGGCCTTTCCAAGCCCATCAGTGTCCCCTGCTGTCCATGGCAGGGCAGGGAATTTTGCGGAGATAAAACTCAATGCTGACCCAGCTGGGACTTGAACCTGGGAATTACAGATTGCGAACCTGGTGCGCTACCGACTGAGCCACCTCGCCCCATATGTCTTGTTGAATCTGGCTTTAGCTGAGTGGATCACCTATTATTATGCTTGTAATCCTCATAACTGTCTTGATATTACAAAGACAATGCTACAGCCAGATATAGAAAACTTCTGAGTTTGCATCAGCCACAAGGATCACACTGAAGAAAATGTCAATCATAAAAATATTTTTTGTTTCTATATATTTTAGTTTTCAAGTTTTTTTGCAAATAAAGTACTTCATTAAATTTGATTTTTTTTGGCAGTTAAAGGATTGTTTTTGGCAAAAAAGTTTTATATTTAAAAATATATTTTAATAATAAAAGTTTTCAGATAATTTCTTCTTCTTCAGAAGTTCTTTTTTTAAGTGAAATAAATTTTAGAATTTAATCAAATGAAAATTTGAGAAAAAAAGTAGTTACGATTACTTGAGTAACTAGTATTGAAACCTTTAGCTCTTAAGACTTCTTCAATTTTTTTGGATATACTATCAACATGCGTTTGAATAAATTCTTTTGGTATAGCGCTCCAAATTTCCTTGATTTTTTTTATCACTGTTTTTTCCAATTCTTTCTTCGTTTATGACCAAAGTCATTATAAAATAGCAAAATATGTTACAAAATAGTAAAATATGTTTTTTCACTAATAACGGCTGAGGGGGCCACCAAGGTAAATTAGGGTCAGAAGGGGGCCATTAGCAAAAGAGGTTGAGAACCACTGATCTAAATGACACTTAAATAGATAAAAAAAAAATACCCCCTCAAGCAGCTGCTTGCCACAGAGGTCTGACAGGAGCCTGTCAGTTTATATGCCATAGTAGAAGGTCTGAGAGGATGCTTACCCTAGTTAAAATAGAGCAAAGAGAGATTAAACAAATAGGTTTTTGTGTTTGAAATTTAAACTCTTAGTGAAAATAAAATGTGAAAATGACTTTTCTATATATTTTTTCAAGTTCTAGATGAGTTTTTCATCAAGGGGAAATTAAACTGGAATTTATCCAGAAGAATTTAATTTTTAATTAATCACCCAAATTAAATAATGCCAATGTTTTCTAAAAAGATTTTGTGTTTTTAGTTTTGTTTTATTCCTGAGAAATTAGGGAACAAAAACTGGAAAATACAAACCAGTTAGTCAGTATAAACGATGGCCACTCATCATCATCATCATCATCATCATCCTCAAGCAGCCATGGGCTACGGAGGTCCAACCAGACCACGCAGTTTAATTCTCCAAGCATATCTGTCCTGAGCTGCATCTGGCCACTGCACACCAATTCTAACAAGGTCCTATTTGACATTGTCTGCCCACCGCATCCTAGGTCTCCCCCTCCTTCTGAGGCCTCTAGGCACACTGTTCATAACCCTATTCGCCAATCTATAATTATCCATACGGGCAACATGGCCAAACCAGCGGAGTCTCTCTCTGCACAATGTGCTGCTTAAAGGAGGTTGCAGACTCCTTTGCCTAACCTCATCATTAGTTACAAAGTTAAACCACCTAATACCCAAGATACTGCGTAAGCATCTAGAATCAAAAGCATCTAGTTTCCTGTTATCTTGTTTACAAAGTGTCCACTTTTCACTACCATAACTAACCCTAGAAAGAACCAAACTATTATACAGTCTAATTTTACTCTTTAGGTGTATACGCCTATTTCTCCACAATCTCCATATATTCTTAAAAGTCCCAGCAGCAATACCTATTCGTCTGTTAATCTCATGCCGCACATCACCAGTATCAGTTACATAGCTCCCAAGGTAATTAAACTGTGACACCTGCTCAAGACTGCAACCATTCAGATTAACTGAATCACAACCTGCCAGACCAATTTTTATCACTTTAGTTTTCTCTCTGTTTATAACCAAACCTACTCTACTACCAGTCTCATCAACAGCTCGAATGAAAGAGTTCATCTCATCAACATCATCAGCATAATCTAAATCAGAAATTTTCGTATCTCCAGCCCATTTAAGGCCAAAATCTTTCCCTTGAATAGATATTCGCATAACATAATCAACAACCAAACTAAAGAGAAAAGGAGACAAAATACACCCTTGTCGAACACCAGACGTAATGCTAAACCAATTGCTACAAGACTTACCAACTCTCACGCATGACTCAGTGTTATTATAGAGAGCTTTCATTATGTTAACTAACTTGTCTGGTATACCATATGATCTCACAATCAACCACAAATTATGACGATCAACAGAGTCAAAAGCCTTTTTATAATCAACAAAGCTAGCAACCAAAGGTTTCTGAAACTCTAAACATTTCTCAAGAATCTGCCTAAGTGAAAATATCAGATCTACACATCCCCTACCACTTCTGAATCCACATTGCTCATCACGCAATTGCCTGTCAACCAGATTCTTAATTCTATTAAGCACAATCATGGAAAGAACTTTACCTGGAACAGAGAGTAGGCTGATACCCCTATAGTTATCACAAGAACTGTGATCACCTTTTTTAAAGATAGGGATAATAATAGCTCTGGTAAAATCTTTAGGAACCATGCCTTTATCATAAAAGTTATTCAAAATTTCAGTCATCCAAGTGGTAACCAAAACATTCCCAGCTCTGAGCATTTCTGTAGTAATTTCATCTACCCCTGGGTATTTATGAAGTTTAAGTTTAGAGATAGCCAAACTAACTTCAGATTGTGTTATAGGGCCAACATTAAAGCTGCCAATGCATCTATCATCATTACAAACAATGGGAGTAGAACTAACCACATTGTTTAGAACATCACTGAAATGCTCAGCCCACCTAGCCATGACAGAATCCTCACCTTCTATAACCTTACCTTGTTTATCCTTCAATCCCTGTATGCCTGTCCGTTTTCTACCACATAAAACATTAACTAGCTGGTACAGCTCTCTGCTGTTGTGCTGCCTAACTGCTTCTTCAGCTTTGTCAGCCAAGCTATCAAGCCAAAGATTTTTATCAGTAGCTAACTGATCCTTTACACGTTTATTAAGCTCTCTGTAATCTTTTCTATTAGGGCTAGTAGGGTACTGAATAAGGACATTCCTGCAGTTCCTTCTTTCTGAAATAAGCTCAAGTGCTTTATCACTTAAATAATTCTGTCTCCTCTGCTCCTTTTTTCCTAAAAGAGTACTGTTAGTTTCCAAAAAAGCCTGTTTAAAATGGCCCCATTCTTCCTCAACTTCAGTATTAAGCAAACCATGACTGTCATAATGACTAAGTAACCTATCATGGTAAGCTTTAGCTATAACTGGGTCTTTCAGAGCTTCAGTATTAAAGGTAAATTTTTTAACCCTAGCACAACACTTTTTAAGTTTAAGTTGCAAGACACTTTTAACAAGGTAATGGTCAGATCCAATTTCAGCTCCCCTATATGCCCTGGTATTTCTAACAGAACTAGCCCATTTGCTGTTAATTAATATATAATCAATCATATTCCTATGCAGCCCATCAGGTGAGACCCATGTGTATTTATATATGTCGCGGTGTTTGTAATATGTGTTAGTTATTCTGAAACCATTGAGTTTACTTATCTGTAGGAGACGTTGCCCATTGCAGCTACCAATACCAAAAGGGCCTATCACCCCTCCCCAAAGATCAGAGTCAGTACCAACTTTGGCATTGAAGTCACCAAGAACAAGGGTAATATCTCCTTTCTTGACAGAATTCAAAATATCCTGAAGTTGTCCGTAAAACCTATCCTTTTCATCCTCATCAGCATCCTCAGTGGGGGCATTAACAGCAGATAACATTCAAGTCTTTAATGCTTGTCTGAAATTTTGCTGTAAGAAACCTTTCATTAATGCACTCATATCCTAGAAGAGCATCACTAGCATGTCTGCTGAGCAGCAGACCCACGCCTTGGTGATGCTTTCCATCCTCCCTCCCTGTAAAGAGAAATTTAAAGTTATTTTTAAGTATCTCACCTTTACCTGTCCATCTGGTCTCTTGCAAGCCTAGAATATCTAGGTTATAGCGCTGGAATTCCTGCATGAGGACATCAAGAGAATAATCTCTATGTAATGTCCTCACGTTCCACATTCCTGCAGAGAGAAAATGATTAATAGGATTTTTAAAGAAATTAGGTTTATTGAGATTGGTAGGGCCAACAATATCAAACAGCCCCCTGATCGCAGGCATGGGGCAAAGACCCGTTCCTCCTCCGTTAAAGGCTGAAGTCACTGATGCTGGTAGGAACTTCAGGCACCACCTTTTCAAGTGGACTTTTTCAAGAGCCACATGGCCTGCCTGAGACGCATTACTCCAGTTTAGGCTTGACGATGCCCAACTAGCTAAGTAAAGTTCAGGTACCTGCGATGGCCTCTGATTAGGATTATCCACCAGCTGATATAAGGTATCCCATGCCTCTGTTCACTTAGAGCTGGCAACCCAGAAGCAAACAGAAAACACAGCGGCAGACTCTCCCTCAACAGAGGCCCACCAGTGCAGCAAGTCCAGGATCAATAATCAAGCTCAAATCCATAAACAAGTCCAGTCTAGTAGGTATAAATGGTCAGCACCAGGGCCCTGTGAAGTTGACCACTCCTCAGCAGGGTTGAAAAAAAAGAAAAAAGTGGCCATAGATGACCAGATCAGCAGGCCATACTGAACTGGCAGCCCTCCCCTTCCATTCCCTTCCAAAAGAGAATATCTCTTTTGAAAGTTACTAACGGCCTGCACCACGAGAAGGCGGGGTCGGACATTAGGTGCTAGACCTGGCCGGTTCTGTGCATCATCACTAGGGATTGGTACACAGCTCTCCTTCCAGTTTACGCCTAGCTACCATTTACAGGCTACCAATATTTCAAAAATAATTTTCTTCAACTATTGTGAATCATCATAAATGATTTTGAGCTTTGTAATAATTTTTTGAATGTTCTAATTATCTCTCATAGTTAAAAAGTTAAGGATAACAGCGAAACGGTTTATTGTAAGATTTAGATATATTACTATTTGTTCATTTCAATAAGAGTAGAGGGTCGTCCATATATTGCATAACACCTCGAGAAGAGTCTTAGTGATTGTATTGCATCGCTTTACATAAGGGTCTCAGATGGTCAAAGTCCTGTTCTGCATATATCTTACTATAATACAACTAAGGATACCCTAAAACAAAATGTAAAAAATTAAATTATTATCTAAAATACACGTAAAAAATAACAAGAAATTTAATGCCTTTGATTCTAGATGCTTATGCAGTATCTTGGGCATTAGGTGATTTGACTTCGTAATTAATGATGAGGTTAGAAGAAGGAGTCATCAACCTCCTTTGAACAGCATATTGTGCAGAGAGAGACTGCGTTGGTTTGGCTATGTTACCCGTATGCATAGCTGCAGATTGGCAAAGAGGATTATGAACAGTGTACCTAAGGGTATCAGAAAAAGGGGGAGACTAGGATGCAATGGGCAGACAGTGTTAAACAGGACCTTGCTAGAATTGGCCTAGAGTGGCCAAATGCAGCAGCTGTAGCTCAAAAGAGGCATGTCTCAAGAGGAAAATTACACAGTCTGGTTGGACTTCCATAGGCCATGGCTGCATGAGGATTTTGTATGTACTATACCAACAAAAGAAAAGCGAAAGAAAATACCTCAAAACTTTACATTTCTTTAAAAAAAAATATTTTTTTGTGCACTTGATACCATTTAACGTAAATTAATTATTTGAGCAATATTTTCTCCAAGGGGGAGAGCATTTCCCTTCACCTCTCCCGGCACCCATGACTGTAATGTCTCATAGGTTGGGCGGCCAAATTATTTTTGTAAGCGGGAAGCAAGTTTCCTAAGCACGGCCCTGAATGTACACCAAAATATGGTGGAAAACAACTAACATCATAGTTGCACCACGATCGTTTGAATCTACCATGACATTTTCACACTGCCACAGCAAAGTACATTGTTAGATGGCAAAATAATTTTATATAGAAGGACATTTAAAGTTAGTTAAACGAGCGGACAGGTGCATGTGGCAAGGAATTTGTGGTCATCACCAATACACATAAGAGGGCCAAATGACCTATTCATGGGGTTATCATAAAAAAATGTAATATAATAGATAAATAAATAATTATATTTATTAATAATATAAATAAATATAAAAAATAATATATAATGCAAGCAGCTGCTTGCCACATAGGTCTGACAGGAGCCTGTCAGTTTAATACGCCAAAGAGATCTTAGGAAGGAGAGACCTTAACAAAAAGACAATGCAAACATCCATGTCTTATCCGATACTTGAACTCTGGTCCCTTTGATCAGTAACCAAGCACGCTAACCTTTTAGCTACGAGAAGGCTTATGTCCTCCAAAAGGAAGACATATCCTCGTTTTTGTCTGAAAATTTATGCCCTACTGTCATTTTGAAAAGCACGTATTTCTACTCCTTTTTGAACGAAAAAACTCATAATTTTTATCTCGTTTTCAAAGAAAATGAGATAATAGTAGTAGATTTTGAAATTGATTTGTAGACATTGAAATTTCTTACTTATATAAATAAATTAAAAATTCTTTTTTGTGTTGGATAGGTACTGATGATATTACGTATGCACATTTTAAATCTCTCTAAAGCTATAATCGTGCCCTCTAACGGTGGAAAAAGTTGAAAATATAAAACGAATATTGCAAATGATGTATTTCTGCTCGAAAATTTGAAATTTTGGTGGTGGAATGTGAATGTCACAAAGTTTTCATTTCCAACAATGAGTTGACCCCTTACACCTAGAGTGGGTGGGAAAACACACCTTTTTAGTTTTAGCTGATAATTTTTTATCCGAAAAATATTTTTCTTCCGAAAACTATAATTGGGGGCCCTTTAATGGTGGAAAAATTGGCAAATTCTAAAATTTCAAACGAATATAAATGGAATTTTTAATTTTGGTGGTAAATGTGAAAGTCATGAAGTTTCCATTGGTAACAATAAATTGACCTCTTATACCCAGGGTAGGTGGGAAAATGCAACTATTTTTGTTTTAAAGGATAATTGTTTATAAAGATAAAAAATTTTTTTAGGCTGGATAGGTATTCATGAAATATTACGATTTGCACTTTTCAAATATCCGAAAGGCCATGATTGCACCTTCTAATGTGGAAAAATTTCAAAATTTCAAACTTTTAAATGAATATTGCAAATGATCTATGATGGTGCCATCTATTATCTGGAGTTGCGCAGCCAAGCTGCCACATATTTGATGGTAGTATTATCAGGAGTTGGGTGGCTTGCTGCCCAACTCCTGATAATAGATGGCACCACTGATGAATCAACAGGAAGGCTGATATGTCACTTAGTTGAAGAAATTGTCAGTTTCTTGGTAATGTAACAGTTATGATACCTGGCATGCTTCTGGGAGACCTGGGTTCGAATTCCAGTCAGGGCAATCAATTTTTTTAACTCATTATTTCAGATAGTTAATGTTTTGTATGGTAGAAAATGGACAGATATACATGGATTGAACAATAAGCAAGGAAAGGTTATAGAAGGTGAGGATTCTGTCATGGCTAGGTGGGCTGAGCATTTCAGTGATGTTCTAAACAATGTGGTTAGTTCTACTCCCATTGTTTGTAATGATGATAGATGCATTACTGGCCTTAATGTGGCCTTATAACATATTCTGAAGTAATTTAAGTTATTTCTAAACTTAAACTACAAAAATCCCCAGAGGTAGATGAAATTACTACTGAAATGCTTAGAGATGAGAATGTTTTGGTTACCACATGGATGATGGAAATTTTGAATATCTTTTATGATTAAGGCATGGTTTCTAAGGATTTTACTAGAGTTATTATTATCCCTATTTTTAAAAAAAGGTGATCTCACTTCTTGTGATAACTATAGGAGTATCAGCCTATTTTCCGTTCCAGATAAAGTTCTTTCCATGATTGTGGTTAGAAGAATTAAGAATCTAGTTGATGGGCAATTGCATGATGAGCAATGTGTATTCAGAAGTGGTAGAGGATGTGTAGATCAGATATTTTCACTCTGGCAGATTCTTGAGAAATGTTTAGAATTTCAGAATCTTTTAGTTACCAGCTTTGTTGATTTCAAACAGGCTTTTGACTCTGTTTATCATCATAATTTGTGGTTGATTGTGAAATCGTATGGCATACTAGACAAGTTAGTTAACATAATGAAAGTTCCCTATAATAACACTGAGTTCTTAGTGAGAGTTGGTAAGGCTCTTAGCAATTGGTTTAGCATTGTTTCTGGTGTTTGCATTTTGTCTCCTTTTCTCTTTAGTTTGATTATTGATTATGTTATGTGAAATTCACTGCAAGGGGAAAGATTTTGACCTTAAATGGTTTGGAAATACGAAAATTTCTGATTTAGAATATGCTGATGATTTAGGCCTTTTGGAGAAATAATGTTGATGAGATGAACTCTTTCATTTGAGCTGTTGATGAGACTGGTAGTAGGGTATTGCTATTACAATTCTGGGATGGTTTGGTTATAAACAGAGAGAAAACTAAAGTAATGAAAATTTGGTCAGGCATGCTGTGATTCAGTTAATTTGAATAGTTCCTCTCTTGAGCAGATGTCAGAGTTTATCTTGGGAGCTATGTAACAGATACTGGTGATAAGTGGTATGAGATTAACAGATAAATAGGGATTGCTGTGAGGACTTTTAAGAATCTGTGGTGAGTGTGTAGAAGTAGGTATATATACCTAAACACTAAAATTAGACTGTTGAATAGTTTGGTTCTTTCTAGGATTAGTCATGGGTAGTGAAACTTGAATGCTTTGTAAACAAGATAACAGGAAACTTGATGCATTTGATTCTAGATGCTTATGCTGTATCTTGGGCATTAAGTGGTTCAACTTTGTAATTAATGATGAGGTTAGGTAAAGGAATCAGCAACCTTCTTTGAGCAGCATGTTGTTCAGAGACTCCATTGGTTTGGCTATGTTGCCCATATGCATAGCTGCAGATTAGTGAATAGAATTATGAATAGTGTACCTAAAGGCCGTAAGAAAAGGGGGAGACCTAGGATATGGTGGGCAGACATGTCAAATAAGACCTCTTTAGAATTGGTTTACAGTGATTCAGATGCAACACCACATGGTCTGAAACAATGCATTGGTAAGATATGGAAGTGATAGTGTGTTGAACAGGGATAAGAGAACCTAGTGATGTCCATGAGAACAATATCCATACTATGATACTGCATGGCATTGAATATGGACCCACCCATTGGTGGAGCTGTAACCTGGACTCATTGGACCTGACAATTCTTTCTAATGACTCCTTTGTTCAATGTCCAATCACAGTGCTCCCATGCCCACTGCAGGTGGATCTTTTGATGACAGCCAGTCAACATGGACACATGAACTGTTCACTGCCTCCATAGGCTCATATACCAGATCGTGTGCTCAGAAATCTGCAGAATCTACCATTAATTGAGGGACCATGATCATGTGTTGTCCTGGACAGCATGCACCAACCAGCATTCACTTCAACTGTCAACAAGTGATGGTCTTCCCTTTCTGGCAGATTCAGTGGATGTGAATTGCTCTTCAAACCTTTGCCACACCTTCACTACAAAGGCCCCTAAACAGCCAAGAATGCCTGCTGTTGCTGAGATGCTGACCCCTCTTCCCCACATTCCTTGCACCAATAATCATTACCCATTCAAACTCTGACAAGTCCTTCCCTTCCCCATTGCATGAGCTTTTTACCAATGAACTGATATGCCCTGCCCTTGCTGTCTTTATATATTTTGGGCTGGTCAGTGACATCACTGTTACATACTAGGGGACATGTCCACATAGCAAGTAATGTCCATATAATATGTCTGTGGAGACAGTGGTTATTTTTATTGCCATTTCCATTCTATCATTGACAATCGAGACACCAATATTTATGCCAAATGTTTGGTTTTAAACTTTGTTGAGAAAAATAAAATTAGTGAAAATGGCATAAGTGAAGCTCACCTAAACAAGCAAAACTTCCATAACAGGTTGAATTTATATGAAGTTCCTTATCAAGTTCATGCACCAGGTAAGGTAATTCAGAATTTCTACATCACACTTATTGTTTTTTATATTATAGTGTTGTATTTAGTTTAAATGTTTATTTTCTGGTAATAAACATATAACTTTTTTTGTTCCTAGGCATGTATTGATGACAATTTGGAAATGGTTCAGTTTCTTGTTGAGCATGGGTGTGATGTAAATAGAGGTGATAATGAAGGATGGACGCCACTTCATGCTACAGCATCATGTGGATTTATTAGTATAGCAAAGTAAGTGTTCTGGAAACTTTTAGATATCGTAATTTCTTATGAAATTGTTTTCTTACGAATTTTTCAACATATATCAACAGGAAGAATGAAAAAACAATGCGTTCATTAGCTGCAAAGTTTGAATAAAGTGTTCGTACATTATAATTTGCTTATTTTGTAATTAGTTTGTGCATGTATTTAGTTTCTGTGTGTGTGTGTACTTGCCACAGTATTAAATACATGAATGTGTATGCATATATAATGTAAGAAGTCCAGACATATCTTGAGCTACAGTTGATTTGGTCACTGTAGGCCAATTGTCTGCCATTGTCTGCCCATCGCATCTATCTTAGGTCTCCCCCATTTCCTGAAGCTTTTAGGCACATTGTTCATAATACTATGTGCCAATCTGCAGCTATGCATATTGGCAACATGGCCTAACCAACACTCTCTCTCTCTGCACAAAATGTTGCTTAGAAAAGGTTGATGACTCCTTCTTCTAATCTTATCATTACTTACAAAGTCAAACCACCTAATGCACAAGTATCTAGAATCAAAGGCATCAAGTTTCTTGTTATCCTGCATGCAAAGAGTCCATGTTTTGCTACCATAACCAACCTTAGAAAGAACCGAACTATTATACAGCCTAATTTTAGTTTTTAGGTTTACAGCATGTTTTTACCCATTCTCCATATATTCTTAAAAGTCCCAGTGTCAATTCCTATTCTTCTATTTATTTCATGCTGCACATTGCCAGTGTCTGTTACATAGCTCCCAAGATAATTAAACTGAGACACTTGCTCAATAGTACAGCCATTCAAAGCAACTGAAGCACCATCTGCCTGACCAATTTTCATCACTTTAGTTTTTTCTCTATTTATCACCAAACCTACTCTATTACCAGTCTCATCAACAACCCTAATGAACGAATTCATCTCATCAACATCTGTAGCCAACAGGGCCAAATCATCTGCATAATCTAAATCAGAAATTTTGAAAACTCTAGACCATTTAAGGCCAAAATCTTTCCCTTGCAAAGAATTTTGCATAACGTAATCAATAACCAAACTAAAGAGAAAAGGATATATAATGCACCCTGTTTAACTCCACTAACAATGCTAAACCAATCGCTAAAAGCCTTACCAACTCTCACACATGACTCAGTGTTATTATATAGAGCTTTCATTACACTAACTAACTTGTCAGCATTTCGTATGATCTAACGATCAACCACAAATTATGCCAATTAGCAGAGTGAAAAGCCTTTTTGAAATCTATAGAGATATAGTAACCACAGGTTTTTGAAACTCAAAACATTTATTAAAAATCTGCCTAAATGAAAATATTTGATTTATATATCCGCTACCAATTCTGAATCCACACTGTTCATCATGTAGTTGTCCATCAACCAAATTCTTAATTCTATTAGTATAATCATGCAAAGAACTTTATTTGGAAGAGAAAGTAAACTAATTCCCCTGTAATTATTATAAGAACTGCGATCACTTTTTTTAAAAATTGGGACAATGATAGCTCTAGTTAGAATACTTAGGAACAACATCATCATCATCCTCAAGCAGCATGGGCTATGGAGGTCCAACCAGACCGTGCAATTTAGTTCTAAGCATATCTATCCTGAGCTATATCTGCTGCATCTTGCCCCTGCACACTAATTCTAACAAGGTCCTGTTTCACATTGTCTGCCCACTGCATCCTAAATTTCACCCTCTTTCTGAGACATTTAGGCACACTGTTCATAACCCTATTCGCTAATCTATAATTATCCATATGGGTAATATGACCAAACCAACAGTCTCTCTCTCTGCACAATATACTGCTCAGAGGCAGTTGCTGACTCTTTTGCCTAACCTCTTCATTACTTACACAGTTGAACCACCTAAATGCCCAAGATACTGCTTAAGCATCTAGAATCAAAAGCATCAAGTTTCCTGCTATCTTGTTTACCAAGCATTCAAGTTTAACTACTATAACTTAACTTAGAAAGAACCAAACTATTGTACAGCGTAATTTTAATCTTTAGATGTATTAGCCTATTTCTCCACATTCTCCATAGATTCCTAAAAGTCCCAGAGGCAATCCCTCTTCACCTGTTAATCTCATGCCACACATCAGTATCTGTTACATAGCTCCCAAGATAATTAAACTGTGACACCTGCTCAAGACTGCAACCATTCAGATTAACTGAATCACAGCCTGCCAGACCAATTTTCATCACTTTAGTTTTCTCTATGTTTATAACCAAATCTACTCTACTACCAGTCTCATCAACAGCTCGAATGAAAGAGTTCATCTCATCAACATTATTTCTCCAAAAGGCCTAAATCATCAGCATATTCTAAATCAGAAATTTTCGTATTTCCAAACCATTTAAGGTCAAAATCTTTCCCCTTGCAGTGAATTTCACATAACATAATCAATAATCAAACTAAAGAGAAAAGGAGACAAAATGCAAACACCAGAAACAATGCTAAACCAATTGCTAAGAGCCTTACCAACTCTCACTAAGAACTCAGTGTTATTATAGGGAACTTTCATTATGTTAACTAACTTGTCTAGTATGCCATACTATCTCACAATCAACCACAAATCATGGTGATAAACAGAGTCTAAAGCCTTTTTGAAATCAGCAAAGCTGGTAACCAAAGGTTTCTGAAACTCTAAATTTTTCTCAAGAATCTGCCAGAGTGAAAATATCTGATCTACACATCCTCTACCACTTCTGAATACACATTGCTCATCATGCAATTGCCCATCAACTAGATTCTTAATTCTTCTAACCACAATCATGGAAAGAACTTTACCTGGAACAGAAAATAGGCTGATACTCCTATAGTTATCACAAGAAGTGAGATCACCTTTTTTAAAAAATAGGGATAATAATAACTCTGGTAAAATCCTTAGAAACCACGCCTTAATCATAAAAGATATTCAAAATTTCCATCATCCATGTGGTAACCAAAACATTCTCATCTCTAAGCATTTCAGTAGTAATTTCATCTACCTCCGGGGATTTTTGTAGTTTAGGTTTAGAAATAACTTAAATTACTTCAGAATATGTTATAAGGCCACATTAAGGCCAGTAATGCATCTATCATCATTACAAACAATGGGAGTAGAACTAACCACATTGTTTAGAACATCACTGAAATGCTCAGCCCACCTAGCCGTGACAGAATCCTCACCTTCTATAACCTTTTTTTTTGCTTATTGTTCAATCCCTGTATACCTGTCCATTTTCTACCATACAAGACATTAATTATCTGGTACAGCTCTCTGCTGTTGTGGTGTCTAACTGCTTCCTCAGCTTTGTCAGCCAAGCCATCAAGCCAAAGATTCTTATCAGTAGCAACTGATGCTTTACAGATTTATTAAGCTGTTTTGCTGAAGTTATTAGTTTTAAAAATTAAATTTCAGTGATTCGGTAACCCTTGTGTTGGAGATGAAGAGTTGAACTTTTTAGAGAAACTAGTTGAATGTTACTAAATATCATTTCTGCAAATCGAGCAACAAAGACGTTTAGATTATCATGACAACTGTTATTGTAATGTCAGATAATTCATGCATTTTCAGAGGATAGTAGTTTGCTGTCAGCAGTATTTTTGAAGGATTACATATTTGTCAGTAGTGATTTCCTTTCAGAGTGGCTGTTCATTCCTGACAAGGTAATTTCCATCATTAGTTCATCATTCTGCTTTCATAGTATTAATGTTAATATTCTTTTGGCCAGACACCTTCTGGCAGTCATCTGGTACATGAGTTGTGTTTTACAGTGAGGGAGTGAATGTAACACCATTGAATAATTGCCTACTATAATTGGTTAATATTTATCCAGCTTGCAGAGCATTAGACACGACTAAATAAGACATATGAGAGCAAAAAGTTTGAGTGTCCCAATTAGAGCTTATTAATTTTACCACTATGCCAGTGAGGCAGCTCAGTGGTATCACATTGGCTCATGGAGACACTGTTGCTGCTGAGATCTGGGTTCAAGTCCTGGGATGGCATGGTTGCATGGTAATGTTTGCATATTGTACGAAAAGCCAGGACATGCCTAATAGAGCTACTAGGTTATTACTGTCCTTTAAAAAATAATAATTGTAAATTTTTTCCTTATTGTATCTTTTGCTAATTTTCTCAAACAACTTAAAAAATTTGTTAAACTTTATTAATCATTTCCACTTTCATTTGGTTTAGAAGCAACCTCACAGAAGTAGCTATCAAATACTGTATTTTCATAATTGCTAATCATTATCTGTATCTATCTCAGTGCAAGCCTTCAAATGAAACATTTTACTTAGTATGCAACTTATTTTTCTCTGGGCGAAATGTAGCCTGTTTTTTTTCTGGATTAAAGTATAGGCCAGTTGGCAATCAGACAAGTGAGTGCAAAGGTTTAGGTTATTCTTTAACTCTATTCAAACCTTTCTCCATAGTAACTGTTTACTTTATCCTTTTGAAATTATTTCAAATCATTTTTAATCTTTGCTTTTCATATATCAGAATATAGTGTGAAAGGACACTAAGATTTATCCAAAGTAAGAGTGATTGATAATGCCACTGGGCAATGAATTAAAGACTTTGTTTCTTTCATGAAATAGGTGATTCGTATAGTTTTTTTTAATGCTTATTATAAAACTTTTTTATTCATCCAGTTTTTGAGAAAAGTGTAAGCAAACTTTTTATGTAATATTCTATAATAAATTAATTGATTTGTAATATAATTATAAAAAATGACATTAGACAACAAATTTAAACTTTTTTTTTATAACATTGGTCAAATAGGATGTTTTTAATTAATTTTGGTGTGCTGAATTCAAATATGGCTGTGAAAAGTCTGCAGCATGTAGTTTTTTTTTTAAATTAGAGATTGATGTATTTCAAATTTCAATGAATACACATATCTGGGAAATGAAAGTAAATGTGACTATTTTATTAAATTGCAACTTAAAACTCATTAATTAATTACATGATTATAGTGAAAAAAAATAGAAACATCATAGTTATAGACCACTGAATGTAAAGTAACATACATTAGGTAAAGGCAATTCTCAGTTGTACCGCAACATAAGGCTGTACTAACTGAGAATGCCATAATCTCCACTAACTACACTGGGGCAAGACAGTGCCACAATGACAGTTCATCCACAGTTACCTATGGTGAACAATCCTATAGAAGGAAGGTTCATCCATCGGTCAAAACCTAAATTTAATCTGTTCCCCGGTAAGCCACAAAAATGGTATGTAGAACCAAGTTGACTCTGTTCTCGGGGTGGAGACTCTTCGTTTGGCTTTTCCATTGATAAGCCTGTCAACTTGTCCATACCCAAGTTGCAAGCCTTTAACTTTGTCCTCTCTATAGTGCCACCCACCAGCTGCCCCCCAGAAGTAGTCTGTACCCCAACTTCACTGAGGCTGCCCAATGAGCCCAAAACAAAAGTCCGCAGAACTCTCAGCCACAGCCTCTCCATTGGGACTGTAACCTAAAGCTTCCCTGAGCAAGCGAATAAGCCCACTAGACTGG
The DNA here is from genome assembly GCA_038380435.1 of Ryuthela nishihirai. Lineage (NCBI taxonomy): Eukaryota > Metazoa > Arthropoda > Arachnida > Araneae > Heptathelidae > Ryuthela > Ryuthela nishihirai. The sequence continues at coordinate 5,341,627 of JAWZYU010000004.1, forward strand.
CCTCTCCCAAACCAGTCTACAAACCCTCACAAGCCCTGGCCACATCCCATCGTGCAAATGAGGAAACAACGGGCCGTGTTGTCCTACATCACAGAGGCACCATTAAGCCCCCCCACCACGTCAAGGTTGTCCCCTATCGGGGGGGGGGGGGATATAAAGTAACAAATGAAATAATATTGAAATACTAAATAAGAAAACATGGGTAAGGATCTTTTATACTTACTGAGGTATCTTCCTTCTGCAAGAACTAGCAGTGGTCACCCATCATTGCTGGGTCCCACCTGCCTTGGTATCTCTCCTCCATGGTTGAGATATCCTGGTGAAATCTTTCCCCTTGCTCATCACTGACAGCTCCTAAGTTCTTGGGAAAGAAGTTGAGATGTGAGTGCAAGAAGTGGCTCTTCAAAAGCATTCGGCTGCCAATATTTTCCTAGTTTTTGAGAAGATCTTGAATGAGCTGATGGTAGTTTTTCTCTTTGTGATTTCCCAGGACCACAGACATGAAGGATTTCCATCTTTGATCTTTAAGATCACTTCATTGATGATTCACTTTAAGCTACTTAGTTTTGGAAATTTTTCCTTCAAATGCAAAAACCATTTACCAGTTTTGTCCTTAGCCTTTACAAAGTTTTTCATAAGCCCCAGTTTGATGTGTAGTGGTGGGAGCAAAACATCAGAGGGGTCAACTAGAGGCTTATACCTCACATTATTCTCTCCAGGAATAAAAACATCTCTTTTGGGCCAATCTTTTGTTTTGTAGTGTTCCTTTTTGGCCCTACTGTCCCACAAATACAGAAAACAGCAAAATTTTGTGAAGCCTCCTTGAAGCCCCGAGCAAGAGAGATATGACTCTTAGGTCACCACATATTATCCACTTAAACTGGTCGTATTTTTTACCAGTGAGTATTTTTTCCATGCTTTCAAAGTTTCCTTCATTCTCACATTGTGTGTCACTGGAATGGAAGGTTTTCGGTTTCCTTTATGCAAAAGGACAGCTTTTAAGCTGAATTTTGATGAATCTATCCAATTTCTTCCATCAGCCCTGAAATGTCTGTAGAGAAACATAAACCATCTTGCATCTCGTAATGAGCAGATAAAGCCACATTTCTCTTTCTGTACAGAAAAACTCTGGTACAAATGGCCTGAAGATTTTGCTCTTGAAATCTTGAATCTAAAACCTCAGCTTGTTATTTGGAAGTCCTAGGTCTTGAACAAGATCATTTAGTTCATTTTGCTGAATCAGATGAGTCTCATCTAACTTTTTAGGGGTGTATGTAGGATCGGGATCTGTATGTGCCTCAAAATTTTCCTCTGATGATTGTGAATCCATTTCCTCCCAGTTGATTGCAGATGTTGGTATAGGAAGATCTTCTCCATGAGGACTTGGCCTTATGGCTGAAGACACATTTAAATATTGTATTTTGCTTTTCTTTTTTGAAAAGCTCGACTAGTTAAACAAAAATAGCAATCATGCAAGTGACTAGTTGGCTCATGCCAAACCATTAGAACTGCAAAGGGAGTGGATTTTATCTTACCTTTCAGCCATTCACTCAGGCCAACAAAGCACGAAATGCAGCACATATGTGGAGCCCATGTTTTGTCCTGATCTGGAACATGACATCCAAAATACAAGTTATAGGCTTTCTTCACAATCTTTGTCAAAGAATGACCCCGGGATTTTAAAATATAATTTCCACACACACACAAAACTTATCTGGCACATTAACACGTCTGCAATGCTGCCTTTGTGCCATTTAAACTCCAAAATTCAGTCTTCAATGTACAGCACATGTTCCTCCTACATTTAAAACAACAAGAATGGCGATCTGAGCTTAGGTTACTGTTACATGATTTTTTTTCCCACTTGGTAATCAGTGATGCCAGCCACAAAAAGTAAAATATCTAGTATCCTTCCAGTTCCCTGGAGGTGTTGCTGTAAGAAGATCTTAATAGGAGTCAAAATGATCAATAACATAAAAACATGATGTGCTTGCCATTTTTTAATGCCAGATCTGAAATTAGTACCTGAAAAATAGTTAAAGGCAGCTACAATTGTTCATGTTATAAAAATCTTGTAAACCAGTGTAATTTTAAATCCTTCAAATTGTTTTGCCAATTCCTTATATTTATAGGCAGCATTTGAAGCTTTCTAAGTATCCAGCAATAGTTGGCCAAGCATGCTTGGACACCATCTGCCTTGGTATCATCATTCGAATATTGGAAATATCTTGGCAGAATCTTTTCCTTATGCTCATCACTAATGTTTCTGAGCTCCAGCAAGAAAATATGTAAGTGAAAGTTTAGAAATGTATGTTTAGGGACTTTTTGCATCTCCTTGCTTCTTTAGCCTTAAGTATTTCTTCCACAAGGTAAGCATAAGTTTTGCATGTGGTGTTGCCCAAGAATTTGTTGATTATTGCTTGTAAAGCTTTTCATGCTCCACCAGAACTGAAAATGGCACCTATTTTGTTGAAGAAATGCATAAGGCCAGTAAAAAGAAATGGGATGCAGATTCTCCTTAAAAGTGCATTTTGTACATTTTCAGACTTTTTCTTACTGAATCTTGGAGCCATTAATGATGAAATTGGAAAAGATTTGCTAAAGGGCATTTTTATCATGAAAATAATAATATCAAGGCTATGGTGACCAAGCATGCTGGCCAGCAACCTCTGGGCACTGATAAAACAAGTCCCAAATGCTGCCTGCAAATGCAAGTCTTCAAAACTATTTTAGGTGAGTTGAAATAATTTTGCATAATAATGCTGCAATGAAACTACTGACATTGTAGACCATTGCATGAAATTTTATTTACATTTTTCTCAAAATCTGCGGCTGACAGGTAATATTCAAGATTATCCTTGTAACCAACATAAAAAAAACTAAGAATCATCAGCTTTCATTGTAGAATTTTTTTTTTAAACTTATTGTTTAATAAAAACATTTTTTTTAAAGATTAGATTTCATTTTATTAACTCATTTTGATTAAAAATAATGGCTGATAAAAAAAATTCAAATTGATTTTCATAATGAGTTTAAATATTCTGTAAGAATACCTAATTTCTGAGTGGTTAGCATGCTTGACTATGAATCAGAGGGACTTGCCAAATAGCAATTTGAGGGGTAATTTTTTTTAAATTTTATCAAATCAACATTTGACATTGTAATTAAGGGGTTATAATAATAAAGTTCAGTTAATAATATAAGAAAATAGAAATGAATGGAATGTTTAATCTTGGTAAATTAGTGGAGATATAGGTCAAAAGATAAATAAATACAGCCATATTTAGCCTTTTTGTGTAGCTAAGCATAGGTGATCAGCTGATGATGTCATGAGCTTGAAGAATAAGATATTGCTCAGCAATGTCAGGGAAGGTTAAAGTATTATTTTATTATTGTCTGTATATTTTATAGGATTAGTGTATTATGGTCAAGATATTTGGTTTAATGTATTACTCTGAATTTATTGTGACTTGGTTTCAGATTCTTAATTGAAAATGGGGCCAATATAGCTGCTGTCAATAATGATGGTGACTTACCAATTGATATTGCTGAATCTGAAGAAATGGAAGAATTGCTTTCTGATGTACTTGATGAACAAGGTAGAGTTACTTCATTTTGATCATTTTTCTTGTTATGTTTAAAAAAAAAGTAATGTAAGAAACTTATGCTGATTTACTTTGATAAATTTTTAAAATGATAATCACATCTCGGAAAGTAGAACATAAAACCTTAGAGAATATTATTTCCATTCTCCTTTTACAGGTAGAACTACACACACTTGCTGTGAAGGTTTGATTTTTCTTTCTTGACCTCTTCTTAACCTAATTGTAAAAGGCCCTCAGATAGCAAAAGCTTACCATGATAGGATTACTCAGCCAGTTAATTGTAGTTTGTTTACAACTGAGTTTGAGGATGAATGGCATGACAACCTCATTTTAAATCCCCCATGATTGGGCTCCAAATGTGACATCTTCTCTGCAAACCTCTTCAAATACCTCATATAAATCCACTTCTAAAACTTCATAAATGCTCTCCATAAACTCTCTATAAATTCTAACAAAGCTCCAGCTAATCATCTGCAAGGGCCTCTACAGGCCAGATAAATCTTGGGGGTACAGCATTGTCACCAGCAAGGCCACATGGTTACATCATGAAGTGGAAGGGAGCCAGCTGAATGAAGACTGTAACCGTACTATTTCTATTCTGGCCACATGCTTGTGACTGTCCTCTTCATCTATAAGGTGTTCTTCATATATCATCATGCTTGCTGCCATCTAGGCATAGATAAGGGAAACTTCTGAATTCAACTCATTAATTTTTATCTAATTCTCTCTTCATGAGAGAATTCTTTCTGAATCTCTGAACATCACTGCCTATCAGCCAAATCAGACTTAGGCAGCTCTGCTCGGAGAAGAGAATGCATTATGCCAAGATGAGACTTCCCACAGCTTGGATCAAACTTGGGACTCAAAAGAAATTGACAAGCACTTCTGAGAGGTGATGACCTAATCCACAACATGAAATCGTTATGATTAAGTACATATGTGTTCTTGTCGTAATGGATGGACTGTTACAATGGGGCCATTTTAAACAGGCTGTTCTTGAAACCAAGAGTGCTACTATTTGGTAATATGGAACTTAGGCTGATTAGGCTATGCACCTTATTTCTGAAAGAAAAAAAGTGAAGGGCTGAGTTATATCAACAATATACTGGTCTTAACAGACCACAAAGGAAATAAAGCTGCTAGAGAAGTGGGAGTTGCATTAGATAGTAAATATTTTTTGTGGAGGAAAGCAGAGTAGCATACAAGTATTGAGGGATATGGATGGGATGGTTATTGAAAGTGATGTTTCAGTCATAGCTAGATGGCCTGAGTATTTCAGAGATGTTTTGAAAAAGAAAAGTGGTTAGTTCTACTCTCATTGTTTGTAATGAAGATAGATGTATTACTGGCTTTAATCTTTTCCTCTTTGACAATCTAAAGTTACTTTGGCTATCTATAAATTGAAATTATGTGTCACCAGGGTAAGGATCAGAGGTTTTATTATCTCAATTTTCAAGATGATTGCAGTTCTTCTGATAATTACAGGGGCATCATTGTATTTTCTGTTCTAGGTAAGGTTCTGTGCATTATTGTGCTTAACAAAATAAAATATATAGTTGAGGGACAACTTTGGGATCAACAATGTTGATTTAGAGGTAGTAGAGGCTGCACAGCCCAAACTTTTCAGAGACAGATTTTTGCAAAATGTTTGCTGTTACAAAATACTTATGGTTATTTGCTTTGTGGATTTTGAACAAGGTTTGATTTGACTGCTATATATGTGTGGATGATCTTGAGATCATATGTCATACTGGAAAAGTTAGGTAATATAATGATGGCTGTCTACAATGATATTGAGTCACATGCGAAAGTTGGTAAAGCTTGCTGTGATTGATTTACGATTACTATTGGAGTTCGACAAAGCTGCATTTTGTCACTCTTTTAGGTTGGTTATTTATTACGTTAGGAGATATTCATTACATGATAAGGACTGGGGCCTTATCATGTCATCTTATATGATGAATTCATTACAGTGTGCAGGAAGTTTTTAGAAAATTAATAGTTGAAAATCAGTTCTTCTAAAATCAATTGTTCAAAAATCAGTTCTTCGAAAATTGATTGTACAAAAATCAGTTCTTTAGAAATAAATTCTTTGAATGGCAAGTTTTTTCAAATGGTGAGTTTTTCTAAAATTAATTTTTCAAATAAGTTGTTTTGAATGACAGTTTTCTGAATGACAGTTTTTTTTTTTTTTGTTTTTAGACATAAATGAAAATTATTTTTTTTTCAGTACTATCAGGGCTGAATTTAGAAAAACTAAGGTGGTGGGGTGGCCAAGTGATCTGAGTTTGGGGGGGGGGGGCAGACAGAGTGACATTCTAGCATAAAATTTTTCCTATGGTTTGCAAAAAGTTTCTTTAAAAAATATATGGATATATATCAGCAATAAAGTATCACAGGAAATGCTCTATTGACAAGAAACACTTGAAATAATTTTGCGGAAAAAGTTTTGTTTCATCCTGAATGAGATTCAAATCCATGTCTTCATTACGATGCCTAGCATGCTTCTGGAAGATGTGGGTTCAAATACCAGTCAGGACGAAACCAAATTTTTTCAGCAAAATTTTTTCAAGTGTGATATATATTATACACTGAATGGACAAATTATTATGTACACTCCAATGGCAATATGCAAAGCAGAAGTATGATGTTGAATCACATGGGACACTGAAACTGGCAATACCTATAAATAGAGCAGGTCTCTATGCATTGGAAGTCATGGTAAAGTAATCATGGGTAAAGGCAGTGATGTAAGTGAGTTTGACCATGGGCAGATAGTAGGTGTGAGGAAGGCCAGTTGGTCAATCACTGCAACTGCTGAACTGTTGGGATTTCCACATCAGACCATTGCATGTGTATGCCAAAATATGTGAAATATGGCAAAACTTCCAACCAACAGGAGAAATGTGGACATAAACGTGCTATTGACTCTCGAGATGAGCTCAGACTGTCCCTTATTGTTATGAGAAATTTCATGGCTGCTGTGGAGCAGATAACATAATTGAATGAGGGTGCATCCACAAGCTTATGTATGAAGACTTTCTGTCTTACCATGGAAAAAATAGGCTATGGAAGTTGACATCCACATTGTGTCCCCTTGTTGGCACTGACTGCAAGGCACTGAAAGATTAAGCTGCTTTTTGAAAAGACCTATCACAACTGGAGTGTGGAGGACTGGAAACACACCATCTGGTTTGATGAATCACAGTTTTAACTATTACGCCGATGAGAGGGTGAGTGTGTGGCTTAAACCACATGAAGCGATGGACCCAGCTTGCCAAGTTGGGTCATACAGGCAGGTGGAGGTGGTGTAACAGTTTGGGGTGCATTTATATGGGCTTCCTTGAGGCCCCCCATACCTGTTGAGACCTGTCACTGCACAAGGTATGTGAACATCCTCACCAACAATCTACACCCATTCATAACGATTTTCTTTCTGTACCATGATGCCATCCTTCAACAGGACAACGGCACACCGCATCTTCCCGAGGGGCAACCAATTGGCTCCAGGAACATTCAAGTGAGTTTACCACACTCAAATGGTCCCTTCGATCACTGGACATCAACCCCATTGAGATTTGAGGGATGAATTGGAAAGATCTGCTCAAGCCCACCAACCCCTACCAGCAGCTGTGGATGCTCTATGACAGACAATCCTCACCTCATGGGTGGCAGTACCACCTTCCTGTTTTCAACACTTCATTAAGTCCTTACTAAGATATCTGGCTGCTATTGTGAGAACAAAAGGTGGAGTAATAGGTTATTCAGTAGGTATGTATAATAATTTGTCCATTCAGTTTATTATTATATACATGCATATAAGAATTTCATGGATATTCGAGCTTGCCTGCCATAAATAAGCCAGTTAACTCCCTGGTCATTCTTGTTCTGGGTGAAAGATCCTAATTGCCCTCCCATCATTGCTGTGAAATTGTTTCATGTACTGCTGCTTTTTTTTTTTAATCACTGCAAAAAATGTAGAGATAACTATTAAAAATAAAAGAACATGGTTAATAAATTCCAGGTTTACATACTCCAAAACAGTTGCATGCAGTACAATAATCATTAATAATAGAATGAAATCTATCTAAAGATAAAACTTGCATACTGAGGAAAAATATTTTTTGTGAAAGTAATCATGAAAGTGATAAATGGCATTAAATCTTAAAGGTAAACCTGAAATGATTAAGTAAAAAATAACTTAGTTTTGAAGGTATTATAAATGAAATTGATGGGAATTTAAATCATGAAATATTTCTCAATTTAATTGAGTTAGTAAGTAATTATGGTACAATTGTAAAACAATATTTAATGAATAGAAATAAAGAACAAATACATTATTTATTTATGTCCCAATATACAAAATAAATTCATTCAACTTTTGGCTTTTAAGGTTAGAACTAAAATATTAAATAAATTAAAAGAAGCAAAATATTTTAGCATTAGTTTTGATGGAATTCCTGATATATATCCCACAAAGAGCAAATATATCTATTGAAGAACAGTTTGTTGATTTTATTTGTTCAAAAAATAAATGTGGGAAACCTAGCAAGGAAATATTAGATAAACTGTTGGAAGATGGATTAGATTTAAGTAATATTAGAGGACAAGCCTATGATGACAATGGAACGAATATGGCAGGAAAGCATACAGATGCACAGGATCAGATATTAAGAAGAATTTTTTTGTCAAAATATATTCTCTGTACTGCATACTCTGTAACTAAGTTGGAGTACATGCAGATTAGTAATAATATAGAAATCATTTTTTTTTGGAATTATTCCAAAATTATAAAAAATTTTGTAATATCGATTCAACAGTGGGACAAAATAACTAGTTTTGAATATTTAACTGATATAAGGGTGCATATTTTAGGTTTGGCAATAAAAGCAAAATGATTCAATAATGAATTATTATCAATATTTTACCATTTACCATCCACAGTAGATTGAAAACAGTTTAAGGCACATTTCAAGATGTGATATCAAATGATATTTGCAATACACTGCATTTATTTTTTGGGTGACAAAACATGTTTTTGGCGATATTCCCATGAAAAACAGAATTTTTTTATGATGTAAGGGAGTGTTCTCAAATCTTATCCAAATGGAGAAACATTGAACAAAATGATATTTAACTGTCTTTAGTCCAAACAAAGGTAGGGCAGATTTGGAGTGTGAAGTTTGACATGTCCATAGAGGTAAAACCAGGTGGTTGAGGATATCGAAGTAGTGAATCCATTGATAAGCATCAACTTTATTGCTGCATCACCTATTTTGCATTTCTATGCAATGCTACTTAGTGGAAACTATGTTCTCCAGCTCATAGCAGACCATTCACTCCAAATTCCCTTTGACTCAGCCTAAGCAATGTAGGAATGGCATGATGGTCATCCAATCTTGCAGGACCCATTAACATAGTTAATGCTCAAGGGAGGGAGACAGCTTGATGAGTGCAGCTGTCTTGTGTAGTGAAGATTAAAAAAACTCTAATGGACTTGTGCTCTTGAGATGTCTGCTGCTTCCTTGTATTCTTCTATCCTCATTTCAGTTATAGTATTTTTATTTAATTTATTAATTAAGTGTAAGAGTGTGTTATGGCATTGAAATTTATAAGTAGTGAGAAAGGAACATGTAAATTGCTCCTTGATGGTCATTTGTTTTACAAAGATAAAAGAGTGCAAGATAGGATTTATTGAAAATGTGAAAAATTTCACATTTCCAAAGAATGCAAGTATAAAGTGTGGAGCTTGAGTAATAATCAAAGAAGACTATGTTTTGAGTAAGAGAAATGAACATAATCATTTAGCAAATTCTGCTCAAGTGGAAGCACAGCATGTTATGACAGCTATTCATGATACGGCAAGCACCACTTATGACACATCAACCTATATTGTGCCTTCTGTATCAATTGTAGCCAGTCAAGGGGCTGCAGCAAAACTACCCAGTGTGTTAAACATGAAATGGACAATACAAAATGTGCACATGGAAGAAAATGCTGGATCACTTGTCGTAATTCACTGTCAGGATATTGTGTCAGGATACAGTGTTTTCTGAGGAATGTAAATGAATTTTAAGAAGGGAAGAATTCGTGTTATACACTTCTGGACCTCAAGACAATCAGATGGTAGTATTATCAACTCAGAAAAACCTGGAGCTTCTTGGACATTCTGAGCACTGGTATGCGGATGGTACTTTTAAGACTGTTCCACAGCTATTTGAGCAGCTGTACACCATTACACAATGGCATCCAACAATCCTATCAGAAGAAAAAAAGGAAGAAACATATGTACATCTATTAAGAAAGTTAAAGACTTATTACCCATTGGTAATTCTCTGTCTATTATGACTGATTTTTAGATGCCAATGATAAATACAGTCAAAAGGGAATATCCACAGCAATTAATCATGTTTTCTTTTTTAATTTTTGCCAGTGCATTTGACAAAAAATGTAAGTGAAAGGCTTGAAAGAACTTTACAGAAATAATTTAGATTTTTTTAAGCTTCACATGCTTCTCTCTCTAGCCTTTTATTTCAACTGCAGACTTCATAAACACTTTTGATGCTCTGCAATGATTTGCCCAAAGAAGTGCAGACAGTATACTTTGAGGACACGTGAATTAGACACCCAAACCATCCTTATATGGTCACCATTCTTCTATATTTGCACATGGAATGTGGAACTGCTATGATGACATGCCTCATGCAATTCCAAATGCAAATAATAGCATTAAAGGATGACACCAAGGATTCCAACAACAGGATTCTGCAAGTCATCCTAGCATTTGGAGATTTATTTATGGAATCAAGAATGAACAAAACCTGAATGAGATATGTATAGAGCAGTACATCAGTGGTTAAAAACCACCTCATCAACCGAAGAAATATAGAGACTGTGCAGAAAAGGTTAATGCTTGTTATTGGTGACTGGGATAATAATACAAATTTTTGTGAGTATTTACTTGAAGTTGCACACAATATTGGGTATTGATGACCCTGTTGAATAAAGAACTCATGGTATAATAATATTGTAGTGTAATATTTACATATATCACAGGCATTTGAAGTGGTTGCTTGCAATGGCCAAATGTTAAGAGTAGAATGCAGTGCAATAGCCAGATTCTAACATTAGGGGGAATGAGCACATAACACAGCCACCTTTCCACATACCAAATACAAAATGGCAGTCTATCAAATTAAATGGGCCACTTTTGAAGAATGTGCTCAGGGGAAGCACCTGCTCCCCCTGAGCACATTCTCCAAAATCCCCATTTCAGACAGTGGTGTAGCTAGTGGGGAGCACCTGCTCCACCCTAGCTACACCACTGTCTGAATGGTAGTAATTATTCAATTTCACCTCAAAATGAAAGTGCCATGAATGTAAAATGCTCAGGTATTTATATAACCTTGCAATCATTATCATTATCATCCAACCTTGGGCTACAGAGCTCCAACCAGATTGTGCACTTTAATTCTCCAAAGACATCTATCCTGAACTACATATGCTGCATCTGACCATTGTAGACCAATTATAATAAGGTCCTGTTTGACATTGCCTACCACACCCTAGGTCTCCCCCTCTTTCTGAAACTTTTAGACACATTGTTCATAATCTTATTCACTAAACTATAATTAAGCATACAGGCAATGTGGCCAAGCCAATAGAGTCTCTCTTCACAAATGCTGCTTGAAGGAGGTTGCCAATTCCTTTGCCTAACCTGATCATTACTTACAAAGTTGAACCATTTAATGCCCAAGATACTGCATACACATTTAGAATCAAAGACATCAAGTTTTCTGCTATCTTGTTTATTAAGATTCCAAGTTTCATTACCATAACTAACTCTGAAAAGAACCAAACTATTATACAGTCTAATTTTACTCTTTAGGTGTATACGCTTATTTCTCCACACTCTCCATATATTCCTAAAGGTGTTAGCAGTAATTTCTATTCTTCTATATATCTCATGCTGCACATCACTAGTATCTGTTATATACTGTGAAGATAATTAAACTGATACAGCTGTTCAAGAATGCAACCATTAATATTAAATGAATCACAGCCCCCTGACCAATTTTCATCACTTTAGTTTTCGCTCTAATTATCACCAAACCTAGTCTTCTACCAGTCTCATAAATGGCTCTAATGAAAGAGTTCATCTCATCAACATTATTTGCCAAAAGGACCAAATCATCAGCATAATCTAAATCAGAAATTTTCAGATCTTTAGACCATTTAAATCAAAACCCCTTGGAGTGAATTTAGTATTACATAATCAATAAAGAAACTGAAGGGGAAAGGAGACAAAATGCACCTTTGTCAAACACCAGAAACAATGCTACACCAATTGCTACAAGCCTTGCCAACTCTCACACATGATTCAGTGTTATTATAAGAGAACTTCATTACGTTAACTAACTTGTCTGGTATGCTATGAAATCCAGGATCAACCACAAGTTATGATGGTCAACAGAGTCAAAGCGTTTTCGAAATTTTCAATTTCAAATCCATGGGTTTCTGAAACTTTAAGCATTTCTCAAGAACCTGATTAAATGAAAAAATCTGATATACACATCCCCTACCACTTCTGGATCCATGGTTCACACAATTGTCTCTCAACCAGATTCTTAATTCTTTTAAACACAATCATGCAAAATTTTTTATCTGGAACAGAAAGTAGTCTAATACTCATGTAGTAGTGGTTAGCATGCTTGGCTACTGATCTAAGGGACCTGGGTTTGAGCCCCTTGTAAGGCATGGGTGTATGTGTTGTTTTCCTGCTGAGGTCCTGCCATCCTCATAGACCTTCTACTATGGCATATAAACTGACAGGCTCCTGTCGGACCTCTGTGACAAGCAGCTACTTGAGGGTTTTTAAAGTAAAGTTTAAAGTTATCACAAGAAATGTGATCATATTTTTTTAAAATAGAGAGTAATAGTTCTGGTAAAATCCTTAGAAACAAAGCCTTTATCATAAAAGTATTTTCAAAATTTCAGTCAACCATGTGATAACAGAAACATTTTGAGCTCTAAGCATTTCAGTAAGTAATTTCATCAACACCTGAGTATTTATGCAGTTTAAGTTTAGAAAAAGCAAAAATAACTTCAGACTGTGATATAAGGCAGACATTAAAGCCCTCCCAAGTAATGCATCTCTCATCAATACAAACAATGGGAATAGAATAGAACTAACCATATTGTTTAGAACACCACTGAAATGCTTAGCCTATCTAGACATGACAGAATCCTCAACTTCTAAAACCTTATGATGTTTCCTTCAATCCCTGTATACTTATCCATTTCTTCCTGCATGAAACATTAATTATGTGGTATAGCTATTTGCTGTTATGCTGTTCAGCTGCTTCCTTTGCTTTGTCAACCAAGCTATCAAGCCAAAAATTCTTATCAGCTGTTAACTGATACTTTTCACATTTATTAAGCCCTTTGTAATGCTTTCTGTTAGGACTAGTAGGCATTGATTAAGGGTATTCCTACAGTTCTTTCTTTCAAAAATAAGTTCTACTGCCTTAACACCCAAATAATTTTGCCTCCTCTGCTCCTTTTTACCCAAAAGAGTACTGTTAGTTTCAAGAAAAGACTGTTTAAAATGGCCCCTTTCTTCCTCAACTTCAGTAGTAAGCAAACCATGAGTGTCATAATGACTAAGTAACCTATTATGGTCAGCTTTGGCTATAACTTGGTCTTTCAGAGCTTCAATGTTATTTCAGAGCTTCAATGTTCAAGGTAGCTTTTTAGTACCTCCAAAGCTTTAAGTTGCAAGACATTTTTAACATTTTTAACATTTTTAATGGTCATATCCAATTTCACCTCTCATATATGACCTTGTATTCCTGACACAACTAACCCATTTGCTGTTAATTAATATATAAGCAATCATATTCTTATGTAGCCCATCTGGTGAATCTCATGTGTACTTAACAATGTCATGATATTTGTAATTAGTTATACTGAAACCATTAAGTTTACTTACCTGTAGGAGACGTTGCCCATTGCTTTTGCAACTACCAATACCAAAGGGACCTATCACCCCTACCCAAATGTCAGATTCTGTATGAACTTTAACATTGAAATCACCTACAACAAATTTAATATTTCCTTTCTTGATAGAATTCAAAATATCCTGAAGTTGTTCATAAATCCTAGCTTTCCCATCCTCTCTCAGTGGGGGCATAACAACAGATAACATTCAAGTCTTTAATGCTTGTTTACAATTTAGCTGCAAAAAGCATTTCATTAATGCACTCATATCGTAGAAGAGTCTAGCATGTCTGCTGAGAAGCAAGCCTATTCCTTGGAGATACTTCTTATATTCCCTCCCTGAAAAAAGAAATTTAAGATTATTTTTAAGAATCTGACCTCTATCTGTCCATCTGGTCTCTTGCAAGATGAGAATATCAAAGTTATAATGGTGGAATTCTTGTGTGAGGATATCAAACATCATCAAGAGAATCTCTGTGTGGAGTCCTCACATTCCAACTACCTATAGGGAGAAAATGGTTAGTGGGATGTTTAAAAAAACTATGTTTATTGAGAGAGGAAGTACTGACAATATCAAACAGCATCCTAATTGCAGGCATGAGGCAAAGACCTGTTCCCCCACTACTAAAAGCTGAAGTCATCTGCATTGGTATACTTTCTCCAACGTAGTTTGCCAATGCCTGTAGAAACAAGAGTTCAGGTACCTGCGATGGCCTCTGGTCTAGATTATCCATCATCTGATAAAACATATCCTGTGAATCTATTCACTTGGGTCTGTCATTCCACAAACAAACTACCATTTACAGATTATTGTAATTTTAAAACCCTATTACTGTTGATTTAGCTTGCATTTTATTTCAAATGTTGAAGAAGGAAGATATACTCATAGCCATAAAAATGAGGTTAGTTTGAGGTGGTTAAAAAAAAAATCAGCCATTCCCCCAAATTGGATTACTTGACCATACAGCTTATCATAAGTTTTCTGATATTTGTCCCTCATTATTATTTGGCAATTTATTTATGTCTAAAAGCAAAAGAGCAGATCTCCCCCCACTGGGGGCTACTGATACCCAGTGGGCTCCCCCCACTGGGCTATCAGTAGCATGCCAGGCTTGTAATCTGCAGTTTTAAGGTTCGAGTCCCAGCTGGATCAGCATTGAGATTATCTCTGCAAAACTCCCCGCCCTGCCCATGGTCAGTAGAAGACACCACTGGGCTTGGAAAGGCCACTGATGGGATGTTAAGCTGTGGCCTTTTGCACGTTAAAGAACACATTGGATGACCTTGATGGGAGATACCATCTGTCTCCCAACAGCTGTTCCAGTGGATCCCCCTCCCCCAACATTCTCTGAGCCTTTGAGTTCCTTGTGACCTGACCATTTAGCCCATTGTGTGCAAAAAAGTGCTGCTCAGAGGTAAAACCGAACTCCCCCACCCTCCATGTAAGGAGCTGAAGCATTGTTGTCAGTAACCTTGGGGCTGGATGCTTAATCAGTAGTGTGTCAGGTTTGTAATCTGCAGTTCCCAGGTTTGAAATTGTGCTAGTTTTAAAGTTTTTTTTAATGACAGTTACGAGGGAAAGTCAAAAATTATCTGCACTTTATTTTTTTCAATTTATTTACACAAATGTAGGAGTTGAACAACCACGTCATTTTTCCACATAGTCTCCTTCCTTTTTGATGCACTTGTTCCAGCAGTCCACAAGCTTGCATATTCCCTCAAAGAAGAAGGTTTTTGGTTGGTTGCCCAACCATTTATGCACCACCTTGAATTGCAATGCCTTAATATGCACCAGTCTTGAATTTCTTCTTTGTTGGCGAACTTGGGTGTTTCCCCTCCATACTTTGCTTTTTGGATTCTGGCTTATAGTGATGGACTGATGTTTCGTCTCTTGTGACTATTCTGCTCAAAAGTTCTTCACCTTCATTGTTGTAGCGGTCGAGTAAGCTTTGGCAGATCTCAACATGTTTGTGCTTATGATCTGCAGTAAGCTCTCTTGGCACCCATCTCACACAGACTTTATGGAAGCCGAGCTCGTCGTGTATGATTTGATAGGCAGAACCATGACTAATCTGCAGAGAACATGCTACATTGTTGATGGTAACTTGCCGGTTTGCCAGTACCATTTCTCGAGCTTGCTGAATCTTCCTGTCAGTGGTGGAGGTTGACAGGCGTTCTGCTCCCTCTTCATGAATCACGCTTGTCCGGCCACTTTTAAACTTCTCGATCCACTCATACACACTTCTACGTGGTAGAGCACTGTCCCCATATTGTGTTGTAAGCCTCCAATGAATTTCAGCCCTTGGCACACCTTCCAACCAGAGAAATCGGATCACTGCTCTTTGTTCCTCCTTGGTGCACACTGCTAGTGGAGCGGGCATGGTTACACTGAAACAGAAACAACAAAGAAGGCAGAAGAAAAATGACGCTATCAAGGTCAAACTTCGATAACGTGACCACAGTAGTATCAATTCTAAGTATGCATGTGCAGAAGGCAGTATAACAAACCTAAAAATGTGTTATGGTGAAAGTGTGGATAATTTTTGACTCACCTCTGTACAATCAAATATAAAATTTATTAAAACTTTAAAATGCTTTAATTTTGTCTAAATATTACGTACATACATACATACAAAATCCTCATGCAGCTATGGAGGTCTAACCAGACTGTGTAATTTTCCTCTCCAGACATGTCTGTTCTGAGCTACTGCTGCTGCATTTGGTCACTCTAGGCCAGTGATTCCCAACCTTTGCTGGACCATCGCCCCCTTTAGAAGAGAACAAAAATTTCAACGCCCCCTAGTCCATAATAGTTAATTTTATATGAAATATTAAAATATTGTTGCATATTATCTGTACCTAATTTATCTGTTTATTTATCTATTAAAAATCATAAATCAGAAATTAATAAAACGACAACCAAATGTACAATAAAATTGTTTATTAAAATTTTAAAAATAAACACAGAATCAATAAGAAATGAAAAATAATGAGATAAACACAAAATTAATAATAAATAAAAAAAAATTAATGAGATGGTTGAGGCTGGTGGAGTGTTAACAATTTGTTAATGTCGGGTTCCAATTTCGTTAACATCAATCGCAGATCGCCATGTTCAGTGATGTGTAGTCTGTTCCTCTTCTTTGACAGTAAATTAGCTGCTGCACTGAATCCATGCTCAGCCATATAGGATGAAGGAAATGCTGTTAAAAACTTCTGTACTATTGCCCACAATCCAGGGTAGAGAACTGGTATTGATTTTTGAAGCCAGAACTCTTGGTATCCATGTTTGAATTTTACTTTGAGTGCTTCGTTAGTCGTCGTCATCATTTTCATTACAAAGCTTACTAAATAATCGGTCATTCAATGAATTGCTTCTAATCTTATTGATTGCTTTAATAACGTAAAGGAGCAACGTATGCAGACGATCATTCAAATTTTCACAACCAAATGCTGACGATGAATAATACAATGTACACCGAGTACATTTGGTACTGCTTGTTTCAAATGCGCTATGCACAAAAACCCTTATGACGCCCTGTCATTGCTGGAGCACCATCAGTAGCAGCAGACAAAATATTGCAAATAGGAATTTCTTTCTCTTGAAAAAACTTTTGCATGATATTAAATATAGATTCTCCCTTTGTATCAGATTCCAAATATTTAGCAAATAATAACTCTTCATGAATTTTTTCTTCTTTTATAAATCGTACGTATGATAAGAGTAGAGCTTCGTTATTTGGTAGAGTTGATTCATCAAGTTGAATGAAAAATTTGCAAGTCTTTAAGTAATCACATAATGATATTTCAACGTCTTTTTCCATTTCATCTATTCTTCTTTGCACTGAATTATTACTGAGAGGAATTTTTTTGATGATATCTGACGGTGTCTTATGATGAAGAACAGTTTTTAATATCTCTTTGACTGCTGGCAAAATTAATTCCTCGCCAATTGTGTGTGGTTTTCCTGCTTTTGCGATTAACAATGAAACGTTATATGAGGCTCGTAGTCCATCATCATCTTGTTTAGAAGACGACGCAAAAAGGTTTGACATAGTTGGCTGTTTTAAATATTGCTTTTCCAGTTCTTGAAAATAGGATAAATCTTTGTTCTTCTTATCAGCATGCATTTTATTTAAATGCTCTTGTAGCCTAGAAGGTTTCATAGCTTCATTTGAAAAAACTTTTCGGCAAATTAAACACATAGGTAGTGATTGGTTTGTAGGAGAGTACGTAAATCCATATTTCAAATACTCAATACTGTACTGTTGGAATTTCTTTTTAGATGTAGATTCAGACATTTTCAAATACAAATTAACTTCTCAACATATTTATAGATAGTTATAAAAATAATGTTTATAATGACTTCTAACACTTATCACTCACGACTATTTATCACGGCGAAGTACATAAAAATAATAAAACATTCCTAGAGCTATCACTTTTATAGATTTGATTTTGTGCACGCATTAACTTGTATGTTTGCGATGCCGGCGCACTTGCTCCGTAAACAAGTAATTTCAAGCTCCCATATTCTTGTTGAAACATGTTAAATTGCATGAACCGTGTGTTTGCCTACCAACTTGCAAGGACTTGTCACCGTCAATCTATTCTAAACTAAAACAAATTAGGTTAGGTATACCTAATGCTAATTTAAAAATGTTTATTAACGCGATAACAATAAGATAATTTACATAGCTAGATAAAATATTTATTCATGAAAACAGGTATTTTCAAAGTATTTTATTATATTAAAAATAATTATAAAAAAATATTAAATATAATAAATTTATTATTATTATATTATTATTGCATCAAGGTTGATTTGCCTATCAGGACGGACTCACATGTCCAACGTAATAAGCCTGATATAGTAGTGCATGCTAAGGTATTGAATGAGATTACAATTATTGAAGTAGGAATAACATCTCAGGATAACCTGCAGACAGTAGAGGTTGAAAAGAAGAGGAAGTATGATCTGCTGGCTAATGAGTTGAACCTAATTCACAAGTGTAATGTTAATATTATACCTTATGTTCTGACGTGGGATGGTATTGTAACTACGTACCATAAAGCATACTCAAAGCGACTTGGAGTGGGAAAACATATTGAAGCTGATATCCAATCTGTGATCTTGAAGAGAACTTTTGAGAGCATCTCAGTCGACTTCAGATGTACCAGTACGCTAGTAGGTGGTAGCAGGGAACTTATTGTCCAAGCTGCAGTTGAAAAGCTGTACATGACGGATGATGTAATGGATGACCAGAATCACCAGGAAGACACCACAGAATAGAAGAGATAAAAAGGTTGTCACAAAAAATTCCATTAAATTTATTTATTATTTGACCGCCCCTCTTGACTGCCTCAACGCCCCTCATTTGCCTCTGGATCCGCTACCGCCCCCATGGAAGGCTCCAGCGCCCACTGGGGGGCGGTATCACCCCCGTTGGGAATCTATGCTATAGGCTAATTTTAGCAAGATCCAGTTTGATATTGTCTGCCCATCGCTTTCTAGATCTCCCCCTTTTTCTGAAATCCTTAGGCACACTGTTCATAATCCTGTTTGCTAATCTGCAGCTATGCTTACAGGCAAAATGGCCAAACCAATGCAGTCTCTGTCTGCACAGTATGCTGCTCAAAGGAGGTTGATGACTCCTTCTTCTAACCTCATCATTACTTACAAAGTCAAACCACCTAATGCCCAAGATACTGCATAAGCATCTAGAATCAAAGGCATCAGGTTTCTTGTTATCCTGCTTACAAAGGGTCCATGTTTCGCTACCATAACTAACCTTAGAAGGAACCAGACTATTATACAGCCTAATTTTAATCTTTAGGTGTATACACCTATTTTTCCATACTCTCCACAGATTCTTAGAAGTCCTGACAGCAATTCCTATTCATCTATTAATCTCATGACTACATCACCAGTATCAGTTATACAGCTCCCAAGATAATTATACTGAGACTCTTTGCTCAAGAGTGGAACTATTCAGATTAACTGAACATCAACCTGCCTGATCAATTTTCATCACTTTAGTTTTTTCTCTGTTTATCATCAAACTTACTCTATTACCACTCTCATCAAAAGCACTAATGAATGAATTCATCTCATCGACATCATTAGCCAACACGGCCAAATCATCTGCATTATTTAAATCAGAAATTTTGAAATCTCTAGACCATTTATGGCCAAAATCTTTCCCTTGCAAAGAATTTCGCATTACGTAATCAATAACCAAACTAAAGAGAAAAGGAGACAGAATGCACCCTTGTCTAACTCCACTAGCAATGCTAAACCAATCACTGAAAGATGTATCAACACTCATCCACGACTCAGTGTTATTATAGAGAGCTTTCATTACACCAACTAACTTATCAGGTATTCCCTGTGATCTGACAATCAACCACAAATTATGTTGATCAACAGAATCAAAAGCCTTTTTGAAATTTATAAAGCTAGCAACCACAGATTTCTGAAACTCTAAACATTTCTGAAGAATCTGCCTAAGTGAAAACATTTGATCAATACACCACCTACCACTTCTGAATCCACACTGTTCATCACGCAGTTGTCCATCAACCAAATTCTTAATTCTGTTAAGTATAATCATGCAAAGAACTTTACCTGGAACAGAAAGTAAACTAATTCTCCTTTCAGTAGTAAAGAATCACAGGATAAGTCCTGTAGACATGGAACTCATGAAATAATGAGCTGAAAAAAAAAATTGGTTTTGCCATGAGTGGAATTCGAACCCATGTCTCCAGGAAACATGCCTGTTATCCTACCACTACACCACCAATGGCTAACCTTTTCTCAGCTTATGTGATGTTATGAACTTTCCAGATTTTTTTAATTTGATTCGCACAGTGGTGCCATCTATCCAGGAAGTGGACAACTCTGTTGCTTCATTAGAGATGAAATGAATATTTGTCACTCACGCTCAGGGCATGAGTTACATGTCTACAGTTCCATGTCTTATAAATCAATAAATCAGTAGTAAAGAATCACAGGATAAGTCCTGTAGACATGGAACTCATGAAATTATTATTATTCATTTAATTATTTCATGAGTTCCATGTCTACAGGACTTATCCTGTGATTCTTTAACTTCAGCTAATTTTTCTAACCTTAGCACAATATTTCTTAAGCCATGGGCAGTTTTGCAGAGATATATCTCAAGCAAGTCAAAAGTGTTTTGCAGCTGAGAGATATATCTCATCAGCTGCCAAACACTTTTGACCAGGTAATGGTCAGACCCAATTATCAAGCCAAAGATTCTTACGAAATTATTTTATGAGTTCCATGGCTACAGGACTTATCCTGTGATTCTTTACTACTGATTTATTGATTTAACACCCTGAGTGTGAGTGACATACATAAGTACACATGGGTTTCACTAGATGAGCTGCATAAAATATGATTCATTATATATTAACAGTAAATGGGCTAGTTCTGTTGGGAATCCCATATCATTTGGTTTTTAAATGTGTCTTGCAATTTAAAACTTAAAAAGTGTTGTGCTAAGGTTAAAAAAAAGTTATCTTTAACACTGAAGCTCTGAAAGACCCAGTTATAGCTAAAGCTTGCCATGATAGGTTACTTAGTCTTTATGATAGTTGGGGCAGAGGTGGCTCGGTCAGTAGTGCACCAGCTCTTAATCTGCAGTTCCTAGATTCGAATCCCAGCTGGCCCAGCTTGAGATATATCTCTGCAAAACTGCCCACTCTTCTCACTGTTAGAAGGGGACACTGATGGGCTTGGAAAGGCTGCAGTCCATCAGATGGAACATTAAGCCATGGCCCCATGTATGGGAGAGCCCATACTCTGTGCACGTTAAAGAACACTTTGGATGGCTTTGATGTGGGGCTACCATCTGTCTCCCAACAGCTGTTCCAGTGGGTAACCTTCCCCAACCTTCTCTGAGCCCTCAGGGTCCTTATGATCTGGCCATTTAGCCCATTCTGTGCAAAAAAGTGCCTCTCAGAGGTAAAACAACTTAACAACATTATGACAGTCATGGTTTACTTACTGCTGAAGTTGAGGAAGAATGGGACCGTTTTAAGCAGGCTTTCTTGAAGCTAACAGTACTCTTTTAGGAAAAAAGGAGCAGGGGAGGCAAAATTATTTGAGTGCACTTGAGCTTATTTAAGAAAGAAAGAACTGCACGAATATCCTTAATCAATACCCTACTAATCCTAATAGAAAGCATTACAGAGAGTTTAATAAACATGTAAAAGATGAGTTGCTGATAAGAATCTTTGGCTAAATGGCTTGGCTGACAAAGCTGAGGGATCAACTTAGACAGCTTAACAGTGGAGAGCTGTACCAGGTAGTTAATGTTTAGTGTGGGAAAAAACAGATAAGTGTACAAGGATTGAATTGCATGGATTGAAGGATAAAACAAGGTGTTATTGAAGATGAGGATTCTGTCATGGCTAGGTGGCTGAGCATTTCAGAGATATTCTAAACAATGTGATTAGTTCTTCTCCCATTGTTTGTAATGTGGATAGATGCATTATTGGCTTTAATGTTGGCCCTGTAACACAGTCTGGAGTTATTTTGGCTATTTCTAAACTTAAACTACATAAATACCCAGGGGTTGATGAAATTATTACTGAAATGCTTAGAGCTGATAGTGTTTTTATTACCACATGGCTGACTGAAATTTTGAATATCTTTTATAATAAAGGCCTTGATCTTAAGATTTTACCAGAACTATTATTACCTCTATTTTTTTTTAAAAAGATGATCATAGTTCTCTTGTAATAATTATAGGAGAATTAGTTTACTTTCTGTTCCAGGTAAAGTTCCTTGCATGATTGTGCTTAATAGAATTAAGAATTTGGGTGACAGACAACTGTGTGATGAACAGTGTGAATTCAGAAGTGGTAAGGGATGTGTAGATCAGGTTTTTTTATTTAGACAGATTCTTCAAAAATGTTTAGAGTTTCAGTAACCTATGTCTACTAGCTTTGTAGATTTCGAAAAGGCTTTTGACTTTGTTGATCATCATAATTTGTTGTTGATTGTGAGTATACCTGATAATTTGATTAACATAATAAAAGTTCTCTATAATAACACCGAGTCATATGTGAGAGTTGGTAAAGCTTGTAGCAATTGGTGTAACATTGCTTCTGATTTTCAGTAAGAGTGCATTTTATCTCCTTTCTGGATTAGTTTTGTTATTGATTATGTTATACAAAATTCACTGTAAGGGAAAGATTTTGAGCTTAAATGGTCTAGAGATCTGAAAATTTCTGATTTAGATTATGCTGATGATTTTACCCCTTTTGGCAATGATGTTGATGAATTATTATGCTATTTATTATGAACTCTTTCATTAGAGCTGTTGATGAGACTGGTAGTAGAGAAGGTTTGGCAATAAATTGAGAGAAAACTAAAATGATGAAAATTGTGCAGACTGGTTGTGGTTCAATTAATCTGAATGGTTGCACTCTTGAGCAGATGTCTCAGTTTAATTATCTTGGGAGCTACATAACAGATACTGGTGATGTGAGACATGATATTAACAGACATATGTGGATTGCTGTTGGGACTTTTAAGAGTCTATGGAAATTGTGGAGAAATAGATGTATATACCTAAAGACTAAAATTAGACTGTATAATAGTTTGGTTCTTTCTAGAGTTAGTTATGGTAGTGAAACTTGGACCCTTTGTAAACAAGATAACAGGAAACTTAATGTTTTTGATTCTAGATGCTTTCACAATATCTTGGGCATTAGTGGTTCAATTTTGTAAGTTCGGTTGGATCATTTAATCTCTGAGTGACACTCTTTTGCACAAAACATGCTAAATGGCCAAGCCACAAGAACTCAGAGAATCAGAGAAGGATTGGGGCAAGGGAACCCATTGGAACAGCTGTTGGGAGACAGATGGTAGCCTCCCATCAAGGCCATCTGGTGTGTTCTTTAATGTGCACAGTGTATGGATCTCCCACACATGTGGCCATTGCTTAACGTCCCATCCAACAGACGGCAGCCTTTTCATGCCCACCATTGTCCCCTACTGACCTCTATGTGGGTGGGTGGAGAGTTTTGCAGAGATAAAGCTAAACCCTGTTATGCAAAAGGGTCGGCAACCTCCTTTGATCAGCATATTGTGCAATGACAGACTCCGTTGGTTTGTCCAGTGAATAGGGTTATGGAACAGTGTACCTAAAGGCCTTAGAAAGTAGGAGTACAAACAGGATAGACCTCTGTAGCTCATGGCCACTTAAGGATGATGATGATGATTGAGCATTAAAAAAGAAAGATTTTTCTAATTGAGGTTAACAGAAATTTGTTTAGTGTATTATAATTGCTTCACTGTGAGGTAAATCTTGAAATATCACAGTGCAGATTTCTCCAGGTCATTGGTCAAAATCTCTGGGTTAGTGATTCAAGAGATGTGGCACGATGGATTGGTGGGTGGATCTCTCTCCTTCTATTATATAATTTGGTTACATTGAAAAATAAAGAGTAATAAAAGATAGGTAAAAAATTTAAAAGCTCGATGTACTTCAGTTTTTTAAATAAATTTCAAGTACTGTAATACAGTTTATATAGCTCTAAATCATATACCACTTGTGAAATATAAAAACACTTTTCAGTATTACATTCTTTTGTGATTATTTGAACCATTTACAGTAATGAATACTTGTCAAGTTCATGACTTAGCAGCAGATAGAAAATTGTGTCCCAGTTGAATATACCTTTGGATGTTCTTATGGTTTTTTCTTGCCTTGTGGATTTTACTTGGTACTGTTGTGTAACCAGAAGATCTTGAGTTTTTGTCTGGGAAGTTGATTGTGGCTTTTCACAGTTACGTAATTGACGAAGCAATAGTAGCACTCCAATAGTCTCATGTCGAGTATTTGCATAAATTAATCAAATTGCACAAAGACTACTGATTATTTGAGCGATAAACATACACCAAAGATTACTTCTTATGTAAATAAACATGTGCTAAGTTTCAAAAACTGGATCTCTAATAAATAATAGACGCACAAGTAAAAAAACTGACACTTATGGAATTTTTTGCTGTAACTCCATTTATTTTAGTGTAGACCCTATATATATGCATTATATATATATTAAAGCTGCAGTTTAGATAATTATATTTTCTGTAATATATTTTTCTACATAAATTAACATTTCCTTTCATTAGCATCCATAAATTGCAATTTATGTTTTTCTTTTTTTATCAGGTATTGACTGTGATGAAGCAAGATCAGAAGAAGAAAGGGTTATGCTTGAAGATGCAAAACAATGGCTTAATAGCAATAAATTTCAAGATAAAATACATCCAAGAACTGGTGCTTCTGCATTACATGTAGCTGCAGCAAAAGGTTATGTTAAAATTATGAAGTAAGTTTGTTCCTCAGGGTTTGTCAGAATTTATATTTTACTGTATTTTTCATGCTACATATTTTAACTCTTAAAAGTAATAATGTATAATACTCCTTGTACTGAATACATTGATAATATATTCAATGAAAATTAACTTTTTTGTTATATAGGAATGGGAAAAATTCTGAGTGACAAAAAAAAATTTGATCTGTGAGTGATACGTTTCTTTTATATCATATTTCCCACAAAATTTCTCTAAACTGTTTGGCTTCTAGTTTTTCCATATTGATTGAATTTTTAATAAAAAATAACTGTTTTAATGCACACTGTGGATGATATTTATGGATAATATAATGTTATCAGGACAAAACTCATTGCTCTTTGTATCTAGAATATTTTATTTTTTCTCATAAATTGATAATTTAACAAAAACACTAAACACCATTAAAATATTATTAAACAAGATATACTTATTTGAACTATGACACTGATATATATTTTATGTAGTATTCTGTGTTTCCTTTATAAGTTTCAGTTTACACAGTTAACTCTTTCCAGCATAAATGCAATTACACCTCCCTGTTTGTGTGTATGATAGGTACAGCCTTCAGCTTAAATCTCTCCTTGCTAATAGTGAGGTTAGTGTCAAGTTCTTTGACAATTGGGTTTCCTTCTCCTGGGCCAGAATGTATTTTGATCTGTCTTAAACAGCATTCCATGATTAATGTGTCCAGCCTTCCAAAGAAGTCAACTAGTCAAATGCATGGCACCTTCAGAAATGATCTGGTATCTCAATGCAGAATGTGTGAGAACTATATATTTTGGTAGCCCTGTGGTGCAAAAATAAGAGGGAGTCTTGATATTTAGTTAGTGAGACAGAGAGGGATGGTAATGGTGTTAGAACATAATGGGCTCAAACATTCAGCTGTTACTGACAGTACTTTATTAAGCTCTAAAAATACTAAAGAATTTCTTAAAAACAGAATAAACACACACATATACACACCAAAAAAAAAAACTGATATATTATTTATTAAAACAATGTCTACATTTCATATTTTTATAACACTGGTTAAAAATATTTAGATGATATTTTAATCAAGAATAATTTTTTTTATTTAGGGTTACTGTTTTTGAGTCATGTAAATAGAACAATCCCACATTTCAGTCATAAAAAAGGGCAATTAGTCTGTCAGAATTAGTTTTCTGACAGACTAATTGTCTGGTTTTTTTTTTGTTTCCTTTTTCTTAGGCATCTGACCCATTTTAACTGAATATGCATGGTGTACGTTATGTACCCTGGCATCAGTCTGGGTAACATATTCAAGTAGTAAGAACAGATTTTTCTTTTTCTAATTTCATTTATGTACTACATTAGGGCTTGGATCCAGAAACACATCTGTAATGGGGTCAGCTGACTGGACTAAAGCAGAACAGATTGCAATGTCTCTCTACTGTATATTTTTCTCTTTGAGTTAGTAAATTTTGCAATAATTAATAAAAAAAAAACTATTTTTTTTATTCCAATTAGTAAAATTCTCAAAAGTGTCTCTCATTCCCATTCCCCAAATCTGGCCTATATTAGACTTATCTGTCTAAAGAAATCAGTTGATATTATCATAACAAGAATTGCATTTAATTAAAATAAAAAATAAACTCTATTTTAATTGTTCATCTATGGAATGAATAAGAAATATTTCTATTGTTACATACAATATATCAAATTTTGCAACAATTAGTTCATTTTGTAGAAATTACAGCATATAACATTTAAACTTCCATTTGCACATTAAGGACTGGAACAGTGATTAATTTGATATAATGTTGGAAATTATCCTTGCATACAGTATACAAGGATAATTTTAAAGTAGTTTAATGGACTGTGACAACTTTAACATACATAATTGTTTTATACATATTCCAAAATGAAAACAGATGCATGATAATAAATGACAATACTTTTAAAAACTGTTGTCAACTTTAAACATACATAATTGCTTTATTTATATCACAAAATGAAAACAGATACATGATAATGAGGAGAAATAGATTGTTTTTGCATTTATATCCAGTTGTCATATTTGTGGGGATGCACTACTGTAAGAAAACCAGAAATGGCAGATTATGCAAGTGTGCAGAAAGCACAATATCTATCTTCACTTTATTTTTGTCTGTTGGATTTGTCAAAGGTTTAGTTTAGCATGTACCATTATCATAGTCCATCATTGACCTAAAGCACAGGATTGTAATCTATGGAGTATGGGAGGAAATCAAATTTCTTTAGGATGCCTGCACATAATCTTCAGCATTCAATTCAACATCCATAAACTTGATGCATTTCTCTTCATTGTCTTGTCATTTATTTTCCTTTTGTGTGACAAATAGAGTAGGTATAAATGTTTGAAGTTTTAAAGCTACTCTGTGATTACCCTATATAAACAAAACTAGTAATAAATACAATTAACCACATGTTTAAGTGCTTTATATTTCAAAAAATACTAATGCAGTGTCAAGCACCCAGTCGTTGAAACAAACATAAGTTAACAGGTTAAGTATCTTAACTTTTAATTTATAAAGCCACAATAGCACATATTTGATGTATACATGTGTGATTCATGCAAAGCTATTCAAAGATTGGAGTAACTTTACTAAGAACTTGACGGAAGTTATTTTCTTTCTTTGTCTCATAACATTGCATGCATTGCCATTGCTAAAATATCAAATAGTATTTAATATTTAATTTGTTACAGCAAAATTAATTGTATTGTTTTTAATCATTGAAAAATGAACATTTTTTCCAAAAACAGAAAAGATAGTGACCCTGGACATAGGTCATAGTCAAAATTAAGGATTTGTATAATTGAAAGAGGCTGTTAAGTGAACCTAATAGTATTGTAACTCTCCCAATAATCAATCAATTCAATTGCTGGATAGATCATTTCTATGCAATAAACTACTTGCCAACTGTAATGCTCCAAAATGTATGTTAAATATCAGATAGCTGATCAGATGTCAGACAATTTTACCTTGCCAATAAAGTTAAATGCGGGTTCTTAGTATGATTAGCATTATGTTTCAGAAAAGAACTTGAATCGAAAGATTGCCAATCATTAAAGTTAATTCTAGTCAAAACCTCAAACTCTGCTTAAGAGAAAAAAATAAGAAAGTCAAAACTGTTTCATTAAACAAAAAGTTTATTTCAAAATCTATCAAAAAATTACTACAGGATGGAAAGAGACTGATATCTCATTGTACCTGCCAATATAGATATATGTCTAAGAATGTGTATGTATTATATTTGTGTTGTTGATTACTGTTGTTTTTGTATGTTCAATATGTTCAATAAATAAATGCCAAAAATGCCAATATGCAACTTCCTCCTATAAAAATATCTGAGCAGCTAACTGCTCACTCTAACGAAACCACTCCTCTGAGCTCCAACACACTGCTCTACTGAGCTCCAATTGCTCCACTCTAACATTCTGTCTAACATTTTAATTCTGTGACCTAAAGTCACATACTATACACTTGGTTGCAACTGACACCTGTGTGTTGCACACTGGGAAAATCACATTTGCATAATTTGATGACCACCAGTGTAATCCCTTTTTCTGATGTTCGAGAGACTATTGCAGTCCCCGATTCTCTCAAGATGAGAATACGTCATAAATCAGTACTTAAGCTGAATTGCAATTCATCTGTGAATATAACATGTGCCCACTGGTCTCAACTCCAAGTGGGATGTTGGTGACTCCACATTAAACAAGCTTGCTGTGTGGCAGGAGTTAGATGGATACAAATAACAGATCTGGCATAAAGGCATTGCTCACGAAGTCTCCTGTAAACAGTATGCCTTGAAACCCCCATTCTTGTAGCTGCTGCAGGCTCCAATGACAGTTGCCTAGCGATCATCACTCTGTTCCGTCTGGCAGTAAGAATCATTTAACTATAGTTTGCAGCTGTTGTGGCTCTGGGATAGCCTTGTCCTGGTTGATGACAAACATCTCCTGTCTGTTGGAACTATCTCCAGAGTCTTGACAGACATTTTGTGGAACATTCAATGCTCTGGAAACTTCTGTCTGGACTGACATGCTTCCATCTTTCCAATCTCTCTCCACCACTGAAAATCATCCATACAATGTCTTTGGCTCAACATGCCACTGAAATGAAAGCAAGAGTTGCCTAGAACAGCTACAAGCTGTGAGTAGACATGCATCTTTTTAATGCATTCTTAATTTGAATATTCTGGTTTACATGTGGCAACTGTAAATGTGGGATAGTTTTCCACATAGCATATTTTCTATATTCACCCATTTTTAGTACATTCTTTTACATATATCAGCAGTTATATATGTTTTTGTTGATTATCCTTTAATTTTGAGCACCAGTGTGTAAATAATGACTGAACATAGCAAGCTTTCATTTTAAATAAAACTCAGTAAATTTGACTCATGAGCATTTTCTTCCCCTCTTTTCGTGGGCAGAAAATAGGGAGCATGAGTTATGTTAAATTTTTTTCTAACAAATTTCCCTAGCATTATTCTACCCAATTTCTCTAGCATTTTTTATCTTTTTTTTTCTGTAAAATTAGTTATATATACTCAATTTATATAATTATTTTACACACACAGAATTTCATGAGCCTGAAAATATTTTGAATTTAAGAACCTTTGCTTGAAAGAGTGTTTCTGCATAAAATTAAACTGCGAGCTGAAAATGCATTTAAACAATAGGCTATACTGCTTGCAATTCGTGTTCTTTTTGATGCTGTCAGAAATGAAATCTCTCACAAATGAACCAATAAAATTAAAAAAAAAAACAACTATTCAGATTAAATATATTAATTAATTATAGCAAAAATTATTAGCCTTCAAGAATATTCAGGCATAATATGTATATGTTCAGAAATGATACACTGATTTGTAATAAATGATTTGAAAATTTGAAATGATTTGTGATAAATTATAGCTATCAAAGCAAACTGCAATGCCTGAAAAGAAAAAAAAAGCTCATTTTGAAAGTATTGATATATAGAATTTCATAGGCCAGGCAATATTTTGAAGAATCATTCCTTGAAAGAGCATTTCTGTATAAATTCCAATGGTGAGCTGAAAATGTATTTAAATAATATATGACTCACAAATAACATTCATTGAAAGTTGTTAAAATAAGTAACATAACCTCATGCAACTCATATTAATTTCATTTTTTCTAATGACCATTGCATGTATTAACATCTAGCCAATAATTTTTAACAATTAAATCTAGCCAATAATGTTTAAAAATTATAACATCTAGTAATAATTTTTAAACAGTTGAATCAAATCACGCCTCACTAAGTTTGTTGCTTGGGAGTAATAATAACTGTAGTATCATCATGCATAGTTAACATCCTGCCAGAGAATATTAAAGATAGCCTAAAAGTCCATTAATATTTATTTAAAAATACCTATTTTTATTAAATTAAAAAAAAAAGACATATTTCCAACCATGTATTCAACTTATCTATACTCCATTTCACATAAAAAATGGAGCAGCAAGTATCCCTCAAAGAATTTTTTGTTCAGTCATGGTTTATTATACTTAACCATGAAAGCCAATGAAAAAGCAAGTTTCTATGCCTGAAAATGTATCAATCCTCAACTCATTTGGGACCTTCTATGGCAAGTGTTTTACACCTGTAATATTAAAATTTGTCTGTGGTTGCCAAAACTCTTCACTTAAAGAAGCTAGAGCCTTTAGAATGAGAATGTACAGTACAAATGTAAACTGGACAGGTTGAATAAGTGTTAGAAATCGCTATTTTGGATAAAATGACTTTTTACTCTTTCTCCACGCATAGCTTCTGCTCATTCACAAATTCTAATTGAGAAAGTCACCAACTGTTGCCAGGTTTTATCTCTGAGAAGCACTTTTTTTGCATACAATAGGAAAAATGGGCAGATCACAAAAATTCTGAGGACTCAGTTGGGAGTGGAGGATGGGACCCACTGGACAGCTATTGGGAGACTGATGGTAGTCTCTAGTCAAGCCATCCAGTGTGTTCTTTAATGTGCATAGTGTATAGCTCTCCCATACATGGGGGCATAGCTAAGCATCCTATCCAGTGGATGGTAGTCTTTCCAAGCCCATTGCTGCCCACTACTGACAAAGGCTAGGGTGAATATTTTTCAGAGATAAATCTCAATGCTGGCCCAGCCAGAACTTGAACCTGGGAACTGCAGATTACAAACCTGGCACTCTACCAACTTGAGCCACCCCTCCCCACCATTGCTAGATCCCTCACATTCCAAAATATATTATTATAGTAAGGCATCCTATTGCTGGTAGAAACCAGATTTTTTTTTCACCCAACATGAAGTCACAAAGGGAGAATCTGTATAAATGAAATTTGGAACTATTCGATTAAGTATCTCAGGAATTACAGGGGGTCAAAATCTATCAAAATAGAAATAATACTTACAATAATTTGTATAGAGATGATGCCATGGGTAATAAAAGTGGGCACTCACATTAGCAGCAACCTGAGCAACACTGGGGCAATTCTTCTGGTCACTAATATACCAGTGTTAATTATGCTTCATTTAGTACTTTGCAAAATTCAGAAATTAAAAGCTGCATTTTTTAATTGCTCTCTTCTGTAAAGTGCACATACACGACAGGAAATAAAAAATGCAATACCTGCAAGAAATTATGCAAATGTGATGAAATTTAGGGAGGTGGTAGTATATGGAAATGCATGGAAAAGATTAGGTTCGCAGGATGATCGAAACGATTGGACAGGTGCAATTACTGCACTTGATTGCACTGCATTGACTACTTGCACTGCATTGACTACTTGCACAGGTGCAATCTGTGATTGCACCTGTTCAGCACAGGTTCTGTTCAGCACAGATTTTATTAAGTATTTCAGCACAGATTTTATTAAGTTGATCCAGTTCTGTATCCATGGTCATATGTTGATTATACTTAAAAATCTGTGCTGATAATTTCAGCACAGATTTTATTAAGTTGAAATGTTAAAATATTAATATGAGCTTTATTTTTTTGGACATAGTCTGTGATTGGACATAGTCTGTGTTTGACTACTTGCACAGGTGCAATTACTGCACTTGATTGCACTGCATTGACTACTTGCACTGCATTGACTACTTGCACAGGTGCAATCTGTGATTGAACCTGTGCTGCACAGGTGCAATCTGTGATTGAATTACTGCACTGCATTGACTACTTGCACAGGTGCAATCTGTGATTGGACATAGTCTGTGTTTGACTACTTGCACAGGTGCAGAGTAGTCAAACACAGATAAAGGCAACCAAATCTCCTGGCTTACAAACATTGTCGAAATTGTTCTAAACCACTAAAGATGCCCTTACACAGATGTCTGCAGCTGTTCCAATAGTTAAGACTTTGAGCATGGAAGGATCATCAGCATTAGAGAAGATGGTATGTCGTACAGAGATGTGGCCCACCTAGTTGGTCACAATCCCAGCACCATCATACACATATGGTGCCAGTGGATTCAAAAAGGATCCAGCACATGCCGACAAGGATCAGAAAGACAACATATGACCATGGAGCGACAGGACTGTCATTTGTGACTACAACGTAACTGCAAAGGGACTGGCAACAGGCAACACATCGGAATACCTACCAGGTGGACAGTAAACAACAGGCTTTTACAGTTTTCATTGCAAGCTTATTGTCTGGAACTGTGTTCCCCTCACATCTTCCCACATGCAAGCATGTCTTTAGTGATGTTGCCTCATACAGAACTGGAAAGAACAGGAGTGGAGTACCTAGTGTTTAGTGATGAATCTTGTTTTTGTCATGGTCGGCATGATGGTAGACAGTGTGTTCACTGTCATCCAGGGAAAAGGAACGCTACCCAGTGCATGCGATATCATCACTAAGCTCCAGCAGCTGGTGTCTTGGTGTGGGGTGGCATTAGTCAGACATCTCAATCAGAACTGGTCATCATAAGGAAATCTCTAACTGCCCAACAATATGTTCCAACATTTTGCAGCCAGTGGCTGTCCCATTTGTTCAGCAGCACAAAACCTTTTATCAGCAAGATAACAACCATCCCCACACAGCCTGCATTAGTCTGAAGTATCTACTTCAGCAAAATGTTCAGATACTACTATGGCCAGCATGCTTGCCAGACCTTTCACCTATTGAACATGTCTGGGACATGATGGGCTGACAGCTACAGCAACACCCAAGAGGTGCGGCAACCACTGTCGCTGAAATGGAACAGCGACTTTGCACTATTTGGCATTCTGTCCCTCAGGAGGATATTATAGAACTGTACAATAGCCTTCCCTGTCATGTTCACAAATGCATTGCTGCGTGGGGCAGTTCAACATCGTACTAATTATACCACTTTACCGGGTAGGTAAAATGGTAATTTCCCATATTTTTTTAGATCTTCTACTGTGGCTTATAAATTGACAGCTCCTGTCAGACCTCTGTGGCAAGCAGCTACTTGAGGGGGTATTTATTTATTTATTTTTATAAACAATTGCACATTTCAATAAAATGGCATTAATCCTTCCAGGTAGTGCATTTTTTACTTCTTGTAGTGTATTAATAATGTACAAGTGCTTTCGGAAAAGTACTTATATCCTTGCATAAGGTGTGGAACTATTTACTGTGGCAGAATTATATCTGTGAGTTGTTCTTGTAAGAACTCATGTGAGTGTGGCCTCTTTTCATTGGTTGATTGCTTTCTTTGATCTTCAGATATGCAGTTCCATTCTTTATCTGGATGGAGTACAGCTAATATTTGACACTGCATGCCCTCATACTATTCTTAAACCCCTGTCAAACGCCCTATTATGCAAAGAGTAATGGCAACCATAGACACACATCTTTTATTATTATAGATGTTTATTTGTAGTTTTATGTGTAACTTTTTCTTGTGTTTTGAATAATGATTATATGATTGGCTATGTGCTTTATCTTTTAGCCTTCTAATTCAAGCTGGAGCAGATTTAAATGCCCAGGATAATGATGGGTGGACACCTCTTCATGCTGCTGCCCACTGGGGTCAAAAGGAAGCATGTGCTATATTAGCTGATAGTTTAGCAAATATGGATATTCAGAATTTTGCTGTATGTTTTATTCATTTTTTTTTGTAATTAAAGTTAACTATCATTAACATGTTTTGACCAGAATTATAAAGAAAGGACTGTTATGAGTGAACTGAGAGATACAAAATTTTTAAGTCTTGAAAGATTAAAGCTCATCATATATTAATAATATTGCTTGTTCCACTCTTTTTGTAGGGGTCTGTCAGATTTTATTAAGTTGAAATGTTAAAATATTAATATGAGCTTTATTTTTTGGTCAAGATTTTATTATAGAATTTATGGTAATGATCACATGGGTATTACTAGATTGCAGCAATATTTTTAATGCAGAATGAAGGAAAAGAAACCTTTTCTTTAACAATGATTGTTTTCTCTGTTAATTTTAATAAATGACCAATATTTTTGCTATTTTTATAAATTTTTATTTTTTTTTTATTTAAAGGGAAAAAAAATTATTACCAGTGTATAATAAGTTATTCAAATAATCAGATCTCTATCAGCCTGGATGATACTGTGGTTATAAATTGGATTGTTATTGGCCTCTGTACTGAATAAGTTAGTTCTCCAAAATTCTTTTAATTAGTATATCAGAGAGGTTGAATAATTTTCTTTTTCAAGCACAGATTTAAGTAAGTCCACGCATTACTTGCTTTAATGTTTGTCCTATATCATTTTGTTGTTTAAACTGTCTGATTATCTCAGAATTAAAACTGACCAAATCCCTAGTGGCAGATGAAATTACTACTGAAATATTTAGAGCTAGGAATGATTATGTTATAGATGATTAAATGTTATATGTTATAGATGATGAAAAATTATAGATTATGTTATATGTTATAGATGATGAAAAATTCTGTATTTTTTCTCTGATATAATCGTGATTTCAGACTTACAAATTAGTCCTCTTCATCAGATATAATGTTAAAAAGATCAATGACATTCGGAAAACTATATGAAAAAATGTTCTTTTTTAACACTTGAAATAATTAGTCGAAAAAAACAATTGGTTCTCCTGAGTGAGATTCAAACCCATAACTCCCAGAAGCATGATGGGGGGGGGGGGGGATGGTCCTAACTGCTAGACCACCGAAAGCTAACCATTTCTTCAACAATAAACAATTGTAATAAAATTAATGTGACATATAAGCATTACTGCAATTTTATTGATTTGCCAGTAGCGTAATCTATTATCAAGATTGGACAGCCATGCCTGCCATATATGATAGTAGTAATATTTGTCACTCATGCTCACAACAATTTATATGTAATTCAGTAATAAAGTGTCACAAGAAAATGTTCTGTTGACAAGAAAAGCTTGAAATAATTAGTTGGAAAAAGCTTGGTTATCTTTAGTGGGATTCGAATCCACGCCACCCAGAAGCATGACAGGCATCCTAACTGCTAGACCACCAGAAACTAACCATTTCTTCAACAATAGGACAACCTTTTTTTTCAAGTGTTTCTTATTTACAGGACATTTTCCTGAGATACTTTATTACTGAATTACTTATATAATGTTATTTGACACACTGTTGAAGAAATGGTTAACTTCTGATGGTCTAGTGGTTAGGATGCCTGGCATGCTTCTGGGAGGCATGGGTTTGAATTCCACTCAGGACAATACATATTTTTCAACTAATTTTTCAAGTGTTTCTTGTCTACAGGACTTTTTCCTGTGATACTTTATTACTGTTGTTTTTTAATATATTTGTAATATGTGACAATGAAGTATGTTGCCTATGAAGTTAATATAGCATTGTCACATGTTTATTGTTATAATAAAGATAAATGTTAAACTCTTAAAGAATTCTTATACATAATTGTGTAATATTATGCAATAGCATAGCAAAAATATCCTTGTAAGCACATTTACACTGTCCATAGAACAGTCCTTTCATTAGGAATTTTCTACATGCACATTAGACAGAAGCTCACTTTAAAGTGGCAAATTTAAAATGCACTTAGTAAAATTTAATGGTATACACAACAGCACAAAGAAGCACAATAATGTACTTTTCACTACCCAAAGGCCAGTCAGTTGATAGAATTACCATATGTGGACTGTACATGATAAATAACATGTACAGTCCACATGATAATACTGCATCTAATCTAATTCTTCTACTTCTAGAACTACTATCTTGGTAATTCTACATCTAATTCTTCTTCTACAAACTCTGCTAGAAGTCAAAATCCCCACTGTTCTCCATAAGTGGGTTACCATATTCTGTTATCATTTAGTGATAAACATACTGTTTGGAACAGTAACCAATAGTAATCAATTAATAATAAAACAAATTAATGATCTGAAATTTTCACTAAAATTGCTTACTGAAATCAGGAGCATAATTAGGTTTGTAAAGACCCAGGTTCAAGTTCTTAAGAGCCCCCTCTTCCCCTTCACGCATGCACAACTCGTCAACTCTGTTGTGTGATAACCAATATACATGTGTGTGTCATCAAACATTTAACCCTTTGATGCCCATAATTGCCCAAAACAACCGAAATTTTGAAATGGACTCATCCAAATAGTGATTCCTTTGTCTTTAATACCCTCTACCCTTTTCTGAAATTTCCTGGGTGTTAAAGGATTAAATGTAAAATGCAATCATCAAATCTGTATATGTATGTAACAATAATTATAGAGGTACATTTTACTTTTTGAGGCTAGTTATATGCGAAACATTATAAACCACTTGAACGTTTAAATTAATATCCAAAATTACATGTACCTTGGCTTTACTGTAACCCTCTACATGAAATAAATTATTATTATTATAATTGCCTGAAATGGTGTGGAGACATAAAAAGAAAAACGTTGCAGGCCATGCATGAACCTCTATCCTGACTGGTCTTGGTTTGGGTCTCTCTTTGTGCCATTATAATTGTGCCACTGATTCAAATTCAGCCCAGTATGCATCGAAATAAAGCTTTGAGCTGAGCTTGCTTACATATATCACAAAACCCTATGCTCACTACTCAATATCAAAGCATGAATTTTCAAAGCTTTTGAACATTTGTGATTGCTGCAAAGAATATTTTGTCATTTATGAATTTTTGCTGATAATCTGTGCATATAGATATCAGTAAATAGGAACTGTTGTTAATTAAATTACAATGACTAATATGCACCTTAATAGTATTACAATGGTTAATACTCACCTCAATAATCATTGAGCATGGAACTATTTAAATAATTAACCCTTCAGCATCAGGGAGAATTTGTTGAGAGCAAATTTTCCAAACAGTTGACTCTCAGTGCCAGTCTCTTTGTATGATAGACTTATGCAATAGTTTATTCAAACTGCTTGATATAAAAAAAGAAGCAATAATGTACTATTAAAGCTGTAGGGCAGTTTAAGGTAAACACCTGCATTGGCTAAATACATAATTATAAATACCTGTAGATACTGTTCTAGAATATTGCCAAAGTTCAGTTCTTCAGAGTAGAGTTGTTCCAAGACATGCAGTTGGAGCTCATGACAATGACCATGCAGTTGGTCAAAACCAGTCAGCACGCTAAGGAATATTGTGAATAAAAAACTCAGTTAAAAAAAGTTACTGCAAACTCTAACAGTAAACTTTAAGCTATCTAAACTTTTATATAATAGTAAAAATAAAAAAATTGGTGTGTGCTTTCAAACAACTACATGGTGCATTACAAAACATAACCCTCAGACATTTAATAACAAAAGTAAAAACAGAAGGAAACTTCAATCACACAACTGGACTTTCTATGAAACAGTGAATCTATAGTATACAGTGAATCAAGAACTAAAAAGTGCTGTGATAAACCTGGAAACAAGGAACCTCCAACTGCACTTCTGGGACAACTCTACTCTGAAGAATTGGAGTTTTGCAATTGTTTAAAGTGAAAAGTTTTTAAAGGTATTTATAACCATGTATTTAGTCAATGCAGGTGTTTATCTTTAAATGCCCTACAGTTTTAATAGTACATTATTGTTAAACTTGTGTAAATATTAAGTAAAAAGCTGTGAAACCATTTTTCTAAAACAAATAATTTGTTTTAAACAATTATTGGCATGATATTAGACTGTTCATTCTGGATGGCCTTGGTGTCAACAGGAACTCTTTCTAGTTCATGCTTATAAATTTTTGTATTAAGAATATTATATTCAATATTTATATTATCTTTCATTTCATAGACTAAACCTTTTTCCTTATACAATATGGATCATTCTGCAATGGAGCAATTTTTTTTAATAAATCCTTATTCTTTTGAGGACTTGAAATTGGTACAAAAAAGTACCTACTCACCAATATTAAATCTCTCTGTGTCTTGAGCACTATAATGTTGAACGTGCTTCTCCTGCTATTTCACAGTGTTTTCCTTAGCTTTATTAATTATCTTAGTATGTGATTTGTCCTGAACTTAATACTTTCAGGAGATGCAGAATGAAGTCTTATCTATCTCCTGGTAGGGTCAGCTCACAACCTAAAAGTATTCTGACTGGCACATATTTTGTCATTTTATGAGCCATTTGAAGCAAGCTAGAAATAACTGTGGCAGATATTGATCCTATGTACAATGTTATGGCAGACAGTGACCCTATATACAATATTGTGTCAGATATTGATCCTACAAAAAATGTTATGGCAGATATTGATCCTACATACAGTATTGTTGAGCTATGTAGACTACATATCATTCTGTCAATGTTGTGATTCATTCTCTCAGTTAAATTGCTTTATGGGTCATATGGCATTGTGAAAATATGATTAATTTTGAAGGTCTTATCAACTACATTAGCCCATTGTGTGCAAAAAAGTGCTGCTCAGAAGTAAAAATACCAATCACTATTTCTATCAGAGGTAAAATTGTTATGTTTATATCTCAATGCAGACACAGTGTGATCCCAAGCAGACAACTAAGATTGTCTTACGTATTGATTATAAGTTATTAATTATAAGAAATTAATTTTATTTGTGTTAATATCACAAAGTATGAAAGACACTGAGTTTGATCATTGATGCCACAACCCATTGCTTCCCTTGTGGCATGACAAGATCTGCCACTGCTGCAGTTCAAGAAGTTGCTCAAAAAGAACTGGAAAGTGCTGTACAGCAGTTATTTCTGTTCTAATTTATGTACTTAAATCGATTAAACACTTATTAATTATTAGCGATTAACTTCACTTGCAATCATATTATAGCACCAGGATCTTGGATTGTGCATTTGCCCGGTCCCACCCCACTCTCAAACCGTTACTGGCAGAATCCAATATTGGCCTCCCATTCCCCACGAAAACAATTGGAGCTCAATGATGGATGGGACCTCATCTTGCCACTCAGGAAGCGATAGGTTAAGGTATCAATGATCAAAGTTAGTGTCTTGCATACTTTATGATATTAATGGAAATTGAAAAAGAAGTCTAAATATAATAAAACTAATAATTGATTAATAATCTCTTAATCAATATAATGATCACATTAGCACTATAATTTTAGAGAGAACAGAAATAATTGTTGCTTAATCCTTACCGTGCTTTTTAAAGAAAGTGCTTGAGCTGCGGTAGTGGTGGACCTCATCATGCCACATGGGAAGTGACAGGTTGCAGCAGTGATGATCGAAATCCATGTCATGGGTACTTTATGATATTAACAAAAATAAAATTAATTTCTAATAATAACTAATAAGCAATATGTAGACAACCTTAGTCGATTAATAATTGATTATTCGATATATTCGATGAATTTTGCGTGAATATATGCTCAAATACAGTAAAACTAGCTTATTTATGTATCACAGGTGAAACACCCACTTGGTGAAAAGCATGCTAAAGTGGGAATCGTCCAATGTCCAATCTATTACATTAGCACCAATGAAATACTTAAAAACAGTAATGTTTAAATAGATTTTACTGAAGCTAAAATAAAAAATATGGATATTTTCTAGTAGAGGCAAAATTTATAAACAAAAGTTTTTTTTTTATTACTTTAGAATTTATCTTATTGCTCAGAATTAAATGCTTTTTCTTGTGACATATTATGTTTGTTAGTTACTTCAGGATAAAATTAAAGTTACTCATTTTATTCTCTGAATTTATTCATTTCAAAATAAACCTGCCCAGCAAATAAAATTAAGTTTCAGAAACCTTCCACTTGTTAAGCAGCATCTTATATTGAGAGAGTTTGCATTAGCTTGGCCATATTGTTCACATAAAGACCATAGATCAGAAAATAAATTATCAAAACTCTCCTTAAAAACATAGAGGTGTAGGCCTCTATGTTTGTAAGTGTAGGAAAGGTTGGGGGAGGGGACTCATTGGAACAGCTGTTGGCTTTCTGTCAAGGCCATGCAGTGTGTTCTTTAACGTGCACAGAGTATGGCTCTCCCACACAAGTGGCCATGGCTTTTAACGTCCTATCTGATGGACCACAGCCTTTCCAAGGCCATCAGTGCTCCTCCTGACAGTGGGCATGGTGGGTAGTTTTGTGGAGATAAATCTCAACATTGACCCAAGTGGGACTCAAACTTGGGAATTGCAGATTACAAGCTTGGCACACTATCGGCTGAGCCACCTCTGCTCCTCAATGAATGGGAACTGAATGTTTAGCTCTAATATATGTTTTACACATGCATAATTTTGTTATATATAAAAGAAAGTGAACACATTGAAAGTTAATAATTCTCAGTAGAAACTTATAATGCATTATGATTCAGTTAAATAAAAATTGCAGTAATTGTTTATTAAGAAAATTAAAAGAAATGTATACCATTTGGGTGCCCTTTGTCTCTGGCACCTGTGTACGTAGTACATTTCACACATGCCTTGAACTGGGCCTGTGTTTTTGATCAGTGTTTTGTGATCCATCAACATGTATGTTTCTTAAATGAACATTTTTTTCCCCTTTGTTGTGTATTTATTACAAAAAACTTTTCACTTAATGGCAATATATTTGTAATTTGAACAATTCTAAAAATAGCTGTACAACTCGAAGGGTTTAAATTTAGCTTTATCATAGACTAATATATTCCATTGTCTGTTATAAACTAGAAATATGGGTTGCAAAATGGCATCTGATAGACCCACAAACCCCATGTTGTAGGAGGTGCCATGGTTAGGGGGGGGGGGGGGGGGCTCTGCAAAACATTTTTTGCAAAATTTATGGGAAACTTGATATACAACTCCCTAAAGGAATATACCACATTTTTTTCTATAGCTGTGAATTAATTATATAACAGATCATGAACAATCAACTTCATTATCTACTAGAAATTCTCCTTGCTGCCTGTGAGCCAGAACTCATTGTCTCAAAGCCTTTCCTTAGTTCTCTAACGAATAAAGTTTACACAATATGATTAACTTTTGGTGTTTTTTTTTATGAAAGTTGGATTAAATGACATATGTTAGTGCACTAGAGTCAAAGTTACATTGTGCATAATTAATTAAATCCTGAGTCTGTCCTTAATAATTTGGCAGTCCTGTAAAATAAATAATTAAAAAATATTGTATTCAAAATAAAAGAAATGAAAATCAACATGAAACACTTTTAGATAAAGAAAGCACAAGAAAGTGTCACAAATTGTCTTTATAACTAATTTTGAATTGGTGATATCAATTAGAGACAAAGGGCAGTCTCCCAGTTCATCATAGTTAAGACCAGTACTACACTTGCAGACCTTCGGTCAGGCATGAGTATATGTATGTATAGAAAATATATTAACTTGTTTGGGCTTGCATAATCTCTGGTTGCTTAAGGATTTTATAGTGTATTTATGCATATGTAATACTTTGCTTTGTATATCATATTTTTTTCTTTAGGGCCAAACATGCTTTGATGTTGCTGAACCAGATTTAGTGAAATTACTTGAAGAATTGAAAAAGAAACAAGCCTCTGTAAGACAATTATACACTATTTATATAAATGTTGTTTTTGATGATACTGTATATATAATTTCATTTTGAAAACTAATATTTTAGCATTCACCAAATTAAATTTGATTATCCATAATTTAAAAAAATATATATATTTCATATTAAGTACTATTTATTTGTGAAGTGGGACTAAATAGAAAATGGTATAGCTACCAACTATGCATACCATTTCTTTGTGGACAGTTTGTCATACAGACTAGTGTTTGTTCAGTTGTGATGTACTCTTCCCAAAAGTGCAGAGGCCTGTAAATGGTATGCCTTATTATGCTACATTAATTACAATAAACCCATACTGAACTTTAAGCAGTAAATTTATACACCTAACCATGTGTGAAACTATTTTTGAGTG
Source organism: Ryuthela nishihirai (assembly GCA_038380435.1). NCBI lineage: Eukaryota > Metazoa > Arthropoda > Arachnida > Araneae > Heptathelidae > Ryuthela > Ryuthela nishihirai. Next base: position 5,383,929 of record JAWZYU010000004.1, read on the forward strand.
CTTCTGTTAGTGCATATTAAATTTAATTTAAGGCTATTAATCTGCGTATATGTTCACAAAGATATTCAGTTATTTACATAATTAATAAGAACCAGTTGACTTGTAAATGTCTGTTTTCCAAGTCAACATGGTTGTCTGTTATGTGCAGGAAAGTCATATCCTGTGCATGTTAAAGAAATCACTTGATGGCTTTTATGGGTGGCTTTCATTTTCCTCTAAAAGAATGTAATCTCCTTCCCATATCTTGCTTTGGGTGTTGGTTCTTTTTGACTTTGCCATTTAGTATCTTATGAAGTAAAAAATTATCATTTAGCATAAAATGACTGATCCTTTTAGGATTGATTGTTTCATAAACAGCCAATGTACACGAAAAAGAATTTTTCTAAATGTAATGTTTCCCATTTCATATTTTTTCTAATTTATATTCTAAAAAAAAGTTTTTCTTAATTTTAAAATTTATTATAAAATTTTGCAAGAAGCTGTATAAATTTTTAGAACTAGCAGACATTGCTGCTAAGTATGCCTCTCCTCTATGCAACATTTCATTGCCATTTCCATTTCCAGAAAGGTTTTGTTAACAAGCGTCTTGTCCAGGGATAGGCATTTTGGCTTAACAGACAATTCACTCTCTATAAATAAGCCTTTTTGAAAGTACAGAAGTGTTAAAACACTCCTTTAGTTGAAGGTATCATTTGAAGCTTAAATGTTAAAGAATGACAAGAAATAAATTCAAAAATTTAAAAATACCTCTCTTCCTATATGGTCCTAAAAAGTAGAAAATAGATGTAAAGCATATCGATGTTGCAATCAGTCACTGAGTTTGTATTCACTTCAAAGGAAGATAGGGCACTGGCAATTTTGTGTAGGTAAATCGGCACCCTATCTTCCTTTGAAGTGATTACAAAACTCAGTGACTGATTGCACCATTGACATGCTTTAGTTTTTTTTTTCTACATATAGAAAGATAGCTATTTTTAAAAAATTTTAATTGATTTATTTTTTGTTACTAAAAACACTTACCTTCAGAAACTTTCATTTGATATATGACTCATAAGCATTGACCATATTTGTCCTCTCTTTTGGAGTCATGTTTGAGGAGTCCATGACATTGAAGACGTCACAAGCTTTAATTTGAGATATGACTTGTTAAAGTTGAATCCCATGAAAGTCTGCCCTCCCATTTTATCAAAATGGGAATAGCGGGGATAAAATTCGAAATAGTTTTCTACAGTCATTATATGAGCTTTCATTTGGCACCTAACTCGTAACTGTAGGCCCTCGCATTCAGAAGATATAGTAGAATGACTTTCACATTTCCAGGGGCGGGGGTGGCTCAGTCGGTAGGGCGCCAGGCTCGTAATCTGTAGTTCCCAGGTTCGAGTCCCAGCTGGGTCAGCGTTGAGATTTATCTCCGCAAAATTCCCCGCTCTGCCCACGGTCAGTAGGGGACACCGATGGGCTTGGAAAGGCCGCCGTCCGTCGGATGGGATGTTAAGCCATGGCCCTGTGTGCGGGAGAGTCATACCCTGTGCACGTTAAAGAACACTCTGGATGGCCTTGACGGGAGGCTACCATCTGTCTCCCAACAGCTGTTCCAGTGGGTCCCCTCCCCCAACCTTCTCTGAGCCTTTGGGGTCCTTGTGACCTGGCCATTTACCCATGGTGTGCAAAAAAGTGCCGCTCAGAGGTAAAACAACCCAACCCATTCACATTTCCAGTTTTTTAGAGGAGAAGAAAGCATGAGGGGTCAATTTTTTAAGGACTGACACTCTCCATGTCACAAGCTTTCATTTGACACATAGCTTGTTACTTTTCACATTTGTGTTCAGGAGATATAGGGGAACAATCATTTACACATTTCCCTGTTTTTAGGGGGGGGGAAGAAAGCATGGGTGGGGTAAATTTTTTGTAGCCTATGACATTCCCTGTGTTGGAAGCATTCATTTGACACATGGCTTGTTACTTTCAGCATTCACATTCTGGATATATATTGGAATAGTTTCATATTTCGCTTTTTTTGGGGGGGGGGGGGGGAAGAAAGCACTGGGGGTCAATTTTTCATAGCCTATGACACTCCCAGCACCACAAGCTTTGATTTGACATATAAATCATTATGTTTCTCCTTCACATTCAAAAGATATAGTGGAACAATATTTTATCAAATCCACAAACTGACAAATGACAAAGCCAAAAGCAATAGGAAGATGGTAAAAACGTTTGCTCTTGGTTATACATATGTTGTCTTTAATTTCTATGGGCAGATGATCAGCTTATATGCCGGTTTTAGAACACCATTTTAACCATATATCACATTTTAATCAAATGACCATTTGCTAATGCTGAACATATTTTTTATTTTAACCACTGACATTTAATATCTGAGCCCTTTATGAATTCAGGCATCTTTTATCTAATACTTATGTTTTACCTCTTATTTCAAGTTTTTTGTTATTTTGCAAGAATTTTTAACTGAGTTTGATTCTATTATTCTAATATTTTGAATTTAATATTTTTTTGAATTAAAGACTTCTATATCACCTGGCATTTTTATGACTTTAATCATTTTGGTTGTATTAGCACTGAATGCTGTATAGAAAGGCTTTCCCTAATTACCATAGGAGGGATATGCAACTTAAAGTGTATGAAGCAAATTTGTCTATCTCACTGAATAAACATAGATAGATATTAATAATTTCTTATGGTTGGGAACTGGCATTCAATTTTATGTATATACTGTAGAAATGCTTTTTAATTAAATCATGTTGTAGATATAAGTGAATTTGATCTTATTCATTATAATTGTATCTGAAAATAAAGTATTCTACAATGTGGGGAACAAGAGTTGATTCAGTCAGTAGTGCACTAGGCCTGTAATCCGATGTTCCAAGTTCAAGTCCTAACTATGCTTTGCATTGAGATTTGTTTAACCTCATTCTCTTCTTGGTAAGAAAAGAGAAACCAGTTGTCTTGAAAAGGTTACTGTATGTCAGATGAAACATTATGCCATGACCCTGGGTGCAGGAAAGCCATATTTGATTTGTACGTTAAAGAATGTGTCAGTGATTTGGATGGAAGACTTCCATTTGTCTCCTAATAGTTCTCCAGTGGATCCCCTTTAGATGCCCAACTCTGAATCCTGGAGGTCCTCTTAACCTGGTTATTTAGCCCTTAATCTTTACAATGCCAGGCATGGAAAAAAAAAAGCCTGGCCCAAAAAGGTAAACTTTAGACCTTCTTTTGTCAAATAATTACTGAAAGGAATTATGGCTTGTTGTATGCAAAATAATAAACATTTAATTCTCAATTTTCTAAAATAAAATATTTAACCAAAAAAGATGACTAGTTTTGTTTTAATAGGGCTACTACAGAGGCATGTAATAAAAAAATGCATCTTGCAATTCAAATATAAATTTATTTTAAAAAAAGCTAATGGAAATAAATTTAATGTATGTGAATAGAAAAAGCTATTTATTTCTGAATATCAAAGAAAAATTTTACTTCAAGCAAGAAAATTACTCTTTTTTTATAATTTTTTTTCTCAATATCATACTTTGAGAAAAGTCAGACTTTTGACCAGTTGTGTCCAGTCAAATAAACAAGTCAACTTTAGAATTAAAAAAAAATAACAAATGAATAGAAGCAGGTCATGTATATATCAAAAGAAAGGACATTAAATTGGAATTAAGAAAATGACAATAATAATAATAATAATAATAATAATAATAATAAAAAAATAGGTAATGCTAAAATAGTTTTTAATTGCAAAATATACTAAAATGATGCAAAAACATATATGGCTGTATTTTTATGCAATTCACTGAAAACCTCCAATTAAAAAAAAATGTTTCCTTAGCATCTGACTTCATTTTATTGAGAAACAGATGGTAAGATGTTTACAAAATAACTCATTTACTTCGCTGGAGCCCTCAGGCAGCTAGTGGGGGACTGTTCTGAAGATAAAACAGCATCTACAGCAAAGGCATCATTTGAGCTGTTCTAATAGCAGTTTGAGCAAGAGATTGGGCTTTTTATTGAGGAATAAATTCACCAAATTGAGCAATAAATTAAAAAAAAATTAGCACTTTTTAGGAGCTCTGAAATGTCTATTTTTACATAATACACTGCTGGCCATTAAAAGTGCAACACCAGAAAGAACTCATCAGATTGTCCTGAAATATGCAAGATGGGTAGCCCATGAGAGAACATGTAAGTGATTCAAAGCACAACACATACACACATCATGTGTGACAATAACACCCCCTGGAAGTGGTAGAAGAGGAGATAGAGCCAGTGTAAAGCACTGGAATTGTGCTTGCTCACAGTTCTTGTGTACTAAAGGATCAAGTATGCCTCGTCGAAGAACACGGCATCCATACGACCAGGTTTAATCCAGGTTTTAATCAAGGGAGAATTGTGGGATTACAGGAAGGCAGATTATCATACCGAGACATCGGTGCTCATGTTGGACGGAATGCTGCCACAGTGATGAGAATATCGTGTGAGTGGGTTGAGGAGGTACAAACTCACTGATGTGAGGGATCACAATGGCCCTGTCACACAAATGAATGAGAAGACAGATATATCATGCACATGGCTATGAATGATTGTACAGCCACATCAAACACCTTAGCTCAACAGTTAGGGTGTGTTGCACATCAACCAGTGTCTACATGTAAGGTTTGACGTTGTCTGCAGCATCGCGGCACCTTTGCTAGGGGGCCATTGCTTCAGCTACCATTGACTCTACAACACAGGCATATGTGACTGCAATGGTACCAAGAACGTCGCGCATGGATGTGCGAATGGCATTGTATCGTTTTTTCAGATCAATCCCACTTCAGTATGCAGCACCATGATGAATAAATTTATATCTGGTGGTACGTCGATGACGACAGGCTCAGTGAGACATGCATGATGCAGTGCCATACAAGTCTGGCCTCTGGTGTTATGGTATGGGGTGCCATTGGACTCCACTTATGCATTACCAGTACTTTGAACAGCCAGTGTTACATCACTGAGGTGTTGAAGCCTTGGTCGTACCTTTTCTTCAGGGGCTCTCTGGTGCCATTTACTAAACAGGACAGTGCCCAACCACATGTGACATGCATCATCCAACAATTCCTGGTTAGCTACACTTCTGCCTTAGCCTGCATGTTCACCAGATCTGTCCCCAGTTGAACATATCTGGTCCATGATCTCATGACGACTAGCACACCAGACACCAGCAGCTGCTACAACAGATGAACTTTGGCTATGTATCGAAACTGCATGGACTGACATTCTCCAAACACACATCCAATGTCTCATGCTCTCAATGCCGGACTGTGTAGCAGTGGTTATTGCTGCTCAGGTGGCTACACAAGATACTGATTTCTTTGTATTCTACAAGTCTAACTGAGTTGTATTTGTAATCATTTGATCCTTGTAACATAAGCTATGTATTCACTAAATATGGCTTTAATATCTCTTGTCTTTCCTGGTGTTGCACTTTTAATGGCCAACAGTGTGTATAGATATATATATATAAATAAAAAAAGTTCAAACTTTAGTTGTTTTTTTAAATTTTTAAATTTTTTTATGATACTAAAGACTGATTTTATGATTCATGGCCATATGTGCAGGCTTTGTGAAACTGATTTTATAGGTTGTGTCATGATAAGGTTAATTAAAAAGCTTAACATCCTTACCTTAGAAGTTGTGTGACAGATGCAGAGATACGTGATTTCTGGTAAAAAATGAAAAATTATCTAATTAGCTATTCAATAATAAATAACACAGGAAACACCCTGTAGACAAGGAATACTTGAAAAAAATGAGTTGAAAAAAATTGGTTGTCCTGACTGGGATTCGAGCCCAGGTCTCCCAGAAGCATGCTGGCTGCTGGAACTTTTGGAAATCTATGTGAATGTTGGAAAATGAGCAGATATACAGGCTTTGTAAGCATTTAGTCCTTCTAAAATTTAGTATAGTAATGAAACTTTGACTTTCTGCAAATCAAAGAGCTAAATCTTCATGGTTTTTATTCCAGATATTAATGAGTATTATTATGATCATGGATATTGAATGGTTTGATTTTTGTGATTAAGTTTCAAGACTATCCATTAGTCACCTTTTAAAGCAGTTTGTGTAAAGAGGTCTTGTTGCTTTGGCTATATTTCAAGAAGATAGTTTAGCAGATAGATCATGAATGTTGTTTCTAAAGATATGAAGAAAAGATTAACTGAGAGTGAGATAGATAACATAAAACAGTATCTTATTAGTATTTATTGCCATTGGATGAATGCAGCAACTTATTCTTGAGATAAATGCATTTGGAAAACAAAGTCTAATTAGTTCTCTGTGGTCTTAGTTGTTTTAAGATTCTCTATGTGTATAAGCATATGTGCTTGGTGTATATATGTAGAAGGGTTAATATGACCTTTTTTAACATATCTGTTATTCTAGACTTGATACTAAATCTTAATGCTAAAAAACTCCTTAATGTTTCAAAACATTAACAATGAAATGTTTTCAGATGCAGAAAGAGAGACCTGAAATTCAAGCTATTCTTCAAAGAACAAGTAATAGACCACCATTAAAACGCAGAACTTCAGTTACCAGAATGAGTGGTCAAGAAAAGAGCAAGTCTGTAATGAAAGATACAAAATCTGAGAGAGCTCAGATTGAACAGTTATGTCTACCAGAAGAAGATGGTGAAGAGGAAAAAGGTATGCTTTATGTAAAAAGTATTTCATTTATTGTAATGCGAGTGTTGTAGGAAACTGGTAATAATTTTCAGGGTGAGCTACTCTTAGCATACATTAAGTACAGTGCATGATTATAGTCGCCTTACGAAAAAAAAAATAGAAGTAGCATTTTTGCATTGCAGTTTCCTGATGGGTAAAATGAATATAAAATTTAACAAATTTATCAGCTTCTAAGCCAAAAGCATGCCATACTTCTCCATCAGTGATTATCAGTAATTTACAAGTCAGTGGTTGCCATTAGACTTGTAAGCTGTTACTTTCAATGGAATTTCAGATGCATATTGCCCATTACTATAGTTTATAATATTAAAATGTTACTTATTACTGAGACTAATGTCAAAATGTTACTGGACTTTTATTACAATGGTATGTAGTTACTTTTATTAATAACATACTGTTATTAATGGACACTCAGTATAATCCTATGTTATTATTTGACAGAAAAAGTAATCCTAAGTGGTATCTGAACTGTAAGAGAAAAGTTAACTCTTTTCTCTTTCTTAAAAATCAACATAAAATTATAGCACTACCAAACTGCAGGCATATATGATTTTGGTGTTCATCATTCTTGACAAATGATTGACCAGCATATACATTCTTTTGTTTTATAATGTTACTTAACTCCAATCTTTGCTTATTAAAGAGTAGATGATCCTTGTAAGTTATGATGTTCTTTAAATTCCATTAGCACTGGCCTAAGAAGTGAACAAAATATCAATCAATACATGATTTTGACATATTTACAGCATTTTATTATTTTTTGTTATTTGTAACTTTATAGGGTATTTATAAATTTATTATTTATTATTTATTAATTTATTATTTGTAACTTTATATTTTTTGTAGGGTTTATCAAAATAATGGAAATGTATACTGTTTGTGGAGAATATTTTATTAATAAGCTGTGCACCCACCTCAGGCAATCAGAATAGACATAATTTGACATGGAATGGACTTATACAAGTCATAAACATATGATAATGGAATATGGGACCATTCTTCCTGTAAAATATTGCCTAACTGTGCCAGTAGTGCTAGAGATGAAAAATGTGATTTGACTTTGTGCTCCAGATATTCCCACAAATGCTTAATAATACTGAGGTCTGGAGATTGAGATGGCCAGAGTAGCTGCTGTACATTATCCTCATGTTCTGCAAACACAACTTGACACGTTTCACACAATGCATGGGTGCATTATCCACTTAAAACCAGGGACAGTCATTAGGGAACAATGCCTGCAACATTGGGTGCAGGTGGTACTGAGAATGGATTCATACATTGCAGATGTGGCACGACCCTGCAGAATAATTAATGCACTAAGGAATGCCATGTATGGCACCCCACAGCATTAGAGATCCATCTCCATGCTTCACAGTCGGAACCAAACAGTCGGGGTGGTACACTTCTGCAGGTTTTTGCCAGATGTACATTCTACCAGTGGTGGGAAACAACGTGTAGTACAATTCATCAGACCAGATGACACATTGCCAGTCTTTAGCATCTCAGTTTTTATGTACTTTGCACCACCTTACACATTTTGTTGTATTGATTTGGCAATCAGAGATTTGTGAATTGCAGAACGGCCATAAATACCGGCACAATGAGGTTCCCGATGAACTATTATGACGGATGAACTGTTATCATTATATCCAGACGGAAATGGGATCGTTCTGATTGGTGTTCAACTTTGCTGCTGTTTGCGGTGCCATGGTCTTGTGCTTCCATTGTACAATCTGTGCCAACATTCACCTATCCCTATCTGACAGCCAGGCTCGTAATCTGTAGTTCCCAGGTTCGAGTCCCAGCTGGGTCAGCTTTGAGATTTATCTCCTCAAAATTCCCTGCCCTGCCCATGGTCAGTAGGGGACACCAATGGGCTTGGAAAGGCCTTCGTCCGTCAGATGGGATGTTAAGCCGTGTCCCCATGTGCAGGAGAGCCATACCCTGTGCACGTTAAAGAACACGCTGGATGGCCTTGACGGGAGGCTACCATCTGTCTCCCAACAGCTGTTCCAGTGGGTCCCCTCCCCCAACCTTCTCTGAGCCTTCGGGGTCCATGTGACCTGGCCATTTAGCCCATGGTGTGCAAAAAAGTGCCGCTCAGAGGTAAAACAACCCAACCCTATCTGACAACTTCATATGGCATCTACAATTTGCACATTTGGAGGCAACACCCTGTCCTTTTTGATAGGTAATCATATTTTTCTATACAGTTCCTCGTGTTACACCTACTATTTATGCCACTCTGGCTACTGAAGTTCCTGCAAGACACACACCAATGATCATGCCTCTTTGGAGGTCACTGAAATCTGACATTGTTGACAATTATACCACAACAGCTGTTTCACCTATGCCTGCACAGCAGTGCCAATAATGGCACTGTTACGTGTTAGCTGACATTGTACTTCTCTCCCTTATATACCTCACATCACGGGTGACATTGTCCCTATGATTTGCAATGGTGCATTGCATGCACTCCAGTTGCCGTTGGTGTTTCCATTATTTTAATAAACCCTTGTATTTAGTTGAATGTTTAATTTGCTTATCTTAAATAATCATAATAATTTAAGCATATTAAGCTCAATTTTTTATAAAGTTACGAATGTAAAAACATGTTTAATTCACATTTAAATTTCTCAGTATTTTTGTTATTTTTGCAGAGAAGAAAACACAGATTGAATCATCTATATTAATATCTTCAAGAACAGAAAACAGAAGAATGGAAAAAGAAAAAGGTAATGTATTTTTCATTGTATATCAGTTAATTTTCTTATTATAAGTAAGTTATCTGCTATAAATCAGATAACAATGAATCTAATATACATCTACCTGACGCATTAATTACATATGTCCACCGAAGGAAAATTTTAATTGTATCTTATTTGATACTAACCTATTCTCTGTAGGTGGGGTGGCTCAGTTAGTAACTTGCCAGGCTTATAATCTGCAGTTCCCAGGTTCAAGTCCCACATGGGCAAATGTTGAGATTTATCTCTGCAAAACTGCTCGACCAGTCCACTGTCAGAAGGGACACCGATGGGCTTGAAAAGACTACTGTCCATTAAATGGGATGTTAAGCTATGGCCACGGGTAGGAGAGCCATATCCTGTGCACATTAAAGAACACAATGGATGGGCTTGACAGGAGGCTACAAATCTGTCACCCAACAGTTCCAGTGGGTCTTCTCCCCCCAACCTGAGCCATTGGGGTCCTTGTGACTGGCCATTTAGCCCACTGTGTGCAAAAAGTGCCACTTAGATGTAAAACAACCCAACCCTATTCTCTATTTACACTATGTTTTTAAGGATAGTGTTGACGATTTATTTCTAATCTGTGATCTTTCATGTGAACAATATAGCAAGCCAATACAAACTCTCTCAATATAAGATGCTGCTTAACAAGTGGAAGGTTCTTGAAACTTAACTCTTTGCTGGCCAGATTTATTTTGAAGTAAATAAATTCAGAGAATAAAATGAGTAGCTTTAACTTTATCCTGAAGTAACCAACAAACATAAATATGTCACAAGAAAAATTATTTAATTCTGAGCAATCAAATAATAAATTTTATGGTAATAAAAAGAGAAGAAAAACTTTTATTTATAAATTTTGCCTCTACTAGAAAATATACCGTATATTTCCGCAGATAAGACGATAGTTGAATCATAAAAAAAGGCCCCCAAAATCCAGGTCGTCTTATAGGACAGATACAAAAAAAAATTAGATTGAAATTTGTATAAATTGAAACTATTATTACTACAACTTATCAAAAAATCTATCATATTATTTAAATATGCTATATGATAATACATTGCATTGTAATAGTAAATAATACATTACATTGTAATAGTAAAACAATACTAAAACAAAATAAATATTAAAAGTTATGTTTATTGAGCTACTGAGGAAAAAACGGACAAACCATAATTATTTACTAGTACAGAGTAGGGTATGTCCACAAAATAGAATAGCCCATACGACGCTTTTGTGAATAGTCAAGGTCATTACCCGAATGTCCAAATCAGTGCGAATGTTTGCGAATAGGACATAATTCCGTATACGCTATACAGTATTATTATCCAGATGATGATCGCCGATTTAAACTAAATTCATAATCCGTTGATAGTTTGGGGTCGTCTTATAGGACAGATATATGCTAAAACTATTAAACTTTGACGAAAATTTATACCTCGTCTTATATGCGGAAATATATGGTATATATTTTTTTATTTTAGCATGAGTAAAATCTATTTAAACATTACTGTTTCCAAGTATTTCATTGGTGCTACTGTAATAGCTTGGAAATTGGATGAATTCCACTTTAGCATTCTTTTTACCAAGTGGGTATTTTATCTGTGACACATAAATAAGTCTAGTTTTTAGTATTTGAGTGTATATTCATGCGAAATTCATTGGATATGTTGAATAATCAATTATTACATGACTAAGATTGTCTATATATCAATTATTAGTTATTATTTATTAGAAATTAATTTTATTTTCGTTATATCATAAAGTTTTTAGGCCTTAACTGGCATAGTGTTTAGGGAGCTAGTGACTGTTCCAGCAAAGCAAACTTTGTATGTTGTGTTAGCTCTAACTGAGGTAGTGGTCAGCAGTGACTTCGGTGTGAATAGGGCATGTCCTTGTATGAGAAGGCCTATAAAAGCCAGGAGTAGCTTCTAGGATTCTTCCCATATGTTGCAAAATAAAAAAAAAAAATACAAAAATGAAAAAGTATGCATGGCATGAATTTTAATCATCACTGCTGCAGCCTGTCACTTCCTGTGCAGCATGATGAGTTTCGCCACTACTATAGTCCAAGTGCCTTCTTGGAAAAGCACGGAAGAAGCTAAACAGCAATTCTTTCTGTTCTCTCTGCAATTATAGTGCTAATGTGATCTTTTTTAGTTTTCATTAATATCATAAAGTATGTGAGACTCTGACTTCGGTCATCGATGCTGGTACCCATCATTCCCTGTGTGGCATGATGGGGTCCCATCTGTCATTGAGCTCCGATTGTTTTCATGGGGACAGAGAGGTCAATATTGGATTCTGCCAGTAATGGTGCAAGGGTGGGGTGGGACTGGACAAATGCATGACCCAAGCCACCAGTTCCTCAGTGGTTTAGCAGTCAAGACATCCAGCATGCTTCTGGGAGATTTGGGTTCGAATCCCAATCAGGACAACCAATTTTTTTTCAACTCATTTTTTCAGTGTTCCTTGTTTAAAGGACTTTTCCTGTGATGATTTATTACTGAATCATAGGATTATGTGATTAGCCTAAAAGCACGATTTTTAAAAGGAAGAACTTATTTTAGTGATAATTTCGATGATATTTTAGCCAAGTACACTAATTAACATTAGGATATTGGGATTTTTAACCAAAATATTTGCCGAAATTTAAAAAAAAATCAACTTTTCCATAGTAGTTATGCAGCTTTATATTAAAACGATTCATTCTCAGTTTCAGTGATTGAGTGAAACTTTAATGATTTGAAATATTTTTATTCAATTATTTTCACAGTTCTATATCTTTTTTTTATATATATTTCTCAGTTTTTATTTAAATTATATTGTTTTTAAATTGAAATTAATTTTTTTATGACACCACTGTTCTTAGGCTTAGACTTTGCTGATCACCAAAAATCTAGGCATATGCATTATGTGTTATTTGCATAAATCACTAAAAAATTTAGAAAACACTAAATAAATGAAAGATTTAAGCATTAATGGAAATATTATTAACTTATTTATATTAGAATAATAAAGTAATCCATAGTAAATACACAGATTACCTGTAGAAATAGACTTCAACAATTATTAAAAACATCTGAAAAAAATTATTGCTGATGGTCAGGGAATCGAACCTGCAACTTTCTAGATACATGCCAGAGCACTCTACCAGTTAAACCATGCATCAGATGCTAAAATCTTCCAGAATAAGACCTATAAATCTTTCACTGAGATATAATTTGGAAAAAATGCAAAAAATACATTTTTTTAAATTTTTACTGAATGTAGAAAAAAATACAGTAAAATTTTGCAATATTTAAAAGAGGTTTGAAAACTTTAACTGCTATTTTATTTTTCTTACAATGTTTACCATTATAATTACAATTAAATGCTCTTTTTTTTTTGGTATATAACACTAGTATTTCCCTTCATTATTACTGGATCTTCATTATTTACTGGATGTTTTTACTGGATTTTAGGATGAGGTTCTAAAGTTATACATTTGATTTTCTGAAAACACTTCAAAATTAACTTGGCCACCAGAGTGAGACCAGTTTCAGAAACCTGACACTTTAAGGGTTAAAAAAAACTATGCTTATTGAGAGAGGAAGTGGCAACAATATCAAACAACCCCCTAATCCAGAGAGGGGGTGGCTCATTTGGTAGTGCACCAGGCTTTAATCTGCAGGTCCCAGGTTTGAGTCTCACCTGGCTAGTGTTGAGATTTATCTCTGCAAAACCCCTGCCCTGCCCTCTCTCAGTAGGGGACACCGATTGTCTTGGAAAGGCCGCCTTATGTCGTATGAGAATATCAACATGGTAAAGTCATGGTCGTGTGTGGGAGAGTCATACCCTGTGCATTTTACAGAACATCCTAGATGGCCTTGATGGGAGGCTACCATATGTCTCCCAACAGCTGTCTGGTAGGTCCCCTCTCCCCAACCTTCTCTGCATCCTTGGGGTTCTTGTGACCTGGCCATTTAGCCCGTTGTGTGCAAAGTAGTGCCACTCACAGGTAAAACAACCCAACCCTCCCTAATCACAAGCATGGGGTAAAGACCTGTTCACCCCACTACTAAAGGCTAAAGCTATCTACACTGGTAGAATGCCCTCCAATGTAGTTTTGATGATCTCTGTAGAAGCAAGGGTTCAGGTACCTGTGATGGCTTCTGATCAGGATTATCCTGCAGCTGATAAAACGTCTTGTGAAATCTGTTCACTTGGGGCTGTCAACCCACAACCAAACAGAAACCACAACAGAATATTTTTCCTCAACAGAAGGACACCAGTCAGAAAATTCAGGCTCCATAATCAAGCTCAGAGTCATTATTCCATTCAGGTTGATATATATATGGTCAGCACCAGAACCCTGTGTGGTTGACCACTCCTCAGCAGGGTAGAAAAAAAAAAAACCGATGTAATCTAGATCAGCAGGTTACGCTGATCTGGCAGCCCTCCTCTTCCATTCACTTCCATGAGCGAATATCTCTTTTGAAATGTACTAACAGTCTGTATATAAAAAAGTAATATGTATATAAAAAAATCTCGGAACTTTTTTTGGGAACCCCTATTTGCTCATTTCAGGTTTGTACTCAGTATTCTTGGACCAGCTGACATTGCAGAAATAATCCTTGAATAAATGTCCTTTAACATTAAAATTATGACAGAAATTTTCATTTAATTTAGCAGTAACTAATTTGCTGTATATGTAAAAGCTTTTATTATTCCATGTAAAAAGATGAAACTAAAACTCTGTTTTAAATGATGATGTTTATTTAGGCTAAAATTTATTAAATGACAATGTCCATGATAAGACAGGTTCGGACTTTAGGTGCTAAGCCTGGCTGGTTTTGTACATCATCACAGGGGATTGGTGTATCGCTCTCCTTTCAATGAATACCTTGGAAAAATCTCATTATTCAAAAATTATTTTTAATTGCTAATATCATCATCCATAATCATTTTCCTACCAAAAATTTTTCATTAATATCAATCTCTGATTGTGTATATAAATTTGTTGTTTCTTTTAGTTAACACATCACTATTATGTTACTTCTTAGAACATGCTTCAGTGAATACAATTAATAATGTTTAGAAAGTTGCTGAAATTGTTGAGGAATGCACATCAACACATTTTATTCTATTAGCAAATAATTTTAGTGATTTACTTTTTAAGGTGTGGTATAATATTAATAACAATATTTAATTAATGAATATTAATGGAGTTAAAATTGCTGTTAATAGTGACTACACTTAAATACATTCCAGTTTATTGCTTTTTTAATTTTAGAAACAGTTCCCATGCAAAAGAAAGAAGTGCTTGCAACTGTTACCAAAGAGGTAGGTACAGCTCTTTAATGGAGTTGCTGTTATTGAATGGTAGATTTTAATTATAATATGATTGGGGTGACCAGATTTCAATTAAAACCTGGATTGTTTAATAAATGTTCCAATTTCAGTGATTCAGAACCCAAACTTTGAAAATGAACTTTTTTAACGGAAAATTTGTTTTATTTATTTGTTATTTATGAATGAAAATAAGAGGAATTTTTAATCAGGACAAACACTAAATAGGACTAGATCAAAAATCTCAGACTGCCCAAGTGAAACTGGGGCATATGGTCACCTTAAATATGATAAGATTAGTGAATACAGTTAAGTTTTTTCAGTAAATTGCAATCATTACTGTCAGAAAAGTGGATATAAATATTTGCATAATGATAGGAAAGATATGAGTATTTGTATAATGATAGGGTAATTAAAATTTTATATATTCATACTTTTATTATGTGCTAGCAATATGTTATGCTTCATTGAGTGATGATGGTGTAAACTTTATTTAAAGTTTAGAAGTTCACTGATTTTTATTTTTGTGTTAACTTTGTACAAATTAGTAATTTAGACATATTTTACTTAATTAGTTTTTCTCATTATGTTAAAGTAATTTGTGAATATATATGCGTGTTTCATGTAGTATAAAAAAATAAATGCAGCAAAAATTGAATTTGTTTTTTTATATTGTAGTGATCAATTTATCTGTTCAGAACATATGGGACTGTTCTCATTTAATGTGTGCACTACTAAAATAATTTAGTATAATCTTGTTAAGATGTACTGTAGACTTGCACCAGTATGGGTTTTTGCACGGTTTGACTATTCACAAATTTTTTTTGGGAATCCCTATTTGCTCATTTCAGGTTTGTTCTCAGTATTCTTGGGCCAGCCGACATTGCAGAAATAATCCTTGAATAAATGTTCTTTAACATTAAAATTATGACAGAAATTTTCATTTAATTTAGCAGTAACTAATTTGCTGTATATGTAAAAGCTTTTATTATTCCATGTAAGAAGATGAAACTAAAACTCTGTTTTAAATGATGATGTTTATTTAGGCAGCTCAGTATTAAGCAATTTTTGCCATATGTCTGAGCACTTTCTTGCGGCTCTAATGTAGCTACACATCTTCAGAGACATATCTTAGGCAATTAAACATGGTAGCTAATATTTTGGTGATTCTATACTAATAATAAATTCTAGATCTGTTATTACACATCACAGCATATGTATATAACTATTTTGACTCTGGATCGTAAAGCTTCTTCCTCTTCAATATGTATAAAAATGGTGTCAAAAGTTTCTTTTGTTATTGTCCAGATATTTTTTTCCATCTTGGATCACTGTAAGTGTAGTGGTAAGGCTTAGGGATCAGTGTATCCATCTCACACCATACATTGGTTGCGGTTGCCTCTTGTTGTTGTCATTGAGTCAGTGGTCATGCTGCTGTCACCTCCTTCAGGCATCTGTTTCTTGTTAACTATGGATTCCACATGGTTTTCCGTGCTTTATTTCATAAAATAAAAAGTTCTTACTTGAGGACTCGTAGGAATGCTGATTGGCTCTGCATGTCATTAAGTATGAGAAAGAATGTTTCCTTAAATTATTATACACGGCAATCATTGAGATGGAGACACCAGAGTTCCATTTTGAAAGGGAAATAAGTTCTTACCAGCTACTCTTATTTCTCTGTAGGTTTCTTGCTTTTTTCTAAGAACCTCCATCTGCAATACATAATTAATTCTTAAATGAATTGGTGCTTGGATGACTCAGTTGGCAGCATGCCAGGCTCATAATCTGTAATTCTCAGGTTCAAGTCATGTTTGGGCTAGTATTGAGATTTCCCCCCCATAAAATTCCCTACCCTGCCTTTTGTCAATAGGGGATACTGATGGACTTGGAAAGGTTGCTGTCCTTTGGATGGGATGCTAAGTCGTATCCCCCATGTACTGGAGAGCCATACCCTGTACATGTTAAAGAACATGCTGAATGGCTTTGAGGGGAGGCTACCATCCTATCAGCTGTCCAGTGGATTCCCTTCCCCAAACCTTCTCTGAGCCCTCAAATTTGTATAAAAATATTTTCTTTCTTTCACAACCACGAAGAATGGAATGTATCAAAATAAATGAATGTAGAAATTGTAATGATAATAGAGTTTTCTTAACAGTAAACTTAATATAATAATTTAATATTATAGATAATATATAATTTGTTATATTCAGTATGGAGTAATATTACACAAAGTATTAATTTAAATTTCAAAATATATTTCCTCGTTTTAGCACTCTGAGAGTAATTAAATTATGTAATTATGAAAAAAAATTAAGATACTTTCATATTGTGCGAAAACTGTATTCGAATCTCCCTAAGTCTAAACTTTTGTATCAAAATGTTGCAAGAAATCTAAAATCTAAAAGTAAATCTAAAAGAAAATTTACTCATAAGAATTTACCTTAAAATTATAACGAATCGTTTACTAAAAAGAAAGAAATTTAAAAGTTTGGGTAAAGTTTTTCACTTTGCATCAGTTTTGAAACAATGTTTAGGACAAATACAAGAGCAGTATTGGCTGTCAAATATTTCAGCATCAGCAACTCTTTTAAATAATGAAATGATATTTTCTAAAATCTAAATTTTGATAGATTTGATTGAGATTTATAATTTATTTTCTGCAACATTTTTCTGTAAAAAAAAGCTTATTTTCAAAGTTAGGGAGCTTTGAATATGGTTTTGTTTTCACGTAACAGAAGTATCCCAATACTTTTGGAAAGAATTTATAGCCTCACAATTGGAATTCTTTTAAGAATTTTTGATTATCAGGAGAGAAAGAGTACTTTGAAAAGAGAGTACCTGCTATCCACAGATATTTGCAGGTAGTTAAAATTGAAAAGACACAATTTTATTGTTACTTAAATAAACAAATTGTAGCATTTAAAAGATGGTTCCCTGGTTATGTAGGTGCCCCTACACTAGTGTCTAACATGTCTAATGAAAAATCCAGACCTCTATCCTGAACTAAGTTTTTTTATTCATTATTTATTTCGAATTTGAATCATATTAGTTGAATGACTGTTCAAAATTCTGACAATCATTAGTAAAATTATATAATTTTAATCTAAACTATCATTTTGAAACATGCCAGAACTTTTCATGCAAACTTTTTTTTTGAACTTTTCTCCATTTCAGTATTTCCATTCTTTATTTCTCAGTTTGTATTTAGAATTTACATCGTAGTTTAAATTAATTTCGAGTTCGAGCCTGTATTCTATTATAGGTAAAGAGTTGAATTTTGAAGACAATATGATGTGGCTTATGTTGAGGGATGTGTTACTGGAAAACATAGGTATAAGCAAACCTTGTTTGAATAGGAAATGTGGGATAATCCAGACCCCAAATTTCATATATATATTTGAATAGAAAATGTACCTATTGAAATATATATGTGAAATTTTTTACTATATATTTTAAAAACTTCATATATATATTTGAATACCTATTCAAATATATATATGAAGTTTTAAAAATATTGTTAAATTCCTATCGCGACCTGCAATATG
The DNA here is from genome assembly GCA_038380435.1 of Ryuthela nishihirai. Lineage (NCBI taxonomy): Eukaryota > Metazoa > Arthropoda > Arachnida > Araneae > Heptathelidae > Ryuthela > Ryuthela nishihirai. The sequence continues at coordinate 5,402,299 of JAWZYU010000004.1, forward strand.
TTTACTCAACATATAAATTCATGAATACTGAAGAAAGCTAAACGACGCACAATTCTGCTCTATAGATTTGTTAAGGGCCCTATAAACGTCAGTTTTGCCTTCATGTCTATCAGAAAGTTTCAGGACTGAATAGTTTGGCATGCAAGTTAGCTTGTGTCTTTTATATCTGAGCGATTCTAGGTATGGCTAGCCTTGAGGAATTTGCCATAATACATATATAAAATATGAGTATTTGTTATAGTTAGTTTTACAAAAAATTTGAAGAATTGAATTGTTGTGTTTCACTGCAATTAGGGAGAGTAAAATTATATAGTTTAATAATGATTTGTGTTATAATTAATAAAATTAGGTGTGCCGCATGAGATGTAAATTCTGTCCTGCCTAAAAAAAATAAAAATAAATACCCACCACCCCTAAAGCAGCTGCTTACCACAGAGGTCAGACAGGAGAATGGCAGGACCTCAGCAGAAAAATAACACAAACATCCATGCTTTACCCAGGGCTTGAACCCTGGTCCTTTTGATCAGTTGCCAAGCATGCTAACCACTTGGCTACAGGGTAGGAAATATATTCTGTGGCTCTTGAAAAATTCTGAAATTAAAAAAAAACAGAAGTATATTTTTGAAAATGAACTATGAAAAGCAAATGGCTGAAAATCATAAAACATTAAATGCATATAATTTCATGAATATTGCTGGTTTTTTTCATTCACACAAAAATTTGTTTGGCTTTTTCACTATTACCATAGTTTGTGCTATCGCCAAATATAAGAAATCGAAAAATGAAAATTATGGCAAGAGTAGTTATACATTACATATCGAACACCAAATATACCTTATAAAATTAATATTTAATTGTTAACTTTTGAGAAACTAAAGTTTTATACATTAAAATCTCTCGGATATTTACAGCATGCAAGTAAACAGTTAATCAATGAAATGTTCGTTACAACACAAGAGAATAAACTTCATTGTAAAATAACTTCCTGTAAAACTTACAAATGGGAGATTAATTTCTCAACTTGCACTCTGACCTGCATTACTTGAAATCTTATTCCCTGAATGTATGGATTCTAGTCCGTTTTTTACTGTGTAATGCCATCAACATAACTATTAAGAACATAAAATACTCCAGTGACATTGATTGCTTTCAAAGACAAAGTTTACAGTTTTGCGACTTGAATACCCACTAATAACAGTAATTTCAATTAATGGATGGTCAGATAATGCAAATTGCAATGTATTATTTTATCTATAAATCATAAAAAAATATTTCTTTAAACAAAATGAAGCTAAGTATCTGGATATGAACAGAGAAAAAAGGAGAAATAATAACTTTTTTTTGTAAAACTAACTGTAGCAAATACCCATATTTTATAAGAAATTGAGTGTGTGTCCCCCTTACCAGCATTTGTCAGCATCAACAGTGAACATGGTTGTTTGCTATCAGCACTAGTGAAATTTTGGGGACCCAGAACTTTCTAGAAAATCGTTTGATTGGACCCAAATTTTCTGCATGGGGTTTCCTTGGGTAATGCTGTATTGCATTTGAAAATCAAGTCTCTATCTTTAATAGAACCAGAGATAGCATTTTAGAGCACTTTTTTTTCAATTCTCCTCGAACTCGGGTTCCCATTTCTTCCATTCTCATTGAACTCGGGTTTTTTTTACAGCTGTAATAGAAAACCCAAGTTTGATTCTGAAATTGCCGAATGACATATGTATTTCCATCCACTCTAAACATTGGCCAGGTATCTGCTGATTAGATACCTAAATTAAAAATTTTTAAATGAATAAATAACCATTAACTCTTAGCTTCTGTTTTCACTTTGCTTTCACTGTCATGCATATTGGGAGACGAACTCATAGAAACTTTCTGATCGACGAGAAACATTATTATATTACCATAATTTAGGCATGTAAACATCATTTGTACCAGTATCAGACACCCTGGATCTCGCACCTTCTGCTCTTTTAAGAAGAGCTTCCCAGATTATTAAAAAGAAACAATAAATAATAATTGAACTAGATCACTGCCAATATATTTTGTTTTCAAATGTTCTAATAATATTTATATCTTTCCAGTTTCAAATTTTCTGCATTTTCATATATTTCTCTTATATTTTAAAATTTTTTTAATGTATCTAATTACATGTATGTGAATGTAGTGCAATACAGTAGGTATCCTCTTAACATCGTTAATTTGTTCTTTGAAACACAAAGTTAAGCAAAAAACTTTAAACTTATCGATGAGTGAAATGTATCACAATATATATTTTTGAGAATATACTGACTGAATATAGCCTCGACGAATTGTATATTAGTACTCATAGGTTGTTTTATTCACAAAACATTTTGTATATTTTCTATTAAACCTATGGTAGTAATAACATTATTTTTGGTTATTACGCTAATGAGAACAGTATCACGTAGTTTAAGAAGTTATAAACCACTTCAGCAAATGTGAATGGGAGAAATTTAGCTGACAGATATCAGAATGTGATAGGACACAATTAACGTTTACTTTACATACATTCAATGGTACAGCAATACTATCGAAACATAAGAAATTCATATAACTGGATGGACGGATGGACGAACGCTCACTTGCTCAATAAGCTCTTCAGTTGACAGCTCTAACCATCTGATCAACATCTTCCTCATCCAATAGTTTTCCAAGCATTACAATCTTATTCTCTTATTTCACTAACACTGCTATCCTTGTTAAATCCCTTATATGTTTTCATGAGTTTCTTCTATGTGCCATTCATACATTTAGTTGTGACTTCCTCCCATGCTGGAGAAAGTTTTTTTATACAATGTAAAATGTTATATTCCTTCCAAAACTTGTGGAGCATTCAGCCACATTCAATAGCATCAACAGCCTAAGAGAATATCCTGTGTAGATAATTCACCTTGAATGTAGCCACAGCACCTTGATACATCGGTTGAACGAGCACTGTTGTGTTTGGAGGATATAACACTGCTTAACATCAGGATACAGGTCATCAATGTGCTGTGGATGTCTTGGAATATTATCTGAAGATTATCTTGGAAGATTATCTGGAATATTATTGTGATGCCCAACCAAACATTAACCTTTGGAGAATCTCTGACCCACTTCAGATTTTGATGTTGTTCATGAGATCTTCTCATTCCATGGCTTCCAAAAGATCACTACACATGGTTGAGACACCAAACTAAAACACCAAAAGACCACTACACATGGCCGCATGAGCTGCATAGTTCTCCTTGTGTAGCTTATGAAGCATCTGTAGATAATAACACCATTTTTTCAATGTGAAACATAGGGTTTTCTAAACAACCAGTTGCATTGCACCAAGTTCCCTGCTTAGTCTTTTTGTTGATGCATGAGGGCTATGATTGATTGCATCTTTGATGCATGCGTTCCACAGTTTCTGGTGATACTGGAGGTCAACCAGAACTTTTCTCATCATGAACACTCCCTGTTCTCCAAAATTTGTTCACCAGGGATCTGATTGCTGCCCTTGTTGGCAGTGGTTTACGGAATTTACCAGTGAACACTTGTCTCACCCCTTTGAAGGACACAACTCACAGACGTGCCTCAACTACTGCTATTCTTTCTTCAGTCGTCAGCATGATTCACAAAACCTGGAACAGAAAATGATTAGTCAGTGTTTTCAGGAAAATGGATAGTTACTTTATAAACACCCTGTATTCCAAGAAACTGATACTAAAAATTATCAGAATTTTTGTTTTATTATTCCACTATATACGGGATGGAGAACTTAGAAATTTCACCTTGTGTATGTAGGGTTTCTCACAAAATCAGTTTGGTGTCTCAACCAATGTATCTATTAGGGCCAATGAGTAACTTTGCTATAGCCATTGGAAGAACAGTCAGCTTCTCTAACTGTTGTACAAGTTGGACCTTAGCATCTCTGCTGCTTGTAATTTCTCTGGAAATTCTATTAATTAGTGGATGTACTAAATGCTACAATTCTGCCATCCCCTCAGACCTTTAATTATGGTATATAAACTGACAGGCTCCTTTCAAACCTCTGTGGCAAGCAGCTGCTTGGGGGGGTATTTCTTTCAGTTGGTCAGTCGCATATTATAACCTTAGTTGCTTGCTAATGCATCATATCCTAGCAACCAAACATACATATTTAGGGTTTAAAGACTACTTATCAACCAGAAAGTCTGGTAATAAATACCAGAAGCAATTGGCTCATAAGTGGAAGCAAATGATGATAGATTCTTAGTATTGTGAAAGCTAATCCTTTATCTATGAAGCATCTGATAGACTTCAGCATTACAAGAGAAGTCTGCTGAATCTGTTTTTAGCAATGCATGCTGTTATTCTACAATGTTCTGCTGTTATTCTACAATGCATGCTGTATATTCTATAATGCATGCTGTTATTCTACAATGCATGCTGTTATTCTATCAAGTTCCATGCCCAATGGAAAGCATCTTAGTTGAAACAAATTAACAACAAATTGTTTCAAATCAACCCTGCTGTCAAACCATGACAGGTTTTTTTCTGGTTGAATACAATAATAGGTTTTTTTTGTCTTATTTGAACAGTGAAAACTCATTTATTTCTGAGTAATATGTAAAAAATGTTAAACCACATACTACACTGAAGTGCTATTGAATTAGGAATAGTAGCCTAGTAATGTGTTGGACCCCCTCTGGCCCTGATAACAGTCGCCACACGATGAAGCAGGACTCCACAAGATTGCGTAAATGTTCCACAGATATGGTGACCCATGCATCCTCCAGAGCTGTCCACAATTCTCTCAAGGCCATTGCTGATGAGACATGGGCCTGAACACTCTGCTCAACAGTATCCCAAAGATTTATGATATGATTTAAATTTGGGCTTCTAGGTGACCAATTCCTTATTTCAAAGTCAGCAGAATGCTCCTGCAACCATGAAGTAGCCAACCTGGACCTGTGAGATGAACAGTTGTTTTGCAGATAGACGCCATCTCCATTTGGATGCATGATGGCGATAAATGGGTGTAAATAATCAGCCATGAGTTCTACATACCAGGATGCATTGAGAGTTGTCGGTATATGTACCAAAAATGCCACAGACGTCCAATTGAAGACACCCCAGGCCTTCACTGAGCCACCACTAGCTTGTACTGTTCTGACCTGACATGCAGGATCCATGGCTTCATGGGGTTGGCACCATACCCTCAGTCAGCCATCAGCATGATGAAGTTTAAATCAGGATTCCTGATTCCAACGGATAACCTGGAGTGATCTCCAGGCTATCCGTAGCCAATTTTCAATGGTCCAGTTTCGATGGTCTTTAGCCTAGGCAAGGTGTTGAGCCCAGTGTCATGCCGTTAGAAGTGGGACTCTCGTAGGTCGGCATCTCCTTGAAGCCAAGACAATGAAGTGAGTGTTGTGTGGTCCATGCATTGATGTCCAGCTGGAATCCACGCTCAGATGGGAGGTGATTTCAGATAATGTCTGGCCCCTATCGGTCCCTATGATGCGGGTCAGATGGCGAAGCCCACAATCATTCGAGGCTTGTTGTCCTTTGCAGTTTGTCCGGGTGCTTGTTTTTTTGCCAGAATTTTCATATTCCCGGAACACTCTTGAAACTGTCTTATGAGAAAATCCGAGCTCTTTGATAATTTTGGAGATCGAGTGCCCCATGCGTCAGGCACCTACGATTTGCCCTCTGTCAAATGCATCTAAATCCCGTGCCTTTCCCATTACTTTGTAAGAAAAGTAATTTCCCAGTAATCCAATCTTTCCCAAGTAATCGTTGTAAGAAACGAATGCTTGGGGAAGCCAAAGCTGACAGCTGTATATGACCAGATTTCAACCATGCATGTGCACAAATGCGGTACTTGAGGTACTGAATTTGGATAATGTCTGCTATCCCTAATTCATTGACACGTCAGTGTATAAGTAATTATAATCATATTGTCCTATAATATAAGTAAGTGTATAATTGAAGTAGGAACACACACACAGAAAAAAAATCATGTTTTTTGGGCAACCAATTTTTGAAAACAAATTGCTTCTGAATGCAAGCAGTGCTTTGAATATTGAGATATACAGCACAAAATGCACAATTATAAAAGTTTACATTTTCAAAACTAGTCATTCGTCTTAAACATCTTAAACAAAACTGTTTGTTTTAGTTGTTGTTTTGTTTTTGTTTGTAGCAGTGTTTTAACCCTGGTCATTCTGAAAGTTAAAATCTCTGAGGAACAATTGCATTCATGGCTGTCATAGAATATATAGATTAAAATTAATGTATGCCGAACTTAAGATAAGGAAATTCACTTTATTGTAAATAAATAACCTAATATTTTGACCCCTGACTAGGGTTGTCATCCTTAGGAGGTTGCAGTTTTTTTTGGACTTCCTTCAATTTTTTATTGGTGGGCAGTCTTTCCCAAAGTCAAGTTCCAATGCAAATGGTAGAAAGTTCGAACAGAACTACAATCTCCACAGATGATGACCCCAGTCAGGGGATCGAAATAATAGGATATTTATTCACAAGTATTAATCACTGCTATTAATCTGTTAGGAATCTTAGAAAGACAAATTGTGTTGAAAAATCTAACTATGTAATATTATCAGGTTGGGATTTGTAAATTGTCTGCTTCATTGCATAATATTATATATATTTATGTATCATTTATAAATTCTAAATGATGTATATTTTACTTTCATGACATTTCAGTAATATTTTTAATTGTTTATAGATATTTACTTTAAAGTTTAACATTATGGTTTTAAAATTATCATATTTTCTGTAGTGGATGAGAAAATAAGCTTTTAACACAATTGTACTTTACAGTGACTGGTTACATGCCAGGTGTTCTAACCATAAATCATACAGTCCACCATAAATATGCTGTTAGCATGGACAATTAGTAGATTTAGTAGCATATATTTTAGAGGTTAAATTTTTTGATGGAATGATATTTTTAAAGGAAACTGGTCCAGAAGTTTCTTAGCATGCATCTGTCAATAGATGGCAGATCACTAAACTGAGCAGCTTAAAAACAGTTTGTTAGAGCTTATGTTGGTAATAGAACTTATGTTTTTTTTTTCACTTTAGAGCATAATTCTGACAACTTAATAAAGGGAGAAAGACAAAGTAAAATGTTACTGTTAGCTAATTGAATTAGCAGTTGTTTTTTGTTTTATCTTTGGGAAGCCACATAACATCTTCCCTTGCTGAAGAATTTCAGAGTGTGATTCTTAAATAACTTAAAGAAAAGGAGAAAGAAACAAAATGCCACTCTTATAGCTATATGAATTAAATGTCTTTTTATTTTCACCTGCAAGGCACTGTATAACACAATTTAGCTTAGGAACAGAGTTCTTTTTGCTTGTAGAAGGAAAGTCACTAATCTTAAAACATGTGACACTCACTCTTATGTCAGTCATAAAGATATGGTTTAATAATTTTTCCCTACCTGTCATCTAAGTGGTGGCACCATCACTGGTAATGGCTCTAAGGTTATTATGTTCCACCAGTAGACTAGAACTGAAATCCTTGAAATTTTTATTTCTTAATTAGAATGTTTTGTAACTGGGCTAAGCTTAAGCTCTCAGCTAAGTTCACTGAATTTTGTCACGTTTTCATCTTACCACTATAGAGCTAAATCAATATTTGAAACTTTAAATATGATATTTTTGCATCATTACTAATGTAAAGTATTGCATTGTGTGGTTTAGATAATTTTGTAAGATCAGTTTTTGCAATTTATATTATCACAACACAATTTCTATTGCTAGAAGCCATCTGCAGCAAAAGGACCAGAAGTTGAAAGAATTCCATCATGGAAAAAAGTACTTAGAAGAGCTGCAGAGCTGTCAACAACTGATATAAAATCTTTGGTAGCTGAGGAACCAGAATTAGTTAGAAAGAAACCAAAAACAAGTGAAGCAACAGAGGTAAATGAATAGTTTTAATTGTTTTATTTGTATTTTGAATGCTAAAATAAAAAATCGACATGCACATTAAATCTGGTTGAATACAATAACAGATTTTTTGTCTTGTTTGAACAGTGAAAACACATTTATTTCTGAGTAATATGTAAAAAAGGTCAAATGTCAAAATGTCAGACACACACACAAAATCATGCTTTTTGGGCAACCAATTTTTAAAACAAATTGCTTCTGAATACAAGCAATGCTTTGAATATTAAGATAAGCAGCACAAAATGCACATTTATAAAAGTTACATTTTCAAAAATAGTTATTCACCTTAAGCAACACTCTCACAAGTTGGTAAATCAGAGATTGAATCCTTAACTTTGTCACTGCCTGATAAGCTATGACCAGATGTACATAATGTATAAGGAAAAAAGGTTTGCAAAGTTTAGCAAGGGAAGAAAAGGCATTCAGCTCTATGGAATTAGGTTGTTTTACTCCAGAGATCTCTGGGTAATCAAACTAGCAATCAATTTTAAGACCTAGTTTGTTTTATGGTCTTAAGCTATGGAATCGTTAATTTCAAATTTTCTTGTCAAATGAATTCTGAATTATCTTCATTATATTTGAAATACTGCCCAAATTATGGTAACATTATCCAGATTTTTCATTTCTAATGCCACATTTACTCATCTAATTATGCTACTATGATACTGGAGATGATGGTTGACTCAGTAGTACTCCAGACTTATATTTGCAGTTCCCAGGTTCGAATCCCTGTCAGTGTTGAGCTTTATCTCTGCTAAACCCCCACCTTGCCCTTGGTCAGTTGGGGACATTGATGGGCTTGGAAAAGCTACTGGTAACATTCCATCCAATAACTGTAGGATTGGACATAAAGCCTAAAAAATTGTCCTCATGTGCTGGAGAGCCATACCCTGTGCACATTATAGAGCATACTGTATGGCCTTGATAGGAAACTATCATCTGTTTCCTAACAACTGTCCAGTGGACCCCTTTCCCCAACCATCTTTAAGCACTTATGGTCCTTGTGTTTGGTGTCCATTGTTTACAAAAAAAGTGCTGCTCAGGTAAAACAACCCAATTATGATACTGATCATGCCACAATTTTTATAGCCAAGAGAATTCTGTGCTGAATAGATATTTTTTATTGACTGACATTCTGTAAAAATTATAAAAAATTAATTAGTGAAAGACTAAAAAGGGAAAATTTATGTAAAAAGAATTCATTTGTAAGGGTCATCATATTCATACCATTTAGGAATTTGAAGATCACAAATGATATCAAGGAAGCTGCAAAATATATTTTAGGAACTAGCAAATTGTTTGGAGCTTTAACAATTATATATATGTGTGTGCTTCATATACAACTTAGTTGAAAGTTCCATTATCAGCATCACTAGAATTTGATTGAGCATTGGTTTTAGTAGATGATGATAATCATCATTGTCATCATCCAGCCATGGGCTATGGAGGTCCAATCAGACCATGCAGTTTAATTCTCCAAGCATATCTGTCCTGAGCTGCATCTGGCCACTGCACACCAATTTTAACAAGGTCCTGTTTGGCATTGTCTTCCCATTGCATCCTAGGTCTCCCCCTCTTTCTGAGGCCTTTAGGCACACTGTTCATAACCCTATTCACCAATCTATAATTATCCGTATGGGCGACATGACGAAACCAGCGGAGTCTCTCTCTGCACAATATGCTGCTTAAAGGAGGTTGCAGACTCCTTTGCCTAACCTCATCATTAGTTACAAAGTTAAACCACCTAATACCCAAGATACTGTGTAAGCATCTAGAATCAAAAGCATCTAGTTTCCTGTTAATCTTGTTTGCACAGCATCCAAGTTTCACTACCATAACAACCCTAGAAAGAACCAAACTATTATAGTTTTAGTCTTTAGGTATTATATATAATTTAAGTCTTTAGGTGTATACATCTATTTCTCCACACTCTCCATAGATTCTTAAAGGTCCCAGCAGCAATCCCTATTCATCTGTTAATCTCATGCCGCACATCACCAATATCTGTTACATAGCTCCCAAGGTACCGTATTTGCCGGTGTATAGGACGCACTTTTTCCCCCTCAAAATACGGCTAAAATAGGGGTGCGTCTTATGCACCGGTAATCAAAATTATGAGTTGAAATTTCAGTCTAAAACTTTTGGTTTGTATCAATATACATATATAAGTATTCTTTTGCATTTTGTCCTTTTGTGAAAGAGTGGCTTCAAATAAATCGTTTCCATATTTTTTTTTGTTCTGTAAAAATAATAAGTTGCATGATGTATTTTATGTTTCACTACTGATAGAGGGAGCATTCCAGTAAAATAGAGTTCAGATCCACTGACACCTCAAGGTTACGATTCATCCAATGTGTGCATGTGTGATCACATTTCACCGGCATATGTTTTCGAAAAGTGCGAGCATGGCGCGTCATTACCGATTACAGCGCCTCAAGGCAACCAAAATGTAAACTTTTAGTTTCGAAGAAGCTTTCTCATGTTTTTGCTGCGAAACATGGCTCAAAAACAACGCAGATTCTGCTATGATATTGAATTCAAGTTACGAGTGATTGAGTATGCTAAAGAACACGGAAACAGGGCAGCAGAGAGGAATTTCGGATCACCACCAACAGAAAAGATGATAAGAACTTGGAGAAGACAGGAAGAAGACCTAAAAAAAGCTATGCGTAGTAAACATAATCTGCGACATGGAATTGCAAAATGGCCGGAACTAGAAGAAGAATTAAAAACTTGGTTATTAGTCCACCGAAGCTCGGGATTTTCAGTTTCCACAAAAATGACTATTCAACAAGCAAGAGTGATAGCTACTAACAGAGGCCTCACTGATTTTACAGGATCGACGTCATGGTGTTCTAGATTCATGAAGAGAAATGACTTACGTATGCAGACTAAAACAAAAATAGCACAAAAGATGCCAGCAGAATATGAAGACAAGATTATCGAGTTTCATAAAATTGTCATTAATGCAAGAAAAAGTGAAAATTTTGAACTTTCACAAATAGGAAACATGTATGAGGACCCACTGATGTTCGATGTACCCTCAAACAAAACAGTAGATTCCAAAGGTGCAAGAAGTGTTATTGTTAAAACTTGTGGACATGAGAAAATGCACTACATAGTCGTGTTGTCTTGTTGTGCCAATGGAACAAAATTGCCGCCTCTTTTGATTTTCAAAAGGGAAACCTTGCCCAAGGAAAAACTGCCTAAAGGTGTGTTTGCGCACGTTCATCCTAAGGGCTGGATGGATGAAGGGGGGATGAAGTTGTGGATAGACAATGTGTTGTCTAGGCGTCCTGGTGGACTGTTAAAGAAACCTGCCTTGCTAGTATGGGATCAGTTTCGGAGTCATAGACAGAAGCTGTAAAAAATAAAATCAACCAATTGAAAACTCAGTTAACTGTAATTCCAGGTGGACTAACGAGCCAGCTTCAACCTTTAGATGTCTGCATTAATAAACCATTTAAAGGATTCATGAAGGAGAAATGGAACAGTTGGATGCAGTCTACAGATTTTGAAGTGACACCATCAGGAAGAGGAAGAGACCTAGCATTTTGCAGATTTGTGAATGGGTCAAAACTTCATGGAATGCTGTGGAACATGAGACAGTTGTAAAGTCATTTAAGAAATGTGGTATTAATAACTCACTTGATGGCACAGAGGATGATTTGTTATACTAAGACTCAGTTTCTAAAAAAGAGGCTTCAAGTGGTTTTTCATTTAGTTCTGGAGATGAATTTTTGGGCATTGAGGATGAATATTAAAAGGTACCAAACTACAAGGTTCCCTAATTACATTTTTTTTTTGCATAAATAACTCTAAAATGAGTACAGTAAATCTTTATGGAAATTCATGAAACAATGTGGAAATTTTTTTTCCCCTTAAAAATGTGTCTAAAAAAGGGTGTGTGTCTTATACGCCAGTGCGTCCTATATGGCAGCAAATACGGTAATTAAACTGTGACACCTGCTCAAGACTGCAACTATTCAGATTAACTGAATCACACCAATTTTCATCACTTTAGTTTTCTCTCTGTTTATAACCAAACCTACTCTACTACCAGTCTCATCAACAGCTCGAATGAAAGAGTTCATCTCATCAACATCATTTGCCAAAAGGGCTAAATCATCAGCATAATCTAAATCAGAAATTTTTGTATCTCCAGCCCATTTAAGGCCAAAATCTTTCCCTTGAAGTGAATTTCGCATAACATAATCAATAACCAAGCTAAAGAGAAAAGGGGACAAAATGCACCCTTGTCGAACACCAGAAGTAATGCTAAACCAATTGCTACAAGCCTTACCAACTCTCACACACGACTCGGTGTTATTATAGAGAGCTTTCATTATGTTAACTAACTTGTCTGGTATACCATATGATCTCACAATTAACCACAAATTATGATGATCAACAGAGTCGAAAGCCTTTTTGAAATCAACAAAACTAGCAACCAAAGGTTTATGAAATTCTAAACATTTCTCAAGAATCTGCCTAAGTGAAAATATCTGATCCACACATCCCCTACCATTTAGTAGCTAGTGGTATGCATAAGCAAAATCTTGTTGTTTAGAAAAAACGATTTGGTGCTGCAAAAATACAAGATAAAATTTTAGTGAAAAAAACTTGAAAAATATTTTAATTTTGACTATAAATCATGCAATGATAGAAATACCAGTTGAAGAAGGATGGAATGAATTGTATTGTTTAGCTGATATAAATATCTATCATAGAAATAATAACAATCACAGAAAGTTTTTAAAATATTAACACTCAACTTTCAATGCCCTGTAAGCTCTTCAAATGTGGCTAGGGTGGCTCAGTCAGAAGCATGCCAGGCTCATAATCTGCAGTTCCCAGGGTTGGATCCCAACTGTACCAGCATTGAATTTTATCTCTGCTAACTCCCACCCTGAGTGCAGGGGTGACTCAGTCGCAAGTGTGCCAGACTCTTAATCTGAAGTTCTGAGATCTGAATCCCAGCTGGGCCAGCAGTGACTTTATCTCCACATAATTTCCCAGCTTGCCCTCAGTCAGGAGGGGACACCAATGGGATTGGAAAGGCTGCCATCTATTGGAGGGGACACTAATGGGATTGGAAAGACTGCCATCTATCGGAGGGGACGTTAACCCTTCCAGTGTCCAACCCATCTGTATACATACGGAGAATCTGAATTGAGGGGCCATTGACGTATGTATACATATTTAGTACAACAAAAATATATAAATTTTTTAAAAATAAAAATTGCTGTTGTAATTTTTATATATATATATATCTTATAAAAATATATAATTCAGGCTTTAAAAATAATATTTTGTTTTTTAATTTGATACATATTTTACTAAACTACAATGTAAATAATTTTATAAAGCCATCTGATTGCCATTTTTTAGAAGAACTAAATGGTATTGCCGATTTGCTTGTTAACGTTCCTATTAGCTGAAGCAACCTTCTGATTTAAGCTCACAAGTTTGATTTGAGCTATTATCAACAAATTTTTCCTTAAATTTTCAAAAATCTAAAAATTAACAAAAAAAACTGCTATTTTTAAAAACCATAGATTTTGGAAGTAATTACAAAATGTGTACCGCAATTTTTTTTTTTTTCGTTTCACACGCTTTTCTGTCATAAACCTATTTCAGTATTCCCAAGTTATTTTTATCATTTTTCCCAGCATCCTTCAAATGGAAAATGGAAGTAAACACATCTTTCTTGGAAATGCTGGTTGCACCTGCATTTAATTACTTATGCTTCACTGAAGCAAACAATATGTAGATGGCTGACACATGATATCTCCATTGTCCCATGTGCTGTTTTTTTTTCTTTTTTTTTTCGGTTTTGGTACAGCATATTGGATACTCTTTGTCAAGTTAGTATTTTTTTTTTATATTTAAACCTTAGTTAGTTTTCATTTCAGTAGATTTATTTTTGGAAATTAGCGATCTTTTGGCCAATTGATAAGTATTGATTTTTTTCATAGTTATGTTATATCGTATGACTGGCCTACAACTTGTGGCTGTGGATATTTTAACATCACATTAGACTATATGTTAATTATTATTTTATTATTTATTAACTTTCCAGTAAAACTTTGATAATAGTATCATTTTCTGAAAATAAATGAGGTCTTGGATATGAAAGCAAATTCATTCCTGTATATTTAGTTTCGTTAGTTAGCGATCTTCAATCAGCTGATTTATCGATCTTTCCAGGTTGTGCTAGATCGGAGGCCGGCTTAAAAGTTGTTGCGGATATTTTATTTAACATCCCATTAGGTTATATGTAATTTTTCCTTTATTATTTCTTGTCTTTTAAATAAAAATTTTTTGACTTTGTACCATTTTCTGAAATTGAATGTCTTGGATATGGAAGCAAATAGACTTCCTTGCTATGGAAATCGGCTGTTGTTTGTGGGAGGGCAATTTCGGGAAGAGCCTAACCTTGATGCACAAACCTTTCTGCACTTAGTCAAGATCGCCAAACTTCAACACCCAAAGAAAAAAATTCCTAATGTTTAGTAAAAAAAAGCAGCCAAGGAAGTTTTTTTTCTAATTCATAACCAGTTCAGAAAATCCTGTGAATGTGAGAAGGCCAAGTCATGTTGTATAACACTGGCCGTGTTTAAAATGTGTGATACTGAAAAGAATCATTAAAAGAAATGAAAATCATATTTCAGGTTGAATATTATATTCGGGAGGAAATTTCCTTTCAATAAATATAAAATTTAACTATTTTTATTCAGCAGGTTTTCCAAAATGAAGCCTTAATTGTATGGTGCAATCTTTTTTTTTTACCATATCACATTGAAAAAGGCTTATTAAATCAATATGCTTGCAAATTTGTTTATATTATTTATTTTCATAAAATTCGTAATTAAATCCTGCTTAATTTCGTATATAACATGACCTATTTCCGTTGATTGGTTATTTTTTTTTAAATTCTAAAGTTGACTTGTTTATCTTACTCAGCACAATTGGCTCAAAGCCTGGAATTTTCTCAAAGTACCAAGAAAAAAATTACAAAATGTGAAAAATATTTACTTAAAACCAAAAAAGTAATTTTTTTGTTATTCAGAAATATATAGTCATTCATTTCATGTGCATTGTAATAATTTCTGTCTATTAGTTGTTGTTTTTTTTTAATTTTTATTTATGTTGCCAGATGCATTTTTTTGTACTGTATGACTCTAAAAAAGCCCTATTAAAATGAAACATGTTGTCTTTTTTGTTAAATATTATAATTTCAGAAAATCCAGAATGAAATGCTAATTAATTTGGCATACAATATGCCATAATTCCTTTCATTAGTTATTTGTCAAAAAAGTTCTAAAGTTAAAGTTTTTTTTGGCTGAGCATAGGCAGAAAATAGCTTGGTCCCTCGATAGAAACCTGTTTTTTAGGCTGGACACTAGAAGGGTTAAGCCATGTGGAGAGCCATACCCTGTGCATGTTAAAGAACATGCTGGATGTCCTTGATAGTAGGCAATCTGTCTCTATCTGATAGTTGACAATCTGTCTCCTTAACAGCTGCCCAGTGGGTCCTCTCTCCCAACCTTCTCTGAGCATTTGGGGTCCTTGTGACCTGGCCATTTAGTCTACTGTGTGCAAAAAAGTGATGCTCAGAAGTGAAACAACCCAATCCAACTCCCATCCTGCCCTTAATGAGAAAGGGAACTTTAGTGAGTTTGAAAATGCCATCATATGATGAATGGGACATTAAGTCATTACTCTGTGTGCAGGAGAGCCATACTCTGTGCATGCTAAAGAACATGCTGTATGGCCTTGACAGGAGGCTACTATCTGTCTCCTAACTGCTATACAGTAGTTCCATCCAGTCAGTTTCCACATTGTTATCATTTTGAAACCCGTGGTGTCCAAGATGTTTCTTCAGCACTTGAAAAATGTGATAATCAAGGTGCTGGATTAGGATTATGTGCAGAATGCTCCATTATCTCTCACTGAAAACACTGCATTTTCATGGAGAAGCAGAATGCCTTTATGGTGAAGAATATTTTCTTTTAATGGCCATGTGTAAACATCGGTGTTGCATAATAAGTCATTGTATTGAGTGTTATGCCTTGTTACATTCAAAAACAAAATTGCTGCATGAATATCATTCTTAGACCACTGTTGCAGTGAGTTGTCATCAGTTTAATTAACATGATTTTTGCTGTATTTTTTTAAAATTATTGTTGAACAAGCTGTATACTCTTCGTTTTATCTATACGTTGCTTTTAGGCAATGGTAGAAAACTTATTTATGGGTTTTAACAATTTACACTCTAATATTTCTTAAACTATTTAAGTCCTGGCATGTTAAGCAAATAAAAATAAATTATCTTAATAGTGGTGTTACCACTTTTGCTTTCTTTCACTTTTAATTTATGACTTTTACTAACAATGAATAAGTAATTTCTACTTTGTTTTTACAGTAGATGTATCACATTATCTTTTGCCACTTTGGCATTTACTTTTTAACTCTTATATGAGCATAAACATACCCAGTTCCTTCACAGTTCAAGTATTTCAGAGTGCTTGATGGTGCCTTTTAGAATTGTAGATCACAGGTAATGGAGATGGTATCTATTTTTTTGTCTGTGTAACATGGAGTCACTGATGTCAGATGTCTTTCGATGCTTCCGTTGACTCTGTTAATCTATTGTGATCGATCTTCTTTTTTAGGCTTGATATTTTACCACTACAGATCATATTTCTTATTTTTGGCTGGCACATACTCTGTAAAATCAGGTTACCAGTCCATTTAATATGCTATGATTATTTCTATGTTGTTGCACATTCTTTACGATTCACTTTTAATTTATAACATGCTCAATTAATATAACCTAATCCTTTTAGATTTCATCATTCTATTAAAATTTGTGTAATAAATGAACTTATAAAGCATTTAAACAAACTCAAGACTAAAATCAAACGGCAACACTTTATTGAGTTGTCATGTTCAGTTGACTCTTGCACACAGTAAGCAGTAGATGACAGTTGAAATAACATGTAGTGTTTCTAACAATGATTAACAAATCCATTCAACATAACCACAGTAATGTATGTCCTTTGGTCACAGCATTATACATCTTTGTAAACCTACTTTCTGATATACATATTGCTTTCATTTTTATTAATTTTCCAAACAATTTCTTATGCCCTTCTTGTCACTAGTTGCACCCAACAAAATATTTTGAAACAGTTCTAAGAAAAGAATCCATCTTAACGCTCTACCTCTGTTTCTCAGAAATTTTTCAATATCTGAAATACAACTAAAGCCATACTTCAGTATTTCTAAGAAATATATTTGAAAGGAAACTAATCATTTACTAGATAGAATACATTAATTATTTTTATTGTCAAAGAGTACAGAAAAACTCCTAACTCTAGATGGATAACAATAATTGATTTTTTTTCCACAAACTTATTGGATATAGAAAAATTTTTATTATAAGCACAAATGAGTATTTTGATGATGATAAGATGGTGAAAAAATAGAACAATCTGGCGTGGAAAAATTTAACATTGTTTTTGTTTAGTTTTATGAAAGTAACTCTAAAGGAAATTTAAATATTGCTCAGTTTTCTTTTGTATAGTCTTTTCATTTTGGAGCAGAAGGAGTATGCTGCAAAAATGCTTGGTTATCCATATAATATTCCCTTTTTCATAAAAAAAAAAACTCTCTAAGGTTGGTAATACTCTCCTCAACCACCACTTGTAAGGTAAGTATAGAAGTGGAGATAGAACTAAAAGGAACAGGGTCTTTACCACAGAACTCATTAGATATCTTTGCAATTGTGAAATGCTAGAAATATCTCATTTCCACAATGCAGCAGTTTGCATTAGTACAGAATACCTTTCACATTCTATAGCTAGTGCATCCCTAGCATTTGAATTATGCAATTTTTTGAACTAAAATTTATATCATTACTCTACCTTATCATTAATAAAATGTCTTTGAAAATAAATTTTTCATGAATATATTACATATGAAAAAAAGAGTAGCCATACTAATGCCTTAAGGACAGCAAATGTCAACATAAGCATTGAGTTCCTAATATAATCAGTGGTTCTCCAAACATATAGTGAAAAAACGTGATAAAAGCAATTAAAGTAGTGAAATATGAAAAGAAAAAAGAGATATGTTATTTTTTGAAATGGCGAACACATATACCTAACTAAAAAAGTTATTTTTAAGAACTATTACTTATATAGAAAGATTAACAGAAAAACAATGCAACTTTTCTTGAGTTGAGAATATACATTTCATTTTGTTGGCAAAAGATTAAATACAAACAGAACAAAAATACTGCATATTATTAATCTAATTAAATGTATATAAAGAACAAAAATAAGCATAAGTAACAAGAAATTGTACTTTGGGATATAATACAGCTGAAAGCAAGATGGAGTTGCTAGTGATTTGTAACCATGTGGCACAATTGTGATGCATAACAGCTAAAAATATTTGAAAATAATTTGGAATTGGGGAACTATTAACTATCAGAAATGCATGTGAGTGATTATTCTCTATTCTTCCTACTCTGTATTGGAAAATAGTTCCATGAAAAATTAAGGAGATGTTTGCAATGATAATTTTACATGAAACAGCTTATATATCATTATTGATGTTATTTATTATTTTTGAAAACTGCTCTTCTTATTTAAAAAAAAAACTCTTTTTTGTTTGTTTTTTGGTGTATTTGATATCTTAACTTTCTATGCTTCACAAGGATGCCCCATGATGGCAAGTTTTGCCAGCCCTGCAAATATGCACACCTGTTTCTGTCATAAACAGTGCATTTAAAATAAAATTCAATTCATAAAATAGTTTGCAGAAAAATAGGTATATTTTTCAGCTATATCACGATTTCCATTTTTGCAGGACATCTTTGTATCTTTGATGCTTTATTACTAAAATTTAACCATTATTTTTATCTTCAAGGGATATGTATTTTACTAAATATACTATCACATTTTTACTGTTTAAAAAATTATGGTTTCTTACAGCTCAGCAAAATTGGTTTTATTCACTGCCATTTTAATGCATGAGAATATATAGGATCCCATTAAGAATATTTTCTGTATTGGGTCTATAGCTAAAAGATTGAAGAGTTTTTAAATGGTCACATAATTGTTTGAAACCAGGATAGGCAAATAAAATGAATTTATATCTCCTGAAACAGCTGGTTACCACAGAGGGCTGACAGGAGCTTGTTAGTTTAGTATGTCATAGAGAAGATCTGCGAGAAAGCAAGACCACAGCACAAATACAACACTTTCAATTCAGACTTGAATCCAAGTTCCTTTGATCAGTAACCAAGTAAGCTAACCACTCGGCCATGGGATGGCAGTATAGGTACACATCTAATAGAAATATTTTTCGAAATGAATGTGACATCTGATAGAAATATTCTTTGAAATGAATGTGTTGTCCAAACATACAAGAGAAACCAAGGGTCTTTACAAACATACAGAGAGACCAAGAGAAATTGAAGTTCCATTTTTACCTATCTTCCAATTGCTTTTTGCTCATCCTTGGTCAGTTTGTTGATTTGTCAAAACAGTTGTTCCACCATATCTTTTGAACAAGATGGATATAAAAAAATTGACCTCCCACACTTTATTCCATCCTAAATAAGGGAAATTATGAAAACAGTTGTTTTCCTATATCTCGAGAAAGTGAGTGTCAAAAGTAACAAGCTATGTGTCAAATGAAAACTTATAATGCAGGGAGTGTCATAGAATGTAAAAAGCTGATTGCCATGCTTTCTTCCTCCCTAAAAAAAGGGGAAATATGAAAACAATTGTTCCATTATATCTTCATAAAGCAAAGGATGAAAGTAACAGGCTATGCTTCAAATTAAAGATTGTGACATGGAGAGTATCACAGGTATAAAACATATAAAAAAAAATACTTATCTTTTTATACGCACCCTAAAAAGTAGAAAATAAACCTAAAGCATATCGATGGTGCAATCAATCACTGAATTTGTATTCACTTCAAAGAAAGATAGGACACCAGCAGTCTTGTTGAGTAGGTAAATAGGTGCTATCTTCCTTTGAAGTGAATACGAATCCAGTGACTGAATGCAGCATCATTATGCTTTAGGTTTATTTTCTATTTTTTAGGGATGCATATAGGAAGATAGGCATTTTTAAATTTTTTTTCCTTGTTAAGTCAAACCTCAAAATCCCCTTTTTATCAGGGGGAGGCAGAATGATGAGGGAAAAATTCGAAATAGTTTTTGGCTGTCATTATAAGGGATTTCATTTGACACATAACTCATAACTGTAGGCCTTTGCATAACTCGTAACTTTAGACCTTTGCATAATTCGTAACTGTAGGCCTTTGCATTCAGAAGATGTAATTGAACAACTTTCACATTTTTTTAGGGGGGAAGAGAGCATGGGTGGTAAATTTTTAATAGCCTATGACATTCCTCATATCAGAAGCTTTCGTTTAACACATAGCTTGCTACTTTCCACACTCACATTCTGCAGATATAGCAGAACAATCATTTTCATATTTCCATTTTTTCAGGGGGGGAAAAAAACATGGAGGTCATTTTTTGCAGTTTATGTCACTCCCTGCATCACAAACGTTGATGCATAACTTGTTACTTTTGCACTCACTTTCAGGAGATATTAGGGGAACAATCATTTTTCAGACTTCCCCCCTCTTTTATGGGAGAGAAACACTTTAATCAATTTTTTGTATCCTATGACACTCCCAGTGTCAGAAGCTTTCATTTGACGCATAACTTGTTACTTTTATCACTTACATTCTGGAGATGTAGTGAAAGAATAGTTTTCTTATTTCCCTTTTTAGGAAGAAAGCATGGGTGTCAAATTTTTTTACAGCTTATGATACTCTTTGCATCAGAAGCTTTCATTTGAAGCATAACTTGTTACTTTCTGCACTTGCATTCAGGAGATATAGGGGGAACAGTTGTTTTCATATTTTCCCCCTTTTTTTAAGGGAGAACAAAACATGGAGGGTCAATTTTTCATAGCCTATGACACTCCCCATTTCAGAAACTTTCATTTGACAGATAGTTTGTTAATTTTGGACAGTTGTGTTCTGGAGATATAGCCAAAGAGTAGTTTTCATATTTCCCCTTTTTTAGGGGGGAAGACAGCACGGGGGTCAACTTTTTATAGCCTATGACACTCCCCATGATACAAACTTTTATTTGACACATAAATCATTAGTTTCTCCATTGAGTTCAAAAGGTATGGTGGAACAACTGTTCTGACAAATCTCAAACTGATAAACCATGAAATGTCAAGTGAAAAACAATAGGAAGATAGGTAAAAATTCCCCCCCTTTCCTCCCTAAAAAAGGGATAATCTGAAAATGATTGTTCTGCATGATCTTCAGAATGTGAGGGCTAAACATAACAAATTGTATCCCAAATGAAAGTTTATGGCATGGGGAATGCTGCAAACGAAAAGAAAATATCCCCCTAAAAAGTAGAAATGTTAGAGTCGTCCCTCTACTATGTCTTCTAAATGTGAGGGCCTGCAGTTAGGTGTCAAATGAAAGCTCATTTGAGGTCCATCATAGACTACTTTGAATTATGCCCTCCCATTCTCCCCTCCACTAAAAGGGAAAGGAAATTTAGGAGGGTCGACCTTAACGAGTTATATTTCAAATTGAAGCATGTGACATCTCCAATGTTATGGGCTACCTCAAACATGACTCAAAAAAAAATAAAAAAAATAAATAAATACCCCCTCAAGCAGCTGCTTGCCACAGAGGTCTGGCAGGAGCCTGTCAGTTTATATGCCAGAGTAGAAGGTCTGAGAGGATGGCAGGACCTCAGCAGAAAAACAACACACACAACCATGCCTTACCCGGGACTCGAACCCAGGTCCCTTAGATCAGTAGCCAAGCGCGCTAACCACTCGGCCATGGGACGGCTGGGTGGAGGAAAAATATGGGCAATGTTTATGAGTCATATATTAAAGTTTTTAGTGACAAAGGAAAAATATAAATAAATTAAAAAATTTTAAAAATGCCTATTTTTCTATATGCACTTTAGAAAGTAGGAAATAAACCTAAAACATCTTGATTTTGCAATCAGTCATTGAATTCATGTTCACTTCAAAGGAAGATAGGGTGCCAATTTACCTACCCAACAAGATTGCCAGCACCCTATTTTTCTTTGAAGGGAATATGAATTTAGTGACTGACTGCACCATCAATATATTTTAGGTTTATTTTCTTTTCTATGTCTTAGAGTGCATATAGGAAGATAGGTATTTTTAAGATTTTTAATTTATTTTTATTTTCTAAACACACTTTGATGTTACTTTATTATAAGAGATTTATGGAAAACCTATTTTATGCATATTTTTGTTTCGAATTATTTATTGAGATTTTTTTAACTTTGTGCCATATTTAATACAGAAACAAAACATTAGTACTAAAATGACATTTTTTTCCTATAGGTTAAAGAAACAAATGGTCCAGTTGATGAAGAAAACAAAGATAGGTAAAATGATATATGTTATTACTGCTTGCATGCTCCGTCAGTCATTTCTTTCAATTTTTAAAGTTCAACTTTAAGATAATTATAATTTTTTTAGAAATGAAAAAATATATTTCCTCAGGTGAAAATTAAACTCCTAATTATGTTAATTACTCTTTCCTTCATAAATATGTGAAAACTGATAATTTTTCTGTATTATCTTTACTCTGAAGCTTTTCTTATCTAAGTTTTACCAGAATCTACAGAGAGTGTGACAATCATTATTATTGTTGACCAAAGGTTTCAAATATCATTTTATGAAAGATGCATTACCCATTTTTTCATTTTCTTAAAAAGTGATTTTTGTCTATTAATTTATTGTCGGCAATGATGGAATGGCCGTCCTGTGGCTGAGAGGTTAGCATGCTAGGCTACTGATCTAAGGGACCTGGGTTCGAGCCCTGGGAAGGCATGGATGTGTGCTGTTTTTCTGCTGAGGTCCTGCCATCCTCTCAGACCTTCTACTATGGCATATAAACTGACAAGCTCCTGTCAGACCTCTGTGGCAAGCAGCTGCTTGAGGGGGTATTTATTTATTCATTTATTTTTAATAATGGAATCTAATTGTCTGTATTAACATGTAAGGAGCAGCTAAAGTTGCCTGATTTTCAGTTCACAGTAATCACTATGATGGACCCAACTGTATTCTGGTGGAAATTCATTTAGAAGAGCATTGAAAAATTATCAGTTTCCTATTACTATAAAATAGATCCAACTAAACATATATCTAGGATCTGTAATCCGAGGGTATGTAATGGGCCACTCAGATTGTGATATAGGATCCCAGATATGTCTTTGTGCCTAGAGCCTGAAAAATGTTTAAATGTAACCTTGTTACAGAAGGAAAAAGCAGGTGACATTCAGCCAATAAATTGTGTGCTCAGTCCCATGGTTGGAGGAGAAAAGTTTTGTTTTTTTTTCATCTGAAAAACATTTAGCTGTGATTATTAACTATATCCACAACTCATCAGTTTTTACTTTTCACACACTATAATGCTGTATATGTTTGTTATGTCAGACACATACAGCATTTAACAGCATCTGACGTTATCAGAAGGTTGTGGGGTCAGATCCTACCTGATTAAAGGCAGTTTTTTCTCTTACCGTTGTTGTTATATGAATAAAACCAGTATAATAGTGTATGAAAAGTGTGTATTTAGCTGTGATCTTTATTTACTGATTTAAACAATTTTTTTCTCAGTAAAATTTGCAACTAAAATTTACTGTATCTAAAAATAATTTTAGTATTTACTTATTTATTACTTTATAGTTTTAAAAGTTACCTATATTGTCCTTCTTAAAGTTATTTTATACAGTAAACTTTAAATATGTAGTTAGAACTTATCTACATTTTAGAATTTTTATATGTTATGTATTAGCAAAGCAGAGTAGTAATTTGAAGACAAGTACTACCTTTAAAATAAAACATTTTACCTCTGCATATTTGAAAATTGATTCATGGCTATAATATATACACTATACTAGCGAAGTATTGGGATACTTCCATGTTATATGAATAGTGAGTCACATTTCAAGCTCTCTAACTTTCAAAATAAGTTTTTATGGCAAAATGTCACTGGAGATAAATTAAAGATCTCACTTAAATCTCTATAAATCATGATATTCAACAATATTTGTTTGATGTTTAGAGTTATTAAAAGTGGAACATTTAACAGCAGATGTTGCTGTTGTGCCCTTCCGAAACAATTGTCATTGAAATGGATGAAAACTGAAAAGATTATTACATTTATTTTAGTAAACAATTCATTATAACAGATAGTATTTGTTTTAATTAACCTCTGAGGTAAATTTTATGACTAACAATATTGCTGTTAAATGCTTCAGCTACAAGCACTCTTTAAATATTAAATATTTTTGAAGATTGAGATGTAGTTAAGTTTGATTCAGTTCTTCAGTTTATCTCCATTGACAGTTTTCTGTGAAAAATTTGTTTTCAAAGTTTCGAGCTTTGAAGTTAGTTTCTCATTCATATAACATAGAAATTGGATTGGGTTAATTAAGCACTTGTGCCAATGAATAGTAGCAGAAATTAAAGGTGAGTTTTACTTTGGGTTGAAAATAGTGCAGATCACTTCAGATGGGTTCAGGTCCAATCATAACTTAAATTTCTGAATTTTCTTGTAACTGTGAAAAAAAAAAATTATTATAATTTCAATCTTTTTATATCTTTAGTAATCAAAAATAAATATTATTCAGACTTTAATTTCTTTTTAGGTATTCTCTTTATTCTATTAACGAAACTCTCTTAACACTTATAATGATGTTACTCAAGAATTTTCAGTTTCTACAAATTATTTTTCCTTCAAAATAATATTAAGATTTAAATTTTGCCATTAATTTTGCCATCAAATGATTATTTTAAAGTTTTTATTAGGCTATAATATAAAGAATTAAAAAAAATGTTTAGTGTCATGAATTTCTGTGTATGTGTTTTACACAATGTGTAAGAAAAATCCCCCCCACCTAACTGGCTCAGGTTTGATAATTATTAAAATTTTTTGGACCTGCTTAAGCCTAGGCTTAATAATATTGAGCTTAGCCAGGCTAGAACTAAAAAAAAATTAGCCCGAATTTATCTTTAGTAGAAATATTAAATCTACTATAAAATATAAATTCTTATAGTAGAAAAATTAAAAAAAAAAGTAGAAAAATTATTATAGACCAGCTACTATAACTTTACACAATATTATGTGTAAAGTTATAGTAGCTGGTCTTGACCAACAGTTAAATTATCCATGAAAAACTATTGGTTTAAGAATTATCAGAATAAATGTTCTTCTTTTTTGGAAGAAGCTATTTTGTGCAACAATGACAGAGATATTTTTGCTCTCTTTAATTTTTTTTGCCTTGTCAGCTTTTCCAAAATCAAGTGATTTTTCCAAGTATGAGTTCAGAGAGGTCACAGCTTATGGGACCAGAATTTTTTTTTTCTTTTAATACAGATTCTAAACAACTGTTTGAAATTAAATGATTTGGAATTTAAATGGTTTAAAGATATTAACATTTGTGACTGACATCCATTACTATAATAATCAAACTTCTTTAACATGAATACTTTTTAATAATTTTTTTTATTAGTGCTAAAGCTAGTATTAATTTAGTAGATTAAAAAAAGAGGTCAAATTTCATTAAAATTTTTAAGATTGCTGTAAAAATAATATCTTTGCTTTGAATACATGAAATGTATTTCATGTATTCAAAGCAAATGGAATGTTCATTGGTTGACTATGTATTTCCAAATAATGTCCACAAGGAGTGATAGTAGCTATGCCCAATTGTGGGTAAATATATGATCATTTTGCCTAGACTATTGTATAGTCATTGATCAGCAATAGAGGATAATATAGACAGTGTGCTGTTCCAGAGATCTTATTGAAATTTAATTTTGAGTGTACCATTACATACACATGAATAAAATTCATTAATAGACAAACAAATCTTAATAAATTAGAACATCAGCAATTGATTAGATATTCAAAGCTTAATACTCTCTGTATTGGTGGTCCATTACAAATGTTAATATTTTGCACATTGTTAAATTAAAAAAAATTAGTAAACTATTACATTAAACGAAATTCCAATTTTTTTATTATCTTTGCAATGTATTTTTCATACACTTCTTGTGATCTTCTTCTTGATGCATTGTACAATATACATCCTCCTCCTCCTTTTTCCCATGCATGTGCATATTATTTGTCACCTGGTGCATGTATGTATTTTGGAATGAATAAAAACTATGCTTTACACACAAGCAAAAAAAATTTTTTTTGAGGCTTTAGAAAGAATATTTAAGAATAAAAATTTTGAGAAAAATAAGTGTCTTAAAACTATTTATTATGCAATGTAATACAAATAGAAGCAATTTACAAAATTAAAGAATGTAGATATAAATTTGAAATGCTTGGAAATATTCATTGCTGTTCATAATTTAAGGAACAATAATGCAAATATCTCAAGAAATTCTTCTTAGAATTTAGTGAAAGTTTCAGAGGATATTTAATACCACAAATATTAATATTTATATTTAAAATAGAAAATATATTGGAATACATGTCCAATTTTAAAATTAAATTTCCATTCAGAGAATATATCGAAAACTTTTTCTAGTTGTGAAAAATTATTTATCACTGTAGATATTGAAGTTAACATTATTTAGTAAAGAGTATGATTACCCCTAATAGCAATACATCTTTCACAATGAGCTCTTATGCTTTTAATAAGGTTATTCAATAATGCAGAGGACAGCAAATCCCATTCCTCTATAAAAGCATTTCTCAACTCATGAAGGGTCCTTGAATGGGGTTGACAACTTGCTTCTCAAAGCATCCCATACTTGTTCAATGGAATTTAGATCTAAGGACCTAGCTGGTCAATCCATTCTCTGATTATCTTCACTCTCAAGATATTCTTCCACTATATGAGTTCTATGTTGATAAGCATTATCATCCATATAAATGAATTATGATCCATTGGCACCTCTAAAAATTTTTCACATGAGGCTTTGGGATCTCGTCTCTGTGTCTTAGGGCTCTTAGTATCCTGAGAAGATATGCAGGTCATTGCAACCATTGATAGTAATACCTGTACAGACCAACAGATCACTCCCACCAAGACAGTTCCTTTCTGCAGTACTCAGAGGGTGATAACATGTCCCATGCTCTTTCCACATGCATTGGCACTGACAGTTACTGCTTACACTATGATTCATCCAAAAAGAGAGCTTATCCCCATTGATCACTGTTCCAGTTAAGGTAGTGCCTGCTCTATTGCAGTCATGGCCTCCAATGAGCTGAGGTTAGTTGTATACACACTACAGGTCTTCTAGCATATAACCCTCTTTTGTGAAGTCATCAGGACAGAATTACTCTGGATACTGCCCTTCCTGTGGTAGTTAACAGCTCAGATGCAGTGCTGTTGGTGCACCCACATCATTCTATTGTGCCTTGCATTAGGGACAGGAAATGGTACTCTTGTTCTTCTAGAACATGTTCTAGTGCCTTAAAAACATCTCCAGAGTCTGAAAATTACACTTTATTTCACATTCATGAATCTGTCAACCTCTCTGTGTCCCCTGCTTCCATTCATCCAATGGCTGTATACCTCTGACTGCCATCCAAATGGTTCCTCCTTTGCATTTTAACATGACCATAATCTGAAATGCTCAATAAAGTTACTCTTAAACTGAAATGAGAAGCACCCATTCCTGAAGCTGCTTTTATCACCAGCTTAATTTGCATATCACAGTCTTTCACATTGAGAAATGCAAATTTAATGACTAATAACTGTGTTATTTTTTCTCTAAATATCCTCTGAAACTTCTGTTAAATTCCAAAAAGGATTTATTAAGATATTTGGAACTTTGTTCAACTTTCTTAATCCTTTGCCCATAATGTCCCAAAACAGCCGGCATTTTGAAATGGACTTGTCCAAATAGTGCTTTTCCTTTGTCTTTAATACCCTCTACCCTTTTTTGAAATTTCCTGGGTGTTAAAGGTTTATATTAAGAATAGCAGTGTATTTATATTAATATATATTAATATGTATTATAAAAATATTTCCCTTTTTTTTTGCATACTGGAATTTTTTGAAAAGAATGCAAAAGAATAATGACTGTAAAGAACTTTTATCTGTCAAAAATACACATGGTTCTTATATAATTTACACACTTACACATTATTTGAGACATCAGCAATAGTAAAATGTGTAATGTTTTTATGCCTTATAATGATTAAAGAGCTGGCTGAAAATCAAAACAGTCTCAACAGGTGTACTGAATTCACATCTCCTGTAAACATGTCAGGTGCTCTAACCATTTGAATTAACTTAGTTCAATTTTTAGCTAACAGGAGACTGGAGTTACCTTTTTGTAGACAACTGTTGTGACCTATTCCTTATTAATAAAGGACACACCATGATCATCTTTAGATCATGAAATTTCATACTCCTTTTAGTGGAGGATTAAAGTTGGGCTAGTTCAAATGGCTAGAGTACCTGACATGTTTTTGGGAAGTGGTGGTTTAGTCCCATGCCTGCAAAACTAAATATTTTTCAGCTGACTCCTCAGTTGTTATTTTGAGACAAAATCATAGATAATATCAGATTTTAGTTATGAGAAAAAAAAACTAAACTAAATCTTTAAAGAGTTTTAGATAGTATATGATGAAAATTAGAGAACTTTTCTGAAAAAAGTATAAAGTGATAAACAGTTTTAACCCTAGAAGTAGGTACCTATTGATTCACTGATTATCATCTGCTTCTATAATACTAAAGTGATTCATAAATCTTTGCGTTTTTCACTATGTAAAATGTGTATAGTGACACATCACTATGCTGCATTTGCATACCTCTGAATGTAGCACTGAGGGAAAGTATAATGTCCACTGTGTTAGTCCATAACTATTACAACAATCAGAGTCTTGGTTTCCATCATTAGAAACGTTCTGCAATGAGCAAATTAAGAATTAAAATTCATGCAATTTTATGTCATTAGTGGAAAAGGATTAAAAGCTGTTTAAGCAGCCTGAAAAATATTCAAAGTGAAGGTAGTGGGGGGGGGGCAGTCTCTATTTGTGCTGTTCAAGAATTTCAAGGATGATAACACAAGCCTCGAAGGTAAGCTGCAATTAGGACAGCCAATATTAGTAGATTGCACCATCATGTGCCATGCCTGTTAAAGTTGATCCATCAACAGTCACTTGCAGGCTCTTGTCCAAACCTGGTTGCTCACAAGCAACTATAGTTTGGGATATGCAATACATTGGAAAGTGGCTACAAGTTGCCAAAGTGTACCACATGAACTGACTATTGAACAAGCAAACAGTCATATTGAATTAAATATTGAATAAACTCGACTTTTTTGGTATACATTAAGTAATTATCACTTTTGAGTCAATTCAAATTTTTAGAGGAAAAATTGTCTTGAGCTGGATGGGATACAAACCCATGACCTCCTGATAACATATCAGGTGCTGGACCACTGAGCTACCGGCTGCCGATCAAGATCTCCCCTAATTGATGATATGAACATTTTCTACCTACAGTACATATTCAATTATATCACATGTAGGTGCTGTTGTGGCTAGATTGCCAGTAGTTCAGTGGCCAGAGCACCTGACATATTATCAGGAGGTCGTGGGTTCAGATCTCACCCAGCTAATGACAATTTTTCCTCTATAATATTCTAATGAACTACTACCAGTGTATATCTGAGAAATTCTAATATTGGAATTTTAAATGTCCTGCACTTTGAACTGGTTCCCAATGGATTGGACATCAAGTTCAACCAAGTATGTTATTGAAGAGGAATCAAATAATTTTCTGAGATATGGCTATGAACTATTGAAAATGATGGTTTATATTACATTGAGTAAGGTTCGCTATTTATATTGTAATAATCATTTCATAAACAGACGATAAAATGCACAGACTTATGAATCACCCTATAATATTGTTCAGTTTGAAGCTGCAAACAGTTCCCTTAGTTGCATATTTTTGGTTAAAACATGCTTAAAGATCAACAGCAGTATTAGGCAAACTGATGATGTGTTGATGAATTAACAGGTTTCACTTCTGGGTTCAGTTCAACAAGCTGAATAATTTATAAAAACCTTTTTTAATAATTTTTTTTAAATTTTAGAGGCATTTTGAAAATTAGCTGTTTAAAACACTTAGCATTCTTATTTGCAGACTAATTTCCAAAATGTAGATGTGATTTGATTACATTATCGATTTGGATAAAAAACGCAATACTAAAAAATAGGCTCTTTTTATTTGGCTTGACTAGCAAATTGTTCCGAATTAGTATGCTTATATTTAATGCACAAGTAAAGAATATAAAAAGTTTCTTCTGTCTATTAACTAGCGAGCTGTAACTGCAGTTTAGCATGTATTTGAAAATTTTTTTGATGCTTTAATTACAGAGGACATTCAAAAAGTTCATGACATCTGTCTGCAAATTTGCACTTGTTCTTCCGAAATTAATAGGCTATGACTTGTTTGGAAGCTTGTCTAAACTTGTGATTGGGTGTTATAAACAAAGTTCATATCATCAATTCTCTCTTCACTGGTGGTGCATAAAGTTCAGTCTCCGAAATCTGTGCATTTTTACTATTCAGCTTAGTAAAGACAGAGAAAGATTTTACATTTTCACAAAGATGCAGCTGGGGGATGATGTGAAAAACATTTGTACCAATTTGTCACAAGTATATGGGGATCATACCTGTTCATATGGCACTGTTACAGGATGCATGCACCAACTTAAGAGAAGGATGGCAGAGCTTCGAAGACTTCCCTTTTGCAGGAAGACCAAAAGAGACCATGAATGAAAGAATCTCACTGCTGTTCGTGAATTCAATAAGGAAAGTCCACACATCACCATTCAGGTAATAAGTTTAGATGTCAGTGTATCAATTGGCAGTGTGGAAACAATTATTCATCAACATTAAGAATTTGGAAAGATCTGTGCCAAATGGGTACCACACAAACTGACAGAACAGCAGAAAAAGGGCTAGAGTCAACCATGCAAGGAGATGCTGACAATATTTGACACAGTCACATCTCAACATTGTCATAGGTGATGAGACATGGTTTTATTACTATACAACTCTCAGAAAGATCGATAACTGTATTTGGGTTGCAGAGGATGAACTGCATTCCCAAATCATCTGACAAGACTTTGCTCAAGGAAGAGGATTTTCACAATGTTTTTCGATTCCTAAGGAGTGGTAGCCATGGACACCTTAAATAAGTGAAAAAAATTACTATAAATGGTCAATGCTACACGAACATTATTTTGTCTAAATAGTTAAAGAGATGAAGGAGCAGGATCCAACAACAGGCATATCAAGGGTTCTTCTTCATGACAATGCCAATGCTAACAAAACTCAGCAAGTTATGGCCTATCTAGGGCCAGGAAAAAAATCAAACAGCTACCCCCCCATCTTGCATATTCAACCAATTTTGCACCATGCAATTTTTGGTTCCAAAAATTTAAAAGGAACATGCTGATAAGCCTTTTTCAAGGGTGCAAGACCTTGCAAAATGAATTCATTCAAAGTTACAGAGTATTCCCCAACAGGAATGCCATCAAGTGTTCCAGAATTGGTGTAGACATCTGCAACTTTGCATAGATGCTGGAGGGGAGTACTTTGAAGTACAGTAAAAGTGTTGTTGAGGTTTGTGTAATGCTTTTTGTTTTGCAGATGCATGTTAAGAACTTTTTGAATACCCATCATATTAAAATCACACCTCTCATATTAAGATAGAACAAATCAAGTAATATCTGCTCTGAGTTTTGGGTGGTTTTTGATGCTTCCCATAATGTTCATATAACAATATGATTACTTTTGCTTTCTAATATTTTTTTTTATAAAATTGGAAAGTGTATGCTTCCATTTTTACCTATCTTCGTATTGCTTTTCGCTCATCATTTGTCGGTTTGTGTGTTTGTCAAAACAGTTGTTCCACCATGTCTTTTGAACCTGATGGGTAAACTTAATGATTTATGTGTCAAATCAAAGCGTGTGATGCATGGAGTGTCATAGGCTATAAAAAATTGTTCTCCATGCTTTATTCTCCCCTAAGAAAGGGTAAATATGAACCATTGTCTTGCTATATCTCCAGAATGCAAGTACTGAAAGTAACAAGCTATAAGTCAAACGAAAGCTTGTGATGCTGCAAATATCAAAGCATATGCAAAATTGACCCCCCTAAAAATGGGGGAAATATGAAAATGATTGTTCCACTATATCTCCTGATTGCAAATGCTGAAAGTAACAAGTTATGCATGAAATGAAAGCTTGTGATGTGAGAAATGTCACAGGGTGTAAAAAACTGACCCCCCATGCTTTCTTCCTCTCCTAAAAAGAGGAAATATGAAATTCATTGTTCCACTGTATCTTCCAATGGTGAGAGCTTACAATTACAAGTTAAGTGTCAAATGAAAACTCAAATGGGGACCGTCATAGAGTATTTTGAATAATCCCTCCCCCACCATTCTCTTGCCCCAAAAAGGTGACTGATTTTTGTGGGGGCAGATCTTAATGAGTTATATCTCAAGTTATAGTTTGTGATATCTCCAATGTCATGGGCTACTTTAAACACGACTCAAATGGTGAGTATGCCAAGAATATTAGCATCACAAATGCCATCATTTTATGTAAGCAAATTATCCTAGATACATAACATTCATGATTTAATAGAAGTAATTAATTCATTGCATGAAAATTTCATATTATTATTTTCACATTTGAATATTTCTGTCAGGAAGTTTTCCCTTAATACTGCTATATTAGAATTTTGAGCAGAATACTAATTACTAGGGCTCTTATTTTTTGAATTGTTTTTGCTTTTACAAATAACATCAATTTGTAAGTTATGTATTTTTTTGTTTGCTGTAAAAAAAGCATGAAATTTAAAGAAGCATTTCTTTTTAATTGGTAGATTCTGCTGCTTTTTTAAAATAAATTGTTAATGTAGCCTTTTTTTTGTTATTGTAATATAAATACAGGGTAATTGCAAAGTAGCTTTACAACTTCAGACTTTTGTAACTGCTGTATATGGTGGCATGAAATGAAAATAAATGACTTTGTAGTGAAGAGAACACCTCAGATTCATTTTTGATCAATTTTCAAAAGTTTAAGGATTTTTTTTTAGTGAAAAGACAGTTACAGATGTTCTGTTTCTGGATATGCTTTAAAATTGTTTGTTACTAGATATCAGTGACAGTGACTCAGATGAAAGAATCATTTTTCAGCAAATTGGCACATCATTCCATTATCTGCTGCAAATAAGAGATTTTTTAAATTGCCAATTGCCAGCACACTGTATTAGTCATAGTTGCCTCATAGTGACCTCCTTGTTCATTGGACCTAATGTAGACTCAGTTTCTTTCTGAACACCTATGGTGGATGGGACATATAGCTGCAGTTCCATGTGCAGGAGATCCTTACCCTGTGCCCTTTAAAGAACACACTGAATGGCCTTGATGGTAACTTTTATCTGTCTCATAATAGCTGTTCAGTGAGTTTCCTTCCCTCAACCTTCTCTGTGCTCTTCAGGTTCTTGTGACTTGGCCATTTTGCCCATTGTATATATAAAAAAGTGTTGCACAGAAAAAACAATCCAACAAAAATCATTTTTATAGTTTTATCAATGATGCTGTTTTATCCTCTGCCATTACCACAAATCATCAAAGAACTGAAGGACAAGATTGGTATCACTATTGTGATATGTATTACTCCTTGATATGTGCCTTAGAATGAGGGAGGAAATGGAATTTTGTTTCAATATCAGGCACATCACTTCCAGCATTCATGTATAAAGTGTTTAAATCTTCAAGCAGCTTTGGCACTGTGTAGTGTTTTGAAATTCTGAATGAACAAATATTGCATAGGCATTGGTGAATGTTGTAAAGAAACTTCAATTGAAAAAATATATATTCCCATATGACTTATATATATATATCATGTAAAAATATGTGGTTTAGACCAGTGTCTCACAAACTGTGTGCCGCAAGAGATTTTCAAATTGACACTAGATATTCCAAAGATTTCATTTTGACGACTTGTGTTATCGACGTGCTTTAATATCGACATGCTATCGACGTGCTTTAATAAAAATATTTCAGATTTTATCAACTGGGATCTTGTAAGTATTTATCAAGCTTTTTCCAAATTTTGGTATTAATTTTTGATTATTTCAAGCCATAGAATGGACAAATATTTAAAACAAACACCGAGTTATGAATTAAAGAACGAGAGCAAATCTTCAAGTAAAACCAGGCTGATGACTTCAACAAAGCGCAAATATAATGATGATTATATATAGTTTGCTTTTATTCTTTTTTAGGTGTGTCGCGGAAAAAAAAATTAGATTCAGTGTGCCGCAGAGTAAAAAAGTTTGCGAGACACTGGTTTAGACTTATAAAACATGGTTTTCCTTTTCAGTTCTGTGGCAAATTTTGATACACTATAAAATAACTAATCTCTGCTGTCTTTCCTTAGTAATCATATTTGACATCACATAAATTCTCTTTCTTTATAAAACTTTTAAACAATCCTCTGATTTTAGCTTATTAATTTAATCTGAACTGTTGGCAATTCATTTTTCCATAGAAGTTTGAATGCTCCCAGAAATGAATTAAATATTTTACCAAGCAAATGCTTTTTTTTTTGCATTTTACTCTCCTTTTTTGATTAAAACTATTTTGATGTTTCTGAAAAATATTTATATCATTCATCATGTTATTTTCCAAAAGGAAAACCAAATTTGTTTAGTTCTTTGGTTCTGAACTTACTAATAGGATCATTGCTGATTATATCCCTTTGCAGCACTGGCCTGTCTGTTATAAACCGTGGATAATACCTGTGTTTGGTCAATTGGCATTTATATATATATTTTTTTATTAAATATTCATTTTTATCTCCATAGATATAATTTGGTTTAATTTCTGTAGATATATTTTGATTTTATTTCCATAGATTTTTTTTTATCATCAATCGCTATATTTCACCAATTTTTCTGATGAGAAGTTGCAACTTTTGTTGCCTTCGATATTGTTTTTTAAAACTCAGATTATATCTTAATTTTTTTTATTATTTCTTGGTTTTTTTCAATAAAATTTTTTAATCTTTTATCATTTTTTGAAAATAAAAAAGGCCTCAGATATGAAAGCAAAGCAAAATTCTTTGTCTCAGAAATCAGTGTACCTAGGGTTGGAAGAGGGATGATGACAATGCAGTTTCATAAAGGTGAGTTTTAATCTCCTCTTGACAAATTTTTTTTAAAAGAAATTATTGGATCATGAGCTTATTTTGAATGGTTAAAAGATATTCATCCCCTCCTCCATCTTGTCTAAGCTATTCTGAGGATGCTAACTTTTTTTAGCATTAGTGCACCTAACTTGTAGGCACTTTGTGCCAAGAAGATCTCCAAAATGCACCAGCCAAACAGAAAATGTGTGGTATGCTAATGCAAAATCACCAGCTGAGAAGTAAGTGTTATTTCACTGTGACAAAGAAATCAGAAAACTTCATGTGTGTGTAAGCAGTGCAAAGTCACCTTATGTAATATGACCCATATTTAAATGTGTGTCATAGTAAAAAAAGTATAAACAACATCCCTGTGTCAGGTAAAACATGTTTTTATTATATTACTTAAAGCGAAAATTTCTTTCCATTGATATATATAATATAAATATTTTTGTCTATCAGATTTTCCAGAATTAGCCTTAATTTCCTTGCCAGATCCTTTTTTTCACTATATCACTCTGATAAATTCATTTAAATTGATATTTTTCTCTTTTGGTTAGAAATATTATTTTCATGTAATTTAGAATTAAATGCTGTTAAATTTAGTATGTAACATGACCTAGTTCTGTTTGTTAGTTATTGACCAAAACATTCTTCTTTGGCTGAGCATAGTGAAAAAATAGCCAGGCCTGTTAATTCTTTCCTGCTATTCAGATGGTCATGCAAATGCTTTAAAGTTGTAAAGCTACTTTGTACTTTACCCTGTATTTTACTACTTTACCCTGTATTTGAAATAATTTTTATGTATTTTGTGTTGCATTTCATAATTAATTAAACATGCATATTGGAAGAAGATACATTGTAGAAAATGGGCCCTTTAAGTAATTTAGTTGTTATGAGAATTTTCACAGTTGTTTTAATACTTAGAATTAGTGTGAATGATTACTAGGAAGAAGAATGTAGAAGCAACACCATTAAGCACTTCTAATCCTTCCAAGTCTCCCACTGAAGCTGCTAGTGAATCCAGTAGCACTCCTTCCACCCCTTCAACCCCTTCCACTACTTCCTCAGAGTCACAGTCACAAGTTAAATGGTGAGTGGCCATTGTGTCGCAGGAATATAGTACAGGTTTAGTATAGTTCTGCCGATGTAGATACAGTAACAGTGAAATAAAAATGTTAAGGAAATTGCTATGGAATATATAAAATGGGTCTTTGTTCGCATTTTCATTAGTAATGTTATTAGAAAGTTTTTTTTTGTTGGTCTTAAACATTGATATTATTCAGAAGCTTTAGGAAATCAAAGCACTTATACAGATATCTAAATGTATTGAAAGTAAGCTATTATTTGTTGCAAATACATATTTAATTTTCAAGGTGCTATTTAGTGTTGCAGGGCCGCCGACAGGGGGGGGGGGGGGGCAAGGGGGACTAGTGCATAGGGGCTCGTCAGCAATAAGGGCCCGTCAGATTAAGTGACTCTACATTTTCTTACAAAAATTATTCTTAGTTAGGCTATATATCGATCCTATGCTAAAACGTTTTAGGTGACACAAACTGTGTAGGCCTATGTTTTTGCATGCCTGACTGCGCAACAGGCTTTTTTTCCTCTGTATGTCATCATTGTGTCCAGAATAATTGCTATTAATGATTTGTAAAGATAAAAAGTTTTCAAGGGGGGCCCCGAGCATAATATTACACAGGGGCCCATAAATTCTCTCGGCGGCCCTGAAGTGTTGTATTAAAACTTGAGAGTTTGTGAACTCTTTGAAGCTGGTTTTCACATTGGGATAGCTGTCATCACTGACACTATATTACCAAACGTATTTGGACGATTTCATTGTATACTAATAGAAGACTACACCTTTGGAGATGAATTGAAGATCTCACTGAAATCTTTCTAATCTTGATTTTCAACAATATTAATTTAATGTTTGAAGAGTTGCAAAGAAGCTAAAAGCAGAAACTGCTGTTATGCTAATTCTAAACAATTTTCTTCAAAATTGATGAAAATTGAATGATTATTACACAAAATTCTAAAATTCGATTTGTTTTAGTAAGCAGTTGCTAGACCAGTTATTATTTTGTTTAATTAGTTTTTGATATAAATTCTTAGGACATAATGCTACTGTTAGCAATTTCTATAACTCTTCAAAGTGGTCCCTACAGCTATTCATTTTACTTTCAGATAGTTGTCATCACTGACACTATATTACCAAAATTATTTGAACATATGTTTGTTATGTGGATGGAAAGCAGCATCCAAACAACTTTGAGAATAAGCTTTATTACAAAATGCTGTCAAATCCTAAATAAAAAAAAATATTGAATGATTATTGTTGAAAATCGAGATGTGGAAAGCTTTGATTTTCATCTTCAGTATATCTCTAGGGATATTTTTTTTTTCATAAAAATCTTATTTTCATTGTCATTTATATAACCTGCAATTGTCTTAATACTTATGGTAATAGATATATATATATATGATGCCTTTGCTTGTGATGCAAGATAATAGTAAAGGTGAAGAAAATTGAATGAAAGTGGGTACATTTATGCCTTTTGTAATATAATGATGTAAGCAGATTGTAAATTGTATCTAAAGATACTATATTTTAATATTGTGTTGATTTAAAATTTTAATAACAATATCAGTGGATTAAATTGAAGAGATTTTTACGACATATTTATTCATATATTAAGGAAGATATCACTCTGAATTTAATGTCAATCAATTTTAGAGGAAAACTTGTCTTGAGCTGGGTGGGATACAAACCCTTGACCTCCTGATAATGTGATAATGAGCACCTGACATGTTATCCAGAGGTCTTGGGTTCGTATCCCACCTGGCTCAAGACAATTTTTCCTTTAAAATTGATCGCCATTAAATTCAGAACAATACCTTCCTTAATATCAGTGGATATTTTATCTGAATTTGACTTACTCTATAGGACCAAGAAGGATCCTAGATACTACCAACTTGTACAGGCCTTAATGGAGAATACATATGTGCATACAAAATCCTCATGCACCCATAGGCTAGAGAGGTCCAACTAAACTGTTCAATTTTGTTCTCCAAACATGTCTGTCCTGAGGTACACAGTAACCACTGTAGGCCAATTCTAACAAGGTCTTGTTTCACTTTGTCTGACCATTGCATCCTCCTCCTTTTCCTGAAGCTTTTAGGCACACTGTTCATAACCCTATTTGGCAATCTGCAATTATGCATATGGACAACTTGGCCAGACCAATGCAGTCTCTATTTGCACAATATGATGCTCAAAGGAGTTGCCAGTTCTCCCTTCTAAGCTCATCATTACTTATGAAGTCAAACCTTTTTATGCCTAAAATATTGTATAAGCACCTAGAATCGAAGGCATCACGTTTCCTGTTGTTTGCAAAGGGTCCAAGTTTCAGTACCATAACTAACCCTAGAAAGAACCAATCTATTTTACACCTGATGTTAGTCTTTAGGCGTATATGCCTATTTTTCCACACTCTCCATAGATTCTTAACCCTTAAAGTTTCAGGTTTCTGAAACTAGTCTCACTCTGGTGGTCAGGTTAATTTTGAAGTGTTTTCAGAAAATAGAATGCACAACTTTAGAACCTCATTCTGAAGTAAATATTGAAGGGAAATACTCATGTTATGTACCATCAAAAGAAGATCATTTGATTGTAATTAATAAAATGGCAAAAATTTAAAGGAAAATAAAATACTAGTTATAGTTTTTAAACATTTTATAAAATATTGCAAAATTTTACTGTGTCTTTTACTTCAGTAAAAAAAAAAGTATAATTTTTTCCAAATTATTTTATAATTCTGATATAAACAAGTTTATATTTCCGTTAATGCTTAAATCTTCCATTTATTTAGTTTATTCACAATTTTTTTAGTCATTCATGCAAATAACACATAATGCATGTTTTTAGGTTTTTGGTGATTGGCAAACTCTAACCTAAGGAAAGTGGTGCTATAAAAAATTCATTTTGGTTTAAAAATAAGATAATTTAAATAACAACTGAGAAATATATCTAAAAAAGATGAAAAACTGTGAAAATTTTTTAATAAAAATGTTTGAAAGCATTTAAAGTTTCATTGAAACGTTGAAACTGATAATTAATCTCTTTAGTATGAAGCTGCATAACTGCTATGGAACAGTTTTTTTTTTAATTTCAATTAAAAGTTGCAATATCTGAAAATATCGAATTTAAACATTTGTTTGTTATGTGAATTGTGCTAAAAGAATTGAAAGAGAATTAATAATGTATTTGGTTAAAATGTCATTAAAATTATTGCTAAAATAAGTTCTACCTTTTAAAAATGTGCTTTTAGGCTAATCACATAATTTTACAATTCTTCTAATATTGGCCATTAGAGATCACTAGTGGCTTCATTGTCAATCATTTCAAAATATTCTTTACAATTACAGTGTACATTTGAAAAGCAGTAAAAAATAATTCCAAAAGCACCAGAGTGTAAAAAGAGTTTTTGAAATCAAAAGTCTGCTAAAACACTGACTGAAAGCGTTTGACAAAGTTACAGGATGATGCAACTTCTGGTAGTAATACAATCAATAACTTATATTAAAAGTTTAGAAAGCATTGCAACTCTGCTGCAGTTATAAGTAAATCAACATACTGGAAATCAAAAACCAATCAATAATCTACTATGGTAAGGCAGAATAACAGCATAAATAAATTGCCACTACTTGATATTATTTAGAGTGATTCAAATTGTGCGTACAATCAGTAAGGCTCAAATAAGTATTTTTTTTAATTTTTTAATAATTTTTTCAAGCAAAATCAATAGGAAAAAAATATATATCATAGACTGAAATGTTATTTTCTAGATTTGATTAGAAACAGTTAAAAAAAATGCCAATTTCTGTTTGAAAGAAAATAAATAATATTTACACTCTTGCATTATGGAATGGTACACCGATTCTGGGCCTCAAGAATCGGAAAAGTGAAAACAGTATACACAGCTTGGACATGTAGAGGGTTGAAAGTCCCAGCAGTAATCCCTATTCTGTTGAGCTCATTCCTCACATTACCAGCATCTGTTAAACATGTCCCAAGATAATTGAACTGGGATATTTGCTCAAGAGCACAACCATTCAAAGCAACTCAAGCACCATCAATCTGATGATCCTTGTATGGAAATACAAGGACATAACCCTTCAAGATCAAATTCAGATTTACCAACTACTGTCACAATTGGAGCTAACACTACATGCAAATTTTGCCTGCTGGAACAGTAACTAGCTCTCCAATCACTATTGCTAATTAAAGCATAAATCTTGTTGTAAAAATAGATTACAGTTAGTCTCAAATATTAGTAAATAAATTTGATATTTACTCAGAATTCTCAACTGCTATTAATTATAGTAATGAAAAAAAAAAAAGGCATAGTGCTAATTTGATTATTTTTAAAATAAAAAAAATACCTTCTCAAAGCTGCTTGCCACCACACATGGTGTATTAAATTGACAGGAGCCTGTCAATTTAATACACCATAGAGCAGATCTGTGAGGAAGGTGAGATACACGTTTTAAATATACATTTGTAGATTGTTCCACTAATCCTTAATATAAAATTAACTTCTTTAATGCATTAAACATACAAGGTGCAATCCAAACGTTCCTGGATTGTACTGATAAAAAAAATTATGCAATAAATATGCTATAAACAGTGATTAAAACCTAAGATAAGCATCTTAGGTTTTAATCACTGTTATTCCCTTCAAAGTAGTTCCCTTGATAGCTAATACAATGAGTCCAGCACTTTTCCTACTGCTGAAAATACTTCTGAAACTTCTGTTTTGAAATGTTATTCAGACCATTATTGATTCTTCCTGAATCACTTCGACACAGTCAAATCATTGGCCCTTAGGGTGAAACTTCTGGGGAACAGGAAGATATTGCAGGAGATAAGATCTCCGAGTGAATGAGTGTGTGTGTGGGGGATAACTGCCATATTATTTTTGTCCAAAAACTGCCGAACAGACAAGAATGTTGTGGTCTGTAGCATGTCATGATGCATTTCCCAGTCCTGTGTATACCATTTTCCTGGACATTTTAGCCTCACAGCCTCCCTCAAACACACCACAATATAAGAGTGTTGATTCACTGTCTGGCGTGGTTACATGATTAAATTACACAGGGACAGAATTACACAAAGAATAAATTACACATGGAAAAAAATACATAAAAATTACACTATTCAATTTTTATTTCAAATTTATTAAATTATTTGGTTGTCATATCAAATACTTAAACTTTCCTGTAATAACAAAAATTTTCACTTAAAAAATACATAGATAAATTTAAATTAAAACATCAAATAAAAAACACTAAGTCATATGAGTTATGCAACACAAGAAATCCAGTCATCTATTACAGTCGTAATTCTGTACAATATTTGAAATACGTTGTTTTAAAGAAATGCACCTACCACATCCGGGGTTTTGTTGACCAGTTAAATGCTGCAAATAGTTTGTAAGGATAATTCTTTGACGATGTTGTCCAGAAATTTTCAAACAGTTGGATGGGAACACTGAAAAAGTGACTGAAGTCCATAGTGCCATCCTTCGATACAATTTGTAGTCGTTGCTATACAGTTGGCTGCAGATTGCCTATGGTTCCAAATAAAAATATTAAATAGAGGTTGTTTGTAAGTGCCGTTCCTGAGCTGTCGACCCTGAATATATGTACATTCGAAATAAAGGAGAATTTGCTCGATTTGTTCATTATATTCGTTTAAATCAGACAACAGATCAGCAACTTCTAAAAATGCTTCCAGCTCTTTTTCTGGTAATAGAGCAAGTGATAATAACATTTTAATGTTTATTGCAAATGACTGATTAGATTCATATAAAGATTTCAACCCACATTTATTTACTTTGCACAGAATAGATTGTGATAAATGAAAAACATACATCCACTGGAACCTCTGGGCAGGGCTGGATTAACCATTAAGCAAAGTAATCACGTACTTAGGTCACCAAGAGAAGTAAGAGGGGGGCACCACAGAGTATTCCCCCTTAGCTATCATGCCCTTAACTCACAATTACGTGATCTCGAGAACATACTTTTTAATTTTGAAAATCCTCTTTCTACAGAAATTGATGTTGGTGGACAATTTCTAAGAAAGATATTCTAATGGATAAATATCATTATTTGTACGAAACAAAACATCTTTTTTTCCATTGCTTTCAAACCTTGAAGATATATATCATTTCAGCATACATGGATCAAAAGATACAAAATAATGCTTATTGAATTTTGCCTACTTATAACTTCAGCACTTATTAAGTCTTAATGTCTTGTCAGTTAAGCAATGGAAGGGCGAGGGGCCACCATTGTTGGGCTGTGCTTAGGGCATCAGTTGGCCTTTATCTGGCCCTGCCTCTGGGTTAAACTGAATAGTTACAAAATAACGAATTTTCCAACGGTGGCTACAAATTTTGTACTATGTGTAATTTTTTCTTCGTGTAATTTCTTCCTTGTGTAATTTTTGCTGTGTAATTTTATTCCGTGTAATTTTTTCCTGTGTAATTCTGTCCTGACACCATCTGGCCTGTAGGAACAAACTTCTTGTGCACAATTCCCATCACATCAAAGAAACAAATCAACATGCTGTTCACATTGCTTTCACCTGTCTCACTTTCTTTGGTTGTGGATTGGATTGTTTTACCTCTGAGCAGTACTTTTGTGCAAACAATGGGTTAAATGGTCAGGTCACAAGGACCCTGAAGACTCAGAAAAGATTTGGTATGAAAGGCTCAAGAAAAGATCCAGTGGATCCCCTCTGGACAGCTGTTGGGAGACAGATGGTAGCCTCTGCCATCGGCGTGCTTTGTAATTTACAATTGAACCAAAAATTATTACATTTGCTGATGATACAGCAATAATTGTTTTTACAGGTGAATACAAATCACTAATAGACAAAGTCAAAAATAGTCTAGGGATTGTTAGAAATTGGTTTGTTAAAGGTAAATTAATATTAAATGTAAAAAACAAAACAAAATATATGTATTTTAGATTAAGGAGTAATGAAGAAGACTATTTTACAGGAAAATTAATGTATTATTAAAGAGATTGTAATCTTATTATGTGTAACTATGAGGCCCTGGAGGGTGTTGAATAATATAAATACCCAAGAATCATGTTGGACAGGAAAAGGACATGGAAATATCATATACAAAGTGTCTGTAAAAGAATTAATGCCATTATCCCAAATATATATATTAGAAATTTTTTGATATTTCTTTGCTTAAAATAATTTATAATTCATGGATTAAATTATATTTGTCATATGGGCTATTATCTTGGAAAGGTACATTTAACAAATATATAAAGATTATTGAAATAGTTCAAAATCATGTTTTAAGGTGTATTTTGAAGCAAAAAAGAAGGGAAAGTATTAGTGAGTGTTATAGATATCGTGGTGTTTTAGAATTATTCAAATTACATGCATTAAATTCTTTGATATATTTAAATAAAAATTGGGATATTGGCAGAATTAG
Organism: Ryuthela nishihirai; assembly: GCA_038380435.1. Lineage (NCBI taxonomy): Eukaryota > Metazoa > Arthropoda > Arachnida > Araneae > Heptathelidae > Ryuthela > Ryuthela nishihirai. The sequence continues at coordinate 5,446,079 of JAWZYU010000004.1, forward strand.
GAAATTTCCTGTTCATACAAGATTATCTGAAAACGTGTATTAATTGAAGTACATCATCATCATCATCATCCTCAAGCAGCCATGGGCTACGAAGGTCCAACCAGACCGTGCAATTTAGTTCTCCAAGCAAGTCTATCCTGAGCTACATCTACTGCATCTGGCCACTGCACACCAATTCTAACAAGGTCCTGTTTGACATTGTCTGCCCACCGCATCCTAGGTCTCCCCTTCTTTCTGAGGCCTTTAGGCACACTGTTCATAACCCTATTCGCCAATCTATAATTATTCATACGGGCAACATGGCCAAACCAACGGAGTCTCTCTCTGCACAATATGCTGCTTAAAGGAGGTTGCAAACTTCTTTGCCTAATCTCATCATTAGTTACAAAGTTGAACCACTTAATGCCCAAGATACTGCGTAAGCATCTGGAATCAAAAGCATCTAGTTTCCTGTTATCTTGTTTACAAAGTGTCCAAGTTTCACTACCATAACTAACCCTAGAAAGAACCAAACTATTATACAGTATAATTTTAGTCTTTAGGTGTATACGCCTATTTCTCCACACTCTCCATAGGTTCTTAAAAGTCCCGGCAGCAATCCCTATTCGTCTGTTAATCTCATGCCGTACATCACCATTATCTGTTACATAGCTCCCAAGATAATTAAACTGTGACACCTGCTCAAGACTGCAACCATTCAGATTAACTGAATCACAGCCTGCCTGACCAATTTTCATCACTTTAGCTTTCTCTCTGTTTATAACCAAACCTACTCTACTACCAGTCTCATCAACAGCTCGAATGAAAGAGTTCATCTCATCAACATCATTTGCCAAAAGGGCTAAATCATCAGCATAATCTAAATCAGAAATTTTCGTATCTCCAGCCCATTTAAGGCCAAAATCTTTCCCTTGAAGTGAATTTCGCATAACATAATCAATAACCAAGCTAAAGAGAAAACGAGACAAAATGCACCCTTGTCGAACACCAGAAGTAATGCTAAACCAATTGCTACAAGCCTTACCAACTCTCACACACGACTCAGTGTTATTATAGAGAGCTTTCATAATGTTAACTAACTTGTATGGTATACCATATGATCTCACAATCAACCACAAATTATGATGATCAACAGAGTCGAAAGCCTTTTTGAAATCAACAAAGCTAGCAACCAAAGGTTTCTGAAACTCTAAACATTTCTCAAGAATCTGCCTAAGTGAAAATATCTGATCCACACATCCCCTACTACGTCTGAATCCACATTGCTCATCACGCAATTGACTGTCAACCAGATTCTTAATTCTATTAAGCACAATCATGGAAAGAACTTTACCTGGAACAGAGAGTAGGCTGATACCCCTATAGTTATCACAAGAACTGCGATCACCTTTTTTGAAAATAGGGATAACAATAGCTGTGGTAAAATCCTTAGGAACCATGCCTTTATCATAAAAGATATTCAGAATTTCAGTCATCCAAGTGGTAACTGAAACATTCCCAGCTCTAAGCATTTCCGTAGTAATTTCATCTACCCCTGGGGATTTATGAAGTTTAAGTTTAGAAACAGCCAAAATAACTTCAGATTGTGTTATAGGGCCAACATTAAAGCCACTAATGCATCTATCATCATTGCAAACAATGGGAGTAGAACTAACTACATTGTTCAGAACATCACTGAAATGCTCAGCCCACCTAGCCATGACAGAATCCTCCCCTTCTATAACCTTACCTTGTTTATCCTTCAATCCTTGTATGCCTGTCCATTTTCTACCACACAAAACATTAACTATCTGGTACAGCTCTCTGCTGTTGTGCTGTCTAACTGCTTCCTCAGCTTTGTCAGCCAAACCATCAAGCCAAAGATTCTTATCAACAGCTAATTGATCCTTTACAAGTTTATTAAGGTCTCTGTAATGCTTTCTATTAGGACTAGTAGGGTATTGATTAAGGGCATTCCTGCAGTTCTTTCTTTCCGAAATAAGCTCAAGTGCCTTATCACTCAGATAATTCTGCCTCTTCTGCTCCTTTTTTCCTAAAAGAGTACTGTTAGTGTCCAAAAAAGCCTGTTTAAAATGATCCCATTCTTCCTCAACTTCAGTAGAAAGCAAACCATGACTGCCATAATGACTAAGTAACCTATCATGGTAAGCTTTGGCTATAACTGGATCTTTCAGAGCTTCAGTAATAAAAGTAAATTTTTTAACCCTAGCACAACACTTTTTAAGTTTAAGTTGCAAGACACTTTTAACAAGGTAATGGTCAGATCCAATTTCAGCTCCCCTATATGCCCTGGTATTCCTAACAGAACTAGCCCATTTGCTGTTAATTAATATGTAATCAATCATATTCTTATGCAGCCCATCGTGAAACCCATGTGTACTTATGTATGTTGCGGTGTTTGTAATAAGTGTTAGTTATTCTGAATCCATTGAGTTTACTTACCTGTAGGAGACGTTGCCCATTGCCATTGCAGCTACCAATACCAAAAGGGCCTATTACTCCTCCCCAAAGGTCAGAGTCAGTACCAACTTTGGCATTGAAGTCGCCAAGAACAAGGGTAATATCTCCTTTCTTGACAGAATTCAAAATATCCTGAAGTTGTTCATAAAACCTATCCTTCTCATCGTCATCGGCATCCTCAGTGGGGGCATAACAGCAGATAACATTCAAGTCTTTAACGCTTGTCTGAAATTTTGCTGTAAGAAACCTTTCATTAATGCACTCATATCTTAGAAAAGCATCGCTAGCGTGTCTGCTGAGAAGCAGACCCACGTCTTGGTGATGCTTATTGTTGTCCCTCCCTGAAAAGAGAAATTTAAGATTATTTTTAAGAATCTGACCTTTATCTGTCCATCTGGTCTCTTGCAAGCCGAGAATATCTAAATTATAACGGTGGAATTCTTGTGTGAGGACATCAAGAGAAAAAGCTCTATGCAGAGTCCTCACATTCCAACTACCTATGGAGAGAAAATGGTTAGTGGGATGTTTAAAGAAACTATGTTTATTGAGAGAGGGAATTCCGACAATATCAAACAGCCCCCTAATCGCAGACATGGGGCAAAGACCTGTTCCCCCACTACAAAAGGCTGAAGCCATCTACACTGGAAGACTTCCTCCAATGTAGAATTTGACGATGCCAATAGAAGCAAAGAGTTCAGGTGCCTGCGATGACTTCTGCTCAGGATTATCCATCAGCTGATAAACATATCCTGTGAATCTATTCACTTGGGGCTGTCAACCCACAAACAAACAGAAAACACAGCGGAAGATTTTCCCTCCACAGAAGCCCACCAGTGCAGCAAAATCAGGATCCATAATCAAGCTCAGAGCCATATATCTGTCCAGTCCAGTAGGTTTATATGGTCAGCACCAGGACCCTGTGTGGTTGACCACTCCTCAGCAGGGTAGAAAAAAAGGAAAAGTAGCCATAGTTGTCCAGATCAGTAGGCCACACTAATCTGGCAGCCCTCCCCTTCCGTTCACTTCCACAAGAGAGTATCTCTTTTGAAAGGTACTAACGGTCTGCACCACGAGAAGGCGGGGTCGGACATTAGGTGCTAGGCCTGGCCGGTTCTATGCATCATCACAGGGGATTGGTGCATAGCTCTCCTTCCAGTGGCTACCTAGCTACCATTTACAGACCAATTGAAGTACAGGTGAAGAAAAATATGGTGAAGAAAAATATTTTTTTACTAAATATGTTTTCTTGGTTTACATACTGTATAACATGTTGTCAAATTATCTTAAGGTTATACATAATGTTAAAGAATATTCTTTTGCTTTGAGAAATTAGATTACTTGTGATTTCAAAGTGTAAGGCTATTAAAATGCTTCTATGTTTATCTTATATAATTATTAATGTTTAAAACTTAGAACGACTCTACTTATAAATTTTCATTTTTGAATGCAGTCACTTTAACTATTAAAATGTTAGTGTTATTATCCCACAGATGAGTATTAACTCAGATGGGATATTGAATCTGTTAATGATTCAAAATTTGAGTCAATATGAATGCAAATGTATTTTTCAGTATGTAATAAAATTTATTTTATCTATTTTATCTTTAACGTGCACAGGGTATGGCTCTCCACACATGGGGCCATGGCTTAATGCCCTATCCAACAGACCATAGCCTTTCCAAGCCCATCAAGTGTCCTCTACTGACCAAGGGCAAGTGGGAGTTTTGTGGTGATAAATCCCAATGCTGGCCTAGCTGGGACTTGAACCTGGGAACTGCAGATTACGAGCCTGATATGCTACCGACTAAACCAACCCTGCCCCTTTGGTTGTGGTGAAGGAGAACTCTTCCACTGGGATGATTGCTGCTCTATTTCTGGGTCATACCCATAAACCCAGCTTTCATCACCAGGTATGCTCTTTAGAAAGGAAGTTTTGGTCCTTTTTGACTTGCTACTGAAGTTCTCTGCACACAGTGAGCCGTGGTGGCTTTGACCCTGAGTAAACAGTTGAGGCCCAAGTTTGGTAGCAGTCAATCTCATGTTGAGTTCCTTCATTAGGATCCATTGGCACAATCTGTATGTTAGTCCATCATTTCCACAGATGTCATTAATTGTTAATTGATGGCCCTATGGATGGCCTGATGCACTTTCTCCACATTCTCATCTGTTCAGCTAGTTGAGGGTTTTTAGTATCTTCCACCAATGTCTACTACGTTTAATACATGAGAACCATTCAAAAGTCTCAGTTTGGCCCATGGTGCCATCACCAAATGCTTTTTTAAGCATTTTATGAGTCCCTGAAATGTTTTTACCAAGTTTGAAACAAAAATCGTTGCAAACACATTGTTTTTTCATGTCTTCCATTTTTCTATTAAAAAACATCATAAAGTGGCACAAACACAAATGCCCTAAAATGTTCATAAAGAAGGCTTAGTTCCAACTGTCAATGTGAAACTTGCTAGACTGCTTGACAAAGTAGTAGACTTGTGACACCTAGTGGCAGAAGTCAGACTATATCTAGATGGTGCTATAAGCAGTAAATCTGAGAACTTGTCGATTGCACCGTGTATGTTTAACCCTTTAACACCCAAGAAATCTGAGAAAAAGGTAGAAGGTAGTAAAGACAAAGAAATAGCACTATTCGGACTAGTCCATTTCAAAATCTCGGCCATTCTGGGCATTAAAGGGTTAAGTCACTTATCGAAGCTATTACCACTTCACTTTAATCCCTTGTGTTGGAAAGTTGAATTAAACTCATGCTCGGTGCCAGCATTTTTTGTTAAACTCATTAGTATTAAGGTAGAATGAGGAATACAACTGTATTACATGACCAAATGAAATAATCACATTGGGGAGAAATTTGCTTTTATAATAACACTAGACAACAAATTGAAACTTTTTTTTTAATAACACTGGTCAAATAGGATGTTTTGAACTAATTTTGGGGTGCTGAATTCAAATATGGCTGTGAAAAATCTGCAGCATGTATAGTTTTTTTTAAAATTATGGGTTGATGCATTTCAAATTTCAATGTATATGCATATATATATATGAGAAAATAAAATAAATGTGACTATTTTATTAAATTGCAACTTAAAACTCATTAATTAATTACATAATTACAGTGAAAAAAATTAGAAACATCATAGTTATAGATCATTGAATATAAAGTAACAAATGAAATAATATTGAAATGCAAAATAAGAAAACATGGGTAAGGATCTTTTATACTTACAAGAAGTTCATTTTTGTCTGTTATGTGCTGAGGTATCTTCCTTCTGCAAGAACCAGCAGTAGTCACCCATCATTGCTGGGTCCCACCTGCCATGGTATCTCTCCTCGTGGTTCAGATATCCTGGTGAAATCTTTCCCCTTTCTCTCACTGACAGCTCCTAAGTTCTTAGGAAAGAAGTCAAGATGCGAGCGCAAGAAATGGATCTTCAAAGACATTCGGCAGCCAAGATTTTCATGGTTTTTGAGAAGATCTTGAATGAGCTGATGGTAGTTTTCCTCTTTGTGACTCCCCAGAAAACCTTGGACCACAGACATGAAGGATTTCCATGCAGCGCACTCCTTCATATTCAGTTTTTCTTCAAATACAGTATCATTCAGTAGCTTCCTGATCTGAGGACCAACAAAGATCCCTTCTTTGAGTTTGACATCTCTTAGTTTTGGAAATTTTTCCTTCAAGTTCAAAAACCCTTTACCAATTTTGTCCATAGCCTTTACAAAGTTTTTCATAAGCCCCAGTTTGATGTGTAGTGGTGGGAGCAGAACATCAGAGGGGTCAACTAGAGGCTTATAACTCACATTACTCTATCCAGGAATAAAAACATCTCTTTTGGGCCAGTCTTTTGTTTTGTAGTGTTCCTTTCTGACCCTAATGCCCCACAAACACAGAAAACAGCAAAATTTTGTGAAACCTCCTTGAAGCCCGAGCAAGAGAGATATGACTATATAACTTTTAGGTCACCACATTTTGTCCAGATCTTTTTTTATAGCAGTGAGTATTTTTTCCATGCTTTCATAAGTTTACTTCATTCCCACAGTGTGTGTCGCTGGAATGGAAGGATTTTGGTTTCCTTTATGCAAAAGGATAGCCTTTAAGCCGAATTTTGACGAATCTATAAATAGACACCATTCCAGTATTTAATCGTACACAAGTTTAATAATTTAAACTACACAGCAAGTTGTTTAAACTTATTTAAATTATTATTAGCCTTCTGCTATGTGAGCAACATGCAAAGTCATCAGTAGGGGGATACTCTTATTTAAGAACTTAACACCGAGTTGACTACTGCCAGATGAAGCCTCGCACGCATCGGGGTGAAACATGTCGCCCTAACCCTAAGAAATGAAGTGTCTTTCTCCAAATTTTAACGTTTTCTTAACTTGAAATTTGAGTTGAACAAGTTTTTTTAAAATGATGTTTTAAATGTGTTTTACTGGGTTGAAGGTGGAGTCCGTTGAAGTTCTTTTGTAATGTTTAAATGTTGAATAAGGAGATTCCTTTTGAGAACACTGTGTGTCATGAAAATAGTGTCAGAATATGAAAAATTCAACCTAAGTGATAGTGATGAAAACATACTCAAATTAATGTCTTCAATAATTAACCCAGGATTGGTATCTGGACTTATAAAAAATGAAACATTAGTGCTACAATTCAGGTATCATCTGTGTGAAAACAACAGTACTTCAGATATAATCCTGAAAACGGACTCTGAAAAAATACTGTTGAAAGATAGCACACTGGCTGAAGCCAGCAGAACTGTTGACAGACATCAACGAAATGGTAATGATTTTCATCTTTACTGGGGAACTTTTTATGGATAAAAAAAAGTCCCTTAAGTTATAGATCACCGTAACTGATACAACTCATACCTTAACTATGTAAAATAGTGCTAAGTGTAACATGAACTAGTTGCTCAAAGGTACTTTAGATGAAGCAGTGTAATTTTGGGTTAAATAAGTTTAGACACCATTCCTTAGTGTTGTGAGTTGTTCCAATTTCTTCCATCAGCCCTGAAATATCTGTGCAGAAACACAAACCATCTTGCATCTCGTAATAAGCAGATAAAGCCAAATTTCTTTTTCTGAACAGACTCTTGTTCAAACTCTGGTACACTTGTCCAGAAGATTCTGTTCTTGAAGTCTTGAACCTATAACTTCAGCTTGTTGTTTGGAAAGTCCTAGGTCTGTAACAAGATCATTTAGTTCATTTTGCTGAATCAGATGAGGCTCATCTAACTTTTTAGGGGTGTATGTAGGATCAGGATCTGTGTGTGCCTCAAAGTCTTCCTCTGATGAATGTGAATCCATCTCCTCCCAGTTGGTTGGAGGTGTTGGTATAGGAAGATCTACATGAGGAAATAGCCTTATGATTGAAGGCACATTTGGATATTGTATTTTGCTTGTCTTTTTTGAAAAGCTCAAAACTTTAGTTAAACAAAAATAGCAATCATGCAAGTGACTAGTTGGCTCATGACAAACCATTAGAACTTCAAAGGGCATGGATTTTATGTTACCTTTCAACCATTCACTCAGGCCAACAAAACACGAAAGGCAGCATACATGTGGAGCCCAAGTTTTGTGCTGATCTCCAACATGACATCAAAATACAAGTTATAGGCTTTCTTCACAATCTTTGTCAAAGAATGACCTGGGATTTTAAAATATAATTTCCACACACGTAACAAAACTTATCTGGCACATGAACACATCTGCAATGCTACCTTTGTGCTATTTAAATTCCAAAATTCACTCTTCAATGTACAGCACATGTTCCTCCTACAATTAAAACAACAAGAATGGCTATCTGAGGTTAGATTACTGTTACATGTTTTTTCCCCACTTGGTAATCAGTGTTGCCAGCCACAAAAAGTAAAATATCTAGTATCCTCCCAGTTGCCTGAAGGTGTTGGTGTAAGTAGATCTTAATAGGAGTCAAAATGACCAATAACATAAAAATGTGATGTGCTTGCCATTTTTTAATGCGAGATCTGAAATCAGCACCTGTAAAATAGTAAAAGGCAGCTACAATTATTTATGTTATGAAAACCTTGTAACCAGTGTAATTGTATATCTGATTATGAATTGCAACATATAAAGATGGATTCAGTGTAATATGTTCAATAATTTAATAGTGCATTTAAATAACCAGCCAAGGTCATGCAAGTTGCATTTGAATATCAGCACAAGGAATTAAATAACCCACTGAGTATTAAAATTATTAATTATATAAGAGTAATTGTAAATTGTAATAAAAATTAACAAACATTGAAAAGGGCACAGGTTGATGGAGTGTATTTCATTAAGTCTTCAAAGAAGTGCACTTAACGCCCATGGAAAAAGTTTCAAATCATGAAGCTCTAAATTTTTTATACCTTTCCTTTGATTCAATTATATAATTCAGAGCTTTGATTTTCTCTGTGACTTGCTAAATCTGTATTTAACAGCCACTATATTTTTGATAAATTGTAATTTATACATCCAAAAGCAATATTAACAACTCAAGAGCTTTTATCATAGAGATTTTGCATTATACTCCTAAAAATATAAAATATTTAGGTATGAGCAATAAAAATTCAAAGGCATTTTAAAATTGTCACTTTTTTAAAAAAAAATTATTGTCAGATAATACTTGGAAATTTATTGGAGTGGAGAGTGCCCTTCCACTAGTGAAGTGAGAATGGAAAAACAAAGAGGGAAGTAAATCTGACTTATCTCTTTACATTAGATCTCTCTAATACAAATTTACAGACAATCCCAACTGTGTGTGTGGCTAGAATGGTTATTCCATTTTCTTTGATAGCATGCCAGGCTTTCAACCTGATGTTCACAGGTTCAAGTTCCCATTGTATCAGCATTAAGATTTTTTCTGCTTACCTATGCTCTATCCTCAGTGAGAAAGGGGAAACTTGATGGGCTTGGAAAGGCCACTGTCTCTCTGATGCAATGTTAAGGTAGGTCCTATGTGAACAAAAGCTATACTCTCTGCATGTTAAAGAACATACTGGATGTCCTTGACAGGAGGTTTTCATCACAGCTATCTAGTGGATCCCCTTCTCTTAAACAATTCTGATCCCTTGGGTCCTTGTGACCTGTCATTTAGCTTATTATATGCAAAAATTAATGCTTAGAGGTAAAAAAATATTCAAAACCATTTGCCATTCCTTGCTTTTCTGTAGCAGTTCCTTGTTCATCTGTCTTCCAACAGCTGTCCAGTGGATCACCTTCCCACACCCAGTTCTGAGCCCTTGGGTTCTTGTGACCTGGCCATTTAGCCCAATGTGTGCACAAAGTGCAAGTGCTGCAATATTACTGTAACTGTATAAGAAATATAACTGTAACCCAATGCTTGTGGGGGCTCCATTAAAACTTGGCTTGAAGACTTCTTGAAAGTCAAAACACTTGGCTCCAAGACATTTTCTTAATTCAGCCCAGCTCTTAGGAGAATAATTATTGGAATTCATTTTATGAGATTTAGCATTTGTCATATAACTACTACCCAGTTATTTTTATTAGAACTTATCATGTTCTTGTGAAACTAACCATCAATACCCATATATGTGTAGGCTTTAAACCATGGGTAACCAACTATTCGATCCCAAAACAGTTTTAAGTAGATATCTTTATAAATTCATTAAAAAACTATAATAATTAATTTTAAAATTATTTCATGATATTAAATTCAGCTTCTAACAGTTAACAGTATTCATTGTTTTGTATGTATTTGTTTTTGTATACTATTATATGTATGCATTCATACTGTATTACTGTATGTTTGAAAGATATTCATCTTGATGATTGCATTTAGTTGTTAATTATTACGAAACTGATTATTTGGAAATAGCTGATGATTTACCTTATTAAATTACCCACTAATTTTAATAAATATATATATATTGTTATGACAGATGAATGTGCTGCAGTGAGAGTATGTTAAACATGACATGAATGCTCGTGTATGTTTCTGAGAGAGATTTATTTTAGCCAATAAATTGGAATACAGAACCAATATAAAAAAAATAGAATAACAACTCTTATTATTGGAATTGTGGAGATCTGAAAAGAGGCATAAATAGCTTTAGTCTGTGCACGATAGTCTAAAGAATAAATGTTTTTATTTGGTGTGTGCACGGGAGATTGATTAGTTTATTGGTGTGAATCATGTTGTTAAGCTGGTAAAGATAAAGAATTTGTCGTCTTGTATGTGGTGATCAACACCTGAAAAGAATTGGTTCTGAGAAACCAGTATATTTAGCTACAGGTTTGGAATACCTGAGGACTAAAACCTAAGAAAATCATTTTGTGTATAGTTATTTAGTTATTGGTAAGGTTATTCTCGAGATATTGCAAGTATTCACATATACAATTCTAGTTAGACTGAATATTTATTTATCAACATGATTTTATTGTTCATTGAATGATTTTAGTCTTGTTTTGTGAATTGAATGCGAATAGAATTGAGGTAATGGATCTGAAAGTTGATATTTGTATTATTATAGAGTTTTGTACTGGTTGACTTTGTTTATTAATAATTTCATCCATGCTTTTGTGATAAATTGCATTGTATGGTAATTTTCATTGACCAATTTTTACTTGAACTCACACTCAGTGCTCATATATTTTAAATCACAACATTATATTTATATAATTGAAATTTTTTTTTACCATTTCCCTATGAAAGTGCATTTATTAAAAGATAAATTTTTAATCAAAATAAAACTGCTTTTCTTATAGGTGGAGCCAAATATATATATATATATCAGTAGTAAAGAATCACAGGATATGCCCTGTAGACATGGAGCTCATGAAATAATAAGCCCACTTATGGGAAAACCAATTTTTTTCAGCTTATTATTTCATATATATATATTTTTTGAAAGGTGGGAGGGGGGGGGTCAATTCTCCTGCAAGTTAAAAATAAAATGTTGATCCCAAACTAATAATGGTTGGTAACCCCTGCTCTAAATATACTACTTTATGATTTATGTCCTCCTTGAAAGGGAAATTTAAAATTATTTTTTAGCATCTGACATTTACCTGTCCATTTGGTCTCTTGCAATCCCCAAATATCTAGGTTATAATTCTCTATTTCTTGTGTGAGGACATCAAGAGAAAGGACAACATCCAAGTACCTATGGAGAGAAAATAGTTAGTGTGATCTTTAAACAAACTATGGTTAGTGAGAGCTTTAAAGAGACTGTGTTTGTTGAAAGCGGTAGTGCTAACAGTATGAAACAGCTCCTTTAATTGCTGGTATGGGGCAAAGACCTTCATCCTATATACAATTTTTTTTTTTTCATTTTATATTTAACAGATTCGAAAGCATATTTCAAAGAAAATGCATAAGGTCACTGCAAGATCTCTGATTGTAAGTGTTGTTAAAAATTGGGCAGACATACACTAGCTGAATTGTCACAGGCAATGTACTATGATATTTTTGAAATAAATATAAGTGAATTACCCCACTAGTCAGTGACACCTTTGAAATACAAGAAGACAAGGTGTAGGTAATTCTGGATGCAAAAGAGTAACACTGGTTATGGTGAGCATTGTTGGTTTCCATTAATCGCTGATTCCAACTTGTACACTTCAGATGATGTGATGGCAGAGTACAGTAGCCTATGTTACAATGTATAGAGTAATGCTCTTAAGGTACAATATATGACTGCAGTAGTGTTGCCTTCAATGACATGCTCTCTATCATGCACTGTTTCTGATTGTCTGACAAATCATATGATGTTCCATGACCCTATCAAATCAAATGAGTAATACTTATAATTAATATGTTTGCTAAATTGGTAGTTCAGTTGTCAGTCTACTAGGAGATCTCTTATGTAAGTGAAGGAGACAGGTTGAGTTTTTCATACTTGCTTGCCCATTAATTGAGGTAACAGTGCAATTCGAACTGATTCCTAACTTTACTTTTTCATATAAAAGGTGAAGAAGGTATTGTGAGTGTGCAGAAAGAAAAAAGATGTAACTTTTGCTCATACATTTCTCAATGAAATTCATAATTGTAGATCAGGCAACAGTATTTTGAACTTTTAAAGGCAATATTTTATTCTTCATTCGATTCTTAACTAGTAGCAAACATGCTTGTTTCTGATAAAGCCACTTCTGTTGTTGGTAATGGTTTTACTAGAAGAAAGTTTGGAAATTTAATAACCTACTTATTCCACTTATTCATGGACCATAAATTTATTTTCTTTGATGTTTGGATGGCTTATTGCTTGGTACACTATGGTATAGGTTAGTACTTCTCACTGGGAGCTCATGCATCATAAAATTTCAAGCAGCTAGTATACTTAACTGATTTTTTTACTTCTTGTAATCATTGTAAGGATATTTTCAAAATATTTCCATCTGTTTGTTAGTGTTTTTTTTCCAACCTTTTTTTTCAGTGATTGAACACTTAATAAGAAAAATTGTGGTGAAACATTGATGCTGAGATACATTGAAGTGCCATTTAATTAGGGATAACAACCTAGTAGCATGTTGGACCCCCTCTGGTCCTGATAACAGCTGCCACATGATGAGGCAAGGACTCCATAAGCTTGCATAAATGTTCCACAGGTATGGAGACTCATGCATCCTCCAGAGTTGTCCACAATTCTCTCAAGATTGCCGCTGATGGGACTTGGGCCTGAACCCTCTGCTCGACAGTATCCCAAAGATTTTCGATGGGATTTAAATCTGGGCTTCAAGGTGGCCAATTCATTATTTCAAAGTCAGCAGAATGATCCTGCAACCATGCAATAGCCAACCTGGACCTGTGAGATGAACAGTTGTCTTGCTGGTAGACGCTATCTCCATTTTAATGCATGATGCCATAAATGGTTGTAAATGATCAGCCATGAGGTCTGCATACCAGGATGCATTGAGAGTCGTCAGTACATGTACCAAAGGTCCCACAGACGTCCAACTGAAGACACCCCAGGCAATCACTGAGCCACCACCAGCTTGTACTGTTCTGACCTGACATGCAGAATCCATGTCTTCATGGGGTTGGCATCATACCCTCAGTCTCCCATCAGCGTGATGAAGTTTAAATCAGGATTCATCACTCCAGGCTATCCATTGCCAATTTTCGATGGTCCAGTTTCGATGTTCTTTAGCCCAGGCAAGGTGTTGAGCCCAGTGTTGTGCCGCTGGAAGTGGCACTCGTATAGGTCGGCACCTCCTGAAGCCGAGATGATGAAGTGAGTATTGCATGGTCTGTGCACTGATGCCCAGCTGGAACCTGTGCTCAGATGGGAGATTATTTCAGATAATGTCTGTGCTCTATCAGTCCATACGATGTGGGTTAGATGGCGAAGCCCATGATCGTTCAAGGCTGGTTGTCCTTTGCACTTTGTCTGGGTGCTTGTTTTTTTTGTGGGAATTTTCATATTCCCAGAACACTCTTGAAACTGTCATATGAGAAAATTCAAGTTCATTGACAATTTCGGAGATCGAGTGTCCCATTCGTCAGGCACCTACGATCTGCCCTCTGTCAAATGCATCTAAATCGCGCACCTTTCCCATTATGCTTCTCACGACTAATGTGTGGGGAAGCCAAAGCTGACAGCTATATATTACCAGAGTTTCAGCCACACATACATGCAAATGCGGGGCTTGTAGTACTGAATTTGAATAACATCTCCTATCCCTAATTCAATGTAACTTCAGTGTATATTATGATAATATAAAAGAGTTATATAAATATAATCAATTGTGTATATATATATATTGTTATTGTGAAAGGTATATGTTTTTAAATAGCGTCTATTATTTTAATGAAACATTTGTGAAATTTAAGGCTTTTTGTTGAAAAAATGAAATATTTTGTGGAACACTTGTCCATGAAAAATGTGTTCCATGGAATACCAGTTAAAAACAGTGCGGTAGAGAATGGAGGATGGCTAGCTTTGCATATAGCAAGTTTGTGACAAACAAATTCTAATTTTCTTGATTTTTATATTCACCCAATGCATATATTTTAATTTGTATAAAGTAAAAGTTAAAAAAATAGCCACTGTGCATAACAGAATACTTGTGATATTGAAAGATCCACTTTTTAGAGATTCCTATTTTTTGAGACACAGGAAAAACTATAATTTTTTATTTATTGAAATAGCTGTGCTTAATAAAGGAGATAAAAGACAGTTTTCTATAGAACTTCATGTGATGAAGATAGGTATTAAAAATTATAATATATATAAGTTTAACAGTTTTTTTTGCCTCTATTGACTAGCATTCTGGGAGAGGGGTGGGAATGGCTCCCTCCTCTAGAACTGGCTTGTTCTTATATTTGTTTTACTTTGTACTATATTTAGCATTATATTATCTGGTATGATGAAAAGTGAATTTATTGATGTGTTGTTATTTTTTAGGCCATTCATTCCACCCCTACGAGATGAAGAATCAGAATTGCAGCGTAAAGCTCATGCGAAAAGGGTGAGAGAAACACGACGTTCCACACAGGTCAGTTGCCTTTATTTATGCATCTCATGCAAAGAATTTAAATGAGTATGTATTTATTGCAGCAAACCACTTATTGGTGTATGTAAGGAGTTCTTTGATGATTTTATTGGACTTTGGCTTGTGATTATTAATAAATAGTGTCTAATTTAAATGAGATTTGTATTGCATATATTATATATATAAAAAAAAACTCTTCAGGTGTCATGAAGGTTTTCCATAAATTTATATTTCTACTCACTGATAAAAAGTAATATCTATTACAATAATAAAAATACTTTCCTATTAATTTACAGATATTGAAATGTTTTCATTATTTTCTAAGCAGTTCTGAACCATTTTCAACTGTTTCACTTAGACTATTTAAAAACTTTTGAAGGAATTTTGCATATCTCATTTGAAATACTGTTACACTTTAAATCACATTAATACAATATAACAACTGGAACTTCAGATGAACAAGAATACATAAAAAATTTTATTCACATCACAGTATAAACTCAAACTATAGATCTTGAATAGTAACTTTGCTTTTCAAAAAGTCAATATCAAAACTCCAAGTTTCGACAAGAAATTAAACATTTCAAAATCTCTAAGCATATAAATGAGAATAAATATTGGTTCTCTCTTCTCTATCTTCATCTATTCCAGTGAAAAGAAATAAAACATTATAAATCATTTGTGCCACAGTGGAAGAATAATAATATACTTAAATTTTCATTGTTGGCACTGCTTTGTGATAAATCATCATCCAGTCGTTTTCCGATGACATCCTTCCCTCATCGATCGATCAAGGTGGTGTAAGCACTTCTGAAGATCTCGTTGGCGACGTCATCTATTCTATATTGACTATTTTGTTGCCAATTGTTGCTCTGCAGGCTGTGGTCATTTCATTAACATCTGTTTCATTCTTGACGTCGATGGAACATCTGAATCTGTCCCTATTATCTTTTTTCTTGTTGTATGCAATAGGTTATATGAGTATATATGTAGTATAGTAACACTATGATATATGTATTTATGTAGAAACATGCATTAAGTGACATTAGGTCACAGAGTCAGATAGAGGTAAATTGACATTTCAGTTAGTGGAGAGAGTGCTGTCAATTAGTTAAAATGAGTGTTATCAGTGGAGATGTAGTATTGTAGTGGAGAGAGTGCTGCTAGTGGAAGTTGAGATGTAGAATTAGAGTTGTTAGTAGAGGTTTAGATAGATGTGAGTTGTTAGTACTCCAACTTTTGTATTGAATTAGGGTGAGTTTTTGAATTTTTTGGAAATAAACTTTGTTTGCTTTAGAAACTTATATGATCTTTTGGCTACCTTCTGATATGTTTTTCGTGTACCTAAATGTCCTGCTTAACATAGACTTACTGCTTACATAGACATAGATCTTCAGCGTGATTTTTTAAACAATCACGCTGAAGGTACGTCATGCAATTCTTGGGGTACATACTCTCTTAAATTTCTTGGGAATTTTTAAACTTTTTTTATCTTGAGCAGCACTCAAAGGTACTGCTATACAACAATACAATACTAAAGCTATACTAAGCTTTTAAATAAACTTGCTTATTGAAAAGAGTATCTATCATGTGTCCGGAACTTCTAATTTTTACATACATGCAATAAAGATCTTAACTATGCTAGTCAACTGTGCTGAAATTTCAGTACCTTTGACTAATACACAAAAGTTAAGCTTCTTGCTCAACAAAAAATTTCAGCTTAAGCTGCTGTTAAATCTACGAATAGTACATATAACTAATGAGCTCAAAAATTTGTTATCTTTGACAATCACATTAAATAGTATACATTTTATACATATATATACAGTCCCTGTTCTCCGTGCGCCACTTTCTTTACTTCTCTGTAATGCTCCAAAGATTATCAACTTTTCCAGTTGGACCTTTTGTCTGATCCAAATTTATTCAGAATTCCGGATAGCTTTGTCGGGTGCCAGATAATTTTAACTTGCCAAATAGAGTTGAAATAGGGTTCTTTAAGTATTTCTCTAGAGTTACTTATTGAGTAAGAATTCAAATAAAGGATTGTCAGGTTTAATTAAATCTAATCAAAAATCAATTTACATTGCTCAAGAGAAAAATAGCAAGAATTCAAAAGTTTCTAAAGCAAACAAAGTTTATTTCAAAAAAATTCAAAGACTCACCCAATTCAATACAAAAGTTGAAGTACTAACAACTCACATCTATCTAAACCTCTACTAACATCTCTAATTCTACATCTGAACTTCCACTAACAGCACTCTCTCCACTACAATACTACATCTCCACTGACAATACTCATTCTAACTCATTGACAGCACTCTCTCCACTACAATATTACATCTCCACTGATAACACTCATTCTAACTCATTGACAGCGCTTTCTCCACTAACTGAACTGTCAATTCTACCTCTATCTGACCCTGTGACCTAATGTCACTTAGTTATAACATGCTGCACACAAATCCAGCATGTGTCTGTTGCACACTGGGAAAACATTTACATAATCTGACGATCGCTCTAGCTATGACACAAGAGGGATCGTATCCTATACATGCACATTAGTGGTTGACAATCAAAAGGTTGGAGTTGTGCATGTGCAACTCCTATGACTTGAATACAAGAATTACGATGTCCAAAAAAAAGAACTAATAATCCCCAAAATGATAAATATAACGTAAATAAAGTAAAACTGGTTTAAAAAAAGTAAAAGTGAATGGGTAGACCATCACAGTATTACTTCACCCTAGATCTTCGGTGACATTCTTTTCTCTTGACCTGTGGCAGAAATAACTCATTTCTGATATATGGAGCTATTTTTTTAATAACTATAACTTATTGAAAATCCTTCTTGTGTCACAAAATAACATGCCAGTGAAAGATTTCATTTGCCCTAAATCAGATCCTGTGGAGTTCCTATAAGCAGAGTTTTATCTTACATTATTGCTTCATTTCTCTATCTGCTGAAATAGACAGGATCTTCTTATAGGAACAGAATCGTGACGTAGGATATTTCACTCAGTTTGCTTCTCCTTCCAGTAGGCTTAAGATAATGACAGAATTCTCTGAATTGCAGCATATTTATGATGATTTAAATATAATATATTTGAATTTTTAAGTTCTGTTAACAGATTTGAATACTTCAAAACATATTGAAGTTATTGTAAAATTTATTACATTTCTTTGTTGTAAATTATTTATAGAATTATTTGCATATAGATAGTGTGTAAGAGTAAAGTGCTTTATTAATTTCAGGGTGTTTTGTTAGAAGATTTAAAGTCAGCAGAGATTCAATTTTTGATAAAGTCACAACAAGAGACTATAAAGCGGCAAGAAGATAAAGCAAAAGAAATGGAAGTAGAGGAGGAGGATGATGAGGAGGAAGAGGAGGAGGAAGAGGAAGAGGAAGAGGAAGGGGAGGGCATAAAGAAAGATAAATCATTATCTTCGTCTTCACCATCACCAATAACAACAACTGTGTCCACACCAGGAAGGAACAATTTGGAAAGGCGGTCTTACAAATCAACTGAAGAACAGACGGTAACTGTTATTGCTCTCTTGAAAAGTTTCATTCTGTTTTTTTTAGTGTGAAATTCTGTAAAACACCTGTGAATTATCAGTGGAATACCAGTTGAAAAAACACCCTTGTAAGTAGTATGAAAACTGGTTTGTTCAACAGTTCAATGCTCTTATATTATTGCTTAAATATGTTAATTACAGCTTAAATTTACAATAAGGGAAACAACTGTAAAATTTCATTCGTGCATACACTTTGCGAAACATATTTGTGTATAAACTCCATATGTGAAGAAAATATAACACACATTGTAAAAAAGACATTTTTTATTATGTAGTTCCAATATTTGTTCAAGGTGTGCAATAATTTCTCTAAATTCAAGAAAAATCACTCAAGTTATTTTCTCTTGGCTGCATATCTTTAGTGCTGTAAATAATTATATAAATTTGTTCTGTTGTGTTTATGCTTTTCACAAAGAAGTAGCATTTTGACTGTGCCAAGTGAATCAAAAATAATTAAGTTGAGATTGTTTTCTGAAAACAAATGTATCATTATTTTATCTCAAAATCATTACTGCCACTTGATGAATTTATCCAATTTTATGGCTTCAAAATTTTCAGCTTAATAATAATAATAAATGATTTTTTTTCGTTATAAAGTTATATTAAAGCTAATATGCAGACAGTTTTAAAAGTTACTTAAAATAGTCAAGTGGCTCTATGCTCCAGAAATCGTTTTATTGAAATTATGTTATTTGAAAGAAATCGTTTTATTGAATTATTAAGGTATTATATGATATTAGTTTTTCATATTTTTTTAAGGTTTCAGAAGTGTTTGCTGCTCTACTAAAACACTAAATGAAAGTTATAATTTTTAATAATTTAGAGATATATTGAACAATAAAATTGTAAAACTTTTGATAATAAAATCATAAGCCCATATATAGTCTAGGGGTTAGATATTTGACTACTTAATCAACAGACATGTTGTAACACTCCAAAGATTATTAACTTTTCAAGTTGGAACTTTTATCTGATCCAAATTTATTCAAAATTTCAGATAGCTTTGTCAGGTGCCAGGCAATTTTAACTTGCCAAATAAAGTTGAATTAGGTATAGAGTGTTACTTATCAAGTAAGAATTCAAAAAAGTATTGTCAAGCTTAATTAAAATTTAAATCTAATAAAAAAAATCAATTAACATTGCTCAAGAGAAAAATACCAAAAATTCAAAAGTTTCTGGAACAAACAAAGTTTATTTCCAAAAAATTGAAAGACTCACCAAATTCAATACAAAAGTTGGATTACTAACAACTCTCATCTATCTAAATCTCAACTTCCACTAACAGCACTCTCTCCACTAACTCATTCATTCATCGATAACTATCAATCCTACTATTCACAATATCATTCTCTCCTCTAACTATCTGGAATTCTGACTCTTACATCTCTGCTTAACTATACTGTCAATTCTACTATTCACAATCTCATCCTAACTGATTCTGTGACCTAACATCATTTAGTATACATGTTGCATACAAATCTGGTACGTGGCTGTTTCTGGAACAAACAAAGTTTATTTCCAAAAAATTGAAAGACTCACCAAATTCAATACAAAAGTTGGATTACTAACAACTCTCATCTATCTAAATCTCAACTTCCACTAACAGCACTCTCTCCACTAACTCATTCATTCATCGATAACTATCAATCCTACTATTCACAATATAATTCTCTCCTCTAACTATCTGTGAATTCTGACTCTTACATCTCTGCTTAACTATACTGTCAATTCTACTATTCACAATCTCATTCTAACTGATTCTGTGACCTAACATCATTTAGTATACATGTTGCATACAAATCTGGTACGTGGCTGTTGCATACCAGGAAAACATTTGGATAATCTGGCGATTGCACTAACTATGATGCAAGAGGAGTCGTGTTCTACATGTGCACATTAGTGGCTGACAATTGAAAGGTCGGAGTTGCGCATGCGCAACTCCGACCTTCGATTGGAAGGAAAACATTTGGATAATCTGGTGATTGCACTAACTATGATGCAAGAGGAGTCGTGTTCTACATGTGCACATTAGTGGCTGACAATCGAAAGGTCAGAGTTGCGCATGCGCAACTCCTACGGGTCGGAAATGAGAATTGTGATTTCCAAAAGAAATTAAATAATAATCTCCAAAATGATAAATACAATGTAAATAAAACAAAACTGGTTAAGGAAAAGTGAAAGTGAATGGGTGGACCACCACAATATCACTGTGTATGTTGTATGAAAAAGCCCAATAGAGCTTATAGGTTAAGTTTGTCTATTGTGTAGAGGTATAGTTTCTTCTTTTTTTTTTAAAAAAGGCCATTGAAGTAGAAAGTAATCACTGTATGAAGAAGCATTGTAACCAATGGAAAATGCTGTCATGGCTACTGATCTAAGGGACCTGGGTAAGGCATGGATATTCGTGTTGTTTTTCTGCTGAGGTCCTGCCATCCTCACAGACCTTCTACTATGGCATATAAACTGACAGGCTCCTGTCAGACCTCTGTGGGAAACAGCTGCTTGAGGGGGTATTTATTTATTTAGCTTTATAGCATACATAAAGGAAATTTAGTTGTTTTATCAAGTTATATCTGTAAAACATGCAGAATTTAAATAATATTACACTAAATACATTAAAATTTGCAACCAGTCAATAAATAGCGAACCTTTACTCTTTTAGTTTTTTTTATTTTCAAAATAGACATGTATATCAATATGACATGACATTATATGAATAAATATAAGGTGAGGGAATGTGAGTAAATGTAAAGTATGATACAGTGGTTTTTGGTTTTCGGAGAATTGAAGAGTAAATATTATGTCTGCTCCTAAGATTACCAGTGGTCTCTGAATATTGTATTTTGATATTTTTTTTTTGGTTTATAAAAGGTCTTGGATTTGATCTGAAATGAATATTTGTGGGTTTCTTTAAACTATCCTATGGGGATCTTTAATTCCATGGATTTTAATGTGAATTTTAAAAAGGTTGTGAATTAAAAATGTATTAACCCTTAAAGTGTCAGGTTTCTGGAACTGGTCTCACTTTGGTGGGCAAGTTAATTTTGAAGTGTTCTCAGAAAATAAAATGCTCAACCTTTAGAACCTCATCCTGAAGTAAATAATGAAGGGAAATACTCATGTTATATGCCAAAAGAAAGAGCATGTTTCAAAAATTGTGATTAATGAAATGGCAAAAATTCTAAGAAAAATAAAATAGTAGTTAAAGTTTTTAAACATTTTTTAAAATATTGCAAAATTTTACTATGTTTTTTTTCCATATTCAGTACATTTTTAAAAAAAATATATTTTTTTGCATTTTTTCTAAATAATTTTTGTATTCTAATATAAGTTAATAATATTTCCATTAATGCTATTCTCTGAAATCTTTCATTTATTTAGTCTTTTCTAAACATTTTAGTGATTTTTGAAAGTAATGCATAATGCATATGCTTAGATTTTTGGCGATCAGCAAACTAAGCCTAAAGATAGTGGTATCATAAAAAATTTATTTCAATTTAAAAACAAGATAATTTAAATAAGAACTGATAAATATATCCAAAAAAGGTAAAAACATTTTATAAAAATATTTCAAAGCATTAAAGTTTCACTCAATCACTGAAATTGAGAAATCGTTTTAATATGAAACTGCATAACTACTATAGAAAAGTTGATTTTTAAAATTTCGCCTAATATTTTGGTTAAAAATCACATTATTAATGTTAATTAGTTGTGTTTGGTTAAAATATCATCAAAATTATCACTAAAATAAGTTTTACTTTTTAAAAATTGTGCTTTTTGGCAAATCACATAATCCTATGATTCTTCCAATATCAGCCATTAGAGATCACTAGTGACTTCATTTTCGATCGGTTCAAGCTATTCTTTATAATCACAGTATACATTTGAAAAGCAGTAAAAAATAATTCTAGAAACACCAGAGTAAAAAAGAAGTTTTTGAAATTGAGAGTCTGTGTATCTGTAAAATATTGACCAAAAGTATTCAGCAAAGTTACGAGATGATGCAACTTCTGCTAGTAATAAAATCAATAACTTATGTTAAAAGTTTAAAAAGCATTACATCTCTGCTACAGATATAAATAGGTCAACATACTGTAAGTCAAAAACCGATCAATAATCTAGTAAGGTAAGGCAGAATAAAAGCATAAACTAAATCATCACTACTTGATGCTATTATGATGATTCAACACATGTGTATGATCAACATAGGCCCAAGTAAGTATTTTTTAAACTTTTTCATAAAATTTTCAAGCAGAATCAATAGGAAAAAAAAACATAGACTGAAATTTTATTTTCAAGATTTGATTAGAAATAGTTAAAAAAAAAAAAATGGCGATTTCTGTTCTAAAAAAATTGAAATATTGCACTTCTAAACTGTAGACCAACTGGTGGCTCCCAGAATTGGAAAAGTGAAAATGGTACACTCAGCTGTAGCCTGTTAAGGATTAAAGATTCAAATCAACAATTCCATGCATAATTATAGAGTGAAATTGTTGATTTCAATTTTTTTATATATTTACCTCTGTGTCTTAAATATGCTTCTAGTAATGATATATATGTAGCCGGGCCCCTGGCAACTGAATTTCTTGAAATTTTAGGCATTTGCAGGAAAGTAATTTTATATATGTTTCGCCTTTGATTTTATCGCGTTTTTTTCCTACTTGTATTATTTAGCGAGTTGGGTTGTTTTACACCTGAGCAGCACCTTTTTGCACACAATGGGCTAAATAGCTAGGTCATAAGGACACCGAGAACTTGGAGAAGGTTGAGGGAAGCCACTGGACAGCTGTTAGGAGAGCAGATGGTATCTTCCCATCAAGTTCTAGGCTAGGGGTGGCTCAGTTGGTTGTGCTTCAGGCTTGTAATCTGTAGTTCCCAGGTTTGACTTCACCATGGTATCCAGCATTGAGATTTATCTCTGCACCCCCTCCCCCACACACCACCACCACCACCAATCTGCCCTCAGTCAGTAGGGGACACTGAAGAGCTAGGAAAGGCTGTCATCCATCGGATGGGATGTAAAATCATAGCCCTGTGTGCAGGAAAACCATACCTAGTGCATGTTAAAGAATGCATTGGATGTCCTTGATGGTAGGCCAACATCAATCTCTTAACACCTGTCCAGTGAGTCCCCTCCCAACCTTGTCTGAGCCTTTGGGGTTCCTTGTGACCTAGATATTTAACTCATTATGTGCAAAACAGTATTGCTCCAAGGTAAAACAATTTAACCCAATGTCAAGGCCATCCAGCATGTGACTTTCTTGCAC
Organism: Ryuthela nishihirai; assembly: GCA_038380435.1. Lineage (NCBI taxonomy): Eukaryota > Metazoa > Arthropoda > Arachnida > Araneae > Heptathelidae > Ryuthela > Ryuthela nishihirai. The sequence continues at coordinate 5,469,850 of JAWZYU010000004.1, forward strand.
ACAGGCAGCTTATCATCCCATTCGACAAACAGCAGCCTTTTCCAGCCTGTGTGTATTTCCTACTGTCAAGAACAGGGTGGAGGTTTAGTGGAGATAAATCTCAACACTGGCACAATTGGGACTCAAACCTGGGAACTGCAGATTATGAGCCTGGTGCTCTACCAACTGAGCCAACCCCCATCCCCTCTGCTCAAACGAGGTTGCCAACTCCTTTGTCTAACCTCATCATGTTACGAGGTATATATATCCTTTCTGCAATGAGAAAAAAAAAATAAAATGGGTGCTTCGAAACTTATTCTTATCAGGCCTAATTGAAAGTAACCCCTTTTGGCCATGTGTTATCCTTTTATGTGATTGTTGCTTAAAAGCATGTTACTAATTTGCAGATTTTAGCTTTCAAAACAGTATAACAGATGAGAGCACAAGTGCTATAGTAAAGCAGAAGAGGAAGCTATTTTGATGAAAGTAGAATAAAAAGAATTTTTTTTGCACAAAAAATGAGTTATAGTGTTTCTAAAAAATATATATATATTCCCATAAATAGAACCTTAGTAACTCTGTATCTGAAGTTTAGTGAAAATTAGGAATGTTTTTAGAATGCTGTGGGCTCCTAAGCACTTTGTAATAGATTTGCAATAAGGTCATAAAGGATGTATTTGTCATAAGAATTACAATTTCACACATATGGCCGTTTGCATTATTAATGTTAATTTTGCATGTTTTTATCTGAATTATATATTTTAGGTCATCTATAAATCACATAATGCTGTTTTAGATTAATTTTAGCCCCCCTCCCACCTTTCCCCTTGTGTAATACCACCATATTACTTGACCTAAGTCCTCTTCCATACTGCATAACACTTTTGCTAAGGGCCTTGGTGAATACTTGGTCAGTATAGTAAGTGAGTGTTATGGTAGTAGTAATAATAATTGCAAGTGATATTAAAATAAGTTAGCTGATTTTTCTGCCAATATGTCAGAAATGTTGGGTTGGGTTGTTTTACCTTTGAGCGGCACTTTTTTGCACACCATGGGCTAAATGGCCAGGTCACATGGACCCCGAAGACTCAGAGAAGGTTGGGGGAGGGGACCCACTGGAACAGCTGTTGGGAGACAGATGGTAGCCTCCTGTCAAGGCCATCCAGCGTGTTCTTTAACGTGCACAGGGTATGGCTTTCCCGCACATGGGGCCATGGCTTAACGTCCCATCTGACGGACAGCGGCCTTTCCAAGCCCATCGGTGTCCCCCTACTGATCATGGGCAGGGCGGGGAATTTTCCGGAGATAAATCTCAACGCTGACCCAGCTGGGACTCGAACCTGGGAACTACAGATTACGAGCCTGACATGCTACCGACTGAGCCACCCCTGCCCCCAGTCAGAAATGTATATCAGTGCTAATATCATTGGAAAATGGGAAGAAATTACTAATTGAAGAAATAAATATAATGTTTTAACATTATATATGCCATCTTCAAATCTCTGTTTCCATGCAAATCAATGTAACAAACTCACTAATTTCACTGGGCAACACACAAAAAGGCTTTGAAATGAAAATAGACAGTCTTTACTAATTTCGAGGTGCTGAACATGAAAATGACAATAAAATTTGATGATTGGCTCTTGTTTAGGAGAGACAGAGATGATTATATATAAACGACTCAGTTCGCATTGAGTACCTAGGTAACCATTTTGCAACATTGTATTTTAACTCCAGATTGCAACATATTGCGTTGTATTGCATCAGCCCACCATACATACAACCCCCGGAGATACTGAATCATTATCTGATGCAACGTAGTTGAGTCATGACATCACTGCTTTGCAATCACGGACAAAAGATGATGCAATCGTTAGTTGTAAGCGACCTCATAGGGTGAGCAAGTCTTTTGAGTAACTCCCATTTACCCATGAGTCATACACAAGTACAACACTTGAGTACAACATAAGTGATCCTTGCAGTTTTAATCCAACAGTAGTGATGCCTCATAACTGTGTTAATAGTGCAGATACATTTTGTTACATTTGTAGATAAGTGATGCTTGCAAGCCAGAAAAGGGCCATCATTACAATAGTGAAAGTGGTGTATGAGTTTTATTTTGGATGCAAGATCGGGGACCAGGACAAGGCCTGGGCCCCACATGTATGCAGCAGTACGTTGCAAGAAATATTCCAAAGTGGCTGAAAGGCAAAAAAGTGCAGTTACTTGGATCAAGACTTAAACAATGGAATTTTCTCAAGGAAAATGCCCGAGTGACGAAGTTGTCATGAGCAGTTTGAGTCTTACTTCAGAAAGGAAGATGACCTTGTGTTCTTCTTCGATGCAAATGGCCTGATGAATGCCCTTAGAATCAAACATGACCCTCAAGAATGGTGACTATTCATAGACTTTTCAAAATTGAGTTTGAAGGCGGTGTTATTGCATAATGGAAATCAATTTCCATCCATTCTGGTCAGACACGCAGTCTATATGAAAGAAACCTATGACAACCTAAAACAACTGTGGAACTGTCTTCAATACAGCAAGTATGGCTGGCATTTCTGTTGTGACTTGAAGGTAGTGGCTCTGTTGATGGGTCTGCAGTTGAGATATATGAAGTACTGCTGTTTTTTATATGAAAAGGACAGCCGAGCACAGACTACGCACTACGTGAAGAGGAACTGGCCTCAGAGGAAATCTCTGAAGTTGGAGAGAAGAATGTGGAACACCCAGCACTGTCAGAAACACACAAAATCCTGCTACTGTCCCTACACACATCAAACTCGGTGTGATGAAGACTTCATAAAAGCCATGGGCTGGACTGCATCCACTTTCAAGTACTTGGCTGACAAATTCCCTCAACTTAAAAAAGCGAAAATTAAAGAGGGAATTTTTGTGGGTTCTCAGATTTGCAAGCTGTTCAGAGACCAGATGTTCGACAACCTGCTTCAGGGTGATGAGAAAAAGGCTTGGGATGTGTTTTGTCTGTCAACTAAATTCTTCAGGAATGTCAGGATAGACAACTACAAGAAACTGGTTAAGGACGTGTTGCCTCTGTTTCACAAACTTATCTGCAATATGTCCGCAATATGTCTGTAATGATCCACTTTCTCCATTTCCACTTGGATTTCTTCCCTGACAACTGCGGCATGGTTAATGAGCACGGTGAATATTTTCACCAGGACATTTCAACGATGTAGAAACGATTTCAGGGAAACTGGTCCATTTCACTGTTGGACACTCGCCAGAGATAATCCTGAGCAGCTGTACAAGCAATGGGCAAAGTGACATCGGAAGTAGAAGCAGAGTTTTATCAATACATGTCATATGTACGTATTACTCTATTATATAAGAAACTATTGCAGATTTCTCAGAAATTGTAGCTAATTTTGCGTTTTCATTGTCATATTTGTGTTCAGCACCTTGAAATATTTAAGAAATGGCTACTTTTATCTCAGAGGAATGACTTTTAGGAAAATTTGTTGCCCAGTATTTTCTTTCTTCCCCCATGTAAAGTGATGCAACAAAATTATTCCCCATTCATCTTCTTGAGGAATGACTAATTTATGGATGACTACGTGAATGGCTAGAATAAGGTGATTATTTGATTGTTCACTTCCTGCAGATTCCACTAGTAAAAAGGTCATAGGAACATATTTTGAAAATCTTGTAGAACTGCTAATGTAAACATTTGAGCAATAAAATTATTTTATAATTATGCTGTGACAGTTGCTATAACATGTTCTTGAATGGAGCCAGTTTGTAAAGGTGAAGCAATTTGGCAAAAAAGAAGTGTATTTATATCCTCTTCCTTGCTGCTGTAAGGCATTACAAGAACATGGGAGAGTTTATATCCTTGATTTGTTGATAATATTCTACAAAACAGATATTCAATGAAAAAAATATTTCCAGTAGTCTTTTTTCTTGGTTTGGTGGCCTTTTAAATTTTGGCTGATATATGAGAGAACTTGTAGACACCTTGAGTCTGCGAAGAAAAAAATTTAATTACTTTGTTTCAAATTCATTCTATTCTAAATTGCTTTAACCACTATTAGCTCTGTAATGTGAAACCTTGTGTCGCAAATATATATCATACCTTTGTAAGCGGATTTCAATGGTTCCGATGCCAGGTTACTTCTGTTAAGACTTCCCCTGTCAAGACGACATTGTTGTTGCATAAGGGATTACATTCTTTTCGTGGCTACGAGTACTAGTTCCAGGCAGTCCTTTCTAGATTGTTTGCATGTTTTTAAGTCACACAAAAAAAGACTGACATGTCTCTAGGTAGCAAAACTTTTACTCACTTAAAGAATAAAATACACATACACATACAATACAATTCTTTTTTTACACATTTTGTTTGTTCACAAACTTCTTCAGGATTAAAATAAATTATGCAGCACTGCGAAGTCTTATTCCTTTTATAGATGATTTTTTTTTCATCACAAGTCTGCTGTTATTGGTGCTGGTTCAGTCCATTCGGTATTGGAGGGGATGGTACTGTTTCATTGGTGATTCTATGTTTACCATCCATTCTTCTTCTGGCTGCTTTTTCTTCTTTCTCTAACAGTAATCTCCATGGTAAGGGTGGTATTACTATTTCATCATTGATGCATTTTTCTTTATTCTTATAAATTATTACCTGTTTTACTATATCCAATTGGTAGGTTGTAGATGGTGTAGCTATGATTTTCACATTTTCAAAATTTGGTTGGAAATTCCCTTTAATTGTTTTTCTTGATAAAGCTATATTTTCCTTTTTATATTTAATGTGAAGAGTCTCTACATATTTTGATTGAATATAGTTTGTGCTCTTTCATTCTGATTTCCATAGTTTTTTTTTGTTTTTCCTATGTATGGTATAATTTGCCCCATGTTCGTTCCATTTCCAGGAAACTCATGTATTCCTCCTACCGATTTTATTTTATCCCGATCTGTTTTGATTTCCTGTATCAGGTTCTACTTGCTCTTGTTACTATTTTTCTGTTGTATAGCATAATAGCCTTATTTCTTTCTTTCTTCAACCATGGTAGGTTTGGAATACTTGTGGTGTATTTACATTTATTACCTAGTTGTCTAGCTCGTATTCGTTTTTATCCTGGCTTCCTTTTCCATATTTTTTATTAAGTTTTTTGGATACCCCATTTATTGTGCTATTGTCACTGTTAGCTCTTTTTCTTTATGATATAATTTAGGTTTATTAGCATATCTACAGTTTCTAATAAACATGGATCTTAATGCTGCTTTTTTATGGATGAGTGTCTGGTTCGAGTCAAAGGGTATGAGTATAGATGGAGCAGTTGGTTTACAATATTCACTTGTGTGATGCATATTATTTTTCCTTTCTAATAGTATATCTGGATATGGGAGTTGATCATTAATTTCCTTTTCACAAGTTAATTCAATAGTGGGAAATACAATACTCATAGCTTCTCTAATGTTTTTTATATTAAGTTTTTGGCTATCATATTGTAAGAATGCATTCATCAACATACCTTTTATAATATGCCTTTTGTAATATACTGCCTGGAACTAGTACCAGTAGCCACAAAAAGAATGTAATCCCTTACGCAACAATGAAGTCGTCTCGATGGGAGAAGCCTTAGCAGAAGTAACCTGGCTCTGGAACCATTGAAGTCTGGTACAAATGGTATGATATACATTTGCGACACTAGGTTTCACACTACGCAGCTAATAGTGGTTAAACTAATTTAAAATAGAAGTATGAACTCCATGTAAAGAATATTGAATCATTTCATTCTGTTGTAGATGCTTTGCAAAGTTAGCATTATATTGATGCACATCAAAATTCCACTATTATTTATGCATTAGGATAAATTTTTCAGTTTGGAAATTACATGAATACTAAATGCTTCTTGTAAAAAAAAACTGAATAGGTTTCTGTATTATAAGTAAAAAATATTCATACAATATCAATGCCAAATTCTGTTTGAATTAAATTTTTGGTAGTTAAAAGATTTTATTAGGTAAAATTGCAAGATTTCTGTTTAGTCCCTTTACTGATGCTGCGTATCCAATCTTAATTCCTGAAAGCCTCTAGATTTTAACTGATAATAATTTTTAAACGAGGCTAGCCTTATGTAATGAAAAAGCAGACAGCTTTTGATGGTTCCAAAATCTTAAGAGTATTTTTACAATGACATATGTACAAATTGTTAAAAATGCTTGTTAAAATATTTTTAAAGGAGAGGGGGATACTATTTTGCATCATTGCCAATACAGTTATTTGCAGTAGATATCATTGTCAAGTATCTAAAATACCTGGAAGGTGTGTAAGCTGGCCCTGTGTGTAATCATTTATAAATTGTTTAGAAAAAAAAAATTAGTTTTTATTGCACATAGGCATGTTTGTATGCTTAAAGTTGGTGAATCATATAAATTAAGTTTAACCACAGTATAATGTAAAAATTTAGTTCACAATAACACTGTTTGTAAATAAGTACATGTCAACTACATATAAATAAAAGCCTCCACTGAATGGTATCACTCTGATCACAATACATAACTCTAAAAGTTGTAAGACTTACATAGCCATTATTGAACATAATCCTAAAGTCCACAGTTGATCTTGCACTGATTGGCATACTATACAGTTGCTTTTTTCTTGTAAAAGGATTGTGAGTAGTTGTCAGCATGTGTATGATGTTACAGCTGGTCTTTTGTCAGTGCAAATGGTTTTTGCTATGTTGCTGGTCTGCTGGCAGCCTACACGTGTGGCTTGGCTGGCATATTCACAAGTGCTGTTGGTGACATCATCTAGTAAATGTTATTGGTGACACTGCTTTTGACTATTTGTCCATATCTGCCTAGTTGGTTTTCATGCTTAAGCATTTGTATTTTAAACTTAATATATTAGATAATTTCAGTATAGGATTGCGCAAATGGAGCCTTCGGTTATCTAGGTTAAAACCATCACAACTTTTAATGTTAACCATCTAATCCATATATAGTTAAAAACACATGGACTTATTCCCCCACTAGCGATTTGTCAGTCCAACTTTTATTGACATTATTAGACAAGAAGCATGATTAAGTGAAATGTTCTAGATTATATTATATTTAATTACATATTGATGGCCCTCTGGTGGCAATATTAAATTTTAAAATTAAAGTTCTGCAGTAAAAGTTTCCTTTGCAGATGAGAGTTTTTTTTCCCTGTTGCAAACTGTGACTATTTGTAAGTAAATTTTGCAAATAATTTAATTAAAATCTAGTATTAGGTGCTTCACCTATTTTAATTTTCATTGAGGCAGAGAGTCGATTATTTTAGAGTATTGTTTAAGCTTATGCTGTGTACTCATATGCACTCATATCCTAGAAGAGCATCACTGGTGTATCTGCTGAGAAGCAGACCCACGCTTTGGTGATGCTTTCCATCCTCCCTCCCTGTAAAGAGAAATTTAAAGTTATTTTTAAGTATCTCACCTTTACCTGTCCATCTGGTCTCTTGCAAGCCTAGAATATCTAGGTTATAGTGCTGGAATTCCTGCATGAGGACATCAAGAGAATAATCTCTATGTAATGTCCTCATGTTCCACATTCCTGCAGAGAGAAAATGATTAGTAGGATTTTTAAAGAAACTATGTTTATTGAGATAGGTAGGGCTAACAATATCAAACAGCCCCTTGATTGCAGGCATGGGGCAAAGACCTGTTCCTCCTCCGCTAAAGGCTGAAGTCACTGATGCTGGTAGGAACTTCAGGCCCCACCTTTTCAAGTGGACTTTTTCAAGAGCCATATGGTCTGCTTGAGACACATTACTCCAGTTTAGGCTTGATAATTGCCCAACTAGCTAAGTAAGGTTCAGGTACCTTCGAATTCCTCTGATTAGGATTATCCACCAGCTGATATAAGGTATCCCATGCTTCTGTTCACTTAGGGCTGGTAACCCAGAAGCAAACAGAAAACACAGCTGCAGTTTCTCCCTCAACAGAGGCCCACTAGTGCATCAGGTCCAGGATCCATAAACAAGTCCAGTCCATTAGGTATAAATGGTCAGCATCAAGACCCTGTAAAGTTGACCACTCCTCAGCAGGGTTGAAAAAAAAAAAGAAAAAAGCAGCCATATATTTGACCAGATCAATAGGCCATACTGAACTGGCAGCCCTCCTTTTCCATTCCCTTCCAAAAGAGAATATCTCTTTTGAAAGGTACTAATGGCCTGCACCATGAGAAGGCGGGGTTGGACATTAGGTGTTAGACCTGGCCGGTTCTGCGCTTCATCACTGGCGATTGGTCCACAGCTCTCCTTCCAGTTTATGCCTAGCTACCATTTACAGACCATTTGGGGACTGGGTGTACTTAATTTATTCAAACTTGGATAATGTTAATAATAACCACCAATATTTAAATTGTTTTGTAAGACTTGTTTTGAAAAAAAAAAAGAACAAAGAGTATAAATGGGATCCAAAAAATGACCCCATTTGGTCCTCGTAATGCTAAGTTGCATTTTGATGTTAAAGTATATTTTTTTTATTGACTAATGGCTCTGTGAATATAAACCTTGTGGCAAAAAAAATTATTAAAGATATTTGCAATAAAGTGATTTTATAAAATGCTGATTTCTACAAAACATCCTCTGACTTAGATAAAATTTTGTATTTTTATACCTTGTATAGGCCTCATGTTCCAAGAAATAGCTGTTCATCTCCATAAAATAAGATTTATGTTTTTGATAATTATACACTTTAGAAGACCACATGCTATTTACAGCTGTACAAATCCCCTTGTGTAAAGGTTTAGTGAATTTTGGAGACTCGTAAATTAACTGGAAATAATGGAAACTTAATATTAGTTTGTGTTGTTTAATGATTTAAGCATTGGAGAAAGTTTGTGCAATGTGTATTGCATTTCTAGCTTTTATAATGATATTAGAATATTTAATTGCATATAAAAGTGTATAAGCTATTCTTTTGTTTGCATTTACATTTATTTACATCTATTTAATAGAAAACAGATGATCGGAAAACATCATCTACAAATGCACCAGATAGTTCCATTACAGTTAGCTCACCTAAAATGAACAAATCAAGTCAAGACACACCCAGCAGTCCAGAAAGCACTCCATCTGTTACTCTTCCACTTAGAACAAAAACAAATAATAATGGAGATGAACAAAGTAAGTACCTCATATTAATTGGTGTTTGTGAGAATTGAATATTTCTTTGCATAATATGTATTTGTTACAAATTGTCAATATGGAAATTTCATCCAGTTGTCTTCCAGATGGAGCTTAACTAGGAGATCTTGTATTCGATTCAAGAAATGACTAGGCGAATTTTTTATGCTTGCTTAATGTCTAATTAAACATCATTTGCCACTTGGATGTCTGCTGTTAAATATTTGTTAGTCTTATTATCAAAATCCTTTGCAATAAAGCAAAATGCAGCCAGAGAATTAATGTCACCCAGAAGAGCAAGATCAATGTTCAGAATTTTAACAAAAAAACCAAGTTCACTTTAAACACTGAGAAGAAAGTAGGTGGCAAATATAAAAGTTCTTTATATATCTAATGATGATACTTCCTGATGGATAGAATAGATCTTTAAGTCTGTGCTGTACTTCATGATCTAAATTACTATATAAACATTCCTGTGTTTGTGTGGTGGGGGTGTCTCAGTCAGTAGCATGCCAGGCTTGTAATCTGCAGCTCCCAGGTTTGAATCCCAACTGGGCAAGCATTAAGATTTATCTCCACAAACACTCCCCGCCCATGGTCAATAAGGTACTCCAATGGGCTTGGAAAGGCTATTCAGTGGATCGCCTTCCCCTCTCTCTGCTACTCTGAACCATTGGGGACCTTGTGACCTGATAGTTTGTCTGTTGTGTGTAAAAATGCTGTTCAGAGGTAAAACAACTCAAACCTGTTTTAATTATAGTAGGAAGAAATATTTCATTAAACATGATTTTATCCTGAAAGAACATTACCAGCATTCCTTCTGACCAATAATTTTATACTTTTCATGTGTTTGCCATCATCTCAATTGAAAAGAGAAATTTAAGGTTTTTCTTTAATTTTTGACTTTTTACTTTTCCACATGGTCTCTTGCAAGTCTTAGAATGTCTATGTTACAAATTCTTATGGGAGGACATCTAGAAAATAATTACTATTTAGATTTTTTTAACATTAATTAAAAGCACAGTGATATTATAAATAAATAAATACCCCCTCAAGCAGCTGCTTGCCACAGAGGTCTGACAGGAGCCTGTCAGTTTATATGCCACAGTAGGAGATCTGAGAGGATGGCAGGACCTCAGCAGAAAAACGACACACACATCCATGCCTAAATCCGGGGCTCGAACCCAGGTCCCTTAGATCAGTAGCCAAGCGTGCTAACCACTCGGCCACGGGACGGCACAGTGATATTAGATTAAATAAACTTTAGTGTCACAAAATTCATTGTATTAAGGAAATAAACATGTTCTCAGATTAAGTTTTTAATAGAAAGTGGTGCACAATGTTACCTAGCCTCATGTACAAAATTTGCAGATGCAAATTAATCGAGTTCTTACTGTGTATTTTACCTTTTGATTGATTTTAGGGCTGCTTGTTGGTGTTAGGTGATAATTTACTAACTAGAAAGTTCTCATTATGCAGTTTTCTTTTTTATAAGTTTCTTGCTCCTTTGGCTGGTACACTTGGGAATCTCTTGAACATCAGTGTCATCTCAGATATCATCATGGCCTTTTAGCAGATGTTCATTTGTAGGTGCCATATTGTTGGTATGCAGTCACTTTGTATTAGTTACTCCTTGGGAAACCAGTCTATATATATGGCAATTGCAAGAAGATACAATTTGATATTGTTGAAAGATTGCAAGACACAAACCAAGAGACTGTAGTCCAACAAGATTCTGTATTCACCAACTTTAGATGTTAAGCTAAGCACAGCTCATCAAATACACTACTTTCTACTGAAAGCATAATCTGAGAATATGTTTGTTCCTTAATAGAGTGAATAGATAATTACCTACTTATATATATACTTTCCTGAATATACTTAATAGAGTTCCTTAATAGAGTTGGATCCTTTAGTGCTCTCTTCTTAAAATGGTTTATTACTTCTGCTCTAGACCATCTAATTTTCCTCTTGCAGCAAATTTTTCATTAGTTAATTTATAATCAAACTGAAGAGAAAGGAGTCAAAATGCAGCAATGTTAAACTTCAGTACTAATGCTACCAATGGCAGCTTCAGGAAATCATATATCATGATGCATATAATTAAAATTCTACCATTCATTTGCTGAATATTTTTACTCTAAACAACTAGATGGTCCAGCTTATTGAAAAGAAGAAAATAATTCGCAATAAAATCCTGTATTCACTTTTTTTTTGCTGAACCTGCAATATTAGATATCTAGTAATTATTTTGCTTTTGAGCATTGATAAACAGCCATTAAGCATTTGTGGTTGCTTATCAAAGGACCATAATGAAAAATTAATCTTATTTCTTTTTTCAATATTTTAATTTCATCCACTACATTGTAGTATATCAGAACATGTGGTTATTTCAATAAATGGACAGTGTGAAGTGTATTCCTATCATTAGAACTGGAAATATATAAATATTATAGCACAGTAATGAATTATGTTACTTTATAAAGAGAGGAGAAGCAATAATGTAACTGACTTCCAGTTCTGTGTGAAATTCTTATTCTTCCCCAAGGAAACTTTTAGAAGTTGGTTTATTTGGGGAAGATGCTGGTCTGTTATTTCATCCAGTAAATATACTTATTTCATCAAATAATGAAATTTGCCTTCTAACTTTGTGCAGAGTAATGATACTTGATGAAAGAGAATTATATGGTGAAGTCCTTGCAACCTCACCTCACAACTCTTTTCCACCAGGTACTATTACTCTGTGCAATCTATAGGGATATTTTCAACAACCAGCAAAGGAATGATGGTCATCATCTGAATCAGTATCTCCTGAAGGTAAGTACCAGTCATTAACATGAAGATGCTGAAATATATGATATTATTGATCTTTGCAGCCTTTCAATTTTTGTATAAAAGAGAGCAAATAAGAAATTTCACTTTGATCATTTTGCTTTTTTTTCTTCATTTCTGTAGATCAATCAGATAGCAGAACAGCATTAGGAACCCAAGCAGCCATCCAGCGGCGGCGCCGACCAAAACGAAGATCTACTGGAGTGGTTTACCTAGAGAGTGATGTAAGCATATTCATAGTATTTGCACAAAATTTTAACTGTTTAAATATTATCAGGCTGTGACTTAACACATCATCAATTCACAAGGCATATTATTTTTCTTTCCATAGAGTACAGAGTGGTCCAGAATGTTGTGCACTTTAAAAAAATTAATATCTCATGTAAATATTCATTTTAAGATATTTAAAGAATGTGAAATTTACAAGTCTTGGAATTTATTTCTTAAAAATTACCTCATCCAAGTGCTTCCCACGTTTCTTCAAACATTCCTCAAGTTGTATAATTTTTTTTTTGCCATCATGCACTTCAGTATATCAGCTTAAATTTTTTCAATTTCCTTCCATTATTTTCTGCTAAAATGTACATTCTGGAGGATCAATGCATAATACCTTAATTAATAGATTCTGAATCAGAATCTATTAATTAATGTTTGATGTCTATCTTAACAGGAAATACTGTGCATTCACTTTGGATTGATTTTTAATCATAATACCTTTCTCTTCAGGTGCCCCACAAAAAATAGTCACAGGGGATCAGATCAGAAGACCTTTGGCAGCCAAGGAATATCACCCCTCTAAGTGATTAGCCTTCCTGTAAACAATTTTTTTTTGTAAAATTCCTTTATGGCAAACAAACTGTTTACCTGGCCAAAGCTTCATGGCAACTAAATTTCCATTGTATACTAAACAATGCAGGTAGCCTCTCACCCTCACCTTAATAGTTCATTAGCAAACTGGTTTTAAAAAACACAACATTCTGGACCAAATTATTAGAAATGCCAGTTTTTCATTTAATCATTGAATTGTTAGTTTTCTGAAACTGAATTTCCTCTGGTGGTCAAGTAAACATTTCAACAAAAATAACTTTAGAACATGATTCTGAAGACTGAACAAGAGACTGACAAAGAGAATTAGGCCATGTTATGTACCAAATCTAAGATTCTTTTGTTTTGGGTAATAATATAAATTTAAAGGAAGTAAAAGATAGGTTGAATTCGGTGGCATACCCAGTATTTTGCAATGTGGGAGGTTTTGACTTAACAGGAAAATGATTAGCAGCATAGAAATAGTTGAGGCACTTCAAATTTGCACATGCTTAAAAATGAAAATTACATGCATTTCAAAAAAAAGTTGCCAAATCTTGAGGAAGGTTTGATTCCCCAAAATTGCCCCTGTATTCTTTATTTCATCATCATTATCCTCCTCAAGCAGCCATGGGCTATGTAGGTCCAACCAGACTGTGGTATTTAGTCAAGTTGGATAATCATTTTTTGCCATCATGCACCTTCAGCATATCAGCTGAAATTTTTTCAATTTCTTTGTGTTATTTTCTGCTACAAAGCATTCTCCAAGCATATCTATCCTGAGCTATATTTGCTGCATCTGGCCACTGCACACCAGTTCTAACAAGATGCTGTTTGATTAATTTGCTTTATCACATTAGCATGATAATTTCTTTTTCAAAACTTCATAAAGTGTATAATTTGCAATAAATATTAATCATAAATTGCTAAATTTTGAAAGTGAAATGTAAAATGTAAAGCTAAAGTGGGCAGGAACAAGGTGGCACCACAAATATAAATGACAATGCAAGCCCACATCTGTGCTGGTGGAGGGAAAGTGGTTGAAGAACAAGCTGAATTCAGCATGCAAGTAGGCTCCTTCTCTGATGGATAGTCCACAGGCAGTTGTAAAATTCATGGAACCACCTTATTGGCTCTTCCTCATTCTGGGTGCTGCCTAGTATGAATGTTTGTTGAAGTTCTTTATAACTTTTTGTGGAAGTTTACTGACATGATCCAGTTTCATATAATCTTTATGCTTCTTGGAAGTTGTTTCCTGTGGGGCCACCTCATAGAGAATGATTGAAATGAAATGGAGAAGACATTAATGGAGGAGGGAAAAATAGTGTAAACGTAAGAGGGTTCATCATGTCAAACTCAGATTGTGAAAGGAAAACTGTTGGATTGATGCAAAAGTAATGGAAAAAAATGCTAACCATGCATTTGCCATTGTCAGGAAATGTGCAGCATTCTTGTAAACAACTTAAATACTTAGCATGCGAGTTCTGATATCTAATGATGTTCTGTACCTGTGTTTAGTATATACAAAGTGGCAGCAGGCATTTCACAGTGGTGAAGCAAGATGTGTGTATTTGTTCCCTCATGCTGTACGAACTCAGAAATGATGTCGGTATTCAAGAGTGTTTGTGTAAATTGTGTAAAGCTTATGGAGACAAAGTCATCTCTAAAAGCAGCTGTTACTGCTGGTGTGCAAGTTCCAGTCAGGTGATTTTCAGCTCGGAAAATGAACCTTAAAATGGCTGGACAGTGGCGTTGAATGATTAAAGTTGAACTGTTTAAAGGCACTGCTGAATTAAATTCCAGTCAGACATCCAGGGAATTGGCATAGCCACTGAACACCAATCATTCCTCTGTCATTTGACATCTGCAAAAGCTGGGTTATTTGTCAAAACTGGATACCTGGATCCCACATCAGTTGTTACAGCAGAACATGATGGCTCACTGAACTGCATGTGCTTCATTGCTTGCTTGGAAGAGGGGTGGGTTGGCTTAGTCAGTAGTGCAACAGGCTCGTAATCTGTAGTTTTCAGGTTTGAGTCCCACCTGGGCCAGCACTGAGTATTTATCTATGCAAAAACTCCCCTCCCTGCCCACAGTCAGTAGGGACACCAATGGGCTTGTAAAGGCTGCTGTTTCTTCAAATGGGACATAAAGCCAAGGTCTCATATGTGGGAGAGCCATGTTAAAAGAATATGTTGGATGGCCTTGATGTGAAGTTACCACCAGTCTCCTACAGCTGTCCAGTGGGTTCCCTCCCCTTAACCTTCCCTGAGCCCTTGGGGTCCTTGTGACCTGACCATTAGCCCATTGTGGGCCAAATAGTACTGCTCAGAGGTAAAGTAACCCAAACAACTTGCTCAGCAAAAAGCTGATGGTTTTCTTGACAGAATGATTACAGGGGATGAAAGTTGATTGTTTATGATAATGTTATCTATGAAAGATCATGATGTCAAGCAGAATAATTGTCCCAGTCTACGACAAAACCAGAACTGTGTTTTCTTAAGGTGATGCTCTGTTGTTATTGGGATTGCAGGGATATTATCCATTATGAGGTTTTAAACCTATCCCAACCCATTAATTTGCACACCTAAGAGCCAAAACATTATGACCAGCTCGTCTTTATGCAAATTGAAGCAACTACAGGTAAACAACAGTGCATGTGAAGGTCATGAAACAGTATAAATAACACCTGATACTGAGCTCTGTTAATCAGTGTTATTCTTGTTCTTCAGATGGGAAAGGCAGCGGACTTAAGTGAGTTTGACAAAGACCAAATTGTGATGGCCAGACGATTGGGTCAGAGCATTTCCAAGACGGCAAGGCTTGTGGGGTGCTCACTGTCAGCCACGGTTAATAATAAATAAATAAATACCCCCCAAGCAGCTGCTTGCCACAGAGGTCTGAGCCTGTCAGGGACAGGAGCCTGTCAGTTTATATGCCATAGTAGAAGGTCTGAGAGGATGGCAGGACCTCAGCAGAAAAATGACACACACATCCATGCCTTACCCGGGGCTTGAACCCAGGTCCCTTAGATAGTAGCCTATCCCAACCATAATTTGCACCCAACCATAATTTAATCCCTTAGATAGTAGCTTTAAAAAATGCTCTGAGGAAGGAATAACCACGAACAGCCGGAAAGTGGGCTGACCACACTCATCAATGCTAGAGGTGAGTGAAGGCTATCTCATATGGTATGAGCCAACAGAAGGGATACTGTTGTGCAACTCACTCGTAATTTGAATACTGGTGATGGGAGTAATCACACACAAGGTCACAACACACAGTACATCGAACCCTGCTGAAAATGGGGCTGCGTAGCCGCAGCCACTCTGAGTGCCCATGCTAACCTCGGTTCACTGTCAAAAGTGCCTACAATGGGCATGCAAGCATCAAAACTGGACATTTAAAGATTGGAAGAAGGTCTTCTGGTCCGATGAATCTCATTCCTGTTGCACCATGTGGTGTGCATCCTTTACCTAGGGAAGTGTTGGCACCAGGATTCACCACGGGATGAAAACAAGCCAGTGCAGAAAGTAATGTTTCAGGTAATTCTCTGCTGGAACCCTGGGTCGTCATTCATGTTCAGGAAACAATGATGTGTACCACCTTCCTAAACATCATTGCAGACCAGGTACATCCTTTCATGGCATACCTATATCCCTCTAGTTATGCCTTCTTTGAGCAGGATAATGTGCCATGCCACACTGCCCAGATTGTTCAAGAATGGTTCGTGAAACATTAGTAAGACTTCCAGGTATTGCCCTGGCATCCAAATTCCCCAGACATCAATTCAATAAAGTATCTGTGGTTTTTGTTGGAATGGCAAATTTATTCTGCAGCGGCTCAACCATGTAGTTTACAAGAGTTAAAAGATCTGCTAGTAATGTGTTGGTACCAGATACCACAAGACACCGTTAAAAATCTTGTAGCATTGATGCTTGACTGGGTAAGAGCTATTTTGGCGGCACATGGATGACCAACATCATATTATTGGTAGGTAATCATAATGTTTTGGCTCTTCAGTGTATGTCTGCTGTGAGCAGTTGGACTTCTGAAGTGCAGCACTGAGCAGGCCAAATGCCTGGTGTTGGTAAACATAAAAGTGTCGTTTTCCACCAGGACAATGCAAAGCCCCATGTTTCATTATGGACACAGAAGCTGTGGCAATTGGGCTGGGAAATATGGCTCATCCCCCATATTCACTGTACCTGGCTCCCTTAAATTTCCATCTGTTCCGGTCCCTGAACAATTTCATTTGTGATAGGAAGTTTCAGAATATGACATGGGGAAAGAATGCATTGTCAACTTCATTGCCGTGAAAGGAAACAGGAATGGCATCTACAAAATTGTAGATCATTGGAACATTGTCATATATATCTTAATGCGAATTAATGGTAATTAAGTTCTTAATTGAATAACACATGGCTAATCATGGGAATGATTATTCTTTCATGCCATGTGTATTTTTATTACTTTTGCATCAACCCAATATGAAATATTGCATAGTACCAGCCTGGTTTTAACCACATTTTTGTTTTGAAGCTTTCATTCATGAGCAGCAATAAAAGAGACTCTTGTGAAACAAGATTTGCTTTCTATATGTTTTCAGTCTTTTAAGTGTATGAAAGAATGTGGTCAAGATTAAAGAAATTCTCAGTTAATCATATTAATGATTGGGGAAGATGCACAAATTGTAAGACCTAATAATTAATAATGATTTGGAGCAACAACTTGTAAGGTAAATGCTTAATGACATACCAATCCTGAATATTATGGCCTGCCAGTTATTTTTTTAAGTAATCTATTAGCACCTTATTGTAAAGGTTTTATGACAGAATGAAATTTTTCTTCCACTCTCTATATTTGTTGGAGGAATAATTCCATAATTTTGTGATTTCATTAGTAGGATCTTATACAGATAGTTACAAATAAAAAGAAACAAACAAAAATGTGAACATGTATTCTGTTTTGATGGCTTTGGAATCTGAAAACTTCACACAATATTACTATTATTTGCTAGATAATTATTTTCATAATAAAGGTTATTTTCATTTTATATGCTACTGTATATTGTATGTATTTAAAAACACATTCCTTTCAGACTTCATTGTAATCTGAAATGTATAGTGTAATACACATTGCATACTCTTATATGTTGTAGTGTTCTTACCTAACCATACTTTTCATATAGGAATATAATTGATTCTGTAAGATAAGTAACTTTTTTAATTATTTAGTTAAACTTTTGAATAGTATCCAGGGATAAACTGTTGTATTTTAGATTTAGAAATTAGCTTCCATTTAATTGCAGTTTATATCAAAGTTCATGAAACTAGAGTAATATATACAAGACAAAATTTTTCGTATTGAATTTAATATTTGTGTGGTACATTATGATTAACTTTTCTGAACCTCAATGTCTATATATATAAGGTAATTTTTACCTAAAATGAAACTCAACATTGATATTTAATAGGCTGATTGTAGCATATGATAGATATCGAAGTTTTCACCAGTTTTTAAATGGATAATAAGTGATAATAAGATTTACTTGTAAATCTTTTAATATCCTTTCTCACAAGTAAATCCTTTCTTGTAAATTACTTTAAATAAGTGATGAAAGAATAATAAGATTTACTTGCAATTAGAACACTTTATTTTTGCATTTTAATGCAATTGATTGTTATTAGTAAGTTTTCTCAGTCATGATGAGGTAAAGTGCAGCAGCATTATTAATTTTAGGATTCCAAAGAAGAAAAAGAAAATGGTGACAAGGAAAGAGATAAAGAAATAAAAGAAACAGTGGTTAGTATTGTAAATTATTTTCTAGTTTTTCACAGTTTCTAAAGTAAAACCATAATTTTATAGCAAAAGCTTTTTTTTTTAATTTCATCTCCTTTGTTTTCATCTTCTTTATGCTTATTTTGTTATATATATAATATACGAAAGAAGTAATTTTATTTTTGCTTGCATTTCTTATAAATATTTTACAGGGTTATTCATAATAATTATTTATTGTATTCTTGTAGTTAATGATTAGTAAATAATCAGTAACTAATCAGTGCATTGTAAAGATCAGTAGTGATCAAATATGGAGCAATTTCTACAGTCTATAATAGTGACTTGGTTGCCAGTTTGTCTCATTGAATATATGAAGTGAATAAATGAATAAGTAATCTCCTTTACTTCAAATATTTTATTATTTTTAGTGCTTGATGTGTAGTGAAAAAGTAAAATTTCATATCTGAAGAGAAATTGTCATCAAAATTATCTTATCAGTCAATATAAAATAGCAGCATTTATAATAATAATTGATTTTATTCTCAAAATATTCATAATATTTGTAATACTTACAGATTCTCATATGATAAATTGAGAATAAATTCATATGCAAAAAAAACTGAAAAGAAAAACATTTTAATCAAACATTTTTTTCAATATCTCTTTCATTTAGTGCACCACTGAACCTCAAACAGTCAATCCCTCATGATACTAAGGGGCTTAAATCTGTCCATCCAGAAATCAAATAAATGCTAGATGTTTTTCCTGTTCTTGTTTTTTTTTCTTGTTTTAAGTATCATTTAAAATAAGTTATTTGCTTGATGCCTTTTATTTTAGATTGCTTATGTAGTGTCTTGGGCTAAAGGTGGTTTGACTTAATAAGTAATGATGGGGTTGGTGAAGGAGTCGACCATGTTTGAGCAGCATCACGTGCAGAGAGAGATTCTGTTGTTTCAGCCATGTTGCCTGTATTCATAACTACAGATTAGTGAATAGAGTTATGAGTAATGTGGCTTCAGAAAATGGAGATTTAGAATGCAGACGTCAAATATAATGCAATTGGTTAAATGCAGGCCCAGATCTAGAAATATTTTTTTTTGAGCTGATCAAGCTGGAAAAATGAAAAAGTGGTTGCCAAGAGACTGGAATTCCATTATAGTAAGTATAACATTTTACCCTCTAAGATGTCTTTGAAACATATCTTGAAAAAAAAAATCTTTCCTTGATAGGTAATTTAATTTTATTGGAAATTCAAAGAAAATTAAATTCTTATCAAATAAAGGTAAAATTTTATTTTTTTGGATTTTACTTTTAGTAAGATGTTTTAAATTCATTTCATTGTTTTTTTCAAATTATTCCAATATTTCCACAATATTTACTAGTATTTATATTAGTACTTAAATCTTTTGTTTTATTTTTTTTTCTAAATTTCTTAGTCATAATACAAGTAAAGCATAATATGCATACACTCTTAAATTTCTAATATTAGCAATGTATGAGAAAAATTATATTAAAATCTATTAGTAATCTATCACAAAAATTTATTTTGTCAAAATAAGAAAAGATAATTTGAATATCAACGGAAGAATATATCTAAGAAAAGCTAAAGAATTGTAAAAAAGGGCAAAATTTTCAAGACATTGTAAACTTTACCTGCAAGTATACATTTATCACAAAAAGTTTAAATATAACAGCAAAGATTAAATTTAAAAATTGCATTTTGTTAATGCAAACTATTAAACATGATTAAAAAGGGATTAAAATGATTAAAAAGTAATCAAAGTATTACTCTAATTTTTCTAAAAACTTTTGTTGTTTCTTTTCTACTGAAGCAGCTACCATTTATTGACTCTGGCAAATTCTAATCTATTAAAATTGTTGGTTAGCTCGTTTTTAATACAGTTAACATTTTAAAATAATTTAAAATAATTATTACTCCTTTTCATCTCAGTATCCATGTGATAAATCTTAAAAAATAATTCTAGAAGTAGCAAAGCATAGAAAAATCTCTTTCCTAAAACTGAAAAATCCTTTAAAATATTAAACTGAAGTTAAGTATATAGATGAGGCAACTTCCACCAAAAATAAAAATTTATTTCTTCTGTTAGAGGTTTTGAAAGCCTAATTAATTTGCTTGACTACAGAGGAGAAATACAGCTTCAAACCAATATATAACCTATTTATAGAGCAGCTGTATTTGAGTATGAACAATTAAGACAGTAACTAACACTATTCCACTATAAGAAAATGTTTGCTATTGATCATTGGTCCAAAAAATGTATATTCAAGTGTAACATTTTTTTTTCAAACAGAACAACATATAAAAATTATTATATGAATGTGCCTTTGAGTAAAATTTAAAAAAAATCAGATTTCTTTTTAAAAAATATTAAGTTTTGCAGCTTGCACTGTGGAAAATTTGCCATCTTAAGTATATTAGAATCAGAAAGGTGAAAATAGTAAATTTTTCTTGGGTACAGTAAAGTTAATACCTTTTTATAGATCCTTTGATCAGAAAGATCGCTTTTTACCTATCTTCCTATTGCTTTTTGTTCGTCCTTTGCCAGTATGTCAGTTTGTCAAAACAGTTGTTCCATCATATCTTTTGAATGCGATGAACAAACTTCTTGATTTATATATCAAATAAAAGCTTGTGAAGTGGGGAGTGTATAACCTATAAAAATCGACCCCACATGCTTTCTTTCCCCCTAAAAAAGGGGAAATAGGAAAACAATTGTTTTGCTATATCATCGGAAAGCATGGACCAAAAGTAGCGGGCTATGCATCAAATGAACGCTTTTGACATGGGTAGTGTCAGATGCTATAGAATTCCCCCCCCCCCCTCCTTCTCTACTAAAGAAGGGGAAATATGAAAACAGTTGTTCCACAATATCTTCGGAATGTGAAGGCTGAATATAACAATATGTATGCCGAATTAAAGCTTCTGACATGGAGGGAATGTTGTGGTCAATAAAAATACACCTCCCCTTATTTCTTCCCTCTAAAAATAGGGAAAAGTAAAATTCGTTTTACTATATCTTCCAAATGCAAGGGCATACAGTTACAAATTAAGTGTCAAATGAAAGCTCACTTGAGGATCATCGTAGATTACTTCAAATTATGTCCATCATCATTCTTTCCTACTGCAAAAGGGACCGAATTTTAGAGGGGGGGGGGGGGGGTACCTTAACCCTATCAGTGTCCAGCCTGAAAAACTGATTTCCATTCAGTGGCCAAGCTATTTTCTCCCAATGCTCAGCCAAAAAAATTTTACTTTAGAACTTTTTTACCAAATAACTAATGAAAGGAATTTTGGCATGTTATATGCCAAATTAATCAGCATTTAATTCTGGATTTTCTGAAAATATAATATTTAATAAAAAAGACAACTACCTTCATTTTAATAGGAGTTTTTTAGAGTCGTGGTAAAAAAAATGCATCTGGCAACACAAATAAAAATTTATTTAAAAAAACTAATGGACAGAAATGATTATAATGCACATGAATAGAAAGGCTATTTATTTCTGAGTAACAAAAAAATTAGATTTTTTGTTTCAGGTAAATATTTCTTTCTTTTTGTAATTTTTTTCTCTGTACCATACTTCAAGAAAATTCCAGGCTTTTATCCAATTATGCTGAGTCAGATAAACAAGTCAACCTTAAAATTAAAAAAAAATAACCAATCAACAGAAATAGATCATGTTATATACCAAATTAAACAGAATTTAATTAAGAATTTTATGAAAATAACTGGTTTCCATAAATTAAGGAAAATTCAGAAAAATTATGATAAAAACAAAAAACTATATGAAGGATTTTCATGAAATTTGATGAGAACATGAATTACAGTGCTAGTTTCAGAATGGCATGAAATATTTTACACTAGAAACATTTTTCTTCCAAAAATGAGGTGTCAGAATGCAATGGACAATGTTTTTTATTAAGGAGTGTGGTCACCACTTAGAGCAATGCAGGCAAAACAGTGATGTTCCATGCTGTTTATGATGTTGTGAATCAGCTCAGTAGGGAGTAACGAACATTGTTCTTTTAAAGCAGTAATAAGCTCCCCCTTTGTTTCAGATGCCGAGTTGAGGGCATCAACACATTTCCTTAGAGCATCCCACACATGCTCAATCAGATTTAGGTCAGGATATCGAGCTGGCCACTCCATGTGCATAATGGTCTCCTCTTGAAGGTATTGTTCCACTATTCAAGCTCTCTGTGGACAAACGTTATCGTCTTGTAAGATGAATGTTACACCTATTGCACCAGTGTAAGGATGTACATAAGGGTCCAGGATGTCATCTCTATATCTTTGAGCATTGAGGTTCCCACTAGTCAACATATAGAAGTCTGTGCATCCACCTAAGGAAATGCCACCCCAAACACACACGCTACCTCCGCCATAACTGTCTTTTTGACTAATGTTACTGGGATGATAGTGGTACCTCATTCTTTCCATGTCAAACAATGTCCGGAATCACTCTGCAAGCAATATCTCGACTCATGTGAAAAGTATGGACCTCCATTGCTCTTCTGTCCAGTTAACATGCTTGCATGCCCAATTCAACCATTCTCTCCTGTAACTTGACATGAGGGGTATACAAATTACTGACACTTCTAGTGTACAGACCTTCCTCATGAAGCCTTCTTTCTACACAGTAGAAGCTGATACAACCCTCCCAATGGCTGCTGCAAGAGAGGATCATAGCTGAGAGGGAGTAGACGTCCTGCTCCTTTCTGTGCTGTTAATCACCGATATCGGTCTTGTACAGTGGTCATAACTCTAGCCCTTCCTTGGCTAAACCTCCAAGATGAGATGTGGAAGCCATTCTAAGAAATTGATTCCACAGTCTATGGACCACAGAAGGACTCACATTCAGCCATCGTGCCACGTCCAACTGACTTTTGCCTGCTTCGAGCCAGCCAATAGCTCTCCACTGCAGTTCATTTGGCAAATGATGTCTTGAGGTCATTCCTACAAAATGACTATTTTGAATTTCTTTACTCACATTTACAACACAAAATAGCAATTACCTCCAAAACACCTGTTTTTATGCTGCTATCCAATTATGCAAATTGATGCAACCTAGACTAAATTGCATATGATATGCTCACTCAGCATTACTTTACTGGCATGAACAAGTTTGTTGAGGATCACACAATTTCTTGGTGAATTATTGTGATTTTTCACATTTTTCCTTAATTTATGGAAACCAGTGTAAATAATATCAACAAATTACATGCATATTTATTTTAATAAGCCTTTTTCAATATATGGTGAAAAAAAAGATCACACTATACAATTAAGCTTAATTTTGGAAAACTTGATGAATAAAAATAGTTAAATTATATATTAATCGAAAGGAGATTTCCTCCCAAATAATATAATATTTAATCTGAAACATGAATATTATTTCTTTTAACAATTCCTTTCAATCTCGTATATTGAAACGTGGCCAGTGTTATACAAAGTGACTTGGATTTCTTACATTCATGGGATTTTCTGAATTGGTTATGAAGTGGGAAAAAACTTACTTGGCTACCTTTTTTTTATTAAACATTCTGAATTTTTTCTTTGGGTGTTGAAGTTTGGCGATCTTGGCTAAGTGCAGAAAGGTTTCTGCACCAAAGCTAAAAGAAAAACATTATATCGTCAGAGTGGCACAGCCAAAATACTAGGTGGTGCTTTTAAAATCATTCATATAAACATAAAACTTGTAATATTTTTAAATGAAATTTTTGTGGGGGAGTGAAGTGTTCAAAGCGAGTTTAGTGGGGGGAGGGGGTATCAAAAGCGCTTCCCGAAATTGCCCTCCCACATGAGGACTGAATATCCATGCCAAAGAAGTTCATTTTGCTTCTTTATTCAAGACCTCATTCATTTTCAGAAAAAGGTATAAGTTCAAAGTTTTTTTTACTAAAAAAACCAAGAAATAATAAAAGAAAAATTACATATAATCTAATGGGATATTAAATAAAATATTCACAACAAATTTTAAACCATCCGATGTAGCATAACTCAGAAAATTCAATAAATCAGCTGACTGAAAGATCGCTAATTTGCAGAAATAAATCGACAGAAATAAATGTGCTTCATATCCAAGCAGGGGCATAGCTATGGGGGTTGGGGAGGGGCAACTCAGAGTTGGCAAAATTCGAAGCTTCATAAAATCTAGGTTAGTTGTGAAAATTTGTAATCTTAAAAATTGATCCATAGTAAATACACAGATTTCCTGTAGAGATAGACTTCAAACATTAGTTAAAAGTTTCTGAAAAAAATTCATAGCCGACACGGTGGGAATCAAACCCACAACTCTCCAGATTCATGCCAGAGCGCAACTACCATTACACCACTCATTGGACAAGAAAATATATTCAGAATAGGACTTTATAAATTCACTGAGACGTGGCTGACACAGCTATACTCTTGGAAAAAGTTGCATCTATTTGAGTATGAGTATATTGTATTTGAGTATGAGTATAGATGGCACTTATTCTGAAAAAATTTCCTTGTCTGATGCGTGGTGTAATGGTAGTGTGCTCTGGCATGAATCTGGAGAGTTGCAGATTCGATTCCCACTATGTCGGCGATAAATTTTTTTTCAGAAACTTTTGTAATATTTTTTTTTGTAAAATTAAGGGGAGTTAGCAAAATATAGACAACACTGCAAAATCTAGGATAGTTGTCAAAATCGAGGCAGTTGGGAAAATGGTGACGGCAAAATCTGGAGCAGTTGGCAAAATTTGAAGCCACTTAGTAAAATACAGGTGAGTTGGCAAAATTCAGGTGAGATGTAAAAATTGGGATTTTTTTTTTCTGTAAAATTATGGTGAGTGGCAAAATCTAGGAGAGTTAGCAAATCTTGGGGAGTTGGCAAAATTCTGAGTGACTTTGCAAAAATCAGGTGAGATGTAAAAATTGGGGTTTTATCTGTAAAATTATGGCGAGTTGGCAAAATTGAGGAAACTTGGAAAAATCTAGGGGCAGTTGGCAAAATTCGGAGTGATTGACAAAATTCGGAGTGACTTAGTAAAATCTTAGGGAGTTTGTAAAATTCAGAATGACTTGGCAAAATCTTGGAGAGTTGACAAAATTCGGAGTGACTTTGCAAAAATCAGGTGAGATGTAAATATTGGGATTTTTTTTTTTCAGTAAAATTGTGGTGAGTTAGCAAAATCTAGAGCAGTTGGCAAAATTCGAATCCACTTGGTAAAATACAGGCGAGTTGTGCAAATTGGGATTGTTTTTGTGAAGTTAAGGAGAGTTGACAAAATCAAGAAAACTTGGCAAAATTTTGGGGAGTTTGAAAAATTTGAAGTGACTTGGAAAATTCAGGAGAGATGTAAAAATTGGGATTGCTTTTGCAAAATTAAGGAGAGGTGGTAAAATCGAGGCACCTTGGCAAAATCTAGGGGAGTTGGCAAAATTTGAAACCTACAGGTAAAGTACAGGTGAGTTGTGAAAATTGGGATTGGTTTTGTGAAATTAAGGAGAGTTGGCAAAATCGAGAACTCTTGACAAAATCTAAGGAGTTGGCAAAATTCGAAGCCATTTGGTAAAATACAGGGAAGTTGTGAAAATTGTACCTTGTGCAATTAAGGAGAGTTGATAAAATTCAAAGTGACTTGGCAAATTCAGGGAAGATGTAAAAATTGCGATTTTTTTTCTGTAAAATTATGGCAAGTTGGCAAAATTCGAATCCACTTGGTGAAATATAAGTGAGTTGTGAAAATTGGAATTAGTTTTGTGAAATTAAGAAGAGTTGGACAAATCGAGGAAACTTAACAAAATTTAGGGCAGTTGGCAAAATTCAAATCCATTTGGTAAAATATAAGCAAGTTGTGAAAATTGGAATTGGTTTGTGAAATTAAGGAGAGTTGACAAAATTGAGAACTCTTGGCAAAATCTTGGTGAGTTGGCGAAATCTACGGGTTGGCAAAATTCGAATCCACTTTAAAATACAGGCGAGTTGTGAAAATTGGATTTATTTTCGTGAAATTAAAGATAGTTGACGAAATCAAGGTAACTTGGCAAAATCTTGGGGAGTTTGAAAAATTTGAAGTGACTTGACAAAATCAGGAGAGATGTAAAGAATGGGATTGGTTTTGTGAAATTAAGGAGAGTTGGCCAAATGAAAGGGAGCTGGGAAAATTCACACTGACTTTTGCTACAATTCAAGCAAGATGTAAATGTGGAGATTATTTCTATGTTCAGTAGACTCCCTCTTATCTGGCCCTTACGGGACCGGACTCCTGGCCAGATGAACAAAAGGCCGGTTAATTAAAAAATTGTGTCAGAAAATGAATAAAAACGGCAAATGACAAAAATGCTAACTGTACTGTATTTTAATTAATAATTTGTTGTACAATATTAACATTTACTCACACTCACTTGAAAAAACTCTGTGATTTTCTTTTGTTTCTTTGAGCTTAACACTTTTTTACCTACAAAGTCTTGCCATTTTTTAATAAACATCACATCAATCGCAGATGAGGCCTTTTGTTGTTCAATGTATCTTACTGCAACATCAAAAGCTTCTTTTCCTTCAATATGGCTAACTTTCCCTTCTTCCTCTTCTTCATTCTCTGCTTCTCCATTCCCTTCTTGGCAGACTGCATTGATAATATCATCATCATTCAGTGTTTCATTTTCCAACTGTTCATCACCCCTTTAACCATTTTTCAATGTCATCTTCTTCAAGTGTGTCACATCCAGGTAGCAGTTTAAAGTCATTAAGCAGCGAAATATTGTCATTATCCATCATCTCTTTGGCAGGTGCAGGCTCATTCAATACTTTTGTGTTGTTGTCTTTGGTACTTTCTACACAGTTTTCAACTTCGGGCCAAAGTTTTCTCCATGATTTCACAAATGTTGTATGAGGCATTTCTACAAAAGCTCTTGCCAACATGTAGATCACATCCATGATATTTATTGCTTTCAAAGCATTAAAAAGTTTTATTCTGTCATTTTCGGTTCACTATAGAATTTCTGAAAGAAGCTTTTTCCTTTATCGCCTTTTTAAACTTACAAGCACACCTTGATCCATTGGTTGCTCAAGATGTTAGGTGTCAAAAACATGGCTTTTATGTTGTCAGAAATGAGTTTGCTTGAATGTGTTGGGGCATTGTTGAGAATGAGTAGGGCCTTTACAGGTATTTTAAGACTTGCCAAGTGTTTTTTTTTACTTTTGGAACAAATTCTGTAAAGAACCACTCTTTAAACAAATACGAGTCTATCCAAGCAGACTTTTGAGCTTTGCAGTAAACTGACAGAGCAGCTAAATTTAAATGCTTGAATGCTCTGGGTTTTGCTGATTTCCCAGTTACAAAAACAGGAAGTTTGTGCATACCTGCAGCATTTGTACACACAGCCACAGTGATTCTTTTTTTGTTTTAAATTCTGATACTGAGGTTTCTTGCACTGTAACAAATGTTTTCATTGGAAGAAGTTTAAAATTTAACCCAGTCTCATTTACATTGTAGATTTTTCTGCACATAAGGCCTTCTTCTTCAATAAGCACTAAAAGTTTTTCTGAAAATTTCTTCACTGCTGAAGGATCATCTGACAATTTCTCACCACAAACACCAAGGTAGTGAACCTTGGTGTTTGGAACCATACCTTTTTTTCCAGTGAGAAAGCCATCCCTCACTTAATGAAAAATCTCCCCCATTATCGATTTTAGAATGAAGGATTGATGCTTTTTCTTTCAAGATTGGCCCACTGATTTGCGTTCCTTTTCGACGCTCTTGCTTGAACCATAACTAAAGTGCATCATCAACAATTTCATTTTTTCGGCTTTTTAAGAGTGCACCAAAAAGAAAGCGTTTTTTCAGACTCGACTTGAGTGCAAAAATCTTGTAAAGATTTTCTATTCCTTCTCCAGTCATTTACCATGCTTTTGCCAACACCCAGTTCATCACAAATATGCTTTACTGGATCACCTTTGTCAATACTTTCTAACGCTTTTAATTTCATCTCCATCATAACGATATTGCACTTACATTTTCGCCCACTCATTTTGTACCAGACAATAATTAATAGATCACAACACACACTCTTGTATACGCAGAGTACACTGTACACTGTAATATTCACAAAGAAGAACTGAAGCAAATATGTATTGTATTGTAAACAAAACACACAGCGACTTGCTTCCACTTCTTGGAATGTCTGGTTAAAGCAGTGGCTGGTTGAGCCGAGACTGAATAAGAGTCTACTGCAGTTGTGAAAATTTCCTCATACCCCCACCCCACCACCACCACACACACACACATGGAGCAAAAATCTAGGTATGAATCTAACAGAGACATTATTTTCTCAGTTGGCAAAATTTGATTTTCGAGTTGGAAAATTTTCAATTTCTCCCCCCCAACCATTGTCTTTTGCTACGCCCCTGTATCCAAGACATCATTTATTTTCAGAAAGTGATACCAGATCAAAGTTTATTTTGTTGGAAAAGTAATAAATAATAAAAGAAAATTTAACAAATAACCTAATGTGATATTTAATAATATATCCACAGCAACAAATTGTAAGCCAGCTGCCCAATGTAGCATAACTCTGAAAAATCGATAATTATTGATCAGTGGAAAGATTGATAATATGCAGAAATAAAGTAAATCTTCAGAAATAAAAACTAAGGTTTAATTATAAAAAATAAAATAAAAATACTAAGTTTACATAGGGAGTTTATAATTCAATTTGTTGGGAGAAGGTATTTGGTTTAAATCATCCATGTAAACAATTTGCTGTGTCAAGGAAGTCGTTTTTGTTTCAGTATCCAATACCTCATTCATTTTCAAAAAATGATACAAGATCAAAGTTTTTTACAAGAAAAGAAAGAAATATAATAGAAATATTAATATATAACCTAATGTGGTGTTAAATAATACCTGCAAATACTTGTAAAGCCAGCCATCCAGTGTAGCATAACCCGAAAAGATTGATAGATCAGTTGATGAAAAAATTGATAATATGCGGAAATAAAAATGAAGGTTAATGCTGACTAGATTCATGGTCAAATTATCTTATATCCGAGAGAAATTCTTTCTGTAAAATCCACTGTAGAGTCAACTTACTGCACGTGTAAGCAATAATTAGGTCATTGCACTCAACCAAAGATTCAACTGTACATGCTACTATGACAAACTTTATACTGCACTGAACTTTGGAACAACAGCTTCGGCTTGCTTTCTTCTTTCTAAGAAAACTTTTTTTAGTTACAGTTTCGATCTGAATAGCAGGAAAGTTGCATAGAATGCTGGGATAAATGATAAAAATAATTCTGGGAATACTGAAATAGGTTTGTGGCAGAAAGGGGTGTAAAATGGGAAAGAAAAATGGTGCTATGTACTTTGCAATTATTTTAAAAACTTTAAGGAAAAATTTGTTGATAATAGTTGAGCTTAAATCAGGTGATTGCTTCAGCATAGGGATTAGTTAACAAACAAATCGGCAATACCATATAGCGCTTCTAAGAAATGGTAATTAGATGGTGTTAACAAATGATTTTATTGTAGTTTTATAAAATATGCATCAAACGAAAAAATAAAATATTATTTTTCAAGCCTGAATTATATATTTTTATAAGATATATATTAAAAAATTTTACAATAGCAATTTTTATTTTTAAGAAATAGATTTTTTTTGTTGTACTAAAAACATATAAACCATCCTCAGCCTCAGTAATATTTTACATCACAGCACACTTCTTGAACACTTATGCTGTAGGCCAATGTGGGCATAGAGAAAAATGTCTTGAGCCTATAGGATCTGAACCCATGACTTCTTGATGACATGTCAGGTGCTCTGGCACTGAGCTACTAGCTGCCGATTAATTATCTTCTATTGGGATGTTAAACCCCTTCACTGTAGAATCAACCACAATAGCTGTTTCTCATCTGCGAAAGTAATTATAGTATATATGTTACATCTGATGGTCAATCATTTATGTTATGAATGTATGTGTAACAGTTTATTTCTATAGGTTTCTAAGAAAATTTTATAAATATTGAACAATCATTTTAATAAATTTCTTTTCAGTAAGTTTGCATATTTAATGATTCTCAATATTTATATTCATCAT
The DNA here is from genome assembly GCA_038380435.1 of Ryuthela nishihirai. Classification (NCBI taxonomy): domain Eukaryota; kingdom Metazoa; phylum Arthropoda; class Arachnida; order Araneae; family Heptathelidae; genus Ryuthela; species Ryuthela nishihirai. The sequence goes on from JAWZYU010000004.1 coordinate 5,500,474, forward strand.
AATACTTCATAACTTGCTGTTTCAAATACGATTTTACATAAACATTAAATAATCTGTGACCAATTAAACAGCATAATAAAACTCCAAGACATCATCTGCCCATGGTCAGTAGGGGACACCAATGGGCTTGGAAAGGCCGCCGTCCATCTCAGATGGAACGTTAAGTCGTAACCCTGTGTGCGGGAGAGCCATCCCTGTGCACGTTAAAGAACACGTTCGATGGCCTTGACAGGAGGCTACGATCTGTCTCCCAACAGCTGTTCCAGTGGGTCCCCTCCCCCAACCTTCTCTGAGCCTTCGGGGTCCATGTGACCTGGCCATTTAGCCCATGGTGTGCAAAAAAGTGCCGCTCAGGGGTAAAACAACCCAACCAAGACATCATTAGAATTTTTGGACAGGAGATAGATTAAAATGTGATGTGAAGAAGCCCCTCAACTTTGGGCTTCTTGCTATTCCAGTTGGAGAGGATAGCTTGCTTGGGGAAGGAAAGGCCACAGTCTCCTGATAGCATGTCTGATGCTCTGACAGCTGGTCAAATTCTCTTTTAATTTAGATCTTATGTCATATTCCATTAGGGTTGGAGGCTGTTTATGAGTACAGTAGGAGACTCATACTTTAGAACTGACTATCTTTTATTACCAGTCTTGTGCACCAGACGCACTATGCACCCTCTGAGTGGCATTAATTTTTTTAGCAAACCTTCATATACTTTTTCTGATGGTATGATTACTAATATTTGTGCATGGGCACACTTAATTGCACAGAATCTCGTTGATTTATTAAGCTTCAATCACTATCTGGCTGTTTCAATAGGTGCAGAGGAAATATTGTCAAGAGCAAGGTAGGATCTGAACCTACGACTGCCTGATGTCTGATCACGTCTAATGAACCTATGACCTCCTATTTATTTGCATTAATGCATAAAAGAGTATTAGAAACTTTAAACTGAGAAGATATTTAAGCATATTTGTGAGGGATTTTTTTTAATATGCAGCAATTTTTGAAGTAAATAAAACTCCTTTATCACAAATTTAATAAAATTTCTATGACACTGTATATCATTAAAATGCAGCAGGATGAGGCAGAACAATCCAAGACAAGGGATAACACTAGAGTGTCTGTTTATTAGTTGACAGACAATTTCTGGATGAATGCCAACTTTACATAAGTCTTATAAATCTTACTACAGATTATGATTGTTAACAGAAGAGAAGTTAACATTAATTGTGCTTGACAGGGTCATTGCTATATATTCATTGTTTTGTGTTGGTACCTCAAGATGTAGTAACCATGATGTTATACAATGACAACTCACTTAAACTGCTTTAAGTGGAAGGCAAGTTCACCATTCAAGGTAAATTATTATAAGAGTGATGTTACAGTACAGTTCAAAAATTATTCCAAATGCAAGTATGTCATCAACCAGTGAGATGAGTGGCACTGATATTATTGTTCAAATATGTTAACTGCTCAAGTGGACTGGTCTGTATAACGTGACCAAATACCTTACCTTACCAAGGTCGATATACCTGACCTGTATTGGTGCAGAAGTCTGCTTACCTGACCTAAATATCCTATCTTATAATTTTTTTTTTTACTTAGATAATTAATTGTAAAGAACTAGCTAATTATCTGGCCAATAGAGCTTTTAGACTTTGGGCAGTGTAAGAGGTAATATTATTTTATCATTTATCAGATGATTAAATTTAGAAAATATAAGACACTATAAGACTTGTCTCTGCTCAGCCATGGGCCAGTGCATTTCATGACCCAAGATGTGACCAAGAGTGACCCTATTGAATCAAGATGAGACCCAAGATGTGGCCCTGTTGAAGGTGTGACCAAGAGTTTGGTCACATCATCAATAGGCAAGTAAAGAAGAATTCCATTGACCTTTATAATGCTGGCACTATGTCTATTTGCATGTGTGTTGAGGTCAATCTCCAATGGGAGCAGATATTCTCAGAACAGTAGTTTCCATGGTGATAGCAGTGGGGAAATGTCTGTGTTACATAATTTGTGTTGATTAATGTTAATAATGAGATATAGATAATAAATATAGATATAGATAATAATAAATAGAGTCCATATAGGATAATTGAAATTTTTGTGTGTGGGGAGACAATTATTTTAGTGTTGGAATTATTGTATTAAGTGGAGAAATTTTATATTGAGGATCTGGTATTTTGATATAATATATATCTCCTGAAAGTGGGAAAAAAACTCAAAGAACTCAATTAATGCAAATGTTTAATAACTCAGTTCCTATTAAATTCACCCACAGCCGAAACTAATAATACATTACCATATTTAGATGTTTTAATACATTGTTTCCCACACTATATCACCACAGAAGTATTTTGAAAACCAACTTATATACCGACTTTGATACCTTTCACTTTCACCCACACTCACAAGCATAAATTATCTACATTTAATTCATATTTTCATAGAGATTTAACATATTGCAGTCAAAAACCACTTTTAAACAAAAAAATATTCACATATATCAAATCAGTTTAGATGCTAGATAACCCTTGCACTTAATAAGAAAACAACATTTCGAGGTCAAATGCCAGTTAAATGTTACCTCCCAACCACCCCTGAGCCAACTATACTTTCTTATGTATTATATATAGTCTAGTCTTAGAAAAAATATACTATTTCATTCCCCTACATACACACATTGACTCCCACCCTTAATGATACACAGTCGTATCAGAATAATATGACCACCTACCTAATAATGGGAATAACCACCCTTGGCCCGGATGACGGTGGCGAGATGGCGTGGCATGGATGCAGTGAGGCCCTGGAAGGTTGCCAGAGGCACAAGTGCCCATTCAGACTCCAGCAGAGCATGGAGATTCCAGAGATGACATGGTTGTGGGTCTGCACGCTGAAACTGTTGATCCAAATGGTCCCACAAGTGCTCTGTGGGATTGAGGTCAGGCGATTTTGCCAGCCAATGGAGAACGAAGACATCGCTGTCGTGTTCTTGGAACCAATCACGCACCACCTTAGCGACATGGCAGGATGCACTGTCCTGTTGATAAACACCATCACCACCAGGGTAAACGTACAACATGAAGGGATGCATGTGGTCAGTGAGGATGGACAGGTAGCCATTGGCATTCATTGGTACCAGCAGTCCCAGGTCATACCAGGAAAACATCCCCCAGACATGCACACTGCCACCGCCGCCCTGTATTTGACCGACAAGCGTGTTCGGGTGTTGGTTCTCATGTGTCTGATACTGTATCTGCCACCACCCATCACTTCTGTGAAGTAGAAACCTCGATTTGTTGGAGAAGGCAACCTTTTTCCACTCTTCCACTGTCCAACGATGGTAGTCCCATGCGAACTGCAAGCGTCATTGCCAATAGATCTTGGTTAGCATGGGTGCCTTTACGCAGCGTCGACTCCGTAGAAGCATGCGTAACAGAGCTTGCTCTACTGTTATCGGGGACACATACCTGGATGCTCCAGCATTATTTTGAGTGGTCAATTTCACTATTGCATGTCGATTGCCCATTACCAGTCAATGGAGGTGACGTTCTCCTCTGGGATCGATGGCCTTTGGGGTTCCACAGTTATGATGTCTGGAGGTATTCAGTGTGCCAGCGATCCATTTTTGGTACACCCTTACTACAGCACCTTGCAAACAGCCCACGAAGTCTGCTGTTTCCGAGATGCTTCCACCCTCGGTGTGGTAGCCAATGATCATTCCTCTTTGATAGGTGCAGAGGTCTGCTTACCTGACCTATTACCCTGCCTTATAAAAATTTCCAACCTTATAAAATAGAACTTCCATCAAATCAATACCTCTGCCCATTGTGCTCACATTACACACTAAGGCTCATCTGTCCTGGCTGGCCACTTATATCTCTGTGTGGTCGATCTTGTCATGTGCACTCTGTGACAGGCCTGGACAGGTACACTCTGTTTCTGTGGGTGGTCATATCATTCTGATACGACTGTGTATAATGTCTGCTTATGGATATATAAGCTCACCGGACAAAAAATTAGTCACCCCTGGCTGAATGTCACCTAATAGCGCATAATACCTCCATGCGACCAAAGAACAGCCAAAATCCTGTCTGGCATGGATGCCACCAATGTGCTGATTTGTGCACAATCGATATTCATCCACTCTTCTAACAGCAAATGCCGCAGTTCAGCCAGATTGGCCAGATGGCTTCACTCATTGCTCCAAATAGTCCCACAAATTTTCTATGGGATTCAAATCCGGGGATTTGGCGGGCCAGTTGAGTTGTTCAAAGGTTTCAGAATGCTCGTCGTGCCAATCTGACACACTTCGAACCCTGTGCATGCGACAATTGTCGTCTTGGAAGACTGGGGTATCCTTCTGGTGTTCACTGTGGAGATGTTGCAAATAAGGCAGCATGTGGTCGTCCAGTAGCTCCATATAGCCATTCTGGTTCAAGTGTGACATCACCGCAACCAAAGGACCCCTTTCCTTGTATGTGAAACACCCCCAGAACATCACAAAGCCTCCTCCAGCTTGAACAGAACCTTGTACATAGTCCGCATGGAAGGCTTCATGCAGCTTATGATGTACCTGTCGCATTGCATCATTCGAGTAAAGCAAAAATGTGACTCATCCGACCATATCACATGCTTCCAAGAGTCGACAGTCCAGTCTTTGTGGTGCCACACCCACTGTAGCCATGCAGCCTTGTGCAGAGCTGTTAACATGGGGCTCTTCCGCGTTACTCTGCTCCAGATATCCATGGCATGCAGTTCCCTTCGGAGTGTTTGTTCGGAAACATTTAAACATACATACGAAAATGCTCATCCCACCTATCCACAGCAGAATCTTCATCTTCAGTGAGCTTACCATGTTTATCCCTCAGTCCCTGTGTATCTGTCTGTTTCTTTCCACACAAAACATTAACTATCTGGTGCAGCTCTTTGCTGTTATACTGTCTAGCAGCTTTCTCTGCTTTGTCAGCCAAGCTATCAAGCCAGATATTCTTATTAATTAACTGATTTTATACCCTGATAAAGCTCTTTATATCGTTATCGTATCTGTTAGAACTAGTAGGGTGTTGATTCAGATTATTCCTGAAGTTTCTTCTTCCAAAAATAAATTCTAGTGCTTTATCAATCAAATAACTTTGTCTGCTCTGCTCCTTTTTACTCAAAACAGTAGTGTTAATTTCAAGAAAATTCTGTTTAAACCGAATCCATTATTTCTTTTAACCTGTTTAAGTTTCACTAGTAAGCAAACCACAATTGCCATAATAACTAAGTAGCCTATCATGGTAAGCTTCAGTTATATGTGGATCTTTCAGAGCTTCAGTGTTAAAGGTAATTCTTTTAACTTCAGCACATTTTTTAAGCTCAGAAGTTAATTTAAATTTAGCATCTGTTGTATCAAATAATTCACTAAAATATATGTATTTTTGGAAGTCTCTCTAGTAATTCCTTCCATTTTCATTGATTTTGAAGTAATGTTGTAGGAAAGCAGTAGTGCTGTTAAATGTTTCAGCCTCCATAACTGTTTAAATGCTAAATTAATATTGTTGAAAATGAAGATTAAATAGATTTTACTAAGACCTCTCATTTATCTTCAGTTTCATTTTATTTAAAAATAGCCTAAAATTTTCTGCCATTAAGCAATAAAATTTTAAAGTTTGTCCTTCAAACTATTTTGCATGTTTAAAAGTCTCTTAAAAACTTTTAACATGCAAATACTTTGAAGGATAAACTTTAAAATTTTATTGCTCAGTGACAAAGAATTTTAGATTATTTTTAATTAATTTCTGAGCAAGAAGGTCCTTTTAATTCTTCGTTTTATTATAAAAAATACTTTAAAAGTTATGGTTTTTTTTAATTGATTTATCTTTGCCATAAGATACTTTCTGCTAATTTATTAGTGTTCTGTGTATGTGTATATTTGTCTAAAATTTAAGGCATACAGTAATGCTAATTTTTCACACTGATGAGAAGAAAAGAGAAATTAAATTGATAAAATAAAAAGATGATCAAACTAAACTGATTACTACTTTTTAAATTTTGTATCATTCATTATTTCCCTTTGAAATAATTATAAATTTCAGGAATAAAAAAAGAATCCTGGTTATTTTGCCTTTAAGAATATTTATGTGTCCAGGTTATGAGAAAAAATGTGTAAAACATATTTAGAATTATGTTTATTCCATCAAAGGGAAATCTAATTACTTGTTTACTTCAGCTTAAACTGCTGCTGCAAATAACATTCAGAAGCAGCAGGTGAAAGGAATTGATGCTTATTGCTAAAAATAGTCATGGGGAGAGAGAAAGAACAGTTGCTCTGCTGCAGATTGAGGCTGAGGCAAGTTCCTGGATGTAGTTTGACTTGCTTGCTAGTGGTTAAACCTTATGTTGTTTGTTCAGTCTCTACTGTGACAACTGTTGTATTTTTGTGTTCAAAATTTGTTAGAACTGATATTTGAAGATGAGTTTTTTGTGTGTCAAGTTTTTTTTTTTGAAGTGACATCTGAAATTTGCTAAATGATTGGCTGGAAACATAGATAGACATCTGTCTGACCCCACCTTCTCTAGCTGCAGAGGGTTTCTATTATTAGAACAGAGCACATGGTTGCTTCTGAGAACTAGCCACAGTTCCATAAATGTGTCTAGGGTTTTGTATAATTCTTGCATTTTAGATTAGGAAGTGATTTGAAATTTCTGAAAACCTGTTGGCCCTTGCTTTCTTTATTTCAGTATTTTGTGAAGTTTGTGAGTGGCATTTTATATGAAATACTTAGTTTTTGCCTATAAAGTTCAAAATATTTTCTGTGGGCTGAAGGAAAAGTCAGTATAACTTTTATATCAACATTTTGCTCAGTATGTCTTACGGTTCATATGGTAGTAGTCGATATGGATCTGGATATGGATCATATGGCAGTAGCAATCGTAGAACAACTGGCAGTACTTATACTCCTGCAAGTTCTTCACCATCTACTTATGTGCCTTCATATAACCGGAGATCTAGTGGTGGTTCATATGGAACATTGCCTTCAATATCGTCTTACCTTTCCTCAAGTTCAAGTCCACGAAATTCAGTAAGTTCTGGCTCATCTAGTGGCTATTCTTCATCCAGAAACACCTATTCTTCCAATTCTGCAGCTAGTTCTAAATCATATGATACCCCTTCTTATGGCTCATCTTCGGGTTTATATAAAGCATTATCAGTTGACTCCAAAAAAGCAGATCGTTCATCTTCTCCACCATCAGGATATAAACTTAAAACAAGCAAGTCTATGAGTGCATTAGAAGAACAAAAGCTGTCAGATTCTTCTAAGTTAATAGTAAGTTTCCTTTGTGAAATTGAGTTCTATTGATAATTTAGATATATATTTTCTCCTCTTTTCAATCATAATTTAGTGTTTTTGATCATTTAATATGCTGATTTCCATTACTGATTAGCATAAAATAATGAATTATAGAGTAAAATATTAAATAGTACTTTTTTAAAATTTTATTAATATATATATTTAATTTTCTGAAGGGGAAGAATTATATTATTTTGGAAATAAGCATTATTTTTATTTTTATTTTAAATTTCAATATTAAAATTGCTGTGTGGAAGAAATATATTACTCCTTTTTGATAAATTTATATAATACAACATTAAAAGTGTCAAGATTTTTTTGATAATGTAGAAAGCAAATAATGGATTAATTTTGGAGTTACATTAAATTATTCCAATTCCTAAATTAATGGATGAAATAAAGTCAACAGGCATAAAAATGTTTTAAGAAATACTCATTTTTGTCAAGATATGAAGCATATAAAAGTGCATTCATTGCTGAATATATTTGAAAATAATGTGAGAATTAAATGTTGAAGCTGTTAGTATTTGGATAATTTAACTGCAAATGGCAGTGCACTGTTAAAAATGTACTGGGTATGTGCCAATCTGATAGCATTAATTGGCAATAAATCAAGCACTCCTTAAGCTAATGTCTGTGTAGTTTTTTGCTTTTGGTGTAGACAGCTTTTCTAATAGCTTTCCACAAGAGTACTTCTTAAGTAACCATTTTTGTAGTGTATAATATGCACACATATATGGTGTTTTAGTAATTAGCAGTTAGAGCAGCTCTGCAAACCAGAGTGCTGATTTCTCTGTACTGATTTGTTTTAATTATTTGAACTTCTATAATTCTGAATAATTTAAAATAGAACTAGTGCTTATTTTCAAAATATACTTTTAATGAAGCAAGCTTTATTTTGTTTCACACCTAGATAATTTTTTACTAATTGGTAATAGTGATTATTCTATAACATTCAGCTTGAGAATATAGTATGATGGCTGGGAAGTGACCTGTCAGGAAAGCAATTACCTTGGCTTGTAATGAACTATAAAAGAGAGATTATTGAAAATATTATATGAATGCTAAGGTTTTTTTCATAAAAAAAACACCTAGTTAGTGAGAACAAGAGAAATAATTTTGTATGCATCCATTAAACATTATAATTTTTTTTTTAAGTCAATTTTATTTTTAGGTAGATGTTATGTCCATCTTTTATTGGTATGAATTTAACATGTACAAAATTATATGAGCAGATATAGCCTCTACCTAGTCTAGTGCTTAGTGTACCTGAATTACTAAATCAGAAGGCATGCTCTTATGTATGTGTTTGTGTGTTGTATGAGAAACTAGTACAAGTTCAATAGAGCTTCTAGATTATCTCCACTCTTTGTGTAGGGGAATACCTTTTTCTCTTTAAAAAAATAAAAAAAAGCTTGCATTTTGCTTTGTAAAATTTCAAAAGCTTGCATTTTTTTCTTTTTGTGTTGAAGTTTAGTAGTAGGAGTAGTAAATATATTGCGCATTTGCACAAATACAATGGTGTCTGTGAAAGTATTTTTTAAAGTTTTGTTGAAAACAGGTTTTCAACAAAGGCTTACTATAAGAACTAATAAAATATATGTTAGCACATGAAAGGAACCTCCTAGAAGATTGCGATTTGTTTATGGGAGTGAAATATGCTCAAACAAAGTAAGTTTCAATCGGGCGTACCCTGGGCAACGTCAGGGGAAACCACTGATGGCTGATCCTTTCACCACTGGACATCAAAGAGACAGGAAGGATGAATCCCAACCAAAATAAAAGGCCTTTTTCAAGGCCAGCTTTGACGTTAATAAGCCTCAACATTGAAGGACTTACTATAAATAAAGAGTTTTTAATATCAGACATGTGTAAGCAAATGGAAGTTGACATCCTGTGCCTACAAGAAACACATCGAGGGGAAAATAAAAATAGACCCAAAATCCACAACATGAAACTTGTCGGAGAAATACCTCATGAAAAATATGGTAGTGCTGTCTTTGTACAAAATAACGTAACAACCAATTCAGTCGAGTACTCCCATATTGATAACATTGAAATTATTACCGTAGAACTTGCCAACTGTACTATAACATCTTACTATAAACCCCCAGGAGTGGAGTTCCAATTCCAGGCAACAAAAAATTTTGTGTCCCAGAAAATACAATTCGTGTTAGGTGACTTTAACAGCCATTCCACCTCATGGGGTTATGAAACAACAAACGAGGATGGCCAGGGAGTTGAGGACTGGGCAGAATGCAGCAAACTATCCCTGGTCCATGATGAAAAACTCCCCCATTCTTTTAACAGCTGAGCTTGGTGGAAGGGGTACAACCCTGACATCTGTTTTGCTAGTTCATTACTCTCTGAGTGTTGTGTTAAAATGATATTGCAGCCTATACCGAAAACTCAACACCGACCTATTGGACTGAAAGCCTACGCTGCCATAAAAACGCAGGAGATCCTATTTAGAAGACGTTTCAATTTTAAAAAAGCAAACTGGAAAGCATTTAGAGATGATTTAGACTTAACTATTAAGGGACTCCCAGCTATTTCTCAGAAATATGAGCTGTTCATTGAAATGGTGAAGAGGACATCCAGAAGAAACATACCCAGAGGATGTAGGAATTTTTATATCCCCGGACTAACAAATGAACTGAAGGATATGACAGAGAGATACCATCAACTATACAGCACAAATCCTTTCAGCCAGGACATGATTGAGCTGGGAGACAACCTCATGAGAGCCCTAAGTGAAACCAGACAGAAAAAATGGGTAGAAACTCTGGAGAGAATGGACGTGACCCACAGCAGCAAGTGGCCTGGAATCTTATAAAAAAAACTTAACGGTGAACCCAAAGTTAGAACAGTAAAGGGAAATGTCACAGCTAATCAAATAGCTAACCAGTTATTGCTTAATAGCAAACCTGATAGGAGTATCAAACGGCAAAAAATCCAAAGACTGCCAGACGAAGAGAATCTGTTGGGCACACCTTTTAAAATGGAAGAACTTTAAAATGCTTTAAAAAGTATGAAAAATGGTAAAGCTGCAGGGATAGACGATCTGTGCACAGAACAGATAAAAAAATTTTGGACCCAAGACAAAGCTATGGATCTTGAATATATTTAACCATTACCGTGAAACCTACTCCCTACCTAAACTCTGGAGGAAATCAAAGTTATTGCTCTTCTGAAGTCGGGTAAAGACCCAGATAGCCCAACCAGCTACCGACCTATTTCATTACTCTGCCATCATTTTAAGCTTTACACGAATGCTTAATACTATCCCGAATCGGACCCAAGATAGAGCCAAAACTTATCCCACAACAAGTGGGTTTCCTCCCGGGAAAGTGTTGTACGAGTCAGGTGCTAAACCTGACAGAGCATATAGAAGAGGGATTTCAGAGGAAACTAGTGACAGGAGTAGCGTTGGTTGATCTGTCTGCGGCATATGACACCATCAATCATCACTTTTAAAGATCTATGACTTGCACAGAGATTTTAACATAGTAAAAATCATTGAATCTCTCCTCATCAACAGACATTTCTATGTTATTTTGGATAACAAAAAGAGTAGGTGGAGAATTCAAAAGAATGGATTACCCCAGGGTAGTGTGCTATCCCCTATTCTATTTAATATCTATACAAATGATCAACCTTTACATCCCAATGCCAAACACTTTCTGTACGCCGACGATCTGGCCATCGCTGTACAAGACACTATGTTTCAAAGGGTCGAAGAACTGTTAGAACAAGCGCTGTCAACCATGTCCACATACTACAAAGATAACGTTTTAAAACCCAATCCATCTAAAACACAAATCTGTGCTTTCCATCTACGTTCAAGAGAGGCAAAACGGAAACTAAAGATTAAATGGGAAGGCCATATACTGGAGCATACAGACTAACCAAAATATCTAGGAGTTATCTTAGATAGATGCCTTACCTACAAGAAGCACTGCCATACAACTGCAGCTAAAGTTCATACGAGGAACAATATACTAATAAAGTTATGTTGCAGCAAATAGGGAGCAAACCCGGCAGTTCTACGTATATCTGCCAAAGCACTCTGCTTTTCCACTGCAGAGTATGCAAGCCCTGTTTGGAATCAATCCGTACACTCAAAGAAAGTGGATGTAGCCTTGAATGAGACTTGCCGGATAGTGAATGGCTGCATGAAACCAATGCCATTAAAACTACTGTATAGAGCTGCTGGTTTTGCAGAACTGAAAACCCACTGTGCCTCACACGAGTACACCGAACGTTTTAAGCAAACCTTCGATGAGAGACACGTTATGTTTGGAGTGCCAGACCCCCCCCCACCTAGTAGACTGATCTCTAGGTCCTCCTTTCTATCTCGCACAAGTGTCAATCCGCCAGACTGGTATCCAATCTCTGAGGAAGAACCTTCTGGCGTGGGGATGGATTGGGTGACCTGGAGAACCCTAAACCGTATAAGAATGGGGGTGGCCCCTGTAAAGGGTAACATGCACAAATGGGGCTTGACAACGGATGACCGATGCGAGTGTGGAGAACGACAGACTATGCACCACATCTATGCTTGCACGCAATGTCAATTTTTAACTACTCTAGACAACCTATGGATGGGGAGAGACATGGACGACTTTGTCCATTTCTGGACAAAACCATTATGATGCCCAGACACAAGAAAGAAAAGAAGCACTTCTTTGAAGGGAGTATAGTTAAATGTGGTAAGATTGCTGCTCTTACAGTTAATTGCATGAATTATATTTAAGTGCATAAAGCTGCAAATATATTAGATAAAACATTTTCATAATAAGAAAAAACATTTATAAATTTCAAAATAAATGTTTTTTTTTCTACTTGTATATAGGAAAAGTTATCAGAAAGCACAAAATTTTTATATGTATTCTACTAAAAGTTTATAGGTTTATTTATTGCTAAATTATAAGCATTACTATTAAAAAATTTCAAAGATAATTCATTAACTTGGCTTCAGCACTTCGTAGATGTAATATTACTAGACTTCATAACAATGTAAGGTAAGATGCATCTTCAAACAAATTATACATAATTTTAATTCCAAATTTTTGAAGAACAATTTTGTATTTTACTAATGATGAGAATTTCAATCATCTGTTTATCAATGTGATATTTTGTTGTATTATAATGCAAAGTTTTGCATGCCTTTATCCCAGCAAGCTAAAATAAAGTTTTTGCTGGTTTAAAATTGTGTTAAGAAATTGTTGTTTTAAGTTAAATTAATTGTTAAGTTTAAGTAGTTTAATTTTTTGTAAGTTTAAGTTAATTTAATTAATTGTTAAGTAAGTAGGTAAAGAAAAAGAACAACAGAAAGTGATATCCTTTGTTTATGTTTTGTGTCTCCATTTGTCGAACTAAAACAATGGACTGCCAAACTGTATAAATTTCAGAATCATTGTATTTTAAGGTATGTGCTATATTTGGAGCCCTGGCTGTCTTCCTCTTGGCAAAAGATGCAGGTTCAAAAGTCACACAAAGTGTGTTGGCTGATCAGATAAATTTAGCTAGAAAGTTCAGTGTTGTTCGTACTTACAACAAAATACTAAACAATATTGTTTTAATCCTTAATTGGTAAAGTCTTGATCAATTTGACCTATGAGGCAACACATCAGCATGCTTGTTTTCTCTTTCTATTGTTTGCTGTTGACTTCTTTATATTTTTTAAGAAATTAAATTTGCTTTGTTTGAAATAAACATTTCTAGATAATGGCTGACTTGTTTTTAGTAAACAAGAAAACAGTTGTTTGTTTCATTTTACCTCATGGAGAGTTTCAAAATTAAAATGGACATGAGTTGAAGCAACTGGGGATTTACCTTGGTTTTTTTCTTGTGGTGATATCTGATGGGTAGATGAGTCCATTGTCCTCAATGTGTGGTGGATAGTTCAGTTCAGATGTATGTTCACATATGTTTTTGATTTTCTTGTTGTTCCTGTGGGAATGCTGGTAGTAGTTTGATCTCGATTTGGTGCACACATTAATTAATGTATTTTTATATTTCCAATTTATGTCCCAACTTTTTTGGAAGTGCGAATGCTATATTTCAATACATAATTGCTACACATTTTTGCTCCATTACATCATCAGGCGAAGTTGGTTTGCGGCAGGCAGAGGTGTTGGCGTGCTGCATTGGTGTTTGTTCACATTAGGCTCGGAGCATATTGTACGGAGGGGTGGAAGGTAGTACATGTGGTGCCCTCTATTGAAGGATTGGGAAAGGTAGAATTTTAGGGTTGGGGATATAGGATTTTAAAGTTTAGTTTTATTGTTGGGGGCTTTATTTATACTTAATTGTGGGATATTATATGGTGCTGTTGTGTTTATGTGTGCATGTGGGAAAGGTGAGAAACGAGGGTGTTCGGGTAATTATTGAAGAGTATTTTCCATGCTGACAGTGGTGTGGTTATGTCATTATTACATATTTTGTTTCTGTTTAAGTATATTACAAGGTTTTTGACAAAATTTAGTTGAAATTTCGTGGGGGGGGGGGAAGAGAATAATATTCTTGCATCATTGAATTTTGGTTCAAGTTGTATGTGATGGTAGCTTGGGTTTGGGCTGTCTTTTTTGTAATCTTCCTGGTGTTCTGCTAGTTGGGTTGAGAATTTTCTGAAGGTTTTTCCTACATATTTTTTTTTTGCTGGGTTTTTCTTGTGGATCCTCAATATGGATGACATAAATGCCACCTGAAGGCATTTGTTGGTCATGGTGGTATTTATGTCATCCATATTGAGGATCCACAAGAAAAACCCAGCAAAAAAAATATGTAGGAAAAACCTTCAGAAAATTCTCAACCCAACTAGCAGAACACCAGGAAGATTACAAAAAGCCAACCAAAATATAGATACTAATGAAATGTTACTATTTGCATTTTCCTATTATCCATTAGTTCAAATTTAACACTATTATAGTACATTATAGGCAGAAAGCAAAAAACTACATTCTCTTCACAAAAAACAAAACACATTATTCATTTCATTTAATATGAGAAGAATTAATCACATTATACATTAGATTTTTGAAATGCTCATCCCACCGTGCTATGACAAAACCTTTGCCTTCAATAACCTTGCCCATCTTTACCCCTCAGTTTTTGCAGTGAGAGGGGGGGGGGGATTGGTTCAATCAGTAGTGTACCAAGATTGTAATCAGAAGTATGTTCAAGTCCCAACTGGGCTAGCATTGAGATTTATCTCAACTAAAACACCACCCAGCTGAACTGAGAATAGCAGTCCACACATAGTTAAATTAATCCACTTAAAAAGAATATTTCCATACATGACTTTTTATGCTTTACATGGAATCAAAATCGCAGAATTATACTCTACCAGTTAAAACATTCAGTGCATTAATGTAGTTGCTAAAATGGATTGAGTCTCCAGCCCATTAACATGTGGCATTTATTGTATATCCTTGATCAAAAAACAAAATCACCTCACAAAAAACAATATAGACTAAAGGAGGATTAGTGAGAGTTTTGTAAAATAAATATGTAACCAGTCATATTCCCATATAACCCATCATGCAAAACTCACTTGTTTTTATAAATATATTCCTAAAATGTTAATTATTCTCAAACTGTTAATTTTACTCACTTGTAGAAATGCTCTCCATTACTATTTTACCTGTCTCCCAGTTGCTTTCTGCTCATTATTTGTTGGTTTGTCAGTTTGTGTGTTTATCAAGACAATTGTCCCACCATATTTTCTGAATGTAAGTGTTGATGAAAGTAATGAGTTATGTGTAAAATGAAAGCTTGTGACATGGATCTTAAGCTATAACACATTTTCTCTAGGCTTTCTTCCCCCCTAAAAAAGTAAAAATGTGAAACAATTGCTCCCCTATATCATTTGAATGCAAGGGCAAGAGTAGCATGCTATGCATCAAATGAAAGCTTGTGATATGGAGACTGTTACAAACACTAAAAATTGACACAAGAACAGTGTAAATGATTGTTCTACTATACTTTTGAACATGAAGACAAAGAGTAACACACTAGGTGTCAAATGAATGGCTGTAATGTGGGGACTGATTCTTGACCAAAAAACAAAATCACCTCACAAAAAAAAATATATATATATAGACTAAAGGAGGATTAGTGAGAGCTTTGTAAAATAAATATGTAACCAGTCATATTCCTATATAATCCATCATGCAAAACTCGCTGTGGTGTCACATAATAGCTTAAAACATACAGAGTGGCAAAGGGAAAATAACAGTTTTCTCCTCCAAAGCAGGGGAAACATAAATGTTTTTAGTGACAGAATTCCCTGCAATGTTGCCACTAAAAGCAAAAAATTATCATCATCATCAAGCAGCCATGGGCTACATAGGTCCAACCAGACCGTGCAATTTAGTTCTCTAAGCATATCTGTCCTGAGCTACATCTGATGCATCTGGACACTGCACACCAATTCTAACAAGGTTCTGTTTGACATTGTCTGTCCACTGCATCCTAAGTCTTCCCCTCTTTCTGAGACCTTTAGGCACACTGTTCATAATCCTATTTGCCAATATATAATTAATTATCCATACGGGCAACATGGCCAAACCAACAGAGTCTCTCTCTGCACAATATGCTGCTTAAAGGAGATTGCCAACTCCTTTGCCTAACCTCATCATTACTTACCAAGTTGAACCACCTAATGCCCAAGATACTGTATAAGCATCTAGTTTCCTGTTATTTTGTTTACAAAGTGTTGAAGTTTCACTACCATAACTAACCCTAGAAAGAAAAACTATTATATAGTCTAATTTTAGTCTTTAGGTGTATATGCCTATTTCTCCACTCTCCATAGATTCTTAAAAGTCTCAGCAGCAATCCCTATTCTTCTATTATCTCATGCCGCACATCACCAGTATCTGTTACATAGCTCCCAAAATAATTAAACTAAAGCACTTGCTCAAGGGTACAACCATTCAGATTAAATGATTTTTTTCAAAATACCTATCTTCTTATATACACCCTTAAAAGTAAAAAAAAATATAGCACACCAATAATGAAATCACTTATTAAATTGATATTAACTTCAAAGGAAGATGAAAAGGCCACTATCCTTTGGATGGAACATTAAGCCATGTACCTGTGTGCAGAAGAGTCATATTGTGCCCATTAAAGAGCATGTGGATGGTTTTTATTGGAAGTTTTCATCTGTCTTTTAATAGCACTCCACTGGGTCCCCTTCCCCCAAACTTCTAAGCCCTTTGGGTCATTGTGGCCTGGCCATTTAGATGCTTGTGTGCAAAGAAGTGCCACTCAGAAGTAAAAGAGCCCAACTTAAAGGAAGAAGATTTCTGACAATTTTCCCTTATCTACTGCAAAAAAATTGCCAGCACCAATTCTCCTTTGAAGTTAATATTAATTCAGTAAACGATTGCATCATTGATATGTTATACTTTTATTATTTACTTTTTTAGACACATGAAAGAAATATAGGTGTTTTTAATTTTTTAATTTATATGTTTTAACTTCCTGTGCCAAAAGACATATCATTCCAACCCACAGGCAGAGCAGTGTTGGATTGACTTCTTCCAGAAATTCTTTAATCTGCACAGGGTATGACTCTCATGCACATGGAGTCATGGCTTAAAGTTCCATTTGATGGGCAGTTTCCTTTTCTGAGCTTTCAGTCAGAGTTTATACTAAAGCCACTCAGCACAAGAATAATATCTCCTTTGTAAATGTAAATGTAATGTTGTAATCCACTTTTTCACTCTGATCACAATTTTCAGCTGAAACATAAGCAAGCAGATAGCATTTAAAGTCTTTAATCCATATTCTAAATTTAGATGTAAAAAGTTCCTTAATATTATTGTATTTTAAAAGAATTCTGATGGTGTTTGAACTAAGCAATACTTCTAAAGATTTATTATCTTGACTTGGAAACTTGAAATTTGTTTATAATCTGGATTCTGTCTGTTCATATGGACTCTTGCAATCCATACTGCTGGAATTTTGGTGGGAGGTAATTAAGAGGATTTTCTTGATTTAGAGTCCTCACATTTCAATTTGGAAAGAAAATATGTATTAAGGTTTATTAAAAAGTTGTTTCAATGTGAGAGGCAATGGCAATAATATTAAACAGCCTTCTAATCACTGGCATGAGACAAAGAGTGTTCCCTTTTTGCCAATTTTTTAAGCCATTGTTCTGCTAGGATTATAATGCACTAAGTGGGGTGGGAGTTGGCTCAGTTGTTAAACTTCAAAACATCAGATGACTAACTCGGCATGCTGAGTCACAACTGTGCCTGCATTGAGATTTATTTATCTCTTCTAATGCACACCCTGCATTCAGTGAGAAGGAGGACATGATTGTATTGGAACAGCCACTGCTGATCAAATGGGACTTTAAGCTATGACCCATAAAAGATAGGGGAAATAAGTAGATGCAGTAGAAGTTGCCTCTCTATTGTTCCACTAAGGCCTATAAAGGAAAAAGCAAATGAATGCGGAAAAACAAAGAAATGCAAACAATAGATTTTGCAAAAGAGCCAGTGTTCTCAAAGTACTTAATGAGGAGATGCATGCATGTTTGCCAAAGTTTCTTGTTCTGGTAAGTGCCTAAAAGGGAAGTGATGGAGTAGTTGGATATTCTGATAGTATTAAGTATCTGAAAGAAAACTACATGACCTGCAGTATAGTGGGAACAGTTTAAGAAGATATGGGATACAGTTTGGGGCATGTTGCAGGTAGCACAGTTGAGACTGTTGATCTTACTAAGAATGTGAAGAGTGGAACTGTTGTATATGATTCCAACTTGGAGACAATGGAGAAGGGTCTCCATAGCTGTTAAAAGACTTCTTATATTAAAGAAAGGGAGAGATGGGTCAACAAGAAACCCAAAGAGAAGAAATACTGGAATTCTCCTGCCACTCTGCTAGATGGTACTAATTCATGAGTTGTGATAGAAAGATCTTGCGGCCACCTAAAGAAATAAATAAAATAAATACTCCCTCAAGTAGCTGCTTTTTTTTCCACAGAGGTCTGACAGGAGCCAGTCAGTTTCATCCACCATAGAGAAGATATGTGAGGAAGGTGAGACCTCAGCAGAAAGACAACCTACACATCTCCATTCCTTACCAGGGCTCAAACCCAGGTCCCTTTGATCAGCGGCCAAGCATGCTAATCACTCAGACATTGGACTCATGCATTCCTTTCAGGCTGGAGTAGTTCTTTAGCAGTCAAGTCTTCTAGCTCATTATTAAATATTTGCCACATGTGAGGGGATCCACTGGAAGTGAATCGCAATAATAGCAGATGTAAGTTTGGAACACATCTCAATGTTCTGTTTAGTAAAAAGGTTGAATGTCCTGGAGTCCCTCTTCTGGAGCTCTTGTAAGGCCAACTTGGAGTTACAGAGGATGACAAAGTGTCAACTGCTGAGATTGTTCATGTAAATTACAGTTTCCAGGATAGCACAGAATTCAGCACTGGTGAAGGACATGAATCACAGACTGCCCGACCAATTTTCATCACTTTAGCTTTTTCTCTGTTTATCACCAAACCTACTCTACTACCAGTCTTATCAACAGCTCAAAGGAAAGAGTTTGTCTCATCACTTGTTGTCATTTATTTTCACAAATGATGTTGAGTGCTGTCATCACTGAACATCATTTGCCAAAAGGGATAAATCATCAGCTCAGGATTATCCACCAGCTGATAAAATGTAACCTGTGAATCTATTCACTCTGGTCTGTCAACCTGCAAACAAACAAACAGAAAACACAATGGGAGATTTTCTCTCCACAGAAGTTTACCAGTGCAGCAAATTTAGGATCCATAATCAAACTCAGAGCCTTATTTCAGTCTGGGTAGTGTATATGGTCAGTACCAGGACCCTGTGTGGTTGAGCACTCCTCAGCAAGGTAGAAAAAAAAGTAGCTATAGTTGTCCAGATTAGTAGGTCACACTAATCTGGCAGCCCTCACCTTCTATTCCCTTCCATAAGAGAGTATCTCTTTTGAAAGGTACTAACAGTCTGCACCATGATAAGGTAGGGTTGGACATTAGGTGCTAGGCCTGGCCAATTCTATACATCATCGCAGGAGATCGGTGCATAGCTCTCCTTCCAGTGACTACCTAGCTGCCATTTTCAGGCAGGCTCTGATTCAGTTAATCTGAATAGTTTCACTCTTGAGCAGTTGTCTCAGTTTAAATATCTTGGGAGCTATGTAACAGGGACTGGTGATGTGCGGCATGAGATTAGCAGATGAATAAGGATTGCTTCCAGGACTTTTAAGAATCTAAGGAGAATGCGGTGAAATTGGAGTATACACCTAAAGACTAAAATTAGACAATAATAGTTTGGTTCTTTCTAAGGTTAGTTATGGTAGTAAAACTTGCATGCTTTGTAAACAAGACAACAGGAAACTTGATGCTTTTGAATTTAGTTGCTTATACAGTATCTTGGGCATTAGGTGGTTGAACCTTTATAAGTAATGATGCGGTTAGGCAAAGGAGTCGGCAACCTCCTTCAAGCAGCCCCCTAATTGCATTCATGGGGCAAAGACCCTTCCCCCCCCTGAAGCCATCTGCACTAGAAGACATTGTGCAGAAAGAGACTCCATTATTTGGTCATGATGCCCATATGGATAATTTTAGATTAGGGAATAGGGTTATGAACAATGTGCCTAAAGACCTCAGAAAGGGGGGGAGACCTAGGATATGGTGGGCAGATAATGTCAATAGGACCTTGTTAGACTTAATGTGTAGTGGCCAGATACAGCAGATATATCTCAGGACAGATATGCTTGGAGAACTAAATTGCATGGTGTGGTGTTGGACCTTCGTAGCCCATGGCTGCTTGAGGAGGAGGAGGAGGATGGTGGAAGACATGAAGTGAGGAATTCTGAAACCTCTGGTGATGTGAGCATTGAGGATGAACACAGAGGTCGCAGAAAGTCTTCACTAGTCAACTGATCCATCTGTGTAGACCTGGATTCACCTTTCGTAGTGGGCAGTGAGAAAGGAGGTGGAAATATTTCTGATAACCAAGGGTTTAGAGTGTCTCTTTCATACTGAAGAGAGGATGGAGATGTTGGTCTTAATCTCACTGTTCCTCCAGTGTGGGAAGTAAGGAAAGAGATTACTCTTTTCTGTGGAGCTTGCAGGAAAAACTTGGTCAAAGAAGTCAGTGGCAGAGTAGAGATGGGAGAGTCATGCCTCTCTTGCAGCTTCTTGAGTAACTCAGGGTTAAAGTGGTTAGTGTGGAGCCTGTAAAAATGATGCATTAAATCTTTCTTCCAATGGAGGTGGAAAGGCATATCATCATTGATGCTGGTGATTAGATCACAGATATATTTGGCATTTTGTGGCAGAGCTGAAAATAGATGTGCAAACTGTAGTGTGGACAGTGGCAAGCTTGTTCAGCTAGGTCACAGAAGCATGGTACAGTAAAAATAATAATAAAAAAAAATAAATACCCCCTCAAGCAGCTGCTTGCCACAGAGGTCTGACAGGATCTTGTCAATTTATACACCATAATAGAAGGCC
This sequence comes from Ryuthela nishihirai, assembly GCA_038380435.1. Taxonomy (NCBI): domain Eukaryota; kingdom Metazoa; phylum Arthropoda; class Arachnida; order Araneae; family Heptathelidae; genus Ryuthela; species Ryuthela nishihirai. The sequence continues at coordinate 5,521,332 of JAWZYU010000004.1, forward strand.
TGAGAGAATGGTGGGACCTCAGCAGAAAAATAGCACATACATCCATGTCTTAACTGGGGCTCAAACCCAGGTCCCTTTGATCAGTAGCCAAGTGCACTAACTATTCAGGCCATTATAATTGATGCAGGAGAAGATGAGATGTCCATACAAAACCAGAAGGATCTTGCAAGAATTTCCCCAGTTGGTGCCTGCAAAATAAGACAGAATATTTCTATGGGTGGCAACAGACTGTAGATGCTGAATGTGAGGACCCCAGTGTAGCCATGCATTTAGGCTGGCAATCCACGAATAAATGGGACACACATCAATTACTTCTTCTTTAACAGAAACCAACCATTGCTGCAATTTCAGGATTTGTAATCATACTCAAGGCAATTAGTCAGTTGGCATGGTTTTAAATAGTCATCAATGAGATCTTGTGAAGTTGACCAATTGGGCAGAATATAAAAAAGTAAAATTACCATAAAATTGCAAATCAATAGACCATATTGATATTAATATATTTGGCTTCCATTTTCCTCCAGAAGATGGTTTACTTTGAAAGGTACTAATGGCCTGCATTATTAGATAGCAGTATCAGACCTTAGACACTATGCCTGATAAGTTTGGTGCATCATCTCAGGGTAATGATGCACCACTTTTCTTCCAGTATATTTCTAACTGCTATTTACATTTAAGTGCTCTTTAAAATTTCTCTTACGTAGTTGGGGAAACATAAATGTGTTAGTGATAAAGTTCCTTGAAAAGTTGAAACTAATAGCAAAAAGTAAAATATATAAATTAAAATTATTAAAATTTTCTCTATATCACTGTAATTGTTGGAAAAGCTGAGACAATAAGATGGAAATACTATCTAAGGATTTACCTTGGTTTTTTTCTTGCGATGATATCCAATGGGGTGGATGAGTTTATTGTCCTGTGGTGGGTATTCAATCCAGATATTAGTTCACATATGTTCTTGATTTTTTGTTGTTGTTGTTGTTGTTCCTTGTGGGAATGCTGGTTGTATGCAAAACGCATAGCAATTATGTATTGAAATATAGTATTCGCACTTCTGGGAAAGTTAGGACATAAACTGGAAATCTAAAAATACATTATTTCAAGTGTGCACCAAATTGATATCAAACTACCACCAGCATTCCTGCAAGAAACAACAACAACAACAAAAAAAAATCAAGAACATATGTGAACTTATATCTGGACTGAATTACCCAGCACAGGACAATAGACTCATCTACCCATCGGATATCACCACAAGAAAAAAAAAATAGATATCTCTATCAGTCTTATAGGAAGAATAATAGTAATGCTGTCTGTATAATCTGCATCTGGCTGAGAGTGCATAATAACCATTTTTTCCCCCTAAGAATCCCATCTAATATGAGTCATCATCATCATCATCATCATCATCATCATCATCATCATCATCATCATCATCATCCTCCTCCTCCTCCTCCTCCTCCTCCTCCTCCTCCTCCTCCTCCTCCTCCTCCTCCTCCTCCTCCTCCTCCTCCTCCTCCTCCTCCTCCTCCTCCTCCTCCTCCTCCTCCTCCTCCTCCTCCTCCTCCTCCTCCTCCTCCTCCTCCTCCTCCTCCTCCTCCTCCTCCTCCTCCTCCTCCTCCTCCTCCTCCTCCTCCTCCTCCTCCTCCTCCTCCTCCTCCTCCTCCTCCTCCTCCTCCTCCTCCTCCTCCTCCTCCTCCTCCTCCTCCTCCTCCTCCTCCTCCTCCTCCTCCTCCTCCTCCTCCTCCTCCTCCTCCTCCTCCTCCTCCTCCTCCTCCTCCTCCTCCTCCTCCTCCTCCTCCTCCTCCTCCTCCTCCTCCTCCTCCTCCTCCTCCTCCTCCTCCTCCTCCTCCTCCTCCTCCTCAAGCAGCCATGGGCTACGGAGGTCCAACCAGACCGCGCAGTTTAATTCTCCAAGCATATCTGTCCTGAGCTACATCTGCTGCATCCGGCCACTGTACACCAATTCTAACAAGGTCCTGTTTGACATTGTCTGCCCACCGCATCCTAGGTCTCCCCCTCTTCTGAGGCCTCTAGGCACACTGTTCATAACCCTATTCGCCAATCTATAATTATCCATACGGGTAACATGGCCAAACCAGCGGAGTCTCTCTCTTCACAATATGCTGCTTAAAGGAGGTTGCAGACTCCTTTGCCTAACTTCATCATTAGTTACAAAGTTGAACCACCTAATGCCCAAGATACTGCATAAGCATCTAGTTTCCTGTTATCTTGTTTACAAAGTGTCCAAGTTTCACTACCATAACTAACCCTAGAAAGAACCAAAAATAATACAGTCTAATTTTAGTCTTTAGGTGTATACGTCTATTTCTCCACACTCTCCATAGATTATTAAAAGTCCCGGCAGCAATCCCTATTCGTCTGTTAATCTCATGCCGCACATCACCAGTATCAGTTACGCAGCTCCCAAGGTAATTAAACTGTGACACCTGCTCAAGACTGCAACCATTCAGATTAACTGAATCACAACCTGCCTGACCAATTTTCATCACTTTAGTTTTCTCTCTGTTTATAACCAAACCTACTGTACTACCAGTCTCATCAACAGTTCGAATGAAAGAGTTCATCTCATCAACATCATTTGCCAAAAGGGCTAAATCATCAGCATAATCTAAATCAGAAATTTTCGTATCTCCAGCCCATTTAAGGCCAAAATCTTTCCCTTGAAGTGAATTTCGCATAACATAATCAACAACCAAACTAAAGAGAAAAGGAGACAAAATGCACCCTTGTCGAACACCAGAAGTAATGCTAAACCAATTGCTACAAGACTTACCAACCCTCACACATGACTCAGTGTTATTATAGAGAGCTTTCATTATGTTAACTAACTTGTCTGGTATACCATATGATCTCACACTCAACCACAAATTATGACGATCAACAGAGTCGAAAGCCTTTTTGAAATCAACAAAGCTAGCAACCAAAGGTTTCTGAAACTCTAAACATTTCTCAAGAATCTGCCTAAGTGAAAATATCTGATCTACACATCCCCTACCACTTCTGAATCCACATTGCTCATCACGCAATTGCCTGTCAACCAGATTCTTAATTCTATTAAGCACAATCATGGAAAGAACTTTACCTGGAACGGAGAGTAGGTTGATACCCCTATAGTTATCACAAGAACTGCGATCACCTTTTTTGAAAATAGGGATAATAATAGCTCTGGTAAAATCTTTAGGAACCATGCCTTTATCATAAAAGTTATTCAAAATTTCAGTCATCCAAATGGTAACTGAAACATTCCCAGCTCTAAGCATTTCCATAGTAATTTCATCCACCCCTGGGGATTTATGAAGTTTAAGTTTAGAAATAGCCAAACTAACTTCAGATTGTGTTATAGGGCCAACATTAAAGCCAACAATGCATCTATCATCATTGCAAACAATGGGAGTAGAACTAACCACATTGTTTAGAACATCACTGAAATGCTCAGCCCACCTAACCATGACAGAATCCTCACCTTCTATAACCTTGCCTTGTTTATCCTTCAATCCCTGTATACCTGTTCGTTTTCTACCACACAAAACATTAACTATCTGGTACAGCTCTCTGCTGTTGTGCTGTCTAACTGCTTCCTCAGCTTTGTCAGCAAGGCCATCAAGCCAAAGATTCTTATCAGTAGCTAACTGATCCTTTACACGTTTATTAAGTTCTTTGTAATGCTTTCTATTAGGACTAGTAGGGTACTGATTAAGGACATTCCTGCAGTTCCTTCTTTCTGAAATAAGCTCAAGTGCCTTATCACTTAAATAATTTTGCCTCCTCTGCTCCTTTTTCCCTAAAAGAGTACTGTTAGTTTCCAAAAAAGCCTGTTTAAAATGGCCCCATTCTTCCTCAACTTCAGTATTAAGCAAACCATGACTGTCATAATGACTAAGTAACCTATCATGATAAGCTTTAGCTATAACTGGGTCTTTCAGAGCTTCAGTATTAAAGGTAAATTTTTTAACCCTAGCACAACACTTTTTAAGTTTAAGTTGCAAGACACTTTTAACAAGGTAATGGTCAGATCCAATTTCAGGTCCCCTATATGCCCTGGTATTTCTAACAGAACTAGCCCATTTGCTGTTGATTAATATATAATCAATCATATTCTTATGCAGCCCATCAGGTGAAACCCATGTGTATTTATGTATGTCGCGGTGTTTGTAATATGTGTTAGTTATTCTGAAACCATTTAGTTTACTTACCTGTAGGAGACGTTGGCCATTGCCATTGCAGCTACCAATACCAAAAGGGCCTATTACTCCTCCCCAAAGGTCAGAGTCGGTACCAACTTTGGCATTGAAGTCACCAAGAACAAGGGTAATATCTCCTTTCTTGACAGAATTCAAAATATCCTGAAGTTGTCTGTAAAACCTATCCTTCGATATATGAGTAATAGTGGTAATATATTCCCAGTAAGCCTGTGGTGCCCCCATTGTCAAACCATGGCAGTTTAGTTTTCGCAGGAATCACAAGGGGGAAGGTGTACTTGCTTGGCTGCGCTTAGGTCATTTGTTTATCACACATTTACTTCTTCTTCAGACAGACAATGAACCTAAGAGTGAGTTTTGTGATGCCATTTTAACCATTAAGCACATTTAAATTGATTGCACATTAAAATGCACATTTAAATAGGCATTTCTATTTTAGCCATCATGATTTTATGTCCGGGCTCCATACACTCGAACATTTTTTATCAGATGAATCATTTTTAACACCTGTGTTTGCATTTTAACATTTTACCCACTACTTACTTGTGTTTGATATTTTTACCCTTTTTATCTTTAGACTTATTGGTTTTATGGGTCCTACACACCCATTGTTGTTTATTCTGTTTTACACTTGTTGACATTTTACCCTGGTTTTATCTATATTGCTAGTTATAGACTTTTCTTTCTTGTGGTGTGTTTTTCTTATTTTCGTTGCTTTACTCATATTTGTGTGTTTCTTTTAACTTTGGTTGCAGTTTTGATGTCTTTTATCCTTTTATTTACCTTTGTTTGGCACAATATAGTCTATGTTGCTCTTGTGTCATAAAACCCCAAACAACCAAACCAGCCTGTGTGGCACTTTCTGAGTGATGTCCATAAACAATATATGCTGGTTTTCACACAAGACATGCTGAACAGAGGCAGCATAGCTTGAACTACAAACCATTGGCAATTTCTGCAACTGAGTGTTGAAAAGTGTTCGTAAATGTTCACTATATAGCTATAAGTAAAATACGTGTATATGGCAGCCATTGGTGTGTTAAAGTGTCCATAGGATTTTTTGTAGAGGGAAGAAAGAAACAACTCTAAGTAAGTGCTTCTTTCATCCCTCTGCAAAAAAACCTTTAGACACTTTAACAACACCAACGGCTGCCGTATATATGCATTTTTTACTTACAGCATTTTAGTGAACCTTTACAAACTCTTGAACCTCATGCTGTATTTCTAACTTTATTTTGTGAGTGTTGAGAGTTTTTTAAACAAATATGGACACTTCATAATTTTCCATATATTTATATACCTGGTCTCAAATTTTTCATGTCAGTATTCCCTGTGTTGCTATATATTGCATTAAATTTTCAAGTCCCTAAAAATAATAGAGCCCAATATCAAACCTCAGACTATTTTTTCCTCCCATTTTTATAGTATGCTGATTTCAATTTTGATTAACACTTTTTGTCCTCCTGTAATTTTTGAAATACTTGACCTACTGGTGGAGTATTCAAGCCTGTCTATGATAGCGTCCATATTTAAGTTTAAAACCCTTTTTTACTTTTCCACCTGATTGGAGGGGGTGGAGTTATGGATATCAAGGAATCCATTGAATTTCAGTGGAAAATTTGCAGTAATAAATGTGATTATTTTTCTCTTTAGTATATTTCTTAACTTTCAACTGCAAAACATTTTTAACAATGTAATAATCACAGCCACTCTCAACTATCCTAGATATATATAATATAGGATTATTTTTAAAATACCCAACTTCCAAAATATATATTTTCTATCTATTGTTGTAATAAGATGAAATTTGAAGAGTATAATCTATGAACTTGAGAAACATGTCGTGTGACACTTGTTTGCAATAAGTGCTCTTGAACTTGTTGCAAATAAAGAACAAAACTGTACAGAACTTTAGTTGATGTATTGGTAGAAATTTAAAATCCTTTTGCAAAAGAACAAAGAAGCTGAAAACTGCAATTGCAAAAATTACAGTTTTCAGTTATGTTGTGTGTAGTTTAGCTACAGAAATCATTGTTTAATATACTCCATAGAAAAAAGTCACCAAGGTTCAAATTTTCTGCACAAATTTCTTCTTTTACTGTGTTTGCTTCATTGATTGTATGAAAAGGATGAATTTTGAATATTAATGACCTTTATGTGTTTTGTGAACACTTTGCTTCAAATTGTAGGAACAGGGTGGCTTAGTTGATAGCAAACCATGCTCATAATCTGCAGTTCCTAGGTTCAAGTCCCAGCTGGGGGTTTATTTCCACAAAACTCATCCCTGCTCTTGATCAGTAGGAGACACTGATGGACTTAGAAAGATTGCCATGTGTTGGATGGGACATAAAGCCATGACCCTATGTGTAGGAGAGCCATACCCTGTGCACATTAAAGAACATGCTGGATGGCCTTGATGGAAGGCTACCATCTGTCTCCCAACAGCTGTCCAGTGGGTCCTCTCTCCCAAACATTCTCTGAGCCCTCAAAGTTCTTGTGACCTGGCCATTTAGTCCATTGTGTGCAAAAACGTGCCACCCAGAGGTAAAAACAACCCAAAACCCAACTTCAAATTGTCTTATAAACAGTAAATACTGCTACTTAATGTTGTGTTGTGAATGTTAAATTCTCAGTCATGTTTTCTTTTCCCAAGCACACAACCCCATAGTAATAGAAGGTGTTCATGATACTTTCTGCTGGATAGTATAAAACTACATCTGAAACTATTTGCTTGAAATTGTTTTCGTGTTACTACCATCTAAAACTGCTTACTAGCAGTTGTGCAGTGTTACCATCTTATTACACAAAATTTTACCAAGTGCAGCGAGTATTAAGTTTAACTTTCATTCAGTTGTCTTCATGAAAAATAAAAGAAAAAACTCTATTGATATTGAAGTGTCGTATTGTTTTACAAATCACCCTTACATCTTAACTGTTTATCTGTTGACTATATAAGGGAAATACAGTATGCGAGTTTGTAAAAGCCAGTTTTAAAGCAACAGAAAATAATGATTTATTAGTTCAGTAGTCAGAGCAGCTGGCATGTAATCAGTGGTTGTCAGTTGGAGTCAGTTCTGAGTCACAAAACATTTCATTAGCTTAAAACCATTGGTAGCAAAATGCAGCAATATGTAACAAGAAAAAAATATAGCCAGGATTGAATTATATAATTATATTTCTATAGCCATCAATTTATTTTTCCCTTATTTTTCATGTGCAACTCAAAGAAACTGAATTTGGTAATTAAGAAAATAATTTTTCCCCCATTTGAAAATTTATATTGTTTGAAATTCATCATCTATATTATTATTTAAAATTTTAATGCTCTATTTTTTTCTATTAGGGAATATCAGACAGAGCACGAAATAAATATGGTTCATCAAGCTCAATTCCAGATACGTCTTCAGAATTATCACAGAGTGAAACCCCTTCACGTTATAGTTCCATTAGCAGTAGCAGAGACAGTTTGAATGAAGAAAGTGATAAAGATTATAAAAAGGTTTGTTTTTCAAACTTTTGTTAGTGTATAAATAACAGAATAATTTAAGGAATACATATTAATGCATTGCATTTCAAAATTTTTATGTTCTTGACCCATCTTTTGCACAACTCTTTAGTGGCTATTGGACTACAGTGGTGTAGTGTACTCTGAAAGGTTCTAATGGAAGTGTGTGTCAGGGTGGGTGGGGAAGGTTACATGCTCTTAAATCTGATTTTGGGGGACTTCCTTAGAAAATACATGTTATTCAAGCCCTCAAAGTGGGGTATTGTAATAAATATAATCCCCACCCTCCCTTGGAATGCCACTGTGTATAAGCACTATCTTAGTGGTTCTCAAATTTTTTTAGTCTGTAGATTCCTTAGAAAAATTTTTGGATCCCTGCACCCCATAGCAACACATTGCACACTCAAAAATCCCTCATCTCTCCACATTTAAATTATCTGCATATCAACTTAAAACATATTTAAAAAGACTGTTCATGTTTTTCTGCTGAGGTCCTGCCATCCTCTCAGACCTTCTACTATGGCATATAAACTGACAGGCTCCTGTCAGACCTCTGTGGCAAGCAGCTGCTTGAGGGGTTTTTATTTTTATTTATTTTAATTTTAAAAGTTTACAGCTTGTAACTTGTTTGTGGCTTGTAAATGGTAGCTAGGCGTAAACTGGAAGGAGAGCTGTGTACCAATCCCCAGTGATGATGCACAGAACTGGCCAGGTCTAGCACCTAATGTCCGACCCCGCCTTCTCGTGGTGCAGGCCACGAGAATATTTCAAAAGAAATATTCTCTTTTGGAAGGGAACGGAAGGGGACGGAAGGGGAGGGCTGCCAGTTCAGTATGGCCTACTGATCTGGTCATTTATGGCCACTTTTTTCTTTTTTTTCAACCCTGCTGAGGAGTGGTCAACTTCACAGGGTCCTGGTGCTGACCATTTATACCTACTAGACTGGACTTGTTTATGGATTTGAGCTTGATTATGGATCCTGGACTTGCTGCACTGGTGGGCCTCTGTTGAGGGAGAGTCTGCCGCTGTGTTTTCTGTTTGCTTCTGGGTTGCCAGCTCTAAGTGAACAGAGGCATGGGATACCTTATATCAGCTGGTGGATAATCTTAATCAGAGGCCATCGGTTCTGGTACCATCGCAGGTACCTGAACCTTGCTTAGCTAGTTGGGCATCGTCAAGCCTAAACTGGAGTAATGTGTCTCAGGCAGGCCATATGGTTCTTGAAAAAGTCCACTTGAAAAGGTGGTGCCTGAAGTTCCTACCAGCATCGGTGACTTCAGCCTTTATCGGAGGAGGAACAGGTCTTTGCCCCATGCCTGCGATCAGGGGGCTGTTTGATATTGTTGGCCCTACCAATCTCAATAAACCTAATTTCTTTAAAAATCCTACTAATCATTTTCTCTCTGCAGGAACGTGGAACGTGAGGACATTACATAGAGATTATTCTCTTGATGTCCTCATGCAGGAATTCCAGCGCTATAACCTAGATATTCTAGGCTTGCAAGAGACCAGATGGACAGGTAAAGGTGAGATACTTAAAAATAACTTGAAATTTCTCTTTACAGGGAGGGAGGATGGAAAGCATCACCAAGGCGTGGGTCTGCTGCTCAGCAGACATGCTAGTGATGCTCTTCTAGGATATGAGTGCATTAATGAAAGGTTTCTTACAGCAAAATTTCAGACAAGCATTAAAGACTTGAATGTTATCTGCTGTTATGCCCCCACTGAGGATTCTGATGAGGATGAGAAGGATAGGTTTTACAGACAACTTCAGGATATTTTGAATTCTGTCAAGAAAGGAGATATTACCCTTGTTCTTGGTGACTTCAATGCCAAAGTTGGTACCGACTCTGACCTTTGGGGAGGAGTAATAGGCCCTTTTGGTATTGGTAGCTGCAATGGCAATGGGCAACGTCTCTTACAGGTAAGTAAACTCAATGGTTTCAGAATAACTAACACATATTACAAACACTGCGACATACATAAATACACATGGGTTTCACCTGATGGGCTGCATAAGAATATGATTGATTATATATTAATTAACAGCAAATGGGCTAGTTCTGTTAGAAATACCAGGGCATATAGGGGAGCTGAAATTGGATCTGACCATTACCTTGTTAAAAGTGTCTTGCAACTTAAACTTAAAAAGTGTTGTGCTAGGGTTAAAAAATTTGCCTTTAATACTGAAGCTCTGAAAGACCCAGTTATAGCTAAAGCTTACCATGATAGGTTACTTAGTCATTATGACAGTCATGGTTTGCTTAATACTGAAGTTGAGGAAGAATGGGGCCATTTTAAACAGGCTTTTTTGGAAACTAACAGTACTCTTTTAGGGAAAAAGGAGCAGAGGAGGCAGAATTATTTAAGTGATAAGGCACTTGAGCTTATTTCAGAAAGAAGGAACTGCAGGAATGTCCTTAATCAGTACCCTACTAGTCCTAATAGAAAGGATTACAGAGAGCTTAATAAACGTGTAAAGGATCAGTTAGCTACTGATAAGAATCTTTGGCTTGATGGCCTTGCTGACAAAGCTTAGGAAGCAGTTAGACAGCTCAACATCAGAGAGCTGTACCAGATAGTTAATGTTTTGTGTGGTAGAAAACGAACAGGTATACAGGGATTGAAGGATAAACAAGGCAAGGTTATAGAAGGTGAGGATTCTGTCATGGCTAGGTGGGCTGAGCATTTCAGTGATGTTCTAAACAATGTGGTTAGTTCTACTCCCATTGTTTGCAATGATGATAGATGCATTGGTGGCTTTAATGTTGGCCCTATAACACAATCTGAAGTTAGTTTGGCTATTTCTAAACTTAAACTTCATAAATCCCCAGGGGTGGATGAAATTACTACGGAAATGCTTAGAGCTGGGAATGTTTCAGTTACCATTTGGATGACTGAAATTTTGAATAATATTTATGATAAAGGCATGGTTCCTAAAGATTTTACCAGAGCTATTATTATCCCTATTTTCAAAAAAGGAGATCGCAGTTCTTGTGATAACTATAGGGGTATCAGCCTACTCTCCGTTCCAGGTAAAGTTCTTTCCATGATTGTGCTTAATAGAATTAAGAATCTGGTTGACCGGCAATTGCGTGATGAGCAATGTGGATTCAGAAGTGGTAGGGGATGTGTAGATCAGATATTTTCACTTAGGCAGATTCTTGAGAAATGTTTCGAGTTTCAGAAACCTTTGGTTGCTAGCTTTGTTGATTTCAAAAAGGCTTTCGACTCTGTTGATCATCATAATTTGTGGTTGATTGTGAGATCATATGGTATACCAGACAAGTTAGTTAACATAATGAAAGCTCTCTATAATAACACTGAGTCATGTGTGAGGGTTGGTAAGTCTTGTAGCAATTGGTTTAGCATTACTTCTGGTGTTCGACAAGGGTGCATTTTGTCTCCTTTTCTCTTTAGTTTGGTTGTTGATTATGTTATGTGAAATTCACTTCAAGGGAAAGCTTTTGGCCTTAAATGGGCTGGAGATACGAAAATTTCTGATTTAGATTATGCTGATGATTTAGCCCTTTTGGCAAATGATGTTGATGAGATGAACTCTTTCATTCGAACTGTTGATGAGACTGGTAGTACAGTAGGTTTGGTTATAAACAGAGAGAAAACTAAAGTGATGAAAATTGGTCAGGCAGGTTGTGATTCAGTTAATCTGAATGGTTGCAGTCTTGAGCAGGTGTCACAGTTTAATTACCTTGGGAGCTGCGTAACTGATACTGGTGATGTGCGGCATGAGATTAACAGACGAATAGGTATTGCTGCCGGGACTTTTAAGAATCTATGGAGATTGTGGAGAAATAGGCGTATACACCTAAAGACTAAAATTAGACTGTATAATAGTTTGGTTCTTTCTAGGGTTAGTTATGGTAGTGAAACTTGGACACTGTGTAAGCAAGATAACAGGAAACTAGATGCTTTTGATTCCAGATGCTTACGCAGTATCTTGGGCATTAGGTGGTTTAACTTTGTAACTAATGATGAGGTTAGGCAAAGGAGTCTGCAACCTCCTTTAAACAGCATATTGTGTAGAGAGAGACTCCGCTGGTTTGGCCATGTTGCCCATATGGATAATTATAGATTGGCGAATAGGGTTATGAACAGTGTGCCTAGAGGCCTCAGAAGGAGGGGGAGACCTAGGATGCGGTGGGCAGACAATGTCAAACAGGACCTTGTTAGAATTGGTGTACAGTGGCTGGATGCAGCAGATGTAGCTCAGGACAGATATGCTTGGAGAATTAAACTGCTCGGTCTGGTTGGACCTCCGTAGCCCATGGCTGCTTGAGGATAATGATGATGATGATGAACTTGTTTGTAAAATGTTTAAAACCTGTTGCAATGATGTATTTTTTACCTCAACATTTAATGACAAAAATGGTTTTTTCATGTTGACACTAGTTGTGTGTTATGCCCAGTTGAATCATTGAAACTGTTAACCTTGTGTCATATTTGACACTTACAACTTGTTTATCTTCTTTGATTTCAGATCCACCAGTACACAAAACTCTGCCTCACAAATATAGGTCAACAGCAAAGGCATTGGTTATTTTATGACTTTTTTTTTTTGCAAGAGTTGGGAATTCTATATGGATATTCAACCAGAAATCAGTAAGAGATTTTTCTCAAAAGTCATTTTTCAGATTGCCATCTGACCTCAGATTAATCAGACTATTTTCTTCATTTGATAAGTTAGTATCACAAGGCAAAAGTATCTCCACAAAACTCCCCATGCTGCCCTCGGTTAGTAGAGGACACTGATGTGCTTGGATAGGCCACCTTCCTTCAGTTGGGACATTAAGCTGTTTGCAGAAGAGTCATACACTGTGCATGTTAAAGAACACACTGGATGGCCTTGATAGGAGACTACCATCTGTCTTTCAACAGCTGTCTAGTAGTTCCCCTCCCCCAACCTCTCTGAGTCCTCAAGGTCCTTACAAAACGGGCCATTTAGCCCATTTTGTGCAAAAAATGTGCCACTCAGAGGTAAAACAACCAAAACTAAGGCACAAAGGGAATTCAAACCCATTCCATATGTGGTTTCTTGTTGATCCCCTGGCCAGGCCTCATGGACTCCTAGGAGTCTGCAGACCACACTTTGGGAACCACTGATCTATGTTTATAAAAATTCTTGACTTTGTAGGTATTTTTGCATATCCTTTGTATTGCAAGATCTTGGAAAGTATTGTTAGTATAAAAATGATTTTTGGACCAATCACTTTGCAATTTTGTTTTGATTATATTGTTTGCTGATTTAAAAAAAAGTGACATTTGAGTGCAGAAGCTTTTTTTTTATTCAAAAAAATTTTGCCTGCAAGAGTGTTTCTTCTGGGCAGTGCTCATAACACACCATGTTGACATGGCATTTAACATAGTTCCAACAAGACAGCATAATAGAAATAACAACCATTTCATTGATTGTGAAGTGGGAAATCTGTAATTTTTAACCAATTGAGCTAGCCCATATTTTCCAAATACATGACTAATCGGTTCCAGGTTTTATACATGGGTTTTGCTCATTCCACTAGGTGGGGGTGACTCAGCATTTGACACTCATAATCTATAGTTCATAGGTTCGAGTCCTAACTGTGCTTGCCTATGGTATTTCTCTGTACTAACTCATGTTTTGTCCTCAGTCAAAAAGGCTGATGAGCTTGGAAAGGCCACTGTTTGTCGGATGGGGTGTTATAAGCCATGGCCCCATGTTCAGGAGAGCCATACCTTGTGCAAGTTGAAGAACATGATTTATAGCCTTAATGTGAAGTTTCCATCTGTCTCCTAATAGTGTCTAGTGGGTTCCCTTCTCCCAACCTTCTTTAAACCCTTGAGGTCATTGTTATCTGGCCATTTACCTCATTGTGTGCTGAAAAGTGCTGCTCAGAGGTAAAACAATCCATCTCTCATGCCAACCCATATTGCAAAAAAATTCAAGTCTTTTTGCATTCTAACCAATTTTCCACACATTTTTGTAGTTTGTCATTTGGAATCTTAATATAACACTCTTAACTCCACCCCCCCCCCCTTCCCCATAATTTTCCAAATACTACACAGGCCAGTCCAAAATTTCTCGTACAGGCATCTCCCTTGCTACCCGATGTTGCATTAAAAATTAACATCTCTACCTCTGATAGAACCCAAGTTCAAGTTTAAAACCACCTTTATTTTTCTATTTTTCCATTTCATTAGGGATTCAAGTAGCCCATTGTATTCCAGGAGAAAAGTTATTGCATCATAAATTATAAAGTCCCTAGCTACAACTAAAGCAACTCATTTTCAAGACTTGAACCACTTTTTTTTCACTATTTGAGATTAGTTTGCATTTCAAATTTTTATCTTTCAATGGGCTCTCCATTAGCAGTTTAATAAATAAATATATTTTTATTTGTCTGTCTCTGCTGCTTGATGATGATTTTTGAGAGCCTGCATACAGAAAATGAAAAATGTACATAATCATTATGGTGGAAGCTTGTTTATACACACAAGTGTGTTATTACACATATATATATATTCTTTGAGTGCTGAAAGTAGCCACTAGCAAACTGTATATATACATATCGATCAAACCATTCTGAGAATAAGTAGTTTTGGTAAGAAAATCAGTGAAGATTGAAATAACATCTGACTTTCCCTTTTATGCAATGCAGAGAACTAAGGTCAATATATCATCATCATCATCATCATCAAGCAGCCATGGGCTACGGAGGTCCAACCAGACTGTGCAATTTAGTTCTCCAAGCAAGTCTGTCCTGAGCTACATCTGTCCTGAGCTATATGCTGCATCTGGCCACTGCACACCAATTCTAATAAGGTCCTGTTTGACATTGTCTGCCCACCTCATCCTTGGTCTTCCCCTCTTTCTGAAGCCTTTAGGCACATTGTTCATAACCCTATTAGCCAATCTATAATTATCCATACGGGCAACATGGCCAAACCAGTGGAGCCTCTCTCTGCAAAATATGCTACTTAAAGGAGGTTGCAGACTCCTTTGCCTAACGTCATCATTAGTTACAAAGTTGAACCACCTAATGCCCAAGATACTGCGTAAGCATCTAGAATCAAAAGCATCTAGTTTCCTGTTATCTTGTTTACACAGCATCCAAGTTTCACTACCATAACTAACCCTAGAAAGAACCAAACTATTATACAGTCTAATTTTAGTCTTCAAGTGTATATGCCTATTTCTCCACAATCTCCATAGATTCTTAAAAGTCCCAGCAGCAATCCCTATTCGTCTGTTAATCTCATGCCGCACATCACCAGTATCTGTTACATAGCTCCCAAGGTAATTAAACTGTGACACCTGCTCAAGACTGCAACCATTCAGATGAACTGAATCACAGCCTGCCTGACCAATTTTCATCACTTTAATTTTCTCTCTGTTTATAACCAAACCTACCTACTACCAGTTTCATCAACAGCTCGAATGAAAGAGTTCATCTCATCAACATCATTTGCCAAAAGGGCTAAATCATCAGCATAATCTAAATCAGAAATTTTCGTATCTCCAGCCCATTTAAGGCCAAAATCTTTCCCTTGAAGTGAATTTCGCATAACATAATCAATAACCAAGCTAAAGAGAAAACGAGACAAAATGCACCCTTGTCGAACACCAGAAGTAATACTAAACCAATTGCTACAAGCCTTACCAACTCTCACACACGACTGTGTTATTATAGAGAGCTTTCATAATGTTAACTAACTTGTCAGGTATACCATATGATCTCACAATCAACCACAAATTA
Organism: Ryuthela nishihirai; assembly: GCA_038380435.1. Classification (NCBI taxonomy): domain Eukaryota; kingdom Metazoa; phylum Arthropoda; class Arachnida; order Araneae; family Heptathelidae; genus Ryuthela; species Ryuthela nishihirai. Next base: position 5,536,811 of record JAWZYU010000004.1, read on the forward strand.
TGACAATCAACAGAGTCGAAAGCCTTTTTGAAATCAACAAAGCTAGCAAACAAAGGTTTCTGAAACTCTAAACATTTCTCAAGAATCTGCCTTAGTGAAAATATCCCCTACCACTTCTGAATTCACATTGCTCATTACACAATTGCCTGTCAACCAGATTCTTAATTCTATTATGCACAATCATGCAAAGAACTTTACCTGGAACAGAGAGTAGGCTGATACCCCTATAGTTATCACAAGAACTGCGATCACCTTTTTTGAAAATAGGGATAATAATAGCTCTGGTAAAATCCTTAGGAACCATGCCTTTATCATAAAAGATATTCAAAATTTCAGTCATCCAAGTGGTAACTGAAATATTCCCAGCTCTAAGCATTTCTGTAGTAATTTCATCTACCCCTGGGGATTTATGAAGTTTAAGTTTAGAAATAGCCAAAATAACTTCAGATTGTGATATAAGGCCAACATTAAAGCCACCAATTCATCTATCATCATTGCAAACAATGGGAGTAGAACTAACCACATTGTTTAGAACATCACTGAAATGCTCAGCCCACCTAGCCTTGTTTATCATTCAATCCCAGTATACCTGTCCATTTTCTACCACACAAAATATTAACTATCTGGTATAGCTCTCTGCTGTTGTTCTGCCTAGCTGCTTTCTCAGCTTTGTCAGCCAAGCATATTTTTATGATAAAGGCATTTTACCAGAGCTGTTATTATCCCTATTTTCAAAAAAGGTGATCACAATTCTTGTGATAACTATAGGGGAATCAGCCTACTGTCTGTTCCAGGTAAAGTTCTTTGCATGATTGTGCATAATAGAATTAAGAATCTGGTTGACAGGCAATTGTGTGATGAACAGTGTGAATTCAGAAGTGGTACGGGATATTTTCACTTAGGCAGATTCTTGAGAAATGTTTAGAGTTTCAGAAACCTTTGCTTGCTTTGTTGATTTCAAAAAGGCTTTCGACTCTGTTGATCATCATAATTTGTGGTTGATTGTGAAATCATATGGTATACCAGACAAGTTAGTTAACATAATGAAAGCTCTCTATAATAACACTGAGTCATGTGTGAGAGTTGTTAAGTCTTGTAGCAATTGGTCAATTAATATATAATTTAACTGCTTTTATTTGTCAGATTTTACAAAATTAAGCCTTAATTGCATAGTCCGATCTATTTTTTTCACTTTATCACTGTAAAAAAAGTTTTATTAAAATTAAAATGTTTATAAATTTGTTTAATTTTTTTATTTTCAGAAAATTCAGAATTAAATTTTGTTTAATTTAGAATATAACATGACCTATTTCAGTTGATTAGTTATTTTTCCAAAGTTGACTTGTTGATATGACTCATCACAGTTAGCAACAAGCCTGGACCTTTCTCAAAGCATGGTACCGAGAAAAAAATTAGGAAACAAGTAATTTTCTTGCTTAAAGTAAATAATATTTTTTTTTTGTCATTCAGAAATAAATAGCCTTTCTATTCATGTACATTGTAATTATTTCTGTCCATTAGTTTTTTTTTATAATAATTTTTTATTTGCATTACCAGATGCATTTTTACTATATGAATCTAAAACTGCCCTATTAAAATAAAATCAGTTGTCTTTTTGTAAAATATTTTTAAAAAATCCAGAATTAAATGCTGATTAATTTGGCATATAACATGCCATAATTCCTTTCATTAATAATTTGGCAAAAAGTCTAAAGTTCTTTGGCTATATATAGCTCTATCAGACCTTCACTGTTTAAGTAATTCTTTTAAACTTAGCACAATATTTCTTAAGCTTCAGTTGCAGGACTCTTTTAACCAGGTAATGGTAGTCAGACATAATTTCAGCTCCCTTGTATGATCTGATATTCCTAATTAAACTAGCTCATTTGCTGTTAATTACAATATAATTTATCACATTCTTGTGCAACCTATCAGGTGAAATCCATGTGTATTTATAAATGTCCTGGTGTTTGTAGTATGGGTTAGTTATTTACAAACCATTAGGCGTACATACCTATAACAGATGTTCCCAATTGGAACTGGGGTGGGGGTGGCTCAGTCAGTAGTGCGCCAGGCTCATAATCTGCAGTTTCCAGGTTCGAGTCCCAGTTGGGTCAGTGTTGAGATATATCTCTGCAAAACTCCTTGCCTGCCCATGGTCAGTAGGGGACACCGATGGGCTTAGAAAGGCTGCCATCCATAGGATGAGATGTTAAGCCCATGTGTGGGAGAAAAGAAAAAAGAGAAAGGCTGCCGTCCATAGGATGAGATGTTAAGCCCATGTGTGGGAGAGTAACACCCTGTACACGTTAAAGAACATGCTGGGTGACCTTGACAGGAGGCTACCCATCTGTCTCCCAACAGCTGTTCCAGTGAGTCCCCTTCCCCAACCTTCTCTGAGCCTTTGGGGTCCTTGTGACCTGGCCATTTAGCCCATTGTGTGCAAAAAAGTGCCTCTTGGAGGTAAAACAATCCAACCCAAGCAATTGGAACTACCAATGCCAAAGACACCTAACACCCTGACCAAAGGTCAGAGTCAGTATCAACTTTAGCATTGAAGCCACCTAGCACAAGAGAAATATCTCCTTTCTTGACAGAATTCAAAATATCCTGAAGTTTCTGTAAAACCTAACTTTCTTGTTCTCATCAGAGTCCTCTGTGGGAGCAAAACAACAGACATCATTCAAGTCTTTAATTTTTGTTTTAAAATTATCTGTAAGAAAACTCTCATTAATGTAGTCATAGCCTAGAAGAGCATCACTGGCATGTCTGTTGAGAAGTAAACCTATCTTAGAGATGCTTTCCATATTCCCTCCCTGAAAAGAGAAATTTAAAGCTATTTTTAAGTATCTCACATTTACCTGTCCATCTGGTCTTAAACCATTTAAAACAAAACATTGTGTTTCCCACCCATCCTGGATGTGTGGGATCAGCTCATTTTGCCAATGGAAACTTCATGACATGCACATTCCATCACCAAAATTTCAAATTTCTAGCATAAATATATTGTTTGCAATATTCATTTAAAATTTTAGAATTTTCCAATTTTTCAATGATTAGAGAGTTGAATTATAGCTTTTGGGGAATTTCAAAAGTGTGAATTGTAATATTTTATCAATACCTATCTAATCCCAAAATATTTTTTTAATTTATATCTGAAAACAAAAAAGTTTAATGTCAAAGATGGACAGGCAGACAAAGTGAACACATTTTCTCAATTATTTTGAAAGTGATATAAAAACTGCTTTCTGTGAACATTGGTCATATTCCATTCTTGACTCTTATAAATGGTGGCATGAACATCTTCTGTTTATGTGAAATCTCCTTATTATTGTTCATAGTTTGAAATGAGGCCCAGTAGGTAAGAGTACTTGACATGTTATCAAGAGATAATGTCTCACTTTTGCCAAAACTAAATATTTTCAGCTATCCTTTCACTTGTTAATTTTATGAAGCATTTGCTTATGGGTTAGTGGTTTAATTTTTACAAGCTGCTACAAAATGTAAATAATGAGATGTAATCAGGATCATAAACTTTTTTTATTCTTTTCATAATCAATTGCAACAAATAGAAATGTCACAGAAAATATACAAATGATGGAATATGTGCATTTTGTACTCATACATATTATGAATTAAATGGATGAAAACTGAGCATCAGTTGAAATAAATAGTATATAACAATTCTAATTCTAAAACAATGTAATTTATTACAAAAGTATGGATAAAATCATTTATATAAATTAGAGTCAATCAACACAAATCATATATGTGAACAAACCTGCAATCTATTGAGAATAACCTTACCAATTCCTAAATAACTAAATAGCTGTACATCAAATGGTTTCTTTCTAAGGTTTTAGACTTCAAGTACTCTAAAACTTCAGCTAAGTATACTTGTTTCTCAGGACCAATTCTCTTCAGATATTGATCAATATGCTTCAAACGATTAATTCTTCTTTTCCTCTACTAGTTTACTAACACAATCACACTAAGTAAATTTATTTAATCTTCTGCAAACACACCAAATAAAATCATTTCTTCTCTAAACTTTAGTGCACAGACAAAGACAAACTACATGTTCTTTCACACTATATTTTCCTCTTAATTACAACAACTTATTCCTATTCTTTCAGTCAAGTTTGTTCGATGTCATTGGTGATGTAACTCGCATGCTGAAGCATGTGAGCATCAAGATGATACATCACAAGTTCATTTTAACACATTCATCTGTTGTTACAATATTCTCAAGATACATAATGTGAAGAAGTCTTCCTTTGTAGTACTACAGCCCTTTGTATTGGAGCCACAAAATAAGAGAATTTTCCCAGCCTCTCACAGTCTTGAAATAGCACCATTAGTTTGATTCATCTACTGTAACTTGTTTTCATCATCTAGTTTTTTTATGAAATGCAAAATAGTTCTTGAAGATGATGTATGCAAGAAATATTGTAATAAAAATGTGCTATTTTGTTGATTTAAAATAATTTTCATTTAAAATTCAAAGGTAAAAACACAGTGTGCAGAATTGAATAAAAATTAACTCTATAAACACTGTAGGTGCTGGACTAGTATCCCAGTATCGGGAAAAACAGTCAGCTCATCGACACTAATGGAGTAACTGATAGTCGTAGATTGGTGTGGTGAAGTTTAGTTACTTAGTCATACCAGCATTGGTTTTCATTATATCATTCTTCTATAGATAGTCTTTTCAGATGCACAAGGAGGAAGTCTTAATTTTCAGCAGACAATCCGGACTTGTCCTCCTTGTACATCTGAAGAGACTATCTCTAGAAGAATGCTGTAATGAAAACCAATGCAGGTATGACTAAGTAACTTAAACTTCACTGCATTGATCTACGACTATCAGTTACTCCATTAGGTCAATGAGCTGATTGATTTTCCCGATACCAGGTGACTAGTCAGCCCCTATAGTATTTATAGAGTTAACTTAATCTTTATTTAATTTCCATTTATGTTTTGTTACAGTATATATTTGAAATTTTATTGATATTTCCAGTTATATGAAGAGATGAAAAAAGAAAATGATAGGTTACATGAGAAACTACAAGAAACTGAAGAAGAATTAGAAAGGACGAAAAGGCAGTTAGAAAAATCTACACAGGTAACAAGGTTTTGTTAAAAAAAATTAGTTAATGATTGTATAATAAAATATAAGTATATATTTCATACCAATTAATGTTATAAATCTGTAACAAGAAACATTATAATACAGCACATTTTTGAAAGAAAAATATTACATAATTTTTGCATTAGAATAGTTAACCCTTATTGTGCAGAAAACAGAAATCTTTGTCCAATAATTTTTTTGTTAATATTGCAAAAATTGGAATTTATTTATGACAAATGCTGCAAAATATTGGAATTTAGTAAAGTTGAAGTAAATGAGTGATTTATAAGAAATAGTCTCTTTCAAAGCAATTCTCTTCCATTGTTGTATCTGCAATATCTGGAAGATCTGCTAATATATAGTCTAAAAATAAGATGTTTTTACCTATAAATGTTAACAATATTATTCTTGAATAAATATGAAAAATTAGTTATCTATGATGACACTTTTTTATTAATAAAATTGCAGAATTTAATGCAAAATGACATAATTTTTCATACTGAGACTGGCAATCCTTATTGTGCAGAAAATAGTTCTTCTCATTATTCTTGCTAACATTATGGTAAATTTCATTTATGGAAGAATATATATATCATATCGGAATGTTCATTATAAAATATACTCCCTCCCCCCAAGCGGCTGCTTGCCATAGAGTTCCAACAGGATCTTATTAGTTTATGTGCATAGGGAAGGTCTGTGACGAAGGCGAGACCTTAGCAGCTAGACAACACAAACATTCATGCATTACACAGGACTTGAATCTATGTCCCTTTGATTAGTAGCCAAGCATGAACCCCCAGCCATGGGACACCCCATTTTAATTTTTGAACTTTTATGAACAATATTAATGAAGGAATTCCACTAGAAATGATTAATGGATTTGTTTTAACATGCATAAGTGCTGTTATGAATGTGTTTTTTTTTTGGTTGCAAACAGAAAAAGAAGAAAAAAAATAATAGAAAATGGAGCTCTGAGTACAAGTGCTTGCAGTTTTAACAATGTTTCATCAAATATAATACAGGAATGTGAAACATATCATATAAAACAAAAAGCTATGAATATGCAGATCTGTGTATCCGTCTGTGTAAAAAATGGGTTCTTAATGCCTATCTTCTTATTGCTTTTCACTTGATATTTGTGACAACTATCTCAGGTATTGGGGAATGTAAATTTGTCAAAATGGTTGTTCCACCATATCTTCCTAAACCTGATGCCTAACCATAATGAGTTATATACCAAATAAAGCTTGTGACATCAGTGTCATAGGCTGTAAATCATTTACTCTCAATCTTCCCCCCCCCCCACTAAAAAAAGTAATGATTGTTTATATCTTTTGAACATGATAGCTGAGTGTAACAAGTTATATGTCAAATGAAAGTTAACATGAGAGTTAATTATTCTCCCTCCCAAAAAGGGGGAGGGAAATTATGTGGATGGTCAAATTTAATGGATATTTTAGTGAAACTTATGATACAAAAGAATAATATAGGAAATATACACTTCTCCAAAAACAGGGAAAAGATAGATGTTTTTAGTGAAAGAGTACTCTGTCAGTAAAAAAAGAAAATATATAAATTAAAAATTAAAAAAATATTTCATATATGTGCTCTAAAAATGAAACAGATACCCATCTGTGATCAATGATGAAATCATTTAGTCAGTTCATATTAACTTCAAAGTAATTTATGGTGCCAATTGTTTTTTTATTTTCAAGTGAAACCAATTTTGACACCCTAACAGAGCCTATTTTCTTGATGAACTCACAAAGGTATTCCAGTAGTATAACCTGGACATTTTGGGCTTGCAAGAGATTAGATGAATGGATTAAATAAAGTCATATACTTAAAAGTAATCTTAAATTTTTCCTTTCAGGAGGTGATGATAGCAAACATATAGAAGATGTAACATTACTTCTTGGCAGGAATGTCAGTGATGTTCTTTTAGGATATGAATGCATGTTTGAAATATTTGAAATATATGTTATTCATATTTGAATTATATTTGATATATGTTATCTACTGCTCTGCCCCACTAATGACTTGGAAGTAAAATAGGAAATCTAACAAGAAATGAGATATTACTCTATCCTGGGTAACTTCAGTACCAAAGTTTGAACTAACTAGCCTGACCTTTGGGCAGGGGACTGACCATTGCCTTGTCTTGTTCTTGACCATTGCCTTGTTAAAAGTGTCTTGCAAAAGAAGCTTAAGAAATGCTGTATTATGTTTAAAAGAATTACTTGTAATACTGAAATTCTGAAAAACTCACAAATAGCTAAAGCTTATCAAAATAGATTGCTCAGTCATTATAACATTCATAGTTTGTTTTCTACTGAGGAAGGGCATGAAGGGGATTATCTTAAACAGACTATTCTTGAAACCAACAGCATTGTTCCAAGTAAAAAGAAACAGACATGGCCATTTGAGTGATAAAGCAATACAACTAATTTGAAAGAAAGGAGTTCAAGTATAAAGTGACTCACCAGCCTATTAGTCTTATCAGAGAGCATTTTAGAGAGCTTAATAAATGTCTAAAGAATCAGTTGAAATATGATTAAAGTCTTTAGCTTGATAATGCAGTTGATAAAGCATAAAAAACTGCTGGACAGCACAACAATGCATTGTACTAGTAATAAATATTGTGTGTGAAGAAAACATTATGCATACAGGGATTGAGAGATAGAAAGGTTATTGAAGGTGAAGATTTTGTCATGGTTAGAAAGACAACATTTGAGAGACAACAACAGAGATATTCAGAAAATTGTGGTCAGTTCTATTTCCATTGTATATAATAATGATAGCTGTATGTTGGCATTATTGTGATCTGAAGTTTTCTAAAAATTTGGCTCTCTCTCTCAAAATTAAAATTTCACAAATCCCCAGGGGTATAGATGAAATTACTTCTGAGATGCTAAGAGCTGGGAATGATTCTATTGTCATGTGGTTGCATGAAGTACTGAATTTTTTTCATGATGAAAAGGTTGTTTTTAAGGGTATTACTAGAGGTAGTAATATCCATTCTTTCATGAATGGTGATCATAGTTTTTGTAATAATTTACAGAGACATAGGTGCTCTCTCTCTCTCAAGTGAAGTTCTTTGCATTTTTTTGTTAATAGATTTAAACATTTAGTTTATGAACTTCAGAATGAGCATTATGAAGGTAGGTTGTGTGAACTTTAGGTTCAGAAGTGTAGGGGGCTACTTAGTCCAAATTTTTTCGTTTAGACAAATTCTTGAGATATGTTTAGAGTATAAAAAAATATGGTTACTAGCTTCATAGATTTGAAAATGGCTTTTGATTTTATCACCAAAATTTGTGGTTGATTGTAAGATGTTAGTTAACATGATAGTTTTGTATAATAACATTGAGTTGTGTGGGAGAGTTGGTAAAGCTGTTAGTGAATGGTTTAGCATTACTTTTGGAGTTTGACAAGACTGCATTTTGTTACCTTTTCTTTTTAATTTATTTATCAATTATATGATGAGGAATTGTTACAAGGGAGAGACTGGGACCTTAGATGGTTTAGAGATGAAAATATCTGACAAATTGACTCTTTTGGCAGTTGTTGATGAAGAAATGAACTCTTTCATTAAAGCTATTGATCAAACTGTTTGTAAGGTTGCAAAAGGGAGGGAAAATGTGGTCGATGTTTATGAGTCATATATCAAATGAAAGTTTTTGAAGGTAGCTGTTTTTAGTGACAAAGAAAAAATATGAATAAATTAACAAATTTAAAAAACACTTATCTTCCTATATGGGCCCTGAAAAGTAGAAAATAAACCTAAAGCATCAATGGTGCAATTAGTCACTGAGTTCGTATTCACTTCAAAGGAAGATAGGCTGCTGATTTACCTACACAACAAGACTGCCAGTGCCCTATCTTCCTTTGAAGTAAATATGAATACAGTGACTGATTGTGCCATCGATATGCTTTAGGTTTATTTTCTACTTTTTAGGGCCCATATTGGTAGATAGGTTTTTTTTTAATTTTTTTAATTAAAGCTTACTGTGTTCAAGGTGTTCTAAGAACATTGTTAAATTAGCCTCCAATGAGGGGTTCCTTACTTGAGTTTTTTTTTTAAGCAAAATAACGGGAAACTTGATGCTTTTGATTCTAGATGTTTTGCTTAATATCTTAGGTATTAGGTGATTTCAGTATGTAAGTAATAATGAAACTGAATGAAGGTATCATCAGCTACCTTTTAGCAGCATCTTATATAGAGAGAAATTGTGTTGGTTTAAAATAGCCATTACTATTAATAATAATGCTCAAAGTCCACAGCTACATGCTGTCTTGATGAGCATACTTACATTGCTTTTCTCTTGTAAAAGGATTGTGAGTAGTTTTCAGCATATTTGTGATATTGCAGCTAATCTTTCACCAGTGAAGCATGTTCTTGCTGCAGATCTATCAGCAACTTATGCACATGGCTTGACTGGCACATTCATAGGTGCAGTTGGTGACATCATTTAGTATAGTTGTTGATGATGCTAAATGTCCAATCAGTATTTGTCTGGTTGGTTTTTGTGTCTTAAGCATTTAGCTTTAGCTATCATACACTGATGATTTCATTGTATCACTGCACACACAAAACCTTTAGATTTTGGTTAAATCATCACAACTTTTAATATAAAATCCATATATAGTTAAAAACACATGGACTTATTCCCTGCTATGCATGTTTTGTCAATCCAACTTTTATTGACTTCATCATGCGATTGTAGATGTCATCCTAGTAAACAGTTGTACAGTATGCTTGTTAGAACAGCATCTACAATTAGCTGTTGACTTGCAGCATTACACTACCATTCAATGGAAGCTTTCATTTACATCTATTTGACATGTAGTTATGTATGAACATTGTCATTTTGAATTAAATGACTATTTTATATTATTACACTCTGATTAAACTTAACTTAGAGAAATTTAGAAGCCCTTTGCAGCTTATGTGGATATTCTCATATGAAATACCTGGCACAAATATTCTGTTTACCCCCCAGATCTTAGTTGCTTCAGTGTTACAAGAAAGAAACATATCACTATGCATTATTTTACATATATTGCACCAAATATTTTATAATGCATATATGAGAGCATTTTGTCCCATCAGTGGGAAATAAAAGATGTTTGTCTTTATTTTGTCTCTCCTGTGGGAAATAAAAGATGCTTGTTTGCATATTGTCTTTCATGGGGGAAATAAAAGATCAAAACACAGATGATTAGTTAAAAAAATTACCTGCTTTAGAGGTTCTGTGTTTTCAGTGGAACTGACATAATAGATTGCTATTAGCATTTTCCCAGCAAATTAATAAAGTAAATCAAAGAGAGTGAAAAAGATATACTTCAATTACTTTTGGTCATGAAATGCAGCTGTCCTGAATTCGCCAAGGCAGCCATTCAGTTGATATTGATACCAATAAATAGAATTAATGCAAAATAACACTTTAGTCTGTATAACAGTGTCTTGACTAATTGTTGTAAAAACATGTCTGACATTACAAATGAAATATGAACAATACTTGCTTTCCATCAGTAATATAAATATTTCAGAAATAAGTTTGCACATTTCTTAAATTTATAAATGCTTTTGAAACGTCTTTGAAAAATAAAGCTAATACTTTTTTCAAAGTAATTTTATGTATATATATTTGCACTGATGAATGCAAAATGTTGAGATAGAAGTACTACATAAATATGTAATTTCAAAAACAAAATGTGAAAAATGTCGTTTTTAATTGCAAAAAAAAATGTACCATAAATTAATGTAACTTATATGCCATTTTGGCATCCATCTTATAAATTTTTACCACCATATATCCTGATATGCCATTACTATTGGATTAAACTACTGTACTCCTGCTACGTTTTATTTATATATTATATACATTAGTATAGAGTTTTATTAAATTTATGATGTGTACATTGGGATTTTATTATATTGAAAAAAAAAAAATCCCTGTCGATTGACCTTCTATCAAATACCTCTAAGATGATCCTTCATGGTGGAAAACAGAAAGAAATCACACACTGCTAGGTCTGAGCTGTTGGCTTTGTAGGTGAGTAACTGAACTGGAATGTTTGGAGAAAAGTGATAGTGGTTATTGCATTTGAGAAGAGGTGCTGTCATGATGCAAGATGCTGCTGAAACCAGTTCTTGGTTACTTTTCTTGAAGCTTCTCAAATATTTTGGGTAGGCAAATTGTGATGTACCATTATGTTGTAACAGTAAGTTGGTTTTCAAGTGCAATGGTAGTCACAAGATTATGTTTTGAAAAAAATGATGCACCATTTTCTTTCCAACACTTCTTGATCTTTGACTTTTACCAGAGGGAAGGGGGGGGGGGGGAATTTCATCAGGGAAGACTCAAATCAATGACTGGCATTTGGTTTCAGGATCAGATTGGTAGATCCTTGTCTTTGTCAAACTGAGGCACCCATCAAGATGAAACCTTTTTCACAGGAGATTATCATGCAAGATTTGTGTAAACACTTAGCAAACTAATCTCCAACACTGCTTCTTTGTAGGTAAATTATGAATCATACTGGCCATGAATCACTGATACATAATATTTTCCTCAGTCAATGCCAGGGTTAGTCATCTCCTTTTCTCTTCATACTCAAGAGACGTTCTCCCCTTTCCTCCTTCTTGAATGTCAAAAATAAAAGGAAAACTATGGCATTGATGAAGAAATGTCCCCAAAAGCCTGTCTATGGACCGATGGGCCTGGAAAGGCTGCCATCCATCAGATGAATGTTAAGTCGTGTCCATGTGTGTGGGAGAGTCATACCCTGTTAAAGAACATGCTGGATGGGCTTGATGGGAGGCTACCATCTATCTCTCAACAGCTGTTCCAGTGGGTTCCCCTCCCCCAACCTTCTCTGAGCCTTCGGGGTTCTTTTGACCTGGCCATTTAGCCCATGATGTGCAAAAAAGTGATGCTCAGAGGTAAAACAACCCAACCCAAAATCCTGTGTGTGGAGTTCAAGTGATTGCATCTCATTTAAATTGCTTTAAGTTCATAGAGAATCATTGCATGAAAATGTTTTTGCTTGAGCTTCATGACATATGATGGGTTACAGCACACTAAGGCAAGTTTAACTTGCACTGCTGATGGCACAGTGATCTGATAAGCTTCTTACTGCTGCTGCTTTAACAGCAATGAATAATACTACTGAATCGTACCCAGCTGCTATGGCTATACAGTTCCACTCTCTGTATCAAAACTTTTCTTTGACTATTTCTTTGTATAAATAGTGTAACATTCCAAAATGTGTGTGAAATAGTTTCTAGATAGCTTGGGTGCCAGGCAATTAATCTTGCCAATAAAGTTAAATGAGGGTTCTTTTCTTAGTATTATTAGCATTATTTAGCAGAAAAGAATTTAAATCAAAAGACTGTCAATCATTAAAGTTAATTTATTCAAAATATTAACAAACTCTGCTCAAGAGAAAAAAAAATAAGAAAAGTCAAAACTATTTCATAAAACAAATAAAGTTTATTTCCAAAAATCTAAACTCATCAAAGTGCAACTTCCTTCTATAAAAATATCTGAGCAACTAACTGCTCACTCTTAACAAAACTGTTCCTTTGAGCTTGAGCTCTAACATTCTAACTAACTAACTACTCAATTCTGTGATCACCACTCACTCTTGATGAGCATACTTACATGTGTTACTGAAATATAATGCTGTAAAATAATAATTATAACTTAAATAAAGTAAAACTGGTTAAGGAAAGTTGTTGAGAAAGAAGTAAATTTTTATACAATGCACCTTCTTCCAAAAACTACGTAAGTAGCAAATTATTTCAATCCCAATAATTTTCAACCTTTACAATATTTGTTATTCCATGCACTTCTAACATGTTATTAGGTATCCAAATTAGTTTGTGCAGTTTTGGTGAAGTGAATTAAAATTCTTATAACTATGAAACAAAACATGTTTATGCAATAATGTACTACCATCACTATTTATGACTTTCTCCCAATGAGAAATGAGCTTATAAATCCCCACTCCTGTAAAATTCATGATCTTAAAAAAAAAAATCTAATTCCATTTTTATTTTATTTTGCTTTGTAAACTGTCTGTTGTGCAAATAAATATCAAATGACAAAAACAAGCAAGTTTAAATACAGGCACAGGAGAAAACGTCATTACCCAGAGCCAAGAATGCAATGTCTGAGCCAGCTATCACCATCAAAATGAATAGTAATATGAATCAAATTTAGAACTTTGGTACTCTGTTTAGTACTCTAAGTTTTGAATATTGGAAATTAAAAATCACTAAGCACATTGAATTGTGGCAATGGGAAGAATATAGCAAAAATGCTAATTTAGGCCTTACTCAGGTAAAAACCCTTATTGTAAATACAACAAAAATCGTGGAAAATAAAATGCAGTCTGATAGGGAAAGATCTGGAGAATAAGATGGGTGTTAAAAAGTTTCCATTCCATACAAGGTTGTGTATTTTATTCTGAGTCACATTCGCTGTGTGCAGTTTCACATTATCATGTGGAAAGACAACACCTTTGCTATCGTGATTCTATGCTTCTTCTTTAGTAATGCATCATGCCCCCATTTGCAGTTATTCTGAGTAGATATTCCATGTGATGATTTGATCAGGGGATAAGAATTCATAGTGTATTGCAGCCGTCCCGTGGCTGAGTGGTTAGCACGCTTGGCTACTGGTCTAAGGGACCTGGGTTCGAGCCCCAGGTAAGGCATGGACATGTGTGTCGTTTTTCTGCTGAGGTCCTGCCATCCTCTCAGACCTTCTACTTTGGCATATAAACTGACAGGCTCCTGTCAGACCTCTGCGGCAAGCAGCTGCTTGAGGGGGTATTTATTTTTTTATTAGTGCATGATTCCTTTTGTATGCCACCATACACAGTATAATGTTTTTCTAATGAACTGGACGAGCCTATGCATGTGGAGTAGGTTGTCTGGGTGATAACTAGTGATGCTTAGAGTTGCTGCATGTGATCCATTTTTCATTGCAAGCCACCAAATGATCGAGAAATGATTTGTTATTGTGTTGCAAAAGCAGCAATATGCAAGCTGATAATCTCTGATGTTTCTGGTCAGCTTTAAGTCCATTTGAAACCCACTTGGAAAGTTTGATACACTTTATTTAGCTTATGCAAATGCAACTGTATTGTTTCAGCACTTCACATTAAATGTTTTTGAAAGCATTTAACATGTCTGGCTTGAGAATGACTCCAATGGCAATGTATATTTTGCATAATATGCATAAGAATTTCAATCATTCAAAAACCACATGAACATATTTGTGCAGTTAATAAGTATGACAGTTTTGGTAATTTTAACATTTTTGTGGTGGTTGATGTGTTGTAAAATAGATATCAGTCAATTCATGTTAAATCATGATTTCCTTATGACTTCACTATACTTATTATCAAAGTTTTGCTTGATTAATTTTGATTGTCTTCCTATTCCTTTCGGCTTTGACATTTATCGGTTGGTCGGTTTGTGGATTTGACAAATGGTTGTTTCACCATATCTTTTGAATACGATATGGAGAAATTTAAAATGATTTATGTGCCAAATGAAAGCTTGTGATGATGGGAGTGTCATAGGCTGTAAAAAATTGCTCCCTAAAAAAAGGGAAAAAGTGAAAACAATTCTTAAGCTTTATCTCCAGAATGCAAAGGCCGAAAATAACAAGCTATCTGTCGAATGAAAGCATCTGACGCAGGGAATGTTATTACCTCCATGCTTTCTTCTCCCCTAAGAAAGAGGGTGGGGGGATGAAAATGATCGTTCCCATATATCACCTGAATGCAAATGCAGAAAATAACCAGCTATGTGTCGAATGAAAGCTTGTGACACAGGGAGTGTCGAGACTATAAAAATATTGACCCCTATGCTTTCTTCCCCCCTAAAAAAAGGGGAAATGCAAAACAATTGTTCTGCTATATCTCCAAAATGCGAATGCTGAGAGTAACAAGCTGTATATCAAATGAAAGCTTCTGATGTGGGGAATGTTGTAGGCTATGAAAAATTACCTCCCAAGCTCTCTTCTCCCCTAAAAAATGGAAAATCTGAAAGTCGTACTATATCTTCTGAATGCAAGGGCCTACAGTTTTGAGCTAGGTATCAAAGAAAGCTCATATAATGACTGTTGTAAAATATTTCGAATTTCTCCCCCACTATTCCCCCCTGATAAAATGTGGGGGGAGAGATTTTCGTGGGAATGACTTTAATGAGTTGTATCTCAAATTAGAGCTTGTGGCGTCTCCACTGTCATGGGCTACCTCAAACCTGAATCCAAAAAGGTGGTAAATGTGCTTGATGTTTATGAGTCATATACCAAATATTTTGAAGGTAGGTGTTTTTGGTGACGAAAAATATAAATAAAAAACTAAAAAAGAATACCTATAAGCCCTAATAAGTAGAAAATAAACCTAAATCATATCGATGGTGCAATAAGTCACTGAGTTCATATTCACTTCAAAAGAAGAAAAGGCGCTGATTTACCTACTCAACAAGATTGCCAGCATCCTATCTTGCTTTGAAGTGAATGGAAACTCAGTGACCTGATTGCACCATCGATATGCTTTAGGTTTATTTTCTACTTTTTTGGGCCCTATCTATAGGAAAATAAGTATTTTTTTCTATTTTTTTTTTAATTTATATAATTTGCCATGTAAAAATATATAGAAGTCATTTTAAATTGCCTACTGTTGTTAACTGGTAGTTTATTCAAGTACAGTCATACATCCTTGTTGTTGATTAGTTTTTCATTCTTAATATACTTATGCCAAAACCTTGCTATTTGTCATCAAGGCTACACATGAATTGCTTTGGCATACATCTGTGAAAGCTTCCTGAGCTGCCCATTAAAATAAGACTGAATGGGTGCAGATTCTGTATATTCAAATATACAATGTTTTAGAAACATTTAGTACAGCGCTAATACAAGAAATGCTGTAATATGGTTATGTTTAAACAACTATTCAGAGATATTTTTGATGAAAAAATTAATTTCTCCCTGAGAGGAACTTGAACCCACATCTCTTGAATACATGTCAGCTGTTGTAACCACTGAACTATCAGTGGCTACTTCAATTTTCAGGCTAATTGTAACTATAAATCTTCCCGATTTTGGCACTCATGGTGCCATCCATGATTAGGAATCAGAGATATTCTCTTTTGGACAGGAATGGAAGGAGACGGCTGCCAGATCGGTGTGACCTACTGAATTGGTCATCTGTGGCCACTTTTTTCCTGCCTTTCTGAGGAATGGTCAACTTCACAGAGCCTTAGTACTGACCATTTATACCCACTTGACTGGACTGATTTATGTCTTTAAGCTTGATATATGGATCCTGGACTTGCTGTACTGATCGGCTTCTGTTGAGGGATAATCTGCCATTGTGTTTTCTGTTCATTTGTGGGTTGTCAGCCCTAAGTGAACAGAGACACGGGATACCTTTTATATCAGCTGATGGATAATCCTGATCAGAAGCCATCGCAGGTACCTGAATACTCACTTAGCTAGTTGGGCATCGCCAATCCTAAACTGCAGTAACATGTTCCAGGCAGGGCATATGGCTCTTGAAAAGGTCCACTTGATGAAAAAAATGATTGAAAAGATGGTGCCTGAAGTTCCTACCAGCATGGGTGGCTTCAACTTGTAGCAGTGGGGGAACAGGTCTTTGCCTCGTGCCTGTGATCAGGGGGCTGTTTGATATTGTTGGCCCTACCTCTCTCAATAAAAATTGAGAGAGATAGGGAAAAATGATTAGCAGAAAAACTAGGTTCTTTAAAATTCCTACTAATCATTTTTTCTCTGCAGGTATGTGGATACTGAGGATTTGACATAGAGATTGTTCTCTTTATATTCTCACACAGGAATTCCAGCATTATAACCTTAGATATTCTAGGCTTTCAAGAGACCAGATGGACAGGTAAATGTGAGATACTTAAAAATAACTTTAAATTTATCTTTTCAGGGAGGGATGATGGAAAGCATCTCCAAGGTGTAGGTTTGCTTCTCAGCAGACATACCGGTGATGCTCTTCTAGGATATGACTGCATTAATGAAAGATTTCTTACAGCAAAATTTAAAACTGAAATTAAGGACTTGAATGTGATATGTTGTTATGTCCTGACAGAGGATTCTGATAAGAAAGAGAAGGATAAGTTTTACAGACAACTTCAGGATATTTTGAATTCTGTCAAGAAAGAAGATATGCATTGGTAGTTTCAATTACAATGGGAAATGTCTCCTACAGGTAAGTAAACTTAATGGTTTGTGAATAACAAACATATACTGCAAACACTGGGACATTTATAAATACACACGAATTTCACCTGATGGGTTGCACAGGAATATAATAGATTATATTTTAATTAACAGCAAATGGGCTAGTACAGTTAGGAATACCAGATCATACAGGGGAGCCCAAGTTGGGTCTGACCATTACCTGGTCAAAAGTGTCTTGCAACTGAAGCTTAAGAAATGTTGCGCCAAGGTTAAGAGAATTACTTTTAACACTGAAACTTTAAAAAATAAAGGTGTAGCTGAAGCATACCATGATAAGTTAATTAGTCATTATGACAATCATGGTTTGCTTACTGCTGAAATTGAGAAAGAATGGGATGTTTAAACAGACTTTTCTTGAAACCAACAGTACTCTTTTGGTTAAAAAGGAACAGAGGAAACAAAATTTAGGTATAAGGCTATGGAACTTATTTCTGAAAGAAGGAAGTTCAGGAATAATATGAATCAATACCTTACTAGTCGTAACAGATCGCATTATAATAAGCTTAATAAAATGTAAAGGATCAGTTAATGACTGATAAGAATCTTTGGCTTGATGGCTTGGCTGACAACACCGAGGAAACAGTTAGACAGCACAACAGCAGAGAGCTGTACCAAATAATTAATGTTTTTTGTGGGAAGAAATAGACAGGTACACAGAGATTGAGAGATAAACATGGTAAGGTGATTGAAGGTGAAAATTTTGTTACATACTGTCCACATACCTTCAGGATTCTGTAAACATTTTGATTATTTCTACTCCCATTGTTTATAATGAGGATAGATGCATTACTGGCTTTAATGTTGGCCCTACATTGCATTCTGAAGTCGCTTTACCTATCTCTAAATTAAAAGTGAATAAATCCCCAGGATGGATGAAATCACCACTGAAATGTTTAGAACTTGTGGCTGGAACACTTGTGTTGTCACATGATTGACTGAAATTTTGAATATTTTTTATGATAAAGGTGTTGTTCCTAAGGATTTTTCTAGAGCTATTATTATTCCTAATTTTAAAAAGGTGATCTTAGTGCTTGTGATAATTATATGGGAATTAGTTTATTTTCTATTCCAGGTAAAGTTCTTTGTATGATTATATTTAATAGAATTAAAAATTTGATTGATGGACAACTGCATGATGAGCAGTATGAATTCAGAAGTGGTAGGGGATGTATTGATCAAATATTTTCAGT
Source organism: Ryuthela nishihirai (assembly GCA_038380435.1). Lineage (NCBI taxonomy): Eukaryota > Metazoa > Arthropoda > Arachnida > Araneae > Heptathelidae > Ryuthela > Ryuthela nishihirai. The sequence goes on from JAWZYU010000004.1 coordinate 5,555,425, forward strand.
TAAGCAGATTCTTGAGAAATGTTTAGTGTCATAAACCTGTGGTTACTAGCTTCTTAGATTTCAAAAAGGCTTTTTACTCTGTTGATTGACAAAATTTGTGGTTAATCGTTAGATTATATGGAATACCTGACAAGTTAGTTAGTGTAATGAAAGCTCTCCATAATAACACTGAGTCATGTGAGAGTTGGTACATTTTGCAGCAATTGGTTTAGCATTGCTAGTGGAGTTAGACAAGGGTGGATATTGTCTCCTTTTCTCTTTAGTATGAAATTTGATTATTTTATGCGAAAGTCTTTGCAATGGAAAGATTTTGGCCTTAAATGGTTTAGATAAAAATAAAATAAATACACCCTCAAGCAGCTGCTTGCCACAGAGGTCTGACAGGAGCCTGTCAGTTTATATGCCAGAGTAGACGGTCTGTGAGCAGGACCTCAGCAGAAAACAGCAGAAAAACTACACATACATCCATGCCTTACCCGGGGCTCGAACCTAGGTCCCTTAGATCAGTAGCCAAGTGTGCTAACCACTCGGCCATGGGACGGCTAAATGGTCTAGAGATATCAAAATTTCTGATTTAGGTTATGCAGATGATTTTACCCTGTTGACTAATGCTGATGAGATGAATTCTTTCATTAGTGTTTTTGATGAGACTGATAATAGAGTAGGTTTGGTGATAAGCAAAGAGAAAACTAAAGTGATGAAAATTGGTCAGGCAGTCTGTGATTCAATTAATCTGAATGGTTGCAATCTTGAGCAGGTGTCACAGTTTAATTATCTTGGAGCTATGTAACAGATACTGGTGATGTGCTGCATGAGATTAACAGAGGAATAGGGATTGCTGCTGGGACTTTTAAGAATCTCTGGAGAGTGTGGAAAAATAGGCTTGTACACCTAAAGACTAAAATTAGGCTGTATAATAGTTTGGTTCTTTTTAAGGTTAGATGTGGTAGTAAAACATGGACTCTTTATAAACAGGATAAGAGGAAACTTGATGCCTTTGATTCTAGATGCTTATGCAGTATCTTGGGCATTAGATGGTTTGACTTTATAAGTAATGATGAGGTTAGAAGGAGTCAGCAACCTCCTTTGAGCAGCATATTGTGCAGAGAGAAATTGCATTGGTTTGGCCATGTTGCCCATTGCATAACTATAAATCAGCAAATAGGGTTATGAACAGTGTGCCTAGAGGCCTCAGAAAGAGGAGGAGACCTAGTATATGCAGTGGGCAGACAATGTCAAACTGAACCTTGTTAGAATTGGCCGACAGTGACCAAATGCAGTAGCTCTAGCTCAATACAGACAGCTGTCAAGAGCAAAATATAGTCTGGTAGGACCTCCATAGTCTATGGCTGCATGTAGATTTGGTATGTACATCACAATTGTTCTGCTCTTGCACTATTCATTCTTACTGTCACAGATATTGAATTTTATGTTGTAATATGGACTATTCATAATGATGGAAGAACATTCTAAAAGTGTTAGTGACAAAGTTTTCATTTTGAAAATGCTATTTGCTTTCACTCATCCCCAGGGGAAAAAAAATACCAATAGTGTATAGTTTGCCAAATTCCAACACTGGGAGATCACTCTACTCCAACACAGGACACAGGATGAGCAAAAGGCAAGATTATATTAAAACACAAATGCTGGGCTATATTTTTTATAGCTGTTTCTTTCTGTATTGTACTATTTTAGTGCCCAGTTATGAAGAAAAGAAAAATTGTACCAAAATATCATGCTGCTGTTGAGAATGTGTATTTTAAAATCCTGGAACTTGACCTCACTCTGTTACACTGAACCTTAAGGGAATAGTTGTTTTGATATTTCTTGATTTCTTATCCATTTCGCTTTCCATAAACATAACCCTAATGAATAATAAGGAATTACTGTAGTTCCCAGAACACTTAGTATTTTTTTTTTGCACTGAAGTGTCAGATGTCAATCCGGTGAAGTTATATTTAATATTTGTTCAAGCAACAACATACTGAATCATGTTTTAAGTGTCATCTATGTCCATATAATGATAACTACAATCCAAAAAAATGCACACAATTGCATTTATATAGCATGTTAAATATACAGGTACTGGACAGAAAAAATAGAAACTGTTCCATGTTATCTTAATAGAAAATCACATTCAGAGCTCAATAACTTCTTCAATGTGATTTTTAATGAAAAAATATGTCTATTGATAAATTAATGACTCAACCAAATGTATCTAAATCTCGATTTCAAACAACCTTTTTTCAGTATTCAAAGAGTTATGAATGCTGGAATATTTAACATGCTACAAAAATTTATCCCAAAATTTAATTAAAACATTAAAACAGGTTAAGAGATCAAAGATCAGAGTTGGCCTTAGTAGTGTACCTGGTACTAATTTCTTAACCTATTTTGATTTCCATTTTCCCATTTTTTTTTTGTCCAGTACTCTATATCACATTTCTCCTATTTCTTTTGTGTAAGCAATTGTACCATAATCATATTTTTCTCACATTTGTTTTGAACTGCCTTTTGATTTGTCCTGATATAATGCAGTAGGTGTCCTTCATCACTGAGATTACATCATATAATCTTACCAAGGCAAATATAATGCAATCATCTTAGCTGAACTATAGAGCAATTAGTGTATGGCTGGTATATCCTGTTCAAATCCAGGTGATCTGCTGGATGAATATTTCACACTTGTTTGATATCTTCTTCAATATGATTTTTAATTGAAGACAAATTTAATACTTTAAGAGAACATTAACTCCTAAAGTATTGGAAGGCAAATATTCATTTCTTTGGAAACTCCTACAAATTAGTCAGAAATGTTTTTCATGCTTATTTTTTCCTTTTGAATTTTTTTATACCTTATGTTCAGAATTAAATTATCTCTGTTGTGTGGTATATAACATGACCCTTTTCTCTTTTTTAGTTCAAAATTAAGTTCTAAAGTTGAGCTGCTTTCAATAAAAAAAGAAAACTTGGTGCTTTATAGGTTGTCAACATAGTGAGCTCTTTCTGTATTTGTTTTCTGTTACTGAAGCTCTGATTGTAGCTGTAGTTTTATTAATATGTACTTAAAGTGGTGTAAAAATAATTAAGTGTGTTCTTAATATTATAAGTATCAATTGATTTTTTTTAATGTTTCAGAACAACAATAAGAACTCTATAAGTGAAACAGAAAAGAAAGTAAGATTCATTTAATTACAACTTAATTTAATTCAGCAAAATATCCATATTTTTTGTTCTTCTACATGTTTTAATTTGAAAATTTTATTTTAAATCATAATAATAACTGTAAGAGATGCCTGCTCTAGGTATGTGAGATAAAAATAGATGGCCTTTAGAGTCAACTTGTATACATATGCTCTAAAAATATTTGTTGTTGACATCTACAGTTGTGTCATGGATGTCTGGAAAATTTATGATGTATGTAAGTTTTGAAGTCAATACAACAACTTATAAAAATGTTGAGGTTCTAGAATTTATTAAAAATGTTAGATTTAGTTTGAGTTTACTTGCTGTTGTTTTGAGATAGACTAGTGGAATTGTTTGCACAATATTTCAATACAAATTAAAATAAAAACCTGCTGGCCACAAGTGAAATATATTTTATATCTGTTTCAATTTCATATATTTGCTTTATTAATATCCAATAACTTGATTGCAGAATTTTTGGCTGAGATATTAAATATATATTCTGTTATTTCTATTCTAAAGCTGTATATTCAATTTTGAGATGAAAGGTTTATAAGAATTAACCCTTTCAATGGTTCTCTAATTCAGAAATAATGCCTGTTAACCAACTTTTATGGTATATATTTTTCTTTTTGCATGATAAAATTTACTTTTTTCTACACAGTATATGTTATATCAAGTGAATACTTGAAGAAGAATTATTCGATTTCATGATCAAACAGGAACTTTTATTAAAGAATGTTAAAACACAACTAAATCTTATGTAAACTCTATTTTGAAAGAAGAGTGTAAGATTAAAATTTGCAACAGTGTTCACTATTTCTACAAATCAAGGCTCTGTGTGAGATGTATCACTCTAAGACACCCCCAAGTATTTTAGTTTTGTTTCTTCTTTGCAGTAAAAAGTATGATCAGAATAGAGTTCAGTGCATCTAAAGTGGAAAAATGTCAAGTTCTGCTTTAGCAAACTATTAAAGAAAAGCAGAATTAAAAGTTTAAATTATTTGTTGTTTTTGACAAGGGAGAAGTGTGAGTTTATGGTCTAAGATATGATTTATGCTAAAAATGCTAAGAGAAAATATTTCATGATTATTTTCTTTTTTTGAAAAATGTTGAATTTTCTGAACTGTGCAAAACATGACACATTACTGACTGAAAGGCAAATTATGTGTAATGTTTTATTATGTAGCAGATGCTGTGCCTTATTGGCCACAAGGACAACATAAAATTATTAAAGAACTTAGTAGAAAAAAATATCTCTTGTGATATCATCAAACCATACTTTCAAATGTTCCTTCTGATATTCTAAATTCAATACTGAGAAGTATTTGTAATAAGATCAAGTGCATTTTTATCTATATATTATAGTAAGGTCAGGATATATTATTCCAGCCAGTATACAATAAATACCAAATGTATTTTTATTTAAAATAAAATTAGCATATCCAGTTAAAATAGTGCTAACATATGCAGTGGTACCAATTTCCATAAAAATTAAACTTGAAACATTGTAATGGGTCAAAGAATATGCAAAATACTTTAAAGTTGGACCTTTTTCCTGATCCAATTAGTTTTATGCTCTGGATAGCTGATGCTCTGGATAGGGCGCCAGGCAATAATTGACAAATTGCCAAAAAATAGAATAAGTTAAATTAGGGTTCAAAATACCAGTGAGCGTTAATGAGTAAGAATCCAAAAATGATTGTCAAATGTCTAAATATAATCAAATCTTAATTCACGTTGCTCAAGAGAAAAAAATTGTAAAGACTCAAAAGGTTTAAATAACAAACAAATTTATTTCCAAAAAATCAACTCACCAAAACTTCAATGAAGAAGATACATCAACTCACTGTGCTACAACGCACTCTCCTCTCCTCCTCTCTCTCTGTGCACTCACTCATGCTACGAGCACACTAACTACTCTGACCACATGTCAAACCTTTAACAAGAGCCGGACGCGTGTCATGTCGCATGCCAGGAAAGACATTTACATAAAATGACGAACAACGCAAGCTATGATGCAAGAGGGGGCGTGTCCTCATGCACACACTTTAGCAGGTGACAGTCGAAAGATCGGAGTTGCGCATGCGCAACTCCTAACTCTTGGAAACGAGCGCTGTGATGCCAAAAAGGAAATAAAAATCCCCAAAATGATAAATATAACGTAAATTAAACAAAACTGGTTAAAGTGAAAGTGAACGATGGGGCATCACAACTCCCCCTTCCAAAGGGAGTCAAAAGATTTGACGAGCAAATTTTAAATAAAGGACATATCTTACGTCATTTACACATGGCTGAACATAAATAAGTAAAAGTATGCTAGCACAAATTTGATAAGATGAACTATTCTCACTTTGACACAATTTTCCAGCACAACCAAAGGTACCTCCTCCCATTTCCTCCTAACAAAAATGTGTTGGAGCTATCCTAGTGTAATTGCATATAAGTGGCTGTGACAGTTAACTGTATACTAGCATAATCGGTCTACCTAGTATCACATTCTGATACAAACTCGAAATTGGCATAACTTGAACTGTACAGAAAAAATGGGTTAATTTACTCCTATCTTTCTTAACTTCTAGAAAGGTTAAAGACATGAAAATAAAAAATTCGTTACATATGTTGTTAGCGGGGTGATAACTTCCGCTTATCCCCTAACCACAATCAAAAAATACGTGAAACTAAATCTTCTCCTAAATCACATAAAAAAAGGGTATTAGAACACCGTTATCTCCTCCTAATTACATCAAATACGCAAAGTAAGAAAATTCAAATCTTACAAACAAGCGGGAATGTAATCATCCGCTAATTCTTCTCCTATACATAGAAATTGCGAGCTAGCTGAAATAAAAATCATTAGCTACCTCCCCCTTCAGAGCTAACGTCCCCCTCCCAAAGGAGTTATGCCGGTAACAACTCGGTCACCAGACTATGCCATTTGGGGACAGCTCCAAAAAGAAGTACACACACACAAAAAAAATTTCTGCCGTCGTCATCATGGTCATCTCATATATATATATACCAATAAATACTGCCAATGTCATCCCAAAAATTACGCATCATTGACACATAAATATCACTTATAACACTGAACAAACACATATACATAAATCGTATCTAAGAATAAAGAAAAAAAAGTGTAAATAATTTATAATATATGATGATAGTATTTTAAGCCAATAACTTTTACATGAATCTCTTTTCTTTCTTTTTTTTCATATTTAAATTCACCTTGGAATGCACGTTATTTTACAATACAAAAATTCTTAAAAATAAAAAAATTATTAAATCACTAATTCTCTTTCACTCTCCTCATTCATATCCATAAACATTTTACAATTTCTAAACTTTCCAGTATCGACTTATAAAATTTTCAGCTATCAGTTAGCTGAAACGAAAAAATCTACAAAAATACATTTTAACTCACGTTAATACAATATAACAATTAGAACTTCGATGAACAAGAATGCAAAAAAAATTCTATTCACACAAGTATAAACTCGAACTACAGAAAATTCACTTTCCAAAAATAAATATCGAAACTCCAAAGTTTCAGCAAGAATTTAAGCATTGCTAACTATATAAATCACAATAAGCTTCTTCTTTGTCTTCATCTATTCCAGAGAAAAGAGAACATTTATAAATCAACAAGTGCAAGAATAATAATATACTTAAATTTCATTGTTGGCACTCCGTGGCGATAATTCATTCAGTCCAGTTCCGATGACATCTTTCCGTCGTCGTTGGCTTATCTCGCTCATGTGAAGTCATCGCTGTAGATCTCACTGGTGACGTCATCTTTGCTATGTTGACTGCTTTGCTGCTGGTTGTCGCTCTGCAGGATCTGGTCGTTTCGTCGATATCTCGTCGCTACGTGCGGAGTTTTGAAGAACTTGGTCTCGTACCTTCTAGGCTTATTGGTGTCCGCCTCCAAATGACGCTTTAATAGTTGAGGACTTCCAAACTTGCCAGACTTGTCAGGAATACTTACGGTCGGCACAATTTCTTGGTTGCTTTTTTCTTCATTAGAATTAGTTTTCCTTAAATCAGACTCAAAATTATTTTCATTATTAATTTCTGTTAAAACTTCTACTTCAGAAACCTTTTCATCAACTAAAACGGCTTTCTCATAAGGTTGTTCTACTTCACAAACTTCGTTATCTAAAATTGCATTATTTGCACTAACAGGACATTTTGTAGGTGCTTCTTGAATATTCTGTTTTGGACCACAAGGTAATTCAAAAAGTTCACGGGACCGCGGCTGCATTGTCAATTGACAATTGTCATAATTTTCATCGAAAACTTGTTCCTTTGCAAACTGAAGATAGGCTTCTGTATCGTTATGATCTGTTACTTTAGTTACTTCGTGACAAGCATTTACAAAAGGTAAAGCCATAGTGGCAAGGCATAACTCATGAGAAGGCTTTTCATGAGGAACTTTGGCCTCTCGCTTCAAAGATCCTAATTCAAGTTTCCCGAATATTCATTTCTTCGATAACAATATTGTTCTGTGTGTCCTAGTCAGCCACAAAAATCACATCTTAAAGTTTCTCTATTTTGTTTAAACAAAGTTTTAGGTGTAGTGTTATGGTTCGAAGCTTGACGTGGCACAAAGTCTCTACTTCGTTCGTTCTGCAATGTTTTAGGCGCGTTCGGCGCAAATTGTCGGGACCGTGTAACTTCCATTCGTGCGGGAGTCATTCTACAAGATTCAACCTGATATCGCTGCTTTGGCGGGAATGGCATCCATTGTTGGTTAAGTGCATTTGCTGCAGATTCTCTTCTTGCAGTGTATTTCCGAGCCAATTTGACTAATTCTGCAATTGAATTCACATTTCGTACTTCTAGGAATTCTCTAATGGGCAAAAGCAATTGAGACAATATGCAATTTGCAATATCAATTTCAGCGGCATCAGCATCGTACAACTGGTATAACTCTACTGTACCCCACATGAATTTTTCTATGTCATCTCTTTCCCTTTGTCTTCGTGAAAACAACTCTGTAGTTAGTTCTGTAAAATCATTATAAGCCAGATATATGTCCATGATTTCGATTTTGAATTCTTCCCAAAGTTCTATGCCATGACAACATCCTACGTTATTCCACCATTGCTTAGCACATCCAATTAGGCAAGATACTGCTAAAACAACTTTTTTGTTGCTTGACGCTTCATATAAACGGAAGTGCTCCTCCATGGACTTGACAAATGTCCACGATGACGGACGTTTCGAACCGTCGAACCTTATCTCAGGTAAAGGCCAATTAACATAAGGACTATAGTTAATAGATGGGTTGGCAAATCGTCGTTGTGGCGGTTGAAAATACTCTGTTCTATCGCTTGCTTCTGGCGGAACAGAAAATGGAACCTTACGTTCAAAGTTTCTTCGTTGGTGAACTGACGTAGCATTGTCAGCAAATTTAGGGGTTGTTGTCGTTCCCCTTTTCTCCCGATTATCATCAAGCAGATTCATTAGCACTTCTGCTTCCATCATTACATCTTGCAACCTACCCTTTACTCTTTCTAAGTCGGGAGTCATTGTGGCAGAATCGGCCATATTATTAGCAGACATGTTTAGCAGTCTGCCGAAATTTTGAATTTTGGAAATTTTGAAAACCTTTTTTTAATCTTGAGCAGCGCTCAAAGGTACTGCTATACAACAATACTAAAGCTACCACTAAGCTTACAAAAATATAAATTTGCTTATCGAAAACGTTTTTCTATCGTGCCTACGTATGTGTGTGCCTGGACACTTCTAATCCTTACATACAACAAATATCTTAATTATCAGCAATATCTGTGCTGAAACTTCAGTACCTTTGACTAATACACAAAAATGTTAAGCTTCTTGCTCAACAAAAAATTTTCGGCTTAAGCTGCCGTTAAATCTATAAATAGTACATAAAACTACTGAGCTCAAAAAAATACTATCTTTGACAATCACGTTAAATAACATACAAAATTTATCCACAAATATATATATAGTCCCTATTCTTGGACTACTATCTTTTAATACTGGCGAGTCCCTGTTCGGGCGCCACTTCTTTTCTCTGACCTCTGTAACGGGTCAAAGAATGTGCAAATACTTTAAAGTTGGACCTTTTTCCTGATCCAATTAGTTTTATGCTCCGGATAGCTGAGATGGGCACCAGGCAATAACTGACAAATTGCCAAAAAATAGAATAAGTTAAATTAGGGTTCAAAATACCAGCGAGCGTTAATGAGTAAGAATCCAAAAATGATTGTCAAATGTCTAAATATAATCAAATCTTAATTCGTGTTGCTCAAGAGAAAAAATTTGTAAAGACTCAAAAGGTTTAAATAACAAACAAATTTATTTTCAAAAAATCAACTCACCAAAACTTCAATGAAGAAGATACATCAACTCACTGTGCTACAACGCACTCTCCTCTCCTCCTCTCTCTGTGCACTCACTCGTGCTACGAGCACACTAACTACTCTGACCACATGTCAGACCTTTATCAAGAGCCGGACGCATGTCATGTTGCATGCCAGGAAAGATATTTACATAAAATGACGAACGACGCAAGCTATGACGCAAGAGGGGGCATGTCCTTATGCACACGCTTTAGCGGGTGACAGTCGGAAGATCGGAGTTGCACATGCGCAACTCCTAACTCTTGGAAATGAGTGCTGTGATGCCAAAAAGGAAATAAAAATTCCCAAAATGATAAATATAATGTAAATTAAACAAAACTGGTTAAGGGAAAGCAAAAGTGAACGATGGGGCATCACAACCTTCGCAAACAAAAAAAAAATGCTATGTCACGTTTTAAAACTTTAAAGTGATGAAAACTTAAATTATTAAATTCGTAAATTTGCAAAAATAACACAATATGCAACCTAGTGGGCAGCAAAATAAAAGGGAAAAGGCACTTGCGTCCTTCAACCAGAGGGACATTAGGACGGAATTGGTGACTCGTCGCTATCTCACTCAGAGTTGTCTTGGTGCCTTGGCTCTATCTGTAGTCATCCTATCAATATTTGACACAATGCACAGTACACTGAAAAGAAACTCTTCGAAAGGGAAACTTTGGCAGCAAATAAGAATGAAATTAGATAAGTGTAAGTGCAGAAGGATTTTGCTGAGTGTTCTACACTGCTGGCCATTAAAAGTGCAACTCCAAGAAGAACTCGTCAGATTGTTCCAAAATATATAAGATGAGTAGCCCATAGGAGAACATGTAAATGATTCAAAGCACAGCACATGTGCACATCATGTGTGACAGTAATTCCCCCTGGAAGTGATATAAGAGATTACAAACAGCTGGTGTAAAGCATTGGAATTATGTTTGCTTGCAGTTCTTGCACACTAAAGTATCAAGTATGCCCCATTGAAGAACACTGCATCCATACGACCAGGTTTCTGACTTTGATCGTGGGAGAATTGTGGGATTACAGGAAGGTGGATTATCGTACTGAGACATTGATGTTCATGTTGGACAGAATGTTGCCATAGTGATGAGAATATGGAGTCAGTGGGTAGAGGAGGAACGAACTCACTGACATGAGGGATCTCAACAGCCCTGTCACACAAACGAATGAGAGGACAGACAGCTCGTGTGCATGACTATGAATGATCGTACAACCACATCAAACACCTTAGCTCAACGGTTAGGGTGTGTTGCACATCAACCAGTGTCTGCACGTATGGTTTGACATTGTCTGCAGCAAACGGGGCATCTTTTCTAGGGGGCCATTGCTTCGGCTACCATTGGCTCTACAACACAGGCATATGCAAATGCAATGGTTCTTTGAACAGCCAGCATTACATTACTGAGGTGTTGGAGCCTGTGGTCGTACCTTATCTTCAGGGGCTCTCTGGTGCCATTTACCAACAGAACAATGCCCGACCACATGTGGCATGTATTGTCCAACAATTCCTGGATAGCCACCATGTGACACTTCTGCCTTGTCCTGCGTATTCACTGAATCTGCCCCCAATTGAACATGTCTGATCCATAATCTCAAAATGAGTAGCACACCAGACACCAGCAGCTGCGACATCAGATGAACTTCGGTTACATATCGAAACTGCATGGACTGACATTTCCCAAACACACATCCAATGTCTCATCCTCTCAATGCCAGACCGTGTAGCAGCAGTTTTTGCTGCTCATAGTGACTGCACAAAATACTGATTTCTTTGTATTCCACAAGTCTAATCGAGTTGTATTTGTAATCATTTGATCCTTGTAACATAAGCTATGTATTCACTAAATATGGCTTTGATATCTTTTGTCTTACCTGGTGTTGCACTTTTAATGGCCAGCAGTGTATATGTTGTGAAGAGTCAGCAGTTTTTTAATGTTATTTTACATATGAGTATGAGGAGGGTTTGATGACTTTTAATACCCATCAAGACCAAGTAGCAATCAACAAATTAATAATAAAAAATCTAAATTGCTAATAATGCTTAGTAATATCACTTAAATATATGATGCTTAAATCTAAATTTTCTTTTTCATATTTAACAGGAAAGTTGTCATTGTGAAGAGTAATTTAAAGGAAGGATAAAAATATTTTTTTTTTAGTGCTTCTTGAACTGAAGCCATACTATGACATTGCATAGAAATTTAATATAATTCAGTCAAGCATAAAAAGCTTGTTCCCCTGTGCCTCATAATTATATGTACTGAAAAACTCATTATTTATCTAATTTTAAATAATTGCATTTCCCCCCCATCTGTTTGGCAATTACTGCACAATATTTTAACTCACTTATTTTAAAAAAATGATGACACCTATAACAAAATAAAACACAAAAAGAACAATATATATATACAATGTAAATTACAAAATTAGACAAAAATATTGCGTTTTTAGAAATAGGTTTAAGCTGCATCAGCTCATCTTGTTTCATTAGTGAATGAGACAAAACACTAGCTCTGAAAGTGGAAAAACTGTGATTTTTTTATTTGCTTTAGTAGTAAAAATGTTTATAGTAGATTCACGTACCAAGCAGCTAATACAAAGAATATTTTTTTTTATCAAGTAACAGGCCAAAAGCAGCTATCAGAAGGACTATCTTGTAGTGATTTATGAAAGCTGAACTGCCCCAACACAACCAAAAGCCACAGTATAATTTCAGGAACCCTTTGAAATGTGCATTCATTTTTTTTTTACATTCATCCCTAAATCTTAAGCACATTTAAGATTTAGCCAAGCATAATTTTTGGATCACTAAAACTATGGTTTTTACCCTGCTTTTTATTGAATCTTACTTTATTATTGATAGCTAAGTGTAATTTAAGTAGTTTTATCATATACATTTAATTTGCATTTCCTATAAATTTTCCAAAGACTACATTCTTCTTGTTATTATAAGTTCATTACCTTCAGGAAGATGAGATACTATTCATTTCAAGTAGTAATAACCGGGTTTGGAACACTATAGCTTTTTTTTCCTGCTATTCCATAAAACTTCAAACAACCAACTAATTAAAAGGAATGCTAACCTTTTCTCTTCAGGTTTGACTTTCTACTTTTTCTAAAACAGTAATAGTCATGCTGCAAAATTTTCCTATGAACGACTTAATTTTAAAAAAAAATAGTAAAATATAATATTCAGCTGAAAAAATTGGTTTTGCTGTGAAAAAATTAGATTCGAACCCACACCTCTCAGCAACATGCTAGGTATGCTTACCACTATATCATCAATGGCTAATGTTTATTCTGCAGCTAGTGTGACTTATACACTTTCCTGCATGTTTTATTTGATTCGCTCATGATGCCATCAATGTCAGGAAATAGACAACCATTGATGGAATTTAATAGTTGTCACTTACGCTCATGGTGTTAAATCAGTAATTCAGTAGTAAAGATGAGATTAGGTCAAAAATTTAAAATAGGTTTGTTATCATTTTCAATGTAAGGATTTTTGAGATCAGGTATGCTAACCCTGGCATATTATCGGGAAATGTGGGTTCGAACCTCACTCACAGCAAAACCAATTTTTTTCAGCTGAATATTTCATGAGTTCCATGTCTACAGGATATCTCCAGTGATACTTTACTACTGAATACTAAAATATATTCCAGAGAATTACATCTTACTGCTTCAATGTTCACAAGTTAAATGCAATTCAAGTCAGTTATGCACCTACAATTTTCACTAAAGGCAATCTAATTATTTGCATACTATTTACCCAAATAGCACAAGTCTTATGTTTTTATTCCCTGGTAATGGCTGAACATTTGTTAAAATTAGACTTTTTTTTTTTCATCTGTTGTCTTTTTGCATTTATTTCAGAGTAAAAATTTTAAACCTACTTTTTTAATCATAAGTTTAAATTTTATTAAATGAGTGGTTTTTAATAAAGTTTTGTCAAAATTTTTTTAGGAAAGGAGAGCACTAGAAAGGAAACTATCAGAAATGGAAGAGGAAGTTAAGGTATTACTACCATATTATATTTTTTGCAAGGTTTCCATATTTTCTATTATATCCAATTTTTTCATAGCTAGTATTTTTTCCATTTGCTTTCAAATAATTTAAATTATTTCTTTTCACTATTTTTAATTCTGAAAGCATTAATATCTTTTGTTATTGATTTTACAATATCAATTTATCAATCTTTACTAATAAAATTTTATTGGAAAATTTTATGCTCTGAGAAGGAATTTGATTTTAAGATATTAAATTAGATGCAATAGGGAAAAAAGTGATTATAACCTGTTCACAAGTTTGGCATAAAAAAGACTTTACAATTTAAACCTTTAAATAATATGGAACAACACCAAACTTTAGGAGCAACACCAAACCTGTTTCTTCTAATATTGAAAGTTTTCTAAATCTTTAGGAATACCCATTTAGGATTTTATCTCTAAGACATTTATAGTGCATATTTATAAAATTTCAGCTACAATAAAATATTCATTTATGAGCTAAAAATCTCAAACTTGAAAGTAACCATTTGTCCATACCTCACTTTCAGAATAAAAATATTTTTTGTCATGTATGCAAAATGTGTCCAAATTCTTTAGAATAGCCTGCAGACAGCATAGTCTCATAATTGATCTGTGCATTTAATTGAACCTAGAGAGCAACACTCCTGCACTTGTACAGCAGGTATTTAGTTTTGGTTTGTCTAAAGGTTGGTTTTGCACTAAGATACAAACACTTGGAATGATACTCATTCTAGCAAATACAGGGACTTATAACTGTGCTAGCATTTATTGGTATACTGTATAATGTGGAATTTATGCATGTAGGGAACTACTAAAATCATGGTAGAGCACAAAATTTGCCCAACCTTTCTATTATTCTGTGATGTTGAACAGATTCAAGTTTTTGTTATTGTATGCTTTGTTACTAGAGACAAGTGACTGACTGTCACCTATTCTAGAGGTTTATGCAGTGTTCAGTCAAGAACTCCTTAAACATTATATACCAACCACGAATCATCATTGATGAAATGCTAACAGTGTATAGACAATATACCTGTGGTTTAAAAGTATATATTATGTTGAAATCTTAAAAAACAGATTTTTCAGTAGACTCCTGATAGATACAAAATTAAGGGTATGTTCTCAGAAACATATGTGGGAAGGCCACCAGGTAAAAAAAAAGTCTATGGGAGAGGGATAGACTTGTTACACAAACTTATGCTGCTACTCAAAGGATCAGGGGGAAATGTAACTAGGAACAGATTTTGCACAGCTGTATCCTAGCTGAGACTTTCACTGTTGTCAGGGTAGTGATGCTAAACATCGCTCCTTCAAAAAAAAAATATTAAAAGTTATAATAAAGAAAATTTGCCTGTTTTCTGCTTTCATAAACACTTTATGATGGTATGCTATGCACTCAGGAAAGAAAAGCATCATTAGGCTAAGCACAATACATCACTCAAGAGATGTTTCAATAGATGATCACAAAAATCTGGAGATGATAGCATGGAAAGTTGGTAGACCTAATCAACATAATGATGTCACTTATGCTAATGCTTATTTTTTTACTTTATGCTACAAGATTTCTTCTAGCATAAAGTGAAAAATAAGGAGATGTCCAGTCATTGTTCTATACCACATTTAACTGTTTGGGGTTTGAATGAAACTCAAAGTTCACTGAATTAAAAGCTTATTTCATGTTTTGGCACAGTTGCTGGTGAAACCAGACTTACAGTTTAATCCAGAAAGTGGATAAATAGTTTTAACTTCTTTGTGATTTCAGTGAAGCTAGTTAAAATCTCATTCTATAAATTGTTTTTTAGTTTAGTCAAAAGTGTGTAATGATTTTAATTAATTTATTGAACAGTAAAAAGATAGATAAAATATTTTGATTTATATGCTCTTATTAATATGCATTACAAATCTGGTAGTAAATGGAATATTTAGATTCTCTTGCAAAAATATTACCAGAGATACTTGCTACCAGTAAGCATACGATGGACTGCAGGTGGAAAAACAGAGCTGTAGCTGATCACTAAACTTAGATTAGACAGTAGTTTATCAGCTGAACTGAAAGTTTGTGACTAGCTTTATTGTTTAAATTGTTGAGGTGTAACAATATGTATTATGTATTGAAGTAAATTTGCTAGTATCTTCCCTTCCTAATCTAAGAAGAGTGGCATTTTCTGTTTAACAAACACAGCTCACTTTATTCTTAGTGATTATCATGTGAAAACTCTTCAAGGTTTGAGTGAGTGTGTCATGGGACGTTTTCTTAAAAGAGATTCTATTTTATATTCCTGTTTGGGCATATCACTTTAGGCCTATTATAAGATATTGGATCACAGCATATCAGTAACATTCACACTTTCTTGCTTTTCTTACTAATTTTAGATAGCTCAGTTTATTTTGTAACAGATTTAAATATATAGATTATACAAACAACTGAAGAATTTCAGTTTTAATCTTATATTTACAAGCAATTTATTGCTGTTTACAGCATTTTTTCAATAATGAACTCATAAATTTTACACCAACTGACAGCATTTAATTTTCAGTGATGTTTTTAATATCATGCATAATATTTTGAAATTATAGAAATATTTTACTAACAATTTACCATTTTACAATATAGATGAGTTTATTTTTTTCTTATAACTATGAAATGTTTTAAACTTTTTAGTTTGTTTTTTTACAGAATTTACTTTTTGCTAATATCAGTTATTGGGACAAAATGTATCAATTTATAATTGATAAATTTAAAGAAAACTAGACACTTACTTAAAAAGAATGTTTTCTTCTTTGTTAAGAAAATAAAGTATTTACTTTCTGCATGGTGTTATATTTTTATAATGTATGCTGTAGATGATTACTAAACTCATCATGTAACCTGAATGCTGCAAGGTGTTAATATATTCAAAAGAAATTAGTAAAATTTCACTGATTCACTAAATATAACAGTTTAAAGAAATAGAAACTGTTGATAACCACTAAGAGCATCTATGGTGTATTTTGTTTTTCACTTAAATATGTAGGTACTAACAACTAACCCTTTTATATATTTGCAATGTGAATGAATTTAATTTTTAAATTTGTATTTGACAATTTTTTTGTTTGATATACTTTATATTTGTAATTTTTCATATGTATATATCAAAAATATGATTGCAACATTTTCTTTACTCTGAAAGTAACACTTTTATATATGAGATAAAGTTGTTGCACAATAGTCAAAATTGTAGGCAGAAGGAAATATGGTCAGTTATCTGTTGTTGTTATATTGTCATAGCTCAAAATTAATAGTTGGTTGCACCAAAAATTTATGCAACAGAAAGTAAAATGAAACCAAGTTACAACATTATAATTCATTCTTAGAATTGTTTTAAAAGTAAAAGTTCTGGAGTCGTTAACTTTCTGTTATAATTTTTCTTATAATTCCATTAATCTTTTACCAGCTACTAAAATTTAGGTTTTTTTTTTGCTATTGTCATATTACAATAATTCAGAAAAGCTGATAAAATTTTCTTTCACTTACTACAATAACTTTAGGTATGATCCCTTTTTTATTACTATTAAAGCTAGTTTGCAAATCCTAAAAAAAATTGTTTTCTCAATAAGGTAAAAAACACACACACAACTAGGGTGATTTAAGATATCTATGGCAGATATATATTTAATTTTTTAAATTTGGGAATTTCAGTGTGGTAGCATAAAACATGCAAAGGTTTTTGTAATAATTTAGCAGTAATTCTGTGCATACTAAACAAGATTAATTTATTTTTTACATTGATTTTCATTGATTCTTCATATTAAGAACTGCAAACAGATGATATGTTCATTTGTTATTGTAATATTTAATCATCACAACGAGATAATATTGTGTACTTAATATTTTGTCTACTACAGCAATTTCCATTGCTATTTCTCTTATGTTTTTGCTTATTCTTAGTATATACAAGTTACTTCAAAAATATTACCAGAGATTTGATAATGTTAAATTTATTAATTTTAAATAATTATTACTTTGATACTGGGGTATGATTTTAGAAAGAGTATATGAACAAAATCAAGAGATCTGAAATATCTTTTGACAAAGAGTTTACCGATGTCACAAATGGCATCCTGAAAGAAATGTGTATGCAGCAGTTGTGAAGCAGTGTTTAGACAATTCAAAATCTGTGCATACAATCACAATGATCAAGTTGGAACTCTAATAAAATGGATATATTTTGTATATAAAGTTCAAATAAAATTAAAATAACATGTAACTGATAACTTCTTTAAGCATCCTGTATTTTTATATTGGCAAAAAGCAAGATATATAGATCACACCATTACATATTCCCAGCCACGAAAATTTCATTGCATTATGGAGGGCATTCAAAATCTCTTGAAATGTGTTTGTAGATTTGTACTCGTTCCTCTGAAGTTAATGAGCTATGATGTTTGAAAGCATGCATAAGCTTGTCATTACATGCTGAAACAAAGGCTGTATCATCATTTCTCTCTTTGCTGGCAGTGCATAAGGTTTGGTCTGCAAAATCTATGTATTGTTATGGACCCACTGAAGATGGAGAAAGATTTTAAATTTTAACAAGGAGGTAGCTCAGATACAATGCAAAAAAAAATCACGCTAATTTATCACAAGTATATGGGGATCATGCCTGTTCATATAGTACTGTTACAGGATGGATGTGCAAATTCAGAAAAGGATGGCAGAGTTTCGATGACATTTCTCATGCAGGAAGACCAAAGGAGACTGAACTGCTATTTGTGAACTCATTAAAGAAAACCCACACACCACCATTCATGTAATAAGTTTATATGCCAGTGTATTGATTGGCAGCGTGGAAACAATTATTCATCAATATTTAAGGTCCTAAAAGATCTCTGCCAAATGGGTATCCCACAAATTGACAGAACAGCAAAAATGGGCTAAAGTCAACTCAAACAAAGAGATGTTGGCAATGTTTTGAATCTAGTGGCCCTAAACATTGTCACAGGTGATGAGACATGTGAACATGACTCAACTATGTTTAGTTTGCAGAAGATGAACTGCATCCCCAAATCTTCTGATAAGACTTTTGCTCAAGGAAGAGGATGCCTACAATTTTTTTCAATTACCAAGGAGTGGTAACCATGGGTTAGTAACCACTTACCCATGGTTACCACTCCTTGACTAATTGAAGGTAAGTAACTACTTTACCTGAAAAAAATGTCTATAAATCGCCAATACTGTACCAACATTGTGTTGCCTGAAATGGTTGAGATGAAGTAGCAGTGTCCAACAACAGGCATGTGAAGAGTTCTCCTTTTTTATGACAGTGTCACTGCTCAGGAAACTCAGCAAGTTATATGACCTATCTGGAGCAGGAAAAATTCAAATAGCTACCCCATCCTGCATATTCACCCAACCTTGCACCATGCAATCTTTGATTGTTTCCAAATATTAAAAAGGAACATACTGGGAAGCCTTTTTCAAGGGTGCAAGACCTTGCAAAATGAGTTCATTCAAAGTTCGAGTATTTCCCAACAGGAGTACCATCAAGTGTTCCAGAATTTGGTGTATAGACATCTGCAACTTTGCATAGATGGAGGGGAGTACTTTGAAGTAGAGTAAAAGTGTTGTTGAAGTATGTGTAATGGTTTTCGTTTTGCAGATGTATGTCAAGAACGCTTTGAATGCCCCTTGTAATATTTTTCCTCCATAGATTTTGCACTATATTTGGTGTAGACACCAGAAAGATGTTGCAGCAACTACAAAGGTCATGACTTAACCAATACATAAGGAACTGAAGTAACATGCATGTTCAGAAATGAAAAAGCTAAAAAAAAGATATTTTATTGAAGCAACTGCATATGCTACTGATTTTTTGAGAAACATAATTCTATCTTAAATGCCAAGTATATCTCCTGAGTTTTTATTTTAAAACTGTATAAAAACTCTCCAAGAACCTTAAAAATGACAGAAAATGGTGTATACCTTATATGTGCAGAAGTAATAACCCTATGATCTGTTTATTGCCAAGGATAGAAAAATCCTGGGTTTCCATAATTTGAGTGACTAAAGATTTCCTGCTGGTGACTAAAGTGATCTTTACAAAAAAAAAAATCACAAGACCTAGATCTTCATATTTTCATAAATTTTTATGCATCAGTTTATTGTTATAATCAGAGTTATCAAGAAGTAAGTAAGTAAAATAATAAAAGTATAGAACCTGTAAAAGGAGAGTAAAATTTAATATGCTTGTTTTCATGTATGTATGTATGTATGTATGTATGTATGTATGTATGTATGTATGCATAGCTAATAATAGGATGTATCTCTCACTATATTCAAAAGATCACACAAGATGTTTGTTTACCCTCAGTATATAGTTATTGTAAAAAAATGCGATGATGTCTTCAAATAATTAAAGTTAATGAACATTAATAAAATGAAATACAGAATAGAAGTTGTAGAAACTTAACTGTACTTATATGTGTTTTATAAGAGAAAAAAAGTGTAAAAAGAAATGAATAATGGAAACTAAATGATTTGGTGATCAGATCTTGCACATTTCGTAAATAAGTGTTTTGCTTAGTACAAACAATGTTTAGAAAGGAAGGAATCTCACTACAGTGATAATCATTTGTAGTAATTAGGCAAGTGTGAGAAAATTCACCCAAATGCCTTCTGGACTTAAACTCAGGATCCCTTGGTTACGTGCCAATTGCTCTATAATTTGAGCTAAGGCAGGGGCAATTCACACTTGCTTAAGAATGGTTATTATGGTTCTGCTATGAAACTTTACCATGTGATTCTAAGTGTAAGTTCTCATGTGCTATTGATACTGACAAGAACTAAGCTTTTATAACCACACATTAACTAATATACCTTGGGTTATTCAGAGGCACAGCATTGAAGCTCTGGATGGAAATAATCTCTCCTGTGGGCTGGCAACTAATTTGATAAGAAGGAAGGAATCTTACTACAGTGATAATCATTTGTAGTAATTGGGCAAGTATAAAAAAGTTCACCCATCCACCTGCCAGACTTTAACTCAGGATCTCCTGGAATCTTGAGTTTGAGTCTGGGAAGCAGAAGGATAGATTTTTTTCACGCTTGCATAATTACTACAACAATGTGTTTTTTTTTGTAAATCAAAACTGCTATTTCACATATGCAGTTTCTTCTTAAATTTTAATGCATTGTAGAGTGATGTGTAACATTTCTGAGTGTTATCAACCAAACTTCAGTATGTAATCAAGCAAACTTCATTACTTAATTAACAAATAAATGTTTTATCAAGTAACTGCATTAGATATATTTCTTCCTTGCCAAACTGCTTTTTTTTTAATAGATTCTCACATTTGCCAACCAAAAGAACAAATCGTTTTTGAAAAATTTCTGCTACATGTAATAAAATTGTAAGTGAATATATGCTTGATTACATATTGTAAAAGAATATATAAGATTCATCAGATTAATTTTAGTTAAATTCATTTTCCTTCCATGTAAAGTAAGCATTGACATCACTTGTGACATCACTTGGATATGCCATCTCTATAATAAGGTCATTTACATTGGCTAATGCACACTGAAAGAAGTGGCTGCATGCTCTTATTCTTTTTATGTCTTTATCATTTATGCTACTCATATTAAATAATAATATGGTTATAGATAAGTCATACAAAAACTAGAAGCTCCTATCAACCAGAAATTTTTTTGCAGGTGACTTTATGAATATGATCATTCTAAATTTATTCCTAAGATTTTGGATTTTTTTTTAAGTCACATCATTAAACATTTGCAGCAATGAACATCACTATATTATATAATCATATATCCTCTCATTAATATATGGTATCAAAATAGTGATAAAAAAATGGCCACTAAAATTTCAATTCTTATTTGCATATTTTTTGTAAACTAGGAAATTTTGTGAAAACTGGTGCAATGAGAGGGAATTTTTACTGAAGAATTGGCAAGATATGTGTAGTATATGGAGCTCTGCTTTTGCATATATTGCTATTGCTTTTTGTGCATTAAAGGTTATGTTAAGCTCATTGTAAACCCAGTTTAAATAGAAATTATATATATATATGGTTAGAAAGACTTACACAAAAAAACTTTGTTTTCTGAACTTCCTTAAGTCAAGGAAACAGTAAAAAAATTGTTTCAAGACATTCAACTTTTGATTTTACCTTTAGCTCGTATTGGGCAAAGCAGCTTTATTTATCCATGTCTCACTCTCATTGAGAAAAATACTGATAGCTTGCAAAGCTGTAATCTATTAATTGAAATATTAATTTATGGTCCTGTAGAAAGTGGTTCCTAACCTTTTTACACCAAATGCAATCTATCATATTCCTGTGCAACCCTTCAGGTAAAACTCATGTATATTTATAAATGTCCCAGTGTTTGTAGTATGTGTTAGTTATTTGTAAAACATTAAGTTTACTTACCTTTAGAAGACAGTCAAATCAAAATATGAAGTTGCCATTGGAATTACCAATGCTGAAGGGACCTAAAACTCCTGCCCAAAAGTCAGAGTCAGTACCAACTTTAGCATTAAAGTCACTTAAACACAAGAGAAATATCTTCTTTCTTCACAGAATTCAAAACATCCTGAAGCTGGCTGTAAAACGTATCCTTCTCATCTGTTAAAGTAACTCAAATATTAAGCAAACTCTGCTCATGAGAAAAAAATAAGAAAGTCAAATCAATTTCATAAAATAACTAAATGTTTATTCAAAATCAAGACTCACCAAAAAGCAACACTTTACAAAAACTAATTTGCTCCTCACTGAGCAACTTTCATAACACCTCCTTCTACTACCTCACATCACCAGCTCTTAATTAACACTTATTCTGTGACTTCATGTCACTTATCATATATCTCTGGTGTGCAAACTGACACGTATGCATCACCCTGGAAAGCCATATGTGCATGCAATGCTCACACTAGATATGATGTAAGTGGGTGTGCATTTTGTGGCTGTCAATCAAATATGAAGTTATGCATTCGCAACTCCTCTAACGGAATGAGTGGGGGTGATGATTCAACTTAAAATAAACCCCAAAGTGATAATTATAATGTAAATAAAGTGAAACTGGTTAAGGAAAAGTAAAAGGGAATAGGTGAACCATCACAACAGAAATAAGTATAATGCATATGAATAAAAAGGCTGCTTATTTCTGAATTAACAGAAAAACAAATTTTTACTTCAAATGGCAAAATTACTCTATGTAATTGTTTTCTTGGTACTATGAGAAAAGTCCAGGCTTTTTACCAACTGTCCAGAGTCAACTAAACAAATAAACTTTAGAATTTTTTTTAACAAACTGTCAATCAACTGCAATAGGTCATGATATGTACCAAATTAAACAGAATTTAATTTTGAATTTTATGAAAATAAAAGAGAATTAAAAAAATACAAGCATATTAGTTTGAATAAGACTTTTTCACATTGATGTAGTGAAGAAATAGATCTGACTATGCAAATTATGCAATTAAGGCTTATTTTAGAAAACTTTATGAATAAAAACAGTTAAATTATATATTAGTGGAAAAGAAATTTCTTGCTGAATAATAATAAAAAAATTCACCTGAAACTAGATTTATTTGTGTATATTTTTTTTGTTGTAATTCTTTAAACACGGGCCAGAATTGCACAAGGTTACTTTGCATTGTTCATCATAGTTTTATCTCCTGTTTATGAAAATAGGGAAACAGTTTCTTTGCTGTTTTTTTTTTCTGGGCACCATGCATTTTTTTTCTTCGAATGGTACCTTTTGGTGATTTTCAGCAAAATGTCAAAAGTTGGGCACTAAGGATAAAAAAAATAATATCGTAAGAGACCAAGAACTTTGGGAGGTGGGAACTTTCTAAAACCATTCAATATTAACTAATAGTTTCTTTGAAATAAAGTTTTGCCAAGGAAAGAAGGAAAGGTTGGAGGGGGGGGGGGAACGACTTTAATGAAATAGCCCTCCTAACCATAGCAGGACTAATTTCTATGCAAGCGAAATCCTTTTTACTTCTGTATGGCCGAGTGGTTAGCACGCTTGGCTACTGATCTAAGGGACCTGGGTTCGAGCCCCGGAATTAGGCATGAATGTGTATGTGTCGTTTTTCTGCTGAGGTCCTGCCATCCTCTCAGATCTCCTACTGTGGCATATAAACTGACAGGCTCCTGTCAGACCTCTGTGGCAAGCAGCTGCTTGAGGGGGTATTTATTATTTATTTATTATCCAAGACTTCATTTTCAAGAAATTATAAAAGATCAGTTTTTTGACTGGAAAATAAAGAAGTAATCAAAAATTAACATATACCTAATGAGATGTTATAGAACTGGCCAGGCCTAGCACCTAATGTCCGACCCCGCCTTCTCGTGGTGCGGACCGTTAGTAACTTTCAAAAGAGATACTCTCTTGTGGAAGTGAACGGAAGGGGAGGGCTGCCAGATTAGTGTGGCCTACTGATCTGGACAACTATGGCTACTTTTCCTTTTTTTCTACCCTGCTGAGGAGTGGTCAACCACACAGGGTCCTGGTGCTGACCATATAAACCCACTGGACTGGACAGATATATGGCTCTGAGCTTGATTATGGATCCTGATTTTGCTGCACTGGTGGGCTTCTGTGGAGGGAAAATCTTCCGCTGTGTTTTCTGTTTGTTTGTGGGTTGACAGCCCCAAGTGAATAGATCCACAGGATATGTTTATCAGCTGGTGGATAATCCTGAGCAGAAGTCATCGCAGGCACCTGAACTCTTTACTTCTATTGGCATCGTCAAATTCTACATTGGAGGAAGTCTTCCAGTGTAGATGGCTTCAGCCTTTAGTAGTGGGGGAACGGGTCTTTGCCCCATGTCTGCGATTAGGGGGCTGTTTGATATTGTCGGCATTTCCTCTCTCAATAAACATAGTTTCTTTAAACATCCCACTAACCATTTTCTCTCCATAGGTAGTTGGAATGTGAGGACTCTGCACAGAGCTTTTTCTCTTGATGTCCTCACACAAGAATTCCACCGTTATAATTTAGATATTCTCGGCTTGCAAGAGACCAGATGGACAGATAAAGGTCAGATTCTTAAAAATAATCTTAAATTTCTCTTTTCAGGGAGGGACGACAATAAGCATCACCAAGGCATGGGTCTGCTTCTCAGCAGACACGCTAGCGATGCTCTTCTAGGATATGAGTGCATTAATGAAAGGTTTCTTACAGCAAAATTTCAGACAAGCGTTAAAGACTTGAATGTTATCTGCTGTTATTCCCCCACTGAGGATGCCGATGACGATGAGAAGGATAGGTTTTATGAACAACTTCAGGATATTTTGAATTCTGTCAAGAAAGGAGATATTACCCTTGTTCTTGGTGACTTCAATGCCAAAGTTGGTACTGACTCTGACCTTTGGGGAGGAGTAATAGGCCCTTTTGGTATTGGTAGCTGCAATGGCAATGGGCAACGTCTCCTACAGGTAAGTAAACTCAATGGATTCAGAATAACTAACACTTATTACAAACACCGCGACATACATAAGTACACATGGGTTTCACCTGATGGGCTGCATAAGAATATGATTGATTACATATTAATTAACAGCAAATGGGCTAGTTCTGTTAGGAATACCAGGACATATAGGGGAGCTGAAATTGGATCTGACCATTACCTTGTTAAAAGTGTGTTGCAACTTAAACTTAAAAAGTGTTGTGCTAGGGTTAAAAAATTTACTTTTAATACTGAAGCTCTGAAAGATCCAGTTATAGCCAAAGCTTACCATGATAGGTTACTTAGTCATTATGACAGTCATGGTTTGCTTACTACTGAAGTTGAGGAAGAATGGGATCATTTTAAACAGGCTTTTTTGGACACTAACAGTACTCTTTTAGGAAAAAAGGAGCAGAAGAGACAAAATTATCTGAGTGATAAGACACTTGAGCTTATTTCGGAAAGAAAGAACTGCAGGAATGCCCTTAATCAATACCCTACTAGTCCTAATAGAAAGCATTACAGAGACCTTAATAAACTTGTAAAGGATCAGTTAGCTGCTGATAAGAATCTTTGGCTTGATGGTTTGGCTGACAAAGCCGAGGAAGCAGTTAGGCAGCACAACAGCAGAGAGCTGTACCAGATAGTTAATGTTTTGTGTGGTAGAAAACGGACAGGCATACAAGGATTGAAGGATAAACAAGGTAAGGTTATAGAAGGGGAGGATTCTGTCATGGCTAGGTGGGCTGAGCATTTCAGTGATGTTCTAAACAATGTAGTTAGTTCTACTCCCATTGTTTGCAATGATGATAGATGCATTGGTGGCTTTAATGTTGGCCCTAGCCATCCCGTGGCCGAGTGGTTAGCAGGCTTGGCTACTGATCTAAGGGACCTGGGTTCGAGCCCCGGATTAGGCATGGATGTGTGTGTGTCGTTTTTCTGCTGAGGTCCTGCCATCCTCTCAGATCTCCTACTGTGGCATATAAACTGACAGACTCCTGTCAGACCTCTGTGGCAAGCAGCTGCTTGAGGGGGTATTTATTATTATATTTATTATAACACAATCTGAAGTTATTTTGGCTGTTTCTAAACTTAAACTTCATAAATCCCCAGGGGTAGATGAAATTACTACGGAAATGCTTAGAGCTGGGAATGTTTCGGTTACCACTTGGATGACTGAAATTCTGAATATCTTTTATGATAAAGGCATGGTTCCTAAGGATTTTACCAGAGCTATTGTTATCCCTATTTTCAAAAAAGGTGATCGCAGTTCTTGTGATAACTATAGGGGTATCAGCCTACTCTCTGTTCCAGGTAAAGTTCTTTCCATGATTGTGCTTAATAGAATTAAGAATCTGGTTGACAGTCAATTGCGTGATGAGCAATGTGGATTCAGACGTGGTAGGGGATGTGTGGATCAGATATTTTCACTTAGGCAGATTCTTGAGAAATGTTTAGAGTTTCAGAAACCTTTGGTTGCTAGCTTTGTTGATTTCAAAAAGGCTTTCGACTCTGTTGATTGTCATAATTTGTGGTTGATTGTGAGATCATATGGTATACCAGACAAGTTAGTTAACATTATGAAAGCTCTCTATAATAACACTGAGTCGTGTGTGAGAGTTGGTAAGCTTGTAGCAATTGGTTTAGCATTACTTCTGGTGTTCGACAATTGTGCATTTTGTCTCCTTTTCTCTTTAGCTTGGTTATTGATTATGTTATGTGAAATTCACTTCAAGGGAAAGATTTTGGCCTTAAATGGGCTGGAGATGCGAAAATTTCTGATTTAGATTATGCTGATGATTTAGCCCTTTTGGCAAATGATGTTGATGAGATGAACTCTTTCATTCGAGCTGTTGATGAGACTGGTAGTAGAGTAGGTTTGGTTATAAACAGAGAGAAAACTAAAGTGATGAAAATTGGTCAGGCAGGCTGTGATTCATTTAATCTGAATGGTTGCAGTCTTGAGCAGGTGTCACAGTTTAATTATCTTGGGATCTATGTAACAGATAATGGTGATGTGCGGCATGAGATTAACAGACGAATAGGGATTGCTGCCGGGACTTTTAAGAACCTATGGAGAGTGTGGAGAAATAGGCTTATACACCTAAAGACTAAAATTAGACTGTATAATAGTTTGGTTCTTTCTAGGGTTAGTTATGGTAGTGAAACTTGGACACTTTGTAAACAGGATAACAGGAAACTAGATGCTTTTGATTCCAGATGCTTACGCAGTATCTTGGGCATTAGGTGGTTCAACTTTGTAACTAATGATGAGATTAGGCAAAGGAGTTTGCAACCTCCTTTAAGCAGCATATTGTGCAGAGAGAGACTCCGTTGGTTTGGCCATATTTCCCGTATGAATAATTATAGATTGGCGAATAGGGTTATGAACAGTGTGCCTAAAGGCCTCAGAAAGAAGGGGAGACCTAGGATGTGGTGGGCAGACAATGTCAAACAGGACCTTGTTAGAATTGGTGTGCAGTGGCCAGATGCAGTAGATGTAGCTCAGGATAGACTTGCTTGGAGAACTAAATTGCACGGTCTGGTTGGACCTCCATAGCCCATGGCTGCTTGAGGATGATGATGATGATGAATGAGATGTTAAAAGAAATCCACACATAACGAGTTTGTAAGCCAGCCATTGTCATAACAATACAGCATAACTCTAAAATATCAATTATGACATATACATCTATGAAAGTAAAATCAAAATAAATCTACAGAATTTAAAAGAAATATTTAAGTATAAAAGTGTAAATAAAATGCTAACTGAGCAAATGGAGATTATATCCACTGTGCAATGCAATTGGGCCAACACATATCTCGTGTAAATAATTAGTGGCATCTGCATCTTGCTAGGACATGACTTAGTTTACACAGAAGATTAGCACAAACAAGTTTTGGTTACAGTCTGGAGAACACCATTTAATAATGGAATAAATGATAAAAATATTCTAGGAATACTAAAATAAGTTTAAGGCAGGTTAAAGAAAGCATAAAATGAAAAAAAATAATAGATGTACATAACTGCTTTAAAAATAGCAGCTTTTGGTATTTTTGAATTTCAAAACTTTCAGAAAAACATGAGTCACAATACTTAAACTCTTGAACTTAAATCAGGAAGTTGCTTCAATGTAGAAAAACGGATAGTATTTTTAGACCTGATATATCACTTTTCCATATATCTGGTCTAAAAAAAATGGCATTCGATGGCTTTAACAAATTATTTATATAAGAGCTTAATAAAATATTCATCAGATGAAAAAGTATTATTTTTCAAGCTTGAATTATGTATTTTTTATAAGATATAAGAAAATTTTCAAATGACAATTTATATTTTTTTAAATCAAATTTTGTGTAGTCAATAAATACCATTTATTAATAATAATAAATAATTAATAAAAAAATAATAAATAATAAAACTAATACCAAACCATTTATTAAAGTTTTGTGTGTTGTACTAAACACCGATATAGCCATTTTGGGTCTCTCAATTCAGATTCCGTCAATGTGTATAATTGATGGAAATCTGGGAGGGTTAAGTGGTAAATACATATGAAAGGACTTTTATCATTGGGGATTCATATATAATATTGTTAATGGCTGAAATAGAAATCTTTTTTAATTCTATCTTCATAAAAAAAACTCTAAACACTTTAAATGTTAAATGAAGAGTAGACTGAAAAAAATCAGAATGCAATTAATATTCAAAATAATATTAACTTATAAATGTTTTAACTCATTTTCATATTACTTGAAAAAGGTGACTATTGTCAGCAACTTGTGGAAATATAATACTAGCTCTGTGTTTGAGAAATTTATGAAAATCATAACTGTTATAGAATTACAAGAATAATCCTTAACTTTTTATTAGTATTTTAGTAATGTCTTGTAGTGTTTATGTTTTTAGAATAGATTTATGTATTAGATAAGATCTTTGCAATTTTGTTTTTGTTGTTTATTCTCTGTGTGTCCTGGCTTTTATAATATCATTAATCAATTATTATTAATAAATATTTTGCGGAAAATAAATAAATAAAAATAAATACCCCCGCAAGCAGCTGCTTGCCACAGAGGTCTGACAGGAGCCTGTCAGTTTATGTGCCATAGTAGAAGATCTGTGAGGATGGCAGGACCTCAGCAGAAAAACAACACACTCATCCATGCCTTACCCGGGGCTCGAACCCAGGTCCCTTAGATCAGTAGCCAAGCGTGCTAACCACTCGGCCATGGGACGGCTATTTTGCGGAAAGTCGGCGAAAATTTTTTCCACAAAATATTTATTGATTTATCAATGCAAAAAGAGCAGCAGGTAACACTGTGATTATCATCTATGTTTAAATCAATTATTATTATTAACACAAAATCTTCTGATAATGTTTAGTAGATAAATTCTTATAGATACCATTCTACTTCTTTTTGTAATTTGCCCACAAAGCATTTTAGATGAAAAGCATAGTCTGAGGATAAACATTTCTAATGTTGATACTGTTTTTTTTCTCTAACTGAAAATAATCTCTAAAAATCCAGTACCAATAAAGCTTTGTTATTAATGATGTATATTTTCATCTATTCACGTGTGAATAATTGAATTTTTTTCACTATTTGCAATGAATTATGTGCTACAGATAATATATACATAGTTCACAAATGCAGTTGATCTTCCATTAACTAAATATCTATCAGTCTAATTTTCAGCAGCCCAAAATATACTTTGTTGACTGAAATATTCTATAACTGTGACTTTTTTTATAATTTAAGTGTTATTCATATTCCTCTTAAGGCTAAGCCAAAGTGTATGCTTTCAACTTCCCCCAGCTTTCTTTGGGTGTTTATCATTATTTGACCAGTATATGGTGCTTTTTAATAATTTCACATTTTCTTGATTATGAGCTAACTAATAAATATGCTAAGAGCAACTAAAATAATAGTTATTTATGCAAATTTAATTAAATGGCATCTATTTTTTTTTTTATTAATATGTAACTTGTGTTTTAAACTTTATAATAAATGTTGGCAATTAGAAATGAAGTTTAATATATTTTGATACCAGCACTTATAATTCTTTCAGCATACATAATTCTTTAACCTGCAAGATGCAGATTTAAGATACAGTTGATAATTAACATAAATTATATATAAAATTTTTAATCGGTTAAAATATGAACATGCTAATGAAGTCTTGGACACCCAGAGTTAAACACTTTTTCATTTCTATGTTGTGTTAAACAATTTGCTACTTAGATGTTGTGTGTGTTTTTACTGGTAATTGTAAATTTTGAAGTGCTATATCTTAAACAGACATCTTTTTCCCTCTTGTGGTGTGAATGTAATATATACACTAATTATACTAACTGTGCTGTTCAAAATTATTGACTGTTCTTAGCAGTCTATTGTTATTTCAGTTTAGATATGTGTATGTGGTATTTTATGGCAGCTGTTTTTTTTCCACTAACAATATTCTTTTTGTATAAGTTACAGAATTTTAATAATAATGAAAAAATATGTTTTGCCCTTTGCACTTCTTTTTTGAATCAACCTAAAAAAATAAAATAAATACCCCCTCAAGCAGCTGCTTGCCACAGTGGTCTGACAGGAGCCTGTCAGTTTATATGCCACAGTAGAAGGTCTGAGAGGATGGTAGGACCTCAGCAGAAAAATGACACATACATCCATGCCTTACCCAGGGCTCGAACCCATGTCCCTTAGATTTGCAGCCAAGCGCGCTAACCACTCGGCCACGGGACGGCTGAATCAACCTACAGAACTTTAAATCTTACTTTCTGTAGTTTTTGAGAATACTGGTAAGGGTAATAGATGCAAAAAATTCTTGAACTTACAATTTTTTAATGCATTTTTCAATAAACTTTTTAAAGGTCTCTAAAATGGAAGGCAAAATGTTATACTATAATAAAAAATCCAGTCCCTTGGATCTCCTATTACTTTTTGCTAGCTTTATTGAATTTATTTCCCCCCCCCCCCAATTTTTATAGAGATTCTGGCCTGCTACTGAATGTAATTTATTTGTTTAGACTGCAGTCTGTGGTTGTTTTACCTCTGAGTGGCAGTTTTTGGCACACAATGAGCCAGGTTACACACAGGTTTGAGTCCCAGCTGGGTTAGCATTAAGATTTATTTCTGCAAAACTCTCCAGCCTCCCCTCAGTTAGTAGGAGACATCAATGGACTTGGAAAGACCACTGTCCATTGGATGGAACATTAAGCTATGACCCAGTGTGGGAAAGCCATACCCTGTGCATGTTAAATAACATGCTGGATGGATGGTCTTGATGAGTCTTGAATTTCGAAATCTATACCATCTATCCAATGGATCCCCTCCCCCAACCTTCTCTGAGCCTTCAAGGTCCTTGTGACCTGACCATTTAGCCCATTGTGTGCAAAAAAAAAATGCCTCTTAGAGTTAAAACAACCCAAGCCAGGTCACATGATTACTGAGGGCTCAGAGAAGGTTGGGGGAAGGGGACCCACTGCACAGTTGTTAGGAGCCAGATGATTACTTATTGTTAAGGCCATCCAGCATGTTCTTTAGCATACACAGGGTATGGCTTTACCACACATGGGACCACAGCTTTACATCCTGACATGGCTGCCTTTCCAAGTCCATCAGCATCTCCAACTGACTGAAAGCAGGGTTGGGGTTTAGCAGGGAAAAATCTCAACATTGGCATAGTTTGGACTCAAACCTGGGAACTGCAGATTACAAGCCCTCCACGTTGCCAATTGAGCCAACCCCCTTTCCAATGTAGTCTGTTATTAAGCAGCAATAAAAGTAGGTAGTTATGTAAATTTTGAGAAAGAAATGCAAAGAGGCTAATTTTTCCAAAAAGTATTGCGGCTATTATTTTCTTTTGCGTGCACGCGTGTGTGTGTTTGTAAAATCTATAAGTGTGCCAATGTGTAATTTTGTGTATATGCTTGGATATTTTTGATGAAGGAGTACAAACTTTTATTATAACACTGTGCTTAGCTTGGATCTTCCTCAGAAACTTACTTTTTAAGACCTGCATGTGCATTTTGCCATGGCTGTAAACAAATAATGTCAGCTGTCCAAATGAAGAAATCTGCAGTATTTATGGCAAAGAAAGTTGAAAAGTAACTACTCTAGATGCTCTTTTTTTTTTGTATTCCAAGCTAGTATCATGGCATGGATTAATTCACCAGATCGGTATGTACATTGCTATCATCAGACTGTGTTATGCAGGTATGGCCAGTTGCTTTTTTTTTATGAGCCACATAATAAACATATTTTATCAAGTCATCGTGAGATTGTGGCAAAAAGGATCTGTGTCTTGTCCAGATGTCCCAAAATGGTTATGTTTATTTCTGTGACAGCTTCAATCATAATGGTTTTCTTGCAGACAATTTCGAAATTAAAGACAGAAAATGAAAAGCTTAAGGCAGAAAACCGAGCTCTGTCACGAGTGGTGTGCAAATTATCCAAATAGGTAAATGTTTCTTTTTTTAGGAATGTGCATGTCTGAATCTGTTCACATGTACCCAAGGGAAGTGAATATTTCTAAAAACATAAAAGTTTAAGTGGGCTTAATTTGTTTATGAAAAAAAAATTATTATTATTGCGATAAAAGTCTGGTATAAGGCAACTTATACCCCTGATTCTGCACTGATTCTACTGATTTGCATTACCTACATTAAAAAAAATAAGAAATTTCCATGATATTTAAAGTGGATAAACAAATTTGGTGCTCCATAACTTCTAAAATAAGCTTTTTATGGTGAAATGTTCCTGAGGATAAATTAGAAAACTATTCTAAAGTAGTAAAGGTATGCAAAATGATGATGATATTAATAATAATTCTATTCAACATTGGTAACTTTTACCCTTTTTCCTTTTAACTCCTTTCTTTTGTTTTCAGATGCATGTAATTTATATTTATTTATTAATATGGAAAATATTTTTTATATGTATTTTCAATAATAAGTTTCTGTTTTTAAGTTTTGTTTTCTGGCATCCTTAGTTGTATTATATATACATGATTACTGTTTTTGTAGCTGCATTCATTAACCCTTACCATGCTAAGCCTGAAAAACTGAATTGTGCCTGGTGGCCAGGTTTTATTTCAACCATGCTAAATTGTTTTCTCAGTGATCTACTTTGTGAAATGCTAAGACTTTTTTTAAACTCTGCTCAGTCAAATGAAAGAGTGAACTTTGGAAATTTTTTTGCCAAATAACCAATTAACAGAAATAGGTCATGTTATATATCCAGAAGAAATAATATTTAAATGTGATTAAAAAAATGACAAAAATTCAAAGAAAAAGAGAGAGATGTAAAAACTTTATAACCCTTTTTTAAAAATTACAAAGTTTTATTGTGTTTTTCTTATTTTAACTTTAATAAATTTAAAGAAAAAAATTTCCATATTCCTAAAGTATATTATTACTTTAATATAAATAATTCATAATATTTCTATCATTACTTAAATTTTTCATTTATTTAATTTTTTTTCCAAAATTTTTTGGTCATTTATGAAATGCAACACATTATGCTTGAAATTTTTGCTGATTGGCACTGCAGACTAAGGTAGTAGTGTTACAAAATTTATTTTATTCTGAAAGCAAAATTATTTTATAAAAACTGAAAAATATGTAACTAAAAACTGATAAAAAGATGTGACAAAAATAAAAAAATATTTGAAAGCAAATAAAATTTATTTTAATCATTGAGATTGAACTATTCCAGATCAATTTGCATTAGATACTGCTATGGAAAAATTGAAATTTTCCATAGCAAAACCTAAAAATTAGAAATTCTGAATGCTAGTTGTGAAACTACTTTAATTAAAAATAGTACTAAAATAAGTCATTTAAAAATTGAATTTATTATTGTAATGTTCTAGTCAGATAACATCTAAGGTAGCTACCATTTGAGGTCACATATACCTAATGATTTCATTTTTGGTCAAGTTTCAAATAATTATTA
This sequence comes from Ryuthela nishihirai, assembly GCA_038380435.1. Classification (NCBI taxonomy): domain Eukaryota; kingdom Metazoa; phylum Arthropoda; class Arachnida; order Araneae; family Heptathelidae; genus Ryuthela; species Ryuthela nishihirai. The sequence goes on from JAWZYU010000004.1 coordinate 5,589,454, forward strand.
TTTCTAACTGCAGTATGTATTTGAGCAGCAATATAAATAATTCTGGAAGCAGAAAAACAAAATATTTACATCACTAATATTATACTCATTTGAAATTGATATTCGTCTTCTGAATTAGGAAAGCCTAAAGCTTATTACAATCAACAAAATATTTCTGGAAAAAAGAATCATGACTTTCTGGATCTACTTCAGCCAAACTGTCCTTCAAGAATTATACACTGGTACACAAAAGCTAAGTTACAAACATAAAAGTTGATATATTAACCTAACTGGCCAGAATTTAATGAAATTCAGTAGAGATGTACATCAGACTATGATCAAGAACATATGCAAAAAGGAATGCCACATGAACAGTGCTTGCACAAACACATGCAAAATGACACGCACAGAACACAAATTATAAATGATAGTGTCGATACAGCACTTGTCTTGTACAGTATTTCACATACTGATTCATACAGTATTTCATATACTTTCACAATATACAGTATTTCACATGCTCCAAAGCCCATCAGCTTGAAAGAGGTGTTGGAGAACATGCAGATGAACACCTGGAATTATTTGAAGGATTCAGAGAGGTAGATAGCCAATGGTAGTATGTTGCCAGGACAGACCCAAACTGTGGTAGCCAGAGTGCATAATGTCTCTTGGATGGCCATCTTCAGGCTCTGACGATAATATCAGGAGTCCAAGAATGTTTCTTGACAACCAGTTCCAGGCTGGCCAAGAGTCGCAGCATTCCAAAAGGACCAATATCTATCCTCAACAGCAAGATGGAAAAGGGAGATGTCAGCCAGACAACTCATTGTCAAGCTTACCTTGCTTCAGGTATGAAGATTCATGGAGAATTGTGTTCAGGTGGCTTCATGAGAGGGGTTCGTGTGTTAGGAGACTGATGGTTTACCACCTTCTCACCCCCTCTCAAAGATGAGCTTGAAACACCTGATGCAGGCAGCATCACATCTCTACCAAACAGCACTGGACACATATGCTTTTCAGGTACTAGTCCTGTTTCAGTCTGACTGCAGATTCTGTTGTATTCTCACCTCGATAGAATGTGGAACATGCAAACATCCCTACAACATCTGGAAATGAGACTACTATGGAGGAGGAGGTCTTCTGGTGTGAGGAGGCATAATGCTGGATGCCCATATTCCACCCCATATGTTTGAAGATGGCACTGTGCATGCTCAAAGGCACAAAGAGATCCTCGAGCCCTATGTAAGACTTTTCAGGGAATGCTGTTGGCCTTGAGTTCATTTTTATGGATGATAATGCTTCTCATAAGGCTCAGCTATTTGACAATTATCTTGAGAGTGAGGGTATCCACAGGATGGAGTGACCAGCCAGGTCTTTGGATCATAATCTTATTGAGAATGATGTGATTACTTGGGAGATGCATTGGTGTTCTTCATCTCCCATCCAGACCTCCCCTCAGTGTGAGCTCCTGTATATGGTAAGGGGAGGGGACAACTCTGTGAAGGTTCTGCTGGTTCAGTTACCTTCACAGGGTCCTAAATGCTCACCTGTATGTTTGCTGTGCACTGTGACCCATGTTCCTGGAAAGGAGGATCCTAGTAGTTTCTCAGGGGGCCTTATCTGCTCTCCTCAGCTCTTCATTGCTAGCGGGGTCCCTATGGCCCATCTTGCCATTACAGAGCCTGTTTGTTGGAGGGCTGGGCAGTGATTTCGAGAGCTGCTACTACACACTGCTTTGACCTCTGCTTCAGGTAAAGAGGAGGTCTTGGGGAGGACTCAGGATCAATTGGCTGGTGGACTGGACCTCCCAGCGCCAACTATGCAGTATGATGAGTACCTTATGGGCACTGAACTACCTAAAACTAAACATGAGTTCCATTAATAGAATTTCATCAGTCAATGCCACCAAAAGGGCTCAGCATGAGCCACCATCTTCTCTATACCCTTTTTTCATTAACAAAGGATTAGAAAGTGTCGTAGAAGTACTGAAATCCATCAAGTGCCTAAAATCTGGTGACTTGCTCCAATGCCAGAGGTATGACCATGCCCGCACAGCTTGCTGTGGCAAGCCCACTTTTGCTCGTTGTGGGAGCCAGAAACACCTCGATCCTGACTGTATAGCAGAAAAGGCAGGTGCGTGAATTGTAGCAGTGACCATTCAGTGTTCTCCCACAACTGTCCTAAGTGGCTGGAGGAAAAGGAGGTATAATGCCTCAAAATGCTCAATAACATCACATATCCAGAAGCAAGAAATCTTGTTGTGCTGCCTGTTCCACTTCGCAAGGTCTCCTATGCAGGTGGGGCGAGCAGAAAGCCCATCATTGTGATGGCTTCCATGGTGGTGCAGACTGATATCAGCATTTCACCTGTTGAATCTTTCTTGCCTGCAACCAAGTACCTTCTTGCACAGGCGAAATTGAGGTTAATGTCAACATCAACACCAGTTGCTATTCCTGCATCAGTGCCTTCCTCTACCACCTCAGGAAGGCCACTTCCATCATGACCACAGATAGCCAGACCTTCCATAACCATAGGGGCCCCCACCAGAGCCCAAGAAGAAAGTTTTATCCCTCCTCATGTAATGGCTTTAGATCCCTGTCCTGAGATGACTCCAATTACATAGTTGCCAATCACCTCAATTTTTTTAAACTGTCTCTGTGGACAGTGAAAATAAATCGAAAATCGTCATCCACCCATTCTTCTAAGACATGAGATGGCTGTACTCTTACAATGGAATTGTCATGGATTCCAGAGGGATATTGATGACATCAAGGTCCTCCTTTGAGCACACAAGGCCATCTCCATGTGCCTACAGGAAACATACTTACAAACACCCAACAATACCACTATCTGCCATTTTTCTTCATTTGCTTGGACTGGGATGGAGATGGACCAGCTCATGGGAGTTTTGCCATCCTCATGAGCAACCCATTCTCCATTCCAGGTCATTCCCTCACCACCACCTCAGAGGTGGTAGCCATATGCCTCTTCATGGATTTTCATTGACTGTCTGCTCCATTTATCTCCCACCTGGAAGTATCATCTTCCTGGTAGACTTTGATGACCTTGTCTCACAGCTGCCATCCCCCTTCCTCATCATGGGAGACTTCAATGGACAGAGTCCTCTGTGGGGCAGTACTGACACCAATGGGAGGGGTGGGGTTCCAGAACAGTGGCTCCTTGATTAATCACTCTCCCTGTTGAATGCTGGTGTCAGTACCTATTTTCATTCCCCAACCTTCACATTCACTGCCATTGATCTCACAATCTGCTCCTCCTCGATCCTTCCACTCTTTACATGGGAGGTTGAGGACAATCCATATGGAAGTGATCACCTCCCCATAGTATGTCTTATCTCCTGTGGGTGCCTTGCAACCTTCCATGTGTCTCACAGTGGAGACTTCATCGGGCTGACTGGAGTGGCATCAAACTCCTTTATGAGTTTGATGAACACTCGGTTAGCCAGGAGCCAATCAGTGTTGCAGTGGTGGTGATGACAGACTACATCGTCCATGTAGATGCTTTGACTATTCCTCAGACCTCGACCCAGTTTCCAAAACTGTGGTGGAAGTTTGACTGCACCGCCTCTCTTAAGGCTCAGAACAAGGCTTAGGGATGTTTTGGAGATATCCAACACCCCCCAACCTTGAAGCCTTCAAGCATGCCAGGCGAAAGCTCATTTTGTTCAGTGCCAGATTCAGAAGAAATCTTGGAAAAAATATGTCTCCTATTACCTGCATGACAGTTCTAAGGTTGTGTGAGGTAAGGTGTGGAAGATGAGTGGGTACTATAAGTCCCACTCAATATCAACCTGGAGCACAATGGACAGGCAATTGCTGATGCTCTGGGGAAGTCATTCTCCTATATATCTTCCTCTTCTTCATACTCCCCAAAGCTTTTGGCCCTGAAGAGCAAAACCAAATGCTGTCCACTATCTTTCCACTCAAATATCATGGAGCCTTACAACAGACCATTAACAGCAGAGGAGCTTTGCCATGCTCTGCACACTTCTCATGCATCTGCTATTGGTCCAGACAGTGTCCATTATGCCATGCTCCAACGTCTCTCACCATCAAGTAAGGTTCGGCTGCTCCAACTTTTCAAGAGTATTTTCTTCGAGGAGCAGTTTTAGAACTCTTGGCAGGAGGCCATCATCTCGGCCTTCCCCAAGCCAGGGAAAGATCCCAAAATTCCTTTGAATTATCATTCCATCCCGTTGGTGAGCTGCATATGCAAGGTGTTGGAAAAAATGGTAAATACCAGACTGGTCTGGTATTTAGAACACCACGACCCTCTTTACAACTCTCAGTGTGGCTTTCACTGGCAAAGGTTTACCTTAGACCCCCTGATTCGCCTCGAATCAGTGATCAGGAATTCATTTTTACGTTGAGAGCACCTGGTGCCAATTTTCTTTGACACTGAACAGGCATACAACACGTGTGGAGATTCGCCATTTTTTGTGATCTCCATAGCTTTGGCTTGAGAGATCACATGCTGATCTTCATTTTTAACTTTTTGTCTTTTCCTGTCCATGTCAGCAGCATTCTTTCGCGGTCTTTCTACCAAGGATGGGGTACCACAAGGCTGTGTCTTGAGTGTTACACTTTTCACTGTCAAGACAAATTCCATTACACAACAACTCCTGTATAGTGGAACATCAGGTGGCATCATTCAATCATATTTCCTCTGACTGTAGGCAATGCCCTCTATGTTGATGATTTTTGCACTTTTGCACATCGTCCAGCATGCAGGTTATTGAATGACAACTGCAAATAGCCTTGAACATCTCTTGGTTTGGGCAATGGCTAATGTGTTCTATTTCTCCCCACAGAAGATTTCTTGTATGTACTTTTTCCACAAGCATAATCATCATCTGGACCCCCAAGCCACAGATTGGGAGTAATATCATTCCAGTTGTGGCAGAAACTAAATTTCTTGGTCTCATCTGTGATCGAAAATTTACCTTTTTACCCTATATACAATATCTAAGGTCCAACTACACACAGGCATTTAACATCCTGAATGTCCTCTACTCCCTCTCTCAGGGAGTGAACTGATGTTCCCTGCTCCACCTCTAATGTACACTAGTTCCATCAAAACTGGACTATGGATCCCAGGTGTATGACTCCACCTGGGATTTGGTGGTGAAGGTGTTGGACCTCTTCATCATCAAGCCCTCTGTATTTTCACAGGGGCCATCCACACTTCAGTGGTCCAGAGTCTAGATTGAGATTGATCAACCATCATTATCTATTTGCCATCAGCAGTTGTTCCTACAGTATGCAGCAAATTTGTGATCCCTGCTAGGCCATTCCAATTGCAACTCTGTTTTCAGCCCTTAGTGGGAAATGCTATACCAGAATCGCCTGACTGATTCATCCTTTCGTTCAAGGCTATCTCAGAGACATCAACATCAGTCTCGATAGCATTGTCCAGTCAACAGCTGAGCCACTTCCACTGTGGCTTGCTGTTCCCCCTTCCTGCAACTTTTTTCTTTGCAGGACGGGGAAGGCCTTTACACCTGACTGTGTACCAGCAACTCTTTGCCAGCCACCATGCTGAGCATCCAGATTTCTTTCCCATCTTCACAGATGGTTTGAAGTCTGGCACATCAGTGGGATTGGCCATGGTCTATCTGACTAGATCCCACAGCAATGTGCCATTTTTACTGCAGAGTTATACTCTATCAACCTCACTGTGGATGACATAATGGCTAAGCATTATCATTGGTGTACCCTCTACATTGATTCACTGAGCTCGCTACAGGCTTTGATCTCTATGAGGCATCAGCCTCACCCTGTTTTCTCCAAAATCTACCAGCAGCTCCATCATCTAGCAACCACTACCACCATCATCATCTGTTGGGTGCCCGCTCACATTGGGATCAGGGGTAGTGACCTGGCAGATGCTGCTGCCAGGTCAGCTATGCCACTGTCCTACTCTCCAATGCCAGTTCCATACCTGGAATTCTTGAAGTGTTTTACTGTCAAGCTTTGGGCACAGTGGGAACAATCTTGGTTGGAATAAATTGCAAACAAACTTCAAAAACACAACAAATTGCAATGCATGCAACATTGCAAACAAACTTCAAAATCAAGTCCATTATCAAACCATGGCAGTCTTGTTTTTGCAGGAATTGCAAAGAGAAGGTTGTACTTGCTCGACTCCACTTGGGTCATTCATTTACTACACATTCTTTTCTTCTACTGGCAGATGACAAGTCTAAGTGTGAGTTTTCTGATACCATTTTATCCATTAAACATATTTTAATTCATTGTCTAGCTTTTAACCTTGAATGTAGATTATATTTTACCTTTCACAATTTTTTGTCTGATCCCCTTACACTTTGACACCTTTTACATGATGACTTGCTTTTAATTTTAACCCCAGTTTTTGAATTTTTTCACTTTACTGCTATTTTATTCAACTTTGATGATTTTAACTTTTTAATCTTTTGACATGTTGTTTTTCTTCTGTGGATCCTATACACCCATTGTTGATTATTCTCTTTTACACTTGTTGACTTTTACCCTGGTTTTCTATGGTTTATTTGCTATATACTTTTCCCTTTATGTGTTTGCCATTTTCGTTGCCTTCATTTACTTTGTGTGTTCCTTTTAACTTTGGTTGTGGGTTTTGATGTCTTTTATTTTTTTATTTACCCTCATTTGCTTCAATATGGCCTAGTTGTCATTGCACCATAAAACCTTAACTCTTCCAGAAGCCTCCAGATCTGCGATCTGTGCTAACAGAACAATGGTGTTTATAGTCATCCAATCTCATCCATCATCTTGTCACCAATATGCTTGATCGTTGTGTAGCATGCATGGTGGTCAGAGGCAATCATATACTCCCTTATGTCCCTCTGTCATCAGGAGGTCGTGGGTTCATATCCCACCTGGCTCAAGACAATTTTTCCTCTGAAATTGATATTGTATTGAATTAAGAGTGATACTTTCCTTAACAGTTGAACAAAATGTTGAGAAATTTCTTCAATTTATTCAATTGTAGACTCAGAATAAACTTGCCATCTTCATGACATACTTATCATTCACTTCTTGAGGCTGAAAGCAGCTGGGACAATGCTATCATGGGACAGAAAATTGTGTACTGTAGGTAGAAGGTTCATAATATCAATTAGAGGAGATCTTGATATGAGGCCAGCAGCTCAGCGGTTGGGCACCTTGCATGTCATTTGGAGGTTGTGGGTTCCTATCCCACCCGGCTCAAGACAATTTTCCTTAAAAATTAATATCAGTGTTGAACTAAGAGTGAACTTTCCTTAACAGTACTCCCTATTGATCATTGGAATAATGCATTTCTGCTACCACTAGTGTAGGACTGTTTTTGAGCATTATTCCTGACTGTCCATTCCTATGCATCTCATGTTTGCATGTGGTCTTTATCATGGTCTGATGTACCTCTCAGCTGAATTTTATAAAAGTCTCTCAAGTCATTATGTTGCTGTATCAACTTTTATGTTTGTAATGTAACTTTGGTCTCCACCAGTGTAGTTTAACAGAAAAAAAGTAGAAACAGTGAAAAAAAAATCAAGAAAAGACTTTGTACTTACCAATGAAATTCTAATATGTATCTGTATAGGCTGACACATGGACTGAATGCTTCAAACTCAAACCAGATGTTGCTACTTGCCTACATATTCCTATTTAAGCAGCATATTGTGCAGAGAGAGACTCCGTTGGTTTGGCCATGTTGCCCATGTGAATAATTACAGATTGGCGAATAGGGTTATGAACAGTGTGCCTAAAGGCCTCAGAAAGAAGGGGAGACCTAGGATGCGGTGGGTGGACAATGTCAAACAGGACCTTGTTAGAATTGGTGTGCAGTGACCAGATGCAGTAGATGTAGCTCAGGATAGACTTGCTTGGAGAACTAAATTGCACCGTCTGGTTGGACCTCCGTAGCCCATGGCTGCTTGAGGAGGAGGAGGAGGAGGAGGAGGATAGATAAAAAAATTTAGAAATACTAAAATAGTTTTAAATTTCAAAATATACTAAAATGATGCAAAAATATGTGTACAGCTGTATTTTCAGCAAATCACTGAAATCCTCAAAAAAAAAATTTCCCTTGCTGTCTGACTTTTGATTGAAAATACAGATAGGCAGACTTTTAGTAAATAACTGAATTAACTCACTGGAGCTCTCTGTCAGTGGGGAAGTGTGGTAAAAATATAAGTACCACTAGCAGTGATAGTGTATTTTGCAGTGTGCTAATAGCAGTTTGAAGAAGAGAAATTTTTTTTGTTCCTTTCTTGCATCAAGTTGAATAAATGAAAAAAAATATATATTATTTAGGATCTCTGAACTATCTATTTTTATAGTTTTAATATATATAAAAATGTAAAATTTATCTCGAATTTTTTTTACTAATGACATTGTTTAGTATTTATGGCCGCATACCCAGGCTTTGTGAACTGCATTTTCACATCCATGCCACCATAGGGTTTAATGAACAGCTCGACCTAAATATTTCTATCTTGAAACATTGATTTGCTTTTGTCCTCCCTCCTGAAATATTTCTGCTGATTCCCATGGTCAAAATTTATGCACACTTTTTGCAACAGTGTTCTTGGAATGTTTTAAATTAGTGTATTTGAGCGTTAGAGTTAATCCATCTTGTCACATTAGTGCCACCATGACTTGGCAAGTAAGAAAATATGCAGAGCAAAACTAAGGAAAAGAAATTACACATTATTTTCTGAATAATGATTGAATGATATTTTACTTTGTTCTATGATTGACCATTTCCCAGTTTTTATTCTTAGTTTTATTACATGTAGTATAAAAATATTTATATTATTTATAAGACACAGATGACACTTTGTCCAGGTATTTAAATGTACTGCTTTTAGAGTACTGATTTCACTCTTAGATTTGATGGCAAGAAATGTAGTAGTTCTGTGTATGTACACAGCATGATTTATGTGCAATTTTTGTTACTGTCAGTCTTCAGTTAATCTGGTTAATTGGTAGTCTTCCTTAAGTAATTTTAATATTTGTGATGTAACTAAATGCAATACTAATGAATTGGCATATTAGTCGCATCTAGACAGGCAATTACCCTTTTTTTGTGGGAGTGGGAGGTGGCTGAGAATAAGACTTGAGAGTAGGGTTTCCCAGTTGCTAAAATAGTCTATTGAACAGGAAAGGTAAAATGATATTCTATATGGAATAAGATTTTGTAGTTTTTTTTAATCTACTTTTAGTGTTGGACATGAAATATGGGGTGAAGTAGAATAATACAAAGACAACTGTTTTGGATTTCAAAGCAGGTAGAGAAGTTTGAGATTTTGTATAATATGACTAGTTTTGGTGGGGGTGAGGGGTACCGGACTCTCTGTCCCCCATCTCCAGGGTACGTTCCTCTATCTAGGGATGATCTGGGATGAGTAAATAAAATACTGAATGACAATCATCATGAGATGAGTATATAAAATACTGAATGACAATATTTTAAATCCAGTAATTTTATTAAATGTTTACAGTAACAAAATTTCATCATTTAACAATAAGAATTAAACTGTAGTATATATCTCACTTATATTTTACATTTTGTTAGTCGTGATGCACTTATGCTTCAAGTCCATTGAAAGCTATATGATTCCTTTAACTAGGTAACAACAACATGCCCTGCCTCATCTTCATATATTTATTTGACATATTTCAACTGAAATATTGTTATTTAAAAAAGAATATACTTATTCTGCTGTGGATAAGTTAGTCCTGGATAATGTACTTTATACCTGTCTGTTTACTGCTTTTTTGTTATTTGTCAGTTTGTTTTGGTGCTTGTCGAAATGGTTATCCTACCATATCTTCCCAGCCAGTTAACTCATCTCTATGAGTTGTATGTTAAATGAAAGCTTGTGATGTAGAGTGCCATAAGCTATAAAAATTTTACTCACTGTGCTTTCTTGTGATTAAAATTTCATGGGGGTTAACCCCCCAATGAATTTTATTTCAAATTAAAGCTTGTGATCTGGTTACTTCAAATCACACCTAAATAAATGAAAAGGAGGAGGAAAATGGTGGCCAATCTTTCAAGTTGTGATGAAAGCTTCCAAAGTTAAGCGTTTTTAGCGACAAATTGTAAAGATATAAATTAAAAATTTTAAGAATTACCTATTTTCCCTGCCCTGAAAAAAGTAAAAGAAAAAAACTAATGCATACTGATGGTGAAATCCACTCACTGAATTTGTATTTGTTCCAAATGAAGATAGGGTGCTAATTGACATACCCAACGAAAAATGTTAGCACCCCATCTTACTTTGAAGTTAATATGAATTCAGTGAATGATTTCACCATTGGTATGCTTTAGTTAATTTTTTTACTTTTTAGGACAAAGAAAATAATGTTTTATTTATTGTTTTTTAGATTGATTTCTGCATCCTTCAATATTATCAGCAATGTGTAGTGCATTACTCAATTGTGACAAAGTGCATTGAATGGTATTGATGGAAGTGTGATTGGGGGCCCTGTTTATGAAAATATGATTATGTTTGAACAAAAATATTTGTCATTTTTAAAAGAAGTTAAAAATTGCATTCTACTATTATTGGTGAAGAAAGTAGTATTTAAGAAAATTGGTTGTGGTTAAGGAGACACATACACAGAGATTTTGAATAACTCATTGAGCCAATGATAAAATTTCTATGTAGTTTAGCATTTGAAATTATTATTGCTTTTTTTGTCCTATAAAAATTCTTGGCAGCTCTGGCAATCAATAACAACATATCATTTTAAGAAAATTGCTCAATATTAAAGTCATTATTATGCAATAGTTTTAAAAACACCAAACAGTTTATCAGCTTCAGTTGCAGTTCTTGGCAAATTAGTGGACAATAGCTTCAGAATAGGTGAGAGAGAAGAAGCAAGTGCAATCCAATATTGAATTAAAGTATAGAAGCAATTCTCTAAATATCTGCATTAATTAAAATTATAACTAATTTTTTGATAGGGGCTTTAGGTTGGATTGCTTTATCTCTGAGTGGCACTTTTTTGCACACAATGGGCTAAATGGCTAGTCACCAAGACTCTAAGGGCTCAGAGACGTTTAGGGGAGGGGATCTATTGGACAGTTGGTGAGAGACAGATGGTAGCTTAACATCCCATCTGATGGAACTTTGACAGGGGCAGAGGTTTGTGTAGTTTAATTTTGCACAACAGGTACATGATGTGATATTTCCAGATTTGAATTCCAACTGTGCCTGCATTGAGATTTATCTATGCTAACCCCTATTTTGCCATCAGTGAGAAAGAGGACACCAAGGGCTTGGAAAATTCACTGTCTATTGAATGGGACATTAGTCCTGTTGTACAGGAGGCCATACCCTACACATGTTAAAGAATCTGCTTGATGGCCTTAACAGGAGGCTTCCATCTGTCTCCTAACAGTATTCAGTCAATTACCTTCCCCAGCCTTTTATCAGCACTTGGGGTCCTTATTACTAGCCATTTAGCTCATTGTGGGTTGGGTTGTTTTACCTCTGAGCAGCACTTTTCTGCACACCATGGGCTAAATGGCCAGGTCACATTGACCCCGAAGGCTTAGAGAAGGTTGGGGGAGGGGACACACTGGAACAGCTGTTGGGAGACAGATGGTAGCCTCCCATCGAGGCCAGCCAGCGTGTTCTTTAACGTGCACATGGCTCTCCCACGCACGGGGCCAAGGCTTAATGTCCCATCTGACAAATGGCAGCCTTTCCAAGCCCATCGGTGCTCCCTACTGACCGTAGGCAGGACGGGGAATTTTGAGGAGATAAATCTCAATGTTGACCCAGCTGGGACTTGAACCTGGGAACTACAGATTACGAGCCTGGCACGCTACTGACTGAGCCATCCCCGCCCCTAGCTCATTGTGTGCACGGCAGTGCCACTCAGAGGTAAAATACCCAAGGCAACTATCCATTGGGTGGAATGTTAAACCATGGCTCTATTAACTGGAGAACTCTACTCTATGTACATTAAAGAATGCTGGATGGCCTTGACATGAGGCTTCTGTCTACTTCATAACAGCTGTCCAGTGTGTATTCCCTTTTCCTGCCAACTTGGAGTCCTTGTGATCTGGCCATTTAGTGCATTGTATGAAAAAAATGTGTGTTCAGAGGTAAAACAGCCCAAGAAGCCATTTGATGATAAACTTGAGTTTGGTATTATGTACAACACATTCTACAGCAGGTCTACTCAACTAATTTTGATTGGGTCCATGTTTATTCTTCCATAGCACTGGAGATCCAAAACTTTTACTGTTTTGATTTTCTGTTTTTCATGAAAAAAATCTGCAGTTAACTGTGTTCTGTAATGAGCATATTAAAATCAAAACTTAGTAGTTTGTTTAATTTTTTTTAATGTTTCAATTGTAAGCCACTGTTTGCAAGGATTCTTTTTTGAGTATCTTTCAGGATACAAGATTCAGATGCGTATGAGTTCAGTGGGAGATTGATGCATATTGACTAGCTAGAATCACTGTGTTAACCCTGAATACACACTTATGATCCAACCCACTAGACAGCAAAGAATTAGGCCTCTCAATTCAGTTCTAAGATAGCTCTTATGCATTGTTTCCCATTCTAACATAATGAAAAACCTACCAAAAGAGGTCTTTTTGGTGTTACAATACAACATAGCAAAGGACCTCCTCAATAGATCTTTTTTTTTTCATTTCTTGCAAATAATTAAAAATTTTACATTTCTTTTGTTCTGATTCTGAGCTTCAGTTCTCTTTATTGTTTTTGAAAGAAATAATAGGAACATTGCATCCAGAAGGGAGTGGATATTTGTTTTCCCCACCTCTGCAATCTAAAAAAATAGTTTTAAATATGCAATGTGTTTCAAAAGTTTAACAAGTTTACTAAAATGCATGAAATTTTAAATGTATACATATATTGATATAAAAATTGATTGATTGTGTTTTTGAACTGAAATGCCTTTTAAATATAAAACAAAAAATAGTGGAAAACAGATAGAATGTGTTTACAGTTATTTAGACTTTTGAATCATAATTATGTATTAAGGGAAAATAAGAGCTGTAAACTGCAAATTCATGAAATGAATGTATTATAATTGGAATATGATAAGGAAGAAATGATTAAAATTAATCAACTTCTAATTCGTATTACTTGTTAACTATGGCCTATATCAAAAAATGCCTGATAAAATTTTCATCTTATTTTTGACCAAGAGGAATTGTGCTATGTGAAGTTTGCGTGATATTTATAAGACAACTTGTAGACAGTTTTTAAAAATGGCTATTTATTTCCTATAACTATATATATATATAAGCATTGATATTCTACCTCTGGATCTGGTGGGAAGACATAGAGTATCATTATAATCCTCACTCTTTTTTAGTTATTAACTCATTTTGATAATATTCTTACAATCCAAACATAAAATCACAAAACAAGGTTAACATATAACAAGAACAGTTGAAGCTTGCATATTCTCAGATTTTATATAATGGTGATTTCTTTGAGATAATGTTTCAAGCCATTTAATTTTTTTAAGAGTGATCAATGCTTCTCTAATAAATTTCCTACAAAGCCTATAGGTATCTGGAGATACCTATAGGCTTTGTGCCTACAGGTATCTGGAGATACCTATAGGCTTTGTAGTTTATTCTAGTTTTGAACATAATTGAAGCTTGTAACTAAAACACATGTACAGAGTCACAGCATAACAGTCATGTTTCCCAATCATCATAGTAATTTATCAGTGTGTCATTAGGTTAATGTTGATAATACTATTATTTCATTGATAATAATTTTATTTTAGTGTGGCTCATTGTATTAGAGAATAAATTTTCATTACTTACAGGTGAACTACTAAGTTTTTATCAGTGCCTAATAATTCTCAGTTCCAAATAAAATTCTGAAATATGAAGTTTTATTTTAATGATTAGCAACATTTCTGTATTCTTCCCCTTTAAATACTAAGTGATTATAATTGTGTCAATTTGTGGGCTGTGGACAGAAAACAATTGGCTGCACAGAATTGAAATTTGGAATGGACAATAGTCAAATAATGTGGAATGGTATGAAGAAAGAAATTAGTTTGGAAAGTGCCACTAAGTGGAACATAACACTGCAGAGAATGATCATGCAAATTATACTCCAATCATTTGTCTGTGGAGAGATATAAGAGCAGGTGATAACAGAATGAAAACAGAAAGCCACCATGAAACTTGAATTACAGGATCAAGTTGGGTTGGGTTGTTTTACTTCTGAGTGCCACTTTTTTGCACACAATGGGCTAAATGGCCAGGACACAAAAACCCCAAGGGTTCAGAGAAGGTTGGGGGAGGGGACCCACTGGAACAGCTGTTGGAAGATAGATGGTTGCCTCCTGTCAAAGCCATCCAGTATGATGATAGGGGCATCTACTGTTAAATGTTCCAACTTCAATTGCCCTTTAAATATTAAGTGAATATTGTTTGAAAATTGATAGTACATGCACAGGGTATGGCTCTCCCACACATGGGGGGCATGGCTTAATGTCCCATCTGACAAATGGCAGCCTTTCCAAGCCCATCAGTGTCTCCTACTGACCATGGGCAGGGTGGGAGTTTTGCAGAGATCATCAACACTCTCCCAGCTGGGACTCTAACTTGGGAACTGCAGATTATGAGCCTGGCACGCTACTGACTGAGCCACCCCTACAGGATCAGATATTGTTGGTTAAACTCTAAAAAAATCACTCCTGCTACAACTGCATCCTTGAAAAAAAGTGCGTCTCCCCCTGCTCCATATTGACACAGTTTAATTATAACCACCCTAGATACTGTTAAGTTTTAATATAAGGAAAATTGTAGTATTCTGTTTTGTGAAAAATTAAAGATTTTAGGAAGAGAACCAATTTTATGACTGTGTTTTATTTCTATATAGCTATTGTGAACATTTTTGTTAAAATATTTATGTTCTGGATGGAAAAAAATTGTTATAAGAAATATCTGAAAAAGTGACTAGATAGCAGATCTCTGGACATTTAATGTAGTTAGCATGTTGGAAATGGGTGAAAGTGATATTGCAGTATATTTGATTGAATCTGTCTCAGTGTATCTGAAATTAATAGGTAAATTATGGTTTAAGAGAAAACAATACATAATGGATTAATTTTCTGTGCAATAGATCCTCTTTTACAGAAATTCAGTAATACTTTTTATGAGAAGATACACACTATATTACAAAAAGGAGCTGGGTACTTCATCTTATGTGAATAAAAAGCCACATTCCTTAACTTTGAAAGTAAGTTTTTTTTATTTTAAAAAATATTACTGGAAATAAATTGAAGATCTCCCTCAATCTCTCTAATATGTTTTTTGAAATATTTGTTTAATATTTAAAGAATTATGGAAGTCAAAACATTTAACTGTAACTTTTGCTAGTCCTGAAAAATTTCTTCAAAAGATAAGCACAATTATTCTAACAAATCTGTAACAATAATAAATAACAATCACTAACATAAATGTACCTAGCCTTTTAGCCCATTGTGTGCACAAAAGTGCTGCTCAGAGGTAAAACTACACAACAATTGCATAAGGATGCTTTCAGTTTTTATCAATTTGAGAGGGAAAAATGGTTAGAGAGAGTATAATAGGGGCATCTGCTGTTAAATGTTCCAACTTCAATTGCTCTTTAAATATTAAGCGAATATT
Source organism: Ryuthela nishihirai (assembly GCA_038380435.1). NCBI lineage: Eukaryota > Metazoa > Arthropoda > Arachnida > Araneae > Heptathelidae > Ryuthela > Ryuthela nishihirai. Next base: position 5,605,105 of record JAWZYU010000004.1, read on the forward strand.
GTTGAAAATTGATATTTAGATAGATTTGAGTGAGATCTTCAATTTATTTATCTCATAATATTTTTCCTATAAAGAAAATTAAAAATTTCAAAGTTAGGGAATTCTGAATGTGGCTCTCCATTCATGTGACATAGATCAATTTTAGAGGAAAACTGTCTTCAGCCACGTGGGATACGAACCCATGAACTCCTGATAACATGTCAGGTGCTCTGGACCACTGAGCTACCCGCAGACACCTGACATGTTATCAGAAGGTCGTGGGTTTGTATTCCACCTGACTCAAGGCAATTTTTCCTCTAAAATTGATCGACATTAACTTCAGAGTGATTCATTAAATACGTCAAAAATATCTCTTAAATTTAAATAATGTAACATAGAATCATCTGGTTACTTTTTGTAATACATTGCATACAAGTATTGTAAGGCCCAGTTTTAGAACCACCATCTTTCCTTACTATTTACTTAATGGATTGTCATATGGATCTGATCATATGTTGTAAAGAAAAAGGGAGAAAAAAAACACAAAAAGAGTGGAAAATTTAAATATTTAATATATGCAAATGATATAACTGTTGATTAATAAATATATAAATTTTTAAAATTACTTAACTGACTGAATAAAGAGATTAATCAAACTATGAAAATTATTAGAAATTGTGACTGTATGACAATTTTACCATAAATGTTAAGAAAAAACATTAGCTTTAAATATTTAAATATAGAATTCCAGTTATTATAAAATGACACAGGAATTCTATTAACTGATAAACACATTGATACATTCCACAGAATCAAATTCTTTGCAAATCTGGGGGTAGATGATAAGTTAAAATGTTATTATCGCATAAGAAATATAGATTTGAATAGAATTATTGAAATTCACAAAAAATTGGAATGCTGCAAAGAATTAAATACATGATTAGTTACAAAATTATAATAACCTTATACTGTGCTTTCATTATTGTAAGTATAATTTATGGTATTTTAGTATGGAGAAGTGCCATTACATAGAACTGAAACATAATTATTATTTTGCAAAAAAAAAAGGAATGTCTAGGTAGTTTTAGTGTTGCTGTTTAAACAAAAGTATTTGTTTACAAATCTTGGTATTCTTAATATCAGTGGAATTTTTGAATTAATTGTAGAATATGTATTGAAGATGCAAAACAACATACTTGATTTGCCAATATTTTCAGAGTATATAGATACAGTACAGAAATACATGATCATAATGCAAGATTTAAAGAATAACTGAGAATTTCATCCTTTTAGAAAATTTATTAGGTAGTAATCATTAGCCTACTTTGTAGTAAATTTTTGAATAAAGATGCCTAATTACATAACTTGTGTAATGATAAAACTTAGTGTAACATACTGTACAAATATCACTGCCATTGCAATGATTCATTTCTATTTACTGTTGATGTTTATTATTATTGCGTTTCACTATATATGGGAAAGGGCATATTATGAAAGCTTCAACTAATTCTGTTCACTGTTGTCACTAAGTTCATTCTTTTGTTAAGCTGACTTTTAATCTTACATGTTTAGCAAAATAATGAATTATTATTATGCAGGGTGTTTGAAGTTAACCCTAGAGGGAGAAGAAAGATCTAAAATGCCACATTAATCTTCTTATTGCTTAACTGTATATAGCAACAAATACATATTAAAATGTTAAGCAATCCATTACTGTGCATTTGGCATGATGAGAGTTAACAATAGTTATCATGTGTTTAATTTATATATATACATAGATATTTTAATGTTAATCATGCATGAGTTGAACATATACTTGCATGCAGTGTAGCAGCTTAAATGGCTTGTTTTTAAAGAATAATAATTATATTAGGAGAACGAAACTTTTAATCAGTATGAAATAATGTAGCAGTTAGAATTTTAGTGCATTATTAAATTAAATATGATAATAATTTATATCAAATCAATTGTAATTTGATTTCATTAACAGGACCAGCTACAGACTTTAGACTGCCCTGAGGCAAACAGTTGAACAGCTGAACAATAAAAAAATTCTGCGTTAACAAATTTTAATCAGGGAAAATCAAGTTTCAAGAAACTCATCCAGTTGTCATCATTTGGCCCTAAATACTCCCCTTCCCCCAATCTGATGTTCCACAGAACTTGCTTACTCTCCTGAAGCACTGTTCTTTAACACACATTTTGACATGAGTTCAAAGCATATTGTTTCATTTTGATAACGTGAAGAGAAACCCCCAAACATTTTGTGAAAAAGGCCATTTGTAGCATTTTAAATCATTGAGAGAAAATTTAATTTGGTGAACCAAAGGAAAGTTATTTTGGTTCCATTTTTACATTAATTCAATATTAAAACTACAGTTTCAGGAAGTGTTTCAAGTATTCAGTGCATTTTAGATTTGGGCCTTTTTCATAGAGGATGCAAGAAAATCCAAAGAAATGTATAGGAAGTCAATGTGTAAAGAATATGATACATATATTTGCAGCTAATCTTAATTGATTAATAATTCCTAATCTTAATTGAGGACATGTGATACATTGCTAAATTTTGGTTCATTTACTACTGAGGAATGTTTACATTTCAATAATTTTTTGTGATCGCTCACAATTCTTTTGATATAGCATTGGAAAAATTAGTCTTTAAAAATATTTATAATTAACTGAATGTTATTATGCATATAATTTTTCAAACTCTAAACCATTTTTAAGTCATTTTTGAGATAAGAAAGAGATACATAATCAAGTTAATTTTATATTTTATTATAATTTTAACATTTTACTTAAGTACAGGTGCATGGTCTGTAAATGGAAGATAGGTAGTCACTGGAAGGAGAGCTATGCACCAAGCCCTGTGATGATGCATAGAACCGACCAGGCCTAGCACTTAATGTCCAACCCTGCCTTCTCATGGTGCAGACCATTAAGTACCTTTCAAAAGAGCTACTCTCTTGTGGAAGTGAACGGAAGGGGAGTGGCCTACCTATTAATGTGGCCTACTGATCTGGACAACTGTGGCTACTTTTCTTTTTTTTCTACCCTTCTGAGGAGTAGTCAACCACACAGGGTCATGGTGCTGACCATATATACTAACCTGAATGGAATTATGACTCTGAGCTTGATTATGGATCCTGATTTTGCTGAACTGGTGGGCTTCTGTGGAGAGAAAATCTTCCGCTGTGTTTTCTGTTTGTTTGTGGGTTTACAGCCCCAAGTAAATAGATTCACAGGATATGTTTATCCGCTTGTGGATAACCTTTACCAGAGGTCATCGCAGGCACCTGCACTCTTTGCTTCTATTGGCATCATTAAATTCTACTTTGGAGGAAGTCTTCCAGTGTAGATGGCTTCAGCCTTTAATGGTGGGGGAACGAGTCTTTGCCCCATGTCTGCGATTAGGGGGCTGTTTGATATTGTCGGCATTCCCTCTCTCAATAAACATAGTTTCTTTAAACATCCCACTAACCATTTTCTCTCCATAGGTAGTTGAAATATGAGGACTCTGCACAGAGCTTATTTTCTTCATGTCCTCACACAAGAATTCCACTGTTATAATTTAGATATTCTTGGCCTGCAAGAGACCAGATGGGCAGATAAAGGTCAGATTCTTAAAAATAATCTTAAATTACTCTTTTCAGGGAGGAAAACAATAAACATCACCAAGGTGTGGGTCTGCTTCTCAGCAGACACACTAGTGATGCTCTTCTAGGATATGAGTGCATTAATGAAAGGTTTTTTATAGCAAAATTTCAGACAAGCATTAAAGACTTGAATGTTATCTGCTGTTATGGCCCCACTGCTGATGCTGATGAGGATGAGAAGGATAGGTTTTACAGACAACTTCAGGATATTTTGAATTCTGTCAAGAAAGGAGATATTACCCTTGTTCTTGGTGACTTCAATGCCAAAGTTGGTACTGACTCTGACCTTTGGGGAGGGGTGATTGGCCCTTTTTGTATTGGTAGCTGCAATGGCAATGGGCAACGTCTCCTACAGGTAAGTAAACTCAATGGTTTCAGAATAACTAACACATATTACAAACACCGCGACATACATAAGTACACATGGGTTTCACCTGATGGGCTGCATAGGAATATGATTGATTATTTATTAATTAACAGCAAATGGGCTAGTTCTGTTAGAAATGCCAGGGCATATAGGGGAGCTGAAATTGGATCTGACCATTACCTTGTTAAAAGTGTCTTGCAACTTAAACTTAAAAAGTGTTGTGCTAGGGTTAAAAAATTTGCTTTTAAAACTGAAGCTCTGAAAGACCCAGTTATAGCCAAAGCTTACCATGATAGGTTACTTAGTCATTATGACAGTCATGGTATGCTTACTACTGAAGTTGAGGAAGAATGGGATCATTTTAAACAGGCTTTTTTGGACACTAACAATACTCTTTTAGGAAAAAAGGAGCAGAAGAGACAGAATTAGCTGAGTGATAAGGCACTTGAGCTTATTTCGGAAAGAAAGAACTGCAGGAATGTCCTTAATCAATACCCTACTAGTACTAATAGAAAGCATTACAGAGAACTTAATAAACGTGTAAAAGATCAGTTAGCTGCTGATAAGAATCTTTGGCTTGATAGTTTGGCTGACGAAGCCGAGGAAACAATTAGACAGCACAACAGCAGAGAGCTGTACCAGATAGTTAATATTTTGTGTGGTAGAAAATGGACAGGTATACTGGGATTGAATGATAAACAAGGCTAGGTGGGTTGAGCATTTCAGTGATGTTCTAAACAATGTGATTAGTTCTACTCCCATTGTTTGCAATGATGATAGATGCATTGGTGGCTTTAATGTTGGCCTTATAACACAATCAAAAGTTATTTTGGCTATTTCTAAACTTAAACTTCATAAATCCCCAGGGGTAGATGAAATTACTACAGAAATGCTTAGAACTGGGAATGTTTCGGTTCCCATTTGGATGACTGAAATTTTGAATATCTTTTATGATAAAGGCATGGTTCTTAAGGATTTTACCAGAGCTATTATTATCCCTATTTTCAAAAAAGGTGATCGCAGTTCTTGTGATAACTATAGGGGTATCAGCCTACTCTCTGTTCCAGGTAAAGTTCTTTGCATGATTGTGCATAATAGAATTAAGAATCTGGTTGACAGGCAATTGTGTGATGAGCAATGTGAATTCAGAAGTGGTAGGGGATATTTTCACTTAGGCAGATTCTTGAGAAATGTTTAGAGTTTCAGAAACCTTTGGTTGCTAGCTTTGTTGATTTCAAAAAGGCCTTTGAATCTGTTGATCATCATAATTTGTGGTTGATTGTGAGATCATATGGTATACCTGACAAGTTGGTTAACATAATGAAAGCTCTCTATAATACCACTGAGTCGTGTGTGAGAGTTGGTAAGGCTTGTAGCCATTGGTTTAGCATTCTGGTGTTCGACAAGGGTGCATTTTGTTTGCTTTTCTCGTTAGTTTGGTTATTGATTATGTTATGCGAAATTCACTACAAGGGAAAGATTTTGGCCTTAAATGGACTGGAGATAAGAAAATTTCTGATTTAGATTATGCTGATGATTTAGCCCTTTTGGCAAATGTTGATGAGATGAACTCTTTCATTAGAGCTGTTGATTAAACTGGTAGTAGAGTAGGTTTGGTTATAAACAGAGAGAAAATTAAAGTGATGAAAATTGGTCAAGCAGGTTGTGATTCAGTTAATATAAATGGTTGCAGTATTGAGAAGGTGTCACAGTTTAATTACCTTGGGAGCTATGTAACAGATACTGGTGATGTGAGGCATGAGATTAACGGACGAATAGGGATTGCTGCTGGGACTTTTAAGAATCTATGGAGATGTGGAGAAATAAACGTATACACTTAAAGACTAAAATTAGACTGTATAATAGTTTGGTTCTTTCTAGGGTTAGTTATGGTAGTGAAACTTTGGACGCTGTGCAAACAAGATAACGAGAAACTAGATGCTTACGTAATATCTTGGGTATTAGGTGGTTAAACTTTGTAACTAGTGATGAGGTTAGGCAAAGGAATCTGCAACCTCCTTTAAGCAGCATATTGTCAGAGAGAGACTCTGCTGGTTTGGCCATGTTGCCCGTATGGATAATTATAGATTGGCGAATAAGGTTATGAACAGTGTGCCTAGAGGTCTCAGAAGGAGGGGGAGATCTAGGATGCAGTGGGCAGACAATGTCAAACAGGACCCTGTTAGAATTGGTGTGAAGTGGCCGGAAGCAGAAGATGTAACTCAGGACAGATATGCTTGGAGAATTAAACTGCACAGTCTGGTTGAACCTCCGTAGCCCATGGCTGCTTGAGGAGGAGGAGGATGACAGGTGCATATTCAGGGGAGGTGTTTAGTGTGCTACTACACCCCCCCTTAAATCTTTAAAACTTGAACTTGAAAAATGATGTAACTATTCAGAGGCATGGTTCAAAGATTTAGGGAAAGTGCTGTGTTAACTGAAATTGAGTAAAAAGATGATACTAAAGCAGTTGCAATTTGTCAAGGTATAGAAATTAGAGCATGGCCTACATCTGATTTTTAATCTGAAATCATGAAAATATATATATATATGAAGCAAGACAATGATCTTACAATAATAGAATTTCTCAGATATACACCTGGTAGTAGTTTGTTAGAATTATATATAGAGGAAAAATTGTCATTAGTCAGGTGGGATCTGAACCCGCGACTTCCTGATAACATGTCAGGTGCTCTGATCATTGACTACTGGCTGCCGAATAATCGTCCTCTGTTAGTGGCTTTAAGCATTATACCATAGAATAGTCATTGGAAATGTAGTTGACTGTAATTGAAGACTCTGGTCCAAATGGCACTTTCCAGTTTAGTGCACACGGCCATCCCACATCAAGCATTAAACGGCATGGTATTTTTATTTTTTAAGCCAACACGCCGAGAATCAAGCGTAAGCATTGTTGTTACAATAATAGAATTTCTTAGATATGCACCTGGTAGTAGTTAGAATAATATAGAGGGAAAATTGTCATTAACCGGGTGGGTCAGATCCCACCCCACAACCTCCTGATAACATGTCAGGTGCTCTGACCACTGAGCTACCATGCTATCAGTGCTGAGACTGATCTGCAACACAATTATCAATGTATTTGTGAAATTTTTGTTTTTTGAAGCACAAGCACAATAACAAGGCAAATATTACATAATTCAATAAGGCAATGTTACAAAATTCAACAAGGCAAATACCTTTTACAGTTAAAGAAAACAACAAGGTTCTTCTGCATACACTGCTTCAAATCTATATGTACAAAACAAAGGATAACCCCCCGCCCCTCCTTTCTACTAACACTAATATCTTGACCACACTCCTGTATATCTGTATATAGATTTTTTTTCGAGGCCACTGAAAAAAATTTTAGGTTCTGCAACCCCTCATAAAAATTCTGGATACATGCTGTTTTGTGTAAATAAATGTAAAGATTTACTAGCTTTCAAGAAAAATTTCACTTATCAAGCTGTATAAAAATATGCCATTGCAATTAGATTATCTCTAAAGATAAAGGCATCTGATTTTTACAGGCAAATAAGTGGACCTTTTAATTTTTTATGTGCAATAAAATTGTTTATGAACATGATTTTAAACTATTTGTTTATAAAATGAATGCTATTAAATATATGTTAATGTAATCATTAAATCAGAATTTTCATATACAAATCTAGAACCAGTTTGCAAAGAATAGAACTTTATCTTTTTGTTTAAAATAATTAATGTAGAGGTTTTTTTTACCTGAGGACCCTGAAAAATATCTCTCTCAAGACTGTAACCTAAAAACATGCAAATTAATATGGTAGAAGTCTGTTTATACATAAACGTTTACATCAAATTCTCAAGTGGCCATCACCATACTATGTACATAAACATTCTCATTGCAGTAGTCTTTTTTTTACACAATTTCTTCATAAATTTCCATATTTTCATGACTTTCCAAAATGATTTTGAAGAAATTCATGTTGACTGTTTATATATAATATTGTACCATGAATCAAATTTATCTGTCTGAATGGATGGGATATTAATATTTTTGGATGGTTGAAAATAAGTAATTTCCATTTATTAGCTGCAGGAAAGTTTCTGAATTCAATCAGGTGCATTGTTGATAGAAGCAACTTTGCTCATGACTTACAGTAATTTTATCAAAAAAAAGAGTTGCATTGAAAGCATTATAATGTAACATATTAATGTTCAGGCTTGCTCATTTGCCTCTATTATTGAAAAATGGCCTGCCAGTGAAAAAGTTTAAATGCCCCTCCTATGTGTGATTCACACTTAATGTATTGCATATTCTTTTATCACTTTAGTTTTAAAAAAAAAAAACTAAAGTGATGAAAATTGGTCAGGCAGGCTGTGATTCAGTTAATCTGAATGGTTGCAGTCTTGAGCAGGTGTCACAGTTTAATTATCTTGGGAGCTATGTAACAGATAATGGTGATGTGCGGCATGAGATTAACAGACGAATAGGGATTGCTGCCGGGACTTTTAAGAACCTATGGAGAGTGTGGAGAAATAGGCGTATACACCTAAAGACTAAAATTAGACTCTATAATAGTTTGGTTCTTTCTAGGGTTAGTTATGGTAGTGAAACTTGGACACTTTGTAAACAAGATAACAGGAAACTAGATGCTTTTGATTCCAGATGCTTACGCAGTATCTTGGGCATTAGGTGGTTCAACTTTGTAACTAATGATGAGATTAGGCAAAGGAGTTTGCAACCTCCTTTAAGCAGCATATTGTGCAGAGAGAGACTCCGTTGGTTTGGCCATGTTGCCCGTATGAATAATTATAGATTGGCGAATAGGGTTATGAACAGTGTGCCTAAAGGCCTCAGAAAGAAGGGGAGACCTAGGATGCGGTGGGCTGACAATGTCAAACAAGACCTTGTTAGAATTGGTGTGCAGTGGCCAGATGCAGTAGATGTAGCTCAGGATAGACTTGCTTGGAGAACTAAATTGCACGGTCTGGTTGGACCTCCGTAGCCCATGGCTGCTTGAGGATGATGATGATGATGATGATGATATTCTTTTACACGGAATACCAATCTGTGAATAATTAATTATAATTAATTTTGGCTGGAAATTTGGGCTGGGAATGAAAAACATTCTTTCATAAGCTGCAGCAAGGTCTATGGATGATATATACATAATTTTGGTTTCTGTATTTTTGATTTAGAACTATTTCATAGGGTTCTTGAAAATTATGAACTGTAGATGTGGATAGTAAAACATTGATTTACGTAAATTTTGTTATCGTAAATAACTGGGACCAAGCCAATGTGAAGAACACTATTTTCAGATATCAACATTTAAGGAGATTTTACATTATAAAAAAGGCTAAATTAAATTTTTAACAGTTTACATTTTTTTTAACAGTTAACATTTTTTTTAAACCTCTTTAACAAATAAGCACTCATGTTTATTCATATATACTCAACAACAACTTTATCAGGTGCAATTCCTGTTACATTTTTTCATAAAAGCTTATTTAAGAAGTTACCGAGTTCTGTATCTGAGTTACTATTAGCATAGCAAGGGACTGTACCTAAAAAGTGGCCACTGAGGTACTTTTTAGGTACAGTCCTTTGCTATGCTAATAGTAAATAGTAAAAGAAACCTTAATCAGGAAGTTAGTCTTTTTATTTTAGATTTTAATCTTTTTGTAGTTATATTAAGTGTTAACTGAGTATTGTTGCTTATAGGTTTTATGACTAAATTCAGGATGTTTTTAATTCTGTCAAAAAGGAGATATTGCTCTTGTGCTAGCTAATCTCAGTGCTAAAGTTGGTACTGACTCTGACCTTTGGGCAGAGGTGATAGGCCCTTTTGGCATTGGCAGTTGCAATGACAGTGGGGAATGTCTCCTACTGGTCAGTAAACTTAATGTTTTGTGAATAACTAACCCATACTACAAACATGGGAACATTTATAAATACACATGAGTTTCTCCTGATGGGTTGCATAGGAATTTAGATTATATATTAATTAACAGCAAATGGGCTAGTTCTATTAGGAATACCAGGTCTTATAGGGGAGTCGAAATAGGATCTGACCATTACCTTGTCAAAAGTGTCTTGCAACTGAAGCTTAAGAAATGTTATATTAAGGTTTACCTTTACCACTGAAGCTGTGAAAGACCCAGATATAATCAAAGCTTACCATGATGGATTGTTTAGTCATTATGACAGTCATGGTTTGCTTACTGCTGAAGTTGAGGAAATTTTGTGATCTTTATATTCTTTTGCAATAGGAGGGGTAAAATATCTAATTCGCTGATTTAATATGTTATTGGACCCCTTTAGCTTTTAAAACCACTTCTGTCATTCAAGGAACTAAGCCGCCGTCCGTTGGATGGGACGTTAAGCCGTGGCCCCATGTGCAGGAGAGCCATACCCTGTGCATGTTAAAGAACACGCTGGATGGCCTTGACGGGAGGCTACCATCTGTCTCCCAACAGCTGTTCCAGTGGGGCCCCTCCCCCAACCTTCTCTGAGCCTTCGGGGTCCATGTGACCTGGCCATTTAGCCCATGGTGTGCAAAAAAGTGCTGCTCAGAGGTAAAACAACTCAACCCAACAACTCAAGGAACTAAGCAATATTACAGTCCGTCACTTTGGATGGTGTATTATATACCATACTAGACTCTGAAATGCTTGTCATATAACAACGAAATAAAATTAACAGTGGTTAATGTGCTTGGCTACTGATCAAAGTGACCTGTGTTCAAGACCAGGATAATAGAATAGATGTTTCTTTATGGTGATGTCTTGCTTTTCTCATATACCTTCTCTATGGTGTGTTATACTGATAGGCTTATTATTATGTGGGAAGCAGCTGCTTTAGGGGTAATTTTTTATTTTATTAGTTTTGAAACACACAGTGAAAGATAAATCAGTGTTGTTAATTACAGAGAAATTCATAGGTTTCAACAAATTAAGGCAAAAAAAAACACTGTATCATAAAAGTCTGACAATAGAAATGTATGAAAATCATGTATAGTATATAAAATATGATGCACGATTGAGTAGGTATGCAAATGAATCCCACTAGCAACGGTATATATGAATGCGTTTAGCATTAAACGTAAGTGTTTTGAAGCTTTCATTTGTTCTCCTATGAATTGCAAAGTGGAGTTTTCGAGATAGCAGATTTGTTGGAGATGTTTACCAGACAATTTATTTAAAGAAGTGTGGTGGCGAGCTATTAGTCATCTTAAGGCAGGCCAAAGTCAAGCAGATTAATGTGTCATTCGGCGATGCATGGACTTTGACAGGGGCCGGGGATGGCTCAGTCGGTAGCGCGCCAGGCTCGTAATCTGTAGTTCCCAGGTTTGAGTTCCAGCTGGGTCAGCATTGAGATTTATCTCCGCAAAATTCCCTGCCCTGTCCACAGTCAGTAGGGGACACCGATGGGCATGGAAAGGCTGCCGTCCATCGGATGGAATGTTAAGCCATGGCCTCGTGAGGGAGAGCCATACCCTGTGCACGTTAAAGAGCACGTTGGATGGCCTTGATGGGAAGCTACCATCTGTCTCCCAACAGCTGTTCCAGTGGGTGTGCTCCCCCAACCTTCTCTGAGCATTTGGGGTCCTTGTGACCTGGCCATTTAGCCCATGGTGTGCAAAAAAGTGTCGCTCAGAGGTAAAACACCCAATCCAAAAATGGACTTTGACAGAGATTCCTACAAGGACAGAACACTTCCAGATGATTCACTAGTGGATAATGATGGGCAACAACCTCAAGAGAAGACTGCTATCTGGTGTTATGTGCCCAGAGGAGCAGGATGTCAACACCATGTCAACTGCCATAGGACCTCGCAGCAGTGAGTGGAATGGTGATATCCACTGCCAGTATACACTGAAATCTTCATGAGGTGTGCCTGTACACTAGATCACCTGTTTTGTGCATCCCTCTGACCCGATAATACAGGAAGGACAGTCCAAACTCGTGTGAATATCATTTTAAATGGACCTGTGAGCAATGGCAGCCCCTGTTCTTTGCGGATGAATTTGAGATTTGCCTTTCACAGTGATTTGCAGCATCAGTTGATATGAAGGGAACCAGGAAAACCTAGGGAAATCCTATGAAGGGAACCAGGGAAATCCAGGAGTGTCCTAGTGGTAAGAAGCCATCATCCGCTAACTCAAATTAAAATGTTAAGTAGTGAGAGTCAAAGAAAAAACTTAGAATCTCGTTTTCAAAAAGAATTCATGTGCGCCAGAGGCGATATGCGTTCTTCTAGTTTTCTTCATATTCCTTTTGTAAAATATATCCGATAATTCTTAGATAACAATAATTTGGAAACATTAAAATAGTTTTTAAATAACAAAATATACGAAAGTGAAGCAAAAACGTATGTGGCTGTATTTTTGTGTAAATCACTGAAATCCTAAAATAAAAAAAAATGTTCCTTAGCATCTGACTTAGTTTTATTGAGAACACAACTGGATATATCTTAGTAAACAACTCGATTAACTCGCTGGAGCTTTTCATTTTCTGATACATCAAGTTGAGGAATGAATTGATAAAATTGGTATTGTTTAGGAGCTCTAATGACGTAGTTTACGGTTTATGGCCAGGCTTCATGAACCAGATTTTCACCGTCGTTGAACTATATGGATTAAACATAATATATTGAATTTTTATTATTACTTAACCCCCTACATGACCACAAATATTTGACTGCTTATAGTCTAAATCTAGGAAAGTAAAAAATTGCATACCTCTGAACGTAACTTTTTTTTCGCACAAAAGGTTAAATGGCCAGGTCATAAGAACTCCAAGGGCTCAGAGAAGGTAGGGAAAGGATCTGCTGGACAGCTGTTAAAAGACTGATTGGAAACCTCCTATCAAGGCCATCCAGCATGTTCGTTAACAGCTTCACATCCAATGGACAACAGGCTTAACAAGCTACTCGATGACTCCTTTCTTACCAGGTTGGGCCTAATGGATGTAAATCGGAACACTGGCATAGTTGGGACTTGAACCTGGTAACTAAATGAACCAACACTTTCAGTGAAAATATTAATGCTATGTGCACATTAAATATATTCTTGGTTGCACATGAGAAAATTTGGTTGCAAGGGGGAGGAAGTCGAATATATCTTTGTAGCCTACCAAGGAGTGAAATGTAAAATTCTCTCTGTCAAAAGAAAAAGTTCTCACTACTGTTATATGCTTTAATTTTTAGTGTTAGCAAAAATTTGTGACTGAAAAATTGGGATAATTGATGCTCTACTATATGTGGAAAAGATCAAGAGTATGTATTAAAAATTTTATCTAACAAATCAAATTGCTTTCAATTAGTATTTATATAATGCAATTATACAATAATACCATAGCATAACAGTTACTAAGCATTAGTCACAAACTTTGACCACACTTTTGACAAAAAGCAAAAATTAGAAAGATGTAAAAATACTCTAAGTTAAATAACAACTGGTTATTTAGTAACTAAAAGTATTTTTATATTTTTCTAATTTTTTTTTGTTCATGTTTGTTGGGTGCATTTTTCTAGGAAAATGACATTATTCTAAATAGTTTTAATTCTGAAATAACTTTTTTTCAGATTATTATTTCATGAATTTTTAAGTTACATAAATAGTGCATGCTGCTAAACAAATACCATCAGTATAGATCTGTAGACTTGCAAGCCATTGTTGCTGGAAGTTTAAGCTGAAACAGTGGGCCAAATGCCTACAGGTAATTTCATAAGAATAGTATTGTATAATGTGTATTGGTCTGTATGAATATGATTTCAAGGGTAATATATTGATTTGCATGGCGACAACAAGGAAAATTATAGAAGAATTTGTAATGGCCAAATTAACTGTGGTTAATTGTTCGTAAAAAACATAGGCAAACAAGAAATAGATATTATAAATATTTACTATGAACAATTCATATACCCATTTATTGTAGGGTGCATATATTTACTATGCTACAGTAACACCCACAGATTGCATCGATATCTATTAATTTTATGGCATTTAGATGGATATTCATGTTATTGCTCTGTGAAGTGATTAATAGCCTGGAATATGGTAATCATTGCTATGTTACCTTTATGATATTAAATACTGATGAACATTTTTTATACGGTGCTGCTTTTGAATGCTTCCATAATTCATTCAGTGTTTTGAATATAATTTTAATACCAACTTTAAAATGTAAAACTATTGGCATATTTTATACGAATTGCTTACTGAAACATTGTTTTATTTTTTTCAGCAACTGGAGAAATTGAGGGCGGATAATGAACGGTTACGAGATGAAAATGGAGCTCTTATTAGAGTCATCAGCAAACTATCAAAGTAACTAAATGAAGTTAATTTGACTGTATTTGCTATTAAATGAACTTGTGTTCTCAAGTGGAGAAGAAAGCGTAATGTCTTCCACTGTAGAGCACCATTGTGAAGAACGGCATGTTGTTCAAACATTTTAAATCCTCCACAAATGACATTTGGACCTGCTATCGAAGGCATAGTTACATTTCCCCAACTTAATATGGTGCTCACAATTTTTCCTATGGTAATTAGTATATTCACCGTGTTTTCTTACATGATTTGCCAAGTTTATTGCATCGTTATTCAACTTGTTATTGCTCTTGTTACTTAAATTTCAGTTAAATTTTATCTAGTCTTGCCTACATTTAGAAGTTTTCAAATATGAAATACTCGTACTTATAACAGCATTTATTTGTTACTTTTAAGAGTTGCAATGAGTAGGCTGACTATAGAAAGCAATAGTACTCAAAAGCACACACATGGATTATATAGAAAGACCCCCAAGCTTTTATAACAGTTTTTTGGAAGTTTGTTACATAAAAACTGCACTGGTTTGTGACTTTGAAAGTCACTGAGCTTGTATTTTATTTAACATTTTTGGAATTTGATTTATTTTAAATATCAGAGGTGCGTTTTAGATAATCCACACATTTTAAAAACATCCGTTCATTATTTTGTAGATCATTTTATGAAAAATAGAGAGTTCACTGTATTTGGTGTGCTTTTTCAGTCCAGTCCAAATGATAAAAGTGAAGTATGGATTAGGCCAGCCTCAAAATAGTCAAGTGATCTTGATTAACTTTCATTGTCACCCCATCAGATGGCAAACATATGTACATATTTGATATTTCTGAGCTTTCGTGACATCATTATGATATGCATTTTTCATAATGTGCCTTCCTAAGGTGCCTTGAAGTATCATGTTCATGGTAGCATGATAAGTCATGGTTACCCACTGCCATTGTATTCACTTAAGATAATGATCTGATAAATTATTTGTGTGTAAATTTTATGCATATAGCTTTTTGATGCAAGCAATTGGTACAGTATTGCTCTTAGTTACTATTGTAATAATTTAACAATTTTTATGCAGCTCTTTTGCATGTATTGTTAAATTATTTGCTAACAGACAGAAGCTTTTTGAGATTATGTTACACTAAATGTTTTTGAAGCAAATTATTTCAACACATTTGCATATGCAGTGTGAAATTGAAATTAACAAAAACTGATGTAGCAAAATTTTAGGTATCTGTAAGTAGTCATTATATGTTGAACTAAAGGTTTTATTTTATAAAAGCAAATAAGAACTAGTAATACAGAATTGGAAGTGTGATCATAGAAATACCAAATTTACATTTTACGGTCATATTATAATTGTGTGATTAAAACTTCTGAACCGTAGTCATTTTTAGCACCAAAATCTACATTTTGTAGCTTATATTTGATATTATTTTGAGTGCAATGGCCCACAGTTAATGTAATATGGCAACGCATGATTCTAACTGAAAAAACTGATTGTGGTCAAATATGTAAAATTACCATCATAGCGATGTAATTTATGCATAACACACATATGCCTTTTTATTTCTTTTTATGCCTTTTTAGCCCTGCATTGCAGATTGTTTTTAGAATCATAGTTGTTGCAAGATAAAGAACTGGATTTCAAGAAATATTGTAAAGAAAGCATTATTTAAGAATTTAGTGTTAAGTGATTGTCTGCTTACTGTATTATTGCCCCTTGCCCTGAGTGGGCAGATTTTGGCCATCTAATGTTTGCTTCGTAATTGTATTGCTTTTCTGTTGTCTCTATCAGTTTGTTTCGTCCTCTGTTCTACAAACATTTCAAGAGTGCAAGTAGTATTTATAAAGTTTTTGTAAACTCTTTTGAGAAGTATTATTATAAATATGTACAGAGCTAGATTGACGTGAGACAATAAATTTTTTCACAGGCTGTTCGATGTTTTAGTCATTAATACTGCTGGCGTATTTAAACACTTTCTGCTTCTAAAACTAATGACCACTGACCGTTATCAAAGGCTCATTGAAATTTCATATAGCTCTATGCAGACCCCGATCTAGAAAAGAAAGGATGGGAGCAAGAAAATCGAGCCGGAACCCCCTAGATTCGGCTTTTTCCGTGATCTTCATGAACTATATAGACCATGACAGCCGGGGAAGACATCCTCTCGTCCGATTGGAGATTGCTTGCTCGGTAAATGCAGCCTATTTCATGCTTAACACTAAACCTACCATGACCGGTCAAAATTGACCTTTTCAAACTTTTGCGTAAAATTTCCCACATACAACGTTATCACATCGCTATTTAACTTTACGACTTTTCTTATACGTACAATGATTTTTTCAATATTTACATCTCTTCTTATTGTCTTTTTCCCGAGAAATATATGTAGCCTGCCCTACCTACCGCGACCGGTCAATTTGACCGGTTGACAGATTTCTGTTATATAGCCTGGAAACTCAATTCTAAAACTATACAGTCGGTATAAATGAAAGGCTACCAAAATGTGGCATGACTTCAACTGAAAGCGGAATGAGCCTTTGATACATGATCTGATGTTCCATCCAAGGCTAGGTGTAGATTTACACAATATATGTCGAACAAACCAGATAAGTTTGGAATCAAATTCTGGTTAGCATCTGTTGTCAATAGCAAGTATGTAATAAATGGATTTCCATATTTGGGAAAGAATGAGAAAAGAGAACCATCAGTTCCACTTGGGGAGTTCTTTGTCCGCAAGCTAATAGAACCATTCACAGGGTGTGGAAGGAAAGTAACCACGGATAATTTTTTTACGAGCATATCATTAGCCACAAACTGCTAGCAAAAAGAACCATTACTGTTGGAACCATCCGTGGAAACAAGCGAAAATTGCCAAAACTTGCCAAACACGTGAAAGATAATATGGCACGCTTTACAGCAAAACTATATAAATAAGGTTATATTACTCTAACAATTTATAAAAGTAAACTAATATAAATAAAAAAGTTCTACTACGTTCAATGTATAACTCAATAGACACTGAAAAAAGTGATAAGCGTATACCGGAAATGATTAGATTTTATAATAGCACAAAATTCGGTGTAGATGTGACGGATCAAATGGCAAGAAAATACAGTGTGAAATCGAAATCTTGGAGATGGCCCTTTCAAGTATTTTTCAGTATTCTTGACCTAGCTGGAATAAATGCATGGGTTTTATATAAAGAAACAACAGGGAAAAAAGTTTTAAGGCAGGAATTTTTATTCCAGTTAGCTGAAGAACTTGCCGCTGAATATCAAGGAAAAAAAAGGAAATATAAGATATGGATTTTTTATTTATAAATGCAAGAAACTATAGAACTACCGTTTATTTTTCATTTTCTTTTCATGTTTATAATTGAAATGAAAAAAAAAGTGTTTTTTAGTTTTGTGAAAGTTGTTTCATTTATTATTTAATTAAGTACTAAATCGATTTATTATCTGCGTTCATTCGTAAAAAAATATAACTTTTGTTTTAAGGATCGGTCATTTGACCGGTCACGGTAGGAATAGGTATACATGAAGTGTCGGTAGGTTTAGTGTTAAAACTAGCAAAATTTTTGCTATTCGCTCCAAATTATTTTCATTATATCTTTGCTGCTCTTGCATCGTTTTCCATGAAAATTTACACACAAAATTCAGAGTGACTTGGAAAATCTTGGGGAGTTTACAAAATTCAGAGTTACTTGGCAAAATCATGGGGAGTTGGTAAAATTCAGGTGAGATATAAAAATTGGGATTTTATTTTCTGTAAAATTATGGCGAGTTGGCAAAATCTAGGAGAGTTGGCAAATCTTGGGGAATTGGCAAAATTCTGAGTGATTTTTCAAAAATCATGTGAGATGCAAAAATTGGGGGGGCGGGTTCTGTAAAATTATGGCGAGTCGACAAAATTGGGAAAACTTTGGAAAATATAGGGGGATTTGACAGAATTCGGAGTGACGGCAAAATCGTGAAGAGTTTGGGAAAATTCAGCTGAGATGTAAAATTGAAATCTTTTTTCTGTAAAATTATGGTGTGTTGGCAAAATCGAGGCAACTTCGCAAAATCTGGGAGAGTTGGCAAAATTCAGAGTGACTTTGCAAAAATTAGGTGAGATGTAAAAATTGGGATTTTTTTTCTGTAAAATTGTGGCGAGTTGGCAAAATTCTAATCCACTTGGTAAAATACAGGCGAGATGTGAAAATTGGGATTGTTTTTGTAAAATTAGGGAAAGTTGACAAAATCTAGAAAACTTGGCAAAATTTTGGGGAGTTTGAAAAATATGAAGTGACTTGGCAAATTCAGGAGAGATGTAAAAATTGGGATTGTTTTTGCGAAATTAAGCAGAGGTAAAATCGAGACAACTTAGCAAAATCTAGGGGAGTTGGAAATCACTTGGTAAAATACAGGTGAGTTGTGAAATTTAGGATTGGTTTTGTGAAATTAAGGAGAATTGGAAAAATTGAGAATTCTTGACAAAATCTAGGGAAGTTGGCAAAATTCGAAGCCACTTGGTAAAATCCAGGTGAGTTGTGAAAATTTGAATTTTTTTTTGTAAAATTAAGTGGAGTTGCAAAATCTAGGACAGTTGGCAAAATTCGAAGTGACGGTAAAATTGTGGTGAAGTGCAAAAATTGAGATTTTTTTTTTCTGTAAAATTATTGCGATAATTAAATTTGATCGATTTTATTGCGAAAATTATTGGCAAAATCTAGGGCAGTTGGCATTATCTATGGGAGCTGGCAAAATCGGCACAACTTGGTAAAATCTTGGGGAGTTGGCAAAATTGGAAGTGACGTAATATTGAGGTGAGATATAAATGAAATTTTTCTGTAAAATTATGGCGAGTTGGCAAAATTGAGACAACTTGACAAAGTTAAAGCAGTGGGAAAAATTCGAAGTGACTTGGTATAATTGAAATGAGATATAAAATTGAAATTTTTTTCTGCAAAGTTATGGCGATTTGGCAAAATCGAGGCAACCTGATTAAAAGCAGATTAATTGTAAAAATTGAGATTGTTTTTCTAAAATAAAGTATAGTTTGCAAAACCAAGACAACTGGGAAAAATCTTTGTGGGAGTTTGCAAAATCTGGAATACTTTGATAAATCTTGGTGAGATGGCCAACTTTGAAGTGATTCGGGAAGGTTTAGATTTGATGTAAAAAATTGTAATTTTTGTAAAATAATGGCGATTTCGCAAAAACGAGGCAAATCGCTAAATATTGATATATTTTTGGTTGCGCCCCATCCCGTTTCTCCCCCCCCCCACACACAATGAACGAAATCCTGGGATAGGTCCTGACAGAGACATAATTAAATTCATGAACTTGATTTCTCAGTTGGCAAAATTTGATCTTCGAATTGGAAAATTTTCCTTCTCTCCCCCACCCAACCATAGCCCCTTCGTTACGCCCCTGATTAGACATACCTTCATTGCCAATGTACAGATACAGCATTTTTAAAAGTATTTTCATCAAAAAAAGTTTAATAATTATTAACGAAACCTTTTAGTAGACTTCCGAGTATTTTGAATTTCACTCTATAAACAGGTTGAGTCATTTAAAATATAGCTTACTCTGTTCAGAGATATAGGTATATACTCCTGAAACATGGCTCGTAATCTGCTGGGTCGTCCCAGCTGGGTCAGCGTTGAGATTTATCTCAACAAAATGCCCTGCCCTTGGAAAACGCCTTGCCCTCGGTCAGTAGGGGACACATGGGCTTGAAAAGGCAATGTGTGTGTTTTATGGAAACACTTACATTATCTAATTTTCCCATCCGAAAATTGTCCATCAGATGAGACATTAAGCCGTTATTCTGTGTGCAGATACCCTGTGTATGTTAAAGAACAAGCTGGTATTGCCTTGACGGGAGACTACCATCTGTTTCCCAACAGCTGTGGGGCGGGGGTGGCTCAGTCGGTAGCGCGCCAGGCTCGTAATCTGTAGTTCTCAGGTTCGAGTCCCAGCTGTGTCAGCGTTGAGATTTTTCCGCAAAATTTCCCCGCCCTGCCCACGGTCAGTAGGGGACACCGATGGGCTTGGAAAGGCCGCCGTCCGTCGGATGGGACGTTAAACCGTGGCCCCGTGTGCAGGAGAGCCATACCCTGTGCACGTTAAAGAACACGCTGGATAGCCTTGACGGGAGGCTACCATCTGTCTCCCAACAGCTGTTCCAGTGGGTCCCCTCCCCCAACCTTCTCTGAGCCTTCGGGGTCCATGTGACCTGGCCATTTAGCCCATGGTGTGCAAAAAAGTGCCGCTCAGAGGTAAAACAACCCAACCCAACAGCTGTTCTAGTGGGACTCCTCCACCAACCTTCTCTGAGCTCTCGAGGTTCTTGTGACCTAGTCAATTAGCTCATTGTATGCAAAAAAATGTGCCGCTCAGAGGTAAAACAACCCAACCTGAAACACGTATAAATTCATTTCACTATTACTTTTTAATCTCTTTACTACTTGGGAAATGGAAATGAAATTCGTGAACAAATCACGATCGTATTTGTATTTTGAGTAAATTCCTTTATTGAGTCTGTCGAAAATGCATCAGAATTTAATATTGTTCTGCTTAAAAGCAATATTCGCTTCTGGCTCTCGTTTTGCAATTTTCCTCTGCTTGGTCTGTGATTTGGTGCTTGTTCTGAGATATGTGACATGAATATACAGGAAAAGTATCATCTTTTAAATTTGGTTGTTTACGAAGAATTTTTTTTTACAATTTCGCCGTTTGTATTGTGTACTTCGTCTTCTACAATAATAATATCCTCGCTAAAATGTTTTTCACAAATAACATTTTCTTTGGCAATAATTTCATTTAGGATTTTTTCATAGCCAATTTGTTTCATCTCTTGATTAACGGAAATCGAAAAGCGCTAACATGCAGTGGTACCAGTTTCCATAAAAAATAAACTTGAAACCTTCGCAAACAAAAAAAAGTGAAAATGATAAAAACAAATTATTAAATTCGTAAATTTGCAAAAATAACACAATATGCAAACTAGTGGGCAGCAAAATAAAAGGGAAAAGACACTTGCCTCCTTCAACCGGAGGGACATTAGGACAGAATGGATGACTGGTCGCCATCCTCACAGAGTTGTCTTGGTGCCTTGGCTCTATATGTAGTCATCCAATCAATATTTGACACAATGCACAGGTACACTGCAAAGAAACTCTTCGGATGGGAAACTTTGGCAGCAAATAAGGATGAAATTAGATAATGTAAGTGCTCAGGATTTAATCTTGGTGGGGGTGTTCGTGTTGGACGGAATGCTGCCACAGGATTTAATCTTGGTGGGGGTGTAGCGGGGCTGCTAGCCCGGATCGGCCAAACGAAGTAGGGCTCGGTTCGCCC
The DNA here is from genome assembly GCA_038380435.1 of Ryuthela nishihirai. NCBI lineage: Eukaryota > Metazoa > Arthropoda > Arachnida > Araneae > Heptathelidae > Ryuthela > Ryuthela nishihirai. Next base: position 5,626,767 of record JAWZYU010000004.1, read on the forward strand.
GATTCGTTGGCCTTGTGTTCACAGCGGCCGTGATTCCCGAGAGCTATAGGGTATTCCCACCTTATGTGACCGTTAATTCATAAGTAGTGTAGAAATAAAAGATACAACACAACATAAATATAAAAAATAAATTTTAATTAGGAAAAGATTTTTGAAAAATTTTCTAGTGTTTTTTTTTTTTCGTTTTACTTTGGGAGGTGCCAGGGCCCCTTGCCCCCCCCCCCCTCTGGGTGCGCCACTGGTAAGTGCAGAACGATTTTTCTGAGTGTTCTACACTGCTGGCCATTAAAAGTGCAACACCAAGAAGAACTCATCAGATTGTCCCGAAATATGTAAGATGAGTAGCCCATGGGAGAACATGTAAATGATTCAAAGTGCAGCACATACGCAAATTGTGTGTGACATTAATGCCCCCTGGAAGTGATATAAGAGGAGATTACAAACAGCCGGTGTAAAACATTGGAATCATGTTTACTCGCAGTTCTTGCGCACTGAAGTATCAAGTATGCCCCGTCGAAGAACACCGCATCCATACGACCAGGTTTCCGATTTTGATCGCGGGAGAATTGTGGGATTACGGGAAGGTGGGTTATCGTACTGAGACATAAGTGTTCGTGTTGGACGGAATGCTGCCACAGTGATGAGAATATGGCGGCAGTGGGTAGAGGAGGAACGAACTCACCGACGTGAGGGATCTTAACTGCCCTGTCACACAAACGAATGAGACGACAGACAGCTCATGCGCATGGCTATGAATGATCGTACAACCACATCAAACACCTTAGCTCAACAGTTAGGGTGTGTTGCACATCAACCAGTGTCCGCAGGTATGGTTTGACGTTGTCTGCAGCATCGGGGCATATTTTCTAGGGGGCCATTGCTTTGGCTACCATTGGCTCTACGGCACAGGCATATGCGAATGCAATGGTTCTTTGAACAGCCAGCGTTACATCATTGAGGTGTTGTGGTCGTACCTTATGTTTAATGAGGTGTTGTGTCGTTTTAAGTTCATTGAGGTGTTGTGGTCGTACCTTATGTACCACTGTGGTCGTACCTTATGTTTAGGGGCTCTCTGGTGCCATTTAACAACAGGACAATGCCGACAACATGTGGCATGTATCGTCCAACAATTCCTGGATAACCACCATGTGACACTTCTGCCTTGGCCTGCATGTTCACTGGATCTGTCCCCTATTGAACATGTCTGGTCCATGATCTCACGACGAGTAGCACACCAGACAGCAGGTGCTACATCAGATGAACTTTGACTACGTATCGAAACTGCATAGACTGACATTCCACAAACACACATCCGACATCTCATCCTCTCAATGCCGGACCGTGTAGCAGCGATTTTTGCCGCTCATGGTGGCTACACAAGATACTTTATTTCTTTGTATTCCACAAGTCTAACAGGTTGTATTTGTAATCATTTGATCCTTCTAACATAAGCTATGTATTCACTAAATATAGTTTTGACATCTCTTATCAAATCTATTGTTTGATATGTCTTGTTGTGGTGGTGTGCTTTTAATGTCCAGCAGTGTATTTTCAGCTACTGAATTTACAGCTCAAAAGCCAGATATCGTTCATGAAATCAAAAATGTAGTTTACTGGAATTATGAGATTTTACTATCAAATAATCAGCAATGATTAAAAGTATGATTTTAGAAATATATTACAGGAAACGTATAACTTTTCACTTTGCTTGAATTTTCTGAAAAATTCCAAATCCGACAGATAAAAACTTTTTGATATAAAGGGGGAAGAAGCCAAAGAAAGTAACCCCTTGTAAACACCCTTTGAAAGTTAAAAAAAGGAAATATTGTGAGAATTCATTCTTTTTATCTTATTTCAAGGTTATACTTCGGTTCCATGTTAATAATAGCGAAGAGAAGACTGTTTCTGAATATTAGTAATTTGTTACGCCCCCTGCATTTTTTCTGCAGTCGCCCCTGGCCACTTACTGCACTTTAGTAATATAGATAAATGCTTTACTATCAGGGCAGCTTTTAAAGTTTTCAGTTGTGAAAGGAAAATTGTTGGTAAATTTGATATTTTCTAGTGCAAAGTCACTAATATCCTGAAAACGCTCATTATTTAAATTCAGTCCCAGTCTGTCACCAAAAATATAGGGAAGTATTTATTTGTAAGAAAATTTTCTGACGTAAGAGCAGAAGTGGTAATGACCCCACCCCATCACGGAGAATTTTAATCTGAAGTAGAAAATTTAATTATCAAACTTGTACATCGCATATTTTTAAGGAATATTTTTCTTTAAAAAAATAGTGCAATGTGCATTTTCCTCTTCCTTTTTGTTCACTGAGTCATACTCTCGCACTATGGCGTAGCTATAGTCCGGGAAGCCAGTGCATGTCCTGAGAACCCCAGTTGGAGGAGGGGCCCCCGAAGAGATCTAAGCCAAATAAGGTGATGAAGGGAAGGGTTGCGTTGTTTTACCTCTAAGCGGCACTTTTTTTGCACACTATGAGTAAATGGCCAGGTCACGTGGACCCCGAAGACTCAGAGAAGGTTGGGGGTGGAGACCCACTGGAACAGCTGTTGGGAGACAGATGGTAAGCCTTCCGTCAAGGCCATCCAGCGTGTTCTTTAAGGTGCACAAGGTATGGCTCTCCCACACAGGGGCCACGACTTAACGTCCCATCCGACGGACAGCGGTCTTTCCAAGCCCATCGGTGTCCCCTATTGACTGGGCAGGGCGGGAAATTTGCGGAGATAAATCTCAACGCTGCCCCAGCTGGGACTCGAACCTGGGAACTACAGATTACGAGCCCGCGAAAAAGGGGAGGCTCCGTAGAGCTAATGTAAGAGATGTAAAGGGGCCCATCCACTTATCAGAATGCATGTTAAGTAAGGCAAGGACAGGTTTTATTCTAGTTTACTTCAGTCCAAATTTCGCATGAATAGCAACAAGAACAAGTTCTATCGTGAACACAAACCTTGAATCATGCAAGTTCTCAGCCAGCAGCACTGAGCGAACTTCTTGTTATTCACGCGAAATTTGAACTGGAATAAACTTGAGTGAAACCTGTCCTTGCCTTGCTTGACGTGCATTCTGATAAGTGGATGGGACCTTTAAGACACGATCAATGCGTCCTTATACTTGACGGTTCATGCAGTGGCACAGAAAAGCTTGATTTACAGGAGTAAGTTGAGACAAATCGTGGACAAATCCCGCACATCTCACCATTGTGCCAGCTCCTTTAGTTGCTTTCACGCTTTTACTTTGCAATAAGAAACAAATATGTGAAATGTTAACGGTTTTAAAATAATGGCAGATTCTTAGTTGATTGAAACATTAAGTTAATTACATGAACTGAACGATTCCCTTTATTTTATCCTTTGGTATCTGTTAGAATTTATTACACACTGTAAGGAACGCTTTTCAAAATGTAAAAGTAAAGTTACTGCTGTCACGTCATTTTCTTTACTTTTTAATACAGTGAGAAAATGTTTAATTTTTTTGCAAATAAATATATTGTTTAGCAATTTCTGAATTTACTCTTATAGTAATATTACGAAACACATTTTTTTAGATTTGGTTTAGATGTTTTTCATTATACCTCTAGTCCATTGCATTCAAACCTTCCTGAATGCAGAACACTTTGTAATGTGAAAAAGTTAGCGGCACATCCATATTTTTATATATATACTTTACCTTCTTAAATCAGTACAGTCCAAATAAATCGCCCTTTTTGCAAAAATATTTTTTAATAAAAAGAAACGCCCCTTTTCATCAACATTTATGGAAATATCTAAATTAATAGAAAATTCAGTTTGCAGTGGGGCATATCTCGGAATATTTAGGACATCCATAGTAAACTCACAGATTACCTGTAGAAACAGACTTCAACAATTGTTAAAAACATCTGGGGGAAATTATCACTAACGCGGCGGGAATCGAACCCACAACTGTAGATACATGCCAGAGCGATCTACCATTAAATCACGCTCATACGCTAAAGACTTTCAGAATAAGACCTATAAATCTTTCATTAAGGTGTGGCGGACCTTGCGCCATCTATATTTCAAAAGAGGCAACTTTTCCAATTGTTGCTAATGATTTAGACACTTTCTGGTAACACCAATTTAAAACACTACTCTAATCACATGACATATATCCCTAACATTAATTTATTTTATTGATATGTACATCATCGATTGAGGGGAAAGAGGACCTCTTCACAAGAATGTTACTAATAGAAATGAAAGAATATTAAACATAGTTTTTATACACATTTCAGAAAGAAAATAGTATTTAAAATAGTATTTAACAATGATGAGAAAAAAAATTATGGAAAGGAACAGCATTCTTCTTCGTTCCTACATTTCCTGTGAACTCGCCACAAAACGAAAATTATTATAAATAATAAATAAATTCCTTGAAGCAGAGGACTGACAGTTTATGTTTACAGGTCATTAACGACACTGTAAAAAATAAAGTTTTTATTTGTATGCAGAAATAAGTTTGAAACATTAATTAGTAGTGATAGCATTTATGGTTACTATCAAATAGGTAGATTAATATTAATATTTGTTGAACATAAGACAAAGAGATTCACTTTTCTTTTGAATTCTTCCATTCTAATAATCCGGATGGCACCCCCAGGCAAGGGTTATTAAGTAAGTAATTCTCTTTTGACTTATTAAGTTCAATTGATATTAATTTGCACTAATTAGTTCGAGATAGAATATCCATATCAGTAAATGAATTACATAAAAAGAACTCTCCCCAGCGACAAACGCTTTTAATTTTTTTTTCTGGCAGAACAGTATTAAAAATTTATTACATACGCTTCTTCTAGGTTTTTTTACTCAGCAAAAAAGACTCTCTTTTAGCTGGTATTGAACCGCATAACATGAATCAGAACTAGTCATTCTTAGCGTTGCGACATCGTCTTTGCATACTTTTGAGGTTTTATTTAATAATGAGAAACAAAGATATAAAAGATGCAACCTATCTTCAACATTATACACAATTATAATACTTTTTTTATTTTTTAGATCTCAGAATTTTTATAATATTCATTGAGAGTGAGAAAAGGAATAATTTCAAGAATAGTAACAATGTGTATCTTTGCCGATGATAAAAATGCAAAGGTTAAGCAGCTGCTAGAAGTCTACGAAGATATGTCGCACGCATGCGCAAATCGAGGTTGCGTGCCTCTGAACGTCTGCTTTGTTGGCTTGCTCTTTGAACCCTCAAGTGCAGTTGGCCGCAAGAGGGCGCCCTTTAAGGTTTTGCTTGCTGTCCCTTCTTGTCGCCTAAGCTGGGACATCCTATTTTATAGGGTTAAGATATATAGAATGTATATTTTTATACATTTACTAAGTTTTTATTTTGAATATTTGATTTTTTTTTTGTGTGTAGGTTATTTTCCAGAAATATTAACAAAATATTTACGTTATTTTGCAGGTTTTTTTAGCAATATGTTAAAAATACTTGTGATATTGTTTTAAAAGTAGTATTGCAAATTGGTCACAGTGGGCTAAAAGGGCAGATCACAAGTAGGTCCGTTTTAAGACCTTCGTAGGCACTAGGCACTTTTATTTCTCGAGACCTGTGTGTCGGATATTTTTATGCTAATTTCATCGTTTGCACGCACAAAAAACAATTTATGAATTTGAAAATACTTGCAAATTTTAATGCACCGTGAATGCCTCTGAACCTCTGCTGACACAAAATCCTGGGTCCGCTAGTGGTTCGCGATACGTGCATTGCAACTGCGCATGTCCATTTTCGGAACTACTGAGGAAGGAGAAAGAAGCTTCTCAAAGAGGAAATTGATAAAAAAAAATTATCTCCGATCAACAGTTGGGCTTGGATTACATTATGCTGATGATTTGGACCTTTTGGCAAATATTGTTGATGAAATGACCTCTATCATTTGAGCTGTTGAGGAAACTTGTACTAATAGAGTAGGTTTGGTGATAAAAGTGAGAAAACTAAAGTGATAAAAATTGGTCAGGCAGGACGTGATTCAGTTAATCTGAATGGTTGCGCCTTGTGCAGGTGTCTCAGTTTAATTATCTTAGGAGGTATGGAACAGATACTGGTGATGTGCGGCATGAGATTAACCCTTTCAGGACCATAAGGTTTCTAAGAGTAAATATTAGTATGTAACTGTTTATTTTAGTTTGTTTAAACGTAAAATAAATAAAAATCATGAGAAAAATACATAACAATGTGTAGGTTTTTTGGAATTTTATGGGAAATATTTTTCCCAATGGACTATAAAGGTAACACAAATTATAGTTAGGCTTATTATGCAATGTCTTTTATTTATTGGTTTATTAGAACAAAATGTTAACTAAAATAATACAAAATTATGAAATAATATTACTATACAAAATGATGTGCTAATTATGATATTCGGCGAAGCAATTTCTTTTGGTAGTGAGGCAAAGATGGACATTGCACATAGTACATATATTATGCATCCTGACAGTTCTGTTTTTGTTTTCTAAACGTTTCCGTTTACGTAATTGCGTTCGGCATACGTTCTATTTTGACATTCTGTATAAAAAATGCAGATAAAGTTATAATTAAATACGACAATCACCAATTTTAAAATGGGAAAAATGTTTCCCTTAGTCGTGAAAGGGTTAACAGACGAATAGAGATTGCTGCTGGGACTTTTAAGAATCTATTTGATATAAATAAAAAATAATAGTAATAAATACCCCCTCAAGCAGCTGCTTGCCACAGAGGTCTGATAGAGCCTGCCAGTTTACATGCCAATGTAGAAGGTCTGAGAGAATGGCAGGACATCAGAAGAAAAAAGATACACACATCCATGCCTTACCCTGGGCTCGAACCCAGGTCCCTTAGATCAGTAGCCAAGCGTGCTAAACACTCGGCGACAGGACGACTATGGATATAAATAAGAGTTACAAAAAATTTAATTTTAGCCATAAAATAAAAAAAAAAGCTGGAAATGTAGATTCATAGATTTTTCTTTTTTAGTTCTTGAAAATACTTTCAATCATTGCATTCTGAAGCAGGGAAATACCCAGGATTTATCCATAGTAAATACACAGATTACCGTAGATATAGAATTCAACAATTATTCATCTGAAAAATAATTGGTGGAAAAAAGAGTGGAGAAATAGGCGTATACATCGAAAGACTAAAATTAGTTTGTATAATAGTTTGGTTCTTTCTATGGTTAGATATGATACCAAAACTTCGGTCCTTTGTAAACAAGATAGCAGGAAACTTGATGCCTTTGATTCTAGATGCTTAATCTTGGGCATTAGGTAGTTTGACTTTATAAGTAATGATGAGGTTAAGCAAAGGAGTAGGCAACCTCCTTTGAGCAGCATATTATGCAGAGAGAGATTGCATTGGTTTGGCCATGTTGTCCATATGCATAACTATAAATTAACAAATAGGGTTATGAACAGTGTGCCTATAGGCCTCAGAAAGAGAGGGAAATCTAGGATGTGGTGGGCAGACAATGTCAAACAGGACCTCATTATAATTGGACTGCAGTGGCCAGATGCAGCAGATGTAGCTCAGAACAGATGTGTTTGGAGAATTGAATTGCATAATCTGCTTGAACTTCCGTAGCCCATTGCTGTTTGAGGATGATGATGGCAACCCTTAGACTATCATTCTTCATCTTTAACCATCGTGTTTCTTACATAAAGTTTTGAGTTTTAGTTTTGAAAATTATCTTTTAGCAGTAGCAACTGTTACGGCTATGGTTTGAAAAAATATCAGAACTGTACACACATCTGAGAAAAGGGGCGGAGGTAGCTCAGTCGGCAGCGCGCCAGGTTCGTAATCTGCAGTTCCCAGATTCGAGTCCCAGCTGGGTCAGCGTTGAGATTTATCTCCGCAAAACTTCCCGCCCTGCCCACGGTCAGTAGGGGACACCGATGGGCTTGTAAGGTCGCCATCCGTTGGATGGGACATTAAGCCGTGACCCCGTGTGCAGGAGAGTCATACCCTGTGCACGTTAAAGAATACCTGTATGGCCTTGACGGGAGACTATCATCTGTCTCCCAACAGCTGTTCCAGTGGGTCACCTCACTCTTCTCTGAGCCGTCGGGGTTCTTGTGACCAGGCCGACTAGGCACAGTGCCTAGGGCATACGAACCTTTTAAGGCCTACAATATTTCACTTGAAAAAATACGTAAACAAAAAAAATCCCAAAATAAGAAAAAACATCAAATTTTAATTTTAATTATTTATTTAGATATTTGAATGAAAAAAAAACCCAATAATTTAAGTCGTCGCGTTCCTCAACAACCTCACTGATACAATCACAAACCCAGTGATATAGGCCTAGTAGATACTTTTAATGTTTAAATGTTTACTTTGCGACATTTTGTATGTGCAAATTCAGAAATTATCTCCTCGAATGTCACTTGTCGCATAGCATCATTTTCAATTGAAAGTAGTAAAAGCGACGACAATCGTTGCTGCCCCATTGTTGATCGGAGATAATTTTTTTATCAATTTCATTAGAAAAACAGTCTAGAGATCAGAAATTTTCAGATCTCTAGACCATTTAAGCTCAAAATCTTCCCCTTGAAGAGAAATCTACAAAACATAATCAATAGTCAAACTAAAGAGGAAAGGAAACAAAATGCACCCTTGTCGAACACCGGAGCAATGCTAAATCAATTGTTACAATTAATAGGCGAATATTGTTGATGATCAATACATCCCCTACCACTGCTGAATCCACATTACTCATCGCGGAATTGTCCATCAAACAGAATCTTAATTATTATTAAGCACAATAATGCAAAGAAATTTACCTGGAACAGAAAGTAGGCTGATACCCGCTGTAGTTATCACAAGAACTGCAATCACCTATTTTTAAAATAGGGATAATAATAGCTCTGCTAAAATCCTTAGGAACATTAAATAAAAATAAAATAAATACCCCCTCAAGCAGCTGCTTGCCACAGAGGTCTGACAGTTTATATGTCATAGTAGAAGGTCTGAGAGGATGGCAGGACCTCAGCAGAAAAACGACACATACATCCATGCCTTAATCCGGGGCTCGAACCCAGGTCCCGTAGACAGCAGAAAAACGACACATACATCCATGCCTTATCCGGGGCTCGAACCCAGGTTCCGTAGATCAGTAGCCAAGTGTGCTAACCACTCGGCCACGGGACGGTTGCAGTTATCAAAAGATTTTCCCAATTTCAGCTGCCATGTGATAATAGAAACGTTCTCAGCTCTCTGAATTTCAGTAGAAATTCCCTCTCTCCCCTAAGGATTTGTATAGTTTAAGTAGGCATTGCAGCCAAAGTAACTTCCAGTTGTGACGTAGAGCCAACATTGAAGCCAGTATGCATCTATCATCATTACAAACAATGGAAGTAGAACTAACCAAAAATTATTAAGTTTTAAAGAATTTTCTTAAAGATCTCTGAAACGGAGAGGGAAAGTTTATACTATAACGGAAATGCAGTCTTAATTCAGTGAGCACTCAGTGTAGTACTTCATCCCATCCCTCCTTGTTTCCTTGTTTCCTCATTGATTCAACTGCTTATGTTGACATTTCAGTCTAAATTAAAGCCTTGCGAAAAATTTAATCAAATCACTGTCTTTATATCAGCGAGAAGAGTCTAAAAGTGGTCTTGAAAGTTTTCTAATTTCTTTTCTGATAACAGTAGCATATAAAAAATAAATTGTATAGCTGATGGGCAGAACAGAACTACAAATATCTCGCAAGATTGGGTTGTTTTACCTCTGAGCGGCATTTTTTTGCACACCATGGGCTAAATGGCCAGGTCACATGGACCCCGAAGGCTCAGAGAAGGTTGGGGCAGGGGACCCACTGAAACAGCTGTTGGGAGACAGATAGTAGGCTCCCATCAAGGCTGTCCAGCGTGTTCTCTTCCGCACACGGGACCACGGCTTAATGTTCCATCGGACGGACGGCGGTCTTTCCAAGTCCATCGGTGTCCCTACTGACCGTGGGCATCTCCGCTACTGACCGTTTGCGGAGATAAATCTCAACGCTGACCCATCTGGGAACAACAGATTACGAGCCTGGCGCGCTACCGACTGAGCCACCCCTGCCCCCACTCTTGCAAGATTATAAGCATTATAGCAATAAAACATAGATCTACGACGAATGATTTACCTCTGCTGAAAGAAAATGTCTGTGTGAATTAAATTTATTTTCTTTTTCCCTTCCAAGTTTATTTTATGAAATCTCCAATTTTTGTTCGGCTTTGGTACAAGATACAGAATCAAACCTTTTCCCCACTTCGGCCAGCCAATGGTCTTTGGTTGCTGATTATTTTCTACCAGCAGTTTAAAACCTCTAAACTTTTTCCTCTGTTTCTTTATCCATCAAAATGCCCCCGGTGGGAATTACACGCTCTGCTTGTTCTCCGGCAAGTGTAGTGGCGGAATAATCAACTCGTTGCTGAATTCACTTCACGTTTATACTGGTGTGCGTTTCGGGATTAAATGGAATCCTCGTCCAGTTATGCCTCTGGCCAAATACGGTGTTTCCCATACAATAACGGATAAAGTCTCGTGAAGTTCTTTCACTTTTTTCTCACTTAATACCATCGTGTTTGCTCTCTCGATTTCTTCATAAAAGCAGAGACGTACCCCGGGGGGTGTCCGGACCTCAACCCCCCCCGCCCACACGTCGGAAAATCCTGACGTCTTATACGAAATTTCAAATTTGTCTACTTGCTTCGAAATATAAAATAGTTCTTTGTATAATTTTATTTTGACCCCATATTTTATGTCCGAATAAAAACAACAACTAAAAAATCTTATTGAATATAGAATGTCATTTTCACCTTTCCTGTTCGGTGGAATATTTTAGTAATTGGGAAACCCTACTCAAGTCTAATTATCAGCACCACCCTCCCTCCTTCCCGAAACTAAATCCTGGGTTCAACAATTATTCATCTGGAAAAAATATATATATATTGCTGCCGTGAATCGAATCCGCAACTCTCTAGATACATGCCAGAGCGCTTTACCTTTAAACCACGCATCAGACGTTAATAGTCTTCCATGATAAGATCTATAAATCTTTCACAGAGATGTGGCGGACCTTGCGCCATCTATACTTCAGGAGAGGCAACTTTCCAATTATTGCTAATGGTCTACAATGATCTAATCCAGTGGTTCTCAACATTTTATGCTCCATGTACCCCCTGGAAATGTGTATGTAACTGGGGTACCCCTTGTATAGATAGATAAAACTATAGTTATAGTATAACAATGGGAATAAAATAAAACATATATATCAGTGGTTCTCAACCTTTTATGCTTCACATACCCCCTGGAAATGTGTATGTAACTGGCGACCCCTTGTATAGATAGATAAAACTATAGTTATAGTATAACAATGGGAATAAAATAAAACATATATATCAGTGGTCTCAACATTTTATGCTTCACGTACCCCCTGGAAATGTGTATGTAACTGGCGACCCCTTGTATAGATAGATAAAACTATAGTTATAGTATAACAATGGGAATAAAATAAAACATAATATCAGTGGTTCTCAACCTTTTATGCTTCACGTACCCCCTGGAAATGTGTATGTAACTGGCGTACCCCTTGTATAGATAGATAAAATTATAGTTATAGTATAACAATGGGATAAAATAAAACATATATATAAATACACATTAAATTTTTTTTCATAAATTACATATATCGATAAACACAAAAAATGACATAAACAATTTAATAAAACTTATAAAATTTATAAAAATTTTACTGGGTAATCAGTGAAACAGCTCTCACGGCGTACCCCAAAACATTTTACCACGTACACCACGTTGAGAACCCCTAATCTAATCGATACAGTGATTTAAATCATTAGCAACAATGGGAAAAAGCTGCCTCTCCTGAAGTATAGATGGCGCAAGGTCCGACACATCTCAGTGGAAGACTAATAGGTCTTTTCCTGGAAAATCATTATCGTCTGATGCGTGGTTTAACGGTAGAGCGCTCTGCCATATATCTAGAGCAGGGGTTCTCAACGTGGGGTACGCGGTAAAATGTTTTTGGGGTACGTCGTGAGAGCTCAAAAGTCGCTAGATCTAGTAACAAAGTCGCTAAGTTGACAACACTGTTGTGCAAAAAAGGAATTTTTTGTGTTTATCGATATATGCAATTTATGAATACAAAATTTAATGTGTATAAATATATATGTTTTATTTTCTTCCCATTGTTATACTATAATTATAGTTTTATCTATCTATACAAGGGATACGCCAGTTACATACACATTTCCAGGGGGTACGTGAAGCATAAAAGGTTGAGAACCACTGATATATATGTTTTATTTTATTCCCCCATTGTTATACTATAAATATAGTTTTATCTATCTATACAAGGGGTACGCCAGTTACATACACATTTCCAGGGGGTACGTGAAGCATAAAAGGTTGAGAACCACTGATATATATGTTTTATTTTATTCCCCATTGTTATACTATAAATATAGTTTTATCTATCTATACAAGGGGTACGCCAGTTACATACACATTTCCAGGGGGTACGTGAAGCATAAAAGGTTGAGAACCACTGATATATATGTTTTATTTTATTCCCATTGTTATACTATAACTATAGTTTTATCTATCTATACAAGGGGTACGCCAGTTACATACACATTTCCAGGGGGTACGTGAAGCATAAAATGTTGAGAACCACTGATATATATGTTTTATTTTATTCCCATTGTTATACTATAATTATAGTTTTATCTATCTATACAAGGGGTACGCCAGTTACATACACATTTCCAGGGGGTACGTGAAGCATAAAAGGTTGAGAACCACTGATATATATGTTTTATTTTATTCCCATTGTTATACTATAACTATAGTTTTATCTATCTATACAAGGGGTACGCCAGTTACATACACATTTCCAGGGGGTACGTGAAGCATAAAAGGTTGAGAACCACTGATATATATGTTTTATTTTATTCCCATTGTTATGCTATAACTATAGTTTTATCTATCTATACAAGGGGTACGCCAGTTACATACACATTTCCAGGGGGTACGTGAAGCATAAAAGGTTGAGAACCACTGATATATATGTTTTATTTTATTCCCATTGTTATACTATAACTATAGTTTTATCTATCTATACAAGGGGTACGCCAGTTACATACACATTTCCAGGGGGTACGTGAAGCATAAAAGGTTGAGAACCACTGATATATATGTTTTATTTTATTCCCATTGTTATACTATAACTATAGTTTTATCTATCTGTACAAGGGGTACGCCAGTTACATACACATTTCCAGGGGGTACGTGAAGCATAAAAGGTTGAGAACCACTGATATATATGTTTTATTTTATTCCCCATTGTTATACTATAAATATAGTTTTATCTATCTATACAAGGGGTACGCCAGTTACATACACATTTCCAGGGGGTACGTGAAGCATAAAAGGTTGAGAACCACTGATATATATGTTTTATTTTATTCCCATTGTTATACTATAACTATAGTTTTATCTATCTATACAAGGGGTACGCCAGTTACATACACATTTCCAGGGGGTACGTGAAGCATAAAATGTTGAGAACCACTGATATATATGTTTTATTTTATTCCCATTGTTATACTATAATTATAGTTTTATCTATCTATACAAGGGGTACGCCAGTTACATACACATTTCCAGGGGGTACGTGAAGCATAAAAGGTTGAGAACCACTGATATATATGTTTTATTTTATTCCCATTGTTATACTATAACTATAGTTTTATCTATCTATACAAGGGGTACGCCAGTTACATACACATTTCCAGGGGGTACGTGAAGCATAAAAGGTTGAGAACCACTGATATATATGTTTTATTTTATTCCCATTGTTATACTATAACTATAGTTTTATCTATCTATACAAGGGGTACGCCAGTTACATACACATTTCCAGGGGGTACGTGAAGCATAAAAGGTTGAGAACCACTGATATATATGTTTTATTTTATTCCCATTGTTATACTATAACTATAGTTTTATCTATCTATACAAGGGGTACGCCAGTTACATACACATTTCCAGGGGGTACGTGAAGCATAAAAGGTTGAGAACCACTGATATATATGTTTTATTTTATTCCCATTGTTATACTATAACTATAGTTTTATCTATCTGTACAAGGGGTACGCCAGTTACATACACATTTCCAGGGGGTACGTGAAGCATAAAAGGTTGAGAATCACTGATCATGAGCGGCGCTGTCCAACTAGCGGCCCGCACGAGGATTTTTGTGGCCCGGGAACAAAAAAAATTTTAAATAAAAACGAAAATTCCGGGAACGAAATTTTAAATAAATATTTATAATCCACCTTATTATTTTTGTCAACTTATATTACTTTACTTGATATGCAATCTTCAACTTACTCATTCTATTTGTAATTATTATTGCATTATTTCAACTTACTCATTCTATTCTTATTGCCCAACAACTACGGCCACAATGCTCCCATTAAATTTATTAAATATTTGATTAGGTTTAGAAAATTTATATTGGTTTATTATTACTTATTATTTTTCGTATAAATAAAATAATTTTTTGAGGTGAGTGAATGAACTGACTTTTCAGTCACCTAGCCTGTCCTATTCTTTTTTTTGGTCCGCGAAATATTGAAGAAAGAAACAATGGCCGAAACATTGGCGAAAGAAAAAGTGGCCCGCGGTCTTAGAGAAGTTGGACAGCACTGACATAGAGGGTTCGGTTCCCGTCGCGTCAGCAATAACTTTTTTTTTCAGATGAATAATTGTTGAATTCTATATCTACGGTAATCTGTGTATGTACTATGGATAAATCCTGGGCATTTCCCTGCTTCAGAATGCAATCATTGAAAGTAAGTATTTTCTAAAAAAAAAACTATGAAACTTCGTTCCAGCTTTTTATATTTTATGGCTAAAATTAATTTTTCTTTTTAACTCTTATTTTTTATTGCATTAAAACGAACTATAATTTTGTTTTATTTTGACGAGTTCATTAAAATACTCGTTAAGCTGCTGATTCTTGTCATAGAAGTCTGACGAGAGCCTGTCAGTATTATATGCCATTGAGAAAATCTCTGAAGAAGGCGAGATTTCAAGAAAAACGCAAACATTGATGCCGTTAAGGGACTCAAACCTAACAACCTCTGATCGGTAGCAGGAACTCTAACTACTGGGCCACCGGTCAAAAAAAAATATTTTTTTTTGTTACTAAAAGTTTCCTCATGTCTGTCATATTATTTTCATAAAACTATCTGTTTTTATCTAACTTAAAATCTTATTTCCTACGGTTCTTAAACATTCATGGTATCTCAGTTATCCCAGATTTTGAGAATTAAAGTAATACATAAATTATATACAATAATAATTATATTTACAATAAAAGCTTCCATTTCCGGGGTTTGGCAAATGCGTGAATACGAAAAAGATTTCTTTTTAGAAAAAATATATTACATTTTATTGGTGCACATTTTCTTCCTAAAATGCTTTGTGCACAGAGTTTATACAACGAATAAAAAAATTAAACTTCATTCAGTACCTTAAATCACTAAGCATCGAATTAAAAAAGTCGCTTACAGCATGCTTGAACAAGAATTTGAAGAAATTGTTCTGATTGGCTGCTTTGATTTCTTCTAGAGGTCTCTGTAGTCTTCTCCATAACATGGAATAGCATCCTGTATTTCTTTCTGAAATTGAATATTCGGAAAATTACCGTGTCGTATCTTCAGATGAAAATCTCCTCTCCTATATGCCTCTTCTACAATCCTGACATTATGTAGGGCATCTCTGAGGCGGAGCTTCACTCAGTCGGTATTAGTAGTTTTCAAGTTCGACTCCACCTGGGCAGGCACTGAGATTTATCTCAGCTAAACTCTTGTCCTACGTTCAGAACGGGGACAAACGAGCTTGGAAAAGCCGCCATCTATCTGATGGGACGTTAAGCCATGGTTCCATAGCAGGAGAGCCATACCCTATGCACGCTAAAGAACACGCTTGATGGGAGGCTACCATTTTTCTCCTAACAGCTGTCAAGTGGGTTTCCTTTCCCAACCTCTGAGCCCTTGGGGTCCTTCTGATCGCCATTTAACCCATTGGGTACATTAAGCTTGTAAACATTAAGCTTACATACCTATAAGAGATGTTCCCCATTGTTATTGGAACTGGGGGTGGCTCAGTCGGTAGCGCGTCAGGTTTGTAATCTGCAGTTCGCAGGTTCGAGTCCCAGCTGGGTCAGCGTTGAGATTTATCTCCGCAAAATTCTCCACCCTGTCCACGGTCAGTAGGGGACACCGATGGGCTTGGAAAGGACGCTTAAGCCGTGGCTCCGTGTGTGGGAGAGCCATATCCTGTGCACGTTAAAGAACACGCTGGATACCTTGATCTGACGGGAGGCTACCATCTGTCTCCCAACAGCTGTTCCAGTGGGTCCCCAACCTTCTCTGAGCCTTCGGGATCCATGTGACATTTAGCCCATGGTGTGCAAGAAGTTCCGCTTAGACGTAAAACAACCCAACATAAAGTGATAGAAAAGGATACAACCTATTTTCCCTTTGGATGTGCAGTATTTAGCATTCTTTAAGGGAGTGTGTGTTATCCAACAGATGATTTAAAAAACTTGAAAATTGTTGTGGATTTAAAGAATATATATGTTACCGCTAAAGCTCGAAAGCCGTTAAAGTGCACATTACCTAGCTAATCTGCAGATTAACTGATTTGCTCCGTTAACGTGCGGAATCAAGAGTTTTCCGCATTTTACCTAGGTAATGTGCACATTAACGGCTTCCGTATCGTTAAAGTTCAAAAGTTTGTTTCTCTCATAGTGGTGAATCTCTTGAATATGAATCTTCGTGTCACGTGATTCACTCGTCCGCATTATAAAAAACGCCCCGGATGAGCGGAGGCCAAGTGAGAACGAATCGGTAAAGTGATTCATTCTTGATAACGAATCAGTAAAATGATTCGTTCTCACTTGGCCTGCTCATTTTGGGGGCGTTTTTTATAATTCGGACGACTGATTCATGTTGCCAGAGGGATGACCCTGGTTTCAACTCTACTCTCGGACACTAGATAAATAACATTATGTTAATTTAAGCGTACAGAAACGTTCCTGTTGTTCCAGCAAAGATCTTATTTTCACTTTAACGAGTGCCTAGTAGGTATGTGCAGATTATCCAGGTAATTTGCAGATTACCTAGATAATTTGAGAAATGAAACAATTTTCCGCACGTTAACGTATCACCCTAGTTAATCTGCACAATACCTAGATAATCTGTAGAATAACTGATTTCTGCACTTTAGCGGTAACATATAAACACTTTAAAATGGCAAAATGTTTTGATTTTAAGAGGTTGACCATTTTTAAAGTGTGTACGGGGGTCTAGCGAAGGACTATGGTTGGGAGGGGGGGGGGGGGAGGAGAACGAAACTTTTCCAACTCGTAAATCAAATTTTGCCATCTGAGACGTACCAAAAATTTCGCTCCGTGGTGGTTGCGGGGTTCACCATAATTTTATCACGTATTAAGATTTTACAACATCACCATTCTCTGCCGTTAAATCTAACCTGAAATCTAACATTGATTAACCAAGAATTATAGAAATTCACTTCGAATTTTGGAATGTCCCCTACATTATGCCCATTTTTCTCGATTTCGCCAAATTTCGTCATTTTCACATCAATCCCAATTTTAACAACTAACTTGCATTTTACCAAATGGCTTCGAATTTTGCCTACTATCCTAGATTTGACCACGTTACCTCGTTTCCGCCAACTCCCGTAGATCTTTGCCAACTCGCCATAATATTACAGAAAAATTCCCAATTTTTAAATCACCCTGAATTAGCCAAGTCACTTCGAAATTTGCCAATTCTCCTCAATTTCGCCGACTCTCCTAAATGGCAAAAATCTCCCAGTTTTCATAGCTTGCTTGCATTTTACCAAGCAGCTTCAAGTGGCTTCGAATTTTGCCAATTACCCTAGAATCTAGGGTAATTGGCAAAATTCTTGGCAAAATCTAGGGCCTAGATTTTGCCAATTATCCCAGTTTTTACATCTCATCCGAATTTTACCAAGTCACTTCGAATTTTGCCAACTGCCCTAGATTTTTGACAAGTCGCCATAATTTTGCAGAAAATAATCGCAGTCACTTCGAATTTTGCCAACTCCCCAAGATTTTGGCAATTCTCCTTAATTTCACAAAACCGTTCCCAAATTTTCACAACTCGCCTGTATTTTACCAAGCGAATTCGAGTTTTGCCAACTCGCCATAATTTTACAGAAAAAAATCCCAGTTTTTACATCTCATCTGAATTTTCTCCCTAAGATTTTTCCAACTCCCCAAGATTTTGACAAGTTGTCTCGAATTTGCCAACTCTCCTTAATTTCACAAAACCAATTCCAATTTTCACAACTCACCAAGTCGTTTCGAATTTTGCCAACTGCCCTAGATTTTGCCAAGTTGCCTCGATTTTGACTCCGATAAACTTTGGTGTGGGGGGGGGGAAGCCTGCTCCCCCTAATTACGCTCCAGTGTGTATGTTTTAAATGCACATTTGTTTTAACGTTTTACGTAGGGTTGCCAACTACTCTCTCTTAGGAAGGACAGTCCTATCTTCTAAAATATGCCTTTCTTACGCTCTTGGGGGCGGGGGTGGCTCAGTCGGTAGCGCGCCAGGCTCGTAATCTGTAGTTCCCAGGTTCGAGTCCCAGCTGGGTCAGCGTTGAGATTTATCTCCGCAAAATTCCCCGCCCTGCCCACGGTCAGTAGGGGACACCGATGGGCTTGGAAAGGCCGCCGGCCGTCGGATGGGACGTTAAGCCGTGGCCCGTGTGCGGGAGAGCCATATCCTGTGCACGTTAAAGAACACGCTGGATGGCCTTGACGGGAGGCTACCATCTGTCTCCCAACAGCTGTTTCAGTGGGTCCCCTCCCCCAACCTTCTCTGAGCCTTCGGCGTCCATGTGACTTGGCCATTTAGCCCATGGTGTGCAAAAAAGTGCCGCTCAGAGGTAAAACAACCCAAATTCTTACGCTCCTGAGGTCAAAATGTCTTTGCATGAAAAATCGTAGACGAAAGAAAATTTTGCAAGTTGTAAGTTCTGGTTCGCATATGAAACCTCATTGTGTGCATGCAAGCTGACTCTGATGCAGTTCTCTGAGTAAGTCTGCTTCATGTGTGAACACGCTTTTAGATTCGCGAAAAAAAAGTGTTGATTGGCAACACAGAAGTTGGCGACAGGTGGGGAGATAAGCACTCCTATAGACCCCATGGCTAATGAAATTATCGCAGTACCTATTTCGGGCAGACCCAGATATTCCAAAGAGCCACCACCATTCCCCATTTAGTACAATTAAGCTTAACAAATGCAGTTTCCGTTTCACTTAGAACGTGTATTAGCGTGTAAATTTTTTTTACAGTATAATGAATTAAAAAGAAATACAAGTACCATATATCGAATGTTTACGCATTGTGGGCAAAATAAAACAAGAAAAGCAAAGTTTACCTAATATCCTTCATTGGCAAAAAGAAACTAAATGTTCTTCCATTCCAAAATAAAGAGTTGGCAACCCTAGTTTATGTGTAGTGTAGTAATGATGTTTCATAAAATAATAACCTCGGTGTACTTGGAAGGAGACGAGAATCAACAGTAGAGAAAGAATCGACGATAGAATAGGTTGGAAACAGTGCCACCAGATGGCAGCCATCTGTTGGATATTACGGGGGGGGGGGGGCAATTTTATCAGGCATCTTGCTCCCTTGAATAGGAGGATCGAATGCTGCATATTCAAGGAGTAAAGAAGTCGTATCCCTTTCTATTTATGTTACGCTTATTGAAGAAGGACTTTCTCAACACAGGAAGGGTTGAAGTTATCGTGGTAGTAAACAATGTATATTAGGGTTGCCATATCCAGACACTGAAAAAGAGAGAATTTCTAAGAATCCGGTTAAAAGAAAGAGGACAGAAAAGAGGATATATCAGATGAATGAAAAGAGGAAAAAAGAGAATGCATTGATAATCTTGGTTTTAATAATTAATAAAATACATTGCACACACGTGCTTAATATGAGTGTACATTCACTACTTCTAAATTTAAACTAAAAGGTAAAATATAATAATAATCACTAAAAGTAATAAATTTTTATTTAATTAATAATTTCCATTATTTTCCAATGACATAATTTAGTTTAACAATGTTAAGTTAGAATGTAAGTAGCTATAAAAAATTAAAGCAAGAAATTTCTTTAAAATATTAAATATTTTATAATAATATTATATTCTTTAATATATATATAAATTATACTATAAAAGCATTTTTTTTTATAGTATCAACACCTAATTTACTTTTATCCTGTCCACTGACAATTCATTAATGGTTGGGTTGTGTTCAGTTGTAGATTCAGCGTCCTTCCCTCTTGAAGTGAAAATTAATGTGGCATCCCACTTGTCTTATGTTGCGTATTAATTAAAATCTATATTAAGTAGGAGGGAGGGGGGGGGGTCGACTCAGTTGATAGCATGTCAGGCTCATAATCTGTAATTCCCAGGTTCGAATCCAACCTGTGCCAGCGTTGAGATTTACCTCAGCACCATTCCTGTATAATCGTGTAGAAAGCTGTTGCGAAAGAGTAAAATACGTTGTTTAGAGTGAATAATTCTTCTCTGCCTCTCATCGTGCAATTTATGCATTGGTATTTAGTTAGCGGCCGTCCCCGGTGGCCGAGTGGTTAGCGCTCTTGGACACTGATCAAAGAGACCTGGATTCTACCCTCGATGAGGCATGGAGTTTGTGGCTGATTGAAA
Source organism: Ryuthela nishihirai (assembly GCA_038380435.1). NCBI lineage: Eukaryota > Metazoa > Arthropoda > Arachnida > Araneae > Heptathelidae > Ryuthela > Ryuthela nishihirai. The sequence continues at coordinate 5,647,585 of JAWZYU010000004.1, forward strand.
AACCTCATCCACTAAAGGAAATTGATTTTTTTTACCGTTATGGCCAATGTTTTGTATAATGAGGTAATTGGATTCGAATAATAACTCTCATGAACCAAAGTTTAGAGTCAAGTTACATCACTGTCTAGAAGGGTATATTTAGCCGGATATTTCACTCTAGTAATTTCGTGGATTATGTATCCAACCTATGTTAGAAAGAAGTAGATTTGTTTTTTAAATGTATCTTTATTTTACAATTTGTTTTCTTTCCCCTGTTAATAACTTTTATCTTTCACAGTTAAAGTCTCATGTGTGTCCTGCTACTGTTTAGGAGAATTTCTTATCTGTTGTAAATCCTGACATTTTTTGTAAGGAATTGTGCGGATAAAGATACAAACAAATTGTTAAACAACTTTCAGAAGTAGTCGATCGAATGTTAAAGTCACTAACTGCCCTCGCCTTCGGTGTTTCTTTTCAATAAATTGCTTTGCACCGTACCCTTTCGAGCTGACCGGCATCCTTTAAGTTAGTACGTGCTCTTACATCCTTTACTGCTTGCTCTATCATTGGTGTTGCCAGTTAATCTTTCCTTAGAACTTAATATCTGCCGAAAGCTGTCCTTACGATGGTGTGTGGTGATACCGACGTCCACTAACAGGGCATGAAATATGGCTTCTCGTTTATACGCCGAGCCCAGTGGCCTAATTTTCTCTCTTCTTGTTTCACTTCTTAGCTTCGCCAATGAAGACGAATTAGACAGATCTGCGCAGACCTTACTAAGGGAGCTTTTAAGGTTTGTGTTTTGGTGACGCTAATTCTGATCCGCGAAAATCGTTGGTAATCAGGATTGATGAAATATGAAGAGAAGTATCCATCACCCCCTTTTTCAGCTTGTTTTCAAGAAATGAGCTATTATTATCACTTTGCATTGATTTGTAGGCTTCGGACTCTTTTGCTTTTAAAGATAAATAATTAAAATACAAAATTCCTTTAAGTTTGATAATTAAATATCAGGATTCACATGTTCTGAATCCTATAATAGTTTTAATTTCCACCGTTACAGGACTCTGAAGATGAAAAATGGCAAAATCTTAAACGAATGTTGTAAACGATCTTTTAATTCCATAAATTTAAAATTTGGAATTAATAATATTAATTAATAATATTAATTAATTAATAATTTTGAAATTTGACAGAGTGTGTATGGCGTGGCTTACATTGATAGTTTACATTGACAGCAGCGAATCCCCACTTTCCTCAGGGATACAACTCCTTTTAAACAGATAATTAAAAGATTCTTTCTGTATTTCATAGGTGCTAGTAAAATATTATTATTCGCATTTTTCGAATCATCCAGTAATTCTAATTTTTCCCGTTAAAGCTTCCAAAATTTGGAAAATGGAAAACTTGATTCTCTTTGGAAACGAGTATTACGTACTCAATTTCTTATTCTTTCTATCAGTTTAAAAAAGAAATTGAAAGATTTAGCGTAGGAAATATATTTTTTCCGATTTTTTTAATTAGATTTCCAAGAAAAAAAAAGAAGCAACCAGCAGTGGAATTTAGCGGCATTCGCGCTAAAACTTGAATCTGGCTACATATGAGCAGAGCCTATAATTTTATGGATGCTTAAAATGAAAAGCAAGAAAAAATTTTATGTGTGGAGTGTCGAGTTGCAAACGAAGAAAATAGTATGCGTTATAAAGTTATCCTTAAGCATAATAAGAAGACACCCATTATAAGGCATCGAGGGAAGGGGGAGGGGTGTAGGTCCTCCAAAAGAACAGGAGCCTTTCACAAACGGTATTTTTACTTTGTGTTTTACGGTTGTACATAATACAAGTTAGAGCCATTCAAAAATTCACGAGATTCCTTAAAGTGTGAATCGAATTACGCTAGTGCATGGCAAAACCAAAGTTCTTAGCATAATTTGCAATGAGGAAACATAAACTGTGGTGATGAGAGAGGGTGATTGAGGCAATGTTCTCTCTGCAATGAGGAAACACAAACTGTGGTGTATGAGAGAGGGTGATTGAGGCAATGTTCTCTCTGCAATGAGTAAACACAAACTGTGGGGTATGAGAGAGGGTGATTGAGGCAATGTTCTCTCTGCAATGAGGAAACGTAAACTGTGGTGTATGAGAGAGGGTGATTGAGGCAATGTTCTCTCTGCAATGAGGAAACGTAAACTGTGGTGTATGAGAGAGGGTGATTGAGGCAATGTTCTCTCTGCAATGAGGAAAAGTAAACTGTGGTGTATGAGAGAGGGTGATTGAGGCAATGTTCTCTCTGCAATGAGGAAACGTAAACTGTGGTGTATGAGAGAGGGTGATTGAGGCAATGTTCTCTCTGCAATGAGGAAACATAAACTGTGGTGTATGAGAGAGGGTGATTGAGGCAATGTTCTCTCTGCAATGAGGAAACATAAACTGTGGTGTATGAGAGAGGGTGATTGAGGCAATGTTCTCTCTGCAATGAGGAAACATAAACTGTGGTGTATGAGAGAGGGTGATTGAGGCAATGTTCTCTCTGCAATGAGGAAACACAAACTGTGGTGTATGAGAGAGGGTGATTGAGGCAATGTTTTCTCTGCAATGAGGTAACATATACTGTGGTGTATGAGAGAGGGTGATTGAGGCAATATTTTCTCTGCAATGAGGAAACATAAACTGTGGTATATGAGAGAGGGTGATTGAGGCAATGTTCTCTCTGCAATGAGGAAACATAAACTGTGGTGTATGAGAGAGGGTGATTGAGGCAATGTTCTCTCTGCAATGAGGAAACACAAACTGTGGTGTATGAGAGAGGGTGATTGAGGCAATGTTCTCTCTGCAATGAGTAAACATAAACTGTGGTGTATGAGAGAGGGTGATTGAGACAATGTCCTCTCCCCTCGAGAACTAGGAATTACATTAAAAATAGGTTACTTTATGTTGCCTCCTCTTAGAAAAAAGGTAAAAATGAATATTTTTTACTTCCCTCCCCCTCTGTAAATCTATCTACGGAAACTGCATCCGAGCTACCAACATAGTCAGCTTGATAATCTAACAAAAACTAACAAGAAGTTAAACGAAGTTACTTGCAAAGCAATTTGTTACTTTTTTGCTTCCAAATAATAACTAAATCACATGCATACAATAAGAAACGCGTAAAGACTCCAGAAATAAGAACATCTTAAGCTCCAGGGCGATTTACAAAAGCGAAGAGATCAATATCTTTCCTCCCTGATGAAGTAACATCTGAACATCGCTTGCTGAGTTCCGACTATCCTATACTTCAGAGAATAAAACCTGCCTCGCTACAATGCACACAAAAGGCATAGCTTTGAGTCCATTTACGTCACCAGTATAATAAGATACAACCTGGTGTCTCTAAGCAACGGCGGATTGCTCGAGTTTCTCAGAATTCTTTCGTTCCAGCAGCATGCAGTAAGCTAGCTCACTTTTTCTGTCAGCCTGGAGTGGAGATTTGACACAAAAGATTTCAAATATTTCCGCCTATGGCTTTCGCAAGAAAACACAGAACAGATAAAGAGACTCGTAGTTCTGTAACAGCCATCTGATCAATGATTTCTGTAACAGCCATCTGATCAATAATAAAGATTCAGGAGGCCAAGGAACAGTCACGAAGACATAAAGCTGGAGTTGACATGTCAGAATTGAAATAGTATCTCGGTGAATATGAAAGGAAAGAAAGAATCATAGTGCGAATTATGTTTTATATTCATTGTGTCAAATCTACTAAGAAATGAATACATTGGTTTCTGTCTAGAAAAACTGACTGAAGGTTAAATTTTGCAGGAATCCCTCTCTCAACGCTGTTAATTGGTTCCAGCAAAACAGAGCACTTAGTTAATCAGGATAAGCCAGCACCCTATTTCTATAAAAATGCGTGCTAATTAGATAAGTTACGGTCATTGCGATAAGGTGTTTCGATATTTATGTTATTAGTAGTATGCGAATATAATCAATTCATTAAAAAGTGAAAAGACGCCTAAATGTCGTTCAAAAATATTGCAAGATTGTACAATAATATACACACACTATGTACTGTGTTAAAGTTTATTTCCAGTGTCAATTTAAGCAATAAATTTATTCATCTGATGGCCCTGGGCCATTAAGTTTTCATATCTTGGCCTGAAATATTTATGGCCTAACTACTAATTAATTACGTTGGAGAAAAAGCGCTAAAAAACAACACGTTGCATGCGAAGGAATGCACGCCAGATCCATTTTTATGAAACAGAAAGCTTCAGTTCTGTTGCCAGATCCATAGTTGTTTGATTTAATTGATATGTGGCGAGAGAGTCATAACAGTATTACAGCGAGTTGAAACAGCGCCGTCGTGAGGTGTAGTTATAATACAGTGACAGCGTTATAGTGAATTAACATTCAACGAACCGTGCTATGACGAGGGATTACTGTATTAAATTTTGAGCCACTAAGCATAAAAAGTTTTTCAATAAAATTCAACAATTTCCTGCTCAGTGAGTGTAGAATTAGACCCCCAGATATCCATTAAGGAAATCTGAACGCCTCGGCGTATTTGAACATCGTTGCTGACCATGTTCATCCCTTCAGGTCTGTAGTTTATACTCATTCGGATGGACACATTCATCATGAAAATGCACCTACTCACAAGGCACATATCGTCACTGAAAGATTCTAAGAACATGCCGGCTAGTTTTCCATGCTTCATTGGCACGCGCAGTCCCCAGATCTAAACCCTATCAAGCATCTTTGGGATGAGGTGGAAAGAGCTGTTCCCAGCGAGACTATGCCGCCTTCCAATTTTGAAACCTTCCAAATTTACAACATTTGTGCACAACGCATCCATCATCTTATAAGTTCCATGCCCCAAGGAATTTGGACTGTTCTGAAGGGCAAAAGAAGCGCAACACGCCACCAGGTAGGTGTACCTAATAAACTGACATCTCAGTATAGTTATGTTGAAAGCTCCCACAAGAATAAATCAAGGGGTGTCATAGCAAGGCTTTTCGATGGCACCACCCCTTCCAATCCATCTGTCAGGAAATGTAACAAAAAAAAAAAAAATTCGTAGCATCTCTTGAGAAACGTGGCGGTGCGCTGCCTTGCTGGTGGCAGACCGTGAAACTGTTGTGCCGAAATGAACAGGTACAACATTCAGTGTGAGGTTCTTTGTGTGTGGGCGGGGTGGCTAAGTCGATAGTGCACCGGCTCGTAAACTGCAGTTCCCATATTCGAGTCCCAGGTGGGCCAGCGTTGAGATTTATCTCGCAAAATTCCCCCTTCGGTTAGTAGGGGATACCGATGGGCTTTCCTTGATGGACATCGATGACACCACCTTCTCGTGGTGCAGACTGTTAGTACCTTTCAGAAGAGATACTCTCGTGTGGAAGTGAATGGAAGAGAAGGGCTGCCAGATTAGTGTGGCCTACTAATCTGGACAACTGTGGCTACTTTTAATTTTTTTTCTACCCTACTGAGGATTGGTCAACCATACAGGGTCCTGGTGCTGACCCCATAAATCTACTGGACTGGAATAAGCCTCAGATTGATTATGTATCCTGAATTTGCTGCATTGGTGGGTTTCTGTGGAGGGAGAATCTTTCGCTGTGTTTTATGTTTATTTGTGGGTTGACAGCCCCAAGTGAATAGATTCACAGGATATGATTTATCAGCTGGTGGATAATCCTGATCAGAGGTCATCGCAGACACCTGAACTCTTGCTTCTACGGGCATCGTCAAATTCTTCATTGGAGGTAGTCTTCCAATGTCGATGTCTGATTCAGCCTTTAGTATTGGGTAACGGGTCTTTGTCCCATGCCTCCGATTTTTTTTCATTTTTCCATCCATCCGGCTGTTTGATATTGCCGGCATTCCCTCTCTCAATAAACATAGTTTCTTTAAACATCCCACTTACCATTTTCTCTCCATAACCTAAGGTAATTGGAATGTGAGGACTCTGCAGAGAGCTTATTTTCTTGATGTCCTCACACAAGAATTCCAATGTTATAATTTAGATATTCTTGGCCTGCAAGAGACCAGATGGACAGATAAAGGGCAGATTCTTAAAAATAATCTTAAATTTTTATTTTCAGGGAGGAAGACAATAAACATCACCAAGGCGTGGGTCTGCTTCTCAGCAGACACGCTAGTGATGCTCTTCTAGGATATGAGTGCATTAATGAAAGGTTTCTTACAGCAAAATTTCAGACAAGCATTAAAGATTTGAATGTTATCTGCTGTTATGCCCCCTCTGCGGATGCCGATGAGGATGAGAAGGATAGGCTTTACGGATAACTTCAGGATATTTTGAATTCTCTCAAGAAAGAGGATATTACCCTTGCTCTAGGTGACTTCAATGTCAAAGTTGGACTGACTCTGACCTTTAGGGAGGGTGATAGGCCCATTTGGTATTGGTAGCTGCAATGGCAATGGGCAACGTCTCCTACAGATAAGTAAACTCAATGGTTTCAGAATAACTAACACTTATTACAAACACCGCGACATACAGAAGTACACATGTGTTTCATCAGATGGGCTGCATAAAAATATGATAGATTATATACAGGGTGATTCAAAACTCATGGGCCAAACTTTAAGGGGTGATAGAACACACCTATACAAACACTTTTCGTCATGCAATGCATGGTCGGACCTAGCGATGAAGCGCTAGGGGTTAGCAGTTACTGTGTCAGGAAATGAAGAAACTCAAGAATGACAGAAGAGGTTTGAAACAATTGTAGAAATTGCAGAACAGAAAGTGCAGAATTTTATTGAACAAATTACAGAAACTGCTCAAAAGAGCGACAGCCAACATTAATGCTGGCTTCACACTTTCAACGTAGTGATCGGTGTACATGGGCACCAGGCATTTCTCGTACAACGGCAGTGGCAATAGAAATCCTGGCAACAAGGTCCTCATTGGAATCAATGGGGCTATCGTAGATGAGGCTTTTTATATGGCCCCATAGGAAAAAGTCCAGACATGAGAGATCGGGCGATCGTGGCGGCCAAGCGATGGGACCACCCCAACCAATCCATCGTCCTGGAAATGTTGAATCCAAGGCGTTCCGCACATCCACGATGAAATGGGGTGGCGCTCTATCGTGTTGAAACCACATACGAGTTTGAATGTTTGCTGGAACAGGGTTCAGTAATTCTGGCAAGACTTCTTGTAAAAATACGAAGTACGTTCTCCCTTTCAGTCGAGCTGGCAGAAGGTATGGGCCAATCAAATGGTTCATGGAGAAATGCCACTGGTACGAGTATGGCGTGCGGATTACTGGTGGCCCACACATGTGAATTGTGGGTATTAAAAATGCCCTCACGTGTAAAGGTGCATTCGTCAGTGAATAAGACATGTGCATCAAAGTCCGGTTTCGCTGCAATTTGCTGCAGGAACCACTGTGCAAAATCCACACAAGGCCGATAATCTGCAGGTGTCAAGGCCTGCACCCTCTGTGCATGGTAAAGGTGTAATCGTTCGTCTCGTAGAACTCGCCACACTGTCAATTGGGGCACACTTACGACATGGCAAATTGCTCCCGTACTATATTCGGGACGATCTACAACCCTACGTAGAATTTCCTCTGTAACACGTGGCATCCTCACACTTCTTGCACGCCCTGTATCCTGAAAGCAGCTGACAAAGGAGCCTGTTTTGCACAGATACCAGTGCAATCGCTGAAAGGTTTTACGATCAGGCATGCGTCTGGTCGGAAAGCGCTCCTGGTACAGTCTTTAGGCTTCCCTCGCATTCCCGTCCGCAGCTCCGTACGTGAAATGCATGTCGGCCCTCCTGATTCGTGAAACAATCCGTCCGTTCTGCAATCCACGGTAGAAATGACGACGAGTGCGAAAACCAGTGCTTATAAGTGTTCACTGGAAAGCAACCTCTAGCGCTTCACCGCTTGAGTTCCGATCATGCATTGTATGACGAAAAGTTCTTGTTTAGGTGTGTTCTATCACCCCTTAAAATTTAGCCCAAGAGTTTTGAATCACCCTGTATTAATTAACAGCAAATGGGCTAGTTCTATTAGAAATACCAGGTCATATAGGGGAGCTGAAATTGGATCTAACCATAAAAAAAATGAAAATAAATAGCTCCTCAAGCAGCTGCTTTTCACAGAGGTCTGACAGGAGCTTGTCAGTCTATATGCCATAGTAGAAGGTCTGTGAGGATGGCAGAACCTCAGAGAAAAAACGACACATACATCCATGCCTTACCCGGGGCTCGAACTCAGGTCCCTTAGATTTATTTACCATGTTAAAAGAGTTTTGCAACTTAAACTTCAGAAGTGTTGTGCTAAGGTTTAAAAGGTTACCTTTAATTCTGAAGCTCTGAAAGACCCAGTTATAGCTAAAGCTTACCATGATAGCTTATCATGTTGCTTAGTCATTATGACAATCATGGTTAGCTTACTAATGAAGTTAAGAAAGAATGGGACGTTTTAAACAGACTTTCTTGAAACTAACAGTAGTCTTTTAGGAAAAAAAGGAGCAGAGGAGGCAAAATTATTTGAGTGATAAGGCATTTGCGCTTATTTCAGAAAGAAAGAACTGCTGTAATTCCTTAATCAATACCCTACTAGTCCTAATAGGAAACATTACAGAGCTTAATAAATGTATAAAGGATCATTTAGTTGCTGATAAGAATCTTTAGCTTGATGGCTTGTCTGACAAAGCTGAGGAAGCAGTTAGACAGCACAACAGCAGAGAGCTGTACTAGATAGTTAATATTTTGTGTGGTATAAAACGGACAGGTATAGAGGGATTGAAGGATAAACAAGGTAAGTTTATAGAAGGTGAGGATTCTGTCATGGCTAGGTGGGCTGAACATTTCATTGTTTATCTAAATAATGTGGTTAGTTTTGCTCTCATTGTTTCTAATGTTGATAGATGAATTACTGTCTTTAATGTTGGTCCTATAACAGAGTCTGAAGTTATTTTGGCTATTTCTAAACTTAAACTACATAAATCCCCAGGAATAATAAATAAAAAAATAAATACCCCCTCAAGCAGCTGCTTGCCACAGAGGTCTGACAGGAGCCTGTCAGTTTATATGCCAGAGTAGAAGGTCTGAGAGGATGGCAGAACCTCAGCAGAAAAACAACACGAACAGCCATGCCTTACCCGGGGCTCGAACCCAGGTCCCTTAGATCAGTAGCCAAGCGTGCTAACCACTCGGCCATGGTTCTAAACTTAAACTACATAAATCCACAGGAATAGATGAAATTATTACGGAAATCCTTAGAGCTGGGAGACTGGTTAGCTGGGAGACTCGGTAGCACATGGACGACTGAAATTTTGAATATCTTGTACGATAAAGTCATGGTCCCTAAGGATTTTACCAGAGTTATTATCATCCCTTTTTCAAAAAAGGTGATTGCAGTTCTTATGATAATTATAGAGGTAACAGCATACTCTCTGTTCTAGGTAAAGTTCTTTGCATGATTGTGCTTAATAGAATTAAAAATCTGGTTGACAGGCAATTGCATGATGAGCAATGTGGATTCAGAAGTTGTAGGGGATGTCAAATATTTTCACTCAGGCAGATTTTTGAGAAATGTTTAGAGTTTTCGAAACCTTTGGTTGCTAGCTTTGTTGATTCGACTCTGTTGAAAAAAAAGAACATTGCCTTCGTTTCGAATCAGTCCTCTCTTTGGGACAGAAATGCGGGCTGGTTTGGTTCAAGGCTTGGTGGCACTTTTGTGTATTCGGATTGTTGAAACCGAACCATGTTTCAAAGCACAAAACAATTCGCCTGTTGAAACGATGGTCTCGCGGATTAGCGAGGAATTTCCTGCAGACTTCGATACGACGGTTTGCTTGTTGAGTAGTTAGTTCATGTCGACACTTCGGCAATTCCTGGCTACCCTGCCGATGCGTTGCAGATGCCACACTATAGTTGTTTGTGCGCAACTAAGTTCAGACAGAGCCTGGGAGTGCTTATCGATGAATCAGCTTCAAACGCGTGGCATATATTGCTGCGATCTACTGATATTGGTTGGGGCTCGTGTAGACAGGATGTCTTCTACGACCTTCTGGGCTGGGTTGTTTTACAACTGACGTGTGTGAGAATGTGCAGAATTGTACCTATCTCTATCTTGTCAGGATGTTGAACTACCTAGGTGGCCAATGAACGCAAAACTCAGGTGTACTATGGATATGTATATTTTATTTACACAGTTTTACACTTTACATTATATATACAAGCAGTGACTGCCCACCCGGTACAGTCACTAAGTACAAGCTACAAGGAGCCTCACCACCACCACCACCACCACCACCACTACAACCACCACCACCACCACCACCACCACCACCATCATCATCATCATCATCATCATCATCATCATCATCATCATCATCATCATCATCATCATCAAGCAGCCATGGGCTACAGAGGTCCAACCAGACCGTGCAATTTAGTTCTCCAAGCAAGTCTATCCTGAGCTACATCTACTGCATCTGGCCACTGCACACCAATTCTAACAAGGTCCTGTTTGACATTGTCTGCCCACCGCATCCTAGGTCTCCCCTTCTTTCTGAGGCCTTTAGGCACACTGTTCATAACCCTATTCGCCAATCTATAATTACTCATACGAGCAACATGGCCAAACCAACGGAGTCTCTCTCTGCACAATATGCTGCTTAAAGGAGGTTGCAAACTCCGTTGCCTAACCTCATCATTAGTTACAAAGTTGAACCACCTAATGCCCAAGATACTGCGTAAGCATCTGGAATCAAAAGCATCTAGTTTCCTGTTATCTTGTTTACAAAGTGTCCAAGTTTCACTACCATAACTAACCCTAGAAAGAACCAAACTATTATACAGTTTAATTTTAGTCTTTAGGTGTATACGCCTATTTCTCCACACTCTCCATAGATTCTTAAAAGTCCCGGCAGCAATCCCTATTCGTCTGTTAATCTCATGCCGCACATCACCATTATCTGTTACATAGCTCCCAAGATAATTAAACTGTGACACCTGCTCAAGACTGCAACCATTAAGATTAACTGAATCACAGCCTGTCTGACCAATTTTCATCACTTTAGTTTTCTCTCTATTTATAACCAAACCTACTCTACTACCAGTCTCATCAACAGCTAGAATGAAAGAGTTCATCTCATCAACATCAGTTGCCAAAAGGGCTAAATCATCAGCATAATCTAAATCAGAAATTTTCGTATCTCCAGCCCATTTAAGGCCAAAATCTTTCCCTTGAAGTGAATTTCGCATAACATAATCAATAACCAAACTAAAGAGAAAAGGAGACAAAATGCACCCTTGTCGAACACCAGAAGTAAAGCTAAACCAATTGCTACAAGCCTTACCAACTCTCACACACGACATTTCTCAAGAATCTGCGTAAGTGAAAATATCTGATCCACACATCCCCTACCACTTCTGAATCCACATTGCTCATCACGCAATTGACTGTCAACCAGATTCTTAATTCTATTAAGCACAATCACGGAAAGAACTTTACCTGGAACAGAGAGTAGGCTAATACCCCTATAGTTATCACAAGAACTGCGATCACCTTTTTGAAAATAGGGATAACAATAGCTCTGGTAAAATCCTTAGGAACCATGCCTTTATCATAAAAGATATTCAGAATTTCAGTCATCCAAGTGGTAACCGAAACATTTCCAGCTCTAAGCATTTCTGTAGTAATTTCATCTACCTCTGGGGATTTATGAATTTTAAGTTTAGAAACAGCCAAAATAACTTCATATTGGGTTATAGGGCCAACATTAAAGCCACCAATGCATCTATCATCATTGCAAACAATGGGAACAGAACTAACCGCATTGTTTAGAACATCACTGAAATGCTCAGCCCACCTAGCCATGACAGAATCCTCACCTTCTATAACCTTACCTTGTTTATCCTTCAATCCCTGTATACCTGTCCGTTTTCTACCACACAAAACATTAACTATCTGGTACAGCTCTCTGCTGTTGTGCTGTCTAACTGCTTCCTCGGCTTTGTCAGCCAAACCATCAAGCCAAAGATTCTTATCAGCAGCTAACTGATCTTTTACACGTTTATTAAGTTCTCTGTAATGCTTTCTATTAGGACTAGTAGGGTATTGATTAAGGACATTCCTGCAGTTCTTTCTTTCCGAAATAAGCTCAAGTGCCTTATCACTCAGATAATTCTGTCTTTTCTGCACCTTTTTTCCTAAAAGAGTATTGTTAGTGTCCAAAAAAGCCTGTTTAAAATGATCCCATTCTTCCTCAACTTCAGTAGTAAGCATACCATGACTGTCATAATGACTAAGTAACCTATCATGGTAAGCTTTGGCTATAACTGGGTCTTTCAGATCTTCAGTATTAAAAGCAAATTTTTTAACCCTAGCACAACACTTTTTAAGTTTAAGTTGCAAGACACTTTTAACTAGGTAATGGTCAGATCCAATTTCAGCTCCCCTATATGCCCTGGTATTTCTAACAGAACTAGCCCATTTGCTGTTAATTAATATATAATCAATCATATTCCTATGCAGCCCATCAGGTGAAACCCATGTGTACTTATGTATGTCGCGGTGTTTGTAATATGTGTTACTTATTCTGAAACCATTGAGTTTACTTACCTGTAGGAGACGTTGCCCATTACCATTGCAGCTACCAATACCAAAAGGGCCTATCACCCCTCCCTAAATGTCAGAGTCAGTACCAACTTTGGCACTGAAGTCACCAAGAACAAGGGTAATATCTCCTTTCTTGACAGAATTCAAAATATCCTGAAGTTGTTCATAAAACCTATCCTTCTCATCCTCATCGGCATCCTCAGTGGGGGCATAACAGCAGATAACATTCAGGTCTTTAACGCTTGTCTGAAATTTTGCTGTAAGAAATCTTTCTTTAATGCACTCATATCCTAGAAGAGCATCACTGGCGTGTCTGCTGAGAAGCAGTCCCACGCCTTGGTGATGCTTATTGTCGTCCCTCCCTGAAAAGAGAAATTTAAGATTATTTTTAAGAATCTGACCTTTATCTGTCCATCTGGTCTCTTGCAAGCCGAGAATATCTAAATTATAATGGTGGAATTCTTGTGTAAGGACATCAAGAGAAAAAGCTCTGTGCAGAGTCCTCACATTCCAACTACCTATGGAGAGAAAATGGTTAGTAGGATGTTTAAAGAAACTATGTTTATTGAGAGAGGGAATGCCGACAATATCAAACAGCCCCCTAATCGCAGACATGGGGCAAAGACCCGTTCCCCCACTACTAACGGCTGAAGCCATCTACACTGGAAGACTTCCTCCAATGTAGAATTTGACGATGCCAATAGAAGTAAAGAGTTCAGGTGCCTGCGATGACTTCTGCTCAGGATTATCCACCAGCTGATAAACATATCCTGTGGATCTGTTCACTTGGGGCTGTCAACCCACAAACAAACAGAAAACACAGCGGAAGATTTTCCCTCCACAGAAGCCCACCAGTGCAGCAAAATCAGGATCCATAATCAAGCTCAGAGCCATATATCTGTCCAGTCCAGTGGGTTTATATGGTCAGCACCAGGACGCTGTGTGGTTGACCACTCCTCAGCAGGGTAGAAAAAAAAAGAAAAGTAGCCATAGTTGTCCAGATCAGTAGGCCACACTAATCTGGCAGCCCTCCCCTTCCGTTCACTTCCACAAGAGAGTATCTCTTTTGAAAGGTACTAACGGTCTGCACCACGAGAAGGCGGGGGTCGGACATTAGGTGCTAGGCCTGGCCGGTTCTATGCATCATCACAGGGGATTGGTGCATAGCTCTCCTTCCAGTGACTGCCTAGCTACCATTTACAGACCCCAACAACATCACCAACAGAAAAAAGACAACTGTTCAAGTGATAATTTACGACGAGTAATTCAGTTTAAAATAATAAATATAAATTTATAATCGTAATGAGTCAAACCACTATATGACAGAACAAAAGGCTTATCAAGCCACAGACAATCCGCCTGATTTACGGAATATTTCATTGTCCGCATGCAAGTCCTAATTCTCCCAACTGTCCTCCAGTTCGAATCAATCGCCAGATGTGATCACATGATGTTTCTTCGGGGGATGTTAGAGACTTTCGGTCAATGGGACATGGACACGTCCCTGTGCCATGTCTACTCCTGCTCCCACGTAAGGAGGCTCAGGCTTTAACCAAGTGCACAAGTCGCCTTTCTTCACGCAGCTCCCCAAACTGGATTCGCTGCTGGTTCTCTGTTGCTTGGCAGAAAGGGTCCTGCCGCCAAAATGGCGATTCCGGCTCTTGCTCTTTCTGCCCTAGCTGACCGAGTCCCTACAGCTCGTGTCACCACTCTTGAATCCAGCTTGAGCAGCAGGAATGGAGACTGCCCCCTCACCTTCCACTTCGCATATTTTCCTGGCCGATTGGTAGCTTTTAACCCTTTTTTCAGTAATGACATAAAATTGCACGTCGCTGAATACTTAACTCACTCATTGTGCAACGTTTCTACGATGGAAACCAAGACTTCCGATTCTTGCAATAGTTGTTGATTGATGCAGTGGACTTTATACTTTCCCTTAATACTATTAGGTTCAGAGATATGCAAACGCAATAGTGTGTGACCTTACATATTCTGCATGGCGAAAAACTCACAGCCTCATGAATCATCCTAGTATATGTAAATAAAGAATATATATATAACAAATGAATATTATAAATTATACTAAGAAAAGACAACAGTTCAAGTGATAATTTACGACGAGTAATTCAGTTTAAAATAATAAATATGAATTTATAATCGGAACGAGTCAAAGTGCATTAAATCTATATATTTGTCATATTTTTCACGAATAATTTTTTTAAAATACCACTACAACGAGAAAAAGAAAATATATAGGTAATTATTATAACGAATTGAACTGGATAGAACAGGAACTCCTTTCCGAGTTTGCTTTACTTCCCCCAAAATTGTCGCAAAATGATGAGTTTTGAGAATATCCGAAAAGAACATTTATATACATTACGGAGCCTTATTCCAGTCCGCTGCAGTTCACTTCAATATGAGGCATTTTTCTCTAAGGATTTTCCAACATCTGGTCCCTGTCTGCGCTAGTCGAAGTGCTCCAACAAAAATTTTAATCATGAGCCGCTACTGCTTCTCTCCTTCATAATCAGATTAGATTTCTCCTAGGTTTCGCTATAACTTCGTTTTCGAAAGTTTTCTTAAAAATAATCCACGATCACGTAGAGTGTCTGGAAAAGATCATTATTAAATAAGAAATCGTTAACTCTAGGATTATAAGTGCTAGGCACTCGCGATTTCGCATTGCAGGGAAGGCCAACTCAAGAGGTTTTGTAGGAAACAATTTTGTAAAAGAGAGACAAAACAGTTTAAGGGTATTGCAAACGACGACAATGCAAGAAAAAGTCCATTCGTATGGTGGCATGCAAAGACCAAATTCCCGATCATACGCGTGAATGACTTTTTAAAGAAATTGGAAGTGTGTAGCATACAAAAGAATGTGAAAGGCCTGGTACTTCTCTTGCATCAATGGAACATCTTTCGAAGCCATTAAAGAAGAACCCCAATCTTGTTTATCCCGCAAGCTTCCAGTCAACTGCAATTGTACAGATCAGTTGTACAGTCGCTCAAAAAAGTATGGTTGATTGCAGAATTCAGAAAAAATATCTGGCAACGATTTTTTAGAAATTAGTGATCTGGCAACCTTCGTGTCACGTGATTACAGAATTCAGGAAAAAATATCTGGAGCGTGTACAGCAACTGTACACACTCCAGTTACCGTTCACAGCAAACTGGAGTGTGTGCAGTTACTCCACACGCTCCAGTTCGCTGTGAACGGTAACTGCACACGCTCAATATTTCCGCGAGTGAGCCCACACGATCCAGGTCTTTGTGAGCTCACACGATCCGATGTGCTGTGAACATTAACCGCAACCGCTCCAGTTTGCTGTGAACGGTACCTGCACACGCTCCATATTCATTGCATTATATATATTAAAAAATATCCGAACGCTATGATTGATTACAGAATTCAGAAAAAATATCTGGCAACGATTTTTTTAGAAATTAAAATTTATTTAAATTTCTAAAAATAGTGATCTAAAAATAATTTCTAAAACATAGATATTCTACATATATTCTTCACTAATTTCTAAAAATAGTGATCTGGCAACTTCGTGTCACGTGACACGAAGTTGCCAGATCACTATTTTCTAAAAAAAATCGTTGCCAGATATTTTTTCTGAATTTTGTAATCAACCATAGTGTTCGGATACTTTTTTGAGCGACTGTAGGTGGTCATATTATTTTGATAGTAGATCGTGTGGGCTCACTCACGGAAATATTGAGCGTGTGCAGTTACCGTTCACAGCAAACTGTAGCGTGTACAGTTGCTGTACACGCTCCAGATATTTTTCCTGAATTCTGTAATCACGTGACACGAAGGTTGCCAGATCACTAATTTCTATAAAAAACGTTGCCAGATATTTTTTCTGAATTCTGTAATCAACCATAGTGTTCGGATACTTTTTTGAGCGACTGTAGGTGATCATATTATTTTGATAGTAGATCGTGTGGGCTCACTCACGGAAATATTGAGCGTGTGCAGTTACCGTTCACAGCAAACTGTAACGTGTACAGTTGCTGTACACGCTCCAGATATTTTTCCTGAATTCTGTAATCACGTGACACGAAGGTTGCCAGATCACTAATTTCTAAAAAAAACGTTGCCAGATATTTTTTCTGAATTCTGTAATCAACCATAGTGTTCGGATACTTTTTTGAGCGACTGTAGGTGATCATATTATTTTGATAGTAGATCGTGTGGGCTCACTCACGGAAATATTGAGCGTGTGCAGTTACCGTTCACAGCAAACTGTAACGTGTACAGTTGCTGTACACGCTCCAGATATTTTTCCTGAATTCTGTAATCACGTGACACGAAGGTTGCCAGATCACTAATTTCTAAAAAAAACGTTGCCAGATATTTTTTCTGAATTCTGTAATCAACCATAGTGTTCGGATACTTTTTTGAGCGACTGTAGGTGATCATATTATTTTGATAGTAGATCGTGTGGGCTCACTCACGGAAATATTGAGCGTGTGCAGTTACCGTTCACAGCAAACTGTAACGTGTACAGTTGCTGTACACGCTCCAGATATTTTTCCTGAATTCTGTAATCACGTGACACGAAGGTTGCCAGATCACTAATTTCTAAAAAAAACGTTGCCAGATATTTTTTCTGAATTCTGTAATCAACCATAGTGTTCGGATACTTTTTTGAGCGACTGTACACTAGTGATATATATTGCAGTACAACAGATTATATTTGCAGTTAGCGTAAGCGATATAATCTAATGTCGCCCATATCATGAAATGTTCGCCATCACCAAGCATCAATCTTGAGAGAATGAATAATGGCAAACATACCCGGATCTAGAAAAAAAATGGGGGGTGGTAGATGAGAAGTGACTGGATCGATCTATAACAAACTGCAGTGCAGTACCGGTATAGAATATTTTCCTTCGTTCCAGTTGTCATTAAAAAATATTTAATTGAGTCATACGTGTAATATACGTGTAATACATGCTTACGTGTAACATATACAATGAAAGCACATTTTCTAATACAAACTGCACCCATCTACAAACCTGTCCTACTCCACCTCAATAATGCAGCAAGCTGAAACCCTTTCTGGGCTATAAATAGGTCAGATACCTACCTGCTGTAGAGCGTATCTGCGACTGTTATGATGGGTAAACATGGCGACCTGAGTGAGTTCGATCGTGGGCAGATAGTCGGTACAAGGAAAATTGATCTCTATGTTGCGATCTTGTGCAACCACGGCAATTCCCGGTTCCGCCTGACAGCACTACCTGGTTAAAGAAAAGCCATGACTATCTAGAGCCGGGGGCAAGGAATACGCCCTATAGGCGCACCTCAACCCCAGCCTCACATGGCAGCAGTCCTATAGAAGGAAAGCTGACCACCGGAAGAAACCTAACTTTAATCTATTCCCCGGTTTGCAAATGTGCAAGGATATAAAGATCCAAGCTCGATCGGCACCCGGGGTGGAGACTCTTAGTAAGACACAGACTTTTTGGACGGCTCGTGCCTACTAGGCAGGAGGAACCTTTCGACCGAGCCGTCGAACTGACCACCCAAGGTCCCTGAAAGGTGAGGTCTCCGACGCCGTCACCACCCGACCGGCAATCAAGCCGGCCAGCAGCGTCTTCAACCTCGGTTGGCCTTGGCCATGTCCAACCGGCGCCCAACCCGGTCGGCACAGCCTTCAGCCGGGTTGCTGGGCCCTAGGCCCCCCCACCACGACAAGGTGGTCCCCTATCGGGGGGGGGGGGGGTACAAGGAAAATGGGACTGCTCGATATACGCGACTGCACAACATCTGGGATTTCTGTGTGCAATGACTACATCAAGAGCAGCAAAACCTGTAGTTGCCAGGAAAAATGTGGCTGTAACCAGGACTGTTGATGTCTGAGATGAACGCCGCTTCTCCCACATCGCACATTGGAACAGAAGACCACAGCGCAGATGATAATGTCGGAATTCAATGACAGGCCAGCTACGAAAGTTTCTGTAAAGATCATGATGGCATGATTGGGCTATGGCATCCGAGGCCCATATCGAGTACCTTTGTTAACAGTTATCACCAGGCTATAAGGTTACAGTGGACAAAGTAACATTGCCAATGGACCTTGGAAGACTGAAACCGGTGGCTTTGTCTGATGAATCATGGTTCCAATTATAATACCCCGATGGGAGGTTTGTGTATGGCTTAAAAACACACGAGGCCATGACTCCATATGTCAAGAGAGTGTTATAGGCCAGTGGAATAGGTGTAATGTTCTGGAGACATGTTTTCATGGCCCATCTTGAACCTATTGAGACCACCATCACCGCACAAGGCTATGTTGATGTACTCGTCAACAATCTACACCCTTCATGGCTGTCCATTTCCCACAGCGGGATGCCTTCTTTCAAAAAGACAATGTCCCGTCTCATTACTCCCGTTTGTTGGGAGCATTCCAGTGAGTTTGCATCCCTCGAGTGGCCCTCTCACTTTCTGGATTTTGATCAATTCATCGCAGCGTCAATTCATAGCAGAGCAGTTCATCGCAGCGTCAATTCATAGAAGAGCAGTTCATCGCGACGTCAATTCACTGCAGCGTTCATTCCTTGCAATGTTATACATATTATTTTATTGATTTTCTACATCTTAGCACAAATGAATTCTTTAAAGACAATAATTTAGACTTTGAAAGGTTAAACATATACCAGAAGAATTTTCCTCAGAAATTAATTAAAGCTTAAATAACAAGTATTTATTAACACTTTATGTACGGCTGTCCTAGAATCATGGGCCGCAATGCCACCTGAACGTTTCCAACACCTGGTAGAGTATATCTTTAAATTAAACATCATAAACAAATTAAACGATGTGTTGCTGTTGTGAGAGTGAAAGGTGGACCCACACGTTATTAAACAGGTGGGTATAAAAAAGCGTTCTTTCAGGATATAAATATATATTTAATATTTTTAATCGTCTCTGTTCCAGTTGGGTTGTTTTACCTCTGTGTAGCACGTTTTTTTGCACAGAAAGAGCTAAATGGGCAGGTCACAAAGATCGCAAGTGGTGAGAGAAGCTTTGTGGGAGTAGAACCACTGAACAGCTGTTAGGAGACAGATGGAAGCCTCCCGTCAAAGTCATCCAGCATGTTCTTTAACATGCACAGGAGAAGGATTTCCTGCATACAGGACCACGGCTTTAGGTCCATCCGATAGACGGATAATTAATTGAACGAAAAGACCCAGATGTATCACAATTCAGAGACTACACGCCATCTATGGGGAAATGCCAAGATTAGTACTAACTACTACGGTCGAGGGCAAGACAGTACCATATAGATACAGCTACGACTACCTAGGACGAACAGTACTATAGAAGTAAAGTTCATCCCTCGGTCAAAACCTAAATTTAATCTATGTCCCGGGTTTCCACAAACAAGGATATAGAGATCCAAGTTGCCTCGGCTCCCGTGACGGGAACTCTTAGTCCGGCCCTTCCATTTTGGACTGCCCGACTGAAGCAGCTCCAATCAGCATAGCCTTCAACTTCACTAAGGCCCTCAAGCCCTCTCACCCCTATCAAGGGGGATCCGAATCCGATAGACAGCGTCCTTTCCAAGTTCATCGGTGTTCCCTGCTTGACCGAGGACAGGATGATGAAATGGTTCTATTTTTTACATTTTATATTATTGCCAGTTTACAGAAGAGGAGAATCACCTTTTCTCCAATCGTGTTCCGGTCTAAAAAGGTCCATGAACATGTCATTAATTCTCGAAAAGATTTAGTGTTTCCATAATATCACATATACCATTTAAAATGTCACTAAAGAAATTTCTGAAATCGTTCTACCTGCAACTACCCGCTATTTTTGCACCGGGCAAAAATTTGAGTGGAAAAGTTCTTCCGGGAAATGTTAACTGTAGATTTGCGTTTAGAAATTATCGTTCTTAATTACTCACAACACAGTACTGAAGTATTGAAAACTTCAGAGTCCATAAATTTTCAAATATTAACCACGAAGTTGTAGCAACATCAAAGAGCTTCATCATGATGTAGAGCTCACGTGCACTGTGTGACAGAGTTTGAAGTAGGAACGTCGTTAGCGATCTTTTCCTCTCCGCGTTCCTTCAATGAAAGCAATCGTTCTCTCCAGAGCATGCTAATGCATACGCATAACTTGAAAAGCTTCACGGCCTCGAGCTGTAATCCCATAATCCTGCTACCGCAATTTAATGCTCGAGACACTTTATGACATAACATCGAGAAGGAAACGGAAAAAAATTGAAGAATCAGAAAAAAAATTGAATCTAACCGAGTAGCGTTAAGATTTGATTATTAACATGACTTTCAAGCAGTGAAATTGGGCCTCCAATTTCACTGCTTGAAAGTCTTGTTAGTATGAACTTCAAAGGTATGACCTTTGAAGTTCATACTAAATATGATTCAACAGAGCAGGTCCATATCTGGGAGAGTAGGACTAGCCTTACTCCTTCAAGAATTTTAATAACTAACGAACCTAGACGGAGGCAAAAAGTTGGAACCAATTTATGTACAGTCGCTCAAAAAAGTATCCGAACGCTATGGTTGATTACATGATTCATAAAAAATATATATGGCAACGATTTTTTTTAGAAATTAGTGATCTGGCAACCTTTGTGTCACGTGATCACTAAGGGCTCACACTCCGAAGGCTCAGAGAAGGTTGGGGGAGGAGACCCACTGGAACAGCTGTTGGGAGACAGAGGGTAGCCTCCCGTCAAAGGTAATCCGCGTGTTCTTTAACGTGCACAGGGTATGGCTCTCCAGTACACGGGGCCACGGCTTAACGTCCCATCCGACGGACGGCGGCCTTTCCAAGCCCATCGGTGTCCCCTACTGACCGTGGGCAGGGCGAGGAGTTTTGCGGAGATAAATCTCAACGCTGACCCAGCTTGGACTCGAACCTGGGAACTGCAGATTACGAGCTGGCGTTCTACCGACTAAGCCACCCCCGTTGGGTTAGGTTGTTTTACCTCTGAGCGGCACTTTTTTGCACACCATGGGCTAAATGACCAGGTCACATGGACCCCGAAGGCTCAGAGAAGGTTGGGGGAGGGGACCCACTGGAACAGCTGTTGGGAGACAGATGGTAGCCTCCCGTCAACGCCATCCAGCGTGTTCTTTAACGTGCACAGGGTATGGCTCTCCCGCACACGGGGCCACGGCTTAACGTCCCATCCGACGGACGGCGGCCTTTCCAAGCCCACCAGTGTTCCCTACTGACCGTGGGCAGGGCGGGGGGGGGGAATTTTGCGGAGATAAACCTCAACGCTGACCCAGCTTGGACTCGAACCTGGGAACTACAGATTACGAACCTGGCGAGCTACCGACTGAGCCACCCCCGCCCCAAGAAAATAAGAAATAAGGATGTTAACCTTGACAAGTCATTTGGTGGCTGAGCGAATTGATCGTATACAGACACTTTTATATTTACAAGGTTTATTTTCCCTCTTATAAAAAATTGGTAGTGTTAAGATTTGCATAAACTGAAGCTTTCCGTGAACTATTTCATTTACAAGTATGTCGTGTCACTCTATTTTATTACTCTATTTTATTGTTCTTGTATATATTCATGTTATAAATGTATTTTAAGAAGTATCTTTAATGGGAATGTGGTTCATTAATTGTCATTCGGGGCCAAACTATTCTCCTCATGCTCCGAAAGCGAATGCACGAAATGTTTTTATTTCACTTCCATCTGGTAGCAGGAGGTGTTAGTTATCACGAGGAGCGATGGGAAAGGGGATAAACATCAGACTGAGTGTTGCTGGGAAACGGAGAGGCCGTTTGTTTAGCGCATCGAAGTGATGTGGCTCTTTCTCAGGAACACTAAAGGAGCACGGTTTTCGAGAATTACTACATTCACTATTTTTGTGGTTGATTTGGATTCCTAAAAATTTTTTTATGTAATTCATATTTTTTTGTTGAAAAGTTTTCTATAGATGAAGTAATTTATTAAGATATACATACAAAATTGATATTACTAAAAGAGTGGAGGTGGCTCAGTCGGTAGGGCTGCTAGGCTCATAATCTGCAGTTCCCAGGTTCGAGTCCCACCTGGATCAGCATTAAGATTTCTCTCTGCAAAATATTCGCCCCCCTGGCTTGGTCAGTAAGGGACACAATGGGCTTGGAAAAACAACCGCTCATTGGATGGCACGTTAAGCCTGGCCCGGTGTGCAGGAGAGCCATACCAAGTGCAGGAGAGCCGTACCAAGTGCACGTTAGAAGAGCACGCTGGATGGACTTGATGGGAGACTATAATCTGTCTCCCAACAGCTGTCCAATAGGTCCCCTTCCCTCATCCTTCTCGGGGTCCTTGTGACCTGGGCAATTCTCCCATTATGTGCAAAAAAAGTGCTGTGCTGCTCAGAGGTAACCCAACTCAGTATTACTAAATATGAAATTTATTGGTATGTTATAAAATAAAACTGCGAAAAATATTTCTTCTTTGTTTCCACTTCCTCAAAATGATCAATGATTTCTTTGGAGTTCATCGTAATCTATGGGATCAAAAGGAATTTCTATCTTTTTCATGAGGTATGAATTTGATTTTTGAGTGGGCCCTTAGAAGCCCTGGAACTGTGAGAATTCTTGATCCATGCCACTCTATTCTTTCGCTACTGAAGAAACTCGAACACTCCAGCAGCTCATTTATAATGCGAATTTTCCCACCTCTCTGTTAATACTTTCTCCCATACAAACGGAAGTGAGTCTGTTTTGCTTTAAAAGAGAATCTTATGAAACCACCTAATTAAAGAACAAGAGAAAAACAAAGAAAAATGATACAAGAAATAAAACTAAAAAATTTCATTACTATAACGGCAGGGCCAGCACGACAGTAACTATGATATCGGGTGACACGAAATTTCGTCTTTCTCTCGCCCAAAACTTTTTTAATTCTAAAAGATTTGATTGTCTATTATAATTACAATTATTGCTTATTGTAAAAATTTTCTTCTCCACTACAAATATATATATGTATTTAAATATATATCTAGGGGCGGGGGTGGCTCAGTCGGTAGCTCGCCAGGTTCGTAATCTGTAGTTCCAAGGTTCGAGTCCCAGCTGGGTCAGCGTTGAGATTTATCTCCGCAAAATTCCTTGCCCTGCCCATGGTCAGTAGGTGACACCGATGGGCCTGGAAAGGCCGCCGCCCGTCGGATGGGACGTTAAGCCGTGGCCCGTGTGCGGGAGAGCCATACCCTGTGCACGTTAAAGAACATGCTGGATGGCCTTGACGTTAGGCTACCACCTGTCTCCCAACAGCTGTTCCAGTGGGTCCCCTCCCCCAACCTTATCTGAGCCTTTGGGGTCCATGTGACCTGGCCATTTAGCCCATGGTGTACAATAAAGTGCCGCGTAGTGGTTAAATCTTCCCAACCCAATTTATACTTTTTTATCACTATTGAGGTCTGTAATGGTAGCTAGGTAGTCACTGGAAGGAGAGCTATGCACCAATCCCCTGTGATGATGCATAGAACCGACCAGGCCTAGCACCTAATATCCGACCCCGCCTTCTCGTGGTGGGACCGTTAGTAACTTTCAAAAGAGATACTCTCTTGTGGAAGTGAACGGAAGGGGAGGGCTGCCAGATTAGTGTGGCCTACTGATCTGGACAACTATGGCTACTTTTCTTTTTTTTTCTACCCTGCTGAGGAGTGGTCAACCACACAGGGTCCTGGTGCTGACCATATAAACGTACTGGACTGGACAGATATATGGCTCTGAGCTTGATTATGGATCCTGATTTTGCTGCACTGGTGGGCTTCTGTGGAGGGAAAATCTTCCGCTGTGTTTTCTGTTTCTTTGTGGGTTGACAGCCCCAAGTGAATAGATTCACAGGATATGTTTATCAGCTGGTGGATAATCCTGAGCAGAAGTCATCGCAGGCACCTGAACTCTTTGCTTCTATTGGCATCGTCAAATTCTACATTGGAGGAAGTCTTCCATTGTAGATGGCTTCAGCCTTTAGTAATGGGGGAACGGGTCTTTGCCCCATGTCTGCGATTAGGGGGCTGTTTGATATTGTCGGCATCCCTCTCTCAATAAACATAGTTTCTTTAAACATCCCACTAACCATTTTCTCTCCATAGGTAGTTGGAATGTGAGGACTCTGCACAGAGCTTTTTCTCTTGATGTCCTCACACAAGAATTCCACCATTATAATTTAGATATTCTCGGCTTGCAAGAGACCAGATGGACAGATAAAGGTCAGATTCTTAAAAATAATCTTAAATTTCTCTTTTCAGGGAGGGACGACAATAAGCATCACCAAGGCATGGGTCTGCTTCTCAACAGACACGCTAGCGATGCTCTTCTAGGATATGAGTGCATTAATGAAAGGTTTCTTACAGCAAAATTTCAGACAAGCGTTAAAGACTTGATTGTTATCTGCTGTTATGCCCCCACTGAGGATGCCGATGAGGATGAGAAGGATAGGTTTTATGGACAACTTCAGGATATTTTGAATTCTGTCAAGAAAGGAGATATTACCCTTGTTCTTGGTGACTTCAATGCCAAAGTTGGTACTGACTCTGACCTTTGGGGAGGAGTAATAGGCCCTTTTGGTATTGGTAGCTGCAATGGCAATGCGCAACGTCTCCTACAGGTAAGTAAACTCAATGGATTCAGAATAACTAACACTTATTACAAACACCGCGACATACATAAGTACACATGGGTTTCACCTGATGGGCTGCATAAGAATATGATTGATTACATATTAATTAACAGCAAATGGGCTAGTTCTGTTAGGAATACCAGGGCATATAGGGGAGCTGAAATTGGATCTGACCATTACCTTGTTAAAAGTGTGTTGCAACTTAAACTTAAAAAGTGTTGTGCTAGGGTTAAAAAATTTACTTTTAATACTGAAGCTCTGAAAGATCCAGTTATAGCCAAAACTTACCATGATAGGTTACTTAGTCATTATGATAGTCATGGTTTGCTTACTACTGAAGTTGAGGAAGAATGGGATCATTTTAAACAGGCTTTTTTGGACACTAACAGTATTCTTTTAGGAAAAAAGGAGCAGAAGAGGCAAAATTATCTGAGTGATAAGGCACTTGAGCTTATTTCGGAAAGAAAGAACTGCAGGAATGCCCTTAATGAATACCCTACTAGTCCTAATAGAAAGCATTACAGAGACCTTAATAAACTTGTAAAGGATCAGTTAGCTGCTGATAAGAATCTTTGGCTTGATGGTTTGGCTGACAAAGCCGAGGAAGCAGTTAGACAGCACAACAGCAGAGAGCTGTACCAGATAGTTAATGTTTTGTGTGGTAGAAAACGGACAGGTATACTGGGATTAAAGGATAAACAAGGTAAGGTTATAGAAGGGGAGGATTCTGTCATGGCTAGGTGGGCTGAGCATTTCAGTGATGTTCTAAACAATGTAGTTAGTTCTACTCCCATTGTTTGCAACGATGATAGATGCATTGGTGGCTTTAATGTTGGCCCTATAACACAATCTGAAGTTATTTTGGCTGTTTCTAAACTTAAACTTCATAAATCCCCAGGGGTAGATGAAATTACTACGGAAATGCTTAGAGCTGGGAATGTTTCGGTTACCACTTGGATGACTGAAATTCTGAATATCTTTTATGATAAAGGCATGGTAAATTCCTAAGGATTTTACCAGAGCTATTGTTATCCCTATTTTCAAAAAAGGTGATCGCAGTTCTTGTGATAACTATAGGGGTATCAGCCTACTCTCTGTTCCAGGTAAAGTTCTTTCCATGATTGTGCTTAATAGAATTAAGGATCTGGTTGACAGGCAATTGTGTGATGAGCAATGTGAATTCAGAAGTGGTAGGGGATATTTTCACTTAGGCAGATTCTTGAGAAATGTTTAGAGTTTCAGAAACCTTTGGTTGCTAGCTTTGTTGATTATAAAAAGGCTTTTGACTCTGTTGATCGTCATAATTTGTGGTTGATTGTGAGATCATATGGTATACCAGACAAGTTAGTTAACATAATGAAAGCTCTCTATAATAACACTGAGTCATGTGTGAGAGTTGGTAAGTCTTGTAGCAATTGGTTTAGCATTACGTCTGGTGTTCGACAAGGGTGTATTTTGTCTCCTTTTCTCTTTAGTTTGGTTGTTGATTATGTTATGCGAAATTCACTTCAAGGGAAAGATTTTGGCCTTAAATGGGCTGGAGATACGAAAATTTCTGATTTAGATTATGCTGATGATTTAGCCCTTTTGGCAAATGATGTTGATGAGATGAACTCTTTCATTCGAGCTGTTGATGAGACTGGTAGTAGAGTAGGTTTGGTTATAAACAGAGAGAAAACTAAAGTGATGAAAATTGGTCAGGCAGGCTGTGATTCAGTTAATCTGAATGGTTGCAGTCTTGAGCAGGTGTCACAGTTTAATTATCTTGGGAGTTATGTAACAGATAATGGTGATGTGCGGCATGAGATTCACAGACGAATAGGGATTGCTGCCGGGACTTTTAAGAACCTATGGAGACTGTGGAGAAATAGGCGTATACACCTAAAGACTAAAATTAGACTGTATAATAGTTTGGTTCTTTCTAGGGTTAGTTATGGTAGTGAAACTTGGACACTTTTTAAACAAGATAACGGGAAACTAGATGCTTTTGATTCCAGATGCTTACGCAGTATCTTGGGCATTAGGTGGTTCAACTTTGTAACTAATGACGAGATTAGGCAAAGGAGTTTGCAACCTCCTTTAAGCAGCATATTGTGCAGAGAGAGACTCCGTTGGTTTGGCCATGTTACCCGTATGAATAATTGTAGATTGGCGAATAGGGTTATGAACAGTGTGCCTAAAGGCCTCAGAAAGAAGGGGAGACCTAGGATGCGGTGGGCAGACAATGTCAAACAAGACCTTGTTAGAATTGGTGTGCAGTGGCCAGATGCAGTAGATGTAGCTCAGGATAGACTTGCTTGGAGAACTAAATTGCACGGTCTGGTTGGACCTCCGTAGCCCATGGCTGCTTGAGGATGATGATGATGATGATCACTATTGAAATTTACATCAGAAATACTATGGAACAAAAGGCACCGTTAGAACTGACTTTGAGTCTCAAGGGTTCAACTGTACCTCTAGAATATATATATATCGTTATCTATATATTGATTTGACGATTATATTTTATATTTAACGATCATTTCTTATTCAATAGAGTTGACGAAATTGGGCATACATAATTGAAAAAGGAGCCCTGTTACTAATCGGGTTCCTGGGTCCTTGAAAACCTCTTTGCGCTTCTGATGATTATTGTTAGTATCTGAAATTTTCTCATGTGCAGCATGATTCTCAAGCTTTTCGCAAATTTCAGTGTAGTTCCCAGACCAAAATATGTCTCACGACTGTTTAAATTCAGTCGATTTTTTAAGACATATTCAAATATTTTTGCCTGAGATAAATCAGTAAAATTTTCTGCTTTTGCTTTTTCGTGTCTGATGTAGCCTTGAGTTCGAGCTCACATTTTCGAGCACGATCCATCGTGGGCAGCAGCGGATTTAGAGGTACAGAGGCTCTAAGACGAACAACATTTAGGGGCCCTATGGTGGGTAGTTGAAAAGACCTCTACAATTATGAAAGAAATTAACAGAAGGATTTGGGGTCCCCTCAGTAGCCATTTATTTGAAGTCGATCCACCCAAAACTTAGTGAAAAAGCGCCAGGGAAAAAACTATATTCTTAAAGAGGAAGAAGAAAAAATTCTGTACTTAAAAACGAAAGCATACTTTTCTAACGAGTAATGAATTTGGGGGAAAAATTAAAGTTTTAAGGAATCAAGAAAATATCTTTATTAAAAATCAAAATATGCATTTGTAAAGAGCACTACGAATTGTCAAAATTGTTTAGTTCCAAAAGTTTACCTAAAAATATTTGGTGAAAAATATTGAAAGAAATGAGCTCTATTGATTATTTGTTTTCCGAGCCTCAAGTTCTTTTACAATGAATGAGTCATGGGTTTGACGATTATTTAAAAAAATTTTGTATTATAGGTTATTAAAAATTAAGAATAATTGCAATTATTTAAAAAAATGAAAAAATTAAATCTTATTGTGATTTGGAAATAAAAGTTCTAGAAGTAAATCGTAGAAACAGAAACTTTTTGAGAAATATAAACACTAAAGGATATTCATTAATGAATTAGTGAAAACTCCTCGAACAATAAAGGTCAAATGGTACTTATTAATTTTGATTTCTAAATACTGATTAAAATCTTTCAATCATAATCAAAAGAAATTATTTATTCTTTTCACAATTCTTGTTTCAAAATTATAAATAAAACTAGAAATTTAAATCACTACTCAGTCCGGGTCCAAAGTTGTCTGCTATTTTAGTATTGCCGGAGTCAAACCCTGTTGGTCTGTACCATGGGCTTGAGCTATTGATCCCAAGTGGCCATGGGCTTGAGTTATTGATCCCAGCTGGGTCATGGGCTTGAGTTATTGATCCCAGCTGAGCCATGGGCTTGAGCTATTGATCTCAGCTGCGCCACGGGCTTGAGCTATTGATCCCAAGTGGCCATGGGCTTGAGTTATTGATCCCAGCTGGGTCATGGGCTTGAGTTATTGATCCCAGCTGAGCCATGGGCTTGAGCTATTGATCTCAGCTGCGCCACGGGCTTGAGCTATTGATCCCAAGTGGCCATGGGCTTGAGTTATTGATCCCAGCTGGGTCATGGGCTTGAGTTATTGATCCTAGCTGAGCCATGGGCTTGAGCTATTGATCTCAGCTGCGCCATGGGCTTGAGCTATTGATCTCAGCTGCGCCACGGGCTTGAACTATTGATCCCAAGTGGGCCATGGGCTTGAGCTATCGATTGCAGCTGTACCATGGACTCGAGTTATTGATCCCAGCTGAGCCATGGACTTGAGCTATTGATCTCAACTGCGCCATGGGCTTGAGCTGTTGATCTCAGCTGCGCCATGGGCTTGAGCTATTGATACCAGCTGGGCCACGGGCTTGAGCTATTGATCTTAGCTGCGCCACGGGCCATGGGCTTAGGCTATCGATTGCAGCTGTACCATGGACTCGAGTTATTGATCCCAGCTGAGCCATGGACTTCAGCTATTGATCTCAACTGCGCCTTGGGCTTGAGCTGTTGATCTCAGCTGCGCCATGGGCTTGAGCTGTTGATCTCAGCTGCGCCATGGGCTTGAGCTATTGATACCAGCTGGGCCACGGGCTTGAGCTACTGATCTCAGCTGCGCCACGGGCTTGAACTATTGATCCCAAGTGGGCCATGGGCTTGAGCTATCGATCGCAGCTGTACCATGGACTCGAGTTATTGATTCCAGCTGCGCCTTGGACTTCAGTTATTGATCCCAGCTGCACCATGGGCTTGAGCTATTGATACCAGCTGGGCCACGGGCTTGAGCTATTATCTCAGCTGCGCCACGGGCCATGGGCTTAGGCTATCGATTGCAGCTGTACCATGGACTCGAGTAATTGATCCTAGCTGAGCCATGGACTTGAGCTATTGATCTCAACTGCGCCTTGGGCTTGAGCTATTGATCTCAGCTGCGCCACGGGCCATGGGCTTAGGCTATCGATTGCAGCTGTACCATGGACTCGAGTTATTGATCCCAGCTGAGTCATGGACTTCAGCTATTGATCTCAACTGCGCCTTGGGCTTGAGCTGTTGATCTCAGCTGCGCCATGGGCTTGAGCTGTTGATCTCAGCTGCGCCATGGGCTTGAGCTATTGATACCAGCTGGGCCACGGGCTTGAGCTACTGATCTCAGCTGCGCCACGGGCTTGAACTATTGATCCCAAGTGGGCCATGGGCTTGAGCTATCGATCGCAGCTGTACCATGGACTCGAGTTATTGATTCCAGCTGCGCCTTGGACTTCAGTTATTGATCCCAGCTGCACCATGGGCTTGAGCTATTGATACCAGCTGGGCCACGGGCTTGAGCTATTATCTCAGCTGCGCCACGGGCCATGGGCTTAGGCTATCGATTGCAGCTGTACCATGGACTCGAGTAATTGATCCTAGCTGAGCCATGGACTTGAGCTATTGATCTCAACTGCGCCTTGGGCTTGAGCTGTTGATCTCAGCTGCGCCATGGGCTTGAGCTATTGATACCAGCTGGGCCACGGGCTTGAGCTACTGATCTCAGCTGCGCCACGGGCTTGAACTATTGATCCCAAGTGGGTCATGGGCTTGAGCTATCGATCGCAGCTGTACCATGGACTCGAGTTATTGATTCCAGCTGCGCCTTGGACTCGAGTTATTGATCCCAGCTGCGCCATGGACTTGAGCTATTGATCCCAGCAGGACTAAAACTCATCTCTAATTTGTGTACTCTTTATACTTGTACATTGAGAGATTTAAAAATCACTAAGCATTCATGATTTCAATCATAACTTAATGTTTTAAGACCACAGTTATTTCCGCTTATGTTATTTCATTTTAGAAGCGAAACGTTACTCACTTAAACGGAATGCTCTACGCTTGGTATTAAAAATAGAAGAAAAGATTCACTAGAATGTTTTATTTTGCGAGCTAAAGAAACATTTATGGTTTTAGAAGAAAATATCCTGGAAAATGCCCTTGTTGTTTTCCCACAGGATCCTGAATCTACTTATCTTAAAGCTAGCAAGGGATTTATGACGGACAGAATGTCTGATTTTGATGCTCGCAGCACCACAAGGCATGGCCAATCGCTTTTGGGTTCAGAATGAACATTGGCAAGATGCAGCCTTTTAAAGCTCAAGGGATGAAGTGGCGACCAGAGTTTGATGCCGGACAAAGCCGAAATGCCAATCTCCTTTCCGACATGGCAAACATGGAGAAATAAATCTATGAATAAAACAGAAAGTCTTTTATCTCTGTTGTCATTCTGAAGCTGAAGATCACGTCGACCGCCTTTATGAAGAGTGTACGTGTGCGCGGTATCAAATTACAAATAAGGTGGAATTAAATTACGTATTTGGAGGGCTTTTTTTAAAAGGACTAAAGTTTATCTCTTTCGTTTATCCCTTTCTTTAGCGCTTTTGTAACTCGCTGCAGCCTCAGTATTGGTAGGTTGGGTAACATAGTTAGCTGGGAGCTACTTATACTTTTGGTTTCTTCTAAGCTTGTGTGGCAAAGGTTTCTCTGCTCAATGAAATAGACAAGGTCACAAGGACCCCAAAGTTCCTATTACTTGGGAATGATGGCTAGATTTTCTAGAGGAAAAAGGAGGATGTGAATTGGAGTGGAACTATTTTAGTTTTTTTTTTGAGGGAGGGGATTTTCAAACGTGTATTTTCACATGTGTTATGGAAGTAGTTATACTCCACTTCCCATATCAGTAATTTTATCTATATCGATATAATAATCGTAATCGTTTAACGGAATGTCCCTCCGATATCGCATTTCCGACCACCAAGATCCAAGATAGTAATTGTCCAATTGTCGTGCAATTGTAACGCAATGGTTTGTAACGCTCCTAGTCTATATGGATCCAGTAACGATCCAGTCTCGATGATAACAGGATCGGCTGGCAGGCGATAGAGCGCCTGGCTCGTGATCTGCAGTTCCCAAGTTCGAGTCCCGCTTATTCCAATGTTGAGTCTTATCTCCACTGATGCCCTCGGTCAGAAAAGTGACACCGATGGGCTTGGAAAAGCTGTCATTCGTTGGATGGAACGTAAAGCCTTAAACCTTTCTCAGTAGAGCCATACCCTGTACACATTAGAAGCACGCTGGATGGCGTCGATGGAAAATTACCGTCTTCTAGCAGCTGTTACGTACTTCCGCTTTCTCTCAGCCCTTGTGACTTGACCATTCAGCCCATTGTGTGCAAAAAAGTGCCGCTAAGAGGTAAAGTAATCCAACTAGTAAAGATTAAATAGTGCTATTAATAGGGTAGTATTTGCACTAGGCCAGAGCTTCAACTTTATTACCAACGATTTAAATCAGGCATGTCAAAGATACGGCTCGCGGGCCATGAGTGGCCCCCGGGGCATTTAAATGCGGCCCGCGACCTCAATTAATAATACTCTAATTTCATGAATAGTTTTTCTATACATTGAACACATATGTACAGATTACAGAAAAGAAGCTGAAAAGATGTCAAGTATCTGGATCTTGGAAATAATGCGCTGTTTTTTAACCGTTATGATTTAATGCCATTTTAATTTTGATGTATGCTTTAAATTTAAATAAAAGATTTTTTATATAAAATTAGTGTTTAATTGAATCCCGGCCAGCTGATATACATTGAAAGAAAAATTGGCACTTTACAAGATTGAGTTTGACACCACTATTAGTTTATTACCTACAAAAATAAAAACAATCGAATTTTCACGGAGTGAAGAAATAAGACTCATACAGTCGCTCAAAAAAGTATCCGAACACTATGGTTGATTGCAGAATTCAGAAAAAATATCTGGCAACGATTTTTTTTTTTAGGTATTAGTGATCTGGCAATCTTCGGGTCACGTGATTACAGAATTCAGGAAAAATATCTGGAGCGTGTACAGCAACTGTACACGCTCCAGTTACCGTTCAGAGCAAACTGGAGCGTGTGCAGTTACTGCACACGCTCCAGTTTGCTGTGAACGGTAACTGCACACGCTCAATATTTCCGTGAGTGAGCCCACACGATCCAGGTCTTTGTGAGCTCGCACGATCCGATGTGCTGTGAACATTAACCGCAACCGCTCCAGATTTCTGTGAACGGTAACTGCACACGCTCCATATTCATTGCATTATATATATTAAAAAATATCCGAACGCTATGATTGATTACAGAATTCAGAAAAAATATCTGGCAACGATATTTTTAGAAATTAGTGATCTGGCAACCTTCGTGTCACGTGACACGAAGGTTGCCAGATCACTAATTTCTAAAACCTTCGTGTCACGTGACACGAAGGTTGCCAGATCACTAATTTCTAAAAATATCGTTGCCAGATATTTTTTCTGAATTCTGTAATCAACCATAGCGTTCGGATACTTTTTTGAGCGACTGTACATTTAATTAAGATGGCT
Organism: Ryuthela nishihirai; assembly: GCA_038380435.1. Classification (NCBI taxonomy): domain Eukaryota; kingdom Metazoa; phylum Arthropoda; class Arachnida; order Araneae; family Heptathelidae; genus Ryuthela; species Ryuthela nishihirai. The sequence goes on from JAWZYU010000004.1 coordinate 5,681,133, forward strand.
TTTTGTAGAAATGCTAATAGTCAATTATAGCATTTCCATTCAACAGATTAATGTCTTTGGATCTGCTAATCAACCACTTTACACGAAATATTCCCTCTCTACCATACAGGATTTTAAAATATAATTTACTATATCGTCCAAAAGTATACTATATATATATTTAATTCCTTACGAAATTTGCTGTTTTATGACCCTTTAGCTATTGAAGACAACATCTAGGGCTTGAAAAATGGCCCGTCCGCGATGATTACGTATTGCTAGAGGACGACTGAAAGTTATACATTGACAGTCGCGCACGAACTGATGGAGAATTTTTACTTTTTTCGTTGCAAACTTTCCTCATTTTTCTCTTTTTCTTAAAAATTTATCCGCATTCTTGTTTTTTACTCTCAAAATTTCTTCTATCGAAATAAATGAGACTGCAAAAACGTAACGAGAGATAAAATCACAAACTAGAAACAGTAAATTTTCTAACACCCACCTCTAACATGTTTGGAAAACAGTCCTCTTTTCGGAAACAAATGGTTGCCATCTATTTATAGATTCATCTCTTAAGAAACAGGGAGACTACTTATTTTTCGATTGGAATTGGGACTTCAGTTATATTTCCACTGAAATCAAGCCGTACTTGCATGGCACAAAAAACACTGAACATAATCATGGAAATAAATTTGACGAGTTGAACAACTTTGACCCAATTCAGGCTGTGAGTCTTGGGCTTGATGCTGGAGTAGCAACTCATCATACTGATGGACATAATTAATGGGGCGGGGGGGGGGGCCCAGTCGGTAGCGCGCCAGGCTCGTAATCTGTAGTTCCCAGGTTCGAGTCCCAGCTGAGTCAGCGTTGAGATTGATCTCCGCAAAATTCCCCGCCCTGCCCACGGTCAGTAGGGGACACCGATGGGCTTGGAAAGGCCGCCGTCCGTCGGATGGGACGTTAAGCCGTGGTTCCGTGTGCGGGAGAGCCATACCCTGTGCACGTTAAAGAACACGCTGGATGGCCTTGACGGGAGGCTACCATCTGTCTCCCAACAGCTGTTCCAGTGGGTCCCCTCCTTCAACATTCTCTGAGCCTTCGGGGTCCATGTGACCTGGCCATTTAGCCCATGGTGTGCAAAAAGGTGCCGCTCAGAGGTAAAACAGCCCAACCCATACCTTCCAGCATCCATCTGCTTGCCACAGAGGCCTGGCAGGAGCCTGTTGTTATAGTACACCAAAGAGATCTGTATGGAAGACGAAACCTCAACAGGAAGACAACACAAAGAAAACATCATGTCTTACCTGTGGCCCGAATCCGGGTTCCTGTGATCAGTAGTGAGCCACGCTAACCACTCGCCACCGGGGCGGTTATAGGGTCGTATAAAACCAAGGTTCCCTTATAATAGGGTACTAATAATATCAAGGCTCCCCTTGGTATGAAGGAACAAAATAATATCAATCATAATCACTCCTGCGCGACTTGTACAGCATGCAATATACAGTATGTGTTACCTATTTCCTTGAGATAATAGAGAAAGCTTCTCTTTATTAATCATGCACCGAGAGCATTGACATATTCCTAATTATGTTCTGAAATTATTTTCCTCACCCTAATTCATTAATTGTGATCAATGGAATTGCTCTGCCTAAGACTTCAATGCCGCTGTCGTAACAGCTTCTTCGATGCAAATGAGAAATGGCGAGAGATTTATCAATGCCACCTATTGCCAGAGATGAGAACCAACTCATTATGAGCGGCCATCTTAGTCCGATCGAATTCTAGTTACGATTTCTCCATTTTTTTTTGTCTCACTCTATAATTCTAAGTCTTCAATGAATAGAGATGAGGTAGTACAGATCATTAGCAATTTAAAAACTAGTAATGCAATGGGCTATGATATGGTGAAAAATTCATATATAAAAAGCAATGCAGATGTTTTTCTGAGATCTTGCAACGCTTGATTAATTTGAGTTCGAACACTGGCATTGTTCCTAACACACTCAAAACTGTAATTGTGCGTCCTATATTTAAAAAGGGATCAAGAAATATATATATATAGTAATTATATACCGATCATGATCTTATCAGTTATTGAAAAAGTTGTAGAAAATGTATATACAAATATGTTAATAATTTTTTTAGATAAATGTAAAATAATTACAGATAGGCAGTACGAGTTTAGGAAGAACAGAGGAACTATTGATTTATAAGAGCATTTCTCACAACACATTAATACAGCACTCAATTCTGGAAAAAAAGGTTTGTGCTATATTTATGGATTTGAATAAAGCATTTGACACGGTTAACCATACTAAGACTTAACAAAGTTATTATTATTATTTATTATTAATATTAGTTGTCTAGACTATGCTCGATACGAAATAGAAACGTGTTCGTCTTTTAGTTTCTCTATCGTCTGTATCACAACCCGGGGCGGGGGTGGCTCAGTCGGTAGCGCGCCAGGCTCGTAATCTGTAGTTCCCAGGTTCGAGTCCCAGCTGGGTCAGCGTTGAGATTTATCTCCGCAAAATTCCCCGCCCTGCCCACGGTCAGCAGGGGACACCGATGGGCTTGGAAAGGCCGCCGTCCGTCGGATGGGACGTTAAGCCATGGCTCCGTGTGCTGGAGAGCCATACCCTGTGCACGTTAAAGAACACGCTGGATGGCCTTGACGGGAGGCTACCATCTGTCTTCCAACAGCTGTTCCAGTGGGTCCCCTCCCCCAACCTTCTCTGAGCCTTCGGGGTCCATGTGACCTGGCCATTTAACCCATGGTGTGCAAAAAAGTGCCGCTCAGAGGTAAAACAACCCAACCCAAAAGTATCACAACCGAATGTATGCTTCAATTAATTCGATATTTGTCTCTCTTTTACGCTATTAGTGGGAAAGTGATTGAAATTCTACGAAATCGTTCTGCAGATGTTTAATAAATGGCTATATTGCCAAACGAAGTAACAGCATAGAGTATAGAGGTTCGGGGGTTGGCTCAATCTTCCAGGTTCGTAACCTGATAGTTCCAAATTGGAGCCTCCACCGTGACTAAATTTCAAATATTCTCTCCCTAATCTTCGCCCTGCTGGTGAGAAAAAAGAAAGGTAGTTGTCCGTTAAGATGGTGACTCCATGTGCAGAAAAGCCATACTCTCTTGAAAAAAAAACCACTCGATGGCCTTGACAGAAAACTTTCACCTGCTTTCTCTTAACAGCTACCCAGCAGGTCTCCTTTCCCTATCCAGTGCTGAGACCTTGTGGTCCTTGTGCGCACGAGAGTGGAGGTCAGAGGTAAGACAATTCAAATTAGTTATGCGAACTTTGGTTCCTATCTATGGCTGCTAATTTATATTTCCTCCTAGGCAGTTATAAAATCTTGCGCATGGCCCTTAATTCTTTATCCTAGTTTAATAATGGATTGCACCAGAAAAAAATTATTATCTAGAACCAACTTCGAAATTGGAAGTTTATACTTAGGTATTCTGGCAAGCAGCTGCTTGAAGGGATATTTATTTATTTATTTTATTTATTATTCTGGGATACAAAATTTGATATTATTTTTTATTCAAATGTTACATTTGGCTGTTCTGTCTACACCTAAAAACTAAGATACATTTCAAAGATAAAAATCGATATTCTTAGAATGCCTCCTTATCTTTCTGTAGATCCTGTTGTAGGATTTTTGCAGATTGGTTGGTTGTTTTACCTCTGAGCGGTACTTTTTTGCACACCATGGGCTAAATGGCCAGGTCACATGGACCCCGAAGGCTCAGAGAAGGTTGGGGGAGGGGACCCACTGGAACAGCTGTTGAGAGACAGATGGTAGCCTCCCGTCAAGGCCATCCAGCGTGTTCTTTAACGTGCACAGGGTATGACTCTCCCGTACACAGGGCCACGGCTTAACGTCCCATCCGACGGACGGCGGCCTTTCCAAGCCCATTGGTGTCCCCTACTGACCGTGGGCAGGGCGGAGAATTTTGCGGAGATAAATCTCAATGCTGACCCAGCTGTGACTCGAACCTGGGAACTACAGATTACGAGCCTGGCGCGCTACCAACTGAGCCACTCCCGCCCCTAAATGGCCAGGTCACATGGACCCCGAAGGCTCAGAGAAAGTTGGGGGAGGGGACCCACTGGAACAGCTGTTGGGAGACAGATGGTAGCCTCCCGTCAAGGCCATCCAGCGTGTTCTTTAACGTGCACAGGGTATGGCTCTCCCGCACACGGGGCCACGGCTTAACGTCCCATCCGACGGACGGCTGCCTTTCCAAGCCCATCGGTGTCCCCTACTGACCGTGGGCAGGGCGGGGAATTTTGCGGAAATAAATCTCAACGCTGACCCAGCTGGGACTCGAACCTGGGAACTACAGATTACGAGCCTGGCGCGCTACCGACTGAGCCACCCCCGCCCCTGCAGATTGGTACATCCTTCTTTGGCAACATTTTGTGACGCCTATGAAGACATGGACTGACATAAAATAGGTAAAGAGATAAATATATTTTTTCCAATTATTTGCAGATGTTTTGAACGAGTGAAAATTTTAAAACTAGAAGTTATTACTTAAAATGCGCCCCTCTCCTTTCCTTTGACAACGTAAATCTGCTAATGTTGAGGTCTGCGTCAGAAGAGAATGCAATCTTTAGCTACGAAAATGTTTCAAAATGAGGCTTCTTTTTCCAAGATGACAAGTTTGGTACAAACTTGTTCAAAAGTTCTTGGAAGGCGAACAACTGAGAAATACCATGACCGGTTGGTTCATTTGGCTTAATTCTTGTGAAAAATATTTGGATGATTTTATAAAGAAATTCTCGCATAAAGTAGAAGTGATAACGGCTATTATGAAAGACTGAACAAATGGAATTCAATCAGAAACCTTACACAGCTTGATTCAATTCCAAGCCAATCTAAGTCAGTGATAAAGTCATACGTTGATACTCTTCTGAGTTTTAGATAATAATAAATGGAATTTGAGAAATAATTGAAGGTAAAAGAATGTTATCGATATATGGCTATTTGCTATTTTGTTCCAGTTTTCCCAATGCCAACCCATATTTTAAAATCCTTTTCTGCTGAAAAAATTGTTGTCTCTTATTATTAGCAGTCTTCAAAGTGGAGTGCCCGCATTCTAAGAGGTGCGTGAAGAAAATTAATGATTCTAATTTATCATTTTATTTTTAAAAAAGATTTTAAATTTGCAGAAAACATTATGAAGAATATGCTAATATATTTAAATTTCTCTGTCATTTTACGTAGGCGAGACTCTATTTAGTTTCATAAAAATGTCTGGGATGTCTGTCATAAAGATACCTTCGAATCGTTGTATCACAAGGTGTCAAACCAAGGTTTTCAGAAATTATGAAACATCTTCAGTCACACTATTATTATTAAATTATATTTTTATTCATTTTATTTCAGTTATATACTTATAAACAAATATATATGTTACAGTAGGAGCCCGAAAAATCAACTCTTCGCGTGTCTTATTTCGGGGTTTCAGCAAGCAGGTAGGAAAAGCAGAAATTTCGATCTGTGCTGAATGCGCATGGGGAAACTGAAATTGTCTTTTTATTACGCAAATGTAGATCTAATACTTAAAAAGCGTGGAAATTGCAGTAATGTTCCTTAATGTTTACAATTTTACAATGTCTTGAAAAGTAATAGCCGAACAGGAAACACGTTTTGGGTTCTGACTGCGGTATTTGCCAGTTATAGAAAAAGCAAGATACTTTGAATGAACAGATATACTCGTTACTAGTGTTCTATGGCATAGGTGTGCATACCTTTGATGTTTATGAAACTAAGATTTCTCAACAGAGTAAGTTTAGCATTATGAGATATTCTTGAGCTCAAACGAGAACTGTTTCTATACCTTAAGTGGAGTGTTCTAAGTTTATGCAATACTGTAATTATAGAAAAGTCAAAGACTTCATTTCATGTTGGAAATCGACTGGATGTCATTAAAATTGCTTCTGAGGAGTCCTAGGTGACCACCAACAACGAATGGTAAAACCCCGAAATAAGAGCTCAAATAGATGATTTTACGAACACTTCTTGGTAAATATATATACCCAATTCTGTTTTTACACGATTTTGATTTCATACGGTTTAGAAAAAATTCCAATTCTCTTTTTGCACGATTTTTTTTTTTTATCTAACACGCTTCAAACGGCCCATTTGAATTTAATTCCGAAAAAATATTCCTATTCAAGGAAAAATTCCTAGAATTTACATTTATAACAAAGATGCCGCTTTTATTTCAAAGTCTCCATTTCAATTTAATTCTGAAAAAATATTCCTATTCAAGGAAAAATTCCTAGAATTTACATTTATAACAAAGATGCCGCTTTTGTGGTCACATTTTTCGAAGTAGTTTTAACTTTCAAAATGTATTAAAGATACACATTTTGTGCACTGAAATCCCCAAAATAAAAATTACAGGGGCGGGGGTGGCTCAGTCGGTAGCGCGCCAGGCTCGTAATCTGTAGTTCCCAGGTTCGAGTCCCAGCTGCGTCAGCGTTGAGATTTATCTCCGCAAAATTCCCCGCCCTGCCCACGGTCAGTAGGGGACACCGATGGGCTTGGAAAGGCCGCCGTCCGTCGGATGGGACGTTAAGCCGTGGTTCCGTGTGCGGGAGAGCCATACCCTGTGCACGTTAAAGAACACGCTGGATGGCCTTGACGGGAGGCTACCATCTGTCTCCCAACAGCTGTTCCAGTGGGTCCCCTCCCCCAACCTTCTCTGAGCCTTCGGGGTCCATGTGACCTGGCCATTTAGCCCATGGTGTGCAAAAAAGTGCCGCTCAGAGGTAAAACAACCCAACCCAAAAATAAAAATTACACTAACATAACTACACAAGTTTATTTTATTCTGTATTTTATGGAAAAATTGTACGAAACCTATTTCATTCGGAATAAAGTGGCAACATTGAGTTCCGGGATTTCCTCTCAATTTTTATTGTTACGACAGAAGGAATCTGGCAACCGAAAGCAAAAAGTTTCAGCCAACGAATAAGAACTTTGGGAGAATTTGGAGAAGGAGAGTGGAGCGTTAACGGTCGTTTTGTATTGTAACGGTCGTTGTGTTGTAACGGTCGGTGAGTTCGAAAATGGACGGTGAGCTGTTCTGAGACAGTGCGCGTAAGTATCAAGAAGTAACTTGATGTGTTGTGTATACGCGGAAGGATAAAAGTGGGATCTTTTATCGTTAAGTATCAAGAAGTAACTTGATGTGTTGTGTATACACGGAAGTATAAAAGTGGGAACTTTTATGGCTAACTTCGAATGTCTACACGGACTGTCTTTTTGTTCGGCTAGTGTGTGAACAGTTATTAGCACAGGACGAGAATTGGTTTACGAGTGAAGATCTTCGGGTGACCTGGTAAATCAAGTAAAAGGTAGTATTTAGTAAAATACACAGAGCTGATATTGTGTGCTCTACGCAGGAAGATTGATGACTTGTGCATGTTAATAGTTGATTTGTTAATAAGATACTTCATCCATATTTCCTTTGTAACAATTTACCTTGTATTGAATTTGGTTTTGAAATATAGCTTTTAATACTCACGCTCAGTGGCTATCCATTTTTGTGATCCGCAACATTTGGTGTCAGAAGTGGGATTAATTTAATTGAATGCCTTTCACTAGAAGTATGGATGAGTTAATAAAGCTGATGACTGATATGAAAGCCGATATGGCCGCACAATATAATGAGTTGAGAACTGAGATAGTTTCTCAAAAAGATGACTTGAAAGCCGAAATGGCCGCACAAAATACCGAGATGAGAGCTGAAGTGGCTTCTCAAGTTGGTAAGTTTATTGATCACTTCAAGGATCATAAAACCGAACTCAATAGACAATGCAATAGTTTAAATGTTGAATTTGTCAGTGAAAAAGATGATCTTGATAGTGTTAAGTTAGATTGTAAACATGGAAAAGAAAAAGAGAAAGGCAACGCATATAAAAATGTGGATCTGCTACTGGAAATCAAGAATCGTAGAGATAGCGCAGATAATGCCTTTGACCACGCAACTACTGGTGATGCATGGCAGAGTGTCTATGTCGCTGGTGACATGTCTAGGAACTGTGAAGAACAATCACAGAGAGCTGTGAGACTATACAGTACGCTTTGCACTTCAAAATACCTAGGTATACAAGTCTGGCTCGATCTGAAGAGAGATCCACACGAAAGGTATTCTATTCCTCGCTCTCAGCAAAATGCGTCATGGACAATTATCGCAAAGGCAGAGTAACGAGTGGTAATGAGGGGGAACGAAACAGAGTTTACGTTTCGCAGAGTGGTCCGAGTAAAGAAGAGGCGTCCATTCATCATAGATACAAAGTGCCCTTCGTCGTTACCGGGGAAGTCGGAGAGATTTTTCCGAAGCATATAGCCACACTTGAATCGTTTATAGAAAGTGGGGATTTAAGGAAGAGGAATTCCGAAGGATGGCTTAGAAGCATAACAGGTGATGCTAGTAAAAGAGCTTCAGGCAGAGACAGTACTTCAAAGACTAACTTTCTGGATGAAACTAAGCCTCAGAGTTACGATCAGAGAGAAGTGAATCCCTCAGATAATTTCAACGTAGCCACGCTGAATTTCTTTTCTGAACAGTCAATGTGCAGATTTGGACATTATAACCATTTAGATTATAAGGATATAGAAAAGTTTTATCACGACTACAAGAGCTCTAAAGTGGACAATATCATGTTACAAAATTCGTCGCTGATCTCCAGAATGAACAATTTGGCAATCACGACTGATGTTTCCCTGGCTAATTACAATGAGAGCTCCAAGAAAGTGAATTCCGAAGAAACAGCAACTATGACCTCCTCGGGTCATGTGTTTTGCTGGAGACCCGAGTGGCGCCATCGGATGGTAGATAAATACGGTACAGGAGGTGTCGGCGACAAAGTGAGTCTTGTCTTGGCTCCTGCACTTGCTGCTTTAGGTCTCAAGGTCCCTATGATCTCCGGTCGTGCTCTCCAATTGACGGGAGATACTCTGTACAAATTGGAATCCATCCCTGGCTTCACAGTCGACTGCACTAAAGATAAAATCGAGCAGATGATGGAAGACGTCGGATGCTGCATCGTAGGACAGACAGAGGAGCTGGTGCCAACAGATAAGGAGATTTACCGCTGCAAGGATCTGATGGCTACCATAGATAGCGTTCCTCTAATGATATGCTCAATTGTGTCCAAAAAGCTGGCTGAAGGAGTGTGTGCTTTGGTTTATGATGTTGAATTCGGAAAAGGAGCTATTGATCTCATCAGTACAGAAGATGTTGCTGTTGATTTAGTTAAGAAAGTGGTTGCAGCATCACAAGCTCGTGGAATGAAGAGTTTGAGTTGTTCAGCTGTTATCAGCAACATGGATTCACCTCTTGAAAACTCTGTTGACAACTCTCTGGAAGTGATGGAAGCTGTTCAGTGTTTCCTTGGTAACGGATCCTTGGAACTGCAAGAGCTCGTCGAAGAGTTAGGAGAACTTCTGCGTTTTGTGAACATTGTGGATAATAGGGTAGAAGAAGCATCACGTGTCCGTAAGGTTCTGCATAACGGCAATGCTTTGAACAAGTTTCGTAACATGTTAATAGAACAAGGAGTATCTGAAGATGTTGCAAGCTGGCTATGTGAAGGTAAAACAGAAAAAATATTGCTAGCAGCCCGACACATCACTGATTTCACTTATACAGGAGAAACAGGTAAGGTTGTCGGATTAGAAGCTGCAGTCCTAGCAAGAGTATGGAAGGAGGAGATAGACCGAAGCGCTAAAAAGAATTATGGAGCTGATATAATTGTGAAGCACCTTGGGGATCAAATTGAATCAGGTGAAATATGGCTGAAGGTTCATCACGACAGTTCTGAATTAAGTGAAAGTCAACTGACAAAAGGGTCAGACTGGAGGATGAAACTCCTCCCTAGATTTTATGTCACTAATGACTTTCGTTCCTTGTTACTGTTGATAGAAGTAAAAATCCAAAGAAGAAAACTTTCGACAAAGAAGAAAACTTTTTACAGGTTTTGCACGAAAACTCTTAGTCGATTCTTCTCCCTGCAGAGACATAAACGTGTTCACAAGGGCTATAGGCCTTACACGTATTATGTTTGTGGACGAGGCTTCAGTCAGAAAAGAAATCTACGTCATAATGAGATTCGCTTTCATTTTGACACAGACGTGGTATATCGCATTCGTCGACGTCCAGCTACAAAGTGCAAGGTGGTTCACGTGGATCGTTTGGCTCCGTTTCATCGAAGAACTGAAGAAACTTTGGAATCCAGAATTGTTCGGGACGAACAAGACCTAGGAAGGGGGCAGTGTTACGACAGAAGGAATCTGGCAACCGAAAGCAAAAAGTTTCAGCCAACGAATAAGAACTTTGGGAGAATTTGGAGAAGGAGAGTGGAGCGTTAACGGTCGTTTTGTATTGTAACGGTCGTTGTGTTGTAACGGTCGGTGAGTTCGAAAATGGACGGTGAGCTGTTCTGAGACAGTGCGCGTAAGTATCAAGAAGTAACTTGATGTGTTGTGTATACGCGGAAGGATAAAAGTGGGATCTTTTATGGCTAACTTCGAATGTCTACACGGACTGTCTTTTTGTTCGGCTAGTGTGTGAACAGTTATTAGCACAGGACGAGAATTGGTTTACGAGTGAAGATCTTCGGGTGACCTGGTAAATCAAGTAAAAGGTAGTATTTAGTAAAATACACAGAGCTGATATTGTGTGCTCTACGCAGGAAGATTGATGACTTGTGCATGTTAATAGTTGATTTGTTAATAAGATACTTCATCCATATTTCCTTTGTAACAATTTACCTTGTATTGAATTTGGTTTTGAAATATAGCTTTTAATACTCACGCTCAGTGGCTATCCATTTTTGTGATCCGCAACATTATCTTTAATACATACGTTAGTCTTGGTTTCTCATTTCGTTTTTAAAATTAGAAGTGTTTAGATGTTTAATAGAAGAAATCGAAAAGATTTTTCTTTTGTTTTTTGAAGTTTTTTGTGCGTAATATAAATTTATTAAATCTTGTTGATAGGTAATTTACAATTTTTCATTATCTGATTTATTAACTACAATTGAAATATTTTTCGTAAGCCTTACCACGGTGTCGGATAATTCAACTATGCAAAAGCAGAAAAGGAGAGCTATCCCTTTGGATACTATGATCCACTTTTTAGATCGGCTTGCAACTGGAGAAGGTTCCATAAGTAAATATGGTATTGTACTGGGTTTTCACTCTGCAATCTATCTTCTATTTTTTCCATATGCACTATGTTTTTTACACGGTTTTTTCCGGAACCTATCTATCGTGTAAAAACAGAACTGGGTGTATTTGAAAGAGTTTGTCTATTTGTGTGTCTGTCTGTTATAATATATAATATAATTATATATTATAACAGACAGATACTTTATATATTATGTACAGTTATAATATATATTATAATTATATATTATAACTGTATATAATAGGTTATGTTTTGCTCATTATTGCTTGAAATAAATGCAACCCGCATTATAGTGAGAGGTAACTTATTTTGTCCCTATATGATTTGAGTTTCAGGCCCCTGATGTAGATCAAGGGTTGGTCGACTTCTATCACGAGCTGCCCTTGTCAGTGGCATGCGTTGATATTTTACTCTTCCAAATTTGATTCGCCCTGTGTGGCTTTGGGTTGGGTTGTTTTACCTCTGAGCGGCACTTTTTTGCACACCATGGGCTAAATGGCCAGGTCACATGGACCCCGAAGGCTCAGAGAAGGTTGGGGGAGGGGACAAACTGGAACAGTTGTTGGGAGACAGATGGTAGCCTCCCGTCAAGGCCATCCAGCGTGTTCTTTAACGTGCACAGGGTATGGCTCTCCCGCACACGGGGACACGGCTTAACGTCCCATCCGACGGACGGCGGCCTTTCCAAGCCCATCGGTGTCTCCTACTCACCGTGGGCAGGGCGGGGAATTTTGCGGAGATAAATCTCAACGCTGATCCAGCTGGGACTCGAACCTGGGAACTACAGATTACGAGCCTGGCGCGCTACCGACTGAGCACCCCCCCCCCCCCCTGTGTGGCACATGACACATTTCCAACACAATATCTAACGCGTTACAGAAAAACGTTGGCCACCCCTTATATTAAACATATTGTATTAGTAAAAAATTCTTTAATTTGAGGAAGAGGACAAAATGTTTAGGACATGCAGCGCGTAGATTTTAAGAACCAGTTGTAGCAATCGTGAAAAATAGACGACTGCTGTAGCATTTCGTTCAGCATTGTAAAATTTGCATTGCCGTGTAGACTAGATCCCAAGATTCGCCATCACTGCTGTACAGTTAAATCAAATTAATTTCGAGAAATTAGCTTGAAGCTTTCATTGGTGTTTTATGTTTGTTTCGCCGGTTCCTTTTACTTCTGTCTCGAAACGCACCAGCAGCTGCAGACAAAACCCCGAAGACCTAAAAACAGCGCTGATGTGAACAACCAAACAACAAGGTTAGAACTCGTAATTGAATATCTTCCGAGAAACGACGATTTCTTGGCGGATGAATTTGTGTTTGATGGAATCTATATTGTATTATGAGACAATTAGCGAGTCTTTTCCGAGTTCCCGTAATGCAAAAGCACTTCGAGGTTTGGTCGAAGTGCAGCTTTCTAACTACGTCGGTGAAATGCGTTCCACTTTGGAGAGCACTGAGGCTTCTCTCTCTCTGATGCCTGGAGATTTAGACTTTTAATTGGATGCAGCACAGAGAGATGCTTCCACGAATCGAGATGAGAGCGATAATGCAGCACCATGCGATTCTTCCCTTTCCTATTGGTTGGAATATTCAATGCGCTACAACACGAGGTAGAGAGACTAGAATCAATTGAGCTTCGGTTCTGCATTTGTTACCGGAATTGAATCTCTTCTTTCACTTATGGAAATTACTTCTGATGTGAAGGCTGGCAAACGCATGATACGTGACTAAGCACGACCTACGTGCCTGCCCGGAATCGCGAGAAGTAAATGATTAGTGAATTAATATTGCGAAGATTGATGCCGAAGAAGCGACGGACGTGTCATCATCATTCAGAATATTTAATTGGCGTTATTTTTCCCCACTTAATCATAGTAATATATTCATCTTTCCAGTAAAATCTACATACGTTTCATCTCCAGCGCTTTTGTTTATTTAAATTCAATAGGTGGCAAACAAAGGAAATTTTATTAAATCGCAAGCAAGGTAAATAACTCTTTTTTTAGCTGGAAAAAAAAAACGAAATTTTGTTGTTTTTCTTTTTTAGAGCCTGTTGGAAGACTGAATTATCTATCTTACGATGAAGAAGACGGAATCTAAGAAAAAACACTTGGATACTTAACTGTTTTATTTTAGTAGAAGTATCGTTCGCTTTGTTCCTCAACACAACTGACTTCGAAACAACCACGTTGTAGTAAGAGAACACTGATATAAAATATATCGAAATAAAACAAATCGATAAAGGGATATACCGAAATAGATATATATCGATAACTGAATGCAGCGATATGGAAACAAATCGATATAAAAGTGCATCGATATTAAAGTATATTGGTAATGAATATGGCAGAATAAATGTACGTCGATATTAAATTATATTGAAATCAAAGTATATCGATGTAAAATTTATACCAGAACAAAATATATCGATTTTAAACCACATCAAACGTAATCTTTGGAATTCATGTATTAACACAGAATTGCAGACGTTAATTTCGTACGAAAAATATGTTGGGTTGGTTTACCTCTGAGCGGCACTTTTTTGCACACCATGGGCTAAATGGCCATGTCACATGGACCCCGAAGGCTCATAGAAGGTTGGGGACCCACTGGAACAGCTGTTGGGAGACAGATGGTAGTCTCCCGTCAAGGGCATCCAGCGTGTTCTTTAACGTGCACAGGGTATGTCTCTCCCGCACACGGGGACACGGCTTAACGTCCCATCCGACGGACGGCGGCCTGTTCCAAGCCCATCGGTGTCCCCTACTCACCGTGAGCAGGGCAGGGAATTTTGCGGAGATAAATCTAAACGCTGACCCAGCTGGGACTCGAACCTGGGAACTACAGATTACAAGCCTGGCGCGCTACCGACTGAGCCACCCCCGCCCCACGACGAAAAATATGAAAAAGCAATTTAACGCCTATATGCCGTGTGTTGTATATTTTCACTGAAAAAAGAAAAAAAAATTGTTTCTTTTTTGACACCATTTACAAGGACAATGGAGTTGCATTATCAAAAGTATTTTAACATTCCCGTGTTATGTGAACGGGAAGAGACATTCAGAGGTTCTTACACTTTAAATCGAAGTAAGTTATTGGCGGAAAAATGTCACTGGAGGTAAATTGAAGATCTCACTCAAATCTCTATTCTTCAACAATAACATTTAAAGTGTTATTTGAAGTTGAAGCATTTAATAAAAAATAAAAAGATATATTATTTGGTTTTAACTTATGCGATCAGGGGCGTACCTATAGGGGGAGATTTTAGAAGTTCCAACCTCTGTCGTCAAGATTTTGACAGCTAACAATTTTGGAAAAAATGCGTTTCTTTTTTTTGCGCATGCGCAAATATACTGTTATGCTTCTCATTGACGCCTGGTAAGTCCAAAATCCTGAGTCCGCTATTGTATGGGGGTACATCCCTATGACTGCCTAAGTTGCTTTTAAATGTTCCAAATTTTATAATTCTTTAAATATTAAACGAATAGTGTTGTAAATCGAGATTGGTATAAATTTGATCAAGATCTTCATTTTCAAAGTTAGGGAGCTAAGAATATGGCTTTCAGTTCTCATAACATGAAAATATCTAACTATATTTACTAATCTACTTCGATAATACGCTATTATAGTCAGCGTGTAATGCATTCCGGTTGCCAGAGGAGAACAATTGACTATATAAGTCGACACGCATTTTATTAAATTATCAGAAGATTAGTTTTTCATTGAATGGCAACTGACTGCACCGTCACAGTAAACAGTTGGTACGTGGCAAGCAGCTGCTTGAGGGGGTATTTATTTATTTTTTTTACGTTCTAATGGTTCTAATCGAGTGAATTATAATAGCGTATTTTGAAACATTTTTAGAGATAACTGCATTTTTAAATAAATTGTTTTGTGTTAAATTCTAAACACACTATTTTTCTGTGATGGGCAAAATATTTCAAAATTTTAAAGATCTCTAAAACGGAGGGGGGATGTTATACAATAACGGAAAGCCAGCTCTTTACTTTTTTTCATGCTCGATTGTGTTTCTTTCCCCCCCCCCCTCCTTTACTTTTTTCATGCTCGATTGTGTTTCTTGCCCCCCCCCCCACTTTCCTTTACTTTTTTCATACTCGATTATGCTTCTTGCTCCTCCCACCCTACTTTACTTTTTTCATGCTCGATTGTGTTTCTTGCTCCTCCCACCCTCGTTAACTTTTTTTCATGCTCGATTGTGTTTCTTGCCCCCCCCCCCTCCTTTACTTTTTTCATGCTCGATTGTGTTTCTTGCCCCCCCCCCCCCCCTCCTTTACTTTTTGAGGCTTGATTGTGTTTCTTGCCCCTCCCTTATTTTTTTAAGGCTTGATTGGTTTTCTTGCGTACTTCCTTTACTTTTTCAGACTCGATTGAGTTTTTTTGCGTCCCACCCTTTTTTTTATTTCAGGATCGATTGAATTTCTTGCCCCCCACTTTTTTTTTTTTTCAAGATTTTGGCCTACTTGATATTGCTCTGCTGAATTCCACCTCCCAAAAGAAAAATACACTGCAACACTCTGTTTCAAACATTTTGCTGCTCCTATTAAACTAAGGATTGAAATAGTTCCTATTTTACAAACTGTGTCTGTTTAAGGAAAGTCTACTTCGACTAAATCTGACCGAAAGTTGAAAATCCTCACACATGTCAGAGGTGCGGTTCGGATGTAAACACCTCATCGTTCAATAGCCTGGGAAAAGCAAACATTCAGTGTCTCGAGAGGTGAAAATGATGGAAGATGCGGTCTTCACTGTACATAACAGGACTTTGTATTTATTAGTTTCCAAGTACTTGAACATCGTGTATTAACTCTCCAGCACCGCATGCAAGGTGGATTGAAAGAATCAATAACGGACCAGAGCCTGCACACTTCTGACGTCGCATCATAATGGAGAACAGCTGTCAGCTCTCTCTTTCGCTGATAACACCGATCTCATTCAAGATTTTATTCCATAAAAAAAAACTCTGTTTTCGTGTCGAGGCTTTTATAATGAGACATCTTATCTTTCGTGGACACCCTTTTGTGGTGCCTTTCCGTTAAGAACATGGGTTGATATGGATCATGCCATTCCTGCAAAAGGTATGGGGGTTAATGAAGAATTTATCTTTTTTTTAGAAGTTCTTGAAGAGTGTATGCTTTCTTTGACATGCCTCGACAATGCTGCAAGGTTTAGCTGATTATATTAAACCAGTTGAGCTCTTTGCCATGACATTCTCCTTTACTGTATGCATTTTGCATTCATTAATTTTGTTTATTTACGTTCATTCAATTCACAGCACTATCTCAGCCTTCAGCTAACATGTTTTGTGCAGAGCAGTTTTCCGTAACCCAGTGGGTCTCAACCTTTTATGCTTCACGTACCCCCTGGAAATGTGTATATAACTGGCGTACCCCTTGTATAGATAGATAAAACTATAGTTATAGTATAATAATGCCAACTTAGCGACTTTGTTTCTAGATCTAGCGACTTTTGAGCTCTCACGGCGTACCCCAAAAAACTTTACCGCGTATCCCACGTTGAGAACCCCTACCCTAACCAATGAGTAGCGATCTAATTTTGGGGTTCAGACGATATCGTCGAACGGTTCACAATCAGAGTTACAAGTTTAAATGTTAAATGATATCTTGCAAATAAGTGGATTGATGGGAAACAAGGAAGGAAAATACAGGAGATAAAATAATGTTAATATTATCTTTCTAAGGCTTAATATTGGGGTATAATATAAGGACATTGCACAAATTCAGGAACGTATTTTATGATACAAAAAAAATAAATTTCCTATAAACATGTTTGGAAATCCTTTTTATGGACATTACGGCACATAAATTATTTTACAGTCGCTCAGAAAAGTATCCGAACACTATGGTTGATTACAGAATTCATAAAAAATATCTGACAACGATTTTTTTAGAAATTAGTGATCTTTCGTGTATAGTACACAAAGGTTACCAGATCACTAATTTCTAAAATAATCGTTGCGATATTTTTTCTGAATTCTGTAATCAACCATAGTGTTCGGATTTTTTTTGAGCGACTGTACTCGTTAATCCTTCGCCAAAAGTTTGGCGCGAAACGGATTGGTAACTCTTCCCATCGATAATTTCATTCGTAGCTTTCCATCACTCGAGAAAATTAAATCCCGCCAAAAGTTTCGCGCCAGACGTACGTCCATTGATATTACCATTCACAGCTTTCCACATGTACTGCTCACAACTCCATTACCAAGGTAGGCGATGGCAGCGCCCCAGAAATCTCGGACGCTTTTCGTAGGATCACTCCCGACCCCGGCAGCTAGGAACCCCATCTGTCACACCAAGAGGGTCAGAATTAAGTGGGATCACCCCACCAAATTTGGACCGATCGCTCAAGTAACTGCTGAATTGTGGGAAAACTGCCAATTTCTGCCACCGATGACGTCACACGTGTCCACCCGCCCAGAAATTACGGTTATTATATAATATGATGATGATTATTCATCTCAGTGGCGTTCTTTAACGTGAATGCAGACCTCGGCTCGTAATAATTATCGTTGAAGCGTTAAAAGAGTCCTGAAGTGTCCCTAATGGTTTCACATGCGGCTTCATCTCGTTGCTGTGGTTCTGAGGGATCCGGAATGTGTATTTCACATATCAAGATTTTTAAATGACCCCCATCTACGCTTTAGCAACTTTGCAGTAATATTCTAGTTCCCAAGTAGCTTTTTTTAGTGTGTCCTGCAATAACAGAGGTATAACATTCTGGGTATTCTCCTTTCATACCCCAGAATACGTCCATGAAACTCACGTATGTACAGTCTGTATACTGGAAGAGAGAAGACATTTTACACAAATGTCAAAAAAACGAAACTGAAAAAAGTTACTGTTCGGATATCACTTCAGAGCTTCATTTTTGCTTGAAATTTGACAAATTTCGTAATCTCGTATCGGAATTTCTTTTTCATACCTCATAACATTTAAAACAAAATCAATAATTATTGATTTTCTGTTTATTCAATGCCGGAAATAGCAACTACTCCCTCAGTGCAGCTTTTAAATTTCCGGTTAAAAATAATAACTTCCTATAATATTAATCAACAGACTAAACTCTAGTAACAAAGTAGATGCTATTTCCTAGATCAGTGGTCTCGAAACATTTTTAATCCCCCCCCCACAATATGTATGAGGATATATACACCCAAATCTGTTTTTACACGGTAGATAGGTTCCCGAAAAAACCATGTAAAAATACAATGCATATGAAAAAATAGAAGCCTGGCTCCAGACGCGAAAATCCAATACAACTAATAAGTTGTTTTCAAACAAATCATATCAAAATTATAATTAAATCTTTATTTAATTTTTATTCACATTTTTCATTTTATAAACTTATAAAGATAACTATATATGTACATAAAAATAAAAATAAATACTCCCTCAAGCAGCTGCTTGCCACAGAGGTCTGACAGGAGCCTGTCAGTTTATATGCCACAGTAGGAGATCTGTGAGGATGGCAGGACCTCAGCAGAAAAACAACACACACACATCCATGCCTTACCCGGTGCTCGAACCAGGTCCCTTAGATCAAGTAGCCCCGGGGCTCGAACCCAGGTCCCTTAGATTAGTAGCCAAGCGTGCAACCACTCGACCAGTTTTTATTCGTTGTCACTTTCTGACAAATAGACGCATTCGTTTGCGTAAGATTGGAATTAAATCACTTTCATCGCTTGAAAACTTCAAAAAACGAAACAAAAATATTTTCGATTTCTTCTATTAAACATCTAAACATTTCTAACTTTAAACACGAAAATGAGAGCCCAAGACTAACCCATGTATTGAAGATAAAAATTGAGGGGAATTCCCGGAACTCAGTGTTGCCACTTTATTCCGAATGAAGTAGGTTTCGTATAATTTTTCCATAAAATAGAGAATCAAATAGAAAAAAATTTGTCGTGTAGTTATGTTAGTGTAGTTTTTATTTTGGGGATTTCAGTGCACAAAATGTGTATCTTTAATACATTTTCAAAGTTAAAACTACTTCGAAAAATGTGACCATAAAAGCGGCATCTTTGTTAGAAATGTAAATTCTAGGAATTTCTTTCTTGAATATGAATACTTTTTTAGAATTAAATTCAAATGGAGATTTTTTAAAAAGGCGCCGTTTGAATCGTGTTAGATAAAATAAAATCGTGTAAAAATCCGTATAAAAACAGAATTGGGTGTATTTGAAAGAGTTTGTCTATCTATGTGTCTGTCTGTTTATTCGACCTCTCTTCGTAGACGGGAGAGACATTATATTCGACATCTCCTCGTAGACCGCCAAACTTCGTCTACAGTAAGGGAAATGGAGACAAAAAAATATGAAACGTGTGCATATTTGGAGCATTTTCAAGAAAATGTTTAACGATCTCTGAAATGGAAGGAAAAATGTTATTCTACAATGGAAATCTAGGCTCTTGCCTCCCATCTCCCAGGGGCTCAGTCGGTAGCGCGCCAGGCTCGTAATATGTAGTTCCCAGGTTCGAGTCCCAGCTGGGTCAGGGTTGATTTTTCTCCGCAAAATTCCCCGTCTCGCCCACGGTCAGTAGGGGACACCGATGGGCTTGGTAATAGGCTGCCGTCCATCGGATGGGACGTTAAGACGTGGCCCCGTATGAGGGAGAGCCATACCCTGTGCACGTTAAAGAACACGCTGGGTCGCCTTACGGGAGGCTAAGTCCCCTAGGGGGAATTGGTTTTGATTTAGTTTTGTGAGCTTACTGCGTTTATAAGTGTTATATATTAAGTGCAAGGCTATAGGCCATATTTTAGTTGTTAGGAAAATATCAGAACCAATTCTAAGGAGAGAGGACGTTGTCGTCGTCTAGGGGCTCCCTCCTTGGAGGAGGGTCTAACACTCTCTCCGAGTAGCAAGATATAACTGCCTGGTGTGAACCCCAGGGTACCAGGCAGTGATGACTGATGAAGTAAGGGATGTAAGTGCAATGGCCTCTCAAGAGAAGAGTGCCAGCACAAAGACAAGTGAACTGTTCAATGAACTGGACTCTATCTTGAACAGTAGTGCAAGCAAAATAACTAAGCAGCAAGGAGCTGAACTTAGAAATTTGTTCACTAGACTACAGGATGTACTACATGAACAGGAACTTAAAATCAGTAACCTCGAGGGAAGGTTAACTGAAAAAGAAGGTGTCAAAAGTAAGGACCCCAGGTACAAGGAGCTATGCAGAAGTAGCCAAAAGGTCTGTAACGCCAAGACCTAAGAAAAGAGACCAACAGCATATAATGCTGATATATCCTCAAGACGAGGAACAGAGTTCAGATGAACTCAAAAAGGATCTATTGAAAAATTTAGATCCAACGAAGCTAAAGATTGGTATCAAAAATGTGAAAAAGATTGGTAAAGGAGGTGTGCTAATAGAATGCACAGACGAATTTGATAAGAAAATACTGAGAAACGAAATACAAAGAAATACAGCATTAAAAGACAAATGCTCCGCAAGGGAGCCTAAGATGAAATTGCCACAAATTATAATATACGACGTGGATGGTGACATAGAGAAAGAGGCTCTAGTAGACAGAATAAAAGCACAAAATATTGCTTTTAATGATGCCTCGATGGAGGCGAAATTTTCAATAAAAGGCAAGAATAGCAAAAAGCATTGGATAGTGCAAGTGGACAAGTTTCAAGGTGTTTATGAAAGAGAAAAAAAGTCAATGTAGGCTGGTCTCGACTAAATGTGAAAGAATACTTAAAGGTAGTAAGATGTTTTAAGTGCAATAAATTTGGTCATTTTCAGACCAGGTGCACGGAAGGGCAAAATTGTGGAAAATGTGGTCAAAAGGACCACAAACACTGGGAGTGTAAAGAAACAGTGTTAAAATGTGTTAGCTGTAAAGCAGCTAATGATAAGTACAGACTAAAGTTAGATGTCCAGCATTCAAGTCTGTACATGGACTGTTCTTGTTACAGAAGAGAGCTCGAGTTATTGGTCAAGCGCATTCGATATTGAATCGAGCTTGTCTAAAATAGTTCAAATAAACTTTCATCATGCTAAAGCTGCTACAAATAGTCTAGTATTGTATATTGAAGAAAAAGACTATGACATAGCATTGGTGCAAGAGCCTTATGTCTATAAGGACAAAATAAGAGGTTTCCCAGCAGGCTGGAAAATTTTTGGGGCATCTCACCCACAGCCAAGAAGTGCAATTGTTATCGGGAAAAGGAATATAAGTGCTACAGAGATCTACACATCAAGAGATGTGGTGATTGTTACAGTGGAAAAAGGTGGTCAGAAATGTGTGCTAATTTCTATGTACCGCCCACCAAAAGACTCGTTGGAGGAAAACTTTCAAATTGTTAGTAATATAGTACAAGTCTATCCTAACTGGGACATAGTCCTAGGAGGGGACTTCAATGCAAGCAGTAATCTCTGGGGACCTCAAAGGGAGGACCAGAGAGGAAAGGAAGACCTGGAGTTCATTAATCAAAACGGATTTACTATAGTTAACGATCCGAATAGTGATCCAACCTTTACCAGCAGTCTAGGCACAAGCTGGATAGATGTTACTCTACATAAAGTTTTGAACCAGGACTTTGTATTACAATGGGCAGTGGAGGATGAGATTAGTTGTAGTGATCATGCATATATTAGCTTTTCCCTAAACTTTGGGAATATAAGCACAAATGCTAAGAAGAGATATTCTATTAAGAATTTGGACTGGATAGAATTTAGAAAGGAACTTTCAGAACAGTTTTCGCTAAAGACCTCTGAAGAGGTAGAACAACAGAACGATTTAGATGAATATATAGTAAATGCTACCAAAATACTACAAAAGATTTGTAGTGATAATCAGAAAGAGGAAAGCCGAAAAGTGGACTCAGGTTATAGAAAAGTTCCTTGGTGGAATAAAGAACTAACTAAACTTAGAAAAGAAGTCAAAAGCAGAAGACGAAAATACCAAAGATGTTACACAGATGAGAGGCATAGGAAGAGCCAAAGATCAGAGTTTAAACTATGGGAGGCTAAATATAAAAAGGAAATAAACACAGCTAAAAATAATAGCTGGAAAAAATTATGTGATGAAGTATCACAAGAGAAACCCTTTGGGGTACACTTCAAGGTTGCGAAAGAAGCAACAAGAGGAACGTTTAAACTCTCAACAATCGTGCAAGAAGACGGATCTCTAACGAAGAATGTTAGGGAATCATTAAATTGCTTACTTGAATATCACTTCCATTTGGATAATAGGGAAGAAGATAATGAATATCATAGGAATATTAGAAACAGATCAAGGAGACCGGTTAACACAGAAGATGATATTCCATTTACTATTTTAGAAGTTGAAGAGGTTATGGAATCAATGAATAAGGGAAAAGCGCCAGGGCTGGATGGGCTTTCCCTGGAAATAATAGTCGAACTCTTCGAGGTAAACAAGAGTTGGTTTGTGAGTATTCTCAATGAATGTCTCAATAGAGGAATCTTTCCAGACAGCTGGAAAGTAGCAGAACTGATATTATTCAATAAAGAAGGAAAAGACAGAAAAAGTCCTTCTGCTTACAGACCAATATGTCTGTTATCGTCATGGAGTAAGATGCTGGACAAGCTTCTAACCAACAGATTAAGTTTCTACTTACAGAGTAATGGTAAGTTGAATCCAAATCAGTTTGGATTCATTCCAGGTAAAAGTACAACTATGGCGATATCAAAGCGAATGGCTACCATAGATGAGAACAAAGCATCAAAGAAGCATATGTGTGTGATATCGTTAGATGTAAAAGGAGCTTTTAACAATGTTTGGTGGCCTTTCCTACTAGACGAACTAAGAAGACACAAATGTCCAAAGAACTTATTCAAAGTTTTTAGTAACTACTTATCAAAAAGAAAGATAGTAGTTAAAGATGGAGAAATTGAAATCTCCAGACAGTACTATAAAGGTTGTCCACAAGGGTCTAACTCAGGACCCCTGTTGTGGAACATAGTTGCAGACTCTGCGCTAAATATTATAACAAAAGAAGATACACAAATTCAAACCTATGCAGATGACATAATAGTTATTGTCTCTGCTTCAGGGAGACACATTTTGGAACAAGACTGTCAAAAAGTCTTAACAGACTTAGAGAAATGGGCAGAAAGTACAATTTGGAATTCAGCTCTGAAAAGACAAATATCATAGTATTTCCTAAAGAAGGAAATATGAAGAAGCTCCCAAGCCTAAGGTTTAAAGATAGACCAGTAAAGGCAGTTAAAGTTTAAAAATACCTGGGAGTATGGCTGGATGATAAGAAAAACTGGCTATGTCATCTGAACAAAGTTAAAGATAGATGTGCAAGGATTTTAAATGTCCTGCATAGAATGTCAACTAGGACATGGGGGCTGAAAGGTGCAGTTAAAAAAGAACTATATAAAAGGGGAATAGAAAGGATAGTAACTTACGCCTGTGGGGCCTGGTGGCCCCAAGGAGGGACAGTGAGAATGATACATAAACTACAGCAGATTCAAAGACTAGCCCTTTTGGGCATCACAAGATGTTTTAAGACGACATCAACATCTGCACTTCAGGTTCTGGCTTATACATTACCATTAGAACTAATAATCGAACAAGAAGCTGCGATATATCGGAGTTTTACATTAAAACAAAATGTAGAACTCTGGGAAGAGTCTATAGAAGGTAATAACATAGAAAATCAAATTGTCTAATGGGCAAGACACCCAGCTAGGCAAATTCAAACAAGGTGGGACAAGATCCCGCCAGAAGACTCGAACCATGATATAAGAATATACACAGATGGTTCCAGAATGGAAGAGCACGCAGGTGCGTCCATGTGCATTTACAAAGGTACAAGTCCAATAAAGCAAAACGAATACAGACTTTCAAACACAGCTACTGTGTTTCAAGCTGAAGTCTACGCAATCCTGAAGGGAGTTGAATGGTTTGCTACTGAATGTATAGATCAAGAAGCGGACTTGTATTCGGACAGTCAATCTGCATTATATGCGTTGCAAAAGATACAGCACAAAAACCCAACAGCAGATAAGATTAAGAATATAATAGCAGAGCTTGAAGAAGGTAGAAAGATAAATTTCCATTGGGTTAAAAGCCATCAAGGCTGCCCAGGAAATGAATTGGCGGATAACCATGCAAAGAATGCATGTAAGAAACCACAAGTAGATATTGAAATACCAATTTCAAAAGGTAGTATAAAGACGAAATTAAGACAAAGAAGTATGGAGATTTGGCAAACAAGATGGGACCAAGAAGACACAACTGGAAGGCATACTTACAAATTTCTCAAGAAAGTTTCTATCAAGAGGGTCTCAACAGATTTTTACTCGAACCAAATCCTGACAGATCATGGTAACTTCCCAAAATACCTGAGCAGATTTAACATTAAAAGGTGTTCTTGTATCTGTGGCTTCCGAGAGGCGGGAGCGCTTCATTACATATATTACTGTACCCATTTACAAAACATTAGAGGAAACAACCTAATGAGAGTTGATCGTAATAGATTAAATCTGCTCTGGGAATGTACAGAGTTGCGTTCTCAAGTTAGAGATATAATGAAACATATCTACGAAAATTTTCAGGAAATGATAATATTAGATTAGGGAGGGGGCTGGTTCCCCTCCTTCCGTGGGAGGAGACAGTCTTCTCCTACTGTTCTGGAGAAGGTCCTGCGAAGTAGGTTTATTAAAGGATAAACGAAGAAGAAGAAGATGGAACGGGAGGAGATAAGTCTCCCCTCCTGTGGGAATGATAAGAAGATAATATTTAAAGTTAAGTTTCAAGAGCAAGAAGAACAATAGAAGACTGATAACTTCATCAGTCTTATGTTACTGTATTTAACTGAAAATGTAATATAATGTTTATAACTTTGTAAAGGGTGCTAAGGCCTGCCCTATGTGTATATTGCTGTATATATGTTTTAGTTCAATAAAGGAGAAAGATGTAAAAGAAAAATGATGGTGTCCTTCCTGCGGACAGGGGTTCGCGGGGGGAACAAAATTATAGAGTAGCTCTGTTTAGCCTGTAGTGCCGTTTTTGGCGGGGCAGACACCTTTAAGTTTAGAGAGTCTTACGGGAGGCTACCATCTGTCTCCCAACAGCTGTTCCAGTGGGTCCCCTCCCCCAACCTTCTGTGAGCCCTCGGGGTCCATGTGACCTGGCCATTTAGCCCATGGTGTGCAAAAAAGTTCCGCTCAGAGGTAAAACAACCCAACCCACCTCCCAAGTTTTTTCTAGATCCGGGCCTGCACTAGTTCGTTGGACTTTCCGGTTAAAAGGTAAAACAAAAATCTTTTTTTGTACCCAAGTACTTTGCCACTATATATTTATATAACTATCATTAGAAATTGCTTTAAAAAGAACACAAGAAGAAAACTAGCGCGGATATCTCATCAAATACACAAAGTTTTTAATTCCCTACCGAGATATCTGTTATGCCTGAGTACTTATTCAGAAATTAAAACTATAGTTTTGAAATGGTTATTAGATGTAAATATTTGAAAAGTAATGTTTAAAGAGTCATATCCTGTATCTGGTATCGTTTTAAGCAACTGCAATATTAATGTGAATTGATGATTTGTACATTAGGTAATATTTTTGTGCAATGTGTGCTATAATCCGTAATTTTATAGGTTTATTTTATAAATGTGTTTAATTTTTCATATTTGCGTTTTAATACGTTTTTCTTTTTGTTTCTGTTATTGTTTTATTTTCTGTTTTTAATAGTGTTTATTTTCCACTATACATGTCTTATTTTTTAATTAACCTGTCATGTGATTGAAAGGAATCCTGTTGACAAGCCATAAGGTTTAGCGCAGTAATCTATGTATATAACCATACTAAGGCATAAATAAAGTTATTATTATTATTATAATTCCCTGCCCGAGTTTTCTGACCTCTAAATTTAGCCTAAAAAACACTCATAAGTAATGCAAACCCCAGCCAGCAAAAGTAGACGCAAAATAATCTATTAACAGAAAAAAATATACATTATATCAATCAACATAATAATCAAACTAGTTAATGGAGGTAGAAATTAAATTAAGTAACAACAGAAAAATGAAATAAAAGAATGAGATAAAAAGATTACGATACAAAAACAACTAGTTGCTAAATGAGCATGTTTTTATTAAAAGGACATAAGATTTTTTGCCTGCCTTTAGAGTCAACATACTTTCCGTTAATACCCTTTGTTGAGTAAACACTATTTTTTCACAAAGAACGCGTGTCAGCTTAACTTCAAAGACTTAGGCAATATTTGATCGTTAGTAAAACAGCTTTTGCTCTTGAATAGCTGTTGTTAATGCACCACTCAGAGCCCGTTTTGTGGTGGTTAGGCTTAGTAAGTCAACACTGAGTCACGCTCCACGATTTCTCGTTGTAAAGGTTTTATTGCAAGCGGAGAGCCGCTGTTGCCAGCTTAATCAAACGAAATAATGTTTACAAGGATTTAGAGGTTTGCTTTTTTTTTCTTATGCTCCCCTAAGAGTTTACTTCCGAGTTATTTGTTGATTGCCTTTACATTAAGCAAGATTTTTTTTCAACTGGAATATCACAGTGCTGTGAAATTACAAGCTGCTGAAACTGCATTACTTCCCATAAATATAAAAAAAATATTTATTAGAAAACTTATTATATAGAATAGCAGCAAAGAACAAAAATCATCCTATAATTAAAAAATTTTTAGAAAATTATCAGGATATTTCTATAAACTTTTCAATAAGTAAAAATAAACTAATGTCTATTATAAATAATAATTTAAGTGGAGATTATATTATACAAATACTGGACCTCAGCATTTCCAATTTTAAATACAAATACACCTGGAATTGAATCAAAAAAATTAACTGATATAACTATTTTAAAAACTTTAGCTGAAACACATATCAAAGATAAATATAAAACTTTATCCATATTTTTACAGATGGGTCCCTCAGTTTGGAAAAGAAATCTCTTGCTGAAGCCTTTTGGTGCCCAGTTGAAAATTTTGAACATTTGTTTAAATTTAACAACCATTATCCAATTATAATTGCGGAATTATCAGCCATAATTTTAGCTATTAATTGGGCCCTCAAATTTGATAATAAAAACTTAGTAATTTTCACTGACAGCAAAGTCTCAATTGAAGTTTTATGTAATGATCCTGCTAAAAGCAATTTTAAAATTTTATTAGTGACATTTTAATATGAATAAAAAAGAAACATTACACAATAAAATATAATTTACATTCAATGAATACCATCACACTCTGGAATAAAACACAATGAAAAAGCTGATGAATTAGCTAAAAATGCAAATAATATCAAACCAAATTTAGAAACCCCTTATTTCTCATATACATTTACAAAAAAAAAGCAAAAAGCAGTTTATAAATGATATCCAAGAATGGTATGATTTAAATGCAAGTAATACACACAGATACAAAATATCTAACAAAATTAATAAATTTAATGATTATGGTTTAAAAAAGGGAAATAAATCTAATTTTAAAAATAAAAACAAACTCTGCTTTTACTAAATCAGTGCTATATAGGATGAAAAAATCTGATAATCCTGTATGTGATAGATGCTTAGTATATAAAAATCTAGAACACATAATATTCCACTGCAACAAATATACATCAGAAAGAATAGATACCTTATAAAATTAAAAGAATTAAATATTTCCAACTTTAATTTTAAAAATATTCTTGAACCAATTAAAAAAGAAAACAAACTAATACGCTATAAATATCTATTGGCGTTTATAAAGGCTATTGGACTGTTTGACTCTTTATATAAAAAAAAGAAAATAAGGAGAAAAAAGGAAAAAAACAAACAAAAAAAATACGTAAAAAAATAAAAAAACATTTTTGAATAAAATTATAAAATCGTCACTGAAATTTTTTCTGAATGAGTTTGTGCTCGGGAAATTTCCTGAACACAAGAATGTTCAATTGGAGATTTGTGCTACATTACATCAACAGAGGGAACCGGAAGTGCTGAAGTCTTCCGGTTGCCCTTAAACAAACGATTGATACAACTGCTTCATAATAAAAATCTGAAAGGAACATAAATTGTATAAATATTATTTTGATTTTTTTTTTTTTGAAATTGTTGCTCAAGATATCATTTTGAAAGTCTAAATACACAACTTGTAACTAGTGTTTCCAATCTCAGGGAACTTTCAGTTGTTTGTGTTGGGTTGTTTTACTTCTGAGAGGCCCTTTTTGGAACACAGAGGGCTAAGAGACCAGGTCATAAGGACCCCAAGGGCTCAAAGAAGGTTAGTTGATGGAGACACATGAAAGCCTCCAGACAAGGTCATCCAGCCTGTTCTTTAACGTGCACAGTGTATGACTTTCATGCACACAGACCCACGGCTTAATATCCCACCCGACGGGTGGCGGCCTTTCCAAATCCATCGGTCCTCCTCCTCCTCCTCCTTCTCCTCCTCAAGCAGCCATGGGCTACGGAGGTCCAATCAGACCGTGCAATTTAGTTCTCCAAGCAAGTCTATCCTGGGCTACATCTACTGCATCTGGCCACTGCACAGCAATTCTAACAAGGTCCTGTTTGACATTGTCTGCCCACCGCATCCTAGGTCTCCCCTTCTTTCTGAAGCCTTTAGGCACACTGTTCATAAACCTATTCGCCAATCTATAATTATCCATATGGGCAACATGGCGAAACCAACGGAGTCTCTCTCTGCACAATATGCTGCTTAAAGGAGGTTGCAAACTCCTTTGCCTAACCTCATCATTAGTTACAAAGTTGAACCACCTAATGCCCAAAATACTGCGTAAGCATCTGGAATCAAAAGCATCTAGTTTCCTGTTATCTTTTTTACAAAGTGTCCAAGTTTCATTACCATAACTAACCCTAGAAAGAACCAAACTGTTATACAGTCTAATTTTAGTCTTTAGGTGTATTACGCCTATTTCTCCACACTCTCCATAGATTCTTAAAAATCCCGGCAGCAATCCCTATCCGTCTGTTAATCTCATGCCGCACATCACCATTATCTGTTACATAGCTCCCAAGATAGTTAAACTGTGACACCTGTTCAAGATTGCAACCCTTCAGATTAACTGAATTACAGCCTGCCTGACCAATTTTCATCACTTTAGTTTTCTCTCTGTTTATAACCAAACCTACCCTAGTACCAGTTTCATCAACAGCTCGAATGAAAGAGTTCATCTCATCAACATCATTTGCCAAAAGGGCTAAATCATCAGCATAATCTAAATCAGAAATTTTAGTATCTCCATACCATTTAAGGCCAAAATCTTTCCCTTGCAATGAATTTCGCATAACGTAATCAATAACCAAACTAAAGAGAAAAGGAGACAAAATGTACCCTTGTCGAACACCAGAAGTAATGCTAAACCAATTGCTACAAGCCTTACCAACTCTCACACACGACTCAGTGTTATTATAGAGAGCTTTCATTATGTTAACTAACTTGTCTGGTATACCATATGATCTCACAATCAACCACAAATTATGACGATCAACAGAGTCGAAAGCCTTTTTGAAATCAACAAAGCTAGCAACCAAAGGTCTCTGAAACTCTAAACATTTCTCAAGAATCTGCCTAAGTGAAAATATCTGATCCACACATCCCCTTCCAATTCTGAATCCACATTGCTCATCACGCAATTGACTGTCAACCAGATTCTTAATTCTATTAAGCACAATCACGGAAAGAACTTTACCTGGAAAAGAGAGTATGCTGATACCCCTATAGTTATCATACGAACTGCGATCACCTTTTTTGAAAATAGGGATAACAATAGCTCTGGTAAAATCTTTAGGAACCATTCCTTTATCAAAAACGATATTCAGAATTTCAGTCATCCAAGTGGTAACCGAAACATTCCCAGCTCTAAGCATTTCCGTAGTAATTTCATCTACCCCTGGGGATTTATGAAGTTTAAGTTTAGAAACAGCCAAAATAGCTTCAGATTGTGTTATAGGGCCAACATTAAAGCCACCAATGCATCTATCATCGTTGCAAACAATGGGAATAGAACTAACCACTTTGTTTAGAATATCACTGAAATCCTCAGCCCACCTAGCCACGACAGAATCCTCCCCCTTCTATAACCTTACCTTGTTTATCCTTCAATCCCTGTATACTTGTCCGTTTTCTACCACACAAAACATTAACTATCTGGTACAGCTCTCTGCTATTGTGTTGTCTAACTGCTTCCTCGGCTTTGTCAGCCAAACCATCAAGCCAAAGATTCTTATGAGCAGTTAACTGATCTTTTACACGTTTATTAAGTTCTCTGTAATACTTTCTATTAGGACTAGTAGGGTATTGATTAAGGACATTCCTGCAGTTCTTTCTTTCCAAAATAAGCTCAAGTGCCTTATCACTCAGATAATTCTGTCTCTTCTGCTCCTTTTTTCCTAAAAGAGTACTGTTAGTGTCCAAAAAAGCCTGTTTAAAATGATCCCATTCTTCCTCAACTTCAGTAGTAAGCATGCCATGACTGTCATAATGACTAAGTAACCTATCATGGTAAGCTTTGGCTATAACTGGATCTTTCAGAGCTTCAGTATTAAAAGTAAAATTTTTAACCCTAGCACAACACTTTTTAAGTTTAAGCTCTCCGCGAGGTAAAGTTAGCTCTTCTGGAAGAATGGAATGTTGCCCTTCTGAACAAACTTATATGAGCAGGGATCGAAGCTGCCAGGCTTGTTTAGGGTTGGTTGTGTTGTCTTATCTCTGAGCGGGACTGTTTTGCACACAATAGGTTAAATGGTCAGGTCACAAAGACTCCAAGATCTCAGAGAAGGTTGGGGGAGGGGACCCACTGGAACAGCTGTTGAGAGACAGATGGTAGCCTCCCGCCAATGCCATCCAGTGTGTTCTTTAACTTGCATAGGGTATGGCTCTCCCGCACATGGGACCATTGCCGTCTCGTCCCATCCGACAGACGGCTGCCTTTCCAAGCCTATCGTTGTCCCCTACTGACCGTGGGCAGGGTGGGAATTCTGCGGAGATAAATCTCAACGCTGACCCAGCTGGGACTCGAACCTGGGAACTGCAGATTACGAGTCTGGCACGCTGCCGACTGAGCCACCCCCAACCCCAACCCCAGTTAGCAGAGGACATTTCAAAGAAGGCATAGTTGGGACTCGAACCTAGGATCTTCTGATTAAGTGTCTGAAACGCTTCCACTTCAGCCAACAATTCCGTTCCCCACTGCAAATGGCAAAATGGAAAGAGACTAAGCACTTAAAGCATTTTCTTTTATAATAAGTATTCGTACATAAAAGCAATCTGTTAGCGTGTTTGGTTTCTGATTAGAGGGATCCGGGCTTGACCCCACTGAAAAGGCATGGTTATTTATTCCTTGTGCTATGTTTCTTCTATGGTCTCACGTATCTTCTTATGACAAATTATACGGACAGGATTCTGTCAGTTTAGTAGCCTCAAGTGAGCAGCTGCACGAGGGAGAATTTACTCTTTTTAAAAAGTGATTCCTCAACGTTTTCATCATGAAAGGGAAAATAATTATGCGGATATTTTTACAGCTTAAAATTACTCCTTTTTAATGCAAATGCTTGATATAAAATAAAATGATGCATAATTAAAATAAATTATTAGCTCTTAGACTACAGGTTTGATTAATATCGATTTTAGCCTTAAATTTATATTTTAAACATATTCTGTTTACGTATTTTTTAACTGGAAAAGTGTGAGGATTTGGGCAACTGTTGATGAAATGTATGATGTGGGTGAAATTCAGGAAACAGATTCCATTATGCATCAGATATGACACTGAAATGACGTAGACTTTTGGGGCGGGGGTGGCTCAGTCGGTAGCGCGCCAGGCTCGTAATCTGTAGTTCCCAGGTTCGAGTCCCAGCTGGGTCAGCGTTGAGATTTATCTCCGCAAAACTCCCCGCCCTGCCCGCGGTCAGTAGGGGACACCGATGGGCTTGGAAAGGCCGCCGTCCGTCGGATGGGACGTTAAGCCGTGGCCCCTTGTGCGGGAGAGCCATACTCTGTGCACGTTAAAGAACACGCTGGAGGGCCTTGATGGGGGGCTACCATCTGTCTCCCAACAGCTGTTCCAGTGGGTCCCCTCCCCCAACCTTCTCTGAGCCTTCGGGGTCCATGTGACCTGGCCATTTAGCCCATGGTGTGCAAAAAAGTGCCGCTCAGAGGTAAAACAACCCAACGTAGACTGTTTCATTTGAGGGATGCAGTCATTTTCTCATGATCTGAAATAAAATCAGTATTTGTCCATATAACCTTTAAAGCTCATGCTTGCTAAAGCAACCAACAGTAGTTTTATTTCTCACTGTTAATTCACCATCACATCCTTTTGATGTCTGCCGATAAAGGATTTATGAAGTAATTTATAAAGAGTTTTCTTTACAGCTTCTTTAAATCTTTGCCTTGTCATCACGCCGCCATTTCGTCCACGCATGCTACGATCCAACTTCATAAATTATTCTCCTTTTTCTAGAAAGTTTATTGCAGATGAGAGCGTCTTCACTTTAATCCGACCGTCCTTTGCTCACCTCCCTTTGATAAAGAGCAAAAGCAGATCTTCGTGCAAGAATTATTTCAGTTATTAGCTTTGCTTACTTATTCTGCCCTATTAATGACAGAGAGAACGCGCTTGGATTATTCTGTTTTAATGAAATAGTTTATTAAATATTAGGTAGCAAAGAAATGGCTGCGAAGGAAAGAGAAATGTAATTTTAAAGATGGGGGGGGGGAGCAAACAGACGGCAAATTGGGTTGTGTTACCTCTGAGCGGCACTTTTTTGCACACCATGGGCTGAATGGTCAGGTCATAACGACCCCGAAAGCTCAGAGAAGGTTGTGGGAGGGTACCCACTGGAACTGCTGTTGGGAGATAGATGGTAGCCTCCCGTCAAGGCCATCCAGCGTGTTCTTTAACGTGCACAGTGTATGGCTCTCCCGCACACGGGACCACGGCTTAACGTCCCATCCGACGGATGGTGGCCTTTCCAATCCCATCGGTGTCCCCTACTGACCGTGGGCAGGGCGAGGAATTTTGCGTAGATAAATCTCAACGCTGACCCAGCTGGGACTCGAACCTGGGAACTGCAGATTACGAGCCTGGCGCGCTATCGACTGAGCCACCCCCGCCCTTACAAATTGGGAGAGATGAAGAATAAACGCAGGAAGATAAATATAGAAGAGGAAGATTTCGGAATTAATTGGTCTGTTTTGAGAGAAAAGATGTATTTAAGGAGAAATAGAAAAACTTGTAATAAGTGGGAGGATTGTGATTAACGGGAATATTTTGAAAGATGTGGAAAGAAACAAGAGACGTGGAAAAAATGATTCCAGATGGATAAACTCTAAGCGTCGCATTTTTGCACATAAAGAATTACAGTACTGTATGTACAAATTAGTTGGGACAATAGGAAAATGCAGTAACAAAGACACAATTAAAATATTTATTTGTTTAATAATGTACATAATTAATAGTGAATGTGACCCCCCCTTAGCTTTAATTACTTCTTTCACCCTCTCAACCATTGATGCCACTAGCTTTCCACACATCTCCTTTACTTCAGGATCGTGGTACCACACTTTCATGACACTTTCTATCATTTCGGTTTTCGTCGTGCAATCCATCTTAGATATGCGCGCTTTAATAATGGCCCACAAATTTTCAATGGGGTTTAGATCGGGTGAATTTCCTGGCCACTCCAATACCTTCAAATGTTGATGGGTAAAGAAGCTCTTAGCAAGCTTAGAATTGTGGCATGGAGCCAGATCCTGTTGAAATACCCCATCGCCGTTTGGAAACAGCTTCTGCAGTGTTGGGACCATTTTCGCCTCCAGAACGCCTATGTACTCTTTGCTGTCCATCATTCCTTCAATGGGGTGAAACGTCTGTGTACCGGAAGCTGTGGAACATCCCCAAAACATGACCTTGGGTGGGTGTTTGGGGAATTGCTGGATGTGGCCGGATTGAAGAGGTTCTCCAGGCGAACGGCGGACGAAATTTGACCTGTAGCCATGCACCTCAAAATGGGTTTCGTCGGAAAATATCACTTTTTCCCAATCCTCCACAGTCCAGTCTCGATGTTTCTTTGCCTAGGATAGCTTTTTTTTGCTTCATAGCGGGTGTCAAAAGCTGCTTTTTGGAGGGGCGTCGAGCCTGGCGGACACACTCCAGAAGGTGACAAAGTACGGTGGAAGCATCTATATCAACCCCATGAGACGCAATCTCCCTTTTGATGTCTCCACTGGTCTTCTTCGGGTCTCCGATACTAATTCTTCGAATTAGACTATCATCTCTAGGGGTGGTTTTTCTTTTTCTTCCACAATGTCCTTTACGGGACGTGTCCACGGACCCTGTCTCCTTATGCAGCTTCATGATCCGTGAAACGCTGGATTTCCCGACGCCAACTGCTTTTGCTATCTGCCTAGCAGTAAGTGAAGTGTTTTCGCCTGAAGCGATTATTTTAGCTCGTTTACGAGGCGTGATGCCCATGATGTATTTAATAAAAAAAGTTTCCAATGATAATTGTGAACTACTTACATAATCACGTCCTCAGCCTATGAAATATCAATTCCGACTAAAGTGGAAGTGTAAATAATAGCAGAGTAATACAACAGACAATTCTATACTTGCAGCAGAAGGTTACGAACAAGTTTAGACTTGCAGCAGTTTAGACTCTGCAGCGGAAGGGACTTAGCGTTCCTTCGCTTGTCCCAACTAATTCGCACAGTACTGTTGGTCACATGGACCCAAGGGCTCAGAGCTGGGGTTTTTTAACACTAAGAAGTGGATTCACTAAGAGATAGAGTCCCTCTCTTGAAGATGAATCCAGCGTGTTCTAACCTGTACAGGGTATGCCTTTACTGGGCTTGTATTCAAACCCGTATCTAGAAAATAATAAATAAAGGCGGGGGGGGGGAGAGGGAGGGGACAGAAGATTAGATTTGCATTGCAATGGAACATTTTCCCCTTCGTTTTATAGGTTTTTAAAAAATTCTTAAAAATGCGCGAAATATTCACAAGTGTAATGATTTTCTTTCCTCCACTACTAGCATTCTGAAGGGTGGGGGGGATGTCCCCTGCTCCTCCCACCCCTAAATCCGGGCTTTCTTATATCCACGGTTTAACGTCCTATTCAACGGATGACTCGTACTAATTCATCAGCCTTTCGAAGTCTATTGGGGTTCCCTTTCTCAACGAGAGCTATTTATTTTTAAAATTTAGTAATTAATGTTAAAATATTCATAAATATTTTCATAAAGTCATAATACAAAAATTATTTTATTTTATAATGTTTAAATATAAGTAAATTTTAATGAAATTTTAAAATAATTAATTCACTTAAATCTTTACACATAATTAATTTTCCTCCTTTCTTCCTCGGGAGGGGGTGGCTCAGTCGGTAGCGCACCAGGCTCGTAATCTTAAGTTACCTGACCTGGTAACTACAGATTACGATCCCACCTGGGCCAGCGTTCAGATTTATCTCTGCAAAATTTCCCGCCCTGCCGTCTGTCAGCAGGGGCCGCCGTCCGTCGGATGGGACTTTAAGCCTTGTGCGGGAGAGAGCCATACTCTGTTCACGTTAAAGAACACGCTGGATGGCCTTAACGGGAGCCTACCATTTATCTCCTAATACTGTCCAGTAGGTTTCCTCCCCCAAACTTCTCTGAACTTTCGGGGTCCTTGTAATTTGGTCATTTAGCCCATTGTGTGCAAAAACTGTGCAAATCGGAGGTAAAACAACTCAACCCTCCTTCCGATATATCCAGGTGGCCCTGAGGCAGTGCGGGGATTAGGAAAGAAAAACTCACCCCGGCCTAGTTAGAACTCGAACCTAAAATCTCAGGATACGTGACTAGCCCAATACCAACGGAAGTAAATCTCTCTTTCACGGATCACTCTCTATCTTCCTAGAAAGAGGGTTTGGGTGGCTCAGTCGGTAGCGCGCCAGGCTCGTAATCTGCAGTTCCCAAGTTCAAGTCCAAGCTGGGTCAGTGTTGAGACTTATCTCCACAAAACTCCCTGCCCTGCCCACGGTCAGTAGGGGACACCAATGGGATTGGAAAGGCCGCCATCCGTCGGATGGGACGTTAAGCCTTGGCCCCTGTGTGCTGATAGAACCATATCCTGTGCACGTTGAAGAACACGCTGGATGGATGGCATTGATGGGAGGCAACCATCTGTCTCCCAACAGTTGTTCCAGTGAGTCCCCTCCCCGAATATTCTCTGAGGCTTCGGGGTCCTTGTGACATGGCCATTTAGCCCATTGTGTGCAAAAAAAGTGCCACTCAGAGGTAAAATAACCCAATCTTCCTAGACGGAAGGCTCACCTTCGCTGAATTCCCTGGTGATCCAAATCGATTAAAAGCGTAATCAATTCAATCATTTTCACCCATTAATTCATCTTATCAGGTGAATATGGAATGATGTATTTCAAAGAGAAAGGTTTTCTCAGTTTCCAAATTTAACGCCCTCTACCGGGGTGGATTTAAAGCGAATGAGTCGGAAAAGAAGATTAGTAATATTTTACTAGTACGATCTAGTATTACGATCTAGTATTTTACTAGTACAACCCAGATAATTTTTAAATTTATTTCTTAATATTAATATCTGCATTAGTCCCCGAGGGGTAAACTTGGGAAGTCAGAATATCAAACTTGCTGGAAAATTCTGAAAATGGGAATCGTAATATGTGATTAGCACCTATTGAACTCAAAAACAATTTATCGTTTAAGTATAAAAGCAAAAGAAAATTTGAATGTCTACATATGTACAGACGACAAAGAGAAAACAATAGATAGTTTCTTTGAAAGTGACTTGCATTCATCTTATCAAGAATCATCTTATCATTGATAACGACTTGATAAGATGAAAACGAGATAAAATGTCCACCAACCACTTAATCAAATGGGATATTCTCTCTAATTTCAATTGCCTGGTACCTGCTACACTGACAAAGGCAAACGAAATTTACAATCTAGTTGCATTTCTGGAACCTTTAACTAGAAGCTACTCTTAGCTTTACAATCCTTCTCATACAAGGACATGCCCTACTAAGACAGAAGTCACACTGCTAATAACTGCCTCAGATAGAGCTAGCACTAGACATAAAGTTTGCCACTGCCTCAGATAGAGCTAGCACTGGACATAAAGTTTGCCACTGCCTCAGATAGAGCTAGCACTAGACATAAAGTTTGCCACTGCCTCAGATAGAGCTAGCACTAGACATAAAGTTTGCCACTGCCTCAGATAGAGCTAGCACTAGACATAAAGTTTGCCACTGTCTCAGATAGAGCTAGCACTAGACATAAAGTTTGCCACTGCCTCAGATAGAGCTAGCACTGGACATAAAGTTTGCCACTGCCTCAGATAGAGCTAGCACTGGACATAAAGTTTGCCACTGCCTCAGATAGAGCTAGCACTGGACATAAAGTTTGCCACTGCCTCAGATAGAGCTAGCACTAGACATAAAGTTTGCCACTGCCTCAGATAGAGCTAGCACTGGACATAAAGTTTGCCACTGCCTCAGATAGAGCTAGCACTAGACATAAAGTTTGCCACTGCCTCAGATAGAGCTAGCACTGGACATAAAGTTTGCCACTGCCTCAGATAGAGCTAGCACTGGACATAAAGTTTGCCACTGCCTCAGATAGAGCTAGCACTGGACATAAAGTTTGCCACTGCCTCAGATAGAGCTAGCACTAGACATAAAGTTTGCCACTGCCTCAGATAGAGCTAGCACTGGACATAAAGTTTGCCACTGCCTCAGATAGAGCTAGCACTGGACATAAAGTTTGCCACTGCCTCAGATAGAGCTAGCACTGGACATAAAGTTTGCCACTGCCTCAGATAGAGCTAGCACTGGACATAAAGTTTGCCACTGCCTCAGATAGAGCTAGCACTGGACATAAAGTTTGCCACTGCCTCAGATAGAGCTAGCACTGGACATAAAGTTTGCCACTGCCTCAGATAGAGCTAGCACTGGACATAAAGTTTGCCACTGCCTCAGATAGAGCTAGCACTAGACATAAAGTTTGCCACTGCCTCAGATAGAGCTAGCACTAGACATAAAGTTTGCCACTGCCTCAGATAGAGCTAGCACTGGACATAAAGTTTGCCACTGCCTCAGATAGAGCTAGCACTGGACATAAAGTTTGCCACTGCCTCAGATAGAGCTAGCACTGGACATAAAGTTTGCCACTGCCTCAGATAGAGCTAGCACTGGACATAAAGTTTGCCACTGCCTCAGATAGAGCTAGCACTAGACATAAAGTTTGCCACTGCCTCAGATAGAGCTAGCACTAGACATAAAGTTTGCCACTGCCTCAGATAGAGCTAGCACTAGACATAAAGTTTGCCACTGTCTCAGATAGAGCTAGCACTAGACATAAAGTTTGCCACTGCCTCAGATAGAGCTAGCACTGGACATAAAGTTTGCCACTGCCTCAGATAGAGCTAGCACTAGACATAAAGTTTGCCACTGCCTCAGATAGAGCTAGCACTGGACATAAAGTTTACCACTGCCTCAGATAGAGCTAGCACTGGACATAAAGTTTGCCACTGCCTCAGATAGAGCTAGCACTGGACATAAAGTTTGCCACTGCCTCAGATAGAGCTAGCACTGGACATAAAGTTTGCCACTGCCTCAGATAGAGCTAGCACTGGACATAAAGTTTGCCACTGCCTCAGATAGAGCTAGCACTGGACATAAAGTTTGCCACTGCCTCAGATAGAGCTACACATAAAGTTTGCCACTGCCTCAGATAGAGCTAGCACTGGACATAAAGTTTGCCACTGCCTCAGATAGAGCTAGCACTGGACATAAAGTTTGCCACTGCCTCAGATAGAGCTAGCACTAGACATAAAGTTTGCCACTGCCTCAGATAGAGCTACACATAAAGTTTGCCTCGCTGGAACAGTCGCTTGCTCCCTAATAACTATGCCAGTAAGGTTTAGTGGGTTTTAAAGATGTATTTAGTCGTTGGTTCGAATCCAGACACAGATATGTGTATTTCAGGTAAATTAAGGGTCGAATTTGAAAATGCATGAAGTATATACATGGGTGTTGATAAAAATTTTTCCAGGGGGTAGGGAAAAATGAAAAAAATCAATAAATTAATAATATTGTCTTTCGCTTTAAGAAAGTTAATCAAATAGTTTGTGATCCCATAAAGGAATGAACTTTTTTAGGAATGTACCTATGCCACATCTTAGAATATCTAAAATACATATCCATAAAACGTGGCCGAGTAGTTAGCGCGTTTGGCTACTGATCTAAAGGACCTGGGTTCGAGCCCAGGGTAAGCATGGATGTTTGTGTTGTTTTTCTGCTGAGGTCCGCCATTTTCATAGACCTTCTAATATGGCGTATAAACTGACAGACTTCTGTGGCAAGTAGCAGCTTGAGGGTGTATTTATTTATTATTTAAATAGTAGGAAAGTGTAATGAGAGGCTTGGACCATTTCCCTGTGAGTTACAGAGCCGGTCAGGCACAACATCTAAAGACTGGCTCTGCCTTTTCGCATTGCAAACCGTTAGAAGCTTAAAAAACAGGTAACAAAAGGGTTATATTAAATTAAAAGTGGAATTTTCATCAGTTTAAAAACATCTGCTATTCCTTTTGTACAAAAAGGAATAGCAGATGTTTCGTGGTTTGCAATGCGATGCAGATTGAGTTTGCAAGCAGATGTTTCGTGGTTCATTTTCGTGGTTTGCAGTTTTTTTTTCTGCTGGTTTGATCCAGAAAGTCACCGAGTTAGTTTTATCATTTTTTCCCATGTATTGAAAAATGTTTAAGCTTTTCTCTCCGTCAATGAAATGAATAAGAGTACACTGTTTCAAACTCCAGTTTTAATGTGTTATCCTTCGCTTCATGGTTTCCAAAAGCGATTCGTGGTGCGCTCTGCATGCAGGTAACTATTTCTAAATAGTCGTGTCCGCATGTGGCAGCACTGTATTCTTTCTCAGTCTACATTTACCTTGCTGTGATGTATGAAGCCATTCTATTCAGCTCACACCACCCCCCACGAGCAATATGTTTCGCAAAATACGAACGTTCCAGGTTCAGCCTTTCCTCTACTCGCTAGCTCTGTGGTGAATAATGCTGTCGTCAGCGGCTCGTGCCCACGAGGCGCAGCAGCGATCCGATATCTCCGAGTGTGTGTTTGTAGGGATGGCGGGAATCTTCGCTGTCATCATCCGAGGGAGATGTCAGAAGAGTTGGATGCGGAAGAGGAGGGAAGACAGTGATGCTGACGAATGGCGTCTCAGGGAGCTCCGTTATCTTTCAGATTGTTTTGCCATCTTCCGGAGCCGGAAGACTGATCCGTGTTGAAACCTGTTCCTGGAACCTTTCCTATTTACATTCTGTTGCATTCTATTCTGTTTCACTGTTCTTTAGATATGGGAATTTTTGTGTATATATATGCACATACATTCTACACGGGGAATAAATGAATGCAAAAATTCAAGACAGTCCAGCTTTCTTATCTCTTTCATCCTCAAACCGAAGATACATTTAAAAGAGAATAAATTACCTTTTGTTGCTTGCCACAAATGTCTGATCTGTCAGTTTAATACGCCGAAGAGAAAATCTGTGAGGATGGTGAGACCTCAGCAGAAAGACAATACAAAAATGTAAACATCCATGCTTTATCAGGGACTCGAACACGGGCCCTTTTCATTACTAACCAGGCACGTTAGGTGATAAAGAAAACTAGGTTCAATCACTCAATAAATTTCTCGACGTTAGTTTTAACAGAATGTATGCAATCACTCTTAGTTCACTTATATATCAAATTTAGAGGAAAAATTGTCTTGAGCCTGGTGGGATACAAGACACGTAAGATACAGTCACTCAAAAAAGTATCCGAACACTACGGTTGATTACAGAATTCAGAAAAAATATCTGGCAACGATTTTTTTAGAAATTAGGGATCTGGCAACCTTCGTGTCACGTGATTACAGAATTCAGGAAAAATATCTGGAGCGTGTACAGCAACTGTACACGCTCCAGTTACCGTTCACAGCAAACTGGAGCGTGTGCAGTTACTCCACACGCTCCAGTTTGCTGTGAACGGTAACTGCACACGCTTAATATTTCCGTGAGTGAGCCCACACGATCTAGTATCAAAATAATATGACCACCTACAGTCGCGCAAAAAAGTATCCGAACACTATGGTTGATTAGAGAATTCAGAAAAAATTAGTGATCTGGCAACCATCGTGTCACGTGACACGAAGGTTGCCAGATCACTAATTTCTAAAAAAATCGTTGCCAGATATTTTTTCTGAATTCTGTAATCAACCATAGTGTTCGGATATTTTTTAATATATATAATGCGTATGAATATATAATGCAATGAATATGGAGCGTGTGCAGTTACCGTTCACAGCAAACTGGAGCGGTTGCGGTTAATGTTCACAGCACATTGGATCGTTTGAGCTCACAAAGACCTGGATCGTGTGGGCTCTCTCACGGAAATATTGAGCGTGTGCAGTTACAGATGGTAGCCTCCCGTCAAGGCCATCCAACGTGTTCTTTAACGTGCACAGTGTATGGCTCTCCCGCACGGGCCACGGCTTAACGTCCCATCCGACGGACGGCGGCCTTTCCAAGCCCATCGGTGTCCCCTACTGACCGTGGGCAGGGCGGGGAATTCTGCGGAGATAAATCTCAACGCTGACCCAGCTGGGACTCGAACCTGGGAACTACAGATTACGAGCCTGGCGCGCTACCAACTGAGCCACCCCCGCCCCCAAAGAGCGTGGAAAAGCTGCCGTAACTCCTATGCGACGATAAGCCTACAAAAAGTTTAATGTCATGCCCTATGCAATTTCCCTATCATCGAATGTCACATCTTACGTGTTTCCTTTTTGTCTAATATTGTAATAATCATTGCGCAAACTTCTAAAATCTATATTTAATTTATTAAATAATTTCAAACATACTTATTTAAGTTCCTATTTATTTCTGAGGTTGATTCCTATAACGCAATATG
This sequence comes from Ryuthela nishihirai, assembly GCA_038380435.1. NCBI lineage: Eukaryota > Metazoa > Arthropoda > Arachnida > Araneae > Heptathelidae > Ryuthela > Ryuthela nishihirai. The sequence goes on from JAWZYU010000004.1 coordinate 5,723,335, forward strand.
ATACGTATTTTTTGGCACTGATCTAGGTGGGAGACGATGGGGGCCATACCCTCCATTTGAGAATCCTTATATAGGTGGGGCATGGGTGGTTCAGTCGGTAGCGCGCCAGGCTCGTAATCTGCAGTTCCAGGTTCGAGTCCCAGCTGGATGAGCGTTGAGATTTATCTCCGCAAAATTCCCCGCCCTGCCCACGGTCAGTAGGAAACACCGATGGGCTTGGAAACCACGGTCAGTAGGGGACACCTATGGGTTGGAAAGAGCCGCCGTCCATCGGATGGGACGTTAAGCCGTGGCACCGTGTGCGGTAGAGAGCCATACCCTGTGTACGTTAAAGAACACGCTGGATGGCCTTGACGGGAGGCTACCATATGTCTCCCAACAGCTGTTCCAGTGGGTACCCTTCCCCAACCTTCTCTGAGTCTTCGGGGTCCTTCTGACCTGGTCATTTATCCCATGGTGTGCAAAAAGTGCCGCTCAGAGGTAAAACAACCCAAACTAGTATAAGTAGTAGAAGAAAAAGAACTGATACACTTATGCATATTTCATGCATTTTTGAAGAAATTGTTAAATAATTCTAAAACGGAAGAAGAAATGTCAAGGAGGGACATTGGAAATCCACCGTTTTGCCTTTTGTATTTTTTCTAGATCCCGGTCTGGTTGCGAAATATTTCAGCTTCCATATCTCTTTAAATATTTAACGAATATTGTTAAAAAATCGAGAATTAGATAGATTTGGTTATGATCTTCAATTTCTCTTCAGTCCCATTTTTCCATTTAAATGCATATTTTAGAAGGCGAAAAGAAAGGTGAATCGTTTGCCGAATGTTTATTGCTCTTGGAACTCTTACGCTCTCTCGCACCTGGCACGTGGAAAAGTTCCTACTCCGACAAATGCTTAGAAATTTAATACACCTAATTTAGAATAATAATGTTGTTTTTGCTTTATAGTCGTTATAAAAAAAAACACAGTAAAATGCTGACCCTTCCCCAAAGCAGAGTGACATTGGTAATGAGATGCGAGGCGTCGTGCCGAGCGTATCAAGTAGCGCCCTTCCATTACCATTTACTCTCGAAGTTACCTCCACGGAGCATGCTTGGAGTGCAGAAGTTGAGGTGCGAGTCACGCCAAGCCAGGAGTGCGCTCGTAGGGCGTCACAAACAAGGCTGGAGAAAGGCGCATAAAAAATTCAAGGCAGACAGGTTCCCTCGCAACTTCCATCTTTGAATGCATGTGATCAAGAAAAAGGCTAAATGAAATTAATTATTTATCGTGCTGCGAGGTAACAGGACATTCGTCGTTTCTGAAGTATCAAGATGGCGGTTTTATCCATTCCCGTGCGTTCTTATGACCGCATAAGATGAGGCTTTCATGTCCTCAGAGAAAAGGGGAAAGACTGATTAAGGGAGAATGTTCGCCTCAGAGGAGGAAGGTCACATGAACACTAACAATGTATGTTTTCCGATTTGCATTTTTCTTTACTCGAAAAAGGTAGAAGTTTTCTTGGTGGTTAAAATATTCAAAATTATTTAAATATGTGCTGTATATTTAAATGGCTTAACGTGGTTGAACCGATGAAAGAAGGAAAATTAAAAAAAAGAGGCATTTGGTAAATATTACGTGTGCTTAGGGTGTGGCGTTTGATAAAAAAACTTCATAGATGGGATGAGGAACAGAAATGATGCACAAAAATGTGGCTTTCGGACGTGGTCATCGGCACGTTCTGAATGCGGTCGCAATATGGCTCAAGTGCCAAACATTTGCTAAAAGGGTGCAAATGAGATCAAGAATATGTTGAATTTCTAACCCTAAGGGTATCTCTGAGTGGCACTTTGTTTATCCACAGTGATCTAAATGGCCAGGTATCAAGGGTTGGGTTGTTTTACCTCTGAGCGGCACATTTTTGAACACCATGGGCTAAATGACCAGGTCACAAAGACTCCGAAGGCTCAAAGAAGGTTGGGGGACGGGACCCACTGGAACAGCTGTTAGACAGATGGTAGCCTCCCGTCAAGGCCATCCAGTGTGTGTTCTTTAACGTGCACAGGGTATGGCTCTCCCGCACAAGGGGCCACGGCTAAACGTCCCATCCGACGGACGGCGGCCTTTCCAAGCCCATCGGTGTCCCCTATTGACCGTGGGCAATGCGGGGAATTTTGCGGAGATAAATTTCAACGCTGATCCAGCTGGTACTCGAACTTGGCAACTACCGATTACGAGTCTGGCGCGCTACCGACTGAGCCCCCCCCCCGCCCCTCAAGTATCAAGGACCTCAAAGACTCAGAGAAGGTTGTCAAAAGGAGATCTACTGGACAGCTATTAAGCAACAGATGATTGCTTCCTTTCAAGACCATCGAACGTGTTCTATAACGTGCACTGGGTATGGCTCTCCCGCACACGGAGCTACGGCTATACGCCCCATCCGACGGACGGCGACCTTTCCAAGCCCATCGGTGTCCCCTGCTGACCGTGGGCAGGGTGGAGAGTTTTGCGGAGATAAATCTCAATGCTTCCCGTAACCTCAAGGAGGAGCGGGTCAATGACAAAGGTTGAAGTCGGGGTAATGTTAGAATTCATGTTGTCCTACAACACAGATCTAGAAAAAAAAAGAGCGGGATAGAAGTGGCAGCGGATATTCACAGATTTAAACTGCAATAGACAGGAACTTTTTTAGGTATTCGTCAAATGTTTTTACATAATAGTGTAATATTTGTTCCTCTCCCTTGCAGTGTTTTACAGTTTTTTTTTTATCCTCTGTTTCTATTGTTTAAATTCTCCAGGAGAGGAGGAGACCTTGTCTTCCCTTCTCCCCTTTGGGTGGGGTGGCTCAGTCGGTAGCGGGCCAGGCTCGTAATCTGTAGTTCCCAGGTTCGAGTCCCAGCTGGGTCAGCGTTGAGATTTATCTCCGCAAAATTTCCCCCCCCCCTGCCCACGGTCAGTAGGGGACACCGATGGGCTTGGAAAGGCCGCCGTCCGTCGGATGGGACGTTAAGCCGTGTCCCCGTGTGTGGGAGAACCATACCCTGTGCACGTTAAAGAACACGCTGGATGGCCTTGACGGGAGGCTACTATCTGTCTCCCAACAGCTGTTCCAGTGGGGCCCCTCCCCCAACCTACTCTGAGCCTTCGGGGTCCATGTGACCTGGCCATTTAGCCCATGGTGTGCAAAAAAGTGCCGCTCAGAGGTAAAACAACCCAACCCAACCCTTCTCCCCCACAGATCTGACCCTGTTGTCCTGAATAGCTAATCGAACATAAAATGCAACAAACCCAATTATTCTAAGTGCATTCGCCGTAAAAACGAGAGTTTCATTAATATACGCAGAGTATATTAAATGAAACTCTAATAATAATAAGTAACTCTAATAAATGAAACTCTAATAATAATAATTAAGTAATAGCAGATATTACTTAATAGAGTTAAGTACTTTTTCTATTCCGTTGAAAGCTGAAGTCTTTCGTTGGAATGTTTGATTATCGAATTTAACGACTACATGGAGCTGCGAGTCAATAAGATTCGCTGATGATTCGAGTCAATAAGTTACTAGGCTGATGTGGGGCATGACAGAGACTCACGGGACACTTAGCAGTAGATCGTTAGTAAGAGATAAGTCCCACAACCCGTCCCACTTTCCCCCTTCTAAAACAACTAACACAGTTGATGTTCTAATTTTGTTAGGAATATCTAGTACAGGGAGTGTAAACACTGGAAGAAAATACTTTTTTATGTAACTGAATTGATAGCCATCTTTCCGTTAACAACAGACACGAAAAGCAGTCAAGATTTAAGATGTCCTAGTCTTCCTTCACCCACACAGAAAATTTCTTTCTGAAGCCGAACTGTGCAATGATCTACTCTTATAATCCAGTGCCAAAGCGTAGGTTTCAAGTGATTGTTATCTGTAATGTAATCCTAGAAACGTTTCGTATTTCCGAAGAAGTGGAAACTATATTACTTCTTGTCTGTTGCTGAGAATGCCAAAAGCAGACCATCAACTCGATTTGGCTTCAGTTTCCAGTCTTCGAATTTTATCAAGATATCAGCGTTATAAATCCTTAAACATCATTGTGAATAATCGAGAGTTATTCAGAATGACATGTATGCATTTTTTTTTTACACACCATGGGTAAATGGCCAGGTCACATGGACTCCGAAGGCTCAGAGAAGGTTGGGGAAAGGGACCCACTGGAACAGCTGTTGGGAGACAGATGGTAGCCACCCGTCAAGGCCATCCAGTGTGTTCTTTAACGTGAACAGGGTGGGATTTTCCCGCACACGGTGCAGTGGCTTAACTTCCCATCCGACGGACGGCGGCCTTTCCGAACCCATCGGTGTCCCCTACTGATCGTGGGCAGGGCGGGGAGTTTTGCAGAGATAAATCTCAACGCTGACGCAGCTGGGATTCGAACCTGGGAACTACAGATTACGAGCCTGGCGAGCTACCAAACTGAGCAACCCCCGCCCCGTATGTATATCGGTTATAGTAACGTTTTTTAATATAGTGTTTGGGATAAAATTCCTATGTAGTTTCCAGTCTTTATTTTTCATATTTTGTACATTTTGCTTTTGGTTTAAAGGACTAGACTGAAGCTCTACTAAACATCTCTGATGCGTAATACAAGCAGTTGTTCTAAAATAAGGGACAAAGCACCATTATTTTGAAAAGGTTTGAGAAGCTTTCTCTTTGAAAATCAAAGGCTGCAACGAAACGAGGGAAAAGACAAGAAATGGAGGCAGAGAGAAAGAAAGGTGAAGTGAATGTAGAGAAGAAAAAAAAAAGTTGCCATTGCAACAATAAAAACGTATCTCTAAGTTTTTTTCTACATTTTCTTTCCCAAGCTCATATCAGAAGGAAACATATAAAAAAACAGCTGAACAATAGTGTTTCTTATTTTTTCAGCAACGAAAACAATTTGCACTGAGGATCAGATGTAGTCGTTAGTCTTCTTTATATAACTTCCAGCTATCGCTGAAAAAACCTCTCCGCTTTCCAAAAATATCTCACCTTAGTTAAAAAAAGAAAGCTGCTACGAGATACACCTTGAAGGGAAAAAAGTTTCAAGGAAAAAAAAGCAAGTTGAGGAACTTCGGATGGATACCATTTATCACCCTGAAAGCCTTTAGCATCTGTGATGCATTGGGATGAAGAAGAAAGTAATGATTTACTTCCATTGCATAGACAAATTATACATTTCACATAAACTATTTTACATAACTTATTTTCCAAAATTATACATTCAACTTAGGAATACTGAAACCAACTACAAGAGTTCAAGAAACTCGCATGTGGATTTATACAATTTGGTAAAAATAAATCCATTGTGTAACCCAAAAATGTAATGATATCCACTGATTACATCCTTACGATTAGGAAGGTCAAAGCAAAATTAGTTATGACGCACTAAAGTATGTTTGCCACTCTTCGTATCATCATTCGAGGGCTGATTAAATAATATTTGTAATAAAATTGCCACAACCTGGCCATTCCTGGCAACAATTATCAAAAATCTATTTCCAGTTCTATTCCCCGCCCTGCCCATGGTCAGTAGGGGACACCGATGAGCTTGGAAAGGCCGCCGTCCGTCGGATGGGACGTTAAGCCGTGACCCGTGTGCGGGAGAGCCATACCCTGTGCACGTTAAAGAACACGCTGGATGGCCTTGACGGGAGGCTACCATCTGTCTCCCAACAGCTATTCCAGTGGGTCCCCTCCTTCAACCTTCTCTGAGCCTTCGGGGTCCTTGTGACCTGGCCATTTAGCCCATGGTGTGCAAAAAAGTGCCGTTCAGAGGTAAAACAACCCAACCTTATTTCCAGTTCTGTTCCGCTGAGCGAGGGCATAAAAAATTATCCGTAAGACAGCTGCTTGCCACAAAGGCCTGCCAGTTTAATAAGCCATAGAGGAGATCTGTAAGGCGGGCGATATCTGCCAGAAAAACAACACAAGCCATACCCAGAACTCGAACCCAGATCCCTTGGAGCAGTAGCCAAGCGCGCTAACCACTTGGCCACCGGGATGGCCTAGTATTCAAATTTCAGACTGGAGGAATTGGGAGATATTTCTCGAAGTGCAAATGGATATTTAAGAAATGATAGATTGTGGCCTTTCTGGGCAGCTCTCCGTCGGAGGGGAGGTTAAACTGTGACGTTGTATGCAGGAGAGCCATACTCTGTGCACGTTATACGTAGATTATGCTGGTTGTCCTTGACGGAAGGCTACCATCTGTCTGTTAACAGCTGTTCAATAGGTCTCCTTCCCAAAGGGGCGGGATGGCTTGTTTAACCTCTGAGCAGTACGTTTTTGCCCACAATGGGATAGATGGCCATGTTTTAAAATGGCCACAAGAACCGTCAAGGCTAAGAGAAGGTTGTGAGTGGACACACTGGACAACTACTGGTCAAGACTATCCAGCGTGTTCTTTAACATGCACAGGGTAAGGCTTTACCACACACGGAACCACTGCTTAACGTCTCATCTGCGGATGGGATGTGTGCGGGAGAGCCTTACCCTGTGCACGTTAAAGAACACGCTGGATGGCTCTGACGGAAGGCTATCATCTGTGTTTTAACACTTGTTCAGTGGGTCCCCTTCCCCACTCTTCTCTGAGCCTTCGGAGTCCTTGTGACCTAGTCATTAGCCTAATGTGTGCAAAATAGGGCAGTTCAGAGGTTTTTCTTACATTTTCTTTCCCAAGCCCATATCAGAAGCCGTGGTAAATAGCTCGTACTAGGTAAAGTAAAATAACTCGACTCTAAGCACTGTCATTTTGAATTAATATTTTAAATCTGAATTCTTGAAATTTTTGCTATAATTTTTCAATGTGTAATAGGGAATATCAATTAGCTATATACTGTATGTTGCCCGTATGCCCCACATGTGGTTAGTAACGAGTGCATTGGGTCGCTTTGATTGAAAGCAAGACTGCTTAATAACATTTTAAAACGCGCAAATTTTATTGAATTTCTCGCCTTTTCGGCCACAGTTGAAAAAACAACAATCATCACATTTAAATTGGGTTGTTTTACCTTTGAGTGGCACTTTTTTGCACATCATGGGCTAAATGGCCAGGTTATAAAGACCCAGAAGACTCAGGGAAGGTTGGGGGAGGGGTCCCACTGGAACAGCTGTTGGGAGACAGATGGTAGCCTCCCGTCAAGGCCATCCAGCGTGTTCTTTAACGTGCACAAGGTATGGCTCTCCCGCACACGGGGCCACGGCTTAACGTCCCATCCGACGGACGTCGGCCTTTCTAAACCCATCAGTGCTCCCTACTAACCGTGGGCAGGACAGGGAATTTTGCGGAGATAAATCTCAACTCTGACACAGCTGGGACTCGAACCTGGGAACTACAGATTACGAGCCTGGTGCGCTACCGTCTGACCCCCCCACCTCACAATCACGTTTAAGTATTATTTTTTGTATTCCTCTCCCCTTTCGTCTGGTTTTAAATTTTTTTTGCGAAAACAAACTTTTCTTTGATCCACCATTTGAGTAGCTCTGACTTCAAGTCGTTTGAAAACCGTTTTCATGCAGAATGCCTTCGAATAAAAGACCAACAACGCGTCAGCCGATAACATTTTTATACTGCGCACTGTCAACACGTCTGCGAATAAAATGCTGTGCGCATGATTTGATGACTTAACAATGTCGTCGATTTTATCTTTTTGACAGAACGACGACAGCAAATATCGATAAGATAAATGACATCTGGGACTCTATCAACAAGAAAAAGAAAAAAAATGCCAACATCATACACATGCCGCCGATTTGTATACCTTTAAACATAAATCGATCAAAAAATGTCTTCAGATTATTCGACATTCCACAAAAATCATTTTATTTTGTTTGTTTTGGATGCATATTTGAACTACTCGCTCTCCCTCATTCCACAACTGCATAAACCTACTGATATTGATACCCATTTTCGTGCATAAATATACTCGCAAAATTTAAAATGATAATGAAATCCTCACACAGTTTTACGAATCATCATAATATGAGTTAGTGACTTTTGTCTGAGTCATGCTAATACTAACTTTGATGCAAAAACGCTAATGAAATCTGGGGCGGGGATGGCTCAGTCGGTAGCGCGCCAGGCTCGTAATCTGTAGTTCCCAGGTTCGAGTCCCAGCTGGGTCAGCGTTGAGATTTTTCTCCTCAAAATTCCCCATCCTGCCCACGGTGAGTAGGGGACACCGATGGGCTTTGAAAGGCCGCCGTCCGTCGGATGGGACGTTAAGTCGTGGCCCCGTGTGCAGGAGAGCCATACCCTGTGCACGTTACAGAACACGCTGGATGGCCTTGACGGGGGGCTACCGTCTGTCTCCCAACAGCTGTTCCAGTGGGTCCCCTCCCCCAACCTTCTCTGAGCCTTCGGGGTTCATGTGACCTGGCCATTTAACCCATGGTGTGCAAAAAAGTGCCGCTCAAAGGTAAAACAACCCAACCCATTGTGTACAGAAAAGTGCCACTCAAAGGTAAAACACCTGACCCAACGGTCCTTCACCGTTACTTCACCAATCTCCAATAACTTTTCACCAAAATGACACCTAATTAAATATCTGTTATATATTTTAGGGAGTTTGTCTTTCTGTCTGTGTGTCTGTTTATTCGATGTTTCCTTCTAGACGGTATTCTGTAGTACCACCAAATGTCGTCTACAGTTTCATCTTAGTATACTATAAGATTTTCACACAAAATCGGCCCACAAAATTAGGCCCTCCCTCAAAAGTTGTCTGCGAAACTTTTGTCCATTGCTAACTTTGTGCATCGGTAACGTATACTCCATTCGTAACTTCCAACTCACCATTCGTGAAGTAGGCGACGGCATCACAGCTAGGAACCAGATCTCCAAATCCTATGCAGCAAGAGTCAAGTGGGATCACCACTCCATATTTGGAGCAGAGGTCAGGTACCTGTATAATTACGGAGAGCCGAAAACTTCCGCCACTGATGACATCACCCCAGTCGTAAATGTGTGGCCGCACACACATTCAGAATACGTCTGAACCTTGCTACTCTGAATAATTATGGGGCGGGGGTGGCTCAGTCGGTAGCGCGCCAGGCTCGTAATCTGCAGTTACCAGGTTCGAGTCCCATTGAGGGGTCAGCATTGAGATTTATCCATTGATGGGTCAGCATTGAGATTTATCTCCACAAAACTCCCCGGCCACCGAAGGCCTTGGAAATGCCGCCGTCCATCGGATGGGGCGTTAAGCCGTGTGCAGGACAGCCATACCCTGTGCACGTTAAAGAACACGCTGGATGGCGTTGACGGGAGTCTCCCAACAGCTGTTCTAGTGGGTCCTCTATCCCAGCCTTCGGGTCCCTGTGACCTGGCCATTTAGCCCATGGTGTGCAAAAAAAGTGCCGCTCAGAGGTAAAACAACCCAACTGAATCATTATATTAAGGCCCGAACAATGCAAGGAAATTCTACTTGTTGGATATAAATATATAAATTATTTTAAACTGAACCGAAGCTGCTGTAATTGGTTGGTCAATACAGTAGTGCTGGAAAGGAATAAATGTCATATCGGTATACTTGCTATATGGGCTCTTCGTTTGTTTGCGGCCTCAAATTGACGCCATTTTTTAAAATGGATCACCGTTTCTTTTCCTCCCTTTCCCAAATCTTTGGTTCATCATACTGACCGGTTGCCATGGTGACATGCCGAAGACGAGAGTCCTGCTAAACGAGAAGAAAGCCTGAAATGTTTCCCTGCTTGCCCTGTTTTTGCTCACCACCCCTGTCACGGGTATTGAGATATCACCACGTGCACGTTAGATGATGACGGCCACCAATCAAAGGAAGACACGCTCTCATCGGATATTCCGCCAGGCTTTTCCGCTTCCAACAACGAAGTGAGACTAAGAAATTTCATATCTCTTCTAATCACAGCTGCTGTGAACGGTGGATGTGTTACTGTCTCGGTGTTCTAGTTTCGAAAAGTCAAGACTTCTCTGGTGGGGAAGCTGCTGCTTTCCCACTGCGAGACCGTGCTTACATTCTTTACGCTACCCTCAGCCGTAATGTCACAGCAAAGATAGTATAGTTGGTGAAAGGAAATGCTGCATGTGTTGGGTAGCCAGGCTAGGCTCGATTGAGGAAAAAGAAAACGAACCCTCCATAACATCAGAACGGTGGATGGACGGAACCAGATCAGATGCAAAGTGCGTTTGTGCCTTTCCTCTGTCCTCTGCCTTCTCCCAAAAGTTTCCTTCGCACTAAGATGCACGAGAAATGTCAACAAGTGTTCTGCCAACTTTTTATGCCATTTTCATAACTAGTGATGCCATTTCCAGGACCTAGCTGAGTTCCTGAGTGGCTATGCCTGTATGTATATGTATGTTGCATCATACTCAGAAGAAAAAATGCATGTCAACTCTTTGTTATGTAATCAATACGAAAAAAGTAAGAGAATCTTTTAAACGACGTGGAATCATGGCCTTTACATAACTAATCTTTGTCCCAAAATCACAACGCTCCCCATCGAAGTGATCCTTTCCCATTGGCCACCATTCTCGGCTAACCATAGAGCATTAATCACAACGCTCACCATTGAAGTAATTCTTCCCCATTGGCTACCCTTCTCGGCTAAGCATAGAGCATTAACCACAACGCTCACCATTGAAGTAATCCTTCCCCATTTGCCACCATTCTCGGCTAACCATAGGGCATTAACCACAACGCTCACCATTGAAGTAATCCTTCCCCATTGGCCACACTTCTCGGCTAAGCATAGAGCATCAACCACAACGCTTCCAATTGAAGTAATTCTTCCCCATTGGCCACCCTCGGCTAAGCATAGAGCATTAACCACAACGCTCCCCATCGAAGTAATCCTTCCCCATTAGCCACCCTTCTCGGCTAAGCATAGAGCATTAATCACAACGCTCACCATTGAAGTAATCCTTCCCCATTGGCCACCCTTCTTGGCTAAGCATAGAGCATTAACCACAACGCTCCCCATCGAAGTAATCCTTTCCCATTGGCCACCCTTCTCGGCTAAGCATAGAGCATTAACACAACGCTCCCCATTGGCCAACCTTCTCAGCTAAGCATAGAGCATTAACCACAACGCTACCCATCGAAGTAATCCTTTCCCATTGGCCACCCTTCTCGGCTAAGCATAGAACATTAACTGCAACGCTCATCATTGAAGTAATTCTTTCCCATTGGCCACTCTACTCGGCTAAGCATAGAGCATTAACCCAACTCTCCTCATTGAAGTAATTCTTCCCCATTGGCCACCCTTCTCGGCTAACCCGCCCTGCCCACGGTCAGTAGGGGACACCGATGGACTTGGAAAAGCTGCCGTCCGTCGGATGGGACGTTAAGCCGTGGCCTCGTGTGCGGGAGAGCCACACCATGTGCACGTTAAAGAACACGCTGGATGGCCTTGACGGGAGGCTACCATCTGTCTCCCAACAGCTGTTCCAGTGGGTCCCCTCCCTCAACCTTCTCTGAGCCTTCGGGGTCCATGTGACCTGGCCGTTTAGCCCATGGTGTGCAAAAAAATGCCGCTCAGAGGTAAAACAACCCAACCCAACTTCTCGGCTAAGCATAGAGCATTAACCACAACGCTTCCCATTGAAGTAATTCTTCCCCATTGGCCACACTTCTCGGCTAAGCATAGAGCATCAACCACAACGCTCGCCATTGAAGTAATCCTTCCCCATTGGCCACCCTTCTCGGCTAAGCATAGAGCATTAACCACAACGCTCCCCATCGAAGTAATCCTTTCCCATTGGCCACCCTTCTCGGCTAAGCATAGAGTAATATGTATCACACAAACACGAAGAACTTGTATAATGTGAAAACCGTATAATAGATTTAGTGCAGAAGAAAAATAATTCATCTGGGAGTAGAATCAACAGTTGTAGGGTATATTTTTAGGCTGTTGCACTGGCCATACAGAACTGTGGAATCATATTGGAATTGTGTAACAAAAAGTTGTACATCTCGAGAAATAAATGGATCGCATTATTGATAATTTTGAAAGTAAGAATTCCTCGGATGCAGTTTAATGGAAGTTGGAACCACTTTAGAAGTGCATAAGATTAAAGCTTTTGCTGGATTCTTTCAAAAGAAACTGTGACATTCAAAGATATCTCGGAACTTTTAGTGACAAACACGGCCCAATCTTGGGTGGGGTTGGGGGTTAGGATGAGCAAAAGGGCCATGTCCCTTTTGAGAATGCTACTAAACGGAGCGGGAGTGAAAAAACAGTAAAGATGCATTTATTACACGTATTTTTTTAAGAAATTTGCCAAAAACCACTTAAACGGAAGGACAAAGTTTATTTAATAGAACGGCGTTCTGATTCGCTCCGAATTGATTCTAGAATCGAACCGTCTCCTCCCCCCCCCCCCTCTTCATTGTTTTTGTTTCCTAGATCCGAGTCTGGTGACAGATCAAAGTTAACCAAAATAGAATGATGTGTTGTTGTTGTTCTCCTCACAAGCTTCAGATTACTAATCCACGGATCTGTATGAAAAATAAACGGTAAATGTTGCGTGTTCCTTAATTAATGGCCACAACTGCGACCGCAACCGTTAATTAATTAGGAGAACGAAACTGAAGGGCGCCACAAGGAGTAAAGTCTCCGTCTGAAGGTATTGGTTAAATAGGCGAGCTCTTTGTGGAAGAGCATTGTCATCCTTATAAAGGAAGTCTGGATCCATTGCTAGTGCAGAGGATCGGGAATCTCATTGGCCAATGCTCTGAGTCCAGTTGAGATGCCATCAATACCAATTCAAACGAGAACTTCTCTGTAAGCGGGTTAAGAGAGCACAGCCATAAAAGGTCACCTTGTTCCGAAATTAAGATATTAAATAAAAAAATAATAAATTAATATCCCCTCAAGCAGCTGCATGCCACAGAGGTCTGACAGGTGCCTGTCAGTTTATATGACAGGCAGGACCTCAGCAGAAAAAGAGCTTATATATGAGGATGGCAGGACCTCAGCAGAAAAACGACACATACATCCATGCCTTACCCGGGACTCGAACCCAGGTTCCTAAGATCAGTAGCCAAGCGCGCTAACCAAGGCCGATCAAAAATTTCAAGTTCTATTTCGTTATAAATATTATATTTGAAATGAAATTATTACTTGTGTTTTGTGGATTTATTTGATGTACACCATTTTTGTGGCTGAATGACCTATGTTTAATATAATTTATTCATTTTCCTGCAGATAAGCTATTTAGCTTTGCGGGTCAAATTGTAAATGTATTTGTATTCTTTACTCTTATGAATAAAAATTATATTCTTTAAAAAAAATGTTGACAGTTTCATGCACTTCGTTCCGATTTTGATTTTATTTTTGCTTTTCAGTTTTGCTTTTTTATATTTTTCATAATAATCTTTTCGTCTATTTATCTTTACCTTCTTTTTTACCCATTGTTTTGGAGACAAAAAATACTTTAGCAATAGATTATACATACCATACGAACACAACCGTTTTCATTGCAAACAACTATTCAATGTATACAGTTAATCCTGAACGCATAATAAGTCCAATTAAATATTCAAATAATATAAACATGATGAATGACACCAATGAGGAAAACGCCGTTAATTTAAGATAACTGGAGCACAATCGCAAATGTAACAGATGTCGGATGGGACATTAAGCCGTGGCTCTGTGTGTGAGAGAGCCATACCCTGTGCACGGTAAAGAACACGCTGGATGGCCTTGACCGGAGGCTACCATCTGTCTCCCAATAGATCCAGGACAATTGGGTAAAGTTTTTAATATTGACACTGCTGATAAATATGACAAAGATGATTATTGCTGGGGTAAAAGTGTAAGATAATTCAGGGGAATATACGTAGCATGAGACAAAATTTTGACCAATTTTTGATATACTTGAATTTAATAAATATATAAGCCAAATATTATTGTTCTTACTAAGATCTGGATTAAAAATTCCGAAGTAAATATATGTATAGAAGGTTATGAGACTTATTTTAAGGTTGGTTGTGTAAGCAGGGCTGGTGGTGTCATAGTATTTGTAAGCAAACAAACCACAGTTTTGGATGTATCAACAATTTTTAACACAGAAGATTTGGAACTTAAATTTAATTTTAAAACTGAAGAATTAACTCTTTTGACTATATATATATGATACATAAATTTTCTGTTGTAAGTTTTAGAGATGAACTAGAAAGGTTGCTAGATACTATTGATAATAGCTATGTATCATTGATGGGAAATACTAGCAGAGATCTTGCTAAGCAAAGGTCCTAATTCCGGCGATTATGAAGATATGAGTTCCTAAAATGGCTTTGTGTGTTGTCATAAAGAGGTAACAGATATGAATCAGGAACATGTTTGTATCACATTTTTATGAGAAACCTTGATTATACTAGATGCGACACTTATAATATTCAGTTGTTACTTGAAAATCTTTTTTTATTTGCTTTATAGTGGATTTAGGAAAATCTGAAAAGAAAATAGAGAGCGAACCAGAAAGTGAAAATTATAAACTAAATGTATTTGTTGAAATGCTTGCTGAAACAAATTGGGAATATATTAAACTTTTAGAAAGAAATTAATAAGTCTGATTAAAAAAGAAATTGGGACGCAGTAAATGAATTATGCGGATTTAAAAAAAAAGTAACACTAATCCAATTGAAGTAATTGATGACGATGAAGCTTTTTCCTTACAAAGAACTTTTTAGAATTTGCAAATAAATTAACATGCCTTATTTGGAAATATAATGAAGCTGATTGGGATTTTACATTTGGGAGATTACACTCTAAATAACAGGATAACGTCTATATATAGTTTGTTACTTAACTCAGTTGGAAGATTTTTGTAAAAGGATTGCCAAATGGTAAATCTGGAGAAATTGATCGAATAACAATAAAAATTATTAAAGCTGTATTTTGGAAATTAAAAATATTTTGTGTTTCTTAATTAATAAGTCTTTTCGTGAAGGGATTTTTCGAAATGTTTTAAAAACAGCTCTAGTTATACCAATTTATAAAGGGGATAGAAAGACGTGCTTAGATATTTATCGTCCCATTTCCTTATATTCAGTTTTTTCAAAAGTATATAAGAAATTGATTAAATATAAAATTGTGAACTGTTTAGATTATTTTTTTCTCAGGATACCAGTTCTGTTTTAGAAGAGATAGAAGTGCCAAGAAGGCAATTTTGGAACTTATATCAATAGTGAAATAGTGAAGAGAAGACAATTGTACTATTTTTAGATATCAGAGAAACTTTTAACACTATTTAGAATTATATTTTATTACATAAAATTGAAAATTTTTGCTTTTGACAAAACATGAAAAAGTGATTCATGAATTATTTAAAGATTGAAAGCAAAGAGTAAAGATTGGAAACTGGATTAGTGCTGAAATAAATCTTGCATATGAGGTATCCCAAGGATCTGTCTTAGGTCCTAGGTTATTTTTAATTTATATAAATAATTAAATGGTAGAATTATTTCTTTTGTTAATAATACTGCATTTATATTATATTCTGGTGATAAAGATCAGTTGAAAGTAATTAATTTTAAAAAAGTTATATATTGAGTTACACAAAATAGATTATTACTTGATTTCAGGAAAACTAAGTACATGTGTATAAGAAAAGAGGTTGTTGGGTTGTTTTAACTCTGAGCGGCACTTTTTTGCACACCATGGGCTAAATGGCCAGGTCACATGGACCCCGAAGGCTCAGAGAAGGTTGGGGGAGGGGACCCACTGGAATAGCTGTTGGGAGACAGATGGTAGCCTCCCGTCAAGGCCATCCAGCGTGTTCTTTAACGTGCACAGGGTATGGCTCTCCTACACACGGGGCCACGGCTTAACGTCCCATCCGACGGACGGCGGCCTTTCCAATCCCATCGGTGTCCCCTTACTGACCGTGGGCAGGGCGGGGAATTTTGCGGAGATAAATCTCAACGCTGACCCAGCTGGGACTCGAACGTGGGAACTACAGATTACGAGCCTGGTGCGCTACCGACTGAGCCACCCCCGCTCCCATATGAAAAGAGAATAAGAATGTTATTTTTATAGACGAATTAAGTTCTCATGGATATACCTAAAATGAGGTGATATGTAATTGTATGTCTATTGAAGGTACAGAAATTTATTGTTATCTTGGCGTACTATTTGATAGAAAGATGATGTGGAGCGAACACTTACATCTCTGTAGAAAAATGAAGTTATGATATCAATAATATATTACACACGTAATTTTGTGGATTTGTCTCTTTTTAAAATTAATATATAATTTTTGGATAAAGTCTTATCTAACTTATATTATCTTGGAGCGGGACTTATAGTAAATGTACTGAACTTGGGAATTATGCAAAAGCACGTGATTCGATATGTTTTTAAAAAGAAGAAATGAGACAGCACTGTAAATTGTTTTAGGAAGCTAAGTTTTTGGAGATAAAGAAATTATACCTTTATCAAGCTTTTAAAAAAAATTAAGGAAAAATGAAGAAATAAACAAAATTAGAGCTTTTGCTTATAATGCGAGATTATTAGAAAATAAATTATTAATAGAGACACTTATAAAGTGGAGCTTTTTACTAAATACTCTGCAGTGGTTAGCGCGCTTGGCTACTGATCTAAGGGAGCTGGGTTCGAGCCCCGGGTAAGGCATGGATGTATGTGTCGTTTTTCTGCTGAGGACCTACCATCCTCTCAGACCTTCTACTCTGGCATATAAACTGACAGGCTCTTGTCAGACCTCTGTGGCAAGCAGCTGCTTGAGGGGGTATTATTATTATTATTATTATTATTATTATTATTATTATTATTGCACCTAAATTGTTTAATACACTATGAAATTGTTTGAAAATTGAAAGAACTCTAAATAATTCTAAGAGACTTAGGAAATGGATTGTAGATGAGTTTAATGCGCTTCAATATTTTTCAATGATTCCGTGTTATTATTACTTACTGTATTTGTAATTTTCTTTTACTGTGAGGCATTTCACTGATTATTCTTAATTTAGTAAAAAGTTAATAGAGATCATTAAAATATTTCTTTTAAAGCTATTGTTTAACCCACAAACGATTACAACTCGAATGCGCTATTACTAATACTAATGAGAAAAGTTACATGGCATATACACCGAAGAGCCAAAACATTATAACAACGCGTCTTTATGTAAATCGAAGCAACTGTAGGTAGACCACGGCGCGTGTGAAGGTCATGAAAAGGTATAAATAACACCTGATACTGAGCTCTGTTAATCGGTGTTATTCTTGTTCTTCAGGTGGAAAAGGCAGCGGACCTAAGTAAGTTTGACAAAGGCCAACTTTTAATGGCCAGACGACTGGGTCAGAGCATTTCCGAGATGGCAAGGCTTGTGTGGTGCTTATGGTCAGTCGTGGTTAATACTTTCAAAAAGTGGTCCAATTAGGAAAAAAAACCACGAATAGCCGGCAGGATGTGGGCCGACTACGGCTTATCGATGCTAGAGTGAACGAAGGCTATCCCCTATCGTACAGTCGCTCAAAAAAGTTTCCGAACACTGTGGTTGATTATAGAATTCAGAAAAAATATCTGGCAACGATTTTTTTAGAAATTAGTGATCTTCGTCACGTGACACGAAGGTTGCCAGATCACTAATTTCTAAAAAAATCGTTGCCAGATATTTTTTCTGAATTCTATAATCAACCACAGTGTTCGGATACGTTTTTGAGCGACTGTACATGCCAACAGAAGGGATACTTTGGCGCAACTCGATCGTAATTTGAATGCTGGTGACAGGAGTAATGTGTCACAATGCAGAGTATATCGAACCCTTCTGAAAATGGAGCTGCATAGCTGCTGGCTGCTCCAAGTGCCCATGCTAATCTCGGTTCACCATCAAAAGCATCTACAATGGGCACGCGAGCATCAAAACTGAACCTTGAGTGATTGGAAGAAGGTCGTGTGGTCCGATGAATCTCGTTTCCTATTGCACCGTGTGGATGGCCGGGTACGTGTGCATCCTTTGCTTGGGGAAGTGTTGGCACCAGAATACCAGAATGCACTGCGCAACGAAAAGAAGCTGGTGGAGGAAGTGTAATTCCTTGGGCAATGTTCTGCTGGGAAACCATGCGTCCAGTCATTCATTTGCAGGAAACTATGGCGTCTACCCCCTACCTGAACATCATTGCAGACCAGGTACATTCTTTCATGGCAACATTATTCCCCTCTAGTAGTGCCTTCTTTCAGCAGGATAATGCACCATGTCGCACTGCCCAGATTGATCGAGAATGGTTCGCGGGATATAAGGAAGACTTCCAGGTATTGCCCTGACCTCCAAATTCCCCAGATATCAATCCAATCGAGCATCTGTGGTTTGTGTTGGAACAGCATATCCGATCTGCGGCGGCTCAACCACGTAACTTACAAGAGTTAAAGGATCTGCTGGTAACCTGTTGGTACCAGATACCACAAGATACCTTCAGAAATCTTGTAGCGTACATGCCTCGCCATCTTAGAACTGTTTTGGCGGCACGTGGAGGACCAACATCATATTAAGCAGGTGGCCATAATGTTTTGGCTCTTCGGTGTGTGCGATATACACATATGTTTTGTTTGTTTGTATATTTCGTATTTCTTTTGCTTTGTAATAAATAGTAATCTGTATCTGAATAAATCTTAATCTGAACTTGTATACAAACAAAGGTTGTTTTATGCCCCCACCCCCCACCCCCGAGTGCATGATATCGAAGAGAAATTGGTGAAAACCAAAATTTAGATAGATTTGGTTTGGATCATTGTCTTCAGTCTATTTACTATCTAAACCAGTGGTTCTCAACCTTTTATGCTTCACGTACCCCCTGGAAATGTGTATGTAACTGGCGTACCCCTTGTATAGATAGATAAAACTATAGTTATAGTATAACAATGGGAATAAAATAAAACATATATATATACATTAAATTTTGTTTTCATAAATTACATATATCGATAAACACAAGAAATGACATAAACAATTTAACAAATCTTAAAAAATTATAAACATTTTACTGGGTAATCAGTGAAATGGTTGCGCTTGCATACGCTTGCACAGTTCATCAACGGCTGGGGTTATCTTGCTAGGTAGAGTCGGTTATCTTCAACATCCAGCCTGTTGCTATATTTATTTTTTAAAGCAGTTAAAGATGAAAAACTAGTTTCACATAAATAAGTTGTTATGAATGGTAAGAAATATTTGACTGCAATTCTTGACAAAGTCGGATATTCCTTCTCCACTCCAATCTAAAAACTAATCAATGGCTTTTTGGAATGAATGCTTTTTAAACTATTGTCAGAAGATATCTCAATCAACTCTTCTTTATTGGACAATGAAAGATCTAGCGGATTTTGAGCTCTCTCGGCGTACCCCAAAAGATTATACGGCATACCCCACGTTGAGAACCCCTAATTTAAACCCTGATTTAAAAAGTAAACGTTTTGAAACCCCAAAATGGCTTTCCGTTGTCATTCGCACTGTAGAAATGGCCGAAAAGCGTGGAAAGCATAGAGTATATTAAGGATGGAAGAGAGGGAAGGATAAATTATTAGGGGAAGATATTATTAGAATAGATATACGGGAAGGATGGAGTAATTATTCGTAGGCAAAGTTAAATAACACTGGGCAACAAAGTTTCATAAAAGTCATGCCTCTGAGATAAAAGTAGCCATTTCTTAAAATTTAGCTACGATTTCTGAGAAATCCGCAATAGTTTCTTAGATAATAGAGTAATACGTACATATGACATGTTTCGGTGAAACTCCGCTTCTACTTCCGACGTCGCTTTGCCCGTCGCTTGTACAGCTGTTCAGAATCATCTCTGGCAAGCGTCCAACGGTAGTCTGTCAATATTGAAGTGGACCATTTTTCCTGGTATCGTTTCTCCATCGTTGCAATGTCCTGGTGAAAACGTGCTCATCACTACCATGTCGCAGTTTCCGAGGAATTCAGTTTATACCAGACGAAACGTGTCCCAAGCCTTTTTCTCATCACTGAAGGTTGTCGAACATCTGGTCTCTGAACAGCTGGCGGATCTGAGGACCCACAAAAATTCCCTCATTAATTTTCGCTTCGCTGAGTCGAGGGAATTTGTCAGCCAAGTACTTGAAAGCTGATGCAGTCTGGTCCGTGGCTTTTGCATAGTTTTTCATCACACTGAGTTTGATGTGTAGGGACGGTAGCAGGATTTTTTGCGTTTCTGCCAGTGCTGGGTGTTCCACATTCTTCTCTCCGACCTTCAAAGATTTCCTCTGAGGCCAGTTTCTCTTCACGTAGTGTAAAATCTTTGCTCGGCTGTCCCATTCATACAAGGATCAGCAGTACTTCGTATATCCCAACTGCAGACCCATCAACAGAGCCACCACCTTCAAGTCACAACACAGATGCCAGCCACACTTGCTGTATCGTAGATAGTTCAACAGCTGCTTTAGGTTGTTGTAGGTTTCTTTCATGTAGACAGTGTGTCCGACTGGAATGGATGGAAGTCTATTTTCATTATGCAGCAACACCGCCTTGAAACTCAATTTCGAGGAGTCTATGAATAGTCGCCATCCTTGAGGGTCATGTTTGATTCCGAGGGTATTCATCAGGCCATCTACATCGGAGCAGAACACAAGGTTATCTTCCTTTCTGAAGTAAGGTGCAAACTATTCATGACGAGTACGAAACGAAGCCACTCGGACATTTTCCTTGAGAAGATTCCATTGTTTAAGTCTTGATCCAAGTAACTGTGCTTTGACCTTGGCAGTTTCAGATCGCGAACAGGATCGTTCATTTCTTCTTCAGTGAGAATGTGTGGCGCAGATGACGCACCATGGCAGATGTATGGATCATCATTAGTTACAGAAGGCCACGGAAAACCCGACGCCGGTTCGCCTCCCTCCTCATCATCTGAATTGATGGAAAATTCTTTTGGAGATTGAGGAACGGGAAGGCCTTCACTGTGCAGAACTGGTCGGAGAGCAGATTGCATATTCGGGTACGCTATTGTCAACTTCTTTTTCCTTGTGATGCCTCCAGAAACAGGTGGAACCATGCAGAAGTAGCAGTCATTTGCGTGATTGCTTGACTCTCTCCAAACCATAGGAAAAGCAAACGGCATCGCCACTTTTTCGCCTTTCAGCCACTTTGGAAGATTTCTTGCACACGTACTGCAGCATATGGGTGAGGCCCAGGCCTTGTCCTTATCCCCAATCTTGCATCCAAAATGAAACTCATACACTGCTTTCACTCTTGGAGTGATGGCCCTTTTCTGGCTTGCAAACGTCATTTCCCCACAAATGTAACAAAATGTATCTGCACTATTAACACAGTTAAGAGGCATCCCTACTGCTGGATTAAAACTGCAAGGATCACTTATGTTGTACTTATGACTCAGGGGTAAATGGGAGTCACTCAAAAGACTTGCTCACCCTACGAGACGTCGCTTACAACTAACGATTGCATCATCTTTTGTCCGCGATCGTAAAGCCGCGATGTCATGACTCAACTATTTTGCATCAGACAATGATACAATACCTCCGGGGGTTATGTGTATGGCGGGCTGATGCAATACAACGCAATATATTGCAACCTGGAGTTTAAAATATAGCGTTGCGAAATGGTTACCTATATACTCAATGCGGACTGAGTCGTTTATACATGACCATCTCTGTCTCTCCTAAATAAGAGCCTATCAGCAAATTTTATTCTCATTTTCGTATTAAGCACCTCGAAATTAATAAAGATTGGTTATTTTCATTTCAAAGCCATTTTGTGTGTTGTACAGTGTAATTTGTATTTTGAATTGTTAATTTTAGAGTAATAAAGAGAAGGTGAATAAAATTTACGTTAACCCCATTCGGGAATATTAAATGAAAATGCATGATTAATAATCTGCTTTGAAAAGTAAGAGAGTAAAATATTAAAAATTATATAAAATGTTGGACTGAAACAATAACAGTTGAATCCATAAGATCACTTGAGAAAAAAAACTAAAAATTCTGATTAAAAAAACTGAACTTAAACATAAATTTGATGAAATAAAAGGCATTGAAAGTATATTTTAAAATGAATACTTTAAAAGACCTTTTAAAAACAATAATGGTAGAAGATGTAGCAAATTCCTCAGAGAGATAATTCCATCTTATTCGAACTCTGCATATGAAAAAAAAAGGTGTTTTTGAGTCTCTTCTTGTAAATGAGATCTCAATGAATAAGGGACGATATATATTTGTTACGGTAAGATAGTTCTGCTATGATTACGCGAAAAATAACCTCTTTGAAATTGTAATAAGTGATTCCATGAATAATTTCGTAACACAAATTTAAGTCATTTGCAAATCGTCTCCACTCCATAGAAGTGAAGGTAGTTTTTTTATTCTCTATTCGTACGATTTGTATGGTTTACTTTTTCGTACGATTTGTATGGTATTCTGTATGGTTTACTATAATTATTAATACAGTGTTACTATTTGTTAGTTCTTTTATGTTAACGCGGAGATCAATATACACAATTTAAAGTTAATGTTTTTACGACTAAGCTTAAATTGATTAATTTCTTGTTGAACTAGTGTGCATATTGCGTAAGAACGCAAAATTCTCTTCGGCATGCAATCGGCCAAAGAACGGACGTGAAACGGGATTATCTATTCTCATTAAATGGTAAGACCACTCTAATCATGAACTTCATTTTGTACAGTCGCTCAAAAAAGTATCCGAACACTACGGTTGATTACAGAACGCAGAAAAAATATCTGGCAAAGATTTTTTTTTTACAAATTAGTGATCTGGCAACCTTCGTGTCACGTGATTACAGAATTCAGGAAAAATTTCTGGAGGGTGCACAGCAACTGTACACGCTCCAGTTACCGTTCACAGCAAACTGGAGCGTGTGCAGTTACTGGTGTGCAGTTACTGGAGCGTGTGCAGTTACTGCACACGCTCCAGTTTGCTGTGAACGGTAACTGCACACGCTCCATATTTCCGTGAGTGAGCCCACACGATCTAGTATCAAAATAATATGACCGCCTACAGTCGCTCAAAAAAGTATCCGAACATCATGGTTGATTACAGAATTCAGAAAAAATATGTGGCAACGATTTTTTTAGAAATTAATGATCTGGCAACCTTCGTGTCACGTGACACGAAGGTTGCCAGATCACTAATTTCTAAAAAAAATCGTTGCCAGGTATTTTTTCTGAATTTTATAATCAACCATAGTATTCGGATACTTTTTTGAGCTATTGTACTGCTTCCTTTAGTTTTTTTTTATATCCGTACTTTAATTTTTTTTGTTTCGATGTTTTTGAATATTTATATAGTCTTAAGCTAATTTTTCCTGCAAAAAATTAGTTTCTGTCTACTAACTCTACATTGTTATTTGATCATGAACATTGACAGCTACATTTCTGGGAGAGTGGTGACGAGCATGATGGCATTGTTTCTCAAATTGGCAATTTCTGTCTCTCTGTGCTCCCCATGTGATAGCTACCATGAATATATATGTCTGTTTTCTTGTTACAAACTAAAGGTTAAATACACTATTAACTATTCCATAGAAAAAAAAACACAGGAACTCTGAAATTTTGAATACATTTGGAAAATTTAAGAGAAATGCATACGATCTGTGTTGCTACATTGTTCGGATCAAAATGATTTTGGAAATTGACTCGTAATTAAAGAATAGCTGAAACCCACTCTTGGCAAATGATGTTCAGTCAGACATGAGGCGTCTCCTTGTGTTTAATTAGCGGGAATCTAGTTACGCGCCAGCTGCTCTACCGTTGATAGTTAAGAAGGCTCTGATTCACATCTTTTTAAGTAAGACTGTAAGGTGCAGGTTCATGCTGAAGCGATTCATGTTACCCTAATTAAACAACTTTAAAAAAATTATAAAAGATATATAAATCGGTTTTTAATAGCATTATTGAAGGTATAATAACCATCACAGTATAGATGTGAAAAGACATCCTATTATAACCCAACTGGTTAATTATTAAATTATTTTGTAAGCAGCCCAACAGGAAAGCTTTACAATTTATAATCTCACAGAATTGCCAGTCTTTGCTTAAACGAAAAATCCACTAGCTGATTGATAACCGACAGATCCTGGTTCGAATCAGAGAAGACGTTGGATGAATTTTGAATGGCGTCTCGTTTATTTTCTTTTGACAGTGAAGATATTGTCGAATCTTAAACGTAAATTTTGGGCTTTTTAATTATCTCTAATCACCAAGGTCAATTGTTTCTTAATTCAAATTAGAAACTTTTAGCATGCCTGTACTCTAATTCGGCCTCTGTTTCAACTTTCGATTGATTTGGATTTGCAGCATACTATAAGATAAAGATCCTAGAAGCTAATCCTAGCATGTACAGGTCTTCTCATACAAGGACATGCTCTATTACAACTTAAATCAGGTTAACTGACTACTGTTCCAGTTAGGGCTAACGTAACACACAAAGTTTGCCTTCTGGAACAGTAGATAGCTCCCTAACAACTATTCTAGTTAAAGTTATGAGGAAATTACTTGAGGGAATGATCAGTTTCTGAATGAAATTATGAAATGAAATGAATCCACATGAAATTAGTCGTAGCTCTATTCTTTCTTCATACAGAATTAATGTAATCAGCATTCGCTCTCACAGTATGAATAGTACAAATCTTTATTATGCACAGTCTGTCTGATTTAGGTACAAGAATATTTCAATTATAGAAATAGTCCCCTAAAGCAATGGTCTCCAAAATGAGTGTGCGAAGAAAGTTTAATGATTCTAATTTTTCATATTTTTTTAGAAAGATTTTAAATTTCCGATCAAATATATATTTTGGTAATATATTTAAATTTCTCTGTTATTTTACCTAGGTGAGACTGTTTAGTTTCGTAAAGATGTCTGTGATGTCTGTCATAAAGATACGATTAGATACTTCGAATAGATACGATTAGATACTTCGAATCGTTGTATCATAAGGTATCAAACCAAGCTTTTCAGAAATTATGAAACATCTTCAGTCTACTGTTATTATTGAATTATATTTTTATGCTTATTTTCATGTTATCTTATTTCAGTTGCATACTTAAAAATAAATATATAAAGTAAATATATATATATATCTTCATACATATTGGAAGTGCCTGCTATTTTTTTTTTTGATAATACAAGGGTGCGGGATCAAAAAAGTTGCAGACCACTGCTCTAAAGAGGTCACTAAAAACTTTCGAAAGCACTTCCGTATTAGCCTGCAACAATTTTAGTTTTGAACAACAATAAATGTTCTACAAAAGCCATAAACTTTTTAATAAACATTTGCAAGATATAATATTCCAACATCGTGATCTTATGTTTTGCGATTTCTGCTAGTATGCACTTGTATTGGGATATAAAAAAAAAATCCAGTTACAAGAGTTCGCTGCATAGGAAAACGCAGTGTAATAAACAAGGAACTAAGAACGAAACTTTCCTGAATCGTAAAATAATGATAGTATATGGATATCGATGTTAGGTACTTTTTCGATATCAAGCAAACCAGATGAAGTTTAATACCTGAAAAAATATAATTCAGAAGACGTATCAAATGCGATAACTTAATATTTCCCAAGGTTAGGAATCGTCGGGGCGTCTTTTCACATATCAGGCTCAAAAGCTGAATAAAGCAAGGTCTTGGATAAAGGAAGGTCTGCTATAAAACAAAAGATCACGTAGGTGCAGTAGATATCAGATTTCGTCATCACGGGGCTACATAAACAACTTGTGCGCGGTTTATGGCAAAAGAGTAACATTCCTGGAAACCTTATCGAAGATGCCTGACATTTCCGGCTCGATCGATCGAGAGTCTTTATGTGTATACGTGTTTGCTGGGCCATGGGTTATCTTCCATGTAGAACTCAGCGCTTTCGTCTTGGCAGTTCCTTCAAACCGAATTATTGTAAGAAGGATGCGGCAGTACGTGTCCAGGGATGCCAGAGAATTACGATGCACGGGATCTGCTTTGTTACGGTAAGGATTTTCTTCGCTTCTGATTTCGTCCTCTCTCGTTCCTTGATTGGTCCTTTAAATGGATCATTTCATCGCGCTCTTTTAATTTTGTTACTTTGATTATTGATTTCATTTAAAATACCTCAATTTCGAGTGATCCTTGAGGACTATCTTTGCCTTACCAATGAATTTTCTGAGAGTACACAGAAAAACTGATGGCTACATGGAATATTCCTTCGAAACAAAATCATACAGTCAAAATGCAATGATTTAATAAATATATTAAATACTGTATACCGAGGAAAGGAATCGGAATGAGGGAAGAGCCTTTTATAACTTGCAGCCGAAGAATTCAAGAGAATTTTTATAAACTTGAATCCTGGTAGTAGCGAAGTCTGACTTTTTGAATAAGGGAAGCAATTGGGAAAAGCAGCGGAACGCCGTTCCGGTACTCGATGTTCATTCTACGCTTTTCCAAAATAAATAGCTTGGAGTTAAACTTTAGACAAATTTAATCACTTTAAACTTTGCATATTTTATTTTACTCCTTCTTTCCTTCCTTTTATTAAATGGTTAATCAGGCCCTGTGTCTTGTAGCCATGGCCAGCGCCACCTAGACGAGACAGGTCAGAACAATTGCCAGATAACAGAGGGAAAAATCAGTGGAATTAAATATGTTGTAACGTTTGTAAAATTTATCTGTTAGCTAGTTAAAAATATTGTAAAGTATAAATAATTTTTTAGGAATTTGCGAAACATTATTGGCATTTTAAAATCAATTACTAACTTTACAAAAGTAAATAGCAAGTATTTTAATTTTAATATATAAAATTTAAATATATATGAATTTAAATTTGTTTTGTTAAGCTGTTAGGGTTAGTGCTATCTAAATATCTCTGCTTGAGTCGATTCTCTGATAAGGTGTTTTCTGAAGATATGCACCGTCGAATAGCAGAAATATAAGTTATTTTGTGTAGTGGAGACAATCACAGAAAGTTTCAATAAGAAGAATCTGTTGCAGCTGTCTTCCTCGATGTTGCCAATGTCTTTAATAAAGTCTGGATAAATGGCTCATCGAGGAAACCTTTCCGCAACACTAGTCAACATTAAATACCTTCTCAAGCAGCTGCTTGCCACAGAGGTCTGACAGGAGCCTGTCAGTTTAATACGACATAGTAGAGGGATCTGTGAAGATGGCGGAGAGAATGGCGAGTCCTCAGCAGATTTTTTGCCAACTGCACGCGGTGTTCCCAGGTGGTCTCCCACCCAGGTACTGACCGCACCCAAAGCTGCTTAACTTCGCTGATCGGGACTAGAACCAGTGTTTTCAGCTTGGTACTAAAGCTGCTTAACTTCGCTTATCGGAACGAGAACCAATGTTTTCAGCTTGGTACTCTTTGCTGATCGGACGAGAACCAGTGTTTTCAGTTTGGTACTAAAGCTGCTTAACTTCGCTGATCGGAACGAGAACCAATATTTTCAGCTTGGTACTCTTTGCTGATCTGACGAGAACCAGTGTTTTCAGTTTGGTACTAAAGCTGCTTAACTTCGCTGATCGGAACGAGAACCAGTGTTTTCAGCTTGGTACTAAAGCTGCTTAACTTCGCTGATCGGAACGAGAACCAATGTTTTCAGCTTGGTACTCTTTGCTGATCGGACGAGAACCAGTGTTTTCAGTTTGGTACTAAAGCTGCTTAACTTCGCTGATCGGAACGAGAACCAATATTTTCAGCTTGGTACTCTTTGCTGATCGGACGAGAACCAGTGTTTTCAGCTTGGTACTAAAGCTGCTTAACTTCGCTGATGGGAACGAGAACCAGTGTTTTCAGCTTGGTACTAAAGCTGCTTAACTTCGCTGATCGGAACGAGAACCAGTGTTTTCAGCTTGGTACTCGTTGCTGATCGGACGAGAACCGGTGCTTTCAGCTTGGTACTAAAGCTGCTTAACTTAGTTGATCGGAACGAGAACCAATGTTTTCAGCATGGTACTCTTTGCTGATCGGACGAGAACCAGTGTTTTCAGCTTGGTACTAAAGCTAAATAACTTCGCTGCTCGGAACGAGAACCAATGTTTTCAGCTTGGTACTCTTTGCTGATCGGACGAGAACCAGTGTTTTCAGCTTGGTACTAAAGCTGCTTAACTTCGCTGATCGGAACGAGAACCAATGTTTTCAGATTGTTACTAAAGCTGCTTAACTTCGCTGATCGGAACGAGAACCAGTGTTTTCAGCTTGGTACTAAAGCTGCTTAACTTCGCTGATCGGAACGAGAACCAGTGTTTTCAGCTTGGTACTCGTTGCTGATCGGACGAGAACCGGTGCTTTCAGCTTGGTACTAAAGCTGCTTAACTTAGTTGATCGGAACGAGAACCAATGTTTTCAGCATGGTACTCTTTGCTGATCGGACGAGAACCAGTGTTTTCAGCTTGGTACTAAAGCTAAATAACTTCGCTGCTCGGAACGAGAACCAATGTTTTCAGCTTGGTACTCTTTGCTGATCGGACGAGAACCAGTGTTTTCAGCTTGGTACTAAAGCTGCTTAACTTCGCTGATCGGAACGAGAACCAATGTTTTCAGATTGTTACTAAAGCTGCTTAACTTCGCTGATCGGAACGAGAACCAGTGTTTTCAGCTTGGTACTAAAGCTGCTTAACTTCGCTGATCGGAACGAGAACCAGTGTTTTCAGCTTGGTACTAAAGCTGCTTAACTTCGCTGATCGGAACGAGAACCAGTGTTTTCAGCTTGGTACTCGTTGCTGATCGGACGAGAACCAGTGATTTCAGCTTGGTACTAAATATGCTTAACTTCGTTGATCGGAACGAGAACCAATGTTTTCAGCTTGGTACTCTTTGCTGATCAGACGAGAACCAGTGTTTTCAGCTTGGTACTAAAGCTGCTTAACTTCGCTGATCGGAACGAGAACCAATGTTTTCAGCTTGGTACTCTTTGCTGATCGGACGAGAACCACTGTTTTCAGTTTGGTACTAAAGCTGCTTAACTTCGCTGATCGGAACGAGAACCAATGTTTTCAGCTTGGTACTCTTTGCTGATCGGACGAGAACCAGTGTTTTCAGTTTGGTACTAAAGCTGCTTAACTTCGCTGATCGGAACGAGAACCAATGTTTTCAGCTTGGTACTCTTTGCTGATCGGACGAGAACCAGTGTTTTCAGCTTGGTACTAAAGCTGCTTAACTTTGCTGATCGGAACGAGAACCAGTGTTTTCAGCTTGGTACTCGTTGCTGATCGGACGAGAACCACTGATTTCAGCTTGGTACTAAAGCTGCTTAACTTCGTTGATCGGAACGAGAACCAATGTTTTCAGCTTTGGTACTCTTTGCTGATCAGACGAGAACCAGTGTTTTCAGCTTGGTACTAAAGCTGCTTAACTTCGCTGATCGGAACGAGAACCAATGTTTTCAGCTTGGTACTCTTTGCTGATCGGACGAGAACCAGTGTTTTCAGTTTGGTACTAAAGCTGCTTAACTTCGCTGATCGGAACGAGAACCAAAGTTTTCAGCTTGCTACTCTTTGCTGATCGCAGGAGAACCAGTGTTTTCAACTTGGTACTAAAGCTGCTTAACTTTGCTGATCGGAACGAGAACCAGTGTTTTCAGCTTGGTACTAAAGCTGCTTAACGTCGCTGATCGGAACGAGAACCAGTGTTTTCAGCTTGATACTCGTTGCTGATCGGACGAGAACCACTGATTTCAGCTTGGTACTAAAGCTGCTTAACTTCGTTGATCGGAGCAAGAACCAATGTTTTCAGCTTTGGTACTCTTTGCTGATCAGACGAGAACCAGTGTTTTCAGCTTGGTACTAAAGCTGCTTAACTTCGCTGATCGGAACGAGAACCAATGTTTTCAGTTTGGTACTCTTTGCTGATCGGACGAGAACCAGTGTTTTCAGTTTGGTACTAAAGCTGCTTAACTTCGCTGATCGGAACGAGAACCAATGTTTTCAGCTTGGTACTCTTTGCTGATCGGACGAGAACCAATGTTTTCAGCTTGGTACTAAAGCTGCTTAACGTCGCTGATCGGAACGAGAACCAATGTTTTCAGCTTGATACTCTTTGCTGATCAGACGAGAACCAGTGTTTTCAGCTTGGTACTAAAGCTGCTTAACTTCGCTGATCGGAACGAGAACCAATGTTTTCAGCTTGGTACTCTTTGCTGATCGGACGAGAACCACTGTTTTCAGTTTGGTACTAAAGCTGCTTAACTTCGCTGATCGGAACGAGAACCAATGTTTTCAGCTTGGTACTCTTTGCTGATCGGACGAGAACCAATGTTTTCAGCTTGGTACTAAAGCTGCTTAACTTCGCTGATCGGAACGAGAACAAATGTTTTCAGCTTGGTACTCTTTGCTTATCGGACGAGAACCAGTGTTTTCAGTTTGGTACTAAAGCTGCTTAACTTCGCTGATCGGAACGAGAACCAGTGTTTTCAGCTTGGTACTAAAGCTGTTTAACTTCACTGATCGGAACGAGAACCAGTGTTTTCAGCTTGGTACTCTTTGCTGATCGGACGAGAACCAGTGTTTTCAGCTTGGTACTAAAGCTGCTTAACTTCGCTGATCGGAACGAGAACCAGTGTTTTCAGCTTGGTACTCGTTGCTGATCGGACGAGATCCAATGATTTCAGCTTGGTAGTTAGTTAGTTGTTTGGAGTTTTATGGCGCATGAGCTACTGAGGCTATAATGCGCCAAACCAGGTAAAAATATGCTAAAAAACAAATACTCCTCAACCAAAAT
Organism: Ryuthela nishihirai; assembly: GCA_038380435.1. Lineage (NCBI taxonomy): Eukaryota > Metazoa > Arthropoda > Arachnida > Araneae > Heptathelidae > Ryuthela > Ryuthela nishihirai. Next base: position 5,754,023 of record JAWZYU010000004.1, read on the forward strand.
TAAAAAACAAATGCTGGAAAAGGTAAAAAATAAAACCAACAAGATATATATATATAACAGAAATAAAAAGTGAAGTGTAAAACAACAAATGTGTAGATAAATAAATACAGTAGAGACAAAGGATAAAACTAGCCCAGGTGTAAATGACCTAGGCAGAAGGTGAAAAAATTACAAATGATTAAAATTATAATCTGGTAAAATATCCTGTATACTGTAAAAAGGCAAAAATTGGAGATAAAATGGTACTATCAGATAAAAGATGTCCGAGTGTAAGTGGCTCGGACGTAAAATTGTGAAAATTAAAATACAAACGACGTTCTAGGTTAAAACAAGGACATTCAATTAAAATATGTTTTATTGTTAAAATGGTGTCACAAAACTCGCACTTAGGTACGTCGTCCGCCCGAAGAAGAAACGAATGAGTAATATACGAGTGACCTAAGCGGAGCCGAGCAAGTACAACTTCCTCCTTGCGATTCCTGCGGTAACAAGACTGCCATGGTTTGATGAGAGGTTTGATCTCAAAGAGCTTGTTTGTAAGCTGTTCCGACCAAGATCTCTGCCACCGTGCCCGGAGCTCGATGGTAAAACGCTGCCGGAAATCCAGATATGGAACCGGCAACGGAGAGTCGGACAGGGGCGTGGCTGACTTGGCAGCAGCATCTGCCAAGTCATTGCCCCTGATACCGACGTGACCGGGCACCCAACAGAAATGGATGGTGGTGGTGGCTGCCAGACGATGTAGCTGCTGGCGGATCTTAGTAAGAACAGGGTGAGGCCGATGCCTCACCGAGATCAAAGCCTGTAGCGAGCTAAGCGAGTCGGTGTAAAGCACACACCGACGATGATGCTTAGTCGCCACGTGGTCCAAGGCGAGGCTGATAGCGTGCAACTCTGCAGTGAAGATGGAACACTGCAGTGGGATCTGGTCTGCAATGATTACATCACAGCAGACCATGGCTGATCCCACCGAAGTGCCGAACTTCGAGCCATCTGTAAAGACAGGCAAGAAGTCCGGGTGCTCAGCACGATGGCTGGCAAAGAGTTGCCGGTACACACAGTCGGGTGTAAAGGCCTTCCCCGTCCTGCACAGGGAAAAATCGCAGGAAGGGGAAACAGCGAGCCAAGGTGGAAGTGGCTCAGCTGTCGACTGTGCAACGCTATCGAGACTGGTGTTGATGTCTCTGAGGTAGCCTCGGACACGCAAACCAAAAGGACGAATGGCAGTCGGCCGATTAGTGTAAAGCATTTCCCACTTCGGACTGAAAACGCAGTCCCAAGTGGGATGGCCAGGCAGGGATCGCAATTTAGACGCATATTGTAGGGACAACTGCTGACGGCGAAGAGATAAAGAAGGTTCGTCGGTCTCAACGTAAAGACTCTGGACCGGTGAGGTGCGGAAGGCTCCCGTGCAAACACGGAGAGCCTGGTGATGGAGGGGGTCCAGCACCTTCACCACCGAATCCCGGGCCGAGTCGTACACCTGGGATCCGTAGTCCAGTTTCGATCGGACAAGTGCACGGTATAGGCGGAGCAAAGAACATCGGTCCGCCCCCCAAGAAAGGGAGGAGAGGACCTTGACGATGTTCAATGCCCGCGTGCACTTGGACCTGAGATGACGTATGTGTGGTAAAAAGGTCAATTTCCGATCGAATATGAGACCGAGAAACTTGGTCTCCGCCACAACTGGAATGATGTTACCCCCGAGCCGCAGCTCGGGATCCAGGTGAAGATTACGCTTGCGGCAAAAGTGCACACAAGCGGTCTTCTGTGGGGAGAACCGAAACCCGTTTGCCGTCGCCCAAACCGAAAGATTGTTCAGGGCAATTTGCAGTTGTCTTTCAATGACCCTCATGCTGGAAGATGAGCAAAAGATGCTAAAGTCATCAACATAGAGGGCATTGCCTACTGATGGAGGAAGTTGTCTAGTTATAGAATTAATCTTGACAGCGAAAAGCGTAACACTCAGAACGCAGCCTTGTGGCACCCCCTGTTCTTGGGGGTATGGCCGCGACAGAGTGTTACCGACACGGACACGAAAAGAACGTGTCGATAAAAAGTTGGAGATGAAGATCGGCATGTGACCTCTCAAGCCGAAGCTGTGGAGGTCACGAAGAATGCCGAATCTCCAAGCCGTGTCGCACGCTTTTTCGATGTCGAAGAAAATTGACACCAGGTGCTCTCTTCTTAAAAATGAATTTCTGATAGCCGATTCGAGGCGTATCAGATGGTCAAGAGTTGACCGTTGCCTGCGAAAGCCACACTGGGTGTTGGAAAGAAGGTTGTGATGTTCTAAATACCAGATGAGTCTGGCATTTACCATTCTTTCCAACACCTTGCACACGCAGCTCGTCAATGCGATGGGACGATAATTAGAAGGAATCTTGGGATCTTTGCCTGGCTTGGGGAAGGCCAAGACGATGGCCTCCCGCCAGGAGTCCGGAAACTGCTCCTCGAGAAAAATGCGATTGAAGAGATGGAGCAGCCGATCCTTACTCGATGGTGAAAGATGTTGGAGCATGGCATAATGGACATTGTCCGGCCCAACGGCAGAGGCACGAGAAGAGTGCAGAGCAAGGCGAAGCTCCTCCGCTGTGAATGGCCTGTTGTAAGGCTCCAGGCCATTCGAGTGGAAAGACAGCGGAGAGCACTCCACCCTGCCCTTCTGGGCCAGAAACTCGGGGGAGTAAGAGGAAGACGAAGAGATGGAAGAGAAGGACTCCCCCAGAGTGTCGGCAATTGCTTTGGGATCAGCAATTGCCTGTCCATTGTGCTCCAGGATCGATAACGAGTGGGACGTGTAGTTCCCACTCATCTTCCGAACTTTATCCCACACGACCTTAGAACTAGTCGTGCGGGTGATGGATGACGTATACTTGATCCAAGATTCCTTGTGGCTCTGGCGTCGGACGAAACGTGCTTTCGCCCTGGCGCGTTGGAAAAGTTCAAGGTTGGGGGACGTCGGATATCTCCGAAACACCCCCCAAGCCTTGTTCTGAGCCTTACGAGCTGCGGTGCATTCTGGATTCCACCACGGTTTCGGAAAGCGAGGAAACCGTGTAGAAGTTTGAGGAATCGTTGATGCAGCTGCATCTACGATACAGTCCGTTATCTCCGCTACTGCCACATTGATTGGCTCCTGGCTGACAGAGTGGTCGTCGAGCTCAGAGAGCAGCTCGAAACCACCCCAGTCAGCCCGATCGAGCCTCCACCGTGAGACGCGTGAAGGGCTGCAAGGCCCCCCACGGGAGATGGTGCACACCACGGGGAGGTGATCGCTTCCGTACGGGTTGTCCTCGACCTCCCATGTAAAGAGTGGAAGGATCGAGGAGGAGCAGATGGTGAGGTCAATGGCAGTGAAAGTGCGGGTTGGGGAGTGAAAGTAAGTACTGACACCGGTGTTCAACAGGGAGAGAGAAGGATCCAGGAGCCACTGCTCCAGGACCCCACCCCTCCCGTTGGTGTCAGCACTGCCCCAAAGTGGACTGTGTCCGTTGAGGTCCCCCATAATGAGGAAGGGGGACGGCAGCTGCGAGACGAGATCATCAAGGTCTTCCTGGAAGACGATGCTCCCAGGTGGAAGATATACAGAGCAGACAGTCAGCGAGAACCCCACGAAGAGACGGATGGCTACCGCCTCTAAGGTGGTAGTGAGGGGTACGACCTGGAATGGAGAATGGTTGCTCACGAGGATGGCGACACCCCCGCGAGCTGGACCATCTCCATCCCGGTCCCGGCGAACTAGTGAAAAGTGCCGGATCGTGGGATCTGTGACTGGCTGCAAGTACGTCTCCTGCAGGCACACACAGATGGGCTGGTGTGCCTGAAGGAGGGCCTTGATGTCGTCAAGATTCCTCTGGAATCCACGACAATTCCATTGTAGGAGTGTGGCCATCTCAGGACTTAGAAGAGTGGGCGGACGACGTGTTCCTATTCAACTTAACCGCCGCAGAGGACGGTTTAGTGAATAGGGGGCGGTCGGTATCCATGTCCTCGGAATCGTCCGAGGGACATGGATCGGTGACCGCCCTTTGAGGTGCGGTTATTTTCTTCTTAGGACCCGGCGGGGGCCCCTTAGGTTTGGAAGGTCTTGCTGTCTGAGGACGGGAAGGAGGAGGCCTTCCGGTGGAGGTGGAAGACTGAACAGCAGGAATGGAAACCGGGGTTGATGTCGAAGTCGACACCACCCTCGGTCTCGCCTGCGTGAGGAGGTACTTCGCAGCTGGCGAGAAAGACTCAGTAGGTGGTACACTGATGTCAGTCTGCACCGCAACCGAAGTCATTGGAACGATGGGCTTTCCAATGACTGCACTGGCATAGGAAACCTTGCCAGGTGGGGCGGGCGGTGCAGCCAGCTTTCTCGCTTCAGCATACGAGATGTTGTTCACGACTTTGAGGCGTTGTACCTCCTTTTCCTCCTTCCACTTCGGACAGTCGCGGGAGTACGCCGGATGTTCGCCACTACAGTTCACACAGCATGCCTTTTCTGCTGTGCAGTCAGGATCGAGATGATCCTTACTGCCACAGCGAGCACAGGTGGGCTTGCCCCTGCATGCTGTGCGGGCATGACCGTATATCTGACACTGAAAACAGCGCAGAGGGTTCGGTATATACGGCCGTACCTCACAATGTAAATAACCTGCCTTGATGGAAGAAGGCAGGCGTGGCGTGTTGAATGTAACAATCAGCACCCTGGTGGGTGTCAATTTCCCATCACGGCGTGTCGAAACCCGGTGGACCGCTGTTACTCCTTGAGGTGTGAGCTCTGAGAGGATTTCCTCCTCAGTGACTTTGAGGAGGCCCCACTCGGTGATCACACCCCGAGAGGAATTCAAAGTTTTATGGGGAGTGACTTCGACAGCCACCCCACCAATTTCTTTGACTTTCAGGAGCAGTTCCGAGTGTTTGGAACAAGCGGTCTCAACTTGTAAGTCGCCAGATCGTAAGCGCTTTACGGATTTCGGTTCTCCCGCAAGACCTTTCAAACCTTTATTCACAAAAAAAGGGGACATGTCCCCAAGCACCTGATCACCCGTGGAGTGGATGATCAGGAACTTTGGGAACGAAGACACAGACAAAGAAGACGACGGCAGAGATAACTTAGACAACGAGGAAGATGGGGGCTCATGTCGAGCCCTCTTGTTGGCGGCGATCGTATTAATTTCTTCACTCTCTCTCATGATTTTTGTTGTGTGGTTCAGTGCCCGCTGTCCCCACCCTCCACGGAGCCCAACAAGGGGACGCCCAGTCGGGCGCCAGGGAGAACTATACCACACAATATACCCACACAGACAGTGAGCCAAGCCCTCACAAAGAAATATAAGGAAAATAAAAAGAGAAATGTGCAGAATAAAACATTCTACACAAATCAAACAAAGCGTAAAATAAGAAAATTGTGACTGGCCAAACTGGCCGCACAAAGAAAGGATAACTACAAAAGGAAAATAATCTGTGAGGAAACTTGTAAACCTGTACCCGGACCGTGGGCAAGGTTACTCACCGCTCTGCACGGTTGACCCTAGCAGGACCTGCCCACCAGCCGATTGCTCCTGGGGGGGCCACCCCAGGAGCTCCCGTTTACCGGAAGCAGAGGCCAAAGCAGTGTATAGCAGAGGCCCCGGAATCCGCTGCCCAGCCCCGCGACAGACAGGCTCCCCAATGGCAAGACGGCCAATGGGGACCACGCCAGTCATGAGCTGAGGAGAGAAGACGGGGACCCCCGAGCAACTACCAGGATCCTCCTTTCCCGGGACACGGGTCTCCACGCACGGCAAACACGTGGGCGAGCGTTTAGGACCCTGCGAAGGTAGCCGAGCCAGCGGAACCTTCACAGGGTGGTCCCCCTCACCGCGTACAGGCGCTCACACCGAGGGGGTTTCAGCTTGGTACTAAAGCTGCTTAACTTCGTTGATCGGAACGAGAACCAATGTTTTCAGCTTTGGTACTCTTTGCTGATCAGACGAGAACCAGTGTTTTCAGCTTGGTACTAAAGCTGCTTAACTTCGCTGATCGGAACGAGAACCAATGTTTTCAGCTTGGTACTCTTTGCTGATCGGACGAGAACCAGTGTTTTCAGTTTGGTACTAAAGCTGCTTAACTTCGCTGATCGGAACGAGAACCAATGTTTTCAGCTTGCTACTCTTTGCTGATCGCAGGAGAACCAGTGTTTTCAACTTGGTACTAAAGCTGCTTAACTTCGCTGATCGGAACGAGAACCAGTGTTTTCAGCTTGGTACTAAAGCTGCTTAACGTCGCTGATCGGAACGAGAACCAGTGTTTTCAGCTTGATACTCGTTGCTGATCGGACGAGAACCACTGATTTCAGCTTGGTACTAAAGCTGCTTAACTTCGTTGATCGGAGCAAGAACCAATGTTTTCAGCTTTGGTACTCTTTGCTGATCAGACGAGAACCAGTGTTTTCAGCTTGGTACTAAAGCTGCTTAACTTCGCTGATCGGAACGAGAACCAATGTTTTCAGTTTGGTACTCTTTGCTGATCGGACGAGAACCAGTGTTTTCAGTTTGGTACTAAAGCTGCTTAACTTCGCTGATCGGAACGAGAACCAATGTTTTCAGCTTGGTACTAAAGCTGCTTAACGTCGCTGATCGGAACGAGAACCAGTGTTTTCATCTTGGTACTCGTTGCTCATCGGAGGAGAACCAGTGATTTCAGCTTGGTACTAAAGCTGCTTAACTTCGTTGATCGGAACGAGAACCAATGTTTTCAGCTTGGTACTCTTTGCTGATCAGACGAGAACCAGTGTTTTCAGCTTGGTACTAAAGCTGCTTAACTTCGCTGATCGGAACGAGAACCAATGTTTTCAGCTTGGTACTCTTTGCTGATCGGACGAGAACCACTGTTTTCAGTTTGGTACTAAAGCTGCTTAACTTCGCTGATCGGAACGAGAACCAATGTTTTCAGCTTGGTACTCTTTGCTGATCGGACGAGAACCAATGTTTTCAGCTTGGTACTAAAGCTGCTTAACTTCGCTGATCGGAACGAGAACAAATGTTTTCAGCTTGGTACTCTTTGCTGATCGGACGAGAACCAGTGTTTTCAGTTTGGTACTAAAGCTGCTTAACTTCGCTGATCGGAACGAGAACCAATGTTTTCAGATTGGTACTCTTTGCTGATCGGAGGAGAACCAGTGTTTTCAACTTGGTACTAAAGCTGCTTAACTTCGCTGATCGGAACGAGAACCAGTGTTTTCAGCTTGGTACTAAAGCTGCTTAACTTCGCTGATCGGAACGAGAACCAGTGTTTTCAGCTTGGTACTAAAGCTGCTTAACTTCGCTGATCGGAACGAGAACCAGTGTTTTCACTTGGTACTCGTTGCTGATCGGAGGAGAACCAGTGATTTCAGCTTGGTACTAAAGCTGCTTAACTTCGTTGATCGGAACGAGAACCAATGTTTTCAGCTTGGTACTCTTTGCTGATCAGACGAGAACCAGTGTTTTCAGCTTGGTACTAAAGATGCTTAATTTCGCTGATCGGAACGAGAACCAATGTTTTCAGCTTGGTACTCTTTGCTGATCGGACGAGAACCACTGTTTTCAGTTTGGTACTAAAGCTGCTTAACTTCGCTGATCGGAACGAGAACCAATGTTTTCAGCTTGGTACTCTTTGCTGATCGGACGAGAACCAATGTTTTCAGCTTGGTACTAAAGCTGCTTAACTTCGCTGATCGGAACGAGAACAAATGTTTTCAGCTTGGTACTCTTTGCTGATCGGACGAGAACCAGTGTTTTCAGTTTGGTACTAAAGCTGCTTAACTTCGCTGATCGGAACGAGAACCAATGTTTTCAGATTGGTACTCTTTGCTGATCGGAGGAGAACCAGTGTTTTCAACTTGGTACTAAAGCTGCTTAACTTCGCTGATCGGAACGAGAACCAGTGTTTTCAGCGTGGTACTAAAGCTGCTTAACTTCGCTGATCGGAACGACAACCAGTGTTTTCAGCTTGGTACTAAAGCTGCTTAACTTCGCTGATCGGAACGAGAACCAGTGTTTTCACTTGGTACTCGTTGCTGATCGGAGGAGAACCAGTGATTTCAGCTTGGTACTAAAGCTGCTTAACTTCGTTGATCGGAACGAGAACCAATGTTTTCAGCTTGGTACTCTTTGCTGATCAGACGAGAACCAGTGTTTTCAGCTTGGTACTAAAGATGCTTAACTTCGCTGATCGGAACGAGAACCAATGTTTTCAGCTTGGTACTCTTTGCTGATCGGACGAGAACCACTGTTTTCAGTTTGGTACTAAAGCTGCTTAACTTCGCTGATCGGAACGAGAACCAATGTTTTCAGCTTGGTACTCTTTGCTGATCGGACGAGAACCAATGTTTTCAGCTTGGTACTAAAGCTGCTTAACTTCGCTGATCGGAACGAGAACAAATGTTTTCAGCTTGGTACTCTTTGCTGATCGGACGAGAACCAGTGTTTTCAGTTTGGTACTAAAGCTGCTTAACTTCGCTGATCGGAACGAAAACCAATGTTTTCAGCTTGGTACTCTTTGCTGATCGGACGAGAACCAGTGTTTTCAGCTTGGTACTAAAGCTGCTTAACTTCGCTGATCGGAACGAGAACCAGTGTTTTCAGCTTGGTACTCTTTGCTGATCGGACGAGAACCAGTGTTTTCAGCTTGGTACTAAAGCTGCTTAACTTCACTGATCGGAACGAGAACCAGTGTTTTCAGCTTGGTACTAAAGCTGCTTTACTTCACTGATCGGAACGAGAACCAGTGTTTTCAGCTTGGTACTCTTTGCTGATCGGACGAGAACCAGTGTTTTCAGCTTGGTACTAAAGCTGCCTAACCTCGCTGATCGGAACGAGAACCAGTGTTTTCAGCTTGGTACTCTTTGCTGATCGGACGAGAACCAGTGTTTTCAGTTTGGTACTAAAGCTGCTTAACTTCGCTGATCGGAACGAGAACCAATGTTTTCAGATTGTTACTAAAGCTGCTTAACTTCGCTGATCGGAACGAGAACCAGTGTTTTCAGCTTGGTACTAAAGCTGCTTAACTTCGCTGATCGGAACGAGAACAAGTGTTTTCAGCTTGGTACTCGTTCCTGATCGGACGAGAACCAGTGATTTCAGCTTGGTACTAAAGCTGCTTAACCTCGTTGATAGGAACGAGAACCAATGTTTTCAGCTTGGTACTCTTTGCTGATCAGACGAGAACCAGTGTTTTCAGCTTGGTACTAAAGCTGCTTAACTTCGCTGATCGGAACGAGAACCAATGTTTTCAGCTTGGTACTCTTTGCTGATCGGACGAGAACCACTGTTTTCAGTTTGGTACTAAACCTGCTTAACTTCGCTGATCGGAACGAGAACCAATGTTTTCAGCTTGGTACTCTTTGCTGATCGGACGAGAACCAGTGTTTTCAGTTTGGTACTAAAGCTGCTTAACTTCGCTGATCGGAACGAGAACCAATGTTTTCAGCTTGGTACTCTTTGCTGATCGGACGAGAACCACTGTTTTCAGTTTGGTACTAAAGCTGCTTAACTTCGCTGCTCGGAACGAGAACCAATGTTTTCAGCTTGGTACTCTTTGCTGATCGGACGAGAACCAGTGTTTTCAGATTGGTACCCTTTGCTGATCGGACGAGAACCAATGTTTTCAGCTTGGTACTAAAGCTGCTTAACTTCACTGATCGGAACGAGAACCAGTGTTTTCAGCTTGGTACTAAAGCTGCTTAACTTCGCTGATCGGAACGAGAACCAGTGTTTTCAGCTTGGTACTAAAGCTGCTTAACTTCGCTGATCGGAACGAGAACCAGTGTTTTCAGCTTGGTACTAAAGCTGCTTAACTTCGCTGATCGGACGAGAACCAGTGTTTTCAGCTTGGTACTCTTTGCTGATCGGACGAGAACCAGTGTTTTCAGCTTTGTACTAAAGCTGCTTAACTTCACTGATCGGAACGAGAACCAGTGTTTTCAGCTTGGTACTCTTTGCTGATCGGACGAGAACCAATGTTTTCAGTTTGGTACTAAAGCTGCTTAACTTCGCTAATCGGAACGAGAACCAATGTTTTCAGCTTGGTACTCTTTGCTGATCGGACGAGAACCAGTGTTTTCAGCTTGGTACTAAAGCTGCTTAACTTCGCTGATCGGAACGAGAACCAGTGTTTTCAGCTTGGTACTAAAGCTGCTTAACTTCGCTGATCGGAACGAGAACCAGTGTTTTCACTTGGTACTCGTTGCTGATCGGACAATAACCAGTGATTTCAGCTTGGTACTAAAGCTGCTTAACTTCGTTGATCGGAACGAGAACCAATGTTTTCAGCTTGGTACTCTTTGCTGATCAGACGAGAACCAGTGTTTCCAGCTTGGTACTAAAGCTGCTTAACTTCGCTGATCGGAACGAGAACCAGTGTTTTCAGTTTGGTACTAAAGCTGCTTAACTTCGCTGATCGGAACGAGAACCAAAGTTTTCAGCTTGGTACTCTTTGCTGATCAGACGAGAACCAGTGTTTTCAGCTTGGTACTAAAGCTGCTTAACTTCGCTGATCGGAACGAGGACCAATGTTTTCAGCTTGGTACTCTTTGCTGATCGGACGAGAACCACTGTTTTCAGTTTGGTACTAAAGCTGCTTAACTTCGCTGATCGGAACGAGAACCAATGTTTTCAGCTTGGTACTCTTTGCTGATCGGACGAGAACCAGTGTTTTCAGTTTGGTACTAAAGCTGCTTAACTTCGCTGATCGGAACGAGAACCAATGTTTTCAGCTTGGTACTCTTTGCTGATCGGACGAGAACCAGTGTTTTCAGCTTGGTACTAAAGCTGCTTAACTTCGCTGATCGGAACGAGAACCAGTGTTTTCAGCTTGGTACTAAAGCTGCTTAACTTCGCTGATCGGAACGAGAACCAGTGTTTTCAGCTTGGTACTCGTTGCTGATCGGACGAGAACCAGTGATTTCAGCTTGGTACTAAAGCTGCTTAACTTCGCTGATCGGAACGAGAACCAGTGTTTTCAGTTTGGTACTAAAGCTGCTTAACTTCGCTGATCGGAACGAGAACCAATGTTTTCAGCTTGGTACTCTTTGCTGATCGGACGAGAACCAGTGTTTTCAGCTTGGTACTAAAGCTGCTTAACTTCACTAATCGGAACGAGAACCAGTGTTTTCAGCTTGGTACTCTTTGCTGATCGGACGAGAACCACTGTTTTCAGCTTGGTACTAAAGCTGCTTAACTTCGCTGATCGGAACGAGAACCAATGTTTTCAGCTTGGTACTCTTTGCTGATCGGAGGAGAACCAGTGTTTTCAGATTGGTACCCTTTGCTGATCGGACGAGAACCAATGTTTTCAGCTTGGTACTAAAGCTGCTTAACTTCACTGATCGGAACGAGAACCAGTGTTTTCAGCTTGGTACTAAAGCTGCTTAACTTCGCTGATCGGAACGAGAACCAGTGTTTTCAGCTTGGTACTAAAGCTGCTTAACTTCGCTGATCGGAACGAGAACCAGTGTTTTCAGCTTGGTACTAAAGCTGCTTAACTTCGCTGATCGGAACGAGAACCAGTGTTTTCAGCTTGGTACTCGTTGCTGATCGGACGAGAACCAGTGATTTCAGCTTGGTACTAAAGCTGCTTAACTTCGTTGATCGGAACGAGAACCAATGTTTTCAGCTTTGGTAATCTTTGCTGATCAGACGAGAACCAGTGTTTTCAGCTTGGTACTAAAGCTGCTTAACTTCGCTGATCGGAACGAGAACCAATGTTTTCAGTTTGGTACTCTTTGCTGATCAGACGAGAACCAGTGTTTTCAGCTTGGTACTAAAGCTGCTTAACTTCGCTGATCGGAACGAGAACCAATGTTTTCAGCTTGGTACTCTTTGCTGATCGGACGAGAACCAATGTTTTCAGCTTGGTACTAAAGCTGCTTAACTTCGCTGATTGGAACGAGAACAAATGTTTTCAGCTTGGTATTCTTTGCTGATCGGACGAGAACCAGTGTTTTCAGTTTGGTACTAAAGCTGCTTAACTTCGCTGATCGGAACGAAAACCAATGTTTTCAGCTTGGTATTCTTTGCTGATCGGACGAGAACCAGTGTTTTCAGCTTGGTACTAAAGCTGCTTAACTTCGCTGATCGGAACGAGAACCAGTGTTTTCAGCTTGGTACTCTTTGCTGATCGGACGAGAACCAGTGTTTTCAGCTTGGTACTAAAGCTGCTTAACTTCACTGATCGGAACGAGAACCAGTGTTTTCAGCTTGGTACTCTTTGCTGATCGGACGAGAACCAGTGTTTTCAGCTTGGTACTAAAGCTGCTTAACTTCGCTGATCGGAACGAGAACCAGTGTTTTCAGCTTGGTACTCTTTGCTGATCGGACGAGAACCAGTGTTTTCAGTTTGGTACTAAAGCTGCTTAACTTCGCTGATCGGAACGAGAACCAATGTTTTCAGATTGTTACTAAAGCTGCTTAACTTCGCTGATCGGAACGAGAACAAGTGTTTTCAGCTTGGTACAAAAGCTGCTTAACTTCGCTGATCGGAACGAGAACCAGTGTTTTCAGCTTGGTACTAAAGCTGCTTAAATTCGCTGATCGGAACGAGAAAAAGTGTTTTCACCTTGGTACTCTTTGCTGATCAGAGGAGAACCAGTGTTTTCAACTTGGTACTAAAGCTGCTTAACTTCGCTGATCGGAACGAGAACCAGTGTTTTAAGCTTGGTACTAAAGCTGCTTAACTTCGCTGATCGGAACGAGAACCAGTGTTTTCAGCTTGGTACTAAAGCTGCTTAACTTCGCTGATCGGAACGAGAACCAGTGTTTTCAGCTTGGTACTCGTTGCTGATCGGACGAGAACCAGTGATTTCAGCTTGGTACTAAAGCTGCTTAACTTCGCTGATCGGAACGAGAACCAATGTTTTCAGCTTGGTACTCTTTGCTGATCGGACGAGAACCAATGTTTTCAGCTTGGTACTAAAGCTGCTTAACTTCGCTGATCGGAGCGAGAACAAATGTTTTCAGCTTGGTATTCTTTGCTGATCGGACGAGAACCAGTGTTTTCAGCTTGGTACTAAAGCTGCTTAACTTCGCTGATCGGAACGAGAACCAATGTTTTCAGCTTGGTACTCTTTGCTGATCGGAACGAGAACCAGTGTTTCAGTTTGGTACTCTTTGCTGATCGGACGAGAACCAGTGTTTTCAGCTTGGTACTAAAGCTGCTTAACTTCTCTGATAAGAACGAGAACCAGTGTTTTCAGCTTGGTACTCTTTGCTGATCGGACGAGAACCAATGTTTTCAGTTTGGTACTAAAGCTGCTTAACTTCGCTGATCGGAACGAGAACCAATGTTTTCAGATTGTTACTAAAGCTGCTTAACTTCGCTGATCGGAACGAGAACCAGTGTTTTCAGCTTGGTACTAAAGCTGCTTAACTTCGCTGATCGGAACGAGAACCAGTGTTTTCAGCTTGGTACTAAAGCTGCTTAACTTCGCTGATCGGAACGAGAACCAGTGTTTTCAGCTAGGTACTAAAGCTGCTTAACTTCGCTGATCGGAACGAGAACCAGTGTTTTCAGCTTGGTACTCGTTGCTGATCGGACGAGAACCAGTGTTTTCAGCTTGGTACTAAAGCTGCTTAACTTCGCTGATCGGAACGAGAACCAGTGTTTTCAGCTTGGTACTCTTTGCTGATCGGACGAGAACCAGTGTTTTCACTTTGGTACTAAAGCTGCTTAACTTCGCTGATCGGAACGAGAACCAGTGTTTTCAGCTTGGTACTAAAGCTGCTTAACTTCGCTGATCGGAACGAGAACCAATGTTTTCAGCTTGGTACTCTTTGCTGATCGGACGAGAACCAGTGTTTTCAGCTTGGTACTAAAGCTGCTTAACTTCTCTGATCGGAACGAGAACCAGTGTTTTCAGCTTGGTACTCTTTGCTGATCGGACGAGAACCAGTGTTTTCAGTTTGGTACTAAAGCTGCTTAACTTCGCTGATCGGAACGAGAACCAATGTTTTCAGATTGTTACTAAAGCTGCTTAACTTCGCTGATCGGAACGAGAACCAGTGTTTTCAGCTTGGTACTAAAGCTGCTTAACTTCGCTGATCGGAACAAGAACCAGTGTTTTCAGCTTGGTACTAAAGCTGCTTAACTTCGCTGATCGGAACGAGAACCAGTGTTTTCAGCTTGGTACTCGTTGCTGATCGGACGAGAACCAGTGTTTTCAGCTTGGTACTAAAGCTGCTTAACTTCGCTGATCGGAACGAGAACCAATGTTTTCAGCTTGGTACTCTTTGCTGATCGGACGAGAACCACTGTTTTCAGTTTGGTACTAAAGCTGCTTAACTTCGCTGATCGGAACGAGAACCAATGTTTTCAGCTTGGTACTCTTTGCTGATCGGACGAGAACCACTGTTTTCAGTTTGGTACTAAAGCTGCTTAACTTCGCTGATCGTAACGAGAACCAATGTTTTCAGCTTGGTACTCTTTGCTGATCGGACGAGAACCAATGTTTTCAGCTTGGTACTAAAGCTGCTTAACATCGCTGATCGGAACGAGAACAAATGTTTTCAGCTTGGTACTCTTTGCTGATCGGACGAGAACCAGTGTTTTCAGCTTGGTACTAAAGCTGCTTAACTTCACTGATCGGAACGAGAACCAGTGTTTTCAGCTTGGTACTCTTTGCTGATCGGACGAGAACCAGTGTTTTCAGCTTGGTACTAAAGCTGCCTAACCTCGCTGATCGGAACGAGAACCAGTGTTTTCAGCTTGGTACTCTTTGCTGATCGGACGAGAACCAATGTTTTCAGTTTGGTACTAAAGCTGCTTAACTTCGCTGATCGGAACGAGAACCAATGTTTTCAGCTTGGTACTCTTTGCTGATCGGACGAGAACCAGTGTTTTCAGCTTGGTACTAAAGCTGCTTAACTTCGCTGATCGGAACGAGAACCAGTGTTTTCAGCTTGGTACTAAAGCTGCTTAACTTCGCTGATCGGAACGAGAACCAGTGTTTTCAGCTTGGTACTCGTTGCTGATCAGAGGAGAACCAGTGATTTCAGCTTGGTACTAAAGCTGCTTAACTTCGTTGATCGGAACGAGAACCAATGTTTTCAGCTTGGTACTCTTTGCTGATCAGACGAGAACCAGTGTTTTCAGCTTGGTACTAAAGCTGCTTAACTTCGCTGATCGGAACGAGAACCAATGTTTTCAGCTTGGTACTCTTTGCTGATCGGACGAGAACCACTGTTTTCAGTTTGGTACTAAAGCTGCTTAACTTCGCTGATCGGAACGAGAACCAATGTTTTCAGCTTGGTACTCTTTGCTGATCGGACGAGAACCAATGTTTTCAGCTTGGTACTAAAGCTGCTTAACTTCGCTGATCGGAACGAGAACAAATGATTTCAGCTTGGTACTCTTTGCTGATCGGACGAGAACCAGTGTTTTCAGTTTGGTACTAAAGCTGCTTAACTTCGCTGATCGGAACGAAAACCAATGTTTTCAGCTTGGTACTCTTTGGTGATCGGACGAGAACCAGTGTTTTCAGCTTGGTACTAAAGCTGCTTAACTTCGCTGATCGGAACGAGAACCAGTGTTTTCAGCTTGGTACTCTTTGCTGATCGGACGAGAACCAGTGTTTTCAGCTTGGTACTAAAGCTGCTTAACTTCACTGATCGGAACGAGAACCAGTGTTTTCAGCTTGGTACTCTTTGCTGATCGGACGAGAACCAGTGTTTTCAGCTTGGTACTAAAGCTGCCTAACCTCGCTGATCGGAACGAGAACCAGTGTTTTCAGCTTGGTACTCTTTGCTGATCGGACGAGAACCAGTGTTTTCAGCTTGGTACCCTTTGCTGATCGGACGAGAACCAATGTTTTCAGCTTGGTACTAAAGCTGCTTAACTTCACTGATCGGAAGGAGAACCAGTGTTTTCAGCTTGGTACTAAAGCTGCTTAACTTCGCTGATCGGAACGAGAACCAATGTTTTCAGCTTGGTACTCTTTGCTGATCGGAGGAGAACCAGTGTTTTCAGATTGGTACCCTTTGCTGATCGGACGAGAACCAATGTTTTCAGCTTGGTACTAAAGCTGCTTAACTTCACTGATCGGAACGAGAACCAGTGTTTTCAGCTTGGTACTAAAGCTGCTTAACTTCGCTGATCGGAACGAGAACCAGTGTTTTCAGCTTGGTACTAAAGCTGCTTAACTTCGCTGATCGGAACGAGAACCACTGTTTTCAGCTTGGTACTAAAGCTGCTTAACTTCGCTGATCGGACGAGAACCAGTGTTTTCAGCTTGGTACTCTTTGCTGATCGGACGAGAACCAGTGATTTCAGCTTGGTACTAAAGCTGCTTAACTTCGTTGATCGGAACGAGAACCAATGTTTTCAGCTTTGGTAATCTTTGCTGATCAGACGAGAACCAGTGTTTTCAGCTTGGTACTAAAGCTGCTTAACTTCGCTGATCGGAACGAGAACCAATGTTTTCAGTTTGGTACTCTTTGCTGATCAGACGAGAACCAGTGTTTTCAGCTTGGTACTAAAGCTGCTTAACTTCGCTGATCGGAACGAGAACCAATGTTTTCAGCTTGGTACTCTTTGCTGATCGGACGAGAACCAATGTTTTCAGCTTGGTACTAAAGCTGCTTAACTTCGCTGATTGGAACGAGAACAAATGTTTTCAGCTTGGTATTCTTTGCTGATCGGACGAGAACCAGTGTTTTCAGTTTGGTACTAAAGCTGCTTAACTTCGCTGATCGGAACGAAAACCAATGTTTTCAGCTTGGTATTCTTTGCTGATCGGACGAGAACCAGTGTTTTCAGCTTGGTACTAAAGCTGCTTAACTTCGCTGATCGGAACGAGAACCAGTGTTTTCAGCTTGGTACTCTTTGCTGATCGGACGAGAACCAGTGTTTTCAGCTTGGTACTAAAGCTGCTTAACTTCACTGATCGGAACGAGAACCAGTGTTTTCAGCTTGGTACTCTTTGCTGATCGGACGAGAACCAGTGTTTTCAGCTTGGTACTAAAGCTGCTTAACTTCGCTGATCGGAACGAGAACCAGTGTTTTCAGCTTGGTACTCTTTGCTGATCGGACGAGAACCAGTGTTTTCAGTTTGGTACTAAAGCTGCTTAACTTCGCTGATCGGAACGAGAACCAATGTTTTCAGATTGTTACTAAAGCTGCTTAACTTCGCTGATCGGAACGAGAACAAGTGTTTTCAGCTTGGTACAAAAGCTGCTTAACTTCGCTGATCGGAACGAGAACCAGTGTTTTCAGCTTGGTACTAAAGCTGCTTAAATTCGCTGATCGGAACGAGAAAAAGTGTTTTCACCTTGGTACTCTTTGCTGATCAGAGGAGAACCAGTGTTTTCAACTTGGTACTAAAGCTGCTTAACTTCGCTGATCGGAACGAGAACCAGTGTTTTAAGCTTGGTACTAAAGCTGCTTAACTTCGCTGATCGGAACGAGAACCAGTGTTTTCAGCTTGGTACTAAAGCTGCTTAACTTCGCTGATCGGAACGAGAACCAGTGTTTTCAGCTTGGTACTCGTTGCTGATCGGACGAGAACCAGTGATTTCAGCTTGGTACTAAAGCTGCTTAACTTCGCTGATCGGAACGAGAACCAATGTTTTCAGCTTGGTACTCTTTGCTGATCGGACGAGAACCAATGTTTTCAGCTTGGTACTAAAGCTGCTTAACTTCGCTGATCGGAGCGAGAACAAATGTTTTCAGCTTGGTATTCTTTGCTGATCGGACGAGAACCAGTGTTTTCAGCTTGGTACTAAAGCTGCTTAACTTCGCTGATCGGAACGAGAACCAATGTTTTCAGCTTGGTACTCTTTGCTGATCGGAACGAGAACCAGTGTTTCAGTTTGGTACTCTTTGCTGATCGGACGAGAACCAGTGTTTTCAGCTTGGTACTAAAGCTGCTTAACTTCTCTGATAAGAACGAGAACCAGTGTTTTCAGCTTGGTACTCTTTGCTGATCGGACGAGAACCAATGTTTTCAGTTTGGTACTAAAGCTGCTTAACTTCGCTGATCGGAACGAGAACCAATGTTTTCAGATTGTTACTAAAGCTGCTTAACTTCGCTGATCGGAACGAGAACCAGTGTTTTCAGCTTGGTACTAAAGCTGCTTAACTTCGCTGATCGGAACGAGAACCAGTGTTTTCAGCTTGGTACTAAAGCTGCTTAACTTCGCTGATCGGAACGAGAACCAGTGTTTTCAGCTTGGTACTAAAGCTGCTTAACTTCGCTGATCGGAACGAGAACCAGTGTTTTCAGCTTGGTACTCGTTGCTGATCGGACGAGAACCAGTGTTTTCAGCTTGGTACTAAAGCTGCTTAACTTCGCTGATCGGAACGAGAACCAGTGTTTTCAGCTTGGTACTCTTTGCTGATCGGACGAGAACCAGTGTTTTCACTTTGGTACTAAAGCTGCTTAACTTCGCTGATCGGAACGAGAACCAGTGTTTTCAGCTTGGTACTAAAGCTGCTTAACTTCGCTGATCGGAACGAGAACCAATGTTTTCAGCTTGGTACTCTTTGCTGATCGGACGAGAACCAGTGTTTTCAGCTTGGTACTAAAGCTGCTTAACTTCTCTGATCGGAACGAGAACCAGTGTTTTCAGCTTGGTACTCTTTGCTGATCGGACGAGAACCAGTGTTTTCAGTTTGGTACTAAAGCTGCTTAACTTCGCTGATCGGAACGAGAACCAATGTTTTCAGATTGTTACTAAAGCTGCTTAACTTCGCTGATCGGAACGAGAACCAGTGTTTTCAGCTTGGTACTAAAGCTGCTTAACTTCGCTGATCGGAACAAGAACCAGTGTTTTCAGCTTGGTACTAAAGCTGCTTAACTTCGCTGATCGGAACGAGAACCAGTGTTTTCAGCTTGGTACTCGTTGCTGATCGGACGAGAACCAGTGTTTTCAGCTTGGTACTAAAGCTGCTTAACTTCGCTGATCGGAACGAGAACCAATGTTTTCAGCTTGGTACTCTTTGCTGATCGGACGAGAACCACTGTTTTCAGTTTGGTACTAAAGCTGCTTAACTTCGCTGATCGGAACGAGAACCAATGTTTTCAGCTTGGTACTCTTTGCTGATCGGACGAGAACCACTGTTTTCAGTTTGGTACTAAAGCTGCTTAACTTCGCTGATCGTAACGAGAACCAATGTTTTCAGCTTGGTACTCTTTGCTGATCGGACGAGAACCAATGTTTTCAGCTTGGTACTAAAGCTGCTTAACATCGCTGATCGGAACGAGAACAAATGTTTTCAGCTTGGTACTCTTTGCTGATCGGACGAGAACCAGTGTTTTCAGCTTGGTACTAAAGCTGCTTAACTTCACTGATCGGAACGAGAACCAGTGTTTTCAGCTTGGTACTCTTTGCTGATCGGACGAGAACCAGTGTTTTCAGCTTGGTACTAAAGCTGCCTAACCTCGCTGATCGGAACGAGAACCAGTGTTTTCAGCTTGGTACTCTTTGCTGATCGGACGAGAACCAATGTTTTCAGTTTGGTACTAAAGCTGCTTAACTTCGCTGATCGGAACGAGAACCAATGTTTTCAGCTTGGTACTCTTTGCTGATCGGACGAGAACCAGTGTTTTCAGCTTGGTACTAAAGCTGCTTAACTTCGCTGATCGGAACGAGAACCAGTGTTTTCAGCTTGGTACTAAAGCTGCTTAACTTCGCTGATCGGAACGAGAATCAGTGTTTTCAGCTTGGTACTCGTTGCTGATCGGAGGAGAACCAGTGATTTCAGCTTGGTACTAAAGCTGCTTAACTTCGTTGATCGGAACGAGAACCAATGTTTTCAGCTTGGTACTCTTTGCTGATCAGACGAGAACCAGTGTTTTCAGCTTGGTACTAAAGCTGCTTAACTTCGCTGATCGGAACGAGAACCAATGTTTTCAGCTTGGTACTCTTTGCTGATCGGACGAGAACCACTGTTTTCAGTTTGGTACTAAAGCTGCTTAACTTCGCTGATCGGAACGAGAACCAATGTTTTCAGCTTGGTACTCTTTGCTGATCGGACGAGAACCAATGTTTTCAGCTTGGTACTAAAGCTGCTTAACTTCGCTGATCGGAACGAGAACAAATGATTTCAGCTTGGTACTCTTTGCTGATCGGACGAGAACCAGTGTTTTCAGTTTGGTACTAAAGCTGCTTAACTTCGCTGATCGGAACGAAAACCAATGTTTTCAGCTTGGTACTCTTTGGTGATCGGACGAGAACCAGTGTTTTCAGCTTGGTACTAAAGCTGCTTAACTTCGCTGATCGGAACGAGAACCAGTGTTTTCAGCTTGGTACTCTTTGCTGATCGGACGAGAACCAGTGTTTTCAGCTTGGTACTAAAGCTGCTTAACTTCACTGATCGGAACGAGAACCAGTGTTTTCAGCTTGGTACTCTTTGCTGATCGGACGAGAACCAGTGTTTTCAGCTTGGTACTAAAGCTGCCTAACCTCGCTGATCGGAACGAGAACCAGTGTTTTCAGCTTGGTACTCTTTGCTGATCGGACGAGAACCAGTGTTTTCAGCTTGGTACCCTTTGCTGATCGGACGAGAACCAATGTTTTCAGCTTGGTACTAAAGCTGCTTAACTTCACTGATCGGAAGGAGAACCAGTGTTTTCAGCTTGGTACTAAAGCTGCTTAACTTCGCTGATCGGAACGAGAACCAATGTTTTCAGCTTGGTACTCTTTGCTGATCGGAGGAGAACCAGTGTTTTCAGATTGGTACCCTTTGCTGATCGGACGAGAACCAATGTTTTCAGCTTGGTACTAAAGCTGCTTAACTTCACTGATCGGAACGAGAACCAGTGTTTTCAGCTTGGTACTAAAGCTGCTTAACTTCGCTGATCGGAACGAGAACCAGTGTTTTCAGCTTGGTACTAAAGCTGCTTAACTTCGCTGATCGGAACGAGAACCACTGTTTTCAGCTTGGTACTAAAGCTGCTTAACTTCGCTGATCGGACGAGAACCAGTGTTTTCAGCTTGGTACTCTTTGCTGATCGGACGAGAACCAGTGTTTTCAGCTTGGTACTAAAGCTGCTTAACTTCACTGATCGGAACGAGAACCAGTGTTTTCAGCTTGGTACTCTTTGCTGATCGGACGAGAACCAATGTTTTCAGTTTGGTACTAAAGCTGCTTAACTTCGCTAATCGGAACGAGAACCAATGTTTTCAGCTTGGTACTCTTTGCTGATCGGACGAGAACCAGTGTTTTCAGCTTGGTACTAAAGCTGCTTAACTTCGCTGATCGGAACGAGAACCAGTGTTTTCAGCTTGGTACTAAAGCTGCTTAACTTCGCTGATCGGAACGAGAACCAGTGTTTTCACTTGGTACTCGTTGCTGATCGGACAATAACCAGTGATTTCAGCTTGGTACTAAAGCTGCTTAACTTCGTTGATCGGAACGAGAACCAATGTTTTCAGCTTGGTACTCTTTGCTGATCAGACGAGAACCAGTGTTTTCAGCTTGGTACTAAAGCTGCTTAACTTCGCTGATCGGAACGAGAACCAATGTTTTCAGCTTGGTACTAAAGCTGCTTAACTTCGCTGATCAGAACGAGAACCAATGTTTTTAGCTTGGTACTCTTTGCTGATCGGACGAGAACCAGTGTTTTCAATTTGGTACTAAAGCTGCTTAACTTCGCTGATCGGAACGAGAACCAATGTTTTCAGCTTGGTACTCTTTGCTGATCTGACGAGAACCAGTGTTTTCAGCTTGGTACTAAAGCTGCTTAACTTCGCTGATCGGAACGAGAACCAATGTTTTCAGCTTTGGTACTCTTTGCTGATCAGACGAGAACCAGTGTTTTCAGCTTGGTACTAAAGCTGCTTAACTTCGCTGATCGGAACGAGAACCAATGTTTTCAGCTTGGTACCCTTTGCTGATCGGACGAGAACCAGTGTTTTCAGTTTGGTACTAAAGCTGCTTAACTTCGCTGATCGGAACGAGAACCAATGTTTTCAGCTTGGTACCCTTTGCTGATCGGACGAGAACCAGTGTTTTCAGTTTGGTACTAAAGCTGCTTAACTTCGCTGATCGGAACGAGAACCAATGTTTTCAGCTTTGTACTCTTTGCTGATCGGAGGAGAACCAGTGTTTTCAACTTGGTACTAAAGCTGCTTAACTTCGCTGATCGGAACGAGAACCAGTGTTTTCAGCTTGGTACTAAAGCTGCTTAACTTCGCTGATCGGAACGAGAACCAGTGTTTTCAGCTTGGTACTCGTTGCTGATTGGACGAGAACCAGTGATTTCAGCTTGGTACTAAAGCTGCTTAACTTCGTTGATCGGAACGTGAACCAATGTTTTCAGCTTGGTACTCTTTGCTGATCAGACGAGAACCAGTGTTTTCAGCTTGGTACTAAAGCTGCTTAACTTCGCTGATCGGAACGAGAACCAATGTTTTCAGCTTGGTACTCTTTGCTGATCGGACGAGAACCACTGTTTTCAGTTTGGTAGTAAAGCTGCTTAACTTCGCTGATCGGAAGGAGAACCAATGTTTTCAGCTTGGTACTCTTTGCTGATCGGACGAGAACCAGTGTTTTCAGTTTGGTACTAAAGCTGCTTAACTTCGCTGATCGGAACGAGAACCAGTGTTTTCAGCTTGGTACTAAAGCTGCTTAACTTCGCTGATCGGAACGAGAACCAGTGTTTTCAGCTTGGTACTAAAGCTGCTTAAATTCGCTGATCGGAACGAGAACCAGTGTTTTCAGCTTGGTACTAAAGCTGCTTAACTTCGCTGATCGGAACAAGAACCAGTGTTTTCAGCTTGGTACTAAAGCTGCTTAACTTCGCTGATCGGACGAGAACCAGTGTTTTCAGCTTGGTACTCTTTGCTGATCAGACGAGAACCAGTGATTTCAGCTTGGTACTCTTTGCTGATCGGACGAGAACCAGTGTTTTCAGCTTGGTACTCTTTGCTGATCGGACGAGAACCAGTGTTTTCAGCTTGGTACTAAAGCTGCTTAACTTCGTTGATCGGAACGAGAACCAATGTTTTCAGCTTGGTACTCTTTGCTGATCAGACGAGAACCAGTGTTTTCAGCTTGGTACTAAAGCTGCTTAACTTCGCTGATCGGAACGAGAACCAATGTTTTCAGCTTGGTACTCTTTGCTGATCGGACGAGAACCACTGTTTTCAGTTTGGTACTAAAGCTGCTTAACTTCGCTGATCGGAAGGAGAACCAATGTTTTCAGCTTGGTACTCTTTGCTGATCGGACGAGAACCAGTGTTTTCAGTTTGGTACTAAAGCTGCGTAACTTCGCTGATCGGAACGAGAACCAGTGTTTTCAGCTTGGTACTAAAGCTGCTTAACTTCGCTGATCGGAACGAGAACCAATGTTTTCAGCTTGGTACTCTTTGCTGATCGGACGAGAACCAGTGTTTTCAGCTTGGTACTAAAGCTGCTTAACTTCGCTGATCGGAACGAGAACCAGTGTTTTCAGCTTGGTACTAAAGCTGCTTAACTTCGTTGATCGGAACGAGAACCAGTGTTTTCAGCTTGGTACTCGTTGCTGATCGGACGAGAACCAGTGATTTCAGCTTGGTACTAAAGCTGCTTAACTTCGTTGATCGGAACGAGAACCAATGTTTTCAGCTTTGGTACTCCTTGCTGATCAGACGAGAACCAGTGTTTTCAGCTTGGTACTAAAGCTGCTTAACTTCGCTGATCGGAACGAGAACCAATGTTTTCAGCTTGGTACCCTTTGCTGATCTGACGAGAACCAGTGTTTTCAGTTTGGTACTAAAGCTGCTTAACTTCGCTGATCGGAACGATAACCAATGTTTTCAGCTTTGTACTCTTTGCTGATCGGAGGAGAACCAGTGTTTTCAACTTGGTACTAAAGCTGCTTAACTTCGCTGATCGGAACGAGAACCAGTGTTTTCAGCTTGGTACTAAAGCTGCTTAACTTCGCTGATCGGAACGAGAACCAATGTTTTCAGCTTGGTACTCTTTGCTGATCGGACGAGAACTACTGTTTTCAGTTTGGTAGTAAAGCAGCTTAACTTCGCTGATCGGAAGGGGAACCAATGTTTTCAGCTTGGTACTCTTTGCTGATCGGACGAGAACCAGTGTTTTCAGTTTGGTACTAAAGCTGCTTAACTTCGCTGATCGGAACGAGAACCAGTGTTTTCAGCTTGGTACTAAAGCTGCTTAACTTCGCTGATCGGAACGAGAACCAGTGTTTTCAGCTTGGTACTAAAGCTGCTTAACTTCGCTGATCGGAACGAGAACCAGTGTTTTCAGCTTGGTACTAAAGCTGCTTAACTTCGCTGATCGGAACAAGAACCAGTGTTTTCAGCTTGGTACTAAAGCTGCTTAACTTCGCTGATCGGACGAGAACCAGTGTTTTCAGCTTGGTACTCTTTGCTGATCGGACGAGAAACAGTGTTTTCAGCTTGGTACTAAAGCTGCTTAACTTCACTGATCGGAACGAGAAGCAGTGTTTTCAGCTTGGTACTCTTTGCTGATCGGACGAGAACCAATGTTTTCAGTTTGGTACTAAAGCTTCTTAACTTCGCTGGTCGGAACGAGAACCAATGTTTTCAGCTTGGTACTCTTTGCTGATCGGACGAGAACCAGTGTTTTCAGCTTGGTACTAAAGCTGCTTAACTTCGCTGATCGGAACGAGAACCAGTGTTTTCAGCTTGGTACTAAAGCTGCTTAACTTCGCTGATCGGAACGAGAACCAGTGTTTTCACTTGGTACTCGTTGCTGATCGGACAATAACCAGTGATTTCAGCTTGGTACTAAAGCTGCTTAACTTCGTTGATCGGAACGAGAACCAATGTTTTCAGCTTGGTACTCTTTGCTGATCAGACGAGAACCAGTGTTTTCAGCTTGGTACTAAAGCTGCTTAACTTCGCTGATCGGAACGAGAACCAATGTTTTTAGCTTGGTACTCTTTGCTGATCGGACGAGAACCAGTGTATTCAGTTTGGTACTAAAGCTGCTTAACTTCGCTGATCGGAACGAGAACCAATGTTTTCAGCTTGGTACTCTTTGCTGATCGGACGAGAACCAGTGTTTTCAGTTTGGTACTAAAGCTGCTTAACTTCGCTGATCGGAACGAGAACCAATGTTTTCAGCTTGGTACTCTTTGCTGATCGGAGGAGAACCAGTGTTTTCAACTTGGTACTAAAGCTGCTTAACTTCGCTGATCGGAACGAGAACCAGTGTTTTCAGCTTGGTACTAAAGCTGCTTAACTTCGCTGATCGGAACGAGAACCAGTGTTTTCAGCTTGGTACTAAAGCTGCTTAACTTCGCTGATCGGAACGAGAACCAATGTTTTTAGCTTGGTACTCTTTGCTGATCGGACGAGAACCAGTGTTTTCAGTTTGGTACTAAAGCTGCTTAACTTCGCTGATCGGAACGAGAACCAATGTTTTCAGCTTGGTACTCTTTGCTGATCGGACGAGAACCAGTGTTTTCAGTTTGGTACTAAAGCTGCTTAACTTCGCTGATCGGAACGAGAACCAATGTTTTCAGCTTGGTACTCTTTGCTGATCGGAGGAGAACCAGTGTTTTCAACTTCGTACTAAAGCTGCTTAACTTCGCTGATCGGAACGAGAACCAGTGTTTTCAGCTTGGTACTAAAGCTGCTTAACTTCGCTGATCGGAACGAGAACCAGTGTTTTCAGCTTGGTACTCGTTGCTGATCGGACGAGAACCAGTGTTTTCAGCTTGGTACTCGTTGCTGATCGGACGAGAACCAGTGATTTCAGCTTGGTACTAAAGCTGCTTAACTTCGTTGATCGGAACGAGAACCAATGTTTTCAGCTTTGGTAATCTTTGCTGATCAGACGAGAACCAGTGTTTTCAGCTTGGTACTAAAGCTGCTTAACTTCGCTGATCGGAACGAGAACCAATGTTTTCAGTTTGGTACTCTTTGCTGATCAGACGAGAACCAGTGTTTTCAGCTTGGTACTAAAGCTGCTTAACTTCGCTGATCGGAACGAGAACCAATGTTTTCAGCTTGGTACTCTTTGCTGATCGGACGAGAACCAATGTTTTCAGCTTGGTACTAAAGCTGCTTAACTTCGCTGATCGAAACGAGAACAAATGTTTTCAGCTTGGTACTCTTTGCTGATCGGACGAGAACCAGTGTTTTCAGTTTGGTACTAAAGCTGCTTAACTTCGGTGAACGTAAGAGAACCAGTGTTTTCAGGTTGGTACTCTTTGCTGATCGGACGAGAACCAGTGTTTTCAGCTTGGTACTAAAGCTGCTTAACTTCGCTGAACGTAAGAGAACCAGTGTTTTCAGGTTGGTACTCTTTGCTGATCGGACGAGAACCAGTGTTTTCAGCTTGGTACTAAAGCTGCTTAACTTCGCTGATCGGAACGAGAACCAATGTTTTCAGCTTGGTACTCTTTGCTGATCGGACGAGAACCAATGTTTTCAGCTTGGTACTAAAGCTGCTTAACTTCGCTGACCGGAACGAGAACCAGTGTTTTCAGCTTGGTACTAAAGCTGCTTAACTTCGCTGACCGGAACGAGAACCAGTGTTTTCAGCTTCGTACTCGTTGCTGATCGGACGAGAACCAGTGTTTTAAGCTTGGTACTAAAGCTGCTTAACTTCGCTGATCGGAACGAGAACCAATGTTTTCAGCTTGGTACTCTTTGCTGATCGGACGAGAACCAATGTTTTCAGCTTGGTACTAAAGCTGCTTAACTTCGCTGATCGGACGAGAACCAGTGTTTTCAGCTTGGTACTCTTTGCTGATCGGACGAGAACCAGTGTTTTCAGCTTGGTACTAAAGCTGCTTGACTTCGTTGATCGGACGAAAACCAGTGTTTTCAGCTTGGTACTAAAGCTACTTAACTTTGCTGATCGGACGAGAACCAGTGTTTTCAGCTTGGTACTAAAGCTGCTTAACTTCACTGATCGGAACGAGAACCAGTGTTTTCAGCTTGGTACTAAAGCTGCTTAACTTCGCTGATCGGAACGAGAACCAATGTTTTCAGCTTGGTACTCTTTGCTGATCGGACGAGAACCACTGTTTTCAGTTTGGTAGTAAAGCAGCTTAACTTCGCTGATCGGAAGGGGAACCAATGTTTTCATCTTGGTACTCTTTGCTGATCGGACGAGAACCAGTGTTTTCAGTTTGGTACTAAAGCTGCTTAACTTCGCTGATCGGAACGAGAACCAGTGTTTTCAGCTTGGTACTAAAGCTGCTTAACTTCGCTGATCGGAACGAGAACCAGTGTTTTCAGCTTGGTACTAAAGCTGCTTAACTTCGCTGATCGGAACGAGAACCAGTGTTTTCAGCTTGGTACTAAAGCTGCTTAACTTCGCTCATCGGAACAAGAACCAGTGTTTTCAGCTTGGTACTAAAGCTGCTTAACTTCGCTGATCGGACGAGAACCAGTGTTTTCAGCTTGGTACTCTTTGCTGATCGGACGAGAACCAGTGTTTTCAGCTTGGTACTCTTTGCTGATCGGACGAGAAACAGTGTTTTCAGCTTGGTACTAAAGCTGCTTAACTTCACTGATCGGAACGAGAAGCAGTGTTTTCAGCTTGGTACTCTTTGCTGATCGGACGAGAACCAATGTTTTCAGTTTGGTACTAAAGCTTCTTAACTTCGCTGATCGGAACGAGAACCAATGTTTTCAGCTTGGTACTCTTTGCTGATCGGACGAGAACCAGTGTTTTCAGCTTGGTACTAAAGCTGCTTAACTTCGCTGATCGGAACGAGAACCAGTGTTTTCAGCTTGGTACTAAAGCTGCTTAACTTCGCTGATCGGAACGAGAACCAGTGTTTTCACTTGGTACTCGTTGCTGATCGGACAATAACCAGTGATTTCAGCTTGGTACTAAAGCTGCTTAACTTCGTTGATCGGAACGAGAACCAATGTTTTCAGCTTGGTACTCTTTGCTGATCAGACGAGAACCAGTGTTTTCAGCTTGGTACTAAAGCTGCTTAACTTCGCTGATCGGAACGAGAACCAATGTTTTTAGCTTGGTACTCTTTGCTGATCGGACGAGAACCAGTGTTTTCAGTTTGGTACTAAAGCTGCTTAACTTCGCTGATCGGAACGAGAACCAATGTTTTCAGCTTGGTACTCTTTGCTGATCGGACGAGAACCAGTGTTTTCAGTTTGGTACTAAAGCTGCTTAACTTCGCTGATCGGAACGAGAACCAATGTTTTCAGCTTGGTACTCTTTGCTGATCGGAGGAGAACCAGTGTTTTCAACTTGGTACTAAAGCTGCTTAACTTCGCTGATCGGAACGAGAACCAGTGTTTTCAGCTTGGTACTAAAGCTGCTTAACTTCGCTGATCGGAACGGGAACCAGTGTTTTCAGCTTGGTACTCGTTGCTGATCGGACGAGAACCAGTGATTTCAGCTTGGTACTAAAGCTGCTTAACTTCGTTGATCGGAACGAGAACAAATGTTTTCAGCTTGGTACTCTTTGCTGATCGGACGAGAACCAGTGTTTTCAGTTTGGTACTAAAGCTGCTTAACTTCGGTGAACGTAAGAGAACCAGTGTTTTCAGGTTGGTACTCTTTGCTGATCGGACGAGAACCAGTGTTTTCAGCTTGGTACTAAAGCTGCTTAACTTCGCTGAACGTAAGAGAACCAGTGTTTTCAGGTTGGTACTCTTTGCTGATCAGACGAGAACCAGTGTTTTCAGCTTGGTACTAAAGCTGCTTAACTTCGCTGATCGGAACGAGAACCAATGTTTTCAGCTTGGTACTCTTTGCTGATCGGAGGAGAACCAATGTTTTCAGCTTGGTACTAAAGCTGCTTAACTTCGCTGATCGGAACGAGAACAAATGTTTTCAGCTTGGTACTCTTTGCTGATCGGACGAGAACCAGTGTTTTCAGTTTGGTACTAAAGCTGCTTAACTTCGGTGAACGTAAGAGAACCAGTGTTTTCAGGTTGGTACTCTTTGCTGATCGGACGAGAACCAGTGTTTTCAGCTTGGTACTAAAGCTGCTTAACTTCGCTGAACGTAAGAGAACCAGTGTTTTCAGGTTGGTACTCTTTGCTGATCAGACGAGAACCAGTGTTTTCAGCTTGGTACTAAAGCTGCTTAACTTCGCTGATCGGAACGAGAACCAATGTTTTCAGCTTGGTACTCTTTGCTGATCGGACGAGAACCAATGTTTTCAGCTTGGTACTAAATCTGCTTAACTTCGCTGACCGGAACGAGAACCAGTGTTTTCAGCTTGGTACTAAAGCTGCTTAACTTCGCTGATCGGAACGAGAACCAATGTTTTCAGCTTGGTACTCTTTGCTGATCGGACGAGAACCAATGTTTTCAGCTTGGTACTAAAGCTGCTTAACTTCGCTGATCGGACGAGAACCAGTGTTTTCAGCTTGGTACTCTTTGCTGATCGGACGAGAACCAGTGTTTTCAGCTTGGTACTAAAGCTGCTTGACTTCGTTGATCGGACGAAAACCAGTGTTTTCAGCTTTGTACTAAAGCTACTTAACTTTGCTGATCGGACGAGAACCAGTGTTTTCAGCTTGGTACTAAAGCTGCTTAACTTCACTGATCGGAACGAGAACCAGTGTTTTCAGCTTGGTACTAAAGCTGCTTAACTTCGCTGATCGGACGAAAACCAGTGTTTTCAGCTTGGTACTGCCGTTGGCTAGTCAAAATCACCTCTTCTTATTTGCATAGAAGAACGTATCAAGTCTTGGTCAAAGATTCTTTCTCAGAAACAATCCATTATCTCAGGAGTCCCCGTTAGGATCACTCTGAAAATCGACTATATTATTACCTATCTTCCTATTGCTTTCCGTTCGTCCTTTCTCGGCTTGTGGATTTGTCAAAACAGTTGCTCCACCATATCTTTCTAAGCGACGGACAAATTTAATGGAAGTTTGTGACGCTGGTGAAGTCAAATGGAAGTTTGTGACGCTGGATTGTCACGTGGTATAAAAATTTAACTCCCATTCTTCCTTTCCTCCCTAAAAAGGGGAAATACGAAAGCCATTGTTCCGCTATATCTCCAGGAAGCAAGTGCCAAAAGTAACAAGCTATGCGTCAAATGAAAGCTTATGACATGGGGAGTGTCGTAGGATATAAAAAATTCCCCGCTTTAAAAAAGAGGAAATATGAAAAAGGTTGTTCCTCTACATCTACGAAATGCGTGGGCCGAACGTATCAAGTTGTATGTCAAATGAAGGCTTGTGACGTGGGGAATGTTGTGGGAAATAAAAATATATCCCGGCTTTATTTTTTTCTCTCATGAAAAGGGGCGGGGGTGGCTCAGTCAGTAGCGCGTCAGGTTCGTAATCTGCATTTCCCAAGTTCGAGTCCCAGCTGGGCTTGCGTTGAGATTTACCTCCGGAAAAATCCCCGCTATTCCCATGGTCAGTAAGGGACACCGCTGGCCTTGTAAATGCCGCCGTCCGTCGGATGGAACGTTAAGCCGTGGCACCTTGTATGTGAGAGCCATACCATGTGCACGTTAAAGAACACGCTGGATGGCCTTGACGTGAGCTACCATCTGTCTCCTAAGAGCTGTTCCAGTGGCTCCCCTCCCCACAACCTTCTCTGAGTCCTCGGGGTCCTTGTGAAGTGGCCATTTAGCCCACTGGGTGAAAAAAAATCGCCGCTAGAAGGTAAAACAACCCAACCTAAAATCCTCTCCCCCTGAAAAAGGGGAAATGTGAAAATCATTCCATTATATGTTCCAAATGCGTGGCCGCACAGGTAGGGGCTAGGTTCAAATGAAGTCTCAAATAAGGACCTTTGTTGACTAATTCGAATTATGCCTCCCCCCCGACCATTTAGGGGTGGGGGTTCGATCTTAACGAGTTATATCTCAAATTAAAGCTTGTGACATTACCAATGTCGTGGGATACCTCAAACATGACTCCAAAAAAATAAGAGGAAAAATTTGGTTGATAGCTATGAATCATATAACAAATAAAAGTTTCAGATGTTAGATGTTTTTAGTGACAAAAAAAAAATAAATTTAAAAAAAATAAAAAAAATACCTGTTTTTCTACAAGCGCTTTAAAAAGTAGAAAATAAGCCTAAAGCATATCGATGGTGCAATCAGTCACTGAGATCGTATTCACTTCAAAGGAAGAGAGGGCGCCGATTTACCTTCTCCACAAGATGGCCGGTGCTCTCTCTTCTTTCGAAGTGAATTCGAAATCACCCGTCACATTGGAATCAGTTGGGTTGTTGGGTTGTTTCACCTCTGAGCAGCACTTTTTTGCACACCATGGGCTAAATGGCCAGGTCACATGGACCCCGAAGGCTCGGAGAAGGTTGGGGGAGGGGACCCACTGGAACAGCTGTTGGGAGACAGATGGTAGCCTCCCGTCAAGGCCTCCAGCGTGTTCTTTAACGTGCACAGGGTATGGCTCTCCCGCACACGGAGCCACGGCTTAACGTCCCATACGACGGACGGCGGCCTTTTCAAGCCCATCGGTGTCCCCTACTGACCGTAGGCAGGGCGGAGAGTTTTGCGGAGATAAATCTCAACGCTGACCCAGCTGGGACTCGAACCTGGGAACTACAGATTACGAGCCTGGCGCGCTACCGACTGAGCCACCCCCGCCCCATTTGTGCAAGCCTTCTTGATAACATCTATTGTTCAACTGAAAGCTGTACGCTTTTTTGACATACCTGCAACAGCTTCCAGGGATCCATCTCCTAGTAGCTGCTTCCCCACAGAAACCCTTTCGAGAATGCTAAATCCTCTTGCCTTTCACATCTTTATAATTTGTGACTGGAATACTGGCGTCCGAAAGAGCAGCGGTGAATTGGTCCCAAATCTGTCGAGCCTCGATGGCATATCGCACGGTTTGTGCTCACAAAACGGTAAGGGTATAACTATTGAACCATGTATACACCGCAGCAGCAATTTATTCGTCGTGGTTTGCACCTAAGCGAAGTGGGACGGGGGTGGCTCAGTTGGTAGAGCGTCAGGCTAGTAATCTGCAGGAATCTCCGCAAAATTCTCCGCCCTGACCACGGTCAGTAGGGCCGTGGGGCTTGGAAATGCCGCCGTCCGTCGGATGGGACGTTAACCCGTGGCCCCGTGTGCAGGAGAGCCTTACCCTGTGCATGTTAAAGAACACGCTGGATGGCCTTGACAGGAGGCTACCATCTGTCTCCCAATAGCTGTTCCAGTGGGTCCCCTCTCCCAACATTCTCTGAGCTTTCGGGGTCCATGTGACCTGGCCATTTAGCCCATTATGTGCAAAAAAGTGCCACTCACAATCCAACCCAACCTAAGCGAGGTACATTTGATATGAAATCAGGCCATGTAACGTAATCAACCTCAACACACTTCTGCCCCTGCTGCATTTCTGCCCGGTCCTCTATCACCCAAAAGAATTGCCAATCTTCAAAGAAAATTTTGCAACACTGAGAGTTTAATGGACTCAGAGAACAGTTGCTTTGATTTTTCTCTTAGACCGCTGTTAAATACATCATTATAAAAGATTCTTAATCCTTTTTCCTCCAGTGATCAGAGATTCTCTCATTAACAATAAAACATAAATTACATTCTTCGTCCCCCCCCCCCAAAAAAAAAACAATGACGGTCCAGCAAACAGAAAACGAGATCATTAATTCTCTAAAGAATCAAAGAGTTTTCCGAATTCCATCGGTGACAAGGGACGCAATTAAGCTCAGCCAAATGGGGAAAATACAATCAGCGTGGGCTATAGTTAAAAATTGTTCTTTATTTTATTTCAACTCACACTGGTCAGGAAACTGTTCATTGGTAATTCTTCTGGATGAATGTTGCAGAGGAAACTCTCAGCCATTCTTAAGAGGTCGTCAAGTTTGAAATTTAATGAAAGATTCCTGAATGAAGTTGAATGGGATCAGCTACTTTTTTGCTCGTGAAAAGATGTTAAGCTTCGAATCATACGCAACAATGTACACAGGGGAAGTTATTAAGAAGCTGCAATGGTTGTCTTCGTAAGAAAGAAGCGGAATTCTATCTCCTATCAACTCTTTGCTTCGGTTATATCGAAAATCTTTGTGTTTAGAGAAAGTAAGATTTCATTGCTCGCATTTAATCACACTGCCTGGAACTGCTTTTTGTTCAAGTTGTGAGGATGTTATTAAGACTTTGTAGGTTTCCAAGGCGACTTCTTTTTTTTTTATCATATACAGCATAAATCTGAGTATTGGTACAGAGAACCCATATTTCAGAGGTGAAAACGCTTAGTAATATTATTGATTTTTAAATTAAAAATTGGCAACATATTTTAGATGAATAGTTAAAATGTTTTATCACTTAATATGAAGTGTATTTATTTTTATTACTGACGTTATATAATTCATTAGGCGTTTCGAAAACATAAAGAACTCTTTCTAGGTTCGGTTGTTTTACCTCTGAGCGGCACTTTTTTGCACACAATGGGCTAAATGGCCAGGTCACAAGGACTCCGAAGGCTCAGAGAAGGTTGGGGGAGGGAACCCACTGGAACAGCTGTTGGGAGGAAGATGGTAGCCTCCCGTCAAGGCTATCCAGCGTGTTCTTTAACGTGCACAGGGTATGGCTCTCCCGCACACGGGCCACGGCTTAACGTCCCATCCGACGGACGACGGCCTTATCCAAGCCCATCGGTGTTCCCTACTGACCGTGGACAGGGCGGGGAATTTTGCAGAGATGAATCACAACGCTGATCCAGCTTGGGACTCTTTCTAATTCTAACATTTCAACCAAGTGCAAGTATGTCAACAGGATCGGATTTGTTTCTTTCTTTTTTGGGGGGGAGGGGGAGTATTTCCTTGAGAATTCATTAGTCCCATATTTACAATAAATTTCCTATGTTGTTCTGCTATTGAATCAAGCTTTAGATTTCATTTCTATTTTTAACATTTTCTCTCTACAAAAACGCCTAATTTCGAAGTTACAGAATTTTAGACTAGGCTTTTGTTTACAAATTGTAGTGTGAATCATATTGTTTCGTTTTAAAGCATCGAAAGAATAAAAAACATATTTCAACACACACACTTCAGTTGAAAGATTATAGCGGTCTACTCTTTGCTTTCGAAGTCTTCCATCAATTCTTCCGTTACAGACAGATATCTTTCATTTTTATAGATTCTAATCACGTGTAAAACTAAGAATTTAATGTATATTATAGAAACGTTAACAGGGTCTGGCTCTTGTGCCCTCTAATGTCGAGACGCTCCTGGATAATATATAATTAATTCGTTTTATAAGATAATGATAAGGTTTAATCTTAGTTCTCGAATGGGGATAATACTTTCTCCTATATAAATATATGTTTGACGATATTAATACTTCAGATATTATGTTTCTTTTAATGAACGCATAACGTTTCATAAATAAATTATATGGGCGGAATAAATCAATATTTTTTATCTCATAAATCTTCGTTTAATGATGAATTAGTAAAAATAATTTTCTTGTAGATATTTATTTTCGTAAAATTTCCCCCCTCTTTGACAACTTCTTCGGTAAAAATGAAAAATATCAACTTAAAATAAGTCTTCAATAAATGAGAAAAGTTTTTCGTGAATAAAGTTTAATTGAATGAAAGCAATCATTTTTATAAGTAAGTTTTCAATATTGAAAGCAATTCACTTAAGTATCCTTCCATTAAAAGATTACATTTTTTTTCTGTACAAACGTTTAATATCTTAAAACCGTATTTAAAAAATAATAAATCTCAGAAACGATATCAGTTTAATCTTCTGAGAGAGTTGTAAGACATATCCAATATTTTCTTTCTGATGATGTTTTAACTGCCGAGGGAAAAATACTTTTTCAGCGCGCATGCTTTTTAAAATATTCATTTGGGCAGCAATGTTTGCACTGAACACAAATGGTGATTATATTTCTCTTTATACATATCAACTTTTTATTTTCAACCAAGTAAATGAATTTCAACTTCGAGACCGAGCTCAAAGCATCGGAATTAAAATTACAATTCAGTCCGATTTGAATGTCTCACCTCGAGACAAAAACAAATACTTCTTTCGAGATTCTGCTTTTGTATTTTTTTTTTGTTCTTTCTTAAATATTGGAAATTATCGTCACGTCTCACGCTACAGAATGGTATTAATAACAAAGCGGAAGATAATTGCAAATTCTTAGTCCCAAAGCGTTGCCTGCAAAAATGGCTTACAGAAGAGATTAAAGCAGATTTGTAAACAAGGAAAAATTGTCTCGTTCTCTTGGGAGTAGAAGCATTAATGATCTTCGGGTGTCGGTAAATAGTGCGCAGATGAACGCAATAGTGCAGCGTTCTTAAACGCTGATGCGAAACACTAAGCGCATTTCCTATCTAATGCAAAATTCCATTCACAAGATGAAAAGCAAAACTTATGGGATTAAGAAGATTAAAAGGAAAGCTCTTCCTTCGGGGTACTTAAAGATGCAAAATTCTCGATATCTCACTGATGTTTAATGGTCTCATATTCTCTCTGTAGCTGACAACAACTGGAAATATAAAAAAAAACAGGTTGGATTGTTTTACCTCTGAGCGGCACTTTTTTGCACACAATGGGCTAAATGGCCAGGTCACATGGACCCCGAAGGCTCAGAGAAGGTTGGGGGAGGGGACCCACTGGAACAGCTGTTGGGAGACAGTTGGTAGCCTCCCGTCAAGGCCATCCAGCGTGTTCTTTAACGCACAGGATATGTCTCTCCCGCACACGGAGCCACGGCTTAACGCCCCATCCGACGGACGGCGGCCTTTCCAAGTCCATCGGTGTCCCCTACTGACCGTGGGCAGGGCGGGGAATTTTGCGAAGATAGATCTCAACGCTGACCAAGCTGGGACTCGAACCTGGGAACTACAGATTAGGAGCCTGGCGCGCTACCGACTGAGCCACCCATAATGTTATGAGCAGATGTGAGCATCCATTCATTGCTATCAATGAGTCGAATGAATAAGAAGCTGAAAATATTGTGTTTCGCCGTGAATAGGACCCAAACTACCTCCTCCCAGTTAAATGCCAGGTGTTCTTCAACACTAAACTCTCAGCGATTAAATATTTCGGAGATCAGAGACAATAATTAACAAGTAAACGGAATACCAGGTGATATGGGCGAGAAATGGTTTTGGGTGGGAAAATTCCACTGTATATCGTCCTAAAAACAAGTTTACGAAATTTGAAAATGAATCTGGGAATATTCCCTAATCAAAGTGGAATAAACCAAGGCCTTTTATGTCATTCTCATATTTGTAGTCATACGGTAATAAGTCGGTGATAACTTTGTTTGGATTGCTCTCCATTTGTTGAAAGGCTAACTGTTCCTTCAGCTGATGTGTCTTATAAAGATTTCGACAATTATTTGATTCGCCCGTGTCGCCATCTACGTCGTAAACGGACAACCAAGTTGCCATATATGTGAATGAATAATATTAAGTTGGGTTGTTTTACCTCTGAGCAGCACTTTTTTGCACACCATAGGCTAAAATGGCCAGGTCACATGGACCCCGAAGGCTCAGAGAAGGTTGGGGGAGGGGACCCACTGGAACAGCTGTTGGGAGACAGATGGTAGCCTCCCGTAAAGGGCATCCAGCGTGTTCTTTAACGTGCATAGGGTATGACTCTCCCGCACACGGAACCACGGCTTAACGTCCCATCCGACGGACGGTGGCCTTTCCAAGCCCATCGGTGTCCCCTACTGACCGTGGGCAGGGCGGGGAGTTTTGCGTAGATAAATCTCAACGCTAACCCAGCTGGGACTCGAACCTGGGAACTACAGATTACGAGCCTGGCGCGCTACCGACTGAGCCACCCCCCTCCCCTGCCGTGAGAGTGAGTTCCCATGTTTACAAGATATCTCCTGTGATACTCTAACATTGATCTATGAATAAGTTTTTAACATTTGCAAGATTTGGCTCTTTCTCATTAATGTAACTCACTCAGGTCAGCTATCAATGAATTTTAACGTTTTCAGGATATGGCTCTTTCTCGTTAACGAAAATCACCCAGGGCAACTATCAATTAGTTTTTAGGATTTACAGGGTATGGTTCTAATCTAACAGTAACATCCAGTCCAACAGATTGTGCCCTTCCCGTCTGGGATAGCTCATTTCGTAGCGCGTCAGGATTATAATCTGTAGTTCCAAGTTTCGAGTTCAGTTGAACCAGAGTCGAAATTTATCTCCGCAAAAATGGACTACGAAAATGGACTCCGCCATGGCTCCGTGTGCGGGAGAGCCATACCCTGTGCACGTTAAAAGAAATGTCCTTTACGGGAGCTACCATCTGTCTCCTAACAGATGTCCAGTGGGTCTTCTCCCCCTAACCTTCTCTGAGCGCTCGGAGCCCTTCTGATTTGGTCATTTAGCCCGTTGTGGGCAAAAAAATTCCCTCTCAGAAGTAAAACTATCAAATCCTTTCGAGGTCCCAGTGACAAGCCGTTTTAGCAATTGTATAGCACAGAAAAATCAATCCGGATAAATCAGCACACTCACTGGCAAGCCATCAACACACCCACTGGCTCCAATTTAATTTTCAGTACAAGTTCAGTTTCAAGTGCTTATTAATAATCCTTCATCTTATCTTAATAGTTTTTTTCATCTTGTCATAATTTTAAATCTCACCATTTCCTTTTCCTTAAAATAATACCCCTTTTGTTTTTTCACCTGTGGACTTGCTCCTCTTCCTGCCTGTGCTCTCGACAGCTGCAACTAGAGCGAACCCCGTCAGCCAGTCCTACTGATTTCGATTAACTGCCACATCATATCGTTGGCGGGTGGAACAACGAGCTCTCAGCAGACACAGCAGGCTGGCCTGTGGCTCGCAGCAGAAAAGCGGGCTTCTAATAGCAGGCAGCAAGGCTCTGGCACCCTTGGCGGAATTGAGATCAATATCATTTGGTTTCTGCAACATGCACCATTGTCGATGCTCTGATGCAACGGGGAAGAGAGATGGAGGAGGGGGGGTTGCAAAAGCAGGGGTTCAGCGCTCGTATCGCAGGTAAGACAAACTGCTGAGCTCCAAAGAGGGAGATAAAGGGGCTTCTCAGATGAGCATTTCGCTATCACATTCTGCCCAAGAAAATGGGTTACTCAAAAGATTTTCAGAGCAGAATGATTGCTTTTCAGATGTATGAAATGGACTCGATCCATTTTCCGGAATTCAAGCTTATTTTTGTTTATTTCTTTGTGTAAAGCGATTTTTGAATTTTTGTTTATTTCTTGTGTTTACGAAAGTCATGTTGAAATTCAAAGTTGTGTATTAAAATTTGGCCTCGTCTATTGGGCAAAAAACGTATGGCGTTATTTGGAAGTTAACAAACGAATCAAACGAAGCAATTGCTTTCATAGAATTTTAATTTTTTTATAGCTTTGATCAAAAACTGCGACAAAAATACTTTTTTTTGGTAAAAAATTGCATTTTTAGTGGTATTTGAAATTGCTACCTTATTTGGAGACCTAAACCCCTTACCAACTAAGAGGTTAATTAAAATGTTACCTCCCTGAAATTCAGCGACAAATATATTTTTCCTGTGGAATTTAGGGAAAAATATGTTGCTTGCTTGTAATTTACATGAAAATATTTGTTTCTTTGTAATTTATGGAAAAATATATTATGTCACTAAAAGGTACTGAGAAATATTTAGCCGGTTTAGAATCGAGCGGTTGGATTTTTTACCTCTGAGCGGGACTTTTTTACGCACCATAGGCTAAATGCCCAGGTCACAAAGACCCACATTATAAAGCACATGTAGGAAGATAAATTTTTAATTTTATTAATTTATATATTTTATTTTTGCTTTTTAATGGCAATTTCCCAGCGAATTTTGGCACGGAAAAACCTTTCTTTGCTCTTCTTCAAAGGAACGAATTTTTATATATCCTCTGTTATTCTGCACTTCAAAAATTTCATTTGACACATGATGCGTTTTGATCAACCCATTAAATTTTGTTCTATCTTTTGAGAGCAGCCAAAGGATGGGCAACAATACCAAGATCAAAATAAGATACCTACAATCCTAAGACAGGTTCTCCTAAAAATAATTTTTTAAGCCAGAACTCTAACCATTGTTTGGCCAAAAAACAATACTAAATATATAACTGTAAAACACAAATATTAATTTTCAGATCAGAATCCTTAGGCATAACATGAAAGCACCAAGAATTCCCTGAAATGCACTTGAGAGGATTATGTTCATTTCCTCAGGTTTAGATTGTCTGCAGCTCCTACACAGGGTTGGGGATGGCTCAGTCGGTAGCACGCCGGGCTCGTAATGCAGTTCCCAGGTTCGAGTTTCATATGGGTCAGCAATGAGATTGGTAAGGCAGCCGTCCGTTAAATGGGAAGTTATAAGCCGTGGCCCCACCTTGGGCACACGAAGCCTTACCATACCTTGGGCACATTGAAGAACATGCTGAATGGCCTTGACGGTAGACTACCAGCTGTCTCCTAACAGCTGTCCAGTGGGTCCCTCCCCCAACCTTTTCTGAGCCCTCGGGGTCCTTGTGGCCTGGCTATTAGGGGCGGGGGTGGCTCAGTCGGTAGCGCGCCAGACTCCTAATCTGTAGTTCCCAGGTTCGAGTCCCAGCTGTGTCAGCGTTGAGATTTTTCTCCGCAAAATTCCCAGCCCTGCCCACGGTCAGTAGGGGACACCGATGGGCTTGGAAAGGCCGCCGTCCGTCAGATGGGACGTTAAGCCGTGGCCCCGTGTGCGGGAGAGCCATACCCTGTGCACGTTAAAGAACACGCTGGATGGCCTTGACGGGAGGCTACCATCTGTCTCCCAACAGCTGTTCCAGTGGGTCCCCTCCCCCAACCTTCTCTGAGCCTTCGGGGTCCATGTGACCTGGCCATTTAGCCCATGGTGTGCATAAAAGTGCCGCTCAGAGGTAAAACAACCCAACATCCCAAAGCCTGGCTATTTAGCCCATGGTGTGCAAAAAAGTGCTGCTCAGAGGTAAAACAACCCAATCCTCCATTGTATATTTTCAAATAATTATTTGCTTGCGAGCTATTCACGCAGGAATATGCCAAGGATCTTTGTAATCACCTAGTGGGAGAGACCAGAGCGTGAATCTTCGATCGACTTTGATCTTTCCGCCTTAACCTCAGCAACTGCTGTTCAAGCTCAACAGGTAATACCAAGGTCGCAGTCTGTTTGCATGCCACTGAGCTCGAATGAGAGAGAATAAAATGCCCTTTTTGTCAGTTTTGAAAGAAGTACAGTCGCTCAAAAAAGTATCCGAACGCTATGGTTGGTTACAGAATTCAGAAAAAATATCTGGCAACGATTATTTTAGAAATTAGTGATCTGGCAACCTTTGTGTCACGTGATTACAGAATTCAGGAAAAATATCTGGAGCGTGTACAGCAACTGTACACGCTCCAGTTACCATTAACAGCAAACTGGAGCGTGTGCAGTTATTGCGCACGCTCCAGTTTGCTCTGAACGGTAACTGCACACGCTCAATATTTCCCTGAGTGAGCCCACACGATCTAGTATCAAAATAATATGACCACTTACAGTCGCTCAAAAAAGTATCCGAACACTATGGTTGATTACAGAATTCAGAAAAAATATCTGGCAACGTTTTTTTAGAAATTAGTGATCTGGCAACCTTCGTGTCACGTGACACGATGGTTGTCAGATATTTTTTCTGAATTCTGTAATCAACCATAGCGTTCGGATACTTTTTTGAGCGACTGTACAAATCAACGAATATAGAGAAAAATGTTTGAATTTTAATGAACGTGAAAAGTCGTATCCAGGTAATTTAAACTAGAATAATTGTTATTCACATTGCTCTAGTTGTTTGTTTAGTCAAGATGTTACAACTAATCATTTGCATATTAAAAATGGAAGTAATCAGT
Source organism: Ryuthela nishihirai (assembly GCA_038380435.1). Taxonomy (NCBI): domain Eukaryota; kingdom Metazoa; phylum Arthropoda; class Arachnida; order Araneae; family Heptathelidae; genus Ryuthela; species Ryuthela nishihirai. Next base: position 5,794,748 of record JAWZYU010000004.1, read on the forward strand.
CTGAAGCCGTCAAAATAAAACTGAGCGACATAAAAAAAAACCCCTCATTGCTATTCTGTGAATCCTGAATTTTACATTTGCACATCCAAAGACATGCATTTTTAAACACTCCAGAGTGACGTTGTTTAATTAAGCGATGATTATTGTTTGTCAAATTATTTTAATTTGCTGTCTTTGTGCCATTCTTTCACCAGCATTAGAGAAAGAATAAACAGTAAATGCTGTTTGCAGTTGCCAATGTAATTTGTGGGTTGTTGTTCATCTAGGCGGTCCCAGCAAGCTGTGTGTCCAGGTGTAATGTGCCATGGAACTTCTCTGTACACAGAAGATAGGAAGCCAACAGCCCGAGACAATCCGCCACCGATCGTCCTCTGCTGTGACGTCACCTGGATCGATGCTTCCGTGTGAGGTCGCTGGCGTCTGCAGCCTGTTGCTGGCTGGCATCCGCGATGCAACGTGAGCAGCTGCTCGCGTAGAATTTGCCCTGCCTATGGGAGTTGGACTCGCATGTGCACTACGAATGGCTTCATGTCGCCTTTCATTCTCGTGGATTACGTGTCTCCTTGGTACTCTGACATCTGGCCCAAGTGCAATAGCAAAGAAGACACCCTGAACGCCAGTGTACTGGATGGTGTGGATGTCTTTACGCTTACGATAGGATGCTCGGAGCACGAAGTTCAATACCAAGTGCAGAATGACCTGAATGTGGGGTTCACTGCTCGGTCATCTGTGTTATGTGGTAGATTGGATACAGAGCAGCATGTAAACTGCAGTACAGTTTGTGCTAAAGCTTGCAGAAAGGCCCTCTGTGTTGTTTAAGCTTTTCTACGTTTTTATCACCGTGTTCATTCACATGCCTTGCCGTTCATGGCGATGTTGTCTCTGCGGAATAGTGCTTGCCATGAAACGCGTAGGATGCTTTTCGTACGTTCATTATCATCTGTTACGAAAGGAAACGTAACGCATTGTCAATGGCTTCGATGTCTTTCGCACGAGTGCTTGAATAGGTGGACGCATTAGTTTGACGGGAAACATTTCGGTTGATGATGTAAGAATCGCGATTCTATGTCGACGATTAATAGCTCAGAAATTATTTAGAAAGGAAGGTATAAGGAAATGTGTTATATATATATATCCTGGTGCTAAAACGATATTGGGTTAACTGAGCCTATTTTTTTATGGATCATTTCACAAAGTATGAGTACATTAAATGCACTGTACATATCTCGACTGTGTAAAGTACGAACTACAAGAGTTAACAAGCCGATATCCAAAGTAAAAATCATATCATAGCTAGATTGCAAAAAAAAGGTGTAATTCACTGAAATTTAAATCCCAATCGTTGTTGTTAGTGCCAAAGATGAAATAATTGTTGGGTAAGAATTATTTTAGTGTGAGAAATGCATTTTTTTCTTTAATCTCGTCACTAAACAAACATAAGGCGGGTGATTTAACTGAGGAAGAAGTTTTTTAACCAGATAGATGCGAAAGATTTACTGTCGTTTTCCTTCCGAGTCGTAGTCATGCATCAATATATCTGTTTAGATAGAGTAGCGACTATTGATACCGAAACCTTGAGAGGCAGACAGCAAGAAGGCTAATCTGTGGCCGTCATGAAGCAATGGCATCTTTCGCCAAACATCTCAGCACACATTTGTACTTCCACATGGAAAGAGCAAACAGGAAGCCAGGAAACACCCAGGCAACCACTTCGGGTTTCCATCAAGATCCTTCCGGTAGTCATAGACAGAGATCATGGAACAAAGAGAATGATCGTTTGGATTTGACCAGCGAACGTCGCAATTATGGCGGTGGCAGTGGTGGTGGTGGTAGTGGGGGATCCGACCACGACTTCAGCCCCAGACACATGGGATCCGAGCACCGGGGAAGCATCATGGGTCGAGACTGGCCCGAAGACTACTTCAGTTATAGCCCGTACCTCCTGACGCCTGACCTGACAGCCAAGTCACGGACGCGTCGGCGAGCGACGAGGAAGCACCCCGGATCTCGATACGAACTGTGCACGGATCAGCTGTGCCTCGAAGATGATGACTATGGCCATCCTCTCGCTGAACATCCGAGGTTGAGGCCTCCCGAGCCGACTTCACCGCTGTTGGACCGACGGGTCTTGCCCCCGACACCCAACAGCGGATCGAGGGGCAGGAAAGCGACCCCTTCTTCCCTCGAGGAGAACGGGGAGCAGGATTGCTTCATTGTTCCTGCGCACGTGCGAGCACGTTTCCTTCCTCTGAAGAATGTAAGTGGTTCTTTCCATTCTCTGACTTTATTTAGACTTTGTTTTTACTTTTTACGAACTTAATAGACTTTGTTTTTAACATATGCAAATGAAAGAAGAAACACAAAACTGATATACGAATTTGTTTCAATCTTTTCCTGATAAGATACGGACGAATGTAACACGTTTTAGTAGAAGTGTTTGGTAAATCTTTTTAAGGCCAATTCATTTTTTTGTTGTTTAATTAAATGCTCGAATGCATATACTGTTTATCAGTTTTTACCAGACATGCATATTTTTTATTAGGACCTGCAGTTTAACTAAATTAATAACCAAGCAAATGTGAAAAAATTACAAATCTGCTCCCGGGCACGAACTGAAGATCTCAATGTTATGCGCCAATTGCTCTACCAGTTGCAATTAATCGGTAGCGATATTATGATGGTCGTTATTAACCCTTAACATCTATTGTGACAGGGTTGGGTTGTTTTACCTCTGAGCAGCACTTTTTTGCAGACCATGGGCTAAATAGCCAGGTCACATGGACCCCGAAGGCTCAGGGATGGTTGGGGGAGGGGACCCACTGGAACAGCTGTTGGGAGACAGATGGTAGCCTCCCGTCAAGGCCATCCAGCGTTTTCTTTAACGTGCACAGGGTATGTCTCTCCCGCACACGGGGCCACGGCTTAACGTCCCATCCGACGGACGGCGGCCTTTCCAAGCCTATCGGTGTCCGCTACTGACCGTGGGCAGGGCGGGGAGTTTTGCGTAGATAAATCTCAACGCTAACCCAGCTGGGACTCGAACCTGGGAACTACAGATTACGAGCGTGGCGCTCTACCGACTGAGCCACCCCTGCCCCTCTCTATTATGACAGAAAGTGAGTTCTATTCTTCTGAACTGAATTTGATCTCCAAACTGTAAAATTTGATTTCTTTGAGATTTTTTGACATTTAACGTCGTGCGTTGTTATCTATATGCAGCCCTAAATCTTCTCTACGCTTATTTTAAGAACTCTATCTAGGAGTCTTTTCACATATATATATATTCCTGCAGCATTTACAATATTCCGTAACTTATACATAAACTTATTAAATATTTGCACCCACAAAAAGGAAGACAAAATCGAAACAAACTATTTAGATTTGTAGCCTTCATCATTATTAATTTATTGTCTTATCATATCAACTGAATATTGCAGTTTTTTTTATTAAAGACACGTTTCTTGTAAATATTCGAACATCGCATCGTTCAACAACTTTCCTTCATTCTTATCATTATCAAACGAATACATTCGATTTACTCCTCATCTTCATTTCTCGTCAATGTCACATACAGTCGCTCAAAAAAGTCTCCGAACACTTATGGTTGATTACAGAATTCAGAAAAAATATCTGCCAACGTTTTTTTTTTTAGAAATTACACCCAGGCAATACAATAAGATTTTTTTTTAGAAATTAGTGATCTGGCAACCTTCGTGTCACGTGACACGAAGGTTGTCAAATCACTAATTTCTAAAAAAATCGTTGCCAGATATTTTTTCTGAATTCTGTAATCAACAGTAGTGTTTGGATACTTTTTAATATATATAATGCGTATGAATATATAATGCAATGAATATGGAGCGTGTGCAGTTACCGTTCACAGCAAACTGGAGCGGTTGCGGTTAATGTTCACAGCAAACTGGAGTGGTTGCGGTTAATGTTCACAGCACATTGGATCGTTTGAGCTCACAAAGATCTGGATCGTGTTGGCTCACTCACGGAAATATTGAGCGTGTGCAGTTGCTGTACACGCTCCAGATATTTTTCCTGAATTCTGTAATCACGTGACACGAAGGTTGACAGATCACTAATTTAAAAAAAATCGTCGCTAGATATTTTTTCTGAATTCTGTAATCAACCATAGTGTTCGGATACTTTTTTGAGCGACTGTACTAAACCCATCTTCGGTGCACAGTCTCCTGCATTATTATTATTACCAATTAGTTTTTGAGCAGCAATAAAATGATATGCAATTTTTCTTTCGATCGCTTTCTTTCCATTCAGATTTTCAAGTAAGCATTATTATTGATCCAACCTTCAACTCTAATCTTTGTCATTCGAGATGAATGTTTGTCCGTTTAAGAGTTCAACTGAAAATTGGTGCCAGTCTGATTGTCTTCGGTCGCAATGGAACAGAAACTTCCCTTAAGCTCCTTAATCCCCTTAATCTCCTTAATCTGACATAATAAATCCAAAACTTGAAAACACACTTTTGATTAATCAGCATTCTTCTTTTATGAAAATTCAGTCCTTGCTTAATTAATGCGAAAGCTAATTAATTAAGTCATCAGAGTGGAAACGACTTATTTCTCAATGTTCCATTACCACTTCTAATACCCAAAAATTAAACTCTTTCTGTCCTGCCAAATTTAAAATTTCGACATATTTTTACAATGGTATTTATTTTTTCTGTATAAAATTGGTATTATGCAGTGATTTAGATAGGATATGGGAATAATATTTCTATTAAGAAATCGCTAGTGCATCAATTTACATTACCAAAAACATCAAACAAGTTTTTCAAAAAACCTGGCTGTCTGAAATCGACTCTCAACAAAGTATTGAAATATAAATTGAAAGAAAATATTGTTATATCTTCCGAATAATAATAATTCCGAAATAAATTAATGCTTTTACCGATTTTGAACATTCCAAGTCATTTTCGCATTATTCCGTCATTTGGTATTGTTACAATCACAAATTACGCTTTCAAGATCTTTTTCGGTCTGAAGTGATTAGAGTATTGCCAATTTTAGTGCTATTAACCACTATTTTAGCCATTAAGATCAACTGAAACAGGAATGGACAATCAAACTGGAAAGTATTGATTGGACTTCTGTGAATTATGAAATTTTGAGAACGCAGGCGTGACCCAAAGTGGGGGGGGGGAGCGACATAATAACTAACATAATGCTTTTAATTTACGATGTGTTATTATGATTATAATTTATATCATTCACCGAATGATCATAGAAATTGTTATCGAACACTCGGGTGCCTGTAAGTTTTGAATAAGAACCAATTTCTTGACATCATGCATTCTTGGTATTAAGAAAATTTCCATAAATATGCAATAGATGGTTTTAACCATTTTTATAAATTCGTAATGAAAGAGGTTAGAGGGAAAATAATTACCTCCTGGTATTATCGCACAAGGACTTAATTAAAGAAGTTATCTTAAATTAGAGTAAGCGTTACTAAATAGGCAATATTACATACAAATTAATTAATCGTTAGGGAACTACAGAGAGAGTGTACACTTTCCCCAAGGATAAAGTGTACATCTTCCTCAAGGATAAAGTGTACACCTTCCTCAATGATAAAGTGTACACCTTCCTCAATGATAAAGTGTACATCTTCCTCAATGATAAAGTGTACATCTTCCTCAAAGATAAAGTGTACACCTTCCTCAAGGATAAAGTGCATACCTTCCTCAAGGATAAAGTTTACACCTTCCTCAATGATAAAGTGTACATCTTCCTCAAGGATAAAGTCTACACCTTCCTCAAGGATAAAGTCTACATCTTCCTCAAGGATAAAGTGTACACCTTCCTCAAGGATAAAGTGTACACCTTCCTCAAGGATAAAGTGTACACCTTCCTCAAGGATAAAGTGTACACCTTCCTCAATGATAAAGTGTACATCTTCCTCAAGCATAAAGTGTACCACTTCCTCAAGGATAAAGTGTACATCTTCCTCAAGGATAAAGTGTACATCTTCCTGAAGGATAAAGTGTACACCTTCCTCAAGGATAAAGTGTACACCTTCCTCAAAGATAAAGTGTACACCTTCCTCAAAGATAAAGTGTACACCTTCCTCAACGATAAAGTGTACACCTTCCTCAAAGATAAAGTGTACACCTTCCTCAAGGATAAAGTGTACACCTTCCTCAAGGATAAAGTGTACACCTTCTCTGAATTTCTATAATAGTTCTACAGAGATCAATTGCATACGGAATTATTAATTTCAGATCTCCTACTGTGGCATATAAACTGACAGGCTCCTGTCAGACCTCTGTGGCAAGCAGCTGCTTGAGGGGGTATTTATTTTTTTTATTTTATTTTTTTAATATTTACTCTCATTTCCTGAAAAGAAGAATAACCTTGTAAAACTGGATCCCTACATCCTGATTTCAATTTAAAAAAAAATTGGTAATCTGAGTGCCAAATATTAAAGTTACCGATCACAGGGCCAATCAGATGTATTAGTCATACTATAATGGAGATTGATATTTATTTGTTGGCTACTGATATAAGGGACCTGGGTTCGAGCCCCGGGAAAGGCATGGATGTTCGTATTGTTTTTCTGCTGAGGTCCTGCCATCCTCACAGACCTTCTACTGTGGCGTATAAACTGACAGGCTCCTGCCAGACCTCTGTGGCAAGCAGCTGCTTGAGGGGGTATTTTTTTTTTAATTTTCTCTATACGTCTGTAAATGGTAGTTAGGTAGTCACTGAAAGGAGAGCTATGCACCAATCCCCTGTGATGATAAATAGAACCGGCCAGGCCTAGCACCTAATGTCCGACCCCGCCTTCTCGTGGTGCGGACCGTTAGTAACTTTCAAAAGAGATACTCTCTTGTGGAAGTGAACGGAAGGGGAGGGCTGCCAGATTAGTGTGGCCTACTGATCTGGACAACTATGGCTACTTTTCTTTTTTTTCTACCCTGCTGAGGAGTGGTCAACCACACAGGGTCCTGGTGCTGACCATATAAACCTACTGGACTGGACAGATATATGGCTCTGAGCTTGATTATGGATCCTGATTTTGCTTCACTGGTGGGCTTCTGTGGAGGGAAAATCTTCCGCTGTGTTTTCTGTTTGTTTGTGGGTTGACAGCCCCAAGTGAATAGATTCACAGGATATGTTTATCAGCTGGTGGATAATCCTGAGCAGAAGTCATCGCAGGCAACTGAACTCTTTGCTTCTATTGGCATCGTCAAATTCTACATTGGAGGAAGTCTTCCAGTGGTAAAGGTAAAGGAGTCAGGTAAAGGAGTCTGCAACCTCCTTTAAGCAGCATATTGTGCAGAGAGAGACTCCGTTGGTTTGGCCATGTTGCCCGTATGAATAATTATAGATTGGCGAATAGGGTTATGAGCAGTGTGCCTAAAGGCCTCAGAAAGAAGGGGAGACCTAGGATGCGGTGGGCAGACAATGTCAAACAGGACCTTGTTAGAATTGGTGTGCAGTGGCCAGATGCAGTAGATGTAGCTCAGGATAGACTTGCTTGGAGAACTAAATTGCACGGTCTGGTTGGACCTCCGTAGCCCATGGCTGCTTGAGGATGATGATGATGATGATTAATCAGATACTGAAATTAGGAGAAATCTATGTTCTTTTCTTCTTTCATTTGCACGTTTTATTTATTGTAAAATTAAATACATTTGCAAAAAAAAGAGAAAGGAATCATCAGTTATTGCCCAACGAAATATATTTATCGATCTGTACACAATGCATAGTTTATTGTAGAAAGACTTATGATTATATCCTAACTCATTATTTTGTAAAACAGGTGAACAAAAATATTAGAATCTTCCAACATTATGTCATTGGCGGGACCAATTCAGATCTACCTTTTCCAACAATATTAGTTCATTATTTTAACAGTTGTGGGGGTGGAAAATCAAAAAAGCGGCATCACTTTCCAAGGAGATTATTTTCAGAATCGATGCAAACTTGAAGAATCAGGACAAATACTTCTGAAGTGATATTCACTTCAGTAAATAGTGTGATATAATTGTTGCTATGGTTAAAAGAGTTAGAAAAGAGTTAAGAAAAAATTTAGTGGGGTTATAGTTTGTTATATTGAAATAATATTTCAAGAAAATATTGACTAAAAAACTTTTTATCGCAATCTTCGATTCACCTGCATGTTTCGTTTCAAATAAATAGCATTTTTTAGAAGTTACAGAACTTTGAAATTCGTTTCCATTGTAAGTGAGAATTTACCTTCTTACTTATATCCCCCCCCCCCCCATCAAGCAGTTTTAAGAAAATTATTTTATTTATACTAGTACTTTGTAGAAGCTTGCACAATGCATTTTTTTAAAATGTGGATTCGGTACATATGTATGTGATATATCGGTACAAGTAAGCATAGAAGAAATGATAGAACGATGCACTCACGAAACAATAGGAACAGTAAAAAAAATTGTCGAAATCAGAAGAATGCCACCAGGCAAATTGAAAACTATGAACACATTTGCTGATCTGTTCGGAAACTAAACAAACATATTTTTGGGTACGCTTTTGGGTTGAGTTGCTTTTATCTCTGAGAGACACTTTTTTTGCACCAATGGGCTAAATGGCCAGGTCACAAGGATCCCTAAGTCTCAAAGAACGTTGGGGGAAGGGAACCCACTGGAACAGCTGTTGGGCCACAGATGGTAGCCTTCCGTCAAGGCCATCCAGCGTGTTCTTTTACGTGCACAGGGTACGGCTCTCCGGCACACGGAGCCAAGGCTTAACATCCCATACGGCTAACGGCTGCCTTTCAAATCCCATTGATGTCCACTGCTGACCTAAGGCAGGGAGTTTTCGGAGATAAGTTTCAATCTTCTATGCAGTTTTTTTATAATTATATTATTATTGCTTTTAATTTTATCGAACCTTGCCAAAGAGATTCAAGGCACCAGTTTATTGCGTTTATTTTTCTTAGAGTCTGTTTATATAACTTCTGATATATGTGCATTGCATTTTATGCTCCGTTTGTTTTAACGAAGAACATAACAGGAATGTTTTTAGAAGATACAACGTTTGTGAAATGCCTTAAAGATCGATTCACAAAAATGTTTCTTGGGTTCTAATAACAAGTTCTATTTCGCATTTACCAAAAATTAATAAATATATTAATGTCAAAACTAAAACAATATTGTTACGACAGATGATCTTGCTGCAGTGAGTTTAATATAAACGTGATGAACACTCGTGTATGCTTCTGCGTGAGATTTATTTTAGCCAACGAACTGGAACATAGAACCGATCTAAAAAAATAGAAAGATAGAATTGCAATGTTAGAGTTGTGGATATGTGAAAGAGGACGCAGTTGGGTTGGGTTGTTTTACCTCTGAGCGGCACTTTTTTGCACACCATGGGCTAAATGGCCCGGTCACATGGACCCCGAAGGCTCAGAGAAGGTTGGGGGAGGGGACCCAGTCGAACATCTGTTGGGAGACAGATGGTAGCCTCCCGTCAAGGCCATCCAGCGTGTTCTTTAAGTGCACAGGGTATGACCTTCCAGCACACGGGGCCACGGCTTAACGTCCCATCCGACGGACGGCGGCCTTTCCAAGCCCATCGGTGTTCCCTACTGACCGTGGGCAGGGGGGGCGATTTTTTTGAGATAAATCTCAACGCTGACCCAGCTGGGACTCGAACCTGGGAACTACAGATTACGAGCCTGGCGCGCTACCGACTGAGCCACCCCCGCCCCAAGGACGTAGTTAGTCTCAGTATACATGCGATAGTGTTTGGAAAGAAGAAATATTATATATGGTTAGTGCGCGAGAGGTTGATTAGTTCTATTAGTATAAAACCTAATGAGTTAACACAGAAAATTGGAAAGGTTTGCGCCTGAAGGGAGGGATACAAAGAAGGATATTGACTAAAAAAATTAAGAGGTATACGTTGATCAATTGAGTGGGCAGAGTTAGTTTTCACTGTTCTTTTGGAAAAGATAATTACTTTATGTACGATAGTATTTAGTTTCTTTATAAGTCATTTCATCCATACTTTTGTAATAAATTGCAATTTTTTTGTAATTTGTATTGTAAAAAAAATTACTTGTACGCACGCTCAGATCTCATCCATTTTAATTTGCAACAATATTAAGAGTTGCGTGAAATACAAAAATTTAATTTTAAATCTATTTTTGAATTAAAAAAAAAACTCTTACGACTATAGCTTTATGAAGATAAAGGAATTTTGTACGAAATATATTTATATACTGAACTCTGATCTGAACTCTAATCAAGTTTTTGTAGCAATAAACCTTAGAAGTACATGGTGAAACTTAAAAAAAAGTTAAATTAAAATAGCGTCTTATGAATTCCAGTTCGTGTTTTGTTTGCTAATGTTTGGCGATTATGTTCTTTTTTAGTTTTCAGTTTAAATAAAGAATTTAGTTTGAACATTGAAATAACTCTGGAAAAGAACCAATCCTGAGCTGCAATAGAGACAGAATAGGGACTCAGAACTTAATGTAAGGGGTTGTCGATTGGAGAGGAAGGCAAATTCTTGAAATAGTTTTTGCATAAGCTAAAACATCTTAAGCATCACTAATATTTTCCAATGATTTCAAGATTCATTTAAATTTAAAAAATCTGATTATTTAAAAAACAGCATAGATATTTGTATACAGATCTAGATGTAACGAAGAGAGTCTCAAGGGCCTTGCCCGCCATGCCCATCCAGGGAATGTTAATAACCGGAACGGAGAAGAAATAAATAATATACGAGGGAAGTTGGAAAATGAGATTGGCAAAGTTGCTGATTTTCAGTGTCTTGATTAAGATGGCTAAGGTAAAGCTTGTTTAGCTACGAGTGCAAATGTTGGTGTTTTCCATAGTGTGTGTAGGCGCTTTTGTAAGAAAACTGTTTGTAGTACAGTCACTCAAAAAAGTATCCGAACACTACGGTTGATTACAGAATTCAGAAAAAATACCTGGCAACGATTTTTTTAGAAATTAGTGATCTGGCACAAAGGTTGCCAGATCACTAATTTCTAAAAAAATCGTTGCCAGATATTTTTTCTGGATTCTGTAATCAACCATAGTGTTCCGATACTTTTTAATATATATAATGAGTATGAATATATAATGCAATGAATATGGAGCGTGTGCAGTTTACCGTTCACAGCAAACTGGAGCGGTTGCGGTTAATGTTTACAGCACATTGGATCGTGTGAGCTCACAAAGACCTGGATCGTGTGGGCTCACTCACGGAAATATTGAGCGTGTGCAGTTACCGTTCACAGCAAACTGGAGCGTGTGCAGTAACTGCACACGTTCCAGTTTGCTCTGAACGGTAACTGGAGCGTGTATAGTTGCTGTTCACGCTCCAGATATTTTTCCTGAATTCTGTAATCACGTGACACGGAGGTTGCCAGATCACTAATTTCTAAAAATTCGTTGCCAGATATTTTTTCTGAATTCTGTAATCAACCGTAGTGTTCGGATAGTTTTTTGAGCGACTGTAGGTGGTCATATTATTTTGATACTAGATCGTGTGGGCTCACTCACGGAAATATTGAGCGTGTGCAGTTACCGTTCACAGCAAACTGGAGCGTGTGTAGTAACTGCACGCGTTCCAGTTTGCTGTGAACGGTAACTGGAGCGTGTACAGTTGCTGTACACGCTCCAGATATTTTTCCTGAATTCTGTAATCACGTGACACGAAGGTTGCCAGATCACCAATTTCTAAAAAAATCGTTGCCAGATATTTTTTCTGAATTCTGTAATCAACCATAGTGTTCGGATACTTTTTTGAGCGACTGTACAGATGCAAACCGATATTTCATTTGAATTTTGTGTGAAACTCCACAAAAGAAGTGAAGAAACGTTAGAGGTTTTGCCGAATGTGTCTGGAGCAGAAGCAATGTGCCGAATTCGTGTTTCAATTGTAAGCCACGAAGACAGATATTCGGTACTGACACCAAAAGGAAAGGAAGGCGCTGCTGCTACTCTGCACAAGATGTCTGAAAGTGTATTGCTGCACGTGTTTGAGGAGTGGGTGGACCACTGTAAAAAGCGTATGACATGGAAAAGGTGAAAAGGAAACCGTGCCCAAGTTTCGGGAATCCTCAAATACTCAGTAGTGTAAGTAGTCTCATTACTTTTCAAACTCACCATATAACAGGGTGTCCGAAAAATGATAGTGTTTCGAGAACCAATATATTTTAAAATGGTTACTCCTTTTTGTATGGTAGATCTCTTTATGTTAGCTATGGTTCTGAATTTTCCTACAAGTTTTTAACTCTGGGGTGCCCCAAGGGACTGTTACGGACTGTTGTTATCTGGGACTGTTGTTATTTATTATTTCCGTTAATGATCTACCAAATATTCTTATTCTTGTAGTTGCCTAGTGTACGCAGATGATGTAAAGTTTTATAGATGGATTGACTATATTAACAATTGCCAATTACTATAGTCAGATTTAACTAAATTCCACAATTGGTTTGTTCTGAATGGATCCCAAGTGAATATTTCAAAATGCTCAATTTAAGTTATTCTCGTAAAAGCATTCTTTATATGAATTCTGTTATAACATCAACTCTTGTGCTATTCAACGGAATTGTTTTGTCCGTAATTCAGGTGTCTTGTGTGACTGGAACTTTAATTTTAATATGCATATTCAAGAAATTGTAAAGAAAGCTAATAGAAATTTGGGTTTTATTGTTAGGAAAACAAATTATTTTACTAATACTAGGGCTATAATCCATTTATTTAATTCATTAGTTCGTTCAAACCTAGAATATGGAGCTTTATATGGGATCCTTACTGTCAACATAATATTCATAATATTGAAAAACTTCTAAATAAATACTAAGCTTTCTTTACTACAATAACATCGGAATTTATCTTCGAGATATTCCTGATGAACGACTTAAGAAATATGTATAATGTTTATTTTATTAATTAATAGAAGAAAGATTTTGTGTCTAGTATTTTTTTTTTAATATGTTGAACAACATGAGGGATTGCACCGAGCTACTGTTTTTAATGGGCTTTGCCTTAACTAAGCATCACATGAGAAATACTCCATTTTTCAGAGTTCCATTTCATAAATCAAATATATTGATAAATTTTTCCATGGTTAGGTTTTTCACCCTTTTTAACTTGTACGACAATATCCTCGATTTGTTTACAATGTCTTTAAAAATTTTCAAATCACATATATGATGTTATTTTGTACTTGATTTTATTTCTAATTATTTGTATTTATGTAAATGTATTGTATATGTTGTTTCAAAATGTTGTATTTTTCTTTTTCACTTTTTTGTACTGATTTGTTTATGTACCTTTATAGACTCTAATTTTGAACTATTCTCTATATATGTATCCACTGTTATTGGATCATTGTTCTGTTATGAGCACATTAAATAAATAAATAAATGAAAATAATGGGATATCTGAAATATAAAGAAGAAATTTAGGCCTTCTGTTTAAATTAAAAGCGTATCTCAAATGGTTTTGATGATAATTACGGGATTTTCAAAGAGATGTTACTGAAGTTCTTAGTGTAACATTTCCTAACAAATGGATTGGCAGCGGTGGTCCAGTTCTATGGATACCAAGGAGACCTGATTTCACACCATTCGATTTTTTTTCTTGTGGGGCGTTGTAAAGCATTGTATTTACATGGACAAAATTCGAGATCTGAATTATTTGAAAGCTAGTTTTAGAGAAATTTCTCCCATAGTGATTTTTTTCTAGATCAGGGCTTGTTTGTATAAGCTTACCAAACAGTTTTGCAATTCGTGGAAATGCATAAATAAAAAAAAAACATTTTTGTAATCCATCCACAGTAAATACTTAGATTATCTCTAGATATAGAAATCAACAATTATTCATCTGAACAGAATTATTGCTGACGCGGGGGGAATCGAACCCACAACTTCCTATTAGAAATTTACACTTTGGAGGAAAGAGTGTTTCGTTGCAATAATAGACTTAATGAAGGAAAAACAACGTTAAGGGTGGTCAAAAATAAAATGAATTTCTCCTCGGGCAGTCCGTTTGCTATCAAGGTTATACGTCATATAAATAGACCTGTAAAAGGAACGAGACTTCAGAAAAAATGAAAAAAAAAGATAATACAATCTTACAAGAAGAAAATCATCTCTTTAAATACTTACGCGGGGAAAAATGAGTTTTGCCGATGGAAGGAGATCCCTCTCTACTAGAAAAACTCATTTTTGTCGAATAAATATTTATTGAATTCCATATCAACGGGTAATCTGTGTATTTGTTACGGATTAGCCATCCTCTATTCCTCGATTTGAAACCCACTCCCCCCAACCCCTTTGCTTCGTAGCCATATGTAATGACTTATCAAGCAGATCAACGTACAGTCGCTCAAAAAAATATCCGAACACTATGGTTGATTACAGAACTCAGAAAACATATCTGGCAACGATTTCTTTAGAAATTAGTGATCTGGCAACCTTCGTGCCACGTGACACGAAGGTTGCCAGATCACTAATTTCTAGAAAAATCGTTGCCAGATATTTTTTCTGAGTTCTGTAATCAACCATAGTGTTCGGATATTCTTTTGAGCGACTGTAGGTGGTCATATTATTTTGATACTAGATCGTGTGGGCTCACTCACGGAAATATTGAGCGTGTGCAGTTACCGTTCACAGCAAACTGGAGCAGTGTGCAGTAACTGCACACTGCTCCAGTTTGCTGTGAACGGTAACTGGAGCGTGTACAGTTGGTGTACGCGCTCCAGATATTTTTCCTGAATTCTGTAATCACGTGACACGAAGGTTGCCAGATCACTAATTTCTAAAAAAATCGTTGCCAGATATTTTTTCTAAATTCTGTAATCAACCATAGTGTTCGGATATTCTTTTGAGCGAATGTAAAACAATTTTTCTTGTCAACTAGAGTGTCTGGTGATATTATTTAGAATTCAAAATTTGACACAATCCTTGTGGAAGAATTCAACAACTTTAAGCTGAGAAAGTTTTCGTTATCACCCCGCTCAAACGATAATGTTTAAAATGGAATCTCATGAACTCTCAAACGTCGCTAAAAGTATATAAATTCTTTCAAATTCAAATTTATTATAACATGAAAAACGCACAAATACAATAAACACAATATATTATAAATATAATATTGTCAAATAGAACACACTATCAATAGAACACTCTCTGCAAAGGCGAGAAAAATGCAAACGTACAATTCCTTCCAACCTTCAATATGTTTCATATGAACAACTAAGGATATTTCCAGCTCTTCCAAGTTATTAAAAAATGAATTAATTTTATCAAAGAAAGAATGATCTATTCTGAATATATTAGAAGAAAAGAATGATCTATTCTGTATATATTTTGGACAAATTTTATTCTCAGATTTTGCTATAAAAGAGTATAATTTATGCATACTCTCACATATAAAATTGTTAAAATCTCATTTCATAATTATTTTTACTTTTTAGTTTATTTAAAAAATTATCTATTGATTTCACTTTGTCGTCTGTCCGTCTGTATACATTCAACTTTTTTATTTTTAGCGGTAAATGATAAATATTTTTTGTGTTGGAGAGGTATTGACGAACTAGTATGATTCTCTCTTCTCGAATCTCCCAAAAGATTGAATAGCACCCTTTATCGGCGGTGAATGGGTATATTATAGGCTATCTATATATGCAGGTTATTTATTATGATAAAAATTGCAAATTTTTATAGTGGAGCGTGATGGTCTTGATCAGGGGTTCTCAACGTGGGGTAAGCGGTAAAATTTTTTGTGGTACGCCGTGAGAGTTCAAAAGTCGATTACCCAGTAACATACTTTATTATATACATATATTAACATGTGTGTTTATATACATATATTAACATGTGTGTTTATTATATACATATATTAACATGTTGTAACATTTATGTGTGTTATATATATGTTTATATATGTTTTATATGTGTAGTTTTTCTTGAAACGTAATTGAAGCGAAATTAATAACTCTTGTGTCAAAACCTTTTTGAAATAGGTTTACTTCCAAATGTTTATGCAATATACATTTGGAAGTAAACCTATTTCAAAAAGAATTTACACCTGAATTACGGACAAAACAATTCCGTTGAATATATATATATGTGTTTATATTATATATTATATATGTGTGTGTGTGTGTTTATATTATATATATATGTGTGTGTTTATATTATATATTATATATGTGTGTGTGTTTATATTATATATATGTGTGTGTTTTATTTTATTCCCATTGTTATACTAGAACTATAGTTTTATCTATGTATACAAAGGGTACGCCAGTTACATACACATTTCCAGGGGGTACGTGAAGCATAAAAGGTTGAGAACCACTGGTCTAGTTGTTTATATTGGTGGTAATCATATGCTCATTACCCTCAAGAGGGTAGGAAAATGTTTTTTTTTTGCTTTAAGACAAAAAAATTCCTTTTATGTTTCGTGGGTGCAAATAAATTATTACAATTTACATTTCCGCCAATCATCCATTAGTTGGAATTTCCACTGTTAGAGGGTGCAAAAGTCAAAAATGAAAATTTCATTTTCTTTATCGCACATTCGCCAGAGGAGATTTGGAGATTTATTATTCCTTTTTGTTTTGTGAGTCCCTCTGATGTGATTCTCAGTTTGGCGAAATCGAAGTTATCTTCACGGAGCACTGTATGATAAACGCTTACTTCAAGATTCAACGAGGCAGAATGGAAGTTATCGAATAAAAGTAGAGGCTATATCGTTAAATTCTAGAAGACTTGGTGACAGATCTTAATCAATACTCGCTTCTTTCTGAAAGTTACGAATAAACCAGGAACAGCGCCAAGAAATCGGTCGATGGGAGCAAAGCCGAAAATGGGTTTAACTTTACGACTCATTTGCAAGTTGTTTCCTGTTGCTGATCACGAAGGACCTGCAACTCTTTGGAGATCCAGGTGCAAAAAAATGAAGCAGACATGGAAGACGAGATCTTGAAGTACCAGAACACTCAGTAAGACTGAAAATCAATCCAGTCACATGTTAAACTGCCCTGGAAATAAATAAAAAAAACTATCTTATGGCATATAAGACGTACAGTTGCTCAAAAAAGTATCCGAACACTACGGTTGATTACAAAATTCAGAAAAAATATCTGGCAATGATTTTTTTAGAAATTAGTGATCTGGCAACCATCGTGTCACGTGACACGAAAATTGCCAGATCACTAATTTCTGAAAAAATCATTGCCAGATATTTTTTCTGAATTCGGTAATCAATCATAGTGTTCGGATACTTTTTTGAGCGACTGTAGGTGGTCATATTATTTTGATACTAGATCGTGTGAGCTCACTCACGGAAATATTGAGCGTGTGCAGTTACCTTTTACAGCAAACTGGAGCGTGTGGAGTAACTGCACACGCTCCAGATATTTTTCCTGAATTCTGTAATCACGTGACACGAAGGTTGCCAGATTACTAATTTCTAAAAAAATCGTCGCCAGATATTTTTTCTGAATTCTGTAATCGACCATAGTGTTCGGATACTTTTTTGAGCGACTGTAGGTGGTCATATTATTTTGATACTAGATCGTGTGGGCTCACTCACGGAAATATTGAGCGTGTGCAGTTAACGTTCACAGCAAACTGGAGCGTGTGGAGTAACTGCACACGCTCCAGTTTGCTGTGAACGGTAACTGGAGCGTGTACAGTTGCCGTACACGCTCCAGATATTTTTCCTGAATTCTGTAATCACGTGACACGAAGGTTGCCAGATTACTAATTTCTAAAAAATATCGTTACCAGATATTTTTTCTGAATTCTGTAATCAACCATAGTGTTCGGATACTTTTTTGAGCGACTGTGGGTGGTCATATTATTTTGATACTAGATCGTGTGGGCTCACTCACGGAAATATTGAGCGTGTGCAGTTACCGTTCACAGCAAACTGGAGCGTGCGCAGTAACTGCACACGCTCCAGTTTGCTGTTAATGGTAACTGGAGCGTGTACAGTTGCTGTACACGCTCCAGATATTTTTCCTGAATTCTGTAATCACGTGACACGAAGGTTGCCAGATCACTAATTTCTAAAAAAAGTCGTTGCCAGATATTTTTTCTGAATTCTGTAATCAACCATTGTGTTCGGATAGTTTTTTGAGCGACTGTACAATAAGTCTGTGTAAATGAAATAAATCTTTAGTGATCATTCTGATAGAGAAACTTAGTAGCATGCAACGGAAAACATTAAGTTTGTGAACAATAGGAACAAGGAGAACTTTCCAAATATGTGTAAAACGTAAAATCAATGAAAATATTTTTCACGAAAGAGAAAACAGAAGTTGTTTAGCTGTGGCAACAAAAGCACTACTAAACTAAAAGCTAAATTTGGTGGGAATAGGTGAATGGAAAAAATAGGGATGGAAGGAAATGATCTTTTCTTTCTGTTGTTAAAGTATGTAATTAAACATAATACGATAACAAATAAACTAAAAACAAGTCGATAAAGTCAAAATTTTCGTTTCGTAAATCTTCATCTTCTTTCCCCATTCGAATTTCTCGATGTGTGGGAAGCGGAAATGACGGCGTTTCTGATTTCCGAATTTGAATGTCTTTCTACCACCAACCAACATCTCGTTGCTGTGGTGTCAATGGTGGGCTATTAACACCATAGCAACGAGCCCACCGACTTATGACACTTAATGATTCCCCACATAAAACCATAATTCGTTGCCATGGTGTTAATTCCCACCCCCACCATTCTCAAACAAAACATTGCACTCTAGTCTCTTTGGCATTAGTGCCTTAAATGACTGTGCAACTCAATGATAAAGAGTTTTCTCATGTTAATGCTAGAATGTTTGCTAGATTAAGTAAAATCTCGCGTGGATTCTTAAATTCAAAGTAGCCGAGATTCATATTTACAATTCTTCCCTCTCATAACCATGGGGGCGGGGGTGGCTCAGTCGGTATCGCGCCAGGCTCGTAATCTGTAGTTCCCAGGTTCGAGTCCTAGCTGGGTCAGAGTTGAGATTTATCTCTGCAAAAATTCCCCGCCCTGCCCACGGTCAGTAGGGGACACCGCTGGGCTTGAAAAAGCCGCCGTCCGTCGGATGGGACGTTAAGCCGTGGTCCCGTGTGCGGGAGAGCCATACCCTGTGCACGTAAAAGAACACGCTGGATGACCTTGACGGGAGGCTACCATCTGTCCCCCAACAGCTGTTCCAGTGGGTCCCCTCCCCCAACCTTCTCTGAGCCTTCGGAGTCCATGTGACCTGGCCATTTAGCCCATGGTGTGCAAAAAAGTGCCGCTCAGAGGTAAAACAACCCAACCCAACTCATAACCATGACTTTATGCGACGATAATAAGCTATTAATTTTTATATTCAACCATCCTTTTTCTTTCCGTCCTTTATTAGTTTGATAACCAATATACGAGGGTAAGTCAGAAAGTAAGGCTTCATTTTAGTACTAAATAGTGTCACTGGCAGCAGTCATCACTGTTATACACCCGTGCTGTGAGGCTTAGAGTCGGAGCGAACATGATGAAAGTACGGCATGTGTATACGAAGCTGTAGATTTGAGCAATAATTAGGATTCTGTCAGCTTAAACCCAACCGGCTGAAATTCCTTGATAGCTTGGAACTGTATACGGCTTCGGCTTGGATATCCTGTTAGTGCAACAGATGAGGAAATGGTGCCGTGAGTTCGATGGTGAGGATCTCAAACCTGGTGAGGGGCCATTATATGGTCGATGGATTCCCTACTCACCATACAATCTAGACTTGCCGCTGTTGGATTTTCACTTCTTTGGGAAGCTGAAGAAGCATCTCTGAGGACGACGCCATCAAAGAGGAAGTCACAAAGAGGCTTTAGGAGCAAGATCTGTCCTTCTATCGGCAGGGATTCGATAAGCTGATCGACTTTTACAAGTGTCTCAATAAGTCTGGTGACTACGTGGGACTACACTTATGTGGACGGATTTCCTGTGTATTGGTAACCTGTTCCCCACAGCAATTAAATATGGAACTTTACTTTCTGGGTAACTCTCGTATAATAGCATTTGAGGACAGGGGGATTTCTGCTGAGAGCTACTCGAAAATAAACTTAAACCCTTTCTTCTATAAACATCCCTGGATACAGACTAAACTGAGAGGAGGGGTTGGCTCAATCGATACCGCCTCAGGCTCGTAATCTGCAGTTCCCAGATTTGAGTCCCACCTGGACCAGCGTTGAGATTTATTTTCGCAAAACTTCCCTCCCTGTCTTTTGTCAGTATGGGACACTGATGTGCTTGGGAAGGCCTCCGCCCGTCGGATGGGACGTTAGGCCGTGTTCCCATGTGCGGCATAGCCATACCCTGTGTACGTTAAAGAACAAGATGGATTGCTTTGACGGGGAGGCTACCATTTGTATGTGTAACACAGTCCTTTTAACGTGTAAATATTCGAAAATATTCGATGTAGCATAATTTTGCCAATTTATTTTTCAAAAGAAATTGCAAAGCCCCTGTGATTCCATTGCTTTACATTATGTCTATGGAGTAGGAGCGGAATAGTCCATGGTGCGCATGCGTATTAGCGACTATGTTAGTTTCTACTAGCTGCACATAGTGGCGCTGAATACTAGGAAACTATCACCACGGAGCCTATGGGAGTGTCGTATCTTTGGGTAGTTATATTTGTGTATGCACCTGACTTCTGTCTTAGCACATGTCTTGTGCTAAGACAGTTGTATGAGAAGGCGTGTAACAGGCCTTACTAAAGTAGCTCATAGAACTTTTGTCTGTTCTAAATATTCCTAATGGGAAAAAATAAATGTGACGAACTCCTCAATTGACATTGCATAAACATTTAGAAGTAAACCTATTTCAAAAAGGTTTCGACACAAGAGTTATTAATTTCGCTTCAATTACGTTTCAAGAAAAACTTGACTGGCAAAGCTTCTATTGAATGTTTCGTCTTCCGGGACTCTGAATATTTCGCAAATATTTTTGAAAGTTCATGTTTTGTTTAGTTTTATTAAGATGTTTAGCTTTTCCAAGAACATTTTTCAATGAAACATTTTTTAGAAGTTTCAGAGTTTCGACTTTCGTTTCGTATTGTCATGATAAGGGGGCAGAAGCAAATTACAAAATCATTTAAGTGCTATATGTTTCAATTTGATTTTCTTTTCAATTTACATCCCTTTATTGCGTTTACTAAAATGCTTTTCCTAGTTTTCAGTTTTCTCGTTAACTAATCATTTGCAATCATTCATCGAAAAATGTATTCTGCAGAAGAGGGGATAAATGTGATCAACGAAGCTAAAAAAGCTTAAAGAGTTTTCTAGTAAAATAGTAGTATACATTATTTGCCCATTATGTACATCGTTATAATATAATCTTATATTACTTTATATAAGCATTATTTTAATCATATTGTGATTATTTTTCAATAAAGTTTACAGTATCGTCACAGAAAGCATTCCTGCAAATGCATTGATTTATGTAAATTGGGGAATAACCCAATGTCATATCAGTGGGAAGTTAACGTCGAAGCTCTATAACAAGTTCTTTTGTTTCGAAAAGTGTGATAAAAAAATACCTCAATCAAATAAATCAATATCTCGATTTTCAACAATATTCGTTCAGTATTTAATGAGTTATGGAAGTTTGAATATTTAACAACAGCAATGCCAGTCTTAAGAAACTTATACGAAACTGAAGAATAGTGAAAGAATTCTTTACACAAAGTTCTAAAATACAAACTTGTTTTATTAAACATTTTGATCCAATACCTATTACTAAGTTTTAATTAACTTCTGAAATCAATTTTTTGTGGCTGGCATTGTTATCGCTAAATATTCAAACTTCCATAACTCATTAAATACTGAACGAATATTGTTGAAAATCGAGATATTGATTTATTTAATTGAGATCTTTATCTGCAATCACATTTTTCAAAACAAAAAAACTATTTTAGAAGTTATAGAGCTTTGACGTTAGCTTCCCATTGACTTAACATAGGGTTCTTCCTTATTTTATGGATATGGGCCAGGGGTGGTTCAGTCGGTAGCGCGCCAGGCTCGTAATCTGTAGTTCCCAGGTTCGAGTCCCAGCTGGGTCAGCGTTGAGATTTATCTCCGCAATATTCCCCGCCCTGCCCACGGTCAGTAGGGGACACCGATGGGCTTGGAAAGGCCGCCGTCCGTCAGATGGGACGTTAAGCCGTGGCCCCGTGTGTGGGAGAGCCATACCCTGTGCACGTTAAAGAACACGCTGGATGGCCTTGACGGGAGGCTACCATCTGTCTCCCAACAGCTGTTCCAGTGGGTCCCCTCCCCCAACCTTCTCTGAGCCTTCGGGGTCCATGTGACCTGGCCATTTAGCCCATTGTGTGCAAAAAAGTGCCGCTCAGAGGTAAACAACCCAACCCAAATCCTTATTTTATGGAAACCAGTGTATTTAATCACCTTGAAGGGAATCGATCGAAATGCGAAATCTAGAAAATAATACCCTCTCGCTCTGCTTAGGACGAAAATAAGCGAATAGCCTTTGAACTAAGACTTCTTTCAGCTTTTTACCCTATATGTGTGTCTGGAGCGGAATTTATGCGTATTTATAGAAAAGGGGGAAAGGATGAGATCATGGAAGACGATATTTGCAAGACGATGACGTTTCTGTGTAGCATACGATCAATGGGAAGTATAAGACAGGAGAAAGGGAAGAAGTAATGGGAAAGAAGAACGTTGTTGATAAGCAACTGGAGAAGAAGATCAACTCTGATATGAAACTGGAGAAGAAGATCAACTCTGATATGAAACTGGAGAGAAAAACTTTGATACATGAAAAGAGATTTCTTTTGAGGTCGCCTATGGATTACTTCCTAATTACAGATAGATGTTTTCCTTGTCATTGAAGTTGAGAGAAGAGAGAAAGTTCAAACAAGGAAAGGGATTCTGTTGCGAACCATGGCAAATAGAAACGAAAAATAATCTAGAAAGAGATTAGGAATTTCTATTTTCAATATTCTCTCTCTTTTCTTCTTGCGGATTTATTTTAGATACAATTGTTATGTACTGAACAGCTACTGGATATAACTGAAGCGAAGCATTTTGTGCATATGATTAACTTTTACGGTCTTCATCGATGAGATTATATTTTTGGGGTCAAGAATTTCGCTATAGCTTATTCTTTTCTAAAGAGGATCTTTTGTGATTTGAGAAAATCTTATATCTTGGGTAAATGGAGCACTTTTAGTTTACTAGCTATATATATATATAATTGGGTTATACAAGCAATATTTAATTATATTCGGATCATTATTCGTTAGACTTTGCAATATTATTACAGAGAGCATTCCTGCAATAGTTGACGGCTAAAAAGACTTAAGAAGAATTAATGAAAGTGCCATACTACCTAGTTACCGGTTCTTTTTTCTACTGATGAAAGAGTGCAGATTTAAAAGGAATTGTAGACATCATTTAGAATGCTTTGAAATAATTTCGTAGTATTTTACTGTACGGTTCAATTGAGAGTGAAAATTGCTGAGATGGAAAAGTGAAACATTTTTGAAAATGCGTAGAATACTATTTTTTTGCTACTTTTTTAAGACGGTTTGCAAGTGAAGTTAAACCTCCAACAGCGCAATGTAAATCACTTTCTATTTTTAGAGACTGTGTTATTAAGTTGCAGTCAGAGACCAAGATTGAGAACCTCCCCTTAATGAAACGTTAAACTGTCAACTCGTGCAAGACAGGATCATATTCTGTTCCCGTGAAAGAACATGATAGATGAACTTTGACAACATGCTCTCACCTGCTCTTTTAACTGTTCAAGGGATTTCGTTTCTCAGCACTCTACCAAATCTAAGTTCGGAGTTCTCATGGGGTGAGCGGTGGATTTAGATTGTTTTATCTTCGAATGGCACTTTTTCTACACAATGGGCTAAATGGCCAAGTCACAAGGTCTCAGAGAAGGTTGGGAGAAGAGGCCTTACTGGAGAGCTGTTAGGAGACAGATAGAAGTCTCCCGTTAAGGCCTGACAGGGTGGTCTTTAATGGGCACAGGTATGGCTCTCTTGTACACAGAGCCACAGTTTAACGTCCCATCCGATGGACGGTCGCATATCCAAGCCTATCTGTGGCCCCTTTCTGACAGAGGGCCGGTGGGGTTTAGCAGAGATAAATCTCAACACAGACGGGACTTGAACCTTAGAAATTTGTAGCAATTCTTAGATTTTATTTGTCTAAAATATCAGAGCTCTTATCATTAACAGTTTAGCTTCAAAAGATTATTTTTTATTCTTAGATATATTTTAAAACTACATATGATGTAGTAGAGTAAGTGAAGATTTTATTGATATGAAGTGCATTTATAATCAAGTACATGTCAGTAATAATATAACGTTCAAAAGAAAGTTATTGTTTAATTTCTATGACCGTAATCAAACTCATCTTTTTTTGAAAATTTGTCTTGATTTCTGACTTTCGAACTCTTTTGGACCCCTGAATCTGCTATTTCGCGGGGAATGTTCTTCCCCAGTACAACCAATTTGAATTCAATTTCTAACCAGAGCAGTTTCTAATTCCCTTTTGCTCTGGCAGAAAACAATATAAATGTTTGTTTTCTTCTCCACAATACTCTTGTGCTTCACCGATCTTGAATGTTTTTTAACCGAACCCTTTTAACCGAATTTCGGAAACTGAAAAACTTATTATTATTATTTAACCTAAAAAAGAAATCATACAATCCAAATTTGATTAAATTAAAATTGCATACATTTTCATGCAATAATTACTCAGCTTGTTGCTGTGAAGAAATTGAACAGGTTCAAAGTCTACTCTGCCTAGGCGTTTATATTGATAGCTCCCTAAGTTGGAAAATGCATATTGGAAAACTAACAAACACACTTAGACAGATGTTATATAAATTTTATTATTTAAAAAAAATCCTCAGTAATAAAATATTAATAATGGTATACAAATCTTGGGTCCAGTCTGCTATACAGTATGGTATTACAAGTTGGGGAGGAACATACATTTCATCATTAAGGAGTCTAATCTCAATGCAAAATAAATTTATATTTTAAATTTTACCAAATAAACATAAAACTGTTACCGTCTTTTGTAAGTATACCATTTCAGGTGTATTTCCACTGAGACACTTATTTGTTTATAGAACATTAAATTACTTCTTTAAAAACAATAATGCAGTGCTGCATTATTCAAATTATTCTATGCGAGATAATGGGAAAAGGTTTCTGTTGCCACTTGCAAATAAAGAAATTATGCACAAACACTTTGATTATTTGACCCCTAAAATTTTTAATTCTTTACCGATTATAATTCGAAATGAAACTAATTTTATGCATTTCAGATCTCTCACTGCTAATTATCTAATGACCATTACAAATGCAGACAGTCTGTTTTCAGTGTTAAAGTAAAAAATATAATTCGTTTTTATAAATTCTGTGTTGTTTTTCTATATATATATATTTTTTTTTTTATTTTTTCTTTATGTAAAGTTGAGTGTCAGTGTTGCCAAAATTATGTATTTAAATAATTTGTAAATTAACCTACATGAGCTTAGATGCTCTTGGGTTAATAAGAGTATTACAAATGTATGCTGTTTGTAACCTTATTATAATAATAAAACTGAACTGAACTGTTGAGAGAGAGACAAGGAAGTTTCCAAAGGCAAAGTAAAAATGGTGAAGCTAGTGAGAAGAGAAAGAAAGAACAGAATTATCTTCGGAACGAGAAATTGGAACAAAATGACTTCAATACTACAATCAAGAACCGTTCTTACTTGTTTTTCTTTTTTTTTTTGGTTCGGATTACTTTTTAACCATCAAAGATTGCTCTGCTTATCTTGGAGGTTGCAGACCTGGGAGAGTTCGGCAGAAGAGAATGGCACTTCCTCTCGCGAGTCTCGTGCCCCGAGAGGCAAAACAAAAGTGCAGCCGATGCGTAGAAGAGAAATAATGGAATACATCGGCTTTGTTTTGCTGTTTCGGGGATTCGTTTCGGAGATAAAATTTCAATCGATTCGAGTATAGGCATTCCGATTACGAGGTTATCCACCGCATCTTTACATTCTGCATTAAGCGACACTCTGGAAACATGTCGCATTCGACAAACAAATAGATTTTATTACTTGAAACGTTTATTTTTAGGTAATATGGATACTCCGAACACTTTGTGAATATGGAAGGCTCTTTTTTTTGTTTCTTGACAGCAGGGCGAGCAAACGAAATCAGAGAAAGCGAAAATGATCAGATCTTCTTTATCTAATTTTCAGTCGCCTGCCGGAGGAAAAACATCCAAGAGGAATTCCATCCCCAGGAAATGCCCTCGGCTGTTTGTATTGTGTCCTCTCTTTTGATCTTTGTATGAAGAGGTTCGATCAGTATAAGTTCAACATCGTTCTTTTAGTTCACCCTCGGTTTTCGCCCGATGGGAAAAAGGATACAATTGGGTCTGTAAAAGCCCTCAGCCATGATGGGAAGAGGTGGTAAGCATGTGATCAGAATAGGCAGTGCACGTGGAAATATACTTGGGATAAGTTTTGACAGGAAGATTGACATTAACTGCAGAAAAATTCAGGAAAGGTTAAATTTTTTTAAATTCCTTCTTTCGCCTTCTTCTGGGGCGGGGGTGGCTCAGTCGTTAGCGCGCCAGGCTCATAATGTGTAGTTCCCAGGTTCGAGTCCCGGTTGGGTCAGCATTGAGATTTATCTCCGCAAACAGTCAGTAGTGCCCACAGTCAGTAGCTGCCCACAGTCCCCGTGCTGCCACACAGTCAGTAGTGGACACCGGTGGGCTTAAAAAGGCCGCCGTCCGTCGGATAGGACATTAAGCCGTGGCCCCTTGTACGGGAGAGCCATACCCTGTGCACGTTAAAGAACACGCTGGATGGCTTTGACGGGAGGCTACCATCTGTCTCCCAACAGCTGTTCCAGTGGGTCCCCTCCCCCAACCTTTCCTGAGGCTTCGAGGCCCATGTGACCTGGCCATTTAGACCATGGTGTGAAAAAAAAGTGCCGCTCAGAGGTAAAACAACCCAACCGTTCAGCTAGTAAATTGTGTTTTAAGAAAGAGAGGTACATTCATTTGAATGAGGAAACCGTATTTTCTCAACAGAGTACACAATGCTCATATAAATTCCTATAAGAAAACTCATAATAAAATAAGAATATGAAAACTCATAATATGTAAAGAAACTCGTATAAAGAAACTTTGTTTTCGTAAGATTAATTAAAGAAGAAAAAAATGCAGTTGGAGTTGCTCCCCCTTTATCTCGGTTCGCAATCAAAACAGACCAATGTGATAATTAGACGCTCCGTTCATTATATTAAACTGCAACTCTGAATAACTTTCTTATATTTCATAAATTAAAAACTTCCGCTTCACGAATTTATCGTTAAGAAACACGTTTGGATTTCCAAGCATCGTGACTGCATCTGCGGAATAAGAAAATCTCTTGAACGAGAAATATCGCAGAAACTCTTACGAGAGCCTTCCTCCTTTATCTTTGTACAACTGCTTCTCTTCTTTCGCTCCCTATCGCTTCTTTCACTTCTTGAATGTTAAACAGCGGCGCGTAATTAACAAGAATAATACTTCTCTCTCTCTCTGCTGCATCTTTTGATTTTGTTTTTTACACTTCATGGATTCGCATCGTTATCTCAAATGAGACGATTCCTTCAAAGATGCGCGAAGCTTCCAACTAGGAGGAACAACAAATCATCAAACTACACTTTTCACTGTTGCCATTCATTCCAAAACAAATTCGAGAGTGAATATTTTCAGCTCCAAGTTCAGATTCTTCTCCAGAAAAAGTGGATACTGTCATACGTTTGGTAGTTATTTATTTCTTCAGATTTTAATCCTCTATGCGATGTCTTCTAATCCAGCGAAATTTTGATTTCCACTGAAATGTTCTTTCAATTTTTCTTTCTGACTTTTATTGTTTCGATTTTTCTTTTCCGTGAGGGCAATCTCTTTCATGCTTCAGCAAATGATTGCATTTCATCGCTTGGTTAAATTTCTTCCGATTTGTTTCGCTTTTGTTCTGTTTCTATGACGTGGACAATGATGAAACAGATAGTTGTTCAGATCATTTGCACGAAGTCTTATCGTTTTGAAACTTCCTTATTAATTAAAGTTACATAACTTCAGTTTTAGTTCTTAGTAAAAAGATTTCTGAGACAGATTAAATATTTGCTTGCTTCCAAATTTCAATAAAAACACTCTGTTTTCTTTTTATTGTTGAAATGTCAGTCAGGATTAAATAGCAAATGATTTTTAGATGTTTCGAAATCTGAAATATTGTGATAATGAAAGAAGTTTCCCAACATATTAACATGTGAAGATAGCAGGTCAGAAAAATCGCAATTTTTCTTGTCGTTGTACCTTCAGAAAACAACCCCTATGTTAATTTCATTTGGAAAGGCAAATGAATATACTTATATATGCATTTAAAAGAGTCATATGTTCCGGAACGACGTTCGGTGACAATTCGACGACGCTGTAGTAATCTCAGAAGATCTCTGCTCTATAGCATATGAATCGTAAGGGCAGAGTCCCCGTGCGTCCCATAAACGTCACGTGACCGCGTCCAGTGGTCTTTTCAACTGCCAGGAATAAATTTGGGAAAGAGACTTTTGGAGCTTCGGTGTGAAACGATCTGGACATCATGTCGGTTCGTCTGCTTTAAAGATTAGCCGTTATCTCTTTGTTGAGGGTGGGACCACTGAGGGTGGGACCACTGAGGGTGGGACCACTGAGGGTGGGACCACTGAGGTTTAGTCTGTACGTGTAGCTAATCTCACCGATTAGTCAGACTATGTATCTTAGTGAGGGTTGGGTTTGTTTACTTATGAGCGGCACTTTTTTGCACAGAATATGCTAAATGGCCAGGTCACAAGGACCTCGAAGGCTGGGGGAGGAGACCCGCTGGACAGCTGTTGGGAGACAGATCCCGTCAAGGCCATTCAGTGTGTTCTTTAACGTGCACAGGGTATGGCTCTCCCGCACACGGAATCACGGCTTAACGTCCCATCCGACGGACGGCGGCCTTTCCAAGCCCATCGGTGTCCCCTACTGACCGAGGACAGGGAGGGGAATTTTACGGAGATAAAGGCTGACCCAGCAGGGACTCGAATCTGGGAACTGCAGATTACGAGCCTGGCGTACTTTGTTTAGAGTACTGTTGTAAATAAATTTTGAGTGCTGTGTATGACTCTGAAATGCAAATAAATGTTTGCACATTCGGAAATATATTCCAAAGCTCAGTCGTCATAGCTGACCACTAGTCCTTATAAAGATTTAGCATTCTTCAGCAGTGGTTTCCAACCCGCGAACCGTGGACTCCTTGGGGACCGCGGAGTTATTACACTGTGTCTTGCGAATCCATAATGCTCACCAAACATAATCATTTTGATCCTTATTTATCAATCAATCAATTTTATTTCATCATCAAATACAATTTATAACATAGAAAAATATGAGTGAACCCAAAAACCACATGGTTTGTCTGGGACACTAAAGGAAATTAATACAAAATCAATAACGACTTACTCACTACAAAGATTTCAAATAATATGTGTAATTTTTCCGATATATGCACAATACATTTTTACTCTACACTTGATTATTTAACATAGGTGCACCATCTTCCAAAGAAAAGAGAAAGCTTTTTAAATTCTGCTTAAACATATGAAAAGTTTTTTCACTTCTAATTTCAAGAGACAACTGATTGAAGATTTTAGGTGCGATATATGAATAATGCTTATGAGCAATTTCTTTTTTGGTCAAAGAAACTAAGTATTTTGGACCTTTCTCTCTGAAGTTGTATAAATCAGGCTGAATGAGGAAACTAAAGCAATTTTGCTTAAAAAATATCATCACTCTGAAAACAAATATATGTCTAATTGGTAGAATTTTTAGCATAGAGTAACGACTGAAATTGCTTAAAATATCAGTGTTATTTTTTGCAATTAGTTTAATAATTTTGTTTTGCAGAGATACCAGAGGTTTAAAAACCGAGACATAAGTTCCACTCCAACGAACTATACCGTATTGAAATGCAGCTTGTATTCATGAGAAGTACAATGTTCGCAGCATATTAAGATTAACTTTGTATTTCAAGTGATGTAATTTGAGTTGTTTGTAACGTGCTTTACCTGTGATGTAGTTAATATGTTTCTTCCATTTTAGATTATTATCTATGAAAATACCTAAATATTTAATGCTCTCAACCTGTCCTATGTCATCACAACCGCAATCAATATGTTTATAGCATTGAGGTGAATGCAGTTTAATGACAAAAGTATTTGCAGCATTTTGGTTATTTTTCAACTTGTAGAAAACAAATTTAGGTTTATTCTTATTAATTGAGAGTTTATTATTTTCGAACCACATATTAACTTTCTCAAGAACGTTATTGACATTGGACAATAAATCTGTATTAGTTTGGTTACTAAACGTTAATGCAGTGTCATCTGCAAAGTTGTAATATTACAATTAATGTTCATTTCACAGAGGTCATTAATATAAATATATTAAACAATAGGGGGCCAAGAACATAGCCCTGAGGAATGCCATATTTAGTTCGTTTACGATTGCTGAGGCAGTTTTTTTAATTTAACTAATTGAGTTCTATTTGTTAAGTAACTAATAAACCATTCTAGAGCAATCCCTCTCATACCAAAATGCTCCAGTGTTTTCAAAAGCAATGAATGTGTAACGGTGTCAAAAGCTTTTTCAATATCTAGAAAAGCTGATAGAGTTAAATTTCCTTGGTCAATTGATTTATAAATAAAATTAGTAAATGACAATAACGCATGATCAGTGCCCTTACCCTCAGTGAAGCCAAATTGATTTGACGAAAAGAAATTTATTTTATTTAAATAACTCAATACTCTTTTACCAGTTTTTCAAATATTTTGGAAAAAAACAGGCAAAAGCGAGATCGGTCTGTAGTTTGAAAGGCAATTTTTATTTCCCTTCTTGTAAATCGGAAATACAATAGAGGTTTTGAGATCGTCTGGAAAAATCCCAGTTTGAAAAGAAAGATTATAGATATAGACTCATCATCATCTAGACTAAGGGATGAATAATGAAATTTTTACATTTTTTACTGTAGTTACTGAAATTTCATCGATTCCTGGGCATTTGCCTTCTATTAGATTTGTAATGGTCTTATCTAATTCTTGTACGGTTATAGGAGTAAAAAAGAAAGAGCTATCTGTTTTATAATAATTTTTATAACATTCATATTCAGTAGGTTTGTCATTAAATATTTTGCTAGGTAAATCTCCAAAATAAGTGTTAAATTCATTTGCTGCATCTCTAATTTCGTCAGTGTTACAGTCCTCAATATTATTCATTTTATCCGATAGAACTTCATCTTTTGAGTTTTTCCCAATTACATTATTTACGAACTTCCATTGTTCTTTTATATCACCATTACATTTTAAAAATTCTTCCATGTAATATTTGTTTTTGACCTCCTTAATTTTAGATCTTAATTTGTTCCTCTGCTCTAAAAATTTCTTCTCATGGTCTACCGTTCCCACAGTTAACTACAGATCAGCTTTATTTATTCTCCGCAAAATTCCCCACCCTGCCCACGGTCAGTTATATGGATATTTTTTTAAATATCCATATAACGTTTACCACTAACATTTCCACTAACATTACACTAACATTTTAAATATCCATATAACTGCCACGGTCAAGTTATATGGATTTTTTTTTAATTTTTATATAGCTTAACTCTATGCTTAATCATATCACAGATTTCATGTGATCCAAGGTTTTTTCAGTTTCTGAATGTTTCTTTTCCCATAATAAGATGAATCCTTAATTACTTTACACAAAATTTCTGAAAATTTTTTGTACGCATTATTAACGTTGGTTTCCTGTGTTATCTCCTCCCATTTATAATATTTTAATTTATCATTTATTAGTTCATAATTAATTCTGAGCATGTAATCTTTAATATTATCATTTCTTTTGTCAAAAGTTTCATTTTCCTTATGTTTAATTTTAACTACTATGGGGTAATGATCCGTAATCGGTATTTTATATACTGCAGCTTGTACATTAATTTTATTGCTAATTTTAACCAGTACATGGTCGAAACAAGACTGGGTATTACGGACCTCTCAGGTAGCAATATTTATCATTCAGTCCGTACATAGCAGTCAGATTTAGATATTCATTTACAAGGTCAGAAGTATTCGCTAACAAATCTATATTTATATCACCAGTTATAATAATATTCCTTGTGTTTAACCCCTGCATAATATGCTCTAATTCATTCATTAAATCAGATGGTGAATAACTGTGGGAACGGTAGATTGCAATTACTGATATTTCACATAATGAAAGCTCTATGTGGAATAACTCTATTGTTTGTATTTGGCTATGGTCTGTTATTTTAACATTAATATGAGATTTAACATATATCATTACACTACCAGCTTTATTATATTGTCTACAGTTACAATATGTTGTATAGCCTTTAATCTGATAAAGATCAACATCATCTTCCTTAATCCAGATTTCTGTCAATATCATGCAATCAAATTTATAATCTACAGAATTTATAAACAATTCGAAAAGTTTAAAATTGGATCTTAAACTTCTAATATTTATATTTAAAACACTTAGACTATTGTAGTGAACTCTTTCCCAAAATGCAGTTAAATCAGATTCTTCAGTGATTATCATCAGTCTATTAGCAACATTAACATTGTCAGCCATTAATGGTCAGAGAATTTATCAAAGTCTACTTCAATGTGAGCCAACAAATTATGTGTTTGAAAGTTTATCCAGGTCTACCTCATTATTTATGTGTAAAATTTTAGATACATCGGATTCCTTCAAGAAGATTTTCCCATCCTTAACCCATGCATACTTGTATTTCAATTTTTGTTTGCACTGCTTAGTTTTATAAAGAAGTTCTTTATTTCTAGGTGTTAGATGCTTTTTCAGAAAAATTTCACTTTCTCTAAATTTTGGATTAAGATATTTACAATTTAGACAATATTTTGCTTTTCTGTTACCTTCCAACCAATAGTCACTAATTACTTTACTTTCAAATTTTCAAATATGTTTTTATTTTTATTTCTGTTGGTAGCCGGAACTCTATGCGCTACAACTATATCACCTTCTGTTATTTTAACACTAATAGCTCTAACAAATCACAAAGCATGAATAATTATTTTTCTGTCGATGGTTTTATATTATAGATGCTTCATTTGAGCATAAAGCAAAAAAAATCATGGATTTTTCTGAATGAAATATTACTTTTTATTTTGCCTAGACGCCCTTTTGGAGTCGGTCATGTGTGTTCTTTACTGCTAGATTTCATGATGTGTCAAATTTGCTTCCTCATTGATATTATTGCTTTAGTTTTGAATGACGATATTCTCTTTCATATTCAACTTTTTAATTCTTTTTATATTAAAGTTTAGCATATATTATTACGTGTTTGAGAATTGTTACTTGGGAAGTTTTGTGATTTCGACATTGAAGTGCGCTCAGAGACTTAATATTGGAAATGAATTCCAGACACTTCATTTATTTAGGGTAGGTTTTTCTGCCAATTTCTAAGACGTATTTTGGAAGAAATATCGAATATCATAATTGAAATATTCCATAATCATCGCCCGGATTTCCTCCTTTTCGATTACGCTGAGACAACGTAAACGAACCATATAATGAGCCATATAATAACTGTATTTGGCTATATTGTGAGATC
Organism: Ryuthela nishihirai; assembly: GCA_038380435.1. Taxonomy (NCBI): domain Eukaryota; kingdom Metazoa; phylum Arthropoda; class Arachnida; order Araneae; family Heptathelidae; genus Ryuthela; species Ryuthela nishihirai. The sequence continues at coordinate 5,828,463 of JAWZYU010000004.1, forward strand.
TCATTTTTATGTATATGTCAAGCATGAGAATCACAGAAAAGGTCCCTAGGTAACTCAGAAAGAGTTAGACTTAACAGGGGGTCCACGAGTAAGAGTTAGGTTGCACAGGGGGTCAGTAGTGACGAAAAGGTTGCGAACCACTGCTTTATAGCATATATTCCTAGCCACCGAACCGAAGGACACTTGTTATATTAAATAAAAAAGAAATAAATGCCCCCTCAAGCAGCTGCTTGCCACAGAGGTCTGACAGGAGCCTGTCAGTGTATATGCCAAAGTAGAAGATCTGAGAAGATGGCAGGACCTCAGCAGAAAATCAACACATACAACCATGCCTTATCCGGGGCTTGAACCCAGGTCCCTTAGATCAGTAGCTAAGCGCGCTAACCACTCGGCCATGGGACGGCTTAACACTAATTAAATTCCGGCAAAAGTTTGGCGTGAAACGTATGCCCATTGATAACTTTTGCCATCGATAACTTGCATTTGGAATGGTGCCTATATATGTCTGTAAGTCACTTCAGGATAAAGGTCTAAAGTTCAGTTGTTTTTCTGCTGGAAAAAAAATTAAATCATATCAGTCACAATTGCATGCATTGTGGGAAACCTCAGTACAAATAGTAATATAAAAACCGTTATGAGGAATGGAAATAGTTTTCTGATGCCAATATTTAAGAAATTGGTTATACGAACTTGTTTATTTTAAACGCAGCTTCGCCTGCGTTGCCTCTTAAAGACGTCATCACCGTAAAATGTAACAAGGAACGTTACTTTATATTTAAGAGCTATCTGAATGAAAAAAAAAATGTCTCTCTAAGCTTTAATGATTCTAGGAAGAAGCCATAAAGTGCTCTTAATGCCACGTGGGAGCCAATAATCCACTCTCGGAACCGGAAATTCTTTAGAAGCCCAAAAAAGTCTAAAGGTATTAAGGTGCGCCGAATCCTGCTTTGCGGTGGGTGCATTAGAAGTTAGTTATGTAGCATAAGAAGAAGTTAATACTAACACCTCAGTTATAAGCATGGTAACCAAATAACGACACATGTCACTCAAGTATCATTTGTGATATTTTACTAAACTAGTTAATGAGCATTTTTAGAGGGTCAATTAAAAAAACTCTAAGTCATTTAGGAGGGGGGGCATTACAACCTAAATTTACATTGCAACACAACATTTTCCCCTCCGTTTCAGAGGCGCCAGGCTCGTAATATGTAGTTCCCAGGTTCTAGTCCCAGCTGGGAGCGAACCTGGGAACTACAGATCAGCGTTGAGATTTTCTCCGCAAAATTCCTCGCCCTGCCCACGGTCAGTAGCGGACACCTATGGGCTTGGAAAGGCCGCCGCCCGTCGGATGGGACATTAAGCCATGGCCCCGTGTGCGGGAGAGCCATACCCTGTACACGTTAAAGAACATGCTGGATGGCCTTGACGGGAGGCTACCATCTGTCTCCCAACAGCTGTTCCAGTGGGTCCCCTCCCCCAACCTTCTCGGAGCCTTTGGGGTCCATGTGACATGGCCATTTAACCCACGGTGTGCAAAAAAAGTGCCAGTGAGAGGTAAAACAACCAAACCCGTTTCAAAGGTCTTTAACATTTTTTGAAAAATGAGTGAATTTTACACAAGTTTAATAATTTTTCTATTTCCATTATTCGTACTAACCTCCGCTTGCCCCCCGCTTACCCCCACCTAGATGTTATTCAGCATAATGACCTTCAACAAAGCGGTATCTTATCCGGAAGATATTCTTTAGGAGGGTGGCAGGGGCAGATATTTTTATAGTTTTGACATAAACTCTTGATTATCCGATTATGCCACGATAAAATCTCTACTCTGTTAAATTTTTCCGTTTTGTTTTCGATTATGCTCCATTTGGTGTATTCCTTGAATATAAAGTTGAGACTGTAAATGAAGTTGGTAAAAACAGAGATAGATTAAGTGTGCAATTATTGGTCAAGCGTCCGTTCAATCTTTCCCTTTCATATCTAAGTCAATCTCAAGTTTTGCTCTCATTGATGCTATGACTTAAGTTATTATGCCAGTTGAGGTAAAAGTCATCTGAACATGGTCTTCGTTATTGTTTTTGAGGTTGGTAATAGCCAGACCTCTGTGGCAAGCAGCTGCTTGAGGGGGTATTTTTGTTTTTAGCCGTCCCATGGCCGAGTGATTAGCGCGCTTGGCTACGGATCTAAGGGACCTGGGTTCGAGCCCCGGGTAATTCATGGATGTATGTGTCGTTTTTCTTCTGAGGTCCTTCCATCCTCTCAGATCTTTTACTTTGGCATATAAACAGACAGGCTCCTGTCAGACCTCTGTGGCAAGCAGCTGCTTGAGGGGGTATTTATTATTTTTTATTTATTAATAGTTTCAACTCTAGTCTATCCATTCATTTTACCTCTTGATTTCAAACTAAATTACTTATAAAATACAAAGGATCCATCTGATCGATCCTGCATATTTACGCAAAGTTTCCTAACTTCGTGTTAATCGATTCAGGCACTCAAAGTGTTAGATTATACATAATAAATGAACTATGCTTCTAGAAGTGTATTAAAGAGAATTTAAATTATCGTGAATATACAGATTATTATGCTATTCGATCTGTCTCGGCTCTTGTCTAAACCAATGAAAAATGGACACCTGATTTTAGATTTGTCTTTTGCAAATACGTTTTGAGCTTTCACCAAATTAAATTCTTCTTTCAAGTTGTTCCGCAAGATATTGTCTATGTTGAACACTTATTCTAGAAAAAGTATTTGCAAGAATATTGTGGAAATTTGCCATTTCAAATTTATATTGGAAATATCATGTTTGGGGAAGCTCTCAAAATTATATGGCCGTTAGATAAAAGGATATTCCCGCTTATTTTGCGTTTAATTTTTTCGTTGTTTTCCTTTTAGCACTCATTTGTTTCGAAAAAAAAATTAATAATCTGTGGGGCGGGAATGGCACAGTCGTTAGCGCGCCAGGCTCGTAATCTGAGTTCCCAGGTTCGAGATCCAACTGGGTCAGCGTTGATATTTATCTCCACAAAACTACCCGCCCTACCCTCCATCAGTAAGGGGCAGCGATGGTCTTGCAAAGGTCGCAGCCCGTCTGATGGGGCGTTAAGCCGTGGCCCCATGCGCTGGACAGCATGTGCACCTGTGCCCTGTGCACTTTAAAGAACACGCTGGATGGCCTTGACAGGAGGCTACCATCTCTCTCCTCACAGCTATCTAGTGGGTTCCCTTCCCTCAGGGGCGGGGGTGGCTCAGTCGGTAGCGCGCCAGGCTCGTAATCTGTAGTTCCCAGGTTCGAGTCCCAGCTGGGTCAGCGTTAAGATTTATCTCCGCAAAATTTCCCCGCCCTGCCCACGGTCAGTAGGGGACACCGATGGGTTTGGAAAGGCCGCCGTCCGTCGGATGGGACGTTAAGCCGTGGCCCCATGCGCTGGAGAGCCATACCCTATGCACTTTAAAGAACACGCTGGATGGCCTTGACAGGAGGCTACCATCTCTCTCCTAACAGCTATCTAGTGGGTTCCCTTCCCCCAGGGGCGGGGGTGGCTCAGTCGGTAGCGCGCCAGGCTCGTAATCTGTAGTTCCCAGGTTCGAGTCCCAGCTGGGTCAGCGTTGAGATTTATCTCTGCAAAATTCCCCGCCCTGCCCACGGTCAGTAGGGGACACCGATGGGCTTGAAAAGGCCGCCGTCCGTCGAATGGGACGTTAAGCCGTGGCCCCGTGTGCGGGAGAGCCATACCCTGTGCACGTTAAAGAACACGCTGGATGGCCTTGACGGGAGGCTACCATCTGTCTCCCAACAGCAGTTCCAGTGGATCCCCTCCCCCAACCTTCTCTGAGCCTTCGGGGTCCTTGTGGCCTGGCCATTTAGCCCATGGTGTGCAAAAAAGTACCGCTCAGAGGTAAAACAATCCAATCAATCCCTTCCCTCAACCTTCTCTGAGCCCTGAGGGTCTTTGTGACCTGGACATTTAACCCATTGTGTGCAAAAAAAGTGTCGTTCAGAGGAAAAACAACCAACTCATATCGCAACAATACCAGGTACATATTTTGTGATCCAGTTGTGAAGCTCTGAGTTAGGTGCCAAACCAAAAAAAAAATGTCTCAAAGCGTCGTTAACTTCATACATAGTCCATTCTATTTCCCAGCAACCCTCTTCCTATTCGTTTAAATGTGATGATAATGAGATTCCACTTCACGTACTCGTGCTGCTCAGAGAATCCTTTCTAATATCCTTACCATTGAATGCGTTTCCGGTGCCACAGTATTATACGCTGCTCGTTCTGTAAGCACGTGGGGGGCATTTAAAGAGAAGAATGTGGCATGAACTTCCAACTTAGTTGATTAAGACTCGCCGCGCACGGCTAGCAAGCCTTTGGCGATAAATTCTCGGAAATTCTCGTTTCTCTCTGGGTGTTCGTTTTTATTTTTTTATATATTTTTCTCATTTAGGAAGGAAGGAAGCCGTCAAGTTGGAAACCATAGACTGCGTAGGCTCTCGCGTGACCGGAGATGATGACGTAGCTTCCGCTAACCACGTGACCTCCAGTGTTTCTCACACGCGATATTGAAACCGTTTTCGTGGCTGATGAAGCTCAGTGGGGGGGGGGGGATTGGGAAGGGAGGGAAGGAGTGCACGGGTGTGTGCCAGGATAGAGAAAAGAGCGGGAGCTGGGAAAGTGATGAAGAAAGAGCCTTTCCTTCTGTGTCTCTGCAAAGTCAGGCAATAGGTAAATACTTGGGCATCATTAGCGAAGCATACCCTACTTTTGTAATGAAAGGAATGTTGAAAATGACTTCTCCGAAGAAAGCTCGAAAACTATGCGATGACAGAGAGTGCTCTCTTCGCTTGACCTTAGAAATCGTAGCATATTTATCGCTCTTTTTAGTCGACGAACTTGGTCGTTCATTTATTTTTTTTTTCCTTGGCCCACTTTCAAAGAAGATAATGAATATAATTTTCTTTGAAAGTTTTTATTATAACGCTATTGACTAAAACTTCGTGACAGTGAGTTAGACTTTTTTTTTGCGTATGGGAAATGCAATACGTTATTGATTTGTTTTTCGGATGAAAAATAATTCTTACTCTGGGTGTCGTTAGTGGAAAGAAATGATAAATTCAGTTCAGTTCAATTAAATTTTTATTCAACCTAGATATATATAAATACAATTTACAGTGAAATATACCCAGCTAAAGTAACTGAATACTTGAGAGCTGGTGTATAATTAAAATAAAAATACAAATACAAAAAATCAACACGGCAATAGTTGGTAATTGAACCAATCTATGATGTAGACAGTCAAAAAATTAGTTTTACATGCAGTAATCATTCGTTGTTTATAATCCATTCACAAAGAGATTTATTAAATAAATATTTTGAAGTAATTTTCTTCATTATTTCTGGAACACTGTTATTCAGTTTTGGTCCAATATGGTTTATATTACGAGTAGTAGCTTGCTTTGATATGCATGGTATTTGCAGTTTAAATGATGAGTCTCTAAGTGGTGTATATATGTCTGTCGAACTTGAAAGAGATGTAAATTGAAATGGACATATTCAATAACTTTTAAAATGTGAAGTTCAGACAGAGTCATTAACCCCAATTCCTTAAATATAGGACGAGATTCAGAGAAGCACCCTTTATTGTCGATGATTCTAACAATAAATGTTTGCAGAATCAAGAGCCTGTTTAAATTTGTTTTTGCAGCTCCTCCCCAAGCTTTCATTGAATATTGTAGCTGATTATATACACAAGTAAAATGTAACATTTTTAAACTTGTTTTATCGAGTAAGAACCTTAGTGTATAAAATTTTGCTATAAATGATTTTATCTTATCCACAGTATAATCAGTGTGATACTTCCATGAAAGGCTTTTATCAATAATCACTCCTAGGTATTAATTTGATCAACCTTCGTAAGACGTTCGCAACTGCAACTTAGGATGTTGTAACAGTCCTTGTGATGAGAAACCACTCCAGAGTCACTGGTACCATCAGCTGATGCCTTCAACTGGAATTTTATGTAGCATGTTTTAGCCTTATTTAAACTTAATTTATTCAACGTTAGCTTTTGATAGAGACGATGAATATCTCTGTTTGCCATTTGGTATAATTGCTCATGGGTGTTGCTTTTATATAACAAAACAATATCATCAGCGAAAGAAATAATTTCTGCCTCAAACTTTTTGTCAAATATATCATCATCATCATCATCCTCAAGCAGCCATGGGCTACGTATCGTTTACATATAATATAAATAGCAGAGGTCCCAGTACAGAACCTTGTGGTACACCTATATTGATATTTTTCATAGAACTATATATATCATTTATCCTAACCATTTGTGAACGATTTCCCAAGTAGGATTTTAGCCATGTAAAACTGGTACCTCTGATTCATATTTATAAAGCTTAGCCAGCGATATTTCATGATTTACCAAACAAAAAGCTTTTGATAAGTCCAAAAAAAATTGCGAGTGTTTTAAAATCTTTATCCAGAGACCACGTTAATGAATTTATTAAATGTAAATTATAAACTTATAATAAATATTGTTGATGAAAAATATTAATGTAACTTAGGACAGTGGTTTCCAAACCGTGTGTCGCATTCAGGGTCCTGGTGGTCGCAAATTTTTAAGAAAAAGAATAGTGCGAGAAAAAAAATTGTACTTTAGAATGTTTTTATTTCGATACTTTTTGTTGTAAAATGTTGAGTTTAATATGTGTTATTTAAAATAAATTGAATTCTAAAATATATAATAGAAGAAAACAAAATTAATATTTACCACAGGTGTGTCATGGTAAATAGACTCTTTCATGTCTACAAGAGAAAAAAAAATAAAAAACACTGACTTAGGAATTAAAAATAAACGCAGTCGACGGGAAGCATATAGAGCTGGAAATTGGGGAGGGAGAATGCAGGCGGACGTTTTTCCCTCTTGTTCCAGTTTTTTTATTTTTCTTATATTTATCGACAGCAAATAGATCTACTGTATGTATGTATGTATTATGTATGTCAACTTCTTTTTAACATTTTCGGTCATAATTCCTACATTTTTAAATGCATTTTTATGTAGTGATTAACATCGCGATGTGAACTACGGAGTCTCTTTTCAACTGATGCTGTGTGCGCGCCTAGTTTTGAAATCCCATTTCCAACATGGAAATAGAATTCTTTTATAGATTCTGTTTCTCTAACAATTACCCATTACAGCAGGAACCTTTAATAGATTTCTGACATAATGGGTAAGTGCTATGGGTATATAACGGGTAATATGATGGGCATGTGTTACATAAACAGAAGGCCGGTTGCGCTCAGATTCTTGAAAAATATTTAGAGTTCACTTTGATTTTCCATTCTGCATTCAGACAACATGAGCATACAGTCGCTCAAAAAAGCATCCGTCACGTTACACAAAGGTTGCCAGATCACTAATTTCTAAAAAAATCGTTGCCAGATATGTTTTCTGAATTCTGTAATCAACCACAGTGTTCGGATATTTTTTGAGCGACTGTACCAAAGCAGTCTCTTCTTATGTGAGATGTTGGTTAAAGATAGTGGATGAGTACGTCTTCTAACTTAAACGTTATTACCAAAATCAAACTCAAGATGTCACATAAGCATGTTGAATAAAAAGCATCAAGTTTTCATTTACCTTGCTTATAAAGCGTTCAGTTTTCGTTATCATGGCAAATTTTTAGAGAGAATCAACATGCTATAAAGCTTTTGGTCCTTACGTGTATTCGTTTATTTTCCCACTTTCTCTTCAGATTCTTAAACGTTTCAGCTGTAATGACTGTTATCCTGTTACTTCAGACGAATCTCTTTATCACATTTTTGAATTCCTAGCTTTGAGGAAGCTTTATGCCTGAAAAGCGTCTAGTTTTTCATCCTGCACCGCGCCGGATAGATTTTCTTCTATTCTGAAAAAACCAGATCTTTCCTTACAGGAAGTAGAGACTGCGACTCTGAATTTCATTGAATAACACTCTCAAGGCTATCTGTATATTTACACAGAATACTCCAATTTAGACATCTGCGGTGCTTCGAGATTCGATTCGATTCTGAATCGGAATTGATGATTCGAATGGAATCGATTCAATTTCGTTTTCGGGTACTTTCAATTTTCTATATGCGCTTTCAAATCGGGTTACTTGCTGAACATTTACTGTAAAATTGCTAATAGTTTTTGAGAGATTAAATTATTCAGAAAATGGAAACTGGTTCTTAGTAACTACTATAAGTTTAAGATAAGAAATACCGCTATACAAAACTCGGACACTTTAGAGAATATTCCGTTAAAAATAATGTAAGTCTAGCCTCATTTCCCATGCGAGTCCAGTGGAACCGTGACAAATCTGAAGAGTGACACGAGGGGGTAGAGGGTTATCTACCGTGACAAGCGGGGGGCGGGGGCGGGGGTGGCTCAGTCGGTAGCGCGCCAGGCTCGTAATCTGTAGTTCCCAGGTTCGAGTCCCAGCTGGGTCAGCGTTGAGATTTATCTCCGCAAAATTCCCCGCCCTGCCCACGGTCAGTAGGGGACACCGATGGGCTTGGAAAGGCCGCCGTCCGTCGGATGGGACGTTAAGCCGTGGTCCCGTGTGTGGGAGAGCCATACCCTGTGCACGTTAAAGAACACGCTGGATGGCCTTGACGGGAGGCTACCATCTGTCTCCCAACAGCTGTTCCAGTGGGTCCCCTCCCCCAACCTTCTCTGAGCCTTCGGGGTCCATGTGACCTGGCCATTTAGCCCATGGTGTGCAAAAAAGTGCCGCTCAGAGGTAAAACAACCCAACAACTAGCCTCATTTCCCATGCGAGTCCAGTGGAACCGTGACAAATCTGAAGAGTGACACGAGGGGGTAGAGGGTTATCTAACGTGACAAGCGGGGGGCGGGGGTGGCTCAGTCGGTAGCGCGCCAGGCTCGTAATCTGTAGTTCCCAGGTTCGAGTCCCAGCTGGGTCAGCGTTGAGATTTATCGCCGCAAAATTCCCCGTCCTGCCCACGGTCAGTAGGGGACACCGATGGGCTTGGAAAGGCCGCCGTCCGTCGGATGGGACGTTAAGCCGTGACCCCGTGTGCGGGAAGCCATACCCTGTGCACGTTAAAGAACACGCTGGATGGCCTTGACGGGAGGCTACCGTCTGTCTCCCAACAGCTGTTCCAGTGGGTCTCCTCCCCCAACCTTCTCTGAGCCTTCGGGGTCCATGTGACCTGGCCATTTAGCCCATGGTGTGCAAAAAGTGCCGCTCAGAGGTAAAACAACCCAACCCAACCGTGACAAGCCAAACTGAGTTATTACATTGGCTTCGACATACCGTTCGGATATACTTAGGCACTTTTGCGAGCGTTTTTACTTTTGCAACAATCTTGTACAATATTAAATGCATTTTTTATACAATTGCAAAGCACTACCGAATCGTTAGAGAATTTCATACTAAGATAATGGAAAGACAAATTAAAAACTCGAGGTCTTGAAGAGTGACGTGTTTTGGGTTGAGACTGAAAGTTTATTAAAAATCTTGGTCAAATGTATTTAAATCTCAAATTTAAGTAATATTCGTTCAGTATTTAAAAGAGTTATGGAAGCTGGATATTTAACATCAACGGTTAGCAGTCATCCTAACTCCCAACTTCTCCTTTTCACCACATTGAAATTTTACCTCTACGAAGGCCAACCATGTCGTGTACACGATTTTGAAATACTACAGCAAGTGTAACAGAATGCACCCTTGTAAATGCTTTCATTATATGTTCGGCAATTCGAGAATGAGCATCTTGCGTATGGTTCCCATATCGTGTGTCTGATATTGATATTATTGAAAAGAAAAAAAAAACAGAGAAATTTTAGTGGAAAAAAAGCTATTGAGCTTTCGCAAGAAATCGCATCGAGACATAAAAGACCTCTCATTTCACTCTTTTGGGTGGAGACGACTTGAATTCGATTTGATTACATACTGAGCCATTCCAACTCAAATCAGACAGAGGATGTCAGGTTAACTTCGAGAATTCTATTGAAAAAAATGTATCTTGAGACTAATATTAGCAAGAGTATTGGAATGGCATCTGATTTTGATTAAAATGTTTGTTTATTCGAAACTTATGGCCACTTAAAAACAGTCTGAAAATGTTTAAAAATAAATTTATAAACAATCGCCAAAATAAGTTTAAAAAGTGAATTTTTCTCGAATTTCTTGCTCATGTTACAATTTAAAGTCTGGCAATATCCTAAAAAATGTGTTATTTGGTAACTAACGCAGTGGTTTCTCCACAAAAAGCTACTTTTAATATACTAAATCTTAGTGCACAAAAAATATTCGCAAACATCGAAAATTTGAAAAAACTTGAAAAAGTAACATATTTTAAAAATCATTAAAAAAAAAATCCAAAAAATCTGAAACTTTCCCGAATTGAAGACAATGCATGGTTTTAAATAACTATAGAAAGGAACTTTGATGTATTTTACTTCAATATTTTTTCGGTCTTTTAATATTTCGATAATTTTATTTTCATCACTGAAGAAATACGAAGGAATTGTTCTTAATATTCCTAACATTTCAAAATTCATTTATTTAAAATTTTTAATTTTTTTTATTTAAAATACCATATCTGACACATACATCTGAAAGTTATTTTTTTCTTTCATTATCAATAGAAAATTTATGGAAAATTAATTTTTTTCGATTTCTTTTTCACGTTTCAGTTCAAATTCTCGCAACACCATTAGAACATTATATTCTTTTGTAGTTAACACAGTCGTCTCTACACACAAAATTTTTCGATTTAATATATTTCATATTAGTGCTCCAAAAAATTCGCAAACTTTCAAAATATGAGAAAACTTGAAAAGGGGCATATTTTTAAAAAAATCATTAAAAAAAACACGTTTAAAAAATCTGAAACTTTCGCAAATTATAGAGAAGTGGTTCTCAACGTTTTATGCTCCACGTACCCCCTGGAAATGTGTATGTAACTGGCGTACCCCTTGTATATGTCGCAGGGAGATGATGAAAATAGTGATTTGATCAAATCCCTAAGGTATATGATCAATTCACGGAAGATGTTAAAATAACAACTCTGTGGGGTGATATCCCTGAAGAAAGTAAGTGATTTGATCAAATCCCTTAACTGTTTTAGTGAAAAGATGAAATAATATTGTTTAGATATTAAAAGTATTTATTTAGCAAACCATGCATTATTAAATGTAGAATAGTTAATACAACAATAGTCATTGAAACACAAATTATTTCGGCTATTTCGGAATTGTAATAGCCGGTACATTGTACTTTTTTCGTTTTTTCCGAATCGCCTTTTTCACCTCTTATTAACTCCTTTCCGAATCGCCTTTTTAAGGTATTCTTAATGTATCTCGATCTACAATACACCGCCTGCCGAATTATTCAAAACGCCTTTCATGAGCGAAGGCCAAGTGAGAACGAATCTGTAAAGTGATGAATCTCTTGAGTATGAATCTTCGGGTCACGTGACTCCGTGGTCCGAATTATAATGAAACGCCCCGAATGAGCGGAGGCCAAGTGAGAACGAATCCGTCAAGTGGTGAATCTCTTGAGTATGAATCTTTAGCTCACGTGACACTACTTTGGACACTAGAAAGGGTCCTTTTTTTACCTTTCTGGGAAAAATGTTTAAGTAGTGGTGCTAATTTAAATTGTTCAATGATTGTGACAGCTTCTTCTATCCTTTCGCGAGTCCACAAAGTTTTTTTCTTTTTCATGCCACTTGTTCAAAAACGTCCTGATAGTTTCATTAAACTGTTCTTCAGATACAAATTCGGTCAGAGTTTGATTTTTTTCTATATCTGAACTCATTTTTCTACGGTAGGTACTTGATAAAACTCGAAATATAGAAAACAATAATAAAAATGCGCGCAACTTTACTCGCGTAATGTTTGGGCGCTGGCCGGCACGGACGCCAGAGGGGAGCGGTGAGGTAAAGGGGAGTGGTAACAAGCGAAACATAGAGCTGTGCGAGTCCTGACTTGTTTATTTCATCTTTTCACTAAAACAGTTAAGGGATTTGATCAAATCACTTACTTTCTTCAGGGAAATCACCCCACAGAGTTGTTATTTTAACATATTCCGTGAATTGATCATATACCTTAGGGATTTGATCAAATCCCTATTTTCATCATCCTCCCTGCGACATATAGATGGATAAAACTATAGTTATAGTATAACAATGGTTATTTTTACTTTGTTACTAGATCTAGCGATTTTTGAGCTCTCAAGGCGCCAAAAAATCAGGTGCCCCAAAAATTTACCGCGTACCCCAGGTTGAGAACCCCTGTTATGGACAATATATTGTAGTTTAACAATACATTTCAGGCGCATATAATAGAGTAGCTGTTTACAAATGTTGCATAATATCTCAACGTGTTTTCGTCATTTCAACCAGTAGATAAATACAATTAGTCCATGCTGTGATCAGTTTCACTAACTTGAAAGTAACATTAGCTTTGCATTTCTGTCTGCTCCCCTGGTGGTGAGAATACGATATTTTTGACTTTTGTTTGTGAAATATTTGTGGTAATACATGTTCAAAGTGTTGTATATATAAGAGAGGTGTTCCAAAATTTATCAGATAATGAGATAAAATGAAATTGTATGAGCTCTTCGCTTAATGTTTACTATCACCTTCGAAGTAATTTCATAGGGTTCGTATACATGGTTTCAGAGATCTTTCCAGATCCTGAAACAAGTCACTTATGTCTATTTTTCAGAAGCTTTTAGTTCTTGTGTTGCATTATCTTTAATTGAATGGAAGCTTCAAATATTAGGTAAGGAGCTCATTCAGTTCCATTTGTATCTCAATAGTCAAATAAACTTTGTAACACCCCCTTGTATATGTACAACACTATAAACATCTATTGCCGCAAATGTTCCCCATCAAAAGTCAAAAACGTGTCCATATTCTCACCACCAAGGGAGCAGAAAAAATGCATGATTAGTAATACTTTTAAGTTAAAGTAAAACTGATGGCAGCATGGACTGACTGTATTGTATTCATCTTCTGGATCAGCTGACGATATCCTAATCAGATATCATGCAAGATTCGTAAACAGCAATTCTACCATCTATGCCTGAAAGACATATAAAATGGACATTCATTATCTCTACAAATAGCAATTTGGACAGATATCGAATTACACCCATTCTCGTGATATAATTAGCCAAATGTCACTTCTAATGGTGTTTATTTCAGTTTCCTAATTTTCGATTTAAAAAAAAATCTTTGCCATACCATATTTTTTCTACTACATCACTTTTTGTCGTCTTCTGTGATCTTCATAATAATTCCGTTTCATTAACATTACACTTTAACTAAATCTAGTAACACCATTATTTCAGAAAAGAATCTCTATTCAAATTCGAATCACAAATTCAATTTAACTTTTCTTAGGTTGGGTTGTTTTACCTATGAGCGGCGCTTTTTTGCACACCATGGGCTAAATGGCCAGGTCACATGGACCACGAAGGCTCAGAGAAGGTTGGGGGAGGGGACCCACTGGAACAGCTGTTGGGAGACAGATGGTAGCCTCCCGTCAAGGCCATCCAGCGTGTTCTTTAACGTGCACAGGGTATGGCTCTCCCGCACACGGGGACACGGCTTAACGTCCCATTCGACGGACGGCGGCCTTTCCAAGCCCATCGGTGTCCTCTACTGACCGTGGGCAGGGCGGGGAATTTTGCGGAAATAAATCTCAACGCTGACCCAGCTGGGACTCGAACCTGGGAACTGCAGATTACGAGCCTGGAGCGCTACCGACTGAGCCACCCCCGCCCCTAACTTTTCTCAGCGGAACATTTCGTTAAAATTCAACACCGTTTCTTCATAATGCTGTAGCAAAAGCATAAAACTCTCGAAATATTCAAAGACCAAAAACAAAATGTTAAACAAAATGCATCAAAATTTCTTTCCACACCTTTTTTAAGTCAAGTCTTTGTCTTTAATTTGCGAAAGTTTCAGATATTTTGGATATTGATTTTCAATGATTTTTAAAATATACTATTTTTTTTCAAGTTTTTTCAAATTTGTAATGTTTATGATTTTTTAGAGCAATAATATTTATATATTAAAACGTAAATTTTTGTGTTGGGGATAGACTGATTTAATTACCAAATAGTATGTTTTATGGTGTTTTGCTACAATTTGAGCTGTTGAAAAAAAATTAATTTTTTAACCATATTTTGACGATTTTTCATAAATTTTTTATTAGCGACAAAAGAACCAAATAACTTCAGATGTATGTGCCAGATGCGTTCTCTTAAATAAAAAAATAAATAAAATGGTTTGAGCAGATGGTTTTCGAAATGTTAGGAATACACGATATGCCATTTTATACCCATTATTTTCGAGTGGCCATAACTTTTGAAAAAAAAAAATTCTTTTGATCAAAATTAGATGCCATTCTGATGTTCTTATTAAGAGTAATATCACATATTTTTTCCAAAGGAATCGGGGAGGGTCACCTGACACCTTCTGCCTGATTTGAGATGCAATGGCTCCTCTGCAAAGTCATTCACGGACTTTTGTACTTCAATCCTGAACAACCTTTCTTTCACATAGTCAGTAGCAGGACTAGCCCTTTAACTACCACAGGCCTTGGAAAACGAAGTACCTCAGAATACCAAACCGGCCAAGTTTTGAAATGGACTCTTCCTAGTTTGTCGTCCCCCGTTCCTTCACCCGAAGGGAGAACGGAGTTAAGCGCAGCAGAGCTCCCCTCCACTCCGTAAATTGCCTCTCATTAGGCTGAGCATCCCTTCACCTCGAAACCCATATGGTCATGAGCTACATACACCCATTGAACACGAGATATCAGACTCCTGTGACTTTTGCTCTTAACTCCTTTCCAAAAACAGTTTTTAAAACGCATGCATGTTTGTCGATTTTTGAAAAGTTTTTTCATTATTATTTTTTAATAATAACTTTTAAAAGCTTTTTAAATTTGATTTTCTACTTAAAAACTGGCATAAGATTGTAATTATTTGGATTACATCTTTTTACATAAAATAGATGTCATAATTAGATATTTTTCAAAGAAAAATGTTTCCATTTTTTGGATTCTGATGTCAGTTTTCTAACACCCAGCCAGCAAAGAGAAAGCTGTTATTAATAGTCGAATGTATGATGAAAAAAATTATAAGAAAGATTATTAAAATAGAAGACCAAAAATAGAAAGCAGTAAGAGTGCTGAATTGATTTTTAAAGAATAGATTTTAATACAATTGTAGAGAGTACTCTAACATAAGAATCAAAAATGATTTTGTGAGAAAGGTTTGCATCTGAGATAAACGTAAACGAAGTGGATATTGCAAAAGATATCCGAGGAAGCAAAGACTAGATAAAATGAGAAATAAAGAAACTAAAGTAATCAGAGATTACATAAAAATATTGGAGGTGTAAAATATATTATCAAAATGAGAAAGACTTATGAATATGATAGATAAAGGAAGATGGCTCAATTTAATATGGAAGTGAGAACCCGCTGGAAGAAGACGGTGAAAGAGATGGAAAAATGGTATGAAAAAAAGAATGCTGAAAAGAGGACTTCAAGAGCAAGATGGCAAAGATAAAAATAAGTGGATAGAGAGAGCTGACTGTGACCACACAACTTAAACTTGGGAGGGTGAAAAGAATAAAATTTTTTATCATTATAAGTTTTATAGGATACATTATTAAGCAATTGAGTAAGTGATTCAATTCAGCAAATGATTAAATCAAAAGTAGTCTGTTCTATTTTACATTTCAGATCATCAGTAATGTGCCTAAAAAAGTCTTATGGGTGGAGGGTTACATACTAGAGTCCAAGGACAAGATCTAGGGAGGGGGGCATCTCCTATTCCTTTTCAGAATCCTAGTAAGGGTAATAGAAACAATACTACTAAACTTATTTATGTTTCATGGATTTTTCAAA
Source organism: Ryuthela nishihirai (assembly GCA_038380435.1). Taxonomy (NCBI): domain Eukaryota; kingdom Metazoa; phylum Arthropoda; class Arachnida; order Araneae; family Heptathelidae; genus Ryuthela; species Ryuthela nishihirai. The sequence continues at coordinate 5,844,399 of JAWZYU010000004.1, forward strand.
AAAAATAAAAAAAATTTATAAAACGAAGGGAAAATGATACATTGTATTGGAAATACAGCCTCTTGCCCCCCCCCCCCCCCTTCCTTTACATTTTTTCTGCTCGATTGTGTTTCTTGTCTCCATCTCTTCTCGATTTTTTTTCAGATCCGGGCCTACCTTGTGTCTATTAGGGTGAGGGGATGGAATGATGCTTGAGTTAATATATTCCGTCTGAGCGGCTCTGTTTTTTGCACAATGGGCTAAATGTCCTGGTTACAGCAAAAGACCCACTGTACAGCTGTTAGGAGAAAGATGGAAGCCTGCCTCAATCTTACTGTTTTAATGGCACAGGCTATAGTTATCCTGCACACAAGGTTAAAATTTTACTTCCCATTTAACTGACGTCGGCCTTCCCAATCCCCTCAGTGTCATCTTTTCTCCCCGAGGGCAGGGTAGATATTATCTATATACCCTCGTCAAACAGCTGCTTGTCACAGAAGTCTGACAGGAATCTTTCAGTTTAATACGCCATAGTAGAAGGGATTTGTGAGGATGGCTGGTCCTCAGCAGAAGAATAACACAAACATCCATGCCTTATCCGGGGCTCTAAACCTAGGTCCCTTTGATCAGTAGACAAACATGCTAATAAATAATAATAAATTTTTTTAGTTTTTTTTAATCTACTTTTAGTGTTCCAAATGTAACTCTATCTATTTTTAGTTCCAAATACAAATGTTTTGGATTTCAAAGCAGGTAGAGAAGTCTGAGATATGAATAACAAGACCAAGATTGCAAAGATAAATATAAGTGGAGAGAGAGAGAGTTGATCTGGACCACACAACCTGAACTTGGGAGGGTGAAAAGAATGAAATTGTGTATCATTATTTATGAATTACATTGGAAAGTAATTCAGTAAGTGATTCAATTAAGCAAGTGACTAAAGCAGAGAGGAGGGAAAAGGACAAGAGCATGGGCCATGCCTAAAGCCAGTAACCATGGCAGAGTGTGTGTGTGGGGGGGGGGGGAAGAGTCAGCGTGTACCAACCTAAGACCAGGGATCACGGAAAACAGAATGGGTGGATAACAATAGAAATTTGTGCGCACAAAACAATACAATATTCCGGGCCCCCTGGGTACGTCCCTGTCTCTCTCGTTACACATGAAGCGAGTCAAAAGTTGTTGATATCTCCATCTTCTAACCACATCATTATTTGCTTAGTCAAACCACCGACACTTCAGCTTCTAGAATAGTAGTCAACAGGAGATATTTTCTCGTTGTCGCATTACAGCGCGACAACAAATGAGCTGCAGCAGCATTAAGAGGAAAACGAATAAGCTTTTAAGATAAAATCAAATAGAAAAAGAAATTCAGATAACAAAAGCTTCTATTTTTTCTTTTGATCCATAATTCAATCCCCTCATCAAATAGGTACGTACTGTGTCGGCCAATACACTTAATAATACGGCGTTGGTTGAAGTAAATGTTTTAATAATTAAATAACAAATGCTATAAATTTGAATCCGAAAACACCGTCTGGCCACCGAAGTTAGGCAGCTTTGGGCGCGTTTGGTACCTGGGAGGGTGACCACTTGGGAACACTGCGTGCAGTAGGGAAAAAATCTGCTGAGGGCCCGCCATCCTCACAGATCCCTCTATTATGGCGTATTTAACTGACAGGCTCCTGTCAGACCTCTGTGGCAAGCTGCTGCTTGAGGAGGTATTTATTTTTATTTTATTTATTAATGCGCTTATTGTAAATTGTTCATTTGATGGCGACCTTATATCGTAAATAAAAAGTATCATTAATTTCTTTTATTATTTCAATTATCAAGTAGCCTCACTTGAGAACCGCTGATCTAGAATAAAAGACGTTAAGTTTCTTGCTATCTTTTCACAAAAGAATTATTTTTTATTTTATAATTTGTTTATTGCAGAGCTCTAAACATGCCAGTCGTACAGTATAGGAACTAAATACCCCAACTTTGCTGTTAGGAAAATAAAATCCCCCCTCCCCCCCACCCGAAATTTTAGGATGATTATGTAATAATAGATAAAAATTGAACTTATAAAAGTTAACTGTTCTGTGTATTAATTTGTTTTCAAACCATTTATTATTATATTACGTGAAATTATATGTTTTATAGGAATTAAAATTATGCATCTATATCTATATTTTTTCAGTTCCGCCAATTTTTAATAGTTTTGCAAACCATTCTTCCGGTAAATATTCTGCTATGAATTCTTTTCTAAAAATTAAATATTCCCTCAAGCAGTTGTAGTTGCCCTCAAGCAGATTACGAGCCTGCCGGGCTATCGACTAAACCACCCGCCTCTCTCGCCGAAGAAACAATGGATATGCATATGTTATCGTATGTCAATAATAAAATTATTATCTAATATCTGAATATTTCAATTATTTTTATTTTAACACAAATTGAAAAAAAAGAATTTTTTTCCCGATAATTATTCACCTAATGGAGTTATTTTTAACCTGAAAAAATTCGTACCCTATACATAGATGTTTCTTTCTGCTGCGGTCTCGCCTTCCTCACAAATTTTGTCTATAGCGTATTATACTGACAGGTTCCTGTCAGACTTCTCTGAGAAGGAGATGTTTGAGAGATAATTTATTTTTATTTTCATTTCATTCCATAAACTGTTTATTTTCCTAAGAAACCGAATTCAGTTTCGTAAATTGAAACAGATATTTGCTCTCAGTGAAAAATTTTAGAGTCGAAAAGCCATTTTACTGACTGCATCTTATCTCTAGAAACTACCCTTCAGATTGTCACTAGAAAGCAACCAGTTGATGAGAATGTGACCTTCAGCTGCGGGAAACAATTGAGGTGCGACTTTGGCTGGCATTGTGCATGGAGCGAATATCTGTGCTTTGCAGTGGTCAGCAGCATGCATATTACCATTCTCTGTAACCCACCCTAACCTGCAGGGTATTGCAGCAGTAAGCGGGGAGAGCCATATTCTAGGGCATGCAATAAAACAGAACAAAAGGCTTAACGCCCATGTTTACTTTCATTCGGCAGCCAACGCTGCAAACTAAGCAAGTCGAAAAGAAACAAAAAAAATAAACAAATAAAATGAAATCAAACTTCTTTCAAAAATACATTTGCTAAGCAGAAAACAGTACATAAAATTTAAAGCAATATCAGAACTATGAACTTTATTTTGAGCTTTTGAAAGAAACAATTTCTAGTGAACTTTTATTTCGTCAAGAGTGAATTATGCTTTGAATAATTCCGTGATCAAACGGAAAAGTCAGCAATGAAATTATAAAGTGCTATCAATAGGTGTCGGCAGAGGGAGCTGGAAGGGAGGAGAGAGCAATTACCCCTCTCCTGGTAAAATTGATCGAAAAATAAATTAATGATAAATAACACAAGTTTACTAAATAGTAATATTATTTTCTTACAACATGTAGTATTGATTTTTCCCTTTACGTTTCCTATGTTTTCGGAAGCATATCATTTATATTTATTAATATAAGAAAGCATTTGTACATATATTTTTAAAAAATAAGTATCCCATTTTTTCCGTTCTATTTTCAGACATCCTCATTTGCCTTGTTTTGTGATATAGGCATGATTACTGTCTCCGCAACTGTTCTGATTAATGAAAGACTTGAGTCAAATATTTATATTTTGAAAAATTGATTTGCTTTCCCGTTCTCTGAAAAAAAAAGAAAGTTTTACTCCACTCTGTAATAATTTTGCCCCCCTCCCCATAAAAAATTACACCGGAGCCATGCAAAAAAAACTGTTGCTGTAGCTTTATCTGTAGCTTTAAAGATTAACATGATTAGATTCGAAAAATGAGATTTAATAAGCAGTTTCTAATTTTTATATTTTTCTGGTATCAGTAATTAACATTGGGTAGAGAAATCAAACTCTGGTGGAGGAGGGAGATTTAAATCAAAATAAACAAATATTTTTTCTGCATTGAATTCAATCTTCCATTCCGCCAAAAGTAAACTATGCTGCTTCAGCAAGAATATTTCCGAACTAACTGCGAGGTCAAATTATATAAAAATAAATAAATATTCCCCTCAAGCAGCTGCTTGCCACAGAGGTCTGACAGGAACCTGCCAATGAGGAGGGCGAGACCTCAGCGGGGAAACAACACAAACATGCCTTACCCGGGGCTCGAACCCAAGTCACTTTGATAAGTAGCCAAGAAACATATTAATAAATTGCATGCCGAGATGTGCTGCTGAAAAATGGTTCAGGAATTCATCAGATGGTGGTTGCTTTACAACTTCAGTATTTTTTACCAGCAGCCTAAAGTAAATGAAGATCAGTATTGCATTTATTGTTTTTGCGAAGAATGTTTTGTACTATAGTTTTCGGAAGTTAAGCGGAATGACGCTAGTCTTAGGAATTTATGCCTTTGGACATAAATCATGAACACTTAACTATTTACAACACAATTACATTTCTTGAAATATTCCTTATCACTTGTGACAAATACGCTATTCAAACGGAAAAAAAATCGGACCAGTTTTAGAGGCAAAAGTTTCAAAAAATAATTGAAAAAATACGAATAAGTCATCTGATTCCAATTTTACTAAAAGAGGCAATATGTACAAAAGTTTTGCAGCGTAAAAAAAAAGATAATCCTGGTTTCTTAGGCAAAAATTTAAGAAAGTTCACAGTGGTATTCACAAAAATATTAAGAAAGTTCATACTACAAAACTATTTAAAATTTCGTGGTGTATTACAGAATGGATTACAGGTATTACAAAGAAAATGTAGTTTTGAGCCTAGTTATAAAAGGAAAAGTAGCTCCACTTTGTGATCTGTCTGCCTGTGTGTGCATATTGTTTTCGTATTTCGAAACATTATTAAAAATTCTTTTTGATTAGATAGGTATTGATGAAATATTGCAATCGCACTTTCCCCGAATATTTCAATAACGTCCTATAATGGTGGAAAAAGTGTGAAAATGCCACAATATTTAACAAACATTGCCAACAATATGTTTATGATAGAAGTTTGAAATTTGCATGATAGGTTATGGTGGTTACATAGTTTACATTGGCAGCAATGATTGGCTTCGTGCTTCCAAAATATAGCTCGGAAAATGCAATTTTTTGCTTAATGAGAAACTCCATTTGTGTGGTAAAGTTACTAATAAAATATTAATGCCTGCATTTTTCCAATCATCCATTACATCAAATTTCTAATATGAGAGGAATGTAAAGATCGAAAATATGAACTTCATTCTTTTTGAAAACGAGTATCCCTTTTTCAACAGAGGCGATATGTATTCTTCAGTTGCTAATTGTGTTCCATTTCCTTCTCTCGTAAGTTACATGGAAAAATTACGAAAATTATCGATCTAAATATTTTTTATTATCAGAATGTCGAAGTGTATTTTTCTTCTTATTTGGGAAGGGGGGGGGGGCAATGTTGCTTCTCTGTAAATGTTACTAGCAATCAACTAAGCTATTTAGTTGAAATTTATATCGAAGTATATTTTGAGCTGAATAATATCCTTTTATGGGCTTTATGGCAAACTTACTGGAAACTGTGAGAAGGGGGGGGGGGGATATTTCTAGCGTGTCAAGTATGGCATGCTACGTTGGTAGTGAATTTATAATTTCCTGTCTTAAATTTCCAGACACATTTCTCATTAATTATGAGTGTATTCCTTCAAAACCTTAAAGAATACAATGCTCATTGTAAAAACTTGAGTAACATGGAAATTAGTGCCTAAAAGTAGTGTTTGGTGACAAAGGTGACTGTTTAGCTTAGTTGATAGTGTTGGAAGCCTCTACTCTATAGTTTCCAGGTTCGAGTCCCAAATATAGCAGCGTTGAGACTTATTTCCATTAAATCCAAAGCATTCATTTGGTGAGAAAGCAGAACCGATGGGCTTGGAACGATGAATTCCTACGGTTGCGACGAAACGCCGTGGTCCGTGTGGAGGAAAACCACACTCTGTCCACATTTATTGATGGCCTTGAAGGGAGGTTTCCATCTGTCTCTTAACAACTGCCCAAAGAGTCTTCTTTATCCTACCCATGTATGAGCCTTTGAGGTCCTTATTACTTGGCATTTAGCTAATTGTGTGCACAAGAGTACGACTGAGCGGTAAATAACTCAACTAAAGGTATCTGCTGTAGAGTGATTTTATAAAATGGATTTTAAAATAACACTTCTGCTAAGATTTTCAACCAATATTGCTCTTTTTTCGAACCGTAATCCCAAGCTCCTGTACGGTCCAAATCATCTGTTGGTCCGAATTATCACTGTTAAAAAGTACAAAATTTGGAAAAGGATAAATTTTGTTCTCTTTGAAAAGGAACATCCTACATTCTCCAGAGGCGATATATGTTCCTCCAGTGTTTTGACAGAAATTATTCTTTCCGGAAAGGGCAGCGTATGATTTTTCTCATCTTGGAAGCGATCTTTCAAAACGTATTTTTCCACAGTATGTGTACGGTACAGTCGCTCAAAAAAGTATCCGAACACTACGGTTGATTACAGAATTCAGAAAAAATATCTGGCAATGATATTTTTTAGAAATTAGTGATTTGGCAACCTTCGTGTACAGTACACGAAGGTTGCCAGATCACTAATTTCTTAAAAAATCGTTGCCAGATATTGTTTCTGAATTCTGTAATCAACCATAGTGTTCGGATACTTTTTTGAGCGACTGTACATGAAAATCAATATGGTCCCCTTTCAGCTCTCCCCAGAACTACGAAGGCTGTACAACGGTGAGGCAAGTAAAGCATTAGCCTCGGGCGCACAAGATGAGGGGCGCATAAAAATACAAAATGAGGGGTTCAGAAAAATACAAGATGAGGAGGCTCAGAAAAAGACTGCTATGAAACTATATAGCGGTGCAATTTCTATTCTTGCCTCTGGCACAAATATAGCTAGTTACGGCTCTACCCCCCCCCCCCACACACACACACACACACAGCATGGGGTGTCTGTGTGTGTGTGGAGGGAGCAGGTTGACCCATTTGACAGAGCTCCAGACTCACAATTTCATTTTCCCAATTTCTACTCCCAAATGCGATTGCACTCAGATTTTCTTCCGTTAACCCCCGTGAGAAGGGGGTCATCGTTGCGCTTCTGAAGATTGCCGTCCGTCAGATGGGACATTAACCTGTGGGTAAAACGCAATACCCTGTATAAGTAAAAGAATTCACTGAATTCTCTTGACGGGAGATTAGCATCTGTCTCCTACTAATAGCTGCCCAGTGTATCTCCTACACCAACTTTCTTTAAGCCCTTTTGACTTGGCCATTTAGCCTTTTGTGTGGAAAAGGGTGCAGTTTAGAGGTTAAACCTGACTTAACCACCCCAAAATAACTTTGTCTCTTTACTATTTACTTGGTTCCTAATCAGAGAGCTAATAATCAACGGGAAGTGGATTCGAATCCCTGATGAGGCATGGATCTTTCTTTTTCTGTGTTGTCTTTCTACTGATGTTTCGCCTTCATCCCAGTTCTTCTCCATAGTGTATTATGCGTACTAACAGGCTTCTCTCACATCTCTGTGACAGGCTTCTTTAATAATTTAATATTTTATTTATTTTAGAGTGCTATATATAATACTAACTACCTAAGCTTTTGAGAGAATTTTCTTGGAGCACGTTTTCGGCATGTTCGCACAAAACTTATGTTGTATATAACATATTTCTATAGGCTTTGGTTAGTATTGAAAAAAAAGTGGATTGGTGAAGGAAAAGTGGGTTGGAACTTTTCGGAATGTCGCCATTTAGGTAATATATCCATTGCCGATTTAGATAGAGCATTTCATGATGTGAAAGGAAAGCATATTCGTAGGTAATGTAAAATTTTAGTGTATAGTGTTTCATTGAAGATAAATTAGTCATCATAACACGTGACTCTTTAATTCTATATTTTCCACATAATTCACTCAATATTTAAAGGGTTATAGAAATTTAAATATTTAACAAGCTCATTGTATCAGAAATCTATTCCAGAAGTACTTTAAAACTATATAATAATTTTATATAGGTCGGATCTAGAAAAAAATATATGGGAAGGTCAATTAACTGGATCGAACCGGAAAAGAAATAAAAGATGGAAAATAACTGAATTGGTGTTTCAGTATAAAATTGCTACTCCGTTGCAGTGGTCTTAAAATTCTTTTGAAAAATCGTGTTACATATTTGTTTCATATTATTTTCATCTCCAATCCGGTTACTAACATTCTGAAGACGGGGGAACGAGAGACATGCCCTCCCCTCCACCCCAATAATAAATGAAAATGAATGAAAAATAATATGAAACAAATATGTAACCAATTTTATCAAATAATTGTTTATTTTGGAAGTTTGTATAAATAATTATTGCTCTGTTAGTAAAGATTATATAAGTTCCTTACGCATTGTTTCTGTTAAATATTCCAGCATATGCAACTCCTTAAATAATAAGAGATTATTGAAATTTAAGAATTAGCTCCATTAAATGTGGATCTTCATTTTTTTTGTTGAAACATTTTACCATAAAATCTTATATTTTAAATTAGAAAGCTTCAAAAATGTTAGCATTCTGTTAATAAAATGTGGAAATTCTTTTATATTGTTGTCTAAGCATTATATCTATACGTAGGTACTGAACAGAAAAAACGTTTCATGTTATTTGAACATGGAGTCATATTCAGATATCAGTAACTTCTTAAGTAATATTAATATGGACAAAATATGACTATAGTTATACTTGAGGTCTCTATCAAATCTCTTTAAATGTTGAATTATTCACAAATAATTGTTCAGTATCCAAATAATTTTGTAAGCTGGAAAATGTACTCAATTAAAACTTGAAAAATTAATTCAACGTATTAAAATGAAAAACAAACATTCTGTAAACTTTAATAAAATGTATATTTTAGCTGCATATGTAACGATTGAACAATACATGAATTTTGAATGATTTTTGGTTAACGAGGTAAGTTAATGTTAAATATTCCAGATTCTATAACTCACTGAATATTAAAAATATCAAAAGTAGGTATTTAGGCAGACCGCAGTCAGATCTTCAAAAGTGATTGTCAATAATCACATTTTTCCATAAAAAACTCTTTTAATAAATTGTAGAGTTGTGAATTTGATTCCCTCTTGATCAAACCTTTAACAATTTCAACTGTTTCTACTTTCTGTTGAGAACCTATCAATGCATGAATATATTATTCGGTCCTAAGACGTTTTTCTCTTCCCTTCAAATCCGAAAAAATTATTCCATGTTTCCTTTGCTCTTTGCCGAAATGTAAGTTTCAATAAAGCAATAAACAACCCACATTCTGCAGTCGACTATTAGAGTCCCCCTGTTGCCTGGAGGGATGCAGGCAGTTAGGCAATTAGACGTTAATTGATGGTCGTTTGAACCCTCTGAGCGGGAGAGGCACAAAGAGGGGAGGGAGAGTTCACCCGTTCAACCTACCTTCTCCCCGGCCGACGGGCCGGTATGGTAGCGAAAGGGATTCGGCCGGAACGGCCGGTATGGCAGCGAAAGGGATTCGGCCGGAACGGCCGGTATGGTAGCGAAAGGGCTAGACAACACTCGCTGAGTTGGGTTGGGTTGTTTTACCTCTGAGCGGCACTTTTTTGCACACCATGGGCTAAACGGCCAGGTCACATGGACCCCGAAGGCTCAGAGAAGGTTGGGGGAGGGGACCCACTGGAACAGCTGTTGGGAGACAGATGGTAGCCTCCCGTCAAGGCCATCCAGCGTGTTCTTTAACGTGCACAGGGTATGGCTCTCCCGCACACGGGGCCACGACTTAACGTCCCATCCGACGGGCGGCGGCCTTTCCAAGCTCATCGGTGTCCCCTACTGACCGTGGGCAGGGCGAGAAATTTTGTGGAGATAAATCTCAACGCTGACCCAGCTGGGACTCGAACCTGGGAACTACAGATTACGAGCCTGGCGCGCTACCGATTGAGCCACCCCCGCCCCTTGCTGTGTATTGACATTCCATTTTTAAGAAGAGATTCCAAATACATTTCTTTGTAGAGTAGGAAGAGTATGGAAAGATCTTGCTGAGCACGTTGTCATCTCTCCTACCATACGGTTTTTAAAAACACTTACCTAAATATCTCAAATGGTATGAGTTTTAGAATTTCAATTGCCTTCATATCAAGATTGCAAAAAGGTTCATTCATTTACGTCTATTTATTATACGTGATGTTGTACATAATTATTCAATTCAATTTATATTACTTCTTTGTACTTCTTTGTCGGGGGACATTGGATGATCGTAAATTAGGTAAGAGTTTCGCAAGTGCACATTGCACAGAAGAAGTCGGATTTCAGATAATGAGCTCTGTTAACAATTGCGAGTTTACTTCGGATTGCTACAAATTGCACGGTGCGAATTGTATTAATTGTTCTCCTAGATTAAAGTGCCATTTCATTCAAGAGTTAGAGTTTCTACAAGATTTAAAAAAGATTATCACAAAACAAAGATTAATGACGTAATTAATGAAAATGATAAAAATGCTAAAGATTCGTACTTGTGATATTTGAAACAGCTAATCATAGCAGCAAATCAAGTTTACTAAATATGAGCTTTCTGCACCAAATGTTTTACCGATTCAATCACGACTGAAATTATTTTTGGTTTATTAAGACTTCACAACTTTATATTTATCAATTTAATAACGGCATTTTAATAATTTCTCAGCAGTATGTATGGCATAACTAGATTTAATTGGAGCAAGTAGATTCTGCTAGATATCCCCAATACTAAATGCGGGAAATATAGAAAAGGCAGAGAGAAAACAGAAATGAAAGGAAAGAGGTTGGTGCAGTGCAAAGCAATATTTTCGGAATGAGGAAATAAAATTAAAAAACGACAAAATGTATGCAAAAAAAAAAGTAATTTCTTAGCGAACTAAAATTAGAAATATAGTAAAACAAAAACTCGCATTGCTTGATTCCAATCAGAATTTGATTTCGAATCGTGATTGATGATTCAATACACGAAAAAATTGCTTATTTGCAGGTCCCTGCTCCAAAATGCTCCTGTATTGAAATAAAAATGCCATGTGCTTTTTTCTATTCTCTCCTTACAAAATTCTGCATGTATAATGGCTACCGAATATTTATCTCTCTTTTATGGTGCCTAGCAATGGATCTCTTCTGCGCATGACAAAAATATTCTGATCCTGTACCAAAAATACCAAAGCCACTTCGCATCCTCTTTTCTGTATCTGTTTGTCTGACGATTCTTTGGATTAACAAAAGTCTAGTTCATTTTTAATATTTTCTCGACACTATGCATTGGAAAATATTTGGTCACAATGCATTAAAAGGGAAGTTTCAGCGAATAGGAAAAAAAAAAAAGTCTTTCCCTCTCGATATAGCATTGCAAGCAAGCAGAAAATGTGGAACGTTTGCTACTTCAATGTCCTGCAAGCAACTTAATAGAAATCATAATTGTACTAGTCTCCAGGTAATAAATTCATCCCTAGTTCCATCCATAGCAGGAAACAAAAGTCTTGTGCATTTTACAAAGCTTTGCTTCAATTTCTGTAAGACAACTGCCCTTTTTTTTGCATCATCTGTGTCGATGGATTTATAAAGTTCGCTGTCCATCGGAGGGATTTTGAGCTGCGATCCAAGTGCAGGAGAGCCAGAATTCGTTGCATTACCTTGACAGGAAGATTCCATCTGTCTCCTAATAAGTTAAGATTTTTTCTGCCGCTTGAGGTTCTTGTGAACTGGTCATTTAAACCGATGTGTGCAAGAAAAGTGCAGCTAGGAGGTAAATCAACCCAATCTATTCACATCGAGTTGTTGGTCCAATGTAATAGTAGTCATGACGTGTATCCGCTGATCTTTGTCCTTGTCCGCAAGGGGCGGGGGTGGCTCAGTCGGTAGCGCGCCAGGCTCGTAATCTGTAGTTCCCAGGTTCGAGTCCCAGCTGGGTCAGCGTTGAGATTGATCTCTGCAAAATTTCCCGCCCTGCCCACGGTCAGTAGGGGACACCGATCGGCTTGGAAAGGCCGCCGTCCGTCGGATGGAATGTTAAGCCGTGGCCCCGTGTGCGGGAGAGCCATACCTGTGCAGGTTAAAGAACACACTGGATGGTCTTGACGGGAGGCTACCATCTGTCTCCCAACAGCTGTTCCAGTGGGTCCCCTCCCCCAACCTTCTCTGAGCCTTCGGGGTCCATGTGACCTGGCCATTTAGTCCATGGTGTGCAAAAAAAGTACCGATCAGAGGTAAAACAACCCAACCCTTGTCCACGAGGAGGTTCCTGCTTAGATTCGAGTTTCCCCAGAAGAGTAAAAACTCGAAATGCTTTTTCTAATAAACCTTGCAAATGCTAAAATTTTAATATCTCCTGTGCTAAAACGTAACTGCAATGGAGTTTCAGGCCAATTAACTTTCACAAAAACAATCGCCTCAATTAATTTGTGGCATGCGCAGAGCAATAAGAGAATTTTGCTCCGCTGCAAATATTATTGGCAGAGAAACTGTGTCAAGCAAGCACACTCGGGAGTATTTCACTTTTGCCTGTAAGAGGAGCTATTACGTTATTATGGAGATTAATATTCATAGAACTGTTGGCTACGAAATAATTAATGTATGCAGCTGTTGTAAACTTTGGAAAACTGACACTTGATGTTCACCTCACGGAGGGAGTATTAAAAAGAAACTTGATTCTTTAATCAGATGCTTTCACGGAGGATTGCAAAAAAACTTTGGCATATTCTTAAACATGTTATGATGGAGAGGTTTACATTTCTTGTTTAAACACTAGAGGGGATTGGTAGACTGTTAATAGACTGCTGCTGAGTGCCTTATGGTTAACTTATGTGGAATAAAAAAAATAAAAATAAATACCCCTTCAAGCAGCTGCTTGCTACAGAGGTCTGACAGGAGCCTGTCAGTTTATATGCCCACAGTAGAAGATCTGAGAGGATGAATCTCTTTGTTGCGATCTTATGCAACCACGGCAATTCCCGGTTCCGCCTGACAGCACTACCTGGTTAAGAAAAGCCATGACCATCTAGAGCCGGGGGCAAGGAATACGCCCTATAGGCGCACCTCAACCCCGGCCTCACATGGCAGCAGTCCTATAGAAGGAAAGCTAACCACCGGAAGAAACCTTACTTTAATCTATTCCCCGGTTTGCAAATGTGCAAGGATATAAAGATCCAAGCTCGATCGGCACCCGGGGTGGAGATTCTTAGTAAGACCCAGACTTTTTGGACAGCTCGTGCCTACAGGCGGGTTCAGACCTTTCGGCAGAGCCATCGAACAGACCACACAGGTCTCCTGAAAGGTGAGGTCTCCGACGCCGTCACCATCCGACCGGCAATCAAGCCGGCCAGCAGCGTCTTCAACCTCGGTTGGCCTTAGCCATGTCCAACCGGTGAGCCAATCCGGTCGGCACAGCCTTCAGCCGGGTTGCTGGGCCCTAGGCCCCCCCACCACGACAAGGTGGTCCCCTATAGGGGGAGCTGAGAGGATGGCAGGACCTCAGCAGAAAAACGACACATACATCCATGCCTTTTCCGGGGCTCGAACCCAGGTCCCTTAGGTCAGTAGCCAAGCGCGCTAACCACTCGGCCATGGGACGGCTTATGTGGAATAAGAAGATCCGAAATTCAAAGAGTACTGCGGGTTGCGCAGCGATTGCGGATAACGGATAAAATCGTAGAACCTCAAAATCAAACAGTAAATGAGGAAAATTTGGATTGAGAGCTATCTTTCCTTCCTTGAAACCTTTTTTCTGCATACCTGTTTTCGAAATTAAATGACTCATTTTATATTAACTAATATGGACATGACCGATCGTTTCTAACAGAAGAGGAGATCTAATAGATATAGATGATTGTGATTGATGTACAGGAAATCACTCTAATTCTAACTATGAAGCTTTGGTTGGGTTGTTTTACCTCTGAGCGGCACTTTTTTGTACACCATGGGCTAAATGGCCAGGCCACAAGGACCCCGAAGGCTCAGAGAAGGTTGGGGGAGGGGACCCACTGGAACAGCTGTTGGGAGACAGATGGTAGCCTCCCGTCAAGGACATCCAGCTTGTTCGTTAACGTGCACAGGGTATGGCTCTCCCGCACACGGGGCCACGGCTTAACGTCCCATCCGACGGACGGCGGCCTTTCCAAGCCCATCGGTGTCCCCTACTGACCGTGGGCCGGGCGGGGAATTTTGCGGAGATAAATCTCAACGCTGACCCAGCTGGGACTCGAACCTGGGAGCTACAGATTACGAGCCTGGCGCGCTACCGACTGAGCCACCCCCGCCCCTAACTATGAAGCAGTCATGGGACAAAAGGCCTTCCAAAGGCTGCAACGTACAGTTAGCCATTAATACAATATCGGCTTTAGAGAAGCAATCAATCGAAAAACAGTATGTGATGAGTCTGTACTGAATTAAGGACAAATTTATTACGGAAAGATAACAAGGTATGTAACAAGCTAATTTGTATGATATGTTCAAGACAATTTCTCAAAAAAAAAGAATCCTTCAATAATCCTCCATCACTGAAATTTATGAGCTTTCCTTTTCTGCAACTGATGACTCTTCTTCCTCTTCCTTGTCTAGCTATCTAGAAGAGAATTTATTTTTTGATGTATTGACCGTGATGTGGTGTTCCAGTGCTCTAGCCATGGAAGGCAAGAGGAAGAAGCATCGATATACATTATGATTTTGGGTTCGGTTGTTTTACTTCTGAGCGGCACTTCTTTGCACACCATGGGCTAAATGGCCAGGTCGCAAGGACCCCGAAGGCTCAGAGAAAGAAGAGAGGACCCATTTGAACAGCTGTTGGGAGACAGATAGTAGCGTCCCGTCAAGGCCATCCAGCGTGTTCTTTAACGAACACAGGGTATGGTTCTCCCACACACGGGGCCATGGCTTAACGTCCCATCCGAAGGACGGCGGCCTTTCCAAGTCCATCGTTGACCCCTACTGATCGTGGACAGGGCGGAGGAGTTTTTCGGAGATAAGTCTCAACGCTGACCCAGTTGAGACTCGAACCTGGGAACTGCAGATTATGAGCCTGACGCGCTACCGACTGAGCCATTCCCGCCCTTACATTATGATTGATTTAATACTTTACTGTAGGAAACGTTTTTAATTATATTACACAGTTCAGCTGTAATAGTTACAGAGGGATCTGTGAGATAACTAATTACAACAGCAGCTTACAAGCCCATCTAAATACGTATCGTAACGTAGTCCTCCTCCATCTGTTGGGCGGTGAAACACGTAGTAGACATTACCACGTGTTTCACTGCCATTGTCGTCGAGAAATGTGCTACACACGTTTCTCGACGATAATGGGCAGCACTCTCAAAAAAACCAAAATTTTTCTAAAATCTAGCTCATGTTAAGTACCGAGGGTGTCGGACAGTGCTTCTGAATCCTCGGAAATTTCTCAAATTCTAAGAATTTTTGCGTAAAATGTGTCAAAATGGGAAATTTCTCAAATTCTGAGAATTTTTGCGTAAAATGTGTCAAAATGGAAAATTAAATTTTTTTTCCGAAAATCTGTTAAATATTGTGAAATTTTCAGTGACATGACATGTGTGATATAATTCTATTTAACTTATTTATGTTTTTTTATCTTAATCAAATTTTATAATTTTCGACAAATAGTTTGCTTTCTGTGATTATGAAATATTTGTCAATAAAATTTTAAAGCGATGAATTTATGAATATGACAACAATATATCAGAAGATTTCTTAAATATCGCATACATTTTTTTCTATACAAGGTTATGATATAAAATTTGCCAAGAACATTAGTTATCTTCACCTCTCATCTGACATCTAGTGGCATGTTGAGTAAACAGTTTGTTCTTTTAGTCGATATACTCACTTGTTTTGATATTTTTCTAGTTTTGTGACTTCAATAATATTTAGACGAGTGCATAATAAAAAAAGTAATAAAAGTAATAAAAAACAATGATTAACTAAACAATGATAAAATAAACCTGTGAATTTTTTTCATCAGATTTGGGAAATTTTTAGCGCTGACCTGGAAAACATTGGCAACACGATATAGAAGCACTAATGTCGGATTTCTTAGGTTCTACAATATTTGAAGATAACTGATCGTAGTGAATATGTCTGCCGCTCAGTGCATACTTGATTAGGTGAGCCATTTCCAGAAAGAGTTCCCAGCACATTTAGCTAATACTTATTGAATTTGCGTAGTTCTTATCAAGCGGTTAGATATTTTAGTTTATGAAATACCGAAAGTTTCTTATTGATGTGAGGAATCTTATCTTACCACCACTAATGTTTGCCCTTTAATCATTGGACTTCATTTAAAGTTATCGATAATTTGTCGGCTTAATTGGCAAGAGACGGACATATCTTTCGTCGCGAGGCTCCTGTCCGCTCTTTCCCCGAGCATTGATGTTTGTTTGCCGTGGAGAGTCAAGGGTTTTCATATCCTTTGGCTCGTTATATTCTCAAGAATCTCAGGTTGTTGCTGCTGGGCTTCTGGAGTTATAGCCGCGAGCTGCGAATGTTCTGGAAGTGGGGTCGTAGAAAGTTATCTGCAAAGTACATTAAAGCTGCAATAATATCTCTTAAAAATTAATGCATTCGTAGAATCTTGCAAAATGGTCTGCTTAGTTTTTTAACTGCGAAAAGAGAAATACAGTCTCTCAAAAAAATATCCGAACACTATGGTTGTTACAGAATTCAGAAAAAATATATGGCAACGATTTTTTTAGAAATTAGTGATCTGGCAACCTTCGTGTACTTACACGAAGGTTGCCAGATTTTATTGACAAATATTTCAACACGAAGGTTGCCAGATCGCTAATTTCTAAAAAAATCGTTGCCAGATATTTTTTGAGCGACTCTACGCTACAAAGCGGTTCACATGAAAATCAGGAGACCAGTTTAAATATTGTAAATTGTCTGCATAGCCAACGCTAGAATAATGATTTACTTACTCCAATTTAGTATGTATCTCTATATAAAAATGTTTCAGTTTAACGAATACCAGTATAACGAAATAAAAATATATCCCTATACGAAAAATCATGATCCCAAGTGGTTAGCATGCTTGACTACTGATCAACGGAACCTGATCGCCTTCCTCAGACATCTGGTATTAATGGCGTATTAAACTGATACGCTCCTGCAAGATCGTTGTGGCAAGCAACTGCTTGCCACAGAGATTGTAATTTGTGATGTAAATTTTTGAGATGTAAATTTGTTATTTTATTTTTACATTTTTCTATCTTTACATGCTTTAGTTTTCAGCATCGGACAATGATTTAAACCTGAAAAAAAAGCTCAATGATTAAACCAATAAATAAAAATTTATTGAAAGGAACAAGTAGAGACGCCCAAACAAGTATATCTGATGCAAGCCCTTGAAGCCATGACGGCCATTTTGAAGCACCAAGAAACGATTACGTTCTTTTGGGTTGGGTTGTTTTACCTCTTATCGGCACTTTTTTGCCCACCATGGGCTAAATGGCCAGGTCACAAGGACCCCGAAGGCTCAGAGAAGATTGGGGGAGGGGACCCACTGGAACGGCTGTTGGGATACAGATGGCAGCCTCCCGTCAAGGCCATCCAGAGCGTTCTTTAACGTGCACAGGGGATGGCTCTCCCGCACACGGGGCCACGGCTTGACGTCCCATCCGAAGGACGGCGGCATTTCCAAGTCCATCGGTGTCCCCTACTGACTCTGGTCAGGGCGGGGAGTTTTGTAGAGATAAATCTCAACGCTGACCCAGCTGGGACTCGAACCTGGGAACTGTAGATTACAATTCTGGCGCGCTATCAACTGAGCCACCCCCGCCCCACGTTTCTTGGCGCTTCAACATGATATGTGACTAAGATTCTCTCTCTGCGCAGGCCTTCCTGTATGCTTATTTACGAATTAGTTTATTTTAGTATGTGTAAAAATGCATTTCTAATTATTTTTCTAAATTTTATTTCATCAAATTTCATTCACTTTAAACCATGTGCAAGATAAGTAGTGGAACATTTATATAGTTAGTTTGCCAGCTTTTGTCCATCTATCACTCACTCGCGCGTCAAGTGATGGCAATACGCAAAAATCATCTTATTTGCAACTTTCTAGATAGCAGTAATAGCATTGAACAGAAAGTTAGTTGAAGATGTTTTGAGTATCTCAAAAAGAATGTCAAGCAAAGTTGTCGCATCACGTTTAAGAGCGTCTCCTCTTATTCTTTCCTCCATGATTTAAACGCCTTGAAATAACTATCCAATCACAGAACTATGAATCACATTCTATTGTATAAGGGCGGGGGTGGCTCAGTCGGTAGCGTGCCAGGCTCGTAATCTGTAGTTCCCAGGTTCGAGTCCCAGCTGGGTCAGCGTTGAGATTTATCTCCGCCAAATTCCCCGCCCTGCCCACGGTCAGTAGGGGACACCGATGGGCTTGGAAAGGCAGCCGTCCGTCGGATGGGACGTTAACCCGTGGCTCCGTGTGTGGGAGAGCCATACCCTGTGCACGTTAAAGAACACGCTGGATGGCCTTGACGAGAGGCTACCATCTGTCTCCCAACAGCAGTTCCAGTGGGTCCCCTCCCCCAACATTCTCTGAGCCTTTGGGGTCCATGTGACCTGGCCATTTAGCCCATAGTGTGCAAAAAAGTGCCGCTCAGAGGTAAAACAACCCACAACCCATTCTATTGTATATCGCCGGTCACGCGTTTTTGCTGATCTCACTGCCTGGCACATATGCTTTCGACACGTGCCATCATATTGTTTTAAACAGGTGCCAAATTATCCAGAAATAAAACTATAGTTCAAACTTTGAGAACTAGTGAATGTATTCTTTTTTGCTGTTTTTTATTATCTCGTTTCCAAAGAAGTTTTTTCGTTTTTTGTCTCGATTTCAAAGAATAATTAATTCAACGAATAGAAATTCCTTTTGTAATCCATTACAATAACATGATTAACCTTCTTTCTTTTGATATCATTTGACATTATTATTTAACTTTGACCTGTGATATTTATAATTTTGACATTGACATATAAGATTTATAATATTTGTCATTGAAATATTGACGTGATGTTTATAATATTTGACGTAAAAATATTGACATTGACTGGTGACATAATATTTGACATTGAAATATTGACAATGACTTGTGAGATATATTATATTTGACAATGAAATATTACCATTGACTTGTGACATATATTTGACAATGAAATAATACCATTGACTTGTGACATATATTTGACAATGAAATAATACCATTGACTTGTGACATATATTATATTCGACACTAAAATAATACCACTGACATTTATTATATTTGACACTGAAATAATACCACTGACTTGTGACATATATTATATTTGACACTGAAATAATACCATTGACTTGTGACATATACTATATTTGACATTGAAATAATATCACTGACTTGTGACATATATTATATTCGACATTGAAATAATACCACTGACTTGTGACATATATTATATTCGACATTGAAATAATACAGAGAACAGCGACTTCTGACATATATTATATTTGACATTGAAATAATACCAATGACTTGTGACATATATTATATTTGAAACTGAAATAATACCATTGACTTGCGACATATGTATATTTGACACTGAAATAATACCACTGACTTGTGACATATATTATATTCGACACTGAAATAATATCACTGACTTGTGACATATATTATATTTGACAATGAAATAATACCACTGACTTGTGACATATATTATATTCGACACTAAAAAAATACCACTGACATTTATTATATTTGACACTGAAATAATACCACTGAGTTGTGACATATATTATATTTGACACTGAAATAATGCCACTGACATATATTATATTTGACACTGAAATAATACCACTGACATATATTATATTTGACACTGAAATAATACCATTGAAATAATACCACTGACTTGTGACATATATTATATTTGACAATCAAATAATACCACTGACTTGTGACATATATTATATTCGACACTAAAATAATACCACTGACATTTATTATATTTGACACTGAAATAATACCACTGACTTGTGACATATATTATATTCGACACTGAAATAATATCACTGACTTGTGACATATATTATATTTGACAAGGAAATAATACCACTGAATTGTGACATATATTATATTTGACATTGAAATAATGTCACTGACTTGTGACATATATTATATTTGACACTGAAATAATACCACTGACTTGTAACATATATTATATTTGACACTGAAATAATAGCATTGACTTGTGACATATACTATATTTGACACTGAAATAATATCACTGACTTGTGCCATATATTATATTTGACAATGAAATAATACCACTGACTTGTGACATATATTATATTTGACACTGAAATAATACCATTGACTTCTGACATATATTATATTTGACATTGAAATAATATCACTGACTTGTGACATATTATATTTGACATTGAAATAATACCATTGACTTGTGACATATATTATATTCGACACTAAAATAATACAACTGACATTTATTATATTTGACACTGAAATAATACCACTGACTTGTGACATATATTATATTTGAAACTGGAATAATATCACTGACTTGTGACATATATTATATTTGACAATGAAATAATACCACTGACTTGTGACAATACTATATTTGACATTGAAATAATACCACTGACTTGTGACATATATTATATTTGACAATGAAATAATCCCATTGACTTGTGACATATATTATATTTGACACTGAAATAATACCACTCACTTGTGAGATATATTATATTTGGCAACGAAATAATACCACTGACTTGTGACATATATTATATTTGACACTGAAATAATACCATTGACTTGTGACATATACTATATTTGACATTGAAATAATACCACTGACTTGTGACATATATTATATTTGACAATGAAATAATACCATTGACTTGTGACATATATTATATTTGACAATGAAATAATACCACTGACTTGTGACATATATTATATTCGACACTAAAAAAATACCACTGACATTTATTATATTTGACACTGAAATAATACCACTGAGTTGTGACATATATTATATTTGACACTGAAATAATACCACTGACATATATTATATTTGACACTGAAATAATACCACTGACTTGTGACATATATTATATTCGACACTGAAATAATATCACTGACTTGTGACATATATTATATTTGACAATGAAATAATACCACTGACTTGTGACATATATTATATTCGACACTAAAAAAATACCACTGACATTTATTATATTTGACACTGAAATAATACCACTGAGTTGTGACATATATTATATTTGACACTGAAATAATGCCACTGACATATATTATATTTGACACTGAAATAATACCACTGACATATATTATATTTGACACTGAAATAATACCATTGAAATAATACCACTGACTTGTGACATATATTATATTTGACAATCAAATAATACCACTGACTTGTGACATATATTATATTCGACACTAAAATAATACCACTGACATTTATTATATTTGACACTGAAATAATACCACTGACTTGTGACATATATTATATTCGACACTGAAATAATATCACTGACTTGTGACATATATTATATTTGACAAGGAAATAATACCACTGAATTGTGACATATATTATATTTGACATTGAAATAATGTCACTGACTTGTGACATATATTATATTTGACACTGAAATAATACCACTGACTTGTAACATATATTATATTTGACACTGAAATAATAGCATTGACTTGTGACATATACTATATTTGACACTGAAATAATATCACTGACTTGTGCCATATATTATATTTGACAATGAAATAATACCACTGACTTGTGACATATATTATATTTGACACTGAAATAATACCATTGACTTCTGACATATATTATATTTGACATTGAAATAATATCACTGACTTGTGACATATTATATTTGACATTGAAATAATACCATTGACTTGTGACATATATTATATTCGACACTAAAATAATACAACTGACATTTATTATATTTGACACTGAAATAATACCACTGACTTGTGACATATATTATATTTGAAACTGGAATAATATCACTGACTTGTGACATATATTATATTTGACAATGAAATAATACCACTGACTTGTGACAATACTATATTTGACATTGAAATAATACCACTGACTTGTGACATATATTATATTTGACAATGAAATAATCCCATTGACTTGTGACATATATTATATTTGACACTGAAATAATACCACTCACTTGTGAGATATATTATATTTGGCAACGAAATAATACCACTGACTTGTGACATATATTATATTTGACACTGAAATAATACCATTGACTTGTGACATATACTATATTTGACATTGAAATAATACCACTGACTTGTGACATATATTATATTTGACAATGAAATAATACCATTGACTTGTGACATATATTATATTTGACAATGAAATAATACCACTGACTTGTGACATATATTATATTCGACACTAAAAAAATACCACTGACATTTATTATATTTGACACTGAAATAATACCACTGAGTTGTGACATATATTATATTTGACACTGAAATAATACCACTGACATATATTATATTTGACACTGAAATAATACCACTGACATATATTATATTTGACACTGAAATAATACCATTGAAATAATACCACTGACTTGTGACATATATTATATTTGACAATCAAATAATACCACTGACTTGTGACATATATTATATTAGACACTAAAATAATACCACTGACATTTATTATATTTGACACTGAAATAATACCACTGACTTGTGACAAATATTATATTCGACACTGAAATAATATCACTGACTTGTGACATATATTATATTTGACAAGGAAATAATACCACTGAATTGTGACATATATTATATTTGACATTGAAATAATGTCACTGACTTGTGACATATATTATATTTGACACTGAAATAATACCACTGACTTGTAACATATATTATATTTGACACTGAAATAATAGCATTGACTTGTGACATATACTATATTTGACACTGAAATAATATCACTGACTTGTGCCATATATTATATTTGACAATGAAATAATACCACTGACTTGTGACATATATTATATTTGACACTGAAATAATACCATTGACTTCTGACATATATTATATTTGACATTGAAATAATATCACTGACTTGTGACATATTATATTTGACATTGAAATAATACCATTGACTTGTGACATATATTATATTCGACACTAAAATAATACAACTGACATTTATTATATTTGACACTGAAATAATACCACTGACTTGTGACATATATTATATTTGAAACTGGAATAATATCACTGACTTGTGACATATATTATATTTGACAATGAAATAATACCACTGACTTGTGACATATACTATATTTGACATTGAAATAATACCACTGACTTGTGACATATATTATATTTGACAATGAAATAATCCCATTGACTTGTGACATATATTATATTTGACACTGAAATAATACCACTGACTTGTGAGATATATTATATTTGGCAACGAAATAATACCACTGACTTGTGACATGTATTATATTTGACACTGAAATAATACCATTGACTTGTGACATATACTATATTTGACATTGAAATAATACCACTGACTTGTGACATATATTTGACAATGAAATAATACCATTGACTTGTGACATATATTTGACAATGAAATAATACCACTGACTTGTGACATATATTATATTTTACAATGAAATAATACCACTGACTTGTGACATATATTATATTTGACAATCAAATAATACCACTGACTTGTGACATATATTATATTCGACACTAAAATAATACCACTGACATTTATTATATTTGACACTGAAATAATACCACTGACTTGTGACATATATTATATTCGACACTGAAATAATATCACTGACTTGTGACATATATTATATTTGACAAGGAAATAATACCACTGAATTGTGACATATATTATATTTGACATTGAAATAATGTCACTGACTTGTGACATATATTATATTTGACACTGAAATAATACCACTGACTTGTAACATATATTATATTTGACACTGAAATAATAGCATTGACTTGTGACATATACTATATTTGACACTGAAATAATATCACTGACTTGTGCCATATATTATATTTGACAATGAAATAATACCACTGACTTGTGACATATATTATATTTGACACTGAAATAATACCATTGACTTCTGACATATATTATATTTGACATTGAAATAATATCACTGACTTGTGACATATTATATTTGACATTGAAATAATACCATTGACTTGTGACATATATTATATTCGACACTAAAATAATACAACTGACATTTATTATATTTGACACTGAAATAATACCACTGACTTGTGACATATATTATATTTGAAACTGGAATAATATCACTGACTTGTGACATATATTATATTTGACAATGAAATAATACCACTGACTTGTGACATATACTATATTTGACATTGAAATAATACCACTGACTTGTGACATATATTATATTTGACAATGAAATAATCCCATTGACTTGTGACATATATTATATTTGACACTGAAATAATACCACTCACTTGTGAGATATATTATATTTGGCAACGAAATAATACCACTGACTTGTGACATATATTATATTTGACACTGAAATAATACCATTGACTTGTGACATATACTATATTTGACATTGAAATAATACCACTGACTTGTGACATATATTTGACAATGAAATAATACCATTGACTTGTGACATATATTATATTTGACAATGAAATAATACCACTGACTTGTGACATATATTATATTCGACACTAAAAAAATACCACTGACATTTATTATATTTGACACTGAAATAATACCACTGAGTTGTGACATATATTATATTTGACACTGAAATAATACCACTGACATATATTATATTTGACACTGAAATAATACCACTGACATATATTATATTTGACACTGAAATAATACCATTGAAATAATACCACTGACTTGTGACATATATTATATTTGACAATCAAATAATACCACTGACTTGTGACATATATTATATTCGACACTAAAATAATACCACTGACATTTATTATATTTGACACTGAAATAATACCACTGACTTGTGACATATATTATATTCGACACTGAAATAATATCACTGACTTGTGACATATATTATATTTGACAAGGAAATAATACCACTGAATTGTGACATATATTATATTTGACATTGAAATAATGTCACTGACTTGTGACATATATTATATTTGACACTGAAATAATACCACTGACTTGTAACATATATTATATTTGACACTGAAATAATAGCATTGACTTGTGACATATACTATATTTGACACTGAAATAATATCACTGACTTGTGTCATATATTATATTTGACAATGAAATAATACCACTGACTTGTGACATATATTATATTTGACACTGAAATAATACCATTGACTTCTGACATATATTATATTTGACATTGAAATAATATCACTGACTTGTGACATATTATATTTGACATTGAAATAATACCATTGACTTGTGACATATATTATATTCGACACTAAAATAATACAACTGACATTTATTATATTTGACACTGAAATAATACCACTGACTTGTGACATATATTATATTTGAAACTGGAATAATATCACTGACTTCTGACATATATTATATTTGACAATGAAATAATACCACTGACTTGTGACATATACTATATTTGACATTGAAATAATACCACTGACTTGTGACATATATTATATTTGACAATGAAATAATCCCATTGACTTGTGACATATATTATATTTGACACTGAAATAATACCACTGACTTGTGAGATATATTATATTTGGCAACGAAATAATACCACTGACTTGTGACATATATTATATTTGACACTGAAATAATACCATTGACTTGTGACATATACTATATTTGACATTGAAATAATACCACTGACTTGTGACATATATTTGACAATGAAATAATACCATTGACTTGTGACATATATTATATTTGACAATGAAATAATACCACTGACTTGTGACATATATTATATTTTACAATGAAATAATACCACTGACTTCTGACATATATTTTATTTGACAATGAAATAATACCACTGACTTCTGACATATATTATATTTGACAATGAAATAATACCACTGATTTGTGACATATATTATATTTGAAATTGAAATAATATCACTGACTTGTGACCTAAATTATATTTGTCACTGAAATAATACCACTGACTTGTAACATATATTATATTTGACACTGAAATAATACCATTGACTTGTGACATATACTATATTTGACATTGAAATAATATCACTGACTTGTGAAATATATTATATTTGACAATGAAATAATACCACTGACTTGTGACATATATTATATTTTACAATGAAATATTATCACTGACTTGTGACATATATTATATTTGGCAATGAAATAATACCGCTGACTTGTGACATATACTATATTTGACACTGAAATAATATCACTGACTTGTGACATATATTATATTTGACGCTGAAATAATACCACTGACTTGTGACATATATTTGACACTGAAATAATAACATTGACTTGTGACATATACTATATTTGACATTGAAATAATATCACTGACTTGTGACATATATTATATTTGACAATGAAATAATACCACTGACTTGTGACATATATTATATTTGACAATGAAATAATACCACTGACTTGTGACATATATTATATTTGACACTGAAATGAAACCACTGACTTGTGACATATTATATTTGACATTGAAATAATACCATTGACTTGTGACATATATTATATTCGACACTAAAATAATACCACTGACATTTATTATATTTGACACTGAAATAATACCACTGACTTGTGACATATATTATATTTGACACTGGAATAATATCACTGACTTGTGACATATATTATATTTGACAATGAAATAATACCACTGACTTGTGACATATACTATATTTGACATTGAAATAATACCATTGACTTGCAACATATGTATATTTGACATTGAAATAATACCACTGACTTGTGACATTTATAATATTTAATATTCACATGCGATATGTACCACATTTAACCTGGAATTTATTGACATTAACGTTATATTTATTGCATTTCACATTGAAATTACTCTACATTGACAGGTGACATTTGCAGCATTTCGCAATGAAATTATTGGTATTAATAGTGAAAGAAAAATTTCAAGAGAATTTCACGGTGAATGAATATGACATTTCATATGATTTTCGCCATACAATGTTTCTTATTCAATGAAATCAATTTTCTGTTACAGTCAACATTTCCTCCATCACTCCTCTTACGTGTAGGCAAATATTTTTAATTGGGGTCCCCGTTCTGTGTTCTACTGGCATCCTGTCTCCACTTTCGGTTGACCAAGCGGAGCTAAAAGGTCAAAAGGAATTGGAGATTCCCTTTTGACCTTTTGGAGTTGCGGGATTGTTTGTTTGTTCCGCAGTAATTATCGAGCGGCTGTATTGATCATTTTGGTACCTAGAGCCATTTACTTTTAGTCAGTTGCTTAACAATAGACCTCAGCCATTTAATTGATTTATGCAAATATCTCCCCAGCCAACAACTGACCTCATTCAGTAAAATTGATGTCGAAAGAGAACAGCGTCTTTTGAAATATCCAAAGTGCATGTGCTTTTTTTTTTCTTAAAACACGTTCTTCTCTTGTTAAGTCACATATTTGTGACAAGCATATATTGTGATAAGCTAGCCTAATATCGTAATTGGAAGAAAGAGTCAAAAGAATATAACTGATACAGAAAACTTCTTAAGTTGGGTTGTTTTACCTCTGAGCGGCACGTTTTTGCACACCATGGGCTAAATGGCCAGGTCACATGGACCCCGAAGGCTCAGAGAAGGTTGGGGCAGGGGACCCACTGGAACAGCTGTTGGGAGACAGATGGTAGCCTCCCATCAAGGCCATCCAGCGTATTCTTTAGCGTGCACAGGGTATGGCTCTCCCGCACACGGGGCCACGGCTTAACGTCCCATCCGACGGACTGCGGCCTTTCCAAGCCCATCGGTGTCCCCTACTGACCGTGGGCAGGGCGGGAATTTTTGCGGAGATAAATCTCAACGCTGACCCAGCTGGAAAAACTTCTTAAGATGCCGATATTGATTTAGAACTAAACGGATTTTACTGTGGATGATATATGCCACTAAAACGTTAATTTTTGTTAACTGGAGGATTTGGTTGATCTTCCGACTTCATTTGCGGTCTTAGGCAAAGAATTTATACCCTTAAAATATTCACCCCCCTTTCGAGGGATATTGTGAGGCACGAAAAGAATTCTGGAAAGGAGCAGCAATTGCAATATATGTATATCGCTTCTAGTAACATCGTTTTCAAAGAAGATGAAGTTTTGCATTTTTGCAATCTTCAACAGTGGTCGTTTATACTAATGGGGAATGTAAATATTAATGTATTATTAGCCCTATACAACTCAAAAAAAATTCTTATATCCCTTAAGATGAAAAGGGGCAAAATTAGAGTGTATATAAAAAAATTTTTTAAATCAAAGTTTTTTTATATTTGCATATATTTGTATATTTGTACATTTATCCAGATGAACGAAGTATTCATGTCATAAAATGCTCATGTCATAAGAGCAATTGCTCGTCTACGTTAAAATAGTGAGTATTAAATTTTATCCTTAAAGTAACAGTAAATATACTCCTCCTTTAAGCAGCATATTGTGCAGAGAGAGACTTCGTTCGTTTGGCCATGTTGCCCGTATGAATAATTATAGATTGGCGAATAGGGTTATGAACAGTGTGCCTAGAGGCCTCAGAAGGAGGGAGAGACCTAGGATGCGGTGGACAGACAATGTCAAACAGGACCTTGTTAGAATTGGTGTGCAGTGGCCGGATGCAGTAGATGTAGCTCAGGACAGACTTGCTTGGAGAACTAAATTGCATGGTCTGGTTGGACCTCCGTAGCCCATGGCTGCTTGAGGATGATGATGATGACGATGATGAAATATAAATAGATTTATTTTTTTGAGACCAAAAAAAGATTTTAAATCATTGTAAAATAGCGAGAAAGCGATCTACACTGATAATATTTTAAAGATAATCTTTCAGTAGACAATTAAATTATTATTACTATATTAAAATATTATTTAAAAATTTATAAGCTAACTTTAGAACTTAAGCTATGGGTAGAATTTTAAATAATTTAAATTTAATTAAAATACATATTAATATCAATTATAAGGCTTCTAATATTTCCTTTATTCTCGTTATCCTATTATCTTGTTATCAATTATACTTCTCTTAGTAAATTCTCTAGGTATGTACGCATTTATAGTTATTGGGAAATTCTGGAAGCGTGAAACGCAGTATGTCACAGATCGTTTGCAATATCCGATTGAAGTTTAACCATTTTCAAAATTTTTCCACCAGTAAAGATTGTTAAAAAAAACTACTGGAAGATTCGGAAAGAGTGAATCGTAATACTTGATGAATATCTATCCAACCCAAAAAGAATATTTATATGTAAAAAAAGTTGAATATCTTGCCCTTTCAGGACCATAAGGTTTCTAAGAGTAAATATTAGTATGTAACTGTTTATTTTAGTTTGTTTAGACGTAAAATAAATAAAAATCATAAGAAAAATACATAACAATGTGTAGTTTTTTTGGAATTTTATGGGAAATATTTTTCCTAATGGACTATAAAGTTAACACAAATTACAGTTAGGCTTATTATGCAATGTCTTTTATTTATTGGTTTATTAGAACAAAATGTTAACTAAAATAATACAAAATTATGAAATAAAATTACTATACAAAATGATGTGCTAATTATGATATTCGGCGAAGCAATTTCTTTTGGTTGTGAAGCAAAGATGGACATTGCACAGATGCAACATTATTGCAAAGATGGTCATGGACTAAACGTTCCCGTTTACGTAATTGCGTTCGGCATACGTTCTATTTTGACATTCTGTATAAAAAATGCAGATAAGGTTATAATTAAATACGACAATCACCAATTTTAAAATGGGAAAAATGTTTCCCTTGGCCGTGAAAGGGTTAAAAGAAACGAGATAAAAATAAGGAGGAATTGTTTTACTTATAGCTTGACTTTTGTGCACCCAATGGGGTAAATGGCCAAATCACAAGGACAGGCATAGCTCAGAGCCAGAGAGCCCCTCAAGTTCATCCAGCTTGTTCTTTAAAGTGCATAGGAGTGTAACTGTGTTCCACACAGGGTCACGGCTTTAAGTCCCATCCGACGGACGGCCGTCTTTTCAAGTTCAGCGATGTCCCTTTTCTTATCGAGTGCAGAGTGGGGGATAATGAAGATAAATCTCAACGCTGGCTCAGTTGAGACTCGAACAGGAGACATCGAATTATGAGCTTGTAGCGTTAACAATTGAGCCTATCATCGCTCCAAGTTGAATAGAATCAGAGATCTCCGCTATATTCAGAGAAAATTCACCTGAAGTTAAAGATGAACTAAATCAGTCAATTTTAAAAGAATGACAAATGATAATCCACTGATCAGCAGACGGCTATCAAAATAAATCATATTCTTTTAACAAGGACATTGGGTTCCCTTTCTCACCTAGGGCAAAGTAAGTATTAAAGGAGAAAATCTGAACACAGACAGAGTTGGTACTCCAATCTGGAATCATCAAGTTCGTGCTCCACTGGTAAATCTTTTTTAATAGTTGAGAAACCATGTGATTATACAAGGTATTTCTAAAAGAAAACTTTAGGAGCTTGTTTTACTGCTCATAATGATGGGAAAACGTTGATATGAACATTGAGCCAGAAACTCTTCCCTTATCAGTTATAGCACATTTTGAGAGTGCAAATAAAGAAGCCCGTAAAAAAGTACGATGCTATGTAAATCTGCATCATTGCATGTCTGGCGATATAGTAGATGTTTGCAAATATTGGACAATATCCCACCACTCCCGGGTGATGACAATCGTACTAGGAATAGTCCTGCCCGTTGGATTCGTATAGGTGATACCGATTTCAATGCACTGGATTTCTACTTATGGTAACACGTTAAGGCTGATGTTTACGTTACCCCTGTTTTTAATGCACAAGTTCTCCGTGAACGAATCGTGGATGGTCGTCAAAGAATTCAGAACACTCCGGCACTTTTCGGACGTGTTCGACAGTCGATGAGAAGAGTCTGTGAGGAGAGGCCATTTCGAACACTTGCTCTGATGTAGACTTACACAATTGTTCTCATCGATCACTTACAGTGTTTTCTAATAACTGAAATAAAAACTAATTAACTTCGCAGGTTTTCTTACTTGCAGTCTCAAAATGTGTTATAACTCGGAAGGGAAGCATTTCTGGTACAATGTTCACACGAACTTTTCTCATCACTACGAGCAGTAGAACACGTTCCCAAAGTTTGACTAGACCTTTTGGAAACACCCTGTATTGTGAAACTCTGTTTAACAAAAACCCTTGAACAAAAATCTAAAAATATAATACACTGTTAAATATCATATATTCATAACGTAATATTATTGAATGTATATTGACAATAATAAAAAAATTAAATACCCCCTCAAGCAGCTGCTTGCCACAGTGGTCTAACAGTAGCCTGTCAGTTTATATGCCATAGTAGAAGGTCTGTGAGGATGACAGGACCTCAGCAGAAAAACAACACAAACGTCCATCCAACCTAGGTCCCTTAAATCAGTAGTGAAGTGCGGTAACCACTCGGCCAAGGGATAGCTTCCCAATTATTTATAATTAAGTTCTGCTCTAGAATAAGAAAAAAATGTTCCAAAAATGCACTTGGGTTCATTTTTCAAATGACGGATAATCGCACAGAACCTTGTACAAATGTCCTCCCAAATTCCTTTTGAAAAACACCGACTTTTTCCCTCTTCAATTTAGTCATGTATTGAAAACATATTAATAAACGTATTTAACATGTTGTTCACTTTCTCTAATAGCACGAATTATCCTTCTGCTTCTTTGAAAAATCTTACGAGTTCGTCACGAGGGAAGTTTCTAGGAAAGAAAAGGAAAAGAGCGAACAAACTGTAAAAAAAAAGAGCAAAACTTGGAGATTTGAGCTAATGTTCTCTCGAAAACCTCAAACTCCATCTTAAATACAATGTTTTCAAAGATCCATAAAAAGCAAACTCCTCTTTTTCCTCTCGTAAGCTTCACTAATCTACGAAATTTCCTTTTAATTGATGCTAATGGGGAGAGGACGAAGCGAAGCATCGAGCAGAGGATCTTGTGAGCACCGCGGAGGGTTTTGTGGGCCGAACTCTTGAGACACTTGAGCATTGATTGCAGCAGTCGTTGAAGAGCAAAAGAGGATGGAGAGCAGAGAGGAAGTGTTCATCCCATTTAGATTAGGTTTAATCTCTGTCGAAAGAACTTCCACCACTAATGTATTGCTTTCAGATAACGTTTTTGAAACAAGGAGATTATCAGAATTTTAAGCTTCTGTTTTTTCTTGCGTCACATTCGATCGATTAGGAAATGAAAATGAAGGGACTGAAGATTAAAGGTTTATTTATAATCATAGCAGAGTAGCAACAGAAACCAATCATTTTCTTATGATTAGTTGTGAAAGCGGAAAATAAAATGTTGTCCGATTCTCCATTTTTCTTGACCATTTCTTGAAAGAGAAATGGAAACAAAACGTCACAACCAAGAAATAAACAGCAATAAGTAAATTAAAAATAAAAAAATACCTCTCCTTCCATATGTGCCATAAAAAGTAGAAAATAAACCTAAAGCTTATCGACGGTGGAATCAATCACTGAATTCGGATTCACTACAAAGAAAGATTTACGATACTAGACAAGATTTCCAGCGCCCTATCTTCCTTTGAAGTGAATACGAATTCAGTGACTAATTGCACTATCAATATGCTTTAAGTTTATTTTCTACATTTTAAGGTGCATATGGAAATATACGTATTTTTTAAAACTTTTTGAATTATTTATATTTTTCTTTGTCACTAAAATACCTATCTTCAAAAAATTTAATTCGATACATGACTCAAAAACATCGATCAAATTTTTGGAGTCGTTTTAAGGTAGCCCATGACATTGGAGACGTCACAATTTAAATTTAAGATATAGCTCGTTAAGATATACTCCCGTGAAAGTTTCGTCCCCTTTTAGGAGGAGGGAAGAATGGTTGGGTTGTTTTACCTCTGAGCGGCACTTTTTTGCACACCATGGGCTAAATGGCCAGGCCACATGGACCCCGAAGGCTTAGAGAAGGTTGGGAGAGAGGACCCACTGGAACAGCTATTGGGAGACAGATGGTAGCCTCCCGTCAAGGCCATCCAGCGTGTTCTTTAATGTGCACAGGGTATGGCTCTCCCGCACACGGGGCCACGACTTAACGTCTCATCCGACGGACGGCGGCCTTTCCAAGTCCATCGGTGTCCCCTACTGACCGTGGGCAGGGCGGGGGAATTTTTGCGGAGATAAATCTCAACGCTGAACCAGCTGGGACTCGAACCTGGGAACTACAGATTACGAGCCTGGCGCGCTACCGACTGAGCCACCCCTGGGAAGAATGGTAGGGAGGATAATTAGAATTAGTCTACAGCGTTGATCATTTGAAATTTTGTTTGAGACCTAACCGATAAATATAAGTTCTCGCGTTCGGAACATATAGTAGAAGAACAACTTTAATATTTTCTTTGCTTTAGTGAGGAAGAAATCAAGGGAATATATTTTTATTGCCCACAGCATTCCCCACATCATAAGCTTTCGTTTGAAGCTAGCTTGTTACATACGATATTCGTTTTGTGGAGATATAGAGGAACAATCATTTCCATATTTCCCCGTTTTTAGGGGGGGGGGAAGAAAGCATGGGAGGTCAATTTTGTATAACCTATGACCTCCCTGCGTCATAAACTTTCATTTGAAACATAAATCATTAAAATTTTCTGTCCCGTTTGAAAGATATGATGGAACAACAGTGTTGACAAATCCACTCACTGAAAAACAAACAAATGATGAGCGAAAAACAATTGGAGGAGAGCTAATAATAGCAAAACATTAACGGAAATATTACAGTGTTTTGAATACTTTATAATATAATATTACTTATTATGCTGTGTTTTACAATTTTTTGTGCTTACGCACGTTTTTTATTCTAGGATCTAGATTAATATTATTCAAACTGTAGTCCTTAGGCGGTTTCAGGGAAAAAAAAGAATTCAATCAATTTTTATCACGTAAATACATCAAGATATCTCAGTGTAAGATTTCAAACATTATCATCACTCTCGCTAATATGAAACGTTTGTTATTATTATTATTATCAGATTAACAATATTAATTGCTAGCCGACTTACTCCGGGCGTTGCTAGGATGTGCAAGTTTCTAAAGTATACAGAAGGTGACTTTCCCCACATCGCAAGTTTCTTTGCCATAAAACTCATTATGATCGTTTCACACACACACAAATCCTCCCGCTACCGCTCATGGTAAACATTTCATCCCCCTCTTCTACTGGAAGTCTGAAACTCTTTAGTATTCTATTCACTCTATAGTATTCTATTCACTTCGCAAACTTTCATTTGGCGTCAACTCATTAAAATCAATTCGCATATTACCTGTACTGGAACAGCTATTGGGAGACAGATGGTAGCCATACCACTCGGTATGGCCGAGTGGTTAGCGTGCTTGGCTACTGATCTAAGTGACCTGGGTTCGAGCCCCAGGTAAGGCATGGATGTATGTGTCGTTTTTCTGCTGAGGTCCTGCCATCCTCTCAGACTTTCTACTATGGCATATAAACTGACAGGCTCCTGTCAGACCTCTGTGGCAAGCAGCTGCTTGAGGTGGTATTTTTTTTATATTTTATAATTTTTCTCCTTCTCTTTAGGGAAATCTATACACTCTAAAGTTGTAGTAGGTGTCACTCCCCATGTGATTTTGAATAACTGCTAATGCTAAGTCTATGAGAGACATCGGTCTTTAACTGCTAAAGCCATTTGATCAAGAAATCCGAACTCTCCCACCCTAACCATGGGTGTAGTTCAAGAGATACTTTCAGGATGAAAGGAACTTGAACTTTCCCATTGTGCATTTTGCACTCCGACAAGATTACTATTTGCCTCATCTTGTCGGAGGCTCTGAATTTACCTTACTCTGCTGAACTCTTCCTGGTACAGTCACGCAAAAAAGTATGATCTGGCAACCTTCGTGTCACGTGACACGAAGGTTGCCATATCACTAATTTCTAAAAAAAATCGTTGCCAGATATTTTTTCTAAATTCTGTAATCAACTGTAGTGTTCGGATTCTTTTTTGAGCGACTGTACATTCTTCCAACAAAAAACTCAGCTACCACTTATCGTTAGGTAATAGTTCCATGTTCTGTCAATAGTAATTCAATAGCAACCTCTTAAATATGCTTTTTATGAAACAGTGCGACGGAAGATAATTTAAACTTCAACTATAGATTAGCCAATATGATTATAAGCAGTGTGCCTAAAGGCCTCAGGAAAAGGGGGATACGGTAGTTAGACAATGTGAAATAGGACCTCGTCAGAATTGGCCTACAGTGGTCAATTTGGGTTGTTGGGCTGTTTTACCTCTGAGCGGCACTTTTTTGCACATCATGGACTAAATGGCCAGGTCACAAGGACCCCGAAGTCTCAGAAAAGGTTGGGGGAGGGGACCCAATGGAACAGCTGTTAGGAGACAGATGGTAGCCTCCCGTCAAGGCCATCCAGCGTGTTCTTTAACGTGCACTGGGTATGGCTCTCCTGCACACGGGGCCAAGGCTTAACGTCCCATCCGACGGACTTTCCAAGTCCATGGGAGAAAAATATAAATAAATAACCTCTCAAGCAGCTGCTTGACCCAGAGATCTGACAGGAGCATGTCAGTTTAATACGCCATAGAGAAGAATCTGTGAGGAAAGCGAGATCTCAGCAGAAAGACAACCCAAACATTCATTCCGTATCCCAAGCTCGATGTAAGATAGTTAAAATCACAATTAAGATTATTTTTACAGCTTTTTGGGTTGGGTTGTTTTACCTCTAAGCGGCACTTTTTTGCACACCGTCGGCTAAATGGTCAGGTCACATGGACCCCGAAGGCTCAGAGAAGGTTGAGGGAGGGGACTCAATGGAACAGCTGTTAGCAGACATATGGTAGCCTCCCGACTAGGCCATCCAGCGTGTTCTTTAACGTGCACAGGGTATGGTTCTCTTGCATACGGGGCCAAGGCTTAACGTCCCATCCGACGGACGGCGGCCTTTCCAAGCCCATCGATGTCCCCTACTAACCGTGGGCAGGACGGGGAGTTTTGCGGAGATAAGTCTCAACGCTGACCCAGCTGGGACTCGAACCTGGGAACTACAGATTATGAGCCTGGCGCGCTACCGACTGAGCCCTACAGTGGTCAAATGCAGTAGTTGTAGATCAGGAGAGACTGGTTTGGAGATTAATTTGCACAATCTGGTTGGATATCTGAAGCCCATGGCTGCAGGATGATTCTACATATATGTAAATATGTATGCTAATAGAATATATATTTATCTCAATTTTCAACAATATTCGGTATTTGCAGAGCTACAGAAATTAGAAGATTTACCAGCAGTGATGCTAGTTTAAATAATTGCTCTGAGAGGTCAATAAAACAAGTTACAAATGAAAGCAATAACGCTACACTAAACTTTACTAATACGTATAAGAATATTTTTAGTAATTCACGTAATAATTATTTTAATTTTTGTCAATTTTGAATTTTTTTGCTGAACGAACTTAACTTGTTAAATGTTTCAGTTGCATAACTCTTTAAATACTGAACGCATGGTATCGGAAATCAAGAATGAAATATATTTGATCGAGTTCTTTCACAATCAGTCACATTTTATCATAGAAAGCTTACTTAAGAAGTTACTGAATTCTGTATCTGAGTTACTATTGACATAACATGGACCTGTATCTAATAAAGTGGCTGCTTATTGTATACACTAGTTCTATTAATAAATAATATCTGCTGACAGATTGATGGGCTTATTGTTCTTGCTAATGCAAAATTCTTCTAGAGCAGGGGTGTAAAGGCCTGTAAAGCTTACAGTAACAGTTTTAACTGTAAAGTGCCTGTAAAGCCTACAGTTTACAGGCCTGTAAAGTCTTGTAAAGTGTCTTGTAAAGTGCCTGTATAGCCTGTAAAGTCTTGTAAAGTGCGTGTAAAGTGCCCTTACCTGGGATCTACAATCTTGTAAAGTGCCAATTTTTCTTTCAAAGTATATCAGCGGGCCGGGATTCAATTAAACACTAATTTTATATAAAAATATTTTATTTAAATTTAAAGCATACATCAAAATTGAAATAACATTAAATCATAACGGTTAAAAAACAGCGCATTATTTCGAAGATATATATTGATATATATATATACTTGACATCTTTTCAGCTTCATTATGTCTTCGATGTTTGGCGTCAAAGCGGTTGTATTGATTTTGAGAATTGATGTTCATCTGTAAGTCTTGAACGACATTGAGATTTATTAATTTTCTTTGTTGTAAACAACTACAATAGAAAAAAAACAATCGCAGGATGAGATTCTTACGTCAAACTATCAAAGCAGGCATACTGCATTATAATATTATTATAGGCTTACTCAATTTAAAAAGAATACATGCTTGTGACAGAGATAAGTGCGTGTTCTATAGCTATCTGTAATCTGTATCTATGTGTTCAATGCATAGAAAAACTATTCATGAAATTCGAGTATTATTAATTGAGGTCACGGGCCGCATCTAAATACGATAAATAATTTATCGTATTTAGATGCGGCCAGCGATCGTATTTATATCGATATTATCGATATTTATATCGTATAATTTATCGTATTTAGACCGATTTATCGTATTATATCGTATTTATATCGTATATTTATCGTATTTATCGTATTATACATCGTATAATAATTAGATTTATCGTATTTATATCGTATAATAATTTAGATGCGGCCTCCGGCCGAATCTAAGTACGAAAGATACGGCCGGAGGGCGCTCATGGCCCTCGGGCCGTATCTTTGACATGCCTGTTCTAGAGGATTCACGTCTCCGTTTTCTGTCACTCATTATGAAACATTTCCGTATGGGAGAATGTCACTGACAGACAAGGGAGAGGAGGTGGCTCAGTCGGTAGCGCGCCAGGCTCGTAATCTGTAGTTCCCAGGTTCGAGTCCCAGCTGGGTTAGTGTTGAGATTTATCTCCGCAAAATTCCCCGCCCTGCCCACGGTCAGTAGGGGACACCGATGGCCTTGGAAAATCCATCGCCCGTCGGATGGGACGTTAAGCCGTTGCCCCCGTGTGCGGGAGAGCCATACCCTGTGCACGTTATAGAACACGCTGGATGGCCTTGACGGGAGGCTACCATCTGTCTCCCAACAGCTGTTCCAGTGGGTTCCCTCCCCCAACCTTCTCTGAGCCTTCGGGGTCCATGTGACCTGGCCATTTAGCCCATGGTGTGCAAAAAAGTGCCGCTCAGAGGTAAAACTACCGAACCGAAGATTGCACACTAATCTATTAGAGCGTCCTTTGCAAAAGATACGGCACCTATTGCTAAGCCATTGGAACAAAAACAAAAATGGATCTCGATAGCTCTTTGCACACAGATCAACTGAAACGCTCGCAAAAAAAAATGGTTCATTTGTGAATAGACAGAAAAAATGGGAATCTTCTGGTTGCTGATTCCGGAAAACATGACAAGCATTTCAGTCCTTTTTTCCCCTTTTGCCTTCTTCCGGCATTTCGTTGGATCGTCAGCAGCAGGAAGATGACGAAGCGTAAAACTAGGACACTCTCTGCTCTAAGGCGAAACTGGGGAGAGAAAGGTCTAAAGTCAAAGCAAAGAAAGAAAATAATATGGTTGGATAAAATCTGATGTTTTCCGCAGTACATCGAGGATCAGTTAGTTGTTTACCCTCTTGAAAAAGTGAAGTCCTCTCCCATAACCTTCTCTGAGCCCTGGAAGTCCTTGTCACCTGGCATTTAGCCCATTGTGTGCAAAAAAAGTGCCGCTCAGAGGTAAAACATTCGTTGGATGGGACGCAACAACCCATCCAAAATACCAATCTCTCTTTTAAGCAGGATTCTTATATTTTGTTGTAATCTGCCTTTTTCTATTCTCTCAATCCTAAACATATGCATTTTGTTTGAAACAGCTTTTAAGTCACATGTTGTACTCTGATACTTCTATTGCTAAAGCGTCTTTACGGGTGTTTTCATCCTTATCCCGGTTGTTTCGGTTTAGTAAGTTGCACTTTTTATATTATTTTATACAATTTGTTTAACTTTAGTAGGAGCGGATTTATAAGTACAGTCGCTCAAAAAAGTATCCGAACGTTATGGTTGATTACAGAATTAAGAAAAAATATCTGGCAACGATTTTTTCAGAAATTAGTGATCTGGCAACCTTCGTGTCACGTGACACGAAGGTTGCCAGATCGCTAATTTCTAAACCTGGATCGTGTGGGCCCACTCACAGAAATATTGAGCGTGTGCAGTTACCGTTCACAGCAAACTGGAGCGTGTTCAGTAACTGCACATGCTCCAGTTTGCTGTGAACGGTAACTGGAGCGTGTACAGTTGCTGTACACGCTCCAGATATTTTTCCTGAATTCTCTAATCGCGTGACACGAAGGTTGCCAGATCACTAATTTCTAAAAAAAATCGTCGCCAGATATTTTTTCTGAATTCTGTAATAAACCATAGTGTTCGGATACTTTTTTGAGCGACTGTACCAGCAGTATGTATAGAAGTAGGTCCACGTGCTGCAGAGGGACCCTTCAAATATTAATTTTTGGGTGTAGTCACGTTTATTAACTGAACGAATAGGGCTTCCAAAACGTGGTCAGCGCGCAGGACCTTGTGGACCATAAAACCCACCTCTGAATCTTAGATAGTCACAACAAAC
The DNA here is from genome assembly GCA_038380435.1 of Ryuthela nishihirai. Classification (NCBI taxonomy): domain Eukaryota; kingdom Metazoa; phylum Arthropoda; class Arachnida; order Araneae; family Heptathelidae; genus Ryuthela; species Ryuthela nishihirai. The sequence goes on from JAWZYU010000004.1 coordinate 5,884,407, forward strand.
ACATAATTTGTGAATTGTTGTAATATGTTGATGGATAAAAAGGGTCAAAGGAAACAAAAGTAAATTTTGGGAAAAAGCCAAAAAGCTGATTATTTTTGCATATTATGTTAAAGAGACAAAAATAAAAATAGAAATATGTAAATCGATAGAACGCTACATAATCTCAATTAATGATCAGTCATGATTGATTAAAAGTAATAAAGGAAATCATATAAAGATCTTTCCTTTCTGCATAAAACGAGATTTTGTATAAAAAAATTATTTTCTTTTGATACCATTCAACTATAAATGAATCTAAAATAAATTTTATTTAATGCAGCGCTTTACGTTTGCTCTTAGGTTTTCCAGAACAATGGTGCAGTTAAAGGTATGGTGTTGAGGATAAGGGTCTACGCTTCCCTCAACGTGTGCGTTCCCGCAAATAAATGTTATATATTCCGATTACAAGTCAGGAAATATTTTCACTGGACCATACGTTCAAGTAATGAAGTTTTGTAGAAACTTCATTACTTGAACGTATGGTCAGGCTTAGTAATCAGACGTAAGTCAGGCTTAGTAATCAGAAAACTTAATGTTGGGTTGGGTTGTTTTACCTCTGAGCGGCACTTTTTTGCACACCATGGGCTAAATGGCCAGATCATATGGACCCCGAAGGCTCAGAGAAGGTTGGGGGAGGGGACCCACTGGAACAGCTGTTGGGAGACATATGGTAGCCTCCCGTCAAGGCCATCCAGCATGTTCTATAACGTGCACAGGGTATGGCTTAACATCCCATCCGACGGACGGCAGCCTTTCCAAACCCATCGGTGTCCCCTACTAACCGTGGGCAGGGCGGGAATTTTGCGGAGATAAATCTCAACGCTGACCCAGCTGGGACTCGAACCTGGGAACTACAGATTACGAGCCTGGCGCGCTACCGACTGAGCCACACCCGCCCCCCCAGAAAACTTAGAAATCAGATAATGATAGAGAGGTTGAGTTTCACCTCTGAGTCGCAAGTTTCTTTTTTTGCGCCCCATGCCAAGAAAACTTCGAGGAAGATATCCACTGGAAATTTGCTTCTTGTCAAAAAAGCTTTTTGTGAGGGTCATCCAGCGTATTCTTTAACTCATACAGGGTATGACTCTCCTGAACATGGGGGCACGGTTTTGCGTTCTATCCGACAGATGGCGGCCTTTCCAAGCCCATCAGTGTCCTCTATTGACAGAGGGTCTGGGTTTAGCGGAGATAAATCTGAACGCTGTTGCCCAAGCGGGACTCGAACCTGAAAACTGCAGATTACGAGCCTGGCACGCTACCGACTGAGCCAACCCCTGGATTCAATCGGCATTGTGTACGAGTTTTTTTTCTCATGCTCAACTGGCAGGAGCCAATGTCAACGTCTCCCACGATACCACTCGTACGTCGATGGAGAAACTGTGTTAGTTAGTGGTGTTGAACAGAAGTATACAAAAGAATGTTTTTAGGACTAGATTGGATTGTTTTACCTCTGAGCGGCACTTTTTTGCACACCATGGGCTAAATGGCCAGGCCACAAGGACCCCGAAGACTCAGAGAAGGTTGGGGGTGGGAACCCACTGGAACAGCTGTTGGGAGACAGATGGTAGCCTCCCGTCAAGGCCATCCAGCGTGTTCTTTAACATGCACAGGGTATGGCTCTCCCGCCCACGGGGTAACGGTTTAACGTCCCTCCGACGGACGGCGGCATTTCCAAGCCCATCGGTGTCCCCTACTGACCGTGGGCAGGGCGGAGGAATTTTGCGGAGATAAATCTCAACGCTGACCCAGCTGGGACTCGAACCTGGGAACTACAGATTACGAGCCTGGCGCGCTACCGACTGAGCCACCCCCGCCCCACACAAGGGATGAGTAAGTGAAGAAAGATTCACGCATCCCTTTGTGCATTGAACCCAATTGTAACAAAATAATTATTCATTCTTGTCACCGCCCCCCCCGCCCCCCCCATTTTTTTAGGACTAGGAAACAGCTTGATGACTCTGTAATGACACAAGCTCCTTTTCAGTCGTCTTTATCCATATTATTGCTAGTTACATCGTTTTTACATCAACCTGGGGCGGGGAGATAGTTGGTAGCGCGCCAGGCTCGTAATCTGCAGTTCCCGGTTCGAGTCCCACTTGTCCAGCATTGAGATTTAGCTCCACCGAACCTCTGTCAGAAAAAGGACACCGTTGGGATTGGAAAGGCAGCCGTCCGTTGAATGGGACGTAAAGCCGCTGTCCTATGCATGAAAGACATACCCTGTGTCCACTAAAGAATACATTGGATGCCCTTTATCATCTATCTTCTAACATCCATCCAGTGGGTCCTCTTACCTAAAACTTCTCTTAGCCCTTAGGGTTGTTAGACCTGACCATTTAGACCATTGTGTGCCAAAAAAATTACCGCTCAGAGGTAAAACAACCCAACCCAAATCTGCATCAACCGACTTAATTAGTCAAACACTGTATATGTCTATGAAAAGAAAAATGAAGATTGCCTTGTAATTTGTTTTGTAAAATAATACCTTTTTTTTAATACTCGTTTTTTTCCCGATGTCATAGCTCCTTGCTCTTTTGTTTCTTATCTCTCCAATTAATTAATTACCCGTTAAAATGTATCCTCTTTTCTCGTAGCCTAGTTCAGCCCATTTTATAGACATACAACGTCTCCAGCTGACAGCGCAAAAGTTGTCTTTCTTTAAATGTAACCAATGATTGTCTTTACTCATCTGCCTTTGATTCCACCTGTCCCTTTTCTGGTAGGAAAAATTCTGTGTCCTTTTCCAGAGTATGCAGTGCTTTGGGAAATCTTTTTTCACATCCTTTCTCATCACATGTCCAAATCGGAGCAGTCTTTTACTTTAATACATGACATTAACTATTCATTCTTTTTCTTGTTTTATAACTTCGTTCCTGTGTTTTTGAAAGCAAAAACAAAAAACTTCGGAAATATTTCCTTTCTCCAACATTAATTTTGCTCTTCTCGAAAGCGTAGAAAGTTTTTTTAAATAATCTTTATTTTACTGGTCCTGTTTCATGCCACAAATAATAATCAACATGTGTTGTTATCTGTGAACTTGTAAGCTTGACTCCGAGCGGGTGACTCAAATCCTGTCGACAGTTGTAAGATGTGGGATCCAATCCTTCCGACTCCTGATGTGTGTAGAGTTTGATGTGGATCCTTTTCTTTCTCTGTGACTGCTATTAACTGGACATGAGATGGAAAAATTTAAGTCTTTATTTTTTAAATTAGATACAACATATGATATTTGGCTATCTTGCAATCTATAACGCGGAGACTAGCTAATAATGAACTTTAAAAAAAAATACCCCCTCAGCAGCTGCTAGCCACAGAGGCCTAACAGGAGCCTGTCAGTTTATATGCCACAGTAGAAGGTCTGAGAGGATGACAGGACCTCAGCAGAAAAACAACACAAACAGCCATGCCTTACCCGGGGATCGAACCTAGGATACTTTATTACCAGTGTTGGGCCAGCGTTGAGATTTATCTCCGCAAAACTCCCCATCCTGTCCTCGGTCAGTAGGGGATACCGATGGGCTTGGAAAGGCCGGGGTCCGTCGGATAGGACGTCAAGCCGTGGCTCCGTGTACGGAAGAGCTATACCCTGTGCGCGCTAAAGAAAACGTTGGATGGCCTTGATACAATTTGTCTCCCAATAGCTGTTCAGTGGGTCCCCTCCCACAAACTTCTATGATTAAAATAATTAGGGGTCCTTGTGACCTGGCCATTTAGGTCACTGTATGAAAAAAAGTGCCGCTTAGAGGTAAAATATCCGTTGGATGGGACATAACAACCTAACCCAACTACCGGTGTTGCGAACTTAGCCTTTTTCAAGCTAGATCTAATTTTCCAGAAGCTGTGTGCTTAGAAAACTTTGAATGTGGTTATGGCTTGAAATTTTGTTCTTTAATAAAAAAAAAACTAGCTATTTATTTTAGAAAAAGGGAAGAAGACCCCCTACACAAAGGAAGAAGATAACCTAGGAGCATTATGTAACTTGTCCTGGTTTCTCATCCAACATACAAACACTTACACAACGACATGCCCACTGGCTTAGTAGTCAGGTACGCTTACTACCATATCAGATAGGGCTTTTAACGTTTCATTTTTGCGCTTTTAAATCGTTTTTAACGCTTAAAATTTTGCTTAAATTAAATTCTTTTTAAGTCCATTTAATAACTGCTATTGCAATAACTTCTGTCTCTTATATCTACGGTGTTTGATTCCGGTGAAATACTTTCTCCGATTCCATCAGATGTTAATTACGGCTAAAAGGGTAAGCCAATGAAGGCGATCAATGGAGGGACGGTCCAGTTCAGACATAATATAATATCTGTCGCGTCCTTTTTATTACTTCGATTCAAAATCGAGCTTCGCAATCTTCACTCTCTCTTACTGCTATTTTTTCAGAATCGTGTATTTGCATCACGTGAAGCGCAGAAATCTGACGTTACTAAAATGGACTAAATTTGCTATTATATTCAGCTATACAAAGAAATCAGATTTTAACGAGATGTCTCAGGCCAAAATTATATTGAAGAATTTACTAGCTTTGCTCTGACTCTACCTGTGCTTTCACGAATAATTCTGAAGCAGAATGGATATTTAACAAAATGAACCCACTCCAAAAAGTAAGACCCGAAATGAAATGAGCATTAAAATGGTGAAATCTCTTTCAGCTGTACAATGAGGTCTTAGGCGACAAAAGAAATGCTATAGCGATTATGAAATCCGCAGGTCATATGCTGCATAAGATTGGCACTGTGAATAATTTATGCTTACCCAGCGGAGCAGGGACTAGAGCTTCCACGAGTGTCCCCACTTAGCCACTTCCTCAAAACCTCCATATCGCAGTGTAGATCTAATTGAATTCCTCGCCATCCCTGAAGATACTGACACTGGTGATGAAGCAAATTATTTTCAAGTTGAATGCCATATTTTTTATATCCAAACAGGTTTTACCCTCTGAGGAAGGTGTTGGCTTGAGTTGTTTTACCTCTGGGTGGCACGTTTTTGCACACCATTGGCTAAATGGCCAGGTCACATGGACCCCGAAGGCTCAGAGAAGGTTGGGGGAGGGAACCCACTGGAACAGGTGTTGGGAGACAGATGGTAGCCTCCCGTCAAGGCCATCCAGCATGTTCTTTAACGTGTACAGGGTATGGCTCTCCCGCACACGGGGCCACTGAGGAAGGTGTGCAAAAAAGTGCCGCTCAGAGGTAAAATAACCCAACCCTCTGAGAAAAATTAAACTCCTCATTGCATCAATTAACGATTTACTTTGTAATAAACAGCAATAAAAATTTCCCATGGTAGGATTTCTTAGGATTTATTTTTCAATTTCGCTTAATCAATAAATTTATGTTTCTTAAGGTCAAAATTTGATTTCCTTTAAAAATAAAGTCAAAAAGCCACCCTAACTCTAAATTCTATGTTAAATGAGCCTTGCTTCTTTCGTAGCATTTAGTATAAATATAGGGGAATCCAAAATTCCCTTTACAGTCAGGAAAAAACAAACATCACAAAAACTGTTTAAATTAGGCTTTACAATAATTACAATATGCTTTGTTCTGAAATAATTTCACTTCGATCTTTATTCTATAGTTTATATCATATTTAACTTTTAAATCATGCTTCAGTTTTACAAAATAGAGATATTTCTTCTGCCCGAAACTCGAATATAGGTTTCATTGACAACAAAAGTTGCTGTCTAAAGAAATGGTGTTTCTTAAACAATAAAATCTAGCTTTTTTTCCATCCCAAAACTTTTTTTTAGCTTGGTTTAACTTATTTTCATAAGGGTGAATTGGCAACGACGTTTACTACATGAGGAGGAGCTGATATACCTTAGGTATACCTCCCCGGATGTCACCTCAATTTCCGAAGGAACTGAAATTCCACAGCATTCAAAACTTTTTTGCCGCAAGCGTGACCTGGACACTCTGAGCTTTATCACAACACACTGGATGCCCTTTATCATCTGACTTCTGGGGCAGGGGTGGCTCAGTCGGTAGCGCGCCAGGCTCGTAATCTGTAGTTACCAGGATCGAATCCCAGCTGGGTCAATGTTGAGATTTATCTTCGCAAAATTCCCCGCCCTGCCCACGGTCAGTAGGGGACACCGATGGGCCTGAAAAGGCCGCCGTCCGTCGGATGGGACGTTAAGTCGTGGCCCCGTGTGCGGGATAGCCATACCCTGTGCACGTTACAGAACACGCTGGATGGCCTTGACGGGGGGGCTACCATCTGTCTCCCAACAGCTGTTCCAGTGGGTCCCCTCCCCCAACCTTCTCTGATCCTTCGGGGTCCATGTGACCTGGCCATTTAGCCCATGGTGTGCAAAAAAGTGCCGCTCAGAGGTAAAACAACCCAACCCAACTTCTAACATCTGTCCAGGGGGTCACCTAGTTAAAACCTCTCTGAGCCCTTGGGGTTCCTGTGACTTGACCATTTAGTCCATTGTATGCAAAAAAGTACCGCTCAGAGGTAAAACAACCCAACCCAAATCTACACTTATTAGTGTATGACTAATTAAGGTCGCCTCAGTGTTCAACCTCTCTGTCTGTCTCCCGCGCTTCTTTCTTCTCCATTGATTACCCCTGGGCTTCAGCCACATAAGGCTTCCTCTCTGATGTTTACTCAGCTATATTACACCAGACAACTCACTCGTTAGGATACTTCCATCTTCACCATTAGCCAGCAAAGCAAAATAACCATTATCACTTCCAGGTAGTTTGAGAGTTCCAAGTGGGGAATAGCGCCGTCTAGCCGTGGAATAAGGTAAGGTCATAGCTTCTTTTCACAGAATGAAATATGCAAAAATCATGAAAATTATGAAATACACACATATAACAATATATAACAATATACGTACACAAATAATGGGAAAGTAGTGCCGACTCTAACTGACCTCTTTCTGACAGTATCTGAGGCCGGGTGGCTCAGTCGGTAGCGTGCCAGGTTCGTAATCTGCAGTTACCAAGTTCGAGTCCCACCTGGGCCAGCGTTGAGATTTATCTCCGCCAAACTCTCCACCCTGTCCTCGGTCAATAGGGGACACAGATGGTCTTGGAAAGACCGACGTCTGTCGGATGTTATGTTAAACCATGGCCCCCTGAGGGGATGAGCCATACCCTGTGCACGTTAAAGAACACGCTGGATTGCCTTGATGGGAGGCTACCATCTATTTCCTAACAGCAGTCCAGTAGATCCCCTTCCCCAACGTTCTGTGAGCCCTTGGGGCCCTTGTGACCTGGCCATTTAGTCCATTTTGTGCAGAAAAGTGCCACTCAAGGTAAGACAATCCAACCCTATGAACAGTGTGCCTTAAGCTCAGAGAAAAAGAGAGAAAACTTGAATGCAGCGAGCAGATAATGTTAGATAGATCCTTGTTAGAAAAGGCCATCTGAAATGGTTTAATGCACAGTTTTAACTCAGGACGTGTTTGAAAGACTTAACTACTCAGTTCGATGTGACCTCCGAAGTCTTAGGATTATGCATGTGTGTTAGATAGATAGGAGATTAGATACGACATCAGATAGGAAAAATGGCGAGATGAGCAATAAAACCATTTAATACATCTTCCTTTCGGTGAATTTTGGAATGATTAATCGGCCTCAGACAGAATCCGCCTCTATTCATTAGAACAACGCCTGCGTCCTAGAGAAGATGAAATTCATCGGTCATTATGAAAATGTAATTTCCAGCTATCTTCATTTCTGCACTAATTTCATTGATCTAGATGTTAGCGATTATCTTCTTTTCTACCAGCTCTTTGGAGGTTTCGTTTGCTTATTCTGCAACAGTTCTTTAGGCGTTTCGTTCGCTTATTCTGCAACAATTCATGGTGTGCAAAAAAGTGCCGCTCAGAGGTAAAACAACCCAACCCTGCAACAATTCTTTAGGCGTTTCGTTCGCTTATTCTGCAACAATTCTTTAGGCGTTTCGTTCGCTTATTCTGCAACAATTCTTTAGGCGTTTCGTTCGCTTATTCTGCAACAATTCTTTAGGCATTTCGTTCGCTTATTCTGCAACAATTCTTTAAGCATTTCGTTCGCTTATTCTGTAACAATTCTTTAGGCGTTTCGTTCGCTTATTCTGCAACAATTCTTTAGGCGTTTCGTTCGCTTATTCTGCAACAATTCTTTAGGTGTTTCGTTCGCTTATTCTGCAACAATTCTTTAGGTGTTTCGTTCGCTTATTCTGCAACAATTCTTTAGGCGTTTCGTTCGATTATTCTGCAACAATTATTTAGGCGTTTCGTTCGCTTATTCTGTAACAATTCTTTAGGCGTTTTGTTCGCTTATTGTGCAACAATTCTTTAGGCGTTTCGTTCGCTTATTCTGTAACAATTCTTTAGGCGTTTCGTTCGCTTATTCTGCAACAATTCTTTAGGTGTTTCGTTCGATTATTCTGCAACAATTCTTTAGGCGTTTCGTTCGCTTATTCTGCAACAATTCTTTAGGCGTTTCGTTCGCTTATTCTGTAACAATTCTTTAGGCGTTTCGTTCGCTTATTCTGTAACAATTCTTTAGGCGTTTCGTTCGCTTATTCTGTAACAATTCTTTAGGCGTTTCGTTCGCTTATTCTGCAACAATTCTTTAGGCGTTTCGTTCGCTTATTCTGTAACAATTCTTTAGGCGTTTCGTTCGCTTATTCTGTAACAATTCTTTAGGCGTTTCGTTCGCTTATTGTGCAACAATTCTTTAGATGTTTCGTTCGCTTATTCTGCAGCAATTCTTTAGGCGTTTCGTTCGCTTATTCTGTAACAATTCTTTAGGCGTTTCGTTCGCTTATTCTGCAACAATTCTTTAGGCGTTTCGTTCGCTTATTCTGCAACAATTCTTTAGGTGTTTCGTTCGCTTATTCTGCAACAATTCTTTAGGCGTTTCGTTCGCTTATTCTGCAACAATTCTTTAGGAGTTTCGTTCGCTTATTCTGTAACAATTCTTTAGGCGTTTCGTTCGCTTATTGTGCAACAATTCTTTAGATGTTTCGTTCGATTATTCTGCAACAATTCTTTAGGCGTTTCGTTCGCTTATTCTGCAACAATTCTTTAGGCGTTTCGTTCGCTTATTCTGCAACAATTCTTTAGGTGTTTCGTTCGCTTATTCTGCAACAATTCTTTAGGCGTTTCGTTCGATTATTCTGCAACAATTATTTAGGCGTTTCGTTCGCTTATTCTGTAACAATTCTTTAGGCGTTTTGTTCGCTTATTGTGCAACAATTCTTTAGGCGTTTCGTTCGCTTATTCTGTAACAATTCTTTAGGCGTTTCGTTCGCTTATTCTGCAACAATTCTTTAGGTGTTTCGTTCGATTATTCTGCAACAATTCTTTAGGCGTTTCGTTCGCTTATTCTGCAACAATTCTTTAGGCGTTTCGTTCGCTTATTCTGTAACAATTCTTTAGGCGTTTCGTTCGCTTATTCTGTAACAATTCTTTAGGCGTTTCGTTCGCTTATTCTGTAACAATTCTTTAGGCGTTTCGTTCGCTTATTCTGTAACAATTCTTTAGGCGTTTCGTTCGCTTATTCTGTAACAATTCTTTAGGCGTTTCGTTCGCTTATTCTGTAACAATTCTTTAGGCGTTTCGTTCGCTTATTCTGCAACAATTCTTTAGGCGTTTCGTTCGCTTATTCTGTAACAATTCTTTAGGCGTTTCGTTCGCTTATTCTGTAACAATTCTTTAGGCGTTTCGTTCGCTTATTGTGCAACAATTCTTTAGATGTTTCGTTCGCTTATTCTGCAGCAATTCTTTAGGCGTTTCGTTCGCTTATTCTGTAACAATTCTTTAGGCGTTTCGTTCGCTTATTCTGCAACAATTCTTTAGGCGTTTCGTTCGCTTATTCTGCAACAATTCTTTAGGCGTTTCGTTCGCTTATTCTGCAACAATTCTTTAGGCGTTTCGTTCGCTTATTCTGTAACAATTCTTTAGGCGTTTCGTTCGCTTATTGTGCAACAATTCTTTAGATGTTTCGTTCGCTTATTCTGCAACAATTCTTTAGGCGTTTCGTTCGCTTATTCTGCAACAATTCTTTAGGCGTTTCGTTCGCTTATTCTGCAACAATTCTTTAGGTGTTTCGTTCGCTTATTCTGCAACAATTCTTTAGGCGTTTCGTTCGATTATTCTGCAACAATTATTTAGGCGTTTCGTTCGCTTATTCTGTAACAATTCTTTAGGCGTTTTGTTCGCTTATTGTGCAACAATTCTTTAGGCGTTTCGTTCGCTTATTCTGTAACAATTCTTTACGCGTTTCGTTCGCTTATTCTGCAACAATTCTTTAGGTGTTTCGTTCGATTATTCTGCAACAATTCTTTAGGCGTTTCGTTCGATTATTCTGCAACAATTATTTAGGCGTTTCGTTCGATTATTCTGCAAGAATTCTTTAGGCGTTTCGTTCGCTTATTCTGTAACAATTCTTTAGGCGTTTCGTTCGCTTATTCTGTAACAATTCTTTAGGCGTTTCGTTCGCTTATTCTGCAACAATTCTTTAGGCGTTTCGTTCGCTTATTCTGTAACAATTCTTTAGGCGTTTCGTTCGCTTATTCTGTAACAATTCTTTAGGCGTTTCGGTCGCTTATTCTGTAACAATTCTTTAGGCGTTTCGTTCGCTTATTCTGCAACAATTCTTTAGGCGTTTCGTTCGCTTATTCTGTAACAATTCTTTAGGCGTTTCGTTCGCTTATTCTGTAACAATTCTTTAGGCGTTTCGTTCGCTTATTGTGCAACAATTCTTTAGGCGTTTCGTTCGCTTATTCTGCAACAATTCTTTAGGCGTTTCGTTCGCTTATTCTGCAACAATTCTTTAGGCGTTTCGTTGACTTATTCTGCAACAATTCTTTAGGCGTTTCGTTCGCTTATTCTGCAACAATTCTTTAGGCAAAACAATTTCAGTATCAGTCTGCTTCTTCAAATCCAAAATGATGAGGTGAATAGAAGAGAATTTTTTAAGTCATTATGGTCACATAAGAAGAAATCACTTCTCTAGAAAAAGGAATTACTCACTGTAATAAGGCTTCTCTTTCAACTACCCATAAAAGAAACATCATACTTTTTGTCCTATCTAGCTGAATTATAAAATAAACTCCAGCTGTATGAAAATGAGTGCTGCAAAAACACATTGTTTCTCTACCTACCAGATTATTGAATAAAATTTTCCCTGGTTCAATGATCTAAGAGAGAGCTTCTTTAGCCAAGTATGGAAAGACTGTTATTAGCAACAGTCTTGATTAATGGGAAAGCTAACTTGATACTTTGTCGCAGAATGTCGTTCCGCAACCTGTAATTCATGCGTCTCATTTAAAGAGAAACTTTTCGGAGGACTCGTCCCATGACCACCCACACAAATCGCCTGTTTACAGAGAACATTATTTCCAGCCTTAACGAGACTCGAGCTCATACAACCGATTACTACTCCCGGAGTAAGAGCAAAGTACTTACAAGATTAATTAAAATTTCAGAAAATGAGTTTTCGAAGGAACACTCGTGTAGTACAAGGTAATTTAATTGCCTACTTTGCCTTCATTGAGACATCTAATGCGACCTTGGGACCATAAATCTTCATCAAGAAAAGAGATAAACTTGAAAGAAACAAAGATAAAGTATTCTGAGCATTAACGGGAAAGAAATTTAAAAGAAGAAAAAAAATTCAGATGGATTAAAATTAAATATGTGCTTTCAACAGGATTTATAATTCATTGTAAAGAAACTTTTCTGAGCAGTGAGGATTCATAATAAAAATTCCAACTGCCAATAATTCAAGACCGTTTGGGAAAAGAAGACAAAGCGCAGAGTTTATTTTATTTCGCGTGACGAAACTGAAATATTTATGATAATGCTTGAATAATAAAAAAAAAATAAATACCCCCTCAAGCAGTTGCTTGCCACAGAGATCTGATAGGAGCTTGTCATTTTATATGCCATAGTAGAAGGTCTGAGAGGATGGCAAGACCTCAGCAGGAAAAGACACAAACCATCCGTGCCTTACCCGGGGCTCGAACCCAGGTCCTTTAGATCAGTAACCAATCGTGCTAACCACTCGGCCACGAGACGGCTAGATGCTTGAATAGTAATTTCAAAAAAAAAAAAAAATCAATGGCGAATGGACGATAGAAATGATATTTTTGTCTAAAATAACAAAATTGTTAACTTAAATGGAGCTTGTTTCTTGCCCGAGTTCTGCTTTCCTAACTAAACCTAAATCTGCATTTCTACCAGTTCCTTTACGTTTCATTTATTGAACTTGCCGCGAGGGAAATAGAGAGATACAAAGAAATGAAGTTAGGAAAATATTAAAAATAGAAAGTTTATTTTGATGCAATAATATATTCAATCATAGCTGGAACGTTTGGAGGTTTGCTTCCAACTTTACGTAGCGTTCGAGAAGAAGAGAGACATTCTGAATGATTTACTTACTGTTCTTGTTGCTGTGCTTATTCAGCCCTGCTAAATGAATAAGGGAAACTCTACCAATGCATTCAGCCAAGAAACTGACGGAAAGATGCGCAATTTAAGACAATGCTATTTATCATCGTGAAGTTGCGCTCCTTCTTTAGAAAGAAGGAATGATTGAGTCGATTTATTTTATGGAAATGCACATCCACCGCTCTTTCAGAAATGTAGGCTCTCTGATGTAGATCCAAATGCTAGTTATCGAGGAGAAATAAAACTCATATAGCTCTGTTTTAAATTAAGTTGGGTTGGGTTGTTTTACCTCTGAGCGGCACTTTTTTTTTGCACAATGGGCTAAATGGCCAGGTCACATGGATCCAAAGGCTCAGAGAAGGTTGGGGGAGGGGACCCACTGGAATAGCTGTTGGGAGACAGGTGGTAGCCTCCCATCAAAGCCATCCAGCGTGTTCTTTAACGTGCACAGGGTATGGATCTCCCGCACACGGTGCCACGGCTTAACGTCCCATCCGACGGACCGTGGCCTTTCCAAGCCTATCGGTGTCCCCTACTGACCGTGGGCAGGGCGGGGAGTTTTGCGGAGATAAATCTCAACGCTGACTCAGCTGGGACTCGAACATGGGAACTGCAGATTACGAGACTGGCGCGCTACCGACTGAGCCACCCCAGCCCTAATTTTTAAATTAAGAATTTTGTGAACGTAAAATGGATAGTTTGGAAAGAGGGTCTTTTCAAAATCACACGAGAAGATGAAAAACTGAACTACGATGAATTATATGAAATGACACAAAGAGGCCATAACCGAAATTATATCCCTTTGTCTCTCTCCCCTCGGTAACGGAACTCTTCGTCGGTTCATCATTTCCACTCTTTTCTTTTTGAATGATCCTAATGTTTTTCCTTTATTTACAATTCAGTATTGGTAAATTATAAGCGATAATATAATACTTAACTGACTTTTATAACCAGAAAACTAGAGCTCTTTTGCTGCAATTAGCAAAATAAAATTGCTAATTGTAGAATAAGTAAAACCATTAAGCTACGAAACCCCACCTCCAACACCACACCACCTTGAGCTGTAAAATAATTTATTGACGACCCAAACACGCCTACAAAATTTTCTAATTTTTCACGCTCTTGTGTCTGAGTGCGTATTTTATTTTCCATTGGGATTCATATCCGCAAAGTTAGCATCTGGTGACAGACACAAATAACCGTGCGAACAACTCGCGATTTCAACTGAGATTCTAGCTGCAGCTGTGCTAACAGAAGCCAATCCAATATACAACTGTGACATAGAGATGAGGATTTTTTTTACCACCTGAGAATTCGGAAGTTGAACTGACATATCTTGTAGAATGAAGTGGTTTTTTTTTTGCTTTTCTTGAACATTTTTCGGAAGTGAAAATGTCGCATTTTGCGCCTATAGGTGACTCGATTATTTTTCATATCGCAGTATTCTTTGCTTTGTTTCGTACGTAAACTTTCATGGTTTAATCATCAGTTTTTAATTACCGGAGTGTAATTACATCTGCCGTCCCGTGGCCGAGTGGTTAGCACGCTTGGCTACTGATCTAAGGGACCTGGGTTCGAGCCCCGGGTAAGGCATGGATGTATGTGTCGTTTTTCTGCTGAGGTCCTGCCATCCTCTCAGATCTTCTACTATGGCATATAAAACTGTCAGACCTCTGTGGCAAGCAGCTGCTTGAGGGGGTATTTATTTATTTATTTTTTTATAATTACAGTATTTACGCGAATAAATCAAACTGAACAGTCAATTGGTTTGCTACTAGAGTTACCACCTCTTCGGATTTAAGTATATCTTAGGGTTCGGGAATTCATAATCACTTCTCCAGGACTTGCAAGAAAAATTCCTCTCTCAATTTCGTACTGATACAATTTGTCCTAGAATACCATCTGTTGACGACTGACTAAATTACTAAATTTCACATCTAGGTAGCGTTGCCATCTAATCCAGTTTTTACCCAAAATGTTCGGGTTTTGGAAAATAATATTTAGGTTACGGGTTGAGTTATTAATTTTCTCCCTCAGTTACGGCATATTGCATAAATATATAAATTACTTTTTTCCGAATAATCTTTATTTAAAAGTGTAAATGGAAATTATCAAGTAGAGATGACTTTAAAACATAACGAATGAAACTTATGGATAAAATCCTCCCATTTGCAATAAATAAAACTTAGATAATTTTTTACAAAGAAATCGAATAACAGTAGCTTGTAAAGGAGGAACGTTGATCTAAACTAAATTTTGATACGAGTTGTCAGTAATTTCTTGATTTCGTTGACCTTGAGCAGGTCAGTCTGTAGAGGTTGGCAAAAATAAAAATGCAATTTAGCAATTTTTCGGCGAGTTATAAACTGTGTTAATGAAATGTAAAAATTGGTGTTCGAAATGTTCTTAACACGTGTGTGTAAATTTTCACTCTTTGTTCCGAAGTAAATGAGCTAAGACTTGTTTAAAAGCTTGCCTAAACTTATCCTTAGGTGTTAAAAGCAAAGGCCGCATCATCATTCCTGTCTTCGCTGGCGACGCTTAAAGTTCGGTCTTGCGAAATCTGGGCGTTGTTGCTATGGAGCTTACTAAAGACGGAGAAAGATTTTATATTTTCATGAGCTTAGGGACGACGCAAAAAAATTTTTCTAATTTATCACAAATATATGGGGATTATGCCTGTTCATATGACACTGTTGCGGGATGGATGCCAAATTCAGAGAAGGACAACAGAGCTCGTACAGGAAGACCGAAAAGGGTCGTGAACGAGAGAATCAGCGCTGCTGTTCTTGAACTGATTAAGGAAAATTCATACATTACCATTCAGATAAAAAGATTAGATATCGGTGTATCGATTGGCAGTGTGGAAACAATTATTTATCAATGTTTAAAGTTCCGAAAGATCTCTGCCAAATGGGTACCCCACAGAGTCAACTCGTGCAAGGAGATGCTGGCAATGTTTGAAACTAGTGGTCCCAAATGGTTCACAGACATTGTCACAGGTAATGGGTTGGTTGGGTTGTTTTACCTCTGAGCGGCACTTTTTTGCACATCATGGGCTAAATGACCCCGAAGGCTCAGAGAAGGTTGGGGGAGGGGACCCACTGGAACAGCTGTTGGGAGACAGATGGTAGCCTCCCATCAAGGCCATCCAGCATGTTCTTTAACGTGCGCAGGGTATGACTCTCCCGCACACGGGACCACGTCTTAACGTCCCATCCGACGGACGGCGGCCTTTCCAAGTCCATCGGTGTCCCCTACTGACCTTGGGCATGGCGGGAAATTTTGCGGAGATAAATCTCAACGCTGACCCAGCTGGGACTCGAACCTGGGAACTACAGATTACGAGCCTGGCGCGCTACCGACTGAGCCACCCTCGCCCCCATTCCCACAGGTAATGAGACGTGGTTTTATTATTACACAACTCCCAGAAAGATCGACAACTATGTTTGGGTTGTGGAAGTTGAACCGCGGTCACAAATCCTCCGACAAGACTTTCGCTCAAGGAAGAGGATTTTCACATTTTTTTTTTAATTTCCAAGGAGCCAAGATAGCCTTGTACACCTTACCTGAAAACATTACTATAAATGGCCAATACTACACTTGGCGTATTATTTTGCCCAAAATGGATAAGGAGATGAAATGAGCATTGTTGAACAACAACAAACGTGTCAAGAGTTCTCTTTCACGACAATGCCAGTGCTCACAAAACCAGACAAGTTACGACCTATCTAACGCAAGAAAAAATTCAAACACCTACCTCATCCTGCATATTCACCCGTTCTTCAACTATGTAATTTTTGGTTGTTTCTACAAATTAAAAAAGAACTTCCTGGGAAGCCTTATTCAAGACTGCAAGTATGGGGCGGGGGTAGCTCAGTCGGTAGCGCGCCAGGCTCGTAATCTGTAGTTCCCAGGTTCGAGTCCCAGCTGGGTCAGTGTTCAGATTTATCTCCGCAAAACTCCCCGTCCTGTCCACGGTCAGTTGAAGACACCGATGGACTTGGAAAGGCAGCCGTCCGTCGGATGGGACGTTAATCCGTGGCGCCGTGTGCGGGAAGATTTTTTTTTTTTTTTTTTTTTTTTTTTATCTTTTTTTTTTTGGCTGACAAAGCTGAGGAAGCGGTTAGGCAGCACAACAGCAGAGAGCTGTACCAGATAGTTAATGTTTTATGTGGTAGAAAACGGACAGGCATACAGGGATTGAAGGATAAACAAGGTAAGGTTATAGAAGGTGAGGATTCTCTCATGGCTAGGTGGGCTGAGCATTTCAGTGATGTTCTAAACAATGTGGTTAGTTCTACTCCCATTGTTTGTAATGATGATAGATGCATTGGCAGCTTTAATGTTGGCCCTATAACACAATCTGAAGTTAGTTTGGCTATCTCTACACTGAAACTTCATAAATCCCCAGGGGTAGATGAAATTACTACAGAAATGCTCAGAGCTGGGAATGTTTTGGTTATCACTTGGATGACTGAAATTTTGAATAACTTTTATGATAAAGGCATGGTTCCTAAAGATTTTACCAGAGCTATTATTATCCCTATTTTCAAAAAAGGTGATCGCAGTTCTTGTGATAACTATAGGGGTATCAGCCTACTCTCTGTTCCAGGTAAAGTTCTTTCCATGATTGTGCTTAATAGAATTAAGAATCTGGTTGACAGGCAATTGCGTGATGAGCAATGTGGATTCAGAAGTGGTAGGGGATGTGTAGATCAGATATTTTCACTTAGGCAGATTCTTGAGAAATGTTTAGAGTTTCAGAAACCTTTGGTTGCTAGCTTTGTTGATTTCAAAAAGGCTTTCGACTCTGTTGATCGTCATAATTTGTGGTTGATTGTGAGATCATATGGTATACCAGACAAGTTAGTTAACATAATGAAAGCTCTCTATAATAACACTGAGTCATGTGTGAGAGTTGGTAAGTCTTGTAGCAATTGGTTTAGCATTACTTCTGGTGTTCGACAAGGGTGCATTTTGTCTCCTCTTCTCTTTAGTTTGGTTGTTGATTATGTTATGCGAAATTCACTTCAAGGGAAAGCTTTTGGCCTTAAATGGGCTGGAGATACGAAAATTTCTGATTTAGATTATGCTGATGATTTAGCCCTTTTGGCAAATGATGTTGATGAGATGAACTCTTTCATTCGAACTGTTGATGAGACTGCGAGTACAGTAGGTTTGGTTATAAACAGAGAGAAAACTAAAATGATGAAAATTGGTCAGGCAGGTTGTGATTCAGTTAATCTGAATGGTTGCAGTCTTGAGCAGGTGTCACAGTTTAATTATCTTGGGAGCTATGTAACTGATACTGGTGATGTGCGGCATGAGATTAACAGACGAATAGGTATTGCTGCCGGGACTTTTAAGAATCTATGGAGATTGTGGAGAAATAGGCGTATACACCTAAAGACTAAAATTAGACTGTATAATAGTTTGGTTCTTTCTAGGGTTAGTTATGGTAGTGAAACTTGGACGCTGTGTAAACAAGATAACAGGAAACTAGATGCTTTTGATTCTAGATGCTTACGCAGTATCTTGGGTATTAGGTGGTTTAACTTTATAACTAATGATGAGGTTAGGCAAAGGAGTCTGCAACCTCCTTTAAGCAGCATATTGTGCAGAGAGAGACTCCGCTGGTTTGGCCATGTTGCCCGTATGGATAATTATAGATTGGCGAATAGGGTTATGAACAGTGTGCCTAGAGGCTTCAGAAGGAGGGGGAGACCTAGGATGCGGTGGGCAGACAATGTTAAACAGGACCTTGTTAGAATTGGTGTGCAGTGGCCGGATGCAGCTGATGTAGCTCAGGACAGATGTGCTTGGAGAAGTAAACTGCGTGGTCTGGTTGGACCTCCGTAGCCCATGGCTGCTTGAGGATGATGATGATGATGATGTGTGCGGGAGAGTCATGCCCTGTGCACGTTAAAGAATACGCTGGATAGCCTAGACGGGATACTACTATCTGTCTCCCAACAGATGTTCCAGTGGGTCCCCTCCCCCAATACCCCAACCTTCTCTGAGCGTTCAGGGTCCTTGTGACCTGGCCATTTAGCCCATTGTGTGCAAAAAAGTGCCGCTCAAAGGTAAAACAACCCAATGCAAGATTGCAAGACCTTGCAAAATGCTTTCATTCAGAAGAATATTCGCCAACAGGAGTGCCAACCAAGTGTTCCAGAATTGATGTAGACGTCTGCAACTTTCTATAGATGCTAAAATACATATTACATAATACATATTGTACCAGATTGCAGAAATGCGTATATGGCAATTTGGCTGCCCTATTCCTGATATAGATGGCGCCAGTGGCGAAACAACAAAAGGCGGGAATGTTTATATGTCACATTGTTGAAGAAAATGTTTAGTCTGTGGTGATTTAGTTGTTATGACGCCTGGCATACTTCTGTGAGAGAGGAGTTCGAATCCCACTCAGGAAGCCAATTTTTTTTCAGCTAATTACTTCAAGTAATCTTATATTATTTATACTATTATTTTCGAACGTATTATGACAATATGTATTATTGCAAACCAAACGCTCCCACAAATTTCTAAAACGTTCCTGTTGGGAATCTCACTGGTCTAGGTGTTGCATATTATCTAACAGAATTCTTGTAAACTAAGGCGTCTGGCCATCCAATACTTATGTAACCGCCCTTCCCTTATTTGGAACTTTCTGCACACACTACAGCTTTGGGTTGGGATGTTTTATCTCTAAGTGGCACAATTTCCGCACACAATGGGATAAATGGCCAGGTCACAAGTACAGTCGCTCAAAAAAATATCCGAACACTACGGTTGATTACAGAATTCAAAAAAAATATCAGGCAATGATTTTTTAGAAATTAGTGATCTGGCAACTTCGTGTCACGCGATTACAGAATTCAGGAAAAATATCTGGAGCGTGTACAGCAACTGTACACGCTCCAGTTTGCTGTGAACGGTAACTGCACACGCTCCAGTTTGCTGTGAACGGTAACTGCACACGCTCCAGTTTGCTGTGAACGGTAACTGCACACGCTCAATATTTCCGTGAGTGAGCCCACACGATCTAGTATCAAAATAATATGACCACCTACAGTCGCTCAAAAAAGTATCCGAACACTATGGTTGATTTCAGAATTGATAAAAAATATCTGGCAACGATTCTTTTAGAAATCAGTGATCTGGCAACCTTCGTGTCACGTGATTACAGAATTCAGGAAAAATATCTGGAGCATGTACAGCAACTGTACACGCTCCGTTACCGTTCACAGCAAACTGGAGCATGTGCAGTTACTGCACACGCTCCAGTTTGCTCTGAACGGTAACTGCACACGCTCAATATTTCCGTGAGTGAGCCCACACGATCTAGTATCAAAATAATATGACCACCTACAGTCGCTCAAAAAAATATCCGAACACTATGGTTGATTACAGAATTCTGAAAAAATATCTGGCAATGTTTTTTTTAAAAACTAGTGATCTGGCAACCTTCGTGTACTGTAATCAACCGTAGTGTTCGGATATTTTTTGAGCAACTGTACTCCAAACGTTCAGAGAAAGTTGAAGTAAGGGGACCTACTGGTCAGCTGTCAGTTATTGGTCCAACAACAATGTATTTGATGGCCTGTTGGATGGCCAACAACACTGTGTTCTTTAACGGGCACAGGGTATGCTTCTCCCGCACAGGGGCCACGACTTTAACGTCGACCACCGCGAATCCCATCCGACGGACGGCGGCCTTTCCAAGCCCATCGGTGTCCCCTACTGACCGTGGGCAAGGGGGGGGGGGGAATTTTGCGGAGATAAATCTCAATCGGACGGCGGCCTTTTCAACCCCATCGGTGTCCCCCACTGATCGGGGAAGGGCGGGGTTGGGTTGGGTTGTTTTACCTCTGAGCGGCACTTTTTTGCACACCATGGGCTAAATGGCCAGGTCACATGGACCCCGAAGGCTCAGAGAAGGTTGGGGAGGGGACCCACTAGAATAGCTGTTGGGAGACAGATGGTAGCCTCCCGTCAAGGCCATCCAGCGTGTTCTTTAACGTGCACAGGGTATGTCTCTCTCGCACACGGAGCCACGGCTTAACGTCCCATCCAACGAACAGCGGCCTTTCCAAGTCCATCGGTGTCCCCTATTGACCGTGGGCAGGGTGGGGAATTTTGCGGAGATAAATCTCAACGATGACCCAGCTGGAGAGGGCGGGGAGTTTTGCGGAGATAAGTCTGAACGCTGCTCCGGCTGCAACTCGAATTTGGAAACTGCCTATTATGAGCCTGTCGCATTACCTATTGAGCTACCCCAACTCCCTACAGCTTTATCGTGCTATTGTTGTTGTTGCTATTTCTGTTATTAGAAAAGGATTTAGTTAATCTTACAACACGTGATTTATATTTGAAAACTTTATTATTTAAAAAGAGTAAATTCCGGCAAATTTTCAACCGTTATTGCTGAAAAAACACACAAAGGAACAATGAAACGCAAAATGACAAAATATGTTTAATAGAAGAGATCTCTTGGTTATAAATATGATTCAGATTAAGGTTTAACAAAAGCGTCGGTCATGTTGCCAAGAATAAAAAACTCTTTTAAGTTGAATAAGTGATAAGCATTTAATATTCACTAACGATGTTAAAATTAGAACTCTTTGCCATGAAAGCATTCACAAAAATAACCAACCGTATGATTAGCTTCGCTGCGTCGATCTGAGCAGAACTTGAAGAGGGAAGCAATACAGCTTCGTCCATTTGCAAGCAACTATAAATATGCGAGCTGTGTATAGCTTGCACCAATTATTGATATGGATGATGAACTCGCTTTAAGCATCTGCCAAATTGGCGAAGAGCCATTAGCCAGAAAAAATGCGGTATGTCACAGAGCACATGACGAACTCGTTTAGAAATGAAAGTCCTTTACATGACGTCACACTATTTGGATTTGCTGTGAATTATTACGGTAACTTTTCGTTCGTTGGCGTGGTTAAATTGGAGTAGAAAATGATTGGATTGGATTGTTTTACCTCTGAGCGGCACTTTTTTGCACACCATGGGCTAAATGGCCAGATCACATGGACCCCGAAGGCTCAGAGAAGGTTTGGGGAGGGAACCCACTGGAACAGCTGTTGGGAGACAGATGGTAGCCTCCCGTCAAGGCCATCCAGCGTGTTCTTTAACGTGCGCAGAGTATGGCTCTCCCGCACACGGGGCCACGGCTTAACGTCCCATCCGACGGACGGCGGCCTTTCCAAGCCCATCGGTGTCCCCTGCTGACCGTGGGCAGGGCGGGGAATTTTGCGGAGATAAATCTCAACGCTGACCCAGCTGCGACTCGAACCTGGGAACTACAGATTACGAGCCTGGCGCGCTACCGACTGAGCCGCCCCCATCACAATACACCTATCGTTCAATTCACACGGTACTTGATCTACTCAATTTCAGTTTTACACGGCCAAAAAAATGCAACTAGTTTTGATTTACGCGATTATAGACCCGGTTTTACAAGTTATGATTGAGATTTTTTTATGTAGATAAAATACATATTTATGAAGTAGTAGTGGTTAGCGTCAAATACACCAAACATCTATGCTTATACTGTTCCTCAGTGTTGTTCTCGCAGATCAAATTGACTCAAAACGCTGTATAACGACCAAACAATAGGTGGTTACATTTAGCAACAAGATTCATTGTGTGTGGTAAACTTGCGGACCAAAATCTGTCGACCCCTTGCGGAGCTAGACCATTGTCTGCAGCGATGCAAATGTCTGATTGTCCATATTTTTGCCCTCCTTTTGCGGAAACAACTACTAATTGCTTCCCCTGTTAGTCCTATTGCTTCTTGTCGAGAGCGTCTCTCCACCTCCAGTCAATAGTTACTAATTACTAGTGTTTGTTGTTAGGAGCCCCAACTCTTACAGTCCCTTGGCAAAGGAACTATTCCGCAGCCTCGACCTCTGCTCACCACCGCGAATCTTAGCGTGGCATTGCTCGGCACTGCTAATTACCTGAGTCGTTAGGCCAGAGCCCGACACACGCTAACTGTTTGCAGTGGAGCAAGTAATGAGATGGGAGCCGCTCACGCTTCTCAATGATTTACTTGGTACTTAGACCACATGTTAGGGGCTACAGAGTTTGCTCACTGCTGAGAGATTCAAGGCTGCCTATCGAATACCGAATTAATTTCTGCAACCAACTGCTTTGTTATGCTTTTTAAAATGCAGCGAACGTTGTCTCCTGATTAAAGACTTGCTCTCTCTCTTTGGAGTTTTATTAATTTTCTCGGAAAGAGGGGCGGGGGTGGCTCAGTCGATAGCGCATCAGGCTCGTAATCTGTGGTTCCCAATTTCGAGTCCCAGGTGGGTCAGCGTTGAGATTTATCTCCGCAAAATTCCCCGCCCTGCCCACGGTCAGTAGGGGACACCGATGGGCTTGAAAAGGCTGCCGTCCTTCGGATGGGACGTTAAGCCGTGGCCCCGTGTGCTCGAACCCTGTGCACGTTAAAGAACACGCTGGATGGCCTTGACGGGAGGCTTCCACCTGTCTCCCAACAGCTGTTCCAGTGGGTCCCCTCCCCCAACCTTCTCTGAGCCTTCGGGGTCCTTGTGACCTGGCCATTTAGCCCATTGAGTGCAAAACAGTGCCTCTCAGAGGAAAAACAACAACCCAAATCCTCGGAAAGACGTACAGAACACGATCATAAAATGGTGAGCAGCATTATTCTTTGGTTTGTCTTCGAGACAGATCGGTTGTTACCTTTATTTCGAAAAGATTCTGAGATGCCTGGTGGGGATGTTGAATAGAGGAAGTTCCATCTCTCCGGCAAGTGTGAATGAAAGGAAAAAATGTAATTACTTAAAATCAATACCGATGATATTCTGAGTGGTTAGTACGCTTGGCTACTCATCAAAGAGCCCCGGGTTCGAGCCGCGAGAAAGACGTCGCTGTTACCTTTCTTGTGTTTTCTTTCTGCTGAGGTCTCGCTTTCGGTTCTTTGGTGTATTAAACTGACAGTGACAAGCAACTACTGGATAAATAATGTATGTTTCACAAGAATATTTTTAAATGTAAATTAGCGTTAAATACTAAAATATAAATATTGCATTTTCCTAATAGATATTTAAGGACAGGCCCCGATGTAGAAAAAATGGGGGGGGGGACGAGCGACGCAATCGACCCAGAAAAAGGTTAAATGGGGAGGGGCAAGAGACTGGATCGCCATTTCAGTGTAATAATTTTCCTTTAGTTTTAGAGATTTTTTTAAAAATATTCTTGAAAAATGCGCTTGCATTATCCTTACTAGCATTCTCAAGGAGGGAGGGGGGTATGTCCCCTCCCCCGATCCGGTCCCGTTTAGGGGTAATCAATATTTATATATTTTTATATAGTAATGTATAATATTTCTAATTAATAAGGCAGCATCATGTTTAAAAATAATCTCAGTAGATTTAATCTTATTCTTGTTAACAATGCCTATGATGCGTTTTTAAACCTTCTAACGTTTAAAAAATGCTGTTTAACTTTACCACAAATCTTCTATTTTTCGTTGTTTTGTTTATGTTTGAAGTCATGGGAAAGACACGAGCTGTTTTTTTATCCCCTTGATTATAAATATAAACTATTAAACTTACTAATTTGCACAAATTATATTAATAACTAAAAAAATGAGTAATAATATGCATGTAAAATATACTCGGGCGATTTGAAAACTGAAAGTTGGCTATGGGTTGCCCATAATATGCTGGCATATGGTTGCCATAAGCCATGGTTATAAAATATGTCTTATGGGGTTCAAATCCTATCAAGCAGTAATGCAGTGATGCAGTTTTAAGCTACAAGGGACTGCACAATAGCGAAGAGTTCATCTCATAATGCGGGCTGTATATGCATTTGCTTATGTGTCCAAAACAGAAGTAAAATACTACGCTCCACTGTTAAGAATAAGTGTTCAGGGTGCGCAGAATCATCTTCTTGCATAATGAAGCATGACTACATATAGTTGGAAAAGCTGCCGTCCGTCGGATGTGACGTTAAGCCGTGGCCCCCTATGCGGAAGAGCCATACCTTGTGCACGTTAAAAAACACATTGGATGGCCTTGACGGGAGGCTACCATCTGTCTCTTAACAGCTGTTCCAGTGGGTCCCCTCCCCCAACCTTCTCTGAGGTTTCGGGGTCCTTGTTACCTGGTCATTTAGCCCATTGTGTGCAAAAAAGTGCCGTTCAAAGGTAAAACAATCCAACCCTCCTTTACAAACCCTCTAACAATAGAAATTGAATTAGTGGACGATCATAAAAATTGAGTTTTATTAGTACTTGTTCAATATAAAAAGAATCTTTAATAATCTCTTTAAAAAATAATCGGGCTTTTCCGCCCCCTTGTGGGAAGAGGGGAAACATTATTTCTGCCAATGTAAATCTCTTGACTACCACATTCTACAACCGAAATTTCTAGGGCGGGATTGGCTCAATCGGTAGTGCGCCAGACTTGTAATCTGAAGCTCTTAGGTTCGAGTCCCACCTGGGCCGGCGTTGAGATTTATCTCTGCAAAACTCACCGCCCTCTGTCAGTATGGGACACCTTGGACAGGCTGCTTTCCGTCTGATGGGGCATTAAGCCGTGGCTCCTTGTTCAGGATAGCCGACACCTGTGCACGTTAAAGAACACGCTGGATAGCCTTGATGAAAGACTAAATCTCTGTCCAAAATCTCTGTCCCTTGCTCCAACCTTCTCTGATCCCTCGGGATGCTTGTGTGAGCTGGCCATTTAGCCCATTGTGTGAAAAAGAGTGCCACTCAGAGGTAAAACAACCAACCGAAATTTCAAATTTCTAGCATAAATAGATCGTTTGCACTATTTGTTAAAACTTTTAGCACTTTCCGCTTTTTCCTACTGTTAAAGGGCGTTATTAAATCCATTGGGTGAAAATTCTGTAAATGCGAATCGTAAGAGTTCATTGATATCTATCCAACCTAAAAGGAATTTTTAATTTATCGTTGAAAACAAAATGATTGAATATCTATAGAAGGGCAGATCACAAAGTGAAAATATTAGCTCATTTTTTTTTTGAACCAGTTAAAAATGCGTTTTAAACGAAAATGATTCAAAATTATTCATGGAGTCGATCGACAGTTGTGGAACTAAAATATACAGAAATGCGAAAGTTCACCAGAAGCATCAAAGCCCTCACTTGGTCAAATATTTTTCAATAATCTGTAATCTTTTGACTTCTTGTTTAGAAACGATCGCGTTTTTCGTTTGGTACTGAAGAGTGGAACAATAATTGGGAATGCAAGAGCATCACGAGAACTAAGAGTGAGAACTAATCAATTACGGAAGCGAAAACCGAGAACTAATCAATTACGGAAACTAAAACCGAGAACTAATCAATTACGGAAACTAAAACCGAGAACTAATCAATTACGGAAACTAAAACCGAGAACTAATCAATTACGGAAACGAAAACCGAGAACTAATCAATTACGGAAACGAAAACCGAGAACTAATCAATTACGGAAACTAAAACCGAGAACTAATCAATTACGGAAACTAAAACCGAGAACTAATCAATTACGGAAACTAAAACCGAGAACTAATCAATTACGGAAACTAAAACCGAGAACTAATCAATTACGGAAACTAAAACCGAGAACTAATCAATTACGGAAACTAAAACCGAGAACTAATCAATTACGGAAACTAAAACCGAGAACTAATCAATTACGGAAACTAAAACCGAGAACTAATCAATTACGGAAGCGAAAACCGAGAACTAATCAATTACGGAAACTAAAACCGAGAACTAATCAATTACGGAAACTAAAACCGAGAACTAATCAATTACGGAAACTAAAACCGAGAACTAATCAATTACGGAAACTAAAACCGAGAACTAATCAATTACGGAAGCGAAAACCGAGAACTAATCAATTACGGAAACTAAAACCGAGAACTAATCAATTACGGAAACTAAAACCGAGAACTAATCAATTACGGAAACTAAAACCGAGAACTAATCAATTACGGAAACTAAAACCGAGAACTAATCAATTACGGAAACGAAAACCGAGAACTAATCAATTACGGAAACTAAAACCGAGAACTAATCAATTACGGAAACTAAAACCGAGAACTAATCAATTACGGAAACGAAAACCGAGAACTAATCAATTACGGAAACCAAAACCGAGAACTAATCAATTACGGAAACTAAAACCGAGAACTAATCAATTACGGAAACTAAAACCGAGAACTAATCAATTACGGAAACTAAAACCGAGAACTAATCAATTACGGAAATTAAACCGAGAACTAATCAATTACGGAAACTAAAACCGAGAACTAATCAATTACGGAAACTAAAACCGAGAACTAATCAATTACGGAAACTAAAACCGAGAACTAATCAATTACGGAAGCGAAAACCGAGAACTAATCAATTACGGAAACTAAAACCGAGAACTAATCAATTACGGAAACTAAAACCGAGAACTAATCAATTACGGAAACTAAAACCGAGAACTAATCAATTACGGAAGCGAAAACCGAGAACTAATCAATTACGGAAACTAAAACCGAGAACTAATCAATTACGGAAGCGAAAACCGAGAACTAATCAATTACGGAAGCGAAAACCGAGAACTAATCAATTACGGAAACTAAAACCGAGAACTAATCAATTACGGAAACTAAAACCGAGAACTAATCAATTACGGAAGCGAAAACCGAGAACTAATCAATTACGGAAACTAAAACCGAGAACTAATCAATTACGGAAGCGAAAACCGAGAACTAATCAATTACGGAAACTAAAACCGAGAACTAATCAATTACGGAAACTAAAACCGAGAACTAATCAATTACGGAAACGAAAACCGAGAACTAATCAATTACGGAAACTAAAACCGAGAACTAATAAATTACGGAAGCGAAAACCGAGAACTAATCAATTACGGAAACTAAAACCGAGAACTAATCAATTACGGAAGCGAAAACCGAGAACTAATCAATTACGGAAACTAAAACCGAGAACTAATCAATTACGGAAGCGAAAACTGAGAACTAATCAATTACGGAAACTAAAACCGAGAACTAATCAATTACGGAAACTAAAACCGAGAACTAATCAATTAGGTGAACTAAGACCGATTCTCAAAAACGAAAAATCTGCTTGAATTAAAGAATCTTTACAAGCTTAAAAACAATACCGCAAGATCAACATTTTTCCGCCATGCATTTAGTTTTCACCGAGAGCGAACATTTCTTCCTCCCCTCTGTGTTTCTCCAAGCATCCCTCGCCAGCTGCAAGTCTTGCCGGCAGCAAAGGTTTTGTCAATGACAATACAACGATAGCGAGATTGGCGTAGAGGGCGTCTTAGTAGTGATGATGTACAAAGTGAAGGAAGTGGGCGTGGCATTCCTTATTCCTCCTCGTGGATGTACGGTGAGCCTATTTGCATCGAAGTAATCCCAGTGATCGTAATGGAGCACAGAGAAAGGCAATCAGTGACGAGATCTCCTCCTGCGCATCGAAAGGTTCTTCCTCTCCCTGATTACCAAAGAGATCGATAAGATTCTCTTCCGTCGAAGAGCAAGAGATTGTGATCTTCTCTGATCCTCTCTCTCTATCAACAGATCCTATCCTCTCTCAGTTTCTCGCTTTGTCTCTGTTTTCCATTCTGTATCTTTTTCCATCTCTTTTTATCTCTCAATCACTCTATTATCTTCTCTTTCTACTCTTTCTCCTCCTTCTGATACTTTTTCTCTTCATCTTTAGTTCGATATCTTTTAACTCTTTCGTCATCGTCCTTATTCAACTCCTTTTTCCCTTCCATAGGATTTTTTTTAACCTTCTTATCCAATTCTTTTCCATTCGCTTCCACGAGATTTTTCTTCTTCTTTCATTTCCTTTTTCATTATCATTTGAAAGTCGCTTGTGTTTTCAGCACAGCTAAAAAACAATTAATTTTAAATAAAAAAAACAACTATTCATGTCGTTCCAGAAGAAAATCACATTCAAAGCTCTGTTACTCGGAAAATATTATACATTTTTATGGACAAAAACTGAGGTTAGAGATTTTTATAAAATCTCTTTAAATATTGATATATCTCCGTGAAACCTATACTAATATTTATTCATTCTAAACCTTTCGTGGTTTGTCCGCAAAATCCTTTTCAAATGATATCAGCGGAATGAAGGCTCTGAGTCTAAACTTCACAGTCTTAGTGATATAACTGCTCAAGTTAAACCATAAATTAAAACATAATTATCTTAATTTTGTTATTGTTACCCTTTCAGTAGAGCAGTGGCACTACAATTGCTGGAGTTTGGGTTCGAATTATGGGATGGTACTGTCGTTTTTCGGTCATAGCCTGCTAATAGGTTTGCGGGTGTGACAAAAATAGAAAAAAAGCCCGATAATTTATTTCTATATTAATCATCATCATCACCATCATCCTCAAGCACCCATGGGCTACGAAGGTCCAACCAGACCGCGCAATTTAGTTCTCCAAGCAAGTCTGTCCTGAGTTACATCTACTGCATCTGGCCACTGCACACCAATTCTAACAAGGTCCTGTTTGACATTGTCTGCCCACCGCATCCTATTTTTCTGAAGCCTTTAGGTACACTGTTCATAACCCTATTCGCCACTCTATAATTATCCATACGGGCAACATGGCCAAACCAACGGAGTCTCTCTCCGCACAATATGCTACTTAAAGGAGGTTGCAGACTCCTTTGCCTAACCTCATCATTAGTTACAAAGTTGAACCACCTAATGCCCAAGATACTGCGTAAGCATCTAGAATCAAAAGCACCTAGTTTCCTGTTACGATGTTTACAAAATGTCCATGTTTCACTGCCGTAACTAACCCTAGAAAGAACCAAACTATTATACAGTCTAATTTTAGTCTTAAGGTGTATACGCCTATTTTTCCACAATCTCCATAGATTCTTAAAAGTCCCGGCGGCAATACCTATTCGTCTGTTAATCTCATGCCGCACATCACCAGTATCTGTTACATAGCTCCAAAGATAATTAAATTGTGACACCTGCTCAAGACTTCAACCATTCAGATTAACTGAATCACAGCCTACCTGACCAATTTTCATGACTTTAGTTTTCTCTCTGTTTATAACCAAATCTACTCTACTACCAGCCTCATCAACAGCTCGAATGAAAGAGTTCATCTCATCACCATCATTTGTCAAAAGGGCTAAATCATCAGCATAATCTAAATCAGAATGTTTCGTATCTCCAGTCCATTTAAGGCCCTTTAAATTATTTAGGCCATTTAAGGCAAAATCTTTCCCTTGAACTGAATTTCGCATAACATAATCAATAACCAAGCTAAAGAGAAAAGGAGACAAAATGCACCCTTGTCGAACACCAGAGGTAATGTTAAACCAATTGCTACAAGCCTTACCAACTCTCACACACGACTGTGTTATTATAGAGAGCTTTCATAATGTTAACTAACTTGTTTGGTATACCATATGATCTCACAATCAACCACAAATTATGATGATCAACAGAGTCGAAAGCCTTTTTGAAATCAACAAAGCTAGCAACCAAAGGTTTCTGAAACTATAAACATTTCTCAAGTATCTGTCTAAGTGAAAATATTTCATCCACACATCCCCTACTATTTCTGAATCCACATTGCTCATAAGCAATTGACTGTCAACCAGATCCTTAATTCTATTAAGCACAATCATGGAAAGAACTTTCCCTAGAACAGAGAGTAGGCTGATACCCCTATAGTTATCACAAGAACTGCGATCACCTTTTTTGAAAAAAAAAAAGGATAATAATAGCTCTGGTAAAATCCTTAGGAACCATGCCTTTATCATAAAAGATATTCAAAATTTCAGTCATCTAAGTGGTAACCGAAACATTTCCAGCTCTAAGCATTTCAGTAGTAATTTCATCTACCCCTGGGGATTTATGAAGTTTAAGTTCGGAAATAGCCAAAATAACTTCAGATTGTGTTATAGGGTCAACATTAAAGCCACCAATGCATCTGTCATCATTGCAAACAATGGGAATAGAACTAACCACATTGTTTAGAACATCACTGAAATGCTCAGCCCACCTAGCCATGACAGAATCCTCACCTTCTATAACCTTACCTTGTTTATCCTTCAATCCCTGTATATCTTTCGTTTTCTATCACACAAAACGTTAACTATCTGGTACAGCTCACTGCTGTTGTGCTGTCTAACTGCTTCCTCGGCTTTGTCAGCCAAACCATCAAGCCAAAGATTCTTATCAGCAGCTAACTGATGATCCTTTACAAGTTTCTTAAACTCTCTGTAATGCTTTCTATTAGAACTAGTAGGGTATTGATTAAGGACATTCCTGCAGTTCTTTCTTTCCAAAATAAGCTCAAGTGCCTTATCATTCAGATAATTCTGACTCTTCTGCTCCTTTTTTCCTAAAAGAGTACTGTTAGTGTCCAAAAAAGCCTGTTTAAAATGATCCCATTCTTCCTTAACTTCAGTAGTATGCATACCATGACTGTCATAATGACTAAGTAACATATCATGGTAAGCTTTGGCTATAACTGGATCTTTCAGAGCTTCAGTATTAAAGGTAAAATTTTTAACCCTAGCACAACACTTTTTAAGTTTAAGTTGCAACACACTTTTAACAAGGTAATGGTCAGATCCAATTTCAGCTCCCCTATATGCCCTGGTATTCCTAACAGAACTAGCCCATTTGCTGTTAATTAATATATAATCAATCATATTCTTATGCAGCCCATCAGGTGAAACCCATGTGTACTTATGTATGTCGCGGTGTTTGTAATAAGTGTTAGTTATTCTGAATCCATTGAGTTTACTTACCTGTAGGAGACGTTGCCCATTGCCATTGCAGCTACCAATACCAAAAGGGCCTATTACTCCTCCCCAAAGGTCAGAGTCAGTACCAACTTTGGCATTGAAGTCACCAAGAAAAAGGGTAATATCTCCTTTCTTGACAGAATTCAAAATATCCTGAAGTTGTCTGTAAAACCTATCCTCATCCTCATCAGCATCCGCAGTGGGGGCATAACAGCAGATAACATTCAAGTTTTGAACGCTTATCTGAAATTTTGCTGTAAGAAACCTTTCATTAATGCACTCATATCCTAGAAGAGCATCACTAGCATGTCTGCTAAGAAGCAGACCCACGCCTTGGTGATGCTTATTGTCGTCCCTCCTTGAAAAGAGAAATTTAAGATTATTTTTAAGAATCTGACCTTTATCTGTCCATCTGGTCTCATGCAAGCCGAGAATATCTAAATTATAATGGTGGAATTCTTGTGTGAGGACATCAAGAGAAAAAGCTCTGTGCAGAGTCCTCACATTCCAACTACCTATGGAGAGAAAATGGTTAGTGGGATGTTTAAAGAAACTATGTTTATTGAGAGAGGGAATGCCGACAGCCCCCTAACCGCAGACATTGGGCAAAAACCCGTTCCCCCACCATTAAAGGCTGAAGCCATCTGCACTGGAAGACTTCCTCCAATGTAGAATTTGACGATGCCAATAGAAGCAAAGAGTTCAGGTGCCTGCGATGACCTCTGCTCAGGATTATCCACCAGCTGATTAACATATCCTGTGAATCTATTCACTTGGGGCTGTCAACCCACAAACAAACAGAAAACACAGCGGAAGATTTTCCCTCCACAGAAGCCCACCAGTGCAGCAAAATCAGGATCCATAATCAAGCTCAGAGCCATATATATGTCCAGTCCAGTGGGTTTATATGGTCAGCACCAGGACCCTGTGTGGTTGACCACTCCTCAGCAGGGTAGAAAAAAAAAAGAAAAGTAGCCATAGTTGTTCAGATCAGTAGGCCACACTAATCTGGCAGCCCTCCCCTTCCGTTCACTTCCACAAGAGAGTATCTCTTTTGAAAGGTACTAACGGTCTGCACCACGAGAAGGCGGGGTCGTACATTAGCTGCTAGGCCTGGCCGGTTCTATGCATCATCACAGGGGATTGGTGCATAGCTCTCCTTCCAGTGACTACCTAGCTACCATTTACAGACTAATCATCATATATTAGACATAATTCCAGTCGGGCGGACATGTGTGACATCATTGGTGGCAGAAATTCAGGTTCCCTATGGCTCCGCACATACTTGAACGATCGGTCCCAAATTTGGCGGGGTGGCCCCACTTATTTCTATTGTAGGTAGCCCTATTGAGGAAACAGATCGAATTCCTAATCGCCGGTTGCCTTGGAAAGTGTCCGGAATTTCTGGAGGGGCTGTCATCGCCTCTCATCTGAACGAATTAGTACCCTGTTAATAGTACGTGTGTAAAGCTGTAAATTAAGTACGAGATGTCTAAGGACATAGGTTTCGTGCCTAACTTTTGGAGTGGGTTTAACTAGTATATACTTATTACCCATATGTAAATTACAAAATATTATTTTTATCCTGAAGTATTATATATGTATATAATGTTTTTAAGCCGTTTTATATTGTAAAAAAAAAAGTTACTACTTTTCTTTAGTTTGATTAAGCACAACAGCTAGAAGTCAGAAAAATCATTTTAGCATTTTCAGGTAACTCTTTAAATCACGATCTAGCATGCTTTCTGTGCTTTTTTGATTAGAGAGCACTGACATTACTGATCACCAGGCACTTTTAGATTTAATACGACTATGTATATGTCGTAGGGTTGGATTGTTTTACCTCTGAGCGGCACTTTTTTTGCACACCATGGGCTAAATGGCCAGTCACATGAACCCCGAAGGCTCAGAGAAGGTTGGGGGAGGGGACCCACTGGAACAGCTGTTGGGAGACAGATGGTAACCTCCCGTCAAGGCCATCCAGCGTATTCTTTAACGTGCACAGGTTATGGCTCTCCCGCACACGGGGCCACGGCTTAACGTCCCATCCGACGGACGGCGGCCTTTCCAAGGCCATCGGTGTCCCCTACTGACCGTGGGCAGGGCGGGGAATTTTGCGGAGATAAATCTCCAACGCTGACCCAGCTGGGACTCGAACCTGGGAACTACAGATTACGAGCCTGGCGCGCTACCGACTGAGCCACCTCCACCCCTATGTCGTAGGGTAAAAGACTCTTCGCTATAAACATTTCGGAGAATATTCAAATATCGATTCATTCTACTCTTAGGCACGCGCTGAGGATGTTTATTCTCTAATGTGATTTCCAGGCTCAAAATTTTGTCATAAGATTTTCATTGAAGACCAGATTTCTTTATTCAATCTTACGTCTTGCAAATATTCAATCAATGCATTCAATATCCTCCTCCAGCGCATTTTTTTTCACTTGCTATTTTGCATGTAACATATAATTTCATTTTTCCCTTTTCGCCCTTTCTCCCGTCGCTTTACTCTGTAAAAAAATAATTTCTCACTCAGCATCATTCCACCTTTGCAACTTCACAGTAACAATGAAAACTTCCACTAAAACAAACAACATGACATTCAGTATCTTAATCGTATTACCCTTTCAAAGTCTTCCATTTCTTCTTCCTTTTCCCTTTTACTTCATTTACTCTTTCTAATTATCGACTTCCATAGTTTCTCGTTTATTTTCTCTCTCTTTTTGTCTCTAGCTATTGCTTTGCGATAACGGATTTTTTTTCGCTCATTTTGTGCTTTCCTTTTTTTGCAATTTTCTCTTCTCTATCTTTTTTTTATCCTTTTTTTCCACTTTCTCTCTCTTTCCCATTGATCCCCCCCCCTTTATATCTCTCCCATCTCCTACTACCCCCTCCGTTATCTCCTTGTCCCATCAATGTTTCTTCAGTCTCCCTCTCCATTCCGTGCGATTATACGAAAGTAAAGAATATCAAGATCAGTGATCCTGCTCCCTCCATCCACAGCTGCGTCCCGCGTGTATGATCCACGAACAGAAGAGGAGATTGTGTTCCAAGGAACCGTAAACACAACCGGTGATTTTCGTACCCATCGAGCCGCAAGGGTTCTGACCCGCGAACCATTGACTCGTTTAATAAATAGCCGATTCACCAGAATGAGCCAGAGGTGCTCTTCTCGCCTCTTTTATTTGCGAGGCGATGCTGGAGTTTAACGTTCCCCACGAGGGGATGTTTCGACACTCATCGCAAGGGAGCACGACCAAACAGTCACGGAGCGTGATTTACTTTTGTTCTTATTCTGCGAACGACACCAAAGATGGCGATGGCGCTCCACCGCGAGATCCAATCTCGAATAAAATAAACGAAGGGTCACAAAGAGGCTCATTTGATAACTTATGGGATGTTTCGGAGCGGAATGGCACCAGAGACAAGGTCGAGTTTTCGAAACCCTCGTGGTCAAAATCAAATAGCAGTGGGATTTGTTTTTTTTTTCTTCTTCGAATACATCATAATTAGATTTTTGAAAGAAAAAAAAATATCGAGTCTAGAGTAATAATTCCAGCTCTGTTGATGCCCTCTGAAGATGCGGAAAAGATAAAATAGTATGAACATTAGGATTAAATATCATTTTTTTTTTCTCCGTATAATATAAAGCCTTCCCAGGAATACTGAAAGAAATTCTTCGTAATGCCCTAAATAAATCATTATCTCTATTTTGAAGTAATCGACGATCATAAACAGCTGGAGTTTATGAGATGAATATTGAGTCTGGAATGTAATGAGATAGTGAGATAACAACAAGAAATGTGTTTCCTTAATGTATCCTTGAGGCTTTCTTTAAATAATTTCTGGATAATGAACCAGATTGAAAGAAGATATCTGTGCTGTTCTTAATAAAAAAATTATTTTTTTATTCAAATTATTA
This sequence comes from Ryuthela nishihirai, assembly GCA_038380435.1. NCBI lineage: Eukaryota > Metazoa > Arthropoda > Arachnida > Araneae > Heptathelidae > Ryuthela > Ryuthela nishihirai. The sequence continues at coordinate 5,919,593 of JAWZYU010000004.1, forward strand.
CTACTGATGTCTTTAATAGGATTAGCTGTTTAGAGTTTTTTAATTTTGCACTCTATGATTTGGAAGACGCTTTGGAATAAAAAAACGCAATGTTTATTCAACGACTGAAGAAAAAAGGCTGAAGAAGAGCAATAAAATTTAGCTAAGCATCAAAAATAACCCGATGACTCCTTGGATATTTTTAACCGTGTACATTATCTTTAGGAAAGGTTTGGGACTTATACAAAGCAAATGAACTCAAAATATTTTTTTCATGTCTTAAGCAATTTGTTATGTCTAGTTGTGTGAAGACCATTCTTTAAACGACTCTTTCCTTACCATGCATTTGCTGCTTTCTCCTTGATGTTACGGGGCGGGGGTGGCTCAGTCGGTAACGCGCCAGGCTCGTAATCTGTAGATCACAGGTTCGAGTCCCAGCTGGGTCAGCGTTGAGATTTATCTCCGCAAAATTCCCCGCCCTGCCCACGGTCAGTAGGGGGTACCGATGGGCTTGGAAAGGCCGCCGTCCGTCGGATGAGACGTTAAGCCGTGGCCCCGTGTGCGGGAGAGCCATACCCTGTGCACGTTAAAAAACACGCTGGATGGCCTTGACGGGAGGCTACCATCTGTCTCCCAACAGCTGTTCCAGTGTGTCCCCTCCCTCAACCTTCTCTGAGCCTTCGGGGGTCCATGTGACCTGGCCATTTAGCCCATGGTGTGCAAAAATGTGCCGCTAAGGGGTAAAACAACCCAACCTTGATGTTACCTTACCATCAGGGATTAAGAAAAACTATGCGAAGCCAATAAAAATGGTCATTGGAGGGGAAAAAAATAAATACCGTTTCTAGTACAACATTAGTATGGCACAACTGTTGTTAGTTCTTGTTTTTTTTTTAATAACTTTAATATTTTTATGCAGAATCTAATTTGAAATGCTCTTTAAGTTCCGATTTCAAAAAAGAGTAACTTTTTTAGAGATACAATATTTCTTGGCAAGAGATTAAATATATGTGGAATTTTTGCAACTACTGATGCATTTTTCATAATTATTAAAAAAACATGTTTCAGTCTTTAAATAATACATGTTTTAATAATTATTAATAAAACACGTTAAAGTCTTGTCTTCCTTTCATGTTGAATATTTATTTTATGTGTGTTGTGAAAGAGATTATGGAGTACAGTCGCTCAAAAAAGTATCCGAACACTATGGTTGATTAGAGAATTCGGAAAAAATATCTGTGTCACGTGACACGAAGGTTACCAGATCACTAATTTCTAAAAAAAATCGTTGCGAGATATTTTTTCTGAACTCTGTAATAAACCACAGTGTTCGGATACTTTTTTGAGCGACTGTAGGTGGTCATATTATTTTGATACTAGATCGTGTGGGCTCACTCACGGAAATATTAAGCGTGTGCAGTTACCGTTCACAGCAAACTGGAGCGTGTGCAGTCTGCACACGCTCCAGTTTGCTGTTAACGGTAACTGGAGCGTGTACAGTTGCTGTACACGCTCCAGATATTTTTCCTGAATTCTGTAATCACGTGACACGAAGGTTGCCAGATTACTAATTTCTAAAAGAATCGTCGCCAGATACTTTTTCTGAATTCTATAATCAACCACACTGTTCGGATTCTTTTTTGAGCGACTGTACCAAGTTGTAGCTGTATAAGTTAGTGCAGCATAGAATGTTTAGGTGATTGAACCTGTCTTTTAGGTGTTTTGAAGTGTAAACGTTTGCTGTAAGGTATAATGTGTTTATCTATTATAGAACGGATTCCTTTAATATTTGTTACGTGTGCTGTGCCATATAATGTTATCCCATACGTTATAATTTACTCACAGACCGCAGGGTAAAATAGTAGTCATGTGTTCGTGTCTACTAAGTATCGTAATTTATATAATTTTATTGCCCATTATCTTAATTTCTCATGTACCTTTTGTGCATGTGTATTCCAGCGAAATGTGTTGTCGAAGTATAAACCTACATATTTTATTTTGTCTACACGATCAATTTTGTTACAATTACATTTATTACATTGTGGATTATCGTATATTGCGGATCTTTATTAATACAGTTGAATTTTTTTTTATATAAATTAGTGTTGATTTTGTACAATCGCTCAAAAAAGTATCCGAACACTATGGTTGATTACAGAATTCAGAAAAAATATCTGGCGACGATTTTTTTTAGAAATTAGTGATCTGGCAACCTTCGTGTCACGTGATTACAGAATTCAGAAAAAATATCTGGCAACGATTTTTTTTAGAAATTAGTGATCTGGCAACCTTCGTGTCACGTGATTACAGAATTCAGGAAAAATATCTGGAGCGTGTACAGCAACTGTACACGCTCCAGTTGCCGTTCACAGCAAACTGGAGCGTGTGACCTTACTGCACACGCTCCAGTTTGCTGTGAACGGTAACTGCACACGCTGAATATTTCCGTGAGTGAGCCCACACCACCTACAGTCGCTCAAAAAAGTATCCGAACACCATGGTTGATTACAGAATTCAGAAAAAATATCTGGCGACGATTTTTTTTAGAAATTAGTACCTTTAAAACCGTGTAACACGAAGGTTGCCAGATCACTAATTTCTAAAAAAATCGTCGCCAGATATTTTTTCTGAATTCTGTAATCAATCATAGCGTTCGGATACTTTTTTGAGCGACTGTAATACAGTATTATTCCTCTTGCTCCTTACCTTTGATTTCTGTCAAAGATCTGTCCAAAATATTTTATTTTATACAATTGTGTTTCTATGTTAGTCATATTAGTTTCTGTTAGAATGATAATATCTGCATATTGCACATATGCTGTTAAATTTATATTAAGAATATCCCAATTTTTTTAGGCTTCTAACGTTTACAATGCACAGTACGTAACTGATTATTTTCTTGAAGTTGATTGGCTGTAGTGGAAAACCGCTTATCAGCTTCGATAGTATTATCTAGGCATAATATATCACAATACGTTTCAGAAAAATCTAAAGGTGTAATATTCACAAAAATTATTTCAAAAGTTTATAACATATCAAAGTCACCGTATAAATATAGTTTAATCATCTTTTTCTCTCTCTGCTTTCCGCATAACGATTTTGCCATTACGACAGCAAAAATATTTATGATTTTTCTCCTTGGCTGCTGTTCTTGCCTTCCAGTAAAGTCCCTTGTTTAAAGCTGTTCAGTTTCCGTTCAAGAATATTGAACTTCCTACAATCTCTTGATCATTAACTGAAGTTGAATGCCTCGGTGTCTCCTCTCTGACTGAGGGTTGGATTGTTTTACCTCTGAGCGGCACTTTTTTTGCACACCATGGGCTAAATGGCCAGGTCACACGGACCCCGAAGGCTCAGAGAAGGTTGGGGGAGGGGACCCACTGGAACAGCTGTTGGGAGACAGATGGTAGCCTCGCGTCAAGGCCATCCAGCGTGTTCTTTAACGTGCACAGGGTATGGCTCTCCCGTACACGGTGCCACGGCTTAACGTCCCATCCGACGGACGGCAGCCTTTCCAAGCCCATCGGTGTCCCCTACTGACCGTGGGTATGGCGGGGTATTTTGCGGAGATAAATCTCAACGCTGACCCAGCTAGGACTCGAACCTGGGAACTGCAGATTACGAGCCTGACGCGCTACCGAAGGTTGTCAGATCACTAATCGTTGCCAGATAATACTAATCGTTGCCGGATATTTTTTCTGAATTTTGTAATCAACCATAGTGTTCGGATACTTTTTTGACCGACTGTACTAGGAAAATTTACACTGCAATTAAATATCATTATTCTTTTTAAGAATTAATAACCTTTCTTTTGAAACTGATTTTTTTAACAAATGAATCAAAATGGCAGAAATCATTCTTACATGCAAAAAAGAAAACACGGTTAATATAAAAATTAGGGAATCTGTTTTGTCTTTAATATAAATGTACATTATTACAATGTAAATAACCCGAGAGCATCAACTCATCCATTATTTAAATATTTAACACAGGAACAAAGTAATAACAGCATTTTTTAACGTAAATATAACAATCCTAGGCATCTTCAAGGATTTTTCACGAAATTTTCTCTAAAGTCGTGGAAACAAGAAGGGTTCTAATTAAATAATTAAATTGAGCCCGAAGCCAAGAAGTGTTGTGCGCACTTCGCGGCTGCAAGCAATTTTCCTAGTTGTGTCCAGGATTATAAAAACTTAAATGCTTGTGTTGCGTTGTGTTTCCAACATTACCATATTAAAGGTCATTCCCTTAATCAGATAAATGAAAGTTGGCATAACCCTGGGCCGTCTCCTTAGGATAAGACCTTTTACCTCATCAATCTGTTGTCGCCTTCTCTTAAGGGAAGACGTTTTCTGAGAAATTTCAATGACGGACTCTGGTTCGTGGGAAACAATAATAAAAACATTTTATGGGGAAAAAATGGCTTTTTTTGGCTTCTCATTTATCATACAGTCGCTCAAAAAGTATCTGAACACTATGGTTGATTACAGAATTCAGAAAATATATCCGGCAACGATTTTTTTAGAAATTAGTGATCTGGCAACCTTCGTGTCACTGACACGAAGACTGCCAGATCACTGATTTCTAAATCTTCTTCTTTTCTAATACTCCATTTTCGATGATTTCTAACATTTCGATACTTCATTTCCGATGATTCCTACATTTCGATACTTCATTTCCGACGATTCCTACATTTCGATACTTCATTTCCGACGATTTCTAACATTTCGATACTTCATTTCCGACGATTCCTACATTTCGATACTTCATTTCCGACGATTCCTACATTTCGATACTTCATTTCCGACGATTCCTACATTTCGATACTTCATTTCCGACGATTCCTACATTTCGATACTTCATTTCCGACGATTCCTACATTTCGATACTTCATTTCCGACGATTCCTACATTTCGATACTTCATTTCCAACGATTCCTACATTTCGATACTATATTTCCGATATTCGATCTGCCCGGGGCAGACCAGAGCTCTGGTCATCCCATGCTTTTATTTCCTGCTGGACGCGAGTCTAACTGCTCTCTACAAGATCCTGCTGATAGCTGATCAACATAACATTCAATGTGCCAGGATCAAATGACCCCATAACCATTTTCATCTGATGATCGTCGATAAGGCCATGAGTCAAAGACAGTACAAAATGTAGCCCACTAAGCTATGGTGAAACCCCGAAGGGCTATGAAAAGAACACGTAGGAACAGGAGCAGAAACAAGAACTAAACCAAAAAGGTATCCATATCGTAGATCAGGGGTCTTGCTCTTTTGATCCTGCTCTGAGGATCGATCAAATAATGCAATAGAGAAGAAATCAAATCATGTGGGTTACAAGATAATAGCGAGGATCAAGTCCTCTTAATCCTCGCTAGGTATTTCGCATGTTTTTCACCCTTTGTTCTCCACGAATATCTGCTGTGTGCAGCGACCATCTGTAACAATCTACAGACGAACTTAAGAATCGTCAATTCCACCCAGTGAGTCTGTCTATGCCGTTATACGTTGACACACTGTTGCCATCACAGCCTGGTAGAAAGGGATGTGTCGTTGGTGAATATCAACAGTGAACAATGTTGTTTCGTTCTGATTTTGCTGCTGGACATGGGTACGATTTACGGGCGGTGTTTTCCACGTTTTTCATTTTTGCTGTCTTCATTTATTCTCACCACCAGACAATTCGGTGTCTGACCTTACACTGTAAGGGAATAAATTGGAGTTCTGCTAGTCATTTTGTCCACGGGGTGCTATTTTCGAAGAGTCGGAATGTCGTGTTGTTCAATGGAAGGGGTTCCCTGGATGCGAATAAGACAACTTGGTGCCATATATGTTTGGGCTTTCGTCTCTAACTGTGGATTCCGTGTCCTTCCCTCTTGAAATGAAACTAATGTGGCTCTTGTTTGTCGATTTCCTCTGTATTGTTAAAAATTTAAATTAAGTTAGAAATAAAAAAAGAATCGTTATGTCTGATTGAAATCAAAGCACAACAGAAACATTGCAAACAGGGTTCGTATTCTCTCGTGGCCACATGGAGGGAGAGTTAAATTCCACCCTAAGGTTAGGTTGGGTTGTTTTACTTCTGAGCGGCACTTTTTTGCACACCATGGGCTAAATGGCCAGGTCACATGGACCCCGAAGGCTCAGAGAAGGTTGGGGGAGGGAACCCACTGGAACAGCTGTTGGGAGACAGATGGTAGCCTCCCGTCAAGGCCATCCAGTGTGCTCTTTAACGTGCACAGGGTATGGCTCTCCCTCACATGGGGCCATGGCTTAACGTCCTATCCGACGGACGGCGGCCTTTCCAAGCCCATCGGTGTCCCCTACTGACCGTTGGCAGGGTAGGGAATTTTGTAGAGATAAATCTCAACGCTGACTCAGCTGGGACTCGAACCTGGGAACTACAGATTACGAGCCTGCCGCGCTACCGACTGAGCCACCCTCGCCCCCCACCCTAAGGAATTTGAATGGAAGGATCTTGGGAAGCATTCTGTTAAAATCGCGTCCATCGATAAAAAAAATGGCAAACTCGAAAGCAACAGAAAAATTTAGGTTTTTTTTTTCCCCGTTAGTTATGCATACAGTCGCTCAAAAAAGTATCCGAACACTATGGTTGATTACAGAATTCAGAAAAAAATATCTGGCAACGATTTTTTAGAAATTAGTGACCTGGCAACCTTCGTGTCACGTGATTACAGAATTCAGGAAAAATATCTGGAGCGTGTACAGTAACTGCACACGCTCAATATTTCCGTGAGTGAGCCCACACGATCCAGGTCTTTGTGAGCTCACACGATCCAATGTGCTGTGAACATTAACCGCAACCGCTCCAGTTTGCTGTGAACGGTAACTGCACACGCTCCATATTCATTGCATTATATATATGAAAAAATATGCGAACACTATGGTTGATTACAGAATTCAGAAAAAATATCTGGCAACGATTTTTTTTAGAATTTAGTGATCTGGCAACCTTCGTGTCACGTGACACGAAGGTTGCCAGATCACTAATTTCTAAAAAAATCGTTGACAGATATTATTTCTAAATTCTGTAATCAACCGTAGTGTTCGGATATTTTTTTCAGCGACTGTACGTTATTGATTATATATTTCTTGAAGGCCCTCCCTTCCATTTTAGTTTTCTATGCAGTCCTTCAGCGATGAGACGTGGGTGTCTCAGTCGCTAGAGCGCCAGGTTCATAATCTTCAGTTCCCAGGTTCGAGTCCGTCTGGACCAACTTTGAGATTTATATCCGCAAAACTCCATGTCCTCAGTCAGACTAGGGAACACCGAGAGTTTTGAAAAGGTCGTCGTCCGTCCGTCGGATGGGATATTAAGTGGTGGCCGCCTTTACAAGAGATATATCCTGTGCCCATTAAAGAACACACTGGATAGTCTTGACGGAAGGCTTCCATCTGTCTCCCAACAACTGTTTAGTGAGTCCCCTCCCCCAACCTTCTCTGAGCCCTCGGGGTCCTTGTGACCTGGCCATTTAGCCCATTGTGTGCAGAAAAATGCCGCTGAGAGATGAAACAACTCAACTTATCGTATTAACTCTGTTCCTTGTATAATATCAGTTCTTGCATTCTTAAAGATGTTTGGAAATGCCTCCCCCCCATTATAAAATAAAAAATTCACTTTATAATACCTCTCGTGATTTTATATCAAAGAGCAACGCGTGAGATAATACTCAATAACGTGTTTAAGCCATCCTAGAGGTGAAAAGGTTTTCAATATTCAGAGTTACTCAGGAAATGGCGATAACATCGTCTCGTTTGATTTTACTGATGACAGCAATCATTTCTATTCCTTTCAGCCAGGGTGGAGCAGATCCATTGCCATTAATTCACCGAGAGTAAAGTCAGCATCATTTGTCTCAGGAATAATGGGATCTAGGGGACCGTCCAAATATACACAAGGGATGTTGGGTTGGGTTGTTTTACCTCTGAGCGGCACTTTTTTGCACACCATGGGCTAAATGGCCAGGTCACATGGACCCCGAAGGCTCAGAGAAGGTTGGGGGAGGGGACCCACTGGAACAGCTGTTGGGAGACAGATGGTAGCCTCCCGTCAAGGCCATCCAGGGTGTTCTTTAACATGCACAGGGTATGGCTCTCCCGCACACGGAGCCACGGCTTAACGTCCCATCCGACGGGCGATGGATTTTCCAAGCCCATCGATGGCCCTACTGACCGTGGGCAGGGCGTGGAATTTTGCGGAGATAAATCTCAACGCCGACCCAGCTGGGGCTCGAACCTGGGAACTACAGATTACGAGCCTGGCGCGCTACCGACTGAGCCACCCCCGCCCCACACAAGGGATGAGTAAGTGAAGAAAGATTCACGCATCCCGTTGTGCATTGAACTCAACTGTAACAAAATAATTATTCATTCTTGTCATCGTGAAGATGAAAGAATTACATACGAATTAATACTAAATAAATAAGATTATTTAAATTTAAAAAAATGAGAGAGTTTGTATTTAGCATTGAAGGAATTAAGTTAATTAAAGAAATTAAGAATGAACCAAAAGAAAACAATTAGGATGCTCGTTTTCAAAGAGAATGACATTTTTTTTGCATTCCAACTTTAACATAGCGGTGGAAATATGCCACTAACGGATTTGGGTTGCGTTGTTTTACCTCTGAGCGGCATTGGCTCTGACACACCATGGGCTAACTGAGCACCATGGGCACACAAGGACCCCGAAGGCTCAGAGAAGGTTGGGGGAGGAGACCCACTGGAACAGCTGTTGGGAGACAGATGGTAGCCTCCTGTCAAGACCACTCAGCGTATTCTTTAACGTGCACAGGGTATGGCTTTCCCGCACACGGGCCATGGCATAACGTCACATCCTATGGACGGCGGCCTTTCCAACCCATTGGTGTCCTCTACTGACCGTGGGCAGGGCGGGGGAGTTTTGCGGAGATAAATCTTAACGCTGACCCAGGCGGGACTCGAACCTGGGAACTGCAGATTACGAGCTTGTCGCGCTACCGACTGACCCACCCCCGCCCCTTCCCTAATGGATGATTGGGATAATCAATAATAAATTGGGATAAGCAAGTAAACATTTCATTAGTACCTATACAACACAAAAATTTATTTTCTGTCTATCTCTTAAAATGAATAAAAGTTGCATTTTACTGTTCCCTGGAGTAAAGGGATCAAATCATTGCTGGCAGCGTGAACCTCATGATCGTCAAAAGTTAACACGAAAATTTCCATTTTTTAGCATAAGTAGATCGTTTGGGATATTTGTTTAAAGTTTGACCAATTTCCCAACCTCTTCCACCGTCGGGGAGCTCTGTTGGAAGATCCATAAAATGTGCAATTTGATATTTCATCAATACCTATCCAACCTAAAAAGTATTTTTTTATCTCTAAAAATAAAAAAAATTGACTATCTACAGACAGACGACAAAATGAAAACAATAGCGCGTTCCTTAAAAAAAAAAAACAAATAAAAATTTACATAGTACATACACAAAATTAGACCTGGTGTTTATATCCGTAACATCCACTCAAACTCAACGATATGAATCTGTCTCCCAACAGCTGTTCCAGTGTGTCACCTCCCCCAACCTTCTCTGAGCCTTCGGGGTCCATGTGAACTGGCCATTTAGCCCATGGTGTGCAAAAAACGTGCCGCTCAGAGGTAAAAACAACCCAACCCCTCGAGCCCATGAAACTGATATTACTATACAATGAATCGTAAACAGTTGCATCCTTAACCTTAAACCTTAGTTAAATCAGACCGCATTTAATTAACACCAACAAATTGATATATGTAGTAATTTGCATAAATGATCAACTTTAAAAGAGTTTTCCTAACATTGTTTCGAGTCTTTAAACAGGGTCCAAAAAAAAGAGAACAACTTGTTTTGAAGCTTTCTTCTTTCCTGTCGTAGATCAAAATGATATCTTTGTGGCTATGTCCAGAGAACGATTTACAGCAGCTGTAAAAATAAAACACCACTTTAGCAACTGCATTTTGAAGCTACTTTGCAGTTCCTTTGCTTGCTTAGCATGCACATTACCCCATTAGGAACATAATCTCCCTCCAAGCCGAGTTTAGCCTTTACTAAAGAGAAACGTGCCACGGAGATAAACCGCAAACGAGGCCTTTTCAGCCATATGAGGGATTTCCGAGCGTGCGGTGAAATGTCACGCTGATACAAATTATAGCTAGCTCATTTGCATCATATGCTCAGCAGAAAGCGATTCTAACCCTCCTTTTTATTTTCTTTCAAGACCCATCTTTTGAAACTGAAAGTTTTATCGTTGTGGTGACCGTAATGGCTGATAAAGCGAATTTATCGTTGCCACTTTCCTCTACATAATAATGGTGTCGCGAAAGTAATGGTGCTGAGTTCGTCTGCTAAAAGGGCATCGGACTCTCGAAGCCAGTTTAAGTCGCGCAGCTTTCCTGCTGCGATGACCTGCTGTTGCGGGCGATAATCCCCATTATGATGTACGTTTGAACTTGAATCGATGAAGAACAGCGTCATTCCTGACTCTTTGGCAGGCTTTGTGCGAAATGAGACTTTTATTTTCATTTCCAATCTAACATTTTTCAGTGGCTCTTAAATCTATCCACCTTGGTGCAAGTATACAAACATTTCATGCCTAAAAAGTCTGCTCAGAATGTTGTAAATGTAATTGCATTATTTGATACTAGTTAAACCACCCAAAAGTTCGACGAGAAACTTTCTGTCTATTGATAACTTTGCTATCAATAGCATCATTCATAGTTTTCCACAATTAACGTACAATTTGCTCACCCGAATTTCGGGTTGGGTTGGGTTGTTTTACCTCTGAGCGGCACTTTTTTGCATACCATGGGCTAAATGGCCAAATCAAATGGACCCCGAAGGCTCAGAGAAGGTTGGGGGAGGGGACCCACAGGAACAGCTGTTGGGAGACAGATGGTAGCCTCCCGTCAAGGCCATCCAGCGTGTTCTTTAACGTGCACAGGGTATTACTCTCCCGCACACGGGGCCACGGCTTAACGTCCCATCCGACGGACGGCGGCCTTTCCAAGCCCATCGGTATCCCCTACTGACCGTGGGCAGGGCAGGGAATTTTGCCCGAATTTCGGACACTTTACTAGGGATTACTGCCCACCCATGGCAGCTAGGAACGGGATCTCTTAAAGCAACATAACTAGACCTAAATGAGACCACCACACCAAATTTGGGACCGATCACTAAAAGTACCCATAGAATCACAAGGATTCAAAAATGCCTGCCATAGATAACGTCACACAGCCGATGTACAAGAAATGCGTGTGCCAAAAGTTTGGTGAGAAACGTTTGGCCAGTGATAAGTTTATTCACAGTGTTCCACGGTTAACCTACTACTCACAACGTACGACTCCATTTGCAAGGTAGCGACCGCAGAGCCCCCAAAAATTTCGGACACTTTCCAAGGGATCACTCCCGACCAACGTCAGCTAGAAACCCGATCTGTTACCCCACCGGGGTTAGAACTAAATGGGAACACCCCCACCAAATTTAGGACTGATTGCTCAACTATCCGTGGTACCACAGTGAAAATGACAGTGTCTGCCACGGATGACATCACATGTGTCCGCCCGTTCATTCTTTAGCCCGGTTGGGTTGTTTACCTCTGAGCGGCACTTTTTTGTCCACAATGGGCTAAATGGCCAAGTCACATGGACCCCGAAGGCTCAGAGAAGGGTGGGGGAGGGGACCCACTGGAATAGCTGTTGGGAGACAGATGGTAGCCTTCCGTCAAGGCCATTCAGCGTCAACTCTCCGCCCTGCCCAAGGACAGTAGGGTACGCCGAGGGGCTTGGAAAGGCCGTCATCCGTTGAATGCGACGTAAAGCCGTGGTCCCATGTGCCGACGAGCCATACCCTATGCACGTTACAAAAAAAAAGCTAGATAGCCTTGACGGTAGGCTACCGTCTGTCTTCCGACAGCTGTCCAGTGGGTTCGCTCCCCCCCAACCTTCTCTGAGCCCTTAGGGTCCTTGTGAACTGGCCATTTAGCCCATTATGTGCAAAAAAGTGGGTTGGGTTGTTTTACCTCTGAGCGGCACTTTTTTGCACCCCATGGGCTAAATGGCCAGGTCACAAGGACCCAGAAGGCTCAGAGAAGGTTCGGGGAGGGGACCCACTGGAACAGCTGTTGGGAGACAGATGGTAGCCTCCCGTCAAGGGCATCCAGCGTGTTCTTTAACGTGCACAGGGTATGGCTCTCCCACACACGGGGCCACGGCTTAACGTCCCATCCGACGATCGGCGGCCTTTTCAAACCCATCGGTGTCCCCTACTGACCGTGGGCAAGGCGGGGAATTTTGCGGAGATAAATCTCAATGCTAACCCAGCTGTTACTCGAACCTGGGAACTACAGAATACGAGCCTGGCGCGCTACCCCCGCCCCTGCAAAAAAGTGCCGCTCAGAGGTCCATTGAGAGTGAAACGCTGTCGATCACCTAAGTGATCGAAACAGATCAGCATCATCACTTTTCCTTTGTCCTGTTTCTTGCACATCGTTATTCTGCAGCTGATTCCATTTCTCCTCGCGCAGGAGCACTTCGACACGTAGCTGCTTTACCGACATTTGCTCACAATGGATGATACACGAAATGGCTGACGTTATATCACGTGATAGCCCTCTGCTTGCAGTAACGTTCTTTGCTATGTTGCCCAACAATGAATGACCTTAAACACACATGAAAACTCTCTCTACATTTATATCATTCCACTGAGACTGGCCTAGGCTTTCCCACAATGGGGCGGGGGTGGCTCAGTCGGTAGCGCGCCAGGCTCGTAATCTGTAGTTCCCAGGTTCGAGTCCCAGTTGGGTCAGCGTTGAGATTTATCTCCGCAAAATTCCCCGCCCTGCTCACGGTCAGTAGGGGACACCGATGGGCTTGGAAAGGCCGCCGTCCGTCGGATGTGGTGTTAAGCCGTGGTCCTGTATGCGGGAGAGAGCCATACCCTGTGCACGTTAAAGAACACGCTGGATGGCCTTGACGGGAGGTTACCATCTGTCACCCAACAGCTGTTCCAGTGGGTCCCCTCCCCCAACCTTCTCTGAGCCTTCGGGGTCCATGTGACCTGGCCATTTAGCCCATGGTGTGCAAAAAAGTGCCTCTCAGAGGTAAAACAACCCAACCTAAAATAAAATGTCACTCTGAACTTCTTCTCCGGTAATAGCTTTGTAAGATGAAAGAGTGAACGAATAAATTTCTTTTCCCGAAGGAACTTAAGTCTGACAAGAGGCTGTCAGTATTAGCCATCATAAAGAACACCAGTGATGAACACTTCAGCAGAAAGAAAAAAACAAATATTCATGCTTTGGATTTGATACGAGGTCATTCCCCCCCCCCCTCCTGCCCCCCATCATGCCAGGCAAAATAATCCCTCTACTATGAGAACTCCAATTTTTTAAATCCAACTGTTGTCAAACATCTTTTTTTTTTTACGTCTACTAGAAAATAGCAGGAAGAGAAGATTATAAATATGTAAATGCTCTTAAAGGCTGTCACTTTTTTTATTTTCTTCAAACCTTCTACTTATGATTTATTAGAGACAGAAAATTGCGCTTTTTTAAAACTTTGTTTCCAAAGGATTTTAATTCTTACATAAACTGGGTTATACTATATATATAAATAGGAAAAACAACTACAGTGTCTTGTGTTCTGCTCGCAATTCTTTTTTGCATTAAATGTATGGAGTGGTGCGTTTCAAACTATGTAGAATTATTTACATTAAAGGTTATTACCTCATAGTTTAATACATATAAAACACTATACGATTATAAAGATTCTGGGAGGTGGCGGGGATGACCCATAATCCGCAGTTCCCAAATTCGTATCCCAGCTAGGTGCGTTGAGATTTATCTCCGCAAAACTCCCCGCCCTTCCCACGGTCAGCAGAGGACACGTATAGGCTTGGACAGGCCGCCGTCCTTCAGATGGGATGTTAAGCCGTGGCCCCGTATGCGGGATACCGTACCCTGTGCACGTCAAAGAGCACTTTGGATGGCCCTGACGAGGGATGGCAATCTGTCTAACCAATAGCTGTCCGAAAAAAAAAATGCAAATTACTTTATTAACAGAAATAAAACCATAACATATAATTTTAAAATAGGTATATTCAAGTATATAGAGTATAACTAGCGAAAAGAATTATTTAAAAATCTACCATTCATCAGTGTGACTTTTCAGTTTGAATATTATCTATCAACTTAATCAATTTGAAGTGTATTTAGAACGTTTGAATGGAATAAGTGCTTTAAAACTATCGTCTGCAAACCTGCTCTAGTGACATTTTCAATGAAAATCATTAAAAAATATCCAGGTTGGGTTGGATTGCTTTTCCTCTGAGCGGCACTTTTTTGCACACTATGGCCTAAAGGGCCAGGTGACAATGACCCCGAAAGCTCAGAGAAGATTGGGGGAGGTGACCCACTGGAACAGCTGTTGGGAAACAGATGGTAGCCTCCCGTCAAGGCCATCTAGCGTGTTCTTTAACGTGCACAGGGTATGGCTCTCCCGTACACGGAGCCACGGCTTTACGTCCCATCCGACGGATGGCAGCCTTTCCAAGTTCATCGGTGTCACCTACTGACCGTGGGCAGGGCGGGGAGTTTTGGAGAAATAAATCTCAATGCTGACCCAACTGGGACTCGAAATTGGGAACTGCAGATTATGAGCCTGGCGCGCTACCGACTGAGCCCCCACCCAAAAAAAAAAATTATCCAGAGTTGTCCATAGAGTGTCCCCCAACCTACTCTAAGCCCTTGGTGTTTCTGTGACCTGGCAATTTAGCCCATTGTGTGCAAAAAATGCCGCTCAGAGGTAAAACAACCCAAACCAATATATAAGTATATATGATTCATCAGATTGTAATGTTTTACACTTACTAAACTCCTATATTTTATTGCATTTATAAAATGAAAGAACGCTAATTCCTAAAACTTAAGTAACATAAATGTGATGTCTCGACTTAGACTAAAATAAGTACCACTGTCGATCAGATGGGGCATTAAGCAGTGGCCCTGCGCCCACGAGAGCCTACCCATTGCACATTAAAGAATACTCTGGATAGCCTTGACAGGATGCTTCAATTTCTCTCCTAACAGCTGTTCAGTGGGTCCTCTTCCTTAACTTTCAGCCCTAGGGTCTTTGGGGGCGGGGGTGGCTCAGTCAGTAGCGCGCCAGGTTCGTAATCTGTAGTTCCCAGGTTCGAGTCCCAGCTGGGTCAGGGTTGAGATTTATCTCCGCAAAATTCCCCGCCCTGCCCACGTTCAGTAGGGAACACAAATGGGCTTGGAAAGGTCGCCGTCCGTCGGATTGGACGTTAAGCCGTGGCCCCGTGTGCAGGAGAGACATACCCTGTGCACGTTGAAGAACACGCTGGATGGCCTTGACGGGAGGCTACCATCTGTCTCCCAACAGCTGTTCCAGTGGGTCCCCTCCCCCAACCTTCTCTGAGCCTTCGGGGTCCATGTGACCTGGCCATTTAGCCCATGGTGTGCAAAAAAGTGCCGCTCAGAGGTAAAACAACCCAACCTAGGGTCTTTGTGACTTGTTCATTTGGCCCATCTTGTGCGCAAAAGCTCCACCCCTGAGAGCAAAAATAACCCGACCAAAATCAAACTCCTGTAAAGTTGGTTTTATGGAAAATCACATGAGGAACGCTGAGTGTCTAATCCAAAAGTTCAGGCATTATAGGTTGTCTGCAACAAGCTGCGAAAAAGTGGCTCCAATGTTCTCAAAAAAGATACTCAGAGTCATCGCACAGAGTCCAGACCCCTACGGACACATAGCATCGCGGGTGGATGGTCAGAATCGTTGGCAGGTGGATCGAGCCACAACAGTAGCTATCTTTTGATGAAGATCAACTGCTGACATGGAAGTTCCCTTCACGATAAGGACCATTGCCAAGAGACTCAGATGTTGGGCTATGGACCCGGCATATATTACCTGTTATAAGTTTGGTTTCTGAATCGTCCTAGCATAAAGATGTAGGTAAATTAGCTATGTTTAAGATAAAACTTATTTTTTGATATTTTAAAAAAGCTTTTTTCCTTAAATTTTCTTCAGTTGGGTCAGTGATGGCTAACTGAACGTCTGGATGATAAAGATTTTGATTATTTGTTCTGATTGGATTCACCTTTTAGAGTAAAATGGGCAACATCAAAAGACTCTTTTCGTTTAGTATCGTAATCTGCAGTACCCAGGTTCGAGTCCCAGCTGGGTCAGTGTTGAGATTTTTCTTCGCAAAACGCCCTGGGTCAGTAGGGGACACTGATAGGCTTGGAAAAGCTGCCGTTCGTCGGATGGGGCGTTAAGCCGTGATTCCGTGTACGGGAGAGCCATACCTTTTGCACTTTAAAGAACACGCTGGATAACCTTGACTGGAAGCTACCATCTGTCTCCCAACAGTTTTCAAGTGGATCCCCTCTTCCAATCTTCTCTGAGCCCTCGGGGTCCTTATGACCTGGCCGTTTAACCCATTGTGTGGGAAAAGTGCCATTCAGAGGTAAAAAAAAACCAATTTTTTTTATCCGATGAAACATTTACGAATCACCTCGTAAAAAATATTTTTTACTTTCTTTCACGTTAAATGAATTACTCAGGCAAGAGTGATAAATCTTCACGTCTAAAGGAAAATCAAAGCATCTTGCAAGGTTCCCTCAGGAAAATTTGCTCTGAGGAATATTTTCATTAGAGGAAATGACGTAACACGTAATGGAAAACGTCAAAGAGAAACGTTGGATGTACTTCCAGTTCATCGGAACACTCGCTACACGATGATCTACAGCAGATGTACTTAATCACACTTCCAAGCGAGCCTCATTTCTTCAATTTCAGGATTCTTCCGTGGCCACAGATGCAGACAATTGCATTCATGCATTGGTGGCACTTCAAAACATTCGAAACCTTTGACACTTCATATCTGTGTCCCAAGTGAGAGGGAAAAATAGCAGTTACAATTTTTATAGCAAGATTCGTATTTTTCACTCGTTTCTTTCTTTCAAAATTTCTTTTACAAAACGACTATATTTCCTTTTTTTTTAATTTCTTTGCCAAAAACGAATATATTTCTTTTTTTTTTAATTTCTTTGCTAAAAATGAATATACTTCTTTTTTTTTTAATTTCTTTGCCAAAAACGAATATATTTCTTGATTATATTTTCTAAATTTCTTTTACAGAAAACGAATATAATTCTCGATTTTTTTTTTCTTTTGTATTTTTTATGCATTCTTCAATGGCCACAAATTTTATTTCGTAAACTTTATCTGGTTCGCGGGCTGCCATTTGACCAGTTATTATCTACAGTAGGTCCGGATGTAGAAATAAATTAGGGGGGGGGGGGGGTAAACGACGCATTCGAGCCCCAAAAAAGTAAAGGGAGGGGGCCAAAAAACTGGATTTCAATTGCAATAACATTTTCCCTTAACTTTAGAAGTTTTAGAAAAAAATCATGAAAAATGCGTGAAATGTGCACAAAGTTTAATCATTTTTGGCCTCCATTATGTTACTACCATTCTCAGGGTTGGGTTGTTTTATCTCTGAGCAGCACTTTTTTGCACACCACGGTATAAATGGCCAGGTCACATGGACCCCGAAGGCTCAGAGAAGGTTGGGGAGGGGACCTACTGGAACAGCTGTTGGGAGACAGCTATCCAGCGTGTTCTTTAACGTGCACAGGATATGACTCTCCCGCACACGGGGCCACGACTTGACGTCCCATCCGACGGACGGCGGTCTTTCCAAGCCCATCGGTGTCCTCTACTGATCGTGGGCAGGGCGGTGAATTTTGCGGAGATAAATCTCAACGCTGACCCAGCTGGGACTCGAACCTGGGAACTACAGATTACGAACCTGGCGCGCTACCGTTTGAGCCACACACCCCAGCATTCTCAGGAGCGGGAGTAACTTCTCCGATCTAACACCTTTTAGTGGCCGAGCAGTTAGCACGCTTGGTTGCTGATGAAAGAGACCTGGGTTCGAGCCTCGTGTGAGGTATGCACGTTTCTTGCGCTGTCTTTATGATGAAGACTTGCCGTCTTCACAGATCTCTTCTATGACGAATTACACTGGAATGTTCAAGTCCGATCTCTGACAAGCAGCTGCTTGAGGGGAACAGAAACAGATCCCAAACATCTGTAAAAGGGAACAAAAATGATTGAAATTGGATATTTTATAAATCTGCATGTCTGTCTTTGTTAATTTTCAACACATAACATGAATGCAGTTCTTTGTGAATGTACATGTGGTAAAATACATAATATGCTTTCCGAAGTACATATTAATGTAGCTTAATTATAACCTAAGACATACATACATACTACATATATATATATACTTATATGCATAAAGAAATTTCTCATTCAGCCATAAGCTACAGAGGTCCAACCAGCCTGTGTAATTTAGTTCTCCAAGCATATCTGTCCTGAGCTACATCTGCTGCATCTGGCCACTGCACGCCAATTCTAACAAGGTCCTGTTTGACATTGTCTGCCCACCGCATCCTAGGTCTCCCCTTCTTTCTGAGGCCTTTAGGCACACTGTTCATAACCCTATTCGCCACTATATAATTATCCGTAGGGGCAACATGGCCAAACCAACGGAGTCTCTCTCTGCACAATATGCTGCTTAAAGGAGGTTGCAAACTCCTTTGCCTAACCTCACCATTAGTTACAAAGTTGAACCACCTAATGCCCAAGATACTGCGTAAGCATCTGGAATCAAAAGCATCTAGTTTCCTGTTATCT
Organism: Ryuthela nishihirai; assembly: GCA_038380435.1. Lineage (NCBI taxonomy): Eukaryota > Metazoa > Arthropoda > Arachnida > Araneae > Heptathelidae > Ryuthela > Ryuthela nishihirai. Next base: position 5,938,343 of record JAWZYU010000004.1, read on the forward strand.
TGTTTACAAAGTGACCAAGTTTCACTACCATAACTAACCCTAGAAAGAACCAAACTATTATACAGTCTAATTTTAGTCTTTAGGTGTATACGCCTATTTCTCCACAATCTCCATAGATTCTTAAAAGTCCCGGCAGCAATACCTATTCGTCTGTTAATCTCATGCCGCACATCACCAGTATCTGTTACATAGCTCCCAAGGTAATTAAAATGTGACGACTGCTCAAGACTGCAACCATTCAGATTAACTGAATCACAACCTGCCTGACCAATTTTCATCACTTTAGTTTTCTCTCTGTTTATAACCAAACCTACTCTACTACCAGTCTCATCAACAGCTCGAATGAAAGAGTTCATCTCATTAACATCATTGGCCAAAAGGGCTAAATCATCATCATCATCATCATCATCATCCTCAAGCAGCCATGGGCTACAGAGGTCCAACCAGACCACGCAGTTTACTTCTCCAAGCATATCTGTCCTGAGCTACATCTGCTGCATCCGGCCACTGCACACCAATTCTAACAAGGTCCTGTTTGACATTGTCTGCCCACCGCATCCTAGGTCTCCCCCTCCTTCTGAAGCCTCTAGGCACACTGTTCATAACCCTATTCGCCAATCTATAATTATCCATACGGGCAACATGGCCAAACCAGCGGAGTCTCTCTCTGCACAATATGCTGCTTAAAGGAGGTTGCAGACTCCTTTGCCTAACCTCATCATTAGTTACAAAGTTAAACCACCTAATACCCAAGATACTGCGTAAGCATCTAGAATCAAAAGCATCTAGTTTCCTGTTATCTTGTTTACACAGCGTCCAAGTTTCACTACCATAACTAACCCTAGAAAGAACCAAACTATTATACAGTCTAATTTTAGTCTTTAGGTGTATACGCCTATTTCTCCACAATCTCCATAGATTCTTAAAAGTCCCGGCAGCAATACCTATTCGTCTGTTAATCTCATGCCGCACATCACCAGTATCAGTTACATAGCTCCCAAGATAATTAAACTGTGACACCTGCTCAAGACTGCAACCATTCAGATTAACTGAATCACAACCTGCCTGACCAATTTTCATCACTTTAGTTTTCTCTCTGTTTATAACCAAACCTACTGTACTCCCAGTCTCATCAACAGTTCGAATGAAAGAGTTCATCTCATCAACATCATTTGCCAAAAGGGCTAAATCATCAGCATAATCTAAATCAGAAATTTTCGTATCTCCAGCCCATTTAAGGCCAAAAGCTTTCCCTTGAAGTGAATTTCGCATAACATAATCAACAACCAAACTAAAGAGAAAAGGAGACAAAATGCACCCTTGTCGAACACCAGAAGTAATGCTAAACCAATTGCTACAAGACTTACCAACTCTCACACATGACTCAGTGTTATTATAGAGAGCTTTCATTATGTTAACTAACTTGTCTGGTATACCATATGATCTCACAATCAACCACAAATTATGACGATCAACAGAGTCGAAAGCCTTTTTGAAATCAACAAAGCTAGCAACCAAAGGTTTCTGAAACTCTAAACATTTCTCAAGAATCTGCCTGAGTGAAAATATCTGATCTACACATCCCCTACCACTTCTGAATCCACATTGCTCATCACGCAATTGCCTGTCAACCAGATTCTTAATTCTATTAAGCACAATCATGGAAAGAACTTTACCTGGAACAGAGAGTAGGCTGATACCCCTATAGTTATCACAAGAACTGCGATCACCTTTTTTGAAAATAGGGATAATAATAGCTCTAGTAAAATCTTTAGGAACCATGCCTTTATCATAAAAGTTATTCAAAATTTCAGTCATCCAAGTGATAACCAAAACATTCCCAGCTCTGAGCATTTCTGTACTAATTTCATCTACCCCTGGGGATTTATGAAGTTTCAGTTTAGAGATAGCCAAACTAACTTCAGATTGTGTTATAGGGCCAACATTAAAGCTGCCAATGCATCTATCATCATTACAAACAATGGGAGTAGAACTAACCACATTGTTTAGAACATCACTGAAATGCTCAGCCCACCTAGCCATGAGAGAATCCTCACCTTGTATAACCTTACCTTGTTTATCCTTCAATCCCTGTATGCCTGTCCGTTTTCTACCACATAAAACATTAACTATCTGGTACAGCTCTCTGCTGTTGTGCTGCCTAACCGCTTCCTCAGCTTTGTCAGCCAAGCTATCAAGCCAAAGATTTTTATCAGTAGCTAACTGATCCTTTACACGTTTATTAAGCTCTCTGTAATCTTTTCTATTAGGACTAGTAGGGTACTGATTAAGGACATTCCTGCAATTCCTTCTTTCCGAAATAAGCTCAATTGCCTTGTCACTTAAATAATTCTGCCTCCTCTGCTCCTTTTTTCCTAAAAGAGTACTGTTAGTTTCCAAAAAAGCCTGTTTAAAATGGCCCCATTCTTCCTCAACTTCGGTATTAAGCAAACCATGACCGTCATAATGACTAAGTAACCTATCATGGTAAGCTTTAGCTATAACTGGGTCATTCAGAGCTTCAGTATTAAAGGTAAATTTTTTAACTCTAGCACAACACTTTTTAAGTTTAAGTTGCAAGACACTTTTAACAAGGTAATGGTCAGATCCAATTTCAGCTCCCCTATATGCCCTGGTATTTCTAACAGAACTAGCCCATTTGCTGTTAATTAATATATAATCAATCATATTCCTATGCAGCCCATCAGGTGAAACCCATGTGTATTTATGTATGTCACGGTGTTTGTAATATGTGTTAGTTATTCTGAAACCATTGAGTTTACTTACCTGTAGGAGACGTTGCCCATTGCCATTGCAGCTACCAATACCAAAAGGACCTATTACTCCTCCCCAAAGGTCAGAGTCAGTACCAACTTTGGCATTGAAGTCACCAAGAACAAGGGTAATATCTCCTTTCTTGACAGAATTCAAAATGTCCTGAAGTTGTCCGTAAAACCTATCCTTCTCATCCTCATCAGCATCCTCAGTGGGGGCATAACAGCAGATAACATTCAAGTTTTTAATGCTTGTCTGAAATTTTGCTGTAAGAAACCTTTCATTAATGCACTCATATCCTAGAAGAGCATCACTAGCATGTCTGCTGAGCAGCAGACCCACGCCTTGGTGATGCTTTCCATCCTCCCTCCCTGTAAAGAGAAATTTAAAGTTATTTTTAAGTATCTCACCTTTACCTGTCCATCTGGTCTCTTGCAAGCCAAGAATATCTAGGTTATAGCACTGGAATTCCTGCATGAGGACATCAAGAGAATAATCTCTATGTAATGTCCTCACGTTCCACGTTCCTGCAGAAAGAAAATGATTAGTAGGATTTTGAAAGAAATTAGGTTTATTGAGATTGGTAGGGCCAACAATATCAAACAGCCCCCTGATCGCAGGCATGGGGCAAAGACCCGTTCCTCCTCCGCTAAAGGCTGAAGTCACCGATGCTGGTAGGAACTTCAGGCACCACCTTTTCAAGTGGACTTTTTCAAGAGCCACATGGCCTGCCTGAGACGCATTACTCCAGTTTAGGCTTGACGATGCCCAACTAGCAAAGTAAGGTTCAGGTACCTGCGATGGCCTCTGATTAGGATTATCCACCAGCTGATATAAGGTATCCCATGCCTCTGTTCACTTAGAGCTGGCAACCCAGAAGCAAACAGAAAACACAGCGGCAGACTCTCCCTCAACAGAGGCCCACCAGTGCAGCAAGTCCAGGATCCATAATCAAGCTCAAATCCATAAACAAGTCCAGTCTAGTAGGTATAAATGGTCAGCACCAGGACCCTGTGAAGTTGACCACTCCTCAGCAGGGTTGAAAAAAAAAGAAAAAAGTGGCCGTAGATGACCAGATCAGCGGGCCATACTGAACTGGCAGCCCTCCCCTTCCGTTCCCTTCCAAAAGAGAGTATCTCTTTTGAAAGGTACTAACGGCCTGCACCACGAGAAGGCGGGGTCGGACATTAGGTGCTAGACCTGGCCGGTTCTGTGCATCATCACTAGGGATTGGTACACAGCTCTCCTTCCAGTTTACGCCTAGCTACCATTTACAGGTCAGCATAATCTAAATCAGAAATTTTCGTATCTACAGTCCATTTAAGGCCAAAATATTTCCCTTGAAGTGAATTTCGCATAACATAATCAATAACCAAGCTAAAGAGAAAAGGAGACAAAATGCACCCTTGTCGAACACCAGAAGTAATGCTAAACCAATTCCTACAAGCCTTACCAACTCTCACACATGACTCAGTGTTATTATTATAGAGAGCTTTCATTATGTTAACTAACTTGTTTGGTATACCATATGATCTCACAATCAACCACAAATTATGACGATCAACAGAGTCGAAAGCCTTTTTGAAATTAACAAAGCTAGCAACCAAAGGTTTCTGAAACTCTAAACATTTCTCAAGAATCTGCCTAAGTGAAAATATCTGATCCACACATCCCCTACCACTTCTGAATCCACATTGCTCATCACGCAATTGACTGTCAACCAGATTCTTAATTCTATTAAGCACAATCATGGAAAGAACTTTACCTGGAACAGAGAATAGGCTGATACCCCTATAGTTATCACAAGAACTGCGATCACCTTTTTTGAAAATAGGGATAACAATAGCTCTGGTAAAATCTTTAGGAACCATATCTTTATCATAAAAGTTATTGAAAATTTCAGTCATCCAAATGGTAACTGAAACATTCCCAGCTCTAAGCATTTCCGTAGTAATTTCATCCACCCCTGGGGATTTATGAAGTTTAAGTTTAGGAATAGCCAAACTAACTTCAGATTGTGTTATAGGGCCAACATTAAAGCCACCAATGCATCTATCATCACTGCAAACAATGGGAGTAGAATTAACCACATTGTTTAGAACATCACTGAAATGCTTAGCCCACCTAGCCATGACAGAACCCTCACCTTCTATAACCTTACCTTGTTTATCCTTCAATCCCTGTATACCTGTTCGTTTTCTACCACACAAAACATTAACTATCTGGTACAGCTCTCTGCTGTTGTGCTGTCTAACTGCTTCCTCAGCTTTGTCAGCCAGGCCATCAAGCCAAAGATTTTTATCAGTAGCTAACTGATCCTTTACACGTTTATTAAGTTCTTTGTAATGCTTTCTATTAGGACTAGTAGGGTACTGATTAAGGACATTCCTGCAGTTCCTTCTTTCTGAAATAAGCTCAATTGCCTTATCACTTAAATAATTCTGCCTCCTCTGCTCCTTTTTTTCTAAAAGAGTACTGTTAGTTTCCAAAAAAGCCTGTTTAAAATGGCACCATTCTTCCTCAACTTCAGTATTAAGCAAACCATGACTGTCATAATGACTAAGTAAGTAACCTATCATGGTAAGCTTTAGCTATAACTGGGTCTTTCAGAGCTTCAGTATTAAAGGTAGATTTTTTAACCCTAGCACAACACTTTTTAAGTTTAAGTTGCAAGACACTTTTAACAAGGTAATGGTCAGATCCAATTTCAGCTCCCCTATATGGCCTGGTATTTCTAACAAAACTAGCCCATTTGCTGTTAATTAATATATAATCAATCATATTCCTATGCAGCCCATCAGGTGAAACCCATGTGTATTTATGTATGTCGCGGTGTTTGTAATATGTGTTAGTTATTCTGAAACCTATTGAGTTTACTTACATGTAGGAGACGTTGCCCATTGCCATTGCAGCTACCAATACCAAAAGGGCCTATTAGTCCTCCCCAAAGGTCAGAGTCGGTACCAACTTTGTCATTGAAGTCACCAAGAACAAGGGTAATATCTCCTTTCTTGACAGAATTCAAAATATCCTGAAGTTGTCCGTAAAACCTATCCTTCTCATCCTCATCAGAATCCTCAGTGGGAGCATAACAGCAGATAACATTCAAGTCTTTAATGCTTGTCTGAAATTTTGCTGTAAGAAACCTTTCATTAATGCACTCATATCCTAGAAGAGCATCACTAGCATGTCTGCTGAGCAACAGACCCACGCCTTGGTGATGCTTTCCATCCTCCCTCCCTGTAAAGAGAAATTTAAAGTTATTTTTAAGTATCTCACCTTTACCTGTCCATCTGATCTCAAGCAAGCCTAGAATATCTAGGTTATAGCGCTGGAATTCCTGCATGAGGACATCAAGAGAATAATCTCTATGTAATGTCCTCACGTTCCTGCAGAGAGAAAATGATTAGTAGGATTTTTAAAGAAATTTGGTTTATTGAGATTGGTAGGGGCAACAATATCAAACAGCCCCCTGATCGCAGGCATGGGGCAAAGACCTGTTCCTCCTCCGCTAAAGGCTGAAGTCACCGATGCTGGTAGGAACTTCAGGCACCACCTTTTCAAGTGGAATTTTTCAAGAGCCATATGGTCTGCCTGAGACACATTACCCCAGTTTAGACATGACGATGCCCAACTAGCTAAGTAAGGTTCAGGTACCTGCGATGGCCTCTGATTAGGATTATCCACCAGCTGATATAAGGTATCCCATGCCTCTGTTCACTTAGAGATGGCAACCCAGAAGCAAACAGAAAACACAGCAGCAGACTCTCCCTCAACAGAGGCCCACCAGTGCAGCAAGTCCAGGATCCATAATCAAGCTCAAATCCATAAACAAGTCCTGTCTAGTAGATATAAATGGTCAGCACCAGGACCCTGTGAAGTTGACCACTCCTCAGCAGGGTTGAAAAAAAAAGAAAAATGTGGCCATAGATGACCAGATCAGTAGGCCATACTGAACTGGCAAGCCCTCCCCTTCCGTTTCCTTCGAAAAGAGAATATCTCTTTTGAAAGGTACTAACGGCCTGCACCACGAGAAGGCGGGGTCGGACATTAGGTGCTAGACCTGGCCGGTTCTGTGCATCATCACTAGGGATTGGTACACAGCTCTCCTTCCAGTTTACGCCTAGCTACCATTTAATAAAGGGGGTTTTTAATAAAGGGGGAGTCAAAAATTGGGAATAATTTCAGTTAAAATAAAGGGCTTTTCTAAAGTATAGTACTCATAATATACACTAGTTGGCGCCACGGGTTTTTAATAAAGGGGGAATATTTAATGAGGGGAGTCAACCAGGTTTTTTTTTATGAATTACGAAATATTAATTATCAATTAATTATGAATTATTAATTATGAATATTAATAAGTTGCGTGGTCGGTGACGTCACAGGGGGAAAGCATTGTGTAAAGGGGGTACGCTGGACATGCTTGATACTACAAAGGTTTCGAGTTTCCCGTTATCTTGCTTACAAAGGGTCGCAGTTTCGCTACCGTACCATACTTTTAAAAGGGTCAAACCTTTTTTCATCTAATTTTACTCTAAAAGTATAAACGCTTACTTTTCCACAATCTCCGCAGATTCCTAAAGGTTCCAGCAGCAATCCCCATCCATCTATTTATCTTATGTCACGTATTACAAGTATCTGTACCACAAGGCCCGAAATAGTTGAATTGAGAAATTTTCTCAAGAGTACAGCCATTCAAAAAAAAAAAAACTGGAGCATCGTCTATTTGATCAATTTTCAGCAATTTAAGTTTTCTTTCAGTTTATTACCTAACCTTTTCTATTACTAGGTTCATTAATACCTTTAATGACAGAGTTCAACTCGTCAACATTATTTTCCGAAATAACCAAATCATCAGCATAATTTAAATCAGATATTTTCAAATCTGTTGGACCAGGACCATCCAACCCGCTGTTCATTGCAAAAGACCATGTCGCTCATGAAGCAAGTAATCAATATACGGAATCTGGCTTATTTCCCCCAATTTTTTAACTAAACGATTTTACCAATTCATACTACTCATAAAAATGTATATTTTTGTTTTTTAATCAAGATATTTTCTTGATTTCTTCAAAATGCATTTTTTTTCACAATTCATTACTCATTAAAACATAAGTTTCCGCTTTAAGTAGATAATTTTTTCTGCAGCTTTTTAAAAATATAGTTTTATTTTTTAATGGCTTTTCACTGAGTTTGTGTTAGATGGGCTGATTCTAGACCATCTAAACCTAATAAAAGATTATTTTTTTTTATCAAAAGTCCTAATCTTTTCCTTGAAATGACTTCCTCAGAATATAATCAATAACCAAACTGAAAAATAAAGATGACAAAATGCAGCCTTGTCGAACTACAGTAATAATACAAATTTCCAATAAAATTTCCCGCCCTGCCCACGGTCAGTAGGGGACACTGATGGGCTTGGAAAGGCCGTATTCCGTCGGATGGGACGTTAAGCCGTGGCCCCGTGTGCGGGAGAGTCATATCCTGTGCACGTTAAAGAACACGCTGGATGGCCTTTACGGGAGGCTACCATCTGTCTCCCAACAGCTGTTCCAGTGGGTCCCCTCCCCCAACTTCTCTGAGCTTTCGGGGTCCATGTGACCTGGCCATTTAGCCCATGGTATTGAAAAAGGTGCCGCTCAGAGGTAAAACAACCCAACCCAAAATACTAAACCAATTTTCCTCAAGCTTTACCAACTCACACAAGACTTAGTGTTATTAGGGAGACCTATCATTGCGTTAGCTACCTTGTCAGGAATGCCATATAATCTCAAAATCAACCACAAGTTACAGAGCTCGAAAGAATCAAATAAAAATAAATCTTTTGAAGTCTATAAAACAATTAACCATAGGAGTTTGAAGCTCTAAACATTTTACAATAATCTGTCTGAAAAATTTAGTATACTTCCACATTGTTCATCCCGAAGTTTATTGTGCGCAAGCATTATGCCGAAGCTTTATTGATACAAGTGCCTGAACATTATTCTGCTTAACAGATTGAAACATTTGGTTTAATTCTGCAATGAATTCCCTCAATGTTTAATTAAAAATTGAAGTCAAATTTTAATTGAAAATTGAAGTCATCAATAATATCCCCTTTTCTGATAGAATCTAAAATACCCTGAAGTTGTCCTGGCCTCTATATTCTTTTTCACTGTTCGTATTGTCGCCAGTAGCCGCCGATTTATTTGATGGAATATTCGATATTAGCATTTACGATCGCGTGTTGCTCAATCCGGTGCCAGTGTGGGAGAGTGTCGAATCCATCAATAACAGCGCCAAGATGATTCAGCCTTCTGCATGGGATGAAGTATAATAAATCCACACGACACAGTCTCTTTTGATTGATGAATATTTCGCAAGACACTTATTGAAACATTTTTTAATTTATTTTAACATTATTGCTATAATTCTGTTGCTGAATTATTTTTAATGGCATTTCCTAGAAAGAGCGTCCTATTAAAGCCACGGCCCCGGACTTAGGGACCCGGCTTGATTATTTTTAATTTATTTAAGATATTTTAATCATTTTTATCATGCTTAGCATCACTGCTTAGTATTTGCATTGCAGATCTGCAGTCACACAGACTGAATCACTTTTAGTCACATAGACAGATGAATATGAACATGATTGGTCACACGGTACTTATAGTCACACAGACTATTAACTCAGGCTGAAATCCATCAAGCCCTACATTGGGTTGGGTTGTTTTACCTCTGAGCGGCACTTTTTTGCATACCATGGGCTAAATGGCCAGGTCACATGGACCCCGAAGGCTCAGAGAAGGTTGGGGGAGGGGACCCACTGGAACAGCTGTTGGGAGACAGATGGTAGCCTCCCGTCAAGGCCATCCAGCGTGTTCTTTAACGTGCACAGGGTATGGCTCTCCCGCACACGGGGTCACGGCTTAACGTCCCATCCGACGGACGGCGTCCTTTCCAAGCCCATCGGTGTCCCCTACTGACCGTGGGCAGGGCGGGGAATTTTGCGGAGATAAATCTCAACGCTGACCTAGCTGGGACTCGAACCTGGGAACTACAGATTACGAGCCTGGCGAGCTACCGACTGAGCCACCCCCGCCCCACCCCACCCTACATTGAGATCTTGCTTTGACTGACATCTGCTACGAGTCTTTCCGTGACATTGCCAAACCCTTTTCTTCTACCTCTAATTGCCGTGGAGATATCCGTTGGAAAAGTGACCACGCTACTCATGTAATGCCACAAGACTTCATCTAGCTGTAAGCACCTGCAGAGCGTACAAGAGGAGGTCGGTGATGACCTGCCGGCAAGCTCCAGCACTTACCTTCCTATAGTCACAGAAAGTCGATCATCTAACTTTCACGCATTTCTAATATCTATTTTATACCAGGTGCAGTATTATAAATTTCGACGTTCCCAGTGAACAGAAATGTCGTTCAAGGGATGACATTGTGAACAAGTCAAAAACAAAACGGCACAAATATTGTATCATGGATATACATTTCAAATGATGAGAAATCTCAACAATAAAAATGACGACATCAATATACATACGTACAGTCGCTGAAAAAAAATATCCGAACACTATAGTTGATTACAGAATTCAGAAAAAATATCTGGCAACGATTTTGTTTTTAGAAATTAGTGATCTGGCAACCTTCGTGTCACGTGACACGAAGGTTGCCAAATCACTAATTTCTAAAAAAAAATCGTTGCCAGATATTTTTCTTGAATTCTGTAATCAACCATAGTGTTCGGATATTTTTTGAGCGACTGTACATATTTGATATTACGACAATATTTAACTTATTGCTAAGAGTCACTGATTAATTCTTCGACAGTTCATGAAAATTATCTTTCTCGTTCTCATCTGAATCCTCATGGAGGTATAACAACAGATAATGTTCAATCATTAATCCCAGTTTTATATTTAGCTGTAAAAAATCATTCATGAATACATTCCTATTCTAAAATAGCATCACTAGCATTACTGTTGAGAAACATAGCTACACTTTGTAGGTGTTTTCTATATTCATGCCCTAGAGAAATTCGTGTGCTAGAGGGCCATACCCTGTGCATGTTAAAGAAAACATTCGATGGCTTTGACAGGAGGCTATCATCTGTCTCCTTGGAAGCCATCATCTCTCCATCCTCCCATCAGTTGTACAGTTGTTATCAGTTGTCCACTCCTCCCAAATATTTTTTTAGCCCTCGGGCTCCTTGTGACCTAGCCATTTAGCCAACTGTGTGTAAAAAAATTTCCCCTCAGAAGTAAAACAACCCAACCTACAGAAATGAAAGATTGTTTTCAAGCCTCTTCCCTTTACCTGCCCGCTGCGTTCTTGCAAGCAGCGCCCAATTTACGTTTTAAACTTTCCTAGGTACATGCGTCGTAGAAACTTGAATGCAATATTAATAATTTATTACCAAATTGCGATGAAATGTAGCAATAAATTGATATAATTTAAAAAATTCAATATATTGTAATATATTTATAAATCAAATTCGCTATTTTAAAATTCAATATTTCTCTTACTTAATACTGTATATGCATGTACTTTCTAGACCTAATACTGCATATGCTTGTTGGAAGAGTAGCAAACTCGCTAAGATCAGTTACTAACCAGTTAAAACCAATTATTAATAGAATATTATTGTAATATTGTATAACATTAATTAAATATGAACGCTCTATGGTAATGAAAGAGTTTATACAACTGAGATATTAGTAATTAATACTTCATTTTGCTGGCCAGTCCCATCATCTTAGTCTGTCGTAGAACCGCAACCGAAATTCACCGTCCCGCATTCACCTCGTTCTGTTGACGTAAAGTTACAAAGCATCCATCAATGCTCTGACAGAGAAAGGGAGAGCTTAGTTGGCAGACATTTGAAGTTTAAAAGGTCGTCCCATCAATTCAGACTGGAGTGATCGAAAAACGTGACAAGCAGAACAACGTTTTCAGAGGAAGGGAAATGTGCAAGAGCTTCGAAAAGGCTAAAATGCAATGCCGGTGTTGATCACCTGAAGTCCAATTTCATGGTTGGTTAATTGTCTGTCTGTCTGTCTGTCTAGGGAGAAAGATTTTTTTTGCTTGTGCTATATGTTGATGAATAAATATGGCGGAAGAAGCACCTTTCCTTCTTAGTGTCGTGTACAGACCAAGCTGTTAAAAATTCTAATAAAAAACTCTCACGTTATTCGAAAATCTATTAACATGTTCCTTAGCAGTGATTTAGTTAAAAAAAATTATTACATTGAAAATACTGCGTGTAAATATATTTGCATTTACTAACATTCAGCATTTTACTTCATTAAAAAAACTGAACCTCTCTCCCTCCTCTTCACTTAAAAGTGGCAGACTAACCCTGATTTTGGGGCGGGGGTGGCTCAGTCGGTAGCGCGCCAGGCTCGTTAGTTCCCAGGTTCGAGTCCCAGCTGGGTCAGCGTTGAGATTTATCTCCGCAAAATTCCCGCGCCCTGCCCACGGTCAGTAGGGGACACCGATGGCCTTGGAGAGGCCGCCGTCCGTCGGATGGGACGTTAAGCCGTGGCCCCGTGTGTGGGAGAGCCATACCCTGTGCACATTAAAGAACACGCTGGATGGCCTTGACGGGAGGCTACCATCTGTCTCCCAACAGCTGTTCCAGTGGGTCCCCTCCTCCAACCTTCTCTGAGCCTTCGGGGTCCTTGTGACCTGGCCATTTAGCCCATGGTGTGCAAAAAAGTGCCGCTCAGAGGTAAAACAGTCCAATCCAACTAACCCTGATTTTGAATTAGAAGTTCTGAAAGGAATAGTCCGACATACAAGCATGTTTATGCCTTTTGTTTTCGATACATTGAAATTGGCTTTAACAACGCGATATTGAGGTTGGATAAAGTAGCAAATGACAAGTCAATAAATCAAGTAATTTTTCCACTTACTACTGAAACCAAAAATTTGTGGTTTTCAATATGTCACCACACATAGCGAAAGGTGAAAACAGAAGTCGCAGTTCTTGTCATTTAATTTCCATAAGGTTCAAGAATAATAGTATAGCTAAGAGGTTGCTGAAATGAAAAAATACCGGAATAAAGAAAAATGACAGTCCGACTGAAGGCATAATGCAGTGGACAAACGACGCGGATTATCAATTTATCAATTTATATTTCACACATACCGGCCATTGATGAGCATTATGATTGGTCCACCGATCCATTAGCCTTTTAATGCTTTCATCTGGCATTTGCTAGAAGCAGCGTCCTATTAAAGCCGCGGTCCCGGACTTAGGGACCCGGCATGATTATTTTTAGTTCAAGATATTTTTTTTTATTTTCTAATTAAAATTAACCCGATGGACGGAGATAACCTGTAAGCTTTTGGCTTACACAGACTTACATATGGACATGCCCTGTGGCTTAGTAATCAGGTTCGCTGACCACAACAGCACTTAGAGTAATTGCTTCAATTGGCTTTTTGGGTTGTTTTACCTCTGAGCGGCACTTTTTTGCACACAATGGGCTAAATGGCCAGGTCACATGGACCACGAAGGCTCAGAGAAGGTTGGGTGAGGGGACGCACTGGAACAGCTGTTGGGAGACAGATGGTAGCCTCCCGTCAAGGCCATCCAGCGTGTTCTTTAACGTGCACAGGGTATGACTCTCCCGCACACGGGGCCACGGCTTAACGTCCCATCCGACGGACGGCGGCCTTTCCAAGCCCATCGGTGTCCCCTACTGACCGTGGGCAGGGCGGGGAATTTTGGGGAGATAAATCTCAACGCTGACCCAGCTGGGACTCGAACCTGGGAACTACAAATTACGAGCCTGACGTGCTACCGACTGAGCCACTCCCGCCCCTCTTCAATTGGCAGTTTTGCAATTTCTATTATATTTTGTTGCATGCCGTAAACCAGGGATCGGGAAAATTCGGCCCGCGAGATTTTTGTGGTCCGCCGGCAAGTAAAGACTTAACAAAACACTCGAAATTTTGGAAATTAGTTGGAGCCCTTGGTTAAGGCATTGAAAAGAGCGGACAAAGTTAAAGCCGTGAAAAAATGTTTTAATAAGCAGGGGGACCATTTCAGTGACCTGCAGAGAAAACAGTTTTCCCAATCCTGCTCTAAACAAAGAAATGTGACCATAGCTGTATGGAGCGGCTGTGGCTGTAGCGCGCCAGGCTCGTAATCTGTAGTTCCCAGGTTCGAGTCCCAGTTGGATCAGCGTTGAGATTTATCTCCGCAAATTTCCCCGCATGCCCACGGTCATTAGGGGATACCGATGGGCTTGGAAAGACCGCCGTCCGTCGGATGGGACGTTAAGCCGTGGCCCCATATGAGGGTTGGGTTGGGTTGTTTTACCTCTGAGCGGCACTTTTTTGCACACCATGGGATAAATGTCCAGGTCACATGGACCCCGAAGGCTCAGAGAAGGTTGGGGGAGGGGACCCACTGGAACAGCTGTTGGGAGACAGATGGTAGCCTCCCGTCAAGGCCATCCAGCGTGTTCTTTAACGTGCACAGGGTATGGCTCTCCCGCACACGGGGCCACGGCTTAACGTCCCATCCGACGGACGGCGTCCTTTCCAAGCCCATCGGTGTCCCCTATTGACCGTGGGCAGGGCGGGGAACCCATATGAGGGAGAGTCTTACCCTGTGTACGTTAAAGAACACACTGGATAGCCTTGATGGGAGGCTACCATCTGTCTCCCAACAGCTGTTCCTTCTCTGAGCCTTCGGGGTCCATGTGACCTGGACATTTAGCCCATGGTGTGCAAAAAAGTGCTGCTCAGAGGTAAAACAACCCAACCCATAGCTGTACGCCATGTAGGGTATCCATTTAAAATTTGTCTCCAGGGCCCTCAACCAGAACTTGGCTCCATTGCTCTAATTTAGAAGTTGGCTCCAAGGCTCTAATTTAGAAGGTGGCTCCAAGGCTGTAATTTAGAAGTTGGCTCCAAGGCTCTAATTTAGACGTTGGCTCCAAGGCTCTAATTTAGAACTTGGCTCCAGGGCTCTGGTTCAGAACTTCGCTCAGGGGTTCCATTTCGAGCTTGGCTCCAGAGCCCTGATTTAGACGTTGGCTCGACCCCCCCCAACCACCACCACCGCCCAGTTGCTTAATCCAGCCATGACAGAATTCTCAGTTTGCCCAGCTGGGTTTTTCACACGGATTTATAGAGGACTAAGTCCATTTCCCTAAACTGCACAGCAGGACTATATAGCGACGGTTTTGCAATCGGCAGTTGAGCAGTTTTGATCTCTAAGAATGTCTTTTTCCCGATGCTTAAACCGGAAAATCAAGACGTGTGATTTCCCAGAAAATCACAGCTGTTAAGCCTATTCTCTGTCTGAACGGTTTTTATCTTTTCAATTTCATAAATTGACTTTTACTCCAATTCCTTCTGCCAATATAAGTGAATTTTTTCTGAAGAAAAATTCTTCTCACTTTCGACCACATTTAGTTTTATTTATAATATTTCTAATATGGATGTAGGTATACGAAGAGTTTTCTCATTATAAACTAGATTACGTTTACAGGACAAACTGATTAATAAATATGGCAGAAAAATATATATGGCAATAAATATATAAATATATAATTCTCTCTTTCATTCTGCCATACAGGTATATTCTATTGCATAAGAGATAATGCAATTGAACACTTCATAAAAAGATGCAAATTCTATATCCGACACTAGGTGGTGCTGAGTGGAATCGATTTTCCCACATAATTTGTTTTCTTCACGAATGTAAAGGTAAAGTCGTTAAATCCTTGGCTTTCAACTGAATCTAAATGGTCTGTGAGTTATGGGTTGTCTCATTGTTTATAAGATTTTCTTGCAACTTTCAGGCTGTTGATATGTAAAATACTGAAAGTTTTATTCTGGCAATATTCACTTATAAATACCTTTCTCATAACACAACAATAGACCTCCGTTTTTTAGTGAGTTTCGATATTTTTAATCACTTTAAGTCGAGCTCTAAACCAGTGGCAGTTCGTGAATAAAATATTTGGTGCACTTTTGAATATCGCAGATGTAGGAAACTTTATTTTTTTTGGGGGGGGGGGAGGGAGAGGGATATCTAGTATTGATACGAACTGAATCGGACTGAAAAGACCTCCGTAATGCATTTTTTCAGTTATTTTTCAAACATATTATTTAGCAAAACATTTTGGGGGAAATAGATAAACCCGAAAAGGTGTTCTGGTGCTTTTCTAGTTAAATTCAGTATTTTGGCTCTCTCCCATACTAATTTTCTCTATATACACATGTACTTTTTCTCTCCGTTCTATTGGTATTTTAAAAAATTCTTCGTGAAAAAAATATCTAATATATAGGTTTACTGTTTCGTTTTGACTCAGTTCCGGTTATAAAATTATATTTATTATTTTAAACTGAATGTACTAGTACTAAATTATCACTTGAACGGTTGTCTTTTTGATTAAATATTCAATTTATGATATTAATTTATTATACAATGAACTCTTGTAATGAATTATATAGAAAAAAAACTATGAGGAAAGTGGCTGGTATCGAACCGGAGACCTTTGTATTGGAAGTCAAAAAATGGCATTGCTCCGTATCTAAGCATTGATAACTAAACATCTTGTTAAAATGTTATTAGTAGGTCATGCAAACCATATGTTCAATACATTGTTATATTTTTATATCTAGATGTCCTTCCTTTGCAAAATTGCAAAATAAAAGTTGGCAACTCAGTTCAAGTTCAGTTCAGACATATCTTGCTAGGAAAGTTGATGCCTGCCATTGGCAACATGTTGCAGTCCAATGAAGATATTCGCTATGTAACAAGATCCTCGCTTATTGGTTGCAGTGGTAGAATCAGCCAATCAAGTGTCACGACCATTCTGAATCGGTTACTTACATCCTGAAGTACATTGCTGTTGTATTTCAGCGATTGCACATTTGTGTAATCGCCATAAGAGTTAATGCTAAGATTTCTGTCAGTGCACGCAATGGATAAATTGGTAAATGTATAAACTAAAGACATGAACAAATCATGTTGCACTGATTCAAAAAGTGAATGTTATGATTATGCCATAATGTGGCAAATAATGGTTACAAAACGAATATAAAAATGATGTTACGTCTTTCTAGACAAATTGAATACTAAATTCGCTTATTTGTGCTTCTTCGGAATATTTTTGATTGGGCAGCTTCCAAATGGACGAGGCTCCTTTGCTATAAACACTCATATGGGTGCGATATAATGAGATCAATTACGTGCCAAGGAAATGCACATAAACTCAAGTAACGATTTGCTTATGTACAGACTAATCTAAACTCGTGGGACATAATATCTTCCCTGCACGTTATCTATATGATATTAGTGGCCAATTTGTTCAAGGCTGTATATTGGTATAACACATGAACTGATTGGCTGGGCCAAATGTCGTGGCCGCCTGAGGACGATGAATTTGTCTCTTAATTACCTTCACCCTTACTTCGGTGAAATGACAGGTTCGCGGGTTGTTACACCCGTACCGACGTATGCCTCAGACTTGCTGCGGCAGGTGATGTATAAAAATATGCCCAACAATTCATGCACGAGAGTTGTATAGGGACGACACAGTTTATTTACACTTATATACAATCACGTGCTGGGGATGCTCTAGATTCCGTAGGCCTTTGCTGATGCAAGCAATTACGCAATGAGGAACCGCGCACATTGCAGATTCTCGCTTTACCGACCTCAAACTCGGCGAAAGGATTTGGGTTGGGTTGTTTTACCTCTGAGCGGCACTTTTTTGCACACCATGGGCTAAATGGCCAGGTCACATGGACCCCGAAGGCTCAGAGAAGGTTGGGGGAGGGGACCCACTGGAATAGCTGTTGGGAGACAGATGGTAGCCTCCCGTCAAGGCCATCCAGTGTGTTCTTTAACGTGCACAGGGTATGGCTCTCGCGCACACTGGGCCACTGCTTAACGCCCCATCCGACGGACGACGGCCTTTCCAAGCCCATCAGTGTCCCCTACTGACCGTGGGCAGGGCGGGAAATTTTGCGGAGATAAATCTCAACGCTGACCCAGCTGGGCGGCGAAAGGACAATCAACCTTTGCCTACAGTGTGGTTCACACAGAATCCACAGAACTGTATCAGATTCACCAAGAATCTTGATTCTCACTTAGAATCGAACCCTCTCCTTAAAGGTTTTGTTCAAGTAAGAGCGGTGTCCCCTTGATGCATGTTCAAACGTCCTTCCTGTTTGACAGCTACGCTCAAGACTGTTATTCTCACACAGAGAATCGAACCCTCTCCTTAAGGGTTTCCTTTTTGAGAAAGCTGTCCCCTTGAAGCGTATCAAAAGTTTTCCCAGTTTGACAGCAACGCTCAGACTGTTCGTTCCATATGCTCGGCTCCGTCTCCACTCTGACACTCGCGCCCCAGGCTAGTTGTAAAAGGCCATAAAAGGCTTCTTGGCCACGTCAACCACACACGCAGCCAGCTCAGACCCGAAAACAACATCTTATGAGTCACATCTCCACATTAACACTTCCAAGAACACACTTAATACCTAAAAATATTTACAATAACAATAATACAATAAAATGCAACAATAAATAAAAATACATAAATTAGAGGGACATGACACTGATCATTTGAAATCATTTCAGTTGATGTCATGTGATTCACTTTCTCACACTAAAGGTATGAAGTCTTGCTAAGAAAAAGCATTTTATTGCTAATTATTTATGCATTTAATATTATATTTAATATTATTTTGCTGGAAAGTATTTCCACATGAAATTTTGGTACAGTCGCTCAAAAAAGTATCCAACACTATGGTTGATTACAGAATTCAGAAAAATATCTGGCAACGATTTTTTTAGAAATTAGTGATCTGGCAACCTTCGTGTCACGTGACATTGAAGGTTGACAGATCACTAATTTCTAAAAAAATCGTTGCCAGATATTTTTTCTGAATTCTGTAATCAACCATAGTGTTCGGATACTTTTTTGAGCTTTTGAGATTTTTTTAGAAATTAGTGATCTGGCAACCTTCGTGTCACGTGACATTGAAGGTTGACAGATCACTAAACCTCTGAGCAGAATCCACAGAACTGTATCAGATTCACCAAGAATCTTGATTCTCACTTAGAATCGAACCCTCTCTTTAAAGGTTTTGTTCAAGTAAGAGCGGTGTCCCCTTGATGCATGTTCAAACGTCCTTCCTGTTTGACAGCTACGCTCAAGGTTAATGGTTACAAAAACTTGTACTTGAGTGGTGTACAGTCGCTCAAAAAAGTATCCGAATAGTGTTCGGATACTTTTTTGAGCGACTGTACACCACTCAAGAGCCGACAAATTTCGAATAAAGTGTTATATTTTTTGCTGTTACTTAGTTCATGGATTTGCTTTTTCGTGACACCTTTTCTCTTTTGTTTGGTAATGAATTATGTTAGGAGGAATTCTTTGCACGGAAGACTGGGGCCTCGACGCTTTTGACAAATGATGTTGACGAAATTAACTCTCCCATTAAAGCTGCTCGCTGGCCACGTAGTAATAAGGTAGGCTTGGTGATAATACAGACAAAACTAATGGGGTGAAACTTGTCACATGGACGAACTTTCAGTGGTAGCAATCTTGAGCAAAAATCGTGGAAGTTGGATGACAGATACTGCAGTGTGCGACTTTGAGCAAACAGGGTTGGGTTGTTTTACCTCTGAGCGGCACTTTTTTGCACACCATGGGCTAAATGGCCAGGTCACATGGACCCCGAAGGCTCAGAGAAGGTTGGGGGAGGGGACCCACTGGAACAGCTGTTGGGTGACAGATGGTAACCTCCCGTCAAGGCCATCCAGCGTGTTCTTTAACGTGCACAGGGTATGTCTCTCCCGCACACGGGGCCACGGCTTAACGTCTCATCCGACGGATGGCGGCCTTTTCAAGCTCATCGGTGTCCCCTACTGACCGTGGGCAGGGCGGGGAATTTTGCGGAGATAAATCTCAACGCTGACCCAGCTGGGACTCGAACCTGGGAATTACAGATTACGAGCCTGGCGCACTACCGACTGCGCCACCCCCTCCCCTTGAGCAAACAGGAGGAGAAGGGATTTGCTACTGAAACTTTTAAGAATCTGTGGAGAGTGTGGAAAAATAAGTGGATTCACCTAAAAACTAAGCTTAGGTCATATTAATAGTTTGGTTTCCTCTCAGGTTTGCTATAAAAACTTCAGAGACCGGTGAAACTTGACATGGGTTGAGTTGGGTTACTTTTACCTCTGATCGGTGTTTTTGGCACACAAAGGTATATCTTAAGGTCAGAAAGGCCTAATTAGCATAAGGGATTTAAAAAAGAGAAGCTTCATAATACGAAATGAGACAATTTAGAAATATTTCCAGGTGTTTAAAAAGCATATGCAATTTCGTTTTTAAATTAGGCTTATCTCTTCAGTTCATTCGATACCGAATAAATGTACATCTACTATATTTGATGTTGAAGCTGTTGAAGTAAATACGTGAACACTTCAAGCCAAGTTCTAAGTGACCAGGTTACAAGGACCCCAAAGACTCAAAGAAGGTTGGGGGAAGAGGACCCACTAGGAAAGCTTAGGAGACAAATTGTAACCTCTGATTCGAGATCCATTTTAAGAAGATGTTTAGCGTGCACAGAAAATGGCTCTCGTGCTCAAGGGACAAGGCTTTCCGTCACGTCCGACGGACGTGGCTTTTCCAAGCCTATCGATGTCCTCTTATTTTCCGAGAGCATTGTGGGGGTTTAGCGGAGATAAATCTCAATGCTGGCATAGTTGAGATTGGAACGAGGGAACTGTAGATTCGGAAATTGTTCCGAAAAGGAAAAGGACAGACATGGAATAAAGTACGTAGATAATGGATTGAGTTGTTTTACCTCTGAGCGGTACTTTTTTGCGCACCATGGGCTTAAATGGCCAGGTCACAAGGACCCCAAAGTCTCAGAGAAGGGTGGGGGAGGGTACCCACTGGAACAGCTTTTGGGAGACAGATGGTAGCTCCCGTCAAGGCCATCCAGCGTGTTCTTTAACGTGAACAGGGTATGGCTCTTCCGCGCACGGAGACACTGCTTAACGTCCCATCCGACGGACGGCTGCCTTTCCAAACCCATCGGTGTCTCCTACTGACCGTGGGCAGGGCGGGAAGCTGAAGCAAATACGTAAATTCTTCAAGGAGTGGACTGAACTATGTCTTCTCTGTTTTGTACGTATCAAACACAATAAGAATTTTAAAAACCGTATACGTTAATGAAGAAGTTTTGACATAGTTAATATTACTGTACGAGTTGTTCATCCGTAATAAACATTCAGAATCTCATTCCCTCTGCGCTTTGTAGTTAAGATTACGTAAATTATTTAGCAATTGAAACAGAATCATGACCAACCTAGTTAGAAGATGTTAATTATTACGATGCTATCTGCAAAATTACCCGCCAAGTTACCTGCCGATTTCACGTACTCTAAGTGGATAAGATCTCCCCTTGCATTTGCAATCACGAATTATTTGTGGTTGAGACATAGATTCAAACAAATTCTACGTTAAGGAAACTGCGGCAAAGCAAAGAAGACGAATAAATGAAGCCAACACGAGGAATCAGCAAACTGGCCAAGAAAACGAAGAATGCAAATTGCAGAGTAAATGTGTCACTGGCGTAACGACGCAAACACTTTGATGTGTTCATTCTACGCCAGGATGTTTCGTAAAAAACACAAATGACCCAGTGACACTGTATTTAAATAGAGTACAGGAGGAAACAATGTCTTTCCTTTGAAATGATTATGTTAATGTTAATGAAGCTGATGACATATATACAAATAACGGTAAATTACCATTAGGTTGGGTTGTTTTTACCTCTGAGCGGCACTTTTTTGCACACCATAGGCTAAATAACCAGGTCACAAGGACCCCGAAGGCTCAGAGAAGGTTGGGGGAGGGTTGTTGTTGTTTTACCTCTGAGCGGCACTTTTTTGCACACCATGGGCTAAATGGCCAGGTCAAATGGACCCCGAAGGTTCAGAGAAGGTTGGGGGAGGGGACCCACTGGAACAGCTGTTGGGAGACAGATGGTAGCCTCCCGTCAAGGCCATCCAGCGTGTTCTTTAACGTGCACAGGGTATGGCTCTCCCGCACACGGGGCCACGGCTTAACGTCCCATCCGACGGACGGCGGCCTTTCCAAGCCCATCGGTGTCCCCTACTGACCGTGGGCAGGAGGTGGTGGGGGGGAATTTTGCGGAGATAAATCTCAACGTTGACCCAGCTGGGACTCGAACCTGGGAACTACAGATCTACTTACCCTACCCACACTGTCTGGCCAAATTATTATGAATATTATCTAATACTTTGCTTGATTATGAATCGTGGTAAAGTTTCCGAATTTCATAGTTTTTAATTTTCTGCACATAGTTCTCGTTGAAATGGGTTTTGAAGTACTGTTAGCGGTCCTCTCCTTGAACTGAGCAGCTCTGTTTTGCGGTATAGTTTTTGCCAACAAAGACCTGTCTGTCATTCCTTTTTGCCAACAAAGACCTGTCTGTCATTCCTTTTTGCCACAATTGGCGGGCGTTTTTGGAGACCGCTACCATTTTTCTTACACTTGAGATATTGTGCCCCGTGAATTCCATCACCTCCGTTACAGACCCCAACGATGAGCCACCTTTCGAAGTCGGTCAGGTCAGCCTTTTTTTTTTTATCCATGTCGCATTTAAGTTTGTTTTCCACCATGTCTTTGCATTTATAGGGCTTCGTTTTTACCTCTGAGCGGCACTTTTTTGCACACCATGGGCTAAATGGCCAGGTCACATGGAACCCGAAGGCTTAGAGAAGGTTGGGGGAGGGGACCCACTGGAACAGCTGTTGGGAGACAGATGGTAGCCTCCCGTCAAGGCCATCCAGCGTGTTCTTTAACGTGCACAGGGTATGGCTCTCCCGCACACGGGGCCACGGCTTAACGTCCCATCCGACGGACGGCGGCCTTTCCAAGCCCATCGGTGTCCCCTACTGACCGTGGGCAGGGCGGGGAATTTTGCGGAGATAAATCTCAACGCTGACCCAGCTGGGACTCGAACCTGGGAACTACAGATTACGAGCCTGGCGCGCTACCGACTGAGCCACCCCTGCCCCTATAGGGCTTCGTAGTGATGTCGAATATTATGTCAGTAAGAAGTTACTTATGTCAGTTTGAAGTTAACCCGAGCATAGGCGAGCCGTTTTGACCATGGTATCCGATACACTTTATGATTTAGCCTGCTCAGACGAAAAACTAACACTCTTTAACAGATTTCACTCTAAACAATCATTTTGAACTATATTTCGTTTTTCATACTTCTATTATATTTTGAGAGAATATACTAATGTCATCTAATATATATAGATAATTGTGAATGACTGACGGACTGACAGGTGATGACGCTGAACTAATTATGGTGCAGAACTGGTAAAGCTCTGAAAATTTGCACCTAGGAGTAGTCCGGGTGGTCGAGCTCAAGAAAAATCCGAATTTTGACCTCCGATGTGTTCTTCAGGGTCAATAAAAAAATAAATAAATAAATACTCCCTCAAGCAGCTGCTTGCCACAGAGGTCTGACAGGAGCCTGTCAGTTTATATGACATACTAGAAGGTCTGAGAGGATGGCAGGACCTCAACAGAAAAATCACACACACATCCATGCCTTACCCGGGGCTCGAACCCAGGCCCCGTAGATTACAAGCCAAGCGTGCTAACCACTCGGCCACGGGACGGCTTTTCAGGGTCAATAGGGGTTACATAGAATTCAACCTCGATCTACAAGGGCTAGAAACGTGAAAATTGGTGTCTGGGGATATTTCGAGCTGTAGATGTTGGAAACGTTATGAAATTTTGGTTCCAGAGGGTGATTCGAGGTCAAAGGTCAAATCCAGTGGTGCTCGAGAGCTCAAAAGGTATTTAGAGAGGTATTTTCTGTCGTAGATTTCGGAAACATTATGAAATTTTAGACCCCTTTAACAATAGGAAACAAACAATCAGAGCTGTTTCTTACGGTTGGCGCAACACGTGCACTCGTCCATTTGTTGGAAACAAAGTGTCAGGTAATTCATCAGATCATACCCCATTCCTTCATTTCTCCGCTGTTTTCTCTTTGCACCATTGGACACGGCGACATGCTTTGACAGGTGTGATGGGTGACATGTGAAGTGCAAATCGACCGTCATATCCAGCTCTGTGGAGTTCTCGACTTATTGTTTTTGACGAAACTGGCCTTTCGCGTCCTACGTTGAAATCCGTGAGCCACTGGTCATCTGCAGCTCGTCAGTTTCATACATCGCTCTAATGCTCCAATGTCCCGATTCAACAGTTCGCTTTCATCCACAGTTGTCTTCTGCAGATGATGTCTTCCCTTTAGAATCCCATACAGACATCACTTTGGAAACGGTTCCACGTGAAATTTTAGTGAGTTCAGCTGTCTTAGTAGCCGAATGCCCTCCAACAATCATGACCCTCTCGAAATCGCTAAGGTCTTCTCTTGACGACATGGTACCAATATTTACATGCAGTTACATTGGGAGGGGCGGGGGTGGCTTAGTCGGTAGCGTGCCAGGCTCGTAATCTGTAGTTCCCAGGTTCGAGTCCCAGCTGGGTCAGCGTTGAGATTTATCTCCGCAAAATTCCCCGCCCTGCCCATGGTCAGTAGGGGACACCGATGGGCTTGTAAAGGCCGCCGTCCGTCGGATGGGACGTTAAGCCGTGGCCCCATGTGCGGGAGACCAATATCCTGTGCACGTTAAAGAACACGCTGGATGGCCTTGACTAGGGGCTACCATCTGTCTCCCAACAGCTGTTCCAGTGGGTCCCCTCCCCCAACCTTCTCTGAGCCTTCGGGGTCCATGTGACCTGGCCATTTAGCCCATGGTGTGCAAAAAAGTGCCGCTCAGAGGTAAAACAACCCAACCCAGTTACACTGGGTGTGCTTTTATAGACATGACGCTAAGCATGTTGGAATATAATTTGCATGTTTCATGCTTCGTCAGTTGCACATAGACGCCGCTGTTCAACATAAACTGAAGGATTTCCGAAAACTTTTGTGTTCCCATTTTTCTCCCCTATACCTGTATATATGTTAATACAGTGTAAAACGATTATCACAATAGTCAGGGTGTACCAGTGTAAAATTTCGCATTAACAATAAGTATATCGATATATATGTTGCATTATTGATTCCTAACTCTATTAGGGTCGGGGGTGGCTCAGTCGGTAGCGTGCCAGGCTCGTAATCTGCAGTTCCCAAGTTCGAGTCCCAGCTGGGCCTGTGTTTATATTTATCTTCTCAAAACTCCGCGCCCTGCCCACGGTCAGTAGGAGACACCGATGGACTTGGAAAGTCCGTCCGTGGATAGGACGTTAAGCCGTGGCCCCGTGTACGGGAGAGATTACCCTGTGCACGTTAAAGAACATGCTGGATGGCTTTGATGGGAGGCTACCATCTGTCTCCCAACATCTGTTCCAGTGGGTCCCCTCCCCCAACATTCTCTGAGCCTTCGGGGTCCTTGTGACCTGGTCATTTAGCCCATGGTGTGCAAAAAAGTGCCGCTCAGAGGTAAAACAACCCAACAACCCAACCGTAACTATATTCATAGGCTATGCCGCATTTCGATAGTAGTACTAGCAGCATTTTTATTTTATGTAATGTTTAATGGTATACAATATTTTGAGATCTCACAAGAGTTGACTCATTCATGAGATTTCCACACAGAAAGATTTCAAATTGCAAACATTAGACGTCACATTGAAGAAAATACACATACATACAAACACAGGCAAAAAAAAAGTAAACAACAAAAAATGCGAAAATAATTCTAGTAATTCAGAGTGTGATCTTCATCGTAGAAGTAAAATTCAGTATCTATGCTACATATAAACAGTTCTAGCAAATTAATGGAAAAGTTCCCGCATCATCAAGTTTCATAATTTAATTCTTTAAAACTTTAGAAGACAACTGATAATTTGGGATATTTTTCATGCTGTTTGTTAGAGAGGAAAGTGCTAAGTACAAATAATGCGTTGGGTTACCTCTGAGCGGCACTTCTTTGCACACTACGGGGCAAATGGTCAGGTCACAAGGACCCCGAAGGCTCAGAGAAGGTTGGGGGAGGAGACCCACTGGAACAGCTATTGGGAGACAGATGGTAGCCTTCCGTCAAGGCCATCCAACTGGTTCTTTAACGTGCACAGGTTACGGCACTCCCAAACACGGACCATGGCTTAACGTCCCATCCGACGGACGTCAGACTTTCCAAGCCCATCGGTGTGCCCTACTGACTGTGGGCAGGATGGGGAGTTTTGTGGTGATAAATCTCAACGCTGACCCAGCTGGGACTCTTATCTGCGAACTACAGATTACGAGCCTGGCGCGCTACCGACTGGCCACCCCCGCCCCTTCATCAAAGTGTGCTCTACCACTGTATATATTAAATTGAATCAGAGAAAAATTAGTAACTAACATCACAGAACAAAAAACTAATACAAATTAGCAACTCTTAAACTTTAGTATATTATAGGTCTTCTAAAGATCTAACACGTATGGCTGGACTCGTATCACTATGTCGCATAAATATTTTGCCATCCCTAGTCCGTGCGTCTTTGAATCCCTTAGCGCGGTGAAACTTTTTAGTTTCAAATAACGCATGCTTTTAGCTCAGGGATTAAATGTTCATTGAGTAAAACCAGTCTTTTTACAATCGTCTCCAATTAACTCCTTTTCCGTTTAATTTTTTTTTTTCGTTTAAATGTTTCAAACCATTTATTTCTATTTTGACGCTAATCTAAAAGTGAGATAATCGATCTCGGCTTGTTTTATTTGTAGATGGTACTCTATATGCGTCTTGAATTTCGTTGTTTAATAATAATAATAATCTTTGTTCATATTCATGTTAGTTATACAAAAGTTTAAACAAATGACCCGCAAAGCATCTGCTTACCTTCAGGAGAGAAGAATAATAACGTTACATGAAAATACATAAGATATAGTTTAAAACAATGTCATCGAATTATGTGAATTTCAGTGGAAGCTCCATTGTGGTGGTTCAAATTTTTATATTGATTTTAGTGCCTAGAAGAAAATATTTAGTCTTATTTTTGATTTCTTTAAAATTGTTTAATAAAATAATTTCCCTTGGTAATTGATTAAATACGTAAGGTATTGTATAGCCGTCCCATGGCCGAGTGGTTAGCGCGCTTGGCTACTGATTTAAGGGACCTGGGTTCGAGCCCCGGGTAAGGCATGGCTGTTTGTGTCGTTTTTCTGCTGAGGTCCTGCCATCCTCTCAGACCTTCTACTATGGCATATAAACTGACAGGCTCCTGTCAGACCTCTGTGGCAAGCAGCTGCTTGAGGGGGTATTTATTTTTTTATTTATTGCATATGCCCTTGTACTTTTCCCGTAATTGTTTAATATTTTTGGAAGTTGGAAATAATTTTTGGATTGTAACCTTGTGTTTTTCCCATGAGAGATTTTAGATTTAAATTGATTATCAAAAAAATATTTTAAAGTGATGCTGTATTTGTAAAGGTTGTGAAAAGAGAGTATGCCTAGATAATTTAGTCTTTCTTCGCTGTGATAAAATGAATTCCTTAAGTTGTATGGGATTATATTTTTAGCAATGGATGATTGAATAGTTTCTATTTTTCTTTATATTTGTGAGGTTAGTTGATCCGTATATTGTCAAACCATAAGTCAATATAGATTCGCAGATAGCTTTATAAACCAAAATACATGTATGTGTGCTTGCAACAAATTGTAGTTTATAAAGTTTAGATGCACATAGACGCAATTTCCCTGCTAACTTTTGAATATGTGTATTCCATCGGAAGGTTGTGTCCATGTAAAGTCTAAGATATTTATGGCTCTCAACACGCTCAATAACATCACAGTCGCAGCAGTCAGGGTCATGATTTATCATGTTGTGGGGACACAAGGGTTCGTGGTTTTTAATTGCATAAGGTTACCAACATGTATCTAACTCATCAGCAATTGTTTTAATCAATTCTGGTAAATTTTCGTATGTAGTTTCTTTTAATCCTACAATCTCTATATTCATGTTTCTGGAGACTTCCTGTAAATTCATTACATCATTTTTAAGTCTAGCTACATTTGTTTCCGATAAATTAACTTTTTCCATTAGGATAGCATTTTCTTTTTTAACGTCAGAAACAGTCTTTGAAATAGAATCTATAGTTGTAGAAAAAAAAATCATCAATTTTACAAGAGCAGAAACCAGCTGATTTCTTAACTTCAAAAACTCTTTCTTAACATGTATTAATTTGCTTTTAATTAGCGCCAAATTCACCCTTTACGCAAGATTATCAGTCCTCAGAATCGCAACGATATCTTCTTTCATTTGATACAAATCACTGTAACTTATTTATTTACCAACAAAATCTCTCTAACCCGTGTTGAGTTCAGAACACTGTTTTTTATAGTTCATTTGCAACCACTGTTAAATAATTAGCAATTAGCAAGAAGTCAGTTAATTAAAATGAAATCTGAAGCTATTCAAAATTTATCAAACAGCGATTGGGATTACATCTGTCAACTTTCTAAAAATTTCATGTTATCCGAAGAAGTTTTAATGTCATTTGATTCGTTGGACCGCACAAAATTAAGCGATTTTTTTCGTGTTATTCGTTTCGCGCTAAAATAATATTTCTGCATGTTAAAGTATTGTTGTTCAAAGGACAAAACTAGTTTCCCGCTAACCGATATTTCGCCTTATTCGATTTAAGTATTTTCGATTGTATACTGAGTTTAAGATTGATACAATATTCCCTCAAGCAGCTGCTTGCCACAGAAATCTGAGAAGATCCTACCAGTTTATGTGCCATAGTACAAGGTCTTGTGAGGATGGCGGGAACTCAGCAGAAAATCAACACAAACATCCGTGCTTTACCCAGGGCTCAAAGTCAGGTTCCTTTAATCATTTGCCAAGCGCGCTAACCATTCGGCCAGGAGATTTTATTTCACGAATTTGAAAATATTTTGAGATGCATCTTTTTTTTATGCAATTGAGTTGATGAGTTGCGCATGTATGAGGGGGAGGTGTGTGGGGGGAGGGGCTTTTAGTAACCTGCGCTGGTCCCTTACATACCTCCTTCCGTGTCTTGCAGATTTTGAAGGGTTTACAGGGTCTAGAATCTCTCGAATTTGGAACAAAATTTACAAATGAGTTTTCAATAATAGTCGTCTCCAGGGCCGATCTAGGTTGGGGAGGGGACAAGCTCCCTCGCTTGAGAATGCTAGTGTAATTAATGGAGCCAAAAAATTGATAAACTCATGTATAGTTCATGCATTTTTAACAAATTTTTAAAAAGCTCTAAAAGGAGGGGAAAATGTTGTTCTCTAATGCAAATCCATCTTCTTCGCCCCCCCCCCCCACTTTTACTTTTTCTCCTGCTCGAATGAGTTTCTTGCCGCCCCCACCCCCTCGCCATTTACTTTTTTTTTCTGTATTCAACCCTGGTCGCCTCACCAATCAAAGCAGCAGCCAACAGCTAAAAGAACAGCCAAAAATCAGCAAAAATAAGCAGCCTCCGTATTTTTTTGTTTTCGAATCAGGCCACAATCGTAAATCGCGGCACTTCGTTTGCTCTGTAAACGAACGAGTGCCTCTTTCACACTACATAAAGCAGAGCAGAGCGCTCTGTAAAATCCTGCAACAAATTTTCTCATTCGGCAATTTTCTTTTATTAATAAACAGGAATCACTTGCTTTTTTTCTTACCTTAATCGAATGAGTATCTCTTCAGAAAAACTTTTGCAGCCTAGAACAAATATATATTTCTACAGAAATTAATATCTGGCTGGATAGGAAGCGAATAATTTAACATTTAAATGGGCTGTGGTATCTTAAAAATATGAGGAACGCGTCTCTCCGAGTGGAATCTATCTATGTGTGTCTGATTTAGATGCTATGTTTATCCATCTCTTTGCCTTCCCCTCGCATGTCCTTTCCGCAGAACACGGCAGCCTAACTGTAGAGAGGGAATGCAAATATTCAAAAGATAGCACGAAGGACAAGACTCGAGCTCGAGGCGTCACTACTGAACCAATTTGTTTGTTTTTCGTCCGTCCGAGAGATCCCTCGAGCAGTAATTGGATTTCCTCTTCTTCATTTACCCGGAATCGTATATTTCCGAAATAATAGCAATCGAGGCAGATTAGTGCTGCCGACCTTCCTCTTGAAGTGGAGCGTTTCCTACGAGGAATGAATCAAGTTCTGACATGCGCGGCACAACACTTGGTGAATCGATGGTCGCCTGCATATGACGAATCGTCATGCGAGCAATGTCCGACGGTCACGTGAGAGAAAGATTTATTTAAATCTTCCCATCACGAAAAGATGAGGACTGACATTATTTTTTCTCTCTCTTTCGAGTGAGTCCCAAGTGAAGTGTTAAATTAACGGGAGATTGCGTAATACTTGTGGAAATTAATCCTCACTGTAAACACAATTTTCATTTGCTTTTTTTTAGTATTCATTGTATTTAATTAACATTTGCTTTTAATGGCTTATCGTATCAAGCTTTGATAAGTTTATATTAAGATGGGCATTTTTGAAAGCTAGTAGTTATTGAAAGAAATAACGATACGTGATATTATATATAGTTGGGTTGTTTTACCTCTGAGCGGCACTTTTTCGCACACCATGGGCTAAATGGCCAGATCACAAAGACCCCAAAGGCTCAGAGAAGGTTGAGGACCTACTGGAACAGCTGTTGGGAGACAGATGGTAGCCTCCCGTCAAGGCCATCCAGCGTATTCTTTAAAGTGCACAGGGTATGACTCTCCCGCACACGGTGCCACGGCTTAACGTTCCATCCGACGGGGTATGGCTCTCCCGCGCACGGGGCCACGGCTTAACGTCCCATCCGACGGACGGCGGCCTTTCCAAGCCCATCGGTGTCCCCTACTGACCGTGGGCAGGGCGGGAAATTTTGCGGAGATAAATCTCAAGGCCGACCCAGCTGGGACTCGAATCTGGGAACTGCAGATTACGAGCCTGGCGCGCTGCCGACTGAGCCACCCCCGCCCCATTTTATATACAGTAAAAACTCTATTATCCTGATTAATTGGGGATATAGGAAGTTCGGATAATCGGAAGTTCGAATAACCGATTTCAAATAAAACATGTATTGGGTGTATAGAATTTTCTATTGTGTTTTAAAGAAAGTATTGCAAAAAAAAGCACCTAGCAAATTAAATTTTGCCTGGTTGTACAAATAAAGAGAAAAATTACAAACAAAATTAACAACAATTTTTAAATATGAAAATTACATACAATTAAATTATACACATCGAGGGTTAATGGTGCTGTGACCTTGAAACACGTCTGTATTTTCGACGGGGCAGAGATGGCCCAGGCTATACCGCAATGGCTTGTAACTGTAATTCACATGTTTGAGCCCCACCTGGGCCAGTGTTGAGATTTATTTCCACAAAACTCTCTGACCTCGGTCAGCAGGGGACACCGATGGTCTTGGAGAAGCCTCCGTCCGTCGGATGGGGTCGTTAAGCCGTGGTCCCGTGTGCTGAAAAAAAAATGCCATATCCTGTGCACTTTTAAGAACACGCTGTATGGCCTTGATGGGAGGCTACCATCTGTCTCCTAACAGTTGTCCAGTGGATCCCTTTTCACCAATCTTCTCTGAGCCCTCGGGGGTTTATGTGACCTGACCATTTAGATCATCATCATCAGCAGCAGCAGCAGCAGCAGCAGCAGCAGCATCCTCAAGCAGCCATGGTCTACGGAGGTCCAACCAGACAGCGCAGTTTAATTCTCCAAGCATATCTGTCCTGAGCTACACTGCTGCATCCGGCAACTGCACACCAATTCTAATAAGGTCCTGTTTGACATTGTCAGCCCACCGCATCCTAGGTCTCCCCCTCCTTCTGAGGCCTCTAGGCACACTGTTCATAACCCTATTCGCCAATCCATAATTATACATACGGGCAACATGGCCAAACCAGCGGAGTCTCTCTCTGCACAATATGCTGCTTAAAGGAGGTTGCAAACTCCTTTGCCTAACCTCATCATTAGCTACAAAGTTGAACCACCTAATGCCCAAGATACTGCGTAAGCATCTGGAATCAAAGGCATCTAGTTTCCTGTTATCCTGTTTACAAAGTGTCCAAATTTCACTAACATAACTAACCTTAGAAAGAACCAAACTATTATACAGTCTAATTTTAATCCTTAGATGTAAACGCCTATTTCTCCACACTCTCCATAGATTATTAAAAGTCCCGGCAGCAATCCCTATTCGTCTATTAATCTCATGCCGCACATCACCAGTATCTGTTACATAGCTCCCAAGGTAATTAAACTGTGACACCTGCTCAAGACTGCAACCATTCAGATTAAATGAATCACAGCCTGCTTGACCAATTTTCAACACTTTAGTTTTCTCTCTGTTTATAACCAAACCTACTCTACTACCAGTCTCATCAACAGCTCGAATGAAAGAGTTCATCTCATCAACATCATTTGCCAAAAGGGCTAAATCATCAGCATAATCTAAATCAGATATTTTTGTATCTCCAGACCATTTAAGACCAAAATCTTTCCCTTGAAGTGAATTTCGCATAACATAGTCAATAACCAAGTTAAAGAGAAAAGGAGACAAAATGCACCCTTGTCGAACACCAGAGGTAATGCTAAACCAAT
Source organism: Ryuthela nishihirai (assembly GCA_038380435.1). Taxonomy (NCBI): domain Eukaryota; kingdom Metazoa; phylum Arthropoda; class Arachnida; order Araneae; family Heptathelidae; genus Ryuthela; species Ryuthela nishihirai. The sequence continues at coordinate 5,970,776 of JAWZYU010000004.1, forward strand.
TGCTACAAGCCTTACCAACTCTCACACATGACTCAGTGTTATTATAGAGAGCTTTCATTATGTTAACTAACTTCTCTGGTATACCATATGATCTCACAATCAACCACAAATTATGACGATCAACAGAGTCGAAAGCCTTTTTGAAATCAACAAAGCTAGCAACCAAAGGTTTCCGAAACTCTAAACATTTCTGAAGAATCTGCCTAAGTGAAAATATCTGATCCACACATCCCCTACCACTTCTGAATCCACATTGCTCATCACGCAATTACCTGTCAACCAGATTCTTAATTCTATTAAGCACAATCGTGGAAAGCACTTTACCTGGAACAGAGAGTAGGCTGATACCCCTATAGTTATCACAAGAACTGCGATCACCTTTTTTGAAAATAGGGATAACAATAGCTCTGGTAAAATCCTTAGGAACCATGCCTTTATCATAAAAGATATTCAGAATTTCAGTCATCCAAGTGGTAACCGAAATATTCCCAGCTCCAGGCATTTCGGTAGTAATCTCATTTACTCCTGGGGATTTATGTAGTTTAAGTTTAGAAACTGTCAAAATAACTTCAGATTGTGTTATAGGGCCAACATTAAAGCCACCAATGCATCTATCATCGTTGCAAACAATGGGAATAGAACTAACCGCATTGTTTAGAACATCACTGAAATGCTCAGCCCACCTAGCCATGACAGAATCCTCCCCTTCTATAACCTTACCTTGTTTATTCTTCAATCCCTGTATACCTGTCCGTTTTCTACCACACAAAACATTAACTATCTGGTACAGCTCTCTGCTATTGTGTTGTCTAACTGCTTCCTCGGCTTTGTCAGCCAAACCATCAAGCCAAAGATTCTTATCAGCAGTTAACGTTTATTACGTTCTTTGTAATACTTTTTATTAGGACTAGTAGGGTATTGATTAAGGACATTCCTGCAGTTCTTTCTTTCGAAACAAGCCCAAGTGCCTTATCATTCAGATAATTCTGTCTCTTCTGCTCCTTTTTTCCTAAAAGAGTACTGTTAGTGTCCAAACAAGCCTGTTTAAAATGATCCCATTCTTCCTCAACTTCAGTAGTAAGCAAACCATGACTGTCATAATGACTAAGTAACCTATCATGGTAAGCTTTGGCTATAACTGGATCTTTCAGAGCTTCAGTATTAAAAGTAAATTTTTTAACCCTAGCACAACAATTTTTAAGTTTAAGTTGCAACACACTTTTAACAAGGTAATGGTCAGATCTAATTTCAGCTCCCCTATATGCCCTGGTATTCCTAACAGAACTAGCCCATAATTAATATGTAATCAATCATATTCTTATGCAGCTCATCAGGTGAAACCCATGTGTACTTATGTATGTCGCGGTGTTTGTAATAAGTGTTAGTTATTCTGAATCCATTGAGTTTACTTACCTGCAGGAGACGTTGCCCATTGCCATTGCAGCTACCAATAACAAAAGGGCCTATTACCCCTGCCCAAAGGTCAGAGTCAGTACCAACTTTGGCATTGAAGTCACCAAGAACAAGGGTAATATCTCATTTCTTGACAGAATTCAAAATATCCTGAAGTTGTTCATAAAACCTATCCTTCTCATCCTCAACGGCATCCTCAGTGGGGGCATAACAGCAGATAACATTCAAGTCTTTACCCCTTGTCTGAAATTTTGCTGTAAGAAACCTTTCATTAATGCACTCATATCCTAGAAGAGCATCACTAGCATGTCTGCTGAGAAGCAGACCCACGCCTTGGTGATGCTTATTGTCGTCCCTCCCTGAAAAGAGAAATTTAAGATTATTTTTAAGAATCTGACCTTTATCTGTCCATATGGTCTCTTGCAAGCCAAGAATATCTAAATTATAATGATGGAATTCTTGTGTGAGGACATCAAGAGAAAAAGCTCTGTGCAGAGACCTCACATTCCAACTAACTACGGAGAGAAAATGGTTATTGGGATGTTTAAAGAAACTATGTTTATTGAGAGAGGGAATGCCGACAATATCAAACAGCCCCCTAATCGCAGACATGGAAAAAAGACCCCACCACTAAAGGCTGAAGCCATCTACACTGGACGACTTGCTCCAATGTAGAATTTGACGATGCCAATAGAAGCAAAGAGTTCAGGTGCCTGCGATGACCTCTGCTCAGGATTATCCACCAGCTGATAAACATATCCTGCGAATCTATTCACTTGGGGCTGTCAACCCTCAAACAAACAGAAAACACAGCGGAAGATTTTCCCTCCACAGAAGCCCACCAGTGCAGCAAAATCAGGATCCATAATCAAGCTCAGAGCCATATATCTGTTAAGTCCAGTAGGTTTATATGGTCAGTACCAGGACCCTGTGTGGTTGACCACTACTCAGCAGGGTAGAAAAAAAAGAAAAGTAGCCATAGTTGTCCAGATTAGTAGGCCACACTAATCTGGCGGCCCTCCCCTTCCGTTCATTTCCACAAGAGAGTATCTAACGGTCTGCACCACGAGTACTAACGGTACTAACGGTACTAAACTAACTAACGGTACTAACGGTCTGCACCACGAGAAGGCGGGGTCGGACATTAGGTGCTAGGCCTGGCCGGTTCTGTGCATCATCACAGGGGATTGGTGCATAGCTCTCCTTCCAGTGACTACCTAGCTACCATTTAGCTCATTGTGTGCAAAAAAAAAGGTGCCGCTCAGAGGTAAAACAATCCAAATGTATTGTCGGCACTGTGTCTCCAAATGAATGCATGGTGAGCAATTTTTCAAAATGCAGTACGTATAATCGGGGTCTGAATAATCGAGTTTTGACCGTATTATTAAAACTATACACAAAACTTACGCTCTTCAAATGGAAAATTGCGTTAACCACTAAAGTGTGACGACGGAGTTTTTGGAACCGTTTGTACATTAATTTTACTTCAACCTTGTTAAGTTTGTTAGATTTGAATGCCACCGCCAGAAGTCACCCTTACAAGATTGATTCTAAAACAATTTTGAAATTCTAATCCTAGTAGAATATGTTATGCTAATGATATCTAGAAACAAAAAGTTTCTTTTATGATAAGTTTCAGACATTAAGATTTAAAATAAGCATTAAACCTCATTGTGATATTTAGGAAACCTTTTAGGCATTAAAGTTGGCTTTAGCTTTGTCATCTGATTCCATAAAGCTAAAAAGAATACAATAAATCGCTGAAAAGTGATACATTGAACCTCCTTCCTATTTATTTAAAAAACTGTAAGTTTAAAACATGGAAAATATTTATAAAAATGAATAAGTGGCTTGAATAATCCATGCCAAATTAATTTTATTTTAGCGTATCTTGAAATGTCACCTCAAGTTAGGGGCGGGGGTGGCTCAGTCGGTAACGCGCCAGGCTCGTAATCTGTAGTTCCCAGGTTCGAGTCCCAGCTGGGTCAGGGTTGAGATTTATCTCCGCAAAATTCCCCGCCCTCCCCACGGTCAGTAGGGGACACCGTTGGGCTTGGAAAGGCCGCCGTCCGTCGGATGGGACGTTAAGCCGTGTCCCCCGTGTGCGGGAGAGCCATACCCTGTGCACGTTAAAGAACACGCTGGATGGCTTTGACGGGAGGCTACCATCTGTCTCCCAACAGCTGTTCCAGTGGGTCCCCTCCCCCAACCTTCTCTGAGCGTTCGGGGTCCATGTGACCTGGCGGCCATTTAGCCTATGGTGTGTAAAAAAGTGTCGCTCAGAGGTAAAACAACCCAACCCACCTCAAGTTATTCTACACTTATCAGATCATCCTGTTTACAATACTAGTCTGCTGAATTCTAGATTTCTCCAGAGAATCTTTCGAGACCCGTGACCAGCATTTTATCGTATGCTTTAAATACTCCACTTAGTTCAATCAAATAATTGAGAAAGTTCAGGGGAATTTAAGGATTGCTGCAAAGCTCTTCGTGTTTTCAAATGCAACAGGCAATATGAAATCTTTCAAGTTGCACTTCGTAGCTGACATGCGCGATATGCAATGAGCAATTAAGTCTTCTAATTAATGTCCACAAACTTGTAATTAGGTTTTCCTTCCAGTTTACTTGACAGGAATTTAATTTCCTTTTGGACGAAATGAATTCGTATTCAGCAAATTACGTTGTAAAATCTTTGTGCATATTTCTTATGTCAGAATTTGTTGTAGATTGTAATATTGGATTTAAATTACGAAGTAAACAATGATATATACTTATAATACATAATATAGAAACTACTATCAAGATTCCCAAACCCATCCTTGAGTGAATATGTTACAGATTTACTTTCGGAGAAGAGAAGGAACAATTTCCATTCTTCTGTGCACGCCATTTCATTATTTTGCGACTCTCACAGCACCACACAGCTGAGGCACACAGGAAATTCGAAAACTTTCGTCACGAAATTATTCTTTGCCTACTACTTATTCATCCATTCACTACTACTTATTCATCCATACTACTGCTATTACCTTTTCATCCATACTGCTACTATTACTTTTTCATCCATACTGCTACTATTACTTTTTCATCCATACTGCTACTATTACTTTTTCATCCATACTGCTACTATTACTTTTTGTATCCATACCGCTACTATTACTTTTCCATCCATACTGCTACTATTACTTTTTCATCCATACTGCTACTATTACTTTTTCATCCATACTGCTACTATTATTTTTTCATCCATACTGCTACTATTACTTTTTCATCCATACTGCTACTATTACTTTTTCATCCATACTACTACTATTACTTTTTGTATCCATACTGCTACTATTACTTTTTCATCCATACTGCTACTATTACTTTTTCGTCCATACTGCTACTATTACCTTTTCGTCCATACTGCTACTATTACTTTTTCGTCCATACTGCTACTATTACTTTTTCGTCCATACTGCTACTATTACTTTTTCGTCCATACTGCTACTATTACTTTTTCATCCATACTGCTACTATTACTTTTTCATCCATACTGCTACTATTACTTTTTGATCCATACTGCTACTATTACTTTTTGATCCACACTGCTACTATTACTTTTTCATCCATACTGCTACTATTACTTTTTCATCCACACTGCTACTATTACCTTTTCATCCATACTGCTACTATTACTTTTTCATCCATACTGCTACTATTACTTTTTCATCCATACTGCTACTATTACTTTTTCATCCATACTGCTACTATTACTTTTTGATCCATACCGCTACTATTACTTTTTGATCGATACCGCTACTATTACTTTTTCATCCATACCGCTACTATTACTTTTCCATCCATACTGCTACTATTACTTTTCATCCATACTGCTACTATTACTTTTTCATCCATACTGCTACTATTATTTTTTCATCCATACTGCTACTATTACTTTTTCATCCATACTGCTACTATTACTTTTTCATCCATACTGCTACTATTACTTTTTCATCCATACTGCTACTATTACTTTTTCATCCATACTGCTACTATTACTTTTTCGTCCATACTGCTACTATTACTTTTTCGTCCATACTGCTACTATTACTTTTTCGTCCATACTGCTACTATTACTTTTTCGTCCATACTGCTACTATTACTTTTTCGTCCATACTGCTACTATTACTTTTTCGTCCATACTGCTACTATTACTTTTTCGTCCATACTGCTACTATTACTTTTTCGTCCATACTGCTACTATTACTTTTTCATCCATACTGCTACTATTACTTTTTCATCCATACTGCTACTATTACTTTTTGTATCCATACCGCTACTATTACTTTTCCATCCATACTGCTACTATTACTTTTTCATCCATACTGCTACTATTACTTTTTGATCCATACTGCTACTATTACTTTTTGATCCATACCGCTACTATTACTTTTTGATCCATACCGCTACTATTACTTTTTGATCCATACCGCTACTATTACTTTTCCATCCATACTGCTACTATTACTTTTTCATCCATACTGCTACTATTACTTTTTCATCCATACTGCTACTATTATTTTTTCATCCATACTGCTACTATTACTTTTTCATCCATACTGCTACTATTACTTTTTCATCCATACTACTACTATTACTTTTTGTATCCATACTGCTACTATTACTTTTTCATCCATACTGCTACTATTACTTTTTCGTCCATACTGCTACTATTACTTTTTCGTCCATACTGCTACTATTACTTTTTCGTCCATACTGCTACTATTACTTTTTCGTCCATACTGCTACTATTACTTTTTCGTCCATACTGCTACTATTACTTTTTCGTCCATACTGCTACTATTACTTTTTCATCCATACTGCTACTATTACTTTTTCATCCATACTGCTACTATTACTTTTTGATCCACACTGCTACTATTACTTTTTCATCCATACTGCTACTATTACTTTTTCATCCACACTGCTACTATTACCTTTTCATCCATACTGCTACTATTACTTTTTGATCCACACTGCTACTATTACTTTTTCATCCATACTGCTACTATTACTTTTTCATCCATACTGCTACTATTACTTTTTCATCCATACTGCGACTACTATTACTTCTCCCACCCATACCGCTACTATTGCTACTATTAGTCATCCATATTGCTACTACCTTTTCATCCATACTGCTACTACTACTTATTCATTCAAACAGCCCATAGCTGGTCTAGTGGTTAGACTACCTAACTTTAAACCAGCGGGCATGTCCCTGTGTATGTGTTTGAGAAATCACGGCAAGCTCATTGGAGCTTCCATGTTATCTCCGTCCTTTGTGTAGGGAAATACCTCCTTCTCTTAAAAAAAAGAACTACTACTAATTACCTCTTATTCGCACTCAAGATCGCTGCCCCATTTGTCCCTTTTACTCTAAAATTTTAAATGTGTTATTTGGTGAAAAGAAAAGATACTCTGATAAAGGGTATCCACTCTTTAATTAATGGTCTTGAACTAATAGCCCCTCAGTTTAATTTATGCAAATATAAATAAGATAATTTAGAAGCCTTCGGAATGCTGTTGGCAATGCAAGGAACATTTTTAAAAAATATTTTTCTCTCGGCTGATTATCGTTTCCAGGCCCGGATGTAAAAAAAAATAAGGATCAATCGAGACGGAAAGAAGTAAAAGGGTGGCTCAAGAGACTGGATTTCCATTGAAACAACATTTCCACTCAGTTGTAGAGATCTTTAGAAATTTTGGGGAAAATGCCTGAAATATACTCAAGTTTAATCATTACTAGCATTCTCAAAGAGGGAGAATATTGTTCTTTAGCCTTCCCTAGATCCGTCCCTGGTTACTGCCAATCTGATTGCAAGTAGCGGATGCAGTTGATCTCATCTCCAGCTTCCTTTTCTTCGTTCTCTCTGTTTTCTAGTAGAAATAAATCTGAAGACACACGCATATACAAAAATGCAAACTCTATTATTATAACATTTTAAACATTCCAATTTCTTTTGCATTTTTATTTAAAAGAACAAGGTCATCGCATTACCCCTTCTCCACTTCCTCTCTTACACCTGTTCCTGATCATCATTGGTAAACCAAATCAGCAGATCTCTTTCATTAAGAGTGAGTCTGATCTGGTTCGAGTCCTCACTTCTGCATTGAGAATTTTCTCTGCTAACCATCTTTTCTCCCTCGATGAGAAAGGAGACTTGGAAAGGCCGCCGTCCGTCGGATAAGATGTTAAGCTGTGGTGCAAGTGTGCAGGAAAAGCCATTTCTTGTGCGCATTAGTAGGACACATTGGATGCCCTTGGCGAAAAGCTTCCATCTGTCTCCTAACATCTGCTTAGTATATCCCCTTTCCCGAACCATCTCTGAGTCCTTACCTATCCACTCAGCGTATTCTGTGCCCAAAAGCACCATTCAGAAATAAAACAAACTAACCTAAATTAAATCATTTGAAAGGGAAATTTCTCTCCTCTATTTCAATAAAAGATCAAATAGTCGTTTGTCTTGCATTCGATGACGGAAGACAAAACACTAAGGCTAGATAAAGAAAAACAGATCTAGCCTTAGTAACATTCCCCTTCCCCGAGGCGCATATATATTTCCGAATCTTTGTCGCTGACTAATCTATCGGCATTCCTCTAGTCTCGTGAAGCGTTCGAAAGAGCAAAGTTTATATCCTAGAAATGATGGAACGATGTGCGTCTGTCATTTCCCAAGATCAGGTGTTGCTTTCTTCCTGATCATAGCTTTCGGTATAAGATGAACATCGAGAAACTGACAAGCTCCTATTTAGGACGTGATCACAAAGTAAACATCAACTTGTGCATCATCGCCTGTGCATAATAATCTCCGATCCGTTGTTCACTGGTCTTCTTGGATTCGTCGATTCTTCTTGCAGCAGTTATCGGAGCAGCAGCGTGAAACCATCACATAAAGGCAAGCTCTGCGAGGCTCCTCATCATCTGTAAAGGAGCGCAGATGCATGCCTCAGAGGCTGAGAATAGATCGATGGCTTGCTCTATTGAAATCGCCTTTTAACGTAAACACGCTGTGAACGAACTGTGCACCGTTCGAGTGTGACGAAACTTTGCGTAGAGTTCAGAAACTTAGTAGCTGATCTTCGAAGTTTGTAAGCTGATTCCTGGAAGCTGTAGAGAATTCGAGGCGGATTTTCGGCTGCTTTGTACGAAATGGCTTTGATTACTTCTCCTTAAAACTATGGAGGCCAGTTTGTCTTCGAACTTATTCTGATTCTCGTACATTTTAGTTGTGAAGTGCTTTCCTGGTTTGAACGATCTTTAGAGTTATTGTGCATGTTGAAGAGATTACCCGCACTTTAAAAGCACTCATGCATGACTGGCATTAATGTTTGAGCATTATTCATTTTGACTCCCAGTGTAAAGCCGTTACATGTTTCTGCAATTCAACATCAGGGTCAAGTAGGAAATATGATACGGTATCTCTTCTATGAAGTCGTGCTTGTGTAGTTACTATTTTCGGGGAGAAAATGGTTGCCTGTAAATACTAAGCCCTTATCTATTAGTAACAAATACATTCATATATTTCCTGGGAAGTTTCCTTATAAGAATTTTATATGAACTGGTTATTGAAATACACTTAAAGTGGGCTTTACTGCATTTATTCTTTGTCTCTAGGTATCGATTAGATCAAGGAAAGTTTCAATTTATTAATTAATTAGAAACAGGCAGCCTTCGATCTACTGCCTAATATTAATTATATTACGCATTAAATGCTTTTCGGATTTAATTATTACATTTATAAGTGGATTGAGTACGAATAGATTTGCGCATTTTCGTTACGTTCCCAAATACCATAATTCTGATCATCTTCGAGGCTTATTGTTCCCATAGCAACCCCTCCACTGGCTATACTGAAAAGAATTGATGGATGAACGAAATATCAGGCAGCATCACGAAACAATATCATAAACTGGAACAACGCATGTCGCCTCTGGCGCATATGAGAATCTGGTTTTCAAAGAGAATGAAGTTTTTCCTTTACCTAGTGTTTCTTTCCTTAAAACAGTGGTTCTCAACCTTTTATGCTTCACATACCCCCTGGAAATGTGTATGTTACTAGCGTACCCCTTGTATAGATAGATAAAACTATATTTATAGTATAACAATGGGAATAAAATAAAACATATATATCAGTGTTCTCAACCTTTTATGCTTCACGTACCCCCTGGAAATGTGTATGTTACTGGCGTACCCCTTGTATAGATAGATAAAACTATAGTTATAGTATAACAATGGGAATAAAATAAAACATATATATCAGTGGTTCTCAACCTTTTATGCTTCACGTACCCCCTGGAAATGTGTATGTTACTGGCGTACCCCTTGTATAGATAGATAAAACTATAGTTATAGTATAACAATGGGAATAAAATAAAACATATATATCAGTGGTTCTCAACCTTTTATGCTTCACGTACCCCCTGGAAATGTGTATGTAACTGGCGTACCCCTTGTATAGATAGATAAAACTATAGTTATAGTATAACAATGGGAATAAATTAAAACATATATATCAGTGGTTCTCAACCTTTTATGCTTCACGTACCCCCTGGAAATGTGTATGTAACTGGCGTACCCCTTGTATAGATAGATAAAACTATAGTTATAGTATAACAATGGGAATAAATTAAAACATATATATCAGTGGTTCTCAACCTTTTATGCTTCACGTACCCCCTGGAAATGTGTATGTAACTGGCGTACCCCTTGTATAGATAGATAAAACTATAGTTATAGTATAACAATGGGAATAAATTAAAACATATATATCAGTGGTTCTCAACCTTTTACGCTTCACGTACCCCCTGGAAATGTGTATGTAACTGGCGTACCCCTTGTATAGATAGATAAAACTATAGTTATAGCATAACAATGGGAATAAAATAAAACATATATATCAGTGGTTCTCAACCTTTTATGCTTCACGTACCCCCTGGAAATGTGTATGTAACTGGCGTACCCCTTGTATAGATAGATAAAACTATAGTTATAGTATAACAATGGGAATAAATTAAAACATATATTTCAGTGGTTCTCAACCTTTTATGCTTCACGTACCCCCTGGAAATGTGTATGTAACTGGCGTACCCCTTGTATAGATAGATAAAACTATAGTTATAGTATAACAATGGGAATAAAATAAAACATATATATCAGTGGTTCTCAACCTTTTATGCTTCACGTACCCCCTGGAAATGTGTATGTAACTGGCGTACCCCTTGTATAGATGGATAAAACTATAGTTATAGCATAACAATGGGAATAAAATAAAACATATATATCAGTGGTTCTCAACCTTTTATGCTTCACGTACCCCCTGGAAATGTGTATGTAACTGGCGTACCCCTTGTATAGATAGATAAAACTATAGTTATAGTATAACAATGGGAATAAAATAAAACATATATATCAGTGGTTCTCAACCTTTTATGCTTCACGTACCCTTTGGAAATGTGTATGTAACTGGCGTACCCCTTGTATAGATAGATAAAACTATAGTTATAGTATAACAATGGGAATAAAATAAAACATATATATCAGTGGTTCTCAACCTTTTATGCTTCACGTACCCCCTGGAAATGTGTATGTAACTGGCGTACCCCTTGTATAGATAGATAAAACTATAGTTATAGTATAACAATGGGAATAAAATAAAACATATATATCAGTGGTTCTCAACCTTTTATGCTTCACATAGCCCCTGGAAATGTGTATGTAACTGGCGTACCCCTTGTATAGATAGATAAAACTATAGTTATAGTATAACAATAGGAATAAAATAAAACATATATATCAGTGGTTCTCAACCTTTTATGCTTCACGTACCCCCTGGAAATGTGTATGTTACTGGCGTACCCCTTGTATAGATAGATAAAACTATATTTATAGTATAACAATGGGAATAAAATAAAACATATATATCAGTGGTTCTCAACCTTTTATGCTTCACGTACCCCCTGGAAATGTGTATGTTACTGGCGTACCCCTTGTATAGATAGATAAAACTATAGTTATAGTATAACAATGGGAATAAAATAAAACATATATATCAGTGGTTCTCAACCTTTTATGCTTCACGTACCCCCTGGAAATGTGTATGTAACTGGCGTACCCCTTGTATAGATAGATAAAACTATAGTTATAGTGTAACAATGGGAATAAAATAAAACACATATATCAGTGGTTCTCAACCTTTTATGCTTCACGTACCCCCTGGAAATGTGTATGTAACTGGCGTACCCCTTGTATAGATAGATAAAACTATAGTTATAGTATAACAATGGGAATAAAATAAAACACATATATCAGTGGTTCTCAACATTTTATGCTTCACGTACCACCTGGAAATGTGTATGTAACTGGCGTACCCCTTGTATAGATAGATAAAACTATAGTGATAGTATAACAATGGGAATAAAATAAAACATATATATCAGTGGTTCTCAACCTTTTATGCTTTACGTACCCCCTGGAAATGTGTACGTAACTGGCGTACCCCTTGTATAGATAGATAAAACTATAGTTATAGTATAAAATTGGGAATAAATTAAAACATATATATCAGTGGTTCTCAACCTTTTATGCTTCACGTACCCCCTGGAAATGTGTATGTAACTGGCGTACCCCTTGTATAGATAGATAAAACTATAGTTATAGTATAACAATGGGAATAAATTAAAACATATATATCAGTGGTTCTCAACCTTTTATGCTTCACGTACCCCCTGGAAATGTGTATGTAACTGGCGTACCCCTTGTATAGATAGATAAAACTATAGTTATAGCATAACAATGGGAATAAAATAAAACATATATATCAGTGGTTCTCAACCTTTTATGCTTCACGTACCCCCTGGAAATGTGTATGTTACTGGCGTACCCCTTGTATAGATAGATAAAACTATATTTATAGTATAACAATGGGAATAAAATAAAACATATATATCAGTGGTTCTCAACCTCTTATGCTTCACGTACCCCCTGGAAATGTGTATGTTACTGGCGTACCCCTTGTATAGATAGATAAAACTATATTTATAGTATAACAATGGGAATAAAATAAAACATATATATCAGTGGTTCTCAACCTTTTATGCTTCACGTACCCCCTGGAAATGTGTATGTAACTGGCGTACCCCTTGTATAGATAGATAAAACTATAGTTATAGTATAAAATTGGGAATAAATTAAAACATATATATCAGTGGTTCTCAACCTTTTATGCTTCACGTACCCCCTGGAAATGTGTATGTAACTGGCGTACCCCTTGTATAGATAGATAAAACTATAGTTATAGCATAACAATGGGAATAAAATAAAACATATATATCAGTGGTTCTCAACCTTTTATGCTTCACGTACCCCCTGGAAATGTGTATGTAACTGGCGTACCCCTTGTATAGATAGATAAAACTATAGTTATAGTATAACAATGGGAATAAATTAAAACATATATATCAGTGGTTCTCAACCTTTTATGCTTCACGTACCCCCTGGAAATGTGTATGTAACTGGCGTACCCCTTGTATAGATAGATAAAACTATAGTTATAGTATAACAATGGGAATAAATTAAAACATATATATCAGTGGTTCTCAACCTTTTATGCTTCACGTACCCCCTGGAAATGTGTATGTAACTGGCGTACCCCTTGTATAGATAGATAAAACTATAGTTATAGTATAACAATGGGAATAAATTAAAACATATATATCAGTGGTTCTCAACCTTTTATGCTTCACGTACCCCCTGGAAATGTGTATGTAACTGGCGTACCCCTTGTATAGATAGATAAAACTATAGTTATAGTATAACAATGGGAATAAAATAAAACATATATATCAGTGGTTCTCAACCTTTTATGCTTCACGTACCCCCTGGAAATGTGTATGTAACTGGCGTACCCCTTGTATAGATAGATAAAACTATAGTTATAGTATAACAATGGGAATAAAATAAAACATATATATCAGTGGTTCTCAACCTTTTATGCTTCACATAGCCCCTGGAAATGTGTATGTAACTGGCGTACCCCTTGTATAGATAGATAAAACTATAGTTATAGTATAACAATAGGAATAAAATAAAACATATATATCAGTGGTTCTCAACCTTTTATGCTTCACGTACCCCCTGGAAATGTGTATGTTACTGGCGTACCCCTTGTATAGATAGATAAAACTATATTTATAGTATAACAATGGGAATAAAATAAAACATATATATCAGTGGTTCTCAACCTTTTATGCTTCACGTACCCCCTGGAAATGTGTATGTTACTGGCGTACCCCTTGTATAGATAGATAAAACTATAGTTATAGTATAACAATGGGAATAAATTAAAACATATATATCAGTGGTTCTCAACCTTTTATGCTTCACGTACCCCTTGGAAATGTGTATGTAACTGGCGTACCCCTTGTATAGATAGATAAAACTATAGTTATAGTACAACAATGGGATAAAATAAAACATATATATCAGTGGTTCTCAACCTTTTATGCTTCACGTACCCTTTGGAAATGTGTATGTAACTGGCGTACCCCTTGTATAGATAGATAAAACTATAGTTATAGTATAACAATGGGATTAAAATAAAACATATATATCAGTGATTCTCAACCTTTTATGCTTCACGTACCCCCTGGAAATGTGTATGTAATTGGCGTACCCCTTGTATAGATAGATAAAAGTATAGTTATATTATAACAATAGGAATAAAATAAAACATATATATCAGTGGTTCTCAACCTTTTATGCTTCACGTACCCCCTGGAAATGTGTATGTAACTGGCGTACCCCTTGTATAGATAGATAAAACTATAGTTATAGTATAACAATAGGAATAAAATAAAACATATATATCAGTGGTTCTCAACCTTTTATGCTTCACGTACCCACTGGAAATGTGTATGTAACTGGCGTGCCCCTTCTATAGATAGATAAAACTATAGTTATAGTATAACAATGGGAATAAAATAAAACATATATATCAGTGGTTCTCACCCTTTTATGCTACACGTACCCCCTGGAAATGTGTATGTAACTGGCGTATCCCTTGTATAGATAGATAAAACTATAGTTATAGTATAACAATGGGAATAAAACATATATATCCGTGGTTCTCAACCTTTTATGCTTCACGTACCCCCTGGAAATGTGTATGTAACTGGCGTATCCCTTGTATAGATAGATAAAACTATAGTTATAGTATAACAATAGGAATAAAATAAAACATATATATCAGTGGTTCTCACCCTTTTATGCTTCACGTACCCCCTGGAAATGTGTATGTAACTGGCGTATCCCTTGTATAGATAGATAAAACTATAGTTATAGTATAACAATGGGAATAAAACATATATATCCGTGGTTCTCAACCTTTTATGCTTCACCTACCCCCTGGAAATGTGTATGTAACTGGCGTATCCCTTGTATAGATAGATAAAACTATAGTTATAGTATAACAATGGGAATAAAACATATATATCCGTGGTTCTCAACCTTTTATGCTTCACGTACCCCCCGGAAATGTGTATGTAACTGGCGTATCCCTTGTATAGATAGATAAAACTATAGTTATAGTATAACAATAGGAATAAAATAAAACATATATATCAGTGGTTCTCAACCTTTTATGCTTCACGTACCCCCTGGAAATGTGTATATAACTGGCGTACCCCTTGTATAGATAGATAAAACTATAGTTATAGTATAACAATGGGAATAAAATAAAACATATATATCAGTGGTTCTCAACCTTTTATGCTTCACGTACCCCCTGGAAATGTGTATGTAACTGGCGTACCCCTTGTATAGATAGATAAAACTATAGTTATAGTATAACAATAGGAATAAAATAAAACATATATATCAGTGGTTCTCAACCTTTTATGCTTCGCGTACCCCCTGGAAATGTGTATGTAACTGGCGTATCCCTTGTATAGATAGATAAAACTATAGTTATAGTATAACAATAGGAATAAAATAAAACATATATATCAGTGGTTCTCAACCTTTTATGCTTCACGTACCCCCTGGAAATGTGTATGTAACTGGCGTATCCCTTGTATAGATAGATAAAACTATAGTTATAGTATAACAATAGGAATAAAATAAAACATATATATCAGTGGTTCTCAACCTTTTATGCTTCACGTACCCCCTGGAAATGTGTATGTAACTGGCGTACCCCTTGTATAGCTAGATAAAACTATAGTTATAGTATAACAATAGGAATAAAATAAAACTTATATATCAGTGGTTCTCAACCTTTTATGCTTCACGTACCCCCTGGAAATGTGTATGTAACTGGCGTACCCCTTGTATAGATAGATAAAACTATAGTTATAGTATAACAATGGGAATAAAATAAAACATATATATCAGTGGTTCTCAACCTTTTATGCTTCACGTACCCCCTGGAAATGTGTATGTAACTGGCGTACCCCTTGTATAGATAGATAAAACTATAGTTATATTATAACAATGGGAATAAAATAAAACATATTTATATGTGGTTCTCAACGTTTTATGCTTCACGTACTCCCTGGAAATGTGTATGTAACTGGCGTACCCCTTCTATAGATAGATAAAACTATAGTTATATTATAACAATGGGAATAAAATAAAACATATATATCAGTGGTTCTCAACCTTTTATGCTTCACGTACCCCCTGGAAATGTGTATGTAACTGGCGTACCCTTTGTATAGATAGATAAAACTATAGTTATAGTATAACAATAGGAATAAAATAAAACATATATATCAGTGTTTCTCAACCTTTTATGCTTCACGTACCCCCTGGAAATGTGTATGTAACTGGAGTACCCCTTGTATAGATAGATAAAACTATAGTTATAGTATAACAATAGGAATAAAATAAAACATATATATCAGTGGTTCTCAACCTTTTATGCTTCACGTACCCCCTGGAAATGTGTATGTTACTGGCGTACCCCTTGTATAGATAGATAAAACTATATTTATAGTATAACAATGGGAATAAAATAAAACATATATATCAGTGGTTCTCAACCTTTTATGCTTCACGTACCCCCTGGAAATGTGTATGTAACTGGCGTACCCCTTGTATAGATAGATAAAACTACAGTTATATTATAACAATGGGAATAAAATAAAACATATATATCAGTGTTTCTCAACCTTTTATGCTTCACGTACCCCCTGGAAATGTGTATGTAACTGGCGTACCCCTTGTATAGATAGATAAAACTATAGTTATAGTATAACAATAGGAATAAAATAAAACATATATATCAGTGTTTCTCAACCTTTTATGCTTCACGTACCCCCTGGAAATGTGTATGTATCTGGCGTACCCCTTGTATAGATAGATAAAACTATAGTTATATTATAACAATAGGAATAAAATAAAACATATATATCAGTGTTTGTCAACCTTTTATGCTTCACGTACCCCCTGGAAATGTGTATGTAACTGGCGTACCCCTTGTATAGATAGATAAACTATAGTTATATTATAACAATAGGAATAAAATAAAACATATATATCAGTGTTTGTCAACCTTTTATGCTTCACGTACCCCCTGGAAATGTGTATGTAACTGGCGTACCCCTTGTATAGATAGATAAAAGTATAGTTATAGTATAACAATGGGAATAAAATAAAACATATATATCAGTGGTTCTCAACCTTTTATGCTTCACGTACCCTTTGGAAATGTGTATGTAACTGGCGTACCCCTTGTATAGATAGATAAAACTATAGTTATAGTATAACAATGGGAATAAAATAAAACATATATATCAGTGGTTCTCAACCTTTTATGCTTCACGTACCCCCTGGAAATGTGTATGTAACTGGCGTATCCCTTGTATAGATAGATAAAACTATAGTTATAGTATAACAATAGGAATAAAATAAAACATATATATCAGTGGTTCTCAACCTTTTATGCTTCACGTACCCCCTGGAAATGTGTATGTAACTGGCGTACCCCTTGTATAGATAGATAAAACTATAGTTATAGTATAACAATAGGAATAAAATAAAACATATATATCAGTGGTTCTCAACCTTTTATGCTTCACGTACCCCCTGGAAATGTGTATGTAACTGGCGTACCCCTTGTATAGATAGATAAAACTATAGTTATAGTATAACAATGGGAATAAAATAAAACATATATATCAGTGGTTCTCAACCTTTTATGCTTCACGTACCCCCTGGAAATGTGTATGTAACTGGCGTACCCCTTGTATAGATAGATAAAACTATAGTTATATTATAACAATGGGAATAAAATAAAACATATTTATATGTGGTTCTCAACGTTTTATGCTTCACGTACTCCCTGGAAATGTGTATGTAACTGGCGTACCCCTTCTATAGATAGATAAAACTATAGTTATATTATAACAATGGGAATAAAATAAAACATATATATCAGTGGTTCTCAACCTTTTATGCTTCACGTACCCCCTGGAAATGTGTATGTAACTGGCGTACCCTTTGTATAGATAGATAAAACTATAGTTATAGTATAACAATAGGAATAAAATAAAACATATATATCAGTGTTTCTCAACCTTTTATGCTTCACGTACCCCCTGGAAATGTGTATGTAACTGGCGTACCCCTTGTATAGATAGATAAAACTACAGTTATATTATAACAATGGGAATAAAATAAAACATATATATCAGTGTTTCTCAACCTTTTATGCTTCACGTACTCCCTGGAAATGTGTATGTAACTGGCGTACCCCTTCTATAGATAGATAAAACTATAGTTATATTATAACAATGGGAATAAAATAAAACATATATATCAGTGGTTCTCAACCTTTTATGCTTCACGTACCCCCTGGAAATGTGTATGTAACTGGCGTACCCCTTGTATAGATAGATAAAACTATAGTTATAGTATAACAATAGGAATAAAATAAAACATATATATCAGTGTTTCTCAACCTTTTATGCTTCACGTACCCCCTGGAAATGTGTATGTAACTGGCGTACCCCTTGTATAGATAGATAAAACTATAGTTATATTATAACAATAGGAATAAAATAAAACATATATATCAGTGTTTGTCAACCTTTTATGCTTCACGTACCCCCTGGAAATGTGTATGTAACTGGCGTACCCCTTGTATAGATAGATAAAACTATAGTTATAGTATAACAATGGGAATAAAATAAAACATATATATCAGTGGTTCTCAACCTTTTATGCTTCACGTACCCTTTGGAAATGTGTATGTAACTGGCGTACCCCTTGTATAGATAGATAAAACTATAGTTATAGTATAACAATGGGAATAAAATAAAACATATATATTAGTGGTTCTCAACCTTTTATGCTTCACGTACCCTTTGGAAATGTGTACGTAACTGGCGTACCCCTTGTATAGATAGATAAAACTATAGTTATAGTATAACAATGGGAATAAAATAAAACATATATATCAGTGTTTCTCAACCTTTTATGCTTCACGTACCCCCTGGAAATGTGTATGTAACTGGCGTACCCCTTGTATAGATAGATAAAACTATAGTTATAGTATAACAATAGGAATAAAATAAAACATATATATCAGTGTTTCTCAACCTTTTATGTTTCACGTACCCCCTGGAAATGTGTATGTATCTGGCGTACCCCTTGTATAGATAGATAAAACTATAGTTATATTATAACAATAGGAATAAAATAAAACATATATATCAGTGTTTGTCAACCTTTTATGCTTCACGTACCCCCTGGAAATGTGTATGTAACTGGCGTACCCCTTGTATAGATAGATAAACTATAGTTATATTATAACAATAGGAATAAAATAAAACATATATATCAGTGTTTGTCAACCTTTTATGCTTCACGTACCCCCTGGAAATGTGTATGTAACTGGCGTACCCCTTGTATAGATAGATAAAAGTATAGTTATAGTATAACAATGGGAATAAAATAAAACATATATATCAGTGGTTCTCAACCTTTTATGCTTCACGTACCCTTTGGAAATGTGTATGTAACTGGCGTACCCCTTGTATAGATAGATAAAACTATAGTTATAGTATAACAATGGGAATAAAATAAAACATATATATCAGTGGTTCTCAACCTTTTATGCTTCACGTACCCCCTGGAAATGTGTATGTAACTGGCGTATCCCTTGTATAGATAGATAAAACTATAGTTATAGTATAACAATAGGAATAAAATAAAACATATATATCAGTGGTTCTCAACCTTTTATGCTTCACGTACCCCCTGGAAATGTGTATGTAACTGGCGTACCCCTTGTATAGATAGATAAAACTATAGTTATAGTATAACAATAGGAATAAAATAAAACATATATATCAGTGGTTCTCAACCTTTTATGCTTCACGTACCCCCTGGAAATGTGTATGTAACTGGCGTACCCCTTGTATAGATAGATAAAACTATAGTTATAGTATAACAATGGGAATAAAATAAAACATATATATCAGTGGTTCTCAACCTTTTATGCTTCACGTACCCCCTGGAAATGTGTATGTAACTGGCGTACCCCTTGTATAGATAGATAAAACTATAGTTATATTATAACAATGGGAATAAAATAAAACATATTTATATGTGGTTCTCAACGTTTTATGCTTCACGTACTCCCTGGAAATGTGTATGTAACTGGCGTACCCCTTCTATAGATAGATAAAACTATAGTTATATTATAACAATGGGAATAAAATAAAACATATATATCAGTGGTTCTCAACCTTTTATGCTTCACGTACCCCCTGGAAATGTGTATGTAACTGGCGTACCCTTTGTATAGATAGATAAAACTATAGTTATAGTATAACAATAGGAATAAAATAAAACATATATATCAGTGTTTCTCAACCTTTTATGCTTCACGTACCCCCTGGAAATGTGTATGTAACTGGCGTACCCCTTGTATAGATAGATAAAACTACAGTTATATTATAACAATGGGAATAAAATAAAACATATATATCAGTGTTTCTCAACCTTTTATGCTTCACGTACTCCCTGGAAATGTGTATGTAACTGGCGTACCCCTTCTATAGATAGATAAAACTATAGTTATATTATAACAATGGGAATAAAATAAAACATATATATCAGTGGTTCTCAACCTTTTATGCTTCACGTACCCCCTGGAAATGTGTATGTAACTGGCGTACCCCTTGTATAGATAGATAAAACTATAGTTATAGTATAACAATAGGAATAAAATAAAACATATATATCAGTGTTTCTCAACCTTTTATGCTTCACGTACCCCCTGGAAATGTGTATGTAACTGGCGTACCCCTTGTATAGATAGATAAAACTATAGTTATATTATAACAATAGGAATAAAATAAAACATATATATCAGTGTTTGTCAACCTTTTATGCTTCACGTACCCCCTGGAAATGTGTATGTAACTGGCGTACCCCTTGTATAGATAGATAAAACTATAGTTATAGTATAACAATGGGAATAAAATAAAACATATATATCAGTGGTTCTCAACCTTTTATGCTTCACGTACCCTTTGGAAATGTGTATGTAACTGGCGTACCCCTTGTATAGATAGATAAAACTATAGTTATAGTATAACAATGGGAATAAAATAAAACATATATATCAGTGGTTCTCAACCTTTTATGCTTCACGTACCCCTTGGAAATGTGTATGTAACTGGCGTATCCCTTGTATAGATAGATAAAACTATAGTTATAGTATAACAATAGGAATAAAATAAAACATATATATCAGTGGTTCTCAACCTTTTATGCTTCACGTACCCCCTGGAAATGTGTATGTAACTGGCGTACCCCTTGTATAGATAGATAAAACTATAGTTATAGTATAACAATAGGAATAAAATAAAACATATATATCAGTGGTTCTCAACCTTTTATGCTTCACGTACCCCCTGGAAATGTGTATGTAACTGGCGTACCCCTTGTATAGATAGATAAAAGTACAGTTATATTATAACAATGGGAATAAAATAAAACATATATATCAGTGGTTCTCAACCTTTTATGCTTCACGTACCCCCTGGAAATGTGTATGTAACTGGCGTACCCCTTGTATAGATAGATAAAACTACAGTTATATTATAACAATGGGAATAAAATAAAACATATATATCAGTGTTTGTCAACGTTTTATGCTTCACGTACCCCCTGGAAATGTGTATGTAACTGGCGTACCCCTTGTATAGATAGATAAAACTATAGTTATAGTATAACAATGGGAATAAAATAAAACATATATATCAGTGGTTCTCAACCTTTTATGCTTCACGTACCCCCTGGAAATGTGTATGTAACTGGCGTACCCCTTGTATAGATAGATAAAACTATAGTTATAGTATAACAATGGGAATAAAATAAAATGTATATATATATATACACATTAAATTTTGTACTTAACTTACATCTAGCGACTTTTCAGCTCTCACGACATACCCCAAAAAATGTTACCGCATGCCCGACGTTGAGAACCCCTTCCTTAAAGGTTTTAATTTGAACTAGCGGATGATAAGGAAAATGCAAATAGTATTTTATTAGTAATTATACAACGTAAATGTATTCGTTTTTCAATTCTAAACTTTAAAATTTTGCTTTTCCGATACCTCTCTCAGAAAAGTGGGTAGATTATTGCTGCCAGAGGAATATCTCTTGAAAAGCTGCCATTAAAATTTCAAATATCTATTATATACAAATTATTTCTAAAATTCGTTAACAGCTAGGCCCATTCCTTAGGAGAAATTCCATTTTAATGATTGATCATAAGCGTTTCCTCTATGATATGATCATCAGACCGTTGATTCTCTATACTTCACCAATATGGGCGAATATTACACCCACCAATATTCGTAAGATTCAGGTCTTACAGAACATGATTTTGAGAACTGCGTCGATGCCCCCTGGTTTGTCACTAACAGACAACTTCATAAAGACCTGGGCATCGACCATATAGATACACATATAAAACGCACCTCAAAAAGATTTTTTGAGGCTGTAAGCAATAATCCAAATGATGAACCAATGATATCTTTATGATGGAGATGGTTAGGGGTAAAATTATTACACGGTACATCGAATATGATTATACGATCTACGATCTACGTTAACAGCTCTGCCATTTCCATATTTAGTGAACTGTAAAGACGCCGTCCCGTGGCCGAGTGGTTAGCTCGCTTGGCTACTGATCTAAGGGACCTGGGTTCGAGCCGCGGATTAAGGCATGTCTGTGTGTGTTGTTTTTCAGTTGAGGTCCTGCCATCCTCTCAGATCTTTCTACTATGGCATATAAACTGACAGGCTCCTGTCAGACCTCTGTGGCAAGCAGCTGCTTGAGGTGGTATTTATTATTTTTTTATTTAAAAATATATAATATATTAAAACTATCTAAATATTTGAAAAATGCGGATTATAATATTTCATTAAAACCAGTCCTACTGAAATAGTGTTTTCTAATTATAATTTTCATTGTATCCAATGGCAATTTCATGACGCTCACATTCCACCAACAACATTTAAAATTTCTATCATTAATACATCGCTGCAATATTCGTTTGAAATTTTGGAATTTTCAAATTTTCTACCACTAAACGGCGCTATAGTTTTCGGAAGATTCCAAAAGAGCGAATCATAATATTTCATCAATTCCTATCTAACCCGAAAAAGAATTTTTAATTTATCTCTAAAAACAAACAATTATCTGCTAAAAGAACAAGGTTGTGCTTTCCCGTCAACTCATTGTTGACAGTGGGAATTTCGTGACCTTCACATTCAACCAAAATTCAAGAAAATTTCAAATTTCCAGCATGAATACATCGTTTGCAATATTCATTTGAAATTTTGAAATTTTTCGACTTTCTTCACCTCTAGAGGGCATAATTATAGCTTTAGAGAGATTCGGAAAGTGCATATCGTAATATTTCATCAATATAAAAAAAAAATACCCCCTCAAGCAGCTGCTTGCCACAGAGGTCTGACAGGAGCCTGTCAGTTTATATGCCACAGTAGGAGATCTGAGAGGATGGCAGGACCTCAGCAGAAAAACGACACACACATCCATGCCTAATCCGGGGCTCGAACCCAGGTCCTTTTACATAAAAATAATTTTTAACTTATCTCTTTACATTAAAAAGTTCGATGTCTACAGCTGGATGGACAGACAAACAGATGTACAGACAGAAAGATGATAAACATCACCATCGTGATCATCCTCAAGCAGCCATGGGCTACGGAGGACCAACCAGACCGTGTCATTTAGTTTTCCAAGCATATCTGTCCTGAGCTACATCTGCTGCATCCCGCTACATGCACCAATTGTAACAAGGTCCTGTTTGACATTGTCTGCTCACCGCATCCTAGGTCATCCCCTCTTTCTGAGGCCATTAGGCATATTGTTCATAACCCTATTCGCTAATGTATAATGATCCATAAGGGCAATATGGCCAAATCAACGGAGTCTCACAGTAGGCTTCTCAAAGGAGGTTGCGGACTCCTTTGCCTAACTTCATCATTACTTACAAAGTTGAAGCACCTAATGCCCAAGATACTGCATAAGTATCTAGAATCAAAAGCATCAAGTTTCCTGTTATCTTGTTTACAAAGCGTCCAAGTTTCACTACCATAATTAATCCTAGAAAGAACGAAACTATTATAGTCTAAATTTAATCTTTAGGTGTATGAGCCAATTTCTTCACACTCTCCATAGATTCTTAAAAGTTCCGGCAGCAATCTCTATTCGTCTGTTCACCAGTATATCACCAGTATCTGTTACATAGTTCGCAAGATAATTAAACTGAGACACCTGCTCAAGATTTCAACCATTCAGATTAACTGAATCACAGCCTGCCTCACCAATTTTCATCACTTTATTTTTCTCTCTGTTTATAACCAAACCTACTCTACTATCAGTCTCATCAACAGCTCGAATGAAAGAGTTCATCTCATCAACATCATCTACTAAAAAGGCTAAATCATCAGCATAATCTAAATCAGAAATTTTGAGATCTCTAGACCATTTAAGGCCTAAATATTTCCTTTACAGTGAATTCGGCATAACATAATCAATAACCAAACTAAAGAGAAAAGGAGACAAAATGCACTCTTGTCGAACATCAGAAGTAATGTTAAACAAATTGTTACAAACCTTACCAACTCTCCTCACACACAATTCAATGTTATTAGAGAAAGCTTTCATTATGTTAACTAGCTTGTCTTTTATACCATATGATCTCACAATCAACCACAAATTATGACGATCAATAGAGTCAAAAGCTTATTTTTGAAATCAACAAAGTTCGTAATCAAAGGTTTCTGAAACTCAACATTTCTCAAGAATCTAAATAAAAAAATAAATACCCCCTCAAGCAGCTGCTTGCCACAGAGGTCTGACAGGAGCCTGTCAGTTTATATGCCATAGTAGAAGATCTGTGAGGATGGCAGGCCCTCAGCAGAAAAACAACACAAACGTTCATGCCTTACCCGGAGCTCGAACCCAGGTCCTGCCACTTCTGATTCCACATTACTCATCACGCAATTGACTGTCAACCAGATTCTTAATTCTATTAAGTACAATCATACAAAGAACTTTACCTGGAACAGAAAGCAGGATGATTCCCCTATAGTTATCACAAGAACTGCGATCACCTTTTTGTAAAAATTACCCGTCGTAAATTATCATTTGAAGAATCACTGCTATTTTAGTTATAATTTACAATATTAATTTATTATATATATTTTATTATATGCTATTTTGATGACCTTGACAGGAGACTTCCCTTTGTCTTCTAATTTGCTTTCCAGTGGATCCCTTATTCCTTGACTTCTTTGAGCCCTTGTAGTCTTTGTGACCTGGTTATCCCACTGTAAGCAAAAAGTGCCGAAGTAAAATAACACTGGTCTACAAAAAAAACTTCTTTTCCCTCCCTTCCAAAATTTTGTCTGATTTTTATGTTTTTGAGGGTGCTGAATCCGAATCTGACAGCCAATTTGTTCTTTCACCTGAAAGTTTTCTAGAGATATGGGTTTAATTTGAAAAAATACTAATTTACTCAGAGAAGATAAATATATTTTACCAAATATATTCATTCACATTATGAAAAGTTAAAGCTGACACTAATAAATCGTGATGCATGTAAATATTTACACAAAAAATTATCTTGTTGTCTTCTTTCGCTTATATTTTATCTCTGGAGCCTATCGCTGCAGGGTCCAACAGTAGCCCTCCAACATACTCTCGTTCCATTTGACGCTATATCGTTTTTTCATTTTGGATATGTTCTTGATGGAACCTTTTTTCCGAAGATAAAAAGCTTCCACTAGTTCGAAAACGAATAAAATCATATATATTCACAAAACACGTCATTTTCTCAAAAAAAGCCCTCTCACGAAAATAGTGCCTGATATAATCATTTGAATGCCAGATTCGGATTCAGCACCCTGAAATCTATATAGTACACTTATTTGTTTTCGAGGGAGGATTTTCATGCAGACCATTATAATCGAACCCAGACGTATGCAGCAACATGACACAAAAACACCTGAAAACACGACTTTTGCTTCTTTGTTGATAAGATTCAATTTGTGGAGTAATTCCTTAGAGTGGAAATCTTGAAACATGAAGGCTAAAAAATCAGTCGTCGAAAACATCTATCTGAAACTCTTTTCATGGAGGGTGGCATCGATATTTTTTCCAACAATAAAAATGCTCCATTTTTTTTTAAAGTGATGTGTGGAATGAAAATAACTCAGTTGACAATCTTTCACTATATGAAGGATGATTCAGATAATTCCTGGTTGTTTGCGAGAAAAATGTCGTATTGTACAGTCGCTCAAAAAAGTATCCGAACATTATGGTTGATTACCGAATGTAGAAAAAATATCTGGCAACGACTTTTTTAGGAATTGGTGATCTGGCAACCTTCGTGTTACGTGATTACAGAATTCAGGAAAAATATCTGGAGCGTGTACAGCAACTGTACACGCTCCAGTTACCGTTCACAGCAAACTGGAGCGTGTGCAGACTGCACACGCTCCAGTTTGCTGTGAACGGTAACTGCACACGCTCAATATTTCCGTGAGTGAACCCACACGATCTAGTATCAAAATAATATGACCACCTACAATCGCTCAAAAAAGTATCCGAACACTACGGTTGATTACAGAATTCAGAAAAAATATCTGGCAACGATTTTTTTAGAAATTAGTGATCTGGCAACCTTCGTGTCACGTGACACGAAGGTTGCCAGATCACTAATTTCTAAAAAAATCGTTGCCAGATATTTTTTCTGAATTCTGTAATCAACCATAGTGTTCGGATACTTTTTTAAGCGACTGTACAACAATTTTTTGAAGGGCACGGGAATTTTGGAGCTTGTAGTAATATGTTCTTTAGACGCGATATTAAATGACATAGAAATTCAGTAAAAAATATAAAAAATTAAAAAATAAAGATTAAACGTAAATAGCTCTAAATGCCGAGAATGCGAACATTTGATTGCACTGAAAATAAACAAGCAAAAGCGATTATAAAAGCTTCAAGAATCTTGCTTCAGATTCCATTCCACGATTTTCACAGGAGGGACAACTTACACTTTGAACAAGAGTGATAAAAATACCTCTGAAGTCTCACGAGCAACGCCATTAAGTAACTAGAGCACTTAGCTTCGGATGACGGAATTTGGAATTACTTTTAGACTGTGCCTAACGTCGTGAATAAGTTCCTGTTGAAATTGAGAGAAAAAAAAATTCATAGTTAGCTGTAAATTACGAACAACCATAACAATTTCGTTTTACGGTAAAGAAATGCAACAAGAGCGTTTACAGAAACAAAAATGGTATTGCCAATTTGTTGACAAGCTATGGGACTTGCCGAATTAGTTTCGGAAGGATTAGTTACAGCGGACATTGGAAATGCTTTTAAAATTGTTCCACTTAGCAAGGGTCAAATGATTAGTCGGAAAACATTTCAAATTTATGAACATCAGGAGAAGTGCAATCTCGACTCCTCGCTACATGACGAATTTTAACTGAGAAAAACTCCAACTCCATCGATAGGGCGAGCTTTACACCTCCACCATCTGCTACTTGGAATCGTCGACTCAACTGCTACTTTGTTAGACGCATCGGTTGGAGTGTCAGTAATGACTCTTTTCTGTCACTAATGGAAGCAGCAATAGTTTGAAGTGATTGTATATCTTCACATGACCTCAGCTGTTATGAAATGCTCTTCAAAACTCTTGAGATGGGGTTTTCGACAAACTTGTGGAACTCAACTTTTTCTGCAATCTATTTCTACTGTCTTTCCAACAATATTATATTTGCGAAGACTTCTCATTCCAGTCCTCTACTATAAATCAAAACTGTCACAGTGCTTCGCGAAATAAATCTTGTTGTTTCCCACTGAAGTCTCAGCAGAAGCACGACGTTAAATAGTCTTCGATTATTATCAACAGGATATCTTTCCTATTTGTAGCTAAAGTGGCATTTTTGTAAGGGTGTCACATCAGACCTTTCAAGACTTACTGAGTTTACCTTTTATTGTAACTCCCATGAAGATGACGAAAAAAATTCACAAACTTTGAGGATTTTTGCAATACATTTATGTGCAACGAAATTACAAGTTTATCAGCAAAGGTAGTTCTCGATTTGCGGGGTTAAGATTTACGCGAATTTGGATTTATACCGTTCATTAATATTAATTTAGGTATATTGTCAGTTTGCACGATCGAAAATATTTACATTGACATGGTTTGAAACGAACCTTCACAGCCTGATAACAGAAATCCTAGGAATTGTATTGATAAAACACTCACTTTGTAGAAAAAGTAGCAGAGGCTCACAACTCGTTGCCAATGTCTGGAACCTTGGGCCGATCCCAATGTACAGTGCGATTTGTGCGAGACTGTCCCATTTTCTTTTTAAAAGGGAAGAAGTTACTCCTCTACACAAAAGACAGAGTTAATATTTTTTTCCATAGTAAGATGCCGAATTATACATTGACTACTAAAAATATTTCAGACAAAGGAATTTATTCAACGTCCCCCACCGTCGCCTTATCTCCGCCAATTTCGTATTCAGTATCATCCAACCCAAATGATCCCACCCTCAATAACTCCTCCACTAACCGTTCCTCTCCGCCAATTTCGTATTCAGTATCATTCAACCCAAATGATCCCACCCTCAATAACTCCTCCACTAACCATTCCTCTCCGCCAATTTCGTATTCAGTATCATTCAACCCAAATGATCCCACCCTCAATAACTCCTCCACTAACCGTTCCTCTCCGCCAATTTCGTATTCAGTATCATTCAACCCAAATGATCCCACCCTCAATAACTCCTCCACTAACCGTTCCTCTCCGCCAATTTCGTATTCAGTATCATCCAACCCAAATGATCCCACCCTCAATAACTCCTCCACTAACCGTTCCTCTCCGCCAATTTCGTATTCAGTATCATCCAACCCAAATGATCCCACCCTCAATAACTCCTCCACTAACCGTTCCTCTCCGCCAATTTCGTATTCAGTATCATCCAACCCAAATGATCCCACCCTCAATAACTCTTCCACTAACCGTTCCTCTCCGCCAATTTCGTATTCAGTATCATCCAACCCAAATGATCCCACCCTCAATAACTCCTCCACTAACCGTTCCTCTCCGCCAATTTCGTATTCAGTATCATCCAACCCAAATGATCCCATCCTCAATAACTCCTCCACTAACCGTTCCTCTCCGCCAATTTCGTATTCAGTATCATCCAACCCAAATGATCCCACCCTCAATAACTCCTCCACTAACCGTTCCTCTCCGCCAACTCCAGTAAGCTTACCCGGCGCCGCAGTTAATGTGTTTTTCTCATCACATATTTGTCTCAGATTTAAATTAAATTTATTTCCTACTTTAAATTATTGTATTGTTACGACAGAAGAATCTGGCAACCGAAAGCAAAGTTTCAGCCAACGAATTGAACTTTGAGAGAATTTGGAGAAGAAGAGTAGAGCGTTAACGGTCGTTGTATTGTAACGGTCGTTGTGTTGTAACGGTCGGTGAGTTCGAAAATGGACGGTGAGCTGTTCTGAGACAGTGCGCGTAAGTATCAAGAAGTAACTTGATGTGTTGTGTATACGCTGAAGGATAAAAGTGGGATCTTTTATCGTTAAGTATCAAGAAGTAACTTGATGTGTTGTGTATACGCGGAAGTATAAAAGTGGGAACTTTTATGGCTAACTTCGAATGTCTACACGGACTGTCTTTTTGTTCGGCTAGTGTGTGAAAAGTTATTAGCACAGGACGAGAATTGGTTTACGAGTGAAGATCTTCGGGTGACCTGGTAAATCAAGTAAAAGGTAGTATTTAGTAAAATACACAGAGCTGATATTGTGTGCTCTACGCAGGAAGATTGATGACTTGTGCATGTTAATAGTTGATTTGTTAATAAGATACTTCATCCATATTTCCTTTGTAACAATTTACCTTGTATTGAATTTGGTTTTGAAATATAGCTTTTAATACTCACGCTCAGTGGCTATCCATTTTTTGAAATCCGCAACATTTGGTGTCAGAAGCGGGATAATTTATTGAATGCCGTTAACTAGAAGTATGGATGAATTAGTAAAGTTGATAAATGACTTGAAAGGTGATCTAGCTGCCCAAAGCGATAAAATAGGTGACTTGAAAGCCGATATTAAAGGTGATCTGGCCGCCCTAAGCGATAAAATAGATGATTTGAAAGCCGAAATGGCCGCACGAAATAATGAGTTGAGGACTGAGATAGTTTCTCAAAAAGATGATTTGAAAGCCGAAATGGCCGCACAAAATAATGAGTTGAGAACGGAGATAGTTTCTCGAAAAGATGATTTGAAAGCCGAAATGGCCGCACAAAATACTGAGTTGAGAGCTGAAGTGGCTTCTCAAGTTGGTAAGATTATTGATCACTTCAAGGATCATAAAACCGAACTCAATAGACAATGCAATAGTTTAAATGTTGAATTTGTCAGTGAAAAAGATGATCTTGATAGTGTTAAGTTAGATTGTAAACATGGAAAAGAAAAAGAGAAAGGCAACGCATATAAAAATGTGGATCTGCTACTGGAAATCAAGAATCGTAGAGATAGCGCAGATAATGCCTTTGACCACGCAACTACTGGTGATGCATGGCAGAGTGTCTATGTAGCTGGTGACATGTCTAGGAACTGTGAAGAACAATCACACAGATCAGAGAGCTGTGAGACTATACAGTACGCTTTGCACTTCAAAATACCTAGGTATACAAGTCTGGCACGATCTGAAGAGAGATCCACACGAAAGGTATTCTATTCCTCGCCGTCAGCAAAATGCGTCATGGACAATTATCGCAAAGGCAGAGTAACGAGTGGTAATGAGGGGGAACGAAACAGAGTTTACGTTTCGCAGAGTGGTCCGAGTAAAGAAGAGGTGTCCATTCATCATAGATACAAAGTGCCATTCGACGTTACTGGGGAAGTCGGAGAGATTTTTCCGAAGCATATAGCCACACTTGAATCGTTTATAGAAAGTGGGGATTTAAGGAAGAGAAATTCCGAAGAATGGCTTAGAAGCATAACAGGTGATGCTAGTAAAAGAGCTTCAGGCAGAGACAGTACTTCAAAGACTAACTTTCTGGATGAAACTAACCCTCAGAGTTACGATCAGAGAGAAGTGAATCCCTCAGATAATTTCAACGTAGCCACGCTGAATTTCTTTTCTGAACAGTCAATGTGCAGATTTGGACATTATAACCATTTAGATTATAAGGATATAGAAAAGTTTTATCACGACTACAAGAGCTCTAAAGTGGACAATATCATGTTACAGAACTCGTCGCTGATCTCCAGAATGAACAATTTGGCAATCATGACTGATATTTCCCTGGCTAATTACAATGAGAACTCCAAGAAAGTGAATTCGGAAGAAACAGCAAATATGACCTCCTCGGGTCATGTGTTTTGCTGGAGACCCGAGTGGCGCCATCGGATGGTAGATAAAAACAGCACAGGAGGTGTCGGCAACAAAGTGAGTCTTGTCTTGGCTCCTGCACTTGCTGCTTTAGGTCTCAAGGTCCCTATGATCTCCGGTCGTGCTCTCCAATTGACGGGAGATACTCTGGACAAATTGGAATCCATCCCTGGCTTCACTGTCGACTGCACTAAAGATAAAATCGAGCAGATGATGGAAGACGTCGGATGCTGCATCGTAGTACAGACAGAGGAGCTGGTGTCAACAGATAAGGAGATTTACCGCTGCAAGGATCTGACGGCTACCGTAGATAGCGTTCCTCTAATGAGATGCTCAATTGTGTCCAAAAAGTTGGCTGAAGGAGTGTGCGCTTTGGTTTATGATGTTGAATTCGGAAAAGGAGCTATTGATCTCATCAGTACAGAAGATGTTGCTGTTGATTTAGTTAAGAAAATGGTTGCAGCATCACAAGCTCGTGGAATGAAGAGTTTGAGTTGTTCAGCTGTTATCAGCAACATGGATTCACCTCTTGAAAACTCTGTTGACAACTCTCTGGAAGTGATGGAAGCTGTTCAGTGTTTCCTTGGTAACGGATCCTTGGAACAGCAAGAGCTCGTCGAAGAGTTAGGAGGAGAACTTCTGCGTTTGGTGAACATTGTGGATAATAGGGTAGATGAAGCATCACGTTTCTGCAAGGTTCTGCATAACGGCAATGCTTTGAACAAGTTTCGTAACATGTTAATAGAACAAGGAGTATCTGAAGATGTTGCAAGCTGGCTATGTGAAGGTAAAACAGAAAAAATATTGCTAGCAGCCCGACACATCACTGATTTCACTTATACAGAAGAAACAGGTAAGGTTGTCGGATTAGAAGCTGCAGTTCTAGCAAGAGTATGGAAGGAGGAGATGGACCGAAGCGCTAAAAAGAATTATGGAGCTGATATATTTGTGAAGCACCTTGGGGATCAAATTGAATCAGGTGAAATATGGCTGAAGGTTCATCACGACAGCTCTGAATTAAGTGAAAGTCAACTGACAAAAGGGTCAGATTGCAGGATGAAAATTCTCCCTAGATTTTATGTCACTAATGACTTTCATTCCTTGTTACTGTTGATAGAAGTAAAAATCCAAAGAAGAAAACTTTCGACAAAGAAGAAAACTTTTTACAAGTTTTGCACGAAAACTCTTAGTCGATTCTTCTCCCTGCAGAGACATAAACGTGTTCACAAGGGCTATAGGCCTTACACGTATTATGTTTGTGGACGAGGCTTCAGTCAGAAAAGAAATCTACGTCATAATGAGATTCGCTTTCATTTTGACAGACGTGGTATATCGCATTCGTCGATGTCCAGCTACAAAGTGCAAGGTGGTTCACGTGGATCATTTGGCCCCGTTTCATCGAAGAACTGAAGAAACTTTGGAATCCAGAATTGTTCGGGACGAACAAGACCTAGGAAGGGGGCAGTGTTACGACAGAAGAATCTGGCAACCGAAAGCAAAGTTTCAGCCAACGAATTGAACTTTGAGAGAATTTGGAGAAGAAGAGTAGAGCGTTAACGGTCGTTGTATTGTAACGGTCGTTGTGTTGTAACGGTCGGTGAGTTCGAAAATGGACGGTGAGCTGTTCTGAGACAGTGCGCGTAAGTATCAAGAAGTAACTTGATGTGTTGTGTATACGCTGAAGGATAAAAGTGGGATCTTTTATCGTTAAGTATCAAGAAGTAACTTGATGTGTTGTGTATACGCGGAAGTATAAAAGTGGGAACTTTTATGGCTAACTTCGAATGTCTACACGGACTGTCTTTTTGTTCGGCTAGTGTGTGAAAAGTTATTAGCACAGGACGAGAATTGGTTTACGAGTGAAGATCTTCGGGTGACCTGGTAAATCAAGTAAAAGGTAGTATTTAGTAAAATACACAGAGCTGATATTGTGTGCTCTACGCAGGAAGATTGATGACTTGTGCATGTTAATAGTTGATTTGTTAATAAGATACTTCATCCATATTTCCTTTGTAACAATTTACCTTGTATTGAATTTGGTTTTGAAATATAGCTTTTAATACTCACGCTCAGTGGCTATCCATTTTTTGAAATCCGCAACAGTATATTTCACTTATTGTATTCTATATTACAATTTGAAATGTCTCTGATGTTGAGTAGGCTAATAAAGGGACGAATCCCCCTAACCTAAACATTTCAATTATCTGATATCAGAAAATCGTTCTCATTTTGGCGAATTTGATTCACCCTGTAGTTTTTAGAAATGCATTAGCATCGCAAATCCAGGACTACCTATTTTAGAAATTATTTCGTTTAATGCTAGAGAAGGTATTAAAATCGACTTAAAAATACCATATGAAGTTAATAATATAGTGATAAGAGAAGACATTTTATGAAAGATCTGATGAGAATTCGGCAACTCTCATGAGATCATGTTTGATGCCTTCTGATAGTGATCTTTGTGAACTGACCATTAGCCCATTGTGCTGTTAAATGAAGCGTATGAAAAAAAAACCTGAGTCTGAATTTCATGTGAAGATGACTACACAGGAAATATTACGATGAAATTTTGGACCTCCATATTTATCCTTCTAATGTTGTTGCTGTCTGAATTTTTGAAGCCGCGGATATTTTCCAAGAAACGATTCATCATTCGATGCTTCGAAGATAACCTGGAGCAATCGAAGATGTTCGTAATTCTTTTGGCAGCAAGACACGTAGCAACGCTAGAACTCCTCTGAGGATGAAATGGCATTTTAAGAGAATAAGATTTATTGCCGTCTTCTGTAATCAATCCAAGGATGAGAGAGTAGAAACTCATTGCAAGGTCTGTAAACTCAGAAAGTTAACCTTACGCAAGATATGCACACACTTAACTCTAGGAAGAAAGATTTTTTTTTTGAATAAAACCTTTAAAACTAAACAACAAATTTAAAGTTCAGTTTTATACTTTAAAGGTTGGGTTGGGTTGTTTCACCTCTGAGGGGCACTTTTTTGCACACCATGGGCTAAATGGCTAGGTCACGTGGATCCCGAAGGCTAAGAGAAGGTTGGGGTAGGAGACCCACTGGAACAGCTGTTGGGAGACAGATGGTAGTCTCCCGTCAAGGCCATCCAGCGTGTTCTTTAACGTGCACAGGGTATGGCTCTCCCGCACACGGGGCCACGGCTTAACGTCCCATCCGACGGACGGCGGCCTTTCCAAGCCTATCGGTGTCCCCTACTGACCGTGGGCAGGGCGGGGAATTTTTACTTTAAAGGAAACATTTGAAAAAGAACCTATACTGTATCTTTTTCATCAAGTTGTACGAAATAAATATATTTTTTTTCAATTGTTACGTTATAAACTAACCTCACCGAACTCGTTTCAAAGACAAGAGACAAATTACAACAACCTTATTTAAATTGAATCCAAATCCCGTATATTCAAGTCACTATGCAAATTACTTATCGTCAAACTTATTTTTCTGTTATAAAGAAGTTTCTATTTGAAATGTTTTGAATACTTAACACATTCAAAATAGATATTTTTAGCCACACGACCTCTGCAGTAATGCGCTTCCAATGGAATGTCAACTACTACCAGACTTCGACTGCTTCTCTCTCTGCAATTGCAGAAGACACATCTTTATTATTTATTAATATTATATCTATTATTATTCTAACGAGGTTGTACAATTTTTTCTGGTGAAATTATTTATTTATTTAATGTGCTCACAACAGATCAATAATCCAAAAACAAAAAAGAAGTGGACACATTGAAAAAAATATCCCTTCAAGCAGCTGCTTGTCACAGAGATCTGACAGGAGCCTGTCAGTTCATACGCCATAGTAAAACGTCTGAGAGGATGGCTGGACCTCAGCAGAAAAGCGACACATACATCCATGCCTTAGCCGGAGCTCGATATATACAAAGAGAATAACTGAAAATTAAAACAAATAAAGGTACATTAACATATCAGTACAAAAAGGTGAAAAGGACATATACAGTCGATCAAAAAAGTATCCGAACACTATGGTTGATTACAGAATTCAGAAAAAATATCTGGCAACGATTCTTTTAGAAATTAGTGATCTGGCAACCTTCGTGTCACGTGACATGAAGGTTGCCAGATAACTAATTTCTAAAAGAATCGTTGCCAGATATTTTCCCTGACTTCTGTAATCAACCATAGTGTTCGGATACTTCTTTGAGCGACTGTACAACATTTTGAAATAACTTACATAAACATAGATAATAAGATATAACATCAATAACAAAAAAAAATCATACATGTGATTTGAAATTTTTTAAAAACATTGTAAACAAATCGAGGATATTGTTGTAGAAGTTAAAAAGGGTGAAAAACCTGACCATGGAAAAATTTATCAATATATTTAATTTATGAAATGGAACTCTGAAAAATGGAGTATTTCTCATGTGATGCTTAGTTAAGGCAAAGCCCATTAAAAACAGTAGCTCGGTGCAATCCCTCATGTTGTTCAACAAATTAAAAAAAAAAATACTAGACACAAAATCTTTCTTCTATTAATTAATAAAATAAACATTATACATATTTCTTAAGTCGTTCATCAGGAATATCTCGAAGATAAATTCCGATGTTATTGTAGTAAAGAAAGCTTAGTATTTATTTAGAAGTTTTTCAATATTATGAATATTATGTTGAAAGTAAGGATCCCATATAAAGCTCCATATTCTAGGTTTGAACGAACTAATGAATTAAATAAATGGATTATAGCCCTAGTATTAGTAAAATATTTTGTTTTCCTAACAATAAAACCCAAATTTCTATTAGCTTTCTTTACAATTTCTTGAATATGCATATTAAAATTAAAGTTCCAGTCAAAGAAGACACCTGAATTACGGACAAAACAATTCCGTTGAATAGCACAAGAGTTGATGTTATAATCATACGTAACAAGAATGCTTTTACGAGAATAACTTAAAATTGAGCATTTTGAAATATTCACTTGGGCTCCATTCAGAACAAACCAATTGTGGAATTTAGTTAAATCTGACTATAGTAATTGGCAATTGTTAATATAGTCAATCCATCTATAAAACTTTAATATACATCATCTGCGTATATTAGGCAACTACAAGAATAACTATGTTTGGTAGATCATTAATGGAAATAATAAATAACAACAGTCCCCAGATTAGAGCCTTGGGGCAACCCAGAGTTAAAAACTTGTAAGAAAATTCAGAACCATGGCTAACATAAAGAGATCTACCATACAAAAAGGGGTAAAGCCATACAATAAATTACAACTAAAACCGATTTTAACTAACTAGTTCAATAAAAATCCGATATCAATTTTATGAAACGCTTTGGAAAAGAGGCAGCCTAAGCTTTGTAATAGTTGACATTCCATTGGAAACGCACTATTGCAGAGGTCGTATGGCTGATATCCTTTTCTGTTTCGAAACAATAAACTAACCGTCACAATCAAATGAGTCTGCAATATTTTCACTAAGACATAGTAGATTGGTAACCGCCGAATGTTTCGGCAAAAAAACCATGTTGGTTTGGAGAACGCCAATTTTTTAGTTATGAAATTTTTGTGTGTATTACAGATTCAAAAATCTTAGAAAATAGTAATAGAATAGCAATAGGTCATTAATTTTCGATATCATATTTTTTTTTACTTTTTTAATTACACTGGTTTACAAGGTTTTTATAACATGAACAATTGAAGCTGCCTTTAACTATTTTTTCAGGTGCTGATTTCATATCTAGCCTTAAAAAATGACTAGCACGTCACGTTTTTATGTTATTGGTCATTTTGACTTATATTAAGATCTTCATATACCAACGCCTCCAAGCAACTAGAAGGATACTAGATATTTTTCATTTTATGGCTGGCAACACTGAGTGCCAAGTGAGAGAAAACATGCAACAGTAAACTAAACTCAGACCGCCATTCTTGTTGTTTTCATTGTAGGAGGAACACGTGCTGTGCGTTGAAGAGTGAATTTTGGCATCTAAATGGCACAAAGGCAGTGTCGCGGATGTGTTAATGTGCAAATAAGTTTTGTTATGTGTGTGGAAATTATATTTTAAAATTCCAGGTCGTTCTTTGGCAAAGATTGTGAAGAAAGTCTATAACTTGCATTTTGGATGTCATATTAGAGATCAGGACGAAACAATGGGCTCCACATGTATGCTGCATTTCGTGCTTTGTTGTCCCGAGTGAATGGTTGAAAGGTAAGATGAAATCCATGCAGTTCCAATGGTTTGGTGTGAGCCAACTAGTCACTTGCATGATTGCTATTTTTTTAAAACTAAAGTGTCGGGCTTTTCAAAAAAGAACAAAAGCAAAATACAATATCCAAATATGCCTTCAGCCATAAGGCCAGTTCCTCATGGAGAAGATATTCCTATACCAAACCTCCAACCAACTGGCAGGAGATGGATTCACATTCATCAGAGGATGACTTTGAAGCACATTCAGATCGTGATCCTACACACATACCCTTAAAAGTTAGACGAGCCTCATCTGATTCAGCAAAATGAACTAAATGATCTTGTTCGAGACCTAGGACTTTCCAAACAACAAGCTGAGGTTTTAGGTTCAAGACTTCGAAAGTGGAATCTTCTGGCCAAGGGTTCCAGAGTTTCTCTATTCAGAAAGAGAAATTTGGCTTTATCTGCTTATTACGAGATGCAAGATGGTTGATGTTTCTGCACAGATATTTCAGGGCTGATGGAAGAAATTGGAACAACTCACGACCCTAAGGAATGGCATCTATTTATAAATTCCTCAAAATTCAGCTTAAAAGCTGTCCTTTTGTATAAAGGATACCAAAAACCTTCCATTCCAGTGACACACGCTGTGGGAATGAAGGAAACTTATGAAGGCATGGAAAAAATACTCACTACTATAAAATATGGCCAGTTTAAGTGGACAATATGCGGTGACCTAAAAGTCATATCTCTCTTGCTCGGACTTCAAGGAGGCTTCACAACTTTTGCTGTTTTCTGTGTTTCTAGGACAGTAGGGCCAGAAAGGAACACTACAAAACAAAAGACTGGCCCTAAAGAGATGTTTTTATTCCTGGAAAGAGTAATATAAGATATAAGTCTCTAGTTGACTCCTCTGATGTCCTGTACCCACCACTACACATCAAACTGGAGTTATGAAAAACTTTGCAAAGGCCATGGACAAAATTGGTAAAAGGTTTTTGCATTTGAAGGAAAATTTTTGAAAACTAAGTAATGCCAAACACAAAGCATCTTTGTTGGTCCTCAGATCAGTAAGCTACTGAATGATTCTGCCTTCGAAGAAAAACTGAATATGAAGGAGCGCGCTGCACGGAAATCCTTCACGTCTGTGGTCCAGGGTTTTCTGGGGAATCACAAAGAGGAAAACTACCATCAGCTCGTTCAAGATCTTCTCAAAAACTATGAAAATCTTGACTGCCGAATGTCTTTGAAAATCCATTTCTTGCACTCGCATCTCGACTTCTTTCCCAAGAACTTAGAAGCTGTCAGTGATGAGCAAAGGGAAAGATTTCACCAGGATATCCGAACCATGGAGGAGAGATACCAAGGCAGGTGGAATCCAGCAATGATGGATGACTACTGCTGGTTCTTGCAGAAGGAAGATACCTCGGCACATAAAAGACAAAAATGAACTTCTTGTAAGTATAAAAGATCCTTACCCATGTATTCTAGTTTTTTGTTAATTTCATTAAATTAATCAAACGTAATTAATTAAACTTTATATTCAGTAGTCTATAACTATGAAGTTTTTAATTTTTTCACTGTAATCATGAAATTAATTATTGAAATTTAAGTTGAAATTTAATAAAATATTCACATTTATTTTGATTTCCCAGATACGCTTATTCATTGAAATTTGAAATATATCAATCCATAATTTAAAAAGAAATTGTACATGCTGCAGATTTTCCACAGCCATATTTGAATTCAGCACCACAAAATTAGTTAAAAACAT
The DNA here is from genome assembly GCA_038380435.1 of Ryuthela nishihirai. Lineage (NCBI taxonomy): Eukaryota > Metazoa > Arthropoda > Arachnida > Araneae > Heptathelidae > Ryuthela > Ryuthela nishihirai. The sequence goes on from JAWZYU010000004.1 coordinate 6,010,193, forward strand.
CCTATTTGACCAATGTTATAAAAAAAAAAGTTGCAATTTGCTGTCTAGTGTTATGAGTATAATTTTTTCTTCTCTTTCCAAGCACTTGGAAACATATTTGCCCTAATTGAGAGATTAAATAATATTAAAACAGAAATTAAATTTTCAGTTTTATTTATATAGAATAAACTTTTGTGAAATGCTAAAAGAATGCGCAATTGGCACGAGAATTGTTAATTTGAAATCTTGATCAGCCCTTAAAGTGCTCATACATTTTTCCTTTTCGTATTATCTGCCGCTCTCTACTAGGAACAAAATAAAACAAGAGCTTCCGCGTTTCGTTTCTTATCCAATCAGCTCCCAGAATAAGCACATTAGTAGAGCGCCTTTATCCCCTCCTCTCCCTAATTTGTAATTTGTGGGTTAAAAGTGTCAGTTACAGCTTGGAGAAGCACATATACGATATACACAGTGCAACAAGATAGTAATATGACTCAAATAAAATAAAAATATTCAGTGCATGTATCATTCCGTGAGAGGCCGCTATAGACGAATTGAACTATGATCAGTCCCGTTAATCGGGGGTGGGGGTGGCTCAGTCGGTAGCGCGCCAGGCTCGTAATCTGTACTTCCCAGGTTCGAGTCCCAGCTGGGTCAGCGTTGAGATTTATCTCCGCAAAATTCCCCGCCCTGCCCACGGTCACACCGATGGGCTTGGAAAGGCCGCCGTCCGTTGGATGGGACGTTAAGCCGTGGCCCCGTGTGCGGGAGAAACATACCCTGTGCACGTTAAAGAACACGCTGGATGGCCTTGACGGGAGGCTACCATCTGTCTCCCAACAGCTTTTCCAGTGGGTCCCCTTCCCAACCTTCTCTGAGCCTTCGGGATCCATGTGACCTGGCCATTTAGCCCATTGTGTGCAAAAAAGTGCCGCTCAGGGGTAAATCAACCCAACCCAACCCGTTAATCGTAACCAGTCGGGATCATGTTGTTTCGTATGGATGTTCTTTGTGCATCGTGTGTTATTGTGCCATCAGAAATCCATCAATGGGACAACAGGCCAATATAAAGTTTGTGTGAAGCTGGGGTTGGGTTGTTTTACCTCTGAACGCCACTTTTTTTCTGCACACAATGGGCTAAATGGCCAGGTCGCAAGGACCCCAATAATTTAAGGAGTGGGCAATGTTGCAACAGATACAAGACCTCGGAGAAGAGTTGGGGGAAGGGAACGTACTGGACAGCTGTTATGAGACAGGTAGAAGCCTCCCGTCAAGGCCATCCAGCGTGTTCTTTAACGTGCACAGGATATGACTGTCCCGCCCATGGGGTTGTTGGGTTGTTTTACCTCTGAGCGGCACTTTTTTGCACACCATGGACTAAATGGCCAGGTCACATGGACCCCGAAGGTTCAGAGAAGGTTGGGGGAGGGGACCCACTGGAACAGCTGTTGGGAGACAGATGGTAGCCTCCCGTCAAGGTCATCCAGCGTGTTCTTTAACGTGCACAGGGTATGGCTCTCCCGCACACGGGGCCACGGCTTAACGTCCCATGCGACGGACGGCGGTCTTTCCAAGCCCATCGGTGTCCCCTACTGACCGTGGGCAGGGCGGGGAATTTTGCGGAGATAAATCTCAACGCTGACCCAGCTGGGACTCGAACCTGGGAACTACAGATTACTAGCCTGACGCGCTACCGACTGAGCCACCCCCGCCCCCGCACATGGGGCCACGGCTTAACGTACCATCCGACGGGTGTCGGCCTTTCCAAGTCTATCGGTGTGTACTGACCTAGAGCAATATGGGGGTTTAGTGGAGATAAATATCAACTCTACCACAGGTGGGATTCGAACCTCGGAACTACAGTCTACCGACTGGACTATAATGTCCAGTCGGTAGACTGAGTCATCCCAGCTCTTCAGCTGCCCATTGGATTCTCTTCCCTCAACCTTCTCAAAGACTTTGGGGTCCTTGTAACCTGACGCAAGTGTCGCTGAGAAGTATAAAAAAACCCAACCTATAGAAAACATCCTATGAAACGTTGTAACATGAGAGATCGAAGTGTGCTGAAGTGTGGCACATCATTCCTAAGAGCACAGAAATCAATTCATTGAAGTTACTCTTATTTGAAAACATTCCGGGAAGGAATTTGTTGTGAGATGAAAGATCAATTTTCTAAAGAAATCTTCAGACCACAGAATACAAATTTAAACCTAAAAGTTGGATTCATTTTACTTTCGCTAAAAAAATGTCAGCTCCCTTATTCGAGATAGCGAACGAAAGTGGGAAGCATCGAGAAATAAAATGCGATTACCCGCTGCATCTGATATTCATGTTTTGAACTTTAGTCTTTCGCTTCTTTTCCCTCCCACCAGATGTGCGAGAGGAACGGAGTGTGTGGCTGGCACGAGACACGATCATTCGTTGCCCTTAGTAATCATCTAGCAGTTAGAAAGCTCCGAAGTGCTTCGGCGAAACTCATTTACTGCGCTACTACAGAAGAACGGCAGTTCAACGTGGATCACGATGAGACCATTTGCATGCGTGGTGAGCACCGTGCGAGTGGATTAGTGGAGAGACTCTCATCTTTGTTGACAGTGCGAATGAGGAAAAACGAAGAGCATAGAACTGCTGAGGGATTTGTTAAAAATAATACGACGGTTTTGCTGTTTCAGTTAGACTGAAGTTTCGTTTCATTCCATTTTCCTTTTCACAAAACAAAATAATTTTATCCTTTAAAAAACTGAGATTTTTCGAAAGCTCATAAACGAAGAGTCCAAGAGCTGAAAATGCTTTTGAGGCAATGACATTTATTGTCCACAGATCTGCTTCATAAGATTAGAAGCATTTTGGAAAGGTTCTGTGGGTCTTTGGTGGTGAGGAACATAGGGGCGCAGAAGATCTACAAACTTCTATATTCACGTATTGACTCTTTGGTCTCAAGAATTCTGTAAGTTTTCTTATAAAAAAAAACACTCCTCAAACTACTTGACAAAGAGTTCTGACAAGAGCCTGTCAGTTTAATACACCATAGTAAAAGGTCTGTCAGGAACGCGAGACCTCAGCAGGAAAACAACACAAACATCCATGCTTACCCGGGGTTCGGATCCAGGTCCCTTAGATCAGTAGCCAAGCAAGCTAAGTATTGAAAGGATTACTGTAAACGCCTGCTATCTTGATAGCTAGATGCGTTAGAAACGAAACAGACCACTTTCACTTCCAGCGTTCTTCCATCGGATGAGATGTTAAGCCGTGGACCCAAGGGCAGAAGACTTGTACTCTGTGCACGTTAAAGAACATCTCTATTGCCTTGACGGAAGGCTTCCATTTGGGTTGGGTTGTTTTACCTCTGAGCGGCACTTTTTTGCACACCATGGGCTAAATGGCCAGGTCACATGGACCCCGAAGGTTCAGAGAAGGTTGTGGGAGGGGACCCACTGGAACACCTGTTGGGAGACAGATGGTAGCCTCCCGTCAAGACCATCCAGCGTATTCTTTAAAGTGCACAGGGTATGGCTCTCCCGCACACGGGGCCACGGCTTAATGTCCCATCCGACAGACGGCGGCCTTTCCAAGCCCATCGGTGTCCCTTACTGACCGTGGACAGGGCGGGGAATTTTGCGGAGATAAATCTCAACGCTGACCCAGCTGGGACTCGAACCTGGGACAACAGATTACGAGCCTGGCGCGCTACCGACTGAGCCACCCCCGCCCCGCTTCCATTTGACTCTCAACAGAGTGTTCACCAAGCCCATCGGTGTCCCCTACTGACCGTGGGCAGGGCGGGGAATTTTGGGGAGATAAATCTCAACGCTGACCCAGCTGGGACTCGAACCTGGGAACTACAGATTACGAGCCTGGCGCGCTACCAACTGAGCCACCCCCGCCCCGCTTCCATTTGACTCTCAACAGAGTGTTCAGAGAGTCCACTAACCAATTGGCCAACCTGGCCATTTAGCCTACTGTCTGCACAAGATTGTCGCTAAGACAAAACAAAGTCTTATACATTCATGGCAGCGAACTGGTCTGACTAACTTGGCTCAACTGCGAGGATCAACCGCGAGTATAGAGACAGTCTTAGATTGAGAAGAAATTGGTTTGGCCCCATTATAATTTAAGTTTGAGGCTATTGGTCCTAAAAACATTTTTAGTTTCACATTTTTCGCCTTCTTATGTCGACCCTGTATCGGTTAGAAATATCTGATACATTTACAATCTGTTCCCAAAAGTATTTAGATTATTCTACGTTATGTGAATGGAAAGCAACAATCAAAGCTTCCTAGCTTCGAAATTAAGCAATTTATGGAAAAAAGGTGGATATTAATGAATTACAAATATCAATCAAATCTCTCTAAATATCAATTTTCAGTAATATTCGTTTGGATACTGATCTAAGGGACCTGGATTCGATCCCCGGGTAAACGCATGGATGTTAGTGTTGTTTTTCTGCTGAGGTTCTACCATCCTCACAGACCTACTATGGCGTTTAAAATGGCAGGCTCCTGTCAGACCTCTGTGGCAAGCAGCTGCTTGAGAGAATATTTATTTATTTATATTTTATTTAAAAAGTTGCTGAAGCTGTAAACAATTAACAATACCTTTGTTATCATAAGAATTTTCCTCAAAGGTTGATCAAAACACAAAAAGCGTGATTATTATAACAAATAGTTTACTAAAATACCTGTACAGTCGCTCAAAAAAGTATCCAAACGCTATAGTTGATTACAGAATTCAGGAAAAATATCTGGCAACGATTTTTTTAGAAATTAGTGATCTGGCAACCTTCGTGTAAGTTTGCGACTGTAAGTTTAGAATTTTTGCGTACGATTTTTTAAGTTTATGTCAATTTTGAAGAAAAGTATTTCCGACGAGCATCAAGTAGCGTTTGCTCTTAAAATTCCAGCTTCAATAACTCCTTAAATATTAGGGTCGGGGTAGTTCAGTCGGTAGCGCGCCAGTCTCGTAATCTAGAGTTCCCAGGTTCGAGTTCCAGCTGTGCCAGCGTTTAAATTTATCTCCGCAAAACTTCTCGCCCTGCCCATGGTCAGTAGGAGACACCGATGGGCTTGGGAAGGCCGCCGTCTGTCGGATGGGACATTAAGCCGTTGGTGCGTGTGTGAGAGAGCTCATATTCTGTGCACGTTAAAGAACACGCTGGATGGTCTTGACAAAAGGCTACCATCTGTATCACAACAGCTGTCCAGTGGGTCCCTTTCCCCCATCCTTCTCGATGTCTTCTTAACCTGGCCATTAGCCCATTGTGTGCAAAAAAAGTGCCGCTCAAAAGTAGAGTAACCCAATCGTAGAATTAGAAGTTTTGAATTTTGTGTGTCGTTAACTCTTCAAAGCAAAACATCGTTTTCCAGCTTTTGTGTCTTTCAAAATAAACTTATTTTACTTCGCGAATTTTGCGCAATTTATTTTTCAAACATCAGAAGCACACATATTCCCTTTTCCAGGTTATAAATAAGCACATTCCCTTTTCTAGGTTTATAAAAAAAATACATATTCCCTTTTCCAGGTTATAAACATCACCACATTACCATTTCCTGGTTATAAAAAACATATATTCTCTTTTCCAGGTTAATAAAAAAAAATTCTCTTTTCCAGGTTAATAAAAAAATATTCTCTTTTCCAGGTTAATAAAAAAAATCTCTTTTCCAGGTTAATAAAAAAAAATTCTCTTTTCCAGGTTAATAAAAAACATTCCCTTTTCCAGGTTAATAAAAAACATTCTCTTTTCCAGGTTAATAAAAAAATTCCCTTTTCCAGGTTAATAAAAAATATTCCTTTTTCCAGGTTAATAAAAAAAATATTCCCTTTTCCAGGTATAAACAACACATATCCCCTTTTCCTTACATCATATGCCTTGTATTTTCATCAATGGAGCGAGCAACATCTTGCCTGCGATTAACTTGTTCTAGGTATCATCTAAATGCCACTCAGCACTTGTACCGAGACCTGTAGTTTGTTCGGTTATTGCTTTTAAGCTTGAAATCGAAATCTTTAAGTGCATACCAAAAAGGAATAACTTCAGAATATTAAAAAGCAAATACAGGAGTAAAAAGTAATTAGTTATCATTCATGCGGTTCATTTCCTAACCTTCAATCGTAACGAAAGCATTTTCTTCTTTTCCAGGACAAAGGAGTGCTCTCGAGCCAAGCGATGAACACAGTGGAAGTTTCCGATCCCAAAGTCTGCATCGTCATTGATTTCAGAGAGAACGGATCTTTTGCCTCTCAGGACTTGCCCTTCCCTAGTACGGCTCTTCGGTTGACCCCAAAGGAATGGCTGGCGACACAGCTGAACCGACAACGTAAGGCCTTTCAGTGGGTCAGGGATTCTCAAGAAGCCATAGAAGGACTTCTCCTCATGAATGTGGAAAGACACAGTAAGTAATGGAAAACACCAATAACCATACCCTGTGCATGGAAAATTGGATGGCTGGACGAGAGGCTTTGGGTTGGGTTGTTTTACCTCTGAGCGGCACTTTTTTGCACACCATGGGCTAAATGGCCAGGTCACATGGACCCCCGAAGGCTCAGAGAAGGTTGGGGGACCCACTGGAACAGCTGTTGGGAGACAGATGGTAGCCTCCCGTCAAGGTCATCCAGTGTGTTCTTTAATGTGAACAGGGTATGGCTGTCCCACACAAGGGACCACGCCTTAACCTCCCATCTGACGGACGGCAGCCTTTCCAAGCCCATCGGTGTCCCCTACTGACCGTGGGCAGGGCGGGGCATTTTGCGGAGATAAATCTCAACGCTGACCTAGCTGGGACTCGAACCTGGGAACTACAGATTACGAGCCTGGCGCGCTACCGACTGAGCCACCCCCGCCCCAGGACGAGAGGCTACCATCCGTCTCTTAATAGGTGTACAGTGGTTGCTTTCCTACAATCTTCTCTGAGCTCTTGGACAGTTATGACCTGGCCATTTAGCACATTGCGTATAAAAAGTGCCACTCAGAGGTAAAAAAGTAAAGAATATTTGCATGAATTAAATAATATCGTGGTTTTCAAAGCGCAACACTCGGTGCTTTCCCACTGATAAGATTGCTTAAAGTTTAATATCAAAACCGTTTCCTATAAAGATAAAGCCACTTGATTATTTCACAGGAAAATGACAACTTCGTATGCAAGTTATCTGCATATCACACTGAAGAGTAATAAAACGATATCCGTGTTATGAAACCATATCAGTGGTATCTGAGACAGTCGTAGCAATATGAGCAGTGATAAATCGTTGTCTTAGTTGGAGAATACTGATTACTGTATTCGAGGATGAAGATATCAATCAGCTCGAGAAACAACCAAACGATAAAAGTGCTCACACGTTTTCTTCAGAAGAGGGTTGGGATGTTTTACCTCTGAGCGGCACTTTTTTGCACACCATGGGCCAAATGACCAGGTCACATGAACCCCGAAGGCTCAGAGAAGGTTGGGGGAGGGGACCCACTGGAACAGCTGTTGGGAGACAGATGGTAGCCTTCCGTCAAGGCCATCCAGCATGTTCTTTAACGTGCACAAGGTATGGCTCTCCCACACACAGGGCCACGGCTTAATGTCCCATCCGACGGATGGCGGCCTTTCCAAGACCATCGGTATCCCCTACTGACCGTGGACAGGGAGTTTTGCGGAAATAAATCTCAATGCTGACCCAGCTGGGACTCGAACCTGGGAACTGCAGATTACGAGCCTGGTGCGCTACCGGCTGAGCAACCCCCGCCCCTCAGCAGAAGGTAGAGCAGTAAAAGTGACATCAGGTTATAGTTCGCAATTTGTTAAATGATGAGTGATTGGCTTGTTTTACTTCGGACAATCACTTTTTTGCACACAATGGGCTAAATGGCCAGGTCACAAGGGCACCAAAGGCTTAGAGATGGTTGAGGAAAAGGGATTCACTGGACAGCTGTTAGGAGACAGATGGTAATCTCCTTTCAAGGCCATCCAGCGTGATCTTTAATATGCATTATGTTAGGAGTTTAACTATTATGGCTCTTCGATATCCCATCTGACGGACGGCGGTCTTTCCAAGCCCGTCGGTGTCCCCTCTCTCACCGAGAAAAGGGAGGGAGTCAATGGAAACAAATCTCGAATTTGGCAGATTAAGACTCGAACCTAGGAATTATTTGCAACGTTAGTAGCATCATTTGCAATATTCGGCAAAACGTTTTGGAACATTCGATTTTTTTCCACTTTTAGAGGGCGCAATTATGACTTTTGGGAGGTTCGGAAACTGTGAATCGTAATATTTCAGCAATACCCATCCAATCGAAAAAGAATTTTTAATTTATCTCTATGAACAAAAAAAAGTTCGATGTCCGCAGAGGGGCGAAAACGACAAAGTGAACACATTATCTCGTTTTTTTTCCCTTTCGAAAACGAGATAAAAAGCAAAAAAAGAATATATGTTTTAAATCTGAATATACAAATTATTTTGCATTCATTTCTTTTCCTCCAGCCTACCTCTCTGTTTCCTTTTCCTCCAGCCTAAATCTCTGTTTCCTTTTTCTCCAGCCTACCTCTCTGTTTCCTTTTTCTCCAGCCTACCTCTCTGTTTCCTTTTCCTCCAGCCTTCCTCTCTGTTTCCTTTTCCTCCAGCCTTCCTCTGTGTTTCCTTTTCCTCCAGCCTTCCTCTCTGTTCCCTTTTCCTCCAGCCTACCTCTCTGTTTCCTTTTCCTCCAGCCTCCCTCTCTGTTTTCTTTTCCTCCAGCCTACCCCTCTGTTTCCTTTTCCTCAAGCCTCCCTCTCTGTTTCCTTTTCCTCCAGCCTCCCTCTCTGTTTCCTTTTCCTCAATCCTCCCTCTCTGTTTCATTTTTCTCCAGCATACCTCTCTGTTTCCTTTTCCTCCAGCCTCCCTCTCTGTTTCCTTTTCCTCCAGCCTCCCTCTCTGTTTCCTTTTCCTCCAGCCTTCCTCTCTGTTTCCTTTTCCTCCAGCCTTCCTCTCTGTTTCCTTTTCCTCCAGCCTACCTCTCTGTTTCCTTTTCCTCCAGCCTACCTCTCTGTTTCCTTTCCTTTTCCTCCAGCCTCCCTCTCTGTTTTCTTTTCCTCCAGCCTACCTCTCTGTTTTCTTTTCCTCCAGCCTACCTCTCTGTTTCCTTTTCCTCCAGCCTCCCTCTCTGTTTTCTTTTCCTTCAGCCTACCTCTCTGTTTCCTTTTCCTCAAGCCTCCCTCTCTGTTTCCTTTTCCTCCAGCCTCCCTCTCTGTTTCCTTTTCCTCAATCCTCCCTCCCTGTTTCCTTTTTCTCCAGCCTACCTCTCTGTTTCCTTTTCCTCCAGCCTCCCTCTCTGTTTCATTTTCCTCCAGCCTCCCTCTCTGTTTCCTTTTCCTCCAGCCTTCCTCTCTGTTTCCTTTTTCTCCAGCCTACCTCTCTGTTTCCTTTCCTTTTCCTCCAGCCTCCCTCTCTGTTTCCTTTTCCTCAATCCTCCCTCTCTGTTTCCTTTTTCTCCAGCCTACCTCTCTGTTTCCTTTTCCTCTAGCCTCCCTCTCTGTTTCATTTGCCTCCAGCCTCCCTCTCTGTTTCCTTTTCCTACAGCCTTCCTCTCTGTTTCCTTTTCCTCCAGCCTACCTCTCTGTTTCCTTTCCTTTTCCTCCAGCCTCCCTCTCTGTTTCCTTTTCCTCCAGCCTCCCTCTCTGTTTCCTTTTCCTCCAGCCTCCCTCTCTGTTTCCTTTTCCTCCAGCCTTCCTCTCGTTTCCTTTTCCTCCAGCCTTCCTCTCTGTTTCCTTTTTCCTCCAGCCTTCCTCTCTGTTTCCTTTTCCTCCACCCTACCTCTCTGTTTCCTTTTCCTCTTGCCTACCTCTCTGTTTCCTTTTTCTCCAGCCAACTTCCCTGTTTCCTTTTCTTCCAGTTTACCTCTCTGTTTTCTTTTCCTCCAGCCTACCTCTCTGTTTCCTTTTCCTCAAGCCTCCCTCTCTGTTTCCTTTTCCTCCAGCCTACTTCTCTGTTTCCTTTTCCTCCAGCCTCCCTCTCTGTTTCCTTTTCCTCAATCCTCCCTCTCTGTTTCCTTTTCCTCAATCCTCCCTCTCTGTTTCCTTTTTCTCCAGCCTACCTCTATATTTCCTTTTCCTCCAGCCTCCCTCTCTGTTTCCTTTTCCTCCAGCCTCCCTCTCTGTTTCCTTTTCCTCCAGCCTCCCTCTCTGTTTCCTTTTCCTCCAGCCTTCCTCTCTGTTTCCTTTTCCTCCAGCCTTCCTCTCTGTTTCCTTTTCCTCCAGCCTTCCTCTCTGTTTCCTTTTCCTCCAGCCTACCTCTCTGTTTCCTTTCCTTTACCTCCAGCCTCCCTCTCTGTTTTCTTTTCCTCCAGCCTACCTCTCTGTTTCTTTTCCTCAAGCCTCCCTCTCTGTTTCCTTTTCCTACAGCCTACCTCTCTGTTTCCTTTTCCTCCAGCCTACCTCTCTGTTTCCTTTTCCTCCAGCCTACCTCTCTGTTTCCTTTTCCTCTAGCCTACCTCCCTGTTTCCTTTTTCTCCAGCCAACTTCTCTGTTTCCTTTTCCTCCAGTCTACCTCTCTGTTTTCTTTTCCTCCAGCCTATCTCTCTGTTTCCTTTTCCTCAAGCCTCCCTCTCTGTTTCCTTTTCCTCCAGCCTACTTCTCTGTTTCCTTTTCCTCCAGCCTCCCTCTCTATTTCCTTTTCCTCCAGCCTCCCTCTCTGTTTCCTTTTCCTCCAGCCTCCCTCTCTGTTTCCTTTTCCTCCAGCCTCCCTCTCTGTTTCCTTTTCCTCCAGCCTCCCTCTCTGTTTCCTTTTCCTCAATCCTCCCTCTCTGTTTCCTTTTTCTCCAGCCTACCTCTCTATTTCCTTTTCCTCCAGCCTCCCTCTCTGTTTCCTTTTCCTCCAGCCTCCCTCTCTGTTTCCTTTTCCTCCAGCCTCCCTCTCTGTTTCCTTTTCCTCCAGCCTCCCTCTCTGTTTCCTTTTCCTCAATCCTCCCTCTCTGTTTCCTTTTCCTCAATCCTCCCTCTCTGTTTCCTTTTTCTCCAGCCTACCTCTCTATTTCCTTTTCCTCCAGCCTCCCTCTCTGTTTCCTTTTCCTCCAGCCTCCCTCTCTGTTTCCTTTTCCTCCAGCCTCCCTCTCTGTTTCCTTTTCCTCCAGCCTTCCTCTCTGTTTCCTTTTCCTCCAGCCTTCCTCTCTGTTTCCTTTTCCTCCAGCCTTCCTCTCTGTTTCCTTTTCCTCCAGCCTACCTCTCTGTTTCCTTTCCTTTACCTCCAGCCTCCCTCTCTGTTTCCTTTACCTCCAGCCTCCCTCTCTGTTTTCTTTTCCTCCAGCCTACCTCTCTGTTTCTTTTCCTCAAGCCTCCCTCTCTGTTTCCTTTTCCTCCAGCCTCCCTCTCTGTTTCCTTTTCCTCCAGCCTACCTCTATGTTTCCTTTTCCTCCAGCCTACCTCTCTGTTTCCTTTTCCTCCAGCCTACCTCTCTGTTTCCTTTCCTTTTCCTCCAGCCTCCCTCTCTGTTTCATTTTCCTCCAGCCTCCCTCTCTGTTTCATTTTCCTCAATCCTCCCTCTCTGTTTCCTTTTCCTCCAGCCTACCTCTATGTTTCCTTTTCCTCCAGCCTACCTCTCTGTTTCCTTTTCCTCCAGCCTACCTCTCTGTTTCCTTTCCTTTTCCTCCAGCCTCCCTCTCTGTTTCATTTTCCTCCAGCCTCCCTCTCTGTTTCATTTTCCTCAATCCTCCCTCTCTGTTTCCTTTTCCTCAATCCTCGCTCTCTGTTTCCTTTTTCTCCAGCCTACCACTCTATTTCCTTTTCCTCCAGCCTCCCTCTCTGTTTCCTTTTCCTCCAGCCTCCCTCTGTGTTTCCTTTTCCTCCAGTCTCCCTCTCTGTTTCCTTTTCCTCCAGCCTTCCTCTCTGTTTCCTTTTCCTCCAGCCTTCCTCTCTGTTTCCTTTTCCTCAATCCTCCTTCTCTGTTTCCTTTTCCTCCAGCCTCCCTCTCTGTTTCCTTTTCCTCCAGCCTCCCTCTCTGTTTCCTTTTCCTCCAGCCTTCCTCTCTGTTTCCTTTTCCTCCAGCCTCCCTCTCTGTTTCCTTTTCCTCAATCCTCCCTCTCTGTTTCCTTTTTCTCCAGCCTACCTCTCTATTTCCTTTTCCTCCAGCCTCCCTCTCTGTTTCCTTTTCCTCCAGCCTCCCTCTCTGTTTCCTTTTCCTCTAGCCTCCCTCTCTGTTTCCTTTCCCTCCAGCCTTCCTCTCTGTTTCCTTTCCCTCCAGCCTTCCTCTCTGTTTCCTTTTCCTCCAGCCTTCCTCTCTGTTTCCTTTTCCTCCAGCCTACCTCTCTGTTTCCTTTCCTTTACCTCCAGCCTCCCTCTCTGTTTTCTTTTCCTCCAGCCTACCTCTCTGTTTCTTTTCCTCAAGCCTCCCTCTCTGTTTCCTTTTTCTCCAGCTTACCTCTCTGTTTCCTTTTCCTCCAGCCTCCCTCTCTGTTTCCTTTTCCTCCAGCTTCTCTCTCTGTTTCCTTTTCCTCCAGCCTTCCTCTCTGTTTCATTTTCCTCCAGCCTTCCTCTCTGTTTCCTTTTTCTCCAGCCTTCCTCTCTGTTTCCTTTTCCTCCAGCCTTTCTCTCTGTTTCCTTTTCCTCCAGCCTACCTCTCTGTTTCCTTTTCCTCCAGCCTACCTCTCTGTTTCCTTTTCCTCCAGCCTACCTCTCTGTTTCCTTTTCCTCAATCCTCCCTCTCTGTTTCCTTTTTCTCCAGCTTACCTCTCTGTTTCCTTTTCTTCAATCCTCCCTCTCTGTTTCCTTTTCCTCAATCCTCCCTCTCTGTTTCCTTTTTCTCCAGCCTACCTCTCTATTTCCTTTTCCTCCAGCCTCCCTCTCTGTTTCCTTTTCCTCCAGCCTCCCTCTCTGTTTCCTTTTCCTCCAGCCTTCCTCTCTGTTTCCTTTTCCTCCAGCCTTCCTCTCTGTTTCCTTTTCCTCCAGCCTTCCTCTCTGTTTCCTTTTCCTCCAGCCTTCCTCTCTGTTTCCTTTTCCTCCAGCCTACCTCTCTGTTTCCTTTCCTTTACCTCCAGCCTCCCTCTCTGTTTTCTTTTCCTCCAGCCTACCTCTCTGTTTCTTTTCCTCAAGCCTCCCTCTCTGTTTCCTTTTCCTACAGCCTACCTCTCTGTTTCCTTTTCCTCCAGCCTACCTCTCTGTTTCCTTTCCTTTACCTCCAGCCTCCCTCTCTGTTTTCTTTTCCTCCAGCCTACCTCTCTGTTTCTTTTCCTCAAGCCTCCCTCTCTGTTTCCTTTTCCTACAGCCTACCTCTCTGTTTCCTTTTCCTCCAGCCTACCTCTCTGTTTCCTTTTCCTCCAGCTTCTCTCTCTGTTTCCTTTTCCTCCAGCCTTCCTCTCTGTTTCATTTTCCTCCAGCCTTCCTCTCTGTTTCCTTTTCCTCCAGCCTTCCTCTCTGTTTCCTTTTCCTCCAGCCTTTCTCTCTGTTTCCTTTTCCTCCAGCCTACCTCTCTGTTTCCTTTTCCTCCAGCCTACCTCTCTGTTTCCTTTTCCTCCAGCCTCCCTCTCTGTTTCCTTTTCCTCCAGCCTACCTCTCTGTTTCCTTTTCCTCCAGCTTCTCTCTCTGTTTCCTTTTCCTCCAGCCTTCCTCTCTGTTTCATTTTCCTCCAGCCTTCCTCTCTGTTTCCTTTTCCTCCAGCCTCCCTCTCTGTTTCCTTTTCCTCCAGCCTTCCTCTCTGTTTCCTTTTCCTCCAGCCTACCTCTCTGTTTCCTTTCCTTTTCCTCCAGCCTCCCTCTCTGTTTTCTTTTCCTCCAGCCTACCTCTCTATTTCCTTTTCCTCCAGCCTCCCTCTCTGTTTTCTTTTCCTTCAGCCTACCTCTCTGTTTCCTTTTCCTCAAGCCTCCCTCTCTGTTTCCTTTTCCTCCAGCCTCCCTCTCTGTTTCCTTTTCCTCAATCCTCCCTCTCTGTTTCCTTTTTCTCCAGCCTACCTCTCTGTTTCCTTTTCCTCCAGCCTCCCTCTCTGTTTCATTTTCCTCCAGCCTCCCTCTCTGTTTCCTTTTCCTCCAGCCTTCCTCTCTGTTTCCTTTTCCTCCAGCCTACCTCTCTGTTTCCTTTCCTTTTCCTCCAGCCTCCCTCTCTGTTTCCTTTTCCTCAATCCTCCCTCTCTGTTTCCTTTTTCTCCAGCCTACCTCTCTGTTTCCTTTTCCTCTAGCCTCCCTCTCTGTTTCATTTTCTTCCAGCCTCCCTCTCTGTTTCCTTTTCCTCCAGCCTACCTCTCTGTTTCCTTTCCTTTTCCTCCAGCCTCCCTCTCTGTTTCCTTTTCCTCCAGCCTCCCTCTCGGTTTCCTTTTCCTCCAGCCTCCCTCTCTGTTTCCTTTTCCTCCAGCCTTCCTCTCGTTTCCTTTTCCTCCAGCCTTCCTCTCTGTTTTTCTTTTTCCTCCAGCCTTCCTCTCTGTTTCCTTTTCCTCCAGCCTACCTCTCTATTTCCTTTTCCTCCAGCCTCCCTCTCTGTTTCCTTTTATTCCAGCCTCCCTCTCTGTTTCCTTTTCCTCCAGCCTCCCTCTCTGTTTCCTTTTCCTCAATCCTCCCTCTCTGTTTCCTTTTCCTCAATCCTCCCTCTCTGTTTCCTTTTTCTCCAGCCTACCTCTCTATTTCCTTTTCCTCCAGCCTCCCTCTCTGTTTCCTTTTCCTCCAGCCTCCCTCTCTGTTTCCTTTTCCTCCAGCCTTCCTCTCTGTTCCCTTTTCCTCCAGCCTACCTCTCTGTTTCCTTTCCTTTTCCTCCAGCCTCCTTCTCTGTTTCCTTTTCCTCAATCCTCCCTCTCTGTTTCCTTTTTCTCCAGCCTACCTCTCTGTTTCCTTTTCCTCTAGCCTCCCTCTCTGTTTCCTTTTCCTCTAGCCTACCTCTCTGTTTTCTTTTTCTCCAGCCAACTTCTCTGTTTCCTTTTCCTCCAGTCTACCTCTCTGTTTTCTTTTCCTCCAGCCTACCTCTCTGTTTCCTTTTCCTCAAGCCTCCCTCTCTGTTTCCTTTTCCTCCAGCCTACTTCTCTGTTTCCTTTTCCTCCAGCCTCCCTCTCTGTTTCCTTTTCCTCAATCCTCCCTCTCTGTTTCCTTTTTCTCCAGCCTACCTCTCTATTTCCTTTTCCTCCAGCCTCCCTCTCTGTTTCCTTTTATTCCAGCCTCCCTCTCTGTTTCCTTTTCCTCCAGCCTCCCTCTCTGTTTCCTTTTCCTCAATCCTCCCTCTCTGTTTCCTTTTCCTCAATCCTCCCTCTCTGTTTCCTTTTTCTCCAGCCTACCTCTCTATTTCCTTTTCCTCCAGCCTCCCTCTCTGTTTCCTTTTCCTCCAGCCTCCCTCTCTGTTTCCTTTTCCTCCAGACTCCCTCTCTGTTTCCTTTTCCTCCAGCCTTCCTCTCTGTTTCCTTTTCCTCCAGCCTTCCTCTCTGTTTCCTTTTCCTCCAGCCTTCCTCTCTGTTTCCTTTTCCTCCAGCCTACCTCTCTGTTTCCTTTCCTTTACCTCCAGCCTCCCTCTCTGTTTTCTTTTCCTCCAGCCTACCTCTCTGTTTCTTTTCCTCAAGCCTCCCTCTCTGTTTCCTTTTCCTACAGCCTACCTCTCTGTTTCCTTTTCCTCCAGCCTACCTCTCTGTTTCCTTTTCCTCCAGCTTCTCTCTCTGTTTCCTTTTCCTCCAGCCTTCCTCTCTGTTTCATTTTCCTCCAGCCTTCCTCTCTGTTTCCTTTTCCTCCAGCCTTCCTCTCTGTTTCCTTTCCTTTACCTCCAGCCTCCCTCTCTGTTTTCTTTTCCTCCAGCCTACCTCTCTGTTTCTTTTCCTCAAGCCTCCCTCTCTGTTTCCTTTTCCTACAGCCTACCTCTCTGTTTCCTTTTCCTCCAGCCTACCTCTCTGTTTCCTTTTCCTCCAGCTTCTCTCTCTGTTTCCTTTTCCTCCAGCCTTCCTCTCTGTTTCATTTTCCTCCAGCCTTCCTCTCTGTTTCCTTTTCCTCCAGCCTCCCTCTCTGTTTCCTTTTCCTCCAGCCTTCCTCTCTGTTTCCTTTTCCTCCAGCCTACCTCTCTGTTTCCTTTCCTTTTCCTCCAGCCTCCCTCTCTGTTTCCTTTTCCTCAATCCTCCCTCTCTGTTTCCTTTTTCTCCAGCCTACCTCTCTGTTTCCTTTTCCTCTAGCCTCCCTCTCTGTTTCATTTTCTTCCAGCCTCCCTCTCTGTTTCCTTTTCCTCCAGCCTACCTCTCTGTTTCCTTTCCTTTTCCTCCAGCCTCCCTCTCGGTTTCCTTTTCCTCCAGCCTCCCTCTCTGTTTCCTTTTCCTCCAGCCTTCCTCTCGTTTCCTTTTCCTCCAGCCTTCCTCTCTGTTTTTCTTTTTCCTCCAGCCTTCCTCTCTGTTTCCTTTTCCTCCAGCCTACCTCTCTATTTCCTTTTCCTCCAGCCTCCCTCTCTGTTTCCTTTTATTCCAGCCTCCCTCTCTGTTTCCTTTTCCTCCAGCCTCCCTCTCTGTTTCCTTTTCCTCAATCCTCCCTCTCTGTTTCCTTTTCCTCAATCCTCCCTCTCTGTTTCCTTTTTCTCCAGCCTACCTCTCTATTTCCTTTTCCTCCAGCCTCCCTCTCTGTTTCCTTTTCCTCCAGCCTCCCTCTCTGTTTCCTTTTCCTCCAGCCTTCCTCTCTGTTTCCTTTTCCTCCAGCCTACCTCTCTGTTTCCTTTCCTTTTCCTCCAGCCTCCTTCTCTGTTTCCTTTTCCTCAATCCTCCCTCTCTGTTTCCTTTTTCTCCAGCCTACCTCTCTGTTTCCTTTTCCTCTAGCCTCCCTCTCTGTTTCCTTTTCCTCTAGCCTACCTCTCTGTTTTCTTTTTCTCCAGCCAACTTCTCTGTTTCCTTTTCCTCCAGTCTACCTCTCTGTTTTCTTTTCCTCCAGCCTACCTCTCTGTTTCCTTTTCCTCAAGCCTCCCTCTCTGTTTCCTTTTCCTCCAGCCTACTTCTCTGTTTCCTTTTCCTCCAGCCTCCCTCTCTGTTTCCTTTTCCTCAATCCTCCCTCTCTGTTTCCTTTTTCTCCAGCCTACCTCTCTATTTCCTTTTCCTCCAGCCTCCCTCTCTGTTTCCTTTTATTCCAGCCTCCCTCTCTGTTTCCTTTTCCTCCAGCCTCCCTCTCTGTTTCCTTTTCCTCAATCCTCCCTCTCTGTTTCCTTTTCCTTAATCCTCCCTCTCTGTTTCCTTTTTCTCCAGCCTACCTCTCTATTTCCTTTTCCTCCAGCCTCCCTCTCTGTTTCCTTTTCCTCCAGCCTCCCTCTCTGTTTCCTTTTCCTCCAGCCTCCCTCTCTGTTTCCTTTTCCTCCAGCCTTCCTCTCTGTTTCCTTTTCCTCCAGCCTTCCTCTCTGTTTCCTTTTCCTCCAGCCTTCCTCTCTGTTTCCTTTTCCTCCAGCCTACCTCTCTGTTTCCTTTCCTTTACCTCCAGCCTCCCTCTCTGTTTTCTTTTCCTCCAGCCTACCTCTCTGTTTCTTTTCCTCAAGCCTCCCTCTCTGTTTCCTTTTCCTACAGCCTACCTCTCTGTTTCCTTTTCCTCCAGCCTACCTCTCTGTTTCCTTTTCCTCCAGCTTCTCTCTCTGTTTCCTTTTCCTCCAGCCTTCCTCTCTGTTTCATTTTCCTCCAGCCTTCCTCTCTGTTTCCTTTTCCTCCAGCCTTCCTCTCTGTTTCCTTTTCCTCCAGCCTTTCTCTCTGTTTCCTTTTCCTCCAGCCTACCTCTCTGTTTCCTTTTCCTCCAGCCTACCTCTCTGTTTCCTTTTCCTCCAGCCTCCCTCTCTGTTTCCTTTTCCTCAATCCTCCCTCTCTGTTTCCTTTTTCTCCAGCTTACCTCTCTGTTTCCTTTTCTTCAATCCTCCCTCTCTGTTTCCTTTTCCTCTAGCCTCCCTCTCTGTTTCCTTTTCCTCCAGCCTACCTCTCTGTTTCCTTTTCCTCCAGCCTACCTCTCTGTTTCCTTTTCCTCCAGCCTTCCTCTCTGTTTCATTTTCCTCCAGCCTTCCTCTCTGTTTCTTTTTCCTCCAGCCTTCCTCTCTGTTTCCTTTCCTTTTCCTCCAGCCTCTCTCTCTGTTTTCTTTTCCTCCAGCCTACCTCTCTGTTTCCTTTTCCTCCAGCCTTCCTCTCTGTTTCCTTTTCCTCCAGCCTCCCTCTCTGTTTCCTTTTCCTCAATCCTCCCTCTCTGTTTCCTTTTTCTCCAGCCTACCTCTCTGTTTCCTTTCCTTTACCTCCAGCCTCCCTCTCTGTTTTCTTTTCCTGCAGCCTCCCTCTCTGTTTCCTTTTCCTCAATCCTCCCTCTCTGTTTCCTTTTTCTCCAGCCTCCCTCTCTGTTTCCTTTTCCTCCAGCCTCCCTATCTGTTTCATTTTCCTCCAGCCTCCCTCTCTGTTTCCTTTTCCTCCAGCCTTCCTCTCTGTTTCCTTTTCCTCCAGCCTACCTCTCTGTTTCCTTTCCTTTTCCTCCAGCCTCCCTCTCTGTTTCCTTTTCCTCAATCCTCACTCTCTGTTTCATTTTTCTCCAGCATACCTCTCTGTTTCCTTTTCCTCCAGCCTCCCTCTCTGTTTCCTTTTCCTCCAGCCTCCCTCTCTGTTTCCTTTTCCTCCAGCCTCCCTCTCTGTTTCCTTTTCCTCCAGCCTTCCTCTCGTTTCCTTTTCCTCCAGCCTCCCTCTCTGTTTCCTTTTCCTCAATCCTCCCTCTCTGTTTCCTTTTTCTCCAGCCTACCTCTCTGTTTCCTTTCCTTTTCCTCCAGCCTCCCTCTCTGTTTCCTTTTCCTCAATCCTCACTCTCCGTTTCATTTTTCTCCAGCCTACCTCTCTGTTTCCTTTCCTTTTCCTCCAGCCTCCCTCTCTGTTTTCTTTTCCTCCAGCCTACCTCTCTGTTTCCTTTTCCTCCAGCCTCCCTCTCTGTTTTCTTTTCCTTCAGCCTACCTCTCTGTTTCCTTTTCCTCAAGCCTCCCTCTCTGTTTCCTTTTCCTCCAGCCTCCCTCTCTGTTTCCTTTTCCTCAATCCTCCCTCTCTGTTTCCTTTTTCTCCAGCCTACCTCTCTGTTTCCTTTTCCTCCAGCCTCCCTCTCTGTTTCATTTTCCTCCAGCCTCCCTCTCTGTTTCCTTTTCCTCCAGCCTTCCTCTCTGTTTCCTTTTCCTCCAGCCTACCTCTCTGTTTCCTTTCCTTTTCCTCCAGCCTCCCTCTCTGTTTCCTTTTCCTCAATCCTCCCTCTCTGTTTCCTTTTTCTCCAGCCTACCTCTCTGTTTCCTTTTCCTCTAGCCTCCCTCTCTGTTTCATTTTCCTCCAGCCTCCCTCTCTGTTTCCTTTTCCTCCAGCCTTCCTCTCTGTTTCCTTTTCCTCCAGCCTACCTCTCTGTTTCCTTTCCTTTTCCTCCAGCCTCCCTCTCTGTTTCCTTTTCCTCCAGCCTCCCTCTCGGTTTCCTTTTCCTCCAGCCTCCCTCTCTGTTTCCTTTTCCTCCAGCCTTCCTCTCGTTTCCTTTTCCTCCAGCCTTCCTCTCTGTTTTTCTTTTTCCTCCAGCCTTCCTCTCTGTTTCCTTTTCCTCCAGCCTACCTCTCTATTTCCTTTTCCTCCAGCCTCCCTCTCTGTTTCCTTTTATTCCAGCCTCCCTCTCTGTTTCCTTTTCCTCCAGCCTCCCTCTCTGTTTCCTTTTCCTCAATCCTCCCTCTCTGTTTCCTTTTCCTCAATCCTCCCTCTCTGTTTCCTTTTTCTCCAGCCTACCTCTCTATTTCCTTTTCCTCCAGCCTCCCTCTCTGTTTCCTTTTCCTCCAGCCTCCCTCTCTGTTTCCTTTTCCTCCAGCCTTCCTCTCTGTTTCCTTTTCCTCCAGCCTACCTCTCTGTTTCCTTTCCTTTTCCTCCAGCCTCCCTCTCTGTTTCCTTTTCCTCAATCCTCCCTCTCTGTTTCCTTTTTCTCCAGCCTACCTCTCTGTTTCCTTTTCCTCTAGCCTCCCTCTCTGTTTCATTTTCCTCCAGCCTCCCTCTCTGTTTCCTTTTCCTCCAGCCTTCCTCTCTGTTTCCTTTTCCTCCAGCCTACCTCTCTGTTTCCTTTCCTTTTCCTCCAGCCTCCCTCTCTGTTTCCTTTTCCTCCAGCCTCCCTCTCGGTTTCCTTTTCCTCCAGCCTCCCTCTCTGTTTCCTTTTCCTCCAGCCTTCCTCTCGTTTCCTTTTCCTCCAGCCTTCCTCTCTGTTTTTCTTTTTCCTCCAGCCTTCCTCTCTGTTTCCTTTTCCTCCAGCCTACCTCTCTATTTCCTTTTCCTCCAGCCTCCCTCTCTGTTTCCTTTTATTCCAGCCTCCCTCTCTGTTTCCTTTTCCTCCAGCCTCCCTCTCTGTTTCCTTTTCCTCAATCCTCCCTCTCTGTTTCCTTTTCCTCAATCCTCCCTCTCTGTTTCCTTTTTCTCCAGCCTACCTCTCTATTTCCTTTTCCTCCAACCTCCCTCTCTGTTTCCTTTTCCTCCAGCCTCCCTCTCTGTTTCCTTTTCCTCCAGCCTTCCTCTCTGTTTCCTTTTCCTCCAGCCTACCTCTCTGTTTCCTTTCCTTTTCCTCCAGCCTCCTTCTCTGTTTCCTTTTCCTCAATCCTCCCTCTCTGTTTCCTTTTTCTCCAGCCTACCTCTCTGTTTCCTTTTCCTCTAGCCTCCCTCTCTGTTTCCTTTTCCTCTAGCCTACCTCTCTGTTTTCTTTTTCTCCAGCCAACTTCTCTGTTTCCTTTTCCTCCAGTCTACCTCTCTGTTTTCTTTTCCTCCAGCCTACCTCTCTGTTTCCTTTTCCTCAAGCCTCCCTCTCTGTTTCCTTTTCCTCCAGCCTACTTCTCTGTTTCCTTTTCCTCCAGCCTCCCTCTCTGTTTCCTTTTCCTCAATCCTCCCTCTCTGTTTCCTTTTTCTCCAGCCTACCTCTCTATTTCCTTTTCCTCCAGCCTCCCTCTCTGTTTCCTTTTATTCCAGCCTCCCTCTCTGTTTCCTTTTCCTCCAGCCTCCCTCTCTGTTTCCTTTTCCTCAATCCTCCCTCTCTGTTTCCTTTTCCTCAATCCTCCCTCTCTGTTTCCTTTTTCTCCAGCCTACCTCTCTATTTCCTTTTCCTCCAGCCTCCCTCTCTGTTTCCTTTTCCTCCAGCCTCCCTCTCTGTTTCCTTTTCCTCCAGCCTCCCTCTCTGTTTCCTTTTCCTCCAGCCTTCCTCTCTGTTTCCTTTTCCTCCAGCCTTCCTCTCTGTTTCCTTTTCCTCCAGCCTTCCTCTCTGTTTCCTTTTCCTCCAGCCTACCTCTCTGTTTCCTTTCCTTTACCTCCAGCCTCCCTCTCTGTTTTCTTTTCCTCCAGCCTACCTCTCTGTTTCTTTTCCTCAAGCCTCCCTCTCTGTTTCCTTTTCCTACAGCCTACCTCTCTGTTTCCTTTTCCTCCAGCCTACCTCTCTGTTTCCTTTTCCTCCAGCTTCTCTCTCTGTTTCCTTTTCCTCCAGCCTTCCTCTCTGTTTCATTTTCCTCCAGCCTTCCTCTCTGTTTCCTTTTCCTCCAGCCTTCCTCTCTGTTTCCTTTTCCTCCAGCCTTTCTCTCTGTTTCCTTTTCCTCCAGCCTACCTCTCTGTTTCCTTTTCCTCCAGCCTACCTCTCTGTTTCCTTTTCCTCCAGCCTCCCTCTCTGTTTCCTTTTCCTCAATCCTCCCTCTCTGTTTCCTTTTTCTCCAGCTTACCTCTCTGTTTCCTTTTCTTCAATCCTCCCTCTCTGTTTCCTTTTCCTCTAGCCTCCCTCTCTGTTTCCTTTTCCTCCAGCCTACCTCTCTGTTTCCTTTTCCTCCAGCCTACCTCTCTGTTTCCTTTTCCTCCAGCCTTCCTCTCTGTTTCATTTTCCTCCAGCCTTCCTCTCTGTTTCTTTTTCCTCCAGCCTTCCTCTCTGTTTCCTTTCCTTTTCCTCCAGCCTCTCTCTCTGTTTTCTTTTCCTCCAGCCTACCTCTCTGTTTCCTTTTCCTCCAGCCTTCCTCTCTGTTTCCTTTTCCTCCAGCCTCCCTCTCTGTTTCCTTTTCCTCAATCCTCCCTCTCTGTTTCCTTTTTCTCCAGCCTACCTCTCTGTTTCCTTTCCTTTACCTCCAGCCTCCCTCTCTGTTTTCTTTTCCTGCAGCCTCCCTCTCTGTTTCCTTTTCCTCAATCCTCCCTCTCTGTTTCCTTTTTCTCCAGCCTCCCTCTCTGTTTCCTTTTCCTCCAGCCTCCCTATCTGTTTCATTTTCCTCCAGCCTCCCTCTCTGTTTCCTTTTCCTCCAGCCTTCCTCTCTGTTTCCTTTTCCTCCAGCCTACCTCTCTGTTTCCTTTCCTTTTCCTCCAGCCTCCCTCTCTGTTTCCTTTTCCTCAATCCTCACTCTCTGTTTCATTTTTCTCCAGCATACCTCTCTGTTTCCTTTTCCTCCAGCCTCCCTCTCTGTTTCCTTTTCCTCCAGCCTCCCTCTCTGTTTCCTTTTCCTCCAGCCTCCCTCTCTGTTTCCTTTTCCTCCAGCCTTCCTCTCGTTTCCTTTTCCTCCAGCCTCCCTCTCTGTTTCCTTTTCCTCAATCCTCCCTCTCTGTTTCCTTTTTCTCCAGCCTACCTCTCTGTTTCCTTTCCTTTTCCTCCAGCCTCCCTCTCTGTTTCCTTTTCCTCAATCCTCACTCTCCGTTTCATTTTTCTCCAGCCTACCTCTCTGTTTCCTTTCCTTTTCCTCCAGCCTCCCTCTCTGTTTTCTTTTCCTCCAGCCTACCTCTCTGTTTCCTTTTCCTCCAGCCTCCCTCTCTGTTTTCTTTTCCTCCAGCCTCCCTCTCTGTTTTCTTTTCCTTCAGCCTACCTCTCTGTTTCCTTTTCCTCAAGCCTCCCTCTCTGTTTCCTTTTCCTCAATCCTCCCTCTCTGTTTCCTTTTTCTCCAGCCTACCTCTCTGTTTCCTTTTCCTCCAGCCTCCCTCTCTGTTTCATTTTCCTCCAGCCTCCCTCTCTGTTTCCTTTTCCTCCAGCCTTCCTCTCTGTTTCCTTTTCCTCCAGCCTACCTCTCTGTTTCCTTTTCCTCCAGCCTCCCTCTCTGTTTCCTTTTCCTCAATCCTCCCTCTCTGTTTCCTTTTTCTCCAGCCTACCTCTCTGTTTCCTTTTCCTCTAGCCTCCCTCTCTGTTTCATTTTCCTCCAGCCTCCCTCTCTGTTTCGATTTCCTCCAGCCTTCCTCTCTGTTTCCTTTTCCTCCAGCCTCCCTCTCTGTTTCCTTTTCCTCCAGCCTCCCTCTCTGTTTCCTTTTCCTCCAGCCTCCCTCTCGGTTTCCTTTTCCTCCAGCCTCCCTCTCTGTTTCCTTTTCCTCCAGCCTTCCTCTCGTTTCCTTTTCCTCCAGCCTTCCTCTCTGTTTTTCTTTTTCCTCCAGCCTTCCTCTCTGTTTCCTTTTCCTCCAGCCTACCTCTCTATTTCCTTTTCCTCCAGCCTCCCTCTCTGTTTCCTTTTATTCCAGCCTCCCTCTCTGTTTCCTTTTCCTCCAGCCTCCCTCTCTGTTTCCTTTTCCTCAATCCTCCCTCTCTGTTTCCTTTTCCTCAATCCTCCCTCTCTGTTTCCTTTTTCTCCAGCCTACCTCTCTATTTCCTTTTCCTCCAGCCTCCCTCTCTGTTTCCTTTTCCTCCAGCCTCCCTCTCTGTTTCCTTTTCCTCCAGCCTTCCTCTCTGTTTCCTTTTCCTCCAGCCTACCTCTCTGTTTCCTTTCCTTTTCCTCCAGCCTCCTTCTCTGTTTCCTTTTCCTCAATCCTCCCTCTCTGTTTCCTTTTTCTCCAGCCTACCTCTCTGTTTCCTTTTCCTCTAGCCTCCCTCTCTGTTTCCTTTTCCTCTAGCCTACCTCTCTGTTTTCTTTTTCTCCAGCCAACTTCTCTGTTTCCTTTTCCTCCAGTCTACCTCTCTGTTTTCTTTTCCTCCAGCCTACCTCTCTGTTTCCTTTTCCTCAAGCCTCCCTCTCTGTTTCCTTTTCCTCCAGCCTACTTCTCTGTTTCCTTTTCCTCCAGCCTCCCTCTCTGTTTCCTTTTCCTCAATCCTCCCTCTCTGTTTCCTTTTCCTCAATCCTCCCTCTCTGTTTCCTTTTTCTCCAGCCTACCTCTCTATTTCCTTTTCCTCCAGCCTCCCTCTCTGTTTCCTTTTATTCCAGCCTCCCTCTCTGTTTCCTTTTCCTCCAGCCTCCCTCTCTGTTTCCTTTTCCTCAATCCTCCCTCTCTGTTTCCTTTTCCTCAATCCTCCCTCTCTGTTTCCTTTTTCTCCAGCCTACCTCTCTATTTCCTTTTCCTCCAGCCTCCCTCTCTGTTTCCTTTTCCTCCAGCCTCCCTCTCTGTTTCCTTTTCCTCCAGCCTCCCTCTCTGTTTCCTTTTCCTCCAGCCTTCCTCTCTGTTTCCTTTTCCTCCAGCCTTCCTCTCTGTTTCCTTTTCCTCCAGCCTTCCTCTCTGTTTCCTTTTCCTCCAGCCTACCTCTCTGTTTCCTTTCCTTTACCTCCAGCCTCCCTCTCTGTTTTCTTTTCCTCCAGCCTACCTCTCTGTTTCTTTTCCTCAAGCCTCCCTCTCTGTTTCCTTTTCCTACAGCCTACCTCTCTGTTTCCTTTTCCTCCAGCCTACCTCTCTGTTTCCTTTTCCTCCAGCTTACCTCTCTGTTTCCTTTTCCTCCAGCCTACCTCTCTGTTTCCTTTTCCTCCAGCCTACCTCTCTGTTTCCTTTTCCTCCAGCCTACCTCTCTGTTTCCTTTCCTCAATCCTCCTTCTCTGTTTCCTTTTCCTCCAGCCTCCCTCTCTGTTTCCTTTTCCTCCAGCCTCCCTCTCTGTTTCCTTTTCCTCCAGCCTTCCTCTCTGTTTCCTTTTCCTCCAGCCTCCCTCTCTGTTTCCTTTTCCTCAATCCTCCCTCTCTGTTTCCTTTTTCTCCAGCCTACCTCTCTATTTCCTTTTCCTCCAGCCTCCCTTTCTGTTTCCTTTTCCTCCAGCCTCCGTCTCTGTTTCCTTTTCCTCCAGCCTCCCTCTCTGTTTCCTTTTCCTCCAGCCTTCCTCTCTGTTTCCTTTTCCTCCAGCCTTCCTCTCTGTTTCCTTTTCCTCCAGCCTTCCTCTCTGTTTCCTTTTCCTCCAGCCTCCCTCTCTGTTTCCTTTTTCTCCAGCCTACCTCTCTGTTTCCTTTTCCTCTAGCCTCCCTCTCTGTTTCCTTTTCCTCTAGCCTACCTCTCTGTTTTCTTTTTCTCCAGCCAACTTCTCTGTTTCCTTTTCCTCCAGTCTACCTCTCTGTTTTCTTTTCCTCCAGCCTACCTCTCTGTTTCCTTTTCCTCAAGCCTCCCTCTCTGTTTCCTTTTCCTCCAGCCTACTTCTCTGTTTCCTTTTCCTCCAGCCTCCCTCTCTGTTTCCTTTTCCTCAATCCTCCCTCTCTGTTTCCTTTTCCTCAATCCTCCCTCTCTGTTTCCTTTTTCTCCAGCCTACCTCTCTATTTCCTTTTCCTCCAGCCTTCCTCTCTGTTTCCTTTTATTCCAGCCTCCCTCTCTGTTTCCTTTTCCTCCAGCCTCCCTCTCTGTTTCCTTTTCCTCAATCCTCCCTCTCTGTTTCCTTTTTCTCAATCCTCCCTCTCTGTTTCCTTTTTCTCCAGCCTACCTCTCTATTTCCTTTTCCTCCAGCCTCCCTCTCTGTTTCCTTTTCCTCCAGCCTCCCTCTCTGTTTCCTTTTCCTCCAGCCTCCCTCTCTGTTTCCTTTTCCTCAATCCTGCCTCTCTGTTTCCTTTTCCTCCAGCCTCCCTCTCTGTTTCCTTTTCCTGCAGCCTCCCTCTCTGTTTCCTTTTCCTCCAGCCTCCCTCTCTGTTTCCTTTCCCTCCAGCCTCCCTCTCTGTTTCCTTTTCCTCTAGCCTACCTCTCTGTTTCCTTTTCCTGCAGCCTCCGTCTCTGTTTCCTTTTCCTCCAGCCTCCCTCTCTGTTTCCTTTTCCTCCAGCCTACCTCTCTGTTTCCTTTTCCTGCAGCCTCCCTCTCTGTTTCCTTTTCCTCTAGCCTACCTCTCTGTTTCCTTTTTCTCCAGCCAACTTCTCTGTTTCCTTTTCCTCCAGTCTACCTCTCTGCTTCCTTTTCCTCCATTTCCTTTTTTCTTTACTCCTTTACTCCCTTTAGACCTGAGCAATTCTCTTGCGAGGCAATCAAATGTCCGGAATTTCAGTTTTTGGAAGAGGCAGCATGCAGCAAAAAGGAAGCAATTAGTGAGCATAAAAGTAAAAGTTCTCGTCCGAACATTGAAACATGAGAGCAGAGTTATGTTTCGGAAGTGATTTTCAAACTCCTGATAAATGTATATAAGAAGAAACGAAGTGTCTCCATTAATGCATTATAGTGTGTCAGAATAAAGAACGTACAGGAATAATGGTGGCATTTGGGACATGTCAAGAAATAATTAAATTCAATAGTTGCATTCCAGAGCAATGGACAAAAGAAGGAGCCCATGGAACAGCGCTTTGAGGTTTTATCTTATTCTGAGTGAATCCTCATGAATTGCTAAAATCGGTGATTTAGTGTTTCAGCAACAGTGGCATAATTTTGCATATAATCGTTCCTTATTGTGTCTACATCGGAAATCTATTTCTGTTTGGGTTTTGTATATAGTTGGTGAACATGATTCCCTCCAGACGGGGGTTGGCTCAGTCGGGTAGAACGATAGGATCATAATCTGCAGTTGCCAGGTTCAGGTCCCATCTGTGCTAGCACTAATTGGCTTGATGGTTTGGCTGACTAAGCCGAGGAAGCAGTTAGACAGCACAACAGCAGAGAGCTGTACCAGATAGTTACTGTTTTGTGTGGTAGAAAGCGGACAGGTATACAGGGGTTGAAGGATAAACAAGGTAAGGTTATAGAAGGTGAGGATTCTGTCATGGCTAGGTGGGCTGAGCATTTCAGTGATGTTTTAAACAATGTGGTTAGTTCTACTCCCATTGTAATGATGATAGATGCATTGGTGGCTTTAATGTTGGCCTTATAACACATTCTGAAGTTATTTTGGCTGTTTCTAAACTTAAACTTCATAAATCCCCAGGGGTAGATGAAATTACTACGGAAATGCTTAGAGCTGGGAATGTTTCGGTTACCAATTGGATGACTGAAATTCTGAATGTATTTTATGATAAAGGCATGGTTCCTAAAGATTTTACCAGAGCTATTATTATCCCTATTTTCAAAAAAGGTGATCGCAGTTCTTGTGATAACTACAGGGGTATCAGCCTACTCTCTGTTCCAGGTAAAGTTCTTTCCATGATTGTGCTTAATAGAATTAAGAATCTGGTTGACAGTCAATTGCGTGATGAGCAATGTGGATTCAGAAGTGATAGGGGATGTGTGGATAAAATATTTTCACTTAGGCAGATTCTTGAGAAATGTTTAGAGTTTCAGAAACCTTTGGTTGCTAGCTTTGTTGATTTCAAAAAGGCTTTCGACTCTGTTGATCGTCATAATTTGTGGTTGATTGTGAGATCATGTGGTATACCTGACAAGTTAGTTAACATAATGAAAGCTCTCTATAATAACACTGAGTCGTGTGTGAGAGTTGGTAAGGCATGTAGCAATTGCTTTAGCAATGCTTCTGATGTTCGACAAGGGTATATTTTGTCTCCTTTTCTCTTTAGTTTGATTATTGATTATGTTACGCAATATTCACTACAAGGGAAAGATTTTTGCCCAAATTAAATGATCTGATTTAGATTATGCTGATGATTTAGCCCTTTTGGCAAATGATGTTGATGAGATGAACTCTTTCATTCGAGCTGTTGATGAAACTGGTACTAGAGTAGGTTTGGTTATAAACAGAGAGAAAATTACAATGATGAAAGTTGGTCAGCAGGCTGTGATGCAGTTAATCTGAATGGTTGCAGTCTTGAGCAGGTGTCACAGTTTAATGATCTTGGGAGCTATATAACAGATACTGGTGATATGTGGCACGAAATTAACAGACGAATAGGGATTGCTGCAGGGACTTTTAGGAATCTATGGAGAGTGTGGAGAAATAGGCGTATACTCCTAAAGACTAAAATTAGACAGTATAATAGTTTGGTTCTTTCTAGGGTTAGTTATGGTAGTGAAACTTGGACACTTTGTAAACATTATAACAGGAAACTAGATGCTTTTGATTCTAGATGCTTACGCAGTATCTTGGGCATTAGGTGGTTCAACTTTGTAACTAATGATGAGGTTAGGCAAAGGAGTCGGCAACCTTCTTTAAGCAGCATATTGTGCAGAGAGAGACTCTGTTTGTTTGGCCATGTTGCCCGTGTGGATAATTATAGATTGGCGAATAGGGTTATGAACAGTGTGCCTAACGGCCTCAGAAAGGAGAGACCTAGGATGCGGTGGGCAGACAATGTCAAACAGGATCTTGTTAGAATTGGTGTGCAGTGTCCAGATGCAGTAGATGTAGCTCAGGATAGACTTGCTTGGAGAACTAAACTGCACGGTCTGGTTGAACCTCCGTAGCCCATAGCTGCATGAGGATGAGGATGATGATAATGGTGAAATCTCCATCTTGTCCTATGCCAAAAATTGGATACCGATAGGCTTGGAAGGCCGCCATACTTCGGATGGAACATTAAGCCGTCGGCCCGTGTGCAGAAAAGACATACCGTGTTCACGTTAAAGAACACGCTGGATGGCCTTGACCAAAGGCTACATCTGTCTCCTAGTAGCTGTTCCTGTGGGTCCCCTACCCCCAACCTTCTCTGAGCCCTCGGGGTCCTTGTGGCTATTTAATTTTTGACATTTAAGCCATTTTGTGAAAGAAAAGTGCTGGTAAAACAACCTAGACCTGGATCTAGAAATAATTTTAATGGAAAGGGCAAGTAACAAAGCCAAGCAACTGGATTAATCCGGAACAGACCAAAACATCAGTCCGGTATATATCTTTTATCAGAAATTACTCTTTGCTGATAGTGAAATCAGTGCTGGTTAAAGGTTAAGCACCGATAATGTGAATTTAAAAAAAATGTTACAGTTAAATGAAACATTTTTAAATATATTTAGGTGATTTAATGTGCAGTTGGATAAAAAAACAGTGTATAAATCAAATGTGAAACCCCGGAATTTGTGAAACAGATACCCTATAAAAGTAATACTTTCATAGACGCTTTCAAATTGAAACTCTACATTTTTAGTATGGAATAGCCAATTATTTCTTGGTGCCTCTAAGAAAACGTTTAGACGACTCAAAACGAAGAGTCATTGGAATGTTGGAGGCTGATAAAAGAATTTCGGAATCCGCCCACCGTTCTTTGGTGTCCAACATTCTCTTATCTCAAGGCTACAGCAACGATTCCAAACAACCGAAACAGTTATCAGACCTGTTCAAGGTCGTCCTAGAGCTAATCCCCCTCAAGATGATTGGTTTATTGGACCGACAAACCGACCAACTAGATACCGACCAACCGACCGACCTCGAACCGACCGTAGATAACTAACCAACCAACTCTCCATACCGACCAACTAGAGCATAGATTCCCAACAGGTTCGATACCGCCTCCCAGTAGGCGCTGGAGCGTTCCATGGGGGCGGTAGCGGATCCAGAGGCAAATGGGGGGCGTTGAGGCAGTCAAGAGGGGCGGTCAAATAAATAAATAAATTTAATGGAATTTTCTCTGACAACCTTTTTATCTCTTCTATTCTGTGGTGTCTTCCTGGTGATTCTGGTCATCCACTACCTCATCCGTCATGTACAGCTTTTCAACTGCAGCTAGGACAATAGTTCCCTGCTACCGCCTACTTGCGTACTGGTACGTCTGAAGGCGACTGAGATGCTCTCAAAAGTTCTCTTCAAGATCACAGATTGGATATAAGCTTCAATATGTTTTCCCACTCCAAGTCGCTTTGAGTATGCTTTATGGTACGTAGTTACAATACCATCCCACGTCAGAACATAAGGTATAATATTAACATTATACTTGTGAATTAGGCTCAACTCATTAGCCAGCAGATCATACTTCCTCGTCTTTTCAACCTCTACTGTCTGCAGGTTATCCTGAGATGTTATTCCTACTTCAATAATTGTAATCTCATTCAATACCTTAACATGCACTACTATATCAGGCTTATTATGTTGAACATGTGTGTCCGTCCTGATAGGCAAATCAACCTTGATGCAATAATAATATAATAATAATAAATTTATTATATTTCATATTTTTTATAATAATTTTTAATATAATAAAATACTTTGAAAATATCTGTTTTCATGAATAAATATTTTATCTAGCTATGTAAATTATCTTATTGTTATCTCGTTAATAAGCATTTTTAAATTAGCATAGGTATACCTATACCTAATTTGTTCCAGTTTAGAATAGATTGACGGTGACAAGTCCTTGCAAGTTGGTAGGCAGACTTATAGGAAACGTGTTCATGCAATTTAACACGTTTCCACAAGAATATGGGAGCTTGAAATAACTTGTTTACGGATCAAGTGCGCCGGCATCGCAAACATACAAGTTAATGCGTGCACAAAATCAAATCTACAAAAGCGATAGCTCTAGGAATGTTTTATTATTTTTATGTGCTTCGCCGTGATAAATAGTCGTGAGTGATAAGTGCTAGAAGTCATTATAAACATTATTTTTATAACTATCTATAAATCTGTTGAGAAGTTAATTTGTATTTGAAAATGTCTGAATCTACATCTAAAAAGAAATGCCGGCAGTACAGTATTGAGTATTTGAAATATGGATTTACGTACTCTCCTACAAACCAATCATTATCTATGTGTTTAATTTGCCGAAAAGTTTTTTCAAATGGAGCTATGAAACCTTCTAGGCTACAAGAGAATTTAAATAAAATGCATGCTGATAAGAAGAACAAAGATTTATCCTATTTTCAAGAACTGGAAGAGCAATATTTAAAACAGCCAACTATGTCAAACCTTTTTGCGTCGTCTTCTAAACAAGATGATGATGGACTACGACGAGCCTCATATAACCTTTCATTGTTAATCGCAAAAGCAGGAAAACCACACACAATTGGCGAGGAATTAATTTTGCCGACAGTCAAAGAGATATTAAAAACTGTTCTTCATCATAAGACACCGTCAGATATCATCAAAAAAAATCATCTCAGTAATAATTCAGTGCAAAGAAGAATAGATGAAATGGAAAAAGACGTTGAAATATCATTATGTGATTACTTAAAGACTTGCAAATTTTCCATTCAACTCGATGAATCAACTCTACCAAATAACGAAGCTCTACTCTTATCATACCTACGATTTATAAAAGAAGAAAAAATTCCCGAAGAGTTATTATTTGCTAAAAATTTGGAATCTGATACAAAGGGAGAATCTATATTTAATACCATGCAAAAGTTTTTTCAAGAGAAAGAAATTCCTATTTGCAATATTTTGTCTGCTGCTACTGATGGTGCTCCAGCAATGACAGGGCGTCATAAGGGTTTCATAGCGCATTTGAAACAAGCAGTACCAAATGTACTCGCTGTACATTGTATTATTCATCGTCAGAATTTGGTTGCAAAAAATTTGAATGAACGTCTGCATACGACGCTCCATTACGTTATTAAAGCAATCAATAAGATTAGAAGCAATTCATTGAATGACCGATTATTTGGTAAGCTTTGTAATGAAAATAATGAAGATTACAATCACTTACTGCTGCACACAGAAGTACGTTGGCTCTCTAAAGGTGTTTGTCTGAATCGTTTTTTCAATCTATTTGACTCAGTACTAGACTTACTTGAAGACAGACGAAAAATTGCGCGAAAACCTGATTACGTCAAAAAATGACATCGCTTATTTGACCTGTTTAAAATATTTAATCAAGTTAATTTACAATTGCAAGGTGATGAGTTGAATTTAATTAAAACAAAAAAGTCATAGCTGCTTTTGCGGGAAAACTTCTTCTATTCAAACGAAATCTAAGTAGAGGTGAATACAACCACTTTCCCACATTATCAGCAGTCTCTGCAAAACCGGAAGATTTACTTACTTACTGCCAACACTTGGAAGTTCTTCATGTTGATTTTACGGAGCGTTTCCAAGATATTTTAAACATGAATATACCGAGTTGGGTTTTAGATCCTTTCGCAAACACAGATACTGAAGAATCATCAAATTTGGAAGAGGAACTCTTAGAACTCACGACTAACGAAGCACTCAAAGTAAAATTCAAACATGGATACCAAGAGTTCTGGCTTCAAAAATCAATACCAGTTCTCTACCCTGGATTGTGGGCAATATTACAGAAGTTTTTAATCGCATTTCCTTCGTCCTATATGGCTGAGCGTGGATTCAGTGCAGTAGCTAATTTACTGTCAAAGAAGAGGAACAGACTACACATCACTGAACGTGGCGATATGCGATTGATGTTAACGAAATTGGAACCCGACATTAACAAATTGTTAACACTCCACCAGCCTCAACCATCTCATTAATTTTTTTTATTTATTATTAATTTTGTGTTTATCTCATTATTTTTTATTTCTTATTGATTCTGTGTTTATTTTTAAAATTTTAATAAACAATTTTATTGTACATTTGGTTGTCGTTTTATTAATTTCTGCTTTATGATTTTTAATAGATAAATAAACAGATAAATTAGGTACAGATAATATGCAACAATATTTTAATATTTCATATAAAATTAACTATTATGGACTAGGGGGGCGTTGAAATTTTTGTTCTCTTCTAAAGGGGGTGATGGTCCAGAAAAGGTTGGGAATCACTGAACTAGAGTAACGACATCATTTCTGCCTTCAGGTCTCTGCCATTCACAAAAAAGGCGTGTATCTGTCTCAAAAGTGACCACAAGACTTGAAAAGACCGGACTCTATGCACTCGACCCGTCGCATGTTGCTCTTTAACCTCCAGATACAGAGAGGTCTCTTTGAAATGGTGTCGCGATCACGTAGTCAGGATCTTAGAACAATGGAATCACATATTATTGGTGGAGTTTAGATTTCTTCTGCAATTGGGTAGAAAATATGTACTGATCTCGTGGAGAAGTTCATTGGGTGGTGGAGATCTGACTTGGGCCGGACTTTCATTGGTTAGCAGTCCTAATCTCCAGGGGATCGATTGCAGTTATATGAATGCTTCATCTCCATGTCAGGTCTTTCTTTGATACAAAAGGTGACTATTTCTTCTTACATTCTCTGCCGCTCTCAACACGAAAGAGCATCTATAGGATGCCTTGGTATGTAGAAAATAGTAAAAATAAAAGGGGGGGTAAAAGCACACTTAGAACGGAAAAAAGGTAAAAATGGAGCCCGAAAGACTGGATTTTCTTTGTAGTGTAGCATTTTCCTCTTCGTTTGATAGGTTTCTAAAACATTTCCTGAAAAATGCGTGAAATATGCATTAGTTTAATAATTTTTGGCCTCCATTTCGCTGGCCATCCGGCAGTGCTATCTAGGTTGCTGTGGCATGACCATCTTATACACACGCACCCCTCTGAATCCGATGCTGATTTTGTCGCCTCTTCTTATTTCACGTATAAGTAAATTTATGTAATAATTTTATAACACAAATTAATAATAATAATATTATATATAAATATATAATAATTAAATACCTTACATTCCAGTTGCTTGGTTTTTGTTTTTAAAAACATTAATAATTAATTTAAAATTGTTGAATAATATTTTTATATAATTGTGATAACTAAGTTATTTCATATCATATTCTTCTTAAACTGTGTGTGTAATTGTAGTCTATAGCTGTGCACAGGCTCACGACGTATAAAAACTAGTTCCTTTATCTGACGTTCGTGGTGCTAATAGTTTCCCGAAAAGTAGAGTTTACCGTCTACGTTTCCTTATTGTTATGTGGTCCAATATTTCTCTACGACTTCTAGGAAAATAATTCTACTTGTAGATGCAGCCCTAAGATTTAATTTTTTTATATTAATTTTAAAAGTTTAGGTATTGTAATTATAGAAGACCTCTAATAAATTTAGTATGAAGATAAAAATGAGTTATGTTATTTTTGGCAGAGTATATTTTATTTTTTAATAAATTAAAAATTACGTTTCCTGATAGGAAGTTTGTATGCGAGTGTTTGCAAATGAAATCAGTTTTCCTATCAATTTTAGAGTGTCTATCAGTCACAAGGCTAGTAAAACATTTTTCGTTTTTTCTTTCAGGTCAGTTCCCATTCGTGACATATCTAGTAATGAACACAATTCACAGCGATCCCAGGCGGCTAATTGTGCAGTTAAGGAGCCAAACGACAGTATCCCAGAATTCTGAGCAGCTACATCACACAGGTAAAGAGATGATAGTATATTAACCCTTTCAGGACCATAAGGTTTCTAAGAGTAAATATTAGTATGTAACTGTTTATTTTAGTTTGTTTAGACGTAAAATAAATAAAAATCATAAGAAAAATACATAACAATGTGTAGTTTTTTTTGGAATTTTATGGGAAATATTTTTCTATAAAACTATAAAGGTA
Source organism: Ryuthela nishihirai (assembly GCA_038380435.1). NCBI lineage: Eukaryota > Metazoa > Arthropoda > Arachnida > Araneae > Heptathelidae > Ryuthela > Ryuthela nishihirai. The sequence continues at coordinate 6,044,462 of JAWZYU010000004.1, forward strand.
ACACAAATTATAGTTAGGCTTATTATGCAATGTCTTTTATTTATTGGTTGATTATAACAAAATGTTAACTAAAATAATACAAAATTATGAAATAAAATTACTATACAAAGTGATGTGCTAATTATGATATTCTGCGAAGGAATTTCTTTTGGTTGTGAAGCAAAGATGGACATTGCACAGATGCAACATTATTGCAAAGATGGACATGGACTAAACGTTCCCGTTTACGCAATTGCGTTCGGCATACGTTCTATTTTGATATTCTGTATAAAAAATGCAGATAAGGTTATAATTAAATATGACAATCACCAATTTTAACATGGGGAAAAATGTTTCCCTTGGTCGTGAAAGGGTTAATCTTCCAAACATTAAAAGCCTATGGGTTTTTTTTTATTTTAATTTCCTGGTATTGCAAAATTTACCTGAAATTTTAGATTATTTTACCCTTCAAGAAATATTTATCAGTGAAGTCCATTTATCAAAGTAATTCTTTTGTAAAACCTCCTCTACCAATAACAACTACAACAATAACTAAAAAAAAAGAAACAGAATCTGTCAGAAAACGTAGGAAAAAAACTGTTTTTTTTACTAATTTTTTATTCACTAAAACAAAAACACTTCACATTCCTAAACGTTTATTTCGGTAAATCAGGATATGACAGACTTAGAAATTTAAATTTTGAATTCTAATCAGATTGAAATTGGTAAAGTTGTTTCACTGTCTTGAGACAACTTTTGTCGTGCAGTGGGCGCTTCATAACGACTGCAAGGCTCAGAGCAAGCGACCGAAAGGAGACGATCTCTATATACCGTTATGCGGAAGTGGGTTCAAAAGTCAAGTTGACTATTTCCTTCGATATTTTTTAAAAACTCCGTGGCTCTGTTTGTTCATAATACTCAAAGACTTTTTAAATAATCATAAAAATAAATGATCCCTCAAGCAGCTGCTTGCCACTGAGGTCTGAAAGGATCTCGTGAATCTAATGCGCAACAGAAAATATCTGTAGCGAAATCGAGATCTCAGCAAAATGTGAACACAAGAATGAAGAAAAAATCCGTGTCTAAAACCGGGTCCGAATTCCTTTGTTCAGTAGCCAAGAGCGCTAAACAGCCGGGTAATTTTAATACTGTATTTCTGAAGGGCAAATCCCGGTTAAAAAACCCACACATTTTTTATTTCACTTGTCACTAGTATAAAATTATCTATTGTTTGATAGCATTACTTGCAATGTTTTTGCTTTTTTTGTTTTCCCCAGTTTAGTAAGCGACCTAAGTTCTCTCTCAGAAAAACATACCATCGGTGTCCTTTTCAATCACATTAACGGTGTCCTTTTTAATCGCCTTAACGATGTCCTTTTCGTTCGCATCAAAGGATCCTTTTCAATCAAATCAATGGCGCCCTTTTCAATCACAACGACAGTGTCCTTTTCAATCGCATCAACGGTATCCTTTTCAGTCACATCAACGGTGTCCTTTTCAATCGCATCAAAAGACTCCTTTTCAGTCACATTAATGGCACCCTTTTCAATCACAACAACAGTGCCCTATTCAATCGCATCAACTATGTCCTTTCAACCACATCAACGATGTCCTTTTCAATCGCATCAACGGTATCCTTTCCAGTCTCATCAACGGCATCCTTTCCAGTCTCATCAACGGCATCCTTTCCAGTCTCATCAACGGCATCCTTTCCAGTCTCATCAACGGCATCCTTTCCAGTCTCATCAACGGTGTCCTTTTCAGTCATATCAACGGCATCCATTTCAGTCACATCAACGGTGTCCATTTCAGTCACATCAACGTTGTTCTTTTCAGTCCCATCAACGGTGTCCTTTTCAGTCATATCAACGGTGTCCTTTTCAATCATATCAACGGCATCCATTTCAGTCACATCAACGGTGTCCATTTCAGTCACATCAACGTTGTTCTTTTCAGTTCCATCAACGGCATCCATTTCAGTCACATCAACGGTGTCCATTTCAGTCACATCAATGGCGTTCTTTTCAATCACAACAGTGTCATTTTCAATCACAACATCAGTGTTCTTTTCAATCGATCAGCGATATCCTTTCCAGTCACAACAACGATATTCTTTTCAATCACATCAATTGGCGTCCTTTTCAATCGCATCAACGATGTCCTTTTCAATCGCATTAACGATATCCTTTACAATCATAACAACAGTGTCCTTTTCAATCACATCAACAGTATACTTTTCAATCACAACAACGGTTTTCTTTTCGATTGCATCAACGATGTTCTTTTCAATCACAACAACAGTGTACTTTTCAGTCACATCAACTGTGTCCTTTTCAGTCACATCAACGGTATCCTTTTCAGTCACATCAACGGTGTCCTTTTCAATCATATCAACGATGTCCCCTTTCTCACTAAGGTCAAAGATGTTTCTGAAGTGAAGAAAACCGCAATTCTTGCAAAATCGGGATCGACCTTCGGCTACTCGAGTTACAAGTACGTTGTAAATCGTTGCATGCGCACCTTAGATTCTTTTAAATAGAAACTAGAAGAACTCATATCGCTTCCGATGAAGATGAGAGTCTCCCTTCTTCAAACAGAAGGAAATTTTTCGTTTATCTACTCTTGCACTCTTTTTAAAGATTTTATTCGAACTAATGTTTGATTCGGAAAATGCAAATGGTATTATTTTATTAGTACTTATTAAAATTAGAGTTGTCCTCTTCCACTCCTTGGGGCGGGGGTGGCTCAGTCGGTAGCGCGCCAGACTCGTAATCTGTAGTTCCCAGGTTCGAGTCCCAGCTGGGTCAGCGTTGAGATTTATCTCCGCAAAATTCCCCGCCCTGCCCAAGGTCAGTAGGGGACACCGATGGGCTTGGAAAGGCTGCCGTCCGTCGGATGGGACGTTAAGCCGTGGCCCCGTGGCGGGAGAGCCATACCCTGTGCACATTAAAGAACACGCTGGATGGCCTTGACGGGAGGCTACCATCTGTCTCCCAACAGCTGTTCCAGTGGGTCCCCTCCCCCAACCTTCTCTGAGCCTTCGGGGTCCATGTGACCTGGCCATTTAGCCCATGGTGTGCAAAAAAGTGCCGCTCAGAGGTAAAACAACCCAACCCAACCATCCACTTCTTAAATTTTGAAAAGTTGCTTTTCTTACACCCCTCTGAGAAAACGAGGCAGTTTTTTGCTGTCAGTGGAATGTCTCTTATAATAATAACAATAATTTATTTCATGCAGGGGGTTTCAGTAAAGCCGAGGTACAGGTAATTTTGGATATTATTTTAATCGTTTAACTGGCACTTGACACTCGACATCGAAATTTCAAATTTCTACCATAAATAAATCATTCGCCATATTCTTTAAAGGTTTCTTATGTAATCCGATGCGGGTTGTTGGGTTGTTTTACCTCTGAGCGGCACTTTTTTCACACCATGGGCTAAATGGCCAGGTCACACATGGACCCTGAAGGCTCAGAGAAGGGGACCCACTGGAACAGCTGTTGGGAGACAGATGGTATCCTCCCGTCAAGGCCATCCAGTGTGTTCTTTAACGTGCGCAGGTTATGGTTCTCCCATACAAAGGGCCGTGGCTTAAAGTCCCATCCGACGGACGGCGGCCTTTCCAAGCCCATCGGTGTCCCCTACTGACCGTGGGCAGGGCGGAGAATTTTGCGGAGATAAATCTCAACGCTGACCCCGATGCGGATTGGCACGTTTGTTTCAGGGACACTGCTGAAGCCGGGAGACCCGGATGCGATAAAAAATTCAGTTTCTTTTTCAAGATTTCAATATTTAGTTTTTTGAGAGGTCGTACGTGAAGCTTAAAATAGCTTTTCCCCAATTCTGTAAAATAATTACTATTATTAAAAATATCCTACTCCTATGAGGTCGCAGGAGCAGGCGACACTAAGGGCCTTGGACGCTTCAGCCATCAGTGAAGCGTTCGGATTGGGTTGTTTTACCTCTGAGCGGCACTTTTTTGCACACAATGGGCTAAATGGCAAGGTCACAAGGACCTCGAAGGCTCAGAAGGTTGGCGGAGGGAACCCACTGGAACACTGTTGGGAGACAGATGGTAGTCTCCCGTCAAGGCCATCCAGCGTGTTCTTTAACGTGCACAGGGTATGGCTCTCCCGCACACGGGGGGCAGGGGTGGCTAAGACGGTAGCGCGCCAGGTTCGTAATCTGCAGTTTCCAGGTTCGAGTCCCAGCTGGGTCAGTGTTGAGAATTCTCTCCACAAAACTCCCCGCCTTGCCCACGGTCAGTAGGGGACACCAATGGGCTTGAAAAGACCGCCGTCCGTCGGATGGGACGTTAAGCCGTGGTCCCGTGTGCGGGAGAGCCATATCCTGTGCACGTTAAAGAACACGCTGAATGGCCTTGACTGGATTCTACCATCTGTCTCCCAACAACTGTTCCGGTGGGCCCCCTCCCCCAACATTCTCTGAGCCTTCGGGGTCCTTGTGATCTGGCCCTTTAGCCGATGGTGTGCCAAAAAAGTGCCGCTCAGAGGTAAAACAGCCCAACCTTTGTTTATTTTGAAAATGAGATCAAAGCGACGTCAGACCTTGAGTGTGGGGATGGTGTTGGCTCAGTGGGAGTGGAACTCTTATTCACACAATGAGCTAAATGGCCAGGTTACAAGGATACCAACAGATCAGAAAAGGTTAGGGAAAGAGATCTCACTGACTTAGGAGATGTAACCTACCGTCAATGCCATCCAGTGTGCTCTCGCCAGGATCAGAGTCTGCAGTCTCCAAGTTCGAGTAAAAACCCACCATCCTCTCGATAAGAAAGGGGACACCGATGGGCTTGGAAAGGCCGCGGTCGTGGCTGGGACCTAAAGCCGTGTACAGTAGAGCCATAAGTAGTAGCATAAATGAGAGTTCTGGCACAGTGTTAAGGTATAGGGAATTCTATGTTAATCTATGGGAGTTCGCACAGTCGCTCAAAAAAGTATCCGAACAGTACGGTTGATTACAGAATTCAGAAAAAATATCTGGCAACGATTTTTTTTTGAAATTAGTGATCTGGCAACCTTCGTGTCACGTGATTACAAAATTCAGAAAAAATATCTGGAGCATGTACAGCAACTGTACACGCTCCAGTTACCGTTCACAGCAAACTGGAGCGTGTGCAGTTACTGCACACGCTCCAGTTTGCTGTGAACGGTAACTGCACACGCTCAATATTTCCGTGAGTGAGCCCACACGATCCAGGTCTTTGTGAGCTCACACGATCCAATGTGCTGTGAACATTAACCGCAACCGCTCCAGTTTGCTGTGAACGGTAACTGCACACGCTCAATATTTCCGTGAGTGAGCCCACACGATCCAGGTCTTTGTGAGCTCACACGATCCAATGTGCTGTGAACATTAACCGCAACCGCTCCAGTTTGCTGTGAACGGTAACTGCACACGCTCCATATTCATTGCATTATACATTCATACGCATTATATATATTCAAAAAAGTATCGAACACTATGGTTGATTACAGAATTCAGAAAAAATATCTGGCAACGATTTTTTTAGAAATTAGTGATCTGGCAACCTTTGTGTCACGTGACCAGATCACTAATTTCTAAAAAAATCGTTGCCAGATATTTTTTCTGAATTCTGTAATCAACCATAGTGTTCGGATACTTTTTTGATCGACTGTACCTAACGTTGCGTAATGCCATACCTTGTGCACATTAAAGAACATTATGGATAACCTTGACGGGAGTCTATCATCTTGTCTTCTGACAGCTTTCCAATGGGCACTTCTCCCCCGACCTTCTCTGAACCCTAGGGGTGTTTGCGACTTGACCGTTTGAGCCTATTTTGTGCAGAAAAGCGCCACTCAGAGGTAAAACAACCCAACAACCCAGAATGCCTATCTTTCTTCCAACTCTATTTTGATTAATTCAAACGTGTAAAGTGTAGAATTTGGCTTCCATTTCCGACATCTTTACGATTCTTTCAACTTAAATGAGAAGTTTCGAAATCGTCGTCATTTTTTGAAGAACTGGTCTCTTATTCGTTAAATCCTGAACGTTGTTATTTGCTACGTGTGAGGCTATATCGTTTTTAGTGCTGCCTTTTTCAGTTGCGTATGGCAATAATTGCACGTGGGAGGGGAGGGGAGAGAGCATCCACTGCCGCATCTGCCAATGAGCGCTTCTTCCACCATCCTCGGAACTGGCCACCAAAAAAAGAAGAGGCGCGTTCCGTTTTATACTCCCTGGAATGGACGTGGCCTTTTTCAAGTGGGCGTCGTGGCGACCGAATCCATTCTTCCCTACATACTGTTCACTTGCACTCTTCGGCTACCTGACAATAAATGTTCGTCTGTCTCTTGGGAGGTGATTTAGTAAGAGATCTAAGAGCCAATAAAAATCCAATCAGCCTCGTTCGCCACTCCAGGGAGTCTTGCATTGTAAACCCTACACGTTGGAGGAAAAAGAGAAAAGAAACTGTCACATATTTCAAATGATTCGTCAGGTAGTAATGAGCAAGTCTTCTTGGAGTTGTTTTGTTACATTCAGTAGGATTAATTCAACCATCGTACTCTCTATTTGAATTTTCTCTGCGTTGTTTCGTCAATTTAGTTTTCATTTTATTTTTTGGAATAGAATACTTAAGAGAAGAAGTTGAGGGCTTAGTGATTTTATATAGTACTTCTTTTCATCTCGTTTTCAAAGAAAATAAAATATTTTATCGTCTGTCTGTCTGTAGACACCGAACTTTTTGTTTACCAGAAATAAATCAAAAAATTTTTTGTGTTGGATAGGTATTTGTGAAATATTACGATATGTACTTTTCGAATCTCTCTAAAGCTATAGTTGCGCCCTCTAGCGGTGGGAAAAGGTGAAATATCCAAAATTTCAAACGAATATTGCAAGCGATGTATTTACAATAGAAATTTGAAATTTTGGTGTTGGAATGTGAAAATCACGAAATTTTCATTGCCATCAATGAGTTGGTCCCTTAGACCTAGAGGGGGTGGAAAAATACGCCTTTTTAGTTTTAGCAGATAATTGCTTGTTTTTTTAGATAAAGGAAAAATTCTTTTTGCGTTAGATAGGAATTGATAAAACATCATGACTCACACTTTTGAAATCTTTCGAAAACTATAATTGCGCCCTCTAACGGTGGAAAAATTTGCAAATTCCAAAATTTTAAACAAATATTGCAAACGAAGTATTTGATCCAAAAAGTTAAGATTTTGGTGGTGGAATGTGAAAGCTGCGATGTTTCCATTGGCAGCAATGAATTGACAATGGGTTTGATTTCCCCCATGACCTGACGAATGAATAATCTGATTTTATCTCGTTGCACAAATGGATAATATTTAATTCCATAAGTAGCATTCAATGTAAAACATGGAATATTCCATATCTTTTTTCTATAAAGTTTGCATGAAATGAATTTTCTAAGATCATTAGTTCTTGAACATTGTGCTTTCCTTTGATAACTGCCACACCTGTTCCATTTCTTTTCTTTTGCTTAAAAATCTGTTAAGAATAGAAATTGAAGGTTTTAGAGGGGGGACTATGAATTCTTTCCCCTCCACTCCACGAATAACATTTCGATCCGCAAACTGAATAGTTAAATCAGATATTGCATATGTAAGAATCAATTGAAATGTTTTGAAATTCAGTAGCTCGTGATTATACAGATACTTTATTCAAAAACAAAATATAGGCTCGTGATCATACAGGCACTTTTGTTCGGTAATCAAATGGACAGAAAAATGGAAAGTTGGGTTGTTTTACCTCTGAGCGACACTTTTTTGCACACCATGGGCTAAATGGCCAGGTCACACATGGACCCCGAAGGCTCAGAGAAGGGGACCCACTGGAACAGCTGTTGGGAGACAGATGGTAGCCTCCCGTCAAGGCCATCCAACATGTTCTTTAACGTGCACAGGGTATGGCTCTCCCGCACACGGGGCCACGGCTTAACGTCCCATCCGACGGACGGCGGCCTTTCCAAGCCCATCGGTGTAGTGTCCCCTACTGACCGTGGGCAGGGCGGGGAATTTTGCGGAGATAAATCTCAACGTTGACCCAGCTGGGACTCGAACCTGGGAACTACAGATTACGAGCCTGGCGTGCTACCGACTGAGCCACCCCCGCCCCAGAAAAATGGAAAGAGTTTCATGTTATCTCGATGGGAAAATCACATTCAGATTTCAATAACTTCTTCAATGTGATTTTTAATGAAACATGTGTCTAAAGATAAATTAAAGATCACAATCAAATCTATCCAAATCTCGATTTTGAACAATATTTGTTCAGGATTTAAAGAGTTATGAACGATGGAATATTTAACTGGCTACAGAATGACTTCAAAATTTAATTAGAATAGTTTAAGGGATCAGTACCGAGGGCAGTGCACCCGGTATTCTTGTAGAGTTACTATGATTACTAATCTCTTAACCTGTTTTAAACAAATTTGGGGTCTTTTTTTAGCCTGCTAAATAATTCAGCTTTCATTATTCTTTGAATACTGAACAAATATTGTTTAAAATCGAGATTTTAGATAGATTTGATTGAGATATTTAATTTATCTTTAGAAATATTTTTCATTAAAAAACATATTGGAGATTTGGGTTGGGTACCTCTGAGCGATGTTTTTTTTTTGCACACAGTGAGCTAAACGGCCAGGTCACAGGACCCGAAGGCCCAGAGAAGGGTGTGGGAGGGAACCCACTGGAACAGCTTTTGGGAGACAGATGGTAGCCTCCCGTCAAGGCCATCAAGCGTGTTCTTTAACGTGCACAGGGTATGGCTCTTCTGCACACCGAACCACGGCTTAACGTCCCATCCGACGGACGGCGGCCTTTCCAAACCCCTGGGTGGCCCCTACTGACCGTGGGCAGGGCGAGGAGTTTTCTAGAGATAAATCTCAACGCTGACCCAGCTGAGACTCGAACCTGGGAATTACCGACTGAACCACCGTCCGCCCCATATACCGAAGAAGTTATTGAGATCTGAATGTGATTTTCTATTGAGACAACATGGAACTGTTTCCATTTTTCTGTCCAGCACCTGTATATTCCAGTCTTCAATATGAAAATGCAGCGATATTCAAACTGACTGAGCCTTTAAATCAGTGATTTTCTCTCGCACTTCTTTCATCTTAATTGCTCCCTAATGTATCGAAAGATGGGCCGAATACAGCTTGTCATCTTCTTTTCGTAATCTCTTCCTTTCCCCGACATCGCGAGTTTCTTCGACGTTTCATTTGCCGTCAAGTCGAAAACAAGAATGCAAACTGTGAGACTTATCAGTTGAGAGTAAATGAGAGAGCAAAACAGAGAAAAGTGCGGAGAAATCGAAATCTGCCGACTGCTTGTTTCTTCGCAAACTGACGTAAGCCTTCTCTCGTGCAGGCAAGAAGACTGAAAAACTGAGCCACTTGTATCTATTTCACTTTTACACCTGTTTCCATAGTTTCGAAACTTCACGTAAGATGGATCCATCGATTTCGTTTTTTTACAGTCTCGAGCACTGCTTTATCTTCCTCCTCCCGTCGAAAACAAACGTCTGCAGAAGACAACACACGCAGCTTGTTTTCTTCTTTCTTCTCCTCGTGCAGAGACGTCGCATTTCATTGTGGAATTTATCACCTTTGCAAGGAGTGGCTCTTTCCTCCGCGAGTAAGGAGCTCTCACCTCGAGCTTCGTTTCGCGCCTTCGCTTTCGGATTAGGAAACGTTGCCACGTGCAAAAAAAATGTTTTTTTCCTTCCAAAGACACTTTCTTCTCTGCAGGAAGAAAAAAAAATTCTAAAGAAACTGGGCTAATTATGAAAGACGTGAATTTTTTCCAGTAAAAAGTTATTTTAAAATACATGTACAGTCGCTCAACAAAATATCCGAACACTATGGTTGATTACAGAATTCAGAAAAAATATCTGGCAACGATTTTTTTTAATTAGTGATCTGACAACCTTCGTGTCACGAAGGTTGCCAGATCACTAATTTCTAAAAAAAAAATGTTGCCATATTTATATAAAAAAGGCTCAGAGAAGGTTGGGGGAGGGGACCCACTGGAACAGCTGTTGGGAGACAGATGGTAGCCTCCCGTCAAGGCCATCCAGCGTGTTCTTTAACGTGCACAGGGTATGGCTCTCCCGCACACGGGGCCACGGATTAACATCCCATCCGACGGACGGTGGTCTTTTTAAACCCACCGGTGTCCCCTACTGACCGTGGGCAGGTCGGGGAGTTTTGCGGAGATAATTCTCAATGCTGACCCAACCGGGACTCGAACCTGGGAACTGCAGATTACGAGCCTGGCGCGAGGGAGGGGGTGGAAGAAACGCAATTAAGCCGAAAAAAATGGAAAAAAGGAGCAAGAAACACAATCTAGCCGCAAAAATATAAAGGAGGCAAGAAACACTCTCAAGCTCGAAAACTCTAAAATTTGGAAAAGAGACTTGATTTTCAATAAAGTATAGCATTTCCCCGTCCGTTTTACAGTCCTCGAAAAATTTCTTGAAAAAAAATGTATGAAATATAATTAAGTTTAATATATGTACAGTCGCTCAAAAAAGTATCCGAACACTATGGTTGATTACAGAATTCAGAAAAAATATCTGGCAATGATTTTTTAGAAATTAGTGATCTGGCAACCTTCTGTCACGTGATTACAGAATTCAGGAAAAATATCTGGAGCGTGTACAGCAACTGTACACGCTCCTGTTACCGTTCACAGCAAACTGGAGCGTGTGCAGTTACTGCACACGCTCCAGTTTGCTGTGAATGGTAACTGCACACGCTCAATATTTCCGTGAGTGAGCCCACACGATCTAGTATCAAAATAATATGACCACCTACAGTCGCTCAAAAAAGTATCCGAACACTATGGTTGATTACAGAATTCAGAAAAAATATCTGGCGACGATTTTTTTAGAAATTAGTGATCTAGCAACCTTCGTGTCACGTGACCAGGAGTGTCTACAAGAATGATTCGCAATCGTCTTTTGAAAGCAGGACTACAGGCACGCGAGTCGCTGGCACGGTTACCACTGTCACCTAGTCACTGTCAAGCATGTTTACAGTGGTGTCAAGAACGAGTTCATTAGAGGGAAGAATGGCAGTCTGTGGTCTTCAGTAATGAAAGCCGATTCTGCTTAGGAGCGTCTGATGGTTGTTTATGAGTCCGAAGGCGACAAGGTGAGTGGCTTCTTCCATCGTGCATCCACCAGCAACACACAGGGCCCACGGCGGGCATCATGGTGTGGAGAGCGATTAGCTATAACTCTCGTACGTGTCTGGAGTTTGTACAGGGTACACTGAATAGCAATACGTACGTCAGCGACATCGTACAGCCGGTGGTCCTGCCATATTTGAATGTAATCCCAAATGCGATATTCCAACAGGATAACGTCCGTCCACACTCCACCCGGGAAACTCAACATGCTATTCAGGCAGTGCACCAACTTCCTTGGCCAGCACGCTCTCCGGACTTACTCCAATCCGAGCATAATCTGGGTTGTTGGGTTGTTTTACCTCTGAGCGGCACTTTTTTGCACACCATGGGCTAAATGGCCAGGTCACATGGACCCCGAAGGCTCAGAGAAGTTTGGGGGAGGGTACTCACTGGAACAGCTGTTGGGAGACAGATGGTAGCCTCCCGTCAAGGCCATCCAGCGTGTTCTTTAACGTGCACAGGGTATGGCTCTCCCGCACACGGGGCTACGGGTTAACGTTCCATCCGATGGACGGCGGCCTTTCCAAGCCCATCGGTGTCCCCTACTGACCGTGGGCAGGGCGGGGAATTTTGCGGAGATAAATCTCAACGCTGACCTAGCTGGGACTCGAACCTGGGAACTACAGATTACGAGCCTGGCGCGCTACCGACTGAGCCACCCCCGCCCCATAATCTGGGACTGGATCGGACAAAGAAATTAGTGATCTGGCAACCTTCGTGTTGCCAGATCACTAATTTAAAAAAATCGTTGCCAAATATTTTTTCTGAATTCTGAAATCAACCATAGTGTTCAGATACTTTTTTGAGCGACTGTATTGACTAGAACGTCACGTTCTTGATCGTTTATTAATTTTCATAAAGTATTATCGCCAAATAGTACACCTATGTTTTTACTTCCTCCGTTCTAATTGTTTTCATCTTGTTTTTAGAGTTAATGTTTTCACTTCGTCGTCTGTCTGTATATTTGTCCGTCTATTATATCAACATCTATCAGAGTCAACTTGTTTTACTTTTAGGAATAAAAAAGATATTTTCGTAAGTTTGCCACAAAGGTCTGACAAGAACCTGTCAGTTCATACTCTATAATAGCAGATCTGTGAGGAAGGCGGGGACCTCAGCAGAATAACAACACAAACATCCATGCCTTACCCTGGGGCGGGGGTGGCTCAGTCGGTAGCGCGCCAGGCTCGTAATCTGTAGTTCCCAGGTTCGAGTCCCAGCTGGGTCAGCGTTGAGATTTATCTCCGCAAAATTCCCCGCCCTGCCCAAGGTCAGTAGGGGACACCGATGGGCTTGGAAAGGCTGCCGTCCGTCGGATGGGACGTTAAGCCGTGGCCCCGTGTGGGGGAGAGCCATACTCTCTGCACGTTAAAGAACACGCTGGATGGCCTTGACGGGAGGCTACCATCTGTCTCCCAACAGCTGTTCCAGTGAGTCCCCTCCCCCAACCTTCTCTGAGCCTTCGGGGTCCTTGTGACCTGGCCATTTAGCCCATGGTGTGCAAAAAAGTGCCGCTCAGAGGTTAATCAACCCATGTCTTACCCGAACCCAGATCCTTTTGATCAATAGTCAAGCATGCTAACCACTGTTTTCCAGCAGGATAACGTCCGCCCACACTCCGAGTTCGATTCCCGCCCCGTTAGTGATAATTTTTTCCAGATGTTTGTAATGATTGTTGTTGTATTTCTACAGGTAATCTGTGTATTTACTATGAATAAACTTCATTCTCTTCGAAAACGAATTTCTCATATGCGCCAGAGGCGATATGCGTTCTTCTAGTTAATTTTTAGAGTGCATATAGGAGGATAGATATTTTTAAAATTTTTAAATTTTTGATCAATAATCAAGTATGCTAACCACTCTGCCACGGGACAGCTTTTAGAGATAATGTAAAATCTTTTGGAAGTTGGATAGGTATTGATGCAATATTAAAATTCGCATTTTCCGAATCTCCGAATAGTTTCAATATCGGCCTCTAGCGGTAGAAATGAAATATTTTAACGAATATTAACAACTGTATGTTTAAAAGAAATTTTAACTAATTTTGATTGTAGAGTGTGATGGGGAATCAAAAGAGACAGTACTGATAATCGTAAAAGAAAAAAATGATTTACGTTTGGTGTTTTTTTTTCATTTAATTATTCTGTATTCAGTTTATTTCTGTATAATATTCTGTAAAATTTGCTATATGAATCTATGATCATTTTAATACTAAGGAAGTTAAGAATAATCTCTGTTTTCCCCTATTATTATTCATTGTATAAATCTAGGAATAAAATGAAAAATTAAAAATCATCTAACTCGAAAACTATCCCTGATAGAAAAACATCCAAGCACAGATCTGAAGTCTGCACTAAAAGAACTTTAAGAATCACACAGTTCTTACTTAAAAAAAAGAAATATTTTTTTGTAGAACAGTGTAATCTACCCATTTTTGTAAGAGAGATGTGGGAAATGCAACTTTTTAGGTTTAAGAATTAAAGGACGAATACTTTTATGTTGTATAATTACCAATAAAATGCTATTTGCATTTTTCCCATCATCCGCTAGCTCAAGTTAAAACTTTTAAGGAATGCGGGTTCGATTCCCGCCCCCTCAGCGATAATTTTTTTAGATGTTTGTAATAATTGTTGAAATAGATTTCTACAGGTAATCTGGGCATTTACTATGAATAAACTTCATTCTCTTTGAAAACGAGATTCTCATATGCGCCAGAGGCGATATGCGTTTTTCTAGTTAATTTTAGGGTGCATATAGAAGGATATATTTTTTTTTTAATTTTAAACCAATATCTTCCAAAAACAAGTTTTGAATAACAGTTTGACATTTAAAAATTGCAGAGAAAAAAAGAATAACCTCAAGTACTTCCGGAATAAGCATGCTCAAACCCGTAGAACTGCAAATGGAAAAAAATAATTATCATTAAAAAGCATTTGGATAAGAAAATGTCTTTTTATTAATATGCAGATGATGCCTCCGATGTAAGATTCGCATTTTACCATTCATATTTTGTTACGGCGTATTTATTTTCACTAAACCGCTGATGAGGTCTGAAGACTTGAATATGCAGTTTGATTTAGTGAGGCTATGGATTCCAACAGCGTATCTGGAATACGATATGATTAATTGTTTTCGAGGAAATAAATTGCTTAGAAACGGTTCAAAGACTGCTTATTTCATAAATGATGCCGGCCAGTCAAATTACAAACTCGTAAATTACCCCAGTGACGCAAATGAGTGTCAACGTCTTATCCTTTTGAGTGAGACTCGAAGCCGACGAGCAAGACAATTAATCGTACGTCGGATCCCAGAGACGGAAACAGCTATTTCGGAGTCGCGTCTTCACTCTATGTTGTTGACAAATTAATGCAAACACGTATGCTTTAAGGAATAACACAATACTTCAGGTCTGTGAGTTGCTTGTTCCATTTGGATGCTCTGGAGGACTTGCAAATCGATTCCCATGTCAACATGTAAGAATTCATCTATGCTGATGAGTGTGTCTTAGTTTGTAGACTAGAAGTGCGTAATACCAGTTTCTCCTGTAGTTGAACTGTAATGTAGTAATTCTTTCAAAATTTGCAGGAAAGGTTAGACCTACGTATTTCGCATATATTTACTTATTTGTTTTACAAAATGCTGTCTTCATAAACGTACAGTTTAGGAAGACATTATCCTCCAAAACACACAACTTTTTTTAAAACACCCCTGAAGATTAGTTTTTTGTCCTTCAATGCGTTTTTTAGTTACATACTGCCCTAGACAAATATAGATTCGTTCAGTATTTTAAGAGTTATCAAAGCTGGAACATTTCACAGCAATAATGCGTCATAAGAATTTATTTCAGAAATGAATTAAAACTTAAATAATGAACATTTTTTAAAATCCAACTAATGAAGTAAATGCTCATTTTAGAAGTCTGCGTAATTATTATTTGAATAATAGACATGAATTTTTTTTCTATAAAACAAGATAGTGTTTGTTAAATATTCCAGTTCCCATAGCTCTTTATATGCCAAACGAATATTGTTGAGATCGAGTTTTAAATAGATTTCATTATGATCTTTAATTTATCTTGAGCGACATTTTTCCTTTAATTGCATGGTTTAGAAGTTATAGAGTTTCGAAATCTGAATCTCACTGACATAACCTGGAAATTCCTCAATATTTTGGTAGGGCACTGTATCAAGATAGAAACCTAATTGCAGATACACATGCTGAAAAAAACAATATAGATGGATTTTCATTCGATCGAGTTGGAAAGAGATGTTTTTCTAAACATTTCACAGGAAATTTAAACTCTTAGTTGTTAAATTTCTTTTGAAAAGATAACAAAAAATTTCTACTCGTAAGAAGCACTTCGAAATCATCTTTGTTTTTATGTTTAATTTTAAGATTTTTTTTCCGAAAATCTTGCACAAAAATGTAGATATGTATAACTGATTAATTTCGGAAACATTTTCTTTTTTAAAACAAACTAATTCACAGATCTTTAAACTGCCTTTCTCGTTCATATCTTTGCTCTCGTATTTCTCTTTTATTTGACGAAATGATTTTTTATCTTCCTTTATCGTTACGAATAACCTCCGAAACAAAAACACCACTAATAACGTTTACGAACATTTGTCAGTTTGGGAAGAAGTTCTTCCAACGGATATTGTCTGCCTTTGTAATGGATAAATAATTTTCCTGAAAGCTTTCTTCCCAAACTGGTTTACCTTTTAATCTAATAAAGCAATAGTCCATTATGAGTCTTACTCTATTAAAGAAGAGGAAGATTTGCCCTCTGCGAAGTCAGCGCGTGGGGACTGAAAGACATTCTCAGAAGATTCCTCAGGAGATAAAAAAAAAAAGCGGGGGAACTGTCTGAATCAATAACATGGCGGGGCAAGTTCTTTACTGAAAAATAAAATCATTCTTCTCCCAGTAGAATAGAGAGGGGGGGAGGGTATTTTCCTTCTACATTCCTTGCATGCTGACGCAGAGAGTCCATTGATCACACATATGTTCGTGATGCAACAACGGGACCATGTGGCTGTCCCATTGTCTGCACCGAGCGAATGTAATAATGACAGATTGCATGGCGCTCCCCAAAGCGAAGCTGCTGAAGGAGAAATCAACGCTTCCTTCATTTTTTCGGTCTTTGACGAAGTCGATTTTGGGGACTTTGAATTTATCACCTAGTTAAGAGAAGAGTTTAAAAAACTAGAGAAGAAATGTCCGCAAGTGACGTTCATAGCGTTGGGTTGTTTTACCTCTGAGCGGCACTTTTTTGCACACCATGGGCTAAACAGCCAGGTCACATGGACCCTGAAGGATCAGAGAAGGTTGGGGGAGGGGACCCACTGGAACTGCTGTTGGGAGGAAGATGGTAGCCTCCCGTCAATGCCATACAGCGTGTTTTTTAACGTGCACATGGTATGACTCTCCCGTACACATAGGGGCGGGCTGGCTCAGTCGGTAGCGCGCCAGGCTCGTAATCTGTAGTTCTCAGGTTCGAGTCCCAGCTGGGTCAGCGTTGAGATTTATCTCCGCAAAATTCACCGCCCTGCCCACGGTCAGTAGGGCACACCGATGGGCTTGGAAAGGCCGCCGTCCGTCGGATGGGACGTTAAGCCGTGGCCCCGTGTGCGGGAGAGCCATACCCTGTGCACGTTAAAGAACACGATGGATGGCCTTTACGGGAGGCTACCATCTGTCTCTCAACAGCTGTTCCAGTGGGTCCCCTCCCCCAACCTTCTCTGAGCCTTTGGGGTCCATGTGACCTGGCCATTTAGCCCATGGTGTATAAAAAAGTGCCGCTCAGAGGTAAAACAACCCAACCCAACAACAACTCTCCCGTACACGAAGCCAAGGCTTAACGTCCCATCCAACGAACAGCGGCCTTTCCAAGTCCATCAGTGTCCCTTACTCACCGTGGGCAGGGCGGGGAAATTTGCGGAGATAAATCTCAACGCTGGCCCAGCTGGGACTCGAACCTGGGAAATACTGATTACGAGCCTGATGCGCTACCGACTGAGCCATCCCCGCCCCGGAAACTCAGAGCAGTGGTCAAGGAATTTGTTCTTGGAGAGAGCAAATTATTAAAACCCTCCTCCAACATTAACTAGATTCTCTTTTTTCCTTTAATCGTCACTACGTTATTGTGATGGGGGAAGTTTTACAGATTATGAAATTAAATGAAAAGACGACAACGCCATTAATTATTCAGTAACAATCAGTTGTTAAGTATTGTCTTTATAAAAATGCTTCAGGAGTCATGTAGGTTTTTTAATTAAAATTTAGAGCTTTTTCCTCAGTTTTCGGTTGTTGCAATTTTTTTGACGGTCGAAAAACTATTATTCACATACCTAGGATCAGTGAACCAGCGAATTAATATAAATTTCGTTCCAAAACGTTTGACGAAATTTAAATTTTTTAGTTCTGTATGGCTGAGTGGTTAGCGCGCTTGGCTACTTGATCTAAGGGGCCTGGGTTCGAGCCCCGGGTAAGGCATTGATGTTGGTGTCGTTTTTCTGCTGAGGTCCTGCCATCCTCACAGACCTTCTATCTACTATGGTATATAAACTGACAGGCTCCTGTCAGACCTCTGTGGAAGGCGGCTGCTTGAGGGGGGATTTATTTACTTTTTAATTCTAATCTGAGTGCCTTGGTTTTTAAACGCAACAAGCAAAATTTTTTCTAGGTTAAAATTTCCTCGGTAAAAATTAAAGATAAATATGTCAACGATGAAATCACTTAATTCATGTTAACTTCAAAGGGAGATGGGGGGGGGGCAGCAGTTGTTGTTCAACTAGTAAGAGAAATCGGTTTTGTAGTGCTTCCTTAATTAGTTTGCTGAATTTTACTGAATTTATAAAAATTCAAGAAGTGATTTCAAAACTGTCCTATTTTATTCTTTACACTAGTTAAATTCCACCAAAAGTTTGGCGCGAAACGTCAATCCATTCATAACTCTCCATTCATAACGTATTATTCCATTCATAACTCTCCATTGATAACGTATTACTCCAAATTTAATTCTCCATTGATAGCGTATTTCTCCATTCATAACTCTCCATTGATAACGTATTACTACATTCATAACTCTCCATTGGTAACGTATTACTCCATTCACAACTCTCCATTAATAACGTATTACTCCATTCATAACTCTCCATTGGTAACGTATTACTCCATTCATAACTCTCCATTGGTAACGTATTTCTCCATTCATAACTCTCCATTGATAACGTATTACTCCATTCATAACTCTACATTGGTAACGTATTACTCCATTCATAACTCTCCATTGATAACGTATTACTCCATTCATAACTCTCCATTGATAACGTATTACTTTATTCATAACTCTCCATTGATAACGTATTTACTCCATTGATAACATATATACTCCATTCATAACTCTCCATTGATAACGTATTACTCCATTCATAACTCTCCATTGATAACGTATTACTCCATTCATAACTCTCCATTGGTAACGTATTTCTCCATTCATAACTCTCCATTGATAACGTATTACTCCATTCATAACTCTACATTGGTAACGTATTACTCCATTCACAACTCTCCATTAATAACGTATTACTCCATTCATAACTCTCCATTGGTAACGTATTACTCCATTCATAACTCTCCATTGGTAACGTATTTCTCCATTCATAACTCTCCATTGATAACGTATTACTCCATTCATAACTCTACATTGGTAACGTATTACTCCATTCATAACTCTCCATTGATAACGTATTACTCCATTCATAACTCTCCATTGATAACGTATTACTCCATTCATAACTCTACATTGGTAACGTATTACTCCATTCATAACTCTCCATTGATAACGTATTACTCCATTCATAACTCTCCATTGATAACGTATTACTTTATTCATAACTCTCCATTGATAATGTATTTACTCCATTGATAACATATATACTCCATTCATAACTCTCCATTGATAACGTATTACTCCATTCATAACTCTCCATTGATAACGTATTACTCCATTCATAACTCTCCATTGATAACGTATTACTCCATTCATAACTCTCCATTGATAACGTATTACTCCATTCATAGCTTTCCATTGATAACGTATTTACTCCATTGATAACGTATTTACTCCATCCATAACTCTCCATTGCTAACGTATTACTCCATTCAAAGGATAGGCGATGGCAGCGCCTTCCGAAATTTCGGACACTTGTAGATTACTCCAAACCCACGGCAGCTAGGAACCCAATCTGCTAATAAAACACAATTAGACCTAAGGGGGAACACCACACCGAATTTGGGATCGATTGTTCAAGTACCCCCGGAATTTCAAGCAACCGAGAATTTCTGCCGCTGATGACGTAATACCTCGGACATAGAGTAATTCGTGTCAGCCCGTTCAGTTTGTGGATTTGACAAAACATTGTGCCACGAAATCTTTCGAACGCGATGAACACATTTAATGATTTTCGTGCCAAGCGAAGTCTTGTGACGCGGGGAGTGTCATAGGCTATAAAAAATTGGCCCCTGTGCTTTCTCTCCTCCCCCCACCTAAAGAAGGGAAAATGAGAAAACTGTTCTTAAGCTATAATTTCCAGAACCTGACATGTTACGACATGTTACCTGACATGTTACGACAAGTTACCTGACATGTTACGATGCAATTAGTTCGACGAAGGCCGAAACTAACAAGGTGTACGTCGAATGGGAGCTTTTGACACCGGGAATGTCGTAGGCTATAAAAAATTGACCTCCTGTGTTTTCTTCCCCCTAAAAAAGGGGGAAATATAAAAATTGGTGCAATGGGTTATGGTGCAATCGGTCACTGAGTTCTTATGCACTTCAAAGGAAGACAAGGCGCCGCCCATCTTGTTGAGTAATCGGCGCCTTATCTTCCTTCGAAGCGAATACTAACTCAGTGATTGATTGCACAATCGATATACTTTAGGGTTATTTTCTACTTTTTAGGGCCCTATAGGAAGATAGGTATTTTTTTAATTTTTTATTTTATACATTTTTTTTGTTTCTTAATTTATGCATTTCTTTTTTATTGGAGGAAGATTTTTTCCTAACTACGAGTTTTTATTGCACATATAACTCGTTGCACTGTAGTTTATAACGAAGAATATTTTGTCATGGATATTTATTGTATTCAGTTGGAATGCACTCGACAACATAACCGTAGTGAAGTAACACTCAACTGTACCGGGACTAAACAATTGTTGAATGTTTCCTAAACCAAGGATCTCAAATTTGGGTCGTGAGAGGTTCTTCGACTCGGGACAATAAAAGAATTATAGTTTAATTTTATTTTATAGAAAAAGAGCTGTGTCTCCGATACACAAAATATGGAGGTAGCCAAGAAGCTTCATTTAAGCTTTTTTTGGCTTCTCATTTATCATACAGTCGCTCAAAAAAAATCTTAAAATTAAACATAAAAACAAAGATGATTTCGAGGTGCTTCTTACGAGTAGAATTTTTTTGTTATCTTTGCAAAAGAAATTTAACAACTAAGAGTTTAAATTTCCTGTGCAATTTTTAGAAAAACGTCTCTTTCCAACTCGATCGAATGAAAATCCATCTATATTGTTTTTTTCAGCATGTGTATCTGCAATTAGGTTTCTATCTTGATACAGTGCCCTACCAAAATATTGAGGAATTTCCAGGTTATGTCAGTGAGAATGAGATTTCGAAACTCTATAACTTCTAAACCATGCAATTAAAGGAAAAATGTCGCTCAAGATAAATTAAAGATCATAATGAAATCTTTTTAAAACTCGATCTCAACAATATTCGTTTGGCATATAAAGAGCTATAGGAACTGGAATATTTAACAGACACTATCTTGTTTTATAGAAAAAAAATTCATGTCAATTATTCAAATATTATTACGCAGACTTCTGAAGTGAGCATTTACTTCATTAGTTGGATTTTAAAAAATGTTCATTATTTAAGTTTTAATTCATTTCTGAAATAAATTCTTATGACGCATTATTGCTGTGAAATGTTCCAGCTTTGATAACTCTTAAAATACTGAACGAATCTATATTTGTCTAGGGCAGTATGTAACTAAAAAACGCATTGAAGGACAAAAAACTAATCTTCAGGGGTGTTTTAAAAAAAGTTGTGTGTTTTGGAGGATAATGTCTTCCTAAACTGTACGTTTATGAAGACAGCATTTTGTAAAACAAATAAGTAAATATATGCGAAATACGTAGGTCTAACCTTTCCTGCAAATTTTGAAAGAATTACTACATTACAGTTCAACTACAGGAGAAACTGGTATTACGCACTTCTAGTCTGCAAACTAAGACACACTCATCAGCATAGATGAATTCTTACATGTTGACATGGGAATCGATTTGCAAGTCCTCCAGAGCATCCAGATGGAACAAGCAACTCACAGACCTGAAGTATTGTGTTACTCCTTAAAGCATACGTGTTTGCATTAATTTGTCAACAACATAGAGTGAAGACGCGTCTCCGAAATAGCTGTTTCCGTCTCTGGGATCCGACGTACAGTCGCTCAAAAAAGTATCCGAACACTATGGTTGATTACAGAATTCAGAAAAAATATCTGGCAACCATCGTGTCACGTGACACGAAGGTTGCCAGATCACTAATTTCTAAAAAAAAATCGTTGCCAGATATTTTTTCTGAATTCTGTAATCAACCATGGTGTTCGGATACTTTTTTTGAGTGACTGTAGGTGGTCATATTATTTTGATACTAGATCGTGTGGGCTCACTCACGGAAATATTGAGCATGTGCAGTTAATCTGAATGGTTGAAATCTTGAACAGGTGTCACAGTTTAATTATCTTGGGAGCTACGTAACAGATGCTGATGATGTGCGGCATGAGATTAACAGACGAATAGGGATTGCTGCAGGGACTATTAAGAATCTATAGAGAGTGTGAAAAAATTGGCGAATACACCTAAAGACTAAAATTCGACTGTATAATCATTTGGTTCTTTCTAAGGTTAGTTATGGTAGTGAAACTCGGACACATTGTAAACAAGTCAACAGGAAACTAGATGCTTTTGATTCTAGATGCTTACGCAGTATCTTGGGCATTAGGTGGTTCAACTTTGTAACTAATGATGAGGTTAGGCAAAGGAGTCGGCAACCTTCTTTAAGTAGCATATTGTGCAGAGAGAGACTCCGTTGGTTTGGCCATGTTGCCCTTATGGATAATTATAGATTGGCGAATAGGGTTATGAACAGTGTGCCTAAAGGCTTCAGAAAGAGGGGGAGACCTAGGATGCGGTGGACAGACAATGCCAAACAAGACCTTATTAGAATTGGTGTGCAGTGGCCAGATGCAGTAGATGGAGCTCAGGACAGACTTGCTTGGAGAACTAAATTGCATGGTCTGGTTGGACCTCCGTAGCCCATGGCTGCTTGAGGATGAAGATGATGACGAGTTCCTTTTTCTCTGAGTGAAGATTTTTTGCGATTCACAACCAACAAATTATGCATCCATATGATTTTATATATTTCAACCCCGGGTAAGGCATGGACGTTTGCGTAGTTTTTCTGCTGAGGTCCCACCATCCTCACGGACCTTCTACTATGGCATATAACTTGACAGGCTCCTTTCAGACCTCTGTGGCAAGCAGCTGCTTGAGGGGTTATTTATTTTATTTTATTTATATTAAATATACTGAAAAAATAATGCTTTGCAGCAGCAAAAATCTCTAACTTGTATTAGGTTATATGATAGATTTTGTAGAACTACCAAATACTTTTCGTCTGAATTTTCAAAAATAGAAAATATATTCTCGTTTTTCTTAGTAAAACAAAGTCTTACATACATAACAAAATCCTCATGCAGCCATGGGCTTTGGAGTTCCAATCAGACTGTGATATTCCTCTCCAGACATATCTCTTTCGAACTACAGCTGCTGCATTTGGCCACTCTAGGCCAATTCTAGCAAGGTCCTGTTTGACATTATAATTACCATCGCATTCTAGGTCACCCCCCCCCCTTTTTCTGATACCCTTAGGTACAGTCGCTCAAATAAATATCCGAACACTATGGCTGATTACAGAATTCAAAATAAAAATCTGGTAACGATATTTTTAGAAATTAGTGATATAGCAACTTCGTGTGACGTGACACGAAGGTTGCCAGTTCACTAATTTTTAAAAAAAATCATTGCCAGATATTTTTTATGAATTCTGTAGTCAACCATAGTGTTCGGATACTTTTTTGAGCGACTGTACACAGTACATAATCCTCTTTTCCAATCAGCAGCTGTGTACAAGGGCAACAAGGCCAAACCAACGCAGTCTCTCTCTGCACAATATGCTGCTCAAAGGAGGTTGATGACTCCTTCTTCTAACCTCATCATTACTTACAAAGTCAAACCATCTAATGCCCAAGATACTGCGTAAGCATCTAGAATCAAAGGCATCAAGTTTCTTGTTATCCTGCTTGCAAAGGGTCCATGTTTCGCTACCATAACTAACCTTAGAAAGAACCTCATACAGTCGCTCAAAAAAATATCCGAAGACAATGGTTGAATATAGAATTCAGAAAAAATATCTGGCAACGATTTGTGTTTTGAAATGAGTGGTCTGACAACCTTCGTGTCACGTGACACGAAGGTTGCCAGATCACTAATTTCAAAGAAAAAATCATTGCCAGATATGTTTTCTGAATTCTGTAATCAACCATAGTGTTCGGATATTTTTTTTTGAGCGACTGTACAACGTGTCCTGAAAAATTTCATTTCACATTGAAAACGAAACCATTGAATTTCATTTTAGTGATATTCTTCACATCATTAACATTACATGCTTGCCGTAAATAATATAATCGAAACGAATGTGGGAATCTTCATGATTGGTATTAGAGCTCCATCACCAAATTATATCAAAATTAACGTGAAAAACGATATTGCATGTAATTTAAAATATTTAGAATGCAGTAACATTTAAAAATCAACTTATTGGGACCCTTCCATGTTGTGTGAATAGAAAATTACGTTCCGAAATCTCTAACTTTAAAACAAGTCTTTTGTAGCAAAATATCACGGAAATAAATTAAAAAACTTTAAAAATTCCCTCAAATCTCTCTTTTTAAACAATATTTGAGTAATATTTAAAGAATTCTGGAAAGCGAATCATTTAATAAAAATGGATCTATTCGTAAGAAATTTCCTCAAAAGATATAACAATCTTTTTAGTTTCCATCAATTTTGAAACTGTGTTCAGATGAACACAACAGCAGCGTCTGATCTCAAATTCTCCAGTTTCAGTAATTCTTTAACTGTTAAACGGATACTGCTTAAAATAGAGAGTTGGATAAATTCGGTTATCTGTTATTTATTGCCAGTGGGATTTTTCTATAAAAACAATTTCTTTTTTAAAGTCGTGCAGCTTCAAATGTGGTTTTCCATTCCCTTGTCTAGGCCTCACCGCTTCCATTGGGCATATTAGTGGGCGGGATTGGCTCAGTCGGTAGCGCGCCGGGCTCATAATCTGCAGTTCCCAGCTGGGTCAGCGTTGAGATTTATCTCCGCAAACTCCCCGCCCTGACCACGATCAGTAGGAGACACCGATGGGCTTGGAAAGGCCTCCGTCCATCGTATGTGACGTTAAGCCTTGTGCTGGAGAGCCATACCCTGTGCACGTTAAAGAACGTGCTGAATGGCCTTGACGGGAGGCTACCACCTGTCTTCCAACAGCTGTTCCAGTGGGTCCCCTCCCCCAACCTTCTCTGAGCCTTCGGGGTCGATGTGACCTGGCCATTTAGCCCATGGTGTGCAAAAAGTGTCACTCAGAGGTGAAACAACCCAACCCAAATTCGGCGCGTTAGTAATTCTTTTTGTTTTGTAAAGATCTCCACTTTTTACGCGGTTGGATTACTCTACCTCTGAGCGGCACTTTTATGCACACGATGGGCTAAGTGGCCAGGTTACAAGGACCCCAAGGGCTCAGAAAAAGATGAGGAAAGGGGACCCACTGAACAGCTCTTAGGAGACAGAAAATAGCCTCCCGTAGTGAATGTATTCACAATGTAATGTGTATCCTCACACCATGTATGGAGATCAGGATGGCTCAGTCGGTAGCGCGCCAGACTCGTAATCTGTAGTTCCCAGGTTCGAATCTCACCTGGGGCAGCTTTGAGATTTATCTTTGCAAAACTTCCTGCCTTGCCTATGGTTAGTAGGCGATATTGATGGGATTGGAAAGACCGCCATCTATCGGATGGGACGTTAAGACGTGGTTCCTTGTGCAGAAGAGCCATACCCTGTGTAAAGAACATGCTGAATGACCTTGATGGGTGGCTACCATCTGTCTCCCAACAATACCTGCCCTAACCTTTTCTGATCCTTCAGGGTCCTTGTGACCTGGTTATATAGCCCATTGTGTGCAGAAAAGTGCCGCTCAGAGGTAAAAAAAAACCCACAATATGTATGTTTTTTTTTGGCAGGAGAAAGATAATTCTGTGAAACGCAACTAGTTTTTTTATTCCTTCTAGGAATTGAAAAGGTAACTTTGTTGCTACTTAAATAAACAACAAAATGTAACAGTTTTAAATGTTGGTACCTCTATTACATTGGCGCTCCTAAGCAAATGACTAATATGCTTTAAGGGAAATTCCGCCCTGCAGATACGATTTTTTTTGGTTATTAGCCTGTAACTCCATAAGGTACTGTAAACACTACCGCGACATGTTTACTCCACGTGATTTCGTGAAAATGAAACTAATTCCGATGATGGCAATCCCTTGAACGAAAAATGCCCGCAAACATTATGCAAATTTCAGAAACAGTGTTCTCAAACTTTGCGAATAATATTTAAAGAAAGCATTGGTCACAAACTCTGCGAATAGTGCTTCTCTGTTCGGTCTCGCTTTTCAAAGAAGAGGGAGAGACGGTAATTAACAGGTCACTGTTAAACGGTTGCTATGGAAACGGGCCAAGGCAGAGGAGAGGCAGACATCTATCGACCCCTTTCGTCTACCTGAAGCTAAATGAATATAAAAATGTTCAACAACACTCACATTCTTCTACAAACAAACGTTTAAGAAAAAAACATATTTAAAAAACAAATGGACGAAGATGTCGCAGACCACAGTGTATGTATCGGGGGGGAGGGGGAACGCTCGTATTCCACAGTTTCCAGGTTCGAATCCCAGTTGTGCCCCGTTATGATTTATTATCTTCATGAGCTCCAAACCTGCTAGCGGTCAGAAAAGAGATCTGGGAAGAATGCCGATGATCTGGGAAGAAGGCAATGTTTCCTCTCTTTGATAAATTTAATTATCGGAACATATATTTAAAAAAAAACTCATTGGATTGCTTTACTTCTGAGCGCCACTTTTTTGCACACAAAAGGTCACAAGGACCCGAAGGCTCAGGGAAGTTTGGGGGAGGGAACCCACTGGAACAGTTGTTGAGAGACAGATGGGAGCCTCCCGTCAAGGCCATCTAGCGTGCTCTTTAATATGCACATTAAAGGACATTAAATAATATAGCATATGGCTCTTCCGTACACGGGGTCACGGCTTCACGCCCCTTCCGACGGACGGCGGCCTTTCCAAGCCCATCGGTGTCCCTTACTGACCGAGGGCAGGACGTGGAGTTTTGCGGAGATAAATCACAACGCTGGCCCAGCTGGGACTTGAACCTGGGAACTGCAGATTACGAGCCTGGCGCTCTACTACTGAGTCACACTCGCTTCTTTTTTATACGATAATCAGCAGAGTAAGTGAGGGAGGGGGGGGGGGGATTGCCAGCTCCAAAACGTTTTACCAAGTGTCTTCTTTTCTCAACCATGCCGTGATTTATACAAAACAATTTCCTTACCTGAATTTTACCAAGTCACTGCTAATTTCAGCAGCTCCCTTAGATTTTTCCAAGTGTTCCCGATTTTCCCAACTCTCCTTAATTTCACAAAACAAATCCCAATTTTCACAAGTTACCGGCATTTCACCAAGTGGCTTCGAATTTTTGCCAACCGCCCTAGATCTAGCCAAGTTGCTTTGATTTTGCCACCTCGTCAGAATTGTACAGGAAAAATTACCAAATTTTTACATCTAATCTGAATTTGCCCAGTCATTTCGTATTTTACCAAATCTCTTCGATTTCGTCAAATCACCTTAATCCTTCCCAGGTCCAGTTGATTTTTCACTCTGATCAGGCAAAAACAAAAAAAAAATAACTTTAGAACTTTTCTATCAAATAACTAATCAAAGGAATTATTTTTTTTTTTTTCAAATCATTTATTTATTGAGACAAATTCAAATAAATCATTCCTTATTTACAGATGTCCCGCAAAACTAACAGCTTATCTGCAGGAGAGAATAATACATTGGCATAAAACATAATATCTTCTTGCTTCCTTAATCTGCTAATCTTAATATATTTATATCAGATTGCATTTACTATGTGCTATCTTACTATTTCAGTTTAGAATTTCGACATTCAATAATATGCTCTCTTTACAAAATTTTTTACCTTTTTTCATTTAGAATATTTCAAAATAACAATCGGATTTTTATGTTTACATTCAGTACCACATAATTTGTCAGTAGGTATTAATATTAATTATCTAATTTTTAATAAAAATCTGTTTAATTCGTTTTTTTATTTCTCTGAACGAATTTACGGGTAGCAGATCCCTTGGTTAAGAGATTGAAAATGTATGGAATTTTGTAGCCGCTTGTGCACTTCCCGTAGTTATTTGTAAAATTCGGTGGTTGAAAGTAAATATTTTCTTTAATTCTTGTGTTTTTATCATGCTGGACTTTTATGTGTGTTGTCAAAAAAATTACGTATAACTATGTTATATTTATATAGGCTCTGGTAAGGTAAAAATATCCAAGTGAATAAATCTATCTTGGGCTGTAATTAGATGTGTGCGATCTTAAATTGGTATAATATTTTTAGCTATTGAGGATTGAATACGTTCTATTTTTCTAATATTTGTTAAGTTGGTTGTATCATGTATCGTTATGGCATAATTTAAGGACTCACAGATTGCTTTATAAAAAATAATACATATATTGGTATCCATAATATATCGTAATTTATTTAATTTCAAAGTACAAAGCCTTAATGTGCCGCAGATTTTCTCAGTATGAACGTTCCATCAGCCGGCGCTGTCCAGATGTAATCCTAGATATTTTATTGTATGTACTCTGTCAGTTTTTAAGCAGCCACAGTTATCTAGCTCAGAAATGGTTCCCTTATTTCTGCAGTTTAATTTGTGTGTTTTAATAATTAAGTTATTGTTAATTTTGAAACTAGGTGATGAAAAGTCATCCATTTGGTTTTATTGCTATTTAGATACAGTTTATTTGAGTTTAACCATCGATTAAAAATATTAAAGTCTTTTTGCAAGTGTTTAACAGCATATTCTTCCAATTTGTTTATATTAACTAAAACTATATCATCGGCATATAAAAACATGGTACTATTTAGTTTCAATTTTGTTAAGTCGTTTATGTAAATCAGAAATAAAAGAGGGCCTAAAATGGATCCTTGAGGAACACCGAATTTAACTTCACACTTTTCGCTCTAGGTGTTCTTAATTTTAGTTATCGTAAATCCATTTGATAAGTAGCTTTGAAACCAGTGTAATGCAGTTCCTCTAATTCCATACTTTTCTAATTTCTGTAGAAGAATATCATGATCCAAAGTGTCAAAGGCTTTCTGTAAGTCTAAAAAAACACTGCAACCGCCCTGTCACCTCTATTTAGTGCCATGTAGGCTAAATTCAGTCAATTTCGTTAGTATGTTCACGGTACTTTCCCCCTTTTGAAACCCATACTGATTTTCACTGAGAATGTTATGTTTACTAAGAAATTTATATAAAGTATTGTAAACACATTTTTCCAATATTTTATGTACAAAAGATAAAATAGCAATGGGTCTGTAATTAGTTATAATTGACTTTGTTCCTCCTTTGAATATTAGTCGCAGAATTGCCGTTTTAAGCTCAGTTGGTATTGTTCCAGTATCTTTAATTGTTCTTTCTAAAAAATTTTGTTTTTGATTTCTGATTTTCGCTGTAATTTAATTGGACAAATTTTTATACTCAGTTTCGTACAGTAGCTCAAAAAAGTATCCGAACACTATGGTTGACTACTGAATTCAGAAAAAATATCTAGCAACGATTTTTTTAGAAATTAGTGATCTGGCAACCTTCGTGTCACGTGATTACAGAATTCAGGAAAAATATCTAGAGCGTGTACAGCAACTGTACACGCTTCAGTTACCGTTCACAGCAAACTGGAGCGTGTGCAGTTACTGCACACGCTCCAGTTGTGAACGGTAACTGCACTGTTGCTGTGAACGGTAACTGCACACGCTCAATATTTCCGTGAGTGAGCCCACACGATCTAGTATCAAAATAATATGGCGACTGTACCTACCACTTTTTGTGTTATTTTTATATTTAATCCAAGCCTTATTCTCTATATTCCTTTAAATTGATGATATCCACTGTGATCCATTGTTTGGTAACATTACAGTTATTTAAATGTTCTAAATTTTTATCCGGTTTTTTATTTTTTTCCAAAATTTCATTATATTTATTTTTAAAGAAATTATAAAAATCGGTATTTTTGTTTGTGTTTGATGAGTTTTTGTTATATTTAGACCAGTCCGTTAAGATTATTTCCCTTTCGAATTTTTATGCTCATAATACCAGTTAATATCCGTTGTTTTGATATCGGTTGAGACTTTTCCATATGGTTTCTCATCTTTTGATCCAAATATAACTGCAATGAGATAATGATCAGCGATTTTACTCTGGGTTGGGTTGTTTTACCTCTGAGCGGCACTTTTTTGCACACCATAGGCTAAATGGCCAGGTCACATGGACCCCGAAGGCTCAGAGAAGGTTGGGGGAGGGAACCACTGGAACAGCTGTTGGTAGACAGATGGTAGCCTCCCGTCAAGGCCATCCAGCGTGTTCTTTAACGTGCAGAGGGTATGGCTCTCCCGCACACGGGGCCACGGCTTAACGTCCCATCCGACGGACGGCAGCCTTTCCAAGCCCATCGGTGTCCCCTACTGACCGTGGGCAGGGCGGGGAATTTTGCGGAGATAAATCTCAACGCTGACCCAGCTGGGACTCGAACCTGGGAACTACAGATTACGAGCTGGCGCGCTACCGACTAAGCCACCCCCGCCCCGATTTTACTCTGTGAAATCATAGTTTCAGACATAATTTTTCCATCCAATTTTACAGTTATGTGATCGATATTTGTGCGGCATAAATTCGCATGACATAATTGGCATTATGGCATGTTATATGACAAATTAATCAGCATTTTATTCTGGATTTTCTGAAAATAAAATATTTAAAAAAAATGTCTAATTTTATTTTTATGGGATTTTTTTAAGAGTCATGTAGTAAAAAAAATGCATCTGGCAACACAAATAAAAATATTTAAAAACATTAATAGGCAGAAATGGTTATAATGCACATGAACAGAAAGGCTATTTTTTTCTGAACAACAAAAAAATAGTTTCCTTGTTTAAAGGAAACATTTCTTTCGTTTTTAATTTTTTTCTCCATACAATACTTTGAGAAAAGTCCAGGCTTGTTACAGAGTCCTATAAAGAAGTCAACTTTAGAATATTTTTAATAAATGACTAATCAATAGAAATAGGTCATGTTATAACCAAATTAAAGAGAATTTAATTCTTAATTTTGTTAAAGTAAAAAATTTGAACATTGTAGAAACAGATGAATTTTAATAAGACATTTTACATTGGTATACCGAAAAAATAGGTACATATCTCATAAATACTTCCAAAATCGTTCATTTTTAAAAAATAGCAGTATTTTGCTAATTATCAGGAGAGTTTAGAAACTTTAAGGAAAAATTTGTTGATAATAGTTCAAATCAACCTTCTGACTTAAATTAGGGAATTGCTTCAGCATAGAGTAATGTTAACAAACAAATTGGCAGTAGCTTATATCGCTTCTAAGAAATGGCAATCAGATGGCTTTAACGAATTATTTATGTCATAGTTTAATAAAATATGCATCAAATGAAAAAAGGAAATATTATTTTTCAAGCCTGAATTATGTATTTTTAAAATATATGTGTAAAAAAATTTAAAAAGGTAATTTAAAAAAATCGAAGTTTTATGTGTTGTACAGAAAATGTCTGTAGACGTCTTTGACCTAGGAAGAGTTAATTGCACAAAAACTATCCTAATTTTCACAACTTGACTGTATTTTACCAACTGACTTCGAATTTCCCCTAGATTTTGCCAACATGCCATAATTTTGCAGAAAAAAAGCAAATTTTTACATCTCACCTGAATTTTATCAAGCCAATTGGAATTTTGCCAACTCCCCTATAGTTTGCTAAGTTCTCTCGATTTAGCCAATTCTCCTTAAATTCATAAAACCAATCCCAATTTCCACAACTCGCCTGTATTTTACCAAGTGGGTTCGAATTTTACCAACTGTCCTAGATTTTGCCGCATTGTCTCGATTTTGACAACTCCTTAGACTTTGCCAAGTAGTCTTGATTTAGATAACTACCCTAGATTTTGCTAACTCCTCTTAATTTTACAAAAAAATCCCATTTTTCAGAATTCACCTGGGTTTTGCAAAGTCGCTTCGAATTTTGCCAACTCCAATTAACTTTTGGGGGAGCCTTCCCCTCATCCCCCCATAGCCACGTCCCTGCCCCCAAGGGCTCACAGAAAGATGACGAAAGGGGACCTACTGAACCACTCTTTGGAGACATAGTAGCCTCCCGTCATGGTTATCCAGCGTGTTCTTTAACGTGTACTCTTATGGCTATCCTGACCAAAGGTCTTAACCTCCCATCCAACGGACGCCGGCCTTTCCAAGTCTGTCGGTGTCCACTTCTTGAGCGAAAGCAGATAGGTTCCATCAGATAGATATATGTCAACGCTGCCACAGTTGGGACTCAAACCTTTGAACTACAGATTACGAGTCACGCGCGCTACCGACTGAGCCTATCTCCGCAAAATTCCTCGCCCTGCCCACGGTCAGTAGGGGACACCGATGGGCTTGGAAAGGCCGCCGTCCGTCGGATGGGACGTTAAGTCGTGGCCCCGTGTGTGGGAGAGCCATACCCTGTGCACGTTAAAGAACACGCTGGATGGCCTTGACGGGAAGTTACCATCTGTCTCCCAACAGCTGTTCCAGTGGGTCCCCTTCCCCAACCTTCTCTGAGCCTTCGGGGTCCATGTGACCTGGCCATTTAGCCCATGGTGTGCAAAAAAGTGCCGCTCAGAAGTAAAACAACCCAACCCTCTTAATCTTACAGAAAAATCCCATTTTTCAGAATTCACCTGGATTTTGCAAAGTCGCTTCGAATTTTGCCAACTCCAATTAACTTTGGGGGGAGCCTTCCCCTCATCTCCCCATAGCCACGTTCCTGCCCCCAAGGGCTCGCAGAAAGATGACGAAAGGGGACCTACTGAACCACTCTTTGGAGACATAGTAGCCTCCCGTCATGGTCATCCAACGTGTTCTTTAATGTGTACATCTTATGGCTATCCTGACAAAAGGTCTTAACCTCCCATCCAACGGACGCCGGCCTTTCCAAGTCTGTCGGTGTCCACTTCTTGAGCGAAAGCAGATAGGTTCCATCAGCTAGATATATGTCAACGCTGCCACAGTTGGGACTCAAACCTTGGAACTACAGATTACGAGTCACGCGCGCTACCGACTGAGCCTATCTCCGCAAAATTCCCCGCCCTGCCCACGGTCAGTAGGGGACACCGATGGGCTTGGAAAGGCCGCCGTCCGTCGGAGGGGACGTTAAGCCGTGGCCCCGTGTGTGGGAGAGCCATACACTGTGCACGTTAAGGAACACGCTGCATGGCCTTGACGGGAGGCTACCATCTGTCTCCCAACAGCTGTTCCAGTGGTCCCCTCCCCCAACCTTCTCTGAGCCTACGGGGTCCATGTGACCTGGCCATTTAGCCCATGGTGTGCAAAAAAGCGCCGCTTAGAGGTAAAACAACCCAACCCAAACGACTGAGTCACTCCCTTTCCGTGTTTAGAAGAAACCCCAAAGAAATCAAAATCTCAGCTGTTTAAAGACGTTTCGCGTAGCATTGTGGTTCTTTTATGTCTTCAGGCCCGGGTACTAAAGTGCCGTTTGTTTGATGATTTGACAATCTAGTTCCTACAAAGTCTCTCTTTCCAAACGTTTCGCCCTGGGGAAACAAAACACGGGAATCTCATTCACGAAAAAAAGCACTCGGTAAAGCTATCTATTACTTTTAATAAACTTTATTCTAATTAACTGTCATTGGTACGAAATCTTTTCTTAGCGAAACACGAATAAGCAGACGCATTTTTTTTCGTCCGTCCCCCAAGCAGCCAGAGGCAACAGACACTCTTTACTTCTCTGTGGAAATGGGGATGAAAATAAATGTTACCGAAAGTTTCCGTGTAAAAAACAAGAAACCCGAAATTGCTGATGCACAAGTAACTCAAAATGCACTACATGATACCGCAGAGAACGTTCCCTATCTTCGTAGAGGGAAACTTGATCAAATTTCTTGATGCTTCTAACTTCACGTCTCACTACGTGACGCTTCAGGCGCGGCTCAGCCAACGATGTTGCCAGAACCCTTTACTCTAAGAAGCGACTTTTTTTGCTCTCGGATCTGGCGGGCGCATCAATAATGAAGGGCACGAGCTTCAACTTCCAGCGCTCTAGAATCGCCTGGCTGTTATAATTGTTGCCAGTCCCATTGCGGCAACATGTGACGAATATTTTTTTCTTCCTCCTCCCCCCTCTCGGATTTCGACGGCGTCTGCGAAATCAAGCGATGAGAGGTAAGAAAAAACAGACAGGCAGTTAAGTAAGATATAAAAAAAAGGTAAGATGTCGAAAGAGAAGAATAGGAGTCCGTTGCACCGCCTGTATTTGCATAATCGATATTCTGCGCGTGTTTTCCGAATAATGGGGGTTGAGGGGGGAGGGGCGGAATGAGGAAAAGGTCGATGCCTGACGTTTTGAGACGATGCTCGAATACCAGAGCAATCTAGGGAAGGTTTCGCCTCACCTTTGGTTTCACAATGAATCCGTTTTATGCCCTTTACTACTTTTCTTCTGTAATAGAAGGCCTTATAGCTTTTAAGGTCTTTTTCTTTTGGATCTTTTGTATTGAGGTAAAAAATATAAACACTCTCGATTAATTTCCGAAAATTTATTCGTAATATCTTTTTCTTGAAATGTTTCTCTTCAAACAATTTGCAGAGAAAGCCCTTGCTGATTTTCTGCCATCCACGACAACTTTTTTTTTCTTGGAAAACGCGAAGATTTCGTGTCAACTTTCAGCTGTCACGTGACTGATGGAGGTTCTCTAACACCGCATTTTTCTAAAAGTAAATTCAGCAGTGCAGACATTTTTTTTTTTCGCTCTCATCTCTTCCTCGACTCTCGTTTACTAGTGACGTAATCAAGAAGAGAAAAAAAATCAGGAAATCTTTTTAAGCCCCATCAGTAGCAGGGCCGGATCTAGGGGGCATTCCCCTTACAGAATGCTAACAATGGTGAAAGAGGCTTTGGGTTGGGTTGTTTTACCTCTGAGCGGCACTTTTTTGCACACCATGGGCTAAATGGCCAGGTCACAAGGACCCCGAAGGCTCAGAGAAGGTTGGGGGAGGGGACCCACTGGAACAGCTGTTGGGAAACAGATGGTAGCCTACCGTCAAGGCCATCCAGGGTGTTCTTTAACGTGCACAGGGTATGGCTCTCCCACACACGGGGTCACGGCTTAACATCCCATCCGACGGACGGCGGCCTTTCCAAGCCCATCGGTGTCCCCTACTGACGGTGGGCAGGGCGGGGAATTTTGCGGAGATAAATCTCAACGCTGACCCAGCTGGGACTCGAACCTGGGAACTACAGATTACGAGCCTGGCGCGCTACCGACTGAGCCACCTCCGCCCCAGTGAAAGAGGCAAATAATTAAAAAATTATTTGTATTTCATGATTTTTTGAATGCATTTTTTAAAGAACGGAGGGGGAAATGTTATATTGCATTGGAAATCTAGTCTTTTACACCCCCCCAACCCTTTTTTTTTTTTCGCTCGATTTTGTTTCTTGTCCTTTCCCCCCTCGATTTTTTTCCAGATCAGGGCCTTATCAGTAGAATGCAAGGCTCGAACTCCTTCATGACACAAGCGAGATTATTTTTCGCTCTACCACTCTCACTTTCCTCTAGGTAAGAGATTGTTCACTATTTTTGCACGACTACTATGCCAGCTGCAAGTATTCATGGATTCTTTGCTTATGAAGGTAGAACTGATAATTTTCAATCTTTTATTTAGAGACAAAACTGTTGATCGAATGAAGCGAAGGTTTCTCGTTCTACGGAATCTTCTGACGTGTGCGAGCAACCACATACCTCGGATTTAGTTTGTGGGGGGAGGGATCCGAGAATTTTGCTTTGGATGTCCGAGAATTCAGTTACGGTAGGTTCCAAGAGTTTAGTTTCGAGGGGGTGGGGTGAAAAATAAGACTGAGAAATGAGTTGTTTTACCTCTGAGCGGCAATTTTTTTGCACACCATGGGCTAAATGGCCAGCCCACAAGGACCACAAAGGCTCAGAGAAAGTTGAAGACCCACTGGAACAGCTGTTGGGAGACAGATAGTAGCCTCCCATCAAGGCAATCCAATGTGTTCTTTATCGTGCACATGGTATGACCCTTCCGCACACGGGGCCACGAGTTAACGTCCCATCCGAAGGACGGCGGCCTTTCCAAGCCCATCAGTGTCCTCTATTGATAGAGGGCAGAGTCTTGGTTTATCGGAGATAAATCTCAACGCAGACCCAGGCGGGACTCGAACCTGGGAACTGCAGATTAAGAGCCTGGCGCGCTACCGACTGAGCCACCTCCGCCCCACTGAGAAACGAAATGAATAAGAACTGATAATGAGACTTGAGTATAGTTCATCAATTAGTAAAATATTCTGCAGAACAGGAAAGGTAAAAATGATATTCTATATGGATTAACATTTTTATGAATTTTTTAAATATATATTTAGTGTCGGACATAAAATATGAGGATGAAATAAAATTATACAAAGACAACTGTTTTGGATTTCAAAGTAGGTGGACAAGTGTGAGATTTAGTGTAAGACGACAGGAATTTTCGGGGGAACCACGGGAATGTGTGTAACCGTGGTTGCCCTTAGATACGTCCCAGTGTGTGAATGTTCGTTTCTGTCTGGGGAAGGGTTATGTTGTTTTACCTCTGAGCGGCACTTTTTTGCACACCATAGGCTAAATGGCCAGGTCACATGGACCCGAAGGCTCAGAGAAGGTTGGGGGGAGGGGACCCACTGGAACAGCTGTTGGGAGACAGATCTCCTGTCAAGGCCATCCAGCGTGTTCTTTAACGTGCACAGGGTATGGCTCTCCAGCACAAGGGGCCACGGCTTAACGTCCCATCCGACGGACGGCGGCCTTTCCAAGCCCATCGGTGTCCCCTACTGACCGTGGGCAAGGCGGGGAATTTTGCGTAGATAAATCTCAACGCTGACCCAGCTGGGACTCGAACCTGGGAACTGCAGATTACGAGCCTGGCGTGCTACCGACTGAGCCACCCCCGCCCCCTAGGGGAGGGGAGATAAGGTGATCATAGCTCCCCCTCCCTTCTTTCAGAAGGTTAGAACGGAGAGGTGATGATATTGTTGAGCCTCATCATCACCCCATTATTAGCCGTAATTCCCGGGCGAACGGATACATGCGACGTCGTCGGTCGCAGAAATTGGCAGTTTTCCCCTGTGGTTCCGTGGCTACTTGAGCGTTCCGTCCCGAATTAGGTGGGGTGATCCCGCTTAGTTCTGAACCTCTGTTCCTAGCTGCTGTGGGTCGCGAGTGATCCCCAGAAAGGGGTCTGAGATTTCTGAGGCGCTGTTATCGCCTGCTTTGTGAATGGGGTTGTGAGCTGTGAATGAAGCTATCGATCGACGTACGTTTGGCGCCAAACTTTTCGCGAGATTTGTAAATGGAGTGGTAGAACGCTGTTAATGAACTTATCGATACGTTCCGCACCAAAATGTTTGGCATGGGTTGGGTTGTTTTACCTCTGAGCGGCACTTTTTTGCACACCATGGGCTAAATGGCCAGGTCACATGGACCCCGAAGGCTCAGAGAAGATTGGGGGAGGGGACCCACTGGAACAGCTGTTGGGAGACAGATGGTAGCCTCCCGTCAAGGCCATAGCGTGTTCTTTAACGTGCACAGGGTATGGCTCTCCCGCACACGGGGCCACGGTTTAAAGTCCCATCCGACGGACGGCAGCCTTTCCAAGCCCATCGGTGTCCCCTACTGACCGTGGGCAAGGCGGGAAATTTTGCGGAGATAAATCTCAACGCTGACCCAGCTGGGACTCGTACCTGGGAACTACAGATTACGAGCCTGGCGCGCTACCGACTGAGCCACCCCCGCCCCGTTTGGCATGGGTATTACCAGAATATAAAACGAAGAGCTAAAACATTATCACCAGCGCGTCTTTATGCAAATCGAAGCAACTGCAGATAAACGACGGCGCGTGTGAAGGTCATGAAACGGTATAAATAACACCTGATACTGAGCTCTGTTAATCAGTGTTATTCCTGCTCTTCAAATGGGAAAGGAAGCGGATTTAAGTGAGTTTGGCAAAGGCCAAATTATAATGGTCAAACGACTGGGGGGCATTTC
Organism: Ryuthela nishihirai; assembly: GCA_038380435.1. NCBI lineage: Eukaryota > Metazoa > Arthropoda > Arachnida > Araneae > Heptathelidae > Ryuthela > Ryuthela nishihirai. The sequence goes on from JAWZYU010000004.1 coordinate 6,082,328, forward strand.
CGAGATGGCAAGGCTTGTGGGGTGCTCACGGTCAGCCGTGGTTAGTACCTTCAAAAAGTGGTTCGAGGAGGGAAACACCACAAACTGCCAGCAAAGTGTGGGCAGACCACGGCTCATAGGTATTAGAGGTGAGCAAAGGCTATCCCGTATGGTACGAGCCAACAAAAGGGATACCGTGGTGCAACTCGCCCGTAATTTGAATGATGGTGACGGGAGTAATGTGTCCCAACACAGAGTACATCGAACCCAGCTGAAACATGCGAGGTTACCATGGGCACTCGTAGACTCGTTAACCTCGGTTCACCGTCTAAAGCGCCTACAATCGGCACACGAGCATCAAAACTGGACCTTCAATGATTGGAAGAAGGTCGTCTGGTCCAGGAATTTCGTTCTCTGTTGCATCATGTGGACAGCCGGGTACGTGTACGTCGTTTACCTGGGGAAGTCTTGGCACCAGGATGCACTGTGAGACGAAAACAAACCAGTGGAGGAAATGTAATGCTTTGGATAATGTTCTGCTGGGAACCCCTGGGTCCAATCATTCATGTGCAGGAAACTATGACGTCTACTACCTAACTAAACATCATTGCAGACCAGGAACATCCCCCCCCCCCTAGCAGTGCCTTCTTTCAGCAGGATAATGTGTCATGCAACATTGCCTGGATTGTTCGAGAATGATTCGCGGAACATGAGGAAGACTCCCAGGTATTGATTGCCTTGGCTTCCAAATTCCCCAGACATCAATCCAATCGAGCATCTGTGCTCTATGTTCGAACAGCATATCCAATCTTCGGTGGCTCAACCACGTAACTTACAAGAGTTAAATGATCTTCTGGTAACATGTTGGTATCAGATACTCCAAGACGCCTTTAGAAACCATGTACAGTACTGTGCGAATTAGTTGGGACAAGCGAAGGAACGCTAAGTCCCTCCCGCTGCAGAGTCTAAACTGCTGCAAGTCTAAACTTGTTCGTAACCTTCTGCTGCAAGTCTAAACTTGTTCGTAACCTTCTGCTTGCGCGTGCAGCTTCCGGGCCACAGACGCTTCACCCCATTGAAGGAATGATGGACAGCAAAAAGTACATAGGCGTTCTGGAGGCGAAAATGGTCCCAACACTGCAGAAGCTGTTTCCTAACGGCGATGGGGTATTTCAATAGGATCTGGCTCCAAAATTCTAAGCTTGCTAAGAGCTTCTTTACCCAGCAACATTTGAAGGTATTGGAGTGGCCAGGAAATTCACCCGATCTAAACCCCATTGAAAATTTGTGGGCCATTATTAAAGCGCGCATATCTAAGATGGATTGCACGACGAAAACCAAAATGATAGAAAGTATCATGAAAGTGTGGTACCACGACCCTGAAGTGAAGGAGATGTGTGGAAAGCTAGTCGCATCAATGGTTGAGAGGGTGAAAGAAGTAATTAAAGCTAAGGGGGGGTCACATTCACTATTAATTATGTACATTATTAAACAAATAAATATTTTAATTGTGTCTTTGTTACTGCATTTTCCTACTGTCCCAACTAATTTGCACAGTACTGTAGCATCCATTAGATCCGGGTTCTGCGTATTTCTCGAAAATTTCCACACACACACACACACGCACAAATACCTCATGCAGCTACAGAGGTCCAACCAGAGTGTCCAATTTTATTGTCCAAACGCGTCTCTCCTCAGCTATAGTGCTACATTTACCCCTGTATGCCAGTTCTAGCAAGATCCTGTTTGACATTGTCTGCCCACCGCATCCTAGGTCTCCCCCTCTTTCTGAGGCCTTTAAGCACACTGTTCATAACCCTATTCGCTAGTCTATAATTATTCATACGGACAACATGGACAAACCAACGGAGTTTCTCTCTGCACAATATGATGCTTAAAGGAGGTTGCCGACTCCTTTGCCTAATCTTAACATTATTACAAAGTTGAACCACCTAATGCCCAAGATACTGCGTAAGCATTTAAAATCAAAAGCATCAAGTTTCTTATTATCTTGTTTACAAAGAATCCAGGTTTCAATACCATAACCAACTCTAGAGAGAAATGCACAAATTTAGTCTTTAGGTGTATACTCTTTCACCCCGCTCTCCATAAATTCTTAGATGATCAGTGTTTGCCCAATAAATTAATTTAAATGTGAATAAAAAATTTACTTGACATAGTGGAAGAAGAAATGCATATCTTTGAGGCCCCTTATATCGTGAGGCCCTTAGCTGTAGCTTAGTTAGCAAGTACGTAAGTCCGGCCTTGATGGGAAGCTACTATCTGTCTCCTAACAGCTGTCCAGTGAGTCCATCTGTCTCCTAACAGCTGTCCAGTGAGTCCATCTGTCTCCTAACAGCTGTCCAGTGAGTCCATCTGTCTCCTAACAGCTGTCCAGTGAGTCCATTCGTCTCCTAACAGCTGTCCAGTGAGTCCATCTGTCTCCTAACAGCTGTCCAGTGAGTCCATCCGTCTCCTAACAGCTGTCCAGTGAGTCCATCCGTCTCCTAACAGCTGTCCAGTGAGTCCATCTGTCTCCTAACAGCTGTCCAGTGAGTCCATCTGTCTCCTAACAGCTGTTCAGTGAGTCCATCTGTCTCCTAACAGCTGCCAGTGAGTTCATCTGTCTCCTAACAGCTGTCCAGTGAGTCCATCTGTCTCCTAACAGCTGTCCAGTGAGTCCATCCGTCTCCTAACAGCTGTCCAGTGAGCCCATCTGTCTCCTAACAGCTGTCCAGTGAGTCCATCTGTCTAGTAACAGCTGTCCAGTGGGTCCATCCGTCTCCTAACAGCTGTCCAGTGAGTTCATCTGTCTCCTAACAGCTGTCCAGTGAGTCCATCCGTCTCCTAACAGCTGTCCAGTGAGTCCGTCTGTCTCCTAACATCTGCCCAGTGAGGCTCCACTTCCCCAACCTTCTCTGGGTCCTTGTAACCTAGCTATAAACTCATGGTGTTGAAAAAAAGTGCCCAGAGCTAAAACAATCCAACCCATATTAAGTCAGCAAAAAACACGATAATGAATCTCGGACTACATATTGTTACGACAGAAGGAATCTGGCAACCGAAAGCAAAAAGTTTCAGCCAACGAATAAGAACGTTGGGAGAATTTGGAGAAGAAGAGTGGAGCGTTTTGTATTGTAACGGTCGTTGTGTTGTAACGGTCGGAGAGTTCGAAAATGGACGGTGAGCTGTTCTGAGACAGTGCGCGTAAGTATCAAGAAGTAACTTGATGTGTTGTGTATACGCGGAAGGATAAAAGTGGGATCTTTTATCGTTAAGTATCAAGAAGTAACTTGATGTGTTGTGTATACGCGGAAGTATAAAAGTGGGAACTTTTATGGCTAACTTCGAATGTCTACACGGACTGTCTTTTTGTTCGGCTATTGTGTGAAAAGTTATTAGCACAGGACGAGAATTGGTTTACGAGTGAAGATCTTCGGGTGACCTGGTAAATCAAGTAAAAGGTAGTATTTAGTAAAATACACAGAGCTGATATTGTGTGCTCTACGCAGGAAGATTGATGACTTGTGCATGTTAATAGTTGATTTGTTGATAAGATACTTCATCCATATTTCCTTTGTAACAATTTACCTTGTATTGAATTTGGTTTTGAAATATAGCTTTTAATACTCACGCTCAGTGGCTATCCATTTTTGTAATCCGCAACATTTGGTGTCAGAAGTGGGATTAATTAATTGAATGCCGTTAACTAGAAGTATGGATGAATTAGTAAAGTTGATAAATAGCTTCAAAGCCGATATGACTACGCTGATGACTGATATGAAAGCCGATATGACTACGCTGATGACTGATATGAAAGCCGATATGACTACGCTGATGACTGATATGAAAGCCGATATGGCTGCGCTGATGACTGATAGGAAAGCCATTATGGCTACGCTGATGACTGATAGGAAAGCCGTTATTGCTACGCTGATGACTGATAGGAAAGCCGTTATTGCTACGCTGGTGACTGATATGAAAGCCGATATGGCTACGCAGATGACTGATATTAAAAGTGATCTAGCTGCCCAAAGCGATAAAATAGGTGACTTGAAAGCCGAAATGGCCGCACAAAATACTGAGATGAGAGATGAAGTGGCTCCTCAAGTTGGTAAGATTATTGATCAGTTCAAGGATAGTAAAACCGAACTCAATAGACAATGCAATAGTTTAAATGTTGAATTTGTCAGTGAAAAAGATGATCTTGATAGTGTTAAGTTAGATTGTAAACATGGAAAAGAAAAAGAGAAAGGCAACGCATATAAAAATGTGGATCTGCTACTGGAAATCAAGAATCGTAGAGATAGCGCAGATAATGCCTTTGACCACGCAACTATTGTTAATGCATGGCAGAGTGTCTATGTCGCTGGTGACATGTCTAGGAACTGTGAAGAACAATCACACAGATCAGAGAGCTATGAGACTATACAGTACGCTTTGCACTTCAAAATACCTAGGTATACAAGTCTGGCACGATCTGAAGAGAGATCCACACGAAAGGTATTCTATTCCTCGCCGTCAGCAAAATGCGTCATGGACAATTATCGCAAAGGCAGAGTAACGAGTGGTAATGAGGGGGAACGAAACAGAGTTTACGTTTCGCAGAGTGGTCCGAGTAAAGAAGAGGTGTCCATTCATCATAGATACAAAGTGCCCTTCGTCGTTACCGGGGAAGTCGGAGAGATTTTTCCGAAGCATATAGCCACACTTGAATCGTTTATAGAAAGTGGGGATTTAAGGAAGAGGAATTCCGAAGAATGGCTTAGAAGCATAACAGGTGATGCTAGTAAAAGAGCTTCAGGCAGAGACAGTACTTCAAAGACTAACTTTCTGGATGAAACTAAGCCTCAGAGTTACGATCAGAGAGAAGTAAAGCCCTCAGACAATCTCAACGAAACCATGCTGAATTTCTTTTCTGAACAGTCAATGTGCAGATTTGGACATTATAACCATTTAGATTATAAGGATATAGAGAAGTTTTATCACGACTACAAGAGCTCTAAAATGGACAATATCATGTTACAAAACTCGTCGCTGATCTCCAGAATGAACAATTTGGCAATCATGACTGATATTTCCCTGGCTAATTACAATGAGAGCTCCAAGAAAGTGAATTCGGAAGAAACAGCAAATATGACCTCCTCGGGTCATGTGTTTTGTTGGAGACTCGAGGGGCGCCATCGGATGGTAGATAAACACAGCACAGGAGGTGTCAGCGACAAAGTGAGTCTTGTCTTGGCTCCTGCACTTGCTGCTTTAGGTCTCAAGGTCCCTATGATCTCCGGTCGTGCTCTCCAATTGACAGGAGATACTCTGGACAAATTGGAATCCATCCCTGGCTTCACAGTCGACTGCACTAAAGATAAAATCGAGCAGATGATGGAAGACGTCGGATGCTGCATCGTAGGACAGACAGTGGAGCTGGTGCCAACAGATAAGGAGATTTACCGCTGCAAGGATATGACGGCTACCGTAGATAGCGTTCCTCTAATGAGATGCTCAATTGTGTCCAAAAAGCTGGCTGAAGGAGTGTGCGCTTTGGTTTATGATGTTGAATTCGGAAATGGAACTATTTTCAATCAAGGAGATCTTGTCTGGCTATACAGTCCACATAGAAAGAAAGGACTATCTCCAAAACTTCAGAAACCTTGGGAAGGTCCATATACAATAGTTAACAGGATTAATGACGTGGTATATCGCATTCGTCGACGTCCAGCTACAAAGTGCAAAGTGGTTCACGTGGATCGTTTGGCCCCGTTTCATCGAAGAACTGAAGAAACTTTGGAATCCAGAATTGTTCGGGACGAACAAGACCTAGGAAGGGGGCAGTGTTACGACAGAAGGAATCTGGCAACCGAAAGCAAAAAGTTTCAGCCAACGAATAAGAACGTTGGGAGAATTTGGAGAAGAAGAGTGGAGCGTTTTGTATTGTAACGGTCGTTGTGTTGTAACGGTCGGAGAGTTCGAAAATGGACGGTGAGCTGTTCTGAGACAGTGCGCGTAAGTATCAAGAAGTAACTTGATGTGTTGTGTATACGCGGAAGGATAAAAGTGGGATCTTTTATCGTTAAGTATCAAGAAGTAACTTGATGTGTTGTGTATACGCGGAAGTATAAAAGTGGGAACTTTTATGGCTAACTTCGAATGTCTACACGGACTGTCTTTTTGTTCGGCTATTGTGTGAAAAGTTATTAGCACAGGACGAGAATTGGTTTACGAGTGAAGATCTTCGGGTGACCTGGTAAATCAAGTAAAAGGTAGTATTTAGTAAAATACACAGAGCTGATATTGTGTGCTCTACGCAGGAAGATTGATGACTTGTGCATGTTAATAGTTGATTTGTTGATAAGATACTTCATCCATATTTCCTTTGTAACAATTTACCTTGTATTGAATTTGGTTTTGAAATATAGCTTTTAATACTCACGCTCAGTGGCTATCCATTTTTGTAATCCGCAACAATATTTTAGTGTTCTCTATTTTTTTTTCAAAACTTCTGACCTAAATATTTTTAAATTTAAAAAATAGCAAAATAATCATATTCAATATTTACGGTATATTTGTAAACGAATTTATGAAATGATTCTTTTATTCATATGACTTTGCAAACCATCCAAGAAATTTTGGCCCAATACTAAAAAATTGCATACGAAAGGAAATATAAAAGCGCATTTCTTTATTCTAAACATCCAATTTTCTCATGATCTCATCAGCAAAAATTACAAGCATAATTCCAGCAACGTACCACCCTGCCAGGTCAGTAGGGAGACACCGTTGGGCTTGGAAAGGTCGCCGTCCGTCGGATGGGACGTTAAGCCGTGGCCCCGTGTGCGGGAGAGCCATACCCTATGCACGTTAGGTTTGGGTTGTTTTACCTCTGAGCGGCACTTTTTTGCACACCATGGGTTAAATGGCCAGGTCACATGGACCCCGAAGGCTCAGAGAAGGTTGGAGGAGGGGACCCACTGGAACAGCTGTTGGGAGACAGATGGTAGCCTCCCGTCAAGGCCATCCAGTGTGTTCTTTAACGTGAACAAGGTATGGCTGTCCCACACACTGGACCACGCCTTAACGTCCCATCTGACGGACGGAGGCCTTTCCAAGCCCATCAGTGTCCCCTACTGACCGTGGGCAGGGCGAGGAATTTTGCGGAGATAAAACTCAACGCTGACCCAGCTAGAACTGGAACCTGGGAACTACAGATTTCGAGCCTGGCGCGCTACCGACTGAGAAACCCCCGCCCTCCTGTGCACGTTAAAGAACACGCTGGATAGCCTTGACGGGAGGCTACCATCTGTCTCTCAACAGCCGTTCCAGTGGGTCCCCTCCCCCAACCTTCTCTGAGCCTTCGGGGTCCTTGTGACCTGGCCATGTAGCCCACGTTGTGCAAAAAAGTGCAGCTCAGAGGAAAAACAATCCAACCCGCAACGTGAAGTTAAAAGAAATTGAAGGAATTAAAGTAGAAATATAATATTTGAATTAAAAGAACCGTTATTTTTTCGTTTTTGCCTCATCATTAAAACTTTCTATAAAACCTTACGAACGAACAGCATGGTTCTCAACAGCTCCATTTGCAAATTTCTTCCGAAAATCTCCTTTTCGAGACATTTTGTTTTTTTCGCATTTGCGCAGAACATTTCCTAACAAACGGTTCTTTCGTCTGGGCAAACATCCTTCAGCAGACGTTAAACAAAAGGCACTTTCGTCTTTAGATTTAAAAAACAAGGAGTCGTTTAGGAAGAACTCGGCTCACGCGGAAATTGGTTTATGCCGGCAAACAACTGGAAATCCTTCCGTTGTTTTCGCAGCTTCTCACGAATCCGCAAAACGAAAGAAAACCAAATATCCAGTTGGTATATATATGAAGCAAAGTTTGAAGGATGAGAGAAAGGGTGCCCCACTGACTATGTTCGAGTAAGAGGCTTTTTCGATTGTTTCAGGCGCTGCAGATAACGCCCAAAATCTCATTAAAGGAGTGTTCTCCATGCCCATCTGGTTTCCTCGTTTGGTGATGCAGAATTACGCTGTTGAGGCAATCACAGCTTTCTATTTTTGTTCAACTTCTTGTGCTTCCCAGTACACGATGCTTTCATATCAATCCTTGTTTTTCACTCATCGGGGAAAGGGTTGACTCGGTCGGTAAGAGGGCGGGGGTGGCTCAGTCGGTAGCGCGCCAGGCTCGTAATCTGTAGTTCCCAGGTTCGAGTCCCATATGGGTCAGCGTTGAGCTTTATCTCCGCAAAATTACCCGCCCTGTCTACGGTCAGTAGGGGACACCGATGGGTTTGGAAAGACCGCCGTCCGTCGGATGGGACGTTAAGCCGTGGTCCCGTGTATGTGACAGCCATACCCTGTTCACGTTAAAGAGCACGCTGGATGGCCTTGACTGGAGGCTACCATCTGTCTCCCAACAGCTGTTCCAGTGGGTCCCCTCCCCCAACCTTCTCTGAGCCTTCGGGGTCCATGTGACCTGGTCATTTAGCCCATGGTGTGCAAAAAATGCCGCTCAGAGGTAAAACAACCCAACCCAATGGTCTGTAAGAGTGCCAGGGTAACACCTCCTACAAGAGAAGGCCGTACAACTACGTCACAGAAAAATACCTACGTCTAGAGCTCCTATAAACCCGACCGACCTATCCGCCATTCTTATGCCAACTGGTGATGTGACTTAGTGTTATAGTCAATGCAGCCGCCGTGTGCGCCGCAGTTTTTTGAACTGTGCATGTTAAATAGCACGCTGGATGACTTTGACTGCAATCTACCATCTGCCTCGTAACAGATGCCCAGTGGGCTCCCTTCCCCCAACTTTTGGGTCCTCGTGACCTGGTTATTTAGCCCATAATGTGCAAAAAAAGTGCCTCTTAGAGGTAAAACAACCCAATACTCTCTCCAATTATCTTCAATAATTGGGGAGTAAATTATTGACTCCCCAATACTCTCTCCAATTACCTCTAATAATTTCCCCATGGGAAAAAGCTCATATTCCGTCTTCCGACACTCCAAGAGCTTGCATGAGAAGTCTGGAAGTAGAAGGTTAAATTTGGCTCAGTGGAGACCAGTAGCGACTTGGAGTATGGGTGGTGTTAAAGGGGGTGCAGAGCGCAGCCCGGGAGTGGTGGAAAATAAGTTAAAGAGCGAAAGTAGCTCCTGACTCAAAGGAGAGAGTCCCGGAGCCGGCAGACGAGCCAGCCCAAGTCCCTCAGGTGCGCCCTAACTCGGGCACTCCTGTGGGACACCATGACTGCCCCGCCTGCTACCTCACTGATCGCCTGGGAGCTCCTGAGTTCGTTAGCGAACCCTTCCGTAATTGGACACCGGAGGATATAGTGCCCGACGTCTGCATCTGGAGCCCCACAGCCGCAGTAACTGTAGATAGCGATCTTAAAACGCTCCAGATATTTTGTGAAACTCCCGTGTACCGTCAGGACCTGAGTCAAGTAGTGGTCAGAGGATATCAGGGATAGACCGACCCTTTTCAAGAATGGCTTTGTTTGAAGACCATTCGCGGTCGTCTCCCAGAGCCTCTGCCACTCGTCCATAACTCTTTAACATAATGTAGACTTCAGGGTAGTTTTAGAAGTCTTTATCGCTATCTCAGGTTGAGTGTTAGTGCCTGCTGAGCGGGCCAGTTGGTCTGCCCACTCGTTCCCGTTATGACCTGCGTGTGCCTTGATCCAGGAGAAGGAAACTCTGGGCATGTTCTGATTGCTCAGGAGACGCTTGATCTCATTTACTGTTTGATGCCTGTTGTTTGCATCTTCAAACACTTGCAGAGCTGCCCGGCTGTCCGTGTACAACCGCAAGTCACTCTTCTGACTTCCGTCATTGAGGGCCCAAATTAGGGCCTCTCTGATGGCAAGCAGCTCTGCTTGGAAGGCTGAGTCATTATTTGAAACCTTCCTCTTATGATCATACACCTTGGCTCCTTGATTGTAGACAGTGCAGGCTAAGCCCACACCGTCCTCGCTCTTGGAATCGTCAGTGTATATTTCAATTCCTCGACCTGATGGTAACTCCATGGACCATGATACACTCAGTCTTCTGGTGGGATGGATGTCCCACTTAGCGGTTTCTGTATCATAAACCTCGGGGTTATACTGGACTCCAAGGAATGTTGCTTTCTCCCTAGCTTGCAGGACTCTGAGCAGTCTTCAGTCTCGCTCTGGAGGGTGCTGTTATAACAAGCAGCATATCATCAGCATAGGCCTGGAGGCAGACGTTCTCTGGCAGGGTCAACTGCAGGGTAGTATCGGCAACCAAGTTCCAGAGGAACGGTCCACTGCACGAACCCTGTGGGCAGCCTCTTTCCAACTTGAGGCTGAGCCGCTGGCATGGGAATAATTAACCATCCTCTCACTGAGGAATTGGCCACTAGAACAAAAATGTTCCTAGGACAAGAACATTCTTTAAGTCTACTGAGAATAGCAGGCCACCAGACATTGTCGAAGGCGCCCGTCACGTCCAAGGCTATAAGAGAGGTATGCATCTTGTGCATTTTATTCACCTTAGTTATGTCCACTACTTGTTTGATAGCAGCAGTGGTGGACTGGTCTGTCCTGAACCCAAATTGCTTAGCGTTCAGGAATCCGTTCTTATAGCAGTGAAAATACATTCGATTTGTCAGGAGTTTATCTAGCATTTTTCCCAACACCGGCAGCAGATATATTGGTCTGTAGGATCTTGGGTCTGCCGGATCTCTACCTACCTTATTAAAAAGGACCAGGTCTGCCTGTTTCCAGGCTTGTGGGAAAATTCCCAGTTTCAAACATATGTTGAAGAGCTGGGTGAAAAGATCTTTATGTTCATTAAACACCTGAGAAACGATTTCCACAGTCAGACCATCGTACCCCGGGGCTTTACCCCAGGCCATATCTCTGATCACCTCTCCTACTTCCTCTTTCGTAAACGGAACGTCGTTTTCTGTATTCGGTGGTATCCTGCTATGTTCCCTTAGGAGTTGATGTTCCGCATCATCAGAGCTCCTTTCATCTTTAGGAAATAAGTTATCTAATAATATCTGGATTGTTTCGCCAAAGGAAGAGATCTTGGACCCATCTTCTTTGCGTACATATTCAATCTCCAGTGGTTTAATGTCCTTCTCCGTTGCCAGCTTCTACTGCAGAGTAAACGGGTTCTGTGCAGAGACATCACTACAAAACTTCTGCCAGGAGGCTAGTTGCGCTTGACGTATAGCGAGCTTATACTCAGCCTGCTCCTTCCTGTACATTTCCTCTCTGGTACTTCTTTCCCTATTGTGGTACCTTTGATACCTTTTTCTTAGAGCTCGTACCCTTTTTCTCTTAACACTGAGCTCAGGTGTCCACCAGGGCACCGATCTACTGCCTATCCTGGGTTGCCTCTTAAACCCAAAGGTTGTCTCACATCCAGTGCTTATGCTTTGTGAAATCTCTAAGGATGTTGTTTAGAGATATACAATCACCAATGTTAGTAATGCGCTTTCTGATCTTCGCCAGTTCCGGAGTGACACAATGCAGGAGCTTGCACCAGTCCGGAGTCCTGCCCACCGCAAACCTTTTTACATAGTGTGGGGGAGGTGTTATTCCACCCACAAGGAACACTATATAGTTGTGGTCGCTGTTTGTGACCTTATCGCTAACGCACCAATTCTGAACCATAGGAAACATCCGAGGCGTTACCAGGGTCAAGTCGATCCAGCTCTGACCTCTTGGGCCATGGAAAGTAGCTGGTGTATCCCAATCATTTAATAAAAATAGATCAGCAGAGTTGATAAAATCCAGAGTCATATCTCCTCTGACGTCTTGTGTATTTGAACCCCACAATGGGTGCTTCGCATTGAAGTCACCACCTATTATTATGTTCTTCGAGTTAACGCGAGCCAGGACGTTTTGCAGCTCGGTCAACGAGTCCTCTATGTTGTTATTCGGAGGACGGTAGATGGAGATGGCGTGTACTAATAATCGGCCATAGCCTTTCTCCACTACTACTAGGGTATGTATGTGATATGCCAGGATGGCATTCACTTTGGGATTCAAAACAACAATTCCAGCTTTGGGCTTGGCTCCGTTGATGCTAAATAGCCTGCTGGTCAGAGGGAGCCCCCTTATGATGTTCTCAGTGCAGTAAGGTTCCTGCACTAGAGCAACATCGACTCCTTCTTCTTTTATCTCCTGGCTGAGTTGGGCCATTGCGGCCCTTTGCCCCGTTTAAATTTATCTGAACGAATTTTAGACTCGCCCTTCGACCATCTAGAAGCCTACTGCCCATAATCGGAACGCTTTCGCAACAACTTCAATTCTCGGCAGTACGACGGACATTTTGTGTCCATCGCACTGTGGCCAATGTCGTACTTGGCCCCGTGCTCTTTGTTTGCATTTTTGCAAACTATGCATTTTGGCTTGGGCTTCTTGCACTCCTTGTATGAATGCTTGCCCGCGCACTGAGAACACCATTGCATCTTCTGACCACAATCCTTTTGCATGTGCCCAAATGCGTAACACTTGTAGCATCTGAGCACTCGGATGTAGTCCTTTACGAAACAACATGACCATCCCACGTTTATCTTACCTACTTCTAATAGTTTTCTATGTGAGGCACTATTAGCCTCCAACTCCCAATGGACTGTATTTTCCACTCGTGCTTTCACCGAGAACAGCGGGGCTAGATCCGCCTGTTCATCTCCAAACCCATTCTGACTTTGGATGACCCTCTGAAGGTCTTCGCGGCAGATGTCCTTGTCAACTCCGCATACCATGATTTTCGGCCTTAACCTTTTGGTTGACTTGGCCTCTAGCACATCTTTGAGTGCATCATGGCTGTCTACTGCCTGCTTTAGATAGTCCATGTCCCTCTGAGAGCTGCATTCTACGATGACGCCGTTTGCTCTCATCGGCTTTACTGTCATCTCTGAGATTAAGCTCCATAGGGTTAATACTACTCTTTAGGCTATCCCTAACCTCAATGGCTGTCTTCTCTTTATTTTTTGAGAAGATCAGCAGGGTATGCCTTTGCATAGGGGGAGTGGACTTTTTAGCCACCACTGAACCTCCCTTCCCTGACCCTTGTCCACCAACAGCCTTGGCATAAGTTGGTGGCTTCTCTTTAGTTACTGGAGGACTTGCAGCTCTCTCTGTGATGCGCCCTCTCATGGTCAGGTATTTGGAGCTACTGATCACATACTATGGTGTGCAGCTTCTTTGCTGCACCCATTACTACGTCTCTTAATTCATTGTCAACTCGATAACGGAACATCGCCGCCACGAGTTCCTCCAGAAGGCCAGCCGCAGTTGCCAGCCTTCCCGAACCCACCTCGTTTTCTTTGGGTTCCACTATTCTATCCGGGGCCGTCTCATTATTTGGGGTCCCTTTATCTATCACTGTACCTGGGTCCTCAGTACCTTGTGGAGGCCCATCTCTTTCACCAAGTACTTGTGGTGGGAGGGGGAGTCTCTGGGACTTCCTCCACAACCACTTCAAGAGCAGTATCCTCTACGGGCTTACTGTCTTTTTTTCCAGTCCGTTTAGTTTTAGTATCGCCTGATTCACTCGCCAACTTCGTCTTTTTCATATTTGTTATAGTCTCTGGCCACCTTCATCCCTATTAGGTAAATTGCTCAATTTTAGCAATCTTGGCCAGAAACCTCCCCTGAGTCCAGCCTTGGAGGTGAGGCCCGTACACCTAGGACGTATTAGGGTGCTGTCTCCAGGCAGAGTCCCATGGGCCTAAAACCCAGAAATGGGAATTTGGCGGAGTAAAAAAGCGGGGGGGGGGGGGGGGGGAGGACTGGAATCCATGTCCAAATAGGGTATATGAGGTTGGGTTGCGTTGTTTTACCTCTGAGCGGCATTTTTTTGCACACCATGGGCTAAATGGCCAGGTCACAAGGACCCCGAAATCTCAGGACCAAGGACTCCCATCCTCCCTTGTGTTAAGTGTTGCGACCTCAACCTAAACTCGCTGAATGAACTAGAGACCAGTGAACCTGAAAACGAATACAAAATATGGGAGAGGAGCTTGTATCTCTCAACACAAGCCTCCTCCCCCAAATGGTAACAGACCTGTAATATATTCGGCTCTCCCCATAGCCACCTGGCGTCTGTACGCCTCTACTCTTTTATAGTGTGTTCACATTTCACACTTTTCTCATCCTCAGTCCTAATACTGCAGTCTCAGATTTTCGCACTGCCAGTATTGTTTTTGTACCTTATCACTTTTTCATCCAACTCTATAACTCGTCTTACTCCTCCATTCCAGATCTACATACTTTTCCGATCTTCATCCTGTTCCTCATCTTTATTGTGCATTTTAGTTGCACTTTCTCATTTCTCCTCTCTACAATATCCATCTCTCTTTCAGCTCCATATACATCCCTTCTTACAGCCCACCTCCAGCTGTACTAAAGCCATTTTGGCCGTTGACTTTAAGTCAACTGACTACCACGCACCTTAGTGCTTCCCCTGTGGAGTCATCTCTGAGTGGGAACTTTTAGTCTGTCATTTCCGTCTCGGCCTGTCCAACATGAGTAACTCTAGTCAGCATAGCCCTCAACTTCACTAAGGCACTCAAGCCCCCTCACCACGACGAGCGGGGTGGCTCAGTCGGTAGCGCGCCAGGCTCGTAATCTCTAGTTCCCAGGTTCGAGTCCCAGCTGGGTCAGCGTTGAGATTTATCTCCGCAAAATTTCTCCGCCTTGCCCACGGTCAGTAGGGAACACCGATGGGCTTGGAAAGACCGTCGTCCGTCGGATGGGACGTTAAGCCGTGGCCCCGTGTGCGGGAGAGCCATACCCTGTGCAGTTAAAGAACACGCTGGATGGCCTTGACGGGAGGCTACCATCTGTCTCCCAACAGCTGTTCCAGTGGGTCCCCTCCCCCAACCTTCTCTGAGCCTTCGGGGTCCATGTGACCTGGCCATTTAGCCCATGGTGTGCAAAAAAGTGCCGCTCAGAGGTAAAACAACCCAACCCTCACCACGACAAGGTGGTTCCCTTCGAGGGTGTGGGGGGGGGGCATTTACCGATGTATTTTAACCTATATTTGAAAAGATTAAGTTATTGTACCTGGAGCAGAGCTGGTTCATGGAAAGTATAAATTATATATTACGCCACGTACAATTCTGAATAATAAGGAGACTTTTATGATGCAAACCACTGAGAGTCACATCCGTAAAAGAAGTTACGTCTGACATGTGTATTTAAAACCAAACAGACGACGAGAAAATATTCGAACACGAAATGCCTAACATTTGTTGTACAGTCGTTCAAAGAATTATCCGAACACTATGGTTGATTACAGAATTCAGAAAAAATATCTGGCAGCAATTTTTTTTAGAAATCAGTGATCTGAAAATCTTCATGTCACGTGACACGAAGATTTCCAGATCACTAATTTCTAAAAAGAAATCGTTGCCAGATATTTTTTCTGAATTCTGTAATCGGCCATAGTGTTCGGATACTTTTTTGAGCGACTGTACAACATCGTGCAATCGCTTGCATAACTCATCGCCGTTAAAAGGTTTCACGGGAATCAATGGCTTCCCGGATGTTGAGCTGAACTTTCTTTCAAGTCCTTACACTCGAATCACCTGTATTCTCCATTCATTTGCCAGAATATATTCGACTGCAAGCGATGTTATCGGGTTGCATGTCACACAAGGGTGAGAATGCCGTAATCGAGGAGGAATCACTTTGCATCGTGCGTGCCTTTGCGTAATCGTATTTATCTCATAAACATATGGCTCTGAGAAATCATCAGAAATTGGACAGCTTCTGAAAACAATTCCCCGCCGGGCAATCAATGATCACAATAGGGTATATGAGGTTGGGTTGCGTTGTTTTACCTCTGAGCGGCATTTTTTGCACACCATGGGCTAAATGGCCAGGTCACAAGGACCCCGAAGGCTCAGAGAAGGTTGAGGGAGGGGACCCACTGGAACAGCTGTTGGGAGACAGATGGTAGCCTCCCATCAAGGCCATAGCGTGTTCTTTAACGTGCACAGGGTATGGCTCTCCCGCACAAGGGGCCACGGCTTAATGTCCCATCCGATGGACGGCGGCCTTTCCAAGCCCATCGGTGTCCCCTACTGACCGTGGGCAGGGCGGGGAATTTTGCAGAGATAAATCTCAACGCTGACCCAGTTGGGACTCGAACTTGGGAACTACAGATTACGAGCCTGGCGCGCAACCGACTGAGTCACCCCCGCCCCGTATATGAGGTCTACAATACAATGTGTCTATTCTATTGTCGTAATACTGAGATTGTGCAACAGTTAACTGTAAGTTCTTTGTGATTATCTAACAAAAAACGGGAAAAGGGAGAATCAGTGGGTAAGGCACTATGCTCGTAATCTGCAGTTCCCAGGTTCGAGTCCCACCTGTGTCGGCGTTGTTTATCCCCGCAAACTCTCTGCCTCGGTCAGTATGTACCACCGATAGGCTTGGAAAGGCCGGCGTTTGTCTGACGGGGGGGGGGGGGGGCTCAGTCGGTAGCGCGCCAGGCTCGTAATCTGTAGTTCCCAGGTTCGAGTCCCAGCTGGGTCAGCGTTGAGATTTATCTCTGCAAAATTCTCCGCCCTGCCCACGGTCAGTAGGAGACACCGATGGGCTTGGAAAGGCAGCCGTCCGTCGGATGGGACGTTAAGCCGTGGCCCCGTGTGCGGGAGAGCCATACCCTGTGCACGTTAAAGAACACGCTGGATGGCCTTGACGGGAGGCTACCATCTGTCTCCCAACAGCTGTTCCAGTGGGTCCCCTCCCCAACCTTCTTTGAGCCTTCGGGGTCCATGTAACCTGGCCATTTAGCCCATGGTGTGCAAAAAAGTGCCGCTCAGAGGTAAAACAACCCAACCCAACCCTTGTCGGACGGGGCGTTTACCGCGTCTCAGAGTGCAGGAGAGCCAAACTCTATGCACGTTAAAGAACACGCTGGATGACCTTGACAGCTGTCAAGTGGGTCCTCTCCCCCAACCTTCTCTGAGCCCTCGAGGTCCTTGCGACCAGCCCATTTACTCCATTATGTGCAAAAAAAGTGCCTTTTATAAGTAAAACAATCAAAATTAAACAAAAAACTGCAATTATAATATGATAACATTAGGATTGAAAATGAAAAGCTTTCTTACCGCAATGTATTCCGTAAACATTAGGATGAAGCAAATCTCATAATTCTGAACTGTTCATCCTGTAGTGTCCTTAGAACATCGTTCCCTTCACTCAACCATCAAGGCAGCTCTCATAACACATTTTTTTTAAAGTTCAGAGAATTTTTTTTTAATTTCAAATATTTTTAAAAAATTGCAAAGGAAGATTTTTAAAAAATAATAGAGAAAACTTCGATTAACTAATACATTTTCTACGAAACTAAGGTATAGTCGCTCAAAAAAAATATCCGAACACTATGGTTGATTACAGAAATCAGAAAAAAAATCTGGCAACGATATTTTTAGAAATTAGTGATCTGGCAACCTTCGTGTCACGTGATATAGCGTCAAGGGAGATTATAATCTCATTTGACGCTATACCACTGCTACTTCATAAATATGCAATTATATCTACATAAATATAAAAAATATCTCTGTTCTTGGCCATATAAAACCTAGTCTATTGCCGTGTAAATCGAAACTGGTTGCATATTTTTGAACATGCGAAAACCAAATCCGTCTAAACTGAGCACTGTTTAAATCGAGGAACAGGTGTATAGCAATAAACCAGACATATTTTGCATTAGTACTAGTTAAATCCCACCAAAACTTTGCGTGAAACATCAGTCCATTCATAACTTTCTCAATCCACAACGTATTATACACCGTTCACAATTCCTGATCCCCATTACTCCAACTTACTCTTCATCCTCTACTTTATCCATAACTTTTGATCTCCATTACACCAACTTACTCTTCATCCTCTACTTCATCCATAACTTTTGATCTCCATTACTCCAACTTACTCTCCATTCACAATTCTTGATCTTCATTACTCCAATTTACTCTTCATTCACAATTCTTGATCTCCATTACTCCAATTTACTCTTCATTCACAACTCTTGATCTCCATTACTCCAACTTACTCTCCATTCACAATTCTTGATCTCCATTACTCCAACTTACTCTTCATTCACAATTCTTGATCTCCATTACTCCAACTTACTCTTCATTCACAATTCTTGATCTCCATTACTCCAACTTACTCTTCATTCACAATTCTTGATCTCCATTACTCCAACTTACTCTCCATTCACAACTCCTGATCGCCATTACTCCAACCTACTCTCCATCCTCTACTTCATCCATAACTCTTGATCTCCGTTTCTCCAACTTACTCTCAGTAGTATAGGAAATGAGAGTTCTGGAACAATGTTAAAGTATAGGGGGATCCCATGTTAACCTATGGGACTTTTTTGGGGAGATGAGCGTTGACGTGGTTTTTGGGCGAGACGTTTTGTGTGAAAGACAGGATATGAGGGGTTTTGTTGGGAAAATGTTGCAGTTATCAACACTTTACTGAATTATTGGGTTAGTGGGGTGCAAAAATGGTAAAATAGGAGAAATCGAAAAAAGCAAGAAAGTTTTGGGAAATTAGTTTAAAAAATATGACAGTTCAAAATCAATAGGTAAAATGAAGGTTTTCGAGTACTGCGGGAGAAAAATATGACGGAAAAAATAGATTTTGGAGTGCTATCTGAGAATGTATGGAATTTTTACGTTCCAGTAAGTACGAGAGAAAAAAAAATCCCCCCTGTTGTTGGTCAAGAGGGTTCATCTCATTTTTCCCCATGTACAGGGTCCATGGCAGCATCGATATAGGCTGTTGTGTTTTTTAGTATACATTGCAGAGGGATCACGACTTCAGGCACCAGGTCTGCAGGAAATATCATTAATAACTCTGCTGATAATCTCTTCGGGAGAAGGTTACTGCTCCAAATGTGTTTGTGTTGTTGTGACACTGGGTGCTGACTGAAGCTCTGTTAGACACCTCTTTATATTAATTAATAAAGACTTAAAAAATCACTCAGGCGTTAAGGAAAAAAAAAGCTGAATTCATATGGGGAAGTTTCTAAACTCTTCATTTCTTTCTCTCTTTGCTTCTCTCCCATTGTATCTAGTCTCTTTATATACATTTATTTCGTGCGCAGCATTTGTGGGCCACTGTGAAAGCGAGCTTATGATAGCGATGCTTCCTGTTCAAATCTGCAATATGACGTAATGAATGGATTCTGAGAGACTTCTTTTTGACGCTAACGGAAATGCAAACTTTTGTTGGCTCTGAGCAATGGCTGGCTCACTCGGTTCAAAAAGGAGATAAAGATATGAAACTAATATTGGGATGTACTCTCTTCACGATGCAACTCCATTCGTGATTACTAAATTGTGGGTTATTGCCACTATAAGCGCGATGCTTGCTTAGTATTCGTCCGAATCAATTTCTGTAAAACTTGACTTATTTTACCAGTGCCTGAAATAACACCGACCTCTTCCGGTGTAGCGGCGCATACCTGAAATAAGGATCTCGGTTGGCTAATAACATTCATGATTTCTACGAAAAAAAAAAGTATTCTTGGATAAAGTGTTGGGGAATTTTTGGCTTTGGTAGAAAGTCTATTATTAGTGGTAAGTCGATTATTAATTTTGCTATTTCTATAATTGCTATTTCTACAATGGCAAATTTATTATATGGATAGAACTGGACTGCAAATATTCATGGTTTCTAAAAAGCAACAGTATTGTTGAATAATATTTTATGTTCTTTTTTGTCAATGATATCGTTTCTTATCAAAATATCCAAAATTTCAACAATTTCGTTTACAACTTCTGTACTGGTATTTCCAGCTCGTTTACTGGCAACGAAAACTGATAATTTTTCACAAATATCGTCGAAATTCTGGTATAATCCCGAACCGGATTTTTGACTTTCTATTACTGTTAGTATCATTTTAATCATTTTTAAATATTTTCTAATTGCGTCAATGTGATTTTCGATAATTTGATATTTCTCAGTAGTTCTACCAGAACGTTTCGTTTCAGTAGCCTTATTGCCCTCTAGTTTCTGAAGATGGCCGATTGTTTTATAAATCATTTCTTTCAGTTCAGGAGTGGGATTGCTCGCCTGTAAGATTTCACTCGAAAGTTTTAATTTATATTGGTTTAGTATTTCATCTTGCAAGTTGGAATCTGGATTATACATGAACGATTTTTCGTGCATCTCGGTTTGCCCTTCCGGTTCTAAAGTTTTTACGGCTTCTTGTATGTTTTCATGGTTTTCTCACGGACTGTTTCCAAATTTTTTAATTTTTCTACCACCGGTTTGTGAAATTTTTCGAGCGTTTCCTTAACTTGTTCTTCTTCCAAAATATTGCCTTCAATTTTTGATTTTGTGATGGTTCTCGATTTCAATATTTCGACTATAATATTATGTAATTGTTTAATATCTTTCATCTTTATTCATATGAAATAAAAACATATACCCAGTGATGAAAGTCTGAAACAAGACCTCCAGGTACCTTTCTTCTTTCTTTTGGATCTGGATAGTGTCTAGCAAGTGAAACACTAATCTTGCTGCCCCTGTCAAATTTCTTGTTTACTGGAATAACAGAAAAAAATTGCTGAAGTTGTGGTCTTACTACTTCAATGAATTTTTGATCGTCCAAGTTGATACTATAATTTATATTAAAAGAGGGATTTGTTGTGCAGCAGATTGCTTTGCTTATATATCCATTAGAAATGCATAGATGGTAATTATCTTTGAAAATAGGTGGCGTTAGTAGGTCGAATTTTGTGTCTATCTGTATAAGTGGATGAGATTGCACTTCTTTCACTTCTTTATCACCATAGGTAACGCAAATTACAGTATTTTTGTCAACGTATAGTTTTGTAGCAGCATCATTGTTTAGAAATGGGGTGCCAACATTCGTAATTCGTTTTCCATTTGCATCGCCATTGAAACTGTTCCCACTTGATGCAAAACGTCCATTTTCATTTCTCAATAGAGAATTGGATGGGTTAGGATCTAACTTTGTCAAGCCATCAACGTAACTTTTGTTGTCGTATTTCTGTTATGCCTCGGTTCCCCGAGGTTTCCTATTCTCTTATTGTTCGCATTAAAGACATCCTCACCAGTTAATGCGACTTTTTCCAAATATCCCTTAGTTGCAGCAGCAGAATCAGACTCGGGATCGGCAATATCAAGGATTTGTTTTTTTTTTTTTCTGCATTGAAACGATGCCCGTCGAATGCAATGTTGCGCTGAACGTAAAACCCATCTTTATTTCTCACCAATGTATTCATTGGACTATTTTGAACAGTGGTCAAGTTGTCGACGTAATGTTTCGTAGTTGCATTGGATGAATTGGTCGGTTCTGCAAGATTTCTAATGCGTTATTATAAACGTTCAACTATCTGCGCTTTGGTTACATTTCCGGGTGGCGAACCATTTCACGTCGCGTTGGCTAAACAACGCTTGTGTTTTTCTATTAATAAACTCAGTTCCCTTATCTGTTTGTAACTTGGATGGCTTGCGCTGTTGAAATATTTTGACGAACGCCTTTGTAATCTCGCTACCAGTTTACTTTTCAACAGGCACTGCCCAAGCGAATTTACTGAAAATGTCAATCACTGTTAAAATATAATTCGTGTTGTTATGTAATTTAAATTTCTGCATATCGATTAAATCGCTCTGCCACTGATCGTCCACATTAGAGACGTAAACTGGTCTTGTTTTGAATTTCGTGTAGATGGGTTTGCGTAACGTGTACACATCTTGTTGTTCGAGAAACTTCTTTACCTCTTTTTCCTTCAATCCAGTTTTGCGTATTAGATCTTTTATACCGGAAAATCCCTTTAATGGATCGTAGTAAACGGAAGAAAGCATCTTATTTCTTGTGTCCTAAGCCGAACAGTCTCTTTGTTTTAATGATAAGTTTGATTATCGTTCTTGAAATTCTTTCTCCTAAAGTTGGATTCTGAATTTCATCCAAATCATTTAATAATTCTTGGTCGGCTTCGTGTCTCATTGTAGTGTTTGTAGATTTGCTGTAAGAAATGTCGTGCCTTTTTCAGGCTTTGTCCACACGGTTAATACCAGGATCTCCTCGCATTAACCTTTTCTCCAGTTTCGTAAACGGTCCACAATACTGGTAACCTGGAATGTGCATTTCGGGTGGATTAAACTTTTCTTGAATCCAGCTTACTATATCTCCACCTTTTACAAATTTGCCTTTCTGTTTCACAAATTTATACTTCATTTTTCACACTTTCGACATCTGCCGCTCATCATTACTCTTTTATTCTTTGATGTGACATATTCAACGTTATCCGTTAAAGTTTTCGTTTTACACTTTACACAATACATGTTTAATTTTTATATATAAAATTTAAGTACGTGATGCTTATAAAATAAAGTATAATATATCACAGTTATCTAACTAGTTTAACGCCTGGACAAAATCAGAAATTGAAGAGTGCATTTGTAAATAAGAATCCTATAACTTTAAGTATTAATCCACAGAAGAAAGGTAACGATACTTTGAAACTGACGAAGAGACAAATCATTAAACTGAAAAAATGTACAATGCCAGTTCGACTTCGTTTTAGTAAAACACAGCTAGGTGGATTTCTACCGTTCTTAATACCTGCACTCGTAGCATTGGGAAAAGCAGCTGCAGTTGGAGCTGCGGGATATGCTGGTACTAAGCTTGCACAAAAAGTTCTAGGAAAAGGGTTATACATTCCTGGAAAGCAAAGAGCAGCTGGCTTATCTAAATATAAAAGAAAGGGAAAAGGTTGTACATTCCAGGAAAACAAATAGCTCAGGAATTTAAAAAAAAGAGCCATTAAGTAACTTAGGTATCGAAAATATAATGAAAAACAAAAAAGGATTCCGTGGTTTATACTCTATTGATTCTTTACCAACAAAAATATTCAAGAACGAAAATGGTATAGTGAACTTTGACATTTCCCATGGTTCAGGAACTCATTGGGTAGCTTATTTTAATGATGCGAAGTTACCTTACGTCGAGTACTTTGATCCATTTGGTTTATCGCCACCAGAAGAAATAAAACGTTATTTGCTTACATCTTCAAAGCCGATCGTGTATAACTCTTTGCAAATTCAAGCAAATTACTCTGAAAAATGCTGTTACTATTGCATCTATTACATTAAACGAAGGAATAATAACATAAGCCCATATGATGTATTGTATCAGTTTGAACAAACTCCTAACGATAGGAATGAATTGTTGGTAACAACTAGCATATGAGTACCACATAGTACTACACTACATTAATAAAGATGGTACTTATAACTATCAATTCCTCTACTATTACGGCATACAATCCCGAAGATTTGGAAATTAATTATGAAACGCCAATCACACTCAATGGTGAATACGAGATAGCACTGATCGGTAGCAATATGTGGTATTCCTCGTACAACATCAGTGATAAATATAACAATAATACTCTGAAATACTTCAATGGAAGACAATGGAATAAAATAATTTTCCCGAATGGAATATACGATTTAGACGGATTTAATGATGTTTTAAAAATTGTCTTTGGAAATCCTAGCCCTATAATACTAGAAAGCAACCTCCCTACATTAAGATTTGTTATTCGTTTGGCAAGAGGATATAAAATAGATTTTTCTGAAGGAAAGTTATGAGAAATACTAGGGTTCGAATCGAAAATTATCGATGCAGCAAAAAACGAAGGAAAGTTCCCACCTAACATAACGAGAGGGGTTGATCGCATTCTAATTCACTGTTCTATTGTCGAATCTTCCTATCTCAATAACCAGAAGAGCGACGTGTTGTACAGTTTCGTACCTCAAACACCGCCAGGCAGTTTAATCGACACACATCCATTCTTCCCCATATATTTACCGATGAATGAAACTGATTACATTTACAACGTTAGAATGAAAGTAATCGATCAAAATAACAAAGTAATTGACTTGAACAAGGAAAACGTGACTTGCATGTTACACATCAGACCCAAATAAAGATGAAAATACTGAGAAAGCAAATTAAAATATTTTATACAATTCCGTCGTCTATCATTCGAAAAAACGAGAAAATATCCCCTAAAAGCAGAAATTTTCTTAATCAGTTGATTTATGGAAATGGCCTAAAAATCATAAAGTCATAAAATGACCTAAAAATCATAAAGTCATAAAGTAAGTATAAGATGCCATCCCGTGATCGAGTGGTTAGCACGCTTGGCTACTGATCTAAGGGACCTGGGTTCGAGCCCCGGGTAAGGTATGGATGTATGTGTCGCTTTTCTGCTGAGTTCCTGCCATCCTCTTAGACCTTCTACTTTGGCAAATAAACTGACAGGCTCCTGTCAGACCTCTGTGGCAAACAGCTGCTTGAGGGGGTATTCATTTTATTTTTTTTTATAAGATGGACGTTGAAGCTACTTACTGGAATTTGTTCGAGGACTCAATAGACGATAATTCCACGACAAAATACGAGTACTTGGAATATCGGGAAACCAATGTTAATGTTAAAAATCTCGAAAAATACGAAATATTTACCAAAGATATGGACGTTTTTCTACATCCGCACAACAGTTATATACACGTCAGAGCCAAAATACTGAAATCAGATGGTTCTGATATCGGCGGCAATGATGTAGTTACGATGGTCAATAACGGGTACAACATTTTTAAGAGAGCTCAATATTATATAGAAAACAGAGAACTGGAAGATATTGAATTGACAGGAGTGACGACCACGATTCACAATTCAATTGCTTTTACCGAAGACTTTTCACACAGTGCTGCCACAAGTATGATGTGGTTCAAAGATACCGCAGACAGTTCGAAAATGAATAAGTATTTGTACGACGGAGGCGAAGATAAACTGGACACGAATAATAAGATAAAGGATTTTGCACAAGCGTTGAAGAAAAATCCTGAATTCAATCAAGGATTCTCGGACAGAAATGAAATTACAAAAAATAGTCAAAATGAAGTTTATTCTTACCACTGAATCGGCTGTTTGGATTCTGCCGAGACGTGGATAAAGTGTTTCGTGGTGTAAAACATACCATAAAACTAGAAAAAAGTGACGACAAAGACATTATTCAGAGAGTTTGGGCTTTCTTTGAACTGCAAGTACGTTGTATAAATTTGAAATATCTCACGTATCTTGGTTTATTCCAAAAGTGGAACCATCCCTGCAAGTACTTGCAAAACTAGAATCTCAGTTAGCAAGCGGCAATCTACATGAAATCCTTTGGGAACCGTGCAAACTGTGCAAATCTGATACTCGAATTGACTCTCATGTCAGTTGGAGGGTTACTACAACTCAAAATAAACCCGTCCATCTTTATGTCGTCTTACAAAAGTTTATATACGATTAAATAATCAAACCAGAAATAATATGGTGTTTGATCACATGTTACTAGAACGGATTCAGATCAGAGTGAATAGCAAACAGTTTCCCGAACAAGAATTCGAGTACAACTTTGAACCCAACAGTTTAGATTATGCGAGAGTTTACAACAGCTTACTAGCGGCAAAAAATATGGATATCGACTCGGGTAGACAAGTCAGTTACCAAGATTTTATGAAACTGTATCCGATATTCCACTTCGATGTCAGCAAATACGAATCACATTTACATGAATTATCCGTAACTGCTGATATCGAAATACGATTTAAATCAAATAGGGCACCAAATGAATTATATCACATATATTGTGTCCGAACGCAAAGCAACCCTGCAACCATTAGAGGGAAAACTGTTAGTCATCGGCTAAAAATTCTAAAGCCAAAGTTCAGAATAACACCAATACTTTTCCAGTCGATATTCAGATATGTAGGAAAAATTTCACTCGGACTGCTTTGATTTCTCAAAACTTTCCCACATATCACATAATATTCGGTGTCTCAAATAATTCTGCTTTCGTAAATTTCAGCTATGAAGCATTAAATGAACGTTGTAAGAAAGCATAATAAAAACGTTGTTAACAAAATGCCGCTGATGGTTTCTTTAACAAAAAGTTCACACAGTCTCCACAGAACGTCTATAAGATATCTAAGATGAGCAATAGATATGCATGGGTGATCTTCGATATCTTATAGGCGTTACGTAGAGATTGTACTTTGTGTGACACGTATGATTGTAGTTTCATAGATTTGTCTCTTCGCTACAGCAATCGCGATCGAATGTAAGCAATAGAGTTCTGGGTTGGGTTGGGTTGTTTTACCTCTGAGCGGCACTTTTTTGCACATCATCATCATCATCATCATCCTCAAGCAGCCATGGGCTACGGAGGTCCAACCAGACCGTGCAATTTACTTCTCCAAGCAAGTCTATCCTGAGCTACATCTACTGCATCTGGCCACTGCACACCAATTCTAACAAGGTCCTGTTTGACATTGTCTGCCCACCGCATCCTAGGTCTCCCCTTCTTTCTGAGGCCTGTAGACACATTGTTCATAACCCTATTCGCCAATCTATAATTATTCATACGGGCAACATGGCCAAACCAACGGAGTCTCTCTCTGCACAATATGCTGCTTAAAGGAGGTTGCAAACTCCTTTGCCTAACCTCATCATTAGTTACAAAGTTGAACCACCTAATGCCCAAGATACTGCGTAAGCATCTGGAATCAAAAGCATCTAGTTTCCTGTTATCTTGTTTACAAAGTGTCCAAGTTTCATTACCATAACTAACCCTAGAAAGAACCAAACTATTATACAGCCTAATTTTAGTCTTTAGGTGTATACGCCTATTTCTCCACACTCTCCATAGGTTCTTAAAAGTCCCGGCAGCAATCCCTATTCGTCTGTTAATCTCATGCCGCACATCACCATTATATGTTACATAGCTCCCAAGATAATTAAACTGTGACACCTGCTCAAGACTGCAACCATTCAGATTAACTGAATCACAGCCTACCTGATCAATTGTCATCACTTTAGTTTTCTCTCTGTTTATAACCAAATCTACTCTACTACCAGTCTCATCAACAGCTCGAATTAAAGAGTTCATCTCATCAACATCATTTGCCAAAAGGGCTAAATCATCAGCATAATCTAAATTAGAAATTTTCGTATCTCCACCTCATTTAAGACCAAAATCTTTCCCTTGAAGTGAATTTCGCATAACATAATCAATAACCAAACTAAAGAGAAAAGGAGACAAAATGCACCCTTGTCGAACACCAGAAGTAATGCTAAACCAATTGCTACAAGC
This sequence comes from Ryuthela nishihirai, assembly GCA_038380435.1. Lineage (NCBI taxonomy): Eukaryota > Metazoa > Arthropoda > Arachnida > Araneae > Heptathelidae > Ryuthela > Ryuthela nishihirai. The sequence goes on from JAWZYU010000004.1 coordinate 6,109,485, forward strand.
CTTACCAACTGTAACACACGACTCAGTGTTATTATAGAGAGCTTTCATTATGTAAACTAACTTGTCTGGTATACCATACGATTTCACAATCAACCATAAATTATGACGATCAACAGAGTCGAAAGCCTTTTTGAAATCAACAAAGCTAGCAACCAAAGGTTTCTGAAACTCTAAACATTTCTCAAGAATCTGCCTAAGTGAAAATATCTGATCCACACATCCCCTACCACTTCTGAATCCACTTTGCTCATCACGCAATTGACTGTCAACCAGATTCTCAATTCTATTAAGCACAATCATGGAAAGAAATTTACCTGGAACAGAGAGTAGGCTAATACCCCTATAGTTATCACAGGAACTGCGATCACCTTTTTTGAAAATAGGGATAACAATAGCTCTGGTAAAATCCTTAGGAACCATGCATTTATCATAAAAGATATTCAGAATTTCAGTCATCCAAGTGGTAACTGAAACATTCCAAGCTCTAAGCATTTCGGTAGTAATTTCATCTACCCCTGGGGATTTATGTAGTTTCAGTTTAGAAATAGCCAAAATAACTTCAGATTGTGTTATAGGGCGAACATTAGAGCCACCAATGCATCTATCATCATTACAAACAATGGGAGTAGAACTAGCTACATTGTTTAGAACATCACTGAAATGCTCAGCCCACCTAGCCATGACAGAATCCTCCCCTTCTATAACCTTACCTTGTTTATTCTTCATTCCTTGTATACCTGTCCGTTTTCTACCACACAAAACATTAACTATCTGGTACAGCTCTCTGCTGTTGTGCTGTCTAACTGCTTCCTCGGTTTTGTCAGCCAAACCATCAAGCCAAAGATTCTTATCTGCAGCTAACTGATCTTTTACACGTTTATTAAATTCTCTATAATGCTTTCTATTAGTACTAGTAGGGTATTGATTAAGGACATTCCTGCAGTTCTTTCTTTCCGAAATAAGCTCAAGTGCCTTATCACTCAGATAATTCTGTCTCTTCTGCTCCTTTTTTTCTAAAAGAGTACTGTTAGTGTCCAAAAAAGCCTGTTTAAAATGATCCCATTCTTCCTCAACTTCAGTAGTAAGCATATCATGACTCTCATAATGACTAAGTAACCTATCATGGTAAGCTTTGGCTATAACTGGGTCTTTCAGAGCTTCAGTGTTAAAAGCAAATTTTTTAACCCTAGCACAACACTTTTTAAGTTTAAGTTGCAAGACACTTTTAACAAGGTAATGGTCAGATCCAATTTCAGCTCCCCTATATGCCCTGGTATTTCTAACAGAACTAGCCCATTTGCTGTTAATTAATATATAATCAATCATATTCCTATGCAGCCCATCAGGTGAAACCCATGTGTACTTATATATGTCGCAGTGTTTGTAATATGTGTTAGTTATTCTGAAACCATTGAGTTTACTTACCTGTAGGAGACGTTGCCCATTGCCATTGCAGCTACCAATACCAAAAGGGCCAATCACTCCTCCCCAAAGGTCAGAGTCAGTACCAACTTTGGCATTGAAGTCACCAAGAACAAGGGTAATATCTCCTTTCTTGACAGAATTCAAAATATCCTGAAGTTGTTCATAAAACCTATCCTTCTCATCCTCATCGGCATCCTCAGTGGGGGCACAACAGCAGATAACATTCAGGTCTTTAACGCTTGTCTGAAATTTTGCTGTAAGAAACCTTTCATTAATGCACTCATATCCTAGAAGAGCATCACTAGCGTGTCTGCTGAGAAGCAGACCCACGCCTTGGTGATGCTTATTGTCGTCCCTCCCTGAAAAGAGAAATTTAAGATTATTTTTAAGAATCTGACCTTTATCTGTCCATCTGGTCTCTTGCAAGCCGAGAATATCTAAATTATAATGGTGGAATTCTTGTGTGAGGACATCAAGAGAAAAAGCTCTGTGCAGAGTCCTCACATTCCAACTACCTATGGAGAGAAAATGGTTATTGGGATGTTTAAAGAAACTATGTTTATTGAGAGAGGGAATGCCGACAATATCAAACAGCCCCCTAATCGCAGACATGGGGCAAAGACCCGTTCCCCCACCACTAAAGGCTGAAGCCATCTACACTGGAAGACTTCCTCCAATGTAGAATTTGACGATGCCAATAGAAGCAAAGAGTTCAGGTGCCTGCGATGACCTCTGCTGAGGATTTTCCACCAGCTGATAAACATATCCTGTGAATCTATTCATGGGGCTGTCAACCCCAAACAAACGGAAAACACAGTGGAAGATTTTCCCTCCACAGAAGCCCACCAGTGCAGCAAAATCAGGATCCATAATCAAGCTCAGAGCCATATATCTGTCCAGTCCAGTGGGTTTATATGGTCAGCACCAGGACCCTGTGTGGTTGACCACTCCTCAGCAGGGTAGAAAAAAAAAAAGAAAAGTTGCCAGAGTTGTGCAGATCAGTAGGCCACACTAATCTGGCAGCCCTCCCCTTCCGTTCACTTCCACAAGAGAGTATCTTCTTTTGAAAGGTACTAACGTTCTGCACCACGAAAATGCGGGGTCGAATATTAGGTGCTAGGCCTGGCCGGTTCTATGCATCATCACAGGGGATTGGTGCATAGCTCTCATTCCAGTGACTACCTAGCTACCATTTGCACACCATGGGCTAAATGGCTAGATCACATGGACCCCGAAGGCTCAGAGAAGGTAGGGGGAGGGGATCCACTGGAACAGCTGTTGGGAGACAGATGGCAGCCTCCCGCCAAGGCCATCCAGCGTGTTCTTTAACGTGCACAGGGTATGGCTCTCTCCCTCACACGGGGCCACGGCTTAAGATCCCATCTGACGGACGGCAGCCTTTCCAAGCCCATCGGTGTCCCCTACTGACCGTGGGCAGGGCGGGTAATTTTGCGGAGATAAATCTCAACGCTGACCCAGCTGGGACTCGAACCTGGGAACTACAGATTACGAGCCTGGCGCGTTACCGACTGAGCCACCCCCGCCCAATAGATTTCTGAATACGGAAAGTACCCTGACAGACTCCCGTGAAAGGAATGACCTTTTTTTAAAGCTCCGTAGATGTGTTTAGCAAAATGTCGCTGACGGTTTCTTTAAAAAAAAGTTCACACAATCTCCACAGAACATCTATAAGATATTTAAGATGAGCAGTAGATATGCATGGGTCGTCTTCGATATCTTATAGACGTTATGTAGAAATTGTAGTTTGTGTTGAGTTTAAAGAAGATAGGTAGTACTCAAATAATTCTGCTTTTGTAAATTTTAGTTATGAAGCATTAAATGAACGTTATAAGAAAGCATAATAAAAACGTTGTTAGCAAAATGTCGCTGACGGTTTCTTTTTATAAAAAACTCCATTCGTGACTTCACGGAGACGACTCAAGACAGGATATCCTATTTCAGCATTTCCTATTTCGTGTGCAGATAGCAATAGACAAAAGATCTTAGTACTGACTTAGCAAGTGTTATGAGGTTCCGAAATTTGTTTTAAATCCTTCTTGCCTGTAAATACGGTGGTTATTTTAGCATAATAAAGTGTCAACTCTAAGGATGAGCACTAAAGAAAAATGCGTTAACTGCGGCAAATTTTTTTCGTAAATCTAACCTTCACGTCATAGGGAAACTGCGTGTATTTCTCGTCTATTTAAAAAATGTGAATATTGCGACTCCAGCTTTGATAGAAATGACAATTATAGAAGTCATCTGAAAGATTATCATATAAAAACAGATAAAGCTTTTAGAAAAACTTTTCGTATATACAAAGTAGATAACATAGACGTGCAGCAAGGCATAAAAAGTTTTCTGGTGAAAAATAACAATAAGTGGAAATGTATTTTCGGTAAAAAACTCGGCCATCCTCTAAAAATTAGAATCATATTGCACGTAAAATTTAAAAACGTCACGAATCCTGAAAGGCAGGAAGAAAGAGTTTCAGGATATTTTTCAACAAGTAACGAAATAATCACTTTGGCTGATAATTTAAGCTTACTTCTGAAATATTCGTATGAAAAAATCGATAAAGATATAGAAAGTTTTGTAAAACAGGGAAGCGGATGGGTGTTCGACAATATTATTTCACTGGAAATTCAAATGTCACAATGCAATGCAGTTGGAGCATTTTTCATAGATTTGGCAAAACATTAAAAATTTATTAAAGGAATAGTCAATGTTCAAAACTCTGACAATAAATGCTTTCTGTGGTCAATATTATCTGCTTTAATCCAGCTGATGATAATCCTCACCGTATGGAAAACTATAGACATTATGAAAATGATTTGGACACATCATCGCTGAATTATCCAGTAACCATGAATCAAATTCCAAATTTCGAGGAATTAAACAAAATCTCTATCAACGTAATGGTTTCTAAAAAAATGGCATAGAAACGTTATATATTTCAAAGAATCGTGCTAAAAAACCTATACAACTGTTACTTTTAAAGAAAGGTATCGATTCCTACTACTGTTGGATAAAAAAGTTCAACAGAGTTACAGCATATCTTCCAAACACCATGGTGAATCTTTCCCTTGTCCATACTGTCTTCACAATTTATGCAGAAAAGATTTATTAGATAATCACATCAATGATTGCAAATCAAACAAACTGCAAAATATTAAATTTTCTACACAAAATTCTATGAAATTCCTTGCAATCAAGAATAGTTTGAGACATCCGTACGTAATATATGCAGATTTTGAATGTTTCTCAAAATGTTCCAGATGCGAAATTAACCCATGTAGGATACGAACTAAATTTATTAGTACCATCGGGGTTTGCATATATCATAGTTGGCCCAGATGGAAAACTAATAACAACCAAGAAGTACAGAGGCGAAAACGCAATAGAGCGATTTTTAAATGAAATGATCGACGCTGAAAACATGACAAAAAATTTAAAGAAAAACAATATTAAGATGACTTATTTTGATTGGCAGAGTTTTAATGATGCAAAGTGTTGCCACATTTGTGGGAAAACTCTGGAAACCGATAAGGTGAGAGACCACGATCATTTAACGGGAAAATTCAGAGGTGCTGCTCACAACAAATGTAATCTGCAATACAAATTTTCAGAAGATATACCTGTATTGTTTCATAACCTCAAGGGATTCGATGGCCACTTCATAGTAAAAGAATTGTGGAAATTTGGTGAAACGAGGAAAATTTCGGTCATACCCCAGACTACTGAAAAATACATATGCATAAAATTCGGCCTAATTAAATTTATTGATTCGTACATGTTTCTCAGCACTTCACTGGATTTTCTGGCAAAAAATGCGAATAGTTTCCACATATTAAATCAATATTGTGAAGAAAATAATTTGAATGAATTCCAAAAACAACTTTTGAAGAACAAAGGTAGTTTTCCCTACGACTATTTGGAAAATAGCACTCAGTTTTTGCAAACAACGCTTCCATCGAAAAAAAATTTCCCAAATAACGAACAATACGAAAGAGCAAAAAATCTGTGGGAACACTTTTTCATAAAAACTTTCGGTGAATATCACGATCTATACATGCTCACTGACGTATTACTGCTCGGAGTTTTTTTTTTGAAAATTTCAGGGCTTCGTACATGAATTATTACAAACTCGACCCTTGCCATTACTTCAGCTCTGCTGCTTTGTCATCCTCTGCCTGTTTGAAAATGACTGAGGTAGAGCTAGAACTTATAAAAAACGACATGTTCTTCTTTATAGAAAGATCATTACGAGGAGGAATATCTCTAGTGTCTAAAAGGTTTGCGCGAGCCAATAATCCTTTACTAAAACTATATGACAGTAGCAAACCACATCATGTATTTCGACGTGAATAATTTATATGGGGGGGGGGCAATGTCTCAACCTCTCCCAATCGGTAATTTCAAATGAGTAAGCGATATTGACGACAATGAAAAAGGCTATTTTTGCGAAGTTGATTTAGAATATCCAACACGTCTGCACTATTTACACAATGATTTCCCCTTGGCTCTCGAAAAATTAAAACTCAGTGATCGCAGCATCTCATTCCTAATACCAAATCTGTTTGATAAGCAAAATTATATAGTTCACTACCGGTTACTTAAACTTTATGTAAAACTGGAACTAAGGGTGAAAAACGTTCGCAGAATATTAGAATTTGATCAAAAACCGTGGCTGAAACCTTACACAGAATTTAATACAACAAAACGAATGAAAGCCACCAATAATTTTGAGAAGGACTTTTTTTAAACTGGTGAATGATGCAATATATGGTAAACGATAGAAACAAAAGAAAAAGAATAAATTGTCGCATTGTTACTACTGAAAAGAAGTTAAAAGAATTAATGGCAAACCCCAGATACATTTCTTGTGTTAAATTATCAGAAAATTTCGTATTTGTTTATATGGAAAAGAAGAATATTACATTAGACAAACCTTATTATGCAGGTGTGACGATTTTAGAATTGAGCAAATTACACGTGTATAACTTTTTCTATAATTTTCTGAAACCAAAGTTTAATGCAGAATTAATATTTACAGAAACCGATTCGTTTTGCGTAGATATTAAGATAAATAACCTCTACGAAAAATTAACCTCTGATTGCTTTGATTTCTCAAATTTTCCCGAAGACCACCCATTATTCAATACTTCAAATAAAATGGTTCCAGGAAAATTTAAAGATGAATTAAAAGGTTTTCCAATTAAGGTTGCACTACGTTCAAAATTATACTCTATAGATGGCCCGATTTCAAAGAAATCAGCGAATGGTGTTAAAAATGAATTTACTCACGAAAATTATCGTCACTGTCTCTTTCAGAAAAGAATTTTAAGTACCAAACAAATAAAATTTCGATCTCTACAACACGATATGGAAATATTTGAAATTAGAAAGATTGGATTGTCTCATGAATATACCAAAAGAATAGTTGATACAGATGGCATTAAAACGTGTGCCTTTGGGAATTTTCGAATTTCAGATATGTATGACAAGATAGATGATACCATTTATAAAACAATCAGCTGAAATATAATAAATCTGTAAAGAATGTGTAAAAAAATTAAATGACCTAATAAAACACTTTAATAATCGACTTACCACTAATAATAGACTTTCTACGAAAGCCAAAAATTCCCCCACACTTTATCCAAGAATACTTTTTTTTTTCATAGAAATCATGAATGTTAAGCCAACCGAGATCCTTATTGCAGGTTTACGCCACTACACCGGAAGAGGTCGGTGTTATTTCAGGCACTGGTAAAATAAGTCAAGTTTTGCAGAAATTGATTCGGACGAATACTAAGCAAGCATCGCGCTTATAGTGGCAATAACCCACAATTTAGTAATCACGAATGGAGTTGCATCGTGAAGAGAGTACATCCCAATATTAGTTTCATATCTTTATCTCCTTTTTGAACCGAGTGAGCCAGCCATTGCTCAGAGCCAACAAAAGTTTGCATTTCCGTTAGCGTCAAAAAGAAGTCTCTCAGAATCCATTCATTACGTTATATTGCAGATTTGAACAGGAAGCATCGCTATCATAAGCTCGCTTTCACAGTGGCCCACAAATGCTGCGCACGAAATAAATGTATATAAAGAGACTAGATACAATGGGAGAGAAGCAAAGAGAGAAAGAAATGAAGAGTTTAGAAACTTCCCCATATGAAGTCAGCTTTTTTTCCCTCAACGCCTGAGTGATTTTTTAAGTCTTTATTAATTAATATAAAGAGGTGTCTAACAGAGCTTCAGTCAGCACCCAGTGTCACAACAACACAAACACATTTGGAGCAGTAACCTTCTCCCGAAGAGATTATCAGCAGAGTTATTAATAATATTTCCTGCAGACCTCGTGCCTGAAGTCGTGATCCCTCTGCAATGTATACTAAAAAACACAACAGCCTATATCGATGCTGCCATGGACCCTGTACACGGGGAAAAATGAGATGAACTCTCTTAACCAACAACAGGGGGGATTTTTTTTTTCTCTCGTACTTACTGGAACGTAAAAATTCCATACATTCACAGATAGCACTCCAAAATCTATTTTTTCCGTCATATTTTTCTCCTGCAGCCCTCGAAAACCTTCATTTTACCTATTGATTTTGAACTGTCATATTTTTTAAACTAATTTCCCAAAACCTTCTTGCTTTTGTCGATTTTTCCTATTTTACCATTTTTTACACCCCAACAGCCCAATAATGCAGTAAAGTGTTGATAACTGCAAAATTTTCCCAACAAAACCCCTCATACCCTGTCTTTCACACAAAACGTCTCGCCCAAAAAACTACGTCAACGCTCATCTCCCCAAAAGTGTCCCATAGGTTAGCATGGGATCCCCTATACTTTAACATTGTTCCAGAACTCTCCCATGCTATACTACTACTACTCTCCATTCACAACTCTTGATCTTCATTACTCCAAATTACTCTCCATTCACAACTCTTGATCTCCATTACTCCAAATTACTCTCCATTCACAACTCTTGATCTCCATTACTCCAACTTACGCTCCATTCACAACTCTTGATCTCCATTACTCCAACTTACGCTCCATTCACAGCTCTTGTCTCCATTACTTCACTTACTCACCATTCTACTACTCCATTCATAAGATAGGCAATGGGAGCGCCCCCAGAAATATCGGATACTTTAAGAGGGATTACTCCCGACCCACTGCAGCTAGGAACCCGATCTCTTAACCGAACATGATTAGATCTAAATGGAGCCAACATACAAAATTTGGGACTGATTGGTCAAGCACCCGCAGAATCACAGGGAACCGAAACTCTTCGCCATCGATGACGTCACATGTACAAGAGACTCGGTTCTGCCCGTTCGTTCACCTATCTTGCATTACGTCTATTACATAATAAGATTCATTGATTTATTACTATGGAAGTTTTTACATAATTACCGATACTTAGTAACTAAATATTTTTTATTATTTTTAAACTTATCTCACTCTTATTATTTCTAAATCAGACATTTGTTAGCAATGGATACAATTCTGCGCGTTTTAATACTTCTTTTTTGGGGCGGGGGTGGCTCAGTCGGTAGCGCGCCAGGCTCATAATCTGTAGTTCCCAGGTTCGAGTCCCAGCTGGGTCAGTATTGAGATTTATCTCCGCAAAACTCCCTGCCCTGCCTACAGTCAGTAGGGAACACCGATGGGCTTGAAAAAGGCCGCCGTCCGTCGGATGGGACGTTAAGCCGTGGCTCCGTGTGCGGGAGAGCCATACCCTGTGCACGTTAAAGAACACGCTGGATGGCCTTGACGGGAGGCTACCATCTGTCTCCCAACAGCTGTTCCAGTGGGTCCCCTCCCCCAACCTTCTCTGAGCCTTCGGGTTCCATGTGACCTGGCCATTTAGCCCATGGTGTGCAAAAAGTGCTGCTCAGAGGCAAAAACAACCCAACAACAACAACACTTCTTTTGTTTTCGTATTTGTCGTGGCAATCTGAGTTCCCGAAGAAGTCCTAAAAAAGAAAAGGACTAATGACGTCTCCTGTGTTATGAGAGCACTTCCAGGCAAAAAGGTATCCACAGAGAAAGCAAAAAAGCACACACATGCGCCGAACTAAAGAAGAAGTCTTCTGGGCACCGACGTCGGCTCTCGGTCCCAAGGCTACGGCCGTAATCCTGCATCCGTCTCTGGCGAGGTTCCGGTGACACTTCACTGACTCCGGCTCCGCGAAGGATTAAGTGGGATTGTTGGGATTTGGCTCTTCACAGAAGACGTCATCATCCTCTCTAAGAAATGAAGTGGAGGCGCCAGTCGCCACCTGGCCACTGACACCGAAAGAAAAATTATTTCCGTTTTTGCAACTAACCCTATTGAATTGCATGAAGAAAACTCAAAGAGATGACATCGAGAAGACTCGGCCTCAATCAATCGGCTTAGATTGGATTGGATTGTTTTACCTCTGAGCGGCACTTGTTTGCACACCATGGGCTAAATGGCCAGGTCACATGGAACCCGAAGGCTCAGAGAAGGTTGGGGGAGGGGACCCACTGGAACAGCTGTTGGGAGACAGATGGTAGCCTCCCGTCAAGGCCATCCAGCTTGTTCTTTAACGTGCACAGGGTATGGCTCTCCCGCACACGGGGCCACGGCTTAACGTCCCATCCGACGGACGGCGGCCTTTCCAAGCCCATCGGTGTCCTCTACTGATCGTGGGCAGGGCAGGGAATTTTGCGGAGATAAATATCAACGCTGACCTAGCTGGGACTCGAACCTGGGAACTACAGATTACGAGCCTGGCGCGCTACCGACTGAGCCACCTCCGCCCCACAATAGTTTGGAGCCAGTAATAAATAGTTTAAACGGATTTCAGATTTATTGACACAAGAAGTTGGAAGCGTAACAATTACGCGATTGCTTTTGAGATGCATTTATGCGTGACGTATCGTATATATGTAAGATGACCATAAATAGCAGAGGTGCAGGAGTGACTCATCGTTAGCGCGCCTGGTTTTTAATCTACAGTTCCCAGGTCCAGGTGTAATCTGCAGTTCCCAGGTCTGTAGTTCCCAGCTGAGCCAGCGTTCATATTTATCTCTTCAAAACTCCCCGCCCTTCCCAAGGTCAGTAGGGGACACCGATGGACTTGGAAAGGCCGCCGTCCGTCGGATGGGACGTTAAGTCGTGGCCCCGTGTGAGGGAGAGCCATACTCTGTACACGTTAAGGAACACGATGGATGGCCTTGACGGGAGGCTACCATCTGTCTCCCAACAGCTGTTCCAGTGGGTCCCCTCCCCCAACCATCTCTGAGCCTTCGGGGTCCTTGTGACTTGGCTATTTAGCCCATGGTGTGCAAAAAAGTACCTCTCAGAGGTAAAACAACCCAACCCACCTTTGAGCTTCGCTAAACCCCACTCTGCTGTCAGAGGGATGTTAAACGCGTACCAACTGTAATGGACTTGGAAAGGTCGCCGTCTATCAGATGGAACATTAAGCCGTGGATCAGTGTGCAGGGGAATCCTATCCTGTGCACGTTAAAAAACACTTTGGACGGCCTTGACGAGAGGCTACCATCTATCTCCTAACAACTGTCCAGTGAGTTCTCTCCACCAACCTTTTCTGAGCCTTTGGGGCTCCTTGTGACCTTGCTATTTAGACCATGGTACGCAAAAAAAAAAAGTCTCTCAGAGGTAAAACAGCCCAACCCTATCATCGTGATTCTGGAATATCACCAATGATTTATTACGATCTCATGTCTCATGTACAAGAACGCGATAGCTTGTATATGATGAGGCGTAAATTGCGTCCACTGAGCATTGCACATTATTCTATGATCTTATAGTAAAAAAATTCCACCAAAATGAGTAAACACAACCAAGTGGACAACTTGGAAGTCCAAAAATTCGAGATTGCGACTGAGCAAGAAATACAAGTGCGTCCATTTAGCAAAGTACGCGAAATGTCATTACTCATGGGCAATACTCGAGGATACAATTGTTTAGATGTTGCCATGTGAACAGTGAAGAGCCAGATCAATCACGGGCTCGAGTCACCAGGTTTAGAAGGCATTTTAGGTGCGTTTTACTCTTCAGTGAAGCAAAATTGCTGCTGGAACTTTTTTCCATGATAAAGCAGATAACAACTCATGCCGTGCAATAGCTAATGCGAGTCATAATGCGAAAAATAACTCGAGATAACACACCAAGAAAAAACTATTAAGAAAACAATTTTGAGGCTTTTAAGGTACATCAAAATGCTGCATTTTTTTTCCCCGTTATAGATTTGATCAACGTCAGAGTCAGTAATTTTATCACCAAAAGCAATAATGTTTCCTCTCGCTCTCAAAATGGTCGTCGTGATGATTAAACGAGCTCATAAAAAGAGTTTTTTGCCTACGTCACATGATTAAATATTGATTTTATTCTATGCTGTTGTCTCCTCGCCTGTCCGAAGACTTCTTGATTTTCCTTCAGTGAGCGTAGTGCCAGTGATTGGGTTGGGTTGTTTTATCTCTGAGCGACACTTTTTTGCACACCATGGGCAAAATGGCCAGGTCACAAGGACCCCGAAGGCTCAGAGAAGGTTGGGGGAGGGGACCCACTGGAACAGCTGTTGGGAGACAGATGGAAGCCACCCGTCAAGGCCATCCAGCGTGTTCTTTAACGTGCACACGGTATGGCTCTCCCGCACACGGGGCCACGGCTTAGCGTCCCATCTGACGGACGGCGGCCTTTCCAAACCCATCGGTGTCCCCTACTGACCGTGGACAGGGCGGGGAATTTTGCGGAGATAAGTCTCAACACTGACCCAGCTGGGACTCGAACAGTTTCTAACAGATTGAGAAACTTTAGACACAAGAACAAACTAATATTTGTTGATCGTAAGAATGTTAGATAGTGCGATTTTTAAACACGGAGTGGGAAGATCGGTTGGGTTGTCCTATCTCTGAGCGACACTTTCTTTCAAACAATGGACTAAATGGCCAGGTCACAAGGTCATCGAGGGCTCAAAAATGGTTGGGGAAGGGGACCCAATGCGCAGCCATTAAGAGACAGATGGTGGCTTCCTATCAAGATCATCTAACGAGTTCTTTAACGTTCAGAGAGTTTGGCTCTCCTGGACACGGAACCACGGTTCAACATCCCTTTTCCAGCCCATCTGGGTCTCCTTTCTGACCGATGGCAGGGTAGAGGTTTAGGGGAGGTAAATCTCAACGCTGGCACAGCCCTTTCTTTCATTTTAATGCATTTCCTTAGTCTTTCTATGTATATCTTACAAGCCGTATCTCTATCGGGTGAAAATGTTTTTGCGGGACGCCGATCCCCACCATTGTTGTATTCCAGTCCATTTCATCATTTGTTTTTATCTACGTGTTTATTGGACTCTTGTGAATTGGGTCTCGAACCTAGGAACTGCAGATTAGGCGCTACCGACTGATTCAGGCCCCTCTCCAGCAGGTGTACAGTCGCTCAAAAAAATATCCGAGCACTATGGTTGATTACAGAATTCAGAAAAAATACCTGACAACGATTTTTTTAGAAATTAGTGATCTGGTAGCCTTCGTGTACGTACACGAAGGTTGCCAGATATTTTTTCTGAATTCTGTAATCAACCATACTTTTCGAACTTTTTTTGAGCGACTGTACAATAAATAGCTGTTGTCGAATATTCTCCAACAAAAATTTTCGCACTTTCTTCCATACCTCTCCTCAAAACAGGTGTCTTTCAACAAACTAAAATCAAACAAGAAAAAAATTACTTACAGAGAAACCGGAATAATTTGTAGAATAACGTATGAATGGAAAAAACCTTAATAAAAAAAATAAATACCCCCTCAAGCAGCTGCTTGCCACGGAGGTCTGACAGGAGCCTGTCAGTTTATATGCCACAATAGAAGATCTGAGAGGATGGCAGGACCTCAGCAGAAAACAATACGAACATCCATGCCTTATCCGGGGCTCGAATCCAGGTCCCTTAGATGGGGAAGCCAAGCGCGCTAACCACTCGGCCACGGGACGGCTGGAGAAAACCTTACATTGGAGAAAAAAAGAATAAAATAACACGAAGCTGCAATAAAAAACACAAAATAAACAAGACTAGACAGACATGTAGCCAAAGCGAATCGTGAAATAGACTGGATTTCAACAATAATGGTGGGAGTAGGCGTCAAGCAAAACATTTTCACCCATTTTTAACTCATTAAATATTTCTTTATAGGGCATAAATAAAATAAATCCTCCCTCAAGCAGCTGCTTGCCACAGAGGTCTGACATGAGCCTGTCAGTTTATACGCCATAGTAGAAGGTCTGAGAGGGTGGCGAGACCTCAGCAGAAAAACGACACAACATCCATGCCTTACCGGGGCTCGAACCCAAGTCCCTTAGAGCAGGTATTTTTTATTTTGTATTTTTTTTTACCTCTGAAAACATTTGAAGGAAAATTCTAAATGAATATTTATATGTTCATTTGCTTGCATTCGAACTTCAATATTTTAACATAGTAAAAATTGAATATTAATAACTAAATCAAGTACTAGTGAACTCGGTGTTATTGAGTTCCAAATAAGCGGTATATTTTAATCCAATGAAGTATTTTCATCCTTGGGCTCGCTCCAAACGAGCACAAATTCCTAAGCATACATATCTCGATATCTGCGTATTTTATACGCATACCTGCGGCCCACCCTCATTTAATCGGAAATATTCCATTCCAGCAGATCGTATTATCGAATCGAACTCTTACCTTTCCGTCTGGAATTCCAATCCACCAGGTTCCGTGTGAGAGGATTCAGCTACGTTAAAAATCTCCCCCTCCCCTTTACACAATTTAACCACAACTTCACCTACGTTTATAATAAAGTTTATAATGTAAACTCTACTATACTCAACTCCATTCTTGGAGCGGGGGGTGGCTCAGTCGGTAGCGCGCTAGGCTCGTAATCTACAGTTCCCAGGTTCGAGTCCCAGCTGAGTCAGCGTTGAGATTTATCTCCGCAAATCTCCCCGCCCTGCCCACGGTCAGTAGACGGTCAGTAGGGGACACCGATGGGCTTCGAAAGGCGGCCATCTGTCGGATGGGACGTTAAGCCGTGGTTCCGTGTGTGGGAGAGCCATAACCCTGTTCACGTTAAAGAACACACTGGATGGCCTTGACGGGAGGCTACCGTCTGTCTCCCAACAGCTGTTCCAGTGGGTCCCCTCCCCCAACCATCCCTGAGCCTTCGAGGTCCTTGTGACCTGGCCATTTAGCCCATGATGTGCAAAAAAGCGCCGCTCAGAGGTAAAAACAACCCAACTACTCCATTCTTAAGGCAAGCGCATTAGCGCCCCGAGAAATTTCGAACACCTGAAGAGGGATTAATTCTGATCCGTGACAGCTAGGAACTCGATCTCTTCACCCAAAGGTGAGGCCACCACACCAATTATGGGACCGATCCGTCAAGTACCCGTGAAAACGCATGGAACCGAACATTCCTTTCAACAATGGCATCACACCGCGGATGTTAAAGGATCGCGTGTTCACCCGTTCGCCCTTGCGTTCGGAATACAACTATTATGTAACAGAATGATACTTTTCCTTCCTAGCGAAATTCTTGTGGTTTAACTTTAACTTTTAGCCCTTATTCGTGTTAAAAGCAACGGCTGTCTTCAGCTATAAGAATTGAGTTACATCTGGATATTAAACTTAAAAACCCGATAACCCGTAGCAATTGGTCATTTGGAATTTGAAAACATTCACTAAAACAAAGCAGTATTGGCGATAGAGCTAGCAAAAGGAGATTTTAATGAGGCAGCGAACATTTCATGCGATTTCAAAACTATCTTTATTCGGAATCATTACGCCCTTGGGCTCACCCCAAGCGAGAGCAAAACTACGATGGCTGACTTGCTCCTTGTAATGACCTCCTCTAAGAGCAAATTGTTGACGCCTCGCCAAGCATTCCACACTCGTTAATACAGCTTCAGTACTGCTCTTTGATAACAACTGGGGTGTTATATATAATATGCCCTTACTTCGCATCCGAAGCGACAAAGATCTAGAAGACATAAACTGGGTCCTTTAAAGGGCGATAATGTTTATCTAGTATTCTGCAGCTAAATCGAAGGGGACGTAAATTATAATCATGAAACATCGAGAAGCGAAATAAAACACTCTGAGCATTAAATTCACCCAGATTGTAGAACATTTCGGGCTGAAAGTGGTTGCCCGTAATGCAAGGCTGGATATCCGAATTTCTGTTAGTAGTTAATTGTCTTCTAATGCTACGCCGTAGCTCTAATGTAATGAAATCTCTTTGCGCGTTTGTAATCACTGTATGCTCAAAGCACGGTACTGTTAGCGTGGGCATTTATTTTGATACAATTATTTACTTCACACTCTAGTAACTGGCTTATTGTGAAGTGCATTTGGCGTAGCGCGTGCAGCGGTAAGGAGATTGTGGCCATCCTTAGAGAGATTGCGGAGAGCTGTGCAGTTATCGCAGTAGTTGGCGATCCAACGTTAGGATGGATAATTTACAAATTATTAATAATTTACGTAATAAGGTAACAGTAAGCGGGTATTAAATTTAAACAGAGAGAATAATAAGGGATGCATTGCACACCATAAATATTAGATTTACTTTTAGAGGAGTTGAATTGATTTTGAGAGAGATCCAAAACATTACGAAACCTTTTTCGGCATATTGCAGCAGCAAGCCAGAGTTGTTACAGGTTTTTCGCATACTCATGAAACGGAAATGGTTTACATACAATGCCCGTCGCAATTAATGCAATAATAATATAATAATAAATACCCCCTCAAGCAGCTGCTTGCCACAGAGGTCTGACAGGAGCCTGTCAGTTTATATGCCACAGTAGGAGATCTGAGAGGATGGCAGGACCTCAGCAGATACTGGAAAAAAATGAAATTTTTTAGATTTGCAGCTTTCAAACCTGTCAGTTACACCACTCACACATTTCAGTTGCCGCTGATGCCATTCAAAAATTCTACGCTTCAATTTCACTGCTCACAAAAATTAGGGGATATTTCAAAATGAATATGAAGCGATAAAAAAAAGAAGCATTTGAATTTTTTTTATTAAACAAGAACATCAGAAAAGCAAACGACAAGTCAAAGAAAGTTGTTCGATTATGCAAATGAGATGCAAAACCAACTTTTATTTCATTGGTGAAAATGCACTATACAAAAGGCTGAAAGTACTGGAGTATCTGCAAGTTCTCTGATCTTGAAAGTGCATATCCTGCAATTTCCCAGCCCTTGCAATGCCCCTGCAACACGATTTGTCCGAATGCGAAGCCTGGAGAGCCATAGGACGTCTTGAAGCTGGTCAAACACAGACGACAGTGGCAACGGCACTTGGAACATCCCAAAGCGTGATTAGCAGACTGTGGAATCGCTTTCAAGAGACTGGCTCAGTACGAAGAAGACGAGGGCAGGGACGCCCATCTGCCACAACAGCAAGAGATGACCGCTACTTGACCTTATTGGCAAGAAGGAACAGGCGCAGCAATTCAACAGAGCTGCGGGGACAGTTTCTTGCTGCCACTAGATGACGGATATGCAACCAGACCATACGAAATCGGCTCCATCGTGTTGGACTGCATGCCCGGCAACCAATGGCATGCATTCCGTTATCTACTGAACACCGTAGAACCCGTAGAAGGTGGACTGATGAGCATCGTCATTGGACCCGTGATGAGTGGTCAACTGTCCTCTTCTCTGATGAGTCGCGGGTTCAGTCTGCAGCCTGACAATCATCGTGGCCTGATCTGGTGTGAACGAGGAACACGGAAGAATCCACGTTTCATGCGAGAAAGGGACTCCTTCGGTGGTGGTGGAATCATGGTGTGGGCTGGCATCAGCATTGGTGGTCGTACCGACCTCCACGTCGTCAGAAACGGATCGCTGACTGCTGTCAGATATCGAGATGAGGTCCTGCACCCTATAGTGGTACCCTATGCTGCAGCAGTTGGAAACAACTTTCTTTTCATGGACGATAATGCAAGGCCCCACCGTGCGCATCTCGTCAACAACATGCTTCAGGAGGCAGGAATCGAACGAATGGAGGGGCGGGGGTGGCTCAGTCGGTAGCGCGCCAGGCTCGTAATCTGTAGTTCCCAGGTTCGAGTCCCAGCTGGGTCAGCGTTGAGATTTATCTCCGCAAAACTCCCCCGCCCTGCCTACGGTCAGTAGGGGACACCGATGGGCTTGAAAAGGCCGCCGTCCGTCGGATGGGACGTTAAGCCGTGGCCCCGTGGCGGGAGAGCCATATCCTGTGCACGTTAAAGAACACGCTGGATGGCCTTGACGGGAGGCTACCATCTGTCTCCCAACAGCTGTTCCAGTGGGTCCCCTCCACCAACCTTCTCTGAGCCTTCAGGGTCCATGTGACCTGGCCATTTAGCCCATGGTGTGCAAAAAAGTGCCGCTCAGAGGTAAAACAACCCAAACCAACCCGAACGCATGGACTGACTTTCACCTTCTCCAGACCTGAATCCCATTGAACATGCTTGGGATGCACTGGGAAGACGTCTGGCAAACCGTCCCATGCCTCCCACAACACTTCTTGAGCTGGAAGTTGTCCTGGATCAAGAGTGGCAGAGGATCCCACAAGAACTGCTGGACATTCTGATCCTGTCCATGCCCATCGCTGTCAGTGTGTTTTGACAGTCTTGGGTGACCATACACCCGACTGAACAGTCAATGTGTGGCACTCTCGTCCAGTTTCACATGCTTCTGTTCACCCCCACCAATATGTCATTTGCTACTCAATCACGACAATTGAGTTTGCATCTCATTTGCGTAATCGAACAACTTTCTTTGACTTGTCGTTTGCTTTTCTGATGTTCTTGTTTAATAAAAAAAATTCAAATGCTTCTTTTTTTATCGCTTCATATTCATTTTGAAATATCCCCTAATTTTTGTGAGCAGTGTACATCACTGAAAGTACCCTTAAAACTAAAGCCATCGTAAAGTTTAGTCCTCAGTTACAGCTACTAAGTTTGATACTACTATAAAATGTTTGACTTCTGGTACACAAGACACTCTAAAATCTAGACCGCAGTTACGCCATTCAAAAACTTTAGGTAAGCATCCAATATTCTGTTCCCAGCCTCCTTACACCATTCAAAAACTCTACGTAATTATACAGAATTCTATTCCCACCCTCCTTACACCATTCAAAAACTCTACGTAATTATGCAGAATTCTATTCCCATCCTCCTTATACCGTTCAAAAACTCTACGTAATTATGCAGAATTTATTCCCACCCTCCTTATACCGTTCAAAAACTCTACGTAATTATGCAGAATTCTATTCCCATCCTCCTTATACCGTTCAAAAACTCTACGTAATTATGCAGAATTCTATTCCCAGCCTCCTTATACCGTTCAAAAACTCTACGTAATTATGCAGAATTCTATTCCCACCCTCCTTATACCGTTCAAAAACTCTACGTAATTATGCAGAATTCTATTCCCACCCTCCTTATACCGTTCAAAAACTCTACGTAATTATGCAGAATTCTATTCCCAGCCTCCTTATACCGTTCAAAAACTCTACGTAATTATGCAGAATTCTATTCCCAGCCTCCTTATACCGTTCAAAAACTCTACGTAATTATGCAGAAATCTATTCTCAGCCTCCTTATACCGTTCAAAAACTCTACGTAATTATGCAGAATTTATTCCCACCCTCCTTATACCGTTCAAAAACTCTAGGTAAGCATGCAGTATTATGTTCCCAGCCTCCTCATACCATTCAAAAACTCTACGTAATTATGCAGAATTCTATTCCCAGCCTCCTTATACCGTTCAAAAACTCTACGTAATTATGCAGAAATCTATTCTCAGCCTCCTTATACCGTTCAAAAACTCTACGTAATTATGCAGAATTTATTCCCACCCTCCTTATACCGTTCAAAAACTCTACGTAATTATGCAGAATTCTATTCCCATCCTCCTTATACCGTTCAAAAACTCTACGTAATTATGCAGAATTCTATTCCCAGCCTCCTTATACCGTTCAAAAACTCTACGTAATTATGCAGAATTCTATTCCCACCCTCCTTATACCGTTCAAAAACTCTACGTAATTATGCAGAATTCTATTCCCACCCTCCTTATACCGTTCAAAAACTCTACGTAATTATGCAGAATTCTATTCCCAGCCTCCTTATACCGTTCAAAAACTCTACGTAATTATGCAGAAATCTATTCTCAGCCTCCTTATACCGTTCAAAAACTCTACGTAATTATGCAGAATTTATTCCCACCCTCCTTATACCGTTCAAAAACTCTAGGTAAGCATGCAGTATTATGTTCCCAGCCTCCTCATACCATTCAAAAACTCTACGTAATTATGCAGAATTCTATTCCCATCCTCCTTATACCGATCAAACACTCTACGTAATTATGCAGAATTCTATTCCCATCCTCCTTATACCATTCAAACACTCTACGTAATTATGCAGAATTCTATTCCCAGCCTCCTTATACCGTTCAAAAACTCTACGTAATTATGCAGAAATCTATTCCCAGCCTCCTTATACCGTTCAAAAACTCTACGTAATTATGCAGAATTCTATTCCCATCCTCCTTATACCATTCAAACACTCTACGTAATTATGCAGAAATCTATTCCCAGCCTCCTTATACCGTTCAAAAACTCTACGTAATTATGCAGAATTCTATTCCCATCCTCCTTATACCGTTCAAAAACTATACGTAATTATGCAGAATTCTATTCCCATCCTCCTTATACCGTTCAAAAACTATACGTAATTATGCAGAATTCTATTCCCAGCCTCCTTATACCGTTCAAAAACTCTAGGTAAGCATGCAGTATTATGCTCCCAGCCTCCTCATACCATTCAAAAACTCTACGTAATTATGCAGAATTCTATTCCCAGCCTCCTTATACCGATCAAACACTCTACGTAATTATGCAGAATTCTATTCCCATCCTCCTTATACCATTCAAACACTCTACGTAATTATGCAGAATTCTATTCCCAGCCTCCTTATACCGTTCAAAAACTCTACGTAATTATGCAGAAGTTATTCCCACCTTCCTTATACCGTTCAAAAACTCTACGTAATTATGCAGAATTCTATTCCCATCCTCCTTATACCGTCCAAAAACTCTACGTAATTATGCAGAATTCTATTCCCATCCTCCTTATACCGTTCAAAAACTCTACGTAATTATGCAGAATTCTATTCCCATCCTCCTCATACCGTTCAAAAACTCTACGTAATTATGCAGAATTCTATTCCCAGCCTCCTTATACCGTTCAAAAACTCTAGGTAAGCATGCAGTATTATGTTCCCAGCCTCCTCATACCATTCAAAACTCAACGTAATTATGCAGAATTCTATTCCCATCCTCCTTATACCGTTCAAAAACTCTACGTAATTATGCAGAATTCTATTCCCATCCTCCTCATACCGTTCAAAAACTCTACGTAATTATGCAGAATTCTATTCCCAGCCTCCTTATACCGTTCAAAAACTCTAGGTAAGCATGCAGTATTATGTTCCCAGCCTCCTCATACCATTCAAAAACTCTACGTAATTATGCAGAATTCTATTCCCAGCCTCCTTATACCGTTCAAAAACTCTAGGTAAGCATTCAGTATTATGTTCCCAGCCTCCTCATACCATTCAAAAACTCTACGTAATTATGCAGAATTCTATTCCCAGCCTCCTTATACCGATCAAACACTCTACGTAATTATGCAGAATTCTATTCCCATCCTCCTTATACCATTCAAACACTCTACGTAATTATGCAGAATTCTATTCCCAGCCTCCTTATACCGTTCAAAAACTCTAGGTAGGCATGCAGCATTATGTTCCCAGCCTCCTTATACCATTCAAAAACTCTACGTAAGTATGCAGAATTCTATTCCCAGTCTCCTATACCGTTCAAAAACTCTACGCAATTATGCAGAATTCTATTCCCAGCCTCCTTATACCGTTCAAAAACTCTAGGTAAGCATTCAGTATTATGTTCCCAGCCTCCTCATACCATTCAAAAACTCTACGTAATTATGCAGAATTCTATTCCCAGCCTCCTTATACCGATCAAACACTCTACGTAATTATGCAGAATTCTATTCCCATCCTCCTTATACCATTCAAACACTCTACGTAATTATGCAGAATTCTATTCCCAGCCTCCTTATACCGTTCAAAAACTCTAGGTAGGCATGCAGCATTATGTTCCCAGCCTCCTTATACCATTCAAAAACTCTACGTAAGTATGCAGAATTCTATTCCCAGCCTCCTATACCGTTCAAAAACTCTACGTAATTATGCAGAATTCTATTCCCAGCCTCCTTATACCGTTCACAATCTCTTGGTAAGCATGCAGTATTCTGTTCCCCGCCTCCTTATACTGTTCACAGTCTCTAGGTAAGCATGCAGAATTCTGTTTCCAATCTCCGTTTCGTTTTCATCACTACCTAATGATATTTTACGTCTATACCATTACTTAAACCCTTGAGACAGTACTGGAAACAGAAAGTAATAAAAAATATCGTGTGCAAATAATCAACCTTTTCTGAAAAAAAAGACTAAATTAAAAATTCCCGAAGTAATTCACTTATTACATTTGTACAATATACACTCATCATCATCATCCTCAAGCAACCATTGGATACGGAGTCCAACCAGACCGCGCAATTTAGTTCTCCAAGCATATCTGTCCTGAGCTACATCTGATGCATCTGGCGCTGCACACAAATCCTAACAAGGTCCTGTTTGATATTGTCTGCCCAACGCATCCTAGGTCTCCCCCTCTTTCTGAGACCTTTAGGCACATTGTTCATAACCCTATTCGCTAGTCTATAATTATCCATACTGTCGACAGGACCACACCAACGGAGTCTCTCTCTGCACAATAAGCTACCCGAAGAAGGTTACCGACTCCTTTGCCTAACCTCGTCATTAGTAAAAAAGTTAAACCACCTAATGCCCAAGATAGTGCGTAAGCATCTAGAATCAAAAGCATCTAGTTTCCTGTTATCTTGTTTACAAAGGGATCAAGTTTCAATACCATAACTAACCCTAGAGAGAACTAAACTATTATATTGTTGCGAATTACAAAATATGGATAGCACTGGGCGTGAGTTTTAATAACTATATTTTAAAACCAATTGTAATACAATTCAAATCGTTACAAAGAAAATATGGATGTAGTATCTCATAAACAAATTAACTACTAACATGCAAAAATCATCAATCTTCCTGCACAGAGTACCCAACAACAGCTCTGTCTATTCTACTAAATACTACCTTTTCAACCTTGTTTACCATGTCCCTTGAACATCTTGAGACGTAAACAAAGTATCGTCCTCTGCTAGTTCACTAAACTTTCCACATTAGTAAAATAATACGAGGACCGTCCGCGCACACAACACATAAAAGATTCTTCTTGTCTTCTACTTATCGCTCACAGACACAAACCATCTGAACAACCTTTCAGATCTCAGAACTTTAACACACTCCACTGCTATACTTTCATTCTTCTTCTTCAGAACTGTTCTAAGTTCCAAATCGTTGGCTAATTGAATCTCACGCTGAAGCACACACGAGGGCTACAATCACGTTAACTCGTGAAGTTACTGTAGCGCGTTCATCTGTCGTAACAATATAGTCTAATTTTAGTCTTTAGGTATATACGCCAATTTCTCCACACTCTCAATAGATTCTTAAAAGTCCCGGCAGCAATCCCTATCCGTCTGTTAATCTCATGCCGCACATCACCATTATCTGTTACATAACTCCCAAGATAATTAAACTGTGACACCTGCTCAAGACTGCAACCGAAACTTAACTGCAACGAAACTGCAACTTAAACTGTTAACAGATTAACTGAATCACAACCTGCCTGACCAATTTTCATCACTTTATTTTTCTCTCTGTTTATAACCAAACCTACTCTACTATCAGTCTCATCAACATCTCGAATGAAAGAATTCATCTCATCAACATCATTTGCCGAAAGGGCTGAATCATCAGCATGATCTAAATCAGAAATTTTCTTATTTTCAGTCCATTTAAGGCCAAAATCTTTCCCTTGAAGTGAATTTCGCATAACATAATAAGTAACCAAACTAAAAAGAAAAGGAGACAAAATGAACCCTTGTCGAACACCAGAAGTAATGCTAAACCTATTGCTACAAGCTTCATAAACTTTCACACATGACTGTGTTATTATAGAGAGCTTTCACTACATTAACTAACCTTTCTGGTATGCCATATGACCTCACGATTAACTACAAATTATGACAAACAACAGAATCAAAAGAGCCAAAAAAAAAAAATTAAAAAATTTATTTCATGAAGGATAAAATCATATTTTTGAAAGAGTAGACTTCATGGAACCCAAACAAGACAGTAAAAATATTTCTCTTCTGCATTACCCTTTGATCCAGATTTGCTCAAATCCAATTGTCAAACGTTAACAAGGTATACTGGGAGGATGGGGAGGATGGGAGATGGGAGTGGAAGAATAGCTGGAGGATTTATATCTGCTGCTAATCCAATTAGTTCATTTATATGCCACAAGATGGCCTCCTCCTCTCGCCAGCTGAGCTCTCTCCTCCCCCAGCCCCTTTTCTCCTCCCCTTCCACGTTTTCTTAACAGCATTTACTTTCATGCTGCTCGAATTAGCTCGAAATTCAATTACTGGAAGCATGGAGTAAGAGAGACTTGCACATTGGTTCGCGGTCGTTCGCTGGACAGGGCTTAACGATAAACGATAGTTTGCTTGATAAATTATTCTCCTTCTTGCAGGAATTAAATCTTGAGGTCCATAACTTTGTTTAACAAATTAGCTTTCGTGGAAGAAATGTTTTTAACTGAGCTTCATTCTCACAAATAACTAAAGATTTTTGATAAGTAACTAATGAGAGAAGAAATTTCCTTTCGGCATCGAACGCAAGTCATCTTTTAAAAAGCATGATTCCCCTTTAGCTGTTCATCATCCCGAATTCCCATTTTAAACAACCTCATAAAAGATACATTGGACGTAGCTAGTGGATCGAGACCAACACATATCGCAGAATTCGACTAATTTCTGCAGATATGTTAATTTGAAGGCCTCTAGTATTATTACTTTGGCGGCAGTGTTCAATTGGAAGGATAACAGAACAAAAAGTGTACTAGATAGATCGGAACAAATATCACAAGGAATACAGATGCGTAGAGAAACTCTTTCGTTGATTATTGACTGGTTGTACGTGCGTACAGTCGCTCAAAAAAGTATCCGAACACTATGGTTGATTTCAGAATTGATAAAAAATATCTGGCAACGATTCTTTTAGAAATTAGTGATCTGGCAACCTTCGTGTCACGTGATTACAGAATTCAGGAAAAATATCTGGAGCGTGTACAGCAATTGTACACGCTCCAGTTACCGTTCACAGCAAACTGGAGCGTGTGCAGTAACTGCACACGCTCCAGTTTGGCGCTCCAGTCCCTGACGCTCCAGTCCTGACTGAAATAAATAAATTTAGGTACGTAGAAAAGTCATATGAAAAGGTCACTGATGCTTATCATTTCGTATGACCTCTCTTATTTCGTATTAGGTATGTACGTATGTTACATACGTATTACTAACACACACACACACGGGGTGGGGTGAGGGTGGCTCAGGCGGTAGTGCGTCAGGCTCGTAATCTGCAGTTCCCAGGATCGAGTCCCAGCTGGGTCAGCGTTGAGATTTATCTCCGCAAAACTCCCCTCCCTTTCCACGGTCAGTAGGGGACACCGATGGGCTTGGAAAGGTCGCCATCCTTCAGATGAGACGTTAAGCTGTGGCTCCGTGAACGGGAGAGCTATATCCTGTGCACGTTAAAGAACACGCTGGATGGCTTGACGAGAGGCCACCATCTGTCTCCCAACAGCGCGTTCCAGTGGGTCCCCTCCCCCAATCTTCTCTGAGCCTTTGGAGTCCTTGTGGCCGGGCCATTTAGCCCATTGTGTGCATAAAAGTGCCGCTCAGAGGTAAAAGAACACACACACACAAGGAGGTGGGATCTTATGACCTGCCCATTTGGCCGATTATGTGCTCAGAGATAAAATAACAACTCTTCTGGAGCAGTAGTTAATTACCCAAGAGAAAAAACAATATCATTAAAAACGTTTAACCCCAGATAAAGATATCTATCATAATTAATGGCAATTAATACGCATAGCTCTGCTCAAAATGTGGTTATAAACATTGAATCAACTTATAGCCTGCTGAATTTTTTTATATTATTCACATTGAAAAATTAGTCACTAAAATGTGATTTTGAAGTGGTTCGCGCATGGCGTACTTCAGCAGCTTGAGAAATGTAATAGACTACATAATCTTTATGAAGGCTAAAATCATAAAGAGCATTGTCCACTAATTAGCAAATTCTCATTGATGTTATCAGTTTACACCATTTCGTTTCGTAAAGTCACTTTCTTTTTCCTTTTGTCGTCACGTGATACTACCTCTATTGCGTTTAATTGCGAAAACTCCTGCATTTTGTAATACTGGTTCAAAGAAGCTCCAATCAAAATTACTTAAATTAGATACTTATTAAACTAGCAGGTTATCAAACATTTATCGCATCTTTCTACCTCCCCAAAAAGAGGAAATATGCAAATATTATTTCAGTATATCGTTCAAACACAAGAACCGAACTTGATGAGTTTTATATCAAACTAGGACTCAAAATATGCTTCTTGATTTCTAGACTGTTACCTCCGACCCCTATCTGACTTTGAATGAAACATCGGATCTCAAATATCTTCTTCACATTTCTGAGATCTATCATCCCAAGTACTTCTATGCACCTATTTTTAGTTCTCTAACAACTCGAATAATCCCAACGGATTCAAATTTTCACAATGTTCTTGAGATCTAATACTTGAAATATTCCTAGGCATCAAATTTTAGCTCTCAGCACCAGTAGATAAAGTTTGGCATTTGACTTCGCAGAGAAATAACGAAACAAAGTGTAACCAGCCGTCATGGCTCTCTAATTTTTTTTTTTTTTATTTATTATTGTATTTTTGTTGTTATTTTTATTGTTAGAAATATATATGTATGAAGCGTATTTTTGGAAGTACTGCTGTGGGGATGTGACTCATGAGCTGTTGTTCGAGTCTGAACCGGTTGGCTTGCATATGCTCAGCGAATAAAAAACACTTTTACGACTATACGACTAGTCCCTGGCGCTAGTGCTAGCGCGGAGAGAAGGGTGGCAAAAACAAACAAGAGTCTGAGCTTCGCTGTCAAACTGGAAAGGCGTTTGTGATTCACGTCAAGCATTCACGTCAGAGGCTCAAGCATTCACGTCAAGGGATCCGCTCTTGCTCAAAAACAAAACCCTTAAGGAGAAGATTCGGTTCTGTGTGAACCAAGATACGGTTCTGTAGGAACCAAGATACAGTTCTGTGTGTTCGGTTGTTTTACCTCTGAGCGGCACTTTTTTGCAAACCATGGGCTAAATGGCCAGGTCACAAGGACCCCGAAGGCTCAGAGAAGGTTGGGGGAGGGGACCCACTGGAACAGCTGTTGGGAGACAGATGGTAGCCTCCCATCAAGGCCATCCAGCGTGTTCTTTAACGTGCACACGGGGCCACGCACACGGGGCCTCTGCTTAACGTCCCATCCGACGGACGGCGGCCTTTCCAAGCCCATCGGTGTTCCCTACTGACCGTGGGCAGGGCGGGGAATTTTGCGGAGATAAATCTCAACGCTGACTCAGCTGGGACTCGAACCTGGGAACTACAGATTACGAGCCTGGCGCACTACCGACTAAGCCACCCCCGCCCCCAGTTCTGTGTGAACTGAGGTACTGTTCTGTATGAACCAGGTTGTAAGCAAGGATTAGATATCCTTCGCCGAGTTTTAGGTCTGTAAAGAGAATCTGTGAATCGCAGTTTTCGACCTCATTGTATGAATGTTTGCAGTAGCGAAGCAGCAAAGGCCCACGGAATCGACCGCATCCCCAGCACGGTTGGGTTGTTTTACCTCTGAGCGGCACTTTTTTGCACACCATGGGCTAAATGGCCAGGTCACATGGACCCCGAAGGCTCAGAGAAGGTTGGGGGAGGGGACCCACTGGAACAGCTGTTGGGAGACAGATGGTAGCCTCCCGTCAAGGCCATCCAGCGTGTTCTTTAACTGCACAGGATATGGCTCTCCCGCACACGGGCTACGGCTTAACGTCCCATCCGACGGACGACGGTCTTTCCAAGCCCATCGGTATCCCCTACTGACCGTGGGCAAGGCGGAGAAATTTTGCGGAGATAAATCTCAACGCTGACCCAGCTGGGACTCGAACCTGGGAACTACAGATTACGAGCCTGGCGCGCTACCGACTGAGCCACCCTCGCCCCTCCCCAGCACGAAATCCCAAATGAATGCAAATAAACTGTGTCGTCAATATACTACTCTCGTGCTTGAATTGTTGGACATCTACCATCACTTGGCGCAGCAAGTCTGAGTATCGGTACGGTTGTAACAATCCGCGAACCTGTGATTTCACCTAAGTAAGGGTGAAGGTAAATAAGGGACTAAGCGATCTCCCCTGCTGATGAGCGATATTTATGTCATCGGAATCGCAACAGGACATTTGGCGCAATTCATTCCGCATGCGTAATTACACGTGATCTTTTTTTGAAGAAAAATCTGCGTCATTCCCTTTCCACCAATCACCACACCAGCTATGATACCTTTGAACCAGAAAGCTCTTCAACGGATGTCGAAGAAGTTGAAAAAAATTTACAAGCCGAAAATTTCGATATCGAAGATTTGAATAACACAATTCAAAATTACTCAAATAACGAAATCGCTACCAGCCATTACGCCTCTAAGAAAAGTAGAACTTCAGTTCCATCAGTAAGGGGAAAATGAGAGTTCTAACTCGGAGGCGGATCAATGTTAATCCTATGGGATCCGCCTCCATGTGTTTCAAAGCGAACGCGGGCCTTTTCGTGACACATATGTGGCCGAGTGGTTAGCACGCTTGGCTACTGATCTAAGGGACCTGGGTTCGAGCCCCGGAACTTAGGCATGGATGTGTGTGTCGTTTTTCTGCTGAGGTCCTGCCATCCTCTCAGATCTCCTACTGTGGCATATAAACTGACAGGCTCCTGTCAGACCTCTGTGGCAAGCAGCTGCTTGAGGGGGTATTTATTTATTTTTATTTACAGGCCATCAATACGTATTTTCCCTCAATAATTTACATAATACAATAATTTAAATAATTTATTTTTAAATCATAGATTTTTTAAAAATAAATTATTTGAAATTATGTAAATTATTGAAGGGAAATATGTATTGATGGCCTGTATGTGTCACGAAAAGGCCAGCGTCCGCTTTGAAACACATGGAGGCGGATCCCATAGGATTAACATTGATCCGCCTCCGAGTTAGAACTCTCATTTTCCCCCTACGCCCATCTATTCAATCTTATTGAATCGTAACTTTAAGACTTTCTCACCTTTCTTGACAAAGATCCCACTACATCTCCAAACAACAATTGGGCATTACACATCAAGCATTTCCCACTTGGAATTGTATTGGACAGAAGAGGAAACATAAAAGAATAAGATTGCCTTCTAAAATGAGAAAAAAAATTAATCGAAACTCCAAAGCGAAGAACATCATCTGTGTTCTTGATTGTCTTTGTTGAGAACTTAAGCATATCAGCTAAAGTGCTCTTCCTTTTTTTATTGGCTTTCCCTTCTTTGGAGGTACGTGGGTGGCATTTTGCTCTTGGGACTTCTATTTTCTGATGAACTTTTCGATACGCTAATTTCTGTTTTTTTTCTTTTTTTTTTTCTCTCTATCTAGCGATCTTAATATCACTTGATCTTTTATACTCAAAATTATTTAAAATTTAAATCCCGTAGCCGAGTGGTTAGCGCGCTTGCCTACTGATCCCCGGGACCTGGGTTCGAGCCCCGGGTAAGGCATGGCTGTGTGTGTCGTTTTTCTGCTGAGGTCCTGCCATCCTCTCAGACCTTCTACTATGGCATATAAACTGACAGGCTCCTGTCAGACCTCTGTGGAAAGCAGCTGCTTGAGGGGGTATTTTATTAAATTTAAATTTTTAGAATCTTTCACTAAATTATTCTATTTTTGGCCTCCCCTTCAATTTTTTAACTTTAACATATTTAGACCTCAACCAATAGAATATCCCTTTTCTACATTTCCTGTCCCATGACATTTCCCTACATTCCCATGACTTGATCTATACATATCCTACTCATTTGTCATCCGGGATAGAGGGATCTGTAGTCCCACATTCCTTTCGGTGATGATATAAAAAAAAATCTACCTTTTCTTCATCGCAGTTAGAATTAGCGTGATCCTCTGTCACTCAAATCAATCGCCCACAATCGTCTACATATATAAAAGTTTGTGATGTGGGAAATTCCAAAAAAATTCCCAACATTGTCAAAATGGCCACCTGAACAATGACGCAATCATTAATCACTCCTGACCCTTTATACAATTTATGGGCAGCCCCTTAAGCATGAATTCGACATTTCAATCTGTCTTCCAAAACTGTTTAACTTTCCAATTGCATTTTGAAACCCTACAGTACAAAATGCGTTGACATCAATTATAAAAACAGAAAAACCCTTTCTTTCTGAAAATGCCAAAATTCAAGTCTACTCTCATTCTTTAGTGTTTCTGTATAACCACAGAACGATAGTGATTTAAATTCTTACTCCATTACTATTATCCGCTTAGAATAAAATTACATTGTGTGTTGGTTTACAAAGGGTTTAGATTGGATTGGATTGTTTTACCTCTGAGCGGCACTTTTTTGCACACCACGAGCTAAATGCCAGGCCACAAGGACCCCGAAGGCTCAGAGAAGGTTGGGGTAGGGGACCCACTGGAGCAGCTGTTGGGAGACAGATGGTAGCCTCCCGTCAAGGCCATCCAGCGTGTTCTTTAACATGCACAGGGTATGGCTCTCCCGCACACGGGGCCACGGCTTAACGTCCCATCCGACGGACGGCGGCCTTTTCAAGCCCATCGGTGTCCCCTACTGACCGTGGGCAGGGCGGGGAAATTTTGCGGAGATAAATCTCAACGCTGACCCAGCTGGGACTCGAATCTGGGAACTACAGATTGCGAGCCTGGCGCGATACCGACTGAGCCACCCCCGCCCCCCACAAAGGGTTTAGTTTCAACGGTCTGACTGCATCGTCGAAGGAAAGAGAATGGAAGATATTCCCCAAAGTACTTGCAATATATCATCATCTGTAGAATCCCTTGGTCCGGAGATAAAGCCTTGCTTTAAATGAAGAAAAATATATGCTTGGGAATAAAGGAAGGCAGCTTTAGAGGAAGAAGAGGAGCAATTTTTTCTCTCCCTAATGGAGCAGATATTTGATATGGATCATCACAGACATCAAATAGCTCCCATAGACAAAGGATCCGATTTTCCCTCATTTACCACCGAGATTGTTTCTAATGGTAACAGTTGCAACATTTCTTCTTTTAGGGGAAACTAAGTGAAGTTGTAAACTCGATCAAATGTAATTGGAGCTAGAACTTGATTTTTGGTATTACTACGTTTGTTTCTGTCTTTAATGAGACTGATTTTCGTTCTGAAAATAATGGACAGGATGGCCACGTTGTCTTGCTACTCCCTTCAGGAATGTATGCAGTGTCTAACATCAATTCGTTTTTCATCTTGGGTGAACGTAACTATGAACAATGCAAACAATTTCACTGTTGAACAAGGGTAGGCTGAGTTGTTCTATTGTTGAGTGACACTTTTTTTGTACACAATGGACTAAATGTTCAGGTTACAAGGACCCTGAGGGCTCGGAGGAGGTTGGGGGAAGGAAACCCACTGCACAGCTATTAGGAAACCGAGTCTGCAGTCAAGGCCATCCAGCGTGTTCTTTAACGTGCACAAGGCATGATTCTGCTGCGGCTTAACATCCCATCGGACGGATGGTGGACTTTTCAAGCTCATCAGTGTTCCCTTATCACAGAAAGCAGGTTGGGGGTTAGGGAGATAAATTTCAACGCTGGTACAATTGGGACTCGAATCTCAGAACTGCAAATTACGAGCCTGGCGCGCTATCGACTGAACCAACCACCGCCACTATTGAACAAGAAACTGTTGTCGACATCTGGGTCAAGGAAAAACCACAAACACGGAAAACTATGAAAGAGGTGCGTGTCGGTTTCCAGAAAATGATTCGGCCAAGCAACACGTCTAAAACAGACACTCCTGCGAACGTGAACATAAGCTCTTAATAAAATAATTCCCCGTGAGGCTTATAACAGAGAATGTTTTGCAGCAGAGCTCTAAAGCCACGGATGAACTCAAACCGTTAGACTTGCTATTAATGATGCCATCTTACAAGTGGTACGGAAAATCCGCAGAATTATTCTGTGTCATGAGAATGATTAAGCAAACGGATCCACTAGATCAGTGGTTCTCAACCTATTATGCTTCACGTACCCCCTGTAAATGTGTATGTAACTGGCGTACCCCTTGTATAGATAGATAAAACTATATTTATAGTATAACAATGGGAATAAAATAAAACATATATATCAGTGGTTCTCAACCTTTTATGCTTCACGTACCCCCTGGAAATGTGTATGTAACTGGCGTACCCCTGTACAGATAGATAAAACTATAGTTATAGTATAACAATGGGAATAAAATAAAACATGTATATCAGTGGTTCTCAACCTTTTATGCTTCACGTACCCCTTGGAAATGTGTATGTAACTGGCGTACCCCTTGTACAGATAGATAAAACTATAGTTATAGTATAACAATGGGAATAAAATAAAACACATATATCAGTGGTTCTCAACCTTTTATGCTTCACGTACCCCCTGGAAATGTGTATGTAACAGGCGTACCCCTTGTATAGATAGAAAAAACTATAGTTATAGTATAACAATGGGAATAAAATAAAACATATATATCAGTGGTTCTCAACTTTTTATGCTTCACGTACCCCCTGGAAATGTGTATGTAACTGGCGTACCCCTTGTATAGATAGATAAAACTATAGTTATAGTATAACAATGGGAATAAAATAAAACACATATATCAGTGGTTCTCAACCTTTTATGCTTCACGTACCCCCTGGAAATGTGTATGTAACTGGCGTACCCCTTGTATAGATAGATAAAACTATAGTTATAGTATAACAATGGGAATAAAATAAAACATTTATATCAGTGGTTCTCAACCTTTTATGCTTCACGTACCCCCTGGAAATGTGTATGTAACTGGCGTACCCCTTGTATAGATAGATAAAACTATAGTTATAGTATAACAATGGGAATAAAATAAAACACATATATCAGTGGTTCTCAACCTTTTATGCTTCACGTACCCCCTGGAAATGTGTATGTAACAGGCGTACCCCTTGTATAGATAGAAAAAACTATAGTTATAGTATAACAATGGGAATAAAATAAAACATATATATCAGTGGTTCTCAACTTTTTATGCTTCACGTACCCCCTGGAAATGTGTATGTAACTGGCGTACCCCTTGTATAGATAGATAAAACTATAGTTATAGTATAACAATGGGAATAAAATAAAACATTTATATCAGTGGTTCTCAACCTTTTATGCTTCACGTACCCCCTGGAAATGTGTATGTAACTGGCGTACCCCTTGTATAGATAGATAAAACTACAGTTATAGTATAACAATGGGAATAAAATAAAACATATTATATTAGTGGTTCTCAACCTTTTATGCTTCACGTACCCCCTGGAAATGTGTATGTAACTGGCGTACCCCTTGTATAGATAGAAAAAACTATAGTTATAGTATAACAATGGGAATAAAATAAAACATATATATCAGTGGTTCTCAACCTTTTATGCTTCACGTACCCCCTGGAAATGTGTATGTAACTGGCGTACCCCTTGTATAGATAGATAAAACTATAGTTATAGTATAACAATGGGAATAAAATAAAACATATATATCAGTGGTTCTCAACCTTTTATGCTTCACGTACGGAATGTGTATGTAACTGGCGTACCCCTTGTATAGATAGATAAGACTATAGTTATAGTATAACAATGGGAATAAAATAAACACTCACTTTGTTACTAGATCTAACGACTTTTGAGCTCTCACGGCGTACCCCAAAATATTTTACCGCGTACCCCACGTTGAGAACCCCTACACTAGACAATCAAAGATTATGTCATAGGTTGCGAAATGTGCAATAGAATGCGAAGTAAAGTAAAAGAGCGCAATTAACATGATTTATGGCAATGTAACCATTTCTACAAGGAGTAGCAATACATTGTGGCCACCCTGTACATGATATGTAGAGATTTCAAATGTTTTTCATATATGAGGCATTTTGCATGCTAAATCCTGAGCTTTGTGGGATGGCTCGGTCGGTAGCGCACTAGGCTTGTAAGCTGCAGTTCCCAGGTTCGAGTCCCACCTAGGCCTACATTGTAATTTTTCTCCTCAAAACCCTCCGGCCTCGGTCAGTAGGAGGACCCAGATGGGTTTCGAAAGGCAGCCTTCCGTCGGATGGAACGTTAAGCCGTGACCCCGTGTGTGAGAAACCATACTTTGTGCACGTTAAAGAACACGATGAATGGCTTTGACGGGAGGCTACCATCTTTCTCCCAACAGCTATTCCAGTGGGTCTCCACCCCTAACCTTCTATGAGTCCTCGGGGTCCTCTTATAACCTGGTCATTTACCTCACTGTGTGCAGAAAAAGTGCCGCTCAAAGGTAAAAACAACCCAACCTTGAACTTTGCGTTCTTTTTGACCTGCCCATTTATAATCTAATGTGCATATATAGTAGATCGCAGACCAATGATGTTGATACAATATCGTATGTTGTGATTTATGTTAATTCTCAAATGTTACCTTGGTATGCTCTTATTACCCTACCAACAAGTCTAATGACAGTGCTAAAAAATCAATTCGTTTTTCATCTTGGTTTTCATCTTGGGGATAAAAAAAATTATGGCTCTACAAATATACGCTATTGCAGACTAAAAAATTTTATAATTTTATTGTCACATAAATTTTTCTCATTGGATAGGCTAATTGTTGCAAGTCGTTGCTAGTCATTGCAAGTCATTGCTAGTTGTTGCAGACGATTTCTTGGCCATTTGTGTTCTAATTTGGGTTGGTTCGTTTTCCTCAGAGCGGTACGTTTTTTTGCATACAATGGGCTAAATGGCGAGGCCACTAGAACCCCGAGGGCTCAGAGAAGGTTGGGGGGAAAGAGACCCACTGGACAGCTGTTAGGACACAGATGGAATCCTCCACATCAAGGCCATCCAGCGTGTTCTTGAACGTGCACAGGGTATGAACTCTCCCGTACACGGGTTACGGCTTTACGTCCTATCCGACGGACGGTGGCTTTTCCAAGTCCATCGCTGTCCCCCTACTGACTAAGGACAGCGCAGGGGTAGAGCGGAGATAAATATTAAAGCTGGCACATTTGGGACTCGAACCTGGTAACTGCAGATCACAAGCCTGGCGCGCTACCGGCTGAGTCAACTTATCTCCTATCTCGGTTGGTAACTATTGGAATGAAGAGTGAAACTTTAAAATTCTTAATTACCATTCTATTACCTTTACTTGAAAAGGGGAGGGGCGGAGGTGGCTCAGTCGGTAGCGCGCCAGGCTCGTAATCTGTAGTTCCCAGGTTCGAGTCCCAGCTGGGTCAGCGTTGAGATTTATCTCCACAAAAAATTCCCCGCCTTGCCCACGGTCAGTAGGGGACACCGATGGGCTTGGAAAGGCCGCCGTCCGTCGGATGGGACGTTAAGCCGTGGCCCCGTGTGCGGGAGAGCCATACCCTGTGCACGTTAAAGAACACGCTGGATGGCCTTGACGGGAGGCTACCATCTATCTCCCAACAGCTGTTCCAGTGGGTCCCCTCCCCCAACCTTCTCTGAGCCTTCGGGGTCCATGTGACCTGGCCATTTAGCCCATGGTGTGCAGAAACGTGCCGCTCAGAGGTAAAACAACCCAACCCAAAGTTCCTCCTCCAACCTTCTCTGAGCCTTCAGGGTCCTTGTGACCTGGCCATTTAGCCTATTGTGTGTAAAAAAGTGCTGCTCAGAGACAAAACAACTCAACCCGATCGGTATTAGCCTTCTTCTTGCCATATACGCTGAAGTATATCTCTTGTTACTTGCTCAATTACTTCTCTTATTCGGGCTTTCAAATAATTCAGATCCCGAATTTTGTCCATGTAAGCATAATTCTTTACAAAGCCCCATAAGAAATAATTAAGGGATGTCAAATCAAGGCTCCTTGATTACCATAGAAATGGGCCACCCCTGGTAATCCGTCTGTCACAAAATGTTGCATTAAGAACTTCCGTAACCTCTCTTGAGAGATATGGTGGGACGCTGTCCTCTGTTGGCCGCCTTTGAAACAATTTAAATAAGGGAATGGTCAGTACAACATTTAAAGTGAAGTATTTTGTGTATTTGGTGATAGTGTTTTACGAAACCCCACTATTATTTATCGTCAAGCACAAAAATCAAATTTTCGAGATTTGGGTTGGGTTGTTTTACCTCTGAGCGGCACTTTTTTGCATATCATGGGCTAAATGGCCAGGTCACATGGACCCCGAAGGCTCAGAGAAGGTTGAGGAAGGGAACCCACTGGAACAGCTGTTGGGAGACACCAAAATCAAATTTTCGAGATTTGGGTTGGGTTGTTTTACCTCTGAGCGGCACTTTTTTGCACATCATGGGCTAAATGGCCAGGTCACATGGACCCCGAAGGCTCAGAGAAGGTTGAGGAAGGGAACCCACTGGAACAGCTGTTGGGAGACAGATTACCATCTGTCTCCCAACAGCTGACACCATCTGACACCAGCCATCTGCCTCCCGTCAAGATCATCCAGTGTGTTCTTTAACATGCACAGGATATGGCTCGCCCGCACACGGGGCCACGGCTTAACGTCCCATCCGACGAAAGGCGGCCTTTCCAAGCCCATCGGTGTCCCCTACTGACCGTGGGCAGGGCGGGGAATTTTGCGGAGATAAATCTCAACGCTGACCCAGCTGGGACTCGAACCTGGGAACTGCAGATTACGAGCCTGGAGCGCTACCGACTGAGCCACCACCGCCCCAATTTTCGAGATATAACACTGGGAATTTTGAAATTGACCCCAACCCCTTGTTTATTCAGTTAAACAAATTTTGATCTTCCCTTGTGTTACAGTAAAACCAACAATGCTTAATTTCTTAGATTTTCAATGTTTATTTATTTTCTTATCTTCACTTTCTCGTGGGGCGGGGGTGGCTCAGTCGGTAGCGCGCCAGGCTCGTAATCTGTAATTCCCAGGTTCGAGTCCCAGCTGGGTCAGCGTTGAGATTTATCTCCGCAAAACTCCCCGCCGTGCCCACGGTCAGTACGGGACACCGATGGCCTTGGAAAGACCGCCGTCCGTCGGATGGGACGTTAAGCCGTGGCCCCGTGTGCGGGAGAGCC
This sequence comes from Ryuthela nishihirai, assembly GCA_038380435.1. Lineage (NCBI taxonomy): Eukaryota > Metazoa > Arthropoda > Arachnida > Araneae > Heptathelidae > Ryuthela > Ryuthela nishihirai. The sequence goes on from JAWZYU010000004.1 coordinate 6,146,391, forward strand.
ATACCCTGTGCACGTTAAAGAACACGCTGGATGGCCTTGACGGGAGGCTACCATCTGTCTACCAACAGCTATTCCAGTGGATCCCCTCCCCCAACTTCTCTGAGCCTTCGGGGTCCATGTGACCTGGCCATTTAGCCCATGGTGTGCAAAAAAGTGCCGCTCAGAGATAAAACAACCCAACTCAACAACTCACTCTCTCGTGGACCACCCACATTACAATTGCGAGACATTGGTTGAAAACCTTTATTAATTCTTCGTACTGAAATTTACTCCTATACCATTTCATTTAAAGACGTCATCCGAGCTCTGAATTTGATTTTCCGATGATTTGTCACGAAGGTACTCATTGTATTCTGTCAAAGCCTCGATAATTCTAACTTTCTGTGTCTATCATTGTTTGCAGTTGATCATTGCCTAGAGTCCGGGACCGCCTAGTTCACTCCTTCCTGGCGAAACCCGTAGGCCACAACTGACACTCCGGCCTCGGCAAACAGGCCGAGGAGGTAATGAGGATGCGAACGGGACTTCCGGAGGAGGAGGAGGAACCAAAGGAGGATCCACGTGAACCATAATAGCCGTGTGGCGATGAGCAAATTAGTGGTTGCTGGCAGGGAGGCATTGGAAGAACGTGGAGGGTGTCACGGAACACGGCGATAGGAAATCGATGACCGCCGAGAAGAAAGACGCGTGGCCGCTGAAAACGAAGATGCTTTTGTGTCGAGGTCCCTTCGAATACATCGCCTGGCCAAAAGTAGAGGTTCATTCAAGGCAAGAATTTGTTACGAGGATAATCAAAGTATAATTATTGATTTTAATACAATTTTATTAGAGATAAAATTAAGGAAGTATCGGCACGGAATTCTTCTAATGATCTTCGTGCAAAACAAAAATGATCAAAGAAGGAGAAAACTGCAAATTTGGATTATCCAGACTTTACTCTGGATTACCGAAACAAATTTTTTAAATACAATGTGTACAGTAGCTCAAAAAAGTATCCCAACACTACGGTTGATTAATAAATTAAGAAAAAATATCTGGCAAAGATTGTTTTAGAAATTAGTGATCTGGCAACCTTCGTGTATAGTACACGAAGGTTGCCAGATCACTAATTTCTAAAATAATCGTCGCCAGATATTTTTTCTGAATTCTGTAATCGACCAGCAAACTGGAGCGTGTGCAGTAACTGCACACACTCCAGTTTGCTATGAACGGTAACTGGAGCGTGTACAGTTGCTGTACACGCTCCAGACATTTTTTCTGAATTCTGTAATCAAGTGACACGAAGATTGCCAGATCACTAAATTCTAAAAAAAATCTTTGCCAGATATTTTTTTCTGAATTCTGTAATCAACCACAGTGTTCGGATACTTTTTTGAGCGGCTGTACCTTTCGCCAGGCTTACTTACTTGCACTCTCAAAACGGGCTATATTTCGGAAGGCAAGCGTTTCTGGTCCAATGCTCATAGAAGCGTTTTTCATCGTTATGTACAGTAGAAGGAGTTCTAAGTTTGGCTAGAATTTTTTGAAACATTCTGTATTTGAAAATTTCCAAAGGCGACATCGATAACGACAGACGAGCAATACCGACGTGAACAGAGAAAGAAAATATGCGATCACCGGAAACGACTTCAAAGATCCATCTGAGCAATGGTGAAGCTTTTCGTGGAAGCAAAGCTTTCTTTATAATTCTCATAATTGAAAAATATTCGAAATATCTCACCGATTGCGAAGGTCTCCATAACCAAGAAACTTCCAAAAGTCAGCGAAAGACAGCGAAGGTCTTCATATTACAGGAACATCGATTTTCAGGTCTCCTAATAAGGAAACTTCCAGAGTTTCTTTGAATTTTGAACCAAAAATTACTTTTGTTACTCAATTGTTTAGTAAAATATAGTCCTTTAAAATACGGGTGATATTTAATAAGGACCCTTTATAAACATCTGTTAAGATCTGCAGTATATACGAAATGTCGAATATTTTAACTGATAAAAAATCTGTTTTATTTCGAATATGAAACCTCCAAAAAATGCAATAGCAGTCAAGTAGTAGAGTATTTGTAGTGTTGAATGTGCTGATATTGAACCTTCTTAATTAGCATTAGAAAAAAATAAACTCCATTAAAATAGAAGAAAATAAAATGAAAAATAGAAAAATAAGCAATTTTCTTTTGAAAAACAGAAAACTTCTTTTTAATGCCTGTGTCGTTACCCCGAATGTATTTTTATGGTTATGTATTTAAACAGCTAACGATTTTATATTTTTTCTATCCCACGTCACATTCCAACTATTATTATTGTGTGTTTGCTTGGGACACTTCATGAATTTCTCATTTCAATAAATTCTGTTTAATTTAATCGTTGTGAAGAAATCTTTTACAGATGTCGAAAAAGAAAGTTTTTTCGTGATGTTTCTTCCTTTAATAATCAAGCAAGATATCATTGCGATAAAGAAATTCTTAATTGCAACAGTAAGTGAACGAAATGCTTGGGATCTTCAATTCCATTTACTTCGTTTACACAGCGATATACATGAATAAAAACAATTAAAAAAAGAGACATGTTCTTTTATTTTTGGTTGATTATAAACCGATGGGAATCTGCAACGCATAGCAAAGTCTATATTCGTACTATTTAGCAAAAGACTCGAAGGAGTCATTGTGCATTTAACATTGCAGTCTTTCGATATTTTTTCTTAATTCTCAATATATTATTAGTTGCATTTATCACTATTGCACAATTATCTGAGTCTCAAAATACATTGAAATAAAAAGGAGAAATATATATATAATTATAGTAAATGAAAGCTTAGAAATAAAATTTATTTCAAAGCCAATGTCCGTTGAAACCATAAGGACAATAAATTTTTTTATCACTGACATTATTTTATTACTCTGATAAGTTTAAATTCGAAGCGATATTTTCTTTCTTAGCTACTTTACTGCTGCAAATATTCCTCAAGTAATAAACGTGCAACTACATTGATTTTTTGGGGGGGGGAAAACTCAAAATAGAGGAGGAAAAAATTTTATTCGGAGTGTTGTTTTTGTTTCTCAGTAAGCTCTTTCTTTCTTACTAAGCACCCTCTGCTTAATCGATCATAATTTTTGCCTTTGGTAATGTTGGCACCATTATACCTGACAGGGTTCCACAGAGTGATGGTAATGGGGCGGGACGTGATAGGTCGGCGTCCCATTAATTCCGAAGATGAAAAAAGCAAAACACAATCTGTTCAAAACCTAAAGCTAAAGCAAAAAGCAAGCACGCTACCCTCAGATTTGTCCTGCTACTTTGGGTTATTTCGGGCAATTTTTATTTTCCGGAGGGTGGGGGGTCAAAGAACTGATTAACTTTACCGTACCCCTAGTTCGAAAATCCCATTTCCAGTACTCATCAATGCGGGTGGGAATAACGAGAAAAGCAATTACGATTTTTCTTCTTCAGTCTGGTTTTCGTCGTTGCCGAAAATTCGTTTTGCCAAATGTTTAACATTTGCGACTGAGATGATACAGAGCAATCTGGAGAATGATTTTCCAAATTGTTGAATGATGATATGCAAACATACTTAATATAAACTGAATTCAGTCTTTTGTTAAGGTAATGATGACCAATTCTGTCATTTGGTAAAGCCTCAATATCTCTCCTAGGTATACAAAATGGCAGTGCGCAACAGTAAGTACAGTAAGTATTAAAATACACAGTTACGTACAGTCGCTCAAAAAAGTATCCGAACACTATGGTTGTTTTCAGAATCCAGAAAAAATATCTGGCAACGATTTTTTTAGAAATGAGTGATGTGGCAACCTTCGTGTCACGTGATTACAGAATTCAGGAAAAATATCTGGAGCGTGTACAGTTGCTGTACACGCTCCAGTTACCGTTCACAGCAAACTGGAGCGTGTGTAATTACTGCACACGCTCCAGTTTGCTGTGAACGGTAACTGCACACGCTCAATACTTCCGTGAGTGAGCCCACACGATCCAGGTCTTTGTGAGCTCACACGATCCAATGTGCTGTGAACATTAACCGCAACCGCTCCAGTTTGCTGTGAACTGTAACTGCACACGCTCCATATTCATTGCATTATATATTCATACGCATTATATATATTAAAAAAAGTATCCGAACACTACAGTTGATTACAGAATTCAGAAAAAATATCTGGCAACGTTTTTTTTTTAGAAATTAGTGATCTGGCAACCTTCGCGTCACGTGACACGAAGGTTGCCAGATCACTAATTTCTAAAAAAATCGTTGGCAGGTATTTTTTTCTGAATTCTGTAAACAACCACAGTGTTCGGATACTTTTTTGAGTGACTGTACAGTAAGTATTAAAATACACAGTTACGTACAGTAAGTATTTAATTTTTTTTATAATAACACAATCTAATTTTTTTCTCTTATATCCACGAAGAACAAGCTGGATGGACTTGGCGTGAGGCTTTTATCTGTCTCCTAACCTGTCCAGCACGTCTCCTCCTTCTCTGAGCCCTGGGGGTCCTTGTGACCTGGTCATTTGGCGCATTGTGTGAAAAGCAGTGCCGCTCAAAGGGAAACCAACGACTAACCAGGCCTGGGCAAACCTTTTAACTCAAGGGCCGCTTAGAAAACTGAAATGGAATATTGGGCTGCCAAAAAATTATACAATCAATAACTTATGTATAACGAAAAAAAAATCTAAAGTGAAACGTAAACAATATAGTTTTATTAAAAACGTTTTGCGTTTACAGCGATCACGAGGTTCATTCGAAGCTATTATCTTCGCTGTTGTATTCTACTAATACTAGGTATGTTATCAGGAGGTCATGGGTTCGGATCCCACCAGACACGAGACAATTTTTCCCTTACACTCAATGTAGTTACACGTTTATTACTTGAGGAATATTTGCAGCAGTAAAGTAGCTAAGAAAGAAAATATCGCTTCGAATTTAAACTTATCAGAGTAATAAAATAATGTCAGTGATAAAAAAATTTATTGTCCTTATGGTTTCAACGGACATTGGCTTTGAAATAAATTTTATTTCTAAGCTTTCATTTACTATAATTATATATATATTTCTCCTTTTTATTTCAATGTATTTTGAGACTCAGATAATTGTGCAATAGTGATAAATGCAACTAATAATATATTGAGAATTAAGAAAAAATATCGAAAGACTGCAATGTTAAATGCACAATGACTCCTTCGAGTCTTTTGCTAAATAGTACGAATATAGACTTTGCTATGCGTTGCAGATTCCCATCGGTTTATAATCAACCAAAAATAAAAGAACATGTCTCTTTTTTTAATTGTTTTTATTCATGTATATCGCTGTGTAAACGAAGTAAATGGAATTGAAGATCCCAAGCATTTCGTTCACTTACTGTTGCAATTAAGAATTTCTTTATCGCAATGATATCTTGCTTGATTATTAAAGGAAGAAACATCACGAAAAAACTTTCTTTTTCGACATCTGTAAAAGATTTCTTCACAACGATTAAATTAAACAGAATTTATTGAAATGAGAAATTCATGAAGTGTCCCAAGCAAACACACAATAATAATAGTTGGAATGTGACGTGGGATAGAAAAAATATAAAATCGTTAGCTGTTTAAATACATAACCATAAAAATACATTCGGGGTAACGACACAGGCATTAAAAAGAAGTTTTCTGTTTTTCAAAAGAAAATTGCTTATTTTTCTATTTTTCATTTTATTTTCTTCTATTTTAATGGAGTTTATTTTTTTCTAATGCTAATTAAGAAGGTTCAATATCAGCACATTCAACACTACAAATACTCTACTACTTGACTGCTATTGCATTTTTTGGAGGTTTCATATTCGAAATAAAACAGATTTTTTATCAGTTAAAATATTCGACATTTCGTATATACTGCAGATCTTAACAGATGTTTATAAAGGGTCCTTATTAAATATCACCCGTATTTTAAAGGACTATATTTTACTAAACAATTGAGTAACAAAAGTAATTTTTGGTTCAAAATTCAAAGAAACTCTGGAAGTTTCCTTATTAGGAGACCTGAAAATCGATGTTCCTGTAATATGAAGACCTTCGCTGTCTTTCGCTGACTTTTGGAAGTTTCTTGGTTATGGAGACCTTCGCAATCGGTGAGATATTTCGAATATTTTTCAATTATGAGAATTATAAAGAAAGCTTTGCTTCCACGAAAAGCTTCACCATTGCTCAGATGGATCTTTGAAGTCGTTTCCGGTGATCGCATATTTTCTTTCTCTGTTCACGTCGGTATTGCTCGTCTGTCGTTATCGATGTCGCCTTTGGAAATTTTCAAATACAGAATGTTTCAAAAAATTCTAGCCAAACTTAGAACTCCTTCTACTGTACATAACGATGAAAAACGCTTCTATGAGCATTGGACCAGAAACGCTTGCCTTCCGAAATATAGCCCGTTTTGAGAGTGCAAGTAAGTAAGCCTGGCGAAAGGTACAGCCGCTCAAAAAAGTATCCGAACACTGTGGTTGATTACAGAATTCAGAAAAAAATATCTGGCAAAGATTTTTTTTAGAATTTAGTGATCTGGCAACCTTCGTGTCACGTGATACGAAGGTTGCCAGATCACTAATTTCTAAAAAAATCGTCGCCAGATATTTTTTCTGAATTCTGTAATCAACCATAGTATTCGGATACTTTTTTGAGCGACTGTAGGTGGTCATATTATTTTGATACTAGATCGTGTGGGCTCACTCACGGAAATATTGAGCGTGTGCAGTTACCGTTCACAGCAAACTGGAGCGTGTGCAGTAACTGCACACGCTCTAGTTTGCTGTGAACGATAACTGGAGCGTGTGCAGTTGCTGTACACGCTCCAGATATTTTTCCTGAATTCTGTAATCACGTGACACGAAGGTTGCCAGCTCACTGATTTCTAAAAAAATCGTTGCCAGATATTTTTTCTGAATTCTGTAATCAACCATGGTGTTCGGATACTCTTTTGAGCGACTGTAGGTGGTCATATTATTTTGATACTAGATCGTGTGGGCTCACTCATGGAAATATTGAGCGTGTGCAGTTACCGTTCACAGCAAACTGGGGCGTGTGCAGTAACTGCACACGCTCTAGTTTGCTGTGAACGTTAACTGGAGCGTGTACAGTTGCTGTACACGCTCCAGATATTTTTCCTGAATTCTGTAATCACGTGACACGAAGGTTGCCAGATCACTAATTTCTAAAAAAATCGTTGCCAGATATTTTTTCTGAATTCTGTAATCAACCATAGTGTTCGGATACTTTTTGAGCGACTGTACGATGCTAGGTAAATTTGCATGTCTGACGGCATGGTAGATGTATGAAAATGTTAGACAAAATCCCACCAACCCTAGATGATCTCATCGTACGTATCCTGCCCGTTGGAGTGTAGAAATGGAGCAACTGTATGGCCTGCACGCTCTCTGGATTTGAATCCATTGGATTTCTTCTTACGGGGACACATTAAGACTGATGTTTGTACTACCCCGATTCCTAATGCACAAGTTCTGCGAGAATGGATAGTGGATGGTAGTCAAAGAGTTTAGAACACTCCGGGACTTTTCGAAAATGTTCGACAGTCGATGAGAAGAATCTGTGAGGGCGTGAATTTCTGCTCGGGGAGCCCATTTCGAACACTTCCTCTGATGTAGAGTTGCATAATTGTTCTCATCGATCACTTATAGCGTGCAGTAATAACTGGAATAAAAGCTAATTAACTTCACAAGTTACTTACTTGCATTCTTTGCATTCTCAAAATGTGCTATAAATAAGAAAGGAAGGTTTCTTGCCAAATATTCGTAGGAACTTTTTTCAGCAATATGAGCGGTAGAATACGTTCCCAAAGTTTGAATAGACCTTTTGGAAACATCCTGTATACTTGTGGAACCTTTAAAAACGACAAAATTAAAATAATAAATATTCCCTCAAGCAGCTGCTTACCACAGAGGTCTGACAAGGAGCCTGTCAGTTTATACGCCATAGTTAAGAGTCTGAGAGGATGACCGGACCTCAGCAGAAAAACAACACAAAAATCCATGCCTTAACCTGGTTCAGTTGCCTAGGGATTACATTTAAATAAAAAAGTAAGTGTAAAATGACAAAAATTTGTATAACGAGAGCCTTAGCTAATATAAGCTGTGGTTTTTGACAGTTGGGTTGTTTTACCTCTGAGCGGCACTTTTTTGCACACCGTGGACTAAATGGCGAGGTCACAAGGACCCGAAGTCTCAGATAAGGTTGGGGGAGGAGACCCACTGGAACAGCTGTTGGGAGACAGACGGTAGCCTCCCGTGAAGGCCATTCAGCGTGTTCTATTACGTGCACAGGGTGTGGCTTTCCCGCACACGGGACTACGGCTTAACGTCCCATCTGACTGACGGCGGCCTTTCCAAGCCCATCGGTGTCCCCCTTACTAACAGTGGTCAGGACGAGGAATTTTGAGGAGATAAATCTCAACGCTGGGCCAGCTGGGACTCGAACTAGGGAACTGCAGATTATCAGCCTGGCGCGCTACCGACTGAGCCACCCCCTCCCCGGTTCTTGACAGAAAATATGGTCTCTTTTGCCGCTATCGATGAAGACTACTTTTCGTAGCAATGGAATCTATCTCGAATCTTTCTCAGTCTTATATTTCAGAGCTTTTATGACAAGTTAAAAATATCAATTCCTCAAATTTTGTTAATCCCGGAATGTAATTCAACCTCTTGTCTTTTCTGCAGCATCGAAACCCGCAGGAAAACGAAAAAAACTTTTTCTGTTGAAAATAATGGAGAATTCGATCTGAACGTATCTTCCCAAAGGGGAAAAGGCGATGGCTTATTTCCCTAATGAGACACACATCTCTGAAAAGATCAAAAACCGGATGGAAATGAAAGTCTTAAAGATTACTGTTATTAGTGTGGGAAGTGGAGTAAAAAGATTCACCGCAATTACGATGCTTTAAGTGTACAATGGGGGATAATTTGAACCGAAATGCACGCTTGAACGCATCCTTAACTTTGCTACCGAACTAGCTGTCTGATTAGCAGTCCCAAATGATTATTTGCGCAGACTTTTCGCCGGTGATTTCGGGAAGGTAATGTTCAATCAGCGCATACTTTGGAGCGTGTCTTTTAATAGTCGAAGTTTTAAAATGGAAATCATCGTGTTAATTAAAGAGCACCAAAAGAGTAATAAGGCATGTGTGCCTAAAATTGCAGAATACTGTTTCTCGAAATGCTTTCCACATAAGGAAGGGTTAGAAACCGAAAACATGTCTAATTTTTTAATTTACTAAATGCGGTACGAAGCTTGGTTCAATAAGTTGGGTTGTTTTACCTCTGAATGGCACTTTTTTGTACACAATAAGCTAAATGGCCAAGTCACAAAGACCCCGAAGGCTCAGAGAAGGTTGGGGGAAGGGTTCCACAGTTTACGTTCCATCCGACGGACGGCGGCCTTTCCAAGCCCATCGGTGTCCCCTACTAACCAAGGGCGGGGAGTTTTGCGGAGATAAATCTCAACGCTGGCCCAGGCGGAACTCGAACCTAGAAACTGAAGATTAAGAGCTTGGCACACTACCGACTGAGCCACCCTCTCCCCGGATCAATCAGTAACGCGCCATTATCTTAGTGCAGCGTTTCCAGGCTCGAGTTCCAATTGTGTCTGAGTTGATAATTTTCTCAGCTAATCCCCTTTAAGCCCTCGGTGAGACTTCGATGGGCTTCGCAAAGGCTTGCCGTCCATCGGATGGGACGTTCAGTTTCGATGACGTGTATAGGAGAGCTATACCTTGTGCATTTTAGAAATAAGGCTCTAAGGTTTTGTAAGAAGACTTTCGTTTATCTTCTATAAAGGTCAGCTCTCCAGCGCTAAATCTCTAGGATTCTTGTGACCTCGCCATTCAGCGCACTAGAGGCCAAAAAATTGGCAATCAGAGTCTAAAAAAAAAATCCATTATTTTTGGATAAATGTATTAAAACCGTTAGGCCTCATTAGGCGCCATGACCCAATCTTTTGTTCTCCTATCATTCAGGAATTATTTATGAACTTTCGCTTTAACGTTGTTAATCTTTTTTATTGTACAGTCGCTCAAAAAAATATCCGAACACTATGGCTGATTACAGAATTCAAAATAATATCTGGCAACGATTGTTTTAGAAATTAGTGATCTGGCAACCTTCGTGTCACGTGACACGAAGGTTGCCAGATCACTAATTTCTAAAAAAATCGTTGCAGATATTTTTTTCTGAATTCTGTAATCAGCCATGGTGTTCGGATGCTTTTTTGAGCGACTGTAGATGGTCATATTATTTTGATACTAGATCGTGTGGGCTCACTCACGGAAATATTGAGCGTGTGCAGTTACCGTTCACAGCAAACTGGAGTGCACATGCTCTAGTTTGCTGTGAACGATAACTGGAGCGTGTACAGTTGCTGTACACGCTCCAGATATTTTTCCTGAATTCTGTAATCACGTGACACGAAAGTTGCCAGATCACTAAATTCTAAAAAAATCGTTGCCAGATATTTTTTTCTGAATTCTGTAATCAGCCATAGTGTTCGGATATTTTTTTGAGCGACTGTACATGAAAGGTATCTACAACTGAAGTGATGATATTTGGCGACTGCTGTAACCTGAAATAAGATTAAATGAAGAGATTTTTATTGTAGGCAGAGTTTTTTGAGCTTAAGAAAAAGAATTACGCAAAAACAGGAGGAAATGAAATTGGTTCCAAACACCCCACTAGGCAGTAAACAGATGACAGTGCGCAAACAAATGTTATATTATTAGGAAGTGTTCCAGATGTTATGCCTCGAACATCTCAATGCCATGCCTTCTTGGTCCAGTAATATTCGACATCACGTGATGGAATTTTCCACAGTGGCCGATTTGAGTACTATTAGCCTTCAGATCATTCAGGGTATTTATCTCGCTACTGTAGATATGAAATTTCGGTATTTCTAACAACCGAATATACATACCAACAAAATGTTGCGAAATATCTCGTGTTATTTCCTTGAGGCTACAGATGTCTCTTGGATTGGATTGTTTTACCTCTGAGCGGCACTTTTTTGCACACCATGGGCTAAATGGCCAGGCCACAAGGGCCCCGAAGGCTCAGAAAAGGTTGGGGGAGGGAACCCACTGGAACAGCTGTTGGGAGACAGATGGTAGCCTCCCGTCAAGGCCATCCAGCGTGTTCTTTAACGCACAGGGTATGGCTCTCCCGCACACGAGGCCACGGCTTAACGTCCCATCCGACGGACGGCGGCCTTTCCAAGCCCATCGGTGTCCCCTACTGACGGTGGGCAGGGCGGGGAATTTTTTCGGAGATAAATCTCAACGCTGACCCAGCTGGGACTCGAACCTGGGAACTACAGATTACGAGCCTGGCGCGCTACCGACTGAGCCACCCCCGCCCCTACAGATGTCTCTGATCAGCCTCAAGTTTGTTGATGTATGAACGAAATTTAATAACACAGTTCTGCAAAAAAACTTATTTTCCCTCCCTTCCAAAATTTTGTCTGATTTTTTATGTTTTTGAGGGTTCTGAATCCAAAATCTGACAGCCGATTTGTTCGATCACCTAGTTTTCTAGAGATATGGGTTTAATTAAAAAGAAAAAACTATTTTACTCAGAGAAGATAAATATATTTTACCAAATATTTATTCACATTTTGAAAAGTTAAAGCTGACACTAATAAATCCAGATACATGTAAATATTTACACAAAAAAAAATTATTTTGTTGTCTTCTGTCGCTTATATTTTTTCTCTGGAGCCTCTCGCTGCAGGGCGCAACAGTAGCCCGCCAACACACTCTCGTTCCATTTGCCGCTATATCGTTTTTCTATTTCGGACATGTCTTGATGGAACCTTTCTCAATGCTCATCCCAGACCTCTCCCATAAGTTGTGAATAAAAAAATCAGGGTGTCAATGTAAGAAAAGAAGCTTTAGCGACATATTACACCCTAACACCCACCTACGAAAATAGTGCCTGAAATAATAAACATTTGGATTCCAGATGCGGATTCAGCACTCTCAAATCTATAAAAAATTTTCCAACCATTTTCCAAAAAATATAATTCCATAATATATTAAAAATATATAAAAAAGCTGCCTTTCCAAGCGATGAGCTTGGAAAGGCCGCCGTCCGTCGGATGGGACGTTAAATTTGGTCAAATTATGGAAATATATTAAAAATTAATTAAGTTGTGTTAGAAAAACCCATTTTCTTTTTTTCGAGGAAGGGTTGGTTACCTCTGAGCGGCACTTTTTTGCACACCATGGGCTAAATGGCCAGGTCACAAGGACCCCGAATGCTCAGAGAAGGTTGGGGGAGGGGATCCATTGGAACAGCTGTTGGGAGACAGATGGTAGCCTCCTGTCAAGGCCATCCAGCGTGTTCTTTAACGTGCACAGGGTATGGTTCTCTCTCACACACGGGGCCACGGCTTAACATCGATTCCGACGGATGGTGCCCTTTCCAAGCCCATCGGTGTCCCCTACAGCTGGGTCAGCGGAGATAAATCTCAACGCTGACCGAGCTGGGACTCGAACCTGGGAACTAAGATTACCAACTTGGCGCGCTACCGACTGAGCCACCCCGCCCCAGTCCTAGAGCGGTGATAGGGAAGGTTATGGCTTATGGTTTCACTCTCAAAATATTGGTCCACCAATGGCGAGCTCTGCAAGGAACAGCATTGTCGCCCATTAACACGGAATCAGAACCCATCGCTGCGAGAAATGGACGACTATAAGGTTGGAGGATCTCATTGCGGTACCTTACAGCTGTTACAATCCCTCCTGGGTTGACAGTGCGGCGATTGAGATGCCTGACCACATCAACGCACCACAGCTCCAAAACCGTCTCTTTCCCGGATGTTAATGGGATCCAGAATTCTGGTTCCAGGCTGTCTCCTGACCAATAGTTGTCGGGAATCGGTTTGTATACTAAATCGGGATTCATTGGTTAGGTTGGGTTGTTTTACCTCTGAGCTGCACTTTTTGCACACCATGGGCTAAATGGCCAGGTCACATGGACCCCGACAACTCAGAGAAGGTTGGGGGAGGGGATCCATTGAAACAGCTGTTGGGGGACAGATGGTAGCCTCCCGTCAAGGCCATCCAGCGTGTTCTTTAACGTGCATAGGGTATGGCTCTCCCGCACACGGAACCACGGCTTAACGTCCCATCCGATGGACGGCGGCCTTTCCAAGCCCATCGGTGTCCCCTACTGACCGTGGGAAGGGTGGGAAGGGCAGGGAATTTTGCGGAGATAAATCTCAATGCTGACCCAGCTGGGATTCGAACCTGGGAACTGCAAATTACCAGCTTAGCGCGCTACTGACTGAGCCACCCCAGGTTGGAATGAACTGGAATTTCAAGAAAAAGGGGAATAATGAAAGAGTATGTGAAACAGATCGGTGTTTGTGAAAAGTTGGCAAAACTTGACGTATTGAGTGTAACAGATGGTTTTCATTTCTCTTAATCTTCGTCAAAGACCACATTCTCCTTTTCTAGCACGACGTCATGCACTTGAATCTGTGACGCAGCTGTATGTGGTTAACTGACTTTCTACTTAATACTGTTAACGCGTGTTAAATCATGATGCATCGTCGAAATAACACCTGACTCACTTCTCTGAATTCGAATTATGTTATTCAGTGGTTGAATTGCAGTGGAACAAAGCAGCAATGTTAGTAGTTGGGATGTTCGCAGTCGCCCTGAACAATTCCTGTGAGCATGGAACGTGATATCCTGTCTCTAGGCAACTATTCATTAATTAGTCTTGCAACCTGGACATCCCAACGCTAATTGGACTAGGAGTGCTTTTCTCTTATGCTAAATATACTTCCTATTTGCAATGATCTGTAATTCAATCTGCCTTGAAAGCACCGATACACAAGCATCTACCCAGGGTTTAGTTTTTTTGGGGGGTCCGAGAATTTCGTTCCGAATTATGCCTAGGGAGGGGGTTTGAGAATAAGACTCGAATAGGGTTTCCTAATTGCTGAAATATTCTACCAAACATGAAAGGTTAAAATTTTGTAGTTGTTTTTAGCTTGTTTTCAGAAAATAAACGAGCTGATGTTTTTGCTTTCTCTTCTGTCTATAGACAACTAACTTTTTTGTTTTTCGGAGATAAATTAAAAATTCTTGTTGTGTTAGATAGGTATTGACCAAATATTACGATTCGCCCTTTCGCAATCTTCTTATAGCTATAACAGCGCCCTCTAAGGATGGAAAGAGTTGGAAAAAATGCAAAATTGCAAACCGAGCGATTTAATTACGTTAGAAATTCGATAAAACTTATATGGGAAGCGGGGGGGGGGATTGAATATTAAAGGATAAAGCATACAGTTAAGGAAAATGTTGGAAAAAGGCATTGAAAACAGTCAAATTGCAAATACAGTAAAATTTTGATTATCCGACCTACGATTATCCGACTTTCCATGTTATCCGACTTGAGCTCCAGCGAAAGTCAGTAATTGAATCACGCTTTTCTGGAATGCAGTATGAATGAAATTAAAAATTATACTTTGTCTGTATATATGACTTTTTACATTCGTAAAAGGTGTAGTTTAGGATTTCTTTTTTATGTTGTTACCAACTAAATATTATTTACAAGCTTTTATTTAATTATTATTTAATTTATTTTAATTTTTAAGAACGAGAAGTTCCTGATTGAAGTATTTTTAATATTTTATCGAATTTCATATGGCATAATACCTATACTTAATTATGCAACGAATTGTAATATGTAATAATGATTACAGAATCATATGGAACCTAACCTTCCCCATAAATACGGGGAGTGCTCAATCAGTATTGCGCCATGCTCGTAATCTGCAGTTCCCAGGTTCGAGTCCTGCTTGGGGCAGCGTTGAGATTTATCACTGCAAAATTCCCCGCCTGCCCTCCGTCAGTAAAGGACGCTGGTGAGCTTGTAAAGCCGTGGTATCCTGTTAAAGAATACGATGAATGATCTTGACGGAAGGCTACCCTCTGTCTCCCAACAACCGTTCAGTGGATTCCCTCCCCCAACCTTCTCCTAGATCTCGGGATCCTTGTAACCTGGTCATTAGACAACTGTGTGAAAAAATGTGCCGCTCAGAGGTAAAACAACCCAACAATACCCTTTTGGATTGGATTGTTTTACCTCTGAGCGGCACTTTTTTGCACACCATGGGCTAAATGGCCAGGTCACATGGACCCCGAAGGCTCAGAGAAGGTTGGGGGAGGGGTTTGGTTGGTTGGTTGTTTTACCTCTGAGCGGCACTTTTTTGCACACCATGGGCTAAATGGCCAGGTCACATGGACCCCGAAGGCTCAGAGAAGGTTGGGGGAGGGGACCCACTGGAACAGCTGTTGGGAGACAGATGGTAGCCTCCCGTCAAGGCCATCCAGCGTGTTCTTTAACGTGCACAGGGTATGGCTCTCCCGCACACGGGACCACGGCTTAACGTCCCATCCGACGGACGGCGGCCTTTCCAAGCCCATCGGTGTCCCCTACTGACCGTGGGCAGGGCGGGGAATTTTGCGGATATAAATCTCAACGCTGACCCAGCTGGGACTCGAACCTGGGAACTACAGATTACGAGCCTGGCGCGCTACCGACTGAGCCACCCCCGCCCCTTTGGACAGAGTACCGAGACAGTCTATAAAGAAGAAATTTGTGACGGCTTGACGGGAGGTCGAATGACTCTCCTCCCCTCCCCCTCCTTTTTAAAAATAAAAAATTAAACCCTTTAAAAATGTTAATGACAGAAATAAAATTGTAGGACCTCAATAGCCCGTGGATGCATGAGGATTTCATACATGTGGATGTATTTTGCCTGTATTCACCTCATTTCAATACAAATTGACAGACATGGAGTACGGAGCTCCAACCCGACTGTAATTAAATTCTCCAAACTCTTCTGTCTTGAGTTACAGCTGTTCTCTTTGACCACTGTAGGCCAATGCTATAATGTCGTGTTTCACATTGTCTGTCCAAATCATTTTTGATCTGTTCCTAAGACCTTTAGGCACACAGTTCCTAACTCCAGGGATGTACAGTCGCGTGGTCAGTGGAGCGTGTACAGTTGCTGTACACGCTCCAGTTACCGTCACAGCAAACTGGAACGTGTGCAGTTACTGCACACGCTCCAGTTTGCTGTGAACGGTAACTGCACACGCTCAATATTTCCGTGAGTGAGCCCACACGATCTAGTATCAAAATAATATGACCACCTACAGTAGCTCAAAAAAGTATCCGAACAGTATGGTTGATTACAGAATTCAGAAAAAATTAGTGATCTGGCAACCTTCGTGTCACGTGACACGAAGGTTGCCAGATCACTAATTTCTAAAAAAAATCGTTGCCAGATATTTTTTCTGAATTCTGTAATAAACCATAGTGTTCGGATACTTTTTTGTGCGACTGTACCCGAGGACCCCCCCCCCCCCTCCCCGAAAATACGGTCGTCTTATACGAAATCTCAAACTTCTCTGCCTGCTTTGAAACCGAAAATAGTTGTCTGTGAATAATTTTATTTTAGTCCCATAATATATGTCCAACACCAAAAAGCAAAATGGACGGGGGTGGCTCAGTCGGTAGCGCGCCAGGCTCGTAATCTGTAGTTCCCAGGTTCGAGTCCAGCTGGGTCAGCGTTGAGATTTATCTCCGCAAAATTCCCCGCCCTGCCTACGGTCAGTAGGGGACACCGATGGGCTTGGAAAGGCCGCCGTCCGTGGGATGGGACGTTAAGCCGTGGTCCCGTGTGCGGGAGAGCCATACCCTGTGCAGGTTAAAGAACACGCTGGATGGCCTTGACGGGAGGCTACCATCTGTCTCCCAACAGCTGTTCCAGTGGGTCCCCTCCCTCAACCTTCTCTGAGCCTTTCGGGGTCCATGTGACCTGGCCATTTAGCCCATGGTGTGCAAAAAAGTGCCGCTCAGAGGTAAAACAACCCAACCTATGGGGATTGACAGCATCCACACACACTTAACACTCGAGAGAGAAACCTATCTTGTTTAAGTCTCTACTAATTGTTCTTTATTCATCACATTAAACCTTGAACGTTTTTAGACCAAAACTCCACAGGGTGTAATTCGCTTTATTTTTTCAGTGTTACTTCAAACCGTGTATAAATTGTTAATTGTTTACACATAATTCTAAAATAATTTATTATTTCAACATTCGTTAATTTCACACAAGTTTCTTAAGACTGGAATTTCTGCTGTTGAATATTCCAGCTTCCATGATTCTAAGTGCAGAACGAATGCTGCTGAAAATCCTGATGTAGATGGATTTGACGGAGATCTTCATTTCCAGTAAACTCTTTTCTATAAAAGCTTACCTTAAAAGTTACGGTATTTTAAATTTTCAGTCATAGAAATTCTCTAATGATTTTTAGTGCTCTCTGTATTACATATGGGTTGGGTTGTTTTACCTCTGAGCGGCACTTTTTTTGCACACAATGGGCTAAATGGCCTGGTCACATGGACCCCGAAGGCTCAGAGAAGGTTGGGGGAGGGGACCCACTGGAACAGCTGTTGGGAGACAGATGGTAGCCTCCCGTCAACGCCATCCAGCGTGTTCTTTAACGTGCACAGTGTATGGCTCTCCCGCACACGGGGCCACGGCTTTACGTCCCATCCGAAGGACGGCGGCCTTTCCAAGCCCATCGGTGTCCCCTATTGACCGTGGGCAGGGCGGGGAATTTTGCGGAGATAAATCTCAACGCTGACCCAGCTGGGACTCGAACCTGGGAACTACAGATTACGAGCCTGATGCGCTACCGACTGAGCCACCCCGCCCAAAGACAAAGGAGGACATGCTTTTAATTTATGAAGTAAAATAAGTTTTTTCCTACCAAGTTTTATTTCAAGTACCGACTAACAGTTTAGTCACAAAAAGGCATCATTCTAATTATTAGGTACGCTTCAAAATATATGACGTGACGATTTTTATTCATACTTGATAAACAATCAAGGGTTATTTGGCCTTAAGTGGTATAGTGATTAGTAACTCTCTGCTGTTTCAGGAGGCAAACTTGGTGTGTTTCTACTAACTATAACTGAGGTTAATGATCAACAGTGACTTCGGTCTTTCTAGTGTATGCTCTTGTATGAGAAGGCTTGTACAGTCGCTCAAAAAAGTATCCGAACACTATGGCAGAATTCAGAAAAAATATCTGGCAACGATTTTTTTAGAAAGTAGTGATTTGGCAACTTTCGTGTCACGTGACACGAAGGTTTCCAGATCACTAATTTCTAAAAAAAATCGTTGCCAGATATTTTTTCTAAATTCTGTAATCAATCATGGTGTTCGGATACTTTTTTTGAGCGACTGTAGGTGGTCATATTATTTTGATACTAGATCGTATGGGCTCACTCACGGAAATATTGAGCGTGTGCAGTTGCCGTTCACAGCAAACTGGAGCGGTTGCGGTTAATGTTCACAGCACATTGGATCGTGTGAGCTCACAAAGACCTGGATCGTGTGGGCTCACTCACGGAAATATTGAGCGTGTGCAGTTACCGTTCACAGCAAACTGAAGCGTGTGCAGTAACTGCACACGCTCCAGTTTGCTGTGAACGGTAACTGGAGCGTGTACAGTTGCTGTACACGCTCCAGATATTTTTCCTGAATTCTGTAATCACGTGACACGAAGGTTTTCAGATCACTAATTTCTAAAAAAATCGTCGCCAGATATTTTTTCTGAATTCTGTAATCAACCATGGTGTTCGGATACTTTTTTTGAGCGACTGTAAGTGGTCATATTATTTTGATACTAGATCGTGTGGGCTCACTCACGGAAATATTGAGCGTGTGCAGTTACCGTTCACAGCAAACTGAAGCGTGTGCAGTAACTGCACACGCTCCAGTTTGCTGTGAACGGTAACTGGAGCGTGTACAGTTGCTGTACACGCTCCAGATATTTTTCCTGAATTCTGTAATCACGTGACACGAAGGTTTTCAGATCACTAATTTCTAAAAAAATCGTCGCCAGATATTTTTTCTGAATTCTGTAATCAACCATGGTGTTCGGATACTTTTTTGAGCGACTGTAGGTGGTCATACTATTTTGATACTAGATCGTGTGGGCTCACTCACGGAAATATTGAGCGTGTGCAGTTACCGTTCACAGCAAACTGGAGCGTGTGCAGTAACCTCTAGTTTGCTGTGAACGATAACTGGAGCGTGTACAGTTGCTGTACACGCTCCAGATATTTTTCCTGAATTCTGTAATCACGTGACACGAAGGTTGCCAGATCACTAATTTCTAAAAAAAAATCACTGTCAGATATTTTTTATGAATTCTGCAATCAGCCATAGTGTTCGGATACTTTTTTGAGCGACTGTACATATTAGGAGTAGTTCCTTAATTCCTTCGCTCTCCCTTTATGTCGCAAATAAAAAAATATAACTGCTGTCAGCTTTCATAGCTCCAACTATCGATGGATGGAAGCAAAGTTTTATGCAAATTTTCTAAAGCGCGTACTTCTTTGAATCTGGCACGTAAATTGCACACATTGAGATTACAAAATTTAACCTTTACAATAAGATAATTAATTTAGCATTCACGGTTTGTATTTACAGTGTATTATTTCACGGTTAAGAGTAAATTATATACTAGTCATAGGTTTAAGAAATTTAAAAAAAGACACTACAAAAGAAAGAGTGCCTTAATTTTAATTTAAAACATGTTCTAAGTTTATACAAAAAGGAGTTCGTCCTCCAAAAGGAGGACATGTGCTCCTTTTTTTAACCTTGTGTGCTCCCGAAATTTTGAAAAAACTCGAAGTGCTCTTTTAGCATCTCGCATCGATCAGGCAATCATCTAACCCTGGAATTTTTTTAAAAATTTCGGGAGCACACGAGATGAAAAAAAAAGGAGTACATACCCTCCTCTTGTAGGACGTATACCTATATAGAACCAAATCAGAATGACTCTATATAGGGTATACATTCTCTTTAGGACTGTATATGGCGTATCCTATATAGGACCAAATCAGTTACTTCTAATTATGTGACTGGTAGTATTTTAATTTAAGCAATAATAGTCATACATAATTATTTATATTGCTGTTTAATTATTTGAATGTCACATATTTTTAACGTCGAAATGTAAACCTAAATTTTATTTGTAATGGCTTATCTTTGGCTGAACGCGGCCATATTCTCCATGCTGACATGAAATCGACAAAATCGAGCCAAGCTGGTAGGCCACAGTTCGCTACCATGGGTTGGATCGTTTTACCTCTGAGCGCCACTTTTTTTTACGCACAATGGGACAAATGGCCAGGTCACAAGGATCCCGATGGCTCAGAGAAGGTTTGGGGAGGTGATTTATTGGACAGCTGTTAAGAGAAAGACTATAGCCTCCCGTCAAGGCCATCCAGTACGTTCTTTAATGTTCACAGGTATGTACAGTATCTAACGAATTGGGTTGTTTTACCTCTGAGCGGCACTACTTTGCACACCATGGGCTAAATGGCCACGTCTCAAGGACCTCGAAGGCTCAGAGAAGGTTGGAGGAGGGTACCCACTGGAACGGCTATTGGGAGACAGATGGTAGCCTTCCGTCAAGGCCATCCAGCGTGTTCTTTAACGTGGACAGAGTATGGCTCTCCCGCACGCGCTTAACATCCGATCCGACGGACGGCTGCCTTTCCAAGCCCATCAATGTCCCCTACTGACCATAGACAGGGCGGGAGTTTTCCGGAGATAAATCTCAACACTGGCCCAGCTGGGAAGGGCGGGGGGGGGGGGGGGGGGGGGGGGGGGCTCAGTCGGTAGCGCGCCAGGCTCGTAATCTGTAGTTCCCCGGTTCGAGTCCCAGCTGGGTCAGCGTTGAAATCGTCTCCGCAAAAATTCCCCGCCCTGTCCACGGTCAGTAGGGGACACCGATGGGCTTGGAAAGGACGCCGTCCGTCGGATGGGACGTTAAGCCGTGGCTCCGTGTGCGGGAGAGACATACCCTGTGCACGTTAAAGAACACGCTGGATGGCCTTGACGGGAGGCTACCATCTGTCTCCCAACAGCTGTTCCAGTGGGCCCCCTCCCCCAACCTTCTCTGAGCCTTCGGGGTTCATGTGACCTGGCCATTTAGCCCATGGTGTGCAAAAAAATGCCGCTCAGAGGTAAAACAACCCAACTAGGACTCGAACCTGGAAACTGTAGATAAGGGGCCTGGTGTGTTACCGACTGAGCCACCCCCGCCCATTCACTACCATGACTGATAGAATGTATTGCTTGTGGATATCACAAAATGACTTCTCGTTAAGCATGTTCGAAACTCCTACTCTAGGCCAGTACTTTTCGAAATGTCTAATGTGGTACATGCTCCGGAACTTCTGACCATGCGTTACTGAAGAATATCCTGTGCACGTTAAAAAACACGCTGAATGGCCTTGACGGGGGGCTACCATCTGTCTACCAACAGCTGTTCCAGTGGGTCCCCAACCTTCTCTGAGCCTTCGGGGTCCATGTGACCTGGCCATTTAGCCCATGGTGTGCAAAAAAGTGCCGCTCAGAGGTAAAACAACCCAATTCATTCAACATATTAAACACAATAATGCATAGAATCTTACCTAGAAAAGAGAATAGATTTATCTCCCTGTAATTATCACAACACAAGTGATATCAATTTGTTTTTGATAATATGATAATAATATCTAGTGAAACTTTAGAAAAAAAAAATCCCCTCAAGCAGCTGCTTGCCACAGAGGTCTGACAGGAGCCTGTCAGTTTATACGCCATAGTAGAAGGTCTGTGAGGATGGTGGGACCACAGCAGAAAAACGACACATACATCCATGTCATGTCCGGGGCTCGAACCCAGGTCCCTTAGATCACTAGCCAAGCGAGGTAACCACTCGGTCACGGGACGGACTTTAGAAACAACACCTTTATCATAAAAAAATCCAAAAATTCAGTAAGCCATGTGACAACAGAAACATTCCCAGCGCCAAACATTTAAGCGGTAGTTTCACCTACCCTTGGGGATTTGTGTAGTTTAATTTTGAAATGCCAAAGTAAGTTCAGAAGGCGATATAGAGACAATATTAAAATCAGTATTCAGTATCTTCATTTCAAACAATGGAAATTAGAACTAGACACATTGCTCAGAACATCTCTGAAATACTCAACGCATCTAGTCATGACAGAATCTTCAATCTTCACTATCGTTTTCCCTCAATCATGCCAGTCCATTTTTTCCCAAAGGAAACATTTTCTATCTGGGACAACTCTTTTCTGTTACAGCTGATACCACTGATTTTGTCAGCCAATCTATCAAGCCAAAGACTCCAACTCATCTTCCAAATGATCTCTTAGACGTTTAAGCTCATCCCTGAACTCTTTTCTTTCAGATGTTAAATCATTTTCTTATATCAAATGACTCTCTCTCTCTCCTTGTCTTCATTTTACGTAAAGTACTATTGGTTTGAAGAAAAGCCTGCTCAAAAGGTCCCTTTCTTCTTCAACCTCACTTGTAAGCAAACCATTGATTGTCCTAACGATTAAGGGGGGCGGCGCTCCAGGCTCGTAATCTGTAGTTCCCAGGTTCGAGTCCCAGCTGGGTGAGCGTTGAGACTTATCTCCGCAAAACTCCGCGCCCTGCCCACGGTCAGTAGGGGACACCGATGGGCTTGGAAAGACCGCCGTTCGTCGAATGGGACGTTAAGCCGTGGTCCCGTGTGCGGGAGAGCCATACCCTGTGGCCTTGACGGGAGGCTACCATCTATCTCCCGGCAGCTATTCCAGTGGGTCCCCTTCCCCAACCTTCTCTAAGCCTTCGGGGTCTTTGTGACCTGGCCATTTAGCCCATGGTGTTAAAAAAAGTGCCGCTCAGAGGTAAAACAACCCAACCCATAACGATTGAGCAATTTTTTCATGGTAATCTTTGACTACTTCTAATTCTTTGAGAACTCCATTGTTAGAGGTAATTTCTTTTTTAACCTTATGTAACTATTTTGAGAGCAGAAAAATCCACATAAGACCTGACATGGCGTACAACAGTATTTCTAATCTTGTACTTCATTAATTGTAACTGTTCAATAATCCATTTACGAAAATGTGAAATATGTTAATAAAAAATTTATAAAAATCCATATAAACAGTTACTTTTTGGGTAACGTATTTCAAGAAAGAGACATTCTGTGTCATCGTGCAATTTCAGATTTTGGAATTCTACACGATAATTCGAAAATGGGCTTCACTTGTAACTTTAAGCAATGCAAATTCGGAAACCTTCTGGTAGCCGCCACGCCCATACACATCGTGTATGAGGATTGCATGCTCCTGGCGGCAGTTATCCCGTGCCATGTAAGAGTGCAAGCAGACTAAAATCTGCCGTGTGGAAACTGCGTCTCTTAAATTATTGATTTACTCCGAGAACACGAATTCAGATGTGCTTAATTTGTTTCTACTAGAGCCTTGAAAAGCAAATTTAATCATCGGAAGTGCGTATAATTAACTTATTATTGCAATGATTGTAGTTTCTGCGGGACTCTCTTTGATCTGCAATAAGACTTTGTGCTAATGATTGAGAATGAAGATTAAAAGTTTTTAAATCGATATAATTATCTACCAGAATTTTTGTTAACTCTTTAAATAGTTTTTGTAAGTACAGGCAATTGACAGAAAAATGGAACCATCCTCATCTTAAGTCAATGGAGAATCAATTGGGTTGTTTTACATCTGAGTGGCACTTTTTTGCACACCATGGCTAAATGGCCAGGTCACATGGACCCCGAAGGCTCAGAGAAGGTTGGGGGAGGGGACCCACTGGAACAGCTGTTGGGAGACAGATGGTAGCCTCCCGTCAAGGCCATCCAGCGTGTTCTTTAACGTGCACAGGGTATGGCTCTCCAGCACACGGGGCTACGGGTTAACGTCCCATCCGACGGACGGCGGCCTTTCCAAGCCCATCGGTGTCCCCTACTGACCGTAGGCAGGGCGGGGAGATTTGCGGAGATAAATCTCAACGCTGACCCAGCTGGGACTCGAACCTGGGAACTACAGATTACGAGCCTGGCGCGCTACCGACTGAGCCACCCCCGCCCCAATGGAGAATCAAATTCGAGGTTCTATAACTGATAAAATATATTTTTTTGGAAACATATTGTGAAGACAAATATAAGGTATCAATTAAACTGTCTGAATTTCGATTTTGAAGAATATTCAATCAGTAGTTAAAGAGTCATAGAAGTTTGAATATTGAATAACAGTGGTGTCAATCACAAGAATTCACCTCAGAAGTTAATTACAACTTAAAAAAAAGTATTATTTCAAAACATTTAATAAAATAAGTGCATGTTTTAGAATTTTGTGCAAATAGTTCTTTCAATAATTGTCAGTGTTACACCAGTTTCTTAGGCCTGACTTTGATGCTGTTAAGTATTCGAGTTTCCAAAGCTCTTAAATACCCAACAAGCATTGTTGAAAAACGAGATCTAGGTAGATTTGAATGAGATTTAAATTCATCTAGTTCTATTTTCCTACAAAAAGCTTATTGTAAAAATTAATGATCTTCGAATTTGACCTCTCCATTGGCAATGTCTCCATTAACAGCTGTTTTTCATCATCTCTATATTCGCTATATTAAAATCAGTAGAACGGCCATATTCTTTGGAGTGATCCGATCGTCTTGAACTCATCACGGGGTCGTTGAACTATTTTAAAAATTGCTTAGACACTCTTTCACATTTGTTTGAATATTTTTCTACTTAAAACGGGTATTGTGTTAAGAATTGTAGTAAAATGAATATTCCGTTTCTTTAATATTGTGAAGGCCTTACATTTTCGCTTCTATTCTGCTTGTAAACGTTGTTGGGTTGTTTTACCTCTGAGCGACACTTTTTTTGCACACAATGGACACTTCACAAGGACCCCAAAGCTCAGAGAACGTTGGGAAAGGGAATCCACTAGACAGCTGTTAGAAGACAGATGGAAATCTCCCGTCAAGGCCATCCAGCGTGTTCTGTAATGAACACGCTGGATGGCCTTGACGGGAGATTCATCCAGCGTGTTCTGTAATGTTCACAGGCAGGGTCGTCGCCAGATTAGATCGCGCTATGACTCAAACAATTAAATATCGCCTCTGATGGATTATAAGGCAAAAATATAAGAAAATCTCCAATTGCTATTTTGTTTTTATTACGAGAGAAATATTAATGCAAAACTATTATATAATAATATTAATTGCGATCAATCCTAATGAAAAATGAATCCCCAAAATGATAAATATAACGTAAATTAAGCAAAATTGGTTAAGGAAAAGTGAATGGGTGGCCCATCCCAAGCCCCGTGAGGCAGGCTGCCTCTAGGCTACACCCCGTCAACGATACTGTTCGCAGGGTATGGTATCCCTCTCTAAAAATAATGTAATATAAAATCAAATGGAGCATATAATAATTATTATAACACATCTATTTACATATTCATTTATAAAAAATTACATCAAATATTTACAATCAAATTTTGAATGGAAACAACAAGAAGAAAATAAAAATAATTTTGAAATCTACCAAACATTATCAAGGAGTCTAACAAACCCGTTCAGGTCATTAAATAAGTTACATAGGAATAAGAATGTTGCAACATTAGTTTCCACCTCAGGACAATTTGATACTCATTTTTTATCTCATTGCTTCATTCATCGAGTATGATCTTTTTCCTCTTTGTTCGATCCAGAGGACAGTCATTAGCCATGACCGCCATTCTCTGCCTCAACATTTCGCTGCTCTCTTTGTTTCACGAGGGATCTTTTTGCTGCTCCTCCTCCTCCTCACCTCATCATCACACCGAGATGCTTTTTCTTCTGCAGTGGGCAACTTGAGTGCCAAGTAAGGTATTTCTCAGCCAAAACAACAGTACCCGGTTGCAGGCCCAGATTACTGCTGTTAGCGAGATTGGTGGCCACAGGAAAGAGCCCATTTCCTTGATGTTGGATGCTTGTCATTACTAGAGGTCAGCACTGCCTCCATCAGTCCACACACGTGAGATCTGTCCTGCTGATACTGCCAGTGACCGGCCGGCTCGGACCACGTGCCATTACTGCTGATTAATTGAAAAGGGAACGTTTCCTAGGATGCGAAGCTTTGGGAATTCCAATCGTTAATAATGCCAATTGGTCGTCAGCAGAAATGGAAGGAAATGCCATAGAATATGGGACTCTTGAAAGAGAGGATGCTATTTGTGGATCAGAGTTCCTAAGGATGTTTCTTCACTACTGTGATTATCACCATCGTCCATTTCAAAGAAAGCAGACTTTCTGTAATATGCATATTTAATTTTCCACTTAAAGATAAAGTAATAGTAGCTATTAGTGATGAGGACTGTATTGTCATTAAATAATTTAAATGGAGTAACTAATGGAGTAATGAGGCGGTGTTTGGCTCCGTCACCGCCTTTCCTTCAGTCGCAGGGATGGGGTTGGCTCAGTCAGTAGCACAACAGGCTGGGAAATCGGCAGTTCCCAGGTTCGAGTCCCACCTGGGCCAGCATAGAGATTTGTCTCCGCGAAATCCCCCCCCCCCATGCCCTCAGTCAGAAAGGAGCTACCGATGGGCTTGGAAAGGCCGATGTCCGTTGAATGGGACGTTAAGCCGTGATTCCACGTGCAGGACAAAGGTTAAGCCCAGATTCCCCGAGCATGTTAAAGAACACCATTTTAAGTAAAAGTAGCCATGATGGGATGATTCCCTCTGGCTCTTAACAGCTATCCAGTGGCATTCCTTCCACAACCTTTTCGGGGCGGGCATGGCTCAATCGGTGGCGTGCAGGCTCGTAATCTTTAGTTCCCAGGTTCGAGTCCCAGTTGGGCGAGCGTTGATTTATCTCCGCAAAACTCTCTTCCCTGCCCACGGTAAATAGAGGACACCGATGGGTTTAGAAAGGTCGCCGTCCGTCGGATAGGACGTTAAGCCGTAGCCCTATGGGGTAGAGCCATACCCTCTTCACGTTAAAGAACACAATGGATGGTCTTGACTGGAAGCTGCCATCTGCTTCCTAACAGCTGTTTCAGTGAGTCCCCTCCCCCAATCTTCTCCGAGCCCTCGGGTTCCTTGTAACCTAGCCATTTAGCCCATTGTATGCAAAAAAAAGTGCCGCTTAAAGATACGAAAACAACCCAACCCAAATCTCATTCGGTGCAGAAAAATACCGCTCGCAGATAAAACAACTCAACCCTTTCAAGATGTCATAAAGTCTGAAAATTTTCAAAACGTTAAATCGCTTAAAGTCACTTTCTGTAAGTCCGTACTCTTAAAGACACAAAAAAAGCGGTTTTAAAAAAAAAGGTTTGGAATCGAAGAAAACCCATCTGGACTTCTGTATCTCGCGCCTGCTGTCACTTCCACGCTGCTTGTTACCACGAGCGAGTCTTGATGCATCGCTGACGACGTCAATTCAGGCCGCGTCATCTTCCTCGAGATTTACTCTTATTAAAGAAAGGTCGCGAGACATTAGATCTCTTTCTGGTAAAGGCCAAGCGATCAATCACCGACTAATCACCGCCTAGTGTGAGAATTGGCAGCTGGAATTCATTCCATTAGGAGTGGCTATTACTTTGACTTACTGGCATAAAGGATTACATTTTTTTTCTCCAAACCTAATTGACCTGCATGAAGGACAAACGAAAACTCCCCTTTTTCTGATGGGAGTCCACCTATCTCATGGGGATAGAAGCCTCTGGAAAGTAGGTTCTGTTCGGCCTCTCTCTCAAAAAAGAGAAACAAAGTCCTAGTGTTTATAATTACAAAAGTTGGGTTGGGTTGTTTTACCTCTGAGCGGCACTTTTTTGCACACCATGGGCTAAATGGCCAGGTCACATGGACCCCGAAGGCTCAGAGAAGGTTGGGGGAGGGGACCCACTGGAACAGCTGTTGGGAGACAGATGGTAGCCTCCCGTCAAGCCATCCAGCGTGTTCTTTAACGTGCACAGGGTATGTCTCTCCCGCACAGGTAACCACGGCTTAACGTCCCATCCGACGGACGGCAGCCTTTCCAAGCCCATCGGTGTCCCCTACTGACCGTGGGCAGGGCGGAGAATTTTGCGGAGATAAATCTCAACGCTGACCCAGCTGACTTCGAACCTGGGAACTACAGATTACGAGCCTGGAGCGCTACCGACTGAGCCTCCGCCCCTAATTACAAAAGTATTTTTTTTTAAATTGGGAAATAAATGAACACGAGCGTGAAAAGAAATACTCTTTTTATAAGCAGGGACGGATCTAGAAAAAATTAAGGGCGAGCAACAGACTCGATTTTCATTTATTATTTCCTCCTCCATTTTAAAGATCTTTAAAAAAATTATTAAAAAACGCATGAAATATACAGTCGCTCAAAAAAGTATCCGAACACTATGGTTGATTGCAGAATTCAGAAAATATATCTGGCAATGATTTTTTTTAGAAATTAGTGATCTGGCAACCTTCGTGTCACGTGATTACAGAATTCCGAAAAAAATACCTGGAGCAACTGTACACGCAGATTCCAGTTACCGTTCACAGCAAACGAAAACTCCGTTCACAGCAAACTGGTTACCGTTCACAGCAAACTGAAGTTTGCTGTGAACGGTAACTGCACACGCTCAATATTTCCGTGAGTGAGCCCACACGATCCAATGTGCTGTGAACATTAACCGCAACCGCTCCAGTTTGCTGTGAACATTAACCGCAACCGCTCCAGTTTGCTGTGAACGGTAACTGCACACGCTCAATATTTCCGTGAGTGAGCCCACACGATCCAGGTCTTTGTGAGCTCACACGATCCAATGTGCTGTGAACATTAACCGCAACCGCTCCAGTTTGCTGTGAACGGTAACTGCACACGCTCCATATTCATTGCATTATATATTCATACGCATTATATATATTAAAAAGTATCCGAACACTATGGTTGATTACAGAATTCAGAAAAAATATCTGGTGACGATTTTTTTAGAAATTAGTGATCTGGCAACCTTCATGTCACGTAACCTACCATGTTCGGTTGCCATCCATTAAATATTCCTCCTCTTCCCCATCCTTATGATCTCATCCTTTAGCAACTGAATAATTTTGGTTAGCTGAAGTGCAAGTATATCATCAAAGCACGCCATTAACGACTGCTGCCGAAGCAATGAAATCACTTTCCTTGCGTGTTATAGACTTGAGCGATTTATAGTGATCGAGTAATTCCATAGATTGCTTCTCTATATGACCTTCTTCGCGTAATTATTTACGTTCAGAGTTGGAAGTTATATTTGATTCAGCTTGTGGTTGAGTGTGGAAGTTTGCTTCTAGTTAATGTCGAGTAAATAACGGCCTTGCAAATCAGTGCTCTGGAAGTGAGAGAAGTTTCCTTTTTTCATTACAACTGAAGCTGTCTCCGAAGTAATGATGTGGATTTTCTGTAAACATTTGGATCAGAAAGCATTTCGATCATCTGGTGGATGTTATTGGAATCATGTTTAGTAGACAAAACTTGGAAAGTATACAATCTTCGATTTTACGTGATCTGCAAATATGTCGAGCTTTTCCAAGTGCCAAAATAGTTGATGTAAAAAGAAATATTGAAACGAATTTTTAGAAGATACTGGAAAAAAACAACAGAAAAATTAAATTTCATGAAATGAATGCAGAAGAAAACAAAAATAATTCGGTAAATGTATAAATAATAATGTAAAATAATATAATACATTATTGTTTATAGAGATTATTATTTTATAAGAATATTACTATGTATAATATATAGTAATAAATAATTTTGTATTTAATAAAATACAGAATAATGGAAAATTATAAACTTATTTTAACTTCAAAAACCTTTCATTTTTAGTAAAAAAATACGATTTATTTTAAAAGAATATTAAATAAAAAAAGAAGTAAATATTATTCCAAAGTTCACATGTAATATATTTCAGATTGTTCAAAAAAATTATAACCAATAAATCAGGTTCGAACAGTCCCGTGGACGAATGGTTAGCGCTCTTTTTGGCTGCCGATCAAAGTAACCTGAGTTCGAGTCCCGGGTAAGCATGCATGTTTGTGCTGTTTTTCTGCCGAAGTCCCTTCACCCTCACAGACCCTACACTATGACGTATTAAACTGACAGGCTCCTGTCAGAACTCTGTGGCAAGCAGCTGCTTGAATGGGTATTTATTTATTTTATTATATTTTAACTCATGTTCAAATTGTTAAGTCTGTTTGTTTGTCAAAAAATTATAACCAATTCAAATTGGCAAGTCTGGCTTAGTTGAGGTGGCAAAAAAGTGAGTTAAGCTATTTGCAATTGCAGCCCTCCCCATTTAAATACCAAAGCCACAATCTAGATCAAAGTTTCCCAAACTGGGCGGTCAGTAGGGGACACCGATGAGCTTGGAAAGGCCGCCGTCCGTCGGATGGGACGTTAAGCCGTGGCCCCGTGTGCGGGAGAGCCATACCCTGTGCACGTTAAAGAACACGCTGGATGGCCTTGACGGGAGGCTACCATCTGTCTCCCAACAGCTGTTCCAGTGGGTCCCCTCCCCCAACCTTCTCTGAGCTTTCGGGGTCCATGTGACCTGGCCATTTAGCCCATGGTGTGCAAAAAAGTGCCGCTCAGAGGTAAAACAACCCAACCCAAAGTGGGCGATACCGCCCCCTGGGGGGGGGGGGCGCTGGAACGATCCAGGGGGTCGGTAGTAGCCTCGGGTGCAATTGGGGGGCGTTGGAAGTATAAGGAAAGAAGGGAAGATAAGAAATTTTTGAAAACCCGTTCGTACATATTTCATCTGTTGTGTAACATAGAGTTAAAGTCACATTGATTACTTTATTTTCCAAATAAGCACATAAAATTATCCTTCGTTATCTTAATTTTCTGCGTATAATGCGAATGTTACTATGGTTGATTCTAATAAATAATTTTATAACTTCAAGCTTCCAGGTATCTTATTTACAACAACATCTTTCTTTACTATGTTGTAGGACGCAGGTAGAAATATAGCTACATAAAAGAACGCAAATTTATCACTGCATCTTTCTGTTTGTTCGCTTAAAGAAGGTAGACTTCCAGGGGGACGCTGAATAATTTTTTTTTTTCTGAAAAAGGGGCGGTAGGACAAATAAGTTTGGAACCTCTGATCTAGATTAACAGTTCCCAATCATTTTCACATCGCGGCACATGTAGTATTTGATTCACTTCGTCGCGGCACACCTCGCACTGGACTCACTTCCTCTTGTTTAGCTTACACAGGGTATGTCTGTTCTGCACATGGGGCCAAGGCCATATGGCCCATCCGATGTGCGGCGGCCTTTCATGGCCGTTTAGTGTTCCGGCCATTTAGCGTTCCCATTAATGTTCCGGTATTTTCGGTAACTTGGCCATTTAGCCCATTGTTTGTGAAAAAAGTGCCGCTCAGAGGTAAAACAACTCAACAACTTTATTCTCCTTTCCAACGCAAAAATAAACTTTAAAACACGGAACGAATTTCTTCTCCACTTCGCACCTCCCAAAACATCCTCAGGAAAACAAAAATGGGCAATTTCAAAGAGTAAATTGTTGCAGTTATAAATGAGCCACGAGGAGGAGATACAAAGTTTAACTAGCCATGAAAGTCAGCGACCCACAGATCATCGCGGTTTGATTTAGGAATAAAATCATCGTTCCGCCCGTTGCAACTTGTCTTTCCTTACAAGTTCATTTTCTTCTGCGGCGATGCTGGCGGTCACCGCAGAGAAAAGGCGAGCCTGCTGGGTAGGAAGAAAAGGAAATTCTCCTGAGGAAAAAGAAAAAAAGAACACGAAGTCCATTGAGCTGTGGGGGGAGGATGTCTTGTGGGGGAGACGCGATTGGAAACCGAAGCCCACGCCTCTCGCTGAGGAAAGAGATGCCGAAGTCTTTATTGATCGCTCTCTTTCCGACAGCCATGTGGCAATCCTGGTGGCAA
Organism: Ryuthela nishihirai; assembly: GCA_038380435.1. Classification (NCBI taxonomy): domain Eukaryota; kingdom Metazoa; phylum Arthropoda; class Arachnida; order Araneae; family Heptathelidae; genus Ryuthela; species Ryuthela nishihirai. Next base: position 6,178,264 of record JAWZYU010000004.1, read on the forward strand.
CGCTCGTGCGTTCGCTCTTTGGCCAGCAGATGGCTCGAGCTCTTTCGGGGATGTTTTTATGCGCGTGGTACCATGCAACGACGCGTAGCTGGTTAAACCAGCGGGAAGCGTTTAGGAGACGAGAATGGCTTGAGCAGAGATGCTGAAGCGTTGGAGCTCGGACTTCGCACGACGTCGGGCTTTCGCATCGATACCGGATGACGATCTTCATCTTGACTGTTTTCACAGATTGTTGACTCCCGATGAAGGTGATGTGGAGCGAATGAGCGTGGGGATGCAAGAGTTTGCTCTTCGTGCTCCGTGGGGATTGACAATAGCTTTGTGGAGATGAACGAAGCTGATCTCAGAGGATGCAGTGTGGCAGCAGATGCTGCTATTATTCAGGAACTTGGGAGTCTGGAGGAATGTTTTCGTGGTAGAGGGGACAAAACTCTAGAAAAGATTATTAGGGGAGAACACACAAAATTTGCACAAAAACAAATCAATGTTTCGAATAGAAATAATTAGGTCTATCTCGTTCATTAATGAGCAAAGCTGCGAATAATGCAATCATGCATATGTCGTGTCATTGTACAACTAAGGATGCCCGAAAACTAAACCGGAAAGGAAAAACTTATTATTAAAAATACTCGTAAAAATGTTTTTCACATTAATAAATAAAAAATAAATTATATACTTTCGGAAAGAAATATCAAGATTGAATTTCGTCAAGGGAAAAACGACAATTGTTGGTATACCTGAAATTACTGAACGTAAATTGTTCAATCACTTTTCCAGAGTCTTACAAAAGTCAGCTGGTAGCAGCCCAGTCTAGTAATCTATAATTCAGGAGTTCGAGTCTCAACTGCGCTTGCGTTGTTCTCCGCTTCCATTTTGCTAGCCGTCCTTCAGATAAGACTTAAGCCATGGCCCCGTGTGAAAGAGAGGCATATCCTGTGCACATTAAAGAACACACTGGATGGCCAGGGTGGCTTCATTTGTCTCCTAACAACTAACCAGTGGGTCCCCTTCTCTCACCACCCTTCCCATGGTCAGAAAGGGACACTGATGGGCTTGAAAAGGCGGCCGGCCGTCGGATAGGACGTTAAGCCGTGGACCCGTGTGCAGGAGAGCCGTACCCTGTGCATGTTAAAGAACACGCTGGATGGCCTTGACGGAAGGCTACCATCTGTCTCCCAACAGCTGTTCCAGTGGGTCCCCTCCCCTAATCTTGTCTGAATCTTCGGGGTCCTTGAGACCTGGCCATTTAGCCCATTGTGTGCAAAAAAGTGCCGCTCAAAAGTAAAACAACCCAACCGAACCCTTCTCTCAACCTTCTCTGAACCTTCAGGGTCCTTATGACCTGGCCATTTAGCCCATTGTGTGCAAAAAAGTGCCACTCAAAGGTAAAACAACCCAACCGAACCTTTCTCTCAACCTTCTATGAACCTTCAGGGTCTTTATGACCTGGCCATTTAGCCCATTGTGTGCAAAAAAGTGCCGCTCAAAAGTAAAACAACTGAATAGAACCCTTCTCTCAACCTTCTCTGAACCTTCAGGGTCTTTATGACCTGGCCATTTAGCCCATTGTGTGCAAAAAAGGGCCACTCAAAGGTAAAACAACCGAACCGAACCCTTCTCTCAACCTTCTCTGAACCTTCAAGGTCCTTATGACCTGGCCATTTAGCCCATTGTGTGCAAAAAAGTGCCACTCAAAGGTAAAACAACCGAATCGAACCCTTCTCTGAACCTTCTCTGAACCTTCAGGATCCTTGTGACCTGGCCATTTAGCCCATTGTGTGCGAAAAAGTGCCGCTTAAAAATAAAACAACCCAACTGAACCCTTATCTCAACCTTCTCTGAACCTTCAGGATCCTTATGACCTGGCCATTTAGCCCATTGTGTGCAAAAAAGTGCCGCTCACAAGTAAAACAACCCAACCGAACCCTTATCTCAACCTTCTCTGAACCTTCAGGGTCCTTATGGCCTGGCCATTTAGCCCATTGTATGCGAAAAAGTGCCGCTCAAAAGCAAAACAACCCAACCCTTCTCTCAACCTTTTCTGAACCCTCAGGGTCCTTGTGACCTGGCCATTTACACATTTGTGTGCAAAATAAATGCTGGTCAGAGCTAAAGAAAATGAACTGTTTTTTAAAATGAATATCAGTGCATCACTTGAGATAGGGAAGCTTCAATCCTAAAAAATGAAGCTTTCATTGCCTCACAGAAAGCTTTAAGTAACTGCCTGATAAAAATCATCTTACTCTCGAAAGAAACGTTTCGAGAGTCGATAAAAACGCTCTGGTTTCGTAGCTAACTTCCTTCGGTGATGTTGTACCTCGACCACATCGTCAGTTATCTGGGAACTGCTTGAAGAAATCGCTCCAGCAGTTGAAAAATAATGAGCCGAAGTCGAAGACGAAGAAACTCTCGAAAATCAACATATCCTCATTATCCTGATTACTAGGAACCTGATTCGTGACTCCCGTTTAAGATTTAATGATGTCTCGGATTTCTTCAACAAATGATAATTGTTGTTCTTATTCTGCAGGGGAAATGTTTAAGCAGATGAAAGTCTCTCTGACCCGTGAGAGTTTTTCTTTGCTCTTTCGTTGACAACTTATTTCATTCGGAAATTGATAAAGAAGAGGACTTATTAATGATTGCGAAAAACTGAAACTGAGCTGCAGCCAAGGAAAATAAAGATGATGACTTTGCGAATGCCACTACGTGACTTCTTTCATTTGCATATTATTTTTTTTGTGATCGCAGCAAATCTTCTTTCCCTTCGAAAGAGTGATGATTGTGAGAAAAAGCAAAGTTTTTTTTATAATGCAAACATGAAAACTTAAACGCTTTCTAATTATATTTTGCTTAAAAACTTCGAAGTGTTTAAAAACTCAGATTTAATGGCTTTTAATAAAATCTTCTGCTTTCGTGAATATTATTAAGAAATGAAAATGTTATACATTCCTTTTATTACGTAAGAAGGTGGCCTTTTATTTATTTCTGAAATAAATTTATCATAATTCAAGATTGGGGGCTTGTGAGAATCAAATGCAGAATTTGCCTCTCCTGTTGAAATCAAATCCGTCTCGTGGCTGAATTGTTAGCGCGCTTGGCTAGTGATCTAAGGAACCTGGGTTCGAGTCTCGGGCAAGGTATGGATATTGTGTTGTTTTTCTTTTGAAGTCCCACCATCCTCACAAACCTTCTACTATGGCGTATAAACTAACAGGCTCCTGTTAGACCTCTGTGGCAAGCAGCAGCTTGAGGGGGGGGATTTTTTTTTTTATTGGAATCAGAAAAAGTTTTTTTTATTGCATTTCGCCGTCCCCAACGAGCGGGGCGGGGGTGGCTCAGTCGGTAGCGCGCCAGGCTCGTAATCTGTAGTTCCCAGGTTCGAGTCCCAGCTGGGTCAGCGTTGAGATTTATCTCCACAAAATTCCCCGCCCTGCTCACGGTCAGTAGGGGATACCGATAGGCTTGAAAAGGCCGCCGTCCGTCGGATGGGACGTTAAGCCGTGGCCCCGTGTGCGGGAGAGCCATACCCTGTGCACGTTAAAGAACACGCTGGATGGCCTTGACGGGAGGCTACCATCTGTCTCCCAACAGCTGTTCCAGTGGGTCCCCTCCCCCAACCTTCTCTGAGCCTTCGGGGTCCATGTGACCTGGCCATTTAGCCCATGGTGTGCAAAAAAGTGCCGCTCAGAGGTAAAACAACCCAACCCCAACTAGCATACTTTTTGCCACATAAAGTAAATCTATTCTTAGCAGCTACATATTTTTATAGCTGCTAAAAGTGATTAGTTAGAACCCCCTCTCCCCCGAAAAAAAATAAATAAATAATACACAAAACACATAATAAACAAAATTTTTGGTTTTGATTTTATATTGAAAAAAATATATTTATTAGTTTTTTTTGCCGTTCCGTCAGATTTAATTTCCTACTGCCTCAATGGGGCGGGGGTGGCTCAGTCGATAGTGCGCCTGGCTCGAAATCAGCAGTTCCCAGGTTCGAGTCCCAGCTGGACCAGGGTTGAGATTTATCTCTGCAAAACTCTCTGACCTGCCGCCGTCAGTAGGGGGACACCGATGGCCCTGGAAAGGCCGCCGTCCGTCGGATGGGACGTTAAGCCGTGTGCGAGAGAGAGCCATACCCTGTGCACGTTAAAGAATACTCTGGACGGACTTTGACGTGAGACTATCATCTGTCTCGCAACAGCTGTTCCAGTGGGTCCCCTCAACCTTCTCTGGACCTTCGGGGTCCTTGCGACCTGGCCATTTAGGTTACTGTACGTAAAAAAATGCTGCTCAGAGGTAAAGGAACGTAACCCATTTACAGGTTACGTGACCGGTATATTTTTCAAAATAAAGTGAAAAAAAGATGATTTCCAAATGCTCCTCACACACCATCTTGAACCTTTTTCTCGCCCTCCCTCTGGACCTTCTTCTCGCACCCTTCTTGACCCTCATTTCGTATTCCCTCTTGACTCTCTTCTCGCATTTCTTTTGGACCCTCTTCTCGTATTCCCTCTTGACTCTCTCTTCTCGAACCCCCTCTGGACCCTCATCTCGTATTCCCTCTTGACTCTCTTCTCGCACCTCACTTGACCCTCTTCTCGTATTCCTTCTTGACTCTCTTCTCGCATTTCTTTTGGACCCTCTTCTCGCACCCCCTCTGGACCCTCATCTCGTATTCCCTCTTGACTCTCTTCTCGCACCTCACTTGACCCTCATCTCGTATTCCCTCTTGACTCTCTTCTCGCATTTCTTTTGGACCCTCTTCTCGTATTCCCTCTTGACTCTCTCTTCTCGAACCCCCTCTGGACCCTCATCTCGTATTCCCTCTTGACTCTCTTCTCGCACCTCACTTGACCCTCATCTCGTATTCCCTCTTGACTCTCTTCTCGCATTTCTTTTGGACCCTCTTCTCGCACCCCCTCTGGACCCTCATCTCGTATTCCCTCTTGACTCTCTTCTCGCACATCACTTGACCCTCATTTCGTATTCCCTCTTGACTCTCTTCTCGCATTTCTTTTGTACCCTCTTCTCGTATTCCCTCTTGACTCTTTCTTCTCGAACCCCCTCTGGACCCTCATCTCGTATTCCCTCTTGACTCTTTTCTCGCACCTCACTTGACCCTCTTCTCGTATTCCTTCTTGACTATCTTCTCGCATTTCTTTTGGACCCTCTTCTCGCACCCCCTCTGGACCCTCATCTCGTATTCCCTCTTGACTCTCTTCTCGCACCTCACTTGACCCTCATCTCGTATTCCGTCTTGACTCTCTTCTCGCACCTCACTTGACCCTCATCTCGTATTCCCTCTTGACTCTCTTCTCGCATTTCTTTTGGACCCTCTTCTCGTATTCCCTCTTGACTCTCTCTTCTCGAACCCCCTCTGGACCCTCATCTCGTATTCCCTCTTGACTCTCTTCTCGCACCTCACTTGACCCTCTTCTCGTATTCCTTCTTGACTCTCTTCTCGCATTTCTTTTGGACCCTCTTCTCGCACCCCCTCTGGACCCTCATCTCGTATTCCCTCTTGACTCTCTTCTCGCACCTCACTTGACCCTCATCTCGTATTCCCTCTTGACTCTCTTCTCGCATTTCTTTTGGACCCTCTTCTCGTATTCCCTCTTGACTCTCTCTTCTCAAACCCACTCTGGACCCTCATCTCGTATTCCCTCTTGACTCTCTTCTCGCACCTCACTTGACCCTCATTTCGTATTCCCTCTTGACTCTCTTCTCGCATTTTTTTGGACCCTCTTCTCGTATTCCCTCTTGACTCTCTCTTCTCGAACCCCCTCTGGACCCTCATCTCGTATTCCCTCTTGACTCTCTTCTCGCACCTCACTTGACCCTCATCTCGTATTCCCTCTTGACTCTCTTCTCGCATTTCTTTTGGACCCTCTTCTCGCACCCCCTCTGGACCCTCATCTCGTATTCCCTCTTGACTCTCTTCTCGCACATCACTTGACCCTCATTTCGTATTCCCTCTTGACTCTCTTCTCGCATTTCTTTTGTACCCTCTTCTCGTATTCCCTCTTGACTCTTTCTTCTCGAACCCCCTCTGGACCCTCATCTCGTATTCCCTCTTGACTCTTTTCTCGCACCTCACTTGACCCTCTTCTCGTATTCCTTCTTGACTATCTTCTCGCATTTCTTTTGGACCCTCTTCTCGCACCCCCTCTGGACCCTCATCTCGTATTCCCTCTTGACTCTCTTCTCGCACCTCACTTGACCCTCATCTCGTATTCCGTCTTGACTCTCTTCTCGCACCTCACTTGACCCTCATCTCGTATTCCCTCTTGACTCTCTTCTCGCATTTCTTTTGGACCCTCTTCTCGTATTCCCTCTTGACTCTCTCTTCTCGAACCCCCTCTGGACCCTCATCTCGTATTCCCTCTTGACTCTCTTCTCGCACCTCACTTGACCCTCTTCTCGTATTCCTTCTTGACTCTCTTCTCGCATTTCTTTTGGACCCTCTTCTCGCACCCCCTCTGGACCCTCATCTCGTATTCCCTCTTGACTCTCTTCTCGCATTTCTTTTGGACCCTCTTCTCGTATTCCCTCTTGACTCTCTCTTCTCAAACCCACTCTGGACCCTCATCTCGTATTCCCTCTTGACTCTCTTCTCGCACCTCACTTGACCCTCATTTCGTATTCCCTCTTGACTCTCTTCTCGCATTTTTTTGGACCCTCTTCTCGTATTCCCTCTTGACTCTCTCTTCTCGAACCCCCTCTGGACCCTCATCTCGTATTCCCTCTTGACTCTCTTCTCGCACCTCACTTGACCCTCATCTCGTATTCCCTCTTGACTCTCTTCTCGCATTTCTTTTGGACCCTCTTCTCGCACCCCCTCTGGACCCTCATCTCGTATTCCCTCTTGACTCTCTTCTCGCACATCACTTGACCCTCATTTCGTATTCCCTCTTGACTCTCTTCTCGCATTTCTTTTGTACCCTCTTCTCGTATTCCCTCTTGACTCTTTCTTCTCGAACCCCCTCTGGACCCTCATCTCGTATTCCCTCTTGACTCTTTTCTCGCACCTCACTTGACCCTCTTCTCGTATTCCTTCTTGACTATCTTCTCGCATTTCTTTTGGACCCTCTTCTCGCACCCCCTCTGGACCCTCATCTCGTATTCCCTCTTGACTCTCTTCTCGCACCTCACTTGACCCTCATCTCGTATTCCGTCTTGACTCTCTTCTCGCACCTCACTTGACCCTCTTCTCGTATTCCCTCTTGACTCTCTTCTCGCACCTCACTTGACCCTCTTCTCGTATTCCCTCTTGACTCTCTTCTCGCATTTCTTTTGGACCCTCTACTCGCACCCCCTCTGGACCCTCATCTCGTATTCCCTCTTGACTCTCTTCTCGCACCTCACTTGACCCTCATCTCGTATTCCCTCTTGACTCTCTTCTCGCATTTCTTTTGGACCCTCTTCTCGCACCCCCTATGGACCCTCATCTCGTATTCCCTCTTGACTCTCTTCTCGCACCTCACTCGACCCTCTTCTCGTATTCCTTCTTGACTCTCTTCTCGCATTTCTTTTGGACCCTCTTCTCGCACCCCCTCTGGACCCTCATCTCGTATTCCCTCTTGACTCTCTTCTCGCACCTCACTTGACCCTCATCTCGTATTCCCTCTTGACTCTCTTCTCGCATTTCTTTTGGACCCTCTACTCGCACCCCCTCTGGACCCTCATCTCGTATTCCCTCTTGACTCTCTTCTCGCACCTCACTTGACCCTCATCTCGTATTCCGTCTTGACTCTCTTCTCGCACCTCACTTGACCCTCATCTCGTATTCCCTCTTGACTCTCTTCTCGCATTTCTTTTGGACCCTCTTCTCGCACCCCCTCTGGACCCTCATCTCGTATTCCCTCTTGACTCTCTTCTCGCACCTCACTTGACCCTCTTCTCGTATTCCTTCTTGACTCTCTTCTCGCATTTCTTTTGGACCCTCTTCTCGCACCCCCTCTGGACCCTCATCTCGTATTCCCTCTTGACTCCCTTCTCGCACCTCACTTGACCCTCATCTCGTATTCCCTCTTGACTCTCTTCTCGCATTTCTTTTGGACCCTCTTCTCGTATTCCCTCTTGACTCTCTCTTCTCAAACCCACTCTGGACCCTCATCTCGTATTCCCTCTTGACTCTCTTCTCGCACCTCACTTGACCCTCTTCTCGTATTCCTTCTTGACTCTCTTCTCGCATTTCTTTTGGACCCTCTTCTCGCACCCCCTCTGGACCCTCATCTCGTATTCCCTCTTGACTCTCTTCTCGCATCTCACTTGACCCTCTTCTGGTATTCCCTCTTGACTCTCTTCTCGCATTTCTTTTGGACCCTCTACTCGCACCCCCTCTGGACCCTCATCTCGCATTCCCTCTTGACTCTCTTCTCGCACCTCACTTGACCCTCTTCTCGTATTCCCTCTTGACTCTCTTCTCGCATTTCTTTTGGACCCTCTACTCGCACCCCCTCTGGACCCTCATCTCGTATTCCCTCTTGACTCTCTTCTCGCACCTCACTTGACCCTCATCTCGTATTCCCTCTTGACTCTCTTCTCGCACCTCACTTGACCCTCATCTCGTATTCCCTCTTGACTCTCTTCTCGCATTTCTTTTGGACCCTCTTCTCGCACCCCCTATGGACCCTCATCTCGTATTCCCTCTTGACTCTCTTCTCGCACCTCACTTGACCCTCTTCTCGTATTCCTTCTTGACTCTCTTCTCGCATTTCTTTTGGACCCTCTTCTCGCACCCCCTCTGGACCCTCATCTCGTATTCCCTCTTGACTCTCTTCTCGCACCTCACTTGACCCTCATCTCGTATTCCCTCTTGACTCTCTTCTCGCATTTCTTTTGGACCCTCTTCTCGCACCCCCTCTGGACCCTCATCTCGTATTCCCTCTTGACTCTCTTATCGCACCTCACTTGACCCTCATCTCGTATTCCCTCTTGACTCTCTTCTCGCACCTCACTTGACCCTCATCTCGTATTCCCTCTTGACTCTCTTCTCGCATTTCTTTTGGACCCTCTTCTCGCACCCCCTATGGACCCTCATCTCGTATTCCCTCTTGACTCTCTTCTCGCACCTCACTTGACCCTCTTCTCGTATTCCTTCTTGACTCTCTTCTCGCATTTCTTTTGGACCCTCTTCTCGCACCCCCTCTGGACCCTCATCTCGTATTCCCTCTTGACTCTCTTCTCGCACCTCACTTGACCCTCTTCTAGCATTCCCTCTTGACCCTCTTCTCTCACCCCCTTTGGACTCTCTTCCCCCACCCCCTTGGACTCACTTCTCTCACCTCTTGAACCCTCTTCTCCCCCCCCCCCCCTCTCAGGGAGTCCAGGCACCCCAGGTACAAATGTGCTTATGTAGACGAATCCTTCGAACGGTTCATTGTAAAGGGTCAATATGTATTGCTGATACGTCTGCATTATATTTATATGTTAATTTTTGGTCCGTGGAATTTTTTTATACCTACTTTTATAATTTTTAATAATTAAATATAATCACCTTTTCAACTTACCTCTGAAGTCTGCCCTACTTTAAAAAAAGGTTTACTTAGCTGAACGCACAAGAGTTTTTTTCATTATCTATTTTCCCGTTTCTTTTCGCTTTGATATTTGTCAAACAGGATCTAAAAGAAATAAAGGGGTCCGTTTTAATAGTCTTTAAAAAATTCTTTAATTTTATTTCTTAAAAAATTCTTTAATTTTTTTTAATTGGCTTTAAAAAAATGAATAAAATATGTAAAAGTTCAATTGTTTCTGCCAATATTACCCTTACTACCATTCTCAAAGGGTATATATATATCAATCCACCTCTGTTCTCCCTTCAAGTCCATCCAATGTGTCCTTTAATGTTCCTGCCACGACTTTAATACGTCAGCCATCCGACGAACGGATTATATATTATTATATATATTATTTATTTATTATATATATATATATTATTTTGATACTAGATCATGTGGGCTCACTCACGGAAATATTGATCGTGTGGGCTCACTCACGGAAATATTGATCGTGTGCAGTTACCATTCACAGCAAACTGGAGCGTGTGCAGTAACTGCACACGCTCCAGTTTGCTGTGAACGGTAACTGGAGCGTGTACAGTTGCTGTACACGCTCCAGATATTTTTCCTGAATTCTGTAATCACGTGACACGAAAGTTGCCAGATCACTAAATTCTAAAAAAATCGTTGCCAGATATTTTTTCTGAATACTGTCATAGTGTTCGGATACTTTTTTGAGCGACTGTACGTATTGAACTGGGCAGATAATTTTCCTTTCGTTCCTCTCTTCATACTTCCCAGAGTTCCTCGCCATCATACTGATCCCGCAGCAAAGATTCTGATCCTGTGGCAGCCAATTGCCTTTGCACAGAAACGACCAAGTTTTAATTAGTTCCCACATTTCTTCTCTCCATCGCTGAGTGAGCAATTTTTTCTTTTCCTCTTAACCTCCTCCCACTTTTACCCGTGGCAAATTCGGCTAATAAATTTCCTGTTACCATCGCAACCGAAGAGCAGGAAGCTCGTTAATCTTCTTCGACAGTCTCCGGGAGCTCTGCCTTGTTACGTAGCCCTGCTGATGACGGCTATGACGTCATCATCATTTTGCTCTTTCGAATCCGACCCCTCGTAACATGTAGTGAACAACATCGGAGACTACGTCACAATCGTTCCGAAGGAAATCGCTTTCTAATTTTTTTTTGCCAAACAATCACGCCGGAGGAAGTCAAAGGTGACTAAAATCGTCTGAGCCTTTATTGGAAATAAGCTCTGAAATACTAGTCATTGTAAAAGGTAAAGATTTTAGTTCACCAAACGAAAATTGGAAAGAAAAAGGCAAATATAATTAAAGTACGTACACGTTTGTTATCCTAATATAATATGTGGGAGCGGGGTTTGCTAAGTCGGTAGCGCGCCAGGTTCATAATCTGTAGTTCCCAGGTTCGAGTCCCAGCTGGGTTGAGATTTATCTCCGCAAAATTCTCCGCCCTGTCCACTGTCAGTAGGGGACACCGATGGGCTTGGAAAGGCTGCCGTCCGTCGGATGGGACGTTAAGCCGTGGCCCCGTGTGCGGGAGAGCCATATCCTGTGCACGTTAAAGAACACGCTGGATGGCCTTGACGGGATTCTACCATCTGTTTCCTAACAGCTGTTCCAGTGGGTCCCCTCCCCCAACCTTCTCTAAGCCTTCGGGGTCCGTGTGACCTGGCCATATAGCCCATGGTGTGCAAAAACGTGCCGCTCAGAAGTAAAACAACCCAATCCAAATCCTAACATAGTGCCGATAATAGCAAGTTTTATAGCAAAAGAAAGCTTAAAGCTTAGAAAGTTTCACACATGTAAAAACATTCGCAACTCTCCCTCCCCCCCCCCCCCCCCCCCCCGAAAAAAAGGAGGGTGGTTTCTGGAGGAGGAACAAAAAGAAATATATGTATACAGAGTGTTTCCAAAAGGTCTAGTCAAACTTTGGGAACGTGTTTTACTGCACAAAATGATGAAAAAAGGTTCCTATGAACATTGGGTGAGAAACAGGTTCCTAAAATTTGACTACACTTTATGGATCAAAGCCTCCATCAAGGGCATCCAGCGTGTTCTTTAATGTGCACAGTGTATTGCTTCACGCACACGAGGCCACGGCTTAACGTCCTATATGACGGATGGCGGTATTTTCCCAGACCATCGGTGTCCCCTACTCACGAGACAGGGCGGAGTTTTGCTGAGATAAATCTCTACGCTGGCCCAGGTGAAACTCGAACCTGGGAACTGCAGATTACAAGACTGGCGCGCTACCGATTGAGTTCTCTCCCTCTCTAAAAAAGAAAGAAAACGTAGAAAAGAAAGCAATATTAGATTTCATTAAGGAAAAGACGATATTAATTTTTGGTACACTTCTATTATTCATCATACAGAATTAACAATTTTTTTTATCATTTGTTTCCAGGGGGGAGGCAACTGCCCCTTTTCCTCCACCCGCTGCAGACGTCCGTGCTCCGCGGGGTCGATCGTAAAGTGGTTATATCTCTAGCGGAAATTTTTGGTGCACAAGCAACAAAGGGAATACAATAATTTCCCTATAAAAGATAGGAGTTTTTGGTATCAAAGTCCCTTGTGAATTTGTCCCTAAAATACGAAAAGTGAAACATATAAATCAGAAAAATTACTTTCCCATGTATCATGAGAGAAATATATTTGGATTGAAGGAATCCGTTAATCAATTCCTAATTACTTTCAGAGAAGACGGGGAATCAAAACTGGGTTTTTCCCCATCGAATGAATCTTTATAGTTTTTGGGGCGGGGGTGGCTCAGTCGGTAGCGCGCCAGGCTCGTAATCTGTAGTTCCCAGGTTCGAGTCCCAGCTGGGTCAGCGTTGAGATTTATCTCCGCAAAAATTCCCCGCCCTGCCCACAGTCAGTAGGGGACACTAATGGGCTTGGAAAGGCCGCCGTCCGTCGGATGGGACGTTAAGCCGTGGCCCAGTGTGCGGGAGAGCCATACCCTATGCACGTTAAAGAACACGCTGGATGACCTTGACGGGAGGCTACCATCTGTCTCCCAACAGCTGTTCCAGTGGGTCCCCTCCCCCAACCTTCTCTGAGCCTTCGGGGTCCATGTGACCTGGCCATTTAGCCCATGGTGTGCAAAAAAGTGCCGCTCAGAGGTAAAACAACCCAACCCGAAACGCGGTCAGTTGTCATTAGAAGAAATGCGACAACGAGAAAGAAAAGCATTTAATGGAGCAACATTGAGCCTGAGTCGTATGATCAATACTTCTGAGGCTCTAGAATAACAAAACGTAAACTTAGGCTTGGAACTTGAGAGACGGATGGATATAATGATGGCCATAAAGAAGACTCCATTGATCAATGGTCGAGTTTTAAATGACCGTTCAATACAAAGACGAATGTCTTCGGGCCCCGGAATGAAACGTTCAAGTAGAGGATCGTTGCAGTCTGATCGTTTAGCAACGAAACCGGCGAATTCATTTCAAATAATTCCTTGAGTGCTCGGTGGTCAAGACAAATCTTATGGAAGATCTTGAGATAGAAGCTTTTACAAGAATTTGATGTAAATGCAATATGGACGAATGAGTTGTAATGTTGATATTTTGTAGACCTATAAGAACAGAATGACCATCAGTATAAATGACATACTTTTGGTCTTTATCGATTATTTTCACCGCAGCTGAAATAAGGGCCTGTACGTCAGCCATAAATGTTGGGTTGGGTTGTTTTACCTCTGAGCGGCACTTTTTTGCACACTATGGGCTAAATGCCAGGTCACAGGGACCCCAAAGGCTCAGAGAATGTTGGGGGAGGGGACCCACTGGAACAGCTGTTGGGAGACAGATGGTAGCCTCCCGTCAAGGCCATCCAGCGTGTTCTTTAACGTGCACAGGGTATGGCTCTCCCGCACACGGGGCCACGGCTTAACGTCCCATCCGACGGACGGCGGCCTCTTTCAAGCCCATCGGTGTCCCCTACTGACCGTGGGCAGGGCGGGGAAATTTTGCGGAGATAAATCTCAACGCTGACCCAGCTGGGACTCGAACCTGGGAACTACAGATCACGAGCCTGGCGCGCTACCGACTGAGCCACCCCCGCCCCTCCATAAATGTTGGTGTTTGAGTTTGAAGTAAACATGATGCTATAAAATAATTACCGTAAAAAATGATTCCAATTACTACGTTATAGAAGCATCCGTTCCGATCCTATGGTTGCCGTTGACTAACGTTGTTTTTGCAGGTCCGGAGATAGGATTTTCATTGCAATGTAACATTTTTACATTCGTTTTAAAAATCTTTTAAAGACATTTCTTGAAAAATGCGTGACATATGCGCAAGTTTAATCATTTTTAACCTCCATTACCCTTACTAGTAATCTCAAAGGCCCTTCCTACCCTCCATGGATCTGGCCCTGTTCTCTTGGAATGACAAGCATCTGGTATCCGAAGGAATAGAGTTAGGATGGTGAAATCTCCATCATGTAATAAAGATATATGATGATGTTGATGTATACGACGGCGTTGCGATGGAACCATGAACAAGATCCAGGGGAAGAGGGAAGAAACACAATCCAGTCGAAAAAATGTAATAGGGAGGGGGGGGGGGGGCAAAAGGCTAGATTTGCAATGCATTTTAACATTACACCCTTTTACAGGTCTTTAAAAAAGTTCTTGAAAAGTGCATGAAATTTAAATAAGTTTAATAATTTTTGCCTTTGTTACTTTAGCCAGCATTCTGAAAGGGGGAAGCAAGGGCTTTGGCCCTTTACTCCCTCCCCCTAGATCCGACACTTGGATGGAACATCTGTTGAACTTGGAAGATCTGCAAAGTTAATTTCTGTCGGTCAGTCTTAGACTGCCAGAGAAAAGGGTTGAGGATTGTTTCTGTAGTAATGAAACGTAGGTTGGGTTGTTTTACTTCTGAGCGTTACTTTTTTTGCATAAATTGGGCTAAATGGCCAGGTCACAAGCACCTCAAGGGCTCAGGGAAGGTTGGGGAAAGGGACCCACTGGACAGCTGTTAGGAGAAGATGGTATACTCCCGTCAAGGCCATCCAGCGTGTTCTTTAACGTGCACAGGGTATGGCTCTCCCGCACACGGGGCCACGGCTTAACGTCCCATCCGACGGATGGTGGCCTTTCCAAGCCCATCGGTGTCCCCTACTGACCGTGGGAAGGGCGGGGAGTTTTGCGGAGATAAATTTCAACGCTGACCCAGCTGGGACTCGAGTCTGGGAACTACAGATTAAGAGCCTGGCGCCCTACCGACTGAGCCACCCCCACCCCTACCTTGACGGGAGGCTACCATCTGTCTTCTAACAGCTGTCAAGTAGATTCTTTTCCTCTCAACCTTCTCTGAGCTCTTGGAAACTTTTTGACTTGACCGTTCCCCCATTGTGTGCAAAAAAAGTGCCTCTCAGAGGTAAAAAAAACCCTACCACTTTCCAAACTTTCTTTGAGTCCTTGTGACCTGAGCATGTAGTCCACGGTGTAAAAAAAATATATCTCAGCAGTAAAACAATTTACTGTGCTTAATAGGACAATTTTGAAATATTATATCTTAAAGTATAAAACATTTACTTTATGTCATTAATATCAAACGAAGTACAATTTAATAATTATATAACAGTAGCATCTTCTTATGTACAGCAAAAATAAATTGGTTCGTTCATTTATTTACAATAAAAGAAAATTCTAACGGACGCATATAGTCATCTTTTTGACCATTCGATCTATACTTTAGTGTTTGTGACTGAAATCCTTTTTAAACAGCTAAAATTTCATCCAAATCAATACACCAGAGATTTTAAACATGCGTCCGTGAAGTAATTTCATGCTGCCCACAAGCAATACGTTCTATCAATACGTAATCATAATCGTGAACAGGGATTTATTTCCTTCAATGGGGATATGGGTGACGAAGTCGGTAACGCGCCAGGCTCCTAATCTGCAGTTGTTGTTTTACCTCTGAGCGGCACTTTTTTGCACAAAATGGACTAAATAGCCAGGTCACAAGGATCCCGAAGGCTCAGAGAAGGTTGGGGGAGGGGACCCACTGGAACAGCTGTTGGGAGACAGATGGTAGCCTCCCGTCAAGGCCATCCAGCGTGTTCTTTAACGTGCACAGGGTATGGCTCTCTCGCACACGAGACCACGGCTTAACGTCCCATCCGACGGACGGCGGCCTTTCCAAGCCCATCGGTGTCCCCTACTGACCGTGGGCAGGGCGGAGAGTTTTGCGGAGATAAGTCTCAACGCTCACCCAGCTGGGACTCGAACCTGAGAACTGCAGATTACGAGTCTGACACGCTACCGACTGAGCCCCACCTAATCTGCAGTTCCCAAGTTCGAGTCAGCGTTGAGTTTTATCTCCGAAAAACTTCCTGCGTTGTTGAGTAGGAAACACCGATGAGCTTGGAAAACCCCCGTCCATCGGTTGCTAGGTTAAGCCGTGGCGCCGTGTGTGGGAGAACCATATCCTGTGCACGTTATAAAAGGCACTGGATGGCCTTGACCGGAAGCTACTATCTTCTAACATCTGTCCAGTGGATCCCCAGCCTTCTCTACGTGCTCGGGGGCACTGCTCAAAGCTAAAATAACCCAACGTAATATGAGTTTGAGACCCACACCACATTAGACCCATTCCTGCAAAAAAAAAAAAAAAAAAAAAAAAAAAAAAACCAGGTTCGAGTCCCAGTTGGGTCAGCGTTGAGATTTATCTCCGCAAAATTCCCCGCCCTGCTCACGGTCAGTAGGGGACACCGATGGGCTTGGAAAGGCCGCCGTCCGTCGGATGGGACGTTAAGCCGTGGCCCCGTGTGCGGGAGAGCCATACCCTGTGCACGTTAAAGAACACGCTGGATGGCCTTGACGGGAGGCTACCATCTGTCTCCCAACAGCTGTTCCAGTGGGTCCCCTCCCCCAACCTTCTCTGAGCCTTCGGGGTCTTTGTGACCTGGCCATTTAGCCCATGGTGTGAAAAAAGTGCCGCTCAGAGGTAAAACAACCCAACAACCTGCAAAAAAATCTAAATTTTAATCCAGTGGCGTACGGAAAATCTCCCTCCAATCACCTCCCCCGCGCAAAAAATGTTCGGGGAGCCCTATTTCTGAAAATTCATTAACTTTCAATTTTCCGAAATTTTATAACCATATTTCATATTAATACCTTTGCTTTTCAGATGTTCTGAGGTTTTTAAAATTTTACTCTTACAACCCACAGATATTTTACATAAAACCAAAATAATTACACTTCGCTGCAGAAAACATAAATGATCTGCGCTTTTATTCAAACATTATCTTAGTTTTACACCTGTACTAAACACCCATAAAACACTAACGCAAAAGTCTGTAATATTATGGGGGCGGTGGTGGCTCAGTAGGTAGCGCGCCAGGCTCGTAATCTGTAGTTCCCAGGTTCGAGTCCCAGCTGGGTCAGAGTTGAGATTTATCTCCGCAAAATTTCCCCCCACGCCCTGCCCACGGTCAGTAGGGGACACCGATGGGCTTGAAAAGGCCGCCGTCCGTCGGATGGGACGTTAAGCCGTGGCCCCGTGTGCGGGAGAGCCATACCCTATGCACGTTAAAGAACACGCTGGATGGCCTTGACGGGAGGCCATCCAGTCTCCCAACAGCTGTTCCAGTCGGTCCCCTCCCCCAACCTTCTCTGAGCCTTCGAGGTCCATGTGACCTGGCCATTTAGCCCATGGTGTGCAAAAAAGTGCCGCTCAGAGGTAAAACAACCCAACCTGTAATATTGTGAAAATTTCATTCCTTTGGGAAATGAAATACTCTGAGACAATGAGTTCTAGTCCACAGCCAACAAGGAAAGGGATTTAAGTAATATAAACTTTATTAACAATTTAAGTTGCTGATGGGTTTTCTGAGCGGCACTTTTTGTTGCACACCATGGGCTAAATGGCCAGGTCACAAGGACCCCGAAGGCTCAGAGAAGGTTGGAGGAGGAGACCCACTGCAATCGCTGTTGGGATACAGATGGTAGTCTCCCGTCAAGGCCATCCAGATTTTTCTTTAACGTGCATATGGTATGGCTCTCCCGCACACGGGGCCACGACTTAACGTCCCATCCGACTGACAGTGGCCTTTCCAAGCCTATCGGTGGGTTGGGTTGGGTTGTTTTACCTCTGAGCGGCACTTTTTTGCACACCATGGGCTAAATGGCCAGGTCACAAGGACCCCGAAGGCTCAGAGAAGGTTGGGGGAGGGAACCCACTGGAACAGCTGTTGGGAGACAGATGGTAGCCTTCCGTCAAGGCCATCCAGCGTGTTCTTTAACGTGCACAGGGTATGGCTCTCCCACACACGGGGCCACGGCTTAACGTCCCATCCGACGGACGGCGGCCTTTCCAAGCCCATCGATGTCCCCTACTGACCGTGGGCAAGGCGGGAAGTTTTGCGGAGATAAATCTCAACGCTGACCCAGCTGGGACTCGAACCTGGGAACTACAGATTACGAGCCTGGCGCGCTACCGACTGAGCCACCCCATTAATTTATATACTAGAAGATCGTACAGAGAGAGACTGAATTGCGAAGACTTTATTTTCAAGAACTTCGGAAACGTATTCCTAATCGAAACTCTCAATATCGAATATTTTCAGAACCACAATACTTTCGACATACATACGTAAGGAGAAAACAATTCTTCCATTTATATTTATTTTTATGCGATCGTTTGCTTTTTATCTTTATTTTATAGAAATCTTATTTTTATGTGTGTTTTTTTTTGGTTTAAAAGAAAAAAAGAATGTACTTCAGTTTTGTGATCAATCACTGTCTAAATATCCGATGTGGCACGTGGAAGAGTTCGAAGATGTTTAAACAGAAATGTACTGAAGGGTAAATGGGAAAAAACCTTCCTGTGGCCGAGTGGTTAGCGCGCTTGGTTACTGACCTAAAGGATCTGGGTTCGAGCTCTGGGTGAAGGCATGGATGTGTGTATCGTTTTATCTCTGCTGAGGTCCTGTCATCCTCTCAGACCTTCTACTCTGGCATATAAACTGACAGGCTCCTGTTAGACCTTTGTGGCAAGCAGCTGCTTGAGGGGGGATTTATTTATTTTTATTAAATAGGAAAAGATTTGTTAGGTTTGTTTTCTCTCTATTGATTAGAAATTATAATCTCGACATCGATCACACTGATAACTTTATTTCATTTTTCGGTGATATTAACAGATTTTAATCTTCATCGTTAGAAGTTTGAACTTGGCGAAACACCTGAAATTTTTTTCGAAAGTTTTCTTCAAATCAGTTTCTCAAATGCAAAAATATTTTACTTTTATTCAGCCACTTTATAATTTATAATTTAAATCATAAAAGTATTTATTTCACAAATTTTAAAGAGTCCCCTTGAAATAATTAGCTGGGGGGAAAAAATTGGTTTCCCTGAGCAGGATTTCAAAAAGCATGCCAAGCGTCATAACCGTTAGACCACCAACGACTAGCCGTTTTTCTTTAATAATGTGATATTCTCGCATTTTGGGGGGCGGGGGGGGGGCTCAGTCGGTAGCGCGCCAGGCTCGTAATCTGTAGTTCCCAGGTTCGAGTCCCAGCTGGGTCAGCGTTGAGATTTATCTCCGCAAAATTCCCCGCCCTGCCCACGGTCAGTAGGGGACACCGATGGACTTGGTAAAGGCCGCCGTCCGTCGGATGGGACGTTAAGCCGTGGCCCCGTGTGTGGGAGAGCCATACCCTGTGCACGTTAAAGAACACGCTGGATGGCCTTGACGGGAGGCTACCATCTGTCTCCCAACAGCTGTTCCAGTGGGTCCCCTCCCCCAACCTTCTCTGAGCCTTCGGGGTCCATGTGACCTGGCTATTTAGCCCATGGTGTGCAAAAAAGTGCCGCTCAGAGGTAAAATAACCCAACACAACAACTCGCATCTTTTTTTATTGACGTCACTGCACTGACGTCATGTATGTCTGGAATCTGGCAGCAAAGCAGCGACAAACCTGGCATAGATGGCGCCAGTGGCCCTAACAAAAATGCTGGAATGCCTATCTGCTACATTGTTGAAAGCATACGGTTAGTCTCTTGTGATCTAGCGGATATGACCCTGGCCTGCTTCTAGGAGACTTGGGTTCGAATCCCACTCAAGGTAGCTAATTATTTCAAGTGTTTCTTGTCTACAGGACATTTTCCTGTAATAATTTATTACCGAATAAAGGTGTACAATTGCAAGTTATCTATAAATACGGTATAAATTTAGACTTCACGCAATAAATGGAGCTTTAAACGAAGTTTGTTTGATGGAATCTTTCAAACACAAATAATCCAGAAAAACAGCTGCAGCAGTAACTTACAGGAACCGTAACGATAACATATTTAGGAATTCTATGATCCCTTTTCGTGTAACAGGCTAAAATAGGAGTTCTCAACGGGTTCTCAGCGTGGGGTACGCGGGAAAATTTTTGGGGTACGCCGTGAGAGCTCAAACGTCGCTAGATATGTGTTACATATATTTATATGTTTTATTTTATTCCCATTGTTATACTATAACTATAGTTTTATCTATCTATACAAGGGGTACGCCAGTTACATACACATTTCCAGGGGGTACGTGAAGCATAAAAGGTTGAGAACCACTGATATATATGTTTTATTTTATTCCCATTGTTATACTATAACTATAGTTTTATCTATCTATACAAGGGATACGCCAGTTACATACACATTTCCAGGGGGTACGTGAAGCATAAAAGGTTGAGAACCACTGATATATATGTTTTATTTTATTCCCATTGTTATACTATAACTATAGTTTTATCTATCTATACAAGGGGTACGCCAGTTACATACACATTACCAGGGGGTACAGTAACTCAAAAATATATCCGAACACCATAGTTGATTACAGAATTCAGAAAAAATATCTGGCAACGATTTTTGTAGAAATTAGTACCTTTAAAACTGTGTAACACGAAGGTTGCTAGATCCACGGAGGTATGAATGAGAGTAGACGCCCTAACGCGCTTTCCCTGTCCAAGGAAAATGATGCTGACGCAGCAGGGCGGTAGCCATGTTGTTGTATTCAAAACACACCGTCTGCCGCTGCAATCAAGCCTACTTTTCACGTGCTATACTCAGTTTTACCGTGCGTTATATACGGGAAGATTGTTTTTTTACGACTAAGAGAAAGCCCATTTAAGCTATTTGGAATTTATATTGCTTTTTTTAATGCAATGAATATTTCCATACAGAATTACTGTATAGCAGAACTATTTATGTATTTCGTTGAATACGACAAAAACAAACAATTACCAGATTTTGAAAGTTTATTTATACTGCACTGATAATAGCAGAAAACATTTTATGGATAAAACACTAAACATTATATGCAATAGCAGCATTTAAACTGCAAAAAAATCACATTTGTAAGATTCAGAAAAGCCTGCAGAAGGAATTCTTAAATAAGTGTAACGTAAAATCAATCAATCAATATAAGAAGAACATCTTCACATTTATCACTGAGTACAATCCGAAGAAAATAAAAAAAAAAATCTGGTGAAGAATCGAGGTCTGTAACTCGAAATAAAACCGATTTCATAGCGGCGTAATTTCAACACGAAGTTGCTTGTATCATTATATAATTATTTAAACTTTTATAAAATGACAAACTTACCGATGAAAGGTAATTCCTGGTATCTTTTTTGAAGGGCGATTCGTGCAGCCGTAAGCTGAACAGGCTGCCGTAATACAAATGTCGAAAAAAATTAAATTTTTATAGCGCAACACTTCGTTACTCACCTATACTACTGATCAATGTTTTGAATAGAACAACATGACTGCCGCGCAGTCGCCGAAGCGTCATTTTCAAGTGCTTAGAGCTCCTCCTCTTATCTCCCTACCTCCATGGCTAGATCACTAATTTCTAAAAGAATCGTTGCCAGATATTTTTTATGAATTCTGTAATCAACTATAGTGTTCGGATAGTTTTTTTGGGTGACTGTACGTGAAACATAAAAGGTTGAGAACCACTGGGCTAAAAGATAAGATCGAAAGAGCCCCAAACCTCAGAATAGAGAACTGCGGTAAAACCACAAGACAGCTAGTGTAGGACTCAGAAAAAAAAGAGAAATAGCTTAAAAAGTCCACTATCTTGCTATCTTGCATTTGTACATTTAGCATGTCTTTTAATGTGCATAGGGTATGGATTAACGTCCCATTTAACGAACGGTAACCTTTTCAAGAACGTCATGCCTTCTTTCTTATCAAGAGCAGAAGAAAATTTCAAGGCATGCGCACAGCGGGGACCGAACATGGCGCCCTCTCCACTAAGACAGTTCTTTTTCACTTGTGTCCTTTTCTTCAGTGATCATTGATCCAATTAACATAACACACGCCCCATGTTATGTTAATGGCATACTAACTTCAAAGTTCTATAACTTTTAAAATAAGCGTTTTAGCGTAAAATATGACTAAAGGCAAATTAAAGATCTTAAATAATTCTATCTAAATATGGATTTTTAACAATATTCCTTCAGTATTTAAAAAGTTATTGAAGTTTGAACATCTAACAACAGCAATGCTATGTAAAAGAATTTACTGCTAAAATAAGAATTAAACCATTTCATAAATAACCATATATTTTAAAATCATATGTAAAAAAATTACATCATATATATTCATTTAAATTTTTAATAAATTTCTTAGAACACATTACTGCTGTTAAATGTTTCAATCTCCATAGCTGTTTGTTATGTTAAATGTTTCAATATCCATGCTGAAAGAACATTGCTATAAAATCGAGATTTAGAGTACATTTAGATCTTTAAAATATATTCGCCCACATTTTCTCATAAAATGCTTATTTTAGAAGTTACAGATCTTCTAAATTAACTTCCCATTGGCAAAATATCGGATAGAATAGTCATAATTCAATATTGGTTGTTTTACCTCTGAGCGGCACTTTTTTTTTCGCACAATAGGCTGAATGGCCAGGTTACAATGACCCCGAGGTCTCAGAGAAGGATGGGGGGGAGAGGACCCACTGGACAGCTGTTAGGAGACAGATGGTAGCCTCTCGTTCGATCCAGCGTGTTCGTTAACATGCGAAGACTGAGGCTCTCCTGCACATGGAGCCACGGCTTTACGTCCTATCCGACGAACGGAGGCCTTTCGGAGACCATCGGTGTCCCCTACTGATCGAGGGCAGAGAATTTTACGGAGATAAATCTCAACGCTGGCCCAGCTGACTCGAACCTGTAAACCAGTGTCTCGCAAACTGTGTGCTGCGGCACAGTAGTGTGTCGCGAGAGATTCCAAGTGTGCCGCGAGAGATTTTCAAATTGACACTAGATATTCGAAAGATTTCATTTTGACTTCACTTGTGTTATCGACGTGCTATCGACGTGCTTTAATAAAAATCTTTCAGATGTTATCAATTGGGATCTTGTAAGTATTTATCAAGCTTTTTCCAAATTTTGGTATTAATTTTTGATTATTTCAAGCCATAGAATGGACAAATATTTAAAACAAACACCGAGTTATGAATTAAAGAACGAGAGCAAATCTTCAAAGTAAAACCAGGCTGATGACTTCAACAAAGCGCAAATAAAATGACGATTATATAGAGTTTGCTTTTATTCTTTTTTAGGTGTGCCGCGGAAAAAAAATTAGATTCAGTGTGCCGCAGAGTAAAAAAGTTTGCGAGACACTGCTGTAAACTGTAAAATACGAGCCTGGTGCGCTACTGAACCGAGCCACCCCCGCCCCACTAAATCTATCGATATCACCTTTCTTGTCAAGAGCAAGATTCAAACAAGCCGATAGAATCCGAACGCTGTTGATTTCCAATTCAAAGACCGAAACTTGCGAACCTCAAGTCGAGCCTGGCGCTCCTCCACACGCACCCGGAAATGACCGAATTTGTCGATGCAAAGAGACGAAAAACCATGTGATCTTTCGTTTTCTCCCAAAAGCGGAAGAGCGTTAGAAGTTTTCAGCTGGCTAAAGCCCAGAACGGAATGCAAATTATGTGTACATAGCACTGCAGTGTGTACCTATTAAAAATGATTTACAACACTCCGCTGAAATCACAGGGGCCTTTTACTGTTTAGGACTCTCAAAATTAACTCGCCTTAAAATGTCTCTACAGTAGTAAGCGTTTTAAACTTTTTTTAACGAATTAAATTGAATTTATTAAATTAAAAGTTAGTTTGTATCTCACTGCAGACATCTTACCGTGGCTCCCCTTTGGGAAATCATTTGCCATGGCGCTTAATTCATTTAATTTCTGGCCCCGCCTTCTGCTCATCCATCTCCTGCAATAAGAGAAGCCTTTCAGTCCCAGTAGAGCATCAGTGGCTGCCATTTCGCACTGCCACTAATTCCTGAGTAGCGACAGATGCAGGGGCGTTGATGGATAAGTAGTGGGTCGAAATCCATTACCTCTTCTAGGAACTTGCTCCTAGCATTCCCTCTTGTACTCCGAGCCCACCAGGTCACGCAATTTGGGCACGCTACAGAAAGACCGGTCGGTAATAACCGGCCGTGGTTAGCATTCCTTAACGGATAAAGGTGCCTCGTATGTAGTAGATGCTTCTATGGAGGAATTCTCTGTTCTCCAGAACATGAGATGAAACGAGGTGGAATAATGTTTATTTGGCGTCTCAAAATGCGAATAGTAAGGACGTGAGATGATGGGTTTTGAAATAAACCGGAATGATATTTCCTCTGCGTCGGAACTAGATATAAAAAAGAAAGGAAGATTGGGTTGTTTTACCTCTGAGCGGCACTTTTTTGCACACCATGGGCTAAATGGTCAGGTCACATGGACCCCTAAGGCTCACAGAAGGTTGGGGGAGGGGACCCACTGGAACAGCTGTTGGGAGACAGATGGTAGCCTCCCGTCAAGGCCATCCAGCGTGTCCTTTAACGTGCACAGGGTATGGCTCTCCCGCACACGGGGCCACGGCTTAACGTCCCATCCGACGGACGGCGGCCTTTCCAAGCCCATCGGTGTCCCCTACTGACCGTGGGGAGGGCGGGGAATTTTGGGGAGATAAATCTCAACGCTGACCCAGCTGGGACTCGAACCTGGGAATACAGATTACGAGCCTGGCGCGCTACCGACTGAGCCACCCCCGCCCCATTTGTGCAAGCCTTCTTGATAACATCTATTGACTACGATAAATCTACGACTAATTTTTCGTTCTAGTGTCGACCTCTTCCGCTTTCTGTGCTTTTTCCGTTGTTCTCGTTGTTCTGTGTTTTTCCCTTGTTCGTTTCGAGTTCTATGTTTGAGTTTAGGGAACTTCACAATTCTCAATTAATGGTGTTCCATAAACGAATTATTGTGGCAAACTTTTAAAATATTATTCCTTTAGAACTCTAGGTTTTGAGGGGGGGAGTGTTTAGAGGGAGAGCAAGAGCCTTGAAGTTGCCAAGGGTTTGTCTCCGTTCTGCCCCGGAACGGTCGAGCTCATTGTAAAATAAAAATTGTCACCATATAAATGTTTAAAATTACTGCGTTTTTATTTAGAATGCTGACTGTTATCTTCCCTGTTCGAGTCCCAGTTGGGTCAGCGTTGAGATTTATCTCCGTAAAATTTCCCCCCACGCCCTGCCCATGAAAAGGCCGCCGTCCGTCGGATTGGACGTTAAGCCGTGACCCCGTGTGTGCGAGAGCCATACCCTGTGCACGTTAAAGAACACGCTGGATGGCCTTGACGGGAGGCTACCCTCTGTCTCTCAATAGCTGTTCCAGTGGGTCCACTCCCCCAACTTTCTCTGAGCCTTCGGGGTCCTTGTGGCCTGGCCATTTAGCCCATGGTGTGCAAAAAAGTGCCGCTCAGAGGTAAAACAATCCAATACGTTATCTTCCCTAATGATATTTCCTGAATTTCCCTATGGGCGTGATGCTATTTATTAAATGTTTTAAAAACCAAACATTTGGGATAATGTGGTAATTCATTTTACCCAAAGTTGGGAAGAGAAGAAGTTGATAACTACACGATGGATCGATTACAAAATGGATTGGATCTAGGGGACAGCGGAGCAAGGGGAAAAAATTTAATTTAATTATTAGTTCGTGCACTTTTCAATAAATTTTAATAGACTTCTAGAATGGAGTGGAAAATGTTGTACTACAATTGAATTCCAGTCTCTTGCTCCTCCCTTTTCTGGGGCGGGGCCGCTCAGTTGGTAGCGCGCCTGGCTCGTAATCTGTAGTTCCCAGGTTCGAGTCCCAGCTGGGTCAGCGTTAAGACTTACCTCCGCAAAACTTCCCGCACTATCCACGGTCAATAGGGGACACCGATGGGCTTGGAAATGCCGCCGTCTGTCGGATGGGACGTTAAGCCGTGGCTCCGTGTGCGGGAGAGCCATACCCTGTGCACATTAAAGAACACACTGGATGGCCTTGACGGGAGGCTACCATCTGTCTCTCAACAGTTGTTCCTGTGGGTCCCCGCCCTCCACCTTCTCTGAGCCTTCGAGGTCCTTGTGACCTGGCCATTTAGCCCATTATGTGCAAAAAAGTGGTGCTCACCCCTTTTCTTTTTATGGCTCGATGGAGTCACTTCTCCTCCCCCTTTTGCTCTATTCTAGATCCGGGCCTGATTACAAATACAGGGTGTACCACTTAAAACATAACTAAATATATATTTACCTCGTACTATATACTTTCAAAATTACAGGTGATATAAATGGAATAAACAAATCTCATTACAATTACAGCAGATGCTGAAAATGTCCACCAGCTTCTTGAAGACAGGCATCCACCCGTTTCAGTGTTTCTTGCAACTTTTGAGGAGTGTGTTAATAACTGCCAGCTACAGTCTGTTCGATGTTATGTTTAAGTTCCTCCGGGTTTCGTGGATTAATACGACAGACTCTTTCTTTAAGATATCCCCATAGAAAAAAAGTCACGTGTTGTGAGGTCTGGGAATCGTGAAAGACAAAGGACACTACTCACAATGCACTCACCAAAAAAGTCTTCCAAGAAAGCTGTTGTTTGCTAAAATCTAGGATTGATACTAGATTAAAAGAAAACATTTTTTTTTTCCTCATTTAAACACTTCTGCTCTTTGGGTTGCGTTTTAAATGGTACACCAGATATTACTGAAGACTTCAAAAAAATTATTAAAATATATGTAACTATTTTGCGAACAAATATTGAATGAATAACTAACTTTGCATTATCTTCTTTTTTAGATATCTGTAACAAATAACAATTTGAATATTGTTTCTTTTCAGTAAATGGTAATGAAACCTATTTCAAAATGCAGTTGTTTTCAATTGTTTTTCTGTTTACAGCTGGTTACGAGGAAGTGGCCACCATAGCGAGGCCGTCGTTCGATTTCCTCTCAAAGCGTCCAGTAACAGACAAGACGGGCTACATCATCTCAGCATTCCGCGTGTTTCCTGGAGAGGATCGGGAGAAGCTGGAGCGCAACTGGCTCACGTGGACCGGTGCTCGCCAGATGTACAAGTGTCTGCCCAAGCACTTGGGCCTAAGGCGGCTCACATTTCACAAGAAACTCTTTCCGGACGGAGGCATTACTTACGTGCTCATGTGCGAGTGCGCCGCCCTCGTCGAACACGTCACCGAAGCTCTGGTATTCGTGGATCATCTACGCGCGAGATGCTGTGGATACACGGCCCTTTACCGGCCCGTGGAAGTCTTCTGATGTTCACGATGCATTGTCGTTAGTTATTTTGCTTAGGAAAAACAACTTGACGAGAGGGATTCTCAATCCCGCGTGCAACTGAGACCGGGAAAGTGTTTTGCACTCCTCTTTCTTTTCTGGAAGTAACTAGGTCTTCGGGGCAAGCAAGTTCCGAGAGAAAGTGTGCTCTTTGTTTTTTTTAAGACACTTTTCTTTTTAAATCTGTCTTCAGTATTATTATTTATTACAATGCAATTTTTTTTCGGACAGAGTTGAAAAGCGTTATTGGAAATCAACTAGGTTTTGAGATAACTGAGGTTACATTTAGAATATTTTATTCGGTGTAGATTGTAGCGTAGTGTTTAGCAGCCAGGTCTGTATTATTTGGAGATTTGAAAGAAAATATGATTTCGATTCACACTCGTTGGATTACGATGAAAGACAAATCTTGTTAAATTTGATCGCACTTGTTCGTTTGATGATGAACATTTAGTTGCAGCGAAGCTCACATTGCAATGCAGAAAGTTTACCCAATTGCGAGAAAAGTATTTGCCCAAAGAGTGGGTTGTGGGTTGTTTTACCTCTGAGCGGCACTTTTTTGCATACCATGGGCTAAATGGCCAGGTCACATGGACCCCGAAAGCTCAGAGAAGGTTGGGGGAGGGGACCCACTGGAACAGCTGTTGGGAGACAGATGGTAGCCTCCCGTCAAGGCCATCCAGCGTGTTCTTTAACGTGCACAGGGTATGGCTCTCCCACACACGGGGCCACGACTTAACGTCCCATCCGACGGACGGCGGCCTTTCCAAGCCCATCGGTGTCCCCTACTGACCGTGGGCAGGGCGGGGAATTTTGCGGAGATAAATCTCAACGCTGACCAAGCTGGGACTCGAACCTGGGAATGCAGATTACGAGCCAGGCGCGCTACCGACTGAGCCACCCCCGCCCCTCCCCTCCCAAAGAGTGACTTCTCTAGGAATCATTTAAGGGGAACTCTAAGTCTACCCTTTTCGTATTGTAAATTACTTAAATAAAATGCCCGAGATCATCAGATAAAATTACTTCCTATAAATGATTGCATTTATCCTTTATCCTCTCATTTCTCAATGTTTTGGGTGCATCGAACAATGTAACCTAATGATCTAAATTTAAGGGGAGGGGAAGCTCAGCCAGAAGTGCTTCAGTCTCGTAATTTTCAGTTCCCAGGTTCGAGTCCCATTTAAGCCAGTGTTGAGATTTATCTCCGCAAAACTCCTCGCCCTGCCCTCGGTCAGTAAGGGACACCAATGGGCTTGGAAAGGCACCGTCCATCGCATGGGACGTAAAGCTGTGGTTCTTTTCTTTAAAGTGCATAGGGTATGTCTTTCCAGCACACGAGTCACAATTATACCCTGTGAACGTTAAAGTACACGCTGGATGAACTTGGCGGGAGACTACCATTGTCTCCTAACAGCCAGTCAGTGAGTACCCTCCTTCAACCTTCTCTGAGCTCTCAAAGTCCTTGTGACCTGGTCATTTTGCTCATTGTGTGCAAAAAAAGTACCGGGTTGGGTTGGGTTGTTTTACCTCTGAGCGGCACTTTTTTGCACACCATGGGCTAAATGGCCAGGTCATATGGACCCCGAAGGCTCAGAGAAGGTTGGGGGAGGGGACCCACTGGAACAGCTGTTGGGAGACAGATGGTAGCCTCCCGTCAAGGCCATCCAGCGTGTTCTTTAACGTGCACAGGGTATGGCTCTCACGCACACGGGGCCACGGCTTAACGTCCCATCCGACGGACGGCGGCCTTTCCAAGCCCATCGGTGTCCCCTACTGACCGTGGGCAGGGCGGGGAATTTTGCGGAGATAAATCTCAACGCTGACCCAGCTGGGACTCGAACCTGGGAACTACAGATTACGAGCCTGGCGCGCTACCGACTGAGCCACCCGCACCCCTAAAAAAAGTACCCCTCAGAGGTGAAACAACGCGACCCAATTTACGCATGAAAAAGTTCACTCTTAATATACATGGTGATTTCACCATTTAGCCCATTGTGTGCAAAAACGTTCCGCTCAGAGGTAAAACAGCCAACCTTGCTCAAGGCGGAAAACAGAAAAAAAACAAAAGGAATTCTTTAGATTACATTTATTTTACCATCCCAGTTACAAGATATTGTCAGCCAATATCAGTGAAAGGTCTTACAATAACTTCGGCCACATAACACCCCCCCCCCCCCCCCCGCCAACTCAATACCGGATTTATAGGTCCAGGATCCCTAAGCGGAACAACATTTAGAGGCTCTATGGAATATCGAGAAACAAGTAGTTATAAATCCACAGAACGATTTAAGGGCCCCCTCTGTAGCCCGCTGAGTCCTCTTATAGGTAAACCGACCCTGTCCCCTCTACCCCTTTGCAAAGATCGGTAGCGCTCCAGACTCATAATTTGCAGTTCCCAGGTTCGAGTCCCAGCTGGGCCAGCGTTGAGTTTTATCACCGCAAAACTCCCCACCCTGCCCATGGTCAGTATGGGATACCGATGGACTTAGAAAGGCCGCCGTCCATTGAATGGGACCTTAAGCCGTGGCTCCGTGTGTGGGAGAGTCATATCCTGTGCACTTTAAAGAACACGCTATATGGTCTTGGTGAGAGGCTACCATCTGTATCCTAACAGCTGTCTAGTGGGTCTCCTCCCCCCAACCTTCTCGGAGCCTTCAGGGTCCTTGTGACCTTGACATTTAGTCCAGTGTGTGCAAAAAATTCTGTCTATTTCAATGACAATTGCATGCCTTTATAGGTAGTGTAGTTTTTTTGACGCATTTTGCTAAGAATAAACCAATAAATTTCCATCAAGCAGCTGCTTGCCCGAGAGGTTTCATAGTTGAATGTATCATAGAGAAGATCTGAGAGGAAGGCGAGACCTCAGAAGAAAGATACCTTACCCAGGACTCGAATTAGTAGCCAAGAACGATAACCACTCAGCCACATTCGTTCTAAATTATTACTTCAAATTTTATACTATGAAATTTTAAACTGCATTTTTAGATTATGGAAAGGAACCAACTGTCGAAATTTTATATAAAAAGCAAAAAAAAAATTAAATCCCATTAATAAAAAAGGAGGCGGAAATGAAAATACGTTATCTAGATATATATAAAGTTACTGGATATAAAAATGGAAACAGTTCCATATTATCTCCATAGCAAATTAGATTCAGAGCTCAATAACTTCTTCAACATGATATTTAATGAAAAATATGTCTAAATATAAAGATCTCAATCAAATAAATCTAAATTTCGATTTTAAACAATATTTGTTTAATATTCAGAGATTTAAACGCTGAAATATTTATAAAAATAAAATAGTTATATAATAAAATTTAATCAATTTTTAATTGAATAATTTAATTTAATAAAATAAAATAAATTAATTTTTTGGGATCAATTTTTTGTAGCCAGTTATATGTTTCCGTCATCCTTACAGACCTTCCACTATGGCGTATTAAACTGACAGGCTCCTTGTCAGACCTCTGTGGCAGGCAGCTACTTGAGGAGGTATTTATTCTATTTTTATAAATATTCCAGCGTTTATAACTCTTTGAATACTGAACAAATATTGTTTAAAATCGAGATTTAGATATATTTGATTGAGTTCTTTATCTTTAGACATATTTTTTATTAAATATCATATTGAAGAAGCTATTAAGCTCTGAAACTGATTTGCTATGGAGGCAATATGGAACTGTTGCAGTTTTTATGTCCACTACCAGTAGCTTGCTTGTTGCTCATGTTGAGGTTTTTAACTGCTTAAAGTGGTCGAGACCAAGGTTGTTTTTTTTACCGAGGACACGCGGAACTCTAATAAATGAACAAAAGCAAATTTTTTCTTGTACAGTCGCTCAAAAAAGTATCCGAACACTGTGGTTGATTACAGAATTCAGAAAAAATATCTGGCGACGATTTTTTTAGAATTTAGTGATCTGGCAACCATCGTGACCATCGCGTGACACGAAGGTTGCCAGATCACTAAATTCTAAAAAAAAATCGTCGCCAGATGTTTTTTCTGAATTCTGTAATCAACCACAGTGTTCGGATACTTTTTTGAGCGACTGTAAAGGTTTAAAAAGTTTATAAGTGTTCGCGAATCTTACAAAAAACTGAGATATCCATCCTAACCGATAATGTTAATTACCTAAATATTGTTAAGGAATTTGTAGCATCATAAAATATAAATCAAGACTCTTTTTAAAATGACGTTGCACAAATAATTATTTTAATACCGTTGGACTGATATGCATTCATGTCAAACACCAGAAATACAAAATGTTTCATACAAAGAAAATTCATGATGTTGGAAGGGGGAAAAAAATCAATGCATGCATTTTATTTACTCCTGATAAAATTAATCATCGCATTAAATAGAATAATAAACTCATTAAAAGCTAATTAATGCATACAGAAAATTTTTTAATAAATGTTAATTTCTAATTCTACTGGCAATGAGTACTTTGCTTACCATCCCAGGTTCGAGTCCCAACTGTTCCTGCACAAAGAATTTTTTCCGCTAACCCCCGTTCTGCCCTCAGTGAGAAAGGGGACATTAATGGGCTTGGATCCCTACTCATTAGGAAGGATAAACTAATCAATTTCCTTTCCGTAGGATGGGATGTTAAAGCCGTGATCTTATGTACAAGAGAGCCTACTCTGCGCACGTTAAAGAACACGCTGGATGGCCTTGACCGGAAGTTACCATCCTTCTCTTGGAGTGTCCAGTGGATCTCCCTACGCCCATCTGCTCTGAGCTGGCCATTGGCCATTACGTGCAAAAAAATATTGTGGCTCAAGTATAAAACAATGCAAGTCAAAGGACTTGTTTACTATCCAGGCGTTGAGATTTATCTCCGCAAAATTTCCCCGCCCTGCCCACGGTCAGTAGGGGACACCGATGGGCTTGGAAAGGCCGCCGTCCGTCGGATGGGAAGTTAAGCCTTGGCCCCGTGTGCGGGAGAGCCATACCCTGTGCACGTTAAAGAACACGCTGGATGGCCTTGACGGGAGGCTACCATCTGTCTCCCAACAGCTGTTCCAGTGGGTCCCCTCCCCCAACCTTCTCTGAGCCTTCGGGGTCCATGTGACCTGGCCATTTAGCCCATGGTGTGCAAAAAGTGCCGCTCACAGGTAAAACAATCCAATACTATCCAGGCCTATGCAAAGTACGTCCCCGAGCCGCATGCAGTCAGCCACTACTTTTTGAGCGCACCGTGGGCTACTGATGAAAAAAAAAATTTTTGTAAAAGAGAACGAGCGCATAAAGGACAAGGTCCAATTTCGACAAAGCGAAATTCTCACTAAAATTATTAATTTTAATAAAATTATATTGCTTATGTTTCACTTTAGCTTTTTTTTGCGTTGGTATTATTGACCATATATTTCTTTAGCGGCGTGTCCTCACATTTAAGTTTTCTATGCGACCATTCAGCTAAAGAGTTGCCCACGCTTGGCCTAATCATTAGTAGAGTTGATTAAACATTCGAAATATTTTATTTCCCCGTAAGTGGCACTTTGGCCTTTGCTGTTCTGAGGAAAGTTTGTATTCATGATATAAATCTGAGTATTTATTTATACTTTCTCGATGCATACTTGTGTGTTTGGTATTTTTTTTACCTTCTAGAATTTCACTCCCTTCATCTTTCGTATTCCATCTCCTGACTAAATGATTGCCTGCCTAATACATTAAACCAGTTACAGACCTCAAGCATGACGGGGAAAAAAGTGCATTTAAGTAATCCTTATCAGAAATCCTAACTGGTACAGTTCTTTAATGAACCTGTCTGCTAGAGTTAATCAATGTACCTTTCTATAAGTGGTTCTATGAGAAACCAGCACACGCAGGTTACATACATCTTTGAGATTTATTTTTAAAAAGTCTGCAGAATTTTTTTTAGAAGATAGAACGGGGCTGACTTGGAATCGTAGCAGATTGAAAGCATAGGATTCTTGGGAATCCTGCAAATTATTTCAAAAAACTACATAGTCGTACAAATTGCTAAAAGAAACTGAAAAGAGCAAGTTGTCCGCGTCTCAACCAACAAAACACCAAACCCTGAAAAAAAAAAACCTTTAAATTGTTCATAGTAATGAACGGTTCCACAAGCTTTACAATGAATATTTCTTCAAATACAAATTCTTGTTTTATAAACTAAACGCTTCACCTATTACCAAGTTAAAAGTACTAGATATAATTCTACATGAATCTAGCAACATGAAGGACCATTCCTGGAGATATAAGGAGTATAGTCTGACATAAGAATCGCTAGAGAAAACTGAGAATATATCCCAAATCTTTAACTCTAAATATGTTTATAAAGCAAAACTGCATTATTGACTTTTAGTACAATCTACAAATCTATCGAACAAATGTAAATTATAAATATTTAATTTTAAAAATTATTTCCTGCTTTAGCACAATTTATGAAATAGCATTCGAGAGTGAAATTGTTTTTTTAATATCCGACCACTTTTATTTCCAAAACGATTCTCGACGACCGACGACTTTTTTTCCCCCCTTTTTGCGAGTGAAATTCTCATTTCTGCGACATTTTCTCCCATTCATGAGTGTCGGCAGAATTTTTCGAATAAAAAAAACGAATCGGTGTTTTAATATAGAAATATTTCTGTAGACCTGTTCATTAATCAGTGCAATTGCTAATACATCATACAACTAAGGATGCCTGAAAACAAAACGAAAAAAAGAGAAACATTATTAAAAATTCACCTAAAAAACGCTGTTTCCATAATAGTGAATAAAAACAAATAACACGCTTCCAAAAACAAAAACGTAAAAAAAAGCCAAAATTACATTCCGTTAAAGAAACAACATTAATTGTTTCGTACACTGATAATATTCAACATAAAATTTCGATCAATTTTGATAGGTACTAATCCTATTACCTAACTGACGAACCTAAACCTGACTCCAGGGTTCCACTGCATTTCTCCCATTTTCCAAGCATCTGTTCCAGACCTAGAACCGAAAGACTCTTCGAATAAACCTATTCCTCGTTCTCTGTCATCATTTTTGTTTTGCTTTCACTCTCATTCCTTCTGCTCTGTCATTTGAGAGGAAGTTTTTCTTCCTTCCCATTAAAAACGTCACCGATTATTTGTCTTATCGATCTATTGCCTTGGGGCGGGGGTGGCTCAGTCGGTAGCGCGCCAGGCTCGTAATCTGTAGTTCCCAGGTTCGAGTCCCAGCTATGTCAGCGTTGAGATTTATCTCCGCAAAATTTCCCCGCCCTGCCCACGGTCAGTAGGGGACACCGATGGGCTTGGAAAGGCCTCCGTCCGTCGGATGGGACGTTAAGCCGTGGTCCCGTGTGCGGGAGAGGCATACCCTGTGCACGTTAAAGAAAACGCTGGATGGCCTTGACGGGAGGCTACCATCTGTTTCCCAACAGCTGTTCCAGTGGGTCCCCTCCCCCAAACTTTTCTGAGCCTTCGGGGTCCATGTGACCTGGGCATTTAGCCCATGGTGTGCAAAAAATTGCCGCTCAGAGGTAAAACAACCCAACCCGATCTATTGCCTGAGGACGACATCGGAGCCAACAACGCACTCTTCGGCGGTCGGAAGCAAACGTCACATATAATCGGCTATCATCAGTGTCCTTTCATGTCATCAGCAACATCATCATCGTCTTGCACGGCTTCAAAAATAAATCCGCTTTGCACAAAGTTCTTGTTATTCTAGAGCAGCTTATTTCCCTATCACGATGATACGATTAACTGCATCGCTTCCATTATGTTGGCATATGAAGGTATCAGCCAACTTAGCAATGGCTTCCAGACTTCTCTCTTCACAGTGAACTTTTAATGAATCATTTCAAGAGCCGTAAGTTGTCAAAAGCTTAAGTAATTTTGTTTCAGAGATCTCACAAATTATCCAAATATGGATGAGTGTGCATTATCGA
Organism: Ryuthela nishihirai; assembly: GCA_038380435.1. NCBI lineage: Eukaryota > Metazoa > Arthropoda > Arachnida > Araneae > Heptathelidae > Ryuthela > Ryuthela nishihirai. Next base: position 6,213,341 of record JAWZYU010000004.1, read on the forward strand.
CAAGAAGATCAATGTTGCAATTGGTAGCTCTCATTTTCGTAGTGATTATTCGCATATTATTTTTAAGACTTTGACATCATTGAGGCCTTGAAGATTTGACTATTTCTAATGACAGAAGTGAAAGCTTTGCATTACAAGTTCTGTAACAAGCTCTAAAGCAATCTTGGCTCTGTTGCACTAATCACTAGGCAAAGGCATAATCCATTCGCGAAAGATGAAAGGAAATTCCTGATCCATCAACTTCAATATGAGTATATGATCCAGATGTCTTTTCCAAATGACCACTCAGTGCTTTGACTTTTCAATCTTCTCTAATGGTGAGGTCAACTCCTTCTCCGTGCTCCATCCAATGAATGGAAATAATGACATGTCTCATCAATCGATCGATTTCGCTGCAGAGACATTTAAACCCAATTTCTTGGCAGATTGAATCGCTTTTTTTCCCGACAAATATTCGTTTAATAGATCACTCACTTCAACCAGTTTCAAAGTATGTTTCCTGTTTCTTTGTGTAGTCGGCTTTTCAATTGAGTTACGATTATTTTTACCGCAGAACTGGAGGTGGCTCAGTCGGTAGTGCGCCACACTCGTAATCTGCAGTTCCCAGGTTCGAGTCCCAGTTGGGTTAGCGTTGAGATTTATCTCCGCAAACTTCCCCGCCCTGCCCACAGTCAATAGGGTCGCACCGATGGGCTTGGAAAGGCCGCCGTCCGTCGGATGGGACGTTAAGCACGTGGCCCCGTGTGCGGGAGAGCCATACCCCGTGCACGTTAAAGAACACGCTGGATGGCCTTGACGGGAGGCTACCATCTGTCTCCCAACAGCTGTTCCAGTGGGTCCCCTCCCCCAACCTTCTCCGAACCCTCGGAGTCCTTGTGACCTGGCCATTTAGTCCATTGTGTGCAAAAAAAAGTGCTGCTCAGAGATAAAACAACCGAATCACTAAATGGCACTTTTTTTTTCACTCACAAATGGCGTAAGCAGTCAGGTCATAAAGCCCCCGAGGGGGAGGGGAACTATTAGGACACAGACGGAACACTGCTGTCACGGCCTGTGGCAGGGATGACTCAATCGCTAGCATGCCAGACTCGTAGTCTGCAGTACCCCAGTTCAATCCCATCAGTGTCTCGGTTGAGATTTGTCTCCGCTAAACCCGCACCCTGACTTCGGTCAGAAAGGGGACAACAATTCTCTTGAAAAGATCGCAGTCCATCTGATTGGCCGTTAAGCCCCGCTCCCTTGTCCAGCAGAACCATATCCTGGTGAACACGAAAGAACACGTTGGATGGCCTTGATGGAAGCCTTTCCATCTATCTCCTAATAGCTGTCCAGTGGTTCCTCTTCCACCAACCTCCTCTGAGCCCTTGGGGTTCTTGTAACCTGGCCATTTAGCCCACTGTGTGAAAAAAATGCAGCATAGAGAAAAAACAATCCAACTCTACGAAGGTCATACAGTGCGTTCTTTAAAGTGCATACGAGCCTGCTTAATTTCCTATCAGACGGCTTTTGCATGCCTAGCAAAGTCCCCTTTCAAGGGGGCCTGAATCTGGATTCATCGGATTACCAGCCTGGATCTCTTCCGATTCAATCAATTATCTCTTCGAACAACTTTTCAGAGCATTTTTTTCCGTGTTTTCCTTCCTTTTCTTCAGTGCCTTTCTGCATTGTTGTTATAGAGTTCGTGTTGATTTCTCCGCTAAATTTTGAGATGAATTGAATATAAACTGCCATCGATTTCAGCTAATATTTCTCATTTATCTATCGAAGCTCGTCGTAACCCTCAGCCAATAAGCGTTCTTTTTACCCGTGCAAAAATTGGAAGAAACGAAATGTTATCTAATATTCTTCCACATCAATTTGAATACTTTCACTTTGGCCTTGGAAACACGGCCGAAGGCAGGGTCGGATGTAGGTGGGAAGAAGACGCCAAGGGGTAGCCCCCCCCCCCTTGGGAATGATAATAAGGGTAATGGAAGCAATAAATTATTAAAATTCGTGTATATTTCACGATTATTTCAAGAAATTTTTAAAAAGGAGAGGGAAATGCTATACTGCAATATAAATCTAGTCTCTTGCCCCCTCCCCCCTTCTCTCTCCCTTATTTACTTCTACATCTGGGTTGTTTTACCTCTGAGCGGCAATTTTTGGACACCATGGGCTAAATGGACAGGTCACATGGACCCCGAGGGCTCAGAGAAGGTTCGGGGAGGGGACCCAATGGAACAGCTGTTGGGAGACTGATGGTAGCCTCCCGTCAAAGCCATTCAGCGTGTTCTTTAATGTGCATAGTGTATGGCTCTCCCGTACACGGGAACACGGCTTAAAGTCCAATCCGACGGAGGGTGGTCTTTCCAAACCCATCAGTGTCGGGAATTTTGCGGAGATAAATCTCAACGCTGACCCAGTGGGACTCGAACCTGGGAACTGTAGATTACGATCCTGGTGCGCTACCAACTGAGCCACCCCCCTCCCACATCTGGGTCTGGTCGAATATACTAAACAAGTACATTCTAAAACAATCTAAACAAAGCCTTTAACTATCCTTTTCAAGGTACGTGGTTTTATGAACGTTATTTGTAAATAATTGAAATTGTTAATATCCTAACGTTACGCCAAAGCTTTATAATGGGCCAACGTGTAAGGGCCCTCACAATTTATATCCTTATTAATGCCACTGTGGACCTGAGTTTAAGTGCTTTTTATGCTTTCTGCTGACTTCTCGCCTCCCTTACAAGTCTCCTCTCTGCTGTATTGCAATGACAGGCTCCTGTCAGAAGTCAGAGCAAATGGAATGCGTGACAAGAATTTTTATGAGGCTACACTGGTAAGATGCTATTCACACCACGGACATTGCAAGTGGTGATGAGGCCTTCGAATTTTCTAGTTTCATTAGTTTTTTTTTTTTATTGTCAGAGGTACAATCGCTGAAAAAAATATCCGAACACTACGGTCGATTACAGAATTCAGAAAAAAATATCTGGCAACGATTTTTTTAGAAATTGGTCATCTGGCAACCTTTGTGTCACGTGATTACAGAATTCAGGAAAAATATCTGGAGCATGTACAGCAACTGTACACGCTCCAGTTTGCTGTGAACGGTAACTGCACACGCTCAATATTTCCGTGAGTGAGCCCACACGATCTAGTATCAAAATAATATGACCACCTACAGTCGCTCAAAAAAGTATCCGAACACTATGGTTGATTACAGAATTCAGAAAAAATTAGTGATCTGGCAACCTTCGTGTCACGTGACACGAAGGTTGCCAGATCACTAATTTCTAAAAAAATTGTTGCTAGATAGTTTTTTCTGAATTCTGCAATCGACTATAGTGTTCGGATATTTTTTTGAGCGACTGTACTTCTTTTTTCCATGCTTGTGGTTATAGTTCTGGCTCTACCAAAGACACCGATGGTTCATACTTAAATGCGTTGCTTTCTTTTTCATTGGGAGGCCACACAGGATTGCGCAAAGTTTTAAGAAATCTACAGAGTTAAATGTATACATTTAATGGATCCACATAGCGCTTGCCACTTTCAAAGTAAAAGTCTACGAATGTGTCAACAAAAATTTTATAACACCAGAAAAACTTAAAATTATAAACTAACAAAGGTCATATTAAAAACCACAGATTATATTTTTCTGTTATGGAACTTTATAAATGGTAAAGAACATCAAGGAAGTAATTACGAAATCTTATTTGAAAGTAATTTAATATAAAATGGTGATTTTTTTTGTTGTGACGAACTCAGCATTAAAAGATTGAGATTTAATCATGTGCTTAAACTGTGAGCAATGAAAACATGCAAAGGGAAAAATGTTTTTTTTATTAAAAAGCCAAGATTCCAATTAGAATTCCTTTCTTCGGAATCCCTCTAATAGTTATTGAGGGAAAAGCTAAGCCAATGCCAGGAACTTTTCTACTTTATTGGTGCGAAGGCTAATGATATAATGTCAACCACAAAGTTAATGGCGGCGAAGATTTCTGATTTGTCTTTGCTTTTTGCACGAACTTCAGAAAAGAATTTATTTTATTTGGAATCTGCTTTAAGCGGTAGCTTTTTGGAAACATAAATGAGGGATATTATTTAAATTAATGATGATAGGATATTAGTTAAAATTCGACTCTCGTGTCTCTTATCATGAGAGACTGAAAGTTTAAAACATCAGAACCTTTTTGCAATCGACTGTTGATATCAAATGTGTTATTTTAAATTAAAGTGCTAGTTTTAGGTTCAAAAGTTACTGTGACTGACTGACTTTTGTTAACACAGGCCACATTAAAACTATGGAATTTATAACCGGTTGAGTTGGGTTGTTTTACCTCTAAGAGGCACTTTTTGCACACCATGGGCTAAATGACCAGGTCACAAGGACCCCGAAGGCTCAGAGAAGGTTGTGGGAGGGGATCCACTGAAACAGCTGTTGGGGGACAGATGGTAGCCTCCCGTCAAAGCCATCCAGCGTGTTCTTTAACGTGCACAGGGTATGGCTCTCCCAAACACGGAATCACGGCTTAACGTCCCATCCGACGGACGGCGGCCTTTCCATCCCATCGGTGTCCCCTACTGACCGTGGGCAGGGAATTTTGCGGAGATAAATCTCAACGCTGACCCAGCTTGAACTCGAACCTGGAAACTACAAATTACAAGCCTAGCGTACTACTGACTGAGCCATCCCGTCCCAATTTATAAGCGGGCAGCACTAGAAGAATTAGGAGGGAATACAATATGTGCCAAAAAAAAATTTTATATGTCGATTTATTATTTAAAAATATATATCTGCATGCACATCTTAATGATTTATTTAGATTTCAAATAAAAATAATATTTTAATAAATGAGAAAATACAAAACTGTTATATGCTTAAAAATAATCATCTAAAAATATTAATGAGAGGTTGTAATTTTAAACATTTTTGCCAATTTAGTAAAATTAACTTCAGAGCTAGTAGTACAAGCCCTTAGTGGAATGGAAATGGTCTATCATTTGTGACCAAAATTTACTTTTGATAAAATTCATTCGCGAAAATATTTGCTCACAAATGAAGGTGCTACCGAACGCAGTTATCATTACTATCAAGAATCGTTTGAGAAAAGGAAATGTAACATTTGAAAATCCTGCATAAAATTGCAGTAGCTCCACATATTTAAATGACTCTTTCAATATGTCGTTTGTTTGTAAATCAAATTTGTTGAAAAATAAACTTATTTTGCATTGCTACTTAAAAATTTTATCGATACCAATATTGCTGGCGGGAAAATTTTACATTATAAAGCCCAAACAATTCGCAAGCCACTTAAAAAGGCTACCACGGCCGTATGTTACCGACCCCTGATCTAACTATCTCACTAAAGTACTGATAGTTTTTAAAAGTTCCATATTATTAAAATATATTAATATATAGTTTCAGCGTAAACATATATTGCTTGTCAAAAATTAAGGGTGGATCAATGAAAAGTGCAGATCACGAAATATGTATATTTGGAGGAATTTAGTCAAATATCGCAGGATGTGGTAAAATAAGTCATGAAAAGTTGGGCCGAAATTATTCGCATAAACTTTAATAATAAACGGATAAAGGTGTAGGGAGGCTTTTGAATACAAAATGATAGCACCAGGGCCGGATCTGGGAGGAGGAAGCAAGTAATGGAAGCAAAAAAATTGAAAAACTTCTGGATATTTCAAAAGTTTTAGAAAAATTTTTCAAAGACCTCTAACACGGAAACATTTATACTAAAATTGAAATCCAGTTTCTTGGCTTCCTCTCCCTCTTTTACTTTTTTAGGCTCGATTGTGTCCCTTGAATTTTTCCGAGTCCTCGATTTTCTAACATCGCCACGATTTATACAAATCAATTCCCTAATTTTAAATTTCACCTCACTTCACTTCAAATTTTGCCATCTTCCCTACATTATGCCAAGTTTTCTCGATTTCGCCAACCGTCTTTATTTTCATAACACCAATCCCAATTTTTACAACTCACTTGTACTTTACCAAGTGGCTTTGAAATTTGCAAATTGTCCCAAATTTTGCTAACTCCTCTTAATTTTACAGAAAAAATCCAAATTTTACACTCACCTGAATTTTGCCTTCGAATTTTTCCAACTCTCCAAGATTTTATTAAGTTGTCCCGATTTTACCAACTCTCCTTAATTTCACAAAACCAATACCAATTTTCGCAACTCATATGTATTTTACCAATGGCTTCGAATTTTACCAACTGCTCTAGGTTTTTCCAAGGTGCCTAGATTTTGACAACTATCTTAGATTTTGTAAAGTTGTCTAGATTTTGCTAACTCCTCTAAATTATGCAAAAAAATCCCGACTTTCAGAATTCACCTGAATTTTACAAAGTCGTTTCTAATTTTTCAAACTCCGATTAACCCTGGGGTTTATCGGAGTTTGTTTATCGATTAACCCATCAAACACTTGGATGTCGTTACAACCACTCAATGAAGTCTACACTTGTCCGTGTCTCGAGGTTCAATTACAGGGAAGCCTACAACTAGTCAACGGGCATAGAATCCGACCATGTGACCCTTCTGGGAACTTGAGACGGATAATGCCTCACCTCATTCTTAGCGGATGAAAACGAAATCCAGCCATGTGCTATAGCACTAAGATAGCCCCCAAACATTAGTCAAAAGAATACGAAAGTATTTAAGCTACATCATACAACAGAATGAGAAACGTACGAAATCTGTCATAGGATTGAAGTTGTTGTTTGCTCGTTATTATTGTAAAATTGTTAGCAACGTTGACTGAAAGTTTTGCATGCGGCAAAAAATAATTTCACCAGGGTTCCATATCCGGAAGTACAACCAAATATTGGTAGAAATAAAATGATATTCTTAGATCGTTTAAGTTCATGAAAGATGCAAAATCAACTTTGAGCAGTGTTATTTGAAGCCTTGTAGCCTATATTGTTTCAAGTGTAATATACTTTATAAAGTTTTGACCAGTAGACAGAAGACAAAGATACGAATAATTTTAAAATATCCATGGATTAAATAGAAAGTCTACATAAGTAAATGCTCGAAAGTTGTTCTAAGGAGCCACTGTAATAACTTAAGTCTATCTTCAGCAATTAAATATTACTCATTTGTTATTCTTTCGTAATATTAACTTTGTACGAAATGTCATAATTTGAAAATAATATTCACAATCTTTACTTTACACCGACCAAAACAAAAGAGCAATAATAATTAATGTGCATTCTTCAAATGTTGCTGGTAATTTTTATTTTCTCTTGGGACCTCGGTTCGATCCCCGGGTAACCCACGAATATTTCTGCGTTGACTTTTTGCTGAGGTTGTACCTTCCTCACAGATTCCTATAGCGTATTAAACTGACAGATTCCTGTCAGACCTATATGGCAAGAAGGTATGAAGAGAGGCTGCTTGAGTGGTATTTCATTTTTTTTAGGTTTATGAAAAGTAGACTTCTGTTTTCTAGAATTTTAAAAAACACAAAAACAACCAGCTGCCCTTCAACACACACATATATATACAACAGTTTATTTTAAAGGTAAATCAAAAAAGTTCCTTTTGGCTTCTTCCCCTAGGCAAATGTCAGAGTTATTTACACTTATATTTCCTGAATGAAATGTATTTGAGAGCAATAAGTAACCTTTTCCCATCTTAAGGCACTAACCTCTTTTTTCCCTTGTTGCAAAATTTCTGGATAGGCCACTTGCTAACTTACACACACAGTTTTATACTCTCTAAATCATATGCACACATACGCAGTTTAATGCTGCCTTAAGATTGTCTAGCTTAAACGTCTTTGTATTAAACTAGTTTTAATGACAAGTAACTCGCTATTATTTTCGTATCGATTTCCCCAGCTCTTATTTCTTGAGTATTGTCTAAAACCAGTGGTTTTGCGGTGAGGGAGACTGGACATTCCGTACGCTTAAAAAAGAAGCAGCATCAAAGGCCTATTTTATTTTATGCTGGACTTGTCTCTGCCTGGAGGTTAAAAGAAAGCATACAACTAGTATGCTTTTTAGCATACTAGTTGTATGCTTTCATACTAGTGGGATATATGGAAGCATCCCACAAGTTTTATGGAAGTACAACTTCCAGAATATATATATATAAATGTATATAAAATTCCAGAATATATTTAAATAAAATGATGACACTTTACTTAACGAATAACAAGATTTGTCATTCCATTATTCCGATCTATAATTGAAAGTTCAGAAAACATGTTTTATGCTGTACAATTAGACTAGTTGCTTTTTGATTTAAAGTATGAATTCCAAATCGTTAATGCCACAAATGGAACTAAAGGAACAGTAGTTGTCATATCGTTTAATCGGATTAAATGAAATGAAAGAATAATTAAATGGAACTAAATGTTTACAATAGACGTGAAGTGAGTCCACAAGATTTGCTATATCTCCCTGTTCTCATGAGCTGCTTTTGGTTTTCCCATGTAACTGAAGGTTATCTGTCTGATTCTCTGCAACGATAAAAAGAAAAGGAAGACCATTTACGTAAAGATGTATTTAGTAGAGGAATGCAATTGTTTAGGAGAAAATGGCATATTCACCATTTATCGGACATACCAAGTGATTAACATATCAAAGTACCTGTATCAAATATATCTGGATTTGGTCTTCCAGCATCAACATCAGTTGCTATCGTTACGTTGTAACTTATATTAACTGCAAATTCTTAATCAAGAGCAAAAAAGCCCTTTTGAATGTTATTATTTCCATCTTAATAATTTTTGGTGTTTTTGATTTATGAAAAACAGCTATTGTATTTGTTTCGGATTAATTTTAAACCTTACAGTTGCTCAAAATGAAACACCAAGAACTTTTATTAACAAGTATAAATTTGAAACTTTCTTGAACGGCATTTACACTTTACCTTAATATTAAATTGCTAGAAAAGAAATAAAATTATCTGTATTAGAACAAGATTGGTATCATACTATCAAATTACGACTTAAAATACCATTTTTCTTAATTTTAGAACACGACTTTGTATTGGGATAACGGATCTGGCAACAGGCAAATTGTTTCGCTTGCAGTTTGGTGAATTTTTCTCATATTTCTCGAGGTACGTAAAACGCTAAAAATACATTGCTTCATTGCATGAGAGTCATTTTGCATAATGTAAGTTTTATTAAAAAATTAAATAGCAAATTACGTTTGCCCAGTTTTGTTTGTGAAATGGAAAACAAATTTTTCGTGGCAGGAATAGCAACCAAGGAAACCATTCTGAAAAATCTTTGCTTACGGAATGATAATGCTGTAGTCCCCCTTTCTTGCCAAATTAATATGAATTCGAATTTCAAAAAGAAGTCTCGATGTCCTACAAAATGTCCCTAAATCGGTAGTTCTCACCTTTAACTAATCTCACAGTCCAGCAAATAACACGAATATTATATTTCCACAACCTGACAAATTAGATTAATAGGTTTCGAAACTGATAGCAATTCTAATATTCTTTAATCTTCCCCTCCCCTTGATTTATTATGAGTCGATGCATTAATTTATAAGCACTAAAGGTTTGAATAACGCAAAGCAGGGTTTCCAAACTATGATTGGCTAAAATATGTAGTGACCATGAAGTCTTTGCAAAAAAGCCCCAACTCATTAAATTTTAACTTTGCTAATGAATGAATAATTAAATAACTCGATTTAATGAAAGTTGAAAGGGACCAAACTTTTTATGAACGGTGAAATCCACGTCATTTTGTCATTTTTATTTCATAGGAATACCTCGTTATTCACAATGATGTGAGAACCTCGTTCAAATTAAAATTAATTAGAGTAAAAAAATCCAAAAATAAATGAAACACATGAATACTAATATTTTTGTTCGTATTTAGCGTATTTACTTTGCCAATCTGGATTTTTCCGGGTCTAAGGGCCTTGAAAAATTCTATTCTTTCTTTTTGGTCAACAAAAGAAAAAATTTGAAAAAACCCTGACGAAAAGTAATATATACAGAGCCAGCCCAAGACATTTTCCCCCTCCTCCCCAAATAAATCCCCGCCCTGCCCACGGTCAGTAGAGGACATCGATGGGCTTGGAAAGACCGCCGTCCGTCGGATGGGACGTCAAGCCATGGCCCCGTGTGCGGGAGAGCCATACCCTGTGCACGTTAAAGAACACGCTAGATGGCCTTGACGGGAGGCTACCATCTTTCTCCCAACAACTGTTCCACTGGGACCCCTCCCCCAACCTTCTCTGAGCTTTCGGGTTCCATGTGACCTGGCCATTTAGCCCATGGTGTGCAAAAAAGTGTCGCTCAGAGATAAAACAACAGAACCCCAAAGAAATTTGTTTCCGCTGGCCATTCCACTCAATCAGCGGTCGCGAAGTGAGCGTGAGATGAGAGAAGTGATTCTGCTGTTCCCTCAGTCTCTCATAGTGTGAGCAGCTCGCCGCATCGAGTGTAATTCTGGTGTTTAAATAACCTGTTTTCGTGCAACATGGCCCTAAACTCAAGCTAACTGCTTCATCTGGTACTCAACCAAAAAACTAGAGATCTATTCAAAGCTGGAGGAAAAATTGGCTGTGTTGGATTTATTGAGTAGTGCGTAAATATGGCTGCAACGAATCTAGCCTTCGTGCCATCAAGATTCGAGAGAAATTCGCCAAGCTGTGGCATCAAGTGCTCCAATAACTTCTAAGGTAACAAGCAAAGTGCGTGGGATGGTGGACTTAAAAGGCATTAAACGTATGACTGGAAGAACCGTACCGTAAACGTGTCCCTATCGATGGCAACACTTTGCGAAAAAAGGCTCTTAGCATCTATGAGCTGTTCAAATCTATCTCTATGGTTTAGATCTTCCGCCGAAAAAGGGCAACCTTCTGATGAGGAATTTAAAACTAACCAAGGTTACTTAACAGCTTTAGAAACTGCTTCAATCTCAAAAACTTTCTTATTTATTCTTTCATTCTTCCGTCTCCTCTCGTACGTAATTAAAATCACTGTAAAATCTTTTTTGGCATGTATACTCTTTAATACGCACTGCACAGTACTCTATACATTGATGTATATTGCTGTACAGGGTTGTATACACAAAACCATGTATACTGTCTTTTTGGACAATTTAAGGGATATTCAAGGGCAGTTTGGACTATACGCGATTTATGCCTTACCCGATGACTGCAGAACCTAACCCCAGAGTAAGATGCTATTCCATTGTGTATATTTTGAGGTAAACTTGAGTCCCAGCACCATGCTCCAACTCAGCTGTAGAAATTACTGCTCTAAATGACTCTCATGTTTTAATGCATTGCAATTTTTCATATATTTTTAATTGCAGATTTTGGTTTAACGAAGCAAACATTATGAATTAACAACTTAAAACCTTTAGCCTTTAAAACTGTCAGCACATAAAATTTTCTAATTTTAATTTTTAATACAAATCGTTGCATTTTATTCGAATTTTAAAGTCCAAAGAGAAACAAAACCTTCAGAGAAAAAAATATCCAAATCATTACTTATTATTCCCGGATATTCTTCGAGTATAAACATTATTGTCAGGTGAAATTTTTATTTTATTAATAAGTAATCTTGCATAAATATACACAATATTAATTTACGTTAGGAAACTTACTTAATTCTTGCAATCATAGGTTGACTAATGTATAAAATAAAAAGAAATGTACATATCGAATGGAAAGTGATTCATAAAGATGCCAATGTGCTTATTCTGTTTTGTGACTGTTGACTAATGTCAATCTGCAATCAGTGACAATGTAGGAGAGATTTTGTATTCCTAGCAAAAGGATGAGCCGTTTCACCGACAGGCAAGTTCTTCAGTCACAAATCCACTTAGCAAAACAACTCTAAAATTTCCTACAAGAAGTTAATATGGACGCATGTATTGCGTTCAAATATACCAGTGGTGCTATTGGGAAGAATTTCTAGCATTGATCTCAACTAATGAACTGCTTAAAGCTGCGATCTCTACAAAAACTGTAGCATTAACACAAGTGGACCTTCCCTGCAGCCTTAAAAAGCAGTAAGTATGAAAGATATTACATATATATATACACTCGGAAATGAAATATATAGCTATTCTTTGTGCCTCTGTGTTGTACATTATTCAGTGGGCATGTATGCCCATTTGTATATGTATGATCGTAATAAATGACCGTTACAAATGCTTGTTATCGTTTCTTTCATTTAATGACAAAATACAAATTATACTCATATAAAGAAGATCCTCTTCCCCCATCTTTTTCTGAGCCCCCGGGGTCTTTATGACCTGGCCATTTATCCCATTGTATGCAAAAAAAATACTACTCAGAGCTAAAACAATCCAACAACATAAAGAATGGAACGGCAATTACTCCTCAAAATGTTTATTGACAGGAGTCGCTTAGTCTTAATCACAAAATCTAAATAAAAGCAAAAATGCGACATCTGAAAAATTTATCAATCCTCAAAGCATTAGGGAGCTTCTACCTCAAGTGTTTTATATCCCGGATATACAGGTGTAAAAAAAATCATGTTTCTTCTGTACTTAACAGTATTCCGAAAACTAGCATTTTCAATTGCTCATTTCCATAAACTATACATAATATTAACGTCCGATATACGAAGTTTCACTGTAACGTACTCGCAAATTTTTAACCAACGCGGTTAAAGATTGCATACACCACTATACTGTAAAAAAGCACTACATTTTGAATATTATCTACTGGAAAATCACTAAATGCAATGCGTTTTCGGGAAACGGTTTATAGCTGTTTTTTATACAAAGTCCTACCAAAATATTGCAGAATTTACACATTATGTCAATATGAAGCTAACTTCGAAATTCTATAACTTCTAAGATAATATTTTACGGCGAAATCTGACTGAAGAATCCTGAATTTCAAAATTATTCACTCGGCATAGAAGATTTAATATTTACACATTACCAATGCCAATCGTATGAAATTATATAAATTTCCCTTCAAACAACTGCTTGTCACAGAGGTCTAAACAGGAACCTGTCAGTTTATGCGCCACAGAGTAGATCTTTAAAGCAAGACTTCAGCAGAAAGACAACACAAACATTCATGCCTTACCTGGGCTCGAACCCAGGTCCCTTTGATCAGTACCCAAGTATGTTCACCACTCGGCATGGGACAGTGATATTTAAAATTGCCCCTCAAGCAACTGCTTGCCAGATATGTCTGACAGGAGCCTGTCGATTTAATACACCATAGAGATTTGTGAAAAAGGCGAGACCTCAGCAGAAGGAAAACATCAATGTCTTATACGGCTCGAACCCTGGTCCACTTAATCAACAATATCCAATTAACCACTCTGAAAATTGCCGAATATTAAATATATACATATATAGAAACTTCTAAACTGTAGGTTTCTTAAAATTATCTGAGATAATATCTATAAGTAATCGATAGCGCGCTAGAATCGTAATCTGCAGTTCCCTGGTTTGAGTCCCACCTGTGCCAGCATTGAGATTTAACTCTGTTAATACCCCCACCACCTTGTTATCTTTAGTCAAACCTTTCCATAAAGTTCATTTTAAAAGTACAGAGTTTTGAAATCTTCCCACTGACATAATAGAGATTCTCCAACCTAGTAGGATTGTGTAGACGTGCATATAAGTCCGTAAACATATCCACCTAGATTAATCTTTATTGAGAAAATGTTTCAATTTACTTAGTAGTTTTCAGGAACAATCCTGTGATAATAGTTAAGCATAACTAAGAACGAGAGATGTGCATCCTGTAATGATGAACAGAACAGGCAAAGCATAGCGCCGAAAGTTAGAAAATCTTAAAGCTGCGATCTCTACAAGCATCTGCAGCATTAATACGAGTGACTTTCCCTGAAGCACACAATGTGCTTAGGGAAGCCACCAAGTGCTACTCCACCAAGTTTATCGGAAGGTTAGTACCTTTTGAAGAACATGGTGGTCATAGTTTCCTGTTCAGAGTCACTTTAGAAATATGGAATCGGCAGAATGCATTCATATACGCGGATATACATGTTGCAAAGCATGCAGAAAACAGTTATGCAAAAACCAGGTAATGACAAAACTTATCACCAGATGACACAAGCGTATAAACACCGAAGAGCCAAAACATTATGACCAGCGTGTTCTTATGCAAATCGAAGCAACTGCAGGTAAACGACGGCGCGTATGAAGGTCATGAAACGGTATAAATAACACCTGATACTCAGCTCTGTTAATCAGTGTTATTCTTTATCTTCAGATGGGAAAGGCAGCGGACTTAAGTGAGTTTGGCAAAGGCCAAATTGTAATGGCCAGACGACTGGGTCAGAGCATTTCCGAAACGGCACGGCTTGTGGGGTGCTCAGTGACAGCCGTGGTTAGTATCTTCAAAAAGTGGTCCGAGGAAGGAAAAACCACGAACCGCCAGCAAGGTGTGTTCCGACTACAGATCATTGATGCTAGAGGTAAGCGAAGGCTATCCCATGTTGTATGAACCAATAGAAGGGATACTGTGGCACAACTCGCCTATAATTTGAATGCTGGGGACAGGAGTAATGTATCCAACACACAGTGCATCAAACCCTGTTGAAAATGGGGCTGCATAGCTGCAAGCCACTCCGAGTGCCACACTAACCTCTGTTCACGGTCGAAAGCGCGTTTCCTGTACAAAAATACTGGACCCAGGGTTTCCCAGTAAAACATTGCCCAAAACATTACACTTCCTCCACCGGCTTGTTTTTGTCCCAAGGTGCATCCTGGTGCCAACACTCCCTCAGGTAAACGACACACACATACCTGGCCGTCCACATGGTGCAATAGGAAACAAGATTCACTGGACCAGACAACCTTCCAATCATTCAAGGTCCAATTTTGATGCTCATGTCCCAGTTGTAGATGCTTTCAACAGTGAACCGAGGTTAGCATGGGCACTCGGAGTGGTTTACAGTTACACAGCCCTATTTTAAGCAGGGTTTGATATACTGTGTGTTGGACACATTACTCCTGTCATCAGCATTCAAATTACAGGCAAGTTGCACCACAGTGTCCCTTCTATTGGCTCGTACCACATGGTATAGTCTTCACTCACTTCTACAATAGTGCCTATAAGTAATAGTGTGGCAATCGTCAATAGCCTAGCCATTAAAAAGTGGCCCAAATTATGATCCCCTACCGACAGGGGGACTAGAGTCACATCATAACTTCGTACATGCGCAGTGAAAAGATATTGGTATAATACCGTTTTACGCCAAATTACTCCGCCATAAGTAGTTCTACATAAAAAATGATATCGCGAAACATTATGGGCATGAAAAAACATGATACTCAATAAGCAGCTAAAATGTTTTGTTAGTTTTCTCCAGAAATTTAAATATTAAGAATTAGCTTACATAATAAAAAATTGTTTAATTGTTGTGGCATCCTCATAAATCCCATTTGTACATCCATTTTAATTTGGTAACTATAAATTGAATAAACCTTTAATTTGTGTGATTTATTTAGCATAACTGATCGTTTAGAGAAGTTTCAGGGCAATTGTAAATTTCAGTGTTGCTATGTTTAACGTTATGGAAAGGAGAGAATTATATAGTTTATATTTGCTCATATTTAACCTCAAGTGACATATGTCTGTAAATGGTAGCTAGGTAGTCACTGGAAGGAGAGCTATGCACCAATCCCCTGTGATGATGCATAGAACCGACCAGGCCTAGCACCTAATGTCCGACCCCGCCTTCTCGTGGTGCGGACCGTTAGTAACTTTCAAAAGAGAAACTCTCTTGTGGAAGTGTACGGAAGGGGAGGGCTGCCAGATTAGTGTGGCCTACTGATCTGGACAACTATGGCTACTTTTCTTTTTTTCTACCCTGCTGAGGAATGGTCAACCACACAGGGCCCTGGTGCTGACCATATAAACCTACTGGACTGGACAGATATATGGCTCTGAGCTTGATTATGGATCCTGATTTTGCTGCACTGGTGGGCTTCTGTGGAGGGAAAATCTTCCGCTGTGTTTTCTTTTTGTTTGTGGGTTGACAGCCCCAAGTGAATAGATTCACAGGATATGTTTATCAGCTGGTAGATAATCCTGAGCAGAGGTCATCGCAGGCACCTGAACTCTTTGCTTCTATTGGCATCGTCAAATTCTACATTAGAGGAAGTCTTCCAGTGTAGATGGCTTCAGTCTTTAGTGGTGGGGGAACGGGTCTTTGCCCCATGCTGCGATTAGGGGGCTGTTTGATATTGTCGGCATTCCCTCTCTCAATAAACATAGTTTCTTTAAACATCCCACTAACCATTTTCTCTCCATAGGTAGTTGGAATGTGAGGACTCTGCACAGAGCTTTTTCTCTTGATGTCCTCACACAAGAATTCCACCATTATAATTTAGATATTCTTGGCTTGCAAGAGACCAGATGGACAGATAAAGGTCAGATTCTTAAAAATAATCTTAAATTTCTCTTTTCAGGGAGGGACGACAATAAACATCACCAAGGCGTGGGTCTGCTTCTCAGCAGACACGCTAGCGATGCTCTTCTACGATATGAGTGCTTTAATGAAAGGTTTCTTACAGCAAAATTTCAGACAAGCGTTAAAGACTTGATGTTATCTGCTGTTATGCCCCCAATGAGGATGCCGATGAGGATGAGAAGGATAGGTTTTATGAACAACTTCAGGATATTTTGAATTCTGTCAAGAAAGGAGATATTACCCTTGTTCTTGGTGACTTCAATGCCAAAGTTGGTACTGACTCTGACCTTTGGGGAGGAGTAATAGGCCCTTTTGGCATTGGTAGCAGCAATGGCAATGGGCAACACTTCATTGACATGAAATGTTTTTGGAATGGAAACCCACCAATCTTTGAAGCTTCTCTTTAAGAGCTTTATACCACCTTTGGTTCCAGTATTGCCCACACTATTGCCCCAGCCAACAGAAATCAGTTATTGCCTTCAGAATATTTTTTATCTAATATGCAGCTGTCGGCCGTCCCATGGCCGAGTGGTTAGCGCGCTTGGCTACTGATCTAAGGGACCTGGGTTCGAGTTCCTGGTAAAGCATGGCTGTCTGTGTCGTTTTTCTGCGGAGGTCCTGCCATCCTCTCAGACCTACTGTGGCATATAAACTGACATGCTCCTGTCAGACCTCTGTGGCAAGCAGCTGCTTGAGGGGGTATTTTTTTTATGCAGCTGTCTTCGAAGAAATATGAATTTGACTAATAAAAAACAAGTTTCAAGTATTCCGAATACGGCTCTCGCACCAATGTTATTTGTGATTGTTTTATGATAAAAATTAATTCCTTTCCTTGGATCAATGCTTTATCCTTTGCTATCATAAAATTCAGTTGAAGCATACTAATATTTAAGCCATCAATGACATTGAAACCATTAAATCAAAACTTATCCTAAGTCCTTCAAAAAGCACTATATATTGGTACTGCAGCTCTGATACTATATATCTGTCAGATGCGCCAACCACAGATGGCAGACTGCAACTCACTTGTCTTCAAAATTCGGAAGAATGGGTTCTAAAATATCCTATATTCTATCAAAATCGGAGGGTTGGGTTGTTTTACCTCTGAGCAGCACTTTTTTGCACACCATGGGCTAAATGGCCAGGTCACAAGGACCCCGAAGGCTCAGAGAAGGTTGGGGGAGGGGACCCACTGGAACAGCTGTTGGGAGACAGATGGTAGCTTACCGTCAAGTCCATCCAGCGTGTTCTTTAACGTGCACAGGATATGGCTCTCCCGCACACGGGGCAACGGCTTAACGTCCCATCCGACGGACGGCAGCCTTTCCAAGCCCATCGGTGTCCCCTACTGACCGTGGGCAGGGCGGGGAATTTTGCGGAGATCAATCTCAACGCTGACCCAGCTGGGACTCGAACCTGGGAACTACAAATTACGAGCCTGGCGCGCTACCGACTGAGCCACCCCCGGTTTCAAAATCGGAGGAGTAGGCTCACTGCTGAAAAGGTCAGCATCAGATTTTCTGTTTTCTTCATAGCTGGGCTTGGCCATTCATCCGTAAGCTAATTACTGGTTTTTCACTGCAATATATCAAGGAATTAGCAGAGCATACTTTGATGAAGCATTTGCAGAACATACTATGCAACATCTTTCTCTTTCTGCCTTCTTACTCTTGTTAATCATAGGATCTATTGAGATTCCATTATATTTTGGATACTTCTCTGTAAGAAAATCTTGTTTATTGATACTTTCTTGCAACAGAGTACAGAAAAAACGAATTTGTACGTTGTTATGTAGGTCTCTTAGCTTCTTTTCTGAACTCCTCTATTTTTTTTCCCTCGATATTTCAACAATTCCTATATTTGGCACGAAAATTTCGAATCTTTTTTGTATACACCTAGAGTTTTGGCCACTATTGAGATGGAAATTTTCTGCTACATTTGAATTAACTTTCTGCTATTATATACATACAACGAGCATATTTGTGATGAACCTTTACCATGAGAGCCCCCCCGATAGGGGACCACCTTGTCGTGGTGGGGGGGCCTAGGGCCCAGCAACCTGGCTGAAGGCTGTGCCGACCGGGTTGGGCGCCGGTTGGACATGGCCAAGGCCAACCGAGGTTGAAGACGCTGCTGGCCGGCTTGATTGCCGGTCGGGTGGTGACGGCGTCGGAGACCTCACTTTCAGGGACCTTGGGCACGCCTTGGGTGGTCAGTTCGACGGCTCGGTCGAAAGGTTCCTCCTGCCTAGTAGGCACGAGCCGTCCAAAAAGTCTGGGTCCTACTAAGAGTCTCCACCCCGGGTGCCGATCGAGCTTGGATCTTTATATCCTTGCACATTTGCAAACCGGGGAATAGATTAAAGTTAGGTTTCTTCCGGTGGTTAGCTTTCCTTCTATAGGACTGCTGCCATGTGAGGCCGGGGTTGAGGTGCGCCTATAGGGCGTATTCCTTGCCCCCCCCTCTAGATAGTCATGGCTTTTCTTTAACTAGGTAGTGCTGTCAGGCGGAACCGGGAATTGCCGTGGTTGCACAAGATCGCAACATAGAGATCAATTTACCATGAGAATTTATTTCAGCTCGATGGTGTTGTATTGAAATACCTGAAATTTTGGGAGAACGAAAAAATATGCAATATTTATCTCTAAAATTGTCACTTGTAAAAATATAATATGAAAGCGCATACACTCAATTTGTTTGTCAAGTTTACATAATTCAATGTTAACATTTGCAACACTGAAGACCGGGAGGGGCGGGTGTGGTAGCGTGCCAGGCTCGTAATCTGTAGTTCCCAGGTTCAAGTCCCAGCTGTTTCAGAATCGAGATTTATCTCCGCAAAATTCTCCGCCCTGCCCACGTCAGTAGGGGACACCAATGGGTGCTGTCTGTCGGATGGGACGCTAAACTGTGGCCCCGTGTGTGGGAGAGCCATACCCTGTGCACGTTAAAGAACACGCTGCATGGCATTGACAGGAGGCTACCATCCTTCTCCCAACAGCTGTTCCAGTGGGTCCCCTCTCCCAACCTTCGGGTTCCATGTGACCTGGCCATTTAGCCCATGATGTGCAAAAAACTGCCGCTCAGAGGTAAAACAACCCAACCCAACTGAAGACAGAGGCTGACAGATTTATGGGTAGGTTAGAGTTTCCTAATCTACATTTGGATGTTACATTAATTTTTTTTATAAAAAGATTGGCTCAGAATATTAAATGTTTGTGCAAAATTTTATTTTTCATCCAGAGAATTAAAAAGAAATAAAATGAGAATAATTCATTGTTTGATTTAAACATGAAATCAAATCTTACCCAATTTTACCTTCAAATATTTATAATTTCAATTGGCATCATAAGACACGAAATAAATTTAAAAGATGGGGATGCAGCAATGGTCAAATTATGAAAATATTTTATCAAAACCAAATTACTGTTCAAAGATGATGAACATGGAAAATACAAAATATTAGCCAACCATTCATTTGGTTGTGGATCTAATTTTTATGAGAAATGAAAATCTGTGCTATTGATCCTACCTAGTGTAGTGGTTAAGCAAAATGCAAATAGGCACATCCTTCTATTCTATATGTTGTATGGGAAACCAGGACAAGACAGGTAGAGCTTTTAAGTTTTCTTCATCTGTCGTTTAGAGTATGAACTTTGCATTTTAAAACTAAAATTTGAGTTTCGTTATGGCATACATTGTCATTGTATCTAAATATTTGTGCTGTAAATTATGTTTAATTATTGCATAAGAAAATTACTGCTTAAGAGCTGCATGCCATAGAGGTGTGACAAGAGCATGTCACTGTAATACATTATAGAAAAAATCTGTGAGGTAGATGAGACTTTAGCAGAAAGACAACAGCAGAAACAGAAATTCAACATTAATATAAAGTAAAATATTATGATTAAAATTACCCTTAAACACTGTAGGTGCTATACCAGTCATGTGGTATCACGAAAAACAATCAATTCATTGGCAACTAATGGAGTAATTGCGAGTTGTATACGTTCAGGTTAATTAGTCATACTCGCATTGGCTTTGTTACTGCGATCATCTTGAGAATGCCTCTTCAGTTGTACAATGAGAAAAAGTCTGGAGTGTGTGTTGTTCCTCACAGGAGAATTGTTATGCACACTGCTGTATTGGTAATGGTTGCTGTAGCAGGATTCTGAACTTTGCACTCCTATTAGTGTGCTGGGCAAATTGCTTATACCAACACTTGTGACTAGCATTGTTATGCATTTCATGCTGACCAATTCGGCATGTCATCAGGTGTCAGTGCTTGCCTGATGACGTTTCGAAGCAGACAACACGAAATGAGTTGGGTTGTTTTACCTCTGAGCGGCACTTTTTTTGCACACCTACACTAAATGGCCAGGTCACATGGACCCCAAAGGCTCAGAGAAGGTTGGGGGAGGGGACCCACTGGAACAGCTGTTGGGAGACAGATGGTAGCCTCCCGTCAAGGCCATCCAGCGTGTTCTTTAACATGCACAGGGTATGGCTCTCCCACACAAGGAACCACACACGGCTTAACGTCCCATCCGACGGACGGCGGCCTTCCCAAGCCCATTGGTGTCCCCTACTGACCGTGGGCAGGGCGGGGAATTTTGCGGAGATAAATCTCAACGCTGACCCAGCTGGGACTCGAACCTGGGAACTACAGATTACGAGCCTGGCGCGCTACCGACTGAGCCACCCCTGCCCCACAAGAAATGAATAGCAATTTCTAGTGACAAGTATCTGGTATAAGCAACCAGCTCAGTGCACTGTTCAGAATCCTGCTACAGCAACCATCACCAATACAGCAGAGTGCATAATAATTCTCCTGTGAGGAAAACACACACTCCAGACTTTTCCTCGTTTATACAACTAAAGAGGCAGTCTCAAGAAGATCGTTATAATAAAGCCAATGCAGGTATGACTAATTAACTTGAACGTATACAACTCGCAATTACTCCATTAGTTGTCAATGAATTGTTTTTCCCAATACCACGTGACTAGCTGCATTGTTTATAGAGTAATTTTAATTTCAATTTAATTCTGCACACTGTGTTTATACCTTTAATCATTAAAGGAAAACATTTCGCAGATAACCATCTTCTAGTTGAAACACAAGCTTCTTAATATATGATAAACTAATTAGAACTCTATTTAACTAATAGAATAAACAGAGTTCTAATTAGGCTTTGACTATAAATGTGTTACTTAAAAAGAAGTCATTTGACATGGTGCTGTCAAATACAGGTGGTCAAGGACCTTTTGATGTAATACGTTATTTTAATATCTTTAAATATAAAATTTTGGTCTGTTAGGCAGATTATCGAAGTCCAAAATTTTAACCTGTTCAGCATTTGGCCAATTTAAAGTTCGACTTGTTAGTGGATGGTAGCCAGGAGTAGAGCATTTTATATAGAAATCATGGATTTGTTTCCCACTCTGATCAAAGTATTTTTTTAACTGTTCTAAAAATTGTTCTTGGAATTTTTATTCCAAGAGGATAAGCCCAAATCTACTCAATATCAGAAATAAGCTACCCAGAACTTTGATAGTCTTAATTTATTTGACCTCTGCAACAAAAATGATATACTTATTACTTCCTTTGAAACTTCCATATTAAAAAAGGCAAAATTTGTCTAGTTCCATAACTTGCAGACAGAACATTTCTAATTAAAAACAGCAGCATGACAGTCAGCAATAAATAGAATCAACCAGGTATGGTTGCAAAATTCTAACCAAGCAAAAGTCTAGAATATGTGTAGTGTGCATATTTTACTATGGGCTACGATGCAGTGTAGGATATATGCTAGTTAAAATAATTGACTGCAGTGAGATTATTTGATTTCAGAGCGTTTTTTTTAACTGTGGAACAAAGGATCATTGCTAAGCAATTAGCACTATTTAAATTAGTTGCTTCCACTGAAACTAAGTACAGAACTATGCATTGTTATTGAATTGTTAATGAATTTTTTGGTGTATAATTTTTAAGTGTGGAAACAAGGTTATGTGTTTAGCAATGTTGTGAAAAAAAGTTACACGTTTATTTAATTTTGCCTTCTTTTTAGTGTGGAATCAACTAAAGTTATATAAAAACATGCAATTCTACTAAGAATGATAAAAAAAAACCATATGTATGGTTATATTATGTACGATTTCACCACCGTACATAACGACTTTCACCATTGTTATAATATACGATGGTGAAAGTGAACATGACTAGTTTTACTGTAAGGACTTGGCAGATTTTGCAGTAAAGAAAGAAAAATGATAATTAAGGGCTCCTACACTACAATTCCACCAACTATGGCAAAACAAAAAAAATGTGTGAAAGAAGAACTTACTATATTACCAATTTTCTATGTTTCAAAACAAACTGTACCGGAAATCTATTACATTCTGTTCAAAAGCAGGCAAAGACTGGCATACCAGACTCATAATCTGATATTCTGAGGTTCAAGTCTCCATTGTGCCAGCATTGATTTTCCTCCACTAACTGAACTTGGGAGAAAGATGGCACTAATGGACTTAGATGTGTTGACATCTATTCATTGAGATTAAAGTAGTAGAGCATTATTTTGCATCTTAAAGAACATACTGATAGCCTTGATTGGACACTTCCATCTGTGTGCTAAACAAACAGCTCTCAGTAGGTCTCCTTTTCCCACTTAGCCATTTAGTTCATTATGTGCAAAGCACTGCTCGTTGGTAAAACAATCAATTTTATGTTTTATTCCAACCAAAATAAATATAAATATATTAATTTAAATATAAATTAATCATAAAAAACAAGTTCTGCATAAAACAGGCACTGTTGTTTAAAGATAGAATATTTATGTTGTGTCAATAGTTCATTAATAAATGTAGTTGCCAGTAAGGATACTTGAAGTAGGATAAATAAGTAAGGATAAATGTAGTTGCCAACTAAGGATACTTGAAAACAAAATGAAAAAAAGGGAACTTATCATTGGAAATACACGCAAAAATGATTTTTCATAAAAATAAATGAAATACTTCTTATAACAAAAGAAAATGAAAATGGTAAAACCAAGATTTACATTTCTTTAAAAAAAAATTTAATCGAAATTTATTCACGAATATGCTGTAGTAGATAGTTAAAACATTAAACAACCAGGGTTTTTTGGGGGCTAGCCTCAAAAGTGAGAGAGTGCTTTACATATTATAACCCAGTTATAGGTTTTACCTTAAGATTACCCATATTTCTATACTACTTATCTACGTGGCTCTTTTTCACATAAGAGCGACTAGAAAGATATAGAGTAAGACATATTTACCATTTCGCTGGTACAATTGCACTTTGCTACATTTGCAAAAGATCGTTAAGTATGCTACCAGTCCAGTTTGATGGAGTATTCATACAGTTGTTATTCAGTTGGTATATTTGCTGTGGGAATGTTCTGATTCTTTTGTCCGTTCTTGATGTTTTATTCTGTACTGGTTCTTGTTGCACCGGTTCCTTGTTATCGTTGATAAAGTCCACAGCTATCACTTATTATAACCACCTGTTGATTCTATATGCTTGCTGGGTATAGCCATCAGTTCTTTTATTGCTATTAGCACGTCTCCAAGATTTGAGTAGATATTACTTTTGCTCCCCTTTAAACCACTACAACTTCAATGTTAAAACTTTAAAACATGTTTTCTATGAAAACATTTAAAAAACCTCATAAACCTCCAGGTTTCTGGTACTCCTGGCTACGCGTTTCACCACGATCTTATCTATACGTGGCTTCATCAGGCCTGTAAGATCCTATAACTGGGTTACAATACGTAAAGCACTCTCTCACTTTTGAGGCTAGCCCCCAAGAAACCCTGGTTGTTTAATGTTTTAACTATCTACTACAGCATATTCGTGAATAAATTTCTATTACTATTTTAGCTGTGTGATATCTTAATTTAAAAATTTAATCATTGGTACGCCTGGTAGTATTTAACATAAATTTAATTTTTGACCAATTTTTCCAAGGGAGGGGCACTGCCCTCTTAATCCTTCCCCAGCTTGCACTCATGCCTACTTTTGTACTCTGGAATAACAGAGGAATTAGAACACAGTGAAATCTGTTAAGAAAAATGTGATTCTATTAAGAAGTGTTAACTTATCAAGGATGTAAAAGTTCTTAGTAACAGACTTTAGAGCAGCTGTGAACAATTCTATCCTGGGCTCTTAGTAGCAGGGGTGTTAAGTCTTTACTTATCCATTTCTATAGTTAAGTAACTTTGGATCTACCCAAAATATTCATTGCACTGCATGCATGTAACTAAATCACACACTTCAACATTTGTAAGATTGTATGTAAGTCACAGCAACTTTTTTTACACTGGATTGTAAGAAATTAAGGAAAATAGAAAGTGTTATTTCTGCTATTAATGACAGGATAAAAAATTTATTTTCAAAACAGATTTTATCAGGCTTTTAAACAAACATTATTCATAAACCATAGTTTTTTTTTATTATTATTTGCACAGGTTCAGACTATAAGAAGCATAAAAAATTGCAGGATTCCAATTGCAAGCCCTGCTTCAGAAAGTTCTGTAAAAAATGCACTCAATTTAAGCAAGTGGCAAATTTTAGAGATAGTCAGTTTGATGGCTTTCACTCCATTAAAATATTTCCTCTGTTATTCCTACAGTAAAGAATCGCATTTTTGAAACGCCAAAGTATGAGATAGCACTTAGTAGGCAGTTAATAGAGGAAAACAGGTCTTTTAAGTTTGTGCAGAGGTCATAACATATTAGAATATGAATGTGAAATAAACAGTACTTTTAAAACCCTATGGTAGTGGAAATCTGTGTTTATATCAAAATAGATTTAAAGTACAGAATTTTTTCTTTATCAATGTTTTGATTTAATTATTTGCATACCATACTGACCAAAATATAAGGCATTTCAGAATATAACTATGCAATTTGGCCACATCACATAACAAAGATTTTTATGTAACAATATTTAATTTAAAAAAACCAAGTTTTCCAGTATATTTTACTAAAAATTCATTATGATATACTGTATATATATATATATATAAAAAAGGTGCCCAGACATCCTATTTTTTACCATGCCCTTCTTTGTCCTGATTTTTCTAGCATGTTCTGCTTAATCCTTTTCTTAAATGTAATTAAAGTATATATTTATAATTCTGAAAGTGCTTTTTATGCATATAAAGGATTAGAACAAAGTATGAACAACTGTTCCTTCACTTTGGGAATTTTTATGCTCACTATTATATAAGGCCAGAGGTCTTAAAAGGTTAAAATGAACAGTACATGAACCTTTCTGAAATGTGGCTTCAAGATCCCCTTTGTCTAAATGAAATCGGGTACCTTACAATATGGAAACTGCAGTAACATATTACTGTAGTTACCAAACTAAAGGAGATAAAATACAACAACTATACAAATGTTTGTTTTGAACAAACCTGTAAAGAGAACAAAGTCAGATGACTCTATAGCAAATAAGTGAATGGTGTTAAGCAGTGCCACACAATGTATAATTAAAAGTATTGCAAGAGAATTGTCAGCTAAAGACTAGAACTTTTTTCAAAATACTACATCATAACATTTTTACTTTATATGCTTCATTAAAAGTCCATGCTTTTTAACATTTTGAAATAAGCATATATAGTATTTTACAACATGTATAAAAATTTCTAATAAATCATTGCATATGTCAAGTCAAATAATTGAAAGGAAAAAAAAATCCTAATGATTATAAAATATGTTTATGAAAACTTTCTAAAGGTTGTTATATAGCTCTATACTGTTATTGTTCATTAGCTTTATGTATAGGCCATAAACTAAAAAATATCAGGGAAGGAACAACCAGTCTCCCATCACTACTTTTTTTCCCCTGCTTTTCAAAAATTAAAAAAGAAAATCTGGTCACCTTAAAGATTATTAGTATACTTTCAATGATACAGAAGCATCTAATAATTATACTACTAACAAATTAAGACATTTTAGAAAGAAAGAACTTTCTACTGAAGCAAATAAGTTATTGCTTTTTTGAGTGCTACTTTTGCATTTCAAAACTTGAATTAGTATAATTTGATATAAAAAGATTGATTTGACATTTCTAATTTAATATTACATTTTTGCATTAAATTAAAATTAGAATTTAAAAAAAGCAGTCAAATGATAATAGCACATTTTCAAATTCTCACAACATATTTAATACTGTTGAATTTAAACATACAATTTCAACTGATTAAATGTTGATTACTTACACAAGGTGGAAAAAATAGCTCCAAAACCAGTTATTTTTAATGAAAGACATATTACAGGTGTTTGAGAAAATGTGTGCTTTAACTTTTTAACAAAATACATAATTCTCTACAAATGCTGAAAAAAAATATATAAAAATATAATAAAACTCCAAGAGGAAGATAATCTGGTTCACCCTTTAGGCACATCCAATAAGTATTCTCTCAGAGAACAACAACGTGTCTGTTTTCTGTTTCATCCAGAAAAAGTACAGAAAAAACATCATCAAAAAATTCTGGGTAGTACTGGCAAGCTCGCTGGCAGTCTGGGGCCCAATTTATTTCCAAGATAAGAGGCTGTATATATGGTTTATCTGAAACATCAAAACAAATTTGAAACTAATTATTACCATATGATACAAAATTATACATAAAGAGTATTGAACGATAATTGATATTAAAATGTTAAAACTGGTTATTCATTGCACAAATCTATTTGTATGGTTTTATAATTGAAGTGACAGAACTGCAGTGACTATAAAACAAAATTGGTCTGTCTGAAGTACATGATAAAAAAAACAAGTAACATAAATGCACAACTGAATTACTCTAAATTAAGACCACTGAAACACTAAACAAAATGGCAAAAAAGTGACTAATGAATAAAAGATAGTTTATGCTTTTGCATGTTAAATAATTCAAAACATAAAAAAATTAAATCAGATTAAATATTATTAAAAACATTTGAAAAAAATTATTGCTGATGCAGTAGGATTCGAACCCGCAACTCTCTAGATGCATGCCAGAGTGCTCTACTGTTAAACCATGCATCAGACACTAAAATCTTCCAGAATAAGACCTATAAATCTTTCACTGAGATGTGGCGGACCTTGTGCTATCTATACTTCAGGAGAGGCAACTTTTCCAGTTGTTGCTAATGATTTAGATGTTAATCATGCTTAAGTGTCACATTGACCTCCTCATTAACATCTAAATTATTAGCAACAATTGGAAAAGTTGCCTCTCCTGAAGCATAGATGGTGCAAAGTCCGCCACATCTCAGTGAAAGATTTATAGGTTTTATTCTGGAAAATTTTAGTGCCTGATGCGTGGTTTGACGATAGAGAACTCTGGCATGTATCTTGAGATTGCAGGTTCGATTCCTGCTATGTCAGCGATAATTTTTTTCAGATGTTTTTAATAATTGTTGAAGTCTATTTCTACAAATAATCTATATATTTACTATGGACAGATTAAATATATTTCATATTATTTAGCTTATTTACAACTTTGTATTCAAATAATAATACCACTTAGTGTATAAGACTACTTATTTTTAAGCTGATATTGTGTGGCCATAATACCCAATTAATTGGGTTGTTTTACCTCTGAGCTGGAACAGCTGTTGGGAGACAGATGGTAGCCTCCTGTCAAGTCCATCCAGCATTTTCTTTAACGTACACAGGGTATGGCTCTCCTGTACACGGGACCATGGTTTAATGTCCCATCCGACGGATGGCAGCCTTTCCAAGCCCATCGGTGTTCCCTACTGACCATCGGCAGGGCGGGGAATTTTGCGGAGATAAATCTCAACGCTGACCCAGCTGGGACTCGAACCTGGGAACTACAGATTACGAGTCTGGAACGCTACCGACTGAGCCACCCCCACCCCACCCAATTAGTTTCTTAGAATTTATTTTATTAACAAATACCATGCTACTCACCTGAAAGTCTGTTCCATTGTAACATAAGATCTACAGCATACATGGCTCTAGACTGTGGATTATGGCAGATACCTGCTGGAGGTTCTTTAAAAGTTGCTGCTTTGAATACTTCTTTCAACATTGAAAAAATGTCTTTCTGAAAACAGTAGTATGAGAAATTTGAAAATGCATCGATATTTAAATAATACTTATTTTAGTCATTTAACGTTAGAGCCCTGTGTGGATACAAAGATCTACATTAAATAGTGTCCTGCAGATAAAACGATTAATGTGAATGTGGATAGCAGATAAAAAAAATAATGTAAATGCAGATAACAGATAAAATCTGTAGGAACATGGCCAAACATTACTCATTACTGATGGCTGACATGAGTGAAAAAACTATTTTAGATAATGAGACAAATTTTCATAAAAGTCAGCCTCTGA
This sequence comes from Ryuthela nishihirai, assembly GCA_038380435.1. NCBI lineage: Eukaryota > Metazoa > Arthropoda > Arachnida > Araneae > Heptathelidae > Ryuthela > Ryuthela nishihirai. Next base: position 6,242,126 of record JAWZYU010000004.1, read on the forward strand.
GATAAAAGTAGCCATTTCTTAAAAATTTCAAGGTGCTGAACATGAATATGACAATGAAAATGCAAAATTGGCTACGATTTCTGAGAAATCCACAATGGTTTCTTATGTAATAGAGTAATATGTACATACAACATGTATCGGTAAAACTCCGCTTCTACTTCTGACATCGCTTTGCCTGTAGCTTGTACAACTGCTCAGGATCATCTCTGGTGAGCGTCCAACAGTAGTCAGCCAACATTGAAGTGAACAAGTTTTCCTGGTATCGTTTCTCCATTGTTGCAAATGTCCTGGTGAAAACGTTCACCGTGCTCATTACTAACCATGCCGCAGTTGTCGGGGAAGAAAGTTGTCGATGCACAACACCAGCAGCACTCCAGTGCAGTCCAACTAGTATTTTTTTAGCCTACTTTTTTACATCTCTTCATGCATTGTGCATGATAGTCTATGTTAGTTACCAATAGTCGTATTTTATTTACAATGATTGATTGGTTTATATTCGAGCCACTATCTTTAATGTATCATGACATTTACTTGAGACTACAGTACGAGACTTAACAACAGAGGGAATCTTGATCAACAGCCAGTAGCTCAGGGGTCTGAACACCTGACAAGTTATCAGGTCATGGATTTGGATCACATTTGGCTCAAAACTATTTTCCCCCTATACCCAGTATTAGCAGAATACAGCAAAGATGGTGGTTGAATATAAATCAGTGGATCACTGTAAATACAAAAGAATTTAAGCTGTTCTCATTACTAACAGCTAGGGTGTTAACTACGGCTTCATTTAGCCAATGTAAGCTGGGTTAATTACCGTGTGCTTCACTTTTTGTTCCACTAATGGCAGATGTGATGATTGGAGTATGCATTTTGTAACTCATAAATTTTTCAAGCACTTTATACATCAAGATGTTTAAGTTGGTAGCTAATTCATGTATTCCCTTCTGTTTTTTTTTTTTTTTTTAATGCTGACTGGGTGGATGTATCATTAATTTCAATGTATTGCTATTAACATTGCAGCTTTCTTGCAACACTATGGATGGGATGATTTGTATGTCATTACTACAGTCATTACAGTGGGTTGGCTATACACTTAGTGCTCAAGTTCTGTGATTGTCCTGGTAATAAACACATCTAGGAACAAAGTTACTTGCCACGTAGGTATTTCAAAATTAATAAAGTGTTCCCTATGATCATCTTCACAATAGAAGAGTAAAATGAGTAGTTGCCATTCCTAGATATGCTTATCACCAGGACACCCACAAAATTTGAGTATCAAGCATATACCCAAACCATTTGCAACAAATACAGTGTCACACAAATCCACCCAATTAATGCATTATAACAGTACTGCAACATCAACAATATATTGAATTACCAGCATTAAAACACATTGAACAAGCATTTAAAAAAAAGAATAAAAGAGAATAATATATAAATCAGCTCTCAATGCAGGAGGTAAAATCATGAAAAACATTAAGCATAAGATCATTAAAACATTAAACCAACCATCACATCTACTACAAGAACAATAGGAACAGAAAATGAAACTACTCTTCAATATCCTCTACATAAATGAAACTATATTTAATACCCTAAAATCATATTCATAAAACATTCCAATAATAAGCAATAGTATAATTCAAACTATGGTAAAAAAATTACAAGAATTACACTACAAGGTTTCAGTAAAATTGAGGTATACCAATTTCCACTGATTATTATTACTAGCTGAACATACCCAGTACTGCCTGGAAGTACTTTTAATCTGTATATTCTTATTTTCACTGCACTAAAGGTAAATTTTGCAAGTACCCCCCCCCCCCCCCGACACTTTAGTACAGATTTTCAACAGGAAGAAATTTGCCCAGTGTTTGCTTGGATAGTTGTTGTCATCAGCTCTCTCTCTCTCAGCCCGTGGCTTAGATTCTGCGTAAGCTATCGAGATTTTTATTTCCGTTACCACAGATTTTGCCACCCTATGGCTCCCGCGATATTCTACGTGGTTTAAATTTCCTGCACAGCATCCCCTGTGTGCCACAGTGATTGGTTTAAAAATCCAGTTCTCACTTGGCCTGTGGCTTCATGTCTACACAAATTGTGACAGCTTGTGTCTCACTTTTAATCTGCATATTCTGTTATTCCCTGCACTAATAGTTAGTTTTGGGAGTATCCCCCCCCCCCTAACATTTTACACAGTTTGAACATGAAGAATTTCCTGGTGTTGCAAAGGTCATTGCTGACTCAGCGCTCTTTCTCAGAGAGACCCAAATGATTGAGATATTTATTTTGTCAGATTTTGGCATTTTGTTATTCCTGACATACTTTACTGAAAGGTCCCAAATTTCGTAGCCGGGTTCCCCCTGCCTGACCCCGTGTTTCGTTAGAAAATCAATTCTCTAGCTGCCATGGAACGCCTATATAATGTCTTTGGAAATGTGGGAAATGTGGGGAATCTGGTAATGGCAACATATTTGTATTCTATTTTAACTCTTTATTTTTAGAGTTAGGAAATAGTAAATGGCAACAATAGATTTGACAGCAATTATCGTTTCCCGTAGGAATAGCATAGTAAATATTTTTACTTCTAGCAAGCCCCCCCCCCCCCCCCCCCCCCCCCCCCCACTTTTGGCCTTTTGGCCATTCGACCTGAATTTGACACTGCAATCCGGACCACAACCTGAAACATTCTCTGAAAATTTGGAGTGGGTTGGGTTGGATTGTTTTACCTCTGAGCGGCACTTTTTTGCACACCATGGGCTAAATGGCCAGGTCACATGGACCCCGAAGGCTCAGAGAAGATTGGGGGAAGGGACCCACTGGAACAGCTGTTGGGAGACAGATGGTAGCCTCCCGTCAAGGCCATTCAGTGTGTTCTTTAACGTGCACAGGGTATGGCTCTCCTGCACACGGAGCCATGGCTTAACGTCCCATCCGATGGACGGCGGCCTTTCCAAGCCCATCTGTGTCCCCTACTGACCATGGGCAAGGCGGGGAATTTTGCGGAGATAAATCTCAACGCTGACCCAGCTGGGACTCGAACCTGGGAACTACAGATTACGAGCCTGGCGCACTACCGACTAAGCCACCCCCACCCCAATTTGGAGTGTGTACGTTGATTTTCTGATGAGTTATGGCTACGACAGACACACAGACACATACACAGACATCTTCTTTTATTATATAGATTTTAAACTACCAGTGTTACAAAAAAAAGTTGTTTTAAAGGAACTCTATTGATAAAAAAAAGATTTTCAATATATTAAGTTTTACAGAAAAAAATTAAAAAGAAATCAAAATTAGACAGATTAGAATCATTTTCAGAAGCTAGTACACTATATAACTTTTCTAAATCATCCAAATCATATTCACTTAACCCTCAGTCTTAATTTAACAATAATGCAAAACCTTAACTTTATGGATGAAGGTTAGGTTTGGGCTGTTTCTTGAGGCCAATGTTAACGACATACCCATTTTTCATCTTCAGTCATGATATGGTCAAGAAACAACTCACTGACTTGTTGAGAGAGCAGTGAAGTGGCAATGGAGAATTGATTGGTTTTGTTCTTATCTTACAATTCATGAGGAACCCATGTTCTTAGTTTACTGACTCTCCCAATAGCATGAAGATGACAAAACAAGTCAGTTGGGAAGTTCCAAGTTCTTCTGCTAATTTATACATGGATTTATTTCAATCAATGCTTTAAGTGCACTGTTATTAAGCTCTGAAGGGTGAACAAGATGTAGTTCATCCTTGAATGACAAAGCTCCTGACAGGAAGTTGGTAAACCAATTCTTGAACTGTTATTTGGTGATGATGTGTTCTCCAAAGACAGAGCATATTTTCTTTCTATCCCTATAGCATTTAAACCCTGCTGGAACTCCCACAAAATGCAGTGTTGAATACGAGGTTTTACATCTTTCATTTGCTGTTTATATTTCTATTTAAAGTTCAAAAAGATAATAAACTATTGTTATTGAAACATTCTTCCAAGCTTTTTCTACAAAATTACATATAATAGAAATTAGTACAACACACCTCAGATAAATTACATTTGTTCAACCAAAGGTGATAACAAATGAAAATTATTTATAAATTAACCAAATAAGCTCCATTTGCTTTTGTACAAAAAATTATCATCTCCATTATTTCAACTGAATGGTTTTAAGAAATCAAGCTTTACAAGTCCTCTGACAATGGTCCTTAGACAAAATTTTCATTTGATATGATGCTCAGTGCTACCTTCTCCTGCATGAAATGACCACAAACTATTTGTTGGCTTTCAATGTCCCAATTTATGGGCATCTTCATCAGGCAAGCTACTATTAGTGTTTATGCTCCTGTAGTATACTTTGGATATTTGGATCTTAAGCAAGACAATGAGAAGAGAAATGGAGAGTTGCACTACTATTGCTATTATGTGAATGGGTGAAACTACTTTTCATGGTGGTTTTTGAAGATAGAGGTTAAAGGTGGGGGGAGTAGAAGTGTTCCTCTGAGAATAAGTCTGTGCATGACTGGAGAAGAGATAATATCTAAATACAGCCAATGCTCCTATTTATGCATATTAGAAACATATTCTCTTAATTCAGTTGTAACTTACCTGGTGGTGCCCTCTTTATTCTTATGTTTAAGTATGATATGGTATGTTCTTCAAGCACTTTATTTGTTACTCTAATATTGCTTTAGGTACTCATTAGTAGCTCAATTTGCTTTTAAAAGATTTATTCCAAATAGTTATTGACTATTACCTAACCATATTAAGAAGAAGAAAATCATATTAGCTTTCACATTTAGTGTTTTTTTAATATTATTGACCAAAACTTTATATATTCTATGCTCCAAATTTTCAGTAGTTTTAAAATTAGAGAATTATAACTCTATACACTAAAGTGACATATATTTACCTCAACATCTGCCCACTTATACTGATCATAATAATCCTCAAACTTTTGTATGAAATCATGGCAGAACATCTGAAAAATAAATTAAATAAATGTTGAAAGGTAACAAATTGCACATATCAAGACTAAGCTACTCTTAATGCATCTTAATATTAAAGATGATAATGTAACGATCTGATGGGAAAATGGCAAAAAATTTGTGAATTGCTTTGTTCTACAGTATGACTGATTACACCCTATTGCTATCAGTTGCTAAAACATACTTATATCACTAAACCAAACCAAAAACATAATATTGAAAACTAATAATTGGCAATGATCAGAAAATCTGACAACTGACAATGGTGATGAAATACTTAAGTTACTGGTTATAATAATGAAATATTTTTGTAGCTCAGATATTCTAATATTGCTTTAGGTACTCATTATTAGTTCAATTTGTTTTTAAAAGTTTCTTCACATTCACTGGTTACATGACATTAGTTTGAACTGTTGAGCTGACAATGCTGTCAGCCAAGGGCTAAAATTTGGAGAAATAACTTCATATAGAGGGAGTACACAATATTATCAAAAAGTTCATTATGTCTTCAGGCACCTGAAAAATCATGTTGCTCATCTGAAATTACTGAAAACATTTTTTCAAACTCCTACCCATTCCAGCTTTGTTTGCTTACTGCAAAACTAACAGAATATAAAAAGTTGCATTTTTCCTAATACCAGAATTTTTTATAACTACTATTAACATTTACACCATTTAAGGTAGCAAAATTTAGTTATGAGTGCTAATATTTCACATAACTAAAAAAATTAAATTATGACATATGAAAAATAGAGCCTGTGGTTAATTCACATTCTATTCTATTAGTACAAATACATTATGCATACAAAACATCCAGGAAGAGTTTCATCCTGAAATTAATTTTATTGAAAACTATATGCCATCATCTAACCAGAATCTTGCATTGATTCTGAGTCATTTGTAATCAAATAAAATGGAAAATGCATGCCCTTTTATAACTACTGTATGAATTCTACTACTGCAATGAGAGATATGAAGATTCATTGCCAGAAGATAGACAAGGAACTAAAACCAATGCCATCCATGAACATCTGCAAAATGAACAGGATATCTCTTCCTCAAGATGCGATTGTCAGGAAAGTTCTAGAATGTTGTAGAGGTCCCAGAGTTGCCCTGGAGAACTAAAACATGTAACTTGTCTGGAAAACCGGAGAAGCATCTACTTAAATCCAAAACATAGAAAAAAAAATATGTGGTCCATAAAACAGTGTTTGAAAACCAATTCAATCCTTCTTTTGCCTGGTTGCCAAAAGGGCTTTTTCATTAGTATCCACAATAACTTAACATGGCAGTCATTAATTGAGTTAAGTAGATGCAAAAGAAGCATCTACTTAAATCCAAAACATAGAAAAAAAAATATGTGGTCCATAAAACAGTGTTTGAAAACCAATTCAATCCTTCTTTTGCCTGGTTGCCAAAAGGGCTTTTTCATTAGTATCCACAATAACTTAACATGGCAGTCATTAAAACAATAATTTGTTATTTTGACACTACATTTTTCTGAGTCACTAATGTTATGATACTTATGATGTGCTCTGTTGAGGCTGTAGATATGAAATAAATTACAAATGCTGATGTATATGCTTTCTTCAGACTTTTTTCTAATAATAAGATTCATGAAGTACGTGAATGCACAAAAATGAATTTGTAAATTTAATGTTGATGAGAGTAATAAATAGGCACTTTGATGTCAGTTTCAATTATAGAGGAAAAATTGTGAGCCGGGTGAGATACGAACCCATGATCTCCTGATAACATGTCAGGTGCTCTGGACCACTGAGCTACTGGCCGCTGATCAAGATCTCCCTTTCCCAAGAATTAACGCTATGAACATTCCCTTTATGTCACATATAGGCATTATTTTTAGGCAATTTTTAGCCCTAGTGGCTTTTTATTTGCCAATAGATGGAAAGCATGTCTTACAAGTATGCTAATGATAATAAATAATGAGATAAACTCAGATAAACTCGACGGTTCAACATCCATTAATAAATAGGCACTTTGACGTCGATTTCAATTTTAGAGGAAAAATTGTCTGAGATGGGTGGGATACGAACCCATGACCTCCTGATAGCATGTTAGGTGCTTTGGACCACTTAGCTACCGGCCACCGATCAAGATCTCCTCTAATTAATGCTATGGACATTCTCTTTATGTCACATATAGGCGTTATTTCAGGCAATTTTTAGCCCTAGCGACTTTTTATTTGCCAATAGATGAAAAGCATGTCTTACAAGTATGCTAATGATAATTAGCATACTTGTAAGACATATTAATAATTTTATCATTAGCATACTTCTAAGACATGATTTCCATCTATTGACAAATAAAAAGCCGTTAGGGCTAAAAATTGCCTAAAATAACGCCTATATTTGACATAAAGGCAATGTTCATAGCGTTAATTAGAGGAGATCTTGATTGGCGGCCGGTAGCTCAGTGGTTCAGAGCACCTGACATGTTATCAGGAGGTCGTGGGTTCATATCCCACCTAGCTCAGACAATTTTTCCTCTAAAATTGAAATCGACATCAAAGTGCCTATTTATTACTGGATGTTGAACCATTGAGTTTATCTGAGTTTATCTATTTATTATGATGATGAGAGGTTTCCACCTGCTAATGTTATTAGAATTAGCAGACAGTAATAGTGGCATAACAAGGCACTGGTACTAGACATTTTTACTGCCCCCCCCTCTATTTCTTTTCTAAAAAATTAAGATTATAAAAAAGGCATGCAACTCTTGCCCTTTTTCACTGATTGATTGCCAAAAACCACCCACAATAAGTAACAAACATTTCTAAAAGAAAATGTGCCAAGCACATGCCATGGTTCAGCTGAACCATTGAAACCATAGTAGATAGCTACATCATTGTACAGTAGATTTAATGATGCAAGTTTGAAGGATCTTGCAATTGACAGTAGTGTTATCATAGAAAAGTCTATGATAGTTGGTGGAATGGAAAAGCTACAATAGAACCATCTGAGGGAGTGGGGGGAAGTGTATGAAGCCCTTTTTATTTTTCTAACAAAGGAATCTGAACATTCACAATTAATTGATAGGTTCTATGTGTTTTCAGAAGACTATGCAGTAATCACTGAAGGCTTTCAAATGAACATCTGTCAAAGTGTGAATCAGTCTAAAATAGTCTGTAATTCAACAGCAAAATCAATTCCTGAAATTCATTGACACTTAGAAAGTGCAACAGTATTATTCAAACTTTGGTTGATCTTCTGGACCTTTCTGGACTTTCACTGGATTTCATATTTGCAAGTAGAACTGGTGATTAGTAATTATTTACTGTTTGCTTCCATGAAGTAATAGCTTGGGCAGAGCTATCAACCTTGTACGACGAAAATCACGATCTGCAAGAATGAAAAAATCGGAGCACAGCAAAAAAAGGTGCAGAACTACATCATTTTTCAACATAAGCAATAATGCGTTACGTCTTGACGTAACACTTGACTTCCAGACTTCCAGACTCCTAGCAGCAACTAATGGTGAGGAAAAAACTTCATTCTTCCAGAATTATACCAGTTTCTTAAAATTACTTCAGTAAAAAAACCATAAAAATATGTGATTTAAACTAATGAGAAATGCATTTCATTATCACATTAGAAAGACTATTCCACTTCTTGAAAAGTTGTACAAATAATAACTTAAACAGTCGTATTGCTAGCAATGAAGTGGCTGTACAAGGAGAATGCATTGAGTAAACGATAAACATCTATTCCTAAGAATAAAATTTTGTTTTTGCAAATCAAAGAAAACCACAAGAAGTAATAGTACCTAACACATATTTTTCCAACTGTGTTTATCATTATATGATAAATGTTGGTTAGTATCATCTGGGGCTACTTGTTTCAACAGCCTATTATCACTAAAAATATTCATTCTGAATTTCAAAAAAATTCACAAAAATCAATAATCTTAACAGAGACTGCTTTTACTAACAAGTGCATACCATTAAACAATGAATTGCCATTCTGAAATTTAAGAAAACCCTAGAACAAAATTATTGGAGACAAGCATTTTAATCTAAACATACTGCTGAACAATGAACACCCTTTCCACCCTTTTTACCAAACTCCTAGAAAACACTAATCTTATAGCAAGCCTAAAAAAATTGTAAACAATTCACATTCAATTCTTCCTGGAACTAAATAATCCCATCTCAAAAAACAAGCCTAAAAAACACGAATTATCATAAACAATTTGCATTACTACTCGGGACACCATTTAGTGAGTGAGTGCCATAAACTACAGGAGGTACCTACAGTTGATTATTAATTACTAGTATTAGCAAGTGAAATATATTTACATAACAAGTACTCACCCCTTGTGAGACTCAATTGGTTATGTGAGAAAACAAATTAGACTTCCAATTCAAACAATCTGAGTTTAGCGATGATCATTTTATCATACCCACTAACTGATTATGAATTAAATTTCCTATCTTATAAGATATGAAATATAAGCAAATAAGCTAACATCAGTTTAGTTACATTTATGGCATGTGTTCTTCATATTAATAAAATCTAACTTAATCGCTAATAATCAACAATAAGTAGTAGGCATTATTCAATGATTAACAATAGATATATCGCAAAAGTTAACATTTACAATACAGAGGGAATAGCAACAATCATTATGTCCCTTTGATCAATGTTTTTTTTTTGCGCAGTACTTAGATTGTTAGCAGTAGCGAGCTTTGTATGCAGCAGGAGAAATAATGCTTGCTGCAGCCAAATGAACTGCACTGTATGTTTTACCCAGATCTATACCAGGAAAAAAAAAAGTTTTTGATATTAACGAAAATTAACTTAATCACTAATCATTAATATTCATAGGCATCATCCCCTGATCAATAATAGATCAATCAATGTATTTCAAAAGTTAACATTACAATACTTGAGGAATAATAACAAATGTTATTGCGACTTTTTTTTTATAGCACTTGGATTGCTAGCAGTGGCAGTTTGTCATGTGGCACAGGAAGCATTGGCTTACTGCAGACAAGTCACTTAATCTGTACATTTTTGATATTAACAAAAATTAAGCTATTAGCTTATTATTAATAACTAACAATGAATATCATTAATTGATTAATAATTGACTAATAGTCTCTGAGCAGCATTTTCACAACTAATAGCCTCTGAGCCACATTTTCATACAGCTCAGACGTAAAACAATGATATATACCTTTTGTGATCAGCTGATGGGTTATGAAGTTATGGTGAAACGAAACTGACATCAACCAACAAATGACAAGCAAAATGCAATAGGAAGTAACACAACAGTAGGAAACAAAGTGCATAATTAAAAGTGCCTCAACTCTAGTGAAAGAAAAGTTTAAATCCTTTATCAACCCAATAGCCAAACCCAGATAACAATAGACATGCATGAGACCCATTCAAGTTGCAATGCCAATTGGCACACAGATCAGGGAAGTTCTTCCTTCCCTCTGAAGTTTCTGATTCTAAGAAATCCAAATAGCATTTGGTTGGCCAGAGCTGGGTGAGTTTGGTGTAGGTTCAATAAACACCCATTTTGAAATAATCTGTGACCTTCAATTCTGTAAAGTAATTTAGGTGTGAATTTTGTCATGTGTCCTGTGTGAAAATGGTCAGTTGGAGTCTTACAGATATCCTGATTGGTGCACCCACAAGCAAGCACAGATTAGGGAGTGGGGACAAAGCTGCTCCTTTAATAAAAGAGCTAAATGAGAAAAAATTCTGTTTCATTAACATTTTCCTATTAGGAAAAAGGCAAAAACACTGTACAATTTGAAGGCAGATTTTTGTAAGTGTAAAACTGAAAAAAACCTTAAAATTCGGATTTTTAAAGATAAAATCAGAGTAGTTGGCAGCTCTGCATGGACATTCCCATATGACCATCAATATTATACTAAGTATTTTATTCCTTATTTAAATGAAAAGTTTGAACTGTCCATTTTAAAACCAAAGTTTTATAAAGCATATATTAAAAGTGAATTCAGTAGACAGATGAGTAAGTCAAACATTTTATGTGTTGGGTTGTTTTACCTCTGAATGGCACTTTTTTTGGCATATAATGAGCTAAATGGCCAGGTCACAAGGGTTCAAAGAAAGTTGGGGAAGGGGATTCACTGCACAGTTGTTAGGAGACAGATGGAAGCTTCTCATCAAGGGCATATTTTGTGGGAATACAGCTGACAAGATTATAGAAACCATCATAAATTCAGATTGCAATTTTGTCTATAGTTCAGTGCTAACTATTTAGCTACCATGAAATGAGTTCTGAATGCAGCACAGCGTGTTTCTTTCTTAAACGTTTTATACAAACACTTAACACTGCCATTTTCAAGCAAGTGCTTTTCTCTAAAACTTTCACAACAGCATACCTCAAAACAGATGTTCTAGTGGTGAAAAAGATTCTTGAGATGAAGATATATGAAATGGTAATGAATTAATTTGCTTTTCTACTAAAAATTCACTAGTTCTATTGCAAAGAAAAATCTTTTGCATGCTAGAGATATAGTGCATAAAACTGTAAATTTTTACTACAGAAAAGTTTTTAATGGCCAGGAGAAAACGAATTTTTTGCATTTGCTTGCAAAATCAGTTCTAAAAATATTCAAGTTTTAGTCAAAAAATTAAGTATAAAATTAAAGAAAAAACCTCAAGCAGCTGCTTTTTGACAAAATAAATTGGCCATATTTCAGATCAAACTTGCAGTTTGTGACTCGAGGTGAAATCAGAAGAGTTTCTCAACATAGGGTAAAGTGAACTGGACTCATGAAGATACTGAGAATCACCACTAAAGAAAGGCAATCAGATTGTTAGAAGAGAAAGTTCATGCTGTTTCTTAACTTTTTAACACCCAATTAATATCTTAAAAGAGTAGAGGGCAGTCAAGACAAAGGAATAGCACTATTGGTATAGTCCATTTCAAATTTCTACCATTTTGGGTTGTTATAAGCATTAAAGCAAAAATGCACATAAAACTGAAAAAGTAAGGAATATTTTTAAGCTTGAATTATGTATTTTTATAAAATATATGTAAAAAAAAATTTTTTAATGAGAATTTAAATTTTATTTGCTGTGCTAGTGATTGTTTCCATCGAATGGAACATTAAGCCATGGCCCCATGTGTGGGAGAACCCTGTGCATTTTAAAGAACATGTATGTGGGAGAACCCTGTACACACCCTATTAATAAAAAAAATACCCCCTCAAGCAGCTGCTTGCCATAGAGGTCTGACAGGAGCCTGCCAGTTTATATGCCATAGTAGAAGGTCTATGAGGATGGCAGGACCTCAGCAAAGAAACAACACAAACGTCCATGCCTTATCCAGGGCTCGAACCCAGGTCACATGTTAAACAACATGCTGGATAGCCTTGACAAGAAGCTACCATCTGTCTCCTAACAGCTGTCTAGTGGATCTCCTCTCTTCAACCTTCTCTGAGTCTTTGGGGTCCTTGGACCTGGCCATTTAGACCACTGCATGCAAAAAAGTGTCATTCAGAGGTAAAGCAACCCAAACCAACCTTAGCAATTGACCGGCACCTATGTTTCTGATTTGCAGAAATTTGAAACATAGTAGAGTGTCAATGGTATGGGAAGTTGCTTAGCTAGATGTTAATTAAAGACAATCACATCTTCATCTGGCATTAAAGTGAAAAACACTAAAGAAAATGTTTCCTGTTGAATAAGCAAGCTTTTAAGCAATGAGTATATGGTCAACAATGTAGGCCTAGAATAGTGACATTTGTTGATTAAATAATGTGAACTATCGCATAGAATTTGATAAATTTTAAATATGAAAAACAAAATCAGTCAATTTGGTAATGGCATGCAGATTGTAGCTTTTTGCCTGGGTTGCAAAAAATTTCATTATTTAAAAAATTACTTATTAACAAGGAAAAGTATCTGAGTACACTCACAATAGTTATGAGCAAAATTAGTTTGTCATAATGTACAAATTACATTTGGAAAAAAATGTTCAAAGCATAACAATAAATATCTTGCATTTTACAGTGCTTCAACTTTAATTATACAATTAGTTCATATTTATGAACATTATCTGTCAGTTTACTTTTGTAAAACAAAAATATCATATGTTCAACTATGGAAATTGGACTTCAAAAAAAGTAAATAAATTTCACATTGCTGAGCTGAAAAATAATACTCAAAAGCTTATGATTTCTTTTATGAACATGACACCTCATACATATGCAGGTATACAAATACTAAAGATTTATCACTAAGCCTACTGAAAACAAGTATTGACTTTTTATCATAATAAACTCAATTCAAACACCTAAGATGGTAGTTTTAAGAACTTGAGTGTCATAACTAATTAATATGATCCCAATATTATTAAACATATCTCTTACCTGCCTTAAAGATGTTTGTGCATAGTTCATCACAGTAAAGTGTTTTTCATAATCTTCAAATGAATCTAAAGAAAATGGCCTGTAAAAGTTTGAACAAATTATTATATTGTCAAGAAATTAGTCATTTTTGTGAAAAGTTTTAAGTTTTTATAACCTTCAGAATTTGTCCTAGGTAACCATTTAAAAATATTGTGTAAATGGGATACTGATGTTTCTTGTTATTCCAGGCAACTTCTCATAGTCTTGTTTAAGCATGACTGCTAGCAAAATGCACATTTGATATAATGCTGTATGAATTCAACAAATTAAATAACACTACTGTAGCAATAAAAAAATCTGAGAAGTTTAAAATTCTGAATACCCATAATTCTTAGGAATGATTTAACAAATTCCATTTTTGGATACCATAGGCTCAAAAATTGCTCTGGTAGAGGCAGCTGGTGATGTGCAACATGAGATAAACAGAATAATTGGGATTGCTGCTGGGACTTTTAAGAATCTATAGAGAGTGTAAAAATAGGCATATACACCTAAAAACTAAAATTGGCTGTATAACAGTTTGGTTCTTTCTATGGTTAATTATGGTAGTGAATCTTGGATCTTTTGTAAACAAGACAACAGAAAACTTGACAACTTTGATTCTAAATGCTTATGCAGTATCTTGGGCATTACATGGTTCAACTTTGTAAGTAATGATGAGGTTAGGACAAAGGTGTTGGAAACCTCCTTGAGCAGCATATTGTGCAGAGATCCACTTGTTTGGCCATGTTGACCATATGCATAACTATAGATTAGCAAAGAAGGTTATGAACAGTGTACTTAAAGGCCTCAGAGAGAGGGGGAGACTTAGAATGTGGTGGGCATACAATGTCAAACAGCACCTGGTTACAATTGGTCTACAGTGGCCAGATGTAGCTCACGACAGATAACTTTGTAGAACTAAATTGTACAATCTGGTTGGACCTGGTGGATGACGAGAATCTGTTGGATAGCAATGATGAGAGGTTGTCATATATAAATTGGCATCAATTTGAAGCCACTTGTGAAGTCAATTCCTCAGTAACACACTTGTAAAATGGCAACAAAATAGAATGTCATATACAAAAAAGTGTGAACATAATTGAGAAACCTTGGCAAAAGACCTTAAAGAGAGTGTTTGGATGCCTCACAAATTCTCCAATATTAAGCTTATTCTCTCTTTCTGTGCCAAATAACAAACTGTTTATAGACTAGATGCAATTAGTGATGAGAAATGGTTTCTTTAGATAAACACCAAATAAAAAAAAAATACTGTATGAATTCACTTTTTCAGAGATGACTCAGTTGGTAGTGTGCCAGGCTCATAATTTGTAGTTTCCAGGTTTGAGGCCCAGTTGGGCCAGCATTGGATTTATTTCCACAAAACCCCCCACCCTTCCTCAGTCAATAGGGGCCACCAATGGCTTGGAAAGGCTGCCATCCATCAGATGGAGCATTAAGCCATACCCTGTGCAAGTTGAAGAACACTGTGGATGACCTTGATGGGATGCTACCATCTGTCTCCTAACAGCTGTTCGGTTGGTCCCCTCTCTCCAACCTTCTCTGATCTTTCGTGGTCCTTGTGACCTGGCCCGTTAGCCCATTGTGTGCAAAAAAGAGCAGCTCAGAGGTAAAACAACCTAACCCAAATGTAAAAAATAGTGGTTGTCACAGCAAGCACCAGTTCTCACCCTGTAACCTGGACTCCATTCAGAGCAGATAATACTCTGTATTGGGTAGAACATGAAAGGAGTGATTCACCTTGAACTTGCATCTGCTTGAATTCTGCATCAGATACTGACTTCTGACCTGTACTGTTAACAACTGGTTCAATTAAACCAATCTCATTATCAGAAACATTGATCACTGCTCAAAAGGAGAACTGTTCTTCCTCCCAACAACACTTGTTCCTAAATGGCACATGTGAATCAAAAAAAAACAGGGACTTAGAATGGAAACTCCTCTCATACATACCATACTCTTCAGATAAGGCACTACTGGCATAACAAGGAGTGGGGGAGGGATTGGCTCCCCCCAAGAAATCTTATTCTTCAAACATCATTAATCAATTTAAATTAACAAATAACAAAGACAATAAAAACGTTTTCAAACCTACTGCCCTCCTTCAAAAATATTTGCTAATCCTGACTATGCTACTTTATTGAACTCACAGTTACTATATATTCTGTTAACTTCAACATAATTTGAATGGATTTTTTTTTAATGAAGAGACAGTTAAAGAGGACATAATTTTTTTCCTGGGATCAAACCAATCTGGATTCTTAGAATGAGAAATTGTAAATCTAGTTGTGAGACTGGAGTCTACTTAGGACCAGCACTTGCTGTTTTGCCATCTGAAGAGAACTTGAATGTCTGCCATCCAGAGCGAACTTGGACTGCCACCCATTTCTCCAAGTCTGGCCCTAGATATTAATGTAATTTTTCTAAATTTAAGTCATCTTTTAAACAATTAAAAATTATCTGAAAAATAGATCATAACTACTTCGGTCAACCTTACTGCAACTATGGTTATTTTATTGACAAATTTGTCAGCCCCAAAAAATGCCATGCAGTAGCACTAACCCTGATTCTACCATAAATAATAATGGAAATTTTATGAATGAATAAACCTGATTGTTTTTCAATATAACTGTTTTCCAATGTTGTTTAAAAATACATTAATTTCTTGACAAACAACAAAATATTTGTATCAACATTTTCATGAAACAAGTCAGTAAATTACATTTTGCTTTTTCTTTTCAAAAAGCCTTTTTTTTTTTGATAAAAGAAATCAAACACTTATATTAGTAGAAACATATGCAAACAAGTGAAAACTGGTTATCAATATTATCTCAGATTTCAGTTTTAATGCTAAGATTAATTTCTCATGATCTAGCCTTGCCATATACCTGACTATAAGTGGGTATATAATTTCAACTGGAAAGTTACATCAATGGGGGAATGGAAACTGGAGCACATCATTCTTCTTCTGTACCAGAGGCAGATAATCAGTATATTGTTACTGTACAACTATGAATTTCAATGTTGGCAATCATGACTGTTTATAAACTACTCAAAACATAAAACTGTAAATTTTTATGCTTTTAATAAGGATAACCTTAAAAAATTTTATATAATAATACACTCAAATGCAGTGATTTCAAAATTCGAAACTATGCTGCAAGCTCAGTGAACTTGTTAAGCATGATACTGCACATGATATACCAAAAGCAGTTACTGAACAAAATGAGCCATTATAATTATAAGCACAATGTTACCTCATTTTTTTTTAATAATATATCTATTTAGCCCTATTATAGCTTAAGCATGGTTCAAGAAGTTAAACATAAACCTTGAAATGAGCCTTAACATGAGCCTTGAAAGTAAGCCATGATCAGGACATCGCAACATTCTGTGCCACACTGTTGAATCTGATTCATTGACAAGCACTTGCAGATCTCATCGAAACTTGGTTGCTCACAAATAACCATAGTACAGCATTTGTAATGTATTGGTAAAGTAGCCAAGAGCTGCCAAAGTGTTCCACAGGAATAGACTATTGAACAAGCAAACTGTTGTATCGAAGTCTGCAGGAAACTCCTCACCAACCCACATGAACACAGTTTCATCAAACAAATTATGTGCGATGAAAAACTAATCTCTTTTGACAATATGAACACCGAAAAGTAGTGGCTTAACCCAGAATAGCCTACACTTCCTGTCCCAAAAAGGGGATGATTCGAAACGAAGGCAACTCAAATATAAAATAAACCCTTAACAATTATTAAATCTTGAAAACTAAAATCAAACATTATATTTATTAGCACATGGCAATCTAGCATAGAATATAATGTACTTGGAGTAAACATATTTATAAGCCTTTAACCAAAAAAAGCAATATCTCCTCTGCAATACTATACTGGTGCTCAAAATTAAAAGCTTATGAGAAAAGATATACATAATTCAAAATGGCTTTCAGCTAATATAATTAAATGCCATATGATAATGTATTGTGGCATTGTGGAGCAACAGCAAATGAGATAATTGCAAAATCTTGTAATAAGTGAGTGCTGCACCACGAGAGTATAGTTTCCATAATGAAGGTGCTGAAGTTATAATAATAATTTTCATTTCCATTTCATTTTGCAATACAAAGATGTTATGCTGATTAATATAATATAATTCACATAAAGCAGAAAAGGGACACTCAGTTAAAAAATTCAATACAGAATTTGACAAGACTGAGCAGAAACTGTTAACAAGTTATAAGATCACCCCAGGCAGCCATGTAATTTATACAACACATTCTCATATTGTTGGAAAGGCTGTTTATGAACTCCACTCTTCCACAAGAGCAGATCTGAGATCATGAAATGTTCTGGGAGAGACTGGCATCTTGCAGTTTTCCTCCTCAAAGCATACCACACATGTTCATTTAGATTCAGGTCCAGGGATCTAGCTGACCATTCCATTCTATGAATTACTTTCACTTTCAATGATTCCTGTGGGAATGGATATTAGTATCATCCATAAGGCATGGATGCATTTGTTGTTTTTCTGCTGAGATCCTGCCATCCTCACAGACCTTCTACAGTGGCACATAAACTGACAGGCTCCTGTCAGACCTCTGTGGCAAGCAACTGCTTGAGGGGGTATTTACTTATTTTTTTAAGATAGTATCACGATTGAACATATCCTTGAAAAATCCCACAAAGGGTGCTAAAATCTCATCTCTGTCAGTGAGAGTGCTTCACTGAAAGATAGGAAGCTCTATATGGTCATTCACCATGATACTAGTTGATCACAATACCATCACCAAAATGGTCCCTTCCTCTGAAGTTACAGTGATTGTGACAAGTTCCTTGTTCTCTCCAGATGAACACAGATTGAGAATCAGTATTCACTCTGAATCTGGACTTATCTGTGAAGAGCACATTTGCCCACTGGAATGGATTTCAAAAATGATGTTGTGTGCACCACATTAAATGAGCTCTTCTGTAGAAAGGGATGAGGGAAACACAAATCACTGGTCTTCATGCATATAAACCTTGTTCATGAGGCTCCAGTACAATGTTTCTTAAAACTTTTGCCCTTGTATCTGCTGATAGCTCACAAGAAAGCTGCCTAGCTGCCATTTCCTATGTCATTTTGAACAACTGTTGCCATGGGATGACCTCATCCTGGTCAACAACTAACCTCTCCTCTTTCTAGAAATTGTCTCCATTGAGAGGACATTTTATGGTACATTTAAGACCCTGGATACCACAGCCATATACTATCACCAACATATATTTGTGGCATGATAAAATACAGTGGTGGCTTAAGAGTTTTGTTGGTGGAGATTCATAATCCAGACTGAAGAAAATAGAAGGAATGAAACATTGCCCCTAATATAAAACACTAATTAATTATAGGTGATATTACTAATTATTTAAATTACTATTAATTTAAAGGTGTTATTGCTAATTACTTAAAATGCAAATTAATTGTAAAGATGCACTTAATTTATTGGGTAAATATTAATTAAAAAATAATAATGAACTGAAAAAAATTTATGAATTTCATAGTAAAACTGTGTATATACAGCCCTAAAAATGCCACATTTTGTAACTAAATGTATTAAATACAGTGCATGTTTCCTTTAGAATGTAATATTAGCCTGAAATATTTTTATTACTATAAATGATTTATTAAAACAAATGCTTGGCAATGAAATCTACATATTACATGCATAAAGGAAGCAGAAAAAGCAAAATTTAGGGGGGGGTCTCACTTTTTGTTTAATATTGGGCTAAAGACCCTTCTAACACAAATCAAAAATAAAACCACTATGACAAACCATACTTGCATTTCAAATTTTAAACAAAGTTATCATTTTAGTATAAATACAGATATCAAATACTTTCCTATGATACTTTTATATTGATTTTATTGCATAAGGAATTGAGTCCGATTTTTTAAAAACAATAAGTAAAATTATAAGTAATTGAACTGAGAGAAATTTTCCTTTACTTTTAATATTTCAACACTACACTAATGTCATCTCAACACAGGGTAGCTTTTTGTATCCGGAAGGAAATGAAAATTTCGAATCTGTGGTTTGCAGTCGATTATACTTTTGAAGCATCCTATATCCACTTAAATGGCTTTAGTTGGCTGCCACTGTGAAAAAGTTGAAATTTGCATCCATTAACATAATATTTCTATTAATTAGCATTCAAAATTTCCTCCATACTGAATCACTCAGAGCAGTTATTCAATCATACTGTTGTGTTGGCACTATCCAACAAACAATAATTTTATCTTGGCATGTGTGCACTCAAGCTGGGTATACAGCATGATGTGCACACATCCTATGTTAAATTGCTTAGACTGCTCTCTGTCATTTGATCATTATCATCATCGAGCAGCCATGGGCTACAGAGGTTCAACCAGACCGTGCAATTTAGTTCTCCAAGCAAGTCGATCCTGAGCTACATCTACTGCATCTGGCCACTGCACACCAATTCTAACAAGGTCCTGTTTGACATTGTCTGCCCACTGCATCCTAGGTCTCCCCTTCTTTCTGAGGCCTTTAGGCACACTGTTCATAACCCTATTCGCCAATCTATAATTATTCATACGGGCAACATGGCCAAACCAACGGAGTCTCTCTCTGCACAATATGCTGCTTAAAGGAGGTTGCAAACTCCTTTGCCTAATCTCATCATTAGTTACAAAGTTGAACCACCTAATGCCCAAGATACTGCGTAAGCATCTCGAATCAAAAGCATCTAGTTTCCTGTTATTTTGTTTACAAAGTGTCCAAGTTTCACTACCATAACTAACTCCAGAAAGAATCAAAGTATTATACAGTCTAATTTTAGTCTTTAGGTGTATATGCCTATTTCTCCACACTCTCCATATATTCTTAACAGTCCCGGCAGCAATCCCTATTCATCTGTTAATCTCATGCTGCACATCACTAGTATCTGTTACATAGCTCCCAAGATAATTAAACTGTGACACCTGCTCAAGACTGCAACCATTCAGATTAACTGAATCACAGTCTGCTTCACCAATTTTCATCACTTTAGTTTTCTCTCTGTTTATAACCAAACCTACTCTACTACCAGTCTCACCAACAGCTCGAATGAAAGAGTTCATCTCATCAACATCATTTGCCAAAAGGGCTAAATCATCAGCATAATCTAAATCAGAAATTTTCGTATCTCCAGTCCATTTAAGGCCAAAATCTTTCCCTTGAAGTGAATTTCGCATAACATAATCAATAACCAAGCTAAAGAGAAAAGGAGACAAAATGCACCTTTGTCGAACACCAGAAGTAATGCTAAACCAATTGCTACAAGCCTTACCAACTCTCACACACGACTCAGTGTTATTATATAGAGCTTTCATTATGTTAACTAACTTGTCAGGTATACCATATTATCTCACAATCAACCACAAATTATGATGATCAACAGAGTCGAAAGCCTTTTTGAAATCAACAAAGCTAGCAACCAAAGGTTTCTGAAACTCTAAACATTTCTCAATGATCTGCCTAAGTGAAAATATCTTATCCACACATCCTTTACCACTTCTGAATCCACATTGCTCATCACGCAATTGACTGTCAACCAGATTCTTAATATCATAAGAAATTATCATAAGAATATTCGTATCATACGAACTGCGATCATAAGAATCATAAGAACTGCGATCACCTTTTTTATCATAAGAACTGCGATCACCTTTTTTATCATAAGAACTGCGATCACCTTTTTCGAAAATAGGGATAACAATAGCTCTGGTAAAATCCTTAGCAACCATGCCTTTATCATAAAAGTTATTCAAAATTTCAGTCATCCAAGTGGTAAACTGAAACATTCCCAGCTCTGAGCATTTCTGTAATAATTTCATCTACCCCTGGGGATTTATGATGTTTAAGTTTAGAAATAGCCAAAAATAACTTCAGATTGTGTTATAGGGCCAACGTTAAAGCCACCAATGCATCTATCATCATTACAAACAATGGGAGTAGAACTAACCACATTGTTTAGAACATCACTGAAATGCTCAGCCCACCTAGCCATGACAGAATCTTCACCGTCTATAACCTTACCTTGTTTATCCTGCAATCCTCGTATGCCTGTCCATTTTCTACCACATAAAACATTAACTATCTGGTACAGCTCTCTGCTGTTGTGCTGCCTAACTGCTTCCTCAGCTTTGTCAGCCAAGCCATCAAGCCAAAGATTCTTATCAGTAGCTAACTGATCCTTTACACGTTTATTAAGCTCTCTGATATCCTTTATATTAGGACTAGTAGGGTACTGATTAAGGACATTCCTGCAGTTCTTTCTTTCTGAAATAAGCTCAAGTGCCTTATCACTTAAATAATTCTGCCTCCTCTGCTCCTTTTTTTCCTAAAAGAGTACTGTTAGTTTCCAAAAAAGCCTGTTTAAAATGGCCCCATTCTTCCTCAACTTCAGTATTAAGCAAACCATGACTGTCATAATGACTAAGTAACCTATCATGGTAAGCTTTAGCTATAACTGGGTCTTTCAGAGCTTCAGTATTAAAGGTAAATTTTTTAAATTTAGCACAACACTTTTTAAGTTTAAGTTGCAAGACACTTTTAACAAGATAACGGTCAGATCCAATTTCAGCTCCCCTATATGCCCTGGTATTTCTAACAGAACTAGCCCATTTGTTGTTAATTAATATATAATCAATCATATTCCTATGCAGCCCATCAGGTGGAACCCATGTGTATTTATGTATGTCGCAGTGTTTGTAATATGTGTTAGTTATTCTGAAACCATTGAGTTTACTTACCTGTAGGAGACGTTGCCCATTGCCATTGCAGCTACCAATACCAAAAGGGCCTATCACCCTTCCCCAAAGGTCAGAGTCAGTACCAACTTTGGCATTGAAGTCACCTAGGAGAAGGGTAATATCTCCTTTCTTGACAGAATTCAAAATATCCTGAAGTTGTCCGTAAAACCTATCCTTCTCATCCTCAGTGGGGACATAACAGCAGATAACATTCAAGTCTTTAATGCTTGTCTGAAATTTTGCTGTAAGAAACCTTTCATTAATGCACTCATATCCTAGAAGAGCATCACTGGCATGTCTGCTGAGCAGCAGACCCACGCCTTGGTGATGCTTTCCATCCTCCCTCCCTGTAAATCCTCCCTCCTTTCCATCCCTCCTCCTCCCTTTAAAAGCTTTAGAGCATTTATAAGCTAAAAATCTCTTTAAGTTAGTACATACTAAGTTAAAAAATCCTAACATTGCATATGATACAATGAAGTTAATATATCTAAAAATGTAGGCTAAACTTGCTCAAGGGGTAAAAATAATAAATAAATTACCCCTCAATCCGTTTGCTTGCCACTGAGGTCTGATAGGAGCCTGTCAGTTTAATATGCCATAGAGAGGATCTGTGAGGAAGGCAAGACATCAGCAGAAAGACAACATAAACAACCATGCTTTATCTGAGACTCAAAGGCAGATCCTTTTGATCAGTAGACAAGCCCACTAACCACTTGGATAGCTACATATTATACTATGAAAATTATGTGAAATAATTAAAGAGCATTGATAATTTCTTTCTGATTGTGAAAAAAATAAAAGATTTGCTACGCTATCATAGAAAGCTTTCTGATATTTGTCTGTTCCAACTAAGTGTTAATGCAGAGGTGGTTACAGTGGTGGCTCTGCAAGATGATTGCAAAGTACAAAAGAAAGCAATTTATCTATGTATAATATCAGAATTCATTGTTATTGACTGATATGTAAGGAGTGAGCTGAACCTAAATAAAGCCATTCATTTAACATGGTTTTATCTTTTCCAACAGTTATATAGATCTGACTGTTATGTTGTTGATGAGCATGCAAGATGTGGAAATTTTATGATTTGGAAACCTAAAAGGAAATCAAATTTTGGCCCATGAAATTCCTGAGAATTTTGGTATTTTTTAGTGTGATTACTCTGCAAGTTCTATTTTTTCCCTCAATGGGGATACAAACAGTTCTAGTTACAAGCATAGTTAACAGAAATAAAATAACCATTTAGCTTAAAATATAAAGTGTGTGTATATTGCATGTGTTCCATACTAAATGTGTGCTCAGTGTTTGTTACAGTACCTATGCCACTTTCAACTTTGATGCTGTCAAAATTAACAAAATTGAAAGTGATGCAGATGTAGGCAGAACAATACAATTACAAATGCATGAACACTGGCTTGTGTAACAAAACACCAATCAGTTTAAAGACTCATTCTTGAGAATCACTGATCACCATTGCAAGAACTAAGAATAAAATAAATAATATTCCCTCAAGCAGCTGCTTGCCACAGAGGTCTGACAGCAGCCTGTCAGTTTATATGACATAGTAGAAGATCTATGAGGAAGTGATACCTCAGCAGAAAAACAACATAAACATCCATGCCTTACTCAGGGGCTCGACAGTCAGGTCCCTTTGATCAGTAGCCATGAATGCCAACTACTTGGCCATGGGGTAGCTGCAAGATTTAAACACACCAGAAATTGATTGCAATATAACACAAATTGATAATTACTGGAATGCAACAGCTGTAGCTCAGCATAGATGTGTTTGGATATTGGCCAGTGGCTGTGCTGTTTGTAACAATGGCCAATTGTTGGTGCTCAACAGGTTAGTGCAACTATAATCAAAACCATGCAAATTGCAGGATTGTCCAAGGCTACCATTTCTAAAGAGTATACAAATAGTTAGCAAACATAGTCTTATGTCTAACAGGAATAATTATAGCAGACATCTGATATCACAGGAGATGGGCAAGTCATGACAAAGGCATAAAGATCAAAACTGAGATTCAGTTATGCCCCAAACAACCACTGCTTTCAACGTAGCCCAAGATCAACCTTTAAGAATTCAAACAATGTGCAAGGAACTGTGATTTGGCTGTCAGTATCCTATTTGCCAACCTTTAGTCTCAGTCAAATATCGAGAGGTTTAAGTGGTGTTGAGAGATATGAGTGGACTGTAGAAGACTGGAAAAAATTTACAAATTTTTTAACACTGTTGTGCTATTAGTCAACATGGGTATAGAGGAAAATTTGTCTTCAGCTGGGTGGGATCTGAATACACAAACTCCTGATGATATATCAGGTGCTCTGACTACTGAGCTATTGGCTGTTGATCAGTTATCCTCTATTGTGGATGTTAAACCCCATCACTGTAGAATCAGCCACTAGTGGTTGTCTTATAACTGCAAATGAAGGATCCTTTACAGCAACTCTTCCCAGGCTCAGGCCTATGAATAGTCACTCTCCATGGGAAAACTAACTGGTGTTCTTTTTATATGAATAATCCTCAATTTTCATGCACAGTTCTCGGGTATCTCTGGTACATACATCTATGTATACATTACAGGTTACCATTAGCAACATTTTATACTTCAGCACTTCAAAGTTAAAAATTTTTAACACTATTATGCTGTAAATCAATGTGAGTATTCATAACTATAAGTGCTGAGATATAAAATGTTACTAATGGTAACAGATAATGTATAAACTAGAAAAAGGTTATATGGTCTGATGAAATACAATATACACTTTGTTGTACGTATGGCAAGACTAGGGAGTGACACCATTCACATTGGATGATGGACCTCTCATGTCACATCCACTACACAAGTTGCTAGAAGAGGAATTGTGGTGTGGGGATGGCTCACAATATAAATTTGGTCAGCTAATATGTCAGAAAAGTCAATAATTTTGTCTGAAGAGTTGACAGACACCACAATATATTTAAACATATTTAATCACATACATCCTATTATGCTTGATTTCTTCCCTGATAGAAATGAACAGTTTCAGGATGATAATTCAACAGTCCATCATTGGGACTGATGAGGGTTGGGGAAGTGGTTTATATAACCATAAGATGAAGGTTGATCACAATGTTATATGTCAAATGAAAGCTATAACATGCAGAATAACAGGGAATATCATATAAAGCAGGAGAAAGGTGTTTTCAGTGACAAAGGTTGACTGCAAAACTGTCACTAAAAAGCAAAAAATAAAAATACTATCTTTCTATACATGCCCTAAAATCAAAATAATGCCAATGATGAAATCATTTATTTATTAATTCATCATTCACTTCAAAGAAAGAAGCATGACAAAAGGTTTATTTTACCAAATGGGAAATAAAAGTGCCCTATCTTCTTTTGAAATTATTAAGATTTAAGTTATTTCATCGTTGACATTATATTTCACTTTTATTTACTATTTAGGGCTCAGTACTGTAAGATTTTTTTTTCATTTTCTTATATATTTCTTGAGTTGCTAGTTACAAATACTTACATCCTTGTCTGATTCAATGCACCAAAATAAGTGTATACAAGACAATTTAACTTTTAAATAAAATTTGTATTCTTACTTTCAAAATTCGTAAGAAGTAGCTGTGCAAACTTTAACTTTCTCCTACACTTTAATGATTCAGTAAAGACAAAATTTTACTTTCAAAAACTGAAAGTACTTTCTTCAATTATATTATGAAACATAGCTAAATCTCTTTTCAATGCACTGTTTGCTTTAAGAAAAGTACATTATATTTCATTGTCTAAAACAAATTACTAAACTATGAGAAACATGCAATCTTTATTTATAACTTACTTGTTAGCAAACCTTAGCCAAAACCTTTCATATGCATATACCTTGAGTGGCTCTATACTCCTCAAAAGCAAAATATATCTTATATCGAGTTTCACAAGGCCAATGCCTTCACATGGAAATAATACAGGATCTGTCACATACTTACATGCCACCTGTAATTGCCAAAATCAGTTTTTTTTACATAGGTACTTGTTACCCTGAATATTGTGCTATTCAAATTTCCCTGAAATTCAATGCACTTTGAAATATTAACCCTTCCAGTGTCCAGCCTGAAAAACTGGTTTACATCCAGAGGCCAAACTATTTTCTCCTATGCTCAGCAAAAATAAATTTTCTTCTTTGCCCTATCTTCTTTCGAAAATAAACTTCTTTGCCAAATAACAAATGAAATGAATTATGGCATGTTACATGCCACATTAATAAGAATTTAATTCTGAATTTTCTGAAAATAAAGCATTTAACAAAAAAGACAACTAGTTTTAACAGAACATTTTTAGAGTCATATAGTAAAAAAAATGCATCTGACAATGCAAATAAAAATTTATTAAAAATAAACTAATAGATAGAAATAATTATAATGCATATGAATAGAAAGGCTATTTATTTCTGAGTAACATAAAAAATTTACTTTAAACAAGAAAATTACTCTTTTTTCATAATTTTTTTCTCAATACCATAATTTGAGAAAAGTACACGCTTTTTGACAATTGTGCTGAGTCAGATAAACAAGTCAACTTCAAAATTTTTTTTAAATAACCAATCAACAGAAATAGATCATGTTATTACCAAATTAAACTCCAAATTTTATGAAAACAAAAAAATTAAACAAATTTGCAAGCATATTAATTTTAATACTTTTCCACAGTGATATAGTGAAAAAAATAGATCTGACTATGCAACTAAGGCTCAATTTTGGAAAACATGATGAATAAAAACAATTAAATTATATATTAATTGAAATGAAATTTCTTCCAGACTAATATATTTACTTGAAACATGTTTTTTATTCTTTTTTTATAATTAATTGTCAGTATGATATATTTTAAAATACAGGTCAGTATTATACAAGATGACCTGGATTGCTCACACTCATGGGATGGGGTGAGAGTGTTTCAGTTGGTAGCAGCCAGGCTTGTAATCTGCAATTCTCAGGTTAGAGTACCAGCTGGGTCAGCATTGAGATTTATCTCTGCAAATCTCCCCACCCTGTCCATGGTCAATAGGGAACACTGATTGGCTTGAAAAGGCCACTGTCTGTCGGATGGAACGTTAAGCCATGGCCCTTTATGTGGGAAAGCCATAACCTGTGCAAGTTAAAGAATATGTTGGATGGCCTTAATGGGAGACTATCATCTGTCTCCCAACAGCCATTCCAGTGGGTCGCCTCTCCCCCAACCTTCTCTGAACACTCAGGGTCCTTGTGACCTGGTCATTTAGCCCATTGTGTGCAAAAAAGTGCCGCTCATATGTAAAACAACCCAGCCCAACCTCATGGGATTTTCTGTTCTGATTATGAAATAGAAGAACACTTTCTTGCCTGCATTTCTTGCTAAGCATTATGCATTTTTTTTTCTTTGGATGTTGAATTTTGGGGAACTATACTAACTTTTTGGCTAATTGCCAAAAAGTTAATGCACCATAGCAAAATAAACAAATGAAACATCTGTACTATTAGAGTGGCACAACCAAGATACTAAGGGGGAGGGGGGGTAAATACCTCTAAAACCATTCAATATAAGCTTAAAAACTCATTTTTTTTTCAACTGACATTTTGTCAAGGGGGAAGTAAAACACTCTCAGTGTAGCAGGAGGGGAGGGGGGTAAAAACTCAATGAAATTACTCTCCCACAGGGTTAATTTCTATGAGAAGGATATCCTTTTTGTCTCCATATCCAAGACCTCATTCATTTTCAGGAAATGATACAAGATCAAAGTTTTTTTATTGGAAAAAGAAGAAATAATAAAAGAAAAATTTACATATAACCTAATGCGATGTTAAATAAAATATCTACAACAACTTGTAAGCCAGTCATCTGCTGTAGCAAACTCCAAAATATCGACAATAATCTATTGACAGATAGTCTGACCAAAAGATCAATAATTTATGGAAATGAAATAAATTTACAGAAATGAAAACTAAGGTTTATTATAAAAAAGGAAATAGAATTCTAACTTTATCAAGATGCTATCCAATATGTGGGGAGGAAGTATTCAGATTGAAATCACCCATGTTAACAACTACCATGCAGCTACTTAGCAGACAGCTCTTGCCACTCTCGCACATGTGAACGAGCAATTAGTAACACCTGCGACTTCCTCTGCAATGACACCATGTGCCCATGTTAAAGAAGCTCTGGCTATGAAGCTCTCTTTTTAGTTATAGTTTCAATTTGAGGAACGGGAATGATGCATAGAATGCTGATATAAATGATAAATATAATCCTAGGAATATTTAAATATGTTTAAGGCAGAAAAGCGTGTAAAACTGAAATATGCACTGGTAATTATTTCCAAATTCTTCAATTTTTAAAAATAGCAGTTTTTTTTTTTGTTCAGGAGATTTTTGAAACCAAGGAAAAATTTGTTGATAATAGTTTAAATCAAACTTGTGAGATTAAATCAGGGAGTTGCTTCAGCACAAAGTAATGTTAACAAATAAATTGGCATCAGATGGCTTTAACAAATTATTTATATCTTAGTTTAATAAAATATGCATCAAATGAAAAACACATTATTTTTCAACCCTAAATAATGTATTTTTATAAGATATATATAAGAAAAATTTTCAAACGGCAATTTCTTTTTTTTTATTGTAGTTTTTTTGGTTTCTCAGCCTCATTTTGGATTCTGTCATGTATAAATGGCCTGGACACAGGAAGAGTTAAGCTTAAATTCTCAGCTCATTCAAAGAAACTTAATTATAATACTATGTTTGGAGCTGATGGAAAATTACCTTGAATGCTGATTTTGATGGTAATGGTGAATACTTCTTCATCCTGAGAGCTTTTCTTCCTAACAGATAAATGGCAATGCTGGGAAATAATTTTATGAACATAAAAGATTTTCTAAAACAATTATAGATTTGTGGAACTATTTTATTAATTTAATATTTCTGACCTAAATGTAGTGTCATCTTTTCAGTAAAGTAGTTAGTATGATATAGTTATGAGTAACAGATTTTGTTTCCTTTTCTGTTACCATAGCATATTGGATGCTGTTGGCATAAATGGTGGGTGAATTTATTGCTCTGCTGCAGAGCAATTTTCTGGAATTTTTTGGAAGTATGTTCTTATAATATGATCTCTATTTTTTTTTCGTGTTACTGGGGGGTTAAAAGCATGTTTACTGCAATTTTGATTAGGTGCCCTGATGACAAAGACTAAATCAACCTGTGGAGTTATTTCTTATTATGACTGTAATAATGTTGCACTTGGTAGTTTTTTCAAATTATTTTTTCTTTTACACCAGTGTTTCTCAACTTGTGGTATGCATATTAGTGCATGAACACTCAGTGGGGGTATGCAAAAATAATCCAGTAATAGCAGATGATTCTAATTCACTAAAAACAAGCAATCTTTCACTTCAAATATGGCAATCTTTTCCATAAGAGAGGCTGTTTAGCATTCTATGTTGTCTCCAAAGGAGCAAACAGATATTGCAGATTTATTACAAAAGGAGTATTTGGCCTAAAGGGGTCTGTTTACTGGATTAGGAAATATGCGACATGAAAAATCTGAACTGGGGTATCTCATACAAAAAAGGGAAGGCATTCTATAACTGATCTTTCTATTCCTCCTGTGTATCTTTTAATATATTGTTCATTATTTTGGGATAAAGGCAGTGGCACAACCAGGAATTTTAAAAGGGAGGTAGGGGGTTGGTAAATTTTGCTAAATTAATAAATAAATGATTTTTTAAAAACATAACCTTCCTAAGGGTTTAGCACATTTCCCCTCCTCTACCCCTTGGCTATGCCACTGGATAAAGGCTTATAGTAGATGTTTCCTGTGAAATTAGTTGATCAATCTCTGATTGATTTGTTATTGAGTTGTTTAATGAAGTGTTGTAGTGCTTGATCAGTAAATTCCTAAATGAAGAAGATATCATCAATATCTTGCCCAGAAGAGCAGTTAAAAGAACATCAACTAAAAGTTCTGTCAGAGGTCTCATTTGCACTCATTTTTCTTGAAGATAAAGAATATTATTATATTGAAAAAATGTTAAAACTTTTGGGTTAGGTCTAATGTTTTCATTTTTAATATGAAAATATTTCTTCTTCTATTAAAAAATTTGCTTTTTATTAACACTTCTGTCTGAAGTTCAGGGGTATTTGGGAAGAGGAAAATGATATATAATGTAAAGGGTCTAAGCATATGGAGATATTTTTAAGCATTTATTTTTTTCTATGAAACTTTATATTAATGTTACTATTAAGCTATATAAACAGAAAATTTTCTAAGATCAACTGTTACAGAATGCCAGTCTATCACAAACTGGAAAAAACCTTGTAGTTTTTGCAGTTCCTTACATCCAAACAACCCAAAAAGCATCAGTTCAACCTAAGGCTTTGTAGAGAGAAAAAAAATGCCTCCATATAGTACTCTTGCCAACAGATATCATCTCACTCTTCCCAATACATCAGAATTTGAAACAAAAATATTAATAAGAAACAAATTTGGTAAAGAATAAAATGTAAACTGCTTTACTTCATGGAAGTATTAGACCTAGATATAAATTCTGACTTTTTCAATTCAATAAATAATTGTATCTTCACAAAAAAAAGAACATGAGTTGAATTATCTCTGTCAACTTTTAGCAGATGGTTTATAAAAAAAAAAAGAAATTAAAATCATTGAAAATCTAATCCTTAAACCACTCTTCTGGACAAGATCTGTTAATATCTTCATCTGGGAATTTACAAATCAAACACTATAAAATTTTATTAACAAGTCAATAACTGCTATGATTCCATTACCACCTTCACCCTTGAATTTTCAGGCAGCCTGCTTGCCATGGGATTGCTAGAGTCTGAAGGAACAATACACCACAGAAAAGATCTTGAAGAAGGTGAGAACTCAGCAGAAAGACACCATACAATAATAAAGAAAACATCCATGCCTTATCTGGGATTCAAACCCTGATTTCTTTGCCAAAAATGTATTCACTATTTAGTAAATACAGTATCATAACACTCAACTAAATTAACTTAATACTTGGGTGCTATTATAAATAATAATAATAAATTGCCCTTCAAGCAGCTGCTTGACACAGAGGTCTGACAGGAGCCTACCAGTTTAAATACACCATAGTAGAAGATCTGTGAGAGTGGCAAGACCAGACAACACAAATATCCATGCCTTACCTGGGTTCCTTATTATATATGACTAAATATAAAAAATAAAAATAAATTTTAAATAATAACAGTAGGCAGTTCACATGGTTTTATAGTTTGTCCCATTAATTGATCGGTTTTGTCTTTCACTGTTTTGTTCTTTATTCATTAACCGATCAAACAGGTTCAGGAAAATAGGATTCCCTCATAACTTCTGGAATACTGTTATATAGTTTTGGTCCTATATATTTGATGTCATAAGTAATGCTTTTGTTTGTAGATATATGTTAGCTGCAGTTTCATTACTAAATTACTAAGTGCTATATATATACAACTGTATCTAACCTGGAATAATATGTTAGAATGCAAATATTAAATAATTTGGAGGTGCAAAATTTTGAGAGTCAACATTCTCAATTTCTGAAATAAAGGTCTCAACTCAGAAGTTCTATTTTATAACTTATGATTCAGGTTATGAATTTTTGCAAACTCAACAACATGTTTAGATTTGATTTTGCAGCACCTCATTACACCCTTAACACATATATAGTAGATATGTACAAAAGCAAAATAAAATATTTTGAAGCTTTTAAGTCAATAGTTTTGTTATATAATATATATTTTCATTTTGTCAGCAATTAAATCTATATGCTGCTTCCATGAGAGGTTCTTGTCAATTTGTTACTCCTAAATATTTATTGTGATTAGCCTTCATAAAGCATTTGCAGTTACAGATGTTTCTATTATTGCAATCTTTATGGTGAGAGATAAATCTGTGTTCCAGACTTCTTCTATCAGTTGTTTTTAACTGAAAATGCATATAATATGTATTAAGATTAGTTTGTTTAATTTCATCCTGGAATAGTTTACACACATCCTTATTTGTTGTACAATACAAATGGTTTTTGCTTTTATAGAATAGTACTGTCATTGTTGAAAGAAATAGTTTTTGCCTCAAAATTCCTTTCAAAAATGCTGTTTATATGTATAGTATACAAATTACATGCCACAGTATTTGAATCCTGTGGTAGTCCAATGATTAATTTTCTCATGCCATTACATATGTTAAACCTTTACCATATGTCTTCAATCATTCAAATGATTTTATCCAAGTACAACAAAGACTTTTTATTCCATAATTATGTGCAATAATGAATTAAAAACATTTAATTTCCTCCAGCTCCACAAATAGTATATAAATATATAATTAAGTCATTTGAATGCACACTTAATTACATGAAGGTAATATTAAAGCTATTACAAATAAAGAATTTAATATTTTTCATGTTAAAAATTGTTTAATATGTACTAAATAATAAAGGCAATATTAAATCATGCAGCATTTAAAAGCTTTGCAATTCAAAAATCATTAACGTATTTTTAATATTAAAGAACATGTATTTTTCAACTACCTTAGATTATATTTTAATGCTCAGAACAAAAAAAAATTAAAAATGAGTAATATAAAAACTGGAATTTTCATACATAATTTTTTCAAATGGTAGCATACTGTTTTATTATCTGGTTATTATACATATTTTTACTGAGAGAATTAATAGCATATAACTGAACTGTGTGCTTTTTACAGAAAGGCTATGTGTTAGGCTAATCCAAATAGCAAGATTGACATAAACTATTTTTGTCTGCCAGACTTCATAAAGCAAAATAAAATTGCCAGTATAACCTCCTGTTATTGTATTTTACAACCTTCTATTACTTCAAT
Source organism: Ryuthela nishihirai (assembly GCA_038380435.1). Lineage (NCBI taxonomy): Eukaryota > Metazoa > Arthropoda > Arachnida > Araneae > Heptathelidae > Ryuthela > Ryuthela nishihirai. The sequence continues at coordinate 6,275,208 of JAWZYU010000004.1, forward strand.
TAATTCACCCTTTTCCTTTAAAGCATTACAAAAAAGATTTCTGACAAGAATAGAAAAAATATATTATTAACACTAAGTTATCCATAACTTGATGGCATTTAAATAAAAGATTCAACATTTAATGTTTTTATTCTCTATCTTGACTATGCAAATGTAAAAATTAGCTTTATAGAACAAATTACTGAGTCATCAAAACATTTGAAAAAAATGCACTGACATATCAATTAAATCGAAATAACTTGTTTCAATCCAAAAGTATTTTCAAGAATTAATCAGAGATGTGCTCAGTTTGAAATATGTTCTTCAGCTGGGATTGAAATCAACTTCTAGTGTGTGAAAATATGCAAGCTCCAGATGTCTTATACCCAAATCAGAAAATTTGGTTCATTATTAAACTTCTGCTTGCAAATGTAATCATTGCTTCAATTAATGTGTACAAATATTATTTACTTCACTTATAAAATAAATGTAACACACAAAAAAACTTTGAGCCACACAAAAATTATAATTAAAAGATGTCAGTTTAAAGATTTTTAAAATACTTTTCAGTTGTTTTCTCTGAGTGGCACTTTTTGCACACAATAGGCTACATGGCCAGGTCCACAAGGACCTCCAAGGCTCAGAAAAGGTTGGAGGAGGGGATCCACTGGACAGCTGTTGGGAAACAGATGGTAGCCTCCTGTCAAGGCCTCTAGTGTGTTCTTTAATGTGCACAGAGTATGGCTCACCTGCACATGGGTCATGGCTTAGCATCCCATCTGACATCCCATCTGACTGATGGTGGTCTTTCCAAGCCCATCGGTGTCTCTTATTGACAGTGGGCAGACCAGGGAATTTTGAAGAGATAAATCTCAATGCTGGCCCAGCTGGGACTCAAACTTGGGAACTGCATATTACGAGCCTGGATGCTACCAACTGAGCCACCCCTGCCCCTTGGAGATTGGGAGTTTAAACTTTAAAAAAAAAATTGATTTGGTTACCTCAATCTTTATGCTTCCCTTATTGACTCAGCTTCATTTATAAAGTTTCACCTAAAATTCTTGAATCATAAACATCCTTAATTCAAGTATGTTAAAAAAAATTCAAACACTGTTTTCAAATGTGAAATAATAAATATATGATTATAAGCTAAAAAAACTTGATTTTTTTATCTACAATTTAACATATTCATACTGTGCAATTAAAATCTCTATATTTGTTTCTAATGAATGTTTAGAAAGCTATCAATAAAGGCTAATGCACAAAAGCAATCAAAAAAAAAATCACGCCAACTGTATAATTTTGCCTAGGTGAAAATGACAGTGAAAGATGTTTAAAATATGATGTCATACATCAGATTTTAAACATCTTTAGTAGGAAAGTAAACTGTAGCAAAAAAAACTGTGACTGAAGGATAAAAAAAATGCAATTAAAATCTAACATAGCACCAAAAGGGATAGTGAAATATGTATCATATGAATTTAACAATTTCAAAATATATCCTTCATGCAATATCCAATGTGTTCCCAATTTGACACTGTTTGTTAGTAGACTCAATTTTCCCTTGTCAATTTTGCCAATCAGTCTAACACTTGTTTCCACAACCAAGAAGAGTCACCTTTGCAAACAATGCAAAACCTACTGTATAATATTTGGATGGTGATTAGAACTTCACTTTATTTTGGATGTAAAAAAATTTAAATGCACAATAAAGATATTACATGGAAGCATGTAATTAGGTGAATTAATATCCACCACTCAGACATCTGGAAAGCTCAAGCAATCAGCACATTTCACATTTCCCATTTCCCCAAAAACATTAAGTTCAGTTTGCCCAGCAAAAGCTCTGAACCATCCTTCATCTATTGGAACCAATTTGCTTTATGATTTTTTTGGAATATCTTGTGTACACATAGTTCAAAAACCTACTGCTAATGTAATGAATCAAATGATGTCCATGATCAGAATTTAATGAACTATCACTGAATAACTCTCAGGTACTGAGTATTTTAAAATAATTACCAAAATTTAATTATTTGTAATCAAATCAACCAGGGCAATAACATCCAAGATTCCCAATTAATTCAATTTATATCAGTTTTCAGGAATTTAATAAACACCAGAAATGAAATTAATCAAATTTATTAACACTCAATACACAGTAATACAAAATTAGGAACTAGAAAACTACAACACTGTTCAAAAAACAAGACAGATATATGGTTTGGTTTAGCCTTCAATTAATGAAAAGAAGTGGGGAAATCACATAAATAAAAAACCCCTTCCTGGCCCAAATAAGGAACTGATTTCCAATTTGATATACAAAAGACAGAACAACAATGTTAAATGCTAAACATCACTGCAACTTTTTATTAATGCCTATATCACGAAAAATTCAAATAACTGGCTTAACTGGACAATTAGAAGAGCCTAGTCTCCAGCCATTCTAAGTAACCAAGTTTTTACTGTCTGTGTTCTTATTAAAATGCTTGAGCTAAAACTAATTTACCATCTGTCTAAACTAATACTATATTGAAGCCAAATAAAAACTTGGGCCCACAATCAAGAAATAGATTCACCTTAGTGAACACTTCAAAAGCTACTGTATAATATTTGGAGGAAAATGCAATTTTATTCTACTTCAGATATAAAAAAAAAGTTAACAAGCAGTATATGTTCTTATTAAAATTCTGGAGTTAAAGTTAATCTAGCTGTAAACTAATGATCATGCATTGAAACTAAATTAAAACTAATTTATTGTTATCTTATATTTGACTCATTATGTTTACATTGGACACTAAATGAGTTACACATAAGTAGATTAAATTAATATATAGTCATAATAAGCAATCTCACTCAATCACTAAATATGAACTGAGGAATTCATGGTTTGAGAAAGGTTACAATAACTGGAATATAATTAGGAGATCCCACATTGAATCTAAGTGATGGCTGGATCAATTTTTCATTCTTAATATTTGATTGAACATCACTTGCCACTGAAGCAAGCTTTCATTGTCTTATGGTAATTGCAAATTAATCTAAGGCTTTGCAATTAATCTAAGGCTTGCAATTAAATCTAAGGCTAAAAAATAACTGTTACTTAAAGAAATAATTTTATTTCTATAATAAAAAAAATATGCTGCATTAATGATGGAAATGAAAAATTAAACATCCCTCAAGGAGGCACTTATTATAAAACTCTATTAATTTGTTATTGTAAATTACAACAAAGTACATCTAAGAAGGAAGCAAGAACTCAACAGCAGGGAAGTAAAGGAATTCCTGCTTTATCTGTAATATGAATCCAATTTCTTTTGCATTGCATCCAAATACAAAAATTACTTAGCTACTAGAATGTAATAAATTAAACACTGCTACTACACTTGAAATGCACTGTTTGGTGTTACTAAATAGTTCAAACAAAAAGGAAAATTTCAGCTCTTGCAGTTGCAAATTCTACAAAATCTCAAAGAAAATACATGGAATAACAGATAGGAGATAGATGAATCTTTATTAATTGCATACAATGCACAGAAATAAATTAACAATAATGCATACAACACATAGTAAATACTGGTTAATAATTTTAATACTAGTTCCAATTCCCAACTTTTACACATTGGTTACAAAATAACAAAGAAAACGAGAAAAAAGCTTTATTCCTAGCAGAGCATAAAGATTTAAACCAGTGTTTTTCAACCTTCCTGAAGTCATGGAACTTTTCTTCCATTTTTTTTACTGCCCTTCTTATATATATATACACTCTGTTTTATTTTTATACTGCAGAACATCAAGCCTAAATGTCTTCATTTTGTGAATAACCAATAATTTAGTACAGATGAAATATGATCAATTAATCTACTCTTATGTAATTTATCACTTGATATTACCTAAAAATACAAACCTATTACAAAAATAAAAACAGAAAACTTTAAATTACCATTCCAAGTGAATGTAAAGTAGGTTTTCTGATTAATGCTCATCAAAAGTGATGTTTTTATTGATTTGAGTCAAACCAATTTTATAGCCTGAATGCAATGGTATAGAGTTCCTAGCCCTGGTTAGTGGAAATCTTACAGGGCAGAGACAATAGCTTAGAAGCCAGGTGCTTGACATTTTATCAGGAAGAAGTAGATTCATATTCTACCATGTTTAGAATAAATTTTTCTTTAACCTTGAACACTTTCTAGATATCACTTTTAAAAGAAGGGTTTTTTCCAATCAGTCTTCCTTTCAGGACCTGTAGTAATCCATCACAGAAAACAAAGTTCTAATTTGAGACACACCAATTTAAACTGCACAAATCCCAAAAATGTAAGAATAACTCAAAACAGAAAAAAAATTATGCTCACAAAACTTTTATAGTGAGATCACTGGCACACTTTATATATACTACAATTATTAAGTCACTGCAGCTCAAATTTACCCAAGAAACCATACCAAAGACTATCAACTGTAGCAATGAATTTGCATAGGAACTGGCAGAACCTCAGTGCAATATACAATAAAGGTTGGCCCCCTACTGAAAATATGAGCAGCTTTTCTATCAAGCTAAAAAAAATACCATATCAAGTGGGCCAAGCCAAAGGAAAAGAAAGAGCCATTATATTAGAATGGTGGACAACTGAAATTACATCAGGAATATAAATTTTTATGTTCTCTATCTGCCCTCCCAGTCTCTTCCAAAGCACCTCGGCTGCACCACAATTGCACGAGAGGTGTTGTTAAATATCCAGCCAACTTTCTATGCATTGTGATGCCATTTTCAGAACTTGTCAGAGTCAGAATGACTCTGCCTGTAGGAATGAGTGTGAGACCAAGGAGGCCAATAAATAATGTGTTATGGTATCAGAGAACATATGAATGAGTTGTTTAATGTCTAAAACTGGGAAAACCAAAGAATGCTTAAAACGAATAATCACAGCTATTGAATAACTTTTCTTTATCTCAAAACTCCAATGCCCCCTTTGAAGTCCTTTTCCTTCCCCCATTGTCCACCCCTGTTGGCTAAGCACATAAAGTGGGGTGCATGACAAAGCCCTGAAAAAACAGTGGGCATCATTAATAGCAACCTTTTACAATACTTTATGATAAAAGAAATATATAGATATACTTACATATATTTACAATGATTAATTTCATTAAACTACAGAAAATATATCCAGAAAGTATTGCATTTCTAGAAAATAATGCAATATAACTATGAGCAAATATATTTCCTGTAATAAATTTAACATTCTATTATTTTTATTCAACTACCTATTGTATTAGCCCAATTACATTAGTGTGATAAATTTATTACTTACTTTTGGTCCAGTAGATGGCAAACGCAGAATGCAATTTAAGTTATTTGTAATATGTGTATCAAGACCACGAGCAAGATTCCATGGCTTGCATATCCAATAGTTATCATATCCTCTGTAAAAAAAACCACTCTGGTTCAGCTTTTTTTTAACGATCATAAACTTTTGACAATTATCAGTTCTTAAACTTCTATATAACTACTATTTGGTTACAATCTTGGAATTAACCCTTAGCCCTTTCTGTGTTGGAGCCTAAATAAATGCTTTCATCTTTTGAAAGCTAATGATTGGAGATGCAAATTTTGCTCCCATAATACAAGTTGTGAAAAAAAATTTCCAAATAGAAATCTGAATTTTTTTTTTCAATTGTTGCTAATCAAATATCGAAAATAACATTTAAATTAAGATATATATTTTTACCTGTTAATTTGGCTTGAAAACATTATAATAAAGTTTAAAAATAATTCTATTTGAGTCTGCAGTGAATGTATGTGAATGTTCAGTCACCGTAAATAGCATCAAGTTGCAGTGATTAAGTTTATGCCTTTATTCTGTTGTACTGCATGAAGATTATCAATCAGTTGTGTTTCCCTGTATTTTGTGCTATTTATAGGTCTCTACTAGAGTTGTAATGCTTTCCAAACTTTTAACATGAAGATATTGATTTTATTACTACTGGAAATTGCATGATCTGGGAACTACGCCCATCGACTTTCGATAAATATTTTAGCAGACTTTCGATTTTAAAGACGTGTTTCATTTTCTTTAATGCTTCTAAAATGGATACTGCAATTATACACAATAATTAATTTGAAACAATCGAAAATGAAACCACTAGTTATCTATAATGGCGGCAATCAAAGCAACATTAGGATTACTCAAAGCACAATTTGTAAATGGTAGGACTTTATTTATCAATACTTTAAATTACATTTCAACCAAATAAACAAATTAAGATCAGAAAATTGATATTTTAACTAAAATTTCGGCCAGAATTTTAGAATTAAAATTCTCTACAAGTTATGCAGCTTTATAATAAAGCAACTCATTCTCAAATTCAGTGCTTCAGTTAAACTTTAAATGCTTTGAAATGTTTCACTGAATTTTTTTCACAGTTCTTTATCAATTTTCTGATATATTATTTAATTTTTATTTAAATTATCTTGTTCTTAAAGCAAAATAATTTTTATGACACTGCTTTTCTTAGTCTTAGAGTTTGCCAATCATCAAAAGTCTGAGAATATGCATTATGCACTATATGCATAAATGGCTAAATAATTTAGAAAAAACAAATAAATGAAAGATTTAAGCAATAACAAAAATATTATGAACTGTTTATATTAGAATAAAACTATTGAAAAAACAGGAAATATATATATATAGTATATATATGGTGAAAAGAGGAAGTGAAAAGATAAAGAAAAGATAAAGTGGAAAGAGGGAGAATTTTTTTTAATTTTACTAAAGATAAAGTGGAAAAACACAGTAAAATTTGGCAATGTTTTTAAAAAAATTCTTAAAAAATTAACCTACCATTTTTTTCTTCAAATTTTTGCCATCTATTAAGCATAATTAAATAATTTTTCTTTTGTCACAAAACATGACATATTTACATTCATTAGTTACCTCAGAATGAGGTTCTAAAGCTGTTTATTTTCTGAAAACGCTTTTAAATAAATCTGGCCACCACAGTGAATTTGATTTCAGAAACCCAACACCATAAGGGTTAAAGTGCAAGGTATTTTTTGCACTTCAAATACCTCTAACAAATAAACCAGAACAAATTTTTCATGCTTCTTTTTCCCTTTATATTTTAATGTTTTACTATTCAGAATTAAATGCTCTTTTTCTTTCGGTATGTAACATGACTATTACCCTTCATTACTTACTTCAATGTCATTAAAAGTTGGTTTCTTAAAAAAAACTAGGCATTTTAAGGATTAAGAGTCACTTCTTATAAAGGATTAATATCATATATCACTATTACTATTAATTTTTGAACTTAAATGATTATAATCTTTTTATAAGGCAAATATTAATACAATTATGAATAGCCCTTTATGAAAACATACTTTGTTGATAAGTATTTACAATTATTCTACAAGTTCCTCAAAGTACATCTATTTTACAATCTTGTTTTTGGCTCTATATCTGTTTTCTGGAAAATTTTTATGCAATAAAAATGCTATCCAAATCAGCTGATAACTTGTTATTTTCATGGCAATTTTCCATGTGAGATTAGAATGTTCAAATTAAAAGTTTGGAAATATTCCTGTGTTCTATGGATTACTATTAAATACACATGTTTTAATCAATTTTAATGGCTTCCTTATTTGCTATGACAGGTGACTTGAGTTCATTAAATTTTCTCACATTCCAAAATAGGTTCTCCTTTTCATAATAATATCCAAAGGCTATGGTTAATATTCTTATATTTTATTCTTCACTGTTATTTCAATTATGCAATGGCTTGCTCCTCCTACATATGCAGTGCCTTCTACTGAGAACTAGTGTGGTGACAAATAAGATTGAACAAGATACATTTCAGAAATGATGGAAAGAGGGTTGGGTTGTTTTACCTCCGAGCGGCACTTTTTTGCACACCATGGGATAAATGGCCAGGTCACAAGGACCCCGAAGGCTCAGAGAAGGTTGGGGGAGGGGACCACTGGAACAAGCTGTTGGGAGACAGGTGGTAGCTTCCCGTCAAGGCCATCCAGCATGTTCTTTAACGTGCACAGGGTATGGCTCTCCCGCACACGGGGCCACGGCTTAACGTACCATCTGACGGACGGTGGCCTTTCCAAGCCCATCGGTGTCCCCACTGACCGTGGGTGGGGAATTTTGCGGAGATAAATCTCAACGCTGACCCAGCTGGGACGTGAACCTGGGAACTACAGATTACAAGCATGGCGCGCTACCGACTGAGCCACCCCCGCCCCTATGGAAAGAGGGAATGTTATTTTAATGGTTGAGTTCATTAGAGATTATTATATCTACTCCTAAGACTAATAGTGAAAATTTAAAAGAAAAATTGAAAATACTGAGTAGATGCAAAAGTAATGGCTATTTTTGAAATAGAGGATCAAACATTATTTAGAGAAAACATTTCGTTATCCATAGTTATATATTGGCCATGACTTTCTTCCGTATTTCTGTTAGTTTATGATAATAAGTTATGGTTAAGTTTAAGTAGTTTATGGTAGTTTGTAAATGGTAGTTAGCATCCACTGGAAAGAGAGCTGTGTACCAATTGCCGGTAATTATGCACAGAACTGGTCAGGTCTAGCACCTACCTAATCTAGTCTAATGTCTGATCCCTCCTTCTTGTGGTGCATTTCAAAAGAGATATTCTCTTCTGGAAGGGAATGGAAGAGCTGCCAGATTAGTGTGCCTACTGATTTGGTCATCTATGGCCACTTTTTCTTTTTCTGCCCTGTTGAGGAGTGGTTACCTCACAGGGTCTTGATGTTGACCACTTATACCCACTGGACTGGTTTATGACTTTTAGTTTGATTGTGGATCCTGAATTTGCTGCACTGGTGGACTTCTGTTGAAGGAAAATCTGCCACTCTGTTTTCTTTTTGCCTATAGGTTGTCAGCCCTAACTGAACAGAGGCACAGGATACCTTATATCAGCTGGTGGATAATCCTGATCAGAGGCTATCTCAGATACCTGAATTACTTTAATTTTAATAGGACTTTTTTAGAGTCATGTAGTAAAAAATGCATCTGGCAACACAAATAAAAATTTATTTAACCAAATTAATAGACAGAAATGATTTTAATGCACATGAATATAAAGGCTATTTTCTTTCTGATTTTTTTTTTCAAGTAAATATTTTTCTCATTTTGTAGTTTTTTTCTTGTTACCATACTTTGAAAAAATTCCATGCTTTTAGCCAATTGTGCTGAGCCAGATAAACAAGTCAACTTTAAAATTTTTTAAAAAATAACCAATCAACAGAAACAGGTCATGTTATACACCAAATTAAGCAGAATTTAATTACGAATTTTGTGAAAATAAATAATATAAACAAATTTGCAAGCATATTGATTTTAATAAGCCTTTTTAACGTAATATGGTGAAAAAACAAGATCGCATTATACAATTAAGGCTTCATTTTGGAAAACTTGCTGAATAAAAATAGTTAAATTATATATTTATTGAAAAGAAATTTCCTCCCAAATTATATAATATTCAACCTGAAATATGATTTTAATTTCTTTTAATGATTCTTTTCAGTATTGTATATTTTAAACACGGCCAGTGTTATACAACATGACTTGGCCTTCTCACATTCACAGGATTTTCTGAACTGGTTATGAATTAGAAAAAAACTTCTTTGGCTGCTTTTTTTTACTAAACATTATGAATTTTTTCTTTGGGTGTTGAAGTTTGGCGACCTTGGCTAAGTGCAAGAAAGGTTTATGCACCAAGGACCAGTCTTTCCCGAAATTGCCCTCCCAAATGATGGCCAATTTCTGTAGCAAGGAAGTCTATTTTGCTTCTGTATCCAAGACATTCAATTTCAGAAAACAGTACAAGCTCAAATTATTTTACTAAAAAAGCAAGAAATAATAAAAGAAAAATTACATATAACCTAATGGGATGTTAAATAAAATATCCACAACTTTTAAGATGGCCTCCGATCTAGCATAACTTGGAAATATTGATAAATCAGCCGATTGAAGATCGCTAATTAATGGAAGTAAATATACAGAAATGAATTTGTTTTCGTATCCAAAACCTCATTTATTTTCAGAAAATGATACTAGATCAAAGTTTTACTGGAAAAGTAATAAATAACAAAATAAAAATTAACATATAGCCTAATGTGATGTTAAACTATACACAGCAACAAGTTGCATGCCAGCCATATGATGTAGCATTATGAAAAAAATCAATACTTATCGATTGGCCAAAAAAATTGCTAATTTCCAAAAATAAATCTACTGAAATGAAAACTAAAATTTAAATATAAAAAAGGCAAATACTAACTTTACAAAGGATATCTAATATTCTGGACCAAAACTGTAAAAAACACTTATAGCACACGGAATGGAGATAGCATGTGTCAGGCATCTGACTCTTGTTTGCTTCAGTGAAGCATAATTAAATGCAGCTGCACCCAGAATCTAAGAATGTGTTTACTTCCAGTTTCAATTTTAAGAGCAGAAAAGATGTATAGAATACTGGGAAAAATGATAAAAAAATTTTGGGGAATAGTGAAATAAGTTTATGACAGAAAAGAGTGTGAAACGGAAAAAAAAATGGCAGTACATACTTTGCAATTACTTCCAAAATCTACCATTTTTAAAATCGTTTTTAAAAGTAGCAGTTTTTTTTTGTTAATTTTTAGGAGATTTATGAAAATTTAAGGAAAAATTTGTTGATAATAGTTCAAATCAAACTTGTGAGCTTAAATCAGAAGGTTGTTTCAACAAATGGAACATTAACAAGCAAATCGGTAATACGTTTAGTGTTCTAAGCAATGCCAATCAGATGGCTTTATCAAATTATTTATATTTAAGTTTAATAAAATATGCCTCAAATTAATATTTGAGGCATATTTTAAAATTTTTATTAAAAAATCAAAATATTATTTTTCAAGCCTAAATTATATATTTTTATAAGATATATATTAAAAAAAATTACAACAATTTTACAATTTTTATTTTTTTAAAATCGATTTCTTTTGTTGTACTAAAAATGGATGCATACATCCTTGGCCCCTCATTTCAGATTCTGTGAATGTATACAGACAACGTGGCCACTGGAAGGGTTAAACAGGTTCAGACATTTGTAAGTGCAGGAGCTACATTTGCTAATCTTTAGAGAATGAGTCCCAATTCTTTTATCAAATAAAGCATTTGCACAAATTGTTCACAACTTGAATGTTTGTAAGTTTAGGTTCACCCATATATTATAAATTGTCAACTACTGGATTAAATAATTCAAAATAAAAATCACCAACCTTTCCTCTCTTTGCTGAAAATAAGAGACAAACTGTGGCAATTCAGTCTTTAAATTGTATGTTGTTGGAAGCCATTTTGGATACGTTTCCAAAGTTTCTGGTTTAACTGTAATTCCATTCTCAGCAACTCTTCGACATACAATAGCTAGTAGGTCCTTTACAGTTAATATGTGCTCAAATGGAAACTGGTTGACAAATTTATGGGGTTGTGACACACTGAGGTCTCTAAAAAAAAAACTTGAGTGTTATAATATTGTCAATATGAAAAGATATTATGAAGTAAAAGGAAAAACAAAACACATTACAGATTTCAATAAGTAAGTTTTCAAATATATTACATATTAGTCTAAACACTGTGAGATACCTCTGCCTTAGTCAACTGATTACCACAAATTATCTTTTATCAGGAGATCCTGAGTTTAAATTTTGGAGATGATCTGTTTGTCAATTCTTTCTGATTTCTATATTGCTAGTCATTGGATTTATCAGTAAGTTCATAATTTGTAATTATGGATTCTATATCTATTTCAAGAATAAATTCCCCTTGAGATAGCTATGTCACAAATGGCAAGGATGATCACATAACGATCCTAGCTGGTTATTCTAAATACATATGACACTAAACTGTGTTAATTTAAACAGTATTGTACTGGACACCCCTTCCATTAAGGAATCTTATCAAACAGGTATGAGATACTTTTACCTTAGCTCATCTAGTTCAAATATGGTATATTATCAGAAGAGTTATTATAAGTACATCATTAGGACAGCATAAATCACATACATAGATAGAACTCACCCATGGTGGAAAACAATTTATATTGAACAAATTGTAAAGATTTTTTATTTTGCAACTGAATTTAGAGAAAATAAGAATTTATGAGAACTTTTGGAAGGCTAACAATTTTTTGCAATTATCTGCAAGAGTAGTAATTCAGTTTTTAAACATATATTATTAGAAGGCATCTTTGATTACTGTTTATTTCTTTCACTATTGAATTTCAATAATAGCTTTGGCATGATAAAACCAATTTTTACACAAATTAATAAATGAAAGAAACAGATAATTCAAACATTACATCTTCAAATATTTTCTTCTCATAGTAAAACCTAGTTTCCTATGTACTTTATTCACATGATAATAAAAATGTGAAGGAAATGTTCAAGTTATAGAGTGCAGCATTTAATTATGCTCAGGCAATTAACTCCATTTTTTTATAATGAAGTGAATTCACCCAAAAGTTTTGAATAAATTCATTTTGCTGTCACTTAGCAGGCTTGCTCTTTTGAATATTATCAAAGTGTTTATTCCCTACTTTAATATTAGTATACTTACCTACCTCTGAGTTTTGAAGTGGTCCTACATTAATGGGTTAAGGAGGTTCTAACCAGTTAAATTATGCAAAGTTCTACCCTAGAGAGCTCTGATCTTGTCCTTTTCCATATAAAACAGGCTTGCAAAATTAATCCTTCCAGGGTCAAATCTGAAAAACTGGTTTACATCCAGAGGCCAAGCTATTTTCCACTATAATAATTTTTGAACTATATTTTTTAATTTAATAAATTATTCATCAAATGGAAAAAGTATCATTTTTCAAGTTTGAATATATATTTTTTATGATATATAAAAAATTTTCAAAAAATGAATATAGCAGTTCTCTAGCCTCTCATTTTGGATTCTGTCAATTTGTATAATCAATGTGAACCCTGGAAGGGTTAATGGTAATAATAAAATGACACCTTTACTTAAGTCATTTGGTTAGTGATAAAACTGATTATTCTTTGAGTCCTCCACAATAAACAGATTAGTAGCTAAGTACTTTCTCTCAAAATAATCTGAATTTCTGCCACATGCTAATGGTGCATATATTCGTTAGCATATTGACAAAGTTCCTTAACAATTTCAACTGTTATTTAAAAAGCAGTTATCCTAAGGTTATTAAAAGGTGTATTTCTTGCTCAAAGAACTATGATTCTTCTACTGTTGATATCCAATACTGAATTTAATTACTGCTTACAAAGAATTATAATTCCCCCCCCCCCACCTTCCATGTTATGTCAGTGGAAGCTAACTTCAGAGCTCTATAACTTTAAGAGTGCTTTATGAGAAAATGTGACTGAAGATAAATTAAGTATATCAATCAATTTATCTACATCTGATTTTCAACAATATTTGTTTTGTATTTAAAGAGTTATGGAAGTTTGAATATTTAACAACAGCAATGGCAATTTACCTCAGAAGTTATAATTTGAATAAGAAAGCATTATTACCTCAGAAGTTATAATTTGAATAAGAAGCATTATTTCAAATTATTTAACACAATGGAGGTCTATTCAAAAGTTTGTGTAAATAATTCTTTTCATATTTTTCAATTCTCTAATGACTTGCCTTCTTGTTGTTAAATACTCAAACTTCCATAACTCTTTAAATATAAAGTAAATATTGTTGAAAATCAAGATTCAGATAAACTTGATTGAGATCTTTAACTTTAATCCCATTTTTCCATAAAATGCTTATCTTAGAAGTCACAGAACTTTGAAGTTGGGTTCCATTGACATAACATGGAGTGGGGGGGAGTCATAATTCTATCACCAATGAATGTAGAATATTTTGGTACAACATATTACAAATGTCAAAGAAAGCTGAATAATTTACTCAAATGTTGTTAAATAAACAAAAAATTTAAAGCTTAAAACATAACAAAAACCCTAAAACATCTAAGGTTGCTAGTACCCCACTGTTATTTTTGTCATCCTGTACATCTGTGGCAAATACCTTAGTACTAGTCAACATATTTATGCTCTAAATAGAAAATTTTATAGCATGACTATAGCTTTGAATAGTTTACGGAACTGCATTTTTTTAAACCAGACATGACAGATATGCTGTTATATTTAACTGATGTTAAAGGTTACTCTTTAAATTTATTAACCCTTCCCTGACCAATGGCCCCTGTGAACATTTTCACTAATCTTGTTTTACTTTAAATTTTATAATTTTATTGTGCCAATTAACTAATGATGAGGTTAGGCAAAGGAGTTTGCAACCTCCTTTAAGCAGCATATTGTGCAGAGAGAGACTCCGTTGGTTTGGCCATGTTGCCCGTATGAGTAATTATAGATTGGCGAATAGGGTTATGAACAGTGTGCCTAAAGGCCTCAGAAAGAAGGGGAGATCTAGGATGCGGTGGGCAGACAATGTCAAACAGAACCTTGTTAGAATTGGTGTGCAGTGGCCAGATGCAGTAGATGTAGCTCAGGATAGACTTGCTTGGAGAACTAAATTGCACGGTCTGGTTGGACCTCCGTAGCCCATGGCTGCTTGAGGATGATGATACATACCTATGTTTGTTAGTAAACTCAGAATGAGGTTTTAAAGTTTACTTTCTTTGTTTTGCTGAATACAGTTAAAAATAAAGAGTTGGGCTTTGCATTATTACAATTTTCTCTGGCCATGGAGTTATAGTTGAACAAAGAATTCATTTAAAAACTTTTCTATTTAAATTTATGGTATATAAAACAAGACTAGAGGTCAACTTTAGTTTTATGTCCCTTTTGCATTCAATTGAAAACTAAATTTTTTTGTTGTTGTTTCAAGATGAAAAGTATTAGGTTATGTGTAAAATATACCTTCCTAATAAAGTTGATTTAAAAATGGCATCTTCTTAGTTTAATCTACAATAACATGGTTTGTATTTTTAACTGTACTCACTAAATGCATTAATTTTATCAATAACATAATAAAAAATTTAAAACTTCCTACAAAATTGGTTCGAGTTCCTGTCAATTCCATGTAAGCAATTCCAATATAAAGCTAATTAAAAAGCTTTAATTAGCTTTATAGAATTCAAACATTAAAAGGTGGCAAAACTAAGTAAGTAAATAAGTGGCAGATAGTAATCTTTAAAGTCAGTTAAACGGTGACAAAGATATTAGAAATAATTGCTAAATTAAAAAAATAGCAATTGTTATACAAATTGAAAAAGAAAAAAACTGTAATGATCTAGATCTATAAAATTAAAAAAGCAATAATGTTAATTCTTTAACTGCCAAGTTTTAAGCAATGAATGCATTCATAACAAAGTTAATTTTTTTAACGTTTACCAATAAAAAAATTCAAAAATCTTATCTTAAAGTAACTGCCATAGAAAAATAAGTTGTTACATTTCAGTGAAAGAGTATTTAATTCTGCATAATAAAATAACAGAAATTCAAATTAAAAAGGTTACACAAGCTTAATTTTGAAAATCCTTAAAAGGGTTTTGGCAACTAAGAAGTATTACATTTTTCTTAGTAAAAGATTAGGGAATGGTCCAATGCAAAGAATTCAAAAATAAGACAGCTGAATGGCAGAAATTTTCTATTCATCATGCTACACACAGCAATACAATGATTTAAACATTCCACTTCATTTCAATATTTGAATATTAATTTAAAAAAAGCAAAATCAGAGGTATCAGCCCCTAAAAATTAGTATAGTATAAGAAACAAAATATTTGTAGTTTAGTTCAAAATTTAATAAGAACCCATATATTATTTATTATACAAGAATACAGTGAAGTCACAGCTCAGAAGGGTGTAAAAACTAACCACAACATGAGTTGAGACTCATTAAGATATGTCTCAATAAATGTTGTCTCAACCAATGGATAGATATGCTATCAACTGCAAAGCACAACCCTAATATTTACCTAAAATCTTTAAAATGGTAACTGTACCACAAGACATCTGCTTCTTCTTCATCTGTAGTAATTTCAAAAGATGGATGCTTTAAACTCTCTCTAATTGCTTTATAATCAGAGAACACTTTATATTTCTTGTTAGAAGATACATGGTAAACTTCAAGTGTAAGATCTGGTAGAGATTCCTCTATTCTTCCACTCTGAAAAAACTTTTTTAATTATCTGAGACATAAAAAAGAACATCAATGTGTTATAATGCCAATATAATAATAAATGTTATAGAAGATGAATGTACTAAACTAATTTTTGCAGGCTACTTAATCTGGCAAATTTAATAAATAACAGGAATATTGCTATTCATAAGCACTATCAGTAACATAACACACTTTTATTTTATGTAACCCAGATTGAAAAAATACAAGTAGAAAGTTACTAACTCTGATTAACAGATAAATTAACACATAAATACTTTGCATTCATTCTAATTATTCCCTAAAATTTATTCAAGAACATAAGTTTTGCCCCTACAATCTATAATATTATACATATACATACACAGTTATATCAGAATAATATGACCACCTACCATAGTATATGTATGATATGGTCATATTATTCTGATACAACTGTATATAGCTGAGAGTGAGGAAGCAAAAATAAAAGAGTTAACTTTTTTTAAATTAAAAATTAGATTCTAACTGCGTAAGAATAAAACTTTAATCTTGTATAGAATGAAACAATTCAGAAATTTTAAAGAAATGGCCAGCACAAAAATAACAATTAAATATTGTGAGTTGGTTTTGGTTTTATGGTACACTAGGGCTATCATTGTCCCAATTTTTAAAAAAGGGATTGCAGTTTTTGTGAAAATTTTAGAGGAATTAGTTTACTTTCTGTTCCAGGTAAAGTTCTTTGCATGATTATACTTAATAAAATTAAGAATTTGGTTAATGGACAACTGTGTGATGAACAGTGTGGATTCAGAAGTGGTAGGGGATGCACTGATCAAATATTTTCACTTAGGTAGATTCTTGAGAAATGTTTAGAGTTTCAGAAACCTGTGGTTGCTAGCTTTATAGAATTAAAAAAAGGCTTTTGACTCTGTTGATCGACATAATTTGTGGTTGATTGTTAGATCATATGGAATACCTGATAAGTTAGTTAGTGTAATGAGGGCTCTCTATAATAACACTGAGTCGTGTGTGAGAGTTGGTACGTTTTGCAGCGATTGGTTTAGCATTGCTAGTGGAATTAGACAATTAGACAATGGTGTATTCTGTCTCCTTTTCACTTTAGTTTGGTTATTTATTATGTAATGTGAAATTTTTTGCAAGGGAAGGATTTTGGCCTTAAATGGTCAAGAGATTTTAAAATTGTTGATTTAGATTATGCAGATGATTTGGCCCTGTTGGCTACTGATGTTGATGAGATGAATTTGTTCATTAGGGCTGTTGATGAGACTGGTAATAGAGTAGGTTTGGTGATAAACAGATAATAAACTAAAGTGATGAAAATTGGTCAGGCAGATGGTGCTTCAGTTGTTTTGAATGGCTGTACTATTGAAGAAATGTCTCAGTTTAATTATCTTGGAAGCTATGTAACAGATACTAGTGATGTGTGGCATTAGATAAATCGAAGAATAGGGATTGCCGCTGGAACTTTTAAGAATCTATGGAGCATATGGAAAAATAGGTGTATACACCTAAAGACTAAAATTAGGCTCTATAATAGTTTGGTTCTTTCTAAGATTAGTTATGGTAGTGAAATGTGGACCCTTTGTAAGCAGGATAACAAGAAACTTGATGTCTTTGATTCTAGATGCCTACACAGTATCTTGGGCATTAGGTGGTTTGACTTTGTAAGTAATGATGAGGTTATAGAAGAAAGAGTCATCAACCTCTTTTGAGCAGCATATTGTGCAGAGAGAGACTGCACTGGTTTGGCCATGTTGCTCGTATGCATAGCTGCAGATTGGCAAAGAGGATTATGAACAGTGTGCCTAAGGGTACCAGAAAAAGGGGGAGACCTAGGTTGTGATGGGCAATGTGAAACAGGACCTTGCTAGAATTGGCCTAGAGTGGCCAAATGCAGCTGCGTGCATGCATGCGTGCATATACATACGTACGTATGTATGTAGTGCATTTTCAGTTAATGAGTTTTAGTACACTATCTGATAGAGTGCAGATCACTAACTTGAGGATGGTGAATATTAATCAAAATACTAGAATCGAATACCACTTAATAATTAAAACTGCTTACAGATTGTACACAGATTAAAACTGACAATGAAATTTCTTTTGTTCTTTCATTTTTAAAGTTATTTTTAATTGTTACATTCACATATATATATTACAATTATATATATATTATATGTAACAATATATACATATCTGCACATATATATATATTGTTATATATATGTGCAGGGGTGTAGCAAAGGACTATGGTTGGGGGGGGGGGAGACAAATCAAAAATTTTCCAACTCGAAAATCAAATTTTGCCAACTGAGAAATAATGTCTCTGTCTGTTTCATACCTATATTTTTGCTCCATGGGGTACAAACTCTCCTGCATTTTGCCATTTGACTTCTAATTTTGCCAACTAGCCATAATTTCACAGAACTAATCCCAATATTTACATCTCGCCTGAATTGTAGCAGCAAGTCAGTGTGGATTTTCCCAACTCCCGTTGATTTGATCAACTCTCCTTAATTTCACAAAACCAATCCCAATTATCACAACTCACCTGTATTTTCCAAGTGGATTCAAATTTTGCCAACTCACCGTAATTCTACAGAAAAAAAAAATCGAAATTTTACATCTTCTCTGAATTTGCCAAGTCACTTCGAATTTTATCAACTCTCCTTAATTGCACAAGAAATGCACAATTTTCACAACTTCCCTGTATTTTATCAAGTGGCTTTGAATTTTGCCAACTCCCCTAGATTTTGCCAAGAGTTCTCGATTTTTCCAACTCTCCTTAATTTCACAAAACCAATCCCAATTTTTACAACTCACCTGTACTTTACCAAGTGGTTTCCAGTTTTGCCAACTTCCCTAGATTTTGCCAAATTGCCTCGATTTTATCAACTCTCCTTAATTTCACAAAAACAAACCCAATTTTCACATCTCGCCAGTATTTTACCAAGTGGATTCGAATTTTGCCAACTGCCCTAGATTTTGCCAACTCGCCATAATTTTACAGCAAAAAATGCCATTTTTACATCTCGCCTGATTTTTGCAAAGTCACTCTGAATTTTATCAACTTCCCCAAGAATGGCCAACTCTCCTAGATATTGCGAAGTTGCCTCAATTTTGCCAACATGCCATAATTTTACAGACAAAAGATTGCAATTTTTACATCTCACCTGAATTTTGCCAACTCTTCACGATTTTGCCAAGTCACTCCGAATTTGCTAACTGCCCCCAGATTTTGCCAACTCGCCATAATTTTACAGAAAAAAATCCCAATTTTTACATCTCACCTGAATTTTGCCATGTCACTCTGAATTTTGTCAACTCCCCAAGATTTTACTAAGTCACTCCGAATTTTGCCAACTCCCCAAGATTTTGCTAAGTTGTCCCAATTTTGCCAATTCACCTGTATTTCACTAAATGGCTTCGAATTTTGCCAACTGCTCTAGATTTTGCTGTCTCTCCATTTTCCAAACTACCCTAGATTTGCAAAGTTGCCTTAATTTTGACAACTCCCCTAAATTATACAAAAAAAAAAGATTATAAATTTTCACAACTCACCTAGATTTTACAAAGTTACTTCAAATTTTGCCAACTCTGAGTTACTTTGAGGGGGAGCCTCCCCCCCTCTCTGAGTTACTTTGGGGGGGAGCCTCCCCCCCCTTTCCCTCATAGCTATGCCCTTGTATATGTGTGTAAAACAAACAATATATTAAGGGTAATCTGGAAAAATAATAATCAATATTCTATGCAAAACACCATAAAAAGTTAACAAGATATCCTTTAAAATCCAATGCAACTGAATCAGGAAACAAATATTATCAATGCTGAAGTTTCTTTAAAATTCCTTTTCTCCAGAGTATGTTAAGGACAAATATATATAATAATATTTTATTTCAATACACTGAAGTGCCACTGAATTAGGGATAGGAGACGTTATCCAAATTCAGTACCACAAGTCCCGCATTTGTGCACAAGCATGGCTGAAACTCTAGTCATATATAGCTGTCAGCTTTGGCTTCCCTAAGCATTTGTCATGAGAAGAGTAATGGGAAAGGTGCGGGATTTAGATGCATCTGACAGAGGGCAGATCATAGGTGCCTGACAGATGGGACACTCGATCTCTGAAATTGTAAACAAACTTGGATTTTCTCATACAAGAGTTTGAAGAGTATTCCGGAAATATGAAAATTCCGGCAAAAAAACAAGCACCTGGACAAACTGCAAAAGACAACCAGCCTTGAATGATCATGGGCTTTGCTGTCTGATTCGCATTGTATGGACTGATAGGGGCCAGACATTATCTGAAATCACCTCCCACTGAATGTGGGTTCAAGCTGGGAAGTCAGTGCACGGACTGTGCAAATGCTCACTTCATCTCCTTGTCTTTGGGAGCCACCAACCTACGAGAGTCCCACTTCTAATGGCAAGACACCAGGCTCAAAGCCTTGCCTAGGCTAAAGAACATCGAAACTGGACCATCAAAAATTGCCAACGGATAGCCTGGAGTGATGAATCCTGATTTAAATTTCATCACACTGATGGGAGACTGAGGGTATGGCCCCAACCCCATGGATCCCGCATGTCAGGTCGGAACAGTACAAGCTGGTGGCTGCTCAGTGATGGTCTGGGGGTATCTTCAGTTGGACATCTGTGGGACCTTTGGTACATGAACCGACTCTCAATGCATCCCGGTATTTAGAACTTATGGCTGACCATTTACACCCATTTATGGCCATCATGCATCGCAATGGAGATGGCATCTACCAGCAAGACAACTGTTCATTTCACAGGTCCAGGTTGGCTACTGCATGGTTGCAGGAGCATTCTGCTGACTTTGAAATAATGGATTGACCACCTAGAAGCCCAGATTTAAATCCCATCAAAATCTTTGGGATACTGTTGAGCAGAGTGTTTGGGCCAATGTTCCATCAGCAATGACCTTGAAAGAATTGTGGATACCTCTGGAGGGTCATCATACCTGTGGAACATTTATGCAAGCTTGTGGAATCCTTGCCTTGTCATGTGGCGGCCATTATCAGGGCCAGAGGGGGTCCAACATGTTACTAATTTGTACTCCAATGACACTTCAGTGTATTAACAGATACCATTATTTGAAAGAGATACCATTTACATTGATGACTCTAATTTCCCAGTATTTTTAGATGTTCAAAAATACCTAAAAATTCATGCCACATATAATTCATTGCCAAATCAGTTATATACAGGTATACCTCATTTACTGGCATTTCATTAATAACACTCACAAATTATGACAATTCAGTTTATGACTTTACATCTCCCTTAACGTTATAAAAAATCATTTGCTGCATGTTTGGTCAATGCCATCAATAAAAAATAACAGGACTTAATGCAGAAAGAGGGATGCCAAAAGACAACTTTAACTTAGCAATCAATGAATTGTTTTATCTCTGGGTGAAACTTTTTTGCACACAATGGGCTAAATGGTCAGGGTACAAGGACCCCAAGAGCTCAGAGAACATTGAAGGGAACCCACAGGACAGCTCTTAGGAGACTGATGGAAGGAAGCCTCCTGTTAAGGTCATCCAACATGTTCTTTAATGTGCACAGTATGGCACTCCTGCACACAGAGCCATGCCTTTATGTCCCCAATCCAACATATGTGGAGTTTTCAAGCCCATTGGTATCCCCTTTCTGATAAGGTGGGGATTTGAAAGAAATAAATCTCAATATTGACACAAGTGGGACTCAAACCTGGGAACTGAAGAATGTGAGTCTGGCACACTACTAATTGAGCCAACTTAAGAATCAGCAAGCTGCTATATGAAGCTATGAAGTGAATCCATTAAACATGAAAAAGAATAGCTTACTTTACTTTTCTGATTTGACTGACTATATAAATGCTACAGGGTCCCATGCATAATGTACTATTTTAATAGGCAAGAAAACCGATTTCCAAAATTTCTCTTTATGAAACTGATGCTTCAGAAAATATCTGCTGTAGAGAGGAGGAAATGCTAAGAACTTAGTTTAAGCATCAGAAGTGACAGTAGCTCTAGAAAGAAAAAAGCATGCAGATGAAAATACTCATTTATTATATGGCCAACCACAGAAATCTCCCATAAATTATTTAAGAAATGCAAAATATCAAAAATTTAATTTTTATCATACTAAAAAGGTCATAAAATTTAAAATTTATTGTAGCATATATTTTCATACAATGCATTATAATATGGGAAGTTACATGAAATTTTATCTGCTTAATAATACTTTTTTGATGAACCATACCCTGTCATTACACAAGGTACACTTGTACATTCATTTCACTGTAAGAGTAAAAATCAACTTCATACCCTCAAAAATTCTGTGTCTGGTTCAACTTGTGCAAAGTTTACAAACGTCATATCACATGGTTTCCATGGGATCATAAGAGCTTGTTGAGTTAATGGATCTTTAGATGGACCCTCAACATAATTCCTTGTCACTTCCTCTATAACAGATAATTACAATGCCTAAGACAAAGCACTTGCATTTTCTTTTATTTCTAAATTGCTTATGGTGTTCTGGCAAATATAATTATGAAAAAAGCAACAAAGAAGCCTTCAAAGTTTGCACTGAGTTTCATTCTTATCATTGCAACTATTAATTAATTGTGCATACAATAACATATTAAGATGTAATACATACTTATCAATAGTAGTAACTAGCAATATGAAAAACTCTAAATTTTAGGACAAAACTGATGTCATGGTTTTGCAAGTATGACAAGTGACTTTAATGCTATGAGCAAGACATTTTATGGAAAACCAAATAAAATGGCAGTTAAAATACAGTACTTTACTGAAACTTATATGTACTTTTATTTACAATATATACATAATGTTAGGCAGCAAAACAACTAATAATTCAGTCTTAACAGAATCATACAAGACAGGCTCATTATTGAAATCTTCTTATTCACTAAAATTTCTTCTCAGAAGTAAATCAATTGCTATCAAAATGCATTACAAATTTGCTAGCAATATGATTTTATACCAAGAAACAACACTTGCTGCCTTTAAACTTTCCGGATCAACTTATTGTTAATTCCCATATGACTTCACAGAACCCTAATAGTTCTAAAATCCCCATGCAGGATCAAAGGTTTTCTTCTACACACAATCCTTCTGAAATAAAAAATAAATCTCTTTTTTCAGTTAAAATTAAAATCCTTGGGTCCTATTGTCTTCATGTGAACAGTTCATCATCAGCTCCCATGATCGCTTGCCCAAAGCTTGTGGTTAATAGGTTTTGATACTAGCTATATGCTCTGATGGTCCACTGATATCTCATATCAACATGCAGATAGTTACTATGGTAGCAATCACAATGAAGTCTGGCCTGAAGGCTATAATTTTTAGATATATTCTACAAAGTATTGAGCCTGTTATGTAAATGGCAGAAGAGTAAAATGTTCATAAATAACTGGCAAAAATAAAACTATTCATTTCAACCAGAAAAAATTCTTTTAATTTAAAAATTTAAGTCTAAAAATGCACTAGATTCTAACTTTAAACTTGAGTTTAATTCATTTTATTACATTTTGTCCTATATCTGGTTCTTGAGATTAAGGTGAAAAGGCTTATGAAACATACATTTAATGTGAGAAAATAACTTGCTATAACATGTATAATTCTCTTATGAACTCAAGAGTTACCATAAAAATATATTGATTACCCACCTCCATATTCTAATTTTCTTATTGGGAAAAGAAGAGTGTATGTCATATGTGTTGGAAAGAAATAAAATGGAACAGCTCTAAAACTTGGATTATCAGAATGCTGAATTCTGGACCCAAATTCATCCATTATGTACCACACAGGCACTGAATCCTCAGCTTCCTGTAATCAGAAATTAGCATGTTCAGTTGCTTGAACAACTATTTTTGAAACAATACAATATGAAACAAATTAAGACATCACAGCTTCACACAAAACGAAAAGAAACTTATACTAGGTATGTTTTAACATGATCCCATTCTTCTTCAACTTTATTAGCAAGCAAACCATAATTATTATAATGATTAAATAACCATGGTAAGTTTTGGCTACATCTGGTCTTTCAAAGCTTCAGTGTTAAAGGTAATTTTTTTACCTTAACACATTTCTTAACCCTTAAAGTATCAGATTATTTATCATTTCTGCTGAACATGAAAATAAAGCTGTAGTAACATGAAAATAGAGCTGAATAATTTTATCCTGAAGTAACTGACAGAACTTTGTCATCTTAATGTACACAGTGCAATTTGTTAATTTTCTTGTTTAATTTGAAAAAAAAAAAAAAACTTTTAAAATGCAATTTTTATTTAGCAAAAACTTGCAGCAAAGCATCTCGGGAACAAAAGTGTTTTCCCAATACTCTAAAGCAGTAGTTCTCAACCTTTTATGCTTCACGTACCCCCTGGAAATGTGTATGTAACTGGCATATTCCTTGTATAGATAGATAAAACCATAGTTATAGTATAACAATGGGAATAAAATAAAACATATATATATACACACATTAAATTTTGCATTCATAAATTACATATATCGATAAACACAAAAAATGACATAAACAATTTAACATATCTTATAAAATATAAGCATTTTACTAGGTAATCAGTGAAATGGACTTGTTACTATATCTAGTGACTTTTGAGCTTTCACGGCGTACCCCAAAAAAATTTCCGTGTACCCCACATTGAGAACCCCTACTCTAAGGGTTAAGCTTCAGTTGCAAGACATTTTTAACAAAATAATGCTTAAATCCAATTTCAGCTTCCCTATATGGCTTAGCATTCTTGACAGAATTAGCCAATTTGTTCTCAATTAATATGTATAATTCATTCATATTCTTACGAAATTCATGAGTTGAACCTGTATATATTTATAACTGTCCCAATGTCTGTAGTATATATTCATTATTCTGTAACCATTTTTACTTATCTACAGCAGATGTTCTATACTGCAACTACCAGTGCCAAAAGAAACTATCACCTCTGGCTGAAGGTCAGTGTCAGTACAAACTTTAGCAGTGATATCACCTAGCACAAGAGTAATATCTCCTTTCTTGGCAGAATTCAGTATATCCTGAAGTTGTCCATAAAAACTCTTTTGCATTCTCATCAGAATCCTCATGGAGTTATAACAATAGATAAAATTCAAGTTTTTAATCCTTTTTAAAAATTTCTGTAAGAAACCTTTCATTAAGCAGTCATATCCTTGAAGAGCATCACTAGCATATCTACTATGAAGCAAACCTATGGCTTGCTGATGTTTTACATCCTCTCACCCTGAAAACAGAAATTTAAGCTTATTTTTAACTATCTGACCTTTATCTATATATCTGATCTCTTGCATGCCCAAAATATCTAAGTTATAACAGTGAAATTCCTCTATGTAAGAACATCCTGAAAATAATCTCTATGCAGTCCTCACATTTCTCATACCTGTCAAAAACAAATGATTAGTCGATTTTTTAAAGAAACTTATTGAGAGAGGTAGGACCAACAATATGAAACAGCCTCCTAATTGCAGGCCTGGAGCAAAGACTCATTCCCTCACTTCTAAAGACTTAAGCTGCCAATGATGATAGAAACTTCAGACACCACCTTTACAAGAGGACTTGTTTTGAAAACCAGAATCAAAACAGAAACTGACCTTTCTGATAATCATTGCTCAAGGTAGGTTTGGCAATGCCTGTAGAATTAAGAGTTCAGGTACCTGTGAGGCTTTTAATCACGATTACTCACCAACTGATATAAAGTATCCTGTGCATCTGTTCAATTGTGACTGCCAATCCACAAGCAAACAGAAAACACAGAAGTATAGTTTCCCTCAACAGAGGCTCACTAGTGCAGCAAATTTCAGATCTGCAATCAAGCTCAAAACCATTATCCAGTCAAATGTGTTTAACTGGTCAGCACTAAGAACATGTGAAGTTGATCACTCCTCATTCAGCACAGCAGAAAAAAGAAAAGTGGCCATAGAAAACCAGATCAATAGGCCACACTGATCTGGCAGCCTTCCAGTTCTACTTAATAAATTTTGGCAGCACATACTTCCCATGCTGTGTGTACTACTAGTAGAATGATGTATGTTCCCCAGAAATTGCATAATTTCGACAGAAGAGAATATCACTTTTGAAAGGGTCTAACAGTCTGCACAATGAGGAAGTGGGGCCTGGTAACAAGAAGGTGGGGGTTACTTCAAAGTCAATCAACAATATTACATGCTAGGCCTGGCCTGTTCTGTGTATCATCACATGGGATTGGTATGCAGCTTTCCTCCCAGTGTATACCTTACTACCACGTACAAGACACTACTTTATTAATTAGTACTTCAAGTGGTAATTTATCTCAATACAACTCATAAAATGATCAAAGTAGCTCTTATACGAGTACAAAAATAATGCAGTAAAAACAAAAACACTAAACATAATCTTACATATAAGTTTTAAGAGTGGTCAATTTCACAGTCTTAACACAAATAAATTCATATATATCCATACCTCCTCATGCAATTTTGCATGTTTCTACACCACTTATTATATAGTGTTGGAAATCTGCATGATATATCTCACTAATATATATATTATCTCAGGTATGTCATTATTAATTAAATTCAAATCAACATTAAAAACCTGGTTTTCTATCAATTTTTAAATACAGGGTTATTATGAAAGAATACCCATATTTTTATGTGCTATATTTTATTAAATAATTAAATAACAAAAGCAACTGTGTATACAAAATGTCAAAAACTCTCAAACTTTCATTTTGTGTTGAACAGACTTCTAATTGCGTGCCATTGGTGGTGTCATATTCAACTTCTACCCATACTTAGCTCAGCATGTCTGGTGAACACGTGCAACAGCTGCAGTGATTCTTTCCTTTAAAAGTTGCAATTTAAGAAAGTTTTTCTGAATAAATGATGTTTTTAATATTCCTCACACCAAATAAAAGAAGTCCAATTGAATAAAATTGGGACTTCTTAGGGTGCCTCAAAATCAGTCAACTTGGGATCAATCAGTCCCTTTGGGCTACATGCAGCCCTTAACATAGAATGGGTTGGGCTGTTTTACTTCTGAGTGGCACTTTTTTGCACACCATGGGCTAAATGGCCAGGTCACATGGACCCCGAAGGCTCAGAGAAGGCTGGGGGAGGGGACCCACTGGAACAGCTGTTGGGAGACAGATGGTAGCCTCCGATCAAGGCCATCCAGTGTGTTCTTTAACGTGCACAGGTTATGGCTCTCCTGCACACGGGGCCACGGCTTAACGTCCCATCCGACGGATGGCGGCCTTTCCAAGCCCATAGGTATTTCTTACTGTACCGTGGGCAGGGCGAGGAAATTTGCGAGATAACAACATAGAATGGGAATCACTACACTAAAGTATCTGAAAAGATCAAACAAATATAACTGTACAAATACAACCGTGTTTTTCATACAGATCTTGAGTACCATCTGGCCAGCATTGAGATTTATTTCCATAAAACTCCCTGCCTACTCTCAGTTAGTAGGGGACACCAATGAGCTTGGGAAAGCTGCCATCCATTGGATGGCAGCTTAAGCCATGGCCCTGTATGTGGGAGAGCCATACA
Source organism: Ryuthela nishihirai (assembly GCA_038380435.1). Classification (NCBI taxonomy): domain Eukaryota; kingdom Metazoa; phylum Arthropoda; class Arachnida; order Araneae; family Heptathelidae; genus Ryuthela; species Ryuthela nishihirai. The sequence continues at coordinate 6,302,953 of JAWZYU010000004.1, forward strand.
CTATGCACATTAAAGAACACATTGGATGGCATGATGGGAGGCTACAATCTGTCTTCAAACAGCTGTACAGTGGGTCCTCTTCCTCCAACCTTCTCTGAGACCTCAGGTCCTAGTGACTTACCCATTTACCCCATTTTGTGCAAAAAAAAAAAGTGCAGCTCAGAAGCAAAGCCCAACCCAACCCTATTCTCAAAGAAAGCAGATGCTTCAACTGGTAAAGCTTTATATTATTGCTTTATACACACCTAGCTCTTTTACATGTAGCTTAATTGCTTCAAAGACTAAACTTTCAAAATATAATTATTTTTCTAGCATAATTAAAATATAAGAGAATATCTTTCACTTGATCATCCTTTAGAAAGCTTTTATTTATGTAAGTACAAATGAGCTATTCTTAAATGTACTATAACTAGTTGTCAAAACTGCAATTCCAAGATCAGGAAATCTTACATTCTTACCTAGTGTTTTCCTCGAAAACTTTTGTTCTAAAACATAGATATCTTAAAGAGCATTTATTGTATAGGTTAGGAGATACATATACATTGCCAGGATAAATTATTATGAACACCTACCTAATACTTCATAATATGTATCATGATACATATCCAAAATTTCAAAGTTGTCAATTCTCATTTGTGCATAGTTCTCATTGGGTTTCAAAGTACTGCTAGTGGCCATCGGTCGAAATCAATGACATTATATTTCATATTATTGTACATGCCTGATCAAATTATTAACACTGAATCACGTGTAAAGTACCATGAAACATGCCAGTGAATCCAAAATTAATTACTGATGTTAACATTCCACATCACTACATAGTCCTATGGAAGCTCTATATATTTATATGGTTGATCAGCTCCCTCAGCTGATAACTGGAGAAACTCTGTTTTGCACTCTTAATTCTAACAAACACATCCCTGTATGTCAGACTTTTTTCCTCCCACATTTGCCATGATTGGTGGAAATTTTTTGAGATTGTTGCCATTCTCCCTACACTTGGGATATTGAGTTCTATCACCTTCATTATGGATGCTCCAATGACAAGCCCCCTTTTGAAGTCATTCAGATCAACTTTTTACTCATGTCGCACTTGATTTTGTTTTCCACTATGCTGCAAAGGCATATGCCTTTATGGCTTTTATTGGATTTTGTAGTGATGTAAAATGTTAACATCAATAAGAAATTTTGCATACATTGGCATATTTCATTGTACTTTACATGTGATGCAGTGTTAATAATTTTGCCAGGCAGCATAGAATAATATGTAATATAATGTCATTAGTTTTGACTGAAGTGAATGGTGAATTTTCCAATTTCTTTGGTAACAGTGATATTAGCAATGTGATACTTCAAATTTCTAAAGCAATTATCTCAACTAAATAGACTAATATTTGACTATACAAATTATCGTGGTAACTTTCATTGCTTCTCATATGTCTAATGCATAATTAAACCACACAAAATATGAAATACATATACTATATTATGTATACTGTCTTCATCTATAAATATAAAAAAGAACAATTCTTACAAGAAAGAATCCTCCAAAACTGTATGTTTGATTGTACCTAAAAATATGAAACATCACACAATCAGGGAAGTTTATAATCAAATGTGTAAGGGATGATGCATTTAAATTCTGAAATTTTAGGCATGCCATTTATTAATTATATAATTATATTAAAAAACTGTTCTATATTTCATTTTAATTTCTTGGACTAAAACTAAAGTGGAACAAATTAACTTTTGATAATGCTCTCAACATATAAAAAAAAAATCCCCCCCCCCCCACAAGCAGCTGCTTACTATAGAGGTCTGACAGGAACCTGTCAATTTAATACACCATTGTATAGGACATACTAATCTATAATATTACACTTTTAAGCTGATATTTGTTTGGGTTTTACTGTGCATACTGTCTTCATCTATAATATTATGCATACTGTCTGATCTTTCACTATATTCAATATACCAATTTCACCTGATGAAAGACTGATCGAATGCAAACTAGGGAGATGATGTAATGAATAAAGTGAAAGATCAATGATAACCAATTCATGGCAAATGTGGGAGGAAAAAAGTCTGACATACAGGGATGTGTTTGTTAGAATTAAGAGTGCAAAACAGAGTTTCTCCAGTTATCAGCTGAGGGAGCTGATAAAAACAAGCAAAAATCAGCTTAAAAGCATAATATTATACATTAACATATTCCAAAGTTGAGGATTAAATTATTGCATACATAGAACATTCATCTCTGAATAAAGTGTTTAAAGATGTAAGTACTTAGTGAAAACTATATAGTAAAATATTTACTATGTAGTATTATTTACATTAATACTATATAGTAAATAATACTACTATTACATTAAAACCAAAGGCTTTATTTGAATGCAAGAGAAAACATCAACACTGCAAACTCATCATTGATTATATGTATTATATGTAATGTTGTTGGGTTGTTTTACCTCTGAGCGGCACTTTTTTGCACACCATGGGCTAAATGGCCAGGTCACATGGACCCCGAAGGCTCAGAGAAGGTTGGGGGAGGGGACCCACTGGAACAGCTGTTGGGAGACAGATGGTAGCCTCCCGTCAAGGCCATCCAGCGTGTTCTTTAACGTGCACAGGGTATGGCTCTCCCACACACGGGGCCACGGCTTAACGTCCCATCCGACGGACGGCGGCCTTTCCATGCCCATCGGTGTCCCCTACTGACCGAGGGCAGGGCGGGGAATTTTGCGGAGATAAATCTCAACGCTGACCCAGCTGGGACTCGAACCTGGGAACTACAGATTACGAGCCTGGCACTTATATGTAATGAAACAATAAGCAAGGATTAAAATTTGTCATATAAAACATAAAACTAAAGTAAAACAAGCATGAAATTCATTAATAAAGATAAAGATTATTAAAAGCAGTAAAAGAAAAAAACATAACTATATATAAATCTGCAAAATATTTTCAAATTTAAATCAACTTTACAAAATTAAAGAAAGTTGGAATTAAATCTACTTTTTTGCAATGCATACAATTTAATAGTCAACTCTACATCGTAAAAAATACTCTTATTATTTACAGAACACTGCAGCAACAAAATATGAAAAATTATTTGTAATAAAAATCGAGTTACTGAAATCGAGTTATGATGTTAATTTGGGCTGTGTTACCTCTCGGTGACACTTTTTGGCATACAATGAGTTGAATCACCAGTCACAAGGACTCCAAGGTTCAGAGAAGGTTGGGAGGAGACACTAGACAGCTGTTGGGAGACAGATGGTAGCTTCCTATCAAGGCCATCCAGTGTTCTTAAACATGTGCCAGTTTGACTATCCTCCACACGGGGCCTGGCTTAACAACCCATCCAATGAATGATGCCTTTCCTAGCCCATCAGTATCCCCTTACTGATCAAGGGCAGGGAGTTTTGTGGAGATAAATCTCAATGCTGGCCCAGGCAGGATTCTCAAACCTGGGATCTGCAAATCACATAAAATGGAAATACTACACAAAAAAGGAATATATATATTTATTGTGAATGCATTATATTTAACTGATACTTCATTTTTACATACAGTGATGTAATACAGCACTTGACATTACAACCAGTGACATTAGACATGATTCTGAACTTAATGAGTAGGAATATGCAGAACTTCAGCAATTCAAAACTGCAGATAGCCAAAAAATGTATTATATTCCAAAGTAAATGGGCTTGAATTAGTTTAAACTGACTTAATCCTACTGCAATTATGTGTGCCAAAGGAAACAGCTTAATGCAATGGATAACAGAGATATTAGTTTTAAAATTTTTAATGGAGTGACACTTACCATGGAAGTTTATTATAAAAAAAACCATAAATATTTCAATAACAAATAACACGGAATTCTTTATCTTCACAGCTATATCATATTTTGCAAGAATTTTGATATTTAATTCTTTACATGCAGTAATATGACACTACATTTACGTTATGGTTGGATTGAGTAACATACTATATAAAATCTTGAACTTATTGCATGGAATCTTAGACAAGAAAATCTTGTTAACCCTTTTTGATCAAATGACAAGCGTAATATCAAGCTTGTGATGCACTAGCCACTCCAAACAGCTTTAAAGTTCACTCCCTCCTTCATGTGTCATTATTCTTTGGCAGATTATATTAGCACTATGCACACTGTTACATATGCATACTGCTATGCATTGGCTACATTTATGTGGCTTTTCTAGTTAAATGAGTTTCAGAAACAGTAAGAATCCATAAGTTTCCCACTCACACTTCCATGGGAGTTGCCTCATACTCTGTAGTTCCAGGTTCAAGCCCCATTTGTACTAACATTGAGATTAATTTCCACTATACCCTCATCCAGTCCTCAGTGAGAAAGGGAAACTTGGGAACACCACCGTCCATCAAATGGGATGTTACCTGTGGCCCGAGTGCAAGAGAGACAAACTCTGTGTATTTTAAGAAACACTGGATGGCCTTGACAAGTCTTCCACCTGTCTCCTAACAGCTGTCCAAATGCTGTCCTTCCCTCAACTTTCTCCGAGCCCTTGGGGTGTGAAAACAAGTGCCACTCAGAGGTAAAACAACTCAACCAACTTCCACAATAAATGGTCATTTGAGAAAAAAATGCTAAAAGAAAAATTTACTTTAAATAACTAGTTTTATGCAATGGACAAATGAATCAATGAATAATAATACATGCTTTGGCATGTTTTCAAAGCAAATTTTCATTTATAATAAGGATTCAATTAATCTACTTTTAGCACTGATCTTAGGCATATTTGTGAAAGACCATACTTTAGATCACCAATGTAACAAGACAAATGATCATTCTTTGATACAGTATATTTTTCCTCTTCATGCAAAAAATTAATAATGTCAATATTGTTTATGAAATGATTAAAAGTTGCAATTCCCCACCACTGAATTAGACTAAAACATAGCACTCTAAATTATAAAATCAAAATTAGGTGAATAAGTATTTATAGTAAGGATGACTAACTCATTCAAAGGATGTCAAAAAAATGTACAAAAGGGCATGAATGCCAAAGTAGAAACAAAAGCATCCTACCATTAACAATTTGAAGGCATAAATAAGCCAGTTTTAACTAAATTATATAATGAAAAGAGATACAGAAGTCCAGTCAATGATGAGTGTACTACATTAAAAAGGATACATGAAAATTGAAACAGTTGTGTGTGAAGCAAGTTAAAAAAAGTCTTATAAACTGCACTGTCTGGTTACAAAAGACAGTGAGTTAGTGAACACATTTCTATTTCTGTTTAGTTTATCCTTTCATTTTTACTGCAATGCACTCTAAGAGGGTGCATCCTAAAATTATTACTGCTCTTTTATGCATCAATTAAGAAAACTAAGATAATTTGTTCTCTTAAACAATTAAATTTAGAACTTATTTAGTTTCTTTTTACCTCCACATTTCCTGAATTATGTCGTCTATCACTTTGTCTACTGGACGGTTTTCAGTTGAAATTTCCATTAGATTAGCCATCCTGTGAAATAGCCCAGGAATCTGGTCTAAATTCTGGCGTGCCATATTCATGCTGTATGTCCATGCATGATCTATTAAATATATTCTGAAAAACATATAAACTTAGATACAGTAAATGCATTGGCTTACTATCACAAGGCTAAAAATTCAATATATATGTCACCATAAACAATGATTTGCAGTCAGTACTCTACCTTTAACGTTGTCTGACAGAGAGATGAATGAATGGTCAAGTAATCAGTAGGATTCAGGAAAGCAAGTACACATATCAATTGCTTATTTGACACTTTATGTTGCATAAGCAACTCAAGTTATTGTGTACCAAATGAGATTTTAATGTATAGACAATAAAAACGGAAAATGTGAAAGCAAAAAAATTTCCAGGGTAAGAACAGAATATAAAGTAAAACTGGTGTAAAATAAGCAGCTAAAACAATAACACTGAATATATCAGGATTAAACAAATATTTTTTTAAAAATTATATATATTGGAAAATAAAAAACAAATTGTCATTATATACAATAATCTTCACTACACATATTGACAATTTGCACTGTCTCCACTACATATAAATGTGTCTCATAATAAAATCCAGAAAAGCAAATATACTTGCAACCAAGAATTTTGTTTTCTACATTGTGTGATCCCATAGGGACTTACATCTACATCACAGGAAGTACTGAAGAATAATCAGTATTATCAGTGACCAAAAAGAGAATATTTTCTGAAATTATATTGGATTAAACTAATTGTTATTGAATGTTTCAACTCTCATAACTCTTTATATACTGAGTGAATATCATTAAAAAATCAAGATTTAGATATACTTGATTGAGATCTTTATCTTTAGCCACATTTTTCCATAAAAAGTATATTTAAGAAGTTACCAATATCAGGTTAGTTGTTTTACCTCTGAGCAGCACTTTTTTTTTCACACAATGGTCTAAACTGCCATGTCACAAGCACCCCAAGGGCTCAGAGAAGGTTGGGGGAGGGAACCAACTGAACAGCTGTTAGACAATGGAAGCCTCATTGGATTGCCAAGGCCATCCAGCATGCTCTTTAAAGTGTTTAAGTTATGGCTCTCCTACACACAGGGAAAAAACTTTACATCCCATCTGATAGACAGTGCCTTTCCAAGCTCATTGGTGTCCCCTTTCTAATTGAGAGCAGAGTGGAGATTTGGCAGAGATAAATTTCAATGCTGGCACAGGTGGGACTTGAACCTGAAAACTACAGATTACAAGCCTGGCATGCTGACTGACTGAACTAGCATCCACCCCATCAACATCTGATCAGCTAGTGACATGACATGGTATCTCCTAAAAAGTATGTCAGTGACCAGCTAAATGAATATCGTGAAAGTTTGATATAGGCCTGTAACCAAAATGGGAGGCAAGGGGGGGAGGTGAGCCCCTCCCTGACAACTCCATGAGCTGCCTCTTACAAGCTTTTCAGTCTGAATGTTTGATACTTAACAAGGTTCCCTTTATATTTGGGTTGCCACTGCAAAAAATTAGCTATATCCTTATCATAGGCTTGCATTTCTAGTTCTCATTTTTATGAAAAATTCTTTAGTCACCATTCTCCCTCATAAAACTATAAATGTTAAACTACACTATTGCTTTGAGCTGGTTACAGGACAGGATATAATGTTGCTTTAATATGCAAGATCATCAATATACTGAGTGAACAACATATTTCTAGCTATTATCTACAGACTACAAAATAAATTTCAGATAATGCCACTCAACAATATTTAAGAAATATATCAGAATACATTAAAAATAATTCAAATAAAATATGGAAAGGTAAAGAAAACTCTTGTGTTTTGGAAGTACACTAAACATAAATATATTTTTTGAAATGTTACACTAAACACAATTTAAAAAAAAATTTTTATCCATTTATTCACACAGAAATGATCTAAAAATATTTTTTTTTTCAGAATGACTCACCTATTTGGGTCTTGTGGATTAATTCCATCCTCTGTTGATACAATTACTTTCCACATAATGCCAATATCTACATCATTTTTAATTTTTGTTTTCCTGTGAGATATTCCTACACAATGGTCACTGTTTTCCTCTTCCTTTACATAACCTACATCATTTACTATGCCTTGATCATCATCATCTTCATCATCAGTGTCGTCATATTCTACCTTAAAAGGAATAAGAAATAAAATTAAAAAAATTTTCAGCACTTCCTAAATAGTCTTATTTTTAACAACTTAAAAGACTGCTTAACAGAAAGAAAACTAAAAGTAACCTAACAACATTAATAAATACAAACTATGGCAATATTTAGCCAAAATGAAAACAAATTCCATAAAAATGTTTATTGCACATTTTAATTTCACATAATTCCTGTTTGTAAATTCAAAAAACTATACCTGTAAAGATGTCAGTGATCAAAAGTTATATTGGATAAATGTTATGAAGGAAAGCAGCATAATAAATTTGAATTCAATTTCTAAATTACTGGACAGCTATTTAAATATTGAAAAAAAATTAGTGATAATTAAGTTTGCAGAAAAAAGTCAATCAGTTTAATCCTATGAATCAGTAACACCCAAGAAATCTCTATAAATGGCAGAGGGTAGTAAAGACAAAGGAATAGAACTATTTGGACCAATCCATTTCAAAGCTTGTCCATTTTGGGCACAATTTGATCTATAGTTTGTGACTGTATTGCCAAAATTATGCTACAAAGAATGAATAACTTGATTTTAATAGCCACTTTTGTTATACTTAGATGTATTTGAGATATTTTGCACATACGACGATCTGTGTAAAAATGCAGATTTCACATACCTGCATCATGGAGAAAGCATCTCCAGCATCCAATACCTAGAGGGGGAAAGGAATAAATAAATATATAGTTTACTCTTAACTAAAAACTTATTTTCAGCCATATATTTGAAAAATATACAAATACTTTTCCAAATATAGTAAATAACTAAATGAAATAATATAAATTAAAAAATTTTCAAAAAAACTTCACAATAAATAAAAAGTTGTTAAATATATCAATATGATTTGGTGAGCAATATAAAACCTCAACTTTTCATACCATTTGCTAAAAATCCCTATCATTTAAAAAAAACAACAGGAAAAAAATTTTTTTTTTCCTGTTGCACTCTTTTCTGCTGTAAACCTATTTCAGTATTTCTAGAATTATTTTTATCATTCATATCATTTATCCAAGCATTCTATGTGTTGCTCCCACTCCTCAAATCAAAACAACTAAAAAAAAGTCTTCATAGGCAGAGGTCTTGAAGCCTGGCTGCAGTACACGACGTCATGGCAAAGGAAGTCACAGGTGTTACTAATTGTTCACTCACGCATGCAAGAGTGGTGATAGCCATCTGCTAAGTGGCTGCATGGTAGTTGTTCTCATGGTTGATTTCAGTCCAAATACATCCTTCCCTTTTGTAAAATTACTATTTTTTTTATAATTAAACCTTAGATTTCATTTCTTAGATTTATTTTCACAAATTATCAATTTTCGGTCGGCTGATCTATCGATAGATTAATATATTGATCTTTTGGGGTTATGTTACATCAGATGGACAGCTCACAAGTTGTTGTGGATATTTTAACATCGCGGTTATATGTTAATTTTTCTTTTATTATTTCTTTGTTTCCCAGTAAAGTTTCATCTTGTATTGTTTCTTGAAAATGAATGAGGTCTTGGATACAGAAGCAGAAAAGACTTCCTTGACGCGGAAATCAGTCATGTGGGAGAGCAATTTCGACAAGTACTTTTTAACCCCACCCTCTATCCCACAACACTAAGAGCACCCCCCCCCCCCGACAAAATTTCCTTTTTTTGAAAAAATTATGAGTTTTTAAGTTTATATTTAATGGTTTTAAAATATTTCACTCTCTCACCCTACATTCCTATATTTCATAAACACGATAGAAAATCCCATGAATGTGAGCAATCCAAGTTACCTTGCATAACACTGACTTGTATTTTAACCCTTTGCACTCGAAGATTTTTACACTACAGAGAAGTAGCAACTCAAAGTTTTTTTGCTAAAGAGTTGATGAAATATTTTACAACTAACATAAAATAAATCATACATAAACAATGTAAAATAAAACTCATCCTTTGGCTCCATTTTATAACCACTAAAAACTGTAAGTTTAAAATAATAATTTTAATTAAACACAATGCTGTACTATGAAGCGAACATAGACAATAGATTTACACATCTAAAATGCAAAGAGGAAAGATATATTTATAAAACAGTTATTGTCGCCTCTCAGTCGCCATTTGAATTGCTGCATTAAACCAAGTGGCGACTGAGTCACCTCTTGAGTGCACAGGATCTCTGTTTATAAACTAGTTATTGTTGCCTCTCGAGTGCAAAGGATCTGTTTATAAACTAGTTATTGTTGCCTCTTGAGTGCAAAGGATCTCTGCTTATAAACCAATGTTATTGTCGCCTCTCAGTTGCCATTCGAGTTGCTGCATTAAACCAAGTGGTGATTGAGGGTCACCTCTCAGGTGCAAAGGGTTAAAAATATACTACACTGAAAAGAATCATTAAAAGAAATAAAAATCATGTTTCAGGTAAAAATTTTGCATTCAGGAGGAAATTTGCTTTCGATTAATATATAATTTAACTGTTTTTATTCATCAGTTTTCAAAAATTAAGCCTTAATTACATAGTCCAATCTATTGATTCACTATATCACATAAAGTCTTATTAAAATCAGTATGTTTAAAACATTGTGTAATTTATTTCCATAAAATTCAGAATTAAATTATGTTTAATTTTGCATATAACATGACTTATTCTGGTATAAAGGGTTTCTTTGTTTTAATTCTAAAATTGACTTGTTTGACTCAGCACAGTTGGCAAAAAGCCTGGAATTTCAATATGATCCATTTCTCAAACATGGTACCAAGGAAAAAATTACAAAATGGGAGTAATTTTCTTGTTTCAAGTATTTTTTTTTTGTCTTGTTAGTCAGAAATAAATAGCCATTCCAGTTATGTGCATTCTAATCATTTCTATCTATTACGGTTTTTTTCAAACAAAATTTTTATTTGCATTGCCAGATGCTGGCCACAAGAGGCCACAGACCCCAACTGTGAGGGATGTCAAGTTTGGGTGTTACAGGTAAGTGGAGGCTGTGTAATGTTCCGGGGTATGTTTACATGGGCCACCTTGGACCTTTTGTACCGAGCATGATCACCATACAAGACTATGTTAACATACTCACCAACCACCTACACCCATTCATCGTTATCCATTTCCCGCAGCAGGATGCCATCTTTCAACATGATGCCTCATCTCATTGCTCTCATTTGGAAAAGGACTAGTTGGAGAAACATTCCAGTGAGTTCCCAACCCTTGAATGGCCTTCTCATTCTCTGGATTTCAACCCTATTGAGCATCTGAATCTGGCATGCAATCGGTTGTAGAAATGCTGGATATGATGCTAGAGGATACCATTCCATGAGCTTTCAATTTGGACATGTAAACCAGTGATGGTCATTGCTTGCCATGATCCACAGAAGAGTCTTTGTCTGATCCAGTCCCAGACAAGCTCAATTGGTGACAAGTCCGGAGAATGTGCTGCCCAAGGGACTTGGTGCACTGCCTGAAGAGCATGTGAATGGCTTGGGTGGAGAGTGGGCAGGCGTTATTCTGCTGGAATATCATATTTGGGATTACACTCAAATATGGCAGGATGACCGGCTGTACAATGTCACTGACATACGTATTGCTATTCAGTGTACCCTGTACAAACACCAGACGTACGAGAGCTAATCGCTCCCCACACCATGACGCCAGTGTGGGCCCTGTGTGTCGTTGGCGGATGTAAGATGGAAGAATCCACTCACCTTGTCATCCTCCGATGAGTAAATGACACTCCTAAGCAGAATTGGCTTTCATCATTGAAGACCACAGACTGCCATTCTTCCCACCAATGAACTCTTTATTGACACCACTGCAAACATGCTCGACAGTGATGAGGTGAAAGTGGTAAGTGTGCCAGCAACACACATGCTTATAGTCCTGCTTCCAAAAGATGATTGTGTATCATTCTTGTACACACCCTTGGTAGGAAAGAAGATTGAATTTGTGATGCCGTAGCCATCAGCTCTGCCACTGCCGCCCTCCAATATGCCAATCCTCTCATGTGTCCATAATTCTGTGTTGCCCGGAACCACATCTGCAAGTGTGTGAATGCTCTTCTGACCATCGACATCACCATCATACTACTGCCGATACATCTCATCCAATGCAGTATGCAATTTGACGAAAAGACCAATCTGCTTCCTGAAGACCCACTATATGACCTCACTCAAACTCCGCTAACTGAACAAGTGTTGAGCACCTGCGTCACCAGGCATGGTAGCTTCTTTAAAGAGCACTGAACAACACAACAGAAAATGAATAACTTCTGTCTTCATGCCCTAGTCCTTAAATATGCACTGTGTAGATTTGCATGTTGTCGTCATTATTTCATCCAATGACTGTCAATCTTGTATCATGATTTCTGCTGCCCTTAACTATTAACATATTATGACATTCTTAAAGGAATTCCTTCTGGGTGTTATTTTTTAATTTCTGCCAATGTATTATAACTAGCAGCTTTCTTGTCAAAATTAAACAGTCCTTGAGGTGGTTTTAAAATTTAATTCGGGTTCTATCAAAGAAAGTCTCAAGTTTTTTTAATGCAACATGGGATGGCCAGAGGGAAATACATAGGAGAAATTTGAGTAATTCAGCTGCAGAAAGTCAAAAAGATTTTAAAAACTCCAATCAATATATATATATGTGGAAAAAGTGATTCAAGTTTCTAGATTGCATTCTTTTATGGGTAAGCTCTAATTTAAAACATAAGGTGTCTTAGGAGAACTCATTTATAAAATCTGGGGCCTAGTGAAAAAGTATATTTGGGGAATTATAAAGGAACCAAAAATCTGTTAAAAAACCCAAAAATTACAGTAGAGTTTCACAGTGAAGTAATTAAAATTAAATTCCTATCTTAATTCTCTATGACACTATGAATGTTTTGGGGAATACGAAATGTTTTAAAGCACTTCAACAAAATATCTATGCTACCTAGTAACAAAAGTAATGAACAAGATTTTATGTACTGTAGAGGTGACAAGTGAGAGGCTCTTCATAGATGAGATAGTTGATAGCGAGTGACAAGTTTATTTTAAAAAGTACTTGCCGGCAAGTAATGAGTCACAGCAGATTCGAAGAGAAATTGATGAGGGGTGCTGATAGGTTGGAATTGGTTTACTTAAAAGTGAAATCTTCTGCTACTTGAAGTTTCGTGACAGCAGTGGAGTCAGTAGTAAATGATGATACCTATGATAGTCTAGTGTGCTAAAACATACACATTTATAAGCACTCCAAGCTACCATAAGTATCATCAGTTATTACTGGCCAATTCAATAATGAAACTAAGATAGGCTGAATAAAATTTCACTTTAAGCAACTAACTCCAATTCATCAGAATCCCCCATCACCTCTCCAATTTGAATTTGCTAATTCACCACTTGTTGGCAAAAGATTTTACAATGTGAACTTGTCACTTACTATCAACTTTCATCTATGAAGATCCTCTCTCTCATTACCTCTACAATATGCAAAATTAATTCATCACTTTTGATACTTGGTAGAATAATATTTTGTTGAAGTGCTTTAAAACATCTAACAGTGTCATAGGGAATTAAAGATATTAAATTTAGTTCTGTTGAAAAAAGGAACTATTTAAAAGTTAATGTTGCGATTAAGTTTTCCTCTTCCCACCATCACCAAGGATTTGCCCACTATATGTCTGATGCAAATGATATCGTAATCAAAATTTGCCTGCAATTTTCTTAATGCATAGGTGGTTTCAATCCATACTTTATCAGGTAAGAGTTGTTTTACTGCATATTAGTGAAATGACCAGTATCTATTACACAATTCAAGAGATAAACAAAGATTTGTTGCTCAGCAGCAAGTCTCAGTTTACCTAAAAACAACTAAACCATAATCTGCCAGAGAAATTTTCAAAAACAACTAAAACATAACTCATCTGAGCAATAGTTAAAATATTCTGAAAAAAATTCACTGCGGACATGGTGGGAACCGAACCCGCATCTCTCCAGATTCATGCCAGAGTGCACTACCATTGTACCACGCCTCGGACAATGAAATTTTTCAGAATAAGACCTTACAATTCTTCACTGAGACGTGGCTGATCGATTTTTAATCATCTGAGCAATTTTCATCACTGAAATTTCTCTTTGCTTATCACTAAACCTACTCTATTACCAGTCATTATAAAAGAAATGTAGCTGTGAGGTAGCACCCAACTGTTTGATGAGAAAGAGCATTCATTTTAAATTCAGTACTAATTCTGATAAAAATGTTAATTCTGAATGTGTAAAGCTCTATGTGTAACAGAATTTTAGAGTTTATTTTAAAATAATGATTTAAAAGATAAATGGAGGCATTAATATATGTTTAATAATTGTTTTTAAAATGAGTGAAAAAAACAAATCAGTTAATTTGCAACAGATTTCTCCTAAGGTTTCTATTACTAGGCAGTTTACTTATCTTTGAACAAAAAAAAAATAATTATAATTCTCATATCACTCTGGTATAGGGTTACCATAAATCATCCAAAAGGAAGACATGCCCTTCTTTATCTCATGTCCTCCCAAAAGTTTGAAAAAAAATGAAATATCCAGCTTTTGATGACATGATTTAAACTAAAATTAAAGCTTTTTTAAACTTTCCTTTTCTAAATTTCTTGAACATGACTATTAATTTACTGTTCATTGTCATAATCCTCAAGCAGTCATGGGCTATACAAAGGTTCAACCAGATTGTGCAATTTAGGTCTCCAAGCATATTTGTCCTGAGCTATATCTGCTGAATCTGGCCATTGTACATAAATTTTAACAAGGTCCTGTTTGATACGGTCTGCCTACTGCATCCTAGGTCTACCCCTCTTTCTGCGACCTTAAGGCACACTGTTCATAACACAATTTGCTAATCTATAATTATGCATATGTACAACATGGCCTAACCAACAGAGTCTTTCTCTGCACAATAAGGTGCTAAAAGGAGTTTGCCGACTCATTTATCTAACCTTATCATTACTTACAAAGTTGAAACATCTAATGCCCAAGATTGCCATTAGCATCTAAAATCAAAAGCATCAAGTTTTCTATTATCTTGTTTACAAAGGGTCCAAGTTTCACTACCATACCTAACCTTAGAAAGAACCACACTATTAAACAGTCTAATTTTATTCTTTAGGTGTATACACCTATTTCTCCTATTTGCCAATCTATAATTATCAATACGGGCAACATGACCGAACCAACTGTCTCTCTCTGCAAAACATTCTGCTTAAAGGAAGTTGTCGACTCCTTTGCCTAACCTCATCATTAGTTACAAAATTAAACCACCTAATGCCCAAGATACTGAATAAGCATCTAGAATCAAAAGCATCTGTTTCCTGTTATCTTGTTTATAAAGCATCCAAGTTTCACTACCATAACTAAGCATAGAGTCTAATTTTAGTCTTTAGGTGTATACACCTATTTCTCCACACTCTCCATTGATTCTTAAAAGTCTCGGCAGCAATCCCTATTCATCTGTTAATCTCATGCCACACATCACCAGTATCTGTTATATAGCCCCCAAGATAATTAAACTGTGACACCTGCTCAAGACTGCAACCATTCAGATTAACTGAATCACAGCCTGCCTGACCAATTTTCATCACTTTAGTTTTCTCTCTGTTTATAAACAAACCTACTCTACTACCAGTCTCATCAACAGCTCAAATGAAAGAGGTCATCTCATTAACATTGTTTGCCAAAAGGGCTAAATCATCAGCATAATCTAAATCAGAAATTTTCGTTATCTCCAGACCATTTAAGGCCAAAATCTTTCCCCTGCAGTGAATTTTGCATAATGTAATCAATAACCAAACTAAAGAGAAAAGGGGACAAAATGCACCCTTGTAGAACACCTATTAACCATGAAAAAAAAATACTGTAAATGCAAATTGTGAATGCTAAATTACTTCTGTTAATATTGCAAAAGTTAATTTACTATAATCTCAATATTAGCAAATTAGAAGCCAGTTTGAAACGAGTGTGTGCTTTAGAAAATTGCTCAAAATTTTGCTTCAGTCTACAGGTAGATGGAGCTATGAAACTTTACAGCAATTTAATTTCTTTTTGATTTCCAACATAAAGGGCAGCGAAGGAAATACTGTTTGTTTGTAAATGCCTTCTCATCAAGAGGTTGCCTACCAAGACCAAAATCACTGCTGACCACTACCTCAATCAGAGTTAATAGAAGCACACAAAGTTTGCATTCTGAACCAGGCAGATCTCTTTACTGACCACTATGTCACTTAAGTCCAAATAATAACTTTTGATTATTTATCAAGTATGAAGAAAAATCAGTACATCATATATTTTTTAAGTGTACTGAATAATTAGAATTCTGTCTTTTTTTTACTGAACTGTTAGTCAGGTTAGGTTGTTTTTACCTATGATCTACACTTTTTCCAAAATGGGCTAAATAGACAGATCATAAAGTCCCTGAAGGCTCAGAGAAGATTGGATGTTAGGAGAACCCAAAGAAAAGCTGTTTGGAGACAGATGGATGTCTCCCATTAAGACTATCCAATGTGCACAGTGTATGGTTCTCCAGCACACAAGGCCATGGTTTATGTCCCTGATGATGGATAGTGGCCTTTTCAAGTCCATCAATGTCCCCTCTGACTGAGATCAGGATAGAAGTTTTGTGGAGATAAATCTCAATGCTTATCCAGCTGGGACTCGAACCTGGGAACTGCAGGTATGAGCCAGGTGCACTACTGATGGAGTCACAACCACCCCACTTTTAGTTGATACTTGAAATAAAACTTATTAAAAAAAAAACTTTTATTTCAGAAACTGAAAGCACATCCTGCTTTGTTTTCCATTTCTAGCTTTTTTTTTTTTGTCCTCCTTTTAGAACACTGGCATCATTTAACCATACTTTGGTGTGACATAATATGCATTAAAAATTACATATATTTTTAAACAGCAAACAGTTATTATATACTATTTTGTGACTCTCAGAATTCATCCTCCTATAGAATACCAAAAAAAAAACACCAATGAAACTAATTAATTTTTAGTAAGCCTTACAAAGGCAACAAAACTTCACATGTGGAATCAAAAAAATCAACTCCTTGAATGTAGATATGATGGCAACCGAATCTGACAGCTTATGTCGTATTTTATATAAACAATTAATGAAGTGAATAAAAACACACAAATTAGTTAATATGAATAATTAAACATAATGTATCATACGCCTTGCTGAAGTTTTTGACATAAATTCTTCCACAAATGTTCTGGAACTGCAGAAGTTTCAAGTTGGTTTCGATGAAGTTGTAAAAATGCCTGAAATATTTCAACTCCGTCCATAACTTTTTAACATATCACGTCACGTGTATTTTGATCGTTAAAAAATTAAGGTTGATACCACCATACTGTTTTCTTTTTATTGCGGTTACCGTTGGTCAGAAGATCAGCCTGTTACAACAAAGTATACAATGGTCTAAGAGAAAGCAATAAATGTTACAAAACGTTTCATCTAGCACGGCAATTTTTTTCCAGTGAAAAAACTACTTATTTCGAGTGTCAAATACTTTCAATATTTGGCTAACATTACCTCGTTACGGATTTATGCCAGTTAAAAAACTATGACAGAAATTACATGAATCAAAAATTTTAGTTAGCATTGTAGATTAAAAATAAGAATAAAAACAGGTGTACTGTAAACAGATGAATATTTAATAATGTCATTTCTATGGAACTAGGAAAAAATCGAGCTTATTTCATCATGCCAAAATGTTTCTGAAATTAGAGATTGCAAAGTATTTTTTGTTTTGGCAGTCTGCAATATGTTTCAAGAATCAAAATGAATTTTGCAACAGGTATCATGTGTATTTTAACATTCCACGTACTGATTTAAATATAGATAAATAGCGACTACCAATTACGAATTTATTTTGAGGAGAATCAAAAGGTTCTAGATGTACTAGAGATAGCTCTGGTAAACCATACCATGATTCACTTAGCTCTTTGAGGGTGGGGATGGCTCGTAATCTTCAGTTGCCAGGTCTGAGTCCCAGCTGGGCAAGCGTCCAGAAATATCTCCTCAAACTCCCCCATCCTGCCCTCTGACAGTAGGGAACACTGATGGGTTTCGAAAACTGCCGTCCATCGAATGTGACGTTAAGCTGTGGCACCACGTGCGGGAGTCATACCCTGTGCACGTTAAAGAACACACTGGATGGCCGTGACAGACTTCCATCTGTCTCCTAACAGCTGTCCAGTGGGTTCCTCCCCCCCCCCCAACCTTCTGTGGGCCCTCGGGATTCACTCTCATTCTATTAGTATCAGGCGCCATAACCAGTAGCAGTTACAGTGATGGGCTATTTAAAGAGGCAAGAACGCTCACGCCATGAGCGGGAATAACGGTAAATATACGATGAATTGGGAATAACGGTGAATGTTGCTATGAGGCCATTGCACTTACCTCAGAAAACTGTTACTTTCCTTCAAAATACTCTCCTTCAGCATCTGCACAAAGTTGCAGATATCTACACCAATTCTGGAACGCTTGGTAGTACATATATTTAACATAGCTGTGTATAAATCTAAAAACTTAATCATTATTCGACCTGATTAGTATCGTTTTAGTGATTCAAAACAATACAAGAAGTGACTAACGTCTCTACCATCCTGTATTCACCGATCTAAATGCTATTTTGAACATAAAACGATAATAAACAGCTCGGAGAGTGATTAATTTTTTAACGCTTGGTGGTAGTCATGTTAAGGAATATTCTGCAGGTCTGAATGAATGCATTATGCAAGGTCTTGCACCCTTGAAAAACGCTTCCCAACAACTTGCTTTTTAATTTTTGAAAACAACCAAAAATCGCATGATGCAAGATCCAGTGAATATGCAAGATGGGGTAGCTGTTTGATTTTTTTTTTTTCTGCTCCAGATAGTCCGTATTCTTGTCAGGTTTTGTGAGCAGTGGCATTATCATGTAGCTACATCTCCTTCACCATTTTGGGCAAAACGATGTTGGTGTAGCATTGACCATTTATAGTCATTTTTTTTTTCAGGTAAGGTGTCTACTGCTACCATTCCTGCGAACTGAAAAAGCAATTCACCTTCCTCAACCCAAACGTAGTCGTCGACCTTCACCTGTGACAATATCTGTTAACCGTTTGAGGCCACTAGGTTCAAACATTGCTGGAATCTCTTTGCACAAGTCGACATTAGCCCTTTTTTCCTATTCTGTCAGTTTGTGGGGCTTGTTGGGTTGGGTTGTTTTACCTCTGAGCGGCATCTTTTTGTACACCATGGGCTAAATGGCCAGGTCACATGGACCCCGAAGGCTCAGAGAAGGTTGGGGGAGGGGACCCACTGGAACAGCTGTTGGGAGACAGATGGTAGTCTCCCGTCAAGGCCATCCAGCGTGTTCTTTAACGTGCACAGGGTATGGCTCTCCCACACACGGGCCACGGCTTAACGTCCCATCCGACGGACAGCGGCCTTTCCAAGCCCATCGGTGTCCCCTACTGACTGTGGGCAGGGCGGGGAAATTTGCGGAGATAAATCTCAATGCTGATCCAGCTGGGACTCGAAACTGGGAACTACAGATTACGAGCCTGGCGCGCTACCGACTGAGCCACCCCCACCCATTTGTGGGGCACTCATTTGGCACAGGTCTTTAAGAACCTTAAATGTTAATAAATAATTGCTTATACACTGCTAATCGATACACTGATATCTAAACGTATTACCAGAACAGTAATGTGTGAGTTTTCCTTAATGAGTTCACGAGCAGCAACGATGGTTTTCTCGTTTGCGCCCTCCTTCTGCCTTCTTGCACGAGAGAGATGTTCGAAGCATTGCCGAAGCAGTGCCGTCCTTCTCTGAATTTACCTATCCATCCCGTAACAGTGCCATGTGAACAGGCTCGATCCCCTTGATGTTCTTTTAACAAAAACATATGGATTTTAGAGTGGAAGAAAATATGGTGTTTATATCAGTAGTAAATAATCACAGGATAAGTCCTGTAGACATGGAATTCATAGGTCTTCAAAATTTCAAAATTATCTCTTCTGCATCATAGTTAGAATTAGGATGATCTCCTACGCTCGCAATCGTCTATATGCTACATTTGCTTCCTTAAATTAAGAAACAACAGAAAGAAACGCGATCTTAAAACTGCAAAGATGATAGAAATGCACGAAAGTCATTTAAGGCCAGTTTACACTGGCATGGAAGGCTTACACCAGTAGGCGACTGGCATATGGCAATATAATTACGATGAACAGGCATGACCTGAGTTCACAGAATCAGAGTACATGGTTCCTTGGTAGGGGCACCTCATAATAGGAACATATCCAGGAGTAGGACAGGGAACTTGGATCACCCAAAACCAGTCTTCTTATATGAAATTTAAACATGTTTACCTGCTTTGAAATCTAAAATAATTGTCTTTGTATAATACTATGGGACTAAAATAATAAATGTCCAACACTAAAAGTAGATTTAAAGAACAATTATAAAATTTTATTCCATATAGAATATTATTTTAATTTTTCCTGACAAGTGGAATATTTTAGTAATTCTTAACCACCCCTGCCCCATGCATGCGTGCAGGAGTTTCAAAGTTTCAATCAAAGTCAATACAGCACTGAATGATTCACATTGAGCCATTTCGTAACACCTGCTTCACTTCGGCTTGCCTCGAGAAAACATATAGCTTGCCATCGAAGTTATGTCTGGAAAACATACCCAACACATCTACTATTTCGACATTTCCACCTTCACTTTGCAGGAGAAGTGAAGAACAACTACGAAACGCCTGATTTTAACTCTTAACGCATTCAATCCTGCATAGTATTTTACACACTATAAAGGCTAATTTACATTGGCATGGATTGCTGGCCCTAGTTCAATGGTGGCTGTCTGGCGCCACTTCGCTCGTCCAACTGCTGTGGCAAAGCAGTTTACACTGAAATGTCCTTCTGCATGTATCTCAGAAAACAAGATGGAAACAAGTGCTGCTGCAGTCAATGTAAAGTAAAATAGGAGAAGAACCTATATATATTTCAATACCTATTCAGACACTTCTGATATATCGATTGCAAGCTAATATATATATAAAACATACAGTTTATCCATAAAAAAGCTTATAAAAATCATGCGACAACTTCTGATTTTCGAAACTTTACAAGAATAATTTCCGTTTTTTTTTACAAAAGTGTACCAAGGAAATCCCCCCCCCCTTCTGCAAGTTATAGAAACTGGAAAAATATTATATTAAACATTAGAAAATTAATCATTTGGGACATTAATTTGTTTTTTACCCGCCTTTTGTTTCTAGCAAATTATTAAGAGAATTTCTATACTATGTCAATGGAAATCTAACCTTCGAAACTTTATAACTTCTAACATATGCATTGAATGAAAAAATGACTCTGAAGATAAACTGAAGATCATTATTAAATCTACTTAAATCATGATTTTAAACAACCTTCGTTCAGTATTTCTTAGGTGCAGTATGGAAGGAATTATGGGGCCTATTATATTAACAATATATTATCTTGTTTTATAAATATCATTCATAAATATCTAATACTGAAATAATCATTACACAAAATTTAAAAAAGTACATTTAATTTATTAAACAGTTTAAAAAATGTTTTTTAATTCAGTTTCAATTAATTTCTGAAGTACATTTTTATTATGCATTCTCTGTTATGAAATAAACACAGAACATTTATAGAACCTTTTTAAATACTGAACGAATATTGTTGGAACTGGAGATTTAAACAGATTTGATTGTAATCTTCATTTTACCTTCAGTCACATTTTCCAATTAAATGCTTATTTCACAAGTTATAGTGCTTCTAAATTAGACCGACATGGAAAAATCTATAATATTTAAATAGGGCAAGGTACTAATTTTACCAGTAATAAACAAAAATATTCCTCGTGTGTCGAATCACACCATATCCGATATTTATTTTGCTGGAACCAGCACGATGTTGTGGTATATAACAGTGCAGTAAAATTAACGAAATTTCACCTATCTGTATATTTCACGATCAGTGGTGAAAGAGATATTATTTCTTAGCGGTAAGCTTCAAAGCGTAGCTATGTGTGGAAAATCACACACAGGCGATCACTCCGGTTAAGTCGTCTTACAGGGGTTAATAAAGTGTGTGGCGACGAAAGTATAGTTCAGTGCTCGTAGATTTTCTCATTTTTGGTATGTTTTCCGCAAATAGTGAATGATTTAGGGATTTTAATGTGAAATAAATATTAATACATTTAAATACTTGCTAATTCCGTTGTATTCTTCGATTTCAGTCTTACTGAAAAAATAATAATCTGATTTAGATGTTTTTAAAATTATTTTAGTACTTAAAATTTTTTTAGAAACGAAAATTATTATTTCACTCGTATTGTAATTTTGAATACTCAACTTGCATTTTTAATCTCAGAAGCCAAATATAGCATTTTTTAGAATAATAATTTATCAGAGATTTGGAATAGCCTTTAAAATTTATGAAGCTTAACCAATGATTGCATGACAAACGGAAAATTCATCTCTGACTTATCCTCGATAATAGATGTGAAATTGGAGTTTCCGAATTCAAAATGAGGTAGGAAAAGAGTGACTTTGTCAAAAAAAGTTGCGAGATGATTTTGTTGAGCGCTCTTGTGTGCCAAGCAAATTCATCTAGCTTTTAACTCTTGTCACGGGTACTATAGGTTGACCATTCCTGCAATAGAAAAATCAATCATTTCCCTTTTACGCGTGTTGTTGGCACGCTTAACTTTACATATCATTTGATCTCAATGTAGACCTTGTCTTCACCTTAATGAGAAATGTTTAGGGATTCAGCAATGCTAATTCGAAATTGCCACAGAGTAAGTCGAAACTGGTAGTTCAGTATAAACTACTGATGAAATATGACGAGGATTCATCTTGCAATTGCCTTGAGTATGTCTTTTTTGGATGCCGAAAATCTCAGATTACAGGTAAGTATTAAGAGTCAGAGATTTTTTGAAAGCATTCAGTATTAATATTTAACATCAAACAAACAAACTAAAAAAAACATTTGGAATATTGTTACTTACAAAGAGAAAATTACAGCAATCTGAAAATTTCTCTTCAAACTCTATAAACAAATTAATTGCAATAAAATAAAAATCGTTTTCCCCAGTAGTATATTGGCGACAAGACTCAGGTGGAAAATACATTTTGAAGCGCCTAAAGCTAATCTTATGAGCGACGAGGGAGAAAGTAAAATTTGATAATTTATAATTCAAATAAATTTTTGTTTAACATTTATTTAATATTCAAATAAAATTATCCGTCCAGTGACCGAGTGGTTAGTACGCTTGGCTACTGATCTAAGGGACCTGGGTTCTAGCCCCGGGTAAGGCATGGATGTCTGTGTTTTGTTGCTGAGGTCTTGCCATCCTCTCAGATCTACTATGGCATATAAACTGACAGGCTCCTGTCAAACCTCTGTGGCAAGCAGCTGCTTGAGGGGGTATTTATTATTATTATCTTTTGTTAAAATTTATAATTAGATTCCAATAAAAAATTTAAATTAATATACTTCGAATTCTTTTTTTAATTCTTCCAAATAATTTGTCGTAGAGTTTAGGAGTGCGCGTATTCCCTTACTGTGTGTGTATATTCTGAATGTATGTCTGTTTAGAACTCGCAGATGTTCAGGAGATGACGAAACAGACAACCAGTTTTTGAAATGGCTAGGAAGGACAACTTAATATTTAAAATTCATAACAAATATTTCCTGCCTTAAAATTAAGGGAGATGTGCTAAGCGAAAATTATGTTAAAAAAATGATGTGCCAACTTTTGTGGGACAATAAAATTAAAAGAACGTGTATTAGTTTTTCTATTATGATTACTTCAGTAGCGTAATGTAAAGTGATTAATTGATAAAACTAATTTTTAAAAATCTGTTTTCCCATGATTTTTATATTAAAAATCCCCCTCTTCAAGCTAATTGCTCAAATTTGGGGAAGCATGAGCCCCATCGCCCCCCATTAAACTGCCTTCCGTTATTCTCAGAAATATTTAGAATTTTCAATTCAGCAGAATATAAAAAAACATAAATTTTCTAGAATTTTCAATTCAGCAGAATATAAAAAAACATATATTTTGAAAACGAAAATTTTAAAACCACAAGTACACGCTACTTTGCAATGGAATTCAAAATCTAAGTGAGTTCATATCCTTTCTTTGATTTACCACCCGTTTTCTTAGTTCTGCCTCGGGTTAAGACCGAACCCAGAGAGCTACAGCGGATGGGAACGTGCATTGTCCGTGAACTCTTATACGACTCCCCGAAAGACGCTTTGGTTAAAGTCGCCTTTGTCTGTCCAGTTCTGACTTGCTAATCGTTCAGAGAGAGAAAGCACTACTTCCAATTTCCAGCACTCCCTGTCGGCTTAAATGGAATCTCAAGTATCCGGTTTTTAAACAGCTTGGTATCTAAAGGGTTAAACTGTAGTAATGTACTTAAAAACCGAAGAGTTTTTCGTAAAAAGAATGGTCCGCTTTTAAAGAAAATTAAATTCTCGTTTGAAAAAGCATTAAGGTGAAAGGAAATCGTTAACAGAGCCACTACTGAAAAATGTCTTACCGGTACGTCGTACCGGCAAATAATTTCTTGTCGGTACGGCATACTGGCACGTACTTTGCCGGTACAGCATACTGGCACGTACCGGCCTACTTTCACCACTGTTCACGATATAGTTTTTTTCATATGAATATATTTGAAGAATATGATTAAAAATTAATGAACATACTTTTTAATCACCAATGATGATATATTTTATAAAATAATGTATTCTAAAGCTACATAAATTTTTTTAAGTCTATTTCATGAGGACGGAGAGGCAGATATTGGCTTTGTCAAATAGACTGCAGCTAATAGTGCGGTTGGAGTGAAGGCAGCAACCTCGATCCCACGAACAGTCTCTGCGCTCTTACTTATCAGCATCTGTGAGGTATAAGTGATCGCAAGTATCGTGTTAGACCCAAACTCAGTTGTGTAGAATATTATTGAGATATCGACGATATCTTTTATAAAATAATGAAAACTAAAGCTATATACACCAAAGAGCCAAAACATTATGACCACCTGCCTACTATGATGTTGGCCTTCAATGTGCCACCAAAACAGCTCTTGCCCGGCGAGGCATGGACGCTACAAGATTTCTAAAGGTGTATCTGGTACCAACACATTGACAGCAGATCCTTTAACTTTTAGGATCTTTTTTGGATTTTTTTTTTTGGTATCTGGAACCAACACATTACCAGCAGATTCTTTAGCTTTTAAAAGTTACCTGGTTGAGCCGCCACAGATCAGATATGCTGTTTCACCACAAACCACAGATGCTCGATTTAATTGATGTCTGGGGAATTTGGAGACCAGGACAATACCTGAAAGTTTTCCTCATGTTTCGCAAACCATTCTCGAACAATCCGGGCAGTGTGGCATGGCACATTATCCTGCTGAAAGAAGGCACAACTAGAGGAGAATACCATTGCCATGAAAGGTTATACCTTGTGTGTAATGATGTTTAGGTAGGTGGTAGACATCCTAGTTTCCTGCACATGAATGACTGGACCCAGGGTTGCATTTGCAGCGTTTCATAGTCGGCAATCGGCCGCAGTGAAGGTAGCAAGCGACGGCACGCTTGAGCCCCACCGGCCTTACTCAAGTGCCATCTCTAAACTTGCACTTGTCGGCATCTGCGAGGTAAGTGAAGTGATTGCATGTATCGTGTTAGCCCCATGGATTAGACCCAAACTTGGTCGTGTAGAATATTATTGAGATATCGCTTAATTATTAATAAGAACTAATAATAAGTCAATGGGTTCATAAACTGAACAATTAATGATATAAGTAAGTTTCAGAAAAACGAGAAACAGCTACATACTACCCCTTCCGAAAGAAGAAATAAATCTAAAAATATTCTACTTTTCAAAACCCTTTCAAGCCTTTGAAAAAATGAAAAAAAATTACAGGTGTCTAAAGGCAACATAGTTTGAAAATATGAAAAAAAATTACAGGAAGATATAAAACAAAATTTAAGAGCATCCACCATTATAAATAAAAAACAGCCTTCATATATTACTTTCCACACGCATGTGCATTGCAGACCACAGTTCAACTACCCCCAAAAAGTTGGGGTACGCCTACTCTCTTTCCAGTGCAAGCATGGCTTAGGCACAGGGTGCAAGCATAATGTCAACTGGATCCAAGAGCAAATATGGTCCATGCTGTTCATTGATCATCAAGATTTGTCCTCCACAGTGATTTGTGGTATCAATGAATATGGGTGGGTGGCAGCAGAAATAAGCTATCATTCCATAAATATCCGTACACAGAGCTTATGCTGGAAGTAGTATAATTGTTTGGGAAGGAGTATTTTGGGCAGCTGCACAGATGTATAGGTCTTCTAACAGGTACAGGGATGAAATATTGGCCCCTTCGTGGAATCACATACATGTGAAATATACCTGCTTCCCAGATCAGTGCTTCTCAAACTGATGTGACAAACTGGCAGAACACTCTGCTTCTGAGATCCTTTGACCTCATGCACCTGAAGCTTCTGGACACGTGTTGACTCAAGGAATCTATGCATATGATACTATCCACACCAATTCTACAGTCTAAAGTGCCGGATAAGTTAAAAAGAACTTATTTAACAAAGTTACTTTCTTATTTAAATCACGTTATTTTGCAATGATTCTATGTTAACTGCTTGGTCAGATATAAAATATCCTGTAGCCTTCAGTTATGCTGCCGCTACTATCGCTTAGCGTGCAGAATACCACCACCTTCTACTACCGATGTACGAGAGTATGGGTCATGGAGTTGACAGGAACCAAAATCGGCCTCCCCGCACTGACTGCATATTCGACGAATGTTTTTAAATGTAGAAATACAGCTCAGTGCTACTGGATGCAGTCTTGATATGGGAGCCTGTACCCATCACTTCACGATGCCTCACATGGAACACAGAATACTACAATCAAAGACCATCTGCAACTAATTCCTACTGTGCCTTAACACATTTTACTGCTTGACAGGCTGAATTTCTTACGCAGTACGGACATCAGTAAATCGTACTTATAATTATCTGAGCTCCGTTTAATGAAATATCATGTTAGGTGAAATGCCAAAAAATGTAATTACACGATTCTATAGTTTTCAGAGTAACAAAATTAAACTTAGAAACAAATCACCTTTAATTTTTTTCGAAACTGATTTCACAGCTATGCATTAACTTGTATAAATGATCGATCATTTTAAAATACATTAAACAGATTAAACGTTTATCATCATCATCCACAAGCAGCCATGGGCTATGGAGGTCCAACCAGATCATGCAATTTAGTTCTCCAAGCATATCTGTCCTAAGCTACATCTGGCCACTGCACACCAATTCTAACAAGGTCCTGTTTGACATTGTCTGCCCAGCGCATTCTAGGTCTCCCCTTCTTTCCGAGGCCTTTAGGCACACTGTTCATAACCCTATTCGCCAATTTCATACGGGCAACATGGCCAAACCAACGGAGTCTCTCTCTGCACAATATGCTGCTTAAAGGAGGTTGCAGACTCCTTTGCCTAACCTCATCATTAATTACAAAGTTGAACCACTTAATGATACAAAAAAATTGACCTCTCCTGCTTTCTTCCCTCTTAAATAGGGGGAAAATGATTGTTCTACTACATCTCGTGAACACGAGTGCCAAAAGAAACAAGGTTTATATCAAATGAAAGCTTGTGACGTGGGATGTTATAACAAAAATTATACCGTGTTTCTCCCCCTTAAAAAACAGGAAATACTTGATATAAAAAAGGAGGAAAATTTTGTTTGGTGATGGTGGTGGGGGAGGGGTTCGACCTTAACATATCTGAAATTACAGTTCGTGATATTTCCATTGTCATGGGCTACATCAAACACGATTTCAAAACAGGGAGGAAATATATGGTCAAAATTTATGAGCATATATCAAATGAAAGTTTCTAAAAATAGTTATTTTTAGTGACAGAGGAAAAATATAAATAAATTAAAAAATACATATCTTCATATAGCGCCCTAAAAAGTAGGAACTTGAAGCATGTCGATTTTGCAATCAGTCACTGAATTCGTATTCACTTCAAAGAAAGATAGGGGCCAATTTACCTAATCAACAAGATTGCCGCGCTTTATCTTCTTTTGCAGCGATTGAATTCATTGACTGATTGCACAATCGGTTTCTACTTTATAGAAATACAGACACTTTTTAAATTTATTTAATTGAGCACTAGTGTGTATCATATATAACCATGGGAACATATGCACATATCTGAAAACAATTGGAAATTTTGACATTTGTGTTCGTTCCCAAAATAACAGAAAGAAAAGTTAATTTTATGAAGAAGTCTCACTTGTTCTGTTCCAAAAGTGCTTTATAGTGGCTGAAAATACTTTTAGTGTTACAGGATATAATCATGGCCCTGAATCTAGAAAAATAAAAGGAGGGGATGGATGATGATAGATCAAGCTCAATGTGTTCTCGTATTAAAATATTTCCTCCATTTGTGTTTTTTAAATTTTTTTTGAAAATATATGTAATAATTCTTTGTCCATCCTTATTATTACCATTCTGTAATTTGAAATATAGCAGATGGGGAGCATGCCCTCATCTAGATACCCCACTGGGGGCATATTTCAAGGGTATGATGCCAACTGGGGGAACCGTGTTTGCACTTTTGAACTGATGTAGCACACAAAATATTCTTGTTATTGTAAATAAACGTATACCTTGGAACCCCCCCCCCCCTCCAAAAGACACTAATTTTAGCAATTTCTTGTCCACAGCATCTGTAACAAGTTCTTTTGTTATTCAAGTTTATTCTTTCTAAAGTTTGCTATGGGTGTGAAACTTGGACACTTTGTAAATACAATAAGTTGATGCACTTGATTATAATCATTGGCAAGTATCTTGGGCATTAAGTGGTTTCATTATGTCAGTAATGATGAGATTAGATGGTGTACTCAACCACCATTAAACAGCATGCTATGTAGAGAAAGATCGCATTAGTTGAGCCATGTAGCCTGCCTGCAGAACTAAACAGTGTATCTAAAGGCCTCAGAAAAAGTGGAAGACCTAGAAATGTGATGGGTGGCCAATGTCAAACAAGACCTTGTTTCAATTGGGCTGTAGTAGCCAGTGCAACATTGTAGCTCCTGACAGACGGGTGTGGAGAACTCAATTGCAGCTTTATTTCCTTAGCATGTGGCTGCTTCAAGATTATGTATATGGTATTGTCCACTATACTCAAACATAGTAATTTCATGCCGGATATTTTGGTGGCTTTTGATAGAAAAAAAAAAGACATGAAAAATAAGAATGTATATGATATATATATATTTTTTACTAAATTATTAAGTTATAATTCTATATACTATTTTTTTTTTCTTTATATCTTTAACGATTATTAGTATTTTCAATAGACGTAGCAGCCTCTGAATCTAAACTCACTGATACGCAGCGTGTTCAAAACGTTAACACGTGTCTATATCTGCACTCGTTTCTCCAAAGTTAACGAGCTAATACTTGTTTAAAAGATTGTTTGAAAACTTGTCATTATGTGTTAACAAAAACCATACCGTCATTTCTCTTTTTGTTGGGGTGCTTAAAGTTCGGTCTGCAAAATATTTGCATTGTTGCTATGGAGCTTACTAACAGGCTCCATAGCAACAATGCTTATTTCGTAGACCAACAGGAATATTTTACATTTTCACAAGGATACAGCTTGAAGACCACACGAAACAAATTCATGCCAATTCATCACATGTACATGGGGCTCTTGCCTGTTTATATTGTGCTGTTATGTGATGAATGCACAAATTCAGAGGATAGCAAAGCGTCGAAGACCTCCCTCGCTCAGGAAGACAGAAGGAGGCTGTGAACGAGAGAACCAGTGTTGCTGTTCGTGAATTCATTAAGGAAAACCCACACTTCACCGTTCAGTAAATAAGTTTAGATGTCAGTATATCGATTGGCACTGTGGAAACACTTATTCATCAACATAGTTCTGAAAGATCTGTGCCAAATGGGTACCCTAGAAACTGAAAGGGTCCACCAGTACCTGTAATAGATGAGATGAACATTGTGGAAGCTGACTCACGGCAAATTATCTGTGAGATCACAGTGAAAATAGATGTGTATTGTTCGACAGCTGTTCAGTGCTTGGTGGCCCTGGCTGGATTGGGTTGTTTTACCTCTGAGCAGCACTTTTTTGCACACCATGGGCTAAATGGCCAGGTCACAAGGACCCTGAAGGCTTAGAGAAGGTTGCGGGAGAGGACCCACTAGAACAGCTGTTAGGAGACAGATGGCAGCTTCTTGTCAAGGCCATCCAGTGTAAATGGCTCTCCCATACACGGGGCCACGGCTTAAAGTCCCATCTGACGGACGGCGGCCTTTCCTAACCCATCGGTGTCCCCTACTGACCATGGGCAGGGCGGGGAGTTTTGCGGAGATGTCTCAACGCTGACCCAGCTGGGACTTCCAGGGAACTGCAGATTATGAGCTTGGCACGCTACTGATTGAGCCACCCCTGTCCGGCGAAGGTGAAAATGCTGGATGCCTGGGAGCCACATGAATTGATTCGTTCATTGCCCAGAACAAATGGGACAGAATCCTGTGATGAAAAGTGGGTCCTCTACGACAATTGTCATTGATCAGCACAGTGGTTGGATACCACAGAGCCACCAAAATATTGTCCAAAGAGACTCCTACACCAAGAGAAAGTGCTGGTTCTCGTATGGTGGTCTGCTGCCGGCATGATCCATCATTCTTTTCTCCAACCAGGTGAGACCATCAATTCAGACTGCTATTGTGTTAAAATGCTGCAGATGCATGGAAAACTCCATACCATACAGTCAGTTTTGTTCAATAGGCATAGGGTCCTCCTGTTGAACGACAAAACCCACCTGGATGTCTGACAAAGGACCATCCAACAAATCTACCAGTTAGACTCTGGAACACTGCCACACCCTGCATATTCCCCTGACCTTGCTCCTATGGATTATCACCACTTCTGGCATCTGGACCATTACTAGCAGAGAAGACCTTCCCAAATGACCGAGCTGTATGTGAAGCCATTGCCACCTTCTTTGCCTCACACACTGCAGAGTTTTATCCCCAGCCTCGTACCTGTTGGCAGAAATGTGCCAATGCGGGGGGGGGGGGGCTACTTTGACTAGACAGGTAACTGTTTACTATTTTTATGAGGGTTTACAGGTAGTGAGCCGTCCCATGGCCGAGTGGTTAGCGCACTTGGCTACTGATCTAAGGGACCGGTTCGAGCCCCGGGTAAGGCATAGTGTTTGTGTTGTTTTTCTGCTGAGGGCCTGCCATCCTCTCAGACCTTCTACTATGGCATATAAACTGACAGGCTCCTGTCAGACCTCTGTGGCAAGCAGCTGCTTGAGGGGGTATTTATTATTATTTTTTTTTATTTACAGGTAGCATTCTCATTTCGGACTTTTCATGTGCACCAATACTTTAAAAGTTTCGTTGGGGTAAGCACAATGGTTTTTGTTCTACGGATGCATGTCAAGACTTTTTGAATGCCTCTCATAACATACTAGACAGCATCAAAATTTTGTAGTTACTGCATCTAATCAAGTTTCCCATCCATTTAAAATAGGTTTTGAACTTAGGAGAGAATCAGGATATGTATTTTTTGGTTTATTAATTATGCTTGCAGCTTTTATGAACAATCTTTTCATCACAGCAATAAGAGCAACAACATTTGGATAGTTTGTTCTCATGTATCTAGCTCAATGCATTACATGTGCAAGATGTGTTAAATGGCTCATTACATCATAGACCTTTACCATACAAAGAACTGCCTCACCAATGAACAGCATTTTCATGCTTAATATTTCGAAGATACAAAATTCTTGCTATATCATTGAACAGTTTTGTTGTAGCTTTGTTGCATTTTTCTAATACTTGTAAAGTAAGCTTTGCAGATACAGTTAGCTTGCCAATCATAGATCATAAGTTTCTTGAAAAAGCTGTGGTTGGCAGGAATGTAATTGACAGATCTACTACCTTAGAAAACTGAAATGGAGATATATGACCATGGAATGTAACATACAGAAATGTAAGTTGACATTTTTTAACAATAAAAGCTTTAGACCTATGCATAGGTTCGGATAATTATATATAAAACTCCCCCACAAAATATGAACAAAAAAAGTCGTATGCTGTACAGTAAATTCTACTGTAAAACAGTGAAAAATAATGTAACAGTGTTTAATTATCACTTTACTCGCAAAGGGATAACTTTTCCTTATATGCAGATTTGTTCTTTCTCACACACAAAAATACTAGATATGGTTGAGTCATTTCCTTAATATTCCCCAGCAAGAGATGCTGTTCATGTAATTTGTCAAAAACAACACTTTCCAATCAAAGTAACATGCAACATAAATCATATAACGTTCCATATTTTTCTTTACTACACTTGAAGAGGAACAGATCACTATGTGAAAGTTTTGAGTAAAATATTTCAAAAACTTCTATAGGGGCAACAACTCTAATAAAATACCATAATGAAAATGACAGCTAGAATGCACAGACGATTGAGAATCGCTTGCTACAAAAAATTCAGGCTCACTTGCGGCAGCGCATGCTTAATTTATAGTTCCTATTGATGGTAAAACATACATGCCATGCATCAGTCATGCGAGACTACAGAAATCATTCACATGACTGTAGATCATTTTCTATCATGTTAGGAATGCTTGGCACTTTGCATTGACCACACTGGATGCTGGATTCAAGTCTGCATAAAATAAAAAATTTTCCGCATTGAGCAAATACACTGGTTTCAGAAATTAAGGAAAATCCCTATGTTAAGTCAATGGGAAGCTAACGTCAAAACTCTATAACTTCTAAAAATCCAACGTTCTAACGTCAAAGCTCTATATTCTTCTATTCAAACTTCCATAACTCATTAAATACTGAACGAATATTGTTGAAAATCGAGATATTGATTTATTTGATTGAGATCTTTATCTGGAATCAAATTTTTCAAAACAAAAAAATACTTATTTAAGAAGTTACAGAGCTTTGACGTTAGCTTCCCATATACTTAACATAGGGATTTCCCTTAATTTATGGAAACCAGTGTACGTATAAAATTACTTTAAGAATGTATAATTAAATCAATGATTGGTAAACCTGCAATCAGTAAAGGTTCCCTGCATATTTTCTTTCAACAGAAAAATCACGTCACCAATGCATCTACTTTCAAATAACTTTAGTCTCTCACCAATCGAGATCCAGATTCCCTTCCTTCAAAAATATTTTTTGGCTATATGCCTGGTGAAGTTCATACATGGGGCTAATTCTTTCACTGATCGCATCTATAATAAATTTACTATCTTAACATATGCTATTATTCCAAACTTGCATCCAGGGTTTAATATCTCTACTTATTTCATATATGTCCACTTTTCATATCTAAGTCAAAATTTACTTCTGTGGATTGTGTTGTAATCTTGAGCTGAACACACCAACTATAAATTCAGCTTATTTTAAAACTCCAATCATTTTTATTAACCATTTGAAACTGATCAATCAATCTCAAATTTTTAGTGGGGTTTCACATAACCTACTATTTCAATATTTTCCAACGTCTGGATCTCAAGAACCAAACTGAGCTAGCTTGCTCAGTAACGTTATATTCACCATCTGAGATTTCCAATGTATGGTTTATGTGCAAAAGTAGGTGTCATGTGAAAGTATTTCAAGGTATGTAACAAAAAAAAATTGTGCAATACAAAATTCAATATAAAATATTTGGCATGCGCCATGGGAATGGTTATTGACCATTGCACTAAAGAACTATTCCTCTTAACTCAGCTACAGTGTTGTTCAGCATTACACCTTGATTGTAATGAAGGTCCGTTTTACCCCCAAATAGTAAGGAGAAGTATAGACATTAAAACACTAATGCTAAGGTCTCTCCCATAACTTGGAGAACATAGGGGTAATTTTTTAAAAATAACTATGACACTTCCATGATCTTAGCTTTTAGCTCAGCCTTCATGTGTGAAAAATACAGTGGAACAATTATATTCATATTCCCCTTTTTCTGAGAGGAAGAATGTATGAGGATAATGATTTTACATAGCCTATGACACTTTCCATGTCATAAGCTTTCATTTGGTACTTAACCTGTTGCAATCAGTCAATAGGTAAGGAAGATATGGTGGAGCAACCATTTTGGCAAACACACAAACCAACAAATGAATTAAAAACAAAGTCTGCAATTAAATGAAGTACACAAATAACACTCAAAAAATATCAACTTGAATACATAAAAATGCTAGAATTTATAATCATATATGTATAGACAATTGTGAGCGACTGACTGACAGGGGATCACTCTCTATGACACAGAAATGTTAATAAAAAAAATAAATACCCCCTCAAGCAGCTGCTTGCCACAGAGGTCTGACAGGAGCCTGTCAGTTTATATGCCACAGTAGAAGATCTGAGAGGATGGCAGGACCTAAGCAGAAAACAACACGAACATCCATGCCTTACCCGGGGCTCGAACCCAGGTCCCGTAGATCAGTAGCCAAGCGCGCTAACCACTCGGCCACGGGACGGCTTATAGCTCTGAAAATTAGCATCTAGAGGTAATTCAAGTCGTAGATCTCGGAAAAAATTTGAAATTTGACCTCTGATGTGTCCTTCGAGATCAAATGGAGGTCAGGTAGAGTTCAAAAAGTGATCTACAAGTGCTAGAAACGTGAAAATTAGTGTCTGAGGGTGTTTTGAGTTGTAGATCTTGAAAATGTTACGAATTTTTGTATCCAGAGATCCTTTTAGATCTATTGATGATAGAAAGCTAAAAATTGATTACTGGGGGGGGGGGGGGCGGTATTTTGAATCTCAGAAATGTTGAAAATTTTTGGATGTGGTAGGTCCTTCAACGTCAAAGGTGAAATATCGATCTACTGGTGTAAGAGGGTTGAAAATTGGTTTCTGGGAGTATTTTGAATCATAGATCTCAGAAATGTTATAAAATTTTGGATACGATGGTTCCTTTGAAGTCAAAGGTCAAATTCGATATACCAGTGGTGGAGAGCTAAAAATTGGTGAAGAGAAATTGTCTTTCAGGCAGTGCAACTCAGAAATGAGAGGAATATTTAGATCCGGTGTCACATTCCAGGTCAAATAGGGGTTAGAGTGACCAGCTAGTTATTCCAAATCCTGGTAGTATAAGAATATATACTTTGGGATGGTTGAAAATCCTGGCATTTGGGCAGAGAAAAGCCTAGTTATGCACATGAGAGAACATGATGGATGGCCTCAATAACAGCTTTCCATCTCCTAAAAGCCTGCACAGTGAATTTCCTTCCTCAACATTCTCAAGGCCTTTTGGATTCTTGTGACTTAGCTATTCAGCCCACTGTATGCAAAAAATAAACAAACGAACAAAAAGGTGCCTCTCAGAGATAAAACAATCTAAACACAGTTCTTGTTCAATTATTTGCTTTCAATATAGAGATGCTTTATGATTTACTTGGAGGGAATCCTTTTTGTGACTCCACACGTGTGCTATATTGCTTGCCTTGTCCATGTGCTTCTCTGGAATATTTCTGTGCTTGAATTGTCTGCATGTTCTCTTCCAAGAACATACAGATATTGTACATTTTACACTACCTTATATTACTTTGTGAATTTTTTAATACATTTAAATTTCTTACAAGAAGCAAATATTATAAATAAAACACATCTGTTGAGTAAATAGATATTTTCAATATGTGCTTCAAAATACTGGTAAAAAATTTATATTGTTTTATTATATATTACTTTTATATGCACTTTATGATAACGAAAATGCCCCATCTGGAAGTAGTGGACAGATTTGTACGAAATTCAGCATGTGAACAAACCATCATAATATATGCAACTGATCACACTGCTAGGAGTAACTAATACAATATCCATAGTTGTCTGATTAGTTGTAAGCAAAGTTATCAGATGCCAGAACAACATGCTTGCACATTTACCATCAGCTGGAGCAATATGAGTATAATGCTGAATAGTAGGACTGCATAAGGTCAGGTGGTCCACCTGACAAGTTACAGCATAAAAGTTGTGATGCAAGGGCAATCAGTCATCATTAACAATGATGCAAGGGCAATCAGTCATCATTAACAATGATGCAAGGGCAATCAGTCATCATTAACAATGATGCAAGGGCAATCAGTCATCATTAACAATGCTGAGTCCTGGATAATATGCATTTGTTATAAGGGGCCAGATACCATGTTATGAGGTGTCAGATACCACCAGAAGGAAAACATCCTAAGATGATGGCTTAATTCATCATCAGGAGATATGGTTTCAACTGCAAGATTATCAACTTTAAACAGACTGTAATGGGGATTAGATGCAGGGCTATTGCCTGGACTTGAACAAACATGGCTCATTGCCTGTTAATCACTATGACTGTTGCCTCTGACTGTACACCACTGTTGAGTGTTACTGGTGTCAGTGTAGAGAACACTAGCACCAAAATGGCAGTATGTCATCTTCAGCAATGAATCCCAGCTCTGTCTGGGCGCAGATGACCACCACATCTACATACAGAGGCAACATGAGCACAGATAAGATCCACTGGTAACAACATGACACATGAAATTCAGTTACAAAAGTCAGTTACATGTGGCATGTTAGTGGCAGTTTGAATACCTGGTGATACATCTAAGACATTGTATGGCCTATTTTGCTACAGTTCTTGGTAGGCATGTCAAGTACCATGATTGGTTAACATTTGACCATATGCTGCTACCATCTCAAAGAAATATATAAAATATGTGTAGACTGGCATATAATATAACCTGCCTATGGGACAAATTTCACAAGGTGTGGTGGACACAGATGAGTGACATAGTGACCTTTGTACAACTTTATGCTCTGTGATGTGCCCCTGAATGTACTGTCAAACATGGTAGTTGCAAAACATGTTAATGGTGAGTCAGTTGTGCAATTTTCTGTAACTAGAATCACTTTATGGGTACTTCCTGTACCTTGCACAGTTTGCAATGTATTCATCCACTGCTTCCAGGTGGAGTAAATTTTATTGTCACAGAATGCATATTATGTATACCATTTTATAATGTATAACAACATTTTTGTCATGATACACATTTTCCTTAAATTTAACTAATGCCCATATGGAATAAAAAATGCATATCTTTTTAATGTAACTGGACACTAAATAATTTCAATAATTTTTTATACAGAAAGTACAGTTAACGTGATGATTTATAAGATTATTATGGTGACCATGGCCAAATAAAAATTATTTTATTCATTTTCCCCTTAGCTTAGATACATTTCAGATTCATCTGTATTCAACTGACAGAGATAAAAGTTTGCTTGACATGTTTTAGTGCATATACAAACACATTATAAATCCTTGTATACTTTATTTTTGAAAACAAGAGTTTGAAATTTAATGGCTATATCCCTTTATCACATCAGTTGTAAATTATTTTTCAACTTTGTTTAGAAATGTTGTTACAGTGAAATAGTAAATTCTATGTTTGCCAACTGTTTTATTGATTCCTAGTTGATATGCTTTATTTGCTCAGTCATTGCAAAAGTTCTGCCATTCAGTGAAATATATACTAATCATACCATCTGATTTGAACTTCTCACAACAAACACAGTGATAAAAATGGATCTACTGATTTTATAATGATTAACCTTTTTTTTGATTAGGTCTAGATTTGGAATCAAAATGGAAACAACCTGACTTAAGATTTCTTTTCAAACATCAAGTCACATGCTTTTAGTTCACACTAGTATTATTCACATTGTTACACATTATTTACTTAAAAATATTTTAGATTAAACTTTTCTTTTGGTGTAGGTATTTATTACCAATAAAAGTATTTTCAAGAATCATAAAACAGTATTGCTTTATTTAAATACAAAGAATTTCCTTGAAATATAAGCTTTAATCAGAATGCTGAGAAATATAAATTACCATTGTTAAAAATGAATTATAAAAATCCTATGCAACAAATACATAATAAAATTTTAACAGCCAAAAACAAACTGAATGTGTTCTTACTAAATTCTGAATAAGCTGTTTCAGATACCACTAGCACTTTTGCATTTGTGGAAGTATAAATGAGAGATGCTTTATGTCACACAGTGTCAGTTTATTCAGAGCTACCATAGTACAAAATCATCCAGCATGATGCACGAGTCCTTTGAAATACCTGTTAAAAATTCAATAATGATTCAGGCATCATATTTCTTTAATAACCAAATTGTCACAGATTAGTTAATAATGTACAACTGTTTCAATATATTAATTCATTTGTCCACACCCTTAGTTTATACAGAAGTCTTCATATTAGTCATTGTTCTAGCCACTCAACTCCTATGTTGCATGTTTCACAACGAACACTTTTAGGTGAATGTATCTCAAATGACAGAACTAGATGATAAGTTATGTAATAAAAGTGGTTAAACAGATTTGAGCAAAAAATGTTTCACCATCAAAGCAGGTGCCAGAGACAAATTGGTGTTAGAGATATTTTTCCCAT
The DNA here is from genome assembly GCA_038380435.1 of Ryuthela nishihirai. Lineage (NCBI taxonomy): Eukaryota > Metazoa > Arthropoda > Arachnida > Araneae > Heptathelidae > Ryuthela > Ryuthela nishihirai. The sequence continues at coordinate 6,341,260 of JAWZYU010000004.1, forward strand.
GCCTAGCAATTCCATTTGGAAGAGACAGAATTAGCAAGTTTCAGTGCAAGCTGTTCTGCATGGCCATGGAAAAGTTAGAAGATCTGTGTAAACAGCTGTAATTATACGGACTCAAATAATTCTGAAGAGCCAACCACCTAAACATCTGTACATGCAGCCATTTTGAAATGTTAAAACTGTAATTCAATTAACATAATATTTTATTCAAGGGAGATCTTCTGGAGGTAGCCTAACTTCTGGATATGGTTCTTTGGGAGAAGGGTGAGGCGGTATGACCATTCCAATAGCTCCCTCTTCTTCAGCTACACCTCCTACAGCACCTTCTGTAAGTCCAATAGGTCCATTGGCAGGAGGAGCAGGTTCTAATGCCCCATCTGCAGCAGCTGCAGCTAAGTTGGTAATTGATTTGCTCTTCACACACTGAAAGTCAACATGTCTACTTTTAGCTTCCTCTTTTTCCCAAGACATCCTCATAAATGGCCGTTGCACATAATTGTAAATCACTTCTGCTCTACCACCAGGTCGACATTTCACTTTCTCTTTGTAGGTAGGATATCCTAAAATAAAATATACATATATGTAATGAAATCTACAGTATATATATTGTATTGTATTCATATACTATCATCAGAATATACTATAAAAGTCCTTATCAGCTAACTTCCTGTTAATTTTCTAATCAAGTTAGTGATGATGTTAATACCAAATTTTACATACAGTGCTTTAAATAGATTCAGTGGCAAATATAAGATTTTTGAAGTGTGTACATTTTTTTAATACAAATTCACGAACTATATATTTCTTAAAAATAGTTTTTCCACGGTGGGATTAAACTCCTATAATCTTCCTGACTATACTGCTGGTTTGAATGGACTGTCAGTTGGCACCATACCAGATATCATCTAAATAGCTTTTTTTAAAATGATTTCCTATCATATATAATGATTTCTATCATTTAAAATGATTTATTTATTTATTTATTCTATCATTTAAAATGATTTCCTATCATATATCTATAATGGTATTGAAATAACAAGAGAAATAACCCTTGGTGTACAGTTGTCACACAAAGAGAGTTAAATTCAAGGTTAGTGGAGAGTAAGGTTGGCTCAACGACACCGAGCTCATGCTATTGGTTGAAGAAACAGCATCATCTGGAACACTTCAAACAGCCTGCCATGCCAGGAACAGTCACTATCATGAAAGTGCCTCTTTTTCTTTAAAATCTACTTGTTATTTTATCACTTACTCTTAGAAGTTAATTTTTTACTATTAATTTATATTGCAATAATCATCAAATCATTCTTTTTAAACCATGCAGGTGACAAAATGAATCGAAGTCACAACTCTATAATCAATTTCATCACCTAAACTAGAGTATCTCAACCTTTAGACACTGCGACCATATAAAATTCTAATAAATTTGTGCAACCTTCTTGAATCACAAATAGAATTATATGGCCTTTTCCATCTTCCCTACAATGTAGGAAAATTTTTCACTTAAAATATTAGCAAATACAAAACTATCAGAGCTTAGTGACTCCTTTCCAAGCTGCTCGCGACCCACAGTTTGAAACCACTGGTCCTAAAATATGATTAATTTTTAATATCAAACATTTTCAATATCATCTAAATAGTTAAAGTAATTATAATTAAATGTTTTACTAGAAACAATCATATAAGTTGAATGTTTTTTCCCCTTATTTTAGTGAACTTCTCTCTACTAATGCTAATCAAATATACACTAGGTACCAAAATATTGGTGAATTTCATATTGATGGGATTTTGATTTCGAAGCTCTATAACTTCTAAAATAAGCATTTAATGGAAAAATGTGACAAGCAATAAATTGAAGACTATAATGAACTATATTTAAATTTTAGTTTTAAACAATATTTGTTCTGTCTAAAAAGTTATGGAAGGTTGAAATTTCAGAATGGTAATGAGTCGTGATTTTACCCCAGATTTTAATTAAAACTTACGGTATTTTAAGGAACCCCCTGATTTTTCATCAGAATTTGAGGAATTGAGTAATTTGTTAATATCTATAATACTATCCATGTATAAGAAACCCTCCTATTTTTGGGACCCAATTTTTGGCAAAAAGGGGTTCCTTATACACGTTAAAATATGGTAAATGGTTTGAAATAATATTTAATATTTAAGAAAATGAATATACATTTTAGAAGTTTGCATAATGATTATTTCAATATTAGACATTATTATATTATTCAATATTAGACAATTATGAATGATTTTTATAAAGCAAGATAACTTATTGTTAAAAATTACAGCTTCCATAACATTTTAAATAATGAACAAATATTGTTAAATAGATTTGATATGATCTTCAATTTATCTTCAGTCAATTTTTCCATTAAATGCATACTTTAGAAGTTATAGAGCTTCGATGTTAGGTTTCCATTAACATAACATTGGAATCCTTAAATATATTTGTATGGGTGTGTGTGTGGAGGTTAAATAGATAGTGTGCAAGGCTTGCAATCTGTAGTTCCCAGGTTCCAATCCCAACTATGTTAGTATTAATATTCTCCACTAACTCTCACCTTACCATTGATGAGAAAGGCCACTGTCCATTGCATGGGATGTTATGTCATGGTTCCTGATGTACTTCCAGAAAATCTAATCATGACTTCTTAATTTGCTCTTTGGCCAAGCTCTACTACCATATCACACTTGTGTGCTCCACCTAACTTAGTGTGCAGAACAAAGAAAACTTGTTCTGTACTGCTCATTTCTGTGCAACCACAGCTGCTCCCCCTTGGTTAATATTATCTTAACCCTCTTTGCTTGTTCAAAGTTACTTTCCTTGATCATAGATGGTACCAGAAGTGAATAAAAGATGGGAGATTAATAAGTCACATCAGTGGATGAATGATGAGCCAGTGTTATTTTAGTGGTTTTAGAACACCCCGGTATGTATCTGGAGAGATGTGGATTCCAAATCCTGCATATCAGCAAAATTATTTATCGGTTTACTGTTTTCCCTTTTCTGATTCTAGTGATATATAAAATGTTTCCCATTCCATAGTGCAAGATTTAAATATTATTTTTTTTTCTAAATCAAATTTAAAAATGCATGTTTAAAATGTTATCATAATTTCTTACTTGTTGATTTTACTTTAAAAAAAAATGATGGTAAACGTTAAAATGTATCCATTTTTGCTTGATCACTTGCATGCTTGAGTCACCATAAGTAGTGCAATAACTGATATGTATGTTTATACTTTTCTCCTGCTGTCCCATATATAGGTTATTGATTAATTTTAGTTTCACAGTTTTGTTGCCCTCATTTCCCATCCAGCAAAGTTTCAATGCTTGCTGCTTCTAGAATTATTTTATTGCTCCTAAAATATCAACTGTGATTTGAAACTAACAAAAATACAACTATACTATGGTGCACACCAGAATTTGTTAGCCTCAAATGTCAGCTGTCTGAAATAACATTTGAAAATTCTATTTTAAAAGCAAGAATGTACAGAAAAGTCCCAGTTTATCTGGCACCTATGGGGGATTGGGGAATGCTAGATAAGTGTAGCGAATGGTAGCTCAAGACTTACTCTTAGAAATACCCTATAAAATATTCTAACTATCATAACCTATGAATAAATTTTCATTCATACTGCTAACCACATTTCATGTCAATGAGAGAACAGCACAGAAAATCAATCTAATTAAGAACACACCAAACATATCAAATAAAAAAGGTCAAAAATAATGTATGGTAATACTTACTTCACATGAAGATCTTTGGAGCCTGGGTTCTTTAATTACTATTATCTGTCCTTGAAATTAAACTCCACTAATACACTGTACAATTAACTTAAAATGAAACAATTCACTTAAAACTAAAAAATTCACTTAAAAAATTAAAGCTTGGGCAGAACAGTTTTAATTGGGTGAGTTCTGGAGTTCCAGTGAGACCCTGATATCTCATCAAAGCCATCAAAGATAAGGAAGGATTTTCGTGAAAATCAGCTGATGGTATAAGATCAGGAGCAGTACTTGAGGGTATAGGCTTAGGATCAGGAGGAGTACATATGGATTTCATGGCTGCTCTCTTGAATAATGTTCCTACGTATGTCTATTTGTAGGACCTTCTTTCCTCATGTAAAAGTAGGTTTTGTATGATGTACAACTGCATTACTAATGAAAACATTTGTCACCAAGTTCAAACTTACATCTTTGGTAGATATTTTATGTATTTTTCATTTATTTTCTTTGATTTATCTCAGTTGCTAGAAATTGTCAGTTGCTTAAATTCCAGATAGCCAGGACTTATATTTTAGTCATATTTTCAATTACATTGGAAGTAATTTAATAATTAAAAAAGAATGATGATTTTTAAATGAAATATCTGAAAATAAACATTTCAACAATTTGGAAATAATGCAATTTCAATGTTAAACTTCAATGTTTCAAAATATATTTATGTAATTTTTTCAGTTTTTTTCATCCTTTTAGTTATATAACCTTAATTTTGATTTTAAAAACAAGATAATTTAAATAAAAACTAACTTTATGTGGTACTGACCCTCAGAGTTTACAGACTGTCAAAAATCCAAGCACATGTATTATTTGCTTATGTTAGTTACTTTAAAATGCATGATAAATTCCCTTAATTAAAAAAAAATCTTTTGGTACTATATTAATCTCAATTAAATGCCCTTTCTTTTGATATATATGTACACTGCTGGACATTACGAGTGCAACACCAGGAAGAACTCATCAGATTGTTCCAAAATATGCAAGATGGGTAGCCCATGGGAGAACACGTAAATAATTCAAAGCGCAGTACATATGCACATCATGTGTGACAATAATGCACCCTGGAAGTGGTATAAGAGAAGATTACAAAGAGCTGGTGTACAGCACTGGAATTATGTTTGCTTGCAGATCTTGTGCACTAAAGGATCAAATATGCCCTGTTGAAGAACACAGCATCCATACGACCAGATTTCTAACTTTGATCGAGGGAGAATTGTGGGATTAAGGAAAGGCAGATTATCGTACCGAGATATCGGTGCTCATGTTGGATGGAATGCTGCCACAGTGATGAGAATATGGTGTCAGTGAGTAGAGGAGGAATGAACTCGCATACGTGAGGGATCTCAATGGCCATGTCACACAAACAAACAAGAGAACAGACATCTCATGTGCATGGCTTTGAATGATCGTACAGCCTCATCAAACACCTTAGCTCAACAGTTAGGGTGTATTGCATATCAACCAGTGTCCCCATGTATGGTTCGATGTCATCTGCAGCATTGGGGCATCTTTGCTAGGCTACCATTGACTCTACAACACAGGCATATGGGATTGCAATGGTGCCAAGAACATCACACATGGATGTGCAAATGGCATTGCATCGTCTTTTCAAACAAATCCCACTTCAGTATGCAGCATCATGATGGACAAATCCATATCTGCATGGCAACAAGCTCAGTGAGACATGTACGATGCAGCACCATACAGGTCTGGCCACTGGCGTTGTGGTATGGGGTGCCATTGGATTCCACTCACACACGCACCTCATATGCATTACCGGTACTTTGAACAGCCAGCATTACATCACTGAGGTGTTGGAGCCTGTGGTCGTGCCTTATCTTCAAAGGCTCTCTGGTGCCATTTACCAACAGGAAAATGCTCAACCACATGTGGCATGCGTTGTCAAACAATTCCTGGATAACCACCATGTATTCCACAAGTCTGAGTTGTATTTATACTCATTTGATCCTTGTAACATAATCTATGTATTCACTAAATATGGCTTTGATATCTCTTGTCTTTCCTGGTGTTGCACTTTTAATGACCCACAGTGTAAATTTAACTTGACCTATTTCTGTTCATTAGTTACCTCAGGATAAAGTTATATAGTTATTATTTTTATTTTCTGAAAATACTTCAAAATTAACTTGGCCACCAGAGTGAGTTCAGTTTCAAAAACCTGATAATTTAAGGGTTAATTTTCTTTGAATTTTGTTGTTTTATTACTCACAATTAAATGCTGGATTTTTTTTTTTATCTCATTAAAAAAAAAAAAGATAATGTGTACACTTTGTCATCTGTTAGTCTGTCTGTACATATCAAACTTTTTAGTTTATAGAGATAGATTAATAATTCTTTTTATGCTGGATAGATATTGATTATATTATGATTTGTAGTTTCTGGATCTCCCAAAAGTTATAATTATACCCTCTAACAGCATAAAAGTTGGAAATTCCAAAAATTTAAATATTACAAATGATGTATTAAGTGTAGAAAATTTGGTGGTAGAATAGGAAGGTCATGAAGTTTCCATTGGCAACAATGATTTGACCTTTAGACCAAGGGTGGGTGGGAAAATGCAATTTTTTTTTTGTTTTAAGAGAAAATTGCTTGTTTTTAGAAATAAATTAAAAATTATTTTTAGGTTGGATTGATTTTGATGAAATATTAGTTTGCACTTTTCAAATCTCCCAAAAGTTATAATTGTGCCTTCTAACATTGTAAATTAAGTTATAAAAGTTCAAAATTTTTTCAACAAATGTTGTAAATCAATAAATTTATAATAATCATGGGAGATTGATAAGTCACAGTACAGGAAAATAGAAGGAGTCAGTGTTAGTTTAGTGGTCTTAGAATACTCTGGCATTTACCTGGAGAGACATGGGTTCAAATCACGTAAAATAAATACCCCTCAAGCAGCTGCTTGCCACAGTGGTCTGACAGGAGCCTGTCACTTTATACATTATAGTAGAAGGTCTGAGAGAATGGTGGGACCTTAGCAGAAAAATGGACACATGCATCCATGCCTTACCCCGGGCTCGAACCCAGGTCCCTTAGATCAGCAGTCAAGCATGCTAACTACTCAACCATGGATGTCAACAAAATGTTTTCCACTAAACTATTCATTGAATGTTGCAAATGATATTTTATGCTAGAAATTCATGAAGAAATGCTAGAAAGATTATGAAGTTTTCATTGGCAGCAATGAGTTGATCTCTTAAGCCCAGGAAGGGTGGCTGGGTAGGGGGATGCAACTGTTCTGTTTTAAGAGAAAATTGGAAAACTCTTTTTTAATTGTTACTAATGAAATATAATTAGCATTTTTTAAAATCCTTAGGCAGTTTTACTTTATATCATTAAAAATAACTGAATATGGAAATGGTGAACTTTTTAATGAATGTTGCAAATGATCTGTTTATAGTGGATATTCCACTGACAGCAATAATCTACCCTCTTTTATTGAAGGGGTATAAGAAAAGAAACTTTTTAATTTAAGAAATAAAAGACATATAATTTTTATGTTATATAATTACTAATAGTTGTCCCGTGGCCAAGTGGTTAGCACACTTGGCTACTAATCTAAGGCACCTGAGTTCGAGCCCCGGGTAAGGCATGGGTGTTGGTGTTGTTTTTCTGCTGAGGTCCTACCATCTTCACAAATCTTATACTATATAAACTGACAGCTCTCTGTAAGACCTCTGTGGGCATATAAACTCTCCTGTCAGACCTCTGTGGCAAGCAGCTGCTTGAGGGTTTTTTACTTATTTCATTATTTATAATTACTAATAAAAATACTACTATTTGCATTTTTGCCATCATCCATTAACTCAAATTAAAACTTTTAAGGAGTTCAAAAGTAGGTAAACAAAAAACTTCATCCTCTTTGAAAATGATACTCCCATATGTGCCAGAGGCAATATGCATTCTTTTAGTGTGTGTATAACATGAGCCATTTTTGTTATTTCATGATAAGGCTCTAAAGTTATTTTATTTTCTGAAAAAGTACAAAATTAATTTAGCCACCATACTGAATTCCCTTTCAGTTAACTGATATTTTAAATGTTAAAAAAAAACAGGGGCAAGAGTACTTCTTTTTTCTTCTTCTTCTTAAGAGAACAGGGGCAAGAGTGCTTAAAAATAATTCTAGGAACTGGAAAGTAAAATACAGGTTTTAAAACTGGAAACCTATTAAAACATGGAACAAAAGCAATGCATGTCCTTGTTAATGCTGACACCCATCTAATAATAAAAATCTGTTTTGTCTGCTAAGGTGTCCTGTCAATTCATTGCAGTCAGTTCATTGTATGTCAATTCATGGGTTTCAATTCCTCACAGCATCAATTCATTGCAACATCAATCCATTGCAGTGTCAGTTCACTGCAGCATCAATTCATTGCAGTGTCAGTTCACTGCAGCATCAATTCATTGCAGTGTCAGTTCACTGCAGCATCAATTCATTGCATGTTAGACATGTGGTTTTATTGACTTTCTGCATCTGTAGATTGTTCAAATGAACTCTAGAGACAATAATTTAGACTTTGAAAGGTTCAACATGAATCAGAAGAATTTACTTCAGAAATGAATTAAAACTTACATAACAAGTATTCGTTTCAAACCATTTAATAAAATATGCATTTTAAAAGTTTGCATAATGATTATTTCAATATTAGGCAATCATTAATGACATTTATTGTTAAATATTCCAGCTCCTGTGCCTCTTCAAATATTGAACGAATATTGTTGAAAATTGAGATTTAAATGGTTTTGATTATGATCTTTAATTCATCATCAGTCACATTTTTTCCATTAAATGCATATATTAGAAGTTATACAGCTTCAAAGTTAGATTCCCATTGACAAAACATGGGAATTTTCTGTTTTGGAAGGTTCTAGGTCATACCTGAGCAAACATTTTAGTGGAAGGGTTGCATAGAAAACTGAAATGGAATGATGGGCCACCAAAGAAATATATAATCAATAATGTATGTATAACCAGTGTAAAAAAAAGAAACATAAACTATATAATTTTATTAAAATTAATTATTTTGATGAGAATTTGTTTTGCTGATGTTGGACTTCTTGTTCTATATATATTCTTCCTCTCTTTTCCAAAATTAATTAATTTGTCATCAGTAGGTGTGGAGCCAGACAAAAAGAAATGGCTGGCTATAATCTGCCCAGTGCTGTTCTAAGTAAGTCATCCCATGGCTGAGTGGTTAGCACACTTGGCTACTGATCTAAGGGATCTGGGTTCGAGCCCTGGGTAAGGCACAGATGTTTGTGTTGCTTTTCTGCTGTGGTCCTGCCATCCTCACAGACCTTCTACTATGGCATATAAACTGACAGGCTCCTGTCAGACCTCTGTGGCAAGCAGCTGCTTGAAGGGGTATTTATTATTTCTAACTAAATTGTTCAAAACTCAACTGATAATTTTTAACCCTTACCCTTAGAGGGGGGGGGGGTCAATTTATTTGTTTTAAGAGATAATTGTTTCTGTATAGCGATAAAAATTCTTTTTGGGTTGATAGGAATTGATAAACTGGCTTCAGCCAGAAAGGGGACGCCAATGGGCTTTGAAAGGTCACCATATTTGGATGGGACGTTAAGTAATGGCCCCACGTGCAGGAAAGCCACATCCAGTGTATATTAAAGAATATGCTAGATAGCCTTGATGGAAGGCTTCAATCTGTCTCCTAACAGCTGTTCAGGGTTTGCTCAGAGGTAAAACAACATAACTCTCTGCTACTAAGGTGGAGCATAAAATATATAATGAGTTTTAGGTACTTTATGTAACAACAGGTAAACATACCAAAATAGCTCCCCAAAATTGCCCTAAAAAAATAGAGAATTTCCATATTATGTCAACGGGAATCTAACTTCAAAGCTCTATAACTTCTAATATATGCATTTAATGGAAAAATGCGACTGATGATAAATTAAAGATCAAAATCAAAACAACTTAAATTTCGATTTTCAACAATATTCGTTAAATATTTAAAGAGGCAAGAAAACTGGAATATTTAACAATAAATTATTTTCGTAAATATCATTAACCCTACCATATTGCAGCCTGAAGAATCACTTTCATCTTTCCTATTCTAGTGAAGTTTCACTTCCATAGTACAAGGTTTTGAAAAAGAAATTTTTCGAATAGAAATCTGAATTTTTTCAACTGTTCCTAATTAAATATAAAAAAAATTTAAATCTATGATATATATTTTTTACCTATTGATTCTGCTTGAAAAAATTATGATAAAGTTTAAAAATAAATCCATTTGAGTCTGCAGTGAAAGTACGAGCATGTTCCATCACCATAAACAGCATCAAGTAGCGCAGATTTAGTTTATGTCTTTATTCTGCTGTCCCGTACTTAGTTTAGCATCCCATACTTAATTTATCAGTCAGTTGCATTTCTCCGTATTTTGTGCTATTTATAGCTCTACTAGAGTAGTAACGCTTTCTAAACTTTTAACGTAAGGATATTGTTTTTTTTACTACAGGAAATTGCATCACCAGAAACCATGCATATCAGGCTTTTGATCAATATTTTAGCAGACTTTCGACTTTAAAGACTTTTTTTATTTACTTTAATGCTTCTAATATTATTTTTATTGCTTCTCAAATGGATACTGTAATTATAAACAATAATTAATTAGAAACATGGAAACTGAAACTTCTAGTGATCTATAATAAGGTCAATCAGAACAAACATTAGGATTACTCAGAGCATGATTTTTAAATGTAGGATTTTATCAATATTTTTAGATTTAAAGCATCTAAACAAATTAAGGTCAGGAAACTGCAATTTTAAACCAAAATTTCTGCTAAAATTTTAGAATTAACTTTTTTGTTGCAGTTATGCAGCTTAATAATAAAGTGACTTTCTCAAATTCAGTGCATCGATTAAACTTTCAATGCTTTGAAACATTTTTGAATTTTTTTTTCATAGTTTTTTTGTTACTTTTCTGACATATTTTTCATTTCTTATTTAAATTATCTAGTTTTTAAAGCAAAATTATTTTTTATGACACTGCTTTACTTAGGCTTAGAGTTTGCCGATCGTCAAAAGTCTAAGAATATGCATAAATGACTATATAATTTAGAAAAAACGAAATAAATAAAATATTTCGATTATTGTTTAAATTTTATGACTGTTTATATAAAAATAAAATAATATAGAAAAAAATTGGAAAAATATATTCATTTTTTTAAATTTTACTAAAGATAAAGTGAAAAAATACAGTAAAAATTTGCAATGTTTTAAAATAAATGCTTAAAAATTTAACCTATCATTTTTTTTCTTCGAATTGTTGCCATTTTATTAAGCACAATTAAATGCTCTTTCTTTTGGTATTTAACATGATATATTTCCATTCATTAGTTACTTCAGGATGAGGTTCTAAATTTGTTTATTTTCTGAAAACACTTTAAAATAATCTGGCCACCATAATGAGTTCAGTTTCAGAAACCTGAAACTGTAAGGGTTAATGATTGCCTACTATTGAAATAATCATTATGCAAACTTTTAAAATGCATATTTTATTAAATGGTTTGGAATAATACTTGTTATGCAAGTTTTAATTAATTTCTGAGGTAAATTCTTCCAATGGTGTTTAACTTTTCAAAGTCTAAATTATTGTCTCTAGAGTTCATTTGAACAATCTACAAATGCAGAAAGTCAATAAAACCATGTCTAACACTGTGATGAATTGACGTTGTGATGAATTGATGTGGAACCATCTGTTAAAGTTTCAAAAATATTGCAAGACAGATTATATTACATCTAAAGCTCTTTCAACAGTTTAGTAGGTCATGTTATGTGTAGTATGTTTACTAAAAATTTCTCATGTAAAATAGATCAAGAGTGTTGATACCAACTTCTATAGGATTACTGACCTTCAATTCCTAGTCTTATTTTCTTCAGCCCTCTTTCTTTTAGTACTTGTTTTGCCACATCTCTATTTTCAATATATTTGAAAAACCTATATAAAGCTGTACTATACACAACTGCAAAATATAAAATTATATTAATATATTTAAAATAAAACTTCTCTTTTATGAACACCTGAAACCAATTATATAAATATTTACCATGTTAACATAACTAAATTTAAATACATAAACTATATAGATAGTACATTAACAGCTTAGGTAAGTATTGTTGATATAAATGATAATTATAAGCAGTTAATTAATATATATCATGTGAATGTGTAACTATAGATATGAACAGAAAGGAATGCATCTGCACTCTTCAAAACTTTAAATAACATAATAATAAATCCAGTGACCTGCTTGGCCAATAGGAATAAGAGTGACACTCCTTGGAAGTCTGTAAAATAGCAATTCTAAATAAATTGCTAATCCCTAATTGGAAATGTTTCTGAAGACTAATATAAATAACACAGCATTTAATTGCATGTGATATATAATTATAAACAATTAGAATTTAATATCACTGTAACAGGTAATGATGCATAAAATACAGAATGACTCATAGCAAATTAGCATTTGTCTGAATTTTAGAACATTTTTTTCTTCTAACTTTGAATTGATGTTAAAGAATGCTTTTATTGAATTTCAATTGAATCAACATCAGATCTCTGATTATAATAATTGGTTATGTAATTGCCAGTATACTTGGAATATACTTTAACTATCTATTTGGTGTCCAAATAAGTTTGTATGGTTGTCACATGATTGAAGTTTTTACATAAATTATACAAAATGCATAATGACGTTGAATCAGACTCCAGCCAGACATGTCAAATGCTTTCAAAAATGTGTGTGCTGAAACAGTATGGTTGCATTTCCATAAGCCAGGGAAAGTATGTCAACTTTAGAAGTGGGTTCTGCATGAACTTAAAGCTGACTAGAACCACCCAAGATTATCAGCTTGCCTATTGCTGCTTTTGCAACATAATAACGAATCATTTCTTTTTGATGATTTGCGATGAAATATATATCACATACAACAACCCTAAGCATTTACATCACTGGTTGCCATATGTTGTAATATGCAACGGTGCAAGATCAGGTGAATACGCAGGATGGGGCAACTGCATGATTTTTTCCTGCTCTGGATAGACTTACCAGGTTTTGAGAGCACATTGGCATTGTAATGTAGAATAGAACAGTTGACATGCCTATTGTTGGATGCTGTCCTTCATCCCCTTAACCATTTTGTGCAAAACAATGTTAGTGTAATATGGCCATTTATAGTCATTATTCAAGGTAAGATGTCCATGGCTACCACTCCTTGGGAGTTGAAAAAAATTGTGAACATCCATCCTCTTCCTTGAGCTTGTCTTGTTGGAGGATTTGGGGGATGTGGCTCATCTTCTGCAATCAAAACATAGTTGCCGATCTTTCCGGGAGTTGTATAGTAATAAAACCATTGGTCATCACCTATGACAATATCTGTTAACCATTTGGGGCTACTAGGTTCAAAAATTGCTTGCATCTCTTTGCACAAGTTGACTCTAGCCCTTTTTATTTGCTGTTCTATCAGTTTGTGGGGTACCCATTTGGCACAGATATTTTGGAACTTTAAATGTTGAATAACTGACATGAAAACTTATTACATGAATGGTGATGCGAGTTTTCCTTAATGAGTTCATGAACAGCAGCGATGGTTCTCTCAGTGACGGCCTCCTTCAGTCCTCCTGCACAAGGGAGATCTCAGAAGCTCTGCTGCCATTTTCTGAATTTGTGGATCTATCCCATAACAGTGCCATAAGAACAGGTATGATCCCAATATACTTGTGATAAATCAGCACAAATTTTTTTCATGTCGTTTCCAAGTCACATTCTTGTGAAAAATCTTTCCCGTGTTTAGAAGCTTCACAACAACAATGCACAGAATTTGCAGACCAAACTTTATGCATTGCCAGCAGAGAAATGATTATACAGTCTTTGTTTTTAACATGTAATGACAAGTTTAGACAAGCCTTTAAACAAGTCGTAGCTCATTAACTTCGGAGGAACGAGTGCAAATCTATAAACACATGTCAAGAACTTTTGAGTGCCCTCCATAGACTCCTAAAACATTATAAACAGCTTTACATTGAGGTAATCAATGTCAACAATCATAGAACTAACATAAATTTAGTTCTGGAAAAAACACTTAAATTTCCCTCAAAATGTAGTTTCCAATGACATTAAATATATTTTGAATTACTATAAAAACTAAGAACTAATAAAAAAAATTTGAGTCTTGTGCAGGCCATTTAATGCTCAGGAATTCTAGGAATGGTACATAGCAGGTAGCTTATATTTGAAATCATTTTTAACACTACTGTATAATAAATCAGGGGACAGATCACAGCTGTCTTAATTTAAAAGCATCACATTCATCCTTGGAAAAAAATGTGCACTCAGGCTTGCTATCTAGAAGAGTCTGGTTTTATTAGCATTAAACAACTACTCAGATAAAAACTCCTCTAAGAACTTCTTCAAAACTGATGTGTATGCCACTGCCACATCTACATTTGCTACCTCACTTATTACTTGGATGTTGTTATAGAAGTGATGCTTAGTGGAACTTCTAGACATACCCTTACTTGTCCAGAATACCTCAGATACTGAATTATTATTACCTTCTTGCTATAAATATTAGACAACTTCAATTTGCTGAATTTGCTGAATTTTTGGAAATCCATAAGCAAAAAAAGTGGTTTTGGTCTCGAAGAAATCTTGGCTTGATAGCAGAGTGGTATCAGATGGTAAATATTTTTGTGGAAAAAAATAGAAATGGTGTACATGGATTGAGAGAAAAAAAATGGCCATGGTCTTATGGAAAACCATTGAACTCCAAGGCTGGATATATGGCTGGTAAAAAGGTGTACAAATTATTGACTGCAATTGATGAAGGATTACTGTAGTTCCAAATTATCACCATAAAACTTACTTTGTGAGTATTCTTCACCCATCTGTGGAGGATATTCTTCATCCCAATCAACTACATCATCATCTAGCAAAACAACAATATGGCATTCACGATCTCCTCGCTAGGTTGTGTACATGCAAAAAAAAATTATGATTAAAAATGGTAAAATCCTGAAAAATGTTAGTTTAAATTATCAAAATATAGTTTAAGAAACAATTAATTCATGAAGCAACAGTTTTGAAAACTACACTGCTCATAATTGAAGTTGTCTCACCTAGAAAGAATGGACAGATTGACCTGATGATTTGCATGCAGAATTGTGACATAAATGGATGTAAATTATTCACATGTGAATCTATTAGAGCAGTAAAATGTCCAATAATGTTTCAGGTATTGTGCTAAAACAGAAATCTGAATGAGCTATAAAAATAATGGTAGCTGTCAGCAATTACACAAAATGGTAAGTAAATGACCTGCAAAGAGTGTGCAATGACTTAAACCTGCATAAGGCAATGATATGTACAGCTGATGGAATTTGAAAGAGGTTGGATGAGAGTTGGGTTGTTTTACCTCTGACAGCACCTTTTTTGCACACAATGAGTTAAATGGATGGGTCACAAGGACCCTGAAAGCTCAGAGAAGATTGAGGGGAGGGGACTCACTGGACAGCTGTTGGGAGACAGATGGTAGCCTCCCATCAAGGCCATCCAGCGTGTTCTTTAATGGGCACAGGGTATGGCTCTCCCACAAACAGGGCCATGGCTTAAAGTTCTATCCAACAGATAGCAGCCTTCCCAAGCCCATCAGTGTCCCCTACTGACTGAGGGCAGGGTGGGGAGTTTTGCAGAGATAAATCCCAATGCTGAACCAGCTGGGACTCGAACCTGGAAACTACAGATTATGAGACTGGTGCACTACTGACTGAGACACCCTAGCCCCAAGGGGGTTGGATCATCACACAGCTGACACATCACACAGCTGGTCAAAAGCTGTTAAAAGCTGGATGGTCAGTGTGCCAAATCACCATTCATATGAGTTGTGATGCCTGAATGTCTGGATGCTGTTGACAAAAATGGATATGGGAAGATACCAGGACACATTGCCAAGGCTCTGGTGGCATCAAAATGCATGAATGGGAAGATTGTCAGATTCACCAACTAGCAACAGCAGACAGATCTGTCACAAGCCATCAAATTTTCAACATTGTAATGCCATTCCTGCATATTTTGGGAAGCATGATTAGAATATGATAGCAAGAATTGGGCTGTATTCACACCATTACTTGGGGAGAAGACTGGTAATGTGTTGTCCTTCGTGATGAATCACATTTTTGTTTGGTATGCAATGATGTCTGAATGCATGTCTGGAGACACACCAGGGACAAAGATAATCCAGCCTGCATCAGGGAGCATCATACCATACCAACACCTGGAATAATCTTATGGGAAGCCATCAGTTCCAGTAGTCGTTCATGTCTGATTGTTATTGATGGCATGTTGATGGCAAAACATTATGTTCAAACCATTCTGGGATTAGTGCTTTTGCCTTATCTACTTTTCCACTGCAAATGTGGTTTTTCAGCAAGACAATGTCTGCCCACATATGGCTCTCATATCTGACTGTGCCTGTGTGATGTGAATATGCTTCCTTGGCCTGCATGTTTCTCAGATCTGTCACTAATCAAACACATTTGGGATATGATGGAACATTCATTGAACACTGTCTGTTTGTCTAAACAACTATCATTACAGTTTCTGGTTGGAGAATCAATATACTGCTTAAAACCATGTTTACTCATTAAATTTAGATACTCATTAACATTATTTGTGGTTTTTAACATATCAATGTTTATATCACCAATGAAATAAACATTCTTATATCTAATATAGTTCAATTTTTGCTCTAGCTCAGCAATAACAAATTGTATGGCATAATCATAATATCTGTATAATAGTGGTACTGCATTTTTCAATATATCATCATGCAAAAACAAAACTTCTGAACTATCCAAATTGAAACTCAATTGCCAGAAGTCAATTTTATTTGATTTTACATATACCAATACACCTCATGAACTGTTTGAATTTCTACAATTATAGTAAATTTCATACCCATCCATGCTATATAAAGTAACCTCTTCTTACTTGAACCCATATTTCAGATAGTAGTATTTTATCAAAATTAATTGAAATAGAACTTAATGCCAGTAACTCATTACAATTTTGTCTTAAGCTTCTAATATTAAAATGAATAAATGATAAGTTAAGCAGAGAATCCAAGGTATACCTAAAATATTCTGTAAAATCTTTGAATATTATGCAGTTTTGGTTCCTTACATCCTCATCAAGACTGGTAATAAAGTTAGCCATTATGATGGTAAAAACATAAATCCATATTTACTTACTAGACACTAAAGCAGCCATGCCAAAGTTTTTACCCTCTGATTTAGCTGTATTAATGTCAATATTTTATAAATAGTTAAAATTAAAAAATAGTCAATGTAATCAATTTGAACAGTAAAGCTATTTGTGTCACAGATATCTGAAAAAACATTGTCATGATCTAAAGGGCTAATACTAACTTTAGAGCTTCTGATTAAAAATTCAGTTGCCTGTTTCAATAGAAATTTATTCCTTAGACCTATACAGTTACTCCCCTCTTAAATAATTCTTAAAAGCTTAAAACCTTTACCTTCAATAAAGTAATATTTCAAGTACACCTATCCCTCGATTTACACGGTACTCAGTTCACACAATTTTGGCTTTGCATGGTCAAAAAATGCAACCAGTTTCAATTTACACAGTACTGACTGAGACGTACATAGAAAGGAAATCTCAGTCAGTACCATGTAAATCGAAACTGGTTGCATTTTTTGACTGTGCAAAGCCAAAATTGTGTGAACTGAGTACCATGTAAATCGAGGGATAGGTATATATAGAAATTTTCATTTCTTGTACCAACTCCACAATATATAATTATAAAATGTACCTCTATATAATTATAAAATGTACGTAATAATATAACTAGAATAGCTAGCATACATTTACGAAGATATGATGACTCTTAAGTCTAAATGTTGAAAGTTAAAATTATGTAATTAATGTACTACTATTTCACTAGATCTATTTGAGTGGTTATAATTATAAAAGTATTTGTATTTATTCATGAGGATCCAACTCGTCTATTCTTATACACAGTGATTTATGACCTAAACTGTTCAGACCTCTGTACCTATCTGACATTCTATACTTCTCTATACATAGTATATAATTTTAACTGCTCATACCTGTTCCAAAATCTAAACGTAATGCTATATAAAGAATGAAAACAAGAAAATTTAAAAGTGTAAATGACACATTATAACTTTGTCTTAGATTTCTATTCTTAAAACATATTAATCAAAAAGTACCTAGGAAGAAATATTTTTGTTTAGCACATGAAGTTATAATTTGAACACAGACTTTTCTATTATAGGTGTAATTTCTGCTAACATGAATATGATACAGACAGCCAAAAATTACTTTACAATTTCTAGTTAGAAATTCAATTAATTTAAAAATAATTTTTGAATATTCAAACACACATTATCTAATTAAGCCCCCAAAAACCCATTCTGCTCACAGTTTCAAAGAAGGCAATACCCAGTACATCACCAACCAGACAGACATTCATATACATAGCATTTCTTTTCCTCTGCACCACCTCATCAATGAAAATAAAAATAATTTTTGTGAAGTTGGGCTAAAAAACATTTTAAAGGAATTTATATAAGTATATTTCATGCCTTTTAAAAAAGCATGCAATAGATATAACAGTTGCCCAGATTATGCCTAATTTCGAGCTCCTTTCAATTCTTCTATCTACTAAAAGCTTCAAAAACTAAAATTAATTATGACAAAATTCATAACACAAGGGGTGATCACTTAATTTGTGGACTGACGCCATAAGTACTCATATGTAATGCTTTTTCCAAAGTAACACTAGATGGTGCTGTGCATGACTGCTGTGAAGGAGGCTCCATGTACCAAGGTCATTTGGCATTGACTGCTGTTGTGTTAAGACTGTGATTCAAGTTGCATGTCATAGACATTTGTTCAGAATGTCGGAAATTCAGATGAAACAGCGGTGTCATTCGTTACTGTATTAGGCAAGGCCTAAGTGCTGCTGCGACTGTTGAAGAGATGAGTGAAGCCTATGGTAATAACTGTCTTCATAGGTTTGCCACTTTTAAGTGGCATAAGTGATTCAAAGAAGGACGTGAATCTGTTGCCAATGACCCAAGACCCAGATGGCCTTCTTCCTCAATAACTCCTGAGCAAATTGAAAGAGCCGTAGCAATAGTGAATGAAGACAGACAAATAACATTTCGTGAACTGGCTGTGAAAATGTCAGTTTCATACAGAAGTGAAAAACCCATCTGAAAATCATGAATCTGTGCTCAATGGATTCCACACAGTTTGACTCCAGAACAAAAACAAAAAGGGTACAGCTGTGCAAGGAGATGTTTAATAGTTTTGAAAGCCAGGGTCCAACCTTCATGAGTCAAATTGTGACATGTGATGAAACTTAGATCTCTCACTATGATCCCAAAATAAAACAACAGTCAAGTCAATAAAAGCATCCTGATTCACTGAAACCCAAGAAAATTCAGGTTTCTTGTTCAGCAGGGAAACAAATGGCTCTTGTATTTTTTGACATCAAAGGTGTTCTTCTTACTCACTTTGTGCCTCGTGGAACAACCATGAATTAAAAAGTCTATTCAAAGGTTCTCAGAACCAAATTTTAGTATGCCATTCGTGAAAAAAGTCCGGAAATTTCTGGTGTAACTTGGCTTCTCCATCACAACAACACCAGGCCCCATATGGCTAATATTGTGCAGCCAGTGATCACTGACATAGGTGCTGAGGTTCTGCCACATCCTCCACATTCCCTGGACTTAGCACCCTGCAATTTTTTCTTTTTCTGCAACTGAAGAAAGCTTTCAAAAGGAAACATTTGGCATTCACCAACGAAGCTTGCAGAGCCACAATGACAGCACTTTGCACGCTTTCGAAAAATGGCTTCAAAGATGCTTTTAATGCACGAGTACAATGATGGCAAAAATGTGTAAGTTCAAGGGAGAGTATTTTGAGAAAGACAAATGTCAGGAAGATTCAGAGGATAATATTTAATGTAACTTTTTGCTTTTGTCCATGAATTAAATGATCACGTTAAATATTTTCAGAATTTTTATTAAAATTAGTATATTTAATTCTCTATGACATTTTTTATTTAAAAGACTTCCATGAAATATCTATGTTACCTAGAATTAACAATAATGGCATCAAAATCTCAGTCATTACTGTTGATACTAGGTAGCATAGATATTTTGTGGAAGTGCTTTTAAAATAAACAGTGTCATATAGAGTAAAACATATTAATTTAACTTGAGTTTCTGCTTTAATTTCATAAAAAAATAACTTTAAGAAAACTTAATACTTAGATAATAAAATGATTTATTTCCACAATATCACTGTTAGAAGAATTAATGTCTACTGTGTTGCAGCTTGAGATGATAAAATGATTCAATGGTAATAGTGAAACACTAATATGACCCCCCCTCCAACCAGCTTGGAACTTGCTATTACACAATTTCCAGCTTAAGTTATAGGAACACTGTTAGAGGGACCACATTATATCAACCCCATCTGCCAAGGAGTTGATGCCATCTGAAGATGTCAGCAAAGCAGACCAGTGACATGCATAACGCTGAAAAATAAATCTCAAATGCGTATACCAGCAGATGATAATCGTTTACCATCACTCATCAACCAGTTTAAAGTTTCATGAAAAATTCCACTATAGCCAAGCCCCATAGCAAGTCACCCTGCAGCATGCAGAGATAAACAACAGACTCCGTGTGTTAAACATATAATGAACATTTCATGCATCAGCAGATAGTGACAACTACTATGTGGCAATGCTATTGGACTGGTGAACTGCCGATAGCTAGAACACAGCAGAAATAGAGCATGAGCCTCGCTAGAAACTAAGGTGAGTGTATAAGCCAAGGACTACTTTCCCATAATGGTAATTATAACTAAGCTTTTAACTGCATGATATATAAAAAAAACCTATTACCACCAAATAATTTTAGCATCTCAAACTGACACACAGGAGATATTAATTCTCTTACCAGTGATATTGTGGAAATAAACAATTTTATTACTCTTACTCACTGTGTTCATTCGTAACAATTTAATACTTAGATATTAAACTGTTGTAAACAGTAGAAATTCTCTTTTGTGTAAATTTTGGAGGCAATAAAGCCAGGATGTGAAGGAAAATTGTCACCAAGTGCTGGATTGAATCACTGTTCCTAAGCATCATATGAAATGGGTTCATGCAATTTTTCCCCTGAACTTTCATTATAATTCCCATCAATTTCTTTTTAATTTCTTTGAAATATCACACAATAAAAAATAATGCTAAAAGCTGTTCTATGTAATACAGAAACTGCTTCTAATTATAGTAAACTTTTTAGTATTAGCTATATAAAACAAATATCATCGCCAGCATTTTGTCAAAAATGTACTGTAAGGCATATCAAAAACACTGGTTCATAAGTATGATTTAAGTATATTAACATATGTACATCAGTGAAAGAGTCAAAAAGTGCTGCCCTACTTTGTAGCAAATACAGAAGTTCTGCTGTTGCTTTATTAAATACTGGTGCACAAGAAGTACAGTTGGTATTTTGCTAATGGAGGTTTTAAATGAACTGTTCACAAACTGGAAATAATATTTTGAAAGTATTACTATTAAGATTTTTCTCATGTTTGGTAAAATGTTCATAAATAAAATGAAACAATTTTTCTTTTCAGGCAGGAAAATTGAAGCTTTCAATCAGTAAATATTTTGACTTTTGTTCCCTATCTTACTACTCATTAGGCTTTAGGCCTGTTTTTGTTATTCCTTATTTTTATCATTTATTAGACTGATGATATGATTTGCAGAATGATTATTTTTCATTTTTAACATAGCTGAAAGATCAGCTGCAACATGTCCTTTTTCCTGCCAAAAAATTTCATTGCAATCAATTGTACATTTGGAAACAGCTGAATTTTATTCTTCTGAAGAATGATCAGTATTATTGATAATTTTAATTGGTTTTTAATATTATTCAGTTGTATATTTGAAAAACCACAATTTTAATACAAATGTTTTCATAGAACTATTGTAAATATAATCAGATGTGTGACAAATTTTGAAAAGTTTCATTTAATGTGAAATATGAAAATATTTCTTTTTTTTTTCAATCAAGTGTTTTTAAGATCTAGATTAATAATTTTTTCAAAAAAAATTCAAGCAAATATATTTTTATAAGCATTATTTAACAATAAGTCATAATGGGTAATAATAGTTTATAGGCATGAAATATACATTTTGGCTAGAAAAAAAAAGCAATAATAAAAATATTTTGCATTAGAAAAATAAAATACAATGAAAAAAAGTGGAAAAATAATTTTAAAAGTTTTTTTAGTTAAAATGAAAAAATACAGTAAACTTTTACCATTGTTAGAAAATAAAATTTACTTATCTTTACAATAATTATTTTTGTTATTTATAATTAAATGCTCTTCACAGATGTAAGGTGCATATACAGTGCCAACTACTATGAAGACCATTCAAAAGGTTTTTGACATGCATCTGCAAAACAAAAAACCACTGCACTTTACCTAAACGAAACTTTTACTGTCTTTCAAAGTACTCCCCTCCAGTACCTATGCAAAGTTGCAGATATCTATGCCAATTCTGGAAAGCTTGGCAGTACTCCTGTTGGGGAATACTTTGCAACTCTGAATGAATGCTTCCCAGTAAATTGTTTTTTAATTTTCGAAAACAACCAAAAATCGTATGGTGCAAGATCAAGTTAATACGCAGGATGGGGCAGCTGTTTGATTTCTTTCCTGCACCAAATAGGCTGTAATTTGCAGGATTTTGTGAGCACTGGCATTGTCATGAAGGAGAACCATCGGCATGTCTGTTGTTGGATGCAGCTCTTTTCACCTCCTGAACCATTTTGGGCAAAACAATGTTGATATAGTATTAGCCATTTATAATAATTTTTTCGTGTAAGGTGTCCACAGCTTCTACTCCATATGAATTTATAAAAATTGTGAACATCTTCCTCGAGTGAAAGTCTAATGGAGGATCTGGGGATAATGTTCATCTTCCTCAACTCAAACATAGTTGTCGATCTTTCTGGGAATTGCATAGTAATAAAACCATGTCTAATCACCTGTGACAATGCCTGTTAACTGTTTGGGGCCACTAGGTTCAAACATTGCCATCATCTCCTTGCATGAGTTGACTTGAACCCTATTTTGCTGTTCTGTTATCAGTTTGTGGGGTACCCATTTGGCACAGATGTTTTGGAACTTTAAATGTTGATGAATAATTGTTTGTACACTGTCAATTGATAAATTGACATCTAAACTTATTACTTGAATGGTGATGCACAGGTTTTTCTTAATAAGCTCACGAATAGTAGCAATAGTTCTCTCGTTCACAGCCTCCTTTCGGTCTTCTTGTACAAGGAAGGTCTTTGAAACTCTGCTGTCTTTCTCTGAAATTGTGCATATATCCTATAAAATTGGCAGATCATAAACAGGATATGATTCCCACATACTTGTGATAAATTGTATGAATTTTTTTGCATCATCCCCAAGCTGTATCCTTGTGAAAATGTAAAATCTTTCCCTGTCTTTAAGAAGATGCATAGCAACAACACACAGATTATGCAGACCACCAGCAAAGAAAGAAATGTTTTATTTCTAACATGTAATGACAAGTTTAGACAAGCTTTCAAATAAGTCATTGCTTGTTAACTTTGGAGGAATGAGTGCAGATCTACAGATGTGTCAAGAACTTTTTGAATGCCTTTATAACTATAGTTAATAATATTAAAACTAATACTCATTAACATTCTGACATCCTCAGTTAAATTATCCTTATTCTGATGTATAACACAATCTATCTCTTTTAGTTATTTCAGGATAATATTCCAAAGTTTTAGTTTTTAGCTCATTTTGAAAAAATGAACCAATGTTTCACTTTGTCATTTGTCTGATTAGAGATAAATTTCATTTGGGCTGTATAACCTTGGATGAAATATTATAATTCATATTTTCATTATTCTCATGTTTTATTCGGGCAATGTCTTTGCTTAAAAAATTGTCACATCAAAATTGTTTCACATACTACAGAAAAAGGCTGCATATAAATTTGTGAGAATTATAATTTTTGAAAGCAAAATTGCTCTTATTAAATGACTGAACAATACCTTAGTATTTCTCAATGATTTTCCCACCTTGAAAGTGTTTTTTTCTTTTGCTAGTTGACAAAACGATGATCATGAGATGTTTCGAAGGTGTTATTTTGCATGAGAATTTTACCTCAAAATTATGGATTTAACTGATGACAGGAATGATGGTAAAAGCTTGCATTTGTTCATAAGTGTGCTATTTGCTACTTAACAAAAGAAAAATGGGAATAAAAATAAGAGGGATATTTTATTATATATACAACAATACTGGACTGTGTTGGACACTATGCTTTAAAATATACCATATACAGTAGATAAGTCAATATGGATATTTTCATCAAATTTTTCATGTATCCTTTATTTTTATTAAAATTACAGTAAGTTCAATTTGCAAGTATGCATATTTTCTGATACTTTTCCTTCAAAATATTGGAAAACAGCAAATGTAAATCTTTTTCAATGATACTGATTGAAGAAAGAGCATATTATGCATTAAAAACTGTCAATTTTTACTACCATCAAAGGGCATTGCATTATTAGATGGACAAATGGTTCAAAATAAGCAATATGTATTTTTATGAATAAAAATTCTAAAACAAAAGATTGCAATGGAAGTGGTTATTGAGTCTTATTATTTTGACACATACAAAATATGTAATTTAATTTGAAAGCTTACTTGAGCAGATGAAACCATAACAGGCAATATTAAATCTTCAAGAAACTTTTCAAACTGTTGCCTTGCTCCTTCATTTGATAGTTCATGAAGTAACCCTCCTAAAAATAATGCTGATACATATTATTCAATGAAAAATAAATTAGGAAGAAAATTTAATAGTGCAAATCTGAAAATCAAGTGTTATATAAACAAAAGGTATTTCAAATATATATACAACAGTTTGTTACAAAATTTAACTTTATAAATACTATTAAAAGTGATAGAAATGAAAAATGGGAAACTTAAACTGCAGAATTTATTGCAATGCTCACTGAAAGCTGTAGTATATCTTAAAATGATATAATGCCATTGCAATACTAAACAGTGCAGCAAAAAAAAATGAGATTGAAATAAACCAAAACCAAATATGTATAACACAATATGCTTATTAATGGTTTCCCTTAAAATAGTCTCCAAGGGATCAAATACTCTTATTATAGCGCTTACATAAACATTGGAAGATTTGGAAAACTTGTCATGGTATTCAGTTCAGCCATCATATTCTTCTGATAGTCATCAGCTGCATCAAATTGGTGACCTTTCAATCTCAACTTTAATTTAGGGAACAGGAAAAAGTCTTTTGGAGCTAGGTTAAGAGAATAAGGGAGTTATTGGGCAGTTCAAAATTTTTAATTTTGGACAGCAATATTCTTATGTTGATTGCTGTATGAGCAGGCAGGTTGCCATGCAAAAACCACAAACCAAAGTGTTCCCTATCTTCACATATTTGATTCTGGCCAACAAACATTTCAGTACCTTTAGGTAATACTTACTAGTGACAGTTCTTCCTCATGGATTATAATTTTGTAATTGAAGGATGTGATCAGCATGGCTTTAATGTAGAATTTTTGGAAACTATCTTTTTTTTTTCCTTGGCTAGCTGTGTAATTGCAATTCTGCACTTTGTTTTTCAGTATCAAGATCATACTGGAAACACAATGATTCATTCCCAGTAATGATGGTGTTTAGAAAGCCAGGTTCATCATTAGATGTTTGCATAAAATCTTTACAAGCATCGAGTTATCCGAGTTTTTTTTTTTATCATTCAAAGAGTGTGGTACAAAGTTCATACAAATTTTCCCTTACCCAAGTTTATGGTAATTATGGACCTTATCAATTTTATATTAACATTTAATTTACTTGTCATAATTTTTAGTGCCTATCGATGGCCTCTTGTGAGTAATTGCACACTTTCTCCACCAATTCTAGGTTGAAGGTTGTTTTCAGTCACCCACTGTGAAAGTTATTTTTCACACTCTCTCTGCTCTCTTGAAAATGCTTAAACCATGAAAGTGTTCTCGACAGAGCCTAATCCCCATAAGCTGTTCACAACATTTCATGTGTTTCACCCTAGCTTCACAAAAAACTTGATGTTGACACATTGTTCCATTGATGGGTTTCTGACAGTGCAGTAGTACATGATGAGTAAAACACATCCATACAAAACAACACTGCAATCCTAACTGGTTATGGTAAGTGGGACTGCAAAGGTTACACTTCAGCGCATCTTTTGTGGAATGATACTCATTCTTTATATTTTAATTTTCAATCTCATCACTTTCTTGCTACACTGTGTACATTTGGCTCCTTGCCAAAAGGCCTACATTTTACACATACTGAACACTTGCAGTGAAAAACTATAACTTTTATACATGTTGTTTCCTATGATCCACATACATACCTTGGAATTTGATTGCTTAAGGTAAAAGGAAACAAAGTTACTCTGATGTATTTTACAATTTGAGTCATAGTTCTGGAGAATAATAGGCCAAAAAGTGCAATGATGTCTGATATGAATAAAGAAGCCATAATGCCTGCACATAAGTGAATTCCAGCATGTGGAAAAGGTCTTAAAACAGCACTATACAGCTACTCCACATGTGCAGTGAACAAGTGGGAGAAAATTAGGGAATACCATGTTATGGCAGCAGTTGCAGCCAGGGAATATGCTATGCATTGGTCAGACTATATCCTGATTCAAATGTCATTTGGTGTTTAATAGACATCCATGTGGGAAAGAATATCCCACCCCAAATGAACAGTGGATAGTGGCACAAGACATATAAGCAAGAACTGTGGATAATGTACTGGACAGGATTATGGCCTATCTGACAGCAAATATGAATGAGATATCAAGGAGAGTGGCAGCATAGCCAAAAACCATTCACACATTTTGCAAAACAAAAAACTACTCATACTGTTTGCATGGGTACAGGACTTCTCTCTGGATGATTACAATGCATGACCTAAGTTATTGTAACATGCTGATGCAATGACAAACTGACAACATTTTATAAATAGTATATATATATATTTTAGTCTGTAAATGGTAGCTAGGTAGTCACTGGAAGGAGAGCTATGCACCAATCCTCTGTGATGATGCATAGAACTGGCCAGGCCTAGCACCTAATGTCCGACCCCGCCTTCTTGTGGTGCAGACCGTTAGTAACTTTCAAAAGAGATACTCTCTTGTGGAAGTGAACAGTAGGGGAGGGCTGCCAGATTAGTGTGGCCTACTGATCTGGACAACTATGTCTACTTTTCTTTTTTTTCTACCCTGCTGAGGAGTGGTCAACCACACAGGGTCCTGGTGCTGACCATATAAACCCACTGGACTGGACAGATATATGGCTCTGAGCTTGATTATGGATCCTGATTTTGCTGCACTGGTGGGCTTCTGTGGAGGGAAAATCTTCCGCTGTGGTTTCTGTTTGTTTGTGGGTTGACAGCCCCAAGTGAATAGATTCACAGGATATGTTTATCAGCTGGTGGATAATCCTGAGCAGAAGTCATCGCAGGCACCTGAACTCTTTGCTTCTATTGGCATCGTCAAATTCTACATTGGAGGAAGTCTTCCAGTGTAGATGGCTTCAGCTTTCAGTGGTGGGGGAACTTGTCTTTGCCCCATATCTGCGATTAGGGGGCTGTTTGATATTGTCGGCATTCCCTCTCTCAATAAATATAGTTTCTTTAAACATCCCACTAACCATTTTTTCTCCATAGGTAGTTGGAATGTGAGGACTCTGCACAGAGCTTTTTCTCTTGATGTCCTCACACAAGAATTCCACCATTATAATTTAGATATTCTCGGCTTGCAAGAGACCAGATGGACAGATAAAGGTCAGATTCTTAAAAATAATCTTAAATTTCTCTTTTCAGGTTGGTTGGTTGGTTGGTTGGTTGGGGTTTATTGGCGCATTAGCAACTAAGGCTATAATGCGCCAAACATATGTCCAAAAGGTAAAAGTATAAAAATCATGTTACCCCTTAACCAAAGTTAAAAATAAACGACAAAGAACAACAAAATAATAGATTTCAATAAAATACAACATGTAGAACAACAAGGAACAAATGTAAAAATATGTTAAATGAATAAAAATAGAAAAATAACCCAGCTGTAAGCAAACAGGGTTAAAAATATAGAGTAATAAAAAGAGAGTAAAACAATATTAATTTTTTATTATATCCAGTAAATTTTAAAAATTGAAAAACAGCGTTAAAACAACAATGATCTGATAAAAGATGTCTGAGTCTAAGGGGCTTGGACGTAAAATCGTGAAAGTAAAAAAACATACGACGTTCGATGTTAAAACATTGACATGATATTAAAATGTGTTTGACAGTTAAAATGGTGTCACAAAACTCACACTTAGGTACGTCGTCCGCCTGAAGAAGAAACGAATGAGTAATAAACGAATAACCTAAGCGGAGCCGAGCAAGTACAACTTCCTCCTTGCGATTCCTGCGGAAACTAGACTGCCATGGTTTGATGATAGGTTTGATCTCAAATAGCTTGTTCGTAAGCTGTTCTGACCAAGATCTCTGCCACTGTGCCCGGAGCTCGGTGGTAAAACGCTGCCGGAAATCCAGATATGGAACCGGCAATGGAGAGTCCGACAGGGGTGTGGCTGACTTGGCAGCAGCATCTGCCAAGTCATTGCCCCTAATTCCGACGTGACCGGGCACCCAACAGAAATGGATGGTGGTAGTGGCTGCCAGATGATGTAGCTGCTGGCAGATCTTAGTAAGAACTGGGTGAGGCCGATGCCTCACCGAGATCAAAGCCTGTAGCGAGCTAAGCGAGTCGGTGTAAAGCACACACCGACGATGATGCCTAGTCGCCACGTGGTCCAAGGCAAGGCTGATAGCGTGCAACTCTGCAGTGAAGATGGAACACTGCAGTGGGATCTGGTCTGCAATGATTACATCACAGCAGACCATGGCTGATCCCACTGAAGTGCCGGACCTCAAGCCATCTGTAAAGACAGGCAAGAAGTCCGGGTGCTCAGCACGATGGCTGGCAAAGAGTTGCCGGTACACACAGTCGGGTGTAAAGGCCTTCCCCGTCCTGCACAGGGAAAAATCGCAGGAAGGGGAAACAGCGAGCCATGGTGGAAGTGGCTCAGCTGTCGAGTGTGCAACGCTATCGAGACTGGTGTTGATGTCTCTGAGGTAGCCTCGGACTCGCAAACCAAAAGGATGAATGGCAGTTGGCCGGTTTGTGTAAAGCATTTCCCACTTTGGACTGAAAACGCAGTCCCAAGTGGGATGGCCAGGCAAGGATCGCAATTTAGATGCATATTGTAGGGACAACTGCTGATGGCGAAGTGATAAAGACGATTCGTCGGTCTCAACGTAAAGACTCTGGACTGGTGAGGTGCGGAAGGCTCCCGTGCAAACACGGAGAGCCTGGTGATGGATGGGGTCCAGCACCTTCACCACCGAATCCCGGGCCGAGTCGTACACCTGGGATCCGTAGTCCAGTTTCGATCAGACAAGTGCACGGTACAGGCAGAGCAAAGAACATCGGTCCGCCCCCCAAGAAAGGGAGGAGAGGACCTTGACGATGTTCAATGCCCGCGTGCACTTGGACCTAAGATGACGAATGTGAGATAAAAAGGTCAATTTCCGATCGAATATGAGACCGAGAAACTTGGTCTCGGCCACAACTGGAATGATGTTACCCCCGAGCCGCAGCTCGGGATCCAGATGAAGATTATGCTTGTGGCAAAAGTGCACACAAGCAGTCTTCTGTGGGGAGAAACGAAACCCGTTTGCCGTCACCCAAACCGAAAGATTGTTCAGGGCAATTTGCAGTTGTCTTTCAATGACCCTCATGCTGGACGATTAGCAGAAGATGCTAAAGTCATCAACATAGAGGGCATTGCCTACTGATGGAGGAAGTTGTTTAGTTATAGAATAAATCTTGACAGCAAAAAGCGTAACACTCAGAACGCAGCCTTGTGGCACCCCCTGTTCTTGGGGGTACGGCCGCGAGAGAGTGTTACCGACACGGACACGAAAAGAACGTGTCGATAAGAAGTTGGAAATGAAGATCGGATGTGACCTCTCAAGCCAAAGCTGTGGAGGTCACGAAGAATGCCGAATCACCAAGCCATGTCGTACGCTTTTTCGATGTCGAAGAAAATTGACACCAGGTGCTCTCTTCTTAAAAATGAATTTCTGATAGCTGATTCGAGGCATATCAGATGGTCAAGAGTTGACCGTTGCCTGCGAAAGCCACACTGGGTGTCGGAAAGAAGGTTGTGATGTTCTAAATACCAGATGAGTCTGCCATTTACCATTCTTTCCAACACCTTGCACACGCAGCTCGTCAACGCGATGGGACGATAATTGGAAGGAATCTTGGGATCTTTGCCTGGCTTGGGGAAGGCCAAGACGATGGCCTCCCGCCAGGAGTCTGGAAACTGCTCCTCGAGAAAAATGCGATTGAAGAGATGGAGCAGCCGATCCTTACTCGATGGTGAGAGATGTTGGAGCATGGCATAATGAACATTGTCCGGCCCTACAGCAGAGGCACGAGAAGAGTGCAGAGCAAGGCGAAGCTCCTCCGATGTGAATGGCCTGTTGTAAGGCTCCAGGCCATTCGAGTGGAAAGACAGCGGAGAGCATTCCACCCTGCCCTTCTGGGGCCAGAAACTCGGTGGAGTAAGAAGAAGAGGAAGAGATGGAGGAGAACGACTCCCCCAGAGTGTCGGCAATTGCTTTGGGATCAGCAATTGCCTGTCCATTGTGCTCCAGGATGGATAACGAGTGGGACGTGTAGTTCCCACCCATCTTCCGGACTTTATCCCACATGACCTTAGAACTAGTCGTGCGGGTGATAGAAGATGTATACTTGATCCAAGATTCTTTCTGGCTCTGGCATCAGACGAAACGAGCTTTCGCCCTGACGCGTTTGAAGTTTTCCAGTCCGTTGGAAGTTTTACGTCAGATATCTCCGAAACAATCCCCAAGCCTTGTTCTGAGCCTTACGAGCTGCGGTGCAATCTGGATTCCACCACAGTTTCGGAAAGCGAGGAAACCGTGTAGACGTTTGAGGAATTGTTGATGCAGCTGCATCTATGATACAGTCCGTTATCTCCGCTACTGCCACATTGATGGGCTCCTGGCTGACAGAGTGGTCATCGAGCTCAGAGAGCAGCTCGAAACCACCCCAGTCAGCCCAATCGAGCCTCCACCGCGAGACGCGTGAAGGGCTGCAAGGACCCCCACGGGAGATGGTGCACACCACGGGGAGGTGATCGCTTCCATAAGGGTTGTCCTCGACCTCCCATGTAAAGAGTGGAAGGATCGAGGAGGAGCAGATGGTGAGGTCAATGGCAGTGAAAGAGCGGGTTGGGGAGTGAAAGTAAGTACTGACACCAGTGTTCAACAGGGAGAGAGAAGGATCCAGGAGCCACTGCTCTAGGACCCTACCCCTCCCGTGGTGTCAGCACTGCCCCAAAGTGGACTGTGTCCGTTAAGGTCCACCATAATGAGGAAGGGGGACGACACTAACATTACTCTTTTAGGAAAAAAGGAGCAGAGGAGCAGAATTATCTGAGTGATAAGGCATTTGAGCTTATTTCGGAAAGAAAGAACTGCAGGAATGTCCTTAATCAATACCCTACTAGTCCTAATAGAAAGCATTACAGAGAACTTAATAAACGTGTAAAAGATCAGTTAGCTGCTGATAAGAATCTTTGGCTTGATGGCTTGGCTGACAAAGCTGAGGAAGCAGTTAGACAGCACAACAGCAGAGAGCTGTTCCAGATAGTTAATGTTTTGTGTGGTAGAAAACGGACAGGTATGCAGGGATTGAAGGATAAACAAGGTAAGGTTATTGACAGTGAGGATTCTGTCATGGCTTGGTGAGCTGAGCATTTCAGTGATCTAAACAATGTGGTTAGGTCTACTCCCATTGTTTACAATGATGATAGATGCATTGGTGGCTTTAATGTTGGCCCGATAACACAATCTGAAGTTATTTTGGCTATTTCTAAACAAACTTCATAAATCCCCAGGGGTAGATGAAATTACTACAGAAATGCTTAGAGCTGGGAATGTTTCAGTTACACTTGGATGACTGAAATTCTGAATATCTTTTATGATAAAGGCATGGTTCCTAAGGATTTTACCAGAGCTATTGTTATCCCTATTTTCAAAAAAGGTGATCGCAGTTCTTGTGATAACTATAGGGGTATCAGCCTACTCTCTGTTCCAGGTAAAGTTCTTTCCATGATTGTGCTTAATAGAATTAAGAATCTGGTTGACAGTCAATTGCGTGATGAGCAATGTGGATTCAGAAGTGGTAGGGGATGTGTAGATCAGATATTTTCACTTAGGCAGATTCTTGAGAAATGTTTAGAGTTTCAGAAACCTTTGGTTACTAGTTTTGTTGATTTCAAAAAGGCTTTCGACTCTGTTGATCGTCATAATTTGTGGTTGATTGTGAAATCATATGGTATACTAGACAAGTTAGTTAACATAATGAACTCTCTCTAGAATAAAACTGAGTCGTGTGTGAGAGTTGGTAAGGCTTGTAGCAATTGGTTTAGCATTACTTCTGGTGTTCGAAAAGGGTGCATTTTGTCTCCTTTTCTCTTTAGCTTGGCTACTGATTATGTTATGCGAAATTCACTTCAAGGGAAAGATTTTGGCCTTAAATGGACTGGAGATACGACAATTTCTGATTTAGATTATGCTGATGATTTAGCCCATGGCAAATGATGTTGATGAGACTGGTAGTACAGTAGGTTTGGTTATAAACAGGGAGAAAACTAAAGTGATGAAAATTGGTCAGGTAGGCTGTGATTCAGTTAATCTGAATGTTTGCAGTTTTGAGCAGGTGTCACAGTTTAATTACCTTGGGAGTTATGTAACTGATACTGGTGATGTGCGGCATGAGATTAACAGATGAATAGGGATTGCTGCCGGGACTTTTAAGAATCTATGGAGAGTGTGGAGAAATAGGTGTATACACCTAAAGGCTAAAATTAGACTTTATAATAGTTTGGTTTTTTCTAGGGTTAGTTATGGTAGTGAAACTTGGACACTTTGTAAACGAGATAACAGGAAACTAGATGCTTTTGATTCCAGATGCTTACGCAGTATCTTGGGCATTAGGTGGTTCAACTTTGTAACTAATGATGAGGTTAGGCAAAGGAGTTTGCAACCTCTTTTAAGCAGCATATTGTGCAGAGAGAGAGACTCCATTGGTTTGGCCATGTTGCCTGTATGAATAATTATAGAATGGTGAATAGGGTTATGAAAAGTGTGCCTAAAGGCCTCAGAAAGAAGGGGAGACCTAGGATGCAGTGGGCAGACAATGTCAAACAGGACCTTGCTAGAATTGGTGTGCAGTGGCCAGATGCAGTAGATGTAGCTCAGGATAGACTTGCTTGGAGAACTAAATTGCACGGTCTCGTTGGACCTCCGTAGCACATGGCTGCTTGAGGATGATGATGATGATATATAATTTAAACACAGATAACAATAGTTCAAAATTTAATATATCATGATTAAGCGGTTACATTTGGTAGCATAGTGTATCACAATCCTAGTATGCAAAGCGCATATTATTTCCCCCAAAAGCTGGGAGCATAATAACTAAGATAAATTGTTATTTCAGTAACTTAAGAGCCATAATTGTAATCTTAAAGCCAGGTAAAGATACATTAGACCTTAAATTAAACAAAGGATAGTTACCACTTTGTAGTAGCTGGTACAATTGCTTATCATAGGCATTCACAGATGAGATGATGTAATTCTAACAGCCCCGTTGTTTGTAAGTTACCAGTCCTAAGAAGATGAACCGGCTGTATAATGTTGATCACAGCAAAATAATGTGCCACTGATGACTTCCAGCATGTTAAATATTAGGCATCCTCTTGCCACTGCCTTAGGATACAAGCTATAAGTAGATGGACACATAAGTCGACGTTATTCTGCTACTACTCAGCTGATATTCCATGTAGGTCATGTACAAAACCTTGTGATCACCATTCGCTGAGTCCAAGACCCATTTGGTCATGTGCGTATAAAAGCTTATACGTGCTGAATATATATCAACATATGAATGTGTATAACAATAGTTATTTCGAGGCATAGGAGCTTCGGAAGTCGATATCATATTCAGCACGTATAAGCTTTTATACGCACATGACCAAATGGGTCTTGGACTCAGCGAATGGTGATCACAAGGTTTTGTACATGACCTACATGGAATATCAGCTGAATAGTAGCAGAATAACATCGACTTATGTGCCCATCTACTTAAAGCTTGTATCCTAAGGCAGTGGCAAGAGGATGACTGTAATATTTAACACGCTGGAAGTCATCAGTGGCACATTATTTTGCTGTGATCAACATTATACAGCCGGTCCATCTTCTTAGGACTGGCAACTTACAAACAACGGGGCTGTTAGAATTACATCATCTCATCTGTGAATGCCTATGATAAGCAATTGTACCAGCTACTACAAAGTGGTAACTATCCTTTGTTTAATTTAAGGTCTAATGTATCTTTACATGGCTTCAAGATTACAATTATGGCTCTTAAGTTACTGAAATATCAATTTATCTTAGTTATTATGCTCCCAGCTTTTGGGGGAAATAATATGTGCTTCACATACTAGGATTGTGATACACTGTGCTACCAAATGTAACAGCTTAATCGTAATATATTAAATTTTTAACTTTTATAAATAGGCTATCATGCATTGATGAAGAACAGTTTAACTGAGACAGCATCTGGAAATACCACAACACCCATTAGTGGATGCACCATATCCCCTATCCACCCTTTTTTTTTAAATGGTTTTCAACAAGATTGGCATCAAGTGCAATGGAGATAGAAATTGTGGCAGGCATTGTTGGGGATTGCCTTATCCGTCCATACTTACCTTCTCCAGGGCCATGCCAATGCCATTTACTTATATGATGTACTCTAGAAACTGCTGGATGATGTGCCATTGGTGTTATGACTATCCCTGTGATTCTAGCACAATGGAAAGCCTCCACATTTTGCTAGAGCAATGCAACAGTACTTTGATATGGCCTTTCCCAACTGATGGGCTGATTGTGGGGGGCCCTGTCCCATGGACAGCAAAATCTTTGGATTTCAATCCATTGGGCTTTTTTGTGGGGATATTCTAAAGTGCTGGTACACCAGAAATTATGCACCAACCTGGAAAACCTGGATTCACATATTCATGATGAGAGTCAAAGATGCTATATTTTGGCAAATCCAATTAAACATGCTGATATGAGATAATGTATGTTTCAGGATGTAAGGTGCATACTTTGAGCACATACTGCAACTTTATCATAAGCTGTCATCAGAGTTACTGTTCATGTAATTTTTCCTACCATCACTTTATTGACCTTTAGCAATGTTATCGTACTCCACTGTCAACATGCTTTCTGATTAAATAATTAGACACATACATTACACATTATTACATGACACCCTTGTCATTATTCATTGCTTTTACCTTGCTATGTATTGCATATCAACTGTCACTCCACAACCTGATCTCTGATGTCACTGCACCATTCAGCCTGGTTATCTCCACAGTTATAGGTTCATATTGTAAAATAGGTTAAAGTAACTTCATTTCCTTTTACCTTAAGGAATTGATTTTTGGGGTCAGTGCACAGTCATAGGGAAATTTCTATGTAGCTGAAAGTTCTATGTAGCTATAGAGGTTAAGATATTAAGCACTTTTTTTTTCAAGATTCTTCAATGGAAAAGAAGAAATTGCTCATTAGTTAAACTGGTGGTTTATTAAATATTGCAATGCAATATGACATAAAAAAAAAGCTTAATAAGTATAACAGTATGTTAATATAAGTTAATTTTTCATTGCTATATTTCATTAAAATAAATAAACCTCAAACAATTTAAGTTTATAGAAATATAAATTTAGGTATCCATGGATAAAACTTGTGACACTTGTTTGTCATCCAAGAATAAATCTGATTATATATAGCTTGGAGATTTTGAATTTGGAATATATAACCCTGATACTCACTGCCACCCTACCTCTATCTCAGTCATCCATGGGTTGTGGCAGCAAAAATATATGCATTCATTTTCTTTGTTAAAAATAAAGATCAAATCTATAATATAAGAATGGTTAAAAGACATATCAACCATAGAATGACTGACAGGGTCATTTGACCCATGGAAATAAAAATTTACCTGAAATCTGATTTTCTAAAATTTAGATTCTTCCATGTGTATTAGAAGAACAGTATAGAAACAAGAAATGATGTTGGATTGTTTTACCTCTTAGAATCACTTTTATGCCCATAATGGATTAAACAGTCAGGTTAAAAC
This sequence comes from Ryuthela nishihirai, assembly GCA_038380435.1. Lineage (NCBI taxonomy): Eukaryota > Metazoa > Arthropoda > Arachnida > Araneae > Heptathelidae > Ryuthela > Ryuthela nishihirai. Next base: position 6,377,585 of record JAWZYU010000004.1, read on the forward strand.
ACTCAAGCATTCAGAGCTGGGTAGGGAAAGGGGGACTAAATGGGCAGATGTTAGAAGACAGATGAAAGCCTCCCATCAGGGACATATAGTGTGTATGGCTCTTCTGCACATGGGGACAAAACTCAACATCCTATTCAACAGAGAGAGGCTTTTCAAAGTACACTGATGTTCCTTTCTCAATGAAGGCAGAATGTAGGTTAGTGGAGAAAACCTCAATGCAGACACAATGGGGACTCAAACCTGGGCAAATCAAGTAACAAACCTGTCAATGCTATTGAGCAGAGCTAACCCCTGAGCCATGATATTAAGCATTTGCATTATTTTTATCATATTTTATATGGTATACTATTTAAACTTAATCAATATGATGCAAAACAACACATACTAATTAATACAAAAAAAGGTATTTTTTTTTGTAACCATGAAACCTAACCTAATTCTCCCTATAAATTTAATCTTCCCTATCACAAGGCTTCAAATTAGTTTTATAGAGCCCTGCAATATGCATTAGAAGCTAATGATCCAAATGTTGAGAAAGTTCAACAATTTATAGAGATGTTCATACAGAGTTAACCAGATATAAACTACTTTATAAGCAGAAGGAAAATAGTCCTCTATTTAACTTTCTTTTTTTAAAAGTTTCTTGCAAGAACTTGAGAACATCTACATCATCAAACTCTGTTACATCAGCAGAAAGTTCTGTAAAACCACCTGCTGCAATGGTTGCTAAATATCACACTTAGTATATATGTATATTACCTCAGCTAATAGGGACATATCCAGGATTTTTTATGTATATTTTTTAGGGAGATGCTGAACCAAAGATTTTTTTCTTTCAATAGCTTTGAAGAAATATCATGTTATGCCACATACTAGCTTGGTCAAGACATTTGAGGGTTGGGGAGGGATAGGATAAATCAGCAGGATAAAGGAAAATTTGGGCCTGCTGAGTCCTCTATTCCTGTTCAAAGTTGAGAATTGAAGATTCTCAGATAGAAAAGGTCGATATAAGGAAGAATATATAGGTTGCAGGGACACAGTGGTAAATGAATGAATCAGCAGCATAATAGGGGGAAAGGTCATGGCCAAAGGCCAACTGGAGAATATTGCTATGAAAGCAATTTTTGTGACACAAAGTATTGCAAGCACCACACAACATGACGCATACACAAGTTAAAGGGCACACAGTGAGCGGTCCTTGGATGGACAAAAGAAAACTTTCGAATTTGGGACGAGCAATTAGAAAACAATAATAAAACATAGCAAGCAGAGGCAAAATGAAGTCAAAGACACAGAAACTTCTCAAGCCAAATGAGAGAACTTACTCAGAACAAACCTGATCTTTTTCAATGCATTCACAAATAAAGTTCAGTGTGTTTCCAATGTTCATTCCCTCAGATCTGACTTTTCTTTCTTTTTCAAAGTATTTTTTAGAAAATAAGTTTAATTTTTTCATTTTTGTCTATAGAAAGCAGCATAGTTTTTCTGTACTTTTCATATCAGTGCCAGAAAAAATCTTGGTTCCTTATCTGGCATTTCACAGATATGTGAGAGGAAACCTTCAAGACATCTACAGAAACTCTTTTATAATCTTTCTGCTGGTGTAGGAATTCCAAATGAAGCTGTTCGGCATATAGCCCATTATTTCCTCATATATACAATCCTGTCAGCATATTCTTCCTCTTCTTCATCAGATTTGGATTGCATTTCCTCATCTGCTTCCAGTTCAATTTGCAATTTACCTGCTGAGGAGTCTGGGGAAGCTGTTTCTTGAGCTGTATTATTTTCAGGTTTGGTGCTATTCTCTGAATTTTTAGGAGCTTCTTTTTCTTGTTCCTAGGCTTTGTGATAACATCAGCACAGTTGGATGGAGCATCACTTTTAGTTTCTTCCTGTTATTTCCTTTTTTCATTGAAGGGGCAAATTGCCACAAAATGTCCTGGCTTTCTACAGTGTCTGCAGAGTTTAACAACACCTCTATAGTCTATCATTGTATCGCATGTCTCCTTTAAGGTGCATGGTTATTATTTTAGAGATAGTTTTAATACTTAAAATTTTCTTGTTGGAAGTATTGTTCTTCAAGTGATTTGACTTCTCTATATGATTGGAGTGCATATTTAATTTCCTCATATGATGAAAAAGGAAAGCTTCGATATGAATATTCATTTGAGTGGAATGTCAACTTGTTGTATGTTCACTTCTTTTTCATTAATCTTCCATCCAATTTCTATGCATGTCAGTAGTTTTATGGCTGCTTCATCTAAGGTCCTCAAACTTCATCTGTCTGAAGCAGAATGACAGTAAGTGATCAGTTGATGGTCTGCACTATTTTGACACTTGCCACTCCTAAAATCTTAATGAATTCTTCAATAACATTAAAAAACTGTTTCCGGATGAGATAGTCAGAAACACTGGTGCAAATCAACATCATTCATGCCTTGCTAGTCTTGAAAAAGACTTTTCCTACAACAAGGAAAGATGTTGTCAAACAAAGATGATTGTAGACTAGAAGAGACTAATTGATAAGATGTGGAGCTAAGCATGGGACATCTACTCTCTGTCATGGTTAAACTCAAACTCCCTCAGCAAAACTCATTCACTATTTAGTCTTTAGGCAGAATGAGCTAAAAACACATTTGAAGCACTGCAGTAAAAGAAACTTGTAATCTTTTTAACCATAAAAGGTGGTTTGCCTTGTTGAAAACAAAAGAAAGAATCTTTATATGGCATGCCAGATTGTTTTTGAGACTATTAAAAACATCTTAGATTCAGCACCCCTCCCGCTAAAAAAACCCTGGATTGTACAGTATTTGCCAATCTTAACATCAGCATATATGACCCCATATGCCATTTCAATAGTGTAGTTCAGAATCACTTCTGATCTTCAATTTGAGCTAAAATAGTGGCCCACAAAACCAAAAAGTGAGTGGTCATATATTGATTAACGTCATTGCTCTCTGATTAGTATCTTAGTTCATGTTTATTCTTTTGAGGTTACAAATTAAAATAAAGGGTAGGCATGTCCATTTTATACACCTTGACATATTGCAACTGCTTTAGTAACATTTTATTCGATTTCAGCTAACATGGCATTTTTTCCAAATTTTTAGCATTTTTCAATTTCAAGCTTTCAGAGATTTATGGGGGGAATGTTAAAGCACCCAAAGCACTCCTCCTGAATATTCACCTGGTTAACAGTATTCAATACTGTGCTTAATTATTTTTAAACTATATTTGATAGGGCATAAAATTATCAAATGAACTGAAAATTATGTTTATTAACAAATTCTATTAACTTAAAAATGTTTCAAAACAGAAATAACATTTTTCAAAAGTGTTCCACATCTACAAAAACATCTGGATGAGATATTAAAATACTAGTTGTACTTTGCAGGATGATAAAAATTAACTAAATGAAGTGGTGTCCCCAAAAATTTTTCCAGGGGGGAGAGAGAGAATTTTCAAAGAGTGCAATTGTTTTTTAAACAATGAGCATGGTTTCTTAAAATAAGTTCAATTATATTTAGTGTCGTTTTTGTTAACTGTTAAAAAAAAAGCAATAGCAAAATTAAAAAAAAAACACTTTTTTTTCAGCAGTAGCAAATACCTCCTCCCCTGTAAATACCCCACTGTATTGTTTAATGAAAATTTTATTAGAAATTCAAAAATGAAAACTGGTTACAAGTTGTATGATTAATTCAGAAAATGAAAACCTGATCACTAGAATAAGTCCAAAACAACTTGAATTTAAAAAGTAAAAATCAAATCCATATTACAGGTAATTAATAGGGACTGCAGAATTATGGAAATTAAATACTGTTTTGATTCTAAAATAAGGATTTAATTTTTATAAACGCTACTAACTATAATATTTACATGATATTCTGAAAATATCTTTCACCTCATTAAATCCAAAAAAAATTGTTCATTAAACTTTATATACATATATTATTTCAAAAATTTATCAATTTTAATTAAAAAATATATATTTTAAGTATGCACTTCTCTATTTCCTTTAATGCACTTCCTCTATTCCTTATAAGAGGATAGTTGATTTTTGGTGGTGATGAAGAAATGCATTAATGAATTTAACATTTTTCTTATGGGGGAAAAATCAGTTTAACTTGTAAATATTCTGCTTATGAACACATTTCATGGTATGCATTATGTTCATAAGCTGGAGTCTGCCAATAATTTATGAGGGTCCTCTCAATATCATTCAAGATAAGCCTGCATTTTAAATCTGTGGCATCTGTGGTGTACCTAACTGCATACTGTTGAGGCTGACCTTGATGATAAACAGTTTGTTGGGTTGTTTGTTTTACCTCTGAGCGACACTTTTTTGCACACCATGGGCTAAATGGCCAGGTCACAAGGACACGAAGGCTCAGAGAAGGTTGGGGGAGGGACCCACTGGAACAGCTGTTGGGAACAGATGGTAGCCTCCCGTCAAGGTCATCCAGCAGTGTTCTTTAATGTGCACAGGGATATGGCTCTCCCGCACACGGGGCCAGGACTTAACATCCCACCCGCGGACGGCAGCCTTTCCAAGCCCATCGGTGTCCCCTACTGACTGTGGGCAGGGCAGGAGGATTTTGCGGAGATAAATCTCAACTGCTGACCCAGCTGGGACTCGAACCTGGAAACTGCAGATTACGAGCTGGCGAGCTACAGACTGAGCCACCTGCCCCCCTGATGATAAATATAATAATTAAATTTCTAATAACATCCTTATGTTGTAGCCAACTGCAACAGTTCCTAAATATCCCATATAACATACATATATAATAAAAAATTATGACCAAAAGAGAATCTCCAATATTAGTAAAAATTAATGAAGTACTGCCAAGATCAAACTTATTATAAAAGTTGTGATAAACTAGATTAAATTGAACTTACCTATTTTATATATTTTTATGTTTTAAAATGCTATTTGTCAACTAGTTTAATGAACTTTTTAGGAGATATGTATAACTTTCAAATAAAAACAAATTACCATTTATTAGAAGTGCTAAGAAAAATGTGTTCTTAGCGTTAGTGTAGGCTGTGAAATTCTGCTAAGAAAATTCACATTGCTGGAAAAAGTCAGAGAGAAGCATGTGAAGAATTTCACAGCCTACACTAGCGCTAAGAAAAATTAAAATTGCAATGATATATTAGATTGAAGTGAAATCTTTTATTGAATGATATCAGAAAGCAAGATCTTCTCCAATTTCAATGCATTTAAGATCCTTTATAACATTATCCAATTTATTTAAATATTCATTACTGTTCAAAATAACTATCTGCATCAGTATGTATGAAATTTTTGTTTATTTTGGTCCTTATTTGGCATGAATTTAATGATATTCTGTTTCTGGTATTAATTCATTAGAAGATACCAACTTACCAAAGTCAAAAAATTTATATCCTCTTTGCAGTGTTCTTTTTAGAATCTCAAAACGTGTCTACAAATCCCTAGACTATCTATGGACCTTCTACCCTTTGCAGTAAATTCCACATAACATAATATATAACCAAACTAAAGAGGAAAGGAGGCAAAATGTGCAGTCAAACTCCAGCAGTAAAACTAAACCAATCACTACAAGTTTTACCAACTCTCACACAAGACTCAGTTTTATTACAGAGATTTCTTTTACACACAGCACAAATTTGGCAAATGAGGATTCAATGAATAGCTTTTACTCCTAAATGATAACTGGCCTTATAAAACTGGCACCTGACTGACTAATATTCCATAAATTTCAATCCTGTACAGGACATTAGTTTTTTCACCATAACTTTCAACTAGATAGAGATATTTCAATTACATTAAAATGTTTAAAATGTACATAAATTTAAAATAAATCGATATATACATACACACACACACACAAACACAAGGTGTCCCATAAGTCCTTATACATAGGCATGGGTGTCCAATACATTCATATACATGGTCACAAGTAAAAATAACCATAATGTGTTCCTCTTCTTTGTTATTTCAGATTTCACCAACATGATGAGATTCAACATGTTGGTGAATGACAGAATAATGAAGTATTGTCTCACACCCTAGGAGAAAGTGGTTGGGTTGTTTTACCTCTGAATGGCACTTTTTTGCACGCAATGGGCTAAATGGCCAGTCACAAGGACCCTGAAGGCTCAGAGAAGGTTGGGGAAGAGGACCCACTGGAACAGTTATTGGGAGACAGATGGTAGCCTCCCATCAAGGTCATCCAGTGTGTTCTTTAACGTGCACAGGGTATGGCTCTCCCACACACAGAACCACGGCTTAACATCCCATCCGATGGACGGCAGCCTTTCCAGGCCCATCAGTATCCCCTACTGATCGTGGGCAGGGTGGGGAGTTTTGCGGAGATAAATCTCAATGCTGACCCAGCTGGTACTTGAACCTGGGAACTGTAGATTATGAGCCTGGCATGCTACCGACTGAGCCACCCCCAGGAGAAAGTGGAATTGGTACTTATTCACATTGCTGGAAAAAGTCAGAGAGAAGCATGTGAGGAATTTCACAGCCTACATCTAATATATCATATATGTCTGTCAGTAATATTCTGAAGAGATTGAAGGAGATTGGTTCAGTGACAGATAAACCTATACCAGGTCATCTGAGTAGTACCACAGATGATGACAATACTGTGGATGCTCTGATTAAAGTTGAAGTTAGCCCTGGCCATTATATCATCTGTATCCAGAATCCTGAAAAGAAACAGGTTACACCCATACAAAATATAAATGGTATAGGAGTTGCATTCGGATGATATTGACTGCAAAGCACAGGTTCATGACTGGGTACTAGAAAAACTTCAGGAACAACTGTTTCTCTTGGCTGACATAATCTTCAGTGATGAAGCCAACTTTCACTTGAATAGGACAGTCAACCACCACAATTGTTGTTACTGGGCTGTGACACAACCACACTGGGTTGAAGACACACACACACACATACAGAATGATCCCAGGATATCTGTTTGGTGTGCAATTCATAGTGACTACATCATAAAACCTTTTATACCGACACAGTCATAGGTGACTCTTATTTGCAAATGTTAAATGTCATTTTGGTACCCTACTTAGAGGATATACCCTTAACACCAGGGTCGGACTTACACATAAACTAATTAAGCAACAGCTTAGGGCCTCACGTTTATGAGGGGCCTCAAAAACTTATTTTTACTGTGTCACGAAATTTTATATTCAGATTAATCTATTGTTCTAACACTGTTCATCTCAGATTTAAACAGTCATTGTAAACCAGTACTAGTATAATGTTTTCACTACATCAATTTTGCATTTATTTTTTAATGTTCCCTTCAATCAAAATAATAAATATATAACTTATTTCAACTTTGAAAATTTTGGGGCTTCTTAAACTTGTCATAGCTTAGGGCCTCAGAAGGTCAAAGTATGGCCATGATTAGCACATTACCAGTGTTTTCTTTCAGCAGGATGAGACATCCACACTATGCCATAACTGTCCAAACTTGGTTGAATGAAACACTACCCCACAAATAGATAGGGCAATGTGGGGTGGTGGAATGGCCACCTCCAAGTGCAAATTTGACTCCCTTGGATATTTTTCTATGGAACCACCTAAAATATGTATCAAAATCACCCTCAAACACTGGATGAATTAAAGGAGCCCATCTCAGTAAATGCCACAAGATAATGCTGTCTGTTCTCCAAATGCATCAGTCACTCAGAGACCAGACTGCTAAGTGCAATCAACACAGGGGTGGTCAGTTTCACTATTTGATGTCTTAGTATAGATTCGGTACAGTTGAATAAAATGAATAAAAACGTTGAATACATGTACAGTTGAATATTATTATTTTGCCTATGTGTAAGGACTTATTTTTACATATATAGAGTGTCCAATATCTCAACTTGACCTTGGTCATTGATATCTTGAATGTAAAACTTTTATTTTGCATGTGGGTTATGCAAGACTTTTGAATATCTCTGAATAATATGACATCTCTGATATATCAGTCATGTGAAATTTTTTCTTTCATCAAAGAACAGAATTCAGGTTTAATTGTGAATAACACAACCTATATTCACAATTAAAATAGAATACTTGCAATATTCTTCTTTAATAAAACTGTAAAACACTATAAAAAATTACACCTTTTATAGCATTATATTGTTCTATTAGAGTTTTAATTACTACACTGTGATCTACCATATTTCACAGTGTTGTTCTAATAGCAGTCTTCATAATCCCAACAGACTTGTATCACATGAGATACTGAAGTTATTCCACTATCTTTTGACTTATCCATTGAATTGCCTTGTTTGCATCATTTTACTGGACACTTAAAGACCTTTTGCACTCACTTATTACATAATACTTTTACCATATTCCCTTATAAATTGGAATGTCTGTACATACGTTATAAAATTCTGAGATGACATGATTGACCTCATTCTAATGTCTGCAATCATAGGGTAAACTTGTTTATGTTCAGTGTGCAAAGAAATTGTCAATTATACCTATACACAGTGTTTTATATTCTAAAATAGTATTAATAAATTTTGTGTTCAACGTTAAAAATGAAGATTAATGAAAAGTAAAAAGATATTAACTTACTTAAATTATGGCATCTAACAGTCTGAGCATCAAATGGTATTAAAAGGTAATCACAAGCTTCTCGTAGTTCTGGAACAGAGACACTAGGAGGGCACCGGATTAATTCTGTTTTGTAATATTCCTATAAACAAGATTAGGACTTCAGTTTATCAAGAAAAAAACTAACACACTTAAAATGCATAAGAATGTTTAACTACTTTTACTAATGAAATTAGTCTCAATAAAGATGTATTTATTGAATATAAAAAAAAAACATTTACTTCTAATGAAAAATATTTCAGGGAATTTTTTTTTCTTTTGAAAAATGATTATGTATCTACAACAGTGGTGATTTGTCCTAAGGATATACATGACTCATCCCCTCTGGAATAATTTGAAAATAATATATACTGCTCACAAAAATTAGGGGATATTTCAAAATGAATATGAAGCAATGAAATATCCCCTAATTTTTGTAAGCAGTGTATATAAATACATTTCAACGACAACAATTATTTAAATTACCCCTTTTGGAAATTATTTAATTTTAGCTAGCTTCAAAAAAAAAGAAAAAAGAAAACTTTGCTTTTGTTTTCTATCCATTTGTATACATTCAACTTTGTTTTTAGAGAAAAATGAGAAATTATTTTTTGTGTTGCATAGGTAGTAATGAAATATTAGGATACAGGGATTGCCTCTGGGACTTTTAGGAATCTATGGATAGTGTGGAGAAATTGGCATATACACCTAAAGACTAAAATTAGACTGTATAGTAGTTTGGTTCTTTCTAGGGTTAGTTATGGTAGTGAAACTTGGATGCTTTGTAAACTAGATAAACAGGAAACTTGATGCTTTTGATTCTAGATACTTACACAGTACCTTGGGCATTAGGGGTTCAACTTTGTAAGTAATGATGAGGTTAGGCAAAGGAGTCAGCAACCTCCTTTGAGCAGCATATTGTGTAGAGAGAGAGAGACTGTTGGTTTGGCCATGTTGCCCATATGGATAATTATAGATTAGCAAATAGGGTTATGAACAGTGTGCCTAAAGGCCTCAGAAAGTGGGGAATACCTAGAATGCGGTGGGCAGATGTGATGCCCCATCGTTCACTTTTGCTTTACCTTAACCAGTTTTTGTTTAATTTACGTTATATTTATCATTTTGGGGATTTTTATTTCCTTTTCAACATCACAGCACTCGTTTTCAAGTTTCTAGGAGTTGCATACGCGCAACTCCGAACTTCCGACCGTAACCGTTAAAGCGCGTGCCAAGGACACGCCCCCTCTTGCGTCATAGCTTGCGTCCTTCATCATTGTATGCAAATGTCTTTCCCGGCATGCGCCGGCCCATTGTCAAAACCGTGACCTGCGAGTCACTTAGAGCACTGAAGCACTTGAGAGGAGCACTTAGCACTTGAGACTTGAGCACTTGAGAGGAGAGTTGTAGAGAGAGCAGAGAGATGTAGTAAGGTGCGTAGCACCGTGCGTGTAGCACAAGAGATGTTTTTTATTGATGTCTTGGTGAGTTAGTTATTTTGGAAATAAATCTATTTTGTTTTGTTATAACCTTTTGAGTCTATAGTTTTTTATCTTGAGCAACGCTAACTAAGGATCTTTTTTACATTAACTCTTATTTTGTTAAGAATCATTTTTGACTCTTACTTATGAACGCTTGCTGGCATTTGAACCCTAAATCAACTTATTCTACATTTTGGCAATTTGTTAATGATTGCCTGGCGCCCGTCTAAGCTATCCGGAGCATAAAACTTAAAATATTTTGAATTTGTTTGGAGCGTTACAGAGTCACATAAAAGAAGTGGCGCAGCGAACAGGGACTCGCCAGTATTTAAAGATAGTAATTTTTTGAGCTCAATAGTTGTATGTACTAGTTGTAGATTTAACGGCAGCTTAAGCCGAATATTTTTGTTGAGCAAGTAGCTTAAATTTTTGTGTATTATTCAAAGGTACTGAAGTTTCAGCGTAGATATTGCTGAATATTTAAGATAATTGTCGTATGTAATGATTAGAAGTGTCCGGACACACAAGTACGTAGGACGATAAGAAATTTTTTTTACAAGCAAATTTATATTTTTGTAAAGCTTAGTTATAGCTTTAGTATTGTTGTATAGCAGTACCTTTGAGCGCTGCTCAAGATAAAAAAGTTTTCAAAATTTCCAAATTTCAGCAGACCGCTAAACATGTCTGCTAATAATACGGCCGATTCCGCCATAATGACTCCCGACATAGAAAGAGTAAAGGGTAGATTGCAAGAGGTAATGATGGAAGCAGAAGTGCTAATGAATCTGCTTGATGATAATCGGGAGAAAAGGGGAACGACAACAACCCCTAAATTTGCTGACAATGCTACGTCAGTTCACCAACGAAGAAACTTTGAACGTAAGGTTCCATTTTCTGTTCCGCCAGAAGCAAGCGATAGAACAGAGTATTTTCAACCGCCACAACGACGATTTGCCAACCCATCCATTAACTATAGTCCTTATGTTAATTGGCCTTTACCTGAGATAAGGTTCGACGGTTCGAAACGTCCGTCATCGTGGACATTTGTCAAGTCCATGGAGGAGCACTTCCGTTTACATGAAGTGCCAAGCAATAAAAAAGTTGTTTTAGCAGTATCTTGCCTAATTGGATGTGCTAAGCAATGGTGGAATAACGTAGGATGTCGTCATGGCATAGAACTTTGGGAAGAATTTAAAAACGAAATCATGGACATATATCCGGCTTATAATGATTTTACAGAACTAGCTACAGAGTTGTTTTCACGAAGACAAAGGGAAAGAGATGACATAGAAAAATTCATATGGGGTACAGTAGAGTTATACCAGCTGTACGATGCTGATGCCGCTGAAATTGATATTGTAAATTGCATATTGTCTCAATTACTTTTGCCCATCCGAGAATTCCTAGAAGTACGAAACATAAATTCAGTTTCCAAGTTAGTCAAATTGGCTCGGCAATACACTGCAAGAAGAGAATCTGCAGCAAATACACATAACCAACAATGGATGCCATTCCCGCCAAAGCAGCGATATCAGGTTGAGTCGCGTAGAATGACTCCCGCACGACCGGAATTTACACGGTCCCGACAATTTGCGCCGAACGCGCCTAGAACTATAGAATATGAACGAAGTAGAGACTTTTTGCCACGTCAAGCTTCGAACCATAACACTAGACCTAAAACTTTGGTTAAACAACCTCAATTTTTCACTTGTAATTTTTGTGGCCGACTAGGACATACTGAGAATTATTGCTATAAAAGGAAAGAAAATTCGGGAAACTTTCATCGGGATCTTTGAAGCGAGAGGCCAAAGTTCCTCAAGAAAAGCCCTCTCATGAGTTATGCCTTGCCACCATGGCTTTTCCTTTTGTTACTGATTGTCACGAAGTAACTAAAGTAACAGATCAAAACGATACAGAAGTCGATCTTCAGTTTGCTACGGAACAAGTTTTCGATGGTACTAATGACGAATGTCAATTGACAGTGCAGCCGCGGTCCCGTGGACTTTTTGACTTACCTTGTGGTCCAGAACAGATTATTTCAGAAGCACCTATAAAATGTCCCGTTAGTGCAAATAATGAGTGTTTAAATAACGAAGTTTGTGAAGTAGAAGAATCGTATGAGGAAGCCGTTTTTGAAAAGGTTTTTAAAGTAGAAGTTTTAAAAGAAAGTAATAATAATGAAAATAATTTTGAGTCTGATTTAAGTGAAGAAAAAACCAACCAAGAAGTTGTGCCGACCGCAAGTATTCCTGACAAGTCTGGAGGTCCTCAACTATTAAAGCGTCATTTGGAGGCGGACACCAATAAGCCTAGAAAGTACGAGAAAAGGTTCTTCAAAAATCCGCACGGAGCAACGAAAAGCCGACGAAACGACCAGAGCCTGCAGAGCGACAACCGGCAGCGAAGCAGCGAACATCGGGAAGATGACGTCACGAGAGAGATCTACAGCGACGACTTGACTTGAAGAGATCTTCAGTAACAACTTTACGTGAAGCCACCCAACGACGACGGAAGGATGTTATCGGAAACGGACTAGATGATTTATCGCCACGGAGTGCCAACAATGAAATTTAAGTATATTTTTCTTTCACTTGGCACTTGATTGAGTTATAAAATGTTTTTTTTTTCTGGAATAGATGAAGACGAAGAAGAAGCCTTATTGTGAATTATATAGTTAGCGATGTTTAATTTCTTGTTGAAACTTTAGAGTTCGATATTTATTTTTGGAAAGTGAAATTGTTGTAGTTCGAGTTTATACTGTGTGAATTGAATTTTTTTTGCATTCTTGTTCATCGAGGTTCTAGTTATTGTATTTACGTGAGTTAAAATGTATTTTTGTAGATTTTTTTCAGCTGACTGATAGCTGAAAATTTTTGTAAGTCGATATTGGAAAGTTTAGAAATTGTAAAATGTTTCTGGATATGAATGAGAAGAGTGAAAGAGAATTAGTGATTTAAGAATTTGTATTGTAAAATAACGTGCATTCCAAAGTGAATTTATGTAAAAAAAAAAGGAGATTCATGTAAAAGTTATTGGATGAAATGTTATCATCGTATATTATAAATTATTTACACTCTTTTTTCTTTATTCTTAGATACGATTTATGTATATGTGTTTAAATCTGTTCAGTGTCATCAGTGATATTTATGTGTCAATGATACGTAATTTTTGTGGATGACATTGGCAGTATTTATTGGTATATATAGATGATGACCATGATGATGACTGCAGAATTTTGTTTTTTTTTGTGTGTACCTTTTTGGAGCTGCCCCCAAATGGCATAGTCTGATAACAGAGTTGTTACCAGCATAACTCCTTTGGGAGGGGGACGTTAGCTCTGAAGGGGGAGGTAACTAATGATTTTTTATTTCAGCTAGATCGCGATTTCTGTGAATAGGAGAAGAATTAGCGGATGATTACAATCCCGCTTGTTTGTAAATTTTGAATTTTCTTAGCTTTGCGTATTTGAATGTAATTAGGAGGAGATAACGGTGTTCGAATACCCGTTTTTTTATGTGATTTAGGTGAAGAATTAGCTTTCACGAATTTTTATTGTGGTTAGGGGAAAAGCGGAAGTTATTACCCCGCTAACAACAAATGTAATGAATCACTTTTTCTTTTCATCTTTTTAACATTTATTAGACTTAGAAAGTTAGGAGTTCATTAACCTCTTATTTTCTGTACAGTTCAAGATATGCCAATTTCGAGTTTGTATCAGAATGTGATACTAGTTAGACCGATGATGCTAGTATACAGTTAACTGTCACAGCCACTGGTACGTAAGTACACTAGGTTAGCTGTTAAATACATATTTTTGTTAGGAGGAAAAGGGAGGAGATACCTTTGGTTGTGCTGGAAAATTGTGTCAAAGTAAGAATAGTTCATCATATCCAAATTTGCGCTAGCATACTTTTACTTATTTATGTTCAGCCATGTGTAAATGACGTAAGATGTGTCCTTTATTCAAAAATTGCTCGTCAAAATTTGTTAGGTCAATCATTTTGACTCCCTTTGGAAGGGGGAGTTGTGATGCCCCATCGTTCACTTTTGCTTTACCTTAACCAGTTTTTGTTTAATTTACGTTATATTTATCATTTTGGGGATTTTTATTTCCTTTTCGGCATCACAGCACTCGTTTTCAAGTTTCTAGGAGTTGCGTACGCGCAACTCCGAACTTCCGACCGTAACCGTTAAAGCGCGTGCCAAGGACACGCCCCCTCTTGCGTCATAGCTTGCGTCCTTCATCATTGTATGCAAATGTCTTTCCCGGCATGCGCCGGCCCATTGTCAAAACCGTGACCTGCGAGTCACTTAGAGCACTGAAGCACTTGAGAGGAGCACTTAGCACTTGAGACTTGAGCACTTGAGAGGAGAGTTGTAGAGAGAGCAGAGAGATGTAGTAAGGTGCGTAGCACCGTGCGTGTAGCACAAGAGATGTTTTTTATTGATGTCTTGGTGAGTTAGTTATTTTGGAAATAAATCTATTTTGTTTTGTTATAACCTTTTGAGTCTATAGTTTTTTATCTTGAGCAACGCTAACTAAGGATCTTTTTTACATTAACTCTTATTTTGTTAAGAATCATTTTTGACTCTTACTTATGAACGCTCGCTGGCATTTGAACCCTAAATCAACTTATTCTACATTTTGGCAATTTGTTAATGATTGCCTGGCGCCCGTCTAAGCTATCCGGAGCATAAAACTTAAAATATTTTGAATTTGTTTGGAACGTTACACAGACTATATCAAACAGGACCTTGTTAGAATTGGTGTGCAGTGGCGAGACATAACAGGTATAGCTCAGGATAGATATGTTTGGAGAAATAAATTGTGTGGTCTGGTTGGACCTCCATAGCCCATGGCTGCTTGAGGATGATGATGATGATTTAATAAAGCTTCCAATAATTTTAATTTCACCAATATATAATTTTTTTATATTTGATAAATGTATAGTATTGAGACTATTTTCAGTGTAAAATGGTGAAATTTCATCATTGGAATGAACTAAAGTTGAAAAATGGCAAAACTTTAACTGCTATTTAAATAATCTATTAACCATTAAATTAAAAAAAAAAATCAAGAATAAAAATTTCAAATTTGGATGGTAAAGTTGTAATGGCCAAAGGGTTTGCACTGAAACAATAATTTGCCCCTTACACCTTGGGGAGGGATTGGCTCAGTGAGTAACATACCAGGCTTGCAATCTGCAGTTACCAGATTCAAGTCCCAACTGTGCCATTGTTGAGATTTAGCTCTGCTAACCCCTGCCCTCAGTGAGAAAGAGGACACTGATGGGCTTGGAAATGATGCATTCATAAAATCAGAGTGTGTGAATGTTTCTGTGTGAAGGAAAGCTGTACCAAGTGCATGTGAAAGAAGATGTTGGATGGCCTTGGTAGGAGGCTACCATCTCTCTTCCAACAGCTGTCCAGTGGGTTCCTTTCCCTAAACCTTCTCTGAGCCCTTGGGGTCCACGTGATCTAGACATTTAGCCAACTGTAAGCAAAAGAGTGTAGCTCAGAGGTAAAACAACCCAACCCTTACATCCAGAGGGAGTGGGAAAACAACTTTTTTTAGTGTCAAGGGCCATAGGAAAAATTCCTTTGGGGGTTGGGTTGTTTTACCTCTGAGCAGCACTTTTTTTTTACAGACAATGGACTAAATGGTCAGGTTACAAGGACCCCAAGGGCTCAGAGAAGGTTGGGCCACAGATGGTAGCTTTCCATTAAGGCCATCCAGTGTGTTCTTTAGAGTGCACAGAGTATAACTCTCCCACACACAAGGTCATGGCTTTACATCCCATCCAATGGACAGTAGCCTTTCCAAGCTACTGTGTTCCCTACTGACCGAGGGAAGGGTGGGAAGTTTTAAAGAGATAAATCTCAATGCTGGCCCAGCTGGGAACTGCAGATTATGAGCTTGGTGCTACCAACCAAGCCACCCCCATCCCACCTTTGGGGGTAATTGAATATTTGTGAAATATTTCTATATTTATTTTTTCAATCATACATTAGTTTAAATTTCCACCATTAGATGGTGCTAAAGTTCAGAAAATGATAAACTTCCTTTTCTTTGAAAACAAGCATTCCATATTCACCAAAGGGATATGATATTCTTTCAGTTTCATTTCGTTATTTATTTGCTTGTTTATCTGACACAAGGAAAAAAAAACACATTTCTTTAAAACCAAAGAGCAGAAATGGAGAGAACACCAATTTTCACTATCATTGTATGGATCTGAAGTATGCCCCAGGCTTTACCACAGTATATTATACAAGAGGAATCACATGACAGGGAAGTAGCTATGGAGAAATAACCTTACATCTGAGTACAACTGATCTGTGCTCCAGAATCAAAATGCACATATGCTGAGGTAAATGTGATTGCTGATTGAATGCAAAAAAAAATAAGGGCATATCACTATTAAAGCCCAATTTTAACCTGCCCTTTCTCCCTATCTAACATCATGTATCCACTTGACAGAATCCTCTTCCCCCGGGCGGGAGTGCCTCAGTCGGTAACGTGCCAGGCTCGTAATCTGTAGTTCCCAGGTTCAAGTCCCAGCCGGGTCAGCGTTGAGATTTATCTCCGCAAAATTTCCCACCCTGCCCATGGTCAGTAGGGGACACCGATGGGCTTGGAAAGGCCACCGCCCGTCGGATGGGACATTAAGCCATGGTCCTGTGTGTGGGAGAGCCATACCCTGTGCACGTTAAAGAACACGCTGGGTGGCCTTGATGGGAGGCTACCATCTGTCTCCCAACAGCTGTTCCAGTGGGTCCACTCCCCCAACCTTCTCCGAGCCTTCGGGGTCTATGTGACCTGGCCATTTAGCGCATTGTGTGCAAAAAAGTGCCACTCAGAGGTAAAACAATCCAATCCAAACAATCCTCTTCCCCCCCTTCCCCCATCTCTTATCTTCATGTTACTTAATATTTATCTTTTGGTAAGGATCTTCACCTTTTCTATGGTAATCAGCACAGCAAGTGAGCATTGCAGTACTAGCATTTAATTTCAAGTGATAATATAGTATATTAGCTAATTTTTGCCATGGAGAAATGAAAGAAAAAAATAATCACAGAAATATGTATAACATTTTAGCATTCTGTAATGTCACCTCTGAACACATACCCTCTCACACAAAAACATAACAAAATCCCTAACTTTAATTTCCTACAAGGTTTTGCAGAATCTGTGGGAAAATTAAACTTAGATAAAAAGTTCAAATGCATTCAATGAGATATTTGAGACTTCATGCACCCACTCCCCCCAGATGACCCAGGTGTCTGATGAAACCAAATCGTGATGATACAGATCAAAGATTGGCCAATTGTGATTTTCCAATCATTGGTGTAACAAATCTGGTTTGTATCGCCTTTGTATTAATAAATGAAACTTTATAATGTAATTATAAATTAATAAAGGTATTATATTTTAGTGGAACAGTGAATTAAAAAAAACATTTTGCTAAAGAAGTATTTTTATTTGGTATTGATAATTCTAGGGTATGAGTGCATTAATGGAAGGTTTCTTACAGCTAAATTTTAGACAAGCATTAAAGACTTGAATGTTATCTGCTGTTATGCCCCCACTGAGGATGCTAATGAGGATGAGAAGGATAGGTTTTTACAGACAACTTCAGGATATTTTGAATTCAGTCAAGAAAGGAGATATTAGCCTTGTTCTAGGTGACTTCAATGCCAAAGTTGGTACTGACTCTGACCTTTGGGGAGGAGCGATAGGCCCTATTGGTATTAGTAGTAGGCAATGGGTAGTATTATTATTATTAGTAGGCAATGGGTAGTATTATTATTAGTAGGCAATGGGTAGTAGTATTATTAGTAGGAAATGGGCAACATCTGCTACAGGTAAGTAAACTTAATGGTTTGGGAATAACTAACACTTAGTACAAACATGGATATATACATCGATTTCACCAATTGGGATGCATAAGAATATGACTGATTATATATTAATTAACAGCAAATGTGGCTGAGTGGTTAGTGCGCTTGGCTACTGATCTAAGGGACCTGGGTTCGAGCGCTGGGTAAGGCATGTATGTGTGTCATTTCTCTGTTGAGGTCCTGCCATCTTCACAGACCTTCTACTGTGACATATAAACTGAAGGCTCCTGTCAGAGCTCTGTGGCAAGCAGCTGCTCTTGAGGGGGTATTAATTTATTATTTATTTAGACTAGTTCAGTTTGGAATACCAAGTCGTATAGGGGAGCTGAAATTGAATTTGACCATTACCTTGTTAAAAGTGTCTTGCAACTTAAATTTAAGAAGTGTTGTATTAAAATTAAAAAAATTACCTTTAATTCTGAAGCTTTAAAAGATCCAGTTATAACTAAAGCTTAACATGATAGATCACTTAGTCATTATGACAGTCATGTTTCACTTACTACTGAATTTCAGGAAGAATGGGACCATTTTAAACAAGCTTTTCTTGAAACTAACAGTACTCTATTAGGAATAAGGAGCAGAGGAGGCAGAATTATTTGAGTGATAAGGCACTGGAGCTTATTTCAGAAAGAAGGAACTGCAGGAATGTCCTTAATCAGTACCCTACTAGTCCTAATAGAAACGATTACAGAGAGCTTAATAAACGTGTAAAGGATCAGTTAGCTACTGTTAAGAATCTTTGGCTTGATGGCTTGGCTGACAAAGCTGAGGAAGCAGTTAGACAGCAGAGAGCTGTACCAGATAGTTAATGTTTTGTGTGGTAGAAAACGGACAGGCAGGAAGGATTGAAGGATAAACAAGGTAAGGTTATAGGAGGAGAGGATTCTGTCATGGCTAGGTGGGCTGAGCATTTCAGTGATGTTCTAAACAATGTAGTCAGTTCTACTCCCATTGTTTGCAATGATGATAGATGCATTGGTGGCTTTAATGTTGGCCCTATAACACAGTCTGAAGTTATTTTGGCTATTTCTAAACTTAAATTTCATAAATCCCCAGGGGTAGGTGAAATTACTACTGAAATGCTTAGAGCTGGAAATGTTTCGGTTACCACTTGAATGACTGAAATTTTGAATATCTTTTATGATAAAGGAATGGTTCCTAAGGATTTTACCAGAGCTATTATTATCCCTATTTTCTAAAAAGATGATCACAGCTCTTGTGATAACTATAGGGATATCAGCCTACTTCCTCTTTCCAGGTAAAGTTCTTTCCATGATTGTACTTAATAGAATTAAGAATCTGGTTGACAGGCAATTGCGTGATGAGAAGTGTGGATTCATAAGTGGTAGGGGATGTGTGGATCAGATATTTTCACTTAGGCAGATTCTTGAGAAATGTTTCGAGTTTCAGAAACCTTTGGTTGCTAGCTTTGTTGATTTCAAAAAGGCTTTCGACTCTGTTGATCGTCATAATTTGTGGTTGATTGTGAAATCATATGGTATACCAGACAAGTTAGTTAACATAATGAAAGCTTTCTATAATAACACTGAGTTGTGTATGAGAGTTGGTAAGGCTTGTAGCAATTGGTTTAGCATTGCCTCTGGAGTTCGTCAAGGGTGCATTTTGTCTCCTTTTCTCTGTAGCTTGTTACTGATTATGTTATGCGAAATTCACTTCAAGGGAAAGATTTTGGCCTTAAATGGACTGGAGATACGACAATTTCTGATTTAGATTATGCTGATGATTTAGCCCTTTTGGCAAATGATGTTGATGAGACAAATTCTTTCATTAGATCTGTTGATGAGACTGGTAGTAGAGTAGGTTTTGTGATAAACAGAGAGAAAACTAAAGAGATAAAAATTGGTCAGGTAGAACTGTGGTTCAGTTAATCTGAATAGTTCCACTCTTGAGCAGGTGTCTCAGCTTAATTATCTTGGGAGCTATGTAACTGATAATGGTGATGTGCAGCATGAGATTAACAGATGAACAGGGATTGCTGCCGGGATCTTTAAGAATATATGGAGAGTGTGGAGAAATAGGTGTATAAACCTAAAGGCTAAAATTAGACTGTATAATAGTTTGGTCCTTTATAGAGTTAGTTATGATAGTAAAACTTGGAAGCTTTGTAAACAAGATAACAGGAAACTTGATGCTTTTGATTTTGGATGCTTATGCAGTATCTTGGGCATTAGGTGGTTCAACCTTTGTAAGTAATGATGAGGTTAGGAAAAGGAGTCAGCAACTTCCTTTGAGCAGCATATTGTGCAGAGATAGAGAGACTCCATTGGTTTTGCCAATGTTGCTCATAAGGATAATTATAGATTATTGAATGAGTTGTTATGAATAGTGTGCCTAAAGGCCTCAGAAAGTGGGGAATACCTAGAATGCGGTGGGCAGACTATATCAAACAGGACCTTGTTAGAATTGGTGTGCAGTGGCGAGACAACAGATATAGCTCAGGACAGATATGCTTGGAGGAGTAAATTGTGCAGTCTGGTTGGACTTCCATAGCCCACGGCTGCTTGAGGAGGAGGGGGATGATAATGATGATAATTGAAATTAGCATGGGATTATTTTAGTACATGAAAATTACAATGCTTTTTAAGAGATGTGTGCCTATATCATTAGAGTGTTCCAGCAAGATCAGAATATAATTATGTGCTACATAAGCATCTCCCAGTACAACATTGAAAAAAAAACAACTCTATATGAATGGACAGAATTTTATCAGTACTAAAAAAGGAGTTTCAGTTAATGCAGAATAAAAGCTTCGTTTGCAATAGACACTCTCAAGAAATCTTTTCCTTATTGGAATACTCTATGCAGATTAGCAAAACTAAAGATTTCAGGTTGCTTTTCAACTGCCTAGACTTAAAACTTTTTCAGTAATTGGTAAAAGAAAAATTATATTTCAGCTTTTATATTTTGAAATTCTGGTTAAGGAATTTTTTATGTTATTTCATCTTACTGCACCATTTGATTCAAGTATTTTGAAAAATTTGTGTAAATTATGACATTAAATTTCAAATTAATAAGGTAAAACATATTTTTATAGTAAATATTAGTTAAAAATGAATAAAGTAAATACATGCAAAATAATACATATAACTGTGTGTATGTGTGTGTATTAACATAATAAATGGGTAAGGCAGAATGCAGAGAAATTCAGCATAGTGGTCACTGCATCATGAAGCAAATTAATGACAGAAATATACATATATTTTTGCAATGAACCATTTGTGCACAAGATTTCTGTAACAGAATGAAGAAGTCAATCTTAAGGTTTATGTAAAATAGTCTTAAATCACAACCTTGGGACAATTAGACTATTCTAGCATTATTATGACACTCAATGGATATACTCTATGCAGATTACTTATGAGGTTGGCTCAGTCAATAGCATCAATCTCAGAACCTAAGTTTAAATGTTCGAGTCCACATTATGACTGTCTTCAGATTTTCGTCACAGATTCCTACTCTGCCTTTGCAAGAACAGGGACACCAAGAGGCTTGAAAATTATGCAATCCATCACTCTTGAATAGTAGCTATCCATCTTCCCTGTATGGTTTCTTCTATGGTTACATCCACTGTATCCCTTACCCAGCTCTGAGCTCTTTTAACTTGGCCATTTAGCCTAATGTGGGTTGTTTTACCTTTGAGTGGCATTTTTGTTTACACACAACGGGTTAAATGGCCAGGTCACAAGGACCCCAAAGGACAAACTTTAGACGAAAGAACACCACTGGAATTGAGTTGTTCCTCTCTCTTTGCACACAGTGGGCTAAATGGCCTGACCACAAGGACCCTCAAGAGGCTGGAAGAAGGGGACACACTGGACAGCTGTTAGGAGACAGATAGTAGCCTCCTGTCATGGTGTCACCCATTGTGTTCTTTAATGTGCACATAGTATGGCTCTTCTGCACATAGGGCCACAGCTTAATATCCCATCTAACAGATGGCAGCCTTTCAAAGACTATCAGTGTCCCTTTTCTCACTGAGCGTAGGGTGTGGGGTAGCAGAGATAAATCTTAACACAGGCACAGTTCGAACTTGAACTTGGAACTGCAGATTATGAGGCTGGTGAATTACTGACATAGTCATCCCATTGCAGACATTAGTGGAATAGCTGTTAGAAGACAGATGGTAGTAGATAGGAGACCCATTGGACAGGTATTATGAGATGGCAGCCTCCTGTCAAGGCCATCCACCATATTCTTTAACATGCACAGTGTATGGCTCTCTCCTGAATATGGGGGTCACAGCTTTATGTCCATCCGATGGACTGTAGCCTTTCCAAGCCAATTGGTGATCCCTTTCTGACTGAGGACAGGGTGGGGGTTATATCTTAAATACTAGCACAGGTGGGACTCGAATCAGGACACTACAGATTTTGAGCCTGGCACATTAATGACTGAGCCAACCCCCACCCAAAATTGCTGCTGGATATTGACAATACCAAATCTCTATATATATATACAAAATTTTCACACAGCCATAGGTTACAGAGGTCTAAGCAGATTGTATAATTTAGTTTCCTGAGCTACAGGTGCTGCATTTGGATGATGTATGCCAATTCTAAGAAGGTCCTGTTTATCATTGCTCCTCACATCGTAGGTCTCTCCCTAGCTCTGAAGCCTTTGTGCATATGAGCAACATGGCCAAACTAACAGTTTCTCTTTGCACAATGTTACTGAATTCTGCAACTAATTGTATCATTACCTAAGAAGTCAAACTATCTAATGCCTAAGATACTATATAAAGCATCTAGAATCAAAAGCATAAAGTTTCCTGTTATCTTTCTTATAAAGGGTCATTGATTCACTGTTATAATTAATTCACAAAGGAATAAACTATTCTTAGCCTAATTTTAATGTTTAGGTGTAAACAAAATTTTTCCACACTCTCCATAAATTTTTAAAAGGCCCAGAATCAATCCCTATTCTTCTTTTGCCCACTTATACCCTAAGTGGCACTTTTATTTGAAAAAAAAAAAAAAAAATTACCCCCCCCCCCCATATTTAGTCTGAGACACTTGGTCAAAGGTACAACTATTCAAAACAATTGAAGCACATCCCGCCTAACCAATTTTCATCACTTTAGTTTTCTCTTTGTTTACCACCAGACCTGCTCTGTTACCACTACCATCAACAGTATAATGAAAGAGTTCATTTTATCAATATAATCTGTCAAATCATTAACATAATCTATAACAGAAATTTTCAATTCTCTAAATCATTTAAGGACAAAATCTTTCCACTGCAGCAAATTTTGCATAACATTATCAATAACCAAATTAAGGAGAAAAGGTGACAAAATTCATCCTTATTAAACTCCAGTAGAAATGAAAAACAAATTGCTATAACTCTTACCAACTCTGAACTATGACTGATTTTATTAAAGAGAGCCATTATAATATCAACTAAATTGTCTGGTATGCCATATGATCTCATGATCAACCACAAATTATGACAATCAACAAAAACCTTTTTGAAACTTACAAAGCTCTAACAGTTTCTGAAACTCTAAATAAACATTTCTCAATAATTTAGCTACATGAATTTTTTTTATCTATACATCCCCTATCACTTCTGAATCTACACTGTTCATCACACAATTGCCCATGATCCACATTTTAAATTCTGTTAATTGATTATGATGACGATTTAGCCCATTTTGGCAAATGATGTTGATGAGATGAACTCTTTCATTAGGGCTGTTGATGAAACTGGTAGTAAAGTAGGTTTGGTTATAAACAGAGAGAAAACTAAAGTGATGAAAATTGATCAGGGCAGGCTGTGATTCAGTTAATCTGAATGGTTGCAATCTTGAGCAGGAGTCACAGTTTAATTATCTTGGGAGCTATGTAAAAGATACTGATGCTGTGCGGCATGAGATTAACAGACGAACAGGGATTGCTGCCGGGACTTTTAAGAATCTATGGAGAGTGTGGAGAAATAGGTGTATACACCTAAAGACTAAAATTAGACGGTATAATAGTTTGGTTCTTTATAGGGTTGTTTATGGTAGTGAAACTTGGACACTTTGTAAACATGATAACAGGAAACTAGATGCTTTTGATTCTAGATGCTTATGCAGTATCTTGCGCTACTTCATCTAGGGGGTTCAACTTTGTAACTAATGATGAGGTTAGGCAAAGGATTGAGCAACCTCCTTTAACCCTTTAATGTCCAGAAGGGCTGAGATTTTGAAATGGACTAATCCGAAGTGCTATTTCTTTGTCTATATTACCCTCTACCCTTTTCTCAGATTTCTTGGGCGTTAAAGGGTTAAGCAGCATATTGTGCAGAGAGAGACTCCGTTGGTTTGGTCATGTTGCCCGTATGGATAATTATAGATTGGCGAATAAGGTTATGAACAGTGTGCCTAAAGGCCTCAGAAAGATGGGAAGACCTAGGCAGACAATGCAAAACAAGACCTTGGTAGAATTGGTGTGCAGTGGCCAGATGCAGCAGATGTAGCTCAGGACAGACATGCTTGGAGAACTAAATTGCACGTCTAGTTGGATGATGATGATGATGATGGGTTGGGTTAGGGTTGTTTTACCTCTGAGGGGCACTTTTTTGCACACCATGGGCTAAATGGCCAGGTCACATGGACCCCCGAAGGCTCAGAGAAAGTTGGGGGAGGGGACCCACTGGAACAGCTGTTGGGAGACAGATGGTAGCCTCCCGTCAAGGCCATCCAGTGTGTTCTTTAACGTGCACAGGGTATGGCTCTCCTGCACACAAGGCCATGGCTTAACGTCCCATCCGACAGACGGTGGCCTTTCCAAGCCCATCGGTGTCCCCTACTGACCGTGGGCAGGGCGGGAAATTTTTGCGGAGATAAATCTCAACGCTGACCCAGCTGGGACTCGAACCTGGGAACTACAGATTACGAGCCTGGTGCGCTACCAACTGAGCCACCCCCGCCCCTAATGATGATGATGATGATGATAACCACATTAATGCATAGAACTTCACTTAGAACAGAAAGTAGACTGTTTCCCCTATAAGACCACAAGAACTGTGATAACTTTTTCAAAAAATAGGGAAAATAATGTATTACTAATAGTTATATTAGTACATTAATAATAGTCCTGTATGAGGTTTGTTCTCCCCCCCCCCCCCCCACTATACACACACAAAATATTTTCTATTTGGTGCAAATCTTTGTTGTGCTGTCTTGTTTCTAGCTGCTTTGTCAGCAATGCTATTAAGTCAAAGATTTCTATCAGCTTTCAGCTGATCCTTTGGATGTTTGTTAAGCTCTGTGTAATACTATCTATTATGAAAGAGTATTGATTCAGTTATCCCTACACTCCTGCCTTTCAGAAATAAACTCCATAGCCTTATCACTAAAAAAATAATTTCTTCTGCTCCTTTTTACCCAGAGGAATACTGTTAGTTTCAAGCAAAATCTGTTTAATATACCAACTACAAAATAATATTAAAACATACATTTGTTACAAAAAGTTAAACCTTAGAAATAAACATCTAATACATACCATGATAGCACGAAATACTGTAGCTGATATTCCTTCAGCTACCTCATATTCTCCCCTTTCATTTGGCCTTGTAAAGTTATTTTCCAGTGATGATCCAAACATTCTGAAAGATACACATTACATAAATATATATATTCAATATAACAACAACATACAAATGTACATATTTCAATTATCACATTAATATATTTGAATATACAGTATATTCTTCACTATCTTGCTTTCAGTTACCCAGCTTTAAATTAATTGTAATTTTGTAACTGAAAACAATTCTACTATTTAATTACCCCAAATTCCCATTTTACCATGCAGTGGGATGCAAACATTGCTAAATCTTTGAAACAGATACAATCAGCAAGGTACTATAGTTAAGTTTACATCATATTCAAAACTTACTATGCAGAGTACCATCATAGCAAAGGAGAAGATCATGGCTTTTTAAGAACAGAATCATAAGTAACAATAAAATAGAAGCAGCTTGAACAGCATGGATGGTGTGTAAAAAACAAGTCTAAATTTTAAAAGTCTATAAAATATTTAGATGTCCATAAATACACCAAGAAATTTCCAGAGGTTTAGAAAAGATTCACATTCTCATGTTGACTCATGTTTTGAGAGTATTCAACCTTTCTTTTTATGGATACAAAATAAAAATGAGACAAAATTATGAAAATGATGAAAACATGAAATTGTTCATTTATATCAGTCTTGTATAATCATATTACATAGAAGTTTGGTTGTCTATAATTTTTTTCATTCAAATTCTATACCGCAAATTACACATTTGCGTGCATGTGTAGCTGAAACTCTGGTCATATATAGAATTCAGTTTTGGCTTCCCCAAGCATTCATCGTGAGAAGCATAATGGGAAAGGCATGGGATTCAGATGCATTTGACAGAGGGCAGATCATAGGTGCCTGACAAATGGGATACTCAATCTCCAAAATTGTCAACAAACTAGGATTTTCTCATACGACAGTTTCAAAAGTGTTATAGGAATATGAAAATTTCAGCAAAAAAAAAAACACCTGGACAAACTGCAAAGGACAACCAGCCTTGAATGATTGTGGGTTCACCGTCTGACCTGAATCACATGAAACCAGATAGGGAACCAGATATGGGCCACATATTATCCAAAATCACCTCCCACCTGAATGTGGATTCCAGCTGGGAAGTCAGTGCATGGACCATGCAATACTCACTTCATTGTCTCGGCTTCAGGAGCCACCGAACTATGAGAGTGCCACTTCCAACAACACAACACTGAGCTCAATGCCTTGCTTAGTCTAAATAACATCAAAACTGGACCATTGAAAATTGGCAATGAATAGCCTGAAGTGATGAATCCTGATTTAAACTTCATCATGCTGATGGGAGACTGAGGGTATGGCACCAACCCCATGAAACATAGATCCTGCATGTCACGTCGGAACAGTACAAGCTGGTGGTGGCAAAGTGATGGCCGGGGATATCTTCAGTTGGACATCTGTGGGACCTTTGGTACATGTACCGATGACTCTCAATGCATCCTGGTACATAGAATTCATGGCTGACCATTTACACCCATTTATGGCCATCATGCATCCCAATGGAGATGGCATCTACCAGCACGACAACTGTTCATCTCACAGGTCCAGATTGGCTACTGCATGGTTGCAGGAACATTCTGCTGAATTTGAAATAATGAATTGGCCACCTAGAAGCCCAGATTTAAATCCCACCAAAAATCTTTGGGATACTGTTGAGCAGAGTATTTGGGCCCATGTCCCATCAGCGACGACCTTGAGAGAATTGTGGACAGTTCTGGAGGATGCACGGGTCGCCATACCTGTGGAACATTTACGCAAGCTTGTGGAGTCCTTGCCTTATTGTGTGGTGGCCATTATCAGGGCCAGAGAGGGTCCAACACATTACTAGGTTGCTATCCCTAATTCAATGGCACTTCAGAGTAATACATTCAAGGATAACATATAAATTCTCTATGGGGGATTAGATATGTTGACTCTGGAATCCAGGACAGAGACCACACCTCATTATAGTTTCTCAAACCAGTTGCACACATACAGATATCTCATTTTGTATACAACTGTAATACTCATTACTGGCTATGTTGCATCTTGCTATGTCTCTGTTTATAAATGCTAATGCATGTTATGGTAGAGATTTTTAATTTTCTAGTCAGTAATGTGGAAGTGAACGGAAGGGGAGGGCTGCCAGATTAGTGTGGCCTACTGATCTGGACAACTATGGCTACTTTTCTTTTTTTTCTACCCTGCTGAAGAGTGGTCAACCACACAGGGTCCTGGTGCTGACCATATAAACCCACTGGACTGGACAGATATATGGCTCTGAGCTTGATTATGGATCCTGATTTTTCTGCACTGGTGGGCTTCTGTGGAGGGAAAATCTTCCGCTGTGTTTTCTGTTTGTTTGTGGGTTGACAGCCCCAAGTGAATAGATTCACAGGATATGTTTATCAGTGGTGGATAATCCTGAGCAGAGGTCATCGCAGGCACCTGAACTCTTTGCTTCTACTGGCATCGTCAAATTCTATATTGGAGGAAGTCTTCCAGTGTAGATGGCTTCAGCCTTTAGTGGTGGGGGAACGGGTCTTTGCCCCATGTCTGCGATTAGGGGGCTGTTTGATATTGTCGGCATTCGCTCTCTCAATAAACATAGTTTCTTTAAACATCCCACTAACCATTTTCTCTCCATAGGTAGTTGGAATGTGAGGACTCTGCACAGATCTTTTTCTCTTGATGTCCTCACACAAGAATTCCACCATTATAATTTAGATATTCTCGGCTTGCAAGAGACCAGATGGACAGATAAAGGTCAGATTCTTAAAAATAATCTTAAATTTCTCTTTTCAGGGAGGGATGACAATAAGCATCACCAAGGCGTGGGTCTGCTTCTCAGCAGACACGCTAGTGATGCTCTTCTAGGATATGAGTGCATTAATGAAAGGTTTCTTACAGCAAAATTTCAGACAAGCATTAAAGACTTGAATGTTATCTGCTGTTATGCCCCCACTGAGGATTCTGATGAGGATGAGAAGGATAGGTTTTACAGACAACTTCAGGATATTTTGAATTCTGTCAAGAAAGGAGATATTACCCTTGTTCTTGGTGACTTCAATGCCAAAGTTGGTACTGACTCTGACCTTTGGGGAGGGGTGATTGGCCCTTTTGGTATTGGTAGCTGCAATGGCAATGGGCAACATCTCCTACAGGTAAGTAAACTCAATGGTTTCAGAATAACTAACACATATTACAAACACCGCGATATTCATAAGTACACATGGGTGTCACCTGATGGGCTGCATAGGAATATGATTGATTATATATTAATTAACAGCAAATGGGCTAGTTCTGTTAGAAATACCAGGGCATATAGGGGAGCTGAAATTGGATCTGGCCATTACCTTGTTAAAAGTGTCTTGCAACTTAAACTTAAAAAGTGTTGTGCTAGGGTTAAAAAATTTACTTTTAATACTGAAGATCTGAAAGACCCAGTTATAGCCAAAGCTTACCATGATAGGTTACTTAGTCATCATGACAGTCATGGTAAGCTTACTACTGAAGTTGAGGAAGAATGGGATAATTTTAAACAGGCTTTTTTGGACACTAACAGTACTCTTTTAGGAAAAAAGGAGCAAAAGAGACAGAATTATCGGAGTGATAAGGCACTTGAGCTTATTTCGGAAAGAAAGAACTGCAGGAATGTCCTTAATCAATACCCTACTAGTACTAATAGAAAGCATTACAAAGAACTTAATAAACGTGTAAAAGATCAGTTAGATGCTGATAAGAATCTTTGGCTTGATGGTTTGGCTGACAAAGCCGAGGAAGCAGTTAGACAGCACAACAGCAGAGAGCTGTACCAGATAGTTAATGTTTTGTGTGGTAGAAAACGGACAGGTATACAAGGAATGAAGGATAAACAAGGTAAGGTTATAGAAGGGGAGGATTCTGTCATGGCTAGGTGGGCTGAGCATTTCAGTGATGTTCTAAACAATGTAGTTAGTTCTACTCCCATTGTTTGCAATGATGATAGATGCATTGGTGGCTTTAATGTTGGCCCTATAATACAATCTGAAGTTATTTTGGCTATTTCTAAACTTACACTACATAAATCCCCAGGGGTAGATGAAATTACTACCGAAATGCTTAGAGCTGGGAATGTTTCGGTTACCACTTGGATGACTAAAATTCTGAATATCTTTTATGATAAAGGCATGGTTCCTAAGGATTTTACCAGAGCTATTGTTATCCCTATTTTCAAAAAAGGTGATCACAGTTCTTGTGATAACTATAGGGGTATTAGCCTACTCTCTGTTCCAGATAAAGTTCTTTCCATGATTGTGCTTAATAGAATTAAGAATCTGGTTGACAGTCAATTGCGTGATGAGCAATGTGGATTCAGAAGTGGTAGGGGATGTGTGGTTCAGATATTTTCACTTAGGCAGATTCTTGAGAAATGTTTAGAGTTTCAGAAACCTTTGGTTGCTAGCTTTGTTGATTTCAAAAAGGCTTTCGACTCTGTTGATCGTCATAATTTGTGGTTGATTGTGAAATCATATGGTATACCAGACAAGTTAGTTAACATAATGAAAGCTCTCTATAATAACACTGAGTCATGTGTGAGAGTTGGTAAGGCTTGTAGCAATTGGTTTAGCATTACTTCTGGTGTTCGACAAGGGTGCATTTTGTCTCCTTTTCTCTTTAGTTTGATTATTGATTATGTTATGCGAAATTCACTTCAAGGGAAAGATTTTGGCCTTAAATGGGCTGGAGATAGGAAAATTTCTGAGTTAGATTATGCTGATGATTTAGCCCTTTTGGCAAATGATGTTGATGAGATGAACTCTTTCATTCGAGCTGTTGATGAGCCTGGTAGTAGAGTAGGTTTGGTTATAAACAGAGAGAAAACTAAAGTGATGAAAATTGGTCAGGCAGGCTGTGATTCAGTTAATCTGAATGGTTGCAGTCTTGAGCAGGTGTCACAGTTTAATTATCTTGGGAGCTATGTAATAGATAATGGTGATGTGCGGCATGAGATTAACAGACGAATAGGGATTGCTGCCGGGACTTTTAAGAATCTATGGAGAGTGTGGAGAAATAGGCGTATACACCTAAAGACTAAAATTAGGCTGTATAATAGTTTGGTTCTTTCTAGGGTTAATTATGGTAGTGAAACTTGGACACTTTGTAAACAAGATAACAGGAAACTAGATGCTTTTGATTCCAGATGCTTATGCAGTATCTTGGGCATTAGGTGGTTCAACTTTGTAACTAATGATGAGGTTAGGCAAAGGAGTTTGCAACCTCCTTTAAGCAGCATATTGTGCAGAGAGAGACTCCGTTGGTTTGGCCATGTTGCCCGTATGAATAATTATAGATTGGCGAATACGGTTATGAACAATGTGCCTAAAGGCCTCAGAAAGAAGGGGAGACCTAGGATGCGGTGGGCAGACAATGTCAAACAGGACCTTGTTAGAATTGGTGTGCAGTGGCCAGATGCAGTAGATGTAGCTCAGGATAGACTTGCTTGGAGAACTAAATTGCACCATCTGGTTGGACCTCCGTAGCCCATGGCTGCTTGAGGATGATGATGATGAAGTTGATTAATATTATAACTTCTTTTCAAATAACTGAAAAAAATAGCAATAATAATAATAAACTATTACCTCCCAAGCATTGTATCTGGATGAGCAGCAAACAGAGCTGGATCAACAATAAAACGTGTGTTATCTACAACTAAAGTAACACGTTCATCACTAGTGGTAGTGGTAGAAACCAAATTCTGATTTGCTGCTGGCATGCTTCCTGGTGCAGACGTCTGTATGACACACTCTGTATTGGAATTATTTCCAGCTATGCTACTACAATGATCTGGAAGATGATTGCGTGCTGGACCCAAATGCTGCTGACTATGATAAGAACGAGATCTGAAATACAAAGTAAACAATATTAATATGTTGCTCCCTGTCAGCAGATACACTGAAGTGCCATTGAATTAGGGATAGGAGACATCATCCAAATTCAGTACCACAAGTCCTGCATTTGCATGCAACTGTGTGGCTGAAACTCTGGTCATATATAGCTGTTAGCTTTGGCTTCCCCAAGCATTTATCGTGAGAAGTGTAATGGGAAAGGCACAGAATTTAGATGCATTTGACAGAGGGCAGATCGTAGGTACCCAACAGATGGGACACTCAATCAGCAAAATTGTCAATGAACTTGGATTTTTCTTGTACAACAATTTCAAGAGTGTTCCGGGAATATAAAACTTCCGGTAAAAAAAAAAAAAACAAGCACCTGGACAAACTGCAAAGGACAACCAGTCTTGAATGATTGTTGGGCTTCGCCATCTGACCTGAATCATAACAGAACCAGATAGGGAACCCAATTGGGGCCAGATATTATCTGAAATCACCTCCCCCCATCTGAACATGGGTTCCAGCTGGGAAGTCAGTGCATGGACCGTGGGTTGCTCACTTCATCATCTCAGCTTCGAGAGCTGCTGACATACGAGAGTCCCACTTCTAACAGCACAACACTGGGTGCACCATCTTGCCTGGGCTAAAGAGCATCAAAACTGGACCACTGAAAATTGGCAATGGATAGCCTGGTGTGATGAATCCTGATTTGAACTTTATCGTACCGATGGGAGACTGAGGGTGTAGCACCAACCCATGAAGCCATGGATCCTACATGTCAGGTTGGAACAGTACAAGTTGCTGGTGGCTCAGTGATGGCCTGAGGTGTCTTCAGTTGGACGTCTGCTAGACCTTTGGTACATGTACCGATGACTCTCAATGCATCCCGGCATGTAGAACTCGTGGCTGACCATTTACACCCATTTACGGCCATCATGCATCGCAATGGAAATGGTGTCTTACCAGCAAGACAACTGTTCATATCACAGCTCCAGGTTGGCTACTGCATGGTTGCAGGAGCATTCTGCTGACTTTGAAATAATGAATTGGCCACCTAGAAGCCCAGATTTAAATCCCATCAAAAATCTTTGGAATACCATCAAGCAGAGTGTTTGGGCCCATGTCCCATCAGCAACAATCTTGAGAGAATTGTGGACAGCTCTGGAAGATGCTTGGGTCGCCATACCTGTGGAACATTTATGCAAGCTTGTGAAGTCCTTGCTTCATAGTGTGGTGGCCATTATCAGGATCAGAGGGGGTCCAACATGTTACTAGGGTGCTATCCTAATTCAATGGCACTTCAGTGTATTAAGTGAATTCATAAAGGGTAGAATAATAACAATCTTATGAAAAACTATATTAATTTAATTACAATGATGTTAAAACAAACAGTAAATGTTACCTTAAGTTAAAGTTATTAGAAATTTTCTCTATAGTTTCTATAGTTCTCATTCTTTACATGGCAAAACAAAGATATATGAATCAAATATCATATTGATACACCAGCCTAAATAAGGTTATGATGGTAAAAAAGTGTAACCAGGAGGTCCCGAGTTCAAGTCCAGGAGGCAGATTGGTAGTTTTTCACACTTTTCTTAACAAATGTCAACTGTGACAAACACTTTAGTGAGTTCTATTTGTTATCAATTGGTTACCACCAGAGGTGAACATGGTTAAAACATCCTGTGATTTAATGCCAGTTGAAACAATAGCTTCATAACCTACTATCATTCCTACTATCAAACAGCTATCATAACTTAATAGGCTATGATAGTAGGTATTGCCTTAGTTCAACTGGTAGAGCATCTGACATGCAACCAGGAGGTTTCTAGTTCCATGTTCAGGAGGTGGATTTCTCTAGACTTGCTTTCTTATCAAGTATCAGTTTTTAAGTGACTGGTATCTCAGCTACCAGTCACTTGATTGGGGAAAGATTGATCAGCAGTCAATAGTCCAGAGTGGATCTGATGTTATCTAGACATCATCATCAAGCAGCCATGGGCTATGGAGGTCCAACCAGACAGTGCAATTTAGTTCTCCAAGCATATCTGTTCTAAGCTATATCTGCTGCATCCAGCCACTGCACACCAATTCTGACAAGGTCCTGTTTGACACTGTCTGCCCACCGTATCCTAGGTCTCCCCTTCCTTCTGAGCCTCTAGGCACACTGTTCATAACCCTATTTGCACAATCTATAATTATCCATATCGGCAACATGGCCAAACCAGCGGAGTCTCTCTCTGCACAATATGCTGCTTAAAGGAGGTTGCAGACTCCTTTGCCTAACCTCATCATTAGTTACAAAGTTAAACCACCTAATACCCAAGATACTACGTAAACATCTAGTTTCCTCTTATCTTGTTTACACAGCATCCAAGTTTCACTACCATAACTAACCCTAGAAAGAACCAAACTATTATACAGTCTAATTTTAGTCTTTAGGTGTATACGCCTATTTCTCCACACTCTCCATAAATTCTTACAAGTCCCAGCAGCAATCCCTATTCGTCTATTAATCTCATGCCGCACATCACCAGTATCTGTTACATAGCTCCCAAGGTAATTAAACTGTGACACCTGCTCAAGACTGCAAACATTCAGATGAACTGAATCACAACCTGCCTGGCCAATTTTCATCACTTTAGTTTTCTCTCTGTTTATAACCAAACCTACTCTACTACCAGTCTCATCAACAGCTCAAATGAAAGAGTTCATCTCATCAACATCAATTGCCAAAAAGGCTAAATCAGCAGCATAATCTAAATCAGAAATTTTCGTATCTCCAGCCCATTTAAGGCCAAAATCTTTCCCTTGAAGTGAATTTCGCATAACATAATCAATAACCAAACTAAAGAGAAAAGGAGACAAAATGCACCCTTGTCGAACACCAGAAGTAACGCTAAACCAATTGTTACAAGACTTACCAACTCTCACACATGACTCAGTGTTATTATAGAGAGCTTTCATTATGTTAACTAACTTGTCTGGTATACCATATGATCTCACAATCAACCACAAATTATGACGATTAACAGAGTCGAAAGCCTTTTTGAAATCAACAAAGCTAGCAACCAAAGGTTTCTGAAACTCTAAACATTTCTCAAGAATCTGCCTAAGTGAAAATATCTGATCCACACATCCCCTACCACTTCTGAATCCACACTTCTCATCACACAATTGCCTGTCAACCAGATTCTTAAATCTATTAAGCACAATCATGGAAAGAACTTTACCTGGAAGAGGAAGTAGACTGATACCCCTATAGTTATCACAAGATGCGATCACCTTTTTTTGAAAATAGGGATAACAATAGCTCTGGTAAAATCCTTAGGAACCATGCTTTATCATAAAAGATATTCAAAATTTCAGTCATTCAAGTGGTAACCGAAACATTCCCAGCTCTAAGCATTTCAGTAGTAATTTCACCTACCCCTGGGGATTTATGAAATTTAAGTTTAGAAATAGCCAAAATAACTTCAGACTGTGTTATATTGCGAACATTAAAGCCATCAATGCATCTATCATCATTGCAAACAATGGGAATAGAACTAACCACATTGTTTAGAATATCACTGACATGCTCAGCCCACCTAGCCATGACAGAATCCTCAACTTCTATAACCTTACCTTGTTTATCCTTCAATCCCTGTATGCCTGTCCGTTTTCTACCACACAAAACATTAACTATCTGGTATAGCTCTCTGCTATTGTGCTGCCTAACTGCTTCCTCAGCTTTGTCAGCCAAGCCATCAAGCCAAAGATTCTTATCAGTAGCTAACTGATCCTTTACACGTTTATTAAGCTCTCTGATATCCTTTATATTAGGACTAGTAGGGTACTGATTAAGGACATTCCTGCAGTTCCTTCTTTCTGAAATAAGCTCCAGTGCCTTATCACTTAAATAATTCTTCCTCCTCTGCTCCTTTTTTCCTAAAGGAGTACTGTAAGTTTCCAAAAAAGCCTGTTTAAAATGGCCTCATTCTTCCTCAACTTCAGTAGTAAGCATACCATGACTGTCATAATGACTAAGTAACCTATCATGGTAAGCTTTGGCTATAACTGGGTCTTTCAGAGCTTCAGTATTAAAAGTAAATTTTTTAACCCTAGCACAACACTTTTTAAGTTTAAGTTGCAAGACACTTTTAACAAGGTAATGGTCAGATCCAATTTCAGCTCCCGTATATGACCTGGTATTCCTAACAGAACTAGCCCATTTGCTGTTAATTAATATGTAATCAATCATATTCTTATGCAGCCCATCAGGTGAAACCCATGTGTATTTATGTATGTTGTGGTGTTTGTAATATGTGTTAGTTATTCTGAAACCATTGAGTTTACTTACCTGTAGGAGACGTTGTCCATTGCCATTGCAGCTACCAATACCAAAAGGTCCTATCACCCCTCCCCAAAGGTTAGAGTCAGTACCAACTTTGACATTGAAGTCACCTAGAACAAGGGTAATATCTCCTTTCTTGACAGAATTCAAAATATCCTGAAGTTGTCTGTAAAACCTATCCTTCTCATCCTCATCAGCATCCTCAGTGGGAGCATATCAGCAGATAAAATTCAAGTCTTTAATGCTTGTCTGAAATTTTGCTGTAAGAAACCTTTCATTAATGCACTCATATCCTAGAAGAGTATTACTAGCATGTCTACTGAGCAGCAGACCCACGGCCTTGGTAATGCTTTCCATCCTCCCTCCCTGTAAAGAGAAATTTAAAGTTATTTTTAAGTATCTCACCTTTACCTGTCCATCTGATCTCTTGCAAGCCTAGAATATCTAGGTTATAGTGTTGGAATTCCTGCATGAGGACATCAAGAGAATAATCTCTATGTAATGTCCTCACGTTCCACATTCCTGCAGACAGAAAATGATTAGTAGGATTTTTAAATAAACTAGGCTTATTGAGATATGTAGGGACAACAATATCAAACAGCCCCCTGATCGGAGGCATGGGGCAAAGACCTGTTCCTCCTCCGCTTAAGGCTGAAGTCACCAATGCTGGTAGGAACTTCAGGCACCACCTTTTCAAGTGGACTTTTTCAAGAGCCATATGGCCTGCCTGAGACACATTACTCCAGTTTAGGCTTGACGATGCCCAACTAGCTAAGCAAGGTTCAGGTACCTGCGATGGCCTCTGATTAGAATTATCCACCAGCTGATATAAGGTGGTCTGTAAATGGTAGCTAGGTAGTCACTGGAAGGAGAGCTATGCACCAATCCCCTGTGATGATGCATAGAACCGGCCAGGCCTAGCACCTAATGTCCAACCCCGCCTTCTCGTGGTGCGGACCGTTAGTAACTTTCAAAAGAGATACTCTCTTGTGGAAGTGAACGGAAGGGGAGGGCTGCCAGATTAGTGTGGCGTACTGATCTGGACAACTATGGCTACTTTTCTTTTTTTCTACCCTGCTGAGGAGTGGTCAACCACACAGGGTCCTGGTGCTGACCATATAAACCTACTGGACTGGACAGATATATGGCTCTGAGCTTGATTATGGATCCTGATTTTGCTGCACTGGTGGGCTTCTGTGGAGGGAAAATCTTCCGCTGTGTTTTCTTTTTGTTTGTGGGTTGACAGCCCCAAGTGAATAGATCCACAGGATATGTTTATCAGCTGGTGGATAATCCTGAGCAGAAGTCATCGCAGGCACCTGAACTCTTTGCTTCTATTGGCATCGTCAAATTCTACATTGGAGGAAGTCTTCCAGTGTAGATGGCTTCAGCCTTTAGTAGTGGGGGAACGGGTCTTTGCCCCATGTCTGCGATTAGGGGGCTGTTTGATATTGTCGGCATTCCCTCTCTCAATAAACATAGTTTCTTTAAACATCCCACTAACCATTTTCTCTCCATAGGTAGTTGGAATGTGAGGACTCTGCACAGAGCTTTTTCTCTTGATGTCCTCACACAAGAATTCCACCGTTATAATTTAGATATTCTCGGCTTGCAAGAGACCAGATGGACAGATAAAGGTCAGATTCTTAAAAATAATCTTAAATTTCTCTTTTCAGGGAGGGACGACAAAAAGCATCACCAAGGCGTGGGTCTGCTTCTCAGCAGACACGCTAGTGATGCTCTTCTAGGATATGAGTGCATTAATGAAAGGTTTCTTACAGCAAAATTTCAGACAAGCGTTAAAGACTTGAATGTTATCTGCTGTTATGCCCCCACTGAGGATGCCCATGAGGATGAGAAGGATAGGTTTTATGAACAACTTCAGGATATTTTGAATTCTGTCAAGAAAGGAGATATTACCCTTGTTCTTGGTGACTTCAATGCCAAAGTTGGTACTGACTCTGACCTTTGGGGAGGAGTAATAGGCCCTTTTGGTATTGGTAGCTGCAATAGCAATGGGCAACGTCTCCTACAGGTAAGTAAACTCAATGGATTCAGAATAACTAACACTTATTACAAACACCGCGACATACATAAGTACACATGGGTTTCACCTGATGGGCTGCATAAGAATATGATTGATTACATATTAATTAACAGCAAATGGACTAGTTCTGTTAGGAATACCAGGGCATATAGGGGAGCTGAAATTGGATCTGACCATTACCTTGTTAAAAGTGTGTTGCAACTTAAACTTAAAAAGTGTTGTGCTAGGGTTAAAAAATTTACTTTTAATACTGAAGCTCTGAAAGATCCAGTTATAGCCGAAGCTTACCATGATAGGTTACTTAGTCATTATGACAGTCATGGTTTGCTTACTACTGAAGTTGAGGAAGAATGGGATCATTTTAAACAGGCTTTTTTGGACACTAACAGTACTCTTTTAGGAAAAAAGGAGCAGAAGAGGCAAAATTATCTGAGTGATAAGGCACTTGAGCTTATTTCGGAAAGAAAGAACTGCAGGAATGCCCTTAATCAATACCCTACTAGTCCTAATAGAAAGCATTACAGAGACCTTAATAAACTTGTAAAGGATCAGTTAGCTGCTGATAAAAATTTTTGGCTTGATGGTTTGGCTGACAAAGCCGAGGAAGCAGTTAGACAGCACAACAGCAGAGAGCTGTACCAGATAGTTAATGTTTTGTGTGGTAGAAAACGGACAGGCATACAAGGATTGAAGGATAAACAAGGTAAGGTTATAGAAGGGGAGGATTCTGTCATGGCTAGGTGGGCTGAGCATTTCAGTGATGTTCTAAACAATGTAGTTAGTTCTACTCCCATTGTTTGCAATGATGATAGATGCATTGGTGGCTTTAATGTTGGCCCTATAACACAATCTGAAGTTAGTTTGGCTGTTTCTAAACTTAAACTTCATAAATCCCCAGGGGTAGATGAAATTACTACGGAAATGCTTAGAGCTGGGAATGTTTCGGTTACCACTTGGATGACTGAAATTCTGAATATCTTTTATGATAAAGGCATGGTTCCTAAGGATTTTACCAGAGCTATTGTTATCCCTATTTTCAAAAAAGGTGATCGCAGTTCTTGTGATAACTATAGGGGTATCAGCCTACTCTCTGTTCCAGGTAAAGTTCTTTCCATGATTGTGCTTAATAGAATTAAGAATCTGGTTGACAGGCAATTGCGTGATGAGCAATGTGGATTCAGAAGTGGTAGGGGATGTGTAGATCAGATATTTTCACTTAGGCAGATTCTTGAGAAATGTTTAGAGTTTCAGAAACCTTTGGTTGCTAGCTTTGTTGATTTCAAAAAGGCTTTCGACTCTGTTGATCGTCATAATTTGTGGTTGATTGTGAGATCATATGGTATACCAGACAAGTTAGTTAACATTATGAAAGCTCTCTATAATAACACTGAGTCGTGTGTGAGAGTTGGTAAGGCTTGTAGCAATTGGTTTAGCATTACTTCTGGTGTTCGACAAGGGTGCATTTTGTCTCCTTTTCTCTTTAGCTTGGTTATTGATTATGTTATGCGAAATTCACTTCAAGGGAAAGATTTTGGCCTTAAATGGGCTGGAGATAGGAAAATTTCTGATTTAGATTATGCTGATGATTTAGCCCTTCTGGCAAATGATGTTGATGAGATGAACTCTTTCATTCGAGCCGTTGATGAGACTGGTAGTAGAGTAGGTTTGGTTATAAACAGAGAGAAAACTAAAGTGATGAAAATTGGTCAGGCAGGCTGTGATTCAGTTAATCTGAATGGTTGCAGTCTTGAGCAGGTGTCACAGTTTAATTATCTTGGGAGCTATGTAACAGATAATGGTGATGTGCGGCATGAGATTAACAGACGAATAGGGATTGCTGCTGGGACTTTTAAGAATCTATGGAGAGTGTGGAGAAATAGGCGTATACACCTAAAGACTAAAATTAGACTGTATAATAGTTTGGTTCTTTCTAGGGTTAGTTATGGTAGTGAAACTTGGACACTTTGTAAACAAGATAACAGGAAACTAGATGCTTTTGATTCCAGATGCTTACGCAGTATCTTGGGCATTAGGTGGTTCAACTTTGTAACTAATGATGAGATTAGGAAAAGGAGTTTGCAACCTCCTTTAAGCAGCATATTGTGCAGAGAGAGACTCCGTTGGTTTGGCCATGTTGCCCGTATGAA
Source organism: Ryuthela nishihirai (assembly GCA_038380435.1). NCBI lineage: Eukaryota > Metazoa > Arthropoda > Arachnida > Araneae > Heptathelidae > Ryuthela > Ryuthela nishihirai. The sequence continues at coordinate 6,417,559 of JAWZYU010000004.1, forward strand.
TAATTATAGATTGGCGAATAGGGTTATGAACAGTGTGCCTAAAGGCCTCAGAAAGAAGGGGAGACCTAGGATGCGGTGGGCAGACAATGTCAAACAGGACCTTGTTAGAATTGGTGTGCAGTGGCCAGATGCAGTAGATGTAGCTCAGGATAGACTTGCTTGGAGAACTAAATTGCACGGTCTGGTTGGACCTCCGTAGCCCATGGCTGCTTGAGGATGATGATGATGATGATGATATAAGGTATCCCATGCCTCTGTTCACTTAGGGTTGGCAACCCAGAAGCAAACAGAAAACACAGCGGCAGACTCTCCCTTAACAGAGGCCCACCAGTGCAGCAAGTCCAGGATCAATAATCAAGCTCAAATCCATAACAAGTCCAGTCTAGTAGGTATAAATGGTCAGCACCAGGACCCTGTGAAGTTGACCACACCTCAGTAGGGTTGAAAAAAAAAGAAAAAAGTTGCCATAGATGATCAGATCAGTAGGCCATACTGAACTGGCAGCCCTCCCCTTCCGTTCCCTTCCAAAAGAGAATATCTCTTTTGAAAGGTACTAATGGCCTGCACCACGAGAAGGCGTGGTCGGACATTAGGTGCTAGACCTGGCCGGTTCTGTGCATCATCACTAGGGACTGGTACACAGCTCTCTTTCCAGTTTATGCGTAGCTACTACTAAGTTCATAAACTACACGAACAGTTAAAGACAATTTTTCCTGTATTGAAGGTTATGCAAAATGCTCAAACATTTTGCATAACCTTCAAGAAAGTTTTATATTTAAGATATGAATGTGCAATGATAGATACATGAGTATATCATTATCTTCCTCATAAAAGAGCTACCTAAAATATTTGCAAAATTAAGATACTTAGCATTTAGAATAGTGTTGCATTTCTATGCATTCTGACAAAATGGCATATGTATTCTACTGTTGTATGTCATTTTTAGGATCTAATTTAGGGACATGTTTCAATTATCTAAGTTAAAATTTTCTAAGAATCTGTTGCAACTACAGATAAGCCTGTTTGTAAATTATTTTTGTTATACCTGACTGAGATGGTGGTGTTTCAAGTACCGATATGAGGAAAATAATATACTTATTCACGAAAGCAATATTTTAAGTCAAAGCATACTTCAAATACTTTCAACATAATTAGTTAATTTCCACATGGCACCATTTGTGACCTTGCAGATGTCAATTTGGTGGGTCATCCATTCTTCTTTGTTTTGAAACACTACCTGTTTCTTTGAACCGATTAAACTATTGTGTGATGTTATTCTCATGTCGAAGATCCTTCTTAAATTCTCACCTAAGTGCACTTTGAACATAAGGACTGATTTTATGCTCAGCTAGCAAAACACACAACAGCCTTTTCCTTTGGAGTAAACATGACTAGATGACCACACACATTGAGAGTGTAGAGATTTTTCTCTGCCAAACTCCCCGCCCTGCCTACAGTGAATAGGGGTCAATGTTGGTCTTCAAAAGGCCGCCGTCCATCAGATGGGACGTTAAGCCATGGTGGGAGAGACCACCATGTGTGGGAGAGATGTTAAGACGTCACTCCCACACACGGGAAAACACATGTGTGGGATGTTAGAAGAACATTAAGAACATGCTGGATGGCCTTGACGGGAGGCTTGCACCCTTTTCCCAACAGCTGTCCAGTGGGTCCCCTCACCCAAGCATCCATGAAACCACGATAGCTTCGAACTTGGTCATCTGTCTCAAATAACTGATATTTAAGTAGCGAATACCATGTAGTCAAAAAGATAGGTTTTACGGACAACTACAGAATATTTTGAATTCAGTCAAGAAAGGAGATATTACCCTTGTTCTAGGTGACTTCAATGCCAAAGTTGGTACTGACTCTGATCTTTGGGGAGGGGTGATAGGCCTTTTTGGTATTGGTAGCTGCAATGGTAATGGGCAACGTCTCCTACAGGTAAGTAAACTCAATGGTTTCAGAATAACTAACACATATTACAAACACCGCGACATCCATAAGTACACAAGGGTTTCACCTGATGGGCTGCATAGGAATATGATTGATTATATATTAATTAACAGCATATGGGCTAGTTCTGTTAGAAATACCAGGGCATATAGGGGAGCTGAAATTGGATCTGACCATTACCTTGTTAAAAGTGTCTTGCAACTTAAACTTAAAAAGTGTTGTGCTAGGGTTAAAAAATTTACTTTTAATACTGATGCTCTGAAAGACCCAGTTATAGCTAGAGCTTACCATGATAGGTTACTTAGTCATTATGACAATCATGGTATGCTTACTACTGATGTTGAGGAAGAATGGGATCATTTTAAACAGGCTTTTTTGGACACTAACAGTACTCTATTAGGAAAAAAGGAGCAGAAGAGTCAGAATTATTTAAGTGATAAGGCAATTGAGCTTATTTCTGAAAGAAGGAACTGCAGGAATGTCCTTAATCAGTACCCTACTAGTCCTAATAGAAAAGATTACGGAGAGCTTAATAAACGTGTAAAGGATCAGTTAGCTACTGATAAAAATCTTTGGCTTGATAGCTTGGCTGACAAAGCTGAGGAAGCAGTTAGGCAGCACAACAGCAGAGAGCTGTACCAGATAGTTAATGTTTTATGTGGTAGAAAACGGACAGACATACAGGGATTGAAGGATAAACAAGGTAAGGTTATAGAAGGTGAGGATTCTCTCATGGCTAGGTGGGCTGAGCATTTCAGTGATGTTCTAAACAATGTGGTTAGTTCTACTCCCATTGTTTGTAATGATGATAGATGCATTGGCAGCTTTAATGTTGGCCCTATAACACAATCTGAAGTTAGTTTGGCTATCTCTAAACTGAAACTTCATAAATCCCCAGGGGTAGATGAAATTGCTACAGAAATGCTCAGAGCTGGGTATGTTTTGGTTATCACTTGGATGACTGAAATTTTGAATAACTTTTATGATAAAGGCATGGTTCCTAAAGATTTTACCAGAGCTATTATTATCCCTATTTTCAAAAAAGGTGATCGCAGTTCTTGTGATAACTATAGGGGTATCAGCTTACTCTCTGTTCCAGGTAAAGTTCTTTCCATGATTGTGCTTAATAGAATTAAGAATCTGGTTGACAGGCAATTGCGTGATGAGCAATGTGGATTCAGAAGTGGTAGGGGATGTGTAGATCAGATATTTTCACTTAGGCAGATTCTTGAGAAATGTTTAGAGTTTCAGAAACCTTTGGTTGCTAGCTTTGTTGATTTCAAAAAGGCTTTCGACTCTGTTGATCGTCATAATTTGTGGTTGATTGTGAGATCATATGGTATACCAGACAAGTTAGTTAACATAATGAAAGCTCTCTATAATAACACTGAGTCATGTGTGAGAGTTGGTAAGTCTTGTAGCAATTGGTTTAGCATTGTGTCTGGTGTTCGACAAGGGTGCATTTTGTCTCCTTTTCTCTTTAGTTTGGTTGTTGATTATGTTATGCGAAATTCACTTCGAGGGAAAGATTTTGGCCTTAAATGGGCTGGAGATAGGAAAATTTCTGATTTAGATTATGCTGATGATTTAGCCCTTTTGGCAAATGATGTTGATGAGATGAACTCTTTCATTCGAGCTGTTGATGAGACTGGTAGTAGAGTAGGTTTGGTTATAAACAGAGAGAAAACTAAAGTGATGAAAACTGGTCAGGCAGGTTGTGATTCAGTTAATCTGAATGGTTGCAGTCTTGAGCAGGTGTCACAGTTTAATTATCTTGGGAGCTATGTAACTGATACTGGTGATGTGCGGCATGAGATTAACAGACGAATAGGTATTGCTGCCGGGACTTTTAAGAATCTATGGAGATTGTGGAGAAATAGGCGTATACACCTAAAGACTAAAATTAGACTGTATAATAGTTTGGTTCTTTCTAGGGTTAGTTATGGTAGTGAAACTTGGACGTTGTGTAAACAAGATAACAGGAAACTAGATGCTTTTGATTCTAGATGCTTACGCAGTATCTTGGGTATTAGGTGGTTTAACTTTGTAACTAATGATGAGGTTAGGCAAAGGAGTCTGCAATCTCCTTTAAGCAGCATATTGTGCAGAGAGAGACTCCGCTGGTTTGGCCATGTTGCCCGTATGGATAATTATAGATTGACGAATAGGGTTATGAACAGTGTGCCTAGAGGCCTCAGAAGGAGGGGGAGGCCTAGGATGCGGTGGGCAGACAATGTCAAACAGGACCTTGTTAGAATTGGTGTGCAGTGGCCAGATGCAGCAGATGTAGCTCAGGACAGATATGCTTGGAGAATTAAACTGCGTGGTCTGGTTGGACCTCCGTAGCCCATGGCTGCTTGAGGATGATGATGATGATGAACTGACTGATTTGATAATAGTAAGCTAATTTAGACGGAAGATACTCTCCCAGCTGCTCTGCAGCCTTAATGTCAGCATACTCATAGGCATCAACCAGCTCACAGGGCTCAAAATTCCAAAGTTTCAAATTTACAGAATTCAACGAATCAAAGATTTCGATAATACTATAGTAATGTAAACGACAGGTACTCACTCCGCAGCTTCAATGTAAGAGTTTTGATAGGCCTCAACCAGCACATGAAGATGGCTTTTGGTGCCATCCATAAGATGTAGTACTGTCCTGTATAGTGGAACGTCGGATGGCATCATTCCATCATATTCAAACACACATTGGGCGAACACAAGATACTATGTGGGGAATGTAACGGTAGCACATCGTGTCCTCTGGTGACTGCTAGTGAAACTGTTTGAGTGAAACAATATAAAGATACAACTTCAATGCGATGCATTTTTGTGTATTCTGAAACAGTGACAGTGCTTCCTGAAACCCCACCATTATTTATCAGACACCCTGTATAATCGATGCATTTTGTCATCATTCATAATATGCTTTGATATCTTATTCCCTTGTTAAAAATAATTATTGTACAAAGATATGATGTGTTTATAAGTTGAAATATGGTCAAGAGTGTCTCAAACATTGCAAATGAATATATAAATAAATATCTTTGTGCTCAGGGCAACACTGGAAAATTGCAGCTTTTTATTAGTAATGAATGTACAACACATGCATATTAAAAAAAAAACAGCATCATTGCAGCCATCATGCTGCATGTAATAAACAATGGCAAAAATATTTTTAGATATCACTCTTTGTTTTTGTTTTTTTTAAATATCGCATGTAAATGGTAGATAGGTAGTCACTGGAAGGAGAGCTATGCACTAATCCCTTGTGACGATGCATAGAACAAGCCAGGCCTAGCACCTCATGTCCGACCCTGCCTTCTCGTGGTGTAGACCATTAGCACTTTTCAAAAGAGATACACTCTTGTGGAAGTGAACTGAAGTGGAGGGCTGCCAGATTAGTGTGGCCTACTGATCTGGACAAATATAGCTACTTTTCTTTTTTTTCTACCCTGCTGAGGAGTGGTCAACCACACAGGGTCCTGGTGCTGACCATATATACCAACCTGAATGGAATTATGGCTCTGAGCTTGACTATGGATCCTGATTTTGCTGCACTGGTGGGCTTCTGTGGAGGGATAATCTTTTGCTGTGTTTTCTGTTTGTTTGTGGGTTGACAGCCCAAAGTGAATAGATTCACAGGATATGTTTATCAGCTGGTGGATAATCCTGAGTAGAAATCATTGCAGGCACCTTGAACTCTTTGCTTCTACTGGCATCATCAAATTCTACATTGGAGGAAGTCTTCCAGTGTAGATGGCTTCAGTCTTTAGTGGTGGGGGAACGGGTCTTTACCCCATGTCTGCGATTAGGGGGCTGTTTGATATTGTCGCCATTTCCTCTCTCAATAAACATAGTTTCTTTAAACATCCCACTAACCATTTTCTCTCCATAGGTAGTTGGAATGTGAGGACTCTGCACAGAGCTTTTTTTCTTGATGTCCTCACACAAGAATTCCATCGTCATAATTTAGATATTCTTGGCTTGCAAGAGACCAGATGGACAGATAAAGGTCAGATTCTTAAAAAAAATCTTAAATTTCTCTTTTCAGGGAGGAACGATAATAAACATCACCAAGGCGTGGGTCTGCTTCTCAGCAGACATGCTAGTGATGCTCTTCTAGGATACGAGTGCATTAATGAAAGGTTTCTTACAGCAAAATTTCAGACAAGCGTTAAAGACTTGAATGTTATATGTTGTTATGCCCCCACTCAGGATGCCGATGAGGATGAGAAGGATAGGTTTTACAGACAACTTCAGGATATTTTGAATTCTGTCAAAATAAGGAGATATTACTATTGTTCTAGGTGACTTCAATGCCAAAGTTGGTACTGACTCTGACCTTTGGGGAGGAGTAATAGGCCCTTTTGGTATTGGTAGCTGCAATGGCAATGGGTTGGGTTGTTTTACCTCTGAGCGGCACTTTTTTGCACACCATGGGCTAAATGGCCAGATCGCAAGGAACCCGAAGGCTCAGAGAAGGTTGGGGGAGGGTACCCATTGCAACAGCTGTTGGGAGACAGATGGTAGCCTCCCATCAAGGCCATCCAGCGTGTTCTTTAACGTGCACAGGGTATGGCTCTCCTGCACACGGGGTCACAGCTTAACATCTCATCCGACAGAAGCAGCCTTTCCAAGCCCATCGGTTCCAAGCCCCCTACTGACCGTGGGCAGGGCAGGAAATTTTGCGGAGATAAATCTCAATGCTGCCCCAGCTGGGACTCAAACCTGGAAACTGCAGATTATGAGCCTGGGCCGCTACCGACTGAGCCACCCCCGCCCCGCAATGTCTCCTATAGCTAAGTAAACTTAATGGTTTGAGAACAACACTTATTACAAACACCGTGACATGCATAAGTACACATGGGTTTCACCAGATGTGCTGCATTAGAATATGATAGATTATATATTATTAACAGCAAATGGGCTAGTTCTGTTAGGAATACCAGGTCATATAGGGGAGCTAAAATTGGATCTGACCATTACCTTGTTAAAAGTGTCTTGCAACTTAAAAAGTGTTGTTCTAAGGTTAAAAAATTTGCCTTTAATTCTGAAGCTTTGAAAGACCCAGTTACAGCTAAAGCTTACCATAATAGGTTACTTAGTCATTATGACAGTCATGGTTCGTTTGCTACTGAAGTTGAGGAAGAATAGGACCAATTTAAACAGGCTTTTCTTGAAATCAACAGTACTCTGTTAGGAAAAAAGGAGCAGAGGAGGCAGAATTATTTTAGCGACAAGGCACTTACGCTTATTTCAGAAAGAAAGAACTGCAGTAATGTCCTTTATCAATACGTCCTATAAGCATTACAGAGAGCTTAATAAATGTGTAAAGGATCAGTTAGCTCAGGCATGTCCAACCCATGGCCCGCATGTGACCCTGGACGGTTAGTAATGTGGCCCACAAAATTGTAAAGTTTGTGTGTTTACGACAGAAGTTTTCAACATGATTATGTGATTTTCAGCGAGTTTTTTTGACTCAATGGTGCAGTGCTAATGTCACCAGTGCCTGTCAGACACGGTCAGTCAAATCGAATCCGAAGCATGCATCAGATGTGACATGCACTTGTGGTGACTTGGCAAATAAAAGACCTTTGTTGGTATTTATACAGTATAATATAATTCAAAATAATGTTAACTTACGACATATTTAATGCGATGATTGAAATTGTAACTCATTAACAAACTTAAAAATTTGTGGTTGAGTTTTCGTTAATGCCAACTTCATGTCATTCTCTACATTTATTCTGTTTCTTGTTTTGGTTTTCAATTGAAGAAGTGTTGAAAATCCACCATTGCTGCCTGCAAGAAACATGTCTAAGCACCCAGTGCGCATGTATCACTAAGAATCGACCAATCACAAGCTGAGCCCGCATTCCGTAGAGCCAATCACCGAACTGCGCATGAACCTGGACCTCACAACAAGCTAACCCGACGAATGAAAGATCGTTACACATTTACGCAAACAAATCTCTGTGCAGGACGCAATTTTTTGTTTTCCCTTTTAAAAATTTTCATAGCTCACCACTGCCCAGCGACCCCACAGAAAACAATTCGTGACCCCATTTGGGTCGCAACCCATGGGTTGGGAACCACTGATCTAGGGGGTTCAACTTTGTAACTAATGATGAGGTTAGGCAAAGGAATCTGCAACCTCCTTTAAGCAGCATATTGTGCAGAGAGAGACTCCGTTGGTTTGGCCATGTTGCCCATATAGATAATTATAGATCGGCAAATAGGGTTATGAACAGTGTGTCTAAAGGCCTCAGAAAGAGGGGAAGACCTAGGATGCAGTGGGCAGACAATGCCAAACAGGACCTTGTTAGAATTGGTGTGCAGTGACCAGATGCAGCAGATGTAGCTCTGGACAGATATGCTTGGAGAACTAAATTGCACAGTCTGGTTGGACCTTTGTAACCCATGGCTGCTTGAGGATGATGACGATGATTATATACTCTTACTTTAAAGGTTTTTTGACTCAATGGTGCAGTCATTGACTCTCTGGGCCAAACACAAAGATCATTAACATTTGGTGGAAATTACAGAAAGATTTTGGGAAATGGAGTAAATACAGTCACAAACCATTTGACATTCATTACAGAGCTCAGGGACTTTATCAGGTGATGTACTTAAGAGTTTGTTGTTTCATTATTGGCTCTAATTTTCTCAATTTGTTTATAGCATCAAACCATTCATTCTAAAGAGCATGAATGTCGACAAGACCGAGAATCTATTATTGTGCATGACTTATGAGAAATATGGGATGTACATTGGTTTCCTTATTGTTCAGTATGACTGAAGTGTTGGTTTATTATTTTCTTCCATATTCAGAATTACTATTTTCTAAAGATTTGCTTTCATTCAAAATTGTTTCACTAGTTAATGAATGTGAAGTTTGATTCCTTTCACAAGATGCCATATTTACTATTGAAATTCTCGATTGGCAATTTTTAGAAAGCAATAGAAGTGACACATTTCATAAAATCAATCTCAGTAAGCACTCAGAGGTGACTTGATCATTTATCTACAGAGCAGTATATGACAATTCATGCCATCTATTGGTTAAAAGGGGGAAGTCAAAGAAATAACTAGAGCTGACTGTAATTAAATGGGCTTCTTTGGTTAGCTAAGAGCCAAATAGTTTAGCCAATGGGTTATTCTCACCTAATAGGAAACTCATGCTTTTCTTTGATTGGAAGAAATCTATGGTGCCATTTATTGGTCAGGATGGATCAAATATCCTACAGGAAGACATATTTATTAAATATGAAAAAACTTACATTATCAGTCAGAGTGTCAATAATAAGATTGGAAACAAATGCAGACAAATGGGGGCAGGGGTTTTAGCTCAGTCAGTAATAAGCCATGCTCATAATCTGTAGTTCCTAGATTCAAGTTCCACCTAAGCCAGCATCGAGATTTTTTTCTGCTAAACCCTCAATCAGAAAAGGGAAGCTAATGGGCTTTGGAAAGCCATCATTCATCAGATGAGATGTAAAGTCGAGGTCTGTGTGCAGGAGAGTCATATCCTGTGTCTGTTAAAGAGCATGCTGGATGGCCATGACGGGAGACTTCCATCTGTCTCCTAACAGCTGTCCAGTGGGTCACCTTCCCCCAACCTTCTCAGAGTCCTTGTGACCTGACCATTTACTCCATTGCAGGCAAAAAAAGTGCCACTCAGAGGTAAAACATCCAACCCAACCCAAAGACAAATGTACTTTTTAACTTAAAACAAGAATTAACTGATACATGCATTACATGTGGACTGCAACAGTTTGGCACTCCTACCTACAAATAACTTAATTTGTTAATTTGCTCGGTTTCATTTGTTCATCAGAAGCAATGATTACAATGGAGTGTTTTTATTCCTAGAGAGATGGAGTGTTAGTAGTCCATTAGAACTTTTGTCACCTCTGATGGTGGACAATTTTTAGAGATCAGTGATAATGGCAGGGCATATAAAATTTTCATGCGATGTTTAAAGACAATAAGATATTCAATATATTCTCTCAGGAAGTTTTGCTTTCAATTGTATCATTGCTGAATTCTCTCTTATTTATAACTTATTAGATATTATAGTAGAAATAAGTAACATACTTATTCTTTGGACCAGAGCTCTGTGCAACCTTTGAAGTTGCTGGGGCGGGTGAAAGAGGTACATCTCGTTGAACAGAAGTGGCACTGTTGGTAGATGATGTATTATTATACTGGTCCATTCGGCTGACCAAACATGGCTTTAATTTAGGAGAACTGCTGTACCTGCACACAGAAATATAAAGCAGTTTAAAAACTAAATATCTAATATAATAAAATATTACTTTGCATGCAAATAAACTTCCATCATCATCAAGGTTTTAGTAAAAACATTAACAGGTTTACTTTAGAATTTCACTTACACAAATACCTTTGCTTTTCCACATGTGAAATACTATTCATTAATTATGAAAAGAAGAGTATTTGCCAAAGACATGCAAAAACTCAATTAAAATTTTGTAGTTTTAAATTTTCTGAACCCATGACCTCCTGATGACATGTCAGGTGCTCTGAACGCTGAGCTACTAGCCGCTGATCAGTCTCTCCTCCTTTGCTGATATTATGCTATACACCATCTGGTCAATCACTGTTTTTTGAGTGCATTTGGGGCATCTGTCAAAGTTTGAAATCAAATCTGCACTGTTTCTACAAAAAATTAAAAAAAAACTTCCCTAATATGCAAACTAAAACTTCTTCATAAGCCAGAAAATGTGCAGCCACTAAAAATGGAATGCTTTTGCCATCGTGCTGCTTTTGCAACTGCCTATATCTTGTATGTCCTTCTATCAATAAACAAGAGCACTCCAAATCTTTATGATTTTTTGCTTTCCAAAATGTGTAGCAAATAGCAATTACATATATTTCTAGAGTTGGGTTGTTTTACCTCTGAGTGGCACCTTTTTGCACACAGTGAGCTAAATAGTCAGGTCACAAGGACCCAGAGAAGGTTGGGGAGAGGACTCACTGAACAGCTCTTAGGAGACAGATGGTAGTGTCCCATCAAGTGTGCTCTTTAATGTGCACAGGGTAGGGCTTTCTCATACACAGGGCCACAGTTTAATGTCCCATCCAATGGATAGCAGCCTTTCTAGGCCCATCGATGTTCCCTACTGACCGAGGGCATGAAGTTTTTCAGAGATTGATCTCAACGCTGGCCCAGGCGGGACTTGAACTGGTAACTGCAGATTACAAGCCTGGTGCTCTACCAACTGAGCCACCTCCACCCATAAATTTCTAGATACAGAAATTTATTAAAATGCACTTGTGATATGCCTATAACAGGAAGAGTGCATTTGGCTTATGGCTATTGATTGGACTCATAATAATGGAAAGGTACACCTAAAAGGCTTAACATTTGAATATTTTTTTTATTTCTCCATAAAATTTTATTTTCAGAATTAACTAGACATCTTTAAATTTTATGAAATTTGATGCTCTTAAATTGTGTTGCCTTGAGTGGCTGCCTCACCTCATGGCCCTCGCTCAGAGCACCAGTCTTCAAGCACTAGTCATTTCCAATTTTAAATTTGATCATTTTCATGTCAGAAAATGCTGATTTAGTCAAGTACATCGACCCAAAGCATGATATTATATATTTTGAGCTGCACATCTCGAATTTGGGCATTTTTCTTTTGTATAGTACCAAATAATATCCTCTCTTGACTTCTGGGTAAACATAATTTCATGTCAATTATTCCTATTTCTGTTTCTGCATTAAAGGCACTATCGAGCAAAAAGTATGCTATGATCAACTGGTAGTTCAAGATCATGGGATTGAGGGGTTAAACACCACCTATCTGTACTAAACACAACTTCTTTGCATCATAAAATTTTGTTTGACACTTTCATTCAACACCTAACTCATAATTGTAGGCCCCCACATTTGGAAGATATAGTGGAACAATTATTTTCATATCTCCCCTTTTTTTAGGGAGTGGGTGGGGAAAGCATGAGGGGGAGGGGTCAATTTTGTGTAGTGTATGACACTCCCCAGGTCACAAGCTTACATTTGGCACACTGCTTGTTACTTTTGGCACTCGCTTTCTGGACATACAGAAGAACTGTTTTAATATTTCTCTTTTTTTAGGGGAGAAGAAAGCAGGTGGAGTCAATTTTTTATAGCCTATGACATTCCCAAACGTAACAAGCTTTTATTTGACACATAAATTATTAAGTTTCTCCACCACATTCAAAAGTTATGGTGGGGCATGTTTCAACAAACACACAAACCAGCAAATATCAAGCAAAAAGCAATAAGATGGGTGAATATAAATAAATTAAAAAAAATACCCATCTTCCTATATGCGTCCTAAAAACTAGAAAATAAACCTAAAGCAAATCGATGTTGCAATCAGTCACTAAGTTCATATTCACTTCAAAGGAAGATAGGGCATCAATTTACATACTCAACAAGATTGGCGGCAACCTATCCTCCTTTGAAGTGAATACGAACTCAGTGACTGATTGCACCATCAGTATGCTTCAGGATTATTTTCTACTTTTACAGTGCACATAGGAAGACAGATATTTTTTAAATTTTAATTTATATTTTTTTCTTCATCACTAAAAACACCTACCACATTTTCCTCTCTTTTGGAGTCGACACATTATTTAATTTGAAATATGGCACGTTAAGGTAAGGCAATCTTGTTGAGTAGGTTAATCAGTGCCCTATATTCGTTTGAAGTGAATACAAACTCAGTGACTGATTGCACCATCGATAAGTTTTAGGTTTCTTTTCTATGTTTCAGAATGCATATGGAAAGATGGGTATTCATATTTTTTTAAAATTTATTTGTATTTATTCTTTGTCACTAAAAACACCTACCTTCAGAAACTTTCATTTGATATATAACTCACAAATATTAACCACATTTTTTTACCCCTTTGTCTTCTGTGTCTCTTACCCCTTGTGTCATCTGGAGTCATGTTTGAGGTAGCCCATGACATTTGAGATGTCGCAAGCATTAATAGCATTAATTTTGAGATATAACTCATTAAGGTCAACCCTCACGAAAATTACCTCCTTTTTTTGAGGTGTATGTGTGTGGAGAATGATGGGGTGAAAATTTCAAAACAGTCTACGATGGTCCTCATATGAGTCTTTATTTGACACCTAACTTGTAATTATAGACCATTGCATTCAGAAAATATAGTGGAACAATCGTTTTCATATTTCCCCATTTTTAGGGAAGAAGAAGGGGGTGGAAATTTTTTAGCCTGTAACATTTCCCATGTCACAAGCTTTTATTTGATGCATAGCTTGTTATTTTTGCCCATCACATTCCTAACATATAAAGGAAGAATAATTTTCACATTCCCTTCTTTTAGAGAGGAAGAAAGCATTGACGGGTCAAATTTTTTTATAGCCTATGAAACTCCCCACATCACAAGCTTTCTTCATCATCCTCAAGCAGCCATGGGCTATGGAGGTCCAACCAGACAGGGAAATTTAATTCTCCAAGCATATCTGTCCTGAGCTACAGGGCTTTATCAAAATAATGGAAACACCGATGGTGACTGGAGCATATGTAATGCGCCATATGCATATCACAGGGACAACGTCACCCTCGATGTGAAGTATATAAAGGGGAAAAAGTACTGTTGGCTATCATGTAGCAGTGTCACAGGCTCAGGTGAAACAGCTGTTGTGGTGTAATTGTTGACAATGTAAGATCTTAGTGACCTCCAAAACTGTATGATCATTGGTGTGCATCTTGCAGGAGCTTCAGTAACCAGAATGGCAGAAAGAGTACTGTTTGTTGCCAGATGTTCAGCAACCACGGCTAACCCTGTTTCCGTCTCACGACACTACCAAGTTAAAGGAAAGCCGTGACTATCTAGAGTCGGGGGCAAGAATGCGCCATATAGATGCACCTCATCCCCGACCTCACATGGCAGCAGTCCTATAAAAGGAAAGCTAACCACCGGTAGAAACCTGAAATTTAATATGTTCCCCGGTTAGCCATGGATGTGTAGATCCAAGTTCGCTCGGCATCCAGGGTGGAGACTCTTAGTGAGGCCCAGACTTTGAAAGAGCTCGTGCCTATTAGTTGGCTCAATCCTTTCGGCCGTGCCCTTGAACTGCTCCACGGAGCTCCTGATAGTGAGGTCTAGACACCGTCACCATCCAACCGGCACGTCCAACCAGTCGGCGATGTCTTCGACCTCGGTTGTTCTTGGCTCTGTCCAACCGGGGACCCAATCCGGTCGGCAAAGCCTTCGACCGGGTGCTGGGCCCAAAGTCCCCCCCCTACCACCACGACAAAGTAGTCCCCTATTGGGGGGGGGCAGAAAAAGTAAGCGTAACACGAGGAATTGTATCGAAGATTATGACTTTAATTATCAAAATTTTATTATCAAAAAGGGCAGGCCATTGCCTCCAAATGTGCAAATTGTGAACACCATACGAAGTTGTCAGATAGGGATAGGTGAATGTCGGCACAGATTGTACAACGGAAGCACAAGACCATGGCACCACAAATAGCAGTAAAGTTGAACACCAGTCGGAATGATCCCGTTTCCGTCATAACAGTTCATCGGAAACTTCATCATGTGGTATTTATGGCCATGCTGTAATCCACAAATGCACATAAAAACTGGAATGCTAAAGACTGGCAACATATCATCTGGTCTAATGAATCGTGCTACACATTGTTTCCCACCACTGGAAGAGTGTACATCTGGCAAAAACCTGCAGAAGCATACCATCCCGACTGTGAAGAATGGAGGTGGATCCCTGATGCTGTTGAGTGCTTAGCATGGCATTCCTTAGGACTATTTGTTATTCTGCAGGGTCGTGTCATATCTGCAATGTACGAATCCATTCTCAGGGACTACTTGCACCCAATTTTGTGGGCATTGTTCCCTAATGACTGTCCCTGGTTTCATGCTGATAATGTACCCATGTATTGTGCGAAAAATATCAAGTTATGGTTTGCAGAGCATGAGAATGAGGTACAGCAGCTACCCTGGTCACTTCAATCTCCAGATTTCAATATTATTGTACATTTATGGGAATATCTGGAGCACAAAGTCAGATCACACTTTCCATCTCCAACATCACTGGCACAGTTGGGCTATATTTTACAGGAAGAATGGCCCCACATTCAATGACTGTATATGCATGACTTGTATAAGTCTATTCCATGTTGAATTGTATCTGTTCTGAACACCTGAGGTGGACCTATAGCTTATTAATAAAATGTTCTCCACAAACAGTATGAGTTTCTATTACTTTGATAAATCCCTGTAGGCAAGAAAAACATCTATGTCTTATCAGGGTATCGAAAAGTTATATTTGATCCCATCTAAGCAAGCTAAACATTCTTTCACAGGGTTGGGTTGATTTACTTCTGAGTGACGTAACTGGCTAAATGGCCAGATGACAAGGACCCCAAGGGCTCAGAGAAGGTTGGAGAAAGGGAACCACTGGACAGATGGCAACCTCCCATCAAGGCCATCCACAGGTCATTTATTTCATTCTTATATTATTAATTACAACATTTTAATTTTGTCATAAAATGATTAATGCTATTTGGAATGAAAGACATTACAAATACTAGAAGAAACTCAAAGTTCATGGGTAACATCATTACAAATGCAATGAGCCATTCATTTATTAAAGAAAGAGAGAGTGCATAAAAATATAAATTGAAAAATTTTAAAAATACCTATCTTCCTATATAGACCTAAAAAGTAAAAAATAAACCTATAGCATATCAATGATGCAAGGAATTCACATCAGAGGAAGATAGGGCACTGGCAATCTTGTTGAGTAGGTAAATTAGCGCACTATCTTCCTTCGAATCGAATAAAAACTCAGTGACAGATTGCACCATCGATAATGCTTAGGTTTATTTTCTACTTTTTATGGCCATATAGGAAGTTAGGTTTCTTTTAATTTTTTTTAATGTATATTTTTTGTTGTCACTAAAAACACCTACCTTCAGAAATTTTGATATATGACTCATAAACATTGATCACATTTACCACCCTTTTGGATTCAGGTTTGAGGTAGCCCTCAACAGTGGAGATGCAACAAGCTTTAATTTGAGATACGACTTGTTAAAGTCGACTCCCACGAAAATCCGCCCCCCCCCCCCACATTTTATCAGGGGAGAATAGAAGAAGCAAAATTCGAAAGAGTTTATGACCATCATTATATGAGCTTTCATTTGACACCAAACTCGTAACAGTAGACCCTCGCATTCCGATGATATATTTCCCATTTTTAGGGGGGAGGTGAGCATGGGGGGGCATTTTTATACCCTATGGCACTCCCAGCGTCATAAGCTTTCATTCGACACACAGGTCATTACTTTCGACACTCGCATTCAGGAGATAGAGGGGAACAATCATTTTAATTTCCCCCCTTTTGTGGGGGGAGGAAGAAAGCATGGGGGTCAATTTTTCGTAGCCTACGACATTCCCCGCATCAGAAGATTTCATTCGACATATAGCTTGTTACTTTCAGCCTTGGCGTTCTAGAGATATAGCTTTAGAATAGCTTTCACATTTCCCCTTTTATTGGGAGGAAGAAAACACGAGGGGGTTAATTTTTTATAGTCCACGACACTCCCCGCGTCACAATCTTTTATTTGGCACATAAATCATTAAGTTTCTTCGTCGCGTATATATATATGGTGAAACAACGTTTCGTCAAAACCACAAATCGACAAACCGACAAATGTCAAAGCCTAAAGCAACAGGAAGATAAATAAATAAACACTCCCTCAAGCAGCTGCTTGCTACAGAGGTCTGACATGAGCCTGTTAGTTTCTACGCCACAGTAGAAGGTCTAGGAGGATGGCGGGACTTCAGCAGAAAAACATTACAAACGTCCGTGCCTTACACGGGGCTTGAACGCAGGTCCCTTAGATCAGCCACGGGACGCCATAGGACGATAGGTAATAAAAATAATCAAGCCACATGATGATTATTTTTAATTACTAAAGACTGATTAAAAAGTTGAAATTATAATAAAAAATAAGTTTTTATCTTTTTCACAATTACAAGAAATATTTCAAATTTAAATTATTCTGAGTCCGCCATGCTTGGGATCGATCTCTAATATAAACACCATAATATTTAAGAAATAAATAAGAAAAAAATTTTAAAAAAATTCTACACGTTTATTTTGCTTTAACCGCAGAATAAGGCTCATTTTTCTCCTTTGCAACGTGTTGTAACTGTAATCTTCCAATAGTGCTAATCAACTTTTTCCATCACAGAGCGTTCGCCTGTATGGACTCATCTTCACAATACGAAAAATAATCTAATTGTTGAAATTTTTGAAATACGAACGGTATTAAATTTATTGTTTAATGTATAGTTTTCGTGAAGTTTTAAACAGAAGTTGTTAGAAAAATGTATATGAAGAAATCTATTAGGATTTTTAGATAATGGTCCCCCCACGTCTTTCACCGCTTCTGAAATATGTCGCCTTATAATCAGGCTAATACGATACTTTTTTTTACATATGGCAAAAAATGTATTTGAGACTAGCTTGTGGTCATCACTGTCCATATCTCCCGAGTAGAGTGAGATTGGTTTGATTTGTGATAAAACATTTTTCACATATATAAATCCATAATTCAATGAAACGTCTCCCATAGTTATTATAAGCGAAGAGTGTCCCATTCTAATAAATGTGTAATAACGTGCCTAAAGGACTGCAGTAGACTGGCAAGCTGCAGAGGGCACTCTATCGACCGATGTTCCTACTGTGCCTGCCAACCTTCACCCTTTTCAATATTGCAGAATCTCTTTTGCACAGCGACGCTGTAGAATTTGTCGCTGGCACCTCTTTCATACGTCTGCCCAATGTGTTCCAGCCGGACGTGAAGCCACTTAATGAATAATGGTATCTTAATAACCTCAGGTCTGACTGCGACATTACACCAAGAGAAAACGCCAAACTCCAATTTGCCATTAAGCATCGATTAATTCTTCACTCTGGAAAGAACACACAATCGACACTTGTGTGTTAAGTGCTAGTCTGACTTTTCATTTCACTTGACATTTCATGCACATATACAAAACAATTTCCTACTAGGCAACTGCTGTAACTTTTTTCAGATGTTTTAAGAGTTTAAAAAGAATGCATGTACAAAATAAATACAATACGCTCTATATCTCCTATACTTAACTGCATATTTTTAAAAAATGATTCCTCCGATTATCTTGAAAATAACAAATGTTTCTTTTACAAGTCGAATGGGATTTCAATTTTTTTGGTTGCTTTTGCTAACTTTTGTTTCGTCGGATCAAGTTTAGTTCCAGCTTTCATTAAATAATCTCAACATAAAATCAAAAGATACTGCTTAGAGGCTGTCAGTGTCACTCTGCAATAGACTAGAAGATTTTAACTAACACACAACCCCCTTCCCGACGTCTGCAAAAACGAATTTTTTTAGCTCGTTTCAAAAAACCAGCTATTGTTTTTCACTTTGCCGTTGGTAGACATTCAACTGTTTTCAAAGAAAAATGTAAAATTCTTTTTAGGTTGGATGGATATTAATAAAATATCAATTCACCCCATAGCTTCCATTAGTGTTACTTTACACCGTTAGAGAGCACTGTAGTTGGGAAACTTCGAATGAATAACGTGAATAGTTATTTATACTAGTATTTTGAAATTTAGGTAGTAGTCTTGTGGGCAAGGGGTTTACATGTTCAGCTATGACTTCAGCGTCATTTAAATGTTATTCGATGTGTGCAACACAGGATAATTCGAAAACATTTCTTAGTGGAGCAAGAAATTTAAAGTTTTTTTTAAATTAAAATTGCCAATATTCCTGCACCGAGTCCTTTTTTAAACAAAAAATTACAATTTTTTTTTAGATCAGATTAATATAATAAAGCAGAGGATCTCACAAGTTGCAAGGCACTAGCTGTCTCACACAGCTAATTTGCCCTTTACATTTTCATGGAGAATTAATTTCAGTGTAGATGGGAAAACGAAGAAATTTTCTCCATTCATACACAAAATCTTCACAGAAAAATCACACAAATGATCCCCTTTCACATAATAATTTGGCCCAAGTGGGCCTGTGCATAGATTTATCTCTTCAAAACACTCGCCCTGCCCACGATCAGTAGGGGACACCGATGGGATTAGAAAGGCTGCTGTCCGTCGGATGGGACATTAATCATAGCTCCATGTGTGTGAGCCATATCCTGGACACGCTAAAGAACATGCTGGATAGCTTTGATGGGAGGCTACCATCTGTCTCCCAACAGTTGTACAGTGAGTCCAGTCCCTCAACCTTCTCTGAGCCTTTAGAGGTCCTTGCAACCTGGCCATTTAGCCCATTGTGTGCAAAAAAAAGTGCCACTCAGAGGTAAACCAACCCTTGGTTGGTTATTTAGGGTTTCATGGCGCATTAACATCTATGGCTATAATGCGCCAAACAAATGTCCATAATTAAATGATAAAAGTCGCGATACCCTTAACCAACTTTAAAAATAAACTACAAATGCAAAACAGTAAAATCGAACATATTCAACAATGAACAAAAGTATAAATGTTATAAATATAAAGTAACCCAGGTGTAAGCGGCCTGGGTTAAACATACGGAATAATAAACAATGAGGTAAAACTATAATCGAGTAAAATATCCAGCAAATTGTAAAAATTGAAACACAGCGTTAAAAAACAATGATCAGACAACAAATGTCCGAATGTAACGGGCTCGGACGTAAAAATCATGAAAGTTAAAAAACATATGCCGTTCAAAGTTAAAACAAGGACATTAAATTAAAATACGTTTGACTGTTAAAATGATGTCGCAAAACTCGCACTTAAGTTCGTTGTCCGCCCAAGGACAAAAAAAAAAGTGCGTAATAACGAATGACCTAAGTGGAGCCGAGCAGGTAAAACTTCCTCCTTGATTCCTGCGGTAACAAGATTGCCATGGTTAGATTTGATCTCAAAGAGCTTGTTCGTAAGCTGTTCTGACCAAGATCTCTGCCACCGTGCCCGGAGCTTGATGGAAAAACGCTGCCGGAAGTCCAATAATGGAACAGGCAGCGGAGAGTCGGACAGGAGCATGGCTGACCTGGCAGCAGCATCTGCCAAGTCATTGCCCCTAAATCCGACATGACCGGGCACCCAACAGAAGAGAATCGTGGTGGGCTGCCAGACAATGGAGCTGCTGGCGGATCTTAGAAAGAACTGGGTGGGACCGATGCCTCACCGAGATCAAAGCTAGTGAGCTAAGCGAGTCAGTGTAAAGAGTATTGCTTCACAACCCATATTCTTTTAAAATTCATTTTTCGATTGTTAGAAGAGAGAGTACTTTGAAAAAGAGAGTAATTGCTCTACATGGATACTTGCAACTACTTAAAACTAAAAAATAATTTTGTTGTTACTTAAATAAATTGAAGAATTTAAATGACTATGCCCCTATTATGTTGGTGCCTGTAACATGCTAACGTGCCTAATGGGAAATTCGGGCCTGAACACATATCTTCAATCTTATCCTACAATATTCTAAAATATAAATCCAAGAATAACTATGCTTTGCAAAAACCATTACGAAAAACCGTGATGCTGAAATAGGCATGGTTGAAAGCCATTATCTGTGATTATGAACTATATTAATGCTTTGTTGATTATTCATATCACAGGTAGATCATTTCAATAAATAACGTCACACTATTCTTTACGCAATATTTTTGCAATGCTTTATAAGGGTGTAAAGGATTAATGTCATGAATTTCAGATAAAGAAATATAACTTGAGTTCTTTACTATAAGCACATATACACAGAGTTTCGTGTATCTTACATTTAGAAAGACACGGTTACGAAATAAATTCCCGAAAGCTATCCGAAATGCAATTTTCTCTTTGATATAAACAGTGTACTTTTGAAAACAAACTAAAACTATAATTTATTAAACACACATTTAAGGATGATATTAAGCAGTGTTTAAAGGAGCTATTTTTAATAATCATAAACTTTTAAATGATGAAAAATACCTTTTCCTATTTTACTTTTGCACTCGTTATTGATGCAACTTCACTTTTAACATATAACAAAATAATTTGAAATAAAGTCTTACCGAGTCACTATACGGAAAACATCAAAATCGGCTATTAAAAGTACTGTCTTTAAATTAGGTTTAGAATTATTACAGTCCTCTAAGTTGGTAACTGAATTATTCTTCGACCCACCTTTTACTCTCAGCAAAAAAAAGTCAAATACAATAAGACAGTTTTTGATTTTTAAAGTCCAAAAAAATTTTATGAAAGGAGATTAATTTAAGAAATTAATTATTGTCTTTGTTATTGGCATTTCTCCTACTCTCCGAGCTGTATTCTGTCTCCCACCTCGCAGAACATAATAACAGATTTAGTGTTTATTTCTTTTCTACAGAGCGCATTCCCCCCCCCCTAGGCCGAAAGGTCCCATCATGTTTACTTATTACGATTTCTTTTTCTCTTTGCTTGCTCATGCGTTAGTTCGACATTCCACACGTGAAGCTCAGAACAGTTAGGCCATATATCTCGGAATCCAGTTTATAGCTGATTCACATCGATGCTCATGAACGACGTGACGTCATAAAGCTGATGTTACTCATTTCAGTTCGATGGATATAGCGAAGAATGACAGCATCATCACTCAGAAACGTCATAGGAGCTTTTCTAAATTTAGAATCAACCCGAGTATTCAGCCAAGTACCTGTTAGTTAAAAAAAACAGCAAATGCTACTTCCGCTGCGAAATATGAAAAGAATATCTATAAAATGCAACACTGAAGATCAGAATTATCTATTCACTTGTTTGCATTTATAAAAAATGTGAATATTTACTAGAACATTAATGAATACTTTGCAAAAGAAAATTGTTCTAAATTTTTACATTTACGACGCTGCTTGTACATTACTTACAGCCGTTAAAACATCGCTATCTTTCGTTCGCATGAAAACTTGAGAACTATTTCATAAAAATGTATTAGGTGTACCTCTAAGTATGTAATAACTTTTTTTCCTCATTTGCAAATATTACTTTATTAATTCCGGAATTCATCTCCTTTCATACATTTGTAAAAATATACATAATTACACTCCGTTTCACCTAGTTGAGAGATGATGTAAACAAACAGTTCTTGCATATATTTTTCCCGATATATTGGTTTCAACAAAGCTGTGCTCAGGAAAAATAAATTTAATCTACTTTCATTTGGTTGTTTAGACGGTGCACTTAAAAGTTATTATCGCTTAATACTAACAATAAGAATATTTATAAAACTGAACATGAAATACGAAACTAAAATCAGTAACTCTCGTAGAAGACAAGATTGTATAATGGCGTATTTGTGTGTAGTGAAAATGGAATAGCCAAAAGAAGCCGCTTACAGTTACATGTAAAGTTTCAAATCTAATGATGAAATGTGTGCAAATGCAATAAAGGGAATTGCAAGTGGAAAGTTTGAAAATATATGTGTGTCTATACGCGTATGATTCATGTCGGATATTTCGTTCAGATAAGTAACGGCAAGTAATGGCTATGAAAGGGTGATCAATTTACCTTGACAAATATCAAGGAAAAGGTTCAAGAATTCTTCATAAGATATAAACTGCTGA
Source organism: Ryuthela nishihirai (assembly GCA_038380435.1). Classification (NCBI taxonomy): domain Eukaryota; kingdom Metazoa; phylum Arthropoda; class Arachnida; order Araneae; family Heptathelidae; genus Ryuthela; species Ryuthela nishihirai. Next base: position 6,440,143 of record JAWZYU010000004.1, read on the forward strand.
AATTAGATAAAATATTAATATAGATAAACTTGTAGCCTAATTGCAGTTTAACATTACACACGGCTTTAGATTTCCTACTCGCAAACGCGAAGATGCTTTAACTGAATAAAAAATAAATATCCCCTCAAGCAGCTACTTGCCACAGATGTCTGACAGGAGCCTGTCAATTTACACGCCATAATAGGTCTGCGAGGAAACAGATACCTAAGAAGAAAAACAACACAAACATTCGTGCCTTAACCGGGGCTCGAACCCAGGTCCCTCTGATCAGTAGCTAAGCGCGCTAACCACTCAGCGGCTAAAAACAGAATTAATTTAGCCGACTGAGCTATACAATACGATATAATGACACGAAGACGAAATTATTTACTAAAGCGTATCTTGGAAGTAAAAGAAAATTTATTATTTAGATGAAACTTGGGCAAATTCAAGTTGTGTTGGATTGTTTTACCTCTGAGCGGCACTTTTTTTGCACACCATGGGCTAAATGGCCAGGTCACATGGACCCCGAAGGCTCAGAGAAGGTTGGGGGAGGGGACCCACTGGAACAGCTGTTGGGAGACAGATGGTAGCCTCCCGTCAAGGCCATCGAGCGTGTTCTTTAACGTGCACAGGGTATGGCTCTCCCGCACACGGGGCCACGGCTTAACGTCCCATCCGACGGACGGCGGCCTTTCCAAGCCCATCGGTGTCCCCTACTGACCGTGGGCAGGGCGGGGAATTTTGTGGAGATAAATCTCAACGCTGAACCTGGGAACTACAGATTACGAGCCTGGCGCGCTACCGACTGAGCCACCCCCGCCCCCGTGGGCAAATTCAAGCCAAGCAGTTTCTGAAGTGTGGAAATGGATGTAATAAGTAAACAAATTTTTGAAAATATACTTGTTGACTTACAAAGCAGTAGTAGTAACGATACCGTAGGCCAGTGGTTCTCAACCTTTTATGCTTCACATACCTCCTGGAAATGTGTATGTACTGGCGTACCCCTTGTATAGAACTACTATTATAACTATAGTTTTACCTAAAAATGGTTATTTTTACTTTGTTACTAGATTTAGCGACTTTTGAGCTTTCACGGCGTACCCCACGTTGAGAACCCCTACCGTAAGCAATATATTAGATCATAGCGATTTCTAGACAAAAAAAGATAAAAATAATAAATATCCCCCTCAAGCATCTGCTTGCCACAGAGGTCTGACAGGAGCCTGTCAGTTTATATGCCACAGTAGAAGGTCTGTGAGGATGGCAGGACCTCAGCAGAGAAAGGACACAAACGTCCATGCCTTATCCGGGGCTCGAACCCAGGTCCCTTAGATCAGTAGCCAAGCGCGCTAACCACTCGGCCACGGGACGGCTAAACATGGACTAAAATAGCATTTTCATTTTAAAATTAAATTCAGATGTTTCTAGAGATAATATATTTATTATTTCATATTTTATTCACAAGCATTTATATAAATTGACACTGATGTTTATTTAGTACTGTAGTTACAAAGTTGTACATTTCTGGTACCTGTGTTTTATGTCCACAAGTTCATCATGGGCTTAAAAATGAGGCCTCAAAATGTAACCAATAGCAGTTACTTCTGTGCGCACTAACACCAGGAAATACTCTCATGTGTTCTACGGTTTGTTTATGTAAAGTCTCAACTTATGTGGAACGGGCTAAATTTCGCATACTAACCACAATGTCTGGCATATTTTATGTTTCAGCCAAAGAATATGTTTCAGCGTGGGAATAGTATTAGCAATGCATGTTAGTTTGCAAAAAATACGATAAAACCTGCTAGTACGTTTCTGAGTATGATGATTCTAGCTTAGAATCTATTAGCTACTTTCTTTGGCATGTCTCTAATAAGGGTAAAAAAGCAATAACTTATAGATATTATCCGAGGTTCCTTAATGAAAAACATTAAGCAAAGTTCAATGGAGTAGTTCACTGAGCAACAGCAAGTGGGATGGTGACGGAATCGTATAATATGCACGAGTGCTGCATATGAGAGCATGATTTTCCATAATGGAGGTGCTGGAAATAGAGCACAGATGCTGATATGTCTAATGATCATTCCTAATAATAATACAATTCACGCAATGCGTTCTCATACTTTTAATGAGGTTTTCTAGTAAAACAGCTCACTCCTCCGATTCCAACTTGCACTTCCAAGAGCAGATCTAATCTCATGGAAGGTTCTGGGAGGTGGATGGCATCCTGGAATTCGCTGTCCTAGGGCGTCCCATAAGGGCTCAATTAGACTGAGATCTGGGGATTCCTGGCCAATTCATCCTATGAATATCTTTATTTTAAAAGGAAATCGTCGACTACATGAGTCCTTTGAGTACGGGCATTATCGCCGTTAAAAATTCAATTTTTATTCTGAAATATAAGCTAAATTTTAAGATCACTCGAAAGCAATATTTCAACACCAAGAGCATTCCTGAAAACATTTACCAAGGACGTAAGAATCTGATCTTTGTTACGCTAAGAAAGCAAAGCACCTCCCTGAAAGATATGCATTTCTGAGCAACCAGTCACCATTATAATAATAAAGATTATAACAACCGCCACCAAAATGGCAGCTTTACCTGACGTTTTAGTGGTTATGGCAAGTTCCTGGTTACCTCCAGTTGAAGACATGTCGAGAATCGGTGTCCGAACTAAATCTGGACTCATCTGTGAAGAGCACTTTTGACTGGCCTGTGATCCAAAGTAGTATTGTCTGCACCACTTAAAATGAGCTCTTCTGTTGAAAAGGGGAGGAGCACAACTACTGGTCTTCGTGAATACAGATCTTGTACATGCAGTCTCCTCTACATAGTATGTCTTGAAAAAACATATCCTATAACCGCTGACAGCTGATGAGACAGTTGTTTATCGTTTCCCCATATTGTCTTGCTATTAAAGACAGATAGTGATCGCACTGAGTGGCTGTGGTCCTGGGACGATTTGTCCGGATCAATGCCTCCCAGTGGCGCACTCAGGATTTAAATTTGGGAGGGGCCCGCTGGCCCGGCTCGGGCAAACGAAGTAGGGCTCGGTCCGCCCGATTCGTTCGCCTTGTGTTCACAGCGGCCGTGATTCCCGAGAGCTAGAGGGTATTTCCATCTTATGTGACCGCTAATTCATAAGGAGTATAGAAATAGAAGACACGACACAACATAAATATAAAAAATAAATTTTAATTAGGAAAAGATTTTTGGAAAATATTCTAGTGTTTTTATTTTTCCTTTGGGGGATGCCAGGGCCCCTTGGACCCCTCTCTGGGTAAGCCACTGATGCCTTCTATATCCGTTATAGGTGTTGCCAGAATACCTCAGTCTGGGATTGACCCGTTTCTATCCTACCTATCGCTCTTGAATGTACGCAATCATCCATACGTCATCTTTGAGACAAGGTGAAATCAAATTAGTACCGAAGTCAACGCCAAGTTGGCCGAAACGAAAATGAGTAGCGACGCAACCAGGCACCCATTTATAACCCGAATTTGCATGCTTGTAGTCACTTCTGTTAAATTTGCAAATATTTTCTCCTTCAGCATTGTAAAATTTATACGTACACCACATTTCACGTCATTCCCTTATATATAAGTATACTTTTCGAGATAAGACATTACACTTGAATTTTGAGCACCAGTTTATATTACTTTGAATAACAGGCTAAATTTAAAGATCATTCGAAAACGCAATATTCTAAATGCAGTTTTTTAAATGCTAATATATATATAACCATATTGTACTTCTTACACGTGTCTCACTGAAAGTTTCACATAGGATATCACGTACAGAAAGAGCGAAGATCTATATTAGGCAAGAAACACTTGTCACGTATTAGATGTGTTGACTTCCACTGGATTGAATAAATATGAATTTTCCAATATTAAAATATCATTTCAGCATTATTACTGAACTACAAAAAAGTTTTATTTTACATAATCCGATATTTGTATGAATGTTAAGTAATAGACTTAGAAACAGTGAGAATACAAATATTCGTCAATGCGGAAAATTCGACTGTTAAAAATGCGTAGTGGGACACCTAAGTTATATCTACATCTCTGCATAATCGGGAACAAAGCATAAACTACATCTGCTACTTCACCGTTATTGCGGCAGATAAATAAGATGGCGGAAGTTTCGTAGTTTGGAATCCAACTACCAACAGCTGTTACACGTTCAACAACAAACAAGCAAGAATGAAACAGGATATTGGAAATCAGAAATTGTGTAAATAACTAGGTTCGATCGCAATATCCGTTAAAATATTAACAGTTTTAAGTGCAAGCAGATGAGAATCTGAGAATTACAATTATCAAACAATAAGAGCTAAATGCAGAAAGCTGGGACCGGAAAATATTAAGGTTACTTTTCTGAAGCTCCGGGAGAAATGAGCTCAACATTTTACGAATTCCGTCATAATAATGCAACATGGTAATGTACAGATGTCTCCTTTTGGCAACTCTACGACTTCTCTAACAGGGTGGGAATTTTTGATTTCAGCAAGAAGGTCTGAGTAATAGCGCGAACAAAATGAACTGCTCCCAAAACCACACCAAAGCTGCAGTATAGGATGTTCTTCATTAGTATTGACCAACTTTATTTTGGAAACTACAAGCGGAAGGGCTTATTATTCCAAAATGTTCACATTTTCGATGGAAGTTTAAAGTTTATATTCAATTTATACTGATCACATGGTAAAAATTATATCAAATTTACTAATTTATGAATAAATTTCTACAAAGATAAATATCATTTACCGAGTGCTAAAAGGGATGGGTTGTTTCACCTCTGAATGGCACTTTTTTGCACACAATGGGTTAAATGGACAGGTTTCAAGGACTCCAAAGGCTCAAAGGAGGTTGAAGAAAGGGACCCACTGGATAGTTGTTAGGAGACAGATGAGTCTCCCGTCAAGACGTGCATAGGGTATGGCTCTTCTGCACACTGGGACATGCAAAGTGCTAAAGAATGTTTGAGCTCCAAACCATTGTAATAGCTCCTATCCAAGAATTGCATAAATTCTAAATTTATATGACTTGGTGTTATTGGCATTTTAGAATATTTTTATCATTATATCTTTTATGTACCGATGTCTGAAACGACACATTTCTTATTACAAAAAAACGCAACGTTGCTTTCTTTTCAGAAAGTTACCCTTTGATTCTAGGTGTCCTTTAATGACTAAAAAACAAATCAATAAAGTTAATAACAAAACCATAACTTTTACACATAATGGCATCTTAAAGTGACAACCTTAATGAAAATCGATACCCCATGTCTCACAAATAAGTTTAAATGTGAAAAATGAGATTAATTGAAAGAAACTATCGTTTACTGTTAATTCGAAGTTTATTGCTTTTGCGCCTGCTGACAATGTTCTGCATTATATCTCAAAGTATATATAATAATATTATTAATAATAAAACAATTAAATTGATAAAGCACGAAAAGCTTCCAAACATTTTACGTTTTCCCATATTTTAACAATGTGAATACCAAATTTAAAATTTTTAACACAGAAATTATTAGTGAACTGCTTTATCATGTTGGATTTGGGTTGTTTTACCTCTGAGCGGCACTTTTTTTGCACACCATGGGCTAAATGGCCAGGTCACATGGACCCCGAAGGCTTAGAGAAGGTTGGGGGAGGGGACCCACTGGACAGCTGTTAGGAGAAGATGGTATACTCCCGTCAAGGCCATCCAGAGTATTCTTTAACGTGCACAGGGTATGGCTCTCCCGCACACGGGACCACGGCTTAACGTCCCATCCAACGGACGGCGGCCTTTCCAAGCCCATCGGTGTCCCCTACTGACCGTGGGCAGGGCAGGGAATTTTTGCGGAGATAAATCTCAACGCTGACCCAGCTGGGACTCGAACCTGGGAACTACAGATTACGAGCCTGGCGCGCTACCGACTGAGCCACCTCCGCCCTTATCATGTTGGATATTCAAACATTACAGTAAAACTGGTTCACTGACATCTAAACTTGTTTGAATAATTTGTAAGTCGTTTTACCTTAAAAATAATAGTATCATATAACTCTTAAGTGTTTCCTTTTCTTGAAGCATCCCTAGTGGCAGAAAATGACCTATAGTTTGTTGGCACTAATGCATGTGTTTACCAACAAGATTAACAGCACCATTTTTCCTTTGATGTATCTCAATATCTGTAGTGTCCTAAATGCTGAATGCTTTTCTATGAAGCAGTTTTAAAATGCAGCTGTTCCCCACTGGGAGTATACAAAATGCTGCTATCAGCCTGCACAAAGAGTTTTCCAAAGATTAGATGGCGAAGCTCAATCGTTTGGGTTCGGTGAAAGAAGCTTTCGCTACAGAAGAAACTTCGAAAGCACTTGATCAACTAAAAATACCTCGGTGATCCCAAGAGTTCGATCGTTATATTTAGCTTTTATGAGCTCCAGCCTTTGAATGATTAATTATTTCACGTAAGGTAGCACGTAATGTGTCAGGGCTGTAAGGGGGGTTCCCCCCAAAAAAATAAAAATATCATAAAATTTTAATAAACAGTATAGAGGTGAGAAAAATAGTAAACATGAACATTTTGCAGGAATATTTTTAATGAATAAATATATATAAATATATATAAAGAAACAACTTTCTGATCCGTTCCGGCTCAATCCAGTCACTTGGCCCTCATTTTTCGCCATATCCTATATTCCTATACCAAAACTATTCTTCGTAAAGTAAACTCTTGGTAATGTACATGTATACCTATTTAGACTAGATATAAAATGTATAAAAAATACAAAATTCACAATCAGTATTTCAAATAACGTATCTATCCGTTGGCAAGCAATCACAGTTGTCATAATGTGGCCTCTAATTATGTGTTTTGGATTTATATTATTTTAAGCCTCGTTCACAAGTGATGTTCAAAAAAAAGGACATTATCAGTCTAGTTCTATTTAGGTTATGTTTGATCAAAAATAATAAAATAAAAAAGTCGAAAATACTTATTTTTTCATATATGCTCTAAAAATCTAAAAACAATAAATAATTGCCAATGAATCATCATTTCTCAAATTAGTTTCAATGGAAGACTGGGAGCTAACAATTTCTTCAATACGTAAAAGAAACCCATTTTGGCGTCCAGTCTTTCTTTAAAAGGAAGAAACTTACAAAATCTAAGAATTTCTTAAAATCATTTTCCACTTTTTCATATTATGTACAGATAAGATGAAAGGATTTTCCGTGGCAACTTATCGAATAAAAGAATTAGAAATTTAAAAAATACTATTTTTCCTCTGTTGAATGGGGAGAATGAAGGAAATAAATTAAAGATGTATTTCATTTCGCATAACATTCAGCTCCTTTTGATATTAAGCCGTCCCGTGGCCGAGTGGTTAGCGCGCTTGGCTACTGATCTAAGGGACCTGGGTTCGAGCCCCGGATAAGGCATGGACGTTTGTGTTGTTTTTCTGCTGAGGTCCTGCCATCCTCACAGACCTTTTACTATGGCATAAAAACTGACAGGCTCCTGTCAGACCTCTGTGGCAAGCAGCTGCTTGAGGGAGTATTTATTTTTTTTTTTATATTAATTTGTTGTAACGATCTACTCGATTTCGACTTGAAATTCGACACTGCTCCGACGACAACCATAAACACTCTGTCAAATTTTGATCTCACGATTTCCTGATGAATTATGTGGTTGTCACAGACATCTTTTATTATTATTGATATACAGGGTAACTTTGAAAATGTATGGTACATCATATTAGGGTGGGTTTCAAATGGTACACCCTGTATTATCAAGCTCTTATATCCTTTCCGAAGCTAGGTAATGCTACGGAGCAAAATTAATTTAGTATATTTAAATCATGGTTTTAGTAATATCTATATTTTTGAATCTGCTCGCTAATTTCTGCGCATTAATATTCGGGGCCAGTAATAATTTAGGCTCTAACCATTAAATGCCTTGCTTCTTTACATTTGATGACAACTGATATGGAATATGCTATTGACGAATTCTTCGAAATTTAATTAGTTTTACTTTATCAACTAATGCTTGCCGCTTTGATGGAATCTCCTTTTACTACTTTCTTCCTTGAACCCCATAAAGGAGAAAATTGTAAATACTGAATTCAGCCCACAAAGATCAGTAGTAAGCAGAAGAAATTACAAAGAAAAGAAAGAGCATGCGAGTCTTACCCGACTCGGCATTCCACTTTTTGTGTGTGCTTTGTTTTCTCACTAGAAATACTTTATTTGGCAAGTTCCGGTGGATTCTGGGTGTTATATTTCCATTAACGATCAGCGAAGGTGCTTTTCGCTGATATGAGACCAAAGTCTGGACGTAGCGCGGAAATTTATTCTAATGGTTCTGCATTATGGATGAAGACGATCGATTTAATTTTAAGTGCTCTTTCGCTCAGGCTTTTGTTTGCTTCGCCATTTGGAAGGAACACTGCCTCTGAATAAGAAAGAAGCGTTATTCAAATTAAGTTGATCACGTTTTAGGAATTACGGACTAAGCTAAGAAAAATGGAAATCTTCTAGAGAAGAAACGATGTTGTTTGCACATCTTATGGACATTAAAAGAGACAGACAATACACAACTGAGGCAACACGTGCGGATAAAGAATATGACAAAAAGAAAATACCGCATCAGAAATAGGTAAGTCTAAAAATAGAAACCATAAAACGGGAAACTTTCATGCAATATATTTTACAACGGAATATTAATTCTGCCAAAATTACAACGATTTTTCTAAAAATTCACCCAAAAATTGTCAAACTGCTTGATTATTGTGATGTTAACTCTTCGTTTGTCGGTCCCTCGGTTCGATCGCTATACGCGACGGGTGAAAGTAGTCTTTCGGATAGAATCAAACGGTTTATTCACAATTGCAGAGACTCGATACTGAGGCTCCTCCCCAATAAATTAGTCCAACTTCAGGCTTTACTTAAAAATAACAAAGATTTATTTAACCTTCCAACGTACTTGCTGGACGAGGACATATGCTCAATTACATGGATTACAACAACACCAGCTTACTATGCCTGTTCAGCTGTATTTACAGAGCCAATGCCGCTATTTCCAGTCGGCATTCCCCAGCTTTAACAATTCTCGTCCGTCTCCTTCCGTAACTCGACCGGCTCTCCCCTCATCGTTGCCAAACCCTTTCTTCCTTTCTTTTCTATGCCTCACCATCTGGGCGTCCGTTAGCCCTCAGGGACCCGGGTCACTTGCCAGCGGACGCTAGCCGTTCCCTGTACACTGCTACTGCAATTAACTTTCCAGATGTCGGGAGAGAGAGCCTCCCCGTAGCATATGACTATTTTGGCGAAATCCAAAATAAATATACACAGCCTGAACAAAAAAGAATCTGAAAAGGCCTCTAGCCTGACACCTCCCTGCCAGAAGTCAGTAGTTAGTCCTGTTAACTGCTGACTAAAAGGTCAAGTTGAATGCTGAAAATCAGAGTTCATTTTCGCATTAATCTTAGAGTTCAATGCCACAAAATACAGAGTTCTAAGTTGCTTCATGAATTCTATAAATTCTCTGCGAATTGGCACATCTTTTACACATCTATGTACACTACACTTAAATACAAAATAACTCCTAGGTATACTTCCGCTGACTGAGTCTAAAAATTGTCTTTTTGCTTCAAACAAAAAAAAACCTGGTGACTGAAGTAGCTGTCCGAGAGTAAACAGTTTATAAATTAATTATCTAACTAACAACTGCCTTTGACTAAGGAATGCCATACCGGCGGTGTTCATCGTTCACAGGTGACATCCCATGTGAAAGGCTATGCACACCTTTCATAACTACCTAGATATCACCTTCCCGTACGTACCCTCAGACTCTACAGGCTGAAAGTCGTCGACATTGGCGTCGGCCTGACCCATTGTTACCTCCAATTGCCATGTTCGCTCCCTCCCCTGCATAATTTTGATCATCGTAGACATCGAGTCTGACAGATTGCTGCTTGGTTGGTTGGTTGGTTGTGTGGGGTTTTTTGGCGCAATAGCAACTAAGGCTATATTGCGCCAAACAAACGATAAAAAGGGTAAAAGACATGAAAACCCACAACCAAAGTTAAAAGAGACACAAATAACACATAATAAAAACGAGATGTAGGAAAAGAGTAAAAGAGAGGAACAAGTGTAAAATCAATAAGTATAAAATCAGCAATAACAATGGGTGTATAGGACCCATGTAAAAAACAACAGGTAAAACACAGCTAAAAAACCAGTAAAGAGAAAATTCATAAACGAGTAAAATAACCGGTAAAGCGTAAAAAGTCGAAAACAGTGTTAAAATAGCAATGATCTGATAAAAGATGTCCGAGTGTAAGGGGCTCGGACGTAAAATCGTGAAAGTTAAAAAACAGACGTCTTTCAAGGTTAAAACAAACACAGTCAATTAAAATATGCTTCACAGTTAAAACGGTGTCACAAAACTCGCACTTAGGTACTGCGTCCGCCTTAAGAAGAAAAGAGTGTGTTAAAAACGAGTGACCTAAGCGGAGCCGAGCAAGGACAACTTCCTCCTTACGATTCCTGCGAAAACAAGACTGCCACGGTTTGACAATGGGCTTGATCTCGAAGAGCTTGTTACCAACCTGTTCAGACCAAGATCTCTGCCACTGTGCCCGGAGCTCGATGGTGAAACGCTGCCGGAAATCCACATATGGAACCGGCAACGGAGAGTCGGACAGGGGCGTGGCTGACTTGGCAGCAGCATCTGCCAAGTCGTTGCCCCTGATCCCGACATGACCGGGCACCCAACAGAAGAGAATCGTGGTGGTGGCTGCCAGACGATGGAGCTGCTGGCGGATCTTGGAGAGAACAGGGTGAGGCCGATGCCTCACTGAGATCAAAGCCTGTAGCGAGCTAAGCGAGTCGGTGTAAAGCACACACCGACGATGATGCTTAGCTCCTATATGGTCCAAGGCAATGCTGATAGCATGCAACTCAGCAGTGAAGATGGAACACTGCTGTGGGATCTGGTCTGCAATGATTACATCACAGCAGACCATGGCTGATCCCACTGAAGTGCCGGACTTCGAGCCATCTGTGAAGACAGGCAAGAAGTCCGGGTGCACAGCACGATGGCTGGCAAAGAGTTGCCGGTACACACAGTCGGGTGTAAAGGCCTTCCCCGTCCTGCACAGGGAAAAATCGCAGGAAGGGGAAACAGCGAGCCAAGGTGGAAGTGGCTCAGCTGTCGACTGTGCGATGCTATCGAGACTGGTGTTAATGTCTCGCAGGTAACCTCGGACACGCAAACCGAAAGGACGAATGGCAGTCGGCCGATTCTGGTATAACATTTCCCACCTGGGACTGAAAACGCAGTCCCAAGTGGGATGGCCTGGCAGGGATCGCAATTTTGAAGCATACTGCAGGGACAACTGCTGACGGCGAATAGATAAAGATGGTTCATCGGTCTCAACGTAGAGACTCTGGACCGGTGAAGTGCGGAAGGCCCCCGTGCACACACGGAGGGCCTGATGATGGAGGGGGTCCAGCACCTTCACCACCGAATCCCGGGCGGAGTCATACACCTGGGATCCGTAGTCCAGTTTCGACCGGACAAGTGCACGGTAAAGGCGGAGCAAAGAACATCGGTCCGCCCCCCAAGAGAGGGAGGAGAGGACCTTGATGATGTTCAATGCCCGCGTGCACTTGGACCTGAGATGTCGAATATGTGGTAAAAAGGTCAATTTCCGGTCGAAGATGAGACCGAGAAACTTGGTCTCCGCCACAACTGGAATGATGTTACCCCCGAGCCGCAGCTCGGGGTCCAGATGAAGATTACGCTTGCGGCAAAAGTGCACGCAAGCGGTCTTCTGTGGGGAGAACCGGAACCCATTGGCCGTCGCCCAAACCGAGAGATTGTTCAGGGCAGTTTGCAGTTGTCGTTCAATGACCCTCATGCTGGACGATGAGCAAAAGATGCTAAAGTCATCAACATAGAGGGCATTGCCTACAGTCGGAGGAAGTTGCCGTGTAATGGAATTTATCTTGACAGCGAAAAGCGTAACACTCAGGACGCAGCCTTGTGGCACCCCCTGTTCTTGGGGGAAAGGCCGCGATAGAGTGTTGCCGACACGAACTCGAAAAATACGAGAAGATAAAAAGTTTGCAATGAAGATCGGCATGTGACCTCGCAAGCCGAAGCTGTGAAGGTCACGAAGAATGCCGAATCTCCATGCCGTGTCGTACGCTTTTTCGATGTCGAAGAAAATTGACACCAGGTGCTCTCGACGTAAAAAAGAATTCCTGATCGCCGATTCGAGGCGGATCAGGTGGTCTAAAGGAGACCGGTGCCTGCGAAAGCCACACTGGGTGTTGGAAAGAAGGCCGTGATGCTCCAAATACCAGGCCAGCCTGGTATTTACCATCCTTTCCAACACCTTGCAGACGCAGCTCGTCAACGCAATTGGACGATAATTCGAAGGAATCTTGGGATCTTTTCCTGGCTTAGGGAAGGCCAAGACGATGGCCTCCCGCCAGGAGTCCGGAAACTGCTCCTCGATGAAAATACGGTTGAAGAGGCGGAGCAGTCGATCCTTACTCGATGGTGAGAGATGTTGGAGCATGGCATAATGGACATTGTCTGGCCCCACAGCAGATGCACGAGAAGTGTGCAGAGCACGGCGAAGCTCCTCCGCTGTGAATGGCCTGTTGTAAGACTCCAGGCCATTCGAATGGAAGGACAGCGGAGAGCGTTCAGCCCTGCTCCTCTGGGCCAGAAACTCGGGGGAGTACGAGGAAGATGAGGAGATGGAGGAGAATGACTCCCCCAGAGTGTCGGCAATTGCACGAGGATCAGCAATTGCCTGTCCAATGTGCTCCAGGATCGAAAATGAGTGGGACGTGTACTTCCCACCCATCTTCCGGACCTTATCCCACACAACCTTAGAACTGGTCGTGCGGGTGATAGAAGATGTATATTTCATCCAAGATTCCTTCTGGCTCTGGCGCCGGACGAAACGGGCTTTCGCCCTGGCGCGTTTGAATGCTTCGAGGTTGGGGGACGTCGGATATCTCCGAAACACCCCCCAAGCCTTGTTCTGAGCCTTACGAGCTGCGGTGCAGTCGGGATTCCACCACGGTTTTGGGAACCGTGGAAACCGAGTCGAGGTCTGAGGAATAGTAGAGGCAGCTGCATGGACGATGCAGTCCGTCAACTCCGCCACTGCGACATTGATGGGCTCCTGGCTGACAGAGTGCTCATCGAGCTCAGACAAGAGCTCGAAGCCACTCCAATCAGCCCGATCAAGCCTCCACCGGGAGACACGCGAAGGGCTGCAAGGCCCCCCACGAGAGATGGTACACACCACGGGGAGGTGATCGCTTCCATAGGGATTGTCCTCGACCTCCCATGTAAAGAGTGGAAGGATCGAGGAGGAGCAGATGGTGAGGTCAATGGCAGTGAATGTGCGGGTTGGGGTGTGAAAGTAGGTACTGACACCGGTGTTCAACAGGGAGAGCGATGGATCCAGGAGACACTGCTCCAAGACCCGGCCCCTCCCGTTGGTGTCAGCACTGCCCCAGAGCGGACTGTGGCCGTTGAAGTCCCCCATGATGAGGAAGGGGGACGGCAGCTGCGATACGAGGTCATCAAGGTCATCCCGGAAAACGATGCTTCCGGGTGGGAGATAGACAGAACAGACAGTCAACGAAAATCCCACAAAGAGGCGGATGGCAACCGCCTCTAAATTTGTCGTGATGGGAATGACCTGGAATGGAGAATGGTTGCTCACGAGGATGGCAACACCCCCGTGAGCTGGACCATCTCCATCCCGGTCCCGGCGAATGAGAGAAAAGTGCCGGATAGTGGGATTGTTGGCTGTCTGCAAGAATGTCTCCTGAAGGCACACGCAAAGGGGTTGGTGTGCCATCAGGAGGACCTTGATGTCGTCAATATTCCTCTGGAATCCACGACAGTTCCATTGAAGGAGTGTGGCCATCTCAGGTCTTAGAAGTGGCGGACGACTTACGATTTATTTTAACCGTCGCCAGCGACGGTTTAGGAAAATTAGGGCGGTCGGTGTCCATGTCCTCGGAGTCGTCAGAGCAACATGGATCAGAGACCGCCGAACGTGGAGGTAAAATTTTCTTTTTGGGCCCCGGCGGGGGCCCCTTGGGTTTCGTAGGTCTTGCTGTCTGTGGGCGGGGTGGAGGGGGCCTTCCAGAGGTGGACGTGGAAGGCACAGACACAGGAATAGAAACCGGTGTCGATGTCGAGATGGACACCGACGTCGGCTTCGCCTGCGTCAAGAGGTACTTGGCAGCAGGCGAGAAAGATTCAGCAGGTGGAACGCTGATGTCGGTCTGCACCGCCACAGAAGCCATCTTAACGATGGGCTTTCCGGCAACCGCACCGGCATAGGAGACCTTGCCAGGTGGGGCAGGCGGTGCAGCGAGCTTTCTCGCCTCTGGATAACTGATGTTATGAAGGGTCTTGAGGCGCTGTACCTCTTTCTCCTCCAGCCACTTCGGACAGTCGCGGGAGTACGCCGGATGTTCACCACGGCAGTTTACACAGCATGCCTTATCTGCTGTGCAGTCAGGTTCAAGGTGATCCTGACTGCCACAACGAGCACAGGTGGGCTTGCCCCGGCATGCGGTGCGGGCATGGCCAAACCTCTGGCATTGAAAGCAACGCAGAGGATTGGGGATAAATGGCCGCACCTCACAGTGTAAGTATCCTGCCTTGATGGAAGTAGGCAGGCGTGGTGTATTGAAAGTTAGAATGAGTACCCGGCTGGGTTCTAACTTTCCATTACGGCGTGACGAAACCCGGTGGACTGCAATCACTCCCTGGGCGGAAAGCTCCGAGAGGATTTCCTCCTCAGAAACCTTGAGGAGGCCCCACTCGGAGATCACACCCCGGGAGGAATTGAGCGTCTTGTGCGGAGTGACTTCGACAGCCACTCCACCAATCGCTGTAACCTTTAATAGAAGCTCCGAATGTTTGGAGCATGCAGTCTCCACCTGCAAGTCACCGGATCTTAGGCGCTTGACAGATTTCGGTTCTCCCGCAAGACCTTGAATACCCTTGTGTATAAAAAAGGGGGACATGTCCCCAAGTACCTGATCACCCGTAGAGTGGATGATCAGGAACTTCGGAGACTGAGACACACACGAAGACGAAGGCAAAGACAAAGAAGTTGGGGGTTCATGGCGAGCCCTCTTGGCGGCATTGACCGATGAATTTTGAGTTGTGGAACTCATGTTTGTTTTAGGAAATTCAGTGCCCGTTGTCCCCACCCACCATGGAGTCCAACAAGGGGACGCCCAGTCGGGCGCCAGGGCTGCCCGGGCACCATACCCATACAGGCAGTGAGCCAAGCCCGCACAACAAAACAAAAAGAAAAGAAAAAGAGAAGTTGCGGGAAACTCGTCGGAGTTCCCACAAAAGAAAAGAAGCAACAAAGCAATAAAGTGTGAGGCAAGAGCTGGCCACACAAAAGAAAGAAAACTACAAAATCAGTAAATGTGTGTGGAAACTCGCAAACCGTTGTCCGGACGGTGGACAAGGTTACTCACCAATCTGCATAGTTGACCCTAGCAGGACCAGCCCACCAGCCGATTGATCCTGAGGGGGCCACCCCAGGACCTCCCGTTTACCTGAAGCAGAGGCCAAAGCAGTGTATAGCAGCGGCCCCGGAAGTCGCTGCCCAGCCCCGCGACAGACAGGCTCCCCAATGGCAAAACGGCCAAAGGGGACCCCACCAGTCATGAGCTGGGGAGAGAAGACGGGGACCCCTGAGCAACTGCCAGGATCCTCCTTTCCAGGGACACGGGTCTCCGCGCACGGCAAACACGCGGGCGAGCGTTTAGGACCCTGTGAAGGTAACCGAGCCAGCGGAACCTTCACAGGGTGGTCCCCTCACCACGGACAGGCTCTCGCATCGAGGGGCAGATTGCTGCACATGTTTGGGCTGGGAGATAGGATGGCGCTGATTGGACGGTCTCCATGGAGCATACATTTCCCTGTTACTAACTGGAATTTCTCTACCTCTTTCATAGTAGCTTCCTCGATTGGCCCACGGCTCGTGGATTTTCCTCCTGAGGTTACCAGTTACAGGCCTTCTCTCCTTCTTTCTAATTAACTTACTATATGCTTCCACACTCAGAAGTACCTCCTTCCGCAGCTTTGCTACTACTGCGCATAGCACTTTAATTTCTCCGCCACTCACAGTGCTATTGTCTGTACAATCAATCAAACTTAAAGGCAGCTCTTTTACCTCTGCCCTTATGGCATCACCAAACGGTCCATGCAACACCAGATGGTCTTTTACCGTGTGCTTTTCTTCGTTCAGCATCCCCTTTCTGATTACTGTCAGTTCTGCCCCCGAATCCACGACTGCTCTAGCTGTCTGGTCGCCACATCTGATTCGAACCTCTTCATAATCTACCGGGATACGTATCTCTCCCTGTCCCATTACTCGACTGTTTGGGCTTGGCTTTGAATGTGTCGTAACCCTTCCTATTGTTGCCTCACAAACATCTTTAGAATTCTGATCCAAGGTGCTAACTTGGTACACCTGAGTTCGGTTCTCACGGTCCCCAGTTCTCAGTGGGCAATCTTTCATCAAATGTTCGTCAGATCTGCATTTATGGCACCTCCTTACTTTTGGGATATTTCTATATTCAGCTAAATTAACTGCCGATTGATACCTTCTGCTCGAGTAATTTCTCTCTGAGTCTATCCTCTGCTGGGGGGAAACAACACGTTCTGCATATTGTCTATGCCTTACCTCTTTAAAAGTTAGGACCTCTTCCGTTCCGTTTACACTGGCTTGATGGATTTCTGCCCACGTTGCTATTTCGTCTGCTTTTGCCCATGACTCCGCCTCTTTCTGTACTACGTAAGCATGAGTGTCTTGAGGAAGGCTATCACGTAACCTATCCGACACTATCAGGTCCATAAGCTCTTCAAATTTTGTCACCTTCCTACTGCGGACGTAGTAATCCCAGCTATTTCTGAGTCTCGAGGCTAACTGATTATATGACTCATTCGGATCTTTCGCGATAGTTTCAAACTTTCTCTTGTACGCAGAGGGAGTGAGTTTAAACTCTTTTAATACGGCCTCTTTAACTTTCTTATAATAAACAAAATCCTCTGCACTTAATTTTCGAAAAACGTGATTTGCATAATTACCATCTAAAAAAGAAATGATGACTTTGCCTTGAAATTCCTCTGGCACTTCGTATATCTTAAATCCCCTTTCCGCTGTCTCAAAGAGATTTATCACCTCTTCAGGGTTTTTAGGGCTTCCAGCTAACATATTTCCCAATAATTTTATATAATTAGCCAGCCGCGCATCTGCTGGATTACTAGATACTGCCACCGTTCGCCCATCACCCCTCTCCTCGTTTGCATTCCTCATTTGCAGTTTCAGCATTCTATACTCATGCTCTCTCTCCTTTTCTCTTTCTGCCGCCTCTCTCTCCTTTTCTCTTTCCCTTTCTGCTGCCTCTCTCTCCTTTTCTCTTTCCCTTTCTGCTGCCTCTCTCTCCTTTTCCCTTTCTGCTGCCTCTCTCTCTTCCCTTCTCAGTTGCATCTCTAACCTCATCCTCTCTAATTCAAAATCATATCCAATCCTTTCTTTAGCTCTCTGCTTTCTGGTCCCGCTCTGCAGCATATCCGTATCGTTGTCATTGTCATAATCCCTCAACCCTCTCATGTCTATCGCAGCATCAGACTCTCTGTCTATTGTCACCTCCTCGCCTCCCAGATCATTCCCTGAATAACCACCCTGCACGCTATCCCTCTCTGTGACTATGAAGCCTCGCCGTAACTCATCCCTTTCCCTATCGCGACCGCTCCTAAGCTCCATTTTAGCTCGTACAGGCCTCTGCCGTATCTAACTACTTGCCCCTAGAGTAAGAGGATACTTACCTCCGATGTGATGACAGGAACGAACCGCCTCGTCAATCTGCTACCTGAAGCACACAGTCGGAACACTCTTGGCAGTATCAGCCTTGCGTCGGTCAGCTCCCAGTGGAGGTTGAACTTTTCCGTCACCTTCACAGCTTTTTCCACAGTTCGAACGTGATGCACGATTCTTCAGGTACCTTCACAGCTATTCTATCGCCTGAAGCACACCGCAGGACACTCTTGGCAGTATCAGCCTTGTTCTGGTCAGCTCACAATGGATGTCGGAACTCTTCCGTCACCTTCGCCGCTACTTTCACCTCTGTTGCGTACTGTCGGACTGCGCCACTTTGTGATGTTAACTCTTCGTTTGTCGGTCCCTCGGTTCGATCGCTATACGCGACGGGTGAAAGTAGTCTTTCGGATAGAATCAAATGGTTTATTCACAATTGCAGAGACTCGATACTGAGGCTCCTCCCCAATAAATTAGTCCAACTTCAGGCTTTACTTAAAAATAACAAAGATTTATTTAACCTTCCAACGTACTTGCTGGACGAGGACATATGCTCAATTACATGGATTACAACAACACCAGCTTACTATGCCTGTTCAGCTGTATTTACAGAGCCAATGCCGCTATTTCCAGTCGGCATTCCCCAGCTTTAACAATTCTCGTCCGTCTCCTTCCGTAACTCGACCGGCTCTCCCCTCATCGTTGCCAAACCCTTTCTTTTCTATGCCTCACCATCTGGGCGTCCGTTAGCCCTCAGGGACCCGGGTCACTTGCCAGCGGACGCTAGCCGTTCCCTGTACACTGCTACTGCAATTAACTTTCCAGATGTCGGGAGAGAGAGCCTCCCCGTAGCATATGACTATTTTGGCGAAATCCAAAATAAATATACACAGCCTGAACAAAAAAGAATCTAAAAAGGCCTCTAGCCTGACAATTATAATTTACAGTAAATAAGATTAATATATGAAATTTGTTTTACGTTTAAAATAAACTAGTAAATTATGACAGGTAAACGTCCTGTAAACAAGAAACACTTGAAATAATTAGATGAAAAAAATTTGGTTGTCCTGAATGAGATTTTTTCCCCAACTAATTATTCCAAGTGCTTCTTGTCTAAGCACGTTTGCCTGTGATAATTTATTACTGAATTATTTATATAACGCTGTGAGCGTGAGTTACAGATATTGCTACCATCAGTTGTGGCAGCTTGGCAGCCTGATGATTCCTGATAACGGAAAATTGTGAGAATGTTTATATGTCACTTAGTTGAAGAAATGGTTAGGTTCTGCGGTGGTCTAGCAATTAAGACGCTCGGCCTGCTTCTAGGAAACGTGGGTTCGTATCCCACTCATGACACCATATTTTTTTAACTAATTAATTCAAAACAAATGAAATTAATATGTATATTTGTGTTATGCCTTAGAAGCACTCTTTTGTTTTAAAATTGGCTATATGACAACATAAAGGAGCTCGAGTTAAAAAAAAAAGTTGTATAAATGAACACACTGGAAAGGTTAGAATGGAAGCCACTCGTCAAGGTGTTTTTTTGTATTCTTTCCAATGTGTAGAAGGTATGGATGTCCTGCTTACGGAACCACTGATCAATGTCTTATTCAGAGTTTCTAGCGTAGATCCAGCAATTCCCTTTTCTCAGGGTCAGCGGTGGCTTAGTCGGTAGCGTGCTAGGCTCCTAATCTGCAGTTCCCAGGTTCGAGTCCCAGCTGGGTCAGCGTTGAGATTTATCTCCGCAAAATTCCCCGCCCAGCCCACGGTCAGTAGGGGATACCGAAGGGCTTGGAAAGGCCGCCGTCCGTCGGATGGGACGTTAAGCCGTGGCACCGTGTGCGGGAGAGCCATACCCTGTGCACGTTAAAGAACACGCTGGATGGCGTTGACGGGAGGCTACCATCTGTCTCCCAACAGCTGTTCCAGTGAGTCCCCTCCTTCTCTGAGCCTTTGGAGTCCATGTGACCTGGCCATTTAGTCCACGGTATGCAAAAAAGTGCCGCTCAGAGATAAAACAATCCAACCCTTTTCTCAATGAAGTTAGGGTAACGATGAACGGTTAAAAATTTAATGACGACACAACTGGTATTATAATCTGCAAACCTCATGCTACAAATCAGAGAAGCTATTAAGACTCACGCACCTCTACACATTAAATCAGTGGTTTCCATCATTTTTCTTTTGGTTTAAGAACTATGCCTTTATCATATGGTGAAATTCAACGATACAATCTAAAAAAATAATATAGTCAGAGCATTGTATATGCGGCATGAGATTAACAGACGAATACAGATTGCTACCGGGACTTTTAAAAATCTATGGAGAGTGTGGAGAAATAGGCGTATACACCTAAAGACTTCTTTCTAGGGTTAGTTATGGTAGTAAAACTTGGATGCTTTGTAAACAAGGTAACAGGAACCTAGATGCTTTTGATTCTAGATGCTTACGCAGTATCTTGGGCATTGGGTGGTACAACTTTGTAACTAATGATGAGGTTAGGCATAGGAATCTGCAACCTCCTTTAAGCAGCATATTGTGTAGAGAGTGACTCCGCTGGTTTGGCCATGATGCCCATGTGGATAATTATAGATTAGCGAATAAGGTTATGAACAGTGTGCTAAAGGCCTCAAAAAGAGGGGAAGACCTAGGATGCGGTGGGCAGACAATGCCAAACAGGACCTTGTTAGAATTGGTGTGCAGTGGCCAGATGCAGCAGATGTAGCTCAGGACAGATATGCTTGGAGAACTAAATTGCACGGTCTGATTGGACCTTCGTAGACCATGGCTGCTTGAGGATGATGATGATTTGTCTTATGTTAGAAATCCATATCTTTTCTGTTAACTTTTAATAAAATGAAAATTAAAAAAATTATTCTGTATTTGCCAAAATTTTTAAACGAATTAAGAACTGAGAACTTTTAAGGGATGCCCATGGAACCATACATGCATTCATTTTTATCTTCTGAATACAATCCCCTTCCCCTTTCTACAGTCATTCTTTCAACAGGTTCTCGAGATAAGCAACACAAAAAAGAGCATAATTTTGCATTAAACATTATTTCACTAGAAACAATTGATGCGATAAGCTTTAGATTTCTAATATGTTCCAGACTAAAAATGTGAATTGCTATAAACGGAAGCCGAAATCTATTGGATATGGTAAATTGAATATAAGTTAAATGCTTCTAAATATTATACACCAAAAATCTTGTTTATATGTGTGCGAGTTTATTCAATCATAATATTGAGAATGAATATCGTGCTTTACTCTCCTAAATTGTTCCAAAAATAGAAACATATTTTCCGTTTCATTGGTCATTCCGATTGTGTATAGTTTCTCTTTATTTTAGGAAGTTATGAGGTAAGAATGAAGCAAATCGTGCTAAGGTGACAATCAACGAGTGTTGTGAACAAAGGATAAAAACCAATAAGTGTTGTTTCGCTGAAGCATAGATGCGGATAAACACCACATTGTGGCACTCGTCTCAGCCACGCCTGTATACGAAAGGCGCTGTCCAAACAGTGGACACTAGTTATTAACCCTAGAGTGCGATGCTAATTGGTAATTAAGCGGCAAGTTTCGGAAAGTGACGGCGGTGAATGCTTCCGTCACGGCCGAATGACCTAAGCCAGGGCCTTAATTTATCCAATTTAACTGATTACATTCCCGTTACGGACGAGTGCAGGTCAGCATGCTATTACTCTCCACACTTCACAGCAGACTCGTTCCTCGCCACCACAGACCTTAATTCCGCTGATTACAGAACAACAGACCAATCAAGTACCACCTAAACTTCATCGTAAACTTCAATACAAACATTACAGGGTTGCTGGCGTTAAATAAAGCAACAGCCCATCTAAAGCTACGAGCAGTCCACTGAAAGTGATTACCTTTTTTCCCTGTGAGCTGATTACTCTCCATAAATATCAGTGAATGATTTCTACTGTTTTACAATGATGAGATATAATAAGCAGATAGTATTTTAACGAATACTTGAAAAACTTTGAGGTTATTATTATTGTATATATTAAGCATTCTCGATACTTGATTCTATAGCTTAGTCACAGCATATTTGTTCCCGAAACTAATTAAAACATTTATTTTTTAAACGATGTCATCAGCTCGTTTCAAAATAAAAAATTAATTAAAAAATACTTAATTTCCTATATACGGCCTAAAATGTAAAAATAAATTAATGCATGCCGATAATGAAAGCACTTGCTGAATTCGTATTTTCGCTTCAAGGGAAGGCATGGCGCCCACAGTTTACGTTGAGTATGTAAAAAAGGAGACCTTTCTTCGTTTGGAGTAAATAGGAATTCGGTGAGTGATTTCACCATCGATATGCTAGGCGTAACTCGAAGGAAAACTATATACCAGTCTTCTGTGATGATGCATAGAATAGGCCAGGCATAGCACCTAAAATCAGACTCCGCTTTGTCGTGGTGCAGACCGTTAATATCATTCAAGAGATATTCTCTTGTGAAAGGGAATGGAAAGAGAGGGCTGCCTGACCAATGTGGCCTGTTCATCTGAACTACTATCACTATTTTATAATTTATTTCTACACTGCTAAGGAGTGGTCAATGACACAGAGTCTTGGTATTGACCTTGTACACCAACCTGAATGAAATTATGTCTCTAAGATTGATTATGGATCCTGAACTTGCTGCACTGGTGGGCTTCTGTCGAGGGAAAATCTCCCACTGTTTTTTACTATTTGTTTGTGGGTTGACAGCCCTGAGTTAATCGATGCATAGGATACCTTATATCAGGTGGAGGATAATCCTGAGTAGAAGCAGTCGCAGGTACCTAAATCTTTGCTTTTAAGGACATCGCCAAGCCTATATTGGAGGAGTCCTAGCAGCGTAGGTTGGCTTAAGCTTTTAGTATTGGAGAAAACAGGTTTTGACACATGTCAGCAGTTAGGGGGCAGCTTGATATTGTCGGAGCTTTCTCTCTCAATAAACATGGTTTCTTTAAACATCCGAATATCCATTTTCTCTCCACAGGTACTTGAAATATGAGGACTCTTCATAGAGATTATTCTCTTGATGACCTCACACAAGAATTCCAGAATTATATCCTAGAGATCCTCTGCTTGCAAGAGACCAGATGGGCAGGTAAAGGCCAGATATTTAAAAATAATTTTAAATTTCTCTTTTTACGGAGGGAGGGAGGATAGAAAGCATCTCCAAGGAGTAGGTTTGCTTCTCAGCAAACACGCTAGTGATGCTCTTCTGGATATGACTGCATTAATGAAAGGTTTCTTACATCTAAATTTTAAAAAAGCATTAGTGACTTGAATGTTATCAGTTGTTATGTCCCCACAGGGAACTCCGATGAGGACGAGAAAGATAGAAATATCCTGAAGTCCGTAACACCTAGTTCTTGTCCTAAGTGATTTCATTGTTAAGATTAGTACTGATTCTGACCATTGCACAGGAGGTGATAAGTCCTTTTGACACTGCTAGTTGAAATGACAAATATACTGAAGCCATTACTTATTACCAACACCACGACATAAATAAAGACACGTGAGTTTCACCAGATGGGTTGCACAAGAATATGATTAGCAGCAAATGGGCTAGTTCTGTTAGGAATACAAATCATGTAGGGGAACTGAAATTGTATCAGATCATTACCTTGTTAAAAGTATCATGCAACTTAAACTTAAGAAGTGTTAAGATTAAAAAAGTTACCTTTAACAATTAAGATGTGAGAGACTTACTTATAACTAAAGCTTACTGTGATAGATTAGTCATTATGATAGTCATGGTTTGCTTACTACTGAAGTTGAGGAAGAATGGGGCCGTTTTAAACACGCTTTTCTTGAACCTAAGAGACTCTTTTAGGTAAAAAAAAAAAGCACAAAGGAGGCAAAATTGTTTGAGTGATATGGCATTGAAGCTTACTTTGGAAAGAACTACAGGAATATCCTTAACCAACACCCTACTAATCCTAACAGAAAGCCCTGCCCATGGTCAGTAAGGGTCACCGATGGGCTTGGAAAGGTCACCATCTGTCGGATGAGACTTAAACCGTGGCCCCATGTGCGGGAGAGCCATACACTGTGCATGTTAAAGAACACGCTGGATGGCCTAGATGGGAGGCTACTATCTGTCTCCCAACAGCTGTTTCAGTGTGTCCCCTCCCCCAACCTTCTTTGAGCCATCAGAGTTCTTGTGACCTGGCCATTTAACCCATGGTGTGCAAAAAAGTCTGTTCAGATGTAAAACAACCCAACCCTAACAGAAAGCATTACAAAAAGCTTTTAAGATGTGTAAAAGATCAGCTGTAGGCTGATAAGAATTTTAGGCTTGATAGTTTGACTGACAAAGCAGAGGAAGAAGCTACACAGTACAACACAGCCGAGAGCTGTACCAGATAGTTAATATTTTGTATGGTAGAAAACGCACAAGTATACAGGGATTGAAGGATAAACATGGTAAGGTTATTGAAGGTGAGGATTCTGTCATAGCGAGATAGGCTGCGCATTTCAGCGAAACAATGTGGTTAGCTCTACCAACATTGTTTCCAATGATGACAGATGGATTACCAGCTTTAATGTTGGCCCTATAATCACATTTTGAAGTCACTTTGGCTATCTCGCTGCATAAATTCCCAAGGGTAGATGGAACTATTGCTGAAATGCCTAGAGCAGGAATGTCTTTGTTGTCACATGGCTGACAGAAACTATAAATTCTTTTATGATAAAGGTGTTGTTCCAAAGGATTTTGCCAGAGGTGTCCCATGGCCGAGTGGTTAGCACGCTTGGCTACTGATCTAAGGGACCTGGGTTCGAGCCCCAGGTAAGGCATGGAGGTATGTGTCGTTTTTCTGCTGAGGTCCTGCCATCCTCTCAGACCCTCTACTATGGCATATAAACTGACAGGCTCCTGTCAGACCTCTGTGGCAAGCAGCTGCTTGAGGGGTATTTTTTTTTTATTATTATCCCAGTTTCCAGGTAAAATTTTTTGCTGGATTTTTCTTAAGATAATTAACAAGTTGATTGATGGACAACTACGTGATGAGAAGTGTTGATTCAAAAGTGGTAGGGGATGTACAGATAAAATTTTTTCACTTACGCAGATACTGAGAAATATTTCGAGCTTCAGAAACCTGTGGTTACTAGCTTTTAAATTTCGAAAAGGATTTTGACTCTGTTGACGGTCATAATTTTCGTTTATCATGAGATTGTATGGCACACTAGAAAAGTGCATAATGAAAGCTCTCTATAATAACACTGAGTCGTATATGATAGTGGGTAAAAGCTTGCAGCAATTGGTTTAGCCTTGCTTCTAGTGTTCGATAAGTTGTCTCCTTTCCTGTTTAGTTTGGTTTTTGGGTTTAAATAGTTTAGAGATCTGAAAATTTCTGATTAAGATTATGCTGATAATTTGGCCCTTTTGGCAAATGATGTTGATGAGATTATCTTTTTCATTATAGTTGTGGATGAGACTGGTAGTAGAATAGGTTTGGTTATAAAAAGAGAGAGAACCAATGTGATGAAAAATAGTCAGTGAGGTTGTGAATCAGTTATTTTGAATGGTTGAACCTTGAGCAAGTGTCTCAGTTTAATTATCTCGGTAGCTACGTAATAACAGATACTGGTGATGTGTGGCATGAAATAAACAGAATAGGAATTGTAGCTGGGCGGTATTTTGAGCACTAGGTGGTTTGACCTTGTAAATAATGATGCAACCTTCTTTGAGCAGCATATATTGCAGAGAGAGACTGTGCTGGTTTGGCAATGTTGCCCGTGTGCATAACTATAGATTAGCGAATAAGTTATGAAGTGTGCCTAAAGGACTCAGAAAAAAAAGTGGGGGGAGACATAGAATGCGGTGGACAGACAATGTCAAACAGACCACGTTAGAATTCGCCTAAGTTAGCCAAATGTAGCAGCTGTGGCGAGCACAGACATGCTTGTGAACTAAATTGCACAATCTAGTTGGGCTTCAGTAGTCCATGGTTGCTTGGGGATTCTCTATGTATGCTTTGCTTTTATTTTTTTACTTTTTAGAACACATAAAAAAGTTTTTTTTTAATTTAATATTTTTCACTTTGTCACTACTTTTATTTCTCGTTAATTTAAGAATTGTTAAAGGACTTTACAATGTTGTTGTGTTTAGAGATAGAACCTTAACTATTTGTACCACTTAGTAGATATTGCTGCTTCATGTTAATCGCAGATATCGGCCTTGTACAGTGATCATAACGCTAGCCCTTCCTCGGCTAAACCTCCGAGACCAGGAATCCGTGCTAAGAAATTGTTTCCACAGTCTATGGACCACAGAAGGACTCGCATTCAGCCATTGTGCCATGTCTGACTGACTTTGGCCTGCTTCAAGTCGGCCAATGGCTCTCCACCGCAGTTGGGTTGGGTTGTTTTACCTCTGAGTGGCACTTTTTTGCACACCATGGGCTAAATGGCCAGGTCACATGGACCCCGAAGGCTCAGAGAAGGTTGGGGGAGGGGACCCACTGGAACAGCTGTTGGGAGACAGATGGTAAGCCTCCCGTCAAGGCCATCCAGCGTGTTCTTTAACGTGCACAGAGTATGGCTCTCCCGCACACGGGGCCACGGCTTAACGTCCCATCCGACGGACGGCGGCCTTTCCAAGCCCATCGGTGTCCCCTACTGACCGTGGGAAGGGGGGGGAATTTTGCGGAGATAAATCTCAACGCTGACCCAGCTGGGACTCGAACCTGGGAACTACAGATTACGAGTCTGGTGCGCTACCGACTGAGCCACCCCCGCCCCTACCACCGCAGTCATTTGGCAAATAATGTCTCGAGGTCATTCACACAAAATGGTTATTTCGAATTTCTTTACTCTCATTTACAACACAAAATAACGATTCACTCCTGAACACCCGTTTTTATGCCGCTATCCGATTACGAAAAAAATTAACGCAACCTAGACTAATTCACATTCGATATGCTCACTCGGCATTACTTTATTGGTTACATGAACAAATTTGGTGAGGATAGCACAATTTTTTGGCGAATTATCGCGATTTTTATTACTTTTCCTTAATTTAAGGAAACAAGTGTAATAGCTGTGGAAAAATCCTTAGGAACCATGCCTTCATTATAAAAAAATATTCAAAATTTCAGTCATCGATGTGGTAACTGAAACATTCCCAGCTCAAAGCATTTCTGTAGTAATTTCATCTACTTTTGGGGACTTATGTAGTTTATGTTTAGATATAGCCAAAATAACTTGAGACAGCTATAGGGCCAACATTAAAGCCAGTAATGCATCTATCATTATTACAAACAATGGGAGTAGAACTAACCACATTGTTTAGAACATCAATGAAATGCTAAGACATCACATCTAGCAAAGACAGAATCCCACTTTCTTTATCCTTACCTATCTTTAAATCCCTGTATACCTGTCCGTTTTCTACCACACGAAACATTATCTGGTACACTCTTTGCTGCTTCCTCGGCTTTGTCAGCCAAGCCATCAAGCCAAAGATTCTTATCAGTTGCTATTTGTTCATTTACTCGTTTATTAAGCTCTCTGTAATGCTTTCTATTAGGACAAGTAGGGTATTGATTAAGGACATTCCTGCAGTTCTTTCTTTCTGAAATAAGCTCATGTGCCTTATCACTCAAATAATTCTGCCACCTCTACTCCTTTTTTTTCTAAAAGAGTACTGTTAGTTTCCAAAAAAGCCAGTTTAAAATGGTCACATTCTTCCTCAGCTTCAGTAGTAACCGAACCATGACTGTCATAATGACTACATAACCTATCATGGTAAGCTTTAGCTATAACTGGGTCTTTCGGCAAATGGGCTATTTCTGAATTAAAAAGTTTATTTAAATTAAAATTAATTAATTAAAATACGGCTGGATGGTGAGATTAATTAATTAAAATTTAAATTTAAATTAAGAGTTTCAGAATTAAAGGCAAATTTTTTAACCTTAGCACAACACTTCTTAAGTTTAATTGGAAGACACTTTTAACAAGGTAATGGTTAGATTCAATTTCATCTCCCCTATATGACCTGGTATTCTTAACAGAACTAGCCCATTTGCTGTTAATATATGATCAATCATATTCTTATGCAGCCCATCAGGGGAAACCCATGTGTACTTATGTATGTCGCAGTGTTTGTAATAGGTGTTAGTTATTCTCAAACCATTAAATTTACATTACTACATTATTATTACTACATTACCTGTAGCAGACGTTGCTCATTGCCATTGCAGCTATCAATACCAAAAGGGCCTATCACCCCTCCCTAAAGGTCAGAGTCAGTGCATTATGCGGCCCATCACGGGAAACCCATGTGTACTTATGTATGTCGCGGTGTTTGTAATAAGTGTTAGTTATTCTCAAACCATTGAGTTTACTTACCTGTAGGAGACGTTGCCCATTGCCATTGCAGCTATCAATACCAAAAGGGCCTATCACCCCTCCCTAAAGGTCAGAGTCAGTACCAACTTTGGCATTGAAGTCACCTAGAACAAGGGGGTAGTATCTCCTTTCTTAACAAAATTCAAAATATCCTGAAGTTGTCCGTAAAACCTATCCTTGTCATCCTCAGGGGGGGGGGGGGGGTAACAACAGCTAACATTCAAGTTTTTAATGCCTGTCTGAAATTTTACTATAAGAAACCTTTCATTAATGCACTCATATAGAAGTGCATCACAGCGTGTGTGTTGAGAAGCAAACCTACGCCTTGGAGATGCTTTTTATCTTCCCTCCCTGAAAAGAGAACTCTTACGATTTACTGGTGCATTATATCAGATAAATGTCGTAAAAAAAATGTAAATACATGTAATAATAATAATAAAATCATGCAAATATTTTTAATTACAATAAACAGTTGCAACAGAATTGAAAATTAATAGTCCTGTTAAAAATGCGTCTTAATTTCTTTAAAGATTTTTTGTCATTTAACAAGCATTCTTCAATTTAACTTAACCTAGATATGGCTAAAAAACAAAATTAAGCATTTTTTTTTAAATTGCAAAATTGCTCGATACTTTCCCAAGATTTATATTGAAATATACCTTTATGACGCATAAAATAGATGAAACAGGATACCTTTTAAAAGTATACTAGAAATTCAAGTCTAGAAATGTGATATGTGATTTTATATATTTACGAAATATGAATTGTCCTTTTGAAAAGATTGCAGGCATATCTGGGTATTATTTAAAAGGTGGGCGCATTAATACAATGATAAACTATCCAAATGATTAGAAAATTTCACGTTATATAAGTTAAATATGAATCTTAATTTTAAACAATACATTAAGGTTGGGTTGTTTTACCTCTGGGCGGCACTTTTTTTGCACACCATGGGCTAAATGGCCAGGTCACAAAGACCACGAAGGCTCAGAGAAGGTTGGGGGAGGGGGCCCACTGGAACAGCTGTTGGGAGACAGATGGTAGCCTCCCGTCAAGGCCATCCAGCGTGTTCTTTAACGTGCACAGGGTATGGCTCTCCTGCACACGGGGCCACGGCTTAATGTCCCATCCGACGGACGGCGGCCTTTCCAAGCCCATCGGTGTCCCCTACTGACCGTGGGCAGGGCGGGGAATTTTTGAGGAGATAAATCTCAACGCTGACCCAGCTGGGACTCGAACCTGGGACATTCGTTAAGAGTTCATGAAATGAAATATTTAACAGCGTTTCTCATCGAAAATAATGTTCTTCGAAATTGAAGTAAAATAAAGAATCAGCACACGAGTTTGTAAATTTGCTACATGAATATCATTGAAAAACAAGACAGATCTGATTTAGATCTGTAGCTTCAGTCACCCTTTCCCACATAAAAGCTTAAGAAGCTTCAAATTTGGAAGTTTTCTAAAAAAATTTTGACAAAGTTGCATATCAATGCTTGTCATAAACAGAGAGTAAAGCCAAGAATCGATCGGTCAATGTTCTAAAAGCAACGCATTTTAGGAGCAGGGTGGCTCAAACGGTAGTGCGCCTGACTCGTAATCTGCAGTTCCCAAGTTCGAATCCAGCTTGTTGAGATCAGCATTGAGATCAGGTTGGTCAGTAGGAAACATCGATGTCAGTCGGATGGAATGTTAAGCGTGTCCCCGTGTGCTGGAGAGCAATACCACGTTCACGTTAAACAACACCCTGGATGGCGAGATTAAAGAACGCGCTTGACGGGAGGCTTCCATCTGTCTCCTAACAGCTGCCCAATAAGTTCCCTTCCCCAACTTTCTCTGAAGCCTCGGTAGTCGGAGAAGTGCAACTCACAGATAAAAGAACCAAATGAATAAAAAAGAAATTACTTACCGTAGAGACATGCATCATGCTGCATTTGACAGTCTAACTCAAAACGAATTTTTGCTGTAACCCTATAGCTGACGCTAGTTGAGAGAGATGGTTGAGAGTAACAACATTAACATCACTTTTCCCCAACCTTCTCCAAGCCCTCAGGGGCCTTGTGATCTGGCCTATTTTATGCAAAAAAGTGCTCAGAGGTAAAACAACCTTGCGCATTTCTTCATCATTTTTGATATATACATTTAATTAATACATGCCTTTAGAGGTGAAGCTTAGATTCATAAGATTCACATGACGTGCTACGTTTTCAGGAAAATTGTTGTACTACTAAAGTTTATCCCTTATCTATTCAGAGAAAATCTTTTCACTATGTTTACTCCACACTTAATTAAATCATCAGCATAATGTTATCTCATACTTCAAAGTTAGAATCCTAACTACTGGAAATGCTAAACCTTACCATGCATTACAATAAGTAGCGATCAACAACTCGTGACCTGTTTAATGCATTGTAGAATGATCAGTGTCCGAATAGATGCGAGTCTATTATAAATCGATCTTCCTGGCACTTCCTCCTCAGGTGGTGATTAACAGGCTCAAAGCGATTTCCCTGACTCACTTCCAATTTGACAATGCAGTTATACTCTAGTCATTTATTCCAATATAAGAGAATAGCTGCAATATCACAGTCAGAAATAGCTGTTATATAAATATGTATCGAAGTGATCGCGTAAATCCTAATATTTCTTTAAATATTTCTATGCAAATAATTTTCTCTTGCATTTTACTTAACGTTAGTTTGTTGTCGCATTTGATCTTATTCATCAAGCTATCAGTGAATACGAAGCATATAAGAGAGAGAAAGTTTCTTCGATAGAAATTAATTTGATAAACTCCTCTTACAATTATAACACCGAACTCCTAAAACTACAATGTAATTAATTCATGCTGCTATGTCACCGACCTGATGGGGGGTGGGGGGGGGAGCAGTCGGTAGCGCGCATGTCTCATAATCTTGTTCCTAGGTTCGGTCTCACCTATGCCAGCGTTGAAATTTTCCAATCCTGCCCTCGATCAGAAAATAGACACCGATGGTTATGGTTGGCTCAGAAAAGGTTGTAGAGAGAGGATCCACTGAACAGTTGTTAGGTGACAGATGGAAGCCTCCCGCCAAAGCTATTCAACATGTTCTTTAAGGTGCACAGGGTTAATAAGGTTCAAGGTATTAAGTATGGCTCTCCTGCACCCGGACCAACGGCGATCTTTCCAAGTCTATCGGTGTCCCCTAATGACCAAGACCAGGGCGGGAAGTTTTGCGGAGATATATCTCAACTCTGGCCCAGGTGGGACTCGAACTTGGTAACTGCATATTACGAGCCTGGCGCACCCCCAACTGAGCCACTCGCGCCCCCATAAAATGGGGCAGAAAAGAAGGTTACTTTAATAGAAATATTTAATAAAATTGGGCAGAAAAGAAGGTTATTTGCTTTGATTTACCTCTGAGCGGCACTTTTTTCCACACAAAGGGCTAAATGGCCAGGTCATCAGGACCCCGAAGGCTCAGAGAAGGTTGGGGGAGGGGACCCACTGGAACAGCTGTTGAGAGACATACGGTAGCCTCCCGTTAAGGCCATCCAGTGTGTTCTTTAACGTGAACAGGGTATGACTCTCCCCCATACATGGGTCATACACTGCTTAACATCCCATCCGAAGGACGGCGGTCTTTCCAAACCCATCGATGGCGCCCCCCGAAAGTTATTTGCACAGAAATATTTAAAGACATGATAAAATAGGGCAAAAATAGATTACTTCAAAAGAAATGCACTGGTGCTCAAAGTTAAGCAACAAACACAAGAACACGAATTACAAACAAGTCTTTAGTTGGATTTCAATGAAATGTACAGGTGAAGTCCATGATCATATATCCCCCCCAAAAAAAAAAACAAAAAAAAAACGAATTTTTATGAATATTTAATCAGATATTCAAATTAGAAATTCGTTACCTCAAAATGTAATGTAATTAAAATAGAATGTAATTAAAATGGAAGTTCAGTGATAACTGTGAAAGGTATCTCTCGCGGTACCTATTATCCTATGCTATTTGTGGTCGGTGCGCATTCATGTGGGTTCTTTTCTTACGAGCTCTAACTATTTTCAGGAAATTATGACCTAACCGGTGCTTTGCGAACTAAAGACAATGACTTCGAATTAAATATGTATTTACATATATTTACGTATTGTTACGACAGATGAAGGTGCAACAAGACCATGATGCGATATGTCATCTGTGATGCTCACATTTGGTACAGGGTGAGATCTACATCATTAACCGAACAGAGAGACTCGAAAATAATAACGGTATGTTTTTATGAAGGATTTTGTGAAAAACTGGATGGATTGGGTTTGTGTAGTTAGTCTAGACAAGAGAATCTTTATTGCAGTGTGCGCGGGAGTTGTAAAAATTGTATAATAAGTTATAGTGCAATCGAAAGAAGGTATTCGACTGTACTTGAAATGATTTGTTGTTTGAGAAAAATTGAGTTGCTAGTTTTGTTACGATATCAGCGAAGTTAGCATTATGAAATCTAATTCTGATAGCAGTAATGTGTCGAAGAAGTCTGGTAATGGAAAAACAAGAGAGGATTAGTGTAAAATTAGGTGTTTAAGGTAAATACTAGAATTGTAAAAGTAAACGATAGGTTTATTCATAAAGATGAATATGTTGTTTATTCAATGTCAATTAAGATTATTCTTAATTAACATTCAAATATATATTCAAATGGTTATGTTTTGAATAGAATTTACTGAACTGTAGTTCGACTGTTTCAAGTGTGGTAGAGAATTGTTTGACATTCTTACAGGTTTAATTTCATGAAATACATTTGTGATTGGTTTGAATTTTTATATATGTGAACTGTTTGTCTTAAGTAATTAAATTAGTTTATTTATAATTTTTGTTCGTAAACATTCTTTTGAACTCACGCTGTTTTCGTCTATTAAATTGATAACAATATATATACACCAATACGGTGAACAATACATGGTCTCGCATCGGACACGGCTGCTTATCTCCGCAAAATGAACTCAGGCCTACACCGGACTTCAAGCGGGACACAGCCTCGCTGATTAAACAAAGGATATCTCACAGCAGTCCCTGATGCGACTGCTGTAGCCGATACGAAACACGCAGAGAAAGAGAAGCACTCTTTCTCTCATTCAAAGTTCCGTGGCGGCAGCCAGCATCTATCCATCCGGTGACCTCTCGCTGACCTCCCCAATCACCTGCAGCCACGACTGTTCACAGTTGGTATCGTCAGTTCCCTCTTGCTGCCGAACATTTCTCCTTCTTGGGTAACCCACTTCCGAGCATCGTGGGAATGACCGTACCAAGAAGTACTATTTTATATTCCATCGATAGGAAGGAGAGGAAGGGGAGAGAAAATCCGACCTTTACAATAACATACCTTTAATATGGTGTAAGATCAGACAGTGATTACTGGCTGCACAACGACTCGTCATGCTGCAAATCAGGGTGTGAGTGAGGGTTTGAGGAAGTAACTGCTATTCTCTCATGAGTGCAGATCGGGGCTCCTGTAGGGTCCTGGGAGGGGCTGGTTGATTGGTTGTTTAGGGTTTTATGGCGCATTAGCATCTAAGGCTATAAATACGCCAAATGAATGTCCATAAAAAATGATGAAGTCGTGATACCCTGAACCAAATTTACAAATAAACTACAAATGTAAAACAATAAAATGGAACATATTGGACAACAATGAACAAATGTATAAATATGTAATAAATATAAATAAAAGTAACCCAGGTGTAAACGACCTGGGTTAAACATATAGAATAATAAACAGGGGGAGTAAAACTATAGGTGGGTAAAATTTCCAGTGTATCGTAAAAATTTAAATAAATAAAATAAATACCCCCTCAAGCAGCTGCTTGCCACAGAGGTCTGACAGGAGACTGCTATTTATATGCCATGTAAGGTCTGAGAGGATGGCAGGCCCTCAGCAGAAAAACGATACAAACAGCCATGCCTTACTCCGGGGCTCGAACCCAGGTCCCTTAGATCAGTAGCCAAGCGCGCTAACCATTCGGCCATGGGACATACAGAGGTAAAACAACAATGATCAGATAAGAGATGTCGGAGTGTAAGAGGCTCGGACGTAAAATCATGAAAGTTAAAAAACATTTACCTTTGAACGGCATAACATGGATAAAAAATTAAAATATCTTTCACAGATAAAGTGGCGTTACGAAACTCGCACTTATATTCGTCGTTAGCCCGTAGAAGAAAAGAATGAGTAATAAACGAATGACCTATGCGGAGCCGAGCAAGTACAACTTCCTCCTTGTGATTCCTGCGGTAACACGACTGCCACAGTTTGATGATAGGTTTGATTTCAAAGCGCTTGTTTGTAAGCTGTTCTGACCAAGATCTCTGCCACTGTACCCGGAGCTCGATGGTAAAAACGTTGCCGGAAATCCATATATGGAACAGGCAACGGAGAGCCGGACAGGGGTGTAGCTGACTTGGTAGCAGCATCTGTCAAGTCACTGTCTTCTGATACCGACGTGACCGGGCACCCAACAGAAGAGAACAGGATGGTGGCTGCCAGACGATGTAGCTGCTAGCAGATCTTAGAAAGAACTGGGTGAGGCCGATGTCTCACTGAGTTGATGCCAGTAGTGAGCCGGTGTAAAGCACACACCAACGATGATACTTAGCCACCACGTGGTCTAAGGCGAGACTGATAGCGTACAACTCTGCAGTGTAGATGGAACAGTACAGTGGGATCTGGTCTGCAATGATTATATCACAGCAGACCATGGCCGATCCCACTGATGTGCCATACTTCGAGCCATCTATGAAGACAGGCAAGAAGTCCGGGTACTTAGCATGATGGCTGGCAAAGAGTTGCCAGTACACAGAGTCTGGTGTAAAGGTCGTCTCCGTCCTGCACAGGAAAAAATCACAAGAAGGAGAAACAGTGAGGCACAGTGGGAGTAACTCGACTGTCGACTGTGCGATGCTATCGAGACTGGTGTTGATGTCTCTGAAGAAGCCTTGGACTCGCAAACCAAAAGGACGAATGGCAGTCGGTCAATTAGTGTAAAGCATTTCCCACTTCAGACTGAAAATGCAGTCCCAAGTGGGATGGTCAGGCAGGGATCGTAATTTAACTGTGTATTGCAGGGACAACTGCTGACGGTGAAGAGATAAAGATGGTTCATTGGTCTCAACATAAAGACTGGACCGGTGAGGTGTGGAAGGCTCCCATGCAAACACAGAGGGCCTGATAATGGAGGGAGTCCAGCACTTTCACCACCGAATCCTGGGCAGTCATACACCTGGGATCCATAGTCCAGTTTCGACCAGACAAGTGCATGTTACAGGCGGAGAAAACATCAGTCAGCTCCCCATGATAGAGAGGACCTAGACGATGTTCAATGCCCAAGTTCACTTGAACCTGAGATAACGTATGTGTGGTAAAAAGGTCAATTTCTGATCGAAGAAGAGACCGAGAAACTTGGTCTCCACCACAACTGGAATCTCCAAGCCGTAGCTCGGGATTCAGATGAAAATTACGCTTGTGGCAAAAGTGCGCACAAGTGGCCTTCTGTGGGGAGAACCAAAACAAGTTTGCTGTAACCCAAACTGACAGGGCAATTTGCAGTTGTCTTTCAATGACCCTCATATTAGACGAATAGCAAAAGATGCTAAAATCGTCAACATAGAGGCCACTGTCTTAAGAATGAGGAAGTTGTCTAGTAATAGAATTAATCTTGATAGCGAAAAGTGTAGCACTCAGAACGCAGCCTTGTAGCACCGCTTGTTCTTGGGGGTACGACTGCGACAGAGTGTTACGGACACAAAAAAGACGATAAAAAGTTGTGTGATAAGAATAATATGCCAATAAAAAGTTGGAAATGAAGATCGGCATGTGACCTCTCAAGCCGAAGCTATGGAAGTCACGAAGAATGCCAAATTTCCTAGCCAAACATGTTCTCCAAATTTCCTAGACTGATAACATGTTCTCCTATTCTTCTATTTGGAAGAAAAATAATTTTGGAAGAAAATTAACACCAGGTTTGGTTGTAGTGAGTAGAGGACACACCGACAATGACGCTTAGCTGCTATGTGGTCCAAGGCAAGACTGATAACATGTTCTCCTATTCTTCTATTTGGAAGAAAATTAATTTTGGAAGAAAATTAATCCGATATTTTAAAGAAAATTAATCCGATTTCTTCTATGTGGAAGAAAATTTACACCAGGTGCTCTCTACATAAAAAAGAATTTCTGATAGCCGATTCGAGGCGTATCAGATGGTCAAGAGTTGACTGTTGCCTGCGAAAGCCACACTGGGTGTTGGAAAGAAGGTTGTGGTGTTTTAAATACTAGATGAGTCTGGCATTTACCATTCTTTCCAACACCTTGCACATGCAGCTCGTTAACACAATGGGACGATAATTAAAAGGAATCTTGGAATCCTTTCCTGGCTTTAGGAAGCGGAGGTAGTCAGTAGTTTGGAAACTGCTCCTCGAGAAAAATGTGATTGAACAGGTGGAGCAGCTGATCCTTACTCAATGGTGAGAGATGTTTAAGCATGGCATAATGGACATTGTCTGGCCCAACAGTAAATGCAAAAGAGGTGTGCAGAAAAAGGTGAAGCTCCTCCACTGTGAATGGCCTGTTGTAAGGCTCCAGGCCATTCAAGTGGAGGGACAGTGAAGAGCGTTCCGCCTTGATCTTCTGGGCCAGAAACTTGGGGGAATAGGAAGACAAAGAACAGATGAATGAGAATGACTTCCCCAGAGTTGGCAATTGCTTTGGGATCAGCAATTACCTGTCCATTGTGCTCCTGGATTGACAACGAGTAGGACGTTTAGTTTCCACCCATCTTCCGGACTTTATCCCACGTGACCATAGAACTGGTCATGCAGATGATAGACAACGTATATTTGATCCGAGATTCCTTTTGGCACCGGATGAAACGAGCTTTCGATCTGGTGCATTTGAATGCTTCAAGGTTGGGGGACGTCGGATATCTCTGAAACACCTTCCAAGCCTTGTTCTGAGCTTTACAAGCTGTGGTGCAATCTGGATTTCAAAACAGTTTCAGAACACAAGGCAACCGTGTCGAAGTTTGAGGATCTGTGGATGCAGCTGCTTCTACGATACAATCCGTTATCTCCACTACTGCCACATTGATGGACTCCTCGCTGACAGTGGTCATCGAGCTCAGAGAGGTGCTTGAAGCCACTCCAGGCAGCCTGATCAAGCCTCCACCGTGAGACTCGTGAAGGGCTGCAAAGTCCCCCACGGG
The DNA here is from genome assembly GCA_038380435.1 of Ryuthela nishihirai. NCBI lineage: Eukaryota > Metazoa > Arthropoda > Arachnida > Araneae > Heptathelidae > Ryuthela > Ryuthela nishihirai. The sequence goes on from JAWZYU010000004.1 coordinate 6,477,626, forward strand.
AGATGGTGCACACCACGGAGAGGTGATTGCTTCCATAAGGGTTGTCCTCGACCTCCCATGTAAAGAGTGGAAGGATCGAAGGGGAGCAGGTGGTGAGGTCAATGGCAGTGAAAGTGCGAGTTGGGGAGTGAAAGTATGTACTGACAGTGGTGTTCAGTATGGAGAGAGAAGGATGCAGGAGCCACTGCTTAAGGACAGTGCTGACACCCCTCTCGTTGGTGTCAGCACTGCCCCAAAGTGGACTGTGTCCGTTGAAGTTCCCTATGATGAGGAAGGGGGACGGCAGCTACAAGACAAGGTCATCGAGGTCTTCCTGGAAGACAATGCTTCCAGGTGTTCCAAGATCTCTGCCACTGTGCCCACAGCTCGATGGAAAAATGCTGCCGGAAGTCCAAGTATAGACTGGCAGCGGAGAGTCGTAGAGGGGCATGGCTGATCTGGCAGCAGCATCTACCAAGTTATTGCCCCTTATCCTGACGTAACCGCACACCCAACAGAAGAGAACGGTGGTGGAGGCTGCCAGACGATGGAGCTGCTGGTGGATCCTGGAGAGAACAGGAGGAGGCCGATGCCTCACCGAGATCAAAGCCTGTAGTGAGCTAAGTGAGTCGGTGTAGAGGACACACCGACAATGACGCTTAGCTGCTATGTGGTCCAAGGCAAGACTGATAACATGCAACTCTGCAATGAAGATGGAACACTGCTGTGGGATCTGGTCTGCAATGTTTACATCACAACATACCAGACTTCGAGCCATCTGTGAAGATATGCAAGAAGTCCGGGTGCTCAGCACAACGGCTGGAAAAGAGTTGCTGATACACATAGTTGGGTGTAAAGGCCTTCCCGTCCTGCAAAAAGAGAAATTACAGGAAGGGAAAACAGCGAGCCAAGGTGGAAGTGGCTCGGCTGTCAACTGTACGATGCTATCGAGAATGGTGTCAATGTCTCACAGGTAACCTCAGCCACGCAAACCGAAAAAAAGAATGGCAGTTGGCCGATTCTGGTATAACATTTCCCACCAGGTACTGAAAACGCAGTCTCAAGTGGGATGGCCTGGCAGGGATGGCAATTTTGCTGCATATTGCAGGGACAACTGCTGACGGCGAATAGATAACAAAAGGTTCATCGGTCTCAACATATAAACTGGACTGGTGAAACTGGAATATATCTGGACTGGTGAAGTGCGGAATGCCCCCGTGCAGACACGGAGGGCCTGATGGTGCAGAGGGTCCAGCATGAAATTCAGAATTGAGAACCAACATGCAAACAAAAAAAAAAATTCTTTACAAGAATATTTCTGATGCCTCGCATTTTAATCAAAACTGAAAATAGGATTTTTATTTCATATTATAAATAGAATATTAAAAAACTGATGTATTTCGCACAATTTCCATTCCATAACAAGATGATTAAGAGAAATTTAACACTTAGTTTACAAATCGTATCTAAAATTTAAATGAAGCAAGTAATACACATAAAGTAATACAAGTAAATCCCTAACAGGCAGTTCGCAAAATATTTCGATTGAGAGCATTGAATATTGCGAATAGAGTAAAAATAAATCTTAAAAGTCTTCAATTCCGATGATCTGTTGGGAACGTGTGTAAATATATACACAGTATAACTTATTTCATCTTTTTTTCCAACCGAATCCAAGATAGCCTGAAAAGCGGAATTTGGTGCATTTCTCTCCTTCCTGAACTTTTCTAACGATCAAAGCTTGCAACGCACGCGAACGGAGAGAATAAGCAGTCCAATTTAAATCTGCCTTCTGTCGGGTAAGGCTCAATTCCCGCTGGTGATACACTAACAAGATGCCAGAGCCCACAATGCAGCACGCATGCACACGCACGCAAGACTAAAGGCTTGCTGCAGAGTAAGCATTTCCTGAAACTGACGCTAGTAGATCACTAAATAGTATGCCATCTCGGATTCGTCTTTTCCTTAACTTCAAATTTAATTAACTAAACAGTTAGCTGATTCATCGCGTTTCGTAAAGAAAAAAATGGCTCATCAATTGTTAAATTATGACCAAGCAATAAACGCTAAGCATCAAACACTAAAAACATAATACTGATTTCAGCTCATAACAAAAAAAAAAACCGAAAGAACAATCATCTTTATTCTCAACACTAGAAAGCTAATCGCCATTAATCGTTACATTACGCCATAAAACGTTATCATTTACGAGGAGAAAGAAAAAATAATTACTTTAATTGTTTAATGTATCGGCTTTTAACAATTAGTGCAATTAACTAATTAGGTGCTTTAGTGCCCGCTAACCAATTCGTTTCATGTGATATTTTTTCCAGAAGAATGATTTCTACAATTTCCTTAGAAAATCCCTCCTCTTTAGACAAATCAGTTTGGCTTTAATGATGATAATGGCACTGATCAGGCATTATTATCATTTACTAATTTTATTTATAAATCAATTGACCAAGGAAATTTAACTATCAGTTTTTTTAGATCATGAAAAAGCTTTTAACATCATAACTCATTCACTGCTTTTGAAAAACCTGGAGCATTTGGGAATGAGAGGGATTGCTCTAGTATGGTTTATCAGATACTTAACTAATAGAACTCGATTAGTTAAATTAAAAAAAACTGCCTCAGCAATCCGAAACAAACTAAATATGGCATTCCACAGGGCTCTGTTCTACGTTCCTTATTGTTTAATATTTATATTAATGACATCTGTGAAATGACAGTTAATTGTAATATTATTTACTACCTTTGCAGATGACACTGCAATAACTTTTAGCAAACTATTACAGATTTAATGCCCAATGTCAATAATGTTTTTGAGAAAGTTGACATGTGATTTGAAAATAACAAATTCTCAATTAATAAGAATAAAACTAAATTTGTTTTCTACAAGTTGAAAAATAATCAAAATGCTGTAAATACTTTTGCCGTTAAGCAGCATTCACCTCAGTGCTATAAACGTATTGATTGCCGTTGTGATGACATAGAACAGGTTGAGGGCATTAAATATTTAGGTATTTTCATAGAAAATAATCTAAAGTAGAAGAAACATATTAACTACATCACAGGAAAAGCACGTTAGAAACTTCTTATATTACACCACTTGAAATACAAAGTTAATCTTAATATGTTGCGAACATTGTACTTCTCGTGGATACAAGCGGCATTTCAATACGGTATAATTTGTTGGGGTGGGCCATGTCTCGGTTTTTAAACCTCTGGTGTCTCTGCAAAACAAAATTAGTAATTGCAAATAATAACACTGATATTTTAAGCAATTTCAGTCGTTACTCTATGCTAAAAATTCTACCTATATATATATATCTTTTTCTAGAGCGATGATATTTTTTTAAGCAGAATTGCTTTAGTTTTCACATTCAGTCGAATTTATACAACTTGAGAGAGAAAGGTCCAAAATATTCAGTTCCTTTGACTAAAAAAGAAAGTGCTCATATGCATTATTCGTATATCGCACCTAAACGTCTTCAATCAGTTGCCTCTTGAAATTAGAAGTGAAAAAAATTTTAGTATGTTCAAACAGAACTTAAAAAAGCTTTCTCTTTTCTTTGAAAGATGTTGCACCTATGTTAAATATTCAAGTGTAAAGCAGAAATTTATTGTTTGTGATCTTTGTAGTAAGTCGTTATTAATTTTGGTATTAATTTCCTTTAGTGGCCCAGACAAATCATATGGTTTTTGGGTTCACTCATATTTTTCTTTGTAAATTGTATATGATGAAGAAATAAAATTTATTGATTGATTGAATGAAATCGAATAGGCAAATAAATTCTAATAAGCGATATATCCAGAAATCATTATCCGAATGTCATATGAGTTGACAAGAACAAAAAAAAAAGTGTTCATAACCTAAATTCTACAGAACCCTAGAGGTTCTACTACCTAACTCTTTACTTCTGTTCTATGGGGGGGGGGGGGATTCGAATGGTGGACAAGTTTTAATTAATTTTTTTTGCTTGTACATGTTTGGACAGGTAACATTGGGCACGCGGAAATAAATAAGCGTTTTTTTTTATCATTGCACAACTTGAACTATTAAAAAAATTTAACAGGTGTAGAAAATATTGCAAACGGGATTCCATGGAATAAATGTTATAGATAAAAAGTTCCGAGACTTCAAGGAGCAATACAATACTAACTAATATGGCTAGGCATGATTCTCCATTCATTTTGTATCCAACGATCCACCTTGTCAGAACCGAATACAATGTATACCACCTATAAATTACATGGTTGCAGGCAGCAACCAAACTAGAACGTCAGTTGCTTTACTATTACGTTAGATCAGAAGCCCTGTGGTCCGCATAATTATTTCGAGTGGTCTGAGTTATATTTGAGAAAAAAAAGATACTACTCGAGATAGGGAATATTGCAGAGAATAGAACCTATTTTAACTCCAATTCTAAATCATACAGTTAAATACTTAAACACTATTAATAATCTATAATAGAAAAAAATAATACAAAAGAGTACAAATTTATAAAGCAAAATGTACATAAAAATAATATGTAATACTATATTTCAATGTTAATAATAAATGTTTCCATGACCAGATCATGATCAGGTTTCCGAAGTCCGTCTGGAGAGTTAAGTAGTTACTTTAATGAAAGCGACGAAAACTCATCAATATGGAGCGGTGGATGAGAAAAGAGATGAACAGACATTTTTTTCTTTTTTTAGCAGATAACTGTTTGTATTTAGAGATTAACCCTAAAAAGTTTTTTTAATAGGAATTGATAAAATATTATGATTCGCACTTTCGGATTCTTTCGAACACTATAATTGCGCCCTCTAACGGTGAAAAAGATTGAAAAAGCCAAAATTTTAAACGAATATTTCAATGATGTATTAATGATAGAAATATGAAATTTTGGTGGTGGAATGTGAACGTCATGAAGTTTCCATTGGAAACAATGAAAATGATAATTAGAAAACTTTTTTAATTTCATTGGTACTAATGAAATATTACACTTCGCATTTTTCAAATGCTTAGTAGTTTTAATATATATAGTATATATCTTTACAGATCACCGAAATGATGAAACGGCAAAGCTGTTATCAACTTTTACAAATAAAATATATAAAATAGAAATTTGAAAAATTAGTGGTAATTTTTAATGCAATAATGTATCCACTTTTCTGAGAAGGTGTGAGAAATGCAACTTTCTAGATTTAAGAATTAAAAGACGAATGCTTTTATGTTGTATAATTACTATATAAAATGCTATTTACATTTTTCCCATTCGCTATCTCAAATTAAAACTTTTAAGGAATGAAACCGTAGGTAAAGAAAGAACATCATTCTCTTTGAAAACGAGATTCTCATATGCGCCAGAGGCGATATGCGTCCTTCTACTTTATATTACCGAGAGGTCTGTAACGGGTTGGGTTGTTTTACCTCTGAGCGGCACTTTTTTGCACACCATGGGCTAAATGGCCAGGTCACAAGGATCCTGAAGGCTCAGAGAAGGTTGGGGGAGGGGACCCACTGGAACAGCTGTTGGGAGACAGATGGTAGTCTCCCGTCAAGGCCATCCAGCGTGTTCTTTAACGTGCACAGGGTATGGCTCTCCCGCACACGGGGCCACGGCTTAACGTCCCATCCGACGGACGGCGGCCTTTCCAAGCCCATCGGTGTCCCCTACTGACCGTGGGCAGGGCGGGGAATTTTGCGAAGATAAATCTCAACGCTGACCCAGCTGGGACTCGAACCTGGGAACTACAGTTTACGAGCCTGGCGCGCTACCGACTGAGCCACCCCCGCCCCGGTCTGTAACGGGCACGCACCATAATGTGTAATGCCATATCGACAAATTTCAACGTAATTACTCAGAAGCAAAGTACTTGCAACAGGTACAAAAAATAATATATTTTAGCACGTTGTAATAATTACTTCTTAATTATAGGTGCTAGCATTATTACACCATAACCGTTCGTATGTTTTCAAAATGAAAATACAGCAAATTGTCATGGACAATTCTTTTTTTAAATATTTTTCCTCTATATTTCTTGCTAATTATTTTTGTGCATATTGGTTGGTATTAGTTTACCGCTGATCGGCACTTTTTTTTGCACACAATGGGCTTAAATGGCCAGGTCACATGAATCCCGAGGGATCAAAGGAGGTTGGGGGGAAGGGGACCTATTGGACAGCTGTTAGGAGACAGATGGTAGCCTCCCGTCAAGGCCATCCAGCATGTTCTTTAATGTGAACAGACAGGGTATGGCTCTCCTGCACATGGAACAACGGCTTAACATCCCATCAAATAGACAGCAGCCTTTCGAAGACCATCGACAGAGAGCAGGACGGGGAGTTTTACATATATTAAAAGGTACAATGCTAGGTAAATTTGCATCCTTTGCATGTCTCACTGTCAGGGCGACTCCACACTTGCCGCTCGTGACCGCTCTGCAAGAACGAATTTTCGAAAACGAATGACGTTGCTAGAACAGCTGGGCGAAAGTTGATAGTGAACATTTGGAGGTATTTCACTAACGGAATATCGTATATAAATCTTTAACATTAAGCGAGTTTTTTTCTTGTAACTACACATATAGTTTTGAAAATATGTTTGGGAGTAGGATGTTTTCTAGGAGTAGCTAAAAAATTGTAAAAATACAAAAATGCACATAAAATTTAAAATACAGACATTTTGGGCGATTCTCCCCCCCTCCCCCTTTTAACCACGCTGACGAACATAAAGAGAAATTTTTAACTTTAGCTGTTCCACTTGATGATAAGGAGATTGATTATTTACACAAAGGAACGAAACGGAAGACAATGCATTCCATAATATCGTATATGAGTAATGTTTTGGTATGACAATTTTAATGCATTATCGTGCATTATTAAATTACTGCTTACTCTAATGTAAGCAGTATGTTTCTCTGATTACCTATGCTTAATATCCGAAACTTGAAATAAATTTATAAATATTTATGGAATTGGAAAGTTGAGATGGTCCAAATAATGCCGTAAAACATGTATATGCCTATGATTCCCATCCTGTCAAGACATTAATTTTTATTGTAACAAATAATATGCAACACATTAGGACCTGGATTGGTGTGGACCTTTAGAAAACTTTTAAATGAAAATAATTTACCTATATTATATTACAATAATCCTATTTAAAATCCCATTGAAATAATATAGAGGAGAAATTACTACATAATAATTTTATGAAAATAGAACAGTGTTCTTGTTTGATCTTTAACCTGCAATTATTTTTTCCAAACAATCTGATGGATTGTTTACTTCAAAAGATGTTGTCAGTCGTTGCTGTTAGTGCAGTATCTCTTGACACTCTACAGCTGAAATTTCGAATTTCTACATAAATAAATAAGTCGCTTGCAATATTCATTTAAAGTTTCACATTTTGCAGATTTAACATTGTCTAAACATAAAAAAATACTTGAGGATTTGAAAACGTGAATCATATTTCATCAGTAACTTTCGAACTCCACTACCAAAATTTCCAGCCTATATTCATATTCATTTAAAATTTTGCAGTTTTAAAAAATTTCCATCGTTTATTAGCGCCATTAAAACTTTTGGGAGATTTGAAAAAGTGCGAATGGTCGTAATAGTTCATCAATTTTGTCAAACCCAAAAGGAATTTTTAATTCACCTCTACAAAAACTTTGACCGTCTACAAACAGACCACAAAGTAAAAACGTTAGCTATTTTGGAAAACGAGCTAAGAACAATTCTAAATGTATCTTGGCCTTATTTGTTAGCGTCAATCTTTCAGCTGCAGAAATTGATTTCCATAATTTGTGTCCTTTGTTCTAAATCGCCGAAAACCTCTTTAGATAAACAACAAAAAACAATAGTCAAAAATCTCTTTAAATTCGGCAGGTGTCATACACAAAAAAGATTTTGTAACAGTGTCAGCCTCTTGAATATTACGGATTAAATTGTAAAAATCGCCTATCTTTTTCTTTCATTAAAAATCTCGTGATCCATTTTAGTGAGATATTTTTTATTACTACGTCTATGATTGGCCAAGGTAAGTAATATTAACCGTTTAGGAAAGAGCAAACTTCTTTTCCTGGGCATAATGTTTACTATAGAGTGAAAGAAATGTCAGAAAGCATCAATAAGCTCAATTCTTTGTTGCAGACAGCGCATTTAAGTGTGAAGGCTACACCCGTTCCTTGTGGAGCTGCGAGTGACGTCACAGTACGTTTGCCGTCGGCCTCGACGTTTGCGACGCGGCGAGCGGAAAGTGTGGAGTCGCCCTCATTGTGTGCAAATGTTGGACAAAATCCCACCACTCTTGGGATCTCAATCGTACGTATTGGGCCTGTTGGATTGGTAGAGGTGAACCACTGTATGGCCTGTACGCTTTCCCGATTTGAATCCACTGGATTTCTTCTGCTGGGGACAAGTTAAGGCTGATATTTATGCTACCCCGGTTCCTAATACACAAGCTCTCCAAAAACGGATTGTGGATGAATATCAAAGAATTCAGAACACTCCGGGACTTTTCGAACTTGTTTAACAGCAATGAGAAAATGTTATGAAGAATGTATTGCTGCTCAGGGAGGCCATTTCGAATCCTTGCTCTGATGTAGACTTAAGTAATTGTTCTCAGCTATCATTTATAGTGTGCTGTAATAACTGGAATAAAAACTAACTTCACAGGATTTCTTACTTGCACTCTCAAAATGTGCTATAATTTGGAAGGTAAGTGTTTCTGGCCCAATGCTTATAGAACCTTTTCCATCATTATGCGCGGTAGAACACGTTCCCAAAGCTTGACTAGATCTTTTGAAAACACCCTGCATGTAATTTGTTTCGCAAGAATGGAGGGCAATTACCCTTCGAAGAGTTTCTTGTCCAATCGTCGTTTAGTACTCTTATGCACAAAAGCCAATGAAAAGCAAGATATAATGTCTGAAAATGTATCAATCCTAAATTCGTTACCAAGCTTCTATTCTATGGCAAGTATTTCCTATGTACTGGTGTAAAAGAAATTATGCTTTATCGTGTACTTTATCATAGTCAGAAATTAAAAACAGCATTTTCAATTATTCATTTTCATAAACTATACACCTATACCTCGATTTACACGGTACTCAGTTCACACAATTTTGGCTTTGCACGGTCAAAAAATGCAACCAGTTTCGATTTACACGGTACTGACTGAGACGTACATAGAAAGGAAATCTCAGTCAGTACCGTGTAAATCGAAACTGGTTGCATTTTTTGACTGTGCAAAGTCAAAATTGTGTGAACTGAGTACCGTGTAAATCGAGGAATAGATGTGCATAATAATTTACGTTAGAAAAAATGACTTATTTCTTGCATAAAACATGGAACCATTTGCTGTCGTGGAGTATTACATCTGTGAGTTGTTCTTGCTGAAACTCATGTGGCTCTGGTGTCTTTCATTAGTTGTTGTTTTCTTTAATCTTCAGATTTTGCCGCTCCATTCTTTACGTGAATTAGAGTTTAGGTATTATTCGCGACTCATATGCCCTAAATTGTTATTTCACAAAAAAAATTTCGAACCGTAAAGAAAGACAACTATAAATGGTTGTCTACTTGTACGCTAAATGTATGATTAAACTAATTTTCAAGCCAATAAATAGAGATCGACTTTTACGACGTGGGATCGGTAATTAGAATGTAGTATTACCACCAATAGAGAAAAAACAATACATAAAACATCGTGTAAAGTATAAATCGATATGAATTGAACGATAGTGAGGCGCGACATAATGATTTACTTTAATAATAAATATGCTTTTCTAAACATACTGACTTTGATTTCCTTTCATCTTCCCTCTGTTCTTCTAACTGTTCGTTAAAATGAGTATTGTTCTTTTTTATATTACCGAGAGGTCTGTAACGGGCACGCACCATAATGGCGTAATGCCATATCGACAAATTTCAGCGTAATTACACAAAAGCAACGTACCTGCAACAGGTACAAAAAAAATATATTTTGGCGACGTTGCAGTAATTACTTCTTAATTATAGGTGCTAGCATTATTACTCCATAACGTTCGTATGTTTTCAAAATGAAAATACAGCAAATTGGTATGGATAATTCTTTTTTTAAATATTTTTCTTCTATATTTCTTACTAATTATTTTTGTGTATATAATTTCGAACTAAAATAATGCTATATTAGGATTTTTCTTCTATATTTCTTGCTAATTATTTTTGTGTATATAATTTCGAACTAAAATAATGCTATATTAGGAAACTAAAAATATTTCGGTTTTAAATAGATAAAACAGAGGAAAAACAATGAATTATCTGCACTAATATTTGAATTCGAGTTCTTTAGGAACTAAATTCTTTGGTTTTCTACAGTTAATACTTTATAAAGCAAATTTATGTTGGTTTTTTTTTAGATTTTTACTTGAAGTGGTAGCAAAAAGAAAAGTATTACTTCTATTTTGGAATATATTCTGTTACTTAAATATTAAAATTTTTTACATTTAAAAACGGTGATCGGGACGGTGAAGTATGTACAAGTTGTACAAGAAAAATTGTTGTCGTGCTCATAATAAAGGACCACATCTGCTAAAAAAAAAAACCAACACAAAGAAATGGTGCAGGTCTATTCAAGAAACGAAACAACTTCATGAAATCTGTTGCAGATGAAGTGAATATCTAGGTTCCATGGCAGAACGTCGAATGCAAAAAACGTCGCCAGAGCAATACGCCATCAACAAAAAACGCCGACTCTACATAACGCCGCGAACAAAAACGCCACCAGTGCAAAACGACGTAAAAATGCCGTGTACAAAAACGCCGCCCAATAATTTGATCAGTAGCTTGCTGCCGATCTTCTTATTGCTTTTTGCTCTTTTGTGCATTTAGTAAAATATTTTAAGAGAATAAAAATTCTTGATCTTTCATAATATCTGATGAATATTATGAAATACATATTATGATTTGCACATTCTGAATCTTCCAGAAGTTTAAATTGCACCCTCTAAAGGCGGAAAATTTTGAAAATTACAAAATTTTGAACGAATATTGCAAACGATGTATTTACTAAAAATTTTTAATTTTGATGATGGAATGTGAAGGTCATAAGGTTATGACGTGAAATTACTTCACCATAAGCATCGCACATGGGAACTTCAAATTAGCTATACCACGAGAAAAATCCCCTCTTCAACATACGCGTAGCAACAATAACAGTTACACCTCTGTCTGACATAGGCATATATATCTATGCAAAATAACTGCAATCTGTACTCGATGCACTCAGAGTGGGCGAATTATTGCTCCTCCCATCTACTGCGAATTGTTCGTTATGCCTATCATTATGCGTTTGTTCATCATGTCTATTGTTCCATTGTATAACTGCCTTAATTAAATCTAGTTAAGTTTTCTGTGTGTTACACTTCCGAGAACAAATATCCTATTTTGAGTCAATTGAAATCGGAAGGTCTGTAAATGGTAGCTAGGTAGTCACTGGAAGGAGAGCTATGCACCAATCCCCTGTGATGATGCATAGAACCGGCCAGGCCTAGCACCTAATGTCCGACCCCGCCTTCTCGTGGTGCGGACCGTTAGTAACTTTCAAAAGAGATACTCTCTTGTGGAAGTGAACGGAAGGGGAGGGCTGCCAGATTAGTGTGGCCTACTGATCTGGACAACTATGGCTACTTTTCTTTTTTTTCTACCCTGCTGAGGAGTGGTCAACCACACAGGGTCCTGGTGCTGACCATATAAACCTACTGGACTGGACAGATATATGGCTCTGAGCTTGATTATGGATCCTGATTTTGCTGCACTGGTGGGCTTCTGTGGAGGGAAAATCTTCCGCTGTGTTTTCTGTTTGTTTGTGGGTTGACAGCCCCAAGTGAATAGATTCACAGGATATGTTTATCAGCTGGTGGATAATCCTGAGCAGAAGTCATCGCAGGCACCTGAACTCTTTGCTTCTATTGGCATCGTCAAATTCTACATTGGAGGAAGTCTTCCAGTGTAGATGGCTTCAGCCTTTAGTAGTGGGGAAACGGGTCTTTGCCCCATGTCTGCGATTAGGGGGCTGTTTGATATTGTCGGCATTCCCTCTCTCAATAAACATAGTTTCTTTAAACATCCCACTAACCATTTTCTCTCCATAGGTAGTTGGGTTGGGTTGTTTTACCTCTGAGCGGCACTTTTTTGCACACCATGGGCTAAATGGCCAGGTCACATGGACCCCGAAGGCTCAGAGAAGGTTGGGGTGAGGGGACCCACTGGAACAGCTGTTGGGAGACAGATGGTAGCCTCCCGTCAAGGCCATCCAGCGTGTTCTTTAACGTGCACAGGGTATGGCTCTCCCGCACACGGGGCCACGGCTTAACGTCCCATCCGACGGACGGCGGCCTTTCCAAGCCCATCAGTGTCCCCTACTGACCGTGGGCAGGGCGGGGAATTTTGCGGAGATAAATCTCAACGCTGACCCAGCTGGGACTCGAACCTGGGAACTACAGATTACGAGCCTGGCGCGCTACCGACTGAGCCACCCCAGCCCCCCATAGGTAGTTGGAATGTGAGGACTCTGCACAGAGCTTTTTCTCTTGATGTCCTCACACAAGAATTCCACCGTTATAATTTAGACATTCTCAGCTTGCAAGAGACCAGATGGACAGATAAAGGTCAGATTCTTAAAAATAATCTTAAATTTCTCTTTTCAGGGAGGAATGACAATAAGCATCACCAAGGCGTGGGTCTGGCTTCTCAGCAGACACGCTAGCGATGCTCTTCTAGGATATGAGTGCATTAATGAAAGGTTTCTTACAGCAAAATTTCAGACAAGCGTTAAAGATTTGAATGTTATCTGCTGTTATGCCCCCACTGAGGATGCCGATGAGGATGAGAAGGATAGGTTTTATGAACAATTTCAGGATATTTGAATTCTGTCAAGAAAGGAGATATTACCCTTGTTCTTGGTGACTTCAATGCCAAAGTTGGTACTGACTCTGACCTTTGGGGAGGAGTAATAGGCCCTTTTGGTATTGGTAGCTGCAATGGCAATGGGCAACGTCTCCTACAGGTAAGTAAACTCAATGGATTCAGAATAACTAACACTTATTACAAACACCGCGACATACATAAGTACACATGGGTTTCACCTGATGGGCTGCATAAGAATATGATTGATTACATATTAATTAACAGCAAATGGGCTAGTTCTGTTAGGAATACCAGGGCATATAGGGGAGCTGAAATTGGATCTGACCATTACCTTGTTAAAAGTGTCTTGCAACTGAAACTTAAAAAGTGTTGTGCTAGGGTTAAAAAATTTACTTTTAATACTGAAGCTCTGAAAGATCCAGTTATAGACAAAGCTTACCATGATAGGTTACTTAGTCATTATGACAGTCATGGTTTGCTTACTACTGAAGTTGAGGAAGAATGGGATCATTTTAAACAGGCTTTTTGGACACTAACAGTATTCTTTTAGGAAAAAAGGAGCAGAAGAGGCAAAATTATCTGAGTGATAAGGCACTTGAGCTTATTTCGGAAAGAAAGAACTGCAGGAATGCCCTTAATCAATACCCTACTAGTCCTAATAGAAAGCATTACAGAGACCTTAATAAACTTGTAAAGGATCAGTTAGCTGCTGATAAGAATCTTTGGCTTGATGGTTTGGCTGACAAAGCCGAGGAAGCAGTTAGACAGCACAACAATTCGACTCTGTTGATCGTCATAATTTGTGGTTGATTGTGAGATCATATGGTATACCAGACAAGTTAGTTAACATAATGAAAGCTCTCTATAATAACACTGAGTCGTGTGTGAGAGTTGGTAAGGCTTGTAGCAATTGGTTTAGCATTACTTCTGGTGTTCGACAAGGGTGCATTTTGTCTCCTTTTCTCTTTAGCTTGGTTATTGATTATGTTATGCGAAATTCACTTCAAGGGAAAGATTTTGGCCTTAAATGGTCTGGAGATACGAAAATTTCTGATTTAGATTATGCTGATGATTTAGCCCTTTTGGCAAATGATGTTGATGAGATGAACTCTTTAATTCGAGCTGTTGATGAAACTGGTAGTAGAGTAGGTTTGGTTATAAACAGAGAGAAAACTAAAGTGATGAAAATTGGTCAGGCAGGCTGTGATTCAGTTAATCTGAATGGTTGCAGTCTTGAGCAGGTGTCACAGTTTAATTATCTTGGGAGCTACGTAACAGATAATGGTGATGTGCGGCATGAGATTAACAGACGAATCGGGATTGCTGCCGGGACTTTTAAGAACCTATGGAGAGTGTGGAGAAATAGGCGTATACACCTAAAGACTAAAATTAGACTGTATAATAGTTTGGTTCTTTCTAGGGTTAGTTATGGTAGTGAAACTTGGACACTTTGTAAACAAGATAACAGGAAACTAGATGCTTTTGATTCCAGATGCTTAAGCAGTATCTTGGGCATTAGGTGGTTCAACTTTGTAACTAATGATGAGATTAGGCAAAGGAGTTTGCAACCTCCTTTAAGCAGCATATTGTGCAGAGAGAGACTCCGTTGGTTTGGCCATGTTGCCCGTATGAATAATTATAGATTGGCGAATAGGGTTATGAACAGTGTGCCTAAAGGCCTCAGAAAGAAGGGGAGATCTAGGATGCGGTGGGCAGACAATGTCAAACAGGACCTTGTTAGAATTGGTGTGCAGTGGCCAAATGCAGTAGATGTAGCTCAGGATAGACTTGCTTGGAGAACTAAATTGCACGGTCTGGTTGGACCTCCGTAGCCCATGGTTGCTTGAGGATGATGATGATGATGATGATGAAATCGGAACCATAACTAAGTTTTCCCGGTTTTTATCAATCGAAATCTGGACACCTTAGCAGCATACCATTAAACGTAAGGGCCACTTCCATGTTATGTGAATGGAAAACTATATGTAAAGCTCCAAAATTTTAAAAATAAACTTTTTACAGAAATATGTAACAACAGATAAAATATGGAGCTGAATAAAATTAATCAAAATCTCGATTTCAAACAATATTTGTTCAATATTTAAAAAATTATTGAAACTGAAATATTTGACACCATATGCTGCCAATTATGTTCGCTCTAAACTCTTTCGAAAATGATAAAAACTAAAAAAAACATTGCACAAACTTCCAAAATTATATTTATTTTACTAAAGAATTTGTTTTAACATTTCAAGTTAATTCTTAAGACAGCAACACTGCTGTAAACGTTTCGGCTTCCAAACTATTTAAATATTACACAAATATTCCTGAAAAACACGATATGGAAAATTTGTTTTAGGATTTTCAATTTTTCACTGTGACATTTTGCAACTAAAGGGTAATTGGAACATTACCATGTTCATATAATATGGTAATGTTCCAACAGATTATTTACCTTGGTTATGAACAAAATTAAGAAAGCGAGGACGAAAAAATGTTTAAATTTGAAAACGAATAACTTTATTTTTAAATATGACTGCATACTGAATAATATTAATTATACGCTAATAATATTAATTTATTACATTAATTTTTACAATATTTTGTAACACTCTGTATTACATATAAAAATTGCAAAATCATTAAGATTACATAACTTCCTTTCTTCATGATTGCAAAAGTATAAAAAACAAATTGTTTTACAAAATTAAAAAACACAACCGCAGGTAACTATGCACTACCGCTTCTTGTACCTAGGGACATGTGAGGTTTAAATCCAACCTTGCAAATAACTTTAAAATAGTGCACAAAAAATGTGGTTTGCCAAAAGGGGAGCCTTCCTCATTTAGTGAAATGGTTTTTCAGCTAGCTTAGAAAGTATACATTTTCATTTTTGATAATTTACCAATGAGTGAAAGAATGAGACGAGAAGAATTTTGGAATTAGAACAGACATTTTATGAGAAAACAGAGATCTGATCCCTAGATTTAACTCTAATTTTTAGAAAAAAAAAACTGCATTACCTTAGTGCTGTAGTCCAATTTGTTTTCGTCTCATAATCCTCTTTGGTATTGACGGGTTGGGTTCTTTTACCTCTCAGTAGTACTTTTTCACACACAACGGGCTTAAATGGCTAGGTCACAAGGACCCCAAGGCTCAAAGAAAGTTGGGGGAAAAAGATCCACTGGACAGCTGTTAGGAGTTAGTAGTCTCCCATCAAGGCCATCTGGCGTGTTCCTTGATGTACTCAGGGTATGGCTCTCTCGCACACGGCGCCATGGCTTAACATCTCCTCCGACGGCCTTTCGAAGCTCAACGGTGTTCTCTTTCTGATCGAGGGAAGGGTTGGGAGTAGTGGAGATAAATCTCAAAGCTGACACAGATGGGACTAGAACCTGGGAACTGCAGATTCCGAGCCTGGCACACTACCGATTGCGTCACGCTCGGCTCTTTGATATTGACGATCTTCGTGTGTATTCCATTGGTAATGCTTTTTTTTGCAAGGTAAATATTCATCCTATTTTTTTTATTTTTCTAGATCTTTGGATGTTTTGTGAAGCAAAAACAATGCATTACACAGACTGTTATATCTTTAAGTATATTAACTGCAAAAGTAGTTTGTAAAAGGACAGATAATGAACATTTATTTCCTGGTTTGATTTCCATCAGAAACATGATAACAATCTGGAATACATGATTCTCTGTATATCAACAGCATATACAGGAATGCTGTCTGTAGAGGACTATAATAATTCAGGAATATTTTTCTATCAATGTGAATAATACTTTCTTACAATATTTAAATGTCAAATATTTTCTATGAGTGAGATGTTGTTCCTAAGTGTCTTACTATAGAAATAATTATTGAAATTTTTTCACCAGGTTAAGTGTACTACCATTCACGTGGCAACAACAAAAGAACGAGTCTCTTTCAATTCCTGGTAAGTTCTTACTTAATTGATGAGGTTTTTGCAAAAACCCAACTTATCATTATTTTCACATATTTAAACTGACAACACTGAAATATTGAGACTCCCAGTCTTGTCATGTTAACATAAAAATTTCAGTAAGAAGCAAATTTAAAGCAGCATTTTAATCAATTTTCTGCAAAATTTCCATGTCAGCAACGGTTTTTTAAAAAATGCTCTGAAAAATAAAAAAAAAAAACATTTTGCATTGATATATGAGTTTTTCACGAAACCCCTAAATTGTGCATTTGAATTAAGCATTTGGTTAAGGGACAACTTATTGAGAGGTAATGTGGGTTCAGAAGAATAGAGTTTGTGTAACCATTTTTTGCGAAATGTTTAGAATTTCAAAACCTGTTAACCAGTAGCCTTGCGAACTTTAAAATGTTTTTGACATCGCTGGTAAGCATAATTTTTTTAATGTAAATTTTGAATACTAGTGTAGTCATATGGAATACCAGAAAATCTGTTTAAAAATGCTTCTCTGTAATAACGCCGAGTCTTACATAAAGTTTATAATAGCATCACTTTATGTGAGAATTGACATTGCCTACAGTGATTAGATCAGAATTTCAAAAGGAGTTAGACAGCTACCTTTTTCCTCTTTCATTTGATATAATTTTCAGAAAGGAGAGAGAGAGGCTTGAGATTGTTTAGTGTTTCTTAACTGATGATGTCTTGCCAACAATATGTAAATATAGGCATAAATCAAAATCCATGTAGAGAGTAACATTTGCTGGTTTTAGCTACTGCAAAGGGTTGGTTTCATTTGAAATTGCTACTGTTTTCTCAGAAATTTCCGTTTAGTGTTAGGCATGAAACATTTAGCAATCCCAGGCGCTCTCCATATAAACTACTAAGCAAAATCAGGTGTTCTGCCATCCAGAAATGATTAAAACCACTGGTCTAGAGATATGTTTCTCAACCCGTGCCCCACAAACTTTCTACAGTAATACAGTCTAACAATGTTAAAAAGAGGTTAAGGAATTTGTATTTGCAATCTTCCATTTAGTAATTTCAGTTCATAGTAGAAATCTACATTTAATTTATAAAAGGCATTTCTAAAAAGTTGGGGAAAGTGGCATTGAGCAATGCTCCCAAAGTTCCTGTCACAGGGTGTGTTGTCTACATTAATGGGTTTCCATCCAAAATCTACTAAATTCTTCTACATTTATTTTTACCAATAATGTAACAAGTCTAACATTGACATTTCATGTTATAAACGCATCTTAAACACCAGTATCAAACCCTATATGTAATCATATGATTGAGTAAAATGAAATTTGCGAACTTCAAACATTTATCAATAAGTTCCATTTCCCTCCCCCCCAAAACAACTGAAAATTTAGAAAGTACTGAGAGTGGTTAGTAATTTGAAAAAATACAAATAAATCATACTTTAGTCGGTAGCAGTTGGCTTATTGTTTTATTACATAGAATAAGAAATGGGGGTCCGCGAGTAATTGACCAAAATAAATAGCAACTGCCAATGCCGAATGATGCGAAATAATTTGCATAAAACAATATAGGCAGGCAAAAATAATAACCCCCCCCCCGCTTAAAACCGAAACGCGACGAGCTATTTAACACTTGTTGTAGCGAAAAATATGCAGTTACGAAAAAATAGCAGCGTCATCAAATGAGAGGGGTTATATAAAAGCACATAAATATGCAGTCAGTTCATAATTACACGATGTTTGCAATGTTTCATAAATTTCAATTTTTACGCAATCTTTTTTGAAGTTTTCGCCTAACAGAAAAAAGTATGGCTTTCAAATTTTCGCGGTAGAATAATTCTCTGTTTCCGAAAAATAATTTAAAATAAATGCCACTTAGAAGAAATATATTTTCCTAGTTTAGCATAACAAAAATATCGTCTGTGAAATTACATAAATCTAAGTACGTACGTAATTTATAAACGTTTTTATTACGTTTCCAAATGAGAAATCAATAATAATAATGACAGGCGCGTCTACTTCAGGTTAGAGAGATATTTTTAGAATAAAAAAAAGAAACAGTGCTGACCTTTAAAAAAATAAAAAAATGGCGTAAAGCGCAGATGTTTCAAAGGAATCCATTTGTCTCGGACGGGGATTTCACCAGTAGCTGCTAATGTTTGCGGAAAGCAGCGACAAAAGCACGACTGTTGCAAACCGCCATATATGAGAGAAATCAGCAGATGCTATCGATTCATTCCGCTGCTATCCGCTTCTCAATTGTGTGTTGCTGCTCCTGCTCTCCATCAGTTGGGACAGACTGTCATGCCAAGTGCGTATGCCAGCAGCCGTGAGTACTTTCAATCCATCAGCAATCATAATCAAGAAGGGAAAGCGAAAAGATGTTTGAAAATTGATTTTTAATAGCAAAACAGCCAGTTACTACAGATAATAATGGTAAAAAATAAACTGCCCCATGTCAAATTACTTTGCCGATATAAAGGAAATTAATTCGAAAATAATGAATTCAAGAAGAGGTAAAAAAACACAATTTGGAAAAGTTGAAGAAATCTCATTACGAATCGTAACAACAGAAAATGACGTTAGTAATGATTAAAATTTTCTTACGATCGGAAGAGCTGGATTGTTTTACCCGTGAGTGGCACTTATTTTCGTTGCACAATGGATTAAATGGTCAAATCTCAAACTAAAGTATAGAAAAAAATCAAACATTCCCGCGTTTCAATCCACGCCTTCTTATCCGAAATCAACACTACGTATATTAGTCATTAGAACCAGGGTGGCGAATTTTTAACAAATGCGTAAACAAAATGTGTCTCACTGCGAAATAACACCGAGTCAAATATAATATTTTTTTAGATATCTGATTGCAATTGAAAATAGCAATCTTAATAAATAGGACTATTAAAGGAAAGGCGACAGCGTGATGGCATTTCTTCTAACACCATCACTAGGGTACCCACCATTTTATCCGCCATTTTTAAGAATAAAAAAATCGGTTACGAATAAGAGATCGATATGAAAGTGGCTAAACTAAACAGTGACTTAAACCCAAAGAACGCCGTTAGGTAAATATTCCACTATTCGGATAAGCTCCATTAAGTAAGTGCGGGTCCGATCACCTATGATATCAGAATGGACCGTCGAAACTGGTGCAGACATCAACTGAAAGGGGAGCAATGGTAGTCCGTGCTCTTCATAGATGAATCGAAATTTTCCCTCCACAGCAATTCACGGAATCAGTTGAAGAGAACCAGGAACCAACAACTATCATAACACGAATATCCATGAACAGTAACAGTGGTGGTAGCGTTATGGTTGGAGTGCATATTTTTGGGCAGTAGCACATATCTGTACTAGAATGAATGGCAATTGATGACTGCCGTAAGTGCGGTTCAACGTAAGTCAAGAACCCACATGCTTATTAAAATTATTTTATTCAACCGTAATGTAATTTACGGAGAAATATGATTAGTAATACATTTATACTTACAAGGATACATAAACAGAAACGTTATTCCGTAAGAAGTGAATCGAAAAGTTGAAAAACTTAAGTGAAAGTTGATTATCGAATTCTGAAACTAGAAGAAACGATCTTGTCCGTACAACTGTACAAACAATTGTCATAGATCAGAATCTGTGCTGAAAATAATTGGCCGCCTCACTGAATCAATTATTGTACAGAAATGTGCAGGTATCATGGATAGGTGGAAATACTTTAAAACTTCTAGATTTAAGATTAAACTTAGCATCGTGTGATATATTCAAGGGTGAAAGTTATCCGACATTTTCAATTTAAAATACTGTGGTTTACATAAATTAAGGAACAAATGGAAAAAACGATAAAACGTTAACTCCGATGATAGAAAGGCAAGAAAGTCAATCATAGTATGTAAAATATGACGCAGGATTGAGGAATGGTATGCAAATGAACGGCACTGGCAGTGGTATATGCAAAAAGCGTCAAGCGTTAAAAGCAGGCATTTTGAAGTCATTCAGTTCTGCGAAATGCGAAGTGGAGTTGTCGATATAGCAGATTTGTTGGGTATGAATACCAGGTATCATTTACCAGAAGTGCTAAGGCCAGCGATAGGGCGCCTTGAAGCAGGTCTAAGTCAAACGTATGTTGCCATATCAACGTATGTGCCAAACGTATGAGCCGTTCAGTGGTGCATAGACATCGGCAGTGATTCCAACAAGGACGTAGACATCCAAACAATTCAACAGTGAACAACGATGGGCAATAACCCCAAGGGAGGAAAACTATATGGTGTTATGCATCCAGAGGAATAGGCAACACGTCAAACATCGCATCTCGCAACAGTAAGTGGTACAGCAATATCTGCTACCATTGTACGCCAAAGAGGTGTGCCTGTATGCTTGGCTGCCAGCGGAGTGCTTTGCCCCGATCCGCTGCCACAGGATGGACCGTCTATATTGGTTCAGACATCATGTCAACTGGACCCAGAAGCAATGACAGTCCGTGCTCTTCAGAGATTAATAGAAATTTTCCCTCCACAGCAATTCAGAGTCAGTTGATGTGAAGAGAACCAGGAACAAACTATCATGACACAAATATTCATGAAGAGGAACAGTGGTGGTATATATTTGGATGAGGCATATATTTGGGCAGCAACAGCACATATCTGTTTCTGCTTGGCTACGTCACCAATTGCAGATACAAGGATCAAATCTTGAATCCCTTTCAGTGACCGTATGCAGGTCCAATGGCTGATACTTTACTCCTACAGGATTATAAAGCAAGCACGCACCATTATCACCTTGTCAGTTATTATCTGGATAACAGCGCTACTAACCATATGGAGTATCCAAGCTCAGTCTCCCTAAGTCCTACAGAACATGCATGGGATGCTCTTAAGAGATGGATTGCTCCTTGAATCCTGCAAGCCTTCAAAGAGTTCGACATGCTTTGAAGGAGTAATGGAAAACACTGCTTGGATTTGGTTTGTTTTACCTCTGAGTTACACTTTTTTGCACACCATGGGCTAAATGGCCAGGTCACATGGACCCCGAAGGCTCAGAGAAGGTTGGGGGAGGGGACCCACTGGAACAGCTGTTGGGAGACAGATGGTAGCCTTCCGTCAAGGCATCCAGCGTGCACAGGGTATGGCTCTCCCGTACACAGAGCCACGGCTTAATGTCCCATTCGACGGACGGTGGACTTTCCAAACCCATCTGTGGAAGAACACTGCCTACACAGCTGTTGGACAGTACTCATCAACAACATGATACCTCTGTGCTGGTCTCGAAGCGATGTAAGAGATGATCAAATTCCATATTGTACCATTTAGGCTATATCAGTTGACCTACACATTTTTACCATGCATCTATTCGTATATAATTTTGAGAATTAAAGGTGTTATTCATTTTTTCAACTGTTATTCTTACGCATCATTATCCTCAAACAGCCATGGTCTACAGAGATCCAACCACACCATGCAATTTAGTTCTCCAAGCAGATCTGACCTGTGCTACATCTGCTGCATCTGGACACTGCACACCAATTCTAACAAGGTCCTGTTTGGCATTGTCTGCTCACCGCATCCTAGGTCTCCCCCTTTTTCCAAGGCCTTTAGGCAACTGTTCATAACCTTATTCGCTAATCTATAATTATTATACATACGGGCAACACGGTCAAACCAACGGAGTCTCTCTCTCTGCGCAATATGCTGCTGACTCTTTTGCCTAACCTCATCATTGCTTACAAAGTTGAACCACCTAATGCCCAAGATACTGCGTAAGTATCTAGAATCAAAAGCATCAAGTTTCCTGTTATCTTGTTTACAAAGCCTCCATATTTCACTACCATAACTAATCCTACAAAGAACCAAATTATTAATACGCACAATGTTTAATATACACCTAACTTCTGATTCACATGCAGTAGATCCAGTGGGTTTTCAGGTTGTTCCTTAATTTATGGAAACCAGTGTAGCACATATAATGGAAAACTTTTCAACACTAGTTGTAACACTATTATTGCACTTTTATGTGATTGGGAGTATATTAAACATTTATGATCAAATCCCTATAAAGCTGCATATCGAAACCCTTGTTATGGAATACAATTCCCTATTACATCACTAATAAAAAGCCCATTGATATCATATGGAAACGAAATAAAATGTAATTTTCGTCATTTTAATATACAGATACCCATTTCTATTTTAATTATAAAATGAACCTGTATAAAGTTATGTTTTGACTGAGGATTTTTTTCTTAAGGAAGTTTCCTCGGTTTGACTACGGTAATGGTTTTGATGGATTGTTGAAAGCTCTTGCTTCGCCAAAACGGTTGACTGGGCCAGATAGCCTGTAGATACCATTTCAGTCACAAGGTGAATGGAAATTTTGGGTCCTGAACAAAAAAGGTTGGGAACCATTGGACAAGGGCCCTGTAAAATGTATAGCGGCTCCTCGGTATACAATGCATATCAACATATATACCCTCCACTACAGCTCTGATAATTTTAAAGCTCATAAGCTTTATATGAAGTGACCGTATCGTGTGACACATAACTTATAATTCCAGATGGCAGCACTTGTCATAAAACTAATATATGCAGTTTACACTCGTTATAGGCGCTTTCGTTTTCCACGTTTTCGTATATCCGTGGCCGGACTTCGGCCAGGGGCGACAGTGCCATGGATCTCTTCGATAAAAATGACATAGATCCGATGAGAAGTTCTAATGTGCAAAGGGAAGTTGAAAATGCCCTGAAATGCTACAAGGCCCTGCTAATTCCAGTGTATAAACAGAAGATAAAAAATTCAACTAAGGTATCCATCAAGAAATTTTTTTATAAATTTTTTAACAACCTTTAGCCTTCATATCAGCCTCGACTATATTTGGATCTTCCAGTTCATTTTATTTTTCCATTTCATATGGAAAGGCTACCAGACCTTACGAAGCGCCAGTGTAGACACCATCTTCGCCGAGTCATCTGGCATAGAAGACACAGATGTCCCTTGATTCCAGCCAGCCATTAATTTATGGTTCATTATGGCATGGACGTTCGTGTTGTTTTTCTGCTGAGGTCCTGCCATCCTCACAGACCTTCTACTATGGCATATAAACTGACAGGCTCCTGTCAGACTTCTGTGGCAAGCAGCTGCTTGAGGGGGTATTATTTTTTTTATTTTAAAATCTTCTGCATTGTAATTTTAATTGAATTATTTAATTTTTTGGAATAATTTAATCAAATGAATACATAACTTATTTGTGCTCTTTTTCCTTTACACGATTGTACGAAAAGGTGTAAAACAATCTAGTTAATTTTGAAAGTCTGCTCAAACCTATTATAAATTTTTGCGTGTTATAACCGTAGCCTCGGGTTATACACTTCCCTTTTTCGACATACGCTGAGATTTCCAAGAAAGGAATGTAATATATAGGCCTATAACGAGAATCGACTGTATTATAAACTTTGTGGTGGATAAAAACAGAAAGGCGATCGGGGTATATAGGTGGAGCTAAATTGAAAACCTGTTGGGCAATATATATGAAATTCCTCCTCACATGAGGAATCCGTATGCTTTCAGTTACATAAACCTTTTATTTAAATAACAGGAATACACTATTTGTTTATATACAAAAGATGTTTATAGAACTTTCAGTGTAAAGCCCTCTCATATGGTACTGTCATCGAGCGTTCCGTATAGACCGTGATTTGGTTTTTATTAAGAAAAATTGTATCTTCGATAAAATTGATCTCGATTTAAAGCACTTTTTCTACCAATGTAATCTGATGCACGAAGCGCCTGTATTTAACGAAACACACTATTATTATATATTCAGCGGCTACTTTATTAGGTACAGTTCCATGTTACGTCAATAGTGCTTCAAATACAGAACTCAGTAACTTCTTAAAAAGCTTTTTATGAAAAAATGTGCTTAAAGATGATTTAAAGATCTCAATAAAATCTATTTCAATCTCGATTTACAATATCCGTTCATTATTTAGAGCAGTGGTTCTCAGCTTTTATGCTTCAAGTATTTTATTCCTTCAAGTAGGAAATGTGTATGTAACAGGCGTACCATTTGTATAGATAGATAAAACTATAGTTATAATATAACAATGGGAATAAAATAAAACACATACATAATACATAGCGACTTTTGAGCTCTAACGGCGTACCCCAAAAAATTTTACCACGTACCCCACGTTGAAAACCCCTAATTTAGAGAGTTAGGAGAGTAACAGCAACAATGACAAATTTAAATAATTGATCTGAAAAGTTAATAAAAATGAGTTATAACGAAAGGCAATAACCGCTAAACTAAACATTACTAACACTGCGAAAGTATTTTTAGCAGTTCGCGTAATAAGTATGTTAACTTTCGCCCATTTCGAATTTTTTTTTGCAGAACGAGCTAACTTGTTGGAGTCGAGATTTCAATAGATTTCATTGAGATGTTTAAAATATTTTCAGTCATCTTTTTTTTCCCATTAAAAGCTTATTTATCATCATCATCAAGCAGCCATGGGCTACGGAGGTCCAACCAGACCGTGCAATTTAGTTCTCCAAGCAAGTCTATCCTGAGCTACATCTACTGCATCTGGCCACTGCACACCAATTCTAACAAGGTCCTGTTTGACATTGTCTGCCCACCGCATCCTGGTCTCCCCTTCTTTCTGAGGCCTTTAGACACACTGTTCATAACCCTATTCACCAGTCTATAATTATTCATACGGGCAACATGGCCAAACCAACGGAGTCTCTCTCTGCACAATATGCTGCTTAAAGGAGGTTGCAAACTCCTTTGCCTAACCTCATCATTAGTTACAAAGTTGTAATGCCCAAGATACTGCGTAAGCATCTGGAATCAAAAGCATCTAGTTTCCTGTTATCTTGTTTACAAAGTGTCCAAGTTTCACTACCATAACTAACCCTAGAAAGAACCAAACTATTATACAGTCTAATTTTAGTCTTTAGGTGTATACGCCTATTTCTCCACACTCTCCATAGATTCTTAAAAGTCCCAGCAGCAATCCCTATTCGTCTGTTAATCTCATGCCGCACATCGCCATTATCTGTTACATAGCTCCCAAGATAATTAAACTGTGACACCTGCTCAAGACTGCAACCATTAAGATTAACTGAATCACAGCCTGCCTGACCAATTTTCATCACTTTAGTTTTCTCTCTGTTTATAACCAAACCTACTCTACTACCAGTTTCATCAACAGCGCGAATGAAACAGTTCATCTCATCAACATCATTTGCCAAAAGAGCTAAATCGTCAGCATAATCTAAATCAGAAATTTTCGTATTCCCAGCCCATTTAAGGCCAAAATATTTCCCTTGAAGTGAATTTCGCATAACATAATCAATAACCAAGCTAAAGAGAAAAGGACACAAAATGCACCCTTGTCGAACACCAGAAGTAATGCTAAACCAATTGCTACAAGCCTTACCAACTCTCACACACGACTCAGTGTTATTATAGAGAGCTTTCATTATGTTAACTAACTTGTCAGGTATACCATATGATTTCACAATCAACCACAAATTATGCCGATCAACCGAGTTGAAAGCCTTTTTGAAATTAACAAACATAGCAACCAAAGGTTTCTGAAACTCTAAACATTTCTCAAGAATCTGCCTAAGTGAAAATATCTGATCCACACATCCCCTACCACTTCTGAATCCACATTGCTCATCACGCAATTGATTGTCAACCAGATTCTTAATTCTATTAAGCACAATCATGGAAAGAACTTTACCTGGAACAGAGAGTAGGCTAATACCCCTATAGTTATCATAAGAACTGCGATCACCTTTTTGAAAATAGGGATAACAATAGCTCTGGTAAAATCCTTAGGAACCATGCCTTTATCATAAAAGATATTCAGAATTTCAGTCATCCAAGTGGTAACAGAAACATTCCCAGCTCTAAGCATTTCCGTAGTAATTTCATCTATCCCTGGGGATTTATGTAGTTTAAGTTTAGAAACAGCCAAAATAACTTCAGATTGTGTTATAGAGCCAACATTAAAGCCACCAATGCATCTATCATCATTGCAAACAATGGGAGTAGAGCTAACTACATTGTTTAGAACATCACTGAAATGCTCAGCCCACCTAGCCATGACAGAATCCTCCCCTTCTGTAACCTTACCTTGTTTATCCTTCAATCCCTGTATGCCTGTCCGTTTTCTACCACACAAAACGTTAACTATCTGGTACAGCTCTCTGCTGTTGTGCTGTCTAACTGCTTCCTTGGCTTTGTCAGCCAAACCATCAAGCCAAAGATTCTTAGCAGCAGCTAACTGATCTTTTACACGTTTATTAAGTTCTCTGTAATGCTTTCTATTAGGACTAGTAGGGTATTGATTAAGGACATTCCTGCAGTTCTTTCTTTCCGAAATAAGCTCAAGTGCCTTATCACTCAGATAATTCTCTCTCTTCTGCTCCTTTTTTCCTAAAAGAGTACTGTTAGTGTCCAAAAAAGCCTGTTTAAAATGACCCCATTCTTCCTCAACTTCAGTAGTAAGCATACCATGACTGTCATAATGACTAAGTAACCTACCATGGTAAGCTTTGGCTATAACCGGATCTTTCAGAGCTTCAGTATTAAAAGTAAATTTTTTAACCCTAGCACAACACTTTTCAAGTTTAAGTTGCAACACACTTTAAACAAGGTAATGGTCAGATCCAATTTCAGCTCCCCTATATGCCCTGGTATTCCTAACAGAACTAGCCCATTTGCTGTTAATTAATATGTAATCAATCATATTCTTATGCAGCCCATCAGGTGAAACCCATGTGTACTTATGTATGTCGCGGTGTTTGTAATAAGTGTTGGTTATTCTGAATCCATTGAGTTTACTTACCTGTAGGAGACGTTGCCCATTGCCATTGCAGCTACCAATACCAAATAGGGCCTACCAATACCAAAAGGACGTATTACTCCTCCCCAAAGGTCAGAGTCAGTACCAACTTTGGCATTGAAGTCACCAAGAACAAGGGTAATATCTCCTTTCTTGACAGAATTCAAAATATCCTGAAGTTGTCCATAAAACCTATCCTTCTCATCCTCATCGGCATCCTCAGTGGGGGCATAACAGCAGATAACATTCAAGTCTTTAACGCTTGTCTGAAATTTTGCTGTAAGAAACCTTTCATTAATGTACTCATATCCTAGAAGAGCATCGCTAGCGTGTCTGCTGAGAAGCAGACCCACGCCTTGGTGATGCTTATTGTCGTCCCGCCCTGAAAAGAGAAATTTAAGATTATTTTTAAGAATCTGACCTTTATCTGTCCATCTGGTCTCTTGCAAGCCGAGAATATCTGAATTATAATGGTGGAATTCTTGTGTGAGGACATCAAGAGAAAAATCTCTGTGCAGAGTCCTCACATTCCAACTACCTATGGAGAGAAAATGGTTAATGGGATGTTTAAAGAAACTATGTTTATTGAGAGAGCGAATGCCGACAATATCAAACAGCCCCCTAATCGCAGACATGGGGCAAAGACCCGTTCCCCCACCACTAAAGGCTGAAGCCATCTACACTGGAAGACTTCATCTAATGTAGAATTTGACGATGCCAATAGAAGCAAAGAGTTCAGGTGCCTGCGATGACCTCTGCTCAGGATTATCTACCAGCTGATAAACATATCCTGTGAATCTATTCACTTGGGGCTGTCAACCCACAAACAAACAGAAAACACAGCGGAAGATTTTCCCTCCACAGAAGCCTACCAGTGCAGCAAAATCAGGATCCATAATCAAGCTCAGAGCCATATTATCTGTCCAGTCCAGTGGGTTTATATGGTCAGCACCAGGACCCTGTGTGGTTGACCACTCCTCAGCAGGGTAGAAAAAAAAGAAAAGTAGCCATAGTTGTCCAGATCAGTAGGCCACACTAATCTGGCAGCCCTCCCCTTCCGTTCACTTCCACAAGAGAGTATCACTTTTGAAAGCTACTAACGGTCTGCACCACGAGAAGGCGGGGTCGGACATTAGGTGCTAGGCCTGGCCGATTTTACGCATCATCACAGGGGATTGGTGCATAGCTCTCCTTCCAGTGACTACCTAGCTACCACTTACAGACTAAGCTTATTTAAGGAGTTACCAATTTTTTGCATCCAATTATTGATATAACATGGAATTGTACCTGGTAGAGTTGTCATTAAGGGTATAATTAAAACACAGTTTGCTTTTAAAGAATTTTAAAATGTTTAGCATTACAGCCTCAATTAGAAAAACAATTCGATAAAAGTATTTTAAGATATCAGATGCTTCCTACTGCTATCCAGTATTTAGGATAAATTTCAAAAGAGTTACGTTCTAACATTAGGGGGTAAATTACACATTTAATTGATATGAAAATAAGCATGCTTGAGGTTGGCTTTATTAAATAACTCTGTCATATTTACTGCATATATTTAAAATGATTTTCTACTTTTGATTAAACTTAAATGGTTAGACTTCTAGAAATAAGAGATTTCTTATGGAGAGAAAAAAGTCAAACAGTACTGTTAATCTTTTCTGACAGTTATACCTCTACTGTTCTAGATTTATATTCGTATCCAACTTCATCAAGATAAAAAAAAATACTATGAATCGGGTTTTCCCCGAGGAATGATGCTTTTAAATTAAACTAATATTTATCATAGACATTGTTTTCGCTTTCTAATTAAAGGCAGCCTTCTCTGCGAAAGGTTTGTCCCTGTTATTTGATTAAGAGATCACTTGTAATGATTACAAAGATCAGTTTCATGAGGAATGAAGAAATTAACGAAGTACAGGGTAACATGAATAAGAATCCTTTAGTTACGTTTGTTCTGGATTTTCAAGGAATTATATTTAAATCAACTAACACGAATAGAATGAATTATTCACAAATAAAATTAATTAGGTAACTTGAAATTTATTTGAAATCTTTTAGATACAACTATAAACCATACGTATAAAGTAGTAGATGAAAAAGTAGCGATGAAAAGATATAAAGTGGACTAGATCCGGTCCCGACAATATATAACTTAGAATATTTTAAAACTGATACAATCCTTTTGTGTTAAGGCACAAATAAATATATGTTGCCTCGGTGGCGCAATGGTATCGAATTGGTTCGCAGTGACAATGCAACTGCCGGGGTCCACGTTTGAATTCTGGGCTGACATGGTTATTCGTGTGGGTTGAGTTGTTTTACCCCTGAGCGCTTTTTTGCACACTATGGGCTAAATGGCCAGGTCACAAGGGCCCCGAAGGCTAAGAAAAGGTTGGGGGGAGGGGACCCACTGGAACACTGTTGGGATATATATGGTAGCCTCCAGTCAAGGCCATCCAGCGTATTCTTTAATGTGCACAGGGTATGGCTCTTCCGCACACGGGATGGGATGGGATGTTTTACCTCTGAGCGGCACTTTTTTGCACACCATGGGCTAAATGGCCAGGTCACATGGACCCCGAAGGCTCAGAGAAGGTTGGGGGAGGGGACCCACTGGAACAGCTGTTGGGAGACAGATGGTAGCCTCCCGTCAAGGCCATCCAGCGTGTTCTTTAACGTGCACAGGGTATGGCTCTCCCGCACACGGGGCCACGGCTTAACGTCCCATCCGACGGACGGCGGCCTTTCCAAGCCCATCGGTGTCCCCTACTGACCGTGGGCAAATAAACCGAGAGATGGGTGTACTCTTTATTTTATACGATTTATATTTCTGCGTAAGTACAAAGTACGAAATTTACACTTATATTTTTTTAAATACATTAGAAATATTTAATATGGCTTCTGAATCCATAATTAATCAAAATGTACGTTGACTGTTCATCGCAAATACAGTGGACCTTCGTTATAGCGCTGCTCGCTATACCGCGCACTCAGTTATAGCGCGGGCGATGTTCGCGATAAGTTCAAACATGTTTATACAGGTCCGTGCGGCGTTAGTGAGTATCGCATTTTATTGTTACTGCGTATTGAGTAATTGTGTATGTATTGAGTTCCTGCATGTATTTTGAATAGTGTTTAATTATTGTATGCATGATGAGTAAAAGAAAAGCTTACAGTGTGAAATTTATTGTGTCGCCACCGCGCCGCTCGGTATAACGCGGTTCACCTTATAACGCGGGTGTTGTTTCCCGCCCGACATGCGCGTTATATCGGGGGTCCACTGTATATATAAATTGCAACTAAAAAGAAATTATAAGTAGGCGCGATACGATATAAAAAACATGCATGATTTTTCTACACTACCATAGACAATTGTGTTGGTGAAAACTATAATTACGACTAAGTTAAAATGCTTACAGCCAGTTCCGATTTTTTCCCCTAACTTCAAATGTTGTTCACGTAAAAGGAAGCTGTTCATTGAAAATTTATTTAAAAAAAAAAAAACGCATTAATATAGAAAACGAAAAACTACTGGAGTTTGATTAGCTTTTTTATTTTAAAATGTTTAACATAATTTTAATGGTATTTTTGATTTAATTAATAATTGGCTGATTTAGCTACAAATTATATATACTTTTAAGAGTAACTGGATGTTCTGCATCGTTAAGAAAAATTTCCAATAAGAATTTTTACTACTGTGATTTTAATTATGATCTAATCAACATATCGAATGTGAATCTAATGAACCCTACACATAATTTTCCCTCATGTGTAAAAATGAATTAAATGATAAGTGAAAAAAATATCAAATACACGTAAGTAGCAGAAAATCTCAGTTACTCTAAGGTTTATTATTAACACTATTACGGAGGGTGTTCAAAACGTTCCTGACACTTGTGGATAGAATTGCACTCGTTCCTCCAAAGTTAACGAGCTACGCCTTGTTTGAAAGCTTGTCTAACTTGTCATTACGTGTTAAAAACAAAGGCCGTATCATCTTTTCCTTCTTCGCCGGCGGAGCGTCAAGTTCGGTCTGCGAAATCTTTGCTTTGTTGCTATGGGGTCTATAAAAGACGGGAAAGAGTTTGCATTTTTACAAGGACGCAGCTTGGGGAAGATGCGAAATGCTGATTTATCACAAGTATATGAGGATCATGTCTGTTCATATGGCACTGTTACGGGATGGATGCGCAAATTCAGAGAAGGACGGCAGAGCTTCGAAGACCTCCCTTGCTCAGGAAGACCGAAGGATGCCGTGAACGAGAGAACCATCGCTGCTATTCGTGAACTCATTAAGGAAAACCTACATATCACCGTTCAGTAATAAATTTAGATTTCAGTGTACCTATTGGCAGCGTGGAAGCAATTATTCATCAACATTTAAAGTTCCGAAAGATATGTGCCAAATGGGTACCCCACAAACAGAAGAGCAAAAAGGGCCAGTGTCGACTCATGCAAGGAGATACCAGCAATGTTTGAACCTAGTGGCCCCAAACGGTTAACAGACATTGTCACAGGTGACGAGATGTGATTTTATTACTATACAACTCCCAGAAAGATAGACAATTATTTTTCGGTTGCGGAAGATGAATCACGTCCCTAAATCCTCCGACAATTTTTCCTTCACAATTTTTGAGAATCCAAATTCTTTACAATTTTTGAGAATCCCAAGCAGTGGTAGTCGTGGACACCTTAAAAAAATCACTATATAAGTGACCAATACTATACCAATATTGTTTTGCTCAAAATCGTTAAAGAGATGAAGGAGCAGCGTCCAACTACAGGTGTGTCATGGGTTCTTCTTTTTGGCAATGCCAGTGCTCACAAAACCGAGCAAGTTAAAGCCTATCTGGAGCAGGAAAGAAATCAAAGTTTTTAAAAAATTGGAGTAAACAGCTTAACGGCTTTAATCTTCAGTAAATCATTCTTCAATAAATTCAGCTAAACAGCTTTAACCTTGCACCATGCGATTTTTGGCTGTTTCAAAAAATTAAAAATGATCTTGCTGAGAAGTCTTTTTCAAGGGTGCAAGACCTTACAAAATGCATTCATTCAGAGCATTCCCCAACAGGAGTATCACCAAGTGTTCCAGAATTGGCATAGACATCTGCAACTTTGACTTGCAGGATGCTGGAGAAGAGTATTTTGAAAGACAGTAAAAGTTTTGTCGAGACTAATGCAATGGTTTTTGTTTTGTAGATGTATGCCAAGAATTTTTTGAATGTCCCTCGTATTGAAACTGAATAAAATTTTAATTACGAGTTTTCTTCTTTTAAAACATATTTAAAAATTCTAACAGTTTAAAGAATTTGAAAATATCCTTCTTGATGGAGTAAATGGTCGCCAAAATTTCTGCAGTACATAAAATTTGTCGACAGATGTTCTCTCATCGAAATGAAGTTTACTTTATCGTGTTAAAATTTCGTCGTCGACTAAGTATATTCCTTTAGATTTTAATACACAGAAAATTGGAACAAATTGCGATATAGCAAAAGTCTAGCACGTGAACTGTTTAATAAATTCAATTTCAGAATTAACAATTTTGTGCGACACATATTCTACACTTATTCCTCGAAGTTGTGGTAGAGAGCAATTATCTACCGAAACAATAGAGGTTAACAATGTATATAATTTCAGAAAATCCTGATTCACTGCAAATCTTTAAAAGAGAAATTCCATTTACACGTAACACTGTCAAGCATTGAAAGCATTTACAATCATCCACGACTTCAAAGGCTTAACGAAGATTGCTTGCATTAAGTACGAATGAAATTTATTACTTACTAAATATACCAGCAACTAAAAGTATACCTTAAACAGAAAAAAGTAGCCTAACTCTTGAGCTTTTAACCAGCAACTAAAAGTATAGCTTAAACAGAAAAAGAAGTAGACTAATTCTTGAGCTTTTAATTCCAAACTTGAAACATGAAGAAGCTTCTTTTAAAGCAAAATTTCTGCCTAAGTTTAGGATTCTTTTTTTCGTAGTCGCAACAGAAGTTTAACCTACTAATTAAGTGAATTTAGTCTAAAAAAAGATATTCCGACATTTTCGGAAGTTCTTTTTTATATTCTATGATCTATCCATTATTCGTAATAGATGCAAACATGCTTATAGCCACTATCTATAATTTTCTGGGTGCCCTGTCAGAGAGATCCACCCTTACTTGCTGCTATAAATAATGTTGAACTGATGTTGTTACCTATTGGACACGCCCTTCTCGCTGGGTGTCTTTCCGAAATATACGCTCCGAATATGCGGTGGGAAAAAAAAACTAGAGAATGTTTACCTGAAAACGTCGAAAGATAAATGGCTCTATTTTTTTCGTGTCGTTCAGAAAAATGAAAACTCTTACTGTACGATTGCTATTTTTTAACTCTTCCCAAGAGTAATATAGAAAAGGCTTTTTATTCGAACAGAACTTACCTAACGCTATCTAAACAACGTTAACACCTAAAAACAAATATATATAGAGTATATTGTTATGAATACTTGTTTCATGGAGCAAGAAGGGACAGTTTTTCCTTCCCAACCGAAACAGATTTATTTTACGTTTTCATGTTTTCAAAAGGATATTGCAATTTCTCTGAATAGAAGCTAATGGACGTGCTCTCTTTTCAATAAAAAGAAGGGGGAGTGTGGGTGGGCGTAGTATATGTAAGGGGAGAATTTGTAATTTCAAGGATAAAAAAAACTTACAAAGTATTAGAGGAATGAGTCAAATATATTTAAATGATTAACAACAATGAAGAAATTATGACGTATTATTGTAAAAAAGTTGCTCCCTTTTAGTCGTGGAGGTTTTGTAAGAGTGTGTCAGGAAAGCACGCTTTTCGGTAAAAGACCAATATCTTAGGTAGACGGTAGAGTTATTGATAGGTTGTTATGATTTTAATATCTACATTACGAATCCTGTAGCCTGAAAAAAAAATAGGAAAAATGTTAGGTTACACTAAACTGTAAAATTTAAAGCGCAAGAAAACCATACTTGATATCCATGGTTGTGTTGCAAAATTTATTTAAAATACCATACCCCACATAAAAAATGAATGCTAATGCAGAAAAACTTGGTATATCTTGGGTAAAAGTTAACTATATGCAGAAAATTAGTAAGCATGGAATTACTTTCTTTGCTATATCTGAAAAGATTCCAACTTTAAACTAGTACATTAAATGTTTAAAAATTATTACAGTAGGGTCGCAAAGTACGCGACTCCTCTCATACACGACTGACCATCAAGAAGATTGTTAAAATTGCCTGTCAGGTAGGCGGCGAAGGATTCAACGACATGGCAGAGGACGATATAGTATAATTACTGGATAATGATGGGAACAGACCTACAAAAACTTGTGGAGAGTGCGGAGGTGGACGAATTAGAAAAGAAAGAAATCACAGCGCAGACAGAGTGGGACCTACATAAGTTCAGCGAAGTCTTTCAACTCCTTAAACAGCTAACCTACAAGGTGCAGGAGTACGATCGTTCGATGGAAAGGAGTTGAGGATCACTCCGAAAGCGAACAGTTGTTTCTTCCTGTTAAGAGAGATGTTCTAAAAACTCCAACGCAATTCCCTATAACCATGTTCTTTAAGAAAGCGCTGCAAAGAACAATATCTCCATCCTCTGCCATCACTCATTTTCCCACCGCATCGTCGCAAAAAGCTTCCTCGTACATTTCTATTTCGTGGCCTGCATGAAAAAGGTCGTAAAATCACCGACCAAAACGCCTGTCGAAACTCAAGCCGATCCTGATGACCCTCTATCTATTGAGGGGTAGGAAGAACAGTATCAATGATGTAAAATAATGTTATAATAATAATTTTATTTCCATTTTATTTTGCATTACAAAGATTTAGTTATTATAATACAATTCACATAAAACAGAAAAAGGAACACTCAGTTAAAAAACTCTATACAGAATTTGATAAGACTGAGCACCTTAACTAAATTATATTAAGTCAAAAACTTGTGGCAAATATTAACTATATGACACACAAGCATTTTAAGCGTTTCAAGCATTCAAAACATTAATTAGAAAAAGTAGTTAACAAATTACGTTTGAATACAGATTACTTTTCAGCTTCTTTTAAACTACTATTTAATTGTCCCAAGCTTTTGCATCCTGAAAAGTTAGTGATGCCTGTCCATAATTTGTTCTGCATAATGGTAATTCTAATCAAATTGCTGTCTACTTCGGTAATGATAATACTTCATTCGGAAACTGATATCGTATGTTTTTAATATAATAGTACAAAACATAAATAATGATATATTTATATAGATCTGAAAGTTGTAGAATTTTGGCTTTTTCAAAAAATTCTGTAGTATGTTCATTAAAGTTTAGGTTATACAGAGTTCTCACGGTTTTTTGGAGATACAATATTGTGATTACTCGTGTTACCCCATATTAAAATGCAATACTGTAGATAATTAAATAATAGAATTACATAATTGCAATTTAATTCGAAAAGGAAACATGGATCTATAGCGTTTAATAATAATATAATATTTCAATATTAAATAATATATATAACAATATAAACCAATATTTCTGGAAATTTTTTTCCTAATGTACGTAACGTGATCATTCCATTTTAAGTTGGGAGAGCTATGCACCAATCCCCTGTGATGATGCATAGAACCGGCCAGGCCTAGCACCTAATGTCGACCCCGCCTTCTCGTGGTGCAGACCGTTAGTACCTTTCAAAAGTGATACTCTCTTGTGGAAGTGAACGGAAGGGGAGGGCTGCCAGATTAGTGTGGCCTACTGATCTGGACAACTATGGCTACTTTTCTTTTTTTTCTACCCTGCTGAGGAGTGGTCAACCACACAGGGTCCTGGTGCTGACCATATAAACCCACTGGACTGGACAGATATATATATATGGCTCTGAGCTTGATTATGGATCCTGATTTTGCTGCACTGGTAGGCTTCTGTGGAGGGAAAATCTTCCGCTATGTTTTCTGTTTGTTTGTGGGTTGACAGCCCCAAGTGAATAGATTCACAGGATATGTTTATCAGCTGGTAGATAATCCTGAGCAGAGGTCACCGCAAGCACCTGAACTCTTTGCTTCTATTGGCATCGTCAAATTCTACATTGGAGGAAGTCTTCCAGTGTAGATGGCTTCAGCCTTTAGTGGTGGGGGAACGGGTCTTTGCCTCATGTATGCGATTAGGGGGCTGTTTGATATTGTCGGCATTCCCTCTCTCAATAAACATGGTTTCTTTAAACATCCCACTAACCATTTTCTCTCCATAGGTAGTTGGAATGTGAGGACTCTGCACAGAGCTTTTTCTCTTGATGTCCTCACAAAAGAATTCCACCATTATAATTTAGATATTCTCGGCTTGCAAGAGACCAGACGGACAGATAAAGGTCAGATTCTTAAAAATAATCTTACATTTTTCTTTTCAGGGATGGACGACAATAAGCATCCCCAAGGTGTGGGTCTGCTTCTCAGCAGACACGCTAGTGATGCTCTTCTAGGATATGAGTGCATTAATGAAAGGTTTCTTACAGCAAAATTTCAGACAAGCGTTAAAGACCTGAATGTTATCTGCTGTTATGCCCCCACTGAGAATGCCGATGAGGATGAGAAGGATAGGTTTTTATGAACAACTTCAGGATATTTTGAATTCTGTCAAGAAAGGTAATATTACCCTTGTTCTTGGTGACTACAATGCCAAAGTTGGTACTAACTCTGAACTTTGGGGAGGAGTAATAGGCCCTTTTGGTATTGGTAGCTGCAATGGCAATGGGTAACGTCTCCTACAGGTAAGTAAACTCAATGGTTTCAGAATAACTAACACGTATTACAAACACCGCGACATCCATAAGTACACATGGGTTTCACCTGATGGGCTGCATAGGAATATGATTGATTATATATTAAATAAAAGCAAATGGGCTACTTCAGTTAGAAATACCAGGTTATATAGGGGAGCTGAAATTGGATCTGACCATTACCTTGTTAAAAGTGTCTTGCAACTGAAACTTAAAAAGTGTTGTGCTAGGATTAAAAAATTTGCTTTTAATACTGAAGCTCTGAAAGACCCAGTTATAGCCAAAGCTTACCATGAGAGGTTACTTAGTCATTATGACAGTCATGGTATGCTTACTATTGAAGTTGAGGAAGAATGGGGTCATTTTAAACAGGCTTTTTTGGACACTAACAGTACTCTTTTAGGAAAAAAGGAGCAGAAGAGAGAGAATTATCTGAGTGATAAGGCACTTGAGCTTATTTCGGAAAGAAAGAACTGCAGGAATGTCCTTAATCAATACCCTACTAGTCCTAATAGAAAGCATTACAGAGAACTTAATAAACGTGTAAAAGATCAGTTAGCTGCTGATAAGAATCTTTGGCTTGATGGTTTGGCTGACAAAGCCGAGGAAGCAGTTAGACAGCACAACAGCAGAGAGCTGTACCAGATAGTTAATGTTTTGTGTGGTAGAAAACGGACAGGTATACAGGTATTGAAGGATAAATAAGGTGAGGTTATAGAAGGGGAGGATTCTGTCATGGCTAGGTGGGCTGAGCATTTCAGTGATATTCTAAACAATGCGGTTAGTTCTATTCCCATTGTTTGCAATGATGATAGATGCATTGGTGGCTTTAATGTTGGCCCTATATCACAATCTGAAGTTATTTTGGCTGTTTCTAAACTTAAACTTCATAAATCCCCAGGGGTGGATGAAATTACTACAGAAATGCTTAGAGCTGGAAATGTTTCGGTTACCATTTGGATGACTGAAATTCTGAATATCTTTTATGATAAGGGCATGGTTCCTAAGGATTTTACCTCAGCTATTGTTATCCCTATTTTCAAAAAAGGTGATCGCAGTTCTTGTGATAACTACAGGGGTATTAGCCTACTCTCTGTTCCAGGTAAAGTTTTTTCCATGATTGTGCTTAATAGAATTAAGAATCTGGTTGACAGTCAATTGCGTGATGAGCAATGTGGATTCAGAAGTGGTAGGGGATGTGTGGATCAGATATTTTCACTTAGGCAGATTCTTGAGAAATGTTTAGAGTTTCAGAAACCTTTGGTTGCTAGCTTTGTTGATTTCAAAAAGGCTTTCGACTCTGTTGATCGTCATAATTTGTGGTTGATTGTGAAATCATATGGTATACCTGACAAGTTATTTAACATAATGAAAGCTCTATAATAACACTGAGTCGTGTGTGAGAGTTGGTACAGCTTGTAGCAATTGGTTTAGCATTACTTCTGGTTTTCGACAAGGGTACATTTTGTCTCCTTTTCTCTTTAGCTTGGTTATTGATTATGTTATGCGAAATTCACTTCAAGGGAAAGATTTTGGCTTTAAATGGGCTGGAGATACGAAAATTTCTGATTTAGATTATGCTGATGATTTAGCCCTTTTGGCAAATGATGTTGATGAGATGAACTCTTTCATTCGAGCTGTTCATGAGACTGGTAGTAGAGTAGGTTTGGTTATAAACAGAGAGAAAACTAAAGTGATGAAAATTGGTCAGGCAGGCTGTGATTCAGTTCATCTGAATGGTTGCAGTCTTCAGCTGGTGTCACAGTTTAATTATCTTGGGAGCTATGTAACAAATAATGGTGATGTGCGGCATGAGATTAACAGACGAATAGGGATTGCTGCCGAGACTTTTAAGAATCTATGGAGAGTGTGGAGAAATAGGCGTATACACCTAAACACTAAAATTAGACTGTATAATAGTTTGGTTCTTTCTAGGGTTAGTTATGGTAGTGAAACTTGGACACTTTGTAAACAAGATAACAGGAAACTAGATGCTTTTGATTCCAGATGCTTACACAGTATCTTGGGCATTAGGTGGTTCAACTTTGTAACTAATGATGAGGTTAGGCAAAGGAGTTTGCAACCTCCTTTAAGCAGCATATTGTGCAGAGAGGGACTCCGTTGGTTTGGCCATGTTGCCTGTATGAATAATTATAGACTGGCGAATAGGGTTATGAACAGTGTGCCTAAAGGCCTCAGAAAGAAGGGGAGACCTAGGATGCGGTGGGCAGACAATGTCAAACAGGACCTTGTTAGAATTGGTGTGCAGTGGCCAGATGCAGTATATGTAGCTCAGGATAGACTTGCTTGGAGAACTAAATTGCACGGTCTGGTTGGACCTTCGTAGCCCATGGCTGCTTGAGGATAATGATGATGATGAGTAAGCCATACTTCTAAGAATTTAATTTTGTAAACTCTTTCGATTGCATTTCCATCAATGCCTATGGCTTTTAGGTAAAGATTTGCAGTTCCACAGTTGGACCGAATAAGACGTATTTAATTTGGCAAATATTTAACTGAAGTTTATTAGCTCTAAACCATTTTGCATAATTTTAAAATCGTTATTAACAATGTCAATTAAGTTATCAATAGTTTTACCTGTATAAAATATTCTAGTATCTTCTGCAAAAGTATTGGAGAAGCATCATTCGAAATGTTTTAAAATATCTTGAACATGTAAGAAAAAAAGTAGTGGTCCTAGATTAGAGCCTTCAGGTACACCACTTTTGAGATTACAAGTATCTGATACGTTATAATTAGCAGTAACTAATTGTTTTCTATTGAATAAGTAATTTTTAAACCATTTCTAAACAATGCCTCTAAAACCATAAAGGTCTAGCTTGGACAACAAAATTTCATGACAGTCAAATGCTCTAAATATGTCTAAAAGAAATGCCTACGCTTGCCTACTGATCTAAGGGACCTGGGTTCGAGCCCCGGGTAAGGCATAGATGTATGTGTCGTTTTTCTGCAGAGGTCCTGCCATCCTCTCAGACCTTCTACTGTTGCATATAAACTGACAGGCTCCTGTCAGACCTCTGTGGCAAGCAGCTGCTTGAGGGGGTATTTATTTTATTTTTCTTTAATAGTGAATAACTTGTTTACAAAATATTTATAAAGGGATTCTGCAATATTTAAAACTTTTTCTGTTGAACTACCATGGAAAACACAAATTGTGTTTTATGTATAATGTTACAATTCTAAAACAAATCAAATACTCTTTTATAAATTAATTTTTCTTTGATTTTAGGCAAAGTAGAAAGAAGACATTGGTCGATAATTTGATGCATCATTTTTATCACCAGATTCGCAAATAGCTACTACATGAGCAATTTATAATGTATCAGGAACAACACCTTTCGCCATCGAAGCATTTAAAATAGCAACTAGTGGTGCAACAATTAATTAGCAACAAACGTGATGGATTTTGCATGAATACTATCAATTCCAAAACTTTTCTTAACGATTAGTTTTAATAACTCATGATATATGTCGTTTGTGTAAGTGGGAAAGAAAGTGAGACTATTAGTACAATTCTTATCTTTTAAAAACGTTTTAAAAGTATCTGCATCGTCTGAAAAGTAGCGACTTATTAAAAAAAATTAACACTTCCTATAGTTGAAAAATACTTGTTACATAATTAATCTTTTCAGAAACAGTTTCCACTTCCTTATTTTCTAGTACCTGCATTACATCAGGAAAAATAATACTTCTCGTCCGTAAAAGACTTATTGATACATTTCCATGTAGTTTTTGGGTCAACATTAGTGCTAAAAATATTTTGATAATACATTCAAATTCAGATAAAGCATAAATTTTATAAAGTACTCTAAGATTCAAGTGCATTTTATTTACACAAATAAAGTTTATATGCATGTGTACATGGTTTAAAGGAGTTCGCATAGCTTTACCATAGTATATGTACAACAGTTTTCTATAGGGGAACCCCAACTTACGCGAATTCGCACTTAGTAAGTTACGCAGGGATATCAGGAACCTACTAAACTGAGCACAGTAGACTCGCGACTCTACACAGTTAATAAACTATACAGTGTCCTATCATTAAAGAATTTTCAACAAATTTAATTAACTTACAATGGAAAGCTAAATTAGAAAAATGATAAACATTTCTATGTGAATGAGACTGAAAGTAAACTAAAGATTTCAATCAGGTCCTTCTAAATCCTGAATTTCAGCAATATTCGTTAGGTAATTAAAGATTTGTGGCGGCTGTAATATTTACAAAAGCGTCATTCCTTATTAAAAGGTCGAAACTGGAATAATTATTGAACATACTCCTAAATACACAATAAGTTTAGTATAAGATTTGATATCGCAATTATTATTTGTGCTTTACCTTTCGAGATAAAATCTTTTGACTGGTCACTTTTGCTGTTAAATATTTCAGCTTCCACAACTCTTTAAATATTGAAAAAATATTGTAGAAATTAATCAAACTTGATTGAATTCAAATTACCTAGCCTCATTCCGACAAAAATGTTTATTTTTCCAGTTAAGTTTCCAATTTGGCTTTCCATTATTATAAGAATTATCTATTATATTTGTATAATTATATATAAGCTCGTATATATAAGTTATATATACATTTCTTAAGCTCTCCACAATATATTACCGTCTAGTAGAATACTGATGAAGTTTTTTGATAAGAAATAAACTAAACTGATTGACCTACAACAATTTACTGTTACACTGAATAACTACAACAATTCGCCGCAAATTTTAATTAAAACATTAAAACAAACACACCAGTAAACTAAAATTTCTGATTTTTTTAACCTGTCTTAATTAAATTTTGGAGCATTTTTTTTGTAGCCAGTTAACTATTCCAGCAGTCATAACTCTTTGAATACTGAACAAATATGTTTAAAAATCGAGATTTAGGCAGATTTGATTGAGAGCTTTAATTTATCTATTCACATAATTTTCATTAGAAATCATACTGAAGAAGTTATTGAGCTCTGACTGTGATTATCTATTGAGATAACATGAAACTGTTAATTTTTCTGTCCAGTACCTGCAGTAATTACTGGCTCTCTCAAATCCTCAGTATTATAGATAAGCTTAAGAAAATGTGCTGAAAGAGTTATGTTGGAAAACACTTTCCCCAGTCTTAGTTAACTTATATGCCCTCGTGTTCCTAGCAGCAATAATCCATATCTGGTCAAACATAATCCTAATGGAATCCATCAAACGAATCTCAATTGTATTTATAAATATTCCTGTTGTTTAATATCGGTAGCGTTTTCGAACTAATAAACTTATACGTAAAAGACGTTCATCGTTACTATGCAACTATAGTGGCCATCGTTATATTGCAATTTTCATGCCAAAAAGGCCTATTATTTCAGCACAAAGGTCAGAATCAGTATCAATTTTGGTATTGCGGCTGCCCAGAACCAAACTAAGTGAAATAATTCTTTTCTACACGAATTCAAAATATCACGAAATTGTCCATAAAAATCCATCCTCCTCACGATCACTAAAATACCCAATGGACGCAATAACATTCCATTTCTTAACCCCAACCTTAAATTAAAGCAATTATATACAATAGATAAATATAGAGGAAAAATTGTCATCAGTCGGGTGGGATCTGAATCCACGACCTCCAATTCAATTAGTCAACTACATTTCCAATGACTATTCTATTTTATAATGTTTAAAGCCACTAGAAGACGAGTGTTCGGCGGCCGGTAGCTCAGTGGTCAGAGCACTTGATATGTTATCAGGAGGTCATGGGTTCAGATCCCACCAGGCTAATGACAACTTTTCCTCTATATTTATCTAACAAATTACTACCAGGTATATCTGAAAAATTCTATTATTTCAACATTTAATATAATTTTTAAATCCTAAAAGACTACCTTAAAACATTCTATTTAAAATGTTTTAAGGTAGTCTTTTAGGATTTAAAAATTATTATTTGTATTATTACATTTTGCATTATTATTCTGCAATTTATTTGAATTTCGGTTACAAAACACCGTTGAAATATTTTGAAAACGCAGAATGGCCTATCAGCAAGGAATGGAATAATTTGTAACCTAAATTATATTATTTCATACTGAGATGACATAATGTAGTGATTCTATCATTAGACAAACTCATTCATACACATTATAATCTCTGGGCATTAAATTATGTCCAGAATCTTTAGCGGGAGCTAAAAAATTTCTGCAGCATGTAAAAAAATTCCGAGAACACTGACCATCATTGTTTTATAACATTAGAATAATGAATTATCGATTTACTGTGGAATTCCACTTCCTTAATATATTATCCCTACCCTAAAATGTGAAGTAAAAACTGAATAACTACGAAGATTAATGAACTTACGAACACCAAAAGTGGAAGCAATTTCTGAATGCCGCAAATTCATTAACTGAAATTAGAATCTTCCTAAGTTTAATTATAGAAACGAACACGAAATTTCATAAGATATTAATAAAGCAGCCGCTGCTCTTAACAGGATGAACGAAATGCTGCAAATGAAGAGAATACCAGGTTTCGATCATTTAATTTCTGATCACTTTACAGTGAAGTAACGATTATCTGAGTGCATACTAATAATATTTTTAATACTTCGGAAGTGTTACCATTTTGAAAATTTAGTTTTTACTCCTCTAAGTTCAAAAGAATGAGTTTTCTCTGATAAACCGAAATCCTGGTCAGATTATTTTTATTGCTACAGAGTGGCACTTTTTCTGGTTGCAAAATGGGCTGTTGAGATTGATCTCAATTCTCACAACTACTGAGGTAAAA
This sequence comes from Ryuthela nishihirai, assembly GCA_038380435.1. Classification (NCBI taxonomy): domain Eukaryota; kingdom Metazoa; phylum Arthropoda; class Arachnida; order Araneae; family Heptathelidae; genus Ryuthela; species Ryuthela nishihirai. The sequence continues at coordinate 6,521,861 of JAWZYU010000004.1, forward strand.
TGATTCACTGAACAGCCGTTAAAGGCGGATTGAAGCCTACCTACAAATCCTTCAGCTGCTCTTTAACATGTACAAATTCACTTAAGGATCATAGTTTAATGCATCCCAGTTGTCTTTTCCCTTATCATTGAAGGGCTGAAAAGTTCGGAGATCAACCTGAGGCTTATAAGGTGTTACCGACTATGCCACTTAAAGGGATACAGTATTTTACACATTTACTAAATATACATATTTCGATTGCTACGAAATCCGATGTATCATCATCTATAAAGGGGGTTAGAATTAAGAATTTTTTTTTTATACTTCTAATATTTTTGTAACCTGTAGATGGTACCAAATTACTGGATATATTGAAAAGACGTTATGTTTTCGCAATACATTTCTAAGAAGGAAATTCGATAATGAATCTTTATGGCAATCTTACCCAACTATACATCCTGGAATAGCATTAGCAGATGCTATTAACGACAATAGAAACAAAGTATACAAACCAGATTATGCAATGGCGAAGTATCCGTGAGAGCAAGTAAAGCAGTTTACCTTATAATTAAAAAAATGTGGATTATGTATTTTACATATTTTTACCACTTTTCGCTATACATATCAATATTTTTATTACTTTTATCACTCTCAAATAACTTCTACATTTGTATAAAAGTTCTCGATTTTTTTTTTTTGCTACACAAGTAGGTATACGCAAGGGTCGAAATCGAACTGCAACGCCAATTGAAATCTGGATTGAATAGGATAATATCTGCGAACTTCAAAACGAGCAGTACTGTTAAAATCAAAGTACTCTAAACTAAAACTGAACCGAAGATTGTAAAATAGTCGTTTCGAATCGATTCGTAATTGCTCCTCATATTTGCATAACAACGACGATTGTAACATATTGTTACCAGTGAACCGTTTAGACATGTCAAAGAGACTTGATTATTCTTTTCGCACACGTCGCTCCACACAGTATATTTGGTGATCGTTGTACTACGAGGGGAATTCAAAAAGTTCTTGACATGCATCTGGAGAATAAAAACCATTGTATTTACCTCAACAAAACTTTTACTGATCTTCAAAATATTCCCATCCAGCATCTACGCAAAGTTGTAGACGTATACGCTAATTCTGGAACGCTTGGTGGTCTCCTGTTGGGGAATACTCCGCAACTGCGAATGAACGCATTTTGCAAAGTCTCGCACCCTTGAAAAAAGCTTCCCAGAAAGTTCCTTTTTAATTTTTGGAAACAATCAAAAATCGCATGGTGCAAGATCTGGTGAATATGCAGGAAGGTTGCTGCTTGATTCTTCTCTTGCTCCAGATAGACTTTAACTTGCCCGGTTTTGTGAACATTGGCATTGTGATGAAGATGAGAATCCTTGACATACCTGTTGTTCGATGCTGCTCCTTCATCTCCTTAACCATTTTGAACAAAACAATATTGGTATAGTTTTTGAGCGCCCTCCGTATGATACAGAAAAAATCGCTGCCACGATATAAATAATTCAGTCAAGGTGTGAATTAAACGATTTTTCTCGAAGATGGGGGCGGGGTGGGAACTAGAAATAAAATCTAAGAAGTTAGATTGCATTCTGTTTTAAAAAATCTCACTAAAATCAGAAAATTTGTGGGTTTTTTCTCCTCTATTAAAAGAGGCCATTCAGGTAAACTATATGAAATTTACCTCTTGCACTAAATCCGCACTCGCAAAAAGCTTTTTGCAGATATTTTTGCAGTTTATCGCAATCACAAATAAATTCCACAAAAGGTGTGGGATTTCTTTTTTTGTTAACAAGGAATAACTGGAATCATAATTCGCTTCCATATTAGCATGGATCACGACTTCATATAGTCACTTAGAACTGTGTCTGTAGATCCGAATTACTATTCTAAAAGTGAAAAAATAAAAACTTGCTTTACATTCTTGAATTTATTTCGCATCATCTCTACGATCTAAACTATATCTATTAAGGACGGGAACTAACTTTGATAGAACTTATTTGAAACAATTATAAACAATAATTAATAAGTTTACAACTGGCCACAATTCAGGGTGAGGAGCTAAGTCTCTTGATTACTATAGAAAGCTCATATAAAAACACTTCTGTAGGTAGAATAAATCAGTATAAGCGATAATTTTGGAACGAACTGAAATATTGATAAAGAACTATAAAACTTAATTAAAAAAAAACTTTTCATGCAAAAATGGTGAAGTAAAGCTTTTTAATTAAATGTGTCTGTGTGTGGGGAGAGGTCACATGCCTTTCCTTTAATCCTCTCCTGTGATTTGGCCTTGGATATAGAATTCAGATAACTTAAACCTTTTCAATGTGTTCAGGGTAAAGTCAATCGCGTAGGGAGTTTAAAAGTGTTTGTTCCTCCCTCTGAAAATTTTTCTCGCTGTTCGCACCTTGACTGAGTTATGTTTTGGCAAGATATTCTAGTAAGAATGTTTTCATGATGTTTTCTGCTGTATACAGTGCCCATGTATACATTTAGCCACTGTATACTGGGTAGGGCGGGGGGCATTGTACCATTATGTATACTGTGTAGGAAGACCGACTTGTTATCGTTAAATATTCAAACTTCCATAGCTCATTAAATACTGAACGAATATTATTGAAAATCGAGATATTGATATATTTGAGATCTTATCTGTTATCACATTTTTCAAAAAATAAACCTATTTTAGAAGTTCTAGAGTTTCGACGTTAGCCTTTTCCATTTACATAGCATAGGGTTGTAACAACTTTTGTCCACCAGTGTATAAAGAATTTTACCTGGCACTGGACTGACACCACTATAATTATCTCAAGAAATGCTATATAGTGGAATTCTTTTTAAAGAGCATTCTTGTTCACAAAAATTTTTCGGCTTCATCACTAAACATACGTTACCTATAATTTCACAGAAAATAATAGTTCTAGAGGAAAGAAGGTGTGGCGTATAAAACTGTTTTTGTTATGTTCACCGGTGAACTTTAACTCCGGCGCAGAAATGCTACAGAAATGATGAAGAGAAATAATATTTAGGCTACACAAAACATTAGCAATAAGTACTTTGAACAAAATTGTAGCATCCTTAACAAAAGCGAAAAAAAAGTTAAGAACTCTTCATATTGTATAACAAAGGTAGACAATGATATCGAATTTAAAGTGTAGGACATCTTTTTGTATTACATATTTAGGTATATTAGATGTTAATAACGATTGTGCATTTACTGTTTTTCGCTTTCGCTCAGTACAAACACTAGGCATCAAAAAAATTTTTTCTCTTCTTATTTATCTCTTAAACTGTCAAAAAGAATATTTTATCCAAAACATTTTACCAAAAATTTTTTATTCATTATGCTCTACATAAATATTACTTTCTGACTAGAAGGCCTCTATCACGATTTCATTCGGATTTCTTTTTTACTATTTCTCACTTTTTTTGTGGTAGAAAAAATAAACATTGATCACGCTCTTTCGTCAGTGCTATCAGATGCTAGATGATAGAGAAAAAGTTTCTATCTGTCAAAAGTAGGGTAACAGCGAAAAGACAGTTCTCTCGAAATGCGCAGTTTTATGTGCAGCTCATGTCGAGCAATGGTTTCCCGTGCCCAGATGCCACATTTCCCACACTAAGACAGTGTGCGGCATTTATCACTCTTCTCCCTGGTGCTTCTATCGGGGAACCACTTCTGTTTCTCTACTCATGCTTTGGCCGTATGCTGTTTGTCTTCTGCTATTGACGTTGGAAAAAAGAATGCGAGACAGCTGCTCACAAACACTGCCTGGCAACTTTTATATCTCGTTATAAATGCAAGAATATGTCGTTATAAATGCAAAATTATAGCATCACTTTCGGAAGAAAGCTCTCCACAAATGTGTTATCAACAGAAATCCTTACAATTTCTGTCTCTCATTGTAGATAAATTTTAAAGGGTATAATAAAAAATATACAAAAAATGAAACTGTAATGATTACGGAAGTTTTACATTTCATCAGTTCTGGAATCATTATTTGGCACGATAAGAGGCAAAAAAAAAAATGTTGAGAGCAAATTTCATATTAGCTTGCAACTTTTATAGATACTGAAACTTGTTAGAATTACTTCTAAAGGAGGTAAGGGGTTGGCTTAATCGGTTCTAGAGAACATTCTGGATAGCTCTGACTGGAGGCTTCGATCTGTCTCTTAACAGTTGCTCAGTGTGGGACCCACTTCTCTAGTGGACTTTAGATGAATGTCCAAATTTCTTTGAATCATTGGTGACCTTATGACCTGACCATTTAGCCCACTGTATGTACCAAAGTGTTGCTCAGATGTAAAAAACTATCTAATGTTTTTATTCAAGGGATATTATTTTCAAAGGATACAAGATTTCAATTACAATATACAGGGTGAATCTGAAAAAGTGGGCAAAACTTTACGGGGTGGTAGAACGCAGCTATACGAGCAATATTCGTCATAGAAAGTATGGGCGGAACGCAAACGGCGAGCCGCTAGGTGGCGTTGGAAATGGTATAAAAGGGTCGGTCCTCGCACCCAACGGCATTTCTACCGTGGATTGCCGAGAGGATGGCTGGTTATACTAACCACGAAATGGCGGATATGCACTTTGTGTACGGTCCTGTTAATAAAATGTTTTCTGACGTATCTCCTCTCCTTCTTGTGTTCATTCTTTAATTGTGACAGTGGAAAACTACCTTTTAACTTCTCACCGCTTGCGTTCCGACCATACATTCTATGACGAATATTGCTCGTATAGCTGCGTTCTACCACCCCGTAAAGTTTTGCCCACTTTTTCAGATTCACCCTGTATATTTACAACAATACAATATATATTCAATATATATTCAAATTCTTATATCAAATATATATTCAGTATTCAAGGGATTTATTTTCAATGAAAATAGCATTATAATTAGCATAAATGAAACTTTATATCACCAATAAAACAAATAAATTCGATTTTCCAATAGTCATCCATCAAATGCATGATAGCGAAATACACATTAACTTGCAATGAATTTCCTTATTATAAGAATTATTTGTCCTTTTAATTTTCTTTTCCATTAAGCTAAACGTGAACAAATCGCTGGTTAAATATAAAAAATGTATATCTACAACACGTAGGAATGATGATAACGTTTGAATTACAATTATAAATAGAGCTCGCATTCATATAGAACTGAATGGGAGTGGGTAAAAGATACAAATAAAAATGAGAAAATTTAAACATACGGTATTTGCTCTTTTGGATGACTAAATCTTATTACCACGATTTCTCTCTCATTATTCATATTTCATAACTAAGAATACCCTTACTCTTTCATCAGCGAAAAATGAACTTCTGGATACTAAATAGTTTCAATCAGATATATACACTGCCGGAAATTGAAAAAAGAACACCCAGAAGGAATTCCTTTAGGAACGTCATATTATAATATGTTAATAGTTAAGAGCAGCAGAAACCATGATCCAAGATTGAAAGTCAATGGATGAAATAATGACGTCACCGAGGACGACAACATGCAAATGTATACAGCGCGTATTTAAGGACTAGGGCGTGAAGAACGAAAGTATTCGTCCTGTGTCTATTGTTCAGTGCTCTTTGAAGAAGCTACCATGCCTGGACGACACAGACACACAACATTTGTTCAGTTAGCGGAGTTTGAGCGAGGTCATATAGTAGGTCTTCAGGAAACAGGTTGGTTTTTTTGTCAAATTGTACACTGCATTGCACGAGACGTATCGCCAGTGGGACGATGGTGGCGTCGACGATCAGAAGAGCATTCGCACACTCAGAGACGTGGTTCAAATTCAAACGTCTCATTTTTTGTCTCAACACAGAGTTACAGACACACAACAGTTGGCATATCAGGAGGGTGGCGGTGGCAGGGGCAGATGGCTACAGCATCACAAATTGAATCCTCTGTCATACCAAGGGTGTCTACAAGAATGATACCTAATCATCTTTTGGAAGCAGGACTACGGGCACGTGTGTCGCTGGCACAGTTACCACTGTCACCTCATCATTGTTGAGCGTGTTTGCAGTGGTGTCAAGAGCGAGTTCAATGGAGGGAAGAATGGCAGTCTGTGGTCTTCAATGAAAGCCGATTTTGCTTAGGTGCATCTGATGGTTGTTTACATGCTTAAAGGTGACAAGGTGAATGGCTTCTTCCTATCGTGCATCTGCCAACAACACACAGGGCCCACGTAGGGCATCATGGTGTGAAGAGCGATTATCACTCCTGTGTCTGGCGTTTGTACAGGGTACACTGAATAGCAATATGTACATCAGCGACATTGTAAAGCCGATCATCCTGCCATATTTGAGTGTAATCCAAAATGCGATATTCCAGCAGGATAATGCTTGCCCACACTCTGCTAGGGCAACTTAACATGCTCTTCAGACAGTGCACCAACTCCCTTGGCTAGTATGCTCTCTGGACTTGTCTCCAATCGAGCACGTCTAGGACTGGATCAGAAAAAGACTCTTCCGTAGACCGCGGCAGGCAACGGCCATCGCTGAATTATGCATCCAAGTTGAAAACGCTTGGAATGGTATTCCCCAGCGTGATATCCAGCATTTGTATGACCGACTGCATGCCAGATTGGAAGTTTGTATTGCTGCTCGAGGAGGTTCAACACCTTATTAAAATGTGCCTTCTGTAAAATGTAATACTCATTAAAAGATAAAATAAGTATTGAATCGCTTCATATGTGTGTTAAAGGTGTTCTTTTTTCAATTTCCGCCAGTGTATTTACTCCAACTCCATTTCTTCAAAAATAGTATAGCTAATGTTTATACAATCTACCCTATCAGCCATTTCCTTCAATTATATTTTCCTCATTATCTCTATCTTATTAAGCGTTTTAATAAGGCTTAAACATTATGGGAGCATTTACTACTTTAAATCGTACACATTTTCACATTATGCATTCCCCGCACTTCCCCACTCTTCATTTGGCACACATCTAGCCTTAGTCTGGCCTTGGCATTGCGTATTCCATCAAGGATCACGCGACTTTTATGACCAGTGTGACACCACACCCATTTCCTTTCCATTACATTCCTTACTTTAAGAAAACACATTATTTTACGCAAACTATACACAGCATGAATTGCTAAGTTCGCAGAATTATGGGGGCACTCTCTCGCAGAATTCGAAAAAGACATTTAAAATATATGCTGATTAAACATACACATTTATTTATTGAATTGTTTCCACACTAACTTTGACATTTGGTTTGCTCATTTACACATGTGAACTGATGCAATTTTTATCAACGTTTAACATTTGACTCCGTTATAGAGGCACAAGCAAAATAGCATTACCTCTTCAATGACTTCTCCAATTTGTGGGTTCGTAAAAATTATTTCGTTGATCTTCATTCCACTTAATTCTTGGGGTAATCTGTAGTTCCCAGGTTCGAGTCCCAGCTGGGTCAGCGTTGAGATTTATCTCCGCAAAATTCTCCATCCTGCCCACGGTCAGTAGAGGACACCGATGGGCTTGGAAAGGCCGCCGTCCGTCGGATGGGACGTTAATCCGTGGCCCCGTGTGCGGGAGAGCCATACCCTGTGCACGTTAAAGAACACGCTGGATGGCTTGACGGGAGGATACCATCTGTCCCAACAGCTGTTCCAGTGGTCCCCTCCCCCAACCTTCTCTGAGCCTTCGGGGTCCATGTGACCTGGCCATTTAGCCCATGGTGTACAAAAAAGTGCAGCTCAGAGGTAAAACAACCCAACTTAATTCTTGGAAATTTCTTAAACAGAGAAATCCTTCCTCTTCTTTTACAGCTTCCACAAATTCTTCAACGCATTAGGCAGTAACAACAGTGCATTTTTTTTTTTGAGTCCTCCCAAACACGCATTTTTTTTTGCATCCTACAACTGTTGGCGAAAAACACTCCTTCTCCCTGAAACCTTTGTTGAAATGGCCATTTGTTAACCCTAGAGTGGCTCTCCTTTGTTGAACCACAATAGCTCTGTACCAACTTAGTCTAATAAAGGACTTGTGAAAGTCATGGGGAAAAAAAGGCGGTGATGTATTACTCTATTTAAATCAGATATTTCGAAGAATATCTGAGTTTGGTTCTTGTACCTCTGAGCAGCACTTTTTTTTGCACACCATTGGTTAAATGCCAGGTCACAAGAACCCCGGGGGATCAAAGGAGGTTGCGGAAGGACAGCTGTTATATTAGGTATTGGACAGCTGTTATTTTAGGAGACAGATGGTAGCCTCCCGTCAAGGCCATCTAGCGTGTTCTTTAACGTGAAGAGGGTATGGCTCTCCAGTACACGGGTCTACGGCTTTAAGTCCCATCCGACGAAAGGCGAAAGAATATCTGAAATGAAGATCATTCAGATATTTCGAAGAATATATGAAATGAAGATCAAGAATCAATATTTGTGAGCCAACATATTATAGTAGTGAAAGAGTAATTTCATCGACGATTTAGAGAAGTTGATGGAGAAGAGTTGCAAATTTTGACAGCAGTAATCGTTTCCTGAGCCAGATCCGAAAATTACATCCACTTTATGGTAGAATGCTTAAAGCTAATACAGCGAGGGGACATATAAAGGAAAACGCATTATTTTGACGGTTAGATTTATTAACACGTGGTTAATAAGTTATGCACTAAAATGTGCTGGGTATATGATAATATAAGCCGAGCGCTTTTGAGTGTACCTGGCAGTGTTCACCAGGGCGGCGCAAAGTTCCTTGGGGGAAAAGCCAACAGACTGAAGATCTCCGATACTCAGGGACTTTCAACTTCAGTACCAGATTGCTGCAACTCATCTTTTTTGTTGGCACTAAAAACACCTACCTTCAGAAATTTTGACTCGTAAACATCAATCACATTTACCATCGTTTTGGTTTCAGGCTTGAGGTAGACCACGACATTAGAGACGTCACAAGTTTTAATTTGAGATACGACTTGTTAAAGTCGACCCCCGCGAAAATCCTTCCCCCACATTTTATCAGGGGGGAATAGTGGGGCGAAATTCGAAATAGTGTACAACCGTCATTATAATAGCTTTCATTTGATACCTAACTCGTAACTGTAGGCCCTGGAGTTCCGATGATATGACAGAACGACTATTTCCTATTTTTGGGGGGTAGGTGAGCATAGGGGGTCATTTTTATAGCCTACGATACTCCCCGCGTCACAAGCTTTCACTCGACGTATAGCTTAAGAACAGTTTTAACATTCTCCCTTTTTAGGGGGGGGGGGAAATAAAGCACGGAGGTCAATTTTTTTATAGCTTATGACACTCCCCGCGCCACAAGCTTTCATTTGGCACATAAATCGTTAAGTTTCTCCATCGTGTTCGAAAGATATTGTGGAACAATATTTTGTCAAATCCACAAACCGACCGAACGACAAACCGACCAACCGACAAATGTCAAAGCCAAAAGCAATAGGAAGATAGGTAAAAATTAAAAAGAAGCAATAACGATGATAATAATCGCAAAAACAGACTCCTTCTACAAGTTGTCAAAATACATGTTGAAGAACATAACTGTTAACATAATCATATGTATGAGAAAGTAACTATGTCCCTCCAACACACTATATAGTTAACACATAAATCATATTTTCGAAAAAAATAAAATGCAATATTTTATTCAGCTACTTTACTTTAAACAACTGTTCTATTTGTAGATGAGAAAATTACATAATTGGTGGTTTTATTAGCGAAACTGTTGGGGGAGCATTATTAATGCCGTTCTTGATGATTACAACGCAAAACAGCAATGTAAAAAAGAGTGTCAAGAACTCCTTACCTTGACACCGTAAACCAGTGAAGCGAGCCCAATGGTCAGACAAAACTTGGGAAACAACTCACGCACTTCCTAATCGCAAGATCACGTGCTACTAGAAAGTTTTGAGAAACGAAATTCCCCACTTATTCTGATTACTGGAACTCTAGAATAATATATGATGTGCTCTATTACAACTGAGTTGTATGCACTCGGCCTTTTCTTGTTTGAAAACTTTGCATACCAAATAAATTCGAACTTCGCTTAGTTTCTGGATTACAACAATTATACCTTGCGAATAAATAACTTTCGTTTCTTAAATAACAATTTTATTAAATCTAGAGTATGAAAAAATTCTTAATTTGAACAGTTATTTAAAAACCACTAGTTATTCACTGTCTATTGACTCCCAAGGTTTAAAGTTTATATATCTTCATCCAATTTTAAAACGATGGTCAACTTTCGCATTAGTGCTATCTAATAGGGTATTTACCAAGGTTAGCCCCGAAAAAATTATATTAATTCCCAAGGAAGTTGAACTTAGAATTACTATTTTATAGTGTGTATCCTTTAACATCCAGAGGCAATGGAAAGTTCCGAACTATAATTATTATGCTCAATATACTATGAATAAAAACTACAATGCCTGGTCAAAAAAATTAGAAATCGTGAGCTATTTACCATAACTGCGATGCAAAGCATAGATATGCAAAAGGAACATCTGTCACAATTGCTCACTTCAGACATCATGACTCCGTCTGCTTTACACTTTTAGAGATGGAGATGGTAGCCTTCGACAGCCATGGACACATGAACCCTGATCTGTCTTAAATACAAGAAACACACCCAGTGGCCAACACTCGACCACATGATGAAAAGAAGTATGACATAATAGACTTCCAAACAGGTGTGGCCCGATGACCTGCTGCAACCATCGCCAAAATTATGAAAATTACATGATTGTCAAAGGTTGCCATCTCTAAAGTGTAAAGCAGAAGGACTGCTGATGTCTGTAGGGAGCAACAGTGACAGATGTTCGATACTACAGAAATGTGGCAATAGAGCTTTACATAGATATGCAAGGTCAAATCGACGTTCAATTGGGCACAGAATGACCACTGTTTTTATCATAGACCGAGATCAACTCTTATCAACTCGAACCGATGAAGTTCCACAGGGAACTCAGAGTTGCGGCTCGGCAGTTAGTATCCTATTCGGAAAGCTTTAGTGCCGACCAAAAATCGAAAAGCAAGGTATTAGAGGGGTCGGAAGAGGCTCCAACGTACTTTCAAGATTGGGAAAAGGTTATGTGGTCTGATGAATCGCGTTACTCTTTTGTATAGAAGGTGAGCTACAGTGTGGTACCCAATTAGGCCAATGTCTCGCCAAGTATCACATCCACTATGCAAGCTGCAGGAAAGTCATGGTGTGCGAAATGTTCACATGGCAAGGATTGGGTCTACTAATATGCGTAAAGATCGACAAAACGCCGATGCATATTTAACCAAAATACCCGATTATCTACATCTTGCTATGCTTCATTTCTTTCCTGATTGGAACCATCGTTTTAGAATGAAAAAGCAACCGTCTCTCGTGCGAAATCGATCTGTGAGTGGTTTGAGAAACATGTTGGAGAATTCAGTCATCTTTCCTGGCCATTCCATTCGCCAGATCTGAACCTCACTGAAAATTTGTGAGCTCTAATGGGACGTGTCATATTCTTCCCTGTCCTCGACTCCGAGAACTACATGCCGCATTGCACAAGGAATGAGTTTATAGCACACCAAATACTCATTAAATCTGTCTCGTCGAATTCAAATTGTTCTGGAAACAGAAACCATACGATGTCCAGGAGAGGTTGCTAATTTTTGGCCAAGTAGTGTATATGAATTTTGCAACTGGTATAATCGCGAACAAAATATTTTAAATCCCAACTTATCTTCCGAGAAGTAAAAAGAAACTGTGTCGGTTGTTTTACCTCTGAGCGGCACTTTTTGTACACATGGGCTAAATGACCACGTCACAAGGACTCCGAGGGTGCAGAGCAGGTTGGGGGACCCACCGAACAGTTGTTAGTAGATAGATGGTAGCCTCCCTTCAAGACCATCCAGTGTGTTTGTTCATTGACGTGCACAGAGTATGGTTCTCTCTCTCGCATACATACAGTAATGCCCTGCTTAATGTCCCACCTGACGAATGGTGGCCTTTCGAAGACCTTAAGTGCCCTCTACTGACCCCGGGCAGGGCGGGAAGTTTTGTAGAGATAAATCTTAATGCTGTACCAGGCGGGACTCCAACCTGGGAAGAAATTGTGTTCCACCCACCCCTTGAGAAACTGTTTCCAAAACAGAAAATGTAAAAAAATTACTACTTATTTACTCATTTGTCCAGGAACAGCTAAAGCAAATTATTGCTGTATACTAAGATTAATAACATAACATCAACGGTAATGCTTGTGAGACGAAAATCAAAAGCAATACGTTTTTAATGCGTTAGATCAGCAGAGAGGGTGCAACTAACTTCATCGATCAACTGACCAGCTATTAAATGTCATAATGTAAAATCGTTAACCTTAACGTTCATTTCTGAAAATACTCGCCTGGAAAGGATCAATGAACTTCGCCAAAAGCTGCATATGACAGAAACAGAAACTAAAACCTCATACGACATGCGTATAATTCTTTAACTAGAAATTCAATTAACACGTCCTTTGACTTAAAGCGAAAAAAATCGCGACAAGATCTCAAAAGTGTTTCGATAACTTTCAAATAATAAAGCAGAGCACTTAAAAAAATAACTCAACTCAAAAGTACAATAAAAATTTTGTTCACACACAGCATTCAACTTCAAAACAAGAGTCACAATTGCAATTATAACATACATATATAATATACACAATATGTATATAATTCTCAAGCAGCGATGGGCTACGGAGGTTAAAACTAGAGTGTTTAATTTTAATCCCTAAACAAGTCTATCTCGAATTACAGCTGTTGCGCTTCCACTGCAGGTCAATATTAACAAGGTTTTCCATTGTCTAACTATCCCATCCTAGGTCTTCCTTTTTCAGGAACTTTTATAAGCACACTGTTCATAACTAGTCTTTGTCAATCTGCAGTTCTGCATATAGGAAACACGGCCAACTAACGCAGTTTCTACCAACATAAGATGTTTAAAATCAGTTGTTGAATCCTTCTCTGCTACTGATTCCATCATCATTACTAACATACTCAAACCATCTTAAGGTACTGCTATATACTAGTAGAATGAAAAGCATAAAGTTTTTTGTTATCTTGCTTGCAAAAGGGCCCCAGTTTCATTACCAAATTATTTGTAATTGTAGTCTTTTAGTGTGTATGCCCATTTTCCCACGAAATCTTAAAAGTCCCAATAGCAATATATCCATTCTGTTTATCTTGTGTTGCGCAGTACGAGTACACAACTTCAAATATAATTTAACTGCGAAACTTATTTAAGAGAGCAGTTGATAAACAGAAGCACACCTATGCGATCATTTTTCATAATTTTAGTTTTCAATTTATCATCAAAACTACCTTTGTATACATATACGTATAGTAATAATGGCACAGAGTAATAATTAAGCACAGAGTATAAATTATATAATTAAATAAGTATTGATAAAGCCATCGCTGTTTCTGTCATATGCAGCTTTTGGCGAAGTTGATTGATCCTTTCCAGGCGAATACTTTTAGAAATGAACATTAAGGTGAACATTAAGGTGAAATGAACATATACGTGAACATTATTTCGTGCCAGTCGGTTATAACTTCCCAAGATACATTTTCTTTTAATTCTGATCACTAGTACATAACGGCTATTGCTTTTTGATGTGAATTAACTTTTCAGATCAATTGTTTTAACTGGCACAACTGCTATTAAATGCCCTACCTTACATAACTCTATGCTGAAAAAATATCGTTGAACATTGAGATTCAGATGAATTTGACTAAGATCTTTGATTTATCTTAAGGGAAAATGGGGCTGAATTAAAAATTTACTGAGCTCTGAATGTGACCTCATATTGACATAACATAGGTTTTTTCCTCAGCCCTTGTCCACATATCAAATCCTCAAATCAAAAGGCTAAGGATATACAAAAAGACAAATTTTAATCTCTAAACACATCAATTACAGAAAATTAAAATTTAAAGCTGTCTCATTAAGCCTCTGAAGACCAATATTCTATTGAATTCTATTCGACATTCTGAGTCCTCCTCATTCTTCGCTTATTCCTTTTCCTCAAGATTTTAGCGAATAAAATAAAAAAAAAATACCCCCTCAAACAGCTGCTTGCCACAGAGGTCTGACAGGAGCCTGTCAGTTTATATGCCATAGTAGAAGGTCTGAGAGGATGGCAGGACCTCAGCAGAAAAACAACACACAACCATGCCTTACCCAGGGCTCGAACCCAGGTCCTTCAGATCAGTAGACAATCGCGCTAACCACTCGACCATTAGAGTTACTTATACATAGCCTGTTTTCCTAATCTATATAGTTCTGCACGGAGCATCACAGCTAAACCAATCTCTTTGTGCATCAGATGCTGCACAAATTGGTTGATTGCTCGTCTAATCACACTATTTAAATAATCAAATCACCTAATATCCAAAAGGGGCGGAGGTGGCTCCGTTGGCAGTCACTGATGAAATCATTTATTCAAATCTTATTAATCTATAATGCAATGGAAGATAGGAGAGAAATATGGAGTGATTTTTTTTAACCTGTGACACTTCCCCATGTCACAAGCTTTCATTTGACGCATAGTCAGTTACTTTGGGCCTTCGCGTTCCAAAGATCTGGCGAAATCGTTTTCATATTTCCCCTTTTTAGGGGGAGAAGAAAGCATGGGGGTAAATATTTTATACTAATGACACTCCCAGCGTCACAAGCTTTCAATTTGAAACATAAATCATTAAGTCTCCCATCGGATTCAAAAGATATGGAGAAACCGTTTTTACAAAGACACAAACAGACTAATGAGGAATGAAAAGCGGTCGGAAGATAGGTAAAAATACTACATCGTCGAACATGAACGATCTCTATCTTAGTTGAACACCAACTTTCCCACATATATAAAGGTTTCTTCGAGATTGAACGAAACTTGAGTAAATACACCTCAAGTAAAGAAAGTGAAAGAGAACATAATCCTTCTCTAGCCATAAATGAATACCAGTATTTGAAGCTACATTCTGGAATTTTGCCAACGTAAACAAAAAAAAACTCGATTTCTTACACTTCTAACACAAAACGAGAAATGGTTCATAGATGCTTTCGTTGTAATTAACACACGACTTTACGGAAATGTACGAAACTTTTTCAAATTCCCGTATAGACCAGATATATGTTAGATCAGATTGTCAGATTAACTTCAACAGCTATTAGTGATCACAACCTAATTGCTTTGGACTTGCTTGGTAGCAATATACTTTAACTAATAAACCAAAAATTAAAACTGTCATTAATTACTATGAAATGGCAGAGATATTTACAAACTAAAACTGGACTGGTATTTATAAAATGAAAATATTAAAAGCCATATTAACATTTGAATTAACAAGTTAAAGCAATGTCAAAATCTATCTGAAAGCCATTTTTGGATAAAGACCAAAAACAAAAAAGATAAAACCTGGGATGACAAATGCTTTACTTTATGCAACTAAAGAAAGAAAAACAATGTATGTCAAATTACAGAAATTTGAATGTAAAATTTATGAGTATAAGAAATTTAGAAATTCTTTAACTCATCAAATAAAAAGGAAATAAACAAGAGTAGGTCTAGCACTAATGTCCAATCCAGCCTTCTCGTGGTGCAAGCCGTTAGTACCTTTCAAAAGAGATACTCTCTTGTGGAAGTGAACGGAAGGGGAGGACTGCCAGATTAGTGTGGCCTACTGATCGGAACAACTATGGCTACTTTTCTTTTTTTTTTCTACCTTGCTGAGGAGTGGTCAACCACACAGGGTCCTGGTGCTGACCATATACACCAACTGGACTGGAATATTGCTCTAAGCTTGATTATGGATCCTGATTTTCTTGTACTGGTGGGCTTCTGTGGAGGGAAAATCTTCCACTGTGTTTTTGTTTGTGGGTTGACAGCCCAAAGTAGTATTCACAGTATATGTTTTTTCAGCTGGTCGATAATTCTGACCAGAGGTCACCGCAGGCACCTGAAATCTTGCTTCTACGGGCATCGTCAAATCATACATTTGAGAAGTCTTCTAGCTTTGATGGCTTCAGCCTTTAGTAGTGGAGGAACGGGTCTTTGCCTCATGCCTGCAATTAGGGGGCTATTTGATATTGTTGGCATTCCCTCTCTCAATAAACATAGCTTCTTTAAAGATCCCACTAACCATTTTCTCTCTATAGGTAGTTGGAATGTGAGGAGTTTCTCTTGATGTCCTCACACAAGAATTCACCATTATAATTTAGATATTCTCAGCTTGCAAGAGACCAGATGGACAGATAAAGGTCAGATTCTTAAAAATAATCTAAAATTTCTCTTTTCAGGGAGGAAAGATAACAAACATCACCAAGGCGTGGGTCTGCTTCTCAGCAGACGCGCTTGTGATGCTCTTCTAAGATATGAGTGCATTAATGAAAGGACAGCAAAATTTCAGACAAGCGTTAAAGACTTGAATGTTATCTGCTGTATATGTTGTATTGAATGTACCCCACTGAGGATGAGGATGAGAAGGATAGGTTTTACGGACAACTTCAAGATATTTTGAATTCTGTCAAGAAAGGAGATACTACCCTTGTTCTAGATGACTTCAATGCCAAAATTAGTACTGACACTGACCTTTGGGAAGGGGTGATAGGCCCTTTTGGTATTGGTACCTGCAATGAACAACGTCTCCGACAGATAGTTATTCTTAAACCATTAAGTTTACTTAACAGTTATTACAAACACCGTGACATACATAAGTACACATGGGTTTCAACAGATGGGCTGCATAAGAATATAATTGATTAACTAACAGCAAATGGGCTAATTCTGTTAGGAATACCAGGTCACATAGGGGAACTGAATCTGGATCTGACCATTACTTTGTTAAGTGTCTTGCAACTAAAATTTAAGAAGTGTTGTGATAAGGTTACAAAATTTACCTTTAATTCTAAAGCTCTTAATTGAAATTAAATTTTTAATTAATTAATCTCATTATCAAGCCTTATTTTAATTAATTAATCTTGCCTTACTTTAAGTAATTACTTCTAATTAAAATAAGCATTTTAATTTAGAACTAGCCCATTTGCCGAAAGACCCAGTTATAGCTAAAGCTTACCATGATAGGTTATGTAGTCACTATGACAGTCGTGGTTTGCTTACTACTGAAGCTGTGGAAGAATGGGACCGTTTTAAACAGAGTTTTCTTGAAATAACAGCATTCTTTTGGGAAAAAAGGAGAAGAGGAGGCAAAATTGTTTGAGCGATAAGGCACTCGAGTTATTTCGGAAAGAAAGAACTGCAAGAATGTCCTAAATCAATACCCTAGTAGTCCTAACAGAAAGCATTACAGATAGCTTAATAAACGTGTAAATTATCAAATAGCAACTGATAAGAATCTTTAGCTTGATGGCTTGGCTGACAAAGCCGAGAAGCAACAAGCTGACAAAGCCGAGGAAGTTAGCACAACAGCAAAGAATATACCAGATAGATAATGTTTTGTATGGTAGAAAACGGACAGGTATACAGGGACTGAAGGATAAACTAGGTAAGGTTACAGAAGGTGAGGATTCTGTCATGGCTAGGTGGGCTGAGCATTTCAGTGATGTTCTAAACAATGTGGTTAGTTCTACTCCCATTGTTTGTAATGATGATAGATGCATTGGCAGCTTTAATGTTGGCCCTATAACACAATCTGAAGTTATTTTGGCTATCTCTAAACTTAAAACTTCATAAATCCCCAGGGGTAGATGAAATTACTACGGAAATGCTTAGAGCTGGGAATGTTTCGGTTACCACTTGGATGACTGAAATTTTGAATATCTTTTATGATAAAGGCATGGTTCCTAAGGATTTTACCAGAGCTATTATTATCCCTATTTTCAAAAAAGTTTATCACAGTTCTTGTGATAACTATAGGGGTATCAGCCTACTCTCTGTTCCAGGGAAAGTTCTTTGCATGATTGTGCTTAATAGAATTAAGAATCTAGTTGACAGTCAATTGCATGATGAGCAATGTGGATTCAGAAGTGGTAGGGGATGTGTGGATCAGATATTTTCACTTAGGCATATCCCTGAGAAATGTTTAGAGTTTCAGAAACCTTTGGTTGCTAGCTTTGTTAATTTCAAAAAGGCTTTCGACTCTGTTGATCGTCATAATTTGTGGTTGATTGTGAGATCATATGGTATACTAGACAAGTTAGTTAACATAATGAAAGCTCTCTATAATAACATTGATTCGTGTGTGAGAGTTGGTAAGGCTTGTAGCAATTGGTTTAGCATTACTTCTGGTGTTCGACAAGGGTGCATTTTGTCTCCTTTTCTCTTTAGTTTGGTATTAATTATGTTATGCGAAATTCACTGCAATTCACTAAAATTTCTGATTTAGATTATGCTGATGATTTAGCCCTTTTGGCAAATGATGTTGATGAGATGAACTCTTTCATTCGAGCTGTTGATGAGACTGGTAGTAGAGTAGGTTTGGTTATAAACAGAGAGAAAACAAAAGTGATGAAAATTGGTCAGGCAGGCTGTGATTCAGTTAATCTGAATGGTTGCAGTCTTGAGCAGGTGTCACAGTTTAATTATATTGGGAGCTATGTAACAAATGCTGGGGATGTGCGGCATGAGATTAACAGACGAATAGGATTGCCTCTGGGACTCTTAGCAATCTATGGAGAGTGTGGAATAGGTGTATGCAATTAGAGACTAAAATTAGACTGTATAATAGTTTGGTTTTTTCTAGGGTTAGTTATGGTAGTGAAACTTGGACGCTTTGTAAACAAGATAACAGGAAACGATGCTTTTGATTCTAGTTGCTTACTCAGTACATTGGGTATTAGGTGGTTTAACCTTGTAAGTAATGAAGAGGTTAGGAGTCTGAGCAAAGGTCTGAGCAGTCTATTGTGCAGAGACTCAGTTGATTTGGCCATGTTGCCTGTATGGATAATTATACAGGGTGATTCAAAACTTATCGTTCAAATTTCGTGGGGAGGTAGGGAATACGTCAGGAAACCGATTTCACATAGGAAAGAATGTCCGCAAATGTACGCATGCGTATGTAGAGGGCGCTGTGTGTACCCAACCAGTATACAGCTCGCCCGACCACTCCCGCTGTCATCAGTGTACGAGCTGACTTACTAGTGATAAGATGAATCGTTTTATGCATCAAGAGCTAGCGGATATGCATCTCGCATATGGGGCAGCTGGCGAAAGCGGTCGCCGAGCTAGGCAAGTTTATGAAGACCGATACCCCAACAGAAGAATACCGCAGCATCAAATGTTTGCACGTGTGCATCGCAATCTGCGCGAACGTGGTTCACTGCGCAGCAACATGCAGGATACGGGGAGAAGACGACTAATGCGGACTGTCAACGTCGCAGAACAAGTCCTACAGTCCATCGAAGATAATCCGAATACCAGCACACGAGCTATTGCTCAGCAGCTTGGGGTCTCTCAGTCAGCAGTGTGGCGGATACTGCACGAGGAACGTGTGCATCCTTACCATCTGCAAAGGGTGCAGTTACTGCATCCTGACGATTATCCGAAGCGTGTGAAATTTGCACAATGGTTCATGCAGAAAGGTGCCGTGGACCCCAGTTTTCCAGCTTCTATCCTTTTTACAGATGAAGCTTCATTCAGTCGTGAAGGTGTGTTCAATACACACAATTCACATGTGTGGGCTTACGACAACCCGCATGGTACGAGAAGTCACGCTGCGCAACATCGTTTTGCCGTAAATGTGTGGGCTGGAAACATTGGTGACTGTTTGTTGGGACCTTACTTGCTAGCGCCCTGATTGGACGGCCGGAAATACCTAATATTTCTCGAGACAGTATTTCTGACTTTTCTGGGCGCTGTTCCTGCGCATATCCGCCGAGATATGTGGTATCAACATGACGGGGCTCCAGCCCATAGCACAATTGTTGCGCGTGATTACCTGAACCGAACATTCGGAGCTCGATGGATCGGTAGAGGTGGACCGATCGCTTGGCCACCCAGGTCACCTGATTTATCGCCCATAGATTTCTTTTTGTGGGGGGCCATGAAAGACCATGTGTACGAGACCCCCGTCGACAGTGAAATGGACCTTGTTGCATGAATAGTGGCCACCGCAGGCATTGTCCGTGATATGCCAGGCATTTTTGAAAATGTTCGGCGGTCAATGCAACGGTGCTGTGAATCCTGTGTCCGTGTAAATGGTCGCAATTTTGAGCACCTACTGTGAACCTGTACTTTACCTTGTTGGAATAAAAGTCACATTCGTTACCACTTAACTGTACTGTTTCCTTGTGTTCACTTTACTTGTCCATTTTGTTCATGTAGATGACGTTTGCGGACATACTTTCCTATGTGAAATCGGTTTCCTGACGTATTCCCTACCTCCCCATGAAATTTGAACGATAACTTTTGAATCACCCTGTAGATTGGCGAATAGAGTTATGAACAGTGTGCCTCAAGACCTCAGAAAGAGGGAGAGATCTAGGATGTGGTGGGCAGAGAATGTCGAACAGGACCATGTTAGAATTGGTGTGCAGCAGCCAGATGCAGTAGATGTAGATCAGGGCAGATATGCTTGGAGAACTAAATTGCACTGTCTGGTTGGACCTCCTTAGCCCATGGCTGTTTGATGATGATGATGATGATGATGATGATGATGATGATGATTGGGGTTAGACTTTTAATGGCAGGTAATGATATGAGAAAAAAAATGAAATATAGAGATGAATTGACAACTAATAGCAGAGTTAAAACTAAATTAACTACTTAGAGTGTGGTAACAATACAATTGATTTTGAGGCTAATCCAAAACTATTTGTTAACTCCTTTAATAAATACTTCTCCACTTGTGCAACTGATTTGTTGAAAGAACCCATTCAAAACAATGCACCCATTCAAAACAATATTATTTACAATTATATCAAAACAATACAGTGCACCCATTCAAAACAATATCTCTATTTGCATTCAAAACAATATAGGACTTATTCCTACAACTACACAAGAAATAAAATAAATAAATAAATAAATACCCCCTCAAGCAGCTGCTTGCCACAGAGGTCTGACAGGAGCCTGTCAGTTTATATACCAGTGTAGAAGGTCTGAGAGGATGGCAGGACCTCAGCAGATAAACGACACAAACAGCCATGCCTTACCCGGGGCTCGAACCCAGGTCCCTTAGATCAGTAGCCAAGCGTGCTAACCACTCGGCCATGGGATACATACACAAATATTATTTTTGAGGAAAATTAATTCCAGTTGCCTTGATACTGTGAATGCTTACATTTTTAGAGTCATTAGTTCTTATTTGAAATGTTAGCTTACTTATGTACTTTATCTCTTAATATTGGCAGTTTTCCTGATATTCTAAAAACTTCAATAGTTATATCAATATATAAAAATGAAAATATATATAAATAATGGATAATTATTAACCAATATCAGATTACTCAGTTTTTACTAAGGTAGTTGAAAAATTATTTAGAGATTTGTTGACTTTCTGAATGTATATAAAAGACAGTTTGGATTTCAATCACAAAAAGGAACTTTTGGATGCTCTTGTCTCTTTGACTAATAGGATACATAATGCACTAAATACAAGCAAAAAAGTAAATGCTACTTTTTTTGGTTTTAAAAAATGCCTTTCATTTGGTAAATCATAAATTTTATTGAGTAAACCTTTTAATTTGGGAATCAGAGGCATTTGATACTCATGGATTTTATCTTATCTATTAGATAGAAGGCAAATAGATAAATTAAACAATGTATTGAGTGATACACCAAAGAGTCAGAACATTATGACCAGTGCATCTTTATGCAAATCGAAACTGCAGGTAAATGACAGCACAAGTGAAGGTCATGAAATTGTATAAATAATCTGATACTGAGCTCTGTCAATCAGTGTTATTTTTGTTCTTCAGATGGGAAAGGCAGTGGACTTAAGTGAGTTTGACAAAGGCCAAATTGCAATGGCCAGACGACTGGGTCAGAACATTTCTGAGATGGCAAGGCTTGTGGGGTATCATGGTCAGCCATGGTTAGTACCTTCAAAAAGTGGTACAATTCATGCCACACTGCCCAGATTGTTCGAGAAGGTTCACAGAACATGTGGAAGACTTCCAGGTATTGCCCTATCCTCCAAATTTCCCAGACATCACTCCAATCGAGCATTTGTGGTTTGTGTTGGAACAGCATAAATCCGATCTGCGACGCTCAACCATGTAACTTACAAGAGTTAAAGGATCTGCTGGTAATGTGTTCATACCATATATCACAAGACACCTTTAGAAATATTGTAGTGTCCATGCCTTGCAGGTAAGAGCTAGTTTGGTGGCACATGAAGGACCAACATCATATTAGTCAGGTGGTCATAATGTTTTGGATCTTTGGTGCATTTTATCCATTAATATTGGTGTGTCTCAAGGATCAGTATTGGGCCCAATTATATTTAATTGTTTTATCAACGATATTTTTCATATTAATTTTCATGGTGAAGTAATCACATTTGCAGATGATTCTGTCTTGTTATATGTTATTGATAATGATTTACAGGTGTCTGAATATATAATGATATATACTTACGTTATAATGATTATCAAATAATAAACTACTTCCAAATTTAAATAAGACAAAGTATATGAATTTTTCACTTAGCAATAGGTTATCTGAAAATTATAAAATTAAATTCCCTTCTTGTAGATCAACAAGTGAAACGAATTGTATTTGTCCATCAATTCAAAATGTTTCAGAAATTAAGTATCTTGGTAATAATGTCTATCAATAAATTGGTGTATTTATTGACAGAAAACTAACATGCGAAAGTCATATAGATTATATTATAAAGATGCTAAAATTTGCAACAAATAAGATTTTTTTTTATATTAAGAGATGTTTTAAATAGGCAAACTTTAGTTATGTATTATTTTGCATGTGTACAGTTCCACTTAAATTATGTCCTTCCAATATGGGGAGGTTCAAGTAAGATGCATCTGAGGAAATTGGAAGAATTAAAGAAATAAAAGAGTGATGCTAAAAAACAAAAATCGAAATTAAGTATATCTTTACCTTTATTTCAAGATTTAAGTATATTATCTTTGAAAAAGTTATATATCTACAGGCTATTAATGTATATTTATAAAAAAACTTTCAAATTTTCAAATGAAAGCATCTAGATCAGAAACATTGAAAACAAAACATTAATTCCAAGATTATATAAAGCAAAATGTTCTGTATACTGTCCTAAATTATATAATAAGTTGAATAATGATATCAGATCTTGAAATAGTGAAGTATTATTTAACGAGAAAATGCATATCGCCTCTGGCGCATATGAGAATCTCGTTTAAAAGAGAATAAAGTTCTTCCTTTACCTATTGTATCATTCCTTAAAAGTTTTAATTTGAGCTGGAGGATGATGGAAAAAATGCAAATAGTATTTTATTAGTAATTATACAACATAAAAATATTTGTCTTTTAATTCTTAAATCTAAAAAGTTGCATTTCCACACCTCTCTCAGAAAAGTTGGTATATTATTGCTGTCAGTGGATCTCTCTTAAAGACTACTATTAATTTTTCAAATTTCTATTCTATACATATTATTTGTAAAACTTGATAACAGCTCTGCTGTTTCATTATATCAGTGATCTGGAAAAAAAAATATATATATACTAAAACTATAAGTATTCGAAAAATGCGATTTATAATATTTCATCAGTACCAATCAAATTAAGAAAGAGTTTTCTAATCATCATTTTTATTCTTTCCAATGGAAACTTCATGACATTCATATTCCACCACCAAAATTTCACATTTCTATAATTAATACATCATTGCAATATTAAATCTTTTTCGCCGTTAGAGGGCGCAATTATAGTGTTCGAAAGATTCCGAAAATGCATATCATAATATTTTATCGATTCCTATCTAACACAAAAAAAATTTTTCATTTATTCCTAAAAACAAACAATTATCTGCTAAAACTAAAGAGGTGTGTCCCCCCCCCCTCCCCATGTGTCTAAGAGGTAAATTCATTATTTCCAAGGGGGCGGGGGGGGCTCAGTCGTAGCACGCCAGGCTCGTAATCTGTAATTCCCAGGTTCGAGTCCCAGCTGGGAGCGTTGAGATTTATCTCCGCAAAATTCCCCGTCCTGCCCATGGTCAGTAGGGACACCAATGGGCTTGGTAAAGGACGTCGTCCGTCGGATGGGACGTTAAGCCATGGCCCCGTGTGCGGGAGAGCCATACACTGTGCACATTAAAGAACACACTGGATGGCATTGACGGGAGACTACCATATGTCTCCCAACAGTTGTTCCAGTAGTTCCCCTCCCCCAACCTTCTCTGAGCCTTCGGGGTCCATGTGACCTGGCCATTTGGCTCATGGTGTGCAAAAAAGTGCCGCTCAGAGGTAAAACAACCCAATCCATTGTTTCCAATGGAAACATCATGGTATTCACATTCCAGTACCAAAATTTCAAATTTCTAGCATATATACATCGTTTGCAATATCCCTTTGAAATATTTTACTTTTTCCACCGCTAGAGGGAGTAATTATAGTTTTAGAGAGATTCGGAAAGTGCATATCGTAACATTTCATCAATACCTATCCAACACAAAAAGAATTTTTAATTTATTTCTGTAAACAAAAAAGTTCGATGTCTACAGACAGACAAAGCGAAACCATTATCTCGTTATCTTTAAAAACACATCTTTGAGTGGCTTAATGAAATTAGAAAATATTGATTATTTACTTGCATGAGCTACGTTGTCAAGTCATTTTTGTTTTAAAATTTCTGTATAATTTTACAACCACAAACAAGTTTTCTTAAGAGGTTGCAGTGTTTAAATATATTAATAATTGTATTTTATTGTTGAAATAAATTGAATTTGAAAAATGTGCTGATAATTTACAAACTACTGAGATCTCGTAAATAATATTACAATTCCATACAGACTATAATAATTAAAAAAATATAGTTATGTGCTAAGTGTAACATATACTCTCTAGGACGGATATAGCATTATTTATATAAGAAAGGAAATGGGAATAACATTAATTTAACAGTAAATGTGTGACGCCTATAGTGTAAAGGCATTTGGAAACCACACAAGCAAAAGATTCAAAAGCCTCCAACAGTTCAGGAATGGATGGGTGCGTTAATGGGGGGGGGGGACAAAATTTTTTTTGCAACATTAAATAAATTGAAATGCATAAATTGAAAATTTAATATTGCATAAATTTGCATATACTGAAAAAAATAAATGAAAACTTCATTATAAACCAATATAAATATATGCCCCTTTTACTGTATTTAACAAAAAACACATCATTGGCATTAATCCAAGTAAAAACGCGAGATGGTATATCTATGGATATATAGATGTTATATAAAAACGCGAGATGAATAAATAGATTATACTGATTGTGAAATTGAGCAAAAACTAGTACTAAAAACTCGGGGGGAAAGTGTTGTATATTATTATACTCCAGTGTTGTATAAAATATATATCAGCATACCATTACGCAGTATATAAGAAGTATATAAGGCATATATAAGAAGATTAACAGTATATAAGAAAGTGTAATAGTAATGAAACTGTAAAGAGAAATCAGTATGTAGTACTTCTTCCATAGAACCTTATATTATTTCATTCATATGTTGCATACGCTATTGCACAGCAAATATATTTTATGAGATCACTATTCAAATTTTTTAATTATTAATCATATACATGTTGCATTATTCAATATTGTGAAAGTGATTATGTGCATGTAGCATATTCAGCAGTTACACTCGGACCCTGTTACGTCAATAAACAGTTAGCTTAAGAGCTCAGTAACTTCTAAATCAGTTTTTTTAAAAATGCGACTGAAAATAAATTCAAGTCTCAATCAAATTGATCGAAATTCTGATTTTTCAACGATATTGTTCAGTATTCAAAAATTTATCGAAGTTGAAATATTTAATAAGCACATTATGCTAAAAATAAAATAAATACCCCTTCAAGCAGCTGCTTGCCACAGAGGTTGACAAGAGCCTGCCAGTTTATACGCCAAAGTAAAAGGTCTGCGAAGATGGCACAAATATCCATGCCTTACCAGAAGCTCGAACCCAGGTCTCTCTGATCAGTAGCCAAACACGCTAACCACTCGGCCACTGGAGACGTTAAAGACGTTTGAAATCGGCAAGGCATTGATTTATCATCACACAAACGGCTAAAAATACGCTAATATATTTTAGCAGCGTTTAATATAACGTAATTGGTTTCGTTTTAACCTGTGTGAATTACCTTTTCATATTAATTAAGGTAGCATTGCTACTGTTATTCTAATTTCCATAACTTTAAATACTGAATGAATATTTTTGAAAACTAAGATTTTAAGGATCTTCAATTCATATTCAGTTAAATTTTGCTATAAAAAATATTATTTAATATAGTACCGAGCAGGACCGGATCTTGATAAAATAGGGTGAATGGGGGGGGGGAAAGGAAAGGATTTCCATTATAACATTTTACCCTTTGTTTTAAAAGTTTTAAAATATTTTCGAAAAATGCGTGAAATAGGCACAAGCTTAATAATTTTTGATCTTCATTACCCTAACTAGCATTCTCAAAGGAGGAGGTGGGGGGCATGCCCCCTCACCCCAGGTACCAAGATAGTACAAATAGTGGTCAGTGGTTCTCACTGTGGGTGTCACCATTTGAAGTAGTCATAGTTCACTTGTAGTTGAAAGCAGAATTGAGTAAAGTAAAAAAAATACATAATTAAAAATGTATTATGAAAAAAAGTTTTTTTTTCATAATACATTATTATATCGGATTTTTTATGTGCAAAAAAAATCAGTTAATTTTTTTTTATTCAGGACAGGCAAAGTGTTTAGGATTACATCAAAGTTTTAGAGTCATCAAATTTGTAGATCTTCAGTCAACAGTGATTTAAACTTACTAACCTCCAAGATTCCAATAAAGATGCTTTCATATATAAAAATTTTCAATGTTGCACAGAGTTTCGAATCCAGTAGAATACCATAAACCAGACCGTAAAAAGTAATATGACACAATTATCGCAATGTACACAACTTCTCTCCAAATAAGTAGGTACAAATTTGTTCTTTACGTACTACTAAGATCACAACAAACACATCTTATTCTCAGAATAAAAAACGGAAAAAAGATGGAACCTATGGCTGCACGGAAGTGACAGCTGTGAACATTCCGCAGACATGTTTTATAAGAAGGATAGAATCATATAAATAGCATCAACAATACAAAATTTATTTTCCTTACCTGCTTCTTGAGGTCAGAAATCATCTAAGCAATCTACAACAGGTAATGCAACAAAGGAGACAGAACGATGAAACCGATGATGAAAACTGCTATGAGTAAAAGCACAAAAGAGCTCAGCTTCACCAACGGCTTACGGCTGACCTGCCAGCGGCGACAGCGGGTAGACACAACCAGTTCGTCGGGATCCTCGCACTCCTCCGGTGGCGGCAGGGGCCCGTCGTCGGTGAAGCTATGCTCGGCTATAGCAATGGGCTCTCGCTGGTCCATCCAGAGGACTGGGAGAAATGAGGGATGAGCAGCAGCTGCGGCAGGAGCGGAGAAAGAGGAGAATTGCCTGCCTAGCTGTTCATGCAACAACAGTAGCGGCGGCGGCAGCAGTAGCTTGCAACCTTGCTTCTGACCTAGCTATCACCACAGGTATTCCGTGATGCGGCTCGTCGTCTTCCGGCCAGAACATGTGATGGTCTGGCCCACAGGTAATAAAGCGAAGCCGTTCCATCCAAAATCCGGCAACACGTGGCCACCTCCTATATAGTGGAGTAGACATTGGTTAGGGAGGGAGAGTATTCTCACGTAGCAATCCACACGGAAGAGAAGCCAGTGAACTGCGGACGGAGAATAGCACCGTCCACAGGCTAGAAGACTACTGCCGCAGCAGCCTCGCTACGTGCCGTCAAAGCTGTGTTGCATGACGTCTGCTGCTCTCTCTCTCGTTTATTCCTAGCAGTGGGGAATAGCGCGACGGTGCAAATCAGTCCGCTTCAGTCCATCCCAGGTTGCACTGTGTTTGTGCAGCAGCCCACGTGATCAGAGAGAGGAAGGGAGGGCAGTGACGAAGGAGCAGAAAATCCCCCCCCCCCTTTTTCTCCGATCGGAGCACCGTCGGCTTTCCTCCAGCAGGTCGATTTTCCGATACCTCCTGAAGCTGGGGTGGAGCTTGCTCACTGGGTGGCTCTCACCAAGTGTGCTCTTTTACAGACTTGACAGCCAAAGCTACATACAGACTCATGGATGGATGGATGGATGATTGGATGGTGGTCGCTAAAAAGAGCAGGTTTTCTTTAGTGATTATCCGATAGCAGTTTCGATTCGCATTATTTTTACCAGCAGCAGCAGCTTGTCAGAAGTATGGGCATTGCTCTTGGAAGCAGTTACGAAAAAAATGCTCGTCACTTTTATATAGTTCCAGAATGTCCAATGGATAAAAAAAAATACTGAATGGATCATAAAGCATCAACAGAAAAAATGGTTGAACGTTGCTAGCTGTATTTCATTGGCAGTTCGTAAAGGTATGCAATAAAAAAAATAGGTTTAGGAACAACTTAATGCAATGTGATTATTACTTATGTTTTTGTCTTATTGTCCGATTACATTTCAGAATTTATTTCTTTAGACACTAACTAATTAACAGCCATTTAAAATAATACAAAATATTTCCAAAAACACCTTTAAAAAACTCCTAACAAATGAGTTAATGAATTAGAAAATGCCTTTAAGTATTTCAACAATGTACTGAACAACTTAAAGGAAAGTTACTTCAAATACGAAAACATTCATCGCAAAAACACCATAGAGGTTAAATTATATTATTCTTTTTACACTATTTCAAAGAAATAGTAAATTTGTACTTCGTTAACAGAACGAGGTGAATAAGGTGTTAGTAGCAGCCATCGTTTTATCTCAGTAGGTGCATGCATTTTTCCTGCTTGTTTTATGGTACATGATATACCTATTGATTAGAACTGCACCTCAAAACCTATCAAATTTCAGTAACACGGACGAATGGGATTTGCAGAGCTGACGTCGAAGAAGTAGATAATTTGTTAATAAATGCTAAGTATTAAACTCCTTTTTTCCCTCCTCCAATTAACTTAGACGAAGAAAATTAAAGCAAAATTTTATTGAATTCGACGAAAACGGCTAACTATAAGTAGTGGTATCATACCAATTTAATACGAGGTTCTCTTCAATTGTAATCTTATTTGGAATATACAAAGGTACGAAACGTATTTAAGAAGTAAACATTTTAAGATTAGGTAAAAGAAGGAGTGATGACAACGATTCTTTATATATATATATACATCGATCAGCCAATACATTAAAACACCTCTGCGTTATGCAAAGAAGCATATGTGCATCCAGTGTCACGTGTCAAGGTCGTGAATGATATACATATAATACCTGGGCCGGAGCTCTCGCAGGCAGTATTTCATTTTGTCTCAACATAGGAAAAACAAAGGATTTATCTGATTTCGACAAACGCCAGATCGTTATGGCCAAGATGCCTTGGTAAGAGCATCTCCGAAACAGCGATGCTGGTAGGCTGGTCACGCTATGATGTAGTTAGTACTTATCAAAGATGGTCCGAAACAGGTGACACTGAGCCGTAGACATGGCATGGGCGGGCCACGCCTCGTACCCAGAGCTGCGTTTACCAGAGGTTAGCGCAGGCTATCTTGTCTTGTCCGCAGCAACAGGAGGGCTACTGTGACTGACATTTCCCATAATTTCAATTATGGTAAAGGACCCAATGTGTCCGAACACAGAGTTCATCGCAAACTCTTGGATAAAGGTCTCTGCAGCTGCAGACCTATTCGTGTGTATATGCTCACAACCGTTCACCGTCGTCAACACTTGCAGTTGGGCACGTAATCATCGACATTGGACCATAGAAGACTGGAAGAGGGTCGCATGGTCAGACGAATCCCGTTTTTGTTACACCATGTGGATGGACGAGTTCATGTGCAACGTTTATCCAGGAAGCCTTCTCACCTGGATGCACTGTAGGACAGATCCAGGCGGCTGGAGGGAGTGTGATAATGTGGGCAATATTTTCTTGGGGAACACTTGGACCAATTATCCCTGAAGAGCAAACTCTGACAGCTGTCACCTACCTGAACATCGTGGCTGACCAAGTACACCCCTTTATGGCTACTGTATTCCCTGGCGGAGATGGCGTCTTTCAGCAAGACAATGCCCCACGTCACACTGCGAAGAAGGTTCAGGAATGGTTTCTAGAACATGATGAAGAATTCCATTTATTGCCATGGTCCCCAAATTCACCTGACATGAATCCTACCGAGCATTTGTGGTTTGAGTTGGAGAAACGGGTACGAGCAGCATCACTCCAATCAGGTAATTTAAGGGAACTGCGGGATCTTCTGTTGCAGTCATGGTATCAAATATCAAGCGAGACCTACCAACATCTCGTTGAATTTATGCCTCATCGGGTGAGAGCTCTTTTGGCGGCGAGAGGAGAATCTACATCATATTAGGTAGGTGGTTTTAATGTTTTGGTTGATCGGTGTATATTAGTTTCTGTATTAATAATTGTTGCTTACATTGATAATTATTTTTATTACTTCAAATTTACATTACATTTTTAAACAATAGATTCGAACAGCCGAGATAACACTACTACCTGTGAGGTGTATAATATGTAACTAAAAGAAGAAAGCACTTATTACTTTCATGTGTAACAAAATTGTGGGAACCATTCAGAAGAAACGGCGAAAGTTAAGAGGCTTCAGCAGTCATAAAAATATTTCCCATATGTCGGTTTGATAACATTTTCGTCTTGAAGGATCTGGTTAGCCTCCAAGTTTTAGCTACATATAAATTATTTAGCTAAAACTTCATTATTTCAGTTCAGAGCAGTTTGCAGATAATGAAGCAGTCTGTGAATGATATATGATGACATCCCTTAGTAAAGACCTGCAAATGTCTGTGCTTATCAGTTCACAAAACGCCAATAGAAAGTTCAGCAGATTCAATTAAACAACTTAAGATAATACACTATAGTGGTATACAGGCCAAGATATAGAAAAAAATCGAGGGGAGAAAGGGGAAACAACAAACACAACTGAGCCGAAAAAATTTAAAACGGAAGGGGGGAGGGCAAGAGACTGGATTTCCAATTGTATGTATTTTTCAATATATGCATTATTCCCCCCCCCCTCCCCGTTTTACAGGTCTTTATGAATTTCTTGAAAAATCTATGAAATATAAATGTTTAATACCTTTGCCTCTATTACCATTAGTAGCATTCTGAGAGAGGAAGGGGCATGCCCCTCTCAGAATCCGGTCCTGATGGTATATATCATAATATGTAACAGCACAGACGAATAATGGTCTGAAAATTATACTTGCAGTTATAAAGTGATCTTGTAGTTATAACAAAATCTCATAGAATCAAGAAATAAATATATCCTCCTTCAGAAAGTATATCATAAAAAGGAACTTGAATTCGCAGGAACATAAGTGATTAACTATCCATTGTTTGATTACAGTGAAATATCGAAGCTTCTTTTGAATACACATTGATAATGCAAAGTACCATGCTGCCATCTATGGCCAAAAAACATACAATTCAATGTATGTGTATGTAGAGCCATACCCTGTGCACGTTAAAGAACACGCTGGATGGCCTTGACGGAAGGCTACCATCTGTCTCCCAACAGCTGTTCCAGTGGGTCCCCTCCCCCAACCTTCTATGAGCCTTCGGGGTCCATGTGACCTGGCCAATTAGCCCATGGTGTGCAAAAAAGTGCCGCTCAGAGGTAAAACAACCCAACTTTACCAAGGAAGGTTGGGTTGTTTTACCTCTGAGCAGCACTTTTTTGCACACAATCGGCTACACAAACGGCCAGATCACAAGAATCCCGAGGGCTCAGAGGTTGGGGGAAGGGGACCCATTGGAACAGCTGTTGGGAGACAGATGGTAGCCTCCCATCAAGGCCATCCAGCATGTTCTTTAGCATGTATTGTGTATAGCTCTCCCACACCAGGAGCCGCTACTTAACGCCCCATCCTACAGACCAGTGGCCTTTCCAAGCCCATCAGTGTTCTCCACTGACCGAAGGCAGGGCGTTTTGGAGTTTTGCAAAGATAAATCTCAATGCTGGCCTAGCTGGGAATCGAACTAGGAACTACAGATTACAATTCTGGCGTATTACCGACTGAATCACCCCCCCCCCCCCCCCACACACACACACACACTTCCCTGCTAAGGAAGGATATTTTTGTGGTGATGACTGCTATTAACAAATGCCCCCAGTGTTGTTGTTTTTTCTCAAAAACATTTCTTTGACCCATAGCATGTAAATATATGTTAATATTCAATGTATTACCATCATATCTTTTTTTTTTGTCTTTTTCTAATAATTCATCGTATTATAAAAAAAAAATTTACACGCTAATGCTATGCTAACGTATGCTGCATCTGTTGTACAAATGAGGATTGGTGGATGGCTCTTTGGGAGTTTGGGGCCTGACCGAAAGGGGCGCTGCGATCGTTTCATTATGAATATTGGGTTTATGGGAGCTACCTGTACTCTCCTTCATCTATTGACAACCTCTATGTTGACAACCAACACTTTTTTCTCAAATTTGAAAGTGTGTTCACACATGAAGTTGTGCGAAAACAATTGCGTGAATCACCCATGCTCAGAGAGCTACAATGAGTCAGCGTGCATGCACAAAATGAGTAAGTTCCCCATCTCATTGTACATGTGCAATCAGGACATGAAAGTGTCCGAACCAGATTTTAAAACTTACAAAAGTTTCTTTCGTTCGTGATTCTTCATGAAAGGACATTCAGCAACCCTATTTGGAACTGTCCCCATAATCTTGAAAGTACTGATTAGGGGCACATGTACAGTCCTAGCTACTTTGGTCTGGTATCGGCCGGACTACAACATTAATTTTATACGCTGTAGAGCAATCATTCATATGATGTCTCTGTGCCATACTATTATTACGAAACGTTCTACCACAGGGGTGCAAAAACTTTTTTTTTGGCATCTGGCCGAAATAAAAAAAAATTATGCTTGTTGTTTGTCAATTCTTGGGAGGAGGGTGCAATAAAATGAAAAAAAATTCAACTTTGTTTATTACATCTTGTTATGTATAAAAGTAAAAAATATTAAATATTAATATAACGTTTAACTCAAAATTGAAGCTGGCTTATCGAATCAGTGTTCGAAGGTTGGGATTGGATCCCAGAAATAAGCTGCTAAACATTAGGCTTCGTTGTAGCTTGTACGATGTAGCTTGTACGATGTTATTCAAATTTTCTCTATCGTCCAGATTACATATTCTTTTTACAATTTCCAATTTTCACGCGGCCCAGTGGCGGTATTAAGCCGGGGCAGAGCCCCATGTCCATAGGGATCCGGTGAGACGTTTCTCATAAAGAAACATTTCTCATAAAGGAGAAACATTTCTCATAAAGGAAATTGTAAAGTGAATATAAGTCAAATTGGAAGGGAAGTTGTTCAAGACAAGAAAGGTATATTCCTTGCTCTCTGGGCCCCCCCCCCCTTTTTTTTTCTAGTCACCATCTCTATATCCCGTATTCTTTTTTTTTTGCATTGTTTATATGAATATTTCCCAGTGTAAGAAAGTATTTCTTTTTTAGGGTCATACAAAGAAAATTGGCAGAAAACCAAAACGAGAGCTTTAATGAGAACTTTTGATATTCAGTTAACCCTATATATAGTAATACAGTTTCAACCATTAAATGTTCAAAAAAATATTTTCATGTTTCCTATTCAGAGACTGAGGCAAACAGTAATTGCATCTTGACTGAAGAGATTTTGACACATAATAAATACTACATGCCTGCAGTTAAACCAACATTCACTTTAGATCAATGATATATTTTTTTTTATTTCGAAATATGAAACATAATGCATTGACAACTTAGCAGTATACGAAAATACTGCTACTGAAAAATTTGGGGCCCGAAAAATTCCCTGCCCCAGAATCTGTCGTTTTATTTTCTCCGGCCCCTGCACGGGCCGGATAATATTGCTAAAATAGCCGAAGTTTGTACACGCCTGCTCTAACAGATAAAAACAAATTTTTAACAGTACATAGTACCAGGGTATCGTACCAACAAGTAACGCATCGAACACACTGCATTCTGCAAAGGCTTATTCGACCTTTGCAATTTTAGCAAATAGCTGAAATTTTAATGTTAAGAATATGGGTTGTTTTTACATTGCACTTTTGTACACACAAAGGGCTAAATGGCCAGGTCGCAAGGACCTCAAAGAAAGTTGAAGAACGGGTTGGGTTGTTTTACCTCTGAGCGACACTTTTTTGCACACCATGGGCTAAATGGCCAGGCCAAAAGGACTCCGAAGGCTCAGAGAAAGTTGGGGGAGGCGACCCACTGGAATAGCTGTTGGGAGACAGATGGTAGCCTCCCATCAAGGCCATCCAGTGTGTTCTTTAACGAGCACAGGGTATGGCTCTCCCGCACACGGGGCATGGCTTAACGTCCCATTTGACGGACGGTGGTCTTTCCAAGCCCATCGGTGTCCCCTACTGACCATGGGCAGGGCGGAGAATTTTGCGGAGATAAATCTCAACGCTGACCCAGCTGGGACTCGAACCTGGGAACTGCAGATTATGAGCCTGGCGCGCTACCGACTGAGCCACCCCCGTCCCTTGGAGAACGGGACAAATGTTAGGAGACAGGTGTAAGTCTCCCTTCAAGGTAATCCAAAGTTCCCAAGGTAATCAATGGTAATCTAAAGTGTTCTTTAATGTGCGCAGGGTAGGGCTTTCCTGCATATGAGGCCAAGGCTTAACATCCCATTCGACGGACGATGGTCCCTTTCTCACCGGAAGAAGAGGGGAAGTACAATTAAGCTTAACAAATGCAACACATGTTTTATTTAGAAGTTAGAGGAGATAAAACTTAACGAATGCTCAGTTTAAGTCTGGAACC
The DNA here is from genome assembly GCA_038380435.1 of Ryuthela nishihirai. NCBI lineage: Eukaryota > Metazoa > Arthropoda > Arachnida > Araneae > Heptathelidae > Ryuthela > Ryuthela nishihirai. The sequence goes on from JAWZYU010000004.1 coordinate 6,556,828, forward strand.
TTAAAACAACAGATTAAGAGGTTGGCTCATCACCGATTGAGTCAACGACGCCCAATACGATAAGAAAATGTTAATTCTGTTTTCATTATTAAAAAAACACAAGTTTAATTTCTAATTTTTTTCAGTAACCCATAACTGATGACCTCGTCCTAAACACAACATACGGTTCTTCATATTTGCAGGAATATTGCTTTTTCACCAGAGTATAATTGCGAAATAGCAAAATTTTCACGTTTATGAAGTTCCAGCAAGTTTCCACTTCTAATAAAGAGAACAAGATTAAAAAAGGAACACTTATTTTATTGCTTAATAGTTCGACATGTCTGCGGATAGCAGCTTTTTTTTGGGGTTGGATGCAGGTAACTGAAAAAACTGGGCAGGGTTTTAATCTCGTACAAACGAAATTAAAAAAAAAATGATTGCTTGGAATAAAAGTACAGTTGAGCCTATGGCATTTTAATAGATAATAAATAAAAGTTTACAAAGTTCAAAAGATAATGGTGAGGTTTCGAGAACCAATATGTAGGAAAATAATATACATATTCAAGAAAATAATATTTTAATTGAAATTTACAGTTCTTTTATAGTTCTTTTATTAGTTTTGAACATGATCAATGAATACAAATGCCCAATAGGTATTACACTTCTTCCCATAACGCTGCAATACATTTCTTGTTACTTGCTTCTCTTATTCTGTCTTTCAAATAATTCAGATTTCGAATTTTGTCTACGTAAACATAATTCTTTACAATGCCCCACAAGAAAATAAAAAAATCTAAGGTCTGCAATCAGGACTCCTTGGTGGCCCTAGAAATGAACCACCCCTACCAATCCATCTGTCAGGAAATGGTGATAGATACCACTTAACATTTTCTAGTGGGGGCTTTGCAAAAATTATGTTTACACGGACAAAATTCGCGACCTGAATCACATGAAAGTTAGAATAAGAAAAGTAGGTGAGCAAGTAACGAGATACATTGCAGCGTGTATGGCAAGAAATGTAACACCAATTAGATATACAGGGTGAATCTGAAAAAGTGGGCAAAACTTTACGGGGTGGTAGAACGCAGCTATACGAGCAATATTCGTCATAGAAAGTATGGGCGGAACGCAAACGGCGGGCCGCTAGGTGGCGTTGGAAATGGTATAAAAGGGTCGGTCCTCGCACCCAACGGCATTTCTACCGTGGATTGCCGAGAGGATGGCTGGTTATACTAACCACGAAATGGCGGGCCATATGAAAAGCCTAATCTACGAGTGCCCCATTGAAACCGATATGGATCTAGTCGCCAGGATCGCCGTTGTTGCCGGCGATATTCGGGAAATGCCTGGTGTCTTCGCAAATGTGCGTCGGTCCCTATCCCGCAGGTGTGAAGCCTGCATTACAGCTGGCGGCAGCTCTTTTGAGCAATTTCTTTGAGCATGTACCTCAATTACATTCCTGTTAATAGAATGTTTTCTGAAGTATCTCCTCTCCTTCTTGTGTTCATTCTTTAAATGTGACAGTGGAAAACTACCTTTTAACTTCTCACCGCTTGCGTTCCGACCATACATTCTATGACGAATATTGCCCGCATAGCTGCGTTCTACCACCCCGTAAAGTTTTGCCCACTTTTTCAGATTCACCCTGTATACAGAGTAACGAACGATGCACATATGGAAATTTATTAATCATGTTCAAAACTATTTGAGGTACACTTTCAATTAAATATTACTTTCTTGAATATGTATATTATTTTCCTACAAATTGGTTCCCGAAACTCCACCATGATTTTTTTTTTTTGGGGGGGGGGGGATTTTTCGGAATCATCAGTATATACAAAATTTTATTTGAATGCTACGGATTAAACTATAAAATTTCAGTACTTAACTAGTCAATACTTATTAATAAACAGGGTTTACGTTTATTGTACTGTTGTGGTTTGACATTTTCAAACTTATTTGCTGTTCCTTTCATTCGCTTTAAGGATGAAACTGAATCCGGTAGACCAAATGCTGCATTTACCAAGTTTCAGACAGCAATTATTCCGGTGAAAAGGAAAATAACGTCGAAGTCAAGAGCGATGGTTATTTTTGTAGATAGCAACGATAAATAGTTATATTCCTGAAAAGAGGTTACCTGTGTACTACATGACATGAAGGAAGTTCACCATTCACCTGCTAGTAAATTTCATAGTTCCTTTAACGTGAAAAAGAGTACGTGCCTTGAACATAAGGCTCTGTTTAATTTCCTGTATGGCAAAATAGCGTTCTTTTAACACGCCACATTTCTTTTATGCCATGCAGGTTGGTCATCAAACAATGTCACCTGCGCCACCAGTGCTTGGTGCTTTTGATAGCCACGAATTGCACAAGCTACTACCGGCTAGTTTCAGTTAGAGCAGCACAACTAACAATACTTATACTTCCTTTTCCCTTTATGAACGAGTTTTATAAATGGGTACGGATGCGACAAAACTTGAAATGTGCTGAACCACCGAATTTGTTCAGACATATTTTACACCGAGTACGAGTGATTACTACTCCGACAACCCGAAGTAGATCATGTGCGAAACTCGAATAACCTAGCTTTTATAGGCCGATGACAGCTGGAGACCCCCCCCCCCCCCCACACACACACCCTATCCCATTAACTGGATGCGAGATAGCAATAATGGGAGTTTTGCACAGTTGCTTAATGGGAAAGGAAGGCAGGGGCGGCTAACCTGATCGATGAGGTTCCAGCTGCGCCAGGCGGAATCACCTCGTAACGTATTAATGATGGTGAAGGGCTAACGGTGTTAGCATTGAAAGTTGCAACGACAGAGGAGCGAAGTGAAAGCCTCCAGCACCGCGGAGGTGACAGGGGAAAGACGGGACCGATCGATTGCAGCGCCTCCACATTCCGACTACAGCCAACATGTGTCCGAGATGGCGGCGCAACATTGGATGTTTAGCGCACACAGCACAACAGAGAGCAGCAGAGATCTCTCACTCGCTTTCACAGATACTCTCTCCGACATGTGACTACCACTAGCCACAGCAGCTGTTAGTGTTGCTTGCTGCCCAGCTGCTTGACAGTCAGATGGGGAGGCAAAGAATGATAGGTTGGAAGGCAAATGAAACGGAAAGGATAAGAGAGAGAGATGGCTTTCCTATTAGTAGTTATTAAAATTGAATGATTGTAATACACTATGTTTAATATCAGTAACGAAAAAAATTATTTCTAGAATTCGGGAATCTGATTTTATGAATACCTAATTTTCAATATCTTGTAGAACTGAAGAATAAGAATCCAAAGAAATAAACGAATACTGAATGTTTTACGAGACTTTCCAAATTGCAGTCTAATTACGCGTCTTAAGGAATGCACAGGAAAATAATTTCGCGACGAATTGGATACAAGGCATACGGCCGGTAACGAATCAGGAAAGCACCTCATGTTACTAGCTTAACATGATTTACGCCGGGGTCAAGTTCCTGGAGATTCCGGCGTATATCGAACTGGCCTAAATGAAATCCGAATTATGATTTGAATGAGATGCGTTCCATGTGTACAATAATTAAGTTCTCTTTCATACAATAATACAAAATGTTTATATTTAAAATGTAAAATTTTATGTACATGCATTAAAATCACATTTATTTCGTATTAAGTACCTGTATAATATAAATAGGTAGGTATTACTGACGAGAGGAACATCCTGGTTGTGGATCGTCAAGGTCGACTGGATCATCTTCTGCAGTCTTTGAATCAGAGGCTTTTCAGATTTCTTTTTAAAATAAGAAAGGTGGGTAGTTTGCATTACTTGATGCCTCCTTTCCTGCAAAACATGGTAGTAAGGCTGCAACATTGCATTGATTCTTCTTCTAACAGAACAACTTCGTTCTGTCAGGATCGATGTTACCTAGCCTCTGCAGGTACCTATAAATTCCAGTCAGAATTTTCTGCAAGTCATGGATTTTTATAGATCATGAAACGGGACCCTTCTTGCGCTTGCTGCCGCTCCTGGGTCAACGTGCAGCCAAATATTCCAGTTCCTCATTTGTAAGAGGCTGAGAATGGCTGTCCAACAGTTCAGTCACATCATCAGGCTCAAAGTTATCAAATCAAGCCTTATCTTCTGAACAATTGCGGTAATTTCATTTGCAATTTGTGTCACTTCCTCAAATCCCCTGAAATTATGTACACACTCAGGCCACACTTTTTGACAAACTCCATTCACACAAGTTGATTGTGACTTTCCAAGCAGCATCGATGTTGTTGCCCTTCAAGATATAGGACCTCCAATTAACATGATTACGCCGGGGAAAGTTTTGACAGACATGTTGTAGTTGTCCATTTTCTGTAACATCTTCCTAAATGTCTGCCGAATGTAGTAGGTTTTAAAATTTACTGTGATGCTCTGGTCCATTGGTTGTAAAAGGGAGATGGTATTTGGGGGCAGAAATTGAACTTTTATATCCACAACAGTCCTTATCTCTCCAAAGTTGGGTGGATGTCCTGGGGCATTGTCCAAGAATAGTAGCGCCCACCATGGATTATTATTTTCGTCACAGTATCTATGTACCGTTGGGCAAAAATGTTCTGTATACCAGTCTGTGAAAGCATCTTGTGTCACCCAAGCCCTTCTGTTTGAAGTCCAAATAATTGGTAAATTTCTTTAATGAGCCCCTTCATCACCCTCGGTGTTTTAGAGTGATAGGCGACTAATGGCTTCAGTTTTACAGTTCCTGAAGCATTTCCATCAAGAAGAGTTAAACGGTCCTTTGCTGGTTTCTTTCCAGACTCCAGAAGCATGTTTCTCTTCACGGGAAATAAAAATTCTTTAAAGCATCTTCTCCCAATAAAGGCCGATCTCGACATGTTGGGAAAAAAGATCAGAAGGGGGGGGGGGGGGTATTCACTTTCCTCTGCGAGTCGCTTGAAGTGCTCAGAATACGCCCTTGCTGCTTCTTCATCAGCACTGGCAGTCTGACCTGTTATTTTTATATTGTAAATTTGAATTCGCTGCTTCAAATTAGCGAATCAGCTTTTGCTTGCTATGAAAGTTTCGTCGCCGCATTCCTTTTCTTTTATCTCATTGAACAAAATCTTCGCTTTATCATAAATAACACTTTGTTGAGAGGAATGTTTCTTTCATTTAATTCAGCAACTCATAATGAGAGTAACTGTTCCATTCTTCCAATCACAGGATCACGTGAGTATCTAAGAGTTGTAGCAGCTTTCCTTCTTGCAGTTTCAATTTTCTTTTGGAGGGGGCGATATACGTATAGCTTCCTACCAACAGTAGGATGTGATTGCCCACCATCCATTCTTCTAATAACTTCCATCTTTTCTTCTAACGTTATAGATTTGCGTGGTCTTTTAGCAACATTTGCACCGGCAATTGCATTTCCACTCTTACGACCAGACATGGTTTGTTTTATTTTTTATTTTAAAGAACAAATTTATTAAAAATGCTAAGGCACAATATTAAAGTACAGAATAAACCTCGATATTGTAGCACAGATAATAATAAACACAATACGGTATTCAAGTTAGAAACCGAATTTTAAACTCACCGTTAAGAGCCACTACCGAACGCAACGTAGTACTTGCTTTAATCTGAGACACTGAAATACAACAATGCTCGGTTTGCCAGTATTTATACCGCAGCCTTTTATCTAGGTTCTAGACTTCAGAACCTTCGAGGTGGGTCGAGTCACCCGCCCAGTAGCGCTTCTAAGTGACTTTCTTTTAGGTGGCGGCAGCGAGGAAGATAATTTTTGAGGGAAGCTAAGGTAATTACTAGAAAAATTTCAAACAAGCAGATATTCAAATCGAAGTTTCAATGTTGTTTAAATAAAAAATATGCTGAACTACACACACCGGCCACTGAATTAGAAACCTTTATGCAAATGTAAGTAAACATCACTTGCGCAGCGTATAATGCAAAATACGTGATCACTTGCATCACTACGTGATCTAGGCAACTATTTAAGACTGCTGCTCGTCAGTTAATCGTCAGTAGTGTTGATCACAATGGGAAAACAAAGGATCTTTCGGAGTTCGATAAATGGCTTATTGTGGGTGTCGTCTGGCTGGAGCGATGATTTTAAAAACAGCAGAGCTTACTGGTTTCTTAAAAGATGAGATATCTCGGTTTTTAATCAGTGAAAAAATAACCCACATTGCTTGTCCAAGAGACGTAAGTGTGGCGCGACGACAATCTGTCAGGAACGAGATCGCCGTCATATGAAAAGGCTTGTACGGAGAAACAGGACTTCCTGTGTGCAGCAATTGGCCGAAGCATTCAATGAAGGTTTTTCCGACCCATATCTCAGCGAACTATGCGCAGGGAATTGAAGAGGATCGGTATTAGAAGTCACATCCCTATACGGAAACCACACTGATTTCTGCGAAGAACCGGAAAGTTCGTCTACAGTGGTGTCAGGAACACCGTGACTGGACACTGGAAGACTGGAAAAAAGTTATACGGTCCAACGAGTCGCGGTACATCTTGTTCTGTACCGACGGTAGGCAGAGTTTGGCGGGATGAAGCAATGGAACTAGTGCCTTGTAAACACAACTCAAGTCTCTGGAGGCGGTGTCATGGTGTGGGGCACTTTTTGTTGGATGGAACGGATCCCCTGATATCGTTGGAAGATCGGTGTCCTCCAAGGATTATCTGAACATTGTTGCCGATCATGTCCATCCTGCAATGTTGACTTTTTATCCAGCAGGTGACGGTTGTTTCACGGACGACAATGCTACTGTCCATCGCGCAAGATGTGTTCAGGAGTGGTTCAGCGAGCATGACAGCAACTTCCACCATCTTCCCTGGCCACCACAAAGCCCGGATCTGAACCCATTGGATTGTTTTACCTCTGAGCGGCACTTTTTTGCCACAATGGGCTAAATGGCCAGGCCACAAGGACCCCGAAGGCTCAGAGAAGGTTGGGGGAGGGGACCCACTGGAACAGCTGTTGGGAGACAGATGGTAGCCTCCCGTCAAGGCCATCCAGCGTGTTCTTTAACGTGCACAGGGTATGGCTCTCCCGCACACGGGGCCACGATCTGAACCCAATTGAGAATGTATGGGTCATATTAGAAAAACAGATCCGAAGCAAAGTTCTCTTCCGTGAAATCAGAGCCAGTTAAAGGACTGTCTGGAGAACGCCTGGTAGCTGGAGATGAAAATTCACTCCAACACCTTATGGAATCTATGCCAAACTGCATACGTGCTATAATTTGAGCTAAAGGAGGTGCAACTCGGTATTGAATAAAGATTTCTAATTCAGTGTCATGCCCACAGAGATTTTATCCTGTGGACACGACTGTGGGCTGAAAAGTTCGCGAACATTCGTTCTTCATGCTGGGAACAAAGACTTTTGTTTTGCCATCCAGTTCTGCGAAATTCCCTGATGCCAGTTTCATCAGAGGACGAATTTTCTCTTTCGGCATAGAAATTTCGCGACTTGAGAGTCGCGGTTAGCATCAAAAGCCACGGGGAAGGTGCATCATCCCTGTCTCGGCCGCCCTGACCAATGAACGACAGCCACATCAGCTTACGCGCTGACCTCTGCCAGAGGTCGCGTCAATAAACATTGTTAGAAGTTTTGGCAAGGACGTGCATTACTCCTTCTTGTCCGAACTCTCAGAGGCGATAGTCAACTTCTGCAGATAGTGTACAAACTCTACAATGCCTCAATCACCGGCCAAGCGGCTAAGGACGATGCTCCAGCAGCGACAGCATGAAAGAAAGTAGGGGTCATTTTTCCCAATTAAATCTGAGTTTTGTTCCACATTAATGCGCTTCTACTGGCCGCCGCCACGTTGCCCCGAATGGTGACCATGGACTGTAAAGACTTTTAGAGCTAGTGGCTCGTGTTTTTATTATGGACTTTGATTAACTTTAGTCTCCACCACTACAAAGGTTACCCTTGATTGAAAAGGGTTGCTGATTTGGAAACTACCCCAAAGATGGGAGGATTTGTAAGAGTAAAATGTCAAAAATAGTAATTTTGTAATAAATGTTGTGATTTAATTGCTAAATACGGATTATCTCCGTTTTTCATTTGTTGAATGTCAGTTGATTTGAATCTTGGGTTAAGGTGCTGCCTTAGCCTTGGCAGAGTAGACGAATCACGGTCGAAAAGTGTTGGACCGCCCTAATACTAGAGGGGGTTTACAACAATCGGTGTGTGTACAGTCACTGCAGGAAAAATCGGGTACCCAATTTAAAATCCACTGTTTAGGGCGTTTTGAAAAGTATTTTTTAAAATCGTACATTTAATCATATTTCTATATGCAAATACAACACTTAACCAGAGCCTTAAAAATAAATATGAGGCAAAGATTTTTCTGTTTGAACTTACTGTATTAACAGTAGTTCCATAGAAAAAGAATTATTACTTACATTTCAAACAATTTCGTTGGTATACAGTTGAGAATTATCTATACGACGCATCTTTCGAACGATACCAATATACGCCCTTTTTAATCAGTAAGTGAAAAAATCGTGAACGAAAAGCTCGAACATCCAAACAAACCAATAAATCGTCAACCATCATCGAAACAATTTGAGAAAAAAAGCAAAATTTCTTCATGGAAAACTGAAGCATCCTGAAAATATTAGAGTAAAAAGAAATTGGCCTGGTATACAATAAAAGGTTATCCCTAAAGTCAACAAAGCTAGGGAATAGGGGACAAAAAAAATTGGGTTCGGTTGTTTTACCTCTGAGCGGCACTTTTTTGCACCCAATGGGCTAAATGACAAGGTCACAAGAACCCCGAGGGATTAGAGGTCACAGGATGCAATGGACTGCTGTTAGGAGACAGATAGTAGACTCCCGTTAAGGCTATACAGCGTGGTCTTTGACGTGCACAGGGTATGGTTCTCCCGCACACGGGGCCACTGCTTAAGTCCCATCGACGGACGTTATCTTTCCAAGTCCTTAAACTGTATTCTCCCTACTGACCGAGAGCACGGCGGGGAGTTTTGCGGAGATAAATCTCAACGTTTGCGCAGCTGGGACTCGAATCTGGGAACTACGAGCCTGGCACGCTACCGACTGAGCCACTCCCGCCCTACGAATAATATAAAGTACTTATTAGGTCTTCTTCATTTGAATATATGGCAAATAATTTTTTTTTTAATCGGAAAGCCATGTTCCATTATTATATTATAATACGTTTTGTATTACTGTCATGAGGTCATCACATCTTCAAAGTAATAAACTGAAAAATTCACATTATAATACTTTCGCCAAAAATTGGAGAATTCTTATGGTATACCCATGAAAAGGTTAAATTAGAAACCCAACACCTTGAGGAATAAAAGTTTTATGGAAATGAAACTTAAAATAAATTATAGATCTAAATCAAGTCTTATCTAAATCTGAAATTTCAGCAATAATCGTTCAGTATTAAAAGTTATGGAAGCTGAAATATTTAACAAAAGTTGTCAGTTAAAAGAATTTATCTCAAAAGCTAATCGAGTCATAAATAATGGAAAATAATTTCCTTAAAATACGAGTGCTTCACTTTAATGGAGGCTTGTTTTTTCCTATCATTGTAAATGGAAAATGAGATACTTCGTTAATAATTTAATAAATAATAACAGTAATATTCAATTTTCGTCAATTGTCACGAGCATGATTAAGGAGTGACTCTGTCAAATATTCGAAACGCCATAGCTGTTTCAAGAGAGAATATTTGCAGAACTCGTGATTTAGTGGACTTATTTTGATATTATCTTGTCTCACTCCCACACAAAAAGTTTATTCTTCATGATCGAGTCTCACAGTTGGCTCTCCACTGGCAAAATATGGGAATTTGAATTCACTAATTGTTTTTTTAATCCAGGAAAATATTTCCGTTTGCAACTAATTAAAAATATTTCCGAATGCACTACGTATCAGACCTTGTCATGAATATGGGCAGCAACAGCCGCTGACCATGTCGAGTGCCGATGTTGTCAGCAAAGAATACGAAAATGCATCTCCAATGGGAGCAGGAGCATTAACACTGACTGGATGGTTGAGGATTGGGAAAAGGTAGCCTGGTCGAACAAATCAAGGTTCCTTTTACATCATGTTGATGGTACAGGACGGTGGTGGCAGTGTGATAGTGTGGGAACGTTTTCCTGGCATATATCCGATCTCCTGATACCCATCGAAGGATATTTGAACGCCACGGCGTATTTGAACATTGTTGCTAACCAAGTTCATCTCTTCAATGACTACAGTTTACTCTCACTTGGATGGACACATTCAGCATGATAATGCACCAGCTCATAAGAGCACATATCGTCACCGAACGGTTCCATGAACATGCCGACAAGTTTTCTTTGCTTCATTGGTCTGCACAATCCCCAGATATAAACTATATCGAGCATCTTTGGGATGAGGTGGTAAGGGCTGTTTGCAGCGAGACTGTCGCAGTCCAATTTGCAGCAACTGCGCGACACAATCATTTCCACATGATACATTTCTTCACAACGCATCCAGCATCTTGTAAGTTCCATGCCCGATGAATTCGGGCTGTTCTGAAATCGGGCTCTAGAAATTCGGGCTGTTCTGAATTCGGTATAAACTATATCGAGCATCTTTGGGATGAGGTGGTAAGGGCTGTTTGCAGCGAGACTGTCGCAGTCCAATTTGCAGCAACTGCGCGACACAATCATTTCCACATGATACATTTCTTCACAACGCATCCAGCATCTTGTAAGTTCCATGCCCGATGAATTCGGGCTGTTCTGAAATCGGGCTCTAGAAATTCGGGCTGTTCTGAATTCGGGCTCTAGAAATAATCTTCATAACGGTCATTCACCTCCAGATTCCATTAGAAAATAATATTTGGAATTTTTCTTAACGGAAAATTGTATTTTATATGCGAATGGAAAAAATAACGGACACCTGCATCTTAGTGGTGAAATCGACTTTTAAGAATAGGAATTGAGACATATTTTGTAAATTTCCGACTAGAGCTTTTATGCCGTTGGAGGATCATGGACGGGAGAGTGCAAAGAGAACTCTGTCACTTTCTATGAATATTTTACAAATATGAGAATAGACGATTTTTCATGTCCCATCTTCAATAGTTCCGGATGTTGTCATTATGACAGGGTTCTTTTCTCTTATGTTGTCACGGTCATACGCTAGACTGCTTCTAATCTACAAAACATGGCCATTCATGCTAGTTCGGTCAACCACTTACGCTGGCCAAGTGCAGTATCAATCTTTCTGCTTCGCCTCTGTTGGATGTGTCAGAACGAAGGAAATGTGGATAAAGCAGCGAGAATTACGAGGATCGAGTAATAGGGTATTATGCATTGTTCATAACGGCCACAAAATGGATACCAGGCGATTAATTTACTGAATTTTATTATATTCAGGAGAATCAAATTATTTAAATCTATCTTAGGCATATCATCTGCTATCAAAAAATAACAGAACAATTACCAATAAAAGAAAATAACATCGGCTAACACGAAGTGGTGATAAGATTTCACCACATTTCACAGATTTTACCGTCGACGTTTAACCCATAAATTGTATTACAAAACGAAAGCAAATGATATATATATATTCAAAATTATAATCCATGTGCAAGCTGTGATGGCTATTTTGGTATGATAATGCTGATTAAGAATCTGATGATTGCCATTCTGCAAAACCGAGTCTGATGTTTCGGTAATAATGAATCCCACTTCAGGAAAAAAAAGGAAATGAAAAAAAAAGTCAAATCTAAATTATTTTCTTGCTGATGAACGAATGCGGAAACCATCTTCAGTCGAAGGACCAAAGCCCTGTAACGCGAAGAAAGAATAATAATCAATCTCTAATATGACATCCAATTAGCGACAGTACGCTTTTTTGAATGACTTCTTTTAATACTGTTACAACAGATGAACGTGCTACAGTGAATTTATGATAAACTGTCATGAACGCTCGTGTATGCTTCTGTGTGAAATTATGTAGCCAACGAATTGGAACACAGAACCTATCTGAAAAATGGAAAACATAGAACTGTTATGTTGGAGTTGTGGATATCCGAAAGAAAGCATAATTAGTTTCAGTATGTACATGATGGGTGTATAAAGGGAAGAAGTGTTTTTATATAGTGAGTGCGCGGAAGGTTAATGATTAGTTTATTGGTGTGAATCGTGCTGGTAAGCTGGTAAAGGAAAAGAAGAATTCGTCTTGTGCCTGGTGATCAACGTCTGAAAAGATCTGAGAAACCAGTCCACTTAGCCGCAGTTTTGGAGTACTTGAGGGCTAAAACCTAAGAAGGAAGTCATTTAGTGTATAGTTATTCAGTTTGTTTATGAATTGGTAAGGATATTCTTATTAGATTGAATATTTATTTACCAACGATTTTATTGTTCATTGAATGATATTAGCCTTGTTTTGTGATTTGGATGTGAATAGAATTGAGATAATGGATTCTTCTGAAAGTTTATCTTTGTATTATTATAGAGTTTCGTGCCGGTTGACTTAGTTTGTTTATAAATAATTTCATCCATGCTTTTGTAATAAATTGCATTGTATTGTAATTTTCATTGACATTTTTACTTGAACTCACGCTCAGTACTCATCCATTTTAATTTGTAACAAATTGGTGCCAGGAGTGTAGATATTATTATTATTTTGAATGCCTTTAACTAGAAGTATGGATGAGTTAGTAAAACTGATGACTGACATAAGAGGTGAAATTGGAGAACTTGCTAGTCAAAATAACTTGAGAGTTGAGATAGTCTCTCAAAAATATGACTTGAAAGCCGAAATAGCTGCACAAAATGATAACTTGAAAGCTGAAATAGCCAGCCAAAATAATGGCATAAACAGTAAAATTGGTGAAAACCGATATGGCTACACAAAATAATGAGTCCAGAGCTGAAATGGCAGCTCATAGATGTGAAATAATTGACCGGTATAAAGACATCAAGGACCGAACTTAACAGTGTGATAGTTTAAAGATTGAAATTGACAGTGTAAAAAATGATATTGATAGGGTTAAGCGTAATGTTAATGAAATCACTTGTAATTTTAAAACAAAACTTGATAGTGTTAAGCATCAAACTGAAAGTGTAAAAACTGATTGTGAACGTCAAATTTTAGGAAATGAAAGGTTATTTTCTTCTTGTGATAATGGTAATTTTAGTGACAATGTTTTTACACATATCGCTAGAAATACAACTAAACCTTCTACGTATGATGGTAAATCTTTGGTTGGTTGTTTTGAGTTTTATGGCGCATGGGCGACTAGGCCATAATGCTCCAAACAAAAGACAATATAAAAGGTAAAAGATAACCCGCAACCAAATTTAAAATAAAAACGGTATATTGTAAAATGGTAAAATAACAAATAACAAGTGTATAAGTTCAAAGTAAAACAACTTCAAAAACACAAAATAAAATAATCCCAGGTGTAAGCGACCTGGGTTATATATACAACGTATAAGGTGGTAAAATCAAAGTCGAGTAAAATAGCCACAATATTTCAAAAAAGAAAAAATCGCTGGTAAAATGCAATAATCAGATAAAAGCAAATCAGGAATCAGGAATGCAGAAATTCAGGACCTTTTATACTATTGAATTATTTTACTATTTGAATTATTGTATACTTTACTGTTGTCATAATTGAACTAAAGGAAATAGGGAGCATTAACTAAAAATAAGCGTCAGCTTACTATGCTCTCCTTTTTTGTTTCGCCTTTCCTAATATTTAAAATATTTAAACACTAATATTTAATATGATTGTTATTTACCTTTTCTGATGCAATTGATATTTCTCAGCTATTTCACTTCTCAATTTTTCTCATGTATATATTAATTGTTATTAGATAATTATGCTATGTAAATGTATATTGTATTGACTGGCGGAATAAAATAAAGATTATTATTAAGAGGCTCAGAAATAAAATCATGAAAGTTAAAATACATTTTACGTTCAAAGTTAAAAGCGGGACATGAGACTAAAATATGTTTAATAGTTAAAACTCGCACTTAGGTTCATCGTCGGCCCGTAGAAGAAACGAATGACCTAAGCATAGCCGAGCAATTGCAACTTCCTCCTTGCGATTCCTGCGGTAACAAGACTGCCATGGTTTGATCTCAAAGAGCTTGTTCACAAGCTGCTCTGACCAAGATCTCTGGCACTGTGCCCGGAGCTAGATGGTAAAACGCTGCCGGAAATGCAGATATGGAACCGGCAATGGAGAGCCAGAGAGGGGCATGGCTGACTTGGCAGCAGCATCTACCAAGTCATTGCCCCTGATACCAACGTGACCAGGCACCCAACAGAAATGGATAATGGTTGTGGCTGCCAGACGATGTAGCTGCTGGCGGATCTTAGAAAGAATTGGGTGAGGCCGATGCCTCACCAAGATCAAAGTCTGTAGCGAGCTGGTGTAAAACACACACCGACTATGATGTTTAGCCGCCATGTAGTCCAAAGCGAGACTGATAATGTGCAACTCAGCAATGAAGATGGAACACTGCATGGGATCTGGTCTGTAATGATCACATCACAGCAGACCATGGCCGATCCCACTGATGTGCCGGACTTCAAGCCATCTGTGAGGACAGGTAAGAAGTCTGGGTGCTCAGCAAGATGGCTGGCAAAGAGTTGCTGATACACACAGTCGGGTGTAAAGAATTTCCTATCCTGCAAAGAGAGAAATCACAGGAAGGGCAAACAGCAAACCACAGTGAAAGTGGCTTGGCTGTCGACTGTGCGACGCTATTGAGACTAGTGTTGATGTCTCTGAGGTTGCTTCGGACTCGCAAACCAAAAGGACAAATGGCAGTAGGCCGATTTGTGTAAAGCATTTCCCACTTTGGACTGTAAACGCAGTCCCAATTGGGATGGCCAGAGAGGGATTGCAATTTAGATGCGTATTGTAGGGACAACTGCTGACGGCGAAAAGATAAAGATGGTTTGTCGGTCTCAACGTAAAGACTCTGGACTGGTGAGGTGCAGAAGGCTCCCATGCAAACACGAGGTCTGATGATGGAGGGGTCCAGCATCTTCACCACCGAATCCCGGGTGGAGTCGTACACCTGGGATCCATAGTCCAGTTTTGACCGGGCAAGTGCATGGTACAGACAGAGCAGAGAACATCGGTCAGCTCCCCAGGAGAGAGAGGAGAGGACCTTGACAATGTTCAATGCCCGCATGCACTTGAACCTGAGATGACGTATGTGTGGTAAAAAGATCAATTTCCGATAGAATATGAGACCGAGAAATTTAGTATCCGCCACAACTGGAATGATGATACCTCCGAGTCATAAGCTCTGGATCCAGATGAAGATTACGCTTGTGGCAAAAGTGTACACAAGCAGTCTTCTACGGGGAGAACCGAAACCCATTAGCCGTCACCCAAACTGAAATATTGTTCAGAGCAATTTGCAGTTGTCTTTCAATGACCCTCGTGCTGGATGAAAAGCAAAAGACGCTAAAATCAACAGGCCTTTGCTTTTAACACATGACAAGTTTGTATGATAAGTTTTAACACATAATGACAAATATGTCGTTAACTTCAGAAGTCTACATATAAGTGTCAAGAACGTTTTGAATGCCCTCTGTAATATGCATTTGTAACGTTCTATGATATTCACGGTCGTCCCGTGGCCGAGTGGTTAGCGCGCTTGGCTACTGATCTACGGGACCTGGGTTCGAGCCCCGGGTAAGGCATGGATGTTCGTGTTGTTTTCTGCTGAGATCCTGCCATCCTCTCAGATCTTCTACTGTGGCATATAAACTGACAGGCTCCTGTCAGACCTCTGTGGCAAGCAGCTGCTTGAGGGGGTATTTTTTTTTTATTTTTATGATATTCACAAGACCATTATCAGCATATAAAAAGAAACGGAGGTTTTCATTTTAGGAATTAGTTGAGAACAAATAAATACACGTTATAGTTTCAGAAATGGCTCTTTATCTAAGAGTGTAAAAACCAGGCAAACGTTTTTGAGAGAGTCGCCAAAGTTTTATCGCACATGAAGGAATACAATCTTCTTACAGTTCCAGAGTGTATGCAAAAATTACACTCCCATATTTGCCGTCTGTAAAAATAACACAATATATGGTAATGGCATATTCTGTTGTGTCTGTGGTAAACAACTCTATGCATAAACAAGCAATTACCTACTTCTTGTATCAGCTGGAATGAACAGGCAACCCGAATGAGCTTATATTGCACTCCGGTAAGAATAATGACAATTCAACATTTCCGAATTTTCATTTATGATGCTTAGGCGATAAAAAACATCAACTTTATTGTGCACGAAAACCGTCGTAATTGCAGAGCAAATATTTTAAGATGGGAGCATCAGTGATGAGCAATTTATTTCTGATATGATGCATTCTTTTTTCCAACACTTTAGCTCGTTTTCCCAAAAATCATGATTTTTTTTTTAGTTGTACTATTATTCTTGCCTGCATGCGATATCTGAGGCCAGAATTATCAGATTTCTTTTAAACCAGTGGTTGACTTTTTCCTTTACAATAATAAAACAATTTCGGACGAACATGGAGCACCATTTTTTTTGTACCAGTGTCTTCAATTGCAAGGCAAAAACAAACGTACAGATAAATTGCTGGCAGTTTATCTATTAGTTAATACAGTAGACTCTCTCTTATCCGGCCTCGGCTCAACCGCTTTAACCGGTCGTTGCAAGAAGCGGAATCAAGTCGCCGCATGTTTTGTTTATAGTACAGTACATATTTGCTTCAGTTCCTCTTTGTGAATATTACAATGTACTATGCGTGTACAGGAGTGTGTGTTGTGATCTTTTAATTATTGTGTGGTACAAAATGAGTGTGTGCAAACGTAAATGTAATGTCGTTACGATGGAGATGAAATTAAAAGCGTTAGAACGTATTGACAAAGGTGATCCAGTAAAGCATATGTGTGATGAACTAGGTGTTGGTAAAAAGCACGGTAAATGACTGGAGAAGGAACAGAAAATCTTTACAAGATTTTTGCACTCAAGTCGAGTCTGTAAAAACGCTTTCTTCTCGGTGCACTCTTAAAAAGCCGAAAAATGAAATTGTCGATGATGCACTTTGGTTATGATTCATGCAAGAGCGTCGAAAAGGAACGCCAATCTTAAAGGAAAAAAACATTAATCCTTCATTCTAAAATCGATAATGGGGGAGACTTTTCAGCAAGCGAGGGATGGCTTTTTCGCTGGAAAAAACGGCATGGTGTTCATTACCTTGGTGTTTGTGGTGAGAAATTGTCAGCTGATCCTTTAGCAGCAAAGAATTTTCAGAAAAACTTTTAGTGCTTATTGAAGACAGCATATGCGCAGAACAAATTTACAATGTAGATGAGACTGGGTTAAATTTTAAACATCTTCCAACGAAAACGTTTGTGACAGCGCAAAAAAAAACCTCAGCATCAGGATATAAAACAAACAAAGACAATGCTGCAGGTACGCACAAACTTCCACTTTTTGGAATTGAGAAATCAGCAAAACCCCGAGCATTCAAGCATTTAAATTTAGCTGCTCTGCCAGTTTATTACAAAGCTCAAAAGTCTGCTGGGATACTCTCGTATTTGTTTAAAGAGTGGTTCTTTACATAATTTGTTCCAAAAGTAAAAAACTACTTGAGAAGTCTTAAAATGCCTGTAAAGGCCCTACTCATTCTCGACAATGCCCCAACACACCCATGCGAACTCATTTCTGACAACATAAAAGCAATGTTTTTGCCACCTAATGTAACATCTTTAGTGCAACCAATGAATCATGGCGTGTTTGTAAGTTTAAAAAGGCGATACAGGAGAAAGCTTCTTTCAGAAATTCTACAGCGAACTGAAAATGACGAAATAGGATTTTTAAATGTTTTTAAAACAATGAATATCAAGGATGTGATCTACATGTTGGCAAGAGCTTTTGAAGAAATGCCTCGTACAACGTTTGTGAAATCATAGAGAAAACTTTGGCCAGAAGTTGAAAACTATAGAAAGTACCAAAAAACGACAACACGAAAGTATCGAATGAGTCTGCGCCTGCCGAAGATATGACGGATAATGACAACATTTCGCTGCTTAATGACTTTAAACTACTACCTGGATGTGACACACTTGAAGAATATGACATTGAGTTGGGTTGTTTTACCTCTGAGCGGCACTTTTTTTTCACGCCATGGGCTAAATGGTCAGGTCACATGGACCCCGAAGGCTCAGAGAAGGTTGGGGGAGGGGACCCACTGGAACAGCTGTTGGGAGACAGATGGTAGCCACTCGTCAAGGCCATCCGGCGTGTCCTTTAACGTGCACAGGGTATGGCTCTCCCGCACACGGAGCCACGGCTTAACGTCCCATCCGACGGACGTTGGCCTTTCCACGCCCATCGGTGTCCCCTACTGACCGTGGACAGGGCGGGGAATTTTGCGGAGATAATCTCAACGCTGACCCAGCTGGGACTCGAACCTGGGAACTGCAGATTATGAGCTTGGCACGCTACCGACTGAGCTACCACCGCCCCAGATGACATTAAAAAATGGTTAAAAGGTAATGAACAGTTGGAAAATGAAACATTGAATGACGGCGAAATTATCAATGCAGTCTGCCAAGAAGGGAACGGAGAAGAAGCGAGAATGAAGAAGAGGAGGAAGGGAAAGTTAGCCACATTGAAGGAAAAGAAGCTTTTGATGTTGCAGTAAGATACATTAAACAACAACAGGCCTCATCTGCGATTGATGTGATGTTTATTAAAAAATGGCAAGACCTTGTAGGTAAAAAAGTGTGAAGTTCAAGGAAACAAAAGAAAATCGCGAACTTTTTCAAGTGAGTGTGAGTAAATTGTTAATATTGTACAACAAATTATTAATTAAAATACAGTACAGTTAGTATTTTTGTCATTTGCCGTTTTTATTTATATTCTGACACAATTTTCGGATTAACCGGACTTTCGTTCATCCGGCCAGGGGTCCGGTCCCGCAAGGGCCGGATAAGAGGGAGTCTACTGTTTAACAGTATTTAAAACGTGGTAAAATGCAACTATCTTGTTCGCTAAGGTGCACTTTTGCCTGCAATATCGTCATCTCCAATAACATTTAGTCCATTTTAAGTGTTCTTGCATAAGAAAGGTTCACCAGTTCTATGGAAATGCCAGCTAATGAACAAAGACGTAAAAAAATGTGTTGTTGCAATACAAGGTGAATTTTTTTTTATGAGCAGTAAAAAATTCCACATGCATTGCAAATACACCTCTTTTTACGTCTTTGTTCATTAGGTGGCATTTCCATGGAACTAATTAACCTTTCTCACGCAAGATGACTTAAAAAGGGTTAAAACAAAGAACAGATGATTCAGCAACAATAGAACATTCTCAACTTGCAAAAAAATAAATTTCCAGCATACTTTCTTACACACTTTTCAACATTATCTAAAATACAAACTATTATTTGCATTAATTCACCCAATTTCTTCTATGCTTTCATAGACAAATGCTGGTTTAGAAATAATAAGTTTTTTACATGATTAAAAATAAATCGCTGTTATAATAATTTTGCACGCTCGCTCAACAAATTAACCCTTGGCAATACCAACATTCGTAGTTTTATTCAACAAAAACCACACTTCTTGCATAACTTAAATCCATACAAGTCTGCATATTTTTTTCTTCCATACTTCAACTTTTCAGCACTCATGGGATGAACAGTAGAAAATTCCTTTTCCTCACTTTTTTGCTTCACTTCAGCTTACACAATTCGCTTCTTTTGTAGTTTTCTGCTATTTCAGCCTCTTGCGTGCTTCTAAAATCTCTTATTTCCGCGAAAGCTTCGTTTCCTCTGGTTCTCCTTTAGTTCGTTCTTTGCTAGTTTTTGTTATATGTGCTACTTCACGCTTTCTTCCTCTATTATTAATCGTAAAATTCCTAGACAGACTAGTCCATTTTTCTACTGCTTTCCTTCTTTCGCAGAGAATTCTTAATTTAATTATACTAAGCACAACCTTCTTCGGTATTAGTTTCCTTTGTTTACAAAACTTTTTTCTATACTAACGATGTACTTTTCACACTCATATATTTTCGCCATCATTTTCATAATCAATATTTCATTCATTGCTATTTATTATATATTTATTCAATATCTGTTCTAATCTTTATTTCTGACAAGCACATTCTGTGCGTAAAGTTCATCAAAATATTTTTAATTCAGTGGTTACTTTAACCATGATTCGTCTTACACATATGTCAGGTCTTCAAAGCTGCGAAATGTTTCAACATATTGCATTTAAAAACACAGTTTTTAATATATTTCTGATTCAGGGTAAGATATAAGGTATTATTAAAGACCACTTTTCACTTTGTTCTTCAGGTGGATCTTCCTGATAACATGCTAGATACTCTATTGCTTAGCTACTACCTATCAATCATTTTTACTTCTATTAATGGTCACTGCTTTCTACAAGATTTACTTTCGAATGGATTTGTCATCCTGTAAGACTTTACAGATCTATGATTACATATTGTTCATTTGACCTACATATAATTAATATGCTGTTATATTATTTAATTTTTTTAAATAAAATACTAAAAGTGCTTATTTACAGTATCATTTTACGTACATGTACTGTGGCCGAGTGGTTAGAACTCTTGGCTCTAATCTAAGGACCTGGGTTCGAGCCCCGGGTAAGGTATGGACGTTCGTATTTGTTTTCTGCTGAGGTCCTGCATCCTCACAAACCTTCTACTACGGCATATAAACTGACAGGCTCCTGTCAGACCTCTTGTAGCAAGCAGCTGCTTGAGGGGGTATTTTTGTTTATTCGCTTCCCTTTTAAAAAATACGTTAATAGGAAACCTGTCTAACTGTAAGTGATTCAATCAAAGATACATCACTGGTTTTTCATCAATCAGGAGGAACACATATTTAGTGTCACAGAAATTGGTATTTAATTATAGTCAACTATGATTAAGCTTAATTGTAGGTATTACGTTGGTAATATCAAGAATAATCTTCACTAGAGAGGAAAAATTATTCTAAGTTCAAGTTCAGATTAAGAACCGGTGTGACTGGCGGGTTAAGAACAGGTTTTAAAACCATTCTCTTTTCATGTATCGTGAGTTTTCTACTGATGTGAACAAAAATATATCAGTGAGAGCAGTCTTCGCCGTTCCAGAGCCCGAATTGTTAAGAGTGCTTGGTAAAAGAGATGTGTCTATTTACAATTTTAATCCCCATAACTGTCATATTGTACATTTTTCATGAACGCTATATTACCAAATATGACAATAAAACAGTTATTCGGTGGCTCTAATGTTAAAATTGAAATTATAGCTGAGAAAACCGGAAAAACAAGGATAAAAGCTGTAATAACTGCTTTACGCTTCACACGTCTATTTTTTTTCAGCCATTGAGCATTCAGTGCTTAGAGCACTGACTGAATACTCAATAGCTACAAAATATCTCAATTGTGAAGCATGTATTATATAAATAATAAAGAGAAATGATTCCATTAGTGGAAATCCAACGTCCAAAACCTGCTACGAGATGCATGAGGCATGCGTATATAAGCCGAGTCAATCAAGCATGTGACCCCAATGCACCTGCGTCCACATTAGTAGTCAATGACGATCTCGATAACGGTAATGGCTTCTTTAGTCCGAGATGTTCGTCTTTACTTGAAAATAATAGCCTCTTCAATTGATGACAGCATACAATATGAATGCCCGGCGCGTTCAACGACTACGTTACTTTGATAAGAATGGGAATATTTCAATCCATAGCTTCCAAGCACAACCTATATTATTTAAAAATAGTTCAGAAGTACGTATGGAATACGTTTATAAGTTTCTTTTGCCCTTTCATATCTACGACCAACGCCTCGATTGGTGTTGTTGCATAACTTTAAAAAGGCTCAGGTCTTAACAACAATATATGATTTAATTTTTGTTCGTAACTGGTAGCTTTTGTTTTGAACTGCTTATTGCCTACTTCTTTAAAAACAAGGTCACTTCCTAAGTCCTGAAAAGCATTTTCAATCAGCCCATTTACATAAAAATATACACTTCAAAATTTACCGATAAGTGCCAATTGCAACTGACATGTTCAACTAAATATCAACAGAACAGTGGTATAATAATTCATCGGTAAAACAATTTACTTCAACTATGTAATGGTTTTTTTTTTGGTTCTTGGTGGCCATTTCCACCAAATGATCCACCTTGATGGGAGACAGATGGCAGCCTCCCGTCAAGGCCATTCAGAGTGTTCTTTAACGTGCATAGGGTATGGCTCTCCCGCACACGGAGTCACGCCTTAACGTCCCATCCGACGGACTGCGGCCTTTCCAAGCCCATCGGTGTCCCCTACTGACCGTGGGCAGGGCGGGGAATTTTGCAGACATAAATCTCAACGCTGACCAAGCTGGGGCTCGAACCTGGGAACTACAGATTACGAGCCTGGTGCACTACCGACTGAGCCACCCCCGCCCCGATGTTCTTATGGGAAACCCTGGGTCCAGCCATTCATGTGCAGGAAACTATGACGTCTACCACCTATCTAAAATTGCAAACCAGGTACATCCTTTCAAGCAATGGTAAGACCCTCTAGTAGTGACTTCTTTCAACGGAATAATGCGCCATGCTACACTGCCTGGATTGTTCGAGAATAGTTTGCGGAACGTGAGAAAGACTTCCAGATATTGCCATGTCATCCAAATTCCCCAGACATCAATCCAATCGAGCATCTGTGGTTTGTGTTGGAACAGCATATCCAATCTGCGGCGGCTCAACCACGTAACTTTCAAGAGTTGAAGGATCTGCTGGTAACGTGTTGGTACCAGATACCACAAGACACTTTTAGAAATCTTGTAGAGTTCATGCCTCGCCAGGTAAGAGCTGTTTTGGCGGCACGTGGAGGGCCAACATCATATTAGACAGGTGGTCATAATGTTTTGGCTCTTCAATGTATAATATTACATTAATTCACTATTCGATAACGAAACTTATCAAAATTCCTACAACCATTTCGATTACATTATTTCCTCTCTTCACGGTTATGAATCAAAAATCATGATATATGAATGAAGTGAATATATCATGGTATGGCCGAGTGGTTAGCACGCTTGGCTACTGATCTAAGGGAACTGGGTTCGAGCCCCGGGTAAGGCATGGCTGTTTGTGTCGTTTTTCTGCTGAGGGCCTGCCATCCTCTCAGGCCTTCTACTCTGGCATATAAACTGACAGGCTCCTGTCAGACCTCTGTGGCAAGCAGCTGCTTGAGGGGGTATTTTTTTTTTTGCATCTACGGTAAAAACCATGATTATGGAATATGGTTTAACCATATTCACGGTGATATATACGAAAAGAAAAAATAAAACAAAAAAATACTGTACAAAAGGCTGCACTACCGCTTCGTATGCCTAGGGGCGCGTGAGATGTAAATCCAGATCCGGCCCTGAGAGCAACCGTAATGAATTTTATTTCAGTTATGATTTCTAGTTCCGCGTCGAAAAATTAACAACTCCCTATGTGGCCAACCGCGTAAAATTTTGCCCACCTCTGGGGAAAAGGCTGTGCCTAAAAAACATTCAATCATCATGTTCATCTGGTCATGTTTCACTTGATATTACTGATACTACAGGAAGGCGCAGTTCATTACTCTGCACAGTTTCATATATCCGCAATTTCCGAATATTCATAGCTTGGCTCATCCACAAGAATGAAGTAAAACCTTAATGAACGGATTATTAAATAACACATATCTTTGCAATATAGTTTGGAAAAAGGAAAATCATCGGAAAAGGCACCTTAGAATTTTTTTAGCTTCTCCCCGTTTAAAACTGCAGATTAAAAAAATTTATTAATAAGTTATTCGAGAATTTATAGTATACATTTCATACAAAAATGCGATTTCAGTAGATAAATTTTTTTCCTGTAAAGTTATGGGATACACCCTTTTTTCCCTCCTTAAAAAATAAAATATTATCTTTGTATATTTGTTCTAAGCTAATTTTTTCACTTGAAATTTGTCGGGAACACTGTTGATTGTTGATGCTGTAGGGTACTAGTTTGTCAAAACAGATCTACCCATTCTGGTAGATGATCTTAACGAGTTATCTATGTATCAAGTGAAAGCTCGAGACATCGAGAGTGTCATAGGTATAAAAAATTTACTTCCCATGCATTCTTCCCACCCCAAAAGAGGAGAAAAATGTTCCACTACATTTTCCCAACCAGAAAGCCAAGTATAACGAGATATATGTCAAATAAAAAATTGTGAAGTGGGAAGTGTTAAAAGCTACGTAAATATATTATCTCCCCCCCCCCTAAAAAAAGGGGGCGGTGACTTAATGCGCTCGATCGTAATGAATCATATGTCAGGAAAACTTAAGACGTGTAGAATAACATAGATATAACAATGCTAGTCAAACACACGCCAAAAGTTTGGCATGAAAGTATGCCCATTGATATTGTTCCCATTATTAGCTTCAATCACAGATTTCCACCGTTAATTCAGTTCACATTGTATCACTGCATTCACAAGGTACGCGAAGGCAGCGCCTCCAGAAATTTCGGACACTTTTCAAAGGAGCACTCCCGACCCACGGGAGGTAGGAACCCGATCTATTAGCGCAACAAAGCTAGAGCTAAGTGGACCCCCAAATTTACAACAGATTCTCAAGTAGACGCAGAACAACAGGGAAATCGACAATTTCTGCCACCGATGATGCCACACATGTCGCCCGCTATTCCATCCAGGAATTACGGCTATTATATAACATGATGACGATTCTTCTTCAAAGCAAGAGAACTGTTTGTTTTTGGTTGTTTTACCTCTGAATGGAACTTTTTGCACACAATGGGCTAAGTATCCAGGTCACAAGGACCCCTAAGGACCCAGAGAAAGTTGGAAAAGGGGACCCATTGGACAACTGTTAAGAAACAGATGGAAGTTTCTAATTTATATATTTTATTTGCATTACTATAACATGAGATCACGTACTGCATTCAAATTAACTTCAGAGAAACAGATAGAGCATCACGATTATTCATCGTGCTCTCTAACGTGCACAGGGTATGGATCTCCTGCACACGGTGTCACTGTTTTACGTCCCATCCGACGGACGGCGGCCTTTTCAAACTCATCGGTGTCCCCTTTTTGATCGAAAGCAGGATAGTAGTTTAGCGGAGATAAATATCAACTTTGGCATAGGTGGGGCTCGAACCGAGGAACTACAGATTACGAGTCTGGGGTATTACCGACTAAACCAACCCACGCCCTTCAAAGCAGGGGTAAAGATTGGGTTTTTCAGTAAAAACAGGTCTCCTACAAAGTTGCCCTAAAAAGCAAAATATCAGAGAAAATATAAGAAATACCTATCTTCCTATATGCACCCTAGAAAGTTAGAAACAAGAGCAAAACATCAAAACATGATATCACTTACTGCATTCAAATTAACTTCAGAGAAACAGTTAGAGCATCAAAACTCTTTTTTACCTTTCTTTAGGGTATACATTGGACGACAAGCATTTTTTAAAGTTTCTAATTTATATATTTTATTTGCATTACTATAACATGATATCACTTACTGCATTCAAATTAACTTCAGAGAAACAGATAGAGCATCAAAACTCTTTTTTACCTTTCTTTAGGTTATACATTGGACGACAAGTATTTTTAAAGTTTCTAATTTATATATTTTATTTCCATTACTATAATAACTATCCATTTTCCATGTAACCAGTAGCTGCTCTTTGATGTTTCACTGGCCACTGACTCGTGGAAAATAGTTTCTCAATCCGACAACAATAAAAATTGTCATGAGCTAACAAAACTCAATTCACGAATGCAATAATTTTAATTCTAGTAACATTTCTGCGTTATTACAATTGGCCAGGTGGTCCAGATGGTCTAATGTACGAGCTGATGTTCGTGGGGCTCTATCACCATCTGCGCTCTTTCCTGGACTATTCAATGTAGTTGCACCACTCATATACTTTGACATTCAAGATCCTGTCTTAAAAAATTCATCTGTTGGTTATAAGGGTTATTGAAAACTGATAATAACCCTTATAACCAACCAACTTATAACCATTGGTCCAAAGCTATAGAAATTAAGTCTATCTAAATAATAATCTTCATTCACACATTTTTTAATAACACACTAAAAAAATTACATCTGCTTAAGAAATCTTATTTCCACAGGCAAAAACAGCTTCATTTAACAAAATATAAGAATCGTCAATTTGATTTTATCAACTCTCATATGGACTTTTCAAATTATTTCTTCAGGATTTAAATTAAATAAGGTAAAACCTTTAACGGCGGATTAAGAGTCCTTTTTCGGAACTGCAATTAAACTATAACAGCTGCTTCAACTTGAAAGGATGTAAGCGGTGTAAAGAATCGTTCTTTAGTGTTTTGATCCATTCTTAGAGCAGCGATGTTGTCTAATATGCATTGTAAACATTAAAGAAATATTGATGAAGGTCAAACACAAAACACAATTTTAATCAATATCTCCAGTGTCATTTCTTCATAAAATACTTATTCAAGTTCTGGAATTTTGACTTCGACATACTATTGACGAAAGTGCCTAATTTGCCAAGCCACAATTACACGTGAGTAACCAAGAAACCTAATTCCGAGATTATGACATCATCATCATCATCCTCAAGCAGCCATGGGCTACGGAGGTCCAACCACACCGTGCAGTTTAATTCTCCAGGCATATCTGTCCTGAGCTACATCTGCTGCATCTGGCCACTGCACACCAATTCTAACAAGCTACTGCTTGACATTGCCTGCCCACCGCAACCTAGGTCTCCCCCTCTTTCTGAGACCTATAGGCACACTGTTCATAACCCTATTCGCCAATATTAATATCCATACGGGCAACATGGCCAAACCAGCGGAGTCTCTCTCTGCACAATATGCTGCTTAAAGGAGGTTGCAGACTCCTTTGCCTAACCACATCATTAGTTACAAAGTTGAACCACCTAATACCCAAGATACTGCGTAAGCATCTAGAATCAAAAGCATCTAGTTTCCTGTTATCTTGTTTACATAGCGTCCAAGTTTCACTACCATAACTAACCCTAGAAAGAACCAAACTATTATACAGTCTAATTTTAGTCTTTAGGTGCATACGCCTATTTCTCCACAATCTCCATAGATTCTTAGCATTGAACAATATCTTTAATTTGTAATTTTGGATTAAAACAATCGTTTCTTCTTAATAATTAAACCTATATTAGAACTCTAATAATAAAACAATTATTAGAACTCTCAACGGAAAACGACGAATAATTAAAACATGAGCTTAAGAAAGAACATGAACTTTGGAAGTGAAATAACACAGCGTAGATAAAAAACAAAAAATTTACCCCTCAAGCAGCTGCCTGCACAGAGGTCTGACTTTAGCTTGTCAATATAATATGCCATAGAGGAGTTCTGTGAGGAATTCGAGAACTCAGGAGAAAGAAAACGCAGAAAAGATAAATCCATATCTTATCGGCAGCTCGAACCCAGGTTCCTTTGCTCAGCATCCAAGCGCACTAACCGCGGAACGGTACATTGCGAATAATTACAGCATTTAATGTTTGTCATAACAGGCTTTTGCAGTGTCTTTCTTCACTGCAACTTTGTGTTAACTACGTTTGCGTCCTTTACAAACGATCATATTGCGCCGCAAATTGTTCTTTGATCACCAAATTAAGGCCATTAAAATAAACAAAATTTAGGTTCGGTTATTTTAACCTTTGCAAAATGTCTGCGAAATGGCAAAGTTATTAAAGTCCCAAGTCAAGTTGGGAGGAATTCCATTTGTTTACTGATAGAGGCAGATGATTGCCTCGAATCAAGCGCCAAAGTGTATTCTTTAGTAGGGTGACCAGATTTAAAGAAGACATTGGGACTTTTGAAAATTGTATCTGAAGGACTGAGGTTTCATCAGGGTGACCAGATTTCAATGAAAAGATCCGGAGGCACAAGGATCCAAAAGGCTCAGAGAAGGGTGGGGAAGGGAACCTATTGGACAACTATTAGAAGATGGGAGGTAACCTCCCGTTAATGTTATTCAATGTGTTCTTTAACATGCACAGGGTATGAATCTCCTGCACAAGGCGTCACGTCACTGCTTTACGTCCTATCCGACGACCTCTTCAAGCTTATCAGTGTTCCCTTTCTGATCGAAATCTGAATGATTGAATTTTGATGAAATTATGAATGTTAAAAAGTAACAATCTTTTCCATTTATAATATATTTCATACATTATTGCACATAATAATAACATTAATATCTAGTAGCAGAAAGAAACTTGAACGACATAGGTTAATTAACGAAAGTCACTGTTATTGCGTGTATTTTCCATATGAACAAATTTTCTGTAAAATATTTTCTGGCAAGTTTTGCACTCAATATTTCACAAGAGACACGAAAATTTGTTTTCACTTATAGTAAAATTTAGCGTGTTGTTCACTTTTATATGTGATTCCATTCATATTAAATTCATGTCTGAAAAAAACTGGATGGAGAGGGAAATTCTAATCCGGCGGTTTTCTTTACTGATTTTTTTCGTTCATAAGCTAAGAAAGTCGCGACAGAGCGATGTCAGATGCCCCATAGTTGCTAGATCTCCCATATTCGCAGGAGTGCTCAGTCGGTAGTGCACCAGGCTCATAATCTGTAGTTCCCAGGTTCGAGTACCAGCTGGGTAAGCGTTGAGATTTATCTCCGCAAAATCCTCGTCCACTGTCAGAAGGGGACTGCGATAGGCTTGGAAAGGCCGCCGTCCATCGGATGGGACGTTAAGCCGTGGCTACGTGTGCGAGTGATCCATACATACCCTGTGCATGTTAAAGAACACGCTGGTTGGCCTTGATGGGAGAATACTGTGTTCCAACAACTGTTTCAGTGCCCCCCCCCCCCCAATGTGACCTGGCATTTAGCCCATTGTATGCAAAAAAGGCCGCTCAGAGGTAAAACAACACAACAATGCAACCCACATTCGCAAAGCTGTTTAAAATTCTAAATCTCGTCCCGTTACAGGTTGGACTCAATTTTTTAACCCATCATTGGGTTATATAGGAGGAATTTGTCAGTCAACTATCTGGAGAACTATCTGGCACCGAAATCTATTAAAACAGAGATAAACTTAGAACAACGCGAATAGAAATTACGCATCAGCAACCATAAGTCACGCGTTGATGTCAGCAAGTAGAAGATATGCATTCTCCACTGGTATCCGCATGTATACCACCTATCATTATAATGATTCTAGCCTCAGTTTTTCAGTCATTGCGACAGAATATTATTCTATTAGTAAAAAACTGCTCAAGCTGTAGAGTCGATCTAATATTTAAAAAATATCAAACCGAATTCCGGTAACATTTATGTTTCGGGGACAGAGCCTTTAAAACGGAGGCGTAGGTCACCTTATTCTTTAGCATGTATAGAGCTTGATTACTCTGTGCATGGAGCTTAACTGAGAGTCTGTTTCCTAACTGAGAAAGGAGATAACGATGAGAGTACAGAGGCTATTGCCCTTTCAGTCGGAATTCAATCTTGTTCCCGTGTACGGAACAGTCATTCCCTGTGTGCGTTAAAGAACGCATTGGAGGAGTGGCGCCCATCTTTTTCAAGTTAAGGCAATAGGATTGGCAAATAAAATCAGCTCTCCGGCAAAGGTCGGTATCGATCTGAGAGCTTCAGATTAAAAACTGGCAAAATATCAAATACGCTACAGTGGCAAAGATTTTATATTTAATACCATAAATGAATAAGCTAATACGACTAAATTCAAAAATAAATGATATTTAACTAGAAAACAACGGATTCTGATTTCTATAATTTAAAAATGCAAATTTTAGTCTTAAAAATAATCCACTGCTGTCCAACTTTATATATTTATTACGAAGAAGTTTAAATAGAGAATATAAATAGCTACTATACATTGTATATTTCAGATTTTCTCTAAGAGAAAGTAACTAAAAATAAAATTTTTAAATAGCTGCGTAGTTACTACGACGTAGATAAGTATCCTGGAATATCGCTTATTGCGACAAAATGACTTCTAAAATCTAAAGGTGGAAGTATCTTGTTACGAAAAAATGCAAGCATATGGAAGAATACTAAAGACGAATAAGTTACGAACCACAAGAAAATGTCCACCACTGAAATAAGATAAGTTGGCCGAAAGATATTGCAGGATTGACCAACAATTTACGTCGCCAATACACTGCCGCCATCTGTTGACACTAATGTTTAATACGAGCATATAAAAGAACAAGGTTCTTTAAAGCGGAGTATCACAGCATTTTTAGGTCATATACTCCTTTTCGATTGTAAATATTATCGCAAATTCTAATTTTATATTATTCTTTGGGTATTATCAACTTTTCCTTAAGTGTATTGCATCAGATGTATCCACAAAAGTTTTAATAAATTTTTCAAGAGAATCAAAAACACTTGAAATTAATTAAAATTCGAAGTATAAAATAATAGCACTTGGATGCAGCACCCTAATTATTAATCACAGCTGTATTTATTTTTTCTCTCCGCAAAAAAATAAGAAAAAACGACATGATTTAATTCATTTCAGGTCGAGATCAAGTTTATTTTCTCGACTCGTACTCAGATATAAATTCTTGGGCTTATAGAGTTTGATCAGGGTTGGGCTGTTTTACCTCTGAGAGACACATTTTTGCACACAATGAGTTAAATGACCAGGTCACAAGGGTCCCAAAGACTCGGAGAAGGTTGGAGGGAGACAAACCACTGGACAGTTGTTAGGAGACAGATGGTAGCCTCCTGTCAAGGCCACCCTGCGTGTTCTTTAACGAGCACAGGGTATGGCTCTCCATCACATGAAAACACGGCTTAACATCCCTCCGTTGGACGACGGCCTTTTTAAGCCCATCAATGCCCCCCCCCCCCACGAGGACAGAGCTGGGTGTTTTGCGGAGATAAATCTGAGCACTGGCCAAGGTGGGACTGGAACCTGGAACTGTAGATTACGAGGAGCCTGGCGAGCAACTGACTGAGCCACCCCCACCCAAATTCCAAACGAAAAAACATCCACAATTTATTTACTCTATGTTCTTTCATTAATAGCTCCAGAGTAAAAATGAATTTGGAATCTCATTATAATTATTTGGAGATAAATAAAGTCATTTGGAAACCAAAAATACTAGAATTAGTAGACCGAAAAATTCTTGGGTATAAAATCATCCCAAACAATAAGGGCAACTCTATTCTAAACCAATGTAACTAGCATAATCGACAGTGTGCCAAGCTTGTAAATCTAAGTTCGCTGGTTAGAATCCCAACTTGGCTAGCATTAAACTTTTTTAGGACAATTCGCTCCCCGAATTTTTGTTATTAGGATATTTTACTACCTGAGACTTTTAGTCTTAAAAATGGCTTCACCATCAAAAAATAACTAACGGGTTCTGCTGCATGCTCGAGAGAATATGATTTTAAAAGTATGGTAATTAACAATCAAGTTTAATGACATCAACAAGAAATGTGGGAAAAATTAGTGGATGACCTAAAACGCATAACGCAACCTAAAGGCATAAACGGAATGTAAATGATTCTAAGCAGGCTCGGATCTAGAAAACAGAGGTGGAGGAGGGGGGAGGTAAATGACACAATCGAGCTGAAAAGAAGTAAAGGAGGAGGATAAGAGCCTGGATTTCCATCGCGGTATAACATTTTATTTAAATCCGGATGGAGTCGCATGAAAATCAAATAGGTAATGTAATTGAACATGCTCGAATTTTGAAAAAAAAAAATTGTGGGGGGGGGGGGGAGACGGTGAAATCCGCAACTACGAAAATTAAATTTGCCAATTACAGCAATATACTATAGTAGTCGCAAGCACAGTATTCCTCAAATCCTATACCAGGCGAAGCAGATGCCAAGCATTTTCATCCAGTTGTGGAGATATTCAAAGAATGAAGGTAGATGTTAAACAGTCAGCATGAATTTCGAGATTACTAATAACAGAAATACAGGATTCGAGAAAAATCGGAGTGCTCAGCTTTCATTAAAACAGAAAAAGGCTATTATACTATTTTTCTAAATCTAATCTTTCGAAGTTCGGAAAATAGTAGTGTACTCAACGGGGAAGTATTGAGTTAAAACACCTTGATAAAATACCTACTCTTGGAGAATTGAAAACATATTTTCCAGGATAGTCCCCGAAAATCATCGACTGCTAAAGCACCCCACCACCCACCTATAACGTTGAAAATGCTGATTAACACAAAACATTTTGGGTAATATGGAATACCTAAAACATATCAGTCATGTGGTGTAGTCAAGGTCTTATGAAGTGATATTTATCATTGTTCAAAACATGAATTTCTGTGATATTTTCCGAATTTAGAAATCTTACTTTTTTGCATTTTTAGATATGTCAGCTGAAGTAGTTAACTTCACTCAGGAAAACATTAATTCTTAAGAAGGAAAACACTGTAAATTTGTATGACTGAAAACTAAAGAATTACAAACCACTTAGTAAATATATCGTAAACCTATTTTCCACCGTGTATCAGATATATTCTCAAACTGGCAAATATAATTTCGTTGGTAACACAAAGATTGATGGATCAAGAACGAAAAGGGCTTAAATTTTAGCTTGCATTTTTTTGACTTTACATACCCTAAGATATTGCACTCGTACATGTCACATATTATTTTCCACAAAACTTAATTTTAGTTATTTTATTGTGTTACTAACAAAGCAGTGTATATTTAAATTTGGTATAAAGTTTATGTTTACATTTTTTCAATCCTCTCAGTGCAAAATTAAGTTGGCTAATCGAACTTTTTTTCAGCGCCATATTACAACTATTATACTTAAAGAAATTCTTCTTTGGTTAAATGTGTTTATCAGTTAAAAAGACATTTTTTCCTACCCTCATAGGAGAAGCAATGCATGTTGTTTCAATTCTTTTATATTAATCAAAAATAATTCTAAAGTTAGCATTCCCATGACATCACATAAGGGAAAAAGAATGATAAAAAATAAATAAGGAGAGAGTAGCATAGTATTTAAAAGTACTTGGGCAAGTGGCAATGCCTTCATTCACCAGAATTTTTTTTATGTCGATGTTTGTGTGACTGTAGCTAATATATATTTTTTATTCATATGCGTTTTACTAAGTCTTTGTTCCAAAAATTATTATAGCTTTTTTAACGCTCTCATATGGAAATTTCATGCACTACAAACTTTATGCAGTAGCAAAATAAACTAAGTGTTTCATTCTATATTTCGGTTTCGGTGAACACAACAGTAGGTTTCACCATCGGCAAGCATGGTCTCTGCATTGTTGGAATGCGAGAACATAACCACAGTTTCCAGCTAACCTTATTTCATGCTTGAACCATCGGCAAAGCTCGAGAACCGTAGTCTGAACGAGAAAATTACACCGCCCCCATTTTTTGGCAGGGCGCCCTTCTGACCCATGCCGCTGACTTTTCTGCACTAGATAGTGCCGAAAGAGATGACTAACGCTCACGTGATGACTGGGTCGAATGGTGAAGTCGATGAAAACTTTTAGTGAACTACTTTCGTGACACAGTTAAATCAGGATAGGATGATGCGCTTCAATTGATAGCATAACCGATAGTCTTTGTTTTATTTCGATTTCAAATGAAAAAATTACTAACTCTGAAAGTTATCAGTAGTGTTGATAAGTTTATCAAGAAAGGAGCATTATCCCATTTCTTGACAAATTGTTTGCTTACCTACAACAATAAATAACAGAAGTACAAAATGTAGTGGAATCTCAACAATTTCATTTTATATATACCCAGTTTTTTCACGTACTTCCTGTACGTGTGTAAGTTGCTCAGTAATTTAATACCTTACATCAATCTTGAATAAACTGTAATTCAGTGCTAGACAATTTGCTGAAAAATAGTAAATTTTATAAACCTGTCTTTATGCTTCACTTAAATAATTATGCACTTTATGTTTAAAAGTGGGCCCTTTGCTAATTCAGGCAATAGAGTTGCGACCTAAAAAATATTTGGAAACCCTTGTTCATATAATTTGGAAAACTTTACTAAATGAAAAAAAAAACTGAAATAATACGAATGAAAAAATTTAGATGTCGAATTAACGAGCTATGCTCTTTTTAAGGGCTACTCGTAAGAAAGTGTATGTGTGATGGTGAAGGGATCGGACTGCTACTTTCTGAAAAAGTCAGTATTTGGTTTTTATCTAATATACCAGTTTGCAAACTAGCTTTATTATATTAAAGAATGATATTCTATTATTAAATTAATGAAACAAAACTTTTCAGGGGAACTCAATTAGGTTAAACTTACACACTTTTTTCTTCCAAAACCAACTGATATATTACGATTACCTCTCGTATCATCATCATAGTTTGATAGTCTTACTGCTGAGAATTTTGCCTAGTTAGGAGAAATGGGCTTCAAGAAATCGCAAAGCTCAGAGTATCGGTGGTAAAGATTGGGTTGACCTCCGACAGGGATTTTTTTGCGCACAATGGTCAAAATGCCCAGATCACAAGAGCTCAGAGCTGGATAGGGAGAGTGAATCCAATGGACAGCTGTTAAGAGACAAATGGGAGACACTGTAGGTGGTGAAGAGGGGTGGGAGGCATCTGTCAGGGACAGATGAGATTCTCATCAAAAAGGTTTTTAGATACTCATTGGTGTCCTCTTTCTCACCATTAGAAGTAAAAGCAGAAAAATCTCGATGCAGGCAGTTAAAAAAAGAAAGTTGTCCTTTATTACATATAAGTGAAATGTTGCTGCCTTTCCTGTAAATAAATTTCGCACTTTCTTCAGTTGCTTGCAAAAAAAAGGCAATTTTTTATTAATTATTGTTCAACATTTAAAATGTGCATTATCGTAGGATTGGTACACTGACGTATTTAAGCAAATATTTCATTATCCGTATCCATAACGAAAAAACGTTGACTGATTTTTCGGTTATTAATCTGTTACGGTGGTACAATCAACTAAATTTTTAATCTATCTACAATCAAAACTGTAATGCTTAAATATTTTACAATATGATCAGAAAGTATTAATTATTTATCAGAGTAATGAAATTCTCTCTGTGGAGATTACAGTCATGATAAAAAAATGTAGTTGTGCGGTTTTTCATTTTCAGAGGTATTACAAAAATACTGGGCACCGCTAACTGAGTGTTAAGATTGGAACGCAACGCAGCAATGAAGAGTCGGAACACGAGATGACGTGCGACGGTCATTCACCTTAACAGCGTCAACATACAATGTCAAAGGCTAGAAAAACTCCTGAGACGATCATAATTCGCAGAATACTTAGATATTCACGAAGGAAAAAGGGTCAAAAATAAGTCTTGCTTTCACTATACGATAATTTAAAAACGAATTTATTTAATACCCACTATCGAGCCCCGGGTTAAGGCATGGATGTGTGTGTCGTTTTTCTGCTGAGGTCCTGCCTCCTCTCAGACCTTCTATTATGGCATATAAACTGACAGGCTCCTGTCAGACCTCTGTGGCAAGCAGCTGCTTGAGGGGTATTTATTTTATTATTTAACAATACACTTTTTTTTTAAATCGGACATCTTTAATTTACCCATTTTTTTTTTCATTTCCGTATTATGTATGCACTAAAAAGCTGTAGTAATAAAATTTAATAAATAAACAACTCTTGAAATAATATTTTACGCAGGTATATCTATCGTTGCAATTTTCCTTTATTTTTGTTTATTAGCTGCCAACCTGGTATTGGTATGCTATATCAGCAAAGGTTAAAACATTATGTGGTCACCATGAAAACCCAAGCATACACATCAGCAAGATCTAATAAATGATACAAAAAAAAACTGTTGGATCTACTAGTACTTATAAAAACAAAATTTATTGTAGTTTTTCAATTTATGATAGTTAAAAAAAATACCCCCTCAAGCAGCTGCTTGTTAACTGAATTAAAAATTCACACAACTGATTACAAATTCACATAAATTATTGGATTTCGTTAGTACTGTAATACACTACTTCTATAATCCACTATCTGAACAGATCTGGAGGCGGCGATACCTCGGCATAAAGCCAACAAAACCTTGAATCTAGAAATGCAGGTTGGGTTGGGTTGTTTTACCTCTGAGCGGCACTTTTTTGCACACCATGGGCTAAATGGCCAGGTCACATGGACCCCGAAGGCTCAGAGAAGGTTGGGGGAGGGGACCCACTGGAACAGCTGTTGGGAGACAGATGGTAGCCTCCCGTCAAGGCCATCCAGCGTGTTCTTTAACGTGCACAGGGTATGGCTCTCCCGCACACGGGGCCACGGCTTAACGTCCCATCCGACGGACGGCGGCCTTTCCAAGCCCATCGGTGTCCCCTACTGACCGTGGGCAGGGCGGGGAGTTTTGCGGAGATGAATCTCAACGCTGACCCAGCTGGGACTCGAACCTGGGAACTACAGATTACGAGCCTGGCGCGCTACCGACTGAGCCACCCCCGCCCCTAGAAATGCAGGACATTCGCAATAAAGAATAATAATCAAGTATAGATTTCAAACACCGATATTGCGGTTGTTGGGTTGTTTTACCTCTGAACAGCACTTTTTTTGCACACAATGATCTAAATAGCCAGGTCACAAGGACCCCGAGGGATCAGAGAGGGTTGGGAGAAGAGGATTCGCTGGATAACCGTTAGGAGACAGATGGCAGCCTTTTCGTCAAAGTCATTCAGCGTGTTCTTTAATGTCCACAGGGTATGGCATATGGCTTTCTCTCCCGCACACGGAACCGCAGCTTAAAGTCCCATCCGACAGCCTTTCCAAGCCCATTGATGTCCCCTACTGAAAGAAGGCAGAGTGGGGATTTTGCGGAGTTAAATCTCAATGTCGGTCAAGGTGGAACTCGAACCTACGTTCAACTGCAGTTTGCAAAACGAAATTTATAAACGATTCTGGAATTTGGTACTTACTGGTTCACAAAGCATCCTATGAGAGTCGACACTTTGCACCTACCTACTCTGTGGTCCAACACTGACTCTGTCCCAATTCGCCCCTCCCACCTCAACACCCACGCAGACGATATCAAATTCTTCCGGAGAGTTACAACTTTGCTTTTTTTTCTTTAGGCGTACAATATTTTATTAATCAAAACAAATCATATCAAGAATTCTTATTTAATTGTTTATTTACTAATGCATTTCAGATTCTTTTTCCCACCTAAAATACAGAAATAATTATGCAAACAACGTACGTTAGTTACGGTTAGGAAAACTAACAAGTATTAGTATAGTTTATGATAACTAACATAAACTGCTGTAGTAGTGTTGTTTTTATTTGAACGATTAATATTTTGGTATATAATAAATAAAAAATAATAAATACCCCCTCAAGCAGCTGCTGGCCACAGAGGTCTGAGAGGATGGCGGGACCTCAGCAGAAAAGCATCACAAACGTCCATACCTTACCTGGAGCTCGAATCGGGTCCCTTAGATCAGTAGCCAAGCGCACTAACCATTCGGTCACGGGACGGCTTCGTGTATATAGGGAACAAATTATTGAATTTCTGGAGCCCAATAACCAGTTGTATTTTTTTAACATTGAAATTAATGGGAAATTATTGTTCGATTTA
Organism: Ryuthela nishihirai; assembly: GCA_038380435.1. Lineage (NCBI taxonomy): Eukaryota > Metazoa > Arthropoda > Arachnida > Araneae > Heptathelidae > Ryuthela > Ryuthela nishihirai. The sequence continues at coordinate 6,594,385 of JAWZYU010000004.1, forward strand.
CGAATTTCGCATGAAAAAAAAATAACAGTTTTAGAGAAACGAATTACATTCGTAAATCGAGGGATGTTTGTATTTAGTTCATTAATCAAAACACAATGCAACCTCATGATTCAAATTTTCACTAAGCCTCCAGACTATGGGATTTGTAATATTGAATCTAAGTGGAGTACCCTCAAGTGGAAGATTGCCAAGAAAGTAAATTTTAAGTAGACATGTACATTTATATTATTTTGGAACACGAGATATACAATAATGTTTAAAATGGTGCAACCTATAGAAAGAAAAATATTGATGTAAATCGTTAGAACCATTTTTTGCAAAAATCGTCCTATGGCAAGTTGCGTCATAAAGTCCATATTATTAGGGAGACCTAGTTGTGATGGAAATATGTCTAAACACGAAATTTAAACTCCGTAACTTTAGGCATTAAGGTAGAGTCCTGAACAAGCTGATAGCCAGCACTGCGAAATTTTTTGATTCGGGTTGTCCTAAAAACGTGCTCCTAATAAAAAATCTCGAAATCAATTTCTTTTATGATCACGAAGCACGAGAAAGAAATTAAAAGATAACTAAATTTCTCGATCCCTTTTGGTCTGGAACCTTGCTTAATTCTGTCCTTTTACTGAAATTTTAAGAAACCAATGGTTTCCATCTATTCTAGTATGTCTTGCAGTCAAACATGCTAACCACAGAATTGGGGGAATGTGTATGTGTCATCTTATCATAGATGGAGATGTAATGTAACTTTGACAGTGATTAAAAGGAAACAAATACTGACGGTATTAGAAATAAATATTTTCATATACCCTACTATATTACTATGCTTCACCGTTTCAAATTACAAAGTAATTTTCGTAGAAAAATGCTTTATTGAAGTTTGTGTAAAATTAAATAATTTTCTAATAAAATTTTAAGCCAAAAAAAAAAACTAGAACTCATATCGCCAAATCGTTTTCAAAAAGAATGAAGTTTTAAGCAATTTTACGGAGTCCAGTTTCGGAAATTTTCCCCGACGGTCGCAACCCTGCTCAGATAGCAACAAAGTTCAGAGATGCGATAGCGTAAAATAGTCTTTTAGTGATAAGAGAAACAACTTCGGAAGTGTCAATCAATCAATCCAAATACTTTATTTTCAACACATTAGACTATGCATTTAGTATAATATAAACAACAAAAAAGCATTCGCTTATCTAGGTTGTTATAGTTAGCATTACTTGAAATAACAAAAAAAAAAACAGAAGAACGCATATCGCATCTGATGCATATGAGAATCTCGTTTTCAAAGAGAATGAAGTTTTTCCTTTACCTACTGTTTGATTCCTTAAAAGTTTTAATCTGAGCTAGCGGATGGTGGGAAAAATGCAAATAGTATTTCATTAGTGTAAATTATACGACATAAAAGAATTAGTCTTTTAATTTTTATATCTAAAAAGTTGCATTTCCCACACCTTTCTCAGAAAAGTAAATAGATTATTGTTGTCCATAGAATCTCTTAAAAACTACCACTAATTTTTCAAATTTCTATTCTATACATATTATTTGTAAAACTCAATAACTCTCTGCCGTTCCACATTTAGTAATCTGCAAATATATATATATTTAAATTACTAAGTGTTTGAAAAATGCGAATTATAATGTTCCATTAGTACCAATCAAACTAAAACAGTTATCTAATTATCATTTTCATTGTTTCCAAGGGAAACTTTATGAAATTCACATTCCACCACCAAAATTTCATATATTGCAATATTCGTTTGAAATTTTGGCTTTTTCAATCTTTTTCACCGTTAGAGGGCGCAATTATAATGTTCGAAAGATTCCAAAAGTGCGAATCAAAATATTTTATCCATTCCTATCTAACCCTACAAAGTTTTTTCATTTATCTCTAAAAACAAACAATTATCTGCTAAAACAAACACAAAAAAATGTATTTTCCCACTCTCCCTGGGTCTAAGAGGTCAATTCATTGTTAACAATGGAAACAGAATCCACATTCCACCAACAAAATTTAACATTTCCAACTTAAATACGACGTTTCCAATATTTGTTTGAAATTTTGGAATTTGCAAAGCTTTCCACTGTTAGAGGGCGCAATTACGATTTTCGGAAGATTTAAAAAGTGTAAATCATAATAATTTATCAATTTCTACCTAACCCAAAAAATTTTTTCATTTATCTCTAAAAACAAACAATTATCTGCTAAAACTAAAAAAGATGTATTTTTCCACCCACCCTGGGTCTAAGGGGTCAACTCATTGTTGGCAACACAAAGTGGATTATGACAAATTATAATATTCTCACATTTTCGCAAATATAAAAATGAGTATTTCATTCTTTCACTTAGTTCAATTCAAAAATAGATGGTGCAGCACAGATGCCTTCCGTGTCTTGCATCTTCATTAAATATCAGTAACTCTAACATTCAAATAAAGCAGTTATATAATTTAACTCCATAAGTATTCAATTAAGAATCGCGAACAGCACAACTTATACTGCAAAACTAAGCTTTTAGATATTTGAGAGCAGGAAAAGTCATTTATGTATAATTCACGTGGATTCTTCGAATTTCTATCGCAGTCATGAGAGAAATAGACACGTGCAGTTGTGCTGGCAAGAATCCTATCTTCGCTGCGCAATGAGCTAAATCTACATTGTTTGTTTACTAACCCCAAAAATAGGTCTCGAAACCATTGTACAAGCGCATGCTACATATGTGGTGACTGTTGCAATTCCTCTCACGGAACTAAACGGTGTATTTTTGAATTAAAACAATGCTATAAAGCATCTGTTGTAATTAATTTAAAGTGATAAAAGCTTCAAATTGTTGCGAAAAGATACATTAACGACTAATTGCTGTGAAAGATTTCCTAATTCTGCATTTAATGGCGCTATAACATACAACTATTCGTATCAACCGTAATTTTTGTTCAATACAATAAGCTCTTACACATAAACAAGGTCGCCGAGCTATTATGTGGAAACATTCACTGGCTGTAATCGTTGAACTGTGAAGGTCATAGAAGTTACAAAAGGATGAAGTAATTTGGTGACGGAGATAATCACGTAATACTTTCTACATCATACCTTATTGCAAAACACCAACTTGTCGTGCAGTAAAGTGGCAATTTCTACTGGATTGGGTTTTTTAACTCTGAGCTGCACTTTTTGGCACACAATGGATTAATGGCCAGGTCACAAAGACGCAAGGGTTTAAGAGAAAGTTGGGGTAAGGAGACACACTGGACAGCTTTTAAGAGACAGACGAGATTCCCATCAAGGCCATCCAACGTGCACAGGGTATGCTCCTGTACACGGATCCACGGTATAGCATAACATCCGATGGATGGAGACCTTTCCACGCATATCAGTGTCCTCTTTCTCACCGATGACAGGGTAGGGTTTAGGTTAGCGGCAATAAATCTCAACGCTGGCACAGATGGAACTCGAACCTGGGAACTGCAAATTAGAATCTTGTCACGCTACCGACTGAACAACCCAGGCCTGTTTCTTTATTCATTAGATACCTTAAGTGTAATTTCCTTGCGTACTTTTCATGTCATTTCGTATTTCGTTATATATTTTAGAGACACATCATCCTTTAATTTTGTGCGCCAGTCAATACAGTAAAATGTAGGTGTAATTAACGCCGGATAACAAATACTCAGTAAAACGAAATCATTTTCCGTCCCCTGCCAATTACTCTCAACCTTTATGTTAAAATTAGACCTAAATCAGTCGTATAAAGTGTTACAAGAAGATTTTTACACAGTCACCAGATTAACAAACTGATTTTAAATATTAACAAAACGAAAATAATGAATATTCACTCTACAGGACGCAGATTCACTTCAACTCCATTGCTCTTCGTTTCACGATTCATTTTGCCTAAACAACATAAACACGTCAAACTAGTCATGCTCTTGTCCACATTTAGAAGTAGTAAATAAAACACTTAGGTATGATAGTTGATACTAATTCTACTTTATAAACTTTTTCGCCCCAAGATACATGAGCTTACTAATGTACAAATCTACTGAGGAATCTATTTTAAGATACGGCTCAACAGTTTATGGGAATACATTTCAAACTTACTTGAACAAATTAACTGCCATAAAATATTCCATTTTAAAGTTGATTGATCCCAGCATTAAAAAGGTCAATTTTTCGAATAGTAAAAACAGATTCTTTCATCGTAATATTCTTCCAGTTGAAGTTTCAAATTTTTAGATTACAATTGTATATAGTTATTTTTCAGATGACCATAAACATGTAGATTGATTATGACATTGGTACACGACAAAAGCATAAAAATTTCTGTAAAATACCGAAAATTAAAAATAACTACGGAAAGAATACTAAAAATTACGTGATCCCTTTTCTCTTCAACCAACCTTTTTGCTAGTTCACCGAACCCACTATTAAAACCATAAGTAATTTCCTTCAAAAAATATTTAATTTATTCAAAATGTTATGCGCAATAATATCATCACTAAAAATTTAATTATGTATGGGAAACTAGATGCTTTTGATTCCAGATGCTTAAGCAGTATCTTGAGTATTAGGTGGTTTAACTTTGTAACTAATGATGAGGTTAGGCAAAGGAGTCTGCAACCTCCTTTAAGCAGCATATTGTGCAGAGAGAGACTTCGCTGGTTTGGCCATGTTGCCCGTATGGATAATTATAGATTGGCGAATAGGGTTATGAACAGTGTGCCTAGAGGCCTCAGAAGGAGGGGGAGACCTCGGATGCGGTGGGCAGACAATGTCAAACAGGACCTTGTTAGAATTGGTGTGCAGTGGCCGGATGCAGCAGATGTAGCTCAGGACAGATATGCTTCGAGAATTAAACTGCGTGGTCTGGTTGGACCTCCGTAGCCCATGGCTGCTTGAGGATGATGATGATGTAATGAATCCTAGTTCGACATTAAAAACCAAGTAAATGAGTTAATTTTTTACCCCTACGCATTGTTACTACTGACTGGAATTCCCCCCCCCCCTCTGCCGTCATAGTAGAGAGTTAAATTACCTCTCTTTCTTAAGCAGCATAGCCGGCAGAGAATGATCAAGCGTAGTTATAAAATGTTAAAAATAGGCGAAAATTCTAGTGAATGTAAAATATTTATCACTCATTTTTATTAATACACAATTTGATTCATTATTTAGTGTGATTTTCATCCTTTATAATTTTTGTCGTATATGTGTATTGACCGTCCCGTGGCCGAGTGGTTAGCGCGCTTGGCTACTACTGATCTACGGGACCTGGGTTCGAGCCCCGGGTAAGGCATGGATGTTCGTGTTGTTTTCTGCTGAGGTCCTGCCATCCTCTCAGATCTTCTACTATGGCATATAAACTGACAGGCTCCTGTCAGACCTCTGTGGCAAGCAGCTGCTTGAGGGGGTATTTATTTATTTTTTTTATGTGTATATTATCTGCAATTTTCATTTCTTTGCGATTCCCTTGTGATTGTGCTATTGTTAATCTGAAATAAAAGTATTTTATATGAAAAATATTTATCTCTGCTAAAAGATCGCTGATATGATTAAATTAGATTAAAAAGTAAATAACTGAATCCTCATTTAAGAATAAATGCATTAATAATTTTCATACTGAATTAGCTATAATAAATTCTGATTAAAACAATATTTCTTTAAGAATTTCTATGTACATTTTTTACAAAATTTTAGCCCATATTAAAAATTTTCTTTTCAAATCATGCATATAAAAACAAATTGAAAGAATATATAGCATACATTGTATTATGTTTCAAGATTAAAAAAATAGGCAGCAATTTTCTTCATGTTTTAAACTATTTTTGTTGATTTAGAACTTATATCCTGAATGTTGTAAACCTGATTATATTTATTTACCGTTACATTTAGAATTGTGCAGGTTTTTTTGTGAACAAATATTTTCGGCCCATGGTTACACATATCTTATATACTTTTTCGTTCTTTTTCTTCACGTTATTGCCATGGTGGATTATTGCGCCTGGGAAAGCAATTATTATTGAAATTTATAGTTAAAACTCTATGTATTAGTATTGATCTACGGTTAATAGTATTTAGAAAGCTAAACTGAGCTCATTTTAATGGGCGGAATTTTCGTGTTGCACATCGCTACCACACGCCTCGCACCGGCCTGCCTATAAATACAGTGATATGTACTTCGAAACACCAGGAGATGAACTTCAATTAGATACAGTATTTTGGGCCCACTATTTAACAGCCTAAGAGAAAATTTGTAGCCGGATACAAGTGGTCAGCAACAGGTAGCTTTAACGTGATCAGTAGTACCATAGCACGTTATGTCAAAGGCCATTCTTCCTCTATCTGTCGTATAGTGTGCGTTCTCAAGGCCTGGATTAAAAAAATATATGCTCGAATTTCCAATGTAACTAAATACATTGAAAATTTTATTTTTCAGTTAAGAAATGCGTTTTCAAAATACCAGAGTGTCAAATAATCAGGTTGACAGGTTAACAACCGTGGTGCTAAATGATACTTTTCAGTATCAAAACAGATTTGCTAAATGTTATATCATTTATGCTATTTCACAAAATGCCAAAAATTAGCGACAGACATTCTTGCCTGACTTTTCAAACCGGTCCTGAGTAACATAATAAACAAAAAAAATCCCAAAATAAATGCAGTCTTTAAGGTTTACGCCCTTTTAATGATTTGAAGGAACTACATCAAAAAGACAAGGTATTGGCTTAGATGGTAGCGTGTCTTGTTAATAATCTATAGTCCTGTAGTAAACTGATCGAGAACGATTTGATAAAAGTCGTGAACTTACCTGTCTAATCCCATATCTTGCGTATAGGTCGTATAATTTCTTAAATATCCAACACGAAGCTAGTTTCTTCTCAGCTTCTTATAGTATGTTTATATCGGAATGAAGTTGAGAACTGGAACACTACATAAACAGGGAGATGTAAACGCACGAATGGATGGTCGAAGAGTATGAAACCACGTGTTCACCAGACACCAACTAAAAATACAGACAGTACACACTCGTTACCCTTACACGCTGAACGAGAGCGTGACGGCTCCAAACACTTGACACCACTACTGTTCGTCAGTGACTTTCTGCCACGCCGGCGGCAACTCCGTTACCACATCCGGAACACAAATTTCCCTTCCCTGACTAAGAATGTTCTGCTCCTACTTGCCAGACGAGGTCCGAGTCGCAGTTCTATTTCACTGATATTTGACTGCACCATGTAGCATTCAAAGATCACAAAAGTAACAAAAATATTGCGTAACGAACCGCAGCAGATGAACTTCAGTTGTACTGGACTACTTAGTTTTATTTGGTGGCGGGCCAAAACTCCTCCTCCTCTAATGAGAGAGATGATTGGTTAGCTTCGAAATACATAACTCCGTGTGCACTTCTGGGTAAACCCCCGAATTATTTCGCGTAAGAATTTAGGCTTTGCTTCTCTAGAATGATTGCTGACTGTTAAAATGCATCACTTTAAGCTTATCCAATTGTTTAATCTAGTTGAGTGACCATTTAATGAATCAAATAGTGTGGGATGGATAACACAAGACTATTGTCTGGTACTGTTCCCCTTTAACGTCTTGTCTATTTATACCAGCTGGTTTCGTTATAACTCTCTCAGACCTCCTTGCCATTTAGTTCTCTGAGGAGAAAATTGAATTTTATTTTTACCGACTTCTACAAGCAACATTAAAATAACTAGTCGTGTTTGAACGTGACTTCAATTTCTTTTTAAGACCTGGGTAATGCATAACCATAACAGTAACCAGTGAAGCAGCATCAACCTTTGAGTTTTATATCAGATCATACATAGTATCTGACCCATTTTATGTGGAGCGATTCGGCATTCGTAATCTTTCGCTGCCTGAAAACAAGATAACCTAAAACTTGCCACTGTTCGGAGATTTAATGCTTAATTTAGAAAAGTAACAGAGCTGCAAAAATAATTAGAATTAAGAATTCGCAAAAATTATACTTTTCTGCATAACGTTCAATATTAATAATAAAGAAATAATTCATTTTCTTCAAAACTTCGTCTAAAAGAAGATTTACTATAAATGTCATTTCACATTTTAAGAGTAATTTTATTCCTTGGATTCGTTAAAAACATAATGGAATTAAAGCTACAGAGAATGTTATGCAAACTTTGTAACTTGCATACAGATATGGATGTTGAATTTTTATTATGCAGATTTTTCAGACAAGTGTATTTTTCTGCGGCAACATCAGGGCCAGTTGATGGCGGTGCGAACTGTTCATATTAATCAAAGATTTTCACTTACAAATGCTGCCAATGGTAAGATAATCTTCGTATTTATAAGATAATCTGTGGTCTGGTAAGATAAAGAATTTTTCAGATACATTGTACAAAAAGTTAACTTCGAAGTTTTAAAACAAATGAACTTTTGATCAAGAAAAGAATACAATAAAGCAAAAGTTCGTATTTTTGCAATTCTGATCAAATACTAAGAATTTTTAAACCAAAAAAAGGATTATGCTCTCTTTGCACCTAATCTCCGTGACTTTTCAAACCGGTCCTGAGTAATATGGCATATTTGCTGTTTCCGAACTAATGTACACCTAATCACTAACAAAATCACTAGAACTCTAAAAATAAATATGTCCTAAAAAAACCCTAAAATTTAAAATATATAATTATGTATTAAGAAATCAGAATATCTTATGTTCCTCGCTGCTAACATTTAATATAATGAAGATTCCTCAATTTTAGAGCAATAGACTAACTCCAAGAATTTTCTGACTGTTTACAAAGTCATGGAAAACCCGTGACCCCTTTGCAGTTTTCAAGTGGCCCGCGACTTAATGTTTTTTTCCCTATTTCTTTCATATTACTCATGTACCTTTTTGTAATGTTAATATTTAATATTTATAATCAATATTGTTAATATTAATAAATGTTAATGATTTGCATAAATCTCAAATACTTTGGTTATAAAAAATATGTAGTCTGCTCAGGGCATTGGACGGGATGGGGAATGGTTTCTACGCAATAACGAAGATTATGGCTCGCGGCACTCTGAAGAATCCTTGTCCGGCCCACCGATGAGAAAAGTTGCTCCTCCCTGGTTTACAGCTTTAGATCAGTAAAACCTTGCCCAGCACAATGGAAATAGTAGCAATAAAGAATAGTTACTTGCAGACCTTGGCCAGCTATTCTGAGACGTGCTTAGCGAAATAAATGCAGTCTTTAAGGTTTACGCGCTTTTAATGATTTGAAGGAACTACATCATAAAGACAAGGTATTGGCTTAGCCGGTAGCGTGCCTTGTTAATAATCTGTAGTCCTTAGGTTCGAGTCCCAACTTGCCTGCGTTAAGAATTTTCTCCGTTAATTTCAGTTCTGCGCTAGATGAAAAAAGTGATACCGATGGGTTTGGAAGAACACGCTGATTAGCTCTGACAGGAGGCTTCCTCTGTCTACTAACAGCTGTCCAGTGCCCTTAAGATCCTTGTGACCTGGTCAAATTAACCCATTATGTACTACAATGTAATTATGTAATACCATTATGTAATACAATGAATAAGTTTTTTAAGTTTATTAGAAAGTTTTAGGTGAAAAATACCTATTACTTTTACTACTACGAGTTTCCAACGATTTAAACGAAGTTTCATTAAAATTATTATTTTAGTTATATTAGAATATTAGTGAATATTTTAATATAACTAAAATATTAGAATATTTTGCCGTCCGTCAGATTGAACGTTAAGCGGTGACCCCATGTGCAAGAGAGCCATAACCTGTGCAAATTAAAGAATTGCTGAGTGGCTTTAATGCGAGGCTTCCATCTGTCTCATAACAGCTGACCAGCAGATCCCGCTGCCCAAAATTTTTTCGCCCTTATGACATGGCTATTTAGCCAATTGTGTGCAAAACAATCGCCGATTAGAAGTAAAATTAACCATCACAAAGACAAATATTAAATAGTGAATAATTTAAAAGTTTTTCTCTTTTCATTTCATTTAAATTAATACTATTGACGATTCCCGCCGCGGGTTCATTCACATTAATACTACTAATTATATATTGACGGCATATACAACCAAATTATACATCATTTCGTTTCTAAATCTTCAAAAAATAAGCTGAGGGTTCGATGATCGTTGTGAGTGCAAAATTTGGATTTAAATGGTCATATGCTGCAACTGAACGAAATTCTCTTACATGAGGAATATTTTTCAGCCGTTAAAATGTGCAAGGTCAGGGTCATGAATTTATGTAGTTTCTTTCCCAATCTAAATTCCGCGTAGAACTCAGGTGTCGATATTGGGGCGGAGAAAGAGATGACGCCCTTGCCAACTACATCGTGATATCATGAGTTTCATTGAGAACTTCCTCCTACCCTGGTAGTCTGACGTCTAATTGCGACTGTCCTTTCTGGCAACTGCCGCTTATGAGCATCCGGGAGGTTGACTAATGCGTCATCGGCATCCGCGCATTTTTTATTACTGTTCAAGTGTAAAAAAAAACATCACCACAGAACGAAACATTTGCAAATTTAATTAAAACACGCTTTTGAAAAAATCAGCAGTGTTTCTATATTTGTAACAAATAATTCACTAATATTTTAATATAACAAAAATAATAATTTTAACGAAACTACATTTAAATCGTTAAAAACTCGCAGAAAGACTGAAGTATATACATTGAAATAGGTACTTTCACCTAAAACTTTCCAATAAACCTAAAAAATTATTCATTGTATAACATAATGGTATTACATAATTACATTGTAGTACATAATGGGCTAATTTGGGCAGGCCACAAGGATCTTAAGGGCTCTGAGAAGAGGATTCACTGGACAGCTGTTAGTAGACAAAGGAAGCCTCCAGTCAGAGCTAACCAGCGTGTTCTTGAACGTGCATAGGGTATGGTTCTCAAGCATACAGGTAACGGCTTAAGGTCCAATCTGACAGTGTGGCCTTTCTAAGACCATCGATGTTCCCTTTTTCATCGAGAGTAGGGTGGAAATTAGTGGACATAAATCCCAACGTTGGCATAAGTTGGGACTCGAACCTAGGAACTTCTACCGACTCAGCCAACCCCAGCATTTCCTCTCCATGAATTGAAACGAGTTTTTATATCCCTGAACACCATTTTTTCTGCACAATGGGCTAAATGATAAAGTCACAAAGTTTCATAACAGCGTTGGGTTCAGCATTTCTCTATCTCATGGATGGACATCAAAGAAGCAACTATTCGTCCAATTTATTTTTAGTGTCTCGAATTTTGCTTCCTCCTTGTTCAATTTGCGCTAGATTCCCTCTGAAGGCAAAATGCAGTCTCCTCTCAAAGCTCAGATCTGCTGTTGAGGAGTGGGCTTTGTTAGAGCAAAATCTAACCACTGTTATTGGGCATCTCTTACATTATCAAAATATTACTGTACGTGTTTTCAGGATGTTAGGTGAGCAAAATCAATTCTAATGTTATTGCAACTTTCCAGCGGGCCTCAGAAAGGTGGAGTGGAATTAGGGAACAAGGGATCTGTAAATATACAAATAAACACCCATCCCTCAAATTACACCGTAGATAGGTTCTGGGAAATCACAGTATAAATCGAAACCGCACAAATGAAAGCCAACAACTTAAGGAAAAAGGGGAGATAGCCATCCATAGTAAATATACATATTACCTGAAGAAATAGACTTCAACAGTTATTAAAAACATCTGAAAAAAAATTATCATTGACGCAGCGGGAATGGAACTTACAACTCTCTAGATACATCTAGATCGCTCTACCTGTTAAATCACACATCAGACGCTAAAATCTTCCAGGATAAGACCTATAAATCTTTCACTGAGATGTGGCGGACCTTGCGCCATCAATACTTTAGGAGAGGTAACTTTTCCAATTGTTGCTAATGGTTTAGATGTTAATGAGTAGATTAATAAGGATTTAATAATAATGAACGCTTAAACGTGATTGACCTACTCATTAACATCTAAACCATTAGCAACAATTGGAAAAGGGACACAAGGAGCCCGAGGCTCAAAGAAGATTGGGCGGAGGGAACACGCTGGACAGCTTTTTGGAGACAGATGGCTTCTCTTCCCGTCAAAGCCATCCAATAGGTTCTTTAACGGGCGAAGGGTTTGCCTCTTCCACACACTTATTTACATTTCATACATTTTTCAAGAATTTTTACGAACCTGTAAAGTGGAGAGGAAAATGTTATACTACAGTGGAAATCCAATCCTCCCCCCCCCCCCCCCGTTTTTACATTTTCCGACTCGATTGCGTTTCTTGCTCCCCTTCCCCGGGCGGGGGTGGCTCAGTCGGTAGCGCGCCATGTTCATAATCTGCAGTTCCCAGGTTCGAGTCCCAACTGGGTCAGCGTTGAGATTTATCGCCGCAAAATTCCCCACCCTGCCCACAGTCAGTAGGGGACACCGATGGGTTTGGAAAGGCCGCTGTCCGTCGGATGGTACGTTAAGCCGTGGCCCCGTGTCTGGGAGAACCATACGCTGTACACCTTAAAGAACACACTGGATGGCCTTGACGGGAGGCTACCATCTGTCTCCCAACAGCTGTTCCAGTGGGTCTCCTCCCCCAACCTTCTCTGAGCCTTCGGGGTCCATGTGACCTGGCCATTTAGCCCATGGTGTGCAAAAAAGTGCCGCTCAGAGGTAAAACAACCAACCAACTTGCTACCCCCCCCCCCCCTCGATTTTTTCCTAGATCTAGGCCCGATTGTGTCGTACACCTTCAACTCTCCTCAGGTCTGACTTCCGCCCAGAAAAAACTGTCCCATTGTACGTCCCATCTAAATTTCCAAGAGGGAACCAATGACGTATTTTTAATAGAAGTAACTCCAGTTTACGTGGTGTGTCAAGGCCATCCAGTGTGTTCTTTAAGGTGTACAGCGTATGTACACCTTAAAAGAAAAAAACGTGGTAAAGAAAAAAAATCCTTTTCCCTCCATCACAATCACAAAAAGTTTACTCAAAAAATTTGTTACACGCAGCCTAAACGGAAGAGTACTGGTAATTCATAATCTGAAGCATAATCCTGAGTCTGCTCCATGAAAGTGTTGACAAAGGCATTAAAGAGCCACTTTATTTCATAATCAATGCATGGCTTGGTTAAAAGAGTACGACGATAACTTCACAAGAGTACTGTGAAGCGCAGTTATAACGGGTTGCTTGGGTGCTACTATATTCTGTCTGTAAAATACGAAAATAAATAAATTACACCTGACGCAGTAGCTTCACACAGAGGCCTGACAGAAGCATGTCAGTGTAATGCCATAGAGAAGATCTGTGAAGAAGGCAAGACGAAACAAAAAAGTAAATTCCACACTTTATCAAGGGTTCGAATCAACGTGCTAAAACCATTCGACACCGGAATGGTCCACCAAGCTAAAAAAAAGAAATCAAGCAATCGACCTTGAACTCCTTTTTTATGCTAGAACCATGCCCAGGGCATTAAAGTGCTAAGCTCGCTCCAAGAAATTTCATGATAAATGTTCCTTTTACGTTAATTTTTGTTTCCACATTTCCAATTAAAAATTTCAGTAATATTTCATTTGTTTTATAATTTTTTTTACTGTGCGTATCTATGTTTATATTTTATGAGTTAGAATTTTTTTATTGGGGTACCCTGAGGTTGTAGCTTCTACCCTGTCCCATTGAAATGCACGATACAATATTCTCAGCAAACGCAGTTAACACGGAACTCTAAAAACCCATCCACCGTTTTAAACGGGGTTACCAGCATAGTGTTGTTGCGAGTTTCTAAACAGAAGCGAGGACGTTCGGGAGGAGAAAGAAACATACAGATTGATGTACAAATTGGTTCTCCTGACTGGGATTCGGACCTAGGTCACCCAGAAGCATGCCGGACGTCTTAACCGCTAGACCACTGAGGAGCTGACCAACTGTCCAACTAAGTGACATATAAGCTTTCCTTTTTTGATTCGCCAGTGGCACCATCTATTATCAGGATTGGGCAGCCAAGCCGCCACATATTCAATGGTAGTAATATTTGTCGCTCACAGCGTTATATAAACTATTCAGTAATAAATTATGACAGGTAAAGTCCTGTAGACCAGGTCCCCAGAAGCCCAGCATGCTTCTGGGAGACTTGGCTTCGAATCCCAGTCAGGACAACCAATTTTTTTCAACTCATTTTTTCAAGTGTTCCTTGCCTAGAGGACTTTTCCTGTGATAATTTATTACTGAATGTACAATAAAATTAGAAGGAAAGAGGGTCAAGTGATCTGATTAAAGGAAAGGCGTTCTGGCTCATATATATATATTCCCTCTGTTTTAGTGATTTTTATAAAGATATTCTAAGGGTTCAGACAGGGTAGAAGCTAAAACCCAGTTTCAAAACTCTCTGTACAAACTTCAATGGGAGATATGAAACACCAAGACAACCTTTTCGTCTATGAATGTATGTCTGCTGACATAACCCTTCGGTGCCAGTGGGCACTGACAGAAATATCAGTGGAGCTGGTACATAAATGAATGGAAACAAGTGTGAACAGCATGTTTATTTAAAAAAGGTGATCAAAGTTGTGACCGGCAACAACATTGCATGCATGACAGCATCAAAGCATTGATTGCTGTACATGTTGAAAGATTCAAGGAATTTCGCGAACAGTTGCAGCGGTGACAGCGATTCTTGCGACGAGGTCTTCATCTAAGTCAATGCGAGTCTCGTACACGAGGTTCTTCGTGTGTCCCCCGTCGAAGAAATCAATACATGTTAAATCGGGTGATCTTGGTAGCCAGGCGACGGGTCCACCCTGGCCTATCCATCAGCCCCCAAAAGTGACGTTTAGATAATTCCGCACATCATTACTGAAGTGTGCTGGCACCCCATTGTGTTGAAACCACATTCGTCTGCGAATAGCCACGGGAACATCTTCCAGCAGTCCTGGCAACCTTTCTTCAAGAAATACCCGATAAATCTGCCCGTTAAGTCAGAGAGGCAGAGTTCCCCCCCCCCCCCCCAATCAAAATGTCATGGATGATACCCGCCCAAACATTGACGGCGAACCATTGTTGATGACCATGCGCCATTGCCACATGTGGATTCTCATGCATCCAAATGTGAGAAATGTGCACATTAAACACACCCTCACGTGTGAAAGATGCCTCATCTAAGAAGAGTGCATGAGCTGGAAAATCAGGCCACTGCAGTCTGCTGCAGAAACCAGTGCATGAATTCCACATGAAGAGGGTAATCCTGAGGCTGCAATGTCTGGACTCTCTGACGATGAAACGGATGTAACTGCTCTCGTGCAACACTCTCCACATGAGGGCGTGGTTCACACCAAGGCTACTGCAACAGCTCGCATGCTTGTGCCTGGATTGTCTTAATCCGCTGTAGGATCTCTTCTTCCATGTCAGGAGTGCACATGGTTGTCTCCCGACCAGTGTCATGCATATTTGCATGGCATGTTCCAGTTTCTTGAAGTTGCTAGTGCAGACGCACAAATGTTTGGTGGTTTGGCACATGTCTGTTTGGGAAGCGTTGTCAGTACAACCTCACAGCAGCTCTTCCATTTTCATTGGCAGCGCCATACGCCAGATGGATGTCAACCATCTCAGCAGTCGTAAAACACTCCATGTTACACGCAATGTGTCTGATTTACGAATGCCGATGGCAATCACAAGTGCGTTCTCCATTGCCACTTCGCCTCTCTAGCTAATTGCAGCACCTCCAAACAGTACACTCTAGCACCAAAGGGATACATCAGTGAACATACATTTGTAGACGAAAAAGGGTTGTCTTGGTGTTCCCTATCTCCCATTGAAATTTGTACAGAGTTTTGAAACATCCTGTATATGTAAGTACATATTTATTTCATCTCTGTTCCAGTTATTAAAATACTCATGATGGAAACATGCTACTCAAGATCCATCCCAAAGAGTGTGCTCCCATTCCTCTTGTGCATACCTGCCGACGATAATAGAATAATACCTGTTCAAGAAATTAACATAATATGCTTACATATTCTGGTGCCCAAATATCCAAATAATTCGCAAAGTGCTATGCAAATGCAAAAATTACTTTAAATCTGCAAAACATTCTTCTACAAACATTTTACTTTTTGGTTGCTGTGCAAGTGCAAATAGTAGTAATGCAGTTCAGCATACTGGAGGCGAGGCGCCAATAACTTGAGCTTTTGAGCATGTTAAATATATATCATCATCATCATCCTCAAGCAGCTAACTTAATGGGCTATGGAGGTCCAACCAGACTGAACAATTTAGTTCTCCAAGCACATCTGTCCTGAGCTATATCTGCTATATCTCGCAACTGTATACCAATTCTAACAAGGTTCTGTTTGACATTGTCAGCCCACTGCATACTAGGTCTCCCACTCTTTCTGAGGTCTTTAGGCACACTGTTCATAACTCTATTTGCTAATCTATAATTATCCACACGGGCAACATGACCAAACCAAAGGAGTCTCTCTCTGAACAATAGACTGCTCAGACTCCTTTGCCTAATCTCTTCATTACTTATAAGGTTAAACCACCTAATACCCAAGATACTGCGTAAACATCTAGAATTAAAAGCATCGAGTTTCCTGTTATGTTGTTTCATTACCATAACTAACTATAGAAAGAACCAAACTATTATACAGTCTAATTTTAGTCTTTAAGTGTATACGCCTATTTCTCCACATTCTCCATAGATTCTTAAAAGTCCCAGAAGCAATCCTATTCGCCTGTTAATCTCGTGCTGCACATCACTAGTATATGTTATATAACTCCCAAGATAATTAAATTGAGACACTTGTTCAAGAGTGCAACTATTCAGATTAACTGAATCACAGCCTGCCTGACCAATTTTCATCACTTTAGTTTTCTCTCTGTTTATAACCAAACCTACTCTACTACCAGTTTCATCAATAGCTCGAATGAAAGAGTTCATCTCATCAACATCATTAGCCAACAAGACCAAATCATCTGCATAACCTAAATCAGAAATTTTGAAATCTCTAGACAATTCAAGCCCAAAATCTTTCCCTTGCAAATAATTTCGCATAACACAATGAATAACCAAACTAAAGAGAAAAGGGAACAAAATGCACCCTTGTCGAACATCAGAAGCTATGCTAAACCAATTGCTACAAGCCTTACCAACTATCACACATGACTCAGTGTTGTTATAGAGAGCTGGTATGCCATACGATCTCACAATAAACCACAAATTATGACGATCAGCAGAGTCGAAAGCCTTTTTGAAATCAACATAGCTAGCAACCAAAGGTTTCTGAAACTGTAAATATTTCTCAAGAATCTGCCTAAGTGAAAATATCTGATCTATACATCCCCTACCATTTCAGAACCCACATTGCTCATCAAACAATTGATTGTCAACCAGATTCTTAATTCTATTAAGCACAATCATGCAAAGAGCTTTACCTGGAACAGAAAGTAGGCTGATACCCCTGTAGTTATCACAAGAACAGCAATCACCGTTTTTACAAACAGGAATAATAATAGCTCTGGTAAAATCCTTACGAACCATGCCTTTATCATAAAAGATATTCAAAAGTTCAGTCATCCACGTGGTAATGTAAACATTCCTAGCTCTAAGCATTTCCGTACTAATTTCATCTACCCCTGGCAATTTATGGTAGTTTAAGTTTAGAAATTGCCAAACTAACTTCAGACTGTGTTATAGAGCCAACATTAAAGGCAGTAATGCATCTATCATCATTACAAACAATGGTAGACGAACTAACCACATTGTTTAGAACATCAGTGAAATACTCAGCACACCTAGCCAAGACAGAATCCTCCCCTTCTATAACCTTACCTTGTTTATCCTGCAATCCTTGTATGCCTGTCCGTTTTCTACCACATAAAACATTAACTATCTGGTACAGCTCTCTGCTGTTGTGCTGTCTAACTGCTTCCTCAGCTTTGTCAGCCAAGCCATCAAGCCAAAGATTCTTATCAGTAGCTAACTGATCCTTTACACTTTATTAAGCTCTCTGTAATCCTTTCTATTAGGACTAGTAGGGTACTGATTAAGGACATTCCTGCAGTTCCTTCTTTCTGAAATAAGCTCAAGTGCCTTATCACTTAAATAATTCTGTCTCCTCTGTTCCTTTTTTCCTAAAAGAGTACTGTTAGTTTCCAAAAAAGCTTGTTTAAAATGGCCCCATTCTTCCTCAACTTCAGTATTAAGCAAACCATGACTGTCATAATGACTAAGTAACCGATCATGGTAAGCTTTAGCTATAACTGGGTCTTTCAGAGCTTCAGTATTAAAGATAATTTTTTTAAATTTAGCACAACACTTTTTAAGTTTAAGTTGCAAGACACTTTTAACAAGGTAATGGTAGCCAAGAATGTCTAAATTAAAACGGTGGAATTCTTGTGTGAGGACATCAAGAGAATAAACTCTGTTCAAAGTCCTCACATTCCAACTACCTATGATGAGAAAATGGTTAGTGGAATGTTTAAAGAAACTATGTTTATTGAGAGTGGGAATGCCGACAATATCAAACAGCCCCCTATTCGCAGGCATGGGGCAAAGACCCATTCCTCCACTACTAAAGGCTGAAGCCATCAATGCTAGAAGACTTCCTCCAATGTATGACTTGACGATGCCCAGAGAATCAAGAGTTCAGGTGCCTGTGATGGCCTCTGGTCAGGTTGGTTGGTTGTTTGGGGTTTAATGGCGCATCGGCAACAAGGCCATAATGCGCCAAACAAAAGACAATATAAAAGATAAAAGACATAGAACCCCATAACCAAAAGTTAAAATACATTGGCAACATTGTAAAGTGGTAAAATAACAAAAAACAAGTGTATATGAACAGAGTAAAACAACTGTAGAAATATGAAATAAAATAAACCCAGGTGTAAGAGACCTGGGGTAAATAATGCATAAACTTAAGGTAAAATCAAATTCGGTTAAAATATCCACAATATTGCAAAAAGGTAAAAACTGAAGATAAAATGCAATGATCAGATAAAAGATGTCCGAGTGTAAGAGGCTCGGACATAAAATTATGGAAATTAAAAATCAGACGTCGTTCAAAGTTACCTCTGGTCAGGATTATCCACCAGCTGATAAAACATATCTTGTGAATCTATTCATTTGGGGCTGTCAACTCACAAACAAACAAAAAACACAGCGGAAGATTCTCCCTCCACAGAAGCCCACCATTGCAGCAAATTCAAGATCCATAATCAAGCTCAGATCCATAATTCCTTGGTATATAAGGTCAGCACCAGAACCCTGTGTGGTTGACCACTCTTCAGCAGGGTAGAAAAAAACGAAATAGTTGGCCAGATCAATAGGCCACACTGATCTGGCAGCCCTTCCGTTCCCTTTCACAAAAGAATATCTCTTTTGAAAGGTAGTAACAGCTTGCATCACGGGAAGGCGGGGCCGTCATTAGGTGCTAGGTCTGGCCGGTTCTATTCATCATCACAGGGGATTGGTTCGTAGCTCTCCTTCTAGTGACTACCTAGCTACCATATAAGTGGTTTATTTTTATTATATTATATTATGTAATATGCATTTTGGAAACCTACATTTCTCCCCTTTCACAACCAACTGATTAATACCATTTATGTTTTAGAAATTTCAAAGAAATCTCATATCTGAACTTGCATTTAAATTCCTCAAGATACCACTTTTCAGACTATTGAAAAAACGAAGCAAAGAGAAAACTTTTCTCGTTTTCATGACGCAATCTCTAGTCCAGGAAAGAGAGTACCAAAAGAAGTATAAAAACGTT
The DNA here is from genome assembly GCA_038380435.1 of Ryuthela nishihirai. NCBI lineage: Eukaryota > Metazoa > Arthropoda > Arachnida > Araneae > Heptathelidae > Ryuthela > Ryuthela nishihirai. The sequence goes on from JAWZYU010000004.1 coordinate 6,614,128, forward strand.
CCATTGCGCCAACGCTATTGTGGGTTGTTTCATCCGTGCGATAAGCGATCCTTGTGAGTTCCTGGCTTTCCAACAGAGACAATCGCTCACAGCTGTCAACAACACATGGTCGGCCGTCATGCGTCTGCTGACTTGGAAAACACTCTTCCCACACGCTGCTTTATGTAATGAATGTATAGATAGAACACGTGCACATTTAATGCATCGTGTTGTTCTAGCGATGTCGGCGAAAGAATAATTTCCCCAGCACCCTTCATTGGCTCACAGATCTGTTTAGCTTTTTACGCTCCGCTCACTACACAATTCTTGACTCTCGAAGTATGTTAAATGTTGCTACTCGAGTTATCTCAACCACGCGCCTTTGAAGAAGTCTTTTGTCTTCGACCACAGTATTCAAAAAAGATGCTAAGTGTTTAAATATGAACGATATTACGGAAATTAATAAATGTAAGTTGCAATGAAACCACGACAACAGAACAGAGGACACAAATCAATCTTATTACATCACTTTACATTTTAACTCATAGTTTAGACATTATTGCTTTTGTTTTCCTTCGTACGAGAAAGAAAAATATCATAAATAAGCATTTGTAAGAAAAACTGGTACACGCGGTTTTGATATTTCATTTGGCATATCCCGGCGCAGTAGCGTATTTTGTAAACGATTTTTTTTTTTTTTTTTTTTTTTTTGGGGGGGGGAGGGATTCCATTTTTTAAAAAGATTATAACGTAAGTAATCAACATCTAAATATTACAAAATGAAACTTAATAAGTAAATAAAGCCAGTGGTACATTTGCCTCAATGCTTAATAGTTACTAATTTCCAAAAGCATAAAACTGCAAATTAATTTTTTTAAACATATACACTGGGGGGGGGGGAAGTGAATCTCTCTTAAACACGCCACTGCCCCAGCACAATCTTATCTTCATCCAGTAACTGGAAAGGTTGTGTTGTTTACTCCTGAGATGCCTTTTTTCCTTCACAATGGTCAGACCACAAAAACACCGAAGGTGGTGATAGAGAACATTAGGGTCTGAGATCCTCTCCCCACATACACAGTCAATGCATTCAAGGTCCGTATATGCAGGGTAAGATCTAGGGGTGGGAGGACTCCCCTAGCTCTCTTCATAAAAACAACTTCTTGAGTAAAATTATTATAAACATTAAGAGCGATACATTAATAACAGGAGGAGAATATCTAAAAATAGTCAAAAGTTTAATGGTGCTTATTTTCGAATTACAAAAGAGCTTAAAATTATAATCAAAAGAAATAATTTCTTTTATTTTATCAATTTTTTCACAATTACGAAAAAAATTAGAAATTTAAAATATGACTGAGCCCGAAGTCGTACGGTATTTCGAGCCGGAGCTCATATCTACAGCGCACAGAATTCAGCTTAATTTCTCTGTCGATGGACAGTACTTTCTCAAAGCTCATTGGAAGCCGCTTTTTTAGCGAGTAAAGGGAGCAAAAAAGTGAAGAAACCTAAACACTGCCACACCTGAAACAAATAACTACGAAACTAAGATTATATACCATGCTACGGATCAAAAATTATTGTTTCAATATATCGCCTGAGGCGAGTATGAAACGTTTTTCAACGAGAATGAAGTTTGTATTTTTCGACTTTATCACCCTCTAATAGACGAAATTCGAATCAATGGATGATTCGTAAAACGCAAATATTAATATTTTTCATTACTTTTTATTCTATTGAACATGAGATATGAAATACCTGACAAATTAGCAAAATAATGGCTCTCTGTAATATCACTGAGTCATGTCAGAGTTGGTAAGGTTTGTGGCATTGATTTAGCATTGCTACTGGAACTTGACAAGGGTGAATTTTATCTCCTATTCTCTTTAGTTTGTCCATTGATTATGTTATGCGGAATTCTGCAAGGGGAAGATTTTGGTCTTAAATAGTTGACATATTTGCATATTTCTGATTTCGATTATGCTATGATTTGGCTCTTTGACAAAAGAAATTGATGGAATGAACTCTTTTATTATGGCTGTTGATGAGAGTGGTAAGAGTACGATGGATGATAAACAGAGAATATTGAAATGATGAAAACTGGTCAGTCAGGTTGCACTTCAGTCGTTATGAATGGATGCACACTTGAGCAAGTGTCTTGGCTTAATTATCTCAGAAGTTGTGTAGCAGATACTGGTGATGTGTGGCATGAGATAAACAGAAAAACAGGGACTGCTGGTGGGACTTTTAGAATATATGGAGATTGTGGAAAAGTAGGAGTACACACTTCATGGCCCCCACAAGGGGAGGGGGGCTGACAGGGCTCTAGCATGGGGGCCCAGGATTAGAGGGGCCCGGCGTGGCGGGTCGGCCAGCTAAGTGAGATGAACAGAAGACAGAAAGTAACTTTATAAAATATTGACTTTTGTTTTGTCCATCCAAATAAAATTAATTATTTTATTAGGCACATTACATTATCCTCTCATCATACCGACTTTTTGTTTCGTCTTTGTGATTTATCGCCATTCATACTCTTATTTATGCCAATGGACAACACGTGCCTGTTTTGATATATTTAAAAAGAAAATCAATCGCTTTTTGATTTAAAGCTCAAATTTGCAAACACGATTAAAAACGCGGCACGTGACAAAAAGCGATTACCGGGCAGGCAGTGTCTTTGAACTTTGTAGGCGCAGACTTGCACAGGTGGACAAGGCAAAATGAACTCTCTACACCGGGCACACAATTTATTTAGACTGCAACACAGGCGTCTAGCAGCTTCTTTTGAAAACGCATTTCATTGCCATGCTCGAATACATGGCACAGACTTATTCTACAAGACTTGAGTTGGTTTATTATGATGAGTTAAGAGTTCAGTAAAGTGTGTGTGTGTCTGTGTAACGTATGTAGAAACATTGTACTGATAAGAAATTTATTAGGTTAAATTTATTACTCTAAGTTACATAATATGATAACTTTATAAATTTCCAACGAATTGCAACTGTAAGCTAAAAGTTTAATCCACAAAAGATTTTCAGCATTGCTTAGTGTTATTGATCATTCATCATGAAATGCATGCAAAGAAGTAATAGTTTTATTTGTAAAAAAAATTTTTTATTTTATTTATAGAGAAGCCTATTTCATACTACTATTGATTTTTAATGTTTGTTTGTTTTGAAAATTTGACCGCTTTTCGGATGATGCTTGCTGACAAAGAAAATTAACCACCCTCTTTGATTTTTCCGCAAACATAACATGCAGTATAAAAAGACTAACTTCTAAGCAAAATCTTCATTCTTTCAATGACTGCCCTGCCAGTTGATAATAATTTTATAAAGCTACTATTTGTGAGGGGGGGCCCCCGCCAAAGAACTGGCCTGGGGGCAAACTTCACGATGTGAATACCACACTTAAGGACAACAGTTAGGTCTTATATTAGTGTGGTCCTTTCTAAAATTTGGTATGGCCATGAAACTATGCCCCTTGCAAACAAGATAATAGGAATCTTGAAGGCTTTGATTCTTTAGCCATCCTGTAGTCAAGTAGTTAGCATGCTTGGTTACTGATCAAAGAGTTGAGAATTCAAGCCTTAGGTAAAGCATGGATGTTTGCTGTTGTCTTATCTTCCTCACAGATCTCTCTAGCATATTAAACTAACATGCTCCTGTAAGACCTCTATGGCAAAATGTTGCTTGAGGGAGTATTTATTTTATTCTAAATCTGCGGCTCCCAAACTTTTTTGTGCAAAACACCCCCTTTTTCAGCTGAATGACGCTTTTTACTTTTTAATACTCCCCTTGTAAAAAGATATGCTAATCTGCAAAGTATTTGATATTCTATTTAATCTATTTTAAAAAAATCCCCACAGGTTTCTTAAATATCCCCTAGGGAGTAGTAGTGCCCTCATTGGAAACCACTGTTCCAAACGTTTATGCAGTATCTTGGGCATTAGGTGGACTGACTTTGTAAGTAATAATGAGGTTACACAAAGGAGAGATTAATGAATAGTGTTATAACAGTATGTCTAAAGGGCAAACTTAACTATATATACTATAACAGTTTGCCCAAAAACAACAAAAAGGCAACAGAAAAGGAGAGAACTATAATGAGATGGTGATCAGTATCAAACAGGAACTTGTTAGAAATGACCTACAGTGGCCAAATGCAGCATCTGTAACCAAGGAAGACATGTTTGGAAATCTAAATTACAGTCTGGTTGGACCTAATGTAGCCCATGCAGGGCTGGATCTACAGGGATGGGCCAAGGGAGCCATGACTTCCCCCATTTCAGAATACTAGTAAGGGTAATAACAGAGGCAAAAATGCAGGGGACGGCAAAGATATTATTAAATATTTATGTTTCATGCATTTTTCAATAAATTTTTACTGCGTTTAAAATTTAGTCCCTTTCCCCCACCCCTTTTTATATTTTTCGGGCTCGATTGCATTTCTTACCCCCCCCCATCCCTTCTTTTTTTATTCTAGATTCACGCCTGAGTCCATGGCTGCTTGAGGATTACGTACGCATATGTGTAATAGCCACGAAAACCAAAACTATTGGGAGATTCAGAAAATGCAAATCCTAATATTTCATTAATAACTATCAAACTCAAAAATAATTTATTTATCTCTAAGAACAAACAATTTGAATATCTAAAGACAAACAGCAAGAAACTGAAAACAATAAAATTGTTTTAGAAAAGGAGCTGACTATATACACTATAACAGTTTGCCCAAAAACAACAAAAAGACAACAAAAAAGGAGAAAACTATGATGAGGTGGAAAAAATGATATATGGAAATGAATATATGAAATATGAAAAAATATGTGTATGTGTAGAATATATAACATCAAAATCATATTTTGTTAATTAAATGTAATAAATATATATGCAAATCACAGTATATTACATTTAAGGAAAATTTACCCAGATTTGGTTGGTTATTTGAGGTTTTATGGCACAAAGGTGACTAAGGCGATGATGCGCCAAATGAGATGAAAGGATAAAAAGAAAGATCTAAAAGTGAAGCAGACCCACAACCAAAGTTAAAATCAAGTGACTAAACAAGAACAAATACAGGTGTAAAATGTAAAATAGCAAAAGGCATAAAAACTAATGTAAAGCAATAACAAAAGTAAAATACAAAAATTAATAATGGGTGTAAAGGACCCATAGTAAATAGCAACAAGAAAAAGCTCACAGATGGTAAAATATCTGGTAAAGCATAAAAGATCGAAAACAGAGGTTAAAAGAGAGTCATTAGATAAAAGATGGCTGATTGCAAGGAGCTCGGCCGTAATATTACAGTAGTTAAAATATGTACTATGTTCGACGGTGAAAGCAGGACAAGCGAGTAAAATATGTTTCACAGTTAAAATGGTGTCACAAAACTCACACTTAGGTTCATTGTCTGCCTGAAGAAGAATGATTAATAAACAAATGACCTAAATGGAGCTGAGCAAGTACAACTTCCTCCTCGCAATTCCTGCAAAAACAAGACTACCATGGTTTGACAATGGGCTTAATCTCAAAAAGCTTGTTATTAACCTGTTTAGACCAAGATCTCTGCCACTGTGCCCGGAGCTTGGTGGAAAAATGCTGCCGGAAGTCCAAGTATGGAACTGACAGCGGACAGTTGGATAGGGCTGACTTGGCTGCAGCATCTGCCAAGTCATTGCCCCTAATCCCAATGTGACCAGTCACTCAACAGAAGAGAACGGTGGTGGTGGCTGCCAGATGATGGAGCTACTGGTGGACATTGGAAAGAACAGGGTGAGGCTGATGCCTCACTGAGATCAAAGCCTGAAGAGAGCTCAGTGAGTTGGTGTAGAGGACACGCTGATGATGCTGCTGCTTAACTGCTATGTGGTCCAAGGCAAGACTGATAGCATGCAACTCTGCAGTGAAGCTGGAACACTGCTGTGGGATTTGGTCTGTAATGATTATATCACAGCAGACCATGGCTGATCCCACCAATGTGCTGGACTGCGAGCCATCTGTGAAGACAGGTAAGAAGTCTGGGTGCTCAGCAGATGTCTAGAAAAGAGTTGTCGATACATATAGTTGGGTGTAAAAGCATTCCCTGTCCTGCACAGGGAAAAATCGCAGGAAGGGGAAACAGCAAGCCACAGTGGAAGTGGCTTTGCTGTTGACTGTGAGATGCTATTAAGACTGGTGTTAATGTCTCTCAGGTAACTTTGGACATGCCAACTGAAAGGACAAATGGCACTGGGCCGATTCTGATATACATTTCCCATTGGGAACTGAAAATGTAGTACCAAGTGGGATGGCCAGGCAGGGATTGCAATTTTGCTGCATACTGCAGGGGCAACTGCTGACAGTGAATAGATAAAGATGGTTCATCGGTCTCAATGTAAAGACTCTGGACCGGTGAAGTGCGGAAGGCCCCTGTGCAAACATGGAGGGCCTGATGATGTAAAAGGTCCAGCACCTTCATCACTGAATCCCAGGCAGAATCATATGTCTGGGATCCATAGTCCAGTTTCGACTGGACAAGTGCACAGTAGAGGTGGAGCAATGAACATCGGTCTGCCCCCCAAGAGAGGGAGGAAAGGACCTTGAGGATGTTCAATGCCTGTGTGCACTTAGACCTGAGATGTCATATGTGTGGTAAAAAGGTCAATATTTGGTCAAAGATGAGACTGAGAAACTTGGTCTCTGCCACAACTGGAATGGCATCCCCCTAGCCACAGCTCAGGGTACAGATGAAAATTATGCTTGAGGCAAAAGTGCATACAAAGTGAATCTGAAATCCATTGGCCTCACCCAAACTGAGAGAGTGTTCAGGGCAGTTTGCAGTTGTCATTCAATGATCCTTAAGCTGGATGACGAGCAAAAGATGCTAAAGTCGTCAACATGAGGGTATTGTCTACAATTGGAGGAAGTTGCTGTGTAATAGAATTGATCTTGACAGCAAAAAGCATAGCACTCAGGACACAACCTTGTGGTACTCCCTGTTCTTGAGGGAAAGGTCGTGACAGAGTGTTGCCGACAGGTACTCAAAAAGTAAAGAAGATAAAAAGTGTGCAATGAAGATTGGCATGTGGCCTCTCAAACTGAAGCCATGGACATCATAAAAAATGCCAAATCTCCATGCTGTGTCATACAATTTTTTGATGCCGAAGAAAATTGACACTAGGTGCTCTTGATGTAAAAAAAGAATTCCTGATCACTGTTTGGAGGTAGATCAGGTGGTCTAAAGTAGACCTGTGACTGTGAAAGCCACACTGTGTGTTGGAAATAAGGCTGAGATGTTCTAAATACCAGGCCAGCCTGGTATTTACCATTCTTTCCAACACCTTGCACACACACAGCTTGTCAATGTAATTGGACAATAATTGGAAGGAATCTTGGAATCTTTGACTGGCTTAGGGAAGGCCAAACTGATGGCCTCCCACCAGGAATCTGGAAACTAATCCTCGATGAAAATACATTTGAAGAATGGGAGCAGCTGATACTTACTTGATGGTGAGAGATGTTGGAGCATGGCATAATAGACGTCTGGTCCGACAGCAGATGCATGAGAGGAGTGCAGAGCAAGACAAAGCTCTATTACTGTGAATGGCCTATTACAGCTCCAGGCAATTCGAGTGGAAAGACAGAGATGGCTCGGCCTCGTTCTTTTGGGACAGGAACTCAAGGGAGTATGAAGATGAAGAAATGGAGGAGAAGGAATTCCCCAGACTCTCCAGGATCGATAATGAGTGAGACCTGTACTTCCCACCCATCTCCTGGACCTTATCCCAAACGACCTTAGAACTAGTCATACGAGTGATAGAAGATGTATAGCTGATCCACGATTCCTTCTGGTTCTGGCACCAGACAAAACAAACTTTTGTCCTGGTGCATTTGAATGCTTCAAGGTTGGGGGACATCAGATATCTCTGAAACACCCCCCAAGCCTTGTTCTGAGCCTTATGAGCTGCGGTGCAGTCAGGATTCCACCACGGTTTTGGAAATCATGGAAACCAAGTCAAGGTCTGAGGAATAGTAGAGGCAGCTGCATGGAGGATGCAGTCCATCATCTCCACCCAACATTGATTGGCTCCTGGCTGACAGAGTGGTCATCAAGCTCAGAAAGGAACTCAAAACCACTCCAGTCAGCCCAATGAAGCCACCATTGGGACATATATGAAGGGCTGCAAGGCTCCCCATGGGAGATGGTGCACAGCACGGGAAGGTGGTCGCTTCCATATGGATTGTCCTCAACCTCCCATGTAAAGAGTGGAAGGATTGAGGAGGGGCATATGGTCAGATCAATGGCAGTGAATGTGCGGGTCAGGGAGTGGAAGTAAGTACTGACACCTGTGTTCAATAGGAAGAGTGAAAGATCCAAGAGCCACTGCTCCAGGATCCCACCCTCCCATTGGTATCAGCACTGCCCCAAAGTGGATTGTGTCTGTTGAAATCCCCATGATGAGAAAGGGTGATGGCAGCTGTGACACAAGGTCATCAAGGTCTCCCGGAAGATGAGACTCCCAGGTGGTAAGTAGACTGAGCAGACAGTCAACAAAAATTCCATAAAAAAGCGGATGGCAATGTCTCAAAATTGGTGGTGAGGGGCATGAACTGGAATGGAGAATGGTTGCTCAAGAAGATGGCGACACCCTCGTGAGCTGGATCATCTCCATCCCAGTCCTGGCAAATGAGAGAGAAGTGCCAGATAGTGGGATCATTGGCTTTCTGCAGGTAAATCTCCTGCAGGCACATGCAGATGGACTCATGTGCCCTCAGGAGGGTCTTGATATCATCAATATTCCTCTGGAATCCACGACAATTCCACTGTAAAAGTGTGGCTATCTCAGGTCTTAGGAGAATGGGCAGACAACTTTCTGTTTATTTTAACCAGTTTATTTTAACCTTTTGGAAAAATAAGGTGTTCTGTTTTCATGTCCTCAGAGTCATCTGAGAAACAAGGATCCGAGATCATTGCCCAAGGAGGTGTGTGGATTTTTTCTTCGGCCCTGGTAGGGGCCCCTTTGGCATGGAAGGTCGAGCAATCTGTGGGTAAGAAGGACAGGGCCTTCCAGTGGTGGAAGCGGAAGGCACCATAGCAGGAAGGGAAACAGGAGTCGATGTTAAAATAGACTTTGGTTTCACCTGCTGTTTGAGGTACTTCACAGACAGCGAGAAAGACTCAGACAGAGGGACACTAATATCAGTCTGCAGCACCATAGAAGCCAATGGAACAATGGACTTTCCAACGATTGCACTGGCATAGGAAACCTTTCCAGGTGGGGTGGGCAGTGCAGCAAGCTTTCACGCCTCAGCATAAGTAATGTTGTTTACCATCTAAAGGCATTGTACCTCCTTCTCCTCCTTCCATTGGGACAGTCACGGGAGTATGCTGGATGTTCACCATTGCAGTTGACACAGCATGCCTGCTCAGCTGTGCAGTCTGGTTCTGCACGATCCACACTGCCACATCAAGCGCAAGTGGGTTTACCATGGCATGTCGTTTGGGCTTGGCCATGCCTCTCACATTGGAAGTAACATAGAGGGTTTTGGATGTGTGGCCTGACTAAACAAGGCAAGTAACCTGCCTTGATGGCAGTAGGTAGGCGAGGCATGTTAAAAGTGAGAATAAGTGTCTTAGTGGGTGCTAATTTCCCATCACGACATATAGAAATTCGTCAGACTGCAACCACTCCCTGTGGGGCCAACTCAGAGCAGAGTTCTTCCTCATAAACTTTGAGGAGACCAACTCTGTGACCACCCCATGAGAATTCAGGGATGGATGAGGTGACACTGAAACAGGCACCCCACCAATCGCTGTGATCTTCAGGAGCAGCTAAGAGTGTTGAGCACAAGCAGTCTCAACCTGTAAGTCACAGATTTCAAGTGCTTAACGGAATTTGGAGCTCCCACAAGACCCTCCAAAACTTTCTGAACGAAGAATGGGGACATATCCCCAAGCAATTGATTGCCAGTTGAGTGGACAACCAAAAATCGTGGTACTGGTAATGGCACAGACAAAGAAGATGAGGATGAAGAACACAAAGATGGTACCTCACGATGAGAACGTTTATTGCTTGAGGTAGGATTGAATTCATTAAGCGAATTCATGGTTGATGTAAAGGGAATTCAGTGCCCGTTGTTCCCATCCACTACGGAGTCTAACAAGGAGATGCCCAATCAGGTTGGGTTGTTTTACCTCTGAGCAGCACTTTTTTGCACACCATGGGCTAAATGGCCAGGTCACATGGACCCCAAAGGCTCAGAGAAGGTTGGGGGAGGGGACCCACTCGAACAGCTGTTGGGAGACAGATGGTAGCCTCCCGTCAAGGCCATCCAGCATGTTCTTTAACGTGCACAGGGTATGGCTCTCTACTGCACACGGGGCCATGGCTTAATGTCCCATCTGACGGACGGCAGCCTTTCCAAGCCCATCGGTGTCCCCTACTGACCGTGGGCAGGGCAGGAAATTTTGTGGAGATAAATCTCAATGCTGACCCAGCTGGGACCAGAACCTGGGAACTACAGATTATAGCCTGGCACGCTACCGACTGAGACCCCCCCCCCCCCAACCAATCAGGTCCAGTCACCATACCCACATAGTGAGTGAGCCAACCCATCACAACTAAACAAGAACAAAAAAGAAAAGAGAAATGTGAGAAACTCACTCGAGTCCTCACAAAAGAAAATAAGCAAAAAAATAATAAAGTGTGAGAAAAGAACTGGCCTCACAAAAGAAAGAAAACTATAAAATTAGTGAATGTGAGGAAACTCACAAACTGTTGCCTGGATGTGGGCAAAGCACTAACTCACTTACTCCATGGTTGGCCCTAGCAGGTCCAGCCCACCAACTGATTGATCCTGAGGGGGCCACCCCAGGACCTCCATCTACCTGAAGTAGTGGATAGCAGTGGCCCTGGAATTTTCTGCCCAGCCCCATGACAGACAGGCTCCCCAATGGAAAAATCAAAGGGGATCCCACCAGTCATGAGCTGAGGAGAGAAGGCAGGGACCTCTGAGCAACTGCCAGGATCCTCGTTTACAGGGACACAGGGTATCCATGCATGGCAAACACGTGGGGAAGAGTACTCAGGACCTCATGAAGGTAGCCAAGGCAGGGGAAACCTTCACAGGGTGGTCCCCTCACCAAATAGAGGAGTTTGCACTGAAGGGAATTTACCCAGAAAAAATACTTTTGTCATAAACAGAGAATATGCAAATAGCACCTCAATTACTATAAAAATTTAAAAACGAAAATTATGTGAACAAATTTTTTATCCCAAATACAAATGGGTCATTTCAAAATAGTTCTGTATAGTTGCCAAGTGCCAGTCCTTATATATTTGTCAGACCAATGCAAAAATATTTGGCAACTTGCAAAGTTTTGCTTTTTCCCACTGATCTTTTGGTTTTTGTGCTTTTCAATGTTTGTTTCAAAATAACTCTCAAATGTTTACTTTTAATATTAAAAGCGCACCACATATCTAACAATTAACTAAATTGGAATCAAAATGGTGGTGACAATCAGACAAGAGAGATAACTAGTCAATAGTTAACAGCAATTAATAATATACTAGCTATACATACATAGAAAAGCCTTTATGCAGCCATGAGCTAAAAAGGTCCTTTTAGATTATATAATTTTGTTCTCCAGACATGTCTGTCCTGAACTACAGCTGTTGCATTTTGCCACTGTCAGCAAATTCTAGCAAGGTCCTGTTTGATATTGTCTGCTCATCACATCTAGGTCTCCCCTTTTCCCTGAGACTTTAGGCACACTGTTCATAACCCTATTCACCAATCTGCAGCTATGCATATGAGCAACATGATGCAGTCAATGCAGTCTCAGTTATTTCTTACCTTATCATTACTTACATACAAGGATACTACATAAGCATCTAGAATCAAAGGTATCAAGCTTTCTCTAATCCTACTTACAAAATGTCCATGTTCGCTACCATAACTAACCTTAGAAAGAACCAAACTATTATACAGTCTAATTCTAGTTTTTAGGTTATATACCTATTTTTCCCACACTCTCCATAAATTCTTAAAAGTCCCAGTGGCAATCCCTATTCTTCTGTTTGTCTCATGCTGCACATCACCAGTATCTATTACATAGCTTCTAAGATAATTAAACTGAGACACTTACTCAAGGGAACAACCATTCAGATTAACTGAAACCCAACATGCTTGACCAATTTTCATCACTTTAGTTTTCTCGCTGTTTATCACCAAGCCTAGTCTACTCCCACTCTCATTAAAAGCTCTAATGAAAGAATTCATCCCATTGGCCAAAAAGGTCAAATTACAGCATAATCTACATCAGATATTTTCAGATTTCTAGATCGTCTAAGGCCAAAATCTTTCCCCTGCAGTTATTTCTGCATAACATAATCAAACACCAAACTAAAGAGTGAAGGAGACAAAATTACTCTTGTCTAACTTCACTAGCAATGCTAAACCAATTTCTACAAGCCTTACCAACTGTCACATATGATTCAAGTGTTATTATAGAGATATTTCATTATGCTAATAACTTGTCAAGTATTCCATATGATCTAATGATCAACCACAAATTATGATGATCAACAGAATCAAAAGTAGGCTCCCCAATGGCAAAATCATTTTCAAAATTTATAAAACTAGTAATAACAGATTTCTGAAACTCTAAACATTTCTCAAGAATCTGCCTAATTGAAAACACTATCAAATGAATCCATATTTTTCATCATGCAGTCGTTAATCAACCAATTCTTATCAGGTAACCAAATAAGTTTGTGCAGTTTTTCAATGTAAACACAATTGCAAGTGGTGCACATGCATCTACACACAGTTGAAAGCACATGGCATGCTGAGTCAGTTGATGTATAAAAAGTGCGGAAAGTGGTTCGGTGAAATTTGGGAAGGGTGACAAGAACATGTCTGTGTCAAATACAGTTATTCAAGTGTGTTACTTTATGAGTTTAAACTGGGAACTAAAGCAGCATAAGTAGCTGGCAACATATGTACAGCATTTGGAGAGAACACAGTGAGCAAACAGTCAGCCCAAAAGTGGTTCCGAAATTTGCATCAGGCAATGAGACGAACCCCATGAGGGAGAATGACTGTATTTGATGGCAATGAATTCAAGATTAGCATCGAATTGGATTCATGTCAAACATGCCAAGAGCTTACAGAAAGGTTCCATGTATGTGGCGAAACCATTTGTTTGCACTGACGTTGCCTAGGAAAAGTTTGGAAGCTGAGCAAATGGGTTCCACTTGAACTGACTGTCAACAAACTTCAGCAGCTTACAATCTGCTCATTGCTGCTTTCATGCCACAATAATCAATCATTTTTGAACAAGTTGTTGATGTGCGATGAAAATGGATTGTCTATAGGAATTATACCACACCCTCTGTATTCCCCAGAACATCCAACTAACATCTTTTCTTGATGCTGAACAATCTTTCAATCAATTTCTTGTGCAACTGACAATTTCAAAACTAAGAAGCACTGGAAACGGAGTTGGCTGCTTTCTTTACTTCTAAACATCAGGAGTTCTACTGGAGTGGCATTTACAAACTTTTATCTCATTGGGGAAAGGTTACAGATTTTGCTGGTGCTTACTTTCCTGAATAACAGATCTTTATTCACTTTTTAAGTACGGTTTAATTTTACCCTCAAAAACCACAAAAACCATTTTGGTTACCTTATAATTCTATTAAATATAATCATGCAAAAAACTTTAACTGGAACAGAAAGTAGACTAATTCCCCCATAATTATAACAAGAACTACGATCACCTTTTTTAAAAGTAGGGATAATAATAACTCTAGTAAAATTCTTCAGCAACAACACTTTTATTACAAAAAATATTCAAAATTTCAGTCAGCCATGTGATAAAACACAATTTTCCAACTCTAGGTATTTCAGCGGTGATTTCATCCACCCCTGGGGATTTATGCTGTTTTGCAAACCTACTGTTGCAAAAAGTGCCCTCTGAGTGGCACTTTTTTTGCACACAATGGGCTAAATGGCCAGGTCACAAGAACCTTGAGAGCTCAAAGAAGGTTAGGGGGAGGAAACCAACTGGAAAATTATTAGGAGACAGATGGTAGCCTGTCGTCAAGGCCATCCAGTGCATTGTTTAAAGTGCACAGGGTATGGCTCTCCGATAGAAGGGGCCACAGTTACATCCCCATCTGATAGACAGGGGGAATTTCCAAGCCAATCAGTGTCCACTACTGACTGAGGCAAGGTGGGGAGTTTTGCAGAGATAAATCATAATGCTGGCCCTGCTGGGACTCGAACCTGGAAACTGTAGATTGTGATGTGATAGAGCGCCAACATTTAAGCCAGTGATACACCCATCCTCAATCCCTAAATACCTGTCTGCTTGTTCCCACACAAAACATTAACTATCTGGTGCAGCTCTCAACTATTATATTAACTGCTTCCTCTTCTTTGTCAGCCAAGCTATCAAGCCAAATATTCTTTTCAGCCTCTATCTGATCATTTGCATACTCATTAAGACCTTTGTAATGCCATCTTTTAGGATTAGTAGAGTGTTGTTTAAGGTTATTCCTGCAGTTCTTTCTTTCAAAAGTAAGTTCCAATGCTTTATCACTCAATTCCGTCTTCTCTGATCCTTTTTACTCGGAAGACTACTATTAGTTTCATGAAATATAAAATAAATACCCCCTCCTGTTTAAAATGATCCCATTCTTCATAAACTTCAGTAACAAGCAAACTAAAATTGTTATGACTGAGTAATCTATCATGGTGTGCTGCTTTGGCAATATCTGGATCTTTCAGAGCTTCAGTGTTAAAGGTAATTCTCTTAACCTTAGCACATTTCTTACATACTAGTTACAGCCCACAAAATATTGTAATTTGGAGTGTATGGTTACATTGCCTCCTGCAAGTTTTTCTGTTGCCAACTTCTCAGTTCATAGAATTTGAAACAAACTTGTATGCTCCCACAGAAATGAAATCATTTATAGCACAGAGGAAAGCTTTTGGTAAACTGATGCCAGCTCCCCTACAGCTTGGTAAACTGATGGTAGATCCTCTACAGTCACAAAGCCATTCAAGGTTCTATATCACCATCTGTTATAGAAAAAGACTTGAATTTTTAAGGGAACATGGGGAACTATATATGAAAACTGGTCAGTCAAGTATCTGGGGAATTACAGGGAGCTGAAACCTCATGCAAAAGTTTGCATAATAATTAAATCATCGCCAGTACATGCTGGAGAATAGCTAATGTTCAGAATTTCATACAGCAATAGTCCCAACCTATGTTTTTAGCACCACATGTGGCCCCAAGAACAATTTTGTGAAGCCCTCAGTCATATTAATACTATGGAGTGAATTTATATTTATTTCTAGATTAAATGCCTAGCTATATTTGAGATCATATTATTAAGTTTATTCACATACTCATTTGTTTTATTAAATCATATTATTTTTGTTCCCAAATAATGAAATAAGTGAAAAATGAAAAAGTTATATTTATCATGTTTTGCATTTATTTTCTTCTCCATGGCCCTCATTGCAGGCTTAATGATTCAATGTGGCCCATTTACAAAAAACAGGGGGAACACTACTGTAGAATAAAGATATGCACTCTCAACTGCTGTTGAAGCAGCCATACATATGCCCACCTGGATATGCTGACTATTTATCCCAGAAGATATACAGCACCATTTTGCTTAATTTTGTACAAATGTCATAAATCTACAGTTAAAGGTACCAAAATAAAAAAATAAACTTCATATAGGCAAAGGATTTGGATTCATGCAAGATCACCCAGAGGCCAGGGCTCAACATAAAATTTCTGAGAGTTATCAATCAAATTTTCACTATTTAAACAACTGTGGTAAACAATCAATAGATTAAATTTATAAAAACATCATCATTTAAATTGCACGCATCTGAATTCAGAAAGGAAAATATATTAATAGTAATGAACACCCAGCAATTTGCAAGTGAAAAACTGATCACTTGTAAACTTTAATATACTATAACACTATAATTTTGGTTAGTAGACATTGTTGACAGAAATTCTAGATGCTTTTAAAGCTTTTTTATTTCACTTCTTCATGCAAAGCACTATCTAGATTGGACTTTTCAATCCCTAATTCAAAACTGGCATCATTATTAGGTCTATACCTAGTGGGAGGTTTAATACTTGAAGCATAGTTTTAACTAGAAGGGTAACATATTGCCCCTGGAGAATACTGGATGTTCATTCAAAAAGAATGAAATTTTTCATTTTACCATTTTTGAATTACCATTTAGCAATGTTAATTCAAAATAATGGATGATTGGCAAAATGCAAGTAGTAATATTTCATTAGTATATATAGAGCACAAAAAGAATTTTTCATTCATCTCTTAAAATTAAAAAGCTGGTTTTTCCAACCACCTGGAATTAAGGGACAAATCAATCAGTGTAAACACCTTGACCATAACACTCGACCACCGAATTTCAAATTTCTAGCATAGATAGTTTGCAAAATTCATATAAAGTGTTACACTTTCCACATTTTGTACACTTAACAATGGAAATTAAAATCTTCTGGATCATTTGAAAAACATAAATCGTAATATTTCACCATAAATCATAGTATATTCAACCCAGAAAGAATTTTTATCTCTAAAAACAAAATATTAAATGCAGTTTCTTAAATCTACTTTTTAAATGAGCTAAAACAGGACTAGTCTTGCTTTGCAATTTTTTACAAATACAAAAGTCACTGTTACATTACAAAATAATCAAAGATAAATTTGAAAACTTTTACAATATTATCATTAGGCTTAGGTTTATTTATATTTTAGAATTTCAATATGCAGATGTGTTACTGTTCACACACTATATATACTACCAATATACTTATACCAGAATAACACAGACCTTAAACTAACTTTACAATAAAATAGTTTTCAGCATTGAAAAATGTCCATATGCAATTAAAAAAAAAAATCTGTAACAAAATAGTTGTACTTAGGATTGCCAAATCTAATGCAAAGGATTGAAAAGACTGAAAAAAAAAGTCATATGCTGAAGTTCAAAAAGGTCAAAAATGAAAACACTTTCAGGTTGAATGTTAACAAATTGTTGTGTTTCTATAGTCATGACAAATTAAGGTAGTGTCACTTACATTTGTCAAATATATTTTAAACAAAATGAGGACAGAGAGCATACTAAAAAAAATCCATATAACTAAGTGACACATTTATTAACATTTCTTTCGAGACTTATTTAATCAACCTATTCCACACCGATTTTGGTTAATCCCAGCAGGTTCACACAAAATCTATAATCTTCCCCCATGTGAAGGGAAAGTTCATATAAAATTTGATCCTAGAGCTCTTTAGATGGCTGAATGCACAAGCAACACACAAACTCTCTTCCTTATATATAGTATATATGCAATCTCCATATCACTTCACATTCATCAATAAAAAAACGCTTTCACAAAAGTCAGATGATGACAGAATGCTCAAGTACTCAATAGTTCGTAAAATATTGTCATTGCTTTCATCAATCGATCATGTAGTAGAAAATATTTTGGGAAAATAAGAAGTTCAAATGCCTCTGACAAATATGGAATGCACATTTTCAAAAATGCCTTTGCCATTTTTAAGATTTTATTCCATTTAATCATAAAGTTTTAAATTACTGGAAAAGTTCTAAAAGTGAATTGTAATATCTATTGAGAAGAAATAACAATTCATTTATAGGTTAAAACTGCCAAGTTTTTCCCCACACTTCAGAATGAAAAGACAAATCATTGTTGTTAAAGTAAGCTCTTTAACCACCGCACTCTACAACAAAATATCAAATATCCAGCATGAATCAGCTGTTTACAGTGCAGTGATTCAACTTATGTGATTTCACATTAATGAAATTTTATATGAATGCTGATATAATTCATCATTTATTATGTATTTATATACAAATAGCAAATGGGCTATTTCTGTTAGAAATATTTCTGAATAGTCTTACAGGGGACCAAAAATTAGGTCTGACAATTACCTTGTCAAAAGTGTCACTGTAGCTTAAGAAATGTTATGCTAATGTTAAAAGAATTACCTTTAATACTGAGCTCTGAAACACCCAGATGTAGCCAAAGCTTACCATGACAGATTGCTTAGTCATTATGAAAGCCATGGTTTGCTTACTACTGAAGTTGAAGAAGAATGGGACCATTCTATACAGGCCTTTCTGGGAAAAAAGGAGCAGAAGAGGCAAAGTTATTTGAATCATAAAGCACTTGAGCTTATATTTGAATGAAAGAACTGCAGGGATAATCTTAACACCCTACTAATCCTAACAGACTGCATTTTAAAGAGCTTAATCTGTAAATGATCAGTTGAAGGCTGATAAGAATATTTGGATTGATGGTTTCACTGAGAATATTTTTGTGTGGGAAGAAACAAACAGGTATACAGAGATTGAAGGATAAGCATGGTAGTTATTAAAGGTGAGGATTCTGTCATGGCAAGGTGCAGAGCATTTCTAATAAATGTTGTTATTTCTACTCCCATTGTTTGTAATGAGGAATGATGCATTACTGGCTTTAATGTTGGCCCTAATCACATTCTGAAGTCACTTTGACTATCTCTAAAACTACATAAATCACCAAGGGTAGATGTAATTATCACTGAAACGCTTAGAGCTCAGAATGTTTCTGTTGTCGCACGAGTGATGAAATACTGAATATTATTTATGATAAATGAGTCATTCTTAAAGATTTTACCATAGCTATTAGCCCTATTTTTAAGAAAGGTGGCCACAGTTCTTGTAATAATTATAGGGGAATCAGTCTACTTTCTGTGCTAGGTAAAGTTTTTTCTATTATTATACTTAACAGAATTAAGAATTTGGTTGATGGACAACTGCATGATGAACAGTATAGTTTCAGAAGTAGTAGTGGATGTGTAGATCAGATCATGGTTGATAATGCTGATAATTTAGTCCTTTTTGGAAATGATGTTGATAAGATGAACTTTTTCATTAGAGCTGTTGATGTAATTGATAATAGAGTTGGTTTGGTGACAAAAAGAGAAAACTAAAGTAATGAAAATTGGTTGGGCAGGTTGTGCTTCAATTGTTTTGAATGGTGGATCCTTGAGCAAGTGTTGCAGTTTTGCACTATATTAGAAGCTAAGTGGCAGAAAATGGTGATGAACAGCACGAGATAAATGGAAGAATAGGAACTGCTGCTGTGACTTTTAAGAATCTATGGAGAATGTGGAAAAATAGGTGTACATACCTAAAGACTAAAATTAGGCTGTAAAATAGTGTGGTTCTTTCTAGGGTTGGTTATGGTAGTGAAACTTGGACTCTTTGTATGCAAGATAACAGGAAACTTGATGCCTCTGATTCCAGATGCTTACATAGTATCTTGGGCATCAGGTGGTTCGACTTTGTAAGTAATGATGTCATTAAGCAAGGAAGTCAGCACCACCACTGAGTAGCATATTGTGCAGATATCTTTTTTAGTAATGACTAAAAACTAATTAAATTATTTCTCTACAGCAATAGAAAAATGTATTCATAAATGACCAAAGGAGTGGATTTAAAATTAGGTTGGGTTGTTTTACCTCTGAGCGGCACTTTTTTGCACACCATGGGCTAAATGGCCAGGTCACATGGACCCCGAAGGCTCAGAGAAGGTTGGGGGAGGGGACCCACTGGAACAGCTGTTGGGAGACAGATGGTAGCCTCCCGTCAAGGTCATCCAGCGTGTTCTTTAACGTGCACATGGTACGGCTCTCCCGCACACAGGGCCACGGCTTAACGTCCCATCCGATGGATGGCGGCCTTTCCAAGCCCATCGGTGTCCCCTACTGGCCGTGGGCAGGGCGGGGAATTTTGCGGAGATAAATCTCAACGCTGACCCAGCTGGGACTCGAACCTGGGAATACAGATTACGAGCCTGGCGTGCTACCGACTGAGCCACCCCCGCCCCAGGAATTAAAATTATTTGATTGCCGAAGTCCAGCCAATTAGAATTACTCTAGGTCAAGATCTTAGCAGAGGATTTCCAGCACACTGATACAATCCTATTTGATGAGAATGAATATGACTGACAGAGAAGTTTCAAGTTAGAAAGGGAACTGCAGAACACTATAGATTACTGTGAGGAGCAGGATAAAGAGAAAACGCCCTTAGACATAATCCTCAAACATGGGACGAAAACATTAACTGCATCCAAATTCCTTTGAGAAAGAGTTAATATATAATTTCTTCAATTTTCTTTTCTTCACATGTAAATGCTTTTGAATGAAATAATCTCTCATAAACCCACTGGACTGGACAGATATATGGCTCTGAGCTTGATTATGGATCCTGATTTTGCTGCACTGGTGGGATTCTGTGGAGGGAAAATCTTCCGCTGTGTTTTCTGTTTGTTTGTGGGTTGACAGCCCCAAGTGAATAGATTCACAGGATATGTTTATCAGCTGGTGGATAATTCTGAGCAGAGGTCATCGCAGGCACCTGAACTCTTTGCTTCTATTGGCATCGTCAAATTCTACATTGGAGGAAGTCTTCCAGTGTAGATGGCTTCAGCCTTTAGTGGTGGGGGAACGGGTCTTTGCCCCATGTCTGCGATTAGGGGGCTGTTTGATATTGTCGGCATTCCCTCTCTCAATCAACATAGTTTCTTTAAACATTCCACTAACCATTTTCTCTCCATAGGTAGTTGGAATGCGAGGACTCTGCACAGAGCTTTTTCTCTTGATGTCCTCACACAAGAATTCCATCATTATAATTTAGATATTCTCGGCTTGCAAGAGACCAGATGGACAGATAAAAGTCATATTTTTAAAAATAATCTTAAATTTCTCTTTTCAGGGAGGAAGGATAACAAACATCACTAAGGCGTCAGCTGCTTCTCAGCAGACACACTAGTGATGCTCTTCTAGGA
This sequence comes from Ryuthela nishihirai, assembly GCA_038380435.1. Lineage (NCBI taxonomy): Eukaryota > Metazoa > Arthropoda > Arachnida > Araneae > Heptathelidae > Ryuthela > Ryuthela nishihirai. The sequence goes on from JAWZYU010000004.1 coordinate 6,635,011, forward strand.
TATGAGTGCATTAATGAAAGGTTTCTTATAGCAAAATTTCAGACAAGCGTTAAAGACTTGAATGTTATCTGCTGTTATGCCCCCACTGAGGATGAGAAGGATAGGTTTTATGGACAACTTTAGGATATTTTGAATTCTGTCAAGAAAGGAGATATTACCCTTGTTCTTGGTGACTTCAATGCCAAAGTTGGTACTGACTCTGACCTTTGGGGAGGGGTGATAGGCTCTTTTGGTATTGGTAGCTGCAATGGCAATGGGCAACATCTCCTACAGGTAAGTAAACTCAATGGTTTCAGAATAACTAACACTTATTACAAACACTGTGACATGCATAAGTACACGTGGGTTTCACCTGATGGGCTGCATAAGAATATGATTGATTATATATTAATTAACAGCAAATGGGCTAGTTCTGTTAGACTAACAAATGGGCTAGTTGTTGGGGCATGTAGGGGAGCTGAAATTGGATCTGACCATTATCTTGTTAAAAGTGTCTTGCAAATTAAACTTAAAAAGTGTTGTGCTAGGGTTAAAAATTTTACCTTTAATACTTAAGCTCTGAAAGACCCAGTTATAGCTAAAGCTTACCATGATAGTTTACTGAGTCATTACGAAAATCATGGGTTGCTTACTATTGAAGTTGAGGAACTTGCTTACTATTGAGTTTGAGGAGTACTCTTTTACGGAAAAAGGAGCAGAGGAGGTAGAATTATGTGAGTGATAAGGCACTTGAGCTTATTTCAGAAAGAAAGAACTGCAGGAATGTCCTTAATCAATAGCCTACTAGTCCTAATAGAAAGCATTACAGAGACCTTAATAAACTTGTAAAGGATCAGTTAGCTGCTGATAAGAATCTTTGGCTTGATGGTTTGGCTGACAAAGCCGAGGAAGCAGTTAAACAGCACAACAGCAGAGAGCTGTACCAGATAGTTAATGTTTTGTGTGGTAGAAAATGGACAGGCATACAAGGATTGAAGGATAAACAAGGTAAGGTTATAAAAGGTAAGGATTCTGTCATGGCTAGGTGGGCTGAGCATTTCAGTGATGTTCTAAACAATGTGGTTAGTTCTACTCCCATTGTTTGCAGTGATGACAGATGCATTTGTGGCTTTAATGTTGGCCCTATAACACAATCTGAAGTTATTTTGGCTGTTTCTAAACTTAAACTACATAAATCCCCAGGGGTAGATGAAATTACTACAGAAATGCTTACAGCTGAGAATCTTTCTGTTACCACTTGGATGATTGAAATTTTGAATATCTTTTATGATAAAGGCATGGTTCCTAAGGATTTTACCAGAGCTATTATTATCCCTATTTTCAAAAAAGTTTATCACAGTTCTTGTGATAACTATAGGGGTATCAGCCTACTCTCTGTTCCAGGGAAAGTTCTTTGCATGATTGTGCTTAATAGAATTAAGAATCTAGTTGACAGTCAATTGCATGATGAGCAATGTGGATTCAGAAGTGGTAGGGGATGTGTGGATCAGATATTTTCACTTAGGCATATCCCTGAGAAATGTTTAGAGTTTCAGAAACCTTTGGTTGCTAGCTTTGTTAATTTCAAAAAGGCTTTCGACTCTGTTGATCGTCATATTTTGTGGTTGATTGTGAGATCATATGGTATACTAGACAAGTTAATTAACATAATGAAAGCTCTCTATAATAACATTGATTCGTGTGTGAGAGAGTTGGTAAGTCTTGTAGCAATTAGTTTAGCATTACTTCTGGTGTTCGACAAGGGTGCATTTTGTCTGCTTTTCTCTTTAGTTTGATTATTGATTATGTTATGCGAAATTCACTTCAAGGGAAAGATTTTGGCCTTAAATGGGTGGAGATACGAAAATTTCTGATTTAGATTATGCTGATGATTTAGCCCTTTTGGCAAATGATGTTGATGAGATGAACTCTTTCATTCGAGCTGTTGATGAAACTGGTAGTAGAGTAGGTTTGGTTATAAACAGAGAGAAAACTAAAGTGATGAAAATTGGTCAGGCAGGCTGTGATTCAGTTAATCTGAATGGTTCTAGTCTTGAGCAGGTGTCACAGTTTAATCATCTTGGGAACTATGTAACAGATAATGGTGATGTGCGGCATGAGATTAACAGACGAATAGGGATTGCTGCCGGGACTTTTAAGAATCTATGGAGAGTGTGGAGAAATAGGCGTATACACCTAAAGACTAAAATTAGACTGTATAATAGTTTGGTTCTTTCTAGGGTTAGTTTATAGTAGTGAAACTTAGTCATTTTGTAAACAAGGTAACGGGAAATTGGTTTTTGATTCCAGATGCTTACGCAATATCTTGGGCATTAGGTGGTTCAACTTTATAACTAATGATGAGGTTAGGCAAAGGAGTTTGCAACCTCCTTTAAGCAGCATATTGTGCAGAGAGAGACTCCGTTAGTTTAGCCATGTTGCCCGTATGGATAATTATAGATTGGGGAATAGGGTTATGAACAGTGTGCCTAAAGGCTTCAGAAAGAGGGGGAGACCAAGGATGAGGTGGGCAGACAATGTCAAACAGGACCTTATTAGAATTGGTGTGCAGTGGCCAGACGCAGCAAATGTAGCTCAGGACAGACTTGCTTGGAGAACTAAATTGCACAGTCTGGTTGGACCTCCACAGCCCATGGCTGCTTGAGGATGATGATGATGATGAAAAATATCTATTGCAGATCTGTATTTCACAAGCTTGATATGTATATATACACACACACATATACATAAATACATACAGATGTAGTAGAGTATACCAAGAATGAATTTCAGAAACATAAAATTTTCAACAATGATTTAAAATGAATTGGATAATTAAATATATTTCAATTAATCTGCTTTTAGATACCAAAATTTTGCAATTGTTTAGGGTTTAAATCAGGCATGTCCAAACCCACGGTCCTGGACAGCTAGTAATGCGGCCCACAAAATCGTAAAGTTTATGTGATTAAGACACAAGCTTTCAACATGATGATGTGATTTTTCAGCAAGTTTTTGATATCCCACTAGTTTTATGTTGCCCTTTTTTTAATTTTATAATAAAAAACATATGAAAATAAATAAAGTTTTATTATTCATATACATTAACTATATTATATATTTTATGTGCAGCCCAAAAACCATTCATCTTCACTCAAAGTGGCCCAGGGAAGTCAAATCTTCATTCGATGTGGCCCAGGGAAGTCAAAAGGTTGGCACGCCTGGTTTAAAATAATAAAAAAATTGCAAGTATTTGCATTTTTTTTTATTAATTTAAACCTCATGATAGTGTACCTATGAACACATCTGCACTATTCCATATGGCAGAGGCACACCTAAGGGGAAAGTTATTGGATTATAACTCCTCTCCTTCAATGAAACTTGAATAACATATTTCTTTAGTCTCCAAAGATCAGAGGCAGGGGTAGCTCACAATCTGCAGTTTCCAGGTTTGAGTCCCAGTGGGCCAGCATTTAGATTTATGTCATCAAAATTCTCCACCCTGCCTACTGTCAATAGGAGACACTGATGGACTTGTAAAGGCCACTGTCCATCAGATGGGAGGGTGAGCCATATTCTGCATGTTAAAGAACATGCTGGAGGCCTTGACAGGAGGAGGTTACCATCTGTCTTGCAACAGCTGCCCAGTGGGTTGCCTCCCCCTAACCTTCTCTGAGTCTTTGGGGTCCTTGTGACCTGACCATTTAGACCAATGTATGCAAAAAAGTGTTGTTCAGAGGAAAAACAACCCAACTCCAAAGATCAGAAACTCAAGCATATCAAATTCCTAACTCTTGCTCTACCACCTGTTGGAACTTTCTTGGTTACACTGCTCCATATAGGGGGGCAAGGGCCATGTCACTTCTCCCCTTCATAAAGCATGTAAGGGTAAAACAAGGCAAAAAAATTTAACTTATTTATATTTCATGTTATACTTGAGACTCTTTGTATGCAAGATAATAGGAAACTTGATGCCTTTGATTTCAGATGACTATAGAAAAAGCTCCCCTATATGGAGCAGTGTATCCAAGAAAGTTCCAACAGGTGGTTTCATTTTTCAAGAAATTAAAAAAAAAACATAAAACGGAGGAAGAAATGTTTTACCACATTGGAAATCAAGTGTCTTGGGTTCCCGTTTACCTCATTTTTTAGCTCAATTGTGTTTCTTGCCCCCCCCCCCCATTTTTTTTTTTACCTAGATCTGGTTCTGCTGCTATACGATATATATTATGAGGCAATTTAATTTTTAATATGTTTGCCTCATTCTAATAGCGATTTCAGTATGGAGATATTTTTATTTATTCCAGTGAACTGTTTATCTATCACTGCTCTCCACTTTCAGCTTTCACACAAAAAAAATTGATTCTGATGAAATTTATTGACACAGGAAGGGAAACAATACCAAAAGTTTTAAAGAAGTGATCAGTGTTATGATGAAATATACACAGTCATATCAGAATAATATGATGACCTACCATATATATACTATAGTAGGTGGTCATATTATTCTGATATGACTGTGTATCTTAACAATGAATGTTTTTAAAAATTTAGATATTTATTTTACTTAAAATAAGACTTAACTTTACACAATGGTCTTTTTTGTACACATTAGAAGTTTGATAATTAATCATATGTTACATCTGATCAGTTACTATACTTCTAATAAGAAATGACAATTTTATTTTTTTAAGTTAAACAAAGATAATTCTATATCATTTCAATATTTGTGACAAATTTACAATTACTTAATTACAATTTACACTTATAATTAGGGTGACATTTTTCAAAATCTAAAAATGGGACAGGCAGGAAATACAAAAATTTATAAAACAAATCACTGTATACTTGGTACAAAAGTGAGCATCTTTTTAATCCCTGAATGGCCCTTTTTAATGCACATTCAGCTAGAATGACCATGTAACAAAAACTACAAAGTTTAGAGCAAATTTAGGGAAGAACATTCAATGAACACTTTTTATAAGGAGATAAATAAGAACCTCCATCAAGGATATTCAGCATGTTTTTAAATGTGTAGTGAGGTATATAGGAATCAAGAATAATTAAAGAAACTCATTATGATGTGCCTTCAAAATATGTCTTGAAATTTAATCTATATTAATTTTTACCTTCCATTCATGTTCCAGTTTCTTTAAAAAAATTAATATTTCAGCATTATGGACTTCTAATAAATCTAAAAGAAAGGATTTCCTTTGCAAAGTAGCATATCTGGTTATCTTGCATATACCAATTTCTCATACTACTATATTTTCTTGTAGGCAAAGTATGATTGCAATTATGTGAAAAATAATTCAGTAAATATATTACTTGAAATTGAACTCATTTATTTATATCTTATATTCATCAGATAATCTATACCACTAAAAATATGTGTAAAAATATATGTAGCTATATGCCATCAATGAAATATTACAATACTTATAATCATGTATAGTTACCCGCTTTGGCCTTTGTACCCTCGACTATGGCATTCCTCTGGGGAAGGATCTGTTTCTTCAGTGTCGCTACTGCTGTTTTCATAACTATGATTTCCTCCTGACATTCCAGGTCGATCTTTATGTGATGACATTATTTTGCATTAAGTTCTGGATTGAAAAACGAGGTATAAAATGAGATGCAATGAATGTTTTGAATTTAATTAATTTTAATTCAATTGAAACCACAGCTTTACAAATTTTCTAAAGATCTGTAAGTCATCCCCAAATACTTAAAGGAAAGAAATTGAAACAAATAATACATTTTATACATATACACATAACCAGTAATACCATTCACTTTTAGTTTGTTTTTACTTGCATGAATTACACATCATTTAAATGGAGATTTCAAATACCCTGTGCACGTTAAAGAGCACACTGGATGACTTTGATTGGAGGCTACCATCTGTCTCCCAACAGCTCCAGATGGGGAATTTTTTTCCATCTGGTCACAATAAAACATGCATTTAAAAAATTGCTTCTATTAAGTACTGAAACTACTGTTTATCATACTTTCTCTTGTGGCCATATAAATGCCTTGAAATATTTGCATTGAATACCACTGATTTTATCACTGACACTTTAAAGGGTTAATTCTTGCACTGATGATCCATTATACTGATTAGCATTAAATGCTTTAACATCTATGATGTCTGACATATCTGAATTTGTTTACAATTACATTCATCTTGCTGAACCTTCATTCACAAGAAACTGAAGACACAGGGAACACTGATCAATGCATACAAACTTTCCTAACACAGGAAATATGTCAATGTTAGTTTATTTCAAAAGCTTACTTAATTTTCTCCTTTATCAAGACTTGAAGTCATACCACTCATTACGAATAATGCATTTAACACTCCTAAAATTAATGTTGGGAGATGGAAGTTGTGCCAGTAATGATTTTCCTCAAACCCAAACTTTTCAAGCTCATTTTCTTTTAGCCAGATGAAAATAATTTTCATAACATTTCATTAGTTGTTGGGTTGTTTTACCTCTGAGCGGCACTTTTTTACATGCCATGGGTTAAATGGCCAGGTCATAAGGACCCCGAAGGCTCAGAGTTGGGGGAGGAGACCCACTGGAACAGCTGTTGGGGAGACAGATGGTAGCCTCCCGTCAAGGCCATCCAGCGTGTTCTTTAACGTGCACAGGGTATGGCTCTCCCATATTATTTCATTAGTATTTAAACATAAATTGAACAGTGAGTATAGGTGACCTTGCTTTTTTTCTTTAAAAAAAAAGCTTTCTTAGAGAGCCAAAGTAAAATAAATAAAAATAAATACCCCCTCAAGAAGTTGCTTGCCACAGAGGTCTAACAGGAGCCTGTCAGTTTATATGCCATAGTAGGTCTGTGAGGAAGGCAGAATCTCAGCAGAAAAACAACACATACATCCATGCCTTACCTGGGGTTCGAACCCAGGTCCCTTAGATCAGTAGCCAAGTGTGCTAACCAGGTAATCAAAAAGAAAATGAATCATGTGAACTAACTTTTTATGTTTGTTCACATGATTCTTTGTCAAAGATACCTTTTAGTTTTTTCAAAGTCCCTTGGTAACTGCAGTACTTTTTCCTATTTCAAACATTTTTTTCAAGATGAACAATGACATAGTTCCAATCCCAAAATAGGGCAACTAGAACACTAGCTTTATTTGCAAACTATATCACAACATGGAGGTATTCAAATTTCAGAATTGTTGCTACAGAATTTCCGATATTTTCCTTAACTGGAAGATCCTCTTTCATGAAGACTGATTAAATTTGTATACATGATTCAGAATGCAATCAACATCATCAATGAACTTCACATATTTCACTGCACTCAATATACTTAAATTCAACCCATATCAAATGCAGTATATGTTTATCACATGACTGACTTTTTAGCGAATCTTCTGAACCCATTACCTAAGCCAATCATGCAGACTGCTCTATCAGTGTCTATTCCAATCAACTAACTGGAAGAGAGCCACTGAGAGACTAGTTTTTCCAGTTCATGTTGAACATCTTGAAAATAACCATCAGCAGTCGCACACTCATGAAGAAAACAAATAAAAACACTACTTCTATCTTTTTTTTATGAATTTTGGATTTATATTATTCATGCACTTTGAAATTAAAATAAGCAATATTAAAAACAACCTTTATATTGTCATTCTTTTTATCCATTTCCTTCATATAATATGCTAAAATAGTCAGTTCTGGAAAATTTATGCATTCTTTGCTGCAGTGCATTTCTGATGCCAAAATGACTCCAAATGTTTTCTTGAAAGTTCATAACTTAAAGTGTCCATTAAATCCATTCACATCTTTGCAATAGATGTTCAATAAATCATGAAAGGAAGAACAAGTCTCTTATCTTGAAATATCAGTGTGAATAAACTTAAGACATTCCAGTTCCTACACCATTCTCTTTTAAACTCCATCTTTTTGCACTATGAATTTCTTTCTTAATGGATTGAGAATATTTAATATTTTTCTCATCTTCCAGTGATATTTTATCATTTCAGCTGTTTCCACTGAAAATCAGGATCTGAGTATTTTCTAATGAAATAGCAAAGAAATTTGCCAGTTGAGACCTGACATAATCTCTAACTTGTGTTTTGCTGAATTTTTCATAGTGAAGGACAATGATACAAACAGGATTTGTGGTGGGGGAGAATGCTACTAGAGTAGGTTCCCAGACATCTCATTTGGCATAATGTTGGGTTGTTTTACCTCTCAGCAGCACTTTTTTTGCACACAATGGGCTAAATGGTCAGGGTACAAGAACACTGAAGGCTCAGAGAAGGTTAAGGGAGGGGATCCACTGGAACAGCTGTTGGGAGACAGATGGTAGCCTCCAATCAAGGTCATCCAGTGTGCTCTTTAACGTGCACAGAGTATGGCTCTCATGCACATGAGCCATGACATAACGTCCCATCTGACGGACGGTGGCCTTTCCCAGCTCATCAGTTCCCTATTGACCATAGGCAGGGCAGGGAGCTTCGCAGAGATAAATCTCAGCACTGACCCAGCTGGGAACTGCAGATTACGCGCCTGGTGTACTACTGACTGAGTCACCCCTGTCCCTTTGGCATAGGACAATCCTGTTTATATATATATATATATTCCCCTCTATACCAGAAATATGTTTCTGGGGCATTAATTTTTTTTATTTTTAAAACACAAATTATGCAGTCATTACAAACCACTTCATAACCTTTGGGCAACAGAAAGATCAGCATGTATCCAAAAACATTTTCTTAAATCTAAATAAGATACATTTGCTTCAATTATGTTATGTTGAGAGTATTCATTTATTTTTAAGATAATTTTGGTATCAACAGATATTGATTACAACTAGCCTTATAATTATTATTATTACTAAAATCAAATCTACCAAGCCTATATAGTCCTGTGAGACTTCTGTAAAATCAACTAGCCTTATAATTATTATTATTACAAAAAAAAATTCCCCATATTGCATTATGATACAATTCTAGGCACACATTAGAAGCTACATATGGATAAGGAGAAATGTAGGGAATTTTTTTCCTAATAATGTCAGTGGTTTTCATTTAACTATTGTGTCCTGGTTTTTAGTAAGCTAAAGTCAGTCACTTGGTGAAATGTCCCAGTTGTTATTTCCGAAAAAATGGGAATCATTACTGAAAAAATGGGAATCATTACTAGAGCAAATATGATTTGAAACTTACAGGGATTGAATGTCACTGTTTTCATAAGACTTAGTTCTTACTCATTCAAATATATCATTTTTATTTGGGAGGGGGCATGCTCATCAATCACTTCCCTAATGTGCCACTGGTGAAGCAATACAGTACGAATAAGTAAATATTACAATAACTAAAATGTATGATACAAGTGATGTTTGTTTAATTAAAGCACTATGCAACTTGTGATACTAGACAGCAGACTACAGTGAATGTAATGAACTGTTTCATAAGACATATGGCAACTGGCTGTGATCCAGTTCCTAATAAATATTTCTTACTTTCCACAGATTTCACAGCTTAATTTAAACATAAACTTTTTCAAACAAATAATAAGTTGAACATGACTGTGTTTATCTACCAAACTATACTTGTTATTTCTGATATTGGAGCTGAACTTATAATCTGCAAGATGGGATTGGACATGGAAATTATACACATATACAAAATATGGGTAAATACAGAACATTAATGCAGAAAATTCTAGGTACTACCATGTATATGTTAGTGATCCAGCTCAAATTCCTAGTATTAAGCTGAACAGTAGGTATAAGTGACGTGGCATCCAGTATTTGTAAAGCTGTATACATAATTCAATGCAATAACAAAATATTGCATTTTATCTGTTTAACAACAATTAGATATCTATTAAAATTTGGATAACTGTTGTGACCATTATTAATAGATTTAGCAGCAAAGTTAAATTATTCCACAAGAGTAACGAGAACATAACTGAGTGTAATAATGATCAAAGCAAAACTGGGAGACCTCATAGGATACATGTAGCACTACTTGCGAGCCTTCTGTTATAAAAAAAAGTGCTATGTGTTATGAAAATTGGCCCTAAATGCAAAATTATATATTAATGAACACTCATTAAATGAATGCGTATTAAATATGGACTACCTTTATATATTTTTAAATATATTACAAATTATATATTTATTATTTATAAATTTAAATAAGCAAATATTTATATTAGTATTATCTATTTAATTATTCATATTATAAATAAAAACATTTTCACAAATAAACAAATTACTCTCACAAAAAAAAACACAAATACATATTTTTTTTCTCCCCTAAAAGTGAATTATGCTATGGTAAATATGAGTTTCGGTGCTATCGATTAGTTTTATTCAATTTTTATCATTATTTTCATAAACTATGGGTGTCAAACTGTCTCTGAGGTCAAGTGGTTAGCTTGGTTGGCTACTTATTGAAAGGACCTGGATAATTTTTTCTTTCTTTCTACTGAGGTCTTGTCTTCCTCCCAAACTTTCTTCTATTGCATATTAAAAAGACAGACTCCTGTAAGACTTCTGTAACAAGCAGCTGTGAGAGGGGTAATTTATTTTTATTTATGGATATTATATATTAAACACAATGGAGCTAAATGATCATAATTGTTAAAAAAAGTAAGATGAAATTATTTTTAAAAAAATGTAGAACATCCTATTCTAAAGGCTTATATCAGTAACTGTTTTGGGTTTCAAAAAGTTGCATTTCTAACTGCCTTATAATATAGACCTGAACATGTAAGTTAATATATTGCATTACAATTTTTAGGGATTTTATACACCTGTAAAATGCTCAGCAAATGAGATGCTCAGACTATGAGAGGCACATGGGAACCAAGACTGACTGAGAAAACAGCAGATTCATGTCTCTCATCTCAAACTCACTCCATGATCACTGTTTGGATAGAATGGTGAGTGGAATCACTCACCCTACTTAAATTGTTATTTTTTGGCCAAGCCTATATAGTTGAATTTATATAAGTTAAATGAGCATATGATTGGACCCCACTGTACACATTTTGCATGGCAAAAAATGCACAGACCGATGAATCACTCTAGTATATATAAATACATAATCTTCAAGTAATCATGGGCTATGTGGAGGTCTAAACAAACTGTATAATTTAGTCCTCCAAATATATCTATACAGAGCAATAACTATTGCATTTGGCATATTGCAAGTTAATTCTGATAAGGTCCGTTTGATAGTGTCCACTCACTGCATCCTACATACATCTGCCTCTTTTCCTCAGGCTTTTAAGCCTATTGTTCAAAATTATATTCACTAATCTCTGCGTGTGAGCAACATGGCCACACCAATGGAATTTCTACCTACATTTTCTACTTAAAAAAGGGTGTTTACTCCTTTGTCTAAAGTCACCATTATTTCACTTAATTGTCAAAAGTTTCTATTGCTTACAAAAAAAAAGTCTAATTTCCACTGACATAGCAAACTTTAGAGAGGACTAAACTGTTGTACAACCTAATTTTAGTCTTAAGATGTATTACAATTAGAGATGAAAATCTGAAACTTTACTGTTTGTATAATTGACCAGTATATTAATTTTCTTAATAAATATGTTCTTTAAAACACTCTTGAGTTTATACTGCTTAGCCTTAATAGGAATACATTTGGGTAGAGATGTAGTGAACAGGTTGTAACTCTAATGTTCAGGTTTTTAAGAAATGATATGACATTTTCTATATATCTGCTTGAAGAAATTACATTGTTTCTGTTCAAACATTTTTTAAAATAATATATCAATGTGATTTTATGTTTTTGCAGCATTAAATTATACATAAGAATTGTATAATAAATTACAAGTGTTATTTCATTAAAGTTTTAGCTGGATCATTGTTTTTGATTTTCCAGTGTTGTTATTAATGTAACACCTTAGGATTAAGATTTAACCCTCATCACCCATTCCTTAAATATGCTGTGCTGTATGATACACTCAATTATAAACATTGTGTTATCATTTGCAAGGTAATTATTTTATTTCACATTGATCGTGAATGTAAATATTTATTACACAATAGAATGTTTGGGATAATGGTCTAAAGCAAAATACCTAATTTTAAGTTCACAAAATATAAAGTAGTTCATTACAAAAATTATCCCTATAACCTCAAATATTTTTAATTTTTTTTTTGTTTCCTTAATGTCTTTTCTGTGCTGTACACTTTCTTACACAATGATATGGTAAAAAAGGAGCTTTCTTTTCAGAATAAGGAAAATTCCACTCACTACTATGAAACTGGAAACACTTTTTTTGTGCTCAAGTGATGCCTTATAAAGCTACCTTAGAGTTGAAGATTATTAAAATATTTACAAAATTAATTATTAATCATATATGAGTGAGGCTGATTAATTTGACTTTTTTTAATGAATACAGAATTCTACAAAAAAAAAACGAAAACTTTCTGTCATCACAAATACTTGAATAAGGAAAAAAATGACCCTCACTAAAACATATGTATATCTGATAAATAATACTAATCTATATATGAAATCTTTAAATTCTGCATTTATTTAATTACCTTTAATTACCCTATATTACTAACACGAGTTAGTCTTCCTTTGGTGATTGAGTTTTTCTATAGTAGCTACGTATTTTCGTTAACAAGAGATTTAAAGCAGTGCTTCAATTTAGTTCTAATTACATTTAATACCTTTAAAACACACAACGATTTGATGAACGCATTTAATATGAATGAAAATATACGTACACTCATCTGCCAATCTCTAGAAAGCCAAAATACTTCCACGTGGATGTAGCAACTTTTTTAAATGAAAGTTTTAATACTGCTACAGAAAAATCTAGATAATTGGTTAGCGGTCACTGTTACACATAACTTTCACCTTTTCTAGAAACAAATTTATCACAACTGAACTTTACGTTTAAAATATATCATAAATTTAGGCTTATGTATAAGCCTAAGCTAGTGCCAGCAATAATAAATCAATATTTGTAGCGCCATCTTGTTTCGTCACATGAAGCATTTGTTCTTTAACGTGTGAAACCCTTCATTTGGCGAATGGCAAGGAAAACGAAGTTCGTAGATCGGTAAATGATTATCAGAGTACCAGATACATGGGTACCGATAACCTCCGCCACCTAAACATGTGCCTAGTTGGCATCAGTGTACACACAAATAAAAAATAAACCACCAATGGTGGGTCCCTAAGGACAATAAAAATCAAATACAAAAGTAATAAAGATGTAGAAGAGACGTAAAATGGATGACTATCTTTGCTGAAAGCCATCATTTTAGGCCTCTTGTGATTGTAGTCAAGCAAGCAGGTTATAATTTCATGTGGATTGCTTTGAACTGATTCAAAAAAGCCACGTGAAAGAAACTTAATATATGAGTAAATATGATCGATGCCCAGATCTTTATGGATTTGTCTGTTAGTCCCAAACCAAGGGACATCGACCGCACATCTCAAGATCTTGTTCTGCAAGACCTGAATCTTGTGGATATTGGTGGGAGTAGTGTTCGCCCAAATAGGGGAAGCATATGATATGATAGGACGGATGACCATGTCGTAGAGCAAAAGCTTGTGATAAATGAATAGGACGGAGTTTCGTCTGAGAAGAGGTCCCAGCTGACATCTGACGGTGTTCACCTTAGTGATGATCCCATGAATATGGGGATTCCACTTGAGTTTTTAGTGCAAGGTGACTCTTAAATATTTCACAGTATCTTGCCGTCTAATGTCTTCATCCATAAAAAGTAAGGTTTGAGGGTTATTAATCTTCCTTCCACTAAAAAGCATGGCATTACTTTTATCTATATTTATTTTCATCTTCCAGTTATCGTACCAGGAGTCTAAATCATTCAAGCAATTCTGGAGTCTTCTTATTGCATACTCAACTCCCAAAGAAGGGGATATGAGGGCAATGTCATCAACATACTGAGCAATGACAATCCGGTCAAAAGAAGGAATGTCAAAAAGGTATAATGGGAAGAGAGTGGGGTCTAGGAGAGAGCCTTATGGAACTCCAGCAGCCACCACTCTCTTTGTGGAAATAGAGGATTTAATGTGAACCTGGAAGGTTCGATCTGACAGATAGGATTGAAGGATGCGGGTAAGGCCCGTAGGAATTCCAATCATCATCAGTTTGTTGATGAGGCCATCCATCTAGACGCGGTCAAAAGCTTTGGCCACGTCTAGAAAGACGGCAGCAACAGTTTCTTTTTTGTTTAATGTCTCAGCAATAGTCTCCACTGGTAAATGGTCAGAGTTCAAATTATTATGAACACAAAGTTCATACGAGGGTAAAAAAATTTCCGAACATGACCAGATCTAAAACGTCTGGTCTATGCATGGAGTTGTAATGATAGAAAGTGGGATCACTGGGAGCGTCCACAATAATGCCATTGGATGTGGCATAATCGAAGAGAATATGTCCATTTTTGTTGCAAGATATGCAGTTTCAGGTAACATATTTGTAGTTTAAATCTCCTACTAAAATTGTAGGAGTATTGGTGTTAAAAATTATTTTAAAATTAGTTAAAATAATATCATAATTGGGCGGTTTATATGCCGCATAAATATTCAAAGTTCCAAAAAGGACATCGTGGACTGCAATAGCAGTAATCTCCAACGTATTGAAGTCTACAGTTGGTAAAAGATGGTGTTCAATGGATCTCTTGAAGATAACAGCAGTACCTCCACCCCTGTTATGCTGTCGATCCATTCTGTAGACTTCGAAGTTTTGAAACTTCAATTTTTCAAAAGCTCTAAGATGGGTTTCGCCCAAAAGGACAATATTAACTTGGAAGTCAGGCGAAAAGTTACTGAACTCCCATAAGTCGGTGAGAATGCCATTCGCATTCCAAGAAAAAATCTTGAGGTGGTTCTTACAGTTGTGCTCCATCGGAAGACAGCGAAGAGAGTACATAATCGATTGCTTTTAGCTCAACTGTGAATTTGCCCATAAGGCCGTTGGCATTCATTAATAACTTAGCCATTAATAAGATCTTAGAGACATTAAGATTTTTAAAAATCAAAAAGATTTCCTTCAGATCATTCATGATGGTGGCATCAAACTGCTCGCTTGTAGAAAGAGCTTGCTTAGGAGGTACAGCAGTAGGATGCTTCCTCTTAGGTAAAGGTTTATCTTTACCAATAGATTTGGAAGCAGGTGCCCCTTTCCCAAGATCCCTTGCGTAAGATAATTGAGGCGTGACAGGAGTACTAACAGCCTTTAAAGATGGGGCAGTATTAGGTTTTTTCCTTTGGAGTAGTCACTATCTCCTTTGAAGGATAATAAGAACAGCCTTTGTAATTGGCCGTATGGCCAAGGCCACAACTGACGCATTAGGCCGAGTTTCATCCTTTTTTTTAAGGCAGTCCTTTGTTACGTGATTTCCAGCGCATTTTACACAGCGTGGAAGATTAAAGCATCCACTCTGTGCATGGCCATAGCGCTGGCAATTATGACACTGCGTTGGTGTTTTCTTAGTCCTGTAGCTCTCATTGTGAATCTTCAGATGAAAGAAGTCAGTGACATCGTATATCTTTTTGTTAACTGTGTCTTTTGGTAATTCTACCAAGAAAACCGGGACCGGAGTTTTATCCTTGCCATGTCTCATCTGTGAAATTTTTATGACCGAAGTCAACCAGAGCAATACGGACATCATCGGAAGTTATGTCATAGGGTAGATTTTTTATGACTACCCTGTGATTTTTCTCTTCTTTTAATTTGTATGTATGGAATTGCTGTTTTGAGGCTTCAAAGAAGCGAACAAAGGACCTATAGTCATCTGCACATCTGGTCTGTAACCTGACAGTTTCACCAGAGGTCTTTGCAGTAAATGCCTCTACAGCAATTTTTGTCAATTCCTTGTGAATGCTCATCCAGATCTTAGGAGAACGTATAATGATAGGGGGGATTTTTCCTTTATTATTTCTAATCTCCTTGGGAGTAGAAATAGAATTTGTAGCTTCCATTTCGGAGGCTGGTGTATCCAAATACTCTTCCTCTAAGACTGAAAATCTAGTCTTAGAGGTGTATACAGAGTCAATAACGGGGGACAAGGCTCTCTTGTGCCCCTTTTTGGAGTTTTTCCGAAGACCCTTCTTTTTGGGTTTATTGGCAATCTTTGTGGCATCTTGTAATAAATCTAACCCATGTTTTGGAGCAGAATTTAATCCATGTATGCACTTCAAAACAATTATTTGTGAGGAGCATTGACCGGAGCAGACATGTTCATTTATGCTCTTTTTCTAAGTAAAATCTCTCTAATATAGCATCATTAAACTTGACGCGTTCATCAGGTAGAATGCTATGTAAGTCTTTCATAGCAGGAATATTTGAAATAGTAGAATTTAATTCATAAAGGAGCCTGTTTCTCTCCGATAAGAATGTGCAAATTTGTGCACTATAAGTCATTTGTGAAGTATCAACAGAAACTTGTCCTTCAGAGGTCTCTGAGTGGTCCGCAATGACGTCACTGGCAGAAAAGTTCTCTGTCACGACCGGGACAGATAAATCCATTATGTCAGAATTTGACATTTTGATGCTTCAGAATTTGAATTATCGAATACAAAGCAGTATAAAACAATGAAATAATGGTGAAAAACGTAAGTCAAAGAAAAAGAATTAGATTAACATATAAAACATATGAAAACATATAAATATGCAAACAATTCAAAATTTTCGAACTATAAAAATGGCACTTTTAACTGTCAAAATCGGTACAGACCGAATTGGAATAGGACAGATTTCTGTAAAGTACCAGAAAATCTGCCTACAATACTAAAACTCAAACAAGTATATAAAATCGGAATAAAATAGTTAGTTTAAAACTAACAACAAGTGAAATATATAATAAAACGATAGATTCCAGTTGCGACTGGAATCGGTAAATACAAGGACTTAAAGCTAAAAATAAGCGGAAAATAATACCTCATTGAAGGATTTTTATGTTTGTGAACTTACTTTAGAGTGTATATTTCCGAGTCAACAGCGACCAACCAAAGATTCGGCTATCAGTACGAAAGTAGCGTTGAAAAACCCAATAAAAAGCTTTATTCAAACATGGTGAAATTTAATCTGAAAAGGCTATCTAAAAAGACTTAAAATATCTTAAGTAAAAAGTTAAGCTATACTAGCTAAGCTTCCTGTTAAAGGCTCCACTGGGATTTTAACCCAGTCTCGCCTAAGGCTAGTGGGAAAATTAGGTATAAATTTAGCTAATAATGTATACTAGAAGTAATCCAGGAGCGATGCGGAAACACGCCATGACCGTTCGAAGTCAGAGCTTGAAGTCCCCTTCCTCCCCGCAAGGACAACGTGAAATATTAAATCGTTCCCTTTAGCTTTAAGGATACATACATAGATGATCACCATCAGCAACTACCTATATCTAAATATAATTATTCGTTTTGAAACACGAATTAATTATTTTTACTCTATAAACACAATACGGCCGAAAATTCAGAAACCATATGAAAACATCAAGAATCTGAAATACCTAAATATAAAATCAATTGGTGATACATCTTTCCATGTCGTCCAGACACAAACAACAGAAAATGAATTTTTCCAAATCAACATTTTTCTCTTAACTGTAGTGTAAAAGTGAAGTGGCAAGCAGAGAGTCAAGCACGAGTAAAAACATTTAGGTCCATTGCTGATGAGTGGATTCATAACATTTTAATGTGGAGATGTGAATATTTCCAGTTTAGCAAACAAATCAATTCTTTCAATGCTATATTTTGGACAATTAAGTAGGATAGGTTTTACAGTTTCTTTTGCTTGACAGAATGAATGTTCGTAGCTTTAATTTTCTAAAGATATTGATTAATGGTGGCAAAACTAGTGTTGAGTCATGTGATTTTCATAACATTAATTCTACACAAACCATGATTTTTAAATTGATAGACATTTGGATTTAAAAAAAACACGATATTTCTGTTGCATGAATCCTTAAATTTGGAAATAATGGTTTAGGTGCTTCAATTCTTTCTTTTAATTAGAAAACGAAAGGATAATTTTTTTACCCTCATCCCCATGGAGCAAGACGGGCCCCACGTGGAGTCAATGCCTAAGGTAAGATCAGGGCCGGACTTAGGTATAAGCTAACTACGGTACAGCTTAGAGCCTCACCATATGAGAGGCCTCAAAGAAATGCATTTGAAGTTTTATTGTGTTGCTTAATCAAATTTTTTTCAAATATTTAATCAATTGTGCAAATACTGTTCATCTTTGCATTACTGATACTAGAATAATTTTTACACCATATTAATTTGCTCTTTATTTTTCAGTGTTGCCTTCAATCAGAATAAATATATATATATATCGACTTTCGAATTTTTGGGCCCTCTAAATTTGAATAGCTTGGTCCTCTTAAATATGTCTTTGCTTAGGGCCTCAGAAAGTCAAAGTCCTGCCTTGGGTGAATACCGTTAAGCTTAAGGCCTCTGGAAAAGTAAGTCAATATCGTCTTTATAAATAATGCCTCAAAAACTCGGAAGCCATTTTAGTGTATCACAAATAAACAATTTATCAAAATATTCATGACTACTTGATGATGTAAATTCTTATTATACAACAGTTAGTGCATTTGGGATAATAGGCTATAGAGCTGTCTACAATCTGACATAAGGACGTAGACTTTGCACTTGTTTTCTTATAGCCATTTAAATGCAGCTAAAATGCCATAAAGTTCATATTGTAGGAGGTGTATGAGGTGGTATGGTGACGAAAATTTAAAATTTTCGTTATAGTTTAAAGAAGGAATAAAGCATGCAGCTGATGCCTGTTTCAAGTCAGAACAAAAAGAATCCTCTGTAAATATCTAAAGGTAGTCTGGAAAGGTATTTTTAATATATCAATGAAACAAAATTTGCAAAACTGTTGAATCAATAAATAATTTTTTGTGTGAAAAATGTGTTTTGAAGAATGATGAAATCTCTTCTGGTTCAATGGTTAGAACACTCTGGCATGAATCTGGAGAGACAAGGGTCCCGTGGATTGCAAAATTCATTTTTTCAATAAAAGTTATTTATTGACTTAATGACTTCTGTGTCAGCAGATAAACTACGAATTACTATTGACTGTTGAATAAATTTGAAATTTTTTTGTATCTGTGGAATCTGAAGAACAGTGTTTGGCTGTGATAGATGCCAGATAGGTACAGAAGACATAACGTAACCTTCTTTAACAATATTTAAAATTTCATGAACAAAGATCCAATCTGCGATATTCTGTAATATAGGTAGCTAATTTTGTACTTTTTACCTATTTTGCTATTGTTTTTCACTAGTCATTTGTTGGTTTGTCAGTTTGTGAATTTGTTAAAACTGTTGTTTCATCATATCTTTCGAATGCGACAGATAAACTGACTGATTTGTGTGTCAAATGAAAACTTGTGATGCGGGAGTGTCATACCCACACAACTACAATATATAGAAAATATTCAGAAGATATCTATGATATCTAATGATTAGCCATTTGCCATATTCGACATCTTATAGATATTATCTGGATACTGTGGTTGTGTGGGTAGGCTATAAAAAATTGCCCCCATGCTTTCTTCCCCCTAAAACGTGGAAATATGAATACGATTGCTCCTCTATGTCGCCGGAGCATGAGGATCAAAAGTAACAAATTATGCGCAAATGAAAGCTTGTGACTAGGCAAATGTGACAGACTAAAAACACTTCCACTCCCCTTCTTTCTTTCCCGATAAAAATGGGGAAATATGAAAACGATTGTTTTTAAATATATACATATCTTCGGAAAGCAAGGGTCGAAAGTAACGTACTATGCGTCCAACGAAAACTTGTGTCATTGGGAATGCCACAGGTTACAAAAAAAATCTCCCTCTCCTTTAAAAAAGTGGAAAAATAGGTGAAAAATTGTTCTATTTTATTTTTTAAAAGCGAGGGCCGAACATAACAAGTTGTAAGTCAAATCAAAGGTTGTGATGTAAGGAGTGTTGTGGGTAATAAAATACGCCCATTTGCTTTCTTCCTCCTTAAAAAAGCGGAATAATGAAAGTCGTTCTTCTGCTATATCTTCTGAATGCAAGGGCCTACAGTTGCCAGTTAGGTGTCAAATGGAGACTCAAATGGAGACCGTCACAGACTATTTTGAATTTTATCTCCAACAACTCCTACCTTCCAAAAGGGGTGGATTTTCGTGAGGTTCGCCCTTAACCAATTATATTTCAAATTAAAGCTTGTGTCATCTCCAGTGTGAAGGGCTACCTTAAACACGAATCCAAAGAAAGGTGAGGGAAAATGTCTTCAATGTTTATGCGTTATATATCCGATAAAATTTACTGAATATAGGTGTTTTAGTCACAAATCAAAAATATTAATAAATTAAAAAGCTTTAAAAATACTTATCTTTGTATATATGCACCCTGGAAAGTAGAAAATAAACCAAAAGCATACTGATGGTGCAATCACTCACTGAATTCGTATTCACTTCAAAGGAAGATAGGGCACTGGCAATCTTACTGTGCAGGCAAATCGTCACTCTATCTTCCTTTGAAGTGAATAAGAATTCGGTGACTGATTTACACCATCGATATGCTTTAGGGATATTTTCTACTTTTAGGGTGCAATAGGAAGATAGGTATTTTTAAAATGTTAAATTTATTTATATTTTTTAAATAGTGTCAATGTGCTGCCTATTTTGAATGGGTGGCTAGATTGAACAGTCATAGTTTATTATACATTTAAATACAAAATTTTATCTCCATAATATGCTTTGTAGTATAAGTTGCTTGACACATTTTTTCTACAATCTATTTTTACATGAGCCAGTTTTGTAAGTAGGGTTTTAAATTCGAATAAGTTACATTCTCAAATGTGTTTCTAGGCATTTTATTAAACAAATTTTGGAATAATCTTTTTCCGAAATTGTTTTTAATCAATAAAATCTTTAAAATGATGAGAGTGAATGATGAAGATGAGAATTCAGTGAGAAGCTTATAATTTGAATATTTTTAAATGAGCATTAAATGCACGATTTGCATAATTTTGTAGACATGGGTTTAATTATTTTACAATAATTTTGTATGAAATATTAAAATATATGAATCTATTCTTCATATTAAATGCAGTTTTAAAAAATTAGTATCTTTTAATTGAAGGACAGAGAATTGAGAGTAGTTATTTACTTAAATATGTTTTTGTATTCTCGTAAATGGTTATTCCCTATCGAATTAATGATTCTCCTGAGGTCATATATATATATATCAAAAAACCAATGTGCGATGTGACAAAAGCAATTATCAAGCAGATTTTTACAGCACAGCTTCTCAGTCCTTTACATATTTCGGTAATATGCTTACTCCATTCAGAATTTGTGTGATAATCGTGCTTAAATATTTAGTCTCTGTAAGTATTTTGACCGCTGGACATGAACAAGTGACAGCAATTAGGATTAAAAAAATAGACATTTGAAGTTGCTTGTGTAATTCTTAGGAATTTTTTATTCCAGATGAATATCAACTTGGTTTTATTAATATTTAGAATTTATATATTTAAACATTTATTATAATTATATGCAATCCCTCATTTTATTAAAATAATTTCATATATATATATAGTTGATTCATCTCGTGATTAACATTAAAGTATTTACCAATAACTTTAGCAAAAAGATACAAGCTGTTAATTAAATTATTACTAGGGATATTAATGCAAATTCAAAAATAAATTTCTACCATGTATAGTTATACATACCTTATATAGTTAAGCTTTGACTCAATATGTACTCTTCAGTATTTATATTTTTCAACAATTGAGATAAATTTTTTATTAATATGTACATTTATGTAGAGAGCATTATAATTTCTTTTGAAAAACAGCATAATTTTAGTTTTTTCTGTGTAATAGTGCATGCCATTTGTCACAATAAAGAGACAAATTATTTAAAGCCTTTTGCAAAGTTTTTTCAACTGATTTAAAATTTTTCCGAGATGACCGGAAAATATAACATCTGTGAAAATTGCAGTATTAACTCCTACATCAAAACGTTAAGGACGATCATGAAGAAAAATAAAAATTAAGGTAGAGGTCTTGTTTAGTTTTACATTGTGAAATTTCGGTCAGAAAATAAAAAAAAAAATAAAATAAATTTCCAGTTATGTCAAGTTTGGTTTGTTTATACAGAAGGACATCAATTAAAATACAGTCAAAGGCAAATTTTAGATCCACAAATACAGCTCCAAAAGTCCCCCCCCCCCCCACTTTTTTTTATAGTGTTGTAAGGATCATTGGTGCGATGCAGCTTCATTGATCTGCCTCTTTCTGAATCCATAGAAATGGTTATTGAAATTGCCTTTTTTTCACAGTACCACAATGTCTATTTACGTTAATCATTTGTAATATTTTAAGGATATAGATGCCAGAGAGATTGCACAATATGAAAATTCTGTAGCTGGTTTAGCAGATTTCAAATGAAGGATAGTTATTCCATATTACACTTATTCCAGTCAAAAGGAAAATTTTGTGTTCCAGATGACATTTAATATTGTCAACAACTTATTTTTCAAAACAGGAGGAAGATTTTTAATAAATTTACTGGTGATGCTATTACATCGCAATTCAGCTTTAGAACTGAATCAATGGAGCTGATCATAACTCTGGCTTTTTGGTTGGTTGTTTTACCTCTGAGCAGCACTTTTTTTGCGCACAATGGGCTAAATGGCCAGGCCACAAGGACTCCAAAGTCTCAGAGAAGGTTGGGAGAGAGGATCCACTGGAATGGCTGTTGGGAGACAGATGGTAGCCTCCCTTCAAGACCATCCAGCATGTTCTTTAACG
Source organism: Ryuthela nishihirai (assembly GCA_038380435.1). Lineage (NCBI taxonomy): Eukaryota > Metazoa > Arthropoda > Arachnida > Araneae > Heptathelidae > Ryuthela > Ryuthela nishihirai. Next base: position 6,657,803 of record JAWZYU010000004.1, read on the forward strand.
TGCACAGAGTTAGTCTACCCTCCCATACAAGGGGCCACAGCTTAATGTCCCAACCGATGGATGACGGCCTTTCCAAGCCCATCGGTGTCCCCTACCGACTGTGGGCAGGGTGGGGAGTTTTGTGGAGATAAATCTCAATGCTGACCCAGCTGGGACTATAACCTGGGAACTGCAGATTACGAGCATAACTCTGACAATATAAATTCCGCTTCAAGTATAGGATTTATATTAGGAATATTATCATGAAATTTTTTGATATCATTTATTATCGCAAGGTAGTTTAGCAAATACGTTGGGAGTTTCGAGAATAGATATTTTGTTTTTTCGACAAATCTGGCCCCAAGGATGACTGCAATTTATGTTTAGAAGTCGAATTAAAGGTTTACCATATGTTAAAAAACTGGAAAAAAAATATCATTTTTCTGTAAATTTGTATTCATTTTTTTCTAAAATTTCTTCTTACTAATCCCACTATGTGACAATATTGAAAATGTTCGAAATTTTTCGAATTCTCTGCTTTCTGCTAAGCTTCTCTCTTAATGGCTATGATTTTATTTAAGTGGAATATTGTCCACCTAAAGTAAGCTTCTCTCTTAACGGCTATGATTTATTTAAGTGGATATTGGAAGATATTTTGAGCTTTTTGTTTTTAATTTATTTAAAGCAATACTTGGTATAATTTTTTTAAATCAAAGAAATAATTTTGTCTCTAGAAACTTTGATGCATTAATTTTTTCAAAGTTCTGCCAATTGTTTTTCCAGTTGTTGAAATGGACAATATTAGTAAATTTTTAAGTTAATTTAATAGAAAGAATGATTGCTTCCATGTGGATCACTTTCAATATGCCAACAATTTTAGAAGTGATACATTCAGACACCAAAGATAAGACAGAGAAAGAGTTATTATAGTTGAAATTATTATATGTGGTCGATTTTTCATTCAAAAATATAATTTTTTTTCATTGAATATATAAAGCTCATTCCCTGCAGCATTATTTTTATAAGATTCCCAGAGAGTACTGTGTACATTAAAGTCTCTCAATAGGATAACAGGATGTTGAAATTGCTTAAGTAAATTAGAATAGATATAATGAGAGATAACTATGGAGCCTATGAGGAGGAGATATAATGAGGATAACTATGGACTATGGAAATTTTTTCCATGTCTTTAGTAGTTAATTATAGTGTTTGTATTGTGGAGTATAATAACTCACTTGAACAATTTTTTCCGGACGAATAAAGATTTGTGGTATGCAGTTACACACCACAAATGGTGTGAAAGTTTCCCAGTCACATTTTTTTGGACAAAAGAATTTCAATTATGTTACTGTTAAACGCAAAGAAAATCTTTACATTTTCACAAGGATGCAGCTTGGTTACGATATGAAACAAATTCATGCCGATTTATCACAAGCATATGGGAATCATTCCTGTTCATATGGCACTGTTATGGGATGGATGCGCAAATTCAGAGAAGGACGGCAGAGCTTTCAAGACCTCACTCGCGTAGGAAGACCAAAAGAGGTCATGAACGAGAAAACCATCGTTGCTGTTCACAAACTCGTTAAGGGAAACCCACACACCACTGTTCAGGTGATAAGTTTAGATGTGTCTCGGATGGCAGTGTGGAAAGAATTATTCATCAAGATCTAAATTTCCGAAAGATCTGTACCAAATGGTACCCCATAAACTGACAGAACAGCAAAAAATGGCTAGTGCGGACTCGGGCAATAAGATACTGCCATTGTTTAAACCTTTTCGAATCTTGCCCCAAATGTTAATGAATGTTGTGGCCCCAAACGGTTGGCAGACAATGTCACAGGTGAAGAGGTGTGGTTTGATTGTAACTCCCAGAAGGATTTATAATTCTGTTTGTGTTGTGAAAGATGAACCACATCTCTATATTCTTTGATTAGACTTTCACTCAAGGAAAAGGATGTGAAGTGGTTGCCGTGGACACCTCATCTGAAAAAATGACTTACACTGTTTCCCACACAATCACAATATCCACGGAATATCCATGAAATATCTAAGACGACTGTAGATATTCATTAGCTATCTCCGATATCTTTTGTATTCAGGAATATTTCTATTCAGGATATTGTGATTGTGTGAGTTTGTCCGAAATGGTTAAGGAGATGAATGAGCAGCTTCCAACAACAGGCATGTCAATCAAGTTAAGGCTATGTGGAACAAAAAAAATATCAAACATCTACCCTATCTATATATTTACCCGATCTTGCACCATGCGATTTTTGATTGTTTCCAAAAATTAAAAACAAACTTGCTGGGAAGCCTTTTTCAAGGCTGCAATGCCTTCATTCAGAGTTGTAGAGTATTCCCCAATAGGAGAAGCACCAAGAATTACAGAATTGTTGTAGAGGTCTGTAACTTTGCATAGATACTAGTGGTTACCACTAGATACTAGTGGTTACCACTTTGAAACAGTAAAAGAACTCAAAAATCTGTTTATTATTTTAAAAAAAGGACAGTTTCCCAGATGTGTGTATAGTTGCGATATTTTTTCTATCCACACCCGTAACAGTTGTGAGTACTGAAAGATTGATCTTAAAACTAAGAAGCATGATGGGTAAGGAGTGTCTGAGCGGTTTAAATCTCCTATCAGTTGAATGCGAAAAGGCTCACAGGTGAAAAAAACCTATTTGCTGGAACAAAAGTTAGAAGAAATCAATTATAGGTGAATAGGTACCCTCGGTAAGATGAAAATTAATTTTTTTTTAAACTCAGATTGGCTATTCAGTAATTACAGAAATGATATTAGTTATAAAACAATTCAAAAATTAACCGAGCAATTGCTTTTTTTTGTCAGAATTTAGCAGAAAGGGGATAGGGCAATTTTTTGTCGTGGGGGTCCTAAGTTGCAATCATGGCACTAGAATCTAGATATGCAGTTGATTTTACAATGGCAAAGATGCAACTAGACAGGATCGGTGCGACTGCACCTGGCAGATTTTTTTTAGGGGCGCAAATTTGCGAACTACAACAATAGCTACAGTAATATTAATTGTGGTATGTACGAATTATTTTTAAAAAGTAGCATTAACTATAGCTAATTTAATCATTAATATTTAAGTTCAGACTTGACGGGGTGGCAGAATCAAAGTTCGCTCCAGGCAGCAATATAGTTAGAGAAGCATACAGTGTAAGCACTCCTCTCCCACAACACAGTATTCCCGCTCTACTGAACCACCATCTTGTGCATTTGTTCTATATAAAAATAGAGTTCGCAATTTCGCATTTTAGATACACAGTGGAAGACATCAACAGATTCTTTTCGCTCGCGATACCAAGAAAGTACATTTTTTCTTTATTGACAACCACCGTAATCAACCGAAACAACCACAATATCCAGAAAATAACTCGGATATCTATATGTAATCTTGGCTATATTATGGATATATTCTGGATAAAGTGGTTGTGTGGTCAATGGCGGGGTACCGAGAAACTTTCAATTGAGGACAGTCATTGAGATGTTTGTCTTTGATTTTCAGGGACTTCCTTAAAAATTATATGCCTCAAGGGAGATAACTCCTAACCTCAACCAAGGGATTGAGGTTAGGGTAGCCAAATGACGTGATTATAATGAGAATGTTTTTTTGTTTTTTTTCCCGTGAAGTGTCCTGGTGCTTCAGTCCTCGCCCCAGAATCCAGAGAGAGTCAAAATAGACTTTAAGCAGCAAAATTTCCGATTTTTTTTCGTTTTAGGGATTTTGCAATTTTTCCCCGTTTGTTACCATCAGTTCAAAAGGCGGCAAACTGGCGCACTGGACTATGGGTGTGATAGTAACCGTCACTATCCCCGGGTGGCATCAAATTACCTAGTTACACCACTGCAAATAATTGCAGAGAGAGAAGCTCACGATCTCGGAAGGATAATATCTTTTTCACATTAGATAAAAATCTATTCACAAGGAAGTGCAAAGCTTTCTTTTTTAAGGAAAACGTTCTCCTGACAGATGGGAGACCATTGGTTTTTCTGAACATCTTTCGATTCAGAATAGCTCATTTGCAAAGTTTTAATGGCTGATTTAAAGGTCCGTCATACACATTTGAGGATGAAATTGTAACAGCTGATCTGTAATATTAAGAAAAAAAGGGAAAAACACCAGATCTTTATCAAACACTTTGAAAGAGTGGTTTCTACTGAAACAAAACGGTCAACATAGTGACGGCAGGTTTTAGTTCAGGCTCTTAGCAGACCAAATGGACAGTTGAGCAACGAGTCTAACTGGTAACATTTAAGTATGCTGCTGCTGGCAAACTTTTATCGAATATTTCAAGTGATCTGTTTTTGATAGAAATTTGTGATTTCTTTGGTGGAGTGTCAAAAGATATTCCATTAACAGCAACAACCTCCCCCTGTTTCGCAGAGGGGTACTTTTTTTTCACTTTAAGGAAAAATAGTTTTAACTTTTTAAAAGTATAAATAGGCCCGGATCTAGAAAACAGATTTCTAATGCATTATAAAATTTTCATCTCCGTTTTATAGTTTTTTAAAAAAAACTTCAGAATGCATGAAGTATATATGTTTAAATTTTTTTTTCCACTTTCCATGCCATTCTGACAGGGGATTGAAGGACTGCATCCCCCCCCCCCCCGATTAGGACGTGGTACTAATGCTAGTATTTGCATTCTCCCAATCATCCATTTGTTCAAATTAAAACTTTTAAGGAGTGAAAAGTATGTTAAAACTCCATTCTCTTTGAAAACGAGATTTCTTTAAGCGCCAGAGGCGATATGCGCACTTCTAGTTTTATTTGAAAGTGAAATAATAGTGATCGCAATGTTCCCTAAAGGTAATTAACGAAAGGTTAAGAACAGAAAAGTCATAACTTGAGATTAAGGAATATTTGAGATTTCTAAAAATGGGTCAAAGCAAGTATGCTTGCTATAGAGCGTATCTAAACCATCCTGCTAGACGAGGACAAAATAAAGCAACCAAATTAAGTGATACCTTTAATAGTTTTATGCGTTAGTTAATAGAAACATAATATTTAGTAATTTTAATCCTTTACCATGTTTTTGCTTTTTTTCAGGAATTAAAAATATAATTTATGAAATTTAAACATTGTCAAAAATGTTAACTTGCTATGGTCTTGGAACGAATCAGGCCTTTAAACATGCATTTTTCCAAATTCACATAACAAATGAAGCAGGGGTATCCGTTGTATTAAAGTATGCAGATGGGCATCTTAGATGTGTGATACATACCCATCGAAGCATCATGTCGGATATGTAGTCATTTTATAGGGAATCACAAAAATGCTAAAAATGTTTTACCTATGAATTCTGTGTCCACAAAGTACTAAATGAATGGCCAGGGCAGAGTTAAGTAGGAGAAGAGAGCCTGATCGGCAATTAAGACACTTTAAGAACCATCCAGCATACTCTTAAACGTGCAGAGTACGGCGTGGCTCACCTGCACACCGGATCATTAACTCCCATCCAACAGATGATAGCCCTTGAAACTCGCGTGTCCCCTAACTGCTAAGCCACGCTCCAAAGTGATTCAAATTACAGATGAGTTTGAGCTGAAATTTTTGAGTCCGAGGCCATAGTAGGACAAAAAAAAAAAACTTTGACCCACAGTAAAACTTATACACAGAAATGCATAATGCGTATATAATATAGGTCTCAATCCTTCATATTATAGGCTGTTAAAATTTTAAAATACTTATTTGATGACAAAAATAAAATCTTAATGTTACTTGGAAAAAAAAAATCCTAGAAATGCATCCGTAGTAAGTATGAGATTGCCTATAGAAATAGACTTCAACAATTATTTAAAATATCTGAAAAGAATTATCGCTGAGGCGGCGGGAATTCAACCTGCAACTCTGCAGATACATGCCAGAGTGCTCTACCCTTAAACCATGCATCAGACGCTAAAATCTTCCAGAATAAGGCCTATAAATCTTTGAGATGTGGCGGACATGGCCCCATGTGGATTTTTAATAATAAACGCTAAAGCGTGATTGACCTCCTCATAATCATTTAAATCATTAGCAATAATTGGGAAAGTTGCCTCTCCTGAATTATAGATGACGTAAGTTCCGCTACATCTCATTTGTGTTGTTTTACCTCTGAGCGGCATTTTTTTGCACACCATGGGCTAAATGGCCAGGTCACATGGACCCCGAAGGCTCAGAGAAGGTTGGGGGAGGGGACCCACTGGAACAGCTGTTGGGAAACAGATGGTAGTCTCCCGTCAAGTATGTTCTTTAATGTGCACAGTGTATGGCTCTCCCGCACACGGGACCACGGCTTAACGTCCCATCCGACGGACGGCGGCCTTTCCAAGCCCATCGGTGTCCCCTACTGACCGTGGGCAGGGCGGGGAATTTTGCGGAGATAAATCTCAACGCTGACCCAGCTGGGACTCGAACCTGGGAACTACAGATTACGAGCCTGGCGCGCTACCGACTGAGCCACCCCCGCCCCATCTCAGTGAAAGATGTCTTATTCTGGAAGATTTTAGCGTCTGATGCGTGGTTTAATAGGTAGAGCGTTCTGGCATGTATCTGGAGAGTTGCGGTGTTCTTGAGTAACACGATTTAGTAATGCGCAAGAATACAAAAACGCTAATTTTTATTTTCAGTTGGTTTTCGAAAACACGAGCCAATGTTTCCACTATGTCATCTGTCTGTAGTCGAATTCGTTGGCATTTGTAAAAATTTTTGGTTGGGATCGGTATCGATGAAATATTACGATTCACGCTTTCGGAATCTCCCAATTGCTATAATTGTACCCAATAACGGTGAATTTTTTGTAAAGGTATATTGTAAATGATGTAATTATGTTAGAAATTAAAATATTTTGGTGGTGAAACGGGAAGATTATGAAATTTGCATTGATGATTTTCATCCTTATCCCAGGGAGTTGGTAGGAAAAATTGTTTTAAGAGAAAAATTATTTTTTCCGGTTGGATAAGTATTAAGAAGCTACAACGATTCGCTATTTTCGTATCTCCCAAAAGTTTTAATTGCGAACTTTGACGGTGGGAAAAGTTAAAAATTCAATAAATTTTATATGAATATTTCGAATTATATTTGGGCTAGATATTTTAGTTGCGGAGTGCGATGATCAGGGGGTTTATAATGAAACAATTTGTCCCTTCACCCTCGAGTGTGGGGGTGACGCAACGTTGAAGAGATTAATGAAAAATTCTTTTTTTCAATAGGTAGTTTAACCTCGTAACGATATAAACCTTAAACTTTGATCATTCATAATTTTCGAATCTACCAAAAGGCTTTCATTTGCATCATTAGAGGACGTTAAATAAAATAGAAACCCTGTAAACGATATATTTATGCTAAGAATTCAGGTTGTAGAATGTGTTGATTAAGAATACCCAGATAACAGATTTTTAATTAATATTCATGAGAGTTTTAATTTACTATTGGTTAAAATTCAACCGGTTGCTCTTTATTTTTAAATACTATTAAACTTTAAAATTTTGCATATTCGAATATACACTGAGAGTAGTGTTGAGCCTCCTTTGGCCTTCAGAACTGCCCGAATTCGTCGGGGCATGGAATTTATAAGATGCTGGATGTGTGTAGGAATGTTGTACCATGAGGAAATGATTGTGTTGCACAGTTGCTCTAAATTGGATGGTAGGACAATCTCACTGCAAACATCCCTTTCCACCTCATCCTAAAGATGCTGATAGGCTTAGATCTGGGGACTGTGCAGGCCAATGAAGCAAGGAAAATTCATTGGCAGATTCCTGGAACTATTCAGTGAAGATATGTACCTTGTGAGCAGGTGCATTATGATGCTGAACGTGTCCATCCATGTGAAGATAAATTGTAGTCATGAACTTGGTCGGCAATTATGTTGAAATATGCTGTGGCATTCAAATGTCCATTGATGGGTATCAGAGCCTGTATGCCAGAAAACATTCCCCACTGGCCTGTACTGTTGATACCAGACCTCAATGGTCCCGTGTTGGTGCTGCTGTGCCCACTGGAGACGTGCTTTCGTGCTCTTGACTGGCATAAGACATGGTCGGTGGCTGCTACAGCCCATTTGCGACCAGGTCTTACGCGTGGTACATTCGAAGATTACATTTTACATACCAATGTTTATTTCTACTATATTTGCATGGCTCTGGCCTGTCTGCTTGCACAAATCTCGCCAGTCTCCATTAACCCCTCTCATCCACAAGCTGCTTTCGTCCACAGGATTACTGATCACTGGTAGTTTTTTTACTTTTTCGCATAATTCTTGGTAAACCCAGAAACAATTGTGCATGAAAAGCCCAAGAGGGCTGCCGTTTGGGAGATGCTAGATCCGACTCGCCTAGCACCATCATGACACGTTGTGTCTCTCGTTGCCCATTCTGACGCTCAAGCCAACGCCGATGCTCGTAGAGTTGGTCTGCCTGATTTATACCGCACACACATTAACCATTTATGTGACGATGGGTAGTGTACCTAATAAACTGTCATTGCAGCATTTGCAGCATAGTAATAATTATTTTATACACTGGCTGATCTGCTCCTTAATCCAATGGGATGAGAAAACGCAACCTTCCCATTTTAAGGGATGAGATATCTCTTTTGCATTATACAGGGCTAATATATAAAAGTAGTGGGCAACTTTACAATATATTACTACTTACATTTTCCAATCGCCCATTAATACAAATTACTACTGTTAAAGGTGCAAAATTCGGAATACGAAAAACTCCACTTTCTTTTAAAACGAGCATCCCATATTTGGCAGAGGCAATGTTATTCTTCTTCGAGGTAATTAGTAAAAATTAAATGGTTTATATCAGTGCTGTCCAACTTTTGCAAGACCACGGGCCATTTTTCCTTTCGCCAATATTTCGCGGGCCATAAAAAAGAATAGGACAGGATAGGTAATTGAAGTCAGTTCATGCCACCTCAAAAAATTATTTTATTTATAAGAAAAATAATAAGTAATAATAAATTAATATAAATTTTCTAAACCTAATCAAATATTTAATAAATTTAATGGGAGCATTGTGACCGTAGTTGCTAGGCAATAAGAATAGAATGTGTAAGTTGAAATAATGCAATAATAATTGCAAATAGAATGAGTAAGTTGAAGATTGCATATCAAGTAAGTTGACAAAAAATTATAAGGTGGATTAGATATTTATTTAAAATTTCAAGTAGAAACTTTTGTTCGACGGCCATAAAAATCCTTGTGCGAGCCGCTAGTTGGACAGCGCTGGTTTATATTACAATCAACAATTTTTTTTGCCATGCAAGAAAAATTCGAAATTTATGATAATAGCCTAACTCGTTTGTGCAATTTCGAGCCCAAATTCATCTCCAATCCAAAGCAACCTTTCCATTGCATTTGAGCTAACCCATCAGAATTTTTCGGATTAGTGATTAGAGCTGCTGCGGTAATGCCAATATAGCGGCTGTGTCTTTCGCGATATTTTGCGGTAATGCCAATATAGCGGCTGTGTCTGTCGCATTATTTTGCGGTAATGCCAATATAGCGGCTGTGTCTGTCGCATTATTTTGCGGTAATGCCAATATAGCGGCTGTCTTTCGCGATATTTTGCGGTAATGCCAATATAGCGGCTGTGTCTGTCGCATTATTTTGCGGTAATGCCAATATAGCGGCTGTCTTTCGCGATATTTTACGGTAATGCCAATATAGCGGCTGTCTTTCGCGATATTTTACGGTAATGCCAATATAGCGGCTGTCTTTCGCGATATTTTGCGGTAATGCCAATATAGCGGCTATGTCTTTTGCGATAATGCCAATATAGCGGCTATGTCTTTCGCGATATTTTGCGGTAATGCCAATATAGCGGCTATGTCTGTCGCGATATTTTGCGGTAATGCCAATATAGCGGCTATGTCTTTCGCGATATTTTGCGGTAATGCCAATATAGCGGCTATGTCTTTCGCGATATTTTGCGGTAATGCCAATATAGCGGCTATGTCTGTCGCGATATTTTGCGGTAATGCCAATATAGCGGCTATGTCTTTCGCGATATTTTGCGGTAATGCCAATGTCGCGGAGTGCGAGGGCAAAAAAAGTACATTAAAATCAGAATGCAGGGAAATATTAAAAACTTCATGAGGAAAAACCCTAAAAATACTCGTATCATGCCACTGAATGGGGATTTTTAACAGGATCTAAATAAAAAAAACTAAATCCGTGAATGTTATGCAGTGAAATTCTGACTTATCTTATGCATTTGAATTTCAAGATGTCACTTGAGTGATATGAATTTCAAAAATATTTTAATATTATTCCAAATAAAAACATGTTTGATTAATAATTATACTCTCTCTAAAACTCCATGAATATAGTTTAAGCTCAAACAGCATTTTGTCCCGCAAACTGTTACCACATGCAAATTGCCGAATAAGAAATAAAGTACAATTCAGACATAAAAATACGCACTTTTTTTTGCAGTGTTTATGCCATGTCATCAAAGCAACATTTTTATTCAATCACACTAAATCACGCAATATCACTAGGGTCCGGAAGATACAATAACACATTTTTCTTTGAGAATTTGATATGGAATGATAACATACATTTTAGAATCATGCTTATGTGAAATGTAGCATATCGTAAAATACTGTTAACATAATAAACATTACATAATACTTAGCATCGATTTTAACTTAAACTTAACAATAAGGTAACCCAATGTAACTTAACAATAAACTTAACCTAGTCTTTTTCAGGGTTTCAATGTTAAAAAAATTGCATATTACTTAAAATATAAGCCTATTTATGTTTATGCTGTATATATTATGCATAGGTATAAACGTATATATACTTTATATGTTTAATCATAAGATTATACAAAATATTATCAAGCTCAAAAAGTCAAAGAGGGTCAATATTTTCTCGTATTTGTATAAGTGAAAGAAAAACTGATAAATCGCTTTTTTCTAAATGAAAAAAAAATACACAACTTCTTAACAAATGATTTGGATAACTTACAAACCTGAAAATATTTATACTTTCCTAGTTAAAGTTTCTTTAACGTTACAGTATTTGTTAGATCCAACCCTTTACCTGCAATAATGAAAAGAAATTGACTTTTGGCTAGATTTACTACTGAGCTGCATTTTTTGTCTACAATGGACTAAATGGTCCATTGTAGTCACAATGGTCCACAGCAGGGTACAGGAAAGCAATCTATTGGATAGTTAAAAGGAAACACAGAAACATTCCGTCAAGACCATTCAGCATGTTTTGAACATTAAAAGTGCATTGCTTTCCTAACATGAGACCATGCTTTAACATTCCATTCTACGAGTTCGATCCTTTTTCCGAAACCATCGGTATCCTCTTTCTCACCAAGTGCAAGGTGAGGTTAGTGGAGACAATCTCAACATAGGCATAGTGGGGGCTAAATGTGACCAATATTTAATAATTATACACTTAGAACACAATTGACTTTCCGTTTGCAGGTATCGCACTTGGATTTAATATATTCAATGTTTTACCTGTTAATAATTTTAAGAAATAATGCAATTTGATTACTCCTAAAAGGATGCAAAATCCAAGAACTGTTTGAAAATGAAAATATCCAGCGTTTCCTTTGATATCAAATGATTCAAGTGTTTAATAGCTATGTAGGTAGCAAATGATTTTGCCAAAGTTGGTTGCAACAACATATTGCATGATTTATTTTCTCTTAGTCGTTTTAAATAAAAGAATGGCAGAATTTTTTTTTTGTGACAAACCAAGAGTGCTATAGGTTTCTGAAGTGTTGTGGAATGGCCAAAACCACCAACCTTAAGGATTGGTGAAGGGGATCCTCCATACAGCTGTAAGGAGAGATGAGGAAGAATCCTTTGAAGGCCATCCAGTCAGTTCTTTATTGTAAACAGGGCCATGGCTTAGTATCATATCCAACAAATGGCCTTTCCAAGCCCACCAGAAACAAGATTTTCAAGCCTCCATACCATAAAAAATATAGTTAAAAGTGTTTTTAAAAATGATATTTCATTATATTTGTATGTATACACAAGAAAAATTGCTATCAGTTACAATAAACCTTAATTATATGACATACGTTTAGTATATGTGGAGATACTCTCATAATCCCCCCTAAGCTACAGCTTACTTAAGTTGTACCTAAATCTGGCACTAATAATGAGGCATATGGTGAGTACATGATGCCCATTGCTGTTCTTAGTTATAGGTTACTAATGTTCAGTCCTAAGGATTTGTGTCATTAATCATAAATCCTGAACTGTAAAAAATAATTAGATCATTCAAAAACTATTATAAAACTTAAAAATGTTCTCTATCATTTGTGATAAAATATATTAGTCTCAGCAAAGATTATTAATCATTTAGGGGCCCAAGTTAATTTTGTCAACACTTCTCTTTACCCTAATATTTCAAGAAACACTGATATCTGTATGGACACAAAATCTTAAATTCTACAAAATTCTCTAGCTTGTGCTCCCACCTAAAAATGTCAGTGATTTCATTTGGATATTCAATTTCTTCCGACAAAAAATTTCATCATTCTAATATTAGCAAGAGGAGGTTAGAAAACTGAACATTTCTTGCTAAACTGATGTGCTAGTTGATCAACAAATGTGTGAATGAATTCAAGAAGGGTGTAGAGAAATCCCAGTTATTAACAGAAATTTCTAGCCAAAGGGCAAGAAACTAGAACAAAAAAAAAAACAAAACAAAAATGATTAAAAATATATTTTCATCCTTAAAATTCAAAAGACAACCAGTCCCTTTTGAAAAATGAAACAAGCATTTTTTATCGTTTAATCTAAAATACCTAATATTAAAACCATACCTAAGTCTTGCCTAGAGCTCAAACTGTGTATGAAATTATGTTTAATCATCAATGTGCATTTAATTTTGGAACTTTAGGGTTAGTTTCAAAGGTACAATGTACTTCTTAAGCAAGTTTCAAACAAACACTGGGGAACACAAGGAAACTAATCAAGTACCTTAGATTCTACATTCAAATTATAGGCTTCTAAGTTTAGTGGAGATCTGGGATGTCATCATTGTCCCGTTCTTAGAACAGCTACAACCTACAGGACTTGTTCAGTCACTTGCCAGTGGTAGTGGAATATATTTACAACCTTTGCGTTTGTGGGCACTCAGCAATGGGGATGTCTTGAGACAAAAGTTTTCACACAGAAGGATCTCCACCACACATCACTCGCTCCACACAATAGTTGCTGCAACAGCGTTTCATTAATGACAGACTTGTCAGCTGGTCCTTAAGAACACAGGCCGTCATGTTTGTGTGACCAGAGTTCATGTGATTTTTGGTATTAGGGTACTTGGGTCATTTGTATCTTGAAGATTAGTAACTCCTATAATTCAGGGCAACAATGGTCATCACACCATAAGTTTCATTATCAGTTCCAGATTTAGGCACAAACTAAGCCATGGCTTAGGGTTCCATATTTTGAGGGTGACTCTACATATGTCAAAGATAAATAAGGTTTATTACAACTGATGACATCTTTTCCTAAGTATATATACAAATATAATGGGATATAATTTTTAAATTAATTTTTGTTTAGAATGTAATACACCTTTTTCTCTTTTTTTTATGGCATGGGACTTCAAATTCTTGTAGCTCAGGAACTCTGAAACTCTTTTAACATGTGTGGACTGCAATCTAAATAAAGGTATTAATAATACCAAATTTTGGTACATTCTGATCATTTGATGGAGTTCTAGAGAATTCGGAATATATATAGTTTAATTATAACAATCCTGTATGCATTTTATGATTCAGAATTATGTTTCCTTTTATCAAGTTCAGTAGTTACTGAAAGTTATGTGGACTAGGGTTCAAAAATTTAAGTATGAATTCATCTGTAATTCACATATGTTCGAGTTTTGCCACTGTTACACAGTTTCAGTATTCTTCAGAACTATTTAACCCATTTTACCTTGGTTCAAAAAAACAACAGACCATCGTATATGTTTTGTTAGTTGCAATTCTGTAGGAACTCAACTTAATATATGCAAAAACATTTTTGGTCAGAGAGGAACAAATAAAGAGTTAATATCAAAACTTTTTTTAAATTAAATTTTCCAACCGTTTCAATTTGCACTGTTATTGCAAAGTTAAAAAGTAAATGACAACTCTTTAAACTATTGCTGCAAAAAGTCTGTTAGATATTTAGGTGGAAGCATGTAGTGGGCAAGAAATTTACTTGACAGACACAACTTGCAACCTCCACTGCAGGACAAAGAAGAAAAACTAAGCATTTTGCTACTTGAAAACAAGAATTCCATATTTGCCAGTGGTGACTTGATTTTCTAGTTAATTTATGAAGTTAAAATTGTGATTTCAAATCTTAAACCAGTGACATTTCAAACTATTACTACATTTAAAATCCAATTGAATTGTACCAAAAACTTAGTTTTTTTTTTTGCAATTGGGATTCAGGCGAATTTTACAAAAACAAAAGACTAGTCTAAATTATTTCAGGGTTTTGTATTTTTGCTTTTCTGAGTTGGCAACCCTAATTGTTACGATAAATTATTTATTATTAATACATGCCCACCCATCGACCTAAAATACAATATTTCTACTATTATATAAAGATTTTCCCATTTTGAACAACACATTGCACTGTGGTGATATGAAAACATTACATCTGATGGACCACAGTGCCACTGACTAGATTGATTTTACCATTCGATCCTGTTATATTTTTGTGGATGAACAGAGTATGAATGCGGAAATAATGGAGGAAAAGTCAATATTAAGCATTACAAACACACATAAAATTTTAAATAAAAAAATGTAAATTTCATAACATTATTTCTCTATCTCTGTTACTGAAAGATACGCCATTTTGATTTTGGCCTTTAAGGCATGAATCCTTTCATTTTTTCCTTGTAATTTGTAGCAGTAAATTTCTGGAAGTTGTGTGACACATCAATTTACAATAAACACTTACAATCAGAAATGTAAATTGTTAAGAAATATTAAGGGTAAGCTCCATTACGCTCAAAAGTATTTTCAATGAAACAATTGCTTTCAAGACTTGTCTGGCATACTGTTAAACCAAGTAAAATTGCACAAAATGTTACATTTACTTATTTGCATCGTCATAAAAGCTCATAGTTTTTGACATATAATAAAACATTCATATAGTCCTATGCAAATGTTCAACATTTTGAAAGCAAAAACTATTGTATAATTATAAAAGGTAAAATATTATTACACTGTGTAATATTCTCTAAAATTGATAAATATTTTGAAATGAAAACAAATTTGAGCAAGGTAAAAAAAACTATTGGTGATATTTCAAAAGTGTCATAAGGAAAATTTTCGAGTTTTGAGCATGATGAATATATCAGCTGAAACAACTGAAATATAATTTTTGAGTATTTCCTGATTACTTATGATAGAATGTTATTTTTAAATATATAACTGATCTAATAAAAATATTAACTTTTCTATTTAACAAAGAAAATAATTCACCATGCTATTAATACACTGAAAAGATGTCATAAAAACAAGAGAAAGGGGTAAGCTACATAATTTATACTAAAGCATTCTTTTAGACAGGAGTACTCTTTGAAATGTCCTATATTTTAAACCTATACAACAAATAAGTTTGGTTATTAACATAAAAATATTATTAAAACTATATTTTTCATATTTAAATGTTAAACAGATGAAAAATATTCTAAATCTTAAAAGTCACTAAAGTAATTGAGCTCCATAAAATTTTGCTATTTTTTTTCAACCAAACTTTATTTCAAAACATGCACTTTTTATTTAAAACAAATAATTTACTATTGCTTCTACAGTTAACAAAGTTTGAAATTTAATCAGCGAATAATTTTATATTAATCTGAAGAAAAATAATGTTTGCGTGTAATTATATTTAGTATAAATTTCGTCTCTTGATATGCAAAACTTATGATTTATCTTTTACTTCCGGACCCTACTAATAATTAATATTGTTTATAACATTTGAACAATGAAATAGTGGTTTAATATCTGAACTGAAAATGAGGCCAAAACATTTTGAAAATGAACTGTATTGTTAATTAACATACTGCAAAACAATCAACATTTATACAGAATAAAGTTTGTGTTTATGCATAGACAAGATGTTAACTTAAATACTGTACATTCATTAAAAGACTTGGCTGTTTCAAAACAAAACATTCATGTGACTTTCAAATGACTTAAACTGTACAAATCTTGTAAAACCAACCAGAAATGTTTATCTCATAAAAAAAAGGAAAAACTTATTTACATCAAGCAACAACCTTTATATTGTTAGTACAATTAGTAGCTGTTGTTTTTTTTTTTCACACTAATTACCCACCAAGTATGTAACAATATGGATGAAAGCAGACATGGGCTTGGGACTGCAGTGATAAGCTTTGCTCCCACAATATGATAGTTAAGTACAACAAGGGTTGTTATACAGTCCACTGAGTCAGACTAGGCTAAGGAAAAAGACACAGGCCGCTATACCACTTAATACAGAAGGTATACCCGCATGGCTGTCCTGTGGCATCACAGTCGATTTTTACAAGATGACAGGGCTACTAAACAATTTTTTTTATGAAGGCTGGCATTAACTAACTGGTGTCTTTGCACCGGGGTGGGAGAGTTATGACTATGCTTTGCTACATGTGCTAATGAATTAAAACAGTAGATTGAGAGAACTTCATGGTGTTACCTAAAAAGGAACACAACCTAGATTTCAATGTCTAACACTTGTAACAGCAGTCTACCAAAAATAACAAATTTCTATCACAACTGCAGGTTTAGTTAGGCAGAAAAATAAAATTTACATTAAAAGGTGGGGGATAGGTTAAACATGATATTTGCTAGACCAGATTGTTAAGATTGTGAACTAGATTCAAAGGGTAGTGCCCTTTGGAGGAAGACATATTGCATAGGCCTGATGTCATAAGCAGTTAAACAAGATGACTATGTTTGGGACCTACAAACATTAAGGTCCCTCTTTCTCACAGACTGCCATGTGGTGTCTTCAGTTACCACCACTGCTAACATTTACTGTGGTGTGGACTGGCCTCTGACCCCTTATCTCTGAAGTTTTGGAGCAAGCAGTGGAATGTCATACACCAAGCCACATCAAGTAATAGGAACGACAGCTACCAGCACATACTCCAATAGAGAGGAGACAGAAGCACCTCTGAACATGGTCATAATTGACCATGAATAGTGGAATGTAAATTCAACAAATATAATTTGATTTTATTACTTTATCACCCCCTACCCACATCCCCATCAGGCACTACATTCTTTGATGCATCCATGGCGGCACTCATATCTTTGGTCTGTATAGCATGGCGATGCCATTCTTTGCCACAAAACGACTAGTATTCCTGTGCTGACAAGATGCAATAACAGTACCAAACCTTGTACTCAGGTGGTGTCATTAGTTAATGCAAAACAAAGACAAAAATAAACTCTGCTCAAGAGTCCAGCTCCTGATTATACAATGTGTTTCCCAGACCTGTTTTGGAAAATTCTTAAAGCTGACATGGCACACCTAACTATTTTGGACTAAGTCCCTGTACATAACTTACTGTGTGCATAAACTGTAATATCTTCACAGTGCTTTATCACTCAACACTAGATTTATATTACAATTAAATTATATCTCAAATAAATTAAGTACACAACGAATTGCATTAGGCAAGCAGTCAACATTTGTATGTACAAATTACCACACAGTAAAAGTTTCTTGCATATGTGCATGGATGTATACATGTAAAAAGTCCCTGAAACAAACATACACCTGTAGTAGTATCAAAAAGTTTGTGATTCAAATATTATAACTAAATAAATATGAGCAGGATCTTGTTTACAACCGAAGGGAAACGACGTTTTTGGTTTGTGTTAAGTTTCTTTCAATGGTACAACAAATACTTTGTACATCCAAGGACAATACTGCTGGAAAACACCTTTTATGCACCATATTTTCATAGCATGCTGACTTTGTTGTCTACTAAAAGATGTCACCAAGCTCTTTGGAAGCCAATTGAAATCAGTAAATTCTTGGCTATGGGAGACAGCAAGACCAGCACTGCTCCAGAGGTTAGGGTTGTGCACTGACCAATGCTACCACCTCTCATGCACTTATTGCCCTTACAAGATACCAGGCAAGGGACCTTACTCCCGTGACTCCAATCCTGATTGCTGGTATTCTTCTGCTTGAAAACTGGCAGATGATGGAGTGCCTGGCATTCTGGAACTTTGTGTCACAGCTTTTCTCAAAGCTGTGGCCAAATTTGAATGACCAGTTATTGATTTCTCTTTTACAGTGGCATCATTATAGCTTCTGCTGAAAGTTTCACCCTGATTTTTTCCTTTGTTGAAGTCCTTTGCTGAGGCAAGGAGAACTGGCAACAGTCCTCTGTCCTTTTCAAGGGATACCGAGGAAGAGGAAGAGCTGAAAGAGAAGTTGGAATGAGTGGAGGACTCTGATGTGGTGTCCACCTGAGAATCTTCTGAAGGTGGGATATTGATGTAAGCAGTGTCTTTGGCAGTGTTAACATCTCGGATGGAGAGCTCAGTAGGAGAGATATTATTGTTGCCAAGACAAGAGGAGCTAAATGTGCAGCAGAGATGCCCATCCTGGAAAATGTACCAAATTCATACAATTAATACATATATTACTTGAAAATTTATATTGTTCATAGAAAGTAATAAAACTTTAAATAAATCAAGCTCACCATATAAGAAAAATGCTCTAAAATATTAGCATAAATTGATTTTTGAATTTTAATTCTAATTCATGCATTTATAAGAGGGCATCTTCAGGAAAGAGCAATTTCATATTAATGCTTGTAATATCTTGCATTGATTCTTTGATCTGAGAATCTTAAAACAGTATTAATTTTACCTGGGAGAATTCACTACATTTAATGCTAATTCTAAAGATAGCCACATTTTCAGCTTTTAATGTATATTATCCTTACTATTTGTTTCTTTGGCATACTGAAGAGGAGGGTAATTATAATCCTATAACCCCCCCCCCCCCCCTATTTAAGGGTTTGAATAAAACATTTCTAATGAAGACTATGAAAATTAAGGATTCAAGTATGTGAAACTCCACAAACCACTGTTAGAACTTTCTGGGTACAGCTAGTTGGGTTGTTTTACCTCTGAGCAAAACTTTTTTGCATACCATGGGCTAAATGGCCAGGTCACAAGGACCCCGAAGGATCAAAGAAGGTTGGGGGAGGGGACCCACTGGAACAGCTGTTGGGAGACAGATGGTAGCCTCCTGTCAAGGCCATCCAGTGTGTTCTTTACGTGCACAGGGTATGGCTCTCCCACACATGGGGCCACAGCTTAACGTCCCATCCAACAGGTGGTGGCCTTTCCAAGTCCATCGGTGTCCGCTACTGACCGTGGGCAGGGCGGAAAGTTTTGCGGAGATAAGTCTCAATGCTGACCGAGCTGGGATTCGAACCTGGGAACTGCAGATTAGGAGCCTGGATCGCTACCAACTGAGCCGCCCATGCCCATCTGGGTACAGCATGGTTTTATTTTATACATTTGACTTGTTGACATATCCCTCAAAATGTCAACTTTATAGAGAAACATTTTCATGTCAGAGTTATAGCTTGAATCACAAACTCTGATTAACATGTCAGCTTAGTTTTACCACTGAAATATTATATACAAGGATTTTTCATTATTAGAAATATCTTTAAAAAAAAAACAATTCTAACTAAAATAAATTATAATCACCTTTGTCTGAAAACGTTTTAACTGCTTTAAACATTTTCTTCACCGAAATATTCTGGGCATTAACATTAATGTGAAAAACTTTTCTTTGGTAATATAAATTCCTAGACTATTTACAATGTTAATTTTCATACTGAAATGTCCCCCCCCCCCCACATACTGCATTCAAACTGATTAGTATTTATCTGCTAGAATTTGGGGTTAAACAGGGGATATCACTATTAATATGCATTAAGAGCAGGAAATAACAGTATACGTTCAATAAATAAGGAAACATTTTTTTTCAAGTTACATAGAGATAACTCAAGTGATAATCTTGGGACATATTAAACTTGGAACATTAGAAAAATAGAAGAATTAACGTTGCTGTTGGAACTCTTAAGAACTGATGTTGAGAATGAAAAACAGACATACCTAAAGACTAGTTTTATGCTATCATGATTGGATCTAGAGGGGGAGGTCAATATTGAGAATGCTAATAAGGGTAATGGAGGTAAAAATTATTAAATTTATACATAGTTCATGCATTTTTCAAGAAATCTATTAAGGATCTCTAAAAAGGAGGGGGAGATGCTATTTGCAATGGAATGTCTCTTGGCACCTGTTTTACCCTTTTCCAGCTTGAATGAGTATCCCCCCCATTTTGTTCTAGCTCCAGATACACTAAATATCTGTTGGATCTTCTCGAAGTTTACTATAGTGGTGTGATTTGGACCCTCTGTAAACAACAGGAAATTATGTTGTTGATTCCAGATGCTTAACTCAGTAACTTTGGGTATTAGGTGAATTGACTATGTAAGTAATGATGAGGTTAGACCAGTGGTTCCCAAACTCAAGTATTATTTCCTAATGGATCCCTTTCATGAAAATCAAAATAATATTATCTGTATAAAAACTAGCTAAAAACCAAATGCCATTAATACTGCCATTATTGGTGTGACAAACTAAACACACAAAGTTCCAAGATCTCCCCACTGGGAACCACAGGGTTAGATGAAGGAATCCACAACCACCTTTAAAGAGAATCTTAGGCAGTGAGAGATTGTGCTAGTTTGACTATGTTGTCAGATGCAAAATTACAGATTTGCAAATATAGTTATGAATCTAGAAGAAAAAGGGCAGATCTAGAATGAGGTGGGTGGAAATGCCAAACAGAATTTTAGTGTAATTGGCCTTCAGTGGTCAAATGCGAACTAAATTAGCAGTCTGTTGTATTTCTTTAGCTTGCAGCTGCTTTTGGATTATGTATGTCATGTTACACAATTACAAAATACAGAAAAAAATGTATTTACATAATAAAACATTCAGAAACAAAAGCTATTTGCTATACAGGGTATGTTAAAAATAATGGTGGGGTTTTGAGAACCAATATGTAGGAAAATAACATTTTAATTGAAAGCATACCTGAAACGTTTTGAATATAATTGGTGAATTTCCACACACATCATTTGTGACCCTGCATATGTTCAACCAGTATTCCACTTATTGCCATTTCTATGTATGATTCCATTCCTGACAGATTGTCAGGGATGGTGTAATTCTACGACCACCACGAAGACCAAGAATTGAGGACTTCAAGAAGTCCTCAATTCTGTTTCTCTTGTTCTTCTACACACATTGCATATATGCAATCACAAATGGTGCACATTATGCTCAAAACTATTTGAGGTATGATTTCATTTTAAATATTACTTACTTGAATATATCAACCATTATTATGGAAACACCACCATTATTTTTTAGACACATAGTACTTTAAAATCAGTAGATACCAAAGTTTGGAAAACCCTCAAATAGAATAGTTTATTAAAATTTTTGCTGTTTTTTTCTGTAAAAGAATAAGATCTATAAAAAAATATAACAGGTATGGGTAGAGCAAGTGAGTGGATTAAGGAAGAATGGAAGAGAAGCTGTTCTGGTTAATATTTTCTCTGTTTAAGTGGTCTTTAAGCATCTAGAAAAATGATGCAGATTTTTCTCCCATAATTATGATTAAGAGGCTGTCTGATATTTTTGGCCCTACTTCTTTCAGAAATCTTAATTTCTTTAAAAATCCTACTAACCATTTCCAGTTATCTGGAATGTGAGGAGGACTGTGAACAAATTTTTTTTCTCACATAGAAATTCCAGCAGTATAATTGGACATTTTGATCTTGTAATAGATCAGAAAAGTAAATGCTAGACACTTAAAATAATCTTTGCTTTCTATTTCCAAGATGTGATGATAGCAAATACCTACAAAGCTTAGTTTTGCTTCTCAGCAGGAATACCCATGATGCTCTTTTAGAATATGAATGCATCACTGATAGGTTCCTTACAGCTAAATTTAAAACTGGAATTAAAAACAAATCTTATTTGTTACTATGCTCCTATTGAGGACTTCAAGGCATCTACAGATACAGGTGACTATATACTTCAAGAGATACAGGTTTTAAAAACAATTTCAGGATGTTTTGAATTCTATCAAAAAAGGAGATATTATTCTTGATTATGTATTAACTGCAAATGAGGTAGCTCTGGTAGGAACACCAAAGCATAAAGAGCACAGAAATTGGACTGACAATTACTTTGTTAAAAGTGTCATGCAACTGATGCTCCAAAAAACCTTCAGAAACCGAAACTTATCAGGACAGGTTACTCAGTCATTATAGTAATCATGATTTGTTTAAAATTGAGGATGAGGATGAATGATGAATGAGATCATTTTAAACAGTCTATTCTTGAAAACAAGGGTATTCTTCTGGGTAAAGTGGAACATAGGAAACAGTTATTTGAGTGATAAAGGATATACAACTTATTTCTGAAAGGAATGCAGGGCTAAACTGGATCAACATCCTATTAGTTTTAAAACACAGTATTATATAGAGCTTAATAAATGTGTAAATGATAAGTTAATAGTTGATAAAAATCTTTGGCTTCATAGTCTGGCTGACAAAATAGAGTTCCATCTCACTCTGTGCAATATTAAGGTAATAACTGCCACCAGAGATCACAGATGGTGCCAATGGTTGGCCCGAAAAACTCTGCAATAGATTTAAGTCTTAAAATTAGCGGAAAAAAGACGAGCTAGCACTAGTTCAACTGGAAGAATACTCTTTTTGTTTCTGGAGAGATGCAGGTTCAAATCCCGTATGTCAGCGAAAAAATTTTTCCGCTGAATATTTATTGATTTATCAACGCCAGATGAGCAACAAACTGTGATTATTTATCTATGTTTAAATGTTTAAATCTGTTATATGCGAGCTGATACTGGTTTAAATAGGATATTTATTTTCTATGTACACATGCTGGGAATTTCATCCTAGTAGGGTAGACTAGGCAAAACATTTAGAGCAGTTCTTCCTAAATTTTGACCTTTTAGATTTTTGTGAGATCTTATAGCCATTCCTTCTAATTGTTGCAGCACATATTAGGCCACTAGAAGCTACCCAAACATTCACTTCTGTTGGGTGAACTATGTTCTGACAAAAAATAATGGCTTATAATGACATTTCTTTTTGCAATATTCACATAGTAAAATTAAGTGCCACATAATTTTCAGACAAAAAAAAACTGCAGAGAAAATATGAATGAGAAATAGGCTTCAAATTGTGAGAATATGAATGAGAAATTAGATTTCAGTTGCATATCTGAATGCATATTGGAGTCATTTCTAGTATTTGCTCTCAAGCAGCCCTTTAAGTAGTGCAAGATGCCAATCAACTTTATTGATCTGAAAATCAACATGCTTCTTTTCAGCTAGTCTACATGCATATTTCTTCATTCAAGCTGGGTGCTATTGGCCTCATTTGTAATTATTTATATACATGTGAACCAGCGTAATTCCTCCTTTCATTTTAATTTGAAAATTGCTTACAGATGTTTATTATCCTATTTGTACTAAATGCATAGTATTTTCTGAACACCCTCTAAAACAAACCAGCATAAGCTAACACATAACATCTATAAACATATTAAGAAGCAAATATAGACTAAGTCAAGGCAGCTGTACAGGTCTGTCTTCTGAAAATGTGATGTCAATTGCTATAAATGCAGTAAATGAGGATCAATTTAAAAATTCAGAGTACTAAATTTAAAATGATTCGGCACCTGAATAACTATAGAACAGTTGAATGTAACAGAAAACATACGTTTAGAAATACTGCACCAATACTCTCAACTTGATTACATTTTTATTAAAATTACTCATTCTCTGATGCAGTTTGAAGGACACAAGGACAACAGGTACATTTGCATTTAATATTTCGAAATTGCAATAGTTACCATATTAAAAATAAAACTATTAGCAATTCTATGAAGAAGATATTCAAGCATTTTTACATTTTTTGAATATTATTATAAGTGTTGTTCATCCTTTGTTTTAAAGAATTTTAAGAAATTTGTGAACTCTAGCTGTCATTCAATGTTTATTCAAGAAAATACATATTTTCTTTACAGGATTTTGCTATCTCAATATTAATTGAGTGTCCAAACAAAATGAAAGTTACAATAATTATTCAAAGGAAAACAAATATATTTTTGACGATGCAAAAAAAGAACTTATGGAATTTTAATATCAATATCGGCTGAGTTATTACGAGTATTCTATGAATATGAGATGTAAAAAATTAAAATTTATGACTGAGAAAGATTTTAAATAATTTAAAATTAAAATATAAATTCCATTATACAACAATATAGTTTTAAAATACTTTTTCTTCACTTTTATCACAAGATTCTATCTACCATACAATCACTATTTTTAACATTATGGCAAATGACAAAATACACTTCCGAAACTTTTTGGTACATTAATGCAAATTAAAGAAACATTTAAGTAAGAATAGGTGCATTTTAGTGAGTTAGAAAGCAAAATAGAAGGATTAGTAAAATATCATGCAACATTATAGAAAAAAACATGCAAAAATCAAGCTGAATCTGTGTGTAAAAATTTTATTCTAAGCGATTCACTTCATTTCTTTCTGATATTTTACATTCTATTTTTAGGAAAATTTCAGATTAATGATAAAATATAACTTCATTGCAAGAATACACCTTAGAGTTTTATTTGATAACACTTGAAGTGTAATAGTTAAACCATTTAGCTGATAATTTAACAATTACAGCAATAATTCAGCTTGACTTCATCTTAACCTTATAAGACAACATAGAGAGGTTAAAAGAAATGTGCAGCTATGCAGGCAGGAAAATTAAACAAAAATTATGTGTTTACCGATGGAAACTATAACCCGTATTGCTCACCGAATGTTGGCAGAATGGGACCTGTAATGGGAGGGTTAGGATTGTAGGTGTAAGTAAAACACAAATACATGCTTACAGAGTTAGTTACCCATAATCATAGGATCTCCTCCTCAAAACCCATAGAACAGTTAATATTAGTATAGGAAAGTTGGAAATAGTTAGCATTAATCTGTAATATTTTACACACTGATTAGTAAGTTGCTAGTACAATATCAAATTTACTTTGTTTTAATAGAACATGCAGAAAGTATAACTCAAAATTTTAGTCTTATTACTATATAATTACACCATTTTTATTAAGGCTAATTTTGCAAAAAATGTTTGAATACATCAGACTCATTAAAAATACAGTTATAGTTCTGCGTGATAAATGATATACAACTTTCAAATATATAGTTGAATTTTATTAAACCAGCTTTAGTACTATTAAATAAATCTACCATCAAGAATAAAATTTCAATATTGTGAACAAACTTTAAAACTTGGTTCTAATTTAACTTACGATATTAATCACAATGTTCCTCAAGCATCCATATGGCTGAAACCTGTTCTCACAGCCACACCAATCTGTTTCAACAGTGCTCATGGCACACTATTTTTTGCAATGAATTCTCACAGTACACTAAAAATTTAAGTTGGCAACACTATGGGAGACTTGTGCATGTGCAGTTTGCCCTTAATAATAGCCCTTTCTGTGGAGTCACTTGTAAATACAGAGCTATTCTGTTCAAGTTCTAATGTGCATTGAGGTTAGCACATAAGCTGTAAAAGTTATGGACATGTTTTGCATTAATTTGGCCTTTACATTACGATTTAATACAGTTAATTTTTCGATTAAACGGAAAAAAATTAAGAATCAGTGGCAGAAAATAGCAACAAAATGGTTTATGTCCTTTTATCTGTAATATCCAAAATTTTGTGGCACACCTGGCAAATCTTGCAAGCACACCCTTTGAGAATCACTGCTCTAGATGATTAATATTTACTTAATCCAATTCATAGTAAATACACAGATTATCTGTAGATATAGAATTCAATAAATACTTATGTGAAAAAATATGCATTTAGAGAGTCATGGGTTTGAATCCCACACAGTTGGCAATAATTTTTTCCACTTAAGTATTTATTGAATTCCATATTTACAGGCAATATATATATATATTTACTATGGATTGATATTTCATTAAAAGTGCTTAAGCATGAGTTACTTCCTCATTAACAGCCGATTCATTAGCACTAATTGGAAATATAAGTTGTGTTTCCTGATTATAGATGGCACAAAGTCCACCACATTCAGCAAAATATATAAAGGTCACATTGTGGCAACAAATTATTGTCTGATGGTTGGTTTGATGGTTAGAGCACTCTGGTATGTATCTAAAGAGTAGTGGGTTTGAATCCTGCACCATCAGCAATAATATTTTCCACATAAGTATTAATTAATATTTACTTAATTGGAGTTTGGATAAACTCTCTTTGGAAAAGAATCAGGATACATATAAAAGATTTCGGATAAATAAGTGGGAAACATATATAAAAACAACTACAAAGGTTGTCCAATTATTTATTGATTGTCATTCTAGTTGGCTATAAATGGAATATGATATTACTACTTGATGTCAGAATAAACAACTGCCACATAACAATAGCATTGAAGGATAATAACCAACTGTTAGGCAGTCTTTTGATTTCCTCCAAACATGAAGTTTTTTAAGTAACCTTTAACCCTCTTAGCTTGTGGGGTTAAAAATTCAGAAGGAACAATTGTTCCAGATAGGCTATATGAGTGAATAGAGTAATTTGTTTTTCATATTTTTACGTGTTGTCTGAATTATTACCTATAGGAGTGTGCAGAACAGCATTTGGTTGGTTGTTTGGGATTTTATGGTGCATCACAATTCAGGCTGTAATGTACATTCTCTTGATTTAATGTTAATCCAGAAGTTGGTGTGCATTGAACTTTTAGTCATCCCACGTTCATTTCTGATATGATATCTGATCAACATTTGCATATGCTTACTTTTATAGTTGACCCTGAATATTCCTCCATAGAAATAAAAAGGTTTTGCCATATGGGCAATGCATTTTGCTATTGAGGCAGGAAAACGTCATCAGTAGCCCAATGGATCATAGTAAAAAATGATTAACGTGAGTGAACATTGATTCCATGATTTCACGATTTTGACTAAGCCCACTGTAAAACCCCTGAAAAGAGTGAAAAAAATTACTATTTTGAATAGGTTGTAATTTTCAAACGTTTGCTGCAGTAAGCCTGTTACATTTCTGGTGGTTTGCCAACCCCACTGTTAAACACATGAGTAATTTAATTTAAATATTGTCTAGTTTATTTAAAGTGTTAAGTATAGCAGTGTTTCTTAATAAAAATTAAAGAATTTAGATAAATAGTGGCTATTTTGCCAAAAAGAAGAGTACTGAGTAAACTATCTCCAGTATATTTTTTGCTTATATACTGGAAGCAAACATTTGCATATTATTATTCAGTTTTTACCACTGCATCATGTATATATATATATTTCTAGATGAATATTCAAAGTATTTTTGATAAATTATGGATGCAAAACCCATATTAAGTAATAGATATAAAATTTAGCATAAAAATATGAAAAAAGAAGAGTAATTTTTAATGCTTTTTCTTTATATATCTGCAGAAATTTAAACCACATAATATATGTATAAAATTTATCAATCAATACCCCTGAAGCAGCTGCTTGCCACAGAGGTCCAATAGGAGCCTGTCAGTTTAATATGCCATAAAGATCTGTGAGGAAAGCAAGACCTCAGCAGAAAGACAACACAAACATTCATGCCTTACCCAGGTCCTGTTAAAATAATAATAGAATATTTAGCATGTAATTGATAGATGCTGATTTAATTTAGTTAGCATTACAATGTAAAAATTGAATAGCATGTTGATGACTGATATGAAAAAAAAAAAATCATAATTGATGATGGCAAAAGAGGAAAAAATACATGTAAGAATGATTTTGTATAAAAAATGCAAAAATACAAAAAGTATAAAATTCAGTTTAATGTTAAAAATGCATCAGCTAATTTGAAGTTATAAAAAATATCTGGAACATAAAAACTTGACTATATGACAATTTTCCCACAGTATAAAAATAATGCTTTGTTAAAAAAAGAATAAGCATTGAAAAAAAAAAGGCAATGAGAAGAGTAGATTATCATAATGTTAGAACATAACATTATGAACATAACATTTAATTCATGTGTTCCATTAATGTCAAATACATAATTTTTTTATAATTAGAAATAAAATCCCCAACAGGCTATTTTAAATACATGCTATAAGAATAGTTTAAACCATTGTCTGTCAAGGGTTGAGGAGGAGCCTTACTGAATATCAAAATTTTCTCATACAAACTTGCACCAAATATATTATAGCAAATGCACAGAAAAAACACTGCATTGCTGCACAAAAATAATCACTGATTTTGAATTTCATACATGAGAACTGCATCAAGCTACAAAAAAGATAAAATACATGAGCTCAGTATTATGTAATATTTAAAAATTTAACTAAAAGCAACAAAATGATAATGCTAAATAAAATTTTAACAAAACCAATTGTGATCATTTGCTATTTTAATCTAAGTCAGCTTATTATACTAAATATTTTGGTGCAAATTTGTTAGAATCTTAAATTTAGAAAAACAAAAAACTTTCAAAACAAAAAGTATAAAGGAAAAAAAAACTTTGAAACACCAAAATTAAACTGCAATTTCATTAATTAATATAATCAAGCCATTTTATACCTTTAAAAAGCAGATTAAGCAAAAATATGCGTTTAATAACAAAAGGTTTTCTAAATATATTGCACAATTCTTTTCATATATGCTTTAACAAAAATTAAACTAAGCACTGCATTGAAAAACCAGTTGTGCTTTACTGCTGCTGCTGAGCAACCCAACAATTTTTACATGCTGTTACATATATGTACTAGCAAATTACCTGGCATTGTTCAAGTCCTCAATTCTTTTTTTTTGCGAAAAATAAAACGAAAATACACATGCCTTATGTATATAATTTTAAAAATAATTAAGGAAAACAGTAATTTGGATGGATTTCAAATCAACTGTTTTAGTTTTGAAGCCTCATATGGTAGCTTATATATTGTATCCAATATACAAGATATGATTTTTTGTATCTGTGCAGTACACTGAAAATATACACAACTGAAATTTGTACTTTGTGCAATTAAAATGGAAATTTCATTGCACAAAAATTTTCAACTTTAAAATATGGTTGAAACTGGGAACTGAAAAATGTTGGAACTGGTAGATTCAAACATTGGATAGAACTTATATTTGTAGTTTTTATTTTTGATAAAGCAAAAGTAATATATGCTCCCCAAAACCAATTACAATTGGATCTGGCTAAGCAATTCTACATCTATCAAAACAGAAAAAGATGTATTAACGAAGAAATATACATACCACCATTGGCATGGAGATTATTATTAGATCAGGTAAATGTTAAGGGAAACGAAAATAACGAGAGTAAGGTGGTAGTAAAGAGCACGATGATTGGAACCAACCAGTGCATGTGCAGAATGATATAAAAAAAAAAGAATCTGTTTCTACAATTCACAGTCCTAACAGCCAGTTCTTCTGAGGAAGCCATCAAGGATAGATGGTGAAACATGTTCATGTAAAGGACAACGATAGAGCATGTAAGGATGCATGATGTTTTTAATTTAATTTTACTTTAAGTATGAATTCAGTTAACAGTAATTTACAATTAATTTACACTTAAGTATTGAAAGGGAACTAGGCATTCCAGGTGAAAGAGTGAGTACACGAAACCATAGATGTGATGTCCCTTACATACAGAAAAACAGGTTAGCTAGGCAAAGGCTCCAAAAGTAGTAGACGTCGATATAGAGACTGCCCTAATAAATATTGATAGGACAGCATGTAATAAAAATGGATGAGCATTGGTATGGTAAAAACTTTGTGTAAATGGCTAAACTAGGAACGATATTTTATAAACTTAATATGATATGTAAACATATGTGAAATAAAGAGAAATTTTTTTTAATTTGTGCACCTTACATAATAAGTGTTTAATGATTGTCTTAGCAAGATGAACAAGACAAATACAGCATAATAGTGACTTTAGACTAATATTTTTCCTACTTCCCACTCTTGATGGAGTAATGCACAAGCAATTGGTTTTCAAATACACTCCAACCAATCCAATACATGTCCAAGCAATTGGTTTTCAAATACACTCCAACAATTCTGAAGGACTAGCTCTTTCTTCGTTTATTGTTACTGCAGAAGCAAGTCATACTAGGAATTACATATGCTTAAGCTCATATGGAAATAATTAGTCGATATCAATGGAATTCATGGTATAAACACATTTTCTTGTTCGATAATTTCAGCCAATATAGTAGTTTCATTGGTGTGTGACTTCAAAGACTTAATGCATGGTACAGCCAAATCCTTCATTATTTTAAGCTATGATAAGAAACTGTAAAACGAATTTGGTAGTCCTAGTTCTTACCATTTAGGTTCTTGATCAAGCAAAGTCTCTAATATATATATATATTTGCAATTTAAAATGGATGAGCACTGAGTGTGAGTTCAAGTAAAAATTGGTCAATGAAAATTACAATGCAATTTATTACAAAAGCACGGACAAAATTATTTATAAATAAACTAAGTCAACCGGCACGAAACTCTATAATAAGACAAAGATCAACTTTCAGAAGAATCCATTATCTCAATTCTATTCACACCCAATTCAAGAAACAAGACTAAAATCATTCAATGAACAATAAAATCAGGTTGATAAATAAATATTCAATCTAACTAATATCATATATGTGAATACTTGCAATATCTCGAGAATAACCTTACTAATTCCTAAATAACTATATAACTATACACAAAACGATTTCCATCTTAGGTTTTAGTCCTCAAGTACTCCAAAACTGTGGCTAAGTATACTGGTTTCTCAGATCCAGTTCTTTTCAGGTATTGATCACCACACACAAGACAACAAATTCTTCTTTATCTTTACCAACTTAACAACATGATCTACACCAATAAACTAATCGATCTCCCATGCACACACCAAATAAAAACATTTATTTTCAGACTATTGTGCACAGACTAAGGCTATTTATGCCTCCTTTCAGATCACAATTCTAACAACAACTCTATCTCTTCTTTTTTTTAGATTGGTTTTCTATTCCAATTTGTTGGTTAAAATAAATCTCTCACAGAAGCATACATGAGCGTTCATGCCATGCTTATCATAAATTCACTGCAGCAGGTTCATCTGTTGTAACAATATATATATATATCTATATGCAGAAATGAAAACATTAAATGCTTATATGTAGTGTTTAAAGAGAAATTAACCCTTAATGTGCTGTGGCTGGGTGTACTGTTTTCACTTTTCCCATTCTGGGAGCCACCAGTCTATTATTTTGTAGTGCAAGATGGTAAATTTTTTTTTCCAAACAGAAAGTCATTTTTTTTAAATTGTTTCTAATCAAATCTTAAAAATAACATTTCAGTCTATGATATATATTTTTTTTCCTGTTGATTCTACTTAAAAAAATGAAAAAGTAAAAAAATAAACTAACTTGAGCCTATGTTGATCGTATGCACATGTTGAATCCCTGTAATGACATCAAATAGCAATGATTTCGTTTATGCCTTTATTCTGCCTTACTGTAGCAGATTATCGATCAGTTTTTTATTTCCGGTATGTTGACCTATTTATAGCAGTAGCAGAATTGTAATGCTTTCTAAACTTCTAACGTTAGTTGTTGATTTTATTATTACCAGAAGTTGTGTCATCTCGTAACTTTGCCGAATGCCTTCAGTTAGTATTTTACAGACTTTCGATTTCAAAGACTTTTTTCACTCTGGTATTTCTGGAATTATTTTTTACTGTTTTTCAAATGTATACTTTGATTATAAAGAATAATTTGAAACAATCAAAAATGAAGTCGCTAGTGATCTCTAATGGCCGATATCAGAAGAATCAGGACTATGTGATTAGTCTAAAAGCACAATTTTTAAAATGTAGAATTCATTTTAGTGATAATTTTGATGATATTTTAACCAGATACACTAATTTAACATTAGGATATTGCTATTTTTAACTGAAAAATTTGCCAAAAGTTTAAAAATAAACTTTTCTGTAGTAGTTATGCAGTTTTATATTAAAACTATTCATTCTCAATTTCGGTGCTCGAGTGAAACTTTAATGCTTCAAAATATTTTTACTGAATTCTTTTCACAGTTCTTATTTAAATTATCTTGTTTTTAAACTGAAATGAATTTTTAGGATACTCTCTCCTTAGACTTAGAGTTTGCCAATCACCAAAAATCTAAGCACATGCATTATGCATTATTTGCATAAATCACTGAAATTTTTAGAAAACACTAAATAAATGAGAAATTTAAGCATTAATGGAAATATTATTAACTTATTTATATTAAAATAAAATAATTTGAAAAAATGCAAAAAAACACATTTCTAAAATTTTTACTGAACTAAAAATAGAAAAAATACAGTAAAATTTTGCAATATTTTAAAAATTGTTTTAAAACTTTAACTACTATTTTTTATTTTTCTTAGAATTCTTGCCATTTTATTAATCACAATTAAAAGCTCTTTCTTTTGGTATATAACATGAGTATTTCCCTTTATTACCTACTTTAGGATGAGATTCTGAAGTTGTACATTTTATTTTCTGAAAACACTTTAAAATTAACTTGGCCACCAAAGTGAAACCAGTTTCAGAAACCTGACACTTTAAGGGTTAAATAAAATCCATTTTCTAAATGAAGGATCATTAAAAGTAAAATTGTTTTTAGATAATAGCCTTGTGAAACTTTTCTTATTCTCACATGCATTTTATGACTTTTTGGGAGTTGAAAAAATTTCAATGATATTAACACAATTACAACAATATATCCTACATTTACCATTTTAGAGAAATTTAAATTTTAAATAAATATAATCTAGATCATGGATAGCAAAACCCTTTTCAAGCTTGCATGCCAAAATTACAGATAAAATTACTTAATAAGTTAATAATAATTTTGTAATGTTGGCTCATGTGCCAACATTAAGAAAATACTTTAAAATGTTATTTATACCAGCTAAGGTTACATATCTGTTTATCGTACAAAACAAATTAAATGGTACAAATATTAAGTTTTATTTTCAGCCACTATAAAATGGAAAATTTAAAAATAAAACATTTATTGTAATCAAACCATTCACTCAAATGAAAAAAAATGCACTCTCTGCACATCACTGATGACATGCCAACATGATCAGAATATTCATTGGCAGAGAGTAAAATAGCTAAGATGTAGCAGAAAATAGAAGCCATAACTAAATTTTAAATGTACAGATGTGATTTCAAGGAAATCA
The DNA here is from genome assembly GCA_038380435.1 of Ryuthela nishihirai. Taxonomy (NCBI): domain Eukaryota; kingdom Metazoa; phylum Arthropoda; class Arachnida; order Araneae; family Heptathelidae; genus Ryuthela; species Ryuthela nishihirai. Next base: position 6,691,233 of record JAWZYU010000004.1, read on the forward strand.
ATTAATAGTTGATATATTTTATGCGTAATTTTTTATGATACAGTACGTTTTGCAATGTATATAAGTTATTTGATGAGACCTTTGTAACTTAAGTGAAAACAATTGAAATAATAATTACAGCAACTTTGTTGCTGTCTCACTACCAATGATTCATTCATAATTATGTATTGAAATGCTAGGGAAATTGTTTCCAAGTCTTTACACTAGCCATTGGCATGTATTTCTTTTCATCTCTGAGTAGCATGCCAAGAAAAATAATCTTGCATGCTATAAGTTTATCATCCCTGATCTAGATGCTTACTAAAGTGATACACTTTAATATTTCTTATTCAGGAAAAAATCATCGTAAGCCATCAATTTTTATCAGTATTGTCTCGCTTCAAAGAAGAGTTACATATATTTGTAAAAACTACTGCATGTAAATTATGTGTTCTCTGATTAAGACTCTTGACCTTGGCCAATTGCAAAACTCTATTTTCAGTCATTAACAGGTGCTTCTGTATGCTTTTGATATTGTCTAGGTTTGATGTCATAATTAAGATTTTCGTAAGTATGTGTTTCATTGCACAAAGTACGAGTTTCAGTTGTGTACATTTTCAGTGTACTACATGGTCACCAAAAATATATCTCATATATTGGATACAACACAAGCTACCATATGAGGCTGCAAAACTGAAACAATTGATTTAAAATCCATCCAAATTATAAATGATCAGTCTCATTTCTATTTTAAATAATGTTTTGTAAAAATCTCTGGGAATAGCTTTTAATGGGTACATATGCACCTGCAGACATTCATAATCTAGATGTCACTAGAAATAGTAGTGATTTAAAATTAATATAAGACATATATTGCTAAGAAATACAAAGCAAAATATATATATATTTACGAATTCTGAAGCCATTTCATATGGTTTCTTTTAAAAGCGAAATAAAGTTTCAATTAGAAGACAACAGCAAATGCCCAAACATTTGCTAAATGCAGAGTTAGCAGCAACAGTAAAAATGTACATCTTTAAGAGAATATTTTGTTTCAGTTAATAATGCACTTTATCAATTGCTTTCTCACCTGACAGCGACATGATGTACATGGATCTTGTGTAAGAGCAACTTTTTCACCTGAACGGTACATAAGACCTTTATATGCACAACCTTTTGGCTGACTGGAAGTGCTGTTAAAAGTTGCACTACAAGGATCATCTTCACATCGTGGGCAACAGTCTCCTGGATATTGGATAGGATTTTCACAAGCTACTGGTGGACATTCCATCTCCCAGCAGTCTATTTCACCATACTAGGAGTAAAATACATTTAAATAATATCTAAGTTTCTATGCAATTATCTAAGCACATACTTCATTATTTAATTTTTATTAAAAAATAAACAATTTTTTTTCTTGAACTTCATGCATTAAATAATATTCATACTAACTACTAAAACACTGGCTATCTACTTTCTTCACTGTAAAGACCAATAAGCCAGTTACACCTAGTTAAACCTTAATCGTTTTAGTTTTCTTGTCTTATAATTAATTACCTGAAACTTTATTGAAGTCATTTCATAATACTGATTAATTTCTTGTAACTTTAAATCAGCACTAAAGTGTGTTTAGTGCATTCCACTATGTGACTTTTGCACTGATGTAGCAAATAAATCACAAATTATATTACAATAGCAAAAATATTCTTAGATATAGGGTGGAACATTTAGTTTGTAGACAGTTGTCAGACATAGCTGAATTTTGTATGAGTTAATACACAATATGTAATAATACAGCAATTTTTCAAGGGCATGGAGCAGGTATGCAAATTGAAACACATTGTGATATGGTTACAAATAATGCAGAACAGTATGCAACTTGTCACTATCTCACTTTGGAAAGGTTTTTTGTATGCTATGGTTGATCTGGAAACTGGGTTGGTTTTACCTCTGAGCGGCACTTTTTTGCACACCTTGGGCTAAATGGCCAAATCACAAGGACCCCGAAGGCTCAGAGAAGGTTGGGGGAGGGGACCCACTGGAACAGCTTTTGGGAGACAGATGGTAGCCTCCCATCAAGGCCATTCAGCATGTTCTTTAACGTACACAGGGTATGGCTCTCCAGTACATGGGACCACGGCTTAACATCCCATCCAACAGACGGCGGCCTTTCCAAGCCCATTGGTGTCCCCTACTGACCGTGGGCAAAGCGAGGAATTTTGCGGAGATAAATCTCAACGCTGACCCAGCTGGGACTCGAACCTGGGAACTACAGATTATGAGTCTGGCACACTACTGACTGAGTCACCCCCGCCCGAACTGGAAACTGAGTAGCAGTATATGATACATTACTGTGTTCAGTGAAGTTTAAATGGGGTATAGATAAAGGTAACGGACAGAAAAATGGAAACACCAAAATTTGCAGAATGCCTTAGAATTATATTAAACAGCAGCACTTATATGCTACTGATGAAGGCATGCAACATGAAAATGACATCCCAGTATGAGAGCATTATATTGATATAGGCAAACCTGGTGTAACTGCATGTAATTATTGGTACCATCTCATTGAAAGAAGACCTTAGTAATTTCAAAAGGGGGATGATAGTTAAAGCGTGCTTAGCAGGAGCTTTGTCACTAAGGCAGCTGAACTCACTAATGTTTGAAGAGGAACAATTTCCAAGGTCATGCCTTCATGGGAATCTAAAGGGAAGACTTCATCTGTAAAAGTAAACAGTGGGTGAACGCACATACTCCAGAATCAGGACATTCGAGCATTAGTGCAATGTGCAAAGTGAAACTGGCAAGCTACAGCTGATCAGTTGTGCATGGATTTCAACGTAGATGTGAGAGGCTAGTTTTATCAAAGTATGTTGAGAATGCCACAGAGCTGGATATTACAGTTTAGTTGCACTTCACAAGCCACTCGCACTTGTCAATGCATGTAGTCACATTCAATGGTGCAAAGAGCACAAACAGTGGACTTGAGCAGTGGATAAATATGATATGGTCTGATGAACCATCCTGTACTTTAAACAATAATTGATAATCTCAGCATTACCTGTAGACATTTAAACATCTATAAATCAATAAACGTTTTTGTGGAAAAAAATTTCGCTGACATATGGAATTCGAACCCGCATCTCTCCAGAAACGTGCCAGAGTTCTAATCTGTTGAACTAATGCCAGCTCAGTCTTTTTTCCACTAATAATGACTATCACTCTTCTCATGAATTTTGGGCACCTCCTTTTGATCTTGGGTGGCAACTATTTCTTTTTAGTGCTCTGAGTAATATGGTAATAAATAATGAAGTCCCATCACACTATTTAGTGTTATTAAGATCTCGGGTGGCAACTACTTCTTTTTAGTGCTCTGAGTAAGATGGTAATAAATAATGAAGTCACATCACGCCATTTAGCATTATTAATGATTAATAACGCTAAATAGCGTGATGTGGCTTCATTATTTATTATCATCTTACTCAGAGCATTAAAAAGAAATAGTTGCCACCCAAAATCATAGATGGCACCAAAAATTCATGGAAAGATAGTCTTACCCCCTCAAGCAGCTGCTTGCCACAGAAGTCTGACAAGAGCCTGTCAGTTTATATGACATAGTAGAAGATCTGAGAGGGTGGCAAGACCTCAGCAGAAAAACGACATATACATCCATGCCTTACCTGGGGCTCGAACCCAGGTCCCTTAGATTAGTAGACAAAAAAAAAATGTTTCCATTGCTGTTTCCAAAAAAATGAAAACAGCAATGTAAAATCACTAATGCACTTGGCCATGGGATGGCTTATTAGTGTGAAACCACTTGGCCACAGGACGGCATATTAGTGTGAAAAAAGACTGAGCTGGCATTAGTTCAACAGGTTAGAATACTCTGGCATGCTTCTGGAGAGATGCGGGTTCGAATCCTGTATGTCGGCAAATTTTTTTTCCAAAAAAAAAAACGTTTACTGATCCTGTACTTTGTTTCTTACAAATGGACAAGTACACGAGGCAACAATTGAAGGAAGTGTACAACTCTGATTATTTGTTTCCTACTGTTAAGAATTCTGGCAGTTCTGTAATGGTGTGGGGTGCTTTCTTGTGGCAGGTTTATATGCACTCATTCTGTTAGAAGGCAATATTAATGCTAATCACTATTTGAAAGTTCTGAGTGATCATCTTCATCCAATGGTACAGCATATCTTTCATGAAGAGAGTGTTGTCTTTCAAGATGATAATGCAAGCTTAGGTGGTCACCAGTAATTTGAGAATAAGACAATTTTTTCATATACTATGGCAACTGTAGTTACCTGATATCAACCTGCTGAAAAATCTACAGGAACTTCTGTAACAACAACTTGAACAGTGTTTTCCATCTCCATCAAACAAGCAGGAATTGATCACATTTCTTATGAACAAATGGTGTCATATCCCTCCAGTTGAATTTCAGACACTGGTAGACTATGCCATGATGGCTGCACTGGATATATACAGGCTGTATTGGAGTCACATTACAATCCAACATTGCATTAGTGATTTTCATTGCTGTTTCCATTTTTTTATCAATTACCTGTAATTGCAGAATGACTTCAGTGTTGGAGAACAGTGCTTGATTGCCTAGCAAAATCATGCCATTGTTCCCCACAAAATCATGCCAGTCTTCGAAGTGTTTGTGCTACTTGAAAAACTTGTGTCATTTCAAGTACTGTTCGTATGTTTGAGTCATTTCTGTGACTGTGCACCACTCAAGCCTCACTGAACAAGTAGTGTATACACACTGTTGCTCCGTTTCCAGATCAGTAATTTGAAGTAATTAAAGGTATTAAATTAATATATAGATCACAGGCAAATGCACAACAAAAATCAGAATAAATGAGAGTTAACAGAAAAATTTGGTTTTGATGGGGGTAGACCTTATATGTGTAGTTATGAATGTTGAATGGGGAACCTTTATACTAATGGATTATGGATGAGAGGTACCCATCTTCCTGGCTAGCCACCCACTGAAATGGAAGGGACTACATATACTTACTGACAAAATGAAAGGGCTAATGGGGATGTAATTTGGTTGCAATCGCCTTGAATTGGATTCTTTTGTTAGAAACTTGTGAAGAGAGTCTGCCAAAGATTAAATGGCAAAGTGCATGACAGAATAAATTTCAAACTAAATGATCCACTATCCAAAATATTTTAAATATTTTAAAATGATTTAAAGTGTTGATAGGTGTTTTAAAAAATTTCAACAAATTGGCCTGCAACTGTTTTTTGTGCACAATATTTTCTTTTAGTATGTATATATATAACATGACCAGTTTTTGTTCATAAGTTACTTTAAAATAAAGTTCAAAAGTTGCTTTAAAAACTTGTTATAAGGGTTAAAGAAAAATCTAGTAAGGATAAATAATTTTTTCAAGCAACAGCTCCTCATTGATGATGCAAATCTCTTTAAAGTCAGATAGAGATCATCTAAAATTTAAACTTTCCTTCTGTAATTGCAGGTAAATTGCTGATGGGAGGAGAAGCTTGTTTCTATTCTCGTTCAAAAAGCTAATGAAATGCCTCCACATTACAGTCATAACCAGGGTTGTAGTGGGCCCTGGTTATGACCTGTAATGTGGTAGGGCCTACACTATTTGCTTTTAACTAGAAAACCTCTGTATACCTACTGGGTATTTTAAGTACAATCTTTAGACTATATAATTTCATATGTTTAAAAATTACTTACCAAACATTCACATGTTTGGCACTGATAAATCCACTGATCACCATTACGAAAGGAAACAGGAGCTTCCTGATGCTGGCATATTGATGAATGATCACAGTGGGGACAACATTCGAAATTTGTATTGGATTTTGTACAGTCACATTCAACAGGCTGACAAATAACAACACCTTCAGTGCATCGACATCTTGTACAAGTTTCAGATGACCATATTTCACCACTTAATCTTTCTTCTCCATAATACAAGCAACCTGAAAGAAACAATCAAAAAACTGCTGTATCTTTAACAAAAATTATGACATAAAATTGACAGTAATTTAATATTTTGTATGATATTTATGTAACAAAAAATTATTTCTCACTTACTCAAAGAACAGGAACTGTTATCTATACATTCACAGCGGTAGCTTCCTTCTTCATTTATACACAATGCTGATGCATGACATGTATGACTGCCAGTTAAACATTCATCAATATCTAGAAATATATTTTATTATTATAAATAATTCATTGTTTACAAAAAGTACATATTAATAAGAGCATTCCTTTATTAAAGATAAAATCCTTTGGACACAATAAATAAATTGTTAATCTGCATAAAAACTGTGCAAGATTCATGCATGATAACTTTCTGCTAGTGTAAAAAGGAAAGAACAGTGTTACAGTGGCAAAAATAAAACTTGCATTTTTATCAATAAAGATTAAAATGTAACCCAAGGAAACCTGATAATATAAAGTTGCACTGAAAAATAAATGTTAAACCTTAATATTTGAACATCCTCTAGAAAATTTCAGAATTAATGATCTTCATTTATTGCTAAGAGAAAGACACCTAAAATCATAATCAAGATCATAAATCTAGGTAAATCTTCATATGATCTCCAAATATTATTATTAAAGGGTCATTAAATAGCAAATTTTGTAAACAGGTTAAAGCTACAAGCCAATCTTTGAAACGTTTCTCAGGATTGTAAGTTAGGATGTTGAAACTAACAGATTTCTTATAGGCCATTTAGCTCAGTGTTCTGAACCATTTATACACATACATACACAGACCATATTACATAATTTTTTCATAAAATATGTAAAAATTGCATAAAGATATCACTCATGGTCAACAGATCACAGGGTGAGAATTGATTTAGCTAATTACTTCATCTTACCTGTGCAATACTGAAAAGTTTAAATTCTAAGCCATTAGAAAAAATTTTATTAGCATATTTTGTGAGTAAGTAAATATGTCAATATACCTTCTTTTTAGCATTTTAGAATTAAAAATAATATTAATAAAAGCCATTCCATGGCCAACTGGTTAATGTGCTTGGCTACTAATCAAAGGGACCTGGTTTCAAACTTTGGTAAGGTATGGATGTTATGTTTCTGCTGAGGTTTCACCTCCTCACAGATCCTCTCTATGGTATATTAAACTGACAGGCTGCTATCAGATCTCTGTGGCAAGCAGCTGCTTGAGGTTTTTTTAAATATTAATACATTTTCACAGTATAAATCAAAACTTTTAATATATTTCACACTCAAATAATTCAATTGTAACCTTTGTACATAAATTTGCTTAAACTCTTACACAGGTAAAATGTGGTAAGAAATAAAATCAAAACTAAATCACGATTTACTTTTACCTGACATCTCCATATGATTGGGAGTGTTCAGGTAACATTTTAATAAAATGAAATACATTTATATCTGCTTTGAAACAACATAACAAATTTTGTAGAAATTTTCATACAAAATAGCTTCTAAACTGTATTTGTAACTTATATGTATTACTCATTGTTAATAGTTGTTATAGGTCATCAATTGTACTAACATGAGATTTGTTGATAAATTGTGATGAAGGTTAAAAATATGAAAGTCAAGGTAATGAGAATAAAGGAAAAATCAGAATCAGTGTTATACAGAATATATCAACAGAACAACATAGGGTGTCAAATTCGTTAGTGCATCAAGAACTCATATGAATAAGAATCTCAAGCAGGTCACCAAAATTATGAGTTTTTTTTAAATTAACAAAACAACTTAAGCCTATTTCACATTCTAAAACTGAATTTGACACAAAATGTTGCATTGGTTTCAAGATTTACCTTAAAAATATAAATTAATAAATAATTTAGCATTTTTTACATCAATATCAATTTACAATTTACACATTTCTAATTAACTTTCTGGACTCACTCACACATTTTATCCAGAAACTTGATAGCTTTTGATTGATGAGTTCCAATTCTTGTGCTGATACCCCTTTCATTAACAATGATAAATGTGTCCATTAATAGTTATCAATCAGGTGTCTATTTCTTTTTGCAAGTGAACTGCCGAAAATGAACATTGCATATATTTAGCATGCAAATTAAAACACTTTCGGCAATCATCCCCAGATGAAGAATAAGTACTTGACATGTCAACCTCACTTAATGAAAAAAAAAAAAAGGAAATTGTGAGTTCACTTCAATGCTACAAGTCATCCTCATGTTGAAATGTCTAATGTGACTCTTGCCTAGTCAAACATAGTTGATTGACCAAGAGTAATAAAATAATTTCAAGTTTAAATACTGCAGGCACATTATTGTATTTGAACACAAAAGAACTGGTGAAATAAATTGTGGTACTGGATACAGATTGCTAAAGGCAACAGCAGAATTTTATCATTAACTATGGTATAGTGGTTTCAAAAGCATAATTCCCAGTTGAAGGAGAAGATAATCTTCTCATCAAATGTGAAGTTGTAAATTTCATCTTGCCACAAAAGAAATACCTGATGTCCAAGATAGTACTGCAGATGATTGTGTCAGAATGTATGACAGAGTTTGCACGGAAAGTGACATTCAGACAACTTAAGAAATCTGAACAACTGTAGCTAAACAAAATTATATCTTTCTGATAAATCTGAATAACTATCAGCTGAAGGAAATGAAGTAGATGAGGCAGCAAAAAACAAAATATGGAAACCTATAGCTTATTTTGAAATAGTTGCTGCAAACTGAATGTTTCACACACTCTAAGGGTGATATAGAACTGCTAAATTTGACAAACAGTAATATGTTACAACAGAGTCTCTCAGCTCATCTAATCCAAACGTTTGACTTTTGGAAACCAAAAAGAAAATGTCTCGAGTTAGGTGGTATATGAACCCATGCTTATATCCAACCTGGCTCTAGACAAATTTCCCTCTAAATTTGATACCAATTAAGAATGGTCCTTTCAGCAGAAGAAAAATTAAAGTTTACATAGCAAACCAAAAAGAAATGTTTCAAGAGATCGTGGATTCATATCCTATCTAGAATAATAAGGCCATTTTTCCTAAATTTGATATCAATGTTAAGAGTAATTTCATAACCATACACATAAAAGCTATTTTTATTCTACTTATGTGCATAATAATAAATTCAACCTCAGTAATTATTCAAACTACTGAAATATGTAACGTTATGTAATTTTGAAAACAAGGATCTAAAATTATTCAAACTACTGAAATATGTAACGTTATGTAATTTTGAAAACAAGGATTTAAAATTATTATCCTGGGTGGATAATAATTTTAAATACAAACTTAAGATTTTATTTTCTAAACAGTGTACGCACACACACACACACTTTACATTTTACAAATTAAGCAATTTTAACTACTAATTTATATTATTGAAATTAAAACCCATTTAAAGCAAATCATTATACATAATTTTTTCAGTTCCACAAGTGTACACATTATAAGAAGTTTCTCTTTATATATATAAAATGTAAAATTACTATTACATGTCCATAGTTTGTTTTCAAAATACATAATATACCTATTTGAAAGTGGATAAAGATAATTATTAATTTTGCTTATTGCTTAACTCTTATTTTGGTCATTTATACTATTTAATATTTAAAAAATGCAACCTTCATACTGGTAAAACTTGCTATAGATTTGTTCATGTTTACAATGAACTGTGGAAATAATTCCATTACAGATATACCTAGTAAGTTCTTATCTTTGCTATGTTATAATACTGTAAGATGAGTTCAATATGTGCCTTGTCCTCTGTAATATGAATAAAGACAAATGAATAGTAACTCAGAGAACTGTTCCTGGGATTCGATCTGTTCAAGAATGCTTATCCACTTTTATCAGTGCACAATTTTTTAATATTTTGCATTATACTGGAGCTCCTGTTTCATGATTCTCTTCAAAATGGTCCGCTAATTAAACAACTGATTATCATTTATTCTTAACTATCACTTTAGCTGTGGAACTGGAAATTCCTGCTCTAGAAATGGAAAACCAAAGGGGTCAGTGAGTGGTAGTTATGAGGTGCAATTATAGTGGCATGCTTTGATGATTTACTATTTTTCCCCATTTAGTGTGTTATGGCCACTCAAATATGAGACATTTATGCAGGTAATCCCTTACATAAGGGACACCTGACAACCTTCAGAAGGGAGAAAACATAACTGGAATGTAATGAAAAAGAGTAAAATAATTCTATAACAAATTTGTGATATAAGAACAAAATGAACATTTCAATTATAAAATAAAGGAATGAAATAGAAACCCAGTTTTTTCAGAATGTTATGCAAAGTATATTAATGTACTATATATATAACATGTAAACTAATTAAATCATTGAAGCCATCTTAATTAAAATTACCTTGACAGAATACTCCAAGATTGTCTGCTGGGTGGCTCTCATAACCTGGTCGACACTGGCAATAATACCATCCAGGCATGTTGACACATTGAGAGTTAGAGTGGCACATATGAAGATCCATGTTACATTCATCTACATCTATAAGAGTAACATATCCCCATTTTATTACTAGAAATGTTAAAAAAAAACTCTTTTGCAAACCATTAATGGGAAATAGGAATAAGTGTCAAATAGGGATGACAAAAATCAGTAATTTTTGCCATTCCTTGAAAACTTTTAAATTTGCAGTGAAATATAAATTTAATGAATGATAGGGGAATGTTAGGACTTATGTTAAATCAAGGTTTTCACTGAATGGGGATTATGCAAAATTATATCAAGAACCTGTTCATCTTTTAAGACACTATATAATTATGATAAAATGAATATTTTTTAATGGAAATAGTTGCAGAAACTGTTCTCACAACATAAATAACATAAAATTAATTTTTAAGCAAAAAATGATGAATAAAACAAACAAAATGTACGTTATTTTCTTTCTTAAATAGCTGCATCAATTACTGCAAACATGAAAATACTAAAATATAAACAACATTTGGCAGAGCTTGCAAAGATTTCAGAATCAATTTCTATTGCAGGAATGTTTGCAATTGTTTCCACTCCATAGATAAATTTTACTTTTTTTTTTTATGATTGCCAACTTTTTTTTCATAGCCATAATGAGTAGAGGGTAAAAAGAAAAACAAAATGAGTAAACATTAGTGACAGAATTTATCCTGCAGATAGAACAAACCACTTGAAAATGAAAGTGACATTATGCCATAAGCTGCATCCACATCCAATAGCTGACATCACTTGTCAAAAATTATGGTCATGCAGTAACTATTTCCTAGTGGAAACATGAATATTGATTGTCATTTGGAAGATCTAAAATTTCATACACTAAATGCAGGAATTTAATACACTGAAATTCACTAAATATGGGAAATAAAATATTGTTTGTATTGAACTTTGACTGGAAGAGAAAAAAATATTCAAAAATACAGGATTTCACTAAATGTGGGGACACTATATTGGAATTTCACTGTAGTTTGAACTTTTTTAGCAAAAAAAAGTGTAGATGGAAATAAAAAAAAAACATTAACAGTCTCCCCCCATTATTTACACTGAATTGCTTAAAGATTTATTTGACATCAAATACAATTACCACTTGGTGAAATAATTCGTTACTTATTAAGAGTCTATGGATAGTAAGTAATTGTGATGCCAGAGGGTTTTATAGGTAAAATAATGCTAATATGCCTTACAGATAATTAAAAATTTAGCAAATAAAAAAAGTCAAAATTTCACATAATGTGGTAATTCCTTGGTAATGTTAAATTTTTTAATTTATTATTGGTATCAAAATTTTATAGTGTATCTGTGATCTGGAACAAAGAAAGGCAAATGCACAAAACTGTTTATTTTTAAATGAATATGATTTTATATAAAATATAATTTCTATATAAACATAAATAGAAAAGTTTTGTTAATGAATGGGACTGGAACCCACATTTCCCAGTTACATGCCAGTTATTCTAGATAACTAAATTATCACTGGCTAGTTAATTTCTCCACTAATTGTGACTTTAAAACCTTCCTGATCTTGTTGCCAGTGGTACTATCTATGATTGGAATGGTAAGTTTCCAACATTGCTCAGAATAGGTGTTAATATATACCCACTTGCTAAAGCATTATTAATGCAAGAATCAATCAATAAAAAATAGGCAGAATTGGCTATTGATATAGAAGACTAGAAATGCTTTTGTAAGAAAAAATTATATGGAAAAGTTTAACAAATGAGTGGGACTTGAACCAACATCTCCCAATTACATATCAGGTATTCTAGACCATTACATTATTATTGGCTAGTTCATATCTCACTTATTGCGACTTTAAATCTTCCCAGTGCACTGGCATGTAACTCGGAGATGTGGGTTTGACTCATCATTAAACGCATATTTTTCCAAAAGAGTATTTCTTGTGTTCTATGTATTTATTATTGAAAAAATTAATAAAAATATTTCAAGAACAAATTGCCTAACATATTTCAACCAATTTATTCTTAATGGTTTAATTTTCAAACTGAGGTAGCAGTCATTGAGACCACAAATATTTTATATATCAATGCTGTAACACTGTAATGTGTATGGTTTTCAATACCTCTATACCATTCAACCACTTGTGCTGCTACTGCAATGTCTCATGTTATTTATCTTCCTTTGCACAATTTTGAATTATTCATAAATGCTAGGATGTCCAAGAGACCATTACTTCTAATACCATATAAAAAAATATTGGCATAATCGACTGGGAACTTATAATAACGCTTATCAAACAGGCGGGAATTTTTACATTGACAAGTGTATATCATTTTGTGCCATTTTTTTGCAATGGATTAACCGGGAATATTGAAGCAGATATTTAAGATATATAATCCTGCTTATCCTGTTAATGCCAAATGATATTAGTGTCATTTGAGTGAAAGGCAGTTTTGTATTATATTGAAAACAGTTTTGGCAATATATTAAATGAAGATTCAGACCATTGAGTAACACAAAGGAGAACACAAATTCTGATGGAAATATTTCAGAGGATCACTATGATCCAGAAACTATACTAAAAGGTGGGCTTCAAGTGAGAAACTAAGGAGCCAATTGCACAATATAAACTTCTCAGCATAATATCTTTTGACAATTGTCTATATACACTAGCATCTGCTAAATTGTGACTGGAGAACTGAATGACAAAACTTTGGAATTTTATCAAGAAATTATTTGTTAAATTGTAACATGGAAGAATATAAAGTTCAATACAGTACAAGAGAAAACAGGCAATTATATATATATATATAACCAAATGAAGTTTTATTTCATTTACTAATTGGCAACACTTTTTATGTTAATTTCAATTTTCAAATCTGGTAATGAAAGTACTTTTATGTTTTTCAACAGATTCTATGGTACAGCTTATTTTGCATAAATATTTTATGATTGTCAGTACAATGATATTTGTAAACAGATTTCTAACGTTTTCTTACATTTCTACAATTCTCTAGATGGGGTTGCAAACCCTATTTCAAGCATTTCTAAAAAAAAAAGAAATGCTAATTTTCTTTTGTTAGATGATAATAGGTCTTGCATTGATGAAATGCTCATTCCTTTAAGGACATATGTAAACCCTAAATAGAATAATTTCCTCTAGAATTTCCATCAATGAATCAATATATTAATCTTTTTCCCCTACATGTTTTAAAATACAAAATACTATCACAAAAAAATAGTAATTTTAACTTTATTTTAATATTATAATGAATAGGGTCTGAGAGACCAGGACTTATCACAAAACATTATACTTCAGTTTGAGAGTCAAGTATCACATTTAAGCTTACCAATCTCACAGCTGAGGCCTGTATAACCACGACGACAGGAACACACATTAGGTGCCACACAATGACCACCACTTAGACAAGAACTGGTGCATATAGCTGTTGGGAAAAAAAATCAAATAATAAAAAAAGATTAAACACCTTGAATATCAAAAATGCAATTAAAATTATCTGAGTTATTATTTTAACAGAGTAAGGAAATAAGTTTATTTTTCATTCTTGGTTTAACTTTAAAAGTTATTTTAGCAACATGTAATGCAACATGATGCAAAAATAACCCTATATTTACTGGGTATCAATAGTAATGATTGAAATAACTGAATGTTACCACAGTGTTTAATGTATGTAGTTCAATGGACTTTTTACAGTTACAATAGCTCTTTGATAAATGTATTTTACAGGCTTCTGAATAAAATATGCAATCATTTATGTTTACCAAAATGATACTTGTAAAATATAGTGAAGAACAAAGATGTCCAATATGAACTTTAACTACAAGATGGATATTTAACAGTTGCATATTGTAGAATTATACATATAAAATAATTCATAAGGAGAAATTCCGAATCATTTTATTTATATCAAGTCAGAAAATTAACATTTATCGAGATGTCTTATACTAGAATGTACTGCTGGTTCCAAAATTTTAAGTTCCAAATTTTGTTATGCTGCTTAGTAATCTTTTTACAACAGAATACTTTAAAAAATTGAAAGTGGCAATATATATTAAATTCTTATGACACATCTACATAGTTATACAAGACACTTTTGTCCTTACCATTTTAGTAGGCATTTTATATAACAGAACTATTTCTTTCCATTGTTACAGTTTCTTTAGACTATATTAATTTTCATTTGATTTAACTAATATAGTACTTATGGAATCTGAGGCTGAGTAGGAATGGCTTTATTTAAGGATTTTTGTTGTTGAGGAAACAAGTCAACCAGAAAAACTTCTTGTATTTTATCTTCAAGCTTCTCCATCCTTTGCACTGGGGTGCTTTAGTTCTGTTAGTGATTAATCCAACTAATCAAAGTGTCAATACTACCCTATAAATACATATATTTGACCAAAAAAAAAAAAGAAAAAAAACCAGTATTTCGTTTTTAAATATATTTTCATGATGTTAAACCAATGCATGGTAATTAGGAATCACTGCTGTACAGTATATTTTAATAACTTAAAAAATCTTCTGCATTCTGTTATGAAATCTAAATTAGAAAAACTCTTACAGCTATCAGACATATAATTTTCAACATACATTAAAATATTACATAAAAATAATACCTTTTTTAAGCAAATATCACTTACGTTCACATATAAATCCATCTCCTCTATATCCATCTAAGCATTCACAAGTATAACTACCAGCAGTGTTGATACAAACAGAATTTTCATGGCATCTATGTTCACCACTGCTACATTCATCATGTTCTGTGAAATATGATAATTGTTGAAATTACGAATATTTCCCCCATAAAAATATGTAATGTGCAAGAAAGACATCTGCTTATAATACTTCAATGAAATGCCTTTAGATAACATTATCAATAATCATTAAGCAATATTATTAGATAAATGAATATAATCTTATTAATGAATATAATAATTCTTACAATTATAATAATTCTTATATATTTAACTATGCAAGCACTAGTGTAAAAAACTGAAACAAGTTATAAACTAAAATATCATAAATGATGCTTACATAACCCCTCTGATTGAAATGCTCTGCAAGTAGTTGAGTCAGGATATATTATTTCTAACCTAAGTACATTATTTAAGTAACAAAGGTGCACCTTACTTTTTTTTTCACATATAACATAAAAAAAAAATGAAATTTGATAATACACTAAAACACTATTTTATTATGTTTCAAAAAAGTAAATATAAAATCCTGCTTAATATAATTTTATTTTTTGTCAGGTGATCTTTTGAACAATGTCCATGCATTATTAATTTTTTTTCTAACTCTTAGAACAAAAGTTGGGTTTGTCAGAGGTGTTACCAGCATGTAACTAGTGCTTCATACTAGTTACATGTTTGTAACAGTCAGTTCTCACTACTACTATATTGTACATGGAATGACCTCACCATGATAGGGTTGCCTTGTATCTGGTATTCTCCATTAGTCCATGCTTGTCATATCCATAGCTAAGGAGTTGTTGGGTTGTTTTACCTTTGTTAATAGATAGATGGTAGCCTACCTTCAAGGTCATCGAGTGTGTTTTTTAAAGTGAACAGGGTATGGCTCTCTCCTGCACATAAGGCCACAGCTTAACATTGCATTTGTCAGATAGCAATCTTTCCAAGCCCATTGGTGTCCCCTAACGACCAAGGGCAGGGAGTTTCAGGGAGATAAATCTCAATGCTGGCCCAGGAGGGACTCAAACCTGAGAACTGCAGATTATGAATCAGACACATTACCAACTGAGACCCCCCACTCCACCCCATAATTAAGGAGTTCAGGGATGATGGGTCAAGATATTTTAGGTGCATCACAACATAGGTATATTACTTTAATATTTAAAATAGCATGTTAAATGAAAGTACTATTCCCAATTCAAGTTTCAGCATCAATCTGTCTTCTTCAGGTGTAGATTCAGGATTAGATCCCTGAAGAAGGCATATATGGATCGACAGTGCAACTTTAGTTAAGAACAGGACTTTCCTTTAAGGTGCAGTTTTAATTCTATTATGTATTTGTTCTGATATAAGGACCATCACCACTCATCTCCATAATAATGTGTGGTACTGATAAGCATGGACTAATGGAGGACACCAGACATAAAGTGAACCTACCATAGTGTGTTTGTTCCATATACAGTATAGTAGTACTCAGAAGTGGCTATTATCATCATATAATTAGTGTGAAGCAGAACACATAACATGAACTGGTTGATGAGTTGTGATATGTTAAGTATTTGCTCATCTTGTAAATAAGTACTTGTTATAGTTAAACAGCCTAATAGTGATTACAAAGTAATGAATTAGTGTTGTATGATAAGTTGGATTGTTTTGCATATGAGTGACCATTGTTTTTTTACAAAAGGCTGAATGGCCAGGTCCCAAGGGTTCAGAGATTGGGGTAAGGGGGCCTACTGGACAGCTAAGAGACATATGGAAGTCTCCAATCAAAGCAATCTAGTGTTTTTAATGTGCACATGGGGGCAACAATTCAACATCCCATCTAATTGATGGCAGCCTTACCAAGCCCATCAGTATTCCCTTTCTCACTGAGGGCAGGGTGGGGGTTAATGGAGATAAATCTCAATGCCGGCAGCATTGGGACTTTAACCTGGGAACTACAGATTATGAGCCTGACAACGTTATCAAGCCAACCCCTGTCCCCCTGTGATAAAAAGTTATTAAAAATATAAATAATGAAATAAGCTTGATGTATTCCATATCAACTAATAAATCAGTACTTTAGCGTCGATTTAAATTTTAGAGGAAAAATTGTCTTGAGCCGGG
The DNA here is from genome assembly GCA_038380435.1 of Ryuthela nishihirai. NCBI lineage: Eukaryota > Metazoa > Arthropoda > Arachnida > Araneae > Heptathelidae > Ryuthela > Ryuthela nishihirai. The sequence continues at coordinate 6,708,477 of JAWZYU010000004.1, forward strand.
TGGGATATGAACCCACGACATCCTGATAACATGTCAGGTGCTCTGGACCACTGAGCTACAAGCTGCCGATCAAAATCTCCTCTAATTAGCACTATGAACATTCCTTTTATGTTTCATATAGGTGCTATTCAGGCAATTTAGCCACAAGCGGCATTTATATTTGCCAATAGATGGAAGCATGTATTACAAGTATGCAGATAATAAATAATGAAATAAGCTCGATGTATTCCATATCAACTAATAAATCAGCACTTTAGCGTCGATTTAAAGTTTAGAGGAAAAATTGTCTTGAGCTGGGTGGGATACAAACCCACGACCTCCTGATAACATGTCAGGTGCTCTGGACCACTGAGCTACTGGCCGCTGATCAAGATCTCTAATTAGCGCTATGAACATTCCTTTTATGTTCCATATAGGCGCTATTCAGGAAATTTAGCCATAAGCGGCATTTATATTTGTCAATAGATGGAAGCATGTATTACAAGTATGCAGATAATAAATAATGAAATAAGCTCGACATATTCCATATCAACTAATAAATTAGCACTCAATTAGAGGAGATCTTGATCGGCGGCCAGTAGCTCAGTGGTATAGAGCACCTGACATGTTATCAGGAGGTCGTGGGTTCGTATCCCACCCGGCTCAAGACAATTTTTCCTCTAAAATTTAAATTGACACTAAAGTGCTGATTTATTAATTGTTGTTAAAATTAATTTAAACAACTTCATTATTTTCACTTCTGGATAATTTACTCTATTTTTCTGCTGTTTAATGGTTATTACATTACCTCAGGTATCACTAGATTTGCTGGTCTTTTCACTGCAATAATATCATTATTAAATTGATAGATATATTTCAGTAGTCATAAAATAATAATAAATAAATACCCCCTCAAGCAGCTGCTTGCCACAGAGGTCTGACAGGTTGGGTTGTTTGGGTTGTTTTACCTCTGAGCGGCACTTTTTTGCACACCATGGGCTAAATGGCCAGGTCACATGGACCCCAAAGGCTCAGAGAAGGTTGGGGGAGGGGATCCACTGGAACAGCTGTTGGGAGACAGATGGTAGCCTCCCGTCAAGGCCATCCAGCGTGTTCTTTAACGTGCACAGGGTATGGCTCTCCCGCACACGGGGCCACGGCTTAACGTCCCATCCGACGGACGGCGGCCTTTCCAAGCCCATCGGTGTCCCCTACTGACCGTGGGCAGGGCGGGGAATTTTGCGGAGATAAATCTCAACGCTGACCCAGCTGGGACTCGAACCTGGGAACTACAGATTACGAGCCTGGCGCGCTACCGACTGAGCTACCGCCGCCCCGGTCTGACAGGAGCCTGTCAGTTTATATGCCATAGTAGGTCTGAGAGGGTGGCAGGACCTCAGCAGAAAAACAACACATACATCAATGTCTTACCCGGGACTCGAACCCAGGTCCCTTAGATCAGTAGCCAAGTGTGCTAACCACTCGGCCACAGGATGAGTCATATTTTGTGTTAATTGTCGGAAATCCCTCCAGTCACAACTTTGTGGTTAAGACTGTATCTGAATTCAGCTAGAATGGATTGACAAAAAGAAGGAAATTGAGAGGACCATTACAATGTATAGTTGTCCTCTGTTTTAGTGGTCTTCAAAACAATTTTCTAGCGAAATATATATGTAATATATATGTTTAATTTTTTTACTCTGTCCCAGTTAGTAACTTTCTCAAGGGGAAGCACTGATATGGACCTGGCTAGAGGTGATGAGCATGAGTTTCAAAACATTTGATAAACTTCATCCAAAGGAGATGTTGAAAAAGTTCAAATTGAAGTTGATCAACATTTATAACTTAATTTGAGTAAACTGTTTTGTCATTCACTGTCTCTAACCAAAGAATATGGAAAGCTTGACAGTTAAATCTATGTCCTGAAAATAAGGAAGAGATAACTATATTAGTAGTTTTATGCTAAATATTATTAAGGTAAAATATATATAAATATAACTGAAATACTTTAAGTATCTGAAGCAAAATATATGCCTCACTTTTTTTACATACCAATGCAATTAAATGTATCGACCCTCTTATATCCAGTTATGCACTCACAAATGTAATAGCCTGGGAGGTTAACACATTGTGTATTGAGTCTACAGTGATGCCCATTATGACCACCTTCTCTGAGGCACTCATTTATATCTAGAAAAGGTAAAAGAAATCACTAGTGAGAAAAGAAATAATTAATAATTATTGAAACAAACTTCATATAGTTGAATACATGATTAATAGTAATTGAGATAGTTTTACACTTTCAGACAAAAAAGCTCAGCAATTGTAAAACAATGATACTATAAAGAAAAATGCATGTTAAAGTTATAACCAGATTAGTCTATAAACTACTTATATATTAGAGTTTAGCACAACTATTTTAATATTAACTATTCATCTTCTTTTAGTCATCAATCTATTGTTTTAATAAACTGAGAGATCCACACAGGTCTAAGAGATATTTATCAAGGTCTTAGACCTGTGTGGATCTCTCAGGTCAAACTGTCTCATTTACAAGGAATGCTCTCTTTGAGCTCAAAACAAGTGAAGTGAGAGATAGCAATGTAAACAAGAAGTTTGTGTATTGAATCAGCAGTATTTACTTAAAAGAAAGCAGAGCAAATAAGAAATATGGACTCCACAAAAGTGACACAAGAGGCCCAACACTGTGATAGTGGGTCAAAAAAAGGTAGCGAATGTCAACCTGGTGAACAATGAGACATGCTTCATCACCTGTGCCATGAGCTGAGCAACAAAAGAAAGGGTGTTGACAGGCAGTGGCCAGTGAACATCCTATCATATCCCAAGTGTGTTTGATGGGTGACAGATCTTGGGAACATGAAGGCCAAGGAAACATATCCCCATTATGTAAGCATTCTCAGGATATGAGAGACATATGTGGGCAACCATTGTCCTGCTGAAAAATAGCATTTTAGATGGATCATAAAAAGGGGCAGATCTGTCTCCTGTTGCAAGTTGGTGGATCTAATAGCGCACTCCTGTTGATGTTCTGATGACGCCAGAGCCTTGGTATCATTTCTGGGTACTTTCCTGTAGCCATTTTATTGACAGTATCCAATCATTTGGGCATCAAGACCCAAATGGCTATTTTCATTTTGACCATCCAGCTTCTCACAACACAATGATCTAACCCTTTTCAAATCCCATCAGCTGTACATAACATTACCTTGTGTATGTCAAAGGCATTACACATTCTTCATAAGCTATTTGGTCACCATGACATTTATTCCCATTTTATAGCCCCTTCAGATTCCTACATCACCATGGTACCAGACATATTATTGGAGGTTCTACTGCACTGATCGGTTTGACATGCAAATCATTTATGTCCCCATATGTCACATATACAAATAATCACACCAATCTATCAGTCCATTATGTTGCAACTCTGCATGCATCCATTCTTTCTAGGTGGGGCAATTTCAATGATGAGCATTATATAGTATGTACAGGAATACAGGCTACTAAGGCATTAATTTTAATTTTTCATATTATTGATTATTACAAATTCTATGCTTTGATTCAAGTTTCATGAATCCTTTAGTCATTTATAATACAGTGGACCCCCGATATAACACGCATGTCGGGCGGGAAACAACACCCGCGTTATAAGGTGAACCGCGTTATACCGAGCGGCGCGGTGGCGACACAATAAATTTCACACTGCAAGCTTTTCTTTTACTCATCATGCATACAATAATTAAACACTATTCAAAATACATGCAGGAACTCAATACATACACAATTACTCAATACGCAGTAACAATAAAATGCGATACTCACTAACGCCGCATGGACCTGTATAAACATGTTTGAACTTATCACGAACATCGCCCGCGCTATAACCGAGTGCGCGGTATAGCGAGCAGCGCTATAACGAAGGTCCACTGTACTTTCACAAACATTGAAGCTACATTTTCAGTGTCCATATGATCTGTCTGAATACTTCAATTAATTGTTCTGATAAACTTGTTTTACAAAAGTAAGCACCTGTAAAATAATGTACATAGGAAAATCAATAAATGATAAAATATGATGGTCACATCAGAGGAATAGATAACATGCAGTATCTCATAGCATGAACAGGCTGCCTTGTTCACAACTGGGTAGCCTCTGCAGTGATATTCACTAGAATGCTGGGAGTAATGGAGGCCTTAGTTGATTGATGTGAAACAGTCATCCTATTTTGGGAACTTCATGGTCTGTTAATCTCATTAACCATTATATTAATAATTGTCAAGGTGACGAGAGTCTGCAAGTTTTCAAATTTAATGCATTGTGTTCAAGAAACTCCATAAATGTTGAGTATGTTTGTGGCCAAAATAAGAATTTGATTCATGGACAATGAAAAGTTGCCTATCATTATTAAAAATTCTGACTTTCATCAATTTTCCCTAGTATTCAATGCATTAAACTTTGAATTTCCAATTTCCATACTAAATTTACAGGAATGAAGGGACATATTCCACCCTACGACTATATGCTTGAACTACAACAATGTTTAGAATATATTGCTACAGAAATCTATTCAAATTGCACACAAAGCAGCATGACCACTAGTATGAGACACTGCATTATGTGTGTTCTAAAATGTCATTTTTTTGCATTAATTGCCAGACTATATATATTATTTTATCTAAATTTTCTATTCTGCTAACCAATAAGTGATGAGGATAGCAGCAAAATTAGTTGAAGTATTTAGATAGATGTGGGGCTCATTTGGACATTGAGGATGCAGCTGGTGGTAGCCATGAAACTTATTGCCATGAACAGATTAATTGAATCACAGCCTGCCTGACCAATTTTCATCACTTTAGTTTTCTCTGTTTATCACCAAGCCTACTCTACTACCAGTCTCAACAGCTCGAATGAAAGAGTTCATCTCATCAACATCATTTGCCAAAAGGACTAAATTATCAGCCTAATCTAAATCAGAAATTTTCGTATCTCCAGACCATTTAAGGCTAAAATCTTTCCTTGCAGCGAATTTTGCATAACGTAATCAATAACCAAAATAATGGAAAAGGAGATAAAATGCACCTTTGTCTAACTCCACTAGCAATGCTAAAACAATTGCTACAAGTTTTTACTAACTCTCACCTGGTATTATTATAGAGAGCTTTCATTATGTTAACTAACTTATCTGGTATGCCATATGATCTCACAATCAACCATAAATTATGATTATCAAAGAGTCAAAAAGCCTTTTTGAAATCAACAAAATTAGTATTCAAGTTTTCTGAAACTCTAAACATTTTTCAAGAATCTGCCTAAGTGACAAAAAAAAAACCTCAATAAGATTAAGAACACTAAAAATTAAAAAAAATAAAAACATTAATTGATTCTAGTTTAATTCACTTAATACATTTCAAACTTCTATATCTTACACATGACTAAATAAAAATAGATATAGTTTAATTATTCACTCAAAAATTTTGCAAACTTAATTTCAAAATTGAATGATTTGCATCAATGCTTAGCATTGGAAGATTCAAAACGAAGGAATGCATCGTTATTATTACTCAAAAATTTACTTCCATTATTGCTACCAATAAAGATAACTGTAAATTTCTCAAATTTTTTATAATTTTTGCTTCTTTTATCAAATAATTAAAATATTTATAATGAACTATAATTGTTTTGCAGTCAATTAGCTACAAAGATGAATCTTCCAAGACTGAATTTAATGGATGCACACATATAAGAACATAAAACAATTTACCTTCACAATGCCTTCCATCACCTTCATAGCCACTAGTACATTGGCAAGCATACTGTGTTTTTAAGTTGAGGCAAGATGCATTGCTATGACAGTCATGCCCTTGACCACAATAGTCAATTCCTATGGTTTAAAATATATTATATATGAAATTAAAAAAACACTAACATTATTTGAATTACTTAAATATATATATGCAATAGAATATTCCTACGCATTTCAAAACTAGTGTGGTCCAACTAATGGTCCATAACCACTTGTGCTCTGGTTGACATTACTGTTTCCTAATTTGTTTTATTACTGTAGCATAGAAACATGATTTGTTGTCAATATCTGAACATAAAACAAAAATGCTGCTTTATTTCTTTATATTCTATGTAAAAAAACATATTTGGGTTGGATTGTTTTACCTCCGAGATGCACTTTTTTGCCCACAATGGTCTAAATGAACAGGTCACAAGGACCCTGAAGGCTCAGAGAAAGTTGGGGGAGGGGACCCACTGGAATAGCTGTTGGGAGACATGTGGTAACCTCCCACCAAGGCCATCCAGCATGTTTTTTAATGTTCACAGGGTATGGCTCTCCTGCACATGGAATCTCCTGCCCATCCAATGGATGGGGATCTTTCCAAGCCATCAGTATACCCTACTGACCAAGGGCAGGGCAGAAAGTTTTGTGGAGATAAATCTCAATGCTGACTCAGCTGGGATTCGAACCTGGGAACTGCAAATTACAAACTTGGGAACTGCAGATTATGAGCCTGGCATGCTACCAACTGAGTCACCCCTGCCCCATAAATATAAACTGAGATGCCAGTTTATTACATATACCATCCCTTGTCACATAAATGGTTCATTCCAACACATACACATCATGTGACAGCTGTGGGTGGTTTAAAATTGTGCAGACCAGCTCATTGAGCATCAGTTAGAATTGGATTGAACGTCAGAAAGGGGGAAATGAGCAACCTGAGTGACTGGATCAGAGGGGTCAAAGGAGACTGGTGAGAATAATGCAAGCAGATGGGCCACAACCAGGCAAATCACAGCAGAATTAATATTCATTGGCAAAGCATCCACAGAAGCAATAATTTCCTTAAAATTATCAAAACAAAAAAAAAAGAATTATAAATGAAATATATGTAAACGTTTTAACATAAAAGTAAAAATATTTTCTTAACTTTAATAAGTTTATTCCAACATAAATTTTATATTTACATAATATTCTTCGAGTTTCCATTATATTATACTGCAAACTTAGCAGAAGCACCAATTTGTCAGGCCAGTTGAGCTAGGAGTGTATGAAGAACTTGCTTCATCGCTACTGCATTGCACACAATGCAAGTCCCATTTTCCATATTTAACCAGCTGAAATTTTTCTTATGGACACAACCAGCATAAATTTTTCTCATGAACTCAACTTATCTTGTTACTTTTTAACATTACATCACACCTTTCTCACTACCTGCTAGAGGTCACTAAAGTATTCGTTCTGTAATTAGATTCCACCATTTTCATTCTCCTTCAAGTCATCAGAGTCAAGTCAAAGGTAAGTGAAATTTGTTTAACTATTTTTTAGGAAACCGAAAGTAATCCTGCTTTATCCTTAACTGTTGCATGCCTGGCTTCCTTTCATTCCAAATTATAAGAGAATTTCTTAATTTTTAATATTTTGTCGACTAATATTAATCATGCTTTTCCCATTCAGATATCTAAGCTTAATTTCCTCAGTGCAGATTTGCTAAACAGATAAACTCTATTACTAAGTTTTACTGTTTTCATCATTACTGTAATAATGAGATATTTTATTACTACTATAGGTATAATAAAAAACAAAAAAAAAACTGATACAATTTTTTGAGGACACAGTAGAATAACTTACTAATATTTACAATTCATCAAGGTTATACTCGGTATATGAAAAATATAATTTGTGAAACATTTCCACATCAAGATTACAATTATTGTATTATCATTCACTAAGCTTAATGCTGTATCGCTGTACCCAATATATTGCATTATATTCATATATATGCAATTAAAATCAATCCAAAGTGAATGCACAATATTCCCTGTTAAGAAACATTAATAGATTCTGAAAAAAATTCATCACCACCACGGCGGGAATCGAACCCGCATCTCTCCAGATTCATGCCAGAGCGCGCTAACCATTGCACCACGCGTCGGACAACGAATATTTTCAGAATATGACCTTTTAAATCTTCTTCTTGAGACGTGACTGAGACAGAGCCATCTATACTCAAGGAGATGCAACGTTTTTCAGTCGTTGCATTTGATTATCAGATGTTAATGAGGTCTCCTTGAGTATAGATGGCGCTGTCTCAGTCACGTCTCAAGAAGAAGATTTAAAAGGTCATATTCTGAAAATATTCTGGCATGAATCTGGAGAAATGCGGGTTCGATTCCCGCCGTGGCAATGATGAATTTTTTTCAGAAGTTATTAATATATGCAATTAGATTCATTTAAAAGTTTTGAAAGTGTAATAGAAGTGTGTGGAGAAAATTTAAAACTCGAAAATTATGTGCAACTAATTGATAATAGAATTGTGCATATAAGTAATCGTTGAAATATTTGAAAACGACCTACAGGCAGGTGCTCAGATACAATTGTATTAACAACCAGGTTTGTACAAATATTTTTTTTTAATTTTATTCTTATTTTAACATAGAATGACAGGAAACACAACTAGTGCATCTTTTCATGCATAAAAATTAGCTTTCAACTATGCTGACATACTTCTTGAAAGAAATGACATGCTGTGCGCTGGCTGATACTGGAAGTGATTGCCAGATATTAAGTTTGTATGAAAACTTTTGATCCTAAAGTAACTAATTTATAACAGAATTGTGCATTGTTATGCTTTTTTTTTTCAGTATTCACAAAATTACTATCAAGCCAGCATATTGCATGTCGCAATAATGATTTAAGAACCAATTTTTTAAAAACATATAGATATAATGCTGTGTTAGAACTATACACTTTTCCTATTTAAACAATGTTTGCTTATATTGATGCTTTCCAGGAACTCAGCTGTATCGTACTGTCTTAAAAGTTCAATTCGTACCTATAACAGAATCTAGGTCAAACATGAAACAAGTTTAAACATTATGTAAATTCTAAAAAACCAAAATATCGTTCTTTAGAACCACTGTTTCCAGTGGTAGAAAAGTTTAAAACAGTTCATATGAAAAATTTTGCCACATTTCAAAAGTGATTTAAAGTGAAATTATAAAATGTTATTAATATTTGTCATTGAGTTTTCAAGTAACATTCAACTAGTATGATTCATTTTATTTTAATGTATTAATAAACGAAAAACCTTAGTTATTGTTAGGGGCCCTCATTAACCATTATAATGATAAATAAATAACCTATTGTTCAATGGCATCTCTCGAAAATGTGGAATCTTGAAACAGTTTATATCATGGGTACTAAGTAGCTGTCTATGGCATAAGAAATATATTCTTAAGCCCTTGAAAACTTCTGAAAAATACAAAAATAGTCTTTTTCAAAACGAACTATGGAAAACAAATGGCTGGAAGTTGTAAAACATTAAATGCATGTAATTTTTATCATAAATTTTGGCTTTTGCATTCAAGCCATAATTTTTCCGGATTTTTTACTATTTTGCACTGTCATAATTCTTTTGGTCTTTTTACTATTTTGTTTCCAAGCATAAATCTTTTGGCTCTTATTTTTTTCTGTTTACTAGATGATACAAGTTTATTCAACATTAATGACATATTGATGCTTTTGCACAGTATTCAATGCATTAATTTTATAAGATTGAATTCAGTCTAAATAAAACGAGAATCAAATTAATTCTCCATCATTTCTCCTCAATTTTGGAATGGCCACACTCAAAGCTATACAATGCAAACATTTGTACCCTTCTAGCTAGCAATGAGTTTTGGCTTGAACTTTATCGGGCTGAGCCAGAGACACTTAGAGAGAAATAGGGGCTCAGAGTAATTTATATTTCAAATTTTTTTTTAATTTTGAAAGGCAGGATTATAAAATATTTTTTATTATAATTTCAACCTCTAAGTCTTTTGTACTTAAAAATGAACACCACGTAGCTTTTTTTGTTTTTTGCATATTCTCTTATTTTTAATAAATTAATGGCTCTTTGCATTAAATTTCAGTTTCCATTAGTATTTCTAGTATTTTTTGTTCCAAATAGCATTAACATTCAATTTTGTCATAAAACAATTTTAATATGATAAGAATAAACTGATCAGCGACATTTGCTTCAGTATATATGTTTTGTGATGCATCTGAATTCCCCCCCCCCCAAAGTGGACTCAGGTGGTTGCGGATTCAAAAAACAGCCCGAAAATCATCTCCACTGCTCACTAAATATTCTCTTTTGATGCTTTGCATATATTTCTCCGACTTCCAATCAAAAGTCATCAGAATAGACTTTGTGTTTAGGCAAGTGGTTAGGGGTTTATTTTGTAGCATGCCAGACTAGTTTTCTGACGTTCCCAGGTTCGAGTCCCAATTGTGATTTATTTCTGTTAACCCACATCTAGCTCTCAGCGAGAAAGGGGACACAGATAGGCTCAGAAAAATGCTGTCCATTGGATGAAGTGTTAAATCATCACTCTGTCTTCAGGTTAAGTTGCTTTAACTCTGAGTGGCACTTTTTTTGCACAAAATGGGTAAATGGCTGAGTCGCAAGGACCCCAAAGGATCAAAGAAGGTTGGGAGAGGGGACCCACTGGACAGCTGTTAGGAAACAGGTGGTAACCTCCCATCAAGGTATCCAGCATGTTCTTTACATGCTGCACAGACCATGGCTTAATGTCCCATTGCATGGGTGGCAGACTTTCCAAGCCCATGGATATCCCCTACTGACCAAAGGCAGGGTGGAGAGTTTTCCAGAGACAAAGCTCAATGCTGGACCAGGTGGGACTCGAACCTGGGAACTGAAGATTATGAGCCAGCATGCTACTGAATGAGACATCCCTGCCATGTGTTTATGAGAACCCTACTATGATGAGTACATAGAAAGAGATGCTAGATGATTTTTAAAAGATTTCCACCTGTCTCCTAACAGTTGTACAGTGGATCCCCTTTTGCTTCTTAACTCTGAGCCCTGGAGGGAGGTTCCTTGTGACCTGATATTTAGTTCATTGTATATAAAAATGTGCCACTCAGAGGTAGAGCGTTTCAAAACTGGCATAGCAATGATTGGCATAACTGTTTTTCGAATGGCGACAAAATGTGTAATGCTCCTAAATCCACACATCTGTTTATAGAATTCAATATTGGAATGAGAAATTATAGAGAAAATAATAATCAACAACACAATATCAGTTCAATGAAAAATAAGAATTACACATAATTCTTTTATATACAATCAGTGGCCAAAATTAATTCAAAATATTTCATATATTATTCAAAATATTTCAAATTATTAGGTTCTAATTATTTTAATATTTCTAATTACTATAATATTAACCAAAAATTTGTTTAACATTTTTATTAATGCAAGTTAATGAACAAATAAACACCCCTCAAGCAGATGCTGGCCATGTAAATCTTACAGGAGACTGTCAGCATACTATCCATGTCCTTGAACCAGGTCCCTAAGATCAGTAGCCAAGCAAACTAACCATTCGGCCACTGATGAATAAAGGATTGCTTAGAAATAAATTTCCTGAATGAGGAGCAGATTGCACCCTCAGTCCCCGCCCCCCACTTTGTTACTATGAGATAATTCATTTATATATACAGATACTGGACTGAAAAATGGAAATAGCTCCACGTTACATCCCATTAAGAGCTCAATAGCTTCTTCAATACAATTTTTAGCAAAAAATATGTATAAAGATAAAGATCTCAATCAAATCTACCTAAATTCATATTTCAAACCACATTTTTTCATATTCAAAGATTTATAAATGCTTGAATATTTAACAGGCTACAAAAAAATTGACCCCAAATTTTAATTAACACATTAAAAGAAATTAAGAGATCAGAAATGGGTGCAATGCACCCATGCACTCTACTCGAGTCAACTATGATCTCTGATCTCTTAACCTGTTTTAATTAAATTTTGGGGTCAATTTTTTGCAGCCTGCTATATACATCCCAGCATTCATAACTCTTTGAATGCTGAAAAAAATTGTTTAAAATAGAGATTTAGATAAAATTTATTCAGATTTTTGGACATATTTTTCTTTAAAAAATCGTATTGAAGAAGTTATTGAGCTCTGGTTGTGATTTCCTATTGGGATAACATGGAACTGTTTCCATTTTTCTGTCCAATACCTGTATATAATACAAAGGCTTTTTTTGAGGATATACAGGTATGCCCTGTATTCCCACCTGTTTCCATCCATAAAAAATAAAATTTAATTATCCTTTAGTTGAGAGTTTAAGATTTTTAATGTACAGTTTGTGATATTTTTCATTACACCATTTTCGACTGGATTACAATTCCACAGTGTCAACACCAAAAGCAAAGATGAGATATTCTTAAGAATGCATGACTCAAATTTGGAGTTTGTTATAAAACTTTTCTGAAGGTGATTTTGTTAATTCTTTTTTATAATATTAATTTGTACTTTCATTCTAACTTCCTAGTAATTACATTAAAATACATGTTTAACTTCTTTCATGAGCTTGGGCCATCATTCCCCTTGACTCTCAAAATAACATTTTTGCAAGGCTACAGTATAGTCACATTTTTTTCCTAAAAAAAAAAAAGCGCATAATACTAATTTCCAATAATATTTGATTTAAAAAGCATAGAACTATTTTTACTAGTAGATTATGAAACATCAAGTATTGGATTGTTGATCCCATTCAATGATTCGGAAACATCCAGTGGCGGAATGGTGTTCCGGTTCAGTAATTTGAAAACATTGAGTACCGGAACAGCATTCTAATTTAGGGATTTGCAAACATCGAACACCAGAATGGTGTTCTGGTTCAGTGATTTGGAAACATCGATTACAAGAATGGCATTCCGATTTAGTTGCAGCACTCCTAGTAATTGCTTTCCCTACTCAAAAGTCATGCTTTACTACTGTCATCATTGATGTGCAGAAGGGCATCTCCAAATGTAACATGTATCAGACCTAGTTACAAATGAGCTATAATAGCCATCAACTATGTCGAGTGCCAATGTCAGTGAAGAACATGACAACATGTCTCAAGTGGGAATAAGAAAAGGTAGCCTGGTTGGATGAATCAAGGTTCCTTTTGCATTATTCTGATGGAGGATCAGAATTTGGCAGATGTCTACAGTACAGGATGGTGGTGGCGGCGGCAATGTGATGGTATGGGGAATATTTTCCTGTCACACATAAGCCCCTTGACACCCATCGAAGGACATCTCTATGCCACAGTGCATTTGAACATCGTTGCTGACCAAGTTCATCCCTTCATGACTATAGTTTATTCTCATCGGGTGGACACATTCAGAATGATAATGCACCTGCTCACAAGGCATGTATTGTCACAGAATGGTTCCTGAAACATCCAATGAGTTTTCCTTGCATTCCAGCATCTTGTAAGTTCCATGCCCTGACAAATTCAGGCAGTTCTGAAGCCCAAAGGAGGTGCAACACGTTATTAGGCAAGTGTACCTAATAAATGGGCATCTCAGTGTAGAGGTTTTAGCTGGGATTGTTCTTATAGAAAATATAAAAATTGTTGTTAGTTTCTGAAAATAAAGTAAAAAAAAAAAATGTACTTTTTCTCAAGGTTGTTGCTGTTTTACCTCTGGGCAGCACTTTTTTTGCACACCATGGGCTAAATGGCCAGGTCACACGGACCTCGAAGGCTCAGAGAAGGTTGGGGGATGGGACTCATTGGAATAGTTGTTGGGAGACAGATGGTAGCCTCCCGTCAAGGCCATTCAGCATGTTTTTTAACGTGCACAGATTATGGCTCTACCATACACAGGGCCGTGGCTTAACATCCCATCCAATGGACGGTAGCCTTTCCAAGCCCATCGGTGTCCCCTACTGACCGTGGGCAGAGGAGGGAATTTTGCAGAGATAAATCTCAACACTGACCCAGCTGAGACTCGAACCTGGGAACTACAGATTACAAGCCTGGCATGCTACTGACTGAGCCACCCCCACCCCTCTTTTTCTCAAGAGAAAATGTTAGGCATTCAGTAGCTTTACTTTGCAAACTACCTAGCCTTTGCATTTACATTAAAATGTTCTTGAACCAAAGAAAGAAAAGAGTTGGATCACACTGGTTTATTTCAGGCAATAGTATTGTGTTATGTTCATATTACAACATATACAATAACAAGAATAAAATATGCAAAAACACTAATGACCCAAATCACTGAGATATCAATAAAGTACTGATAAAAAAAATATTGTAAAGAAATAAGTATTGACTTTTGAAAATTACAATTTTCATATATTTTAATTCGTTTACAATTGAATAGAAGGAGCATAATTTCAGTATATTCAGTCTGTTATCAAATAATAAGAATGCATTTTCTTATTATTGGATAATTTCTCTGTAAGTCATGTAAAACATAGATGGAATTGTATAGGATGGAAATGTTAGCATTGTATATGATTTAAGTTACATTTATCATTTTGGGGATTATCTTCAGTTGGATTTATCACATCTCTCTCTTCTGATTAGTTAAAGGAGTTGTGCATGCACAACTGACTTTTGATTGACAGCTGCTAAGACACGCCCCCTCTTGCATCATAGTCACTTTGTTAATCACATGCTAACTGAAGCCAAACATACTTTTATTTAGTGTGAATGGTAAGAAATGTCATTACTACTACTCTGGTAGTAATACTTTTATTTTGGAAAAAGCGCTTATATATTAGATGTTATTGTTAGATAGACCATCAAGTTGCCAATCCCTATAATCATTAAAATTAATAAGTACTGTTTTACAAAATACCACTGCTTTTAAATAAAAATTGTTATATCGAACTGAAAAAAATGCTGAAGTTCTTCACAGAAATTTTTTAGCCAAACTAAATCACCATATGAAAGAATAAATATTTACGGGAATTAATTTTCCAAACTACTGGTCATGGATGTCTTCAGGAGGGAAGGACATTTACCTCCACATTTGAAAAAAAAAAAGTATTTCAAATATGGCACAATGAATAAAAAATAGATTTTTCCTATTCTCATCCCTGGGTAAATATCTGTGAGAACCCCTGCTCCTGATAATTGCAGAGGTATCATTCAGGACCAAAGATATATAATTAGTTAGCGAAAAACATATATACACATTTACATACTAATAAGTTAAAGGAGAAACCTTATAAACTCAGGTAATACATTCTGAACAATTTAGTACAGCACATAAGTCTTAACAGAACAGTGAAATAGAAATATTTTATTTCATTATGATATAAATGAAGTACCTGGACAATAACGGCAGCATTCACCAGGAACACTAAATTGTTCTTGTTCTGAGCAAGTGAGAGGAGGACACATTGTATCAGGATCAATGCGTCGACACTGCATTCCACCATTCTGCACAGAGCAAAATATGAAGTAGATAAACCAAGAAATATAACAACTTCGCAGTTTATTGCAAATATTAATAAAATTATTACCATATTTACTTTCATTTTTTTTCTCCTGAAATTTAACCCTTCAAAATCAGGTAATAGATAGAATATATGATAGATAGGTGAGTCATAATACATAAGGTCACAATCAGGGTTAAAAAGTGCATTTTTAATTTTCAGTGAAACTCTGGAAAGAATATAAGAACATATTTAGAGAGGTGCTAAGCAACTGGATTGAGCCAGAACAGCATTGTTGACTTTCCTTTTTTTTAATAGTAGGTTACAAATTAAATAGTAGTTTACAATTTTAATAGTAGTTAAAAAAATTTTTTAATAGTAGTTTACAAAAAATAGTAGTTTTACAAAATACGTGTACTATAAATTTATATTTTTGGCATGTTTTAGTACAGGGCTAGTCACATATATTTTCAAGCAAGCAGAGGTGAAAAAAAATACACAGACTAGTAGATACATAAAAATGTAAATTAATTTTTCTTATCATATTTCATAAATTGGGAAGGGGGGGGGAATATATTTTTTCTCTTGTTTAATTTTTTATTCTGTGTCCTTTCACACATTCTCTGTGGACAGGTGCAGCCCTTAGGTTATTATTTAAATAGTCGTGATCTAGAAATGTTCAATAGGCAATGATTGTGAAAGTTGTGAACACAATTATTCCCCTATTTTTATATTCTTCAGTTTGGATTTAAATTACCTTGCTTTTAAAACAATTTTTTTTTGTGGTACTACTTCCTTAGTTTTACAGTTTACCAATACTATTAAATACTAGAAATTTAGGAAATATTTATGTTAAAATAATGAAATAATTTAGGAAAGATTGCAAAATTATTTATTTCACTTACCTTTGCTTTCTATGATTTTTTATTATTTCAACTATTCATTATTTAGAATTAAATACCCCTTTGATATTTAAAATGTTCTATTTTTGCTTATTAGTTTCTTCAAGATAAGGTTCTGAGGTTTATTTCTGAAACCAGCTCGAAATTAATTTAGCCAACTAGGGTGAGTTCAGTTTCAGAAACCAGACACTGTAAGGGTTAAAAATAATAATCCAACCTTTTTGCTTATGCTTGTCATTATTAGAACTTGAAAATGTAATTTTTTTTTTATAATCTGGACTTTTCATCTGGTCTTTTACTAGCCCAGGATATCCAGATTATAATACTGAAATTCTTGCATCAATGCATATAAAAAACAAAAAACGCTTTTGTACATTCTATCAGAAGATCTGAATAATTTTTAGTAATGGCATACAACCAGTTCTTGAGCTGAATCTTTGCATATTAATGAGATTGCCCTACCCTAGTTCTGCATTAAATGGCTACTGGCTGTGGATAATAAGGAAAATATACTTACTATACATTTACACTGAACACAATGTAGTGGGCTGACTTCTTCCCCATGATCATAAGAAACGTTTTCCAACAGGCACTTCTCTGAAAAATAAAAAAAATTTCAAACACATACACATGTATTTCTATGAATAACTTAAAAAATTTACATACATGGAATTTAAGAACATTGTTAAAAATTTTGGGAAGCAGAAAAATAGCTTTCATTTTAAATTTGAAGAAACTGAACCAAACACATAATATTGATTGATTTTTGCATTAGGAGCAATGTATGAAAAAAAATATAATTATTTTGATATTTTTATTATTTCATCAAAAACAAAATAACTTATTTTCATTAACAAACTTTCATAATTCTTTAACCCTTGTTGCAGCAGATATGTATCAAATACCAATTTATATCTGGGTTATGCATCTTGGAAATAAAAAAAAAAGTTGGAATGTAATAACATTGCAACTTTATTAGCATTACCATTAGAACATGCATTACTTTAAAATGACAAAATAATGTCACATACTTAGTGTTTGGTATTTTAATAATTTTATCAAACTTTTTCAGACTTTCAAAAAATATGTGTGGTAGATAGGGCTGGATTTACACCTCGCATGCCCCTCGACACATGGTCTCTCCTTTATTCTAAATTTATTTTATTTCTAAATAATGGTTTTTTGCTTCCACAACTATAATAAATGTAAATAAAAGGTAACAATATAATCGAAACAGATTTAGGTATTTTAATGATAAAAAAAGTTTTGTTACCCTATACATTGAATGTTAATAAATATTTTGTATATATACAAATTTATAATACGAAATTATAAATTTTTTATTTATGGGAATATAAGATCATATTTACAACTCCTTGCTCGAAAAATATGTCTTTTATAGAACAACGTCACAGGAGATAAAAAATAAAAATATGTTGATTTAAAAATCAAATTATTCATATTTCTTCTATATTCTTTTTTGCTTTGGGAATGAATGAATTACCCTATATAATCACTCTATTGGGACATTTCCATGCTGTATGAATGGAAAGCTACATTCAAAGCTTCCTAACTATGAATTCCTACTATGAAGCCTTTAGTAACAAAATGTCAGGAAACTGAAAATCTTCCAAATTTCCCCAAATCTCATTTTTGGACAATATTTGTTTACTATTTAGAGTCTGTAAATTTAGAGTTGTAATTAGAATTGTTGTGTTAATTAGAGTCTGTAAATATTTAGGTCTGTAGATGGTATGCTAGGTAGTCACTGGAAGGAGAGCTATGCACCAATCCCCTGTGATGATGCATAGAACCGGCCAGGCCTAGCACCTAATATCTGACCCCGCTTTCTCGTGGTGCAGAACGTTGGTACCTTTCAAAAGAGATACTCTCTTGTGGAAGTGAATGGAAGATTAGTGATCTGGACAATTATGGCTACTTTTTTTTCTACCCTGCTGAGGAGTGGTCAACCATACAGGGTCCTGGTGATGACCATATAAACCTACTGGACTGATATAAGGCTCTGAGCTTGATTATGGATCCTGAATTTGCTGCATTGGTGGACTTCTGTGGAAGGAAAATCTTCCGCTGTGTTTTCTGTTTGTTGTGGGTTGACAGCCCCAAGTGAATAGATTCACAGGATATGTATCAGTTGGTGGATAATCCTGAGCAGAGGTCATCGCAGGCACCTGAACTCTTTGCTTCTACCAGCATTGTCAAATTCTACATTGGAGGAAATCTTTCAGTGTAGAGGCTTCAGCCTTTAGTGGTGGGGGAATGGGTCTTTGCCCCATGTCTGCGATTAGGGGGCTGTTTGATATGGTCAGCATTCCCTCTCTCAATAAACATAGTTTCTTTAAATATCCCACTAACCATTTTCTCTCCATAGGTAGTTGGAATGTGAGGACTCTGCATAGAGCTTTTTCTCTTGATGTCCTTACACAAGAATTCCACCATTATAATTAGATATTCTCGGCTTGCAAGAGACCAGATGGACAGATAAAGGTCAGATTCTTAAAAATAATCTTAAATTTCTCTTTTCAGGGAGGGAAGACAATAAACATTACCAAGCGAGGGTCTGCTTCTCAGCAGACACGCTAGTGATGCTCTTCTAGGATATGAGTGCATTAATGAAAGGTTTCT
Source organism: Ryuthela nishihirai (assembly GCA_038380435.1). NCBI lineage: Eukaryota > Metazoa > Arthropoda > Arachnida > Araneae > Heptathelidae > Ryuthela > Ryuthela nishihirai. Next base: position 6,727,286 of record JAWZYU010000004.1, read on the forward strand.
TACAGCAAAATTTCAGACAAGCATTAAAGACTGGAATTTAATTATAATTAAGGACTTGAATTGCTATTATGCTCCCACTGAGGATGAGGATAGGTTTTACAGACAGCTTCAGGATATTTTGAATTCTGTCTTAGATATTACCCTTGTTCTAGGTGACTTCAATGCCAAAGTTGGTACTGACTCTGACTTTGGGGAGGGGTGATAGGCCCTTTTGGCATTGGTAACTGCAATGGGCAATGTCTCCTACAGGTAAGTAAACTCAATGGTTTCAGAATAACTGACACTTATTACAAACACCGTGACATACATAAGTACACATGGGTTTCACCTGATGGGCTGCATAAGAATACGATTGATTATATATTAATAACAGCAAATGGGCTAGTTCTGTTAGGAATACCAGGACATATAGGGGAGCTGAAATTGGATCTGACGACCATTACCTTGTTAAAAGTATCTTGCAACTTAAAAAGCGTTGTGCTAAATTAAAAAAATTAGCTATAATTCTGAAGCTCTGAAAGACCCAGTTATAGCTAAAGCTTACTATGATAAGTTAGTCATTATGACAGTCATGGTTTGCTTACTACTGAAGTTGAGGAAGAATGGGGCCATTTTAAACAGGCTTTTTTGGAAACTAACAGTACTCTTTTAGGAAAAAAGGAGCAGAGGAGGCAGAATTATTTAAGTGATAAGGCACTTGAGCATATTTCAGAAAGAAAGAACTGCAGGAATCTCCTTAATCAATACCCTACTAGTCCTAATAGAAAGTATTACAGAGAGCTTAATAAATATGTACAGGATTAGTTAGCTGCTGATAAGAATCTTTGGCTTGATGGCTTTGCTGACAATTTTTGATTTCAGTGATGTTCTAAACAATGTGGTTAGTTCTACTCCCATTGTTTGTAATGATGATAGATGCATTGGTGTCTTTAATATTGGCCCTATAACACAATCTGAAGTTATTTCGGCTATTTCTAAACTTATACTTCATATATCCCCAGGGGTAGATGAAATTACTACAGAAATGCTTAGAGCTGGGAATGTTTCAGTTACCACTTGGATGAGTGAAATTTTGAATATCTTTTATGATAAAGGAATGGTTTATAAGGATTTTACCAGAGCTATTATTATCCCTATTTTTAAAAAAGGTCATCTCAGTTCTTGTGATAAACTATACCCCTATAGTTTATCACAAGAATCAGCCTACTTTCTGTTCCAGGTAAAATTCTTTACATGATTGTGCTTAATAGAATTAAGAATCTGGTTGATGGACAATTGTGTGATGAGCAGTGTTGATTCAAAAGTGGTAGGGGATGTGTAAATCAGATATTTTTCACTCAGGCAGATTCTTGAGAAATGTTTAGAGTTTCAGAAACCTTTCGTTGCTAGCTTTGATTTTAAAAAGGCTTTAGACTCTGTTGATTGTGAGATCATATGGCACACCAGACAAGTTAGTGTTATTATAGAGAGCTTTCATTATGTTAACTGAATTGTGTGTGAGAGTTGGTAAGGCTTGTAGCAATTGGTTTAGCATTACTTCTGGTGTTCGACAAGGGTGCATTTTGTCTCCTTTTCTCTTTAGTTTGGTTATTGATTATGTTATGCGAAATTCACTTCAAGGGAAAGATTTTGGCCTTAAATGGACTGGAGATACGAAAATTTCTGATTTAGATTATGCTGATGATTTAGCCTTTTTGGCAAATGATGTTGATGAGACGAACTCTTTCATTCGAGCTGTTGATGAAACTGGTAGTAGAGTAGGTTTGGTTATAAACAGAGAGAAAACTAAAGTGATGAAAATTGGTCAGGCAGGTTGTGATTCAGTTCATCTGAATGGTTGCAGTCTTGAGCAGGTGTCACAGTTTAATTACCTTGGGAGCTATGTAACAGATACTGGTGATGTGCGGCACGAGATTAACAGACTAATAGGGATTGCTGCCGGGACTTTTAAGAATCTATGGAGAGTGTGGAGAAATAGTGGGCATTAGGTGGTTCAACTTTTTAAGTAATGATGAGGTTAGGCAAAGGAGTCAGCAACCCTATTTAAGCAGTACATTGTGCAGAGAGAGACTGTTGGTTTGGCCATGTTGCCCGTATGGATAATTATAGATTAGTGAATAAGGTTACGAACAGTGTTCCTAAAGGCCTCAGAAAGAGGGAGAGACCTAGGATGCGGTGGGCAGAAAATATCAAACAGGACCTTGTTAGAATTGGTGTGCAGTGGGCAAATGCAGATGTAGCTCAGGACAGATATGCTTGGAGAACTAACTTGCATGGTCTGATTGGACCTCCGTAGCCCATGGCTGCTTGAGGATGATTATGATTTAGAGTTCTGGAATTGAAACAATTAACACAGTGTTTCTAATTATAAATATTTATCTCAAAAGTTATATTAATTTTAGAAATTGATTTGTTACAATTTTAGAAGTTTGTGAAGTGGTTTTTTATAAATTGTATCAATTTTGAAACAGTATTAGGTTGAGCATAACAACAACATATACTGTCAAATGTTTTAGCTTCCCTTTTTTTAATATTAAACATATATTGTTTCAAATTGAGATTTGAATAAATTATGATATTCGTATTTTTATCTCCTGTGATATTATTCTATTAAAGGCATATTTTTCGAGTTAGGAGTTTTAAATATGGTTTTCTATTCCCATAAATGAAAGTATTTCAAAACATTTCACAATATAATGTGCATTCTCACAGTCCATATCCTTTAAAAGTTAACTTTTGATTGATAGGAGAGAGTTTCTGACCTCTTAAAAAGCCATGGATACTTGCAACTATTTTTTTATTCCTTTTATGAATTGGAAAAGGATATAATTTTGTTGCTACTTAATTAAATAAAAGTAATATTTGAATGTCAGTGTCCCTGTTACATTGGTGATCTTAGGCAAGTGTCTAACATACCTTATGGGAAATCTGACCCCAGTGGTAAATTTGTCTTACATTTGTTTTACATAGTGAGGTAAAATACAGGAGTCATTGGTTCCTACACTTCCCTTTTACCTCATTCACATTTCATAAATATTGTGGAAATAACCCTTTGATTCATTATCTAAATCATATTATTACACTATTGTAGCAGTTTATTGTTTAGTGAATTAGTAATGTTAAAAATATTAAACTTTTTATGCAATGCAACAGATAGGAATTGTAATAAAGCACCTAAGCTACAATGGACTTTAATAATTATACCTACTGTAACATGTAGGACAGCATTCCCCAGGGAGATGTACAGGATTTTTACACTGGGCAGGTGAACAACTAACAGGCCTGCATTTTACTTCACCATGCTGCAAGTAAGATTAAATTCTATAGTACAGACATAACAAGACTTAAAATTAATAACTTTGCTCTACAAGACTTTCATCCCTACTTCTAAATGCTTAAAAAGAATTTTCAAATATTGGTAATTTTAAATAATTTCAAATAAATGATTATATATATATGTATCTGTTTCAAAGTCATCCTTAAATATAGTAAAAGCAATAGATTTACGAGTATCTATTTTGAATAAATGGATATTTGCAACTAGTTTAATATAAAGTTAAAATAATAAATAAATAATAATAAAAAGTTTAAATGTTTCAGATAAATTATGTTAAATTTCGTGAGATATTGTGAGGAAAGTTTTTTTTATTATTATTATTATCTAAGAGTTATTTTAGTTTTTTTGTGTTTATTTACCAATTATTACTAAGTGTTGATGTGATTCTTAGTTTCATATCCTAGTTTGTTCAATGTTTTGATTATCACTTTTAGTAGCGAGAATTCTACCAGTGAATGTTGGGCATATATTTATCTTTTGCTCAGTCGTGATAATGAATTATCATGTGATACCATGTACTTAAGGAGAACAGAGTATATATGTATTTAAGGAGAACAGAGTATAAAATATAGTGAAATAATGAAAGTAGTGACATTCAAGAATCTAATAGTTAATTTTCCAATTAAATGTGTTCTTATGTTGTGAGCTTAGAATAACATATATGAAACATAATAGCCATAATAAATTTTTTTGTTTATTAACTTTTTTTCTACAAATTCCCTTTAATTTGATAGGCAGTTGAATTTTCTCATTTATGAAGTAACTTTATCTACTCTCTTTAACACTGGTCATCAAATTATATAAACTTTGCCATCTTACATTAGCCTGAATTTCAACCAAAATAAAAAATTCGATTCCTTCAAAGTTTTTTGCTCACTTAAGATACTGCCAGGAGTGTTGAGAGCCAGCTCAGACCCTGGAGCAAAAAACCTAGCCAAGCCCACTTTTTAATGTTTTGAAAACAAAGTCATGGTAATTATTAAGAAGACATGGAAGAAATAATTTATGACAAATAATGTTTTTATTATTAGCATTTATACAACATTTTATATACTTAAGTGCAATTACTTTTACATTGTTAGACAATATTAATAAAAGATCTCGGAACTAGACCCCTTGATGAAGTATGGTATTCCTTAAATTGGGTATGGGGTTTCAAAGACTTAATAACAATGCGTTATTAAAACAGAAACATATCAGTAGAAATAATTCTCACAAAATTATCAACTGTGTCATGAGACCACACTTAAACTTTTCAGTACAAATCTTGTTAGAAATAGTCATTTGTTAAGCTTAGACAATTAATAATTAGATAATTTGGCTTAAACTTATATAAATCCTAATATACGATATGGTAGAGTTTAGCCAAATGAGTTTTAAACATATGATACTTTACACTGTAGTTGTGATAAAATGATATAACACAATGAAAATGGAAAAGTATAAATGCCTATGTTCAAAAAACTATGTTGATAGGCATGCACCTTTAGACCTGCAATATTTCATTACTCATAACAGGAATTTCATAACAATTTATCATCTCATCATACAAATTGATTTATGAATGTAAAGAGTAGATGCATTGTGTCAAAAAAATGAAACTGATCAATATAAAAAAAATACTAAGTAAACTACTTTAAAAGACATTGAAAACCTACTACACACGAGCAGATGTCACATCCATGTTTCCATGTTGCACCATCTGGATGGACAGAATCATTCACATGACAACTTTTCTGACATTCACACTCTTCCAATGAAGATATGCGTTGTTCAGCATATGCTAACTAAAGAAAAAAAAACAACAGTAATCATTTATTAAATTATTGTGTGCATTTATTAAATTATTGTGTAGCCATATAAGCTAAACAAAAGTACTTTAAAAGCGATTTAATATGTCTATTTTTTTAAATGATTTATACTGGAATATATTTTTAACAAGGATTAATTTCACATGTACACCATACATTTATATAATTATGTATTACATAAATATAAAAGAAAAACAGTACCAAAATAAATACTTTAGCACTAAATGCAATTCACAACAATATTTCTAAACTAAGACAAGTTTTACAGCTGCAATACATTATGTAATATCAGGGGTAACTAGTCCATTAGGGGGGAGGAGGCACAGTCCAACCAAAGCACAAAAGAACTATTAAACGAATTTAAAGTTAAAATACTTATTCTTGTCTAAAAATATAAAATTTTAATATTTGTTATGTAATCATTATTTGTCATGCTATGTAAACTATCATTCATAACATTTAGCTTGAAAATCTGCTCCACCTAGTTGGATTGTATTGTATCAATATTTTTCCTAGACTTCTCCCTCCCCAAACTCTAATACACACAACAGTATTTTGCAAGTCTGCTGATTAATGACTAATATAAATTTTTCTGCATAAAATAGTTCAAAACAAAGGTTAGGCACTGCAATGAGAAAAGTGTTGCTAAAATCTAGTGTTGTTTTATTGGCTATGGTTGCTGCTCTATCATACTGAAATCACTTTGCATGCTGAGATCCAAAATGAAACCCAGGAAATTATATTTATTGAATACCATAAACAATACATTTATATTTTCATTGTAGAATAACTATTTCATTGTAGAATATAATTAAATGCCGATACAAAGAATCACTTCTGAAGAAATAAATCTTTGTCTAAAGTTTATTCTATAGTGAAAGTATAAATATTTATAAAACAACATGAATGTAATTGTTATTAATTCAACTGTGAGATTATTTGCACATAAATTTATCTGTGTGGGAAATAAAGGACATTACCTAGATTCTAGCAGTGGGCAAATCTGAAGTAGTGGTATTACACCATGTATTAGAGTGAAGGTGAGAACTGTAGTTTAGTAGGTTATCCTGGAAATAGTAACCTAGCTGTGCCAAATGCCTGATGAAAATAATAGAAGTTGTCACCAAAGGAATTGACCCCACAGACAAATCTCATATAGGAAAGCTTTCAAAGAAGATGAGTTGCTACAGACTATTTGAAGGTACTCTAAGATTTTATTCTGTTTACTGTTTTATTGATAGTAGATATATGAGTAGTAACAATAATATAATGTAAACTGTTTTAATTTTCTTCTTGGGGCTGAAGATTACTAAGCTTTTTCCTTAACATTCTTATAGGCTAATGATAACATTTTTAATGAAGCTGACTAAATATCCATGTTCTGTGCAAACTAAATGATTAAATAGTATTTCACATTTTTTTAATGCTGATATCTGCAGTATCTATATGCTCTCAAAAAGAAATTCATCTTATGATATTGATCATACTTAAATATAATTTATATTAAAGGGTCACATTTTATAATTCCTCTATCCATATATTACAGTAATTACATATTTTTAATTTTACTTTATTTTATTTAATATTTTATTAATGGATTATAGGTTTGTTTTTTTTATTTAGTTGTAATCTTGTTAACTATATATTTGAATATCTAGGAATACAACTTAAACTGTTTTCAATTAGAAAATTTGCAACATTTTAGGCTTAAATTTAATCCAAACTATCCTTGCAATTTTAATTTTTTCTAATGTTTGCTGAAATGATCAATGTCACATAAGTAAAATTATTTTAGAGAACTTCAATATTATTGTGAATATTTACTTTGAGTGAGGGCTCATTAATCTTTAAGCTTCAAGAACTTGCATAGATCAGATCAGTGAATAAAAAACTTTTTTTACAATGGATGAAATATATCATCTCTATTGTCAGAGAGTGTTAAAACATGATTCTTCAAAGTGTAAAAGGTATAAAACTCGAAAACAGTCACTTTTTATATTTTATCAATAAGCTTTGGAAGTTCTTATTTGCATTTTATCAGACAATGTTTTAAAACTGTGAAATATGAATCAATTTTATTAAACAATTTTGAAAAGAAGCTTAAATTAGTTGGGAATTCCAATTCAAAAATATATCAATTCAGTTTTAAATAATTCTTCTTGCATGACTTAACATTAGCTCTATTTTACATTTTAATAACTTGACAAATTCCTTACCCTTTCAGTAAGTTCTTTAATGTAGCTTTCTAAATGAAATACAGACATTTGAAGTTGTCGAAACTGGCCACATGTTGGGCAATCTACAATAAGAATTTTTACATATGTTAAAGTTTATTATTGCAGGATAATGTATATTTAAAAAAAAGTAGCTTTTAATTGTTTTAATAAATATAAAATGATGTGTATTAATGAATAAATGATTACTTGGAAACAAGCTAAAATATATAACAAAGATAGGAATTCAAACACATGATTAGGCATGCAATTAAATCATTTCATAAATGAGTATCATCATCCTCAAGCAGCCATGGGCTACAGAGGTCCAACCAGACTGTACAATTCAGTTCTCCAAGCATATCTGTCCTTAATAGATTCTGAAAAAAAATTCATCGCCGCCACGGCGGGGATCGAACCCGCATCTCTCCAGATTCATGCCAGAGCGCGCTAACCATTGCACCACACGTCAGACAACGAATATTTTCAGAATATGACCTTTTAAGTTTTTCTTCTTGAGACGTGACTGAGACAGCGCCATCTATACTCAAGGAGATGCAACGTTTACAGTCGTTGCATTTGATTATCAGATGTTAATGAGAAGGTCGCTAACGCTACCGCATTAAATATATAATTGAAATCCAAAGTGAATGCACAGTATTCCCTGTTAAGAAACAATAATTAATAGATTCTGAAAAAAATTCATCGCCGCCACGACGGGAATCGAACCCGCATCTCTCCAGATTCAATCTGGAGAGATCGAACAACGGAACAATCGGACAACGAATATTTTCAGAATATGACCTTATAAATCTTCTTCCTGAGACGTGACCGAGAGAGCGCCATCTTTACTCAAGGAGATGCAACTTTTTCAGTTGTTGCTATTGTTTATCAGATGTTAATGGGAAGGACGCTAACGCTACCGCATTTCATATTCTGAAAATATTCGTTGTCTGACTCGTGGTGCAATGGTAGCATGCTCTGGCATGAATCTGGAGAGATGCGGGTTCGATTCCCGCCGTGGCGGTGATGAATTTTTTTCTGAATCTATTAATTAATGTTTGATGTCTATCTTAACAGGGAATACTGTGCATTCACTTTGGATTGATTTTTAATCACATGCCTATTTCTCCACACTCTCCATAGATTCTTAAAAGTCCTGGCAGCAATCCCTATTCGTCTGTTAATCTTATTTCGCACATCACCAGTATCTGTTACATAACTTCCAAGATAATTAAACTGAGACACTTACTCAAGGGCACAACCATTCAGAGCGACTGAAGCACCAACTGCCTGAACAATTTTCATCACTTTAATTTTCTCTCTGTTTATAATTAAACCTACTCTACCACCATTCTCATCAACAGCCCTAACGAAAGAGTTCATCTCATCAACATCATTCACCAAAAGGGCTAAATCATCAGCATAATCTAAATCAGAAATTTTCAAATCTCCAGTCCATTTAAGGCCAAAATCTTTCCCTTGCAATGAATTTTGCATAACATAATCATTAACCAAGCTAAAGAGAAAAGGAGACAAAATGCACCTTTGTCGAACACCAGAAGTAATGCTAAACCAATTGCTACAAGCCTTACCAACTCTCACACACGACTCAGTGTTATTATAGAGAGCTTTCATTATGTTAACTAACTTGTCAGGTATACCATATGATCTCACAATCAACCATAAATTATGATGATCAACATCGAAAGCCTTTTTGAAATCAACAAAGGTTTCTGAAACTCTAAACATATCTCAAGAATCTGACTAAGTGAAAATATCTGATCCACACATCCCCTACCACTTCTGAATCCACATTGCTCATCACGCAATTGACTGTCAACCAGATTCTTAATTCTATTAAGCACAATCATGTAAAGAACTTTACCTGGAACAGAAAGTAGCTGATACCCCTATAGTTATCAGAAGAACTGAGATGACCTTTTTTAAAAATGGGGATAATAATAGCTCTGGTAAAATCCTTAGGAACCATTCCTTTAACGAAAAAAGATATTCAAAATTTCAGTCATCCACATGGTAATGGAAACATTCCTAGCTCTAAGCATTTCCATATTAATTTCATCTACCCCTGGGAATTTATGTAGTTTAAGTTTAGAAATAGCCAAACTAACTTCAGACTGTGTTATAGGGCCAACATTAAAGGCAGTAATGCATCTATCATCATTACAAACAATGGGAGACGAACTAACCACATTGTTTAGAACATCAGTGAAATGCTCAGCACACCTAGCCAAGACAGAATCCTCACCTTCTATAACGTTACCTTGTTTATTCTTTGATCCCTGTATACCTCTCTGTTTTCTACCACACAAAACGTTAACTATCTGGTCCTGCTCTCTGCTGTTGTGCTGTCTTAACTGCTTCCTCAGCTTTGGCAGCCAAGGCATCAAGCCAAAGATTCGTATCAGCAGCTAACTGATCCTTTACAAGTTTATTAAGGTCTCTGTAATGCTTTCTATTAGGACTAGTAGGGTATTGATTAAGGATATTCCTGCAGTTCTTTCTTTCTGAAATAAGCTAAAATGCCTTATCACTTAGTTTAAATGAGTATACAACATTGAAATAAATCTTACTAAAGTCAAAAATTATGAAGTAGAATTAACTTTCGACATGTAAAAATGATGCAATATTTTAAATCTAGAAGTGAAAGTAATAACGAATATATACAAAACATTTTCCAGAGAGGATACTTATGAGTCTACTAATCTGACCCCAAATTTCACCTAAAATTGAGACTGATGGCTCCTACTAGAGTTCTCTTATTTACTGAATGATGATAAATAAATGAACATTTACCTAACATTCTTATATTGGCCTTGAGATGGCAGCACTAGTCACAAATTGATGTATGGTAATGAAATTAAAATTGAGCAATAAAAGTAGACAGAAAAGGATGGCTTTGTCTACAGATGAAACTGGAAAAGAAAGGAGAGGACTTGTAATGAAGGTCAAGTGGTTTTCTGAAATGAAGTTCTCTAGAGGTAACTTCAAAAATTATTCTCTTATTTACTGAATGATGATAAATAAATGAACATTTACCTAACATTCTTATATTGGCCTTGAGATGGCAGCACTAGTCACAAATTGATGTATGGTAATGAAATTAAAATTGAGCAATAAAAGTAGACAGAAAAGGATGGCTTTGTCTACAGATGAAACTGGAAAAGAAAGGAGAGGACTTGTAATGAAGGTCAAGTGGTTTTCTGAAATGAAGTTCTCTAGAGGTAACTTCAAAAATTGAGGTTTCTGGCAAGTACAAAAGCTTTTTGAGGCTAATTGGAGGCTAATTTCACCATGAACTTACATCTTGAAGTTGAACAATTTCAAATATCTGGGCATACATTACTTTAAAAAAGGGGATTAATAATCTCTAATATCTGAGACAAAAACTAATATTTAAAACCTATTTCTGTTATAATATAAACTGCATTTTGAATGCTGCATTAAGCCTATGGCATATAAACTGGACAGGCATGGAAAGTATCTAGTAGAACACACATAGATATATAATCCCCAGGCAGCCATGGATTACAGAGATCCAACCAGTGTAATTTAGTTCTCCAAATGCTATTATCCTGAACTACAGATGTTAGAATTGGTCTACAGTGTCCAAATACAACCATCTTCACAGATCTGCTTTATGGTATATTATACTGACAGACTCCTGCCAGACCTCTGTGAAAAGCAGTAGCTTGAGGGATAATTTTTTTGATTTTTCAAATTGTTTCTCACTGCATCCTAGGATTCCCCCCTTTTTCTGATGTCTTTAGACACACTGTTCATGACTGTATTCAGTAGACTGTGTTGGCTTAGCCAACACAGTCTAGTGAATACAATTAGTCTCTCTGCATACAATTCTATTCAAAGGTATTTGATCATTTAAAAATACTGAAGCACTGCCTGACTAACCAATTTTTATCACTTCAGTTTTCTCTGTTTATTACCAAACCTGCTCTATAACAGTCAACAGTCTCATCAACAACCTTAATTCAAATCATCATAATTGAAAGGAAAAATTTTCACATCTCTAGACCAGACTTGCACAATCTATTTTCATAATGGAAAACATGCTAATTATTGGCCCATATATAATATGCTGCTATACACTGTTAGTTTTTGGTGATAGATGATGCTAAAGAGGATAGCTCTAAAAGAGAAAATGAAATGTCCACCAGCTGGCCGATAACATATGGCTTGTGGACCATATGTTGACAGGCCTTCTCTAGGCCATTTAGGGGCCTAGTATCCCCATTGCAATGAATTCAACAAACATAATTAACCAAAGAGGAAAGGAAATAAAATGCACCCTTGATGAACTTTAGAAGTAATGCTAAACCAATCACTATTAGCTTCATCAGCTCTTACATGACTCAATGATGGCTTTCTGTAATAACACTATGTTAACTAACTTATCAGTTATGCCATGTAATTTTAAGACTAAACACAAATTATGTTAAAAGCCTCTTTGAAATCTACAAAATTAGTAACCACAAGTTTTCAACTTTAAATATTTCTCAAGAATCTGTCTAAGCATAGCTTGATCCATGGGCATCAGCAAGGGGAGGGGCAAGCCCTCTCCCCTGCTGGCAAAAATGATCAAAATATTTATGTTGAATGATTAAGGTGCATATCAAAAACTAAATGTCATTTTTACTTAAACTATAATCTTGAATTTTTATGTTTTATTTTGAAACTTTTATTTTTATTAATACAAAAAAAAAAAGTTTTTTATTTTTTACATGTATTTCAAATAATAGGTTGCTTTTCCTATATTTTTTCTTTTTTGGCATTTTTAATTGTATTATGGTATGATATATGCAACACTGCTGTATTCACAGCTGCATTAATTAATGGGTTGACCTAAATATTTCTTATCTCAATGAAAAGATTTCTTTTCGGCCTCTTCTGTTGAAAAATGGATGGCTGCCCATGGCTTGATCTATGCATTCCCTACCACTTCTGAACCCACATATATGTATGAAATAAGCGCATACAGCAAGAACCTATCACTGTAACAAAGGCCTTCCCCAAGTGACAACAAGAATGGAATACAAGCACTATAAAAGAAGGCCTATCTTATGTAAATAAGTAAACAAGACTCAAAAATTTTAAAACTGTGAAAATAACAGGTGAATTTATTGGTGTTTTCAAATGATAATAATGTTCATATACTTGTATGAATGCTTGCATTTCAAAACCATTTGCTGACATTTCAAACAATTGAACTATTTATTAATATGCCATGAAAAGGTCTCACACTATACCAGGCCATACTTATGCATAAGGTAACTAAGCTACAGCTTAGGGCCTCAAAGAAATTATTTCAAGTTTTTCTGCATTATGAAATTTTTTTCTATATTTAATCTATTGTGCAAACACTGTTCATCGTTGCTTACCAATGCTAGAATAATGTTTTCACCACGTCAATTTCATGTTCATTTTTCAAAATTCCACTCAATTAGAATAATTATATATATATCAACTTTTGAAATTTTGGGGCCTCTTAAATATGCTTTAGCTTAGAAGGTCAAAGTCTGGCCCCGGTCTCCACTTAGGGTGGCTTCTGTTTACAAGCAAAGATGTCAACTAATATTAGTGTTATGCTGGATTCAGTCCAAAATATAAAAATTATTGCAAAAAATAATTTTTTGCAATAATGTGTTGCCACAGTGCCTGAGAAATGGCAGCATATGCTGAAATATTTGTTAAGTAGGTTTTCTGTCCCATGGCTGAGTGGTTAGCGCACTTGGCTACTGATCTAAGGAACCTGGGTTCGAGCCCCAGGTAAGGCATGGATGTGTGTGTCGTTTTTCTGCTGAGGTCCTGCGATCCTCACAGACCTTCTACTGTGGCATATAAACTGATAGGCTCCTATCAGACCTCTGTGGCAAGCAGCTGCTTGAGGAGGTATTTATTTATTTATTTTTTTATTATGTAGAGGTGAAACATAGTTGGTATGTTCAACAATGCTTTCTGTGAAGAACAAAATAATTAAATAAACCATTTCAAGCTGACAATGCATAAAACAAATTAAAATCAATCTAAAAATCATCTGTAGAATATAATGAATATTAGATTGCACACTGTCTTTATTTATTTAGGCATTGTATAAATAGAAAACAGGCATGTACTAGCTCTTTTTAAAAATGTCTACAGGTGTATCAACGCAATTTACATACTGAAAACTTAATTTCCGTCTGCATTAAGTGTAAATATGGCCAATGGTTTCATAATTTCACTATGTTTCCTACATATAATTTAAACTGCTTTTTGTGTTTCATGTACACCTAATAATTCCATATGAAACTTTGAAGGACTTGATCCATATGACTTTAAACTTTCAAGGACTAGCTACACATTAAGCCTTTAAAGCAGCTGTAATGCAGCCTACCAAAATCTTTAATTGCTTGCCTGGTGGATATTTTTTCCATTTTAGAGTCATCATCTCTTACAAAAACTGATAGTGCATAACACTATTTTATACATTTGGCCTTCAGTATGGGCCAATAAACATGCTGCCCATCATGGAAAAATGTTGAATAGCCTTGCTTTAAAAGATACACAAAGTCTGCATTTTGAATCATACAACAGAAATTTTAAATTTACCTGTATCTAAATGAGGACACTGTATAACATAACCATGAGCCTGTCCAACAACTTTAACATCTTGCAAATAACCCTAAACAAAGACAGAAAACTGGTTACATAAAACTACTTCATATTGATCAATATATATATTACAATACTAATATATTGGTTAAATAAGAACCTGTTTTAGTATCTGGGGTCTATCGTCCAGGAGAATGGTACATCCATGGTGGAAGTGAGAGCATATTGTATCATATATTGAAAAGAAAAAAAAAAGAGTAAAAGAACTAATTTAAAAAATTGATATAATTTATTCTTTGGGGAAAAAGATGTGGTTACCCAAAGAGTTAATTAAAAAAAAAGAATATAAACAAACAAGGAATCATGCATGAATGAACAATCATGAATAATGTAAACAAATTATTCATGTTCTACTACATATCTATCAGTATTAAAAGAATATAATACAGCTTTATAATACAGTGTCATTAAATATTCAATATATATTTACTCAAAAGGAAAGATGACTATATCCCTAGGGGGAAATAAAATTAATTCACTTTGAATCATCACAAAAAAATAAAATGGAAACAACCCAAGTAAGTATCAGAAAATTTTTAAGAACTCATATAGCTAAAGCTTACCATGATAGGTTACTTAGTCATTATGACAGTCATGGTTTGCTTAATACTGAAGTTGAGGAAGAATGGGGCCATTTTAAACAGGCTTTTTTGGAAACTAACAGTACTCTTTTAGGGAAAAAGGAGCAGAGGAGGCAGAATTATTTAAGTGATAAGACACTTGAGCTTATTTCAGAAAGAAGGAACTGCAGGAATGTCCTTAATCAGTACCCTACTAGTCCTAATAGAAAGCATTACAAAGAACTTAATAAACGTGTGAAGGGTCAGTTAGCTACTGATAAGGATCTTTGGCTTGATGGCCTTGCGGACAAAGCTGAGGAAGCAGTTAGACAGCACAACAGCAGAGAGCTGTAACAGATAGTTAATGTTTTGTGTGGTAGAAAACGAACAGGTATACAGGGATTGAAGGATAAACAAGGCAAGGTTATAGAAGGTGAGGATTCTGTCATGGCTAGGTGGGCTGAGCATTTCAGTGATGTTCTAAACAATGTGGTTAGTTCTACTCCCATTGTTCGCAATGATGATAGATGCATTGTTGGCTTTAATGTTGGCCCTATAACACAATCTGAAGTTAGTTTGGCTATTTCTAAACTTAAACTTCATAAATCCCCAGGGGTTGATGAAATTACTACGGAAATGCTTAGAGCTGGGAATGTTTCAGTTACCATTTGGATGACTGAAATTTTGAATAACTTTTATGATAAAGGCATGGTTCCTAAAGATTTTACCAGAGCTATTATTATCCCTATTTTCAAAAAAGGTGATCGCAGTTCTTGTGATAACTATAGGGGTATCAGCCTACTCTCCATTCCAGGTAAAGTTCTTTCCATGATTGTGCTTAATAGAATTAAGAATCTGGTTGACAGGCAATTGCGTGATGAGCAATGTGGATTCAGAAGTGGTAGGGGATGTGTAGATCAGATATTTTCACTTAGGCACATTCTTGAGAAATGTTTAGAGTTTCAGAAACCTTTGGTTGCTAGCTTTGTTGATTTCAAAAACGCTTTCGACTCTGTTGATCGTCATAATTTGTGGTTGATTGTGAGATCATATGGTATACCAGACAAGTTAGTTAACATAATGAAAGCTCTCTATAATAACACTGAGTCATGTGTGAGATTGGTAAGTCTTGTAGCAATTGGTTTAGCATTACTTCTGGTGTTCGACAAGGGTGCATTTTGTCTCCTTTTCTCTTTAGTTTGGTTGTTGATTATGTTATGTGAAATTCACTTCAAGGGAAAGATTTTGGCCTTAAATGGGCTGGAGATACGAAAATTTCTGATTTAGATTATGCTGATGATTAGCCCTTTTGGCAAATGATGTTGATGAGATGAACTCTTTCATTCGAACTGTTGATGAGACTGGTAGTACAGTAGGTTTGGTTATAAACAGAGAGAAAACTAAAGGGATGAAAATTGGTCAGGCAGGTTGTGATTCAGTTAATCTGAATGGTTGCAGTCTTGAGCAGGTGTCACAGTTTAATTACCTTGGGAGCTGCGTAACTGATACTGGTGATGTGCGGCATGAGATTAACAGACGAATAGGTATTGCTGCCGGGACTTTTAAGAATCTATGGAGATTGTGGAGAAATAGGCGTATACACCTTAAGACTAAAATTAGACTGTATAATAGTTTGGTTCTTTCTAGGGTTAGTTATGGTAGTGAAACTTGGACGCTGTGTAAGCAAGATAACAGGAAACTAGATGCTTTTGATTCTAGATGCTTACGCAGTATCTTGGGTATTAGGTGGTTTAACTTTGTAACTAATGATGAGGTTAGGCAAAGGAGTCTGCAACCTCCTTTAAGCAGCATATTGTGCAGAGAGAGACTCCGCTGGTTTGGCCATGTTGCCCGTATGGATAGTTATAGATTGGCGAATAAGGTTATGAACAGTGTGCCTAGAGGCCTCAGAAGGAGGGGGAGACCTAGGATGCGGTGGGCAGACAATGTCAAACAGGACCTTGTTAGAATTGGTGTACAGTGGCCGGATGCAGCAGATGTAGCTCAGGACAGATATGCTTGGAGAATTAAACTGCGCGGTCTGGTTGGACCTCCGTAGCCCATGGCTGCTTGAGGATGATGATGATGATAAGAAGTAATTTAAGATACAAAACCAATATTTAACAAAGGAATCCAATAACAACCTCAGCTTCTAGAGTCAGCAATAAAGCTATAGTATTATGCTGCAATTCATTTATCCAGAGCCATAACTAAAGTGTTCTGCACCTGGGGTAAGCTAGTGAACTGCCCCCATAATGATAAAATTTATAATTTTAACCTTCTAATTTTTAATTTTACACCCCTAAATGTACTGCACTTGATGAGAGTACTCCACCAACTTTGCAGCTTTGTATTTATCATATATTGACCAATCTTTGAAACTAACATACACTGAGATTTTAATATCAGTCAATTATATCATTAAAAAATAAAAATAAATACCCCCTTAAGCAGCTGCTTGCCACAGAGGTCTGACAGGAGCTTGTCAGTTTATATGTCAGTAATAGTAGGTCTGTGAGGATGGCAGGATCTCAGCAGAAACACAACACACACACACATCCATCCATGCCTTACCTGGGGGCTCGAACCCAGGTCCCTTAGTTGCAATGACAAAATTCCTGTTTTACATCATGCTGCCTGAAGAATACTATTAAAACAAGTTTTCAAAGCAGCCATATTCTGACCGTTAGCCTTCTCAATAAAATATTGCAAACAAGCTTTAAACGTCCCTTTAATTCTGTGCAGTGGGGTACATATTCTAGTCAGCAATGTCACTCACAGCTTATTAATAATGGTTCTCTTTAACTGCAATTTTTACTTTCTATGAAAATTGCCCATTTTAAAGGAACATCAAAAATACCTATATTCTACATATTTTGTTTCTCCAGATTTTCTGAACCAGGAAATGAATCATTTTAATAAAACCCATATTGAAATTCAATGTGTTGTTAAAATAGAAAATTAAAAGTGGTAATAAATTTGAAATCGCTCAGAAATGAACTCAAATTTTGAACAAAAATGGAGTGGAATGGTGGAACTTGTATGTCAAATTCTAGATCAGGAAGTATTTGGGAAATTATGAGGGGTTGGGTACAAACCTGTTAAAACAAAAAAAAAAAATGCCGATTTAAAAAAAATTAAATGAGTGATTTCTAACTTTAGAACTTTCCAGCAGTGAAAATTTGAACCAATGGGTGATTCAGAAAATGCTAATAATAATTTCACTAGCATCTAGCCAACATAGAATTTTTTCCTTCAGTCCTTAAAAAAAATATTTGCATTTATCCATCTACTGGTGATAAGAGGAAAAATTGTTGTTAGTGAAAACCCCTTGATCACAATATTCTACCATCTAAAATTTCAAATTTTGAGCATGAATAATTTATAGCCATTTAAGATTTTGTCATTTCTCATATTTAGCACATTCTAACCATGGAAATTAAAACTATGGGAAATTCAGAAACTGAGAATCCTAATTCTCATATACTTATTGAAACCAAAAAGCAATTTATCATTTACTTCGCAAAACAAAAAAATTTACTTTTCCTACCCCCTGGGGTAAAGTAAAAAAAAATAGTTGCCATCAGTGTAGACTAAATTATACCACCCAAAACTTTTTAGTTTCTAGCATGAATAGAATGTTTACAATACTCATTTAAAGCTGCACAGCAATATGCACTGTGGTGTAGTGAGAAAGTTCTAAATGAGGGTATGTCAGAGTCTGATTTTCGGGGACTCCTTCAAAAGTACCATTTAAGTCTTTGGGGGGGGGGGGTAAAACCCCATAACTACCCCATCACGGACATACGCAGGGGGAATCAAGGCCCCCCCCCCCAAAAAAAAAAAAAAAAAAAAAATTAAATCTCAAACTTATCTACCTGCTTTGAAATCAAAAACAGTTGTTTATAGAGGCCTGCATCTAGAACAATCAGTGGGCAAGAGACGATTTACAATGCAGTGTAACATTTCCCCCTCCATTTTAAGGTCTTTAATAAATTTCTTGAAAAATGCATGAAATATAAATAGTTTCATAATTTTTTGCCTCTTTTACCATTATTAGTATTCTGAAAGGGGGAGGGGCATGCCCCCCCCCTTTCAGAATACTAATAATGAATTTAAAAGAATGAATTTTAAATAATGAAAATTTCAGAATAATTCAACTAAATATGAATAATTCAACTAATAATGAATTTTAAATAATGAAATTTTCAGAATACTAATAATTAGATTATAATTATAATCTAATAATTAGATTATAATTATAATCTAATTATTATTATAATCTAATAATTAGATTATAATTATAATTATTATTATAATCTAATTATAATAATAATTATAATATGCTCCTAGATCTGTTCTTGTGTTTAAATAATTTTGTTTTAGCCCCATAGTATGTCAGATACTAAAAATAATTTAAAACAACTATAAACCTTTATTCCACGTAGAATATCATTTTAACCGTCCAGTGGAACATTTTAGCAAATGGGAAACCCTAAATATCTGATGTTCAGACTTCCTCCCCCCCCCCCCCGGAAACAAAATCCTGTATGTGCCTGAACGTCCCCCCCCCCCCCTCCTTTTTTTGCGTTACACCATTGAACACAGTCACCCATCAAAATTTTAAAATGTCTAGCTAGAATAGAATATTATATATTCAATTAGAGTTTTGCTTTTCCAAATTTAGAGCCCTTTAAAGTGTAAATTCAAACTATTGGAAGATTCGGAAAACGTAAATCGCAATATCTTATTAGTACTTATCCAACTCGAAGAATTTTTCATTTGTCTATAACACAGGAAAGGTGAACGACAAAGTTAAAAAAATGTTTTTTTTTGAAAACATGGTAAAAAACGATGCCATAACTATTAGACGCAAGTACAGCTGAGGCATCAAAAATAAAGAAATGTATACAAAGCTGCACCATACATACCAAACTCTACATGAAATTACGAAACCATATATATCATCAAGTGTTAAACCAAACATAATGGCTTTCTTCATCAAAAATATAAAATTCCATCATCAGGAGTTGATGACATTCTGCAAATAGCTCCTGATCTACATTTTTGATAATTTTGATTATTATGTAGAACTTTTACAATTTTGTAATTATTCCGCAGTTACTTCGGCCGCCATATTCACAGAGTCGGAGTAATACGAGATAGATCTTGGTGGAGTGCTAAGGCTCCTCGGCCAAGGAGTCGTATCCAGTGCTTCGGGTCAGTGGCGTCGCAGAAATTTCTCCGGGGTGTGGAGTAAGAATCTTTCAAAGAGCGCCATTTTCTTTAAAGATAATGGGCGTGGCTTCTTAGAATATGCAGTGTCGTTTTTATGAATTGCATTTCTCACAAAACAAAATCAATTATATAGCAATAGCCATATATAACTAAAAAAAAAATCACATTTCCAGGATGAGAAGTGCTGCCTCCCCCCTCACACATATACATACACGCATACCCATTTTTAGGATAATTGGAAAGTGTGGTAAGGAATGCACTGCTGACTAACAGTTAAGAATACTAAACCAAAGAATGTAGAGGGAGAAGATGTTAAGCTTCCATAAAGATTAATGTAAAATCGAGTATCGTGCATTTGGCGTAGAGGTGAAACGAACATTACAGGGGACGAACGCTTTTGTAATTACATGTTACTGTCAACTTCCATTCTCTTCGCTTTTCCTATGTAATAATTTCCCATTGATATCCTTGCAGAGTACATTAATATCAATTCTGTTTCCTGTTTCTATGCAACCAAGAAAGCTTCTAATTGTAATTTCAAATCTTCTCTATCCGTTCAATTTATAATTGTTGGTTCAACGAAAAATAATTCCAATAGAGAAAATAAACCTTTATTAAAATTATGATATTATTTTTTTCAAATACAAAGTGCAGTTACTTTTTTAAAATATAAATTTTTTGATGCATAATTCCTTTGCCCCTTTTATTGTTTGCTTCCCAGCTTAAACACATGCACGGTACGAATCGAAACACCACTTGAGGACGCCACTTACGCTTTGTCAAAGCTGAACTTCTTTTCCTTATACGTTCTTTGACTAAACTAAGTAATGATATCAGAGACAGCCTAAAAGTGGCGAAATTATTATCGTGTCCTATAGTGGTTTTCTATATTTATATAGAAATTATATACTTAGCATTCTTTGTGAACGTCGGAAGAATTGGGGGGGGGGGTCAAAAATGGGATTCAGGATAAGGATTGGGTTGTTTTACCTCTGAGCGGCACTTTTTTGCACACCATGGGCTAAATGGCCAGGTCACATGAACCCCGAAGGCTCAGAGAAGGTTGGGGGAGGGGACCTACTGGAACAGCTGTTGGGGGACAGATGGTAGCCTCCCGTCAAGGCCATCCAGCGTGTTCTTTAACGTTCTTTAACGTGCACAGGGTATGTCTCTCCCGCACACGGGGCCACGGCTTAACGTCATCCGACGGACGGCGGCCTTTCCAAGCCCATCGGTGTCCCCTACTGACCGTGGGCAGGGCGGGGAATTTTGCGGAGATAAATCTCAACGCTGACCCAGCTGGGACTCGAACCTGGGAACTACAGATTACGAGCCTGCCGCGCTACCGACTGAGCCACCCCCCAGGATAAGGAAATTTATTTTCAGTGGAGATGGCAAAAATTATGGAAATATTTAGATCGAGCAGTTCATTAAGGAGCGCTGATGCAAGAGTAGCAATCGTGCATTTGTCAGTCATAATACAACTAAGGATGTCCGAAAACAAAATTAAATCTATTATTCAAAATACACATAAAAGAATGTTTTTTTTTTCACATTATTAAATATGTATATGCCTCCGGGGGAAAAACGCAACAAAAGAATTGAGATTACATTTCATTAAGGAAAAGAACATTAATTTTTGATACATATTTATTATTCATCGAAAATTAATCAAGTTTTCTAGTGGGGAGAAAGGGGTGATTGACCTTCCATTCTCATTGCCCATGTTCAACGGCCACTTCATTAGATACAGTTCCATATTATGTCAATAGTAGCTAAGATACAGAACTAAGTAACTTCTTAAATAAGCTTTTCCAAAAATATTTAAAGAATTATGAGTTAGGTTGTTTTACCTCTGAGCGGCATTTTTTCTGCACACATGAACTAATTGGACAGGTCACAAGGCTCAGAGAATGTTGGAGGAAAGGAATCCACTTGACAGCTGTTAGGAGACGAATGGCAGCCTTCCGTCAAGGCCATCCAAGGAAAGGCACACCAGAACACGGTTTATATAACGTCTCATCCGACGGATGGCTGCTTTTCCAAGACCATAGGTGTCCCCTTTGTGATGCTGGGCAGAGAAATCTCTAGCGCGGATGCAAGTGGGGCACGAATCTGTAAACTACATATTACGAAATTGGAGAACTACCGACTGGGCCAACCAACAGCTCCTAAAGATTTATGCGAGCTGAAACATTTAGCAAATTAGCTCATTCCACAAAAAATCCTAAATTGGCGAAAACAGCAATTACATGGTTTCAATAAATTGAGGAAAATACCTATGTGAAGTCAATGGGAAGCTAATGCCAAAGCTCTATAACTTCTAAAATAAGTTTTTTGTTTTAAAAAATGTGATTGCAGATAAAGATCGCATTCAAAAATATCAATATCTCGATTTTCAACAATATTCGTTCAGTATTTAATGAGTTATGGAAGTTTGAATATTTAACAATAGCAATGCCAGTCTTAAGAAATTTATACAAAATTGAAGAATAGTGAAAGAATTCTTTACACAAAGTTCTAAAACAAACTTATTTTATTAAACACTTTGATCCAATACTTATTACTAAGTTTTAATTAACTTCTGAAGTCAATTTTTTGTGGCTGGCATTGTTATCGATAAATATTGAAACTTCCATAACTCATTAAATACTGAACGAATATTGCCGAAAATCGAGATATTGATTTATTTGATTGAGATCTTTATCTACAATCACATTTTTCAAAACTGAAAAACTTATTTTAGAAATTATAGAGCTTTGACGTTAGCTTCCCATTGATTTAACATAGGGATTTTCCTTAATTTATGGACATCATTGTATTAAGCGAACGGCTTAAAAATACTTTTAAACGTGTCAGTAAAATAGTATAACGATTATCGCTTTCGTTCTAACTTGTTTTTTTTATTAACTTTTCAGAGCAATTATTTAAACTGACATTGCTGCTGTTAATTATTACAATTTCCGTAACTCTAAATACCGGACGAATATTGTTGAAAAATTGAGATCGAATCTTTAAATTATTTTCAATCACATTTTTTTCATAAAAAAACTTTAAGAAGTTACTGAGCTTTGCATCCGAGTTACTATCGACAGAACATGGAACTGTATCTAATAAAGTGGTCATAGAGTACATATTACTTTACTAGTAAATCTACCTTCAAACTATTTGCATATTAAAAGTTTTTGGAGCAAGGAGTTAGAGTGCTTGGTTACTGATCCAAATAACGAACTAAGGGATAAAGTATGGATGTTTCTTTTCTGGTGTCATTCTGCTGAGGTCCAGCCTTCCTCATAGATCTTGACCATGGTGTTATTAACTAACAGGCCCGTACCAGACCAGTGTGGCACGCAGCTGCATGAGGATAATTTATTTTATTGTGCTGAACCTAAGATTTTTAAGGGGTGCTGAACGTAAGATTTTTAGGGGGGGGGGGGTTGAACATAAAGTTTCTTTTAGATAGCTTTGAAAAAAATCTTGGCATGCCACATAGTAGCATGCTCAAGAATTTGTGTTTGTCGGAAGAGGAGGAAGTGGGATGTATACATGCATTCGAAGCAATTTACGTAAAAGAAACTTTTCTTCTTTTATCCACAAAAGGTAGTTTGCCTTGTTGAAAACATTGCTGTTGTGTACTGGTGGCTCAGAGAACAAAAAAAAATTCTCAAATTCACTGATAATTTCATCGCTTATTGATCAGTGGCTTACTTCACGTTTATTCATCTGGTGGCTGCAAGCAGCAAAAAAAATAAGAGTTAGGAAATCCCTAATTTCTATACTCCAACAAACTACAACTGCTTTAGTATCTTAACTGAATTAAGGTTAACATGGCGTTTTCTTCACACCCTTGAATTAAGCCTGTGAATAGTTCAATTTAGAGCTTTCAAAATTAAGGGGAGGGTGTGCTTATTGCGTCTGATTTCACACGAGTATATGGTTGTGTCGAGCCGATGCCACCACAGATGAAATCTAGGTTTATGTTTTGATATTAAAATTATGCAAAATTTAAATAGTAAACAACAGTATAAATATGCAAAAGTAACAAAGTTCTCTGTCATTGAGCAATAAAATTATTAAATTTACCCTTCAAACTATTTGCAGATTAAAAGTTTTTTGAAGCAAATTCAAAAGCTTTTTCAAGCAATGACAGTGCTCCATCTTCAGTTTGAAGGATAAACTTAAAAATTTTGTTGCTCAACCACAAGGAACTTTAGTTTTTATTATTTGCTGAGCAAGAAGGTCTTTTTAATAGTGTATAAATATGTTTTATACACTATTAAAAAGACCTTTGTTTTGCTTATAATTACTTGTTACCATTGAAAAGGTATTACTTTCACCTATTTAATGTTTCACCATCGAATCACTTCCCCTTGGAACTCTGTAGTGCTCTGATGGCTGCTGAGTAGTCAAATGTGCTCGGCTTCTACAATCAGGCAAGTGGCACATTTTAGTGCCTAACCTATAGACATGTGTTAATAAATCTAACCGGCAAAAAAAGCGTTATTTTCTATTATACATTGATTTGGCCCCTGTACATCATGAATTTGAAAAATATCTGTCCTAGAATGTCTTCTTTTCTTCGTAGGAAGTATACATAACAGTGCTATAATTAATTTTCACTTTATTACGAACTTTACGGTGAATTTTATTTATTTGTATTAATGAATATTTTTTGTTTATATTAAAAATAATTGACTTAAAACTATAAAGCAAATTAATAATTCCTAAATATACTAGTATAAATGAATAAGGCTCAACACGTGGCAGTGCTTAGGGCAGGGTCGGATCTTAGGTTATTTTCTCTTTATTTCTAAACATGTGCATCTTTCACGCAACTTTGAAAAAATTTTTTAAACACCTCGAAAAAGAAGGGGAGAATATTACACTACAATGGAAATCCAGTCTCTTGCCCCCTTTATTCTTTTCTAGATCCGAGTCTGCTTAGGAATACTATATAACACTTAATATTCCTTGTCGTATAGTGTCTTGACTGGGAATTAACTTGTCTAAAACTGGGGAATTCTCATGTTGTGACAGTGGAAATCCAAATTAGCAACTCAATATCTTGAATTTCACCAATATTCAGTCAGTAGTTAAAAAGGTAAATCAGTTGGAATATTTAACAACAGTGTTACACCATAAAAAGTCTTAAAAATTGGCAAAAAATTAAATTCTCTTGATAAAAAAAATCCTCTTAATAAAAAGAAACTCTTGATACAAAAACAAGATGTTAAGTATTATAGGAATATGATAATAACTCACCTTAAAAAAGAAATGCCGAGAATTCCTTTGGCCCAGCCAAAGGGAAAGGTTCCGTGCTGTAAAATTTCGATCTATCTCGTTTATCATACGTTTGTAAATACGACTACAGTCCACAAATAAGTTAACAGTATTGCCACTAACACTGAGAGCCACCTGATGCCAATTATTGTCTGCTAAATGATAAGGGAATGTTTCAACAAATGTATTGTTCCTATGATTGTAATGCAATCGGATTTCATCCTTCCTGCCACTACTCTGTAGCTCCAAGAACCTGAAAACAAACAGAAAAATAGAGATCCATTAAAATGCCGACAAAAATATGAAGTCTGTAAATGAAAAAAGGAGGAATAATTTAATTAAGTTCACAAAAAATAATGCAAAGAAACAAATATAAATAAAAATAGTCTATCATATACGGCCACTGAGATTAAAAAAAATATATCGCCACTTCATTTTCCTCCATTCCCAACAAAAAAAAAAAAAAAAAGAGGGAGCTTCAAATTACAGCCAGTTACATTTCCAATGATGAAATTTCATGACATGGAGAGTATGATAGAGTACTATATATGTCATCAGAGACGTGCCTAGAGAGGGATTTTACTTTAGCCCTATATTTTATGTCTGACTAAAAATAGATTAAGAAAACAACTATAAAATCTCATTCCACATGTCATTTTAACCCTTCCTGTTCGGTAGAATATTTTGGTAATTGGGGAACCCTACTCAAGTCTTATTCTCAGATCCCCCCCCCCCCTGAAAATTGTCCATTGTCATAACTTGCCCACTTTCTTCCACTCTCTCCCTAAAAAAAGAATGTAAATGGTTGCTTTATTATATCTTTCTGACATGGGGGCTGATCGTAATGAGTTAATCTAAACCTTAATCAAAATTTGTGTTGTGTGAAGTGCCATAGAACTTCTAACCAATAATGGAGCAATCTCCAACAGATCTTGCTCCAATCTCTGTTCGATAAACTTGCAACAGAGTTCAGGTAAATCTCGTTTACAATTTCTTTCCAGGAATGTATTATATCGTCTTCAGTCGACATAATTAACAATGACTCCAGCAAGGACGTATACAGGGTGGTGATGGTATATGCGTTTGTGTGTGCGTGTGTATGGGGGGGGGGGGAGAGAGAACAGAGAAATATAATGTTAAGACATTATTGGTCGAACCGTTGTTAAAAAAATGCATTAATTGAAATAATGAAACCCTGGTGAGAGAGCGATTACCCTGGGAGTGATAGTGAAAAATTATTTAAAAAAATGAACCAAATTATGCTTTCTCTTATCTTCGTTTTTATCCGATAGTCTGGAGCAGGAACGGATGGATCTGCCGCACCCATGCCACCCCATTTCTCCTGAGAATTCTAGTGAGGGTAACACTGAGGGCCAAAATTGATTGAACTTTGACATATTTCACGTATTTTTGAACAATTTTTCTAAAAACCTCTAAAACGAAGGTTTTTTTTTTTTTAAATTTCTAAAACGAAGTGGGGAATGTTACACTGCAATAAAAATCTAGTCTCTTGGAAAAGAAGGCAGTAAGGTCAAAACCGAAACTAAAAAAAAATACCCCCTCAAGAAGCTGTTTGCCACAGAGGTCTGACAGGACCTCAGCAGAAAAACAATACAAACGTCCATGTCTTGTCTGGGGCTCGAACCAAGTTCCCTTAGATCAGTAGTCAAGTGTATCATTAAGGGCTCTATCTTATTTATCTCTGTGATTCTATATCCCAACCCAAATCACCCCAACCAACCCAAATCACCCACCGCAATTAAATTTTTTTTTCTGCCATTAGGACCTCGTCTGAAGAAATGTAAGAGATCGAATTACACCTCTCAATCGACAGTCAGTTTTGTATTTTAGGAACCTGGGCTGATAAATATGGGTTGGATTAAGGGTGTAATCATCTTGGAGCTTAAAGATGATAATGGAGTATTCTTTTGTACGATTAGAGACAAAAATAAAGCAAAGGGAAAAAATAAAGCTTTGGCGGCAAAAACTCGCTTCATAATTCCATTAAAATTTTACTATATTGCAGCCATTCTCATTATACACTCAATGCTCATTTAAGACTACATCCCTCCATGCTATGTCAGTGAAAACTAACTTCGAAGCTCTAACTTCTAAACTAAGTGTTTTGCGAGATTTTAAAGATCTCAATCAAATCTAAATCTCGTTTTTCAACAATATTCCCTTAGTATTTAAAGAGCATTTGAAGAGATTGAATGCCTAATTTCCAGTTTCTAAAAATGCACTCTATAATTGGTTATAACATAATTAAAAGTCCTTAAAAGTTCCGTGGGCGCTAAAAGCACACCTTACTTTTCTTGTAGGATGGCAGGCCTTGATACAAATGTTTCATTCTGTGGATACCGAATACTCTACATGTTTAATTTTTCCATTTATTCTACATGTTACACTACAATAAATATGTAGATTGGTTGTTTTAACTCTGAGCGGCACTTTTTTTTTTGCACAAAATGGGCTAAATGGCCAGGTCACAAGGACCCCGAAGGCTCAGAGAAGGTTGGGGGAGGGGACCCACTGGAACGACTGTTGGGAGACAGATGATAGCCTCCCGTCAAGGCTATCCAGCATGTTCTTTAATGTGCACAGGGTATGGCTCTCCCACACAAGGGGCCACGGCTTAATGTCCCATCAGATGGACGGTGGCCTTTCCAAGCCCATCGGTGTCCCCTATTGACCCTGGGCAGGGTGGGGAGTTTTGCGGAGAAAACATGTAGAATGAATAGAATAATTAAATATGTAGAATAGTATAACAAAGATTTTTATTTTAAAGGTTTCTTAAAATATTCTTATCTCTACTGTCCAGATTTAATGCGATAGTATCACCGCTTTGGATGAAAAGTGTGATGTTAAACGAACTGGGAATGGATAACATGCCCACAGAAGGAAGCATTTGCATTAAGACCCGCCATCCTACAAAAAAAAAAAGGTATGGATATTCGCCCACGGAACTTTTAAGGACTTTAATTATGTTAAACAGTTGTAGAGTGTATTTTTTTTAGAAACTAGTACTAATATACTGTGAATTAAATATGAATGAGCAATCCCTAACGTTAGAATTTAACTCAGAAGTTAATTATAATTTGAATGAGAGTATTATTTCACACCATTTAATACAACAAATGTATATTTAAAAAGTTAACATAAATAATTTTTCCATATTTTCGTAAGGCTTGCATTGTTGCTGTTAAATATTTAAAGTCTATAACTCTTTAAATATAAGGCGAACATTATTGAAAATCGAGATTTAGATAGATTCCATTGAGATCTTTATCATCCGTTACGTTTTCTCATAAAATGCTGAGTTTTGACGTTATAGAAGTTCGAAAGTAATTTTCATTGACATAATATGGAGGGAAGTGGTCATAACTTCGTGAGCATTGAGTATGCCTCTGCAAAACCAAGAGAGCTGAGTTGGGGGGGGGGAGTGGTTTAACCCCTTTGAGCAAATTATATTGCTATAAATCATTAATTCACCATTCTATGGGCAGGAGTGGCTAAGTCAGTAGCGCACCAGGCTAGTAACTTGCACAGGTTCGAGTCCCACTTGGGGTAGCATTGAGATTTTTTTCCGCAAAATTCCGTGACATCGATGGGCTTGGAAAGACCACCGTTCGTCAGACTGGGCGTTAACTGTGGCTCCGTCTGCGGGGGAGCCATACCCTGTGAACGTTAAAGACCACGCTGGAACGCTGGATGGCCTTGATGGGAGGCTACCATCTGTCTCCTAACAGCTGCCCAGTGGGTCCCCTTCCCCCAACATTCTCTGAGCCATCGAGTTCCTTGTGACCTGACCATTTAGCCCATTGTGTGCACAAAACTGCTGCTCAGAGGTAAAACAACCTAACATCATTCTACATTAAGCAATTTTTTAACCCCTTTCTTCCTCTTCCAAAAATCCTGGTTAATACCGACTTATGCCTCTAATTTTTCTTAAATCCACCTTTAATCGATTCTCTAAATCTGGTCGGTCTTGTTCTGCAGCTCCCTTAGTTCTCCTCTTAGCACACCAATTAGCCCAATGCGCAATCCTATCAGCTTTCCAATGGATCCTTTTCCTCGATCTTCTCTGAGCTCTTGGATTGCATTGTTTTACCTCTGAGTGACACTTTTTTTGCACACAGTGGGCAAAATGGCCAGTCACAAGAATCCTAAGGGTTCAGAGAATATGTGGGAAGGGGATCCAGTGGCCAGCTGTTAGGAGACAGATGGGAGCCTCCCATGAAGGCCAGCCAATGTGTTTTTTAAGTGCGCAGGATATGGATTTCTATCAAGTGCGGCCACAGTTTAACATCCCATTCAACAGACGGCAGCCTTTCCAAGCCTATCCCCTATCGGTGTCCCCTTCCTAACCGAGGGCAGGGTTGGGATTTGGTGGAGCTAAATCTCAAAGCTTGCACAATTGGAACTCTTACGTGGCAACTGCAGATTACGAATCTGTCGTGATACCGTCAAAGTTGTGATTACTACTTGTGATCTAGTTATTTTTCTCCCAGTTTGTGAAAAACAACAACACAAAACTGCTGCTCAGATGTAAAAACAATCTAATTCTTTAAGAACATCCGTTTCTTTTTAGTCCTCCCTTTTACACATTTTAGCCATTTAATAATTTTCAACTATTAGATTTCGTTTAACAGTGGTGGTCAGTATAAAAGCTGTGCAGTTTCTTATCGTATGAACTTATAATTTAATAAAAGAGGTTTTTAAACTTACCTATCTGTGCCTTCTGAGAATGAGAGGATAGTTCCTGTATTCTTCTCTTCTTGCCTCAACGTCGCTATAAAAGTAAATTCATTCGTCTGTGAGAGAAGTTGTGTTGCTTTGTAATACATTTCTGCAGGCAGTTGTAAATGCCTGGAGTCACCTGGAAATATATGTAAATGGAAGAAATGTAATGCAGAGTTTATATTTCTAAAGATAATTTATTATTCTTAAAGGAAATGCCTGAAAATTAAATGTACAGTTGAACTGTCTATTTCTAAAAAAAATCGCCGTTTCACTAAAATTAGCTTTTTATTAATTTTATTATGTAATATATTATTATATTTCATTAATTTTTATATAATCTAAACTGAACATATTAACAATAAGAGGCTTATATAATGGTATAGATTTGTAATTAAAAAAATAGAGACCCTGATGTTTTTTGCTTTAACTGGACTTTCTAGCAATCGCAGTGATCTGTTTCAACAACCTCAGATCTACATATTTCAGAACTTTTTGTGAAACAAAGCCTCCAAAGTTCAATAATAGAATAGAACCAACCTATAAAAATTTATTATATAATTCTATATATACAGGGTGATTCAGAATTCATCATCAATATTTAGTGGGGAGGAAGGGAATAAGAAAAGAAAGAGATTTCACATAGGAAAGTATGGGGGCAGACGAACGCATGGTGGTGTAGAGGGCGCTGTGTGTACACACCTCTGATACAGAAGCACAGCTGTTTGACGCGTGCAGTCAGTTGTCATTCGACAAGGTGAATTTGCAGAAGTAACATGAACCGGTATACGTGGAATGAATGTGCAGATATGCATGTAACTTACGGTGCGGCAGGAGAAAGATGTCTTCGAGCCAGGCAATGTATGCAGCGCGCTTCCCAAACCGCCGTGTGCCACAGCATCAAATGTTTTCACGTATTCATCGCCAACTGCGTGAAACAGGATCGTTTGCTGCTAGTAATGTTAATCGAGGGAGGCGCAGATCGGCACGGACAGTAGCAGTAGAGGAAGCTGTCCTACAGGAAATCGAGGAACAACCTGGTGCTAGCACACGAGGTATGGCTAGGCAGTTTGGAATTTCGCAAGCAACAGCGTGGCGGATATTACACGATGAAGAGTTACATCCGTTTCATCTGCAAAGAGTGCAATTATTGGCAGCAGACGACCATCCCAAGCGTGTTATTTTTTGTCAGTGGTTCATGCAGAGAACAGCCGTTGATCCCAATTTCCCAACGTATGTTCTTTTCACCGATGAGGCGTTGTTCACTCGAGAGGGCGTCTTCAACACACACAATTGGCATGTGTGGGCTCATCAGAACCCACACGGTACAAGACCTGGAG
Organism: Ryuthela nishihirai; assembly: GCA_038380435.1. NCBI lineage: Eukaryota > Metazoa > Arthropoda > Arachnida > Araneae > Heptathelidae > Ryuthela > Ryuthela nishihirai. The sequence goes on from JAWZYU010000004.1 coordinate 6,758,495, forward strand.
CTGCGCAACAACGTTTTGCTGTCAATGTGTGGACTGGGATTGTCGGTGACTGTTTGTTGGGCCCGTATTTACTACCATCCCGTTTGGACGGTGCCAAGTACCTAACATTTCTTCAGACTGTGTTACCGGATCTTCTGAACGAGGTTCCTGATGGTAGTCTCCGGCGAATGTGGTTCCAGCATGACGGCGCTCCTGCACATTTCGCAAATGCTGTGCGTGCTTACCTACGCAGACAGTTTGGTGGTCAATGAATTGGCCGCGGTGGACCGGTTTCTTGGCCACCACGTTCACCGGATTTATCTCCAATTGATTTCTTTGTATGGGGTGCTATGAAAAACATGGTGTACGAGACCCCTGTTGATAGTGCTATGGATCTTGTAGCACGCATATCAGTTGCTGCCTCAAACATCCGGGAAATGCCAGGCATCTTCCACAGGGTCCGGCTGTCCATGCAACGCCGTTGTGAGTCATGCATTCTAGCACATGGTCGGCAGTTCGAGCACCTCTTATAAGTCTGTACAACCAATGCAAAGAAATGTTACATGTAAGATAATAAATGTTTTTTCCTTACCACTTCCTTCTTATGTATTCTTTCCATCATTGAACTGGGGTCATTTTGCCCTACTACATGGCATATGCGCCCGTGCTTTCCTATGTGAAATCTCCTTCGTTTCTTATTACCTACCTCCCCACCAAATATTGATGATGAATTCTGAATCACCCTGTATATAAAATAGTATATGCATGTAACATGTGCTCTTGTAAATCACGTTACTCAATTTAAGATTTTTAATTAGTTCCATAGCTCTGACTTTATTACCTCAACGAGCTTAAAATAAACAGCAATTAGAAAAATTAGCAGCACTAAAATGCTCTTATCGGTTAATAGTTCCTTTCATACTAATTGCTCTTATCGGTTAATAGTTCCTTTCATACTCCCGTAACTTTATTGACAAGTTGTAGTAATTTCCAGTTTACTTCATACATAAAAGAGGCTTCTAATCGAATTGGGAGGTAAGTGAAGCTTAATTTTGCCTCAGAAATGGAACAAATCAGCCTCTAGGAATGTATTAGCGATAGCTTGTTATGAGTCTCTTTGAGTGTGGCCGTTTCGAAAAAGAATCTGAATCCTCAGAGGATGCCGGGAATGATGGAGTCTAAGGGTGCGGGATTAATATTGTGAAATCATTCTGGTGTTAAATTCAGTCATTTACAATTTCATTGTGCCTTTAGTTAAAAAAAAAACTGTAAAATGCGATTCATAATAAAAAAAAGTTCGATTTGTCAACAGTTCAAAAACAAATATTTTCCTAAATATTTCTTTTTTCAGAACAAAAATATTGGAGTGCGGGTTTTCATACATCACTGCAAGGGGTGTGGTATCTGAAAAATTTTAAGAACTTCAGGTTTAGGGTCATACCTACAAGACTAAAAAATTTTATTTAATACATGAGTAATATTAAGAAAATTTAATTTCAAACCGAAAATTGAACTTCTATAATGATGGAAAAGCATTCACACTTTTTGATTAATTTCACCAAGAAATTGAAATTTTATATTGCATAAATAATTTGTATCGCAGTCTCGACAGAGGTTACCTAAGTATAGCAACGAAACATCACCAAAGGGCGATTTGTACTGCGAATAGTTACCTCTCATTGCCAGCCAACAGATGGCGGTGTGGTAGAGGTAGAAGAGCGTAAAGTGCGAGAACTGATGCCAAGACATTATTGCACTAGCTTCGGCATATTGCGTGTCGACAAATCGACGCAGCATGATCATATTAACAGGCCGTAATTCATTTAGCAGGAGTTTGCCAGACGACTGTCTGCTACTCAAATCCACGATAGCAGCTTCATACCTTAGGATGTTCAACATCGCTGCTGCAATCCTGCGAGCTCTCTCGCTGACAAACTGCATTTCAACATTTGTAGTAGCTGTAGTAAGGCAGGCAAAGCAATCCTCTGTATTGCGCTGAATCTGTTAGAAATGCTGGATGATTGATTTCGAAAAATTTGATTTAAAACAGATGTATTCTTTTATCGAAATCAAAACTGCAAATAATTCAATTGAGCAACTGTTCAATATTAAAGAAGTAAACGAATAATAGGATTTACCATAAATTTTCCTCTATCGGAGCTGATCGAAAAGAAATATATTGTGACCTTGTTTTACCTCCTAGAGGCACTTTTTCTTTGATACACAACGGGCTAAAGGTCCAAGTTACAAGGCCCCCGGGGAGTTAATGAAGGTGGGGAAGGGGATCAACTGGACAATTGTTAGGAAGCCTCCAATGAAGTCCATCCAGAGTATCTTTAACGTCCACAAAGTGTGTGGCTCTCTCTCCTGCACAAGGAGCCACGACTTAACATCCCATCCAATGGACGGCGTCCTTTCCAAGCTCATCGGTGTCCTCTTTCTCACCGAGGGCAGAGCAATAGTTAACGGAGATATATTTCAACTCTGGAACAGTTCGGATCGAATTTGGGAACTGCAGATTACGAAGCTGGCGTGCTACCAACTGAGACAATCCCAGACCCTATTGTAATAGACTAATCTCATTAGAAATCACAAGGGTGAAAATTTTGATGAAGCTGCAAGTGATGCATATTAGACATAAAAATGAAATGCCAATATTAATATGAAATTAATGGGCCAAAAATATCAGTAAAAGCAAATAATTAGTATTGACTTTAATCTGAATCATAAGTCATACTGCAAAAAAAATATGAAAATATAGATCAGCATTTAACAAAGTAGGTAGGTAATGTAAAAATTTGAATGAAATTTATAGTACCTATATCTTTGTTATTTCCTTTGACGTGATTAAAGCAAATTACAATTTTAGAGGTGGATTTATAAGAGAGGTGGTGTACTAACAATCATTTAAAATCGGGCTCGTTACACGTGAACAAAAATGGCTCACATAGATTTTTATTAGGGTACATTTTTTTTATATTATACTCCAATTAACATTAAGTAACATTTTTACGCTTAACGCTTCAATAAAAAATTGGATAATTTTAAATGAAAAGAAATTATTTCTGGATCCCACCTGCAGCAGAACGCTGAATTAACAATCTTTGTTTCGTTACCTGTGTTCCACTTACAAAATGTAACCGGTTTCAGAAGGCGTTTCCTAAGTGGGTTGGGTTGTTTTACTTCTGAGCGGCACTTTTTTTGCACACCATGGGCTAAATGGCCAGGTCACATGGACCCCGAAGGCTCAGAGAAGGTTGGGGGAGGAGACCCACTGGAACAGCTGTTGGGAGACAGATGGTAGCCTGTCAAGGCCATCCAGCGTGTTCTTTAACGTGCACAGGGTACGACTCTCCCGCACACGGGACCACGACTTAACGTCCCATCCGACGGACGGCGGAATTTCCAAGCCCATCGGTGTCCCCTACTGACCGTGGGCAGGGCGGGTAATTTTGCGGAGATAAATCTTAACGCTGACCCAGCTGGGATTCGAACCTGGGAACTACAGATTACGAGCCTGGCGCGCTACCGACTGAGCCACCCCAGCCCCGTTTCCTAAGTGAACAGGCTTCATTGTTTCTATTACATTAAGAATCGGGGGTGGCTTTGTTCGTAGCTCGCCATGCTCATAATCTGCAGTTCCCCGGTTCGAGCCCCACCTGAGCTAGCGTTGAGATTTATCTCTTCAAATTCTGTCTTAGTTCGGTAGGTTATCGAGAACTTGGAAAGACCGCCGTCCTTCGGATGGGACATTAAGCCGTGGACTGTGTACAGGAGAGCCTTACCATGTGCACGTTAAAGAACACGCTGGATGAACTTGACGGGAGGCTACCATCTGTTCTAACTGTGTCAAGTGGGTCATCTTCCTCTAACCTTCTCTGAGTCTTCAGAGCCCTTGTCATTTGTAACCCAGCCATTTAGCCCACTGTGTGCAAAAAAGTGCCACTCCGAAGTTAAACAACCCAAATTCTACATAAAAAAAAACTCTTCTTAAAGAAACTGCTTTTCGATATCTTAATGCCAGTCTGTTTCCAGTGTCCAAGAGAGTTATGAAACAGAATAATAGATTGCAAATAAACAGTTTATATATATATAACAAAAAAGGCTTTTTAAAGTAAATCCCTGACGCAAACACAGCCAGAAAGAGAAATTGAAAGGATTTTGGTGTAAGAAAAGGCAGCACCTTCCTTCTACCTGATTTATCGTCAAGTTCACTTTTACGGTTTTCTCTGTCGTAAGTAAAGTGACTCGGCAGAAGCATACCATAGCTCCAAAAGCTCAGAGTTTTTCCACTTCGATTATTTTGGAAAACGTATAAACAATTTTAAACGTTCTGTCCTTCATGCTTTAGCTGAAGTACGGTTCCCTGAACCCGGTCGATGGCGAAAATAACAGAGAAAAGATCGGTTAGGACTTTGACAGATTTAAAGATTTAAACGAAATAGTAGGATGAAGAACTTTCAAGATTAGAGTTAAACCAAAGCAACAAAACTAATAACTCCTCTTTCGGCAAAATACTGTTTCTGCTCTAATCTTCTCTTGCCAGAGGACGATATTTCTACTAACTCTTGCAATTTATTTCGGAACCATGTTACAGTTCAAGGAGTGGAAATGCTGCACAGAAGATTAAAAAAAATACATCACGGTTCAGAAATATGTGTTCCTGTTCCTAGTATCTGAAAATATTTGATTTTTTTTTAACGGTGTAAATAAGGAATTGGCAACATACGAATAGCAGACCATTTGTTTTTTTATAACATAAAATGTCCCGTCTGCAATATTGGCATTAGCCTCGTCAGCAAGAAGTTGCCCACCCCTAATGAAAATATTAAATTAAAATGAAATTTATTTAGTCATTAGAGGTATTAAGTATTCTGACATAATTCCTTATACTAATTTCTATTTACTTTCTAACCATCTTGCAACGATAATTTACTATTATTGTGAAATTATCTACTTATTAGAACTTATCTATATCTTACGTATGCTGAATACGTTTCGAATTTCTGGCTATCAAACTCGTTTAAGTTTTTTCCTTTATGAAAGAACATCGGAAAATGAGAATTACGAAAATATAAAGAATACAAACAAGTCTTTGAAGCTGAGATAACAATGGATTAGGGTTAGATCCAAATATTGTTTTGATCTAAATATTTTTAGGCGCTTATTGAAAAATAATCGCCTAAATTGGAAAAATAACTTAAATCTTTCTTTCCAGATGTTCATTAACTTGATATACCTAAGATTTGTTATCTATTTTTTCGTTGGCGGGAAAGTAGTTGGGTTGGGTTGTTTTACCTCTTAGCGGCACTTTTTTGCACACCACGGTCTAAATGGTCAGGTCACATGGACCCCGAAGGCTCAGAGAAGGTTGGGGGAGGGGACCCACTGGAACAGCTGTTGGGAGACAGATGGTAGCCTCCTGTCAAGGCCATCCAGCGTGTTCTTTAGCGTGCACAGGGTATGGCTCTCCTGCACACGGGGTCACGGCTTAACGTCCCATCCGACGGACGACAGCCTTTCCAAGCCATCGGTGTCCCCTACTGACCGTGGGCAGGGCGGGGAATTTTGCGGAGATAAATCTCAATGCTGACCCAGCTGGGACTCGAACCTGGGAACTAACAGATTACGACCCCCCCCCCCGCCCCCGGGAAGGTGGTAGTGATGTAAAGATGAACATTCCTTACCTTGTAATAGGACTGCTGGTGAAAGGCTGTGGATACCTTCAACTACAGACAACCCTGGATAAGTGGTGTTATATATATGGAGGCCATCGATGAGATCCAACTGATGTTTAGAGTCTACCTGCAGCCCCGCTGCTGTAAAGAAAATATTAACATTAATGAATTAAGTTTTTAAGAATATACCACTTTATGCATGCGAAAATAATTTTTCCTTTGGGTGGATCACATATTCATAAATTCTACTCACATACATATACACAAACACTTGTCCATAGATATTTACGCAGTTTATATAAAAATTCAACTTGAGTATTGACAAAATTTATAAATATTTTTTAACCAAATTACTTTGAATTAAGAAATTTTAAGATTTTTAGAAATATTTTTTGAATGTCAGTGTTGCCGTTTTTTTCGCATTGTCGAGAACTGTAGAATACATACTCATTAAAAAATTACAATATTGGTATTGTACGTGATTTTATTACTTAGTAGGCAAATATTAAAAATTACATAATAAATGTAGCTACATTTTAAATACTGAGAAAATAATAATTCGTACTAAGCAGTAGGGCATGAGAAATATTGTATTTGTCCAATTTCTTTTGTTCTAGGTAATTTACGAACTGCAAAATGCATCATCCCTTTTCTCAGCATGGGCAGGGTAGATAAAATTCGATGTTGCAACAGTTGGGAATCGAACCTGTCAAACGCAGATTACGTTTTTGGCGTGCTGCCGACTGAGCCAAACCCCGCCCCCACATCGAATTGGTTAATCAAACCATTCTCTAATACAAATATTTGCATGTCATCATATTTTTTTTCTTTAAAGTATGCGTAAGTGTAGCCAAGGGATTCGAACCACTTTTAACTATCACACAGTTTTCTAGTTCGAGTCTTCGTGATTTTTTTTAGGATTTTAAAAATTGATATAATCGTCAAGCATGCAACATGAATTATTACGGTGAAATTTGTTTGCCCTCTGTCGAAATGTACATTAAGCTGGAGCTCATATGCTTTAGAGCTATACTCTGTACACTTTAGAAACAATATTCATGGCCTTAATGAGAATATTCCTTCCGTTTCCCAACATTTTATCCAGTGGGTTGGGTTGTTTTACCTCTGAGCGGCACTTTTTTGCACACCATGGGCTAAATGGCCAGGTCACATGGACCCCGAAGGCTCAGGGAAGGTTGGGGGAGGAGATCCACTGGAATAGCTGTTGGGAGACAGATGGTAGTCTTCCGTCAAGGCCATCCAGCGTGTTCTTTAACGTGCACACGGTATGGCTCTCCCGCACACGGGGCCACGGCTTAACGTCCCATCCGACGGACGGCGGCCTTTCCAAGCCCATCGGTGTCCCCTACTGACCGTGGGCAGGGCGGGGAATTTTGCGGAGATAAATCTCAACGCTGACCCAGCTGGGACTCGAATCTGGGAACTACAGATTACGAGCCAGACGTGCTACCGACTGAGCCATACCCGCCCCTTTTGTCCAGTGGATCTCCTACCCAACTGGGAATCTCTCGATCTCGACATTTATCCCAGCTATCTTCCAAAAAATTGTCGCTCCAAGGTAAAAACAATATAACCAGGGCAGCGTCTTGGCAAAGGCAAACTAGGCACTTACGTGGCAGTTCTCCCCCTCAGGGAGCGCGGATATGCCTAAACTCGAAAATGTCTAAAAGCGATCCTGAACACAACTTATGTTATTAGAAAATATTATCACAAAATATGAAATTAAGTTATGCAACTGTAAGCTTTTATTGAAATTTATTACAATTTTGTTCAATTAAGATGATTTGGGTCTAAATAGTAAATTTACATTTTCAATTTCATATTTATCACAAATTCAAACCCGTCGCAATTTAAACGAATTTTCGATTTTTCTTTTTAAAGGACGGATTTGATTTAGTTTCGTTTTTTGACTTAGAAGTAAATTGAGATTTTGAATTCTTAATTTATGAATAAAAAACTAAAAAATAATAAATTTTAATGCTTTAAATGGCTATATCGGATTATGGTATAATAGTTAAATCTCTCAGAAGTTTAATAATTATGTATAATGTTTGTTACGCAGATGTTTCCAAGAGCACAGGAGCTAGGGCAATAGGACTTTTGAAAGAATCTCCGACTTTCAGGTATCGTAAATCTACGAGAAATAAAGAATGCAAAAAAAAAAAATCACCTGGATTCTTTCCGAAAAGAAATGCAAAAGACTGAGGTAACCCTTGTTCTACATACCAACATTTATACAAGAACATACCCTTTGTTTTAGTTGTCAGGTTTATTTAACCACTATGTCAGTTAAAACTGGATACTGTTGCATACATACTACATATTTCTCTAATATTTTTGTATTCTCTAATCCGGCCCTGTATACAGACAGGGTCGGATTTGGGGGTGGGAAATCCCCCCCCGGAAAAAGCTAGTAATGATGATAGAGGCAAAAAGTAATAAACTTACGTATATTTCATGCACTTTTGAAGAAATTTAGAAAAGAACTTCTAAAACGGAGACTGAATTGTTATACTGCTATGGAAATCTCTTAGCACCTCTACTTTTTTCCAATTGAGTATCTTGCCTCCCCTCCCATTTTTTTCTACATCTGGGCCTTTATATTTATAAATGTAACTCTTCCTTAATTAATATTGCTTATAGTTAGTTTTACTTTATAAAACACAATTATGAATAACTAAACTTTACAGTGTAGTAAAGGAGGGGGGGGGGGAGGGGAAACAGCCGGAAGCATCTGACCCCCAATAACTTAGAAACTGGAATAGCATTAAAACAGCTCATTAATCTTCTTATGGAAAAAGAGGTAATGTAGACATTCGTTCCATTCCGAAGATCATGATATTTTATGCTACTTAGTATCCCTTATATAACAATTTCTTTAGATATTTTACATTTCAAACAGTAGCAAAGGTAATTAAAAAAATTGTGCGAACGTGGATGCAGGCAGAGGGTGCAGCAGAAGGAACTTGACCCCTCCAAACAACATTAAAAATTCGCCCATTAATATGATGTAAAATCTCTTACAATTTGAAAGAAATGCTCCGCATCTCTCTAGAAATCTAGTTGCTATTAGCACGAAGAGAAAAAAAAACTCAAAACATTCCAGGTTTATTATACTTTACGTATAAATTTAACACATTTTAGTGTAAATAAGTAGGAGACAAAAATGCAATATATATAATACAGAGAGCAATAAAAAAATCATTAGAGAATTTCTACGACTCAAAATTTAAAGTACCGTAACTTTTAAAGTAAGCTTTTATAGAAAAAAGTTTACTGGAAATGAAGATCTCCGTCAAATCCATCTACATCAGGATTTTCAGCAGCATTCGTTCTGCACTTAGAATCATGGAAGCTGGAAGATTCAACAGCAGAAATTCCAGTCTTAAGAAACTTGTGTGAAATTAACGAATGTTGAAATAATAAATCATTTTAGAATTATGTGTAAACAATTAACAATTAGTACACGGTTTGAAGTAACACTGAAAAAATAAAGCGAATTACACCCTGTGGAGTTTTGGTCTAAAAACGTTCAAGGTTTAATGTGATTAATAAAGAATAATTAGTAGAGACTTAAACAAGATAGGTTTCTCTCTCGAGTGTTAAGTGTGTGTGGATGCTGTCAATCGCCATAGGTTGGGTTGTTTTACCTCTGAGCGGCACTTTTTTGCACACCATGGGCTAAATGGCCAGGTCACATGGACCCCGAAAGGCTCAGAGAAGGTTGAGGGAGGGGACTCACTGGAACAGCTGTTGGGAGACAGATGGTAGCCTCCCGTCAAGGCCATCCAGCGTGTTCTTTAACCTGCACAGGGTATGGCTCTCCCGCACACGGGGCCACGGCTTAACGTCCCATCCGACGGACGGCGGTCTTTCCAAGCCCATCCGTGTCCCCTACTGACCGTGGGCAGGGCGGGGATTTTGCGGAGATAAATCTCAACGCTGACCCAGATGGGACTCGAACCTGGGAACTACAGATTACGAGCCTGGCGCGCTACCGACTGAGCCACCCCGCCCCCAATCGCAATAGGGAAGAACTCTAAGGGAAGAGAGGTTTCAGAATTTTTGAAGATACTTCGGTTTCAATATTGATAATTGTGCGTTGTAACATGTGTCATCAAATCAATAATTTATACAGGAAAAATTATTTAGAATAGTAGACGTACACTTATTTTTTCTCTAAACTGATTATCATATCATAACTTTTCTTTTTCCCAACCCTAGAAAAGATCAAATAGGGGAAAACCTAGAAACTCGCGAAGCGAAATCAAGATACACTCCATTCCTCGATTTACGCGGTAGATTCCGGGAAATCACTGTGTAAATCGAAACCAACATCTGGAAAAAGGAGAGGGAGGGATAGTTTCCGAAAATAAAAAAAAAATCATTGTTATGAACAAAGCGTACATTAAAAGTTTATGCATATTTTTCTCAAATTTCAGTTAAGCAGTAATAAGCATTAATGTAACTGTTGCGGATTACAAAAATGGATAGCCACTGAGCGTGAGTATTAAAAGCTATATTTCAAAACCAAATTCAATACAAGGTAAATTGTTACAAAGGAAATATGGATGAAGTATCTTATTAACAAATCAACTATTAACATGCACAAGTCATCAATCTTCCTGCGTAGAGCACACAATATCAGCTCTGTGTATTTTACTAAATACTACCTTTTACTTGATTTACCAGGTCACCCGAAGATCTTCACTCGTAAACCAATTCTCGTCCTGTGCTAATAACTGTTCACACACTAGCCGAACAAAAAGACAGTCCGTGTAGACATTCGAAGTTAGCCATAAAAGTTCCCACTTTTATACTTCCGTGTATACACAACACATCAAGTTACTTCTTGATACTTAACGATAAAAGATCCCACTTTTATCCTTCCGCGTATACACAACACATCAAGTTACTTCTTGATACTTACGCGCACTGTCTCAGAACAGCTCACCGTCCATTTTCGAACTCACCGACCGTTACAATACAAAACGACCGTTAACGCTCCACTCTTCTTCTCCAAATTCTCCCAACGTTCTTATTCGTTGGCTGAAACTTTGCTTTCGGTTGCCAGATTCTTCTGTCGTAACACTGCCCCCTTCCTAGGTCTTGTTCGTCCCGAACAATTCTGGATTCCAAAGTTTCTTCAGTTCTTCGATGAAACGGGGTCAAACGATCCACGTGAACCACCTTGCTCTTTGTAGCTGGACGTCGACGAATGCGATATTCCACGTCTGTGTCAAAATGAAAGCGAATCTCATTATGACGTAGATTTCTTTTCTGACTGAAGCCTCGTCCACAAACATAATACGTGTAAGGCCTATAGCCCTTGTGAACACGTTTATGTCTCCGCAGGGAGAAGAATCGACTAAGAGTTTTCGTGCAAAACCTGTAAAAAGTTTTCTTCTTTGTCGAAAGTTTTCTTCTTTGGATTTTTACTTCTATCAACAGTAACAAGGAATGAAAGTCATTAGTGACATAAAATCTAGGGAGGAGTTTCATCCTCCAGTCTGACCCTTTTGTCAGTTGACTTTCACTTAATTCAGAACTGTCGTGATGAACCTTCAGCCATATTTCACCTGATTCAATTTGATCCCCAAGGTGCTTCACAATTATATCAGCTCCATAATTCTTTTTAGCGCTTCGGTCCATCTCCTCCTTCCATACTCTTGCTAGAACTGCAGCTTCTAATCCGACAACCTTACCTGTTTCTCCTGTATAAATGAAATCAGTGATGTGTCGGGCTGCTAGCAATATTTTTTCTGTTTTACCTTCACATAGCCAGCTTGCAACATCTTCAGATACTCCTTGTTCTATTAACATGTTACGAAACTTGTTCAAAGCATTGCCGTTATGCAGAACCTTGCAGACACGTGATGCTTCATCTACCCTATTATCCACAATGTTCACCAAACGCATAAGTTCTCCTCCTAACTCTTCGACGAGCTCTTGCAGTTCCAAGGATCCGTTACCAAGGAAACACTGAACAGCTTCCATCACTTCCAGAGAGTTGTCAACAGAGTTTTTAAGAGGTGAATCCATGTTGCTGATAACAGCTGAACAACTCAAACTCTTCATTCCACGAGCTTGTGATGCTGCAACCACTTTCTTAACTAAATCAACAGCAACATCTTCTGTACTGATGAGATCAATAGCTCCTTTTCCGAATTCAACATCATAAACCAAAGCACACACTCCTTCAGCCAGCTTTTTGGACACAATTGAGCATATCATTAGAGGAACGCTATCTATGGTAGCCATCAGATCCTTGCAGCGGTAAATCTCCTTATCTGTTGGCACCAGCTCCTCTGTCTGTCCTACGATGCAGCATCCGACGTCTTCCATCATCTGCTCGATTTTATCTTTAGTGCAGTCGACTGTGAAGCCAGGGATGGATTCCAATTTGTACAGAGTATCTCCCGTCAATTGGAGAGCACGACCGGAGATCATATGGACCTTGAGACCTAAAGCAGCAAGTGCAGGAGCCAAGACAAGACTCACTTTGTTGCCGACACCTCCTGTGCTGTTTTCATCTACCATCCGATGGCGCCACTCGGGTCTCCAGCAAAACACATGACCCGAGGAGGTCATAGTTGCTGTTTCTTCGGAATTCACTTTCTTGGAGCTCTCATTGTAATTAGCCAGGGAAACATCAGTCATGATTGCCAAATTGTTCATTCTGGAGATCAGCGACGAGTTTTGTAACATGATATTGTCCACTTTAGAGCTCTTGTAGTCGTGATAAAACTTTTCTATATCCTTATAATCTAAATGGTTATAATGTCCAAATCTGCACATTGACTGTTCAGAAAAGAAATTCAGCGTGGCTACGTTGAAATTATCTGAGGGATTCACTTCTCTCTGATCGTAACTCTGAGGCTTAGTTTCATCCAGAAAGTTAGTCTTTGAAGTACTGTCTCTGCCTGAAGCTCCTTTACTAGCATCACCTGTTACGCTTCTAAGCCATTCTTCGGAATTCCTCTTCCTTAAATCCCCACTTTCTATAAACGATTCAAGTGTGGCTATATGCTTCGGAAAAATCTCTCCGACTTCCCGGGTAACGTCGAATGGCACTTTGTTTCTATGATGAATGGACGCCTCTTCTTTACTCGGACCACTCTGCGAAACGTAAACTCTGTTTCGTTCCCCCTCATTACCACTCGTTACTCTGCCTTTGCGATAATTGTCCATGACGCATTTTGCTGACGGCGAGGAATAGAATACCTTTCGTGTGGATCTCTCTTCAGATCGTGCCAGACTTGTATACCTAGGTATTTTGAAGTGCAAAGCGTACTGTATAGTCTCACAGCTCTCTGATCTGTGTGATTGTTCTTCACAGTTCCTAGACATGTCACCAGCGACATAGACATTCTGCAATGCATCACCAGTAGTTGCGTGGTCAAAGGCATTATCTGCGCTATCTCTACGATTCTTGATTTCCAGTAGCAGATCCACATTTTTATATGCGTTGCCTTTCTCTTTTCCATGTTTACAATCTAACTTAACACTATCAAGATCATCTTTTTCACTGACAAATTCAACATTTAAACTATTGCATTGTCTATTGAGTTCGGTTTTACTATCCTTGAACTGATCAATAATCTTACCAACTTGAGGAGCCACTTCATCTCTCATCTCAGTATTTTGTGCGGCTATTTCGGCTTTCAAGTCACCTATTTTATCGCTTTGGGCAGCTAGATCACTTTTAATATCAGTCATCTGCGTAACCATATCGGCTTTCATATCAGTCACCAGCGTAGCAATAACGGCTTTCCTATCAGTCATCAGCGTAGCAATAACGGCTTTCCTATCAGTCATCAGCGTAGCAATAATGGCTTTCCTATCAGTCATCAGCGTAGCCATAATGGCTTTCCTATCAGTCATCAGCGCAGCCATATCGGCTTTCATATCAGTCAGCGCAGCCATATCGGCTTTCATATCTTTCATATCGGCTTTCAAGCTATTTATCAACTTTACTAATTCATCCATACTTCTAGTTAACGGCATTCAATAAATTATCCCACTTCTGACACCAAATGTTGCGGATTACAAAAATGGATAGCCACTGAGCGTGAGTATTAAAAGCTATATTTCAAAACCAAATTCAATACAAGGTAAATTGTTACAAAGGAAATATGGATGAAGTATCTTATTAACAAATCAACTATTAACATGCACAAGTCATCAATCTTCCTGCGTAGAGCACACAATATCAGCTCTGTGTATTTTACTAAATACTACCTTTTACTTGATTTACCAGGTCACCCGAAGATCTTCACTCGTAAACCAATTCTCGTCCTGTGCTAATAACTGTTCACACACTAGCCGAACAAAAAGACAGTCCGTGTAGACATTCGAAGTTAGCCATAAAAGTTCCCACTTTTATACTTCCGTGTATACACAACACATCAAGTTACTTCTTGATACTTAACGATAAAAGATCCCACTTTTATCCTTCCGCGTATACACAACACATCAAGTTACTTCTTGATACTTACGCGCACTGTCTCAGAACAGCTCACCGTCCATTTTCGAACTCACCGACCGTTACAATACAACAACCGTTACAATACAAAACGACCGTTAACGCTCCACTCTTCTTCTCCAAATTCTCCCAACGTTCTTATTCGTTGGCTGAAACTTTGCTTTCGGTTGCCAGATTCTTCTGTCGTAACATAACATTATTTTCTACTTTATATACATTAATTCAGATGAGTTTAGATTAATTTCTCATATATTTCTTTTGGTCACGAAAAATATCCTTTATTAATGTTGACTTACACTATTGAATAAGAAGACGAAATTTGAAAGGATATTTATAAACTGAATATAAATTAGAAATTAAGAATTTGTACCAACACTTAGTGCTTTTTATATATTAGTGCTTTTTATGTAATTATTATCATTTATGTATTTTGCAAAATACTGTACTTATGAATCAGCTGTATTTTGCCAACATAATAAGTCTATAAAGTTAAACTTGTTGCTGGAAATGAGATAAAACTCTTTTTATTAGCCAGAAAATTCAGTCTAGAGAAATCAGATCTCGCTGTCGATTCAAAACAGCCTTCATTTCATTAAGATGTCGCGATACAAATTGAATTACATCGGCAAGAATTTTAGGGAAATAATATGTTATGAATAATTGTTACAGATGTAGATTTTTATTAAATTTCAATCCCCAAGATTTTATTAATATAAGAATTTACAATTATGTATTTATTCTTGGAAATAAATGACGCTACATCACTGCTACTTCATAATATGTATTATATCTACTTAGATATCTATTTAGATATAATACATATTATAAAATAGCAGTGGTGTAGCGTCATTTATTTCCAAGAATAAATAGATAATTGTAAATTCGTATTCATACCCATAATTCTTACCGTGTAAAGCAGTCTATAATCGTGTAAAACGAAGCTGATTGCCTTTTTCTGAACGTATAAAATCGAAGCTGTGTCAACTGAGTACTGTGTAATTCGAAGGAAAGGTATTTTATAAACAGTTTACCAATATTTAGACTGCCACATAAAAGTCAGCGAAGAATAAACAGCAAAAAAAGACCAGATTCAGACTAAAAGTAACTTTGAAAATCAAAAGATAAAATTTTAAAGCATAGGGGTGAAAAAAGATCCGATTTAGGATACCAAACTGATAATTCTGATGATATATTAAGGGATAGCTGCATAAATTTAAAATTAAGATATTACGAAAGTTTTTTTTTTTGAGATAGTTTTAAACTGAGATCTTCAATTTGTCACCACTGACATTTTTTTGTTAAAATTTATTTACAGAGTTAGAGAGATCGAAATTCCCTAATACATTTACTAACAATATAATAAAATTATAAGTAGTTGATAACAAAAACATTGCAAGCTTAACGAAAATTTTCTAGAAGCCCACATTTTTCGAACAGCGCTACAGATCTTTTATCCTCTGACGTTTTCAGTGAATCTTTAAATGCAATTGTACCCTTCAACTATAAATGGTATCAGTGAAATTTAATACAAAATATAGACCCACGTTCAAGCCCCGGATAAGACATGGATGTTTGTGTTGTCTTTTCTGCTGAAGTCTCGTTTCCTTCACAGATCTACTATATGGCGTATTAAACTGACAGGACCTCTGTGTCAAGCAGCTGCTTGAGGGGGAATTTTTTTTATAGTTCAACTACTATTCATATTAGTCTTAATATAATATATATTAAATATAATTAATAATTAATATAGGTTTTAGAAAATAAATTATTTTTCGTGGAGGGAAGTAACAATCCCCCCCCCCCCCACATAAAATGATCTATCGACAAAACAAGGCTCTGTATATTTAGGAAATAATATATTTTTGTTGGTCGGCCTTGATCATTAACGTTAAGTTTCCGCTCTAGTATTATCAAAAATTCCGCTTCGAAACCTTTATGATGTGAGATTGTAGAAATAGTAATACTCTATATTAGGAAAATTCTAGATAAGTCTAGGGACCCGGCTAGGATCCTAGACTAGGATTCATCCTGGTGTATCATTAGAAGTAGATATGTACCTCTATTAAAAATCAATTATTCGGAATTTATGTCGTGATATTTGTGCCTAATGTTTGACTGATTAATACTTAAATTTGCAGTTTTCATCACTTCGGAATTTGGTTTAAAATTTACCAACGTTTTTTTTTTTCCACTTTTTTTTTGTAAATTTAAAATTTAAAAGACATTTTGCCTTTAAAGAGAAAAAAAAAAACCCAGCTCACTCTTCAACCCACAATGGAATATATTTCTCCACTTGCATTTTAAACTTTGTATTAAAAAAGTAATTTCCAGACAGCGAAAATTTCGAAAAATCATACGATTGTTTTTAATTTGAAACCAGTTTTCTGAATTTTAATATTTGATTAAGAGGGGCATAAAACTTAGTAACAGACGTGTTTAATATGTATTAAGGAAAATGGAAAGTTATTTATTGCTAGACTTGGTTGTTTTAGTTACGATTTTTCTGATATCGGTGACACGAGATGACGTGGTGAGAAACGTAACGAGCATCTCCAAATGTGTCCTCTAAAAGGATTTTATTATATGCATCTATAGATTAAAAATCGTAGAAATTTAATCACTATCGTACTAGGTATAAGAAGACAATACTTAGTTGGCATTTGTAGATTTTTGCTTTTGAAGTTTTTAGGATTTTCGGTTTAATGCAAATAAAAAGAACTCGCAAAACCAGCAATGTGATCAGAATATGTTACTTTGACCTTTGCATTTTATAGAGGTCAAATGGTATGACAATATGGAATAGATATTCAGGACCCAATTGCTTCGTTTAAAAAACTGAAATTTAGAGTTAATGTATTTCGATTTAACTGAAATGCGAGTACAGTACCGGATCAAGAAAAATAAATAAAGGAGGTGGTGGAAAGGGAGACAAGTGACCTAATTAATCCGAAAAAAAGTAAAGGGATTAGCAAGAGAGCGAGTTTTCCAATACAGAATAATATTTTACCCTCCGTTTTAGAGTCGCTGAAATTTTTTCTTGAAAAATGTGTGAAATATGCAGAAATAATTTTTTTGCCACCATTATACTTACTAGAATTCTATTATTTGTTATCAACTTAATTACCAAAAGTTTTTGGGAAACTTCCATTTTATGTGAAAGAAAAAACGCATTTAAATCTATCTTAATTGGCTTGGGTTGTTTTACCTCTGAGCGGCACTTTTTTGCACACCATGGACTAAATGGCCAGGTCACATGGACCCCGAAGGCTCAGAAAAGGTTGGGGGAGGGGACCCACTGAAACAGCTGTTGGGAGACAGATGGTAGCCTCCCGTCAAGCCCATCCAGCGTGTTCTTTAACGTGCACAGGGTATGGCTCTCCCACACACGGCGCCGCGGCTTAACGTCCCATCCGACGGACGGCGGCCTTTCCAAGCCCATCGGTGTCCCCTACTGACCGTGGGCAGGGCGGGGAATTTTGCGGAGATAAGTCTCAACGCTGACCCAGCTTGGACTCGAACCTGGGAACTACAGATTACGAGCCTGGCGCGCTACCGACTGAGCCACCCCCGTCCCATCTTAATTGGCAAAAAAAAAAATATTAGTGAATAGAGAATTGAAAATGTCAGTGGAGATTAATTAAAGATCTCATTTAAAATTATTCGAATCTCGATTTTTAACAACATTCTTTTCAAAGAACTTGAAATATTTCACAGCAAGACACTGCTCTATAATTGCCCGTTCCAAATATCTTTCTTCAAAATCGCAAAATAAGAAAAATTAGGAATCATTACACAAACTTGTAAAATTACATTTGTTTTAGTTAACGATTAATTACATTAGCTATTATTTGTGTTTTTGTTAACTTTCAGGGGAAAATTCTTGCGACTAGCAAGGTAGCAGTTAAAATTTTCAAGCTTCCGTGACTCTTCAATTAACACGCGAATATTATTTTAAAATATTTAGTAATTTGTAAGGAATGAAATAAAGCATATTTCACTCCTTATAAATGTAGTTGTTGCGCTAATAAAATATAACGCTGGAATTAATGCTTATTCGAAAATTCTTTTTCAGTGATGCACATCGCTTCGAAATGTTTTATATCGATATCAGTTCCATTTAGGAAAAACAAGCAACAAAAAAAAAATGTTCTTTAAGAGTTTCACTGTCCATTGCAGATCACTTTCCCTACCGCTTTAAAGGTTTTTTTTTTACTTAAAAATGTGTGAATTATGCAGATATAATTTTTTTCGCAATAGATTCTGCCGTATGCGAGTGTTTTGCAACTTTTTCCTCATTTAGATGATGTTTAAAGCTTAATTAATCACTAGACGGATCCTCTTATTTCCTACTTAAAAATTCATTACTAAGTGCTTTTTCGGTAAATAAAAATGGTGCCAGTACTCTATAATCTTGGAAGTGAAACAGCGGTAGTATCTCGAAAATGAGGTAGTCGAGATAGTAACACTCTTTTATTTGAACGGCTATCGCTATGAAGAAAATGTGCTAATGCCTGTGCGTACGTCACTCAAAGAGAACTGTGATAGGGATTATGACAACTTGAAACATTTTGCATTTTATAAAATTGCAACCAGCTAAAATATGCAATATTGACATCTACCAATATCAGTTTACAAGCCATACAGTTTTTATATAAAAAAAAAACATAATCAGTCGTTAAATTTCTAAATAGCAGTATTAAAAAAACAATGCAAATTGATCTGAAAAAACTGTCTCGAAAAGTTTTTTTTTTGCAGTTCTAGATATTCAGATATCTATTTTCATTTATTTTTCAAAAAAATTTGTTGAAGACACTAAAACGGACCCCCACTTCCTCCTATTATTTTTTTTTCTAAATCCAAGCCTGTTTGGAACTAATTACGAGTTTTATTTGAATGAAATTTCAAGTATGTCTGCTACACGGTGAATTTTATTTTTTTCTAACGAGAGCGAACGAAATATTTATATTAAAAAACATTAGTTTCTTGTGAATAGATTTCTCCACTTGACGTTTTTATTCAGATGCATATTATAATAAATATAATATGCATCTGATATAATTATAATTGTGACGTTCAATTTTATTATAATACATACATTCATATTATAGTAAAATTTACCCAAGTTAATTTCTCTCTTATTCAGGCAACCAGTTTTTTGCTAAATACAGAGAATGAAAAAAATTCCGTCAGTCCTGAGGTTCCAGTTTGAAAACGAAAGAAAGATTCACAATCAGAGTACATGGAACACACTATCCTTTGATACGTGCATGAAAAATCATTTACGTGGAATAAATCGTATTTCACTCTTTATAAATGCGGTTGAATGCTTAGTCGTAAATCAGTTTTTACTAATGCACATAATTTCCGTTATGTTTTATATCGGTATCCGTTTATTCCCTTTTAGGAAAGACAAGAAACAAATAATAACTCACCTTGATGAAAACACATGCTGAATTTAAAGTTTTGGTAAAAACACAAGATCCAGAACGACAACTGAAGCCACACTATTTTTATAGAAGAGATTCTGCAGCCAGTCATTACTGTCCGCATAACTGGAACATCGACGGTGGTTTTTCCCACTACGTTAGCACTTTGCGTTTGAGCCGCTGCCGACTGAGTCTCCTGGAAACGGGATTCATGCTTCCTGCTGCAACGTGCAAAGATAAGTGACTATTTGCGATCTGACACAACTTATCTGGGGGGTAGCTGGGAGGCACCACGTGCGACACTGTCAACACAAGAAAAGCTGATAGATTGCTCCACCAAGCCCACACATCTGCAGGCTACGGGCGCCGCACCTACAGTATCTCCTAGCAACCGCAACTCAGGGGCTCGGTGCCGTTTGGCGTACAGTCCCAGTCACGTGGTCTAGTGTGAGTGCTGGCGGGAATCGCGTCACCAGCGGAGGATGGCAGAGAGCCCGGGCTGACAGGCGGTGCGCGTCCGGCTGGCGGCACGCTCCCGCTCAATGACGACCCTCGAAGACAGATGGTGTACCAATATAGGGAGGAGGCATCGCACGTGGAGATGGGATTCAGCGCCTTGGGGACTCGTGGTCTTCGCCACACGGCGTGGTTGCCGATCCGCAACGCAAGTCTAGTTCTGTATCGCACGCGAGTAACAATGCGGAGGGCTGGCAGTCATCTTGGGACTTGCTCTGCGGCAGCTGCAACGGCGTCCTCACTCTGTGGCCGGTGCCTGGCGAGTGGAAGCCTACCTCGCCGAGACGGCTGGAAGTGGGAATTAACGACAGTGGAATGAGCAGCGGAGCACGTGCTGTCCCGCTGACCCTTCCCTCCCCTTGAGTTCTATCAAGTTCCTCCACGTGCGCCACGCGCCCGCAGGTGACGTCAGTGGAGCGTGCGCCTGTAATTTTGCGGACACTACCGCCTCCTGAACGGTACTGCTTCCAACCAACACCTGTGTTGGTCTGCGTTCAGCTGTTTCCGTTGGGATACTGCTGCGCGGTAGCTGCTTGAGCGGAACCGGCTTCAAAGAGCGGGACGGCTACCATACGGTAGCAAGGTTTCCGCTGGCAGCATGTTACGCATACATGTAGCGGGTTGGTTCCCGAGGGGGGTCTCAAAAAGGAAGCATCAGTTACAGCATCCATAATTATTTTGAAGTTAGTTTTCCGCAGCAATGCTCATCACAATCTTAGAACTTCGAATGCGTTTAGTTTGTACTTTTACGTTTGAGCCGCTGCCGACAGTCTCCTCGAAACGGGATTTGCAGTGTGAACGTCACAATTTTCAAGAAAAAGTATCATTCGCTAATTCTTTATGTCAAATACTTAAGCATTGTGCAATAATATGGAGAGGTGTTGGACCTATGGCACATTTGTGAAATTTAACTATGGACTGAAAATGGATTCGAGCCCCGATGTTTGTGTTGTTCATCTGCTGAGGTCCCGCCATCCTCAGAGATACTCTACTATGGCGCAGAAACTGACAGGCTCCTGTCAGACCTCTTGGCAAGCAGCTGCTTGAGGGGATGTTTAATTTTTATTTTACTGTCAAGCAGCTGCTTGAGGGGTATTTATTTTTTATTATATTACTGTAACTTGTTAGTAAATGAATATAAATAAGTCATTAAATTGTAAAACTGCTATAGTCCGTAATAAAGAATAGAAAATATAATAATATTTAATCCCACTTATGGATGTATTATTGTTGCCCTGCAAAGAAACTAATACCATAAAGAGCTTATTATACAGTGAATTAATGCTTTAACCAATTAATTTTAAAATGTTAAGAGTTGTATAGACAACATCCAATATAATGTAGTTTATAACTGACTGTAATGTATCATTCGTGATAGTGTGTGGGGCGGGGGTGGCTCAGTCGGTAGCGCGCCAGGCTCGTAATCTGTAGTTCCCAGGTTCGAGTCCCAGCTGGGTCAGCGTTGAGATTTATCTCCGCAAAATTCCCCGCCCTGCCCACGGTCAGTAGGGGACACCGATGGGGTTGGAAAGGCAGCCGTCCGTCGGATGGGACGTTAAGCCGTGGCACCGTGTGCGGTAGAGCCATACCCTGTGCACGTTAAAGAACACGCTGGATGGCCTTGACGGGAGGCTACCATCTGTCTCCCAACAGCGATTCCAGTGGGTCCCCTCCCCCAACCTTCTCTGAGCCTTCGGGGTTCATGTGACCTGGCCATTTAGCCCATGGTGTGCAAAAAAGTGCCGCTCAGAGGTAAAACAACCCAACCCAACTCGTGATATTGTATTCTATCCCAGAACTACGAGTAAATTTTGTTGATGAAAAGAGTGAATTATTTCAGACACTAACAATGCACATTTATAATTATTTCATTCATCTAGTCCAGTGTTTTTTCATACTCTTTTTGAATTAAAGGGGGGGGGGGGTCCTATAATACATATATTGCAACCTCTTTAGAAACCATAAAAATAAAAAAAATACATTCTAATATTGATTTTTCTGCCTATGGAATTGGACCGTGAATTGAAAACTCTGCTGTATTGAAATCCCGATACAAAGATGGCATTCGTAGGGCTAAAACTTGCTAAGTATTCTACTCTCACAATTGAATTAAGACTTGCTGGGTAATCTGCAGTTTCTTTTTCGACTCCCAACCGAGGGCTTGGAAAGGTCAACGTCCGTCGGATGGGACGTTAAACCATGGTCTGTGTGCTGGATAGCCATAACCTGTGTACTTTAAAGAACACGCTGGACTTTCATATGTCTACCAACAGCTGTCCAGTGGGTCCCTCCCCCAACCTTCTCTGAGCCTTCAGTGTCCTAGTGACCTGGTCATTTAGCCCATAGTGTGCAAAAAAAAAAAAAAGCGCCTTTCAGAGGTAAAACAACCCACAACAAGGACTTGAAGTGAAATAGGCGAGGAACCTGCGAGTGCATTTTCGAAATCTTTGCTGTTGCCTTTATTACATCTTTACTTTCACTCACGAGAAATCCAAGGAGATGACGTCAATGACAGTTAAAGTCACGTGTTCTCAATAAGTTAAACATCTTTTCAAAACCCTTGAGAGATGTTCTCATAACCCTGTTAATAAAACCACTGTTCTACAGAGTTCAATGCTACGTTGTAATGTTAAAATGCTTATTTACATTATTAATTTATAAATGGAAATATGTATTAATGCAAACAAGAAAAATTTCACGTTTCAAAATATTTAAAAAAAATAAAAAATAAATAAATACCCCCTCAAGCAGCTGCTTGCCACAGAGGTCTGACAGAAGCCTGTCAAGTTTATATGCCGAAGTAGAAGGCCTGAGAGGATGGCAGGACCTCAGCAGAAAAATCACACACACACATCCATGCCTTACCCGGGGCTCGAACCCAGATCCCTTAGATCAGTAGCCCAGCTTGCTCGGCCACGGGAGATTAAAAAAATGCAAAAACAGATTTCCAGAGTGATAAGAAATAACCGCAACTCAGATATTTTTCAGATAGCAAGAAAGAATTTTTCAATCAAAAAATTTAGGTCGTGTAATTCCAATATTAGACTTCAATCCTCGTAATAATATCCAATTTCTATAATATAGGAAAGAGGAGCAACGTTGAAGGGAGAAAAGGCAAACCTCTATGGATCTTAGAAGACTAGTAAAAGTTCTGACAGAGTAATGTGAAAAGCTGCGTCAGAAGTCACCATTTGAAGGAACGCGATTTTAATAAAATGAATATCATGATGCGCATTTAACATCTTATAAATATGTTAAGAATTCACAGGTATTTATCTACTAGGGATGGCCTAGTTTCTAAATTCTAAGAAAATCTGACCAACACTAATTTATGTGCCTGTCATTCTCTATAATTTCTGCCCCGGCGATCTCACTATGCACAAATTCGTTCACATAAGAGATCAACCGCATTCTGCTTCCGCAACCAGCAGTCGATATGCAGTGGGATTTGTCATTGTGCCAGCTCCAGACGCGTAGTGATGGAGATCAGAAATGCAGACGCTAAATATTACTCTGCCTGTCAGGAGGCGTAACAGTAGAGCCTAGGGAAGGTTTTACATTTCAAACACCCCCTAGCATGTGCAGCAGTAACGCCTACTTGTGAGGTCCTTTTTTTTTTTTAAATAAAGACAAATTTGTTTCATTTTACAACCATGATGAAAAAATGTAAATCGAAATGGATGCGAGATCTCATAAACAAAGTGGGGCGGGGGTGGCTCAGTCGGTAGCGTGCCAGGCTCGTATTCTGCGGTTCCCTGGTTCGAGTCCCAGCTGGGTCAGCGTTGAGATTTATCTCCGCAAAACTCCCCGCCCTGTCCACGGTCAATAATCACATGGGCTTGGTAAATGTCGCCGTCCGTCGGATGGTGAGTTAAGCCGTGTCCCGGTGTGCGGGAAAAACAATTTGTGCACGTTAAAGAACAAACTGGATGGCCTTGACGGGAGGCTACCATCTGTCTCCTAATAGCTGTTCCAGTGGGTTCCCTTCCCCAACCTTCTCCGAGCCTTCGGGGGGTCCTTGTGACCTGGCCATTTATCCCATGGTGTGCAAAAAAGTGCCGCTCAGAGGTAAAACAACCCAACTCATAAACAAAGTCCACAAAAATTAATGCAATATTATATAAAATTTGTAGTATTCAATATATTTCATAGGACATAAAATCAAAATGTTCATTTCGGAAATGTTTTTTAAATATTTTTAAATTTAAAATTTTTTTAATTAATATTTTTTAAAAGAGAGGAGGCTACCATCTGTCTCCTAATAGCTGTCCATTGGGTCTCCTCCAACCAACCTTCTCTGAGCCCTCGGGTTTTTGAGCCTCTTGTGACCTGGCCTCTTTCTGAGCCTCTTGTGACCTGGCCATTTAGCCCATTGTGTGCAAAAAAAAGTGCTATTCAGAGGTAAAATACCTAACTCAACCGATGGCTGCGTTTCTAATACCATCTGTGTCCCTTTCTTCTCCGAGGGTAGAATGGGGACTTAGCAGATTAAATTCTGAGAGCAGGCACAATTGACTTGAACATGGAACATCAGATTATGAGTAACTTTCTTTATTCAAATCCGGTCTAGCCGAATTTGATCCTGTTAGGAGATTATAAACAACATATATTTGCTAACGTCTTGAACTGTAGCAGAACAAGCGGCATCCTATGTGTATTCATATTCCTCATGCTAAAGCAAACTATAAATATCATTCTTTCCTATGCCGAGTTGGTTATGTTTGGAACTCTGACGTTGTGTTGTCCCTAACTCTGCATGTTTCTAACGACTCAACCAACTTGACTTAAAACATTTTAGAAATTTGGATAAGTTTGTACTTTATGTATCTTATTTATATGTTGCTAAAGTGGTTATTACTTTCAGCTTTAAATTGCATCCTCTGCTGTTAACCACATTGTAAACATATCGCTCTTTTTGAAATGTCTTCAGTGGTGGTAGAGTATACTCTTGTGTGTACTTCCTCTCAATAAAATAAATTTCTAATTCTAACGCCTCTGACTGAGCCAAACCCGTCTATACTTGCTGGAATATCTACCCTTCGTTTTAATGAAGATCCTGCAAGATTTAATTAATTTTTCTCGTGGGCGGAAGTTGTTTCCGTAAGGCGGGGGTGGCTCAGTCGGTAGCACGCCAGGCTCGTAATCTGTAGTTCCAAGGTTCCAATCCCAGCTGGGTCAGCGTTGAGTTTTATCTCCGCAAAATTCCCCGCCCTGCCCACGGTCAGTAGAGGACACCGATGGGCTTGGAAAGGCCGCCGTCCGTCGGATGGGACGTTAAGCCGTTGCCCGTGTGCGGGAGAGCTATACCCTTTGCACGTTAAAGAACACGCTGGATGGCCTTGACGGGAGGCTACCATCTGTCTCCCAACAGCTGTTCCAGTGGGTCCCCTTCTCTGAGCCTTCGGGGTCCATGTGTGACCTGGCCATTTAGCCCATGGTGTGCAAAAAAGTGCCGCTCAGAGGTAAAACAATCCAACCCGTAAGGGCGGAATTGGCTCAGTAGTTAGCACTCCTGACTTGTATTCTGATGTTCTCAGAGGGGAGAGATTTGGGTTGTTTTACCTCTGAGCGGCACTTTTCGCACACCATGGGCTAAATGGCCAGGTCATATGGACCCCGAAAGCTCAGAGAAGGTTGGGGGAGGGAACCCACTGGAACAGCTGTTGGGAGACAGATGGTAGCCTATCGTCAAGGACATTCAGTGTGTTCTTTAACGTGCACAGGGTATGGCTCTCCCGCACATGGCGGGAGAGCCATACCCTGTGCACGTTAAAGAACACACTGGATGTCTCCGCTTAACGTCCCATCCGTTGGCCTTTCCAAGCCCATCGGTGTCCCCTACTGACCGTGGGCAGGGCGGGAATTTTGCGGAGATAAATCTCAACGCTGACCCAGCTGGGACTCGAACCTGGGAACTACAGATTACTGAGCCACCCCCGCCCCAGAGGGGAGGAAATGTGGTACCTTCCCCTCCCTTCGAATAGAATAAAAATGCAACTTAATGATCAATATCAAGAATTCAATATTGCATTTGGTAAACAACGTACAAAATTCCATTTCTCGATCCAAATCCCACGAACCGAAAGCATGCAAGTATTTTTGCGGCTTTTATCATGTCCGGTTCCCGCGACTCAAGTCACCTCGCGTTCAATTCGCAACATGTGAATAATTGTGAGAAAGTGATCATGTAAACAGGTAGGGAACTCGATTCTCACCATTAGGCATATGTCGGCATCAGAAGTATAAGGATCAATAGAGATTCCAAGCTCGGACACTACAACGGGCCACAGGCAGCTGCGACCGAGGCGACTTCCGTGCATCCACACGCGAGAATCTCCCACCTGCTCAATCTATCCACACACCTGCACAGCTCGCGCAGGCAGAAGTTAAACACTGAAATTGGGCAGTGCATGTTGATCTGTTTCTGGAAAGGTTTCTGAACATCTTAAGGGTACAAGGTAGGAGTTATTCAGCGTAATGTTTGTAGGTCGATGAATTTATCGAGAAGACTAAAAATTTATAGTGCTTAATTCTTTAGTTCCGAAGTTCTAATATGATTTGAGGGATTTAGATTTTTTCATATATATACACTGCCAGTGACGCATCCAAGGGGCTCTGGCACCCCCCAAAGAAAAAGGAAAAAAAAAAACACACTAGAAAATTTTCCAAAAATCTTTTCCTAATTAAAATTCATCTTATATATTTATGTTGTGTCGTGTCTTCTATTTCTATACTACTTATGAATTAACGGTCACATAAGGTGGGAATACCCTATAGCTCTCGAGAATCACGGCCGCTGTGAACACAAGGCCAACGAATCGGGCGGACCGAGCCCTACTTCGTTTGCTCGAGCCGGGCCAGCGGGCTCCTCTGCCTGCCCCCCCCCCCCCCAAGATTAAATCCTGAGTGCGCCACTGTACACTGCTCATCAAAACTTGTGTGCATTTTTTTGTTGGTTGTTTTACTCCTGAGTGACACTTCTTTTGCACGCAGTGGTCTAAATGGCTAGGTCACAAGGACCTCGAGGGCTCAGAGCAGGTTTGGGGGAGAAGACCCATTGGATAGCTGTTGGACTGTTACGAGACAGATAGCAGTCTCCTGTCAAGGCCATCCATCGTGTTCTTCAACATGCACAGGGTACGACTTTCCCAGATACTCCACGGAACCACGGCTTCACGTGTCATCTAATGGTCGGCGGCCTTTCCAAGCACATCTGTGTCCTCTACTGCCGGAAGTCAGGGTGAGGAGTTTTGCGAAGATAAATCTCAACGGAACTGAGGGGATTGGAACCCGAGAACTGCAGATTAGGAGCTTTTCGCGCTACCAACCGAGTCCTCCCCCTCCTCCCTATTGCATTTTATTGATTAGTTCTTATCTGGAAATATATTTGAAGAAATTCAATCAAATTACACAGGAAATTAGCAAGATAATATCATTTTAAGTCCCGAAAATTTGGACCAAAATGCTTTATATAAATATACCCTAAAAAAAGGTATAAAGTACGTGAAAATAAGAGTGGTGTGTTTTTTAATTTAAAATTTTTATTGAATAGGATTGCAACCTTTAACATTGATATAGGCCTGACAAAGTTAATTCATTTCCTCAACAGGATAATCCAGATAATGGAAGGGCATTAAAGTTCATTGAACAATAAGAGCAGTTCTGAAGACTTTTGGGAGTTGTTTGAAGGGCGGCAATACGTCTTTCCAGGGCATCCCATAGATGTTCCATCGGGTTGAGGATCCGGAGAGAATGTAGGCCACTATATTTGTTGGATAACTTCTATATACTAACCAAAATTCTTAGATAGCGATTGGTCGGTCTTGCTATGCGTGGAAGGGCATTATCATCCATTAGGGGTAATCGTCACCAATTTATTGCATCAATATAGGGCTTAGCATAGGGATCATGGTTGGGTTGTTTTACCTCTGAGCGGCACTTTTTTGCACACCATGGGCTAAATGGCCAGGTCACATGGACCCCGAAGGCTCAGAGAAGGTTTTGGGAGGGGACCCACTGGAATAGCTGTTGGGAGACAGATGGTAGCCTCCCGTCAAGGCCATCCAGCGTGTTCTTTAACGTGCACAGGGTATGGCTCTC
This sequence comes from Ryuthela nishihirai, assembly GCA_038380435.1. Classification (NCBI taxonomy): domain Eukaryota; kingdom Metazoa; phylum Arthropoda; class Arachnida; order Araneae; family Heptathelidae; genus Ryuthela; species Ryuthela nishihirai. The sequence continues at coordinate 6,786,700 of JAWZYU010000004.1, forward strand.
TCCCACACACGGGACCACGACTTAACGTCCCATCCGACGGACGGCGGCCTTTCCAAGCCCATCGGTGTCCCCTACTGACCGTGGGCAGGGCGGGGAATGGAATTTTCTGGGAACTTATTCTTCATCTAAAGAGAAAAGTACTGAAATTTTGAAAAAGATGTTGAAGTTAGTATTGCACAAAGAAATAAACAGATTAATGCAGAGGTTTGGGGTAGGGAGGTGGAGAAAGCAATTGAGAACTGGGAGGGGCCGTTGTTTTGAAGTATTATTTAGGACATCAGGAGGATTACGTAATGATCCACCAATGCACCAGTTCAACTACCCGTTCCTTTTAAAGCGAGTAACGTATTCTGTGCTGAATGGAGATCAGCTCAAACATACCAGCTGCCGGACATTATGATGATAACAGGACAAACTTTTACCTTTCTTATTCTGTCACGGACTTCCGGTAAACTATTGAAAGCACCCCCGCTCAGGCTGTGGGCTCGCGCCTTTCAGTCAACCACGGAGAATAACAAAACACAAGTTCGGTTGATTGTAACATTTATTTCCACTGATGTTTTTCCAAAAGGTTTACAGATCCGCTCCGATGAGTCAACGGATTTCTCATTCTGGGTATGCGACTGAATGGGTCGGGATTGGTCTATGCTTCCCTGGCTCGAGAGTAGTCGAGCAGGTGATGTACAAGGCCATTGACACTGACACACTTAGCACATTTCATGAAAGAGCAAAGGATAAAGGGAGGAACTATTAGATTTAAAACTCTTTTGAAAGGGTCTTAACTTGCCCTGGCATAGAAATTGTATGGCACGAAACAGCTACCAGCCTTTAAATCGGGGGTTGGGGGTGGCTCAGTCGGTAGCGCGCCAGGCTCGTAATTTGTAGTTCCCAGGTTCGAGTCCCAGCTGGGTCAGCGTTGAGATTTATCTCCGCAAAATTCCCCGCCCTGCCCACGGTCAGTAGGGGACACCGATGGGCTTGAAAAGGCCGTCGTCCGTCGGATGGGACGTTAAGTCGTGGCCCCGTATGCGGGAGAGACACCCTGTGCACGTTAAAGAACACGCTGGATGGCCTTGACGGGAGGCTACCATCTGTCTCCAAACCGCTGGATTCCAGTGAGTCCCCTCTCCCAACCTTCTCTGAGCCTTCGGGGTCCATGTGACGGCCATTTAGCCCGTGGTGTGCAAAAAAGTGCCGCTCAGAGGTGAAACAATCCAATCCTTAAATTCGATATTTCGCTCGATTTCGAATTTTTCCGTGGTTTAGTGCGTATTTTTACGAAGCTGTAAGGGATTTTATGCATCTTATTAAAAAATTTTGATTTCTGTTAATTCTTATATTAAAAAATAACTAATTTTTAATTAACTTTCTAACACTGCCTTGAACTTTTTTTCCGCTGTAAAATGAGCTAAAAGTCAAAAAATTATCTTCAAGGTCATCCAGTTTGTTCTTAACGCGCATAATATTTGACTCGACTACCCAGAGGAGGAGGACGAGAGATCATCTTTACGTTAGGTTCAAGTCCAGCAATGCTAACGTTGAGATTTTTTCCTCTTACCTGCAGTCAAGAAGAAAGAGAATGCCACTATGTCGTTGGATTAGTTTTTAAGCCAGTAGTTTCCAACGCGTGGAGAGGGCTCGGAATTCTCTAGGCAAGTTTTACGTTGAAACTGAATCGATTACAATTCTGAAAACTTCAGGGGTCGATTGTTTAAGCTTTGTGCATTGCTCTCAGAAACAGCAAGATCGTTCTGTTCAATTAAAGGCTTTCTTCGGGTATTGCACGATTTGAAGTTCAAGATCTGAAAGAGTAGCTGCTAGTACTTGACAGTTTGCAACATTGTCACATGCATTTTGAGTTGTTTTCTCTGCCCGTTCACAATTATCTCAACAATTGACTTCTTTTCCACTGCACGTACATTTGGGGGCACCATTACAGAAAGTTTGGACACCATTGCTTTAAAAAATTGCCAACGTGTTCTGGAAAGTCATATCTTCATATGTGTGGTGGGCTGTGGTAAGGAACGACGCAGAATTTTATTTACTTCGTTTCGTGTAATTACGTATGCTGCTGAACTGTTCCGAATGTCATGTTGGACCAGATGACAAACTATTAACCACTCTATATTATTGGGTTGGGTTGTTTTACCTCTGAGCGGCACTTTTTTGCACATCATGGGATAAATGGCCAGGTCACAGGGACCCCGAAGTCTCGGAGAAGGTTGGGGAAGGGGGACCCACTGGAACAGCTGTTGGGAGACAGATGGTAGCCTCAGTCTTTAACGTGCACAGGGTAGGACTCTCCCGCACACGTGGCCACGGCTTAACGTCCCATCCGACGGACGGCGGCCTTTCCAAGCCCATCGGTGTCCCCTACTGACCGTGGGAAGGGCAGGAAATTTTGTGGAGATAAATCTCAATGCTGACTCAGCTGGGACTCGAACCCGGGAACTACAGACCCTGCGCGCTACCGACTGATCCACCCCCGCCCCCTATAGTAGTGGACGATCAATTAGTCCCTTAATTACATTTACAATTACTTAAGTGAAATCACAGGTTCGCGTTTGTTACACCCGTACGGACATACTCTTCAGACTTGCTGCACCAAGTGACGTGTAGAAAAGTGTCCAACAAATCAAGCACGAGAGTAGTAATGTACGACACAGTTTATTTGCATTCATATGGGATTTCGTGCTGGAGATGCGCTCGATTCTGCGGGCCTTTGCTGCTGCAAATAATCATGCAATGAGGTGGAGGTCTGCGTTTTGCGGATTCTCGCTTTACCGACCATAAATTCGGGGAAAGGATATTCAATCCTTGTCTACAACCTGGTTCACACAGAACCGAACCCTCTTCTTAAGGGTTTTTTTTTTTTAGCAAGAGCGGCGTCCCTTGACGCGTATTCAAACGTCCTTCCAGTTTGACAACGACGCTCAGACTGTTGTTCATTACTGCCGCGCGGGCTCCTAGCACTCGCGCCAGAGGCTAGTCATTCAAGTGTTTTCGACTTGTGAGCACGTGCAGTCAACCAGCTCAGACCCGAAAACACAACAGCTCATGAGTCACATCCTTATCTTAGCACGTCCACAAACACACTTAATACAGATATATATTTACAACAACAAAAATACAATAAAAATAGAGAGACATGACAATATGTAAATTAAGAAACGTAATATAGCTTTCCGGGGAGACACCCATTTGTTCCTAACACCAATCGAGCAAGTCTTTCCCCAACCTTGCTCGAAACTTATGGTCTTTGTGAGCTGTTATTTAGCCTGCTATATAGGAATAAAAATGCTTCGAAAGACAGTCAACCTAGTCTTTACAAAAGATTGCGATTAAGCCACACTTGAGGGGCGGGGGTGGCTCAGTCGGTAGCGCGTCAGACTAGAAATCTGCAGTTACCAGGTTCGAGTTTCATTTGGGCCAGCGTTGAAATTTATCACCGCAAAACTCCCAGCTAGGCCCTCAGTCAGTAGGGGGACACCGATGGGCTTGGAAACGCCCCCTTCTGTTTGTGCATACTCTGTGCACAATGGTACGGTCCTTCGGGGGTGGCTCAGTCGGTAGCAACTCGTAATCTGTAGTTCCCAGGTTCGAGTCCCAGCTGGGTCAGCGTTGATATTTATCTCCGCAAAACTCCCCGCCCTGCCCACGGTCAGTAGGGGACACCGATGGACTTGGAAAGGCCGCCGTCCGTCGATGGGACGTTAAGCCGTGGCCTCGTGTGCAGAAGAGCCATACGCTGTGCACGTTAAAGAACACGCTGGATGGCCTTGACGAGAGGCTACCATCTGTCTCCCAACAGCTGTTCCAGTGGATCCCCTCCCCCAACCTTCTCTGAGCCTTCGGGGTCCATGTGACCTGGCCATTTCGCCCATGGTGTGCAAAAGAGTGCCGCTCAGAGGTAAAATAACCCAACAAAATGGTACGGCACAAAGAGCGACGTTGAACCTTTGCTCTGTGTGCGGAAGAGTCATATTCTGTGCACTTTAAAGAACACGCTGGATATCCTTGGCTGGAAACTCCATCTGTTCCCCAAGAGCTCTCCAGTGGGTCCCTTCAACCCCAACCTTCTCCGAGACCACGGAGTGCTTGTGACTTACCATTTTGGCCCGTTTTGCCGCCCCAAAAAAAGTGCCGCTCAGAGGTTAGACAACCAACTAACTTTTCTGAACAAGGAGAACATCTTAACTTCCCATCGGATGGAAGGACGCGTTTTTAAGCCCATTGATGTCCACGTCGCACAAGTAGGTTAAGTCCGTGAACGCAATGTCTCAGTTACAAGAAATTTCTTTCTGTAGTTGAGAAGTGTTCATCTGTTTGAGAAGGGCGGGGGTGGCTCAGTCGGTAGCGCGCCAGGCTCGTAATCTGTAGTTCCCAGGTTCGAGTCCCAGCTGGATCAGCGTTGAGATTTATCTCCGCAAAAATTCCCCGCCCTGCCCACGGTCAGTAGGGGACACCGATGGGCTTGGAAAGGTCGCCGTCCGTCGGATGGGACGTTAAGCCGTGGCCCCGTGTGCGGGAAAGCCATACTCTGTGCACGTTAAAGAACACGCTGGATGGCCTTGACGGGAGGCTACCATCTGTCTCCCAATAGCTGTTCCAGTGGGTCCCCTTCCCCAACCTTCGGGGTCCATGTGACCTGGCCATTTAGCCCATGGTGTGCAAAAAAGTGCCGCTCAGAGGTAAAACAACCCAACCAACCTCACTTTGAGTTAGAAAACGTTAGAAATACATTCATTAAGTATCTCCTTTAGAAATAAATTTCAGCTTTGTTTTCTTTATGGAGATATACACTATATCGCAAAAAAAAAATAAAAAATATAAATAATAATAATAAAATAAATAAATAAATAAACCACACATTTCCGTGCTATGCGAATGAAAAACACATTCAAAGCTCTTTAACTTTGAAAATAAGTCTTTTACGAAAACTGTCACTGGAAATAAATTGACGATCTCATTTAAATCTCGCTAAATATTGGCCGTCCCATGGCCGAGTGGTTAGCGCGCTTGGCTACTGATCAAAGGGACCTGGGTTCGAGTCCCGGGTAAGGCATGGATGTATGTGTTGTTTTTCTGCTGAGGTCCTGCCATCCTCTCAGATCTTCTACTGTGGCATATAAACTGACAGGCTCCTGTCAGACCTCTGTGGCAAGCAGCTGCTTGAGGGGGTATTTAATATTTATTTTTTTATTATTATAAATATTTTTTCCGCAATGAATTTTTTCCGTTTAATGTTTAAATAATTATGGAAGCTGAAACATTTGACTGTAACTTTTGCTCCTCGTGTTTTATCTTTTGAAGTTAACTTTTCACAACTGTTACAACAAATCGTTCATGGACATAAATGCAACATTTGAAGTTTATGTAACGAATTTTTTCAGTTTTCATCAATTGGATATATTTAGGAAGAGTGGCAGAGGCGTCTGCTATTAAATGTTTCACTTCAAAAACTACTAATATTAAGCAAATATTGTCGAAGATTGAGATTTAGAGAGATTCGAGTGGTTGACCTTTGAGCGGCACTTTTTTTGCACATAAAAGGCTAAATGGCCAGGCCATAAGGACCCCGAAGGCTCAGAGAAGGTTGGGGGAGGGGACCCACTGGACAGCTGTTGGGAGACATATGGTAGTCTCCCATCAAGGGGCCATCCAGCATGTTCTTTAACGCCAAAGGGTATGGCTCTCTCTCGCACACGGGACCAGGGCTTATCGTTCCATCTGACAGAGGGCGGTCTTACCAAGCCCATCGGTGTTCCCTACTGACCGCGGGCAGGCCGGGAATTTTGCGGAGATAAATCTCAACGATGACCCTGCTGGGACTCGAATCTGGGAACTACAGATTATGGAGCCTGACGCACTACCGGCTGAGCTATCCCCGCCACAAAGATATCTTCAATTTGTCTCAAGCATTTGACGGAAAAATGTCCCATTTTCATAGTTACGGAGTTTTGAATGCGACTTTTCATTCACATACCATGCTGAGTTGTTTTGCTTCTGAGAGGCACTTTTTTGGCCCACAATGGACTAAATGGCCAGGTAACAAGGACCCCGAGGGCTCAGAGTAGGTTGGGGGAGGGGACCCACTGGACAACTGTTAGGAGCCATAAAGTAACGTTCATGTCAATGCCATCAGCATATTCTTTAAAATGCACACAGAGTATGGCTCACCCGCAGACGGGACCACGATTTAATGTCCCATCCGATGGACGGCAACTTTTCTAAACTCATCAGTGCCCCCTACTGAGGGAGAGCAGAGTGGGAGTTCTGTGGAGACAAATTTTAACGCTGGGATCGATGGGACTCGAGCCTAGGAACTGCAGATTACGAGCCTGACACGCTACCAAATGAGCCATCCCGGCTCCATATCATGGAGCCGGGGTGGGTGTCCAGTTATTTTTTGCATATATAGGAGGGAGGTGTCCATATAGCCGGGAGGTGTCCAGTTATTTTTTGTAATATATAATAATATATCTGTTTATTCAGTAAGAAAGTGAATTTTCTATATTTTGCACTTATAGAGTGGATGGTTGCTACACCGAAATGCTTAAAAATAACAATTTTTTGTTATATAACGATAAACAAGATTAAAATTACATAAACGCAAAATTTTATTTAAACACTATTATATCATTTACAATTAAAAAAAGTCAGTCGGTAGGATACATTTTTCATTTCAATTTCCTGTTATTGCAGTAACATTAGCATTCACATTACAATAATGTATTAAAAATAATATATTATAATAATATAATAAATAGAAACAGCCCACACGAGTAAGACTCATTTGTGGGTTTCAGGCACTTACCCAAGATTTAGTTTCGGGGGAGGTGCACGAGAATTTAGCTCCCGGGGGGGGGGGGGGAGTCTGAGACTTGAGTAGGTTTTCCGATTTATTAAAATATTCCCCCGACAGCAAAGGTTAAAGCGATAATTTACATGGAATTGTAAACAACTGTAAAATTTTGATTTTACAGTTTTTTTAAATTTGTTTATTATTCTTTGTTAATAATACAAGTAAATTTTATTATTGCAGGTGATCCGCAGGATATAGAATAATCACATTTTTAATTTGTTATAACAGTATGATTAGCCTTCTGTCATTTGATGGAACATTAATATTGTTTGACATTGATATATGATGAATGTAATATTGATATTGAAATGCGACATTTATAATATTTAACAAAGAAATTAATGACATTGGCATAGAACATCAATAGCAAAATAAAATTTCTAATTCAAAAGCGAAATTCGTGGTATGCGTGTAGGATATTTTACATTTACAGTGTTTCTCGTTTAACATTAATGTATTTTGCGCTATAGTAAACCTTTTCCAGGAATAATACAATAATTCTTTTTTTTACTTCGGTTATGTACAGTTGGTTATAGTGAGTGTTTTTGTTTCTTTGAATCTTTTTTTTTAGTGTCGGATATATGCTATAGGGCTAAAATAAAATTATACAATGCCAACTGTTTTCGATTTCAAAAGCATGTAGAAATGTTTGAAATTTCGTATAAGTAAGGCACGTTTTTGCGTGTGTGTGTGTGGGGGGGGGGCGGTACGACCCACCTGGTGGGTTAATACATATGTAAAAACAGTTACCACATTTGACATGATCTTGAAATTGACGTAAAGAAAAATAAATAGATAATTGAGTATTTGGTTACCTCCATCACCTGTCTGAGTTTGGGTTGTTTTACCTCTGAGCGGCACGTTTTTGCACACCATGGGCTAAATAGCCAGGTCACATGGACCCCGAACGCTCAGGGAAGGTTGGGGGAGGAGATCCACTGCAATAGCTGTTGGGAGACAGATGGTAGCCTCCCGTCAAGGCCATCCAGCGCATTCTTTAATGTGCACAGGGTATGGCTCTCCGGCACACGGGGCTACGGCTTAACGTCCCATCCGAAGGACGGCGGTCTTTCCAAGCCCATCGGTGTCCCCTACTGACCGTGGGCAGGGCGGAGAATTTTGCGGAGATAAATCTCAACGCTGACCCAGCTGGTACTCGAACTCTGAACTGCAGATTACGAGCCTGGCGCGCTACCGACTGAGCCACCTCCGCCCCTCACCTGTCCGAGATTCATTTATTAAATAAATTCCTTCTGCTTACGAGAAACACGTTTGATTTCTTTTTAATCAATTACAAAGTTCGAAAATAATTCTCAATTTTTAAAGGGTAACCCAAACTTTATCCATTCAGAATAGAGTTTATGAGATCGTCGCTAATTTCAAAGACCTGGCGACTCATTAAGAGTGCAGTGTTGTCCTTCCTTACAATACCTCTGAAGAGTAATTGCGTACTCAGCATACTTATTCGATCAGCCGCAGGCAACAGGGAGAGATGGAAACAAATTGCCCAGTCGTTAGCTGTGGCCAGTTAACAGGTAATTATCGGCTGATGCGGATCTTTGAATGGGATGCTAATTCAATTAGGAAAGATGTGGAGGCCGATTGCTTCCCAGGAGTGTTGTTTCCGCATCCTCTGTGACTATGTAGCGCAACTAAAAAAAAAAAATTGGAGATTACGCTCTGGAATTATAATTATTTTCATTAATATTGAGGCAATTTTTTCACGTAATAAAAGCTGTAGATAGAAACATATATTAACATTTGAAAAAAAAATAGAAAATATCTTATAAATTCTTTATAGGATGAGTTTACTTCTGAGCGGCACTTTTTCCCACACAACGTGCGAAATGGCTAGGTCACAAGGACCCCAAGGAGAAAAGAGAAAGACCCCTTTCTTAAAGAGAAGGAAGTTTTAATTTTACGCCTTTAATGACCTCTAACAGTGGAAATTCGAACTAATGAACGATCGGGAAAATGCATACAATGATGTTTTATTGGTACCTATACAACTTTTTTTGGTTGCTTTACCTCTGAGCGGCACTTTTTTGCACACCATGGGCTAAATGGCCAGGTCACATGGACCCCAAAGGCTCAGAGAAGGTTGGGGGAGGAGACCCACTGGAACAGCTGTTGGGAGACAGATGGTAGCCTCCCGTCAAGGCTATCCAGCGTGTTCTTTAACGTGCACAGGGTATGGCTCTCCCGCACACGGGGACAGGGCTTAACGTCCCATCCGACGGACGGCGGCCTTTCCAAGCCCAGCGGTGTCCCCTACTGACCGTGGGCAGGGCGGGGAATTTTGCGGAGATAAATCTCAACGCTGACCCAGATGGGACTCGAACTTGGGAACTACAGATTACGAGCCTGGCGCGCTACCGACTGAGCCACCCCCGCCCCACCTATACAACACGAAAACTTTTTTTTATTAATCTCTCTTCGAGATAAGCTTTTTTACCTCGCCCCCTGGTGGTAAGGGAGCGAATGATTGTTGCTAATGTAAACCTCTTGACCATCCCACTCGATCCTACCAGGGGCAGGGCACCCTGTCGTAATTTGCAGTTCCCAGGTTCGAGTCCCAGCTGGGCCATCGTCGAGATTTTTCTCCGTGAAACTCCTCACCTTTCTCTTGATTAGTAGGAGACACAGATGGACTTGGAAAGAGCGCGATCCGTCGGATTGGACGTCAATCCATACTCTCCGAACCATACCACTTGGTGGAGAAGCTAACACATGTATCCTAATAGCTGAATTGTGGATCCCCTTCCCCCAACTTTCTCTGTGCCCCCGGGATCCTTGTGACCTGGCTACATAGCCCATTGTATGCAAAAAAAGTGCTGTTCACAGAAAAAACAATCCAACACCTAACCACCAAAATTTATTGCCTAAATCAGCGCTGTCCAACTAGCGGCCCGCGGGCCGCATATGGCCCCCACAAGGATTTTTGTGGTTCGCGAACAAAATCAAGTTTTTACTTGAAATTTTAAATAAATATTTATAATTGACCTTATAATTTTTCGCTAACTTATTTTACTTGATATGCAATCTTCAACTTACTCATTCTGTTTGCAATTATTATTGCATTATTTCAACTTGCTCATTCTATTCTTATTGCCCAACAATTACGGCACAATGCTCCCATTAAATTTATTAAATATTTGATTAGGTTTAGAAAATTTATATTGATTTATTATTACTTATTATTTTTCGTATAAATAAAATAATTTTTTGAGGTGAGTGAATGAACTGACTTTTCAATTACCTATCCTGTCCTATTCTTTTTTTTGGCCCGCGGAATATTGGCGAAAAGAAAATATGGCCCGCGGAATATTGGCGAAAGGAAAAGTGGCCCGCGGTCTCGGAGCAGTCGGACAGCACTGGCTTAAATTGATCGTTTGCAATACTCATTTAATTTTTTTTTTCTCCTAACCCTTTTTCCATCTCAGAGGGCGCAATTAAACCCATTGAGATATTCGGAAAATGCAAATCGCGATATATCATCAACATCTCTCCAAAGAAAAAGCGATATTTTACCTCTAAAAACAAGAAAGTTGAATGTCTGCTGACAGTTGGGTTGTTTTACCTCTGAGCGGCACTTTTTTGCACCATGGGCTAAATGGCCAGGTCACAGGGACCCCGTAGGCTTAGAGAAGGTTGGGGGAGGGGACCCACTGGAACAGCCGTTGGGAGACAGATGGAAGCCTCCCGTCAAGGCCATCCAGCCTGTTCTTTAACGTGCACAGGGTATGGCTCTCCCACACACGGAATCATGGCTTAAAGTCCAATCCAACGGACGGCGGCCTTTCCAAGCCCATCGTGTCTGCTGACAGACAACAAAGTTAAAACATTAACCCTTGTTTGTAAACAATCTAACAAAAAGCAAGGTAACGTAACTAACAGCTGGGTTGGGTTGTTTTACCTCTGAGCGGCACTATTTTTGCACACCATGGGCTAAATGGCCAGGCCACATTGACCCCGAAGGCTCAGAGATGGTTGGGGGAGGGGACCCACTGGAACAGCTGTTGGGAGACAGATGGTAGTCTCCCGTCAAGGCCATCCAGCGTGTTCTTTAATGTGCACAGGGTATGGCTCTCTCCCGCACACGGGGCCACGGCTTAACGTCCCATCAGACGGACGGCGGCCTTTCCAAGCCCATCGGTGTCCCCTACTGACCGTGGGCAGGGCGGGGAATTTTGCGGAGATAAATCTCAACGCTGACCCAGCTGGGACTCGAACCTGGGAACTGCAGATTACGAGCCTGGCACGCTACCGACTGAGCCACCCCCGCCCCAAATAACAGCTGAAAATGATTTCTATATAAAGAGCTAGTTGAGAGCTAAAGTAGTGATAACCTTAAATGCGCTATGAATCAAAATTTCAACGAGGGTCATAACCTTTTTTTTAACGGTAATTGCATTCATCATCTGAAACAATTTTTTCGTGACTTCACTAATAAATATTTTTACTCACAAAAGAATTGAAATTTAAATTATGAAAAAAAAACACCTTTATTACGAAATTTCTCTACTTTCGCCTTATAATGGTAATTCTGAGTAGGTTTTACTATTTCTGTGCTGCACTTTTGGTTACTGATTCAAATGTTAAATGATCAAGTCTTGAAGACTTCTAAAAGTGTCAGGTTTCGAAAGATTCGATGAAGTACTACTAATACTTGGGACCTACCAACACCACCAGTGGGTCGGCAGAAATATCTCTGAGGGAGAGGGCGAAAAACCTTGTTAGACGCTTTTCTTAGATAATGGTAAATCCTCTAGTTTTCATACATTAATAAAAACAAACATTTCCATATTTCCGGGAAGGGGGAGAAAATGGTTCCAGGTGGCGCCCCCCCCCCTCCCTGAGGACGCCCATGATCATTTACATCTAGATTGTGCAACGGTGGTAGTAAGTAGCACGCCAGATTCGCAATCTGCAGTTCCCATGTTCGAGTCACAACTATGCCAGAAATGAGATTCATTTCCGCTGACCGCCACCCCGCCCTTGATAAAAAAAGAGGGGGGGGGGGGGGCGAGGAATAGTCACCACCCATGTAATGAACCATTAAGCTGTTGTCGCAAGTGCGGGTTGGGTTGTTTTACCTCTGAGCGGCACTTTTTTGCACACCATGGGCTAAATGGCCAGGTCACAAGGACCCAGAAGGCTCAGAGGAGGTTGGGGGAGGTGACCCACTGGAACAGCTGTTGCGAGACAGATGGTAGCCTCCCGTCAAGGCCATCCAGCGTGTTCTTTAACGTTGGATTGTTTTACCCCTGAGCGGCACTTTTTCACACCATGGGATAAATGGCCAGGTCAAAGGACCCCGAAGGCTCAGAGAAGGTTGGGGGAGAGGACCCACTGGAACAGCTGTTGGGAGACATATGGAAGCCTCCCGTCAAGGCCATCCAGCGTGTTCTTTAACGTGCACAGGGTATGGCTCTCCCGCACACGGGGCCACGGCTTAACGTCCCATCCGACGGACGGCAGCCTTTCCAAGCCCATCGGTTTCCCCTACTGACCGAGGGCAAGGCAGGGAGTTTTGCGGAGATCAACGCTGACCCAGCTGGGAACTACAGATTACGAGCCTGGCGCGCTACCGACTGAGCTACCCTCGCATGTGCGGGAGAGTCGTACTCTATGCACGTTAAAGAACACGCTGGATGACCTTAAGAAGACTTCCATCCGTCCAGTGGGTCCACTTCCCCAATCATCTAAGAATTTGGGGGTTCTTATAACTTGGCCATTTAGCCCACTGTGTGCAAAAAATTGCTGCTCAGACGTAAACAACCCAACAGATCCAGTGTGTTCTTGTGGCAAAAGATCCTTATTGTGATACGAACTTGGGAATATGCCTGGCACAATATTAACGGCACTCTATCTTCTTTAGTGCAAAGACCCTCGCCAGGAAGGACAGACTGAGGCCATTTGAAAGGCTATTTATTGTGTTCTTTGATGTGCAAAGTGTATGACTTTCCTGCACATGGGACCACGGCTTTATTTTCATACCGGTGGAAGGCAGCTTTTGGGAACCCATCGCATTGATTTTTCCAATCAAGAGAAGTCAATAGGCGATTATAGTTTTGGAATTTGGCGCGCTGCCTAACCGATATTTAAGCTTTCATATTCAATAAAGGAGAGAAATCCACTCAAAGGAAGTAACAATCCCAGAATATAGCAAGTCGCATAAATTCCAAACTAGGTCAATGCCAACAAGTCTTGCGTGAGGCATTCATTCATATTTCACGCCGCTCGTTTCAGTCAGAGTGGCTCGAGTCGATTACGGTTATTAGCTACCAAATTCTGACGTGTGTTTCCCAGGACTTTCGATTTTGGAGAACGCCAAACCTCCTGGGCTATGAAAGTTTTATAACTGTAGATGAAGAGGCTCCATTGGTAGGAGAAAAAAAAACGTTTCTAGTTTTTCACTAAGGTTCTGTTAGTGCATTCGTGAGAACATTTAATGTCAATAAAGTCACGTTCTAAAATAGCTGTATCACTTCACTTGAACTGTTATTTTGATTTAAGAGTTTTGATAGCACGAATTTTCTTCAAACTAACTATATCGTTTCTAATAAGTTTGAGTAGAAGAAACAGAATGCGTTATAGCAGTTTCTAAGAGGACTCGTCTTTCTAGAAACTGGAATGGATTACCTCTGAGCGGCACTTTTTTGCACACCATGGGCTAAATGGCCAGGTCACATGGACCCCAAAGGCTCAGAGAAGGTTGGGGGAGGGGACCCACTGGAACAGCTGTTGGGAGACAGATGGTAGCCTCCCGTCAAGGCCATCCAGCGTGTTCTTTAACGTGCACAGGGTATGGCTCTCCCGCACACAGGCCACGGATTACGTCCCATCCAACGGACGGCAGCCTTTCCAAACCCATCGTGTACCCTACTGACCGTGAGCAGGGCGGGGAATTTGCGGAGATAAATCTCAACGCTGACCTAGCTAGGACTCCAACATGGGAACTGCAGATTGCGAGCTTGGCGTGCTACCGACTGAGCCGCCCCCTAAAAAAAAAGGTTAAAACATTTATAAAAGACGAGAAGATGAATATCAGACCTCACTGCTCTTGCCTTCTTTCTATTAGGAATCTTAAATCTTTAGATCCATTTCTTTTTCATTCGTTCCCTTTGCTAAAGTTAAAAACTACGCGTCTAAAGATTACGTTACTCGTGTGTACTGAACGTCGTAGATTAGAAGGTTCCGATTCGACATGTACTTGTTATTCTCAAAGAAGCGCAAGTAATGACATGTCATTATAACCCCCCCTTCCCCCACAGACAGTTCTTTTATGAATATTAATAAGGTAGTAGTGTGTGTTTGTGTGTGGGAGGTTGGGTTGTTTTACCTCTGAGCGGCACTTTTTTGCACACCATGGGCTAAATGGCCAGGTCTCAAGGACCCCGAAGGCTCAGAGAAGGTTGGGGGAGGGGACCCACTGGAACAAGCTGTTGGGAGACAGATGGTAGCCTCCCATCAAGGCCATCCAGCGTGTTCTTTAACATGCACAAGGTATGGCTCTCTCCCGCACACGGGGCCACGGCTTAACGTCCCATCCGACGGACGGCCGTCTTTCCAAGCCCATCGGTGTCCTCTACTGACCGTGGGCAGGGCGGGGAATTTTGCGGAAATGAATCTCAACGCTAACCCAGCTGGGACTCGAACTTGGGAACTACAGATTACGAGCCTGGCGCGCTACCGACTGAGCCACCCCTGCCCCGTGTGTGTGGGAGGGGTTACATAAGGGTGCGGGCTGTAATGGCTTTCATTATTAGCTCAGTTCTCTTACCACCTTGTTTCATAGTTAAATAAGCAAAAATATAGTTATAATCAGACCGGAAAGGGTGAAAGGCAATTTACTTCCGCCTCAAAACACTTAGATTTGTGTCTATCGTAGTCATTAACTATCCTTCGCGATTAGATTTCGTTAGACACTGATCAACGTAGAAGGAACTGATTAGGAAACTAGAACTTATTTAACTGAAGCATATTTTGAAATTCACAGTTCATATGTTTATTGGTTAAAGCAGGGGTTCTGAACGTGGGGTACGGCGGTAAAATTTTTTGGGGTACGCCGTGAGAGCTCAAAGGTCGCTAAGATCTAGTAACAAAGTCGCTAAGTTGGCATTATTATAACTATATTTCTGCTATAATACAGATATATAACTATATATCTGTATAAGGGGTACGCCAGTTACATACACATTTCCAGGGCGTATGTGAAGAATAGAAGATTGAGAACCACTAGGTTAAAGAATAAAAATTCAGTATTTTTCTCAGATTCCGAAAGAAAATCCTTTAGCCTTGTTTGGAAACGGTTAGGTTGCTTTATGTCGGAGTGGAATTTTTTTTCACACAATGGACTAAATGGCCAGGTCACAGGGACCCCAAAAGCACGTAGAGAAGGTTTGGAGATGGGGACCCACTGGACAGCTGTTAGGAGGATTGCATCCCCCCCCCCCGTCAAGGCAATCCAGCATGTTCTTTAACGGACACATAGGGTTCTCCCGCATATGGCCCCAAAGCTAAAAGTCCCATCCGAATGACGGCAGCCTTTCCAAGTCTAACAGTATCCCACACTGTACGAGGGCATTGGGGGGGGGGGGGGGGGGTGCGGAGATAAATTTCAACGTTGGCCATAGTTGGACTCGAATCACCCCGACCTGAGCAGGCTGGGAATTCAGTGGATAGAAATCTCAACGCTGTCACACGTGGGACTAGAACCTGGGAACTGCATCCGTGGACCGTCCAGGAGCCAAATCGCAATTTGACCCCATAGATTTTAGACTGGTAACAGGAAAATATCTACGAAGTTGCACCTGTAGCGACAGCTTTCCTTTTGTGTTCTCTCACAGATCGAATTGTGACGTCAAAGAGTAGCAGGTCTTGTTATAAAATCTTCCATCTGAATATGACCAATTTAGTGCGTAACAGTTGGCAAAAAAAATAATCGTGCCTCCCGAGCTTAAAAGTTAACTACTCTTACTATTTTATAGTTACTATATTTTCAGCCAGAATATATAATATAAAAAAAATTGACCGAAAGGCCAGATATCATTAAGAATACCCTTTGTAAGAAGTTATCTGATTTTGTTTACAAAATTTTGTTCAATATTCCGATTGTTATTCAGAGTATATTTAGGTGTTTTAATTTTTCTGCGTAATGATAAATTTGCATACTGTAGCTTTTCGTAGAATTTCTAAAAGGGTTGATTCCCAGACTAGCGTCCCTTTTGTATGATTTCTAAAAGGTTGATTCCTAGAGTTCCTTTTGTAGAATTTCTAAAAGGGTTGATTCCCAGACTAGCGTCCCTTTTGTATGATTTCTAAAGGGTTGATTCCTAGAGTTCCTTTTGTAGAATTTCTAAAAGGGTTGATTCCCAGACTAGCGTCCCTTTTGTATGATTTCTAAAGGGTTGATTCCCAGACTAGCGTCCCTTTTGTATGATTTCTAAAGGGTTGATTCCTAGAGTTCCTTTTGTAGAATTTCTAAAAGGGTTGATTCCCAGACTAGCGTCTTTTTTATATGATTTCTAAAAGGTTGATTCTTAGAGTTCCTTTTGTAGAATTTCTAAAAGGGTTGATTCCCAGACTAGCGTCCCTTTTGTATAATTTCTAAAGGGTTGATTCCTAGAGTTCCTTTTGTAGAATTTCTAAAAGGGTTGATTCCCAGACTAGCGTCTTTTTTATATGATTTCTAAAAGGTTGATTCTTAGAGTTCCTTTTGTAGAATTTCTAAAAGGGTTGATTCCCAGACTAGCGTCCCTTTTGTATAATTTCTAAAGGGTTGATTCCTAGAGTTCCTTTTGTAGAATTTCTAAAATGTGATTCCCAGACTAGAGAAGAATTCGGACTGGGCCAGGTCAGGGCGGGCCCAAGATAACACAGACGACTTTGGGCTCGGGCTTAGAATCATTGAAATTTCAAAAATTTCTTGTTATTGTAGGAAAAAAAAATCAAAAAATGTTTGTAATTTTACATATGATTTCATGGTTTTAATCAGTCTTTAATAATTAAAAATATGTACCATGTGATTATTTTAAGCATTCTTTATCTTTAATAAATTAATGGATCTTTGCGTTTATGATACATTTTATAAAGATACGTTTTATAATGACGTTACCCACAAAATTTTAGCTTCTACTAGTATTTGTAATTTTATTTGCTCCAAATTGCTTAACATTTTAATTTTGTCATAAAGTGATTTTAATTAATAATATAGGAATAAAATAAGCGATTAACGTAATGCATTTCTGCATATATGTCGTATGATGCATCAGGAAAGGTTTTCCCCAAATTGGGCGGCTTGGGCTCAATAGTTGTCGAAATGGTTCGGGCGGACACGGGCGAAAGTAGACGCGAAAAATTGAGTCCGAAACCATCTCTTTTTCTGACAAGTAATGAAATTTTATTGCAAGTTTTCTTTATATAGGAGTTAGTGTGTTTTAGATCTATGAGGGTTTGATGATTCAAGTTATGTTAAAATTCGTTTCGTTTTGTTAGGATTGTATTGTTTTACCTCTGAGTGGCTTTTTTTTTTTTGCAATGTTCTAAATGGCCAGGCCACAAGGGCCCCGAAGTCTCAGAGGAGGTTGGAAGAGGACCCACTGGACAGCTGTTAGGAGACAAATGGTAGTCTACTGTAAATGCCAATGCCATCCAGAGTGTTCTTGAACGTGCACAGGGTATGGCTCTTCCTCACACGGGGCCATGGCTTAACGTCCCATCCGACGGACGTCGGTCTTTCCAAGCCCATCGGTGTTCTTTACTCACCGAGGGCAGTGAGAGAGGTTTTAGTGGAGATAAATCTTAACCTTGCCCCACCTGGGACTTGAAACTGGTAACTAGCAGATTACGAGTCTGGCGCGCTACCGACTGAGCCACCTCCGCCCCTATATTTTTGCTAGCATTGGCTCAAATAGGACACGTATATTAAAAAATAGGCTTAATCAAATTTTTTTTTATTCTATGGTATATAAGACTCACCAAATATCAGCAGCGAATATATAGGAGGGAAAATGATGAATGCAACAATGGTTATGGCTGTTGGCATTATTCAAAGGAATTCATTAATTTACAGGGAAACTCTCAAATTCGCACATTGGAAAGCAAGGTAATTTTTTGAGCCATGTTTCTGGATAAAAAGAAAATTCTTTTATCCCGTAAAATACGGTAGTAACTTATTTTCCTTTGATAGGTTTTAGTTCTGCCCAATAATCGATTGAAGTCTTTATCTGGTACTTGAGTTAATATCTTGGCGATGTACGTTTTCCGTTTTAACTTATGGTGTAGCATATGGTAGCACTATGGTATTCAATTTTCTGAATATCGTGGTGTTGTTGTCTTTCCATGTCTGTCTGACATTTCATGTAATATCTGAGAACTCCTTATAAAAATTTTAAATATTAGAAGTATAAAAACTTGTTCATTAGGATTATAGTTTCTGAATATGAAGATTAAAGTGTGGCTCTTGTCTCCATTTAGTGAGAGAGTCTTGAGGAGTGTTGAGACCCTCCTGCATTCTTCTCACTGATATGTGGAGCGGGGGTGGCTCAGTTGGTAGCGTGCCAGACTCGTAATCTATGGTTCCCAGGTTCGAGTCCCAGCTGGGTCAGCGTTGAGATTTATCTCCGCAAAATTCCCCGCCCTGCCCACTGTCAGTAGGGGACACCAATGAGCTTGGAACGGCCGCCGTCCATCGGATGGGATGTTAAGCCGTGGCCGCGTGTGCGGGAGGGCCTTATGCACATCATCACTCGTTTCAGCAGTTTTGTTTTCCCTGTGCACGTTAAAGAACCTTACCTTGTGCACGTTGAAAAACACACTGGATGGGCTCGACGGGAGTCTATTATCTGTCTCCAATAGCTGTTCTAGTGGGTCCTCTCCCCCAACCTTGGGGCGGGGGTGGCTCAGTCGGTAGCGCGCCAGGCTCGTAATCTGTAGTTCCCAGGTTCGAGTCCCAGCTGGGTCAGCGTTGATCTCCGCAAAACTCCCTACCTTGCCCTCGGTCAGTAGGGGAAACCGATGGGCTTGGAAAGGCCGCCGTCCGTCGGATGGGACGTTAAGCCCTGGCCCCTTGTGAGGGAGAGCCATACCCTGTGCACGTTAAAGAACACGCTGGATGGCCTTGACGGGAGACTACCATCTGTCTCCCAACAGCTGTTCCAGTGGGTCCCCTTCCCCAATCTTCTCCGAGCCTTCGGGGTCCATGTGACCTGGCTATTTAGCCCATGGTGTGCAAAAAAGTGCCGCTCAGAGGTAAAACAACCCAACCCCCAACCTTCTATGAGCCTTCTTCTATGAACCTTCCTGGCCATTTAGCCCATGGTGTGCAAAAAGTGCCGCTCAGTGCTAAAACAACCCAACTCACTGATATGTTAGAGCAGAATGACGGGGGAAAAAGAGAGCTCAATCATTTGCATATTTTCTGCGGTCTTGTTTTAAATCAGTGGCTCTTAACCGGTGGTGCACCCATCCCATGGGGTTGCGAGACATTGATTATTGATATTAAAATTATCTGGCAAATGCAGGAACGTAAGTAAAAATACTTTGTTCAATTTCTTCTTCTGTGAGATGGAATTTTCATCACTCATACTTATGAGAGCAAAACTGCTCAAATGGGATTGATGACGTGCATGGGGCTATTTCAAACGAGGTGCCCAGTTCCACGAATATTACTGAACACAAATAACAGTGAAAGGATCATCGAGCCCGTAATTTTAATATTAAAATAAAATATTCAATCATCTTATATTCCGTAAATAATGTTTTTCATTAAAAAAATTACAAGTAAAAACGCAATGTATATGTTACCGCTAAAGTGCAGAAATCAGTTATTCTACAGATTATCTAGGTATTGTGCAGATTAACTAGGGTGATCCGTTAAAGTGCGGAAAATTGTTTCATTTCTCAAATTACATAGGTAATCTGCACATTACCTACTAGGCACTCGTTAAAGTGAAAATAAGATCTTTGCTGGAACAACAGGAACGTTTCTGTACGCTTAAATTAACATAATGTTATTTATCTAATGTAGAAGTTGATACCAGGATCATCCCTCTGTCAACATGAATCAGTCGTCCGAATTATAAAAAACGCCCCCAAAATGAGCAGGCCAAGTGAGAATGAATCATTTTAGTGATTCGTTATCAAGAATGAATCACTTTACTGATTCGTTCTCACTTGGCCTCCGCTCATCCGGGGCGTTTTTTTATAATGCGGACGAGTGAATCACGTGACACGAAGATTCATATTCAAGAGATTCACCACTATGAGAGAAACAAACTTTTGAACTTTAACGATACGGAAGCCGTTAATCTGTACATTACCTAGGTAAAATGCGGAAAACTCTCGATTCCGCACGTTAACGGAGCAAATCAGTTAATCTGCAGATTAGTAGGTAATGTGCACATTAACGGCTTTCGAGCTTTAGCGGTAACATATATATAAAGAACTTATCTATTTTAACGATTTTTGGTAAGGGGTGCGAGAACATTTTGAAAATCAATTGTGATAAAGCAATTGTGATAAAGTGTTGAGAACCACTGTTCTCAACACTTTTGGCTGAGGTACCCCCCGGAAGGTCGGCCAGGTCCTCAGCTACCCCTAAGATTATTGTAGGGATGCAATGTTAAGGGGTGCTTTTCGTTTTTTTTCATATATATACTGTATTACAATGCAACCAAAAAAAAATGCCTCTCTTACATCTTTTTAGCTAAAAAAGATGTATTACTTAGACTCGAAATTAAAAAAAAAATTAAAAGTAGAGTTATTCACTGAATCTAATAAGAGACCTGTTGCGACAGATTTTCGGTGATTTTGCTGAAATTAAGTGTCAAAGCTGTCAGTTGATAGCTAATATCTGCTGAAGCCATTTGGAATGCAACACTCAAGGTACTCCCAGGGGGTCGCGACATCTGGTTAAGGACCACTGCTATAAAGACCCACTTCTAAATGCATGAACCTTATCAGTCATAGAAAGATTCAAGTCATTATTTACTTGCGACATTATCAGGGAGACACCTGAATTATTTTATAGCGCTAAAAGGAATATTGACAACATCTGTAATGAGAGTTGTTTTGTTGCAAGTGTTAGTAATCTAACTGTGGTCCTGAAAAGCGTTTCACTGGTGGCTGGGTTATTCATATTAAATTTACATAATTATCGCGACTGTGGGGCAGTGTGCTTGGATGAATCAGCGTTAAATAATTGATATTATGCACTTGTTCTACGAAAACAGATGGAGTTTTGCATAATTTATTTTATTATACAGCCAGATTTGTTCTTTCGTAAATTCAACTCAAGTGTTGTTTTAAGGTCCGTATTCGTGGAACTCCTACTAAACGATAGCAGGTCCGGATGTAGAAAAGCACAAGTCATCCGAGCGAAAGCTGGGGGAGTGGGGTTTGGATTGTTTTACCTCTGAGCGGCACTTTTTTGCACACAATGGTCTATAATGGCCAAGTCACATGGACCCCGAAGGCTCAGAGAAGGTTGGGAGAGGGGACCCACTGGAATAGCTGTTGGGAGACAGATGGTAGCCTCCCGTCAAGGCCATCCAGCGTGTTCTTTAACGTGCACAGGGTATGGCTCTCCCACACACGGGGCCACGGCTTAACGTCCCATCCGACGGACGGCGGCCTTTCCAAGCCCATCGGTGTCCCCTACTGATCGTGGGCAGGGCGAGGAATTTTGCGGAGATAAATCTCAACTCTGACCCAGCTGGGACTCGAACCTGGGAACTACAGATTACGAGCCTGGCGCACTACCGACTGAGCCACCCCCTCCCAAAGCACAGACCGTAAGCGATTTTCATAGAAAGTTCTTCTGTGCATTGCAAGAATCACCGTTTATCTTTAGCGGTGATAGAAATAAAATCTCGCCTCTGAAGATGGTCCTTCAGTCATGAAGGATAAAGGTGCACTTTCTACATCGCTTGGAATCTATTGGAGCAACATTGTTCCGCAATGTCGTTTCACATTTGCAACATTTCCTCGCATATCTCGAAGCATTTTCGCTCTATTAAAAGAAAAAAATAGATACCTCTTCAAGCAGCTGCTTGCCACAGAGGTCTGACAGGAGCCTGTCAGTTTATATGCCATAGTAGAAGATCTGAGAGGATGGCAGTACCTCAGCAGAAAAACAACACATACATCGATACATGCAAGTGCAATAATTCACTTTCGAAATGGTGATGTCTGTGGTTTGCGTTTGATTTGTATATTTTGCATAAAATTTTAATTATTTTTATCCATTTGATATGAGAAGATAAAAGGCAAAAACAATGTTTAAGTGCGAAAGGGGGAAAAAAACGGAAAAGCAGCGTTTCAAAAAAGAGAAAAAAAAAAGGGGGGGGGAGGGAAAGCAGTGCATTCGGAAAAGAACAAGCAGTGTTTTAGGAAAGGGAAAAAACAGAGTTCCAAAAGAGGCATTTTCCGGAAAACAGCTGTATAAACAAACTTCAATTTGAAATATGCTTGAGGATTAATTTATTTTATTATTTATGCTGGTTAAGGCAGGCCCTTCAAAATTTTCGTCTCCTCTTGGGGGAAGGGAGCATAATTCGAAGTAATCTACGGCGGTCATCATATATGTTTTCGGAAGATATATAAAAAATGCTCTTGCAATTTCCCCTTTTTAGGAGGAAGAAAGCAGGAGGGGTGGAGCGGAGTGTATTTTTTATTGTCCACAATATTTCTTAGGTCACAAGTTTTCACTTGACGCACAACCCACTACTTTCGGCTCTCGCTTTCCAAGACATAAGGGAATACTGGTTTTCATATTTCCATTTTTTTTACGGTGTTGGGGGAAAGAAAGCTTGGGGGAAATTTTTACAGCCTATGACCGCCTCACAATCTAATCCGCCTCACATTCTTTCATTTGATTTCTTTTATATAGCCCTAGCCAGCCTTACAATCTTTCTTTTGATGCAAAAATCATAAGATTTTATGTCACATTCCGAAGGTATGGTGGAACAACTGTTTTGACAAATCCACAAACTGATAAACCGACAAAGGACGAACCAAAGACAAATAATTAAAAAGAGAAAAGCAGTATTTCAAGAGGAAATAAAAAAAATTATGTTGTATGTCATCATCATCTTAAGCAGCCATGGGCTACGGAGGTCCAACCAGACCGTGCAATTTAGTTCTCCAAGCAAGTCTATCCTGAGCTACATCTACTGCATCTGGCCACTGCACACCAATTCTAACAAGGTCCTGTTTGACATTGTCTGCCCACCGCATCCTAGGTGTCCCCTTCTTTCTGAGGCCTTTAGACACACTGTTCATAACCCTATTCGCCAATCTATAATTATTCATACGGACAACATGGCCAAACCAACGGAGTCTCTCTCTGCACAATATGCTGCTTAAAGGAGGTTGCAGACTCCTTTGCCTAACCTCATCACTAGTTACAAAGTTGAACCACCTAATACCCAAGATACTGCGTAAGCATCTGGAATCAAAAGCATCAAGTTTCCTGTTATTTTGTTTACAAAGTGTCCACGATTCGCTACCATAACTAACCCTAATTTTAGTTTTTAGGTGTATACGCCTATTTCTCCACACTCTCCATAGATTCTTAAAAGTCCCAGTAGCAATCCTTATTCGTCTGTTAATCTCATGCCGCACATCACCATTATCTGTTACATAACTCCCAAGATAATTAAACTGTGACACCTGCTCAAGACTGCAACCATTCAGATTAACTGAATCACAACCTGCCTGACCAATTTTCATCACTTTAGGTTTGGTTATAAACAGAGAGAAAACTACTCTACTACCAGTCTCATCAACAGCTCGAATGAAAGAGTTCATCTCATCAACATCATTTGCCAAAAGGGCTAAATCATCAGCATAATCTAAATCAGAAATTGTCGTATCTCCAGTCCATTTAAGGCCAAAAGCTTTCCCTTGAAGTGAATTTCGCATAACATAATCAATAACCAAGCTAAAGAGAAAAGGAGACAAAATGCACCCTTGTCGAACACCAGAAGTAATGCTAAACCAATTGCTACAAGCCTTACCAACTCACACACGACTTAGTGTTATTATAGAGAGCTTTCATTAGGTTAACCAACTTGTCTGGTATACCATATGATCTCACAATCAACCACAAATAATGACGATCAACAGAGTCGAAAGCCTTTTTGAAATCAACAAAGCTAACAACCAAAGGTTTCTGAAACTCTAAACATTTCTCAAGAATCTGCCTAAGTGAAAATATCTGATCCACACATCCCCCACCACTTCTGAATCCACATTGCTCATCACGCAATTGACTGTTAACCAGATTCTTAATTCTATTAAGCACAATCATGCAAAGAACTTTACCTGGAACAGAGAGTAGGCTGATACCCCTATAGTTATCACAAGAACTGCGATTACTTTTTTGAAAATAGGGATAATAATAGCTCTGGTAAAATCCTTAGGAACCATTCCTTTATCATAAGAAATATTCAAAATTTCTGTCATCCAAGTGGTAACCAAAACATTCCCAGCTCTAAGCATTTCCGTAGTAATTTCATCAATCCCTGGGGATTTATGAAGTTTAAGTTTAGAAACAGCCAAAATAACTTCAGATTGTGTTATAGGGCCAACATTAAAGCCACCAATGCATCTATCATCATTGCAAACAATGGGAGTAGAACTAACCACATTGTTTAGAATATCACTGAAATGCTCAGCCCACCTAGCCATGACAGATTCCTCACCTTCTATAACCTTACCTTGTTTATCCTTCAATCCCTGTATACCTGTTCGTTTTCTACCACATTAATGTCTGGTACAGCTCTTTGCTGTTGTGCTGTCTAACGTCTTCTTCGGCTTTGTCAGCCAAACCATCAAGCCAAAGATTCTTATCAGCAGCTAACTGATCTCTTACACGTTTATTAAGCTCTCTGTAATGATTTCTATTAGGACTAGTAGGGTATTGATTAAGGACATTCCTGCAGTTCTTTCTTTCCGAAATAAGCTCAAGTGCCTTATCACTCAGATAATTCTGTCCCTTCTGCTCCTTTTTTTCTAAAAGAGTACTGTTAGTGTCCAAAAAAGCCTGTTTAAAATGATCCCTTTCTTCCTTCAGTAGTAAGCATGTAAAGGAAGGACAAAGCAGAAAATAAACCTAAAGCATATCGATGGTGCAATCAGTCACTGAGTTCATGTTCACTTCAAATCAACGATTCAGTTTACGACAGTCATTATACGAAATCGATCAAGTGTACTTCATTATACGAACTTTCATTTGACGCTAACTCATAACTGTAGGCAGTTGCATTCGGAAGATACAGTAACACGACTTTCATATTTCGGGTTTCGAGGGGAGAAAGCATGGTGGTCAATTTTTTTTTATAGCCTACGACGCTCCCCGCGTTACAAGCTTTCATTTGACACATAGCTCGTTACTTTCCGCATTCGCCATCAGGAGATATAGGGGAAAAAACGTTTTCATATTTTACCCCTTTTTTAGGGAGGAAGAAAGCATGGGGTCATTTTTTCATAGCCTAGAACATTGCCCGCGTCAGAAGCTTCCATTCGACGTATAGCTTGTTACTTTCGGCCATCATGTTCTGGAGATGTAGTTTAAGAATAGTTTTCACATTTCCCCTTTTTTAGAGGGGAAGAAAGCATTGGGGGAGGCCAATTTTCTATAGCCTATGACACTCCCAGTGTCACAGGCTTTCATTTGGCATATAAGTCATTACTTTTCTCAATTGTGTTCGAATGATTTGGTGGATTTGATCAACGTTGTTCCACCATATGAGAAAACGACAAATGTCAAAGCCAAAAATCATCAGAAACTTTCATTTGATATATGACTCAAACATCGACTTCATTTCTCCTCCCCTTTTATTTGGAGAGGGGGGGAGAGGGGTCACACAAGCTTTGAGACATAACCCTTTAAGGTCAATCCTACGAAATATCCGTCCCCTTATTTTTGGGGGAAGAAATTGGAATTAGTCTCGAGGTTGTCATACAAGCTTTCATTTGACACCTAACTCTCGACCATCGCATTCGGAAGATAGAGTACAGAAACGATTTCCACCTTTGCCCTTTGTTAGTAGGGAAGATTTGGGTTGTTTTACCTCTGTTTTGCACAACATGGGCACTGTTTTGCACTGTTTTGCACAACATGGGCTAAATGGCCAGGTCACAAGGACCCCGAAGGCTCAGAGAAGGTTGGGGGAGGGGACCCCTTGCAACAGCTGTTGGGAGACAGATGGTAACCTCCCGTCAAGGATATCCAGTGTGTTCTTTAACGTGCACAGGGTATGGCTCTCCTGTACATGGGGTCACGACTTAACGTCCCATCCAACGGACGGCGGTCTTTCCAAGCCCATCCGTGTCCCCTACTGACCGTAGGCAAGGCGGGGAGTTTTGCGGAGATAAATCTCAACCCTGACCTAGGCAGTAGGGAAGAAATCAAGGCGGTATATATTTTTTATTGCTCACAAGATTCCCCACGTCACAAGCTTTCATTTGACATACAACTTGCTACGTTCGGCCCTCGCGTTCCGAAGATATATAGCGCAACAATCGTTTTCATATTTCCTCGTGTTTAAAGGGAGAGGAAAAGGGGAAAATTTTTTATAACCTGTGACACTCCCCCTGTCTTAAATTTCTATTTGGTGCATTTGCTATTTTGGCGCATAGCCCGTTCCGAAAACATAGCGGAACAATTGTTTTAAAATTTCTCCTTTTTCATGGAGGGCATTTTTTTTAGTGTCTGGCACTCCCTGCGTCATAATGATTTAAGTGTCAAATGAAAACTTAAGTTTCTCTGCCGCGTTCGAAAGATATGGTGGAACAACTGTTTTGAGAAATCCACAAACAAGGAACGAGCGAAAAGCAATAGGAAAGGTAATAAAAAAGGGAAAAACAGCGTTCCAAAAAACAAAAATAGGGAAAAAACAGTGTTTTAAAAAGAATTTTCCAAAAAAAAGGGGGGAAACCAGTGATTCAAAGGGGGAAAAAAAGAAAAAAAATCAGTGTTTCAAAAGGAGAAAATAGTGGAAATCAATATTCAAAGAAAGGGAAAGCGGTATTTCAAACGTAGTAAAAAGCAATGCAGGAAACTTTAAAAAAAATTTTTTTTTCTTGAAAATTTTGTGTTTAAAGCCCTAAACGCGGTTTGCATTTCATTCCCTGATAAAGTTTTGAGTGATATTTATTCGTGCATTTCTAAAGGAAGGAAAAAAGCAACAACAAACGACTGTTTTTAAAAAACTTTATCAACGATATTGTGGAAAAGCAAGATTACTTTGTTTCCCAAATAGTAATTGTCTCGAACACTTCCGTTTTCCATACCATCGCCATTTTCAGCAACGGATTATTGAAGTTATGTCTTTATTCAATATTCCACAATTCATCAAAGCATGAACGCTTATTGCACACAGTTCAGTGAGCATTGGAAGAACCTGAAAGACTCCAGAATCGATCAAGTGCACTGGTCTCAGTAATTACAAATGTGTTCCTGTCATTGTAACATGTCACGTACTGCTCAAATATGATGACCTAAGAGCACCTACATGAAGACGATGGATGATTAAGCTCTTCAAGTTGATTGCACCACTGAAGGCCCACAATGGGCTAAATGGCAGGTCACAAGGATCCTAAAGGATCTGGAAAGGAAACCATTGAACATATGTTAGGAGTCAGATGGTAGCTTCCGGTCAAGACCATTCAGTGTGCTTTTAACGTGCACAGGGTGTGGCTCTCATGCACACGGAATGAAGGCTTAACGTCCCATGACGGATCCAAGTCCATCGGCGTGCATTTTTTAAAACGCGGGCTGGATGAGGGTTAGCGGAAATAATCCTCGACGCTGGCATAATTGGGACTCGAATCTGTGAACTGCAGATTACGAGCCTGGAGCGCTACCGACTGGGCCAACCCTCTCCTCAAACTCTTCAGTGGGAATCTATTTGAAAAGGATGAAATTTATTTCTTACCATCTTAACAATTTTGGTTGGTTTACCTCTGAGTTGCAATTTTTTGCCCACAATGGACTAAATGGTCAGGTCACAAGGACTCGATGGCTCAGAGAAGGTTGGGGGAGGGGAACCCACTGGAAAATTTCTAGGATGCAGATGGTAGGATTGAATCTGTGACTCGAATCTGGGAACTGCAGATGCGGAATTTGGACTCTAGCGTGTTCAAGGCCATCTAGCGTATTCTTTAGCGTGCACAGGGGATGGCTACTCCCGTATACAATGTCACGGTTTCACGACGGACGGCATCCTTTCAAGTCCATCGGTGTTCCCAATTGAGAAAAAATAAGATGATAAAAATAAGCCTCCAATTTTACAAATCCGCACTCCCAATTTTGGATGAGATTTATGTGCAATATATGTTATCTCGGCAGTTTTGCAAAATGGAAACCTAAACTAGCATTTTTTTTCTCAGTCCATAGTGTCAATCAAACCCGGATCTAGAAAAAAATATAGGGGCGGAAGCAAGTCTTGGAATCACTGTTAAATAGTTGGATCACCTTTCCAGCATAAAATGTTTTTTCCACTTCTTAGTAGCTTATTAAACATCTCATTAAAAATGCCTGTAAAATATATGTTTAATATTTTTCGTCTCCATTTTCGATTGGTAATATTCTGAAGTTGTGGGGGGCATGCCTGCCACTCACCTTAAGAATATTGAAAATGTAATCTCTAAATAAAAAATATGCACTAAATATAGAAACGGAATATATGATATAAATATATTCAGTTTCTACGAATATAAATATGGAAAATATGGACTAAATATATAAATAAATGCACTATATATGAAAAGCAAAACTTTTAACGAATGTTGCAAGTGATCTCTTTATGGTAGAAATATCGGTGGTAGAATGTCAAAAGATATTCCACTGACAGCAATAATCTACGCACCTTTTTCAGAGGGATGTGAGAAAAACAACTAATAATAAGAAATAAAAGATAATACTTTTTATCTTTTATAATTACTATGGCCGAGTGTTAGCGCGCTTGGCTACTGATCTAAGGGACCTGGGTTCGAGCCCCGGGTAAGGCATTGATGTGTCGTTTTTGTGCTGAGGTCCTGCAAACCTCTCAGATCTTCTACTATGGCATATAAACTGACAGGCTCCTGTCAGACCTCTGTGGCAAGCAGCTGCTTGAGGCGGTATAAAAAAATACTACTGTTTTCATTTACTCCATCATCACTTACCTCAAATTGAAACTTTTAAGGAAAGAAAAAGTAAACAAATATTCATTCTCTTTCAAAGCAAGATTCCCATATGCACGCAGAGGTTACATGCGTTCTTCTACTTACTATAAATACCATAGATCTCGCCGCCCTGCCCACGGTCAGTAGGATACACCGATGAGCTCGATAAGGACGCCGTCCGTCGGATGGGACGTTAAGACGTGACCCTGTGTGCGGGAGAGCCATATGCTGTGCACGCTAAACAACACGCTGGATGATCTTGACGGGAGGCTACCATATGCCTCCAAACAGCTGTTCCAGTGGGTCCTCTCCCCCAACCTTCTCTGTGCCTTCGGTATCCTTGTGGCCTGGCCATTTAGCCCATTGTTTGCAAAAGAAGTACCACTCAGAGGTAAAACAACCCAACCTATATATTATATATCTCAAATCAAAGGTTCTGTGAAAAAAAAAAGTCAAAACCTTAAAAAAATTTAAAGTTTTCCTGACAACAACGGATGGAATATCTTCAAGCTATCTTGCCAACACCCAATAACAATAAAATAATTATTTTAATTACGTCATCTTCCTCAAACAGCCAATGGCTACGGAGTTCCAACCAGAACGCGCAATTTAGTTTTTCAAGCAGCATATCTGTCCAGAGCAATATCTGCTGCATCTGGCTACTGCACACCAATTCTATAAAGGTCCTGTTTGACATTGTCTGCCCACAGCATCCTAGATCTTTCCCTCTTTCTGAGGCCTTTAGACACACTGTTCATAACCTTATTCGCTAATCTATAATTAACCAAACGGGCATCATGGCCAAACCAGCGAAATCTCTCTCTGCAAAATATGCTGCTTATAGGAGGTTGCCGACTCATTTGCCTAACCTCATCATTAGTTACAAAGTTGAACCACCTAATATCAAAGATACTGCGTAAGCATCTAGAATCAAAAGAATCTAGTTTCCTGTTATCTAGTTTACACAGCGTCCAATTTTCACTAGCATAACTAACCCTAGAAAGAACAAAACTATTATACAGTCTAATTTTAGTCTTTAGGTGTATACGCCTATTTCTCCACAATCTCCATAGATTCTTAAAAGTCCCGGCAGCAATCCCTATTCGTCTGTTAATCTCGTGCCACATATCACCAGTATCTGTTACATAGCTCCCAAGGTAATTAAACTGTGACACCTGCTCAAGACTGCAACCATTCAGATTAACTGAATCACAAACTGCCTGACCAATTTTCATCACTTTAGTTTTCTCTCTGTTTATAACCCAACCTACTCTACTACCAGTTTCATCAATAGCTCGAATGAAAGAGTTCATCTCATCAACATCATTTGCCAAAAGGGCTAAATCATCAGCATAATCTAAATCAGAAATTTTCTTATCTCCAGTCCATTTAAGGCCAAAATCTTTCCCTTGAAGTGAATTTCGCATAACATAATCAACAACCAAACTAAAGAGAAAAGGAGACAAAATGCACCCTTGTCGAACACCAGAAGTAATGCTAAACCAATTGCTACAAGACTTACCAATCTCACACATGACTTAGTGTTATTATAGAGAGCTTTCATTAGGTTAACCAACTTGTCTGGTATACCATATGATCTCACAATCAACCACAGATTATGTCGATCAACAGAGTCTAAAGCCTTTTCAAAATCAACAAAGCTAGCAACCAAAGGTTTCTGAAACTCTAAACATTTCTCAAGAATCTGCCAAAGTGAAAATATCTGATCTACACATTTCCTACCACTTCTGAATCTACATTGCTCATCATGCAATTGACTGTCAACCAGATTCTTAATTCTATTAAGCACAATCATGGAAAGAACTTTACCTGGAACAGAAAGTAGGCTGATATCCCTATAGTTATCACAAAAACAGGGATCAGTATTTTTAAAAATAGGGATGATAATAATAGCTCTGGTAAAATCCTTGGGAACCATGCCTTTATCACAAAAGATATTCGAAATTTCTGTTATCCACGTGGTAACCGAAACATTCCTAGCTCTAAGCATTTCCGTAGTAATTTCATCTACCGCTGGAAATTTATGTAGTTTAAATTTAGAAACAGTTAAAATAACTTCAGATTGTGTTATAGGCCAAAATTAAGTAATAAAGCTAGTAACGCATGCATCTATCATAATAACAAACAATTGGAAACAACTAACTACATTGTTTAGAATAGGGGTTCTCAACCTGGGGTACGCGGGAAAATTTTTTGGGATACGCCGTGAGAGCTCATAAGTCGCTAGATATATGTTATAATAATAACTATAGTTTTATCTATCTATACAAGGGGTACGCCAGTTACATACACATTTCCAGGTGGTACGTGCAGAATAAAAGGTTGAGAACCACCGATTTAGAACATCACTGAAATGCTCAGCCCACCTAGCCATGATAGAATCCTCATCTTCTTATAACCTTAACTTGCTTATCTTTCAAACCCTGTATACCTGTCCGTTTTCTACCACACAAAACATTAACTATGGCCGAGTGGTTAGCACGCTAGACTACTGACCTAAGGGGCCTGAGTCGAGCCCCGGGTAAGGCATGGATATTAATGTTTGTGGTTTTTTCTGCTGAGGTCTGCCATCTTCACAGACCTTCTACTATGGCATATGAATATGGCTCCTGTCAGACCTCTGTGGCAAGCAGCTGCTTGAGGGAGTTTTTATTACTTTTTTTATTTACAGCTCTCTACTGTTATGCTGTCTAACTGCTTCCTCGGCTTTTTCGGTCAAGCCAAAGATTCTTTTCAGCTGCTAACTGATCCTTTACACGTTTATTAAGCTCTCTGTAATGCTTTCTATCAGGACTAGTAGGATATTGATTAAGGACATTCCTGCAGTTCCTTCTTTCTGAAATAATTTCAAGTGCCTAATCACTCAAATAATTCTGTCCCCTCTGCTCCTTTTTTCCTAAAAGAGTACTGTTAGTTTCCAAAAAAGCCTGTTTAAAATGG
Source organism: Ryuthela nishihirai (assembly GCA_038380435.1). Classification (NCBI taxonomy): domain Eukaryota; kingdom Metazoa; phylum Arthropoda; class Arachnida; order Araneae; family Heptathelidae; genus Ryuthela; species Ryuthela nishihirai. The sequence goes on from JAWZYU010000004.1 coordinate 6,818,705, forward strand.
CCCCATTCGTCGTCAACTTCAGTAGTAAGCAAACCATTACTGTCATAATGACTAAGTAACCTATCATGGTAAGCTTTGGCTATAACTGGATCTTTCAGAGCTTCAGTATTAAAGGTAAATTTTTTAACTTCAGCACAACACTATTTAAGTTTAAGTTGCAAGACACTTTTAACAAGGTAATGGTCAGATCCAATTTCAGCTTCCCTATATGACCTGGTAGTCCTAACAGAACTAGCCCATTTGCTGCTAATTAATATATAATCAATCGTATTCTTATGCAGCCCATCATGTGAATCCCATGTGTACTTATGTATGTCGCGGTGTTTGTAATAAGTGTTAGTTATTCTGAAACTATTGAGTTTACTTACCTGTAGGAGACGTTGACCATTGCAGCTGCCAATACCAAAAGGGCCTATTGCCCCTCCCCAAAGGTCAGAGTCAGTACAAACTTTGGCATTGAAGTCACCTAGAACAAGGGTAATATCTCCTTTCTTGACAGAATTCAAAATATCCTGAAGTTGTCCGTAAAACCTATCCTTCTCATCGGCATCCTCAGTGGGGGCATAACAGCAGATAACATTCAGGTCTTTAACGCTTGTCTGAAATTTTGCTGTAAGAAACCTTTAATTAATGCACTCATATCCTAGAAGAGCATCACTGGCGTGTCTGCTCTGAAGCAATACTAACAGTATTGTTGTTAGGAGACAAATAGAAGCCTCCAGTCAAGGCCACCCAGCGCACACTTTAACGTGCAGAGGATATGTCTCTACCGCACATGAATCCATGACAACGTCCCATTTAACGAAGGTCCCCCTACTGATCGAGGCGGAGAGTTTTTTGGTATTGTTGAAGTGAATAAAAATAAATACAAGAAACAATGGATGTAGCCTACTTCGAATATTAGAGTGGGCGTGTTCATATAATGCGTGTGTTTTTTTTTTTGCAAACTTTAACTCATGGTGAAAATGGGGCAGGGATTGATTCAATCGGTAGCGCGCCAGGCTCATGATCTGCAGTTCCCAGGTTCGAGTCCAAACTATGAGTTCACATTTTCAAAATAAAGTCATTCGTGCCCTCGATAAGGGGACACCAGTGGTCATGGCAAAGCCACTGTCCGTCGGAGGAGACAAAGCCGTAGTCTCTTGTACAGGGTTGGATTTTTTTTTACATACAATGGGCTAAATGACCCAGTCACAAGGACCCCGAAGGCTCAGAGGTTGGGGGAGAGGACCCGCTACATAACTGTTGAGACAGATGGTAGCCTCCCGCAAAGGTCATCCAGAGTGTTCTTTAACGTGCACAGGAAATTGTTCTCCCACACAGCGGATCACGACTTAATGTCCCATCCGACGGACGGCGGTCTTTCCAAGCTATTGGTCTCTCTACTGACCGAAGGAAGGGTGGGGGAAGTTTTATGGAGATAAATCTCAACGTTGGTCCAGTTGGGACTTGAAGGGAACTGCAGATTACCAACCTGGAGCGTTACAGTGAGCCACCCCTGCACATCCCCCCCCCCCCCAGTATAGGGTTGGGTTGTTTTATCATGGGCTAAATGGCCATGTCACAAGGACCCCGAAGACTCAGAGAAGGTTTGGAGAGGGGACCCACCGGAACAGCTGTTGCGAGACAGATGGTAGCCTTCCGTCAAGGTCATTCAGCGTGTTCTTTAACGTGCACAGGGTATGGCTTAACGTCCCATCCGATGGACAACTGCCTTTCGAAACCCATCGGTGTCCCCTACTGACCGTGGGCAGGGCGGGGAGTTTTGCAGAGAAAAATCTCAACGCTGATCCAGCTGGGACTCGAACTTGGGAACTGCCGATTACGAGCCTGGTGCGCTACCGACTGAGCCACCCCCACCCCAATCCCCAGTATAGGCGAGTCATACCATGTTCACATTAAAAAACGTGTTGGATGACCTTAACGCCAGGCTTCCATCTTTCCGCTAACAACTGTCCAGAGAGTCGCCTTTATTAACCTTCTCTGAGCCCTTGGGGGTCCTTGTGACTTGACCATTTAGTCTCCTCTGAAAAGAAGTGCAGCTCAGAGACAAAGCAACTCAACGCTGGTCAAAATCTTGAGGATGACTATCTCTTATACTACTTGTAATTTAGCAAAAATGTCTCTTCTACCAGCCCAGCTCCTCTGGAATCGAACAAAACCGAAGAGAAACTATCTCAAAAATTTCAAAACCTGTACATAAAATATGCTTCCAACATATAAAATTCTTAATTCTAGTCGACTATTTAGGTTAATGGAGCTGTACTCGTTAACAAAATTTATTATTTTGTCATGATGACATTCTCTAATCTAGATTTCAGCCCTTAAATGTGAGTTATGTCTCATTTAGTGCTTTCAAATTACAGCTTTTAGTGTAGCTGAATAGTTAGAATGTAAGGTAATGTCACTTGCAACACATAACCATGGCAACGACTCATTTCTCCATTAACCAATGTGACGAAATACACTACCTCCATGGTCTGCGATTATCCTATTTGTGAAAGGGATTATATGGCTGTTATACGTTGCGAGGAACTGTCCTATTGCTATCCTATTACAGAGAAAGAGCTGTCTGCTGAATTTGATTTGAGATCACTGAATTGGAAATTGTCTCTAGTCACGTAATCTGCACTTCTCAGGTTTGAGTCCCAACTGCGCCTGCGTTGAGAATATTCTCGGCTGACTTTTCTTTAGCCTTCGGTCAGAAAGAGGACACCGTCCATCGAATGGAACGTTAAGCCGTGGCTCCCTGTGAAGGAGAGTCGTACACTGTGTACTTTAATACGCTGGGTAAAGCATGGATGTGTGTCCTTTTTCTGCTGAGGTCCTGCCATCCTCTCAGACCTACTATGGCATATACATGACAGGCTCCTGTTAGACCTCTGTGGCAAGCAGCTGCTTGAGGGGGTATTTATTTTTATTTTATTTTTATGATCTTAAAGGGGGGGCGGGTCCACCCTTTCCAATTCAACTTGTCTCTACTCAATAGCGTACCCAAGCGGAGATGGAAGGGGTCACACTAAGAAAATTTGTGGGCACGCGAAAAAATAAGGAAAATTATTTTAAAAAATTTGAAAATAAAATGTAATTTTAAATACAAACACTCAAAAATATTGATTTACTCGTATTTTTAACCACTATTAAGCACCAACAGTTTAATAGTGATTAAATATTCAGTAAATCAATGATGAACTGAAAATAATTTGTTTAAACTCAAATATTATTCTCAGTTTTATCGTTAAACCCCCCCCCCCCTACTATACCTGAAACTTCCCCTGTGGAAGGAGACAAATCTCTCCATCTGAAAAGACTGGTTCAATTCGAGCCTAAACTGGCCACTGAAAACTGTTGCATTACTTTGTTGGCGTTAATATTCACGAGAAAGATCGCATTTTTGTGCGTTGAAACGAGTAAGTAAATTGGCAGCTAAAAACAGAAAAAGAAAAACGAGAAGTTTTAAAAAATAAAATACGATTAAACTTCACATATTAGTATTTCGTTTATAATTTGAAAGCATTCAATTACTATTAAAACTGCCTGCCTGAAAATATTTTGCAGACATTTATTTTGGCTCACCGGCTAAAACACTTATTTGCTATCCCTGCTCTAAGGGTTCGAAGAACTTATTTTCTAAGGCTTTGGGTTGTTTTACCTCTGAGCTGCAATTTTTTGCACACCATGGGTTAAATGGCCAGGTCACATGGGTTGGGTTGTTTTACCTCTGAGCGGCACTTTTTTGCACACCATGGGTTAAATGGCCAGGTTACATGGACCCCTAAGGCTCAGAGAAGGTTGGGAGAGGGGACCAACTGGAACAGCTGTTGGGAGACAGATGGTAGCCTCCCGTCAAAGCCATCCAGCGTGTTCTTTAACGTGCACAGGGTATGGCTCTCCCGCACATGGGGACAGGGCTTAACGTCCCATCCGACGGACGGTGGCCTTTCCAAGGCCATCGGTGTCCCTTACTGACCGTGGGCAGGGCGGGGAGGTTTGCGGAGATAAATCTCGAACGCTGACCCTGCTGGGACTCGAACCTGGGAATTAGATTACTAGCCTGGCGCGCTACCGACTGAGCCATCCCGCCCCAATGGGGGGAAAGGGACCCATTGGAACAGCTTTTAGGAGACAGATGCTAGCCTTCCATCAAGGCCATCCAGCGTGTTCTTCAACATAAACAGAAAATGGATCTCCCGAACACGGGATCATAACGTCCTATCTAACGGACGACTGCCCTTCCAATCCCATCGGTATCCCCTACTGACCAATAACGGGGTGGAGGTTGTGCGGAGATAAATCTCAACGCTGGGTTAGGTGATATTCTCTAAGGCAGATTCGAAAATCAGATCATTACAAACTCCCATCATTATTAGCCTCATTCACCCGTCTATGGCAAACTTGTTCCTCCCATTACAACTTTCTGCCTATGCAACTGTTTCTGTTATTGTAATAATTTCTACTGACCACTTTCTTTTAGCAAGGATAGAGCAATTTTTGATTCTTCAGTCTTTAAAACGGAGAGCCTATTCCTCAGTTATCAGATGAGTTACGTTTTCAGACATAAGTATTCGATAAACAGCACATCTTTTCCAATGTGTCTTTCGAAAAAGGGGCGGGGGTGGCTCAGTCGGTAACGCACCAGGCTCGAGTCCCAGCTGGGTCAGCGTTGAGATTTATCTCCGCAAAATTCCCCGCCCTGCCCACGGTCAGTAGGGGATACCGATGGACTTGGAAAGGCCGCCGTCCGTCGGATGGGACGTTAAACCGTGGGCCCGTGTACGGGAGAGCCATACCTTGTGCACGTTAAAGAACACACTGGATGACCTTGACGGGAGGCTACCATCTGTCTCATAACAGCTGTTCCAGTGGGTCTCTTCCCCCAACCTTCTCTGAGCCTTCGGGGTCCTTGTGACCTGGCCATTTAGCCCATGGTGTGCAAAAAAGTGCTGCTCAGAGGTAAAACAATCCAACTCTTTCGAAAAAAAAATTGTAGGCAGCGGAGAATGCATGAGAAGTCCAAAAGCAAGATTTGCCAAAAGAGAAAACGAACAGATGCTACGTTCATGCGATCGCGTGTTTGTCTTCACATCCATCCTGCCGAAAATCCCGATATTCAAGGAATGAAAAAAATTTGCCAGGTTGAAAACCTAGTTCAGTTGTACTGTTTTACAATATCATGACTGTACTGCTATGAGTAAGGAATCATCCTAACTGATAGGAGCAGGGATGGTTCAGTCGGTAGCTCTCCAGGTTCGAGTCCCAAATGTGCCATCGTTGAGATTTATCTCCGTTAATCCCCACCTTGCACTTGATGAGAAAGAGGACACCAAAGGGTTCGGTTGTTTTAGTTCTGAGCGACACTTTTTTTCACACCATGAGCTAAATGTCCAGGTCACATGGACCCCGAAGGCTCAGAGAAGGTTGGGGGAGGGGTCCCACTGGAACAGCTGTTGGGAGACAGATGGTAGCCTCCCGTCAAGGCCATCCAGCGTGTTCTTTAACGTGAGTGTTCTTTAACGTGTACATGGTATGGCTCTTCCGCACACGGGGCCACAGATTAACGTCCCATCTGACGGACGGCGGCCTTTCCAAGACCATCGGTGTCCCCTACTGACCGTGGGCAGGGCGGGGAATTTTGCGAGGACACCAAAAAGTTAGAAAGATGGACGTCTGTCAGATGGGGCGTTAAGCATGACTGCCTGTGTAGCTGAGTTATACCCTGTGCACGTTAAAGAACATGTTGTATGGCTTAACGGGAGATTCCATCCGTCTCCTAACATTTGTCTAGTGTGTCCTCTGTAGCTTCTCCGAGACCTTGTGACCTGGGAACAACCCAACAGAATTGTAACTGATAACTGATTCATCAATGAAAAGTATAGACGCATGGGCTAGGTTGTTTGACTTCTGAGAGGCACTTTTTTGCATTCAAAGGACTAAATGGCCAGGTCACAAGTACCCTGAAGAGTGATACTCCGAAATGTTCAAAATGCAATTTAATAGAAAACTCTACTCATATTCTTTTAAACTGGGAAAAATTGAACTTTCAAAGAAATAAATTTTTTTAAAATCTTGAAAGCATTGGAATAACGGATTTTACCATTAATTCAATTTTGAATTTTCCTACCTTTTTTATTCAACTTAAAAATTTTCGTTTTATGCTTGACTTCCTCCAAGAAACAAATATATGGAATAAATTATAATAGAAAAAAGCATTTATATAAAAGGAATAATACAAAAATACATAAAATATATAAAAATTAAAATATATAAATAAAAACATCATAATCTTTTAAAATTTTAAAAAATTCTAAAAAAACACTTTAAAAAATTAAAAAAAATAAAAAAAAATAAAAAAATTTTAAAATTTATAAAAAAGGAGTTAGCAAAAACTTATTTTAAAAAAATTAAGAAATGTAAGATAAATACATATGACCACTAAATCCTAAATGGGAAAGCCTGAGGAAGGACATCCCAATTCTTGTGACGTTTTGAATATGAAGGTTGGGGGAGGGGACTCACTGGAACAGCCGTTGGGAAACAAATGGTAACCACCCGTCAAAGCCATCCAGCGTGTTCTTTAACGTACACAGGGTATGGCTCTCCCGCACACGGGGCCACGGCTTAACGTTCCATCCGATAGATAGCGACTTTTCCAAGCCCATCGGTGTTTCCTACTTACTGACCGTGAGCAGGGCGGGGAGTTTTGCGGAGATAAATCTCAACTATGACCCTGCTGGAACTCGAACTTGGGAACTACAGATTACGAGCCTGGCGCGCTACCAATTGAGCCCGTTCAGCGTTCGAGTGGGTAACGCACTCGAAACTGATTAAAGGAACCCCGGTGTGAGCATCGGGTAAGGAAGAGTTTTTTTTTGTTTTTATTACACTGGAAACGATCTATTGATAGTTTCTACTATAAACGCAGCGTTACACGAGCTATTTGTGAAGTCAGTGCCATTAACATGTCATGAGGTAATCGAATAATTCATTGGAGCAGGGGCGTAACGAAGAGAATTAGGCAGGTGAGTAACCCCCCCCCCCTCTTACGCCCGCCCAGTTCCTCATCTCTATTGTATACTATAGATTGAAGCATAAATTATCATCAAGTGTGTAAATGTAGTGATCAATTCAATGTGTATGCACATGTGTTAGAGAAGTGCATTTGACCCCTTGGAAAAGGAGCTCCTTTTACTCTAGGGTGTCCCTGAACATGTCCCTGAATGCCAGTTCGAAAATTGTTACTTTTCCATTTCCCATGACATTTTAGTAACTAACAATTTTCCACACGACTTTTCATCACACTTATTGTATAATCATAGCCAGATCAATTATTTTGTTCACCAGTTTCAGTGAGGGAAAAATTCTGCCTGCAAAATATTTAAATTTGTCAGAAAAATGCATCATTATCGGTCAAGTTTGGTATAGACACCACATTTACCTGTCTTGGTGAGAAAAGGGACACCGGTGGGCTTGGAAAGACTGCCGTCCGTCGAATGGGACGTAAAGCCGTGGACCCGTGTGTGAAGAAGTCATACACTGGGCATTTTGAAGACTGAATGGCCTTAAAAGGAGGCTACCATCTGTCTCCTAAGAGCTCTAAGGAGGTTGGGGAAGGGGACCCATTTTAGAGCCTTCGGGGTCATTGTGACCTGGCCGTTTAATCCATTGTGTGCAAAAAAAAATGCTGTACAGAGTAACTAAGCAACCCACCTGGGTCAGCGTTGAGATTTATTTCCGCTAACCCCCCAGCCCTCGATCACAAAAGGGATTACAATGGATTGGATAAGTTCTCTGTGCTTATAGCAGTGGACCCTTGTGCTGGGTTGTTTTACCGCTGAGCGCACTTTTTGTACAAAATGGGTAAAATGGCCAGGTCACAAGGATCCTGAGGGTTAAGAGAAGGTTGGAAGAAGGGGACCACTGGACAGCTGTTAAGAGACAGATGGTTTAACGTGATGTCTTAAAATGCACAGCATGTGGCTCTTCCGCACATGGGGCCACGGCTTTATGTCCCATGCGATGGACAGCGTCCTTTTCAAGTCCATTGGCGTCCTCTACTGACCTAGGAAAGAGCGGGAAGCTATGCTGAGATAAATTTCGCAGCTGGACCATCGGGACTTGCACATCGTTGCTACTCCCCCCCCCCCCCCACAATAAGAGATTAGTTCGGGTTCAATTTCTTTGAGCTCGTGCCCGAAATTATTGGAACCAGAGTCCAAAACAATCATTCCGACAATTGTTGAACTCGAACCCTTGGGGTACGAGTGTCTCAGCTGGTAAGCACGCCAGGCTCGTAATCTGAAGTTTCCAGGTTCGAGTCCCACCGGCCAGTGTTGAGATTTATCCTCTTAAAACTCCCCGTCCGTAAAAGACACCGATTGATGGGTTTGGAAAGACGGCGGTCCGTGAAATGGGACTTTAAACCATGCCCCATGTGCGGGAGAGCCATACCTTGCGCACAAAAAATACCCCTTCAAGCAACTTGCTTTCCATGGAGGTCGGGCAGGAGTCTGCCAGTTTACAGCTGGATGGCCTTGACGGGAGCACGCTGACACTTTATACACAGTAAGTATTATTTTAACCCGTTTTATATAGGAAAAAATATTTTTAATTCCATGAGAGAGGTGACTTTAACAAACTTTAGAGACGGTGAAGGGAACGCTGATTTGCCAGAACACGCTGGATGGCCTTGACGGGAGGCTACGGTCTATCGTTGGAACACTTAGACCAGCGCCCCCTTGATCGTCTCCAAAGCCATCTCTCTCTCATGGAATTAAAAATATTTTTTCCTACATAAAATTGGTTAAAATAATATTTACTGTGTATAAATATTAAGGAATATTTTGATACTGAATCTAGGAATTGCGAAGGTTTTTCTGTCGAAACTTTGCTAATCTAAGAACTATTTATAATATTTCCACTGAAAAGTTCAAGAAAACGTCCCTTGTTAAGAACCACAGACCGATCTAGGGAAAAAATGGGTTGGGTTGTTTTACCTCTGAGCGGCCCTTTTTTGCACACCATGGGCTAAATGGCCAGGTCACATGGACCCCGAAGGCTCAGAGAAGGTTGGGGGAGGGGACCCACTGGAACAGCTGTTGGGAGACAGATGGTAGCCTCCCGTCAAGGCCATCCAGCGTGTTCTTTAACGTGCACAGGGTATGGCTCTCCCGCACACGGGGCCACGACTTAACGTCCCATCCGACGGACGGCGGCCTTTCCAAGCCCATCGGTGTCCCCTACTGACCGTGGGCAGGGCGGGGGAATTTTGCGGAGGAAAAAATGGGTTAATCATCAATTTTTATGCCACAAATCATCGATTTTGAAAGGAGACTAATTTTTAAACCAAGCCAATAACAATATATTATTAAAATAAAAACAATCAACAGCCGAGAAAATCTGAATAAATTTTCGTACTCTCATAATGACCTAGACTTGAATCCGTGCTGAACGTGTCCAAATTAACAGCTTTTGGTAATTGCTGATTCAACGCTCACTGAATGGAGAATGAACTTTCGCGGGAGCATGCACAAGCGAAGTGACAGCGCAGACGCGTGAATGGAAAGCTCTTTCGAAACATGCCATCATTCCACGAATTCTGTTGCACAAAAAGCCTAAAAAACGATGCAGTTCTGTTCGCTAGCAAGGATTGCGGTCGAAACAGAAATGCCGCCTTAAGAAAATGGCGGACTTTTTAAATGTCTGGACACCATCCACAGCAGGGTCGAGATTAGAGCACGTTTCTCCTCGTGCGATGTCTCTCTTCAGATCACATCATTGGTTAATGATCAAAGACCGATTGTCCATCTTCAATTACTCCGGTTTTATCGAACAATTCAACGTAGTGCCGCCGAGGTCAGACGGCAAGTCGGCCGACAATTCCCCGAAGTCCGCTCTCTGTATACTATTCGTTGCTATAGCAACATGTCACGTGGCATCGGTGGTTGACACGTAGTCACGCAGGCTACTGGGATTAAGGGAGTTTTCCAAGCTTTCTCACCCCGTAGGAGTCGAGGAGCTACTGCGTGCTCATCCCATTTACAAAACCTGTCGTTTCTTCCTTAAACCTTCTGGATTACGAATCAGGTAGTGATAGTCGACATCAAAGGGTTGGGTTGTTTTATCTCTGAGTGGCACTTTTTTGCACACCATGGGCTAAATGGCCAGGTCATATGGACCCCGAAGGCTCAGAGAAGGTTGGGGGTTGGGTTGTTTTACCTCTGAGCGGCACTTTTTTGTACACCATGGGCTAAATTGCCAGGTCAAATGGACCCCGAAGGCTCAGAGAAGGTTGGGGGTTGGGTTGTTTTACCTCTGAGCGGCACTTTTTTGCACACCATGGGCTAAATGGCCAGGTCACATGGACCCCGAAGGCTCAGAGAAGGTTGGGGGTTGGGTTGTTTTACCTCTGAGTGGCACTTTTTTGCAAACCATGGGCTAAATGGCCAGGTCACATGGACCCCGAAGGCTCAGAGAAGGTTGGGGGAGGGGACCCACTGGAATAGCTGTTGGGAGACAGATGGTAGCCTCCCGTCAAGGCCATCCAGCGTGTTCTTTAACGTGCACAGGGTATGGCTCTCCCGCACACGGGGCCACGGCTTAACGTCCCATCCGACGGACGGCGGCCTTTCCGAGCCCATCGGTGTCCCCTACTGACCGTGGGCAGGGCGGGGAATTTTGCGGAGATAAATCTCAACGCTGACCCAGCTGGGACTCGAACCTGGGAACTACAGATTACGAGCCTGGCGCGCTACCCTAGATTCGAACCCAGGCCCTTCAGATCAGTAGCCAAGCGCGCTAACCACTATAAACTAATAACAGATCAATTGCTCCTCAAGGCAGCTGCTTGCCATAGAAATCTTATAGGAGCCTGTTAGTTTATTACGACATAGAGAAGATATGTGAGGAAGTCGAGACCTCAGCAGAAGGACAACACAGGAAAGGTACAACCACACTAGGGTTGAAGGATAATCGAAAATCCAAAAACAGGTTTTTAATCGATTTTTAAAAAAAAAATCGGGTTTAACCGGTTTTGACCAAAAAGAATAGTAAATAATTAAAAGCCGAAATGAAAGGTACTGACTTTAACTCTTAAAAAGCACAGCTTATCGTCTATTTTTTGGCCAAAAAATGCAAAAAGGTTGCATCATACACATGCATATGAAAAAGAAAATGACCTTTGATAATCGACATATTTTATTTTAGCCATTCATTGAAACACTTTAGAATTGAAAAAAAAAAAAAAAATAAAAAATCTATACTTAGAAAACAAAAATTAAACTTTTTTGTAAAAAAATTATAAAGAATAAAATTAAAATTTATCTGTATTATGAAAAACAACATCGAAATAAAAAATTTACAGAGAAAATAAAAAATAGACTCTTCTTGTAAAAAAGATATAAAATTAAATTTAGATTTTATCGCTATGTTGAAAATGGCATTTTAAGAAACAAAGGGCATTATGGGTATTATCTGTCTTTCTTGAACGAAGCTTAGAAAAAAAAAAAAGCCCACAGCTGAAAAGCCTCGTTCTGATTCCAACACTCGTTGGTTTAACGGTAAGTAACGCATTATATAAAAGCTCTAAATTTTTACTCTTTTTTAATGTGGATTCAAAGCATTTAAATTCATCATTGACATTAAAATCTATAGAATCTTTCATAGGCAGCATTTCTAACTTATTCATTTCGCTCAAATACTCGTGTATTAAGTCGTCATCTTCGTTAATTTTAGCAATGCTAGCTGCACCTTGCACTTCTGACTCTGCCTCGTTATCACCTACCTCGATGGTTTGCCATTCATTAAGCATTAGCCTAAGAAACGTATGTTCTGAGATTTTCTTTACTTTTGCCTGGATATTAAAGAGAATAAATCAGACGATTCATTTTTAAAATCCTCTGGATTTGTTAAATATCTCAACAATGAAATGACTTCGTTTTGTCGTCTTGATGAATAGCATTTGATAAGGCATTCTTTGAGATTGGCAGCAATAGGATTTTCCTTATTGTCTAGTTTCTTAAACTTTCATAAATATGTCAGCTTCAAGTAAAGTTGCTTCTTCAGAGCATAGAACCTTCAAAACAAATTCAAGTGGACGAAGAGTTTCAGCGAGGTTATCTAACAAATTCCATTCCTCCTCAAAGACATTTTCTGTTGAAGACTCGTAGAGCCTTAGAAATGCAGTTCCTTAGCTTTAGAAAACGTTCAATCATAGAAAGGAGACTATTCCACCGTGTCTTGCAGTCTAAGATAAGCTTCTTTTCCATTGAATTCCTCCTTTACGAAATCCTGAAGCCTGCCATTATTCAAAGGAAATTTGCGAAACATTCGCCGATTTTTCTGACTTTCTTAATTACTCTCAAATAATCTGCACTAAGTCGCGATGCTTCATTTGTGTCAATATTTATCTCAAACATGGGATCCAAATGTAGGCCTTGATTAATATCATACTCATCATCATCTTCAATGTCAACATCAGTTACTTCTTCATTGACACTCTCTGTAGCTTTGGAATTACGACTAAAATTGAGGGCTTTTCTAAATATAGTACTCATCATATACACTAGAGGGCGCCACGGTTTTTTTTAATAAAGGGGGAAGGAATTTTTAATAAGGTTTTTAATAAACAGGGATTAATTATGAAATATTAATTAAGTAATTATTAATTATGAATATTAATAAGGGGCGTGGTTGGTGACTTCATGGGGGAAAGCACTGTGCGTGGGAATTCGTATACTGGGACCTTACTACTGACGGCAAAATTTAGAGCAGTTGGTAAAATTCGAAGCCACTTAGTAAAATACAGGTGAGTTGGCAAAATGGGACAACTTGGCAAAATCTTAGGGAGTTGTCAAAATTCGGTGCGACTTGGTAAAATTTTTGGGAGTTGGCAAAATCTAGTAGAGTTGGCGAAACTTAGGGAGTTGGCAAAATCTAAGGGTAGTTGGTAAAATTTGGAGTGACTTGGCAAAATCGTGGGGAGTTGGCAAAATTCAGGCGAGATGTAAAAATTATGGCGAGTTGCCAAAATCTAGGGACAGTTGGAAAAATTCTGAGTGACTTGGCAAAATCGTGAGGAGTTGGGAAAATTTAGGTGACATGAGAAAATTTGGGATTTTTTTCTGTAAAATTATGGCGAGTTGGCAAAATCTAGGGGCAGTTGGCAAAAACTAGGGGCATTTGGCAAAATTCGGAGTGACTTGACAAAACCGTGGAGAGTTGACAAAATTCAGGTGAGATGTAAAAATTCAATCTTTTTCTGTAAAATTATGGCGTGTTGGCAAAATCGAGGCAGCTTTGCAATATCTAGGAGAGTTAGCAAATCTTGGGGGAGTTGGCAAAATTCAGGTGTGATGTAAAATTTTGATATTTTTTTTCTGTAAAATTGTGGCGAGATGGCAAAATTGAGGAAACTTGACAAAACTAGGACAGTTGGCAAAATTCGAATCCACAATACGGGCGATTTGTGAAATTAACGACAGTTGACAAAATCGAGAAAACTTGGAAAAATCTAGGGAAGTTGGCAAAACTGGAAACCACTTGGTAAAATACAGGCGAGTTGTAAAAATTGGGAGTGGTTTTGTGAAATTAAGGAGAGTTGGAAAAACCATATGGCAAAATCTAGGAGAGTTGGCAAAATTCTCTTGGCAAAATCTAGGAGAGTTGGCAAAATTCGAAGCCACTTAGTAAAATACAGAGGAGTTGTGAAAATTGTGCTTTTCTTGTGCAATTAAGGAGAGTTGATAAAATTCAAAATGACTTGGTAAATTAAGGGCAGATGTAAAATTGCGATTTTTTCTGTCAAATTACGGCGAGTTGGAAAAATTTAGAGTAGTTGGGAAAATTCGAATCCACTTGGAAAAATATAGGCGAGTTGTGAAAATTGAGATTTGTTTTGTGAAATTAAGGAGTGTTGGGCAAATTATTGAGGAAACTTAACAAAATGTAGGGCAGTTGGCAAAATTCGAATCCACTTGGAAAATACGGGCGAGTTGTGATAATTGGGATTGGGTTTGTGAAATTCAGGATAGTTGACTAAAATCGAGAAAATTTGGCAAAATTTTGGCGAGTTTGAAAAGTTTCAAGTTATTTGGCAAATTTAGGAGAGATATAGTGGTTAGTACGCTTGGCTGCTGATTTAAGGGACTTGGGTTCGAGCCCCGGGTAAGGCATGGATGTATGTGTCGTTTATCTCCTGAGGTTCTGCTATCCTCACAGACCATCTACTATGGCATAGAAACTGACAAGTTCATGTCAGACCTCTGTGGCAAGCAGCTGCTTGAGGGGGTATTTATTTTTTATTTTATATAGATTGGGAATAGTGTCGTGAAATTAAGGAGAGGTGGCAAAATCAAGAGAAAATTCACACTGACTTGTTGCAAATCAGACGAGATATAAATATTGGAATTATTTCTGTGAAATTATGGCTAGTTGGCGAAATTGGAATTTCGAGTTGGAAATAATTTGATTTCTTCATAGTCCTTCGCTACGCCCCTGTCTAAATGTTTAGTGAAAATGAAGCAAAATTTGATATCTGAATTACTTGCGAAATAAAGCGATACTAATTAGCATAATCTTTAAAGTTACAAACAGGTTCTTATTTAACAAAGACGTAAAAAAAACTGATAGAACTGAAGTTAATATTTTTTTTATGAAGAATTTGTCTGTATTGTTTTAGTGGGAAACTTGAGTCGGTTCGAACACAACTGTTTGATATTCTGTTCGATAAGTGCGCGTGAACGCAAATATATTGCGTCACACACGAGTTGGGAAGCTATCGTGCCGTTTTAAAATGCCCAAGATGGAGTGGGGTCGTAGGGAAGGCAACCCTCGCAAACACACAATTCCAGACATAGCTGAGGGGATGGGGCCATTGTGGCTAAATCCCTTGGGCAAGATGCACAACAGAGGAGCTCAAACAACTTTGATGTAGTGAAGGGGAGTGGCCACCGTTTGGCCACCTGCACGTTTCTACGATTCTAGGAAAATACCCAAGAATGGAGAATAGTGACCCTGAAGGGGGAAAAAAAAGGAAGAATAAGTTTGGAGAATGAGAGAATTATAAGACACGAGCAACTAGAAGTTTTGTTACTGCAGTACTCAACGAAATGTAAAGTGAATTGACAATTATTTAATTTGAGAAAAATAATTCTCCTATGAAATGTTTATTTAATTATTATTAAACTCTTCGAAAGAAGATGGCAACGCTCATATATAAGAAGCAAAGCTTAACTGTTCAGGAAGAAAATATTAAACTACAATTCGCAACATAGTTGATTCCGAAAAATAAGTTATTGCACATACAGGAAAAATTTTGTTATAACTATTGGGAAAAAATGTCGCTTTGAAGCTTTCTGCTGAGAGAACAAGCTGAAATATGGCACAGAGAACACAGAATTTAGCAACAACTTGTTAAAATTCTAAAAAGGAGCATTGGATGCTATCGAACAGTGAACTAGGAATGTGTTTAGTGAGTTACATACTGTTATGTAACAACATTTGCTAAATCACGTACCCTTATGTAGCAACATTTTGCTGAGTTGCGCATTGTTATGTAGCAACATTTTGCTAAATTACATACTGTTACATAACAGTATGTTGGGTTGGGTTGTTTTACTTCTGAGCGGCACTTTTTTGCACACCATGGGCTAAATGGCCAGGTCACATGGACCCCGAAGGCTCAGAGAAGGTTGGGGGAGGGGACCAACTGGAACAGCTGTTGGGAGATAGATGGTAGCCTCCCATCAAGGCCATCCAGCGTGTTCTTTAACGTGCACACGGGGCCACGGCTTAACGTACCATCCGACGGACGGCGGCCTTTCCAAGCCCATCGGTGTCCCCTACTGACCGTGAGCAGGGCGGGGAATTTTGCCAAGCCCATCGGTGTCCCCTACTGACCGTGAGCAGGGCGGGGAATTTTGCGGAGATAAATCTCAACGCTGACCCAGCTGGGACTCGAACCTGGGAACTACAGATTACGAGCCGAACCTGGGAACTACAGATTACGAGCCTGGCGCGCTACCGACTGAGCCACCCCCGCCCCTCATAACAGTATGTAATTCAGCAAATGTTATGTCAGACTTCTGTGGCTAGCAGCTGTTGAAAGGGTATATATTTTTATTTATTTAACAACATTTGATAATTAATTCACATTAAATTAAAAAAAGTATAAAATAAATGAATACCCCCTCAAGCAGCTGCTTGCACAGAGGTCTGATAAGAACATGTCAATTTATACGCCTTAATAGGTCTGCGGGACTTCAGCAAAAAAAAAAACATCCATGCCTTACCCGGGGCTCAAATCTAGGTCCATTTGATAATTATATTTTTTTGATAAATACTTGAAATATAGTACTTTAGGGAATTTTTTTACTTAAAACTAAGATAAAAAATTTATCAATCATTGAAACAGAAACCAGTGTAAAAATAAACTATTTAATATAAAAAAACAATGTTCAATATTCAAGCAATTTTAATATATTAACGTTATCATAATTCTTAAAGATTTTTTTCTTCCAGATTTTGCACACTTTATATTTCAAGTATAAAATATATATTAAAATCTAGTTATCATATGCCACCAATTTTAGTTTACCCGTGGCAACAAGTTAGAATAATAGAAAAGGGAATTTTTAAGTATCCTGATTGTGAATGAGAGGGGCAAGCTGGTAAAAATAAAACCTGTGGCATTTGTGACCAGTTTTATTGAAATGAATGCATGCACACGACAAAGATAAACTTTTTAGTACCATTCTTTGGAGTTTTTTATTTTTAAAGCTATAAAGGCCATTAAGGAAAGTAATACTATTTTATTCTCGACGCTTAAAAAGGCTTAAACTTTTCCTGCAAGGGAATTAATCATGAAAAACACAGAACATTTTCACTTTCCGAGAAAAGTATTCCTTAAAATTTTGCTTCTTTCGAAAAACAAACTTGTGTCTCTGTGTACTAACATAGTCTTCCTTTTAACTTCCACTAATCTGCATAATTCATAAATGTTTCGCACTGTTAGTCTCCTTTTCGGTTTATCTAATTTACAAGTCGGCGGCATAATAATTTCAAAACCGGAATATAAATATCCACACTTGAACATTTCTCTTAGCATGTAAGCTCATCCCGCAACTGCCTCTTCTCATAAAAAAAGCCACAGATAATTTGACGCTACACGCTTCCTAGGTAATATAAATCTATATTACGTAACACACCGTGCAAGAGAGTTTAGCCTCATCGCGAATTAAGCTCGCCTGAAGCCTGCATTTTTACGTAACAAACGAAGCACGTCGTAAACGCCGCCGCTGAATGAGCGAAGTTGCCGGCTGTCCTACGGTGTCGGCTTCCCTTGCCAATAAACGAACGGCGGTAAATGAAGCCAGCTGTTAGAGGGTGAGGATGAACTTCCTGTAGCGGAACAGCGGATTGTTACCTAATCCTGTCGGCCCTTAGGGGTGCGTGTCGAGACGGAAACAGGGGAGGAATGATGATCTCACCACTACGAAACATTTCAGTTTCTTACTTTTCTTCTCTTTAGATATCAGCAGCTATGCAAGATGAACGTTACCTTGCTTATTTTGGTGTTTCATTTGCGTTCATTAAGACAGATCTAAATAAATAAATAAATACCCCTTAAGCAGCTGCTTGCCACAGAGGTCTGACAGGAGCCTATCAGTTTTTATGCCATAGTAGAAGGTCTGAGAGGATGGCAGGACCTCAGCAGAAAAACGACACAAACAGCCATGCCTTACCCGGGGCTCGAACCTTATCACCTCAATAATTAATCCGATTACACGCAAAACCTTAATAAAGGTGTAGCCAACCTAAAGCCACTCGAAAAATATAATATTCTTAAAGAGCATCAGGAGAAATTCTCTACTTAAAAATGAAAACATACATTTCTCATGAGTAGTGAATTGGGAAATATATTTTCGATGAATGAAGAAAATAGATCGATTCGGAAACAAAAATATACATTTTTAATTGGCATCATTAATTGGAAAAATCATTTAGTCGAAGAAAAGTGGAATAAATCAGCCTAATTATGGATTAGTTTAATAAATAAATAATTAAATATATGGATTAGTTTCATGAGTAGAGTTGAACAATCTTCTAACGATTTTCTGGGGAAAATAACGAAACTCAAGTGACCAGAATATTTTCTTTGATTTTTAAGTCTATAAATTCATTGAGTTATTTATTTTTAATCATTTTTCTACCTCTATTTAAACGGTATTTTCTACGATATATAAATATAGTTCTTGATTCTGTTACAAGCGCAATTTTGCAGCCCACATACAATGAGAGAAACAGTGATCATTTCCCAAACTTTCTACACTTCGAACGTTCATCAGCAGAACAATAAGGCCTAGAGGTAAAGCTTTTAAGTTTTCAGATCAGGTTTTTGTGATAAATGAATATAATCTGTAATCCTTTTAAACTTGATTAGTTTAGTGAATAAGTGTGCAGATAGTTCCCGTTATAACGAATCAATTGGTTCCATGCAAGAAAATTAGTTTATTGGTTCCTGACATATTGGGGTGGCTCAATCGAAAGCGCACCAGGTAATGGTCAGGCTCATAACTGCAGTCTCCTGGTTCGAGTCCACTCTGGGCCAGCGTTAAGATTTATCTCTGCAAAACCCCACCCTGTCCTCGTTCAGTAGGGGACACCGATGGGTTTGTAAAGCCCCCCCCCCCCATGGGTCTGATGGGACGTAAAGTCATGGTCCAGTCTGCAGGAGAACCATACCCTGTGCTTGTTAAAGAACACGCTGGATGACCTTGACAAGAAGCTACATCTGCCTCCAAACAGCTTCCCAGGTGGGTTCCCTCTCCCCAATCTTCTCTGAACCCTTGGGGTCCTTGTGACCTGGCCATTTAGTCCATTGTGTGCAAAAAGTACCGCTCGAAAATAAACAGTCCAACCCGTACTACATAATAGCAAAACACAAAGAAAAATCAGTCAAGGTCATATTAATATCAAAATCATTGTGGATGCATTAAATTGTAAGTTAATAAATTAAAAAAATTCTTATTTAAATTCATTCTAAGTTTATTCTCATCGATATCATGACAGTAACTTTCTGAATTTCTTCAAGAATTTTTTCTTTTCCTCCAAGAATCATTGCAACCGGACTCCAAGCCAAGATAAACGTGCTCACGATCTTCCCATATTACACCATTTGCACACATTTCTACGATTTTCATTCACTTCGCACCCAGGCAGATGGTTTTCCTTTTACTTTCACTTTCCACAGCAGCATTTCCTTTTTGTGATTCGTTCTTAATTCTCCTAAAAGTTGTTTCCAATCGCCAAATCACAACAACAAATAAAGCGATCTTATTTCCACTTTATTAAAACGATGGTATAAACTGGAAAGAGACATAAACAATCCCTAGTGAAGATGCACAGAACCGGCCAGGTCTAGCACCTAATGTCCGACCCCGCCTTCTCGTGGTGCAGGCCGTTAGTACCTTTTCAAAAGAGATATTCTCTTTTGGAAGGGAACGGAAGGGGAGGGCTGCCAGTTCAGTATGGCCTACTGATCTGGTCATCTATGGCCACATTTTTCTTTTTTTCAACCCTGCTGAGGAGTGGTCAACTTCACAGGGTCCTGGTGCTGACCATTTATACCTACTAGACTGGACTTGTTTATGGATTTGAGCTTGATTATTGATCCTGGACTTGCTGCACTGGGGGGCCTCTGTTGAGGGAGAATCTGCCGCTGTGTTTTCTGTTTGCTTCTGGGTTGCCAGCCCTAAGTGAATAGAGGCATGGGGTACCTTATATCAGCTGGTGGATAATCCTAATCAGAGGCCATCGCAGGTACCTGAACCTTACCTAGCTAGTTAGGCATCGTCAAGCCTAAACTGGAGTAATGCGTCTCAGGCAGGCCATGTGGCTCTTGAAAAAGTCCACTTGAAAAGGTGGTGCCTGAAGTTCCTACCAGCATCGGTGACTTCAGCCTTTAGCGGAGGAGGAACAGGTCTTTGCCCCATGCCTGTGATCAGGGGGCTGTTTGATATTGTTGGCCCTACCTATCTCAATAAACCTAGTTTCTTTAAAAATCCTACTAATCATTTTCTCTCTTCAGGAACATGGAACGTGAGGACATTACATAGAGATTATTCTCTTGATGTCCTCATGCAGGAATTCCATCGCTATAACCTAGATATTCTAGGCTTGCAAGAGACCAGATGGACAGGTAAAGGTGAGATATTTAAAATAACTTTAAATTTCTCTTTACAGGGAGGGAGGATGGAAAGCATCACCAAGGCGTGGGTCTGCTGCTCAGCAGACATGCTAGTGATGCTCTTCTAGGATATGAGTGCATTAATGAAAGGTTTCTTACAGCAAAATTTCAGACAAGCGTTAAAGACTTGAATGTTATCTGCTGTTATGCCCCCACTGAGGATGAGAAGAATAGATTTTACGGACAACTTCACGATATTTTGAATTCTGTCAAGAAAGGAGATATTACCCTTGTTCTAGGTGACTTCAATGCCAAAGTTGGTACTGACTCTGACCTTTGGGAAGGGGCAATAGGACCTTTTGGTATTGGCAGCTGCAATGGTCAACGTCTCCTACAGGTAAGTAAACTCAATAGTTTCAGAAGAACTAATACTTATTACAAACACCGTGTCATACATAAGTACACATGGGATTCACATGATGGGCTGCATAAGAATACGATTGATTATATATTAATTAACAGCAAATGGGGTAGTTCTGTTAGGACTACCAGGTCATATAGGGAAGCTGAAATTGGATCTGACCATTACCTTGTTAAAAGTGTCTTGCAACTTAAACTTAAATAGTGTTGTGCTAAAGTTAAAAAATTTACCTTTAATACTGAAGCTCTGAAAGACCCAGTTATAGCTAAAGCTTACCATGATAGGTTACTTAATCATTATGACAGTAATGGTTTGCTTACTACTGAAATTGACGAAGAATGGGGGCGTTTTAAACAGGGTTTTTTGGAAACTAACAGTGCTCTTTTAGGAAAAAAGGAACAGAGGAGACAGAATTATTTGAATGATAAGGCACTTGAACTTATTTCAGAAAGAAGGAACTGCAGGAATGTCCTTAATCAATACCCTACTAGTCCTAATAGAAAGCATTACAGAGAGCTTAATAAACGTGTAAAGGATCAGTTAACTACTGATAAGAATCTTTGGCTTGATGGCTTGGCTGAGAAAACTGAGGAAGTAGTTAGGCAGCAAAACAGCAGAGAAGCTGTACCAGATAGTTAATGTTTTATGTGGTAGGAAAGTGACACGCATACAAGGATTGAAGGATAAACAAGGTAAGGTTATAGAAGGGGAGGAATCTGTCATGGCTAGGTGGGTTGAGCATTTCAGTGATGTTCTAAACAATGTGGATAGTTCTATTCCCATTGTTTGAATTGATCATACATGCATTGGTGACTTCAATGTTGTCCCTATAACACAATCTGAAGTTATTTTGGCTGTTTCTAAACTTAAACTTCATAAATCCCCAGCGGTAGATGAAATTACTACAGAAATACTTACAGCTGGGAATGCTTCGGTTACCACTTGGATGACTGAAATTTTGAATATCTTTTATGATAAAGGCATGGTTCCTAAGGATTTTACAAGAGCTATTATTATCCCTATTTTAAAAAATGGTGACGCAGTTCTTGTGATAACTATAGGGGTATCAGCCTACTATCTGTTCCAGGTAAAGTTCTTTCTGTGATTGTGCTTAATAGAATTAAGAATCTGGTTGACAGGCAATTGCGTGATGAGCAATGTGGATTCAGAAGTGGTAGGGGATGTGTGGATCAGATATTTTCACTTAGGCAGATTCTTGAGAAATGTTTAGAGTTTCAGAAACCTTTGGTTGCTAGCTTTGTTGATTTCAAAAAGGCTTTCGACTCTGTTGATCGACATAATTTGTAGTTAATTGTGAGATCATGTGTTATACCAGACAAGTTAGTTAACATAATGAAAGCTCTCTATAATAATACTGAGTCGTGTGTGAGAGTTGGCAAGGTTTGTAGTAATTGGCTTAGCATTACTTCTGGTGTTCGACAAGGGTGAATTTTGTCTCCTTTTCTCTTTAGTTTGTTATTGATTACGTTATGCGAAATTCATTGCAAGGGAAAGATTTTGGCCCTAAATGATCTGGAGGTACTAAAATATCTTATTTAGATTATGCTGATGATTTAGCCCTTTTGGCAAATGATGTTGATGAGATGAACTCTTTCATTAGGGCTGTTGATGAAACTGGTAGTAGAGTAGGTTTGGTTATAAACAGAGAGAAAACTAAAGTGATGAAAATTGGTCAGGCAGGCTGTGATTCAGTTAATCTGAATGGTTGCAGTCTTGAGCAGGTGTCACAGTTTAATTATCTTGGGAGCTATGTAACAGATACTGGTGATGTGCGGCATGAGATTAACAGATGAATA
Source organism: Ryuthela nishihirai (assembly GCA_038380435.1). Lineage (NCBI taxonomy): Eukaryota > Metazoa > Arthropoda > Arachnida > Araneae > Heptathelidae > Ryuthela > Ryuthela nishihirai. Next base: position 6,841,125 of record JAWZYU010000004.1, read on the forward strand.
GGTATTGCTGCCGGGACTTTTAAGAATCTATGGAGATTGTGGAGAAATAGGCGTATACACCTAAAGACTAAAATTAGACTGTATAATAGTTTGGTTCTTTCTAGGGTTAGTTATGGTAGTGAAACTTGGACACTTTGTAAACAAGAGGAAACTAGATGCTTTTGATTCCAGATGCTTACGCAATATCTTGGGCATTAGGTGGTTCAACTTTGTAACTAATGATGAGGTTAGGCAAATGAGTTTGCAACCTCCTTTAAGCAGCATATTGTACAGAGAGAGACTCCGTTGGTTTGGCCATGTTGCCCGTATGAGTAATTATAGATTGGCGAATAGGGTTATGAACAGTGTGCCTAGAGGCTTCAGAAGGAGGGGGAGACCTAGGATGCGGTGGGCAGACAATGTCAAACAGGACCTTGTTAGAATTGGTGTGCATTGGCCGGATGCAGCAGATGTAGCTCAGTACAGACTTGCTTGGAGAATTAAACTGCACGGTGTGGTTGGACTTCCGTAGTCCATGGCTGCTTGATGATGATGAAAACGAGGTAGAGCAACTGACTGGCGAGTCACCTAAATTAGGTTCGCGCTCGCCAAAGTCATAGTATCTGTGTAGAGAGAGGCAAGTGGTTAACGAATGGTGGGATGAATGCGTGCTCTGTAGGAATTTTAATTTTGTTAAAAAACGGAGAAGTGTCATTAAGTAAAATAATTCGTTACAGTAAGAATTCGCTACGCAACAACTACCTCTATAATTTTGTTGGTTGTTTTACCTCGGAGCAGCTTTTTTTTCCACATAATGGGCTAAATGGCCAGGTCACAAGGACTCCAAGGGCTCAGAGAAGGTTGGAGGAGAGGACTCACTGGAAAGCTGTTGTGAGACAGATGGTAGCCTCCCGTCAAGGCCATCCAGTGTGTTCTTTAACGTGCACAGGGTATGTCTCTCCCGCACACGAGGCCACGGCTTAACGTACCATCCGACGGACGGCTATTTTTCTAAGCCCATCGGTGTCCCCTACTGACCGTGGGCAGGGCGGAGAATTTTGCGGAGATAAATCTCAACGCTGACCCAGCTGGGACTCGAACCTGGGAACTACAGATTACGAGCCTGGCGCGCTACCGACTGAGGCACCCCCGCCCCAGGTAGAACTAGGAGTTTTGCGGAGATAAATCTCAACTCTGGCCCAGGTGGGACTCGAACTTTGGAACTTCAGATTACGATCATGGTTTCAACCGATAGACCCCCCCCCCCCTTGTCGAGGTTATTCTTTAATATTGACCCTTTATATATCGCATTTATTATTTACAATTTCCGCACTAATACTCAGATAAAATTCTAGTAAAGTCTACTATTTAAGCACACGCATTTAATCAAACATTTGAGGTAATTTAAAAATTTTGAAATAAACTTTCAGAAAATAAAAATCGAACGTTGATTTTTCTTCGGAGGATATGGGGCATTCAGCAACTAAGGCTATGATAAAATCAAAGACATTCACCTGTCGAACAATTCTTAAATCTGGAAATATTTACCGGTTTATGTAAAAAATTTGTTTCCATTTAAATATGAAAAAAAAAAAAGCATACAACTTTAAATAATGAGCAGCGCTACAAAATACTTGTCAACACAATCACCAGATAAACACATTAGCATCTTCTTGAAACCTTGCACATATAAGTGCTGTTATTGCACTGTTAACTGTTCATTTAACCTCAGTTGATTCACGTCGTCTTCCGCTGTTCATGAAGCTGCTTTTCCAACCATATTCTCCCTAGCATGCGGTTCGCCTCTTCCGTATGCTTAAGACTGATCTTTGTGGAAGCAGTGTATGAAGTCATCTTCAAAGCCCTTGGGTTTCCATCATTGGTACACAGGGACTTCAAGAAACGTTCAATGTATCAACCACCGTTTCCAACGCTTTTTTATCCACTAGATACAATTAGGTGACAGCTAGACATTGCCACCCTTAGCATATACCACTTGCTCTCAAGAGCCATGGGGCGGGAGTGGCTCAGTTGGTAGCGCGCCAAGCTCGTAATCTGTAGTTCCCAGGTTCGAGTCCCAGCTGTAAAGGCCACCGTCCGTCGGATGGGACATTAAGCCGTGGCCCCGTGTGCGGGAGAGCCATACCCTGTGCACGTTAAAGAACACGCTGGATGACTTTGAAGGTTGAAGGGAGGCTACCATCTGTCTCCCAACAGCCGTTCCAGTGTGTCCCCTCCTCCAACCTTCTCTGAGCCTTCGAGGTCCTTGTGAACTGGCCATTTAGCCCATGGTGTGCAAAAAAAAAAGTGCCGCTCAGAGGTAAAACAACCCAACAAATCGCACATATCTTTACATGCTTTTAGAAAGCTTATTCGGAACGAATTCCAAAGAGCTTGAATGCATTTCCTATATCTTCCAGGGATCACTGTTATGTTAAATGTTGCAATTGCTTTTAAAATCCATTTTTGTTTCTATGCTTATTGAGTTGTTTTAATCGTGAACTGCACTTTTTTGTGCAATGAATTAAATCGTCAGGACATAAGACCCTGAAGAACTCTGAGAAGGTTGGGAGAAGGGTTGGGTTGTTTTACCTCTGAGCGTCAGTTTTTTGCACACAATGGGCTAAATGGTCAGGTCACAAGGACCCCGACGGCTCAGACAAAGAAGATGGAGGGAAAGGAACCCATTAGAACAGCTGTTATGAGACAGGTAGTAGCCTCCCGTTAATGCCATCCAGCGTTTCTTCAAGAGCACACAGAGTACGGCCCTCCCGCACAAAGGGGTACGACCCTCCCGCACAGCTTTACATTCCAACCGACTATTCACATCCGAAATGCTCCTAGGGAGAATATGGTTGGATACATCCGTCCCATCCGACTAAATATAAGAAGGCCTTTCCATGGGAGAAAGGAAACCCACTGGGGAATTATTAGGAGACAGATTGAAGCTTCCGGTCAAGGTCATCCAGCAAGGCCTTTCCGGTCAAGGCCATCCATTAACATGCAAGTGTATGGCTTTATGTCCCATATGAAGGACAGTGGCCTTTCCAAGCTCATAGGTGTCCCTATTCTTTAGCGACTGTTCAAATCCCTACCCTGCTTATATGGCTAGGTACCTAGAGCCAAGGACGCATCTCCATGCAGATCCAATATCAAAAGTTCAGTAAAGAGACTGAGCTTTGCTACATCATGTCTCGACCAACCCGCACTCGTGATTTCATTCATCCATTAACTGATGTTATCTTAAGACAATGACATTCAACAGTAGAATTACCCAACATGAAGTAACCCAACAGACAACTCGGAGCAATTGCTTTCATCTATGTTAAATTTTTGCATTTTCATTATTATGTTCTCAACAGAATAGAAGTGTTTCTAAATCAATTTCCCCGATTCCTTTTTTTTACAATTCCATCTCAGTGAGTACCACTTCCTTTTAGCAATAAAGCCACATCACCAACCAGTATTTGAATTAAAAGTCCTTGTTCCTTGTCGTGTACATCAAACAATGGCATATTTTTCGAATTATTTTCCACGATAGAGGCAGATTTTTCTGCGACTTCCCATCCACTCCATCAATTGTTCCTGCATTTGTTCACTTTGCCCATGCCCCTCCAAAAATAATTTTGCTTTTATCACGGTCTTCATTATTTCTTTCCTCTTACATCACTCACAAATAAAGTTGGAATCAACTTCGAAATTTATGAATTGTGGTTTCTCTATGTCTTCCTTCCTGTTGCTTTTTAACTCTTTCAGTTCAAATTGTATTGGAAGCATTGCGTTTATGAGCCATAATTTTATATTGGCACCTTTAAACGAACAACGTTAATAAACACATTTGTTGAAAAAACGACTAAATGAGATAAAAGCAACAATATTAATAAGATATAATATCAGCAAAAAGGCTACTCAAAGGACTTACTTTTCGTGAGATGCACAAAAGAGAACTACAACTAGAACAATGGTTCCAAAAATAGCACAGAAAAAGGTTATAGCACCCTTTACCCTTTCTCTAATGCCTCTTAACTCCTTCTAAACTTCATGGAAATTTTAAAACATTTTGCCCTGTGAAACACTATTTGGAGTAATATTTACCCAAATAGACACAACCCAGGAGACAAGGTTACAGTATATAAATATTTACGGGTATTCCATTATTTATTTGCGTAATTTAGCCCTACTTGGTGTACTGGTTTGCATTCGACTGATGACACTTTCCGAATTATACTTTTGTCTTTCATTCCTCCCGAGGGGGCAAAGAGGGAAATTTTCTCTGCTGACACCATTCAGATCCATCCTGCCATGAGCTGAGAATCTTTCCGTTTATATTTATTGTTCGTTTAAAAATACAAATCCGCAGCATAATTTCTGATTCAAATAATTTGGGTTGTTTTACCTCTGAGCGGCCCTTTTTTTACACACCATGGGCTAAATGGCCAGGTCACATGGACCCCGAAGGCTGAGAGAAGGTTGGGGAAGGGGACCCACTGGAACAGCTGTTGGGAGACAGATGGTAGCCTCCCGTCAAGGCCATCCAGCGTATTCTTTAACGTGCACAGGATATGGCTGTCCCGCACACGGGGCCGCGGCTTAACGTCCCATCCGACGGACGGCGGCCTTTCCAAGCCCATCGGTATCCCCTACTGACCGTGGGCAGGGCGGAGAATTTTGCGTAGATAAATCTCAAAGCTGACTTAGCTGGGACTGGAACCTGGGAACTGGATTACGAGCCTGGCATGCTACCGACTGAGCCACCTCCCCCCCCCCCCCCCCCCCCTTGCCAGAGAGGTCTGACAGGAGCCTGTCAGTTTATATGTCATAGTAGAAGGTCTGAGAGGTTGGCAGGGCACCAGAAGAAAAACGACACATACATCCATGCCTTACCCGGGGCTGGAACCCTTAGATTAGTAGCCAAGCGCGCTAACTACTCGGCCACGGGAAGAGTTATTTATGTATAAAATGCTTTAAAACTATTTTAAAACCGCAAAGTACAGTAACCTCCAGTGAAAAATGGAATGTTAGTTTTCAAAAGCAAAAAAAAAAACGTTTTAAGTTTTCATCTTTAGCGCCCCTGATGGGAAAAATTCAAACTAATGAAAACTTCAGAAACGTGCGAATGCTGATATTTTATTAATACCTATAAACCCGGAATTTGAAATTTATCTATTAAAACAAATCAATTTCTCTAGTCCCTGGAAGGGCGGGGGTTGGCTCAATCGATAGCTCTGCCAGAGTTTAGATTTATCTCCGTTAAACCTTTCACCCTGCCCTCGGGTTGTTTTACCTCTGAGCTGCACTTTTTTGCACACCATGGGCTAAATGGCCAGGTCACATGGACCCCGAAGGCTCAGAAAAGGTTGGGGAAGGGGACCCACTGGAACAGCTGTTGGGAGACAGATGGTAGCCTCCCGTCAAGGCCATCCAGCGTGTTCTTTAACGTGCACAGGGTAAGACTCTCCCTCATATGGGGCCACGGCTTAACGTCCCATCCGACGGACGGTTGCCTTTCCAAGCGCATCGGTGTCCCCTACTGACCGTGGGCAGGGCGGGGAATTTTTGCGGAAGCTTTTAGTAGAGGCACAAGGAAGTATCACGATGCAGCACACACACACACCAATGTAAGGTTTTTTACATTTTATAGCTTTTGATTTTTCAAAAGCAACAGAAGCAATCGCAAGTCGAAAGTGTTTGATTTTCTTGGCGAGCATCATGCAGTAAAATCCGGGAAGAGAAGATTTGGATCGAAGCCAAAATGGCCAGACGTAGTCACCCACTGACCTACAGAGAAGGAGGTTGCCAATATGACGGTAACATTTACGTCTAGGAAAAAGATATTTTTTTTTGTCTCTACACTTGTAAAATATTTCGGTTATAAATTGGCCGGCTTTTAATGCAATAAAAAATGACAATCAGAAGGTAACTTAGACGCATATTTTTTTTCGAAAAGCATTTAACCATTTCCGCTCTCATTCGTCGACATATAAGTCATAATGAAATTAATGAACTCAATTTTATATTGGGAAAGAAGCGCAATTGAATATTACTCTTTACATTAAGGTTTTGCGTTGAAAACTTACTCTTAAAAGGGAGTGGGGGTGGCTCAGTCGGTAGCGCGCCAGACTCGTAATCTGCAGATCCCAGGTTAGAGTCTCAGCTGGGTCAGCGTTGAGATTTATCTCCGCAAAATTCCCTGCCCTGCCCACGGTCAGTAGGGGACACCGCTGGGCTTGGAAAGGCCGCCGTCCGTCGGATGGGACGTTAAGCCGTGGCCCCGTGTGCAGGAGAGCCATACCCTGTACACATTAAAGAACACACTGGATGGCCTTGACGGGAGGCTACCATCTGTCTCCCAACAGCTGTTCCAGTGGGTCCCCTCCCCCAACCTTCTCTGAGCCTTCGGGGTCCGTGTGACCTGGCCATTTAGCCCATGGTGTGCAAAAAAGTGCCGCTCAGAGGTAAAACAACCCAACCCAACTTGCTCTTAAAAGAAAAAAAAAACCAGATTGGTTCTTTGACTACGTCAATTCATCGCAGTGATAGGATTTTATTGACTTTCTACATGTGTGCTCAAAGGAATTATTTCATTTTGACTTTGTGAGGTAAAACATGCGTTAAAAGAATTTCTCTCAGATAATAATTAAACTTGAGTAACAAATATTGTTTCAATCATTTAATAAAATATGCATTTTAAAAGTTTGCTTAATGATTATTTCAATATTATGCAATTTGAAATTATTTTTATGAAAGATAAATTATTGTTAAATATTCCAGTTTCCGTCTCTTTAAATACTTAGCGAATATTGTTGAAAATAGAGTTTATACAAGTTTGATTATATGATCTTTAAATTATCTTCAGTCATATTTTTCCATTATATGCATATTTTAAAAGTTATAGTTATATTCCAAGTTCAATTCCCATTGAGATATAATATAGAAATTCTCTAGTTTGGTAGGCTCTAGGTAAATTGTTCGAATGAAAAGTATTTCGAAAGTCAATTTTCGAATAGCATCATTTTGGAGTGATCATTTTCTCAAAAACGGCGAGTTTAAAAAGAAATATTACATACATATTGCGTAAGAGATATTTTTTAGAAATAAAATGATTTTTGGGTTGGATAAGTATTGACGATTGAGTATTCCCAATCCGAAATCCGTAACTTCGCTCTCACAGCAAGGCAGCTCTTTGGGATAGGATTATGACTTGCTGTTTGAGACAGTCCATAAATAACGTGACCGCCTCAATTTACGGGGGCGGCTCAGTCGGTAGCGCGCCAGGCTCGTAATCTGTAGTTCCCTGGTTCGAGTCCCAGCTGGGTCAGCGTTGAGATTTATCTCCGCAAAATTCCCCCGCCCTGCCCACGGTCAGTAGGGGATACCGATGGGCTTGGAAAGGCCGCCGTCCTCGGATGGGACGTTAAGCCGTGACCCCGTGTGCGGGAGAGCCATACCCTGTGCACGTTAAAGAACACGCTGGATGGCCTTGACGGGAAGCTACCATCTGTCTCCCAACAGCTGTTTCAGTGGGTCCCCTCCCCCAACCTTCTCTGAGCCTTCGGGGTCCATGTGACCTGGCCATTTAGCCCATGGTGTGCAAAAAAGTGCCGCTCAGAGGTAAAACAACCCAACCCTCAATTTATGACTACGTGATCTCCCTAATGCAAAAATTTCCGCATCTTTCTTGCAAAAGGACAGTTAAAAGAGGGAGATTCCCTACGGGAATTCTATAAGGGTGAATAGCATTTTTTAATTTCACCCCCAGAAAGGGTTTTAAAAGAAACACTTTGTTAATGAGGCAAATGACACTATAGGAATTATTAAGAAAGGCCAACCAACATAATGTTTCTTCTTCATCCCTTTAAAATCCAGTTCTTGGTCCATCAATCTCTTTCGATGTTCCTTCCCAAGATGGTAAATAAATGCATTTACATTCTTTGTTGCATTTATATTAATTTTTTTTATGTCAAATAAAAAGATATTTTTCTAAAAGTCTGATTTTTTTTTTTTTCATTTTTCCTCAACTCCACCATATTATGCATTCCAAAATCCGAAACATTCTTGCTCCAAAGCATTTCGGATTAGGTATACTCATCCTGCATTCGCGTTTAAAAACTTTTTTCCACTTAAAATACCACCATCTTGTAAAAAAAAAAAAACCTATGTTACAAGTACAAAAGTCTTAATAAATTTTTTCTTGAAATTCAAAATTTTTTTTGGTGGAGTGGCATTGTTAAGCTGCCAAGGGGCACTAGTGACTGATTATTGTTGATTTTTTCGGTCAGGTTTTATGATTACTGAATTAAAAAATTTAGGTAAGTATTGGATGTAACTTTTCATCATTTACTTTTGCTTCAACTTTTGTGAATTATGTGTCAATCTGATGTTTAAAAATTTGAATTTTGTTGTTCCGAACATTAGCATCATGACAGCGACGATTTGCCCTTTTACACCCGGGGGGGTGGGTGGGTGGGGGAAAGAGCAACTGTTTTCTTCTAAGACAATTTTCGAACAATTTACTTAAAAACTACCAAAATGGAGAATTGCTACCTCAATGAGAATCTACTTGGAAGCTCTAACTTCTAAAATATGCATTTAAATTTAACAAAAAATATGACTTAAGATAAATTAAAGATCATAAATTTGTTTAAATCTCTCTTTTCAGCAATATTCATTAAGTGTTTAAAGTTATGGATGTGGAATAGTTAACAATAAATTACTTATAAAACTAAACTTTTAAGTAATTTTATGATTAAGAAAGAACTTCTAAGGGGTTTATTTTACATTTAAGGTTAAATAATTTTTTTTCTATAAATAATTTCAATAACAATTACGAACGATTATTTCATAACTCTGTAAATAAATATTGAGTCGTTATTAATTGTTATATTTAACTAACAAAAGTTTATATTTTTCGGGTTGGGTTGTTTTACCCCTGAGCGGCACTTTTGTACACAGTGGGCTAAATGGCCAGAGCATAAAGACCACAAGGACTCGCAGAGATTGGGGAAAGTGGACTCACTGGAACAGCTGTTAGGAGACAGATGGTAGCCTCCCGTCAAGGCCATCTAGCGTGTTCTTTAACGGGAACATAGTAATGCTCTCCCGCACACGGAGCTACGACTTAATGTCCTATCCAATGGACGGCGGCCTTTTCAAGCTCATCGTCGCCTCCTTTCTGACCGAAAAGAGGGTGGAGTTTTAGCGGAGATAAATCTCATCACTGGCCCAGCAGGGACTCGAATCTGGGAACTGAAGTTTACGAGCCTCTCGCGCTACCTACTCTAGTTTGGTAGGCTCTGGGTAAATTGTTCGAATGTAAAGTATTTCGAAAGTCAATTTTCGAATAGCATCATTTTGGAGTGATCATTTTCTCAAAAACGGAGATTTGGGTTGGGTTGTTTTACCTCTGAGCGACACTTTTTTGCACACCATGGGCTAAATGGCCAGGTCACATGGACCCCGAAGGCTCAGAGAAGGTTGGGTGAGGGGACCCACTGGAACAGCTGTTGGGGGACAGATGGTAGTCTCCCGTCAAGGCCATCCAGCGTGTTCTTTAACGTGCACAGGGTATGTCTCTCCCGCACACGGGGCCACGGCTTAACGTCCCATCCGACGGACGGCGGCCTTTCCAAGCCCATCAGTGTCCCCTACTGACCGTGGGCAGGGCGGGGAATTTTGCGGAGATAAATCTCAACGCTGACCCAGCTGGGACTCGAACCTGGGAACTACAGATTACGAGCCTGGCGCGCTACCAACTGAGCCACCCACGCCCCCAAAAACGGAGAGTTAAAAAATAAAAAAAAAAAAATAAAAAAAATATTACATACGTATTGCGTAAGAACAATGAACTTAACGGTCGAATCACAAAGACTAGGTCTCAGAGTTATATAAGTTCAAGGAAATAACAGGACAACAATTAGAAGACAAAAAAAAATCCACCCATTAAGACCGTCCAGCGTGTGACTACATTGCACATGGAGTCGCAGCTTAACGTCCCTCTCATCGGACGGTGATCTTTCCATGCCCGTCAGTGCATACTTTTCTACCAAGGGCAAACCTAGCACAAGAAGAAAAATTTGAATGGAACCATTTTTCTTAAAAATCTCTTAACGGCAAGCTCCCCTAATTATCGCCATAAGGTCTATAATATCAGGACCAATAGCCTGGATGGGAATTGCTGAAATATAATGCTTCAACTCAATAATTCGAACTATCCAGTCACTATGCAAGAGCAGGCGACAATGTGGAAAACCTTTGAATTCAAGGATATCAAATAGAACAGCACACGAGAACGATTTTTTTTTATTATAACACTTTTTTTAAGTTCAAGATGACGTAAAATGACGCAAAATGTGATTTTTGCAAAATTAAAATTCTATTTGCATTGAGAATACGCCATAAAGCCGACGAAATTACAAGTTTATTTACATCTATTAAAGTTCTCGGTAGCCAAGTAATACATCTTTAACAAGCTTAACACTCTAAACGAAGTGAATCAGTGGAAGTTCATGTATTTGCAACCATATTTTCTGAATGCGTCAGTGTTCAGATATGCACTACGGTGCATTATTATTACAGAAGAACTTCAGTAAAGTTCTCATAAAGAAGAATGGGATCATTTTCAAAAGACGATAGATTGGAACCAGTATGTCATTCTATATTCAGCATTTCAACAGAAACAGCAAGTGCACGATACATTTCATAAATTTTCTCACACGTTTAGATGATTAATCAAACACAATAGGCTTAATTAGTTCACATTTTCTCTGCCTTCAAAACCAGAAGATCTGTAATGAATGGCATATCGTACCCCTGAAGTGTAAGATTATCAAAAAGATTCTTTCATCTCTGAGCGGCTCTTTTTCGTCCACAGAGGGTTAAATGGCCAGGTCACAAGGACCCCAAAGGCTCAGAAGGTTGGGGGGGGGAGTAGACCCACTTCACAGCTGTTAGGAGACAGATGGTAGCCTCCCATCAAGGCCATCCAGCGTGTTCTTGTAACGTGCACGGAGTATGGCTTTCTCCCATACATGGAGCCACGACTTAACGTCCCATCCGGCGGACGGCGGCCTTTCCAAGGACATCGGTGTCTCCTACTGACCGTGGGCAGGGCGGGGAGTTTTGTGCAGATAAATCTCAACGCTGACCCAGCTGGGACTCGAACCTGGGGACTGCAGATTACGAGCCTGGCGCGCCGGTAGTGGCTCAGTCGGTAGACTGAGCCATTCGCGTTCACAGTAGGTAAATGGCCAGATCAGAAGGACCCCAAAGGCTCAGAAAAGGTTGAGGGAAGGGAATCCGCTGGGCACGTGAGGGGAAAGAAGCCTGTCGTCAAGACCATCTAGCATCATAGAATCTTTAAAGCGCAAAATGTATGGTTCAATGGAAGACGAGACCACGGCTCAACGCCACCATTAGAAGGACGGTTGCCTTTCAAAGCCTATCGGTGTCCCTTTTCTCGCTGATGCTAGACAGACATTTTTTATCGTCATTTCAACGCTTAATCGAAGCAGAAAAAGCATTAATAAAAAATTGACTGATACAGGTAATGCGTCTTTGAAATTCAACAACAATTACTCGACCGATTCTTCATATAAAAAGTACAGTTTAACAATTACCACTGAGTATATCAGAGCTCATTGAATACATTTACTAATTCATTCGCTGCTGCAATAGAGAGGCTTATGAATAAGCACAATATCGCTCGATTTAAGAATTAGTTACAGTCGATACAGCAATTTCCGCTGATGCATCTCACCTCTGGTTGAGAGGAGGCGAAATCATTTTCACGGCCTAGGGAATTTTACCGTTGGCTGCCAGATCGATCATACCATCCTTGCATAACAATCAGGTTCGCAAGCTATTATAGAGATCACAGAAAAGGCAACATCCGATATGACGTCACCTCCCCACGCACGCTCACAACCGGAAGTCAAGGACCGCGGCTAGCAGGGTAATGTTTTATTTTCTGAACCTTGCTGTGACGAATTTCCTGGCCACGTCAAAGCGCAGAACAGGAGCACGAGCCTAGATCCTTTGTTAGATTCTCTTCCACGATTATCACTTTCTGTTTATACAGAAACTTCGCTCTCCCAATGGCTCATGCGTTATTCATCAGGCTACAGCGACTAATGTTCATTTGCATTTTGTTTTACTAAGAACTGCGATCATAGGTGTAGCAGCAAAAATTTCCTTTTCAATCTTGTCTTTGAAGAGGTGTGCTTTATTAAAATTTTTATTCTCTTTTCATAGCTTTCGATGATAATCTTCAATTTGGAAGCTATCTCCTTGTGAATAATGCTGACGGAGACTTCAAGATAGGAGGAGCGCTTTCCAAGACAATTTTCGAAGCGGAATAATTAATTTTGCCTATTTGATGTTTCTTTCCATATATTAGGAAACTTGAAACGTTTCAGTTAGTTTCTACATGTTTTTTTATAACGTTTATTGATTTAAGGGTTGGGTTGTTTTACCTCTGAGCGGCACTTTTCTGCACACCATGGGCTAAATGGCTAGGTCACATGGACCCGAAGGCTCAGAGAAGGTTGGGGGAGGGGACCCACTGGAACAGCTGTTGGGAGACAGATGGTAGCCTCCCGTCAAGGCCATCCAGCGTGTTCTTTAACGTGCACAAGGTATGGCTCTTCCGCACACGGGACCACGGCTTAACGTCCCATCCGACGGGCGGCGGCCTTTCCAAGCCCATCGGTGTCCCCTACTGACCGTGGGCAGGGCGGGGAATTTTGCGGAGATAAATCTCAACCCTGACCCAGCTGGGACTCGAACCTGGGAACTACAGATTACGAGTCTGGCGCGCTACCGACTAAGCCACCCCCGCCCCTTATTGATTTAAGAGTAAATTTAGTTCTTTTTATTAAAGTAAACTGCTACTAGTAACAAAAACTTTTTTATAGTGTAGGTCCTGCCATCCTCTCAGATCTTCTACTTTGGCATATAAACTGACAGACTCCTGTCAGACCTCTGTGGCAAGCAGCTGCTTGAGGGGGTATTTATTTATTTCTGTGCCGTCCCGTGGCCGAGTGGTTAGCGCGCTTGGCTACTGATCTACGGGACCTGGGTTCGAGCCCCGGGTAAGGCATTGATGTTCGTGTTGTTTTCTGCTGAGGTCCTGCTATCCTCTCAGATCTTCTACTGTGGCATATAAACTGACAGGCTCCTGTCAGACCTCTGTGGCAAGCAGCTGCTTGAACAGTAAAAAAATACCTGGCCCAGAGAAATAAAAAGAACGAATTCTTTTACACCGAAGAGACGAAACATTATGACCATCGAATCTTTTTGCATATCGAAGCAACTGCAGGTAAAGACAGCGCGTGGTGAAGGTCATGAAAGGGTATAAATAACACCTGATACTGACTCTGTTGATCAGTGTTATTCTTGTCCTTCAGATGGGAAAGGCAGCGGATTTAAGCGAGTTTGGGAAATGCCAAATTGTAATGGCCAGAGAATTTCCGAGATTACAAGGCTTGTGGGGTCTCATGGTCAGCTGTGGTTAGTACCTTCAAAAAGTAGTCCGAGGAGGGAAAAACCACGAACCGCCAGCAAGGTGTGGGCAGACCATGACTCATCGATGATAGAGGTGAGTGAAAGCTATCAGGGTATGCTTGATGTCCTCATGCAGGAATTCCAGCGCTATAACCTAGATATTCTAGGCTTGCAAGAGACCAGATGGACAGGTAAAGGTGAGATACTTAAAAATAACTTTAAATTTCTCTTTACAGGGAGGGAGGATGGAAAGCATCACCAAGGCGTGGGTCTGCTGCTCAGCAGACATGCTAGTGATGCTCTTCTAGGATATGAGTGCATTAATGAAAGGTTTCTTACAGCAAAATTTCGGACAAGCATTAAAAACTTGAATGTTATCTGCTGTTATGCCCCCACTGAGGATGCTGATGAGAAGGATAGGTTTTACGGACAACTTCAGGACATTTTGAATTCTGTCAAGAAAGGAGATATTACCCTTGTTCTTGGTGACTTCAATGCTAAAGTTGGTACCGACTCTGACCTTTGGGGAGGAGTAATAGGTCCTTTTGGTATTGGTAGCTGCAATGGCAATGGGCAACGTCTCCTAAAGGTAAGTAAACTCAATGGTTTCAGAATAACTAACACATATTACAAACACCGCGACATACATAAGTACACATGGGTTTCACCTGATGGGTTGCATAGAAATATGATTGATTACATATTAATTAACAGCAAATGGGCTAGTATTGTTAGAAATACTAGGGCATATAGGGGAGCTGAAATTGGATCTGACCATTACCTTGTTAAAAGTGTCTTGCAACTTAAACTTAAAAAGTGTTGTGCTAGAGTTAAAAAATTTACCTTTAATACTGAAGCTCTGAATGACCCAGTTATAGCTAAAGCTTACCATGATAGGTTACTTAGTCATTATGACGGTCATGGTTTGCTTAATACTGAAGTTGAGGAAGAATGGGGCCATTTTAAACAGGCTTTTTTGGAAACTAACAGTACTCTTTTAGGAAAAAAGGAGCAGAGGAGGCAGAATTATTTAAGTGACAAGGCAATTGAGCTTATTTCAGAAAGAAGGAATTGCAGGAATGTCCTTAATCAGTACCCTACTAGTCCTAATAGAAAAGATTACAGAGAGCTTAATAAACGTGTAAAGGATCAGTTAGCTACTGATAAAAATCTTTGGCTTGATAGCTTGGCTGACAAAGCTGAGGAAGCGGTTAGGCAGCACAACAGCAGAGAGCTGTACCAGATAGTTAATGTTTTATGTGGTAGAAAACGGACAGGCATACAAGGATTGAAGGATAAACAAGGTAAGGTTATAGAAGGTGAGGATTCTCTCATGGCTAGGTGGGCTGAGCATTTCAGTGATGTTTTAAACAATGTGGTTAGTTTTACTCCCATTGTTTGTAATGATGATAGATGCATTGGCAGCTTTAATGTTGGCCCTATAACACAATCTGAAGTTAGTTTGGCTATCTCTAAACTGAAACTTCATAAATCCCCAGGGGTAGATGAAATTACTACAGAAATGCTCAGAGCTGGGAATGTTTTGGTTATCACTTGGATGACTGAAATTTTGAATAACTTTTATGATAAAGGCATGGTTCCTAAAGATTTTACCAGAGCTATTATTATCCCTATTTTCAAAAAAGGTGATCGCAGTTCTTGTGATAACTATAGGGGTATCAGCCTACTCTCTGTTCCAGGTAAAGTTCTTTCCATGATTGTGCTTAATAGAATTAAGAATCTGGTTGACAGGCAATTGCGTGATGAGCAATGTGGATTCAGAAGTGGTAGGGGATGTGTAGATCAGATATTTTCACTTAGGCAGATTCTTGAGAAATGTTTAGAGTTTCAGAAACCTTTGGTTGCTAGCTTTGTTGATTTCAAAAAGGCTTTCGACTCTGTTGATCGTCATAATTTGTGGTTGATTGTCTGGTATACCATATGATCTCACAAGTTAGTTAACATAATGAAAGCTCTCTATAATAACACTGAGTCATGTGTGAGAGTTGGTAAGTCTTGTAGCAATTGGTTTAGCATTACTTCTGGTGTTCGACAAGGGTGCATTTTGTCTCCTTTTCTCTTTAGTTTGGTTATTGATTATGTTATGCGAAATTCACTTCAAGGGAAAGCTTTTGGCCTTAAATAGGCTGGAGATACGAAAATTTCTGATTTAGATTATGCTGATGATTTAGCCCTTTTGGCAAATGATGTTGATGAGATGAACTCTTTCATTCGAACTGTTGATGAGACTGGGAGTACAGTAGGTTTGGTTATAAACAGAGAGAAAACTAAAGTGATGAAAATTGGTCAGGCAGGTTGTGATTCAGTTAATCTGAATGGTTGCAGTCTTGAGCAGGTGTCACAGTTTAATTATCTTGGGAGCTATGTAACTGATACTGGTGATGTGCGGCATGAGATTAACAGACGAATAGGTATTGCTGCCGGAACTTTTAAGAATCTATGGAGATTGTGGAGAAATAGGCGTATACACCTAAAGACTAAAATTAGACTGTATAATAGTTTGGTTCTTTCTAGGGTTAGTTATGGTAGTGAAACTTGGACGCTGTGTAAACAAGATAACAGGAAACTAGATGCTTTTGATTCTAGATGCTTACGCAGTATCTTGGGTATTAGGTGGTTTAACTTTGTAACTAATGATGAGGTTAGGCGAAGGAGTCTGCAACCTCCTTTAAGCAGCATATTGTGCAGAGAGAGACTCCGCTGGTTTGGCCATGTTGCCCGTATGGATAATTATAGATTGGCGAATAGGGTTATGAACAGTGTGCCTAGAGGCTTCAGATGGAGGGGGAGACCTAGGATGCGGTGGGCAGACAATGTCAAACAGGACCTTGTTAGAATTGGTGTGCAGTGGCCGGATGCAGCAGATGTAGCTCAGGACAGATATGCTTGGAGAAGTAAACTGCGTGGTCTGGTTGGACCTCCGTAGCCCATGGCTGCTTGAGGATGATGATGATGATGATGGTAGGAGCCAACCGAAGGGATACTCTATCGTAACTTACCCATAATTTGAATGCTGGTGACAGGAGTAATGTGTCACAACACACAGTACATCGAACCCTGCTGAGAATGGGGTTGCATAGCTGCAGGCCACCCCGAGTGCCCATGCTAACCTCGGTTCACCGTCGAAAGCACCTACAATCGGCACGCAAACATCAAAACTGAACCTTGAATGAGTGGAAGAAGGTCGTCTGGTCCGTTTCCTGTTGCACCATGTGGGCCGCCCGGTAGGTGTGCACCGTTTACCCGAGGAAGTGTTGTCACCAGGATGCACCAGTGGACGAAAACAAGCCAGTGGAGGAAGTGTAATGCTTTGAGCAATGTTCTGCTGGGAAACCCTGGGTCCAGTCATTCATGTGAAGGAAACTATGACGTCTACCACCTACCTAAACATCATTGGAGACTAGGTACATCCTTTCATGACAACGGTATATCCCACTAGTAGTGCCTTCTTTCAGCAGGATAATGCGCCATGCCACACTGCCCGGATTGTTCGAGAATGGTTCGCACAGCATGAGGAAGACTTCCAGGTATTGCCCTGTCCTCCAAATTCTCCAAACATCAATCTAGCATCTGTGGTTTGTGTTGAAACTGCATATCTGATCTGCGGTGGCTCAACCACGTAATTTACAAGAGTTGAAGGATCTGCTGGTAACGTGTTGGTAGCAAATACCACAAGACACCTTTAGAAATCTTATAGCGTCTATACCTCGTCGGGTAAGAGCTGTTTTGGCAGCACGTGGAGAACCAACATCATATTAGGTAGGTCGTCTTAATGTTTTGGCTGTTCGGTGTATTTCATTAAGGGAAAAAATAACTTTCAGAGCTTTTTAAGGACAAATGAGACTAAAGTTAACACTGAATAGATAAGACAGATGGAAGTCTCCCGTCAAGGCCATCCAGTGTGTAACGTGCACAGGGTATAGTTCTCTCGCACAAGTAGCCACGGCTTAACATCCTATCAGATGGACGGAGACTTTTCCAAGGTCATCGGTGTCCCTTTTCTGATCGAGAGTAGAACGAGGGTTCGAGTCATTCTTCGGATTAATAGAATTATAAACTCAAGACGGTCCTGGTCGTCTTACACACGGAATCGTGCATATGTATTACATTTCCTGGATCTGTCTTGTTTTCTGTTTTCTGATCTGATCTTTCCTGTCTTCAAACTTTTAAATTTTTAATCTAGATCTCTTCATTACGATGGAAGTAATTTCAAACAAGTTTTTTTCGGACACCCCGATATTGACAAAAGAGTGAGATTTTACATGTTTTATCAGTAGGATGCCAAATTCGTCGTTCCAAACTTCTAAATAAAGTTTTTTAGGTAAAAAAGAGTAAAAATATCGAAAGTTTACTCAATTTTTAAAAAATTTACATTCTGATTTCAAACAGTAGTCAGTGGTTTGCACTTTGGAAGAAGGAATATTACAAAGCAATATTTCGGTGTTTTTTGGCAGTTCGTCTAACGATTTTTTTTTTCATTTGCTCTTTTCGAGAATTGGTATAAACAAAGCATGCTCAACGATTCAGATTCCGTAATTTAAGATATTGAACAAATATTTTCAGAAATAAAGTCTTATATTGATTTCATTCAACTCGTTAACTTTAGCCTTATTTGTCCTTAAAAAGCTCGGAAGGTTATCTTTTCCTTAATGAAATATAAGAATTCATTCTTTTTGTTTTTCAGGGCAGGCATGTGCAGCATGTTGGTTACGAACACCGTGCGGCTTGATGGTTTTAGCGCATTTATTTCTGAGTAGCACTTTTGTGCACCCACTGGGATAAATGGCCAGGTTATAATAACCCGAAAGTTGGAAACTGGGTAATGGATTTGTTAATGCACACAATGAGCTAAATGGGTAGGTCACAAGGACCCCGAGGGCTCATAAGGTTGGGGGATTGGGTTGTTTTATCTCTGAGAGGCACTTTTTTGCACACCATGGGTTAAATGGCCAGGTCACATGGACCCCGAAGGCTTTTCAAATTCAAATTTATTTTCAGTAAGTATTATCTATAATTATTTTACATATAAAATCCCACTAAGCCGAAGCTTATCAGTGGGAATGTACATATATGGTTTTACAGATATGATCTAGATTACATCAGTAGTACAAAAAATAAGGAGAGAACAAAAAAGAATGAATGAAAAAGAAAACCGACAAAATGATGAAAATTTCCAAATAAAAACAGTTTTTCATCAATCATTGAAATAATTTTTCTTTAACATCACAATTTTTTTTTAAGTTAACTATTTCTCTAGGAAGCAGGTTAAATAGGTAGGGAATTTGATATTCTTTGGAATTTCGTCCGTAATTATTATAAAATTTTGGTTGTTTCAAAAAAACCCATAGCCTGTTTTCTAGAAAACTTATTGTGGCAAATATTTTGTTTATAGGTATCATCAAAGAAGTTATTGATAACAGAAACAAACACATATGAACTTTCAATAGGTAAAATTTTAAAGAAACTGAATATATCATCTTTCCTTGTAAGGGAATATTTAACTTCTGAATTACACAATCTTTTTAGCAGATTAAATTTTATTCTTTTAATTTTATTTAATTCTGTCTTATAGGCTGTTCCATAAACTGTTATCCCATAACTAATTTTAGATTGAAAAAGTGCTTTATATACTAAAACAGTTATCTGTGTATCAACAAACAAGTTTCCTAATTTAAAATGCTACAAATCGTAGTTTTGAACACATCCAATCAATATGTTTATTCCATTTCATTTTCGAATTCATTTTCAAGCCTAGGTAAATTATTTCGTTTACTTCTTCTATTTTAGGACAATTGCATATACCAGGTGATAAACAATCCAGCATAGTACAACTTATTCGATGCTTAGTAATTCTTCTATTAAGTGTAAGTTGTTGAGAACCAATACACATAAATTTAGTTTTTTTTCTCGTTTTAACTCAGTTTGTTAAGAGCAAACCATTTAACTGCTTTATTAAAATGATTTTGTAGATTGCAAATAGCGTATTCTAAATCAGAGTGGAAGTTGATTAGCACTGTATCATCAGCATACATATATAATTTAATATCGAAATTAATATTAGCCAAATCATTTATGTATATTTGGAATAGCATAGGGCCGAGAATAGATCCTTGTGGAACTCCAAAATTGATCTGAAATTTATCGCTAAAATTATCATTTATTTTCATAACTATTTCTCTATGTAATAAGTAGCTTTTAAACCATTCAAAAATATTCCCTCTTATACCAAGTAAATATAATTTCTGTAGCAAGATATCAATGTCAACTGAATCAAATGCTGTAAGTCCATAAATACCGCAACGCATTTCTTTTCTATATTTAAATTAATATTTATATTATTAATAAGATCTTCCAAAAGACTTTGCGTTCCCATACCTTTACGGAACCCAAATTGCTGACTTGACAGAAAATTTATTTCATTCAAATAATTTGGCAAGCGATCTCCAACGTATTTTTCCATTATCTTATCAAAAATTGTTAATAGAGTGATTGGTTGGGGGGAGGGGACCCACTGGAACAGCTGTTGGGAGACAGATGGCAGCCTCCCGTCAAGGCCATCCAGCGTGTTCTTTAACGTGCACAGGGTACGACTCTCCCGCACACGGGGCCACGGCTTTACATCCCATGCGACGGATGGCGGTATTTCAAGCCCATCGGTGTCCCCTACTGACCGTGGGCAGGGCGGGGAGTTTTGCGGAGATAAGTCTCAACGCTAACCCAACTGGGACTCGAACCTGATAACTACAGATTATGAGCCTGGTGCGCTACCGACTGAGTCACCCCAGCCTCTAGGTTAGGGGGAGAAGACCTACTGTAGAGAATACATTTGCCTGGATGTATTATGAAATTATAATGTATTATGAAAATGGGGAAAAAATAATAAATTCCTACCAAGCTTTCTGTAAGACAGAAAAATTAAGATCTTTTCTCTAACATGGATCATCGATAGCTTTCGCTCTGATGTTTACTATCCCGAAAAATTTCAGACCAACTATGGCGAAATTACTTTGTACATATTTCAGGCAACCTGAACTTAGAACACTCTACCGAGGGATATTCTTTAATTATTAAGCAAAATTCAAAAACTATCACTACTAATATTAGAATATTGAAAGGTTTGGCTGACATCCTCGCCCACTTCCTTCATTCAGGCATTGTGACATCCTCGCCCACTTCCTTCTTTGATGTTTCACTGAATTATTCGTCATTTTCTTTTTACTGTTCAATCCTCAAATGTCACTCTCTCTGCTTTTCTTTTTTTTTCCTTTTTTCATACAGTTCTCCTCCTACTTTATCCCAGGTTCGAGTCCC
The DNA here is from genome assembly GCA_038380435.1 of Ryuthela nishihirai. NCBI lineage: Eukaryota > Metazoa > Arthropoda > Arachnida > Araneae > Heptathelidae > Ryuthela > Ryuthela nishihirai. The sequence goes on from JAWZYU010000004.1 coordinate 6,861,936, forward strand.
AGCTGGGTCAGCGTTGAGATTTATCTCCGCAAAAATACCCGCCCTGCCCACGGTCAGTAGGGGACACCGATGGGCTTGGAAAGGCCGACGTCCGTCGGATGAGACGTTAAGCCGTGCCCACGTGTGCGGGAGAGCCATACCCTGTGCACGTTAAAGAACACACTGGATGGCTTGGGTTGTTTTACCTCTGAGCGGCACTTTTTTGCACACCATGGGCTAAATGGCCAGGTCATATGGACCCCGAAGGTTCAGAGAAGGTTGGGGGAGGGGACCCACTGGAACAGCTATTGGGAGACAGATGGTAGCCCCCCGTCAAGGCCATCCAGCGAGTTCTTTAACGTGCACAGGTATGTCTCTCCCGTACACGGGGCCACGACTTAACGTCCCATTCTAAGGACGGCGGCCTTTCCAAGCCCATCGGTGTCCCCTACTGACCGTGGGTAGGGCGGGGAAATTTGCGGAGATAAATCTCAACGCTGACCCAGCTGGGACTCGAACCTGGGAACTACAGATTACGAGCCTAGCGCACTACCGACTGAGCCACACCAGCCCCACACTGGATGGCCTTGACGGGAGGCTACCATATGGCTTTACGTCCCGTCCGACGGACGGCGGCCTTTCCAAACTCATCGGTGTCCCCTGCTGACCGTGGACAGGGCGGGGAATTTTGCGGAGATAAATCGCAACGCTGATCCAGCTGGGACTCAGAAAGGAGCATCTATGGAATAGTGAAGACCGTCGGATGGAACGTAAAGCCGTTGTGCTGTGCGCAGAAGAGCCATACCTGTTGCATTCTAAAGAACAAGCTAGATGGCCTTGACGGGAGGCTGCCATCTATCTTCTAACAGCTGTCCTTTCCCCAACTTTCTCTAAACCTTTGGAATCCTTGTGATCTCATCATTTATGCCACTGTGTGCAATAATTTGTCTATGAGAGGTAAAAACGTCCCAAAAACTTTTCAAGAAATGCTTTTATGCAAAGATGAGTTTCGCCGATGAGTGGGATTCGAACCCACGCCTCCCAGTTACTCTATGCACTAAGCTATCACCAATGTTCAGGTCACAAGGACCCCGGCTAATCACCAATGTTTGTGGATAAATGCCAGAGCTAGTGATAGCTCAGTGGTTAGAGGAACTGGGAGGCGTGGGTTCGAATCCCACTCATCAGCAGAATCATTTTTTCTACAAAAATATTTCTTGGATTTTATGTCAACAGGTTGGGTTGAGTTGCTTTATCTCTCAGCGGCACTTTTTTGCACACCATGGGCTAAATGGCCAGGTCACATGGACCCCGAAGGCTCAGAGAAGGTTGGGGAAGGGGACCCACTGGAACAGCTGTTGGGAGACAGATGGTAGCCTCCCGTCAAGGCCATCCAGCGTGTTCTTTAACGTGCACAGGGTATGGCTCTCCCGCACACGTGGCCACGGCTTAACGTCCCATCCGACGGACGGCGGCCTTTCCAAGCCCATCGGTGTCCCCTACTGACCGTGGGCAGGGCGGGGAATTTTGCGGAGATATATGCCAACAGGTAATCTGTGTATTATTATTGATTAATTCCAAAAATTATTTTTGAATATTTTTTCTTGCTTTGTTATCGTTCCAAATGTACTGGTGACATGAAGCCACTTGAACATATTAAATATCCTTTAATATTTATATGTATTTAGTCTTTACCTTATCACCGAATAAATCATTATTTATTAAAGCAGAATGTTTCCCACGATATCTCTATCTTCATTTGTCCATGATGAAATCATTATCGATATTCTAAATGCCTGTTCCAACTGTATTATCGTGATGTAGATAATTTGTCTGAAAATGAGTCTTATGTTGAAACAAGCAGAATACTTTCCCTTTAATCCCTGAATGTCCTTTGACTTCTGGAATTATCTTTGTTTTTATAAGAGGTGATGAAATGACTGCCAGCATTTAATCAAGACATGTAAGGGATTATCTAGAGTTCGGACGAAAAAAAAAATTAATATTAGAGGTTTGGGTTGTTTTACTTCTGAGCGGCATTTTTTTCACATAACTTTCTAAATGGTCAGGTCACAAGGACCCCGAGTGCTAAGAGAAGGCTGAGAGAGGGGGCCCACTGGACAGCTTCTGGGACAGATGGTAGTCTACCGTCAAGGCCATCCAGCGTGTTCTTTAACGTGCAAGGCTGTATGGGCTCTTCCTCACACGGAACCACGGCTTTATGTTCCATCCGACGGACGGTGGCGTTACCAAGCGCATTGGAGTCCTTTAATGAATTTATTGAGATTTTATACTAACCTTAGCCGACAGTAAAAAAAAATATCCGATGATCATGATAAAATCGCAGTCTGCCAAATGCAAAGTTAAATCATTCGACGAATAACTCCGTGCGCAGTAGACTTGCGCATTAAATAACAGCTCAATGCGCTGATAGAAGGTTGGGATGCTTCACCTCTGAGAGGCACTTTTTTTACACAATGGGCTAAATGGCTAGGTCACAAAAACTCCAACAGCTCAGAAGAGGTTGTGAAGACGGTTGGAGAACAGTTTCCACAAGACAGCTGTTAGGATACAGACGGAAACCTCGCAAGGGCCATCAAGCGTGTTCCTTAAAATGCACAGGAAATGGTTCTGCGTACGAGGCCACGGCTTAACATCCCATCTGATGGACGGCGACCTTTCCAAGTCCATCGGTGTCTTATTTCTGATCCAAGACAGGGAGGGAGGTGGGGAGGGAGGAGCTCGTGGAGATAAATCTTGACGCTGGCTCAGATGGGACTCGAACCTAAAGACTGCAGACCATTTTCTAGAAACACGAATAAACATCACACAAAATAGAAGTTTTTTTTTCTCCTTTTTTTAATTTCTTTGGCCAAAAAATTTGTTTCCCCTCCAACATTCTCTGCCAGACACAAACGTTCTTTCATAAGCTCTTCCTCTAAATACCGCAACATCAATTAAAAGGTAACATATCTGCTTCAAATGAAAGCATATGCATAGCATGGTACAGTAGCCAGTTGGGAAAATGATTGCGGAGTCCTAAAAAGAATATTAGAAGTCAGCAGACCGATAGTTGGGTTGTTTTACCTCTGAGCGGCCTTTTTTTGCACACCATAGGCTAAATGGCCAGGTCACAAGGACCCAGAAGGCTCAGAGAAGGTTGGGGGAGGGGACCCACTGGAACAGCTGTTGGGAGACAGATGGTAGCCTCCAGTCAAGGCCATCCAGTGTGTTCTTTAACTGCACGGGGTATGGCTCTCCCTTACACGGAACCACGGCTTAAAGTCCAATCCGACGGACGGTGGTCTTTCCAAGCCCATCGGTGTCCCCTACTGACCGTGGGCAGGAAGTTTTGCGAAGTCTCAACGCCGAATCAGCTGGGACTCGAAACTGGGAACTACAGATTTCGAGCCTGGCCCGCTACCGACAGCCACCCCCGTCCCCGACCGATAGTTGCAACAACGTGCGCAAATCTTAACTTTTTTTTCTCTTTAATTTACCAAGGTTGCTAAAAAGATCCAATTTGCTCCCTTTTTTAAAAAAACAGTGGTTTATTTGTTATAACACAAAAGTGTTTTAGGTGCATATAAGCATAAATTATCAATCGCTGACTTGAGAAAAATACCTAAAAAACATTTCTTTTGAAAATATATAAACTGATTGGGCATTAATTATTATATACATCTACCTAATAACCTGTTGCTCCATCTTTTTCCCTCACAACAGCCTCCAGACGTCTAGTAAGGACTCAATGAGGTGTTGAAAACACAGAGGTGGTATTGCCTATCTTAGAGCATCCACAGTTGGCGGGCTCAAACAGATCTTTCCAATTGGTCCCACAAATTCTCAATGGGGTTGGGTTGTTTTACCTCTGAGCGGCACTCTTTTGCACACCATGGGCTAAATGGCCAGTTCACATGGACCCCGAAGGCTCAGAGAAGGTTGGGGGAGGGGACCCACTGGAAGAGCTGTTGGGAGACAGATGGTAGCCTCCCGTCAAGGCCATCCAGCGTGTTCTTTAACGTGCACAGGGTATGGCTCTCCCGCATAAGAGGTCACGGCTTAACGTCCCATCCGACGGACGGCGGCCTTTCCAAGCCCATCGGTGTCCCCTACTGACCGTGGGCAGGGCGGGGAATTTTGCGGAGATAAATCTCAACGCTGACCCAGCTGGGACTCGAACCTGGGAACTACAGATTACGAGCCTGGCGCGCTACCGACTGAGCCACCCCCGCCCCCTTCATATGGCGAGTTGGTCGTATATGGAACTATCTCCTGATGTTGTGTTGTCCCCAACTTTGTGTATTTTCAGACATCGACTAAATACAGTCGACTTAACAAAAGTTAAATATTTTAGAAATTTGGCTATGTGTGTAATTATATGTTCTTAAAATATTAACCATAGTGTAAAAACCACAACAAGTGTTAATCACATTGTAAATATTTTTCTGTATTTGATGTCTTGAGTGGTGTTAGTGTATATTTTTATACCTTACTCTCGATAAATAAATAAATAAATAAGTAAAATTCCGTCCCAGTGGGAAAAGGGAGCTTAGTTTGAGGAAATTTTCCTAATTAAAAAGTCTGAAATAAATAAGGGTTGATATTTTTTAACATTGTTTCCTCTTCGGGCATACTTTAGTTGAATTCAGGCTCCGATTTAGAAAAAAAAAAGGTGAAGTGGAGCTAAGAACGCAATCGAACATGAAAAAAGTAAAAAGGCGAGGGGGGATGAGAGACTGATTTCAACTGTAGCAGAACCTATTCCCCTCCGTATTTACAGGTATTTAAAAGATTTTCGTGAAAAAATGCATGAAGTAGCGCAAGTTTAATAATATCTTTGAATCTATCGTCCTTACTAAAATTCTTAACGTGTGTGGGGGGAGGGGTGCATGCCCCCTTGCGGCCCCCCTCATCTCGATCCAACATTGAGTATTATGAATATATTTGCATGATTGCTGCATTCGTAAACTGCGCTCCTCACTGAAAAGCACGACCTAAATATTTCTGTTCTGAAACGGAGATATATTTTTCACCCCCACCCCCACCTCGAAAAATACTCTGCTAACACGCACGGATGCCTTCTCTGATTCTACTAAGTTCTCCCTCTAGACGAATGTTGTCGACAGACTAGGTTGGGTTGTTTTACCTCTGAGCTGCACTTTTTTGCACACCATGGGCTAAATGGCCAGGTCACAAGGACCCCGAAGGCTCAGAGAAGGTTGGGGGAGGCGACCCACTGGAACAGCTGTTGGGAGACAGATGGTAGCCTCCCGTCAAGGTCATCCAGTGTGTTCTTTACCGTGCACAAGGTATGGCTCTCCCGTACACGGGCCCACGGTTTAACGTCCCATCCGACGGACGGCGACCTTTCCAAGCCCATCGGTGTCCCCTACTGACCATGGGAGGGCGGGGAATTTTGCGGAGTTAAATCTCAACGCTGACCCAGCTGGGACTCGGGACTGGCGTGCTACCATTGAGCCACTCCCGCCCCATCGACAGGCTGTTGGCAGACTTAAGCGGCAAATGCACTTTGGAAAAATTTTGATTTCTAATAACTTGTTCTGTTCTAAGCAAGAGAGAAACAGCAAAAGAATTCCACCTTTGTGTGACATTAGCAATGAAACTAAACGTTAGAATATAAAAGAGACTTCAAATACTTTCCTTTTTAACTTGCAAATGTAAAGGGCGAAGAAACGCTTATGAATAAACGAAAGGTCAGACTAATCAGGCCACCGTTTACTATATTTAGTTCAACTATAATGGTGGTGGCGTGTGACGTAGTGGACAATAATGATGCGTGTTTAATTTCATATGTGGTGATATACAGCTCACTACAAAGGCAATTTGTTTTATGGTTTTTCAGCTTTTGCATGCAAACATCGCTATTTGTCCATTAAACAAGTTTAGTGACAGCAATGGCATTTGGTTCGAAAAAAAATGAAATATTTTTCCTTCCATTCGTAGTACAGCATTTCGACAGGAATTTTGGATTTTTTTTCACATAGAGAAAGAACATCAAAGGATAAAAAGATTGGCGAAGTTTGTCCGGAACATCTTACCTGGTTCATTCTGTGGCAGAAGCTGCATCGATGTAAATAATATTAAGTTAAAGCCGGTTTGGACTATTTTACCTCTGAGTGGCACTCTTTTGCACACAGTGGACTAAATGGTTAAGTCACAAGAATCCCAATGGTTCAGGGTTGGGTTGTTTTACCTCTGAGCGGCACTTTTTTGCACACCATGGGCTAAATGGCCAGGTCACAAGGACCCCGAAGGCTCAGAGAAGGTTGGGAGAGGGGACCCACTGGAACAGCTGTTGGGAGACAGATGGTAGCCTCCGGTCAAGGCCATCCAGAGTGTTCTTTAACGTGCACAGGGTATGGCTCTCCCGCACACGGGGCAGCGGCTTAACGTCCCATCCGACGGACGGCGGCCTTTCCAAGCCCATCGGTGTCCCCTATTGACCGTGGGCAGGGCGGAGAATTTTGCGGAGATAAATCTCAACGCTGACCCAGCTGGGACTCGAACCTGGGAACTGCAGATTACGAGCCTGGCGCGCTACCGACTGAGCCACCCCCGCCCCCAAGGGTTCAGGGAAAGTAGTAGAAGGGAATCTACTAGAGAGATGTAAGAAGAGAGATGGTATGCTTTCTTTAAGGTCATCTTTAAGGTCATCCATCATGTTCCTTTAAGACCCATAGGATGTGACTCTCCTGCACTTGGGTCACGGCTTAACGTCCCATCCGACGGATAATGGCTGGCCTTTCCAAATCCATCAATGTGCCCTTTCTCACAGAGGGCAGCGTGAGGATTAGCGGAGAAAATTTAACACAGGTACAGTCGCTCAAAAAAGTATCCGAACACTACGGTTGATTACAGAATTCAGAAAAAATATCTGGCAACGATTTCTAAAAAAATCGTTGCCAGATATTTTTTCTGAATTCTGTAGTCAACCATAGTGTTCGGATACTTTTTTGAGTTGGGTTGGGTTGTTTTACCTCTGAGCGGCACTTTTTTGCACACCATGGGCTAAATGGCCAGGTCACATGGACCCCGAAGGCTCAGAGAAGGTTGGGAAAGGGGACCCACTGGAACAGCTGTTGGGAGACAGATGGTAGCCTCCCGTCAAGGCCATCCAGCGTGTTCTTTAACGTGCACAGGGTATGGCTCTCCCGCACACGGGGCCACGGCTTAACGTCCCATCCGACGGACGGCGGCCTTTCCAAGCCCATCGGTGTCCCCTCCTGACCGTGGGCAGGGCGGGGAATTTTGCGGAGATAAATCTCAACGCTGACCCAGCTGGGACTCGAACCTGGGAACTACAGATTACGAGCCTGGCGCGCTACCGACTGAGCCACCCCCGCCCCACTTTTTTGAGCGATTGTACAATTGGGACTGGAACCTGGGAAGAATAGATTACGAGCCTGGTGCGCTACGGACCGAGCCTTCTTTGATTAAGATGGCTCCTATTAGCCAACATGTAAGGGGCTATGGAAGAATATTCATGTCAAGTCAATAGAACACAGATCGATTGGTTAAGGAACAAAAGTTACAGGAAGTAGCAGGATTTGGGTAGCTTTACTTCTGAGCGGCACTTTTTTTGCACACAATGGGCTAAATGGCCAGGTCACAAGGACCCCATAGGCTCAGAGAAGGTTGGGGGGAGGAGACTCAGTGGATAGTTCTTAGAAGACAGTGTAGTCTATTGTCAAGGCCATCCAGCGTGTTTTTTAACGTGCACATGGTATGGCTCTTCCTTACAAAAGGTAACGGCCTTACGTTCCATCCGACGGATTCCCCGCCCTGCCCACGGTCAGGGGCAGGCGATGGGCTTGGAGAGGCCACAGTCCGTCGGATGGGATGTTAAGCCGTGGCCCCCTGTGCGGGAGAGCCATATCCTGTGCATGTTAAAGAACACGCTGGATGGCCTTGACGGGAGGCTACCATCTGTCTCCCAACAGCTGTTCCAGTGGGTCCCCTCCTCCAACCTTCTCTGAGCCTTCGGGGTCCTTGTGACCTGGCCATTTAGCCCATGGTGTGCAAAAAAGTGCCGCTCAGAGGTAAAACAACCCAACCCATCCGACGACCAGCGGCCTCAGTGTCTCCTTCTGACCGAGACAAGGGTGGGAAGTTTTGTGGAGTCAAATCTCAATAATGGCTCAACAGGGATTTGAACCTGGAAACTCTAGATTACAAGTCTGGCGCTCTACTGGCCTAGCTACCCCACTCCGGAAGTAGGAGGAATAGCAGCCCCTTCTTCATTAAGTTCGAAAATTTAAAATACGCTATATTAATTTTACGACTTTGAAGTCAGCTGCTTATTGTATTTTCGAATACCAGAAAAACTGAATTCCCAGTAGCAAAATCCTTTCCCATTACTAGATATCCCAAACGTTCTTTGCTAGCTCGCTGAGAATTCTTATTTCGTCGCAAATTTTATAAAGTTTCAGTTCCATTACGAAGAGTTGGGGGTTGTTTTTCCTTTTACGAACGAAAAGTTGGGGGCACTTTTTTTGCACATCATGGGCTAATAAGGCTCAGAGAAGGTTGGGGGAGGGAACCCACTGGAACAGCTATTGGGAGACAGATGGTAGTCTCTCGTCAAAGCTATCGATCTGTTCTTTAACGTGCACAGGGTGTGGCTCTCCCGCACACGGAGCCACGGCTTAACGTCCCATCCGACGGACGGCGGCCTTTCCAAGTCCATCGGTGTCCCCTACTGACCGTGGGCAGGGCGGGGAATTTTGCGGAGATAAATTTAAGCTGATTCAGCTGGGACTCGAACCTGGGAAATACAAATCACGAGCCTGGCGTGCTACCGACTGAGCCCCCCCCCCCCCCCAATTACGAAGAAGAATGTTCAAAGTATCCATTGCTTTATATAACCCCGGCTTGCAAATAACACCGAATTTCTCATTGGGGCCACGTCAAGCCTTGTTTCTCTTGTTTGTTTTGGTAAATGTTTGGAACGAATTCGAGGCAAATTTTTAAAAACAACAGGGAACTTTTTTAAAAGACCTAAAAAATATAAATAGCTGAAATTTTGTGAGTGAGAAGTGCGATGTGGTAAGTAAATAGCAAAAATATGAAACCCAAATAAAAGTTCAACGAATAGGAAATAGTTTACATTTTCTATATTGTCAAAAATTATAACTTATCGTTTGGAGTCTTATTCTTCCATTTTTTTTTGCAACTAAGGTTAATTACTCAGCTTAAGTTGTCCTAAGTATTGGATTGGATTGTTTTACCTCTGAGCGGCACTTTTTTGCACACCATGGGCTAAATGGCCAGGTCACATGGACCCCGAAGGCTCAGAGAAGGTTGGAGGGGACCCACTGGAACAGCTGTTGGGAGACAGATGGTAGCCTCCCGTCAAGGCCATCCAGCGTGTTCTTTAACGTGCACAGGGATGGCTCTCCCGCACACGGGGCCACGGCTTAACGTCCCATCCGACGGACGGCGGCCTTTCCAAGACCATCGGTGTCCCTTACTGAATTGAGAGGGCAGGGCGGGGAATTTTGCGGAGATAAATCTCAACGCTGACCCAGCTGGGACTCGAACCTGGGAACTACAGATTACGAGCCTGGCGCGCTACCGACTGAGCCACCCCCGCCCCAACATCCAGCTGTATTTTCACATTCTTATTAAGCGAAATTATCATTGGACTGACATTTGGTATTTGGGCATTGTAGGTAAGAGTTAAAATATAATTTAAATAATTTGGATATTTGTATAAAACAGAAACAGTAAAAATTGTTAGTTATTAAATATAATTCATGCTAAAAAGAGTTCTTTATTTCGATTAAGATTAAATAGCAAGCGTTAATTCATAGAAGAAAAAGGGATGTAGTTCAAAAATCTTTTGAGGATCGCATTATGTGCAATTTCCCAGGATTCGGGGTCGCCTACAGGCAGTTTTTCAACGATTTGAGGGTCGTATTCTATTCAATTTTCCAACGATTCGAGGATAGCACTATATCTAATATCCAACATTTGAAGGTCGTATTATATACCATATCCCAACGATTAAGTATCGCACTATATGCAATCTCCAAATATTGTGGATCGTGCTCTATGCAATTTCCAACGATTTGAAGTTCGCATCATATGGAATTTTTTTTTTTCTTTTTTTTGATTTGAGGATCTCGCTGTATGAATTTTTTTTTAACGATTTTGGGGTCGCAAAATACGAAATTTCCCAACAAATTGAGGGTCGCACCATATGCAATTGACAACAATTGAGGATCGCGCTATATAATTTTTTGCGTTTTGAGAGTCGCACACAACTTGAAATTTCCGAGGAATTGAGGGTGACAGTCATTAAATTTTCGAAGGAATTGAAGGTCGCAGTCATTCAGTTTTCCAACGAATTGAGAGTCGCATTACATTCAGTTTTCCAACGAATTGAGGGTCGCAGTCATTGTTTTACAACGAATCGAGGGTCGCACTCATTTAGTTTTCCAATGAATTGAGAGTCGCATTACATTCAGTTTTCCAACGAATTGAGAGTCGCACTACATTCAGTTTTCCAACGAATTGAGAGTCGCACTACATTCAGTTTTCCAACGAATTGAGAGTCGCACTACTTTCAGTTTTCCAACGAATTGAGTGCCAGTCATTCAGTTTTCCAACAAATTGAGGGTCGCATCATTCAGTTTTCCAACGAATTGAGGGTCGCAGTCATTCATTTTTCCAACGAATTGAGTGTCGCATTACATTCAGTTTTCCAACGAATTGAGGTAGCACCGATTCAGTTCTCCAACGAATTGAGTGTCACAGTCATTCAGTTTTCCAACGAATTGAGGGTCGCAGTCATTCAGTTTTCCAACGAATTGAGGGTCGCAGTCATTCAGTTTTCCAACGAATTGAGGGTCGCAGTCATTCAGTTTCCCAACGAATTGAGGGTCGCAGTCATTCAGTTTCCCAACGAATTGAGGGTCGCAGTCATTCAGTTTCCCAACGAATTGAGGGTCGCAGTCATTCAGTTTTCCAACGGATTGGGGGTCGCAGTCATTCAGTTTTCCAACATTCCATTCAGTTTTCGATCATGCTATATGCAATTTCCGACGATTTGAAGATCTCGCTATATGTATTTTCAAAAGATTCGATGACGCAAGAAACAGCACCATATCTTTCTATAAGCGTTTCTGCCATCAATATGTCCTTTCAATGACATCTTGCCAAGAACTGCAGTCATGTGCTTTCGTTTTGCCCTCCTTTATGGTCAGCACTAGAGATGCTGTAAAAAAAAAAGATCATCTTTGGCATGAAGGACATTTACTATTGGCCGAAGCGAGTGGTAAAAACAAGTGGAGGCTGACTCTGGCAGATAAAGGATGGAGGATGCGGAAGAGAGGCGACACAACGGAAGTCTGCAACTGACGGATCGGTGAGACAGCAGACGGGGGAAAACGAGCCTAGTGGAGGGGGGGGGGATGAAACAATAACGCTCGTTGATGCTTTAAATCAACATTTCGCAAGTAACAGCGGCACGTGTGAATCGAGTGAGATGAAAGAATTAATATTCTATTTTTTACGGGTTGAGTTGTTTTACCTCCGAGCGACACTTTTTTGCACACCATGGGCTAAAAGCCAGGTCACAAGGACCCCGAAGGCTCAGAGAAGGTTGGGGAAGGGTATCAATTGGAACAACTATTGGGAGACAGATGGTACCTCCTGTCAAGGCCATCCAGCGTGTTCTTTAACGTTGTTTTGGGTTGTTTTACCTCTGAGCGGCACTTTTTTGCACATCATGGGCTAAATGGCCAGGTCACATGGACCCCGAAGGCTCAGAGAAGGTTGAGGGAGGGGACCCACTGGAACAGCTGTTGGGAGACAGATGGTAGCCTCCCGTCAAGTCCATCCAGCGTGTTCTTTAACGTGCACAGTGTATGACTCTCCCGCACACGGAATCATGGCTTAAAGTCCAATCCGACGAACGGCGGCCTTTCCAAGCCCATCGTGTCTGCTTACAGACAACAAAGTTAAAACATTAACCCTTGTTTGTAAACAATCTAACAAAAAGCAAGGTAATGTAAGTAACAGCTGGGTTGGGTTGTTTTACCTCTGAGCTGCATTTTTTTGCACACCATGGGCTAAATGGCCAGGTCACATGGACCCCGAAGGCTCAGAGAAGGTTGGGGGAGGGGACCCACTGGAACAGCTTTTGGGAGACAGATGGTAGCCTCCCGTCAAGTCCATCCAGCGTGTTCTTTAACGTGCACAGGGTATGGCTCTCCCGCACACGGGGCCACTACTTAACGTCCCATCCGACATACGGCGGCCTTTCCAAGCCCATCGGTGTCCCCTACTGACTGTGGACAGGGCTAGGAGTTTTGCGGAGATAAATTTCAACGCTGACCCAGCTGGGACTCGAACCTGGGAGCTACAGATTACGAGCCTGGCGCACTACCGACTGAGCCACCCCCACTCCTAGTCAGATGGGCCTATTTACCCATGTCGCACTTGACTTTGCTTTCCACATGTTTTATGGACTTTATAGGACTTCGTAGTCATGTAGAGTACTGACGTCAGTAAGGAATTTTGCATTCCTTGGCATGTTTCATTGGTACTTCTCTCACGACGCAATGCTCATAATAATATGGCCAGACAGTGTAATTAGGAAACTTTTGTTTTTGGGGTTCGTGTGTGTGTGGGGGGGGGAGTGATTTAGGCACTGATTTTCAGTAGGCATTCATTTGGGCATCATCACAACTCCCAGCTTATCCTTTTCACAACACTGTAATTTCATTGCTATGAAGTCCAACTGTGCCGTGCACATGATTTTGAAATGCTACAGCAAGTGTAACACAAGCACCCTTCTAAAAGCACCCATCGCATACATTCGGCCCATTCTAGAATACCCATATCCGATATGTTCCTCTTACCATGTATGTGATATTGAAACTGTTGAAAAAGCCCGAAGATCTTTTACAAGAAAAACTATTGGGCTTTCGCAACAAATAATATCAAAAGAGATTAAATGAACTATCACTGCACGCTCTGGAATGGAGACGACTTGAGTATGATTTAATCACATGCTACAAAATCATCCATGGACTTTTCTACTTTAATCCTGAACAACTTTTCTTTCTCATAGTCAGTAGCAGAGTTGGGTTGTTTTACCTCTGAGCTGCATTTTTTTGCACACCATGGTCTAAATGGCCAGGTCACATGGACCCCCAAGGCTCAGAGAAGGTTGGGGGAGGGGACCCACTGGAACAGCTGTTGGGAGACAGATGGTAGCCTCCCGTCAAGGCCATCCAGCGTGTTCTTTAACGTGCACAGGGTATGGCTCTCCCGTACATGGGGCCACGGTTAACGTCCCATCCGACGGACGGCTGCCTTTCCAAGCCCATCGGTGTCCCCTACTGACCGTGGGCAGGGCGGCGAATTTTGCGGAGATAAATCTCAACGCTGACCCAGCTGGGCGCGCTACCGACTGAGCCACCCAGCCCTCAAGTCAGTAGCAGAACTAGACAACATTCGCTGTGTACTGACATACCATTCGCAAGAGATTCCAAATACCATTTATTTGTAGAGTAGGAAGAGAATGGAATGATCTTCCAGAGGACGAAGTCATCTCTCTTACCATAGCCGTTTTTAAAAAGCATTTACGAAGCATGGACTTATTTAAAACTTAAAACATGTAAATATCTTAAATGCTATATTTGTCTTCATCTCAATATTGCCAAAGGATTCATTTATCTGCAATCCATTTTCTTATATGTGATGATGTTCATAATCATTGACTCATTTAATGTTTTTAATGCTTTATATATGTTTGTTAATTCTCCTAAATGGAGTCTGTAAATGATATTAACCTTCCATTTATTACTATTATACAGACTTTAGTCGTCAATAAATTTTGGAAAGCTCGAGGGGGCTGGGCAGAAATAACGCAACTGCCCACTCTAAGTTGGAATTTTTGATTGAGGAGCATATCATAATCTTAAATCACTACCATCGCTAATAAAAACTAGAAAAAAAATCATGTTTCTTATTCCTCGATATAATTATCGAACCTGTTACTTGGGCAGCCAAGTTTAGAAATTGTCTTCGGCAGTCATTATTAGACTTTTCGGTTTCAGAATATTTTTTGGAAGGATGGTCATAAAACTTCAACTCACACAACTTTCGACTTAAAATGCCTATTTCAGTCGTTGGGTTGTTTTACCTCTGAGCGGCACTTTTTTTTGCATACAATGGACTAAATGGCCAGATCACAAGGACCCCGAAGGCTCAGAGAAGGTTGGGGGAGGGATTGGGTTGTTTTACCTCTGAGCGGCACTTTTTTGCACACAATGGGCTAAATGGCCAGGTCACAAGGACCCCACGCCCTCGGTGTTCCCTACTGATCGTGGGCAGGGTGGGGAGTTTTGCGGAGATAAATCTCAATGCTGACCCAGCTAGGACTCGAACCTGGGAACTGCAGATTGCGAGACTGGCGCGTTATCGACTGAGCTACTCTCGCCCCAACCACACCGTAAAAAAGGTGTCGGGAACATCAGTATTAATTGTGATTGATAGATTCAGTTATCTGTTTTGCGTTTATTATCATCGATAGTAAAGTTTCAGCGAAGCGAATAAATCAAGTTGTTTTATTAGACACAGCTTCTTCCGTATATCATTTTCAGTTGAGGAAAAGCAATCTCCTTAAATCTTTCAACGCAGTCTGCAGCTGTCATTTCATGTTGCTTTTTCAGAAGGAAAAGACGATGCAGCCAGCTACTCTAACGGAACATAAAAACGTATTCGGTTCTTTATCACTTTTTCTTTGAAAAAGACGAATCTTCGTTGAACTTTAAAAGAATATAATAATCAGCTACTCATTATGATAAAAAAAAATATATATTAATTGGAAAACCCCACGTTAATTTCACTCCAAACCCGTCCCCGATCGCAAGCAATGGTTTGTTCCAGTGACGTTCGTTAATCAGCACGTGCACCACCTGCGAGAGCTGTTGCACGTATCGCAGCAGGATGGCAGGCGACCGACGCATCACACAATGACGATCTGAATAGATGAGAGGGGAAAGGGGGTGTGGCAGGCCATCGCAGCCTCCCTATCCTTTGCCCTAATTCTTCGCCCTCGCAGATAGCCGAAATACCTGCTAATATTTATTCTTCTTCTTTCACACGGTTTCCAAAGTTATCGTGTTTTACGAAGTATCAGAACTACAATCGGAAACATTTAGAGAGGTCGGAATCCATTGTGCAGTTTTTAGATTCCAGACTTGACGTCATTTCTACATTTTTTTAAAAATAAAGTCGGGAAAAATTGGAAAAATTGGAATGCTCTTGAGAATTCGAATATTCATCAAGAACAAAGTATTCCTTTTCAACGTTTTCAAGAAATGCTCTTGAGAATTCGAATATTCATCAAGAACAAAGTATTCCTTTTCAACGTTTTCAAGGAATGCTCTTGAGAATTCGAATATTCATCAAGAACAAAGTATTCCTTTTCAACGTTTTCAAGGAATGCTCTTGAGAATTCGAATATTCATCAAGAACAAAGTATTCCTTTTCAACGTTTTCAAGGAATGCTCTTGAGAATTCGAATATTCATCAAGAACAAAGTATTCCTTTTCAACGTTTTCAAGGAATGCTCTTGAGAATTCGAATATTCATCAAGAACAAAGTATTCCTTTTCAACGTTTTCAAGGAATGCTCTTGAGAATTCGAATATTCATCAAGAACAAAGTATTCCTTTTCAACGTTTTCAAGTATTTCTGCAATAAGTTAACCATAAAACTATAAAAAATATATTTTAAAATTGCTGAAGAATTAACAAAAAATTTAGTTCAGAAAAGGTTTTGAACATCAGAGAGCTGGTGTTTATTAAAAAAAAAAGTATATTAAAACCTTTGTGCGAGCCCCGGGTAAGGCATGGCTGTTTGTGTCGTTTTTCTGCTGAGGTCCTGCCATCCTCACAGACCTTCTACTATGGCATATAAACTGACAGGCTCCTGTCAGGCTCCACATCTCTGTGGCAAGCAGCTGCTTGAGGGGGTATTTATTTATTTATTTATTTAAAAAAATACAATAATTATAGTTTTTTTTGTCTCAAAAATTATTTCATGTGATTTTTGTAAAATAAGTCTTTAATAATTTTTCCTAATTTGGGTCAAAAAAGGAAACGGTTTCTTAAGGCAAAAATAAATATTCCTCAACCATTTGCCACGTGAGTTTGGCAATATCCTGTCAGTATATTCAATATCGTTTGGTAGCGTAGTCTTTCTCTTAATTTCTGGTTTCGCAGACTCTAAAATATTTGTATATTTTATTAGGATTCGCCTGAGGGATAAAAATAAATATGTATTATGCATTTATTATTTACTTATAGCAAATGTTCAACACTGGTTTCCATAAATTAAGGAAAATCCCTAAGTCAATGGGAAGCTAATGTCAAAGCTCTATAACTTCTAAAATAAGTTATTTTGTTTTGAAAAATGCGATTGCAGATAAAGATGTCAATAAAATAAATCAATATCTCTCATTTCAACAATATCAGTTCAGTATTTAATGAGTTATGGGTCACCTCTTCATGATTCGAGAGTTGCATTGGCTTTATCATCGACAGTAAATTTTTGATGTTTTTTTCTTCTTTAAGCAAACGTTCTAAAAATTCTTTTTTTAATAATAATAATAATCTTTGTTCATATTCATGTTAGTTATACAGAAGTTTAAACAAATGACCCGCAAAGCATCTGCTTATCTGCAGGAGAGAAGAATAATAACATTACATGAAAATACATAAGACATAGTTTAAAACAATGTCATCGAATTATGTGAATTTCAGTGGAAGCTCCATTGTGGTGGTTCAAATTTTTATATTGATTTTAGTGCCTAGAAGAAAATATTTAGTCTTATTTTTGATTTCTTTAAATTCGTTTAATAAAATAATTTCCCTTGGTAATTGATTAAATACGTAAGGTATTGTATATGCCCTTGTACTTTTCCGGTAATTGTTTAATATTTTTGGAAGTTGGAAATAATTTTTGGATTGTAACCTTGTGTTTTTCCCCATGAGAGATTTTAGATTTAAACTGATTGTCAAAAAAATATTTTATAGTGATGCTGTATTTGTAAAGGTTGTGAAAAGAGAGTATGCCTAGAAAATTTAGTCTTTCTTCGCTGTGATAAAATGAATTCCTTAAGTTGTATGGGATTATATTTTTAGCAATGGATGATTGAATAGTTTCTATTTTTCTTTATATTTGTGAGGTTAGTTGAGCCGTATATTGTCAAACCATAAGTCAATATAGATTCACAGATAGCTTTATAAACCAAAATACATGTATGTGTGCTTGCAACAAATTGTAGTTTATAAAGTTTAGATGCACATAGACGCAATTTCCCTGCTAACTTTTGAATATGTGTATTCCATCGGAAGGTTGTGTCCATGTAAAGTCCAAGATATTTATGGCTCTCAACACGCTCAATAACATCACAGTCGCAGCAGTCAGGGTCATGATTTATCATGTTGTGGGGACACAAGGGTTCGTGGTTTTTAATTGCATAAGATGAGAGATCATAGTATCCTGGTGAATGAAAGCTCATCCATTTGGTTTTTTCTGAATTTATGTAAATACGATTAATGTTAGACCAGTAAATGATCTTGTTAAAATCATCCTGTGTATCTCGGACTGCGTCTCCTATATTGTGATTCACGTTAACCAAGGCGATGTCATCAGCATATATATATATATAAAGAGAGCCCTTCAGTTTAAGGTTAGCTAGATCATTAATATAAATAATGAATAAAAGCGGACCTAAAATTGAACCTTGTGGAACACCAGTGTTCCACAAAGAACACCAGTGTTCCACAAGGACAGTGTCCTTTTCTCACTAAAAACGCCATTAATTTTGGTAACATGCACTCTGTTTTTTAAATAGTTTTCAAACCATTTAAGGGTAATACCTCGGACACCATAAATATACAATTTTTGAAGTAAAATATCGTGATCCAACGTATCAAATGCCTTACGAAAGTCCAGAAAGACAGCTGCTGCTTTTTTTTTCGTTGTTTAAAGTTCCATTAATGATGTCAGAAATCTCCGTTAAAAGTGTAATTGTATTTTTACCTTTTTGGAATCCATATTGCTTTTCACTAATAATGTTATGTTTTTTCAAGAAATTGGCTAGAACGTTAGCTATATATCTTTCAAGTATTTTGTGAAGAACGGGTAAGATGGCTTTGGGTTGTTGGGTTGTTTTACCTCTGAGCGGCACTTTTTTGCACACCATGGGCTAAATGGCCAGGTCACATGGACCCCGAAGGCTCAGAGAAGGTTGGGGGAGGGGACCCACTGGAACAACTGTTGGGAGACAGATGGTAGCCTCCCGTCAAGGCCATCCAGCGTGTTCTTCAACGCGCACAGGGTGTGGCTCTTCTGCACACGAGGCCACGGCTTAACGTTCCATCCGACGGACGGCGGCCTTTCCAAGCCCATTGGTGTCCCCTACTGACCGTGGACAGGTCGGGGAGTTTTGCGGAGATAAATATCAACGCTGACCCAGCTGGAACTCGAACCTGGGAACTACAGATTACGAGTTGCTACCGACTGAGCCACCCCCGAAGGACCGTACCATTGAGCTCAGAGTATGCACCGACAGAAGAGGGCGTTTCCAAGCCCATCGGTGTCCCCCTACTGACTGAGGGCCTAGCTGGGAGTTTTGCGGTGATAAATTTCAACGCTGGCCCAAATGAAACTCGAACCTGGTAACTGCAGATTTCTAGTCTGACGCGCTACCGACTGACGCGCTACCGACCCCGCCCCTCAAGTGTGGCTTAATCGCAATCTTTTGTAAAGATTAGGTTGACTGTCTTTCAAAAGCATTTTTATTCCTATATAGCAGGCTAAATAACAGCTCACAAAGACCATAAGTTTCGAGCAAGGTTGGGGAAAGATTTGCTCGACTGGTGTTAGGAACAAATGGGTGTCTCCCCGGAAAGCTATATTACGTTTCTTAATTTACATACTGTCATGTCTCTCTATTTTTATTGTATTTTTGTTGTTGTAAATATATATCTGTATTAAGTGTGTTTGTGGACGTGCTAAGATAAGGATGTGACTCATGAGCTGTTGTGTTTTCGGGTCTGAGCTGGTTGACTGCACGTGCTCACAAGTCGAAAACATTTGAATGACTAGCCTCTGGCGCGAGTGCTAGGAGCCCGCGCGGCAGTAAAGAACAACAGTCTGAGCGTCGTTGTCAAACTGGAAGGACGTTTGAATACGCGTCAAGGGACGCCGCTCTTGCTAAAAAAAAAAACCCGTAAG
Organism: Ryuthela nishihirai; assembly: GCA_038380435.1. NCBI lineage: Eukaryota > Metazoa > Arthropoda > Arachnida > Araneae > Heptathelidae > Ryuthela > Ryuthela nishihirai. The sequence goes on from JAWZYU010000004.1 coordinate 6,881,201, forward strand.
AAGAGGGTTCGGTTCTGTGTGAACCAGGTTGTAGACAAGGATTGAATATCCTTTCGCCGAATTTATGGTCGGTAAAGCGAGAATCAGCAAAACGCAGACCTCCACCTCATTGCATGATTATTTGCAGCAGCAAAGGCCCGCAGAATCGAGCGCATCTCCAGCACGAAATCCCATATGAATGCAAATAAACTGTGTCGTCCATTACTACTCTCGTGCTTGATTTGTTGGACACTTTTCTACACGTCACTTGGTGCAGCAAGTCTGAAGCGTATGTCCGTACGGGTGTAACAAACGCGAACCTGTGATTTCACTTAAGTAATTGTAAATGTAATTAAGGGACTAATTGATCGTCCACTACTATAGGGGGCGGGGGTGGATCAGTCGGTAGCGCGCCAGGCTCGTAATCTGTAGTTCCCAGGTTCGAGTCCCAGCTGAGTCAGCGTTGAGATTTATCTCCACAAAATTTCCTGCCCTTCGCACGGTCAATAGGGGACACCGATGGGCTTGGAAAGGCCGCCGTCAGTCGGATGGGACGTTAAGTCGTGGCCACGTGTGCGGGAGAGTCCTACCCTGTGCACGTTAAAGACTGAGGCTACCATCTGTCTCCCAACAGCTGTTCCAGTGGGTCCCCCTTCCCCAACCTTCTGTGAACCTTCGGGGTCCATGTGACCTGGTCATTTAGCCCATGGTGTGCAAAAAAGTGCCGCTCAGAGGTAAAACAACCCAAGCCATCCAGTGTGTTCTTTAACGTGCACAGGGTATGGCTCTCCCGCACACGGGGCCACGGCTTAACGTCCCATCCGACGGACGGCGGCTTTTCCAAGCCCATCGATGTCCCCTACTTACCGTGGGCAGGGCGGGGAATTTTGCGGAGATAAATCTCAACGCTGACCCATCTGGGATTCGAACCTGGGAACTACAGATTACGAGCCTGGCGCGCTACCGACTGAGCCACCCCCGCCCCGGGTAAGATGGCAATGGGCCTATATAGTTAGTGCAATCGGATTTAGTTCCACTTTTGTAAATTGGTCTTAGAATAGCAATTTTGAGTTTATTAGAGATGTTTCCTGTAGATATGCTTTCATTGATAAAGTTTGTCACGAGATCAGCTAAGGAGGTTTTGCATGCTTTAATGTGCTTTATATGTATCTGATCGTATCCAAATGATTTTCTTTCATTTAAGTCACTTAGAATTTTGAAAGTATATTTTGAGATGGGAGGAATAAAAATTGAGGGGACAGAAGGTTGGATATGTTTAGGAACCGTAGAGAGATTCTGTATACGGTTATCGTCTCTGAGTTTGACAATAATGTCTGCAAAGGTGGTGTTAAATTTCTCTGGGACTCTTTCTCATTAGGACCTCTATAAACTACTGGAGGTTTATAGCTGCAGTCATCAGGTCCAACAACAAGATATGCAAATCCACAGGGTTCATGATTTGCCGTGATAGTGGCCAGAGATTTTTCAGGGTTAGGCATACAAGTGTCCACTTTCACTAGGAATGATTCAAAGTCGGCATAAATCGCGTATGGAACAGGCTGCTGAAACTTAAAATTTGTGAATTTCAGCCATTTCTCTTCTTAAGTTGGGAATTCTACTCTCTGGGGTCTGTTCTTGACAATAGGGAACATGATCCTTCAAGAGTGATTCATTTGCGAAACGGTGAAGACAATAATCACAGTAGAAACGTACACCGTTATGTTTGGTGAGAGGACTGAGAAGTCTACTCATATTCTTAATGGAGCAATAATGTTGCTTTTCACCATCCGATAACAGAAGGAGATTTGCATGTGCTTTAAATCTGAATGGTGTGATGTAGAGTGGGAACACCTCTTTCTCATATCCAAAAACATTGACAGAAATGTTGTTCATTTTTTCGAATTTAGATATTTGATTTATTGTTACAGGGAAAATTAGGCCAGATGTGTTTAATTTTTCTTCTAAATGTATATAGTTGTTAAGGCGTTCAGTGTTTCCTATAGCGGGATACAATAGAGGCTAAAACGGAGAGACAAAATATTTTTGGTCAGAATTACACACTATTAAAACGTGCTATTGTTAATGTAATTCTCTTGGGGTGGGGATATAACTAGACCCTGCAAGAGGGGTATATTTTCCAATGTTCATTTCAGCGTGGAGTACGGCATCCAGTATCCATCCTGGGGCGGGGGTGGCTCAGTCGGTAGCGCGCCAGGCTCGTAATCTGTAGTTCCCAGGTTCGATTCCCAGCTGTGTCAGCGTTGAGATTTATCTCCGCAAAATTACCCGCCCTGCTCACAGTCAGTAGGGGACACTGACGGGCTTGGAAAGGCCGCCGTCCGTCGGATGGGACGTTAAGCCGTGGCCCCGTGTGCGGGAGAGCCATACCCTGTGCACGTTAAAGAACACGCTGGATGGCCTTGACGGGGGACTACCATCTGTCTCCCAACAGCTGTTCCAGTGGGTCCCCTCCCCCAACCTTCTCTGAGCCTTCGGGGTCCATGTGACCTGGCCATTTAGCCCATGGTGTGCAAAAAAGTGCCGCTCAGAGGTAAAACAACCCAACCCAATCCAATATCCATCCACTATGAGCTCCTTCAAATGCTTCAAATGAGGCCTTAATCTTCTTATAAGCTGAATCCAAATTTCTGCTTAGGGATGATGTAGGAAGACTTGTGACACAGTTAACTTCGGAAAAATGGAGTGCAGTGTTCGAAAGTAGAAGGGGAAACTTTTCGTCTGAAGCGCACTTGTACAGCAAGGTACCATTTTAATGCTACCTTTCGAGGTCAATTCTTCTTTCAGATGTGTTATGAGTGACTCCCGCGAGGATTCAAGGAAAAAGGTGAGGTCAACAGCTGTTTCATCCGTTGCCATCAGTTTATGTGTTGACAGGGTCCTTTTCATTTCTTCTGTAAACTGACAGGGGTTTTCAGGGTCTGGTTGGTGGAGCCAGGACTTAGAAATTTCGGATGAGGGTAGAAACCAAAATGGCCGGTTTTTAATAAAGGGGGACGGTACTGATTAATTAAATATGAATTATGAAATATTAATAAGGGGGAAATATGTATTGGTGACCTGTATGGGTGACGAAAAGACTCGTGTCCGCTTTAAAACACATGGGTGGCGGATGCCATAGGATTAACATTAATCCGCCACTGAGTTAGAACTCTCCTTTTCCCCCTACTCCTGCCCATTTTGTGCAAAAATAGTGCCGCTCAGTTGCAAACAATACTGGAACATTTAGTTTTATAATTCTTGTATTATATAAAACAAGTGAAACAGAAATCTGTTTCGTTGCTGTTGAAGTCATTTGTCAGAACTGCAAAACTGCCTGCCCACGGTCAGTAGGGGACACCGATGGGCTTGGAAAGGCCGCCGTCCGTCGGATGGGACGTTAAGCTGTGGCCCCATATGCGGGAGAGCCATACCCTGTGCACTTTAAAGAACACGCTGGGTGGCCTTGACGGGAGGCTACCATCTGTCTCCCAACAGTTGTTCCAGTGGGTTCCCTCCCCCAACCTTCTCTGAACCTTCGGGGTCCTTGTGACCTGACTATTCAGCAAAATAAAATGCCGCTCAGTGGTAAAACAACCCAACATTTGGCAGAGTTGCCTTTGAAAGAGGGGGGGGGGATTAAACTTTGAATATTTCTGAAGAGTTGTTAGTCATCTTCATTACTTGAGAAATTGTTGTTAAAATAGTTGTCATTTTCAATCATGATTACTCGACTATCACCTGTGCATTAAAATAAAATTGCATTTTGTCGCTTTTTGTTTCAATTTTTATCATTTTTCTCTCTCTAAAAATGAGTTACATTTATGAAATATAAGTAAATAAATCACGTACGGCATTAACCATAGTTATATAATAAATGAATGAAATTAAAAATACGCCAATCAGATTGAGATTCTGGAACGCATCCCCTCTCATTTGCATAGTTATTTTAATAAGAAATCCGACTAATGATTTCACCTTACACGAAATTTCTAAAGAACGCATGTATCGTGGTGCAATTAATTCTAAACCAATTAAAGAACTATAATGCATTTGTTCGACTTCTTTTTTAGGCAAAATTAGTGTTTGGATTAGTAGCTTGATTTATTATCTGCGTTAGCATTACCTTTGTTCAGTTTCCACATTAAACTGGAGCGACTGTTTCTACTAACCCATAAAATAAAATACTCCGAGTTGGGTTGTTTTACCTCTGAGCGGCGCTTTTTTGCACACCATGATAATGGATAAATGGCCAGGTCACATGGAACCCGAAGGCTCAGAGAAGGTTGGGGGAGGGGACCCACTGGAACAGCTGTTGGGAGACAGATGGTAGCCTCCCGTCAAGGCCATCCAGCGTGTTCTTTAACGTGCACAGGTATGGCTCTCACACACACACACCACACACACACACTGTCACGACTTAACGTCTCATCCGATGGACGGCGGCCTTTTTAAGCCCATCGGTGTCCCCCTACTGATCGTGGCGGAGATAAATCTCAACGCTGACCCAGCTATGACTCGAACCTGGGAACTACAGATTACGAGCCTGGCGCGCTACCGACTGAGCCACCCCCACCCAAAATACTCCGAACAGAACCACGTGTTTTTATTGTTTCCATGCAGTGTAAGAAATCCATTGCTTGTTTTGGCTCTAATAGCATCTATTGTCAACATGACCAGGTGATGGTTGGCAACAACAGATTCTACAGCAAGATGTAAGTAAAATAATACACACAAACACACGTAAAAAAGGCAATTTAGTTATTAAGTTGACTGGCAGTGTTTACCAGCTAACTACAAAGGGCACGAGTCACAACATCAACCTTCTGAACCCGAATAATAGTGTGCGCACACGTGCAAGCAGTCCTAATCGTTTGTCTCCTCTGAATTGTTATTCGCGGCACAAAAGCGTTATTCAACGGTCTCTCTCCAGAACCAGTCAAATCTGTCAGTTTTAACCTCTCTCTCTCTCTACAAAGCCAACTCTGCCAAATGACTTCAACAGAAACGAAACAGATTTCTGTTTCACCTGTTTCAAATCAATAAAAAATAAAAAAAATACCCCCTCAAGCAGCTGCTTGCCACAGAGGTCTAACAGGAGCCTGTCAGTTTATATTCCATAGTAGAAGGTCTGTGAAGATGGCAGGATCTCAGCAGAAAAACAACACATACATCCATGCCTTAGCCGGGACTCGAACCCAGGTCCCTTAGATCAGTAGCCAAGGGCGCTAACCACTCGGCCACGGGAAGGCTAAATAAAAAAACCCTCAAGGAGCTGCTTGCCACAGAGGTCTGACAGGAGGTTGGGTTGTTTTACCTCTAAGAGGCACTTTTTTGCACTCAATGGGCTAAATAGCCAGGTCACATGGACCCCGAAGGCTCAGAGAAGGTTGGGGGAGGGGACCCACTGGAATAGCTGTTGGGAGACAGATGGTAGCCTCCCGTCAAAGCCATCCAGCGTGTTCTTTAACGTGCACAGAGTATGGCTCTCCCGCACACGGCGTCACGGCTTAACGTCCCATCCGACGGACGGCGGCCTTTCCAAGCCCATTCTGACAGGAGCCTGTCAGTTTATATTCCATAGTAGAAGGTCAGAGGATGGCAGGACCTCAGCAGAAAAACAACACAAACATCCATACCTTACCCGGGCCTCGAACCTAGGTCCAAGGGGCTCATGGAAGGTATGACACTCTCGTAGGCTACATGATGGCAGTGGTTGAGTTATCAGCGCCACTATGGACCCGAGGAAGAAACTAACATAGTCGCTATACGCATGCGCTTCTCCAACTCCAACTCCATTGATGTAATGAAAAGCGTTGAATGGCAGCAGCTTTGCAATTTCTTTTTAAACGAAAAACTCTTTCAAATCGAACCAGGGACCTCCTCATTAGAAGACGAGAGACATAACCACCGCATTACCGATTGCTTGTTTTTGGTGGAAGTGTTAAAAATGCACTCTAATATTGCAGAACATTGGATTGTTTTACCTTTGAGCGGCACTTTTTTGCACACCATGGGCTAAATGGCCAGGCCACAAGGACCCCGAAGGCTCAGAGAAGGTTGGGGGAGGGGACCCACTGGAACAGCTGTTGGGAAACAGATGGTAGCCTCCCGTCAAGGCCATCCAGCGTGTTCTTTAACGTGCGCAGGGTATGGCTCTCCCGCACACGGGGCCACGACTTAACGTCCCATCCGACGGACGGCGGGCTTTCCAAGCCCATCGGTGTCCCCTACTGACCGTGGGCAGGGCGGGGAATTTTGCGGAGATAAATCTCAACGCTGACCCAGCTGGGACTCGAACCTGGGAACTGCAGATTACGAGCGTGGCGCGCTACCGACTGAGCCACCCCCGCCCCTAAGAGCACACAACTTTCTAAATGGCCAGGTCACAAGGACCCGAAGGCTCAGAGAAGGTTGGGGGAGGGGACCCACTGGACAGCTGTTAGAAGACAGATGGTAGACTCCCGTCAAGGCCATCCAGCATGTTCTATAACGGGCACAGGATTGGTTCTCCCCACACGGAATCACGGCTTTACGTCCCATCTGACGGACGGCGGCCTTTTCAAGGGCATCGGTATCCCCTACTGACCGTGGGCAGGCGGGGAGTTTTGCAGAGATAAATCTTAACGCTGACCCAGCTGGGACTCGAACCTGGGAACTGCAGATTACGAGCCTGGCGCGCTGCCGCCTGAGCCATCTCCGCCACAGTAATTTGGAGTGTTTATCCTAATATCATCTACATTATACTACTAACATTAAAGCTTTGTGCTTTACAGATGCGTTTCAATAAAGTTTTACCTTAAGTAACCGAAAAAAAGCTGTTCCTACTTCTGGCACCTTTCTTTCACTCTCGATTCTTGAATACCTGGTAATAATGGGAAAAAATGATAGTGTGTCATGTCACGTGGTAACGAGACTGTTTTATGATAACCCCCGAGGACTTGCATATTATGTAGCACAGCAGGTGGCGCTCTTTACGATCGGTAGTAGTATAGTAAGCTGCTGGTATGTTGCGTGCTGGAGGACACAGGCATAGCGTGGGCGGACTTTGTTTTACCACCTGGCTTTGTTTCCGCCAGAATTCACGTGAATGACGACAACAATGACCTTGACAACTACCACTTCGTATTTATAAGATCGGTTAACCCCTGATGCCCTACGATGTGTTAGAGTCACGCTCTTTCCTACATTCTAGGGCCAGTGAATTTTCAGAAGTCAAACATTCTATTTTTATTATTTGAACACATGCTGGGTTGTTTGCTGAGCGGCACTTTTTTTTGCATACAATGGGCTAAATGACCAGGTCACAAAGACTCCGATGACTCTGAAAAGGTTGGGGGAAGGGAACTTACTAGACAGTTGTTAAGGGACAGACGGAAGCCTTCCGTCAAGGCCATCGAGCGTGTTCTTTAACGTGCACATGGTTGTTCTCCCACACACGGGCCATCCGATGGACGGCGACCGATCCAAGCCGTAGGTCCCCCTCCCAAGCCAAGCCGTAGGTACACGTCAAAAATGTTTTTTCATAATAAAAAGTTCGAACAACAAAAGAAAACGTAATAGAAGATTTACATTAAGGAATATTAAAAAAAAAGTTTTTCGGTGTACATATTTAACAATTTTTTTTAATCAATTTTTCCAGGGGTGTGTGGAGCCTTTTTTGCCCAAGGTCTCTTACCATAGGTTGGGTTGGGTTGTTTTACCTCTGAGCGGCACTTTTTTGCACACCATGGGCTAAATGACCAGGTCACATGGACCCCGAAGGCTCAGAGAAGGTTGGGGGAGGGGACCCACTGGAACAGCTGTTGGGAGATAGATGGTAGTCTCCCCTCAAGGCCATCCAGCGTGTTCTTTAATGTGCACAGGGTATAGGCTCTCCCGTACACGGGCCACGTCTTAACGTCCCATCCGACGGACGGCGGCCTTTCCAAGCCCATCGATGTCCCCTACTGACCGTGGGCTGAGCGGGGAATTTTGCGGAGATAAATCTCAACGCTGACCTAGCTGGGACTCGAACTTGGGAACTACAGATTACGAGCCTGGCGTGCTACCGACTGAGCCACCCCCGCCCCCCATCTTACAATAGGCTAAATGGCCAGATCATAAGAACCACAACGGCTTAAAAAATTTTTTGGGAAAGGGTACCCACTAGACAGCTCTTAAGCAACAGATGGAAACCTTCCGTTAAGGTCACCAAGCGTGCTCTGTAACGTTCAGAGCTTATAGCTCTCCAGCACATGGGGCTACGGCTTAATGTCCCATTCAACGGATGGTGGACTTTCTAAGCCCATCGGTGTCCCCCTACTGACCGGGGGGAAGGTGCGGAGTTTTCTGTCAATTTCAACTCTAGCCCATGCGGACCTCGAATCTGAAAATTGCAGATTACGAGCCTGGCTGGCTACCGACTGAGCCACCCCCAACCTTATACCCTGGATATGGTTTTCCTGCACATAGAGCTGAGGTTTAACCTTCCATCTGAGGTACGGTGGAGTTTACCAAGCCTATTATATATCCTCTTTCTCACGAAAAGCAGAGTGAGTATTAGCTATGAAAATCTTAATCCAGACACAGTGAGGATTCGATCTTGGGAACGTAAGTTACTAACCTGGCCCTTTTCTTGACTATACCAATCTCCATACCTACGCCCCGGAATTAAAAGAAGTTTTTTGTTAACATATGAAAAAAATATTTAAGTTATGAACTTCAAAACTGTGTTTTTCACGCCTCTCTCTCAAAGTCTTATCTGGGGCGGGGGTGGCTCAGTCGGTAGCGCGTCAGGCTCGTAAACTGTAGTTCCCAGGTTCGAGTCCCAGAGAGCCATGCACACATATCATGATACAACTAAGGACAACCCCCTCCCAGCTTGGTCAGCGTTGAGATTTATCTCCGCAAAATTCCCCACCCTGCCAACGGTCAGTAGGTGATACCTATGGGCTTGGAAAAGTCACCGTCCGTCGGATGGGACGTTAAGCCGTGGCCCCGTGTGCAGCACGTTAAAGAACACGCTGGATGTCCTTGACAGGAGGCTACTATTTATCTCCCAACAGCTGCTCCAGTGGGTCCCCTCCCCCAACCTTCTCTGAGACATCGGGGTCCATGTGACCTGACCATTTAGACCGTAGTGGGCAAAAAAGTGCAACTCAGAGGTAAACCAACCAAAATCAAAGTCTTATCTACTATTTCAAATCCTCCCCCCGGCAAAACTCATGCTAACCCCTTGAGATAAAAGTACAAACCAGAAGGGATCAAAAGAAATAAATGACGTAGATTAATTATCTCGCTGTTAATCTTTAAATAAAAAATAAAATTATAAATACCCCCTCATGCAGTTGCTTGCCACAGAAGTCTGACAGGAGCCTGTCAGCTTATATACCATAGTAGAAGGTCTGAGAGGATGGCAGAACCTCAGCAGAAAAACAACACAAACAGCCATGCCTTACCAGGGGCTCGAACCCAGGTCCCTTAGATCAGTAGCCAAGAGTGCTAACCACTCGGCTTAATCTTTACTGATCAACAATTGCCACAAAACATTTTCGTAATAAGGCACAGCATTTAGTGTTAGGCATTTTGAAATAACTGCTCCGTGGAGTTCATTAAACTATTATCAGAGAGTCAAATTTTCCATTTGGGAATTCTAGTTTAATAATTTCAGCTACGAACGAGGAGAGATCAGCACGACCCAGCTGTGTGAATAAGCACAAGAACCGATGAATGGGTAATGCAGAAGGAGGTCACGTGTGGAGTACGTGAATTGTACTCTCAATACGTTCAGTGCATACCAAAAGAAATGTTAAAATAGTGCTCATTTGTTATTTCGTTAAATCCAAGTTCTGTTTTTTAAATTACTAAATTTTCATGACGCAGGTATCATTTCACGATTGGCGATTGTAAATGATAGTTGAGTAATTATTATTTGGAAGTCTTTAAAAATACAAATTAAAAAATACCTATCCTACTGTAGGACCTTGAAAAGTAGAAAGTAAACTAACATATCGATGGTGCAATCTGTCACGTCACTGAGTTCTTATTCACTTCAAAGGAAGATAGGGTTGGGTTGTTTTACCTCTGAGCGGCCCTTTTTTGCACACAATGGGCTAAATGGCCAGATCACATGGACCCCGAAGGCTCAGAGAAGGTTGGGGGAGGGGACCCACTGGAACAGCTGTTGGGAGACAGATGGTAGCCCCCCCGTCAAGGCCATCCAGCGTGTTCTTTAACGTGCACAGGGTATATCTCTCCCGCACACGGGACCACGGCTTAACGTCCCATCCGACGGACGGCGGCCTTTCGAAGCTCATCGGTGTCCCCTACTGACCGTGGGCAGGGCGGGGAATTTTTGCGGAGATAAATCTCAACGCTGACCCAGTTGGGACTCGAACCTGGGAACTACAGATTACGAGCCTGGCGCGCTACCAACTGAGCCACCCCCGCCCCAGGAATTGTGGGGGAAAAATTTGAAAAGTTTACGACCGTCATTTTACGAGATTTTATTTGACACCTAACTCTTAACTGCAGATCTTCGCGTTCTGATGATAGAGTAGACTTTTACATTTCCCATTCTTTTAGGGGGGAGGTGAGTATGAGGAGTGATTTTTATACCCTACGACACTCCCCGCATCGCAAGCTTTGATTCGACACATTGTTCGTTACTTTCCGCACTCGCATTCAGGAAATATAGGGGAACAATCCTTTTCATTTCCCCCCTTAAAAAGGGGGGGAAATTAAATTTTTGATAGCCTACGACACTCCACGCGTCAGAATCTTTCATTCGATGTATAGCTGGTTACTTTCGCCCTTCGAGTTCTGGAGATATAGCTTAAGAATAGTTTTCACATTTCCCCCTTTTTAGGGGGTAAGAAAGCACAGGGGCCAATTTTTTATAACCTATGACACTCCCAGCGTCACAAGCTTTCACTTGGCACGTAAATCATAAAGTGTCTCCATCGCGTTCGAAAGATATGGTCGAACAACGTGTTGCCAAATCCACAAACTGACAGAACGACCAACCAACAAATATCAAAGCAATAGGAAGATAGGTAAAAATGAGAATTTCACTGATCAAGGTGCGATTTTCATGCAGGAAAGGCTCTGATTTAAAGTCCTTGTATGCCCTCTGGCGAATGCATTTTTATGGGTGTGCTAACCCGTAGCAGAGTGATTTTAGCGTGCTTTGCTACTGGATGAAAGGGTTGGGTTGTTTTACCTCTGAGCGGCACTTTTTTGCACACAATGGGCTAAATGGCCAGGTCACATGGACCCCGAAGGCTCAAAGAAGGTTGGGGGAGGGGTTGGGTTGTTTTACCTCTGAGCGGCACTTTTTTGCACACCATGGGCTAAATGGCCAGGTCACGTGGACCCCGAAGGCTCAGAGAAAGTTGGGGGAGGGTTGGGTTGTTTTACCTCTGAGCGGCACTTTTTTGCACACCATGGGCTAAATGGCCATGTCACATGGACCCCGAAGGCTCAGAGAAGGTTGGGGGAGGGGACCCACGGAACAGCTGTTGGGAGACAGATGGTAGCCTCCCGTCAAGGCCATCCAGCGTGTTCTTTAACGTGCACAGGGTATGTCTCTCCCGCACACAGCCACGGCTTAATGTCCCATCCGACGGACGGCGGCCTTTCCAAGCCCATCGATGTCCTTTACTGACCGTGGGCAGGGCGGGGAATTTTGTGGAGATAAATCTCAACGCTGACCCAGATGGGACTCGAACCTGGGAACGGCAGATTACGAGCCTGACGCGCTACCGACTGAGCCACCCCCGCCCCACTTGATCAAAGGAATCTGGGTTCGAGCCCCGAGTACGGCGTGTTGCGTTTTTGTTAAGGTCTCGCCTTCTTCACAGACCTCTACCTTTGTGGCAAGCAGCTGCTTGAGAGGGTATTTTTTTTTAGTGATCAAAATTGTCTTGAGCAATTTTTCTCCTATAGCAAAACGGTATGTAAGAGGCCTCAACAACTGATTTAATCACTATTCAAGAACAGATCTTTGTTATAGTCGGTAACAAACCATGGGCAAAAAAAACACGCGGTCAAAATGATTTTGACTCTAGGAACAGTCCCTATTGGATAATATGGCCCTGTATCCAAGGTATCAGCTGAATTAGAGAAGGAAATTTAAATTAAACAAAAATTATTCGTTCCATTGTGCACATTAGTAACATATTAATAAACCCTTCATAAAATAAATCCAAATTATATTCTTCGCTACTGATCAGGGTTGGGTTGTTTTACCTCTGAACGGCACTTTTTTGCACACCATGGGCTAAATGGCCAGGTCACAAGGACCCCGAAGGCTCAGAGAAGGTTGGAGGAGGGGATCGCTGGATAGGAGACAGATGGTAACTTCCCGTCAAGGCCATCCAGTGTGTTCTTTAACGTGCACAGGGTATGGCTCTCCCATACACGGGACCACGACTTAACGTCCGATCCGACGGTCGGCGGCCTTTCCTAGCCCATCGGTGTTCCCTACTGACCGTGGGTAAGACGGTGAGTTTTGAGGAGATAAATCTCAACGCTGATCCAGGCGGGACTCGAACCTAGGAACTGAATATTACGAGTCCGGCGTGGTACCGATTGAGCCACCCACGCTACTGATCAAAGAAACTGGGTTCGAGCCCCGAATAAAGGCATGGATGTTTGTTTTTTCTTTCTGCTGAGGTTTTTTCTTTCTGCTGAGCCACCCCCGCCCCTATATCAAGACATATGAATATAAAAGCTTAATACGAAGAGTTATTTTGCTTGGGGAGCGGGGGTGGCTCAGTCGGTAGCGCGCCAGGCTCGTAATCTGTAGTTCCCAGGTTCGAGTCCCAGCTGCGTCAGCGTTGAGATTTATCTCCGCAAAATTCACAGCCCTGCCCACGGTCAGTAGGGGACACCGATGGGCTTGGAAAGGCCGCCGTCCGTCGGATGGGACGTTAAGCCGTGGCTCCGTGTGTGGGACTCATACCCTGTGCACGTTAAAGAACACGCTGGATTGCCTTGACGGGAGGCTACCATCTGTCTCCCAACAGCTATTCCAGTGGGTCCCCTCCCCAAAACTTCTCTGAGCCTTCGGGGTCCACGAGACCTGGCCATTTAGCAGATGGTTTGCAAAAAAGTGCCGCTCAGAGGTAAAACAACCCAACAACCCAACCTTTTGCTTGACGACCCGTTGTTTATGTTTCCTTGATCTCCTATTCGAATCGGTGTCGACGACATCTCAATCACCATTGTGTTCTTTACCCACGAGCCAAGAATTCAAATGAGAACTAGGAACACTATTCCAACCCAATCAGTATCATATACAGACAATTATGGAGGTGATGGTGTGTGGTTAGGTCTTAATGTTATTTTTTCTCACTAACCGGTAGATAAGTATCAGTGTATTTTAAAATAAAAAAAATCCAAAATTTCAATTGTTCATTTCATTTGACATACCAGTGGCTGTATGAAACTAGGATCAACATTTATCTCCCTTTTGGGAGAAGACATTCAAAATTTGGGATTCGAGACTTGAGGTTAGAGAAAGGATACACTGGAAATATGTTAGAAAGCGGGAAACCACCCGTTCAGCGTGTTCTTTAACGTGCACACGGGTTTTCTGCACAAGTGGCACAGGTAAGCAAGATTTTGGGACCACTTTTTATGTTTTATCCACAAACGACCACGCGAATCTAAGATTATTTCCGGGCTGGTTGTTGGTTGTTTTACCTCTGAGCGGCACTTTTTTGCACACCATGGGCTAAATTTGTCAGGTCACATGGACCCCGAAGGCTCACGAAAGATTGGGAGAGGAGACCCACTAGAACAGCTGTTGAGAGACAGATGGTATAGCCTCCCGTCAAGGCCATCCAGCGTGTTCTTTAACGTGCACAGGGTATAGCTCTCCCGCACACGGGGCCACGACTTAACGTCCCATCCAACGGACGGCGGCCTTTTCAAGCCCATCGGTGTCCCCTACTGACCGTGGGCAGGGCGGGGAATTTTGCGGAGAAATTTCCGGGGAGCTGCAGTGATCAATTGGAAAGAAGATACCACTCGGGATCCAGATCCTTGTTTGAACTACAGGAAAAGACTAAGGCTTGATTTTCACATACAGTAAAAACTGTTTATTAGAATGTTTAATTTCAGTCTAAATATTGATATAAGTTTTCAGTTCGTAATTTCTCTCTTCGATTATCTCTGAGCTGCCCTTTTTACACAGAATGGGCTAAATAGTTAGGTCACAAGAACCCCGTGGGCTCAGAGAAAGTTGGGAGGAGGGGACCAACTGGACAGCTGTTAGGAGACAGCTTGAAACCTCTCGTCAAGGCCATCCAGCGTGTTTTTTTAACGTGCGCAGGGTATGGTTCTCCAGAACGTGGGCCACGTCTTAACGTCCCATCCTAAGGTCGGATGGCGTTGTCCAAGCCCATCGGTGTCCCCTACTGAGCGAGGGCAAGGCGGGAGTTTTGCGGAGATAAATTTCAACACTGGCTCAGGAGGGATTCGAACCTGGGAACTAGCAGATTACAAGCCTGGCGCGCTACCGACTGAGCCACCCCTTTTTTTTTTATCATTTTTCCGAGAAATATTGTTTAAAGTAATGACAGTTAATTTTTGTTATTGTCTCGTTGATCGATGGTTAGCGTGCTTGGCTGAATATCAAAAAGATCGGGGTTCGAATCTCAGATATGGCTGGATGTTTCTTATACTATCTTTCTGATAAGGTCTACCTTCCTGTACGACAGGGGTGGGCAATTGTTTTCGTATCTACACTGCGCATGCGTATTGACGTGGCCGTCCTAGTGGAAAATACGAGACGAATCTTCGGTCGCGCACGGGAAGGAAATCTCGGTTCAAGGCGGATTTTCCTGACTGTCTTGGCGGCCCACAAAAAACTCTTAGCGGGCCGCTATTTGCCCACCCCTGCTATAGGGCATATCATACCAAGAGGTTTTTCTTAGACCTCTGTGGCAATTAGGTGAAAGAAAAATTATTCTGATTTTTATTAACCGAAGGTCACCTTTATAATCAAAATGAGCAATCTTTTATTAAAAATATTCCGATGAAACTGTTGCGGTCTTGTCGACCCTAAAAAAAAACACTCATTGACATAAAGTAATTATAAATATATTAACTACAAATCAATACTTTGCATCGCGGAAAATGCAATGTGTTGCTTGCTGCATATTTTTATAATTTTTTCACGAAAATTTAATGTAGTGAAGTTCAAATGCTCGCAAGAATGCTTCATATTTGAATTTTAGCGCCCATTTAAAGTAACTTCACGAACAGATTTAGTCAGCCAGTGCGAGTTAAGTGAAATTACATGTAAATAATTCAACGAACAATTTGAAACACTGTTACAAAAGATACACACAGATGTATATGCTCAAGTGAAACTAGCAACACTGCTTTTATAGTACTGCAAAAATATGGCTCTTTGCCAATCCTAGATTGCAGGGGGGAAAAAAAAGTCTTTATTGCTGGCTGGGCAGCCAACAAGCGCCTTAAGCTTTCCTCTTTGTTTTCCAAAGGTTAGACGTTTGGCGTCCTGCGTTGTCGCCAAATATAGGGATATGATGGAAATGAATTTCATCTCAATCATCGCATTAGGTTAACAGAAACAAGCCATTTCTCCCGAGAAATATTGTTTAAAGTAGTGTTGTTAATTTTTGTTATTGTCTCGCTGATCGATGGTTAGCGTGCTGGGTTGGGTTGTTTTACCTCTGAGCTGCACTTTTTTTGCACACCATGGGCTAAATGGCCAAGTCACAAGGACCTCGAAGGCTCAGAGAAGGTTGGGGAAGGGGACCCACTGGAACAGCTGGGATATATTGGAGACAGATGGTAGCCTTCGTCAAGGCCATCCAGCGTGTTCTTTAACGTGCACAGGTTATGGCTCTCCTGCGCACGGGGCCACAGCTTAACGTCCCATCCGACGGACGGCGGCCTATTCCAAGCCCATTGGTGTCTCCTACTGACCGGGGCAGGGCGGGGAGTTTTGCGGAGTAAATCTCAACCTGACCCAACTGGACTCGAACCTGGGAACTGCAGATTACGAGTCTGACGCGCTACCAACTGAGCCAGTCTCGCCCCTTCGGAAACGGTGTCTGAATATGCATTAAGTGTGTCTCTAGTTCGAAGATTATCCGGACTTTGTGTTAAGTTTGAAAACTGTTCCCGGACCTCGGAAGTAAAGGAGTAGGGCTGCCCTGGTTTAGAGTATAAATAAATAAAATAAATACCCCCTGAAGCAGCTGCTTGCCACAGAGGTCTGACAGGAGCCTGCCAGTTTATATCCCATAGTAGAAGGTCTGAGAGGATGGCAGGCCCTCAGCAGAAAAACGACACAAACAGCCATGCTTTACCCGGGGCTCGAACCCAGGTCTCTTAGATCAGTAGCGAAGCGCGCTAACCACTCGACCATGGGACGGCTAGGGTTTAGAGTATAGGTAGTATTAATTTTAGCCCGTTTTGTAAAGAACCCAGCTAATGTTCTCCTTGTCTATCTGTCGGTAGATGGTCAATAGTTTTGCTTTTAGAGAGATATTTAAAAAATTCTTTCCGAGTTGGATAGAGGTATTGATGAAATAATATGATTCGAATCTTCCTCATCTCTCAATTGGCCCCCTATAACGGTGGAAAAAGTTGAAAAAGAACAAAATTGAAACGAATATTGCAAACGATCAATTTTATGATAGAAATCTGAAAATTTGAAGGCAGAATGAAAGTCGCATGATTTGCGACTTTATAATAGCTTAAAAAGGATTAAAAAGGGGAATAATAGCTTAAAAAGGGGGGATGGTGCATTGGCGGCAATCATCCCCCCCCCACTTGCAGGGATGAGTGGGAGAACGAAACTTCATATGCTGTGTAGGAAACTAATGAAATATTACTATTTGAATTTTTCCAATTATCAATTAGTTCGAATTTCCGCCGTTAGACGGTGTTAAAAGCTTCATTCTCTTTGAAAACAACTAATACTTCTTGTAACCTAAAGGCAGAATGTGGGGCGCGGGTGGCTCAATCGGTAGCGCGCCAGGCTCGTAATCTGTAGTTCCCAGGTTCGAGTCCCAGCTGGATCAGCGTTGAGATTTATCTCTACAAAATTCCCCGCCCTGCCCACGGTCAGTAGGGGACATCGATGGGCTTGGAAAGGCCGCCGTCCGTCGGATGGGACGTTAAGCCGTGACCCCGTGTGCGGGAGAGACACCCTGTGCACGTTAAAGAACACGCTGGATGGCCTTGACGGGAGGCTACAACCATCTGTCTCCCAACAGCTGTTCCAGTGGGTCCCCTCCCCCAACCTTCTCTGAGCCTTGGGGTCCATGTGACCTGGCCATTTAGCCCATGTGTGCAAAAAAGTCCCGCTCAGAGGTAAAAGAACCCAACCTAAAGGCAGAATGTAAAGTGTAGCTTAATATTTTGAGAACGTATTCTTTTAATAGTAAACTTATTGCTGTGAGATGATAAATGTAAGACTAGAGAATACGCTTCAGATTATGTTAACGATCTTGAAGTTTTCGCAAATGTATTTAGTACCGTTAATATAGCTGAAAGTGGGGGATGGCTTTTTTTCTCCAGTGACAGATGGAATCAGTCACTGGTGAAATGTACGCTACTTCAAATCCTTTTTAACGATTGTACTTTTTTCGAGTAGATTTCCACATTTTACCTTGGCCGTTGGATTTTTTTTTTTTCAGGAATTCGAACCTTAAGAGAAAAATGGAAATTTCTGCTGAAGCAACTTCTGGTAAGATCTGGATATCAGAATCTAATAAGTTTGTTTATACTGCTAAAACTAATCTCATATCAGCCACAGATGAATATGCAATTAAAGCCTTCTATCGAACAGATCACTCTATGGCAGTGGTTCTCAACCTTTTATGCTTCACGTACCCCCTGGAAATGTGTATGTAACTGGCGTACCCCTTGTATAGACAGATAATACTATAGTTATAGTATAACAATGGGAATAAAATAAAACATATATATCAGTGGTTCTCAACCTTTTATGCTTCACGTACCCCCTGGAAATGTGTATGTAACTGGCGTACCCCTTGTATAGACAGATAATACTATAGTTATAGTATAACAATGGGAATAAAATAAAACCTATATATCAGTGGTTCTCAACCTTTTATGCTTCCTTTCCCCCTGGAAATGTGTATGTAACTGGCGTACCCCTTGTATAGACAGATAATACTATAGTTATAGTATAACAATGGGAATAAAATAAAACCTATATATCAGTGGTTCTCAACCTTTTATGCTTCACGTACCCCCTGGAAATGTGTATGTAACTGGCGTACCCCTTGTATAGACAGATAATACTATAGTTATAGTATAACAATGGGAATAAAATAAAACCTATATATCAGTGGTTATCAACCTTTTATGCTTCACCTACCCCCTGGAAATGTGTATGTAACTGGCGTACCCCTTGTATAGACAGATAATACTATAGTTATAGTATAACAATGGGAATAAAATAAAACATATATATCAGTGGTTCTCAACCTTTTATGCTTCACGTACCCCCTGGAAATGTGTATGTAACTGGCGTACCCCTTGTATAGACAGATAATACTATAGTTATAGTATAACAATGGGAATAAAATAAAACATATATATCAGTGGTTCTCAACCTTTTATGCTTCACGTACCCCCTGGAAATGTGTATGAAACTGGCGTACCCCTTGTATAGACAGATAATACTATAGTTATAGTATAACAATAGGAATAAAATAAAACCTATATATCAGTGGTTCTCAGCCTTTTATGCTTCACGTACCCCCTGGAAATGTGTATGTAACTGGCGTACCCCTTGTATAGACAGATAATACTATAGTTATAGTATAACAATGGGAATAAAATAAAACATATATATCAGTGGTTCTCAACCTTTTATGCTTCACGTACCCCCTGGAAATGTGTATGAAACTGGCGTACCCCTTGTATAGACAGATAATACTATAGTTATAGTATAACAATGGGAATAAAATAAAACCTATATATCAGTGGTTCTCAGCCTTTTATGCTTCACGTACCCCCTGGAAATGTGTATGTAACTGGCGTACCCCTTGTATAGACAGATAATACTATAGTTATAGTATAACAATGGGAATAAAATAAAACCTATATATCAGTGGTTCTCAGCCTTTTATGCTTCACGTACCCCCTGGAAATGTGTATGTAACTGGCGTACCCCTTGTATAGACAGATAATACTATAGTTATAGTATAACAATGGGAATAAAATAAAACATATATATCAGTGGTTCTCAACCTTTTATGTTTCACGTACCCCCTGGAAATGTGTATGAAACTGGCGTACCCCTTGTATAGACAGATAATACTATAGTTATAGTATAACAATGGGAATAAAATAAAACCTATATATCAGTGGTTCTCAGCCTTTTATGCTTCACGTACCCCCTGGAAATGTGTATGTAACTGGCGTACCCCTTGTATAGACAGATAATACTATAGTTATAGTATAACAATGGGAATAAAATAAAACATATATATCAGTGGTTCTCAACCTTTTATGCTTCACGTACCCCCTGGAAATGTGTATGTAACTGGCGTACCCCTTGTATAGACAGATAATACTATAGTTATAGTATAACAATGGGAATAAAATAAAACCTATATATCAGTGGTTATCAACCTTTTATGCTTCACCTACCCCCTGGAAATGTGTATGTAACTGGCGTACCCCTTGTATAGACAGATAATACTATAGTTATAGTATAACAATGGGAATAAAATAAAACATATATATCAGTGGTTCTCAACCTTTTATGCTTCACGTACCCCCTGGAAATGTGTATGTAACTGGCGTACCCCTTGTATAGACAGATAATACTATAGTTATAGTATAACAATGGGAATAAAATAAAACCTATATATCAGTGGTTCTCAACCTTTTATGCTTCACGTACCCCCTGGAAATGTGTATGAAACTGGCGTACCCCTTGTATAGACAGATAATACTATAGTTATAGTATAACAATGGGAATAAAATAAAACATATATATCAGTGGTTCTCAACCTTTTATGCTACACGTACCCCCTGGAAATGTGTATGAAACTGGCGTACCCCTTGTATAGACAGATAATACTATAGTTATAGTATAACAATGGGAATAAAATAAAACATATATATCAGTGGTTCTCAACCTTTTATGCTTCACGTACCCCCTGGAAATGTGTATGAAACTGGCGTACCCCTTGTATAGACAGATAATACTATAGTTATAGTATAACAATGGGAATAAAATAAAACCTATATATCAGTGGTTCTCAACCTTTCATGCTTCACGTACCCCCTGGAAATGTGTATGAAACTGGCGTACCCCTTGTATAGACAGATAATACTATAGTTATAGTATAACAATGGGAATAAAATAAAACATATATATCAGTGGTTCTCAACCTTTTATGCTTCACGTACCCCCTGGAAATGTGTATGAAACTGGCGTACCCCTTGTATAGACTGATAATACTGTTGCGGATCACAAAAATGGATAGCCACTGAGCGTGAGTATTAAAAGCTATATTTCAAAACCAAATTCAATACAAGGTAAATTGTTACAAAGGAAATATGGATGAAGTATCTTATTAACAAATCAACTATTAACATGCACAAGTCATCAATCTTCCTGCGTAGAGCACACAATATCAGCTCTGTGTATTTTACTAAAATACTACCTTTTACTTGATTTACCAGGTCACCCGAAGATCTTCACTCGTAAACCAATTCTCGTCCTGTGCTAATAACTTTTCGCACACTAGCCGAACAAAAAAAGACAGTCCGTGTAGACATTCGAAGTTAGCCATAAAAGTTCCCACTTTTATACTTCCGCATATACACAACACATCAAGTTACTTCTTGATACTTAACGATAAAAAATCCCACTTTTATCCTTCCGCGTATACACAACACATCAAGTTACTTCTTGATACTTACGCGCACTGTCTCAGAACAGCCCACCGGCCATTTTCGAACTCCTCGACCGTTACAACACAACGACCGTTACAATACAAAACCGTTAACGCTCCACTCTTCTTCTCCAAATTCTCCCAACGTTCTTATTCGTTGGCTGAAACTTTTTGCTTTCGGTTGCCAGATTCCTTCTGTCGTAACACTGCCCCCTTCCTAGGTCTTGTTCGTCCCGAACAATTCTGGATTCCAAAGTTTCTTCAGTTCTTCGATGAAACGGGGCCAAACGATCCACGTGAACCACCTTGCACTTTGTAGCTGGACGTCGACGAATGCGATATACCACGTCTGTGTCAAAAATGAAAGCGAATCTCATTATGACGTAGATTTCTTTTCTGACTGAAGCCTCGTCCACAAACATAATACGTGTAAGGCCTATAGCCCTTGTGAACACGTTTATGTCTCTGCAGGGAGAAGAATCGACCAAGAGTTTTCGTGCAAAACCTGTAAAAAGTTTTCTTCTTTGTCGAAAGTTTTCTTCTTTGGATTTTTACTTCTATCAACAGTAACAAGGAATGAAAGTCATTAGTGACATAAAATCTAGGGAGGAGTTTCATCCTCCAGTCTGACCCTTTTGTCAGTTGACTTTCCCTTAATTCAGAACTGTCGTGATGAACCTTCAGCCATATTTCACCTGATTCCATTTGATCCCCAAGGTGCTTCACAAATATAATATCAGCTCCATAATTCTTTTTAGCTCTTCGGTCCATCTCCTCCTTCCATACTCTTGCTAGAACTGCAGCTTCTAATCCGACAACCTTACCTGTTTCTCCTGTATAAGTGAAATCAGTGATGTGTCGGGCTGCTAGCAATATTTTTTCTGTTTTACCTTCACATAGCCAGCTTGCAACATCTTCAGATACTCCTTGTTCTATTAACATGTTACGAAACTTGTTCACAGCATTGCCGTTATGCAGAACCTTACGGACACGTGATGCTTCATCTACCCTATTATCCACAATGTTCACAAAACGCAGAAGTTCTCCTAACTCTTCGACGAGCTCTTGCAGTTCCAAGGATCCGTTACCAAGGAAACACTGAACAGCTTCCATCACTTCCAGAGAGTTGTCAACAGAGTTTTCAAGAGGTGAATCCATGTTGCTGATAACAGCTGAACAACTCAAACTCTTCATTCCACGAGCTTGTGATGCTGCAACCACTTTCTTAACTAAATCAACAGCAACATCTTCTGTACTGATGAGATCAATAGCTCCTTTTCCGAATTCAACATCATAAACCAAAGCACACACTCCTTCAGCCAGCTTTTTGGACACAATTGAGCATATCATTAGAGGAACGCTATCTATGGTAGCCATCAGATCCTTGCAGCGGTAAATCTCCTTATCTGTTGGCACCAGCTCCTCTGTCTGTCCTACGATGCAGCATCCGACGTCTTCCATCATCTGCTCGATTTTATCTTTAGTGCAGTCGACTGTGAAGCCAGGGATGAATTCCAATTTGTCCAGAGTATCTCCCGTCAATTGGAGAGCACGACCGGAGATCATAGGGACCTTGAGACCTAAAGCAGCAAGTGCAGGAGCCAAGACAAGACTCACTTTGTTGCCGACACCTCCTGTGCTGTTTTTATCTACCATCCGATGGCGCCACTCGGGTCTCCAGCAAAACACATGACCCGAGGAGGTCATATTTGCTGTTTCTTCCGAATTCACTTTCTTGGAGCTCTCATTGTAATTAGCCAGGGAAATATCAGTCATGATTGCCAAATTGTTCATTCTGGAGATCAGCGACGAGTTCTGTAACATGATATTGTCCACTTTAGAGCTCTTGTAGTCGTGATAAAACTTTTCTATATCCTTATAATCTAAATGGTTATAATGTCCAAATCTGCACATTGACTGTTCAGAAAAGAAATTCAGCATGGTTTCGTTGAGATTGTCTGAGGGCTTTACTTCTCTCTGATCGTAACTCTGAGGCTTAGTTTCATCCAGAAAGTTAGTCTTTGAAGTACTGTCTCTGCCTGAAGCTCTTTTACTAGCATCACCTGTTATGCTTCTAAGCCATCCTTCGGAATTCCTCTTCCTTAAATCCCCACTTTCTATAAACGATTCAAGTGTGGCTATATGCTTCGGAAAAATCTCTCCGACTTCCCCGGTAACGTCGAATGGCACTTTGTATCTGTGATGAATGGACGCCTCTTCTTTACTCGGACCTCTCTGCGAAACGTAAACTCTGTTTCGTTCCCCCTTATTACCACTCGTTACTCTGCCTTTGCGATAACTGTCCATGACGCATTTTGCTGACAGCGAGGAATAGAATACCTTTCGTGTGGATCTCTCTTCAGATCGTGTCAGACTTGTATACCTAGGTATTTTGAAGTGCAAAGCGTACTGTATAGTCTCACAGCTCTCTGATCTGTGTGATTGTTCTTCACAGTTCCTAGACATGTCACCAGCGACATAGACACTCTGCCATGCATCACCAGTAGTTGCGTGGTCAAAGGCATTATCTGCGCTATCTCTACGATTCTTGATTTTCAGTAGCAGATCCACATTTTTATATGCGTTGCCTTTCTCTTTTTCTTTTCCATGTTTACAATCTAACTTAACACTATCAAGATCATCTTTTTCACTGACAAATTCAACATTTAAACTATTGCATTGTCTATTGAGTTCGGTTTTATTATCCTTGAACTGATCAATAATCTTACCAACTTGAGAAGCCACTTCAGCTCTCATCTCAGTATTTTGTGCCGCTATTTCGGCTTTCAAATCATCTTTTTGAGAAACTATCTCCGTTCTCAACTCATTATTTTGTGCGGCCATTTCGGCTTTCAAGTCATTACTTTGACTTTTAATGTCATTCATCTGTGTAGCCATATCGGCTTTCAAGTCATTATTTTGACTTTTAATGTCATTCATTTGTGTAGCCATATCGGCTTTCAAGTCATTATTTTGATTTTTAATGTCATTCATTTGTGTAGCCATATCGGCTTTCAAGCTATTTATCAACTTTACTAATTCATCCATACTTCTAGTTAACGGCATTCAATAAATTATCCCGCTTCTGACACCAAATGTTGCGGATCACAAAAATGGATAGCCACTGAGCGTGAGTATTAAAAGCTATATTTCAAAACCAAATTCAATACAAGGTAAATTGTTACAAAGGAAATATGGATGAAGTATCTTATTAACAAATCAACTATTAACATGCACAAGTCATCAATCTTCCTGCGTAGAGCACACAATATCAGCTCTGTGTATTTTACTAAAATACTACCTTTTACTTGATTTACCAGGTCACCCGAAGATCTTCACTCGTAAACCAATTCTTGTCCTGTGCTAATAACTTTTCACACACTAGCCGAACAAAAAAAGACAGTCCGTGTAGACATTCGAAGTTAGCCATAAAAGTTCCCACTTTTATACTTCCGCGTATACACAACACATCAAGTTACTTCTTGATACTTAACGATAAAAAATCCCACTTTTATCCTTCCGCGTATACACAACACATCAAGTTACTTCTTGATACTTACGCGCACTGTCTCAGAACAGCCCACCGGCCATTTTCGAACTCCTCGACCGTTACAACACAACGACCGTTACAATACAAAACCGTTAACGCTCCACTCTTCTTCTCCAAATTCTCCCAACGTTCTTATTCGTTGGCTGAAACTTTTTGCTTTCGGTTGCCAGATTCCTTCTGTCGTAACAATACTATAGTTATAGTATAACAATGGGAATAAAATAAAACATATATATCAGTGGTTCTCAACCTTTTATGCTTCACGTACCCCCTGGAAATGTGTATGAAACTGGCGTACCCCTTGTATAGACAGATAATACTATAGTTATAGTATAACAATGGGAATAAAATAAAACCTATATATCAGTGGTTCTCAGCCTTTTATGCTTCACGTACCCCCTGGAAATGTGTATGTAACTGGCGTACCCCTTGTATAGACAGATAATACTATAGTTATAGTATAACAATGGGAATAAAATAAAACATATATATCAGTGGTTCTCAACCTTTTATGTTTCACGTACCCCCTGGAAATGTGTATGAAACTGGCGTACCCCTTGTATAGACAGATAATACTATAGTTATAGTATAACAATGGGAATAAAATAAAACCTATATATCAGTGGTTCTCAGCCTTTTATGCTTCACGTACCCCCTGGAAATGTGTATGTAACTGGCGTACCCCTTGTATAGACAGATAATACTATAGTTATAGTATAACAATGGGAATAAAATAAAACATATATATCAGTGGTTCTCAACCTTTTATGCTTCACGTACCCCCTGGAAATGTGTATGTAACTGGCGTACCCCTTGTATACACAGATAATACTATAGTTATAGTATAACAATGGGAATAAAATAAAACCTATATATCAGTGGTTCTCAACCTTTTATGCTTCACGTACCCCCTGGAAATGTGTATGTAACTGGCGTACCCCTTGTATAGACAGATAATACTATAGTTATAGTATAACAATGGGAATAAAATAAAACCTATATATCAGTGGTTCTCAACCTTTTATGCTTCACGTACCCCCTGGAAAGGTGTATGTAACTGGCGTACCCCTTGTATAGACAGATAATACTATAGTTATAGTATAACAATGGGAATAAAATAAAACCTATATATCAGTGGTTCTCAACCTTTTATGCTTCACGTACCCCCTGGAAATGTGTATGTAACTGGCGTACCCCTTGTATAGACAGATAATACTATAGTTATAGTATAACAATGGGAATAAAATAAAACATATATATCAGTGGTTCTCAACCTTTTATGCTTCACGTACCCCCTGGAAATGTGCATGTAACTGGCGTACCCCTTGTATAGATAGATAAAACTATAGTTATAGTATAACAATGGGAATAAAATAAAACATATATATCAGTGGTTCTCAACCTTTTATGCTTCACGTACCCCCTGTAAATGTGTATGTAACTGGCGTACCCCTTGTATAGATAGATAAAACTATAGTTATAGTATAACAATGGGAATAAAATAAAACATATATATCAGTGGTTCTCAACCTTTTATGCTTCACGTACCCCCTGTAAATGTGTATGTAACTGGCATATCCCTTGTACAGATAGATAAACTATAGTTATAATATAACAAAGGTTATTTTTACTTTATTACTAGATCTAGAGACTTTTGAACTCTCACGGCGTACCCAAAAAAATTTCACCGCGTACCCCACGTTGAGATCCCCTGCTCTAGATAAACCTCTTTGAAATGAGATGGTGAAAAAATAAACGTATAAAAAATTAATTTCATGGTGATTAATTTGGGTTAACTCTTTCCCTTCTGATGTCGCATTGTTTTTTTGCCCGGTGTTTAACCCTATTAATACACCTTTCGCATTTCTTCGATTAGGTTTTTGCTCCTTCTTTCAAATATTATTGATTCATCATTTTAAATTCTTCCGGAAAATAGTTAACGAAGTCTTATATGACACCACAACGCCTTTTAAACTGATCACATTATGCATTTTTGATGATTTGTCAGGCATCACGACTGAAATGTAGTCGAACGTTTGAAATGTACGAGAATTGAGGACGAGGATATACCTGATAAAAGGTTGGCTTAGGTTGGGTTGTTTTACCTCTGAGCAGCACTTTTTTGCACACCATGGGCTAAATGGCCAGGTCACATGGACCCCGAAGGCTCAGAGAAGGTTGGGGGAGGGGACCCACTGGAATAGCTGTTGGGAGACAGATGGTAGCCTCCCATCAAGGCCATCCAGCGTGTTCTTTAAAGTTCACAGGGTATGGCTCTCCTGCACACGGGTCCACGGCTTAGCGTCCCATCCGACGGACGGCGATTTTCAAGCCCATCGGTGTCCACTACTGGCCCTAGGCAGGGCGGGAGTTTTGAGGAGATAAATCTCAATGGCTGACCCAGCTGGGACTGGAACCTGGGAACTACAGATTACGAGGCTGGCGCGCTACCGACTGAGCCCCCCCCCCCCGCCCCAATAAAATGTTGGCATTATTATATTTGTAACCAGACCCGTCTAGGAAAAAAAATAAAGGGGTGAATGGATATCCATTGCAGTATAACATTTACCTACGAGTCATACGAGTCACAAATAGACAAAGGATTCTTTATATGATTCATTTATACATAATTAGTTATGAAGATGCCCGATTCCGATAGTTTTCTTTTGCAATGATTTGCATCTAAGTATTTACTAAAGCAAAAGACTCAATCGTTTCAGCCCCTCCCCCCCCCCCAGCACTAGTCGTCGTATGATGGCCATTTGCCAAAAACACGCGAGCACGAACGAGACAATGACAGTAGTGTGAGCCAGCCAGTGGTTGAACACGTACTTTTTCTTCAACAGTGTCTCCGGTACGTTCTCTCTGTTCCTGCATTTTAGCCATTCTTGACAAATGGTTCTCGAAGAAATAAAGGGATCTGTCTTCAAACAAAGAGAGAATCTTTACCGATAAAACTGGAAAACTGAAAGAGAATAAAATATTTGAAGATGTATATATATAAAAGTCAAAATATAGCGAAGAAGTAAACGGAATTTGTGTTGGCGGCGAAGCAGGGGAAAATGATTGTGATAAGAGAGCGAGGTCGGCTCAATCCTCCCAGGAACGGAAATGGGTTAACGTAAGCTGCTTCTGGCGACTAACAGCGTTCGAACAAAGTCGGCTCCAGTCAGACCACGACCCGGGCAACCGTGCAGACATAAAGACGCTTCGGAAGTAAACGTCTACAGGTTCATTTCCCTTCTGTAATTGGGAGTGAAGGAACAGATTTCTCTCTTGAACGCGTATTTATATTAATTTAATCGGACTAATATGATTGAAAAAGGTGGAAATTCGTGGTGTTAGGAAGATGTGTTTAGAAATATCGGAGTTTTTATTAATTACAAAAGAATCTGCTTCCCTTATTTCAAAAATACCCTTTGAGTTGTTTTATCTCTGAGCGGCACTTTTTTGCACCAAATGGGCTAATGGCCAGGTCACAAAGACCCCAAGGGCTCAGAGAAGGTTGGAGAGAAGAGATACATTGGACAATTGTTAGAAGACAGATGGTAGCCTCCCGTCAAAAATATCCAACATGTTCTTCAACGTACATCGCATATGACTCTCTTGCATGTCCATCGGAAGCACTGCGACCTTCCGAAGCCTCTAGATGTCCCCTACTGATTGAGTGGGAGCTTGGCTACTGATCTAAGGGACCTGGGTTCGAACCTCGGGTTAAGACATGGATGTATGTGTTGTTTTTCTGCTGAGGTCCTGCCATCCTCTCATATCTTCTACTTTGGCATATAAACTGACAGGCTCCTGTCAGACCTCTGTGGCAAGCAGCTGCTTGAGGGGGTATTTATTTTGCCAGCCTATGGCCGAGTGGTTAGCGCGCTTGGTTAGTGATCTAGGGACCTGGGTTCGAGTCCCGGGTAAAGCATGGATGTGTGTGTTGTTTTTCAGCTGAGGTCCTGCCATCTGTCAGATCTTCTACTTTGGCATATAAACTGAAAGGCTCCTGTCAGACCTCGGTGGCAAGCAGCTGCTTGAGGGGTATTTATTTTGCCAGCCTATGGCCGAGTGGTTAGCGCGCTTGTCTACTGATCTAAGGGACCTGGGTTCGAGCCCCGGATAAGGCATGGTTGTATGAGTTGTTTTTCTGCTGAGGTCCTGCCATCCTCTCGGATCTTCTACTTTGGCATATGAACTGACAGGTTCCTGTCAGACCTCTGTGGCAAGCAGCTGCTTGAGGGGGTATTTTATTTATTTTTAAATCTCAACGTGGTGGGCTCGAACCTGAAAATTGAAAGTTACGAGGCCTGAGGTTCTACTGGCTGTACTAACCCCTCCCCAGAAGCATGCAGACACGTGTTAGCGATTTATTATTGGCCGGGTAGTTAGAGTGATTGGATACTTATCAAAGGGACATGATTCGAGCTCCGGATTCGGTATGAATGTTTCTGTATAGTGTTTTTCTGTTGAGGTCTCGCCTTCTTCACAGATCCTTTCAAGGACCTATTAAACCGACAGGCTTCGGTCAGACCTTTTTGCAAGCAGCGCTTTGAGTGTTACTTTACCTTTTCTACCGTAAGCATTTTATAACTTTTAAGTTCAAAGCTTTTTTTTTTTTCACTAATTAGTATTTATTTTTTTTTATATTTAAACAGTGGACATTTTTTGTTTTCAGTGGAGAAGCAAAATGATTTTTCTCTAACAAGCAAT
This sequence comes from Ryuthela nishihirai, assembly GCA_038380435.1. NCBI lineage: Eukaryota > Metazoa > Arthropoda > Arachnida > Araneae > Heptathelidae > Ryuthela > Ryuthela nishihirai. The sequence goes on from JAWZYU010000004.1 coordinate 6,910,340, forward strand.
TAGTGACAAAACTATATAGTATAATTGTTTAAGTTTTAAATCTTGGCTAAATAACTAAGAGACGAAGAACGAACATGAAAGAAATTTTCGCTTCGAGGTTTGTTGGGTTGTTTTGCCTCTGAGCGGCACTTTTTTGCACACCGTGGGCTAAATGGCCAGGTCACATGGACCCCGAAGGCTCAGAGAAGGTTGAGGGAGGGGACCCACTGGAACAGCTGTTGGGAGACAGATGGTAGCCTCCCGTCAAGGCCATCCAGCGTGTTCTTTAACGTGCACAGCGTATGGCTCTCTCCCGCACATGGGACCACAGCTTAACGTCTCATCCGACGGACGATGGCCTTTCCAAACCCATCGGTTCCCCTACTAACTGTGGGAAGGGCGGGGAATTTTTCGTTGATAAATCTCGACACTGACCCAGCTGGGACTCGAACCTGGGAACTGCAGATTACGAGCCTGGCGTGCTAGCGAACTGAGTTAACTCCCGTCTCTTAGGAAAAGGCGGATTAAAAATAAAATAATTGATTCCTCAGTATTCAAGATACCGATGAGATCTCTCTTTAAAACGACAGAAATTTATCACTTTTTTTAATTTGTGTTGCATAAAACAGTAGTAATTGCATTGCTCGAACAAAAAAAAACTTTGTTCGAGTTTGTTTTTACGAAGTTTTATACTCATCACTTTCCGCTAGCACAATCTTGTGTCACGACATCCTCTACAAACAATAATTGCATGAACAAAACAATGAATTTTTTTGGTACCACTTCCTTGTCGACAGACGAACTTCCCCAGTAAACAAGGTACATTTTTTTCTCGCTAAGCGATATGCAGAACATAAGTAGGCACGCGCTCGACTCATTTTTCGGATTAACTGAGCTAACACCGCACAACCATTACGGAGCTCCATGTAAAATGATCATGTCTCCGACTCTCGTTATCGATCTGCGTTCACTGTGCTCAACTGGAGGCAGAAGCTGCAGAAGCAGCCATCCCGACATTGGTCTCAGCGGTCCCCTGGGGACGGGACTGACCTCATTGATTCCCCTGGGGGACGCGACTGACCTCAGATTTGCCAAGGCTTCACTAGGATCCAACTAACGAGCTTCAAATAAGTAAATGCAAATATCCGTTCAATATGATTCATTTTTGCAGTCGGGTCGAAATTGCAGCTGCACCACTGAAATCGGACTCTGGCTTCAGAATGCCTTCAAGTTGGCCAGCTGTTGGTTAGAGCTCGTTTTTCGTACAGTACTTTGGAGTTTAAACCTTTTTTCTTTCCAACAGTTGCAATTTTTTTTATTTCAGGGTTTCTTTGTTGAATCAAATGCGACGGTCTTTAACAAAACATTCAGTGAAACACTTATAAAAGTTGGGTTGTTTTAACATCTGAATGGCACTTTTTTGCATACAATGGGCTAAATGGCCAGGTCACATGGACCCCGAAGGCTCAGAGAAGGTTGAGGGATGGGACCCACTGGATCAGCTGTTGGTAGACAAATGGTAGCCTCCCGTCAAGGCCATCCAGTGTGTTCTTTAATGTGCACAATTTAAGGCTTTCCCGCACACGGGGTCACGGCTTAACGTCCCATCCGACGGACGGCTGCCTTTCCAAGCCCATCTGTGTCACCTACTGACCGTGGGCAGGGCGGGTAATTTCACGGAGATAAATTTCAACGCTGAAACATTCAGTGAAACACTTTTAAAGGAACAAACCGAATTGCTTCCCCCCCCCCCCCCTTCTGAACTAAATACTTCGCGAGTATTTTTGAGGTCACATACGAAAATTTAAGATATGGAGTTTATATTCTATATTAAGCCTTTTGTCGTCAGAGCATCAATTTTATTATTATATTTCACTAGTTTTTTCTCTTTAAAAATAATATAGGGATTCGTTTTCAAGATTGTTTTTAAAGTTGAGATACTCATTTAAATTACAATTAATAGAAGAAATCGTAGATTTTAAAATTTTGCTCTTTTTCATTTTTAAATTGATAATGACGTTTTATCACTGGCAACTTCCTCATTATAGACTTCCTCATATAGACATATGGAATATTTGATAGTCTACTTAGACTATCCAATTGTTTTTAATATGTACATTAAAAAGTAAGAGAAGGCATCCACATGTTGCGGGATTCGTTCAGTCCGCAGCTCATAGGGGCGAGAGTGGCTCAGTCCGTAGCGCGCCATAATCTGTAGTTCCCAGAGGTTCGAGTCCCAGCTGGGTCAGCGTTAAGACTTATCTCCGCAAAACTCCTCGTCCTGCCGACGGTAGTAGAGGACACCGATGGACTTGGAAAGGCCGCCGTCCGTCGGATGGGATCCGTGTACATGAGAGCAATACCCTGCGCACGTTAAAGAACACGCTGGATGGCCTTGACGGGAGGCTACCATCTGTCTCCTAACAGCTGTTCCAGTGGGTTCCCTCCCCAGACCCTCTCTGAGCCTTTGGGGTCCTTGTGACCTGGTTATTTATAGCCTATGGTGTGCAAAAAAGTGCCGCTCAGATGTAAAACAACCGAACTCGTAGCTCATAATCTTCAATTCCCAAGTTCGAGCTCCAAGTTGTGTCTAATAAATAAAAATAATAAAATAAATACCCCCTCAAGCAGCTGCTTGCCACAGAGGTCTGACAGGAGCCTGTCAGTTTATATGCCAAAGTAGAAGATCTGAGAGGATGGCAGGACCTCAGCAGAAAAACAACACATACAACCATGCCTTATCCGGGGCTCGAACCCAGGTCCCTTAGATCAGTAGACAAGCGCGCTAACCACTCGGCCATGGGACGGACGTTGAGGTTTTTCTCTGCTAGCCCCAACTCCGTCCTCCGTGAGAAAGGGGAGGACGATGGGCTTGGAAAGGCCACCGTCCGTCTTATGAAACGTTAAGCAGTGTTCCCGTTGTGCAAGACAGCCACAGTCCGAAACGCCTTAATAAGATGCTATCATCTGCATCCTGACAACTCCTCAATGGGTTCCCTTACCTGATCTTTCTCTTATCGGTTGGAGTTTTGTGACATGGACATTTAAGACCATTGTGTGTAAAAAAAAGTGCCGCTCAGAGGAAAAACCTCCAGACCACATGTTGCGTCAGCGATAAGCCTTATTCATCACTCCGTAATTTCGAAATAAATATGGAAAAAACATGTAACGGAAGTTAAAAATTTAAACTCTCACACTATTAAATTTTCAATAATATCTGTTAAGTGTTTAAAGAGATATGGAAGCTTTATCATTTAAACAGAGTCGTCCATTTATAACATTTCTTTTAAACTTGGCAAAAAGCGAAAAATTGCGAAAATCTTTAAAACATACACATATTTTAGTACACATTTTGATATAATTATTATTTTATGTTTTAATTGATATTAATTTTTAGGTCTGGCAATGCTATTGTTTAAAAGTCGATTTTCGTCGAAATTATCTGGAACATTAATTTTTCCGTAAAATTTAAATTTTTAATTTACAAATCTTTCTAATATAACTCTTTCTAGTTACAATTTGGTGTTGTTAATGTTATTATTTTGATATATTATTATAGTGACCTGCTATACCTGTGAGGGAAACTTTTTTTTTTTACATACAGAGTGCTAAAATGACCAAGTCAAAGAACCCTAAGAGCTCAGAGAAGATTGGAAATGGGGTTTCACTGAACAGCTATTACGAGATATATGGCAACCTCCCGTCAAAGCCATCCAGCGTGTTCTTAAACGTGCACACGGCTTTATGTCCCATTCAACGCACGAGGGCCTTTCCAAGTCCATTGGTTTCGCTTTTCTCACCTAGAGCAGGAAGTAAATCTCAAACGCTGATCCAGCTGGGACTAGAACCTGACAACTGCAGATTAGGAGCCTGGTGCACTACTGAATGAAATTTTGCATAAGGAATGCTGTAATATGAGCAATACTTTGCAATGTTACATTTTTAGAAGCAAGTCCTCTTCCGTCCACGGGTATTCTTCCCCACTATGAGTTGGGTTTACTTCTGAGCGACACTTTTTTGTACACGTAGGCTAAATGGCCAGGTCATAAGGATCCCGAAGGCTAAGAGAAGGTTGGGAGAAGGGGACCCATTGAAACAGCTGTTGGGAGACAGATGGTCGATTCTCATCAAGGCCATTCAGTGTGTTCTTTAATCTGCCTAGGATATGGCTCTCTCCCACCACGACATTAATCCACATTAAAATTATTTGTTCATCTTTCAATTTCCACCTATATCCCCAAGAGAAACCGGGGATATAGGTAAAACGTAAAGGTGCACAATAATTTTAATATCTATTTTGATTTTCTATGGTATGTTTTTTAATTTAATCCGTTGTTATGCATTGTTGACAATTAAGTTCATTTCGGGTGAAAGTGTTATCATGAAAATAAAAGTAAGGACGTGACGTCAACTCAAGTGAACAAGTCTGTGAAAGTAAATGATCAGAAAAGGAATGCGATCCTTTGACGATCTCTGCAAGAGTTGGGTTGTTTTACCTCTGAGCGGCACTTTTTTGCACACTATGGGCTAAATGGCCAGGTCACAAGGACCCCGAAGGCTCAGAGAAGGTTAGGGGAGGGGACCCACTGGAACAGCTGTTGGGAGACAAATGGTAGCCTCCCGTCAAAGCCATCCAGCGTGTTCTTTAACGTGCACAGGGTATGGCTCTCCCGCACACGGAGCCACGGCTTAACGTCCCATCCGACGGACGGCGGCCTTTCCAAGCCCATCGGTGTCCTCTACTGACCGTGGGCAGGACGGGGAATTTTGCGGAGATAAATCTCAACGCTGACCCAGCTGGGACTCGAACCTGGGAACTACAGATTACGAGCCTGGCGCGCTACCGACTGAGCCACCCCCGCCCCATAGAGACAGGTACAGCATAAGAGTGTATATAATATATATTTAATATTTTGTTTTGATTAGTTCAATGATGAAAAAAATATTAAAATCATAATTCTTTTTCTTTGACACTTTACAAAAAGTTACAATATTTACAAATGTTACGCGATACAGCAATTGCTATTTCACCAATTGCTATTTAAATTTATATCTTTGAGTTATCAGAACTTACTGAACTTTTTTTCATGACTTAAATTGATCATCTTTCTATAGTGAGAGATTTCAAGAAATACAATTTCGGCTATTGTGTTGAAGGTGCTTTACGAATTACCGGAATATTTGAAGCCATTTAAAGTGTTCTTAGCTTTATATCAGTTACATTAGTTTTAACCACCATTCTTCGACATTCGTACTCTCGAACAAAAATTGAGAGAATTTTTGAATTTATAAAAATACTAATATTTATAGAGGAGATTGTTTTTTGTCAGTAAGCCGACAAACAAATAAAGAAATTAAAAATTCTTGTTACAGTCTGAAGAAAATTATTCTCCGTGCATTCATTCTCGGAAAGAAATATCCTATTGTGGGGAAGTTAGAAAAAGAACTAACTACATACTTCAGCAGTAGAGAGTCGTATAAACTCTCTACTGCTGAAGTCATACACTCAGTGTTATATGAGCTCTTCTCGGATTTTTCCCGAAACAAGAGGGGTGCTTACCCTACCGAGACCTTTCCTTTTTCAATTTTTCTGATATTAATCAATGAAATACAATTTGGGTTGAGAGTTTAATTTTGCTTTTGACTATTGTAACTAAAGTCTGAGTCACACAACTTAAGCATGTATCTAACGCCATTGCATTGAACATTACTACACATTTCAGCAATATTTCCCATTATGAATCAGAATTAAGGACGGAAATCTGAAGAGCAACACGGTAATTTTCAGCAGGAATAATATAATGCATGTAGGCAGAAATTGGCTGCGTTCCGCTTTGGTTGCGAGTCATCTCTGAGACACGTTACTTCCGTTACCTCTTCCGGTCTTGAGATATCATAGTCAATGACCAATAATATGGACAGCCTCAAGGCATCTTCAGAAGGAAGGCTTGAAAGTGGATCTATGGTTTGCAATTTCCCGTACTATTATTCAAATGTTAATGTTAACGATATCATTTAGTGTTAATGACAACTCTTACACTCTGTAAATTAGAGGAGGACATATAACACTGAGTGTATGGCAAATCGCCATTGCATGGCCAATCGTCCAAGCAGGCATTCTTTCTTACCTCGCACTCGGAAGTAGATTTTTTTAATACTTAAATTTAACGCCTATTTTGCGAAAAAATTCCCAGATTTTTCCCGAAAAACGAGTGGGTACTTACCTTACCGAGACTTTTCCTTTTTCAAAATTTTCAGATATTAGTCAATGGGTTGGGTTGTTTTACCTCTGAGCGGAACTTTTTTGCACATCATGGGCAAAACGGCCAGGTCACAAGGGTCCCGAAAGCTCAGAAAAGGTTGGGGGAGGGAACCCACTGGTACAGCTGTTGGGAGACAGTAGCCTCCCATCAAGGCCATTCAGTGTGTTCTTTAACGTGCACAGGGTACTTTCACATTCACGGACTCTCGCATACACGGAGCCATGGCTTAACGTCCCATACGATGGACGGCGGCCTTTCCAGTCCATCGGTGTCTCCTACTGATTGTGGGCAGGGCGGGAAATTTTGCGGAGATAAATCTCAACGCTGACCCAGCTGGGACTCGAACCTGGAAACTACAGATTACGAGCCTGGCGCGCTACCGACTGAGCCACCCCCGCCCCATATTAATCAATGAAACAAGTTTGGGTTGAGAATTAATTTTGCTTTTGACTATCGTAACCTAACTCTGGCCAAAATGCTGCGAACTTCACTATTAAGGAAGAAGGAAGATCAAATTTAGGTTTTTTTTCAATTTTTGGAAGCCTTCAGCAAGGCAAACCATATTTTATAGTTAAAAGTTTCCTGTACAGTCGCTCAAAGAATTATCCGAACACTATGGTGATTACAGAATTCAGAAAAATATCTGGCAACGAATTTTTTAGAAATTAGTGATCTGGCAACCTTCGTGTCACGCGATTACAGAATTCAGGAAAAATATCTGGAGCGTGTACAGCAACTGTACACGCTCCAGTTACCGTTCACAGCAAACTGGAGCGTGTTCAGTTACTGTACACGCTCCAGTTCGCTGTGAACGGTAACTGGAGCGTGTACAGTTGCTGTACACGCTCCAGATATTTTTTCTGAATTCTGTAATCAACCACAGTGTTCGGATACTTTTTTGACCGACTGTACATTTGGGGTTCTCAACGTGGGGTACGCGGTAAAATGTTTTGGGGTACGCGTGGGAGCTCAAAAGTCGCTAGATCTAGAAACAAAGTAAAAATAACCATTGTTATACTATAACTATAGTTTTATCTATCTGTACAAGGTGTACGAAAGTTACATACACATTTCCAGGGGCTACGTGAAGCATAAAAGATTGGGTTGTTTTACCTCTGACAGACACTTTTTTGTGCACCATGAGCAAAATATGCCAGGTCACAAGGACCCCGAAGGTTCAGAGAATGTTGTGGGAGGGGACCCACTGGAACAGCTGTTGGGAGACAGATGGTAGCCTCCCGTCAAGGCCATTCAGTGTGTTCTTTAACGTGCACAGGGTATGGCTCTCCCGCACACGGGGACACGACTTAACGTCCCATCCGACAGACGGCAGCATAAAAGGTTGAGAACCACTGCTCTACATAAACTGATTTGAATGCATATTTACAATCTCTTCCCTAGCCTACAACAGAAAAACATGACAACGCTATTTCATGTGGAGTGCCAAGAGTTTTCTTCAAGGCTATTGAAAAAAAAAAAAAATTCAGATTAAGCACCTTACCAAAAATAATCTTGGATACGTGTCTGGGAAGCAGGATACAGAATTAATTTGTTTTTAATTGTGGTTAATTTGATCAATGCCAAAATCAGCTTGTGATTTGTCTAGATATTCAAATGTGCGGGTTGGGTTGTTTTACCTCTGAGCGGCACTTTTTTGCACACCATGGGCTAAATGGCCAGGTCACATGGACCCCGAAGACTCAGAGAAGGTTGGGGGATGGGACCCACTGGAACAGCTGTTGGGAGACAGATGGTAGCCTCCCGTCTAGGCCATCCAGCGTATTCTTTAACGTGCACAGGGGTATGGCTCTCCCGCACACGGTGCCACGAATTAACGTCCCATCCGACAGACGGCGGCCTTTCCAAGCCCATCTGTGTCCACTACTGACCGTGGGCAGGGCGGGGAATTTTGCGGAGATAAATCTCAACGCTGACCCAGCTGGGACTCGAACCTGGGAACTGCAGATTACGAGCCTGGCGCGCTACCGACTGAGCCACCCCCGCCCCTCAAATGTGCGGGAGTCTTCAAGATACTCAATTAAGTCTAAACTGGAGTCCAGACATTCACGCTCATTTACGTTTCTCAATTTCTCTATCATGTCGCGCATTTGTTTCTCAGAAAAATAAGCGAATTCCGGTTAATGTTTACAGAAATACGCAAATTGCTATTAATACACTTGCTAAATGGCTCGATTTATCAGTTATCATTTGGTTTTAATTAAACTGTTAAATAAATTCTTATCTTTTCAAGATTGCTGCTGAATATTTCAGATGCTATCCGAGAAATCTCCAGATGAAAATGTTGTATTGGGTTTTAAAAGTCTTAATTAAAAACTTGGCGTTCCAGTCGCATTGCAACGGGTTGGCGAACGAGGAGTCACCTCCATTGCAGACCCGTGGTTCATAATCCGTGTTATTTAATAAAGAAAAAAGTATTTTTGAAAAATTCCTGTGTATGTTTATGATAAATTGTGAAGTTAGTCTTTATAGAAAAATGATGAGTTTTGAGTAACAGCAAAACTGCGTTAGCGCACAATGTATAACTGTGAATAACTGTTAGGGGAGTCTGAGGGTCAACATAGAGGATTTTTTTTGACGCGAAAGTACTGGCTAAGATGCAACTCGTAGCCAATCAAAATGTACACAACTTCTAGGGACATTGATATCATTGGGTTATTTAAATTTTAGATCATTCGCAGTAATAGGGTGGTTCAAGTGATTACTAAGATCGAGTTGGACCTGGATTCGAGCTCTGGGTAAGGATAGGGATGTTAGTTGGACTACTTTTCTGCTGTCTCGTTTTTCATACAGTTAGGGTATCCATACATCCCAGTTTTTTTTGTGACAATGTGCAGTCGTCTATCGATTTACGCGGATTTAATTAATGCCCTTTTGAAATAACGATGTTACTATATTTACTTATGTTTATTTTAATTTCCGTGGATAATTAGTGGAATAACGCGGTTTTCAGTGAACGCCAAACAGTCAGTGCATGCTGGCAGTGTGGTTGAGTGTTGTGACCGAGGAACGAGCTTTGCTGCAATCATTGCGAGTGAGGGTTCGAAAACATTTGCATCTTTTCAATACGTTCCCGGCAACTTAAAAGTTACACCTTTTGTGGGACATATTTGGGTTGTTTTATCTCTCTACGGCACTTTTTTGCACACCATGGGCTAAATGGCCAGGTCACATGGACCCCGAAGGCTCAGAGAAGGTTGGGTGAGAGGACCCACTGGAACAGCTGTTGGGAGACAGATGGTAGCCTCCCGTCAATGCCATCCAGCGTGTTCTTTAAAGTGCACAGGGTATGGCTCTCCCGCACACGGATCCACGGCTTAACGTCCCATCCAACGAACGGCGACCTTTCCTAGCCCATTTATGTCCCCTACTGACTGAGGGCAGTGGCTTTGAGGAGATAAATCTTAACGCCGACCCATGGGACTCGATCTTGGGAACTACATATTAAGAGCCAGGCACGCTACCGACTCCCCCCCCCCGTCATGCATACGTCCAATTTAACGTCCAGTTAAATTTAGTTAAAAGTTCCTGTGGGGTTACATTTCCGAGAAGTGTCCCAGATTCAGCTCAATGAAATCGGAATATTTGCTCAACTGTCCCAATTTCCACTTTCTGAAACCAGGACAAGTTACCGAAATGTCCCGGTTTTTACCAATCGATATCTGGTCACGCTACACATGTTCTTTGCGTTGACTTATTGTACTGAAACTCTCTTTATAAAAAACGTCTGTCCGCTTGAGGAGACGTTTTATTATTATTATTTTACAATTCCTCTTCTGTTAAGCTCTTCAAAAATTTACATCAAACAAAGAATAATTAAAATAAGTTTAAAATAATAATTTAAACAATGCAAGAAAAAAATTTGTAAGGTAATATTTACACGGTGTTAAAATGAAATATTAAAGTTTCGTCTAAAAACTCATTCGTATTTAACTGCACATTGGTTTAAGTTGGGTTGTTTTACTTCTGTGCGGCACTTATTTGCTCATCGAGGGGTCAAGCACCCGGAGGGGCACGTGATGGGCACAAAGGACCCCGAGGGCTCAGAAAAGTTTGGAGAGTAGACCCATTGGATAGCGGTTAGGAGACAGATGGGAAACCTCACGTCAAGGCCATCCAGTGTTTTTTTAACGTGCGGGAAAGTTATAACCTGTGCACGCTAACTGTCTCCCAACAGTTGTTCCAGTGGGTCCCCTCCCCTAACCTTCTCTGAGCCCTCAGGATCCTTGTGACCTGGCCATTTAGCTAATTGTATGCGAAAAGTACCGCTCCGAAATACTGTACAACAATCCAACTTAAACGTGCACAGGGTATAACTCTCCCGAACACGGGACCACCGCTTTACGTCCCATCCGAAGGGTTGGTTTTACCTCTGAACGGCACTTTAAAAAAAAAATGGGTTAATTGGCCAGGTGATAAGGACTCGAGGTTTCAGAGAAAGTTGGAGGGTGGAATCCAGTGGACAGATGTTGGTACACAGATGGTAGCATTCCATCAAGGCGGTCCAGCGTGTTCTTTGACATGCACAGGGTATGGCTCTCCCGTACACGGGGTCACGGCTTAACGTCCCATCAGAAAAACGGACGCCTTTCCAATCCCATCGGTATCCCCTATTGACCGAGGAAGGGCGACGAGTCTTGCGGAGATAAATCTCAACGCTGGCGCAGGTGGGATTCGAACCTGGATACTGCAGATTACGAACTTGGTGCGCTACAGATTGAGTGCCCTCCCTCCATCCGATGGACGGCGGCCTTTCCAAGCTCATCGCCAAAAGGGAATCTTTTTTAATTTACACGTCAAAGTCATGATTTAATGATCTTTTCGGAAGGAGTGCAGCTTTTCTTAGCTTATCCGTGTCATCTTTCTCACCGAGGGCTGTTAGAGTACTAGAATATTAACATTGGAACGAGAACCTGTGAACAAAAAGGTTACTAGTCTGGTACTCTAACAAGTGAATAATTTCATGCACTAAAAGTTACTGATGTGGAGACTGCACAGAAGAAGCATGCATGGCTAAACGCCTCCAACCCTGTTTTTTCAGCAAGCACTCCGAGCTGTAGGAAAAAGAATTACTTTAGCGTGTAGCCCGCAAGAAAGTGGAATCGCTTTTCATAATCGTTGGATTTTTCGTTAGCTAGGAGGTCATTTGTTTTTGAAAATAGTTATTTTAAACCTTTGGGAACCCGAAATCTATATAATGAAACACTCAAAATTTAATACATTAAAAGAACAATTTTTAATATACACCCACCTAATATCACGCGAGTCCATTTTTCGCTCTCACAACAATAGCATGTCGTGGCATGGACTCTACCAGGGGTTGGAAAATTTCTGGGAATAGTGCGGCCCATGAATCTAGGGCAGCCCTCTTTAAAACGCCGAAAGTTGCAGGGCTAGGTTGAGGGCTCAATTCATCGCCCCACTTCTTCTACGGATGCGCAATGGGGTTCAAATCTAGAGAGGGTTATTCGAGGGTTGTAAACTCATTGGAATGCTCCAACCAATCCTTTGCCAAAAGCGAGGGATGAGATGGGTTGTTGTTGAAAGAAAGCCTCCTGCTGTGGGAAATGGATAGACATGAATCGGAGTCGGTGGTCGGCGATTGTCAACATAGCCTTGTGCAGCGATGGTGGTCTCAATAACAACGAAAGGGACATTAAGGTGGCTCATAAAAACACCCACAGAGCATTATATTGCATCCGCTGGCCTATAACACCCGTATTTGTCAGTTAGAATCTATGGCAGTTGAACTCTATAGCCACACGAGGCCATAGAGTTGAACTGCCATAGACCACACGAGGCCATAGAGTTGAACTGCCATAGACCACACGAGGCCATAGACCACAAGAGGTCGTGAGGCCATAGACTACGCCATACGAGGCAATATACACATAACCTCCTGTTGGCGTGTTTAGTTGGGATCTTGATTCGTAGGACCAAGCTATCCATTCTTCCATGGCCCATTAGGGATGTTCCTTCCTCCACTGCAGCCTCACAACCCAGTGATGTGCTGTTAAAAGGGCACTGATGTAGGCGTCTGCTGTCACAGTCCAGTGACAGCAGACGGTGCCATCGCAAGTCGAATGGTGTTTGCACAAACTTTCGTACCTGACCTGTCATTGAATGCCAACGTTATCATCTGCATTGTGGCACTCCATTCCAAAGTTATGATATGGGAGAAGTGGCGCCCACCTGAAACATCAATGGCCTGGTTATGGACACATTTTTCTTAGGGTTGGGTTGTTTTACCTCTGAGCAGCACTTTTTTTGCACACCATGGGCTAAATGGCCAGGTCACATGGACCCCGAAGGCTCAGAGAAGGTTGGGGGAGGGGACCCACTGGAACAGCTGTTGGGAGACAGTAGCCTCCCGTCAAGGCCATCCAGCGTGTTCTTTAACGTGCACAGGGTATGGCTCTCCCGCACACGGGGCCACGGCTTAACGTCCCATCCGACGGACGGCGGTCTTTCCAAGCCCATCGGTGTCCCCTACTGACCGTGGGCAGGGCGGGGAATTTTTGCGGAGATAAATCTCAACGCTGACCCAGCTGGGACTCGAACCTGGGAACTACAGATTACGAGCCTGGCGCTCTACCGACTGAGCCACCCCAGCCCCATTTTTTTCCTTAGGTTTTTCCGGTTTTGATATAATATTGGCACACCTGTGCTACGGTCGCATGTGGAAATCCCAGACGTTCTGAAATCAGTGATATGGAATACCCTCATCTTCCTCGCATTGACTTTGATGATCCGTTCATGATAGGACTTGCTCAAGTCGCCGTGTTTACCCATTATAACTATCGCAGGTACGCTATAAAGCAGGTATTTATCTGACAAATTTATAGCCCACAGGGGTTTCGGTTGGCCGCATTATTTTGGTGGAGTAGGGCAGGTTTGTGGATGGGTATATAATAAATTGTTCTCAGTGTATAGGACCATTGTCCAACCTTTTTTACTGCTTTGTTGTGTGCATTGCAGTTATAAAGTACTGAGTGCATATCACATCTGTTGCTCAGCGATTAATACTAACATTCGCACAAAACGATTGTAATAGAGATACTTTTATGCAGTCAGTTAAAAGTGTTCTTTTATTAACTGTTATAGTTAGTTTACTCAAAGGATTTTTCTACCCAGAATCCGTTTGAATGATTGTGTTTCAACGCCTGTAAGAGGGTCAGCGGAAGAAACAATCATGCACAATGCAAGATTTTGAATTTGGAAAATGGTCTTCTGGGTTAAAAGAGACAGGGGAGCATCTACCATTGGCAGCTCGATCATTGATAAATGACAAGGATCAGTCCGAGCGCGGACAGATTGGCAAGGATCAGTCCGAGCGCGGACAGATTGGCAAGGATCAGTCCGAGCGCGGACAGATTGACAAGGATCAGTCCGAGCGCGGACAGATTGATAAGGATCAGTCCGAGCGCTGACAGATTGGCAAGGATCAGTCCGAGTGCGGACAGATTGGCAAGGATCAGTCCGAGTGCGGACAGATTGGCAAGGATCAATCCGAGCGCGGACAGATTGACAAGGATCAGTCCGAGCGCTGACAGATTGGCAAGGATCAGTCCGAGCGCTGACAGATTGGCAAGGATCAGTCCGAGCGCTGACAGATTGGCAAGGATCAGTCCGAGTGCGGACAGATTGGCAAGGATCAGTCCGAGTGCGGGCAGATTGGCAAGGATCAGTCCGAGTACGGGCAGATTGGCAAGGATCAGTCCGAGTGCGGGCAGATTGGCAAAGATCAGTCCGAGTGCGGACAGATTGGCAAGGATCAGTCCGAGTGCGGACAGATTGGCAAGGATCAGTCCGAGCGCGGACATATTGGCAAGGATCAGTCCGAGCGCTGACAGATTGGCCTATGTATCAAATTTATCATTATATATAAATATATAATGATGTTATACATATAGCAATAGTAAATACCGAGATTAGCCATAGGTATTGATTCGATCATAGGCAGATGGAGAGAAAGCTTTGTTCGTTCATTGACATAAGAGAGAAATTTGAGCTTGGGTAGGTTGTCAAAAAAAAAAGACCAATCATGGAAATACTGACAGAAAGACCAATACGACCATAAGTCAATCAGAGTTTTACCATGGCTATATTACGTGTTCTTTAACGTAAACAGTTATTATACCCTTGGACTGTGTTACTTCTGAGCGACACATTTTTTTTTACACACAATGGACTCAAATGGCCAGGCCAAAAGGATGACAAGGGACTCAGAGAAAAGGCTGGAGAAGGGATCCAATGGCCAGCTGTTAGGAGAAAAATGGAAGCCTACTGTCAAAGATATCTGGCGTATTCCTTAATGTGCATAGGGTATTGGTTGGGGTGAACTTGGTAGAGCGGCACTTTTTTTGCACACCATGGACTAAATGTCCAGGTCACAAGGACCCTGAAGGCTCAGACGGTTGGGGGAGGAGATCCAATGGATAGCTGTTGCGAGACAGATGGTAGCTTCCCGTCAAGGTCATCCAGTATGTTTTTAATGGGCACAAGGGTATGGCTCTCCCACACGGAGTCATGGCTTAATGTCTCTTCCAACCGCTGGCTGTCTTTCCAAGCCCATCGGTGTCCCCTACTGACCTGGGGCAGGTGAGGAGTTTTGGGGAGATAATCTGCTGAGCCAGCGTTGAGATTTAAGAGCCTGGCAGGCTATCACTAACTCCCAGATTAATGGAGCAGGATGTATCCCCTCCCCCCTGATAGTAAGGGTAATGGGGGCCAAAAATGATTAAATTTGTCTATATTTCGCGCAATTTTCAATTTTTTAAAAATCATTAACACGAAAGTAAATGTTATGCTACAATGGAAATTCCCCCCCCCCCCACACACACTATTTTTTTTCCAGATCCGGCCTGATTTTGAGCTTAAGAAAGATCTTTCTCAGTTGGGCCTTAGGCAGAAATGGTTTTTATAATTAATGGATATTGTGTTCGTTCCACACTTTTATATAAATGATATTATACATATACCAATAGTAAATACAGAGATTGCCCGTTGACATAGAATTAAGCAAATAACCGTTTGTTACGTTTTTATATAGTTTCTTACAGAACGTTATGGTAAATAGCATCAGTTCAAGAATATTTTTAAAATTTTAAATTTGAGGTAGGGTGACTAAATATTTATGTAAGCAATTCAAAATAGTACGAGATTTATAACTGATATCTACCAATTTGTGTTAGTGCTTAACACCAGATCTAGATATGAAACAGCTATGATTACTCCTTTAAAATTTTAATAATAGAAATGGAAGTTTAGAAAAAAAATATATATATATATATTACACACGTGCTGAAGAATACTTTTTTAAGTCTACTAGGAATTAGAGGAAAAATCGATTTCTCCCCGATTTTTTTCTAGATCGTGTGTGGTTTGTGCTACCCTTCATATTACCTTATTTATTCTGACACTCGCATATTTGGAGCATGAATCACGGGCGATATTCCAGAACCCGTGATGTTCAAAATGTCCCAAAATTATCCGAAAATATGCCAAGTATAACGGTTCCATGACCGAGTGGTTAGCGCACTTTGCTACTGATCTAAGGGTTGGGTTGTTTTACCTCTGGGCGGCACTTTTTTGCATACCGTGGGCTAAATAGCCAGGTCACAAGGACCCCGAAGGCTCAGAGAAGGTTGGGGGAGGGGACCCAGTGGAACAGCGGTTGGGAGACAGATGGTAGCCTCCCGTCAAGGCCACTGATCTAAGGGACCTGGGTTCGAGCCCCGGGTAAGGCATGGATGTATATGTCGTTTTCCTGCTGAGGTCCAGCCATCCTCACAGTCCTTCTACTATGGCATGTAAACTGACAGGCTCCTGTCAGATCTCTATGGCAAGCAGCTGCTTGAGGGGTATTTATTTTTATTATTTATATCCCAAGTATATCCAAAGTATCTTCCGAGCCGCATTTCATTGCTACATAAGTTATTTTAATTTGGTCCTTGATAATACATTGTAATGGATGCGATGAAACGCAAAATTCCCCTTTCCAAAGGTCGAGGGTCATCGATCATCAGCAATGATTGAGAGGCAGCCACCAGTAATTCGAAGAACAATGTCAAAGTTTGATGCTTCGTTGATCTTTTTTTATCCCTAGCACTTATTAGCGGAGATCTTGATTAGTCCCAGAATTCCTAATAAGCAGTGGACAGATCGCAATTCCATAAGAATAAGTCGAATTTTTCCGACAATTTTTTAAAAAATACGTTTAACTTCACGTGTGGCGCTGCAATTACTCTAGACGCACATGCGCAGACATGTTTCTACGGAAAAACTTGAAGATGACAGTCATGAATGTCTCTAAGCAATACCGTGCTAATGTGATTACATTTTTAGTGGGCATTTTTTTTCTATGCTTGATTATTTTATGAATGCTTCTTGGGCATGGAAGGCGAAGATGAATGGCATGGACAGGAAGTTTTTCGAGGGAGACATGAATGGGTTGGGTTGTTTTACCTCTGAGCGGCACTTTTTGGCACATCATGGGCTAAATGACCAGGTCACAAGGACCCCGAAGGCTCAGAGAAAGTTGGGGGAGGGGACCCACTGTAACAGCTGTTGGGAGACAGATGGTAGCCTCCCGTCAAGGCCATCCAGCGTGTTCTTTAACGTGCAGAGAGGCGGGGTTGGCTCAGTCGGTAGCGCGCCAGGCTCGTAATCTGCAGTTCCCAGGTTCGAGTCCCAGCTGGGTCAGCGTTGAGATTTATCTCCGCAAAATTCCCCGCCCTGCCCACGGTCAGTAGAGGACACCGATGGGCTTGGAAAGGCTGCCGTCCATCGGATGGGACGTTAAGCATTGGCCCCGTGTGCGGGAGAGAGCCATACCCTGTGCACGTTAAAGAACACGCTGGATGGCCTTGACGGGAGGCTACCATCTGTCTCTCAACATCTGTTCCAGTGGGTCCCCTCCCCCAACCTTCTCTGAGCCTTCGGGGTCCTTGTGACCTGGCCATTTAGCCCATGGTGTGCAAAAAAGTGCCGCTCAGAGGTAAAACAACCCAATTATCGTGCAGAGTATGGCTCTCCCGCACACGGGCCACGGCTTAACGTCCCATCTGACGGACGGCGGTCTTTTCAAGCCCATCGGTGTCCCTCTTGTACGTCGTACATTCATGTCTCCTGACGGAGACATGAATGTTTCAGGATAGAAATAATTAAGCCGAGCCATTCATTAATGAGTTCAGCTGAGAATAGAGAAATAATGAACGTCATTCCACAATTCAACTAAAATGACCGAAAATGAAACGATGGAATCATTTTTTGAAAATACATGCAAAAATATTTTTTTCCCTTTAATAAAATGATATGCTTCCGAAAACATGAGGAAACTTAAAAAAATATCAAAATTACATTTCGTTAAAGGAAAAAGTGCCATTAATTTTTAATAACCTCTATTATGCAACTTTACGTCCATTTATGACCAATAATACTGCAATGCAATATATAAGTGGCTAATAATACTGTAATGTAATATATAATTTATGACTAATAATATTATAATGTATGTACAATTTACAGTAATGCTGTAGAATTTAAAAAAAATATTCACGAGATGCAGCTCGGAAGATACTTTGAATATATTTTAGATACTTTATTATAGAATTATCCCAAATGAATTTTTCCAGGTGGGGAGGTAACTTCCTTTTTGACTCCCCCCTGCCAACGCCCATAGTTTGGATTGTTTTACCTCTGAGCGGCACTTTTTTGCACACCATGGGCTAAATGGCCAGGCCACAAGGACCCCGAAGGCTCAGAGAAGGTTGGGGGAGGGGACCCACTGGAACAGCTGTTGGGAGACAGATGGTAGCCTCCCGTCAAGGCCATCCAGCGTGTTCTTTAACGTGCACAGGGTATGGCTCTCCCGCACACGGGGCCACGGCTTAACGTCCCATCCGACGGACGGCGGCCTTTTCAAGCCCATCGGTGTCCCCTACTGACCGTGGGCAAGGCGGGGAAATAACGCCCATAGTGAATGGGCGTGTATTTGACTATTGTATTATTTTTCTGTCCATCTTGAATATTAGTCACTTCTTTGGAATTCATTTGCTTTGAAAGAATGTTCAAAATTATTTCCATGTATATCATTAGGATCATCTAGTTTCATTTGCAAAATTTTAATTATATTACAATCGATGTAATCGGCTAAAATTTCTGCCACCATTACGGAAACGTTATAATAATGGCGAACTTTCGGAAAATGTGTATACGTGTGTGGGGTCTTTCAATGAATCTCGAACTTGGCAAAATTATTTTGCCAATGGTATTAAGAAACATCTCCATCCGTTGATTTACACATTCCAAGACTGCGATGTTGGAGTTCATCCAACGTTTCGTTTCTTAGCTTAATATTTATGTAAAAAAGTTTATTTTTTTTTTGTAATATCTTTTCATTACAATTGCTTCAGTTATGATATACCGTTAAGTCCGACACTTTTCGAAGGTTGGGTTTTTTACCCCCGATCGGCGCTTTATTTGCATACAGAAGCTAAATGGCCAGGTCACAAGGACCCCCAAGGCTCAGAGAAGGTTAATAATTAGGATACAGTCAAGATCATCCATATATTCTTTAATATTCACAAACAATTCCTCTTCTTTAAGGGGCCATGACTTAAAGTGTCATCCGATGGACGGAAGGCATCCGAGGCTCATTAGTGCCACTTTTGCAGCGAGGGAAGAGTATTGCAGTTAATCTCAGCACAGTTGTAACTTGAACACGAGAACATCAAATTACAATCATGATGTACTACTGAATCCCCTGGAGCCCATTTTTTGTAGTTATCTTCACCAGAGCCAAAGAGATTTTCCTACAAGCGAGGCTTCGAAAAGGTTTCCTATTCTCATTTTGATTCTTTTAAGCTAAATCAAAATACACTTGCTTCATTAATCAAGGTATGCACATGCTCTAATTATGTTGCTTATGATAAATCTTGATGTGCAAAAAAAGTACCCCTCAGAGGTAAAACAACCCAACCCAATTATGATAAATCTAAATAAGAGACAAATTAAGGATGTCTGGACCCTGAGATGTTCTTAGACGTGTCTCTTCCCCCCTCATCTTTTATTATCATTTACTCTAAGTCACAGTTAAGGCTTTGTTCTCATTCATGCCACATTAAAATTCTATTCAACCACATTTAAAATAATTTATGTATGCTGCTAAAAGAATTACAGATAGAATTTTAATTATCTGGGATGTTATGATTATTTTTGATCTGGAATTGTGAAGGGGCACATGGGGCAGAGAGGCATCTGATACCTAGCATCTGATACCTCTAGGTACTGACCCTCCCACCTCCTAACCTATCACTGATCTTTCTGTATGAAGCACTACAGTTTATGACATTTAATCAGAGTTTTTCATCTGAATGATACATTGATGTTAGGAATGTTTTTTATACTGAATTTCATTTACTTGACAGGTGTGATTAGTGTATTTTTATATGTATCAGTTTCCCCATTTTTTTTCAGTGTTTTGAATTAGCAGTTTATAAAAATTAGTACGTTACAAAAGTAATTTCCTGCACAGTGCATAAGCAGTAATGAGCTTTGATGTTATTTTCCAGTAAGATTAGTTTACATTTTTATGTAAATATCAGAGCACAGCAAGAATACTAATAATTTGTTTTATAAATTCAGCTAAAATATTACAATTAAATGCAAAGCACTTGAAAAATAATAATCACTTACCTGATCTATATTTTCACTTCATAAAAAGAATCTATATATCGATATCCAATAGATGTAAAATCATAAAATTACCTTTTAAATATTCCTAACGAGGTATGAGGTTGTAAACATACAGAAAAAGTCTATAGCAGAAGCAGCAATAATTTCTAGTAATCCAGAAAAATTTATGTTAGCTAGGAGGAGATCTAATTTTATATTAGGGTTATACTTTACTAAAAGTTAATTACTTCGTAAATAAAGTTTGTCTTTAGAGAACGAATGAATTGCCAGATGCTTAAATACTTAATAATCGATATTTTTCAGGAAACATTGCCGTTTTTAGGTTTCAGAATTGAAGTTATTTTCTGCGGTATTCGTTTTAAAGTGGGCAAGATTACGAAATATTCATACAGTCAATAATGTTAGTGCGCATAATTATAATGTGACCAGGCCCGGATTTTAGAAAAAATATGAGGGGGGGGGGGAGGAGGCATGGCCTCTTGCATCTCCCCCTAGATGCGGCCCCGTATGTGAGAAATGTTTAAATGTTATTTGGAAGGTGATATGCATTTCGAGCTGTAAATGTTTGCTTGTATGTTAAACATGTTAAACTTAGTGATACAAATTTTTTAACTATTAGCATCCAAAACTAATTATATTAAATTCTTTTTAATCACTATGAAGCTTTTTTTTCCTGCTT
Organism: Ryuthela nishihirai; assembly: GCA_038380435.1. NCBI lineage: Eukaryota > Metazoa > Arthropoda > Arachnida > Araneae > Heptathelidae > Ryuthela > Ryuthela nishihirai. The sequence continues at coordinate 6,930,977 of JAWZYU010000004.1, forward strand.
CCAACTCATCAAATGGAGCTCGATAAAATCAAAAATATGAAGCATCGTGTAATCTAGTGGAGGAATGTAATGGAAGAACTACAAATATCACCAGCCTATATAAAATGGAGTTTATTTCCGAGGCGATTTAACAGAGTTGAAGACAAAAACTTTAACCTTTTCTTACCTCACTGTTCTTTGCAAGATGCTAAAAGGCGTTCAGAATATACCTGAAATCTTTCGAAATTCAAATATCAATGCTGAAGATGCTTTCTAATGATAGACATAAGAAAATGTAATCTCTTCTTTTCGTCATTGACTTCGAAATTCAGTATTCCTCAGATCAGGAGACTGAAGAGAGACTTCTTTTGGCAATGCTCACTTTTACACCTATGAAATGGCAATGCTCACTTTTACACCTATGAAACATAGTAGCTGACACCACGTAACACATCAGATTCGATGCCATCGTGCATTCCAACTTGCATTACGTGCATAAGAAATTTTCAACTTACCTATTCTGTTGACAAAAACTTCTGCAATGATCAGACCAGATATAAGACACACCACCGCCATGCTGCATTTAGGAAAGTTCCAAAAACTCTTTGCACCAGAGTAGTAGCAAGGCTCCGAATGCATCGGCGCCTACGTTAGAGCTCGGTTGTTCATTTTGAGTCGAGAGTACAGCACCACCTCCCATGCACAAGTTCCGACGAGTGCAAGCCCTTAGGAGCATGCTACATTTTCTCCCTTCCGCTTCGGAACGCGTAACGAGCAATCCAGCGACCAGCAATCTAGTCCGATAGTCTTGCGGGATAGCAGTAGTCCTAGGGAGAAAAATTCGCGGTTGACTACGGTGCCTGGCTATTAGCCTCCGCAGAGCGGCAACCCTACACGCGGTCACCCCACGCGCACTTGGTTCAGCCGGTTGCACAGTCGACAAGGAGGATCTGACGTCGTCTCACTTCCGTCAGTCCCACTCCGATAGGCGGGGAAGGCCCCGTTCGCTGCTCGGCATCCACCAGATACAGCGACTCTTGCTCCAGGGCTGTTTCTTCGCTGGCATCTGCCACACGCGTTGGAGTGCGGCGAACACCACAAGCTGCAGAGACTCTTCTTTCCTCATTAGTGGTCGTCGTGTGCGGCGGTGAGCGGTATGACAACCCGGACACACGACGTTTGCCATGCAACCTGGACTCGGAGACATACGCGCGCATTGCCCGGAGATGCGGACGAGTCGACTCCCCACAATGGGAGGGTTACGGTAATCGATACGAAACTAATAGCCGCAAATTGCTGCGTGAATCCCATTGGGAAAGATTTTCGAGTAAGGACTGTGGAAAAAAGTAAACAGTTTCGCCGATAAACGCTTCCACTGCTGTGACACCAGTGCGATAGCGGTGTTGTTTAGAGTTCGTGAAAAACCCAGCAATAATATAGAGGTAAAATAGAGTAATATTTTGGGAAATCATTTCGATTTTTTGGAAAAGTCTTCGTCTCCGTGGACGTTGTGTCTGAAAGTCGGTCGTTGAACTCTTAACGGCAAAGGCTAGTAAGTACATCGCAGTCCTCATTAACCACACAAAGTACGTGTACGAGTGCACGTGTTCACCGTTGCTTAGTTACCTCCCGCTTGGCTTGGAATTGACTATTACAAGGGAGTCGTTTTATTTACCGACACACTGGATTGTGGACGCCTACGGCTCCGAAAAGAGAGGCCTTCCTCTCGCCGAGTGTTAATAAAGTCAAAAAGATTTCATTTAAAGGCATATGCGAGTAGCGTACGGAAAAAATGATGAAATTGAAAGTGGTTGCACTGAAGATGTGTGATTCGAGTCAACGATTTATTAGAAAAAAAAAATCGTAAACAGCCTTGCTCCTTTCTAAAAATTTAATCATGAGACATTAGCTGCTACGGTCAAGTTGGTTAGTGTACACCGTGGTTGTGCCTAACATGGATGAATGTCAGTCAAAGAATTTGAAAGTTTCAAGTGTGTATCTTTTAATTCTGAATTACTGACAGAGAAAAACTTATTCGCCAGAAAAAGTTTCCGTTTAGGTGAAATCGTTTCTTCATTGATAAAACTGGAAGTTGTTTTCGTAATGCACACCCCGAAGGCTAAGAGAAGGTTGTGGATGGGGATCCACTGGAACAGCTATTGGGAGACAGACGGTAGCCTCTCGTCAAGGTCATTCAGCGTGTTCTTTAACGTGCACAGAGTATAGCTCTCCCGCACACGGGACCACGGCTTTACGTCCCATCCAATGGATGGTGGCTTTTTTAAACCCATCGGTGTCTCCTACTGACCGAGCGCAGGAAGTTTTCGGAGATAAATCTCGCAACCGACTGAGTACCCCCTTCCAATGGATTGTGGCACTTTTGTGCAAATAATGGGTTAATGATCAGGTCACATGGACCCCAAGGGCTCAGAGAAAGTTTGGAGAAAGGGACTCATTGGACAGTTTTTAGGATACAGATGGAAGTCTCCCATCAAGGCCATCCAACTAGTTCTTTAACGCGCACGGACATGACTCTCTCCTGGAAACGGAACCACGGCATAACTCCCCACCTGACGGATGGCGGCCTTTCCAAGCCCATCGGTGTCCCCTACTGACCGTGGCCAGGGCAGGGAATTTTTCGGAGATAGATCTCTACGCTGGCACAGCTGGGACTGTAACCTGAGAACTGCAGATTAGGAGCCTGATGCGCTACCAACTGAGCCAACCTTCGCCGCGCCGTAAAACGACAGGTCACAAGGATCCCAAGTCTCAGAGAAGATTGCGGAATGAATATACTGGACAGCTGTTAGCAAAAGGACCGGATTAAAAACGTAAGAATTTTTTGGCTACCTGCCAAATCGAAAACGAGCCCATCTCCTCCTCCCGATCAGTGACAAATTATGTAGCAAACAAGGACAAGTTAGGTGCACGAGAAATAATAAAAATTAATTTTTTTTGTTTTTAGAAAAAGATTTGAGGATTTATCAAACGTAATAGTTTTGTTATTTTTTAAATTTGGTAAAATATCACTGAAGAATTGCAAAATGAAGTCAATATTTTTACGTGATTAAAAGATATTAATTAAATACTAGCAATTTGTTTCGAAGCTAGTCTTATCTAAGATCTTGCGAATAGGACAATAAGATAGTCGGGAAAGTGGAGGGATTTCTAATTCTATTATTGCCTTCAAATTTTCATTCTTTCATCTATCTTCTACTTTCTCTCTTTCATTGAGATGTTTCTCAAAAATTTTAGCTATTTCCCTCCTCCTTAAAAGTGAGACCCTCCTTAATGGTTTGACCCCGGTCATTATGTTAATCCGGTCCTAGTTAGCCGACAGATGGAAACCTCCCGACAATGATATCAATTCTTGTTGTGTTCTTTAACTTGGACATGTTTTGGCTCTTCAAACAAGAGACAATGGCTTAATATACCATCCGAAGGATGGCTGTCTTTCCAAGCCCAGAATCTTTGTCGCCGAGGGCACATTGGATTGGGATGTTTTACATCTGAGCAGCACTTTTTTTGCACACCATGGGCTAAATGACCAGGTCACAAAGACCTCGAAGGCTCAGAGAAGGCTGGGGGAGGGGGACCCACTGGAACAGCTGTTGGGAGACATGGTAACCTCCCGTCAAGGCCATCCAGCGTGTTCTTTATCGTGCACAGGGTATGGCTCTCCCGCACACGGTGCCACAGATTAACGTCCCATCCGACGGACGCCGGTCTTTCCAAGCCCATCGGTGTCCCCTACTGACCGTGGGCAGGGCGGGGAATTTTGCGGAGATAAATCTCAACGCTGAACCAGCTGGGATTCGAACCTGGGAACTACAGATTACGAGCCTGGCGCGCTACCGACTGAATCACTCCCGCCCCTAGGAATGATACGTAATTATAGTAAAGTAATTCCAGTTATATTTCATACCTTTTTAATACGTAGAGTTTAATAGAGTTAATAATGCACCACACTCAAATATTAAATTACTTTAGCTAGATATAAGAGAAAGCTTTTGATTTTGTAATTACGGAATACCGGGTAAATTGAAAAGAACAGAAGGACATATATCGCCTCTGGGAAATGTGAAATGTTCCTTTTCAAAGAGAAATGAAGCTTTTCATTTAACGACATTTGCACTCTTTAAAACTACTAATTCGAACTAATGGATGATAAGAAGAACCTAAATAGTAATAATTTATTTCCACAAAACGCCCCGGCATGCCCAGGATCAGAAGGAGGCACCGATGGATTAAGAAAAGCAGCCGTCCGTTGGGTGGAAAGTGTGTGGGAGAGCCATAACCTGTTCAGGTTAAAGATGGCCTTGAAGGGAGGCTATCATCCGTCTCCTAACATCTGTCCAATGGATCCCCTTCCCCCAACCTTCTCTGAGCTCTAGGAGGCGGGGGTGGCTCAGTTGGTAGCGCGCCAGGCTCGTAATCTGTAGTTCCCAGGTTCGAGTCTCAGCTGGGTCAGCGTTGAGATTTATCTCTGCAAAACTCCCTGCCTTGCCCACGGTCAGTAGGAGACACCGATGGGCTTGGAAAGGCCGCCGTCCGTCGGATGGGACGTTAAACCGTGTCCCGTGTACGGGAGAGACATACCCTGTGCACGTTAAAGAACACGCTGGATGGCCTTGATGGGGGGGCTACCATCTGTCTCCCAACAGCTGTTCCAGTGGGTCCCCTCCCCCAACCTTCTCTGAGCCTTCGGGGTCCATGTGACCTGGCCATTTAGCCCATGGTGTGTAAAAAAGTGCCGCTCAGAGGTAAAACAACCCAACTCTGAGCTCTAGAGGCTTTGTGACCTGGGCATTTAGCCTATTGTGTGCAAAAAATAGTGCCGCTCAAAGGTAAAATAACATAACCCAAGTATAAGACATAAAAAAAAATTCTTAGTTATTTCTTAAAACCAAAAAATTGCCTTCCCTCCAGTAAGAAAAAGAGATAAATCCTATGTATCCTGTGAGAAAAGAAGTCCAATATCTCTTGACATTAATGCTGAAATCTCTAATTTCTACCGTAATTAGAACATTTGCAACATTCGCTTAAATTTTGCATTTTCCACATTTATGATCCTCTACCAATGAAAATTAGAGACGGGGCTCAGTAGGTAGCGCGCTAGGCTCGTAATGTGCAGTTCCCAGGTTCGAGTCACGCCTGGACCGACGTTGAGATTTATTTCCGTAAAACTGTCTGACCTGCCCACGGTCAGTAGGGGACGCCGACGGTCTAGGGAAGACCACCGTACGTCTGATGGGACGTTAAGGCGTGGTTCCCTGTGCGGAAGAGCCATATCATGTGCACTTTAGAGAACACACTGGATGTCCTTGATGGGAGGCTACCCTCTGACTCCCAATAGCTGTGCAGTGAATCCCCTCTTCCCAACTTCTCTGAGCCCTCGGAGTACTTGTGACCTGCCATTTAGCCCATTGTCTGCAAAATAGTGCTTCTCAGAGGTAAAACTTACTAGGCAAAAATTAACTATTGGGTACGGTCGCTCAAAAAAGTATCCGAACACTATGGTTGATTATAGAATTCAGAAAAAATATCTGGCAGCGATTTTTTTAGAAATTAGTGATCTGGCAACCTTCGTGTCACGTGATCTGGTGTTAGTGATCTGGCAACACGAAGGTTGCCAGATCACTAATTTCTAAAAAAATCGCTGCCAGATATTTTTCCTGAATTCTATAATCAACCACAGTGTTCGGATATTTTTTTGAGCGACTGTACATACTGCCAAAAATCTGGCGCGAAATGCACTTTTCATCTCCAATGATAACTCGGGTGATCATATGTCGCGTTTTCCGGGGAGAATCCCTGGATTAATGATTCTGCCACGACGAATAAATGGCCGTGGAATTCGTTTGAGATTTTTTTTAAACATTAAACTGAGTGTACAGCTTGAACAGATCTTTACAATGGAATAATAGTGACAACACTGTTATTAAAAATTTCGGTCGCAATGCAGGTGACTGAAAAACTGAGGCTAGAATCATCATCATAATGATAGTGATACAGACTTTCTCTATGGAGCATTAAACTGGCAGGCTCCTGTGTGGCTCAGTCGGTAGCGCGCCAGGCTCGTAATCTGTAGTTCCCAGGTTCGAGTACCAGCCGGGTCAGCGTTGAGATTTATCTCCGCAAAATTCCCCGCCCTGCCCACGGTCAATAGGGGACACCGATGGGCTTGGAAAGGCCGCCGTCCGTCGGATGGGACGTTAAGCCGTGGCTCCCGTGTGCGGGAGAGCCATACCCTGTGCACGTTAAAGAACACGCTGGATGGCCTTGACAGGAGGTTACCATCTGTCCCCCAACAGCCGTTCCAGTGGGTCCCCTCCCCCAACCTTCTCTGAGCCTTCGGGGTTCATGTGACCTGGCCATTTAGCCCATGGTGTGCAAAAAAGTGCCGCTCAGAGGTAAAACAACCCAACCCTGTGTGGCAAGCAGTGGATTGAGAGATTATATCCGTGAGGACACCAGTAGAGAATGTATGCCTTGTACTTGATGACACCAGTAGAGAATGTATGCCTTGTACTTGATGACACCAGTAGAGAATGTATGCCTTGTACTTGATGACACCAGTAGAGAATGTATGCCTTGTACTTGATGACACCACCATGTGCCTTGTGATTGGCGGTGCTTAATTACTATGCATACTGTTAATTTCTATCTCTGTTTAGCAGAGTTCGACCCCCTTTAGTTCCCCAGATACTTGACCGACAAGTTCCCTCCAAGCAACTCTTGGTTTAAAGAATTGAGTTCCAACCTGTAATGGAACGGGGTTTAGAACTTCGAACGGCTTTCGGAATATGAAAGATCTTGAAATCCGGGACGGTATCTCGCATCCTTCTGCAGCAAATTTCTCAACTTGGGAGCGAAGAAATCAGTGAAGAAAACTGTCGGAGGAGAATTTTCCTTTCATCCATTTGCAAGAAATTTTTCGAACATGAATTCAGTATGGATGGATGAGAGATCACGTGTAAAAGCAGGTACCCGAAAGCTTTGCCTGAAAGGGAACACAAATTTTTGTGTTTCTTGTGAAATATTTAGTGCAAAACTTGCCGAAAATGTTTTACAGAAAATCTACCTGTATGAAAAAAATACACTCAATAACAACGATTTTTGTTAATCTACGTTACTGAATTTTTAATTTATGCTGCCAGATATTAAGGTTATTATTAATATTATGTATAATGATTTATAAAACATATTGTAAGGGAAAAAATTGTGCTACTTTTTAACATAATAATCTCATCAAAAGTCAATCTTTCAGATTTAATTTTCTGAAGTCCCCAGTTCTTTTACTTTAAACTTCTGATTGATAACGTTCACAATTCCCGCCGAAAGTCTGGAATATAAATATCCTCTCCATTGATAAATTTCACATTTATTTCATCTTCAAACTTCCGTTGAACTTTTACACTTGTTTTCCTATTAGAATTATGAGTTTTCAGAATTTAAGAGAAAAAAAAAGTAATACAAGCATATTGTCATTGAGAACAATTTAAAAAATTTTCGAGGGTTCCGATCCTATTGGAAGATTATGATTTGGTCCACTTCCATATCTCCTCTCCCCCCTACCTTCCTGAAGACATCTTCTGGAGGCGTCCCTGAACCGTGCGAGAAAACGAAATAGAACTCTGAAAATTATGATATTGTTATCTTCTAACTAGTGAAAAGTGATATGAAAAGCACACGACACACCCAATACGTCAGCTACATAAATTTCATCTTCACGCTTTGAGCGACATTAGTCGCATGGTCTATTTCCGGCAGAGTGACGGCTTATCTTACTCGCCTCTCCTCTGCTAACTGCTCCAGTGACCATCAAAATGCACGGAAGCCCGGAGTTGTTCATACTGGCCTGGCCATTGACTGTGACAAGCATCGTGCACGTGCATTCCCGTTACTAGAATCCATCTCGGGGGTCAGTGGCCATTCGAGGAACACGTGCATAAAACTGCTCCGAAGTGTGGTCATCGATGCCTCTCTACTTTGCTCTTGCTCCTTATGCACGTCCCTCGATGGCAGGATATGTGAGAGGAACATTACTGGGTGAGAAGCATCTTTCCTCCTCCTCCTCCTCCTTTTTTGTCGGTCCACTTGGCAGTGAAGTGCTCCCTCTGCTAACGGTTCTCAACTGTCTGGATCACATAGTGGCGAGAGTCCGCTCTCCATTCATTACTGGGGCAGTTTATGTCTCGCGTTGATAGATAGTTATGTCGCTCTCGCTGTTGTCGAAGGGGTGGGTGGGGGTGGAGTGATTCGGAAGTGGGTGGGAGGTGAGGCAGCAGCAACAGCAGTGGACCATCTGTTGGGGCGACATCATTGAGGCAGACTCAGTTTGTGACGTTATTATCGTAGCGTCTCATGTGAACTGCAAACACCATTCTATAAGTACGACAGTTGGTTCGTTAATTAGGTGGAATGTTTTCGGTGAAGATAAAACAACTGTATTTTATTACGCAACACACACACATGAGAGAAACATGAACAGTGCTTGTGTCAAAAGTCACCCGAATAGGGTTCTACATCGTATCTAAATAAAAACAGCGTATTGAAATTTTAAGTGATTGTATTTAATGCAAGACGATACGAATGATTATGTGTGATTTTTTTTTATCATTGTTATAGCATATTTTCGAGGAAAGGGCAAGTATTCTCCAGACTTTCGGCGAGTTGTTGTTGTTGTTTTACCTCTGAGCGACACTTTTTTGCACACCGTGGGCTAAATGGCCAGGTCACATGGACCCCGAAGGCTCAGAGAAGGTTGGGGGAGGGGACCCATTGGAACAGCTGTTGGGAGACAGATGGTAGCCTCCCGTCAAGGCCATCCAGCGTGCGTCCATGCAGCTGCCTGTACTATTCCTCAGATCTCGACTCGGTTTCCATGGTTCCCAAAACCGTGGTGGAATCTCGACTGCACTGCAGCTTGTAAGGCTCAGACAAGGCTTGGGGGGTGTTTCGGAGATATCTGACGTCCCCCAACCTAGAAGCATTCAAACGCGCGAGGGTTAAAGCCCGTTTCGTCCGGCGCCAGAGCCAGAAGGAATCTTGGATCACATATACCTCATATATCACCCGCACGACCAGTTCTAAGGTCGTGCGGGATAAAGTCCAGAAGATGGGTGGGAAGTACAGGTTCCACTCATTATCGATTCTGGAGCACAATGGACAGGCAATTGTTGATCCTCGAGCAATTGCCGACTGTACTGGGGGAGTCATTCTCCTCCATCTCTTCTTTATCCTCCTACTCTCCCGAGTTTCTGGCCTAGAAAAGCAAGGCCAAATGCTCTCTGCTGTCCTTCCATTCGAATGGCCTGGAGTCTTACAACAGGCCATTCATAGTTGAAGAGCTTTGCCTTGCTCTGCACACTTCTCGTGCATCTTCTGTCGGACCAGACAATGTCCATTATGCTATGCTCCAACATCTCTCACCATCGAGTAAGGATCGGCTGCTCCAACTCTTCAACCGTATTTTCATCGAGGAGCAGTTTCTGGACTCCTGGTGTGAGGCCATCGTATTGGTCTTCCCCAAGCCAGGCAAAGATCCCAAGATTCTTTCGAATTATCGTCCAATTGCGTTGACGAGCTGCGTCTGCAAGGTGTTTGAAAGAATTGTAAATACCAGGCTGGTCTGGTATTTCCTATGTCATGGCTTTCTTTCTAATACCCATTGTGGCTTTTACAGTCACTGGTCTACTTTAGACCACCTGATCCGACTCGAATCGGCGATCAGGGATTCATTTTTACATCGAGAGAACCTTGTGTCCATTTTTTTCGAAATAGAAAAACGTACACAGCATGGAGATTCGTCATTCTTCGTGACCTCCATAGCTTCGGCTTGGAGGTCACATGCCGATCTTCATTGCAAATTTTTTATCATCTCGTAATTTTCGAGTTCATATCGGCAACACTCTGTCATGGCCTTTCACCCATGAACATGTGTTGACAAGGCTGCGCACTGAATGTTACGCTTTTGCAATCAAAATAAATTCTATTACACAGCAACTTCATCCGATTGTAGACAATGCCCTCTTTGTTGATGACTATAGCATCTTTTGCTCGTCGTCCAGCATGAGGGTCATTGAACGACAACTGAAAATTGCCCTGAATAATCTCTCGGTTTGGGCGATGGCCAATGGGTTTTGGTTCTCCCCACAGAAGACCACTTGCGTGCACTTTTGCCGCAAGCGTAATCTTCATCTGGACCCCGAACTGCAGCTCGGGGGTAACATCATTCCAGTTGTGACAGAGACAAGTTTCTCGATCTCATCTTCGACTGGAAATTTACCTTTCTCCCACACATACTACATCTCAGGTCCAGGTGCACATGGACATTGAACATCCTCAAGGTCCTCAACTCCCTCTCTTGGGGGGTGGTCTGATATTCATTGCTGTGCCTCTACTGTGCACTTGTCCAGTCGAAACTGGACTACGGATCTCAAGTGTACGACTCTGCTCGGGGATTCGGTGGTGAAGGTGTTGGACCGTTTACACCACCAGGACCTCCGTGTTTGCATGGGGGACTTCCACACTTCACCAGTCCTGAGTCTCTACGTTAAGACTGACGAACCACCTTTATCTATTCGCCGTCAGCAGTTTCCCTGCAGTATGCAGCAAAATTGCAATCCCTGCCAGGCCATCCCACTTGGGACTGCGTTTTCAGTCCCCATTGGAAAAAATTATACCAGAATCGGCCGACTACCATTCGTTCTTTCGGTTTGCGTGTCCAAGGTTACCTGCGAGACATTCACACCAGTCCCGATAGTATCTCACAGTCGACAGCCAAGCCACTTCCACTGTGGCTTGCTGTCTCCCCTTACTGTGGTTTCTCTCTTTGTAGGATGGGGAAGGCCTTTACGCCCGTCTGTGTCTATCAGCAACTCTTTGCCAGCCAAAGCTGAGCACCTGGACTTCTTGCTTGTCATCAGAGATGGCTCGAAATCCGGTACATCTGTGGGATTGGCCATGGTCTGCTGTGATGTAATCATTGTAGACCAGATCCCATAGCAGTGTTCCATCTTCACTGTAGAGTTGCATGCTATCAGCCTTGCGTCATTGTCAGTGTGTCCTCTACACCGACTCGCAGCTAAGCATCATTGCCGGCGTGTCCTCTACACCGACTCGCAGCTAAGCATCATTGCCGGCGTGTCCTCTACACCGACTCGCAGCTAAGCATCATTGCCGGCGTGTCCTCTACACCGACTCGCAGCTAAGCATCATTGCCGGCGTGTCCTCTACACCGACTCGCAGCTAAGCATCATTGCCGGCGTGTCCTCTACACCGACTCGCAGCTAAGCATCATTGCCGGCGGGTCCTCTACACCGACTCGCAGCTAAGCATCATTGCCGGCGGGTCCTCTACACCGACTCGCAGCTAAGCATCATTGCCGGCGGGTCCTCTACACCGACTCGCAGCTAAGCATCATTGCCGGCGGGTCCTCTACACCGACTCGCAGCTAAGCATCATTGCCGGCGGGTCCTCTACACCGACTCGCAGCTAAGCATCATTGCCGGCGTGTCCTCTACACCGACTCGCAGCTAAGCATCATTGCCGGCGGGTCCTCTACACCGACTCGCAGCTAAGCATCATTGCCGGCGGGTCCTCTACACCGACTCGCAGCTAAGCATCATTGCCGGCGGGTCCTCTACACCGACTCGCAGCTAAGCATCATTGCCGGCGTGTCCTCTACACCGACTCGCAGCTAAGCATCATTGTCGGCGTGTCCTCTACACCGACTCACTTAGCTCGCTACAGGCTTTGATCTCAGTAAGACATCGGCCTCACCCTGTTCTCTCCAGGATCCGTCAGCAGCTCCATCGTCTGGCAGCCATCACCACCGTTCTCTTCTGTTGGGTGTGCGGTCACGTCGGGATCAGGGGCAGTGACTTGTCAGATGCTGCTGCCAGGTCAGCTACGACCTTCTCTGACTCTCCTTTGCAGGTTCCATACTTGGACTTCCGGCAGCGTTTTTCCATAAGCTCCAGGCATGGTGGCAGAGATCTTGGTCTGAACAGGTTGATAACAAGCTTTTCGAGATCAAGCCCATTGTCAAACCATGGCAGTCTTGTTTTTTCAGGAATCGCAAGGAAGAAGTTGTACTTGCTTGGCTCCTCGTAGGTCATTCTTATATTACACATTCTTTTCTTCTTCAGGCTAATGACAAACCTAAGTGTGAGTTTTGTGACACCATTTTAACCATTAAGCACATTTTAATCTATTGTACTGCTTTTAACCTTGAACGCCATTTATATATTAACTTTCATGATTTTACATCCGAGCTCCATACACTCCGACATCTTTTATCTGATGACTCCTTTTTACCTCCTGTCTTTGCTTTTTTACGTTTTGCTCGTTATTTTAACAGATTGTAATTTAATGGATTTGTCTTTTATACCCTATACAACCTGTGTCTTTTACACCTGGGTTGGTTTTACCATTTATATCTTTGTATTTATTGCTTTACACATATTTTTTGTTTTTTATCTGTTGGTTTTGTCCTTAACTGTCTTGACTTTTGGGGTTGGGGTGGCTCAGTCGGTTTCGCGCCAGGCTCGTAATCTGTAGTTCCCAGGTTCGAGTCCCAGCTGGGTCATCGTTGAGATTTATCTCCGCAAAACTCCCCGCCCTGCCCACGGTCAGTAGGGGACACCGATGGGCTTGGAAAGACCGCCGTCCGGATGGGACGTTAAGCCGTGGTCCCGTTTGCGGGAGAGCCATACCCTGTCCACGTTAAAGAACACGCTGGATGGCCTTGACGGGAGGATACCATCTGTCTCCCAACAGCTGTTCCAGTGGGTCCCCTCCCCCAACCTTCTCTGAGCCTTCGGGGTCCTTGTGACCTGGCTATTTAGCCCACGGTGTGCAAAAAAGTGCCGTTCAAAGGTAAAACAATTCGATCCAAAAGTTTTGATTTTTAACTTTGGTTGTGGGTTTCTGTGTCTTTTACCCTTTTATTTGTCTCACTTGGCGCATTATGGCTTTCGCTGCCAATGTGCATAAAACCCCAACCAACCAACCAACCAACGGCCAGCTTCCGAACTTCGAAAGTTTCAGTCCTTTTAATACATTCAGCCTACGTTTCACTTCGATCGCAGCATTAGCATTTTAATTTTTTGTAATAAAATGAATAGTTAAAAAAGAATTACTTCTCAAGTGATAATACATCGAATATTTGCATATATTTAAGCGTTGTGTGAAAAAGGAAACAAATGTTCTTCTTTGGCAAAAAAAAAAAACCTAGAATCGAAATGTTCATTTTTGGCAAAATGAAATATTAACAACCTTATTTATGTTTTAAACCCGTTTGAAATTGGATATTAACAACTCAGCATCTGAAATAGAGTAGGGTCGCAACTTATGTGAAGGTTTGGTGCTGTGAGTCACAGAGTAAGGAATTCCGAGAATTATGTTTAATGCACCCTATTCTCTTTTTACACTGAATTTTTTTCACGATTTTGATTTAACACGATTTAGAAAAAAATCCCAATTATCATTTTACACGATTTATTTTGACCTAATACGGTTCAAACGACGCCTTTTTAAAAAATCTCCATTTGAATTTAATTCTAAAAAAGTATTCATATTCAAGAAAGAAATTCCTAGAATTTACATTTCTAACAAAGATGCCGCTTTTATGGTCACATTTTTCGAAGTAGTTTTAACTTTGAAAATGTATTAAAGATACACATTTTGTGCACTGAAATCCCCAAAATAAAAACTACACTAACATAACTACACGACAAATTTTTTTCTATTTGATTCTCTATTTTATGGAAAAATTATACGAAACCTACTTCATTCGGAAAAAAGTGGCAACACTGAGTTCCGGGAATTCCCCTCAATTTTTATCTTCAATACATGGGTTAGTCTTGGTCTCTCATTTTCGTGTTTAAAGTTAGAAATGTTTAGATGTTTAATAGAAGAAATCGGAAATATTTTTGTTTCGTTTTTTGAAGTTTTCAAGCGATGAAAGTGATTTAATTCCAGTCTTACACAGACGAATGCGTCGATTGTCAGAAAGTGACAACGAATAAAATCTAGTTAATAAGCATATGTAAGTCACTTTTTTTGCACTTTTGTATTCTTGAATTAGTGACATTATTTTCTTCATGAAGGATAATTTACTTTATACATGTGCATATAATTATCTTTATAAGTTTATTAAAAAATATGTTTAAATGAATAAAAATCAAATAAAAATTTAATTAAAGATTTTGATATGATTTGCCTGAAAACAACTTTACTATTTGTACTGGGTTTTCACGTCTGGAACCAATCTTCTATTTTTTCATATGAACTCTATTTTTTTGTACGGTTTTTTCGGAACTTATCTTCCGTGTAAAAACAGAATTGGGTGTATAATAATTTTCCCCATTAACTTCTGAATACAATACAAGCAGGACAGGGTTGCGTTGTTTTACCTCTGAGCGGCACTTTTTTTCGCACACCATGGGCTAAATGGCCAGGTCACATGGACCCCGAAGGTCAGAGAAGGTTGGGGGAGGGGACCCACTGGAACAGCTGTTGGGAGACAGATGGTAGCCTCCCGTCAAGGCCATCCAGCGTGCTCTTTATCGTTGGATGTTTTACCTCTGAGCGGCACTTTTTTGCACACCATGGGCTAAATGGCCAGGTCACATGGACCCCGAAGACTCAGAGAAGGTTGGGGGAGGGGACCCACTGGAACAGCTGTTGGGAGATAGATGGTAGCCTCCCGTCAAGGCCATCCAGCGTGTTCTTTAACGTGCACAGGGTATGGCTCTCCCGCACACGGGGCCACGGCTTAACGTCCCATACGACGGACGGCGGCCTTTCCAAGCCTATCGGTGTCCCCTACTGACCGTGGGCAAGGCGGGGAATTTTGTGGAGATAAATCTCAACGCTGACCCAGCTGGGACTCGAACCTGGGAACTACAGATTACGAGCCTGGCGCGCTACCGACTGAGCCACCCCCGCCCCAGCAGGACAGAACATAGACCTTCAGAGGTCAAAAGCTGGGTCGAGTTTAAGAGGGTTCGAAAATCGAAATATACATATATTATTCTGACTTAAAGGAACATTAAAAAATAAAAATGTAACTAACGGAAAGAAAACATTTATTATGTTTTATAACTACTAATTTTATTTATATTATTAATACAAATTCACAATTGCTACACAATACAATCTGAAATGCTTTTTTTTAGTCCCCTCATATTAATGAGACCCTAAGCTGTAGATTAGTTACCTTATGTGCAATTCGGACCCTGAATACAGGTAGTAATACAATGGGTGAAAAGCCTAATTGCAGCAATAAGTGTAAGAATAAATAACAAATAACATTTTATATAAGGGCGGGGGTGGCTCAGTCGGTAGCGCGCCAGGCTCGTAATCTGTAGTTCCCAAGTTCGAGTCCCAGCTGGGTCAGCGTTGAGATTTATCTCCGCAAAATTCCCCGCCCTGCCCACGGTCAGTAGGGGACACCGATGGGTTTGGAAAGACCGCCGTCCGTCGGATGGGACGTTAAGTCGTGGCCCCGTGTGCGGGAGAGCCATACCCTGTGCACGTTAAAGGACACGCTGGATGGCCTTGACGGGAGGCTGCCATCTGTCTCCCAACAGCTGTTCCAGTGGGTCCCCTCCCCCAACCTTCTCTGAGCCTTCGGGGTCCATGTGACCTGGCCATTTAGCCCATTGTGTGCAAAAAGTGCCGCTCAGAGGTAACCCAACCCAACATTTTATATAAATAAATAAATAATGAAAATAAATTAAAAAAAATCACAAAAAATTTATGATTTTGAAATTGACGTCGCAGCCCAACTCCGAGGAACACTTTCGGGAAATCGAATTCGGCAGGTTTAATCTCATATAAGTTTTGACCCTAAGGTATTTCTTTTTGTAAAGCAATGTTCTCAACGAAATAGAAGAAATGTCATTCTTTATTATGTCAACAAGTTAGACTTTTAGATAATTTTCTTCTTTCGTTTTGAGCAGAAGTTAGAGCTTAAAAAGATAAGCAAGCAGGATATAAAGTTTTGACGTCGGATACCGCATTTCCGACAGCCTTCAAATAGCGTGACGTCACTACCGGTTATGAGTAGTACACAATGATATCAAAAGTGGTGATAGAGAGAGAGAGTTACTGGCATTGTGACGAGCCCGTTCGTTTCGTGAAGTGTACTGATATTTCCGTATAAGATGAGCATTTCTCGGAACATCTACGCACAGGAAACGGAACAGCTCATATTTTGTAACTTGTTCGTAAGAATGCGTGTCCATCTTATGACCATTTCTAGAATTGTCAATGCTGTGTTTACAATTTCTTCGGGTGGCTACTTTTCAGAAATTATCCTTTTAGTCCTTTCTCGCTTCCTGGGTAAAAATAGCATTACTTATTAAGGATGCGTTTCAAGTTCACTGCAAATCCTGTGAGGTGGAAAGAATAGTTTCATGCAGAAGCAAGGCTTAGCTGACTAATTTTTTCACCAATATTTGTGACTTGGATTGAACCTTTTTAGGCGAAGGCATTATAAAGTAGTTCTAAGTAAAATGTAACTTTGTTTTGGCGAAATAGCTGTATGATGTCCCGTGACCTAGTGGTTAGTACGCTTGGCTATTGATCTAAGGGACCCGGGTTCGAGCCTCGGGTAAAGCATGGATGTGTGTGTTGTTTTTCTGCTGAGATCCTGCCATCCTCACAGACCTTCTACTATGGCATATAAACTGACAGGTTCCTGTCAGACCTCTGTGGCAAGCAGCTGAGGGGTACTAAATGGCTACTTAAAAACCCTATTATTTCCCAAACATTTTAGAAAACGTTAATGAGCTCATGGCTTGGGTTGTTTTACCTCTGAGCTGCACTTTTTTGCGCACAACGGGTTAAATGACCAGTTCACAAGGATCCCAAAGGTTCGGAGAAGGTTGAAAGAAGGGGACCCATGTACTGTCGCTTAAAAAAGTATCCGAACACTGTGGTTGATTACAGAATTCAGAAAAAAAAACGTTGCCAGATATTTTTTCTGAATTTTTTAATCAACCATAGTGTTCGGATACTTTTTAATATATATAATGCATATGAATATATAATGCAATGAATATGGAGCGTGTGCAGTTACCGTTCACAGCAAACTGGAGCGGTTGCGGTTAATGTTCACAGCACATTGGATCGTGTGAGCTCACTCACGGAAATATTGAGCGTGTGCAGTTACCGTTCACAGCAAACTGTAGCGTGTGCAGTAACTGCACACGCTCCAGCTTGCTGTGAACGGTAACTGTAGCGTGTACAGTTGCTGTACACGCTCCAGATATTTTTCCTGAATTCTGTAATCACGTGACACGAAGGTTGCCAGATCACTCATTTCTAAAAAAATCGTTGCCAGATATTTTTTCTGAATTCTGTAATCGACCATAGTGTTCGGATACTTGTTTGAGCGACTGTACAACTGTTAAGAGACAGATAGAAGGCACCCGTCAAGGTCATCCAGGGTGTTGTTTAACGTGCACAGGATGTGGTTCTCCTGCACACGGTCCACGGCTTTGCATTCTATCAGACAGACGGCAGCTTTCATAAGCGCATTCGTGTCGCATAAATCTCAACGCTAGATCAGTTGGGTTTCGAACCTGGAAACTGCATCCTAGTAGCTTGGTGCGCTACCGACTAAGTCATCTCTCGCGCCTATGAACACTTAAAGAAAACCCCAATCCGTAGAGATATAATTTCTTACATAATATATTTGTAGTAAAAGGAGAACTGAATATAATTAAAGCTGTTTTTCTACGCAAAATGAACATTTAACGTTTTTTTTTTTACGTTTTTTACGTTTTTTTATATTAAATGTGTAGTATTTCTTCAACCTAAAAAAAAAGGTTATCCAAACATTTTTCTATAACTTAAAAAACGAATGTCTGGTATGAATCTCAACTACAAGAACGCAAATAGCCTTGGCGCATCAGGGAATCTCGTTTTCAAAGAGAATGAAGTTTTCCGTTTAGTTTACTTTTTTACTACTTAGAAGTTTTAATTCGGATTAATGGATGAACAGTGTTTTATTAGTAAGTATACAACATAAAAAAATATCTTTTATTCCTTAAATTTAATAAATTGCGTTTCGCACACCCCTCTGACAAAAGTGGGTAAATTCTTGTTTTCAGTGGAATATCCCTTGACACTCTATCACCGAAATTTCAAATTTCTACAATAACAGATTCCTTGCAACCAGTGGCGGCTCGTCATTAGGGACCAGAGGACTCGAACCTGGGAACTGACCCCGGTGTGACTCGAACCTGGGAACTGCAGATTACATTCCAGTGGGTCTCCTCCCCCAACCTTCTCTGAGCCTTAGAGGTCCATGTGACCTGGCCATTTAGCCCATGGTGTGCAAAAAAGAAGTGCCACACAGAGGTAAAATAACCCAAATGCAGATTACAGAATGCGCCCAACCAACTAAGCCAAACCCGCCCCTAAAATGGGAGGTCAAGAGACTGGATTTCCACTGCAGTATAACACCCCCAACATTTCTGTAATGTATATATATATACTAAAAGATTAAACTCCGAGTTGAAATAAATAATAAAAAATAATATTTATAGGGATATTTGCTCTCTAAAATATATTGCCCGTTTTATTTCATTTCAATAAGCATAGTGAAGGAATACACTCGAAACTGTCCTGCTCGCCTTTAAAGTATCAGCACGAAATATTACGGGAAATATTTTAGCCGCACCCCAGAGGCTAAATTTTCGAACACTTCCCTAAATTAAATTTTCGAACCAATCAAATTGACGTCCCATCCGACGGACGGGGTCCTTTCCAAGCCCATCGGTATCCCCTACTGATCGAAAGCAAGGCGGGGAGTTTAGTGGAGATAAATCTCAAGGCTGACCCAGGTTGGGTTGTTTTAAATCTGAGCGGTACTTTTTTTGCACACATTGAGCTAAATGGCCAGGTAAAAGGACCCTGAGGACTCAGAGAAGATTTGGGAAAGGGGACCCACTGGACAGCTGTTGGGAAACAGATGGTAGCTTCCCGTCAAGGTCATCCAACGTGTTCTTTAACGTGCAGAGTGTGTGCCTCTCTCCCGCACTCGGAACCACGGGTTAACGTCCCATCCGACTGACGGCGGCCTTTCCAAAACCATCGGTGTCCTCTACTGACCATGGGTAGTATGGGGAGTTTTACAGAGATAAATCTCAACGCTGACCCAGGTGTGACTCGAACCTGGGAACTGCAGATTACATTCCAGTGGGTCTCCTCCCCCAACCTTCTCTGAGCCATAGAGGTCTATGTGACATGGCCATTTAGCCCATGGTGTGCAAAAAAGAAGTGCCACTCAGAGGTAAAATAACCCAAATGCAGATTACAGAATGCGCCCTACCAACTAAGCCAAACCCTACCTAAAATGGGAGGCCAAGAGACTGGATTTCCACTGAAGTATAACATTTTCCCATCAGCTTAAAAAATCTTTAAAATTTGCTTGGAAAGGTCGTGAAATACGTACAAATTCAAATTTAATAATTTTGTTGGTCACATTATCCTTCCTAGCATTTTCAAATTGGGGGGAATTTCCCCTATCTCTCTCCCTGTTTCTAGGTATGCATAAAATTTAGGTAACTATTAGAAAAAAACATTGAAATAATTGTTGAAAATATAAGCCAATTAAACTTCAATAGAAAAATATCATAAAAATATTATTGATATTTGTTGCTCACGATAATCGAGGACTTTTTATCGTAATATTAGGGACTTTTAAGAGTAAACACATTTTAATACAAGATTTAACACAGTTTTAAGTTTTCGGTACACATGATCGGTGAAAATTGGGTCAAAGTAATCAAGAGAAAAAATTTCAGTTAAGCATCAACAAGAGAAAAAAAATCCCGCTTTAATTATCTTTGACGTATGGATGGGAGCTTTAGGTTTAATAACACTGCAGAAAAATCAATGGTCGTCAAGGGCCTGTCAACACTGAACAAGAGTTCTGACCTAGAGTTTTATTTTGGGAGAAAAAGTTATAGAGTTTAGAAACAGTGTATCAGAGTGTTGACCATTTCAGTTTATTAAAATCTATTGTCTGTGACTGGAGAGAGAAAATTTCCTCCCAATGAAGCGTTGCGACTAACGGAGTGTGTCAAAATCGTTTTTTGCTTCAGCCATCACATGAGAGCGAAAGGAAGAGAAGGAATCACTTGGCTGGTGACAGTTAAATTGTTTTTCAGTATGAGTTACAAATGGGCACTCACCGCTAAGGACAGATTAATTTCAGACTTAAGTCGCATTTTTTCTTTCAAACACGAAAAAAACTGAGCTGAGGTTGGTTGTTTTTAGGTTGTTTTACCTCTGAGCGGCACTTTTTCGCACACCATGGGCTAAATGGCCAGGTCACATGGACCCCGAAGGCTCAGAGAAGGTTGGGGGAGGGGACCCACTGGAACAGCTGTTGGGAGACAGATGGTAGCCTCCCGTCAAGGTCATCCAGCATGTTCTTGAACGTGCACAGGGTATGGCTCTCCCGCACACGGGGCCACGGCTTAACGTCCCATTCGACGGACGGCGGCCTTTCCAAGCCCATCAGGTGTCCCCTACTGACCGTGGGCAGGGCGGGGAATTTTGCGGAGATAAATCTCAACGCTGACCCAGCTGGGACTCGAACCTGGGAACTACAGATTACGAGCCTGGCGCGCTACCGACTGAGCCACCCCCGCCCCCACTGAGCTGAGAGTTTCCTTTTTAGATTTTGTGGGATGCCTCATTTTGCAATCAACTCAACAGCTCATTTCTAGAAAGGTAGGTGATAAAATAATATTCGAAGTTTAGTTTTTTTTTCACCTTAATAGGAGTCTGTGGGAAAACGGAACTGAAATCATTGATTGAAAACGCAACTGAAATCGTTGATTGAAACTTAACCTAAACCGCCCATTCTGATGCTATTGTTTGTGCGTGTCAAGGTTTCTGGTTTATGACGCAGCCACAGAAATTATTTCTTTATCGAAACTTTATCAGATAATATAATTATAAGAGGAAACTCCAGAAATATTATCTAGGTCTAAGCCTCCCAAAATTCGACCCGACTGATATATATGTGCACCTAAACAGTGGAGTACCCAGAAATTTCCAACCGAGAGGAGGAAGGTTTTCGATCATCTTTGTATCTAATGATGGTTGGCATCGTTGAGTCTAATGGGAGTACGACAATTTTGAGTCCAACTGGATTGGCATCATTGAGTCTAATGGGAATGCGACACTTTTCATTCTTACTGGGTTGGCTCATTTTGTCTGATGGAAATTCGACACTTTGGGTCCAACTATTCTAATATTATCAATCATCGAGTCTAATGAGAGTTGGGCACCTTTGAATCTAACCAGGTTGACATCATTGAGTCTAATGGGAGTTGGATACCTTTGAGTATAACCAGGTTGACATCATTGAGTCTAATGCGATGGATACCTTTGAGTCTAACCAGGTTGACATCATTGAGTCTAATGGGAGTTGGATACCTTTTAGTATAAACAGGTTGACATCATTGAGTCTAATGGGATGGATACCTTTGAGTCTAACCAGGTTGACATCATTGAGTCTAATGGGAGTTGGATACCTTTTAGTATAACCAGGTTGACATCATTGAGTCTAATGGGAGTTGGATACCTTTAAGTCTAACCAGGTTGACATCATTGAGTCTAATGGGAGTTGGAGACCTTTGAGTCTAACCAGGTTGACATCATTGAGTCTAATGGGAGTTGGATACCTTTTAGTATAACCAGGTTGACATCATTGAGTCTAATGGGAGTTGGATACCTTTGAGTGTAACCAGGTTGACATCATTGAGTCTAATTGGAGTTGGATACATTTTAGTCTAACCAGGTTGACATCATTGAGTCTAATGGGAGTTGGATACTTTTGAGTCTAACCAGGTTAACATCATTGAGTCTAATTGGAGTTGGATACCTTTGAGTCTAACCAGGTTGACATCATTGAGTCTAATTGCAGTTGGATACCTTTTAGTCTAACCAGGTTGACATCATTGAGTCTAATGGGATGGATACCTTTGAGTCTAACCAGGTTGACATCATTGAGTCTAATGGGAGTTGGATACCTTTTAGTATAACCAGGTTGACATCATTGAGTCTAATGGGAGTTGGATACCTTTAAGTCTAACCAGGTTGACATCATTGAGTCTAATGGGAGTTGGAGACCTTTGAGTCTAACCAGGTTGACATCATTGAGTCTAATGGGAGTTGGATACCTTTGAGTATAACCAGGTTAACATCATTGAGTCTAATTGGCGTTGGATACCTTTGAGTCTAACCAGGTTGACATCATTGAGTCTAATTGGAGTTGGATACCTTTTAGTCTAACCAGGTTGACATCATTGAGTCTAATTTGATGGATACCTTTGAGTCTAACCAGGTTGACATCATTGAGTCTAATGGGAGTTGGAGACCTTTGAGTATAACCAGGTTAACATCATTGAGTCTAATTGGAGTTGGATACCTTTGAGTCTAACCAGGTTGACATCGTTGAGTCTAATTGGAGTTGGATATCTTTTAGTCTAACCAGGTTGACATCATTGAGTCTAATGGGATGGATACCTTTGAGTCTAACCAGGTTGACATCATTGAGTCTAATGGGAGTTGGATACCTTTTAGTATAACCAGGTTGACATCATTGAGTCTAATGGGAGTTGGATACCTTTAAGTCTAACCAGGTTGACATCATTGAGTCTAATTAGAGTTGGATACCTTTGAGTCTAACCAGGTTGACATCATTGAGTCTAATGGGAGTTGGATACCTTTTATTATAACTAGGTTGACATCATTGAGTCTAATTGGAGTTGGATACTTTTAAGAGTAAAGGGCATTGACAGTTTCAGTCTCCGATTCTCGGGGACTTTCTTAGAAAATATGCGTTATTCAAGCCCTGAAAGTGTCTGATATTCCATCAATCATTGAATCTAATAGGCGTACTAGCTGGAGGCTGTTATAACCCCAAATCCCACTCCCCTTGGATACGCCACTGTGCATGCACTAAAAAACCTTTCTTTAATATTGAATCTGGAACGCAAAACGTTCCATCACTCTAATTTAATTCTAAATCTAAATAATAATAAACTCTAAATTATAAAAGCTTTTCGAAATATTTTTATCGCGACAAACTGTATGCACATCGAAATATTTCGACACTCCAAAAACTTTGGTAAAAAATGTGACAAAAGGGAAAAGGTTAAAACTCTAGGGAATAAATATTTAATGCATCATTGAATTGAAATCTGGCCACACTCACTTTGGAAAGCACTACTCTGAAGGTAGCAAATTTTTGATTCTATGTCCGTCATGGAATCTAATAATTTGACCCAATTTGTAGACTAACAAATGTTTCAGATTTTATAATTTAGAAAAAAATGTTTGACAAAGTTTTATCAGTGAGAGTATACCTTTCTTGATAAGGCATTTATAGTTTTAATGAAATCATATGCATCGCAGTGCGATATAACCTAAGGTTGCTGTTGCGCCACGCAACTTCACAAAAAACTAAGTATCAAATTTTCTGATGGCAACAGTAGCGATGTTTCATAAAATTTATTTGAAGAAAATCAAATCTTTCCTCTCTCAGTGATACAATGGCTTACATCAATTACTGTTACCTTGAAAAACATGTTCTAATACTCACCTGAATTTTCGTTTTACTTCATAAAAAAAGAATCAGAAAAATCTGTGGATTACAAATGCCTGATACGTAAGTTTTAAGTCTTTTCAATAGGTAACAAAAAAAGTTATAAAAAAACCATCTAACAGTCGAGAATTGATTTCACCTAAAACATCAACCAGATAGCTTGAGCTATCAAAGCACTTGATCGCCGCACAAAAAAGATTGGAATTGCATGAGACCAATGTTTCGTGCTCCACAATTAAAAGGGGCGGGGGTGGCTCAGTCGGTAGCGCACCAGGCTCGTAATTTGCAGTTCCCAGGTTCGAGTCCCAGCTAGGTCAGCTTTGAGATTTATCTCCGCAAAACTCCCCGCCCTGCCCACGTTCAGTCGCTGTCCGTCGGATGGGACGTTAAAACTGTGGCCCAGTGTGAGGGAGAGCCACGATTAAAGAACACGATGGATGGCCTTGACAGAAGATTTTCATGTCTCTTAACAGCTGTTCAGTGGGTCCCGTTCTCTTAACTTTCACTGAGCCTTGAGGGTCCTTCTGACCTCAATATTTAGACACAATGTGCAAAAGTATATGTCATAGTGTTTAGTCTGTTTGTCCCATTATTTAAACATTTTTTAAAAGTGTTGGTGTACATTGCCCGATAGAAGGCGACTTTTCATATCGGCTAAGAGAACGAACTTCACCGTCTTGCTTATGGCTAATACAGGAAAACCAACCTTCAGAACTCCGTGGGATTTTTGCCAAGGTTGCAAAATAAATGAATAGTCAGGTATACGGAAAGGAGCATTATTTGAAGTATGAAACATATATTTCGCTGATTAATATATGTTTAAATTTTTTTTCATTTCACGGAGGGAATTTCTTAAAAATTATTTTTTGTTACTTATAACTTTTTTTTTGTTGCGATTGTTTCTGAGTTCGCTACTCGTTAAGACGAAAATCTAAGGACTTGAGAAAGAGATTACTCATGGAAACTTCCGTAGTGTCATTGATTGGTATTGGCCTTGGTCCTTCTGTCTTACTTTGGGTTGGGTTGTTTTACCTCTGAGCGGCACATTTTTGCACACCTTGGACTAAATGTCCAGGTCACAAGGACCCCGAGGGCTCAGAGAAGGTTGGGGGAATGGACCCACTGGAACAGCTGTTGGGAGACAGATGGTAGCCTCCCGTCAAGGCCATCCAGCATGTTCTTTAACGTGCACAGGGTATGGCTCTCCCGCACACGGAGCCACGGCTTAACGTCCCATCCGACGGACGGCGGCCTTTTCAAGCCCATCGGTGTCCCCTACTGACTGTGGGCAGAGCGGGGAAATTTTTTTGCGGAGATAAACTTCAACGCTGACCCAGCTGGGACTCGAACCTGGGAACTACAGATTACGAGCCTGGCGCGCTACCGACTGAGCCACTCCGCCCCAGGTACATCACTAATGCAAAATATACGTAAATAGATAGACATGCCTGATGCATAAACAAACATTGGACACGTTAGCTGAGCATTGTTATGAATTAAAAGGTCATTGATGCCCATCAATTGACCATTCTTATTAATTAACAATACACTAATGTCTATTAACCATTGTTATTAATTAAAGTGACATTGACGTCCATTAATCGGCCATTATTGTTAATTAACAATTTATTTTTGCCCATCAATTGACCATTGTTAAAAATAATCGGACGTTTCGTTTCTTACTCAAACTACGTTTTTGTAACCACGATTAAAATTACATTTTAATTTTTTTTCTTTTAACGCGTCAGATTTCAAAGCCGACACGATAGTAATGTTTTTTAAAATCTTTCAAGGCATCGATACAAGCGGTTTGAAATTGGCACGTATTGTCCCCTAAATTATAAATCATTTCGTAAATGATCACCCTTATTGTTTAACTACACGCGACCATATAATTTCTGCATTCGAGAAATCGATTCTTTTAGTGGGGGGGGGAGGGGAACAGAACTCTTTGACACAGATGCATGATGGAGCAACAAAAGCATCTCCATCAGCTTGAAAAAAAAAAGAGGAAAATAAGAAAAAAGTCGTGACAGTTGCCGATTGCAGCAGCTGATGCAGTAAATAGGAGACCTACACAGAGGGGGATCGAGCTCGTGTAGGGTCGTATTGTACCTGGGATGGCAGCTTACCTGTTTCTCGGCCTACCCCTGACTGGGCTTTAGGTGATGTATGGATTCATTAATGACCCAGATGGGGTCGGTCACCGACGGCAGAATGCTCTCGCATGTCGACATCAACGGTCCCCGGGTCAGTGGAGCAAGTCGCCATCTCCCGCCCCCCGGCGCGTGGCATCTGTACGACAGACGATAGGTAGGTAGTCGCCAACTGGCATAGACCACGCATGACTGACTTCTATAGGCCACAGATGACTTGATGCGAGTCTTTGGCACCCGTTCTCACACTCACGGAGACATGTGCACAGAGCGGTCGGTGTTCTCACTCTCCCTTTCCGTCACGTAGATCCCAATTGGTCATTTTCTACCTGTCAGTTTCTGTTTTAAAATGATTCTATCTTTAGAGCTGCTGGCTAACATTTGTCATTGTGTTGATCTGCTGAGTGTTTATTTTTGAAGTTGTGTTTTTAATCACTTACTAACTTTTTACACTATTAAGTGCTTTTAAATTATTCGGTGTGCTGAAAATAGCTTTTATCTGCAATTGAATTGACAGCCTTGAATGACACCTTTAATTTACCTTTAGTTTCATTCCCAAAATAACTTTAATTTTTCAAGATGTTGTGTTTTTCATTTGTCTAACCCATTTACATAACACGTATTGAGTTATTTTACCTCTGAGTGCACTTTTTTTGCACACAATGGGCTAAATGTCCGGGTCACAAGGACCCCGAGGACTCAGATAAGGTTGAAGAAGGGTACCCACTGGACAACTGTTAGAAAACAGATGGAAAAATCCTGTCCAGGTCATCCAGTGTTTTCTTTAACCTACACAGGGTATCTCCTACATACAGAACCACGCTTTAACGTCCTACAGAATAGATGGCGGGTTTTTCAAGCCCATCTGTGACCCTTACTGATCGAGGGCAAAGCGGGGAGTTTTGTGTGGATAAATCTCGACACTGGCCCAGGTGAGACTCGAACCTGGGAACTACAGATACGAGCCTGTTGCACTACTTGCTGAGCCACCCCCACCCCTGGGGGAGGGACTCTACTGTTAGGAGACAGATGGTAGCCTCCCGTCAAGGCCATTAACGTGCATAGGGTATGGATCTTCTGCATATGGGCCACTGCTTAACCTGCCATCCTTCAGACGGAGGCCTTTCCAAACTTATCGGTGTCCCCTTTACAAACTCGTCGGTGTCCCCATTACACACTCGTCGGTGTCCCCTTTACAAACTCGTCGGTGTCCCCTTTACAAACTCGTCGGTGTTCCCTTTGCAAACTCGTCGGTATCCCCTTTACAAACTCGTCGGTGTCCCCTTTACAAACTCGTCGGTGTTCCCTTTGCAAACTCGTCGGTGTCCCCTTTACAAACTCGTCGGTGTCCCCTTTACAAACTCGTCGGTGTTCCCTTTGCAAACTCGTCGGTGTCCCCTTTACAAACTCGTCGGTGTCCCCTTTACAAACTCGTCGGTGTCCCCTTTACAAACTCGTCGGTGTTCCCTTTGCAAACTCGTCGGTGTCCCCTTTACAAACTCGTCGGTGTCCCCTTTACAAACTCGTCGGTGTCCCCTTTACAAACTCGTCGGTGCCCCCTTTACAAACTCGTCGGTGTCCCCTTTACAAACTCGTCGGTGTCCCCTTTACAAACTCGTCGGTGTCCCCTTTACAAACTCGTCGGTGTTCCCTTTGCAAACTCGTCGGTGTCCCCTTTACAAACTCGTCGGTGTCCCCTTTACAAACTTATCGGTGTCCCCTACTGCAGATTACGAGCCTAGTGCGCTACCGACTGAGCCACCCCACTCCGTTTCAACATAGGTATAGATTTGAATTTTGAATCCGAAAGGAGATGGCCAGAGGGAAACCTGTGAAAAATTGGGACAGGGCGATTAAATATGCATTTGGAAAATTACAGGAAGGTAGAAAAATGTTAAATGAAAATTCCGAAATGCAAACTTATGTCTATAGTGTAAAATAAGTGGCCCGAGGTTATAATGATAATCGGGATATATGATAATTAGAGGCCCTAATTTTGAAAGGAAATATTTGGAAAATTGCAGAGGGTGTCGAAACCTATTTTTAAATAGAGCTTCATCAATCAATGAAGCGGCGTGCACATCTGTTGGGTATGTCCCGTGGAAAAACTACCTAGTTCTATGTCAACATGCATTATTGTGGCCAAGAGAGCCGTTGCTCGTAAGACAGGCAAGCGAACTTGCATGGAGATCATCCGTCGGGAATGGATTACCGCTGCTGTTTATAATAGATGTTGTATGAATAAAGATTGTAAAAACTTTCATTTCATTCATTAGAGTGGTGAGAGTGAGGTTCAACTTGAAAGCACATTGATGCCACATATAGCTAACAGAAGAACTAGAGGTAATCCGTTTCGCAACTAATATCCCATTTATTTGGAAAAACTTGAAAAAATATTTTGTGTAAATGGGGCGGAAGAATTTCTGTTTGGAATCCCTAGTTGGTAAGTTGTGTACTTATTCACATTAAAGCTCATAGTTAGATTTTGAGAAGTGAAGGAAAGAAAAAAAAAATCTTTATTTTTATGTTACTTCCAAGTGAAGTTTCTTTGATAATAGACATATTTTTATGTTAATTTTAATCCTGAAAGGACAGAAGTAAGCCTATGATTTACCGGTGAAATATTTTCATTCAATCTAAATGTTTAGATGGGGGCGATATAATGGGGGCGGGGGTGGCTCAGTCGGTAACGCGCCAGGCTCGTAATCTGTAGTTCCCTGGTTCGAGTCCCAGCTGAGTCAGCGTTGAGATTTATCTCCGCAAACTTCCCCGCCTTGCCCACGGTCAGTAGGGGACACCGATGGGTTTGGAAAGGCCGCCGTCCATCGGATGGGACGTTAAGCCGTGGTCCCGTGTGAGGGAGAGCCATACCCTGTGCATGTTAAAGAACACGCTGGATGGCCTTGACAGGAGGTACCATATGTCTCCCAACAGTTATTCCAGTAGAGCCATATCCTGTGCACGTTAAAGAACACGCTGGATAGCCTTGACAGGAGGTTACCATCTGTCACCCAACAGCTATTCCAGTAGAGCCATATCCTGTGCACGTTAAAGAACACGCTGGATAGCCTTGACAGGAGGCTACCATCTGTCTCCCAACAGCTATTCCAGTAGAGCCATATCCTGTGCACGTTAAATAACACGCTGGATGGCCTTGACAGGAGGCTACCATCTGTCACCCAACAGCTATTCCAGTAGAGCCATATCCTGTGCACGTTAAATAACACGCTGGATGGCCTTGACAGGAGGCTACCATCTGTCTCCCAACAGCTATTCCAGTAGAGCCATATCCTGTGCACGTTAAAGAACACGCTGGATGGCCTTGACAGGAGGCTACCATCTGTCACCCAACAGCTATTCCAGTGGGTCCCCTCCCACAATCTTTTCTGAGACTTCGAGGTCCTTGTGACCTGGCCATTTAGCCTATGGTGTGCAAAAAAGTGCCGCTCAGAGGTAAAACAACCCAAAAGCCCAATATAGCAGACTTAGCGGATCAATTTGGATAAAATGCTGCGAGAAAAAAACAGATATCCTTGACCTTGAAGCTGACCCTACCTAAATGTTATATCTACATCCGAAGCTTTTGGTATCCCTTAGAACCTAGGCATTGTGCAACGAAATAAAAATCCTGCTCAAAAACCGATTTCGTTATCATTCCACAAACGATTATTTCTCTTCACTAATTAAATACTTTGAGAAACTCAGTTCAAATACAGTTTGGGATGATCTCTAATTAAAGCACAGAGAGACATCACACTCACCAGCTTTGTAACAACGTCGACACTAAGAGACCACACTGAATGGAGGCGACTAATTCCGTTGCAGTGGTCGCGGGGGGCCACGGAGGGTCACGCCGGATGAACAAAGGCTGCCCCATCTCGACAGATGGACGGTGACATTATGCAGGGAATTTCGCAGAGAGCAGAATTCGTTGCACTGAAGTTAACCGACTGTGACAGTTTTCCAGGTTTACAGTAAATGGAACACAATGGAGCTTTGTTTTCTCGTAGCGCAACTCGGAGTGCGACTGTCGTTATTGCATCATGGAAACGCGGAATTTTCCAGAAAATTAACATTTGCTTCGACACGTCAGTGTCCTGTACAGAGTTCCTTAACAAGGTAACCATATGTCACTTAATGAAAATAGCATGTCACGAGATAGAAAGCTCTTTTAAGTCAGTTATTTTGCTTCGCAAATAGGAAAAAAAGTAGATGGTTTGCCCAGTCAAGGTTGAATTGCTACGTACAGTCGCTCAGAAAAGTATCCGAACATTGTGGTTGATTATAGAATTCAGAAAAAATATCTGGCAATGATTTTTTTAGAAATTAGTGATCTGGCAACCTTCGTGTCACGTGATTACAGAATTCAGGAAAAATATCTGGAGCGTGTACAGCGACTGTACACGCTCCAGTTACCGTTCACAGCAAACTGGAGCGTGTGCAGTTATTGCACACGCTCCAGTTTGCTGTGAACGGTTACTGCACACGCTCAATATTTCCGTGAGTGAGTCCACACGATCTAGTATCAAAATAATATGACCACCTACAGTCGCTCAAAAAAGTATCCTAACGCTATGGTTGATTACAGAATTCAGAAAAAATATCTGGCAACGATGTTTTCTAGAAATTAGTGATCTGGCAACCTTCGTGTCACGTGATTACAGAATTCAGGAAAAATATCTGGAGCGTGTACAGCAACTGTACACGCTCCAGTTACCGTTCACAGCAAACTGGAGCGTGTGCAGTTATTGCACACGCTCCAGTTCGCTGTGAACGGTAACTGCACACGCTCAATATTTCCGTGAGTGAGCCCACACGATCTAGTATCAAAATAATATGACCACCTACAGTCGCTCAAAAAAGTATCCTAACGCTATGGTTGATTACAGAATTCAGAAAAAATATCTGGCAACGATGTTTTCTAGAAATTAGTGATCTGGCAACCTTCGTGTCACGTGATTACAGAATTCAGGAAAAATATCTGGAGCGTGTACAGCAACTGTACACGCTCCAGTTACCGTTCACAGCAAACTGGAGCGTGTGCAGTTATTGCACACGCTCCAGTTTGCTGTGAACGGTAACTGCACACGCTCAATATTTCCGTGAGTGAGCCCACACGATCTAGTATCAAAATAATATGACCACCTACAGTCGCTCAAAAAAAGTATCCGAACACTATGGTTGATTACAGAATTCATAAAAAATATCTGGCAATGATTTTTTTAGAAATTAGCTTCGTGTCACGTGACACGAAGATCATCTCTTCACTTTTTGACTTTAATTAACGAATTATTTATTCATTCCGACGTAATTTAGAATTAGCATTTTTATTACTTTTTTTGTTTGTGAAGGTAAAGAAGCTAAAAAAAATGAAAATTTATTTAAAATATAGAACATTAAAAGTTGAATATTGAGCTATTAAAATAAAATAAATAATATTTTAAAAAAATTGAATATCGCTAAAATGAAAGATTTAAAATAATATAAATTCTGGTTCGATATTTACTCTTTTAATATTTAAATTTTTGATGTTTGTAGTTTGTTATAACTGTTTTTGCAATGGATTCTTTTAAATAGACTTTAAAGGCGGGGGTGGCTCAGTCGGTAGCGCGCCAGGCTCGTAATCTGTAGTTCCCAGGTTCGAGTCCCAGCTGGGTCAGCGTTGAGATTTATCTCCGCAATATTCCCCGCCCTGCCCACGGTCAGTAGGGGACACCGATGGGCTTGGAAAGGCCGCCGTCCGTCGGATGGGACGTTAAGCCGTGTGCGGGAGAGCCATACCCTGTGCACGTTAAAGAACACGCTGGATGGCCTTGACGGGAGGCTACCATCTGTCTCCCAACAGCTGTTCCAGTGGGTCCCCTCCCCCAACCTTCTCTGAGCCTTCGGGGTCCATGTGACCTGGCCATTTAGCCCATGGTGTGCAAAAGAGTGCCGCTCAGAGGTAAAACAACCCAACCCAAACAACAGAGTTTATGTTTAGTGATAGTCATAAGAAATATAGATTTCAAGAATAAGAGAACTGTGATAAAAAATCACCAATTCTCCTCTCGTTGGGTTGGGTTATTTTTCCTCTGAGCGGAACTTTTTTGCCCACCATGGGCTAAATGGCCAGGTCACATGGACCCCCGAAGGCTCAGAGAAGGTTGGGGGAGGGAACCCACTGGAACAGCTGTTGGGAGACAGATGGTAGCCTTCCGTCAAGGCCATCCAGCGTGTTCTTTAACGTGCACAGGGTATGGCTCTCCCGCACACGGGCCACGGCTTAACGTCCCATCCGACGGACGGCTGTCTTTCCAAGCCCATCGGTGTACCCTACTGGTCGCAGGCAGAATGGGGAGTTTTTTGGTGATGAATCTCAACGCTGACCCAGCTGGGACTCGAACCTGGGAACTACAGATTACGAACCTGGCGCGCTACCGACTGAGCCACCTCCGCCCCCTCTCCTCTCGTATTCGAGCAAATCTGGTTACGCATCAATTGTAAAGTGGTAGCGATTATCATTTGCTTTAGTAAGATTATTGATGAAGAGAGTTCATGATGTTGACATGCAGTTGGGTTGCTTCTGACTAGCACTTTTGTGCACACAATGGACTAAATGGCCAGTCCACAAGGAGGGGCGGGGGTCTCAATCGGTAACGCGCTAGGCTCGTAATCTGCAGTTTCTAGGTTCGAGTCCCAGCTGGGTCAGCGTTGAGATTTATCTCCGCAAAATTCCCCGCCCTGCCCACGGTCAGTAGGAGACACCGATGGGCTTGAGAAAGCCGCCGTCCGTCGGATGGGACGTAAAGCCGTGGCTCCGTGTGCGAGAGAGTGCCATACCCTGTGCACGTTAAAGAACACGCTGGATGGCCTTGACGGGAGGCTACCATCTGTCTCCCAACAGCTGTACCAGTGGGTCCCCTCCCCTAACCTTCTCTGAGCTTTCGGGGTCCTTGTGACCTGGCCATTTAGCCCATTGAGTGCAAAAAAGTGCTCCTCAGAGGTAAAACAACCCAACCCAGTCCACAAGGTTACCAAGGGTGTAGAGAAGTTTAGGGAAGGAAATCCATTGGGCAGCTGTTAGAGACAGATAATAACCTCCCCTTAAAGTCAACGAGGGTGTTCTTTAACGGACAGAGGATACGGCTCACTTGTTCATGGAATCACGGCTAATGTCCCATTCGACGGACGGCGGCCTTCCCAAGCCCATCGGTGTCGCCTTTCTGACCAAGCGCAGGGTGGAGGCTTAACGGAGATAAATCTCGACGCTGGCCCAAATGGGGCTCGAACATGGGAACTGCAGTTTACGAACCTGGCGCTTTACTGACTGAGCCAGCTGCTGCCCCTGTCGATGCCTGGAAATTCTCTGTTCTAATCTGGGAGGTGAATTGGTCGGAGTTTATTACTCTTGTTTAATTGTAGAGTCTAAAGTATATCAAAATTAATTCTTATCTCTAACATTGTTACGAGTGATTGCATTTTGATCTGTGGAATAAATGTAGTTTTGCTAAAATATTGGTAGAAAACGGTATTTTTGAACCAATTTGGCCAGATTGTTTTATTCTTGAACGGCGCTTTTCTCATATCAAAATGAGTAAAATATTTTCCCTTTAAATTTCTAATGATTTGGAGGACTCCAAGACAGATCAGAGTTTGCGAAGGACATCGGAAGAAAGCCGACATTTTTACCATTGGCTAGTCACTGTACAGTCGCTAAAAAAAAATCCGAACACTATGGTTGATTACAGAATTCAGAAAAAATATCTGGCACCGATTTTTTTTTTAGAAATTAGTGATCTGGCAACTTTCGTGTCACGTGGTTGATTACAGAATTCAGAAAAAATATCTGGCACCGATTTTTTTTAGAAATTAGTGATCTGGCAACCTTCGTGTCACGTGGTTGATTACAGAATTCAGAAAAAAATATCTGGCAACAATTTTTTTAGAAATTAATGATCTGGCAACCTTCGTGTCACGTGGTTGATTACAGAATTCAGAAAAAATATCTTGCAACGATTTTTTTAAGAAATTAGTGATCTGGCAAACTTCGTGTTACGTGGTTGATTACAGAATTCAGAAAAAATATCTGGCACCGATTTTTTTTTTAGAAATTAGTGATCTGGCAACCTTCGTGTCACGTGGTTGATTACAGAATTCAGAAAAAATATCTTGCAACGATTTTTTTAAGAAATTAGTGATCTGGCAAACTTCGTGTCACGTGGTTGATTACAGAATTCAGAAAAAATATCTGGCACCGATTTTTTTTAGAAATTAGTGATCTGGCAACCTTCGTGTCACGTGGTTGATTACAGAATTCAGAAAAAAATATCTGGCAACAATTTTTTTAGAAATTAATGATCTGGCAACCTTCGTGTCACGTGGTTGATTACAGAATTCAGAAAAAATATCTTGCAACGATTTTTTTAAGAAATTAGTGATCTGGCAAACTTCGTGTCACGTGGTTGATTACAGAATTCAGGAAAAATATCTGGCAACGATTTTTTTTAGAAATTAGTGATCTGGCATCCTTCGTGTCACGTGGTTGATTACAGAATTCAGAAAAAATATCTGGCAACGATTTTTTTTTAGAAATTAGTGATCTGGCAACCTTCGTGTCACGTGGTTGATTAGAGAATTCAGGAAAAAATATCTGGCAACGATTTTTTTAGAAATTAGTGATGTGGCAACCTTCGTGTCACGTGGTTGATTACAGAATTCAGAAAAAATATCTGGCAACGATTTTTTTTAGAAATTAGTGATCTGGCAACCTTCGTGTCACGTGGTTGATTACAGAATTCAGAAAAAAATATCTGGCAACAATTTTTTTTAGAAATTAATGATCTATCAACCTTCGTGTTACGTGGTTGATTACAGAATTCAGAAAAAATATCTTGCAACGATTTTTTTAAGAAATTAGTGATCTGGCAACCTTCGTGTCACGTGGTTGATTACAGAATTCAGAAAAAATATCTGGCACCGATTTTTTTTAGAAATTAGTGATATGGCAACCTTCGTGTCACGTGGTTGATTACAGAATTCAGAAAAAATATCTGGCAACGATTTTTTTTTAGAAATTAGTGATCTGGCAACCTTCGTGTCACGTGATTGATTAGAGAATTCAGGAAAAAATATCTGGCAACGATTTTTTTAGAAATTAGTGATGTGGCAACCTTCGTGTCACGTGGTTGATTACAGAATTCAGAAAAAATATCTGGCAACGATTTTTTTTAGAAATTAGTGTCACGTGTCACGAAGGTTGCCAGATCACTAATTTCTAAAAAAAAAATCATTGCCAGATATTTTTTCTGAATTCTGTAATCCACCATAGTGTTCGGATATTTTTTTTCGAGCGACTGTACATCGACTTTTTTACGCCCAAGCATCGATGGGATTTACAGTACATCTATATACTCTCAACAGATTTGGCTTCAACCGTTTCTTGTTGCATAGTTAAACGACTAGGAGGAAACTAATTTATTTTATAGTACTGAAAAATATATTATTATGAAAAGATAAACTGGGTCGTTTTTACTGGAGTAAAATGATGTCTTTTGTTCTTGCTTTTGGGTGTGTCTGAATAATAATATCCTAGTAGGCAGACGGGAAGGCAGCGGTAGAATCCTGTGAAGACGAAAAGGGATTTGGAGCTGCTGTCCAGGTTAATATCGTTACAATATGAGATCGATATCTTTATATAGTCACCACGGGCGTCTCTGACTTCAAAGCACTGAGGAGAGGAATGAGAAAGCATTTGTAGAGGAAGATTTCTTTACATTGTTTACCTCTGCAAATATAAGTATCTGTTAAATTAATATTATGCAAGAAGGATACATATATTTAATTTTTATTACAATAGTGAGATATATTTAAGAAATTAATGTTTCGTTTTATTTTTATAAAAGAGTAAACAAACATTTAACGCATACCAAAGTTACTATTGTTTCAAAGATGGGCTGCGTTGGGTTGTTTTACCTCTGACCGGCGCTTTTTGCACACAATGGATAGGTCACAAGGACCCCGAGAAGATTAGGGGAGGGAATACTGGAAAAGCTGTTGGGAGACAGATGGTAGCCTCCCGTCAAGTTCATCCAGCGTGTTCTTTAATGTGCACAGGGTGTGGGTCTCCCGCACATGGGGCCATGGCTTAACGTCCCATGCGATGGATAATTGCCTTTCGAAATCCATCGGTGTCCCCTACTGACCTTTGGCAGAGAGTTCTGCGGAGATAAATCTCAGCGCTGACCCAGCTGGGACTCGAACTACAGATTACGAGCCTAGCGCGCTACCGACTGAGCCACCCCATTCCTAGTGTGTTGTGAAGTTTAAACTATATATTAGCATGCTCTCATGCTAAAAGATAATATCATATGCTAAAAATCATTAAAATTATCTTTAAAATAATGCATCATTTTATCGATCAATCATTTTGCAGTTTATTGCAAACAGAATTTTGTTTACGACAATGTCACAAAGATCTTGATCAAAAGACCTCACGACATGATAATTTCGGAATGCAGTACATACTTTTGTCCTATATGTTTCTTCTTTAGTACTTAATCATCAAACACCTTTAAAAATCGCAATGAATTGAGCATTTTCGCAAGTGAACGACTTTATGAGTTTTTGAATAGATGCCCTGAGGTTAGGAATAATTGCCAGTCATTGTAACAGAATAACTGCAGATGGGTGATATATATACCTTGTGTATTTATTCTGACTTATTAATGTAAACACGAATGGGAAAATGACTTAAAAAAAAAACATTAACGCTTTCAAACTGATTATTAAACAACTCTTTTAAAAATGCTTCCCAGGAAAGAGGAAGCTAAAAGTAGAAGACTGAGAACTCAAAAAAAGACTCTCCATCTTGCAATAAATGAAAAGTTGTTGAGGAAAAAGGAAAATATTTTTTCAGAAACTATGTAGCATGGGAATTAATACTCCCACAGTTGCAAATATCCGCACTTTGTGGATAAAACGTAAATTAAAAATATGGATAAAATCTGTCTACTTTCATTAGACGAACAAATATCCAACTTAGGCGCTTCGTCATATATTTCGCTATGTGAACCACTTCTTCACATCTTATTCGCAAGTTCCTTTTACACTTTTGTCTTCATGATCCAATCTAAGTTCTCTTAGCTTTCGATCCGGGTATGAAGAATAATCTGAATCTGTTCTACCAATTTTCAACATTGTTGCAATACAATACTAACGTAAAAACAGAAAAAATGTCGTAACTTCTACTAAATTATCCAGTAGTCCTTCGAAAGAAAACAAGCAAGTTGCTGGTAGCTTAGCTTGCATTTCAACTCCTATTCATTCAACTAGTCTATCTCGCCAACTGCATTATATATTTCGAAAAGGACTATTTCATTTGCTGCAACGCATTCTCCCCAACTCTCTCAACATCATTGCAACTCTGAGTCATTGTCCCAATGTAAATAATCGTCGCTGATTCTGAAATTCACAGGTTTTTACGCAAATATATGCTTAATCTACGATGCCTTGAGCTACAGATCCTTTGAAATCATCTTCTAAAGTTTTCCATTACCATAGTAAGCTCTCTTGTGTGATGCTTTCCGCGCTGTTTCAGGTTCACCGTTACATCTCCCGTTTTATCGATTTTCTTGATTGAGATCGTTAATGCAGGTCTGAGTTGGGGATTCCCTGGCTTAGAGGGCTCTTTACTTACATTGCATTTGCATAACACGATTTGTCTGGTAATAACGTTCACAAATGTTGAACCGTAGAATGCATCTTTAACAACGCCGCCAATAACAAAAAAAATTAAAGGAACTACCTATCTTCCTATATGTGCCCTAAAAAGTAGAAAATATAAATTTAAAACATATCGATGGTGCAAACACTGAATTCGTATTCACTTTAAAGGAAGATAGGGTGCAGGCAATCTTGCTGAAGGGCGTGGGTTACTCAGTCGGTAGGGAGCCAGGCTCGTAATCTGCAGTTCGCAGGTTCGAATCCCAGCTGGGTTAGCGTTGAGATTTATCTCCGGAAAATTCCTCGCCCTGCCAACGGTCAGTAGGGGACACCGATGGGTTTAGAAAGGCCACCTTTCGTCGGATGGGATGTTAAGCCGTGGCTCCGTGTGGTGGAGTGTCACTGTTAAAGAACACTCTGGATGGCCTTGACGGGAGGCTACCATCTGTCTCCCAACAGCCGTTCCAGTGGGTCCCCTCCCCTAACCTTCTCTGAGCCTTCGGGGTCCTTGTGACCTGTCCATTTATCCCATGGTGTGCAAAAAAGTGTGCTCAGAGGTAAAACAATCCAACATTAAAGAACACGCTGGATGGCCTTGACGGGAGGCTACAATCTGTCTCCCAACACCCGTTCCAGTGGGTCCCCTCCCCTAACCTTCTCTGAGCCTTCGGGGTCCTTGTGACCTGTCCATTTATCCCATGGTGTGCAAAAAAGTGTGCTCAGAGGTAAAACAATCCAACATTAAAGAACACGCTGGATGGCCTTGACGGGAGGCTACAATCTGTCTCCCAACACCCGTTCCAGTGGGTCCCCTCCTCTAACCTTCTCTGAGCCTTCGGGGTCCTTGTGACCTGGCCATTTAGCCCACGGTGTGCAAAAAAGTGCCGCTCAGAGGTAAAACAAACCAATCTTGCCTAGTAGGTAACTCGGTCTTCCTTTGAAGTGAATACAAATTCAGTGACTGATTGCACCATCGATATGCTTTAGGTTTATTTTCTACTTTTTAAAGCGCAAATAAAATAATAAATATTTGAAAATTTTTATTTAATCAATTTTTTTTCTTTGTTACTAGAAACACCTACTTTCAGAAACTTTTATTTAATATATGACTCATAAACATTGACCACATTTTTTGGAGTCGTGTGTGAAGTAGCCCATAACATTGGTGACGTCACAAGCTTTAAATTGAGATATAACTCTTTCAAGTCGATCCCTCTAAATTTCCGTTCCCTTTTGGGAAGAAGGGATTCATTTGATACCTAACTCATAACTCTCGGACCTCGCATTCGGAAGATATAGTAAAAGAATGGACTTTCACATTTTCCTATTTTTATGGGGGGGGGGGGAGAAATGGTATATTTTATTGTTCACAAAATTCCTCACTTCAAAAGCTTTAATTTGACATAAACTTGTTACGTTCGGCTCTCGCTTTCCGAAGATCTACGGAAAATAGCGGTTCGTTCGAAAGCGCTAGTTAGAAATAGCGATATGTTCCGAAGGCAGCAGAACAATCGTTCTCACATTTCTATTGAAGGAATGGGGATTTTTTATAATCTGTGACACTCCGCATATCACAAGCTTTCATTTAACGCAAAGCCCGTTACTTTAGGCCTTTGCATTTGGAAGATATAGCGAGCAATCGTTTTCATATTTTCCTTTTTTTAGGGGGAGAAGAAAGTATGGCCGGTCAACTTTTTATACTTTATGACACTCCCTGCATCCCAAGTTTTCATTTGGCACATAAATCACTAAGTTTGTCCGTCGCGTTCGTAAGATATGATGGAACAACTCTTTCGACAAATATACAAAGCGAGAAACTGACGAACATGCAAACCAACAAAGAACGAGCGAAAAGGGTTGGGTTGTTTTACCTCTGAGCGGCACTTTTTTGCACACCATGGGCTAAATGGCTAGGTCACATGGACCCCGTAGACTCAGAGAAGGTTGGGGGAGGGGACCCACTGGAATAGCTGTTGGGAGACAGATGGTAGCCTCCCGTCAAGGCCATCCAGTGTGTTCTTTAACGTGCACAGGGTATGGTTCTCCCGCACACGGGGCCACGGCTTAACGTCCCATCCGACGGACGGCGGCCTTTCCAAGCCCATCGGTGTCCCCTACTGACCGTGGGCAGGGCGGGGAATTTTGCGGAGATAAATCTCAACGCTGACCCAGCTGGGACTCGAACCTGGGAACTACAGATTACGAGCCTGGCGCGCTACCGACTGAGCCACCCCCGCCCCACGAGCGAAAAGCAACAGGAATATAGGTAAAAATATCATGGTCTACTATATATACAACATGGATATTAATATTTTATCTGAAACTGCTTGATCAGAAGCGCAATTTGTATGGGGACTTTACTCCACGTTTCAGTGGAAAGAGCTATCTTAACTGACAACTAAAACTCTCTGTGCTATCTTAAATGCATGAATCTGTGTCTTTATCGAAACACTCTAAAAGGATCTTTGTTTCAGTAATATTCTCTCGGGAGATTTGCTTTGGTAGTAATGCTTGACAATGGCTAAGGGATGTACGTCTTTTGAAGAGTTGTACAGATAGCGAGTAAAAATTTGGAAATTTGTAGGGAATTTTTGTATTATAGCTGTGATGAATTAATTTACTTTCTGTACCAGGTAAAGTTCTTTTGATGATTATATTTAATATAATTAAGAATGTGGTTGATGGACAACTGCTTGATGAACAGTGTGGATTCAGAAGTGGTAGGGGATGAATTGATCAAATATTTTCACTTAAGCAGATTCTTGAGAAATGTTTTCACTTAGGCAGATTCTTTAGAAATGTTTAGAGTTTCAGAAACCTATGGTTACTAGCTTTATAGATTCTTTATAGGTTTGTTATTTGATTTAAATTTGCTCCGTTCGTTTTTTACTGGTCTTTAACAAAGTTCTTGAAATGTTTTATGGTGCATCGACAACTTAGTCCATTATGTGCTAAACAAGGTGTAAAGAACAAAAGTAAAGAAACCTTGAAGTCATGCAACCCAAAGCCAAAGTTAAAATACAGACAAAACAAGGACACACAAAAGGTGTAAAAAGTATAAAAACAACGTGCGTATAAGAACTCTTATAAGAAAAAGCCACAAATCTAAAGACGAAAAAGGTAAAAAACATTAAATACGATCAAAATACCCAGTAAAGCGTAAAACGACACCATTGGATAAAACTGGACATCATTGGATAAAAACATTGGACACCATTGAATAAAAGGTGTCCGATCCGATAGCGTTGCACACTTGAGGGTCCAGATGAAGACTGTGCGACAAAAGTGCACACGAGAGGTCTTCTGTGGAGCAGAATAGAAACACGTAAGCCGTCGCCCAAACCGAGATATTGTTCAGAGTAGTTTGCAGTTGTCGTTCAATGACCCTCATGCTGGACGAAGAGCAAAAGAATCGTCAACATAGAGGGCATTGCCTACAGTCGGCGGAAGTTGTCGAGTAATGGAATTGATCTTGACAGCAAAAAGAGTAATACTCAGGACAGATTCTTGTGGACAGATTCTCTTCCCCCCTGTTTTTGGGGGAAAGGCCAGCGACAGAGGGTTGCTGACACGGACACGAGAAGATAAAAAGTTGTAGATGAAGATCAGCATGTGACCTCTTAATCCAAGGGCATGGAGGTCACGAAGAATGCCGAATCTCTACGCCGTGTCGTACGTTTTTTCGACGTCAAAGAATATTGACACCAGGTGCTCTCTGAATATCAAAAGAATTCCTGATCGACGATTCGAGGAGTATCAGATGGTCTATGGTAAATCGTTGCCTGCGAAACTCACACTGAGTGTTGGAAAGAAGGTTGTGTTATTCCAAATACCAGACGAGTTTGGTATTTACCTTTTTTTTCAACACCTTGCACACGCAGCTCGTCATTGCGATGGAACGATAACTGGAAGGAATTTGGAGATCCACTTCTGGTTTGGGGAAGGCCCCACCAGGAGTCCAGAAATTACTCCTTAAGAAATCCCGGTTGGGAAACGGGAGAAGTCGATCCTTACTCGATGGCGAGAGATGTTGGGGGCATGGGATAATGGACATTGTCTAGCAATTGTCTTGCAGTACATGCACGAAAAGAGTTCAGAGTAAGACGAAGTTCTTACGATGTGAATGGTTTGTTGTAAGGCTCCAGGCCATTCGAGTAGAAAGATAGGGGAAAGTGCTCTGCCTTGCTCTTCAGAGCCAGATATTCTGGAGAATAGGAAGAAGAAGAAGAGATGGAGGAGAAGGACTCCCCCAGAATGTTGGCAATTGCTTAGGGATTGGTAATTGCATGTCCATTGTGCTTCAGGATCAATAATAAGTGGGACGTGTAGTTCCCGCTCATCTTCAGGACTTTATTCCACACGATCTTAGAAGTGGTCAGGCGGGTAATTGATGAGGTATATTTGATCCAAGATTCCGTCTGGCGTGCTTCAAAGCTGGAGGATGTCGGATATTTCCGAAACAACTCCCAAGCCTTGTTCTGAGCCCTACGAGTCCCTAGAGTCGAGATTTTGGAAAACGAGGAAACGTGTAGAAGTTTGTGGAATTGTAGGAACAACTGCTTGGACGATAAACTCTGTCATCTCTGCCACTGGAAAATTGATTGGCTCCTGGCTGACCGAGTGTTGATCGAATTCACAGAGGAGTTCGAAACCACTCCATTCAGCTCGATTAATACTTCACCTTGATACTCGTGATGAGTCACAAAGCTCTCTACGAGAGATGGTACATTCACAAGGAAGTGATTGCTCCTATATGGGTTGTTCTCGGCCTTCCGTATAAAGAATGGAAGGATTGAGGGTGAGCAGATTGGGAGTTCAATGGCAGTGAATGTCCGGGTCGGGGAGTGAAAGTAGGTACTGACACATGTACTCAACAAGAAGAGTGAAGGATCCATGTGCCATTGTTCAAGGACTCCCACCCCTCTCGTTAGTACTGCCCCAAAGAGGATTATGCCTGTTGAAGTCCATCATGACAAGGAAGGGGACGGCAGCTGCGAGATGAGATTATCAAGGTCTTCCTGGACGATGATGCTTCCGGGCAGAATATAAACTAGCAGACAGTCAAAGAAAATCCTACGAAGAGGCATTTGGCTACCGCCTCTAGAGTGGCGGTGATAGGCACGGTCTGGAATAGAGAATGTCGGGTCACGAGAATAGCGACAACCCCGCGAGCTGCGAGATGAGTCTCCATTCTGGTCCCTGCGAACGTGAGAAAAGTGCCGGACGGTGACATCAACGACTGTCTGCACGTAAGTCTCCTGCAGGTACGTGCAGGAGACTTACGTCTTGCCATTGGAGTTCGTCGTTTGGTAAACGACGAACTCCAATGGCAAGACGGGTCAAATGGGACTCCGCTAGTCATGAGTTGAGGACAACAGACAAGGACCCCTGAGCAACTACCAGGATCTTCCTTTCCAGAGATACGGATTACCGCGCATGGCAAGCACGCAGGCGAGCGTTTAGGACCTGTGAAGGTACCCGACCCAGAGGAACTTTCATAGGGTGGTCCCTTCACCAGGAACAGGAACTCGCAGCCTAGATTAGGTCCTGTTCTAAGAAAGACCATTGGAAGCTCTCGTGTGCAGGGCAGATATATTGTTACGACAGATGAACGAGCAACAGTGAC
Organism: Ryuthela nishihirai; assembly: GCA_038380435.1. Taxonomy (NCBI): domain Eukaryota; kingdom Metazoa; phylum Arthropoda; class Arachnida; order Araneae; family Heptathelidae; genus Ryuthela; species Ryuthela nishihirai. The sequence continues at coordinate 6,974,088 of JAWZYU010000004.1, forward strand.
TTCATGATTTAACGTGACTTGAACCCTCGTGTGTGCTTCTACGTGAGATTCAATTTAGCCAACGAAATGGAACTGAGAACGATTCGGAAGAATAGAAAAAAGATAGCAATGAAGTGTGTTAAAGTTGTGAGATCTGAAAGGACGTTCAGATGGTCTGATTCAGTGCGCGTTATGTGAAAATAATTAGTATATTTATTAGTGTGCGCGCGGGTGTTTGTTTTCTGTTGTTAGTAACAAAAGTTTAGTGAACTAGCACAGGACGAGAGTTTGTTTACGTCTGAAGGTATTCAAGTGACATGGTAAACAAAGTGAAGAGGTAGTTTTTAGTACAACAGACAGAGCTGATATTGTATGCTCTGTACAAAAAGGTTAATGACTTATGTATGATAGTAGTTAATTTATTTATAAGATACTTCATCCATATTTTTGTAACAATTTGCATTGTATTGTAATTGGTTTGAAAATATAGTTATTAATACTCACGCTCAGTGCCTATCCATTTTAAAATTTGCAACAATATATATGCACGTTAAAAATCTTGATCTGCATCCTCGAAAAGAGGATCTCATTTGCTCTAAAAGCAAATGAACTTGAAATCATTATGACCTTGACATTTAGCTATTTGATGCAGAAAAATTAAATCCCTTAGGTAAGGAAAAATAAAAAATGATTTGGCTCCGAGTATTTTATGTACTCGTAAAATTTCCATAGATTAAGAATGCAAGAAATAAATATCTTGCAAGCTATATAATATACATATTTATGACACAAAGTTTAGATAAAAGAAGCCTTGAGTAGCATATTTACAGAAATATTCGATGATTCTTTTTTTATCTCAACGAAACAGAAATGAAAGGCAGCATCCAATCTGTCCTTCAGGTTTGTTTACTGAACCTGTAGCTCAGGATAAAAGAAAAACAGAAAAAAATGTGAGAAGAGTAAAATCCTTTAACGTTTCTTTGCTTCGTCTCTGAAGTTGAAGGATAACCCACACGTTCCTGAAATGACAGCTATGACTGGACTGAACGGTTAAAACCATGTTCCAAAGGCGGCACCTAGAGAGATAAGATTCTGCCGCATCTTGTAGCTGGGCGAGAGAGCGAGCCATTCGGTGTCCTCTCTATGCTTCTAGAATTGTGTTGTAACAAATGGCTGGGGAGGTGGTGGGCTCATCACTCGCTGAGCTGGTCTGTCTGGGCAGTCACCTTCACACACACGACAGCCAGGCGATCGTCCCTGCGTGCAACGGTTGAGGAACAGCTCACGCACGCCCAAGGATCAATACCGGTCAGCAGAAGTCAGCGCGCTTTTAGTCAAATGACGGACTGATGTCTAGCAGTGTCTGTGCCCTGGGTACATCCCGGGCACGCGGCGCTGAGGCGGCGACCCTAATCACGGCATTCCGCAGCACTGCGGAGACTCTTCCTTAAACACAGACACAAGCGGAAGGAGAACAAAATAAATAAAAAACAACGCCGAAGGAGAGAGATATATGTGCGTGTGGAAGGTGCACGAGCTGTAGTGATTATGTGTATGTTGCGTGGCCACGTGTTCTGATTTGAGAAGAGAAAATATCATCTATCAATAACATAAGCACGCATGTTAGTTGTTATGTGCATCAGCTTTTGTTGATACTTTGGTATCAGCAACTAAGACTGCTTGTTGGAAAGTACATGCATATTAAGCCATAAGTATGCATGTAAATCTATATATAGCTTTGCCGTATATGTATGTAGAATTTAGGAAATGATTAAAATAAGCTTGCAAATATAGCGGTAAAAAGAACGTTGTTATATTACGTACTAATAACGATATTATCATTTCTTAAAATTGTCTCATATTTTAAAACATTTGCAAAGCATTACCCTTTTAAACACGGCCTAATCTGGGAAAAGAGTTCTACAAGTATAGAAGTGTTGACTCTACATATATATTCATGTATACCTCTATATTGCAGGCACCAAATTTCCATTTTCGCTGTCAATATTTAGTGTTTGCAAATCAACAAAATATTTGAAAACTTTGAATATTTTAATGATATTTCGATAATGGTAAGCGAAATATCATGGAATGTAAACAAAGGATTATTTTTTAGAATTACGGTGCATATATATATATTACATTTTTAATATATTTACAAAATATATTTTTTTCACTACAGTACAAAAGTAAAAAAATTATTATTATTTTAACGTGATCTGTTATTATTTTATAATTGTGGTGCAATGTTAATATTTTTAATAAAATTTCATCGAAATATATATTATTTGTTAGAAATTATAAAACGACATATTATATTGCTATGCTAACATGAAAATTTATTGATGTTTAAGCTTTACTAGATATCATTACGTTAGGGTCCTTATTAAGTATAAGTTTTTAGGTTTTCTCTACATTTCTATTCTTAATATCAATCCAATAGTCCTTTATCAGGAGAAATAATCGCAATCTGCTTTGTCGCAAGAAACAAACTAACACTGTCATGGTTGTTTTTTTTCTTACTAGGGTTGGGTTGTTTTACCTCTGAGCGGCACTTTTTTGCACACAATGGGCTAAATGGCCAGGTCACATGAACCTCGAAGGCTCAGAGAAGGTTGGGGGAGGGGACCCACTGGAACAGCTGTTGGGAGACAGATGGTAGCCTCCCGTCAAGGCCATCCAGCGTGTTCTTTAACGTGCACAGGGTATGGCTCTCCCACACACGGGGCCACGGCTTAACGTCCCATCCGACGGACGGCGGCCTTTCCAAGCCCATCGGTGTCCCCTACTGACCGTGGGCAGGGCGGGGGAATTTTGCGGAGATAAGTCTCAACGCTGACCCAGCTGGCACTCGAACCTGGGAACTACAGAATACGAGCCTGGCGCGCTACCGACTGAGCCACCCCCACTGTCATGGTGATAATTGCTGGCGTAAGTTACTTGTGAATGAAAGTTTGTTCTGGTTGCTATTAGGACTGACTAACATTGCAGCCAGAGAAGCACATGCGAATTTTCATCGATTGTGCTGTTTTGTCTTTCTATGGAAAATGAATGCATTTCATAGCAAACTGCGCACACAAGGGACACACGACATATGGGCAGAGATATCTTGGAAGTCCTAAATGCTAAATGAATGGTTTTCATTAACAGGAGTTAGTGAGTTCTATTCAAATGTCGATGTAAAGTATGGAAGGTACTTAGCTGCTTTTCCCCTGCGCGATAAACGAGGATGACGGCTTCCATTAATGATGTACTCAGTTTATTTAGCCTCGTGTAAAATTTCCATACATACCACGTAAATGGCAGCTATACACGAATTTGTATGGGTTCCATGAAATCGCTCTCCCTAGAATAATTTTATCATAAAAAGAAATTGTAATTAATATTAGATAGACTGAAGTTTTGATTTGATGCTTTAGAAGGACCACAAAAGGATGAGTTGTTTTACTACTGACAACATCAACATTTTTGCGTAGACATTTGGCTAAATGACCAGGTTACAAGGACCCCAAAAGTTCGGAGCTGGCTAGGAGAAGGAGACCACTGGACAGTTGTAGGAAGCATCCCGTCAAGGTTATCCAACATGTTCTTTAATGTGCACAGGATATTTCTCTCTTGCACAGGACCACGGCTTAACGTCTCATCCGACGGACGGCGGCTTTTACAAGCAACCGTTGTCCTCTTACTCAACTAACTAAGGGCGGGGTGGCTCAGTCGGTAGCGCGCCAGGCTCGTAATCTGTAGTTCCCAGGTTCGAGTCCCAGCTGGGTCAGCGTTGAGATTTATCTCCGCAAAATTCCCCGCCCTGCCCACGGTCAGTAGGGGACACCGATGGGCTTGGAAAGGCCGCCGTCCGTCGGATGGGATGTTAAGCCGTGGCCCCGTGTGTGGGAGAGCCATACCCTGTGCACGTTAAAGAACACGCTGGATGGCCTTGACGGGAGGCTACCATCTGTCTCCCAACAGCTGTTCCAGTGGGTCCCCTCCCCCAACCTTCTCTGAGCCTTCGGGGTCCATGTGACCTGGCCATTTAGCCCATGGTGTGCAAAAAAGTGCCGCTCAGAGGTAAAAGAACCCAAATCAACTAACTAAAGACAGAGTGGGGTTTTGCGGAGAAAAATCTCAACGTTGGTACAATTAGGATTCGAAACCTGGGAATTGCAAATTAGGAGCCTGGTGTGCTATTGACCGAGCCAGTTACCAAAGGGAATCACATACCTACATTTTATGTATTTAATAAACGGACTTTAAACTCTTTTATTTAATTTTCTTCTACAGAATGTTTTAATGCACAATACGAGTGTTTTGAAAACAAAAATTCAAGAAATCCGATCGTTATTACAACTATTTGAAATTATCGAGACCAGCAATAAATGTGTGCGTAATTGTGCTTAATAAAATTAAACATTCCATTAATGGACAATTCCTGATGCAAAAATATTGGTTATTAATAACAACAGAGGGGCTGGGGTGGCTCAGTCGGTAGCGCGCCAGACTCGTAATCTGTAGTTCCCAGGTTCGAGTCCCAGCTGGATCAGCGTTGAGATTTATCTCCGCAAAATTCCCTGCCCACGGTCAGTAGGGGACACCGATGGGCTTGGAAAGGCCGCCGTCCGTCGGATGGACGTTAAGCCGTGGCCCCGTGTGCGGGAGAGACATACCCTGTGCATGTTAAAGGACACGCTGGATGGCTTTGACGGGAGGCTACCATCTGTCTCCCAACAGCTGTTCCAGTGGGTTGTTCCCCTCCCCCAACCTTCTCTGAGCCTTCGGGGTCCATGTGACCTGGCCATTTAGCCCATGGTGTGCAAAAAAGTGCCCTTAGAGGTAAAACAACAGAGGGGCTGATAATAACAACAGAGGAACTGTTTCAAAAGTCCTTTTGAAAGCTGTAAAATTAGAAATCATAGGTTTTTGAAACTCTGAGCATTTCTGAAGAATCTAAGAGAAAATATTTGATGTATGCAATTCTTATTACTTCAAAATTTGGGCTTTCATCCTGAACTCGTTCATCAATGAAATGTATAATCCTATTAAGCCCAATAATACAAAGAAACCTATAAAAGGAAGCAGACTGATGCTTCTTCATTTATCACAAGAACTGCAATCATTATTCTGGAAAATAGTATACAAAAGAAATCTCTGGTAAAATCTATAGGAACAACCCTTTTACAATAAGAAATATTCAAAATTTCAGTCAGCCATGTGACAACATAATCATTTCCAGCTCTTAACGTTTTAGTGATAATTTCATCTACTCCTGATGACTTGTACAATTTTAATTTACGGGATGGCCAAAATAATGTGATACAGGGCCAATATTAAAGACACTAATACCGCTATCTTCATTATAAACGATGCGAGTTGTTTTGTTGGGTTGTTTTACCTCTGAGCGGCACTTTTTTGCACACCATGGTCTAAATGGCCAGGTCACATGGACCCCGAAGGCTCAGAGAAGGTTGGGGGAGGGGACCCACTGGAACAGCTGTTGGGAGACAGATGGTAGCCTCCCGTCAAGGCCATCCAGCGTGTTCTTTAACGTACACAGGGTATGGCTCTCCCGCACACGGGGCCACGGCTTAACGTCCCATCCGACGGACGGCGGCCTTTCCAAGCCCATCGGTGTCCCCTACTGACCGTGAACAGGGAATTTTGCGGAGATAAATCTCAACGCTGACCCAGCTGGGACTCGAACCTGGGAACTACAGATTACGAGTCTGGCGCGCTACCGACTGAGCCACCTCCGTCCCAACGATGCGAGTAGAACTAAACACATTGTTCAGAACATCTCTGGAATGCTCAGTCCACATAGCCATGACAGAATCCTCATCTTCAGTTACCTTCCTTGTATAGTCTGTTTTTTTTTTCTTTTCCACACAAGTATTTACTCTCTGGTATAACTTTATGTTTTGCGCGCTTTAGTAACTTTCTCTGTATATTATCACCTAGGATTTTGACCAAAGATTTTTACCAGATTTCAACTGAATCTTTAGACCCAAAGATTTTCTACCAGATTTCAACTGAATCTTATGATTCAAAGATTTTTTACTAGATTTTAACTGAACCTTTAGACCAAAGATTTTTACCAGATTTCAACTGAACCTTTAGACCAGGTTTGTCCAAGAGGCAGTTCACTGCAAAAGAACTTGCGGCTCATAAAAGAAATCATCAATATACTGAATCTGGCTATTTCTTCGAATCTTTTTCACTAAACATTTTTAGGTGTATAACTAAACTATTTTGCTAATCCATAGTACTCATTAATATATAGATATAATTCTGTTTCTAATGATATTTTTTGATACCTTAAAAATATATATTTTTTTCAATTCATTATTTATCAAATATGCATGTTTTTGTTTTAAGCAGGGAATTTTTTTTTAGTTCTTTAAGAATATAGTTTTTTAGTGACTCTTCACCAAGTTTGGATTGATATTCACCAAGTATATATAATATATTATATACATCACTAAGTCTCTTTAGAGCGGGCGGGGGTGGCTCAGTCGGTAGCGCGTCTGGCTCGTAATCTGTAGTTCCCAGGTTCGAGTCCCAGCTGGGTCAGCGTTGAGATTTATCTCCGCAAAATTCCCCGCCCTGCCCACGGTCAGTATGGGACACAGATGGGCTTGGAATAGGCCGCCGTCCGTCGGATGGGACGTTAAGCCGTGGCCCCGTGTGCGGGAGAGCCATACCCTATGCACGTTAAAGAACACGCTGGATGGCCTTGACGGGAGGCTACCATCTGTCTCCCAACAGCTGTTCCAATGGGTCCCCTGCCCCAACCTTCTCTGAGCCTTTGGGGTCCATGTGACCTGGCCATTTAGCCCATGGTGTGCAAAAAAGTGCCGATATTTATTAAACTCTCTTTAAATGGTCTCTATTAAGACTAATAGGAGGCTGATTCAGTTTTTCCCTTCACTGTTTCAGAAATTGGCTGAACGGCGTTATCATTCAGATTATTCTGTCCCATATGCTCCTTTTTATCGAGAAGTACTGTTGGTCCCAAGAGTAGCCTCTTTAAAATGGCCCCGCTCATCCTTAACCTCGGTTGTAATCGACTGAGTAAACTACGGATATTTGTGTTTTTTTCAGACCTTCAATGTTAAAGCTGGTTCTTTTAACCTTAGCACATTTCTTATACTTGATATGCAAGCCACTTTTAACAAGAGAATTGTCAGGCCCAATTTCCGCTTCTTTACATAACTTTCTGTTTTTAATATAGCTTCCCCATTTGATATTAATTAATACATTATCAATCATATTTTTATGCAACGATGGGTTGTATAAGAATACGATTGATAATGTATTAATATAATATCAAACTATTATGTGTGATTATTAATTTACGGGACGGCCAAAATAATGTGTTACAGGGCTAATATTAAAGGTGGGCAGACAATGTCAAACAGGACCTTGTTAGAATTGGTGTGCAGTGGCCAGATGCAGTAGATGTAGCTCAGGATAGACTTGCTCGGAGAACTAAATTGCACGGTCTGGTTGGACCTCCGTAGCCCATGGCTGCTTGAGGATGATGATGATGATGAATACCGCTATCTTCATATCTTTCATATTAATATATAGTAAAAAAAAAAAATACCCCCTCAAGCAGCTGCTTGCCACAGAGGTCTGACATGAGCTTGTCAGTTTATATGCCATAGTAGAAGGTCTGTGAGGTTGGCAGGACCTCAGCAGAAAAACAACCCACACATCCATGCCTTATCCGAGGCTCGAACCCAGGTCCCTGAGATCAGTAGCCAAGCGCGCTAACCACTCGGCCGCGGTACGGATGCACTATATAGTGAATGTTAATAATTATCTACCATTAAATTTCGTGTTTTTTTTTTTTGATAGATAGATATTTTGTAGGTTCAGTAAAGATGCTGTTTTTAGTATTTTTCTTAACATTTACAAGTGTTTTTTACACCTACGTTATTTCACAGGAAGCGCAAAAGACGCTTTCGTAAAAGAAAATTGACCTCTAAAACTTTGATGGAGAGAACGTGCTTGACCTTTAGAAAACAGTTAATTGAAGTGAATTCAGAGAAGAGAATTATTAGAACCATTTCAGGCATTTTTTTTGTTTGCTTCACTCATTTGTTTAAAGCAGGAAGCACTTTCGCTTTTGCGCTCATAACCAGGAAATCGATCTCTCACACGGGGACTGACACGTTACTTGTTATTACATTGGGTGGAGTCAGAAACTGAGAAATTTGCAAAGGAAGTTCAGTCTGGAGACTGGAACGTCTGGACTTTTGTACTTCAGCCTGCTCGCCTGATGTCTGGGAAAGAAATGAAATCCGAGATCGGGATGCAGGAAGAGGCATTTCATTTTAAATTTGAAGGATTTATTAGGTTGGGTTGTTTTACCTCTGAGCGGCACTTTTTTGCACACCATGGGCTAAATGGCCAGGTCACATGGACCCCGAAGGCTAAGAGAAGGTTGGGGGAGGGGACCCACTGGAACAGCTGTGGGAGACAGATGGTAGCCTCCTGTCAAGGCCATCCAGCGTGTTCTTTAACGTGCACAGGGTATGGCTCTCCCGCACACGGGGCCACGGCTTAACGTCCCATCCGACGGACGGAGGCCTTTCCAAGCCCATCGGTGTCCCCTACTGACCGTGGGCAGGACGGGGAGATTTTGCGGAGATAAATCTCAACGCTGACCCAGCTGGGACTCGAACCTGGGAACTACAGATTACGAGACTGGCGAGCTACCGACTGAGCCACCCCCGCCCCTGAAGGATTTATACCAGGGAGGAAAAAATGTAATAGGAATTCAATGGTGCCAAACGAATTGCTCGCATTCTATGAATGAATTATTCGCACGAATCCCAATTTATAAATTGTAAGCAAAAATCATTTCAGCATGAATTTTGTTTTGTTCATTCCAATTATATGGCATAAGTTCTAATCAACAACTAATTATTGCTTCCTTATTTAATAGCGACCGTCCAGTGGCCGAGTGGTTAGCGCGCTTGGCTATTGATCTAAGGGACCTGGGTTCGAGTCCTGGGTAAGGCATGGATATTTGTGTAGTTTTTCTGCTGTCCCGACATCTTCATAGACCTACTATGGCATATAAGCTGACAGGCTTCTGTCAGACCTCTGTGGCAAGCAGCTGCTTGAGGGGGTATTTATTTATTTTTTTAATTATTTAATAGCGTAGCTAAATTAGGATGACAGATAATATGTTTATGTGTTTAAGATTAAGGGAAAACTTAACTATTGGAAAAATAAAAATCCAGCTACTCTAATTTACAAATGCTCATAGAAAATAGTAGAGACTATTATGCTAATCGTTACTGCTTGATAAATATTATAATCTTTGTACGAATGGTATCAAATGTTTCTCTCATATGATGTACAGATATCACCCTTAAATATTTAAGTAAAAAAGTTTCTTTTCAAGCAGTCCACTTGTAACGACATGACAACAGCATGTCAGTTTAAAATGCCAAAGATTTGTGAGGAAGGCGAAACCTCAGCAGAAAGACAATATATCAGAAATGATATGTGTGTGCTTTGTCAGGACTCGAACCTAGATACCTTTCTTCTCAGCAAATAAGCTGGGCAGGGTTGGTTCAGTTGCAGCGCGCCAGGACTCGAAATGTGCAAAGAGTCGAAGTTCGAGTCCCAATTGTACCTGCATCGCTGAGATTTATTTTCCCTAACTCCCATCCTCCGATGGGCTTGGAAAGGCCGCCGTCCGTCGGATGGGACGTTAAGCTGTGGCCCCGTGTGCGGGAGAGACATACCCTGTGCACGTTAAAGAACACGCTGGATGGCCTTGATTATTAAAGAACACGCTGGGAGGCTACCATCTGTCTCCCAACAGCTGTTCCAGTGGGTCTCCTCCCCCAACCTTCTCTGAGTCTTCGGGGTCCATGTGACCTGGCCATTTAGCCCAAGGTGTGCAAAAAAGTGCCGTTCAGAGGTAAAACAACCCAACCCAACTCCCATCCTGCTCACGGTAACAAAGGTGACACCGATGGGCTTGGGAAGGCCGCCATCTGTCAGATGGGACGTTAAGCTGGGCTTCATATTCAGGAGAGCTATATCCTCCTGAACATGTTGAAGTTAAAATCCTGAACATTGTTAAGGAACACGCTGGAAGGCCTTGACAGGAGGTTTCCATCTGTCTCCTAATAATTGTACAGTGTATCCTCTTCCCTCAGCCTTCTCTAAGCTTTCGGGGTTCTTGTGACTCGGCCATTTAGTCCATTATGAGCAAAATAAGTGACGCTCAGAGGTAAAAAAAAAAGCAACAACCCTCAGCTAAGCATGCTAACCTAGTGTGAGTGAAAAAAAAAGATAGTGGAGATTTCTACAGTAGTAAAATCATCGCACTATTCCTCTCCGCTAAAATCCCCCGCCCTGCCCACGGTCAGTAGGGGACACCGATGGGCTTGGAATGGCCGCCGTCCGTCGGATGGGACGTTAAGCCGTGGCTCCGTGTGCGGGAGAGACATACCCTGTGCACGTTAAAGAACACGCTGGACGGCCTTGACGGGAGGCTACCATCTGTCTCCCAACAGCTGTTCAAGTGGGTCCCCTCCCCCAACCTTCTCTGAGCCTTCGGGGTCCATGTGACCTGGCCATTTAGCCCATGGTGTGCAAAAAAGTGCCGCTCAGAGACAAAATAACCCAACTCAACTCGCACTATTCCTATTCCGCTGACACATTTAATGGGGGCTAAGTCCGAAAATCCCAAACGATATGAGCCTATTGTTTCTTTTGTAATAAGATGGGTGAGAATGGTATTCGCTATGCAACTTGGATCCATATTAATAAAATATGGTTCAATTCAAACTATTCTTCTCGACGATAAGATTTGATATTACATTATTTATGTTTACTATTTTAACTAGAAATTTGATTGTAACATAAAGAGTTAGTAGCAGAAAAAATCAAGATACCAAAAATAATTGAAGTAAAATAAAAAAAATTATGAAATAAGCTAATGATAATCTTGTTTCAATGATTTGTCAAGTGCAAATTTGCTCATAAATTCATATAAGTGAAATAACAAAGGAAAATATTACTGAGTTCATATTTACGCATATGTGCATAAGGGAAGTAACAAAGGATTATATTAACAAATATATACATATAGAGATTCTAGAAGTATAGGTATACCGGTTGGGTTGGGTTGTTTTACCTCTGAGCGGCACTTTTTTGCACACCATGGGCTAAATGGCCAGGTCACATGGACCCCGAAGCCTCAGAGAAGGTTGGGGGAGGGAACCCACTGGAACAGATGTTGGGAGACAGATGGTAGCCTCCCGTCAAGGCTATCCAGCGTGTTCTTTAACGTGCACAGGGTATGGCTCTCCCGCACACGGGGCCACGGCTTAACGTCGCATCTGACGGACGGCGGCCTTTCCAAGCCCATCGGTGTCCCCTACTGACCGTGGGCAGGGCGGGGAGTTTTGCGGAGATAAATCTCAACGCTGACCCAGCTGGGACTCGAACCTGGGAATTGCAGATTACGAGTCTGGCGCGCTACCGACTGAGCCACCCCCGCCCCCTAGGTATACCGGAAGGGCAGCTGAATTCTCAGAGAAAACATAAAGAATTTTTTTTTTACAACAAATTAGTTCCATCCACTGTCAACGACAAAAATATCTGCAAAAGTTTTGCTTTGCTTTTTGTTTTGCATTCAAGTGTTATGGGAGAATAAAGAACTGCAACAAAAACTTTCTTAGCACCTTTAATTGAGCAGTGTAATATAAAATTAAATAAATTGCATAGAGAAAGAAAGCATGTCACAGCAAATGCAGGGCAGGACTTGGTTTGCGGACTTAAACTGCATTGGCATAGTATAGACTGGCGTAGGAATGGGAATAAAAATGCATCAAGAGCGATTCTAAGTTAATTTTTTTCTAGCCAAATGCAAGTACAGTAAAACCAGATTAACCGACATTCATTCATTTGGCAGTCATTGGCAGTTCCAAATTTCACAGTCATCGAATTAAACGACTTTTGGTCGTTTAATTCGATGACTGTGAAATTTGGAGCATAAATGTGTGATAGCGTTATATGTGGTGAGTGTTATGGCTATGTTACGCTTCCACATATTACGACATTGCTCTCCAGCAAACATTTGAATAGATTTTATTGATCAGAGACCTCTGATTCTGCACTTGGCCATATTATGAACCTATTTAGTTAGCCTCTTGTACCGGTGCTGAGTTTCTAGTCCTCTTGTACCCGTGGTGAGGTTCCAATCCCCTTGTACCTGTGCTGAGGTTCCAGTCCCCTTGTGTCGGTGCTGAGGTTCCAGTCCCCTTGTGCCTCTGCTGAGTTTCTAGTCCTTTTGTACCGATGCTGAGTTTCTAGTCCTCTTGTACCGGTGCTGAGTTTCTAGTCTTCTTATACCCGTGCTGAGGTTCCAATCCCCTTGTACCTGTGCTGAGGTTCCATTCTCTTTGTATCTGTGCTGAGGTTCCAGTCCCCTTATGCCTGTACTAAAGTTCCAGTCCCCTTTTGCCTGTACTAAAGTTCCAGTCCCCTTATGCCTGTACTAAAGTTCCAGTCCCCTTGTGCCTCTGCTGAGTTTCTAGTCCTTTGGTACCGGTGCTGAGTTTCTAGTCCTCTTGTACCGGTGCTGAGTTTCTAGTCCTCTTGTACCCGTGCTGAGGTTCCAATCCCCTTGTACCTGTGCTGAGGTTCCAATCCACTTGTACCTGTGCTGAGGTTCCAGTCCCCTTGTGTCGGTGCTGAGGTTCCAGTCCCCTTGTGCCTCTGCTGAGTTTCTAGTCCTTTTGTACCGATGCTGAGTTTCTAGTCCTCTTGTACCGGTGCTGAGTTTCTAGTCCTCTTGTACCCGTGCTGAGGTTCCAATCCCCTTGTACCTGTGCTGAGGTTCCATTCTCCTTGTATCTGTGCTGAGGTTCCAGTCCCCTTTTGCCTGTACTAAAGTTCCAGTCCCCTTATGCCTGTACTAAAGTTCCAGTCCCCTTATGCCTGTACTAAAGTTCCAGTCCCCTTGTGCCTCTGCTGAGTTTCTAGTCCTTTGGTACCGGTGCTGAGTTTCTAGTCCTCTTGTACCGGTGCTGAGTTTCTAGTCCTCTTGTACCCGTGCTGAGGTTCCAATCCCCTTGTACCTGTGCTGAGGTTCCATTCTCCTTGTATCTGTGCTGAGGTTCCAGTCCCCTTTTGCCTGTACTAAAGTTCCAGTCCCCTTATGCCTGTACTAAAGTTCCAGTCCCCTTATGCCTGTACTAAAGTTCCAGTCCCCTTGTGCCTCTGCTGAGTTTCTAGTCCTTTGGTACCGGTGCTGAGTTTCTAGTCCTCTAGTACCGGTACTGAGTTTCTAGTCCTCTTGTACCCGTGCTGAGGTTCCAATCCCCTTGTACCTGTGCTGAGGTTCCATTCTCCTTGTATCTGTGCTGAGGTTCCAGTCTCCTTATGCCTGTACTAAAGTTCCAGTCTCCTTGTGCCTCTGTTGAGTTTCTAGTTCTTTTGTACCGGTGCTGAGTTTCTAGTCCTCTTATACCGGTGCTGAGTTTCTAGTCCTCTTGTACCCGTGCTGAGGTTCCAATCCCCTTGTACCTGTGCTGAGGTTCAAACCCCCTTTTGCCTGTACTAAAGTTCCAGTCCCCTTTTGCCTGTACTAAAGTTCCAGTCCCCTTATGCCTGTACTAAAGTTCCAGTCCCCTTGTGCCTCTGCTGAGTTTCTAGTCCTTTGGTACCGGTGCTGAGTTTCTAGTCCTCTTGTACCGGTGCTGAGTTTCTAGTCCTCTTGTACCCGTGCTGAGGTTCCAATCCCCTTGTACCTGTGCTGAGGTTCCAATCCACTTGTACCTGTGCTGAGGTTCCAGTCCCCTTGTGTCGGTGCTGAGGTTCCAGTCCCCTTGTGCCTCTGCTGAGTTTCTAGTCCTTTTGTACCGATGCTGAGTTTCTAGTCCTCTTGTACCGGTGCTGAGTTTCTAGTCCTCTTGTACCCGTCCTGAGGTTCCAATCCCCTTGTACCTGTGCTGAGGTTCCATTCTCCTTGTATCTGTGCTGAGGTTCCAGTCCCCTTTTGCCTGTACTAAAGTTCCAGTCCCCTTTTGCCTGTACTAAAGTTCCAGTCCCCTTATGCCTGTACTAAAGTTCCAGTCCCCTTGTGCCTCTGCTGAGTTTCTAGTCCTTTGGTACCGGTGCTGAGTTTCTAGTCCTCTTGTACCGGTGCTGAGTTTCTAGTCCTCTTGTACCCGTGCTGAGGTTCCAATCCCCTTGTACCTGTGCTGAGGTTCCAATCCACTTGTACCTGTGCTGAGGTTCCAGTCCCCTTGTGTCGGTGCTGAGGTTCCAGTCCCCTTGTGCCTCTGCTGAGTTTCTAGTCCTTTTGTACCGATGCTGAGTTTCTAGTCCTCTTGTACCGGTGCTGAGTTTCTAGTCCTCTTATACCCGTCCTGAGGTTCCAATCCCCTTGTACCTGTGCTGAGGTTCCATTCTCCTTGTATCTGTGCTGAGGTTCCAGTCCCCTTTTGCCTGTACTAAAGTTCCAGTCCCCTTATGCCTGTACTAAAGTTCCAGTCCCCTTATGCCTGTACTAAAGTTCCAGTCCCCTTGTGCCTCTGCTGAGTTTCTAGTCCTTTTGTACCGGTGCTGAGTTTCTAGTCCTCTAGTACCGGTGCTGAGTTTCTAGTCCTCTTGTACCCGTGCTGAGGTTCCAATCCCCTTGTACCTGTGCTGAGGTTCCATTCTCCTTGTATCTGTGCTGAGGTTCCAGTCTCCTTATGCCTGTACTAAAGTTCCAGTCTCCTTGTGCCTCTGTTGAGTTTCTAGTTCTTTTGTACCGGTGCTGAGTTTCTAGTCCTCTTGTACCGGTGCTGAGTTTCTAGTCCTCTTGTACCCGTGCTGAGGTTCCAATCCCCTTGTACCTGTGCTGAGGTTCCAATCCACTTGTACCTGTGCTGAGGTTCCAGTCCCCTTGTGTCGGTGCTGAGGTTCCAGTCCCCTTGTGCCTCTGCTGAGTTTCTAGTCCTTTTGTACCGGTGCTGAGTTTCTAGTCCTCTAGTACCGGTGCTGAGTTTCTAGTCCTCTTGTACCCGTGCTGAGGTTCCAATCCCCTTGTACCTGTGCTGAGGTTCCATTCTCCTTGTATCTGTGCTGAGGTTCCAGTCCCCTTATGCCTGTAATAAAGTTCCAGTCCCCTTTTGCCTGTACTAAAGTTCCAGTCCCCTTATGCCTGTACTAAAGTTCCAGTCCCCTTATGCCTGTACTAAAGTTCCAGTCCCCTTGTGCCTCTGCTGAGTTTCTAGTCCTTTTGTACCGATGCTGAGTTTCTAGTCCTCTTGTACCGGTGCTGAGTTTCTAGTCCTCTTATACCCGTGCGGAGGTTCCAATCCCCTTGTACCTGTGCTGAGGTTCCATTCTCCTTGTATCTGTGCTGAGGTTCCAGTCCCCTTATGCCTGTACTAAAGTTCCAGTCCCCTTTTGCCTGTACTAAAGTTCCAGTCCCCTTATGCCTGTACTAAAGTTCCAGTCCCCTTGTGCCTCTGCTGAGTTTCTAGTCCTTTGGTACCGGTGCTGAGTTTCTAGTCCTCTTGTACCGGTGCTGAGTTTCTAGTCCTCTTGTACCCGTGCTGAGGTTCCAATCCCCTTGTACCTGTGCTGAGGTTCCATTCTTGTATCTGTGCTGAGGTTCTAGTCCCCTTATGCCTGTACTAAAGTTCCAGTCCCCTTTTGCCTGTACTAAAGTTCCAGTCCCCTTATGCCTGTACTAAAGTTCCAGTCCCCTTGTGCCTCTGCTGAGTTTCTAGTCCTTTTGTACCGATGCTGAGTTTCTAGTCCTCTTGTACCGGTGCTGAGTTTCTAGTCCTCTTATACCCGTGCGGAGGTTCCAATCCCCTTGTACCTGTGCTGAGGTTCCATTCTCCTTGTATCTGTGCTGAGGTTCCAGTCCCCTTATGCCTGTACTAAAGTTCCAGTCCCCTTTTGCCTGTACTAAAGTTCCAGTCCCCTTATGCCTGTACTAAAGTTCCAGTCCCCTTGTGCCTCTGCTGAGTTTCTAGTCCTTTTGTACCGGTGCTGAGTTTCTAGTCCTCTAGTACCGGTGCTGAGTTTCTAGTCCTCTTGTACCCGTGCTGAGGTTCCAATCCCCTTGTACCTGTGCTGAGGTTCCATTCTCCTTGTATCTGTGCTGAGGTTCCAGTCTCCTTATGCCTGTACTAAAGTTCCAGTCTCCTTGTGCCTCTGTTGAGTTTCTAGTTCTTTTGTACCGGTGCTGAGTTTCTAGTCCTCTTGTACCGGTGCTGAGTTTCTAGTCCTCTTGTACCCGTGCTGAGGTTCCAATCCCCTTGTACCTGTGCTGAGGTTCCAATCCACTTGTACCTGTGCTGAGGTTCCAGTCCCCTTGTGTCGGTGCTGAGGTTCCAGTCCCCTTGTGCCTCTGCTGAGTTTCTAGTCCTTTTGTACCGGTGCTGAGTTTCTAGTCCTCTTGTACCCGTGCTGAGGTTCCAATCCCCTTGTACCTGTGCTGAGGTTCCATTCTCCTTGTATCTGTGCTGAGGTTCCAGTCCCCTTATGCCTGTAATAAAGTTCCAGTCCCCTTTTGCCTGTACTAAAGTTCCAGTCCCCTTATGCCTGTACTAAAGTTCCAGTCCCCTTATGCCTGTACTAAAGTTCCAGTCCCCTTGTGCCTCTGCTGA
This sequence comes from Ryuthela nishihirai, assembly GCA_038380435.1. Lineage (NCBI taxonomy): Eukaryota > Metazoa > Arthropoda > Arachnida > Araneae > Heptathelidae > Ryuthela > Ryuthela nishihirai. Next base: position 6,990,707 of record JAWZYU010000004.1, read on the forward strand.
GTTTCTAGTCCTTTTGTACCGATGCTGAGTTTCTAGTCCTCTTGTACCGGTGCTGAGTTTCTAGTCCTCTTATACCCGTGCGGAGGTTCCAATCCCCTTGTACCTGTGCTGAGGTTCCATTCTCCTTGTATCTGTGCTGAGGTTCCAGTCCCCTTATGCCTGTACTAAAGTTCCAGTCCCCTTTTGCCTGTACTAAAGTTCCAGTCCCCTTATGCCTGTACTAAAGTTCCAGTCCCCTTGTGCCTCTGCTGAGTTTCTAGTCCTTTGGTACCGGTGCTGAGTTTCTAGTCCTCTTGTACCGGTGCTGAGTTTCTAGTCCTCTTGTACCCGTGCTGAGGTTCCAATCCCCTTGTACCTGTGCTGAGGTTCCATTCTTGTATCTGTGCTGAGGTTCTAGTCCCCTTATGCCTGTACTAAAGTTCCAGTCCCCTTTTGCCTGTACTAAAGTTCCAGTCCCCTTATGCCTGTACTAAAGTTCCAGTCCCCTTGTGCCTCTGCTGAGTTTCTAGTCCTTTGGTACCGGTGCTGAGTTTCTAGTCCTCTAGTACCGGTGCTGAGTTTCTAGTCCTCTTGTACCCGTGCTGAGGTTCCAATCCCCTTGTACCTGTGCTGAGGTTCCATTCTCCTTGTATCTGTGCTGAGGTTCCAGTCCCCTTATGCCTGTAATAAAGTTCCAGTCCCCTTTTGCCTGTACTAAAGTTCCAGTCCCCTTATGCCTGTACTAAAGTTCCAGTCCCCTTATGCCTGTACTAAAGTTCCAGTCCCCTTGTGCCTCTGCTGAGTTTCTAGTCCTTTTGTACCGATGCTGAGTTTCTAGTCCTCTTGTACCGGTGCTGAGTTTCTAGTCCTCTTATACCCGTGCGGAGGTTCCAATCCCCTTGTACCTGTGCTGAGGTTCCATTCTCCTTGTATCTGTGCTGAGGTTCCAGTCCCCTTATGCCTGTACTAAAGTTCCAGTCTCCTTGTGCCTCTGTTGAGTTTCTAGTTCTTTTGTACCGGTGCTGAGTTTCTAGTCCTCTTATACTGGTGCTGAGTTTCTAGTCCTCTTGTACCCGTGCTGAGGTTCCAATCCCCTTGTACCTGTGCTGAGGTTCCAATCCCCTTGTACCTGTGCTGAGGTTCCATTCTCCTTGTATCTGTGCTGAGGTTCCAGTCCCCTTTTGCCTGTACTAAAGTTCCAGTCCCCTTTTGCCTGTACTAAAGTTCCAGTCCCCTTATGCCTGTACTAAAGTTCCAGTCCCCTTGTGCCTCTGCTGAGTTTCTAGTCCTTTGGTACCGGTGCTGAGTTTCTAGTCCTCTTGTACCGGTGCTGAGTTTCTAGTCCTCTTGTACCCGTGCTGAGGTTCCAATCCCCTTGTACCTGTGCTGAGGTTCCAATCCACTTGTACCTGTGCTGAGGTTCCAGTCCCCTTGTGTCGGTGCTGAGGTTCCAGTCCCCTTGTGCCTCTGCTGAGTTTCTAGTCCTTTTGTACCGATGCTGAGTTTCTAGTCCTCTTGTACCGGTGCTGAGTTTCTAGTCCTCTTATACCCGTCCTGAGGTTCCAATCCCCTTGTACCTGTGCTGAGGTTCCATTCTCCTTGTATCTGTGCTGAGGTTCCAGTCCCCTTTTGCCTGTACTAAAGTTCCAGTCCCCTTATGCCTGTACTAAAGTTCCAGTCCCCTTATGCCTGTACTAAAGTTCCAGTCCCCTTGTGCCTCTGCTGAGTTTCTAGTCCTTTTGTACCGGTGCTGAGTTTCTAGTCCTCTAGTACCGGTGCTGAGTTTCTAGTCCTCTTGTACCCGTGCTGAGGTTCCAATCCCCTTGTACCTGTGCTGAGGTTCCATTCTCCTTGTATCTGTGCTGAGGTTCCAGTCTCCTTATGCCTGTACTAAAGTTCCAGTCTCCTTGTGCCTCTGTTGAGTTTCTAGTTCTTTTGTACCGGTGCTGAGTTTCTAGTCCTCTTGTACCGGTGCTGAGTTTCTAGTCCTCTTGTACCCGTGCTGAGGTTCCAATCCCCTTGTACCTGTGCTGAGGTTCCAATCCACTTGTACCTGTGCTGAGGTTCCAGTCCCCTTGTGCCTCTGCTGAGTTTCTAGTCCTTTTGTACCGGTGCTGAGTTTCTAGTCCTCTAGTACCGGTGCTGAGTTTCTAGTCCTCTTGTACCCGTGCTGAGGTTCCAATCCCCTTGTACCTGTGCTGAGGTTCCATTCTCCTTGTATCTGTGCTGAGGTTCCAGTCCTCTTATGCCTGTAATAAAGTTCCAGTCCCCTTTTGCCTGTACTAAAGTTCCAGTCCCCTTATGCCTGTACTAAAGTTCCAGTCCCCTTATGCCTGTACTAAAGTTCCAGTCCCCTTGTGCCTCTGCTGAGTTTCTAGTCCTTTTGTACCGATGCTGAGTTTCTAGTCCTCTTGTACCGGTGCTGAGTTTCTAGTCCTCTTATACCCGTGCGGAGGTTCCAATCCCCTTGTACCTGTGCTGAGGTTCCATTCTCCTTGTATCTGTGCTGAGGTTCCAGTCCCCTTATGCCTGTACTAAAGTTCCAGTCCCCTTTTGCCTGTACTAAAGTTCCAGTCCCCTTATGCCTGTACTAAAGTTCCAGTCCCCTTGTGCCTCTGCTGAGTTTCTAGTCCTTTGGTACCGGTGCTGAGTTTCTAGTCCTCTTGTACCGGTGCTGAGTTTCTAGTCCTCTTGTACCCGTGCTGAGGTTCCAATCCCCTTGTACCTGTGCTGAGGTTCCATTCTTGTATCTGTGCTGAGGTTCTAGTCCCCTTATGCCTGTACTAAAGTTCCAGTCCCCTTTTGCCTGTACTAAAGTTCCAGTCCCCTTATGCCTGTACTAAAGTTCCAGTCCCCTTGTGCCTCTGCTGAGTTTCTAGTCCTTTGGTACCGGTGCTGAGTTTCTAGTCCTCTAGTACCGGTGCTGAGTTTCTAGTCCTCTTGTACCCGTGCTGAGGTTCCAATCCCCTTGTACCTGTGCTGAGGTTCCATTCTCCTTGTATCTGTGCTGAGGTTCCAGTCTCCTTATGCCTGTACTAAAGTTCCAGTCTCCTTGTGCCTCTGTTGAGTTTCTAGTTCTTTTGTACCGGTGCTGAGTTTCTAGTCCTCTTATACCGGTGCTGAGTTTCTAGTCCTCTTGTACCCGTGCTGAGGTTCCAATCCCCTTGTACCTGTGCTGAGGTTCAAACCCCCTTTTGCCTGTACTAAAGTTCCAGTCCCCTTTTGCCTGTACTAAAGTTCCAGTCCCCTTATGCCTGTACTAAAGTTCCAGTCCCCTTGTGCCTCTGCTGAGTTTCTAGTCCTTTGGTACCGGTGCTGAGTTTCTAGTCCTCTTGTACCGGTGCTGAGTTTCTAGTCCTCTTGTACCCGTGCTGAGGTTCCAATCCCCTTGTACCTGTGCTGAGGTTCCAATCCACTTGTACCTGTGCTGAGGTTCCAGTCCCCTTGTGTCGGTGCTGAGGTTCCAGTCCCCTTGTGCCTCTGCTGAGTTTCTAGTCCTTTTGTACCGATGCTGAGTTTCTAGTCCTCTTGTACCGGTGCTGAGTTTCTAGTCCTCTTATACCCGTCCTGAGGTTCCAATCCCCTTGTACCTGTGCTGAGGTTCCATTCTCCTTGTATCTGTGCTGAGGTTCCAGTCCCCTTTTGCCTGTACTAAAGTTCCAGTCCCCTTTTGCCTGTACTAAAGTTCCAGTCCCCTTATGCCTGTACTAAAGTTCCAGTCCCCTTGTGCCTCTGCTGAGTTTCTAGTCCTTTGGTACCGGTGCTGAGTTTCTAGTCCTCTTGTACCGGTGCTGAGTTTCTAGTCCTCTTGTACCCGTGCTGAGGTTCCAATCCCCTTGTACCTGTGCTGAGGTTCCAATCCACTTGTACCTGTGCTGAGGTTCCAGTCCCCTTGTGTCGGTGCTGAGGTTCCAGTCCCCTTGTGCCTCTGCTGAGTTTCTAGTCCTTTTGTACCGATGCTGAGTTTCTAGTCCTCTTGTACCGGTGCTGAGTTTCTAGTCCTCTTATACCCGTCCTGAGGTTCCAATCCCCTTGTACCTGTGCTGAGGTTCCATTCTCCTTGTATCTGTGCTGAGGTTCCAGTCCCCTTTTGCCTGTACTAAAGTTCCAGTCCCCTTATGCCTGTACTAAAGTTCCAGTCCCCTTATGCCTGTACTAAAGTTCCAGTCCCCTTGTGCCTCTGCTGAGTTTCTAGTCCTTTTGTACCGGTGCTGAGTTTCTAGTCCTCTAGTACCGGTGCTGAGTTTCTAGTCCTCTTGTACCCGTGCTGAGGTTCCAATCCCCTTGTACCTGTGCTGAGGTTCCATTCTCCTTGTATCTGTGCTGAGGTTCCAGTCTCCTTATGCCTGTACTAAAGTTCCAGTCTCCTTGTGCCTCTGTTGAGTTTCTAGTTCTTTTGTACCGGTGCTGAGTTTCTAGTCCTCTTATACCGGTGCTGAGTTTCTAGTCCTCTTGTACCCGTGCTGAGGTTCCAATCCCCTTGTACCTGTGCTGAGGTTCAAACCCCCTTTTGCCTGTACTAAAGTTCCAGTCCCCTTTTGCCTGTACTAAAGTTCCAGTCCCCTTATGCCTGTACTAAAGTTCCAGTCCCCTTGTGCCTCTGCTGAGTTTCTAGTCCTTTGGTACCGGTGCTGAGTTTCTAGTCCTCTTGTACCGGTGCTGAGTTTCTAGTCCTCTTGTACCCGTGCTGAGGTTCCAATCCCCTTGTACCTGTGCTGAGGTTCCAATCCACTTGTACCTGTGCTGAGGTTCCAGTCCCCTTGTGTCGGTGCTGAGGTTCCATTCCCCTTGTGCCTCTGCTGAGTTTCTAGTCCTTTTGTACCGATGCTGAGTTTCTAGTCCTCTTGTACCGGTGCTGAGTTTCTAGTCCTCTTATACCCGTCCTGAGGTTCCAATCCCCTTGTACCTGTGCTGAGGTTCCATTCTCCTTGTATCTGTGCTGAGGTTCCAGTCCCCTTATGCCTGTACTAAAGTTCCAGTCCCCTTGTGCCTCTGCTGAGTTTCTAGTCCTTTTTGTACCGGTGCTGAGTTTCTAGTCCTCTTGTAACGGTGCTGAGTTTCTAGTCCTCTTGTACCTGTGCTGAGGTTCCAATCCCCTTGTACCTGTGCTGAGGTTCCAATCCCCTTGTACCTGTGCTGAGGTTCCATTCTCCTTGTATCTGTGCTGAGGTTCCAGTCCCCTTATGCCTGTACTAAAGTTCCAGTCCCCTTATGCCTGTACTAAAGTTCCAGTCCCCTTGTGCCTCTGCTGAGTTTCTAGTCCTTTTGTACCGGTGCTGAGTTTCTAGTCCTCTAGTACCGGTGCTGAGTTTCTAGTCCTCTTGTACCCGTGCTGAGGTTCCAATCCCCTTGTACCTGTGCTGAGGTTCCATTCTCCTTGTATCTGTGCTGAGGTTCCAGTCTCCTTATGCCTGTACTAAAGTTCCAGTCTCCTTGTGCCTCTGTTGAGTTTCTAGTTCTTTTGTACCGGTGCTGAGTTTCTAGTCCTCTTATACCGGTGCTGAGTTTCTAGTCCTCTTGTACCCGTGCTGAGGTTCCAATCCGCTTGTACCTGTGCTGAGGTTCAAACCCCCTTTTGCCTGTACTAAAGTTCCAGTCCCCTTTTGCCTGTACTAAAGTTCCAGTCCCCTTATGCCTGTACTAAAGTTCCAGTCCCCTTGTGCCTCTGCTGAGTTTCTAGTCCTTTGGTACCGGTGCTGAGTTTCTAGTCCTCTTGTACCGGTGCTGAGTTTCTAGTCCTCTTGTACCCGTGCTGAGGTTCCAATCCCCTTGTACCTGTGCTGAGGTTCCATTCTCGTTGTATCTGTGCTGAGGTTCCAGTCCCCTTATGCCTGTACTAAAGTTCCAGTCCCCTTGTGCCTCTGCTGAGTTTCTAGTCCTTTGGTACCGGTGCTGAGTTTCTAGTCCTCTTGTACCGGTGCTGAGTTTCTAGTCCTCTTGTACCCGTGCTGAGGTTCCAATCCCCTTGTACCTGTGCTGAGGTTCCAATCCACTTGTACCTGTGCTGAGGTTCCAGTCCCCTTGTGTCGGTGCTGAGGTTCCAGTCCCCTTGTGCCTCTGCTGAGTTTCTAGTCCTTTTGTACCGATGCTGAGTTTCTAGTCCTCTTGTACCGGTGCTGAGTTTCTAGTCCTCTTATACCCGTCCTGAGGTTCCAATCCCCTTGTACCTGTGCTGAGGTTCCATTCTCCTTGTATCTGTGCTGAGGTTCCAGTCCCCTTATGCCTGTACTAAAGTTCCAGTCCCCTTATGCCTGTACTAAAGTTCCAGTCCCCTTATGCCTGTACTAAAGTTCCAGTCCCCTTGTGCCTCTGCTGAGTTTCTAGTCCTTTTGTACCGGTGCTTAGTTTCTAGTCCTCTTGTACCGGTGCTGAGTTTCTAGTCCTCTTGTACCCGTGCTGAGATTCCAATCCCCTTGTACCTGTGCTGAGGTTCCATTCTTCTTGTATCTGTGCTGAGGTTCTAGTCCCCTTATGCCTGTACTAAAGTTCCAGTCCCCTTGTGCCTCTGCTGAGTTTCTAGTCCTTTGGTACCGGTGCTTAGTTTCTAGTCCTCTTGTACCGGTGCTGAGTTTCTAGTCCTCTTGTACCCGTGCTGAGATTCCAATCCCCTTGTACCTGTGCTGAGGTTCCAATCCACTTGTACCTGTGCTGAGGTTCCAGTCCCCTTGTATCGGTGCTGAGGTTCCAGTCCCCTTGTGCCTCTGCTGAGTTTCTAGTCCTTTTGTACCGATGCTGAGTTTCTAGTCCTCTTGTACCGGTGCTGAGTTTCTAGTCCTCTTATACCCGTCCTGAGGTTCCAATCCCCTTGTACCTGTGCTGAGGTTCCATTCTCCTTGTATCTGTGCTGAGGTTCCAGTCCCCTTTTGCCTGTACTAAAGTTCCAGTCCCCTTATGCCTGTACTAAAGTTCCAGTCCCCTTATGCCTGTACTAAAGTTCCAGTCCCCTTGTGCCTCTGCTGAGTTTCTAGTCCTTTTGTACCGGTGCTTAGTTTCTAGTCCTCTTGTACCGGTGCTGAGTTTCTAGTCCTCTTGTACCCGTGCTGAGATTCCAATCCCCTTGTACCTGTGCTGAGGTTCCATTCTTCTTGTATCTGTGCTGAGGTTCCAGTCCCCTTTTGCCTGTACTAAAGTTCCAGTCCCCTTATGCCTGTACTAAAGTTCCAGTCCCCTTATGCCTGTACTAAAGTTCCAGTCCCCTTGTGCCTCTGCTGAGTTTCTAGTCCTTTTTTACCGGTGCTTAGTTTCTAGTCCTCTTGTACCGGTGCTGAGTTTCTAGTCCTCTTGTACCCGTGCTGAGATTCCAATCCCCTTGTACCTGTGCTGAGGTTCCATTCTTCTTGTATCTGTGCTGAGGTTCTAGTCCCCTTATGCCTGTACTAAAGTTCCAGTCCCCTTGTGCCTCTGCTGAGTTTCTAGTCCTTTTGTACCGGTGCTTAGTTTCTAGTCCTCTTGTACCGGTGCTGAGTTTCTAGTCCTCTTGTACCCGTGCTGAGGTTCCAATCCCCTTGTACCTGTGCTGAGGTTCCAATCCACTTGTACCTGTGCTGAGGTTCCAGTCCCCTTGTGTCGGTGCTGAGGTTCCAGTCCCCTTGTGCCTCTGCTGAGTTTCTAGTCCTTTTGTACCGATGCTGAGTTTCTAGTCCTCTTGTACCGGTGCTGAGTTTCTAGTCCTCTTATACCCGTCCTGAGGTTCCAATCCCCTTGTACCTGTGCTGAGGTTCCATTCTCCTTGTATCTGTGCTGAGGTTCCAGTCCCCTTATGCCTGTACTAAAGTTCCAGTCCCCTTATGCCTGTACTAAAGTTCCAGTCCCCTTATGCCTGTACTAAAGTTCCAGTCCCCTTGTGCCTCTGCTGAGTTTCTAGTCCTTTTGTACCGGTGCTTAGTTTCTAGTCCTCTTGTACCGGTGCTGAGTTTCTAGTCCTCTTGTACCCGTGCTGAGATTCCAATCCCCTTGTACCTGTGCTGAGGTTCCATTCTTCTTGTATCTGTGCTGAGGTTCTAGTCCCCTTATGCCTGTACTAAAGTTCCAGTCCCCTTGTGCCTCTGCTGAGTTTCTAGTCCTTTGGTACCGGTGCTTAGTTTCTAGTCCTCTTGTACCGGTGCTGAGTTTCTAGTCCTCTTGTACCCGTGCTGAGATTCCAATCCCCTTGTACCTGTGCTGAGGTTCCAATCCACTTGTACCTGTGCTGAGGTTCCAGTCCCCTTGTATCGGTGCTGAGGTTCCAGTCCCCTTGTGCCTCTGCTGAGTTTCTAGTCCTTTTGTACCGATGCTGAGTTTCTAGTCCTCTTGTACCGGTGCTGAGTTTCTAATCCTCTTATACCCGTCCTGAGGTTCCAATCCCCTTGTACCTGTGCTGAGGTTCCATTCTCCTTGTATCTGTGCTGAGGTTCCAGTCCCCTTATGCCTGTACTAAAGTTCCAGTCCCCTTATGCCTGTACTAAAGTTCCAGTCCCCTTATGCCTGTACTAAAGTTCCAGTCCCCTTGTGCCTCTGCTGAGTTTCTAGTCCTTTTGTACCGGTGCTTAGTTTCTAGTCCTCTTGTACCGGTGCTGAGTTTCTAGTCCTCTTGTACCCGTGCTGAGATTCCAATCCCCTTGTACCTGTGCTGAGGTTCCATTCTTCTTGTATCTGTGCTGAGGTTCTAGTCCCCTTATGCCTGTACTAAAGTTCCAGTCCCCTTGTGCCTCTGCTGAGTTTCTAGTCCTTTGGTACCGGTGCTTAGTTTCTAGTCCTCTTGTACCGGTGCTGAGTTTCTAGTCCTCTTGTACCCGTGCTGAGATTCCAATCCCCTTGTACCTGTGCTGAGGTTCCAATCCACTTGTACCTGTGCTGAGGTTCCAGTCCCCTTGTATCGGTGCTGAGGTTCCAGTCCCCTTGTGCCTCTGCTGAGTTTCTAGTCCTTTTGTACCGATGCTGAGTTTCTAGTCCTCTTGTACCGGTGCTGAGTTTCTAATCCTCTTATACCCGTCCTGAGGTTCCAATCCCCTTGTACCTGTGCTGAGGTTCCATTCTCCTTGTATCTGTGCTGAGGTTCCAGTCCCCTTATGCCTGTACTAAAGTTCCAGTCCCCTTATGCCTGTACTAAAGTTCCAGTCCCCTTATGCCTGTACTAAAGTTCCAGTCCCCTTGTGCCTCTGCTGAGTTTCTAGTCCTTTTGTACCGGTGCTTAGTTTCTAGTCCTCTTGTACCGGTGCTGAGTTTCTAGTCCTCTTGTACCCGTGCTGAGATTCCAATCCCCTTGTACCTGTGCTGAGGTTCCATTCTTCTTGTATCTGTGCTGAGGTTCTAGTCCCCTTATGCCTGTACTAAAGTTCCAGTCCCCTTGTGCCTCTGCTGAGTTTCTAGTCCTTTGGTACCGGTGCTTAGTTTCTAGTCCTCTTGTACCGGTGCTGAGTTTCTAGTCCTCTTGTACCCGTGCTGAGATTCCAATCCCCTTGTACCTGTGCTGAGGTTCCAATCCACTTGTACCTGTGCTGAGGTTCCAGTCCCCTTGTATCGGTGCTGAGGTTCCAGTCCCCTTGTGCCTCTGCTGAGTTTCTAGTCCTTTTGTACCGATGCTGAGTTTCTAGTCCTCTTGTACCGGTGCTGAGTTTCTAGTCCTCTTATACCCGTCCTGAGGTTCCAATCCCCTTGTACCTGTGCTGAGGTTCCATTCTCCTTGTATCTGTGCTGAGGTTCCAGTCCCCTTTTGCCTGTACTAAAGTTCCAGTCCCCTTATGCCTGTACTAAAGTTCCAGTCCCCTTATGCCTGTACTAAAGTTCCAGTCCCCTTGTGCCTCTGCTGAGTTTCTAGTCCTTTTGTACCGGTGCTTAGTTTCTAGTCCTCTTGTACCGGTGCTGAGTTTCTAGTCCTCTTGTACCCGTGCTGAGATTCCAATCCCCTTGTACCTGTGCTGAGGTTCCATTCTTCTTGTATCTGTGCTGAGGTTCTAGTCCCCTTATGCCTGTACTAAAGTTCCAGTCCCCTTGTGCCTCTGCTGAGTTTCTAGTCCTTTGGTACCGGTGCTTAGTTTCTAGTCCTCTTGTACCGGTGCTGAGTTTCTAGTCCTCTTGTACCCGTGCTGAGATTCCAATCCCCTTGTACCTGTGCTGAGGTTCCAATCCACTTGTACCTGTGCTGAGGTTCCAGTCCCCTTGTATCGGTGCTGAGGTTCCAGTCCCCTTGTGCCTCTGCTGAGTTTCTAGTCCTTTTGTACCGATGCTGAGTTTCTAGTCCTCTTGTACCGGTGCTGAGTTTCTAGTCCTCTTATACCCGTCCTGAGGTTCCAATCCCCTTGTACCTGTGCTGAGGTTCCATTCTCCTTGTATCTGTGCTGAGGTTCCAGTCCCCTTTTGCCTGTACTAAAGTTCCAGTCCCCTTATGCCTGTACTAAAGTTCCAGTCCCCTTATGCCTGTACTAAAGTTCCAGTCCCCTTATGCCTGTACTAAAGTTCCAGTCCCCTTATGCCTGTACTAAAGTTCCAGTCCCCTTGTGCCTCTGCTGAGTTTCTAGTCCTTTTGTACCGGTGCTTAGTTTCTAGTCCTCTTGTACCGGTGCTGAGTTTCTAGTCCTCTTGTACCCGTGCTGAGATTCCAATCCCCTTGTACCTGTGCTGAGGTTCCATTCTTCTTGTATCTGTGCTGAGGTTCTAGTCCCCTTATGCCTGTACTAAAGTTCCAGTCCCCTTGTGCCTCTGCTGAGTTTCTAGTCCTTTGGTACCGGTGCTTAGTTTCTAGTCCTCTTGTACCGGTGCTGAGTTTCTAGTCCTCTTGTACCCGTGCTGAGATTCCAATCCCCTTGTACCTGTGCTGAGGTTCCATTCTTCTTGTATCTGTGCTGAGGTTCTAGTCCCCTTATGCCTGTACTAAAGTTCCAGTCCCCTTGTGCCTCTGCTGAGTTTCTAGTCCTTTGGTACCGGTGCTTAGTTTCTAGTCCTCTTGTACCGGTGCTGAGTTTCTAGTCCTCTTGTACCCGTGCTGAGATTCCAATCCCCTTGTACCTGTGCTGAGGTTCCAATCCACTTGTACCTGTGCTGAGGTTCCAGTCCCCTTGTATCGGTGCTGAGGTTCCAGTCCCCTTGTGCCTCTGCTGAGTTTCTAGTCCTTTTGTACCGATGCTGAGTTTCTAGTCCTCTTGTACCGGTGCTGAGTTTCTAGTCCTCTTATACCCGTCCTGAGGTTCCAATCCCCTTGTACCTGTGCTGAGGTTCCATTCTCCTTGTATCTGTGCTGAGGTTCCAGTCCCCTTTTGCCTGTACTAAAGTTCCAGTCCCCTTATGCCTGTACTAAAGTTCCAGTCCCCTTATGCCTGTACTAAAGTTCCAGTCCCCTTATGCCTGTACTAAAGTTCCAGTCCCCTTATGCCTGTACTAAAGTTCCAGTCCCCTTGTGCCTCTGCTGAGTTTCTAGTCCTTTTGTACCGGTGCTTAGTTTCTAGTCCTCTTGTACCGGTGCTGAGTTTCTAGTCCTCTTGTACCCGTGCTGAGATTCCAATCCCCTTGTACCTGTGCTGAGGTTCCATTCTTCTTGTATCTGTGCTGAGGTTCTAGTCCCCTTATGCCTGTACTAAAGTTCCAGTCCCCTTGTGCCTCTGCTGAGTTTCTAGTCCTTTGGTACCGGTGCTTAGTTTCTAGTCCTCTTGTACCGGTGCTGAGTTTCTAGTCCTCTTGTACCCGTGCTGAGATTCCAATCCCCTTGTACCTGTGCTGAGGTTCCAATCCACTTGTACCTGTGCTGAGGTTCCAGTCCCCTTGTATCGGTGCTGAGGTTCCAGTCCCCTTGTGCCTCTGCTGAGTTTCTAGTCCTTTTGTACCGATGCTGAGTTTCTAGTCCTCTTGTACCGGTGCTGAGTTTCTAGTCCTCTTATACCCGTCCTGAGGTTCCAATCCCCTTGTACCTGTGCTGAGGTTCCATTCTCCTTGTATCTGTGCTGAGGTTCCAGTCCCCTTTTGCCTGTACTAAAGTTCCAGTCCCCTTATGCCTGTACTAAATTTCCAGTCCCCTTATGCCTGTACTAAAGTTCCAGTCCCCTTATGCCTGTACTAAAGTTCCAGTCCCCTTATGCCTGTACTAAAGTTCCAGTCCCCTTGTGCCTCTGCTGAGTTTCTAGTCCTTTTGTACCGGTGCTTAGTTTCTAGTCCTCTTGTACCGGTGCTGAGTTTCTAGTCCTCTTGTACCCGTGCTGAGATTCCAATCCCCTTGTACCTGTGCTGAGGTTCCATTCTTCTTGTATCTGTGCTGAGGTTCTAGTCCCCTTATGCCTGTACTAAAGTTCCAGTCCCCTTGTGCCTCTGCTGAGTTTCTAGTCCTTTTGTACCGGTGCTTAGTTTCTAGTCCTCTTGTACCGGTGCTGAGTTTCTAGTCCTCTTGTACCCGTGCTGAGATTCCAATCCCCTTGTACCTGTGCTGAGGTTCCATTCTTCTTGTATCTGTGCTGAGGTTCTAGTCCCCTTATGCCTGTACTAAAGTTCCAGTCCCCTTGTGCCTCTGCTGAGTTTCTAGTCCTTTTGTACCGGTGCTTAGTTTCTAGTCCTCTTGTACCGGTGCTGAGTTTCTAGTCCTCTTGTACCCGTGCTGAGATTCCAATCCCCTTGTACCTGTGCTGAGGTTCCAATCCACTTGTACCTGTGCTGAGGTTCCAGTCCCCTTGTATCGGTGCTGAGGTTCCAGTCCCCTTGTGCCTCTGCTGAGTTTCTAGTCCTTTTGTACCGATGCTGAGTTTCTAGTCCTCTTGTACCGGTGCTGAGTTTCTAGTCCTCTTATACCCGTCCTGAGGTTCCAATCCCCTTGTACCTGTGCTGAGGTTCCATTCTCCTTGTATCTGTGCTGAGGTTCCAGTCCCCTTTTGCCTGTACTAAAGTTCCAGTCCCCTTATGCCTGTACTAAAGTTCCAGTCCCCTTATGCCTGTACTAAAGTTCCAGTCCCCTTGTGCCTCTGCTGAGTTTCTAGTCCTTTTGTACCGGTGCTTAGTTTCTAGTCCTCTTGTACCGGTGCTGAGTTTCTAGTCCTCTTGTACCCGTGCTGAGATTCCAATCCCCTTGTACCTGTGCTGAGGTTCCATTCTTCTTGTATCTGTGCTGAGGTTCTAGTCCCCTTATGCCTGTACTAAAGTTCCAGTCCCCTTATGCCTGTACTAAAGTTCCAGTCCCCTTATGCCTGTACTAAAGTTCCAGTCCCCTTGTGCCTCTGCTGAGTTTCTAGTCCTTTTGTACCGGTGCTTAGTTTCTAGTCCTCTTGTACCGGTGCTGAGTTTCTAGTCCTCTTGTACCCGTGCTGAGATTCCAATCCCCTTGTACCTGTGCTGAGGTTCCAATCCACTTGTACCTGTGCTGAGGTTCCAGTCCCCTTGTATCGGTGCTGAGGTTCCAGTCCCCTTGTGCCTCTGCTGAGTTTCTAGTCCTTTTGTACCGATGCTGAGTTTCTAGTCCTCTTGTACCGGTGCTGAGTTTCTAGTCCTCTTATACCCGTCCTGAGGTTCCAATCCCCTTGTACCTGTGCTGAGGTTCCATTCTCCTTGTATCTGTGCTGAGGTTCCAGTCCCCTTTTGCCTGTACTAAAGTTCCAGTCCCCTTATGCCTGTACTAAAGTTCCAGTCCCCTTATGCCTGTACTAAAGTTCCAGTCCCCTTGTGCCTCTGCTGAGTTTCTAGTCCTTTTGTACCGGTGCTTAGTTTCTAGTCCTCTTGTACCGGTGCTGAGTTTCTAGTCCTCTTGTACCCGTGCTGAGATTCCAATCCCCTTGTACCTGTGCTGAGGTTCCATTCTTCTTGTATCTGTGCTGAGGTTCTAGTCCCCTTATGCCTGTACTAAAGTTCCAGTCCCCTTATGCCTGTACTAAAGTTCCAGTCCCCTTATGCCTGTACTAAAGTTCCAGTCCCCTTGTGCCTCTGCTGAGTTTCTAGTCCTTTTGTACCGGTGCTTAGTTTCTAGTCCTCTTGTACCGGTGCTGAGTTTCTAGTCCTCTTGTACCCGTGCTGAGATTCCAATCCCCTTGTACCTGTGCTGAGGTTCCAGTCCCCTTGTGTACTTGTGCTTCTTATACCTGTGCCTTGTGTTCCAGTCCCCTTGTGCTTCGTTAAAAAGAGTAAAAATACTGTGTCCTGTGCACTTTAAAGAATGCATGCGATGGTTTCGATGGGAAGCTTCCACCTGTCTCCTAACAACAGTAAAATCCACTTCCTCTAACCCACTAGGAGGCCTTGAATTCCTTGTAGGCTAGCTGTTTAGTTTATTATGTGCTGAAAATGTCCATTAGAGGTAACGTACCTTTTCTTTCTCTTTTAAACAGAGTGGAAAAAGTAACCCGTTTACAAAAAAAGAAGAAAAAGAAAAAACCTACTAGGTACAGGTGCTGGACAGAAAAAATGGAAACAGTTCCATTGTTATCTCAATAGAAAATCACATTCAGAGTTCAATAACTATTTCAATACGTTTTTAATGAAAAATATGTTTTAAAGTAAATGATAGCTCTCACTCAAATTTATCTAAATCTCGATTTTAAGCAATATTTGTTCAGTATTCAGAGTTATAAACGCTGGAATATTTAACAGAAATAATATATTAACAAAAAAAATTGAACCCAATATTTAATTAAAACAGATTAAGAGATTTCAATCAATTGTCAATTGGTCAATTTTTGTAGCTTGCTAAATATTCGAGCATTCAAAACTCTTTGAATACCGAAAAAATGTTTAAAAATCGAAATTTAGATATTCTTTAATTTATTTTTTGATATAATTTTCATTAAAAATCGTATTGAGGAAGTTTGTGAGCTTTGAATACGATTTTCTATTGAGATTACATGGAAACTGTTTTCATTTTTTCTGTTCAGTACCTGTAGTTATTTATTGATTTTTGGCTGTCTAAAACATGTGCCTAAAAGTCGTTGTCGAGAGTCAAAAATGCATATATTGAAACTCAGAAAATAGCTTTAGTGACTTCTTTACCCTTCCATAGGAAAAAGGGATGATGACGACACGACCATCAGTCACACCCAATGATGAATGTGCCATTTCACAAAGAGGATCACTGCTCCCATCCTTGTTACTTCTCGATGCCTTTCATCCTTCTCCAAATGGTGCTCTTTTCACTGCTCTCTAATGTCGCCAAAAGGCATCGTATTTTGCTCCCTTTGCGACGAGGACGTTCAGTGGTCTGAAGGACCGGTTTCGTTTCCCTGCCCAGCAGCCAAGAAGAGGGAGTGCTCTCTGTCTTCCTCTTATTTTTGTCTTCTCTCCTTTTATCCTCCTCTTTTCTCGCTGCCAGCACAAGCTACGAACTTATTGCCACTCTCTGCTGTTGCTGCTTTCGGGTCTGTAGTCACGTTCAAAGGAGTTTTTTCTCTCTCATCTTATTACTCTAAAGAGGAACTTGGAGGAGTCGTTGAGCAGATTGAGGTTTGAGGAACAGCAACAAGAAGTAATAGGTTTTCTTTGTCAGTTTTCATTCTTAGGAAATCGCTTGAAAAGAGTTCACGAAACCAAACAGATGCTCTGAATCATGCGTTATAGTCTCCTCAAAAGATTTAAAGGAGGTTAAGAATATAGTAACAGACTATTTGCTTTGAATAAATGCAACGCTGTTTTTTTAACTATTTATCCGAATACAATGGAATTTTCAAAGTACAGTAAAATTTAGCTAATTCAAAAATTTTTCATTGGAAATTTCCGTATAGTTCGAATTTTCTCTTAATTTTAAGATCTAATAAACTAAGTTTTATACAAAAGTACCCGGATAATTCGAACCCTTATTAATTCGTAATTCGAACCCTTATTAATTCGTAATTCGAAATTAATAGAAAGAGAGAATAGGTCTCTGCTTATGAAATCCATATATTTGTGCTCGAAAAATTGAAGAAAAATGTGAAAATTGATAATTTTCCGAAAATTATGCCTTTTGTGAACGCAACCATTACACCACCCCCAAATTAAAGAAAAAGATGATAATGACATATCGATTAAGCCACTGCCTTCTGAGGAAGATATGTTTTCAACTTGAACATAATCCGGCGATACAAGATATGCCAGAGACAATACGTGAAATATTTAGTGACATCATGCAACACATAGCGCTAGGGAATCCTCAGAAAGTAAAAAAAGGCCGAATTAGTGACTTTTTCAAAGATTTTTTTCTTTTTTACTGATAGTATTTGGTGATTTTTATAACTATTTTATATTATGTAGTATTAGAAATATCAGCTAGTAATTCAAGAAATATTCAGCTGAAAATGCCCTTCTCTCGGCATTAAACCTTTCCTTATAGAGATAAATTAAAAATTAATTTTGTGTTGGATAGGTATTAATGAAATATTGCGATTCGTACTTAAGGAACCTTCCTATAGCTATAATTGCGCCCTCTAAAGGTGGAAAAAGTTGAAAATTCAAAAATCTCAAATGAATATTACAAATGATTGCATTATAATTTAAAAACTTAAGACCTTAGACCTTAAAATTAAGACCAGGACCACCAATAACCAAGCATTCATGGCGCCATCTGTTGATTGATATATGCTTAGTTATGGTTACCTATAATCTGGCAACCACTACTACAAAAGAAAGAAAGTTCCAAGAAAGCTGCAACCTTCTTGGAAGACGACCCCAGTCAGGGATCGAAATATTATGAAAGTTATTCACAAACAAATAAGTGAATCCTGGTATAAAATTTTTAAATTATAATCCACTAACTGTTGTACATTCTCTAATATTTTACACTTTCTCTCTAAATGGTTTCTACCTCACTAGGATTGTTTGAAATTTCCCAGCTTTGTCCTTTTTCTCACTTAACTCTAACACAACCGGGTTATGCGTTTTCTATTTTGGGAGCTTGTTTGTTGATTTACATTGTTTTTTGTTTAATATTGTGTATTTATTGTTCTTTATAATTTCATGATAAGTGCTGTGCAAAGTGAAATGCAATAATTACTAAAAGAGAGTTTAATTACGTTTACGATTAACACAGCTTGCCGAATATTAATATTTGAGATGAATAATTATAATATATATTTTACAACTTTCCTCAGTATAGAACGGGCTAAATCTAGTTAAAATATTTCTTTTAAATCCGCCATTTTCAATGTTTCGGGAACATCTTATGACAATTGGAAAATTTCATGTTATATTTATGCAAATAGAATTCATTTGCTCGTGAATTTTTCCTTAAAAGTTTATCATTTCTAAAATGCTCTTAAATTTCTTCTATTTTCGTTTTCCATATACAATCACAAACAAAATCAGAGTTAGACAAATCAGAAAGTAGCACATAAGAGATATAATATTTGTATATAAAAGTGGTTCGAAAATTAAGGTAAATTTGAAAATAAATACAGAAACGCTTTAAATGGTTTCTTTCAAATAAAGTTCATTACAATCTCTTCCATTCTTATTTAAATTTCTCTATGAATTTTCAAAAACCGAATTAACTTGTTTGTAAATATGTTTAGTGATCTCGCGCAACAACTTGAGCACCGTCTGTCATCACTGAAACTGCGTCCTAGCAAAAAAATGTTTTCGAATTACCCAAAAGAAAATAATGAGAAAGTGCTAAGCCTGGACTAAAAAGGGATGACCAAATGTTTGATACGAAATTTGACAATGGTTGTCACTGTCATGATTGCAGTATAGGATTTAGCGTTGTCACTGTCATGATTGCAGTATAGGATTTAGCGTTGTCACTGTCATGATTGCAGTATAGGATTTAGCGTTGTCACTGTCATGATTGCAGTATAGGATTTAGCGTTGTCACTGCCATGATTGCAGTATAGGATTTAGCGTTGTCACTGCCATGATTGCAGTATAGGATTTAGCGTTGTCACTGTCATGATTGCAGTATAGGATTTAGCGTTGTCACTGTCATGATTGCAGTATAGGATTTAGCGTTGTCACTGTCATGATTGCAGTATAGGATTTAGCGTTGTCACTGTCATGATTGCAGTATAGGATTTAGCGTTGTCACTGCCATGATTGCAGTATAGGATTCAGCGTTGTCACTGCCATGATTGCAGTATAGGATTTAGCGTTGTCACTGCCATGATTGCAGTATAGGATTTAGCGTTGTCACTGCCATGATTGCAGTATAGGATTTAGCGTTGTCACTGTCATGATTGCAGTATAGGATTTAGCGTTGTCACTGTCATGATTGCAGTATAGGATTTAGCGTTGTCACTGTCATGATTGCAGTATAGGATTTAGCGTTGTCACTGTCATGATTGCAGTATATGATTTAGCGTTGTCACTGTCATGATTGCAGTATAGGATTTAGCGTTGTCACTGTCATGATTGCAGTATAGGATTTAGCGTTGTCACTGTCATGATTGCAGTATAGGATTTAGCGTTGTCACTGTCATGATTGCAGTATAGGATTTAGCGTTGTCACTGTCATGATTGCAGTATAGGATTTAGCGTTGTCACTGCCATGATTGCAGTATAGGATTTAGCGTTGTCACTGCCATGATTGCAGTATAGGATTTAGCGTTGTCATTGCCATGATTGCAGTATAGGATTTAGCGTTGTCACTGCCATGATTGCAGTATAGGATTTAGCGTTGTCACTGCCATGATTGCAGTATAGGATTTAGCGTTGTCACTGTCATGATTGCAGTATAGGATTTAGCGTTGTCACTGTCATGATTGCAGTATAGGATTTAGCGTTGTCACTGTCATGATTGCAGTATAGGATTTAGCGTTGTCACTGTCATGATAGCAGTATAGGATTTAGCGTTGTCACTGTCATGATTGCAGTATAGGATTTAGCGTTGTCACTGTCATGATTGCAGTATAGGATTTAGCGTTGTCACTGTCATGATTGCAGTATAGGATTTAGCGTTGTCACTGCCATGATTGCAGTATAGGATTTAGCGTTGTCACTGCCATGATTGCAGTATAGGATTTAGCGTTGTCACTGCCATGATTGCAGTATAGGATTTAGCGTTGTCACTGCCATGATTGCAGTATAGGATTTAGCGTTGTCACTGCCATGATTGCAGTATAGGATTTAGCGTTGTCACTGTCATGATTGCAGTATAGGATTTAGCGTTGTCACTGTCATGATTGCAGTATAGGATTTAGCGTTGTCACTGTCATGATTGCAGTATAGGATTTAGCGTTGTCACTGTCATGATTGCAGTATAGGATTTAGCGTTGTCACTGTCATGATTGCAGTATAGGATTTAGCGTTGTCACTGTCATGATTGCAGTATAGGATTTAGCGTTGTCACTGTCATGATTGCAGTATAGGATTTAGCGTTGTCACTGCCATGATTGCAGTATAGGATTTAGCGTTGTCACTGCCATGATTGCAGTATAGGATTTAGCGTTGTCACTGCCATGATTGCAGTATAGGATTTAGCGTTGTCACTGCCATGATTGCAGTATAGGATTTAGCGTTGTCACTGCCATGATTGCAGTATAGGATTTAGCGTTGTCACTGCCATGATTGCAGTATAGGATTTAGCGTTGTCACTGCCATGATTGCAGTATAGGATTTAGCGTTGTCACTGCCATGATTGCAGTATAGGATTTAGCGTTGTCACTGCCATGATTGCAGTATAGGATTTAGCGTTGTCACTGTCATGATTGCAGTATAGGATTTAGCGTTGTCACTGTCATGTTTGCAGTATAGGATTTAGCGTTGTCACTGTCATGATTGCAGTATAGGATTTAGCGTTGTCACTGTCATGATTGCAGTATAGGATTTAGCGTTGTCACTGTCATGATTGCAGTATAGGATTTAGCGTTGTCACTGTCATGATTGCAGTATAGGATTTAGCGTTGTCACTGTCATGATTGCAGTATAGGATTTAGCGTTGTCACTGTCATGATTGCAGTATAGGATTTAGCGTTGTCACTGTCATGATTGCAGTATAGGATTTAGCGTTGTCACTGTCATGATTGCAGTATAGGATTTAGCGTTGTCACTGTCATGATTGCAGTATAGGATTCAGCGTTGTCACTGTCATGATTGCAGAATAGGATTCAGCGTTGTCACTGTCATGATTGCAGTATAGGATTCAGCGTTGTCACTGTCATGATTGCAGTATAGGATTTAGCGTTGTCACTGCCATGATTGCAGTATAGGATTTAGCGTTGTCACTGTCATGATTGCAGTATAGGATTTAGCGTTGTCACTGTCATGATTGCAGTATAGGATTTAGCGTTGTCACTGTCATGTTTGCAGTATAGGATTTAGCGTTGTCACTGTCATGATTGCAGTATAGGATTTAGCGTTGTCACTGTCATGATTGCAGTATAGGATTTAGCGTTGTCACTGTCATGATTGCAGTATAGGATTTAGCGTTGTCACTGTCATGATTGCAGTATAGGATTTAGCGTTGTCACTGTCATGATTGCAGTATAGGATTTAGCGTTGTCACTGTCATGATTGCAGTATAGGATTTAGCGTTGTCACTGTCATGATTGCAGTATAGGATTTAGCGTTGTCACTGTCATGATTGCAGTATAGGATTTAGCGTTGTCACTGTCATGATTGCAGTATAGGATTTAGCGTTGTCACTGTCATGATTGCAGTATAGGATTTAGCGTTGTCACTGTCATGATTGCAGTATAGGATTCAGCGTTGTCACTGTCATGATTGCAGAATAGGATTTAGCGTTGTCACTGTCATGATTGCAGTATAGGATTTAGCGTTGTCACTGTCATGATTGCAGTATAGGATTTAGCGTTGTCACTGTCATGATTGCAGTATAGGATTTAGCGTTGTCACTGTCATGATTGCAGTATAGGATTTAGCGTTGTCACTCATGATTGCAGTATAGGATTTAGCGTTGTCACTGTCATGATTGCAGTATAGGATTTAGCGTTGTCGCTCATGATTGCAGTATAGGATTTAGCGTTGTCACTGTCATGATTGCAGTATACGATTTAGCGTTGTCACTGTCATGATTGCAGTATAGGATTTAGCGTTGTCACTGTCATGATTGCAGTATAGGATTTAGCGTTGTCACTGTCATGATTGCAGTATAGGATTTAGCGTTGTCACTGTCATGATTGCAGTATAGGATTCAGCGTTGTCACTGTCATGATTGCAGTATAGGATTTAGCGTTGTCACTGCCATGATTGCAGTATAGGATTTAGCGTTGTCACTGTCATGATTGCAGTATAGGATTTAGCGTTGTCACTGTCATGATTGCAGTATAGGATTTAGCGTTGTCACTGTCATGTTTGCAGTATAGGATTTAGCGTTGTCACTGTCATGATTGCAGTATAGGATTTAGCGTTGTCACTGTCATGATTGCAGTATAGGATTTAGCGTTGTCACTGTCATGATTGCAGTATAGGATTTAGCGTTGTCACTGTCATGATTGCAGTATAGGATTTAGCGTTGTCACTGTCATGATTGCAGTATAGGATTTAGCGTTGTCACTGTCATGATTGCAGTATAGGATTTAGCGTTGTCACTGTCATGATTGCAGTATAGGATTTAGCGTTGTCACTGTCATGATTGCAGTATAGGATTTAGCGTTGTCACTGTCATGATTGCAGTATAGGATTTAGCGTTGTCACTGTCATGATTGCAGTATACGATTTAGCGTTGTCACTGTCATGATTGCAGTATAGGATTTAGCGTTGTCACTGTCATGATTGCAGTATAGGATTTAGCGTTGTCACTGTCATGATTGCAGTATAGGATTTAGCGTTGTCACTGTCATGATTGCAGTATAGGATTTAGCGTTGTCACTCATGATTGCAGTATAGGATTTAGCGTTGTCACTGTCATGATTGCAGTATAGGATTTAGCGTTGTCACTGTCATGATTGCAGTATAGGATTTAGCGTTGTCACTGTCATGATTGCAGTATAGGATTTAGCGTTGTCACTGTCATGATTGCAGTATAGGATTTAGCGTTGTCACTGTCATGATTGCAGTATAGGATTTAGCGTTGTCACTGTCATGATTGCAATATAGGATTTAGCGTTGTCACTGTCATGATTGCAGTACATGATTCAGCGTTGTCGTGGAGGAATACTATTCTTTTATTCAGTAATCCTCTCCTCTTGGTTAGAATGCTTAATTTAAGATTATTTTGTAGGACCTCACAATACATTTTACTGTTCATCCTTTGTTGAGCAGTCAAAAACTCAATAATCAGAGCTAAAAAACGTATCACTGATCTTTGTTATACCTTGGTGCATACATTTTAAATTTCGTCGTTTCAGTTTTAAATGTCGATGTGGATTATGCATTTAAATTTAAATCTTTGTCACAG
The DNA here is from genome assembly GCA_038380435.1 of Ryuthela nishihirai. Taxonomy (NCBI): domain Eukaryota; kingdom Metazoa; phylum Arthropoda; class Arachnida; order Araneae; family Heptathelidae; genus Ryuthela; species Ryuthela nishihirai. Next base: position 7,012,887 of record JAWZYU010000004.1, read on the forward strand.
TATTGTCAAATAGAGGTTTTCACAGTTTTTTTATATTCATTTTATTATTTATTTATATATAAATTATTTATATTTCCAAATTCACTTTATTTTTTTAACCACCTTTATGTATATTGACATTTGCTTAAAATTGCAAGAAAATTTTAAATAGGTAATTAAAACCAGGAATCTCAGAGACGCGGTCCACCAAGTCATTTCATGCAGCCTGTAAACAATACACTCTATTATAATCATGTGTGGGGCGGGGGTGGCTCAGTCCGTAGCGCGCCAGGCTCGTAATCTGTAGTTCCCAGGTTCGAGTCCCAGCTGGGTCAGCGTTGAGATTTATCTCCGCAAAATTCCCCGCCCTGCCCACGGTCAGTAGGGGATACCGATGGGCTTGGAAAGGCAGCCGTCCGTCGGATGGGACGTTAAGCCGTGGCCCCGTGTGTGGGAGAGCCATACCCTGTGCACGTTAAAGAACACGCTGGATGGCCTTGACGGGAGGCTACCATCTGTCTCCCAACAGCTGTTCCAGTGGGTCCCCTCTCCCAACCTTCTCTGAGCCTTCGGGGTCCATGTGACCTGGCCATTTAGCCCATGGTGTGCAAAAAAGTGCCGCTCAGAGGTAAAACAACCCAACCTAGGCTTACTAGCTTGGCTGCTGCGATGATCAAATTCGAGTGTTAAGAATATATTCCCATTCAGCCGAAGATGAAGCCACTGAAATGAAATTTAGGTTTATGTTTTAGTGTTAAAGTTATGTAACATTTAAATATTAAACAATATAAGTGATTAATTTATTAATAAAATTCATCCCATCATGTTTTGAGAAGTAACTGATTTGACTCTTATATGTTTTGAAACATAATGTTTAGTCTAATAAGATATGCAAAAAAATGTCTGGAAATGATGTCAATATGCTATCTTAAGAAAAGATTAATCTCGCATTCCCATGATTATAATATGAGCATGTAAAGCTCAAACTGAGAGGAGAGAAAAGAAAATGAAAAGGAATTGCATAAATAAACCGAATCAGAGTAAAAACTGAAAATTTTATAACAAACGAAAGTAAAATAAATGAGCAGAAATTCATTAATTCGTAATTCTTAAATTTGTTGATTATTTTTTCCACATTTTCTAGTTAATAACTATTCTTTTAATTCATTTGTTTTCTTTAAAAAATATTTTTTATAAGGATCTTGTTTATTAATTTAAATTTATAAATAGAAAAATAGTAAAAAATATGATGTTTTGCATAATGGGTTTTCATGCTAGTGAATCAACTGGGATCTAAGATTCTTTCGGATAAATGGGTATCATATTCAAATTCTCTGAATGCTTGCATGTGTGAAATTTTTTTCTGATGTTTACCCACATAAAACACATACACTCCCTAGAAGAAAAATTGTAGGGTCTCCATGTTATGCTAAAAGAAAGACTAATTAGAGACTCAAAAACTTGAGATACATAAACGTTTCATGGGAATGAGATTGAAAACAAATTTAAGATCTAACTCAGATCTATCCAAAACTTGAATTTCATCAATATCTGTTCAATTTTAAGGATTCAATATTTAAGGATATTTCATCAATATCTGTTCATTATTAAACTGGAATATTTCAGAGCAAAATTTATCAGTTATAAGTATATATAAAAAATTTCAATCAAAACAAAAGTAATAATTATATATCCAATATTTTACGAAAATAATTCTATATCTCGAAGTTCACCTCATAGCTCTCTCAATTTTCATCAATTTTGACGAAACTTTTAAAGAGGAGTGATTCTACTGTTAAATTTTGCAGCTGCCATAATTACTTAAATACGGAATGAATATTGCTGAAATTCAAGATTGTTTAAGTGCTTTAATAATCCCCCTCCTGGTTTTTGAGTGTTTCTTTTGAATCTCCTTTCCAGCTTTGCCAATAATATATTGGAGTCTGTGTGACCTGGGCATTTAGTTCACTGCGTGCACAAAGGCTCTGCTGAGCTAAAGCAATCGAACCCAACCAAAATTAAATGTTCATCACACAGAAAACATTGATATACAAGGTAAGGTCATCCACTTTATAGGACACAAAGCCTTAAAGTTTGTTTATTATTTATGCGAATATTCTTACAGATTTCTCAACTGTTACGTTGTTCCCTATTTGTTAATTAATTAGAAATCCTTGGAATTTCAGCTTCTCTAATCGCACATCATTTGACACGGAGACAAAGCTGCTTCTGAATCTCAGGTGATCACTACGATCTTTTTTAAAATAATATATAACGATATCGAATACCGAGCGCTCTCATTTTTTAAACCTTTTCTAAAACATATTGCTTTGGATAAAACAATTTCAAAATTCAGTCCTAAAATTGGTTGTCGTTTGCTTGTCAGAAATGAATGAATATTTTAATTAAAGCTCACAGAACGAGTGTCAGAAAGATCTGACTTCATGCCATTAAAGTAATTGAATGAACACGAGTGTTGCAATTTATGAATCAGAGTGCTTTACAGAAAATGGATAAAATTAATCATAGGATTGTCCCCATCATGTCACATATTACTATCGCTTATGACACCTGATCATTTATTCTTCGCATTAGTAATTCCTGTTCTAGCGTGTCTATCACACAGTTTCCACCTGAATCTCATTTGATCGAAACATATATTAATATTTGAATGTTTTTTCTATTCGGAATAATTTCGGTCTATGTACATACCACAATGAATGTTTGTACAGTTTATCCATTAGCGATGGCTTCACTGTACAGCTGCTGTGTTCGCAGTGATGACACTTGTACAGGCGCAAACATTTGTTTTTCTTAGGTTTACCGTTGCTATTAAATTGGCTGTCGGTTTTCCAGACAACCTCAGTCAACTTCTAATATGACGATGCAGGGGATCGTTGTTATCCTTTCTCAAATATTGCCAAGAAAACCGGGGTAAAGAAAACGAAGAAGTTTTATCATTCACTTTAAAGGAAATCGATAGATTTGGTATCAGATTTCATTACTTTTCTACTCTTTTTACTCGTTTTACTCTTTTACAAGTAAAATTTATTACCTTTCATGAAAATTATATTCTTATTAAATTTTCTTTTTAATTTTTTAAAAAATATTTAAATACTTAATTTCCATGTCTAACCGTTGGTAGTTTATTAATACGATGCTAGTATTAATTATGTTTAATTGTTTATTAATATGATTTTTTTCATTCAGGAAAAAAATGTACTAATAACAAAACTTATATTTTACTAGAACTGTTTTATGGCCATTAAACCGATTGTACATGTTCCACTTATTACAGATACTGGACAGTAAAAATGTAAACATTCCATGTTAAGTCAATGGAGAATGAAATTCGAAGATACTTAATTTCTACTATAACCTTTTTATAAGAAAATAGGACTAGATAAATTTCAATCTCATTCAAATCTATCTATCTCGATTTTTAACAATATTTGATAGATAGTTTAAAGATGTATAGATAGAAGATTTGAAGGTATCAAATACTTACCAGCAGAAAGTCAGATATAAGAAACCTATGTAAAACTTACAATTATTGAAAAAATCTATTTGCCCAAAATTCTAAACTATACACTTATTTTATTAAATCTTTTAATTAACTTCTGAGATGAATTCTTATGATTGACTTCTCTCTTATTCAATATTCAAACTTCTATGACTCTTTAAGTAATGAACGAATATTGTTCAAAATCGAAATTTAGACAGAGATGTCAATCATCCCTGTCAAATGTTTTCAAAGTGATTTAATTAACATCTTATATTAATCTTCAGTCATATGATTCATAAAAATTTATTTAACCAATTACGGAACATGAAATTTGATTCTCCATTGACACAAGTTGAGAAAGTTTCCAATTTTCTCCTTATTATACAACAGTTACAGTAAACGCTGAAATCTCTATAATTAATATTATTTCTTACATACAATACAAGAAATATTGTCAATATGTAATCTCATATGCAATCAATTCAACCTGCGGCTCAATGCGAAGAAACATACGGCCCGTAAAACAAATTACCAATATACTGAATTTGGTTCAATTGGAATTGTTTAAAATATCTATCTAAAAATATTTTAAAATTTAAAAAAATTTTGAATTAAAATTTTTTTTATTTAAAAATTTTTTTAATTAAAAAATTATTAAAAAAATAAATATCATCTAAAAATATTTTAGGTGCATAATTAAACAATTCATACTATTCATTAAAAATGTATATTTTTAATTTCATTACTCATTAAAAAATGTATATTTTCGTTTTTAAGTGAAAAATTTTTCTCGCGACTCTTTAACCCTTCTCATGCTCAGAGGAAAACTGAAATCATGCAAGGCCCAACTCTTTTGTTTTTAACTGTTTCCACAAAAGTAAAAAATAGTGGCCTTATCCTGATCTTATTAACGAACACAAGTGTGTCATGTTACCAAATTAAAGTGTAATATATTTTGTAAAATTAAATGGTAAAATTCTAAAGTATGTAAAAACCCTCAAAGGCACTATTGATCTGGGAAGGATTAAGAACATAGCTTTTTTTTTTCCTTAGTGGCTCTTCGTTAAATCTACGTTGGAAGGGTCCTGTCAATAGTAAGGCAATAGCTTCGTGAAACTTGAACGGAAGCAATTCAGAGACAAATACTGCGCAGTTGATGAATCAACGTTGTCGCAGATCATTTACATATCAATCGTTTGTCAGTCAGGCAAAGACATGTGATATCATTGATTGATTGACAAGTGATTGATAGTTCAACCAGCTCAACTTCTCATACGTAATCATCAATGACCTTCTAATAATCATTGATGATGAAAATCACTGCAGAGGATCAAAAAATCGCTGCTCGATCTCATCATTGCTCCCACGAGTGCTTCGCTACTTAAGAAGAGCATGAATGGTAAACGTATGCAGCACTAATCCGAATTAATTGCTTGATTCTTTTAAAGTTAGATAGAAGAATATTTCCTTACTTTTAGTCGGATTTAGTATCATGGTATTTTTTAATACTTATTTTAAATGCTATCTCTTTTCAAAACAAAACTGAAGCTTTCAGCCCCAGTCAATAATGCATTTAGAATGCAAAGATCGAAAATAGATCTATATTAAAACAAGATTATTTTTCATAAAATTGACAATTAAAAGATTCTATAAAGAAATGTAATGCAGAAGGTATAACAAGTTTATTATAAAGGATAGAATATTCCTTTCCATGATTAAGTTTCGGTTCGGAATTTCACCTGTACATATGTAATATCCGATTGACATAAGATTACAGGCACTTAATAATTCTAATTTGATTTTGCACATTCATAAATTTGGATTTGAAGCGGATAGTCTAGAAATGCCGAAACAAATCGCGAGTTTATTTTAGAATACTGTTTTTGGCCCATCTTTTTTGTCATATGTACCAAGATCGAAATGCATATAGCAAAGTGCTTCTATTAGTTTTCAGCTCTAAACTCCAACAACGGATAGGACAAACTTCGTTATAGTGAAAACCATATCATAAAAGTAACTTTAAAACATACCTTTTGTTTAAAGTATCAAAACGTAAGAGAAAAAGTGACTTTCCATTAATGAGAAAAAAAAAACAATTAATACATAATACACCCATTTTATGCGCAGTTTTATTGCAAAATTACCCTTCATTGTGACGTTTTCCAGTAGATTTTACCATTCATTATAAGATTTTCCTATTACTTCTATTAATGCATCAAAAACCCTGAATCTACTGAAATTTCCCTGGGATTTGCAACACTGCTCACCTTGGTAAATTCTTAACAGGAAATTTAAAACGCTCATAAATATTTTGCCACTTGCTTCTAACCAAAAATAATTATACTCCCATTAAACTATTTAAAGTAGATTAAAAACCTGGCAAATAAAAAATAGATATTTGTTTCATGATGCATATATGCTTAAGCAAAACGTTAACATTTTCGATTTCTGGTTTCTAATACAGTCGCTCGAAAAAGTATCCGAACACTGTGGTTGATTATAGAATTCAGAAAAAATATCTGGCAACGATTTTTTAGAAATTAGTGATCTGGCAACCTTCGTGTCACGTTAAACGAAGGTTGCCAGATCACTAATTTATAAAAAAAATCGTTGCCAGATATTTTTTCCTGAATACTGTAATCAACCATAGTGTTCGGATACTTTTTTGAGCGACTGTAGGTGGTCATATTATTTTGATACTAGACCGTGTGGGCTCACTCACGGAAATATTGAGCGTGTGCAGTTACCGTTCACAGCAAACTGGAGCGTGTGCAGTAACTGCACACGCTCCAGTTTGCTGTGAACGGTAACTGGAGCGTGTACAGTTGCTGTACACGCTCCAGATATTTTTCCTGAATTCTGTAATCACGTGACACGAAGGTTGCCAGATCACTAATTTCTAAAAAAAAAATCGTTTCCAGATATTTTTTCTAATTCTGTAATCAACCATAGTGTTCGGATACTTTTTTGAGCGACTGTAGGTGGTCATATTATTTTGATACTAGATCGTGTGGGCTCACTCACGGAAATATTGAGCGTGTGCAGTTACCGTTCACAGCAAACTGGAGCGTGTGCAGTAACCTCTAGTTTGCTGTGAACGATAACTGGAGCGTGTACAGTTGCTGTACACGCTCCAGATATTTTTTCCTGAATACTTTAATCAACCATAGTGTTCGGATACTTTTTTGAGCGACTGTACATGTTCACTTTTCAGTCTATGTCACTGAAGTGCTAACTGAATTAAATGAAAATGTTTTCTTAGTGAATCGTAGGTTAAAAACTCTGTAAATATTAAGTAAAATATGTTTAAAAGTTTTTCCCTACAGTGATATATTTTGCCATGTTTTTTGTAGCACTGCATCTAACCTGAAAATATGTTACTTTTCATTTTACTGAATCAAGTAAGCATTCATCAACTTCTTGTTTTTAGGTTCAGGCAAAAAAGTATGATGAGATGAAAAAATACCAGAAGCGAAACTGATGGAAATATTTAATCTTTGGAATATTTGCTTCGATATAAACGTGTCTTAGTTGACAAGCAAATTAATATGGACGACGCTATTTCATTTCCAACGCATCTGTTACCTCAATGAATATTTACCTTGCTTTCCAAGTTTTTGCTTTTATTCGAAGCAACTTGAAGCGACGCCTAAATTACGGACAATTAAATCAACTTGTAACTGTTTCGCCAGCATAAGGCCAGCAGTCGATTTACATATAAGGATATTAATTTTCATTTTACCATTAGTACAGCCACACACGTTCACACATACCACACACACACACTGTCTCACGCACAAGGCACAAACACACGCTGATTGTGCGAAGAACGCCAGTCTAAATCTTCAAGGTTACAACACATCGACTAAGTCATCAAGAAGCCCGGGAAGCGTCCTTGACGGCGGATGCTCACTCCCAGCTATTGGCTGTGAAGCGCAAGATTCTGTTCTTCTCTCTCTTCCTCTCTTCTGTCTCTCACTCACCCCATTGATCCAGCCAGCAGTATTTGTACTTCTCTTATCAAGTCTTCTCCTCCAGTACGCTTTAAGCGCGTCTCCTCATAACGAAAAGTGGAGTGTGAAGAATGTAATTAACTTGACTGTTCAGATGTACTTCATATTATCTTGCGGGTGAGTAACAAAGATTCTGAAGATGAACTCGGAGCCAGAGATTGAGAGAGGCAGCTTCTCAGGATGCGTTTTTTTTTTGGCTCTGAAGCGGAAGTTATTTTTTTTCATCTTTCTCTTTCTTCTCTTAACTTTTATCTGAGAAAGTTAAACACGACGAAATGAGAGATCTATTGAATAGAAAGATTCAAGATAGTTCGTGATGGATTTTGGAAGAAATAAGAAAATCTCTCGTGAAAGAGTTGTATTTTCCGAAAGCGGAATATTGTCTCTTTGCCAAAGCTGTCTATAAAAAGAATGTCTTGTAAATAGGGCTACGAATTTGCTTGAAATATAAACGTAGCTTTGTAATTGTAAATTAGATGCAACAATAGATATTTAGGAATCTAAACAAGTAGTAGAATTGTAAAGTGACACGAATGAATTTAATATCATTTAAATAGAGGTTATAAAATAATTTTGTTTACCTCGGAGCATTTTATTTTTGTCATCACTAGTCTGCCTTCGTTTCTTTTTTGTCTGTATAGATCAGAGGTTCCCAAACTTATTTGTCCTACCGCCCCCTTTTCAGAAAAAAAATTATTCAGCGTCCCCCTGGAAGTCTACCTTCTTTAAGCGAACAAACAGAAAGATGCAGTGACAAATTTGCGTTCTTTTATGTTTCTGCATTTCTACCTACGTCCTATAACATAGCAAACAAAGATGTTGTTGCAAATAAGACATCTTGAAATTATAAATTTATTTATTAAAATCAACCATAGTAACATTCGCATTACACACAAAATATTAAGATAACGAAGGATAATTTTATGTGTTTATTTGGAAAATAAAGTAATCACTACGACTTTAACTCTATGTTACACAACAGATGAAACATGTACGAACGGTGTTTCAAAAATTTCTTATCTTCCCTTCTTTCTTTATGCTTCCAACGCCCCCTAATTGCACCCGAGGCTACTACCGAGACCCTGGATCGTTCCAGCGCCCCCCTCAGAGGGCGGTATTGCCCATTTTGGGAAACATTGGTATAGATGAAGAAACTCTTTTCAAATTATACTTTGTACATAAGCAGAAAAGTTAAAATCTGTGAGTTCGTTTGGCAATATTAGAAAGAAGGAAATATTGTTAACTATTTCATTTGGTATTCAGTCAATTTGTATTTAGTTACTTATTGTCGTATAAATGAGATTGATTCGGATTTCAGAAGTGTGCCAGGTTTAGTTCATTAAAATACTATACGCGCGCGCGTGTATGGGTGTTAATAAATAATAATCTCTGCATAATATTTTAAAGACATATTGCGAGTAAGAGCGAAAATGGATGTATTAAGGAAAAATAAGCAATCTTTCTGAAAAGATGAACTTGGAGCATCCGTCTCAGGAATAAACTTAAATTTCAAACGAGCAATTCTTTTGATACGTAAGAAACTGAAACAAAGCTAAGTATTATTTTCCCTGCATTGCATTTTTGAATAGTAATAAAGTGAAAACGCAGTGAACTTAACACTTGACTTGGAGCTCCAACCATATAAATAGAAATAGGGAAAGAATAGCGTAGGTTAAGAGCTTTTCACATGGGAAATGGTCTCAAATGGGAATCTTGAAGTGCTCTTTGCCACTTGGGAGATATTATTGTAAACATATTGTCTGTTCTGGAACGAATGAGCTTTACACGCAGGGCAATCTCTCTTCATCCTCCAAGGAGCAAAGAAAGCGCAAAAAATGCCCCTTTTTCTCACACAGGAAAAGGAATCAGAGGCGTGTATGGAAAGGAAAAACAAGAAAACTTCTCTAGTGTTTATAGTATATATATATATACCCTTTAATTAAAAACAGTCTATACCTTGTCTAAGGGGCGGGGGTGGTTCAGTCGGTAGCGCGCCAGGCTCGTAATCTGTAGTTCCCAGGTTCGAGTCCCAGCCGGGTCAGCGTTGAGATTTATCTCCGCAAAATTCCCCGCCCTGCCCACTTTCAGTAGGGGACACCGATGGGCTTGGAAAGGCCGCCGTAAGTCGGATGGGACGTTAAGTCGTGCCCCCGTGTGCGGGAGAGCCATACCCTGTGCACGTTAAAGAATACGCTGGATGGCCTTGACGGGAGGCTACCATCTGTCTCCCAACAGCTGTTCCAGTGGGTCCCCTCCCCCAACCTTCTCTGAGCCTTTGGGGTCCATGTGACCTGGCCATTTAACCCATGGTGTGCAAAAGAGTGCCGCTCAGAGGTAAAACAACCCAACCCTACCTTGTCTAATATTTGAATTTCACATCCGAAAGACTAGAGCACGTTGACCCCAGCCACAATAGAGTTGGTTTAAAAGCCTTCATCTTCAAACCTCTGAGTCAGATGAATGAGATGTCGGATGGGATATTGTGAGTATAAATCATCACGGAAAAGACTTTTGGTAGTGGCGAGGGAGGATGGAGAAGTCGAATCTTGAGCAGAAGGCTAACACCAACAACGCAGGCAATCCCTTCACTATACTCAAACACAAAAAACCTTCGGCCAAATGTTTCATCGTATTTGGAAAGGGACATTAATATTTTACGGCTAATAAAATTATTTTTTTAAAACTTTTTACACAACTGAACTGGATAAATCCATCAGGTTTTCTGGTTCCATTATTCCATTTTATTCATTGCGAAATAGACAAATGAACTGGAAGTTTCATTTTCGTTCTGAACTGTATTTTATAGATAAATCGTTTCACGCCAGGCGATTAAATTGAAAAAAAAGAAAAAGAATTCCGAAGCGCTCACCAATGATGCCAGCTACCATTAGCGGAGCAGCCAATTGTCTACGGAGAGCAGCCTCCCGGTGAAGATAATGAGATATCAATAACTTGTCGGAGACGCAAGAAAAGTGTCATTAGACTAACGCTATCACAGTAATAAAGATCAAGTGACTTTCGCGTTACCATAGAATCAATCATTGCGCTCTTTCTTCTGATATCGAGAAAGAAAAAAGATGCAATTTGAAGAGAGAATATGCTTGATATATATATTTTTTAATACTTTGAATGATGAATGAATCATGCATTGTAGAAAACACTGTCAAATGAATCATAAAATAACGTGAAAAATATAGAACCAATTCCAATATGAATATAGTAATTTAAATGATATTTGCGAATAAACTCTGGGTTTTTTTAACAACAAATGCAAAAAAAGGCCAATTTACGTTATCGATTCAGAAGATTATCATTCAGTGATTAAAATTTCGAATAACCCATATTATAAAGTTTTATTTATTTCCAATTTACATTTACAAATTGTTACAATCGATGTTGAAAATGTCTTCCTTGGGTGACTGCTACAAACATTCATTAATATATTCGAGTTTTTCGTCACTTAATAGAGAAAGCCGACCAGTACGTTTCTTGTCATGTGCGCTTAATCCCGCGGAATCGTACAATTAAACGTGATAGTGTAGATTTCTTCGGTACCGGGTTGGGTTGTTTTACCTCTGATCGGCACTCTTTTGCACACCATGGGCTAAATGGCCAGGTCACATGGACCCCGAAGGCTCAGAGAAGGTTGGGGGAGGGGACCCACTGGAACAGCCGTTGGGAGACAGATGGTAGCCTCCTGTCAAGGCCATCCAGCGTGTTCTTTAACGTGCACAGGGTATGGCTCTCCCGCACACGGGGCCACGGCTTAACGTCTCATCCGACGGACGGCGGCCTTTCCAAGCCCATCGGTGTCCCCTACTGACTGTGGGCAGGGAAGTTTAATAGATAAATCTCAACGCTGACCCAGCTGGGACTCGAACCTGGGAAGTGCAGATTACGAGCTTGGCGCGCTACCGACTGAGTGAAAGTGACTGAAAAAAAACTGACTCGAAGGGGCCAAGTGGGTGGGGGTGATTGGAAAGGAATGAAAGCTACTATTACGGAGAATCCGGAAACTATTCATTGAAGTCAGCTTGTACAGTCAAAAATTATTTGGATGTTAAATAATGTTCGCCTATGTATACAAGTTCGGCCTGAGAAAACTTCATTATGGGCAACTAGTGCAATACAAGTCATTAACAAAGTACTGATAGCGTGAGAACTACACTAAACAATGTTGCATATGTCAATGAATGCAGGATTGCCAACATTAAAATCGGTATTTAATTCCATTTAGTGGGCGCGAAATAATAGCATTTACATTTCGGTTGCGCGAATTTTAAATCACTCTGAGGTGCTGACTCGTAACCTGGAGGAGGGTGCTGACTCGTAACCTGTAGTTCCCAGGTTCGGGTTCCACTTGGGCCAGCGTTGAGATTTATCCTCTTTAAATCCTCACTCTGCAATTGGTCAGAAAGTGAACACCAATGAGCTTGGAAAGGCCGCCGTCCGTCGGATGGGACATAAAGCCGTGGTTCCATATAGAAGAGCCATACCTTGTGCACGTTAAAGAACACGCTGGATGGCCTTGACGAAGGCTTCCATATGTCGCCTAACAGCGGTCCAGTATGTCTCTTTCCCACAACTTTCTCTGAGCTCTTGGGGTCCTTGTGACCTGGCCATTTAGTTAATGTGACCTGGCCATTCATTAGCCATTTAGTTCATTAGTCCATTTATTTTCCAAAAGTGCCGCTCAGAGAAAAACATTACTATCGTTTAATTAAAAATTTTTAAAGAATAGTTATTAAACGTCTGAGGCAGTAAATATACACAGTCGTATCAGAATAATATGACCACCTACCATACATATACTATGGTAGGTGGTCATATTATTCTGATACGACTGTGTATTGTAAATTCTGTTTGCACTGTTATGAGCTACTACTAGTGAAAGAGGGAAATATTGATATCCTACTTCCTGTCTGAATCAGTTGATGAAATTCATTTGGAAACAAACGTTCAGTAACATTAAGTTAGACGGATGGTGGGAACATTAAAAATTCATCTTTAAATCCTCACGAAACTTGCTCTGATTCATCAGCTACGTAATACACTAGACGTTGCATAGCTGATTCTGATATCCCCTCTGCCTGGCTGCATCAGCTATTATTTACAGAGGAACGTGCGGCAGGGACGTCCAACGTGGGAAAGCCGAATGGGAGTGGTTGGCACAAGGAAGAGAGGAGGGACTCTCTTACGAAGACTACCTAGTGTGAGTGGAAATGAGCATTTAATTGATGTCCTATTGGGTGGAACAGAACGGAACAGTTTGAAGCTGGAAGGCGAGATTTAAGGCCGTGCATTGAGCCGATAGGGATCGATCAATAGATATCTGCTGATAGAGTGGGAGGATGGGCAAATAGTCTCCGTAATAATAGCTTTTCTCTTCTGTTCTCGTTGAAATGGGTGGCGGAGTTAAATCTCTATCCGTCCCTGTGCTGTCTCTCTCTCTCTCTCCCTGTCTCTCAATGAGTCAGCTATTGATCAGCTACTCTGGGAAAAGACGCAGCTTATCCCTGCCTCGTAAAGATGCTTCGTTCTGTTTGGTTCGCTGGATACTGGAGTTTGGAGCCACTGATTACTGGGTTTTTGAACTGCTGAATACTGGAGTTTTGAGTCACTGATTACTAGAGTTTTGAACAACTGAATACCGGAGTTTTAAGAAATTGAATGGTGGAGTTGGAAGCAACTGAATACCGGAGTTTTAAGCAATTGAAACCGGGGTTTGGAGAAATTGGAGAGTGGAGTTTCGAGCAACTGAATACTGGAGTTTTGAGTAATTAAATACCGGAGTACCGGAATTTTGAGCTACTGAACACCGTAGTTTTCAGCCACTGAATACCGGACACTAGGAAAATCAGAGAAAAAAACCGAATGCCAGTGTTTGAACAGATTGTGATCTACACGTGCTAAAAAGTCACATGGTCAGACTGTGATCTGCACGTGAGTGAAAATTAGTCTTTAGGGATATTTCTGGTGCTACATCTGAGAAACGTTACGAAATTTCGAATCCGACCAGCCATCAGGTCAGAGGTCGATATACATATTCTACGATTCTGAAAAGATCTGAAAAGAATAGATTCGAACACTGTGGTTGATTATAGAATTCAGAAAAAATATCTGGCAACGATTTTTTTTTTAGAAATTAGTGATCTGGCAACCTTTGTGTCACGTGACACGAAGTGAAATCTATAGTGAATGTGACTTGCATACCTGAAAGTCTATAAGTCACATTAGCTGTTGAAAAGGTTAGCCAGTAATGTTCTAGTGGTTATCACTCTGGCATGTTCCTGGTGATGTGGGTACGAATCCCATTCACGGCAAAAAGCAGTTTTCTCCCCTCTATTTCATGAGTGCCTTATCTACGAGCACCATGGAATGCCTCATAGACAGCACAGTATCAAGGTCCTCATAAACCCTTTGTTGGACTCATTTTTTCGGGGGGGTGCATCGATTTCGATGGGTGATTTAAATTATTTTGAATAATTTTTCTCGGACAGCAAAATAGTATTTAATATGACTTTAACAGCTGAATTGGTCACTATTTATTCAAGAAAGGATTTTTGTTACATTTTTTATCATGCAAAGGAAAAAAATTAAACATCGTTAAATATTTTCCATAGGTCCAAGGCACAGTGCCTAATTTGCCTATTTGATAACACGACCTTTCTCATAGATATGGTACTCCAAGTTCCTCATAGATGTGGTTATTTATTAAACGGCATTAAACTTATTGTTGAAAAATCGACTACTAGTAATTTCTGAACTATATTTACTTCGTCCAGTGTTTGTTCGAATTTTTTTGTCAGTTTTGGTCGCTAATAACGGTGGTTCTCTGTTTCCTAGTATAATAGGTCGTATCAAAGGTTTTTGTAACTTTATAATTTTAACATATCAAAAGAGAAAAAAATAGCCACATTCGGCGCCTCTTGAGTCTTTGACCTTCATTTGACCCTGAATGCGATACCAGGTCTAAAATTTCTTAACGTTTCCGAGATCTGCGATCCGAAATATTCCTAAGGACAAATTCTCACCTTTCTGGCACAAGTGTAGAGATGTTTGACTTCTGACGTCGAGGTGCCTATCGGATCAGCTATTTCGCGACGTTTCGAAGAAGTAAAAACGTAAATACCGCTGGTACCAATTTCCAGTTTCGTAGCAGACGTAGATCGATATATGTTCTCTGGTCTCGATGGCCTAGTTGGATTCGGAATCTCATAAACATTTCTGAAATGGAAGACAAAAAAAAAATATCCGCAGACACTAATTTTTACGCTTGTAGATCACAGTGTGACTGAAATGTATCCTCCTATTTGACCTTAAAGGAGATGTCGGATCCTAAATCGCGTAACGTTTATGACATCTACGACCGGAAATAACCCTAGGCAAAATTTTTTAGATCTCTAGTATACCCTTAGATCGAAATCTGACTTTTGACCTCGAAGCACTCACCGGATTCGAAATTTTGCAACTTTTCACTGACCTAAAATCCGAAACACTCTTAGACATCAATTTTCATGTTTCTATCACTTATAGTGTAGGTCTGACCTCTACGTGACCTCTATGTGACCCTGATAGATACATCGGATATCGAATTTCTTATTTTTCTTGAGATCTAAGACCCGGATTATCCCAGATACAAATTTTCAGAACTCAACCACTTCTGCATCAGAGATAGAATTAGCGTCATCCCCTACCACTCAGTCACACGCAATCAGTTACAGATATATGTATATATTTCCCTACTCTAAGTCTTTATACATTTTTTACAATAATTTTCTGCAGTTTTCTTTAAAAAAAAAAAAGGATACATCAGTTCATGTCGTTCACGCATCATAGTCTGCACACCTTCGTCTTAGCACATCATTAGTAAGAGGTAATTAATTAACCGAAAGCGTAAGATCCAATTTCTTCATCCGAGACCTTATCAACTTCCTGAGATAGTCTTTCACTTAAAGAAGTCCCATCATCACCCTCCAAAAGAAAGATGCAGAAACGAAAGAAGATTTCGGATTAGGAGCAAAAGTGGAACTAATTATATTTCGTCATTAAAAATGCATCATAAGTTAATTATTTACTCGATTTTAATTAACTGCCAAGACAAGAGAAACAATAAGAATGATTATATATCTAAAAGCAAAAAAGTGTGAATAAAAAAAATTTATCTTCTTAAATTGTTTGCTTTATAAACTTTATGCTATGTATGAAATGACTTCCGACACTACAGATTAATTATCAGAAGGAAGAGATTGTTTTACATTCTTTATGCAATAATTAATGTCTAGAGTATATATTCGATGTATAGTATTGGGAAGAACTAGATTCCCCTTGCAGCTATCTTCCTCCTTGTGTCCTCAACCCGTAGGAATGAAATTAGGCAAATATGCCTTTTCTATAAATTAATAAATAAATACCCACTCAAGCAGCTGCTTGCCACAGAGGTCTAACAGGAGCCTGTCAGTTTATATGCCACAGTAGGAGATCTGAGAGGATGGCAGGACCTCAGCAGAAAAACGAAACACACATCCATGCCTAATCCGGGGCTCGAACCCAGGTCCCTTAGATCAATAGCCAAGCGTGCTAACCACTCGGCCACGGGACGGCTACACCTTTTTTTATAGGATTCGCTACATGAAATGAAACCGATAAACAGATTTAAACACGTGGGATCAATAGTTCAAATTTTTGGATCATCACATGAAGAAATAGAAAAAAAAACTTAGATGATAAGAAGCTATAGAATTGCTGAATTCAGTCTTATAGAGTAAAAACATCATCATCATCATCATCCTTACGCAGCCATGGGCTACGGAGGTCCAACCAGACCGTCCAATTTAATTCTTCTGAGCTACATCTGCTGCATCTGGCCACTGCACATCAATTCTAACAAGGTCATGTTTGACATTGTGTATCCACCGCATCCTCGGTCTCCCCCTCTTTCTATGGCCTTTGGTCACACTGTTCATAGCCCTATTCGCCATGGCCAAAACAACGGAGTCTCTCTCTGCACAATATACAGCTCAGAGGAGGTTGCCGACTCCTTTGCCTAACCTCATCATTACTTACAAAGTCGAGATACCTAATTCCCAAGATACTGCGTAAGCATCTAGAATCAAAAGCATCAGGTTTCCTGTTATCTTGTTTACAAAGCATCAAAGTTTCACTACCATAACTAACCCTAGAAAGAGTCAAACTATTATACAGTGTAATTTTAGTCTTCAAGTGTATGTGCCTATCTACATAAAATAGAAGTAAATACCTCGTTAAGCAGTTGCTTGCTATAGAGGTCTGACAGGAGTTTGTCAACTAATACGCCATAGAGAAAAAATCTGTGAGGAAGGCGAGACCCCAAGCAGAAAGACAATGCAAATAAAGAAACATCCATGTATTACCCGGGTTGGGTTGTTTTACCTCTAAGCGGCACTTTTTTGCACACCATGGGCTAAATGGCCAGGTCACATGGACCCCGAAGGCTCCGAGAAGGTTGGGGGAGGGGGGACCCACTGGAACAGCTGTTAGGAGACAGATGGTAGCCTCCCGTCTAGGCCATCCAGCGTGTTCTTTAACGTGCACAGGGTATGGCTCTCCCACACACGGGGCCACGGCTTAACGTCCCATCCGATGGACGGCGGCCTTTCCAAGGTCATCGGTGTCCCCTACTGACCGTGGGCAGGGCGGGGAATTTTGCGGAGATAAATCTGAACGCTGACCCAGCTGGGACTCGAACCTGGGAACTTCAGATTACGAGCCTGGCGCGCTACCGACTGAGCCACCCCCTCCCCTGTCTTACCCGGAAATCCAACGTAGGTTCCTTTGATCAGTAGCCAGCACGCTAGCCACTCGGCCACGGAGAGATCAGTTAGAAAAGCAAACAAACAAATAACAGAGTTTTGATGCAATTGTACAGAATCATATTAAATGAAGCAGAAACATGTAAATACAAAACGACAAGATAAGTTACTCTTTGGGGAGAGGGATTTTTGGACAAGATCGGCAAGAAAATCAAGATTGGAAAAGTTTAGAAATGAGGACATCAGAGCTTTAATGTAGGTTGAAAAGATCGTTATCGAATGTGGCTGAAGGAAGAATTCCTAAAATGAATTTAAAATGGAATCCTGAAGGAAGATGAAGTAGACCAAAAAATCATGGATATAAGGAAAGCGATGGAACAACGAACTTTAAGAGATGAAGATTATATTAAGAGAAATCAAAAAGGGGAAAAATTGGGTTGCGGAAAATCATGTAAAGTGAGAAATTCCGAATAATAAAAATGAAAATAAAAATCAATTAATTATTTTCCATCATAAGTTGTGATTCCAAATTATTTTGGATTTATAATCAATTTTTATAATTTCGACAATTTTGGCAATCCAGAAGAACAAAAACGAAGTTTTCTTATTTTTCAACGGCAGAAAAGAAATAAGGAAAGAAATCAACAAACTAAAAAAAAAACATCATGATATTTCATCCATTTATAGATTGATCTAACAGCCAAATTTACTAGTTGCTCTTGCAATAGAGAATATTATTTTGGATGGATATAATTTTGTTTTCAAATGATTCTTCCATTCCACATTGTGCCATTCAAACAACGTAATTTGAGACATCTGCTACACATTTTATATTTGTTTGACTCAGTGGTTGCTTTTTACGGCAAAAAAATTGACACCAAAGGATTTTTGGTGCATTTAAAAAGGGCAATCTTGAATCAACTATCAGCTGTCCGCGTTGCCTGCATTTGAGCCAATATCCCTTTGTAAGAGACGACAATTCCATTCATTGTTATGCCGTGTGCCATTCCTAACGGATACAACACTTTTAGAATCTGGGTGTTACTTGAATGGAAAATAGAGGACGTACACGTGCAATAACAGTACTATCCAATTTCCTGTGGATCAATTTTCCCTATTCATTGACTGCCGTCCAAAGAGCCTCTGGCCAACCCCTTTCAATCAATCCGCTTGGCAGGTTTGATATAAAGCGCTTGTACAGGTGGGAAAGCGCTCATAGAAACGGGGGGGGAAATGGAGTTCTGCTCTTCAACGTCTGCATGTCACTTCACTACCAGAATCTGATCAATCACAGTGTCTGGGCTATTGTAACTAAAGGTTGAGTTGCAGTCTCTTTTATAACTTCCTGAATTAATGAGATATTTTTTCATAAAAGAAGAGTAAAAAAGCGGGTATGACTTTATCCGCCTTTTTCTTTTTTTTTATATAGAAAGGAAACTGTTTTTACAACGGTAATAGCCGATCTGTTATTCGGAATAACCCAGTAGAAAGTACATTGGTTATCTGATTAAGCAATTCTATTTGCAATCTATATTGTGAATTTTTGTTACGTTCTATTGAAGCTATAGTTTATTCTTATGCGTTAACCTCCTTAGTCTAGATTAGTGAATGTTTTAAAAGATGTGGACTATTGAAATCAGAAGAGCAGATGTGACATAAAAAACGTAGAATGATATTACATACTTTTCACGAAAAAGTGGTTTTTTTTATTACTATATTTGAATTGAACATTTTAATAAAACAAATATCATAGAACTAAAAGAAATTACATGTACATCCAGTTCTCGATTTGCGCAGTTTTGATTTACGCGAATTCGGATTTTCCCGCGACGTCTGTCAATCTTGGACCGATCCCAGTGGGAAGTGATTCATGACAAGAGACAACGCACTTGTCGTACACAGCAGGCAATGAACGAACCTCCAGCTCATTTTTCTACAAAGAGGGTGCTTTTATAGATGAAGTTTCCAGGATTTCCCACTTCGCGATCTAAACGTTCGCCTCAAACGTAATCTTCCCCCACAACAAGCAATTCCACAGCTTATAATTGAATAAACCCAAGCAAAATAAACTAAAAGTAACAACTTGTTATGAGAACATAAGATAATATAATCTGTACAAAACAAATCTTATATTTTTACACACTTTATATATTTGTTTTTTCCATTTTATTCAATATAAATGCCTAGACATTTAACGTATTCAGCCTGTCCAATAATTTTTTTTTTTTGATTTGCGATATATAGGACAGAGAAGAATCCTAGAAGCTACTCCTAACTTTTTACAGGCCTTCTCATACAAGGACATGTCCTACTAAGACCGAAGTCACTGCTGACCACTGCCTTAGTTAGAGCTAACACAACACACAAAGTTTGCCTTGCTGGAACAGTCGCTAGCTGCCTAACCACTATGCCAGTTAAGGCTTTTAAAACACACATCAATTTACCAGATTACAACAAGAACTATGGTATTTTATGACAAACTCTTCACATATATTCATTAAAACGAATTAGATAAAATTAGTTTCATCCATATTTATTTCCAGTTTATTATTACTGCAAAGCCTTTTTCTTATGCTTTTTAAGTCTTTGTTAATTTTAAATAATAAATCATTATTAGTTTCAATCGAATACACTATTGCTGTGCCATCTACATAAGCTATGATTTTACCAAATAAATTTAAATTGCAAAAATCATTGATGTATATAAATATTAAAAACAATACTGGTCACAGTCACTAACGTAAACTAAGGATGATATTTATTGATTTCTTACCACCTGACACACACACCATGGTGAATTCTTTTAATCTTCTACATCATACCTAATTTTACACATGAAATAAATCATAACATATATTAAATTCTATCGTAACATAAACAGATATTATTGCCAATTGTAAAATTGTTGTTCCGTATTTTAAGTTTATGATAAAAATTACAACATGAATTTATTATGAATAAGTAATTCTTTATATAATATATATATGCTAAAAGTATCATCATCATCGTCAAGCAGCCATGGGCTTCGGAGATCCAACCAAAATATTCAATTTAGTTCTCCAAGCATATCTGTCCTGAGCTATATCTGCTGCATCTGGCCACTGCACACCAATTCTAACAAGGTCCTGTTTGACATTATCTGCCAACCGCATCCTAGGTCTCCCCCTCTTTCTGAGGCCTTTAAGCACACTGTTCATAACCCTATTTGTTAATATATAATTATCGATATGGGTAACATGGTCAAACCAACGGAGTCTTTCTCTACACAATATGCTGCTCAAAGGAGGTTGTCGACTCATTTGCCTAACTTCATCTTTACATAAAAAGTTGAACCACGTAATGCCTAAGACTATGCGTAAGCATCTAGAATCAAAAGCAAATCAGATCAAAATCAAATTTCCTGTTATCTTGTTTACAAAGTGTCCAAATTTCACTATCATAACTAACTCTAGAAAGAACCAAACTATTATACAATTTAATTTTAGTCCTTAGGTATATACGCTTATTTATCCACACTCTCCATAGATTCTTAAAAGTCCCGGCAGCAATTCCTATTCGTCTGTTAATCTCATGCCGCACATCACCAGTATCTGTTACATAGCTCCCAAGATAATTAAACTTTGACACCTGCTAAACAGTGGAACTATTCAGATTAACTGAACTATAGCCTGCCTGATCAGTTTTCATCATTTTAGTTTCTCTATGTTTATCACCAAACCTACTCTATTACTAGTCTTATCAACAGCTCGAATGAAAGAGTTCATCTCATCAACATCATTTGTCAAAAGGGCTAAATCATCAGTATAATATAAATCAGAAATTTTCAGATCTGTGAGATACTCTTAAATGCAATATATTTTATTTCTACTCACATACATTCAGGAATGAGAAGAAATCCATTTAGGAATGAACTGAGTCATAGCAAATGAATTCTAATTAGATAAAACTCTCTCAGTCTTCCGATGAATCCAGCTAGTCAGATCCTAGGATCAAGTTAGTTATGAATAAGTAATGAAGCAGATAACCGGGAGATGTATATCTGACGTCATCTATGTGAAAGTCAAGTAAAGTTCCAATAATGAATTCATCAACGCCAAGATTCTTCAAATCTTTGAAATAAAGTTTTGTTTCTTCTTAATAATGTAAACAGTTCAGAAGAACATGAATAACAGTTTCATCAAAGCAACAAAAGGGAGATTTGGGACTATCTATTTATTTACATAATATAAATATTTGCTTAACTTTTCTGTTCTGTTCTCAGACGAATCATTTTACATAAATTAATTCTTGACATTTTTATTTTATGAAAAGCGCATAAATCTTGATTTAAAGAAAACGAACATTAAACTTTATTGAACTTTGTGCCTTAAAATGTCCATTTAATTAATTCCTTTCGGCAAACTTAAAATAATTTTTCAATTTTATATTATGCATAGACAATGCTGTAATCATATCATTATTTATAGCTTCTTTAGCATAATAATCCTCCAATGTGTTTCTTGGCACATCACAATAGCGTGATAACCAAGGAGGATAAGGCATAAGAATAAACTATAGCTTCAATAGAAGGTAAAAAAAAAATTTGCAATAAAGTTTGCAAACAGAATTACTTAATCGGATAACCAACCCGAATCCAACATTGACAACCAAAAATCCCGTAGACCAAGGACCTAGAAGTAATAAATCGTTCTCCCACCGTCCCTATAGGGTCATCCAACCCGGAAGACTCTCTCCCCCAATAACTCCTCTGCCTTATCCTCTCCACCAGATCCTTGTCCGGCGTTATGTGTCTTTCCTATTACATATTAATTTGTTTCAGATTTTAGTTATTTTATTCACTGAGGAATATCCTTCAAAAGATGCTGATAAAGATTTAATAAATAAATTTAATACGCCTTTCAAAGACGTCAACCAAGGATATCAATATGCTTCGAATAATATTAGCACCGTAGTTAAAAAAATATGTAAAGCATATAGACAACTCAATGGTTCTATTTGAAGTAGAACAAGTTGAACTGAAAATATAATATCATATTTCAAAAATAATAAAGCTTGCAGTTATAGTAAAATAATATTAAAATATTTATTAAAATATATATTTAAATATTATTTAAAAATATAATAATATATAAAGTATTATATAATTTATATATTATTATATTTTATATAATAATATATATTAAAAATATATTAAATAGCGATATATTACAAAATTATTTTTTGATATAAACCTCATATCTTTCTAAAAATTGTTTTTAAATACAAAACTATCTTTGTAAAAACTGTAAATTTATTTTTTTCTACAGGAATGTTCATAAATATTTTAAAAATCATTAAAATAAAGCCAATTTTCAAAAAAGGTAAAAATGCCGATTTTAATAATTAACGACCAATATACATACTTCCCATCTTTCCAAAAATAACTGAAAAACTAAAAAAACGCAGATTAATTAAATTTTTAATCGAGATATAATTTCTTATTAAATAAAGAGTTTGGATTTAGTGATAAAATTGGTACAGAACATGCTATTGTTACAACTTACAAGCAGCATGTATAACAATGTAAATGAACATAGAAAAACATTAACCTTATTATTCACATAAGAAAAAGATTTCGACAGAATAAATCAAGAAATTTTAAGGCAGAAATCAAGTATCATATAAATAAGAGAACTTGCATACAATTACAATTGTTTAAAACATACCAAATAGGAAACAATATGTAGCTATAAATAAACTAGAAAGTAGCATGCTTGTTTTGAATGCTGGTTGTACAGTCGCTCAAAAAAAGTATCCGAACGCCATGGTTTATTACAACATTTACATAAAATATCTGGCAACGATTTTTTCAGAAATTTATTATCTGGCATCCTTCGTGTACTGTACACGAAGGATGCCAGATCACTACAATCTGAAAAAATTTGAGCGAAAATTTGAGCGAAAAATTTGAGCGACTCTACAGTCGCTCAAAAAGGTTTCCGAACACTATGGTTGATTACAGAATTCAGAAAAAATATCTGGCAACGATTTTTTTAGAAATTAGTGATCTGGCAACCTTCGTGTCACGTGACACAAGATTCACCGCTCAGAGGTTCTGAGTGGGGGGGTGGAGTGGGGATGGGTGGGTAGGTTCAGCCAAGATAAAAATCATCCCTAGCCCCGGATGGACTTGAACCTGGCACGCTACAGACTGAGTCCCCCTCCCTCTTAATACGCAGGCCATTTAAGTAATTAAGGAAAAAATGTTTTATAAATTACTTTTCAGAAGTTTACTTTGTAAAAGGTCAGTGAAACAGATATAAATAAGTCAAGTTGACCAGTAGTTCCAAACCTTTTATGCTTTACGTACCCCCTGGAAATGTGTATGTAACTGGCGTACCCCTTGTATAGATTAGATAAAACTATAGTTATAGTATAACAATGGGAATAAAATAAAACATGTATATCAGTGGTTCTCAACCCTTTATGCTTCACGTACCCCCTGGAAATGTGTATGTAACTGGCGTACCCCTTGTATAGATAGATAAAACTACAGTTGTAGTATAACAATAGGAATAAATTAAAACATATATGTATAACATATATCTAGCGATTTTTGAGCTCTCACGACGTACCCCAAAACATTTTGCCGCGTACCCCACGTTGAGAACTCCTAATTTAGCCTAATAATTTCTTTAAAACAATTCCGTCAAAAGAGATATTAACCTTCCCATTCTTGAAAATTTTATTTTGTAAGAAATTAATTCACCAGTTTTACATTAACAGAAAGACTGCAAAAATCCTGGTTAAGCTACTCTATATTTCTAATATGAAACAGAATTTCGATTTATTTTTGCAGTCCGTAATCTCAATGATGTGATGAGAGACAAGTGCCAAACTTCAAGAAGGTGATATTTTCTTATTTATATCGCTGTCTCGATGGAGAGTAACACAGCTGCAACATTGTAGCGCCTGCTTTCACGACGGCAGAAGCGAAAGAGAGATACCGAGGTCTGTAGATCGATGTTCGGGAGCAGTACGGCTAGCTCTGCTTTACAAAGAGACGAGCGACGGAGCGCCTGTAATGGGCCAGCGAGACGGTAGCGATGAGTTGAGACCATATCTGCTCCCAGGAGTACTGCAAGGGGAGAGGCTGATAACTCTGGCAAAACGAACGAGGAAAGGATAGCCCTTTCTTCCCTCACGTTACTAGGTATTCGATAGTCGAATAAGCAGAGAAATCATCAAATGCATTTGATCTAGGAGATGATCTTTGCCGTTTAAGGAATTGTAATATACGTGACCGTTGACTGCCGTTGTTCTAACTATCGCTTCTTCAATTTCGTCTGGGCGGGGGTGGTTCAGTTGGTAGCGCGCCAGGCTCGTAATCTGCAGATCCCAGGTTCGAGTTCCAACTGGGGCAGCGTTGAGATTTATCTGCCAAAACTCTCGCCCTGCCCTCGGTCAGTAAGGGACACCAACGGGCTTAGAAAAGTCTCCGTCCTTTGGATGGGACATTAAGCCGTGGCTCCTTGTGAGCGAGAAAGTCATATCCTGTGAACGTTAACGAACACGCTGGATGGTCTTGACGAGAGGGTACCATCTGTCTCCTAAAGAAAAGTCTCCGTCCTTTGGATGGGACATTAAGCCGTGGCTCCTTGTGAGCGAGAAAGTCATACCCTGTGAACGTTAACAAACACGCTGGATGGTGTTGACGAGAGGCTACCATCTATCTCCTAACTGATGTCCATTAAATCCCTTCTCCCCAAACTTCTTTGAGCCTTTGAGGTCCTTTGACTTGGCTATTTAGCCCACTGCGTGCAAGGAGTGCTGCTCAGAGGTAAAACAATCCAACTCTTAAATATCATCAAATATAAATTGCTATGCGGTTAGGAAAGTGTTTTTATTAGACTGTGAGACTCGACAGAGTAGTAAAAAATTTCCATTTCTCACTTTTAATTTAGAGTTAAGCCTTAATGTCTTACCGGAATTGCACTGAAGTAAACTGCTTTTTACTCTCAGCAAGAGGGCGAGATAAAACTACGAAATTCTAAAGACCTTACCAAAGTGTCTTTGTCTTCCAAACTTGTACCGCAACTTAAGAAAGAATAATAATAAATAAAATAAATACCCCCTCAAGGAGCTGCTTGCCACAGAGGTCTGACAGGAGCCTATCAGTTTATATGCCATAGTAGAAGGTCTGTGAGGATGGCAGGAGCTCAGCAGAAAAACAACATAAACGTCCATGCCTTATTCCGGGGCTCGAACTCAGGTCCCTTAGATCAGTAACCAAGCGCGCTAACCACTCGACCACGGGATGGATAAGAAAGAGTACGTAAGCTCAAAATTTCCCTTATCAAATTCGACAGAAATGACCCTCGCACCCCCTAGATTTAGAACTGGCCCACAAGATTAAATAATTAATTCGTTATGAAAATAATAGAATTTTACACTATTCAATGAACAAATTAAATTTTTTTTAGATAAAAATAAAATTAACCGTGAAGACTGTCTGTTGGTTATAAGGAACAAAAGAAAGTAAGGATCCCAGTTTGTTCAGAGCCAAATTAAGAAATATATAAGATCGTTCCACCACGCATGTTAGTACCAAATATTCTCACTAAATGGCAGCAGTCGTAAATGTCCCACACCTTTTCTGTGAGGTGCAAAGTCGGAGTGAACATGGCGAAGGTACAGCACGTGTAGAAGAAAGCTGGAGATCCGAGCAGTAATTCAGTTTCTGTGGGCACAGCAGGCCCGATCTGCGGAAATCCATCGATAGCTTGTGACTGTGTACAGTCGCTCAAAACAACTTTCGTGTCACGTGACACGAAGGTTGCCAGATCACTAATTTCTAAAAAAATCGTCGCCAGATATTTTTTCTGAATTCTGTAATCAACCGTAGTGTTCGGATACTTTTTTGAGCGACTGTAGGTGGTCATATTATTTTGATACTAGATCGTGTGGGCTCACTCACGGAAATATTGAGCGTGTGCAGTTACCGTTCACAGCAAATTGGATCATGTGCAGTAACTGCACACGCTCCAGTTTGCTATGAACGGTAACTGAAGCGTGTACAGTTGCTGTACACGCTCCAGATATTTTTCCTGAATTCTGTAATCACGTGACACGAAGGTTGCCAGATCACTAATTTCTAAAAAAATCGTCGCCAGATATTTTTTCTGAATTCTGTAATCAACCATAATGTTCGGATACTTTTTTGAGCGACTGTACCGCTCTTATGTCCTGTCAGTGAAATATGTGAGGAAATGGTATCGTGAGTGCGAAAATGTTTGTGTGATTTTTGTGGATAAAGATATCCACACTTGTTGGTTGGAAACTGTTCACCACCCACCATACTATTCTAGACTCACACCGTCAGATTTTCACTTGTTTGGGAAGCTGAAGAAACATCTCCAAGGACGACGCTTTCCATTGGATGACGCCATAATAGAGGAAGTCGCAAAATGTCGTCAGGAGCAGAACTGATTTTCTCCTCAGAATTTAGATAAGCTGATCGACCTTTACGACAAATGTCTAAAAAAGTCTAGTGACTAGGTGGGAAAATAATGCGCATATGTGAGGGAATTTCCTGTATATTGTCTTCAATGTTCTCCACTGCAATTAAATAGGGAACCTTACTTTCTGAGTTATTCTCATAGTATTAGAGTGAGGATTGAATGTAAAATACGTAAAGATCATTACACTAAGCAAATCGCTGACCAATCCTCTGGCACAATTCGACTTATTATGTAAATATTTTCTAACTTGAATTACGCTGATTTATTGCCCTAGTTTAAACAAGAAAGAATAATTACAATAGACAGCAAATTGAAACTTTTTATTATAACATTGGTCAAATAGGATGTTTTTAACTACCGTATATTTCCGCAAATAAGACGACCTTCAGATAAGACGAGGTATAAATTTTCGTCAAAGTTTTATAGTTTTAGCATATATCTGTCCTATAAGATGACCCCAAACTATCAACGGCCTATGAATTTAGTTTAGATCGGCGATCATCATCTGGATAATAATATTGTAATAGCGTATACGGAATTATGTCCTATTCGCAAACATTCGCACTGATTCGGGCATTCGGGTAATGACCTTGACTATTCACAAAAGCGTCGTATGGGCTGTTCTATTTTGTGGACATACCCTACTCTGTACTAGTAAATAATTACGGGTTGTCCGTTTTTTCCTCAGTAGCTCAATAAACATAACTTTTAATATTTATTTTGTTTTAGTATTGTTTTACTATTACAATGTAATGTATTATCATATAGCGTATTTAAATAATATGATAGATTTTTCGATAAGTTGTAGTAATAATGGTTTCAATTTATGCAAATTTCAATCTAATTTTTTTTGTATCTGTCCTATAAGACGACCCGGATTTTGGGGGGCTTTTTTTATGATTCAACTATCGTCTTATCTGCGGAAATATACGGTAATTTTGGGGTGCTGAATTCAAATATGGCTGCGAAAAATCTGCATCACGTACAGTTTTTTTTAATTACGGATTGATATATTTCAAATTTCAATGAATACGCATATATGGGAAATTAAAATAAATATGATTATTTTATTAAATTTCAACTTCAAACTCATTAATTAATTACATGCTTACAGTGAAAAAATTAGAAACCTCATAGTTATAGACCACTGAATATAAAGTAACAAATGAAATAATATTGAAACGCAAAATAAGAAAACATGGATAAGGATCTTTTATACTTGCAAGAAGTTCATTTTTGTCTTTTATGTGCTGAGGCATGTTCCTTTTGCAAGAACCAGCAGTAGTCATCCATCATTTCTGGTCCCACCTGCCTTGGTATCTCTCCTCCATGGTTCGGATATCCTGGTGAAATCTTTCCCCTTGCTCATCACCGACAGTTCCTAAGTTCTTGGGAAAGAAGTCGAGATGCGAGTGCAAGAAAAGGATCTTCAGAGACATTCGGCAGCCGAGATTTTCATAGTTTTTGAGAAGATCTTGAATGAGCTGATGGTAGTTTTCCTCTTTATAATTTTGATTCTCCAGAAAACCCTTGAGCACAGACGTGAAGGATTTCCATGCAGCGCACTCCTTCACATTCAGTTTTTCTTCGAAGACAGTATCATTCAGTTGCTCCTGATCTGAGGACCAACAAAGATCCCTTCTTTTTTTCTCCATCACTTAGTTTTGGAAATTTTTCCTTCAAGTGCAAAAACCCCTTTCCCAGTTTTGTCCATAGCCTTTACAAAGTTTTTCATAAGTCCCAGTTTGATGTGCAGTGGTGGGAGCAGAACATCAGAGGGATCAACTAGAGGCTTACATTACTCTTTCCATTAATAAAAACATCTCTTTCGGCCAGTCATTTATTTTATAATGTTCCTTTCTGGCCCTACTGTTCCACAAACACAGAAAACAGCACAATTTTGTGAAGCCCCCTTGAAGCCCGAGCAAGATAGACATGACTCTTAGTCCACCACATATTGTCCACTTAAACTGGTCATATTTTATAGCAGTGAGTATTTTTTCCATGCCTTCATAAGTTTCCTTCATTCCCACAGCATGTGCCACTGGAATGGAAGGTTTTTGGTTTCCTTTATGCAAAAGGACAGCTTTTAAGCTGAATTTTGACGAATCTATAAATAGATGACATTCCTTAGGGTCGTGAGTAGTTCCAATTTCTTCCATCAGCTCTAAAATATCTGTGCAGAAACACAAATCATTTTGCATCTCGCAATAAGCAGATAAAGCCAAATTTCTCTTTCTGAATAGAGAAACTCTGGTAACCCTTAGTCAGAAGATTCCACTCTTGAAGTCTTGAACCTAAAACCTCAGCTTGTTGTTTGGAAAGTCCTTGGGCTCAAACAAGATCATTTAGTTCATTTTGCTGAATCAGATGAGGCTCGTCTAACTTTTAAGGGTGTGTGTGTGTAGGATCAGGATCTGAATGTGCTTCAAAGTCTTCCTCTGATGAATGTGAATCCATCTCCTCCCTGTAGGTTGGAAGTGTTGGTATAGGAAGATTTTCTCCATGAGGAACTGGCCTTATGGCTGAAGGCACATTTGGATATTGTATCTGGGGCGGGGGTGGCTCAGTCGGTAGCGCGCCAGGCTCGTAATCTGTAGTTCCCAGGTTCGAGTCCCAGCTGGGTCAGCGTCGAGATTTATCTCCGCAAAATTCCCCGCCCTGTCCACGGTGAGTAGGGGACACCGATGGGCTTTTAAAGGCCGCCGTCCGTCGGATGGGACGTTAAGCCGTGGCCCCGTGTGCGGGAGAGCCATACCCTGTGCACGATAAAGAACACGCTGGATGGCCTTGACGGGATTTGGGTTGGGTTGATTTACCTCTGAGCGGCACTTTTTTGCACACCATGGGCTAAATGGCCAGGTCACATGGACCCCGAAGGCTCAGAGAAGGTTGGGGGAGGGGACCCACTGGAACAGCTGTTGGGAGACAGATGGTAGCCTCCCGTCAAGGCCATCCAGCGTGTTCTTTAACGTGCACAGGGTATGGCTCTCCCGCACACGGGGCCACGGCTTAACGTCCCATCCGACGGACGGCGGCCTTTCCAAGCCCATCGGTGTCCCCTACTGACCGTGGGCAGGGCGGGGAATTTTGCGGAGATAAGCCTTGACGGGAGGCTACCATCTGTCTCCCAACAGCTGTTCCAGTGGGTCCCCTCCCCCAACCTTCTCTGAGCCTTCGGGGTCCATGTGACCTGGCCATTTAGCCCATGGTGTGCAAAAGAGTGCCGCTCAGAGATAAAACAACCCAACCCAAGATATTGTATTTTGCTTTTGTTCTTTTTTGAAATGCCCGACACTTTAGTTAAACAAAATAGCAATCATGCAAGTGACTAGTTGGCTCACGCCAACCCATTGGAACTGCAAAGGGCATGGATTTTATTTTACCTTTCAACCATTCACTCAGGCCAACAAAGCACGAAATGCAGCATACATGTGGAGCCCATGTTTTGTCCTGATATCCAACATGACATCCAAAATAGAAGTTATAGGCTTTTTTCCCAATCTTTGTCAAAGAACGACCCTGGAATTTTAAAATAGAATTTCCACACACATAACAAAACTTATCTTGCACATTAACACATCCGCGACGCTGCCTTTGTGCCATTTAGACGCCAAAATTCATTTTTCAACGTACAGTCCGTGTTCCTCCTACAATGAAAACAACAAGAATGGCGATCTTAGGTTAGGTTACTGTTACCTATTTTCTCGCACTTGGTAATCAGTGTTGCCAGCCACAAAAGCAAAATATCTAGTATCTTCCCAGTTGCCTGAAGGTGTTGGTATAAGAAGATCTTAATAGGAGTCAAATTGACCAATAACATAAAAACGTGACGTGCTAGCCATTTTTTCAGGCCAGATCTGAAATCAGCACCTGAAAAATAGTGAAAGGCAGCTACAATTGTTCATGTTATAAAAACCTTGTAAACCAGTGTTAATTTCCTTCAGTGGTATCACTTAGGAGGCGTAGAAAGAGGGAAATCTCATTGCACTGGTTGCTATAGTGATGATTTTTTCCAAATCTACTTCACTGAGAACATTCTCTAATAGGAAGATTAGAAGATAGAGATTTGAAGATGAGTTTGAGAGCAAGCAGCAAGGCACGTGGACAGCTTCTTCCTAGAACTTAGGCGCAACAGCGTCAGTCATGCGCTGTCCCTAAAAGTTCACCATTAACGATAACATAGGTACAACTTCAATATTTTTTCTCGTTATCAAAACGATGACTATATACTTCAAATTTGGTAAAAAGGTTATATGGATCATAATTTAAAACATAGTAAGTTTGAATGTTTTTTCTCTATATGGCCACATCACTTTTTTTCACGATTTAAAATTTTACTTCCCAAATTACCTGTTAGGTCAAGTGTGTGGACTTCACAATGTTTTTGAAACGAGTATTTTTCCTTTTTAAAGTACTGAAATTAATTCGTAAATATTTAAATCACTTCTGTGCCTTCAGACTATCACTTTCTTTTGCTACTCATTTCTTGTTCCTTTGGGGCGGGGGTGGCTGAGTCGGTAGCGCGCCAGGCTCGTAATCTGTAGTTCCCAGGTTCGAGTTCCAGCTGGGTCAGCGTTGAGAATTATCTCCGCAAAAATTCCCCGCTCTGCCCACGGTCAGTAGGGGACTCCGATGGGTTTGGAAAGGTCGCCGTCCGCCGAATGGGACGTTAAGCCGTGGCCCCGTGTGCGGGAGAGCCATACCCTGTTGCACGTTAAAGAACACGCTGGATGGCCTTGATGGGAGGCTACCATCTGTCTCCCAACAGCTGTTCCAGTGGGTCCCCTCCCCCAACCTTCTCTGAGCCTTCGGGGTCTATGTGACCTGGCCATTTAGCCTATGGTGTGCAAAAAAGTGCCGCTCAGAGGTAAAACAACCCAACTTGTTCCTTATGCTGCTAGTGTAATACAGGAAAGTGTGTCTTTTTCACCAAACGTATACCTTATGCTTGATTAATACACTCAGTGCTCAACTAATTAAAACTACCTCCCTCCATGTGATATAAGTGGAAGCTAACTTTGAAGCTCTATAAATTCTAAACTAAGCGTGTTATGAGAAAATGTAACGGAAGATAAAGATGTCAATGAAATCCATCTAAATCTTGATTTTCAATAATGTTCACTTTGTACTTAAAAAGCTACGGACTTTGAATATTTAACAGCAACCAAAACATATATAGCAGAATTGTATAGAGTAGGCTTTTTTTTAATGCAGCAGCGTTTTAAGCTAACGGCTGCATATTTTTGAAATTGCATGAAAAAATAATTCAGAATTCTTGTCATATTGCGAATCTTCTCTCTACCGAAAGGGGGTGGCTCAGTCGGTAGCGCGCCAGGCTCGTAATCTGTAGTTCCCAGGTTCGAGTCCCAGCTGGGTCAGCGTTGAGATTTATCTCCGCAAAATTCCCCGCCTTGTCCACGGTCAGTAGGGGACACCGATGGGCTTGGAAAGGCCGCCGTCCGTCGGATGGGACGTTAAACCGTGGCACCGTGTGCGGGAGAGCCACACCCTGTGCACATTAAAGAACACACTGGATGGCCTTGACGGGAGGCTACCATCTGCCGTTCCAGTTCCCAACAGCCGTTCCAGTGGGTCCACTCCCCCAACCTTCTCTGAGCCTTCGGGGTTCTTGTGACCTGGCCATTTAGCCCATGGTGTGCAAAAAAGTGCCGCTCAGAGGTAAAACAACCCAACCCTCTACCGAAAGAATTTTACGATTGCCACCAGGTACGCTACAACTGAATTGGAACGTGCACAGCAATAATTGCGTGCTTCTCATCAAGCAGACGTTCAGTAAACTGTCAAGGGAAAACATTACATGGAAATAAAATGATTTCAAGTTGTTTCCTTTACATGTCAAGAATATACAAATGATTCACCCCAGAAATCATCGTGATTTATCAGATGCACTAAAGCTGTTTTTTAATGCACGCCATACATCCCTAGTACAGCATGTCTGGGCTTTTCCTTCCTGTTCGTCTCCCTCCTTGTCAATGTCGTCTGTCAGCTAATAAAAAAGCATGGAGAAAAGTGGGATTCCATGCATCTCCCCGTTTTCAGAGTTATTGGGGATTCCTTTGTCTCTGGCTCTATTAATCTTCAGAAACAATTTGTCACGGCTGACTGTCAGTATAATGCCGTAGTGTATATCTTGTTCGATTAGACGTATCGAGAAAGAGGAAAATCAAATTGCTTCCATCTGTTATTGTTCGACGTCAAAACTGCTTTTCTTTGGGTCGGTGTTTTATCAAGAAAATGACGACTTCTTATCAAGAAAATGACGATGGAAAAGACACGTTCTGGACTGTCTAGGGACTGTTTCTGCTGGCAAAATATCTTCATATACAGAAAATATTTTTCTCTGTGTTTTCTTTTTATATTTTTGATAGATATTTGATATTATCCAAAGATATTTCATTTGGAACAAATTGAAAACAGCCTTGTTCTTCGCTGAAATATTCCCATTTATCTCTTGCCTAATTGGATAAGATTCTGAATTAAATAAAGTTGGTGAACAAGGTTGTAAAATAATGAATCTGGATTTAGTGAAAATAGGCTAAAAATATTTATTAATAAGGTTGTGAACTTATTGAAATCATCTTTGTATTAGTATGATAATTAGAGATTTCAAAATTAAATCTGTTAGTTTATTAGATGTTAAATGCAAACCAAGATGCAATGTTCGAAACATATGATTAGGATATTAGGTGCTGCTCTCTTAGTTAAGCTTTACGATTTCTTAAAGTTCCGAAATAATTGATTTTTTTTTTCAACTGATGTCATCTACACTCTTCTCTGATAATAACAGTCATACTATAAACTTAAGAATTCTTATCAGAATCAAAATTAGAAATGATAAAAATAATCATTAAAATGAGAAAAAGGGCAATCAAAAATATGTTACATAATTTTCAGAACTTTTTCACTCACGATTCCAATATTGATTTCCACAAAAAAAAAGTTAAAATAAAACCCAAATCTTAACTAATGGGAATACTGCTTATGTGTTTTCGCACTAATGGTACAATGGTAGTAGATTGATTAAATTTCACTTAGTACCAGGATCGAGTTCCATCTGTTCGAAGGTTGAGTTTTATCTCTACTAACCCCGTCGTGGATTAGATTGTTTTACCTCTGAGCGGCACTTTTTTGCACACCATGGGCTAAATGGCCAGGTCACAAGGACCCCGAAGGCTCAGAGAAGGTTGGGGGAGGGGACCCACTGGAACAGCTGTTAGGAGACAGATGGTAGCCTCCCGTCAAGGATATCTAGCGTGTTCTTTAACGTGCACAGGGTATGGCTCTCCCGCACACAGGCCACGGATTACGTCCCATCCAACGGACGGCAGCCTTTCCTAACCCATCGTGTACCCTACTGACCGTGAGCAGGGCGGGAAATTTGCGGAGATAAATCTCAACGCTAACCTAGCTAAGACTCCAACATGGGAACTGCAGATTGCGAGCTTGGCGTGCTACCGACTGAGCCACCCCCGCCCCCTAAAAAAAAGGTTGAAACATTTATAAAAGACGAGAAGATGAATATCAGACCTCACTGCTCTTGCCTTCTTTCTGTTAGGAATCTTAAATCTTTAGATCCATTTCTTTTTTATTCGTTCCCTTTGCTAAAGTTAAAAACTACGCGTCTAAAGATTACGTTACTCGTCTGTACTGAACGTCGTAGATTAGAAGGTTCCGATTCGACATGTATTTGTTATTCTCAATGAAGCGCAAGTAGTGACATGTCATTATAGCTCCCCCTTCCCCCACAGACAGTTTTTTTATAAATATTAATAAGGTAGTAGTGTGTGTTTGTGTGTGGGAAGTTGGGTTGTTTTACCTCTGAGCGGCACTTTTTTGCACACCATGGGCTAAATGGCCAGGTCTCAAGGACCCCGAAGGCGCAGAGAAGGTTGGGGGAGGGGACCCACTGGAACAGCTGTTGGGAGACAGATGGTAGCCTCCCATCAAGGCCATCCAGTGTGTTCTTTAACGTGCACAGGGTATGGCTCTCCCGCACACGGGGCCACGGCTTAACGTCCCATCCGACGGACGGCGGCCTTTCCAAGCCCATCGGTGTCCCCTACTGACCGTGGGCAGGGCGGGGAATTTTGCGGAGATAAATCTCAACGCTAACCCAGCTGGGACTCGAACTTGGGAACTACAGATTACGAGCCTGGCGCGCTACCGACTGAGCCCCCCCCCCCCCCCCGTCGTGCTTTCGGTGATAAAGGGGACACTGTTGAACTTGGAAAGAACAGCGTCCGTCAGATGGAACGTTAAGCCGTGATCAGAAGAGCTGTGCACTTGCAAGAAAACGCTGGATAACCTTGACGGAGGCTATTATCTGTTTCCTAAAAACTGTGCAGTGGGTCTCCTTTTCCCAACCTTCACTGAGTCTTTGGAGTCCTTGTGACTTGGCCATTTAGTCCATTGTGTGTAAAACAGGGCCGCTCAGAGGTAAACAACCTTACTTACACAGTAATGAAAAAGATAGTTTTTACAGACTATCAAGGAAAATTAAAATTCAAACTTTTCGATTTACCTAAAAGCTATCTTGCAAATGGCAGATAATTTTCTCCAAATGTGTTTCGTTCTAAACAAAATACGGACCATGACAATTTTACAATAGTTTGCTTCTCTGTCTTAAAAAAAGAAACTTATGCCACTGAAACAAATGTAACAAAGAAACAATAGATCGAAAGAACTGTGGATATAAATAAAGTTTAAAATTGAACGTCAATTAGATTTCAAATAAAAACTAATGTTGTTAACTTTGAAACAGAAAACCCCTTTTAAAAAATATTTGAACATCTTAATGGTTGTTTTAAGTGCATTGCATTCCGATACCTGCGTGAGTTATAATAAAAAAGGAAAGACACAAAGTAACAAGAACAAAACTGCTTCTCTTAAAGAGCTGAAAATCCAATTTTACGGAATGTAACCTAGGTGATTGTGGCAGCAATAAATCCTTCCGCTACCCGGAGGCAAGACCAAACCTAATGGAGTGAGATAATGGCCATGCTATTAGAGAACCCTGCACGTGGGGCAACTTTTCTTCTTTCTTAAAAACTAGCTGACGTGAAGAGGCTTGACGATGCCTTTGCATTTTGGTTTTATTTTAGGGCTATCGCCTTCAAAAACGCATTTGTACCAGAATTATTAAAGTATCGCTGTAACTAACTCTTTCTTCTTCAAGCTTTCCATCTTTTTTCTCTCGAAACCAGCTCAGTTCTTTCCTTCAGAGCTTTTATTACTTCTCAACTAAGGATAAAAGTAAAGTTTAACGTTTAATAAGATTAATGATGGATTAAATGGTTTCTGTTTCGCTTCTACTTTCATAAGAGATGAAAGAATTTTCGTGGCCTGGAAGCGTCTGAGTGCGAATATGATTAGTGTATATGTTACCGTTAAAGTGCAGAAATCAGTTATTCTACAGATTTTCTAGGTATTGTGCAGATTAACTAGGGTGATCCGTTAACGTGCGGAATATTGTTTCATTTCTCAAATTACCTAGGTCTGCAATTACCTGGATAATCTGCACATTACCTACTAGGCACTCGTTAAAGTGAAAATAAGATCTTTGCTGGAACAACAGGAACGTTTCTGTACGCTTAAATTAACATAATGTTATTTATCTAGTGTCCGAGAGTAGAGTTGAAACCAGGGTCATCCCTCTGTCAACATGAATCAGTCGTCCGAATTATAAAAAAACGCCCCCAAAATGAGCAGGCCAAGTGAGAACGAATCATTTTAGTGATTCGTCATCAAGAATGAATCACTTTACCGATTCGTTCTCACTTGGCCTCCGCTCATCCGGGGCGTTTTTTATAATGCGGACGGGTGAATCACGTGACACGAAGATTCATATTCAAGAGATTCACCACTATGAGAGAAACAAACTTTTGAACTTTAACGATACGGAAGCCGTTAATGTGCACATTACCTAGGTAAAATGCGGAAAACTCTTGATTCCGCACGTTAACGGAGCAAATCAGTTAATCTGCAGATTAGCTAGGTAATGTGCACATTAACGGCTTTCCAGCTTTAGTGGTAACATATATGAATGGTGATTTGAAAAGACCTTAAATGTTATGAGAGTGGAATAATTATTAACTCTCTCATATGATCGTTGCAGGGAATCATTAACGATGTTTCAAGTTATTTTTCGGTCTTATTAATATTACTGGGTCAGTTTGAATAACAGATAGAAATTGCACTTATGATCAATTAAAGAAGCTAAATATCTTGCGGCTAACAAAGAAAATAGTCCTTTTTTATCATTCTCTTATCTCTTGAAGTCTCTTATCTTCAGTCTTCATCTAGCCTTTATCTCCAGGGGTCTATCTGTTTAAATCGCTGTAGAAGAGTGGAAGAAAAATAGTCCCTCTTTATCTGAGATTAAAATCTCACGCAGTGCCAAACACAAGCAGTTAGTGCAGCTTTGGGTTGTTTTACATCTGAGCAGCACTTTTTTGCACACCATGGGCTAAATGGCCACCATGGCTAATGGACCACGAAGGCTCAGAGAAGGTTGGGGGAGGGGACCCACTGGAACAGCTGCTGGGAGACAGATGGTAGCCTCCCGTCAAGGCCATCCAGCGTGTTCTTTAACGTGCACAGGGTATGGCTCTCCCGCACACGAGGCCATGGCTTAAAGTCCCATCCGATGGACGGCGGCTTTTCCAAGCCCATCGGTGTCCCCTACTGACTGTGGGCAGGGCGGGGAATTTTGCGGAGATAAATCTCAACGCTGACCCAGCTGGGACTCGAACCTGGGAACTACAGATTACGAGCCTGGCGCGCTACCGACTGAGCCACCCCCGCCCCGTTAGTGCAGCAGACGTATTTTAAATTTTAATATTTCATTGAATTCTCAGGTATTATAGTTATCGAAATTCATTCCTAACCTAATGATGGTTCGTCGTGTCCCATAACACCTCTCTCAAGGTCTCGTGGTTTGTTTCTAGACGCTTGCTTAGAAAAATCCACGTCTGATAACTTGATGGGGGCGTAGATTTTTTTTATCATAGTTTCGTTGGTATTTTAAAATGGTCAGTCTTTTTTTATTTTAAAATAGTCAGTCTGCACTTATCATTTTATCAACAGAACTGACCATCAGAAGTATACGGGGGGCGGGGGTGGCTCAGTCGGTAGCGCGCAAGGCTCGTAATCTGTAGTAGCTCGTAATCAGATTCTGAAAAAGACGCTTTTATAAGTTGTTGAGATTCTGCTCTGCTATTCATGATTGTGATTTGTAAAATAAGAAATTGCATAAATCAACAACTACACAAAATGAATTTCGTCTACACATCGGACTTCTAAAACTGCAGAAACGTGTTAGAGTTGTATGTTAAAATATGCCTCGTCCATTGACGTTTTTTGTATTTGAGAGAGAATTATTAATTAACTAAGATTTAATGTCACGGCAGATGTTCAGTATCACTTGAGTTTCGGTTTTACAGGGAGTTTGTTGTTGTGCTTAAGAATTCGAGTTTAATGTACCAAAGTTTTATTTGCCAAAAACGAAGAGCTTCAGAACTTATCGCGAACTTTGCTCTCACCTTTCTGATCTCAGCCACAGTTTGCACCGATGCACATGCGACATGTGTGCCTAAATGGCTCGAACTGACCGCGACGTCTCCTCAGCAGCTGGTGCAACCCTTCCGGGGATCGATAGCCCTGCCAACCAAGACGCTGACAAGTGGGTGCTGAGACTAATGGGGGGCTAATGGTCCCTAGGGAAGACCTGTTTGTCTGACGGACCATGAGATGAAAGCTCCACTGACAAAGGACCGTTGTGGGAGGGTCGGCTGTGGCAGGGAGATTGGGTGGGAAGTGAGGAGGGGAAGAAAGATTCTCAGGAGGAGGAAGAAGAGGGTGGACAGAAGAGGAGGAGGAGGAGGAGGAGGAGGAGGAGCAGGAGACAGACAACGAGGGAGAAGATAAATAAGATTGCTGAGAGAATGGGGAAAGCCAGAGAATCCGGAATGGATAACTATCTGAGAGTTGATGAGAAAGATTCGAGGCATGCCATAAGTGTACAAGAAAGGAATTTGGTGGTAAGCATGAGAATTCCGTTCCATGCACTGATATTTGCTTCGGTGTACTTATTTGCAAGCTCTGAATAAAATGGAATTTTATAATAGTAGAGAATCATTTCGGGTAATCATTCTCATTCCAAAAATTGGCTATGTTAAAAAAAAACCATTAAACACCGAGTCAAATGAATTTTTTTATTCTTATCTCCCAACATTTAGAAATTTAATTTTCTCAAAATCTCTTTCAAAATCGAATAGAGAATTTTTGAATTCAATAAATTATTATCAACGTTATGATTTAGGGAAGATAAACTAAGTAATAGTTGCCAAACTCATTAAAAATGCATTTCCAAAGTGATGTTTCCCTCATGTCATATAACACCTCATATTGTCACATGAATGTTTGGTTTGTAATTAAACTTGCATCATTATCATCATCAAGCAGCCATGGTCTACGGAGGTCCCAGTCTTTAGGTGTAAAAGGCGAATTTCTCCACATTCTCTATATATTCCTAAAAGTCCCAGCAGCTATCCCTATTTCTCAGTTAATCTCATGCCGCACATCACCAGTATCTGTTCATAGCTCCCAAGATAATTAAACTGAGACACTTGCTCAAGAGTGCAGCGATTCAAAGCAATTGAAGCACCATCTGCTTGACCAATTTTCATCACTTCAGTTTTCTCTTGGTTTATCACCAAACCTACTATATTATCATTCTCATTAACAGCTCGAATGAAAGAGTTCATCTCATCAACATCACTTGCCAAAAGGGCTATATCAGCAGCATAATCTAAATCAGAAATTTTCAGATCTCTAGATCATTTAAGGCGAGAATCTTTCCCTTGCAATGAATTTCGCATAACATAATCAATAATAAAAAACTAAAGAGAAAAGGAGACAAATGCACTCTTGTCGAACACCAGAAACAATGCTGAACCAATTGATAAAAATCTTGCGAACTCTCACACACGACTCAGTGTTGTTATAGAGAGCTTTCATTATGCAAACTAACTCGTCTGATATGCCATACGATCTCACGAGCAACCCCAAATTATGATAGTTAACAGAGTTAAAAGCCTTTTTGAAATCAACAAAGCTGGCAACCAAAGGTTTCTAAAACTCTAAACATTTCTCAAGCACCTGCGTAAGTGAAAAGTCTGATCTACACATCCCCTACTACTTCTGAATCCGCATTGCACATCACGCAGTTGTCCATCAACCAGATTCTTAATTTTATTAACCGCAATCTTGCAAAGAACTTTAACTATGACAAAAAGTAGGCTGATACCCCTATAGTTATCACAAGAACTGAGATCACATTTTTAAAAATAAGGATAATAATAGTTCTGGTAAAAATCCGTAGGAACAATGCCTTTATCATAAAATACATTCAAAATTTCAGTCATCCATGTGGTAACCAAAACATTCCCAGCTCTAAGCATTTCAGTAGTAATTTCATCTACCCCTGGGGAATTTAGGTAGTTTAAGTTTAGAAATAGCCAAAATAACTTCAGGCTGTGCTATAGGGTCAACATTAAAGCCAGTAATGCATCTATCATCATTACAAACAATGGGAGTAGAGCTAACTGCATTGTTTAGATAGGGGTTCTCAACATTGGGCACGTACCCCTTGGGGGTACGCGGTAAAATTTTTTGGGGTACGCCGTGAGAGCTCGAAAGTCGCTAGATCTAGTAACAAAGTAAAAATAACCATTGTTAACTATAGTTTTATCTATCTATACAAGGGGTACGCCAGTTACATACACATTTCCAGGGGGTACGTGAAGCATAAAAGGTTGAGAATCACTGGTTTAGAACATCACTGAAATTCTCAGCTCACGTAGCCATGAAGAATCGTCACCTTCTATAACTTACCTTGTTTATTCTTCATCCCTGTATACCTGTCCTTTTTTTAACATACAAAACATTAACTATATGGTACAGCTCTCTGCTATTACACTGTCTAGCTGCCTTGCCAGCTACTTTATCAAGCAAAAGATTTTTATCAGATGTTAACTGGTCCTTTACATGTTTAATAAGCTCTTTGCAAAGCTTTCTGTTAGTATTAGGGATATTCGTACAATTCTTTCTTTCAAAAATAAGCTCCAGTGTTTTATCACTGAAATAATTTTCCCTCCTCTGCTCCTTTTACCTAAAAGAGTACTGATAGTTTGAAGAAAAGCCTGTTTAAGAGAACCCCATTCTTCCTCAATTTACTATCATGATGATTTCTATTACAACTTGACTATCATGATGACTAAGTAACCTATCGTGATCAGCTTTGGCTATAAATAACTCTTTCGGAGCTTTAGTGTTAAAGGTTACCTTTTTAACCTTTGCACAACACTTAAGTTTAAGTTTCAAGACGCTTTTGACAAGGTAATAGTCAGATCAAATTTCAGCTCCCCTATAAGACCTAGTGTTCCTAACAAAACTCTCCCATTTGCTACTAATTAATATATAATATTAGAATGCAGCCTATCTGGTGAAACCCACATGTGCTTATATATGTCGTGGTGTTTGTAATAAGTGTTGGTTATTCTCAAACCAATAAGTTTACTTACCTGTAGGAGACGTTGGCCATTGCCATTACAGCTTCCAATAACAAAGGGACCTATCACTCCTCCTCAAAGATCAGAGTCGATACCAACTTTAGCATTGAAGTAATCTAGAACAAGGGTAATATCACCTTTCTTGATAAAATTCAAAATATCCTGAAGTTGTCCGTAAAACCTATCCTTATCCTCATCGGCATCCTCAGTGGGGACATAACAGCAGATAACATTCAAGTCTTTAATGCTTGTCTGAAATTTAGCTGTAAGAAACCTTTAATTAATGCACTCATATCCTAGAAGAGCATCACTAGCGTGTCTTCTGAGAAGCAAACCTACGCCTTTGAGATGCTTATTATCTTCCCTCCCTGCAAAGAGAAATTTAAGATTATTTTTAAGATTATTTTTAATATCTGACCTTTATTTGCCCAACTGGTATCTTTCAAACCGAGAACATCTATGTTACTTGCAGACAATGTTTAAGGAAGTAAATTCAAAATAATGTATCAATTAAAAATTATCCTGTAGTATATAACAAGTAGGAAGTCACAAGGTACTAACCTCTATTTAAATTTTTTAACAGATTTATGTACATGTAGATAGATTTTATTTCAAAATAAAATAAATTTTTCTCTGTGACTCTCAACTATTGGTTTTGATTGTAGAATCATTATCTTTACCAAACGGTCTGTTTTTACACTTTTTAAAGAACCTTAAATTTTTGTATGGACTTAAAAAACAGGACTAATAGCATTTGTTGTCGTATTAGACGTTTGGTACTATATTTTTTGTTCATTGAGAGAAATGTCTAAATGCTTTACTAGTTTGTTACACTTTTTAAAAACAGCCTTTAATGGAATCTTTTTGAAAAATGCAGTTTCTAAGTTACTTTAAGGGAGTGGTTCTTAACCTTTTATGCTTCACGCACCCCCTGGAAATGTGTATATAATTGGCGTACCCTTTGTATAGATAGATAAAACTATAGTTATAGTATAACAATGGGAATAAAATAATATATACAAATTAAATTTTGTATTCATAAAATGCATATATCGAAAAACACAAAAAATGACATAAACAATTTAACAAATTTTATAAAATTATAAACATTTCACTGGGTAATCAGATCTAGCGACTTTTGAGCTCTCACTGCGCACCCCAAAAAATTTTACCGCGTACCCCACGTTGAGAATCCCTACTTTAAGGTATGAAAATTCCCTTTGTCTTTAGATGTACTGTATGAATATTATCTCCTAAAAATAATTAACGTTTCTTTCAGTTAGTGTTGATTAGATTAACTAAGAAATAGGCGTATAAACCTATAGACTAAAATTAGTCAATCTAAAATTAGACTGTATAATAGTTTGGTTCTTTCTGGTGTTAGTTATGGTTGTGAAACTTGGACGCTGTGTAAACAAGATAACAGGAAACTAGATGCTTTTGATTCTAGATGCTTACGCAGTATCTTGGGTATTAGGTGGTTTAACTTTGTAATCAATGATGAGGTTAGGCAAAGGAGTCGGCAACCTCATTTAAGCAGCATATTGTGCAGAGAGCAAGACTTCAATGGTTTGGCCATGTTACTCGTATGGATAATTATAGATTGGCGAATAGGGTTATGAACAGTGTGCCTAGAGGCCTCAGAAGGAGTGGGAGACCTAGGATGCGGTGGGCAGACAATGTCAAACAGGACCTTGTTAGAATTGGTGTGCAGTGGCCGGATGCAGCAGATGTAGCTCATGACAGATATGCTTGGAGAATTAAACTGCACAGTGTGGTTGGACCTCCGTAGCCCATGGCTGCTTGAGAATGATGATGCTGATGAGGATGATTAGACTAAATGTTATGAAGGTGAGGGTGGCATCCACCATTTCTCATTTTAATTAATTATCTCAGTAACTGCAGTTGTTGTCACCAATTGAGGCACGTGCAACTTTAACCATTTATTTCCTATACAGGTTTATAAATTATTTATCTAACTAGCAGATTATGCCTATTGAAACGAGTCCTGAGTATTTAGTTTGATTAAACTTGGGGTCAATATTTTAGGAAATAACTTTCATTTTTTATAAAACTTTATTCAAAATCTGAAATTTTTTAACTCTAATATTGCATT
Organism: Ryuthela nishihirai; assembly: GCA_038380435.1. NCBI lineage: Eukaryota > Metazoa > Arthropoda > Arachnida > Araneae > Heptathelidae > Ryuthela > Ryuthela nishihirai. The sequence goes on from JAWZYU010000004.1 coordinate 7,056,385, forward strand.
GTCATCACACAAACGTTCTCTAATCACAACATTTCATAGAAACAATCTGTAATCATTAATGTGCCTCTATATTCTTTGTTTTTCAGCCTTTTAACTTTGTACGAAAAAAAAGAGAGTTCTGGAATAGCACCTTCTACTGTGAGTAGGACGTCAGTGAGGACCACAATGAGAGAGTCTATGTGCAAAATGTTTAATTCTGATTAGGTTAAAAATGACTGATCGAAAGACGAAATAAGCATTTTAATAGTTTGATGTTTATGTTTGATTTTTTATAGTTTTGAAATATATGATGGGACTTATTCGGTTCTTCTTCAATCGTAAATCCATATCCTACCGCAAGATCAGCCCTTGATCTCAAATCCAGATCGAATTCTTTGATCCAAACAAGATGATAACGTCTTCCTACTGCGAGAAAGCAATTTTTCTCCATAGATTTCGCATGAATTTGCGTATTCATACCAATGTTTTCTTAGATGAGCGTTCCTCTAACTACAAGGCTACTCCTTGGCCAGTGCTTGGCTAGTCCAACTACACTATGCACCGTATATGCAATCCGGTTCGAAGTTACCTGTCATCGCTAGTAACCACCAGATCCATAAGGTCCAGGGAGAAGTAAGCTCAATCAGTAGCACGCCAGGCTCGTAATTTTCATTTCCCAGTTTCGTGTCCCACCTGGGCCAGCGTTTAGATTTATCTCTGCTAAACCCCCACCCTACCCTTAGTTAGAGAGTGGGCATGTCTTGGAAAGGCCGTCGTCCATCTAATGGGCCGTAAAGCCGTGACTCCGTGCAGGAAGGGGAAACAGCGAGCCACTATGGAAGTGGCTTGGCTGTCGACTGGGCAACGCTGTCCGGGCTGATATTCATGTCTGAGGCAGCCTAGGACACGCAAATCAAAAGAACGAATGGCATTCGGATCATTATGATAAAGCATTTCCCACTGAGGCCAGAAAACATAGTCCCAAGTAGGATTGCCCTGCAAGGATTATAATTCGGATGCATACTGAAGGGATAACTGCTGATGGCGAAAGGCAAAGAAGTTTCATCGGGCTCAACGTATAGACTCTGGGCCCATGAGGTGCCGAAGGCCCCGTTGCAAACATAGAGGGCCTGATGGTGGAGAGGGTCCAACACCTTCACCACCGAATGCCCCACACAATCGTATACCTGGTATCCATAGGGGCGGGGGTGGCTCAGTCGGTAGCGCGCCAGGCTCGTAATCTGTAGTTCCCAGGTTCGAGTCCCAGCTTGGTCAGCGTTGAGATTTATCTCTGCAAAATTCCCCGTCCTGCCCACGGTCAGTAGGGGACACCGATGGGCTTGGAAAGGCCGCCGTCCGTCGGATGGGACGTTAAGCCGTGGCCCCGTGTGCGGGAGAGCCATACCCTGTGCACGTTAAAGAACACGCTGGATGGCTTTGACGGGAGACTACCATCTGTCTCCCAACAGCTGTTCCAGTGGGTCCCCTCCCCCAACTGGAAAGCGCCCTCTAACGTTTCACTGCTTGAGTTCCGACCATGCATTGCATGACGAAAAGTGCTTGTTTAGGTGTATTTTATCATTTCTTAAAGTTTGGCCCAAGAGTTTTGAATCGCCCTGTATACATTGGTCTACTAAATTATTAGAGAATTTCCATGTTATCTAAATGGGAATCTAACTTCAAATCTCTCTATAACTTCTAAAATCTGAATTTAATGGAAAAATGTGACTGAAGATATTTTAAGACCATAATCAAATCTATTTAAATCTCGTTTTTCAACAATATTCGTTCACTATTTTAAGAGTTATGGATGCAGGAATATTTAACAATAAATTATCTTATTTTACGAAAATGATCCATAATTGTCTATTATTGAAATAATCATTTTGCAGACTTCTAAAATGCATATTTATTGATTAAATGGTTTGAAATAATGCTTATTATTTAAGTTTTAATTATTTTCTGAGGTTGATTCTTATGAAACATTACTCTTGTGAAATCCTACTATGAGTAATATCATAATGGGTTGGATTGTTTTAACTCTGAGCGGCACTTTTTTGCACACCATGGGCTAAATGGCCAGGTCACAAGGACCCCGAAGGCTCAGAGAAGGTTGGGGGAGGGGACCCACTGGAACAGCTGTTGGGAGACAGATGATAGCCTCCCGTCAAGGCCATCCAGCGTGTTCTTTAACGTGCACAGGGTATGGCTCTCCCGCACACGGGGCCACGGCTTAACGTCCCATCCGACGGACGGCGACCTTATCTAAGCCCATCGGTGTCCCCTACTGACCGTGGGCAGGGCGGGAAAATTTTGCGGAGATAAATCTCAACGCTGACCCAGCTGGGACTCGAACCTGGGAACTACAGATTACGAGCCTGGCGCGCTACCGACTGAGCCACCCCCGCCCCTAATATCATAAATGAGAGTTCTGGCACAGTAATTGGTTTAAACACTCATCTCTCAAAATCTCTCCCATAGATTAACATAGGTTTCCCTATATTTTAACATTGTGCCAGAATTCTTATTTATGACACTACTTCTATGTTTCCACAATTCTTAAATACTGAATTCATATCATTGAAAAAATCGAGATTTAAATAAATTTGATTATGATGTTTTTTATGATGATTTGTCATCAGTCGCATTTTTCCATTATATGCATATTTTAGAAGTTATACAGAGATTCCAATTGGCATAACTCTCTAATCAAAGTTTTAAAGCATTTTTGTTAGAGTATTGTATTCCTCTCAATGTGTGGGTTAAAGTGAAAAAAAATTCTGCAATGTTTAAATTTTCAGACGATACTGCGCAACCAATCTGCAAAAGGGTTGGGTTGTTTTACCTCTGAGCGGCACTTTTTTGCACACCATGGGCTAAATGGCTAGGTCACATGGACCCCGAAGGCTCAGAGAAGGTTGGGGGAGGGGACCCACTGGAACAGCTGTTGGGAGACAGATGGTAGCCTCCCGTCAAGGCCATCCAGCGTGTTCTTTAACGTGCACAGGATATGGCTCTCCCGCACACGGAGCCACGGCTTAACGTCCCATCCGACGGACAGCGGCCTTTCCAAGCCTATCGGTGTCCCCTACTGACCTTGGGCAGGGCAGGGAGTTATGCGGAGATAAATCTCAATGCTGACCCAGCTGGGACTCGAACCTGGGAACTACATATTACGAGCCTGGCGCGCTACCGACTGAGCCACCCCCGCCCCTCTCTGCAAAAGGGTATAAAGGGTAAAAATTTGTGTAGGTGAGAATTATTAGCCAATCTCGTGCCAATGGGTGAAGAAATACTGAAAGTAATATATTCGTTTATAGCAATCCTAGTCAATACGGTTCATTACAAAAGAATTTGCGGCTCACGAAATTAATCGTCACTTATACTGAATCTGTCTCATTTCTTCGAATTTTTTAACCAAGCATATTTAGATGAGTAACTGAAAAAGTATTGTCGATTCATAATTCTTATTAAAAAAAATGAATATTTCTGTTTTTTAATCAAGATATTATCTTGATTCCTGAAAAATATAGTTTCATTTTCTAATTCAGTACTCATTAGAAATGCATGTGTTCGCTTTTAAGTGAATAATTTTCCTATGGTTCTTTAAGAATACACCTATCCCTCGATTTACACGGTACTCAGTTCACACAATTTTGGCTTTGCACGGTCAAAAAATGCAACCAGTTTCGATTTACACGGTACTGACTAAGATTTCCTTTCTACGTACGTCTCAGTCAGTACCGTATAAATCGAAACTGGTTGCATTTTTTGAACGTGCAAAGCCAAAATTGTGTGAACTTGTAAATCGAGAGATAGGTGTATATTTTTTGTCTAGTGACTTTTGTTTGTTAGGGTTCGTTAGTCAGATAGATAGAAACAAAGTGATACAAACCTTGCTTTTTAAGGAAAAATTAAACAGCAAATCTATTAGCTATTAATAATTAAACTTGGCAGATTTGTAAATTTTTAAATATTTTAATATTATGTAAATAGTTTGACGTACAAACAAATACGATAAAGATTTCCTTTCAACAATACTTAAAAGTAATGTTCATATTTCTATCTATCCAGCTAAAAAAAGAAAGAAATATCATTTTGTGAGGCCTAGCCTGAAAAGGAGCTTCCTAAAGAAAAGCCCCTCATGCAGAAAATAAAACAGCTTATCAGCATGATTTTTGTTGGAAAAGATATTACTCTGATAGTATTTAAATATTTTTCCTTCTTGAAAACGCTGCGTGAAATCTTCCCCCGCCAAGGAGTGTAACCCAGTTTAAGCCAGCAGCTCCCCGCCCGGGCTGACCTTGTGTGAGGCAGTAGTGTATCTCACGTATCATTCACCCCAGGCCCGGGCCGGCGACCAGCCAGACTCCTTTATATTTTCTCCCGTCTAGACAGGCACTAGCGGCTCCGGAGTAGCTGCTCAGTTGGCACCGTGAACTGCTCCATCACTTAGCATCCTCGTCTCGGTGTCCTCCTGCTCGCCTTTCTCTCTTTAAACGATAGATGCCATTGCTCGGTTTCTCTCGCTACTTAAGGATGGATATCGTGCTTCTCTATTTCTCTCTCTCTTTTCAGAAATGGATATTGTCTCACTTTTTTTTACGTGCTTTTTTCGCTCGTCACTGGATTCTATTTTCAAATAGTAAACTCTTTCGTTTCAAGGTGTTTTTTGCTGTAGCGTGAGATTATTTTCGTCGACAAATTCGGTTTGCATACTAAAAGCGTTGAAAATGTTGCGATATTAATGCGTTCTTTTTTTTTATCGGTGATGTAACGTAATCTCTTGTTCTGTCCTTTACATGAAAAATGCCGGACATGATTGCGATCTTTTCCTTATCTAAAGAACAAGTGATGCCGTGCTCAGGCAGAGTTGGGTTGGGTTACCTCTGAGCGGCACTTTTTTTGCACACCATGGGCTAAATGGCCAGGTCACATGGACCCCGAAGGCTCAGAGAAGGTTGGGGGTTGGGTTGTTTTACCTCTGAGCGGCACTTTTTTGCACACCATGGGCTAAATGGCCAGGTCACAAGGACCCCGAAGGCTCAGAGAAGGTTGGGAGAGGGGACCCACTGGAACAGCTGTTGGGAGACAGATGGTAACCTCCCGTCAAGGTCATCCAGCGTGTTCTTTAACGGGCACAGGGTATGGCTCTCCCGCACACGGGGCCACGGCTTATCGTCTCATCCGACGGACGGCGGCCTTTCCAAGCCCATCGGTGTCCCCTACTGACCGTGGGCAGGGCGGGAAAATTTTGCGGAGATAAATCTCAACGCTGACCCAGCTGGGACTCGAACCTGGGAACTACAGATTACGAGTCTGGCGCGCTACCGACTGAGCCACCCCCGCCCCGTGGTCAAACAGACAAAGGAGTAATATGCTAGAAATGATTGTATCTCTTTTTATTGGGGGATGACACATTTGTTTCGTCTTCACAAACGGTAAATATTTTGCCACGTGTAAGAATGAAGGAAATAAGTTTTTTTTTCAATCATCAAAATACAGATGTTTTAAAACAGCTTTTTTATGAAGTACAGATGCTCCGATATCGGCTCTCTGCTCCACTTTACCGTAACTATTATGGCAGATCTTCTTTAATACTTGTTTTAAATTTAGCTGTAAGAAACATTTCATTAATGCACTCATATCCTAGAAGAGCATCACTAGCGTGTCTGCGGAGAAACAAACCTACGCCTTGGAGATGCTTATTATCTTACCTCCTTGCAAAGAGAAATTTAAGATTATTTTTGAGATTATTTTTAATATCTGACCTTTATCTGTCCACGTCTCTCGCAAGCCGAGAATATCTAAATTATAATGGTGGAATTCATGTGTGAGGACATCAAGAGAAAAAGCTCTGTGCAGAGTCCTCACATTACAACTACCTATGGAGAGAAAATGGTTAGTGGGATGTTTAAAGAAACTATGTTTATTGAGAGAGCGAATGCCGACAATATCAAACAGCCCCCTAATCGCAGACATGGGGCAAAGACCCGTTTCCCCACCACTAAAGGCTGAAGCCATCTACACTGGAAGATTTCCTCCAATGTAGGTTTGACGATGCCAATAGAAGTAAGGGTTCAGGTTCCTGCGATGGCCTCTGATCAGGATTATCCATCAGCTGATAAAACGCATCCTGTGAATCTATTCAATTCAGGCTGTCAACCTATAAACAAACAAAAAACATAGTAGAAGATTTTCCCTTAAAATAAGCCCACCAGTCAAAACCTACCTTCAAAACTTTCATTTGATATATGACTCATAAACATCGACCACATTTTTCTTCCCCCTGTTTTTGGAGTTGTGTTTAAAGTAACCCATGACACTGGAGGCGTCACAAGCTTTAAGATAAAACTCGTTAAGATGCACGCCCGCGAAAATCCGCCTTCTTTTTTGGGGGGAGGGAGAAATTCGAAAGAGTGTTCGAAAGTCCTCATGTGAGTCCCCCAATATGTCCTCATGGTGTACTCATGTGAGGTTCGTGTCACGTGACACGAAGGTTGCCAGATCACTAATTTCTAAAAAAAATCGTCGCCAGATATTTTTTTATGAATTCTGTAATCAACCACAGTGTTCGGATACTTTTTTGAGCGACTGTACATTAAATTCTGTCCGTGAGCTCAGACTGCTGTTACAACGTGTTGGATTTATTGTTTCACCCTGAATGATTTTTTGTTTTATCATTTGGACCATAAATAAGTAAAAATATCAAGTCAAGGAGCCATGACAATTAAAAATTAAAAATAAAGAGTACCTTCAAGAAGTAACCTTAAATTGGGCCCTGGTGTCATGGCTACTTGGTTCTGCCTTTTATCCGGCCTTGGCAATAAAAAAAATAACTATACTCTTGTTTTATTATTTAAATGTTACCTGCTTTAAATACCAAAACAAAATTAAATTTTATTGCCAGTGGCTTCATCCCCGTCTGAACCCGACCACATTCTCCATAGTCCAGAGAAATCATTTTAGTCGATCCAAGATGGTAGGGGTTGGGTTGGGTTGTTTTACCTCTGAGCGGCACTTTTTTGCACACCATGGGCTAAATGGCCAGGTCACAAGGACCCCGAAGGCTCAGAGAAGGTTGTGGGAGGGGACCCACTGGAACAGCTGTTGGGAGACAGATGGTAGCCTCCCGTCAAGGCCATCCAGCGTGTTCTTTAACGTGCACAGGGTATGGCTCTCCCGCACACGGGCCACGGCTTAACGTCCCATCCGACGGACGGCGGCCTTTCCAAGCCCATCGGTGTCCCCTACTGACCGTGGGCAGGCCGGGGAATTTTGCGGAGATAAATATCAATGCTGACCCAGTTGGGATTCGAACTTGGGAACTGCAGATTACGAGCCTGGCGCGCTACCGACTGAGCCCCCTCCCTCGCCCCCCCAAGATGGTCAGACATCGTTCTCTGCCATTATTATGATGGAACGTATTGCTTGCGGGGCGCACATAATGACTTCGAGGGTCACGTGTTTGAGAGCCATAGTATCAAAATGTGCTCAAAAAATATGTGCTCAAAAATATACCTATACACTTCCACTAGTTCTTTAAAGTTTACTATTTTGGTAATCTTGCACTTTAGGGGACTGCACGTTACTTTCATCCATTGCGAATCCCCCAACATGTCGAATTAATAAAATTAGACTGCATTTTGATTAATGATCTCAAAGGAGGAGAAAGTTTGTCCAATGTATGCTGCACTTATAGTTTACTCTGTATTGATAATAACGAATTTCTCTTTAAAATTCTAACTTAACAGAATGTGTTCTTTTCTGTATATTTATATTACGTTACTGTGTCGCTTGAGCAATTTGAAAAAAAAAATATTTTCTTACCTTAGGAGTGCTTGTGCTAAATCTATCTTGCTTTACACATGGGGCGGGGGTGGCTCAGTCGGTAGCGCGCCAGGCTCGTAATCTGTAGTTCCCAGGTTCGAGTCCAGCTGGGTCAGCGTTGAGATTTATCTCCGCAAAATTCCCCGCCCTGCCCACGGTCAGTAGGGGACACCGATGGGCTTGGAAAGGCCGCCGTCCGTCGGATGGGACGTTAAGCCGTTGCCCCGTGTGCGGGAGGGACATACACTGTGCACGTTAAAGAACATGCTGGATGGCCTTGACGGGAGGCTACCATCTGTCTCCCAACAGCTGTTCCAGTGGGTCCCCTCCCCCAACCTTCTCTGATCCTTCGGGGTCCATGTGACCTGACCATTTAGCCCATGGTGTGCAAAAAAGTGCCGCTCAGAGGTAAAACAACCCAACCCAATGTTTATACATATTTAAATATCATATCTATTTTTCTTCCTCGTACATTTCTTTCTTTTTCCATCTTTATTCACTTAAAGGCCGTCCCTTGGCCGAGTGGTTAGCACACTTTGCCTACTGATCTAAGGGACCTGGGTTCGAGTCCCAGGTAAGGCATGGATGTATGTGTCTTTTTTTCTGCTGAGGTCCTGCCATCCTCTCAGACCTTCTACTATGGCATATAAACTGACAGGCTCCTGTCAGACCTCTGTGGCAAGCAGCTGCTTGAGGGGGTATTTAATTAATTTTTTTTATTCAGTTAAATTGAAGTGTGTGTTTTATTACACCATGCATTACTTGAATTTTTAATATTATTATAAAAGATGACTAAACCAGGCACGCACCCAAGATTTAGTTGTTGAATTTTTTTTCGGGGGGGGGGGGGAGAATAAGACTTGAGTAGGGTTTCCAAATTACCAAAATATTCGACCGGATAGGAAAGGTTAAAATGATATGTTATGTGGAATAAAATATTTTTTTGTCTTTTAAATCTATTTTTAGTTTTGGACATATTCTATGGGGCTGAAATAAAATTATATAAAAACAATTGTTTTAGATTTCAAAGCAGGTAGATAAGTTTGAGAATTCATATAAGATGATCGGATTTTGGGTGGGTGAGAAAGGGTCGGACCCCCTCCACCCCCTGGATACTTTCCTGGACTGAACTAACCCTTTTATTTCTTTAAAGTGCTTTGGTATATGCTCTTTAGCGCATTCTAACAGTAGTTAGCCTAGTTTTTTTTATTTAGGTCAGAAATGGTTTAATCGAAGTTTATTCAGTATAGGCTGTTTTCCAGTTATTAACGGATACTGCATTTTGCACATGCTTACGTAGAGACCCACTCCTTCGAAACCACGTGTGCCTTAGTATGAAAAGATAAGGGATACGTAAATAGATGCTTCGTCATTCTTCAAACTTTGGATGTTTTTACACAAACTCGTATCTTTCGAGTTAATAATTCAGCTTTCTCGACAGAAATAAATACTTTATCTTTTTAAGTAGCTGGTGTTGCAGCATGATAAGGAAGACAATGCAAATGAGAAATCCCACGTTCTTTCAGCTTGGAGATTCTAACCGAACTTCTTTTCAAAAAGTATAAAACTCCAGCTTAATAGTTTCCGTCAGTTTTATCTCCACGTAGGCTGGTCTGTCAAATTGTGCGGCAGAAATGACGCAATAATATTTTTACACTCACTGCAGACGTTATAAATATTATTTTCAGACATGTGCTTATTTTTGATTTTTTTTTTTTAAAGTTTCGAAATGACGGTAATAATATTATTTGCATCTAAAATCTTGGACGAACCGGGTCAGGAGTGGCTTAGACGGTAGAGCGCTAGGCTCGTAATCTGTAGTTTCCAGGTTCGAGTCCCAGCTGGGTCAGCGTTGAGATTTATCTCCGCAAAACTCCCCGCCCACGGCCAGAAGGAGACACCGATGGGCTTGGAAAGGCCGCCGTCCGTCGGATGGGACGTTAAGCCGTGGCAACTTGCGCGGTATAGGAATATATTTGTCTCCCAACAGCTGTCCCTACCCCAACCTTCTCTGAGCCTTTGTGGTCCTTGTGACTTGGTCATTTAGTCCATGGTGTGTAAAAAGTACCACTCATAGGTAAAACAACCCAACCCTTCAACAAACCAAAATGATTAGTTTAGTTTCATTCGCAAAGAAAATAACAATAAATAAATAAAAATTAAACAGGAGCAGCTGCTACTTTTGTGTGGGGTTTGGGGGTAGCTCAGTCGGTAGCGCGCCAGCTCCTAATCTGCAGTTACCAGGTTCGAGTTTCACCTGGACCAGCGTTGAGATTTATCTCCGCAAAACCCCCACACTGACCTCGGTCAACAAAGGGACACCGATGGGCTTGAAAAGACCGCCGTCCGTCGGATGGGGCATAAAGCCGCGGGCCGTGTGAGGAAGAGACATATCCTGTGTACGTTAAAGAACACGCTGGATGGCCTAGACGGGAGACTTTCATCTGTATATTGACAACTGTCCCAGTGGGGAGGTTCAGAGAAAGTTGGGGTCCTTTCCCACCAACCTTTTCATAATACTTTAGACTGACCTGTCCATTTAAGTCCAGAGGTTCCCAAACTTATTTGTCTTACCGTCCCATTTTCAGAAAAAAAAATTACTCAGCGTCCCCCTGGAAATCTATCTTCTTTAAGCGAACAAACAGAAAGATGCAGTGATAAATTTGCGTTCTTTTATGTTTCTGCATTTCTACCTACGTCCTACAACATAGTAAAGAAAGATGCTATTGTAAATAAGACACCTGGAAGCTTGAAGTTATAAAATTATTATTAAAATCAACCATAGTAACATTCGCATTACACGCAGAAAATTAAGATAACGAAGGATAATTTTATGTGTTTATTTAAACAATAAAGTAATTAACTACGACTTTAACTCTATGTTACACAACATATGAAACATGTACGAACGGGTTTTCAAAAATTTCTTATCTTCCCTTCTTTCTTTATGCTTCCACCGCCCCCAAGGCTACTACCGAGGCTATCTACCGAGACCCTGGATCGTCCTATCTACCCAAGGCTACTACCGAGACCCTAGATCGTCCTAGCGCCCCCCCCCCCCCAGCGGGCGGTATCGCCCACTTTGGGAAACATTGATTTAGTCCATTGTGTGCAAAAAAGCGACGCTTAAAAGCGAAACAACTAAATCCACTTTTGCGTTTGAAATTTTTTGTCGGCATCATATGAATCAACGTTTTTCACTTTAGATATTGTGGCTGCAAATTTCATACAACTTAGTATATTTAATTTTAAATTGAATACCACTTCGTCTGAAAAAAAAATTTTTTTAAAGTAGCAAACACATTATTGCAGGAGAATCTTTATTTTTGAAAGCACGTACTGTTATTTCATGTTTGCGAATTTTTTTTAAAAAGAAATTCGTCACAATTCCGTCGCATGGGGAAATTCGTAACTTTGGCTAAAAATTTTAGGTAGGTTTTTTTTTTCAAATAGGTATCCGTATCTTTTACTTTTAACCTAGGACTAATATATTTTTATATTATTTTTTTCTTACTAAATGTATTAAAAACTAAATTTGATATTTTAGATTATCTATGACAGGGGTGGGCAATTGTTTTCGTATCTACACTGCGCATGCGTATTGACGTGGCCGTCCTAGTGAAAAATACGAGACGAATCTTCGGTCGCGCACGGGAAGGAAATCTCGGTTCAAGGCGGATTTTTCTGACTGTCTTGGCGGCCCACAAAAAACTCTTAGCGGGCCGCTATTTGCCCACCCCTGATCTATGAGAATGTTCTTAGTATCAGGATTTATACTGCATTAGTTAATATCTGTGGTTGTTTAGTGATCTTCAGATATTTTTTGAGAATTTAGTGGACTTTCCATATTTGTATTAAATTTCAATTTGCAGTTGTGGAAAATTTCTTAAATATTTCAATCAATTTCTTGTATTGAAATGCTGTGTCCGTGGCCGAGTGGTTAACGTGCTTGGCTGCTGATCAAAGGGAACTGGGTTCGATCCCTAGGTAAAGAATAGATGTTTGTGTTATCTTTCTGCTGAGGTCCCGCCATCCTCACAGACGTTCTACTATGGCGCATCAAACTGACAGGCTCCTGTCAGACCTCTGTGGCAAGCAGCTGCTTGAGGGAGTATTCATTTTTTTTTATTATTCATCATAAATTACCTTTTCGATCATTTTTGCAGGGAGAGGGAGCACTGATCCTCTCTAATCCCACCACCACAAAGGGGCCTGGGTTCGAGCCCCGTGTAAGGCATGGATGTTTGTGTTGTTTTTCTGCTGAGGTCCCGCCATCCTCACAGACGTTCTACTGTGGAGTATAAACTGACAGGCTCCTGTCAGACCTCTGTGGCAAGCAGCTGCTTGAGGGGATTTTATTTATTTATTTATTAGTAATATCTCGGATGATTAACGCTCTATGAATTATTAGTATTTTAACATATCTGATTATTATATTACATTTGGCAACGATAAATCTCTTTAACGATGACTTTACCTTTTGGGTCAGGTTGTTTTACTTCTGAGCGATACTTTTTGCACACAATGGACTAAATGACCAGGTCACAAGGACTCCTCAGGGCTCAAGAAAAATTGGAGAAAGGGATTGTTTTACGTCTGAGCGGCACTTTTTGCACACCATGGGCTAAATGGCCAGGTCACAAATACCCCAAGTCACGGGACCACGACTTAACGTCCCATCCAACGGATGGCGGCTTTTCCAAGCCCTTCAGTGCCCCCCCCTACTGACAGTGAGTAGGGCGGGGAATTTTGTGGAGATAAATCTCAACGCTAACCCAGCTGGAAAAAGGGAACCCACTGGACAGCTGTTAGGAGACAGACGGAAGCCTCCTGTCAAGATCATCCAGCGTGTTCTTTAACGTGCACAAGGTATGAGTCTTCTGCACAAGGGACCATAATTAAACATCCCATCTGACAAACGCCGGGCTTTCTAAGCCTATCGGAGTCCCCTATCGCATCGATGGCATAGCGTATAATAGAGGAGAAAATGTTAGCCCAGACTTAATGGAGACTCGAACCATAAAATTTCAAGTTATGAGTCAGGTGTTGTCTCTTGATTGAGCCAAACCCTACTTCCATTCGTTCGAGTTAGATTGAAATTTCCTGGGGTGTGCCCAAATAAATGTCATTACTCATAGTATTTTTTATAAAATGCTTGTTACTGCAGAATTATTTCTAAATACTCGAACAAATATCCTTGTTAAACCACAATCGCTAATGCAGCAGAATATATTTCATGACACTTAAATTTCAAAACACTATTTACTTTAACTTTTCGAACACTGTGTACAGAAATAGGAGTTCGTTTATATTCAGCTATGATGTACAGTCGCTCAAAAAAGTATCCGAACGCTATGGCTGATTACAGAATTCAGAAAAAATATCTGGCGACGATTTGTTCAGAAATTAGTGATCTGGCAACCCTCGTGTCACGTGACACGAAGGTTGACAGATCACTAATTTCTAAAAAAATCGTTGCCAGATATTTTTTCTGAATTCTGTAATCAACCATGGTGTTCGGATACTTTTTTGAGCGACTGTAGGTGGTCATATTATTTTGATACTAGATCGTGTGGGCTCACTCACAGAAATATTGAGCGTGTGCAGTTACCGTTCACAGTAAACTGGAGCGTGTGCAGTAACTGCACACGCTCCAGTTTGCTGTGAACGGTAACTGGAGCGTGTACAGTTGCTGTACACGCTCTAGATATTTTTACTGAATTCTGTAATCACGTGACACGAAGGTTGCCAGATCACTAATTTCTGAAAAAATCGCTGCCAGATATTTTTTCTGAATTCTGTAATCAACCATAGTGTTCGGATATTTCTTTGAGCGACTGTACAGACAACAGAGTGCAAAAAGACTTCCGCTCCCATTAACTGCTTTTTATTGCTAAATATTCCGAAATAATGTAAAAATTAAATAATGTATTAAACACTTCACACAAAAACATTCTTTTTTTTTTCTAATGTAATAAATGTAACGAAGGCTGTTATATTGAAATTCTTTTTGCCAAATTTTGTTGTACAGAAAATTATTTTAGAAAATTACTGAAAAGATATTAAGCAGTATTATGCAAGTGAATATGGTATGTTCAGTCCTTTCAGTTGAGGAGGGTGGGGAGGGGGTCAGTCGGTAGCGCACTAGGATCGTAATCTGCTGTTACCAGGTTCGAGTCTCACTTGTGCCAGAGTTCCCATTTATCTCGGTTAACCACCCTACCGTCGAGCAGAAAGGGGACACCGATTGGCTTGGAAAGACCGCCATCTGTCGGGGGGTGGCTCGTCGGTAGTGCGCCATGCTGGGTCAGCGTTGAGATTTATCTCCGCAATATTCCCCGCCCTGCCCACGGTCAGTAGGGGACACCGATGGGCTTGGATAGGCCGCCGTCCGTCGGATGGAAGGTTAAGCCGTGGCTCCGTGTGCGGGAGAGCCATACCCTGTGCACGTTAAAGAACACGCAGGATGGCCTTGACGGGAGGCTACCATCTGTCTCCCAACAGCTGTTCCAATGGGTCCCCTCCCCCAACCTTCTCTGAGCCTTCGGGGTCCATGTGACCTGGCCGTTTAGCCCATGGTGTGCAAAAAAGTGCCGCTCAGAGGTAAAACAACCCAAACCCAGTCATCTGTCGGATGGGATGTAAAACCGTGGTCCCGTGTGCGGGAGAGTCGTAGCCTCTGCACGTTAAAGAATGGATGAATGGCCTTGACGAGAGGCTACCATCTGTCTTCTAACAGCGGTCCAGGGGTTCTCTTCCCCCAACCTTCCCTGAGCCTCTTGGGATCTTTGTGATCTGGCCATTCAGCCCATTGTGTACAAAAATAGTCCCTCTCAGAGAAAAAACAACCCAACTTTTTTTTCTGTTCCGAAAATATTATTCCTTCTCTTCTTTTTTCCCCTGAAACGTTTCGTTGTGTGGGATTATATCCCGTTTCCTTTCATTACGTTGACGTGTGTACTGCTTGGAACATGTCGTCTTGCTCGCTCTCATTTTTGGCACCCACGTCACCTTGTAAACACCCTGGAGCCAACAACCGTGTGTGAAAGTTTAGACGGACCCCGTGAACTTTTCGGGAGCTCTGATTTACGGTACCACCGGCCGAGTGACAGCTCCACCGTTTCCCTCGCCACAAGTAACGCCAGGAGAGCTAAGTTTGGGAAGCGGCGCATCTTGTTAGCCCAGCGTCGTGTCAATTAGACAGACTTGAGAAACAATCTATTGCGCTTTCCAAGGCGTCGGCCTCATAAACTATTTACACCGAACAAGACTCGCTCGTCGAAAAGTTTGCTTGAGTTCTGTCTGGAGACACTTCTGTCGGAAAACCTGGGACACACTAACGAGAATTCATAATTTAATTTCGGACGCAATGTCTTCAGGTTTGGATGGTTAACGAGTGTGTTGCGGTAAACCGTGTAATTACCTGTGCTTAACGCCTCTCATTAAGGTAATTACGAACGACGCGGTAACAATACTGGTATTTGGTACACTTCGACCCATTTCATGGTTGGAGTGAGAAGTGACTGCTTTCTTTGGAATTACGAATCGAGATTTTCGCCATTTGCGTTATGGGAAGTCTCAAACTGAAATTTGCTTCCTTGTTATCAACGGCGAAAAACGACAAAGATCTGAAATCTTTGTAGTGGAAAGTGTTTGAAGGGAACTGATGACGTGTTGTACATCGCGAATGCAGTGTTGTGGTTCGACTAAATTTAATCAGTGATTGCTTAGACTTTGGTGAAGCACATGTGGAAAGGAATTGAGACAATTAGACTGAGAAGTTGAGCGTCGGCGATCCTCATAGATCATTGGTTGATTGAGTTATCAATCACTTCTCATTTACTAAGGGATCGCCAAGAATCTTTGATCTGCGAGTTCAGGCCCGGATCTGAAATATATATATATGTGTGTAAATAAAGGTCCAAGAGACTGGATTAATGCAGAAAAATATACAAGAAGTGACCAAAAGACTGGATCGAGCCAGAAAAAATAAAAAGGAGGTGGTTGATAGATTGGGCCGAACCATAAAAATATAGGTGGGGGGAAGAGGGCAAAAGACTGGCTCGAGACACAAAAATGTAAAGGAGGTGGATAAGAGAAAAGTTCGATCAAGAAAAATTTATAAAGGGGATGTCCAAGAGACTGTATAGAACCAAAAAATACAAAGGGGGTGAAGGTAGCCAAGAGATTGGATCGAGCCATAAAAATGTAGGTGGGGGAGAGAGGGCAAAATACTGCCTCGAGACAAAAATAAAAAAGTTGTGGCCAAGGGACTGGATCGAGCCATAAAAATGTAAAGGAGATGGATAAGAGAAAAGATCGATCCAGAAAAATTTATAAAGGGGATATCCAAGAGACTGTATCATCATCATCATCATCATCCTCAAGCAGCCATGGGCTACGGAGGTCCAACCAGACCGTGCAATTTAGTTCTCCAAGCAAGTCTATCCTGAGCCACATCTACTGCAGCAGGCCACTGCACACCAATTCTAACAAGGTCCTGTTTGACATTGTCTGCCCACCGCATCCTAGGTCTCCCCTTCTTTCTGAGGCCTTTAGGCACACTGTTCATAACCCTATTCGCCAATCTATAATTATTCATACGGGCAACATGGCCAAACCAACGGAGTCTCTCTCTGCACAATATGCTGCTTAAAGGAGGTTGCAAACTCCTTTTCCTAATCTCATCATTAGTTACAAAGTTGAACCACCTAATGCCCAAGATACTGTGTAAGCATCTGGAATCAAAAGCATCTAGTTTCCTGTTATCTTGTTTACAAAGTGTCCAAGTTTCACTACCATAACTAACCCTAGAAAGAACCAAACTATTATACAGTCTAATTTTAGTCTTTAGGTGTATACGCCTATTTCTCCACACTCTCCATAGATTCTTAAAAGTCCCAGCAGCAATCCCTATTCGTCTGTTAATCTCATGCCGCACATCACCATTATCTGTTACATACCTCCCAAGATAATTAAACTGTGACACCTGCTCAAGACTGCAACCATTCAGATTAACTGAATCACAGCCTGCCTGACCAATTTTCATCACTTTAGTTTTCTCTCTGTTTATAACCAAACCTACTCTAATACCAGTCTCATCAACAGCTCGAATGAAAGAGTTCATCTCATCAACATCATTTGCCAGAAGGGCTAAATCATCAGCATAATCTAAATCAGAAATTTTCCTATCTCCAGCCCATTTAAGGCCAAAATCTTTCCCTTGAAGTGAATTTCGCATAACATAATCAATAACCAAGCTAAAGAGAAAAGGAGACAAAATGCACCCTTGTCGAACACCAGAAGTAATGCTAAACCAATTGCTACAAGCCTTACCAACTCTCACACACGACTCAGTGTTATTATAGAGAGCTTTCATAATGTTAACTAACTTGTCTGGTATACCATATGATCTCACAATCAACCACAAATTATGACGATCAACAGAGTCGAAAGCCTTTTTGAAATCAACAAAGCTAGCAACCAAAGGTTTCTGAAACTCTAAACATTTCTCAAGAATCTGCCTAAGTGAAAATATCTGATCTACACATCCCCTACCACTTCTGAATCCACATTGCTCATCACGCAATTGCCTGTCAACCAGATTCTTAATTCTATTAAGAACAATCATGGAAAGAACTTTACCTGGAACAGAGAGTAGGCTGATACCCCTATAGTTATCACAAGAACTGCGATCACCTTTTTTGAAAATAGGGATAACAATAGCTCTGGTAAAATCCTTAGGAACCATGCCTTTATCATAAAAGAGATTCAGAATTTCAGTCATCCAAGTGGTAACCGAAACATTCCCAGCTCTAAGCATTTCCGTAGTAATTTCATCTACCCCTGGGGATTTATGAAGTTTAAGTTTAGAAACAGCCAAACTAACTTCAGATTGTGTTATAGGGCCAACATTAAAGCCACCAATGCATCTATCATCATTGCAAACAATGGGAGTAGAACTAACTACATTGTTTAGAACATCACTGAAATGCTCAGCCCACCTAGCCATGACAGAATCCTCCCCTTCTATAACCTTACCTTGTTTATCCTTCAATCCTTGTATGCCTGTCCGTTTTCTACCACACAAAACATTAACTATCTGGTACAGCTCTCTGCTGTTGTGCTGTCTAACTGCTTCCTCGGCTTTGTCAGCCAAACCATCAAGCCAAAAATTTTTATCAGCAGCTAACTGATCCTTTACAAGTTTATTAAGGTCTCTGTAATGCTTTCTATTAGGACTAGTAGGGTATTGATTAAGGGCATTCCTGCAGTTCTTTCTTTCCGAAATAAGCTCAAGTGCCTCATCACTCAGATAATTCTGCCTCTTCTGCTCCTTTTTTCCTAAAAGAGTACTGTTAGTGTCCAAAAAAGCCTGTTTAAAATGATCCCATTCTTCCTCAACTTCAGTAGTAAGCAAACCATGACTGTCATAATGACTAAGTAACCTATCATGGTAAGCTTTGGCTATAACTGGATCTTTCAGAACTTCAGTATTAAAAGTAAATTTTTTAACCCTAGCACAACACTTTTTAAGTTTAAGTTGCAACACACTTTTAACAAGGTAATGGTCAGATCCAATTTCAGCTAGAACCAAAAAAATACAAAGGGCACCCCCTTTGTATTTTTTTGGGTGGCCAAGGGTGGCCAAGAGATTGGATCGAGTCATAAAAATATAAAGGAGATGAATATGAGACTGGATCGAGCAAGAAAAATATAAAAGAGCTGGATAAGAGACTGGATCGAGCCAAGAAAATGTAAAGGAAGTGGATAAAGAAATGGATCGAGGCAGAAAATATAAAGGAAGTGGATAAAGAAATGGATCGAGGCAGAAAATATAAAGGAAGTGGATAAAGAAATGGATCGAGGCAGAAAATATAAAGGAAGTGGATAAAGAAATGGATCGAGGCAGAAAATATAAAGGAAGTGGATAAAGAAATGGATCGAGGCAGAAAATATAAAGGAAGTGGATAAAGAAATGGATCGAGGCAGAAACATATAAAGAAGATTGCCAAGAGACTGGATAGAACCAGAAAAATATAAAGGGAAGAAAAGAAGAGGAGCTCGGGATGAAGGCCTGGAACACTCGAACTTCATGACTTGTACCACAGCTGACTTCAATGATTCGCAGTCCAGCATTCTCAGAGATTATTGAATTTCATGCTCGGTAACAACATCAATAAACTACTTCTTGGCCAAGCTATACTGAATATCTGGAGGACAGTTACTACAGGCTAATCTAACCAGGCGTTTAATATCGCTTGATAATTCTTGAAGAGTGTGGCCACTCTTCTGTATTCGCTGTCTGAAGTAAGTTAGATAATATTGCTTCAAATAACATCCCAAATCTGAACTCTAAAGCAGACACTAAACTAACTGTGATAATCAAGCCGATTTTATTCTCGAATAGTCTGCAAAACCTCTGCAGCAGAATTTCTTAGTGAAGCTGCTAGGAAACTGGCCTTGTTGAAATCATTCCACCCATTGGGTCCAGCGATAATTTCGAATTGGGTTTGAAGACGATTGACCCTCATAAGTGGAAGATTTGGTTGTGCTTTTTATAACAGATGTATGCACAATACTATTACAAATGGAACAAGAAAACAACTCTATCCTAACAGCTTGAATCTGACATTCACATTCTATCTTAATGCCATCAATTTGATGTTCGCAATCTTTTATATCACTATGGATCCGATGTTCGCAATTTATCTCAACGCTTTCTATCTTTTCATTAAAGTCATAAGTGATTGATTGATGTCACTTTTTCACCATAAATTTCGTTCCTTAAATACTTATATTGCCTGTTAAGATCAACTCTTAAGATATCTCACTGATCTTACTGCTTTGAGTGGGGCGGGGGTGGCTCAGTCGGTAGCGCGCCAGGCTCGTAATCTGCAGTTCCCAGGTTCGAGTCCCAGCTGGGTCAGCGTTGAGATTTATCTCCGCAAAATTCCCTGCCCACGGTCAGTAGGGGACACCGATGGGCTTGGAAAGGACGCCGTCCGTCGGATGGGACGTTAAGCCGTGGCCCCGTGTGCGGGAGAGCCATACCATGTGCACGTTAAAGAACACGCTGGATGGCCTTGACGGGAGGCTTCCATCTGTCTCCCAACAGCTGTTCCAGTGGGTCCCCTCCCCCAACATTCTCTGAGCCTTCGGGGTCCTTGTGACCTGGCCATTTAGCCCATTGTGTGCAAAAAAAGTGCCGCTCAGAGGTAAAACAACCTAACCAATAAACGCAATCTCAGACGACACCAGCACAATGTGCACAAGTAAAGCCACTCAAACTATGTCTCTAAAACTGTTTTCAAACTTAACTGTCTGTTTTATTTCAAACATGATGTATTACCACAATAACTGCCGTATCTCGTAATACAATAACCACACTTTCAATGGCTGCACGTGAACACGTTTTAGTATGATTCCTTATTTTTTTTTAATATTAATTAATATGTTCAACGCTCGAAGAACTGTTCTAAATTTGAACCTAATATTTTTTATGTTGTTTATAAACTTAGTGTATTAAAATGCTATTTATGGGCGTGGACACTCATTTTTTTCAGAAGGTCAAACAAATTAACGTTTCAAGATAGAAATCTTTACGTCGAGCCTTTCATTAATGAGAGCATTTGCGAAAACAGAAATCAGGCACACTTCAGGGCACAATACAACTGAGGTTGCCCGAAAACAAAATGAAAAAAAAAAGAAGTTTATTATTGCAAATTTATGTAAAAAAATATTTTTTCATATCAGAAATAAAAAGAAATGATATGTTTCCAAAAACAAACTCCCCCCCCCCCCAAGATTTGCATTTCATTAAAAAGACATTAATGTTTGGTCCGTGGCCGAGTGGTTAGCACACACTTGGCTAGTGATCTAAGGGACCTGGGTTCGAGCCCCGGGTAAGTCATGGATGTGTGTGTTGTTTTTCTGCTGAGGTCCTGCCATCCTCTCAGACCTTCTACTTTGGCATATAAACTGACAGGCTCCTGTCAGACCTCTGTGGCAAGCAGCTGCTTGAGGGGGTATTTATTATTATTTATTATTTACACTCGATCTTCGACATATGTTGATTTTAGATCAATTTTTACAAGGAGGGGAAACTGCACACTTTTTCCCCTCCCCTGGCAACACCCATGGCTGTTTAACAGATTGAAAGAAATTTTCGTCGTAAGTATATTGCTCAGTATTTTCCTTCAACTGAATATTTAACGAAACTATGAAAAAAAAAAAAGCAGGCAGTATAATAGTCCAATCTTGATTCGAAAGATGCTTTCTAAGCTTATTGTCAGTTCTTATGGCCAGAAGAGTCTGCATTCAGTAAACAACCAGGAGCTTCCTATTTCCGTTATTTCGTTTTCGCTAATGAGCTACCGACCCTCCCCCCTCCCCCCCAACCACCACTGCCCTCACCCTTTCCCATTCACCTCCACCCGCCACGCGACCATTCCTTATTCCCCGAAGTCCAACAGACATGTCTGTGGTTGCTTATTATGTGTTTTTGGTCTGGCAACGCGACTAATTCCCGCCCACGACTCCATGCTGTCTCTTAGAATCCGACCCGGGAGAGAAATCAAATTTCGGTCGTTGGCCCTTCCTCGGCCACAAGGGACTCGAACGGCCGTTCTATTTGGACGAACCGTTAATGCCAATCGCTCTCAAGGTCGCTACGGTTATAGCTCGCTCACGTGATTACAGTTAGAGGAAGTTTCATTTTCCCGACAATTGGATTGCGTTAGATCATTTATTTCCGTGGACCAGCTTGTTGTTTTCTCTTGTGGCACGTTTATGGCATTCAGACCATAAAAACGTTTAATGGATGAAAGCATTTCATTACTTAATTTTGGGCTTGTTGACTATCGTTTAAAAGTAAAACAGCCTAATTTTATTGACCATCAGAAGGCGGGGTTAACGCATTCGATAGCGCATCAAGCTTGTAATTTTCAATTCCCAGGTTCCATTCTCCAGCGTTCAGATTTATTTCTGCTAAACTCCCACCTTGCCAGAAAGGGATACAAAAAAAGGCCGCCGTCCTTCGAATGGTACGTTAAGCCATGGCTTTGTGTTGGGAGAGCCATATCCTGCACGTTAAAGAACACGCTGGATGGGCTTGATGGGAGGCTGCCTATGTCTCCTAACAGCTCTCCAGTGAGTTCGCTTCCCCAACCTTCACTGAACCCTCGGAGTCTTTGTGACCTGGCTATTTAGCCCATTGTGTGCAAAAAAAGTGCCGCTCAGAGGTAAAACAACCCAACCCTTCCCCCAACCTTCACTGAACCCTCGGAGTCTTTGTGACCTGGCCATTTAGCCCATTGTGTGCAAAAAAGTGCTGCTCAGAGGTGAAACAACCCAACCCTTCCCCCAACCTTCACTGAACCCTCGGAGTCTTTGTGACCTGGCCATTTAGCCCATTGTGTGCAAAAAAGTGCTGCTCAGAGGTGAAACAACCCAACCCTTCCCCCAACCTTCACTGAACCCTCGGAGTCTTTGTGACCTGGCCATTTAGCCCATTGTGTGCAAAATAAGTGCCGCTCAGAGGTAAAACAACCCAACCCTTTCCCCAACCTTCACTGAACCCTCGGAGTCCTTGTGACCTGGCCATTTAGCCCATTGTGTGCAAAAAAGTGCCGCTCAGTGATAAAATAACCAACCCAACCCTTTCCCCCAACGTTCTCTGAGCCCTCAGGGTCTTTGTCACTTGTTGAATCGACATTAGACAACAAAAGTGCCCCTCAGAAATAAACAGCCCAATCCAATTAGCCTTCAACACTGAAATGTTGTGTTCAGCCTGTGCATGTGTTTAATAAAGACTGGAAAAATTCCTTTTTAAATCCTCGAGTCCGTTAATATCTTCGCAACAATCTTTGGTATATTCCATTAATAACATTTTGCAAAACATATTCAATATTAGCTTTATTGCAAGTTCGCCAGACCTTTAGGAAACCCACATTTTCCTTGTCAGTTTCTAGTTATCGCAATACATATCTTATTTATAGGCACATGCAATCATCACCATAACATATAATAGCTGCAATTCCGGACAGAGGGAGGACATGAGGGACATCATCGGTGCAGAAATACTCGGTTCCCTGTGGTTCAACACGTACTTGAGCGATCGGTCCCAAATTTGGTGTGGTAGTACTTAGGTGAAACTGTGTTGGGTTAAGAGATCGAGTTCCGAGCTGCCGAGGGTCGGGAGTAAACCGTCTGAAAGGGTTCTAAATTCTTAAGGGTGCTGCGGTCGCCTTCCTTGTGATCACTAGCGAAAACGGTTGTGAATTGAGTAGTTCGTTAGTGGTGAAAAGTTATGAATGAAGTTATCGATGGAAAAAGTTACCAAAGTGGTAACAAAATAAGTTTCCCTATTCTGCAGTCTTTGGAGTAGTGATGAATGGATTGTGGATTGTTTTACCTCTGAGCAGCACTTTTTTGCACACCATGGGCTAAATGGCCAGGTCACATGGACCCCGAAGGCTCAGAGAAGATTGGGGGAGGGGTTGGGTTGTTGTTTTACCTCTGAGCGGCACTTTTTTGCACACCATGGGCTAAATGGTAAGGTCACATGGACCCCGAAGGCTCAGAGAAGGTTGGGGGAGGGGACCCACTGGAACAGCTGTTGGGAGACAGATGGTAGCCTCCCGTCAAGGCCATCCAGCGTGTTCTTTAACGTGCACAGGGTATGGCTCTCCCGCACACGGGGCCACGGTTTAACGTCCCATCCGACGGACGGCGGCCTTTCCAAGCCCATCGGTGTCCCCTACTAACCGTGGGCAGGGCGGGGAATTGGGGGAGGGGACCGACTGGAACAGTTGTTAGGTGACAGATGGTAGCCTCCCATCAAGGCCATCCAGCATGTTCTTTAACGTGCACAGGGTATGGCTCTCCCTCACACGGAGCCACGACTTAACGTCCCATCCGACGGACGGCAGCTTTTCAAGCCCATCGGTGTCCACTGCTGATCGTGGGCAGGGTGGGGAATTTTGTGGAGATAAATCTCAACGCTGACCCAGCTGGGACTCGAACCTGGGAACTACAGATTATGAGTCTGGCGCACTACCGACTGAGCCATCCCCGCCCCGTGTGACGAATGGAGATAGGGCAGGAAAAATTGGTAGGTAGCTTAACGAGAACATGGGTTGGGTTGTTTTACCTATGAGGGGCACTTTTTTGCACACAATGGGCTAAATGGCCAGGTCACAAAGACCCCGAATCCTCCTGTCAAGGCTATCCAGTGTATTCTTTAACATTCATAGGGTATGGCTCTCCCACACACGGATTAGACATCGAAGGATTAGAATCGACATTAGACATCTAAGGCTGCAGAGAACTCAACGTCAGTTCGCCTCCCTCCTCATCGTCTGAATCGAAGGAAAAATTCTTTTGCAGGTTCGGAAACGGGAAGGCCTTCGCCGTGCAGAACTGGTCGAGAGCAGATTGTATATTCGGGTACGCTATCGTCCACTTCTTTTTCCTTTTGATGCCTCCAGAAACAGGTGGAACCATGCAGAAGTAGCAGTCATTTGTGTGATTGCTTGGCGCTCTCCAAACCATAGGAACAGCAAATGGCATTGCCACTTTTTCGCCTTTCAGCCACTTCGGAAGATTTCTTTCGCACGTACTGCAGCATATGTGTGGGGGTCGGCTGTCCCATTCACATAAGACCTTGTCCTGATCCCCGATCTTGCATCCAAAATGAAACTCATACACCGCTTTCACTCTTGGAGTGATGGCCCTTTTCTGGCTTGCAACGTCATTTCCCCACAAATGTAACAAAATGTATCTGCACTATTAACACAGTTAAGAGGCATCCCTACTGCTGGATTAAAACTGCAAGGATCACTTATGTTGTACTTATGACTCAGGGGTAAATGGGAGTCGCTCAAAAGATTTGCTCACCCTACGAGACGTCGCTTATAACTAACGATTGCATCATCTTTTTCCCGCGATCGTAAAGCCGCGATGTCATGACTCAACTAAATTGCATCAGACAATGATGCAATACCTCCGGGGGTTTTGTGCATGGCGGGCTGATGCAATACAACGCAATATATTGCAACCTGGAGTTTAAAATACAGCGTTGGGAAATGGTTATCTATGTACTCAATGCGGACTGAGTCGTTTATACATGACCATCCCTATCAGCAAATTTTATTGTCATTTTCGTATTAAGCATAGGGGCGGGGGTGGCTCAGTCGGTAGCGGGCCAGGCTCGTAATCTGTAGTTCCCAGGTTCGAGTCCCAGCTGGGTCAGCGTTGTGATTTATCTCCGCAAAATTCCCCGCCCTGCCCACGGTCAGTAGGGGACACCGATGGGCTTGGAAAGGCCGCCGTCCGTCGGATGTGACGTTAAGCCGTGGCTCCGTGTGCGGGAGAGCCATACCCTGTGCACGTTAAAGAACACTCTGGATGGCCTTGACGGGAGACTACCATCTGTCTCCCAACAGCTGTTCCAGTGGGTCCCCTCCCCCAACCTTCTCTGAGCCTTTGGGGTCCATGTGACCTGGCCATTTAGCCCATGGTGTGCAAAAAAGTGCAGCTCAGAGGTAAAACAACCCAACCTAAACAACGCATTAAGCACTTCGAAATTAATAAAGATTGGCTATTTTCATTTCAAAGCTTTTTTGTGTGTTGTTCAATGAAATTGGAGAGCGAAGTCGGTGCGATGCTTTCAGTCATGCATTGACAATTTCTGCACCTTATGGATCTTGTACACCCACACAGGTACCATTGCACAACACACCATAGCATTTTGCGGACCATTGCCCATGGAAGGTCCAACTGTTGTGACATGTCTCTGGTACTGCTGACTGACCGCATGTCACTGCTGTCATGGCAACCGTCACGTCATCCATCACACCTTCTGCAATGGTCGGCAGTCCTCTTCCTGATGCCACTCCCAACTGAGTTGTTGCCTCAAACGTTGCCCAACTGAGTTGTTGCCTCAAAACATATTCCTTAATGCGAGCCTTAGCGCCACTGAAGTCTGGAGCCCACTCCACAAACTTTTCAGACACCCATACTCTCGTAGTGCGGTATTTGCGTTGATTTACCTTTAAGCGGCACTTTTTTGCACAAAATGGGCTAAACGGCCAAGTCACAAGAACCCGAGGCTCAGAGAAAGATGGGGAGGGGACCCACTGGAACAGCTATTGGGAGACAGATTTTAGCCTTCCATCAAGACCATCCAGCGCGTTTTTAACGCGCACTGGGTATGACTCTCCCGTACACGGAGCCACGGCTTAACGTCCCATCCGACGGTTGGGTTGTTTTACCTCTGAGCGGCACTTTTTTTTTGCACACCATGGGCTAAATGGCCAGGTCACATGGACCCCGAAGACTCAAAGAAGGTTGGGGGAAGGGGTCCACTGGAACAGCTGTTGGGAGACAGATGGTAGCTTCCCATCAAGGCCATCCAGCGTGTTCTTTAACGTGCACAAGATATGGCTCTCCCACACACGGGGCCACGGTTTTACGTACCATCCTAGGGACGGCGGCCTTTCCAAGCCCATCGGTGTCCCCTACTGATCGTGAGCAAAGCGAGGAATTTTGCGGAGATAAATCTCAACGCTGACCCAGCTGGGATTCGAACCTGGGAACTACAGATTACGAGCCTGGCGCGCTACCGACTGAACCACTCCCGCCCCCCCATCTGACGGACATTGGTCTTTTCAAGCCCATCGGTGTCTCCTACTGACCATGGACAGGGTGGGAGAGTTTTGTGGAGAAAATTCTCAACGCTAACCCAGCTGGAACTCGAACTTGAGAACTGCTGATTACGAGCCTACGACGCTACCGACTGAGCCACCCCGACTCGCATTTGCCTTGCGATAATTTTAGTAGAATCACTTGATTAATAACGCACGTTCCATCTTCGTGAGAGCCATATAGCCTATTGTTTGCAGTGTGGGCCACAGAGTAGGGAGGCTACAGAGTGTCCACTCACGTGAATTTCATTCTTCAATAGCGCCACACGCGTTTTAGCTCATCATACGCAAAAAAAGTGCCACTCAGAGGTAAAACAACCCAATCCTTCCCACTTCTCTTCAACTTCTATGGGTTCTTTATGGGGTTTGCCTTTGGGGTCTTTGTGACCTGACCATTTAGCCCATTGTGTGCAGAGCAGTGTCTCACACATAGACAAATATATGTGCCTCCCAGAAGTAAAACAACTGGACCTAAATTTTCTGCTTTATCTATCACTTTGTGTTCAACTATCGCTTTTTTCCACTGATTATTTTCCATTGACAATACCCATTATAAACACGAGTACTAAGAGATGAATAACCGAAAAGATTCTATCTCATATAAAAAAAAAGTGTAAAGCAATACAAATGCCTTACTCCTTCACACATTAGGGGCGGGGGTGGCTCAGTCGGTAGCGAGCCAGGCTCGTAATCTGTAGTTCCCAGGTTCGAGTCCCAGCTGGGTCAGCGTTGAGATTTATCTCCGCAAAATTCCCCGTCCTGCACACGGTCAGTAGGGGACACCGATGGGTTTGGAAAGGCCGCCGTCCGTCGGATGGGACGTTAAGCCATGGCACCGTGTGCGGGAGAGCCATACCCTGTGCACGTTAAAGAACACGCTGGATGGCCTTGACGGGAGGCTACCATCTGTCTCCCAACAGCTGTTCCAGTGGGTTTCCTCCCCCAACCTTCTCTGAGCCTTCGGGGTCCTTGTGACCTGGCCATTTAGCCCATGGTGTGCAAAAAGGTGCCGCTCAGAGGTAAAACAATCCAACTCTATTTATTTATTAGCCTCTTCTATCCGGTAAAATATAACCGAATTTCTACTGAAATGAGTTATCTTTTTCGCAATATGCTTCTCCCTACAGCAAGAGCATTAGCTTCTTTGAGATCTTTTCGTCTTATTGAATTCAGAAATCGATTTTTTGGATGGGAGTTATTAAGTTTACATTTTGCGCTTTCAAAATACGAGTACCTTTCTTTAAAAAACAGAAAAAGTTATGGAAAGGTGAATAACCGCAATGTTGGTTTAGTACACCCGGTCCAATTTCCTCTCAATCTATCGAATGTCTGTCAGTTTCTTTCTTTCTGAAAGAGAGAGACACTCACTTCCGGTGGGGTGAAACTTCTAGAAGTTTAGTTTGCGACGATGAAGTAAGGGGGAGTTGTAGGACAAAGTAGCTCTGTGTGTGTATATTAAAAAAATTTTAAAAAATGGAAAACAAAACATTTTAACATAAATGTATAAAGTGTCTAGACATAAAAGAGAATTTCTTAGTTTGACAACCAAATTTGAAATTTAATATTTTGAATAATAAACTTTTTTAGAGGAACGAGACTGGAATTAAATTAATCGTCTAAATCGAGACTATCTATTGGGGGGCGGGGATGGCTCAGTCGGTAGCGCGCCAGGTTCGTAATCTGCAATTCCCAGGTTCGAGTCCCAGCTGGGTCAGCGTTGAGATTTATCTTCGCCAAATGCCCACTTTGCCATCTATGGCTAAGTGAGAGTTTAGCTGATTAACATCCTATGGACTATTGCCCTTTGCAAGGCCCACAGGGGCTTAATGTCCCGTCCGTCGGATGAGATGTTAATCCGTGGCCCGTGTGCAGAAGAGCAATACCCAGTGCACATTAAAGAAACGCTGGATTGCCTTGATGGGGAGGCTTCTATCTGTCTCCTAACAGCTATCCAGTGAGTCCCCTTCCTCCAGTCCTTCTCTGAGGCTTTAAGGGTCCTTGTGACCTGGACATTTAGCCCATTGTGTGTAAAATAAAATATTGCCGCTCAGAGATAAAAGAACCCAATCCTAAACAGCTTACTTAACAAGCAGTTGTGAAAAAGTCCAAAGAATGCAAATAAATTATAGTCATCCGAAGTACGTCTTTATCCTCATCCTACACCTATCAGAAACATCAAACTGCATATTATCTTCCACTTTCTTTGCAGCTCAAGAAACAGAATTCTATTCTCTCTTGAAAAGCAAATGATGCACTTTTCCGGAATATCTGAATCCAATTTTAACGACTTAATGGATTATTTTTACCTCTGCCGCAGGGCCCGTAACGATCCTACGTTGCCTTGACATGATTGTAGATTATCTTTATCTTGCGACGGTTCCGCCGCCGCAAGATCAATAAGTGGCCGCAGAAAGACTTGATTGTCCCGCGGACCGCCCTACAGCAGCAACGGTCGCAGACAGGTGATTCCCGGGACTTCATTTACCAAGTCCATTACCTAATTGTTTTGTTACGGAATAAATAGAACGAGGCGAGAGAGACAAAGTCTGTCTCGTGCGTTTGTCTGGTCAGCTATTACTCTAATGTGCATCCCATAGAGTCAGGTACGAAGGAAAGAAGAAAAAGAGGACACTTAACCTCTGGTGTTCTCCTCCATTATAATGGTTCGTGCTAGAGGAAACAGCAGTTTCTCAATGACGGCGTCTTCGGAGACCTTTCTTATCTGTGCAGACAAAAGAGCAGTTGCTTTTAAAGCCACGAAAGCAGGCGACATGCTACAAAGTGTGAAACCGTGTTGTAAGGTTGGGTTGTTTTACCTCTGAGCGGCACTTTTTTGCACACCATGGGCTAAATGGTCAGGTCACATGGACCCCGAAGGCTCAGAGAAGGTTGGGGGAGGGGACCCATTGGAACAGCTGTTGGGAGACAGATGTTCCAGTCAAGGCCATCCAGCGTGTTCTTTAACGTGCACAGGGTATGTCTCTCCCACACACGGGGACACGGCTTAACGTCCCATCCGACTGACGGCGGTCTTTCCAAGCCCATCGGTATCCCCTACTGACCGTGGGCAGGGCGGGGAATTTTTGCGGAGATAAATCTTAACGCTGACCCAGCTGGGACCCGAACCTGGGAACTACAGATTACGAGCCTGGCGCGCTACCGACTGAGCCACCCCCGCCCCATGTTGTAAGGTAATTTGACTCTTTTTGGTCAGAAAGAGAATGGACAAAAAAAAGTCTGCTTGTTTTATGTTTACAACTTTCGATGTAAATTTGCATAATGGGGATGTTGTGCTTAGAGTTCAGAGACATATCGGAAAGTGATAGGGGTGTTTTACCTCTGAGAATCACTATTTTTGCACATATTGGGCTAAATGATCAGCTCACAAGGACTCCGATGGATCAGAGGAGGTTGGAGGAAGGACACCCACTGAACAGCTTTTGGGAGGCAGATGGTTATCTCTGGTCAAGTCCATGCAGCGTATTCTTTGACATTCACAGGGCGTGGCTCTCTTGCACAAGGGGGTCACTACCCAATCCAACTTTTTTGTAAGGAGCCACACGACACTTTCCAAATCCAATAATTTGGGAAGGGCCGTGGCCACTTGTTGAGAAAGGGACCTTTCTCACAAAAGGCAGAACAAGAGTGAACGAAGATAAATATCAACGCTGAGCCTGGTGGGACTTGAACCTGGGAACTGCAGAATACGAGCTTGTCGCGCTAACAATTGAGCCACCCCTTTTTTTAGGGTGGTTTAAATGTGTAGTTCCACATGGATATCTAATATGCAAGTCGGATTAAGCAGTGTTGCTCAAACTCATCCTAATTATGTGCACTTTCTGCAGTCCAAAAATGTGATGTGCATTAATATAGGTACATTTTTGGAACTTCCCATTAAACAATTTATAAGTCCACATATTCAATCCAAAAAATTTGAGAAAAAAATTTCAACATTATCGAGTTTTTGCCTTAATCCCCAATTTGCCAACGTTGGGTTGTAATTTTATTGTTTGCAAGAATCACCAGGTTTAAAAAGTTGTTTGTTTGGAGTTTTATGACGGAAGGGCAACCAAGGTTACATTGCGCGAGTTTTTTAAGGTTACAAACCAGAGGTCGAAACATCTGTTTGTCTTCGTTTCGTTTCATTGAATAAGGTTTGTTCATAGAAATAAATACAGTCGCTCTAAAAAATATCCGAACACTATGGTGGATTACAGAATTCAGAAAAAATATCTGACAACGATATTTTTAGAAATTAGTTCAGAAAAAATATCTGGCAACCTTCGTGTCACGTGACACGAAGGTTGCCGTGATTTGGTTGCCACGTGACACGAAGATTGCCGTGATCTGGTTGCCACGTGACACGAAGGTTGCCGTGATTTGGTTGCCACGTGACACGAAGGTGCCGTGATCTGGTTGCCACGTGACACGAAGGTTGCCGTGATCTGGTTGCCACGTGACACGAAGGTTGCCGTGATCTGGTTGCCACGTGACACGAAGGTTGCCGTGATCTGGTTGCCACGTGACACGAAGGTTGCCGTGATCTGGTTACCACGTGACACGAAGGTTGCCAGTTCACTAATTTCTGAAAAAATCGTTGCCAGATATTTTTCTGAATTGTGTAATCAACCATAGTGTTCGGATACTTTTTGGAGCGACTATACATGCAAAACGACGTAGCAGAAATATTTTGAGAATTGGAAAATCTTCATAAAGCAATATCTTTCAAAACAGGATAGCGTCATCTGCTGTAAGAATTACGAAAAGTTCTTCAAACTTCGTTGTTAATATTGCATTACACTTTAATTCCGTCCTTTTCATTTATATAATTGGAGGCATATTTAACATGCGGGCATAATAAAGATTTTCAAAGGTCAGATGTTCAGGTCTATCGGATTTTCGAGGGGGGGGGGGGATTCCGGACTACCTGCTCTCTCCTTCTGGGTATGTCCGTGGTTCAGGTTGCTATAAAATGTTGTATTTGGGAAAATTATAATTTTTATTTTACGATTATATTTTTGTCAAATAACGTAAATGGTATGAGTCAATTATTTAAATTTGGAAATTTGGAGCTTAAAAGCAAAAGCTAAGAAAATCCTATATTCGAATCACTCTAGAATTTTTATTTATGGAAGAAAAAAATATTTTCCTTTAAATTTGCTCTATTTATGACCAAAGGAACAAGAATACAAATCAAAATTATTTGTTTACGATCATTTCACTTAAATTCAGCATGCAAATTATAATGTAACAAAAGTTGCAAAATATTCCGATATCTCAGAAAGCGTAGAATGGAATACAAAGGAAAAGACTTATAACTTATATGCTCTTGATCATCATAAAACATTAAGTTGGGTTGTTTTACCTCTGAGCGGCACTTTTTTGCACACCATGGGCTAAATGGCCAGGTCACATGGACCCCGAAGGCTCAGAGAAGGTTGGGGGAGGGGACCCACTGGGACAGCTGTTGGGAGACAGATGGTAGCCTCCCGTCAAGGCCATCCAGCGTGTTCTTTAACGTGCACAGAGTATGGCTCTCCCACACACGGGGCCACGGCTTAACGTCCCATCCGACAGACGGTGGCCTTTCCAAGCCCATCGGAAATACATTAAGCAAAAATCCTTGTTGTGTGTCACAGTATCTTCAGCATTATCGTATATACACTGGCGGAAATTGAAAAAAGAACACCATTAACAATTAAAGCGTAATATATGAGATTTATTTAGTAGAAACAATTCGTTGAGAAAGGACAGTGATCACACGTTTGAAGTGATTCAATGTTTATTTTACCTTTTAATGAATATTACATTTTACAGAAGGCACATTTTAATAAGGTGTTGAACTTCCTCGAGCAGCAATAGAAGCTTCCAATCTGGCATGCAATCGGTCGTACAAATGCTGGATATCCCACGGGGGGGATACCATTCCATGCGCTTTCAATTTGGACGTGTAATTCAGCGATGGACGTTGCCTGTTGTGATCCGCAGAGGAGTCTTTTTCCATCCAGTCGCAGACATGCTCGATTGGAGACAAGTCCGGAGAGTGTGCTCGCCAAGGGAGTTGGGATTACGCTCAAATATGGCAGGATGACCGGCTGTACGATGTCGCTGACGTACGTATTGCTCAGTGTACCTTGTACAAACATCAGACATGTATGAGAGTGATAGCTAATCGCTCCCCACATCATGATGGCCGGCGTGTGCCCTGTGTGTCACTGGCGGATGTACGATGGAAGAAGCCGCTCACCTTATCGCCTTCGGACGCGTAAACGACCATCAGACGCTCCTAAGCGAACCGGCTTCCATTACTGAAGACCACAGACTGCCATTCTTCCCTCCAATGAACTCGTTCTTGACACCATTGCAAACATGCTCGGCAGTAACGAGGTGACAGTGGTAACCGTGCCAGGGGCACGCGTGCCCGTAGTCCTGCTTCCAAAAGACGATTGTGTATCATTCTTGTAGACACCCTTGGTACGACAGAGGATCAATTTGTGACGCCGTAGCCGTCAGCTTTGCCACCACTGCCCTCCTGATACGCTGATCCTCTTGTGAATCCGTAACTTTGTGTTGCCCGGAACCATGTCTGCGAATGTGCGAATGCTCTTCTGACCATCGACGCCACCATCGTATCACTGCCAATACCTCTCGTCCAACACGGTGTGCAGTTTGACGAAAAGTCCAACCTGCTTCCCGAAGGCCCACTATACGACCTCGCTCAAACTCCGCTAACTGAACAAATGTTGCGCCGTGCTTGCATTGTCCAGACTCGGTAGCTTCTTCAATGAGCACTGAACAACACGACACAAGATGACTTAAGGACTAGGTATTTAAGGACTAGGTCGTCCTCAGTGACGTCATTTTTTCATCCAATGACTCAATCTTGGATCACGGTTTCTACTTCCCTTAACTATTAAAATATTATAATATGACATTCTGAAAGGAATTCCTTCTGGGTGTTCTTTTTTCAATTTCCGCCAGTGTAGTTTCTACTACACTGGTTTCCATAAATTAAGAAAAAGTCCTATGTTAAGTCAATGGGAAGCTAAGGTCAAAGCTCTATAACTTCTAAAATAAGTTTTTTTGTTTTAAAAAATGTGATTGCAGATAAAGATCGCATTCAGAAATATCAATATCTCGATTTTCAACAATATTCGGTCAGTATTTAATGAGTTATGGAAGTTTGAATATTTAACAATAGCAATGCCAGTCTTAAGGAATTTATACAAAATTGAAGAATAGTGAAAGAATTCTTTACACAAAGTTCTAAAATACAAACTTATTTTATTAAACACTTTGATCCAATACTTATTACTAAGTTTTAATTAACTTCCGAAGTCAATTTTTTGTGGCTAGCATTGTTATCGCTAAATATTCAAACTTCCATAACTCATTAAATACTGAACGAATATTGCCGAAAATCGAGATATTGATTTATTTGATTGAGATCTTTATCTGCAATCACATTTTTCAAACAAAAAAACTTACTTTAGAAGTTATATAGCTCTGACGTTAGCTTCCCATTGACTTAACATATGGATTTTCCTTAATTTATGGAAACCAGTGTGTATCCATAAATGGTACCAAATCCCAGACCATCCCCGTATACTAAAGACTGATCTACACTTTGCAAGCATTGCAAGGCCACAGACTTCTTCCTATGTTTGAAACAATTCTAAAAAAGTAATGTACATTATAAAGTACACAGAGTTTTATAGCAAGTGTTAAAAATAAAGCATGATTAAGGTCTATAGGTACTTATGCTAAGTTAAATAAGTAAGAAATATTTGTTTTATACCATTTCGCTCATTCCAGGAGTCGAAGGTAATCCTTTCCTTCCGTTCGTAAAGCTTCAACCAAGCCAATGGCTAACATCAGAGTCGACTTCTGCTGCTACTACTTCATTAAAGCGGCCAGCTAAATCCTACCTCATATTTCATCTTTTACTTCCATGAAAGCAATGATAGATTCCGCAGCCAACGAAAAGCGAAGGCCAGAGAGCAACCCTTGGAGTATGCCGATCACGTTCTTTCCGTCTCTCATGGCACTAGACGATGGCTGCTCACAGTAGACTGCAACTGAACGAAAGAAAGAACTCCAAACACGATTTCTTTTTTTCGTACTATCCACACGTCTACGAGGAACCTGGCTCTTCACTGGAAGATCTGCGAATCAGAAATATCAGCGAAAGGAATCATTTCTGTCACGACTTTGAAGCAAACTACTTGTGTTTGCGGAACGTTGCTCAGAAGGGATCTTTACTTGCTATGACATCCATTCGGCATGTTGAGCAGGAAGCGGCTACAACTCCCAGAGGCCACATTTCAGAGCCGCAAAAGTAAAATGATTTCTGAACTAGAATGATTTATGTTGTTCGCTTTATTTTATATTTTAGGTCTCTTTGATCGTTGCTTGAATATTGCTGAAAGTTTTAACGACAAATAGGAAGGGCGATTACATCACATTATTATCGGTTTAGTTGGCTTTTT
The DNA here is from genome assembly GCA_038380435.1 of Ryuthela nishihirai. Lineage (NCBI taxonomy): Eukaryota > Metazoa > Arthropoda > Arachnida > Araneae > Heptathelidae > Ryuthela > Ryuthela nishihirai. Next base: position 7,091,390 of record JAWZYU010000004.1, read on the forward strand.
TGGGTTGTTTTACCTCTGAGCGGCACTTTTTGCACACAATGGGCTAAATGGCCAGGTCACATGGACCCCGAAGTCTCAGAGAAAGTTGGGGGAGTGGACTCACTGGAACGGCTGTTGGGAACTGGAACGGCAGATGGTAGCCTCCCGTCAAGGCCATCCAGTGTGCTCTTTAATGTGCACAGGGTATGGCTCTCCCGCACACGAGCAACGGCTTAAAGTTCCATCCGACGGACGGTGGCATTTTCAAGCCCATCGGTGTCCCCTACTGACCGTGGGCAGAGCGGGGAATTTTGCGGAGATAAATCTCAACGCTGACCGAGCTGGGACTCGAACCAGGGAACTACAGATTACGAGCCTGGCGCGCTACCGACTAAGCTACCCCTGTTTAGTTGGCTGTTTGGGGTTTTGTGGAACAAGAGCAACTAGGGCTATGTTGCCCGAAACAAAATTATATACAAAGATAAACGTCATCGAATCCACAACTAAAATCAAAAATTAGAAGGATCGACTCTGGCGCATATGGGAATCCCATTTATTTTTTTTTAAAGAGAATGAAATTTTCCGTTTTCCTACTTTTTCACTCCATAAAAGTTTTAATCTGAGCTAATAGATGATAAGAAAAATGCAAAAAATAGCATTTTATTAGTAATTGTACAAAACAAAGTATTTGTCTTATGTTTTTTAAATTTAAAAAGTCGCCTTTCTCACTCACACCCTTATGAGAAAAATGGGTAGATTATTGCTCTCAGTGGAATATAACGCTGTCACACAGTTTTCAAATTTCTACAATAAACAGATCATTTGCAACATTCGACAAAAGTTTCGCCCTCTTCATGTTTAATGATCTCTATATATTTGAAAAATGCGAATTATAATATTTCATTAATATCAATCCACCTAAAAACAGTTTTCCAATCATCTCTTAAAGCAAAACAATTTCGTTTATCACCCACCCTGGGTCTAAGGGGTCAACTCATTTTCGCCAATGAAAAATTCATGACCTTCACATTCCACCACTAAAATTTCAGATTTCTAGCATAAATATATTGTTTATAATATTCGTTTCAAATTTTGGAATTTTCAACTTTTCCACCTTTAGAAGGTGCATTTATAGCATTTTGGAGATTCAGAAAGTTCAAATCATAATATTTCATCAATACCTATCCAACAGAAAAAGAATATTTATCTCTATATACAGAAAAGTTTGATATCTACAGATCGACACATACGACAAAGGGAAAGTATTATCTTAAATTATAAATTATCACGTTATTTTTTGAGTTGTTTTACTTCTGAGCGGCACTTTTTTGCACACTATGGGCTAAATGGCCAGGTCACAAGGATCCCGAAAGCTCAAAGAAGGTTGGGGGAGGGAACCCACTGGAACAGCTGTTGGGAGACAGATGGTAGCCTCCCATCAAGTCATTCAGCGTGTTCTTTAACGTGCAAAGGTATGGCTCTCCCGCACATGGAGCCACGGCTTAACGTCCCATCCGACGGACGGCTGCCTTTCCAAGCCCATCGGTGTCCCCTACTGACCGTGGGCAGGGCGGGGAATTTTGCGGAAATAAATCTCAACGTTGACCCAGCTGGGACTCGAACCTGGGAACTACAGATTACGAGCCTGGCGCGCAACCGACTGACCCCCCCCCCCCTTTCCTTTGAGAGAGGTTAAAACTGTTTTGTCAACAACGTTTGATTCCACACAGTGTTTTTTTTATCACCTTTATGTTCTACTAGCAGAACTGCCGGGAATTTCTCGGTCCTTAACGTATGTGACTCAGGGAAGTTAACGAAAATCACTTGAATAAATAAAATGTAACACTAGAATACTGGAACAGATAGTTTGGCGCCAGTGGGCAAGTGACTAGTGTTCATTACTCGTGTTATGATATTTACTCTATCTCATAAGCCATCAAAACAGTTATTTTAATTTTTTATCGTCGTTTTCATAAACTTCGAACTTTGTAGCAAGAATAAAAGCACCAATTCGGATATTAAAAAAATTCACGATAACTTCTCTGCCTCATCTCTCTTGTCGTTCCTGCGAAGTTCAGCGAATAATCTCTTTATCAGAGACAAGAATAATCAGGATGCTTTTAAGAAAGAAAAAAGTTTATAAATAGATAACAAAAGCGTAGAATGAAAATGAATGGGTTGGATTATTTTACCTCTGAGCGGCACATTTTTGAACACCATGGGCTAAATGGCCAGGTCACATGGACCCCGAAGGCTCAGAGAAGGTTGGGGGAGGGGACCCACTGGAACAGCTGTTGGGAGACAGATGGTAGCCTCCCGTCAAGGCCATCCAGCGTGTTCTTTAACGTGCACAGGGTATGGCTCTCCCGCACTCGGGGCCACGGCTTAACGTCCCATCCGACGGACGGCGGCCTATTCCAAGCCCATCGGTGTACCCTACTGACCGTGGGCAGGGCGGGGAACTCGATGGCTGGGACTCGAACCTGGGAACTACAGATTACGAACCTGGCGCGCTACCGACTGAGCCACCCCCGCCCCTGAAAATGAATGAAAGTATTCTTCCGATTGATACAAAATAATCACAAAGAAATATTTTTGCAGCGTTTGTTTAAACTTCTCTCAGAATCTTCTTCGCTGCGAATTGCGAGCTTGCACGCCAGTTTCTATCACAAAAACAAGAATTTTCTTTAATCAAACGTAGAAGCTTCTGGTTTCAGGTGCACGTTGTCATTTCGACATTGGTGCAAACACAGGCATAACACGTGAACTTGTACACATCCGTCAAGAATAATGCTGTCCGTTGAAGAAAAAAAAGCGATCTCCTTGGATTGATACTGTGTGCATGCAGAAGGGAAAGTGCGCTCACGTGAAACATTCTCCGTATCGTAACAAGGAGGAGACAAAATTAATCATTCTGATGAGGCCAGTGAGCAAATATTTGATCAACGGGTCGATTCACTTACACACGTGTGGACTGAAACTGCGACATCAAACAGGTGTATTACCAGAGGAACAAGGTCGCCGTGAGAGACGGGTACCTCAGTGCAATCTCATTTGGCTCTCTTCTACGTGGAGGCTAAAGAAGAAAAATATAGGTTGCACACCGGATTATATTCAGAAACGAGAATGCAAGCTACGTTTCAATTACGCATTGTTTCCAATTGGTCTTGTGGTTAGCGTACCTGACTTCGAGACCAGCGGGCATGTCCCTGTGTTTGTATGTTGTATGAGAAATCAGGACAAGCGCAATAGGGCTTCTAGGTTATCTCCGTCTTTTTGTGTAAGAGAATACCTTCTTCCCTTTTAAAAAAGAATAAATAAATAAATAACTCCAGCATATGAAGAATTTCTTGCATTCCAGTTTGTTTAAACTTCTTCAGAACATTTAATATTTTAATATAACTTGAATCAAATCCCTGTTCTTGTGTACTTATGTAAACATATTTTTCAAAATAGTATTGTGAAGTTTACGATTTGTTTCGAGAATATTGTGCAGTTTAGAATTTTTTAAGAACTTATTGCGAAAGTAAAGATTAATTCTTTTGAAACAGGTTATGATTTTTTAGTTTAAATATCGATTGAAAATTTAATCAAAGATATATTTTTTTTTCGTTTTCATAAAATCTTATTTCGAATCTGTAACTTTCTCAATCTAATATCACATTATCATCACAAAAAATTTATCTAATTACAATGTTCCGTATTAACTAATTGCAATGTTCCGTATTATCTAATCGCAATGTTCCGTATTATCTAATCGCAATGTTCCGCATTATCTAATCACAATGTTCCGTATTATCTAATCGCAATGTTCCGTATTATCTAATTGCAATGTTCCGTATTATCTAATTGCAATGTTCCGTATTAACTAATTGCAATGTTCCGTATTATCTAATTGCAATGTTCCGTATTAACTAATTGCAATGTTCCACATTATCTAATTGCAATGTTCCGTATTATCTAATCGCAATGTTCCGTATTATCTAATCGCAATGTTTCGTATTATCTAATTGCAATGTTCCGTATTATTTAATCGCAATGTTTCGTATTATCTAATTGCAATGTTCCGTATTATTTAATCGCAATGTTCCGCATTATCTAATCGCAATGTTCCGCATTATCTAATCGCAATGCTCCGCATTATCTAATTGCAATGTTCCGCATTATATAATCGCAATGTTCCGCATTATATAATCGCAATGTTCCGCATTATCTAATTGCAATGTTCCGTATTATCAATAAACTTATTTAAGAATTACTATAACATAAGCATTTTAGTAAAATCTGTAGTAATTTAATTTGGAAATTGTCTGAAAAAGATACAAAATTTAGAGATGAAATGTGTGGGAGAAAACAATACGAACTGAAGAAAAAGCCTTAATACATGCTTAATTCATAAGAAACTTAGCATCCAATCTATTGCATGCATTCTTCAAGGATCAATAACATTTTAAGGAATAATTTAATAAATTCTCACTTTACTGTTTCCTTGTGTAGTGAAATGAGGGAGAACATCAAATTGCATTAGAAATAGCATAATGGGATTCTAAACATATCGGAGAGTTGAGTTTTTAATGCCGTAATCTTGAGTTTAAAGTTAGGATCCAGTATACTGATGTCTAAAAATATTTTCGGAAATGATTTCATACACCCACACCAGGATCTAGAAGCGGAAGGGGGCAGGGCAAGTGGAGCAATGTAGCTAATTAGAGGTTTAAAAAAAATATGAAAAACGCATGAAATTTGCACGTTTTTACAATTTTCAGCCTGCATTATCCTGACTAGCATTCCCAAATAGTCCTTTACCTTTCGCTCTCTCCCTTTTAGACAGAACCCTAGATCCCCTGAAGCTGAAACACAAAGGGAATCAAGGGATACTTATGAATGATGACAGAATATTTTTAATTTATTTTATATTTATTTGCTACATATAGGACAGAGAAGAAACCTAAAAGGATGAAACAAAAAGGGAATCAAGGGGTGCTTATTAAATGATCACAGAGTATTTTTTTATTTTTTATATTTATTTGCTACATATAGGTTGGGTTGTTTTACCTCTGAACGGCACTTTTTTGCACACCATGGGCTAAATGGCCAGGTCACATGGACCCCGAAGGCTCAGAGAAGGTTGGGGGAGGGGACCCACAGGAACAGCTGTTGGGAGACAGATGGTAGCCTCCCGTCAAGGCCATCCAGCGTGTTCTTTAAGGTGCACAGGGTATGTCTCTCCCGCACACGGGGCCACGGCTTAACGTCCCATCCGACGGACGGCGGCCATTCCAAGCCCATCGGTGTCCCCTACTGACCGTGGGCAGGGCGGGAAATTTTGTGGAGATAGATCTCAACGCTGACCCAGCAGGGACTCGAACCTGGGAACTACAGATTACGAGCCTGGCGCTACATATAGGACAGAGAAGAATCCTAAAAGGATGAAACACAAAGGGAATCAAGGGGTGCTTATAAATGTTCACAGAATATTTTTTATTTTTTTATATTTATTTGCTACATATAGGACAGAGAAGAATCCTAAAAGGATGAAACACAAAGGGAATCAAGGGGTGCTTATTAAATGATCACAGATTATTTTCTTATTTTTTATATATATTTGCTACATATAGGATAGAGAAGAATCCTAAAAGGCTGAAACACAAAGGGAATCAAGGGGTGCTTATAAATGATCACAGAATTTTTTTTTATTTTTTTATATTTATTTGCTACATATAGGACAGAGAAGAATCCTAAAAGGATGAAACACAAAGGGAATCAAGGGGTGCTTATAAATGTTCACAGAATATTTTTTATTTTTTTATATTTATTTGCTACATATAGGACAGAGAAGAATCCTAAAAGGATGAAACACAAAGGGAATCAAGGGGTGCTTATTAAATGATCACAGATTATTTTCTTATTTTTTATATATATTTGCTACATATAGGACAGAGAAGAATCCTAAAAGGCTGAAACACAAAGGGAATCAAGGGGTGCTTATAAATGATCACAGAATTTTTTTTTATTTTTTTATATTTATTTGCTACATATAGGACAGAGGAGAATCCTAAAAGGCTGAAACACAAAGGGAATCAAGGGCTGCTTATAAATGATCACAGAATTGTTTTTACTTTTTTATATTTATTTGCTACATATAGGACAGAGAAGAATCCTAAAAGGCTGAAACACAAAGGGAATCAAGGGGTGCTTATAAATGATCACAGAATTTTTTTTATTTTTTTATATTTATTTGCTACATATAGGACAGAGAAGAATCCTAAAAGGCTGAAACACAAAGGGAATCAAGAGGTGCTTATAAATAATCATAGAATTTTTTATTATTTTTTATATTTATTTGTTACATATAGGACAGAGAAGAATCCTAAAAGGCTGAAACACAAAGGGAATCAAGGGGTGCTTATAAATGATCACAGAATTTTTTTTATTTTTTTATATTTATTTGCTACATGTAGGACAGAGAAGAATCCTAAAAGGCTGAAACACAAAGGGAATCAAGGGGTGCTTATAAATGATCACAGAATTTTTTTTATTTTTTTATATTTATTTGCTACATATAGGACAGAGAAGAATCCTAAAAGGCTGAAACACAAAAGGAATCAAGGGATACTTATGAATGATCACAGAATATTTTTTTATTTTTTTATATTTATTTGCTGCATATAGGACAGAGAAGAATCCTAAAAGGCTGAAACACAAAGGGAATCAAGGGGTGCTTATAAATGATCACAGAATATTTTTTTATTTTTTATATTTATTTGCTACATATAGGACAGAGAAGAATCCTAAAAGGCTGAAACACAAAGGGAATCAAGGGGTGCTTATAAATGATCACAGAATTTTTTTTATTTTTTTATATTTATTTGCTACATATAGGACAGAGAAGAATCCTAAAAGGCTGAAACACAAAAGGAATCAAGGGATACTTATGAATGATCAGAGAATTTTTTATTATTTTTTATATTTATTTGTTACATATAGGACAGAGAAGAATCCTAAAAGGCTGAAACACAAAGGGAATCAAGGGGTGCTTATAAATGATCACAGAATTTTTTTTATTTTTTTATATTTATTTGCTACATGTAGGACAGAGAAGAATCCTAAAAGGCTGAAACACAAAGGGAATCAAGGGGTGCTTATAAATGATCACAGAATTTTTTTAATTTTTTTTATATTTATTTGCTACATATAGGACAGAGAAGAATCCTAAAAGGCTGAAACACAAAAGGAATCAAGGGATACTTATGAATGATCACAGAATATTTTTTTATTTTTTTATATTTATTTGCTGCATATAGGACAGAGAAGAATCCTAAAAGGCTGAAACACAAAGGGAATCAAGGGGTGCTTATAAATGATCACAGAATTTTTTTTATTTTTTATATTTATTTGCTACATATAGGACAGAGAAGAATCCTAAAAGGCTGAAACACAAAGGGAATCAAGGGGTGCTTATAAATGATCACAGAATTTTTTTTATTTTTTTATATTTATTTGCTACATATAGGACAGAGAAGAATCCTAAAAGGCTGAAACACAAAAGGAATCAAGGGATACTTATGAATGATCACAGAATTTTTTTTTATTTTTTTGTATTTATTTGCTACATATAGGACAGAGAAGAATCCTAAAAGGCTGAAACACAAAGGGAATCAAGGGGTGCTTATAAATGATCACAGAATATTTTTTTATTTTTTTATATTTATTTGCTGCATATAGGACAGAGAAGAATCCTAAAAGGCTGAAACACAAAGGGAATCAAGGGGTGCTTATAAATGATCACAGAATTTTTTTTATTTTTTTATATTTATTTGCTACATATAGGACAGAGAAGAATCCTAAAAGGCTGAAACACAAAAGGAATCAAGGGATACTTATGAATGATCACAGAATTTTTTTTTATTTTTTTGTATTTATTTGCTACATATAGGACAGAGGAGAATCCTAAAAGGCTGAAACACAAAGGGAATCAAGGGCTGCTTATAAATGATCACAGAATTGTTTTTACTTTTTTATATTTATTTGCTACATATAGGACAGAGAAGAATCCTAAAAGGCTGAAACACAAAGGGAATCAAGGGGTGCTTATAAATGATCACAGAATTTTTTTTATTTTTTATATTTATTTGCTACATATAGGACAGAGAAGAATCCTAAAAGGCTGAAACACAAAGGGAATCAAGGGGTGCTTATAAATGATCACAGAATTTTTTTTATTTTTTTATATTTATTTGCTACATATAGGACAGAGAAGAATCCTAAAAGGCTGAAACACAAAAGGAATCAAGGGATACTTATGAATGATCAGAGAATTTTTTATTATTTTTTATATTTATTTGTTACATATAGGACAGAGAAGAATCCTAAAAGGCTGAAACACAAAGGGAATCAAGGGGTGCTTATAAATGATCACAGAATTTTTTTTATTTTTTTATATTTATTTGCTACATGTAGGACAGAGAAGAATCCTAAAAGGCTGAAACACAAAGGGAATCAAGGGGTGCTTATAAATGATCACAGAATTTTTTTAATTTTTTTTATATTTATTTGCTACATATAGGACAGAGAAGAATCCTAAAAGGCTGAAACACAAAAGGAATCAAGGGATACTTATGAATGATCACAGAATATTTTTTTATTTTTTTATATTTATTTGCTGCATATAGGACAGAGAAGAATCCTAAAAGGCTGAAACACAAAGGGAATCAAGGGGTGCTTATAAATGATCACAGAATTTTTTTTATTTTTTATATTTATTTGCTACATATAGGACAGAGAAGAATCCTAAAAGGCTGAAACACAAAGGGAATCAAGGGGTGCTTATAAATGATCACAGAATTTTTTTTATTTTTTTATATTTATTTGCTACATATAGGACAGAGAAGAATCCTAAAAGGCTGAAACACAAAAGGAATCAAGGGATACTTATGAATGATCAGAGAATTTTTTATTATTTTTTATATTTATTTGTTACATATAGGACAGAGAAGAATCCTAAAAGGCTGAAACACAAAGGGAATCAAGGGGTGCTTATAAATGATCACAGAATTTTTTTTATTTTTTTATATTTATTTGCTACATGTAGGACAGAGAAGAATCCTAAAAGGCTGAAACACAAAGGGAATCAAGGGGTGCTTATAAATGATCACAGAATTTTTTTAATTTTTTTTATATTTATTTGCTACATATAGGACAGAGAAGAATCCTAAAAGGCTGAAACACAAAAGGAATCAAGGGATACTTATGAATGATCACAGAATATTTTTTTATTTTTTTATATTTATTTGCTGCATATAGGACAGAGAAGAATCCTAAAAGGCTGAAACACAAAGGGAATCAAGGGGTGCTTATAAATGATCACAGAATTTTTTTTATTTTTTATATTTATTTGCTACATATAGGACAGAGAAGAATCCTAAAAGGCTGAAACACAAAGGGAATCAAGGGGTGCTTATAAATGATCACAGAATTTTTTTTATTTTTTTATATTTATTTGCTACATATAGGACAGAGAAGAATCCTAAAAGGCTGAAACACAAAAGGAATCAAGGGATACTTATGAATGATCACAGAATTTTTTTTTATTTTTTTGTATTTATTTGCTACATATAGGACAGAGAAGAATCCTAAAAGGCTGAAACACAAAGGGAATCAAGGGGTGCTTATAAATGATCACAGAATATTTTTTTATTTTTTTATATTTATTTGCTGCATATAGGACAGAGAAGAATCCTAAAAGGCTGAAACACAAAGGGAATCAAGGGGTGCTTATAAATGATCACAGAATTTTTTTTATTTTTTTATATTTATTTGCTACATATAGGACAGAGAAGAATCCTAAAAGGCTGAAACACAAAAGGAATCAAGGGATACTTATGAATGATCACAGAATTTTTTTTTATTTTTTTGTATTTATTTGCTACATATAGGACAGAGGAGAATCCTAAAAGGCTGAAACACAAAGGGAATCAAGGGCTGCTTATAAATGATCACAGAATTGTTTTTACTTTTTTATATTTATTTGCTACATATAGGACAGAGAAGAATCCTAAAAGGCTGAAACACAAAGGGAATCAAGGGGTGCTTATAAATGATCACAGAATTTTTTTTATTTTTTATATTTATTTGCTACATATAGGACAGAGAAGAATCCTAAAAGGCTGAAACACAAAGGGAATCAAGGGGTGCTTATAAATGATCACAGAATTTTTTTTATTTTTTTATATTTATTTGCTACATATAGGACAGAGAAGAATCCTAAAAGGCTGAAACACAAAAGGAATCAAGGGATACTTATGAATGATCACAGAATTTTTTTTTATTTTTTTGTATTTATTTGCTACATATAGGACAGAGAAGAATCCTAAAAGGCTGAAACACAAAGGGAATCAAGGGGTGCTTATAAATGATCACAGAATTTTTTTTATTTTTTTATATTTATTTGCTACATATAGGACAGAGAAGAATCCTAAAATTCTGAAACACAAAGGGAATCAAGAGGTGCTTATAAATGATCAGAGAATTTTTTTATTATTTTTTTATATTTATTTGTTACATATAGGACAGAGAAGAATCCTAAAAGGCTGAAACACAAAGGGAATCAAGGGGTGCTTATAAATGATCACAGAATTTTTTTTATTTTTTTATATTTATTTGCTGCATATAGGACAGAGAAGAATCCTAAAAGGCTGAAACACAAAGGGAATCAAGGGGTGCTTATAAATGATCACAGAATATTTTTTTATTTTTTATATTTATTTGCTACATACAGGACAGAGAAGAATCCTAAAAGGCTGGAACACAAAGGGAATCAAGGGGTGTTTATAAATGATCACAGAATTTTTTTAATTTTTTTATATTTATTTGCTACATATAGGACAGAGAAGAATCCTAAAAGGCTGAAACACAAAAGGAATCAAGGGGTGCTTATAAATGATCACAGAATTTTTTTAATTTTTTTATATTTATTTGCTACATATAGGACATAGAAGAATCCTAAAAGCTACTCCTAGCTATTACAGGCCTTCTCATACAAGGGCATGCCCTACTAAAATCGAAGTCACTATGACCTGTGCCTTAATTAGAGCTAACAAAGTACATAAAGTTTGCCGTGCTGGAACAATTGCTATCACTCTAATAACTCTGCCAGTTAAGGTTCACAGACTATTTACAAGGAACGGAATTAGATTCCGGAGCAACTAAATTTTCAAACCATGAAGCAGAATAAAAAATTTAGTATTACTGCTCTAAGAACATTTTTGCAGACTCTGTAGAAATTATCTGTAAGAAAGAGGAGAATCCATTGAAAAAATATTGAAATACGAAATAAATCGTATATATTTCATGGAGTTTTGTTTCATATAATGTTTCACTGTAGTAATGTAAATTTAAAACGTATGAAACCAAAAGTTTGGTAAAGTAATAATCCACGATTGCTTCGAGTGCCAGGAAGACTAAAAATAACCTAATTATGAATTACGAAGTTAATTTTGCTAAATAGAGGAGATTACATATACTCATTTGAAAAAATTAAGCAATTTTAAATGCATTTTTGATGTTTTGATTTACAGTAATTGCTCTCTTGCAAACGAAATATTTTTCTATTCTCACACACAATAAGTCAGTCGACGGTGCAGAAACGTTGATGGCGCTAGTCAGACATCAACTTGAACCAATCAGCATCCGTGTGCTACTTCAAACGAGAGCGGTGTGAGCCAATGAATGAGCAGCTCATGATTTGAGTGGCAGGAGTAAACATAATAACTCTAATTATGAATTACAGTTCATTTTGCTTAAAAACGCTTTTAAAAAATCTTAAAAATAAAATAAATACCCCCTCAAGCAGTTGCTTGCCACAGAGGTCTGACAGGAGCCTGTTAGTTTATATGCCAAAGTAGTAGGTCTGTGAGGATGGCAGGACCTCAGCAGAAAAACAACACACACAACCATGCCTTAACCCGGGGCTCGAACCCAGGTCCCTTAGATCAGTAGCCAAGAGTGCTAACCACTCGGCCATTAGCTGATGATATTAAGAGAAATACATTGGTTTTAACGATTTATGCATCCTATGGCAATATACGATTGTTCCTTCATATAAGGCTGCAGAAATTCGACGAGTAAAAATACATTAAGGCATCCTGTTTTACCAAATTGCACTGATGCATTGTGAACTATAGTGCGTTTGCCAGAGCTGATATGCAATTAGAAAAGAAATACTATATTTAAGATTAATTTACCAATATTTGGGGTGTTAGTGAAGTAATTTAAATTTTATAATAACCTAATATCTGCTACAGTAGATAACAATAGAAATATTTTAAGATTGAATAATAAAACTACAATTTTAGTATATTATGTATGAGTATAATTCTTTTTCCAGTTCCTGAAAATATTATTTCTTTATTTTGATTTACAAGTAGTAATCGTTTAAGTTCTCTATTGTCTGTTCTTGTATCAATACGCCATCAGAGAATTGATGAACCCTGTGCATCAAGGTTCGAACAATTAGCCACGCCTGATTTTCAGAAAAATTGCACGTTTATCAATCAGCCCATTCACAAAATGGAAAATGCTTAGAAATTGGTTTTATTAAGAAACATCGGGGAGGAATTTTGTGAGCTTTATGTGCAATAAAAGCAGATTCAACCATCGTTATTGCGTAATATTTTTGGTGTGATGAATGCATGCATAAAAAGATCCTACTAGAATAATAATGTGGTACGGCATTCACGATAACATGGCTACTTGTTCGAAGACTGTCAACTAGCATAATTTAGTACGCTAGGTGTTGGAAAACCATATCTCGACTAGCAGCATGAGACTATTATCGACAAAATGGTGTTCCAGCTCGATTAGACTCCTTTTTGGAGGTCATTGTAAAAGAGCTCTTTACAACACAAGGGTGAAAATTATAATTCAGTGCAAACATATCGACAAAACAAATTTCTTAAAATCTCTAAGAACACAGATGGTACAGTCGCTCAAAAAATATCCAAACACTGTGCTTGATTACAGAATTCAGAAAAAATATCTCGCAACGATCTTTTTAGAAATTAGTCACGTGACACGAAGGTTGCCAGATCACTAATTTCTAAAAAAATCGTTGCCAGATATTTTTTCTGAATTCTGTACTCAACCATATAAAATAAATACCCCCTCAAGCAGCTGCTTGCCACAGAGGTCTGACAGGAGCCTGTCGGTTTATATGCCGCAGTAGAAGGTCTGAGAGGATGGCAGGACCTCAGCACAAAAACAACACATACATCCATGCCTTACCCGGGGCTCGAACCCAGGTCCCTTAGATCAGTAGCCAAGCGCGCTAACCACTCGGCCATGGGACGGGACTCAACGATAGAGTTCGGATATTTTTTGAGCGACTGTACTGTATTTCACGAGAGAACCAACGAGTGTATAAAGTTGTTAGGCAGTAATTTAAAACTCTATAGATCGAAAAATTTTCATACATTATATATTAAATCTAAAATTCATCTATATACTGATATTAGGCCTCTGTCATACCGGTAGATATGGATTAACTTTTCTCTTAAACATGTTGATTTTTAGTACGTTTCATTGGCTTCATTTATTTGTAGGACATTTTCAAAACAACGGTCTAAAAAACTTGTTTTGTAGCAGGTTTTTCAAACAACGATAAAAATTAATTTGTTGAAAAATGTTATCTTAAAATCGATTTGTAACACGTTTTCAAAACAACGATCTTAAAATCGATTTGTAGTACGTTATCAAAACTACGATCTTAAAATCGATTTGTAGCACGTTTTCAAAACAACGATCTTAAAATCGATATGTAGCACGTTTTCAAAACAACGATCTTAAAATCGATTTGTAGCACGTTTTCAAAACAACGATCTTAAAATCGATTTGTAGCACGTTTCCAAAACAGTGATTTATTGTTTTCACTTTTTCGCCTGTCTGTGTGAAATCTTTTTTGATTTAAGAGATAAATAAGAAAATATTTTTGTGTTAAGTAGATACCAATAGAATATCAAGAGGCACAGTTAGAATTTCCATCGGTAGAGAGACTTCATTTTGAAAAATGAGAAAATTTCAAATGAATATTGCAAACAGCGCACTCTCACTAAAAATTTGAAACTTTGTTGGTAGGGTGTCGAGGAGTTGAAGGCGATAGCAGTGACTTGCCATTCATCTAACGGAATCAGGAAAATGCAAACATTTTTATATGAAGATAGAAATGAAAAAAAAAATTTTTCAGGATTGAATAGCTACTAACAAAAAAATTACCATTTGAAGTTTTCCGAATTTCTACATTTAAAGAATTTGTAAAATATCAACCCTGTTTTTGAAAACGAACATTCCACATTAATCACATTTGATTGTTCTTTTTCGCAATTAATTTCTGGATGTCAATAATATAGAAAAACACGAATCCTCCCCACTCTGTAGAATCCAAGTGCAAAAAAAAAAAAAAATTCCAGGGTTATGTTCCCAACGTTTTACTCTTAATCTCACGTCTCGTTTCCTATTTCTGCTTTCAGTAATCGTATCAACTTCCCTTACCCACGCTTTCCTAGAATCCCCGAGCTGTTTCTGTAACATTCTTCTAACTCCCTTTGGGCTCTATTGTCTGCTCATTTCTTCACGTATACAGCAACACGCATCTTTGTCGAGAGCGATAAAAAGTTCTTTTCCGAATGTCCCCTCCCCACTCTTCTTGTCTCGAAGGGCCCTTCACTCACTTCTCAGCTCTATTGTAACCCCTCTCTCTCTGTTCCCAACGGGCGTAACTAATAAATCTTAACACTAGGTTTTCATACTCACTGCAGCTGAGATGACACTTGCTAATCCGTCTTCTCTGGGCACGGACACACGCGCACAATTCAGGGAGTTGTTTTCAGTTACTGGCCGTTTGCTGACCCTTTCTTTTCATTACGCCACACGAGCCCACAACCAGTGATGAATCTTCCCCTTCCGTCCTTGTCAACTCCACATTATGCCGAGTTGCACTTTTCTTCCTTTTTTGTTGTCTTGAGGTGGAAAATGAAAAGGTCTCTCATTTCCTCTGCTTTTCGTGACTTTGGTTTACTTTTCTAAACCTGACCGACTCTTTCTATCAGCATATTCATTTCATCAGTTAGCATGTATGTGGTTAATGCTCACTTCTTTCCTTTTGCTAGGGGTGGCTCAGTCGGTAGCGCGCCAGGCTCGTAATCTGTAGTTCCCAGGTTCGAGTCCCAGCTGGGTCAGCGTTGAGATTTATCTCCGCAAAATTCTCCGCCCTGCCCACGGTCAGTAGGGGACATCGATGGTCTTGGAAAGGCCGCCGTCCGTCGGATGGGACGTTAAGCCGTGGCTCCGTGTGCGGGAGAGCCATACTCTGTGCACGTTAATGAACACGCTGGATGGCCTTGACGGGACGCTACCATCTGTCTCCCCACAACTGTTCCAGTGGGTCCCCCAACCTTCTCTGAGCCTTCGGGGTCCATGTGACCTGGCCATTTAGCCCATGGTGTACAAAAAAGTGCCGCTCAGAGGTAAAACAACCCAACTTCCTTTTGCTAAATTTAGCAGTCTTGTTCCGCTCATTTCTGAATTCCTAAGGAAGAAAGTGAACTAGTTACTGTGCCTTATTAGCCTTAGGAAGTAATTTCTTTGAACAACTATACACTGGAGCTATTACATTTTGGCTTTTTGTAAATTGTATAAACATCGCAGTTTCTCATATCTGTTCATAGCTTCAGTTTAAAAAGAATATTTAAGATATTTTTTTTAATTTTTTTTTTATTTCTTTTTCTCAAGTAATGCAACTAACTGTTAAATCCCAAACTTCAAATCCTAAAAACTGTTATGAAATTTTAAAAAGTCTTGAAAAAAAGAAACTTTTAATGCTCATAAAATAAAAGACTTCATACTCTCTTTCACATAAAGAATGGAGCTGCAAAATCTGAAGTTCAGAGGAAGGAAACAACCAATGAAAATATACCTCATCCATACGAATTCCACGAAAAGGTGGAAGGTGTAATACTACTTGCAGTGGTAGATGTATTCTACTACAAGAAATAATAATAATTTACGTTGGAAAAAGTACTTATGTTTCCGATTTCGAAATGCTGTAAAGTATACGTCGAAGCATAATTTCTTTTCACTGGAACATTAGTGATGCATGTGATAAAACACTTGTATAGTGAGGATTTATACATTTTAAAACTTCACTTCTTGTGTTTCATTGGCTTTTCTTTTTAAAAGTACTCGCAGTAGTGCAAGCAGTGATTGGCCAAGAAACTATTTCAGAGGTCTCTGAGTGGCATTTATTTTGCATACAGTGGCCTAATGGCCAGATTACGAGGTCCTCAAAGGCTCTTGGGGCGGGGGTGGCTTAGTCGGTAGCGCGCCAGGCTCATAATCTGTAGTTCCCAGGTTCGAGTCCCAGCTGGGTCAGCGTTGAGATTTATCTCCGCAAAATTCCCCGCCCTGCCCACGGTTAGTAGGGGACACCGATGGGTTTGGAAAGACCGCCGTCCGTCGGATGGGACATTAAGCCGTGGCCCCGTGTGCGGGAGAGCCATACCCTGTGCACGTTAAAGAACACACTGGATGGCCTTGACGGGAGGCTACAATCTGTCTCCCAATAGCTGTTCCAGTGGGTCCCCTCCCCCAACCTTCTCTGAGCCTTCGGGGTCCATGTGACCTGGCCATTTAGCCCATGATGTGCAAAAAAGCGCCGCTCAGAGGTAAAACAACCCAACCCTCAAAGGCTCAGAGAAGGTTGATGAAGGGGACCCACGGGATAGCTGTTGAGAAACAGATGCAAGCCTCCCGTCAAGACTATCTATCATTTACTGTAACGTGCATATAATATGGCTCTCCTGGATATGGACCAAGTTTCTAAGTCCCATCTGATTGATAGCAGCTTTTCTAAACCCATCGGTGTTCCCTTTCTTACCGAAGGCAGGGTCGGGTTTAGCGAAGATAAATCTCAACTTTGGCCCGAGTTGGACTCGAACCAGTTTATACGTAACATGCAGATGGAGTGGGTTATATTTCCCTGACTTTCTGTACCTCCTTTGAAAGGTTTTTGCTCAATGAAAGTGAATGGATTAGCCCTCGGAACAGATAATCCCCCATCCCCTACGTCAAGCCATCAAGGGAGTAAAACATTGGAAACATTAGTCTCGTGTAGCATTTCTTTTAATTATTGGGCTGTCAGACCTCTGTGGCAAGCAGCTGCTTGAGGGGGTATTTATTTTTTTTTAGTATGAGTAGAGGGTATGAGTAGTGAGTAATGCAGCTTGTGAAAACAAGCCGCATTACTCACTAGTTCATATCAGGGTTGGGTTATTTCACCTCTGAGAGGTACTTTTTTTTTTACCCACAATCCAAGTCAACACACAAGCAAGTCAGTGCCAAGTCACAAGAATTCCAAGGGCTCACAGAAAGTTGTGGGAACTGGACAGCTGTTAGGAAACAGATAAAAGCCTTTCGTCCAAGGACATCCAGTGTGTTCTTTAACGTGCATAGGATATGCTTCTCCCGCACACGGAACCATGGCTTAACGTCCCATTATCCGTTGTCCCATATTGACCGAAGTCAGAGCGGGGAGTTTTACAGAGATAAATCTCAACGCTGGCTCAGTTGGGACTCGAATCTTAGCATTACAGATTACGAGCCTGGCGCGATACTCCCGCCCCGGGCTCACAAAAGAAAACGATCACTCACTGGGTTGGGTTGTTTTACCTCTGAGTGGTATTTTTCCCACACAATGGGCTAAATGGCCAGGTCACAAGGACCTCGAAGGCTCAGAGAAGGTTGGGGGAGGGGACCCACTGTAATAGCTGTGGGGAGACAGATGGTAGCCTCCCGTCAAGGCCATCCAGCGTATTCTCTCCAGCACATAGCCCCACGGCTTAACGTCCTATCCAACGGACGGCGACATTTCCAAGCCCATCGGTGCCCCTAGTGACCTTGGGCAGGACGGGGAGTTTTGGGAAGATAAATCTCAACGCTGACCCAGCTGGGACTCGAACCTGGGAACTGCAGATTACTAGCATGACGCTCTACCGACTGAGCCCCGCCCCCACTCCCTACGCTTACAAAAAACGATCACTCAGTGTTATAGGTCCTCATTAATTTATGAATCCTAAATGAAAGGATATGAACTCTGCAGTGTCACATCCGGACTCATCTACTGCAATGTTTACCCTTTCAATTGCAAATGCAACTGAAATTTTATTAACGGAAATTTTACATATCCATTTCCCAACGTTTTAACATCTTAAATGATACGTTATTTAAAATTCCATTCATTTCCCACTTGTGTTGGGTTGTTTTACCTCTGAGCGGCACTTTTTTGCACACCATGGGCTAAATGGCCAGGTCACATGGACCCCGAAGGCTCAGAGAAGGTTGGGGGAGGGGACCCACTGGAACAGCTGTTGGGAGACAGATGGTAGCCTCCCGTCAAGACCATCCAGCGTGTTCTTTAACGTGCACAGGGTATGGCTCTCCCGCACACGGGGCCACGGCTTAACGTCCCATCCGACGGACGGCGGCCTTTCCAAGCCCATCGGTGTCCCCTACTGACCGTGGGCAGGGCGGGGATTTTTTGCGGAGATAAATCTCAACGCTGACCCAGCTGGGACTCGAACCTGGGAACTACAGATTACGAGCCTGGCGCGCTACCGACTGAGCCTCCCCGCCCCCCGCCCCACTTGTGTGGAGCGATAACTCATTCCACACAAGTAACTAATTCATTGCAACTTTATCCTTAATTCGAGATCTTGCTGCGTTCCTAGAAAAAAGAAAAACATTCATTCGAAGCCACATCATGGGGAAAAATACCACCCCTCATTCTATTTTAGCAACTGGAAAGGAAGCGAAATTAATCGTTAACCAGTAAAATGGATGGAAAAAGAATCGTATATTGCACTATCTACTTTCTCCTCATTAGAAATATACAGGACCGTCGTTCTGATTCAATACAATCATAGCACTCTACTTCAATTTTCCTTTACAGGAATGTGTTCATTGTCATAAATGAATAGGAGTTTTAGAAATCACTCCTAAAAATTTATGGTTAATAACACTTCATAATAATAATTCCTGGGAGGGGGCGGCAAAAGGGCCATGCTTCATCCTCCCCTTTGAGAATGCTCATCATCATCATCCCCAAGCAGCCATGGGCTACGGAGATCCAAAAATATCAGTTCAGTAGGTTTATACGGTCAGCACTAGGACCCTTTATGGTACTCCTCAGCAGGGTAGAAAGGTCTACTCCTCAGCAGGGTAGAAAGGTCTACTCCTCAGCAGGTCTACTCCTCAGCAGGGTAGAAAAACAAAGAAAAGTAGCCATAGTTGTCCAGATCAGTAGGCCACACTAATCTGGCAGCCCTCCCCTTCCGTTCACTTCCACAAGAGAGTATCTCTTTTGAAAGGTACTAACGGTCTGCACCACGAGAAGGCGGGGTCGGACATTAGGTGCTAGGCCTGGCCAGTTCTATACAACATCACAGGGGATTGGTGAATAGCTCTCCTTCCAGTGAATACCTATCTACCATTTACAGACCACTTTGCAAAACATTTGTTACCGCCCACTAAAACGGAGGGAAAAAATACATACCGGAGGTGTATTCCAGTTCATCTCAACTCGATCTTGGCTTCCTTTCCCCCCTTTCGGCCAAATCACTTGCCCACGATCCCTTTCCAGCTTTAATTTTTTTCTAGATCCGGACCTCATGACCGCTACTATGGCAATGAAATGCGTTTGAGAATATTTTTCCCAGAAAAGCCTTCCTTGTGTGAACCTCTAGGGTTCGCACACCATTGCGTCATAATTTATAGAAAAGCCATCGCACGTCGTTAGTAGCATTAGAAAAGTGAAAAGCAAACTTTAAGATTCATCGAAGCAACTACTTCCATCCCAGCTCGACCACAGAAAAATCCCGCCATTGCTGCCATCGCCAGGCATTTCACAAGTGGCAACGTAGATGGTGACTCACGCATTTGGAGTTGAAAGCCGAAGTGATACGCGTTGAGCCGGATTCGGAAGGTCTTTCCTTCAACTGACACACTGACAGTGATAGATATCGCGATTTGTTGCCACATCTGAGAGGGATTTTTTTGCCATTTGGTTTCTGCACCGAAGAATCGACATCATTTGCATAAAGTTGGAGGAAAGAAAAAACGCTGTGGAGGTTGGGAGATTGAATGTAAAAAATAGCAGAGCAAAGACCACAGCCCGATTGAATACCACATCTCTTTAGCTGTTGGAAGACATTTCTCGATTTTTGGGTTGGGTTGTTTTACCTCTGAGCGGAATTTTTTTGCACACCATGGGCTAAATGGCCAGGTCACATGGATCCCGAAGGCTCAGAGAAGGTTGGGGGAGGAGACCCACTGGAACAGCTGTTGGGAGACAGATGGTAGCCTCCCGTCAAGGCCATCCAGCGTGTTCTTTAACGTGCACAGGGTATGGCTCTCCCGCACACGGGGCCACGGCTTAACGTCCCATCCGACGGACGGCGGCCTTTCCAAGCCCATCGGTGTCCCCTACTGACCGTGGGCAGGGCGGGGAATTTTGCGGAGATAAATCTCAACGCTGACACAGCTGGGACTCGAACCTGGGAACTACAGATTACGAGCCTGGCGCGCTATCGACTGAGCCACCCCCGTCCCTCCTCGATTTTTGAGTTCCCTTGTAAATACTCTTAACTTTTTGAGAATCGTTAAGAATAACATTTTTCTGTGTTTTTTAAATCTTCGTGGTTTCTAAATAATAGGTAAGATATCTTACTTTGATGAAATACCAAAAATAATCATTTAAGAGTTCAATTTAGTTTTTATTTCATCACATTTTTTTCTACAAATAATACGCCAATTTTTCTCTCCATTTCCTGTCTTAACTAAATTTTCTTTTGTACAAAAAGTCCTTTAAGAGTCTATGGAGATTGTGGAGAAATAGGCGTATACACCTAAAGACTAAAATTAGACTGTATAATAGTTTGGTTCTTTCTAGGGTTAGTTATGGTAGTGAACCTTGGACACTTTGTAAACAAGATAACAGGAAACTAGATGCTTTTGATTCTAGAAGCTTACGCAGTATCTTGGGCATTAGGTGGGTCAGCTTTTTAAGTAATGATGAGGTTAGGCAAAGGAGTCGGCAACCTCCTTTGAGCAGCATATTGCGCAGAGAGAGACTCCGTTGGTTTGGTTATGTTGCCCGTATGGATAATTATAGATTAGCGATTAGCGTTATGAACAGTGTGCCTAAAGGCTTTAGAAAGAGGGGGAGACTTAGGATGCGGTAGGCAGACATTTTGAAATAGGGTCTTGTTAGAATTGGTGTGCAGTGGCAAGATGCATCAGATGTAACTCAGGACAGATGTGTTTGGAGAACTAAATTGCACAATCTGGTTGGACCTCTGTAGCCCATGATGATGAAAAAAAGTCCGCTATCCGTCATATTCTGTCTTAAGCCGTGACTCTGTGTGCGGGAGAGTCATACTCTGTGCACGTTAAAAAAAATTTGGGATGGGATGGCCCATCTGTCTCCTAACACCTATGCAGCTGATTCCCTCTCCCAATCCCCTCTCCCATCCGATGGACGGTGACCTCTCCAAGCCCATCAGTCTTTACCCTAACTGACCGAAGGCACGGTGGGGAGGTTTGCGGAGATAAATATCGACTCTGACCCAGGCGGGACTCGAAAGAGGGAACTGCAGATTACAAGCTTGGCACGCTATGGACTGCACGCCCCCCCCCCCTTCCACAGTGGGCATGTCCTTGTATAAGCGTTTGTATGTTGTATGAGAAACCAGGACAAACTAATTAAGCTTCTAGTAAATTTTTTCTAGGTTTCTATGTTATGTTCTCTTTAAAAAAATTAATAATTGAAAAATTTTCATTTTTAAGAATAAGAGTGCAATTATTTTTATGTTCCTTAAGTACTAGTAAAATGTTACTGTTTGAATTTTCCCAGTAAATGGTTGTGGGGGGGAGGGGGTTGAATTGTCATTTTTACAAAGCTCAAAAGAAATCAACCTTAATTTCTTTTTGGAAAACAAGCATCTAATCCATTTATCATTGCTCTATTTTTTTTTCCAAGTCTCATTAATCACTTCATAATTTGGTCTTCTTCTTCTGCATAAATTAATGCACCGTCATTGGAAAGGGCTATCATTTTCTCATTTGTTTTAAGGTCACGGAAATCATTAATGGAAATCAAAAGAAAATCGATCTGCTTTCTTGATGAGGAAAATGATGCTCTAAATCACTTTCTTAAATCACTATTTTGAGTTGTTTTGGTTTGTTTTACCTCTGAGCGGCACTTTTTTACACATCATGGGCTAAATGGCCAGGTCACATGGACCCCGAAGGCTCAGAGAAGGTTGGGGGAGGGGGCCCACTGGAACAGCTGTTGGGAGACAGATGGTAGCCTCCCGTCAAGGCCATCCAGCGTGTTCTTTAACGTGCACAGGGTATGTCTCTCCCGCACACGGGGTCACGGCTTAACGTCCCATCCGACGGACGGCGGCCTTTCCAAGCCCATCGGTGCCCCCTACTGACCGTGGGCACGGCGGGGGAATTTTGCGGAGATAAATCTCAACGCTGACCCAGCTGGGACTCGAACCTGGGAACTACAGATTACGAGCCTGGCGCGCTACCGACTGAGCCACCCCCGCCCCAAATCACTATTTTGAAGATATATATATATAATGTTTAATGTAATGTTCAAAATTATCACTCCCAGTTACTACACTCAATTCAATAAGTTGTCTCAAAATGTCTCAGTGGTAAAAACAATCAAAATGGGAGCAGCAGATTATAATTTTATAATAATCCATTACTAACGAACAGGCGGTTTACTCTTGCAGGGGCACCGATGGGCTTGGAAAGGCCGCCGTCCGTCGGATGTGACGTTAAGCCGTGACCCCGTGTGTGGGAGAGCCATACCTTGTGCACGTTAAAGAACATGCTGGATGGCCTTGACGGGAGGCTACCATCTGTCTCCCAACAGCTGTTACAGTGGGTCCTCTCCCCCAACTTTCTCTGAGCCTTTGGGGTTCTTATGATCTAGCCATTTAGCCCATGGTGTGCAAAAAAGTGCCGCTCAGAGGTAAAAAAAAAACCAATCCAACTCTTGTAGTATGTCGGATTGAATTAAGCCGTGGCGCCGTGTGCGGGAGAGACATTCCCTGTGCACGTAAAAAAACACATTGGATGGTCTTGACCGTCAGTGGTATATCTTGACGGGAGGCCACCGTCTGTCTCCCAACAACTGTTCCAGTGGGTCCTCTACCCCAACTTTCGCTGAGCCTTCGGGGTCATTGTGACCTGGCCATTTAGCTCACTGTGTGCAAAAAAAGTGCCGCTCAGAGGTAAATCAACCCAATCCAACTGTTGTAGGAGAGTAACATTTAAAATAAATAAATTACCCCTGAGGCAGGCTGCTTGCCACAGAGTTCTAATAGAAGCCTGTCAATATAATTCGCCACAGAGAAGGTCTGTGAGTAAGGCAAAACCTCAGCCGAAAGACAACCCGAAACATCCATCCTTTATCTGGGACTCCAACCCAGGTCCTTTGATTAGTAGTCAAGCACGCTGACCACTCGTCTACGGTGTGCAAAATACTTATGGACAATGGAAAACGTACAAAAAATATAACTGACATAACAATTTGTTGTGTCATAATTAGAGACGTAAATAAATACCACCTCAAGCAGCTGCTTGCCACAGAAGTCTGACGGGAGCCTGTCAGTTTATATGCCATAATAGGTCTGAGAGGATGGCAGGCCCTCAGCAGAAAAACGACACATACATCCATGCCTTATCCGGGGCTCGAACCCAGGTCCCGCAGATAAGTAGTCAAGCGCGCTAACCACTCGGCCACGGGACGTACTGAGAGTCAAACAAATAAAGTCTAATACCAACAAGGGGCGTTTGCGGAGGCGAGGCAGTAGGTTATCTAGCAGCGCTCCACGCCAGAGGTGAGCTTTCTGTCGACTAACCCTCACCCTGCCCTGGGGGCGGGGGTTGCTCAGTCGGTAGCGCGCCAGGCTCGTAATCTGTAGATTCCAGGTTCGAGTCCCAGCTGGGTCAGCGTTGAGATTATCTCCGCAAAATTCCCCACCCTGCCCACGGTCAGTAGGGGACACCGATGGGCTTGGAAAGGCCACCGTCCGTCGGATGGGACGTTAAGCCGTGGCCCGTGTACGGGAGAGCCATACCCTGTGCACGTTAAAGAACAGGCTGCATGACCTTGACGGGAGGCTACCATCTGTCTCCCAACAGCTGTTCCAGTGTGTCCCCTCCCCCAACATTCTCTGAGCCTTCGGGGTCCTTGTGACCTGGCCATTTAGCCCATGGTGTGCAAAAAAGTGCCGCTCAGAGGTAAAACAACCAACCAAAAGCTCCGAAGTATGTAGTACTTTCATTTTTTAACGTTTTAAAATAACTGGATCGATGATTGCTATGATTTGATTGTAGCCATTGAAGTTATAACGCATACTAGATAATTCTTTCAGGAAATGTTTAGCTTTCCTAGAATGCTTTACTTTACACATTTTCGTTTTAGAAAATTAAATAACCCTTTTTTGTGTCTACTGTGTTGCGAAGGAAACAAGCATTTTTTTCCCCCATTTCCAGTCTCTGTCGCATAATCTGATGTGGAAACTGCCTACAGGAAATAAGAAATTTCTCTCGGAAGAGAATAAATTTGATTAGATTTTAATTACAATTACAATAAAAGCAGTAAAAATATGTTTATTTTTCAATTAGTGCAATAATAATTACTTTCTTGTGAAATACAGGCTGAAATAGAGTTGTTTGCGAAATGGCAGTTTTTTTTTAAATGGACAATAGGAATCTAACTTCGAAGCTGTATAACTTCTAAAATCTGAATTTAATGGAAAAATATAATTGAAGATATTTCAAAGACCATAATCAAATCTATTTAAATCTCAATTGCCAACAATATTCGTTCAGTATTTAATATATTAAGCATAAGTATTTAATATACAAATTTAATATTATATATATATATAAAGAGTTATGGAAAACGAAATATTTAATAATAAATTATCTTGTTTGATCAAAATCATTCATAATTGTCTAACATTGAAATATTCTTTGCGTAAACCTCTAAAATGCATATTTATTTTATTAAATGGTATAAAACAATATTATTTATGCTTTAGTTAATTCACGGTCTGTAAGGGAACCGATAGGCTTGGAAAGGCCGCCGTCCGCCGGATGGGACATTAAGCCGTGACTCCGTGTGCGGGAGAGCTTTACCCTGTGCACCTTAAAGAACACACTGGATGGTCTTGACGGGAGGCTACCATCTGTCTTCCAACAGCTGTTCCAGTGGGTCCCCTCCCCCAACCTTCTCTGAGTCTTCGGGGTCCATGTGACCTGGGTATTTTGCCCATGGCGTGCAAAAAGTGCCGCTCAGAGGTAAAACAACACAACACAACCCAACAAAAGTGGGAAATGAATGGAATTTTAAATAACGTATCATTTAAGATGTTAAAACGTTGGGAAATGGATATGTAAAATTTCCGTTAATAAAATTTCAGTTGCATTTGCAATTGAAAGGGTAAACATTGCAGTAGATGAGTCCGGATGTGACACTGCAGAGTTCATATCCTTTCATTTAGGATTCATAAATTAATGAAGACCTATAACACTGAGTGATCGTTTTTTGTAAGCATAGGGAGTGGGGGCGGGGCTCAGTCGGTAGAGCGTCATGCTAGTAATCTGCAGTTCCCAGGTTCGAGTCCCAGCTGGACGTCCTGCCCAAGGTCAAGAAACTCCCCGTCCTGCCCAAGGTCACTAGATGCACCGATGGGCTTGGAAATGTCGCCGTCCGTTGGATGGGACGTTAAGCCGTGGGGCTATGTGCTGGAGAGAATACGCTGGATGGGACGTTAAGCCGTGGGGCTATGTGCTGGAGAGAATACGCTAGATGGCCTTGACGGGAGGCTACCATCTGTCTCCCCACAGCTATTACAGTGGGTCCCCCCCAACCTTCTCTGAGCCTTCGAGGTCCTTGTGGCCTGGCCATTTAGCCCGTGGTGTTCAAAAAAGTGCCGCTCAGAGGTAAAACAACCCAACGTTAAAGAACACGCTGGATGGCCTTGATGGGAGGCTACCATCTGTCTCCCAACAGCTGTTCCAGTGGGTCCCCTCCCCCAACCTTCTCTGAGTCTTCGGGGTTCATGTGACCTGGCCATTTAGCCCATGGTGTGCAAAAAAGTGCCGCTCAGAGGTAAAACAACCCAACGTTAAAGAACACGCTGGATTGCCTTGACGGGAGGCTACCATCTGTCTCCCAACAGCTGTTCCAGTGGGTCACCTCCCCCAACCTTCTCTGAACCTTCGGGGTCCATGTGGCCCGGCCATTTAGACCATGGTGCGCAAAAAAGTGCCGCTCAGAGGTAAAACAACCAACCAACAGCTTTAGTTCATTTCTAAGGTGTCTTATGATGCATAAGGGCTGTGAAATATTTTAGATTCCATAACTCTTTACATAACAATTAAATATTGTTGAAAATCAAGAGTTAAACAGATTTGATTATGATCTCTAATTTATCCTCAGTCACTTTTTTCCATTAAATGCACATTTTAGAAGTTATAAAGCTTCGAAATTTGATTTCCATTGATATAACACGGAGATTCTCTATTTTGATAGAGCAGTATACTTTGCCTGTATTAATTTTTGCCTACATGCAATTAGCCACAGAGTAAAGATGATACAGAGGGTATATATATATATTACTATCAGCTGGTGGATAATCCTGAGCAGAAGTCATCGCAGGCACCTGAACTCTTTGCTTCTATTGGCATCGTCAAATTCTACATTGGAGGAAGTCTTCCAGTGTTGATGGCTTCAGCCTTTAGTGGTGGGGGAACGGGTCTTTGCCCCATGTCTGCGATTAGGGGGCTGTTTGATATTGTCGGCATTCCCTCTCTCAATAAACATAGTTTCTTCAAACATCCCACTAACCATTTTCTCTCCATAGGTAGTTGGAATGTGAGGACTCTGCACAGAACTTTTTTTCTTGATGTCCTCACACAAGAATTCCACCATTATAATTTAGATATTCTCGGCTTGCAAGAGACCAGATGGACAGATAAAAGTCAGATTCTTAAAAATAATCTTAAATTTCTCTTTTCAGGGAGGGACGACAATAAGCATCACCAAGGCGTGGGTCTGCTTCTCAGCAGACACGCTAGTGATGCTCTTCTAGGATATGAGTGCATTAACGAAAGGTTTCTTACAGTAAAATTTCAGACAAGCGTTAAAGACCTGAATGTTATCTGGTGTTATGCCCCCACTGAGGATGCCGATGAGGATGAGAAGGATAGGTTTTATAAACAACTTCAGGATATTTTGAATTCTGTCAAGAAAGGAGATATTACCCTTGTTCTTGGTGACTTCAATGCCAAAGTTGGTATTGACTCTGACCTTTGGGGAGGGGTAATAGGCCCTTTTGGTATTGGTAGCTGCAATGGCAATGGGCAACGTCTCCTACAGGTAAGTAAACTCAATGGATTCAAAATAACTAACACTTATTACAAACACCGCGACATACATAAGTTACACATGGGTTTCACCTGATGGGCTGCATAAGAATATGATTGATTACATATTAATTAACAGCAAATGGGCTAGTTCTGTTAGGAATACCAGGGCATATAGGGGAGCTGAAATTGGATCTGACCATTACCTTGTTAAAAGTGTGTTGCACCTTAAACTTAAAAAGTGTTGTGCTAGGGTTAAAAAATTTATTTTTAATACTGAAGCTCTGAAAAATCCAGTTATAGCCAAAGCTTACCATGATAGGTTACTTAGTCATTATGACAGTCATGGTTTGCTTACTACTGAAGTTGAGGAAGAATGGAATCATTTTAAACAGGCTTTTTTGGACACTAACAGTACTCTTTTAGGAAAAAAGGAGCAGAAGAGGCAAAATTATCTGAGTGATAAGGCACTTGAGCTTATTTCGGAAAGAAAGAACTGCAGGAATGCCCTTAATCAATACCCTATTAGTACTAACAGAAAGCATTACAGAGACCTTAATAAACTTGTAAAGGATCAGTTAGCTGCTGATAAGAATCTTTGGCTTGATGGTTTGGCTGACAAAGCCGAGGAAGCAGTTAGACAGCACAACAGCAGAGAGCTGTACCAAATAGTTAATGTTTTGTGTGGTAGAAAACGGACAGGCATACAAGGATTGAAGTATAAACAAGGTAAGGTTATAGAAGGGGAGGATTCTGCCATGGCTAGGTGGGCTGAGCATTTCAGTGATGTTCTAAACAATGTAGTTAGTTCTACTCCCAATGTTTGCAATGATGATAGATGCATTGGTGGCTTTAATGTTGGCCATATAACACAATCTGAAGTTATTTTGGCTGTTTCTAAACTTAAATTCATAAATCCCCACGGGTAGATGAAATTACTACGGAAATGCTTAGAGCTGAAAATGTTTCGGTTACCACTTGGATGACTGAAATTCTGAATAACTTTTATGATAAAGGCATGGTTCCTAAGGATTTTACCAGAGATATTGTTATCCCTATTTTCAAAAAAGGTGATCGCAGTTCTTGTGATAACTCTATAGGGGTGTCAGCCTACTCTCTGTTACAGGTAAAGTTCTTTCGATGATTGTGCTTCATAGAATTAAGAATCTGGTTGACAGTCAATTGCGTGATGAGCAATGTGGATTCAGAAGTGGTAGGGGATGTGTGGATCAGATATTTTCACTTAGGCAGATTCTTGAGAAATGTTTAGAGTTTCAGAAACCTTTGGTTGCTAGCTTTGTTGATTTCAAAAAGGCTTTCGACTCTGTTGATCGTCATTATTTGTGGTTGATTGTGAGATCATATGATATACCAGACAAGTTAGTTAACATAATGAAAGCTCTCTATAATAACACCGAGTCGTGTGTGAGAGTTGGTAAGGGTTGTAGCAATTGGTTTAGCATTACTTCTGGTGTTCGACAAGGGTGCATTTTGTCTCCTTTTCTCTTTAGCTTGGTTATTGATTATGTTATGCGAAATTCACTTCAAGGGAAAGATTTTGGCCTTAAATGGGCTGGAGATACGAAAATTTCTGATTTAGATTATGCTGATGATTTAGCCCTTTTGACAAATGATGTTGATGGGATGAATTCTTTCATTCGAGCTGTTGATGAGACTGGTAATAGAGTAGGTTTGGTTATAAACAGAGAGAAAACTAAAGTGATGAAAATTGGTAAGGCAGGCTGTGATTCAGTTAATCTGAATTGTTCTAGTCTTGAGCAGGTGTCACAGTTTAATCATCTTGGGAACTATGTAACAGATACTGGTGATGTGCGGCATGAGATTAACAGACGAATAGGGATTGCTGTTGGGACTTTTAAGAATCTATGGAGAGTGTGGAGAAATAGGCGTATACACCTAAAGACTAAAATTAGACTGTATAATATTTTGGTTCTTTCTAGGGTTAGTTATGGTAGTGAAACTTGGACACTTTGTAGACAAGATAACAGGAAACTAGATGCTTTTGATTCCAGATGCTTACGCAGTATCTTGGGCATTAGGTGGTTCAACTTTGTAACTAATGATGAGGTTAGGCAAAGGAGTCTGCAACCTCCTTTAAGCAGCATATTGTGCAGAGAGAGACTCCGTTGGTTTGGCCATGTTTCCCGTATTAAAAATTATAGATTGGCGAATAGGGTTATGAACAGTGTGCCCAAAGGCCTCAGAAAGAAGGGGACACCTAGGATGGGGTGGGCAGACAATGTCAAACAGGACCTTGTTAGAATTGGTGTGCAGTGGCCAGATGCAGTAGATGTAGCTCAGGATAGACTTGCTTGGAGAACTAAATTGCACAGTCTGGTTGGACCTCCGTAGCCCATGGCTGCTTGAGGATGATGATGATGATGATTTATTTCCCATATCTCTGATGGTAAAATTTCCACAATGTTTAATTCTCATAGAAAATTTTGCATATTTTTTATTTTATAAATGAAATGTTTGTTTTCATATTTCTCTACTTATTTTTATTTGATAATCATCTACATTGTGTGAAATAACGTATTATTTGTGATTGTAAATGTTTCATTATATACAATACAACTGATCCATATAATGTAAAATTTTATGTAGATTAAGCCCTGGCTTCGTTGGATCACATTCATTATGTATCTATTATTTCAATGCTTTAAATATGACGTAAAAAAGGTAAAGATTATTATTATTTTTATAAAATCAGCATACCACTGTCGGACACATGAACTGCCATAGAATATTAAAATATATAATTTTTTAACTACTATATATATATAGGTATATTGGGTTGTTTCAGGGTTGTTTTACCTCTGAGCGGCAGTTTTTTGCACATCATGGGCTAAATGGCCAGGTCACATGGACCCCGAAGGCTCAGAGAAGGTCGGGGGAGGGGACCCACTGGAACAGCTGTTGGGAGACAGATGGTAGCCTCCCGTCAAGGCCATCCAGCTTGTTCTTTAACGTACACAGGGTATGGCTCTCCTGCACACGGGGCCACGGCTTAACATCCCATCCGACGGACGGCGGCCTTTCCAAGCCCATCGGTGTCCCCTACTGACCGTGGGCAGGGCGGGGAATTTTGCGGAGATAAATCTCAACGCTGCCCCAGCTGGGACTCGAACTTGGGAACTACAGATTACGAGCCTGGCGCGCTACAGACTGAGCCACCCCGCCCCCATATATAGGTATAATTTAACTACTATATATATTACTGAATAATAATAATAATAAAGCATAGGTTGAATAATAATAATAATAAATTAAGCATTTAAAATTTAATGGCGGTTTATTTATTTTAAGAAGCTAGCAATTAATTTTAGGTGTAATAAATATAATAAATAAATATCTCACATTCTTTTTAAACTTCATTAATTGTAGCAGTTTCTGACTGTGCACAAGATCACGATGGGTAAAGCTAGTTTCATGCTCTGCCGTTCGAGGCGCAATAATCTCCAAAAGAATAGGGAGTTTATCTTCTGCATTTATTACTCTGTGCAATAAGCGTTCGCTTCGGGGGGGGGGGGGCTCAGTCGGTAGCGCGCCATGCTCGTAATCTGTAGTTCCCAGGTTCGAGTCCCAGCTGGGTCAGCGTTGAGATTTATAACCACAAAACTCCCCATTCTGCCTTCGACCAGTAGGGTACACCGATGGGCTTGGAAAGGCCGCCGTCCGTCGAATGGGACGTTAAGCCGTGGTTCCCCCTGTGCACGTTAAAGAATACGCTGGATGGCCTTGACGGAAGGCTACCATCTGTCTCCCAACAGCTGTTCCAGTGGGTCCACTCCCCCAACCTTTTCTGAGCCTTCGGGGTCCTTGTGACCTGGCCATTTAGCCCATGGTGTGCAAAAAAGTGCCGCTCAGAGGTAAAACAACCCAACCAAATGTTCTCTTCGGAATGTACTTTGGCACATAAGTCTAAACTGGCTCTTCCCTAAATCGCTTCTCTTTCTTCTTTGACCGTGAATTTGTTTGAGAATTAAAATTTGTTTATTTCGGAATGGAATCTGTTTATTGCCGAACTGTTTAAATCATGAGTTCCATACTCACATTTTTCGGCTTCGTTCATTGCAAGATTCAAAACTGTTGGCTTTAAATTTCGCTCGAAACTTAACGAAAAATTGATGATTTGGTTTAGCATTGAAAATGACATCAACTAAAGGAAATATAAATGTTAACAACTAGATGTAGTTGCTCTAGATATGACTTAGGTTGTATCGCTGCTAAAAAAGCAAATATAGAATGGTGCTTGAAATGAGTTATGATATAAAAGATAACGAAATATATCATATATTTTATTTGCGACATATAGGACAGAGAAGAATCCTAGAAGCTACTCCTAGCTTTTACAGGCCTTCTCATACAAGGACATGTCCTACTAAGACCGAAGTCACTGCTGACCACTGCCTTAGTTAGAGCTAACACAACACACAAAGTTTGCCTCGCTGGAACAGTCGCTAGCTGCCTAACCACTATGCCAGTTAAGGCTGATATATATATCAGTATCTCTCAATTGACGATCGCGAACTTATTTCGAAAATTCATAAACAGTATAAATATCAGGAGAAAACACATTTATTTGAAAAAGAAAACATGACTTCATCATTACTGTATGACTTAGTCAGCAATTGGCTAGTTACCATTTGTGCATCTCCTCAACAAAATAATTCCTTAAAAAATTTCTTTCGTGAATCAGATATGTACCTTATTTAAGCAATATGTAAATAAGTTAAAAATTTCCATTATGCTCAACATAAACTGGAAATCTGGAAAGTAATCGTTGTAAATCAAATAACTATTTTATGCATGATTCTATTATCCGAAACAAAATGGTCATCGAGAGACTAGTAGGTATAATTTAACTACTATATACTGCGAATCGACCGGACAGCGAGATCCGAAATGTTGAGAAACACTGATCGATATTTCATTGAGTTTGTGTGTCTAGTTGTTTGATCAAAAGCTCCTCATAAAGGACCAAAGCTACTACCATGAAATTCCTCACATGTCTTACTCTTCACTTATCTTACTCTTAACTTCAAGCAACTTAAGACTTGCCCTACATTCCGCCCCTCCCCCACCCCCCAAAAAAGGAAACGAGTAAATATTTTCCAAGCGTAAAGTTATTTCTCAAATAAAAGTTCTGATGTGGAAAATATAATGGGATACTTCAAATTATATCTTCTCCTTTCTACTACCCTTTCCCAACCGCCAAAAAAAGGAAGGGGAATTACACTGAAGTCGATCATAATGAATTCTACATCAAAGGAAAGCTTGCGACCCGGGGTGGGCAGTGTGATCTTCTTATATATATTTATTTAAAAAAGTTTGAGTTAAAAACCAGAGTAATGGCGGAAAATTCTGGTAGTTAGTTATAAAAGTGCATTGAAAGTAAGGACAACAGAATATAAAAAGTAATACGAGAGTGGAGACGTTGGAAGTTTGAGCTCATATTGTATTGCATGTTTGGGTTGTTTTACCTCTGAGCGGCACTTTTTTGCACACCATGGGCTAAATGGACAGGTCACAAGGACCCCGAAGGCTCAGAGAAGGTTGGGGACCCACTGGAACAGCTGTTGGGAGACAGATGGTAGCCTCCCGTCAAGACCATCCAGCGTGTTCTTTAACGTGCACAGGGTATGGCTCTCCCGCACACGGGGCCACGGCTTAACGTCCCATCCGACGGACGACGCCTTTCCAAGCCCATCGATATCCCCTACTGACCGTGGGCAGGGCGGGGAATTTTTGCGGAGATAAATCTCAACGCTGACCCAGCTGGGACTCGAACCTGGGAACTACAGATTACGAGCCTGGCGCGCTACCGACTGAGCCACCCCCGCCCCTTGTATTGCATGTGAAACGTCTTTTAACGTCTATATACCACATATAGTACATTTCATTAAAACATGATTTCTACTGGGTTAATGAAGATTAGATGTGCTGTTGAGTCTACTATCATGAAAATGATTTAACTTTTATTAAATCCCTTCCGACGCCGTTGAAGTTCAAGAAAATCCTTTCCTCTTAATAATCTGAAAAGAGTAACAAATTTGAGATTATCGGGTTTTGAAGTTGGTTGTGAATATTATCATGCAAAATAAATTATGACTTAAATTATTAAATAGACTCATTTACATTGGTACAAATTTATTTCGCTCACCAGTTATCATCCTTATTATACATATTTATCAAAACCATTATGTATTCAAAATCATAAATTTGCTTGACACTTATTCTTGAGAATTGAATCTAAGGTTGGATTCTAAAGTGCCAGTTATGGATAGCTGAGAAAATTGTGCCAGTTATGGATACCTGAGAAAATTGTGCCAGTTATGGATAGCTGAGAAAATTGTGCCAGTTATGGATAGCTGAGAAAATTGTGCTAGTTATGGATAGCTGAGAAAATTGTGCCAGTTATGGATAGCTGAGAAAATTGTGCCAGTTATGGATAGCTGAGAAAATTGTGCCAGTTATGGATAGCTGAGAAAATTGTGCCAGTTATGGATAGCTGAGAAAATTGTGCTAGTTATGGATAGCTGAGAAAATTGTGCCAGTTATGGATAGCTGAGAAAATTGTGCCAGTTATGGATAGCTGAGAAAATTGTGCCAGTTATGGATAGCTGAGAAAATTGTGCTAGTTATGGATAGCTGAGAAAATTGTGCCCTACGTGTGGTAATAAATCTAGCAAAAATAGCCTGAGAACCTTTGTATTTGCCGCATCAAATTGCAAAGGACACAAAGGAGTGTTTAGAGTTCAACTGAATAAGTTGTTCCCTTAGCAAAGAGTACAATCACTAAGTGCAAAAAATGGTTTTAATTTTCAGCATAATGCCGACGACAGTTTTCACAAGCGAAAAGCGCCATCTGGGAGATAGGAATGACCGCATCTATGCAGTCAGAGTCGGCATGAATTAAAAGGAACAGACAAGAATGAATCATGCAATAATCCCGCCAACGGTTTCTGGATCTCCGAGTTTCGTGCTCAGCAGCATCGCGTGTGTGCAGATAGACTCCCATCTGTTCGGCACGCGCCTCACCTATGACCTGTGCCATTGTATAACCCTGACTGGTCCTTCGCCAATCTCAATGCAAACATTTCTCCTGGAATAATGTTAGTGACAATAGAGAGGACAATGCGAAATGAAATGAATTCCAGAATGCTTTGGGAACAGGCACCCAGAGCTAAGTCCATGGGCTCCCCCCTTCCAATATGTTCTCTGCTTTATTGAAGCGTATAGGTTACTGTGTATATATGCCTAGAGGGCATTGCAGTTTAGCAGATGGGGTCAGCGAGTTATGGGAACAGGAAGTATAGTCGCCGTGCAACTGTGCATATAGCATAACTCTTTTAAGCAGCAGGTTTCTACGTGTGGGAATATAATCGAAACCGTTTGCTGAGCATGGCTAACGATCAGTGAGCCCTTCAAAGCAGGGGAAGATAATTTTAGAGTACAATTCAAGAATTGAGCTCGAAAAACGATGTTTAACTGTGTCGACTTTTTTGTTTTTACCGATAAATACAAAAATTCTTTTTCAGTTCGATATATATTGATAAAATTTTGCGATTGGGGCTTTTCGAATCTCATCCCCTAACAGCTTTAAACAGCGTCCTCTAATGGTAGAAAAAGGTGGGAAAAATTACGAATATCGCAAACGATCTATTAACGTTAAATTTGTGTGGTTTACCTCTGAGCGGTACTTTTTTTGCACATCATGGGCTAAATGGCCAGATCACAATGACCCCGAAGGCTCAGGGAAGGTTGGCGGAGAGGATCCACTGGAACAGCTGTTGGGAGACAGATGGTAGCCTCCCGTCAAGGCCATCCAGCGTGTTCTTTAACGTGCACAGGGTATGGCTCTCCCGCCACGGCTTAACCTTCCATCCGACGGACGGCGGCCTATCCAAGCCCATCGGTGTCCCCTACTGACCGTGGGCAGGGCGGGGAGTTTTGCGGAGATAAGTCTCAACGCTGACCTAGCTGGGACTCGAACCTGCGAACTGCAGATTACGAGCCTGGCGCGCTACCGACTGAGCTACCCCGTCCCACGTTTTAACGTTAGAAATATTTCATTTTAGTTGGGTTGGGTTGTTTTACCTCTGAGCGGCAATTTTTTGCACACCATGGGCTAAATGGCCAGGTCACAAGGACCCCGAAGGCTCAGGGAAAGTTGGGGGAGAGGATCCACTGGAACAGCTGTTGGGAGACAGATGGTATCCTCCCGTCAAGGCCATCCAGCGTGTTCTTTAACGTGCACAGGGTATGGTTCTCTCGCACACGGGGGACACGGCTTAACGTCCCATCCGACGGACGGCGGCCTTTCCAAGCCCATCGATATCCCCTACTGATCGTAGGCAGGGCGGGGAGTTTTGCGGAGATAAGTCTCAACGCTGACCTAGCTGGGACTCGAACCTACGAACTGCAGATTACAAGCCTGGCGCGCTACTGACTGAGCTACCCCGTCCCACGTTTTAACGTTAGAAATATTTTATTTTAGTGGTAGAGTATGAAGGTCAAAAGTTAGTCATTGGCAAGCAAGGCCTTACCCTCGGTGAAGTGACGCAACCTTTTTATTTTAAGAGATAAAACGCAAAAGAAGTTATTTTATTCCTATGCACCAATGAAACATTACTCTTTACGTTTTACTAACCATCCATTTGTTGGAATTTCCACTGTAAGCGGGAACTAAAGGCGGAAGGCAAACACTTCCAAAGCGCCATCTAACTGCGGAAAAAGTTGGAAATTACAAAATCTTTTAACCCTTTCACGACCAAGGGAAACATTTTTCCCATTTTAAAATTGGTGATTGTCGTATTTAATTATAACCTTATCTGCATTTTTTATACAGAATGTCAAAATAGAACGTATGCCGAACGCAATTACGTAAACGGGAACGTTTAGAAACCAAAAACAGAACTGTCAGGACGCATAATATATGTACTATGTGCAATGTCCATCTTTGCCTCACTACCAAAAGAAATTGCTTCGCCGAATATCATAATTAGCACATCATTTTGTATAGTAATATTATTTCATAATTTTGTATTATTTTAGTTAACATTTTGTTCTAATAAACCAATAAATAAAAGACATCGCATAATAAGCCTAACTATAATTTGTGTAACCTTTAGAGTCCATTGGTAAAAATATTTCCCATAAAATTCCAAAAAACTACACATTGTTATGTATTTTTCTTATGATTTTTATTTATATCTAAACAAACTAAAATGAACAGTTACATACTAATATTTACTCTTAGAAACCTTATGGTCCTGAAAGGGTTAACGATTATTTCAAACGATCTAGTTATGCTAGAAATCCGAAATTTAGATGGTACAGTATGATGTACACCAGAGATGTATCTAAGGGTGTGGAGAAGGCATGTCCCCCATGAGAATGCTTGTAAGGGTTATGAAGGTTAAAGAGTTATTAACTTGTGCATATTTCACGGACTTTTCAAAAAACTTTTTCTCTGAAATTGCGGTAAAAATGCTTCACTAAAATGGAAATTTCTTGTCTCCCATCCTTCACTGCCGCCATTATTTTTTTCAAGATAACTGCCTGATGATATGTACTGAGGTATTCTCTGTAAACTGAGATATCATCATCATCATCATCATCATCCTCAAGCTGTCCAACACACTGTGCAGTTTAATTCTCCAAGCATATCTGTCCTGAGCTACATCTGCTGCATCCGGCCACTGCACACCAATTCTAACAAGGTCCTGTTTGACATTCTCTGCCCACCGCATCCTAGGTCTCCCCCTCTTTCTGAGGCCTCTAGGCACACTGTTCATAACCCTATTCGCCAATCTATAATTATTCATACGGGCAACATGGCCAAACCAACGTAGTCTCTCTCTGCAAAATATGCTGCTTAAAGGAGGTTGCAGACTCCTTTGCCTAACCTCATCATTAGTTACAAAGTTAAACCACCTAATACCCAAGATACTGCGTAAGCATCTAGAATCAAAAGCATCTAGTTTCCTGTTATCTTGTTTACATAGCGTCCAAGTTTCACTACCATAACTAACCCTAGAAAGAACCAAACTATTATACAGTCTAATTTTAGTCTTTAGGTGTATACGCCTATTTCTCCACAATCTCCATAGATTCTTAAAAGTCCCGGCAGCAATACCTATTCGTCTGTTAATCTCATGCCGCACATCACCAGTATCAGTTACATAGCTCCCAAGGTAATTAAACTGTGACACCTGCTCAAGACTGCAACCTTTCAGATTAACTGAATCACAACCTGCCTGACCAATTTTCATCACTTTAGTTTTCTCTCTATTTATAACCAAACCTACTCTACTACCAGTCTCATCAACAGCTCGAATGAAAGAGTTCATCTCATCAACATCATTTGCCAAAAGGGCTAAATCATCAGCATAATCTAAATCAGAAATTTTCGTATCTCTAGCCCAATTAAGGCCAAAATCTTTCCCTTGAAGTGAATTTCGCATAACATAATCAATAACCATGCTAAAGAGAAAAGGAGACAAAATGCACCCTTGTCGAACACCAGAAGTAATGCTAAACAAATTGCTACAAGCCTTACCAATTCTCACACACGACTCAGTGTTATTATAGAGAGCTTTCATTATGTTAACTAACTTGTCAGGTATACCATATGATCTCACAATCAACCACAAATTATGACGATCAACAGAGTTGAAAACCTTTTTGAAATCAACGAAGCTAGCAACCAAAGGTTTCTGAAACTCTAAACATTTCTCAAGAATCTGCCTAAGTGAAAATATCTGTTCCACACATCCCCTATCACTTCTGAATCCACATTGCTCATCACGCAATTGCCTGTCAACCAGATTCTTAATTCTATTAAGCACAATCATGGAAAGAACTTTACCTGTAACAGAGAGTAGGCTGACACCCCTATAGAGTTATCACAAGAACTGCGATCACCTTTTTTGAAAATAGAGATAACAATAGCTCTGGTAAAATCCTTAGGAACCATGCCTTTATAATAAAAGATATTCAAAATTTCAGTCATCCAAGTGGTAACCGAAACATTCCCAGCTCTAAACATTTCCGCAGTAATATCATCTACCTCTGGGGATTTATGTAGTTTAAGTTTAGAATTAGGCAAAATAACTTCAGATTGTGTTATAGAGCCAACATTAAAGCCCCCAATACATTTATCATCATTACAAACAATGGGAGTAGAACTAACCACATTACTTAGAACATCACTGTAATGATCAGCCCACCTAGTCATGACAGAATCCTCCCCTTCTATAACATTACCTTGTCTATCCTTCAATCCCTGTATAACTGTCCATTTTCTACCACATAAAACATTAACTATCTGGTACAACTCTCTGCTGTTGTGCTGCCTAACTGCTTCCTCAGTTTTGTCAGCCAAGCCATTAAGCCAAAGATTCTTATCAGTAGCTAACTGATCCTTTGCACGTCTATTAAGCTCTCTGTAATGCTTTCTATTAGGACTAGTAGGGTACTGATTAAGGTTGTTCCTGCAGTTCTTTCTTTCCGAAATAAGCTCAAGTGCTTTATCACTCAAATAATTCTGTCTCCCCTGCTCCTTTTTTCCTAAAAGAGTACTGTTAGTTTCCAAAAAAGCCTGTTTAAAGCGGCCCCATTCTTCCTCAACTTCAGTAGTAAGCAAACCATGACTGTCATAATGACTATGTAACCTATCATGGTAAGCTTTAGCTATAACTGGGTTTTTCAGAGCTTCAGTATTAAAGGTAAATTTTTTAACTCTAGCACAACACTTTTTAAGTTTAAGTTGCAAGACACTTTTAACAAGGTAATGGTCAGATCCAATTTCAGCTCCCCTATATGACCTAGTATTCCTAACATAACTAGCCCATTTGCTGTTAATTAATATATAATCAATCATATTCTTATGCAGCCCATCAGGTGAAACCCATGTGTACTTATGTATGTCGCGGTGTTTGTAATAAGTGTTAGTTATTCTGAATCCATTGAGTTTACTTACCTGTAGGAGACGTTGCCCATTGCCATTGCAGCTACCAATACCAAAAGGGCCTATCACCCCTCCCTAAATGTCAGAGTCAGTACCAACTTTGGCACTGAAGTCACCAAGAACAAGGGTAATATCTCCTTTCTTGACAAAATTCAAAATATCCTGAAGTTGTTCATAAAACCTATCCTTCTCATCCTCATCGGCATCCTCAGTTGGGGCATAACAGCAGATAACATTCAAATCTTAATGCTTGTCTGAAATTTTGCTGTGAGAAACCTTTCATAAATGCACTCATATCCTAGAAGAGCCACGCCTGGGTGATGCTTTCCAACCTCCCTCCCTGAAAAGAGAAATTTAAAGTTATTTTTAAGTATCTCACCTTTACCTGTCCATCTGGTCTCTTGCAAGCCTAGAATATCTAGGTTAGAGCGCCGGAATTCCTGCGTGAGTTACATCAAGAGAATGATCTCTATATAATGTTCTCACGTTCCACGTTCCTGCAGAGAGAAAATGATTAGTAGGAGTTTTAAAGAAACTAGGTTTATTGTGATATAGGTAGGGCCAACAATATCAAACAGCCCCCTGATTGCAGGCATGGGGCAAAGACCTGTTCCACCTACGCTAAAGGCTGAAGTCACCGATGCTGGTAGGAACTTCAGGCACCACCTTTTCAAGTGGACTTTTTCAAGAGCCATATGGCCTTGCCTGGGACACATTACTCTAGTTTAGGCTTGACGATTCCCAACTAGCTAAGTAAGGTTCAGGTACCTGCGATAGCCTCTGATTAGGATTATCCACCAGCTGATATAAGGTATCCCATGCCTCTGTTCACTTAGAGCTGGCAACCCAGAAGCAAACAGAAAACACAGCGGCAGACTCTCCCTCAACAGAGGCCCACCAGTGCAGCAAGTCCAGGATCAATAATCAAGCTCAAATCCATAAACAAGTCCAGTCTAGTAGGTATAAATGGTGAGCACCAGGACCCTGTGAAGTTGACCACTCCTCAGCAGAACTGAGATATACAGTGGCAGTAATGAATTCACTCACTATCTTAACAGGGAGTGATAAAATGCAAAAATTAGTTTTTTATTTTATAAGTACTAATATTACTCTTTACATTTTTCCAATCATACATTAGTTTGAATTTCCACCGTTAAAGTGTGCTAAAGGCAGAAATTTAAAAACTTCATTCTCTTTTAAACCGAGCATTCTCATATTCGCCAGAAACCCGTTATTCTTCTAATTTGGGAGTAAATATGAAATGTCACCTTGATGCAACATATATTTAATTCCAGCATTTTTGCTGTCTTAGTACCTTTACATTAGTTCTCTGAATTAAAAAAAAAACTATTTAGAATGTAATCATTAATTTACAAATGATGAATGAAGCTATTTTTCTCTGCCTTTCCAATCAATTCGAACTTATATTTCTGATAGACATATTTGGTGCCAGACAGCGATATCAGTTTCATTCATTAAGTCGGTAATATTTAAAGTAGGCCAATGTACATCTAATATAGCGTTAGTAACCCAAAAAAATCCACATTTCTCAGAATAGTTATCCTTTTTCACAATATCCAAATTTCACACTATTGTAGTATTTTAGTAATATTTAATGTTATTATTTCAGTAATATTTACCATTAGTACTAATTTCGTACTATTATCCTAATTTCACAATGGTACTTAAGAAAAAAAATGAAAGAACTCTTTTAGCCGCATTGCATCGTGGGAAAGTGTCATGCATTCATTTAACTATATTTCACTAGACTCGTGAATTATGGCAGGCGAATTTATTTCATTAATTCACTCACTAAAAATGGCAATCTTCCTCGTTGATCGTAGGTCAGAATAAAGCATTCTGCCGAATTTGATAAGCAGTTGTATGTACCGAAGATTGTTCTAGTGGACGAGTGGTTAGCACGCTGGGCTTTTGATCAAAGCGTTGGATTGGTCTGTTTTACCACTGAGCTACACTTTTTTGCATGCAGATGGGCTAAATGGTCAGGTCACAAGGACCCCGAAGGCTCAGAAAAGGTTGGGGTAGGGGACCCACTGGAACAGCTGTTGGGAGACTGATGGTAGCCTCCCGTCAAGGCCATCCAACATGTTTTTTAACGTGCACAGGGTATGGCTCTCCCACACACGGAGCCACGGCTTAACGTCCCATCCAACGTACGGTGGTCTTTCCAAGCCCATCGGTGTCCCTTACTGACCGTGGACAAGGCGGGGAATTTTGCGGAGATAAATCTCAACGCTGACCCAGCTGGGACACGAACCTGGGAACTACAGATTACGAGCCTGGCGCGCTCTGATTAAAGGGGCCTGAGTTGGGGACACCTGCAAGGCAAGGATGTTTTCTTTCTGTTGAGGTCTTGTCTTCCTCACAAACCTTCTTTAGGCTGTGTAAACTGTCAGATCTCTGTGACAATCAGTTGCTTGATAGGAAATTTTTTTTAGGTAGAGTATAAAACATTCCAGCAATGCTGTAACATTTCATTCAAAACCAATCCATCGTTTTTGGAGTATCATGGATTAATTTCCATTCCTTTGTAATATTGTAAGTTAATAAGTAAGTAAGTATGATTTTATTTTCACATATTCACAATACAACAAAATACTCTATATACAATAGAAATTGCCAAACTGTTTAAACGTTTTTCAGATTGCATAGCAAAAAAAAAAACATATTCATATATCCAGTATAACATAGAAAACCTTAAATTCATATAAAACAATATAAACCGTCAAAATTGTTATTAATATAAAGCAATTTCTCATTTTTCCATTTTCAATGATAGTGATGAGTTAATTTGGCAG
Organism: Ryuthela nishihirai; assembly: GCA_038380435.1. NCBI lineage: Eukaryota > Metazoa > Arthropoda > Arachnida > Araneae > Heptathelidae > Ryuthela > Ryuthela nishihirai. Next base: position 7,133,690 of record JAWZYU010000004.1, read on the forward strand.
CAAATACAAATACATCATAAATATTAAAAAGACATGTAAGTATACAACAGAACAATTTACCGTTTAAGGGGAAAAAATTCTTGTACATTATCAATTAATTTGTTTTGTAAATATAATAATAATAATAAAAAAATAAATCTCGATTAACTGTCCTAAAGCTAAACATGTACATTCTCCAGATTAAGTAGCCACTTCCTGCTTTTTCCAATGAATTCTCTTTCAATATTAATTGTTTTTGAGAGCATTGAAAAATTTACCAGATAAGTGAATAAAATGTCTCTGCGCAAGTGTTTTATGCGGTAGGGTATTAAACCTTGTGAAAAATGTTTTAGTTTTGAATATGGTCGAAAATAAAATTGATTCCAATGGGTTTTATCATATTTTAATATTTGAAAAACGCACAATTTCCTAATTTGTAGAATATTTTCTTTATTGTAAACGTTTGTTAGACTATCATATATTCTCATTTGCAATATACAGTCGCTCAAAAAATATCCGAACATTTTGGTTGATTACAGCATTCAGAAAAAATATCGGGCAACAATTTTTTTTTTAGAAATTAGTGATGTACGTATACGAAGGTTGCCAGATCACAATTTCTAAAAAAATTGTTGCCAGATATTTTTTCTGAATTCTGTAATCAACCATAGTGTTCGGATACTTTTTTGAGCGACTGTACATCTAACAGTTTGATTTTGAACGTTTTGGAGAGCTTTGATTGTGGTCCAAACTGGTCCCCTTTCGTAAACCAAACTGGTTTGGAGCAAAAAACACATACTTAATAAAAAAAACTAGCCAATTTTTGTTTAATAAGTTTTTCAAAATTTTTTGAAAAAGTAAATAAAAGAGAAATAGGTCGATAATTTTCCAATAAATTTCTATCGCCTACTTTCTAAATCGGTATATGTTATAATTGGTATATACATCATAATTTTTTATCTTGGTATATATTTTAATCGGTATATATATTATAATTGAAATTTTCAAAGAATCGGGAAAGATTCTTTCCTGAAATGAAAAGTTCACTAAGTAGCAAAGGACACGAACAATTTCAAACATAACTCCTTTGATAATTTCTACCGTAACCTTTTCATGCCCCTGTGATTTACCAATTTTTAACCCTTTCAAAACACCTAGAACCTGCTCTGAAATATGTGGCAAATTTTACAGTTTAAACAGTTTAATATATCATATACCTTATCTTCAATTTGTTCTTGTAAAAATAAAGTTAATATAACAGTTGTAAAATATTCATTAAATATATTAAAAAACTTCTGAGGACTTTCATCTAATGTAATGGTTACCATTTGTACTTGAAATCTCCTTTGGTAAGATTTTAACTTTACTTTTTCTGCCACACATCTCATTTATTGCATCCCAAAGTTTTTTGGTATTGTTCCCATTCTTCGTGAAGACATCTTTGTAAAAATCATCTCAGAAGAAAAACAATGAGCTCCTTTTCAGAACTTAAGAACATGTAGCAAATGTCTCAATATCTGTCCTAAAAGGTGACGAAAACACATAAAACTTTATCAGTTGGATACATTCTAATGGATAACGAAGGATCAATACAATCTAAACCCTCCTGTGGCATAATAGGCAAAAAGATGACGCTAGTAGGGTCAAGAGTGATGTTCAGAATGGTATTAGAAAAGACCTTCAATAAAGGATGTGATCACCCATGATGGCAATACATGCTTAACAGCGACAGCTCATGTTTATTAATGAGATTATCTCATTACCATACTGCATTAATGAGATTATTCAAGAGCGCCTGGCGTAGTAATGACCACTTCTCCACCAGAACACAACTAAGGATGAAAGCTTTTGGGTGAAAAGCCTGAAAGGATTGGATGGTGCAGACGCAACACGTCTCCTTAAAGATCTGAGGAATTAAGGTCAAGAGAATTAAGCTGGCTGTTCCGTAACGAGGGTTTGTTCACTTCCAAATATTGGTTAACCAGTCTGTCTGGGTGAGGCAGGATTATTATCCTGCAGGATGAAATTACACTACAGGAAATAAAAAATGCAACACTTGCAAGAAGTTATGCAAATGTGACGAAATTTAAGGAGGCGATAGTGTATGGAAATGCATGGAAATGATTAAGTTTGCAGGACGATCGAAACAATTGGATAAGCGCGAGTTGACGTCACTGGTGGGAGCAGTCAAACACGGATAAAGGCAACCAAAGAGGTAACACATGAAGTATCTATCAGGAGGACGGTAAACAACAGGCTTTTACAGTTTCATTGGGAGCCTATCGTCCTGCATTGCGTTTGCCCCTTACATATGCCCACATACAAGCACGTCTTCAGTGGTGTCGCCTCAGACAGGTTGGGTTGTTTTACCTCTGAACGGCACTTTTTTGCACACCATGGGCTAAATGGCCAGGTCACATGGACCCCGAAGGCTCAGAGAAGGTTGGGGGAGGGGACCCACTGGAACAGCTGTTGGGAGACAGATGGTAGCCTCCCGTCAAGGCCATCCAGCGTATTCTTTAACGTGCACAGGGTATGGCCCTCCCGCACACGGGGCCACGGCTTAACGTCCCATCCGACGGACGGCGGCCTTTTCAAGCCCATCGGTGTACCCTACTGACCGTGGGCGGGGCGGGGAATTTTGCGGAGATAAATCTCAACGCTGACCCAGCTGGGACTCGAACCTTGGAACTACAGATTGCGAGCCTGGCGCGCTACCGACTGAGCCACCCCCGCCCCCCTCAGACAGAACTGGAACGAACAAGAGTTAAGTATCGTGGTGTTTAGTGACGAATCTCATTTCTGTCTTGGTCAGCATGACATGGTAGACAACGCGTTCGCCATCATCGGGGAAAGGAATGCCATCCAGTGTGTGCGACATCGTCACACAACTCCAACACCTCGTGTATTGGTGTGGAGTGCCATTATTTGGACATCTCGGTCAGAACTGGTCTTCATAAGGGGATCTCTAACTGCCCAACGATATGTTACCAACATTTTGCAAAGAGTGGCTGTCCCATTTGTTCAGCAGCACGGAACCTTTCACCAGCAAGATAACGCCCGTCCCCACGCAGCCCATATTATATCAACGGGAACGAAACGTTCAGGTACTACTATGGCCAGCACGCTCGCCGGACCTTTCACCTATTGAACACGTCTGGGACCTGTGATGTTCTTAAATGTTCTGGGAGGAAATGATGTAAGAGTAATGATGTCTCCATTGCCAAATAAACTGAAGGAGTCTTTATGCTTTCTATGGGAATTATGAACAACTTTGAAGATTGAATAATATGAGGACATAATAGATTTTTAATTTAAATTTTAGATTTTAATATTAGTCATTCATATGCAATGGGGAGAGGGGAAGGAAATACGGCCGATATATGATGGGATTTATATGTATATATATTTGTATATACGATGGGATTTAGCGTGTACAGGGTATGGCTCTCCTTAACACGGACCTTAAAAAAACGGACCAAACGTCCTGTACGACATATAGGACGCCTTTCCAAGACCATCGGAGTCCCCTTTTTTCAGACCAGATATGGAGTGGATATTAGTGGATATAAATATCAACTCTGGCACAGGTACAGTCGCTCAAAAAAGTATCCGTCACGTGACACGAAGGTTACCAGATCACTAATTTCTAAAAAAATCATCGCCAGATATTTTTCCTGAATTCTGTAATCAACCATAGTGTTCGGATACTTTTTTGAGCGACTGTACAGTACTGTGCAAATTAGTTGGGACAATAGGAAAATGCAGTAACAAAGACACAACTAAAATATTTATTTCTTTAATAGTGTACATAGTTAATAGTGAATGTCACCCCCTTTAGCTTTAATTACTTCTTTCACTCTCTCAACCATTGATGCCACTAGCTTTCCACACATCTCCTTCTCTTCAGGGTCGTGGTACCACACTTTCATGACACTTTCTATCATTTTGGTTTTCGTCGTGCAATCCATCTTAGATATGCGCGCTTTAATAATGGCCCACAAATTTTCAATGGGGTTAGATCTGGTGCGCTACCGACTGAGCCACCCCCGTCTAACGGAAAGTAAACTCAAATTAAATGAAAGGTTATTTGATGGGCTTGTAAAATAAAAATTTGGAAACAAATATTCGGTCTGCTTACCATGTTACCGCTTATCGTGACGTTTGCATTACCGTGCTTTTTCTTTTGGAAACCATTTAAAAGAAAAAAAAAAACTCGGTCAAATCCGTTTGACCGTGATTCACCAAGGCACGCGAAAAATATTTTCCAGTTCAAACGAGCGAAATTTGATACCGCCTATTCATTACATATCTCAACAAATTTAAAAAGCTTGTCGATGTTAAAATCCTAAAGAGGAATAAGATTTAACTAGACAATTTTAAATGATCAGCTTTTTATGAAGATTTAAAATTTACTAATTTTAAAAGTTGACAAAATTTTTTTTTTCATTTAAATTTTTTGTTACTACAATTTTCTAGTTTTTTTTATTTAAAATGCAATGGATAGTTGTGTTTATAAGTGTTTTTTTTTGTTCTTTGAACGGATTTTCAAATAAGGCATTTTCTATTTAATTTTTGTTAAATTTTTCCAAGTTTTTTTTACTAAAGCAAAATTTACAGGTATTTGTTTTAACATACATATTTTCTTGAAAAAGGAAAGGCAACGAACCCATTTTTTTACATATTCTTTATTTAAACATCATCTATATATCGTTATAATATCAACATAAAACAACAATTTACATAATTAAAAAAAAAACTGGTCGTCATTGCTCGCGGACCGTGCAATTCGCTTCCCGAGACTGTGTTTTTGGTCCCAATTAATCACGATAAGGTAACACCCACTGTATGTAAACACTGGTGTACTAAACAAACTGATGTGTTTAACCTAGCTTACTAATATAAACTTATATATACACACACACATCGGTGTGTTAAAACTTGCGTGCTAAAATATTTTCCTTTAGAATTTCATCCTTTTAACATAACGAATTTTTAACAAAGTTCGGGTCATCATAACACTTAATTTTTTCCCCCGCAAATGTGTCAGATATCATGAAACAAAAAACAATAATAAAATCCGAATAGATCAAGATAAAATTTAGCATTTTTCAAAACTAATCCCATTGAAAACTGTGACTGTCATAAACACAAATAAACAACTGTTTACTACAAAGTAAATGCTGAAAAATAATCTAGCATACCAAAATAGAGAAAAACTGTTTTTTAATTTCTCATCGGAGAAATGACAAGAGCAATGACAAAGTAATCTCTTCATCCGTTTCACTTTTTTTCTCTCCATTCCCTCTGCATTTTTTTTCTCGTTCTGTTTATTCCAAGGCGTACACGCCGCCAATTTATTAATGAATACAAAGGGACATTCATTTCTAGCATTAGCGAACGAACATAAATTTCGCTTTGTCGCATTCCACGCTAATTGCGTCACAGAACCCACGAGAGTTCATAAGCAGACGTTGCAGTGCTCCTGGCGCTCGCAGTGAAGGATTGTGAGATAAGACAAAAGCCGATTGCTTTCCTGCAGCTGACGTCGAAGTGATAAACGGCGAAATATTAGTTCAGTCGATAATAGAGACAGTCCTTATGTTTATTCATTTGTGTTGAATTACTTGTGCCGTCTCTCACCTATCGCACTCATTGCAAAACATTTCATTTCTTGTAGAGTCCCTTCCGTAACGGGGTGGCTCAGTCGGCAGCGCGCCAGGCTCGTAATCTGTAGTTCCCAGGTTCGAGTCCCAGCTGGGTCAGCGTTGAATTTATCTCCGCAAAATTCCCCGCCCTGCCCACGCTCAGTAGGGGACACCGATGGGCTTGGAAAGGCCGCCGTCCGTCGGATGGGACGTTAAGCCGTGGCTCCGTGTGCGGGAGAGCCATACCCTGTGCACGTTGAAGAACACGCTGGATGGCCTTGAGGGGAGGCTACCATCTGTCTCCCAACAGCTATTCCAGTGGGTCCCCTCCCCCAACCTTCTCTGAGCCTTCGGGGTCCATGTGACCTGGCCATTTAGCCCATGGTGTGCAAAAAAGTGCCGTAACTGGGTAACAACCGCTGTTCTGGCGTTACTGCTTTTACGACAAAATGTCCCCTATATTCAAGGTGCGCACACATGTAGAGAATTATCTGCTTTCTTATTTTGTAAATGTTCAGAAAAGGGTTGGTTTGTTATACCTCTGAGCGGCACTTTTTTGCACACCATGGATTAAATGGCCAGGTCACATGGACCCCGAAGGCTCAGAGAAGGTTGGGGAAGGGGACCCATTGGAACAAGCTATTGGGAGACAGATGGTAGGCTCCCGTCAAGGCCATCCAGCGTGTTCTTTAACGTGCACAGGTTATGGCTCTCCCGCACACGGGACCACGGCTTAACGTCCCATCCGACGGACGGCGGCCTTTCCAAGCCCATCGGTGTTCCCTACTCACCGTGGGCAGGGCGAAGAATTTTGCGGAGATAAATCTCAACGGTGATTCAGGTGGGACTCGAACCTAGGTACAGTCGCTCAAAAAAGTATCCGAACACTATAGTTGATCACAGAATTCAGAAAAAAATATCTGGCAACGATTTTTTTTAGAAATTAGTGATCTGGCAACTTCCTGTCACGTGACACGAAGTTGCCAGATCACTAATTTATAAAAAAATCGTTGCCAGATATTTTTTTCTGAATTCTGTGATCAACCATAGTGTTCGGATACTTTTTTGAGCGACTGTACTGCAGATTACGAACCTGGCGCGCTACCGACTGACTACCCCCGCCCGTTCAGAAAAGGACTCGAATATTGACATCAAAGTACATCAGCACATATAGTATTACGCCAAGATAGTAATGTTTTCTCGGCCCACCGTGCAAAGGTCTCCATGAAAGAACGAACAGCGTTCTACAAAAACTGTAAAAATGGTATTCCGTCAGACAGAACTTAAAGCACTGGCACTTGTGTGTCAAGGAAACTTACTTTTGCATGTTAAAGAATACATACTTTTAATGTCGTTGAGAAGAGTCTCTCACCCATGCTCTGGGTCTAGAAAAAAAATAAGGAGGAGGGATAAGTGTACTTATGACACTTTCCAACCCTTTCACAGGTCTTTAAAAATATCTTGAAAAATGCGTGAAATAAGCACAAGTTTATAATGTTTTGCTTCTATTACCTTTTTACTAGTTTCTCAAGGGGGAGGGGGAGACATGCATGGCCTCTATGCCCCTTAGATACGGCCTTGCTCTCATCTACCTCCTAGGAGCTGCTCTTTGTGTTCCCTTCCCTAAATGGAATTCTTGCGCCCTAACAGAATTAGTCCACTATCCAGCAGAAAAAAGTGCCTGAATGTACGTAAAGTGCAGCGATAGTAATACCTATTAGGAAACAACGTCTTTATTATGATGAATATGTGGCTTCAGTTGCACATGTCATCCATTGTTGCGCTGCATAAAACTAGCTTTCAAAGTAATCTCCGGCACAAGCGACATTTCCACCACCACTGAACACAAGATTGTAATCGTGTTTGGGAAAATTGTGGTGGGCAATGACAGATCCAGTGGCTTTAGTGATGGTCTCCAACTTCGTGTTTTGTCCCCGGGGATTGTTTCTCCTTTCGTCAACTCCTTCACCCATTGTCGCACAAGGGGCGGGGGTGGCTCAGTCGGTAGCGCGCCAGGCTCGTAATCTGTAGTTCCCAGGTTCGAGTCCCAGCTGGGTCAGCGATGAGATTTATCTCCGCAAAATTCCCCGCCCTGCCCACGGTCAGTAGGGGACACCGATGGGCTTGGAAAGGCCGCCGTCCGTCGGATGGGACGTTAAGCCGTGGCCCCGTGTGCGGGAGAGACATACCCTGTGCACGTTAAAGAACACGCTGGATGGCCTTGACGGGAGGCTACCATCTGTCTCCCAACACCTGTTCCAGTGGGTCCCCTCCCCCAACTTTCTCTGAGCCTTCGGGGTCCATGTGACCTGGCCATTTAGCCCATGGTGTGCAAAAAAGTGCCGCTCAGAGGTAAAACAACCCAACCCAACCCATTGTCGCACATTGCTGACATCGATTGTCTACTCACCGTACAGTCGCTCAAAAAAGTATCCGAACACTATGGTTGATTACAGAATTCAGAAAAAATATCTGGCGACGATTTTTTTAGAAATTAGTGATCTGGCAACCTTCGTGTCACGTGACACGAAGGTTGCCAGATCACTAATTTTTTCTGAATTCTGTAATAAACCATAGTGTTCGGATACTTTTTGAACGACTGTAGGTGGTCATATTATTTTGATATTAGATTGGAGCTAGTGCAGTAACTGCACACGCTCCAGTTTGCTGTGAACGGTAACTGGAGCGTGTACAGTTGCTGTACACGCTCCAGATATTTTTTCTGAATTCTGTAATCACGTGACACAAAGGTTGCCAGATCACTAATTTCCAAAAAAATCGTCGCCAGATATTTTTTCTGAATTCTGTAATCAATCATAGTGTTCGGATACTTTTTTGAGCGATTGTACACCTTGGTTAGCTTGGCATCAATGTCGAAAGCCTACCTTTGTCAGGAATTCGTTGTATGAATTCTTTAACTTCGTGTGTATGATTCATCAGTACCAATCTGTTTAAAAGATGATACGAAAGACACAAGAAGGTGCAATTTACACATCTTACAAAGCGCATAAGCACACAGCTATTATCATGCTGATTACAGACCTATAGGCAATATTTCGATACGACCCTCGTATTACCCAAATCAAGATTAACATGATTTCTTCGCATCTGCCTAATCCGTACTGATTAAATTCTCGTAGCCATTTAGTTACTTTTAGTTGCCTATAATTTAGTAGTTTCAAAAACGCTGAATTCTAAGCAAATATATAAATAAAAATAAATACCCCCTCAAGCAGCTGCTTGCCCCAGAGGTCTGACAGGAGCCTGTCAATTTATATGCCACAGTAGAAGATCTGAGAGGATGGCAGGACCTCAGCAGAAAAGCGGCACACACATCCATGCTTTACCCCGGGCTCTTTATATAAGTTTAAAAAGCGCCTCATTGAACCACCGAAATAGAGCCATCTTAAATGAAACATTGGGTCCATTTTTATAAAAAAAATTAACCTTCAAGTAACTGCTTTTGTTACAAAGCACTGTCAGTTTAATAGGTCATAGAGAAGATCTGTGAAGAAGGCGAGACCTCAGCAGAAAGACAACACAGAAAAAGAAACGTCCATACCTTATCCTGGGTTCGAACTCAGGACACTCATTGGGGCGGGGTGGCTCAGTCGGTAGCGCGCCAGGCTCGTAATCTGTAGTTCCCAGGTTCGAGTCCCAGCTGGGTCAACGTTTAGATTTATCTCCGCAAAATTCCCCGCCCTGCCCACGGTCAGTAGGGAACACCGATGGGCTTGGAAAGGCCGCCGTCCGTCGGATGGGACGTTAAGCCGTGGCCCCGTGTAGGGAGAACCATACCCTGTGCACGTTAAAGAATACGCTAGATGGCCTTGACGGGAGACTACCATCTGTCTCCCAACAGCTGTTCCAGTGGTCCTCTCCCCCAACTTTCTCTGAGCCTTCGGGGTTCTTATGATCTGGCCATTTAGCCCATGGTGTGCAAAAAAGTGCCGCTCAGAGGTAAAAAAAAATCAACCCAGGACACTCATTACATAAACCGATATTTCAATAATGATATTCTCAACTCTAAAAATAAGATTACTGATAATTCTCCCATGTACAAGAGGGCCATACCTGGGCACTTTAAAAAATACACTGAATGGCTTTGACAGGAAACATGGCTATCTCTTCTAATAGCTGTCCAGTGAAGTTCATTTTCTTCCTAGCTCAGACTTTGAAGTCCTTGTGCCCTGGCCATTTAGACCATTATGTGTAAATAAGTGCCGCTCAGATGTACGTGGTATTGTATTGAAAAGTTTTGACATAAAAATTTATCATATTACAACGAAAAGAATTCGCAGTTCATGCAGAATTATTGGAACTCTACTCTTACGAGTTCTGTGTAAACCACTAAAGCATTAGGTGAAACTACATTTCAAAGCGTAACTTTTTAAAACGGTAGATAAATCCTTTACGATAAATAACTATTTGCTCATGTATTGTTCATTCATAGAACAAGGTTGGGTTGGGTTGTTTTATCTCTGAGCGGCACTTTTTTGCACACCATGGCCAGGTCACATGGACCCCGAAGGCTCAGAGAAGGTTGGGGGAGGGGACCCACTGGAACAGCTGTTGGGAGACAGATGGTAGCCTCCCGTCAAGGCCATCCAGCGTGTTCTTTAACGTGAACAGGGTATGGCTCTCCCGCACACGGGGCCACGGCTTAACGTCCCATCCGACGGACGACGGCCTTTCCAAGCCCATCAGTGTCCCCTACTGACCGTGGGCAGGGCGGGGAATTTTACGGAGATAAATCTCAACGCTGACCCAGCTGGGACTCGAACCTGGGAACTACAGATTACGAGCCTGGCGCGCTACCGACTGAGCCACCCCCGCCCCCTCATAGAACAAGAGTTGAAAAGGATTGTTCATATAATAAAGATTAAAAGTAATCCAAATTACGACACACCAATCAATTATTGAATGCATAACTCATTAATCAATCAATAATCCCTTATATCTCTGATGCAAAGTAATTGAAATATTTACAACAGTGGCAAGTTTAGAAACGGATAAAAGAAAAGGAGCTATTTATTTTAGCTCTGATCGGGTATAACATATTTTGTTAGAACAATTTCTCAAAGACTATTCAGCGAATTTGAACGGTAACTACACACGCTCAATATTTCCGTGAGTGAGCCCACACGATCTAGTATCAAAATAATATGACCAACTACAGTCGCTCAAAAAAGTATCCGAACACTATGGTTGACTACAGAATTCGGAAAAAATATCTGGCAACGATTTTTTTAGAAATTAGTGATCTGGCAACCTTCGTGTCACGTGATTACAGAATTCAGGAAAAATATCTGGAGCGTGTACAGCAACTGTACACGCTCCAGTTATCGTTCACAGCAAACTGGAGCGTGTGCAGTTACTGCACACGCTCCAGTTTGCTGTGAACGGTAACTGCACACGCTCAATATTTCCGTGATTGAGCCCACACGATCTAGTATCAAAATAATATGACCACCTACAGTCGTTCAAAAAAGCATCCGAACACCACGGTTGATTACAGAATTCAGAAAAAATATCTAACGACGATTTTTTTTGGAAATTAGTGATCTGGCAACCTTCGTGTCACGTGACACGAAGGTTGCCAGATCACTAATTTCCAAAAAAATCGTTGCCAGATATTTTTTTCTGAATTCTGTAATCAACTATAGCGTTCGGATATTTATTTGAGCGACTGTACGAAAAAAACAATATTTTTTTTTTTCTTTAACAAAATGTAATTTTATTTTATTTGTTTTCGGAATAATGTGATTTATTTTTTACCCATATTTCCAATCAATGATTTCCCTATTTTTTAGTTTTGTTTTTAGAGCATCATAGTTGTCTTCTGGCACGATGTTGCATAATTACTACATTCGAAACTCATTCGTTAATGAACAGATCGACCTAAATATTTTTATCTTGAAATACTGATTTTTGTGGGGCGGGGGTGGCTCAGTCGGTAGCGCGCCAGGCTCGTAATCTGTAGTTCCCAGGTTCGAGTCCCAGCTGGGTCAGCGTTGAGATTTATTTCCGCAAAATTCCCCGCCCTGCCCACGGTCAGTAGGGGACACCGATGGGCTTGAAAAGGCCGCCATCCGTCGGATGGGACGTTAAGCCGTGGCCCCGTGTGCGGGAGAGCCATACTCTGTGCACGTTAAAGAACACGCTGGATGGCCTTGACGGGAGGCTACCATCTGTCTCCCAACAGCTGTTCCAGTGGGTCCCCTCTCCCAACCTTCTCTGAGCCTTCGGGGTCCATGTGACTTGGCCATTTAGCCCATTGTGTGCAAAAAAGTGCCGCTCAGAGGTAAAACAACCCAGCGAATATAGAATGCTCGTTTTCAAAGAGAATAGAATTTTTATGACTTTCCAAATTTGACCTTCTCTAACAGTGTATATTCAAATTAATAGAAGGTTACGAAAATGTGAATAGTAATATTTTATTAGTATCTCTCCAAGCCGAAAGGGATTTTTAATTTTTCTCTTAAAACGAAAAAAAGGTGAATATCTCCGAAGGGCTGGAAGCAAAGTAAATACAAAAACCTCGCCGCTTCTAAAATATCTCTAGTTTTAATGCTGCTGCTGATGATGATGATAACAACAATAATATAAATGGAGTACATCATTCAAAATTAATTGATGAATGAAAATAAATGATAGAAATTTTAGTCTTAATATTGCAAAGCAAGGAGTATTAAGAATCATCCAGGGTCAAAAGTTATAAGTAGTTCTCAGGGATATGATTTTACCTCTGAGCTGCATTTTTTTGCACACAATGAGCAAAATGGCCAGGTTACAAGTACCCCAAAGGCTCAGAGAAGATTGGGGGATCCATTGGACAGTTAGGAATTGGATGCAAGTTTCCGCCGAGGAGGCCCAGCATGTTCTTTAACGTGCACATGGTGGTTCTAATGCACATGGGGCCATACCTTAACCTCTCATCCGACGGACGGCAGACTTTCCAAAACCATCGGTGTCCCCTACTGACTTGGTGTAGGGTAGGGAATTTTGCGGAGATAATTCTCATCGCTGGCACAGTTGAGACTCGAACCTAGAAACCGCAGCTTACGATCCTGGTGCGCTTCCTACTGAACCAATGCCCGCCCCACAGTTTTCAGGGCAGTACCTATAGAGCAATGCTTATCTATGGATTCATTAATAATTTATAATTTTCTTTAGCACCATTCCAAAATTTAGAAGGAGGAGAACCTACCTTGCACCCTATCTAGGTTGCAAATGGTTTATATCATCATCATCATCATCCTCAAGCAGCCATGGACTACGGAGGTCCAACCAGACCGTGCAGTTTAATTCTCCAAGCATATCTGTCCTGAGCTACATCTGCTGCATCCGGCCACTGCACACCAATTCTAACAAGGTCCTGTTTGACATTGTCTGTCCACCGCATCCTAGGTCTCCCCCTCCTTCTGAGGCCTCTAGGCACACTGTTCATAACCCTATTCGCCAATCTATAATTATCCATACGGGCAACATGGCCAAACCAGCGGAGTCTCTCTCTGCACAATATGCTGCTTAAAGGAGATTGCAGACTCCTTTGCCTAACCTCATCATTAGTTACAAAGTTGAACCACCTAATGTCCAAGATACTGCGTAAGCATCTGGAATCAAAAGCATCTAGTTTCCTGTTATCTTGTTTACACACCGTCCTAGTTACTACACACCCGTTCAGTACCATAACCAACCCTAGAAAGAACCAAACTATTATACAGTCTAATTTTAGTCTTTAGGTGTATACGACTATTTCTCCACAATCTCCATAGATTCTTAAAAGTCCCGGCAGCAATACCTATTCGACTGTTAATCTCATGCCACACATCACCAGTATCTGTTACATAGCTCCCAAGGTAATTAAGCTGTGACACCTGCTCAAGACCGCAACCATTCAGATGAACTGAATCACAGCCTGCCTGACCAATTTTCATCACTTTAGTTTTCTCTCTGTTTATAACCAAACCTACTCTACTACCAGTCTCATCAACAGCTCGAATGAAAGAGTTCATCTTATCAACATCATTTGCCAAAAGGGCTAAATCATCAGCATAATCTAAATCAGAAATTTTCGTATCTCCAGCCCATATAAGGTCAAAATCTTTCCCTTCAAGTGAAAATCGCATACCATAATCAATAACCAAACTAAAGAGAAAAGGAGACAAAATGCACCCTTGTCAAACACCAGAAGTAATGCTAAACCAATTGCTACAAGCCTTACCAACTTTCACACATGACTCAGTGTTATTATAGAGAGCTTTCATTGTGTTAACTAACTTGTCAGGTATACCATATGATCTCACAATCAACCACAAATTATGGCGATCAACAGAGTCGAAAGCCTTCTTGAAATCAACAAAGTTAGCAACCAAAGGTTTCTGAAACTCCAAACATTTCTCAAGAATCTGCCTAAGTGAAAATATCTGATCTACACATCCCCTACCACTTCTGAATCCACATTGCTCATCACGCAATTGACTGTCAACCAGATTCTTAATTCTATTAAGCACAATCATGGAAAGAACTTTACCTGGTACAGAGAGTAGGCTGATACCCCTATAGTTATCACAAGAACTGCGATCACCTTTTTTGAAAATAGGGATAACAATAGCTCTGGTAAAATCTTTAGGAACCATGCCTTTATCATAAAAGATATTCAGAATTTCAGTCATGCAAGTGGTAACCGAAACATTTCCAGCTCTGAGCATTTCTGTAGTAATTTCATCTGCCCCTGGGGATTTATGAAGTTTAAGTTTAGAGATAGCCAAAATAACTTCAGATTGTGTTATAGGGCCAACGTTAAAGCTGCCAATGCATCTATCATCATTACAAGCAATGGGAGTAGAACTAACCACATTGTTTAGAACATCACTGAAATGCTCAGCCCACCTAGTCATGACAGAATCCTCCCCTTCTAAAACTTTGCCTTTTTTATCCTTCAATCCTTGTATACCTGTCCGTTTTCTACCACATAAAACATTAACTATCTGGTACAGCTCTCTGCTGTTGTGCTGCATAATTGCTTCCTCAGCTTTATCAGCCAAGCCATCAAGCCAAAGATTCTTATCAGTAGCTAACTGATCCTTTACACGTTTATTAAACTCTCTGTAATCCTTTCTATTAGGACTGGTAGGGTACTGATTAAGGACATTCCTGCAGTTCCTTCTTTCTGAAATATGCTCAAGTGCCTTATCACTTAAATAATTCTGTCTCCTCTGCTCCTTTTTTTCCTAAAAGAGTACTGTTAGTTTCCAAAAAAAAGCCTGTTTAAAACGGCCCCATACTTCCTCAACTTCAGTATTAAGCAAACCATGACTGTCATAATGACTAAGTAACCTATCATGGTAAGCTTTAGCTATAACTGGGTCTTTCAGAGCTTCGGTATTAAAGGTAAATTTTTTAACCCTAGCACAACACTTTTTAAGTTTAAATTGCAAGACACTTTTAACAAGGTAATGGTCAGATCCATTTCAGCTCCCCTATATGCCCTGGTATTTCTAACAGAACTAGCCCATTTGCTGTTAATTAATATATAATCAATCATATTCCTGTCAGGTGAAACCCATGTGTATTTATGTATGTCGCGGTGTTTGTAATATGTGTTAGTTATTCTGAAACCATTGAGTTTACTTACCTGTAGGAGACGTTGCCCATTGCCATTGCAGCTACCAATACCAAAAGGGCCTATCATCCCTCCCCAAAAGTCAGAGTCAGTACCAACTTTGGCATTGAAGTCACCTAGAACAAGGGTAATATCTCCTTTCTTCACAGAATTCAAAATATCCTGAAGTTGTCCGTAAAACCTATCCTTCTCATCCTCATCGGCATCCTCAGTGGGGGCATAACAGCAGATAACATTCAAGTCTTTAATGCTTGTCTGAAATTTTGCTGTAAGAAACCTTTCATTAATGCACTCATATCCTAGAAGAGCATCACTAGCATGTCTGCTGAGCAGCAGACCCACGCCTTGGTGATGCTTTCCATCCTCCCTCCCTGTAAAGAGAAATTTAAAGTTATTTTTAAGTATCTCACCTTTACCTGTCCATCTGGTCTCTTGCAAGCCTAGAATATCTAGGTTATAGCGCTGGAATTCCTTCATGAGGACATCAAGAGAATTATCTCTATGTAATGTCCTCACGTTCCACGTTCCTGCAGAGAGAAAATGATTAGTAGGATTTTTAAAGAAATTAGGTTTATTGAGATTGGTAGGGCCAACGATATCAAACAGCCCCCTGATCGCAGGCATGGGGCAAAGACCTGTTCCTCCTCTGCTAAAGGCTGAAGTCACCGATGCTGGTAGGAACTTCAGGCACCACCTTTTCAAGAGGACTTTTTCAAGAGCCACATGGCCTGCCTGAGACACATTACTTCAGTTTAGGCTTGACGATGCCCAACTAGCTAAGTAAGGTTCAGGTACCTGCGATGGCCTCTGATTAGGATTATCCACCAGCTGATATAAGGTATCCCATGCCTCTGTTCACTTAGAGCTGGCAACCCAGAAGCAAACAGAAAACACAGCGGCAGACTCTCCCTCAACACAGTGCAGCAAGTCCAGGATCAATAATCAAGCTCAAATCCATAAACAAACAAGTCCAGTCTAGTAGGTATAAATGGTCAGCACCAGGACCCTGTGAAGTTGACCACTCCTCAGCAGGGTTGAAAAAAAAGAAAAAAAGTGGCCATAGATGACCAGATCAGTAGGCCATACTGAACTGGCAGCCCTCCCTTTCCGTTCCCTTCCAAAAGAGAATATCTCTTTTGAAAGGTACTAACGGCCTGCACCACGAGAATGCGGGGTCGGACATTAGGTGCTAGATCTGGCCGGTTCTGTGCATCATCACTAGGGATTGGTGCACAGCTCTCCTTCCAGTTTACGCATAGCTACCATTTACAGGTCAATATATAGGTGAGCACAACTGGGTTCAACACCGCAAAACTCAAGTTCATGCTATTTTTCAGGGAAATAGCAAGTTATTTTGGTACCAAAATCGACAGTTTCGGCGTTTTATGCACGTGAGTCGTAATTCGCTTTTACATTAGCACGGCACACGATATTACGTGTCTTATTATCGAAATGTCCTACAACATGTTTTGTACATTCTATACTCGTCCAACAATGTTTGTACATGCTATAATCGGGCAACATCTTTGTACATGTTATAATCGTGCAACATGTTTCTACATGCTATAATCGTGCAAAATCTTTTGTACACGCTACAATCGTGCATCATGCTTGTACATGCTATAGTCGTGCAACATGTTTGTACATGCTATAATCGTGCAACATATTTATACATGCTATAGTCGTGCAACATGTTTGTACATGCTATAGTCGTGCAACATATTTGTACATGCTATAGTCGAGTGATATGTTTGTACATGCTGTAGTTGTGCGACAGGTTTGTACATGCTATAGTCGTGCAACATGTTTGTACATGCTATAGTCGTGCAACATGTTTGTAAACGCTATAGTCGTGAAACACGTTTGCACATGCTATAATCGTGCAACATGTTTGTACATGCTATAATCGTACAACATGTTTGTACATGCTATAATCGTACAATATGTTTTTACGTGCTATAATCCTTCAACATGTTGTACGTGCTATAGTCGTGCAACATATTTGTACAGGATATAATCGTACAATATATTTGTACATGCCATACTGGAGGAACATGTTTGTACATGCTGTAATCGTGCAACATTTTTTACATGCTATAATCGTGCAACATGTTTGTACATGATATAATCGTGCTACATGTTTGTACATGCTATAATCCTGCAACATGTTTGTACATGCTTTAGACTGTGACATGTTTGTACACGCTATTGTCGTGCAATATGTTTATACATGCTATAATGGTGCAATATGTTTGTACATGCAATAGTCGTGCAACATATTTGTACATGCTATAGTCGTGCAACACGTTTATACATGCTATAGTCGTGAAACATATTTGTACATGCTCTAATCGTGCAACATGTTTGTACATGCTATTATCCTGAAACAAATTTATACATGCTATAATCTTGCAACATGTTTGTGCATGCTTTAGACGTGCAACATGTTTGTGCAGCTATTCTCGTACAACATGTTTGTACTTGCTATAATGGTGCAACATGTTTGTACATGCTATAGTAGTGAAACACGTTTGTACACGTTACAGTCGTGCAACATGCTTGTACATGATATAGTCGTGCAACATGTTTGTACATGCTATAATCGTGAAACATGTTTGTACATGCTATAATCGTGAAATATGTTTGTACATGCTATAGTCTTGCAACATGATTGTTCATGCTATAATCCTGCAATATGTTTGTACATGCTATAATCGTGCAACGTGATTGTACATGCTATAATTGTGCAACATGTTTGTACATGCTATAATCGTGCAACATGTTTGTACATGCTATAATCGTACAACATGTTTGTACATGCTATAATCGTACATGTTTGTACATGCTATAATCGTGCAACATGTTTGTACATGCTATAATCGTGCAACATGTTTGTACATGCTATAATCGTGCAACATGTTTGTACATGCTATAATCGTACAACATAATTGTACATTCTATAATCGTGCAATATGTTTTTACGTGCTATAATCCTCCAACATGTTTGTACCTGCTATAGTCGTGCAACATATTTGTACAGGATACAATCGTGCAACATGTTTGTACATGCCATACTGGAGGAACATGCTTGTACATGCTATAATGATGCAACCTTTTTTACATGCTATAATCGTGCAACATGTTTGTACGTGATATAATCGTGCTACATGTTTTTACATGCTATAATCCTTCAACATGTTTGTACATGCCATAGTCGTGCAAAATATTTGTACAGGATATAATCGTGCAACATCTTTGTACATGCTATAATTGTCCAACATGTTTCTACATGGTATAATCGTGCAACATGTTTGTACATGCTATAATCATGCAACATGTTCGTACGTGCTATAATCATGCAAAATGTTTTGTGCATGCTAATAGAAGCTAGTAACACAAAAGCATGTGAGCTATGCTTCTTCGTTAACGATTTCTTCTGGTTATTGGACATAAAACTTCTACGTTCGTAGGAAATTCAGCTGTTTCAACGTATTAGCATAAACAGTATCGAAAAATAACATCCTTTTCCTGAATTTACAGAAGGCAATGTGAGAAAATTTCCTTTTGTAAATTCAATTAGAGGATGATTTTTGAGTCACTGTTTGCATTAATAAGTAAAAAATCTGAAATTCTAAAGCTTTTTACATTGGCAGCAATGACGTAGCAGCAAGAGAAAAATGAAAACTTTTTCGTGTTTTATAGGTACTAATAAAATATGACCATTTGCATTTTCGCAATTATCCATTATTTTGATTTTCCACTGTTAGAGGACATCAAAGGAGGAAAATTAAAAACTTCATTCTATTCGAAAATAAGCACCTTACATTCGCCAGAGGCTATATATTATTATTTTAGCTACAAAATTTTATGTATATTTGTATATATTACAATACATGAATGATTATTAGTTGTTATTCTTCTAGCTATAAAATGAATTGCATTTTAGAATCAGTTGAAAGTGGGACAAAATCTGTATCCCGCAGAAACAACATTTGTAGGGAAGATTTTCTCTTATCTCCGAAATATGCAATCTTACTAGTTGTTCGATGAAACACCGAGAAATGACCAAATATATGGGGCAGTCGCTCCTGGGGGGGAGGGGGAAGATGAACTAGCGAAAATAATATTATCGGAAATAAATAAAACGAAACATTAGAAAATAATTATATATGAATTTTTAACCTTCTGTAGTGTTTCGTTACACTTTTTATCGATACCTTCAAAAGTTGCCTAGCTGTTCTTATATTGTGCAACATTTTTTTTCCCAGTAGTCTTAATGCATCTAACTTTTCTTCTTTACTAAGAACCGCTTCCTCGATAGAATTATCAAATCACTGTGATCTGTCACACTATTAGAAGAGAAGTGGGCTGACTGGTTCAATACACCCTGAACAACTGAAACGTTCCAGAAATTTCTACTGGTCGAGATAAAATGCGGGAGTTTCACAGAAGCACAAAAAGTCAACATCATACATCCAAAGCGCGTGAAAGGCAAAAAAGGAAATCTTTTCAACTCTGTGAGAGCAGTAGACAGCTGATTGTGAAGTGGTGCAGGTGTGAAATGTTTACTAGATGAACGGAGAGAAAGAATAAGCTTTCAAACAACGACACATCAGCTGATAAAATGAACAGAAAACTTTATGAAAGGGGAGAATATCATTGGTCGTAATTAGAAAGTCTGTAGTCATTTTACAAGATTTCTTTCAATGGCAAGCATCTATTCAGTAGCCAAATGTATTGGTAACTATTTCATGTTCCACATCAGGTAACACAAAGCTTGAAAAATCCAGCAGAAGCAAGGTTTAATAAATAAAAATAAATAAATTACACCTCAAGCAGTTGTTTATTGGATTGGAGTGTTTTACCTCTGAGCGGCACTTTTTTGCACACCATGGGCTAAATGGCCAGGTCACATGGACCCCGAAGGCTCAGAGAAGGTTGGGGGAGGGGACCCACTGGAACAGCTGTTGGAAGACAGATGGTAGCCTCCCGTCAAGGCCATCTAGCGTGTTCTTTAACGTGCACAGGGTATGGCTCTCCCGTACACGGGGCCACGGCTTAACGTCCCATCCGACGGACGGCGGCCTTTTCAAGCCCATCGGTGTCCCCTACTGACCGTGGGCAGGGCGGAGAAATTTTGCGGAGATAAATCTCAACGCTGACCCAGCTGGGACTCGAACCTGGGAACTACAGATTACGAGCCTGGCGCGCTACCGACTGAGCCACCCCCGCCAGCAGTTGTTTATCACAGAGATCTAAAAGGAGACTGTCAGTGTAATATGCCGCAGAGAAGATCTGTGAGGAAGATGAAACCTCAGCAGAAAGATAATACAAGGAAGAAAACATCTATGCCTCATCTGGAGCTCGAACCCAGGTCCCTTTGATCAGTGGGGTGAGGGTGGTTCAGTCGGTAGCGCGCCAGGCTCGTAATCTATAGTTCCCAAGTTCGAGTCCCAGCTGGGTCAGCGTTGAGATTTATTTCCTCAAAACTCCCCTCCCTGCTCACGGTCAGTAGCCCCCCCCCCGATAGCGACCGACCCCCCCGATAGGACCCTAGGCCCCCCACCCGACTTTGTCGTGGTGGGGGGCCTAGGGTCCGGCAACCCGGCTGAAGGCTGTGCCGACCGGATTGGTGTCCCGGTTGGACATGGCTAAGGCCAACCGAGGTCGACGATGCTGCCAACTGGTTCCCTGGCCGGTTGGTCGGTGACAGCGTCTGAGACCTCACCTCTCAGGAGCTCAGTGGAGCTGTTCAAGGGCTCGGCAGAACGGGATTGGCTCCTAGTAAGCCAGAGCCCTTTCAAAAGTCCGGGTCCTACTAAGAGTCTCCACCCCGGGTGCCGATCGAGCTTGGATCTATATATCCTTGCACATTTGCAAACAGGGGAATAGATTAAAGTAAGGTTTCTTCCGGTGGTCAGCTTTCCTTCTATAGGACTGCTGCTGCCATGTGAGGCTGGGGTTGAGGTGCGCCTATAGGGCGTATTCCTTGCCCCCGGCTCTAGATAAGCACGGCTTTTCATAACAAGGTAGTGCTGTACAAGCGGAACCGGGAATTGCCGTGGTTGCATAAGATCGCAACAAAAGAGATTCACGGTCAGTAGAGGACACCGATGGGCTTGGAAAGGCCACGGTCCGTCAGATGGGACGTTAAGCCGTGGCCCCGTGTGCGGGAGAGCCATACCCTGTGCACGTTAAAAAACACGCTGGATGGCCTTGACGGGAGGCTACCATCTGTCTCCCAACAGCTGTTCCAGTGGGTCCCCAACCTTCTCTGAGCCTTCGGGGTCCTTGTGACCTGGTCATTTAGCCCATGGTGTGCAAAAAAAGTGCCGCTCAGAGGTAAAACACTTAACTTTGATCAGTAGCCAAATGTAATAAACACACGGTCACATCTAGAATAATCAGATAGATTTTCATCAAGATTAAAGAGATGTCACATTCATTAAATTCCCAAATTATTGGTGAAGTTCCATATTTTGAAGATAGAGGGCTTAAATCGATGCTCCATAACTTGTGAAACCTTTTTATTAGGAAAAAAATCAAACTGAAAATAAAGAACTGTATGGAAAAAAATATTAATATTATTTTTTAACAAAATTCGTTTGGTATTTAATATAAAACGAATTTTGTTAATAATAAAGAATTATGTAAAATCGAATATTTGACAAATGTCTCTGTTGGCCTTAGGAATTTTTCTCAAAAGTCATTTGATATATAAAAATAACCATTATATCAACCCATCTGCAACAAGGAGGACATTTTTTTAGTTCACTGATTTTAAAGAAAAGGGTAGAAAATGAAAATTTCTTAAAGACGAAGCAGTAAAAAACATATAAAAATCAAAGCAATATATCATCAGTCAGTCCTTGATATCATCATGTACGTTTACGAAAGGTTTAATTATTAACATACTATTTCTTCAATTTTACTAAGATTTCATTGATTAGTTTATTTCTTTTGGTGGGAGAAGGAGTAGCAGAAGAACTCATGCTCCCTACAAAATCAAACAACGGCATTTCGTTAGGAAATATTGGGGAGACCACTCTCTCAATGGAAATATTGAGCTGAAATTAGTTAGTAATATTTATTTTAAAGAGTAAAAGTAAATGGCAATGCTAAAAAAAATGCATAAGAAATTAATAAAATTATAAGCTTAACAAAAAGTGAAAAAAATAAACAATAATATTTTTTGTTTGCTGGCAGTAAAACAAACACCATTGCGGGACGGGCCAGAGGTAAAAATCTAAATCTCCAGTTATAGAGGAAATATTGAAGGGCCAACTGTGCAGTCTCATAGTCTCTCTCTTGCGTTGTTTTACCTTTGAGTGGCACTTTTGTCACACAATTATCTAAATAACCAGGTCACAAGGAACGGAAGGGCTCTGACAAGACGAAGGAGATCAATTAGGAGACAAATGGCAGCCTCCCGCCAAGGCCGTACAGCATGTTCTTTAATGTGCACAGTGTATGGATCTCCTGAATACGGTCCACGGCTTTAATGCCTCATCCAAAGGACGGCTGGCTTTTTAAGTCTATTGGTGTTCCCTTTCTCACTGAGGACAGATCGGGAGCTCGAGGAGAAAATTCACAAAACAGGTGCAATTGGGATTCGAACCTGATGAAGTCTCCCTAGTTTCCATTGTTATTTCCAGAAAAAGATTCTGCCGTTGAATTTCTTTTACCTTACCATAAACAAGGGGTGAAGTCTGAAATTAATATCTAACCTCTACCATTACTGTATGATTAAAAGGCTAAGAAGAAATAAGTGAATATTCCACAGAATAAAGAGCAAAATAAATTTGGAAAACGGCCTTTCAGAAGCTATTATCCTTTCAACTAATGAAATTCAAAGTATGATAAAAAACGCTGGGAGAATTTCTTATATTTGCTCTTCATAACGCAAATAAAATCTTTTCCATTCTCTGCACGTCCGAACATTTGTAAATTCTTTTTTCACACAGCTGATGTTAAAGAAAGGATTGTTTCAAATCTTGTATTTACACCGATATATCAGAAAAAGTGTCAAGAAACAAATTAAGCAAGCGTTAAGGATGCAAGAGAACTGGCAACAACGTAGGGCGTGACGACATGTAGCGCCCTCTGTTGGCCTGTCTGGGACACGCCTCGAGGGAGCCATTTATCCTATTACCCTTGCACGAGCAAGCCAGCCATCCTTTCAGCAGAGTGTAGCATATCGGAGTAAATCTATTACTGTGAAATGGCACTTTGCATAACAAATGGTGCGCAGTTAGCATTGCTTAGTGGGTTTGAAGATTTTTATAATTTTTTTTGATACTGTACCGCAGGTGAAAACGGAATAATAATCGTGAATTCTCATAGTATTTTTACGTTATTAAAAATAGTTTTTTTTTTAATTTTATCTTGTCATAAATAAATAAATAAATAAATACCCCCTCTGAATGTTTAAATATGTTTCATGTATTTTCCAGTGTTTACGAATAGAAATCAATTTTGCTTTGTTCGTAGTTAAAGCCAAAATCGTCTCTGACTTTCAAACAGACTGAAGTTTTTATTTTTGTGCCCTTATGCCATCTAACAGTGGAAATTTGAATTAATGAAATAAAAAAAAAATAAATACCCCCTCAAGCAGCTGCTTGCCACAGAGGTCTGACAGGAGCCTGTCAGTTTATATGCCACAGCAGAAGGTCTGAGAGGATGGCTTAGAGTAAAAAATTTTTACTACCTATATATCGTTTTTCTGCTGAGGTCCTGCCATCCTCTCAGACCTTCTACTGTGGCATATAAACTGATAGGCTCCTGTCAGACCTCTGTGGCAAGCAGCTGCTTGAGGGGGTATTTATTTATTTTTTATATAACACAAAAGAGAATTTTTCATTTATCTCATAAAACAAAATAGATGGGTTTCCGACGCCCCCTGGAGGTAAGGGAGCAAATCATTACAGTCAATGCAAACCTCTTGAATATTACAATCTACCATTAAAATTTAAAATTTCTGACGCAAATAGCCCGTTTGCAACATGAGTTTAAAATTTTCTATTTTCCAACTATTTTCACCGTTAGAGGGCACTATTAGAGTCTTGGGAGATTCGAAAAATGCGATTCGTATTTTCGTTAATACTTCTTTCCAAACTAAAAAGAATTTTTAAGTTTTTCTCTGAAAGCACAAAAAATGTAGAATGTCTATAGACAGACATCAAAGTGAAAACGTTAGCTCCTATTTTTTGTTTTAAATAAACAAAAAATATGAAACTTCAGGGAAGTGAATTATTGTCCTAAAGTTACCAATTAATACGGAATGGTCATTCAAGGATACCAAAATCCAAGTTTAGATCGGAGGTAATTTTTATGGGGAAGGTTCAAAATCTGAAGTTATGCCACTGTTTGTTAAATCCTCAATTCTTTTATATTTTCAATGAGCTATTTGGTACTTTCTTCCTAAACAGTTCATGAACTGTTATGCTGCCTAGTTCCTGTCAGACCTCTATGGTAAGTTGCTGCTTGAAGTGTAGTTTGATTTGGTTAATACTTAAAATACATCAAAGTTCTACTATAAAAATGGCTACAATTTAATCATCATTACTGAATCTAAATGCAGCCCATACCAGAATCAGAATTTTCGAAAGTCACTTACTCTAAAATTTAGATGGCCATAATGGGAATAAAGAATAAATTACAGAAACCTTCTATCTCGTGATTTTTGGATCATAGCAGAATTTGTGGGGGATGGCAAATCGTACATCTCCCCTCCCGAGGAGTATTAATAACAGGAACGAAATCGAAGAAAGGGATAATATGTAGTTTTACAGCAATTTAACGAGAATATTTTCTTAAAAATAGTATGCCGGAAATGACGTTTTGGACCGTTTCAGTTCTATTCAGTCATTTAGTACCACTGATGTTTTCTTTTAGTTCTGGTCTTGTTTCAAGACTTTACATTGCCATAGTGAGGTGACCGTCGGGACCTGGTACAGTCGCTCAAAAAAGTATCCGAACACTATGGTTGATTACAGAATTCAGAAAAAATATCTGGCGACGATTTTTTTAGAAATTAGTGATCTGGCAACCTTAGTGTCACGTGATTACAGAATTCAGGAAAAAATATCTGAAGCGTGTACAGCAACTGTACACACTCCAGTTACCGTTCACAGCAAACTGGAGCGTGTGCAGTTACTGCACACGCTCCAGTTTGCTGTGAACGGTAACTGCACACGCTCAATATTTCCGTGAGTGAGCCCCACACGATCTACTATCAAAATAATATGACCACCTACAGTCGCTCAAAAAAGTATCCGAACATTATGGTTGATTACAGAATTCAGAAAAATTAGTGATCTGGCAACCTTCGTGTCACGTGACACGAAGGTTGCCAGATCACTAATTTACAGGCCCTCCTTTTTTACAGGCCCTCCTCGAAAATGTTTAAAAAGAAAAAAAAAAATTCAGAGGACTCTTTTAATGAAATAGAAATCCTTCTGTTTTATCCTTTATTAATTTAATATACACTCTACACACAGGAATGATGATTAAATTATTCATAATTATGCAATGTGTCATCTGTCACATTGCATAATTATAAACATAAACATGCTATTTGGCAAAAATATTTCTCGAGGGTTATTTTTCAGAAAAATTTCCTATAACTACTCAGTGACAAATTTTATAGCACGGATTTTAAACGAAAATTCGTGTCGAGCATTGGTTCAGCTGAAGTAATAAAGCATATCAAACAGTTTTCTTAACTGCTGCATACAGTTTATTCGCATTTTATTAATATTTTATGTTGTAACTGCTTTTACCTCTGAGCTGCACTATTGGCTTAAAATTATTCAACTCACTGCCTAATAACCTGGAAATTTAAATAATAAACTACAGTTCGCTAAAGAAATTTAAAAAAAATGGTTATTGAACGGTGCAGATTGCGACTGATGTTTTATTTACTGTATTAATTGATTGCATTGAAATAAGATAAGAGTACTAGTTGGAACGATTTTTTTAGAAATTGGTGATCTGGCAACCTTCGTGTCACATGATTACAGAATTCAGGAAAAATATCTGGAGCGTGTACAGCAACTGTACACGGTAACTGGAGCGTGTACAGCAACTGTACACGCTCCAGTTACCGTTCACAGCAAACTGGAGCGTGTGCAGTTACTGCACACGCTCCAGTAAAGATCAGCAATCGATAAGTGCTAAAGTACATATATGCGAAAAGCATCAAAGAAATATTTATATTTTTCCTAAAAGACTAAAGTAAAATAAATAAATATCCTCTCAAGCAGCTGCTTGCTACAGAAGTCTGACGACAGGAGCCTGTCAGTTTGATACGCCATAGTAGATCTGTGAGAAAGGCGAGTTCTCAGCAGAAAAACAACACAAATATCCATGCCTTCATCCGGGGCTCGAACCCAGGTCCCTTAGATCAGTAGCCAAGCCAGCTAACCACTCGGCTATCGGGACGGCATAAAAGACTAATAATAAATACCCCTTCAAGCAGCTGCTTGCCACAGAGGTCTGACAGGAGACTGCCAGTTTATATGCCATAGTAGAAGGTCTGAGAGGATGGCAGGACCTCAGCAGAAAAACAACACAAATATCCTTGCCTTATCCGGGCTCGAACCCAGGTCCCTTAGATCAGTAGCCAAGCGCGCTAACCACTCGGCCACGGGACGGCTTAAAAAAAAATGTGGAACACTTCATGATTTTGCGTGTCATACTTGCGCAGGGGCCATGCTAATCTTCTCTGTATCGTTCAAAATAACAGAACCTGGTGGCGCCATCTATTGTGAAAAAATCAACAAATAAAGTTTAAAAAAGGTAATAAATTTAAACGTAAACGGTATTAGAAATAGGGATGTATACATGCAGACCCGGATTAAGAAAAAATCGCGGGGGGTGGGGGTGGAGCCCAATCGAACAGGAAATATATAAAAGGAACTGGATTTCCAATGCATTTCCCCCTTCCGTTTTACACGTCTTTAAAAATTTCTTGAAAAATACAGTTATAAAAAAAAAATACCCCCTCAAGCAGCTGCTTGCCACAGAGGTCTGACAGGAGCCTGTCAGTTAATATTCCATAGTAGAAGGTCTGAGAGGATGGCAGGACCTCAGCAGAAAAACAACGCATACATCCATGTCTTATCTTCGTTAAACAAAACAGCATTAATTTTTGGTAACCTGTATCGTTTATCATAATTTACTTTTTCGATAAATATTTCAAAGGGAGGAGCAACAACATCCCATGCCCCCCTTTAAAACCGTCCATGATACTTTTATAACAGACATATACAGTCGCTCAAAAAAGTATCCGAACACTGTGGTTGATTAGAGAATTCAAAAAAAATATCTGGCAACGATTTTTTTAGAAATTAGTGATCTGGCAACCTTCGTGTCACGTGATTACAGAATTCAGGAAAAATATCTGGAGCGTGTACAGCAACTGTACACGCTCCAGTTACCGTTCACAGCAAACTGGAGCAGTGTGCAGTTACTGCACACGCTCCAGTTTGCTGTGAACGGTAACTGCACACGCTCAATATTTCCGTGAGTGAGCCCACACGATCTGTATCAAAATAATATGACCACCTACAGTCGCTCAAAAAAGTATCCGAACACTATGGTTGATTACAGAATTCAGAAAAATATCTGGCAACGATTTTTTTTAGAAATAGTGATCTTGCAACCTTCGTGTCACGTGACACGAAGGTTGCGACTGTACCGCCTTTGGACAAGTCGTAGCAGCAGTGTTTCCCGACAAATTAATGCTTCTGTCTCGTAGCACAGGTGAGAAACACTTAGGTTATTCCTCTCCCGTTGTTTTGAGCTCAGAAAGGCAAGCACTTGCCTGTTAATGATGTATTTGTGTTTTGAAGACAATGGATGTTTTTGTAGTCCTTTGGGAGAAGAAACGTGGGCATCAACCGTTGGTTCCAGCTGTTGTGTTTTTACAGCCCCAGTGACTGGATTGCACTTCATGGCATCCCTTTTTTATGCCGTTGCGAAAAGTTTTACTAAAATGAAAAATGTTCATTGATGAAAAATGTTTAATATAGTTAATATCAATAACACTATATTTACAATCATTTTTTTAATTTACCATAAGTTTAATAATTTTTTGCCTCTATTACCTTTAATAACATTCCGAAAGCGGGGGGAGAGCATCGTTCCCGTGCCTACCCTCCTAGATCGGGTCCTGTACAGTCGCTCAAAAAAGTATCCGAACACTGTGGTTGATTATAGAATCTGTAATCAACCATAGTGTTCGGATACTTTTTTGAGCGACTGTGGGTGGTCATATTATTTTGATACTAGATCGTGTGGGCTCAATCACGGAAATATTGAGCGTGTGCAGTTACCGTTCACAGCAAACTGGAGCGTGTGCAGTGACTGCACACGCTCCAGTTTGCTGTGAACGGTAACTGCACACGCTCAAGCAACTGTACACGCTCCAGGTACTTTTCCTGAATTCTGTAATTACGTGACACGAAGGTTTCCAGATCACTAATTTCTAAAAAAAATCGTTGCCAGATATTTTTTCTGAATTCTATAATCAACCATAGTGTTCGGATACTTTTTTGAGCGACTGTATATGTCTGTTATAAAAGTATCATGGACGGATTTAAAGGGGGGCATGGGAGGTTGTTGCTCTTCCCTTTGAAATATTAATCGAAAAAGTAAATTATGATAAACCATACAGGTTACCAAAAATTAATGCTGTTTTGTTTAACGAAATATAATCTTGTTTATCTTTTTTTTTAATTTTCTTTACTGTTTGGAAGCATATTATTTATTTTAATTTATCAATATGAGAAAAAGAAAAATTTTTTACACGTATATTTAACAACAATGTCCCTTTTTTTCGTTTTATTTTCGGGCATCTTTAGTTCAATTATAATTTGATATATTCATGACTGTTGTATTCTCAACTGGGTTCATTAATAACCCATGAATAGTTTGGCATAATATAGTTACTGGGAGAGTAATCAATGTCCCTCTAATGCTTGCTTCTACGACGCTTAAATTAATAAGAAATTTCATTATTTTCTTTCTTTCTAACCTGTTATTGTAAATCGATGACTACTGAGGTTGATTACAATTACATAGGGCTGTTTCCATAGGAGCGTGAGGCAGGATGGCTCATTCGGTAGTGAGCCAGGCTCGTAATCTGTAGTTCCCAGGTTCGAGTCCCAGCTGGGTCAGCATTAAGACTTGTCTCTGCAAAACTCTCCGCCCTGCCCACGGTCAGTAGGGGACACTGATGGGCTTAGAAAGGCTTCCGTCCATCAGATGGGATGTTAAGCTGTGGCCCGTGTGCAGGAGAGCCATACCCTATGCACATTAAAGAACACACTGGATGGCCTTGATGGGAGACTACATCTGTCTCCCAACAGCTGTTCCAGTGGGTTCCCTCCTCCAACCTTCTCTGAGCCTTCGGGGTCCATGTGACCTGGCCATTTAGCCCATGGTGTGCAAAAAAGTGCCGCTCAGAGATAAAACAACCCAACCACAGGACACTAAAATATCGCATACCTTTCCGCCACCAGAGCCCGATTTACACCTTAAGCGCTCCCTAGGCACACAAAACGGTAGTAAGCACATTTATACACATTTATTAGGGTTTTTTTATTTTATATAAAATAATGTAATTTTTTTGCTTTTTAACCATGTAGAAAAGAAATAATTCAATCGAAATGTATATGGGTTGTTTTACCTCTGAGCGGCGCTTTTTTGCACACCATGGGCTAAATGGCCAGGTCACATGGACCCCGAAAGGCTCAGAGAAGGTTGGGGGAGGGGACCCACTGGAACAGCTGTTGGGAGACAGATGGTAGCCTCCCGTCAAGGCCATCCAGTGTGTTCTTTAACGTACACAGGGTATGGCTCTGCCGCACACGGGGCCACGGCTTAACGTCCCATCCGACGGACGGCGGCCTCTTCCAAGCTCATCGGTGTCCCCTACTGACCATGGGCAGGGCGGGGAATTTTGCGGAGATAAATCTCAACGCTGACCCAGCTGGGACTCGAACCTTGGGACTACAGATTACGAGCCTGGCGCGCTACCGACTGAGCCACCCCCGCCCCTAAATGTATATGGGAATTTTAATTATATACACTACAGCTGTGTTACCAAATAATGTGAAAGTTAATGTAATAAATTAATTTTATACAGGGTATATAATTTATAATTGATTCTTAGTTGTCAGGGGTTTCATGGCATATATATACAGTATTTTAAATATGAAATTATTTCAAATTTAAACATATTTCTTTTGCAATCATTTTGCTTTGGAATATCCAAATTATATTAAATTATCAAACTACTGGGACTTCTACATTCTGTGAATGGAAATCTATATTCAGAACTCTCAAACTCTCAGTCTTCGTAGCAAAAGTCACTGGAAATAAATCGAAACTCTAAAATTATCCCCCCCCCCGGGTACGTACTTGATTAGTGTACTTAATAAATCTCACCTAATGCAGCAGTGAAGTTCGAAATGGGTGCTGCATATTTTGCTGTGTTTTGTCAGCATCCACAACTCTTTTCTTCATTCTACACACGTTTCATAGGAAATCTATAAGCATAATTATTAATGCAGTTTAAGATTATGTGTGACGCGTAAATTAAAACTTTAAACAAAACTACAGGTAATAGGTGAATTTATTATTAACACTATCATGAAATTTGAGGTAAAAGATGTTAAATAAACTTATTTAAAGAAATGTCAGGCTCATAATAATTTAAATTTCAAATATTTCTCGTAATTGCGAAAACTATAAGTAAAAATATAAAAAAATTATTAGAATTTCAATCTTTCAATCAGTCTTTAGTAATTAAAAATAAGGATCATGAGCTTTCGTTTTTTTTATGTATTCTTTATCTTTAATTAATGAATGACCCGTTTCATTTATAATAATGTTATCCACAATATCAGTTTGTACTAATATTTCTAATATTTTTTGGTCGAAATAAAATTTATTTTAATTTTATCATCAGATGATTATAATTAATAATACGAAACTTAAATGATTAGCTGCATAAATAGATAAATAAATAAATATCCCCTCAAGCAGCTGCTTGCCAGAGGTCTGACAAGAGCCGTCAATTTATACGCCACAGTAGAAAGTCTGTGAGGCTGGCTGGACCTCAGTAGAAAACCAACACCCATGCCTTAACCCGGGGCTCGAACCCAGGTCCCTTTGATCAGTATTCAAGCATGCTAACCAATCTGCCACATCCATTTCTCTTTATATGATGCATTAGAGAATTTTTTTCTCCAAATCGTGATCGGAAGGGCTCTGCCTCAATAAGTGGGGAAATAATTCGAACTTAAAAAGTAGCCTGAACTCGCTTCTAGTTAGTAGGCGTATATCTATTGAGCCACATACATCGTCGCTAAAGTTTATTCTTCGTAGGTTGCATATCAGCGAGGTTGTTGGGTTACCTCCGAGCGGCACTTTTTTTGCACACCAATGGCTAAATGGCCAGGTCACAAGGACCCCGAAGGCTCAGAGAAGGTTGGAGGAGGGGACCCGCTGGAACAGCTGTTGTGAGACAGATGGTAGCCTCCCGTCAAGGCCATCCAGTGTGTTCTTTAACGTGCACAGGGTATGGCTCTCCCGCACACGGAGCCACGGCTTAACGTCTCATCCGACGGACGGACGGCCTTTCCAAGCCCATCGGTGTCCCCCTACTGACCGTGGGCACAGCGGGGAATTTTGCGAAGATAAATCTCAACGCTCACCCAGATGGGACTCGAACCTGGGAACTGCAGATTACGAGCCTGGCGCGCTACCGACTGAACCCCACCCCCTATCAGAGAGGTAAATTTGAATATGAAATCAGTGCCATGTAGCGTAATCAACCTCAATATTTATAATAGTATAAGCTAAATATTTTATTACTTTGCAGGACACAAATATAATATTGAATCAATCCCAAATCTTTGGTATTATCATAAGAGGGTTTAAAAAAAAGTTTCAATTCCATATCTTACTTTCACTCCTTCTTCCTCCTCCATTCTCAAAATAAAAAAATATTCCTTACAAATTACTTTAGATTTTCTGAAAATAGATTGCCCACGGTCAGTAGGGGACACCGCTGGGCTTGGAAAGGACACCCGTCGGATGGGACGTTAAGCCGTGGCCCCGTGTTTGGGAGAGTGATACTCTGTGAACACGTTAAAGAACACACTGGATGGCCTTGACGGGAGGCTACCATCTGTCACCCAACAGCCGTTCCAGTGGGTCCCCTCCCCCAACCTTCTCTGAGCCTTCGGGGTCCAAGTGACCTGGTTATTTAGGCCATGGTGTGCAAAAAAGTGCTGCTCAGAGGTAAAACAACCCAACCCAACCTGGAAATAAATAGCAAATTCAGTCCCAAAATAATTAACTAATTCATACAACTGGAACAAAAAGAATGACTTATTTTGCACAATTTGATTACTTGTAAAGGCCGGCCCCATTGCAAGGAATGGAAGCAACAGGATGTGACTCATAACTTGAGCTTTCTCTTTTAGAGCTGTCTCGTCATCAGCGTTTGGAAGTAAATGCAGGTTGCGTAAAACTTATTTGCTTATAGTTCAGTGATAAGAAGGCTTATCTATGGAGATAAAAATTACGCATGGCCCGAGTGTGAATGCCCAGAGGTTTCTGTGAAATGATGGGGATTTCAGCGAAGTGTTTTCGATGCGTCGTAAATTATGTAATGAGGTGCTAAAACCGTTTTAAGTGATAATCACAATCGTTTTTGACTGGGCTGAGTTTGCATTCACTAATCGAGCACAAAAAATTTCAATTCAGTCCAGAGCTATGAAAGTGAGAAGTCAAAACTGCTGAAAATATTTTAATTCTGAATGAAAGCGTACTGTACTAAGCCTTAACTGGCATAGCAGTTTACAGTGTCAAAACTAGAGTTGGGCTGTTCGAGTTATTTTATTTTACACAATGGGCTAAATAGCTAGGCCACAAAAACCCAAGCATTGGGAGAAGGCTTTGGAAGGGGACCCACTGGGCGACTTTCAGGAAAAAGTTTGAAGCTTCTTATCAAGGCCATTCAGCGTGTCCTTTAAAATGCACGGCCCCAGCTTTAAAGTAACATCATTATAAAGGAAAAGAGCCAATCCTTTATTGAAGATAGAGAATACGTAAAAAAAAACAAAAGCCTCATGATTCCTAATTTTAATTACAAAAAACTGACTAAAAGATCGAAATTATAATTTTCTTATATTTTTATTTATATTTTTCACAATTACAAAAAGAAGTTTGAAATTTAATTCATTATGAGCCCGACAAAGCACGAGCCCTGTGCATTGTCGGCAAAATTTACCTTGAATACAGAGAAAATAAGAATATACAGGTTAAAAGTGGCACCTGGGCAGTGCCGGGGTACGTTCAGCTAGTATTTAATCACAGTTCGCATAACCCTTATTCTTTATCGTCCTCAAAGGTTTTATTCTAGGTGATTCCTTTTAGTACAAAACACTGATATAACAAAATATGCCATTTTTTTTTCAAGTCCCCGTTTAGCAAAGTAGTTAAAACTTATTTGGGTGTACTCACTATAATTCAGTATTTTTTAATTTGATATAAAATTTGGGTATGGTATAGATATGTTTGTCCAATGTCTAGTGTATTTTCAATGATCCATGTCATGTCTTTCGCAATGTCTAGTGTATTCTGAATGATCCGTGTCAGGCCTTGCACAATATTTGAGTATTCTGAATGATACATATCAGCCCTTCCCCAATGTCTAGTGTATTCTGAATGATTCATGTCAGGTATTGCCCAATGTATAGTGTATTCTGAATGATCCATGTCAGGTATTGCCCAATGTCTAGTGTATTCTGAATGATCCATGTCAGGTATTGCCCAATGTCTAGTGTATTTTCAAAGATCCATGTCATGTCTTTCACAATGTCTAG
Organism: Ryuthela nishihirai; assembly: GCA_038380435.1. Taxonomy (NCBI): domain Eukaryota; kingdom Metazoa; phylum Arthropoda; class Arachnida; order Araneae; family Heptathelidae; genus Ryuthela; species Ryuthela nishihirai. The sequence goes on from JAWZYU010000004.1 coordinate 7,167,847, forward strand.
TGTATTCTGAATGACCCATGTCAGGTTTTTTCCAATGTCTAGTGTATTTTCAATGATCCATGTCATGTCTTTCGCAATGTCTAGTGTATTCTGAATGTCCATGTCAAAATGGGTCCATGTCAGGTATTGCTCAATGTCTAGTGTATTCTGAATGATCCGTGTCAGGTATTGCTCAATGTCTAGTGTATTCTGAATGATCCGTGTCAGGCCTTGCCCAATATTTGAGTATTCTGAATGATACATATCAGCCCTTTCCCAATGTCTAGTGTATTCTGAATGATCCGTGTCAGGTATTGCCCAATGTGTAGTGTATTCTGAATGATCCATGTCAGCCCTTGCCCAGTATCTAGAGCATTCTGAATGATCCATGTCATAACTTGCCCAATGTCTAGTGTATTCTCAATGACACATATCAGGTCTTTCCCAATGTCTAGTGTATTGTCAATGATCCATGTCATGTCTTTCGCAATGTCTAGTGTATTCTGAATGTCCATGTCAGGTATTGCCCAATGTCTAGTGTATTCTGAATGATCCGTGTCAGCCATTGCCCAATATTTGAGTATTCTGAATGATTCATATCAGCCCTTGCCCAATATTTGAGTATTCTGAATGATTCAATCAGCCCTTGCCCAATGTCTAGTGCATTCTAAATGATCCATGTCATGTCTTTTGCAATGTCTAGTGCATTCTGAATGATCCATGTCAGGTCTTTTCCAATGTCTAGTCTATATAATAAAAGAAGGTGTCTGTGAGTCTGTGTGTCTGTCTGTCTGTGGTAGCCATAACTCATCGGAAAATCAACGCACACGCTCCAAATTTTCAGAGAATGTCTCTGGTTGTGGTCTGGATTGCAATGCAAAATTTCAAGTCGAAAGTCCAAAAGAGGGGCTTGCTAGAAGCAAAAATATTTACCATGCCATTCCTACGGGAAACGAGAATCGCTATCAAATTTACTGTTGCCATTTTCTGCTCCCTAACTATGAAAGTAAAGATTTAAAATAGTATTTAAATTATTCTGCTGCAAATCTGATGCCGTTGCCAGATTCCCCACAATTCCAAAAGCATTATTTAGGTGTTTCATTGTAGCTAAATACTTGGTTTTCTAACCAAACATGGGGTCGGGCACGGGGAACCCGCCTATGAAATGTGGGACCTATCCGTGAAGTACGTCGGGAATTACAGAATGTCAAAATTTGACGAAATATATATCGCGATCGTTTACCACGAGGCTCTGAGAGCGCGCGCCGAGTCAGCAATGACCTTTGCAATACCGGGAAATTCTTCGTGTTCAAACTGTGATAAAATGTCGGGGGGGGGGGGGGAATACTCATAAAATAACCTTTAGTACAGAAAACAACAAAATATGCAGATTAAAAGTGATACACGAGCTGTCACAATTTGTGTAGAAAGGAAGCCACGGGCCAAGCGGAAACCTGTTTTTTTAAATCAATCATTGGGGCACACGGGGGACGCTGTGCATGAAATTTCGACCTTACGGATGAATATCACGGGAACCATAGGGCGACAAAATCTGTGGTAACGGAAATAAAAATCTCGAAGCTTACGCAAAAACTAAGCCACGAGCTATGAGAGAGCTCGCTGACATCGACAACGATAAATGCATTCTTAATTTCGGTTGCAAACGAATCACATTTGCAACACCTGGAAATTCTTCGTGTTCAAACTGTGATAAAAGGTGGGGGGGGGGGAATACTAAATAACCTTTAGTGCAGGAAACAACAGAATATGAAGATTAAAAGTGAGACATGAGCTGTCACAATTTGTGTAGAAACGAAGTCACGGGCCAAGTGGGAACCTGATTTTTAAACCAATCACTGGGGCACACGGGGGACGCTGTGCAGGAAATTTTGATCGTGCGGACGAATATCACGGGAGCCATAGGGCAGCAAAATCTGTGGTAACGGAAGTAAAAATCTCGATAACTTACGCAGATACTATGACACGAGCTATGAGAGAGTTCGCTAATGTCAACAACGATCCAAGCCAACACCGGGAAAATTTCGTCTTGTTGAAAATCTGTGCTAAAGTGTCGGGGGGGGGGGGGGGAAGGATGCAAATTTGCCTTTAATGCAGCGAAAATAACACAGTTTTATTCCCACTGTTATACTATAACTATAGTTTCATTTATCTATATAAGGGGTACTCCAGTTACATACACATTTCCAGGAGGTACGTGAAGCATAAAGGTTGAAGAATCACTGGTATAGATAATACTTTATAATAGGGGTTCTCAAAGTGGGATGCGCGGTAAAAGTTTTGGGGGTACTCCGTGAGAGCTCAAAAGTCGCTAGATCTAGTAACAAAGTCAGAGTTTTATTTTATTCCCTAGTTATAGTATAACAATGAATAGAAAAATAGATAAAAACAATGATAAATATAATAGATAGATAAAACTATAGCTATTGTATTAGTTTTACTTATCTATACAAGGGGTAAGACAGTTACATACATTTCCAGGGTGTACGTGAAGCATAAAAGGTTGAGAACCACTGATATATACGTTTTATTTTATTCCCATTGTTATACTATAACTATAGTTTTATCTGTCTATACAAGGGGTACGCCAGTTACATACACATTTCCAGGGGGTACGTGAAGCATAAAAGGTTGAGAACCACTGATATATATGTTTTATTTTATTCCCATTGTTATACTATAACTATAGTTTTATCTGTCTATACAAGGGGTACGCCAGTTACATACACATTTCCAGGGGGTACGTGAAGCATAAAAGGTTGAGAACCACTGATATATATGTTTTATTTTATTCCTATTGTTATACTATAACTATAGTTTTATCTGTCTATACAAGGGGTACGCCAGTTACATACACATTTCCAGGGGGTACGTGAAGCATAAAAGGTTGAGAACCACTGATATATATGTTTTATTTTATTCCCATTGTTATACTATAACTATAGTTTTATCTGTCTATACAAGGGGTACGCCAGTTACATACACATTTCCAGGGTGTACGTGAAGCATAAAAGGTTGAGAACCACTGATATATACGTTTTATTTTATTCCCATTGTTATACTATAACTATAGTTTTATCTGTCTATACAAGGGGTACGCCAGTTACATACACATTTCCAGGGGGTACGTGAAGCATAAAAGGTTGAGAACCACTGATATATATGTTTTATTTTATTCCCATTGTTATACTATAACTATAGTTTTATCTGTCTATACAAGGGGTACGCCAGTTACATACACATTTCCAGGGGGTACGTGAAGCATAAAAGGTTGAGAACCACTGATATATATGTTTTATTTTATTCCCATTGTTATACTATAACTATAGTTTTATCTATCTATACAAGGGGTACGCCAGTTACATACACATTTCCAGGGGGTACGTGAAGCATAAAAGGTTGAGAACCACTGATATATATGTTTTATTTTATTCCCATTGTTATACTATAACTATAGTTTTATCTATCTATACAAGGGGTACGCCAGTTACATACACATTTCCAGGGGGTACGTGAAGCATAAAAGGTTGAGAACCACTGATATATATGTTTTATTTTACTCCCATTGTTATAATATAACTATAGTTTTATCTATCTATACAAGGGGTACGCCAGTTACATACACATTTCCAGGGGGTACGTGAAGCATAAAAGGTTGAGAACCACTGATATATATGTTTTATTTTATTCCCATTGTTATACTATAACTATAGTTTTATCTATCTATACAAGGGGTACACCAGTTACATACACATTTCCAGGGGGTACGTGAAGCATAAAAGGTTGAGAACCACTGATATATATGTTTTATTTTATTCCCATTGTTATACTATAACTATAGTTTTATCTATCTATACAAGGGGTACGCCAGTTACATACACATTTCCAGGGGGTACGTGAAGCATAAAAGGTTGAGAACCACTGATATATATGTTTTATTTTATTCCCATTGTTATAATATAACTATAGTTTTATCTATCTATACAAGGGGTACGCCAGTTACATACACATTTCCAGGGGGTACGTGAAGCATAAAAGGTTGAGAACCACTGATATATATGTTTTATTTTATTCCCATTGTTATACTATAACTAGAGTTTTATCTATCTATGCAAGGGGTACGCCAGTTACATGCACATTTCCAGGGGGTACGTGAAGTATAAAAGGTTGAGAACCACTGATATACATGTTTTATTTTATTCCCATTGTTATACTATAACTATAGTTTTATCTATCTGTACAAGGGATACGCCAGTTACATACACATTTCCAGGGGGTACGTGAAGTATTAAAGGTTGAGAACCACTGATATACATGTTTTATTTTATTCCCATTGTTATACTATAACTATAGTTTTAGCTATCTATACAAGGGATACGCCAGTTACTTTGGCTGTTTCTAAACTTAAACTTCATAAATCCCCAGGGGTAGATGAAATTACTACGGAAATGCTTAGAGCTGGGAATGTTTCGGTTACCACTTGGATGACTGAAATTCTGAATATCTTTTATGATAAAGGCATGGTTCCTAAAGATTTTACCAGAGCTATTGTTATCCCTATTTTCAAAAAAGGTGATCGCAGTTCTTGTGATAACTATAGGGGTATCAGCCTACTCTCTGTTCCAGGTAAAGTTCTTTCCATGATTGTGCTTAATAGAATTAAGAATCTGGTTGACAATCAAATTGCGTGATGAGCAATGTGGATTCAGAAGTGGTAGGGGCTGTGTGGATCAGATATTTTCACTTAGGCAGATTCTTGAGAAATGTTTAGAGTTTCAGAAACCTTTGGTTGCTAGCTTTGTTGATTTCAAAAAGGCTTTCGACTCTGTTGATCGTCATAATTTGTGGATGATTGTGAGATCATATGGTATACCAGACAAGTTAGTTAACATTATGAAAGCTCTCTATAATAACACTAAGTCGTGTGTAAGAGTTGGTAAGGCTTGTAGCAATTGGTTTAGCATTACTTCTGGTGTTCGACAAGGGTGCATTTTGTCTCCTTTTCTCTTTATCTTGGTTATTGATTATGTTATGCGAAATTCACTTGAAGGGAAAGATTTTGGCCTTAAATGGGCTGGAGATACGAAAATTTCTGATTTAGATTATGCTGATGATTTAGCCCTTTTGGCAAATGATGTTGATGAGATGAACTCTTTCATTCGAGCTGTTGATGAGACTGGTAGTAGAGTAGGTTTGGTTATAAACAGAGAGAAAACTAAAGTGATGAAAATTGGTCAGGCAGGCTGTGATTCAGTTAATCTGAATGGTTGCAGTCTTGAGCAGGTGTCACAGTTTAATTATCTTGGGAGCTATGTAACAGATAATGGTGATGTGCGGCATGAGATTAACAGACGAATAGGGATTGCTGCCGGGACTTTTAAGAACCTATGGAGAGTGTGGAGAAATAGGCGTATACACCTAAAGACTAAAATTAGACTGTATAATAGTTTGGTTCTTTCTAGGGTTAGTTATGGTAGTGAAACTTGGACACTTTGTAAACAAGATAACAGGAAACTAGATGCTTTTGATTCCAGATGCTTACGCAGTATCTTGGGCATTAGGTGGTTCAACTTTGTAACTAATGATGAGATTAGGCAAAGGAGTTTGCAACCTCCTTTAAGCAGCATATTGTGCAGAGAGAGACTCCGTTGGTTTGGCCATGTTGCCCGTATGAATAATTATAGATTGGCGAATAGGGTTATGAAAACAGTGTGCCTAAAGGAATCAGAAAGAAGGGGAGACCTAGGATGCGGTGGGCAGACAATGTCAAACACGACCTTGTTAGAATTGGTGTGAAGTGGCCAGATGCAGTAGATGTAGCTCAGGATAGACTTGCTTGGAGAACTAAATTGCACGGTCTGGTTGGACCTCCGTAGCCCATGGCTGCTTGAGGATGATGATGATGATGATGACAAGGGGTACGCCAGTTACATATACATTTCCAGGGGGTACGTGAAGTATAAAAGGTTCAGAACCAGTGATATACATGTTTCATTTTATTCCCATTGTTATACTATAACTATAGTTTTATCTATCTATACAAGGGATACGCCAGTTACATACACATTTCCAGGGGGTACGTGAAGCATAAAAGGTTGAGAATCACTTGTTTAAGTAGAAACTAAGCCATGAGCTGTATAAAGTGCACTGACATCAAAAATAACCCAGACAAACACCGGGAATTTTCTTCCTGTTCAAAATCTCTGCTAAAGTGTCGGGGGGTACTTATAAAATTTACCTTTAGTGCGGTGAACATAAGAATATTCAGATTAAAAGTGATCCCCGGCAGCCGTTCAGCTTATAACACAATAAAAATAAGGATATAATTAAAAAAATCATTGAGCTTCTTTAATGGGGCTGAATAATAATGCCGTGTGGGATAACTTTTACTCTTACAAGTACATTTCAAGGGAGAAAGAAATCAACAAAAAAGAAGCGTCGAGAGTATTCGTAAAGAGCCACTACTGGTTATTTTAAAACTGAATTGAATACACCTATCCCTCGATTTACACGGTACTCAGTTCACACAATTTTGGCTTTGCACGGTCAAAAAATGCAACCAGTTTCGATTTACACGGTACTGACTGAGACGTACATAGAAAGGAAATCTCAGTCAGTACCGTGTAAATCGAAACTGGTTGCATTTTTTGACCGTGCAAAGCCAAAATTGTGTGAACTGAGTACCGTGTAAATCGAGGGATAGGTGTATTCTGATGGTTCCTTATGTTGTAACTGAACACTTTCTTAATAGCATGATATGAACATTAACCTTTATTATGTTTCGATGTTTCTAACAAAAATACCTAAAGATTTAATTTTAAGCGTATTTTTTTTTGTTAAGGTTTAAAAAATCGAAAAGGACTAGCAAACTTTAGAAGAGGCTCGTCTAACGGCCAGCTGCTAAAACAATAAATAATAATGAATATACTAAGTCTGGCTCATTTCCTCCAAATTTTTTGATCAAACATTTTCAGGTGCATAACTAAATGACTTTATCAATTGATATTACTCATTAAAAATGCATTTCGCTCAAGTTCTTTCGATTCTATAAAAAATATAGTTTTGTTTTTTTTTCAGTTTCTTTGCTCATTTAGAAATATGTTTTCGCGCTTAAGTAGAGTGGGGATAGGTATCTCAGTCGGTAGCGCGCCAGGTTCGTAATCTGTAGTTCCCAGGTTCGAGTCCCAGAGGGGTCAGCATTGAGATTTATCTCCGCAAAATTCCCCGCCCTGCCCACGGTCAGTACGGTCAGTAGAGGACACCGATGGGCTAGGAAAGACCGCCGTCCGTCGGATTGGACGTAAAGCCGTGGTCCCGTGTGCTGGAGAGCCATACCCTGTGCATGTTAAAGAACACGCTGGATGGCCTTGACGGGAGGCTACCATCTGCCTCCCAATAGCTTGTTCCAGTGGGTCCCCTCCCACAACCTTCTCTGAGCCTTCGGGGTCCATGTGACCTGGCCATTTAGCCCATGATGTGCAAAAACTTTTCTTCACTAGTTTACGTTAGTCGAACGAGTGAACATTTAATTTTAAATAAGTAACTAATGTAAAATCCAAAGAAAAAGGCCCAATTTCGAGAAACCGTTTTTCGGTATTTTAAAAGTCAAATGAACAGAAATAGGATGAGGCAAATAACACTTTAAAGAGAGAGAGAAATCGGATGAGGCAAATAACACTTTAAAGATTGGATTGGATTGTTTTACCTCTGAGCGGCACTTTTTTGCACACCATGGGCTAAATGGCCAGGCCACAAGGGCCCCGAAGGCTCAGAGAAGGTTGGGGGAGGGGACCCACTGGAACAGCTGTTGGGAGACAGATGGTAGCCTCCCGTCAAGGCCATCCAGCGTGTTCTTTAACGTGCACAGGGTATGGCTCTCCCGCACACGGGGCCACGGCTTAACGTCCCATCCGACGGACGGCGGCCTTTTCAAGCCCAGCGGTGTCCCCTACTGACCGTGGGCAAGGCGGGGAAATTTTGCGGAGATAAATCTCAACGCTGACCCAGCTGGGACTCGAACCTGGGAACTACAGATTACGAGCCTGGCGCGCTACCGACTGAGCCACCCCCGCCCCTACACTTTAAAGAGAGAGAGAAATCGGATGGGCAAATAACACTTTAAAGAGAGAGAGAGAAATCGGATGGGCAAATAACACTTTAGCCGTCCCGCGGCCGAGTGGTTAGCGCGCTTGGCTACTGATCTAAGGGACCTTTGTTCGAGCCCCGGATAAGGCATGGATGTATATGTCGTTTTTCTGCTGAGGTCCTGCCATCTTCTCAGACCTTCTACTATGGCATATAAACCGACAGGCTCCTGTCAGACCCCCTCAAGCAGCTGCTTGAGGGGGTATTTATTTATTTAATTTTTATTAAATAACACTTTAAAGCTTCATGAAATTAGCATTAAGAGATCAGTTGTAAATAGTTTTAGACATCTTGTTGTAAAACATAACTTATATTTATGTACATAAAATGCCCAAAAATTCGCTTTATATGAAACTTTACTTATGCTTGAAAGTTTACTAAATGTGTGTTAAACTCTGAATTTATTCGACGTTTTATTCTGGAAAATTTGTAATAATCTCATTTTTTTGGACAATAGCTATAAAATGCGTTATTCTAATTTAATTGACTATGTTCTTTCCTGAATTATTGCATTTTTTTAAAACTTTTTTATCGAATTTTTTCGTTATTTGTAGAATTTGAATTCATATTCAATCCCCTCCCTCTATTTTTTAACACCCCCTACCTTCACACCTCCAAAGTAGGCGGGGAGGAGTTTGGCTCAGTTGGCTGCGCGCCAGTGTCGCAATCTGCAGTTCATAGGTTCGAGTCCCAACTGTGGCAACGTTAAGATTTATTTCCACCCACTCTCGCGTGCCCTCGGCGAAAAAGGGGGCAGCACTGGGCTTGGAAAGTCCGCTGTCCGTTTGATGGCATATTAAGCCGAGATACTGTGGGCATGAGATCCATACCCTGTGCTCGTTAAAGAACACGCTGGATGGCCCTGACGGAAGCCCGGATGGCCGATCTATTTCCTGACGATGGCTGATCTATTTGCTGATTAAGCTGACGGATGGCCGATATATTTCCTAACAGCTGACCAGTGGTCTTCTACCGTTAACCTTCTCTGAGACTTTATTGTCCTCATGACCTATTTATTTCGCTCGGTACAGTCGCTCAAAAAAGTATCCGAACACTATGGTTGATTACAGAATTCAGAAAAAATATCTGGCGACGATTTTTTTAGAAATTAGCGATCTGGCAACCTTCGTGTCACGTGATTACAGAATTCAGGAAAAATATCTAGAGCGTGTACAGCAACTGTACACGCTCCAGTTACCGTTCACAGCAAACTGGAGCGTGTGCAGTTACTGCACACGCTCAATATTTCCGTGAGTGAGCCCACACGATCTAGTATCAAAATAATATGACCACCTACAGTCGCTCAAAAAAGTATCCGAACACTATAGTTTATTACAGAATTCAGAAAAATAACTGGCAACGATTTTTTTTAGAATTTAGTGGTCTGGCAACCTTCGTGTCACGTGATTACAGAATTCAGTAAAAATATCTGGAGCGTGTACAGCAACTGTACACGCTCCAGTTTGCTGTGAACGGTAACTGCACACGCTCAATATTTCCGTGAGTGAGCCCACACGATCTAGTATCAAAATAATATGACCACCTACAGTCGCTCAAAGAAGTATCCGAACGCTATGGTTGATTAGAGAATTCAGAAAAAATATCTGGCGACGATTTTTTTAGAAATTAGTGATCTGGCAACCTTCGTGTCACGTGACACGAAGGTCGCCAGATCACTAATTTCTAAAAAAATCATCGCCAGATATTTTTTCTGAATTCTGTAATCAACCATAGTGTTCGGATACTTTTTTGAGCGACTGTACGTGCAAAAATAAATAACCTGCTAAAGTAAATCAACCCAAATCGAAGCATATTTTTGCATCTCCGTATGCAATTTGTCGTTGAAGGGTCTCCGTGTCATGTGACAAAGCATAACAGGTTAGAAACTGAGTCCACTAAAATAAATACCCCCTCAAGCAGCTGCTTGCCACAGAGGTCTGACAGGAGCCCGTCAGTTTATATGCCGTAGTAGAAGGTCTGTGACGCTGGCAGGACCTCAGCAGAAAAACAACACGAACATCCATGCCTTACCCGGGGCTCGAACTCAGGTCCCTTAGATCAGTAGCCAAACGCGCTAACCACTCGGCCATGGGACGGTTTAGAAACCTACAAAAAATTGTTTTTTATTTAATAGAAAACAGAACGATTTTCAAAAATGGTGAAAGATAACATCAGTAACGATATAAAGCAATCTCACTTTTAAAACTCTCACTTCAAATTCCTCATTAATGTCTCGAAAAAGAGTTGTTAAATTTATTATCAGTATTGTAGCTGCGGAAAGATTCACTAGAATGATGATAATTTTTCTGGAAAAAAAATTCTTCAGCGTTTCAGGTTTTGTGCTGTAAAACTGTTCATGGTAGTTCTGCATCAGTTCCATTTCAAGCGAGGGCTCCGGCGCTGCTCACCTTTCGCACAGCTTAAAATCCTCTTTTTTCCTGCCACATCTGGCTGATATGTCTGGACTATTCATTCATTGGCTTTAACGTACAGCCTTACTATATCTTACGCTTTGGCAAACACGTCTTATGCGTTTTCGAATAAACGGGTTGTATTACTTCTGAGAGGGACTTTTTGTACGCATAATGAGCTAAATGTCCAGGCCAGGGGGACCCAGAAGACTCCGAGAAGGTTGGGAGAAGGGACCCAATGGCAGTTGTTGGGGGGCAAGCCTTTCTTCAAGACTATCCAGAGTTTCTTTAACGTGTACAAGGTATGGCTCTCCTGCACACGAGCCCACGCCTTAACGTCCCATCCAACAGACAGCGACCTTTCCAAGCCCATCGGTGTCCCCTTTTTCAACGAGGGGAGAGTGGGGGTTAAGCAAAGATAAATCTCAACGATGGCAAAGTTTAGACAGGAACCTTGGAACTACAGATTACAAGCCTGGCTCGCAACCGACCAGCACAATCCCTGCCCCTTTTAACAAACGGATTTCAACCCATAAAGCACACAAACCAAAGTACCTTTCATAGTGGGCACATAAAGAGAATTCTTCTCTTTCTGTTTTCCTGTTTCTCATCCGTGTAGCCCGAACCAGTAACTGGATCATTAGGTAGCAACTGGGACACACCATCTTCAGCATCGGCAATCGCCAGTCATCTAATTGCTTAGATCGTAATAGTGGTGACTTCCGGGTTTTAGCAGAGGTAATCCACAAGAAGGGTGATTACCGTCGTGACTGTCTCCTCCACAGTTTGGGCCATCCATATCGCTGCCCTACGCTTGAGTAGGATAGAATTGCGTAGATGACTCTTCGATACTTAAGCTCTTTCTAATTGTTCTCGCCGTAATGCGAAACTGATCCCTGGAAGCTATATGGTCAGGCGACAATTTTTCTATCTTATGTAATTTCTTTTTTCGGTCAATAATGTTCGCGATAAAAAAAAATCCTTAAATCTCTGCAGAGAAGAAAATGGCTTCGAGATTTGAGAAAAAAAATGTGCAAATTTCATTAAAAAAAAGGATAAATTTTTCTAAATATATTGTCTTCTGTTTTTGGAAGCGTGAAATCATTAAAGTCATATTAAAGTCTTTTTTTTACAGAAGCATAATAATTATCGAAGAAGCACTTTCTTTCGCTTCCTAACTTCAATTCTTACGTGCTCTTGCAGTTAGTGTGTGTGTGTGGGGGGGGGGGGGGGGAACTCAGTCGGAAGTGCGCTAGTCTCGTAATCTGTAGTTCCAAGATTCGAGTGCCGTAAAAATGAAAGGATAAAGTCCTAAGAAGTTTCTGAAAATAATAAAAAGAAAGATGCTGGTAAAAAAGAGGATTCAGCCTTGGTGATTAAATAAATAAATAAAATAAATACCCCCTCAAGCAGCTGCTTGCCACAGAGGTCTGACAGGAGCCTGTCAGTTTATGTGCCAGAGTAGAAGGTCTGAGAGGATGGCAGGTCCTCAGCAGAAAAAACGACAAGAACATCCATGCCTTAACCCCGGAGCTCGAACCCAGGTCCCTTAGATCAGCAGCCGAGTGCGCTAACGACTCGGCCACGGTACGGTGAGCTAATAATTTAAACTCGTTAAACAGAGATCAGATGATCTTCATCAAAGTATATAGGATAAGAAAGGCATAAAAAAGAAGGGTATGCTTTGAGATTTATCGCCGCTAACCCCATCCTACTCAAGGTGAGATGTGGGTTCGAATCCCACTCACGGCAAAACCTATTTTTTCGGCTTATTATTTCATGAGTTCCATACCTACAGGATTGTAGTGTGATTCTCCTCCTCAGGACTCCTGTGATTATTTACTACTGAATTATTTATTTAACGCCATGAGCATGAGTGACAAATATTAAATTCATCTCTGTGTGACAACACGGTTGTCCGCTTCGCGGATAGATGACGCCACTGTGTGAATCAAAAAAAAAAAATCCGGAAAGTTTTAAGCCAGACCAGCTGAATTAAAAACATTAGCCAATAATGGAGTAGTGCAGTGGTATCAAACTCAAATAGGAACGCAGGCCACTTAAGCTTGTCCTCGAAGTTGTGTGAGATGCAAAGTTACTATAAAAAAATATATATAATTTTTTATTTTTCGCCATACTAAAAGACGTTGACAATTGATACTTAATAAACGTAGAAAATTACGCGCCTATGTAACCATAAAACTGTATTAACTGCTGGTTTTGGAGGGTTGGGTTGTTTTACCTCTGAGCGGCACTTTTTTGCACACCATGGGCTAAATGGCCAGGTCACATGGACCCCGAAGGCTCAGAGAAGGAGGGGACCCACTGGAACAGCTGTTGGGAGACAGATGGTAGCTTCCCGTCAAGGCCATCCAGCGTGTTCTTTAACGTGCACAGGGTATGGCTCTCCCGCACACGGCTTAACGTCCCATCCGACGGACGGCGACCTTATCTAAGCCCATCGGTGTCCCCTATTGACCGTGGGCAGGGCGGGGAAAGTTTTGCGGAGATAAATCTCAACGCTGACCCAGCTGGGACTCGAACCTGGGAACTACAGATTACGAGCCTGGCGCGCTACCGACTGAGCCACCCCCGCCCTAGGTTTTGGTGGGACATAATAAAGATAGATAAATGCATTACGTCGTATAACGTTTCTAAATTAAATAGTTAAGGTTAAAGGAAATTTGTGATTTTTAGTTTTAAAAATCAAGTGTTTAATTTTTTTTATAATTTGATGAATATTTGCTAAAACGTTAGCGAGGGTCGCAGTCGAGAATGTCAAGGGCCGCGTGTTTGACACCACTGATGTAGTGGTTAGCATAATTGGATGTTTCCAGGAGACGTGGGTTCGAATCCCACTCACGGCAAAACCAATTTTTTTCAGCTTATTATTTAATTAGAAAAATTCCTTTCCATCATCCTTTTTTCAACCTGAGCATTGAAACGGCTCTCGGCCGTCGGTTGGGGCACTGAGCCCGTGTACGCTCCAGATATTCCCCATGAACAAGAGAACCATACTAAGTACAGTCGCTCAAAAAAGTATCCGAACACTATGGTTGATTACAGAATTCAGAAAAAATATCTGGCGACGATTTTTTTAGAAATTAGTGATCTGGCAACCTTCGTGTCACGTGATTACAGAATTCAGGAAAAATATCTGGAGCGTGTACAGCAACTGCACACGCTCAATATTTCCGTGAGTGATCCCACACAATCCAGGTCTTTGTGAGCTCACACGATCCAATGTGCTGTGAACATTAACCGCAACCGCTCCAGTTTGCTGTGAACGGTAACTGCACACGCTCCATATTCATACGCATTATATATATTAAAAAGTATCCGAACACTATGGTTGATTACAGAATTCAGAAAAAATATCTGGCGACGGTTTTTTTAGAAATTAGTGATCTCACCTTAAAGAATGCTCTGGATGGCCTTGACTCAAGGCCGTACTTGCGCATAAGCAAACTAAGCTTATGCGTAATATCATATCAATAAATACGAGCCCTAAGTAAGTTCAGCTTAGGGCTCGTGATACGAGGGGGCCTAAAAAAATAAATTTAAAATTTTACTGTGCCATGTAAAAAGGAATTCTATATTTAAATTAATGTATTGTGCAAACCATGTTCATCTTAGCTATATATTTGTATAATGCTTTCCCTCTTTCATTTTCATGTTTGTTTTTAATCTTCCCTTAAATCAGAAGAGTAAATATATATATATTTATTTCGGATTTCGAATTTTTTGAGCCTCTTAAACTTGCCATAGCTTAGGACCTCTTCAAATAGGGTCTCTAATTTTCTATCACTTAAGGCCTCAGAACATCAAAGTCCGGCCCTTCCTTGACGGGAAACTTCCCTGTCTCCTAAAAGTTCTCCAGTGGGTCCCCTTCCCTCAACCTTTTCTGAGCACTCAGGGTACATGTGGCCTGGTCATTTAACCCATTGAATGCAAAAAAAGTGCCGTTCAGAGGTAAAACAACCCCTTTTGATCTTTCCAATCATTCTGCTCCGGGAAGAGAGTTGGCTCAGCCGGTAGCTTACAGGGCTCCTAACCTAAAAGTTTGAGTCCCAATTCATCTCTTCTTAAACCTCGATCACAAAGAGGACACCAATGGGTTTGTTGGGAGGCTTCCGTTGATCTCCTAACAGTTGTCCGGTGGGTCCCCTTTTTCAACCTTCTCTGAGCTCTTAGAGTCCTTGTGATCTGGCAATTGTAGTCCATTCTGTGCAAAAAAATGTCCCTCAGAAGTAATCCTTCAATATTCCCTCTCGTTCACGCCATTCTCCATTTCTACCATCCATCATTTCCCAAGTCTTCCTCTTTTTCTTACACCCCAGTGATTCCATCTACGGTTTTATTCCGGACTATTTGCATTCTTCTAAATCATTTTAGTAATTAGTTTCCCTAATTACCATCCTACATATTTAATATGATAAAATTTAATCACAATTTATATAATAACCCTTATTCTTTATCGTCCTCAAACTTTTTTTCTAGGTGATTCCTTTTAGTAGAAAACACTGATATAACAGAATATGCCATTTTATTTTCAAGTCCCCGTTTAGCAATGTAGTTAAAACTTATTTGCATGTACTCACTATAATTCAGTATTTTTTAATTTGGTATAAAATTTGGGTATGGTATAGATATGCTTGTCCAATGTCTAGTGAATTGTGAATGATCCAGGTCATGTTTTTCCCAATGTCTAGTGTATTATGAATGATCCAGGTCATGTTTTTCCCAATGTCTAGTGATTATGAATGATCCAGGTCATGTTTTTCCCAATGTCTAGTGTATTCTCAATGACCCATACCATATCTTGACCAATGTCTAATGTTCTTTGAACGATCCATGTCAGCCTTTGCCCAATGTCTAGTGCATTCTCAATGACTTATGTCATGTCTTGCTCAAAGTCTAATGTATTCTGATGATCCATGTCATGTCTTGCCCAATGTCTAATGTATTCTGATGATTCATGTCATATCTTCCCGAACGTCTACTGTATTCTGAATGATCCATGTTAGACCTTGCCCAATGTCTAGTATATTCTCAATGACCCATGCCATGTCTTGTACAATGTCTAGTGTATTCTGATGATCCATGCCATATTTTGTCCAATGTCTAGTGTATTCTCAATGACCCATGTCATGTCTTTCCCAATGCCTAGTATGTTCTCAATGATCCATGTCAGGTATTGCCTAATATTTAGTGTATTATCAATGATCCATGTCAAGTCTTGCCTAATATTTAGTGTATTCTCAATGATCCAAGTCAGGTCTTGCCAAATATTTAGTGATCAGTGATCCATGTCAAGTTTTGTCCAATATTAGTGTATTTTCAATGATCAATGTCAGGTCTTGCCCAATGTCTAGTGTATTCTCAATGACCCATGTCATGTCTTTCCCAATGCCTAGTATGTTCTCAATGATCCATGTCAGGTATTGCCTAATATTTAGTGTATTATCAATGATCCATGTCAAGTCTTGCCTAATATTTAGTGTATTCTCAATGATCCAAGTCAGGTCTTGCCAAATATTTAGTGATCAGTGATCCATGTCAAGTCTTGCCTAATATTTAGTGTATTCTCAATGATCCAAGTCAGGTCTTGCCAAATATTTAGTGATCAGTGATCCATGTCAAGTTTTGTCCAATATTTAGTGTATTCTCAATGATCCATGTCAGGTCTTGTACAATGTCTAGTGTATTCTCAATGACCCATGTCATATTTTGCCCAATGTCTAGTGCATTCTCAATGATCCATGTGAGGTCTTGCCGAATGTCTAGTGAATTCTCAAGGATCCATGTCATGTTGTCCAATGTTTGGTGTATGTCAATGATTAATGTTAGGTCTTCTCCGATGTCTAGTGTATTTTTAATGATCCATGTGTAGTGCATTCTCAATGATCCATGTCAGGTCGTGCCCAATGTCTAGTGTAGGGTTTCTCAACGTAGAGTACGCGGTAAAATTTTTTGGGGTACGTCGTGAGAGCTCAAAAGTCGCTAGACCTAGTAAGAAGTCCATTTCACGGATTACCCAGTAAAATGTTTATAATTTTATAAGATTTGCTAAATTGTTTTTGCCATTTTTTTTGTTTATCGATACATTTAATTTATGAATACAAAATTTAATATGTTAATATATTAATATATGTTTTATTTTATCCCCATTGTTATACTATAACTATAGTTTTATCTATCGATACAAGGGGTATGCCAGTTACATACACATTCCCAGAAGGTACGTGAAGCATAAAATGTTGAGAACCACTGGTCTAGTGTATTCTCAATGACCCATGTCAGGTCTTTCCCAAAGTCTAGTGTATTCTCAATGATCCATATCATGTTTTGCCAATTGTTTAGGCATTCTCAATGATCGATGTCATATCTCGCCACTGTCCAATGCATTATCAATGATCCATATCATATCTTGCCCAATGTCCAATGCATTATCAATGATCCATGTCAGGTCTTGCCCAATGTCTACTGCATTCTCAATAGAACATGTCAGGTCTTGCCCAAGGTCTAGTGAGTATATTTCTCAGTGATCATTATTATATTAAAGTATCAATTATAATGTAAAACATAAGTTTCATTTAGAAGGTTCATGAAAAAGCCTTTTTTTTATTTTTGTCGTAGTTAAGCTTCACAATTCTAACCCAGTTCATATCACCCTTAATATAAAGTGACCAGATTTTAACATTGGTAAAGCGGGACACCATGAGCGGTCACCATTGGTAAGCGGGACACCATATTTTATTCTTAGTTTATAAATTAAATTAATTTGATTGTTATAAAGTAACTATATTTTAAAAGTTATTTTAATTTTAATCCTATGTTTCGTTCTAAATAATAACAATACTAACTTGTATTATTTTTCCTCTGAATTTGCCGTAACGTAAGTCGTAAGTGTCACTTACAAGGCCGGCGCTAGACTTTTTGCCGCCACTATAAAATATAAATAATACGAGTACTGGCTGCTAAATTCAAGAAAATTTATGTATTTATGAAATAAATAAGTAAATTACTTACCTAATTATCGGAATAGCTGATTTGTTGACATCACTTGTTTAACTAGCACTAGCACGCAGTACGGTCATTGTTCATTAAGTCTAAACAATGGTGGTCGAATTCTAACAACTGATCAACAATGCGAACTTTGATAAGCAGTTCTCGATAATCGGTTCTCAACAATTATTTCTTATTATTAAAGTTTAACATTATAAAATTAACAAAAATAATATAAAACTCATATCCTGGTGAAATAGCCACATGGCCGCCGAAAACCGTATATTCCCTTCCCGTTCTCCCGCCGTTCCCTAGCTTGTCGTGCATTCTTTCCAAAAATCGGGACTTTTTTAAAACGCCGCGGGACGCGGGACAAATTGTTAAAAAGCGGGACGTCTGGTCACCTTACCTTAATAACACCTATTTTTCAACATAAATGAATTTTTCCAGGAGTGGATGCTGTTCACCCTCCCCTGTCGACGCCCCTGTCAAAAAGTTCATGCTGCCAGATATTTTATTGACATTAGCATCAACAACTCTGTAAAAATTTGAGAGCGAACTTTATTCTGAGCATTTGCAAATCTATAAATCGGAAACAAATGAAACAGTAAATATTTTGTTTTATTTAAATAACTTATAATTTCTTAATTAATGTAGATGTTTTATTTGGATGTAAATGTGGATATGGATGTTTATTTTCTGTGTTGTCTTTTTGATGAGGTGTCGCTTTCCTCATATGTCATTTTTTAAGGTGTATTATAATGAAAAGGTTTCTGTCAGATCTCTGTGATAAGCAGCTGTATGAGGGGTAATTTGTTTATTATATTATTTTCGTACTTTTAAAGTACTTTTTAATATAGTTAATTTAACCCCAGATGTGATCTTTTAACTCAATTCAATAAAGATAGGTCCAGTTTTTTCGAATAGATGGCGCCACCTATGTAATGTGTAAATGCATTTCTTTCTAACTTTTAGGGAGAATATCGTCTGAAAGTTATACCTTTTTAAAACAGAAACATATTTAATTTATTTTAACAATTAAAATATTCTTCAATATGAACAAGTCTTTAGTTTGCAACTTTATGAAAAGAAAGTGAATCTAATGAAAGAAAGAAAAAATTGTTAGAAGAAACTTCAAAATCTGTTTACATCGACAAGTAGAGTATTTCGAAAATATGTTATTTTTTTTCTTGGAGGAGGGTTCATTTTTTTAAAAAGACTAAACTGAAACATAGGTATTCAATACATAAATAGAAAAAAAAGGCAACTAATAAGTAAATAAAAATCAGTGGCACATTTTGTATCGATGTTAAATAGTTATTATATGCTTTAAAAAAAAATAAGATGCGATATAATTTTTGAAACGCATAGATTTGGGGGTGGTGAGTTGAATCTCTCAAACCTCCTTCTTAAATATTACACTGGATTCAACTTATATGAAGCAAAATGGGAAATTCCTAAAAAAAGTTTTTAAAATCTAAAATAACCGTACTTTGAGAGAAATTTTCAGCAGCCACAAAAAAAAAAAATCTACACTGGTTTCCATAAATTAAGGAAAATCCCTCTGTTAAGTTAATGGGAAGCTAAACGTCAAAGCTCTATAACTTCTAAAATAATTTTTTTTTTGTTTTGAAAAATACGATTGAAGATAAAGATAGCAATCAAAAATATTAATATCTCTATTTTCAACAATATACGTTCAGTATTTAATGAGTTATGGAAGTTTGAATATTTAACAATAGCAATGCCAGTCTTAAGGAATTTATACAAAATTGAAGAATAGTGAAAGAATTCTTTACACAAAGTTCTAAAATACAAACTTATTTTATTAAACACTTTGATCCAATACTTATTACTAAGTTTTAATTAACTTCCGAAGTCAATTTTTTGTGGCTAGCATTGTTATCGCTAAATATTCAAACTTCCATAACTCATTAAATACTGAACGAATATTGTTGAAAATCGAGATATTGATTTATTTGATTGAGATCTTTATCTGCAATCACATTTTTCAAAACTGAAAAACTTATTTTAGAAATTATAGAGCTTTGACGTTAGCTTCCCATTGACTTAACATAGAGATTTTCCTTAATTTATGGAAACCAGTGTATATCTAAACTTAATACTCTTTCCATTCTTATTGAAGAAAATTTATTGGCTGATCGTGGAGTGAAATTTTTTATCACTACCACCACTACTGGCGTCTCTTATTTGAAACCTTAGGTGTGTATTGGGGAAGTACAGTCGCTCAAAAAAGTATACGAACACTGTGGTTGATTATAGAATTCAGAAAAAATATCTGGCAACGATTTTTTTGGAAATTTGTGATCTGGCAACCTTCGTGTCACGTGATTACAGAATTCAGGAAAATTATCTGGAGCGTGTACAGCAACTGTACACGCTCCAGTTACCGTTCACAGCAAACTGGAGCGTGTGCAGTAACTGCACACGCTCCAGTTTGCTGTGAACGGTAACTGCACACGCTCAATATTTCTGTGAGTGAGTCCACACGATCTAGTATCAAAATAATATGACCACCTACAAGGTATGACTCTCCTACACACGGTGGCACGGCTCAACGTCCCAACCGACGGACGGCGGCCTTTACCAAACCCATCGGTGTCCCCTACTGACCGTGGGCAGGGAGTTTTGCGTAGATAAATCTCAACGCTGACCCAGCTGCGGCTCGAACCCGGGAACTACCGACTGAGCCACCCCGTACTTTACTAGAGTCAACTGTGATCTACGATCTCTTAACCTGTTTAAATATTTCAATTAAATTTTGGGGTCAATTTTTTGCAGGCAGTTAAACATTTCAGCATTTCCAACCTTTTGAATACTGAACAAATATCGCTTAAAACCGAGATTTAGATTGATGTGGTTCAGATCTTTATCTTTAGTCATATTTTTTATTAAAAAACACATTGAAGAAGTTATTGAGCTCTGATGACGATTTTCTATTGAGATAACTTGGAACTGTTTCCATTTTTTATGTGCAATACCCTCGTATACACCAGTATTAAAGAAGGAATTTTTTCCTCCATAAATCTTGAGGTCTCCTGCTGCATCAGATTAATGAACATTCGCTTCTGCTGTTTTTTTCTGAAGTTCAACAGTTTCCACGTTCAACGAAGCGCGAAACTCGCGCCATCGTTTCCATTAAGGAAGGGTAAAAATATAAATATGCCAGAGGGAGTCTTGAGATCGTTCTCCAACATCGGCTGAAACCCAGTCGGTCCAAAAAAAAAAGGGCGAGATAGAAGTTAGATAAGACTTTTCGCGCGCACGTAAGAAGACTAAAGTGAATTTTTGTCAACCACAGCTTTTAATATCGTTTTGCCAATGTGAAAAATACGATAATCGTTCAGACGTCATCCTCCCAACATCAGCTGGGATCTTTTCTGCAGCAGCTGCTCCGTCAGTTATAGCAGAGGAGCAACTTTGTCTTCTCCCGCAATCTCTAAAAGAGTTAAGCAGCGCTCTCAGCATCCGACAGAACTTAACTAGCATTCTCCTATTTTTGTCTCTCTGCTGTGGCAAGCAGGTGCTGCTTCTTCAGGGATGAAAGTGCGCGAATCTTTCTCTTCCGTGCTATCCGCTTTCAACTCAGAGAGCAGTCTGTCTAACAACAAGTGACGTCTCGTGCTTCGTTTGAAACGTGGTAGCAGAAAACCAATCGAGCAACGAAGATGCCAAAATTAGTCGAAGTCATTTCACTAGGTGTTCCTGGAAAATGAGTTCTTTAAAGTTATAGTAAAATTACAACTATCGGAACTACAATAGTTTAAAGACGATAGATGAATTAAATACGAATTAGAAGGGTTACAGAATATCTGGACTACAGAAAGAAAGAGTTCCCTATAATCCGGAAAATGCACAAATTATTTTGTTTACATAGTTCAGTTTGGAGAAGTTGGTAGAATCGAAAAATATAAGTCTTAGACGTGAATTTCACGAAACATATTTCGCAGAGTAATTATTAGACCAATTCTAACAAGGTCCTGTTTGACATTGTCTGCCTCGGCATCCTAAGTCTCCCCCTCTTTCTGAGGCCTTTAGGCTTCATCCCTATTCGCTAATCTATAGCTATGCATACGAGCAACATGTCCAAACCAACGCAGTCTCTCTCTGCACAATATGCTATTTGAAGGAGGTTGCCGACTCCTTTGCCTAACCTCATCATTAGTTGCAAAGTTGAACCACCTAATGCCCAAGATACTGCGTAAGCATCTAGAATTAAAAGCATGTAGTTTCCTGTTATCTTGTTTACACAGCGTCCAAGTTTCACTACCATAACTAACCCTAGAAAGAACCAAACCATTATACAGCCTAATTTTAAAATTTCAATTTATGGGCAAAATTATTATTTTTTGTCACAATTTTTGTTTATCAATAATGTCGGGGCGAGGGTGGCTCAGTCGGTAGCGCGCCAGGCTCGTAATCTGTAGTTCCCAGATTCGAGTCCCAGCTGGGCCAGCGTTGAGATTTATCTCCGCAAAATTCCCCGCCCTTCCCACGGTCAGTAAGGGGACACCGATGGACTTGGAAAGGCCGCCGTCCGTCGGATGGGACGTTAAGCCGTGGGCCCATGTGAGGGTGGCCATACCCTGGGCACGTTAAAGAACACGCTGGATGGCCTTGACGGGAGGCTACCATTTCCCAACAGCTGTTCCAGTGGGTCCCCTCCCCCAACCTTCTCTGAACGGACCCTTCGGGGTCCATGTGACCTGGCCATTTAGCCCATTGTGTGCAAAAAAGTGCCGCTCAGAGGTAAAACAACCTAACCAATGATGTCGTTACGTCTAAGCCTAAAATGTAGGGAGGGGGGCCTGATTTGTTCCATCCTGCCGGAGCCCATGCCTGTTGACATAGATTTCACCAAATAATTTAACTAAACAATGAGTTTCGCCCGGTACCTAACTGGGAGATGTGTGTTCGAGTTCCACTCACGGCGAACTTAATTTTTAGCAAAATTATTTCTTGAATTCTAGAAGTAGATTGTGTATGTATTATTGATTGACTCCTTAGAAGTGGTAGCAGATGCGGTAGCTTATACAGCAGTGCTTGAGACTGCATCAATTTTCCAAAACTTGATGAGCCATTTTGGCGATATACGGCTAATATGAGTAGAACATCTAGATCGGATGGCATGTTTCTAAATGCAAAATTTCAACGTCATTACCTTGAATCCGCAAAGACCAACCAACAAACAAATGGCACGGCGAAAATCGCTTTTTCTGATTCAGAAAACTCTAAATTTTTCTGTTAGTCGAAAACCTTGAGATTGATTCATCCTCTGATCATAAAATTTAGCACGAGAAAGTAAGAAGATTATTATATATTTTATGTTTAACACTCTGCGCATATGTAAAAATTTATGCAATATTTGTTGTAAAAATGTTCAGTACATATTTTTCAACATGTGAGACACAGACTATGATACAAGATTTTGAGACTCAACCCACAAATACAGGGTGTAGCCTTTAAAACGCAATGAAAAGAGTTATTTAAATGATTAAAAAATATTTTTAATGGAAACTAAGTAACAATACTAGATTTCAGCAAGTTCGGGTTGGGTTGTTTTACCTCTGAGCGGCGCTTTTTTGCACACCATGGGCTAAATGGCCAGGTCACATGGACCCCGAAGGCTCAGAGAAGGTTGGGGGAGGGGACCTACTGGAACAGCTGTTGGGAGACAGATGGTAGCCTCCCGTCAAGGCCATCCATCTTGTTCTTTAACGTGCACTGGGTATGGCTCTCCCGCACACGGGCCACGGCTTAACGTCCCATCCGACGGACGGCGGCCTTTCCAAGCCCATCGGTGTTCCCTACTGACCGTGGGCAGGGCGGGGAATTTTGCGGAGATAAATCTCAACGCTGACCCAGCTGGGACTCGAACCTGGGAACTACAGATTACGAGCCTGGTGCGCTACCGACTGAGCCACCCCCGCCCCCAGCAAGTTCTGCGACCACCCACTACTTTTTTTGGTGAGTGCACTGTTGGGAATGGCAGACCTCACACCTCACCACCTGAATTTTTTCTACTTGGATATTTTAAGGAAACAGTCCATCTCAATAACCCACGGAGCCTGGAGGAACTTAAACATAACATTGAATAGACTGTTGTCGATATTAACAAACTCTTCGAAAGGTTGCAAGAAACACTGTAAAAAGAGAGATGCTTGTTTTCAAGAAGGTGGTGGACATTTTCAGCACCTACTCTAATTGTACTGACTTTAATTTATTATATTTATAGCCCAGGTAACTTCGAAAATATATGATATACAATATTGGTGGCTCAGTCGGGTAGAGCGCCAGTCTCGTTATCTGCAGTCTCCAAGTTCGAGTCTCGCTTAGGCCAGAGTTGAGATTTATCTCCGTAAAACTGCCCACCCTACACTCGTTCAGTAGGGAACATCGATGGGCTTGCAAAGACCGACGTCTGTCGGTTGGAATAAAACAGGCCCCGTGTACAGTAGACCCATACCCTGCCCACGTTAAAGAACACGTTGGATGGTTTTGACACGAAGCTACCCTCTGTCTCCTAACAGCTGTCCAGCGGGTTCCTTCCACCCAAACTTCTCTGGGAGCTAGGGGTCCTTGTGACCTGGCCAATTAGCCCATTGGGTGCAAAACAAATGCCGCTCAGAGGTCAAACAACCCATTCCGATACAGTATTAGGTTTATTTTAAATTGCACACCCTATGTAACATAAATTACAATATGAATCATCATCTCTATACAACAATTTGAGAAGTTCCTGACAGCGTCCATTGCTTTAGTTTATTATTTGATACTAAATCTTCATCTTTTGCTTCCGATATTGCTTTCACGTGACTTTCCTTAACATTTCCTTGACACAAATGCCTCTGTATCTGCATTTCTCTGTATCTGCATTTCTCTAGCCCCATATCTCGTGTACAAGGAGAGAGATGATGAAGATGCCAATTAAGCTGCATAACTTCATTTCCGCGTAACATCATTTATCTTTTGGGCATTTTGACATCGTGGAATCCAAACATCCTTAGGAGAACATCTCTTCCTGCAGAGTGCAATTAAACTTATTGGTAACTTACAAAAACGAAATAATTTAATTAGAAATACAAAGTATGGACGATGGAATGTATGTGATGCTTTGTCCAGTAGCATAATCCATTGGTGGTTGGGTTGTTTAGCCTCTCAGAGGAAGTTTTATGCACAGCGCTCAATTTCCAAGTCACAAGGACACCAAAGACTCAGAACATCGGCGTCCGCATAAATTTCCGGGAGGGGGGAAGCAGAATCTTTAAAAGAGTGCTATTGCCATTTTTCAGATAATGGGAATGGCTTCTTAGAGTACGTTTTAATCTTATCTATTGTCGCGCCAAAATAGGATAATTTACACGTTTCCAATAATAATTATCTTTTATTTAAATACAATCTTGTGAAAAAAAAATTATCAAATAAAGCCTTCATAATACATGCCAGAAAAACAAGTAATCCTCCAATTTTCTTATATTTTTAAAAACAATTGCATTTCCAGATTTCTAGGAAGGGGCAAATGCTCCCGCTACCTTCGTCTCTACCTTGCAGTGACTCAGAGAAGATGTGGGAACCTCTCTACCCTTGCGGTGACTCGGAGAAGATGTGGGAACCTCTCTACCCTTGCGGTGACCCAGAGAAAATGTGGGAACCTCTCTACCCTTGAGGTGACTCGGAGAAGATGTAGGAACCTCTCTACCCTTGCAGTGACTCAGAGAAGATGTGGGAACCTCTCTACCCTTGCGGTGACTCGGAGAAGATGTGGGAACCTCTCTACCCTTGCAGTGACTCAGAGAAGATGTGGGAACCTCTCTACCCTTGCAGTGACTCAGAGAAGATGTGGGAACCTCTCTACCCTTGAGGTGACTCGGAGAAGATGTAGGAACCTCTCTACCCTTGCAGTGACTCAGAGAAGATGTGGGAACCTCTCTACCCTTGCGGTGACTCGGAGAAGATGTGGGAACCTCTCTACCCTTGCAGTGACTCAGAGAAGATGTGGGAACCTCTCTACCCTTGCAGTGACTCAGAGAAGATGTGGGAACCTCTCTACCCTTGCGGTGACTCGGAGAAGATGTGGGAACCTCTCTACCCTTGCGGTGACTCGGAGAAGATGTGGGAACCTCTCTACCCTTGCGGTGACTCAGAGAAGATGTGGGAACCTCTCTACCGTTGCGGTGACTCGGAGAAGACGTGAGAACCTCTCTACCCTTGCGGTGACTCGGAGAAGACGTGAGAACCTCTGCTACCCTTGCGGTGACTCGTAGAAGATGTGGGAACCTCTCTACCGTTGCGGTGACTCGGAGAAGATGTGAGAACCTCTCTACCCTTGCGGTGATTCAGAGAAGATGTGGGAACCTCTCTACCCTTGCGGTGACTCAGAGAAGATGTGGGAACCTCTCTGCTCTTGTGGTGACTCAGAGAAGATGTGGGAACCTCTCTACCCTTGCGGTGATTCGGAGAAGATGTGGGAACCTCTCTACCCTTGCGGTGACTCAGAGAAGATGGAGGAAGAGACTGACCAGCTATTGGGAAACAGATGGAAAGCTTCGTGAATTCCGTTCGTGGATGGTATGTGTGTCCGAATGGGAATGTAGGGGTATGAATGAGCCCTCATGCATCTAACAGTCGCTAATATACTGATTAATCTCAGTCCAAATTACTGAATTGGGTTTCGTTAGTGGGAAGCCCAATATGCAATATAAATGAGAGTTTTCGGAATAACTATATTGGGTGTATAAAAAAATGTACAAAATTGTTCGAGTATAATTAAATTTAATAACACGTTTCCAATAATAATTATCTTTTATTTAAATACAACCTTGTTAAGAAAAGAGTAATAAGAGCAGATGTATTGAATGATTAAAATTATGAAAGTTATTAAAACTTGTTTATTATAAAACAATACTGTAATTTTAGTTGATATCGTAGTTAGGCCATTGCATAAAATAAAATAAAAAAAATACCCCCTCAAGCAGCTGCTTGCCACAGAGGTCTGACAGGAGCCTGTCAGTTTATATGCCACAGTAGAAGATCTGAGAGGATGGCAGGACCTCAGCAGAAAAACGACACATACATCCATGCCTTACCCAGGGCTCGAACCCAGGTCCCTTAGATCAGTAGCCAACCGCGCTAATCACTCGGCCACGAGACGGCTAGCCTAAAGTCAATTCTTAAAAAAAAAATATTGCCCTTCTTTTCTAATTCCTGGGTGTGCCACTTCCCAGTAATGTATTCATTCAAAATCTGTATGCAAAGTTTTAAGAGTTTTCCAAAATTCGATCATTAATACAGAGTTCGAGTACTTATAACACTCTAATTAAAACTATTTCTAATAAAAACTTTGGTACAGTCGCTCAAAAAATATCCGAACACTATGGTTGACTACAGAATTCAGACAAAATATCTGGCGACGATTTTTTTAGAAATTAGTGATCTGGCAACCTTCGTGTCACGTGATTACAGAATTCGGGAAAAATATCTGGAGCGTGTACAGCAACTGTACACGCTCCAGTTACCGTTCACAGCAAACTGGAGCGTGTGCAGTTACTGCACACGCTCCAGTTTGCTGTGAACGGTAACTGCACACGCTCAATATTTCCGTGAGTGAGCCCACACGATCTAGTATCAAAATAATATGACCACCTACAGTCGCTCAAAAAAGTATCCGAACACTATGGTTGATTACAGAATTCAGAAAAAATTAGTGATCTGGCAACCTTTGTGTCACGTGACACGAAGGTTGCCAGATCACTAATTTCTAAAAAAATCGTTGCCAGATGTTTTTTTCTGAATTCTGCAATCAACCATAGTGTTCGGATACTTTTTTGAGCGACTGTACGTATTGAAAATTAATCGAAATGGTGATATCTGGACTATTATAAATGTGATCATTGTAAAACAAAAAGAAGTTTCAACAACTGCTGCGCCTTAAATACTTCACTTTGTTGTAAAATGTTTCGAGCCAAAGGAATAATGAGAGTTTTCAACGATTTTTCTATTGATTTTTCTATTAATTTTTCACTTTTCTCTGACCGCTAAAATATTTTCCCACAGAATATTCCATATATTGATGCCAATTGTAAAGAGTTGGCTATAAAACGAAAGTTTGTGACGTGGCTTGGAGAATTATCGTAGAAGAAAAATTGACTTATAAAGGATTTATGCGAGTCAGATTGATATTTAAAAGATTGAAGTGAGCCAGAATCGAACTTCCAATGGAATGAAGCGGACAGTATAATAATGGAATGTAAGGCAATATAATAATAAAGTGAGTGGGGAGGGTCATAGTCTATAAAATAATGCATCGTCCTTAATTTCCTCTCTCTTCTAACCCAAAAATAAGAGGCAGTCTTTAGGTCATTATTTTGCTTTATCTTCGTAACACGAGAGCCGATGGCAACTAGTCTTATATTTACTCAGGGGTGCACAACATACGGCCAGTAAGATAATTTTCTTGCCCGCATCATTACATTAGAAGTCGATTCTAGCTAGCTTCAATTTTTCTTCTACGATAATTCTCCAAGCCTCTGGTAGGTAGATTATATCGAGTTTTAAATGAATTTCATGATATGGGAATTGCCAAAGATTACCATAGGTTTACAAAAAAAAGTGCCCTCTTCCGTTTTCTTCAAAAGTGGTGAAGATTTCTGGTGGCCGATCGTAATGAGTTGCATGTCAAATGAAACTTATCAGCTGGAAAGAATCAAATTTATGTTTCATAATTATATTTGGGTTGTTGGGTTGTTTTGCCTCTGAGCGACACTTTTTTGCACACCATGGGTTAAATGATCAGGTCACAAGGATCCCGAAGGCTCAGAGAAGGTTGGGGGAGGGGACCCAATGGAACAGTTGTTGGGAGACAGATGGTAGCCTCCCGTCAAGGCCATCCAGCGTGTTCTTTAACATGCACAGGGTATGGATCTACCACACACGGGGTTACGGCTTAACATCCCATCCGACGGACGGCGGCCTTTCCAAGCCCATCGGTGTCCCCTACTGACCGTGGGAAGGGCGGGGAGTTTTGCGGAGATTAATCTCAACGCTGACCCAGCTGGGACTCGAACCTGACAACTGCAGATAACGAGCCTGGCGCGCTACCGACTGAGCCACCACCGCCCCTAATGATATCTAGGAACACTACCCGAGGTAGGCGGACCAGCTGTCCGAAAACATTGTTCTATGTCACATATAAAAAAACAGGTCTTTTTTTGTTTATAAATCTTTGTCTTTCTTTTTTTATATTTACTTTTTTCTTAAATATATAAATTATACTTGCATTCAGCAAATCATCTAGCACAAGTGAATTTAAACTTATGTATCATAGAAAAAATTGTTCCAATCATACTAGTATAATTCAGTATTCAAGTATGACAGGAAATGTTCTGTAAACATGGGACTCATGAATTAATATATTTATTTGCCATCTGTTTGCACAATCATCCATTTTGAAATTTAGCATAATTTGAATTTTACACTCTATAATCCAATCCATTCGGTACATTCTGTATACCTTACAAGGATATCATTCATTGCATTAATGATTTTAAAACATTTTTCAAGATCGGAAAATATATTTACGTGCATACAGCATGCCTACAGAAAAACAAATAATAAATAATAATTACAAATTCCGCACTTACAGAAGTCTTAATAATGAAATGCAACTTTGTTCGTTTAATTTAAATTAACACGTTGTTTCAGTTTTCGATTTGGGTTGTTTTACCTCTGAGCGGCACTTTTTTGCAAACCATGGGCTAAATGGTCAGGTCACATGGACCCCGAAGGCTCAGAGAAGTTTGGGTGAGGGGACCCACTGGAACAGCTGTTGGGAGACAGATGGTAGCCTCCCGTCAAGGCCATCCAGCGTGTTCTTTAACATGCACAGGGTATTGCTCTCCCACACACGGGGCCACGGCTTAACGTCCCATCCGACGGACGGCGGCCTTTCCAAGCCCATCGGTGTCCCCTACTGACCGTGGGCAGGGCGGGGAATTTTGTGGAGATAAATCTCAAAGCTGACCAAGCTGGGACTCGAACCTGGGAACTACAGATTACGAGCCTGGCGCGCTACCGACTGAGCTACCCTTTCGATTTGGAGATTTGATTAATAAGATTTGGTTCTCCATGCAATACGAGATAAATCTTCCACTTTGAAAATGATACCTCCCAGAGACACACCTAGTTTGGCAATCATCTCTATTCTCTGAATTGCGGAGAAGAAACCTCATTAAACCGAGTCTTTCCAGCATCCCGCAATGCTCAGCAGTTGCAGCATTTGTAGTGATCATTGACCCCCTACTCTTCACCCTCCCCCTGCTCAACGTGCATAGACCACCTCCAGCGCTTGGCAGTGGCAACTGTAACCGCTGCAGGAGACATGGTCTGTTCCTCACGTTGTCGCTTGATCAGCTGGTTCGTTGGTTCCTTGACGAAGGACTCAAAGCATACACAAACATTACATCACCTTTCCACTCTTGGGGAAAGCTGTTCCTCTCCGATAACGCTAAGTTTGGAACGCGGCCATTTCTAGACTGTGCGACAGCGCAGTAAGTTGATAAGAAGGTTATGGACAGTTTAGGATTGGTGAGACAGTTAAACTGGAATGGATGGTCTCTTTAGTTAAGGTAAGGAATTATGTGTTTCTTTTATTCGTTTTCAAAAGTTCAAAGTTCTTAGAGAAAAATTGTTTCTCTGAAATCCGAGAGAAACATGAAGGATTGTGTTGGGTTGTTTTACCTCTGAGCTGCCCTTTATTTGCACACAATGGGCGAAATGGCTAGGTTACAAAGACCCCGAGCGCTCAGAGAAGGTGGGGGAAGGAGACCCACTGGACAGCTGTTAGGGACCAGATGGTAGTCTCCCGTCAAACCCATTCAACATGTTCTTAAAAGTGCAAAGGGTATAGTTCTTCCCCACATGGGGGTCACGGCTTAACGTTCCATCCAATGAACGGCAGTCATTCCAAGCCCATCCTGGCCCAGGTGATGCTCGAACCTAGAAACTGCAGATTAGAGCTTGGAGCTCTACCCGCTGAACCACCCCCGCCCAATAAAATATCATGATGATCAATGTACAGTCGCTCAAAAAAGTATCCGAACACTATGGTTGATTATAGAATTCATAAAAAATATCTGGCAACGATTTTTTTAGAAATTAGTGATCTGGCAACCTTCGTGTCACGTGATTACAGAATTCAGGAAAAATATCTGGAGCGTGTACAGCAACTGTACACGCTCCAGTTACCGTTCACAGCAAACTGGAGCGTGTGCAGTTACTGTACTGTCACGTGACACGAAGGTTGCCAGATCACTATTTTCTAAAAAAAATCGTTGCCAGATATTTTTTCTGAATTCTGTAATCAACCGTAGTGTTCGGATACTTTTTTGAGCGACTGTATTCTTCTCGACATTATCATCCAAAAGGAGCTCTGTTATCTGTAAGGACTGTTTGAAGTGACCCAAAATAATTCAATGTAAAAGGGCAGGACAAAGTTATAAAATAAACAAAACCACTATAAGCGAAACTGATCAATCTGGTTGTCCGGAGAAAATCAGATTTCATGGGCACGATTGATAACCTTATGATAAGGGGCGGGGGTCGCTCAGTCGGTAGCACGCCAGGCTCGTAATCTGTAGTTCCCAGGTTCGAGTCCCAGCTGGGTCAGCGTTGAGATTTATCTCCGCAAAAATTCCCCACCCTGCTCACTGTCAGTAGGGGACACCGATGGGCTTGGTCCGCCGTCCGTCGGATGGGACTTTAAGCCGTGGCCCCGTGTGCGGGAGAGCCATACCCTGTGCCCGTTAAAGAACACGCTGGATGGCCTTGACGGGAGGTTACCATCTGTCTCCCAACAGCTGTGTTCCAGTGGGTCCCCTCCCCCAACCTTCTTTGAGCCTTCGGGGTCAACGTGGCCTGGCCATTTAACCCATGGGGTGCAAAAAAGTGCTGCTCAGAGGTAAAACAACCCAACCCTTATGATAAACAATAAGATCATGGGCATTACTAAAGGTGCTGATACAATCGCTCAAGGTACTTCAAATATTACACTTATTACAATAAACGATTCGATATAGTAATTATGATTTACATTATGAGTAACATGATAGAAAAAAAGCTTTGACTATAACCACATTAATGTTAAGTGTTTCAGCATTATAATTCTTCAAATATTAAAGGAATATTACGGAAAAATCGAGATAGGGAATGGATTAAAAATATTTGTTTAGAACAGACCCGTACACTCTCGTGGTTCATAAAACAAACAATCAGTATACTGACTCTGGCTCAATTCTTCCAATTTTTTTCGCCAAAACGTGTTAGGTAAACTTTTTACAAAACGAGTTTTACCAATTTTTTTTTTAATCGAGACATCTTGATTATTTAAAACTATAGGTTTAGTTTTGTCAATTCTTTACTCATTAGAAATGCATGTTTTGGTTTTTA
Source organism: Ryuthela nishihirai (assembly GCA_038380435.1). Lineage (NCBI taxonomy): Eukaryota > Metazoa > Arthropoda > Arachnida > Araneae > Heptathelidae > Ryuthela > Ryuthela nishihirai. The sequence goes on from JAWZYU010000004.1 coordinate 7,199,871, forward strand.
AATTGAGAATTTTTCTTGCGGCTGTTCAAAAATATATTTTTTTCCGAGCGGCTCTTCGCTAAGCTAGAGTTGGCAACTCCTATCTGTTATATAGGTTTTGAATTAATAACAAAGCTTTAATGAACTATCCATACTTTAAAGTTGGGTTGGGTTGTTCTACCTCTGAGCGGCACTTTTTTGCACACCATGGGCTAAATGGCCAGGTCACATACACCCCGAAGGCTCAGAGAAGGTTGGGGGAGGGGACCCACTGGAACAGCTGTTGGAAGACAGATGGTAGCCTCCCGTCAAGGCCATCCAGCGTGTTCTTTAATGTGCACAGGGTATGGCTCTCCCGCACACGGGGCCACGGCTTAACGTCCCATCCGACGGACGGCGGCCTTTCCAAGCCCATCGGTGTCCCCTACTGACCGTGGGCAGGGCGGGGAATTTTGCGGAGATAAATCTCAACGCTGACCCAGCTGACAACGCTGACCCAGCCGCCCCCAATCATTACTCGAAAATGATCTTTACTTACCATGTATTAAAATAACTGGTAGGCATTGGTAATTACTGCATTTAGTCTTTTATTTATTTCTGTTTCCTTTATCATTGTTTTTTTTTCTAAAAATGAGATACATTTATGAAATTTGTTAAATATACATAAATAAATGAAAAACACAAAGTATTGACCAAAGTATAGTCATAATAAAGAAGTGAAATTAGAAATATGTCAATCATATTAGGATTCAAGAACGCATCTTTCCATGTTTAAGCTATTTTCTACGAGAAATTTCGAATCCGGCTAACACGATTTCTCCTTACACGAAGTTTTTTGAAGAATGTATCTATTGTGTTACTCGGGGGCTGGGTGTACAATATTTGAAGAAACTTTATAAAATAACCGAATTTCCTGCTTTTTTTTTATTTTGAGAAAATAATATTATTCCACTATTTCGGCTAAGAGAACAACGTAACTAAGTACTCTGGTGGAAACGAATTCCTCTCACAATATTTTCGTGACGTATATTAATAACAGAAAAATGCCAAGTAGTGTTCTGCATAATTTCTACCCTGATAGACTAGACGTTTCATCCATTTTCTCTTTACTTTTCGGGGCGGGGGTGGCTCAGTCGGTAGCGCGCCAGGCTCGTAATCTGTAGTTCCCAGGTTCGAGTCCCAGCTGGGTCAGCGTTGAGATTTATCTGCGCAAAATTCCCCGCCCTGCCCACGGACAGTATAGGACACGGATGGGCTTGGGAAGGCCGCCGTCCGTCGGATGGGACGTTAAGCCGTGGCCCCGTGTGCGGGAGAGCCATACTCTGTGCACGTTAAAGAACACACTGGATGGCCTTGACGGGAGGCTACGATCTGTCTCCCAACAGCTGTTCCAGTGAGTCCCCTCCCCCAACCTTCTCTGAGCCTTCGGGGTCCATGTGACCTGGACATTTAGCCCATGGTGTGCAAAAAAGTGCCGCTCAGAGGTAAAACAACCCAACTCAACTCTTCACTTTTCATCAGTAGTTGCGAAACGGCTTCTCCGGAAACACTCCGAGAAATTTTTTACTCAAAATCTCGCCTCGAAGGAATTCTTTCGGTAATATAGTTACCATTGTTTCACGAGTATCTGGACCGAGAAGATTGTGAAAAGTTTCCTGGATACAAAAGAGTAGCTCGTGTTTTAGCTTGCAAGTGCCATCCAGCAAATCTTTCGTCTTCAGATACTATACCTGGAAGAAGTTGTGTAATTCCGTGATTCAACCCAGCCGCTAACACACGGTTATTTTCGGGTGAAACGGGACCCGTGACGTCGTGTCCTGCGCAGTGCGCACAAACCGAGCTAGGCAGGAGACCAGGCAGGGGCCTTGGAACGTACGCTTGCACGTGGCGAACTGCGTAGCATAGCATCTTGTAAGACATCCTGGTTATCATGCGGACACCAACTTGGAAGAAGAAAAATACTTCTATCAGGTAAAACTTGCTTTACTCTTGACATAGGAGATAAGTTTTCTAACTGCTTAGAGGTTTAGCTAGCTAGAATTTGCCAAGCTCATTTGGCGCAGTAGAAGGTTGCCTTAAATGGGTCGTTTGCTTCGTCTTAGTCATCACACTGTTCTGTTAAAGGCGAGGTTAATGTACATAAAGAAAACATCAGAGGGATATCTCAAATAATTTTTCTCCTCTTTCAAGTATTTTTTCAGTCAAATAGTAAATAGTACCTAGAGTTCTAGTTTCATAATAAGTTAATAAATAACAGTAAATAAAATATTTGTAGAAATACTTCTGTTTTTTTTTCGCCACAAAAGTGTTTCTTGAATTCTATGTAAAGAGATAATCTGTGTATTTATTATTAAGAAAATATTTATATGTATAAATGTAGTCAAGGATGGATTGCTTGAGTACTATCCGGGACCACTGATTTTAGTCTACAAGGTGAAATCTGTGTTTTAAAAGAGGATAATACACTGGTTTCCATAAATTAAGAAACAATCCTATGTTATGTCAATGGGAAGTTAGCATCGCACTTTATAACTTCTAAAGTATTTTTTCTTGAAAAATGCAATAGCAGCTAATGATCTCAATCAAATATTTCAATATCTAGATTTTCAACAATATTCGTTCATTTAATGAGTTATGGAAGTTTGAATATTTAACAATAGCAATGCCAGTATTAAGGAACTTCTACAAAACTGCTGAATAGCGAAACATATTGATACAATACTTATTACAAAGTTTTAATTAACCTTTAAAGTGAATTTTTGTGGCCGGCGAGGGAGTATTTATTTTATTTTTTAATTTATTATTATTGCTAAATATTCAGACTTCGTACTTATGAAAGAATATTGTTGAAAATTATAGATATTGATATTAATTGATTGAGATCTTTATCAGCTGTCACATTTTTCAAAACAAAAAAATTGATTTGAGAAGTTACAGAACTTCGACTTTAGTTTCTCATTATTGTCCTTAATTTATGGAAACTAGGTTCAGTTGCCCAGTTTTGATAATGAGTCCTCCTTTGTTATTTCATTTAGCAAATCTTTAATTTTTAGGTTTACATTATTTTGAAAACTTATTTAGCATATTTATTCCTTTTCAACTACATGCTGATATGCTGAAAGGCATGTAAGGAATGTATAAATGCAAATTATTAAAAAACTTTGGAGCATCTGATAAACAGCAATCAAATATAGCCTAAATTAGTTACAGCTGCTTGAAGAAGACCGGTACATTTCTCTCACTGCTATTAATATTTGTTTGCGCATATTTTAAAAATGATTTCACATTTAACTTAACATTTTTTAATTTAACTTAAAATGATTTCACATTTAACTTAACATTTTTTAATTTAACTTAAAATGATTTCACATTAACTTGTTGGGGTGGGGGTGGGTCAGTCGGTTGGGTTGGTTGGGTTGTTTTACCTCTGAGCGGCACTTTTTTGCACACCATGGGCTAAATGGCCAGGCCACATGGACCCCGAAGGCTCAGAGAAGGTTGGGGGAGGGGACCCACTGGAACAGCTGTTGGGAGACAGATGGTAGCCTCCCGTCAAGGCCATCCAGCGTGTTCTTTAACGTGCACAGGGTATGGCTCTCCCGCACACGGGGCCACGGCTTAAAGTCCCATCCGACGGACGGCGGCCTTTCCAAGCCCAGCGGTGTCCCCTACTGACCGTGGGCAGGGCGGGGTCAGTCGGTAGCGCGCCAGGCTCGTAATCTGTAGTTCCCAGGTTCGAGTCCCAGCTGGGTCAGCGTTGAGATTTATCTCCGCAAAGTTCCCCGCCCTGCCCACGGTCAGTAGGGGACACCGATGGGCTTGGAAAGGCCGCCTCCCGTCGGATGGGACGTTAAACCGTGGCCCCGTGTGCGGGAGAGCCATACCCTGTGCACGTTAAAGAACACGCTGGGTGGCATTGACGGGAGGCTACCATCTGTCTCCCAACAGCTGTTCCAGTGGGTCCCCTCCCCCAACCTTCTCTGAGCCTTCGGGGTCCATGTGACCTGGCCATTTAGCCCATGGTGTGCAAAAAAGTGCCGCTCAGAGGTAAAACAACCCAACCCATTACCTTGTTAAATGGTAGCTTAGATGTCTGTCCCGCAATTAAGAAATTATTGTGTTTCTTCCCCTGCTGTTGAGACCTAGTCAAGAATAAAGGATTATTTTTATCAATCTTCCCAAAGCTTTCGCATGTTAATTGTTTGTCTTGGGAATTTGTCAAAAATATTGTTGCATCATATCTATCCAACCAGAAGCCGTGATAGATGAGCTATATATAAATTGAAAGCTCCTCACACTGTGCCGCCCTGCCCACGGTCAGTAGGGGACACCGATGGGCTTGGAAAGGCCGCCGTCCGTCGGATGGGACGTTAAGCCGAGGCCCCCATGTGTGGGAGAGCCATACCCTGTGCACGTTAAAGAACACGCTGGATGGCCTTGACGGGAGGCTACCATCTGTCTCCCAACAGCTGTTCCAGTGGGTCCCCCTCCCCCAACCTTCTTTGAGTCTTCGGGGTCCTTGTGACTTGGCCATTTAGACCATGGTGTGCAAAAAAGTGCCGCTCAGAGGTAAAACAACCCAACCCAATCTCACACTATGAGTGATGTAAGAATAAACTTTTCTTTAAAGAACTCCCCCCCCCCCATTCTCTATTTTCATCTTTCCTGAAAAGGTTAGTTTATAAACGATTGTTACCAGTGATGTAACATTAGGGTGGCAGTGGTGGCAAAATGCCACAGGCTTAAGGCGTCTGGACGCCGACTGAAACTTAGACATTTCTATCTTTTTTGATTCCGTCGGTTAAGAAACTCGAATGAGATCATTTTGCGAACGTGAAAGCAAGGAAGATTTCAATAGTTTTCTTTTATATATATACATTTTATCAGTAAATTTCAGTCATCACCGGCATGCATACGGGGTGTGCCCAGGGGTGCCTAGACACACCCTAATGTCTTAAAAAAAAAGTACCTTGGCGTTTTAATATAATTGCATGACGCGCTCTTTTAGTTTTAAAATATGATTTTTTTTTGTAACAAGCCCCGAATTTCGAAATACAGAATGTTGTAGAAATGTACAGGAAGCTCGCTCTCACTACAGGCCATTCCACGTAGCATTATCATTGGTCTTCCGACTACTATTCTAGAAAATTCTTTGACCCTATATAAGTTTTAATTAAGATTCTTTAGTTTCTTTGATGAATAAAAATAATCCCCTTTATGACTGAGTATTCCATAAATATTCATCTTTAAAAAAATGACGTAGGTTGGATGGAAGGGACATACCAGGGGGTCCGGGCTCTCCTACATCAGAAACTGCGGTCGTCATACGAAAACTCAAACTTGTTTACCTGCTTTGAAATCCAAAATAGTTGTCTTTGTATAATTTTATTATATTTCAGCCCCATATTTTATACTCGCGAAACTGAATTCTCTGACACCCCTCCCCCCACTAAAGAAAAAAAAATTAAAAAATTAAATGAAACATTAACAATTAAACTTAAATGACAGAAATTAACAGAAAAACTTAAATGAACACTTATAAATCATCGGACCTTCTTCCCCAAAACTAATATCCCCGGTAAGTCCTATGATTTTTTTTTGGGGGGGAGGGTTAAATTTTGCTACGGGTTCATTTTAATTATATAATCTCTGTAATATAATTGCATATAGACCAGTAGGCCGATCGCAAGGCGTTATATTTCAAATGCAACCTAATGGAGTGGAGAGTAACGTAGGGTACATATTTAAATGCTGCCCACCACCCACTTCATTTTTCAAACAATGGCTATTTTTAAACTGTTTTTCTAATAAAACTCCTAAAACCCAGAGTCGATCGTAATGAGTTTTGCATAAAATGAAAGTTTATGATACCGCGAGTGAATGACATAGGTAGTAAAAATTCTCCTCCCGTTCCTTTTCTAAAAAGGAATTCTTTTCTTTTGTTTATTCCACAATATCCCTAAAAAGATCCGGAAGTGGATCGTAAAGCTTATAACCTAGAAAGTGTCTGAAAAAAAAAACAAAAACAGAAAATATATAATATAACGTAGAAAAGTGAAAAAAAAGGTGCATAAAGTAAAAAAAAAAGTTTTAAATGTAATCTCTTCCGAAAATATACGAAAGGTAATTTTCATAATGTAGCATAGGGTGTATAAAACAATCTCTCTTCCCAAAACATGAGAAAGATATGTATCCTATGTTACGTTATGAAAATACATAACAAGTTCCCTTTTCCCAAGGGGTGGCTCAGTCGGTAGCGCGCCAGGCTCGTAATCTGTAGTTCCCAGGTTCGAGTCCCAGCTGGGTCAGCGTTGAGATTTATCTCCGCAAAATTCACCGCCCTGCCCACGGTCAGTAGGGAACACCGATGGGCTTGGAAAGGCCGCCGTCCGTCGGATGGGACGTTAAGCCGTAGCTCCGTGTGCGGGAGAGCCATACCCTGTGCACGTTAAAGAACACGCTGGATGGCCTTGACGGGAGGCTACCATCTGTCTCCCAACAGCTGTTCCAGTGGGTCCCCTCCCCCAACCTTCTCTGAGCCTTCGGGGTCTATGTGACCTGGCCATTTAGCCCATGGTGTGCAAAAATGTGCCGCTCAGAGGTAAAACAACCCAACCCAATTGGGATAATTGGTAGTTCAGAGAGGACTAAAGAAATTACAGTGTAAAACCTAGTAGAAGTTAAACGCTCTTCCATAGAATATTTTCTACTGAATTCGAATCCAACCCTTTGGTTAAAGAACACACTGGATGGTCTTGTCTTGAAGGGGGGGGGGGCTGTTCAGTGGATCCCCTTCTCAACTTTCTCTGATCCCTTGGAATCCTGGTGACCTGGCATTTAACCCTTTGTGTGAAAAAAAAGTGTCCCTCAGAGTTAAAACTGAATAAAAAAATTGCTTTATATAACGTTAGCCCTTGTAAATTAATTTGTTTTCATGTGCTGTTTATGACAATATACAACCGTCCTCATTTCCTTCACCTTTGATACCATTCCTTACACAAAAGACAAATGATTTTGCGAAAATAATTGAGGCTATTTACCTTAGCAATGAACAGGCTAGATTTTTATAACTTAATAGAAAAATCTCAGTGGCATTTTATTGAGAACAGATCAATTACATAACTAAAAAGTCTATTCGGAACTCGCCGAATTCTTAATAAGCTTTTTGTATGAAAATGTGGCTCAAGATATCAAATATAAGAAATTCTTGATTTTTTTTCAACAATGTTCATTTGGACGAATTATGGAAGTTGGAAACGTTTAACGAATTAGTTCGTTATGAAAATAATCGTTGAAAACTGGAAAGAAAAATTATTACACAGACTCCAAAAGATACGCTTACTATACCTCAGAAGGGTGGGATCTATAAGGCTTAGCAATGAACAGGCTAGATTTTTGTAATAACTTAATAAAAAGAAGTTTTATAACTTAATAAAAATAATCTTGAGATTGATAGTAGGCTTTCTCTTGCTAGTAGTTCTCTCTTACTAGTAGGTTTGCCAAGATAACAGGAAACTAGATGCTTTTGATTCCAGATGCTTACGCAGTATCTTGGGCATTAGGTGGTTCAATTTTGTAACTAATGATGAGGTTAGGCAAAGGAGTTTGCAACCTCCTTTAAGGAGCATATTGTGCAGAGAGAGACTCCGTTGGTTTGGCCATGTTGCCCGTATGAATAATTATAGATTGGCGAATAGGGTTATGAACAGTGTGCCTAAAGGCCTCAGAAAGAAGGGGAGACCTAGGATGCGGTGGGCAGACAATGTCAAACAGGACCTTGTTAGAATTGGTGTGCAGTGGCCAGATGCAGTAGATGTAGCTCAGGATAGACTTGCTTGGAGAACTAAATTGCACGGTCTGGTTGGACCTCCGTAGCCCATGGCTGCTTGAGGATGATGATGATGATGAGTAGGTTTGCATCTTGAGATTGCTCAGTAGGGTTTCCCAATTGCTAAAATACTCAACGAGATAGGAAAGGAGGTTAAAATGATAATCTATACAGAATAAAAGTTTTTAAATTGTTTATTTTTTAATATCTATTTTAAGTGTTGGGCTTATAATATGGGGCTAAAATTAAAAAGACACCTCTTTTGATTTGGAAGCAGGTAGATTGAGATTTCATATAAGAAGGCTGGGTTTTGAGGGGGATGTGATCCTTATTACGTCCCCCTTGGGTACAGTCGCTCAAAAAAGTATCCTAACACTGTTTTTGAACGATTTTTTTTAGAAATTAGTGATCTGGCAACCGTCGTGTCACGTGACACGAAGGATCCATTACTAATGCCAGATCACTAATTTCTAAAAACAATCGTTGCCAGATATTTTTTCTGAAGTCTCTAATCAACCACAGTATTCGAATACTTTTTTGAGCGACTGTACGTCCTTGACGGTGCTTCTCAGAGACCTACTACATTGGAAGGTATGCTGCAGTGAAATTCTTGCACAAGCAAGGACACTAGTCGAGCATGTTCAATGGTGGCGTAGAGGCATATGGCATCCAACGGCCTCTGAAAACAGCGCCATATAATGTAATCAACCTCAATAGACCCTCGTCATATTTTTCTGATCACCTTTTCCAGAAAACTTACGTGAAAACCTTTTTATTCCAGGCACAGATAAACAAATAATGTTTTCAATAGGGGGAGGAAGTTAGATTAAATCCATCTGAATTTCAAAATACTTTTTCATGCAAGTATCTAGACTAGGGGTTCTCAACGTGGGGTACGCAGTAAAAAATTTTGGGAGTGAGAGCTCAAAAGCCGATTACCCAGTAAAATGTTTATAATTTTATAAGATTTGTTAAATTGTTTGTCATTTTTTGTGTTTATCGATATATGTAATTTATGAATACAAAATTTAATGTGTATATATATATATACAGGGTGTCTCAGAAATATAGATACAAACTTTTAGGGGAGGTAGATAACATCTAAAGGAATGAGAATTGCATAGGAACCCATAACCGGAAACGTCATGGGAAAGTGGTAGCAGAGATACAAGATCTGAAAGGACACAAGACAGTGATTAATGGGAAAACATTTATTGGATATAATTATTACAAATGGCGTACTAGATGGCCTGCCCTCACTTCTGCTACCTTTTAATGACCCCTAATCGCACAAATTTTGATGCGCACGCGCAAACAAACGGTGGGCCGGTACATGTCTGTGTGGGAAGCGTTCTTCATACATTCGTTGAGTTGCTCGTCCGTTGCCCTCAGCTATTCCATACGCTAAGTGCATGTCTGCCAGCTCCCTGTTCGAATACCTTTGCATGCTCTTCGTAAGCCGACTACCGCTCGAATGAGGAAATCCGAAATTTACCCTCTAGCGCACTGATGAACAGCGCCGCCTATTGACTTACAGTGACGTTTCCCGTTATGGGTTCCTATGCAATTCTCATTCTTTTAGATGTTATCTACCTCTCCTAAAAGTTTGTACCTATATTTTTGAGACACCTGTATAAATATTTTATTTTATTCTCATTGTTACACTACAACTATAGTTTTATCTATCTATACAAGGGGTATGCCAGTTACATAACATGAAAAGAATAAAAGTTGTAGGCTATGTTTTCAAGCTTTGGTTACCCAAATTTCACTTTCTTATTGCTTTCAAATTGACGCCGTGGATACTGTTGGGATGGGAGGATAGCACCATATGGATAAATGATCCATAATACGTGGAGGAATCCAACTGCAAAAAACCAAAACAATTGGCCATGTTTTCTGTGACTGAAATAGGATCCAGTTTGGGGAAGTATTTTGCAAATTAATTCACTCATAATCTGTAGTTTTCAAGTTCGAGTGCTACCTGGGCCCAGCTTTGAGATTTATCGCCGCTAAACCTCCATCCTCCCGAAGGAGACACCGATGGCTTTGGAAAAGCCACCGTCCGTCGGATGGGGTGTAAAACCGTGGTCCCTCTTGGGCGAAAGCTACACTCTTAAGTGCACGTTAAAGAACATGCAGGATGGCCTTGACGGGAGGCTAACATCTGTCTACTAATAGCTGTCCAGTCGGCCTCATTTCCCCCAACCTCCTTTGAACCCTTAGGGTCTTTGTGACTTAACTATTTAGAATTGTGTGCAAAAAAATGCCGCTCAGAGGTAAAGCATAAATATTGTGATATTTAATATCAATAATTAATATCATGTATTGTTATACATTTGTATTCACTTTCAGAAAATAACAAAAATAACTTTATTTTCCATATCGAACCGAAATATGAACGTCACGTGGAGAGTGAGAAAATTTACTTTAAAGACGAACAATCATCTCTTCCGCTCTCTAAGAGGTTGGGTTATTTCACCTCTGAGCGGCACTTTTTTGCACGCCATGGGATAAATGGCCATGTCACATGGACCCCGAAAGCTCAGAAGAGGTTGGAGGAGAGGACCCACTGGGCAGGAGACAGATGGTAGCCTCCTTGTCAAGGCCATTTAGCGTGTTCTTTACGGCTCCCCTACACACGGGGCCACGGCTTGACGTCCCATCCGACGGACGGCGGCATTTACCAAACCCATCGGTGTCCCCTACTGACCGTGGGTAGGGCGGGGAGTTTTGCGTAGATAAATCTCAATGCTGACCCAGCTGGGACTTGAACCTGGGAACTACAGACTACGAGCCTGGTGCGCTACCGACTGAGCCACCCCCGCCCCACTCTCTAAGAAGAGTTCTTGTCTTGGATATAAGTGGTGATTAATGTTTCTCAATCAATAGTTCACCGAAGTGTGTCATTGAAAGCCATCAGCGTAATGACTGCTTTGTTTTGGACTATTGGATTCTTTTTGAGGAAGAAAACCTAGAATTTGTCCAGAAGAAATCGAAAATATTTCCTTTGTCTCTAGACAAACAATTGAGACGACAGGTCATTGCCTGTGTAAATGTCATCCAGCTGATCCCTTTCTCCCAATAACCATTGGGAAGGGCTTTCATGTGATTGGTTCCATAGGAAATGGATTACGCAAACAATCATATTGCCACGCTGTGAAGGATGGAAAGCATTGATAATATGATACCCTAAGAACTGAGCAACGATGGTGAATTAATTTCGATGTTACTTCCCTAAATTGGATCATCTACTGCAGTTAGAAAAAAGATGGCTTATTTGTTTTTTCAGTTGAATTTTCTGAAGTGGGAAAATCTATTTATTATCTCACTGGATGCTACCACGTCGTGTTCATTTTCTTTCATACTAGCATTCAGGTGATGAAATGTATCTTCTAAGTAGAGACAACGTCGTACACTTTTCATTGTTAGTCAGAGGCCAATTGAGACTCTCAAAGCTGAAGAAACCAAATGTTCTTCACAGAGCTCAAAAATTAAAGAGTTTGTTTTTTATCCCTCTCGATAATGATCGAAATGTAACGTGTACAATATTGCACTTTCGTAATGAAAACCCATTCTTCTGTAAAAGATTTAAAAAATCCTGCCCACAGGAGGAGAGTTTGGCGAAATTTGACCTTTTTACTGCTCTCTCTTGTAGAGGACTAACTCAAAAATATTCGCAACTGCAGCTTTTTGCTTTTTTTTTAAGTCTGAAATCTTGTCAATTAGGGACTTCGTGATTTCATTCAGTTTTTCAGGTGGGTGCCGAAAGCATGAGTTTGAAATTCGTTTTTTTAATGCATAATTTTTTTTTCCAATTCCAAGGGATGGGGATAGCTCCTCTCTTTCCAATCCTAGCAACTCATATGCTCTCAATCTTCTAATCATTGCACATACTCCATCCGTAGAGATAAAAGTTTCCTCCCATCCATTAAAGATGAAATTGCACAGCACAACCTAACCAGCTATTTGTACGCTACTAGATGATCTATAAAAATAGCATCTCTCATAAACCACGTATAACGAATAATTGACGCTTAGGGCTATATTGGTCAACTAATTATTAACACAAAACAAAATACAATTTACAGAATATCCTATGAAAGAAAAATAAACAGATGTAAAAAATAATATAAATAATTTACATAACTGAAGGTAACTTATCCATTTTATAATAGAGGTAAAATAATAAAAAATAAATTACATAACTGAAAATATTATTTTGTAAATAATATAAATAATTTATATAACTGAAGATACCTATCCATTTTAAATAGAGATAAATAATAACATAAATAATGTATATAACTGAATATAATTTATCCATTTTATAATAGAGGTAAATAATAAATAATAAATTATCTTCAGTTATAAATTACATCATCAAATCTAAAATTGAGGTAAACAGTAAAAATATAAATAATTTACATAACTGAAGATATCTATATATGATAAAGTTATTTAAATTATTTATATTATTGTTTATTATTTAACTGAAGATAACTTATTCATTTTATAATAGGGGTAAATAATAGTAAGAAACGAAGTCTAGGATGAAAAAGTTTTTAATTATATTACTTACGTAAACAGCAATAGGGGATTCAAATGCAGCAGTGTTTGTTTGCTAGTGATCATACCACAGTTTCGTAATATATACTTTAATTTACAATATAATCAGTTAAAAGGAAAAGAATTAGCTAGCCCTATTGATGTAAACTAAGCTTCAGTACTAAGAAGTTTTTAATTTCCTTCTAAATGACACAACACTTCTTTCATTCCTAACGCTGAGGTCTAAAGAGTTAAAATTCCTTGGAGCAGGGATTTGGGTTGAGTTGGGTTGTTTTTCCTCTGAGCGGCACATTTTTGCACACCATGGGCTAAATGGCCAGGTCACATGGACCCCGAAGGCTCAGAGAAGGGTGGGGGAGGGGACCCACTGGAACAGCTGTTGGGAGACAGATGGTAGCCTCCCGTCAAGGCTATCCAGCGTGTTCTTTAACGTGCACAGGGTTGGGTTGTTTTACCTCTGAGCGGCACTTTTTTGCACACCATGGGCTAAATGGCCAGGTCACATGGACCCCGAAGGCTCAGAGAAGGTTGGGGGAGGAGACCCACTGGAACAGCTGTTGGGAGACAGATGGTAGCCTCCCGTCAAGGCCATCCAGCGTGTTCTTTAACGTGCACAGGGTATGGCTCTCCCGCACACGGAGCCACGGCTTAACGTCCCATCCGACGGACGGCGGCCTTTCCAAGCCCATCGGTGTCCCCTACTGACCGTGGGCAGGGCGGGGAATTTTGCGGAGATAAATCTCAACGCTGACCCAGCTGGGACTCGAACCTGGGAACTACAGTAACGTGTACAGGGTATGGCTCTCCCGCACACGTGGCCGCGGCTTAACGTCCCATCCGACGGATGGCGGCCTTTCCAAGCCCATCGGTGTCCCCTACTGACCGTGGGCAGGGCGGGGAATTTTGCGGAGATAAATCTCAACGCTGACTCAGCTGGGACTCGAACCTGGGAACTACAGATTACGAGCCTGGCGCGCAACCGACTGAGCCACCCCCGCCCCCTTGGAGCAGGGAAATTTCGCACATAAGTCAGCTTGTATAGCAATTTCCTATATTAATAACATACCACTGACAACGTGGCTTTCAATATTAGAAGACTAATATCATGGGCATCGGCAGGAGGAAACGGCGGCGGGGGGGGGGGGGAGAGCAATGTCGTTTTTTCTTTAACGATATATATTGCTTTTTTTAAAAAAAACGTCATTTATATTTATTTATTTATTAATATTTAAGAAAAACATTTTTACATGTATTTTCAAATAGCTTCTCTTTTTTTTCCGTTTTGTTTCCGGCCATCTTTCGTTCCATTACGGTATGATATATGCATGATTGCTGTTTCCGAAATTCTCATTAATAAACGACTCAACTTAAATATTTCTATTTTGAAATTTTTAGATTGCTTTCTTTCCCACCCGTGAAAATATTTTGCCTCGTTTTAAAAAACCATTTTTGCCTCCTCATGGAAAAAAAGTCTGCTAACGTCCATGACAAATTAATTCTACTAGCGTCCATGATTAACGTTGTACAAAGTAGTAAAATTAATATTTCTTTTGTTAGCATCGTCATCATCTACTAGGAAGGGCTTTCAAAAAGTTCTTGACATCTGACTATAGACTTCTACTCGTTCCTCCTGGGGGCGGAGGTGGCTCAGTCGGTAGCGCGCCAGGCTCGTAATCTGTAGTTCCCAGGTTCGAGTCCCAGCTGGGTCAGCGTTGAGATTTATCTCCGCAAAATTCACCGCCCTGCTCACGGTCAGTAGGGGACACCGATGGGCTTGGAAAGGCCGCCGTCCGTCGGATGGGACATTAAGCCGGGGCTCCGTGTGCGGTAGAATCGTAACCCTGTGCACGTTAAAGAACACGCTGGATGGCTTTGACGAGAGGCTACCATCTGTCTCCCAACAGCTGTTTCAGTGGGTCCCCTCCCCCACCCTTCTCTGAGCCTTCGGGGTCCATGTGACCTGACCATTTAGCCCATGGTGTGCAAAAAAGTGCCGCTGAGAGGTAAAACAACCCAACAACCCAACCTGCTCGTTCCTCCGAAATTAATGAGCTACGACTTGTTTGAAAGCTTGTCTAAACTTGTCTTTACCTGTTAAAAACAAAGGCCGTGTCATGATTTCTCTCTTCGCTGGCTACGCGTAAACTTCGGTCTGTGAAATCTGTGCATTGTTGCTTGGTGCCTACTAAAAAAGGCGAAAGATTTTACATTTCACAAAGATGGAGCTTGGGGGACGACGCGAAAAAAATTCATGCCGATATTTCACAAGTATATGGGGATCATTCCTGTTCATATGGCACTGTTACGGGATGGATTCGCAAATTCAGAGAAGGACGGCAGAGCATCGAAAATCTCCCTCGTTCAGGGAGACCGCAGGAGGCCGTGAACGAGAGAACCATTACTGTGTTAGTGAATTCATTAAGGAAAATCTGCATTTCACCATTCATTTTATAAGCTTAGATATCAGTATATCGATTGGCAGTGTGGAATAATTATTCATCAGCATTCATTTGGGCTTAGAATAATTATTTATTCAAATTCTACTTGAGAAAACTTGAGACACAAAGGATCATTCATTTTGAATTGGCAGGCTCCTGTCAGACCTCTATGCCAAGCAATGGTTTGAGGGAGTATTTATTTTATATTTTTTAAATATTTATATCCCCTAGTGCAGGCATGGCCAACTGTTTTTGCCCCCGGGCCGGATTGGAAAAAAAAAATATTTTCACGGGCCGGATTGGAAAAAAAATATTTTCACGGGCCGGACGAAATATTAAAATTGAAAAATGTTAAGCAAAACACTTATTTCTTTAAGTAAACAAAATTTTATTATGAAATTTGTTTATGAATAATTGTAAGTAAATCAATACAACAAATTAACATAATAACTAATGCGACGTGTTGAGGCGGTTTGCATCGCTTATTATTTTTTTAATATCTGGTTCTATACTTGTAGTAGCTATTCTTAACACAGCCTCCAAATGTAAATCATTCAATCTTGATCTTGTTGTACTTTTATTTAGATTCATTAAAGAAAAGGTTTGTTCACAAATATAAGTTGAGCTAAAGATTACTAAATACGTCTTGGCAAGTTTTTTTAAATTTCCATATTTTTCATTATTCAATTGCTTATAAAAATTACACAAATTTTCTTGCTCTTCTCGATATTTCTCATGTAATAATTCATCACATTGTAAATTAATTATTTCTAATTGTATATCAACAGGAACGTCATCAACTTGTACAGAAAATGGATTTCGGATAATAGATAAAATTTTATCAATTTTTTTGAAGCAATCGAATTTCTGCTCGAAATCTGTCATTAGTGCAAGAATGCTTTTATTAAATGTTTTAACCTTTTCTTTTAAAATATTTAAAGATATGGTCTGTAACGTTGGAAAATGATCAAATTTACATTCAGCCAGAATTGTAGAAAAAAGGCTAAGCTTCATTTTAAAAGCTCTTAATTTCTGTATTAAATCATGAGCAAATAAATTTTTTCCTTGTATACATTTGTTAAATTCGTTCAAATGTGTGAGAATATCCAAAGAAAATGCTTAATCACAAATCCAATTTGGATCTAATAATTCATTAAAATCCTCATTTTCTTTAAGCATTAAAAATATTTTTATTTCCTCTTGAAGGTCCCACACACGTCTTAAAACTTTTCCCAAACTTAACCAACGGATTTTATTGTGATATAGTACATCTAAATGACTGGTATTTAGTTCTTCAAGGAGATCAATAAATTGCCTGTGATTTAATCCTTTTGATCGTAGGAAATTCACTAATTTCACAACTACATTTGTAACATGATCGTTTTTTAAAATATTTTTGCACTATGCAAAAATATTTTACTCGCCTGCTGGCAACGTCGCTTGAACATCGAGTGCAGATGAGTATAAAAGTTTTAATTCTTTATAACGGAATCTTTTTTAAAAAATATAGAAATATCGAGAATTCATTCGATTAATTACTAGAAGTTAAATGTTAATATTGAAAAATTGTTCGCGGGCCACATAAATTCATTACGCTGGCCGTATGTTGGCCATGCCTGCCCTAGTGGGATATAACTTGAAGCAGAAAAGAATTGGACCTGTGATCTTTGCCTATCAGGCATCATACCCAACGATCATAATCCCATTTATTTGTTTTGTCGGAAGATGATCCAATCAGGGGTCAGAAATATTATAAATAAATAAAATAAATACCCCCTCAAGCAGCTGCTTGCCACAGAGGTCTGACAGGAGCCTGTCAGTTTATATGCCAAAGTAGAAGGTCTGTGAGGATGGCAGGACCTCAGCAGAAAACGACACATACATCCATGCCTTATCCGGGGTTTTCGAGAGTTGTTTTCTTCTAAACAAGCACCCAGAATCTAGAAATGACGAAACTTCCGGTAAAATCAGAATCATCGATTCGCTCTTTAATTCCACGTGCCTACTCAACGAAGACTGTGCTTCGAGTCACTGACACGTGTCGCCAGCTGAGTGTTTATGGTGTTGCTACATATTTAAATGCTGCCCCGGTTCGGCCATTAAAAAGTGTCGGTGGATGGCTATTATGGTCGTTGATGATACTTATCTCTATGCGAAGAGCTGCTCTTTGAGAACAATAGCAGAAAGGCAACAGGAGTCTCTCTTGCGAAATAAGAGAGCGCTCTTACCAAACTGCGGTGACATTCAGAACAAAACAAGGGACAAAAATACCGTTCGCCGGTGCGATTCTTGTCGGTAGAGGAGTCAGAATGAGAGTGGGGTGATGATCATACAGGCAGAATGTCTGAACAAGGCTTAGATGAGGGCAAAAACTCTCAATTAATTGCTCTACAGCAGCACCACCACCAGCCAGACAGGTTTGTATTCATTAATCAGAATGGTAGGGTAACTTTTAAAGATCGTATCATATTAATTTTTTGGGGCAACGAGATTCAATGTTTCTTATTTTCAGATGCTTTGTTTTGGGAAAGGCTTGGATTGTTTTACCTCTGAGCGTCACTTTTTTGAACACCATGGGCTAAATGGCCAGGTCACAAGGACCCCGAAGGCTCAGAGAAGGTTGGGGGAGGGGACCCACTGGAACAGCTGTTGGGAGACAGATGGTAGCCTCCCGTCAAGGCCATCCAGCGTGTTCTTTAACGTGCACAGGGTATGGCTCTCGCACACACGGAGCCACGGCTTAACGTCCATCCGACGGACGGCGACCTTTTCAAGCCCATCGGTGTCCCCTACTGACCGTGGGCAGGGCGGGAAATTTTGCGGAGATAAATCTCAACGCTGACCCAGCTGGGACTCGAACCTGGGAACTACAGATTACGAGCCTGGCACACTACCGACTGAGCCACCCCCGCCCCTTTTGGGAAAGGCGTGAAATTAAAACGATATCGTCGCCAGATAAGAGACTTTTGCATTCAACAAATAAAATATATGTTTCGTTTAATCGTTTCATGTTTAAGCATTTAAAAAAACGAGCCTACTTCAGTTTCGTCCCCCGGAAATTCAAATAAGGTAGAGTGTTCCAATTTTAACAGAGGGTTGTTCAGATTCAGTCGGTTGTGATTCATTTTTAAAAAGTTAAAATTTGAGATGGAAATGACTAAATTAGCATATTACACGTAACTACACGTATTACCTTCCAGAACCTTGTCAGCTACCGAAAACATTTTTGGTGGTGGTGGTGGTGGTGGGGGGGGGGGCTTGTGGACATTATAGAAGTAATTAGAACCATTTATAGATCTAGATATTTAAAATTGTAGAACAAACATTTCAAATTGAAAAAAGCTTGGAGGGGGGGGGATCCTGAGTTTTTAAAAATTATGTTACCCAAAATTCAAATTTACGATGATTTCGGCATTAAAAGCGGAAGTCATGTATACACATTTTTCAATAAATGAAAATTTGTTAGGGAAATATAAAAGTGTAAAAGCATTTGTTTTCCAACCGCCAATATAGTTTTAATATTACTAGTGGCAGAATTATCTTATAATTAAGAAAAATAAAATTGATTCTAGAATTTAAGAAAAAGGAAAAAAATATTAATTACTGAATGAATAATCATTAAATTCTATTTTTTTTCTGGTTTGTTTTGGAGTTTATTTAAAATTTCCCTATATATATTAATTTCCCTATATATTTAGAAGAGGTTTTGTCCCTTGGCAAATTGCCAAGGGACAAAGGTGATTGTTTATTCTCCAAGGTGATTGTTTATTTTCCATAGCAATCTGATGAAATGGGGATGAGTCTTACATGACATAAAGTATGAAAATTGCTTTTTGTGTTGTTTTGATTTGAGTTTCTCTGAAAGGGCGATGGGCCAAGTCTCTATTCCGAAGGCCTGATGGTTATAGTGCTTGGCTACTGATCAAAAGGATTGGATTCAAGCCCCGGATAAAGCATGAATGTTTCCCTTCTTGTGTTGTCTTTCTGCTAAGGTGTCGCCTGCCTCACAAACCGTTTATGCGACATATTATACCTACAGGCTTCTGTCAGACCTCCGTGTCAAGTTGATGTTTCATGGGTAATAAATTTATTATTACACTCCAACATCGTTACTTCGGCAGCATGGGGCGAGGGTGGCTCAGTCGGTAGCGCGCCAGGCTCGTAATCTGTAGTTCCCACGTTCGAGTCCCAGCTGAGTCAGCGTTGAGATTTATCTCCGCAAAATTCCCCGCCCTGCCCACGGTCAGTAGGGGACACCGATGGGCCTGGAAAGGCCGCCGTCCGTCGAATGGGACATTAAGCCGTGGCTCCGTGTGCGGTAGAATCATAACCCTGTGCACGTTAAAGAACACGCTGGATGGCTTTGACGAGAGGCTACCATCTGTTTCCCAACAGCTGTTCAAGTGGGTCCGCTCCCCCAACCTTCTCTGAGCCTTCGGGGTCCATGTGACCTGGCCATTTAGCCCATGGTGTGCAAAAAAGTGCCGCTCAGAGGTAAAACAACCCAACCCAACTCTTTATATCCAGAACAAGGATTCAGGCAGAGTTGGCTTCATGAACCGGAACGAGGCGCCATGAACCAAAGGGCGTCAAGTGATAAAAAACAAAACATGTATAAAAGAAAAAGATTTGCTTCTTTTTATATTTCCGTTGTTAATGAAAACGAATTGAATTAAAAATGTTAATTGTATTTGGCAGTAGCATGTGGAAATTATATATATAAAGTTCTTATTTTGTTTAAAATTTAACTATTCTTTTAAGTTTATTTATTAAAATTTTAATAAAATGTTATTTAATATTCAAAAAATAATTGTTTAAAATTAATAACTTTAAAAAATAAATAGCAATCACCGTAGTTAAATAACAGATAATTTAATTAACAGATAATTAACAGATAATTTAATTGAAAATATAAAAAAAGACCTCAGCAGAAGGACAACAGAAAGAAATATCTATGCCTAGGGTTAGATACGTCCTCCAAAAACAGGACATGTCCTCTGTTTTTATCTTAAAATTTATGTCCTCCCGACATTTCTAAAAAAAACGAAAATGTCCTTTTCTGTATAAACTTGTAAAGAACGTGTTTTATATAAAAATTAAAGTACGGATTTTTTGTATTTTTCTTTTGCCCGTTACTATCAAATATTTTACTGTTAACTGTGAAATAATTTACTGCAAATGCAAATCGTGAGTCATTCTGAACTCATTCTGTCAATGTTGTAAAAGTTACTATTTTCTATAACATTAACTTCAGTATTTTCAATCATTGTTCGAAAAATTGTTGCTAGACATAAACTGGAAGGAGAGCTTTGTACCAATCCTTAGTGATGATGCACAGAACCGGCCAGGTCTAGCACCTAATGTCCTACCCCACCTTCTCGTGGTGCAGGTCTCAGTACCTTTCAAAAGAGATATTCTCTTTTGGAAGGGAACGGAAGGGGAGGGCTGCCAGTTCAGTATGGCCTACTGATCTGGTCATCTATGGCCACTTTTTTCTTTTTTTTCAACCCTGCTGAGGAGTGGTCAACTTCACAGGGTCCTGGTGCTGACCATTTATACGTACTAGACTGGACTTGTTTATGGATTTGAGTTTGATTATGGATCCTGGACTTGCTGCACTGGTGGGCCTCTGTTGAGGGAGAATCTGCCGCTGTCTTTTCTGTTTGCTTCTGGGTTGCCAGCCTTAAGTGAATAGAGGCATGGGATACCTTATATCAGCTGGTGAATAATCCTAATCAGAGGCCATCGCAGGTACCTGAAACTTACCTAGCTAGTTAGGCATCGTCAAGCCTAAACTGGAGTAATGTGTCTCAGGCAAGGCCATATGGCTCTTGAAAAAGTCCACTTGAAAAGGTGGTGCCTGAAGTTCCTACCAGCATCGGTGACTTCAGCCTTTAGCGTAGGAGGAACAGGTCTTTGCCCCATGCCTGCGATCAGGGGGCTGTTTGATATTGTTGCCCCTACCTTATCTCAATAAACCTAGTTTCTTTAAAAATCCTACTAATCCTACTAAATCTTTAAAAATCCTAATAATCTCTCTGCAGGAACCTGGAACGTGAGGACATTATATAGAGATCATTCTCTTTATGTCCTCACACAAGAATTCCACCATTATAATTTAGATATTCTCTGCTTGCAAGATACCAGATGGACAGATAAAGGTCAGATTCTTAAAAATAATCTTAAATTTCTCTTTTCCGGGAGGGACGACAAAAAGCATCACCAAGGCGTGGGTCTGCTTCTCAGCAGACACGCTAGCGATGCTCTTCTAGGATATGAGTGCATTAATGAAAGGTTTCTTACAGCAAAATTTCAGACAAGCGTTAAAGACTTGAATGTTATCTGCTGTTATGCCCCCACTGAGGATGCCGATGAGGATGAGAAGGATAGGTTTTATGAACAACTTCAGGATATTTTGAATTCTGTCAAGAAAGGAGATATTACCCTTGTTCTAGGTGACTTCAATGCCAAAGTTGGTACTGACTCTGACTTGTGGGGGGGAGTAATAGGCCCTTTTGGTATTGGTAGCTGCAATGGCAATGGGCAACGTCTCCTACAGGTTAGTAAACTCAATGGTTTCAGAATAACTAACACTTATTACAAACACCGCGGGTTTCACCTGATGATCTGCATAAGAATATGATTGATTATATATCAGTTAACAGCAAATGGGCTAGTTCTGTTAGAAATACCAGGGCATATAGGGGAGCTGAAATTGGATCTGACCATTACCTTGTTAAAATGTCTTGCAACTTAAAGAGTATTGTGCTAAATTTAAAAAAATTACCTTTAATACTGAAGCTCTGAAAGACCCAGTTATAGCTAAAGCTTACCATGATAGGTTACTTAGTCATTATGACAGTCATAGTTTGCTTACTACTGAAGTTGAGGAAGAGTGGGGTCGTTTTAAAAAGGCTTTTTTGGAAATTAACAGTACTCTTTTAGGAAAAAAGGAGCAGAGGAGACAGAATTATTTGAGTGATAAGGCACTTGAGCTTATTTCAGAAAGAAGGAACTGCAGGAATGTCCTTAATCAATACCCTACTAGTTCTAATAGAAAGCATTACAGAGAACTTAATAAATGTGTAAAAGATCAGTTAGCTGCTAAGAATCTTTGGCTTGATGGTTTGGCTGACAAAGCCGAGGAAGCAGTTAGACAGCACAACAGCAGAGAGCTGTACCAGAGAGTTAATGTTTTGTGTGGTAGAAAACGAACAGGTATACAGGGATTGAAGGATAAACAAGGTAAGGTTATAGAAGGTGAGGATTCTGTCATGGCTAGGTGGGCTGAGCATTTAAGTGATGTTCTCTAAACAATGTGGTTAGTTCTACTCCCATTGTTTGTAATAATGATATTCGCATTGGTGGCTTTAATGTTGGCCCTATAACACATTCTGAAGTTATATTTTGGCTATTTCTAAACTTAAACTTCATAAATCTCCAGGGGTAGATGAAATTACTACTGAAATGCTTAGAGCTGGGAATGTTTCGGTTGCCACTCGGATGACTGAAATTTTGAATGTCTTTTATGATAAAGGCATGGTTCCTAAGGATTTTACCAGAGCTATTGTTATCCCTATTTTCAAAAAAGGTGATCTCAATTCTTGTGATAACTATAGGGATATCAATCTACTTTCTGTTACAGGTAAAGTTCTTTGCATGATTGTGCTTAATAAAATTAAGAATCTGGTTGACAGGCAATTGCGTGATGAGCAATGTGGATTCAGAAGTGGTAGGGAATGTGTGGATCAGATATTTTCACTTAGGCAGATTCTTAAGAAATGTTTAGAGTTTCAGAAATCTTTGGTTGCTAGCTTTGTTGATTTCAAAAAGGCTTTCGACTCTGTTGATCGACATAATTTGTGGTTGATTGTGAGATCATATGGTATACCTGACAAGTTAGTTAACATAATGAAATATCTCTATAATAATACTGAGTCGTGTGTGAGAGTTGGTAAGGCTTGTAGCAACTGGTTTAGCATTACTTCTGGTGTTTGACAAGGGTGCATTTTGTCTCCTTTTCTCTTTAGTTTGATTATGGTATGCGAAATTCACTTCAAGGGAAAGATTTTGGCCTTAAAAGGGCTGGAGATACCAAAATTTCTGATTTAGATTATGCTGATGATTTAGCCCTTTTTGGCAAATGATGTTGATGAGATGAACTCTTTCATTCGAGCTGTTGATGAGACTGGTAGTAGAGTAGGTTTGGTTATAAACAGAGAGAAAACTAAAGTGAGGAAAATTGGTCAGGCAGGTTGTGATTCAGTTTATCTGAATGATTGCAATCTTGAACAGGTGTCACAGTTTAATATTCTTGGGAGCTATGTAACAGATGCTGGTGATGTGAGGCATGAGATTAACAGACGGATAGGTATTGCTGCCGGGACTTTTAAGAATCTATGGAGATTGTGGAGAAATAGGTGTATACATCTAAAGACTAGAATTATACTGTATAATAGTTTGGTTCTTTCTAGGGTTGGTTATGGTACTGAAACTTGGACGCTGTGTAAACAAGATAACAGGAAACTTGATGCTTTTAATTCTAGATGCTTACGCGGTATCTTGGGTATTAGGTGGTTTAACTTTGTAACTAATGATGAGGTTAGGCAAAGGAGTCGGCAACCTCCTTTAAGCAGCATATTTTTGCAGAGAGAGACTTCGCTGGTTTGGCCACGTTGCCCGTATGGATAATTATAGATTGGCGAATAGGGTTATGAACATTGTGCCTAGAGGCCTCAGAAGGAGGGGGAGACCTAGGATGCGGTGGGCAATGTCAAACAGGACCTTGTTAGAATTGGTGTGCAGTGGCCGGATGCAGAAGATGTAGCTCAGGACAGATATGCTTGGAGAATTAAACTGCGCGGTCTGGTTGGACCTCCGTAGCCAACGGCTGCTTGAGGAGGAGGATCGGAAAAAAAATATGCACTTTAGAAAATAACACGAAATCTTGCCAGCCCTTTAGATAGAAGGGGCTATGAATGTTGACGTCAATTTTTTTTTATTTGCAACATAAAGTATGAGGAAGGTTCCTAGAAACTATTCCTAATTTGTACAGGCCTTCTGATACAAGTACATCCTCTACTAAGACCGAAGCCACTGCTGACAAGTACCTCAGTCAGAATTAACAGAAACACTAGTTGGCTCACTAGGCCACCTAAAGCCAGGTAAGTCTTGATTGCATATCAAGTATAAATAAAAGTCGCCACAGGTCTTAGGTTTTAAATTATACTGAATAAATATTATACATTTATCTGACTGAACTATTAGTACGTTAGGGAGACCTAGGATGCGGTGGGCAGACAATGTCAAACAGGACCTTATTAGAATTGGTGTGCAGTGGCCAGATGCAGTAGATGTAGCTCAGGATAGACTTGCTTGGAGAACTAAATTGCACGGTCTGGTTGGACCTCCGTAGCCCATGGCTGCTTGAGGATGATGATGATGAGTCGATTCTTCAACTAAACTTAGTGAAAATAAAATCTTTATTTAACAAATTGAAACCATGTCCACTTTTGATTTCCATTTTTAGCTTTTTTATTCTCCTCTTAGAACATTTGTATTTGGTATCCCTTTCCATACTTTACCCGGGGCTCTAACAAGCGAGAATTTTATCTAAAATAATCGATCCTCTCTAGGCTACGTGAGCAGAGCTTACAATTGCATCATATTGTATAGAAAAGCATGTTGATATAAATAAAGAAAAATTCTGTAGCCTTTCAGAACAAAAAAAAAGTACCGTATATTTCCGCAGATAAGACGACCTTCAGATAAGACGAGGTATAAATTTTCGTCAAAGTTTTATAGTTTTAGCATATATCTGTCCTATAAGACGACCCCAAACTATCAACGGCCTATGAATTTAGTTTAGATCGGCGATCATCATCTGGATAATAATATTGTAATAGCGTATACGGAATTATGTCCTATTCGCAAACATTCGCACTGATTCGGGCATTCGGGTAATGACCTTGATTATTCACAAAAGCGTCGTATGGGCTGTTCTATTTTGTGGACATACCCTACTCTGTACTAGTAAATAATTACGGTTTGTCCGTTTTATCCTCAGTAGCTCAATAAACATAACTTTTAATATTTATTTTGTTTTAGTATTGTTTTACTATTACAATGTAATGTATTATTTACTATTACAATGTAATGTATTATCATATAGCGTATTTAAATAATATGATAGATTTTTCGAATAGTTGTAGTAATAATGGTTTCAATTTATATAAATTTCAATCTAATTTTTTTTGTATCTGTCCTATAAGACGACCCGGATTTTGGGGGCCTTTTTTTATGATTCAACTATCGTCTTATCTGCGGAAATATACGGTATTTTCTTCTAAAAATAAGTTGAGGAAAAAAAGCATTAAAACAACCTTTAGAGTGTAGATCAAGACAAATATTCCATTAAATAGTAAATACACAAAGTTTACTGTTCACGAAGAAGTCAATAAATACTACCTGATAATACTCCGCTTTGCTCGGGCCTGAAACTCTTTAACGTATATAGTACGAGTAAATGTCATTCCCCACTTCGCAAGCTTCCATTCGGCATAAAACTCATTACGATCGTTTCGTTCCCCTCCCCGCTTCCCCCCATGGTAAAACTTTTATCCCCCTCCTCTTTGGGAGATCTGAAACTCCCTAAAGTATATAATAGATACGACTCCCCACACTGGAAGCCTTTCATTTGGCATAAAAATCATTACGATTGTTTCCTCCTCACCCAACACCTGTACAACAGAAGGCCAGTGAACCAAGTTATGACGTCTGCATTAGTAGTCCTCTAATCTAGGAAATTATTATAGATCCATTTGTATTTTTACTATTGAATTAGACTTTCGAACTAATATTTAAATAAAGGTTTATTTATAAATTTATCATATTTAGAAGGTGAATTATTCGTATATATTACCATTTTGATGTTTTCTAATAAATGCGAATAATTTTTCTTCGAATAAAGTAAATTTATAAATAAACATTATAAATAATAGTACACTAGTAATAAAATTAGAAATAAATTTCTAATAATTTTTCTAGACATAGGACTACTTAAGATGACGTCATAAC
Source organism: Ryuthela nishihirai (assembly GCA_038380435.1). Classification (NCBI taxonomy): domain Eukaryota; kingdom Metazoa; phylum Arthropoda; class Arachnida; order Araneae; family Heptathelidae; genus Ryuthela; species Ryuthela nishihirai. Next base: position 7,225,761 of record JAWZYU010000004.1, read on the forward strand.
TTGGTCCGACGACCTTCTGTTATAGGAGGTGTTACCCCAACCCCACTAATCCCCACCCCCTAATCTGTAGTTCCAAGTTCGAGTCCCAGCTGGGTCAGCATAGAGACTTATCTCCTCAAAATTCCTCGCCCTACTCACGGTCAGTAAGGGGACATCGATGGGCTTGGAAAGGCCACGCCCGTCAGATGGGACGTTAAGCCGTCGCCCGTGTGTGGGAGAGCCATGCCCTGTGCACGTTAAAGAACACGCTGGATGAACACGCATACAAATATTTCTATTTTGAAATTTTTAGATTGCTTTCTTTCCCACCCGTGAAAATATTTTGCCTCGTTTTAAAAAACCATTTTTACCTCCTCATGGAAAAAAAGTCTGCTAACGTCCATGATTAACGTTGTACAAAGTAGGAAAACTAATATTTCTTTCGTTAGCATCGTCATCATCTACTAGGAAGGGCTTTCAAAATGTTCTTGACACCTAACTATAGACTTCTACTCGTTCCTCCTGGGGGCGGGGGTGGCTCAGTCGGTAGCGCGCCAGGCTCGTAATCTGTAGTTCCCAGGTTTGAGTCCCAGCTGGGTCAGCGTTGAGATTTATCTCCGCAAAATTCCCCGCCCTACCCACGGTCATTAGGGGACACCGATGGGCTTGGAAAAGCCGCCGTCCGTCGGATGGGACGTTAAGCCGTGGCTCCGTGTGCGGGAGAGCCATATCCTGTGCACGTTAAAGAACACGCTGGATGGCCTTGACGGGAGGCTACCATCTGTCTCCCAACAGCTGTTCCAGTGGGTCCCCTCCCCCAACCTTCTCTGAGCCTTCGGGGTCCATGTGACCTGGCTAATTAGCCATGGTGTGCAAAAAAGTGCCGCTCAGAGGTAAAACAAACCCAACAAAGCCCTCCCTTACAGATCTTTATGGTACAAAGAATAATTTACCGTTTTTTTTTTATACATCTGTTGCCATTAACAGATTTTTTCACGGATCCTTTAAGGATGTTCACACCACAAACACTGTTGGTAGCGTAAGAATTTTATTTATTCTACATTGCCATCCCGAGAAAAAGGGATGGCAATGTAGAATAAATAAAACATTGCCATCCCTTTTTCTCGGGTCTACTTTTCGCATTTTTGGGCTTGTTTGATGACAGTTTTCTTACTTTAATCATTCTTTCTGCTGAAATTTTACTCCCAACAACGACGACTTAATTTCGTTGGAAGGAAGTAAATATCTACCCTGTTATATAGAGTAGCAATAAAGGGCGCATTTTCAAGTATCCTGCTCTCCACTTGAAGCAGTCTCGTTCATTCCCCGTTCCCCACTCCAATCAAGTGTTTCCCTTCAAGGAAGTGGCGCCAAACAGCCACCGACTCTTGCTGAGCAAGTGGAAAATTGTGAGTGGCAGACCACGTGGCTTCTCCCGCCTGAAAACACTTCGTCTCTGAATCAGCACACTTGCAGCTTTTAATGTAAACCGCTACCCTTCCTGGAAGATGGGAACCTTCCGATGGAAATTTCGAGTAATCGAGACATCAACTATCTTATTTTCCTTCCGGGCATTTATCTTCTAAGAGGGATCTAGTGAACCTCTTGCCTTGCTTCTCTTTAGAAGAATGCCGCTACGATGTCTTTGGGCGCCGAAGGAAAATCTGAGAAGGATCCGGTGACAATCGTAGATAATTATCCATCGTTGCCATAGATCAGTGTCTCGCAAACTGTGTGCCGCGAGAGATTTTCAAATTGACAGTAAATATTCCAAAGATTTCATTTTGACTTGACTTGTGTTATCGACGTGCTTTAATAAAACTCTTTCAGATTTTATCAACTGGGATCTTGTAAGTATTTATCAAGCTTTTTCCAAATTTTGGTATTAATTTTGATTATTTCAAGCCATAGAATGGACAAATATTTAAAACAAATACACTGAGTTATGAATTAAAGAACGAGAGCAAATCTTCAAGTAAAACCAGGCTGATGACTTCAACGAAGCGCAAATATAATGACGATTATATAGAGTTTGCTTTTATTCTTTTTTAGGTGTGCCGCGGAAAAAAAAATTAGATTCAGTGTGCCGCGGAAAAAATTTAGATTCAGTGTGCCGCAGAGTAAAAAAGTTTGCGAGACACTCCATAGATTGAAGCTTTAATCACGTGGGGAAAATAAACACTGATGAAACTGCGGCGCCAAATTTTTACAGTTTAGTTAATATAGTCTTAATGAAGATGTTATAACTTTAGGGTAAAACACACATGCTAATTTCGGATCAGATGTGAATTAATGTGTCTTTAACCATATGCCTAACTAGGAAGATGAAGTTAATATTTGTGTTTGAATTGTTGATCCCTGCTTACAGAAAATTCCACGAAATATGTTAAGCAATATGAAGAGTGCATACAAGCAAAGGAAGAGACCCCTTTGGAGGTGGGGGTGGAGAAGAGAATCCGCCTAAACGTTTTCCCGTCACTGCTTATAAGCACTCGCTTAACATAATTCGTGGGATTTAAAACTTCTGTCCTTATTAATTACTTATTTATATATCCCAGAATTAAAATAGGCTCACTGTAAGGAGCGAAGTTTAAAACTTTGTAAATAATCAACTTCAAAATTCAGAAATAATCTTTTTATTATTTCAGAACAATTTTTTTCATTTTACTGTGCTTAACTGTTACTTTATTTATATACATAATTCTCGAACTGATAATTATGCTACATTTATTTCCTATATACTTTGTGCTAATACCAATCAAATAAAACTGCTAAAAAAAAACAGTTGTCGATCAGGCCCGTCTAACCCGCTGGCCATCGCAAAAGAACTTGCGACTCATAAAACAAATCATCACTGGACTAAATCTGGCTCATTTTTTCCAATTTTTTTTATCAAACATTTTTAGGTGAATAACTTAATTATGTTGACAATTCATAGTACTCATTAGAACTTATATTTGGGGGGAGGTTAATAAGGATACCGTCCCGTGGCCGAGTGGTTAGCGCACTTGGCTACTGATCTACGGGACCTGGGTTCGAGCCCCGGGTAAGGCATGGATGTTCGTGTTGTTTTCTGCTGAGGTCCTGCCATCCTCTCAGATCTTCTACTGTGGCATATAAAACTGACAGGCTCCTGTCAGACCTCTGTGGCAAGCAGCTGCTTGAGGGGGTATTTATTTATATTATATAATAAGGATCTTTTCTTGATTCCCTGAAAATCATAGTTTTTTTTCATCATAGTTTTTTCATTACTCATTAGAAATGAACGTTTTCGTTTTTAAGCAGAGAATTTTTCCTGCAGCTCTTTAAGAATATATATATTTTTTTCTAGTTCGGATATCTGGCTCCTAAGAGCTGTCCAATGGGTTCCTTTCTTCCAACCTTCTCTGAACCTTCGGGGTCCTTGTGATTAGCCATTTAGTCCATTGTGTGCAAAAAAAAGTGCCGCTCAAAGGCAAAACAATCCAACCCTAAGTTGGTTGGAGTTTCATACCCGAGTAAAGTCGGATAAATTTATTAGTTTTCCGTATGTGCCAATGAAATCTTCTTTATTGCATGCAAGTAAAAGTGCAAACCTGGATTTCGAGCTATTATTAAGCTTTTGCATCTGCAACATTCTGTTCAATGACATTTATTGTATTAAAATACCAAACTGATGATGTTCCCTATCTTGAGTAAAACAAAAACTCTCTTCTGAGTAGAGTCTTGTGAGTTACAATCGTCTGAGACAGAATGGTCGGATAAAACCAGGGCTTGATTTAGGGGGTGAGGGGAGGCGGGTCATTTCCCCCCCCCCCTCTTTAAGAATGCTAATTAGAGTAATAGAGGCCAAAATGATTAAACTTGTGCATATTTTCCGAGTTTTTAATGATTTTTTTAAAACTTCTAAAACAGGCGTGTCCAACCTTTTGACTTCCCTGGGCCACATTGAGTGAAGATTTGACTTCCCTGGGCCACATTGAGTGAAGATGAATTGTTTTGGGCCGCACATAAAATATATAATAAAGTTAATGTACATGAATAATAAAACTTCATTTATTTTCTAATGTTTTTTTATTATAAAATTGAAAACAGGGCAACATAAAATTAGTGGGATATCAAAAACTCACTGAAAATCACATAATCACGTTGACAGCTTATGTCGTAAACACTTTACGTGTTTACGACATTATATATATATAAGGGGGCGGGAGTGGCTCAGTCGGTAGCGCGCCAGGCTCGTAATCTGTAGTTCCCAGGTTCGAGTCCCAGCTGCGTCAGCGTTGAGATTTATCTCCGCAAAATTCCCCGCCCTGCCCATGGTCAGTAGGGGACACCGAAGGTCTTGGAAAGGCCGCCGTCCATCGGATGGGACGTTAAGCCGTGGCCCCGTGTGCGGGAGAGCCATACCCTGGCATGTTAAAGAACACGCTGGATGGCCTTGACGGGAGGCTACCATCTGTCTCCCAACAGCTGTTCCAGTGGGTCCCCTCCCCCAGCCTTCTCTGAGCCTTCGGGGTCCATGTGACTTGGCCATTTAGCCCATGGTGTGCAAAAAAGTGCCGCTCAGAGGAAAAACAACCCAACCCAACCCCAAGAAGTTGGTAGAGACATTCATTCTCACCGAGGTTGTTTTATCTCGTATGACTCACATCAGACGCCACACTTCCGCTAAGCATCTATGTCTTGTAACTTGTTCTGCCGTTGCTCAGATCTTGTTCGCCGCGTCAATCAAGGGAAGTCGTGACCAGAAAGGAAAAAGAGTTTGTTCTCATTGGGCCTGAATGTGGGCAACCGCTTAAGAAATCGGGTACGAAAAGGAAACAGAGCTTCTTTAAAATGTTAACGACAATAATAAATTGCATTGATTAACTCCGAATAAAAATGATCGATTCCGGGAAACACGATGAAATTCATTGGCACCATTCGCTTTCAGTTGGAAGGATTTTTATTGTTCGATGTAAAATAAATATATAATTCGGAATAAAATTCAAACTGTCATAATGGATAGATTTAAAATTAAAAAAATTTGGAGCTGTGGGTTTTAATTAATATTATAAATAAAATAAAAAAGATATTAAATATCCCCATGCCGTCCCATGGCCGAGTGGTTAGCACGATTGGCTACTGATCTAAGGGACCTGGGTTCGAGACCCGGGTAAGGCATGGTTGTGTGTGTTGTTTTTCTGCTGAGGTCCTGCCATCCTCACAGACCTTCTACTATGGCATATAAACTGACAGGCTCCTGTCAGACCTCTGTGGCAAGCAGCTGCTTGAGGGGGTATTTATTATTTATTTATTATAAATATCCCCTCAAGCATCTGCTTGCCACAGAGATCTCTTTTTCAAATTTCATCCTACGATTTTATATTTTGCCTTTCATTAAGGATTACAAATGATCTTTTTCGTTTTAAGTTTCAGTTGCAACTATAAAACTATTAGTGTATTGCGCTAAATAATGTTATTAGCTGTATGATAAAGTTTAGAAAATGTAATTTTGTAGTTCAAGAATGCGCTACGACAGAAATCTTACACCTCGATATCTTGAAAACGATATACATATCAAGCAATAAAATAAGTTAGGCAAAAACCTGTAAAGAATACATTTTCTTTTCATATCATTTGCAATTGGTAAATATCAGAGTTTACAAAAATAGTTTTACTAAACATTAAGTTCATTTGTTAAGCAAATTATTCAATACTTTGCCAAATGAAATCAAAACTATGAACAATGAACAACAATTTCTTATGCAGGTAAAATTAGGTGGCCGAGTGGTTAGCGCACTTGGCTACTGATTAATAAGGAACTGGGTTCGAGCCCCGAGTAAGAGTGGTTAGCGCGCTTGGCTACTGATTAATAAGGAACTGGGTTCGAGCCCCGAGTAAGAGTGGTTAGCGCACTTGGCTACTGATTAATAAGGAACTGGGTTCGAGCCCCGGGTAAGAGTGGTTAGCGCGCTTGGCTACTGATTAATAAGGACCTGAGTTCGAGCCCCGGGTAAGGTATGGATGTTCCTGTCGTTTTTCTGCTGAGGTCCCGCCATCCTCACAGACCTTCTACTATGACGTGTAAACTGGCAGGCTCCTGCCAGACCTCTGTGGCAAGCAGCTGCTTGAGGGGGTATTTTTATTTTCTTATTACGGAGGGCGTTCAAAAAATTCTTGGCACATGTCTGTAGATTTGTACTTGTGCCTCCGAAGTTAAAGAGTTACGACTTGTTTAAACTTGCAATTACGTGGTAAAAGCAAAGGCCGTGTCATCATTTCTCTCTTCGCTGATGGCGGGTGAAGTTCGGTCTGCGAAATCTGTCCCTTGAGAATGCAACTTGGGGACGACGCAAAAAAAAATATCATGCCGATCTATCACAAGTATATGGGGATTATGCCAGTTCATATGGCACTGTTACGGGATGGATGCACAAATTCAGAGAAAGATGGAGGAGCTTCGATGGCCTCCCTCGTGTAGGTCTTGAGTTGTTCAGTGAACTCGATACTTATTTAGATCAATGGTGGAATTTAATCATAAATTGAAACTTTTATCGCACCAAAGAAAAAAACAAGAAGTGTACCGAATATTAAATTAGCCAAACAAGTCGCTGATCTTAGGCCAGACTGATCAAACTTTCACACTTTTCAGATGGACCTACTGGGGCGGGGGTGGCTCAGTCGGTAGCGCGCCAGGCTCGTAATCTGTAGTTCCCAGGTTCGAGTCCCAGCTGGGTCAGCGTTGAGATTTATCTCCGCAAAATTCCCCGCCCTGCCCACGGTCAATAGGGGACACCGATGGGCTTGGAAAGACCACCGTCCGTTGGATGGAACGTTAAGCCGTGGGCCCGTGTGCGGGAGAGCCATACGCTGTGCACTTTAAAGAACATGCTGGATGGCCTTGACGGGAGGCTACCATCTGTCTCCCAACAGCTGTTCCATTAGGTCACCTCCCCCAACCTTCTCTGAGCCTTCGGGGTCCATGTGACCTGGCCATTTAGCCCATGGTGTGCAAAAAAGTGCCGCTCAGAGGTAAAACAACCCAACGTTAAAGAACAAGCTGGATGGCCTTGACGGGAAGCTACCATCTGTCTCCCAACAGCTGTTCCATTAGATCCCCTCCCCCAATCTTCTCTGAGCCTTCGGGGTCCATGTGACCTGGCCATTTAGCCCATGGTGTGCAAAAAGTGCCGCTCAGAGGTAAAACAACCCAGATGGACCTACTGCATTCAATGATACGCATTTCGGTGACTACTCTATTTAACGTACATCTTATCAAATTGCTCTTTTCAGTAATAAATTCATTAGGATACTTTACGATGAAGGTATATTAGACTTTCTGGTTAAGCGATATTTTCAGTTTGGTTTTTTTTTTGGATTTCCGAAAATACTTTCGCCAAATAAGGAAGTGTTTGTTTCTCTATAGAAAAAACAATTCTCGAAATTGAGAGAAGAAAAACCTTCAATTCTCCTCCTAAATAAATTCCTTCAATCCCTCTCTAAAAACAATGTAAAAATTGCTTAAGCTTTTTTAAGGGAAACACATATTTTAGGTAGTTTTTCAAGCAGACAGTTTCTGAATCAATGTAGTGTTTTAACTTAACCTCAAACATAACGCAAATGCATGATTTTAATAGGGGCGGGGGTTGGCTCAGTCATTAGTACACCAGCAGGGGCGTAGCTAAGAGGGGATGGGGATGGGGAGGGAGAGGCTCCCCCCCCAAAAGTAACTCGTAGTTGGCAAAATTCGAAGCGACTTCGTAAAATCTAGGTGAGTTGTGAAAATTTGCAATGTTCTTTTTTGTAAAATTAAAGGGAGTTAGCAAAATCTAGACAACTTGGCAAAATCTTGGATGTTGTCAAAATCGAGGCAACTTGGCAAATCTAGGGCAGTTGGAAAATGGAGACGGCAAAATCTGGAGCAGTTGACAAAATTCGAAGCCACTTAGCAAACTACAGGTGAGTTGGCAAAATTCGGTAGTGACTTGGAAAAATCGTGGGGAATTGGTAAAATTCAGGTGAAATGTAAAAATTCCGATTTTTTTTCTGTAAAATTATTGCGAGTTGCAAAATCTAGGAAATTTGGCAAAATTCTGAGTGACTGCAAAAATCAGGTGAGATCTAAAAATTGGGATTTTTTTTTCTTTAAAATATGGCGAGTTGGCAAAATTGAGGAAACTTGGCAAAATCTAGGGGCAATTGGCAAAATTCGGTGTGACTTGGCAAAATCGTGGGGAGTTGGCAAAATTCGGAGTGAATTGGCAAAATCCTGGCGAGTTGGCAAAATTCAGGTGAAATGTAAAAATTGGAATCTTTTTTCTGTAAAATTGCGGCGTGTTGACAAAATCGAGGCAACTTCGCAAAATCTAGAAGCGTTGGCAAATCTTGGGGAGCTGGCAAAATTCAGAGTGACTTTGCAAAAATCAGGTGAGATGTAAAAATTGGGGATTTTTTTCTGTAAAATTGTGGTGAGTTGGCAAAATCGAGGAAACTTGGCAAAGTCTAAGGCAATTGGCAAAATTCGAATTCACTTGGTAGAATACTGGCGAGTTGTGAAAATTGGGATTGTTTTTGTGAAATTAAGGAGAGTGTACAAAATCGAGAAAACTTGGCAAAATTTTGGGGAGTTTTAAAAATTTGACTTGGCAAATTTAGGAGACATGTAAAAAACGGGATTGTTTTTGCGAAATTAAGGAGAGGTGATAAAATCGAGGCAACTTGAGAAAATCTAGGGGATTTGGCAAAATTTGAAACCACTTGCTAAAGTACAGGTGAGTTGTGAAAATTGGGATTGTTTTTGTGAAATTAAGGAGAGTTGAAAAAATCGAGAACTCTTGGCAAAATCTAGGAGAGTTGGCAAAATTCGAAGCCACTTGGTAAAATACAGGGGAGTTGTGAAAATTGTGCCTTTCTTGTGCAAATGAGGAAAGTTGATAAAATTCAAAGTTACTTGGGTTGTTTTACCTCTGAGCGGCACTTTCTTGCACACCATGGGCTAAATGGCCAGGTCACATGGACCCCGAAGGCTCAGAGAAGGTTGGGGGAGGGGACCCACTGGAACAGCTGTTGGGAGACAGATGGTAGCCTCCCGTCAAGGCCATCCAGCTTGTTCTTTAACGTGCACAGGGTATGGCTCTCCCGCACACGGGGCCCGGCTTAACGTCCCATCCGACGGACGGCGGCCTTTCCAAGCCCATCGGTGTTCCCTACTGACCGTGGGCAGGGCGGGGAATTTTGCGGAGATAAATCTCAACGCTGACCCAGCTGGGACTCGAACCTGGGTTGGGTTGGGTTGTTTTACCTCTGAGCGGCACTTTTTTGCACACCATGGGCTAAATGGCCAGGTCACATGGACCCCGAAGGCTCAGAGAAGGTTGGGGGAGGGGACCCACTGGAACAGCTGTTGGGAGACAGATGGTAGCCTCCCGTCAAGGCCATCCAGCGTGTTCTTTAACGTGCACAGGGTATGTCTCTCCCGCACACGGGGCCACGGCTTAACGTCCCATCCGACGGACGGCGGCCTTTCCAAGCCCATCGGTGTCCCCTACTGACCATGGGCAGGGCGGGGAATTTTGCGGAGATAAATCTCTAACGCTGACCCAGCTGGGACTCGAACCTGGGAACTACAGATTACGAGCCTGGCGCGCTACCGACTGAGCCACCCCCGCCCCCTCGAACCTGGGAACTCACAGATTACGAGCCTGGCGTGCTACCGACTGAGCCACCCCCGCCCCCAAAGTTACTTGGCAAATTCAGGGAAGATGTAAATATTGCGATTTTTTCTCTAAAATTACGGCGAGTTGGCAAAATCGAGGCAACTTGGCAATATCTAGGGTAGTTGGCAAAATTCAAATCTGCTTAGTAAAATATAGGCGAGTTGTGAAAATTGGGATTAGTTTTGTGAAATTAAAGAGAGTTGGCCAAATCGAGGAAACTTAGAAAAATCTAGGGCAATTGGCAAATTTCGAATACTCTTGGCAAAATTCGAATCCACTTGGTAAAATACGGGCGAGTAGTGATAATTGGGATTGGGTTTGTGAAATTAAGGAGAATTGACAAAAATAGAGAAAATTTGGCAAAATTTTGGGGAGTTTGAAAAATTTGCAGTGACTTGGCAAATTCAGGAGACATGTAAAAATTGAGATTGTTTTTGTGAAATTAAGGAGGTTGGCAAAATATTGGGGAGTTGGCAAAATTTGAATCCACTTGGTAAAATACAGGCGAGTTGTGAAAATTAGGATTAGTTTTGTGAAATGAAAGAGAGTTGGCCAAATGGAAACAACTTGGCAAAATCTTGGGGAGTTTGAAAATTTTGAAGTGACTTGTCAAATTTAGGAGAGATGTAAAAAATGGGATTGGTTTTGAGAAATTAAGGAGTTGGCCAAATCAAGGGGAGTTGGGAAAATTCACACTGACTTGCTACAATTCAGGCAAGATGTAAATATTGGAATTATTTCTGTGAAATTATGGCTAGTTGGCAAAATTGGACTGGGTTGGGTTGTTTTACCTCTGAGCGGCACTTTTTTGCACACCACTAAACCTCACCTGCCCTCCTTTTCAGAAAGCGGCCACCAATGGGTTTCGAAAAGCCGCCGTCCGTCTCATGGGGCAGAAAGCCGTGTGTCTGTCTGTGAGCAAGGACACAGCCTGAGCACCTTAAAGAACACAATAAATGACCTTGACGAGAAACTGCCATCCGCTTCCTGACAGCTGTATAGTGTGTCCCCTTCCCCCAATCTCTTCTGAACCTTTGGGATCCTTGTAACCTGGCCATTTATCTCATTATGAGTAAAAAAAAATGTGACGCTCAGAGGTAAAACAACCCAACCCATTACACGAACCTTTTTTTCTGAATATGAATCCAGAATGTCTCAAATTCTTTTGGAATTAGGCCGAAATTGTTGTGGACATTTTGAAATTTGAAGTTTGTAAATCCTCGTGTCCTTCTTTTGAAGTATAAAATTCTTGGCACTCACAGAGCAATTTTTACTTATGCAAATATTTGCAATTTTTTTTTAACGACGAGACTAAGAAAATTTTTGTTTTCACTTGCATAGCGTAAAAAGAAGATAATAACAGTCTCGGCTCTCGTGCCCAAGATGCTAGGTTTATGCTGTAGCCATGGTGATGATGACGGGAGGATATCCCCATTTATTTTTGGCTCACTCTCTCGATTGGGACGTTGAACTTCTCTGCAGGATTTCCCTACTGCTCCCACCTTCCCCTAAAAATAACTTCATCCTGGGGATCAGCATTAGAGTGCAACGCAACCGACCCATCGCTTGGCGCAGGTGGAGGGCGTGACCTTCATTTTGTTCTTGTGGCCCATGTCAGGACGCTGACTTCTCCAGACAACGACTCTTTATAATCAGCACCTTTCACTGTTAAACAGACTGTAACTACTGATTACATTTTGTTCAGCTAAGAATACAGCTTGGTGCATGAACTCAAACACCTTGTTGCTAATTTCTTAGGATCATACTTTTTCTCAAATAGACAAGCAACAGAATGTGAATAGACATTTATTAAGTCTATATTCAGAGTAGTTATATAACTTTTTATTTGTTTTTAACGTAATAAATCCGAGCAATGTGAATATAGATCTGCTCCTTGCAGTTTATATATATCTAGTCTCCCGAAAAGGGACGTACCCAGGGGGGGAGGGGACATACCCGAAAATCTGGTCGTCCTTATGTGAAATCTCAAATCTGTGTACTTTGAAAACCAAATCTCCTGTCTTTCTATAACTTTATTTTAGCCTCATATTATATGTCCGACACTAAAATTAGAATAAAAAAGAACTATAAAATCTTCTTCCATATAGAATTACAATTTAAATCTTCCCGTTCGGTGGGACTGGGGGGGAGGGGACAGTCCCATCAACCTTCTCTGAGCTTTCGGGGTCCTTGTGATCTGACCATTTAGCCCATTGTGTGCAAAAAGTGCCCTCAGAGGTAAAGCAATCAACCAATGCTCCCTGGGAATTAAAATAGCTTTTTAGTGTTAAAACACAAAAAACATTACACTCGAACTATATATATATATCTCTGTACTCAAAACGATATATAGGTGCATAAATTTGGGAAAAGTTTCTATATTATTCTCCAGTATCCTGCAGGAATTTATTTTTATATTTATTATCCTGTTCGGAGAAGAAATCAAATTACTTCGACTCAGTTTTTTTTTAAAATATACTACTGAAAAAAATTTATTTTTTACTTGGTCCTTATTTTTCTGCTCTGGTGTTCGACAAAAACAATAGCACTGAGAGTAGAAGATAATAAACACGTTTTCTCTTTCTTTTCAAAATAAGTTTATCTAGAGTGATTTTTAGTCTTCAATTTCAGTTATGGCTATTTTTAGTTTTCGTTAAAAGCACCGACTTATGCAGTAAACACCCAAACAAAGAAATTGTGTATGCAAGCTGTGTCATGAGAGCGACAATGGCTCCATCTTGATATTTTAACTAAGTTACTGGTTTCAAAATGATACCTTTCTAAATTGTGGGTCGGGGGTTGGCTCAGTCGGTAGCGCGTCAGGCTCGTAATCTATAGACCCCAGGTTCGAGACCCAACTCTTCAAGGGTTGAGTCTTATCTCCGCTAAACCCCCACCTTGCCCTCAATGAGAAACGGAAACAGATGGACTTGGAGAGATTATGCTGCATATGGGCTAAATGGCCAGGTCACAAGGACACCGAGAGTCAGAGAAGGTTACGGGAAAGGACCCACTGGGGCAGCTGTTGGGAGACAGATGGTAACCTCCCGTTAAGTCCTTCCCAGCGTGTTCTTCAACGTGCACAGGATATGGCTCTCCCACACACGGACCACGGATTAAAGTCCCATCCGACGGACGGCTTCTTTCCAGACCCATCGCTGCCCCCTACGAACCGAGGGCAGGAAGTTTTGCGGAGATAAATCTCAACGCTGGACCAGGCAGGACTCGAACCTGGGAACTGTAGATTATGAGCCTGGCGTGCTACAAACTGAGCCACCTTCGCCCCTGACTCCGCAAAATTCCCCGCCCTGCCCACGGTCAGTAGGGGACACCGATGGGCTTGGAAAGACCGCCGTCCGTCGGATAGGACGTTAAGCCGTGGCCCCGTGTGTGGGAGAGCCATACCCTGTGCACGTTAAAGAAGACACAGCTGGCACACAGCTGTTTGGGAGACAGATGGTAGCCTCCCGTCAAGGCTGGATGGCCTTGACGGGAGGCTACCATCTGTCTCCCAACAGCTGTTCCAGTGGGTCCCCTCCCCCAACCTTCTCTGAGCCTTCGGGGTCCTTGTGACCTGGCCATTTAGCCCATGGTGTGCAAAAAAGTGCCGCTCAGAGGTAAAAAAAACCCAGCCCAACTCGCCCCTGACTAAGAGATTTTAAGCATATATCTTGGTACTCGGTAATGTCAGTTCAAGATATCAGATTTGTATGTTGCATAGTGCATGAATGCTTTTCATTTGCCAATTGCTTTTTTTTTATCAACTCAGATAAACATCGTCATTAAAATGTTATCGCTTTGGTTTATGTAACTTCGATGCATTCCGTTTATAAAATCATTAACGATCTTATATGGTTGGAAAAAAATAAATAACACGACTACGAAATTATGAGGCTTTAATTAAAAACAAATAAAAAATCGAGAAATTTAATATTTTCCTGTGTTTTGTATTAAAGAAGTTATATTCTTTTTAAAACACCGTTTAAAGGTTAAGTATGCATCTCGCAGTATACCAGGAGATTTAAATGCAAGGATTATATTCACATTACATATTTAATACCTTATACAACGCGCCATCTGATTTTTTTTATCGGATGCTCTCTCCCTCCTCATTAATATTCGTAAGAGTTTTATTTTTTGGACTACGAGATCAATGTAAAGTATTTATGTTTATTTTGCACTTTCCTCCTAAGCTGAAGTATACAACAGAGGAAAGATTTAAAGGGAATCATTTAATTTGATAAATATTTATATCCAGGGTCGGATCTAGGGGGAGGGGGAGGTCAGGGGCCATGACCCCCGCCCTCTTTCAGAATAAGACTAAGGGTAAAAGACGCAAAAAATTATTAAACATATTTATATTTTATGCATTTTTCAAGAAATTTTTTATAAAATGGAGGGGAACTGTAAAGTACATTGAAAATCAAGTCTCTTGCCCCCATTTAGAAGTTTTCAGCTCGATTGTGTTTCTTGGCCCACCCCTTAATATTTTTCCAGAACCTTTTCTACGATTATCTAGAACATCCTATTACAAATATTATTTCGCTGTAAAAAAACGTTATTTTTATTTCGTCTCCTTGTTCAAAACTCACCAAATCATAAAGCACAGTTTTTAGAAATTTCGACTAGAAATATTTTGTACTGTTTAAATTATTTTAAATAATTGATTAATTGAGAATTTTTCGGAATATGATTTTTTTTAATATGCAAAATGACCTGGTGCGTTTGTGCAGATCAAAAAGGATGGTTATATGAACGAATTGGTATCGCTAACATAATAAGCAAAACAAACATAATTTTGCAAAAACTTATTTTTTGATAAAAAAATAAGTTTTTGCAAGATGCCAGTGCACCTGTACAAAACGTTTTGGTCAATTCTGCACAGGGGTGTGGGTGACTCAGTCAGTATCGCACCAGGTTCGTAATCCGTAGTTCCCAGGTTGGAATCCCACCTGGGCCAGCGTTGAGATTTATCTCCGCAAAATGGGGCAGGGTGCTCAGTCGGTATCGCGCCAGGCTCGTAATATGCAGTTCCCAGGTTCGAGTCCCAGCTGGGTCAGCGTTGAGATTTATCTCCGCAAAATCTCCCCGCCCTGCCCACGGTCAGTAGGGGGACTCCGATGGGCTTGGAAAGACCATCGTCCATCGGATGGAACGTTAAGCCGTGGCCCCGTGTGTGGGAGAGCCATACCCTGTGCACGTTAAAGAACATTCTGGATGGCCTTGACGGGACGCTACCATCTGTCTCCCAACAGCTGTTCCAGTGGGTTCCCTCTCCCAACCTTCTCTGATCCTCCGGAGTCCTTGTGACCTGGCCATTTAGCCCATGATGTGCAAAAAAGTGCGCTCAGAGGTAAAACAACCCAAATCTCCGCAAACCTCCATGCCTTCGACCAGTAGGGAACGGCGATGAATAACGATGAAAACGTCCCATCCGTTAGTCGGGTGAGACGTTAAGGCGTGGCCACGTGTGCACTTTGAAGAACACGCTGGATTTTCTTGACGAAAGACTTCAATCTGTCTTCTAAGAGCGGTTCAGTGGGTCTCCTCATTATATAAGCCCTCGGGATCTTTGTGACCTAGCCATTTAGCCCAGTGTGTACAAAAAAGTGCTGCTCAGAGGTAAAAGAACCGAATTCTACACAATCCATAATTTTCTAGGTTTGTTTCGTTTCGGAATTCGACAAAATATTATGTGAACTTCAGCCCCGAATATTTTTGTATTCGATCTTTTTGGATGACGGATGGGTTATTTTACCCCTGCGAGGAGATTTCCTGCACTCAATGACTAAATGGCCAGGTCACAAGCATCCCAAAGTCTCGGAGAAGGTTGGAGGAAGGGATGTAATGGATAATTTTTAGGACACAGATGGAAACCTCTCGTCAAGATCATCTAGGGCAGTGGTTTCAACCTTTTATGCTTCACGTACCCCTTGAAATGTATATGTAACTGGCGTATTCTTTATACAGATAGATAAAACTATAGTTATATTATAATAATTGTTATTTTTACTTTGTTATTGGATCTAGCGACCTTTGAGTTCTCATGGCGTACCCCACGTTAAGAATTTCTGATCTAGTGTCCCTGCCCACGGTCAGTAGGGGACACCGATGGGCTTGAAAAGGCTGCCGTCCGTCGGATGGGACGTTAAGCCGTGACCCCGTGTGCGGGAGAGCCATACCCTGTGCACGTTAAAGAACATGCCGGATGGCCTTGACGGGATTCTAGCATCTGTCTCCCAACAGCTGTTCCGTGGATCCCCTCCCCCAACTTTCTCTGAACTTTCGGGGTCCATGTGACCTGGCCATTTAGCCCATGGTGTGCAAAAAAGTGCCGCTCAGAGGTAAAACAACCCAACCTGATCTAGTGTTTTCTTTAAACGTGCACAGGGTATGACTCTCCTGTACATGGAGCAACGGGAGAAAAGGCTTAATGCCCCATCCGACGAACGGTGATCTAAGACCATCGGTATCTTCTCTGTTACCGAGGTCAGAACGAAGGTTATAGTGGATATAGATTTTTATAAATCTCGACGCTGATACAATTGGGACTCGAACTAGGGAACATATTTCGACCCTGGAATTCTAGCGACAAAGCCAAAATTTTCGCTACGAGATGAACATAAAGTATTTACCATTTATTCTGTATTTTCCATCTAAGCTGAAGTACAACAGAGGAAAGATTTAAATGATTTTTATTACTTAATATAAATTACCACTTGGTAAAATCCTCATACTAGTAAATATTTTAAATACTCTTTCTGGAATTTTGCTTCCTTAATTTATAAATGGGCATATTTCCCTAAAATATTGTTATTTAATAATCGAAATATTTCGTACAGTACGAAAATGGCTGAGTATATCAAGAGACTACCACAATTATTTAAGCGTAAAATTGCACAATTTTTTCTTTAAAAATTTAACACGGCCCAAATATCGTGATTCCATTCATGCTTCGAGAATGCACTTTGAGGTGCGCTTCGACAAAGCTTCTTATATCACACCAGACCTGGACAGTTCAGTAACAGAATAATAATATTATTTGGCAAAATTAGACTGGTCATTATTGTTTTTTTAAAAGATTGGCAATTAGTTTTCAAATATTCATATATATTTTAATATAGTAATAAAAAATAAAATATTCTATTTCACGTGGTCTTAAATAATCAGCTTGTTTTAGATCATTGAAACTTTTAATTAAAGACAATAGACATTGAAACTTTTAATTAAGACAATAAACTTGTGGGAGCAGAAAACTCCCACAAGTTTAAATGAATCCACACGAATATAAAGCTCATTGACAGTTTTTATAGGACTTCTATTCTGATGCAATTAAATGCGTTTTAATGCAATTACATTTCACAGTGAATTTTTTTCATATGTTGATTTGTATTCATGTTAAATTGTTTACATGTTTTCTTATTGAACTATCCATATGCATATTTTATCTGATTACTTGTGTATAAGTTTTATGAGTCTTATACTTATTGTGTTTTATTAAGTGTATTATGTGCTATATACGGTGAATAAAAAAGTGAGTGGCCCAAAACCATAGGGCCTACCTTTTCATTTTAACGTATAGGACAAAGAAGAATCCTAGCTTTTATGTCTTCTCCTACAAGGACATATGCTACTGAGACAGAAGCCACTACTAACATTACTGACTACTGCTTCAGTTAGATCACAGTCATAGTTTGCCTTGCTGGAACAGTCGCTAGCTCCCTAGGTTGGGTTGTTTTACCTCTGAGCGGCACTTTTTTGCACACCATGGGCTAAATAGCCAGGTCACATGGACCCCGAAGGCTCAGAGGTTGGGGGAGGGTACCCACTGGAATAGCTGTTGGGAGACTGATGGTAGCCTCTCGTCAAAGCCATCCAGTGTGTTCTTTAACGTGCACAGGGTATGGTTCTAACGCACACGGGGCCACGGCTTAATGTCCCATCCGACGGACGGTGGTCTTTCCAAGCCCATCGGTGTCCCCTACAGACCATGGGCAGGGCGAGGAATTTTGCGGAGATAAATCTCAACGCTGAACCAGCTGGGACTCGAACTTGGAAACTACAGATTACGAGCCTGGCGCGCTACCGACTGAGCCACCCCGCCCCTGCTAGCTCCCTAACCACTATGGCAATTAAACTTTATATCATGTCACCAGATACTTTTACACCATGAAGATAGGCGGGTCGGATTATTACTTTAAGATTCTATTTTCCACTTTTTCTTCGAAAACGAAAATAATATCTATGAGATATTTAAAATAATAATAATATAAGATGTCTATGCGTCTGTGCAGTCACAACTCATCAGGAAATGGTGATAGACGCTTCGAAATATGGCAGAGTATTTTTGGTTACGTCGGTAGTCAATTTCAAGACGAAATTCCAAAAGGAGGGCTTACTAGAAACAAAAATATTTACCATGCTATTCCTATGGGAAACGGTAATCACTGCCAAATTCATTATTGCCATTTTCTGAAATTTATGCATAACTAGCTGCCCATATCTCACTTTTATAGGGGCGGGGGTGGCTCAGTCGGTAGCGCGCCAGGCTCGTAATCTGTAGTTCCCAGGTTCGAGTCCCAGCTGGGTCAGCGTTGAGATTTATCTCCGCAAAATTCTCCGCCCTGACCACGGTCAGTAGGGGACACCGATGGGCTTGGAAAGGCCGCCGTCCGTCGGATGGGACGTTAAGCCGTGGCCCCGTGTGCGGGAGAGCCATACCCTGTGCACGTTAAAGAACACGCTGGATGGCCTTGACGGGAGGCTACCATCTGTCTCCCAACAGCTGTTCCAGTGGGTCCCCTCCCCCAACTTTCTCTGATCCTTCGGGGTCCATGTGACCTGGCCATTTAGCCCATGGTGTGCAAAAAAGTGCCGCTCAGAGGTAAAACAACCCAACTCACTTTTATTTTAAGATGCAATCTGTACATTCTGATTTTCACTCCACTACACATTAGTTTTGTGAGTACCACTTCCTGTCTCCCCCCCCCCCCACTCCCAAACCTTTAGTATATACACTGAAGAGCCAAAACGTTATGATCACCTGCCTAATATAATGTTGGCCTCTATGTGGCGCCAAAACAGCTCTTGCCGGGCGAAGCTCCGACGCTACAAGATTTCGAAAGGTGTCTTGTGTATCTGGTACCAAGACGGGGCGGGGGTGGCTCAGTCGGTAGCGCGCCAGGCTCGTAATCTGTAGTTCCCAGGTTCGAGTTCCAGCTGGGTCAGCGTTGAGATTTATCTCCGCAAAATTCCCCGCCCTGCCCACGGTCAGTAGGGGACACCGATGGGCTTGGAAAGGCCGCCGTCCGTCGGATGGGACGTTAAGCCGTGGCCCCGTGTGCGGGAGAGCCATATCCTGTGCACGTTAAAGAACACGCTGGATGGCCTTGACGGGAGGCTACCATCTGTCTCCCAACAGCTGTTCCAGTGGGTCCCCTCCCCCAACCTTCTCTGAGCCTTCGGGGTCCATGTGACCTGGCCATTTAGCCCATGGTGTGCAAAAAAGTGCCGCTCAGAGGTAAAACAACAACCCAACTGGTACCAAGACGTTACCAGCAGATTCTTTAACTTTTGTAAGTTACGTGGTTGAGCTGCCACAGATCGGATATGCTGTTCCAACACAAACCACAGATGCTCGATTGGACTGATGTGTGGGGAATTTGGAGGCAAGGGCAATACCTGGAAATCTTCCTCATTTTCTGCGAACCATTCTCAAACAATCCAGGAAATGTGGCATGGCACATTATTCTGCTGAAAGAAGGCAATACTAGTGGGGAATACCTTTCCATGAAGGGATGTAACTGGTCTTCAATGATGTTTAGGTAGGTGGTAGATGTCATAATTTCCTGCACATGAATGACTGGACCCAGGATTTCCCAGCAGAACATTGCCCAAAGCATTGTACTTCCTCCACCGGCTTGTTTTCATCCCATAGTACATCCTGGTGCCAACACTTCCCCAGGTAAACGACACACACATGCTCGGTCATTCACATGGTGCAACAGGAAACGAGATTCATCGGAGCAGACGACTTTCTTCCAATCGTTCAAGGTCCAGTTTTGATGCTCGCATGCCCGTTGTAGGTGCTTTCAACAGTGACCCGAGGCTAGCATGGGCACTTGGAGCGACCTGTGTCTAAACAGCCCCATTTTCAGCAGGGTTCGATGTACTGTGTGTTGTGGCACATTACTCCCGTCACCAGCATTCAAATTACGGCAAGTTGCACCATAGTATCTCTTCTATTGGCTCATACCATAAGGGATAGCCTTCGCTCACCTCTAGCATCCGCAAAAATTCCCCGCCCTGCCCACGGTCAGTAGGGGACACCGATGGGCTTGGAAAGGCCGCCGCCCGTCGGATGGGACGTTAAGCCGTGGTCCCGTGTGCGGGAGAGCCATACCCTGTGCACGTTACAGAACACGCTGGATGGCCTTGACGGGAGGCTACCATCTGTCTTCCAACAGCTGTTCCAGTGGGTCCCCTCCCCCAACCTTCTCTGAGCCTTCGGGGTCCATGTGACCTGGCCATTTAGCCCATTGTGTGCAAAAAAAGTGCCGCTCAGAGGTAAAACAACCCAAACAAACAACCTCTAGCATCGATGAGCCGTGATTGGCCCACACCTTGCAATGGTTCGTGTTTTTTCCCTCCTCGGAACACTTTATGAAGGTACTAACCGTAGCTGACCGTGAACATCACACAAGTCGTCTTGGAAGTGCTCTGATCCAGTCGTTTGGCCAATACAACTTGACTTTTCTCAAACTCGCTTAAGTCCGCTGCCTTTCCCATCTGAAAACAAGAATAACACTGATTAACAGAGCTCAGTATCAAGTGTTATTTATACTGTTTCATGACCATCACACGTGCCATCGTTTACCTGCAGTTGCTTCGATTTGCATAAAGCCGCGCTGCTAATAGTGTTTTGGCTCTTCGGTGTATCTTGGTGTTGTAGTAAGGAAAAACGATTAAATGGAGTGTTGCAGAACTGCAGGAATGTTCGTAATTAATACCATACTAGTCCTAATAGACAGCATTACAGAGAGCTTAATAAATGTGTAAAGGATCAGTTAGCTGGTGCTAAGAATCTTAGGCTTGATGGCTTGGCTGACAAAGCTGAGGAAGCAGTTAGACAGCACAACAGTAGAGAGCTGTATCAGAGAGTTAATGTTTGGTGTGGTAGAAAACGGACAGGTATACAAGGATTGAAGGATAAACAAGGTAAGGTTATAGAAGGTGAGGATTCTGTCATGGCTAGGTAGGCTGAGCATTTCAGTGATGTTCTAAACAATGTGGGTAGTTCTACTCCCATTGTTTGCAATGATGATTGATGCATTGGTGGCTTTAATGTTGGCCCTATAATACAATCTGAAGTTAGTTTGGCTATTTCTAAACTTAAACTTCATAAATCCCCAGGGGTAGATAAAATTACTACAGAAATGCGTAGAGCTGGGAATGTTTCGATTACAAAATGACTGAAATTTTGAATATCTTTTATGATAAAGGCATTATTCCTGTTATTATCCCTATTTTCAAAAAAGTTGATCGCAATTCTTCTGATAACTATACGGGTATCAGTCTACTTTCCGTCCTAGGTAAAGTTCTTTGCATGATTGTGCTTAATAGAATTAAGAATCTGGTTGACAGGCAATTGCGTGATGAGCAATGTGGATTCAGAAGTGGTAGGGGATGTGTAGATCAGATTTTTGCACTTAAGCAGATTCTTGAGAAATGTTTAAAGTTTCAGAAACCTTTGGTTGCTAGCTTTGTTGATTTCAAAAAGACTTTTCACTCCGTTGATCGTCATAATTTGTGGTTGATTGTGCGATCGTATGGCATACCAGACAAGTTTGTTAACATAATGAAAGCTCTCTTTAATAACACTGAATCGTGTCTGAGAGTTGGTAAGGCATTAGCAATTGGTTTAGCATTTCTTCTGGTGTTCGACAAGGATGCATTTTGTCTCCTTTTCTCTTTAGCTATTGATTATGTTATGAGAAATTCACTGCAAAGCAAAGATTTTGGCCTTAAATGGTCTAGAAATATGAAAATTTCTGATTTAGATTATTCTGATGATTTAGCCCTTTTCACAAATGCTGTTGATGAGAGGAATTCTTTAATTCGAGTTGCTGATGAGACTGATAGTAGAGTAGGTTTGGTTATAAATAAGAGAGAAAACTAAAGTAATGAAAATTGGTCAGGCAGGCTGTGGTTCAGTTAATCTGAATGGTTGCACACTTGAGCAGATGTCTCAGTTTAATTATCTTGAAAGCTATATAACAGATTTGATTATAGAGCTATATAACAGATTTGATTGAGAGCTATATAACAGATTGATGTGCGGCATGAGATTAACAGACGAATAGGAATTGCTGCCGGGACTTTTAAGAATCTATGGAGAGTGCGGAGAAATAGGCATATACACCTAAAGACTAAAATTAGACTGTATAATAGTTTGGTTCTTTCTAGGGTTAGTTATGGTAATGAAACTTGGACACTTTGTAAACAAGATAAAGGAAACTAGATGCTTTTGATTCCAAATGCTTACGCAGTATCTTGGGCATTAGGTGGTTCAACTTTGTAACTAATGATGAGGTTAGGCAAAGGAGTTTGCAACCTCCTTTAAGCAGCATATTGTGCAGAGAGAGACTCCGTTGGTTTGGCCATGTTGCCCGTATGAATAATTATAGATTGGCGAATAGGGTTATGAACAGTGTGCCTAAAGGCCTCAGAAAGAAGGGGAGACCTAGGATGCTGTGGGCAGACAATGTCAAACAGGACCTTGTTAGAATTGGTGTGCAGTGGCCAGATGCAGTAGATGTAGCTCAGGATAGACTTGCTTGGAGAACTAAATTGCACGGTCTGGTTGGACCTCCGTAGCCCATGGCTGCTTGAGGATGATGATGATGCTAAATCCGAAATATAAAATCCCGCTAAAACTTGAGAAAATAGCAACAAAGGATTTGGCAGCAATTACCTTACGAATAGCATGGTAAATATTTTTGCTTCTATCAAGCTCTCCCTCCTCCTCCTCCTCTCCCCCCCCCCCCACAGTTTTGGAATTTTGAATTGAAACTGGCCACTGGAACGTGAACGACAACCAAAAACACTCTGTGATATTTTGAAGTCGCTACAACGATTACCCTAAGAGTTGAGGTTTCTACAGACGCACACAGACATCTTTTTTTATTAATATAGATAATCTTCCTTCTTCCTATTCCATTCACTTCATTCGTCATCTTTTCATATTATGTAGCACATTGAAAAAATTCGGGAAAATATGTAATTTCTTTCTCAGCGAAAGGCAAGGGTGGTTCCAGGAATCTCATTTTTGGGGAGACAGGTTTAGTGAGCACCTCTCAAAAACTAAACTCAGTGGAACTGAGCAATCGGGATCTGTTTTTTTTCTCTCTTACCCCTTGGAGGGGGGGGGAGGAACGGAGACGATCGTCCACACTCCTTTCTTATCACCGCTGGCTAAAAGTATGACGTAAAAGATATAAATGTAGTGTTGTTTTTTCCGTGATTATTGTGAGTTGAGTTGTTCAGCGATCTTCCGTGGGTTGGCCAATCATTTAACGGGATTTCATCTTTGCGAGTTGGCAACACTGCATTTAATTGTTTTTTCCCTCACAGGGTTCTATACATACTAGAAGCAGAACCCGTATATCTGCACCATTAGATGCCATGTACCGATTAGGAGGTCAGAGACGAATATGCGAGATAAATGCCATAATGGCAGTTCAAGTATATGCATCTGTTTAGTGTCCTACACATGCTGTAAAGTAAAATTCCCCAAATATATCGATGTAATTACTATGTAGGTGCTATACAATGCAGAAATATTTTATACTTTAGAAAAATTTTTTACCGCTTGTTCCAACACTCTATTTATCGACAATTAGTACCAATGAAGTCATCAGTCTCCTGCATTTGGAAACACTCTATTGTACACTTGAATACTCCAGAAACAAATAATACCAAAGAAAACTTCATCTCACAATCATTTCTATGCATGCTTTTAACCAGTAATGTATAAATAAATTAAAAACTTCCATCATAACCGATATAGGCTGGAAATCTAAAATGAAATCCTAATAAATCAAGAAATTAATGTACGCATGCGTCTCTAAGAAAAATTGCCGGGATGGACATAGACCTCACTTAGTTCTAGCCCCGTTGGAATAAAGAGAAAACCTCGGGAGGGGAATGATCCCACGAAAACTGTCCGTAATTCTGGGGGGCTGCCGTTGCCTACCTTGGAAATGGAGTAGTACGTTGTGAAGTAGTACACGTGGAGAGCTGTGAATAAAGTTAGCAAGGCACATACGTTTGGCCCAAACTTTTGGCGGGATTTAATTCTGACTGCAGTAGTAGGGTGGAAACCTGTGAATGAACTTATCGATGAGAAGAGTGATAAATGCGTTCCGTGCCAAACTTTTGGCGTGAGTGTTCCGTGGCCAAATGGTTTCTGATCAAAGATCCCAGTGTAAGGCATGGATGTTTGTGTTATTTTTCTGCTGAGGTCCGGCCATCCTCACAGAACTTCTACTATGTCGTGTAAACTGGCAGGTTCATGTCAGACCTCTGTGGCAAGCAGCTGCTTGAAGGGATATTTATTTAACGAATATAAGTAACAATTCTTGTTGAAAGAAGTGTATTAAAAAGGAAAACGTGTTTATTGTGTTAAAAATAACGTGAAAATATTGTTGCGGATCACAAAAATGGATAGCCACTGAGCGTGAGTATTAAAAACTATATTTCAAAACCAAATTAAATACAAGGCAAATTGTTACAAAGGAAATATGGATGAAGTATCTTATTAACAAATCAACTATTAACATGCACAAGTCATCAATCTTCCTGCATGAGCACACATCAGCTCTGTGTATTTTACTAAATACTACCTTTTACTTGATTTACCAGGTCACCCGAAGATCTTCACTCGTAAACCAATTCTCGTCCTGTGCTAATAACTTTTCACACACTAGCCGAACAAAAAGACAGTCCGTGTAGACATTCGAAGTTAGCCATAAAAGTTCCCACTTTTATACTTCCGCGTATACACAACACATCAAGTTACTTCTTGATACTTAACGATAAAAGATCCCACTTTTATCCTTCCGCGTATACACAACACATCAAGTTACTTCTTGATACTTAACGATAAAAGATCCCACTTTTATCCTTCCGCGTATACACAACACATCAAGTTACTTCTTGATACTTAACGATAAAAGATCCCACTTTTATCCTTCCGCGTATACACAACACATCAAGTTACTTCTTGATACTTAACGCGCACTGTCTCAGAACAGCTCACCGTCCATTTTCGAACTCACCGACCGTTACAACACAACGACCGTTAACGCTCCACTCTTCTTCTCCAAATTCTCCCAAAGTTCTTATTCGTTGGCTGAAACTTTGCTTTCGGTTGCCAGATTCTTCTGTCGTAACAATATATATATTAGAACAGGGTCGAGTACCAGCTGGGTCAGCGTTGAGATTTATCTCCGCAAAATTTCCCCGCCCTGCCCACGTGTAGTGGACACCGATGGGCTTGGAAAGGCCGCCGTCCGTCGGATGGGACGTTAAGCCGTGGCCCCGTGTGCGGGAGAGTCATACCCTGTGCACGTTAAAGAACACGCTGGATGGCCTTGACGGGAGGCTCCCATCTGTCTCCCAACAGCTGTTCCAGTGAGTCCCCTCCCCCAACCTTCTCTGAGCCTTCGGGGTCCATGTGACCTGGCCATTTAGCCCATGGTGTGCAAAAAAGTGCCGCTCAGAGGTAAAACAACCCAACCCAACGCATTATAACTTTGTAGTATATAAGCAGGAAAAATTCATGATTAACTTCATTCCTGATTCATGCTTTGAACTAATTACTCCCACCAATCCCAAAAATATACACGTATGCAAATATATTTCCACCCCCACCCCCATAGTTACCGCCTTTGGAAAGATGGAAAACTGGAGTGTAGTTCTCTTGCTCTTGGGACTATGTCTTAACTGCAATAAAATAACTACTAATTTGGTATAAATTACTACACTTATTTCTAAGACATTTCAGATGTTACAAATGATTGAAATAAAAACAATCCTGGATGTAGCTAGGGAGGGGCTATATTCTTCACACATATAACATTAAAAATGGATTAATATTTACGTATTCCCTCTACAAATATGTAAATGAGCTTTAAACCCCAAAACTCCTCACCCCTTCAAAAATTTTTTTCTAGGGGCCCATACAAGACCTATCACATGAATTGTTTTAATTTTTCATAAGTTTAACACGTCTTAAACATTTTTAATTCTTTCCAACGATTTGCTTACATTTTCTTATGAATTTAATAAAATTAATTTTTGCAAGTTTTGAGAATATTAATTTTGAATTTGTTTGCAGGTGAAGAAGTATTGGAAATCAAGAACACTTTATACGATTTAAATTATGATAATTCAAGTCCTCGAGAGTTTTAAAAGAGTTATGTTTTGAAAGCTTAGAAGATGGGTTTCTGATAAAAGAGTATCATCAGTATGTGCTCTTCCCGTCAAATCCTGGAATAGAGATTTAATTCGTTCTGTATACGTGAGACTAGAGGTGATTTGTTGTCACCTCCAGCTTTGGTGCAGCAGTTACAATGTCTGGATCTCCGAGGAGCTCTACGGGCAATGTACGCTCAGATATGGACATAGCATATCCAGAGCCACTCTCAAGACTCCACCGCTTGTCAGTCATTTCTGAATACCCTAAAAGTCAGAAAACTCAGAAAAAGAATCTTCGTAACCGTCGAGGAAACAGGTATCGCACCCAACCTGTCACTTTTGACGAAATCAAGGAAGTTGATGAAGAAGCCTTTGAAGAAAGCCCTCTGACCGAAGACGACAATCCGATTGCTGGTGCTATGTCGCAGACCGAACTTCGAATGGACTTTTACAGGTTCTCCAAAGCACTAGGAAAAGCAGTCAACAAGAAATTTGACCCATCAAAACTACAGCAAGACATTAGTGACAGCACAGACACAGATGGATCAGCCGATGGTCAGCAACCTGGCGCACATTCGCAGAATCCATCAAGAGATCCAGCTCCTTGGATCAATAAAACACGACAAGGCTCCATCTGATATCCGTAGAGTTATTTGTATCACTGTAATCTCCAGAACAGTAGAGCTGGCGAAAAACCTCGTCAGCAAATTTGAAGTTCCTGACGTCGAATTATTATTCCATTAGATATGTTTCCTTTGATATCGAATGGCTGAAGTTTAGAAAATTTGATTTTGTGCAGCGGGACTGAATATTTTTGCTAGAATAGAATGTTGTTGTTTTCTAAAAGAGTTTACATTTATTGCCGTAAGAATTCGTCACCTAGCATCTAAATATTTAACAGAACTCACAAAATTGCATAAATATCTTACAGCAGTCTTGATAATTTTGGGACATTCTCTTTATTTTTGCTCTTCAAAGAGCATATTAACAAAGCCTTTCAAAGGGATGGCAGGTAATCATGAGGTCCATTCGGCTCGGACCTCAAGCTCAATGAGAGTCTCGAATTTTGACACTTGTTGATTTTTTTCTTATTAGATGAAGCGTTTAAGAACGTGATTTAGTAAAAGATATAATGTTTTAATTGACGAGCCTCGGAGGCATGGATGTTACTTTTCTAGAGTTTTCTTTCTGCTGAGGTCTCTATGATGACTCTCTTTTCACCACTCTTTTCTACGAGTTAGTACACTAACAAAATCCTGTTGTACTTCTATCGCTCCTTCCAACGGCAAGCAGCTTGAGAGGTAAATATTTTTACAAGGATTTTGTAAAATACGAATTAAAAGCATTCGTAAATACACTGCTCACAAAAATTAGGGGATATTTCAAAATGAATATGAAGCGATAAAAAAAAGAATCATTTGATTTCATCATCTTATTAATTTCATTTTATTAAACAAGAACATCAGAAAAGCAAACGACAAGCCAAAGAAAGTTGTTCGATTATGCAAATGAGATGCAAACTCAATTGTCGTGATTGAGTAGCAAGTGACATATTGGTGGGGGTGAACAGAAGCATGTCAAACTGGACGAGAGTGCCACACATTGACTGTTCAGTAGGGTGTATGGTCACCCAAGACTGCCAAAACACACTGACAGCGATGGGGCATGGACAGGATCAGAATGTCCAGCAGTTCTTGTGGGATCCTCTGCCACTCTTGCTCCAGGACAACTTCCAGCTCAAGAAGTGTTGTGGGAGGCATGGGACGGTTTGCCAGATGTCTTCCCAGTGCATCCCAAGCATGTTCAATGGGATTCAGGTCTGGAGAAGGTGAAGGCCAGTCCATGCGTTCGATTTCTGCCTCCTGAAGCATGTTGTTGACGAGATACGCACGGTGGGGCCTTGCATTATCGTCCATGAGAAGAAAGTTGTTTCCAACTGCTCCAGCATAGGGTACCACTATAGGATGCAGGACCTCATCTCGATATTTGACAGCAGTCAGCGATCCGTTTCTGATGAGGTGGAGGTCGGTACGACCACCAATGCTGATGCCAGACCACACCATGATTCCACCACTACCGAAGGAGTCCCTTTCTCGCATGAAACGTGGATTCTCCCGTGTTCCTCGTTCACGCCAGATCAGGCCACGATGATTGTCAGGCTGCAGACTGAACCGTGACTCATCAGAGAAGAGGACAGTTGACCACTCATCACGGGTCCAATGACGATGCTCATCATCCCACCTTCTACGGGTTCTACGGTGTTCAGCAGATAACAGAATGCATACCATTGGTCGCCGGGCATGCAGTCCAACACGATGAAGCCGATTTCGTATGGTCGGTGCATTATCCGTCGTGTAGAGGCAGCAAGAAACTTTCCCCGCAGCTCTGTTGAATTGCTGCGCCTGTTCCTTCTTGCCAATAAGGTCAAGCAGTGGTCATCTCTTGCTGTTGTGGCAGATGGGCGACCCTGTCCTCGCCTTCTTCGTACTGTGTCAGTCTCGTGAAAGCGATTCCACAGTCTGCTAATCACGCTTTTGGATGTTCCAAGTGCCGTTGCCACTGTCGTCTGTGTTTAACCAGCTTCAAGACGTCCTATGGCTCTCCAGGCTTTGCATTCGGGCAAATCGTGTTGCAGGGGCATTGCAAGGGCTGAGAAATTGCAGGATGTGCACTTTCAAAATCAGGGAACGTGCAGATACTCTAGTGCTTTCAGTCTTTTGTATAGTGCATTTTCAGCAATGAAATAAAAGTTGGTTTTGCATCTCATTTGCATAATCGAACAACTTTCTTTGACTTGTCGTTTGCTTTTCTGATGTTCTTGTTTAATAAAAAAAATTAAATGTTTCTTTTTTTTATCGCTTCATATTCATTTTGAAATATCCCCTAATTTTTGTGAGCAGTGTAATAATGACAATTGATTTTTTATTTTGACTAGTGGCCTCAACAGTCGAAAGTGGCCCGGTCTTTTCTGGACTTGTGAGGAGCCCTGAGTATTAGGAACTTTTGTTACCCTATTCTGAAAACGTTTCACCACTGCATTATGGTTATTTAGACCCAAACAAGGATATACCAAACATAAAAAATAAACTGCTGAAAAAATAAATCCTTTTTAGTAATCGTAACAATTTGACATTCCTTTATGGATAAAAAAAATTCATTCGATCATTTTGAATTAGTTTAAGAAATTTTTAAAGCTATTTTTTGACACGTATAAGACTAAAGGATTAATGGCCCAAAACAAATCCTTTTTACCAGAGAAATCCGGTGCAGAATTTTGTTTACATAAACGATCTTATTAAACAACCAGATTTAAAAAATTGAATCTTCGTTCAATTTTTTTTCGTTTAATAAAAGCAAAACAAACTGTCGTAATAACACAATATAATAAATTATTATATATTTATGTTCATATAAATGTGGCAAATGTGTTCAGATACTCGCTGTAATGATTGCGCATGAAATGTGTAAGCATTTGTACAGATATTTGCTAGTAAAACTATATAAAAAATGTTGTTGCTAAAAGAGTTCTTTATAGTCTGTATTTCAACTGCATATTTTATCAAATAAATATTTAAAAGTTTTAGAATATTTTTAACCCTTTGAAGCCAAGCAATACAGATTTTTCAAACAGCTTGTTTTTGCTTCACAGCACGAGATTTATAAGTAGAACTTTTGGATACTGTGTAACCAAACTTATTGTAATAAACTGACAATTAATTACATTTAGATGTTTTTTAGTTGGTTTACATCCGAAAAAAGCATTAAGCCAAGCATGTCGACAGTAATTTTCAATTTTTCTAAAAAAAAATGGAGATTAATATGGCTGCCACCACATTTTTCTTCAATCTTTGATCTCGAAAAATTCGCAAACACGTAAAATGCATAATCTATGCTTTCGCCCAAAGTGCGTTAAAAGGTCGTCCATAAGTTGCATAACATGTGGGAGGGACTTGGAGCTCAGACGTGGAAGGAAGCGGGCGGGTTTTTGCATAGCTCCAAAAAGTGAACTTTAGTTAGTTAAGCGTTTACTTAAATTGCCTAATAACCTTGGGCGAGATCGGGTATCCAACCCCGGTGGATCCCTTGGTCGGCAGGTTAGGATCAGAGGTCCTGTATAGTTAGTCTAACATCCTTCTTTAAAAACTGGACCATTTTGTAAAAGGGACCTTGGCCCCTTTATCATTTGGTCCACGAGAAAAAGTTTTTTTTTGTGTGCGTCAAAAGTAGGGACCAGTACAGTGAAGTGCTAGCGACCCTACATGTTGGCGATAGGCTTAGGCCGCCTAAAAGTGAAGGAGGTGGTTGAAGTTTCGTGCCAAGGAAGTGCTGCATCGTAGTTTTGTGGCAAGGGGGTGGGGAGGGGAGAGGTTTGGAGTAAAATTCTTCTGGGAGTGAAAATTGTAGCGTGTGTGATCACTCCCAGAAGAATTTTAATTGTAGCGTGAAAATTGTAGCGTGTGTGGCCCATGTTGGCCGGAAGTTGGTAAGAAGGGTGCAAGGTAAATATTCAAAATCGCCCCGAATCTCTTACAATTAAGGATGGCCTAAAATGGTCGGCAGATCTTGAAATTTCTGATTTAGAATATGCTGATGATTTAGCTCTTTTGGCAAATGATGTTCATGAGATGAACTCTTTCATTCGAGCTGTTGATGAGACTGGTAGTATAGTAAGTTTGGTTATAAACAGAGATAGAACTAAAGTGATGAAAATTGGTCAGGCAGATGGTTTGCCACCACTAGTAATCATTTTTGAAAAAGGGTACTTTGGGAGTTGTAGTTTATTGTTACAGAGTATAATTATGTATATATATTTTTTGAAAACATCAATACAATTGCACTAGGGAAATAAGGTGGTGCAACAATGTGTCCAAAATGCTTCTTTTTTGTCCCTGTATTGTATCTTTTTTGTCCCTTTGGATCTTTTTGGCATCTGGATCTTTTGGTGTCCAATGGATCTTTTGAGTAGGAGGTGTCTGCAGGGAGTGTATAGTTAGAAGCTGGCCATCTCGGTGATTCACTGCCATTGGTTGATTGAGTCACGTGGTTTATGGGCGCCATGTTTTGTCGTTCCATGAGACGAAAGCCTATGTGTTAGTGTGTGTACCAAGTTAAAACTTCTCAGTTGTTATAGTTTTATACATTTCTACCACTTGTTTTTGTCTATAAAAGCTGTCATATTTTATGAATGCCTCACTGCGCTGCATTTGGGTGCAAAAATTTCACTCAAAGAAATAAATTAATGAATATTTTTCCCCAGAAACTCCATCAGAAGACGCAAACGGCTGCAAAAGCGAAATGAGCTAACTGAAAACTAACAAATAATTTTTTTAATGTTCGTTTGAAAAATGAGCTAATATTTTCATTTTGTCGTCTATGCCAGTACTTGTTCGTCTGTCTGTCCGTCTCTCTGTTAACTGCTGTCTGTCCGTCGCTCTGTTAACTGCTGTCTGTCCATCTGTTTTTCCACCTGTCGTCAATAAATAATCGCTTTTTACTTTTAGAGATAAATGAAAAATTCTTTTTGTGTTCGATAAGTGTCGAACAAATATCACGATTCGCAATTTTGAAAATGTTAAATAGGTTTAATAGCGCCTCTAGCGTTGGAAAAAGATGGAAAATGCTAAAATTTTAAACGAATATTTCAAACTATTTACACTGGTAATCTGAAATTTTGGTAGTAGAGTGTTATGGTTAGAAGGTTTACAATGGCAACAAGGCTTTGCCGTCTTAGCCAAAAGGAGGTGGAAAAATTAAATTTATTAAGAGATAAACGAAACAATATATATATATTTTTGCTTTACAGGCACTAGCAA
Source organism: Ryuthela nishihirai (assembly GCA_038380435.1). Classification (NCBI taxonomy): domain Eukaryota; kingdom Metazoa; phylum Arthropoda; class Arachnida; order Araneae; family Heptathelidae; genus Ryuthela; species Ryuthela nishihirai. The sequence continues at coordinate 7,257,712 of JAWZYU010000004.1, forward strand.
AATATTAATGATTTTAAACAATATTCTATAATCTCAGCGTTACCTGTAGCGTCTATACATCAATAAACGTTTTTGTTGAAAATATTTCGCCGACATACGGGATTCGAACCCGCATCTCTCCGGAAACATCCCACAGTATTCTAACCTGTTGAACTAATGCCGTCTGTCTTTTTCCACTAATAATGACTCTCACTCTTCCCGTGAATCGTTATGGCACTACCTATGAATCTCGGGTGGCAACTATTTCTTTTTTAGTGCTCTGAGTAAGATGGAAATAAAAAATGGAAGTCACATCACGCTATTTAGCGTTTTTAATGATTCAAACACTATTTGATAATCTCAGCGTTACCTGTTGACGTTTAAACCGTATATAAATCAATAAATGGTTTTTGTGAAAAAAGCCAGCATTAGTTCAACAGGTTAGAATACTCTGGCATGTTGCTGGAGAGATGCGTGTTCGAATCTCATATTTGTTAGAAACTTAAATTTTTGTTCATAGAGTATAATGATCAAGTGGTTTACATTAATAGTAATGATTTGTCCCGTTGGTAAAATGCAACTTTTATGCTTTAAGAGATAAATGAAAAACTTTTTTGGCACATTACAGGTACTAATAAAATATTAATAATTTATTTTTTCATTTATACAGTAGTTCGAATTTCCACTGTCATAGGGTACTGAAAGTGTAAAATAACTAGAAGAATGCATATCGCCTCTGACGCATATGGAAATTTCATTTTCAAAGACAATGAAGTTCTTCCTTTGCCTATTTTTTTACTTCTTAGAAATTTTAATTATGGATGTTCGTGTTGTTTTTCTGCCGAGGCCCCGCAATCCTCATGGACATTCTACTAAGGCGTATAAACTCACAGACTCCTGTCAGACCTCTGTACAAGCAGCTGCTTGAGGGGTTGTTCATTTTTTAATGTATGATGGGGGAAATGCACCTAGTAGTATTTATTAGTAATTATAAAACATAAAAAATATTTGTCTTCTAGTTCATAAATGTAAAAAGTTGCTTTTCTCTCATTTCTATAAAAATAGTGGGCAGATCATTGATGTCAGTGGAATTTCTACCATAAACAGATCACATGAAACATTCGTTAAAAGTTTTGCGGTTTCGATATTTAGTAATCTCTAATGATATAAATTAAAACTACCTTTGAAAATGGGAATTACATTTCATTAGTAACCAACTAAAAAAGAGATTTACAATTATCACTTAAAACAAAACCGTTCCGTTTCTTACCTACCTTGGGCTTAGGGTCAACTCACTGTTGTCAATGGAATTTTCAAGACTGTCATATTCGACGGCCAAAATTTCAAATTTTTAACATGACTACATCGTTTGCAATATTCGTTTTAAATTTGGAGATTTTTCGATTTTTTTTCCACCGTTAGAGGCGCAATTATAGCTTTTGGGAAATTCACAAAATGCAAATTGTAATATTTCATCAATATCTGTAAAACCCAAAAGGAATTTTTAATTTATCTCTAAAAACATACTTTTCTGCTAAAACAAAAAAAAGAGTTGCATTTACCTCCCCTCTGGGTCTAAAGGGTCAAGTGATTGTTGCCAATGGTAACTTCGTAACCTTCACATTCCAACACCAAAATTTCAAACTTTTAACATAATTACATCGTTTGGAATATTCGTTTGATACTTTGGAATTTTCAAATTTTCCACCGTTAGAGGGCGCAATTATAACTTTTGGGAGATTCGAAAAATGCAAATCGTAATATATCATTAATACCTATCTAACACAAAAGGTATTTTTTATTTATCTGTATAAACAAAAAAGTTCGATGTCTACAGACGGACAGACAACAAAGCGAAATTATATCTGCTTTTTTTTTAAAAAAAAAAGCCCTAAAATTTACTTTTCCTTTTTTAGCCGTTTTCTAAAGTGCTTCCAATCATGAACAGTGGAATCTGTATCAAATATTACCCTACCCTTTTCCGGAATTCATAAGTACCTTGCAATACCATTCAGCTATGCACGCTAAACAATCCGAGAGACGACAAAACATGGCGTCCAATTTTGAGATGGCCAACCTCTACCTATACAGGGTCTCTAGTTAGGACTAGTTTAGCCTAATTATTTACCTAACCATTAGTTTATATGTGTAGGATTGTAGAGATTTCAAGCTGAAATCTCTACTTATTTCTGAATTGCAGTCTTTTGACTGCTAATTTACTGTTCTTTTTTTATCTCTGTGTGGGATAAATTGTTATTCGATTTTAACTGACAAATATTTAATTTGTCAGTTTTTACTTCCGTTAAACTTCCGTTGAAGTTTTGGTTTAAAAAAAAAATTGTTACTCTTAGGATTGTGCAATACGCGTTCGATTCTAACGTTCAATCTTTAACTCAGTTTTGCTATTTATAACTTTATTCGCTTGACTTGGGGAATTATTTTACATGTTTCAATGTGAAATTTAAACTGTATTGTAACTATATTGTTACAAGTGCAAGTTTACCTTTTATTTATATTAAATCCTGAAATTTGAAAAATAGCAAATTTCTTATTATTTAACATGATGTCACAAAACGAAGGAACTGCTATATCTGTTACCACTGACAGGAAGAATATTATAAATATCGAATATTATAAATTATCAAATATTATAAATTATGTGCCATGTATATAAATATAATACTCATTATATCATTTTTTATAGTATTTGGTAAGAAGATATATTACTTATCATTGAAATTTCTACAGTAATTTCGATCACATTTTTCCTTTCTCTTGGTATGAAATTAAAAAGTGTTATAACTTATTTTAGAAAATTAAAAAGTATATCACACATAACTATATATCCTAGCGTGAGGTGTATCCGGACTTGGTAGTAAGCCTCTATTTGTTCTTACTCTATGGTCAATAAGATAAATATTCAGTTGCACTAGTAAAACATATATACTCTTCTTTAATACTATTATAGAATAATATGAATAGAGTTATATTTACTAGTGACGGCATAAAATTGCTGAATGTAAACACATTTCATGGTTTTGTGCTTAGTTATCGCTATTTTAACCGAATCATATCACTTTCTCTCCTTATGTAACATCATGCAAAGCTTTGCTGAAACTTCCCCCACTATATAACACTTTTGGTAACAGCATGAAAAATTTGAAGCATTGAAATTAATTTAGCTAATGAGCGAGTGTTACGAAAGTAGTAGTAGTTAATTATGAGCGATATAATAAATTAACTAATACGGAAAAAAATTATTATTTGTAGAAATAAGTACACAACATTTTAATGTCATGTAACACAAGCTCCGGACCAATCCTCCTCCCACGTAATGCGATGTAAAGTTGGGTTGTTTTACCTCTGAGCGGCACTATTTTGCACACCATGGGCTAAATGGACAGGTCACATGGACCCCGAAGGCTCAGAGAAGGTTGGGGGAGGGGACTCACTGGAACAGCTGTTGGGAGACAGATGGGAGCCTCCCGTCAAGGCCATCCAGCGTGTTCTTTAACGTGCACAGGGTATGGCTCTCCCGCACACGGGGCCACGGCTTAACGTCCCATCCGACGGACGGCTGCCTTTCCAAGCCCAACGGTGTCCCCTACTGACCGTGGGCAGGACGGATGCGATGTAAAGTGATCACTACATTCATAACATCTACTGATGTTATGCACCGTAGATCGTATATGGATATGCGATGTTCCAGGTAAAACATTACCCATTACATCCATACCATTAACATATTATATTAGTATTACCATAAACATTACTCATCTCCATCTAAGAATATGCCTAGTTGTCAAAAGTAAAAACATATAACAAGTTAACCACCCGTGGGTGGGCCCCTAGAGGCTAACATAAAACACAAACTAAAAATAGCATAAATCATGCACAAGAGACCTAAAACGAGTAGCTTTCCTCAGAGAAAAACATCATTTTAGGCCTCTTGTACTTATTAAGAACATTATGATCATAATTAAGCAAAGAAGAAATAATCTCATTAAGATTATTTTTAACAGCCTCAAAAAAACCTTTTTGAGATGCATTTAATATGAGTATATATGTATATATGTGGTCGATGCCAAAGTCTTTATGAAGTTGTCTGTTAGTAACAAACCAAGGGGCATCGACTGCAGATCTCAATATTTTGTTTTGCAAGACTTGAATCTTGCGTATATTCTTGGAGGTGGTGTTCGTCCATATATGGGAAGCTTAAGTTGTTATTGGGCGAATGACCATGTTGTACAATAATAATTTATGATCAATCATCAAGATGGCATTTCTCCGGAGAGGTCCTAGTTGACATCTTACTGCATTGACTTTAGTGATAATATCATGAATATGAGGGTCCCGTTTGAGCTTTTGATGTAGGGTTATATCCTAGTATTTGATGTTTTTTTGCCATTCAATTCGTTTATTTTAAAAATTAAACGTTTTCGGTTTTTAATAAGTTTTCCACTGAAGAAGATGGCAGTGCTCTTCTCAGGGTTTATCTTGACCTTCCATTTATCATACTACTCTATATATATATATATACTCCAATTGTAGTATATATATATGTATATATTCCCACTATCCATAGCATATACTACAATTGTAGTATATATATATATAGTAGATCTCATCAAGGCATCTCTGCAGCCTGTCTATAGCAATCACTACACAATGAGAGGGAAAGGAGGGCGATATCATCAGCATATTGGGATAATATGTTGATGATATCGCCCTCATTTCCCCCTCTCATATTGGGCTAATAGGATGCGATCAAAATATGGAATATCGTAAAGGTAGAATGAAAAGAGAGAAGGGCCTAGGAGTACTTGGAGGGCTTTAGGTACTCCAGCTGCCATTACTCTATTTGTAGATAGATAGGTTTTAACTTGCACTTGAAAAGTTCTCTTTGACAAATATGACTATAAAATACTGGCAAGACCCGAAGGTACACCGATCTTATTTAACTTAAAAATTAAACCATCCATCCAGACGCGGTCAAAAGCTTTGGCCACATCTAGAAAGACAGCAGCAACTATTTCTTATTCAAAGATTCGGCGATTTTCCCCACTACTCTGAGAATTTGAGGCTCAGTTGATCTGTTTCGCCTGAAACCAAATTGGGTTTCAGGCAAGATAAGGTGCAGGGAGAGAAAATCGTCCATTCTGGTCACAATTATTCGCTCAAACAGCTTGCCCAAGCAAGAGAGCAAGCTGATTGGGCGATAACTCAGAGGAAACGTTGGGTTGTTTCCCCGGCTTGTGAATAAGCCGAACAAAGACATTTTTCCAAATATCAGAAAAAGTATGGTTTCTAAGAAGTATGCTAAAAATAGGAAAAATATGTGTTATGGTCTTCTTGGGAAGATGCCTCAACATGCTGTTCGATATCTTGTCGGGACCAGTAACTTTATTTAATTGAAGCTTCTTGCTAGCCTGAATCAATTCCTGAGGAGAGGTAAATAAAATTTTTGATCTTTGTATCTGATCAAAACATATAAGTTCATCCTGTACCTCCTCGCAGGTTTCATGGTCGGAAAGATCAAAATTCTCTTGAAATTGTAGCTCAAGAGCATCTGCAAATACCTCAGATTTATCTTCTTCACTATAACATATTCCTGATTCCCCCATGAATGCATATCGCCTCAGAATTATCTTCTTCACTATAACACATTCCGGATTCCCCATGAATAGGAGGGTAATTCAAGTAAGGGTTTTTCAATACCCTCGCCATCTTCCAAATGGATTATCATACGTAGAGAGTGAAGAGACCTTTTCATTCCAGGAGTTTCTTCTATGTTCCTGGAGTTTTTGTCTCACCCTTGTCTTGAAGCAATAAAACAGCTCTATCAGATTTATTCCGAGTTCTTTGTCATGCATGTCAGACTCTGTTCTCTGATGAGAGATGTGATGGAAGAATGTAAAAATCTTTCTTGGGTGTTATTTCAGTATTGGCTTCAATTCTCGAGTCATGCAACAGATCATTGAAGTTTGAAATGGAATCATTAATAGATCTGAATGTAAGAGATGAACAAGATCCAAAAATCTTATTTATTGACAGTAACCTTGTAGAGTTCCCAATTTGTAAGACTGTGAGTCTGGTAAAAGTTGTAGACAGAAATAAAGTCAAATTGGCAAGTGATCTATATCCTTCTCTACTGCAATACATGATGGAAAGTACTGTATGCATATATTTACACAGTGCTGCAATTACACAGCTCTATGGATAGTGGGAATATATAAAAAAAATATTTTTTTTATGTAACGCGAGGGAAATAGTTTTCATAAAAAATATTTACTTTCCAGAATCAAAAGCTAAGCAGCACAGCGAGTTGGCGAAATAACAGATTGTATGCAATTTTACAACGTATTTAATTACATGAGAAATAGCACTAGCAGATGGAATTTTAGACTAGAAAAAATGTCTATTTCACATTGTTTCCAGAAGAAGCAATTCAGTGGACATAATTGAATGTTATTTCCGATTTCCAAGATGAAAAGCAGAAATCCTGCCCAAAGGCTAGGGTGTACTAAACAATTCTTAGTTTCCATCTTCTTTTCGCCCAGCACGACAGAGTGGCCTGTGTTCAATTGTAGTATATATCCACGGCATCCTTGCATATTAGCAAATATTCTACATTTCATCTCAGAGTAAATATTCTACGTTTTTCGAATATTTTTTAATGTCGACTCCAAAATTACGATTCAGACTTTATTTGGTGGATGTGGAATACGTGTTTAAAATTTATCGATACACAGTGGTATATTAAAGGCATCTAGAGGCCAAAGCGCAAAAAGATTTGAGAGGCCCCCAACTGTCCGGGAGTGGTGTGGGTGTTTAACGGAAGGGTGCGAGGAATTCAATCTACATAATAAAAACTGCAACTTGCGAAGGGCTAAAAATGCATACAGCAGGTTAAATAAATTGAATTACAGAAATGCATAAAGAGAAATTTTAAATGCATTATATAAATTTGCACATACTGAAAAACTAATGATTATGTACAAGTAAATTATACTTATTATGAAATATTTTATTCAATAAATATTTGAAAAAAAAAATCGAGTTTTTGACTGTTTTGAAGCCCTCATGAATGACGAGGCCTTAGGCGAGAGCCTTGTGCCCCTATTGGGTAGGTAATCCGCCACTGTCAATATGCATTGCTAAGAAAATGTCTTTATTGAGATTTCTTGGTTTCTTATGAGCAGAAACAAGGTTTCGTGTTAAGATTCATTGTTACAATTGTTTTATATTTGATATATTTAATTTTTGCTTTCCAATATGAAGTGTTCTGTTTATCAATGTGTTCCCTAATTTGTCTCTAGGTCGAAGGGCTTTTTTCTTTTGTTAGAATTTTATTTCGTCTTTGCCATGGTACAAAATAAACTGGCAGCTGAGGCCTAATAACTGCATTTTTGCCTTCCTCCACCATCTATTTCCAGTTAAACGTAACAGTGGAGTAACCACAAAAATCTAAAGGGCTTGTTGGATTTTCAGGGACTGCATTACAAAATATATGTTTAAACCCACAATGGGGGGTTATAAACTCATACCCCCTTCTGGTAAGGACTGGTCACCTGGTAAAGGAAATGTAAATTCTTTTCCCGAAAAGTTTTTATTTAAAATTTTGATATGCTAATTCTTTTCTATCTTGTAATACCTAGATGCAGGAGGGCTGCTCAGTTACATGCACATACCAGGCCCTAAAAACTAAATAAATCTGTGAAAAAAATGAATTATCCTAATCCGAGAGACTCGAAACACAATGGGTTTTTACTTCCAAGTGGCCCTTTTGTGCACAAAATGGGTAGGTTCACAAGGAGCCAAGGATTAGATATCATCTCTATACCTCTGACCACAGTGCCTCCAGCAAAGATGTGCAAAAGTGTGTGATTTGACAGAATGCTGTCAAAGGGTATCAAATCACCACATTGTGTCATTCTGTGATCAGTAATGGCCTTAACAAATGCGTGGCTCATCCGTTTAAAAGCAAACAACAATTAAAAATAAACTACTAAAATTTTAAACCGCACACAATGTTGCCAATTCTAAAATCTATAATTCTCACAAAATAGGGTAATTTCCTCCTTTCGTGGAGGTTATAACCTAGCAAGGGACTCGATTGGACCAAATCGGTCTAAGTGGCTTAAGGCTGGCCCTGTCTGTTAGAAAGTTGATAACAAGTTCATTGTTCTTTCCAGATCAAAACACGTCGAAAATCAGTCTGAATCGTGATTCGTTGGTAAAGAGCATATGAGCCCATTGATTTGGGGTCCAGTCATTTGGTAATTGGGTTCTCCTGAGGGGGATTTAAGGGGAATATAAACCATCCATTGTTTGGCATAGTGTTCTCTGGTGAAGAATTCTGTAAACAGTTTGTCTCAAAACTCCCAATGGCTGCAGAAAGCTAAAGAGAATTCCCTTAAAAATCAATCCAAAGTGAATGCACAGTATTCCCTGTTAAGATAGACATCAAACATTAACTAATAGATTCTGAAACAGCGGGAATCGAACCCGCTGTGTCGGTGCTGAATTTTGGAATGGAGAGATGCGGATTCGATTCCCGCGTGTCAGCGATGAATTTTTTTTTTTTTTTCAAAATCTATTAATTAATGCTTGATGTCTATCTTAACAGGGAATACTGTGCATTCACTTTGGATTGATTTTTAATTATATATTAACGCTTTAGCAACCTTCTCATTAACATCTGATAATCAATAGCAACGACTGAAAAAGTTGTGGTCTGTAAATGGTAGCTAGGTAGTCACTGGAAGGAGAGCTATGCACCAATCCCCTGTGATGATGCGTAGAACCGGCCAGGCCTAGCACCTAATGTCCGACCCCGCCTTCTCGTGGTGCGGACTCTTAGTAACTTTCAAAAGAGATACTCTCTTGTGGAAGTGAACGGAAGGGGAGGGCTGCCAGGTTAGTGTGGCCTACTGATCTGGACAACTATGGCTACTTTTCTTTTTTTTTTCTACCCTGCTGAGGAGTGGTCAACCACACAGGGTCCTGGTCCTGAATATATAAACCTACTGGACTGGACAGATATATGGCTCTGAGCTTGATTATGGATCCTGATTTTGCTGCACTGGTGGGCTTCTGTGGAGGGAAAATCTTCCGCTGTGTTTTCTGTTTGTTTGTGGGTTGACAGCCCCAAGTGAATAGATTCGCAGGATATGTTTATCAGCTGGTGGATAATCCTGAGCAGAAGTCATCGCAGGCACCTGAACTCTTTGCTTCTATTGGCATCGTCAAATCCTACATTGGAGGTAGATGGCTTCAGCCTTTAGTAGTGGGGGAACGGGTCTTTGCCCCATGTCTGCGATTAGGGGGCTGTTTGATATTGTCGGCATTCCCCCTCTCAATAAACATAGTTTCTTTAAACATCCCACTAACCATTTTCTCTCCATAGGTAGTTGGAATGTGAGGACTCTGCACAGAGCTTTTTCTCTTGATGTCCTCACACAAGAATTCCACCGTTATAATTTAGATATTCTCGGCTTGCAAGAGACCAGATGGACAGATAAAGGTCAGATTCTTAAAAATAATCTTAAATTTCTCTTTTCAGGGAGGGACGACAATAAGCATCACCAAGGCGTGGGTCATTAATGCACATTATTCATTAATTAATGCACACTTTCATTAATGCACTCATATCCTAGAAGAGCATCGCTAGCGTGTCTGCTTCTCAGCAGACACGCTAGCGATGCTCTTCTAGGATATGAGTGCATTAATGAAAGGTTTCTTACAGCAAAATTTCAGACAAGCGTTAAAGACTTGAATGTTATCTGCTGTTATGTCCCCACTGAGGATGCCGATGAGGATCAGAAGGATAGGTTTTATGAACAACTTCAGGATATTTTGAATTCTGTCAAGAAAGGAGATATTACCCTTGTTCTTGGTGACTTCAATGCCAAAGTTGGTACTGACTCTGCCCTTTGGGGAGGAGTAATAGGCCCTTTTGGTATTGGTAGCTGCAATGGCAATGGGCAACGTCTCCTACAGGTAAGTAAACTCAATGGATTCAGAATAACTAACACTTATTACAAACACCGCGACATACATAAGTACACATGGGTTTCACCTGATGGGCTGCATAAGAATATGATTGATTACATATTAATTAACAGCAAATGGGCTAGTTCTGTTAGGAATACCAGGGCATAAAGGGGAGCTGAAATTGGATCTGACCATTACCTTGTTAAAAGTGTGTTGCAACTTAAACTTAAAAAGTGTTGTGCTAGGGTTAAAAAATTTACTTTTAATACTGAAGCTCTGAAAGATCCAGTTATAGCCAAAGCTTACCATGATAGGTTACTTAGTCATTATGACAGTCATGGTTTGCTTACTACTGAAGTTGAGGAAGAATGGGATCAATTTAAACAGGCTTTTTTGGACACTAACAGTACTCTTTTAGGAAAAAAGGAGCAGAAGAGGCAAAATTATCTGAGTGATAAGGCACTTGAGCTTATTTCGGAAAGAAAGAACTGCAGGAATGCCCTTAATCAATACCCTACTAGTCCTAATAGAAAGCATTACGGAGACCTTAATAAACTTGTAAAGGATCAGTTAGCTGCTGATAAGAATCTTTGGCTTGATGGTTTGGCTGACAAAGCCGAGGAAGCAGTTAGACAGCACAGAGCTGTACCAGATAGTTAATGTTTTGTGTGGTAGAAAACGGACAGGCATACAAGGATTGAAGGATAAACAAGGTAAGGTTATAGAAGGGGAGGATTCTGTCATGGCTAGGTGAGCTGAGCATTTCAGTGATGTTCTAAACAATGTGGTTAGTTCTATTCCCATTGTTTGCAATGATGATATTTGTGACATTGGTGATTTGATTGATGACATTGGTGGCTTTAATGTTGGCCCTATAACACAATCTGAAGTTAGTTTGGCTATTTCTAAACTTAAACTTCATAGATCACCAGGAGTAGATGAAATTACTACGGAAATGCTTAGAGCTGGGAATGTTTCGGTTACCACTTGGATGACTGAAATTCTGAATATCTTTTATGATAAAGGCATGGTTCCTAAGGATTTTACCAGAGCTATTGTTATCCCTATTTTCAAAAAAGGTGATTGCAGTTCTTGTGATAACTATAGGGGTATCAGCCTACTCTCTGTTCCAGGTAAAGTTCTTTCCATGATTGTGCTTAATAGAATTAAGAATCTGGTTGACAGTCAATTGCGTGATGAGCAATGTGGATTCAGAAGTGGTAGGGGATGTGTGGATCAGATATTTTCAGTTAGGCAGATTCTTGAGAAATGTTTAGAGTTTCAGAAACCTTTGGTTGCTAGCTTTGTTGATTTCAAAAAGGCTTTCGACTCTGTTGATCGTCATAATTTGTGGTTGACTGTGAGATCATATGGTATACCAGACAAGTTAGTTAACATTATGAAAGCTCTCTATAATAACACTGAGTCGTGTGTGAGAGTTGGTAAAGCTTGTAGCAATTGGTTTAGCATTACTTCTGGTGTTCGACAAGGGTGCATTTTGTCTCCTTTTCTCTTTAGCCTGGTTATTGATTATGTTATGCGAATATCACTTCAAGGGAAAGATTTTGGCCTTAAATGGGCTGGAGATACGAAAATTTCTGATTTAGATTATGCTGATGATTTAGCCCTTTTGGCAAATGATGTTGATGAGATGAACTCTTTCATTCGAGCTGTTGATGAGACTGGTAGTAGAGTAGGTTTGGTTATAAACAGAGAGAAAACTAAAGTGATGAAAATTGGTCAGGCAGGCTGTGATTCAGTTAATCTGAATGGTTGCAGTCTTGAGCAGGTGTCACAGTTTAATTATCTTGGGAGCTATGTAACAGATAATGGTGATGTGCGGCATGAGATTAACAGACGAATAGGGATTGCTGCCGGGACATTTAAAAACCTATGGAGAGTGTGGAGAAATAGGCGTATACACCTAAAGACTAAAATTAGACTGTATAATAGTTTGGTTCTTTCTAGGGTCAGTTATGTTAGTGAAACTTGGACGCTGTGTAAACAAGATAACAGGAAACTAGATGCTTTTGATTCTAGATGCTTACACAGTATCTTGGGCATTAGGTGGTTCAATTTGGAACTAATGATGAGGTTAGGCAAAGGAGTTTGCAACCTCCTTTAAGCAGCATATTGTGCAGAGAGAGACTCCACTGGTTTGGCCATGTTGCCCGCATGGATAATTATAGATTGGCGAATAACGTTATGAACAGTGTGCCTAAAGGCTTCAGAAAGAGGGGGAGACCTAGAATGAGGTGGGCAGACAATGTCAAACAGGACCTTGTTAGAATTGGTGTGCAGTGGCCAGATGCAGTAGATGTAGCTCAAGATAGACTTGCTTGGAGAACTAAATTGCACGGTCTGGTTGGACCTCCGTAGCCCATGGCTGCTTGAGGATGATGATGATGATGATGAAAAAGTTGCATCTCCTTGAGTATAGATGGCGCTGTCTCAGTGAAGATTATAAGGTCTTAGTCTAAAAAATTTCATTGTACAACGCATGGTACAATGGTAGCGCGCTCTGGCATGTATCTGAAGAGATGTGGGTTCAATTCCCTCCGTGTCGGCGATGAATTCTTTTCCAGAATCTATTAATTAATGTTTGAGAATTCCCTGGCTGATTTAATCCTATGATGTCAGACTGTTATGGCTAGGCAATGATCATTTGTACTTGTCACTTTTGGATTACCCTGCACCCATCTATGACTGACATCTCGTGTTTTGGAACCATCTGCAATCTTGAAAGCATTGATTGCGAGAATATTTACAATGAGCCACAATAGTCTGGGATCCGCTGGACACAAACATACCAATTGCTTTACCATATGCAAAAGTACCCATACCGTCTCTCCATTAATTCGGTTGCAGATCCCCCCCCCCAACAACAAAAAACCAGTCGTTTCATACAAAAACTTTAACTCACCACTAGCTTTTGTAGCATCTCAGATTTGCTTTTTGACTCAAGTATGCAAATTGTGCACTGTCGGAAGATTTTTGGGATGCATACGACCTTGTATATATTCTATTTCATTGACTCACAAAAAATGTAGTAGTATTAATAATTTCAATGTTTGTGAAATATGCTTAACATTTGGTCATCAGTATGTATAGGGTGGCTTGTAAATGGTAGCTAGGTGTAAACTGGAAGGAGAGCTGTGTTACCAATCCCCAGTGATGATGCACAGAACCGGCCAGGTCTAGCACCTAATGTCCGACCCCGCCTTCTCGTGGTGCAGGCCGTTAGTACCTTTCAAAAGAGATATTCTCTTTTGGAAGGGAACGGAAGGCTGCCAGTTCAGTATGGCCTACTGATCTGGTCATCTATGGCCACTTTTTTCCTTTTTTTTCAACCCTGCTGAGGAGTGGTCAACTTCACAGGGTCCTGGTGCTGACCATTTATACCTACTACACTGGACTTGTTTATGGATTTGAGCTTGATTATGGATCCTGGACTTGCTGCACTGGTGGGCCTCTGTTGAGGGAGAGTCTGCCGCTGTGTTTTCTGTTTGCTTCTGGGTTGCCAGCTCTAAGTGAACAGAGGCATGGGATACCTTATATCAGCTGGTGGATAATCCTAATCAGAGGCCATCGCAGGTACCTGAACCTTACTTAGCTAGTTGGGCATCGTCAAGCCTAAACTGGAGTAATGTGTCTCAGGCAGGCCATATGGTTCTTGAAAAAGTCCACTTGAAAAGGTGGTGCCTGAAGTTCCTACCAGCATCGGTGACTTCAGCCTTTAGCGGAGGAGGAACAGGTCTTTGCCCCATGCCTGCGATCAGGGGGCTGTTTGATATTGTTGGCCCTACCAATCTCAATAAACCTAATTTCTTTAAAAATCCTACTAATCATTTTCTCTCTGCAGGAACGTGGAACGTGAGGACATTACATAGAGATTATTCTCTTGATGTCCTCATGCAGGAATTCCAGCGCTATAACCTAGATATTCTAGGCTTGCAAGAGACCAGATGGACAGGTAAAGGTGAGATACTTAAAAATAACTTTAAATTTCTCTTTACAGGGAGGGAGGATGGAAAGCATCACCAAGGCGTGGGTCTGCTGCTCAGCAGACATGCTAGTGATGCTCTTCTAGGATATGAGTGCATTAATGAAAGGTTTCTTACAGCAAAATTTCAGACAAGCATTAAAGACTTGAATGTTATCTGCTGTTATGCCCCCACTGAGGATTCTGATGAGGATGAGAAGGATAGGTTTTACAGACAACTTCAGGATATTTTGAATTCTGTCAAGAAAGGAGATATTACCCTTGTTCTTGGTGACTTCAATGCCAAAGTTGGTACCGACTCTGACCTTTGGGGAGGAGTAATAGGCCCTTTTGGTATTGGTAGCTGCAATGGCAATGGGCAACGTCTCCTACAGGTAAGTAAACTAAATGGTTTCAGAATAACTAACACATATTACAAACACCGCGACATACATAAATACACATGGGTTTCACCTGATGGGCTGCATAAGAATATGATTGATTATATATTAATTAACAGCAAATGGGCTAGTTCTGTTAGAAATACCAGGGCATATAGGGGAGCTGAAATTGGATCTGACCATTACCTTGTTAAAAGTGTCTTGCAACTTAAACTTAAAAAGTGTTGTGCTAGGGTTAAAAAATTTACCTTTAATACTGAAGCTCTGAAAGACCCAGTTATAGCTAAAGCTTACCATGATAGGTTACTTTGTCATTATGACAGTCATGGTTTGCTTAATACTGAATTTGTGGAAGAATGGGGCCATTTTAAACAGGCTTTTTTGGAAACTAACAGTACTCTTTTAGGGAAAAAGGAGCAGAGGAGGCAGAATTATTTAAGTGATAAGGCACTTGAGCTTATTTCAGAAAGAAGGAACTGCAGGAATGTCCTTAATCAGTACCCTACTAGTCCTAATAGAAAGCATTACAAAGAACTTAATAAACGTGTAAAGGGTCAGTTAGCTACTGATAAGAATCTTTGGCTTGATGGCCTTGCTGACAAAGCTGAGGAAGCAGTTAGACAGCACAACAGCAGAGAGCTGTACCAGATAGTTAATGTCTTGTGTGGTAGAAAACGAACAGTTATACAGGGATTGAAGGATAAACAAGGCAAGGTTATAGAAGGTGAGGATTCTGTCATGGCTAGGTGGGCTGAGCATTTCAGTGATGTTCTAAACAATGTGGTTAGTTCTACTCCCATTGTTTGCAATGATGATAGATGCATTGTTGGCTTTAATGTTGGCCCTGTAACACAATCTGAAGTTAGTTTGGCTATTTCTAAACTTAAACTTCATAAATCTCCAGGGGTGGATGAAATTACTACGGAAATGCTTAGAGCTGGGAATGTTTCAGTTACCATTTGGATGACTGAAATTTTGAATAACTTTTATGATAAAGGCATGGTTCCTAAAGATTTTACCAGAGCTATTATTATCCCTATTTTCAAAAAAAGGTGATCGCAGTTCTTGTGATAACTATAGGGGTATCAGCCTACTCTCCGTTCCAGGTAAAGTTCTTTCCATGATTGTGCTTAATAGAATTAAGAATCTGGTTGACAGGCAATTGCGTGATGAGCAATGTGGATTCAGAAGTGGTAGGGGATGTGTAGATCAGATATTTTCACTTAGGCAGATTCTTGAGAAATGTTTAGAGTTTCAGAAACCTTTGGTTGCTAGCTTTGTTGATTTCAAAAAGGCTTTCGACTCTGTTGATCGTCATAATTTGTGGTTGATTGTGAGATCATATGGTGTACCAGACAAGTTAGTTAACATAATGAAAGCTCTCTATAATAACACTGAGTCATGTGTGAGAGTTGGTAAGTCTTGTAGGAATTGGTTTAGCATTACTTCTGGTGTTCGACAAGGGTGCATTTTGTCTCCCTTTCTCTTTAGTTTGGTTGTTGATTATGTTATGCGAAATTCACTTCAAGGGAAAGCTTTTGGCCTTAAATGGGCTGGAGATACGAAAATTTCTGATTTAGATTATGCTGATGATTTAGCCCTTTTGGCAAATGATGTTGATGAGATGAACTCTTTCATTCGAACTGTTGATGAGACTGGTAGTAGAGTAGGTTTGGTTATAAACAGAGAGAAAACTAAAGTGATGAAAATTGGCCAGGCAGGTTGTGATTCAGTTAATCTGAATGGTTGCAGTCTTGAGCAGGTGTCACAGTTTAATTACCTTGGGAGCTGCGTAACTGATACTGGTGATGTGCGGCATGAGATTAACAGACGAATAGGTATTGCTGCCGGGACTTTTAAGAATCTATGGAGATTGTGGAGAAATAGGCGTATACACCTAAAGACTAAAATTAGACTGTATAATAGTTTGGTTCTTTCTAGGGTTAGTTATGGTAGTGAAACTTGAATGCTGTGTAAGCAAGATAACAGGAAACTAGATGGTTTTGATTCCAGATGCTTACGCAGTATCTTGGGTATTAGGTGGTTTAACTTTGTAACTAATGATGAGGTTAGGCAAAGGAGTCTGCAACCTCCTTTAAGCAGCATATTGTGCAGAGAGAGACTCCGCTGGTTTGGCCATGTTGCCCGTATGGATAATTATAGATTGGCGAATAGGGTTATGAACAGTGTGCCTAGAGGCCTCAGAAGGAGGGGGAGACCTAGGATCCGGTGGGCAGACAATGTCAAACAGGACCTTGTTAGAATTGGTGTACAGTGGCCGGATGCAGCAGATGTAGCTCAGGACAGATATGCTTGGAGAATTAAACTGCGCGGTCTGGTTGGACCTCCGTAGCCCATGGCTGCTTGAGGATGATGATGATGTATAGGGTTAGAAAGTGACCTTTTGACCAAAGTTGATATATTATAAAAATATGAATTCTTTTCCAGAATCTATTAATTAATGTGAATTCTTTTCCAGTGGTGGTTATATTTTCAACTTTTACAGTAGATGTGAAAAACCTTTTAGATTTGAAGCATTTACACACTGTTTCCCAATGAATGTTTTTCACAAATCTGTACTGCAAAGAACTGCTGCTGAAACATAAATGGCCTAGGGACTACAAATCTCCAAATTCAGTACTATGAATGTGATTTGTGTCACTAATCTCCTAAACAGTTGTTGAACACATGTTTTTAAAATTTCTGTATTACATTTTTTTTTGTGCCCTTGTGATAAATAGGCATAACTGGAAAGAGAGCTGTGAACTATTGCCCTGTGATAGCGTACAGAATTGTGCAGGCATAGTGTCTCAAGTCCAACCCAGTTCATCATGGTGTAGGCTGTTAGTACCTTTCAGGGAGATGTTATCTCATCTGAAGAAGAAAGAAAGGGGAGGGCTGTTAGATCAACTTGTCCTATTGATCTGATTTTTTTTCTTACCCTGCTGAATAATGTTAACTGTAGTATATCCTGACTTTATGTCGTGTTTACTGTCAAAATTATTTAATTATTATATTCCCAAATATTGACAGAGCTGTAACTCTATAATGATGCAATTATAGGTATGTTTACTGGATTTTTTAAAACTTTGTTTCCTGCTGTGATAATACTCCCTGATTTATGATGGGTTTTTTTTATTTATTCAAGGTAACCCTGAATATATTAAAATGGATAACGCCATCTCTGTCATTTCTGTTTTGAACACGGGGCTGTTTCCATGGTGATATGGAGTTTGAGATATAGAATAAGAGTGGTGCTTTTTCACAATCTTTAGCTAGATTAAGATTCTGCCCATCTTCCTGCAAAACAATTAACACAATCAATGTTGTAACATTGTTAGGCATATAATACAGCAGGGCTACTCAATTATGATTTCCAGCAGCCAAATATTTTTACTTTAGGTCCTTTTGCAGCTGAAGTGAAGAACAAAAACTTATATGAGTGAAAGGTCAAAAGGAAAACAAAAATTTACCTTTCTATAGTATATTTCAAATTTTTTCACCTCAATTGGTTTTCATATTTTGTTTGTAAAAATAAATGCATTCATCTTTTCACTTTTATTTTTTGCATTTTTAATACTTCTTTGCAGGCCTTAATTTTTTTTTCCTCAGGTCAGATCTGGCCTGCCATTTGAGTGGCACCATACTAAAGGGATGTTAAACATTGGAGAACTATCTTTCATTTTTATATGATCAAAATCTTGTCTTGATTCAAAACCTTAACTTATTTCCACAATGTTTAATTTAAATTATAAAGATTTTTAATTTATAAACCCATTACTCATATTATTCTTAACAACAAGATTTGCTTATATTAAAAGTTAAAACACTCCACTAAGAAAGCACAGTACAGACATGATAAAAGAATAATTTAAGACATGGCAAAGGACTCAATGAACATACAAATCACAGATGGAACTCGATCTTGCAAAATATTGTAGACATCCACATAGTTCATTTTCTGATCTTAGATTATAGATTTTATTGGTGTTTTTTTATATCTGTCATTCAAACTGAGAGTAAGGGCCAGTAATCCCTGAACATGAAATTAATCTTATATTAAGCAACTTATGTCTTTGTTCAGTTAAATTTATAGGATGGTTTACTGCATTTTTTATTGTGTGCAGTAACTATAAATTTCAGTTGCTTCTAACAAATATGGAATGCTCTGACTTATGAACGATTCAGAAAATGTGAATAGAAATATTTCATTGGTAGGCAAAGGAGTCAGCAACCACCTTTAGCGGCATGAATGATTCTGAAAATGTGAATAGAAATATTTCACTGGTAGATGGAGTCAGCAACTAGCTTTAGCAGCATATTGTGCAGAGAGAGACTGCATTGTTTGGCTATGTTGTCCTTATGCAAAAAGAATTATGAATATGTATTTCTAAAGGTCTAAAAAGAAGGGAAAACAAGAATTCAGTGGGCTGACAATATGAAACCGGATCTTGTTAGAATTAGTCTGCAGTGGCCAAATCAAACAGCTGTAAACTCAGATCAGAGGTGTCTTAACCCATGGTTAAGGGAGGGAGGGAGGGAGGGAGGGAGGGAGGGAGGGAGGGAGGGAGGGAGGGAGGGAGGGAGGGAGGGAGTCTGCTTGTGTATATAAATATACACACTTATCAACCAAAACATTAAAACCACCTACCTAATATGATGTAGGCCCTCCTCTCGTTGCCAAAAGAGCTCTCACCCGATGAGGCATAGATTCAACAAAATGTTGGCAGGTGTCGCTTGATATTTGGTACCATGACTGCAACAGATGCCAAAGTTCCTGTAAATTACATAGTTGGGGTGATGCTGCTCATACCCATTTCTCCAACTCAAATCACAAATGCTCGATAGGATTCATGTCCGGGGAATTTGGGGGCCATGGCAATAAATGGAATTCCTCATCATGTTCTAGGAACCATTCCTGAACCTTCTTTGGAGTGTGACATGGGGCACTGTCTTATTGAAAGACACCATCTCCACCAGGGAATATAATAATAAAAAATAAATACCCCCTCAAGCAGCTGCTTGCCACAGAGGTCTGACAGGAGCCTGTCAGTTTATATGCCATAGTAGAAGGTCTGTGAAGTTGGCAGGACTGCAGCAGAAAAACAACACGAACAGCCATGCCTTACCTGGGCCTCAAACCCAAGTCCCTTAGATCAGTAGCCAAGCACGCTAACCATAGTCACCATAAAAAGGTGTACTTGGCCAGCCACAATGTTCAGGTCAGAATTTGCTTTACAGTGATAATTGATCCAAGTGTTCCCCAACAAAATATTGCCCAGACCAAATTGCAAACCGGGGAATAGATTAAAGTTAGGTTTCTTCCGGTGGTTAGCTTTCCTTCTATAGGACTGCTGCCATGTGAGGCCGGGGTTGAGGTGCGCCTATAGGGCGTATTCCTTGCCCCCGGCTCTAGATAGTCATGGCTTTTCTTTAACTAGGTAGTGCTGTCAGGCGGAACCGGGAATTGCCGTGGTTGCACAAGATCGCAACATAGAGATCAATTCCCTCCAGCCACCTAGATCCATACCACAGTGCATCCAAGGTGAGGTTTCGTGGGTAAACGTTGCACATGAGCTCGTCTGTCCACATGGTGTAACAGAAATTGGGATTCATCTGACTGCGTGACTCTCTTCCAGTATTCTATGGTCCAATGTCGATAATTATATGCCCACTGCAAGCAATGACGATGGTGAACGGCTGTGAGCATAGGCACACGAATGGGTCTGTGGCTGCGGAGACCCATATCCAAGAGCTTACGATGAACTGTGAGTTTGGACACATTTTGGCCCATTACCACAATTGAAATTATGGGTAATGTTAGTCACAGCAGCCCTCCTGTTGCTGCAGACAAGACAAAATAGCCTGCGCTGACCTCTGGCATCAATGAGGCATGGCTGGCCCACGCCTTGTCTATGGCTCGAAGTGTCACCTGTTTCAGACCATCATTGATAGGTACTAACTACAGCATAGTGTGAGCAGCCTACCAACATCACTGTTTCAGAGATGCTCTTGCCAAGGCATCTTGCTATAACGATCTGGCCATTTTCAAAATCAAATAAATCCTTTGCTTTTACCATGTTGAGACGAAATGAAATACTCCCTGTGAGAGCTCCGACCCAGGTATATATATATATATCATTCACAACCTTAGCATGACACTGATTGGCTGCACGCATGCTTCTTTGCATAACGCAGAGGTGGTTTTAATGTATTGGCTGATTGGTACACACACACACACATAAACACACAAAATCCTTTCCCCAAAAAATTATTTCATTTTTTTAAAATAAAATTTATTTCTCCCTTCCCTTAAGTTGAAAGAAAACAAGTTGTGGCTGTCATTGTAACTTCACCACAGAAATATCAAATTTATAGCACAAACTGTTTACAAACTAATTTACAAAGATGACTATGTTTCTCAAGACAACTTAGGTCTACTACATGAGACATTTTCTTATGTTATGGTAGCATATTTTTTTAATAAATTTTGAATTTAAAAAAATGAAAATTGTTTTAAACTAAGTTCAGACAGCAAAAGACAAACGATAATACTGAAGAGCAACACCATAGTGTAAAGTTTATTGCTCAAGGCAAGATCTAATTACAACATCCTCAAGCATTCAGACACAATTATCATTTTGGCACTCAAGGTAGCTGCCACATAAGCCAATCTTCTGCACGATATTCTTGAAGAATGGTACTTTAACTTTTATACAGTGGAAATTTTTTAAAGAGAGTTAATATATTAGTATCTGATTCAAAACTTGATAAAGCAAATAATAAAGAATCATGACTGTACAAAATATGAGATGATATATTATATGTATAAATTTTTTAAATAAAATGATTTATTACAATAATATACAACCTGGTATTGTGTATATACAAAGTAATTATTCACTAGTTTTATATTTTGTTTAACAACTTTTGTTTATAATGGTCAACCATTTGTGAGAAATTTCCATTGTCGAATTTGGAGCAATTGGAACCAACATTTTTCCTTTTCTTGTTCTAAAAATGTAAAATCAAAGGAAAATTTTCAATTTGAAATAAAAATTAAAAGAAACTTAACATCTTTAACAAATTGTAACACAAATATGCTGCACCTCAAACACTTATTTGCCAATGAACCAAATAGAAAATCTTTTTTTTATCATACACATTTCTGTTCTATGAAAAAGGACATTGGTTTTGGAAAAAAATCACTTGCATATGTCAAGACTGGTACAGCCAAATCAAACATTTTGGAATTGGTATTCTTATTTATAAATAGTCATTAAATAAAAAAAAAAATCTGACAGTAAATTCTACTTGTGTTACTTCTGTGGACACAAAATACACAGTTAAGCTATAACACAAATTCAACTGAATAGGAACATTACAGAAAAATATTAAGGTGTAGTAAAATACAGTGATGGTTGAAATTTGAAATAAATCTGCACTATATTTTGTAGTAATTTTCCATAGACCTTTTAAATCCACACATAGTTCTGTACACAGGTGTTTTCTCGACCTGGCTAGGTTCTTTTCAAACCGGCCACGTGTGAGAGAATGTGTGCAGAAGGGTACTCATATCTACCTTATCAGATGTTGCTGCTATCTAAGTGGCTAATAAACACAAACTCAGGTGTACTATTATATGTAGAATTTATTTGCAGAATATCTACAATGTATGATATATACAACAAATTAGGGACTGCTACTGTAGTCACTAGCTATGTTAACAGCAGGCTGCAAAGAGCAATACTGATTGCACCACTAGATTCAAGAATAAAATGGCTAAATCAAGTTTCAGGCAATCTGCCTGATAGTTCTCTTTCAGTTTCAAACTGTTCTCTGCCATTTAAAAAAACCAGCCAGATGTGGTCATGGGATGTTTATTTTGGGGACATTGGGGTATCTTGGCCAATTGGACATAGACACAATTCCTTGTGCCAACTCTCTTGTTCCCATGTAAAGAGGCATGAAATTTAACCAAACACATATTGCATTTCTTCAATGAGCACCCCCCCCCCCCCCCCCCCCCACAACTGGATCAACTGCTAGAGCTGTTGCTAGGCAAAAAGGGCCCTGCTGCTAAAATGGCAATTCTGGCTCTCTCCCTTTCCACCCTAGCCAACCAAGTCCCTGCAAACTCATTATTTCTTGAAGTTGTTTTTGCTTTCTGGGTGTTGCATTCTTGAAATATTTAACTCACTGTTGCTTAAATTGCAGTTTTTCTAAATAGTTTATTTTTTTAAAGTATGATGCCACCTAATTGATCAAAACACAACTGGCAAAGGCACAGAAACTGTTAGCAAAAATACCAACTAAAAGAGAACTTTAAAAAAAAATGGTAATTCATTGAAAAGCCAGTTGAAATATTTAAAGTCTGTACCAATCCATATTTACACAGTAGCCATTTAAAAATGTAGCTGATTGAAATGGCACATATTGATTTTCATAGTGATAACTTACAATGAATTATACTCATGAGCACAAGAGAAAACCTTATGACTTTGACAATTGCAGTGACAGAGCATATAAAAAATTAAACAGCAAATCTAACATTTAAATGTTGATAACAGAAACACCGTAGCAATCATGAAGCAAGTACAGTGAAATTACTGAAAAAAGAAGCTACTCTCCTAAATATTTTTCTGTCTTTCAACACTACATAAAAAAGTAGCGATACCTCAGATGAGGCCAATAAAAAAAATATATATAAGCACATACTCAAACTGGAAAAATTCTCAAGCTTGCAGAAATTATAGGATTTTAATTCTTCTTAAAGAGATTTTTACTACCTACTGTTACTAAATCTGGGAAGCCATATGAATGGGCAGTGAAGATATTGAGGATTCTATATTCTTTTCCTTTAAAGAGCGCACTTCAACATATTTGAAATATCTCATGCATATGGAACCATGATTATAGCAACTGCTACAAGCAATGTTAAAACAATCCACTTAGACAGGAAATTTCCTGACCTAAAACTATTCGAGTCAGATAATAAACAGGTATCACTTGACTAGCTTGTCTACTAAAAATTCTGCATATTGACCATTTACTTAAAAATAACAGACAAGTAAATTACAGTAAATTGTTACATACATTATTTATTTATTGGCCATTGTTATTACAATGGCAAACTTTTGTCATCATCACTGTCTGAATCCATAATTTATACCTAATGTAAAACAGAAACCAATGCAAAATAGCTCCTGCTATCATAATGACCTTCAGTTTGTTAATTAAAAAGCAAAAATATAAACATTTTCAAGTTTAGAAATATTTGAACAATACTGTGGTATGTTTCTGCAATCTAGTAAAGGGCTTTTAAAAAAATTTATGGGTTGGTTGTTTTGTGTTTTATAAGATGTCAGCAACTGGGACTATAATGAACCAACTCCATTATAAGATCTAATCTGTCTGCACTTTCATTATGTCCTAACATGAATTTTAACCCAATTGACTTCTTTTTTGGGGGGAAATAAAGATCTCTGAAACAAACTTTTTTACTTTTTTAAACCACTGATCTACCCATTGATGCCCTTTGATGATAAAAAAAGTTTTGGGACAACTTTTTAGAATATAATATTATTTTTATTTGACACTATCATTAGAAAAGACTATTCGTTTTGACCTGTAAATGGTAGCTAGGCGTAAACTGGAATATGAGCTGTGCACCAATCCCTAGTGATGATGCACAGAACCGGCCAGGTCTAGCACCTAATGTCCGA
This sequence comes from Ryuthela nishihirai, assembly GCA_038380435.1. Classification (NCBI taxonomy): domain Eukaryota; kingdom Metazoa; phylum Arthropoda; class Arachnida; order Araneae; family Heptathelidae; genus Ryuthela; species Ryuthela nishihirai. Next base: position 7,281,795 of record JAWZYU010000004.1, read on the forward strand.
CCCCGCCTTCTCGTGGTGCAGGCTGTTAGTACCTTTCAAAAGAGATATTCTCTTTTGGAAGGGAACGGAAGGGGAGGGCTGCCAGTTCAGTATGGCCTACTGATCTGGTCATCTATGGCCACTTTTTTTCTTTTTTTTTTCAACCCTGCTGAGGAGTGGTCAACTTCACAGGGTCCTGGTGCTGACCATTTATACCTACTAGACTGGACTTGTTTATGGATTTGAGTTTGATTATGGATCCTGGATTTGCTGCACTGGTGGGCCTCTGTTGAGGGAGAGTCTGCCGCTGTGTTTTCTGTTTGCTTCTGGGTTGCCAGCTCTAAGTGAACAGAGGCATGGGATACCTTATATCAGCTGGTGGATAATCCTAATCAGAGGCCATCGCAGGTACCTGAACCTTACTTAGCTAGTTGGGCATCGTCAAGCCTAAACTGGAGTAATGTGTCTCAGGCAGGCCACGTGGCTCTTGAAAAAGTCCACTTGAAAAGGTGGTGCCTGATGTTCCTACCAGCATCGGTGACTTCAGCCTTTAGCAGAGGAGCAACAGGTCTTTGCCCCATGCCTGCGATCACGGGGCTGTTTGATATTGTTGGCCCTACCAATCTGAATAAACCTAATTCCTTTAAAAATCCTACTAATCATTTTCTCTCTGCAGGAACGTGGAACGTGAGTACATTACATAGAGATTATTCTCTTGATGTCCTCATGCAGGAATTCCAGTGCTATAGCCTAGATATTTTAGGCTTGCAAGAGACCAGATGGACAGGTAAAGGTGAGATACTTAAAAATAACTTTAAATTTCTCTTTACAGGGAGGGAGGATGGAAAGCATCACCAAGGTGTGGGTCTGCTGCTCAGCAGACATGCTAGTGATGCTCTTCTAGGATATGAGTGCATTAATGAAAGGTTTCTTACAGAAAAATTTCAGACAAGCGTTAAAGACTTGAATGTTATCTGCTGTTATGCCCCCACTGAGGATGCTGATGAGGATGAGAAGGATAGGTTTTATGGACAACTTCTGGATATTTTGAATTCTGTCAAGAAAGGGGATATTACCCTTGTTCTAGGTGACTTCAATGCCAAAGTTGGTTCTGACTCTGATCTTTGAGGAGGGGTGATAGGCCCTTTTGGTATTGGTAGCTGCAATGGCAATGGGCAACGTCTCCTACAGGTAAGTAAACTCAATGGTTTCAGAATAACTAACACATATTACAAACACCGCGACATACATAAATACACATGGGTTTCACCTGATGGGCTGCATAAGAATATGATTGATTATATATTAATTAACAGCAAATGGGCTAGTTCTGTTAGAAATACCAGGGCATATAGGGGAGCTGAAATTGGATCTGACCATTACCTTGTTAAAAGTGTCTTGCAACTTAAACTTAAAAAGTGTTGTGCTAGGGTTAAAAAATTTACCTTTAATACTGAAGCTCTGAAAGACCCAGTTATAGCTAAAGCTTACTATGATAGGTTACTTAGTCATTATGACAGTCATAGTTTGCTTAATACTGAAGTTGAGGAAGAATGGGGCCATTTTAAACAGGCTTTTTGGAAACTAACAGTACTCTTTAAGGAAAAAAAGGAGCAGAGGAAGCAGAATTATTTAAGTGATAAGGCACTTGAGCTTATTTCAGAAAGAAGGAACTGCAGGAATGTCCTTAATCAGTACCCTACTAGTCCTAACAGAAAGGATTACAGAGAGCTTAATAAACGTGTAAAGGATCAGTTAGCTGCTGATAAGAATCTTTGGCTTGATGGTTTGGCTGATAAAGCTGAGGAAGCAGTTAGGCAGCGCAACAGCAGAGAGCTGTACCAGATAGTTAATGTTTTATGTGGTAGAAAACGGACAGGCATACAAGGATTGAAGGATAAACAAGGTAAGGTTACAGAAGGTGAGGATTCTGTCATGGCTAGGTGGGCTGAGCATTTCAGTGATGTTCTAAACAATGTGGTTAGTTCTACTCCCATTGTTTGTAATGATGATAGATGCATTGGCAGCTTTAATGTTGGCCCTATAACACAATCTGAAGTTATTTTGGCTATCTCTAAACTTAAACTTCATAAATCCCCAGGTGTAGATGAAATTACTACAGAAATGCTCAGAGCTGGGAATGTTTCGGTTACCACTTGGATGACTGAAATTTTGAATAACTTTTATGATAAAGGCATGGTTCCTAAGGATTTTACCAGAGCTATTATTATAACTATTTTCAAAAAAGGTGATCGCAGTTCTTGTGATAACTATAGAGGTATCAGCCTACTCTCTGTTCCAGGTAAAGTTCTTTCTATGATTGTGCTTAATAGAATTAAGAATCTGGTTGACAGGCAATTGCGTGATGAGCAATGTGAATTCAGAAGTGGTAGGGGATGTGTGGACAGATATTTTCACTTAGGCAGATTCTTGAGAAATGTTTAGAGTTTAGAAACCTTTGGTTGCTAGCTTTGTTGATTTCAAAAAGGCTTTCGACTCTGTTGATCGTCAAAATTTGTGATTGATTGTGAGATCATATGGTATACCAGACAAGTTAGTTAACATAATGAAAGCGCTCTATAATAACACTGAGTCGTGTGTGAGAGTTGGTAAGTCTTGTAGCAATTGGTTTAGCATTACGTCTGGTGTTCGACAAGGGTGCATTTCATCTCCTTTTCTCTTTAGTTTGGTTGTTGATTATGTTATGCGAAATTCACTTCAAGGGAAAGATTTTGGCCTTAAATGGGCTGGAGATACGAAAATTTCTGATTTAGATTATGCTGATGATTTAGCCCTTTTGGCAAATGATGTTGATGAGATGAACTCTTTCATTCGAGCTGTTGATGAGACTGGTAGTAGAGTAGGTTTGGTTATAAACAGAGAGAAAACTAAAGTGATGAAAATTGGGCAGGCAGGTTGTGATTCAGTTCATCTGAATGGTTGCAGTCTTGAGCAGGTGTCACAGTTTAATTACCTTGGGAGCTTTGTAACTGATACTGGTGATGTGCGGCATGAGATTAACAGACGAATAGGGATTGCTGCCGGGACTTTTAAGAATCTATGGAGATTGTGGATAAATAGTTGTATACACCTAAAGACTAGAATTAGACTGTATAATAGTTTGGTTCTTTCTAGGGTTGGTTATGGTACTGAAACTCGGATGGTGTGTAAACAAGATAACAGGAAACTAGATGCTTTTGATTCCAGATGCTTACGCAGTATCTTGGGCATTAGGTGGTTCAACTTTGTAACTAATGATGAGGTTAGGCAAAGGAGTCTGCAATCTCCTTTAAGCAGCATATTGTGCAGAGAGAGACTCTGCTGGTTTGGCCATGTTGCCCATATGGATAATTATAGATTGGTGAATAGGGTTATGAACAGTGTTCCTAGAGGCCTCAGAAGGAGGGGGAGACCTAGGATGCGGTGGGCAGACAATGTCAAACAGGACTTTGTTAGAATTGGTGTGCAGTGGCCGGATGCAGCAGATGTAGCTCAGGACAGATGTGCTTGGAGAATTAAACTGCGTGGTCTGGTTGGACCTCCGTAGCCCATGGCTGCTTGATGATGATGATGATGATGATGATGATGATGATTCGTTATTTCTGATATTCCAATGGAAAAAGTGTTTAACAGAAAATGTGCATTAATGACCATACATATATAAATATAGGCAGAGGACCCATAAAATTTTCATGAAATTGTCTTTACTGCTACTATGTTTGGCATGTTTTGAAGTATGGTCTCACCCTGTTTGATGTTTCAATTTTACAACAAAACCTTATGTCTATATTTTTCATTTCCCCCTCTCTTAAACTGCATACAGTAAATTAAATATATATATATACAGACAATGGCAAGCTTTTGTCATTATCACTGTCTCAATCCATAATTTACACCTAATGTAAAACAGAAACCAATGCAAAATAGCTCCTGCTATCATAATGATCTTCATTTTGTTAATTAGAAAGCAAAAATATAAACAACACTTTCAAGTTTAGAAATATTTGAACAATACTGTGGTATGCTTCTGTAATCTAGTAAAGGGCTTTTAAAAAATTTATTTGTGCTTGCAAAACTATATAAAATATTATGTAGTGTTTTACACAGTCTTGGGAACTGAAGTTTTGGAAAATGAAATGCCCGAGTAGGTCTCAGGTAAAATACAGAAGTGGTTAACATTGGCAATTTTTTGCACCTTTCAAAGCCATCAATGCTGCTTGGATATTTTATAAATGGTGTAATCACTAATCCATTACAGTTATAATGAGAAGGACAAATTGTGACATCTTTGATTGCTAATATCTTCGCCTGAAAAGTTGGTGGTGTATTGTCAGGTCTCCTGGTAATGATTTAGTTGGTTCCCACAGGATTAAATCATGTCCTACTTTATACTCATCTCTGTAAGATGTGTTAGCTCATATTAAATAAAATATATTTACTCAGTTTTTAAAAAAGCAATAACCTTTATTCATCAACATAAAATTTTGCCCTTGTAACCATTTGCATTGTAATATGATTTAGAGAACTAATTTTTGAACATAATCAAATAATTTCATTAAAACATGCTCTTTTAGGTTAACAGAAATCATCTTTGCTGGAGAAAATGAAGCGAATAACCCATTATTTGCAATAAAACCTTTCTTAGATCTGTTAATAATGATTTTTAAAATACGAATTTTTTTTGCCAGGTATAGTCATAAACTAAGGTGGACTAGAAATTATAGTCTTTTGTAGCACAGTAGTAGCACACTCTAATAGCTCTTGGTTGACATGCTAAACCAAAAAATTATTCTTAATTATTCACTTTAGAATATGAGGTTGATACAACAGAAATCCTCAAAAACATACCTTTTTTTCCTTTTTTTCCATCACTGTGTGTTCTTTCCTACTCTTTTTTTCAGGCTTGGCTTCAGTGGCTGAATGTTTTCTTTTATTTTTCTGAAATAAGAGTAATGTTTTAAAAAAAAAAAATTCATTATAATATGAAATAAAGGTTTACTAATGAATTAAAAATATAGTAAAAACACTAATTGCAGCTAATTAATTTTCTAGTCCCAATTAATATATGGATCAAGAGTTCTAAATATATGGCACACTGTAAATTAAAATTTTTAACATTTTTATTTGTTTCATATATTCCAAACTCAATAATCTGAAAATATCAATGCAAACTGACAAGAAGAATATAGTAAAAAAATTATGCATTTAATATATTTTGCAACATTGTATATTATTAATTGAGCCACCAGTCCTGCAGCACATCTTTGATATATATATTGCATGTTTCTAAATTTTATGACACTTTTAGATAAACATTAAAATTCAGAAAATGGCTTTCAATTTAAACTTTTTATTTTTTTAAATTCTACCAATTTAAAAGTAATTAAAATATGAGTAACAAATAATTATGGATTGAAGAATGGAATGGTGACTTTTTCTTTTAAAATAAATTTCTTATTGCTTTGTTTTTGTAAACCTGCATGGAGTTATAAAATAATGAAAACTGCTAATCTAAACATTAGTTTACTTTAATCAGTTCAAATAAACATTGCATATAACATGTCATTCAATAAATTTCAAGTTTGATTTTCAGTGAAGGTATATTATCTACTTTTGATGATATACAGCCATAGCAAGTATTATTTTTCATATGTAGCCCATGGGCCAGAAAAAAGAGAAAACTTAATGACTTTGTCAATAAAGGAAAAAAAAAAACGATTAGTTGAAAGATCCATGATGAATGAATGGATAAATGATATGAAAATATTTAATATTTCATAATTATAATATTTCAAAATATTCAAATTTTCAATATTTCATCATACTGTTCTAAAGATAAATGCAATTGTTATGATAATAATGTATTTTTTTTACCATGGTCAGGACAGATCAAATGGAATCTCTTCCAGGCTGGATGCTGCCCACAAACTGTAGAATAACAATCTCTAATTTTCTAATTTATGGTAATTAAATGCTTTCTGCTAACCATTTTTTGATGTCAGCACATTTGAGTATTCAGTATGAAAGAAACTTTATATTTATTTATGGAAAAGGCTATTTTTTATCAGTAAAACTGAATATTAAGTGAACTTATAGTGAAAAGTTGTTAATTATTGGACATAAGAAACACTATTACCCACCATGCAAAACTGAAAGCTACTAAAATCCCAAAATTTGAAATAATATTTGTTTGTAGTAACAATTAACTGTCATCTTCCTGTTTAAAAAGCAAAGTATTAAAATTTGTTTTTAACACTTATATAGTATTTTTATGTTTAAAATCAATGGTAAATGTTAATTCTAAACATTTCCATGAAACTACCTGAGATTTGTGGAACCATTAACACTTATATGCTACAGAAAACTTATTAAAAATGATTTATTACCTAAATTGGTGATTTAAAATGTAAAGTGCAGATACTTAACATTTTAAATTGATTGCTACTGATTTCAGACTTAAGCCATCTTGCTGTTTGTTATAATAATAAAATACTTTAGCAAGAATATTTTTACTTTGATATTTCACCTTATTATTTCAACCACTTTAGTGTCTAACTCAGTCTGTAAATGGTAGCTAGACATAAACTGGAAGGAGAGCTGTGTACCAATTCCCAGTGATGATGCACAGAACCAGCCAGGTCTAGCACCTAATGTCCAACCCTGCCTTCTCGTGGTGCAGGCCATTAGTACCTTTCAAAAGAGATATTCTCTTTTGGAAGGGAATGGAAGGGGAGGGCTGCCAGTTCAGTATGGCCTACTGATCTGGTCATCTATGGCCACTTTTTTTCTTTTTTTTTTTCAACCCTGCTGAGGAGTGGTCAACTTCACAGGGTCCTGGTGCTGACCATTTATACCTACTAGACTGGACTTGTTTATGGATTTGAGTTTGATTATGGATCCTGGATTTGCTGCACTGGTGGGCCTCTGTTGAGGGAGAGTCTGCCGCTGTGTTTTCTGTTTGCTTCTGGGTTGCCAGCTCTAAGTGAACAGAGGCATGGGATACCTTATATCAGCTGGTGGATAATCCTAATCAGAGGCCATCGCAGGTACCTGAACCTTACTTAGCTAGTTGGGCATCGTCAAGCCTAAACTGGAGTAATGTGTCTCAGGCAGGCCACGTGGCTCTTGAAAAAGTCCACTTGAAAAGGTGGTGCCTGAAGTTCCTACCAGCATCGGTGACTTCAGCCTTTAGTGTAAGAGGAACAAGTCTTTGCCCCATGCCTGCGATCAGGGGGCTGTTTGATATTGTTGCCCCTACCTATCTCAATAAACCTAGTTTCTTTAAAAATCCTACTAATCATTTTCTCTCTGCAGGAATGTGGAACATGAGGACATTATATAGAGATCATTCTCTTGATGTCCTCACACAGGTTGTTTGGGTTGTTTTACCTCTGAGCAGCACTTTTTTGCACAACATGGGCTAAATGGCCAGGTCACATGGACCCCAAAGGCTCAGAGAAGGTTAGGGGAGGGGACCCACTGGAACAGCTGTTGGGAGACAGATGGTAGCCTCCCATCAAGGCCATCCAGCGTGTTCTTTAACGTGCACAGGGTATGGCCCTTCCGCACACGGGGCCATGGCTTAACGTCCCATCCGATGGACGGCGGCTTTTCCAAGCCCATCGGTGTCCCCTACTGACCGTGGGTAGGGCGGGGAATTTTTGTGGAGATAAATCTCAATGCTGACCCAGCTGGGACTCGAACCTGGGAACTACAGATTACGAGCCTGGCGCGCTCCTGACTGAGCCACCCCCACCCACCTCACACAGGAATTCCAGCACTATAACCTATATAGTCTAGGCTCAAGAGACCAGATGGACAGGTAAAGGTGAGATACTTAAAAATAATCTTAAATTTCTCTTTTCAGGGAGGGAGGATGGAAAGCATCTCCAAGGTGTAGGTTTGCTTCTCAGCAGACACACCAGTGATGCTCTTCTAGGATATGACTACATTAATGAAAGATTTCTTAGAGCAAAATTTAAAACAAATATTAACGATTTGAATGTCATCTGTTGTTTTGCCTCCACAGTGGACTCATGAGAATGAGAAGGATATGTTTTACATCCAGTTTAAGGATATTTTGAATTCGGTGAAGAAAGGAGATATTTCTCTTGTGCTAGGTTATTTCAGTGCTAAAGTTGGTATTGACTCTGACTTTGGGAAGGAGTTTTAGATCCATTTGGCATTGGTAGTTCCAATGACAATGGAGAACATCTTCTGCAGGTAAGTAAACTTAATGGTTTACGAATAACTAACACATACTTCAAATATCAGGATATTTATAAATATATATGGGTTTCACCTGATGCACAGGAATATGATAGATTATATTTTAATTAACAGCAAATGGGCAAGTTCAGTAGGAATACCAGATTATACAGGGGAGCAGAAATTTGGTCTGACCATTACCTGGTCAAAAGTGTTTTGCAGCTGAAGCTTAAGAAATGTTGTGCTAAGGTTAAAAAATTACCTTCAGCACTGAAAGATCCAGATATAGCCAAAGCATCCCATGATAGGCTACTTAATCATTATGACAATCGTGGTTTGCTTACTGCTGAATTTGAGAAAGAATGGGATCAGTTTAAATAGGCTTTTCATGAAACCAACAGTACTCTTCTGGGTAAAAGGGTAAAATAAAATGGTGCATCATTTGCTTCTGTAGTTAGACACTACATACATACATACCTATGTACATATGTATGTAATGTGTAACTACAGAAGCAAATGATGCACCATTTAAAAGTTTAGTAAGTTGACATGCCTACTTTTCCTTAATGAAGAAATCACTTTAATCTGTGTTGCTATGGAATTCCAGATTACATGGGTTGCAAGACAAAAGAACAGTTTAGAAAAGAAAACCAATTAAACAAATGTTATATGGTTCTCTTGCATATGAAACAAAGTCTTAATATACTGCCCAATAGATAGCAGTTTTCTGTGGCTATTGATACTTCCCTTAAAGGTAGGTTGTATGTAAATAGAGAAAACCTCAATAGCTGGGATTCAAATATCAGAAATACCAGCATGGTGTGAAATTTATTGAGATCTGCTCTTAGTAAGATGAAAAGCATGATCTGAAAGTGTACTGAAAGCAAATGCAGAAAAAACCACTGTATATCTATATTCAGAGATAAAAACATATTGTTAATATCATGTACTCTTCTTATACTGAAAAGTCATGATTATCTGTGTTGTGTATTTCTTGGTAAGTAAAATATTTAATCAGTGTTTTTTTTTATACACAGTGAATTGGGATAGAATGTTTTACTCCTAGATTTTCAGTGGACTAAATAGCAAGTCCAAGGACTCCAAGTAGGGACAAATGGAAACCCGTCAAAACAACACCATGTATTTTTTTTTATGTGCACAGGGCATGGTTCAATATTCTTTCCAATTGATGCTTGCCTTTTTAAGTTCAATGGTATCTATTTTCTTGTGGAGGGCAAGTGAAGTAAATTAATCTCTGGCAAAGTTGAATCTGCATGATCAATGCATCCTATAAAGAGTGGAAAATTTACTTACTTAACTAACAATAACATTTTATATTCCTTAGCTAAAAGTTTGCACACCTTTATTAGAGCACCTTAGTCCACATAAGATGCTCAGCTTGACCTTTGCTAATATTATACAGAAAACCAAGGATTATTAAAAAAAACACGGTTTTGAATTTTACAAAATATTGACAAATTAAAATCAAACAGCAAAATAAAAAAGGGAAAAATTTTAAAGAATGTTTTAATTAGCAACACACCTTATTTTTTAATTTTTCTTTCACTGAATCTTGTACTTGTAACCTGCTTGCCTTGTTGCCTGAAGCAATGTCAGATTGCTGCACATCATCCATATTTTCCTGTTTAGTTTTCTGAAACTGCAAATCTTTTTTTGAAAGAGGTACTTATAACAATGTTTTGAATAGTTATTGAGGTGTGACAAAGAAAAGAAAAAAAGAGCATTAATATTTCATAAAAAAATTATACTATTAATTTTATGTTAATAATATTAATAATAAAAACAAATAATAATAAAAAACCTCCTCAAGCAGCTGCTTGCAACAGAGGTCTGACAGGAGCAGTCGAAGGTCGGTGAGGATGGAGAAACCTAAGCATAAAGACAACATAGACATCCATGTTTTACCTTGGACTCAAACCCATACCCTTTTGATCAGAGATCAAGCATGTTAACCACTCAGGCACTAGACAGCTATTTTTCACCTAGTTCTGTTTTTCAACCATAAATGTGATAACATATTTAATAATAAACTTCCTCTTTTGACTGAGTTATCTCTTTTTTAATTTTTAGTACCTTAACTGATGCTTTAATATTGAAAATTTTGCTATATTTTAAACTACAGAACATTAATTTCTGAAAAATAAAAAATAAAAAGTTTTGACAGCTTGATCTTTGCACTTTTCTTAGTGGTAAAATGGTTCTCTTTAGAACCATATTGAAGTTAACTACTGTATGTATATCACATATATTTTTATTACACATGTACACAGTGTTTTAATATTCTGTAAAAAAAAATAGCTTGAGTTGCTTCCCAAGTGGTACATTTTTTTTGATGAATGGACCAAATGACTAGTTTACAAAGACATACAATGACTAGGTGTAAAAGGATTCATAAGTTTACAGTATCAAAATTTACATGATAATAATTTACTATGTTCCTTTTTTTCACATAAGTGTAAGGTTGATTTTAATATACTTTATACCTCAACAAATATATTGTTATATATATATATAGGTCAGTGTATATGATAAATAAACTGCTTGACAAAATTAAGGTAACAACATTAATAAAACAAAATGTGGCATAACTCTATTTTGTACAATATAAAGTAAAGAAAATTTGCCCAGAAATGTATTTTAGTATAATGAGATGTGTAGAAATTCTCAGATTATTATTCAGATTAATTTCAGATTATAATTCTCTATTATTATTCTCAGATTGGGAATGAACATATTACAATGATATCATTAAAACACGAAAATATTGTATGTCATAGAAGTTGGTTTCAGATGCTCCAAATATGCACATATGATATCAGCATAGAGTATAATCCCCTCTTATGCCAGGTCTGAGAGTGTTGATTCATGCTCAACCTAAGGTTGTTCAGAGAGGCCTGAAGCAACAAATCCCATTCTTCCACAAGAGCTAAATTGACCTCGCAGAGTGACATAATGATTTGCAGTGCCTCTCCCTAAAATATTCCTTACACATTTGATAGGATTTAGGTCTGGTGACCTTGCTGGTCAGGTCATTCATTGGATATCTTCTCTTTCTAAGTACTCCCGTACCAAGTTAACTCTAGGTGGATAGGCATTGTAATCTATAAACAGGAAATCAGTGCCAACTACATTCCTAAAAAGACACATAGGGTTCAAGGATCTCTTCTCTGTACCTCTGAGCAGCTATGAAGCCTCCATCGAGCCCATGAAAAGGAGTAAGGCTGCTGATGGTTATGCCACCCCAGAAAAGCACACCTCATCTACCATAAGTATACCTTTATCTGGTATTGGAGGGATGGTGTCAAATCATTGTTCTCCCCAGATTATGCAATGTCGACAATCTGGCTGTAGGCTAAATAAAGATTTGTCAGAAAACAGAACATAGCCCATTGTTCAGGCCTGAAGTGATACGTTTGGCAGCACCAGTCTAAACAAGCTTTTCGGTGGTTGGGATTATTTACTAAGACACAAACCTCTGGCCTCCTGGCAAAAAGCTCAGTCGCTTTAAGACTTTTGACACTATTCTGCTGGAAATTCTCTCACCTACGGCCACAGAAACCTTAATAAACAGTTGATGCAAAATCATTGTATGTTCTGTTTTGCTATTAGAGTCAGATAATGGCCATTTTGGATTAAAGTAACTCTCAGGTGACCTTGGCCAATTCCTCTGGTAATAGTTCCTGTCTCCTGAAAGTTTCCAAAGTATTGATACTACCTTTCTCGACACATTGAGACATCTTGCAACCTATGCCTGTGATTGCCCTCCTTCAAAGTCTTCTAACATCCTACCATCATAAGGAATCTTCTAAATGATGATGACTTGGCACATCTTCAATAGAAATAATGAGAGAATGCACAATCTCTTTATTTCAATTACCCTCCATGTTAGCAACAATTTTGAAATGGAGTGATCTAATAGCAACCCATGTTTTTATAGGCATTAGTAATTTAAATGTTGCAAGGAACTGTGGGCACATAGATCAATTCCGATTGGATATTTGAAATTTGCATGTAATGTTGTGTCTAATAACACATTTTTGCTCTTGGGGTTGTTAAAAATTACGATATTGATAAAAGACACTGTTACTTTAATTTCACCAAAAAGACACTGTTACTTTAATTTTATCAACCAGTGTAGTTGTAGCAATGATCTAGACTTGTAGAAAAATATTTTGTGAAAATACATGCTTTCATTTATGTACAATGCCTGTATAAAGCATTAAACAATGTTTTATCATTGTCTTCTACCAAGAGCAATTGTGCTATAGTTTTCCATTTTTATTCTTGAGTTTGTTACAAGGCTTTGCAAATATACTTAAGAATAAAAAAAATACTAATCACTCCTAGAAGAAGGCAATGATTGGAGAAGTAGACTCACTGAATAAATGTCAGTAAGTGGAAACCTTGCATCACAGATAGTTAGTGTCTTTATTATACACATATAGCTCTCCTGCACAAGGAACCATAGCTTAACATATCACATCTGGAATTTGGGAATTTTTCCAAGCTTATCAGTATTATTTTTCCTTTTGACAGAAGGAAAAGTGGAGATATATCCACCAAGCTCATGGAAGAAAAAAAAACTGAATCAGAGTAATTATAACAATTACTTGATTAGCAAATTTGTTCTATGAAGTGCCATTGAGTTTTTACTCATACTTCATAAACCTAATTTTAAAAAATTCATCATAATATATATATTACAAAAGTAATGATTAACTGCATTAATTGGAATATTACACTAGTTTAAATCTTGGAAATATTTTAAAATTAAATGACACAGAAAATTAAATGCTGTAATTTTGTATATAACAATGGAACTGCTAAGTCTATATTAGCAACATTATTAGGAAGACTTCCTCAAAATCACTTCATCTGATGCTATACAATTTATCTAATCTATATCTTTTATACAGATCATAACTGTCCTTGCTTTAAAAACTTTATTCTCTAGGAAATGAGTACTAAAAAAATTTCTTTCAAGCAGCAGCTTGCCACAGAGATCTCAAAGAAGCCTCTCAGTTTAATTTGCCACAAAGAGCTGTGAAAAAGGTGAGACCTCAGCAGGAAGACAACACAAACATCCATGCCTTATCCAGGGCTCAAACCAGATCCCTTTTATCAGTAGCTAAGTGTACTGACCACTTGACTACCAGAATGGCTAAGTACTAATATCCATGCATTTTATCAACATGTGTACTCAGAATGGACAAATCAGTTTCAGAAAAAAATTCAAATTGAATAACTTTTTTGGCCTTGTTACTTTCCTTATGTTTTAAACTAGTTCTAATAATATATTACTTGTAACAATTACATAATTCCTATTAAATGCAAAATGTTTTTTACATAAAATACAAAAAAGGCCTAAATATGATCTAACATACCTTATTTTTCATTCGATTCCTTTCATTTCGCCGTTCCTTAGATAATAAAGCAAGTTTGCTTTCAATAGAAAATTCCACAATTGGCCTCTGAAATATAAATAAAGTCTTCTAATTATTGGCTATTAAGTTTATTTTCTTCTTATGCCATAAAAAAAAAAGACGAATCTACATTTTAACTTTTTCACCATTTCTTTCAAGACTCCATTTTTCCTAGGCAAATAGTAGAAAAGTGCTCAATAAATCTATTCACAGTATGAAGGGTTTAATATTCAAGGTGAAACATAAAGTCCTTCTCCAGGGCTTTTGTTGGCTGTAAAACCTCTATAACTGATAACTAAGGACCAAACAAGCCCAACCATGTAGAAGTGATGGATATGTATAGGAAAATGAGGGGGCATCCTGATGAGCATAGTTGCAGCACCCCTGATAGAATAAATGCAAAACTTAGCAATATTTACCTTAGAAATATGGCAGACAGTGCCAAAATTCCAATAGCAGAGTTGGAGAGGAGTACTAACTATGTACAAAAATGTTGTTGCCACCATTGAAATTGGATTATTGATGGCTGAGGCATGCAATGAAAAGTCATCTGAAATGAATTGTTGCTGATGCTTCTACAGCCTGGTGTGTAGCAAAACAGCATCATATGTCCACCAGGAAAGGTTATTTTATGCCTCAATGGTATTGCACACATTCCTCAAAAAATTGTCCAATGATGAGATGTTGTTCAAGCTGTACATAATAATTTCTAAATGGCCAGGGTAATTGTTTGGTTAATGCGAATTTCCTGCATGTGGTAAGGAGTTGACTATAAAACACCTCATCACCATTTCAATCTACATATCAGTTGTTGTTCAACTGGGAATGAGCATCATTCATACATACTAAGATGCTGCATATTGCAAAATGGTGCTTTCATATGGGGAATGCCAACAGGATGCCCATACTATTGCACAACTATTTGCCATGAGATATCCACAGGTTGATCATTACAGACATTACACATTCTTGGTGTGTATACTCCATTCTTGGTGTGTATACTCAGTGTATGAATATGCTGGTATGATGCTCACTCCTGGTTGAACAACTACTGTTGTTCCATAGGAGTGAGTTAAAGTGGCAAGAGGTTTTATAATCAACAAAAATTACAGTAGGGCTTCACAGTGCAGTAATTGAAATCAATACCTTTAATTCTCTATGACACTGCTAAATATTTTATAACACTTCAACAAAATATCCATGCTACCTAGTATTAAAAGTAATAAATGACAGATCTCAAGATCTTCCCACTTGTCATTCAACAGTACTTAAAATCCCAGTCTTTGCTGAAAAAGTTCATTACTTTTAATATTAGGTAACATAGATATTTTGTTGAAGTGCTTTAAAATATTTAACAGTGTCATAGAGAATTAAAGGTATTAATTTAATTTGTAGACAACTTTACAACACATGGATGCACAATCTGCACATTTACATCACTCATGTTGATCCAGTGTGAGTAGCATCTTGTTGTTGGGTGTATTTTGAGGAACACATGTGATATCATTCAGTATGAAGTAACCTTTCCTGGCTGACATATGATACAATTTGCCATATACCGGGCTGCTGAAGTGGCAGCAACAATTAGTTCCAGATGACCTTTCATTGTGATCCTTAGTTGTCATTAATCTGATTTCACTGGTGGCAATAATGAAATTGTATGTAATCAGTGCTGCTCTACAACTTGGTAAACTAATAGATACCAATAGTGTTATATTCTAAAGCAGTAATGATCATTTTTAGTTTAACACATCAGTAAACTATAAAATATTTGTGCAGTTGCCTAATAGTAGATACACTGTTAAAGGAAAGTCCAAAGTCCTTAATGTCAAATGAAGAAGTGTGACAAATATTATTTCTGGTACTTTGAAGTGGAGAAAGTTGGTGTCATGGCATAAGATCAAAAGTGTTCCTTAGACAAGTGCCGTGTGACAGTGCAGAACAACAGCAGAAGCAGCTTCAAATTATTATACCTTGCAGTACAACTTTTAAAGGAAAGTTGGTATTTTTTAATGATGATACTGCTGTATTAACATACTCAATTAATAATCATAACAATATTACTGAAGATCACCACAAACAGCAAATTCGCAAGACTTGTGGTTTATGAAAAAAAAATAGTGTTACATACATATTTTAAGTGCACTAGAAAGAATGCAAAAATGTTTGTGGGCTTTACCTCCCAAAAATGTGAAGTTTTCACTGGCTCATTCTCATTGAAAAAGGAACTTTCCATGAACTTTCTCCCCCCAAAAGAATATTTACATCAAACTGCAAAGAAACTCTTCAGTTTCAACACTTTACACTCAAATCATTACCCATTTTAACATTTTAGGTCCCTACCAATCTAGTGGTTAGTGTACTGACTACTAAGACCAGTGGAGCATGTCTTTGTGTTTATACATTATATGAGAAACCAGGACAAGCTTAACATTGCTTCTAGGTTATCTCTGTCTGTTGTGTGGGGAAATGCCTTCCTTTTTAATTAAAAAAAACAAACAAACCAGAAAACATTTTTTGCTGTTAAGGTATAGTTTCAGCACTATGTAAACAGAAAATATTGTCAAAATTTTTCTGTAAGCATATCATAAAGTTTCTTCCCATATATAGATTCATACATCTATTACACTTTATCGTTGTAACTTTGGTGGACAACCCCTATTGGCTGCGTACCACATTGTCCCTCCTACCCAGCCATCAAATTTGAATTATTACTTTCATAACATGTTAAGGGTAATTATAAAGTAGCTTTATGACTTAGAATATATGTAATTACTTTATTTGTCACAAGAACGAAAAACAAATGACATGATAATAATGAGAACACGAGTTTTCTGTCAGTTTCAATTATTGCTGTGTCCACAGGAAACACTGCTTAGTAGAAGAACCAAAAAGGGCAGATTACATAGGTGTAGAGAGAGCATCTGTGCTTTGGTTTGAGGAAATTAAGTCAATAACACACTTGAAGTCAACATTTTATGCACATTACAACAGGGATTCTCTTAGCAGACCTTCTGTGTATGAATGGAATAGAATAAAGCAAAACTGGGTATTATGATACCTGATAAGTAAAAAGATACATTCATCATTTAATTTTATTGGAATATGTGATGCTAGTTCAGTTGTCAGCTGTATCATTTCAAGTGTCCATATTGAGAATCTGTAAAATTAAGGTGTTCACTTCATTGCCATTTGTTTCCTTTTTAAGTAAATAAAAAGTGTTCTAAATGTTTTAGGTTGTAAAGCTACTTTATAATTACCCTGTAAGCTTTCACATATATACAAACAATAGAGGTACAATTTCTCAATGTGGAAGTGAATTGTGATCAGTCTCATGGTGAACAATAAAGGCAGATTGCAAATGATCTTGGGCCATGATCAACAAAGTATGTCTCAAATTTCTTATATATATAAACAAATCCATGAACTACCAACCAATGACTGGTGAGGATATACTGTATATTCATTTTAGAATAAGAGTTGGGTTGGGTTGTTTTACCTCCGAGTGCACACCATGGGGTTTTGCACACCATGGGCAAAATGGCGGGGTCACATGGACCCGAAGGCTCAGAGAAGGTTGGGGAGGGGACCCACTGGAACAGCTGTTGGGAGATAGATGGTAGCCTCCTGTCAAGGCCATCCAGCATGTTCTTTAAAGTGCACAGGGTATGGCTCTCCTGCACACGCGGCCATGGCTTAACGTCCCATCTGATGGACGGCGGGCTTTCCAAGCCCATTGGTGTCCCCTACTGACTGTGGGCAGGGCGGGGAATTTTTGCGGAGATAAATCTCAATGTTGACCCAGCTGGGACTCAAACCTGGGAACTACAGATTATGAACCTGGCACGATAACGACTGAGCCACCCCTGCCCCCTTAGAATAAGAGAGAATAAAAGACTTCCTAAATATTAAAGTAGCATATTGCAAGTTAAACTGCCTAAAAGTTTGTATGTATGAAAAAAGTGAAAGCATTAATATCCAATACTTAGGTGTTTATCATTATTAAACTATTTATGAGGAAATTGATGCATTAAAAAAAAGTTAAATTTTACAATCCTAATTTTTTTTATGCATGAAATTTTGCAGATAATGCATAATATACACAGTTGTATCAGAATAATAAATCCTAAATATATACACCACCATACATATAGCCACCCCCATTCCCATTATTTGGTAGGTGGTCATATTATTCTGATACGACTGTGTATTATATTACACATTAAAAATTATTATGTTTGGGTAAAATCCTACTCTGTGCACATTGCTTTTCAGCATAAAAAAAGAATATAACTATCTACACTAAATTCAGATCAATATGGACAAAATCATTAAATCAAATGCACATACAGTAAGTCTCTAATTTATGTAAACCTCAACTTATGTAAATTCACCTAAATATAAGGTTAAAAATGGAAACAATTTCAGGTCATACATAGGGGTTGAAGGTCATGTGTGTGAAGTTGTGTCCCTTCTGATGCATGTTTGTTTATGTTTGCAATTTCCAACAATCAGTCCATGGTATTCCTCTGTAAACTTTGTACATCATGTGCATGCAGTGAAATTTCTTAAATATTTACATTCCTTTGCTGATAACAATCATGTTTAGCAATATTCAGAAAAAGAAAAGAGTGTTGGCTCAAGTAAAGAAAATGAAAATAGTTAATTTTATTTCTTTCATAAAAGATTTTTGAATTGAACTTCATGTAAATTTTAAAATATATATGTATCATAAAGAAATAAATATGTGTAAATATTGATTTTTTTTTATTATGTGCTTTTGAAATGGACTAACAATAAGCAGAAATTCTTATATAGAAGAGTGCAAAAGCACGAAATATAATATTAGTGAGATATATAAAGTGAAAAGTTCTCTCACTTGTCACCTCCAGAGTACATAAAATCTCATTCATTACTTTTAATACTAGATAGCAGGGATATTGTGTTGAAGGGCTTTTAAACATTTAAGAGTTGTAGAGAATTAAATATATTAATTTAATTCTGATTATGTAATGAATGAGAATGGTAAATTGGATATTTTAGGATTAAGTTTTAAATTAAAAAAATTTTATGCACTTAAAAATGTTTCAAAAAAATTAATATTTATTATTATTAGAAAAATAGCGATACAATTTTCCACTAATCTTACCTTTTTAATAGGGAAAAACATATTGTATTTTGGATTAATTTGTCATTTTTATTTTCTCTTTTGCTTATTTTATTTAAGAGTGAAAATATTTCAATTCTTTATAATTCCAAGCTCCTAAAAACATTTAACCCTTACAAGGTTCCCATCATTTGCAGACATTGAAAATTATAAACCACAGACAAAAATGGCACTGACAGACTTCTTACAATATAAAAAACTTAAGTTCTTTAAATTTATATTTATATATATTCAGAGAAACAATATTTTTTTTAAATCAATAAATATTTTCTTTTCAGTTCATTATGAAATAACATTAGTAATGACTCTACTAAATATTTAATCACTATTAAGCTGTTTAACCCTTCAACATCCAGGAAATTTAAGAAAAGGATAAAGGGTATTAAAGATAAAGGAATAAACACTATTTGGATGAGCCCATTTCAAAATTTTGGCCATTTTAGGCTATTATGGGCTTTAAAAGGTTAAGTAAGTAATAGGATGTGAAGATGGGTATAGAAAAAAAAAAAAACATTGTCTTGAGCTGGGTGAGATTTGAACCCACAACCTCCTGATGACATGTCAGCTGCTCTGACTGCTGAGCTACCAGGCACTGATCAATCTCTTCTCTACTGCTGATGTTATGCTATACACAACAGAAGTGGCTCAGTTGGTAGCATGCCAGGCTTGTAATAGGTAATTCCCAGGTTCATGTCCCAGCTGGGCCAGCATTGAAATTTATTTCCACAAAACTCCTTGTTCTAGCTATAAGTCTGATGGGCTTGGAAAGGCTGTCATCTGTTGGATGGGACCTTAAGCCATGCCCCGTGTGGGAGAGCCATACCATGGGCACATTTAAGAACATGCTGGATGGCCTTGACAAGAGGCTAGTATGTCTCCCAACAGCTGTCCAGTGACCCCCCCCCCCCCACCTTCAACCTTCTCTGCGCACTGTGGGTCCTTGTGTTCTAGCATTTAGCCCATGGTGTGCAAAAAGGTGCTGCTCAGAGATAAAACAACACCACCCATTGGGCTAATCACTGTCTTTGGAGTGCATTCGGGGACTCCATTCTTCAGAGCCATCCCAGGCATGTGCATACAACCAGCCCATGCCCTCCCGCCTATATTTTTTTTGTTAGCAAATCAGAATCTGCATCACTTCTGGTATGATACCTAGTATCTTGGATTTTAATACTTGTACCAAATACAAGATACTAGTGATCACACCAGAAGTGATGCAAATTCAGATTTTCTCACACACACACACACAAAAAAAAAATCAGTTGGGAGGCTCTTGGGGTGTGGCTGGTCATGTGCACATGCCTGGGATACTCTGTAGAATGGAGCCCCCAAATATACTCAAAAGAGAGTGATTGGCATGATGCTGTATAGCATAATATCAGCAGTAGAGGAGAGATTGGTCAATGGCTGGTAGCTCAGTGGTTAGAGTGCCTGACATGTTATCAGGAGGTCTGGTTCAGATTCCACCCAGGTCAAGGTAATTTTTCTTCTATACACATCTTCATCTTGTTACTTAAACAGCTTAATAATGATTAAATACCTAGTAAATCAAAGATGAGCTTAGGATTTATTTGTCTTAGTAATGACTCTTTTATGTTTTTGATAAAACTCAACAATTTTTTTTGCTCTGAATATTGAAAGGTTTAATAGTAGATTGGATTGAGTGTCAGAAGTTCAATTAATCAGATTAGTATTTAGGTAAACTCACCAAGCAGAAAAATAATCATCTTTATAATTTTTCACCTAATACTGTGTAACACTTCCCTTCATATGAATACAGCAGCAATCCTGTTAAGTATGGACTCCACAGTCATTGGATATAGTTTACATCAACAAGAGAGCACATGGGTAACATGCTTTCACACAGTGCTGCATTACTATGGTCTATAAATGATAGATAAATAGTCACTGGAAGGAGAGCTATGCACCAATCCCCCATGATAATGCATTAGAACCGACCAGGCCTAGCACCTAATGTCTGATCTCACCTTCTCGTGGTGCAAGCTGTTAGTACCTTTCAAAAGAGATACTCTCTTGTGGAAGGGAATGGAAAGGGAGGGCTGCCAGCTTAGTTTGGCATACTGGTCTGGACAACTCTGGCTACTTTTCTTTTTTGTCTACCCTGCCGAGGAGCAGTCAACCACACAGGGTCCTGGTGCTGACCATATAAACCCGCTGGACTAGACTGAATTATGGCTCTGAGCTTGATTATGGATCCTGATTTTGCTGCACTGGTGGGCTTCTGTGGAGGGAAAATCTTCAGCTGTTTTTTTCTCTTTGTTTGTGGGTTGACAGCCCCAAATGCATAGATTCACAGGATACATTTTATCAGCTGGTGGATAATCCTGAGCAGAGGTCATCGCAGGCACCTGAACTCTTTGCTTCTATTGGCATCGTCAAATTCTACATTGGAGGAAGTCTCCCAGTGTAGATGGCTTCAGCCTTTAGTGGTGGGGGAACGGGGCTTTGCCCCATGTCTGCGATTAGGGGGCTGTTTGATATTGTCGCCATTCCTTCTCTCAATAAACATAGTTTCTTTAAACATCCCACTAACCATTTTCTCTCCATAGGTAGTTGGAATGTGAGGACTCTGCACAGAGCTTTTTCTCTTGATGTCCTCACACATGAATTCCACCATTATAATTTAGATATTCTTGGCTTGCAAGAGACCAACCAGATGGACAGATAAAGGTCAGATTCTTAAAAATAATCTTAAATTTCTCTTTTCAGGGAGGGACGACAAAAAGCACCTCCAAGGTGTGGGTCTGCTTCTCAGCAGACATGCTAGTGATGCTCTTCTAGGATATGAGTGCATTAATGAAAGGTTTCTTACAGCAAAATTTCAGACAAGAGTTAAAGCCTTGAATGTTATCTGCTGTTATGCCCCCACTGAGGATGAGGATGAGAAGGATAGGTTTTATGAACGACTTCAGGATATTTTGAATTCTGTCAAGAAAGGAGATATTTCCTTGTTCTTGGTGACTTCAATGCCAAAGTTGGTACTGACTCTGACCTTTGGGGAGGAGTAATAGGCCCTTTTGGTATTGGTAGCTGCAATGGCAATGGGCAACGTCTCCTACAGGTAAGTAAACTCAATGGATTCAGAATAACCAACACTTATTACAAACACCGCGACATACATAAGTATACATGGGTTTCACTTGATGGGCTGCATAAGAATATGATTGATTACATATTAATTAACAGCAAATGGGTTAGTTCTGTTAGGAATACCAGGGCATATAGGGGAGCTGAAATTGGATCTGACCATTACCTTGTTAAAAGTGTGTTGCAACTTAAACTTAAAAAGTGCTGTGTTAGGGTTAAAAAATTTACTTTTAATACTGAAGCTCTGAAAGATCCAGTTATAGCCAAAGCTTACCATGATAGGTTACTTAGTCATTATGACAGTCATGGTAGGCTTACTACTGAAGTTGAGGAAGAATGGGATCATTTTAAACAGGCTTTTTTGGACACTAACAGTACTCTTTTAGGAAAAAAGGAGCAGAAGAGACAGAATTATCTGAGTGATAAGGCACTTGAGCTTATTTCGGAAAGAAAGAACTGCAGGAATGTCCTTAATCAATACCCTACTAGTCCTAATAGAAAGCATTACAGAGAACTTAATAAACGTGTAAAAGATCAGTTAGCTGCTGATAAGAATCTTTGGCTTGATGGTTTGGCTGACAAAGCCGAGGAAGCAGTTAGACAGCACAACAGCAGAGAGCTGTACCAGAGAGTTAATGTTTTGTGTGGTAGAAAACGAACAGGTATACAGGGATTGAAGGATAAACAAGGTAAGGTTATAGAAGGTGAGGATTCTGTCATGGCCAGGTGGGCTGAGCATTTCAGTGATATTCTAAACAATGTGGTTAGTTCTACTCCCATTGTTTGCAATGATGACAGATGCATTGGTGGCTTTAATGTTTGCCCTATAACACAATCTGAAGTTATTTTGGCTGTTTCTAAACTTAAACTACCATTAATCCCCAGGGGTAGATGAAATTACTACTGAAATGCTTAGAGTTGGGAATGTTTCGGTTACCACTTGGATGACTGAATTTTTGAATATCTTTTATGATAAAGGCGTGGTTCCTAAGGATTTTACCAGAGCTATTATTATCCTTGTTTTTAAAAAAGGTGATCACAGTTCTTGTGATAACTATAGGGCTATCAGCCTGCTCTCTGTTCCAGGTAAAGTACTTTGCATGATTGTGCTTAATAGAATTAAGAATCTGGTTGACAGTCAATTACATGATGAGCAATGTGGATTCAGAAGTGGTAGGGGATGTATAGATCAGATATTTTCACTCAGGCAGATTCTTGAAAAATGTTTAGAGTTTCAGAAACCGTTGCTAGCTTTGTTTATTTCAGAAAGGTTTTAAACTCAGTTGATTGTGAGATCATAAGGCATACCTAACAAGTTAGTTAACATAATGAAAGTTCTCTATAATAACATTGAGCCATATGCGAGAATTGGTAAGGCTTGTAGCAAATGGTTTAGCATTGCATCCGGTGTTCGACAAGGGTGCATTTTGTCCCCTTTTCTCTTTAGTTTGGTTATTGATTATGTTATGCGAAATTCTTTGCAAGGGAAAGATTTTGGCCTTAAAAGGTCTAGAGATTTCAAAATTTCTGATTTAGATTATGCAGATGATTTGCTTTGTTGGCTAATGATCTTGATGAGATGAATTCTTTCATTAGGTCTGTTGATGAGACTGGCAATAGAGTTGGTTTGGTGATAAACAGAGATAAAATTAAAGTGATGAAAACTGGTGCTTCAGTTGCCCTGAATGTTTTGCCCTTGAGCAAGTGTCTCAGTTTAATTATCTTGGCAGTTATGCAACAAATACTGGTGATGTGCGGCATGAAATTAACAGGCGAATAGGGATTGCCTCTGGACTTTTAGGAAACTATGGAGAGTGTGGAGAAATATGCATATATACTTAAAGACTAAAATTAGACTATAATAGTTTGGTTCTTTCTAGGGTTAGTTATGGTAGTGAAACTTGGATGCTTTTTAAGAAAGATAACAGGAAATTTGATGCTTTTGATTCTAGATGGTTATGCAGTATCTTGGGCATTAGGTGGTTCAATTTTGTAAGCAATGAAGAGGTTGGCAACCTCCTCTGAGCAGTATGTGCAGAGAGAGATTCCATTGGTTTTGCCATGTTGGCCATATGGATTTGGATTGGGTTGTTTTACCTCTGAATGACACTTTTTTGCACACCATAGGCTAAATGGCCAGGTTACAAGGACCCCGAAGGCTCAGAGAAGGTTGGGGGAAGGAACCCACTGGAACAGCTGTTGGGAATTGCCCATATGGATAATTATAGATTAGCAAATAGGGTTATGAACAGTGTGCCTAAAGGCCTCAGAAAGAGGGGGAGACCTAGGATGTGGTGGGCAGACAATGTCAAACAGGACCTTGTTACAATTGGTGTGCAGTGGCCAGATGCAGCAGATGTAGCTCAAGACAGACTTGCTTGGAGAATGAAATTGCACAGTCTGGTTGGCCCTC
Source organism: Ryuthela nishihirai (assembly GCA_038380435.1). Classification (NCBI taxonomy): domain Eukaryota; kingdom Metazoa; phylum Arthropoda; class Arachnida; order Araneae; family Heptathelidae; genus Ryuthela; species Ryuthela nishihirai. Next base: position 7,306,114 of record JAWZYU010000004.1, read on the forward strand.
TGTAGCCCATAACTGCTTGATGATGATGATGCATTACTACAGGTGCAACATTTACCAGTGTATAAGTCAATGCTACTGTCTATGGTAGGTGTGACTAATTTTTTTTGTCTGGTGTGCTTAGTAAAAATGTTTAAATATAGTCTATTTGGATATATTATTTCATCTTAAGTGAGAAAAATAATGGGATTTATTTAATACTCAGATGGAATGTTACCTTTAAAGTTCAGATATTTTAATATCCTACTTTACTTCAGAATTGCTTCTCATAACCTTTGGCAACTCCTGTAGTTTCTCTCCCCTTCCCTCTTCACAACTTATTCTTCATTTATAATTCTAAAAGTACTATATATAGAATTCTAAAAATATTCAAAACTGACATAAGCCAATTAACATACCATTTTGAGTACCACACAATGATAGCACTTGCAAAATCATATTCTTTGCAGATTAACAGATTAAAAAAATAATATATATTAAAAATACTTCTTTAAGTGTAGTAATTGAATACTTACATTTTGTGCTGTAAAAATATTTGGGTTATTGTTCACATTTCTTAAAGCTTGTAAGGCATGCTCATGACAAGTAAATGCAACAAACCCAAAACCTTTTGATTTTGCTTCTCCTTTTGTATCTATATTCTTTAAGTCTCTCATTATTCTGGCCTAAAAGAGAAGTAAATGCTTAAATTATTTAAATCATAATATACTTAAAAAATATTTGCACAAATAAAAATATGAATAAGTTTAAAAGTTCTTAGCTTGCAAATGATTTAAATGTAATAAAGTCACTAACAAAAAGTGAATAAACTTTGCTTCAAGCTTTCCAAACATGAATATAATCTCTATCTGTTCTAAAAAAAAAGTTATTTAAACTGGGCAAATTTTAATTTATATATATTCAAAAGCCTATGCCTAATAAAAGCAATCACATTAAAAAATTTACATTATTTAATGAAAAACATATATTTAAAAAATGTACACTAGACTTTATGTATATAAAAAAAAGAAAACACTTACACCACTAGTAAAAATTTAACTTTTACCTCTGTCACAACTGCTTTTGGTCCTGCAGCCTTTCGAAATATACTGCGAAACTGATGATCATGTAAGCTGGTAGGGATATTGTGTATACACAACCGTTTATCTGATACAAAAAAGTGTAGATTCTTCAGCTTTTGTTTTTTTAATGTTTCTAGCTAAAGCAAAATGAAACAAATTTATAACAGGTTAGGTTAAATCATAAATTATTAGTATGATGTAATATACATTCTTATTTATGCATGGAATATATTAAATTTATGCACCAATTTCATGTGATAGTGATTTGTGAGGCTATTTTCTTTATAACTCCAATAAGACATACTGATAGTGAAGAGAATATTACATTATTCTGACCAATAAGGCAAAAGTTACAATACCCTCCAATGTGTATGGGAAGCTTCTATGTTTATGTGAATGAAATGTCACATTCAAATCTCCATATTATACTTTTGTAGAAAATTTGCAAGTTACATTTTTGTAGAAAAAATACCACTGGAAATATATTGATAATCTCACACAATTCTCTCTAAATCTCAAAGAATTTACCTCAAAAATTTATTCAAACACAAATAATAATTGTTGTAACAAACTGTTCACTAAAATAAATGTAGTTTCAGAAATTCTACAATGATTTGGTTTTGTTAATTTTAAAAAATATTGAGGGATAATGTAACAGTAATGTTAAATATTTCGAATTCATTAACTCTGTAAGTATTGAATGAATATAGTTGAAAATTGATATTTATAGAGATTTAAGTGAGATCTTCACTTTATCATCAGGGACATTTTCCCATAAAAAGTATATCTTCAAAGTTACAAAAAGCTCTGAATGTGGCCTTCCATTGACATAAAATGGAAATGTTCCAATATACACTGCTCAGGTACTCCACCAGTCATTTATTTATTTATTATGAAATAAAAGATAATATTGTGCACCATATTGCATGCTTCCGATTACCTACCAGTGACCTGTAATAACTACAGCTACACAAAAATGTGCAACAACCATGAAATTATGCAGCTTGAAACTATACAGGCTGTTTCAAAACTATCTGTGCAAATTTCAACGGTGGATAGGGAACACCAAGACAAACCTTTTTCATCTATGAATGTACACAGTTGTATCAGAATAATATGATCACCTACCTAATAATACGAATGGTAGGTGGTCATATTATTCTGATATGACTGTGTATGTCTGCTGACATAACCCTTCGATGTTAGAGGGCACTGACAGAAATATTGGTGGAGCTGGTACATAAATGAATGGAAACAAATGTGAACAACAAGTTTATTTAAAGAAGGTGCTCAAAGTTGTAAATGGCAACAGCACTGCATGCATGACAGCATCAAAGCATTGATTACTGTACATATTGAAGAATTCCTGGAATTTTGTGAACTGTTGCAGTGATGACAGCAAGGTCTTCATCTGAGTCAATGGGAGTCTTGTACATGAGGTTCTTCATGTGTCCCCAGAGGAAGAAATTGATACGTGTTAATGATGTGTCGGGCAATGTTGGTGGCCAGGTGATGGGTCCACCCCACCTTTCTATTGGCCCCCAAAAGTGGTGTTCAGATAATCTTGCACATCACTGTTGAAGTGTGCTGGTGCCCCATCGTGTTGAAACCACATTCACCTACAAATAGTCACGGGAACATCTTCTAGCAGTCCCGGCAACATTTCTTCAAGAAATACTCAATAAAGCTGCCCGTTGAGTTGAGGAGGCAGCAGGTATGGCCCAATCAAAATGTTGTGGTCGATACCCACCCAAACATTGACAGCAAACTGTTGTTGATGACCATGTGCCATTGTGGCATGTGGATTTTTATGTGCCCAAATGTGAGAATTGTGCACATTAAACACATCCTTATGTGTTAAAGAGGCCTCATCTGAAAAGAGCACAAGCCAGAAAATCAGGCTGCACCATGGTCTTGCTGCAGAAACCAGCACATGAATTCCTCACAAAGAGGGTAATCCTGAGGTTGCAATGTCTGGACTCTCTGACGATGAAATGGATGTAACTGTTGCTCATGTAACAAGGGGTGTAGTTCACACCAAGGCGACATGCAACTGCTCACGTGCTTCTGCCTGGATTGTCCTCAATCCACTGTAGGATCTGTTCTGCCATGTCAGGAGTGCACATGGTTCTCTCCTAACCAGTGTCATGATGTTTGCATGGAATGTTCCAGTTTCTTGCAGTTGCCAGTACAAACGCGCAAATGTTTGGTGGTTTGGAAAACGTCTGTTTGAGAAGTGCTATCGGTACGACCTCACAGTAGCTCTTCCGTTTCCATTGGCAGCCCCATACTCCAGATGCATCTCAGCCATCTCAGCAGTCATGAAACACTCCACGTTACATGTAATGCATCTGATTTACGAATGCCAACAGCAAACACAAGTCCATTCCCCCTTTGCCCCTTTAGCCAATTGTAGTGCCACCAAACAGCACCCTCTAGCACCAAAGAGTTACATCAGTGGACATATATTCATAGACGAAAAAGGTTTGTCTTGGTGTTCCCTATCTCCCATTGAATTTGTAAACAGAGTTTTGAAACACCCTGTATATATATATTTAATACAAAGTTGGCTGTTGACACAGAAGTCAATAAATCAATAAATAGTTTTGTGAAAATATTTTTAACTTAGACACAAATTTCACACCTGAGCTTAGAAGCAAACTTTTTCAAGCTTAGAGACATTACATACTATTCTTATTGGCATAGAGCATTTGTAGTTCTTTCATTGCATTTTTCATACTTTTAAATAATTAGAAAAATTAAAATTAATTCACCATATATAAAAGAAGTATATTAATAAATCATAAACACAGGGTGGTTCAAAAGTATCCTTAATTTCAAAATTTATTTGCAAGAAACGAAACAATCATAGCATGTGGATTTTATGAACCCTATATATAGATATTATGCAATCACCTTACCTGATACATGAAACATAGTTTTGTCAATGAAAAGCACAAGTTCTAGAAAGTGTTCACCATTGTCCAGGCAATCCAATACATTACTGGTGTACTCTAGATGCCATGGTTTATTATATAGATGCAAATCTTGCAAGATATGGACTTTATATGCATACAATCATAGCCTTTCATGCAGAACTCACATTGTAGTGCATGAAATCCCAATTCTGTGGTGGCTTGTCTAGTAGATTTTCTTGGACTCTGTTGTTTCCTTATTTGTTCAACATCTACCTTGCCAGTGTTGGGTTGGCCACTTCTTGGTTTCTTGAGGACACTATCAATTTCCAGAAACTTCTTTTAATTTCTTATGCTCTCAGGATCAGGGAGGTTCTTACCAAAATGTGCAAGAAAATTTCCTTTCACTTGCACAACTGACTTCATTTCAAACAGCCACACTATGCAAATTGCTTTCCTTGTACCATCACTATTTCAGCTGCTCGCGAGAGTACTGTAAGAATATCTAGAGCCATCTAGTTGAACAACTACCCAACAAAAACTCATCTCTTTCAGGTGCTCATCTTTCAAATGCCACAAACCTTGTTTCTGTTACATGTTTCATTTTCATGCAAATAAATTTCGAAACTTGAGAAACTTTTGGACCACCCTGTATAATAAATCAGTCTAAATTTTAAAATGAAACCTGTTAACATTTTCCCCCGCCCTGCCCATGGTCAGTAGGGGACACCGATGGGCTTGAAAAGTCTGCCGTCCGTCGGATGGGACGTTAAGCCGTGGACCCGTGTGCGGGAGAGCCATACCCTGTGCACGTTAAAGAACACGCTGGATGGCCTTGACGGGAAGCTACCATCTGTCTCCCAACAGCTGTTCCAGTGGGTCCCCACCCCCAACCTTCTCTGAGCCTTCAGGGTCCATGTGACCTGGCCTTTTAGCCCATGGTGTGCAAAAAAGTGCTGCTCAGAGGTAAAACAACCCAACCCAACCCTGTTAACATTACAAAGCTGATTAGATTTGAAATGTTAACAAGTAGGCTGTATAATACCTAAATATGCAAAATTTACCCTCCTGAACACAAAGGAAAATAATAAGGTGCATTTGGTAGAACTTCAGGTTTGTGATTTTATTATTCAAACTCTTTTTGGATATTATAAAGAATACTTATTGAGCAGATGTAACAATAATTTCATGAAGCATCAGTGAGATGTACATTTGGGCAGAAGTATCTTGCAATACTGATCAGCAACAGTTTTGACATCATTTACATATGTATTAGTATAAGTACTTTAACTGGAAAAAAATACAGCCTTTCTTTATTAAATCAAAAAAAAAAAGCAGAGATAAAATACTTTTTAACCAGAGGATTTTTTTTCTTGACCAAAAGCACAATCCATGATAAATAACATTTATCACAAATAAAAAAAAAATTGATTTGTCATACGTGTTAAACATAATATAAACAGTCAAAAATAGAAATAAAAAAAATTGCCAATGATTGTGTTACTTTTCAAACAATTAATTTACAAAAAAAAAAAAGGAGGGGGGGGGGGGCAAATAATTTTTTAATGGATGGAAGAAAATTCTTCAGGCACTTCATCTTTTAAAATTAATTTCTCATTTCCTGGTTAGAGAGCACAAAGATCACTTGGTCCATTACCCAAATATATGGTTGTCCTCTTTTCATTTGAATGACTCAGAGAAATTCACTTAAGTAACAACTGCTTTTCAAAAGAGTGTGAAAAATTTATGTAGCTGAATGAATTTTTCATCATCATCATCATCAAGCAGCCATGGGCTATGGAGGTCCAACCAGACCGTGCAATTTAGTTCTCCAAGCAAGTCAACCAATGTTTATTTATGGCAAACATGAAAAATAGTTCAAATGGTAGCTCAACAATTTCTGGACTAAAATTTCAACAATCTAATGCTAATGTTATTTCAAATGGTCCTTATATCACTTGCCATTGTGGATACATATGACAATGGCTACATTTGTATCTAAATGCTGAAATATGAGTGGAAATATATAAATCCTTTAAGCATGGTTTACTGTAAAAATATATATTTCTTACATCTAATTGTATAAGTATTTATATTATTTAATATACTATTTGCAGAATCAACAAAAAGCATTATCAGATACTTGATTAGGAAGAAATGAAATGTTACCTTCAGTCTTTTTGTGAGATCATTTTGAGAAACGCCTTCAGCTGCTTCAGATCCTGGTCTTATTAATCCTTCTGATACAAGGTGAAGATTTCTATTATTTTTACCCTTTTTCTTTGCTTCTTCTCTCCGTATTTGTAGTTCTTCACGACTAACTGCTGGTACAGCATAAAGTTTTCTTCCTTCAAGGTATATGCATTCAGCCTAATCAATTAAAATTACTATATTTTATTTCTATAGTTAAGAAACAGTTCTAACACCAATTTTACAATTAATGGGAAAAATCTGCTATAAACGTATACAGTTGTATCAGAATATATTACCACTAAATATTAACTACTTTGTAAGTCGATTTAATTTTAGAGGAAAAAACCTCAATTCATCAGAGTAGGCAACCCTTTTCCCCTCTTCCACTGTCCAATGACAGTAGTTACGTGTGAACTGAGGCATTGTTGCCAATGGACCTTGGCTAACATGGGTGCCTTCATGCAGCGTTGACTCTGGAGACCCATGCACAACAGGGCTCACTCTACTGTTTTCGGGGACACGTACCTGGGTGCCCCAGTGTTCATTTGAGTGGTCAATTGCTACACTGTTGCATGTCAATTGCCCTTTACCAGTCGACAGAGGCAACTTTCTCCTCTAGGGTCGATGGCTTTGGAGTTCCACAGTTATGACGTCTGGAGGTACTTGGTGTGCCAGCGGTTCATTCTTGGTACACCCTTACTACAGCACCTTGTGAACAATCCACAAGGTCTGCTGTTTCCAAGATGCTTCTACCCTTGGCACGGTAGCCGATCATTCTTTTATGAATGTCCATCAAATCAGTACCTCTGCCCATTGTGCTCATGTTATGCACTATGGCTCATCTGTCCTGGCCGGCCACTTATATCTCCGTGGGTCGACCTTGTCATATTCACTCTGTGACGTGCCTGGGTGGGTACACTGTGATTCATATTATTCTGATACGACTGTGTATATATATATATACACACATTATGTTGAAAAAAAGTGTCCAGACCCTTCCATGTTATGTGAATGGAAAGCCACTTTCAAACCTCCCTAACATTGAAAATAAACCTTTTACGCAAAAACTGTTATTGGCGATAAATTGTAGATGTCACTCCAATCTCTCTAAATAATTTCCCACAATATTCGTTTAATATTTAAAGAATGAATGGAAGCTGAAGCATTTATCTTCAACTTTTGACACTTGTGAAAAAATACTTCAATAGAGAAATAACACAACTCTCATAACAATTTGTTCAATAAAATAAATTACATATCTGAAGTTTGTATGACTATTTTTTAAGATTTCAACAATTTGGAGGCAATGTGACAGTGTTGTCTGCTGTTAAATAGTCCCGCTTCAATGACTTTAAATATTGATCGAAGATTGTTGAAAATTGACACTGTCACATTGCCTCCAAATTGATGAAATCTTAAAAAATTGTCATACAAACTTCAGATATTTATGTTAGTGAACAAATTGTTACAAGAGCTGTGTTTTATCTATTGAAGTATATTTTCACAAGTGTCAAAAGTTGAAGATAAATGCTTCAGCTTCCATTCATTCTTTAAATATTAAGCGAAAATTGAGGGAAATATATTTAGAGAGATTTGAGTGACATTAACAATTTATCACCAATAACAGTTTTTATGTAAAAGGTTTATTTTCAATGTCAGGAGCTTTGAAAGTGGCTTTCCATTCATATAACATGGAAGTGTCTGGACACTCTTTTCAACATAGTGTATATATAAAATGCAAAATTTAAACAAATGTTGCTGATGATCTATTTATGGTAGAAATTTGAAATTCTAGTGGTATAGTGTGATGTACATTAGCAGCAATGATTCACTAACTTACCACAAGGAGGCACAACAAAACACAATAGTTTTGTTTCAAGAGATAAATGAAAAAAAAAATTCTTTTTGTGTTGCATAAGTACTAATAAAATATTATTAAATGCATTTTTCAACTCAACAGTTAGTTTCAAACAGACATACAGATAAACAAATTACAAAGTGAAAATATTACTTTTTTAAAAAATGAGCTAAAAAGAATAAAGAAATGATATACAGATTACTAATCTTCGTAACTGCATGCAACAAAATTAATCCAAAACAGACTACTGATTAAATGAGAATGTCATCAAAACATATTTAGGAAAATGATACATCCAAATGCACTTTTTATACTGATTCAAATTGCTGATAATGATTATCATCCTTAGTCTGAAGCATTCATTAAATGGCAGGTGTATCAGTATAATTTATCTTTATTTTGCCATATGCTATATTATGAACACAGTGCCAGCTTTAAAAACTTTTTTTCATACTTTGAGCCAGACAGAATGAATATTAATCCTTCCTGCACCGTTGAACACAGACGTTGACAGAATCTAAAATGAGAGGTCAAAGGCGCCTTTTGTACAATACGTGAAACTTGATTTTTTTTTTAAAATCATCATTTAAAAATTTTCTCAGATGTATCTTTTAAAAATACACAATTCAAGTTGGAAAAATATTTTCTTTTTTCATTGATGCATATTTTATTAAGCTATAATATAAATAATTTGTTAAAGCCATTTGGTTGCCATTTCTTAAAAGCATTATATGGTATTACCGATTTGTTTGTTAATGTTACTCTATGCTGAAGCAATTACCTGATTTAAGCTCACAAGTTTGATTTGAACTATTATCAACAAATTTTTCCTTAAAGTTTTGAAAATCTCCTGTAAATTAACAAAAGACTGCTATTTTTAAAAAGAGAAGGTTTTGGAAGTAATTGTAAAGTATGTACCACCATTTTTCTTTCCCATTTTACAGTCCTTTTTGCTATAAATCTATTTCAGTATTCCCAGAATTATTTTTATCACTTATCCCAGCATTCTATGTGTCTTTCCCACTCTTCAGATCGAAACTGTAACTAAAAAAAGAATTTCTTAGAAAAAGGAGAGTTGTTGTTCCAAAGTTCAGTGCAGTATAAAGTATATCATGGTAGCAGGTGCAGTTGAATCTTTGAGTGAGTGCAGTGACCAAGTTATTACTTACATGTGCAGTAAAGTGACTCTATAGTGGATGCTCACAGAAAGACTTCTTCTCGGATATAGGATAATGTGACCATGAATCCAGTCAGTATTAACCTTTGTTTTCATTTCTGTAGATCTATTTTATTTCCACAAATTATCAAATTCCTCGTCAGTTGATCTTTTGGGGTTATGCTACATAGGATGGCCGGCTTTACAAGTCATTGTGGGTATTATTTAAAATTGCATTAGGTTATACAGTATGCTAATATTTCTTTTATTTCTTTCTTGTAAAAAACTTTGATCTTGTATCATTTCCTGAAAATGAATGAGGTAATGGATATGGAAGCAAAAAGGACTTCCTTCACACAGCAAGTTGTTTACACGGCTGATTTAAGTTAAAAACTTCCTCCCAACAAACTAGATTATAAACTCCTTAAGTAGAGTTGGAATTTTATTTCCTCTTTTCTTATAATTAAACCTTAGTTTTCATTTCTGTAGATTTACTTTATTTCCATAAATTATCAATAGATTTATTATTGATTTTAGTGGAGTTATGCTACATTGAGTAGCTGGCTTATAATTCGTTGCTGTGAATATTTTATTTAACATCACATTAGGTTATCCATCAAATTTTATTTTAATATTAATTACTTTTCCAGTAAAATAAACTTTGATATAGTATTATTTTCTGAAAATGAATGAGGTCTTGGATACTGAATCAAATTTATTTATGTCGAGTTATTTCCATAAATTAGTGATCTTTCGGTTAGCTGACTTATTATCTTTCTGAGTTATGCTGCATTGGATGGCCGGTTTAAAAGTTGTTGCAAATATTTTACTTAATATCCCACTATGTTATATGTAATTTATCTTTTATTATTTCTTGGTTTTTTAGTGAAAAAAATTTTGAACTTGTACTGTTTTCTGAAAATGAATGAGGTCTTGGATATGGAAGCAAAATGGACTTCCTTGTCAAGAAAATCAGTCCTCGTGTGGGAAGGCATGCCTCCCAAGGTGGAAGTTATTTTAAAACCACCACCTTGGGAGGGGGGCAAGTATCTTGGCTGTGCAACTCTGATGATATAATGCTTTTCTTTTTGCTTTGGTATACAAACCTTTCTGCAATTAGTCAAGATCACTGAACTTGAACACAAATGAAAAAAGTCAATGTTTAATAAAAAAGAAAGAAATTTTTTTCCCCATTTCATAACTAATTCAGAAAATTCTACGAATGTGAGAATAACAATACTGAAAGGAATCATTAAAAGAAATAAAAATCATGTTTCAGGTTAAATATTAATTATTCGGAAGGAAATTTCCTTTCGATTAATATATAATTTAACTATTTTTATTCATCATATTTTCCAAAATTAAAGCCTTAATTGTATAGTCTGATCTAATTTTTTCACTATATCACATTGAAAAAGGCTTATTAAAATCAATATGCTTGTAAATTTGTTTAAAGTATTTATTTTCTTAAAATTTGTAATTAAATTGTTCAATTTGGTGTATAACGTAACCTATTTCTGTTGAATGGTTATTTTTAAAAAAATTCTAAAGTTGACTTGTTTGTCTGACTCAGAACAATCAGCTAAAATCTTTTCAAATTTAGCTGGAATTTTCTCAAAGTATAAAAAAAATAACCAAGAAAAAAATTACAAAAGGGAGTAATTTTCTCACTTCAGTAAATATTAATATTTTGTTATTCAGAAATAAATAGCCTTCCTATTCAGTGCATTATAATCATTTCTGTTTATTAATTTTTTTTAAATAAAATTTTATCTGTGTTGCCAGATGCAATTTTTTACTACACGACTCTATAAAAGCCCTATTTAAATAAAACTAGTTATCTTTTTTTGTTAAATATTATATTTTTGGAAAATCCAGAATTAAATGCTGATTAATTTGGCATATACTATGCCATAATTCCTTTCATTAGTTATTTGGCAAAAAGAGTTCTAAAGTTAAATTTTTTTTTGCTGATCAGAGTGAAATAATAGCTGGACATCTGGATGTAAATCAGTTTTTCAGGCTGGACTTGGGAAGAGTTAAAAGTGAATTTTTAAAGTCATATTCATATTTATACAATTTTCAGCACCTTGACAAAATAAGATGACAGTACTAGCACAATTAGTGGACTAGAATTGTTAAAAGTCTCAAAAGTTGAGTAAATTAATTCTGAAACACATAAACTGAGGTTCAGAAAGAGGAACTTCTAAAAAAATGTTTAATATCCCTTCAAATGAAAAGCAAATAGCATACATATATATATGAATCTATTTTGAATAATATTTTAACTTGTGTCACATGCTGGTTTAGACTTGATTTTTTGTATAAAAATTACTCCAATATTTAGTAACAAATACTAATATATCACAAAATTTAACATCTCATACACATTTTATTTGAAATCATGAAAAATGAAGAAACATAAAGTAGTAAATATACTTTAATAACTCACAGCATTGCCAGAAGCAGATCGCTGAATTAATTTTTCTGCATCTTCTTGATTTTTAAATTTTACAAATGCTGTACCTTTCGGATGCTCAGTAATTCTGTCAATGCAAAGAAGACAATACTCAAGCTGACCAAATTCTTCCAATGCCTTCTGTAAAATTTCCTTTGTTGCATGAAAAGGAATATTTCTAATAAATACTGTCTTTTTTTCATTGATATCACTAGAATAATTCTTATTTTTATTTAGATGCAGTTTTTCTTCATTATTAGAAGTAATTAATTTCTTCCCATCCTTTTCTTCACTTTCAGACTCACTGTCTTCCTCCTCACTAGACTCTGCTGAAAAAACAAGAAAACTTCAGAATTATTAAATATTAACAGACAGCTGTGCATTAATATATTAATATATATTATAAAATAATCTTAACACTTTCTAATCAAATCTAAGTATTTTGAGATGGTGCTACTAACAGTTTTGTAAGTCTAAGTTAAAAATGGATTGGGTTGTTTTACCTCTGAGCAGCTTTTTTGCACACAATACACTAAATGGCCAGGTCACAAGGGCCCCAAAGGCTCAGAAAAGGTTGTGAGGGGGACCCAATGGACAGCTGTTATGAGACAGATGTAGCCTCCCATCAAAGCCATACAGCATGTTCTTTAATGTGCACAGGGTATAATGTCTTATCCGATGGGTGGCAATCTTTCCAAACCTATTGGTGTCCCCTACTGACTGAGGACTGGGAGTTTTGGGAGATAAATCTCAACACTCTCCCAGGTGGGACAACCTGAGAACTTTGGATTATAAGCCTGGCATGCTACCGACTGAGCCACCCTTACCCTGACTAAAAATGTGTTCATTAACATAAGTAGTGTAGTTGATCAATAATTAATGATGAGTACATCATCTGCTAGAGTCAGGCTAGCCACTTTGTCTATTTGCCCATGTTGTAAAAATGAAGGCATAAGATTTGATAGGCAACTCACTTTAACAGGTAAGATCCACAGAGGTAAATATTATATCAGTTTAGACATCCAGCTTACAGATATGAGCATCAAGTACAAACTAGTAATTTCTGTAAACCTATTTATATATACTTAATCTTACTTCTTATCACTCAGATCATCTGGATGATTACAGAATTTCAGCCTCAATCTTATATTTTCTGTATGTGCTCTGCTATTGGTCTACTAAACGAAAGCTGTGCAGTGAGGCCAAATTCATATCAACATTGGCATCAATGTAGATAACCTTTAAACTATTTTTTTAAATTCAATAAGAGATAGAATTTAGATTCTACCAACCTATATCAAACCAAATATATATATATATAAGTTTATATTCCAGCAGCTGAGGACTATACACATATTAAAGGAATTACACAAACTTCAAGGTATATTCTTTAAACAATATCAATACATAGTACAAATATCTGTTAAAAAATACCATGCCCTCTCCAGTTAACAATGACCAGGATTATATACCCTCCTATAATTATACTGAAGTGCCTATCTGATATCCCTTTAAGACCCATTACAAAAAAGGGATAAAAAAAATCACCAAAAAGCAAAACTTATTACCAATTTTCTGTTCGACTTCTGGAACACGCATATAGTATTGAGAAAGAACAACTCATATACCTGATCATTATCACCCATCAGTTATCAATTAGATTTAAATTCACACAAATATGCAACCCTTCTATTAAATTTATTAAATCAAAACAGAATTTGAAATACTGAAATCATTATCCTCTCCCACCTGGAAATTATTGTTACAAACTACCAAATTTACAATTTACACCATAATATGCACATAAGAGGTATGAAAATGAAATAAAACTAATGTCTTGTTGACCACCTGAAGAAATAATATTGTGAACATATCTTGTAATCAAGATTTGTAAAGGTATGATGATTTTCTGTGGATCTGAATAATTTACTCTGAGTGCATATTTTTATGATATATTTAGTTCCATTACCAACAAAAGATCAACGTTCAGCAACTTTCAATTTTTCTTACATACCACACTGACCTATGAACTGATTTTACAGTTCTCAGTCAGAAAAACCATTGTCACTTTCACATTTGATGACCCTGAAAAACTTCAACAACACCTATGAACTTCTGACATCTCAGGGCAAGTCGTTGTATGAGAAATCTGGATAAGCTAGTAGTTTCTTGGTTTCTGCTTTGCATACAACTTAAAGAAAAAACAGCAACAACTAAATTCATAAAACTTATAAGAAACCAGCTTTGTACTTTAAATGAAAAGTTCAATTTAAAAAGAGAATAAAATACTTTCAAACCACAAGTTAACAATTTTAAGCAAAAATTATTAAAAACTACTTGCAAGTAAAATTTCCTTTGTTGCATGAAAATTTAAGTAGAGCCTAAGAGAAGAAAAATGAGACTGAAATAACTTTAAAATTCAGTGAGAGTCAGCAAGATGTCCTTGTGAGAATTAGTTCTAAGCTTTCTTTCTTCACCTTTAATATGCAGTTTCTGCCAACGACCTCTGTCAAGTGGCTGAATTACATTTGGGATGTTTTCAGCAGAAAAAAAAGCTTATCTTGAAACAGTAAACAGAAATAAGTCACATAATATGACATAAAGTAAAGTATTTAATTCTGACCAAAACAAAACAGTCAAAATTCAAAGAAAACAAGAAGTAAATTAAACTATTTATATGTTTTTATCTAATTAGGGATATTTTTATTAATTAAAGTGTTTCTTCATACTTTGCTACAACAGTTAGAGGATGCAAGTTAAACTTCTACATACAGTATATTACACTACTTACTATCTTCATCATTTGAGGAATTTTCAGAAGCAGTTGAAGAGTCATCAGCACTTTCAATCTCATTTTCAGATTCTTTCTCTGCATCAAATATTTTTAGAAAATCATCAACATGCTTGTGTTGGTCTTCAGTGCCAGCACTTGTTTTGACTAAATCAGGTTTTGCATCAGAACCTTCATCTTCAGATTCTTCAGATAATTCTGATTCATTTTGAACTTTGAGTTCCTTCTCTGTCTCTTCATCACTGCCATCTTCTGATAATTCTTTTGAAGATCTTATATTTTCAAACTTCTTTTTTGGTAAAGCATAATCAATAGCAATTGGGCGACCTATGGGTGAAAAATATTTTAAAACTTACAGTAGAGAGATAACGTTTAATCCCTAAGTTTCACACTACTGAACAATTTCATATTATGTTCCATCCCATCACGCTTGAGAAACTCAACTTAATAACCACTATCCTTAATGTTATATATACATTATTTATAAATTTCTACTATAATGGTTTTCAAAATTAAAAGAACCCCATATTATGTCAAAAGGAAACCAAATTCAAAGTGTTGTAATTTCTAAAATAAGCTTTTCACAGGTAAATTAGACAGAATATAAGTTAATGATCTTTTTAAATCTTGTGTTTAAACAATTTTTGTTTGGCATTGAGAGTTATGGGAGCTGGGACATTTAAACAAAGTGTTACACCTCTAACTGCTTGAGAATGGTTAATCAAATATAAGGTTTATCAAAACACAAATAGAGGGTTTTACTGTATACTGTTGCCTAGAACAATCTAAATATATAGTGATATTTTGCGTGTTGCAACCTTTCATACAATCAGTCCATTTATATTTCCCTCCTCACTTCTTTCCTTTAGGGGGGGAAAGAAAGGAGGGGAGGGGACATGATTTGCATACCCCATGATACTTCTCATACTTAGAAAATTTAATTTTCTTTTGATATTAAATTCTATATGTTCAGCAACTGTTTATATATTTCCTCTTTTTTGGGATGTGGAAGGAAGGAGTTTTGGGAACTAAATTTTTCTGTTGTTTCAAATTATAAGAGAAAGGTGTAGAAATCTTCCCTCCTTTTTTTTTTGGAAAGTGTGGGAAACTCTTTGCTTTAAGCCAGTGGTTCTCAACCTTTTATGCTTTGCATACCCCCTGGAAATGTGTATGTAACTGGTGTACCCCTTGTATAGATAGATAAAACTATAGTTATAGTATAAAAATGGGAATAAAATAAAACATATATATATACACATTAAATTTTGTATTCGTAAATTACATATCGATAAACAAAAAAAATTACATAAATAATTTAACTAATCTTATAAAAATTATAAACATTTTACTGGGTAATTGACTTTTGAGCTCTCATGGCATACCCCAAAAAATTTTACCGCCTACCCCACATTGAGAACCCCTGTTTTAAGCAATGATAAAAAGCTCTATACCAAATTAGTAGTCTTAGTTGGAAATTTTTCCTTTTTTAAAAGGAAGAAAGTTTGAGGGGCCAAACTCTTATGCTGCTTTAAGTAATGATAAGAAGAAGCTGCATATTGAATTTGGTGGTCCTAATTCTTAGAGTTTAGGAGGGGTTTCCTTTTATATACATAAAATTCATTTCTATGTACACATTTATAGATCTTAGAGTTTAGGAGGGGTTTCCTTTTATATACATAAAATTCATATCTATATACACTTTTTTTAGATCATATGATAAAAATTTTAATGCTCTACCAAATGATCTATAAAATTGTGTTTAGTAAGGAATAATACTTACAAATGCTTTCAAACATGAAACATAAAAAAAATACTCTTCCAAATTTGTCCAAACTTTTACATTTACCACAATGCATCAAGTTATTAATAAAAAAATTAAAAAATATCTATCTTCCTATATGCACCTAGGAAGTAGAAAATAAAACTAAATCATACTGATGATGCAATCAGTCACTGAATTCATATTCACTACAAAGGATTTGGGTTGTTTTACCCCTGAGCGGCACTTTTTTGCACACCATGAGCTAAATGGCCAGGTCACATGGACCCTGAAGGCTCAGAGAGGGTTGGGGGAGGGGACACACTGGAACAGCTGTTGGGAGACAGATGGTAGCCTCCCGTCAAGGCCATCCAGCGTGTTCTTTAACGTGCACAGGATATGGCTCTCCCGCACATGGGGCCATGGCTTAACATCCCATCCGATGGACAGCAGCCTTTCGAAGCCCATTGGTGTCCCCTACTGACTGTTGGCAGGGCGGGGAATTTTGCAGAGATAAATCTCAATGCTGACCTAGCTGGGAGTCAAATCTGGGAACTACAGATTACGAGCCTGACACGCTACCGACTGAGCCACCCTCGCCCCCACTACAAAGGAAGATAGGGCACTAGCGATATTGTTGAGTAAATAAATCCTTTGAAGTTAATATGAAGCAATAAATATCCACTTTTTGACGTTGATTTCAATTTTAGAGGAAAAATTGTCTGAGCCAGGTGGGATATGAACCCATGACCTCCTGATAACATGTCAGGTACTCTGGGCCACTGAGCTACCAGCTGCCAATCAAGATTTTCTCTAAGTAGCTAAGTGGTCCAGAGCACCTGACATGTTATCAGGAGGTTGTGGGTTCTTATCCCACCCGACTGAGGCAATTTTTCCTCTAAAATTGAAATCGACGTCAAAAAGTGGATATTTATTGCTGGATGTTGACCTGTCGAGTTTGTCTGAGTTTATCTTAATATTTATTACGTTAATATGAATTCAATGACTGACTATACTATCGATATGCTTTAATTTTATTTCCTAGTTTTTAGGATACATATACAAAGATAGGTATTTTGAAAATTTTTTAATTTATATTTGTTTCTTTGTCACTAAAAACATATATCTTCAGAAACTTCATATCATATATATGACTCAAAACATTGATTACATTTCTACTCCCCCTTTTTGGGGGAGGGGTGGGGGTTGCTTGAGGTAGTCCATGACTTTGGAGACATCATAGGCTTTCATTTGAGATATAACTCGTTAAAGTCGACCCCTGCAAAATTTTCAACCCTTCGTGGGGTGGGGGGGGGGGGGGGCATAATATAATATGAATTAATATCCTCATATGTGCTTCCATTTGATACCTAACTTGTAACTGAAGGAAATTGCACTGGGAAGATATAGCAGAAAAATGACTTTCACACTTCCCCTTTTTTTAGGGGGAAGAAGTTTCATTTGACACACAATTTGTTACATTCAGCCATTGCATTCAAAAGATTTAAAACAATCCTTCATATATTTTACCCTTTTTTTTGGAGGGAGAGAAAACAAGGGAAGATTTTTATAATCCATGAAACTCTCCATGCCACAAGCTTTCATTTGATGCAAAGTCTGTTACTTTGGGCTCTAGCATTATGAAAATATAGTGAAACAAATCATATTCATATTTTTCTTTTTATGGGAAGAAGAAAGCATGGAGGGTAAATTTTTATAGCCCATGACACTCCCAGAATCACAAGCTTTCATTTGACACTACATCATTAGATTTGTCTGTAGCATTAGAAAGATATAGTGGAACAACTGCTTTAACAAACACACAAACTACCACACTGACAAATGATGAGCAAAAAGCAATAGCAAGATAGGTAAAAACAAGCTACATCTTTAGGATGAAGAAAAGGAATAATGCTTGAAAGAAATTTTAAAAGGTATTAGAATATGAAAACGTTCTGCAAATGACATGATTAGTTTAAAAGATATAGAACTGCATATAATCCGACCAAATGTGAAAATATATGGTGCAATTTTTTCATTTCTTTAACATATAGCTATATATTAACTTTGACTTGTAGTACAATGTGGAATAATAAACAATACAATGTGGAATGATAAACAAGTATATTTAAGTAGGCTGATGGAAAAAAAATATTGTTGGATTTTGTGAACATCAAACTTCCAGAATTGCTTTAATAATACTTTACAAAACTGTACAGATTAATGTACATTACTCAAATACTTTTAGTTTAACTACATATCCTAGTACTGTGAATAAAGCTATATATTATTATGATAATATATTGTTAAGAATTAAAGATAAATTAACTCTATAAACACTGTAGGTGCTGAACTAGTCACGTGTTATTGCGACAAACAATTGGCTCATTGACACTAATGTGATAATTGATGGTCGTAGAGTGGTGCAGTGGAGTTTAAGTTAGTCATACCTGCATTTTCTTCATTCTTCAGAGGTAGCTTCATCAGTTATTCAAGGAGGAACAATTCCGGGTTGTGTGCTGTTTTCAGTAGTGATATTTTCATAGGTCCGGTATTGTTGCTCCTCACTTGGTGATAGTTCTTAAGTGTGGTGGTGTTGCACTTTGCTGCTTTTGTGGTATGAGTCACATAATTCTAAACTTTGCGCTCCTATTAGTTCACGACGCAGTTCATGCCATCCGTTTTGGCACATCATCAGGCAGGCATTGTCCTGGCAGCGGGATGAGATGGAGATGCAATGCGCTCAATCACTGGTGCACATGTGGCTTGCATGGGGTCACCAAGGTCAAGCACAGATCAGGTGTGCCCTGAGGTGCCATGAAAGGGGGAAGAATTGGAAGTGCTCTGCGAGCTGCACTGGGCCTGTGCATTCAAGGATTTATAAGAGCAGTCCGGAATTTCGGTATAATATGGTAGAACATTGTAGATACATTGTTGAATTATAAGAATTTCAAATATTATCAAACTTTCATTCTCAATGAATAATTTGAAGGTTTCGAATGGGTCGCAAACTTGATTTAGAATGGGTACCCATGAAATAGTACTTGCTCCAAATAAGATGTTTCCAAGAATTATACATTTCTTTTAACTTGGAAACATTCAAAAGCTTCAAATAAAGTATATTCTTGAAAGTCTAATATCCAAGCTATTTACTATACTTTTTATGTGCAATTTCCAAGTGATGTTCCTATCTATAAATACTGGTTTTGGTGGATAGGATTCACTTTTGACAGATAAAGTTCACCTGATACCCAGTAATTTATTTTCTGGACCTTAGACAATGTATCTACAATGTTCTACCACATTATACCAAAATTCCAGACTGCTCATATAAATCCTTGAATGCACAGGCCCAGTGCAGCTCGGAGAGCACTTCTGATTCTTCCTCCCTTTCACGGCACCTCAGAGGCATGCCAGGTCTGCGCTTGATCTTGGCGATCCTGTGCAAGCCACATGTACACCCACCAATTGAGTGCATAGTGTCTCTATCTCATCCTGCTGCCAGGACAGTGCCTACCTGATGATGTGCTGAAGTGGATGGCATGAAACATGTCACAATAATAGGAGCATGAAGCTTAGAATGATGCAACTCATACCACAGAAGCAGCAAAATGCAACACCACCATGCTTAAGAACTATCACCAAGTGTGGAGGAACAATACTGGACCTATGAAAATATCACTACCGAGAACAGCACACAACCCAGAATTGTCCTCCTTGAACAACTGACAAGCTACCTCTGAAGAACGAAGAAATGCAGGTATGACTGTTTACCTTAAACTTCACTGCACCACTCTATGACCATCAATTATCACATTAGTGTCAATGAGCCGATTGTTTGTCGCGATAACTTGTGAATAGTCCAGCACTTACAGTGTTTATAGAGTTAACTTAATCTATCTAATTGAACACTGTGTTTTGCCCTTTCTATTTAATTAAGAATTTTTTGATACACAAATTCTTTCTAAAAATCAAAACTTTCTTTTGCTTTCTCATGCAAAACACAGAAGCTGTACTGCGATAAAGGAAAAAAAACAACACTTGTTTCATTAGAATATTTTAGGTGTCTCCGATCTTAAAAAAATGGATTTTGCAATGACATGTCTAAAAAAATTAAGCTACCAAGTTGAAAAAATTGAACAAGCATGAGTTGAAATCACGTATTTAGGCATATTTTTTATTTGGACTACTGGTTCTGTGGATCTGAAACCTTGAGATATATTAAGGGTGTTTGTTATAGAGCAACTACATAAATTGACAGTTTCTGCAAAATGGATCGAATGATTTCCATCAAATTCTGCAAATTTACAGAGAGTAGTTCCCCTAAAAATATACATTATGTTCATTGAAATAAAGTTTACTTTTCTAGTAATCTTTCTCTTTACAGAACTCAATGCTACATTCAGATATTATAAGAGTTCCCCATTATGAAGGATTATAATAAAAATTTATCCCTGAGTTCATGTCACATTGATTAATAATCTACACAAATGAAAAAGTTTACAAAATATCACATTTAAAGCTCTATTTGAAATGTTTCTGCAAATTACTAAAAATTAGTAGTCCAAATAAAACACTAACAGAACCAGTAGTCCAAATAAAAAATATGCCTAAATATGTAATTTTAACTCATGTTTATTCAATTAGGGCTAGGTATACCTGTAATTTGACTCATCCATTACACATATTAGATTTGCTACAAATATTTATTTAAACTGCCAGATAAATAAAGTGTTTCATTATTGATCAAACCATATTCCTCATATTTTATATTTCTAACATGTCAAATATTATTTTAGAATTGATGCAATCTGATGGTTTTTGGCAGAAAAACTGTGATGAAACAATTTTCTTCCTCTCATCCATTGTTAGATGAACTGAGAAAAGAATTAAATGACACATCCTTGTAGTATTCATGACAAATATCAATAAAAACTTAATTGATGATAAATATTTATTATAATTAATACAAAAGGAAAAAGTTATAACAATATTAAACACTCAGTTATCTAAAAATAATGGCATAAAAATATGACAATAATCACATGTCCACAGTTCTTTATTATAAGTTATTACCCAGTTATAGCTAAAGCTTACCATGATAGGTTACTTAGTCATTATGATAGTCATGGTTTGCTTACTACTTAAATTGAGGAAGAATGGGGCCATTTTAAACAGGCTTTTTTGGAAACGAACAGTACTCTTTTAGGAAAAAAGGAGCAGAGGAGGCAGAATTATTTGAGTGATAAGGCACTAGATCTTATTTCAGAAAGAAAGAACTGCAGGAATGTCCTTAATCAACACCCTACTAGTCCTAAGAGACAGCATTACAGAGAGCTTAATAAATGTGTAAAGGATCAGTTAGCTGCTGCTAAGAATCTTTGGCTTGATGGCTTGGCTGACAAAACCGAGGAAGCAGTTAGACAGCACAACAGTAGAGAGCTGTACCAGATAGTTAATGTTTTGTGTGGTTAACTATCTGGTACAGCTCTCTCTGGTATAGTTAATGTTTTGTGTAGTAGAGAGCTGTACCAGATAGTTAATGTTTTGTGTGGGACAGGTATACAGGGATTGAAGGATAAACAAGGTAAGGTTATAGAAGGTGAGGATTCTGTCATGGCTAGGTGGGCTGAGCATTTCAGTGATGTTCTAAACAATGTGGTTAGTTCTACTCCCATTGTTTGCAATGATGATGCAATGATGATAGATGCATTGGTGGCTTTAATGTTGGCCCTATAACACAATCTAAAGTTATTTTGGCTGTTTCTAAACTAAACTACATAAATCCCCCGGGGGGGGGGGGGGGGGGGGTAAATGAAATTACTACGGAAATGCTTAGAGCTGGGAATGTTTCAGTTACCATTTAGATGACTGAAATTTTAAATTTAATTTTTAAAACCTATTACTTAATTTTATGGTAAAGGCATTATTCCTAACAATAATAATAGCTCTGAAAAAATCCTTATTTTCAAAAGAGGTGATAGCAGTTCTTGTGATAACTATAGGGGTATTAGCCTAATCTGTTCCAGGGAAAGTTCTTTTCATGATTGTGCTTAATAGAATTAAGAATCTGGCTGACAGGCAATTGCATGATGAGCAATGTGGACTCGGAAATGGTAGGAAATGTGTAGATCAGATATTTTCACTTAGGCAGATTCTTGAGAAATGTTTAGAGTTTCAGAAACCTTTGGTTGCTAGCTTTGTTGATTTCGAAAAGGCTTTCGACTCTGTTGATCAACATAATTTGTGGTTGATTGTGAGATCATGTGGCACACCAGACAAGTCAGTTAACATAATGAAAGCTCTCTATAATAACACTGAGTCATGTGTGAATGTGGTAAGGCTTGTAGCAATTGGTTTAGTATTACTTCAGGTGTTTGACAAGGTCATGTGTGAATGTGGTAAGGCTTGTAGCAATTGGTTTAGTATTACTTCAGGTGTTTGACAAGGGTGCATTTTGTCTCCTTTTCTCTATAGTTTGGTTATTGAATACGTTATGCAAAATTCTCTGCAAAGGAAATATTTTGGCCTTAAACGGTCTAGAGATTTCAAAATTTCTGATTTAGATTATGCAGATGATTTGGCCTTGTTGGCTAATGGTCTTGATGAGATGAATTTTTTCATTAGGGCTGTTGATGAGACTGGTAATAGAGTTGGTTTGATGATAAACAGAGATAAAACTGAAGTGATGAAAACTGGTCAGGCAGTTGGTGTTAGAGTTGCTCTGAATGGTTGCGCCCTTGAGCAAGTGTCTCAGTTTAATTATCTTGGGAGTTATGTAACAGATACTGGTGATGTGCAGCATGAGATTAACAGGCGGATAGGGATTGCCTCTGGGACTTTTAGGAATCTATGGAGAGTGTAGAGAAATAGGCATATACACCTAAAGACTAAAATTAGACTGTATAACAGTTTGGTTCTTTCTAGGGTCAGTTATGTTAGTGAAACTTGGACGCTGTGTAAACAAGATAACAGGAAACTAGATGCTTTTGATTCTAGATGCTTACACAGTATCTTGGGCATTAGGTGGTTCAATTTGGAACTAATGATGAGGTTAGGCAAAGGAGTTTGCAACCTCCTTTAAGCAGCATATTGTGCAGAGAGAGACTCCACTGGTTTGGCCATGTTGCCCGCATGGATAATTATAGATTGGCGAATAACGTTATGAACAGTGTGTGTAAAGGCTTCAGAAAGAGGGGGAGACGAAGGATGCGGTGGGCAGACGTCAAACAGGACCTTATTAGAATTGGTGTGCAATGGCCAGATGAAGCAGATGTAGCTCAGGACAGACTTGCTTGGAGAACTAAACTGCACAGTCTGGTTGGACCTCCGTAGCCCATGGCTGCTTGAGGATGATGATGATGAACAGTTCTTCGGTTATAAATATGTATAAGTATATATTACAAATTACAATTTCAATGTAGAGATAAATTATAATCACCCTTTAATTCTTGAGAATTCAGCTTATTCATAGCCTTAATAGCACTCAAGTTTTTATCAAATTGAATGAAAGCAAATCCTCTTTTCCTACCATCTAAAAAAAAACATTACTATTAGCAAATATTACTTCAAAATACATATACAGCAAACTTTTGATTACTTGTGTCAATAAGAATCAAAGAGCACAGACAGGCCTGGATCTAGAAAAAAATATAAGAAATACATTGAGGTGGAAAAGTGGAAAAGGGGGACTCAAGAGACTAGATTTTCAATGCAATATAACATCTCACCCTCTGTTTTATAAAATTTCTTGAAAAATGCATGCAATATAAATAAGCTTAATAATTTTTTGCCTCTATTGCCCTTACTAGCATTCTGAAAGGTCTATATGAAAGGTCTCCCACTCCAGTATCTATGCAAAGTTGGAGACGTCTACATCAAATCTGGAACTCTTGGTGGTACTCCTGTTGGAGAATACTCTGCAACACTGAATGAATGCATTTACACCCTTGAAAAAGACTTTCCAGAAATGTCCTTTTTAATTTTTGGAAACAATCAAAAATTGCATGGTGCAAGATCAGGTGAATATGCATGATGGGGTAGCTGTTTAGTTTTTTTTCAGCTTTAGATAGGCCATAACTTACCAGGTTTTGTGAGTTACTGGTATTGTCATAATAAAGGAGGACCTTTGACACACATGTTGTTGCATGCTGCTCCTTCATCTCCTTAACCTTTTTGAGAAAAATAATGTTGGTATAGTAGTGGCCATTTATAGTCATTTTTTCAAGCAAGGTGTCCATGAAAATTAAATTAAAATCTTTTAATTTTCTACAACACTGTTAAATTTGAAAACAATATCACAGAGTACTGAAGATTTTAATTTAATTTTAATTATTGCAATGTGAAGCTCAACTGTAATTTTTGTTAAGGTATCTAATGGTTACCAGTATTTGGGAATTGAAAAAAAAAAAAATTAACATTCTTTCTTGAGTGAAAGTCTTGTCAGAGGATTTGTGGATGCAGTTAATCTTCTGCAACCCAGACATAGTTGTCAATCTTTCTGGGAGTTATATAGTAATAAAACCACCTCTCATCACCTGTGACAATGTCTGTTAATTGTTTGGGGCCATTAGGCTCAAACATTGCCAGCATCTCCTTGCACAAGTCAACTCTAGTCTTTTTCTGCTGTTCTGTCAGTTTATGGGATACACATTTGATACAGATCTTTTAGAACTTTAAATGTTGATGAATAATTGTTTTCACACTGCTAATCGATACAATTATATCTACACTTATTATCTGAAAGGTGATGTGTGGGTTTTCCTTAACGAGTTCATGAACAGCAGAGACAGTTCTTTCATTCATGGCCTCCTTCAGCTTTCCTGCATGAAGGGATCTTTGAAGCTCTGCCATCCCTTCTCTGAATTTGCACATTCATTCTGTAACAGTGCCATATGAACAGGCATGATCCCCATATACTCGTGATAAATTGGCATCAATTTTTTTTAGATTGTCCCCAAGCAGCATCCTTATGAAAATGTAAAATATTTCCCTGTCTTTAATAGGCTCCATAGAAACAATGCAGATTTAGCAGACCGAACTTTATGCACCATCAGCAAAGAGACAAATGATGATATAGCCTTTGTTTTTACATGCAATGCCAAGTTTAGACCAGCTTTCAAAGAAGTTGTAGGTCATTAACTTTGGAGGAATGAGTGTAAATATACAGACATGTGTCAAGAACATTTTGAACACCCTGCATATAATATTGCATTAAATAAAAGCTGCATACTGAGAAACCATTCCTAAAGGAAGATAGATTTAATTTTTTTAATTATTCTCTCAATTTGCACAATGTATCAATGGCATGACATTAACTTCATTCAATTTATATAATATTACCATGTTATGATATAATAACAATCACTTTTTATATTTAAATTTTACAAAACAAATATCTCACATTCAACATTAATCAAATGGAAAACTAATTACTGTCCTCCAATAGAGTACAAAACTCAGTTTGGAGATTAATTTTAGCTTAATGATAATACAAATTTTATTAATAGAGGGAAGAACCCTTTTATTCAAAAACATTGTTTATATATGAAATTCTAAATATTTCATTGTGTATGTCACCTACGCTCAGTTGCACTATTTACATTTTATGTATAATTGTGAATAAATGTTATTAATATTGTAAACATTAATAATTATAAAATAATAATTATTAATGATTTGATTTCAAATATGATAATTTTTAAAACTATATCTGAAGTCAGCTGCAACATTCATAACTTGCCAAAACTAGCAGTAAGGGTGTCATAATGTTGATATTCATAAATGTGTTGTACATTTTTTAGGGGTATGATTAGAAATAGATTTTATTAATTTTCATTCTTATTTAATAAGTTCCCTAAAAATAATAATTTAAATGGAAAACTTTTTTTTAGTGATATATTAAATTTCACTGGAAGTAGATCTGAATCCACTACCATATTAAGCAAAATTAGACCTTTGGAAAGATAATAAGTTACCTAAAAATAATAATTTAAATGGAAAACTTTTTTTTAGTGATATATTAAATTTCACTGGAAGTAGATCTGAATCCACTACCATATTAAGCAAAATTAGACTTTTGGAAAGGAAGCAAAATATATTGGTGCCCGATATTAAATAATAATGCCGTATTTCAAAAAATATATAAGGGTGCATATGCCAATTTTGCAATGTAGAAGAAGAAAATGCATGTACATTTATAACCAGAATGACAAGTATGCAAAATTGGATTGCTATAAAATAGAGCACTGCTGCAGTCACCACTCATTTTTGTTTCAGCCAGCCAGACATTACCTTGGATAGCAATTTGATTTCATCCAGTCACAAACATGATGCAGGATTATTACATATGATGGAGAGTGATAATTGGGATGGAAGTGGAACAATTCAATATTAAGTATTGGGCCTTAAATATTCAATAGGCCCTCTCAATAACTTTGGATACAATTTCGAGAAATAGGAAAGGTTCGTCATACTGTCATGCCCACGTAATTTTATTACATGGCCAAGACTTCATAAGGCTTCTGGACGACATTAGATTAGGCTCCATTTTAATAGTGACATTTTCGACTGCCTCCATTTTTGTGTCCACAAACCCCGAACTTTCCAGATTGAGCCTGGAACCCCAGATGGCAGAAGAACTACGTGACATGCCTGGTAAACAACATTGGCCGGAGGGGAGCTGAGATTCGCACCTCGGCTACCCTGGCCAATCCCGTACAGCCACATATGAGCGTAGGTGACCTCCACAAGGAGGGCCAGCGAAAAAGGACAAGAAAGAATTTGGTGAAGACAGTCAGTCTCTTCTTCTTGTCCGGGTTGGGTTGGGTTGTTTTACCTCTGAACGGCACTTTTTTGCACACCATGGGCTAAATGGCCAGGTCACATGGACCCCGAAGGCTCAGAGAAGGTTGGGGGAGGGGACCCACTGGAACAGCTGTTGGGAGACAGATGGTAGCCTCCCGTCAAGGCCATCCAGCGTGTTCTTTAACGTGCACAGGGTATGGCTCTCCCGCACACGGGGCCACGGCTTAACGTCCCATCCGAAGGACGGCAGCCTTTCCAAGCCCATCGGTGTCCCCTACTGACCGTGGGCAGGGCGGGGAATTTTGCGGAGATAAATCTCAATGCTGACCCAGCTGGGACTCGAACCTGGAAACTACAGATTACGAGCCTGGCACGCTACTGACTGAGCCATCCCCGCCCCCTCTTCTTGTCCGGGCTGTGTGGTCGGTAGCAATGGTCCTCTCCAGTTAGCAGAATCCCGAAGTGTGAACAGTGTATGTGCGGGGGAAGCGCTAAGTAGCCCGGGCTCCCAGCAACTTGGAGTGCAGCGGCCAGTGATTGCCTTCCCAAGGGACTCCTGACTTGACAAGGTAAGGGGGAAATCTGGCTCCGCTTTTCTTTTTTCACTCGAATGTATTTCTGTGAACGGCCGTCACGGTGACTAAAGTGGAACCATCTTAACGGTTAAGGACTGTTAGAGTTATGGGCAAGTAGCTCTGCATCACGAACTGTTGATTAATGACTGTTGAGTAATAAACTTGCAAAGTTCCCTTAATTGAAAAGGGCCATACTAGAGGCATTGTTGAATCTGTCCCAAAAGTGGGAACCACATATGTGTAGAATGTTTGAAGGTAATTTTGTTAATAAATGTGTATTTTATTGTTAACTGAAAAATTATCCCAGTTCTCATTATTGCAAATGTCTGTTAATTTGGTTGCGGAAACAGGAATTTGCCTTGATTTTTGCAGCAATGAACGCATCAAGGCCTAAAAGTTGTGCCACCCTAAAAATATTCTGGGGGGGGGGGGGGATGACAATACCCCAGATTGCCCAGAGTTGCAATTCCTCAGAATGACCAATATCTGTCTTTAACAGAAAGACATAAATTATATACATTTATATGCACTAAAGTGTAAAATAGTCAAAATATGTATTTGCGTATACTCTGTATAATCATTACATTGATTTTTCAGGCATTCCATAAGGGGTCACTTGCTACACCATCATTGAAAGTTAGATATTTAAGCTAAACTGATTAATTCCATTAAAGAATTATTCAAAATATATAACTTTGCAAACCATTCTGAATAAAATTCACATTGAAAATATTTAGCAATTGAATTAGCCAATATATTTTTCAAAAAAATGTATTCTATAATACTAAAAATATAGAAGTTCTGAGACAACATGATAAAAACTAATATATATATATAAAATTTGAAGTTAATTGGTTTGGCTTTTGAAAAGTCCATTTTCAAACCACTATTAAAATTGTTAAAAACCTTTGATGATAATTTTTTTTAAATCATCTCTAAAAGTTTTGAAAAATTATTATGTTGAACAAAAAGTTCTTTGGATTTTAGGCAAAAATTCAAACTCAAATATTAAATAGTAAAAAATACCTTTAAGGAATAATGTGTCAACCATTTTGTTCTATTATCTTAAGCCATCTGTTAGAAAGCTTCATTATTCTGTTGGTGTAGAACTTGGTTGATTTTTTATTGAAAAACCGATCAAGGTGGTTTTTGATGGCCTCCAAAGATTGGAACTCTATCATTCAAACAGTTTTGCAGTAACTGGAATAAATGGTAATCCAAGGTTGCAATGTCAGTTGAATGTGGCTGGTGGCACAAAACATCCCAACCCACCTGCAGCAATTTTTGCCGGGAGTTCAAAGACATGTGGTCTCGCATTGTTATGGTGGAATACAACTCCTTTGTGATTTGCCAATTCCAGATATTTTTTATTGATCACTGCCTTCAGCTGATCCAATTACAAGCATTACTGATCTGAATTAATCATTGATTGCTTGCCAAGAGCTCATAGTGAAGGATTCCCTTCCAACCTCACCATACACAGAGCACGACCTTCTCTGGAGCAAGCTGGCCTTGGGTTGCAGTAATGGAGGCTCACTTTACTTGCTCCAGATCTTTTTCTTTGGATGTTGTTGTAAAGAATCCATTTTTCATCACCCATCACTAATAAATAAATAAATACCCCCTCAAGGCTGCTTACCACAGAGGTCTGACAAGAGCCTGTCAGTTTATATGCCATAGTAGAAAGTCTGTGAGAATGGCAGAACCTCAGCATAAAAACGCACATACATCCATGCCTTATCTGGAGTTCGAACCCAGGTCCCTTAGATCAGCAGCCAAGCGTTCTAACCCACGGCCATGGGAAGGCTACCCGCTAACAGCTTCAAAAATAGATAATTTTCATTGTGTTGCAGTTTTTTTTGCTCAATTGATGTCGCATCCACACATTGTACCAATTCATGTATTCAAGCTGCTCAAAATGCCTTACAAATGATGTTTGCAATATTTTTAGTGTCTCAGCAATCTCTCTTGCTGTGCTGGTTAGTTTGGATTAATATGGCGATTTGGTCACTGTCAACCATGGAGGGCCTTCCTGAACATGGGGCATCTTCCAGAGAGAAATTTCCAGTTTGGAACTTTGTGATCCACTTCTCACAAGTTCGGTCATTTACAGAATCATCTCCATACACTGCACAAATCTTTTTTTTTCAGGTTTGTGTTGCCGTTTTACCTTTCCAAAAAAAATAAGATGGCAAAACTGTCCCTTCATATCTTCCATTTTCAAATTGACCCTATGCAAATATCACTCACTCAATCTGTATGATTTTTTTTTTTCAGAACATGCTAGCAACTCTCCCCTGTTTGAAAGCACACGCTATTTATAGCTGCTAATGCATGTGGTTGTGGTGATTATGTCCAGTGACATCTCTCACGAAAAATCTAAATGAATTTTTGGTTCAACCCAATATAATAATGTATCACATTAATTTGTTCACTTAAAGTGGGTAACCCATATAAAAAAAAATAGAAAATGGAAGTAGCTTCTCCCACACCAGAGACCAACCAGTGTAGCAAGTCCAGAATTAATTTACATTCAAAGCCTGTTGATCCTACACAGGTGGCTTAAATGGTTAACAAAACTATATGAAAACTATATAAAACACATATAACAAAACTATAATGTGATACATTATTATATTGGGTTGAACCAAAAATTCATTTAGATTTTTCGTGAGAGGTCACTGAACATAATCACCACAACCACATGCATTAGCAGCTATAAATAGCGTGTGCTTTCAACAGGGGAGAGTTGCTAAAATCAGAAAGAGGGGGAGACGAAGGATGCGGTGAGCAGACAATGGGGAAAAAAGGACACAAAATATCAGATTACCAGGCCAAAGTTATGTAGTAGCTCTCCCCTTTCATTCCCTTTAACCCTCCAAGTGTTACACTTCAATCCTGTTGGACTCTTAAATGCCACAGTAAGTCATAAGCAATAGCTATGTAGTGGTGTTGTCATGTCAGTAATGCTACTGGACCAGGTAGCTGTGGTGGGGAGAATGCATCCCAACCACCTGGAGGGTTAAAGGAAAAATAACTCAAAACGAAATCTGCAATATTTTGAATAAACATTACCACTAAAAAGCATACATGAATTGCCCTTACCTTCTTTTAGTGGAATTTTAACATCTACCAATTGACCAAACTCAGAGAAAGCATCTCTTAGTTCTTTTTCATCTACCTAACAGTAAAAACAAGAATTAAAAAAAATTGCAATTACCACTTTATTACAAAGGTTACCAAACAACAACAATAAAAAAAAAATGTATTTTTCATTTCTATAAAAATACCAAAAATTATACATCAATCAATGATTACAGTGGTTCAACCAGGTGAATTCAAGGATACAAAGAGAGGTGTAAATGCACTTTTCTCCTTGACAAAGGCTGTAGTTTTTGTGATAGAATATCAATTCTGATCCTGTTTGATATTATCTATTCACTTCATTCTCAACTGATTGCCTTCCTCACAATTTCAGAACATTATATATGATAGACTATTATTTTTACAGGTATGCACAACATGGCCAAAGCAATACAATTTCTCTTTATAAAACACTCTTTCAAATTAACTGTGGTTCATACTTTGTTAAATCCAATTGTTTCTGCTTTTATCTCCTTGTTAATCATACAGTTTTACAATTATTAAACACAAAATGATCCAACAAGAATCATTTGTCCTTAATGCCAGAAATGGTAATTTGGAACAAAGGTTATAAATGAAATACAAGATTAAATACAATAATAAATATTTTACCAACATTTATTGTACCTTTTAATGAGTATTACATTTTACAGAAGGCACATTTTAATAAGGTGTTGAACCTCCTCAAGCAGTAATACAAGATTCCAATCTGACATGCAATCAGTTGACAAATGCTGGATATCATGCCAGGAGATACCATTCCATGTGCTTTCAACTTACATGCGTAATTCAGCGATGGTCATTGCCTGCCACGGTCCATGGAAGAGTCTTTGTCTGATCCAGTCCCAGACATGCTCGATTGGAGGCAAGTCCGGAGAGCGTATTGGCCAAGGGAGTTGGTGCATTGCCTGAAGAGCATGTTCAGTTGTGCAGGCAGAGTGTGGGTGGGCGTTATCCTGCTGGAATAACACAATTTGGGATTACATTCAAATATGGCAGGACGGCCAGCTGTACGATGTCGCTGACGTACGTATTGCCATTCAGTGTAGCCTGTACAAACATCAGACACATACGAGAGTGGTAGCTAATCGCTCCCCACACCATGATGCCCAGCGTAGACCCTGTGTGTCGCTGGCGGATGCACGGTGGAAGAAGTCACCTTGTCGCCTTCGAACGCATAAATGACCATCAGACACTCTTAAGCAGAATCGGCTTTCATCACTGAAGACCACAGACTGCCATTCTTCCCTTCAATGAATTCATTCTTGACACCACTGCAAATGTGCTTGACAGTGATGAGGTGACAGTGGTAAACATGCCAGCAGCATGCCTGCCCGTAGTCCTGCTTCCGAAAGATGATTGTGTATCATTCTTGTAGACACCCTTGGTACGACAGAGGATCAAATTTGTGACGCCATAACCATCTGTTTGCCACCGCTGCCCTCCTGATACTCTGATCCTCTCGTGCATCTTTAACTCTATATTGTCCGGAACCACATCTGTGAGTGTGCGAATGCTCTTCTGACCATCGACGCCACCATTGTACCACTGCCGATACCTCTCGTCCAACATGGTGTGCAATTTGACGAAAAGACCAACCTGCTTCCTGACAGTATAGATTGGTTGGCTATGTAACAGATACTGGTGATGTGCAGCATGAGATTAACAGGCAAATAGGGATTACCTCTGGGACTTTTAGGAATCTATGGAGAGTGTAGAGAAATAGACATATACACCTAAAGACTAAAATTAGACTGTATAACAGTTTGGTTCTTTCTAG
This sequence comes from Ryuthela nishihirai, assembly GCA_038380435.1. NCBI lineage: Eukaryota > Metazoa > Arthropoda > Arachnida > Araneae > Heptathelidae > Ryuthela > Ryuthela nishihirai. The sequence continues at coordinate 7,338,607 of JAWZYU010000004.1, forward strand.
GGTCAGTTATGGTAGTGAAACTTGGATGCTGTGTAAACAAGATAACAGGAAACTAGATGCTTTTGATTCTAGATGCTTACACAGTATCTTGGGCATTAGGTGGTTCAACTTTGTAACTAATTATGGGGTTAGGCAAAGGAGTTGGCAACCTCCTTTAAGCTGCATATTGTGCAGAGAGAGACTCCATTGGTTTGGCCATGTTGCCCGTATGGATAATTATAGATTGGCGAATAGGGTTATGAACAGTGTGCCTAAAGGCCTCAGAAAGAGGGGGAGACCTAGGATGCGGTGGGCAGACAATGTCAAACAGGACCCTATTAGAATTGGTGTGCAATGGCCAGATGCAGAAGATGTAGCTCAGGACAGAATTGCTTGGACCTCTGTAGCCCATGGCTGCCTGAAGATGATGATAGCTAATGACCAAGGTATTCTCCAAATGTGAATACCATTGCAGGAAAAAACTTCTGCTGTTCTGCAAGTAGTATCACATTTAGATACTAAAAAAAAATGAATGAATGAAGAAAACTAGTAAAGGATGTTTTTTATTTGGTGACAGCCTTTCAATTGTATGACAAGTGATGTAATAAATTGTGGAAGAAACATTGACTGATTGTTATACAAGTAAATGCAGTTTGAATTTGAAAATGAAATATATATATAGAGAGAGAGAGACTGAATACTTTTTGATCTTAGGAAACAACTGCCTGATTGTGAAAAAATTGAAAATGTTCAAGCTGTCGATGAGTTTGGGGAAACAAATGTACAATGACAACAAAATTGTTTCTAACAGTGTTGCAGAAAGAAGCAGATGTAGGGACTGATGAAAGGGAAAAATATGGAACAAAAAATGCTCTGCAAAGAGTGTGTGGCTGTGTTAGAATGGTGACGCCAATATGTTGAACAGAAGAGTAGAGTACATTTACTCACATCATGTTACACACTGATAAGAAATAGCAGCTTCTTGCTAGCATAACTTTTTGGATTTTTTCCCCTGTAAAGTGATGTAAATTATGCAAAAAATTATAATCAGATAAATTCTTACAATCATTATTATTTTGTGCAAATTTAAAACTCTTTGATTATTTAGTAAAACTTTCTGGACTTAACTGAAACTTTGGTCTCAGTGGAACGATGCCCTTGCATGAGAGGGCCTGCAAAAGCTAGGGGTAGTTTCTAGGATTCTTGTCTTGTGATCCTGTGTTCAAAGGTAAAAAAAAAATCCACCAATTTCATTGGATTTTCCCATATTTTGAAAGACTTTTAACCAGGAGATCCTGTATTTGAGTCCAGGAGGCAGATGGATGATTTTTTTACACACTTGCCTAATTACTACAAATGAAGAGCACTGTAGTGAGCTTCATTCCTTCCTATTAAAAGGATTTTTCCACTTTTTGAAGCTAAAAGTTTCAAAAGAAAGTTTATGAATATATATATATATCCTGTGGATTTATATCTGCTTTTGTGCATCTTAAGGGGAAAAAAAAAAACAATAAAACCTCAAGCAGCTGCTTGCCACATAGGTCTAACAGGAGGCCTGTCAGTTTAATATGCCATAGTCGAAGGTCTGTAAGGATGGTGGGACCTGGGCAGAAAGACAACATAAAAACCCATGCTTTACCTGGGACTCAAACCAGTCCCTTTGATCAGTAGTCAAATGTCTAACCACTCAGCCACCGGATGGCCTTTCTCTTTTTCCTTAAACAATTTTATAGTTCAGCCAGGACTTGTGGCACACTGGACTATACTATTCAACTTATTGCCCCCCCCCCCCCAAAAAAAAACTGGAAAAAAAAAAGGAATCATTGCACAAACTTATAAAACTAATATTTAAACTGGTATCTGGTAACAGTTATATCAGTTTCAGTAATTTTCCAACATATTGGACTGGAAACATTGAGTTTGAATTCAATATATTTATTTGCTGTCAAATGTTTGTGCTTCTAGTTTTTTAGCCTCTTATCCTTGCACTACAATATTGGCCCAAATCAACCCAAACTACAAGTAAAAGGCAATGAAAAGAAAGCAATAAGCATTGATTAGATGGGTTCATTTAAAATCTTGGTCATGATGGGCTGGTATGGTAGTAAAAGTTTTAAAGCATATCATATAGGGTGTCATAAGTCATATGTTTCGAATGGCTGCAGAGTAATTCCTAAGAGGGCAAATATTATGCTAAACTTGCTGAATAAAAAAATTTAGATATTTATTCTCAATGACAATAAATCATAAAAAGTTTATTTTAAGAATTCTATTTTGCTGCTGGGACTTTTAAGAATATATAGAGAGTATGGGGAAACAGGCATATACACCTAAAGACTAATATTAGACTATATAAAAGTTTGGTTCTTTCTAGAGTTAGTTACAGCAGTGAAATGTGGACCCTTTGTAAACAGGATAATAGGAAACTTGATGCTTTTGATTCTAGATGCTTACGCAGTACCTTGGGCATTAGGTGGTTCAACTTTGTAAGTAATGCTGAGGTTAGGCAAAGGAGTTGGCAACCTCCTTTAACCTTTCCAGTGCCCATGTTGTCTGTATACGTTCGGAGAATCTGAATTGAGAGGACAAGAGTGTATGTATCTGTTTTTAGTACAAAAAAAAATCGTATTTTTTTTTAAATAAAAATTGCCATTGCAATTTATATATATATCTTATAAAAATATATAATTCAAGCTTCAAAATTAATATTTTTTTCAATTTGATGCATATTTTATTAAATTACAATATAAATAATTTGATAAAGCCATCTGATTGCCATTTCTTAGAAGCACTAAATGGTATTGCAGATATGCTGGTTAATGTTCCTATTTGTTGAAGCAACCTTCTGATTTAAACTCACAAGTTTGATTTGAACTATTATGAACAAATGTTTCCTTAAATTTTCGAAAATCTCCTAAAAATTAACAAAAAAAACTGCTATTTTTTAAAAAAGATTTTGGAAGTAATTACAAAATACGTACCACCATTTTTTTTTTCTGTTTCACACTCTTTTCTGTCTTAAACCTATTTCAGTATTCCCAAGTTATTTTTATCATTTTTCCCAGCATTTTCTGTATCTTTCCTGCTCTTAAAATCGAAACTGGAAGTAAACACATCCTTCTTAGAAATTCTGGTTGCAGCTGCAATTAGTTATGCTTCACTGAAGCAAACAAGACACAGATGGCTGACACATGCTATCTCCATTCCATGTGCTTTAAGTGTTTTTTACAGTTTTGGTCCAGCATATTGGATACCCTTTGTAAAGTTAGTATTTATTTTTTATATTTAAACCTTAGTTTTCATTTCAGTAGATTTAGTTTTGGAAATTAGCGATCTTTTGGCTGATGGGAAAAGTATTGATTTTTTTCACAGTTATGCTACATCGTATGGCTGGTCTACAACTTGTTGCTGTGAATATTTTAATATCGCATTAGGCTATATGTTAATTTTATATTTTATTATTTATTACTTTTCCAGTAAAACTTTAATCTAGTATCATCTTCTGAAAATAAATGAGATCTTGGATATGGAAACAAATTCATTTCTGTAGATTTACTTCCATTATTAATTTTTCAATCGGCTGATTTATCGATTTTTCCGAGTTATGCTAGATCGGAAGTTGGTTTAAAAGTTGTTGCAGATATTTTACTTAATATCCCACTAGGTTATATGTATTATTATTTTTATATTATTTCTTGTTTTTTCAGTAAAAAAAGTTTGAGCTTGTACTGTTTTTCTGAAAATGAATGTCTTGATACGGAAGAAAAATAGACTTTCTTGCTACGGAAATTATCCTTCATGTGGGAGGGCAATTTTGGGAAGGCGTTCCCTCCGCTAAACTCACATAGAAAGCTTCAACCCCCCCCCCTCCCCTCTAGAAAAACATATATATTTTTTTTAAATTCGAGTTTTTTTTGTTTATATTGAATGATTTTAAAGACAAACACCCCCTCCCCCCTCAATACTTTGGCTGTGCTACACAGATGATATAATGCTGTTTTTTTTTTTGCTTTGGTGCACAAACCTTTCTGCTCTTAGCCAAGATCGCCAAACTTGAACACCCAAAGAAAAAATTCATGATGTTTAGCAAAAAAAGCAGCCAAGGAAGTTTTTTTCTATTTCATAATCAGTTCAGAAAATCCCATGAATGTGAGAAGTCCAAGTCACTTTGTATAAAACTGGCTATGTTTAAAATAAACAAATACTAAAAACAATCATTAAAAGAAATAAAAATCATGTTTCAGGAGGAAATTTTCTTTCAATAAATATAAAATTTAACTATTTTTATTCATCAGGTTTTCCGAAATGAAACCTTAATTGATAGTGCGATCTTTTTTTCACCATATCACATTTAAAAAGGCTTATTAAAATCAATACTTGCAAATTTGTTTATATTATTTATTTTCATAAAATTCACAATTAAATTCAGTTTAATTTGGTATATAGCATGATCTATTTCCATTGATTGGTATTTTTTTTAAAAATTCTAAAGTTGACTTGTTTTTGTGACAGCACAACTGGCTAAAAGCCTGGAATTTTCTCAAAGTATGGTATCGAGAAAAAAATTACAAAATGAGAGAAATATTTATTTAAAACCAAAAAAAAAAAATTGTTATTCAGAAATATATATATATATTCATGTGCATTGCAATCATTTCTGTCTATTAATTTTTTTTAAATAAATTTTTATTTGTGTTGCCAGATGCATTTTTTTACTACATGACTCTAAAAAAGTTCTATTAAAAAAATAGTCTTTTTTGTTAAATACTTTATTTTCAGAAAATCCAGAATTAAATGCTGTTTAATTTGGCATACAACATGCCGTAATCTCTTTCATTAGTTATTTGGCAAAAAAGTTCTAAAGTTCAAGTTTTTTTTGGCTGAGCATAGGAAGAAAATAGCTTGGCCTCTGGATGGAAACCTTTTTTTCAAACTAGACACTGGAAGGGTTAAGCAGCACATTTTACAGAGATTCTGTTAATTTGGCCATGTTGTCCATATGCATAACTATAGATTAGCGAATAGGGTTATGAACAGTGTGCCTAAAAGCCGCAGTGAGGGGAGACCTAGGATGCGGTGGGCAGACAATGCCAAACAGGACCTTGTTAGATTTAGAATTGGGTTGCAGTGGCCAGGTGCAGCAGTTGTAGCTCAGGACAGATATATTTGGAGAACTAAATTGCACAATCTGGTTGGACCTCTGTAGCCAATTGCTGCTTGAGGATGATGATGATGTTCAAATTTGGCATTCCATTAACAAAGAATGCTATTACCATATTTCCCCCAAAAAAAGACCTAACTGGAAAATAAGCCCTAGCATGATTTTTCAGGATGCTCGTAATATAAGCCCTACCCCAAAAACAAGCCCCAGTTAAGATCGTCAGCCAGACTGAGGCATTAAGTACGTCCGTTGCAATACACTACGGACGTATTGAATTATAAAATGATAATATTAATATATAATTAAATATAAATAAATAATATTATTGACATTAATACTTAAAATAAATGATAATATAAATTATAATTAAGTATTCGTAAATACCCAAGTGGGCACCTTTGAACGAGAGGTAAACGCCAATGTAAACAGATGAACTCGAGACTTATTGCCGAATGACCAATCGGAGTATAGACACAATGCACGAATAACGTGCGCACGATAAGAAACAGATGTGGTTTTGTCTAACACGAATCTTCATAATTCAATACATCGTGTGTTGTAAAGGACATATTTAATGCACTCGTGTGAAATAAAAAAACTTTTTCAGAATTTTGGTGCCTCCAATTTTTTGTCGCTTTTGTGTGGACCATCATTCTTAACTGTCATCATTTTTGTTGCCACTACTGTCTCGTAAGTCTTCAATTAACACTTGATTTAATGGTAGATTTAAAGGGAATAATATTTTGACCCCGACAAGATGAGTGCAAAAAGAAAGAGCTATTCCGTCAAGTACAAGAAAGGAATCGTGGAGGACTCAATGGGTCTTACAACTTTCTGCAAAGAGAAGAAGTTGGATCTCCGAATGGTCCGAAAATGGCGAGCAGGGCACGATAACCTCAGTCAACAGGTGGACGAGGGAAATGCTAAGAAGCGCAAGTGTGGATCAGGTCGGCAACCATTATTTCCAGAGCTGGAAGACATCATCTGTGAATAGATTGCTGACAGGAGTGCAAAGGCTTTGGTTGTGCGCAGGGCTGATATTCAAGCATTTGCCCTTGCAATGGCACCACAGTTACTAGAAATATCCCCAAAAGAATTCAAATCATCACAACATTGGCTGGATGGCTTCCTTCAGCAATATGAACTGTCTCTAAGAAGATTGACAACACTGTTCAAGCTGGAAGATACTGAAGTTATTAAACATGCACTTACATTCAAGTCCTTTGTTGATGGCATTGACTTTTCTAAATACCAACTCTCCAACATGTTGCTATGGATGAAACTGCAGTGTTTATGGGCCAAGGATCTCAAACAACAATTGATCAGAGGGGTGCCTTGTCAATCTACATTCCCTCCACTGGTTGCAAAAGTGCACGTGTTACCTGTATTTTGGCAATTTGTCTGAATCGAAAGAAAGCCCCACCTCTAATCATCACTAAGGGCAAAAAAGATAAGATTGAACGTGTTTCAGGTATTTATCTTCTTGAAACTGAAAAAGCCTGGTGCACACAAAGCAGTTATAAGGAAGTTCGTCGATTTAATGCTGCCACTTGTTTTGCGAGGTGGTCAAAGAGGTCTGCTAGTCTGGGATTCAGCCAGCACTCACCATGTTAAAGACATGAACTTCCTTGCAGAGAGAGGAATAGATCAAATAATGATTCCCGCAGGAATGACTGCCTATCTCCAGACTCTTGATATTGCAATAAACAAGCTATTCAAGGACCATTTGTGCATGGAAATCAATGACTACATTGAAAATAGAATGGAGAGAAATCAGCGTGGAAACTTTGTGAAGCCTAGCCTGCAAGAGGTTGTGACTTGGGTAAAGAATTCATGGGATAAAATCACTAACAGCTGTGTTGCCAATGAACTACGAGCAGGCTACATGGACAAGAAGTGCTCACTTAAGGAGAGCTCTATTGCTGGACATGAGAGATTGGGGCCAATGGTTCTACAGGAAATGGAGTCGCAAGAAATTCAGGCCGGAATTCAGGGTTTGGAGAGTTATAATGATGTTTCAGAAGAAGATGACATGACTGTATTTGAATAAATGTAGATTTTTGTACATGAAAAAATAAGACATCCTCTGAAAATAAGCCCTAATGCGTCTTTTGGAACAAAAAATAATATAAGACCCAGTCTTATTTTTGGGGAAATATGGTAGGTATATTTAGTAGAACAGAATAGATAATTAACTATTTAATGCATTGTTATGTTATGGTTTTCACATACCTTGAATGACAGATTTCTTACAATAAGTCTTGCTTTCTTCTTTTTCTTTCTTACTGCATTGACTTTCCTTAACTTCTCTGATACATCATCTTGAAACAAAGAAATTACATTAGTAGTTAATTGAATTTTATCCATTATATTTTTCTGCATATGATTAAATGCTACACATATAAAATGAATATAAACTTATATAATTTATACCATATCACTGTAAATGCAACAAATACTAAAATAAAATACAAATATTGTTCTATCAGAAATATGTTTGTGTGGAATTATTTTGCAGGATTTAAACTACTAGAATATAAAGGAATGGAAGAATAGAGACAGTGCATAAATAAGCATATTAAAGATTATTACAACTTGAAATTAATTCAGTACTTACTGTATATATTTGTATATAAGCACACTCAAATATAAGCTAACCCACTTAGTTTAACAGCTAAAAATTGGGACCAGTAAAAAAGCTAACCCACAAATTTCAAGATTTTGGAAAATATTTCACTTATTGGAATAACATATAAATTCCCAAAGTCATACATTTTAAAAGCCTTCAAAGTTATATTCACTATCAGAATTTCCAAATAGTTTGTAAAAGCCCATTTCCATTAAATTTGCATCATCAATATAAACAGCATTATCAGAGTCTTCATGGTTATTTTCTTCTTCATCTGAATTATAGGTCAAATTTCTATACCCATCATGGCATTACTGATGCAAAAATTTTTTTAAATTTTTACAACCATTTCTGGTAGAATTGCATCCCACACTTCTTTCACCCAAGTAGAATATAGGCTGATGTCTACCTTTATAAAATATGATGTTGAAAAAACATTCCTTAGAGTTTTGCACATCGGATAAAGAATTTTTTTTGAGTCTTTGAAAGGTTTCTTCAAACTGACATCAAGTGGCTGCAAAAGTGATGTTAAATCACCAGGTATTAAGGTCAGTGTAGTGTTAATTTTTTTTTTTGCCTTCTTTTACATCTTTAGTTTTATACTCTTAACAACTATCCACAATAGTTAATTTTTATGTACATAGTAAATGTTTGTATTAAATGTGGGTTTTGTAAGTCAAGATAGTGCTTTGAGTGAATTCATGCAACTAGTTAACTTCAAAGTCAGGTAAATCCAACAATGGTAGACAAAGAATGAACTGATAGGATAATACAGTAGTGAGAACTGCAGGGAGAACCTCTCAATGATGGTGATATAAGGAGCATACTCCACCATGGAATGATCCATACTACAATATACCTACATACTAGGATAACAGGCATGTTTTTATAATTCAGGTGGGGAACTATTCAGTGGTAGAGCTCACAAAAGTAGGAAAACTATTATAGGAATACACAGCTTAAAACAGTGTTATCATTGAATCTAATTAATTGCATGCAAAATCAATATTATACCATTGTTAAAAATTTATGCTTTTAAATAATTAAATATTATTTCAGTGAGCCATTCAAGTGACCAAGTGGTTAGCATACTGTGCTACTGACAAAGAGACCTGGGTTCAAACCCTGGATAAGGCACTGATGTCTGGGTGGTCTTTCTGCTGAGGTCTCACTGTCGTCACAGATCTTTTACTTGGTGTATGAAACTGACAGGATCCTGTCAGACCTCTGTAACAAGTAGTTGCTTGAGGGGTGAGGGGATTTTTCTTATATCTCAGTGATTAGTACTTAATAGGGACCAAGGTTCCTTCACATTGACCCAGACATGATATGGAGTTACATTTCTTATGCTGTCTCATCTTCCTCTGAAATCTCTAAGGCATATTATATTGATAGGTTCCTGTTAGACCTGTGTGGCAAGCAGCTGCTTACGAGATAATTTATGTTTATCTTCTGTTTAGAATGTATTTTAAATATAATTTGTAGTGCACTTGCTTTCTACCAAACTATTACTTTTGGTGGATTTCTAGTTTTCTTTACTAACAAGGTGCAACACCAAAAGCAGTGTCTGGCTGCCCAATTGAATGGGTTGTTTGGGTTGTTTTACCTCTGAGCGGCACTTTTTTGCACACCATGGGCTAAATGGCCAGGTCACATGGACCCCGAAGGCTTAGAGAAGGTTGGAGGAGGGGACCCACTGGAACAGCTGTTGGGAGACAGATGGTAGCCTCCCGTCAAGGCCATCCAGCGTGTTCTTTAACGTGCACAGGGTATGGCTCTCCCGCACACGGGGCCACGACTTAACGTCCCATCCGACGGACGGCGGCCTTTCCAAGCCCATCGGTGTCCCCTACTGACCGTGGGCAGGGCGGGGAATTTTGCGGAGATAAATCTCAACGCTGACCCAGCTGGGACTCGAACCTGGGAACTACAGATTACGAGCCTGGCGCGCTACCGACTGAGCCATCCCTGCCCCGCTGCCCAATTGAACCATCAGTGCATATTAACATGTTTTACTATTGCTTTGCATTACCTTTTAATCATTCTTTTCCTATATGAGCTCAGTGTATAATGTATACAATAAAATTCTCTTTATGTAACTTCCAGAAACGTTAATAAATTAATGCAATAAAAATTTTCTGTGCCTGGTAACAATTTTTGTACTGTGACTGTCATTTGTTTCCCAACCACTATATTTTATCTGTTTCCAAAAGCATGTATATCACTATTCACAAGTGATTGAAGGTACATCTCAATTCCTGTTGAACTTTATGTTAATCACCAAAAAAATTAGACATGATCTACTGCTAATGAAAGCATTTTGAAATGTTGAGTGCTTTGGACTTACCATAAATCATGACCTAAACTAATCTTTATGAATATTTTTGTGGAAAACGTTTCGCTGACATATGGACATTTTTTCCACAAAAACATTTATTGATTTATAGACATTTAAAAGTCAACAGATAATGCTGAGATTATCAACTATTGTTTAATCTTTATCAGTCATTGTCATGTACCTCTAATTTATTTATTTTTATTTATTGTTGCATTTTATTGTATTTTTGTTATTGTAAATATTTCTGTGTATTGTGTTCTTGGAAGTGCTATTGTGGGGATGTGACTCATAGATGTTGTCTTCAGGTCTGAGCTGGCTGCCTGTGTGGGGTGACGAGTCCAAAAAGCCTTTTACAACTAGGCTGGGGTGCGAATATGAACATAGGGGAGAGGAGCCGGACAGGAAGGAAACAACAATCTCGAGCATCGCTGTCAAATGGGAAGGACGTTTGAACATGCATCAAGGGATGCCTCTCTTTACTTGAACAAAACCCTTAAGTAGAGGGTTCAATTCTATGTGAGAATCAAGATTCTTGGTGAATAAAATACAGTTCTGTGGAACTGAAGTGGATTCTGTGTGAACCACATTGTAGGCAAAGGTTAAATATCCTTTTGCAGAGTTTGAGGTTGGTAAAGCGAGAATTTGCAGAGTGCAGTTCTCCATAATTGTTTGCAGCAGCAAAGGCCTAAGGAGTTGAGAGCATCCCCAGCACGTGACTGTATATAAGTGTGAATAAACTGTGTCATCCCTATACAACTCTCATGTGTGAATTGTTGGACATATTTCTAGACATCACTTGGAGCATCTGAGGCATACGTCAGTATGGGAGTAACAAACTGCGAACATGTGATTTCACCGAAATAAGGGTGAAGGTAATCAAGGGACTAATTCATTGTCCTCGAGCACCATGACATTTGGCGCAGACCAACACAGTCATACAAAAAAGAGCAAATGAAATGCTATATAATTTATATACAATCGGAACTGATTAATACCAAAAACTTTTAATTTGAAAAACCTCACTTACTCTTCCTTTTAAATTTTTTTACATTTTTACAAAACTTCATTTTTAATGCATGGCCTTTAATTTTTAACTCTTGATGTGCAGCACTCTTTGCTTCTTTCCTATTTAAAGAAGAGCAAAATAATTTTTTTGCATTAGATATATGTTTTACATATTTAATTTAGAATAAAGCATAATTTAAATTATATCCTTTCTTCTGCCACCATAATTTTCACTTCAGAAAATTAATTTTGCACTGCAAATTTAGAAACAAATTGTATAATCATATCTGAACAAATCATGATTTGCATACATATTAGAATATCTATTTCTATGCAACTTAATATAAAGAATAGATCATCATCATCATCATCATCATCCTCAAGCAGCCATGGGCTACGGAGGTCCAACCAGACCGTGCAATTTAGTTCTCCAAGCAAGTCTATCCTGAGCTACATTTACTGCATCTGGCCACTGCACACCAATTCTAACAAGGTCCTGTTTGACATTGTCTGCCCACCGCATCCTAGGTCTCCCCTTCTTTCTGAGGCCTTTAGGCACACTGTTCATAACCCTATTCGCCAATCTATAATTATTCATACGGGCAACATGGCCAAACCAACGGAGTCTCTCTCTGCACAATATGCTGCTTAAAGGAGGTTGCAAGCCTAACCTCATCATTAGTTCCAAAATTGAACCACCTAATGCCCAAGATACTGCGTAAGCATCTGGAATCAAAAGCATCTAGTTTCCTGTTATCTTGGCAAACCTACTAGTAAGAGAGAACTACTAGCAAGAGAAAACCTACTATCAATCTCAAGATTATTTTTATTAAGTTATAAAACTTTTTTTATTAAGTTATTACAAAAATCTAGCCTGTTCATTGCTAAGCCTTATAGATCCCACCCTTCTGAGGTATATGTAAGCGTATCTTTTGGAGTCTGTAGTAGGGTAGTAGGGTATTGATTAAGGGCATTCCTGCAGTTCTTTCTTTCCGAAATAAGCTCAAGTGCCTTATCACTCAGATAATTTTGCCTCTTCTGCTCCTTTTTTCCTAAAAGAGTACTGTTAGTGTCCAAAAACGCCTGTTTAAAATGATCCCATTCTTCCTCAACTTCAGTGGTAAGCAAACCATGACTGTCATAATGACTAAGTAACCTATCATGGTAAGCTTTGGCTATAACTGGATCTTTCAGAGCTTCAGTATTAAAAGTAAATTTTTTAACCCTAGCACAACACTTTTTAAGTTTAAGTTGCAACACACTTTTAACAAGGTAATGGTCAGATCCAATTTCAGCTCCCCTATATGCCCTGGTATTCCTAACAGAACTAGCCCATTTGCTGTTAATTAATATGTAATCAATCATATTCTTATGCAGCCCATCAGGTGAAACCCATGTGTACTTATGTATGTCGCGGTGTTTGCAATAAGTGTTAGTTATTCTGAATCCATTGAGTTTACTTACCTGTAGGAGACGTTGCCCATTGCCATTGCAGCTATCAATACCAAAAGGGCCTATTACTCCTCCCCAAAGGTCAGAGTCAGTACCAACTTTGGCATTGAAGTCACCAAGAACAAGGGTAATATCTCCTTTCTTGACAGAATTCAAAATATCCTGAAGTTGTTCATAAAACCTATCCTTCTCATCCTCATCGGCATCCTCAGTGGGGGCATAACAGCAGATAACATTCAAGTCTTTAATGCTTGTCTGAAATTTTGCTGTAAGAAACCTTTCATTAATGCACTCATATCCTAGAAGAGCATCACTAGCGTGTCTGCTGAGAAGCAGACCCATGCCTTGGTGATGCTTATTGTCGTCCCTCCCTGAAAAGAGAAATTTAAGATTATTTTTAAGAATCTGACCTTTATCTGTCCATCTGGTCTCTTGCAAGCCGAGAATATCTAAATTATAACGGTGGAATTCTTGTGTGAGGACATCAAGAGAAAAAGCTCTGTGCAGAGTCCTCACATTCCAACTACCTATGGAGAGAAAATGGTTAGTGGGATGTTTAAAGAAACTATGTTTATTGAGAGAGGGAATGCCGACAATATCAAACAGCCCCCTAATCGCAGACATGGGGCAAAGACCCGTTCCCCCACTACTAAAGGCTGAAGCCATCTATACTGGAAGACTTCCTCCAATGTAGAATTTGACGATGCCAATAGAAGCAAAGAGTTCAGGTGCCTGCGATGACTTCTGCTCAGGATTATCCACCAGCTGATAAACATATCCTGTGAATCTATTCACTTGGGGCTGTCAACCCACAAACAAACAGAAAACACAGCGGAAGATTTTCCCTCCACAGAAGCCCACCAGTGCAGCAAAATCAGGATCCATAATCAAGCTCAGAGCCATATATCTGTCCAGTCCAGTAGGTTTATATGGTCAGCACCAGGACCCTGTGTGGTTGACCACTCCTCAGCAGGGTAGAAAAAAAAGAAAAGTAGCCATAGTTGTCCAGATCAGTAGGCCACACTAATCTGGCAACAAGGGCATAAACGGGATTAAAATTTATTATACTCATTAAAGTCCTTGAATGCTCTGACAAATGGAATAAAAGATTGGGTATCATCAATTTTTTAGTCTAATATATTTTTAATATAAAACGACATATTATTTCACTGATTCTAGGCCTTTTTGCATGGTTAAGTGATGTGAACCTTCACTACTAGTGTTTCTTATCCTCCAAAGCAGTTGCAGACTGACTAAGGCAGTTATGTATACAAGAAGGGTGTTGTACAGAGTGATATGTTGCATGCATTTTCCATCTGTGCAACTTTTTAATACAAAGCATTCTTCAAAACTACAGTTCCTAAAAATTTAATTTGCTTTATAACTTTTATCATAATAAGGAGAGAAAAATGTTTGGTTCACTGTGCAGTGATTAAAATTTAATTGAAATCTTTTAATTCTCTATGACACTGTTAAATGACAGTAACATAAAGAATTAAAGATTTCAATTTGGATTGAATAAGGGTGTAACTGATAATTTAATTGTACAAAACTTAAAAAATATATAGAAGAACACTTATTTTTTATTATTTTATAATATGCATTTATGCTACAAACAGTATAGAAAACATGCATTTCACATGTAAAATCTTATTATTATTCTGCTGTAATTAATTTACACACTACCTACCTACCTACATACATACAAAATCTTCATGCAGCCATGGGCTACAGCAGACTTTGTAAGTTTCCTCTCCAGATATGTCTCTTCTGAGCTATAACTTCTACATTTGGGCACTCTATGCCAATTCTAGCAAGGTCCTGTTTAACATTGTCTGCCCATCACATCCTAGATCTCCCCCTTTTTCTCAAACCTTTAGGCATACTGTTCATAATCCTGCTTGCCAATCTGCAGCTATGCATACGGGCAACATGACCAAACCAACGCAGTCTCTCTCTGAACAATATGCTGCTGAAAAGAGGTTGATGACTCCTTCTAACCTCATCATTACTTACAAAGTCAAACCACCTAATGCTCAATATACTGCATAAGCATCTAGAATCAAAGGCATCAAGTTTCTTGTTATCCTGCTTACGAAAGGTCTATGTTTCGCTACCGCAACTAACCTTAGAAAGAGTCCAAACTATTATACAGCTTAATTTTAGTCTTTAGAATACACCTATTTTTCCACTCTCCATAGATTCTTAAAAGTCCCAGCAGCAATCCCTATACTTCTATTTATCTCATGCTGCACATCACCAGTATCTGTTACATAACTCCCAAGATAATTAAACTGAAACACTTGCTCAAGAGTGCAGCCATTCAATGCAACTGAAGCACCATCTGCCTGATCAATTTTCATCACTTCAGTTTTATCTCTGTTTATCATCACACCAACTCAATTACCAGTCTCATCAACAGCCCTAATGAACGAATTCATGTCATCAACATCATTAGCTAACAGGGCCAAATCATCTGCATAATCTAAATCAGCAATTTTGAAATCTCTAGATCATTTAACCCTTTGAAGCACGAAATTCGATTTTATTTCCGATTTTAATGACATTTGGTATGGGCCATCTTTATGTGTAGAAAAATGATGGAGTATCAATACTCCATCATTTGCGATGGAGATCAATAGATGACACACTAATACCCATGTAGGAAGTGTGGTTTCACTGTAAAACCAGTCTGCGTATAGAAATAAAAATTTAAGTAAGTGATTTCTGTGTGGAACCACTATGCTTCAAAGGGTCAAGGCCAAAATCTTTCCCTTGCAAAGAATTTTGCATACCATAATCAATAACCAAACAAAAGAGAAAAGGAGACAAAATGTACCCTTGTCTAACTCCACTAGCAATGCTAAACCATCACTGCAAGACGTACCAACTCTCACACAGAACTCAGAGTTATTATAGAGAGTTTTCATTACACTAACTAACTTATCAGGTATTCCATATGATCTAACAATCAACCACAGATTATTTTGATCAACAGAGTCAAAAGCTTTTTGAAATCTATAAAGGTAGCAACCACAGGTTTCTGAAACTCTAAACATTTCTCAAGAATCTGCCTAAGTAAAAATATTTGGTCAATACATCCCCTACCACTTCTGAATCCACACTGTTCATCACACAGTTGTCATATCAACCAAATTCTTAATTCTATTAAGTATAATCAACTTTAGCTGGAATAGAAAGTAAACGAATTCCCCTATAATTATCATAATAACTGTGATCACCTTTTTTTAAAAATTGGGACAATAATAGGTCTAGTAAAATACTTAGGAACACCTTTATCATAAAAAATATTCAAAATTTCAGTCAGCCATGTGACAACACAAATACTCCCAGCTCTAAGCATTTCAGTGATGATTTCATCCACCCCTGGGGGTTGGGTTGGGTTGTTTTACTTCGGAGCGGCACTTTTTTGCACACCATGGGCTAAATGGCCAGGTCACATGGACCCCGAAGGCTCAGAGAAGGTTGGGGGAGGGGACCCACTGGAACAGCTGTTGGAAGACAGATGGTAGCCTCCCGTCAAGGCCATCCAATGTGTTCTTTAACGTGCACAGGGTATGGCTCTCCTGCACATGGGGCCACTGCTTAACGTCCCATCCGACGGACGGCGGCCTTTCCAAGCCCATCGGTGTCCCCTACTGACCATGGGCAGGGCGGGGAATTTTGCAGACATAAATCTCAACGCTGACCCAGCTGGGACTCGAACCTGGGAACTACAGATTACGAGCCTGGTGCGCTACCGACTAAGCCACCCCCGCCCCATCCACCCCTGGGGATTTATGCAATTTTAATTTAGAGATAGCCAAAGTGACTTCGTAATGTGATATATGGCCATCATTAAAGCCAATAATGCATCTATCCTCATTACAAACAATGGGAGTAGAAATAATCACATTATTTAGAACTCCTTTGAAATGCTCAGCCCACCTAACCATCACAGGATCCTCACCTTCAACCACCTTGCCATGTTTATCCCTTAATCCCTGCATACCTGTCTGTTTCTTCCCAAATAAAACATTAATAATATGGTACAACCCCTGCTGTTGTGCTGTCTAACTGCTTCATCTGCTTTGTCAGCCAAGCTATCAAGCCAAAGATTCTTATCAGCTGTTAACTGATCCTTTACATGTTTATTAAGCTCATTGTAATGTCTTCTGTTAGGACTAGTAGGGTGTTGATTCATATTAATCCTGCATTTCCTTCTTTCAGAAATAAGTTCTATAGCATTATCACTCAAATAATTTTGTTTCCTCTGTTCCCTTTTACCCAAAAGAGAACTGTTGGTTACAAGAAAAGCCTGTTTAAACTGATCCCATTCTTTCTCAACTTCAGTAGTAAGCAAACCAAAATGTCATAATGTCTAAGTAGCCTATCATGGTATGCTTCAGCTATACTGTATCTTTCATACCTTCAGTGTTGAAGGTAATTTTCTTAACCTTAGCACATTTCTTAAGCTTTAAGACACTTTTGACCAGGTAATGGTCAGACCCAATTTTGGCTCCCCTGTATGATCTGGTATTCCTAACTGAACTGGCCCATTTGTTGTTAATTAAAATATAATCTATCATATTCCTGTGCGACACATCAGGTGAAACCATGTATATTTATAAATATCCTGGTGTTTGAAGTATGTGTTAGTTATTCGTAGACCATTAAGTTTACTTACCTGCAGAAGATGTTCTCCATTGCCAATGGAACTACCAATGCCAAAGGGACCTAAAACTCCTGGCAGAGTCAGTACAAACTTTAGCATTGAAGTCACCTAACACAAGAGAAATATCTCCTTTCTTCACAGAATTCAAAATATCCTGAAGCTGGCTGTAAAACGTATCCTTCTTGTTCTCATCAGAGTCCTCTGTGGGGGCATAACAACAGATGAAATTCAGATCTTTAATTTTTGTTTTAAATTTTGCTGTAAGAAATCTTAATGCAGTCATATCCTAGAATGCTTCATTAATACAGTCATATCCTAGAAGAGCATCACTGGTGTGTCTGCTGAGAAGCAAGCCTACACCTTGGAGATGCTTTCCATCTTCCCTCCTTAAAAAGAGAATTTTAAAGTTATTTTTAAAAAGAGAAATTTAAAGTTATTTTTAAGATCTCAGCACCTGTCCATCTGATCTCCTGCAAACCTAAAATATCTAGGTTATAATGCTGAAATTCCTGTGTGAGGACATCAAGAGAATAATCTCTATGCAATGTCCTCACATTCCTGCAGAGTGAAAATGATTATTAGCAAATTTATTTAAAAAATATAACGTAAGTACAAAAAAATACAGATGCATAAATATTAGTATTGAGAAGAAATTGCAACAAATCACAACAGTTGCTAAAGCAAAAATATTTTAAAACTGAACTCTAGTAATTGTGCAATTAGGGTTGAAGAAATATTTTTATTTTCAGGAGCAAATTTTTAGCTTAATAAAAATTAGCCCCTATGTGACAATATTTAGTGACTCCTTTTTAATATTACACATTTTTCTTAATTACAAAACTTACTTTGTAGCAAAGGCAACATAACCAAAATTTTCTTGACATTCTGAATCTTCTGAAATATATAATTGAAATAAATTAGATGTACTAATATTACAGTTTCTAAAAAAAGTTTCACTTTTCCTTAAATTTTCATTTGTTTTATAATTTTTATCATAACAAAGAAAGAGAAATATTTGGGATGACAAAACCTATAAATAATATTTGAAAGAAATAAAAAAAGTCTGTGCTCATATTGATTCAAATTTCGATAAAAATATAGATTAAAACCTCTAATCTCCATATAGTATACAGGAAACTATTAAAGAGCATTTTTACTTCTCAGGTTTCTCTTAATATTAAAATTTTCATTACAGCTTCAATACATGCTAATTAGTCAAATTATTATGAACACTGCATCATGCATGAAGTACCATAAAACCTTCCAATATATGCAAAATGTCTTATTGATGTATTGTATGTCACTACGAAGTCCTATAAAAGTTTTAAGGCATGGTGGAAAGGAAAGTCAAGTGTGACATGGGAAAAAAGGCTCATCTGACTGACTTTAAAAGGGAATCAACCTTAGAGTGTGATGGCAGGAGCATCTAAAAGGAGTGATGGAAGTAAGCAGAATATCATGGGCATAGTATCCCAAGTGTACAGAGAATGGAAATGGTCAAAATTGTCTGCCAATTGTGGCAAATGTGGGATTGTTTGGGTTGTTGTTTTACCTCTGAGCGGCACTTTTTTGCACACCATGGGATAAATGGCCAGGTCACAGGGGCCCCGAAGGTTCAGAGAAGGTTGGGGGAGGGGACCCACTGGAACAGCTGTTGGGAGACAGATGGTAGCCTCCCGTCAAGGCCATCCAGCGTGTTCTTTAACGTGCACAGGGTATGCAAATGTGGGAAGAAAAAGCATTGACAGAGGGAGACAAGTATTTGTTGGTACGAACTTTATGCAAAACAGAACTCTTACAGTTCATCAGCTGAGAGAGCAGTACTTCAAAACCCATTTCAATGAGAACTATGTGCAGAGAACTGAAAACTTTGAAACTGTACCAAGAGATGCATACACCAAAGAGACAAAACATTATTACCACCAGCCTAATATGATGTTGGTCTTCCATGTGCCACCAAAACATCTCTTACCCAGTGAGGCATGGATGCTACAAGATTTCTAAAGGTGTCTTGTGGTATCTGGTACATTACCAGCAGATCTTTTATCTCTTGTAAGTTACATGGTTGAGCCGCTGCAGATTGGATATGCTGCTCCAACACAAACCACAGATGCTCGATTGGATTGATGTCTGGGGAATTTGGAGGCAGGGTAATACCTGGAAAATCTGCCTCATGGTGCATTCTCAAACAATACAGGCAATGTGGCATGGTGTATTATCCTGCTGCAAGAAGGCACTACTAGAGGGAATACCATTACCATGAAAGGATGTACCTGGTCTGCAATGATGTTTAGGTAGGTAGTAGACGCCATAGTTTCCTGCACATGAATGACTGCACCCAGGGTTTCCCAGCAGAACATTGCCCAAAGCATTACACTTCCTCAACTGGCTTGTTTTTGTCCCATGGTGCGTCTGGTGCCAAGATTTCCCCAGGTAAATGACATACATGTACCCAGTCATCCACATGGTGCAACAGGAAACGAGATTCATCGGACTAGAGAGCCTTATTCCAATCATTCAAGGTCCAGTTTTGATGCTTACATGTCCATTTTAGGCATTTTCGATGGTGAACCAAAGCTAGCATAGGCACTCGGAGTAGCCTGTGGCTACACAGCCCCATTTTCAGCAGGGTTCGATGTACTGTGTGTTGTGACACATTACTCCCAATGACACATTCAAAATCGGGCGTATGCCAATTTCCCCTACATTTGCCAGATAATTTCATTGTTTACTACATTGACAAAACCATATGCTCTTTACAAGAGAAGTTCGCAGAGCACCAAACTGATGTCAGCCAAAAGAAGCTAACTGGCTATTAGCCGCTGCCAAGCTAGCAGTACAACACATGACAACAATAGACTGGGAGCACGGCACACTGCTTGCACATGTGTCCACTTTCTATGGAACCATAGTCCATGAGGCTATTGAAATAATGACCTCATCCGTCCCCACCTGCAACCGAGCCACTGGAATCATCCTTCACGACATGTGGAAAGAAGCTCTTTGTCTAAATACACCTAATGTCACCACACAGTGTCACTTCACTGAAGACAGAGTGCTGTCATTGCTCCGAAAAGCTTCCGAGTTTTCTCCTAAAAACTTTTAACATGCAAATAGTTTTAAGGAAAAACTTTAAAATTTTATTGCTTAATGACAGAGAAGTTTAATTTATTTTTAACATTATTCCCGTCAACAGCATTCAAACTATGGGCAGGTTGTGCCACAGTATCCCTTGTACCCCCTTGTACCATATAGGATAAGCCTTCGCTCACCTCTAGCATCGATGAACATGGTCGGCTCACACCTTATTGGTGGTTCATGGTTATCCTTCCTGAGACCATTTTTTGAAGGTACTAACCACGACTGACCATGAGCACCCCATAAGCCTTTATGTCTCGGAAATGCTCTGACCCAATCATCTGACCATTACAATTTGGCTTTAGTCAAACTCACTTAAGTCCCCTGCCTTTCGCATCTGAAGAACAAGAATAACACTGATTAACAGAGCTCAGTATCAGGTGTTATTTATACCGTTTCATGACCTTCACATGTATTGTAGTTTACCTGCAGTTGCTTCGATTTGCATAAAGAAGCGCTGGTCATAATGTTTTGGCTCTTCAGTGTATGATGAAGGTATTTAAAATATTTGCTAGCAGCATATAAATAACAAGCAAAAATAGGATGTTGTTTATTTCATTTCCCGGTAAACCTGTAATGGTTCTTTTTTGGCAAAAGTTACAGAAATGTTACTGTCAGTAGTTTAAAATTAATAATTAAGTCAAATCATTTGGAATGCATAAAAAATATTACAACTACTCAGTAAATAAAACTCTTTTTAACATCACAATATCAAATAAGCTTTATGAAATACTCCAAACCCTATGGGTGTCACTAAAAATAATAATATTCCCAAACATAAGAATCATTTGAATATACTGTAAAAGAAGTTCTCAGAACTTCTTTTACTCTTTGTTCATTTTTCTTTTACTTTTTGTCCTTGAAAACAAAAAATGATATTCCATGTACCCCTCAGTTCACTTTACCATGCAAGAGCAATCACAGTGATGTTATCTGAAGGAAAAGCAGAATGACATCAGATTATAAAAATATGTTATTTATACGCTGATATATTTTTTCCTTGTGAAAGAATATGCATTTCAGTGTTAATAAGACCATCCCTATTATCTGAATCATTAGTGTAGCTCTGTAGGATTCTGGAAAACAGAAAAGTGCATTCAAATCTCTGGTAAAGCTTGTCTTTCTGCTAAGGTGTCACATTTTACAAGTTCCTTTATGGTAATGGAAGTGAAATTTATTTTTTACTGATATTTTACTGAATGATAATGATGAAATTATATAAGAATATATATACAGTATATAAGAATTACCCTATATTTTGCATTTATCCAGTGCCTGCCTTTAGAGAACAACAAACTGCACTTAATTATTTACCAGGAAGTAACACTATACAAGCAAATCTGTTATAACACAGTGCTCAGGGTCCAAAGAATTGAATGCAATATAAGCAGGATCATGTTAGCAAAAATTCAGTAACAAAACAGCTTGTCAGTTTGTTCATTTGAAATACAAATCAAATGATGTTGCCAACAAAAGGTTCATGGTATCTCTGATGCCCAGTTACAAGTAAATGAATCAATTGCCGGTATTCTTTCAGATGTCAAATGCTAACAAGTATTGTGGATTCACATTGGAGTGAAAATACTACCCATGTGTACATAAAAATGGTCTAGAGATATGAAAATTTCTGATTTAGATTATGCTGATGATTTAGCTGTTTTGGCAAAAGATGTTGATGAGATGAACTCTTTCATTCGAGCTGTTGATGAAACTGATAGTAGAGTAGGTTCGGTTATAAACAGAGAGAAAACTAAAGTGATGAAAATTGGTCAGGCAGGCTGTGATTCAGTTAATCAGAATGGTTGCAGTCTAGAGCAAATGTCACAGTTTAATTATCTTGGGAGCAATGTAACTGATACTGGTGATGTGCGGCATGAGAATAACAGATGAATAGGAATTGCTGCTGGGACTTTTAAGAATCTACGGAGAGTGTGGAGAAATAGGCGTATACACCTAAAGACTAAAATTAGACTGTATAATAGTTTGGTCCTTTCTAGAGTTAGCTATGGTAGTGAAACTTGGACACTTTGTCAACAAGATAACAGGAAACTAGATGCTTTTGATTCCAGATGCTTACGCAGTATCTTGGGCATTAGGTGGTTTAAATTTGTAACTAATGAAGAGGTTAGGCGAAGGAGTTGGCAACCTTCTTTAAGTAGCATATTGTGCAGAGAGAGATTCCATTGGTTTGGCCATGTTGCCCGTATGGATAATTATAGATTGGCGAATAGGGTTATGAACAGTGTGCCTAAAGGCTTCAGAAAGAGGGGGAGACGAAGGATGCGGTGGGCAGACAATGTCAAACAGGACCTTATTAGAATTGGTGTGCAATGGCCAGATGCAGCAGATGTAGCTCAGGACAGACTTGCTTGGAGAATTAAACTGCATGGTGTGGTTGGACCTCCGTAGCCTATGGTTGCTTGAGGATGATGATGATGATGTACACAAAACTACCCATGGAATCTAATATGTAGTTTTGAGTGAAAAATTATGTTTCGTATGACAAAAAAAAAAAAGGGAAAATAAAAGGAATAAATCCACCAATTATACCCTTCCCCCCCCCCAAAAAAAACCCTTCACCACTAATTACTAAAAAATAAAATTCCATGAAACAACCCATAAACATCATCATCATCATCCTCAAGCAGCCATGGGTTACAGAGGTCCAACCAGACTGTGCAGTTTAATTCTCTAAGCATATCTGTCCTGAGCTACATCTGCTGCATCCGGTCACTGCACACCAATTCTAACAAGGTCCTGTTTGACATTGTCTGCCCACCGCATCCTAGGTCTCACCCTCCTTCTGAGGCCTCTAGGCACACTGTTCATAACCCTATTCGCCAATCTATATCTATACGGGCAACATGGCCAAACCAGTGGAGTCTCTTTCTGCACAATATGCTGCTTAAAGGAGGTTTCCAACTCCTTTGCCTAACCTCATCATTAGTTACAAAGTTGAACCACCTAATGTCCAAGATACTGCGTAAGCATCTAGAATCAAAAGCATCAAGTTTCCTGTTATTTTGTTTAAAAAGCATCCAAGTTTCACTACCATAACTAACCCTAGAAAGAAGCAAACTATTATACACTCTAATTTTAGCCTTTAGGTGTATACGCCTATTTCTCCACAATCTCCGTAGATTCTTAAAAGTCCCGACAGCAATCCCTATTCGTCTGTTAATCTCATGCCGCACATCACCAGCAAACACATAAACCATATTAACGAAACACAACAATTGCTGCCTCTCCAATTTTTTCACAATATTTAAAACACAATGTAAATACATTCCCAAAAATTTAATTCATTGAACAAGTCATATTTACAAAATTAACAAAACCTAAATAAAACACCAGAAATAATCTCATAAAAGACACAAATCTTGAAAACAAGAAAATTGAGAACAATGCACCACTGATCAACATTGTGAAAAAAACCCCCAAAACTATATAATCTCATCAGAGAAAACAAATCTTAAAAAAAAAAATCAGATACAATGCACACAGATCTGAATCATAAAAAACCTCTGGAATTAAATAATCTCATCAGAAAAACATATCTCAAAAAACAAAAAAATTTGAAATAATCTGAATT
The DNA here is from genome assembly GCA_038380435.1 of Ryuthela nishihirai. NCBI lineage: Eukaryota > Metazoa > Arthropoda > Arachnida > Araneae > Heptathelidae > Ryuthela > Ryuthela nishihirai. Next base: position 7,362,576 of record JAWZYU010000004.1, read on the forward strand.
ATAAAAAAGCCCAAAGAACCAAATAATACCATCAAAGATAACAAAAATCAGATACCTGGTATCATTCCAATCTCCAGTATTTATGACAATGCTAATTACATTTCTACACCTATTATGGCATGGATATTTGTGTTGTTTATCTGCTGAGGTCCTGCCATCCTCAGAGACCTACTATAGTGTATAAACTGACAAACTCCTGTCAGACCTCTGTGGCAAGCAGCTACTTGAAGGGCAGCTACTTTATATTTAACCTTTTCAGTATCATAGAGGCTTAAAAATGGCCAAAATTCTAAATGGACTCATCCAATCAGTGCTATTCCTTTCTCTTTCCTACCTGGAGTTTCAGTAATTAAAAATCCATACTACACTTCTTCACAAATAAACAAGAAGCTTTAAGACAAATATTCATTTCCATAATTAAAAATATTAATAACTATCACTAATAATATTCATGACCACAAATATTTGTAAAACACACATAAGGACACTGAATTAAGATATTGAAAACTACATAGAGCCCTCCATCAATTAAAAATACTTAATATTTCTCGAAGAAAAAAAAAACCTTCCCTAACTTACTCTGTAATCTTCCTGCCTCCATTACAAACTGTAATTTTTTCATGATACACTGAATGGACAAATTATTTTATACACCCCGATGACAACATGAAAAGCAGAAGTATCATGTCCAGTTACATGTATATAATAAACACCAGAAATAATCTCATAAAAGACACAAATCTTGAAATTTGAACAAGTCACATTTACAAAATTAACAAAACCTAAATAAAACACCAGAAATAATCTCATAAAAGACACAAATCTTGAAAACAAGAAAATTGAGAACAATGCACCACTGATCAACATTGGAATTAAATAATCTCTGGAATCTGTTCATTTTATAATTTTAAGGATAGTTAAATTAATATATCCTTAAAATACACTAATGGGATGATGAAATTGGCAATGTCTATAAATAGAGCAGGTCTCTACGCATTGGAAACCAGTAACGTAGAAGTAATCATGGGTAAAGGCAGCGACATAAGTGAGTTTGACCATGGCCAGATAGTAGGTGCGAGGAAGGCCGATTGTTCAATTACTGCAACTGCTGAACTGTTGAGATTTTGACGCCAGACCATTGCATGTGTATACCAAGACTACGTGAAATACAGCAAAACTTCCAACCAGTGGGAGAAATGTGGATGTAAATGTGCAATTGACTCTCAAGGTGAGAGCAGACTGTCCCACACTGTTACAAGGAATTGCACGGTTACTGTGGAGCAGATAATGTTGGAATTGAATAAGGGTGCATCCACAAGCTTAAGCACAAAGACTATCTGTCGTACCACAGAAAAAATAGGCTATGGCAGTCTACATCCACATCATGTCCCCTTGTTGATTGCAAGGCACTGAAAGATTAAGCTGCAGTTTGCAAAGGCCTATTGCAACTAGAGTGCGGATGACTGGAAACAGGTCATCTGGTCTGATAAATCATGCTGATGGGAGGGTGCTTGTGTGATATAAACCACATGAAGTGATGAATCCAGCTTGCCAAGTTGCGTTCATAAAGGCAGATGGAGGTGGTGTAACAGTTTGGGGTATATTTACATGGGCTTCCTTGAGGCTTCTCTTACCTCTTCATTTTCTTGAGGCTCCACTTACCCATCGAGACTTCTGTCACTGGCACAAGGTAGGTGAACATCCTTGCTGACCATCTACACCCATTCCTAACAATTCTCTTTTCGCACCATGATGCCATCTTTCAACAGGACAATGACACATCGCATACTTCCTGAGTGGTGATTAATTGGCTCCAGTAGCATTCAAGTGAGATTATCATACTCAAATGCTCCTCTCGATTGCCGGACCTCAACCCCCATTGAAAATTTGTGGAATGATTTGGAAAGATGTTTGAGCCTGCCATCCCCCACCTGCAACTATGGATGTTCTACAACAGGCAATCCTCGCTTCATGGGCAGCAGTACCATCTCTGTATTTTCAACACCTCATTGAGTCTTTACTAAGACATCTGGTTGTGAAGGCAAAAGGTGGAGCAACAGGTTATTAGGAAGGTGTATATAATAATTTATCCATTCAGTATAATTCAATATCATTCAAAATTTCCATATAAAAAAAGCCACCAAACACTTTCAAGTATTCCCAATAAATCATATTAATAATATTAAAAAAAGTAACTAATATCTAAGAAAATTAATATATCCTTAAAATACACTAATAATTATGTGTAACTAATAACTAAAGCCATCCCATGGCCGAGTGGTTAGTGTGCTTGGCTACTGATCAAAGGGACCTGGGTAGAGACCAAGGTAAAGTATGGATGTTTGTGTTGGTCTTTCTGCTGAGGTCCTGCCATCCTCACACACCTTCTCTACTGCACATAAACTGACAGGCTCCTGTTAGATCTCTGTGGCAAGCAGGTACTTCAGAGGTATTGTTTTTAAATAATAATCACTCAGTTCATCATCTCAAACTACTAAAATGAGATACACGTGTTTGTTACAACTGCCATGTCACTCCCAAAGGCAAAAACTTTGTACATTCTTTTCTAATACATTTATCTTTCCTTTACTACATTACGATCCCTTAAAAACCCACTGTACAAACATTTCCTCAAAAACTATTCCCCCCTCCCCCAAGAAATTTTCTAATTTTTGCAACTTCATTATTTCCCTATATTAGAATATTTTGCCATTTCCTTGCCATACTCTCAACAAAACACCTACTGCATACAAATATATTAGCAAAAAAAAATATACAATTCTATGCCTTCGAACCCTCATTCCAAAGAACTTAGATAAAACGTTCCCTCACACCCACAATAACTTTACCAATTCCGTTTTTGAATCACCTGGCCATTACAACACAATTCACTAATGCTTTCAATAACAGCACTAGTAAATTAAATAATTTTAAAACCTAATACTTTAATTTACCATATTTTAAACACATTTTGCAACAACATGGAGGGGTTTAATTACTCCTTTTCTGTCTATCATTGAAGCTCCTAAATATACTTACCTGTAACTGTTCACAAAAATAATCCAAGAATGACAAACTATCCAAACATCCATGTCAAATCTTATAAATAACATACAACTTAGTGTTACCTACACAACTACCCAGTTATTTAATGTTATGTTTCAATGTCATACTTTATGGTTCAGCATCATACATTTCTTGGCTATGGACCGTGAACAGCCAACTGACCAATTTTATTGCTATATACATATACACCATGTTATTTATACAAAGCTTCAATCCTTTCCAATTATTTATTTATATGTAATTTGTTTCCGTTACTATAAATCTTAGGTTGCAGTCACATGGTGCAGATGCAAAGATCTTTAAGGAGTGAAAGAAATCGATTGACTATAGAGGATCACTCTACTGCTGTTATGTATTTCTATAGACAACATTCAGTAATACTATACTATAAATTTCAACATTAACGTAACTGAATTTACTTTGGTATACCACTGAGGTATATTATGTTAAAAGATTAAAACAGTGTACGAGAAATTTAATTTTAGTAAATCTAAATTTCGCTTTGTACCAATTATAGACACACAAATTACGAGGTATCTTACTTTTCCCCGGAATTATAACGCAACTCTGAATTGCACCGCAAGATTTTAAAGAATTCTGAAGTTGGTCTTCTGTCAATGAGGAAGGCACATTATAAATGACTACTCCAAACTCTCTCTGATTCATTTTTATATTTATATAATAGTATAAACAAAACTATACACCATACGAGTCAAAGCACACCAGCATGCTTTCCATAACAGTTACGGTGCAGTGGGTTCATGCATTTCGTTAGTAATTTTCACGTACCCCTGGAAATGTGTGTGTAACTGGCGTACCCCTTGTAGAGATAGATAAAACTAAAGTTATAGTATAACAATAGAAATAAAATAAAACACTGACTTTGTTACTAGATCTAGCGACTTTTGAGCTATCACGGCGTACCGCAAAAAATTTTACCGCTTACCCCACGTTGAGAACCCCTACCCTAGATGTTTTGTTAGTCATTTTCTTTGGTCCAGGTGTTTTGTTAATAATTTTCGTTAGTCCAGGTGTTTTGTTAGTGTTGTTTCGTCCTTTCCTTGGTAAACGAAAAAACTGCTATATACCTCAATTATTTTTCGCATTTCCCAGCACCTTAATAATGTTTGAGTCCACAGTCTCTGGATCGATATTTTATATATTACTAGATAGCGAACTTACAATGTGCGCCACAGATGATGCCGAGATCTCCATTCAATGTATTATTGAGACATTGAATACATACCTCCCTACATATGTATGTAGGGGATATACTGGAGTGTCGATCATCTCCAAACTTTAAACGTACCGTAGGAAGATAAAAAAAAAAGATAAGTTTCTAATAGTGGAACATCCTTCGATGGTGTGATGCCCTTGAATAAATATCCCCTAAAGCAGCCTCTTGTCTGGGTTAGAGGACTTGTGTAGTTAGAGTCTAACATCCTTCTTTAAAAACTGGACCATTTTGTAAAAGGGACCTTGGCCACTTTATCATCTGGTCCACGAGAAAAAATTTTCTGTGTGCGTCAAAAAGTAGGGACCAGTACAGTGAAGTGCTAGCGACCCTACATGTTGGCGATAGGCTTTTGGCCGCAGGCCGCCTAATAATGAAGGAGGTGCTTGAAGTTTCATGCCAAGAAAGTGCTGCGTCGTAGTTTTGTGGCAAGGGGGTGGGGAGGGGAGAGATTTGGAGTAAATTTCTTCTGGGAGTGAAAATTGTAGCGTGTGTGATCACTGTGTGGCCCATGTTGGCCGGAAGTTGGTAAGAAGGGTGCAAGGTAAATATTCAAAATCGCCCCTAATCTTTTACAATTAAAGATGGTCTAAAATGATCTGGAGATCTGAAAATTTCTGATTTAGAATATGCTGATGATTTAGCTCTTTTGGCAAATGATGTTCATGAGATAAACTCTTTCATTCGAGCTGTTGATGAGACTGGGAGTATAGTAGGTTTGGTAATAAACAGATAGAAAACTAATATGATGAAAATTGGTCAGGCAGATGGTTTGCCACCACTAGTAATCATTTATGAAAAGGGTACTTTGGGAGTTGTAGTCTATTGTTACAGAATATAAATATGTAAATATATATATTTTTTGAAAACATCAATATAATTGCACTAGGGAAATAAGGTGGTGCAGCAATGTGTCCAAAATGCTTCTTTTTTGTCACTTTGAATCTTTTTGGCATCTGGATCTTTTGGTGTCCAATGGATCTTTTGAGTAGGAGGTGTGGATGGAGAGTCTGCAAGAAGTTGGAAGGTCAAAGGATTTTGCCAGTACTTTGTATGAAATGGGCCAGTGTCCTGAAATGTGATTTTGCCTTTGTATAGGTGGGGTTTAGGATGGTCTGTAAGGTGAATGAGATGACTCCAAGTGTAGCAAGTTTGTGATAGAGGGTGTGTCTTTATGTGTTGTAGATTTGACAGTGTAGTAGGTAGTAAGGTATATCTTCTGTCACTTGGCAGTTTGGGCAGAGCGCAGAATGTATTTTTCTAATCATAAATAAGTCTTTGTTGATGTTCTCTCTGCCAGTTCGGAGTCTGTGTATTGCTGTTTGCGCCCTTCTGGATAGGTAGTTAAGATGTAGTGTGTTTGGAGAGGGTGCTATTGTGGCTCTGAATGTGTTTTTATCTGTAGTGTGTTGGACCCAATTCTGGGTCCATGTGTGATAAAAAAATTTGTGTATTCTCTTATGTGATGTTTGCATGTGGTGACAGTGTGGTAATTTGAAGTTGTGAGTGTGAGGCCTTGTTTAGCAAGTGAGTCAGCAGTCTCATTATGGGTGATGTTGCAATGGGAGGGAATACAGTAAAGTGTTAGGGTGTTTCCCTTGTCTATAATGTTGTGTGCTATGTTTTGTATGTGGAAAAGGGAATGGTTCTGTGATGGCTCTTCTGTTAGTGTGTTAATGAGTTGTAATGCAGGCTTGAGTCTGTGATTATGTTAATGTGTTGTTTGTTGAGGTGGGTGGCCCAGCCTAATGCCATATGTATTGCTGCTAGCTCTGAAGAGGTGCTATTTTCAGCATGATTTAATTTTATAACATAAGAGAATTTGGTAGAAGGGGTGTAAAAAGCAGCAGAGCCAGAGGTGGTGAGTATAGTTAGAGGATGGCCATTTCGCTGATTCACTGCAATTGGTTGATTGAGTCACGTGGTTTATGGGCACCATGTTTTGTTACGAAAGCCTATGAGTTAGTGTATGTACCAAGTTAAAACTTTTCAGTTGTTATAGTTTTATATATTTCTACCACTGTTTTTGTCTATAAAAGCTATCATATTCTATGAATGCCTCACTGCACTGTATTTGAGTGTAAAAATTCCACTGAAAGAAATAAATTAATGAATAGTTTTTCCGAGAAACTCCATCAGAAGACGGCAATCGGCTGCAAAAGTGAAATGAGCTAACTGAAAACCAAGAAATAATTTCTCTTAAGGTTCGTTTGAAAAACGAGCTAATGTTTTCACTTTGTCGTCTGCCTATGCCAAAATTGTTCGTCTGTCTGTCCTCTCTCTATTAACTGTTGTCGGTCCATTTGCCTTTCTACCTGTCCGTCCGTCAATAGGCAATCAATTTTTTTTTACTTTTAGAGCTAAATGAAAAATTCTTTTTGGGTTGGATAGGTATTGAGATTCGCAATTTTGAAAATTTTTAATAGCTTTAATAGCGCCCTCTAGCGAGGGAAAAAAGATGTAAAATGCTAAAATTTCAAACGAATGCTTCAAACAACCTATTTACACTGGAAATCTGAAATTTTAGTAGTGGAGTGTCTGTCAGAAGATTTACAATGGCAACAAGGCTTAGCCGTCTTAGTCAAAAGGGTATGTGAAAATGAAGCTTTTTTAAGTGATAAACGAATCAAATACATTTTTGGTTTACAGGCACTAACAAAATATTAAGGATTTAAGCAATATTTGATAATCTCAGCGTTACCTGTAGACGTTTAAAGGTCTATAAATCAATAAATGTTTTTGTGGAAAAAATTTCGCCAACATATGGGATTCGAACCCGCATCTCTCTAGAAACGTGCCAGAGTATTCTAACCTGTTGAACTAATGCCATCTGTCTTTTTTCCACAAATAATGACTATCCCTCTTTCCGTGAATTTTGGGGGCCTCCATGTGGCGCCATCTGTGACTTCGGGTGGCAACTCTTTCTTTCTTAGTGTTCTGAGTAAGATGAAAATAAATGAAGTCACATCACGCTATTTAGCGTTATTAATGATTTAAACAATTTTTGATAATCTCAGCGTTACCTGTAGACGTTTAAACGTCTATAAATCAATAAATATTTTTGTGAAAAATGCCGGAGTTAGTTCAACAGGTTAGAATACTTTGGTATGTTTCTGGAGAGATTCGTGTTCGAATCCCGTATGTCGATGAAATTTTTTTCACAAGAATATTAAAATTTATATTTTTCGAATCCCCATCAGTTGGAATTTCCAGCGTTAGAGAGTGCTAAAGGCGGTAAATAAAAATTCGGAAGGTGACCTCTAATGGAGGAAAAAAGCTGGAAAATACCAAATTTTTAAATAAATATTGCAAACGATCTGTTTTTGTAAGAAATTTAAATTTTTGGTCAAAGAGTGTAATGATCAAGTGGTTTACACTAATAGTAATGATTTGTCCCGTTGGTAAAATGAAACTTTCTGCTTTAAGAGATAAATAAATAACTTTTTTTGCACATTACAGCTACTAATAAAATATTAATTGTTTATTTTGCCGAAATTTCTACCATAAAGAGATCACTTAAAACATTCGTTAAAAGTTTTGCAGTTCCGATATTTAGTGATCTCTAACGACATAAATTAAAACTACCTTTGAAAAGGCAAATTATATTTCATTAGTAACCAACTAAAAAGAGATTTCCAATTATCTCTTAAAACAAAACCGTTCCATTTCTTACCTACCTTGGACTTAGGGTCAACTCATTATTGTCAATGGAATTTTCAAGACAGTCACATTCCATGACCAGAATTTCTAACAGAACTACATCGTTTGCAATATTCGTTTTAAATTTTGGAATTTTTCGATTTTTTTGCACCGTTAGAGGACGCAATTATAGCTTTTGGGAAATTCGCAAAATGAAAATTGCAATATTTCATCAATATCTGTCCAACCTAAAAAGAATTTTTAATTTATCTCTCAAAACATACACTTTTCTGTTAAAACAAAAAAGTTGCATTCACCCCTTGGTCTAAAGGGTCAAGTGATTGTTGCCAATGGTAACTTCGTAACCTTCATATTTTAACATCAAAATTTCAAATTTCTGACACAACTACATCGCTTCGAATATTTTTTGATATTTGGAATTTTCAACTTTTTCCACCGTTAGAGGGCGCAGTTATAACTTTCGGGACTTTTCGAAAAATGCAAGTCGTAATATATCATTAATATCTATCTAACATAAAAAGAATTTTTTATTTATCTGTATAAGCAAAAAAGTTCGATATCTACAGAGACGGACAAGACAACAAAGTGAAATTATACATATCTGTTTTTTTTTTCAAAAAAAAAAGCCCTAAAATTTACTTTTCCTTTTTAGCCGTTTTCTAAGGTGCTTCCAGTCGTGAAAACTGAAATATGTATCAAACATTACATTACCCTTTTCCGGAATTCATAAGTACCGTGCAATACCGTTCAGCTCATGGAGGTAGGAATGATTCAGCTATGCACGCTAAACAATCCGAGGGACGACAAAACATGGCGTCCAATTTTGAGATGGCCAACCTCTACCTACATAGGGCCTCTAGTCTGGGTTAGTGTTAATTCAGGTAATACAGAGCCAGGCTCGTAATCTGCAGTTCCCAGTTTCGAGTCCTGCCTGGGTTAGCATTGATATTTATCTCCGCAAAATTCATCGCCCTGCCCTCTGTCAGTAGGGGACACCGATGAGTATCCAAAATGCTACTGTCCATCACATGGGACATTAGGTAGTGGCTCTGTGTGCGGGTGAGCCATATACTGTACACGTTAAAGAACATACTGGATAGCCTTGACAGGAGGCTACTATCTGTCTTCCAACTGTTGTCCACTGGGTCCTTCCCAACCACTTTCTCTCAGTTTTCGGGACCTTATGATCTGTCCAATTTGCCCATTGTGTGGAAAATGTTCAATTCAGAGGTAAACATCCCACCCATTCCCAGCTGCTTGCTACAGAGATCGAACAGGAGTCTGTAAGTTTATACAACATACAGAATGTTTGTGAGGAAGGGGAGACTTCAGCAGAAACACACTACAAACGATCATGCATCACCTGAGGCTCAAGCACAGACACTTTGATCAGTAGCCAAGAACAATAACCACTTGAATGGCAAATAAAATTAACATTTCACAGGAGAATATTACTTTGTGGAAAAAGGGAAATGTTCCCAAAATGAAGCATTAAATCAATAGGACAGGTCTAAAAATATATATAGTACTGGAAATTTCTTAATCAAATTACATTTTTTACCTTATCTTTCCTAATTAGTAAAACAGAGTCTACAGAAATGCAGTATTATTCATAATCATCCTCAGGCAGCCATGAGCTAAGGGGGTCCAACCTGACAAGGTCCTGTTTGACATTGTCTGCCCACTGCATACTCTCCCCATCTTTCTACACTGTCTGCATCACTGCATAGGTCACCGTCTCTATCTGAGGCCTTTCGGCGGACTGTTCAGAAACCCAATTGCTAATCTATAGTTATGCATATATACGGGCAACATGTCCAAACCAATGGAATATTTCTCTGCACAATATGTTGCTCAAAGGAAGTTGCCGACTCCTTTGCCTAATCTCTTCATTACTTACAAAGTTCAATCACCTAATGCCTAAGATACTGCGTAAGCATCTAGAATCAAAGGCATCAAGTTTCCTGTTATCTTGCTTACAAAAGGGTCCAAGTTCCACTACCATACTTAACTCTAAGAAGAACAAAATTATTATACATCCTACTTTCAGTCTTTAGGTGTATTTGCCAATTTCTCCACACTCTCAATAGATTCTTAAAAGTCCCGCAGCAATCCCTATTCGTCTGTTTACCTCATGCTGCCATCACCATTATCTCTTAGATAGTTCCAAATAAGAATAATATAAAACAGTCGTTCAAGGGTGCAAACATTCAAATTAACTGAACGGCAACCTGCCTGACCAATTTTCATCACTATAGTTTTCTTTCTGTTTTTCACTGAACCTACTCTGCTACCACTCTTTACAACAGCTCTAATGAAAGAGTTCATTTCATGAACATCATTTGTCAAAAGGGCAAAATCGGCAGCATAATATAAATCAGAATATTTTTATCTCTAGACCATTTAAGCCCGAAGACTTCCATTTGCAACGAATTTCTCATATCATAATCAATAACCAAACCAAAGACAAAAGGGGACAAAATGCACCCTTGTCGAATACCAGAAGCAATGCTAAACCAATTGCTTCATGCCTTACCAGCTCTCACACACGACTCAGTGTTATTATAATAAAAAATAAATAAATACCCCCTTAAGCAGCTGCTTGCCACAGAGGTCTGACAGGAGCCTGTCAGTTTATATGCCATAGTAGGAGACCTGAGAGGATGGCAGGACCTCAGCAGAAAAACAACACACACATCCATGCCTAATCCGGGGCTCGAACCCAGGTCCCTTAGATCAGTAGCCAAGCGTGCTAACCACTCGGCCACGGGACGGCACAGTGTTATTATAGAGAGCTTTAATTATGTTAACTGACTTGTCTGGGGTGCCACATGATCTCACAATCAACCACAAATTATGACGATCAACAGAGTCGAAAGCCTTTTTGAAATCAACAAAGCTAGCAACCAAAGGTTTCTGAAACTCTAAACATTTCTCAAGAATCTGCCTAAGTGAAAACAACTTTGATCCACACATCCCCTACCACTTCTGAATCCACATTGCTCATCACGCAATTGACCGTCAACCAGATTCTTAATTCTATTAAGCACAATCATGGAAAGAACTTTCCCAGGAACAGAGAGTAGGCTGATACCCCTATAGTTATCACAAGAACTGCGATCACCTTTTTTGAAAATAGGGATAACAATAGCTCTGGTAAAATCTTTAGGAACTATGCCTTTATCCTAAAATACATTCAAAATTTCAGTCATCCAAGTGGTAACCGAAACATTCCCAGGTCTAAGCATTTCTGTAGTAATTTCGTCTACCTCTGGGGATTTATGAAGTTTAAGTTTAGAAATAGCCAAAAGAACTTCAGATTGTGTTATAGAGCCAACATTAAAGCCCCCAATACATTTATCATCATTACAAACAATGGTGGGAGAACTAACCACATTGTTTAGAACATCACTGAAATGCTCAGCCCACCTAGCCATGACAGAATCCTCACCTTCTATAACCTTACCTTGTTTATCCTTCAATCCTTGTATACCTGTACGTTTTCTACCACACAAAACATTAACTATCTTGTACAGCTCTCTGCTGTTGTGCTGTCTAACTGCTTCCTCGGCTTTATCAGCCAAACCATCAAGCCTAAGATTCTTATCAGCAGCTAACTGATCTTTTACACGTTTATTAAGTTCTCTGTAATGCTTTCTATCAGGACTAGTAGAGTATTGATTAAGAACATTCCTGCAGTTTTTTCTTTCTGAAGTAAGCTCAAGTGCCTTATCACTCAAATAATTCTGTCTCCTCTGCTCCTTTTTTCCTAAAAGAGTACTGTTAGTGTCCAAAAAAAACCTGTTTAAAATAGCCCCATACTTCTTCAACTTCAGTAGTAAGCATATCATGATTGTCATAATGACTAAGTAACCTATCATGGTAAGCTTTGGCTATAACTGGATCTTTCAGAGCTTCAGTATTAAAAGTAAATTTTTTAACCCTAACACAACACTTTTTAAGATTAAGTTGCAAGACACTTTTAACAAGGTAATGGTCAGATCCAATTTCATCTCCCCTATGTGACCTGGTATTCCTAACAGAACTAACCCATTTACTGTTAATTAATATATAATCAATCATATTCTTATGCAGCCATGAGGTGAAACTCACGTGTACTATGTATGTTGCGGTGTTTGTATTAAGTTTTAGTTATTGTGAAACCATTGAGTTTACTTACCTGTAGGAGACGTTGCCCATTGCCATTGCAGCTACCAATACCAAAAGGGCCTATTACTCCTCCCCACAAGTCAGAGTCAGTACCAACTTTGGCACTGAAGTCACCTAGAACAAGGGTATTATCTCCTTTCTTGACAGAATTCAAAATATCCTGAAGTTGTCCGTAAAACCTATCCGTCTCATCCTCATCGGCATCCTCAGTGGGGGCATAACAGCAGATGACATTCAAGTTTTCAATGCTTGTCTGAAATTTTGCTGTAAGAAACCTTTCATTAATGCACTCATATCCTAGAAGAGCATCAGTAGCGTGTCTGCTGAGAAGCAGACCCACGCCTTGGTGATGCTTATTGTCGTCCCTCCCTGAAAAGAGAAATTTAAGATTATTTTTAAGAATCTGACCTTTATCTGACCATCTGGTCTCTTGCAAGCCGAGAATATCTAAACTATAATGGTGGAATTCTTGTGCGAGGACATCAAGAGAAAATGCTCTGTGCAGAGTCCTCACATTCCAACTACCTATGAAGAGAAAATGGTTAGTGGGATGTTTAAAGAAACTATGTTTATAGAGAGAGGGAATGCCGACAATATCAAACAGTCCCCTAATCGCAGACATGGGCCGAAGTACTGTGGCAAAGACCCGTTCCCCCACATTAAAGGCTGAAGCCATCTACACTGGAAGATTTCCTCCAATGTAGAATTTGACAATGCCAAAAGAAGCAAAGAGTTCAGGTGCCTGCGATGACCTCTGCTCAGGATTATCCACCAACTGATAAAACGTATCCTGTGAATCTATTCACTTGGGGCTGTCAACCCACAAACAAACAGAAAACACAGCAGAAGATTATCCCCCCATAGAAGCCCACCAGTGCAGCAAAATCAGGATCCATAATCAAGCTCAGAGCCATAATTCCGTTCACGTTGGTCTATATGGTCAGCACCACTACCCTGTGTGGTTGACCGCTCGTATTTAAATAATTTTCCAATTTCAAATTTTCTGAAATTTCATATGTTCCACCTTCAAAACTTTTCAATGCATCAAATTACATGTATTTAAATGTAGCTAAAAAACATTACATGTATTTTAATAGCTTTTAAAAACATTACATGTATTTAAAAGCCATGTAGTAAAAAATTGCATCTGGCAACACAAATAAAAATATTCAAAAACACTAATAGACAGAAATGGTTATAATGCACATGAACAGAAAGGCTATTTTTTTCTGAACAACAAAAAAATAGTTTCCTTGTTTAAAGGAAACATTTCTTTCGTTTTTAATTTTTTTCTCCATACAATACTTTGAGAAAAGTCCAGGCTTGTTACAGAGTCCTATAAAGAAGTCAACTTTAGAATATTTTTAATAAATGACTAATCAATAGAAATAGGTCATGTTATAACCAAATTAAAGAGAATTTAATTCTTAATTTTGTTAAAGTAAAAAATTTGAACATTGTAGAAACAGATGAATTTTAATAAGACATTTTACATTGGTATACCGAAAAAATAGGTACATATCTCATAAATACTTCCAAAATCGTTCATTTTTAAAAAATAGCAGTATTTTGCTAATTATCAGGAGAGTTTAGAAACTTTAAGGAAAAATTTGTTGATAATAGTTCAAATCAAACTTCTGACTTAAATTAGGGAATTGCTTCAGCATAGAGTAATGTTAACAAACAAATTGGCAGTAGCTTATATCGCTTCTAAGAAATGGCAATCAGATGGCTTTAACGAATTATTTATGTCACAGTTTAATAAAATATGCATCAAATGAAAAAAGGAAATATTATTTTTCAAGCCTGAATTATGTATTTTTATAAGATATCTATAAAATAATTTAAAAAGGCAATTTTTATTTTTTTAAATCGATTTTTTTTTTGTTGTACTAAAAATGGATATAGACGTTCTTGACCTTGGAAGGGTTAAAATCCAAAATTAAGGGAAATAACATTAAACTTTTCGAAATATATAATCTTGATATGAGTGAATTGTATCAAAAGATATACGAGGGGTGTTCAAAAGGTTCTTGACATGCATCTGCACAACAAAAACCATTGCACTGATCTCAACAAAATTTTTAGTCTGCTTCAAACTACTTCCCTCCAACATCTATGGAAAGTGCAGATGTCTACGCCAATTCTGGAAGGATTGGAAGTACTGTAATAACCACCCTTTTAGTTGTTTGGGGGATGGTTGATTGACGTCAGGGGGAACTTATAAAAAAATGATAGGACTAAGAAAAAAGCATTGTGGTCTCAACCCAGAAACATTACACACAATACATTTCAACAGAAATTGCTTAAACATAAAAACACATTTATTTAGCTTATTTCATAAGAAAACTTCTAAAATGCTTTAATACAGAAACACATTTACTTGACACATTTTATCAGAAAAATTTCATACGAGCGATCTCAGCGCTGTTCAGCTTTCGCGAGACTTTCCATGGCCGTAGGCCAAACAGTTCAATTTCATAATCTAAGGAAAAAGTTCGTGCAGAGCCAGGAACATCAACAGCTCCAAAGGCTCTCTCGAGGCAACGTGGCAGTGGCAATTATGCTACTTAAGTTGGAACACCAGAGGAGAGAAATCGACCCCTTAACCTGTCTACTCATGTGGGCGAAGAAAAACGTTGTCGCTCCTCTCAGGCTGCTCACTGGCTTGCGCTTCCAGTCTGTTACTCACTGCCTCATAACGCCAGACAGGCCTCACACTATAACGGGCAGCAATTGCTTTTTCACAGTACTTCGGCAGATTTCCAGTTATGGCAACAGACAGGACTTTCCCGCTCGTCCGATTCCATTGAAGGTTCGGAAAACAAGTGATTTTTCCAGTCTCTTCGTTCTCGCTTCTTGTGGCCCAAAGGTAATTTTTTCCTCTAGGAACCCGAGGTTTGTGGTCATTGGCAGCTGCCATCGAGGTGAGAATCTTTGGCCCAGATGGCGATTGTTTGTGTTCATGGTGGGTCACGTAGGTCCCATCTTTTGGGACCCATGCTGACCATGTGGTTACATTTCAGTGCTGGCGGCTGCTTTGTTCTCGTTGTCGGAGTTACCAGCAAAATGGCGGAAAAAGCGGACACTACCATTCAGGTGAAAATGGTGGACGAAACTCCTCCTGTACCGACACGTCGTGTCCACATTTTTATACCAAATGTGAGCATAACAGTACTCCTGTTGGGGCAACTGCTCGCAACTTCGAATGAACGCATCTTTCAAGGTCTTGTACTCTTGAAAAAGGCTTCTCAGCAAGTTCCTTTTTCATTTTTGGAAACAACCAAAAATCGCATAGTGCAAGTTCGGTTGAATATGCAGGATGGGGTAGGTGTTTGATTTTTTTCCTGTTCCAGACAGACCATGACTTTCTGGGTTTTGTGAGCATTGGCATTGACATGAAAAAGGAGAACCCTTGACACGCCTGTTCCGAAGATACCCGCCCAAGTTGGGATACCTAGTGTATAGAACGTATATTTTTTTATGGATTTATTAAGTTTCGAATTTCAATATGTTTTTTATTTTTTTGTATCGGTTACTTTTTAGGGGTATTAAAATATTTAAGTTATTTTGTAGGGTTTTTTGTTATCGATGTAAAATATTTTTGATATTATCTTAAAAGTATCATTGCAAAACTGAAAACAATAAAAGAATTCTGAAATCTGTTTATTATTGAAAATATTGCTCTTTCGGTCGTTTACCAGACGTGTGCACAGTTGTGATACTTTCCCTTACATACTCGTATCATTTGTTTCTGCCGAAAAATCATTCTTAAAACTAAAACTCATAAAAAAAACCAAGAAGAACAATGGATTAAAAACATGTACTCGATTAAAGTATTCTATCATTCTATCAGTTGAACATGAGGAAGCTGACCGATAAAGAAAAAAAAACCCTCCAAGTCGTTATCACCATGTTTGCCGAAACAAAATAGAAGAAAATAAATTTAGGTGAGTAGCTTACTTTCCAGTAAACTAAAAATTAACATTTTATTGAACTCAGATTGGCCCTTCAGAAATAATAAAAATGACAATAATAATAATACTTATGAAATAATTCAAGTTTAAAAATAAAATGAAAAATTAATTAAAAAACTTAACTGAGAAATTAAATATTTAATTTTTATTTTTAAATTAAATTGAATAAGAGTTAATTAAATTGAATGAAAGGAGAAATTTGAACTCAATTTCATCGCATGAAGTTGAATGTCCTGTCAGGGTATTCGAAGGTTGCATATTGTAAAAAGAACAGTGAAAGTTAAGGACTACATTGAAATTCTGAAAGTGAAATTGTTGCCAACAATAGGGATTTTTTTTTTGGAAGGAAGAACTTGGATTTTTCAGGACAATAACGCTCCTTATAACCGTGTTCAGAAGTGGTTATCGATAGCTCCATTACAAAAGAATTGATAGCCTGGACAGTCCCTGGGCCTCAATCCTATTGAGAATTATGGTACAAAATGAGTTATGAAATTTCCAAGGATTTCCATATACGCGTGAGTTAATTTATTAATCTTTACTATTTTCTTATTAATCTTTACTTTTTTTTTCATTAGTTAATACAGAATAACTGTTTGTGAAATCAGGTCGTTCCATGCCAAAAACATGTAAAGTGGTCATTAAAGAAAAGGGCTGATTAATGAAACGTTGTTTTTAAAAGGTTAATATGCTCATTGAAATGTGTAACAACTGTATGATGATCAAAATAAGGATGAATTAAAATAGTTCATGAAATTTAAGTTTCTCTTAATTGATAAGTATGTCGTACCTTATTGTAATTTATTTTTGATTGTGTTCCGATAATTATATCTCAAATGCCGTTTAAAATTGCGAAAAATTAAAAATGTTTCTGGAATCAACATAACAAAATAAAGAAACAAGCAACCTGAAAGAAATAAAAGAGAGATGAAATCCATATAACGATCATCTCGACTTTAATAGCAGCAATTTTTAAATGAACATAGTGAATGGTAAAAGCTATACAAATTTAATAATTCCTTGTCCAGAAATCAGAATGAAACACAGAGAGATATATTCACAGATATATACATATGCTACTCTATATACAGAGCCGCAAAGCGACACACTCACAGATAAGCATACACATACAGAGAGAAAGATAGACAAACACAGAGACACAGAGAAAGACAGACAAACACAGAGAAAGACAGACAAACAGACAGAGACAAACAGAGAAAGACAGACAGATACACACAGAAAGATACACAAACAGATGCACAGAAACAGACACACAGACATACAAACATGCACAGAAACAAATACACTGTACACAGGGACAAACACATAGAGACAGACAGCCATGCAGACAAGCAGGCACACAGAGACAGACAAGTGAACACAGGTAGAGAGAGAGAGACAGATAAACAGCGACAGACATACATACAGGAAGAGAGACACACAAAGACAGTGATGCAGAGGCATACAAACAGATGCACAGAAACAACTATAGGGCAAAACACAGACAATTATGCAGACAAACAGGCCTACAGAGACAGACAGGTGCGCATACACAGAGAGAGAGAGACACACACACATAGAAAGAGAGACAGACATACACACACATACAGAAAGAGATAGACATACATAGAAAGACACACAGATGCTGAGGCAGACACAGATAGACAAAGAGACACACAGACAGACACAGAAAGAGACAGACAGACACATATACACAGTGATTGACAGATACACACCCATACAGACACATAAAAGACAGATAGAGAGACCCAGACAGCGAGAGAGAGGTAGAAACACAGACAGACAGACACACATGCAGAGAAAGAGTGACAGACAAAGAGAGAGATACAGAGGCACACACAGACAGACATAGAGAGATGCACACACAGAGATAGAGACAGACACAGAAAGATGCACAGAGCTATATATATACATATATAGAAAGAGATATACAGAGAGAGCAGACACATAGAGAGACACACATACAGATATATATAGATATATATATAGAGAGATTTCTATACAGAGAGAGATATACAGAGAGAGATATATACAGAGATAGACACAGAAACACACACCTACAGACAGATAGACACACATGAAACACTCGCACAAAGAAAGACCAACACAGACACACACAGATATACAGAAAGAGACAGATATAGAGACAGACACACAAAGAGAAATACACACACAGACCCACTGGAACAGCTGTTGAGAGACAGATGGTAGCATCCCGTCAAAGCCATCCAGCGTGTTCTTTAACGTGCACAGGGTAAGTGCAGCTCTCCCCGCACACGGGGCCACCGCTTAATCGTCCCATCCGACGGACGGCGTCCTTTCCAAGCCCATCGGTGTCCCCTACTGACCGTGGGCAGGGCGGGGAATTTTGCGGAGATAAATCTCAACGCTGACCCAACTGGAACTGGAACCTGGAAGGGCGGGGGTGGCTCAGTCGGTAGCGCGCCAGGCTCGTAATCTGTAGTTCCCAGGTTCGAGTCCCAGATGGGTCAGCGTTGAGATTTATCTCCGCAAAATTCCCCGGCCTGCCCACGGTCAGTAGGGGACACCGATGGGCTTGGAAAGGCCGCCGTCCGTCGGATGGGACGTTAAGCCGTGGCCCCGTGTGCGGGAGAGTCATACCCTGTGCACGTTAAAGAACACGCTGGATGGCCTTGACGGGAGGCTACCATCTGTCTCCCAACAGCTATTCCAGTGGGTCGCCTCCCCCAACCTTCTCTGAGCCTTCGGGGTCCATGTGATCTGGCCATTTAGCTCATGGTGTGCAAAAAAGTGCCGCTCCGAAGTAAAACAACCCAAAACAACGAACCTGGAAACTACAGATTACAAGCCTGTCGCGCTACCGACTAAGCCCCCCCCCCCCCGCCCCCCCAAAATTAGGGGTAAAATTGGAAATTTCATTTATGACTGAACTTGAAGCCTTGTATTCTATTGCAATCTAGTGTCCACCTATTGAACCCAGCTTGTGTTTTAAGTCATCTTTATAGTATATTCAAAGCTCGAATGAATTAAAGTGTTTCTGTGAGATATACAGAAATCTCTTTGATCTTACTTTGAGTTGGGTTGTTTTACCTCTGAGCGGCACTTTTTTGCACACCATGGGCTAAATGGCCAGGTCACATGGACCCCGAAGGCTCAGAGAAAGTTGGGGAAGGGGACCCACTGGAACAGCTGTTGAGAGACAGATGGTAGCCTCCCGTCAAGGCCATCCAGCGTGTTCTTTAACGTGCACAGGGTATGGCTCTCCCGCACACGGGGCCACGGCTTAACGTTCCATCCGACGGACGGCGGCCTTTTCAAGCCCATCGGTGTCCCCTACTGACCGTGGGCAAGGCGGGGAATTTTGCGGAGATAAATCTCAACGCTGACCCAGTTGGGACTTGAACCTGGGAACTACAGATTACGAGCCTGGCGCGCTACCGACTGAGCCACCCCCGCCCCACTTACTTTGAGTATACTCAAAGTGTTGTGATGGAGAAAAAAAAATCGATGTCGATGTTTCCGATTAGGGTAAGTTTCGGGTGTACCTAAACTCGAAAAAATGGTTTACCCATGCCGTCTCTCTATCAGTTTGTGCGGAACTATAAAGTCTCAAAGTTTGGGTTAAATCTGAATAGATATATTTTCATTCGATCCTGCGGGCATGAAGCTCGCGACGTTATAATAAGGGGTATAGAACAGAGAACTATACTGTTCACAAAAATTAGGGGATATTTCAAAATGAATATGAAACGATGAAATATCCCGTAATTTTTGTGAGCAGTATTTTTAAACAAAAATTGCTCTACTGTTTGTTGCCAAATTTTATCTCTTCATTCCCTACATTGGCATTGGCGGGAATGAAGGTGATGGCAGGGATTAGAGAGGGTCAATGCCCCCCCCCCCCGAAAAAAGATCAAAAAGGTAATTTATGATGAATAATATGAAAAAATTAATCACATTTTTTCCCTTAACAAAATTATTTAATATTGATTTTTCTCTTGTTTTCGAAAGTATATAATTTACATTTATTTATCGAAATGAAAAAAATATTTTTACAAGTTTCCTTTTTTTTTCATTCCGTTTTCAGGCATTTAGTATTATTGCTGTATTCGCAACTGCACTCATTAATAAACTAATGCTGACTACGCTTGTTTAATATAAAAAGAACTTTGTAGAGTGTATCGTTCAAAAAATAACGGTCACAAACTTCCCGACAAGCTGCATGACGTTGCTTGGTGACTTTGCATTTTAGAGAGTTCATTTTATGTTCAGCCATAATAGATGGACCAGCCGGAAGATAGAGTGAAAAACTGAATCATGAGACGGCATATTGCGTTGATTAATGACCGAAGCGTTTGAGGAATTACGTGAAATGTATGCTGTACCTGAAATTCAACATTGCAAAGGGAAAATAATAGTACATGTGATTCTGAAGAACTACACAGTATGATTTTTCTTTTGAAGTGAGAACTTCTAGGAATCGCGACAGTCACGTAGGCTTTGCGGAAGCAACAGTGTCTTTAACGAGTTAGGTGACTACGGCACGCCCCCTGGAAGCAGTGGACTCGGTCGTATTGATCTTTCTTCCCTTCGCCTGCCCTTTCATTCACCTCTGTTTGGTAGATACAAAAACGCCTTCTCCTTTCAAAACGCAGCCATCTGTCGAGACTGATTATGGACGGTGAAGACGACTCTGCCAATAGGTAATAATTGATTTCTTTCTTTAAATCTGATTGTGCTTTGAAAATGCGTATCAATTAAGAAGATGACAGCTATTGTAGATCGTTATCGGTTGACGCTTTCAGTGTCATTTTTCGAATATGCGACCCTATCCTTGTGTAAACGAATCCCTTATCAGTTTAATTTCGTAAAGTAGAATCTATTGTTGGTTATAGTTGTTTCTAAACAAATAATTTTTAAATGTCGTTTCGTGTGCACTTATGAACAGGTTATCTGAAGCGAAAACTAAGGTTGGAATATGCAACATGAAAATTCTGGTCTTTAAAAACTATAGTTGTGCTAGAGTCGGGACTATTTCATTAACCGCTACATTAAGTAGTGCCATGCCAATTTATTAATAACCAGTTCTCTCTAGTTATAATTTTGCTATGTCGCTAATATTTTTAGCGATACGAAGCACATTTAGGAGAATCGCATTTTTAAGATTCAATGAAAAGAAAAAATCCACAGTGGTTTTCTATATAGGTGTAACTTTACTTTTTTGATATTCATACTTTTTCGATATTTCTCATTTTACAATAACTTCGGCGATATTTTAACTACTCTTTCTACCGAACCGGCTAGAATCTCTGGAAATGTTGTTGAAGTCTATTTCTACAGGTAATCTGTGAATTTACTATGGATGTTTCTTTTATTTTTTGAAAATGAAAAGTTTCTGAATGAGTCTAAATGTTCAGTACAGTTCTTAAGGGCTAGAATTTTCATGTTGTATATGGCCGCGTGGTTAGCGCGCTTGGCTATTGATCTAAGGGACCTGGGTTCGAGCCCCGGGTAAGGCATGGCTGTTTGTGTCGTTTTTCTGCTGAGGGCCTGCCATCCTCTCAGACCTACTCTGGCATATAAACTGACAGGCTCCTGTCAGACCTCTGTGGCAAGCAGCTGCTTGAGGGGGTATTTATTATTATTATTTATATTCCAACCTTAGTTTCCGCTTCGGATGACCTGTTCTTAAGTGCCAGGGACAGGGCCATAATAATTCTTGGCTAATCCGTGGCGGACCAGGCTCGTAATCTGTAGTTTCAGGTTCGAGTCCCTCCTGTGGCAGCGCTGAGTTTATCTCCGCTAAACCCCACCCGGCCCTCGGTAGCAAGGTGACACCGATGGGCTTGAAAAGGTTGTCGTCCGTCAGATGAGATGTTAAGCATTATTAAAGAAGAGGCTGGATGACCTTGATGGGAGATTACCATCCTGCTCCTATGTGATCTCCAGTGGGTATTCTTTTCCTAACCTCCTATGAGCATTTGGGAGTTCTTGTGACCATTCCATTTAGCCCAGTGTGTTGTTGGGTTGTTTTACCTCTGAGCGGAATTTTTTTGCACACAATGGGCTAAACGGTCAGGTCACATGAACCCCGACGGCTCAGAGAAGGTTGGGGGAGGGGACCCACTGGAACAGGTGTTGGGAGACAGATGGTAGCCTCCCGTCAAGGCCATCCAGCGTGTTCTTTAACGTGCGCAGGGTATGGCTCTCCAGCACACAGAGCCACGGCTTAACGTCCCATCCGAAGGACGGCGGCCTTTCCAAGCCCATCGATGTCCCCTATTGACGTGGGCAGGACGGGGAGTTTTGCGGAGATAAGTCTCAACGCTGACCCAGCTGGGACTCGAACCCGGGAACTGCAGATTACGAGCCTGGCGCGCTACCGACTGAACCACCCCCTCCCCAATCCAGTGTGTGAAAAAGAGTGCCGCTCAGAGGTAAAACAACTCAACCCCTGGTTGTATTTAAAATAGTCTAAATGCACAATTCATGGAACAAAGGGAGATCTGTGATGTATTTCGAACTTTCATCATTTCCGTGCACATGTTTGTTTGCTCCACAAATAGCTCTCTGATGGTGCTAAATCTGTGCCCTAAAACCTGAAAAATACAATCCTACATAGATAATCTGACATCTTTCTTATGTTTAATGCTGAACTTTGTGACTGATGAGATGACGCATTGCAAAACTTTCTATTTTATATGGAACTCGTCAAGAATGCATTGACCCTCCTAAGGTTTTCAAAAGCACAATAAGACATCCATCTATTAGATAAAGATGTCGTTTATAGCCCCTGAGTGATAAGAGAGAGGAATTCGCTTTTTTTTCCTAGGAGGGGTGGACAATACAATAAAAATTCACAGTAAAAGGTCAAAGCACAATGACCCCATGGGTTTAGAATTAGGTTGATTTTACCTGAGTAACAGTTTTGTACACACAATGGATTAAATGGCCAGGTCACAAGGACCCCAAGGTCTCAGAAAGTTGTGGGGAGGAGACCCACTGGATAGCTGTTGGAGACGAATGGAAGCCTCCTGTTAAGGCCGTACAGAACCTTCTTTAATGTGAACAGGGTATGACTCTCCGGCACACGGGGCCACGGCTTTACATCCCATTGTACAAATAGCGGCCTTTCCAAGCCCATCGGTGTCCCCTACTGACTGAGGGCAGAGTATGCGTTTTGGGGACATAAAATTGAACGCTGGCCCATTTGGGACTCGAACGTAAGAACTGCAGATTAGTAGTTGGGTGCGCTATCGATTGAGCTAACCCCCGCTCCAGAAAATAAAAATTCTTGAGTAACATCATTTTAATCTGGAAGGAAAATTCATTAGGGAGAGAATTACTGAATAAAATAGTAAAAGATGAATAGGGTTTATTAATTTTAAATACTAAATGCTAATTAGAAAGTTAAAAATCATAGAAAATTTTGCTTAATTTTTCTTTACCTTTATAAAGAAATTTATGAATTTAAATTAACTACTCGAAGCCACCTGTTCTATTTCAAGTTCGAGTTCGGGTGGTGGGGGGGGGCACAAACTCATTGATTCATCTTTACCATACACCGTGACGTAGTCAAGTGGGGGAAGAGAGGGATTACAACACTCTTGATGGTTTTAATAGCATAATCTGACATATTTCTTATGAAAATTCGTCTATGTCAATTCTAATACAGTCGTCGAAAATCAAGAGATTAAGTAGGTTACTTAATACTCAAACTTCTAAAACCTCCCCGTATTGGACGTTTCTAGGTACGTAACTCCCATATACACATAGAAGACCTAGTTCTTGTGACCAGAACTAATAAGTAAAATAACTAGAAGAGAAATAATAGTTTATGTACAGATTTCAAATAGTGTGTCGGTAGCGGGCCAAGTAGATAGTTTGTTGGTACGGACAGCACTATTTGTTGAAATAGATACCAAATGTTTGAATACATGCAATGCTAAGATTCTAAGTATATATTGTCTACATTTAACATTAACAATAAGCTCATTTCAATTTGTTCGTATGTTTCTATCTACCAGAAGTGTCATCAAAAGAATTTGACGTATAATGCACCAATTAATGCAACTGTTCTTGTTGGAGTTCTATAGAAAGTTCCCCGATACTGAGTGAATACACTGTGAATTCCATTTTCAGGCAGGACTCGATATTCTTCCAGAAATGTGTTGATCAAGGAGAACAAAATGCTCTAAACAATATCGCATGTAGTCTTTATAACATCTTCGGTTTTCGAGGAGATTATTTGGAACAATATTATTAGTCAGAATGTTTTATTAACTCTTTAAATAATCTTACCATTGGTATCAATAGGCTAATAATAAATATAAGTTTTGTGATCGATATTGGGTTCAATAAAGAGCCACATGCATGTACTCAAAGAGCCACAGATTCCTCCGCTGAATACTAACGTGGCTTAGTATCCGTAGCGGTAAGCTATCAGCTATGTACTACTCTGCATTCAGGCATACATTCATAGAAATACGTAATATAAAATTTTGGATGATCAAGATCGTAATTAAAAACATTTGTCTTTTAAAACACCTGTCCCTACCGGCTAAAAATTCTGAATTACCCCTTCCCCCCTCCCTCTGGGAGGGTTGGCTCAGCTGGTAGTTCACCAGGCTTGCAATTTCAGAGGCCCAAATGTGCCTGTACTTAAATTTATCGCCGCTAACTCCCTATCTTCCCTCGGGGAGAAAGTGGAGTTAGAAAGCCAGACTTCCGGCGGATGGGTCTTTAAGCTGTGGTATCGTGTGTACCCTTCGCAATTAACCTGTGCAATATCCTGCCCATGTTAAGGAACGCGCTGGATGGTCTTTTTCCTTCAACCTTCTCTGAGCCTTTCGGGTCCTTGTAACCTGACCATTTAATCAACTGTGTGCAAAAACAGTACTTCTCAGAGACAGGTCTGACGAAAGGGAGGGAGGATTTTAAGTAACTGGGCTGAGTGAACCGGTATGTGAAACTTTTATATTTGTGTTTCATTTTTATGTTATATTCATTAAATTGCTTTGACTATATAAGAAAATACATTATTTTTTCAATAAACGTAGTAATTTTTTTTCGAAAATGACCTTTTGCTTTTTAACCCTTATATCTACATGAACTGTTTATAAACAGAGAGAAAACTAAAGTGATAAAAATTGGTCAGGCAGGTTGTGATTCAATTAATCTGAATGGTTGTAGTCTCGAGCAGTCAAAGTTTAATTATCTTGGGAGCTATGTAACCGATAATGGTGATGTGAGGCATGAGATTAACAGACGAATAGGGATTGCTGCCGGGACTTTCAAGAATCTATGTAGAGTGTGGAGAAATAGGCGTATACACATAAAGACTAAAATTAGACTGTATAATAGTTTGCTTCTTTCTAGGGTTGGTTATGGTACTGAAACTTGGACGCTGTGTAAACAAGATAACAGGAAATTTGATGCTTTTGATTCTAGATGCTTACGCAGTATCTTGGGCATTAGGTGGTTCAACTTTGTAACTAATGATGAGGTTAGGCAAAGGAGTCGGAAACCTCCTTTAAGCAGCATATTACGCAGAAAGAGATTCCGTTGGTTTGGCTATGTTGCCCGTATGTATAATTATATATTGGCGAATAGGGTTATGAACAGTGTACTTAAAAGCCTCAGAAAGAGGGGGAGACCTAGGATGCGGTGGACAGACAATGACAAACAGGACCTTGTTAGAATTGGTGTGCAGTGGCCAGATGCAGCAGATGTAGTTCAGGACAGATATGCTTGGAAGACTAAATTGCACGGTCTGGTTGGACTGTTTGACAATGATGATGATGATATCTACATGCGGGTTGGTTGCTTTACTTCTGAGCGGCACTTTTTTTGCACACAATGGGCTAAATGGCTAGGTCACAAGGACTCTGAAGGCTCAGAAAAAGTTGGGGGAGGGGACCCACAGGAACAGTTGGTGGGAGACAGATGGTAGCCTCTCGTCAAGGCTGTCCAGCGTGTTCTTTGACGGGCACAGGGTATGGCTCTCCCGCACACGGGTCACAGCTTAACCTCCCATCCAACGGACGGTGGTCTTTCCAAGCCCATCGGGTATCCCCTACTGACGTGGGCAGGGGAACTGCAGATTACGAGTCTGGCGCGCTACCGACTGAGCCACCCCCTCCCCGATATCTACATGCGGATATAGACGCATACACAAACACATACAGTATATTCACACACTCGATGGGCCCCATTATAAACTTTGCCCCGAGCTCCGTGTTATTTCTCGACCTCCCATATTGAGTCATTATGGATTTATAGACTAACATAATCGTACAAAATTGCGTATATTTACCATAAAAATACTGTAGCAGCGAAGTATATAACATAAGAAAAAAAAAAGGGCTATGAAAGGAAGTAAAAAATCAGAAGAATAAAATTATAAAAATCAGGTTATAAAAAAAAAGAGATAAATAAATTTCCGAAATATATTACATTTCAAATTTCTAAATACAAATAAAAACATATCTTATGAATTAAATATGTAATCTAAGTTGCATAAACTGTAAATTTTGCTACATAACTAGCAATATATTATTAAGTCGAAAAAAAAAAGATTTAAAATGCATCGGTGCGCTTATTAGAATTTTGCCCCTGGGGTTCGGAGTATCCATCGTAGTTGCAGCATTTCTTTTTAAGCATTCTTCTCTTTATGCCATTGCTTTACTTTCTCAGCTAAAAGAGAACAGAGAAGCACTCCACAGGTGCAACACAATATCCTCTGGAATAACTCTTTTGCACTTTACAACGTCTGCTCTTGCTGATCGTATGCTTTGCCTGGCTCGGTTATTTCCGGATGACACGGCTAGTCACGTGATCGAGAAGACAGCTGTAGTGCATGAGGGCTGGGTGGGTGTGGTTAAATGAACCAGACTCTCCTGATGTGTTGAAGAAACCAACCTGCCATGTATCGTTCACGGATAGAGGATACTCTGCGAGCTGTGGAATGGTAAATATTTTAAATATTTTGAAATTTTTCGTGCAGAATAATGCTGCTACGCTATCATCATTGCTGTCTGCTATTCCAGTTTCATTGTTCTTTGAAAAAATGGTTTTATTTTTCTCGGATGGTATCGAATTTATTTGGAGCTCTGAAATATAACCAACATTGCATGATTTTATGTTTGGTCTACAGGAAATTGGGAAATAACGTCCCCAAATTAAGTCTTAGTGAATAAACTAGAAGAATAACATTTCACCTATGGCGAAACTGGAATGCTGTTTTCAAAGAGAATGAAGTTTTACATATGAAGACGTTTGCGTCCTCTCATAGTGTATTCTGTTGGGTTATTTTACCTCTGAGCGGCCCTTTTTGTACAAAATGGTCTAAATGGCCAGATCTCAAGGATCCCAAGGGCTCGGAGCAGGTTGGGTAGTAGAGGACTCACTGGACTGCTGTTAGGAGACCGAAGGTAGCCCCCTCCCCACGTCAAGGCCATCCAGCGCGTTCTTTAACGTGCACAGGATATGGCTCTCTCTCGCACACGGGGCTATGGCTTAACGTCCCATCCAACAGATAGCAGTTTTACCAAGCCCATCAGTGTCCCCTACACAGTTACACACATAGGAGTTATGCAGAGATCAATCTCAGCACTGGCTCAGCTGGGACTCGAACCTGGTAGCTGCACATCATGAGCCCGGCGCGCTACCGACTGAGACAACACCTCTCCTTTCTAAAAATGGAAATTCGAACTAATGGATGAGTGGGAAAATATAAATAGAATTATTTTATTTGCATCTATAAAACACAAAAGAATTTTTCAGTTATTTCTTAAAACCAAAACTTTTGACTATGTTCCGAAAATTTCCACCGCTAGAGAAAGCTATTAAAACTGTTGGGAGATTAAAAAAGTGATATTTCTAATGTATCTATCTCGAAAAATATTTTTTTAAAGTTATATCTGGATATTGTCGGCATTCCCTCTCTCAATAAACATAGTTTCTGTAAACATCCCACTAACCATTTTCTTTCCATAGGGAGTTGGAATGGGACGATTCTGCACAGAGCTTTTTCTCTTGATGTCCTCACACAAGAATTCCACCGTTATAATTCAGATATTCTCGGCTTTCAATAGACCAGATGGAAGATAAAGGTCAGATTCTTAAAAATAATCTTAAATTTCTCTTTACAGGGTTGGGTTGGGTTGTTTTACCTCTGAGCGGCACTTTTTTGCACACCATGGGCTAAATGGCCAGGTCACATGGACCCCGAAGGCTCAGAGAAGATTGGGAGAGGGGACCCACTGGAACAGCTGTTGGGAGACAGATGGTAGCCTCCCGTCAAGGCCATCCAGCGTGTTCTTTAACGTGCACAGGGTATGGCTCTCCCGCACACGGGGCCACGGCTTAACATCCCATCCGACGGACGGCGGCCTTTCCAAGCCCATCGGTGTCCCCTACTGACTGTGGGCAGGGCGGGGGGAATTTTTGCGGAGATAAATCTCAACGCTGACCCAGCTGGGACTCGAACCTGGGAACTTCAGATTACGAGCCTGGCGCGCTACCGACTGAGCCACCCCCGCCCCCTCTTTACAGGGAGGGAAGACAATACACATCACCAAGGCTTGGGTCTGCTTCTTAGCAGACACGCTAGTGATGCTCTTCTAGGATATGAGTGCATTAATGAAAGGTTTCTTACAAAAAAATTAAAAACAAGCATTAAAAACTTGAATGTCATCTGCTGTTATGCCCCCACTGAGGATGCCGATGAGGATGAGACGGATAGGTTTTATGAACAACTTCAGGATATTTTTAATTCCGTCAAGAAAGGAGATATTACCCTTGTTCTAGGTGACTTCAATGCCAAAGTTGGTACTGACTCTGACCTGTGGGGAGGGGTAATAGGCCCTTTTGGTATTGGTAGCTGCAATGGCAATGGGCAACGTCTTCTACAGGTAAGTAAACTCAATGGTTTCACAATAACTAAAACTTAATACAAACACCGCAACATACATAGTACACATGAGTTTCACCTCATGGCTGCATAAGAATATGATTGATTATATATTAATTAACAGTAAATGGGTTAGTTCTGTTAGGAATACCAGGTCACATAGGGGAGATGAAATTGGATCTGACCATTACCTTGTTAAAAGTGTCTTGCAACTTAAACTTAAAAAGTGTTGTGCTAGTGTTAAAAAATTTACCTTTAATACTGAAGCTCTTTAAGCCCTATTTATAGCTAAAGCTTACCATGATAGGTTACTTAGTCATTATGAAAGTCATGGTTTGCTTACTACTGAAGCTGGAGAAGAATGGGACCTTTTTAAACAGACTTTTTTTGGAAACTAACAATACTCTTTTAGGAAAAAAGGAGCAGAGGAGCCAGAATTATTTGAGTGATAAGGCACTTGAACTTATTTCAGAAAGAAAGAACTGCAGGAATGTCCTTAATCAATACCCTACTAGTCCTAATAGGAAGCATTACAGAGAGCTTAATAAACGTGTAAAGGATCAGTTAACAGCTGATAAGAATCTTTGGCTTGATGGCTTGGCTGACAAAGCCGAGGAAGCAGTTAGACAGCACAACAGCCGAGAGCTGTACCAGATAGTTAATGTTTTATGTGATAGAAAACGGACAGGCATGCAAGGATTGAAGGATAAACAAGGTAAGGTTATAGAAGGTGAGGATTCTGCCATGGCTAGGTGGGCTGAGCATTTCAGTGATGTTCTAAACAATGTGTTTTGTTCTACTCCCATTGTTTGCAATGATGATAGATGCATTGGTGGCTTTAATGTTGGCCCTATAACACAATGTGAAGTTATTTTGATATAAAATATCTGATTATATATCTGATTATATTTGTTTATATCATAAATCTCCAGGGGTAGATGCAATTACTACGGAAATGCTTAGAGCTGGAAATGTTTCGGTTACCACTTGGATGACTGAAATTTTGAATTTAATTTTTAAAACCTATTACTTAATTTTATGATAAAGGCATTATTCCTAAGGATAATAATAGCTCTGATAAAATCCTTATTTTCAAAAGAGGTTATCGCAGTTCTTGTGATAACTATAGGGGTATTACCCTAATCTCTGTTCCAGGGAAAGTTCTTTTCATGATTGTGCTTAATAGAATTAAGAATCTGGCTAACAGTCAATTGCATGATGAGCAATGTGGATTCAGAAGTTCCAACAGAGGAAATGTGTAGATCAGATATTTTCACTTAGGCAGATTCTTGAGAAATGTTTAGAGTTTAAGAAACCTTTGTTGATTTCATAAAGGCTTTCGACTATGTTGATCGGCATAATTTGTGGTTGATTGTGAAATCATATGGTATACCATACAAGTTAGTTAACATAATGAAAACTCTCTATAATAACACTGAGTTGTGTGTGAGAGTTGGCAAGGCTTGTAGCAATTGGTTTAGCATTACTTCTGGCGTTCGACAAGGGTACATTTTGTCTCCTTTTCTCTTTTGTTTGGTTATTGATTATGTTATGCGAATTCACTGCAGGGGAAAGATTTTGGCCTTAAATGGGCTGGAGATGCAAAAATTTCTGATTTAGATTATGTTGATGATTTAGTCCTTTTGGCAAATGATGTTGATGAGATGAACTCTTTCATTAGAGCTGTTGATGAAACTGACAGTAGAGAAGGTTTGGTTATAAACAGAGAGAAAACTAAAGTGATGAAAACTGGTCAGCCAGGCTGTGATTCAGTTAATCTGAATGGTTGCAGTCTAGAGCAAGTGTCAGAGTTTAATTATCTTGGGAGCTATGTAACTGATACTGGTGATACTGCTTATGTAGCTGATACCGGCCTGAGATTAACAGATGAATAGGGATTGCTGCTGGGACTTTTAAGGAGTGTGTGTTTTAAGAGAGTGTGGAGAAATAGGCGCATATACCTAAAGACTAAAATTAGACTGTATAATAGTTTGGTTCTTTCTGTGGTTTTTTCTGGATTCGAGTGGAACTTGGACGCTTTGTGAAGAAGATAACAGGAGACTAGATGCTTTTGATTCTAGATGAGTACGCAGTATGTTGGGCATTAGATGGTTCAACTTTGTAACTTCTGATGAGGTTAGGCAAAAGAGTTGTCAACCTCCTTTAAGCAGCATATTTTGCAGAGAGAGACTCCATTGGTTTGGCCATGTTGTCCGTATGGATAATTATAGATTGGGGAATAGGGTAATGAACAGTGTGCCGAAAGGCCTCAGAAAGAGGGGGAGACCTAGGATGCTGTGGACAGACAATGTCAAACAGGACCTTGTTAGAATTGGTGTGCAGTGGCCAGATGCAGCAGATGTAGCTCAGGACAGACTTGCTTGGAGAACTAAATTGCATGGTCTGGTTGGACCTCCGTAGCCCATGGCTGCTTGAGGATGATGATGATGATGACGATGAAAAGCAAGAAAAGTTGAATGCGTAGGACAGAGTAAACAAAATAGCTCCGGTTTATTTAAACGACTGTTTAATATACAACCAAATGAATAATAATAATTATAATAATAATACGACGACATAAGTCGAAATGGATTTTCAGCATTAGGTGGAACTTTCTGAATCAGCTGAAAAGAAACTCCACAGTTCGACGACGTTATGCAATGCATAAAAATGTTTGCTTAAAAGCCTAAGAATAATGATCAGAAAATTATAAAAAGTGGACATATATATACAGTGGATCTCTTTTCTGTCGTTAAATATAAGGTAGCAAAAAAACAATAAAAAACTTTGGAACTAGGGGAACGATATCCACTCGCGTTTCACCATTTCCATTTCCAGCGCGGAACACAGGGTTTGGCTTTCTTGCAGCAGGTGGCGCTGCTTAACGTCCCATCCGGCAGATGACGGCCTTTCCATAAGAAAAAATTGCTATATAAAGAAATTAAAATAAGAAATGTCGGTTTGTAAAAAACAATGTCATAAAAATATTGCCAAACTTGTATATAAAAATAACACTATGCCTATGAAAAAGAGTGAAGGTCTGTGAGGAAGACGAGACTTCGGCAGAAGGACAGCACAAGAGAAGAAGCTTTATCTAAAGGATCGAACCCGGGTCTAATCAACAGTGAAACACCCTGGTAACTTGGTCACCGATTAGTCAGCTGAAAAATCGGAAGGAAATCGACAAAGGCTCCGGCAAATTTTTACACCTAGGTACATCACTAGGGTTTAGTTTCTCAACAACAACAAAAAAAAAAACAGGGGGGGTGGGGGGTAAGGATGATTCCTAAGTTGCTCGCAAATGGAATATTCAGTTACCCTAGTGGTAAATGAGATGCTTGAAAAGGAAATGTTTTTTTTTGTAATCACGAAATTTCGTTGCTTCCGTGTGAAGTAATAAAGACCCCTATTTTTGATTTTGACGAATTTTTAATATCCGTACTCTTTGAATGTTGCGTAAAGGCAAAACTGAAGCTGGGTAGAGAATAGAGTTGAAACCCAGTTTTTAACCGGTTTTTAAAATTTTCCCAAAAATCGAAAATCGAAAACAAAAAATCGGTTATTTAGATTGATTTTTTATTTGGCTACAGTAATGTTGAATTTTTTATAAAGGCTTTTCATAGAAATAGAAAGGGGGAAATAAAAAAATGATAAAATGAACACATTAAAGTCATTCAAAGAATGAACGAACACACACATTTGAAATTTTTTTCCTTTGCAATTTTATATACCCTATATGAATAGAGAGAGAGAGTGAGAGAATGAATGACTATGTGAACAAGCATCATTTTATGAAATAGATCACAATGCTAATAGTTTTATATTTTAAATATTAATTATAAATAACTGTGGCTTTGAAAATTGTATTGCAGTAATTAAAACATGAAAAAGAAATTGCAACTTTGAATACATTACCTACTAAGTTGATTTGTGACAAACTGGCAACTTCTCTTCAATATAACTTTTGACTATCTGGCAACTCAGTCTTCAGTTTCATCATGTAAATTATCGTATAGAGTCAGTCGACTAATGAAATATATTTCGGAATGTTCAGTATCGATTAGAAATTTTAAAACTTGGACTTTTTTAATTTAATAATCGAAATCCCCTTATAAATTTGTGAAATTTGTCGAATAGATCTAAAATATGGGATTATTTTGTTCGTAGGACAAAAGAAACTGCTGAATGCAAGAAATGCAACAAGACTTTAAAGTGTTGTGGAGGATCAACGACAACTTTGAATTCGCACGTTAAAAATGTTCATGGTATTAGCATCAACGAAAGTGATTCTTCTGCATTCAAGAAGCAAAAGACTTTGGGAGAATATATACAAAGAAAATCTATTGAAGAAGAAATTTCGAGACTAGTTAGTGCTGATGGATTAAGTTTTCATTGCATTGTTAATAGTAAATTTATTCAAGAGAGTTTACAGAAAACTAAATATGACAAAGCCTCATCCAACATCCCATACGGGTGTAAGAAAGTTGTTGCTTGGTTTTTATGAGGAAAAGAAACAGGAACTTATTGGCCTTTACAAAGAACAAGTAAGTAAAGGTATCCGTTTCTCATTGACTCTAGATGAGTACATTTTTTCTCAAAATGTACGATACATGAATATAAATGTTTATAAGAGAGAGAATCAGCATTGGTCTCTTGGCATGATTAAAATATCTAACTCTCTAAACTACAGCAGAATTGTAGAGATAGTTAGAAAACGATTAGAAGAGTTTGGGTTAGATTTTAATACCCATATTGTCGAATGTACGACTGATGGAGCAGCCGTAATTGTTAAATTTGGTAAGGAAATAACTTCAGTTCACCAACAGTGTATTGCGCATTGCATTCATTTAGCAGGTTCAGATATTTTGTATTCCAAAGCTCAGAGAGTGTCAATGAAGAAGTAACTGATGTTGACATTGAAGATGATGATGAGTATGATGTTAATCAAGGCCTACATTTGGATCCCATGTTTGAGATAAATATTGACACAAATGAAGCATCGCGACTTAGTGCAGATTATTTGAGAGTAATTAAGAAAGTCAGAAAAATCGGCGAATGTTTCGCAAATTTCCTTTGAATAATGGCAGGCTTCAGGATTTCGTAAAGGAGGAATTCAATGGAAAAGAAGCTTATCTTAGACTGCAAGACATGGTGGAATAGTCTCCTTTCTATGATTGAACGTTTTCTAAAGCTAAGGAACTACATTTCTAAGGCTCTACGAGTTTTCAACAGAAAATATCTTTGAGGAGAAACGGAATTTGTTAGATAACCTCGCTGAAACTCTTCGTCCACTTGAATTTGTTTTGAAGGTTCTATGCTGAATCATAAAATGAGAATTATATCGTTCATTTGCGCTTTAATGGAAGTATGTTTGTGAAGATGATATTTTCTTTTTGTTCTTTATAGGTCTAAAGATGGGAGCGTTATACTTCGCAATCCCCATATCTTGGAAATGGAGGAGGATATTCTCTATCATTTGTCTCTCACTACAGGATCTCAAGATCTTCGGGAAATGTTTTCAGATGTGAAAGTACGTATTGCTACTAGATTTAAGTAATGAATAAGGTAATACTAAAATGTGTTTGCTCATCAGCGGATTCACAGTATTTATTTTAAACACCTAATTCCTACGAATGTAAAATGATTAAGATAACTTAGTAATAAAGTATCATCAATGTCCTTAGAAAAGAAACACCTGAAACAATTAGCTGAAAAAATATTTGTTTTGCCTTGAGTGGGATTCGAACCCATGTCTCCCAGAAGCATTCTAGGTGTGATAACCACTACACCATTAGCAGCTAACATTTTTTTCAGCAATGTGACCATTTTGGCATCCCTGCAAAATTAAATTTTGTTGATTCGTTATTGACGCCATCTATGTCAGGAACTGGGCAACCAAGCTGCCTCCTGTGATGGAAGTAATATTTGTCACTCGTGCTCACAGCATTATATAAATAATTCAAAAAATAAAGTATCGCAGGAAAATGTCCTGTAGACAAGAAAAATTTGAAATAATTAACTGAAAAATATTAACTTTTTGCCATGAATGGGATTCAAAGCCAAGTCTTCCAGAAACAATTTTTTTCAGCTAATTATTTCAAGTGTTTCTTATCTACAGGACATTTTCCTGTGATAATTTATTACTGAATTATTTATATAACATTGTGATCATGAGTGACAAATATTACTTCCATCAAATGAGGCAGCTTAGTTGCCTGATTCCTGACATAGATGGCGCCAGTAGCGAAACAACAAAATATGCGGGAATGCCTATATGTCACATTGCTGAAAAAAAAAAAGGTTAGCCGCTAACAGTGTAATGGTTATCAGATCCAGCATGTTTCTGGGAAACTTGGATTCAAATCCCACTGAGGGCAAAACCAACTTTTTCAGCTAATTATTTCATAGATAATTTAGAATCTAGTGCCAACATTAACTGTCTAGTACTCACGCCTAAATTTTCAACATGGATACAATGGCAGGACTACAGAATCAGTTTCAATCCGCTATTTTATTAAAGTTTATGCTAGTTATGATTAATACCCAGAGAATATCCTTATTAAAAGCTAATATCTGCCATACACGAGCAAACAAAACCTCATACAAAAATTCAAACCCTTTTGTGAACCATTAAAATATTAATATTATAATCTGTCATAACCTACCATTTTGTGGATAAAACTGTAAAAGATTCTATACGTGGCTGTGTCCACAAAAATGTCGAGGTACTTGAGTACTATATGCTACTGTTCTCTGGTACCCAGCTCACGATACCCAGAAAATATCTCGAATATATCTAAGATATCAAATGGCTATCCATTAGTCATCTTAGATAGCAAATGGATATTTATGGATATTGTAGTTGTGTGGGTATGTACAGTCGCTCAAAAAAGTATCCGAACACTATGGTTAATTACAGAATTGAGAAAAAATATCTGGCAACGATTTTTTTAGAAATCGGCGATCTGGCAACCTTCGTGTCACGTGACACGAAGGTTGCCAGATCGCTGATTTCTAAAAAAATCGTTGCCAGATATTTTTTCTCAATTCTGCAATTAACCATAGTGTTCGGATACTTTTTGAGTGACTGTACAACAATCGACTGATCATGTATCAATATGCGTCATATTTTGGGTATATATGTTAGTACGCAGCTCACAGATGCGTCGATGCTGACAGCTATCTTTTTGAGAACTATGGGAAACCTTGATCGCACTGTCCTCATCCTCCCTCGTGACACTTCTAAACGAAAACCTTTTTAGCTAAATAAAACAGTGTAGTCATAAACTTAAGCAGATAGAATCAAAAGGGAGAAAATTTCACCATCCCTGGGAATAATAGGCACAATAAAGTGGAATAAGATAACATCATTCTTGGCTACTCCTGTAAGAATGGTGAAATTTATTAAATTAAAACTGGACACCGATATTTGAGAGCTATTTTATTATAGCCAAGAGTGAAATCTGCATTATGGAACTTAGGTTAATTCTAATCTGGTAATGGTATTCGTTTTATAAATGGCACAGTAAGAAATACACCATAGTTATTGGTTGTCTTTAGCAAATTTGAGTTGTTATGCCATTTACTCACGTTTCCTAAAGGAAAAACCTTTTGTCTATATTTGGAGGCTCTTAGAGTTTGATCGACCCTGGATTTGGTTCAATTGGCCAATGAGCTGCGGCACTCTAGGTGCAGAATCGTCAAATAATTTACCTTCTGAATTTATAGATCATGTTTAGTGATACCCATTAGTTTCGCGACACTGAAATTTATTACTATTAATCACTTTAAATAGTTTTCATTGAAATTTATTTATTCTCAATAACTGAAGTCACTATTCCGCTGGGGCGGGGATGGCTCAGTCGGTAGCGCGCCAGGCTCGTAATCTGTAGTTCCCAGGTGGGTCAGCGTTGAGATTTATCTCCGCAAAATTCTCCGCCCTGCCCACGGTCAGTAGGGGACACCGATGGGCTTGGAAAGGCCGCCGTCCGTCGGATGGGACGTTAAGCCGTGGCTCCGTGTGCGGGAGAGCCATACCCTGTGCACGTTAAAGAACACGCTGGATGGCCTTGACGGGAGGCTATCATCTGTCTCCCAACAGCTGTTCCAGTGGGTCCCCTCCCCCAACCTTCTCTGAGCCTTCGGGGTCCATGTGACCTGGCCATTTAGCCCATGGTGTGCAAAAAAAGTGCCTCTCAGAGGTAAAACAACCCAACTTAATCTTCTTATGTTATTAGTCAGGAATTACTCAAGATTAATAACTATTAAGGAATGACGCGAAAATTTGGGAAAATGAATAACAAAAAAAGCCTAATTATTCCTGAATTTGCTAAAGTTATGTATTATTTACCGTTTGCCTTTAATTTTGTTACTGCTATTATGCTCATAAAAATTAAGAGTTTGATTATATTTGTGTAGTGTGTGTGTGTGTGTTTTTTTGGCGGGGGGGGGGGGAGGGCGTGGAGGGTTGAGATGGATAACCAATTTCATTTTTAAAGATGAAGTGAAGATACGAAACTAAAATGGTATGGCAGAAATTAAAAAGCTTGAGAACCATTGTTTCGAAATACGAGAATCTTTATGTTAAGCACAGTCTTCAGATTTCTTAACTATGGGTACTGCAAAATTTTAAGATTGTGCTTAGGGTATCGTCTCATGTGTTAGTGCAGAACTGTGCATCCATTTTAGCTCTTATTATTCGCCATTTGAGCAACTCGGACATCTTTTATTTGCTTTCGTTTTTGGTCGTTTTCGTTTTGTCGTTTGTAGGCATGCAAGTTGTTTTGTTTATAGGGATAAATAAAAAACTTTTTGTGTTGTATAGGTACTAATTAGAATATTACTATTTTCATTTTTCCAACCTTCCATTACCTCGAATTTCCACTGTTAAATGCCAAAAAAAGTCGTAAAATAAAAAACTTGATTCGCTTTGAAAATGAGCATCCTGTATTCTCCAGAGGCGATTTGTTATTCTTTTTCTTTACATTTTTTTTTTCCTGGGTAATGTATATTGTGTTGATTTTAGTCCATTTATTATTCATATTTTTGTTGATTGTTTCTACAAAAGTTTTGATTTTTTTTTTTACGTTTATTTCGTTTTTTTTTTTACCATTTGCTATTAAAAATTTGGTTGTGGGCAGGGGCCGGATCTATGGGGGGAGGGTATCCCCCCCATTTGAGAATACCGGTAAGGGTAACTGAAGTCAAAAGTAATTAAATTTCTGCGTATATTTCACACATTTTTTCAAGAATTTTGTAACAAAAGTCTAATTCGAAGAGGAAATTGCTACACTGTAATGGAAATCCAGTCTCATGCTCCCACCCCCTCTTTATTTTTTGGGGGGTCCGGGCCTGATCTATGTCTTCTACCTTTTGTTTTTCGTTTGGTGCATTTATAGCTTTAGTTGCTCACGTGCCATAAACTCAGAACAAACATTCAATAAGCTATGTTAGTTGAAGACGAACCCCGTGCTTAAGGGTGTCACGGGAATTTCAGAATGTGCATAAGGATGCTGCAGCCAAAACATTTTAGAAACATTGCCTTAGGAAATCATTTGAGAAATGGATAAAAATTGAAAGAATCATTACACACAGTTTTTAAAAGGCACTGTTTTAGTAACTTAATATTTTAGTAAATACATTTATTTAAAATTACTGAATTTCTTAATAACCACTAAAGACAAGTATTAAAACTAGTAAAAATACACTCGTTTTAGTACATTTGATGTAACAGTTAATATATGTAGAGTAGGATCTAGAGGGGGGCAAGAGAGCCATGCCTCCCCCTTTTGAAAATGCTCATAAGGGTAATGGAGATGAAAAATGCGTGAAATATGCACCTCTTTAATAATTTTTCAAGAAAATTTTAAAACACTTCTAAAACCGAGAAGAAAATGTTACACTGTAATTGAAATCCAGTCTCTTGTCTTCCCCCACCCCCTCTTTATTTTTTTCTACATTTGAGCCTGTATATACGTGTTTTAATTAACTAACAGAATGATGACATTAATAGAATTAATGATGGAATGCTACTCTTAAAAATATCCTCCAGGTTGTAAAAATATTTAAATATTCAGTGAATAATGTTGAAGATAAAGTTTCTCTTAGACTTTAGTTTAGTGTTTAATTTATCTTTAAGACGATTTTTTGATGAAGAGCTTGTTTTAGAAGTTGCGGAGCTGCGAATTTAACTTTCGTATTTGCATAATATTCGAATTTTCGAACGTTTTTCTACTAGCTTGTAACAGACAACCATAACGTCAAGATTCGAGTTCATTACAAAAAAAAAACTTCTTTCATGACTTCGTTTTTTTTTTTTCGAATTTCTTACATTTTAAAGATCTTATTACTTTTATTTTTGATGTGTAGATATGTATTGTGAGCTTCGTTTTCTCATTTAGTTTGTGTGCATGGGAGGAACTCCAAAGAGGATGGAAGCATTCGCTCACTTCATCAAGAAGGAATTAGGTATCAGACTACCTACCGGAAGTGCCCTCTATGACATCAGTCACCGTTCCTATCGCTACTCTATGTTCAAGATTGGACCAGTGCTATCTGTCAGTGTAAGTGGTGAAAGTGGCAACTTTTCTGAATGATATAATCGTAAAATGTGCTATTTTTACCATTAAAACTTTGAAATATAAGTAAAGCATTTCCTAAGAGTTAGCTTTGCATTTCAAGACTAAGTCTTTTACTGTTACTTGCATTACTTAATAACGAGATCATTGTGTTAGTAGTGTGCAAAACTTTTGCCTGCCAACCGTCAGCATAAGAGACATTTTCTGAGCCTGTGGGCTACAGTAAGAAAAATTGTAGTAAATATAATTGTAGTTCGCGAATATCCATTATAGAACCTTACAAATTTAAAACATTTTGACAAATTTCTCTGAGTAATATCGTCAAGTTTATTAATATTGCAGTAACCATATAAGATCCTAGCGATACTGTGCAAGTTCTTTTGCAAAAATAATTTCATTTTAGCTATTTATTATCCCTATTGTAGCTATATATTATTTTATAATTAGTTATTATTATCCCTATTGTAGCTATATATTATTTTATAATTAGTTATTATTATCCCTATTTTTAATTTTAGCATGTAGAACACACTGAAAGTATAACTTGATACGTAAACACAATACTTCACTGAGAAAATTGCAAATATAATTTCTTTTATTAAAAATTTGTAACAATAAAAACGATAAGAAAAACAAATAATGCCGAATATCCTTAAAGTTTTGACATCTACATAAGCAGTGGCGGAACGCGGCTTGTGCCCCACTGGGTTAGAGCATAGCTTAGTGATGTTTTTTATCTCAGATATGCCATCATCGCTGAACTTTCAGGTGAAAGAAAATCTT
This sequence comes from Ryuthela nishihirai, assembly GCA_038380435.1. NCBI lineage: Eukaryota > Metazoa > Arthropoda > Arachnida > Araneae > Heptathelidae > Ryuthela > Ryuthela nishihirai. The sequence continues at coordinate 7,402,959 of JAWZYU010000004.1, forward strand.
GTTTGTGAATTGTTGTAATAGTCTTTCTTACTAATGTTACCCTGTGGGATTGCCATCAAATCTCGCGCACCTGATTCCACAGGAAAACAAAATTGTGTGCCGTTCGTTTATGCAGATAACGTCCCATTGCTGAATTGGTGACATGTCTAAGGGGGGCAGGCTCGAAATATGCGGTTCCCAGGTTCGAGCCCACCCTCTGACAGCATTGATATTTAACCTTTCTAAACCCCCATCCTACCCTCGATCTGAAGGGGAACATCTATGGGCTTGGAAAGACTCCTATTCGGATGGAAGTTAAGCCGTGACTTTTCGCTGCTTTCAGTGAAGGACAGCCATAATCTGTGTACGTTAATGAACACACTGAATGGCCATGACGGGAGGCTTCCATCTGTTTTAGAACAGTCGTTCAGTGTGTCTCCTTCCCCCAACCTTCTCTGAGCTCTTGATGTCCATGTGATCTGGCCATTTAGCTGAGTGTGTGCTAAAAAAAAAAACTGATCAGACTCAACATAATACAACATGTCCAGGAATCTGTCTGGCCATGAAACAGCCTGGATGTGTTGAAGGCATTCCCTGTTAATGGCAGAAGTATGCAGTCGCAAATTTTCTTATGGAAGAAGCAATCTGGTGAGAAGCTCTTCTCACATCTGCCATGAACGGTAATCTAATGGTCAATAGGATGTCGTGAACTTGTTATGGGGAATTCAAACTGCCATTAAAAATGTACCAGAGGCAACTGACTGTCATGACTGATTACATTATAAACAAGGAGACTAATGTGTATTTGGTGTGTCCATTGTATTCTACTTGTGCTGTTTTAGAGAATAACATAAATCGAGTCGCACTCGACAATCATGTTTTTTCGGAGACCACACATACAGTGGATGGTAGACAATAATTACTTTCTCTGCAAGTAGTCTGGCAATAGTTCATCAGCTAAGGAAGTAGTGAGAGGATCCTTGCTACTCATTACAGTGTTTTTGATTTGTAAGTCATCGCAGGTACCTGAACTCTTGCTTCTACAGGCATTGTCAAATTCTACATTGGAGGAAGTCTTCCAGTGTAGATGGCTTCAGCCTTTAATAGTGGGAGAACAGGTCTTTGTGGGCTATTTGATAATGTCGATATTCCTTCTCACAATAAACATAGTTTCTTTAAACATCACATTAATCATTTACTCTCCACAGGTAGATGTAATGTGAGGACTCTGCACAGAGCTTATTCTCTTGATATCCTCGCACAAGAATTCCACCGTTCTAATTTAGATATTCTCGGCTTGCAAGAGACCAGATGGACAGATAAAGGTCAGATTCGTAAAAATAATCTTAAATTTCTCTTTTCAGGGAGGGAAGACAATAAACATCACCAAGGCGTGGGTTTGCTTCTCAGCAGACACGCCAGTGATGCTCTTCTAGGATATGAATGCATTAATGAAAAGTTTCTTACAGCAAAATTTCAGATAAGCATTAAAGACTCTAATGCCATTTGCTGTTATGCCCTCACTGAGGATGCCGATGAGGATGAGAAGGATAGATTTTAGAGACAACTTCAGGATATTTGAAATGAAGAAAAGGAAAAGTAAAGAAAGGATATACTAACCTTGTTCTAGATGACTTCAATGTGTGAACACAACAGCAGAGAGCTGTACCAGATAGTTAATGTTTTGTGTGGTAGAAAATGGACAGGTATACAGGGATTGAAGGATAAACAAGGTAACGTTATAGAAGGTGAGGATTAGTTCTACTCCTATTGTCTGTAATGATGATAGATACATTACTGGCTTTAATGCTGGCCCTATAACACAGTTGGAAGTTATTTTAGCTGTTTCTAAACTTAACCCATTTCTTCCCAGTGTTGCGTACACGCAACACTTGGGAAGAAATGGATTAAACTATATAAATCTCCAAGGGTAGATGAAATTGCTACGGAAATGCTTAGAGCTGGGAATGTTTCGGTTACCATATGGATGACTGAAATTTTGAATAACTTTTATGATAAAGGCATGGTTCCTAAGGATTTTACTAGAGCCATTATTAACCGTATTTTCAAAAAAGCTGATCGCAGTTCTTGTGATAACTACAGGGGTATCAGCCTACTCTCTGTTCCAGGGAAAGTTCTTTCCATGATTGTGCTTAATAGAATTAAGAATCTGGTTGACAGGCAATTGCGTGATGAGCAATGTGGATTCAGAAGTGGTAGGGGATGTGTGGATCAGATATTTTCACTTAGGCAGATTCTTGAGAAATGTTTAGAGTTTCAGAAACCTTTGGTTGCTAGCTTTGTTGATTTCAAAAAGGCTTTCGACTCTGTTGATCGTCATAATTTGTGGTTGATTGTGAGATCATATGGTATACCAGATAAATTAGTTAACATAATGAAAGCTCTCTGTAATAACACTGAGTCGTGTGAGAGCGTTGGTAAATTGTAGTTCCTGGTGTTCGACAACGGTGCATTTTGTCTCCTTTTCTCTTTAGTTCGGTTATTGATTATGTTATGCGAAATTCACTGCAAGGGAAAGATTTTGGCCTTAAATGGTCTGGAGATACGAAAATTTCTGATTTAGATTATGCTGATGATTTAGCTCTTTTTGGCAAATGATGTTGATGAGATGAACTCTTTCATTCGAACTGTTGATGAAATTGGTACTGGCGTAGGTTTGGTTAAAAACAAAGAGAAAACTAAAGTCATGAAAATTGGTCAGGCAGGCTGTGATTCAGTTAATATGAATGGTTGCAGTCTTGAGCAGGTGTCGCAGTTTAAATACATTGGGAGCTATTTAACAGATACTGGTGATGTGGGTTGGGTTGTCTTACCTCTGAGCGGCACTTTTTTGCACACCATGGGCTAAATGGCCAGGTCACATGGACCCCGAAGGCTCAGAGAAGGTTGGGAAGGGGACCCACTGGAACAGCTGTTGGGAGACAGATGGTAGCCTCCCGTCAAGGCCATCCAGCGTGTTCTTTAACGTGCACAAGGTATGGCTCTCCCGCACACGGGGCCACGGCTTAACGTCCCATCCGACGGACGGCGGCCTTTTCAAACCCATCGGTGTCCCCTACTGACCGTGGGCATGGCGGGGAATTTTGCGGAGATAAATCTCAACGCTGACCTAGCTGGGACTCGAACCTGGGAACTACAGATTACGAACCTGGCGCGCTACCGACTGAGCCACCCCCGCCCCACTGGTGATGTTAGGCATGATATTAACAGACGAATAGGGATTGCTGCGGGACTTTTAAGAATCTATGGAGAGTGTGGATAAATAAGCATATACACCTAAGGACTAAAATTAGACTGTATAATCGTTTGACTCTTTCTAGGGTTAGTTATGGTAGTGAAACTTGGATGCTTTGTAAACAAGATAACAGGAAAGTTGGTGCTTTTGTTTCAAGATTCCTACGCAGTATCTTGGGCATTAAGTGATTCAGCTTTGTAAGTAATGATGAGGTTAGGCAAAGAAGGCAACCTCCTTTGAGCATCATATAATGCAGGGAGAGATTCCGTTGGTTTGGCTATGTTCACAATCCTTATGGACATTGTCTGACCACTGCATCCTAGGTCTCCCCTTCTTTCTGAGGCCTTCAGACATACTGTTCATAACCCTATTCGCTAATCTATAATAATGCATAAGGGCTAGATTAGCGAATAGGGTTATGAACAGTGTGTCTGAAGGCCTCAGAAAGAAGGGGAGACCTAGGATGCAGTGGTCAGGCAATGTCCATAAGGATTGTGTTAGAATTGGTGTGCAGTGGCCAGATGCAGCAGATGTAGCTCAAGACAGATATGCTCGGAGACCTAAATTCTATTGTCTGGTTGGATCTCCGTAGCCCATGGCTGCTTGAGGATGATGATGATAATAACAATGCCAAGGGCTGCAGTTTTCTGTCGATATATCGGGCAATTCTTCAACAAATTATCGATGCTTGTTTCAATACACTGTTGCCAATAATATCTGATTGTCCTTGTATTGCAGCAATGGTTTGGCAGGTGAACCATCCAGATTTATGATTTGGCCTTCATCAAATTGTCCCAGCTGGTATTTTACCACTCGATCATGTCTCCTTGCATCCATATTTTTTGGGTATCGCTACCTGCATTGATGTGTCTTCTTCAGACAACAGCTGCTTACAATTGATCACAGTACCTGGAACAGTTTGCTCCATGTTGGGCATTTGCTCTTTTATCTCCATTTCAAATTGTGTTCGTCCTGGAAATTTAATCATGTGCCTATATTGCCCTGGTCAGCTTACGTGTTAATTCAAATGAATCCATCTGTTCCTTCTAGGTGGGGCATTCTCTCTCTCCTAGAGAGTATCGCTGTTGATACTGGATGTCATTCCAATGGTCAATGATGTCCATTTCCAATGGCGTTTCTTTGGGTACCGCACAATCGAAGAAATTATTCTAAAATAGCAGGAAGAAGTGGAGTGATAGCTCAGATGGTTATAGCACTTGAAATAATGGTATGAGATCATACCTACTACCAGCATACGACTCGAACCTGGGAGCTGCAAATTACGAACCTAACGCGTTACCGACTGAACCAACAGGGTATGGCTCTCTTGCACACCCCGTGTGCGCGAGAGCCATACCCTGTGCACGTTAAAGAACACGCTGGATGGCCTTGACGGGAGGCTACCATCTGTCTCCCAACAGCTGTTCTAGTGGGTCCCCTCCCCCAACCTTCTCTGAGCCTTCGGGGTCCATGTGACCTGGCCATTTAGCCCATGGTGTGCAAAAAAGTGCCGCTCAGAGGTAAAACAACCCAACTCTCTTGCACACTGATTTATGTATTTATCAATTGTGAACCGTATTATTTAAAGATTATTATTTCCGGTTGTAATAATATTAGTGTCTAGCATCATTCATAATTATGTACAACGAATTCAATGCTCCGCTTTTGTATTACAGCATGGAATGGGTATTCCCTCCTTATCCATCATGTTGCATGAAGTCATCAAGCTAGTGTACCATGCTCAGTGCAAAGATGTCACATTCATCCGTCTAGGGACTTGCGGGGGCATAGGTAAGTGTTGTGTTTGAATTCTGTATTGTAGAATTGATTTATTATTATTTTGTTAGTGTAAGAAAATTAAGTGTAATACGTAGGTGAGCCAAGAAGTTACCAATGCAATCAACTGACAAAATACACTAGGTAGCAATGGCAAGTTTTATTGGGGCAGGGTAGGGTTTAGCGTTGTGGTAATATGTGGCTTACCTGCTATGTGGCGGTACTGTTATGTTTCATAAGGCACAAGTTGTGTTTACAAAGGTCATTAGAGAGAGAACTATCGGAGTACTGTCAGAGTGCACGCATAATGAACAATGTGTAGCGGTTCGTTTTTATGAACCAAAGGCATTATAATATTTATTCAGAATCAACATTTAGCATTGCATATTTAAGTCAACTCACCACAAGAGATTAATTAACTCGCCAATGGATTAAAAATGTTATTTTTTTGCCCTCTGATTTAGTATATAAACCATACATCGATACAAAGGTTTTAACAGAAGAGTATTTGGTACGTGCAAATAAATTACATTAGTTTGATACATATGATATTTGTTAGCTTAACAACCATAACTAAACCTATTTTTTTAAAGAAATTATAATGCAGTGAAACCTCCCTAAAGCAGACACCAATGGGATGGAATAAAATATCCGCTCTACACAGGTGTCTGGTTTGAAGAGGGGACATCAGTTTCATCAACGCGAACAAATGAAAGTTATACAAATGAATATTTACAATAAAAATAGCTTAATAAATTTAATATAATAAACAAATACATATAGGAATTTAATTTTTGCTGAAAACAAAACCTTTATTTATTCAAAACCAACCTTTATTCATTTCAGTCCAAACTCTTATTTTTTTCAAGTATAAATCCCTTAAAATTATTAAGTATTGTGTATAGGTACTTTTGTCAAGTTTTTCCCTACTATTTTGATCATCCATTTTTTTAAAATCAGATGTTTGAGGACCATTTGTCGATATCTTGAAATTCTGATGATTTCTTCTTTGATCTAGAGGCTGAAAAGTGGATGTAATGTTGGAAGGCAAAAAAAAAGCACTGTTTCGATATTATTTAATTTAGTCTTTGGATGAAACGCTGCATTATCAAGAAATAAAATAACGTTTCTGTTTTGGCGAATCACGTTTTAGTATCATCTAACCGGGTCAACACTTCCGTCATGTCTTTAGCCGTCCATGCCGTATTGTTTGCTCTCCAAGTAACAGTAAATTTGTTTGAGTCAATACCTTCAAAACAGTCCATCATCCTTGTACACAAAAGTACAGTGAGACACACCTTTGACCCTTTAGCCCCAGCAGATTCTCAAAAACACATCGTTTTTTTTTTTTTTTTTTCAGAACTGCATGGAAAACTGACTCGTTTCATGTACGTTAAATACGTTTTCTGGATGTATGATTCAAGTATTGATGGCAGACTTTTCCTATTCGTCAATTGTTTCCAAAGTTATATCAATAGATTCTCTACAAATATCTTTGAATAAAATATTGTGACATCCACGGAGCGTAACTCACACACATTTGGGACTTAAAAATCAGTCGCACCGATTCTTGTAGCTATTTTCAAAGCTTTTATTTAATAGGAATTTATTAAATACGTACACGGGAACTCAGAATCCATTAAAGAACCTTTGCCATTAAAAATGTACGGCGTTGTTTCCATTCCCGTTTTTCTGCTACTGTTTTAAGGGAATCTCAGTAAATTTAAATGATTAATGCTGCAAAAGTGCTACTTATTCAAAATGTTCAATTAACTTACGAACTCCGCATTTTCCTTCCCTGAAATGTTCTATCATTCCTACATTTTCTTGCGAGATGAACTTTCGAGATGTATTGAGTCGTTAGCTGGTTATTGATCTCTAAAATTTTGGTAAACCATATAAAAATTCGCTGAATGCTTCAAATCAATGACAACAACTGCAGAGTGACGTCTAAGAAAAACAACTGATCATTTATGGACTACGGATATTAATGCCACGTTAGATGAAACTAGTTAGATGAATTATTATTCTTTGTATACATATTAACTATCAGTCTTATTTAATAGGTACGGTTGGCTCAAAGAGCAGAATATTGTAATAAAACTCAAAATTTTGACCTGGGAGTGTCGAATTGCCCATTAGTAATAAGATTAAAAATACAAAGTTAACACCTTTTGTGGTGCCTGTGTCAGCTTTGAAGAGTGTCAGTTTCAGAGAGGTTGCTTAATATGTAATTCCTAATGCTTCTGGCAGGGACCCGACCGAAAGTGTCTTAACAGAGGTACCATTTTTAGAGATATGCCTGTTAACAGAGGTTTCACTCTATTGTAATTCTTCAATTTTTGACAATATATGAACATTTTAGGACATTTAAATAATTCAAATGAGCAATCATTCATTTTCCATAGATCTAGTGTTATGAATAAAATAATGTCGGCTCTAGTAAACATTATTTTATGCGTAGAAATGAAAAGTTTTAATTTATATATTTGTTGAACATTTAATAAATTTAAATCTAAAAACTTCGAGTGGGAATATATTTTCTTTTAAATGTCATTATTAAAAAAGAAATATAATTTATAATAAACCTTCTCATTAAATAGAATATATATCTTGTGCAACTGTTCACACGTGGAAGAAAAAACTCGAGCAAGATAAGAGCTAAGATGCTTAATTTCGATTACAACCAGAGATGTTGTGGCATAAGTGGAAGATATGCATCGAGGAGACAGACATCTTCATGTTGATGATGCAGTGAAAGCTTTGGGATGTTCATATGGACATCCAAGTATTGCTTCAGTTTTGGAAAGTGTTGCCAAAATGAGTACCCGGGGAACTCGTGGCTGGCCTAAAATGAAAAGTACGGAATTGACTTTCGAACATTCATGTTCCTCATGTCATCACCACAGAGGGGAGAGAGAATAACATGAAGGAATTGCCACATGTGATGAATCCAGGGTTCATAATTTGCAGTCTGAATTGAAATGTATATCAGTGCAATGGAAGTGCAAAGGATTTGTCATACGTAAGAAATTAAAAGTTGTTTCACCAGCAGGAAAGATGGTGCTTATAGTCTCCTGGAATGTGTGTGGCATTATCTTTGAGCTTTTCTAGAAGTCTGCTGTCATGTTAAGGTTGCAAAATGTAGCCTTTCTTCACAAAATAAGAATGCAATTCGTAGAAAACGACCTGGGATACTGTCTCGTGATGTGCTTCTCCTACTAGTTAATGTAAGAATACATACATACATACATACATACATAATAAAAAAATAAATACCCCCTCAAGCACCTGCTTGCCACAGAGGTCTGACAGGAACCTGTCAGTTTATATGCCATAGTAGAAGGTCTGAGAGGATGGCAGGACCTCAGCAGAAAAACAACCCACACAACCATGCCTTACCAGGGACTCGAACCCAGGTCCCTTAGATCAGTAGCCAATCGTGTTAACCATTCGACCATGGGACGGTACATACATATATACATACCACACAAGACACCAGGTAGCCATGAGTGGAAAGTTTTGTACATCTCTCTGCCTCCCTCTCTGTAACCCAAATTTATCCCTGAGTGACTTCTACTTGTTCAGCTGCTGAAACAACATCATGGCAGGATATTCTTTTTAGATAACGACAATATATTCACCTATTCATTATCTACATCAGTAACCAAATCCCTTCTATGGACGTAATTGCAGGACTTAATATGCATAAAATGATGGAGCAAGAGCCTTAATATACGTAAAATGGTGGAGCAAGAGCCTTAATATACGTAAAATGATGGAGCAAGAGCCTTAATATACGTAAAATGGTGGAGCAAGAGCCTTAATATACGTAAAATGATGGAGCAAGAGCCTTAATATACGTAAAATGATGGAGCAAGAGCCTTAATATACGTAAAATGGTGGAGCAAGAGCCTTGATATACGTAAAATGGAGTAAGGACCTTAATACAAGTAAAACGGAGCAAGGACCTTAATATAAGTAAAATGGAGCGAGGACCTTAATATGTGTAAAATGATGGCGCAATGGCCTTAATATACAGGGCAATTATACCAAAAGGTAACTCTAGTTCATTCCATTATGTAATTGGTGTGTATTTTTGTAACCTAATAATTTACCCTCCTACTTATTTTAATTGCTACTTATTATTATGGTGAACTACAATTTCAATTGCATAATTGTAATACCCTAAAAAAACACAAATGTTAAGATTATGAAGAATGATTACGAGCTTTCCAAAGTGAATTTCTGTACCCTCCTAATATTCACAATCTCTTGTATCCATCCGTGTTTACTTGGATTTTCCTTGTTTTGTCCATCAAATATTTTCTAAACAATAATGACTCTCAATTCACTGTTTCGTGGTGATGCTAGTCACATCGCTGTACTTGGGGGTGGCTCAGTCGGTAGCGCGCCAGGCTCGTAATCTGTAGTTCCCAGGTTCGAGTCCCAGCTGGGTCAGCGTTGAGATTTATCTCCGCAAAATTCCCCGCCCTGCTCACGGTCAGTAGGGGACACCGATGGGCTTGGAAAGGCCGCCGTCCGTCGGATGGGACGTTAAGCCGTGGACCCGTGTGCGGGAGAGCCATACCCTGTGCACGTTAAAGAACATGTTGGATAGCCTTGACGGGAGGCTACCATCTGTCTTCCAATAGCTGTTCCAGTTGGTCCCCTCCCCCAACCTTCTCTGAGCCTTCAGCATCCCTGTGACCTGGCCATTTAGCCCATGATGTGCAAAAAAGTACTGCTCATAGGTAAAACAACCCAACCTGGAAAGTATGGTGGCCATGGGAGAATGCCCATACCTTGGAGACTGTCCATCGTTGCATGTGCAATGGGTGGGGTGGCATTGTCCTGCTGCAGAATCAGGTGGTTAACCAATCTGCAGGAGCAGTGGAATCATGGTGGTGCTGTGGATCGGTGGAATCATGGATGCTTCTGATAATTTTCAGATTCTCTCAGAAGTATTTTGGGGCGGGGTGGCTCAGTCGGTAGCGCGCCAGGCTCGTAATCTGTAGTTCCCAGGTTCGAGTCCCAGCTGGGTCAGCGTTGAGATTTATATCCGCAAAATTCCCCGCCTTGCCCACGGTCAGTAGGGGACACCGATGGGCTTGGAAAGGCCGCCGTCCGTCGGATGGGACGTTAAGCCGTGGCACCGTGTGCGGGAGAGAGACATACCCTGTGCACGTTAAAGAACACGCTGGAGGGCCTTGACGGGAGGCTACCATCTGTCTCCCAACAGCTGTTCCAGTGGGTCCCCTCCCCCAACCTTCTCTGAGCCTTCGGGGTCCATGTGACCTGGCCATTTAGCCCATGGTGTGCAAAAAAGTGCCGCTCAGAGGTAAAACAACCCAACTCGCTGTACTTGGAATTCTGCATTTTAAAACTGCAGTGCCAATAAGATACTCAATCAGTTCTACTTTTATTAACATAACCTATATTTTAGGAATACCTGGAGGTTCATTGGTGATTACAGAGGAAGCTGTGGATGGAATGCTGAGGCCTTATCTTGAACTGGTTAGTATAGGAAGCTAGTTTTTATTGTTTTATCTGTGAAATGTGAAGATCCATTGCATGTATATGATTGGCACATGTGCATGGCTTTGTAACCAGTGTTTTCCCCAGGAATTAAAATCAAGTAAAGGTGTTACAATTATAAGGATTGTGTTTTTAATTTTACTGGGATTAGAAAATTTATAAATTGATAACATTTGTAGGAAATTAATTAATTAAAGATGGAGGGTGTTTGTTAAATTGGGGATTTAGGGTGAGAGAAGGAAAAAAAAAGAGAAATTTGGATAATGGAAATGTCCTAGTGTGAAAAGTTTCATTTCACTGAAAGATTGATAACTCTTTGTTGGTGGTGTAATGTGACTGTTGGAAAAATAAGTGAAAAGGCATTGTGCGTGTTTGTGACGTGTTTGTCTCAAAATGAGAACATTCTCAAATACTAATTTTAGAACACTCCCATCCCTTGTTTAAGTTGAGAAAATCGAAGCCGATATTTATTTTTATAATAATTTTTTTCACATGTAAATATCATTACAATAAAATACATTTATACAATACACCTATCCCTCGATTTACACGGTACTCAGTTCACACAATTTTGGCTTTGCACGGTCAAAAAATGCAACCAGTTTCGATTTACACGGTACTGACTGAGACGTACATAGAAAGGAAATCTCAGTCAGTACCGTGTAAATCGAAACTGGTTGCATTTTTTGACCGTGCAAAGCCAAAATTGTGTGCCGTGTAAATCGAGGGATAGGTGTATATGAAAAGGAAAAGAAAAACTCAATAGACATAAATAAAATATTTCACATTTAGAATCAAGGTGCATGTCAGCCTGCCCAGATTCTATTAGTAACTGACATATGAAATTTGGCAACACTGGAATTTTTCTGAATGTACAACATGATCTTTTTATTACATTATCTGAGAATGTTTTCAAATCTGACATATTTAGAACAAATGTTACACAATGTGTTTTTGAAAGTTGCTGGATTTTTTTCAGTTCTTATTTCAAAACTTAGCATGTTAAATAATTTAGGTGCAAGGTATAGAAAATGTCTTTGCAAGATGGTTTTTTTTAGCTGAAGGCACATCAAATAGTAAACTCTTTTGTCTTTTTTTACCATGAGCTATTTTATGAGGTAACCATTGTTATTGTTGATGTAAGAGCAATATAATTTTAAATATACAAATTTGCCTTAAATTATTGAAATGATGAAGCGTAAAACCCAGATATGTAAACCTAGATTGAAACACTAATTTCAAAATTTTTTGTGTGTTTTAAATAAATTATGCAAATTGTGCAAATAATATCCTCCCCAACACGTGATTCCATATTGTAAACTAGAATATATCCAAGCATAGTATAAATGTTTTAAAAATGCTTTACGGACTACCCTTTATAATATAATGTAATTTGTATAAAAATAATCTTTCTCAATGTTCATTTTCCTTCACGATTCTTCCTTTCATGTTGGGCGGGGGTGGCTTTTTGCCTTCCAATATTACATCCACTTCTCAGCGGGCGGGGGTGGCTCAGTTGGCAGCGCGCCAGGCTCGTAATCTGTAGTTTCCAGGGTCAGCGTTGAGATTTATCTCCGCAAAAAATTCCCCGCCCTGCCCACGGTCAGTAGGGGACACCGATGGGCTTGGAAAGGCCGCAGTCCGTCGGATGGGACGTTAAGCCGTGTCCCGTGTGCGGGAGAGCCATACCCTGTGCACGTTAAAGAACACGCTGGATGGCCTTGACGGGAGGCTACCATCTGTCTTCCAACAGCTGTTCCAGTGGGTCCCCTCCCCCAACCTTCTCTGAGCCTTCGGGGTCCATGTGACCTGGCCATTTAGCCCATGGTGTGCAAAAAAGTGCCGCTCAGAGGTAAAACAACCCAAATCCTTTCATGTTGGAATTAATATCAACACCAATGTAATTATCTTATTTGTATTCACTTGTTCAATTTCAGAATACGAACATCTAATCATAGCACAATTTGAACTGTGATACTTAATATTAAAATCTGCTAGAGTATTTCTTAGCTCAAAGAACATTAATTTGCTTTTTTTGTGTGTTTAAAGTTAAATTATTAAAATTTAAACATTCATGTATTTTAACAGATCATTTTCCATTGAGGCTTTTAGATCAGACATATTATCACTGGAACACACATTTGCAGTGTCATTAGCATAACACAGAAGTGAGCCATTTAAATTTATCTCACAAAGCTCATTAATAAAAATTAAAAATAAAATTGAATCCAAAACTGAGCCCTGATTGCAGGGGCGTAGCGAAGGACTATGGTTGGAGGGGTGGGGAGAAATCGAAAATTTGCAAATTCGCAAATCAAATTTTGCCGACTGAGAAAATAATATCTCTGTCAATTTCGTACCTAGATTTTCGCTCCGTGTGGTGGTGGGAGGGGGGGGGGCAATTTTCACAACTCTCCTGCATTTTGCCATGCAACTGCAAATTTTGCCAACTAGCCATATTTTTACAGAATGAATCCCAATATTAATATCTCGCCTGAATTGCAGCAGGTCAGTCCGAATTTTTCCAGTTCCCCTTGATTTGGCAAACTTTGCTTAATTACGCAAAACCAATCTTTACATCTCTCCTAAATTTGCCAGGTCACTTCGAATTTTTTAAAGTCCCCAAGATTTTGCCAAGTTGTCTAGATTTGGCCACCTCTCTTTAATTTCACAAAACTAATCCCATTTATCACAACTCGCCTGTATTTTTTCCAAGTGGATTCAAATTTTGCCAACTACCCTAGATTTTGTCAACTCCTCAAGATTTTGCCAAGAGTTCTCGATTTTACTAACTCTCTTTAATTTCAGAAAACCAATCCCAATTTTCACAACTCTCCTGCATTTTGCTAACTGGTTTCCAAATTTGCCAACTGCCCCAGATTTTTTCAAGTTGCCTCGATTTTTCCAGCTCTCCTTAATTTCACAAAAACATTCTCAATTTTTACATCTCTCCTGAATTTGCAAGTCACTGCAAAGTTTTCAAACTCTCAAAAATTTTGTCAACTGTCCTTAATTTCACAAACCCAATCCCAATTATCACAACTCGCCCGTATTTTACCAAGTGGATTCGAATTTTGCCAACTACCCTAGATTTTGCCAACTCGTCGTAATTTTACAGAAAACATCTCAATTTTTACATCTTCCCTGAATTTGCCAAGTCACTTCGAATTTTATCAACTCTCCTTAATTGCACAAGAAAGGTACAATTTTCGCAACTCCCCTGTATTTTACCAAGTGTTTTCGAATTTTGGCAACTTCCATAGATTTTGCCAAGAGTTCTCGATTTTTCCAACTCCTTAATTTCACAAACCAATCCCAATTTTCACAACTCACCTGCACTTTACCAAGTGGTTTATAATTTTGCCAACTCCCCTAGATTTTGCCAAGTTGCCTCGAATTTACCACCTCTGCTTAATTTCGCAAAAATAATCCCAATTTTTACATCTCTCCTGAATTTGCCAAGTCACTTCAAATGTTTCAAACTCCTAAAAATTTTGGCAAATTTTCTCGATTTTGTCAACTCTCCATATTTTCATAACAATCCCAATTTTCACAACTCTCCCGTATTTTACCGTGGATTCGAATTTTGGCAACTGCCCTAGATTTTGCCAACTTCCCACAATTTTAGAGAAAAAAATCCCAATTTTTACATCTCACCTGATTTTTGAAAAGTCACTCTGAATTTTGCCAATTCCCCCAAGATTTGCCAACTCTTCTAAATATTGCGAAGTTGCCTCGATTTTGCCAACACGCCATGTAATTTAACAGAAAAAAAATTCCAATTTTGCCAACTCCCCAAGATTTTGCCAACTCCCCAAGATTTTGCCAACCCGCCATAATTTTACAGAAAAAAAAAACCCAATTTTTACAGCTCACCTGATTTTTTGCAAAATCACTCAGAATTTTGCCAACTCCCCAAGATTTGCTAACTCTCCTAGATTTTGCCAACTCGCCATAATTTTACAGAAAAAAAATCCCGATTTTTACATTTCACCTGAATTTTGTCAACTCTTCACGATATTGCCAAGTCACTCAGCATTTTGCCAACTCCCCAAGATTTTGCCAACTCACCTGTATTTTACTAAGTGGCTTCGAATTTTTCCAACTGCTCTACATTTTGCCGTCTCGATTTTCACAACAGCGCTAGATTTGCCAAGTTGCTTTGATTTTGACAACTACCCTAGATTTGCCAAGTTGTTTAGATTTTGCTAAATCTTTTTTTTTTGTAAAATTAAGGGTAGTTAAAATTTTCACAACTTGCCTAGATTTTACGAAGTCGCTTCGAATTTTATCAACTCCGAGTTACTTTTGGGGGGAACCTCCCCCCATCCCCCCATGGCTACGCCCCTGTCTGAGGGACTCCTTCTTTTACTTCCAAGAAATTACTTTGATGTCAGCTAATCTTAACGGTGTGTTCTCTATTACAAAGATATGTTCTAAACCAATTTAGTGCATGATCTCCGATTCCATAATGAGATAATTTATTTAGGAATAAAGTAATATTAACCGTGTTAAATGCTTTTCTTATATCTACAAATATTGCTGCAGTTTTTTTACTGGCATCAATACTTTTGTAAATTTTTTGTGTTAATTGTAATATACACTGTTTAGTGCTTCTATGTTCTAAGAATCCAAATTATTTACTAAAAAAAACTGGATTATTTAAGAAACTTAAAATTCTATTCTTCATAATTTTTTCAATAACTTTATAAAGAGTGGATAAAACATAAATAGACCTATAGTTACTAATCAAATTCTTATCACCTGATTTATAAATAGGTGAAACAGTGGCAAATTTTAACTTATCATAAAATATTCCGTGTTAAGTAGAAATATTAATGATCCTTGTGAGACTTGGAAGATGGTACTTAGCAATGATCTTTAGCATATTAATTGTGATTCCATCAAAACTTGGGGCTTTATTATTTTCCAGGGTCTGAATAATTCTACCTATTTCAGTCTCATTTGAGCTTCCTAAATACATGGAATTTTCGAAGCAGATTAAATCCTTTTGAAAGCCAGAACAAATTGTTTTATCAGTATAAATGGTCCAGAGGTTGTTGCAATGAAATTTTCATTAATATCTTCAACTAATTCCATTATGTTCTCACTTTTTGGTATTTTGGGGCATTCTTTATAGATTTAAATGATTCTCCTGAGGATCCATCCCCTTTTAGAGCAGATGACAAAATCTTTTTTCCAATCTGCATTTCTCTATAAAAATTTTGGACTCTACCCATCCCTTGTTCAGTTTAACAAATTCGAAGCCGATATTTCAGATGTGGACACTATTGATGTAAGCACTTACAAGAAATATTAACTAGAAATGTGGCATTAAATTTGTCTTACACTCCTCCCACCCTGTTTCCTTTCGTATTCTTCTATAGCAAAGGTGATCCCTAAAGATGGGGGTTTTGGAGCTTACAAACTGAATATAACGAAAGCAATTTTCTACATTGTGAATTGTTCAGTTTCTTTGTTTGAATCCCGAATCTCACTTTGAAAAATGCCCTTATTCCTGGACAGCTGGAGACAGGGTTGGCTCAGTCGGTACCGTGCCAGACGCGTAAACTGCAGTTTCAAGGTTCTAGTCCCAGCTGGGTCAGTGTTGAGATTTCTCTCCGCAAAACTCCCCGCCCTGCCCATGGTCAGTAGGGGATACCGATGGGCTTGGAAAGGCCACCGTCCTTCGGATGGGACGTTAAGCCGTGTGCCCGTGCTGTTTTGGTGGGTCTCCTCCCCCAATCTTCTCTGAGCCTTCGGAGCCCTTGTGACTTGGCCGTTTAGCCCATGGTGGGCAAAAAAGGTGCCACTCAGAGGTAAAACAACCCAACAACATGGACAGCTATCAATGGTTTTGTAAAAACAGCCATGCCTCAGATGGGACATAAAGCCTTGGTGACATGTGTAGAACAATATCCTGTGAACGTTAAATATACCTTGTATAACTTTGAAATGAGGCTTCAATCCATCTCGTAACAGCTGTCCAGTTGGCCTTCTTTCCCCAGCATCTGAGCCATTCGGGCGGGGCGGGGCGGGGGTGGCTCAGTCGGTAGCGCGCCAGGCTCGTAATCTGTAGTTCCCAGGTTCGAGTCCCAGCTGGGTCAGCGTTGAGATTTATCTCCGCAAAAATTCCCCGCCCTGCCCACGGTCAGTAGGGGACACCGATGGGCTTGGAAAGGCCGCCGTCCGTCGGATGGGACGTTAAGCCGTGGCCCCGTGTGCGGGAGAGCCATACCCTGTGCACGTTAAAGAACACGCTGGATGGCCTTGACGGGAGGCTACCATCTGTCTCCCAACAGCTGTTCCAGTGGGTCCCCTCCCCCAACCTTCTCTGAGCCTTCGGGGTCCATGTGACCTGGCCATTTAGCCCATGGTGTGCAAAAAAGTGCCGCTCAGAGGTAAAACAACCCAACCCAACCCTGAGCCATTCGGGTTCTTGTGACATGGCCATTTAGCCCATTGTTTGCCAAAAAGTGCCGTTCAGAGGTAAAATAACCCAATCTCGAATAAATACTGATGGATGTTTGGTCTCGGTTAAGCCATGTGTTCTAGTTAAAAATTAGGTCATGAATAATAATTATAAGAGATAATTTATTACTCATCCTTTAATTTAATTATCATAGGAAAAGTCCTGTAGACAAGAAACACTTGAAATAATAAGTTGAAAAAAATTGGTTGTCTTGACTGGGATTTCGAACCTAGGTCTGAGTGACCAGAGTGTGAATGACAAATATTACTATCATCAAAAATGTGGCGGCTTGGCTGCCCAACTCCTGATAATAGATGGCGCTACTGGTGAATCAACACGAAAGACTTATGTCACTTAGATGAAGAAATGGTCAGTTCCTCCATGGTCTAGCGGTTAAGATGACCAGCATGCTTCTGAAAAATCTGGATTCGAATCCGAGTCAGAACAACCATTTTTTTTTTCAACTCATTATTACAAGTAATTAAAGGTTGAATTATTAAGAGAATATTCTTTTTATTCTTCTTATTTGTATCTATATAGAAGTATCTGTAATATATACGTGATAGAATCCTTACTTATATGAAGACAAGTAAGAATATTCTACATTGATTCATCTCTGAGATATCCCAAGTGTTTGTGGGGAACATAATTAAAGAGAGATGATGACAAATAAGTAACAAATAGTGCTGATTAAAAGGGGAGAAGTAATAGTAGGGAACTATGGATATCATGTGAGATTGAAATTGTGATTAAGTGCTTAAAATTTCCTGAACATTTTTAAGAAGTATCAGTACGGCAGCCGTCTACTATTGAGAAGCCAAATCTTATTTTACTGGTAGGGTGGGACAATTTGCCTTGGGCTTCATAAAGAGCCTGCATAAAGAGCGTTATTTTTATGGTTAATGAATGCACAGGTGTAACAAACCCATATTATATAATTTACAATCTGTGAATAGAATTATGTGATGAAATACGTTATGGAAAACGTTTTCAAACTGCTGCTAAACTGAAAATCATTTTCTCTTGTAGCATGTCTTGGGGAAAGCTGTTCAAAGGCCTGCGGTTCTGGATCAGAATTTGGCTCAGGAACTATACTCCATATCCAAGGAAGAGCTTCCAGAGTATACCACTGTTCTTGGTAGAACCATGTGCACCTACGATTTTTATGAAGGTAATTTAAAATTATATAGCTTGCATTTATTTTATAAATTTAGTACTCTACACTTCAGAACTATTTAACCGATGACCTGAAGAAGCAATTTAATAATCTGTGAATAATGTGGAAAATACAAAAGTTAAACAAGAAATGCATTTTGTTTTTGCAAAAGAAAAAAAGCAAATGAATATTCGAAAAATAGAAGACGCACTATGCAAATATACAGTAATTGCGTAGCTCGTGTTTAAAATCTTTGTCTCTGACCCATGTATGCCCCATGTTTTAATCTCTGACCATGTATGTTTTTTTTGCAATTTACTTCTTGCTATATGTTTTTGTCCTTATATCTGACACCTATGTTTTTATCTTTATCTGTGCTCTGTGTATGATTTATGTCTTTGTCCCAATATGATTTTGTTTTTACCACTGGCTCCTGTATGCTATTAGGTTTACTTCTGGCACATATGTGTTTTCGCCTTCACTTTTGGCTTAGTCTATTCTTCACATCAGAACCCTGTATGTTTTTATCTTTACACATGTTCCATGAATGTTTTATTACTTCCATCCCGGGATGGGGGGGGGGATTGCCCAGTTTGTAGCACACCAGGCTAATAATTTTATATTTCCAGGTCCCAGTCCCAAGTGTTTGTATTTAGTCCAACTGTGCCTACAACCTCGTAGGTGAGAAAAGAGTCAACCGCTTGCTTGGAAAGGCTGTTGTCCATTGAATGAGACATTGAGGTGTGGTCCCTTGCATAAGAGAGCTTGGTTGATTATTTGGGTTTTTATGACACAGTGGGAACTGAGACCATTATGCACCAAACAAAAGACAAAATAAATGATGAAAGACATGAAAATCCACAGGGGAAATTTAAAACAGCAACACAAAAGACAAAAACGTAAACATTGTAGAAAGTAAAACAATAAGGAACGAGTTAAGAGGTAACAAGTAAAACAATGTTATAAATGCAAAATAAAATCAATCCAGATGTAAAAGAGACCTTTGAAGATACAGATACCTCTTCAAATCATGAGTATGAGAATTGTTAAAGCATCAACCATGCAGTTTTGTAGACTCTCCATTTGATATTCATGATACACAACTGCAGAATATGAAAATTTTGGTTATCTGCTAGTTCTTTTAGGAATACCAGGGCATATAGGGGAGCTGAAATTATCTTGTTAAAAGTGCCTTGCAACTTACACTTGAAAAGTGTTGTGTTAAGGTTAAAAAATTTACCTTTAATACTGAAGCTCGGAAAGACCCAGTTATAGCTAAAGCTTACCATGATAGGTTACTTAGTCATTATGACACTCATGGTTTGCTTACTACTGAAGTTGAGGAAGAATGGGATCATTTTAAACAGGCATTTTTTTTGGAAACTAACAGTATTCTTTGAGGAAAAAAGGAGTAGAGGAGACAGAATTATTTGAGTGATAAGGCACTTGAGTTCATTTCAGAAAGAAGGAAATGCAGGAATGTCCTCAATAAACACCCTACTAGTCCTAATAGACAGCATTACAGAGAGCTTAATAAACGTGTAAAGGATCAGTTAGCTGCTGCTAAGAATCTTTTGCTTGATGGCTTGGTTGACAAAGCCGAGGAAGCAGTTAGACAGCACAACAGTAGAGAGCTGTACCAGATAGTTAATATTTTGTGTGGTAGAAAACGGACAGGTATACAAGGATTGGAGGATAAACAAGGTAAGGTTATAGAAGGTGAGGATTCTGTCATGGCTTGGTGGACTGAGCATTTCAGTGATGTTTTAAACAATGTGGTTAGTTCTACTCCCATTGTAATGATGATAGATGCATTGGTGGCTTTAATGTTGGCCTTATAACACATTCTGAAGTTATTTTGGCTGTTTCTAAACTTAAACTACATAACTCCCCAGGGGTAGATGAAATTACTACGGAAATGCTTAGAGCTGGGAATGCTTCGGTTACCACTTGGATGACTGAAATTCTGAATATCTTTTATGATAAAGGCATGGTTCCTCAGGATTTTACCAGAGCTATTGTTATCCCTATTTTCAAAAAAGGTGATCGCAGTTCTTGTGATAACTATAGGGGTATCAGCCTACTCTCTGTTCCAGGTAAAGTTCTTTTCATGATTGTGCTTAATAGAATTAAGAATCTGGTTGACAGGCAATTGCGTGATGAGCAATGTGGATTCAGAAATGGTAGGAAATGTGTAGATCAGATATTTTCACTTAGGCAGATTCTTGAGAAATGTTTAGAGTTTCAGAAACCTTTGGTTGCTAGCTTTGTTGATTTCAAAAAGGCTTTCGACTCTGTTGATCGTCATAATTTGTGGTTGATTGTGAGATCATATGGTATACCTGACAAGCTAGTTAACATAATGAAAGCTCTCTATAATAACACTGAGTCGTGTGTGAGAGTTGGTGAGGCTTGTAGCAATTGGTTTAGCATTACTTCTGGTGTTCGACAAGGGTGCATTTTGTCTCCTTTTTCTTTAGTTTGGTTATTGATTATGTGAAATTCACTGCAAGTTAAAGATTTTGGCCTTAAATGGTCTGGAGATACTAAAATTTCTGATTTAGATTATGCTGATGATTTAGCACTTTTGGCAAATGATGTTGATGAGATGAACTCTTTCAATCGAGCTGTTGATGAAACTGGTAGTAGAGTAGGTTTGGTTATAAAAGGAGAGAAAACTAAAGTGATGAAAATTGGTCAGGCAGGCTGTGATTCAGTTAATCTGAATGGTTGCAGTCTTGAGCAGGTGTCGCAGTTTAAATACCTTGGGAGATATGTAACAGATACTGGTGATGTGCGGCATGATATTAACAGACGAATAAGAATTGCTGCTGGGACTTTTAAGAATCTATGGAGAGTGTAGAGAAATAGGCATATACACCTAAAGACTAAAATTAGACTGTATAACAGTTTGGTTCTTTCTAGGGTCAGTTATGTTAGTGAAACGCGGACGCTGTGTAAACAAGATAACAGGAAACTAGATGCTTACGTAGTATCTTGGGTATTTGATGGTTTAACTTTGTAACTAATGGTGAGGTTAGGCAAAGGAGTCTGCAACTTCCTTTAAGCAGCATATTGTGCAGAGAGAGACTACGCTGGTTTGGCCATGTTGCCGGTATGGATAATTATAGATTGGCGAATAGGGTTATGAACATTGTGCCTAAAGGCCTCAGAAAGAGGAGGAGACCTAGGATGCGGTGGGCAGACAATGTCAAACAGGACCTTGTTAAAATTGGTGTGCAGTGGCCGGATGCAGCAGATGTAGCTCAGGACAGATACGCTTGGAGAATTAAACTGCACAGTCTGGTTGGTCCTCCGTAGCCCATGGCTGCTTGAGGATGATGATGCTGACTGAGACTCCCTGTCTCTGAGAAGCATGAGTTGGCTCAATCGAACATTGATTTTCTATGCGAAATGGACAGCATAGCACTCTACCTTTGCACATTAGATTCAATCATATCAAGCTCCCCTTCATTATAACCTTCTGAATATATCCCTGTTCATAATATATATATATGGATATTTATTTTGGCCCTGTATATTTCATTATTTGTTGACACAAATCCACAACATACTCTTAATCTGTTGTTCCCAGGGTTGAGTCCTAATTGGCTTTGCATTGAGCTTTATCTCTGCCGATTTATCCCTCCTCTGCTCTTGGTGAGGAAAAAGCAGGTTGAACCTACATAT
Organism: Ryuthela nishihirai; assembly: GCA_038380435.1. Lineage (NCBI taxonomy): Eukaryota > Metazoa > Arthropoda > Arachnida > Araneae > Heptathelidae > Ryuthela > Ryuthela nishihirai. The sequence continues at coordinate 7,424,826 of JAWZYU010000004.1, forward strand.
TTCTACATATTTCCTATATAAAGCAGAATACAGTTTAAAAAACATGCTGGATAGATTTTCTGAAAGACTTCGATGTCTCTTAACGCCATAGCTTCCCAGTAGGTCCCCTTCATCTAGCCAAACTGTGATTCTTTGGGAGCCTTTGTGGCCTGGGCATTTAGCCCACTGTGTGTAAAGTGCCACTCGGAGGTAACACAACCCAAACCTGTCCTTCATCATTGAAGAATGGACCATTGAAGTAATCCTTCAAATTGCTTTCTATGGTGCATAAACATGAGAGAGTCAAATAAAAGTTTACTGCTATTTTGGTGACGTATTGTTAACAAGGGTATTCGACTTCGGAGGCAGCTGCCATAGCCCAATCATGCCATCGTATGTCAAATGGTCTTTGCACAAACCTTCTTAGCTGTCCCATCTTTGAATGCTGACGTTATCATCTGTACCGACAATTTGATACGGGAGCGACAGCACTCATCTCAAATATCAACTGCTCAGTTGCAGCCACATCGTTTCCAGTAGCTTCAGATTTTGTTGGTTTTGGTGTAGTCCTGGTACACGTCATGTGAGGGTCACATGTGGAAATCCCAGATGTTCTGTTCACGGATATGGAGCACCCCATCTTTCTGACACTGACTGTCTGCCCACAATCGAACTCGTTCAGGTCGCCGTGTTTACCAATCATAACAATCGCAGGTACACTATACAGCGGGTAAGTATCCGACCTATTTATAGACCAAAAGAGGCTCCCGTTGTCTGCATTATTGTGGCAGAGTAGGGCAGGATTTTGCATGGGTGCCGTGTGTATAATATTTTTTTTTCAACGAAGAACATAAAGGAATTTTTAAGTCTCATAAAGTCTCTTTTCATAAAATTTTTGGGACCATTTCTTACAGCAGAGGCGTGGAGTGTGTGAATGATAAAAGTTAATGATAAAAACTGGTTCTAATTTGCTTAATTGCTATCATACTTCTGCTCAGTGATTTATTTACATTCCTCGGAGAGGGGATACACTTTTCCTGAATTTTCTACACATCTTTTTTAGTTTTGTGTTGGGTTGTTTTATCAATGAGCTTCACCTTTTTACACATACTAGTCTAAATGGCCAAGTGACAAGGACTCGGAGAAGATTGGATGAAAGGGACCCATGGAGAACAGCTGTTAGGAGACAGATGGTAGACTACTATTTAGGTCATTCAGTCTGTTCATTAGCAGGCATAAGGTATGATTCACCTGGTCATGGGTGCTACAAAAGTCACAGTTTTTGAATCTATAATAAGAAAAGATCTCCATGTTTAGAGTCGTGGTAGAATCTACAAAATTTCACAGAGTATTTCTGGTTGTCGTCCGAGTTGCAATGTCGAATTTCAAGTCGAAATTGCAAAAGGGGGGTCTTCCTACAAGCAAACATATTTACCACGCTATTCCTACTGGAACTTTTTTAACCCAACACAGGTTCAACAAAGGGGTAACCTGTGTTCTCCTCTGTTGTTTGGGACCGTTCGATTAAGTACATCGGGAAACACAAGGGTGCCAAAATTTGACGAAGCGGAAATAAAAATCTCGCTAGTTTGCGTAGAAACGAAACTATTCTTCGTGCTGAATCTTTGTTAAGGGGTTGGAACGCAGAGAGTGATACTCACGAAATTAACCTTTAGTGCAGTGAAAATCGGAATATACAGATTAAAAGTGAGATCTGGTCAGCGCCGGGTGTAGTTCAGCTAGTTTTTAATATATTCCACTTTAGGTAAAAAATAAAAAACATTTTTACCAATATTTAATTCCAAATTAATTTGTCCTATCCGATGAATGACAGCCTTTCCAACCTATCGGTGTTCCCTTTCTGGCCGAGGGCAGAGTGGACGCCCCTTTAATGGAGATAAATCTTAACGCTGGCACAGTTGGGACTCTAATCTGGGAACTGAACATTAGACTACGTCCTTCTGATCTACGTTTCTGGGCAAATCCTGCTTCCGATGGGGCGGGGGAGGGGGGGGGGGGCTCAGTCTGTAGCGTGCCAGGCTAGTAATCTGTAGTTCCCAGGTTCGAGTCCCAGCTGGGTCAGCGTTGAGATTTATCTCCGCAAAATTCCCCGCCCTGCCCACGGTCAGTAGGGGACACCGATGGGCTTGGAAAAGCCGTCGTCCGTCGGATGGGACGTTAAGCCGTGGCGCCGTGTGCGGGAGAGCCATACCCTGTGCACGTTAAAGAACACGCTGGATGGCCTTGACGGGAGGCTACCATCTGTCTCCCAACAGCTGTTCCAGTGGGTTCCCTCCCCCAACCTTCTCTGAGCCTTCGGGGTCCATGTGACCTGGCCATTTGGCCCATGGTGTGCAAAAAAGTGCCGCTCATGGGTAAAACAACCCAACACAACTGCTTCCGATGATGTCATAATATATTGTAATAAATAGGATTGTTGTAGAAACTAAAGAAAGAAAATTTTTCTTTTCTATCAGGTCAAGGTCGCTTAGATGGTGCATTTTGTGACTATACGGAGCAGGATAAGTTATCATATTTAAAAAACATCCACAAGGAAGGCATTGTCAACATTGAAATGGAATCTCTGGCGTTTGCTGCCATGTGCAACCATGCTGGAATCAAAGGTAAAGATTTAAGAAAATTTTCAAAGAAATTTGAAATATTTAACTGTATATCTATAGGGTGTTTCAAAACTCTGTTACATGAACAGCAGTTACATCAGTTTCATCGTCAGAGAGCCAGACATTGCAACCTCAGGATTACCCTCTTCGTGCGGAATTCGTGTGCTGTTTTTTACAGCAGACAGCGGTGCAGCCTGATTTTCTGTCTCATGTGCTCTTCTCAGATGAGGCCTCTTTCACACGTGAGGGTGTGTTTAATGTGCACAATTCTCACGTTTGAGCGTACGAAAATCCACACGACACAATGGTGCATGGTCATTCACCGTTAATGTTTGGGCGGGTATCGTCCATATAATTTTCATTGGGCCATACCTGCTGTCTCCCCGACTCAACGGCCAGATTTATCGGGTATTTCTTGAAGAAACGTTGCTGAGACTGCTGGAAGATGTTCCTGTGGCTATTCGTAGACGAATGTGGTTTCAACACAACGGGGCGCCAGCACTCTTCAGCAATGATGTGCGGGATTATTTGAATGCCACTTTTGGGCGTTCAGATAATCCTGCACATCATTGCTGAAGATGAGGTCAAAGATGGGATCAAATGTAGAGGGCGCTGTAGTGTTCCTCGCATTATTGAATGAAAATTTGTATACAGTATATGTATTTTTAAAAGAATAGAATTAGATGTCAGGATATTGATATTTTAATGATAATTTCTAATCTTTTTATATGTACATATTTATGGTATATGTCGATCTTGTTTTTGTGATATGATCTGTGCCGTCCCATGGCCGAGTGGTTAGCGCGCTTGGCTTCTGATCTAAGGGACCTGGGTTCGAGCCCCGGGTAAGGCATGGATATACGTGTCGATTTTCTACTGAGGTCCCGCCATCCTCACAGACCTTCTACTGCGGCGTATAAACTGACAGGCTCCTGTCAGACCTGTGGCAAGCAGCTGCTTGAGCAGCAAATATAAATTATTTATTTATATTTGTTGCCTGTAGCTGTTTCTGTTGGCTGGGAGCGTCAGTTGAACACCCTGCACCAACTGCAGGAGGAGCATTGAAATTGTGAGAACTAAGGAGATGACCTACTTGCCGTGATGATAGGAAGAGAAGCCGTTGTTATTGTGGGTGGCCTTAATGAGGAATCCTTCCCCATCTTCCCTTGTACACGGGCATGGCGTTGGCCACAGTGCGTCTCACCGGATGACTTTTATGGCACTGTTGGATGATGCGCGGACGCCGTTGCCACCGTGTGACCTTGTCGACTTTTGGGACATGAGCGGGGGAGTAAAGGAAGGAGCGAGGTGAATGAAGGAGACTCTCATCAGATGCCAGCGAGGGAAAAGTTGCGTTTCTCGGGAGCCTGAGATACTGTAGGTCTCAGGCTTGGGTTAGATGGATTGAATCCAAAAATATAGTCTGTGTGACTTGGAAGAATTAGAGATCTGTGTGACCATATATAACAGGTTTGTGTGACCATCTGAATTAAAAAGTCTGTGGGACTAAATCACAACCAGTCTGTGAGACTAAAAGAAAACGAATCATTAGCAACGATAGCAACCTCTTCAGACGTATCCCAGCAACAGGAAGGCAACACCGATAAAGAAGGATAGAATAAAGATGAATGTTAAGTTTGAAATAAGTGTCTTCTCTTTATCCACCGATCAAAGGCAGTATAATATTGGGCGAACTATCAACGGGAGCAGCACTCTGACACTGACACTGGATTAAATAATCCTCGAACCTTGGTAGAAATTTTAAATGTTGAACATCCCCTACCCTTACCACTGAAGGCCAGCGAAAGGATACATCAATCAAATCAATCAACAAGAAAGTAAGGGGACGTGACAGGCGCTACCGAAATTTCTGTCAGCGACCTCTAGCACTGAAGGGTTACATCAGCGGATTCATAGACGAAAAAGGTTTGTCTTGCTGTTCCCTATCACCCATTGAAATTTGTACACAGAGTTTTGAAATACCCTGTATAATAAAACACACTTAAATATATATAATTACTATAAATAATGTCAAGTTCAATGAATTTTTTTATGACCGTTTAATTTTTCAATGACCGTTTAATTTATTGCTCACATTTAACAAAGGATATGATTCCTAAAATAAGAAAACATTCTTTTAATTCAAATGATTTCTAACATTTCAGATCTAGAGTTAGTGTCGCGGTTGTCATGAACTGTATCATGTAACGTGATTCACTGGTTAATGTTCTTTACACTCTAATTTTCGAGTTTTTCTTACTATAGCAATGAAAAGGAGATAGAGGCGGAGGTGGCTCAGTCGGAAGCGCGCCAGGCTCGTAATCTGTAGTTCCCAGGTTCGAGTCCCAGCTGGGTCAGCGTTGAGATTTATCTCCGCAAAATTCCCCGCCCTGCCCACGGTCAGTAGGGGACACCGACGGGCTTGGAAAGGCCACCGTCCGTCGGATGGGACGTTAAGCCGTGGCCCCGTGTGCGGGAGAGCCATACCCCGTGCACGTTAAAGAACACGCTGGATGGCCTTGACGGGAGGCTACCATCTGTCTCCCAACAGCTGTTCCAGTGGGTCCCCTCCCCCAACCTTCTCTGAGCTTTCGGGGTCCATGTGACCTGGCCATTTAGTCCATGGTGTGCAAAAAAGTGCCGCTCAGAGGTAAAACAACCCAACCGAAAAGGAGATATGCATAGGGAGTACAGAGAATAAAGTGTTTTTCATATCTTTAACGGTTATCAAAGCGTGAGATCAAAATTAATTTTTTTATTAATACGACGCATTTAAAACTTAGTTTAATTTTTAAGAAGGAGAAAACATCACTTAAAAATTAAATTTTCAGTTGAAAGAATGTTTAGTATATTTAAATGTTCTTTCTCACCTTCTTAGGGGCAGTAGTTTGTGTGTCGTTGCTTGACCGTCTACAAGGAGATCAAGTTGGCACTCCCAAGGAAACTCTTGAGCTGTGGCAGCAGAGACCACAGGAACTGGTCGCCAAATTCATCGCAAAACGAAGAAAATAGGACTGAATGCTGTGATTGCCGTTTGCTTCAATCCAAGCTTCAGTTTAGTGATAAGTAGATATGGCATCATTGCCCAGTGGATGGACATTCCAGAAAATTCATTTACTGTATACTAGGGCTGCGATCAGGTACCAAGTTATTAGGACACATACTGAAATTATGGGAACTCTGTTTTATCTGGTGAAAGATTCGGCCATTTTCCTTTTATTCTTATATCTACATATCATCTCTTTGGTAGCATTATGAAACAGGTTCAGATCTGCTATATGGCTGAATTTATAAGATTATCTGTGCTCATCCTTTTTTAGAAGGATACATTCAAATGAAGGGAAGAAGCATTGCTTCTCTTCGAAGGATTTAAACTTCTTGGATACTTGCAAAAACGCTGTGAAACATTTAAAACACACTGACAATGGATGATCCCATCTATGCGTAAATTAGCATTTGCTATCCTCCGTAGTTGTTAACTATTTGAAGAGAGGATAGAGGTAAGTGTGGGGATTTTGTGACAGGCTGAGTTCCTCGATAGAACTTAGTATCTTTCCAGGGGAATGGGCATTTCTGGAAAGTATCAATAACATTTAAAATATTTTCACTACAGAGCCGTCTACTACTGAAAATAATGTAAAATATGCATTTTTGTTACCTCTTTAGAAATCTAGCTGTCGCATTACTAGGCCCCTCTATTCACCCCTTTCTGGATTTTAACAAACGTAAATGGTACTTTTATTTAGCAACTTTTATTCAGCTTTGTAAAATGAATAACACTTATAGGCACAATATTCTACATTAAAGAGGCAAAAAAAGTGTAATATATTTTTTATTTTAAAAGTCTAGAGTTGTAGATTGTTATATTCAACACTTTTTCCTAATATCGAAAAATGTGTAAGAGAATTCATTGAATACAATTGTACTTTAGAGGAGCTGTTTTCTTTTCCCAATTTATTCGGTTTTTTAAAAGGTTAACCGAATGGTTAGCGTTCTTGGCTGCTGATCAAAGGGACTTTGTTTCGGGCCACAGATGTTTCTTATGTTGTTTTTCTGATGAGGCCTCGTCTTCCTCATGGATCTTCTCTATGACGTATTTTCTATACTAACAGATTCTTGTCAAACCTGTATGGCAAGCAGCTGCTTGAAGAACAATTTTTTATGCATTTTAAGCATTTAACCATCAGCAAATGAAACTGAATTATTTTGTCTTTTTATTTATTTTCCTATTACTTTTCATTTATAATTTATCATTTGGTTTGTCAGTTTCGGATTCGTCAAAATAGTTCTTTCACTCAGTGAAAGCACAGTTCAGTGGAGAACAGTTCTAATATTTATTTTATCTCCCACTATAGTGTTCCATTTAAAACATTCTGGAAAAATATGTGTAATTACTGTAGTTTTCGCATTCTTTCCAACCATTAGCATTCTTAATCTCAAAAAAGATTAATGGACGGCCAATGGTATTTCTCCTCCACCCCCCCCCCCCCAACATGGGAGCCGATGCAACGAGTTATATGTCAAATGAAATATAACTTAGTGATGGTCGTGCACGGGTCATTGCGGGTTATGTATGAAAAGAAAACTTGCAACTTAGGGAGTGACAAGGAGTTTTAAAAATAGTTTTATAATTTCTCCTCCAAAGAAAGAGTTTTTTTAATGATGTCTTTCTGAAGCTGTCAATGAAAGCAGAAAATAAATAAATTAGAAATTTACATTTTCTTATATGGGACTAAAAAGTAAAAAAGTATTGCTCGCGATGAAATCATTTGATCAATTCCTAATAACTTCAAAGGAAAAGGAATTCATATTATCCATGGAAAAAATATTCTTAACACCCTCCTTTGAAGTTGATATGAAGTGACTTCATCATTGGCAACGTGCTTTTATTTTTCAGTTTTTAAAGATCATTTATGAAGTTTTTAAATATAATTTTATTACAGAATTAGAACAAGGACAGGAAATATTTTAGGCTATGAAATAGTGTATATAATGATTAGAAACATACCAATATTTATGTATGGATCTGTTCCTAAGTTGAATATCACTCATAAAATGTACCGGGTATCCCAGTCCTACATTACAGTTTATAAGTATATTCCTTTAACAATTGTATGAAATTTTCTTTTTATGTTGATAGGCAAGAAATGTTGGCAGTTGATGTTTTTCACTGCTTCGATGTCCACGTGCTTATTTTTGTAACACTGTTTAAGGAACCAAATGTAAAACTATTCACTGAATATTTGCATAATCATATTTATATATTTATTTTCATTATATTGATAGACAGACAAGAAAGCTATTTAAGGATGAGAAACTTTAATGTATTACTGCAGGGCTGCAAAAAAAAAAAACCTTCCTTATGAAGATCAGTAAAAGAAATTGAAGACTGTCATAAGTTGTGCACGAGTTTTATAGGTGTTTAATTGCGATCCTGTTGTAATCCAGGGAATGTTAATTTTGAACAATACATTTTGCATACCGATAATTTTATTGATTTGATACTTTTGGAAATAGTAGTTAATTGCACAAATTTTCTATGAAATATATGTCAAATGTCAATGTAAAAAGCAGTAGTATGAGTATTATTATTACATTTTTGCCTGCTCAATGCGCTATACATTCTACAAATATTTCAAAATTGAGCGGCATCATTTTGATGAAGACGTCCTTTAAGATTTTAGTTATTATTTTAAGTAAATTCACACTTAAATTTAGCTAGTTGAAATTCTATTGCAGCCCTATAAATTAACCCTGAAAAATGCTGTGCATTTCTGCATTGTTGTATATACCGTTGCTTGATATTTGTTGTACAAGAGTTTTTAAAAAACGTTGTGTCAAGCTAATGTTAATAAAGAAAACATTCAACTTATTATGAAGAAAGCTAGAAAATCTCTTCGATAACTGTGAAGAGATAAATGCTCAAGGAAATTTAAAATTTGAGTCTTGAAGTCAGAGCAATGAATAACCTGTAAAAATGAACAAATCTTTTTCATTAACATCCTGGTAAAAAGTAGAGCACTTACTAAATGCTAGTTAAACAAATTAGCCTCAGAACAAATAGCCCATTAAACTACTTGCTTTTTCAGGCTTAAGATCCATCCCCTAAACTGAGGTCACAATCATTTCTACATTTGTTCTTCTACAGTTCCTGCACTTTTTAGGGGTGGGAGTGGCTTAGTCGGTAGCGCGCCAGGCTTGTAATTTGTAGTTCCCAGGTTCGAGTCCCAGCTGGGTCAGCGTTGAAATTTATCTCCGCAAAATTCCCCGCCCTGCCCACAGTAAGCAGTGGACACCGATGGGCTTGAAAAGCCGCTGTCCGTCGGATGGGACGTTAAGACGTGGCTCCGTGTATGGAGAGCCACACCCTGTGCACGTTAAAGAACCTGTTGGATGACCTTGGCAGGAGACTACCATCTGTCTCTCAACAGCTGTTCCAGTGAGTCCCCTCCCCCAACCTTCTACTGAGCCTGGGGTGGCTCAGTCGGTAGCGCGCCAGGCTCGTAATCTGTACTTCCCAGGTTCGAGTCCCAGCTGGGTCAGCGTTGAGATTTATCTCCGCAAAATTCCCCCGCCCTGCCCACGGTCAGTAGGGGACGCCGATGGGCTTGGAAAGGCCGCCGTCCGTCGGATGGGACGTTAAGCCGTGGCCCCGTATGCGGGAGAGCCATACCCTGTGCACGTTAAAGAACACGCTGGATGGCCTTGACGGGAGGCTATCATCTGTCTCCCAACAGCTGTTCCAGTGGGTTCCCTCCCCCAACTTTCTCTGAGCCTTCGGGGTCCATGTGACCTGGCCATTTAGCCCATGGTGTGCAAAATAGTGCCGCTCAGAGGTAAAACAACCCAACAACCCAACTCTACTGAGCATTCGGGGTCCATGTGACCAGGCTATTTAGCCCATGGTGTGCAAAAAAGTGCTGCTCAGAGGAAAACAACCCAACCCAAATCCTGCACTTTTTTTTCTTCGTTTCACCAGGAGTATGGTTATCACTTCTAACGTTTATTGCAAGCTTCTCTCGCGATTTTAAAAGAAAGTTTGACCATTTGCTACGTTTCAATTTTCTCTTAAACCTAAAACCGAACCCGACCTCACAGAAATCTCTCCAGTTCAAGTATCTTACTCCTGGCAGATCGTTTTTTCGCTCTACGTTAACGGACGGCAAGGACCTCCAATCCGGGAAATGAGTCACCATTGGACATTTGGTAAAGATTAGCCAATGATAGGAAATTAGCAATTTGAAAATATTTTAAGAAACAAATTACTGATATTTCGTGCGTTTTTATCACTTTCGACATCAATTTTCAATTTTGAAATTAGTAGTATCGAAAAGGTTTTATTTAATAATAAGTATATAAATTAGCAGTATTGAAATATTATTCACCCCCCTCCCCCAGATGTTACATATATTATATATAGACCCTCGCTCAACGTTGCACTGTATCGGCCGGATCTAGGGGGAAGGGGATCATGCCCCCCACTCCATTTCAGAATGCTAGTAATGGTAATAGTGGTAAAAATTATTAATCTTGTTTACATTTCGTGTAATTTCGAAAAAAAAAATTAAAGACCTGTAAAATGGAGGAGAATTGTTATACTGTATTGAAAATCCAGTCTCTTGCCCCACCTTTATATTTTTTCAGCTCAATCCTTCCAAAAATTCCAAATTATAAAAAATTCTTGCCCCTCCCCCCCCATCTCGAAATTTTTCCAGATCCGGACCTTCCATGCATAGTGTATATTAGTTATTGAATTGTTAACTTCAAACGGTTAAAATTATCCATTACAACAAAAGGTTCCTGCTAGAGGTAAGAGAGGAATTAGTTACTGATTCCTCCCCAAACACGAAACTGACATCCTTTACTAAGTATTTTTAGAATGTTTTAAGTCTAGTAATGTCAAGTGTTTGTGCTGCCTCCTGAAGTTTCTCTGCTATGTTGAGCATTTATGAACTAAGTGATTGAATTTATGATAATCTATTTACTTGTTGCATTTGTTGTTGAAATTAAGCTTATTGTGAATGTGTTTGACACTCTAGAAATATATATTGAGCATAAAGACTCAGGGTTTTGTGTATTCTTCATGACGCACTTAAAAGAAGGTATTGCAATGAAAGCGCAGTTTGATAGCGACGTTTCTTCTGAAATGCTGTTGTATTAAAATTCTGATGATTTATTACTATAAAAAGTCATGACATATAACTCAAGCTTGTAATATTTTATTCTCTCTCTGACATTGATTCATCCAACTCTCCGAAATTTACTCAGGAAGGTTACAAATTTATCAGTAACTTTTCTGAGTTAATTCTTATCTGATATTAATCCTGAATTTATTTAATGCTTTGTGATAATTTTGAAAGACATTTCGTGAAATTAAATTTTTTTTAAATGCAATTCATTACGTAATGAAAACAAAAATACTTTTCCAAAATAATAGCTAAGGGTCTTATTAGGAGCATTAAATGGTAATATTTGTTGCATAATTCAAATATAATACAGAATTGTAGCTATTTCCTTTTTTCAAAGGTTATTTAATTAACACCTCTGTGGCAGGAGAAATCAATTTCGTCATTATCAAATTAGCAGCAGAAATGCATCGTAGTTCAGCACATAAAAAATATGAAGTTATTGAAATATGTGTATGATATTTTATCAATTTAGCTTATGACTGATTATCTCAGAACCTGTATATTTTCAGAAGTTTAAAGCACGTTTTGTTTCAAAGATGATAATACCAATCTCAGGGGCGGGGGTGGCTCAGTCGGTAGCACGCCAGGCTCGTAATCTGTAGTTCCCAGGTTCGAGTCCCAGCTAGGTCAGCTTTGAGATTTATCTCCGCAAAATTCCCCGCCCTGCCCACGGTCAGTAGGGGACACCGATGGGCTTGGAAATGCCGCCGTCCGTCGGATGGGACGTTAAGCCGTGGCCCCGTGTGCGGGAGAGCCATACCCTGTGCACGTTAAAGAACACGCTGGATGGCCTTGACGGGAGGCTACCATCTGTCTCCCAACAGCTGTTCCAGTGGGTCCCCTCCCCCAACCTTCTCTGAGCCTTCGGGGTCCATGTGACCTGGCCATTTAGCCCATGGTGTGCAAAAAAAGTGCCGCTCAGAGGAAAAACAACCCAACCCAAAGCCAATCTCAGTTGTTATAGATATGTTAATGAAACATAATCAAGAATAGTTTGCAAAGATGTGTATCTTAAAGAATTATATTGCGTAGTTAATTCGGTTGAGTTTTTGACAAGCCCAATCGTAATAAAACCTCTAAAATAATTCAATATTTCTATAAGAAACAAATACTTAGAATATTTGTAGTGATCATGATTTCTGTTGTTCGAAAATTTTCATTCTTAGTCATTCGAAGTAATTTTAATTGTAAAGATAATCTAAAACTTGTTTTTCTTTTCAGAATTCATAACTCTGTTTATGTACCATAAAAGTAGTTTTAAAAATGGAAATCTCTCTTTCCAAGCTTTGTTTTGGTAACTTTTCTACATTTCTACCACTCTTGATTTCGGAGGCATTTATCCGTTAAATTTTAAACTGTAATTCTAGAACGACGAGTTAAATTTTTCTACGTGTGTAAGAATATATAATTTATTACCTCGTTCATAGTAAATTGCTTTTTCAAGCACTGAAGTTGGATGGTCAAATGTCGAACATTATTTACCGTTGTATTCTGACAAGTACTAAGCTTAATAGCTTAATTACTTTTATTTTCTTAAAAGTACATTTTTCAAACTGCTTTTTATCAAAAGTATTTTTCTATTTTTAAGATTATTGTTATTTCTTGAATGATTCCAAATAATTATAAAATCTAATACGCTATTAATTTCGTTTCGATAATTTTATACTATTTTGCTTAGTTATGATGAACATTTTCGTGTTTTGTACGAACACTTATTGAAGTATTTTGTAAATTCTGTATTTTCAGTATAAGTATTATAATTATAATGTTGTTAAGAATCATAAGAATAAAGGAAAAGAACTGGTTTCGTTAATCTGTTCTTGTTATTTTTTGAGTTGTTGAGTTCGATGAGTGATCACATTCTGGTGAGAGAGGGGGACAGTGCTGCCGATTTGGTGGTATGACCAAAAATTTCAGTGGAGATGAAGAGGGGATGATACATCACAAACAAGAGCCTCGGTTTTACAGAACTATCTCTGATAACAGTGGAGTAGCAAAGGCAATATCTAACTAGCGGTACTTACCTATTAGAAATTTGAAGTTTTCCTTGAAAAAGCTTCAAAAGTTTCCCAGGTTCGAGACCCAGCTGGGTCAGCGTTGAGACTTATCTCTACAAAACTCCCCGCCCTGTCCACAGTAGCGGATATCGATGGGCTTGGAAAGGCCGTCGGATGGAACGTTAAGCCGTGGCCCGTGTGCGGGAGAGCCATACCCTGTGCAGGAGAGTTATACCCTGTGCAGATTAAAGAACACACTGGATGGCCTTGACGGGAGGCTACCATCTGTCTCCCAACAGCTCTTCCAGTGGGTCCCCTCTCCCTTCTTCTCTGAATCTTCTCTGAGCCTTCGGGGTCGATGTGACTCTGGCCATTTAGCCCATGGTGTGCAAAAAATAATATTTTTATGAACTCCTGAATTATATGGTGCAAAAAAGTGCCGCTCAGAGGTAAAAACAGTCCAAATACTTGAGAAAATTTTATTCTTAAGAAATCATTAGCTCATCAATTTAAATGAATATAAAGAGTACTAAAATTTTTAACTTCATCTCTCATCTTTCAAAAATCTTCGTTACATTACTATCTCATAAAATATAGCGGAATGTTAATTATACAAAAGTTCGTCGAAAGAGTTACGTCTTTTTTTTAAAAAAAAAGCTTATTTTTATAACCATATAATTCAGGAGTTCATAAAAATATTATTTCTATCCAGGTCCGAATTTAAAAATAAAGAGGTATATAATAATGAACCATAACGTCGTTACAGTATAAACGTTTTTCCTACTCCGTTAGCCACCGTTGTTGGCGGTTGATTTTGAATTGTGCTGTGTGTCTAATTTGATAGTAAAGTAATTAAAGTCAGTTTTTATCTTTAATTTTACTTTAAAGTGATTATATCTTCAATTTCTATAGTGTATTAAGCATTTTTGAAGTAAGCAAAGTATAATAAGCTATTTTGCACGGAATGAAAATCTTGTAAAATGACCAACAAAACGAGGAAAAAGAAATCTTCACCGACTAATATGAAAATAAGAGTTAAAAAGCCCAAAATGTATCAGCATACAAATAAACGTGATAAAGAACCCAAAGAAATTTCCATTTTAGAGGAGGACTTGATGGTTCCGACTGACTCTGTGGTGTCACCAACAAAGTCAATAGAAGACAACTCACAACCAAAGAACATTTCTACTACTGATCAAGAAAAACCAGAAAAGGAAAACTTACAGGTAAATTCTGACAAAAATAAAATACCTGTAAATGAAAGCCATATCAGTAATGATAAAAACATTATAATAAATAAAAAAATAAATACCCCCTCAAGCAGCTGCTTGCCACAGAGGTCTGACAGGAGCCTGTCACAGTTTATATGCCACAGTAGGAGATCTGAGAGGATGGCAGGACCTCAGCAGAAAAACGACACACACATCCATGCCTAATCCGGGGCTCGAACCCAGGTCCCTTAGATCAGTAGCCAAGCGTGCTAACCACTCGGCCACGGGACGGCTAGAAACATTATAGAAGAAAAATAATAACCTCAGTAATATCACAGTAAATAACTAAATAAATAACATTTCTGAAACTGAAAAAGATAATAAATATACACTTGTGACTTCCCTCGATACAGAAAACTTGAAGTTCAATGATAATAAAGACTTAGCATTAGTGATTACAGGAATTAAAGATGACATAAGTTCTCTTGATATTCGAAAAGTAACTTCATTTTTTTATGGTTTATTGGGAGAGCATATCACTGGAAAATTTATCTCGTTTGGACGTCTGCTTTTATTTCCTAAAAACTCAACAAAGTTGTTTGGGTTGTTTTACCTCTGAGCGGCACTTTTTTGCACACCATGGGCTAAATGGCCAGGTCACATGGACCCCGAAGGCTCAGAGAAGGTTGGGGGAGGGGACCCACTGGAACAGCTGTTTGGAGACAGATGGTAGCCTCCCGTCAAGGCCATCCAGCGTGTTCTTTAAAGTGCACAGGGTATAGCTCTCCCACACACGAGGCCACGCTTAACGTCCCATCCGACGGACGGCGGCCTTTCCAAGCCCATCGGTGTCCCCTACTGACCGTGGGCAGGGCGGGAAGTTTTGCGGAGATAAATTTCAACGCTGACCCAGCTGGCACTCGAACCTGGGAACTACAGATTACGAGCCTGGCTCGCTACCGACTGAGCCACCCCCGCCCCACTCAGCAAAGTAAAATTCTTGAACTCAATGGCTTATTATCTATGCCAACAATAACTCAAGTTCCCAAATTCATAAAATCTTCGTTAGGAACAATCATTGGTGTACCTGTTAACATAAATGATGAGTTACTTAATACCTTCTGATGGAATAAAATATCAAGTCTTCGCCGAATGATTCATTTTGACAAACAAGCTATTTCTAGAAAAGATTCTAACGGCGCAAGAACACATAAAGTAGTTCTTGAATTTGAGGGCGAGAACTTGCCTCTTAATGTGTATATCAACTTTAACAGACATTATGTCAAAAGTTACACTCTACCCCCAAATCTGTCTACGCTGTTATAATTTCGGACATGCAGTTTCAACTTGTAAAGGACGACAAACTTGTAAACGCTGTTGTGGTAAACACCACCACAGACAGTGTATTTCCAAGACTCTTAGATGCCCAAACTGCTCAGGATCGCATCCAGCGACCTGGGCTGGTTGTATCATTCGGATAATAGCCTGTAAAGCAAGAGAAATTCAGTTAGCTGAAGGAATTAACTGGAAAGAAGCTTTTATTAAAGCAAAAACTAACATAAACCTTCTTAAAGATTTTAGAAATACTGAAACTTTTGTCCCCAATGACGATCAAACTGTTGTTGTTGTTGAACAAATCACCAATTGAATATTCTTGCTACCAGGAATCCACCTGGTAGCAAATTCATTCAGAAAACATTTAATGACCTGATTTTCTGGCCCTTTAACAAAAATCCAAACCCTATGCAAAATACATTCCAAAAATTAATCAATAATGTAATAAAATACTGTGAAACATGAAACCTTACAATATCAATAGAAAAAACTATTTTAACCCATTTTCATAAAAATAAAAAATTACCAAATAATTTTGAAATAAAAATTAAAAATAAAAACATTAAAATAGATGATAACTTTAAATTTTTAGGAATACATTTTGACTCAAAACCATCATGGTCTAAATACATTGAAATAGCAAAAAACAAAGCAAATAAACTTTTTAATTTTCTTAGATATTTAGGCAGTTCCAAATGGGGATGTGCAAATAAATACCTATTACTGATATATAATTCAATCATATTCCCAAAATTTTTATATGGTATTGAATTAATTAATAACATATCAAAAACTAAACTAAAAACATTGGAAAATATACAATTAAAAATATTAAAATTCTGTATTGGACTTCATCAGTATACAAATGGCTTAAATATATATGCAGAAACAGCTATCCCACCTGTAAATATAAAAAAAAATTTATTAGAGAACCTGATATACAGAATATCATCAAAAAACCACACACATCCAATCATAGATAAAATTTTAAACAATTCTAATGACATTACTACTCTTAACTTAACATGTAAGAATGACTTAAAGGAATTAATTATCAAAAAGACAAGTGGAGATTATAACATACAAATACCAAGCTGGACAATCCACATTCCCAATCTTATCGATCAAACTGAGGAAGAATCTGCAGATTACACTAGGATTCAAACTCATGCTTATGAGGACCACAGAGAGAGCTTCGTCGATAAATTCCAAACGGACCTGACAGAGATCTACTTCAAATGACTTTCCGCTAAAGGACATTTCTGAAACTCAACAAAAGAAAGGCATAGACTATGCTTGTATGGTTAAAAAAATATTTCAGGAGCAAAGAATTCAAATAAAAACATTTCAAATAAATCTGTTAATGCAAAAGCTTCAACTTCAAGTCGAACCGATACTATTGTTAATTCGACAATGAATATGGATTCTAAAGGCCAAATTATCGGACTACTAATCAAACTTTTGGACTACTTACTTCCTAGTGGACCGGAATTAAACTTAATTAAAGACATTCTACTATCATTTCTACATTGCAGTCCATGGACAATAGAGTGATAATTCTACATTGGAACTGTAGAAGTATATTAAATAAGAAACATTATCTCAATCACCTAATCAAATAAAAAAATATTCAAATTATGTGTCTACAGGAATCTCAAACAAACAAGGTACCAAAATTTAGTAATTTCATGGCATATAAACAAAAAAAATAGTGAAAATACCAGGGGAATATTAACTTATATACATAAAAACCTACCTCAAAACAGAATAAATATAGATATAGTACATAATAAATTTGAAGTCATTATTATACAAACTAAAATAAATAATATAACTACTTATATCATAAATATCTACAATGCTGGAGTATGCATAAAATATAGTCAATATTTAAAATTAATTGAAAACTTATATGATGAAATAATAATATGTGGTGATTTAAACACACATAATAGAATGTGGTTCTCATATAGAAATGAACACAAAAGCACCCACTTGGTAAAATTCATTGAAAATAATAATTTAATAATTTTAAATAATAAACACATAACACATATTAATAAAAATAACTTCAACTCTGTAATTGATTTATCCATTTGCTCTAATAAAATCTTAAAATAATTACAATGGCATATATTAGAAGACAGTTATGATAGTGATCATTTACCTATCTTTATTTATTTTAAAAATTATAAAAGCACAAAACCTAATATAAAAATAATAAATTGGAAGAACTTCAAACAAGACATTCAAAATAAGGAATTAATAAATGATAAATGTGGCTATATTGAATTAACAGAATTTTTAAATAACAAAAAAAATAAAAATACTATCACTGTCACTAAAAAAATACCCCAAAATAATATACACACAATATTTGTCAATAAATTAATAGCCATTCATAGAAGGGCAGAAAGGAGAATGAACAAGAAAAAAACATTTAAAGATGCCCAAAACTTTAACAGACTAAATAAAGCTATCTCAAAAAAAAAATAAAAAATTTAGAGAAACTTAATTGGAGAAAATTCACCGAATACTTAACACCTCATACAACCACATCAAACCTCTGGAAAATTTATAAAAAATTATATACTAATACTACCCTAAACAATCCAGTTCAAACATATGCAATTAAGAATAATAAAACATTAAAAGAAACAACAGAAAACTTAGCACAATTTTACATTAATTCACACTTCAAATATGACAATAAAATAGATAAAATTTTTAAAAATTCAAATATCTTTCACAAATTTTTTCACTGTAACTCAACTAATTATTTAAACCTTCCCTTTACATTTCATGAATTGAAAACTGCTATAAAAACTCTCAAACAAAATACCACACCAGGCCCTGACGAAATTACTAATAAACTGCTTAAGAATTTAACACATAAATGGTTAATTAAACTTTTAGAAATCTTCAATACATTTTGGTCTCAAAAATGCTACCCTGAATCATGGCTAGACAATTTTATGATATTCATAAAAAAAGAACATAAACCTGCTGATGATCTAAAATCGTATCGACCCATTTGTCTTAGCTCAAACATGCTCAAACTGTTTGAAAAAGTTAGTCTTTAATAGACTTACTGGCATTTTGAAAATCATAACTTGTTTGATTTTAACTTCTTTGGTTTTAGACCAGGACGCTCCACAAAGGATCTATTATTGAATCTTATCTCAGACGCCAAATTTTCAATTAAAAATGTTTTTTTCCTTGTTGCAGTTGTAATAGATTTAGAAAAGGCTTTTAATACAATCTCACACCAAGGATTATTAGCTAAAATTAGAAAATTTAAAATTTATAGCAATATGTATCACTTTTCCTCTCATATAATACAAAATAAAAACTTTAGAGTTAAAATTGCAAATAACTTCTCAAATAAATATGAACTTAAAAATGGAATAATTCAAGGAGACATACTTTCTTCAATATTCTTTAATATATATCTAAATGACATCTCAGAAATTTTTTCCTCAGATATTTCATATAGTACATATGCAGATGACCTTATCTTCTGAACCATTCACACAGATCTTAATATAATAAACACAAAAATACAAAATACTCTTAATAAACTAGTAAATTATTGTAAAAAATGGAATTTAAAAATATCATCAGAAAAATCAAAAATCACATATTTTCACAAAAGACAGATAATCACAAATGAAATAAAAATAACTTTAAATAACGCAGAATTAAAAATTACAGATAATATAAAATTTCTTGGACTTCATCTGGACTCGAAATTATTATGGAATCATTTTCTTAAAAATGCAAAAGAAAAAGCTACTAAATTATTAAATTTTTTAAGATTTCTTGGAAGCTCTAAATGGGGCTGCTCCACAAAAAACCCTTTATTAATATTTAATTCTATAATCCTACCTAAATGTGTATATGGAATTGAGCTCATAAATAACATTTCGCAAACAAAAATAAAAAAACTAGAAACAATTCAAACAAAAATTTTAAAATTTTACCTTGGACTTTTGCAATCAACAAACAACTTAAATATATACGCTGAAACTTCATTTCCCACAATTGAAATAAAAAAAATATTTAGTATCGAATTTAATATTTCGAATAATCACTAAAAATCAACAACACCCTGTAATAAATAAATTTAATAATAACTTTCAAGATACAACTTTGAAGGTTTTTCAGAAAAAGAAAAGATATTGGAACTAATAAATAATAAACTTAGCGGAGATTATCTTCCAAACTTTCCCTGCTGGATTTCAACTTTTCCCATTATTTCTGATAAAATACCAGGAATTGAATCAAAAAATCAATATGATAAATCAATTATAAAATCATTAACTGACACATTTATCAGTGATAACTATAAAAATTATATACATGTATTCACAGATAGATCTCTTAACTCTGACTCCACTATCACATCTGGAGCCTTCTATTGCCCAAATGATACTATGAACACCAATTTAAATTTAATATAACTAAATCAGTAATTATAGCTGAGATGTTTGCTATTATTATAGCAATCAACTGGGCCTTAAAATATAAAAATAAAAAAATTGTCATATTTACAGACTGTAAATCATCACTAGACATTTTTCAACATAACCCTTTCAAAAATGATTTTTAAATGTTTATTAATGATATATTTACTTTAACTTACAAACACATAGATCAGAATACCATTATAACTTTACAATGGATACCTTGACATGTTAATATAACATATAATGAACATGTAGACACTGTAGCAAAAAGGCAAAAGATCTAAACCACACTATAAATTCTCCTTATCATTTTGTTATACATAAAAAAATAAACAAAATAAAATTATTGGCAGAATTACAGAATTGGTACATGACAAAAGCTAGGAACACACATGGATTTCAAATCTGTAATAACATTGGTAAATTTAATAATTTTGGATTAAAGAAAAAAGAAATCTCTATGATTTTAAGAATAAAGTGTAATCTAGCTCTTACAAATTCCACACTATTTAAATTTAGAAAAATAAACTCACCAAATTGTTTTTTCTGCAATAACATACAAACACTAGAGCATATAATATTCAGTTGTAACAAATATGAAGAGGAGAGAAAAATTTATTTTAATAAATTGCAAAAATATAATGTAAACACATTTAATTTTAAAAACATATTAGAACCACATCAAAAAATTAAAACTAACTTTTTATAAATTATTAATTAATTATCTTAAAAACATCAATCTCTTAGATAAATTATGAAAAAAGATAAATGAATAATATTTAAAAAAAATAAAAAAAATGAATGAATATATAATGAATAATAATTAAAAAAAAACATATATATATACGTAAGGATCCACAATAATTATGCCTGAATGAGTTTGCATTGTTTTAACTCTGTAGGAATATTCAAAGTTTGATGTGTATTGATGATGATGATGCTTTTAGTGGTCTTTAAGAAATTTATTGAAAAATACGGGTAATATACTGCATATATGTTCAATAATTTTTCACCTCCGTTCCGATTACTAGCATTCTCAAAAGAGATAGGCTAAAACGTTTAAGTTATAAAACTTTAGGAAAAGGCGAGGAAGAACATGTTACCTCCAACTATTGTATGTTTCGAAACATATTGCAGTGATATTGTTAGCCACCCTCAGGTGCAAATTCTTGGGTTCAGTGACGTCACAGCGTTTAGAGGGAGGGAAATCAGAAATGAAAACTACGTCAATTGACTTAATTTTATATATTCATGCTTCATACACTTTTATAAGCAATTTCACTAATTGAAATAATCCATAATTAAATTTCTAATCCATGAAGTAATTCGGAAGTTTTGTTCTAAAAATATTTAAATATGATTGACGTTTAATGAATAGCACAAAAGTTAAATGTTAATTTTTTTAGTTTAATTAAATTAATGTTATTAGCACGAGAAATAAAAAATAAAAAAAAAATCACTACTGTATTTGCAAAATAAAATTGCATTTAAACAAATATTTATTAAAAGATTTTGATTAGATATGAAAATGTACAATTTTTCGTTATTTTTTGAGTGAAGTTATTATAATGATGAATGTGAGGGGATTTAGAGACACCCTCTCACCCACTCTCCTCTGTTCCACGCCACTATTTGGTTTCCCTTTAACATAAAATTCTGGGTACGCCACTGACTTGTCCATTGCATGGCCAAAAGCTAGAAATATTACCTCAATATTTTTGTATTTTATGCAACTTCAGAACAGCTTTAATTCGACGTGGCATAGATTCAACTAGTGTTTGGAAGATGTCTGATGTGATGTGGAACTATTCCTATTGTAATTCAGCAGATAGTTCCTTCAGGTTCGAAGGCAATGGATTGCATATCCATTTACACCGTTCAGCTATATCTCAGATTTTTTCAATATAAGTTCAGATCAGGCGACTAGGGAAGTTGATCGAAGTTTTCGTCTAGTTTCTCTAACCACTCGCAGGGAGATTTCGCACGAAACGCCGTTGCATTAACTTCTCGAAATTGCCCTTTTCCGCCAGGGGGGGGGGGAAGAGAAGCTTAGCAGAATGTATATGATGGGATACAGTAACGTACCCAAGCGAGATAGGGTGAATTATGCGGTTATATATCCTTCCACTCGAGGGCTTAAACACCATATATTTTTTAGACAGTCGCTGAAAATTGGAGACTCAAGTATATCAATTCCAGCCCATTGGTGTCGTGTGAAGGAGAGCCATATCCTGTGCATGTTAAACGCTGGATGGCCCTGAGGGCTCCATCTGTTTCCTAACAGCTGTCTAGTGGGTTCCCTAACCTTCTCCGAGTTCTTGTGACCTGCCCGTTTGACCTAATGGGCAAAAAAAAAGTGCCTCTCAGAGCAAAACATCTTAAGACCACTCAACCCAGTCCACTGGACTCAAAATAGGACAACTCCCACCACTACTCCCACCATTACAATCTTCTGTGTATATGTCGAAAGCACAATTTATTATAAACACTGCAACCATCGACAAACCTGCCCTACTCTAACACAATAATGCTTCCAGCCCAAAACCATTGGGTCCATAAATAGGTCAGATATCTAGTTGCTGTACAGCCTACCTGAGACTGTTATGATGAGTAAACACGGCAACCTGAATGAGTTCAATCGTGGGCAGATAGTCGGTGCGAGGAAGGTGGGGTGTTCCACATACGTTACTGCAGAACATCTGGGATTTCCACATGCAATCCTCACACGTCTGTACCAGGACTACACCAAAACCAGCAAAACCTGTAGCCACAAGAAATAATGGGGCAGCAATTGGACAGTTGATGTTCGAGGTTGATCTCCCGTATCATAATGTCGGAACTGAAGTCCACAATACAGATGATAACGTCAGCATTCAATGATGGGGCAGTTAAGAAGGTTTGTGCAAAGAGCTTTCGACGTAGATGGCACGATTGGGCTATGTCAGCTGATGCCCAAATCGAATACTCTTGTTCTCTCACCTCAGCTGGGGCATCAAGCCACTTGAACGTTTAAATTAATATCCAAAATTACCTGTACCTTGGCTTTACCGTAACCCTCTGCATGGAATATATTATTATTAGCATGTCGCCTGGTTGAAGCTGCAATGGGTAAAGGAACATCACCAATGGACCGTGGAAGATTGGCAACGGCAAATTGATCAGGACCACAATACCACTCGAAGGTTTCCAACACCTGGTAGAGTTTAGGACGTATGGTTGCTGTTGTGAGGGCGAAAGGTGGACTCACACATTATTAGGTGGGTAGGTGTAATAAATTTCTCTTTTAATGTACTATTGATTGAATATGTTGATTAAATATGCTGCAATGTTGTGTCAATCTTTTAGACTAGGGGTTCTCAACGTGGGGTACGCGGTAAAATTTTTTGGGGTACGCAGTGAGAGCTCAAAAGTCTCTAGATTTATGTTATATATATACATATATATATTATTTTATTCACATTGTTATACTATAACTATAGTTTTATCTATCTATACAAGGGGTAAGCCAGTTACATGCACATTTCCAGGGGGTTTTGTGCGTGGAATCATGGGCAGGGAAGGGGCAAGAGTGGAAGTTTTCGATCAACTTCCCCACTCCTGGGAAAGTTGATCGAAAAACTTATTTATGTTGGATGTACCAAAAATTAATGCCTTAATGAAATGTAATCTTTATTTTTTTTTTACTTTTCCTTTTGTTTTCAGTCATATCATTCATTGTTTATTTATTAATATGAAATTATATTTTTGCGCGTATTATAAATAATTCTCCATTTTTATTCGGTCATCCTCAGATGTATTATGGTATGATAAATGCATCTCACTTCGTTCATTAAGTCTCCATTTTTATTCGGTCATCCTCAGATATATTATGGTATGATAATGTTCTCAACTACGTTCATTAATGAACAGCTTGACTAAAATATTTCTGTTTTCAAACATTGATTTGCTCTTTGCATCGACCTTAAAAATATTTTGCCCCTCCTGAAACCATCCTTCCCTAAAAAATTCCCATCAACGACCAGGTGTGGAATTAATATTGTGACGGCACACTAGATGGACTGGTGTAGATAAAGTATTATCAAATGTTAATCTGAAATAACCATCTAAAAATACGCATATTGCATATCAATGCAGAAATTCTGTACACAGATATGTAACCAGATTCCCGAAACAGCAGACGAGAGACACAAAATTAGATTTCACAGCAGACACAACATTGAATAACTTTGCTTCTATTAGCTCTTTGTTTTTGCTTTCAAGATTCTGCCTCGAATGCACAGACATGGATGATCGAGATTAGAAGGCAAAACTTGAAGCACTTTTGAAATAAAAAAGCAAAATTCTCTGTCCATCGAGTGCCGATACGATTTGACGGTAGGTGATTGAAACGCCCTTGACCTAAATACCACATGTAGATAAACGGGAGAGACTATGCAGTGGAATACCTTTGGGGAAAAAACTTGAGTATAACATTGAGATAATGTTGCCTTATCCAAGGACGATTCTGTTATTGTAAATGCGTCGAATCGATTTGATTAAACGTTGCTTTTTTTCTCTTCTCTAAAGTCCGAAGCATATTAACTCCAGATGGTAAAATAAATCAATAGCTTTGAAGCTAAAAGTCAAATTGTACTTTTGTTAATTATGATTAAGATAGTTTTATTGATTTCGAATCGCCTGAATTAGCAGTAAGCTAAAACAGAAGTTACATAACCTTCTTTCCATCTCTGTTTAATAAATAAATAGCTATATAAATCTAGCGTATCATTTATATAGATATTTAAGACTTTATGACGCATATGGGGTCCAATCCAATCAAAAGATAATCACGATTTTTGCTCCATTAATCCTTTTTTTTCCTAACCCAAAAGAAAATTGTATTTTCTTCATTGTCTGCACGTTCTAGGAAAAAAGTGAATTTGGAAGGTGAATTAATAAAAGGAAAAAAGAGTCTGTAAAAAATAATTGGAGTCCTTATGAACCCACCCGATGTTAATGTGTAAACATATACACAGTCGTATTAGAATAATATGATCACCTCCCATAGCATTATGTATGGTAAGTGGTCATATTATTCTGATACGACTGTATAATTTGGGTCCCACAGGAATCTCAAGTTGACATATAAATTTTTTAATGGATATAAGCTATGATTTATTTGATAAATATTTATTTACTAACGATTAAAATAATATTAACTTAGCAATATCATCCATTTTGGTTTTGCTTCAGTACACGTGACCAGTTTTCATAACGTAATGCTGTTCTTTTTACATATTTTAAAAAAAGTCCTTAAAAATTAACATGATCATTACATAAATAAATAAATAAATACCCCCTCAAGCAGCTGCTTGCCACAGAGGTCTGACAGGAGCCTGTCAGTTTATATGCCACGTAGAAGATCTGAGAGGATGGCAGGACCTCAGCAGAAAAACGACACACACATCCATGCCTAATTCCGGGGCTCGAACCCAGGTCCCTTAGATCAGTAGCCAAGCGTGTTAACCACTCGGCCACGGGACGGCTAAATACCCCCTCAAGCAGCTGCTTGCCACAGAGGTCTGACAGGAGTCTGTCAGTTTATATGCCATAGTAGAAGGTCTGTGAGGTTGGCAGGACCTCAGCAGAAAAACGACACATACATCCATGCCTTACCCGGGGCTCGAACCCAGGTCCCTTAGATCAGCAGCCAAGCGCGCTAACCACTCGGCCATGGGACGGCTGATCATTACATAAACTGTTAAAAATACACTTACACGTGCTAATGAAGTTAGTATGACGATTATGACTTTCGTTTTAACTTTCTTTTCATTAACTTTTCAGAACAATTATTTCAACCGGTATGATTGCTGTTAAATATTCCAATTTCCCTAAGGTTCTAAATACCGAAAGATGTATTGTTGAAAGTCGAGACTGAAACAGATTTGATAGAGATGTTTATATTATTTTCGATCACAATTTTTCATAAAAGGATTAAAGAAGTTACTGAGTTATGCATCTGGGTTACTTTTATACACTTGCTAGAATTGAGGGCATATTACATATATTTTGCAGAAATATTTTTCAAACGACAGTGAGGAATACATTTATATAGGAGCATCGTTCTGATCTCTATCCGTTGCTTTCGCCCCCAATTTTTTTCCTAGACCCAGCTATGTTACAATTACTTATTACTACACTGAGAAAGATTCCCAGGAAAATTCCCATCTCTAATTAACTGCATTTACTATAAAACAAAATCTTTCTTATCGACTTATTGTCTTACACTTGCATCTTAATGGAACACATTTCTTCTTCTGTACTTTTATCCAAAAAATTAATATTTAAAACGTAAATTCTAACATATTTTTCGCATACTGTACTGCTCTACAGTTACAGACAAAGAAACAGGCTAATAATTTTGGTTGGGTTGTTTTACCTCTGAGCGGCACTTTTTTTGCACACCATGGGCTAAATGGCCAGGTCACATGGACCCCGAAGGCTCAGAGAAGGTTGGGGGAGGGGACCCACTGGAACAGCTGTTGGGAGACAGATGGTAGCCTCCCGTCAAGGCCATCCAGCGTGTTCTTTAACGTGCACAGGGTATGGCTCTCCCGCACACGGGGCCACGGCTTAACGTCCCATCCGACGGACGGCGGCCTTTCCAAGCCCATCGGTGTCCCCTACTGACCGTGGGCAAGGCGGGGAATTTTGCGGAGATAAATCTCAACGTTGACCCATCTGGGACTCGAACCTGGCAACTACAGATTACGATCCTGGCGCGCTACCGACTGAGCCACCCCCGCCCCATTTAATAAAAATAACACTTTGTCCAAATCGGACTATCATGCTCCGTTACTGTAACTGTTAACTAATGCGAGATATGTCATATTATATTGATTAATAGGAATTGTCGTTTCTATCACTTTGTCAACATTAGACAGAAACAGGAAACTCTTCAAATTCCCAGAGCTTCCTGCAACACATCCGTTGCTAGTGGGTCATAGGAATTTCCCCTGGTAGTTTAGCGGTATTTCTGATTTCGTGTCTCGTGTTACAGAACGAATGCAGGAATTGCAATAGACAGTTCGGGTATTAAGAAAATGTGAAATGCGTAAAAGTATGGGAAGACTAAATTAAGATCAATTGTATTCATCTTGAAGCACGTAGGCATCGTTTCACAAGTCTTATTTCCTGAGGCAGTTTTGATTCGATAAGATTTAAGAAGAAAGCTTATTAACATTTTATGATAATGATTCAAATGTTAAATCGAATTCAGCTTGAAGCACATAGGCATCGTTTCACAAGTCTTGTTTTCTCCAACCTTTTTGATTCGATATGGTTTAAGAAGAACAAATTAATATTTCCTGATTATGATGATTCAAATGTTGAAATCAATTACCCTTTACATTTTCAGACGTTCGTTTGCGTCTTATGATTACATGATTCTTACTTTTCTTTTGGAACTTCTATTTAGGACGGAATGATGAATCAAAGTGACTTCAATATTAAATTGCATTTAATTCAATCTTTATTTGAAGGACAATTCGCATAAATATTCAACAATTACAATAGGTAAAGTACAACTATTTACTACTTTTGGATGTTGTTGTGCTTATAAAATAATAAATAAATACCCCCTCAAGCAGCTGCTTGCCACAGAGGTCTGACAGGAGCCTGTCAGTTTATATGCCACAGTAGAAGGTCTGTGAGGATGGCAGGACCTCAGCAGAAAAACAACACATACAACCATGCCTTAATCCGGGGCTCGAACCCAGGTCCACTGAATTATAAAATGAGACTTAAAATTTATTGCATTATTTTTCATTGAGATATTATATACTTTCCAACCTTTTCATCCATTTCTTGGGAACAAGTCTTCTTCCTGGTAGGTAGAGTTAATGCTAAACTTAACGTTTTATTTTGTTATTGATCCAGTGGTCTGTAAATGGTAGCTTGGTAGTCACCGGAAGAGAGCTATGCACCAATCCCCTGTGATGATGCATAGAACCGACCAGGCCTAGCACCTAATGTCCGACCCCGCCTTCTCGTTATTGCAAGCCGTTAGTACCTTTCAAAAGAGATACTCTCTTGTGGAAGTGTACGGAAAGGAAGAGCTGCCAGATTAGTGTGGCCTACTGAGTAGGACAACTTTGGCTATTTTTTTACCCTACTGAGAAGTGGTCAACCACACACTAACCGTATAACCTGGTGCTAACCGTATAAACTTACTGGACTGGATTAAAGCTCTGAGCTTGAACATGGATCCTGATTTTGCTGCACTGGTGGACTTCTGTAGAGGGAGAATCTTCTGCTGTGTTTTCTGTTTGTTTGTCGGTTGACAGCCCAAAGTGAATATATTCACAGGATATGTTTAATCAGCTGGTGGAAAATCCTGAGCAGAGGTTATCGCAAACCATGATGATGCCAGTAGGAGCAAGAGTTCAGGTTACTGAACTCTTGCTCCTACTGGCATCATCAAATTTTACATTGGAGGAAGTCTTTCAGTGTAGATGGCTTCAGTCTTTAGTGGTGGGGGAACGGGTCTTTGCCCCATGCCTGCGATTAGGGGGCTGTCTGATATTGCCGGTATTCCTTCTCTCAAAAAACATAGTTTCTTTAAACATCCCACTAACCATTTTCTCTCCATAGGGAGTTGGAATGTGAGGACTCTGCACAGAGCATTTTCTCTTGATGTCCGCACAGAAGAATTCCAATAATTATAATTTAGATATTTTCGACTTGCAAGACACTAGATGGACAGATAAAGGTCATATTCTTAAAAATAATCTTAAATTTTTCTTTTCAGGGAGGTACGATAATAAGCATCATCAAGGCGTAGGTCTGCTTCTCAGCAAACACGCTAGTGATGCTCTTCTAGGATATGAGTGCATTAATGAAAGGTTACTTACAGCAAAATTTCAGACAAACATTAAAGACGAATGTTATCTGCTGTTATGCCCCCACTGAGGATGCCGATGAGGATGAGAAGGATAGGTTTTACAGATGACTTCAGGATATTTTGAATTCTGTCAAAAAAGAGGAGATATTATTATTGTTCTAGGTGACGTCAATGCCAAAGTTGGTACTGACTCTGATCTTTGGGGAGGGGTGATAGGCCCTTTTGGTATTGGTAGCTGCAATGGCAATGGGCAACGTCTCCTACAGGTAAGTAAACTCAATGGTTTCAGAATAACTAACACTTATTACAAACACCGCGACATACATAAGTACACATGGGTTTCACCTGAAGGGCTACATAAGAATATGATTGATTATATATTAATTAACAGCAAATGGGCTAGTTCTGTTAGGAATACCAGGTCATATAGGGGAGATGAAATTGGATCTAACCATTATCATGTTAGAAGAGTTTTGCAACTTAAACTTAAGAAGTGTTGTGCTAAGGTTAAAAATTTTGCCTTTAATACTGAAGCTCTGAAAGACCCAGTTATAGCTAAAGCTTACCATGATAGGTTATTTAGTCATTATGACAGTCATGGTTTGCTTACAACTGAAGTTGAGAAGGAAAGGGACCGTTTTAAACAGACTTTTTTTGGAAACTAATAGTACTCTTTTAGGAAAAAAAAGCAGAGGAGACAGAATTATTTGAGTGATAAAGCACTTGAGCTTATTTCAGAAAGAAGGAACTGCAGGAATGTCCTTAATCAATACCCTAGTAGTCCTAATAGAAAGCATTACAGAGAACTTAATAAATGTGTAAAAGATCAGTTAGCTGCTGATAAGAATCTTTGGCTTGATGGTTTGGTTGACAAAGCCGAGGAAGCAGTTAGACAGCACAACAGCAGAGAGCTGTACCAGATAGTTAATGTTTTGTGTGGTAGAAAACGAACAGCTATACATGGATTGAAGGATAAACAAGGTAAGGTTATAGAAGGTGAGGATTCTGTCATGGCTAGTGGACTGAGCATTTCAGTGATGAGCATTTCAGTTTTCATGATGCTGTTCTAAACAATGTGGTTAGTTCTACTCCTTGTTTGTAATGATGATAGATGCATTACTGGCTCTAATGTTGGCCCTAAAAGACAGTCTGAAATTAATTTGATTGTTTCTATACTAAAGCTACAGAAATCCCCAGGGGTAGATGAAATTACTACGGAAATGCTTAGAAATGGGATTTTTTCGGTTACCACATGGATGACTGAAATTTTGAATATCTTTTATGATAAAGGCATGCTTCCTAAGGATTTTAACAGAGCTTTTATTCTCCCTGTTTTCAAAAACGGTGACTGCAGTTCTTGTGATAACCATAGGGGTATCAGCCTACTTTCTGTTTCAGGTAAAGTTCTTTGCATAATTGTGCTTAATAGAATTAAGAATCTGGTTGGCAGTCATTGCATGATGAGTAGTGTGGATTCAGAAGTGATAGAAGATGTGTAGATCAGATTTTTTCACAGGCTGATTTGAGAAATGTTTAGAGTTTCAGAAACCTTTGGTTGTTAGCCTTGTTGATTTCAAAAAGGCTTTCGACTCTGTTGATCGTCATAATTTGTGGTTGATTGTGAAATCATATGGTATACCATACAAGTTAGTTAACATAATGAAAGCTCTCTATAATAACACTGAGTCGTGTGTGAGAGTTGGTAAGGCTTGTAGCAATTGGTTTAGCATTACTTCTGGTGTTCGACATGGGTGCATTTTGTCTCCTTTTCTCTTTAGCTTGGTTATTGATTATGTTATGCGAAATTCACTTCAAGGGAAAGATTTTGGCCTTAAATGGACTGGAGATGCGAAAATTTCTGATTTAGATTATGCTGATGATTTAGCCCTTTTGGCAAATGATGTTGATGAGATGAACTCTTTCATTCGAGCTGTTGATGAGACTGGTAGTAGAGTAGGTTTGGTTATAAACAGAGAAAAAACTTAAGTGATGAAAATTGGTCAAGTAGGCTGCGATTCAGTTAATCTGAATGGTTGCAGTCTTGAGCAGTTGTCACAGTTTCATTATCTTGGGAGCTATGTAACAGATAATGGTGATGTGCGGCATGAGATTAACAGACGAATAGGGATTGCTGCCGGGACTTTTAAGAATCTATGGAGATTGTGGAGAAATAGGCGTATACACCTAAAGACTAAAATTAGACTGTATAATAGTTTGGTTCTTTCTAGGGTTAGTTATGGTAGTGAAACTTGGACGCTGTGTAAACAAGATAACAGGAAACTAGATTCTTTTGATTCTAGATGCTTACGCAGTATCTTGGGTATTAGGTGGTTTAACTTTGTAACTAATGATGAGGTTAGGCAAAGGAGTCTGCAACCTCCTTTAAGCAGCATATTGTGCAGAGAGAGACTCCGTTGGTTTGGTCATGTTGCCCGTATGGATAATTATAGATTGGCGAATAGGGTTATGAACAGTGTGCCTAGAGGCCTCAGAAGGAGGGGGAGACATAGGATGCGGTGTGCAGACAATGTCAAACAGGACCTTGTTATTATTGGTGTGCAGTGGCGAGATGCAGTAGATGTAGCTCAGGATAGACTTGCTAGGAGAACTAAATTGCACGGTCTGGTTGGACCTCCGTAGCCCATGGCTGCTTGAGGATGATGATGATGATTCTTGAGAAATGCGTAGATTTTCAGAAACCTTTGGTTACCAGCTTTGCTGATTTCAAAAAAGGCTTTCTACTCTGTTGATCGTCATAATTTGTAGTTGATTGTGAGATCGTATGGTATACTAGACAAGTTAGTTAACATTATGAAAGCTCTCTATAATAACACTGAGTCGTGTGTGAGAGTTGGTAAGGCTTGTAGCAATTGGTTTAGCATTGCTTCTGATGTTCTACAAGGGTGCGTTTTGTCTCCCTTTCTCTTTAGTTTGGTTATTATTTTGTTATGCGAAATTCTTTGCAAGGGAAAGATTTAGGCCTTAAATGGTCTAGAGAGTTCAAAATTTATGATTTAGATAATGTAGATGATTTGGCCTTGTTGGCTAATGATGTTGATGAAATGAATTATTTCATTAGGGCTGTTGATGAGACTGCTATCATAGTTGGTTTGGTGATAAACAGAGATAAAACTAAGTGATGAAAATTGGTCAGGCAGTTGGTGTTTCAGTCGCTCTGAATGGTTGCGCCCTTGAGCACTGTCTCGGCTTAATTATCTTGGGAATTATGTAATAGATACTTGTGATGTGCGGCATGAGATTAACTGGCGAATAGGGATTGCCTCTGGGTCTGTTGGGAATCTATGGAGAGTGTGGAGAAATAGGTGTATACACCTAGAGATTAAAATTAGACAGTATTATAGTTTGGTTCATTCTAGGGTTAGTTATGTTATTGAAACTTGGACACTTTGTAAACAAGATAACTGGAAACTGATAACTTTTTATTCTAGATGCTTATACAGTATCTTTGTAAGTAATGATGTGGTTACTCAAGGGAGTCGGCAACCTCCTTTAAGCAGCATATTGTGCAGAGAGAGACTCCGTTGGTTTTGCCATGTTTCCCGTATGTATAATTATAGATTGGCGAATAGGGTTATGAACAGTGTGCCTAAAGGCCTCAGAAAGAGGGGGAGACCTAGGTTGCGGTGTGCACACAATGTCAAGCAGGAGATTGTTAGAATTGGTGTGCAGTGGCGAGATGCAGCAGGTATAGTTCAGGACAGATATGCTTGGAGAACTAAATTGCGCGGACTTCCGTATCCCATGGCTGCTTGAGGATGATGATGATGATTGATCCAGTAAAGCATACTAATCAAAATCAAGTCCTGAATTATGAGTCTGGAAATAATCTGGCTAAATGAAAATGAAACATGGAAACCCAAAAAACGTATTCAAAAAGACCTTAAACCTTTGAAATAAATCAAAACTTCCCATTAAAAAAATTCTCTGCTAAACCATAAAATAATTAAGGAAAATATTTATATAATAATAAATAATAAATACCCCCTCAAGCAGCTGCTTGCCACAGAGGTCTGATAGGAGCCTGTCAGTTTATATGCCACAGTAGGAGATCTGAGAGGATGGCAGGACCTCAGCAGAAAAACGACACACACATCCATGCCTAATTCCGGGGCTCGAACCCAGGTCCCTTAGATCAGGGGTCAGCAACCTGCGGCTCTTTTGATGTAAAGTTGCGTCTCTCCAGTTCCATACGCAAAAAATTAATAATTTATTATCAAAACCCTTAAAAAATAAGAAAATATATTTTTAAGTACCTAATTTATCAATAGCTTCTATTTTCATAATCGTTAATTACATATCGCTACGCTTAACATGACCATAATGAGATAAATTTGAACTATTGTTTTTTTCTTAGAGATGAGACTCTGTGACCATGTTTATCTTTCAGCCAATTGCATTCCATTTGCGTCTCACCCGCACCGCCACCATCGCGACGTGTTGTCAGTCAGTTGTCCTCGGATAGCGCTGTCGACGTTACGTTGCATGTGTGTTAATTTAATCGCTTGCGGTTTTTGCGTGTTTATTCACTTGTTGTTTCAAGAAGAATTCGATTTAGAAGCGTATTATCTTCTCAAAGGTATGTAAGTCAGTAACAGAATTGGATTATATATCTGAGGATCGTGTTAACGTAGTAATAATGGTTAATAAATTGTTGGCCGTTTTAGATAGTTAAGTAATATTTAAAAAAATCATTTTTTCAGCTCCGCTGCCAGCATGGCATCTGGTAAAAAAAAGAGAACTGAAGAAGAAAACCGAGAATTCAATCAGGTTTGGACGGAGTCGTTTGCGTTCATATGCAACACAGATGGCCTTCCGACTTGTCTCATTTGCCACGAAAAACTCGCACACAATAAGAAGTCAAATTTGGAGAGACACTTCACTACAAAACATACCCAGTTTGCTGGTAAATATCCAACCGGTGACGCACGAAAAAAAGCTGTTGAAGAGCTCCAAAAAAATCAAACACAGTCAAGTTCCATGTTAAGGAACTGGGCGCAATCTTCCAGTAATGTAAATCTGGCAAGCTTTGCAGTATCATTAGAAATTGCAAAAAGAGGAAAACCATTCACAGATGGTGAGTACGTCAAAGATTGTTTTATACGTGCATCTGAAGAACTGTTTCGTGATTTTAAAAACAAAGCAAAAATCATGAAAAAAATCACAGATTTGCCATTATCTGCTAAAACAGTACAAGATAGAACTTCTAAAATGTCTTCAAATGTAACACATATGCAAGTGGAAGACATTCAACTGGCTTCTGCCTTATCACTTGCTATAGATGAGTCTTGCGACATAAAAGACACGGCACAAGTTACCCTTTTTGTCAGGTATATGTCGTCCCAAGGTCCAAAAGAAGAACTGCTAGGATTGCTACCGCTCTCAGGGCAGACTCGTGGAGAAGATATAGCAAATGCTGTGCAAAAACGTTTGGAAGACAATGGAATCGATATTAATAAAATGTTTCTATAGCAACTGATGGAGCCGGAAGTATGACAGGAATACATAGAGGGGTAACATCAATTCTTCAGAAAAAAATAAACCACGAAATTCTAACGTTTCACTGCATAATTCATCAAGAAGCGCTTTGTGCCCAAACATTTCCGGCCGAAATAGTTGAGGTCATGAACTTGGTAATTAAGATTATTAACAGCATCTTGGCAAAAGCACTCTACCATCGCCAGTTTAAAGATTTCCTTGCAGAAATAGATAGCCAGTTTTCTGACCTACTTCC
Source organism: Ryuthela nishihirai (assembly GCA_038380435.1). NCBI lineage: Eukaryota > Metazoa > Arthropoda > Arachnida > Araneae > Heptathelidae > Ryuthela > Ryuthela nishihirai. The sequence goes on from JAWZYU010000004.1 coordinate 7,459,260, forward strand.
GCACAATAACGTGCGATGGCTTTCCAGAGGTGACGTATTGCAACGTTTTGCTTTGTGCTTGAGTGAAATAAAAACATTCCTCAATGAAAAAAGTATTTATCATCCCGAATTGGAAGAAGACAAATGGCTGCAAAAATTCAACTTCGTGGTAGATACCACAATGAAACTAAATGAACTAAATCTAAAACTGCAAGGAAAGGGCAACCCAGCCTACGCCTTGCTTGAAGAAGTAGTTTGTTTCGAAAAAAAATTACTTCTTTTTGTTGAAGACATAGAGAGCGGTAAATTACTTCATTTTAAAAATTTGAAGCAATATCGCGATGAGACTAATGCAACTATTGACACGAATTACTTCAGCATAGCTATAAAAAAATGAAGGATGGATTCGCTGAGAGATTCGAGCAATTCAAAACAAACAAAAGTACTCTCGCGTTCATAGTAAATCCTCTCAACACAAATACAAATGAGATCAACATTGAGCCATTTGAAGTTGATGCTGGATCGCTTCAAATGCAATTGCTGGATTTGAAAACCAAAGACTTGTGGAGTGGCAAGTTCACAGAACTCGAGAGCAAGTTGGAAGAGTTGGAGGTCCAGAAATGCATGCACATCGCGCAGCACAAGTGGACAGCTCTAAAAGAAATGCCGCGAGTTGAGGCCCTCATATTCGACGCATGGAATAGTCTTCCAGAATGCTACAGTGAAGTGAAGAAGTTGGCATATGGAGTGCTCACGATCTTCGGGTCGACATATTCGTGCGAGCAAGCGTTCTCTTGCATGAATATAATAAAAAGTAAAGTTAGAAGTCAACTAACAAATAAAAATCTAGAGTCGTGCTTGAAACTTAAAACAACAAGTTATAAGCCAGATTTAATCAAACTTTCAAAAGGCATGCAAAGCCAATGCTCCCATTGATGTAATTATCTATATTTGTGTTTTTATATGAATAAATATTATTTCGTATTTAAAGCCGTTTATTTTAAATCAAAAATCAAATATATATAAACAAATACTATAATATTAAAACGAAAATTTTTAGTGGCTCTTTAAAAACTGGGAGATTTTGTAAATTGTAACTTTTGGCTCTTCCGTTTCAATAGGTTGCCGACCCCTGCCTTAGATCAGTAGCCAAGCGTGCTAACCACTCGGCCACGGGACGGCATATTTATATACTGCTCACAAAAATTAGGGGATATTTCTTCGCTTCATATTCATTTTGAAATATCCCCTAATTTTTGTGAGCAGTATATTTTGGGCAATCAAGATTATTAAAACGACGTTTTCTACAATCTCACAGGCATTTATTGCAGTGATGCTAAGTTTTGAACTAATCGCATCTGCGAAATGTCGAATGCAAAGACTTGGTAATGTCATTAAGAGCATCTGTTCAGCAAGTTTAAAGGTTTTGTCACCGCCGCTTTCCAAAATTCTTCGAATGCAAGTTCAAATCATAATTAAGAAACGAAAAATATTGTAATGAATATGAGATAGTAGTAGTAAAAATAGCGCGTAAACCACGTGATGATGTACCACATATATGTGGTGTATCTAAGGTGAAGGTTATGGGGTTATAACATCGGGCTTGAATAAAGTACATTTTTCTAAGGAAGTACCCAAAAATTAAACACACAAGTCGTCCTTCCCTCTCCACATTGGAAGATTTCTGGGTATACCACTGTTTCGTATTGTGGAAGTTAATACAAAACAAACACGTATTCAGTGAAGGTGGTGGTAAAACACTTCCCTTAAATCTTTGAAATTTTGTTGTTTGAAATCTTGGTTTTTGCCATTGTGTGCAAAAAAAGTGACACTAAAAGGTAAAACAAACCAACTAGAAGATTTTACAACAAAACTTTTAGGTTTCTCGTATTTTTTTAGGTTTCTCGTATTCTCTTTAGGTTTCTCGTATTTTATTAGCATAAATCTGACCAGTGTCACACATTGCTTCGTTAACGCAAATCTGGCCTACGTGACTTAGAGAACTGTTCATACTTGTCAAAGAACTAGTCAGTTAAACACCTAGTTTTTTTTTTTTGCTCTATTTTACTCAAAACTACGATTTTCATACGTGAAAGATGTCATAAATACCACTGCCGTTTTTCATTATTAGTGAACAGCCTAGTTAACGTGATTCTTTTTTTTTTCACGTTGCCCTATTTCAATTTTTTTGGGGAGGGCAACTTCTGAGCATTCAACTTTATTACTCAAAAATTCTAAACTGGAGAAAGAATACTTATATTAAAAAATAACTAACTACTATTAGAAACGTTCTACTTTAGCACAATTGTTTTTTCTTAAATCCTAATTTGCATTCCTGTTTGAAATTTTCATACGTGACTACCTACACGTTGCTTTCAATTCCGAACATGCAAATGCTTCCTGTCCTTGCGTCATCCCACTACACCATTCGAATATCAGCAATTCCCCTGAAGTACAAGGTGTGTCTGGCGAGCCTCCGCATACTCCAGCTGCCATTGGTTCATCCAATGCAGTCCCTAGTACTCTACTTAAGGGGTAACAAGGTTAGCGTCCGTATAACTGGCCTCTTTTAGTTTTTATACTTTAATAGCCTCGTCAAACTGGTTCCACCTGTCTGGATTTGGCGAGAGTTTTGTATGTAAACAAAGTCCCACTGTTTTGTATCTTCTAACTTCAGAATAAACAGCAATGTTTACGTTACACTGAGATGATTTCTCACCTTTCTTTTTATACTTTTGATATTAAGTACGAATATGCATATCTGGATAAGTATCTATATACTTTACTGTTAAGGGTGGAAGTTGGCTCAGTCAATAGCGCTTCAAGTTCGTAATCTGCAGCTTCTAGGTTCGACTCCCATCTGTTCCAGCGTTGAGATTTAACTCCTCCATCCTGCCTTCATTCAGAAATTAAACGCTAAAGGTCTTGGAAAGTCCGTCAGATGGGACATAAAACTGTGGTTGTGTGTGTAGGAGAGACATATCATGTGCACGTTAAAGAACACGCTGGATGGCCTTGACAGAAGGCTTCCATCTGTCCCCTAACAGCTGTCTAGCAAGTTCTCTTCTCCCAATCTTCTCTGAGCCCTAGGGGTCCTCGAGGTCTGGCTATTTAACCCATTATGTGCAAAAAAGTGCAGCTCAGTGGTAAAACAACCTAATTTTTAATCTCAATCACGTACCTCTAACCCCCAAAAAGTTCTAGAATATAAAACAATTTGCAAAGTATCATTTATAAAATGAATTTTTGTGTCTAAATGTTTTATTTATCAGAAGTAACTAAAGATTACATTACTTACACTTAAATTTCAACTTTCATCAGCATTTATTTCATTTTCCATCCAGTCCCCAAAAAAACTTTTCTGTCTATATGTCTGTTACTCTTAAATGATCTGGTCTTAAACGTGTTCTGGTTAAAATTCAAAATTCGAACTTTAACAACTGACCATCAGATTTTCAAATTCGAATCTAAGCAGAAGTCTGAAACAAATGGAGAAAAAGTTTAAAATCAGAGATACTAGCTGAATAACAGATTATAAAGAAAACTTGTTATGATGAGAAATTCAATAATAGTAACTCACAGACCAATGCACTGTTAACTTAGAACGGCTGCAGAATTAACTGAAAAAAAAAAATGCGATGAATGGTGTTTTTTCACATGGAAACAGTGTCAACAAAACGAAAAAGCAAAATAAAGGTATGACCTCCTTCAGGAGGGTAAACAGCGAGGTTCCGGATAGCTCGTTTCCCCTTAAAAAAATAGAAAATCCCCTAAAGGCAACTTTTATTTCAACATTATGATTCATGTTTATGTATAATAAGATAATTGAATCCTCCGTAAAAAAATCAGAAATTCCCCTCAGAGAAACTTGCAATAAAACATACAATTAAATATGCCACTGCCCTCGTCGTATGAAATGATATTTTTCCTTATTGATTATCGAAAACTTGAAAATTTTAGAGCTTCCTTGATATGTAGGAACAAGAGAATAATGCATATTATCATACTATGGGGTATGAATCTGTAGTTCCCAGGTTCGAGTCCCAGCTGGGTCAGCGTTGAGATTTATCTCCGCAAAATTTCTCCGCCCTGCCCACGGTCAGTAGGGGACACCGATGGGCTTGGAAAGGCCGCCGTCCGTCGGATGGGACGTTAAGCCGTGGCCCCGTATGCGGGAGAGCCATACCCTGTGAACGTTAAAGAACACGCTGGATGGCCTTGACGGGAGGCTACCATCTGTCTCCCAACAGCTGTTCCAGTGGGTCCCCTCCCCCAACCTTCTCTGAGCCTTCGGGGTCCATGTGGCCTGGCCATTTAGCCCATGGTGTGCAAAAAAGTGCCGCTCAGAGGTAAAACAACCCAACCCAACTTTATTTGTATTGCCTTTCTGCTGCGGTGTCGTCTTCCTTATAGATAATCTCTGTACTATTGTAGTGACAAGTTCTTGTAAGACCCCAGATTTTCCTTTAAACCTGACTTACCTCTTTGGTAAGCAGGTGCTTGAGATATAATTAATTTTATTCTTTATAAAACTTGCGATTTTGTAATTATGCGTTGACATGTTCTGATATTTTTTTTCGCAATCTTGGACTACTCATGGAACGACAAACCACAGATTGGCTACTAGAGGTCAATCGAAAACTGCATAAATTTCTTTAAATCCGTATTATTCATTCTGCACGTCTTGCGCATTTCAGAAGAGCAAAATATGCATCACAATGTTTTACGTTTTGTTGTCATTTCGCCATTTAACCAATGAGAGTCATTTAATAACTCGAATGCTGCTATCATTCAGTACCTTCCGATGTTAATGGAGGAGCGTCATTGCGTCATATATTTCCTGTACGGTGACTGGCCAGGTGGTGTCTGATGTCATCGCTCGTGCTTTGTCGTCACTCCAACGAAATACGCTATTATCTGCGGACGCGAAGAGTCGCTTGCGCTCTTTTGATACAAGTATCGCGAACTTTCGAAAGCAGCTGTAGAGAGGAGCTCGAAGTCGCATTGGTTTCATTCTCAGGAGGAGACGCTGGAAGCGCGGAAATTTTGTGTTCAATAAAGGTTTCCAGTGGAACAGTTGTTAAAGAAATCAGTTTGTCTGCTTTTCTTTTTTAACATAGATCTTCCTATTGAAGCAACAGTTGTTGTTTGTTTCAAATCCCACAGGCTGAATATAATGACCATTGAAACTGAACGATCGGATATTGAGGAAAAAACGCCAAAAGATGTCAACAGGTAAACTGATTATTTTTTTTTCACTTTCAGATTGTGTTGTAGGGTTTACATTTACAGAAATCGACGTGGGAGGCTCAGCAGGTAGTGCGCAGACTCGTAACCTACAGTTACCAGATTCGAATTCTAACTGTACATGAGTTGAGAGTTTTCTTCCCTAACTCCAGTTCTGTCCATCGGATGGGATGTTAAGTCGTGGTCCCGTGTGCAAGAGAAAGAACAAGCTGGATGACCTTCTTGACAGGAGGCTTTCGTCTATCTTCTGATATTTGATTTTTAATTTTATTTTTCATCATTCAACATCACAACATTCTAACATATACTTCTTACATCCATTCCCTTCTCCCAATCTTCTCTGAGCCCTTGGGGTCCTTGTGACCTTATCATTTAGCCCACTGTGTGGAAAAAAGCGCTGCTCAGAGGTAAAGCAACCCAATTCAGAAATGGAAATCGTGATCGCTTTTACTTCATAGATTTTTTTTAATATTTACGAAAATGTAAAACAAGGGTATTTAAATATAGAAAGACCTCTTCGAATAACACATCTCAAAAATCGTAAACAGAATTTTTTTTGCGAGAGGACTTAAGTTCCCCCCCCCCCCAACATACCATAAGACTCGGTATTATGTTTTGAACGTCGTTTTAGCTCGCGGACTCATATAATGTAATAGAGTTTAAATGTTTCTAGGATAAATATCTTCATTTGTTAAGTTATTCACTGCATCAATAAAAAACTAATTTTCTTCTTTAATGTCTTTTTTTCTATTGCTTTATTTGTTTAACGTTGTTAATTTTATTTATTGATTTTTTTTTAGAACTTATTTAATTTTATTATTGTAATTTACCACTTGTTTTCTACCTTTTTTTTAGAATTTTTCACGTACGGTGCTTTAAAATTTATAAAAAAAATTATTGTGAGGCGACTTAAAAACTATTTAAAAAAATATTGAGCGCTCAAAGAAATTATTGTGAGGCGCTTGAAACGTTTGTAGAGCCCCCTGCTGGCGAATAAAGGCTATTAACTAATGACCTGTCTACAAAGTCATTTTTCCATTTCCCTCCTCTGAGAATCGAAAAAAGGATTTTAACGAGTATTTTTACACTGAAAAATTATTCGCATGAAATGCACTAATCTTACTTTAAACTTAATCAATGGTAAAGAAGAGATAACAAATTCTCCCTATTAGCACCATAGATCATTAAAGAGGCATTCGTGTAATGTGAAATTATGTTAGTCGAATAAGAATTTCTCATAGGAAATAATGTAATTATCGGATGATGGACTCCAGAATCATAACCTGAATTATATATTTTTAATTTTAGGTAATGCTTTCTTTTTTTTCTGTATATTTCATACAGGTACTTATTTTTATAGAAAAAGAAAAGCAATCATAAAGTTAAAAACAAAATGAGCCTAAATGCAGTTGTCGAGTAATGAATATCGAAATTGAGAAATTGCTTGTTGTGAAAATTATTGTCGAGTAATGAAGATGACTAACTCTATGTTTACAAGCATTTCTACTATACACACAACAAACATACAAACTGTGACAAATTATGATCTTTAATCATTCAGAGTGAATTTTGTATAAGCGTATAAATAATATTCTGTATTATTTAATAAAAATAATAACCTTTATTTTTTTTTACATCACATTTAAAGCAATGAAATAATACATTCATAATGAATATGATCCTACGAAGCCAGGGGCTTATCTGAAGGAAATTTTACATTATATGGATCAGTTCTATTGTATATAATGAAATAATTTATAATCACAAATAGTACGTTATTTCACACAATGCAGATTATTATCAAATAAAAATAAGTAAAGAAATATGAAAACAAATATTTCATTTGTAAAATATAAAAAGCGAAATATTAATTTAACATGTTAAATTGTATATTAAGTGGCATAGCTACTTAAACACACTAATTTGTATCAACAAATGTCAAACATATTTCCTGAAGTGCGAAATTCTGAATAAGGATAGGTCAGACAGGTGAGAAAAGGAATGTCTTCAAGGGTTCGGTCATTTTATCTCTGACAGTTCTCCTCTGAGTTTGGTTGTTTTACCTGTTGCACACATGTTGGTGTGTACCCAAGTAACCAAGTCACAAGGACTCCAAGGCCTCGGAGAAGGTTAGGGAAGAGGATACACTGGACAGCTGTTAGGAGATAGATGGAAGCCTTCTGTCAAGGCCGCTAGCGTGTCCCTTAAACTACACAGCTCTGCGGGGACGAAAAGCCTTGGTCCCTTTTCCATCTGATGGACGGCAATCTTTATAAGCCCATTTTCTTTCTCACCGATTAGAGCTTGGGGGTTCAGCGGAGATAAATTTCAACGCAGGCGCAGATGGGACTGGAATCTGCGAACTGCAGATTACGACTGTAAAACAAATTGTTTCAATAAAGAATACAGAATATCAATTTTTTTTGTACTATTTTAAGAAATTGTTATTAGCGTCATGATAATGTGTTAAATGTTGTTACGAGGGAGTTTAAAAAGTTCTTGAAATGAATCTGAAGAGCAAAATCTATTGCATTTATCTCAAAAAACTTTTTTCTCTCCTTCAAAATACTCCCTTCCAGCACCTAGGCAAAGTTGCAGACGTCTACACCAAATCTGGAACGCTTGGTGGTACACTTATTGGAGTATCACCAAGCGTTCCAGATTTGGTTCGCATTTTACACCTTTGAAAAAGACTTCCCAGAAAGTTGCTTTTTAATTTATGGAACAACCAAAATTTTCATGGTTCAAAATCGGGTGAACATGCAAGATGGGATAACTGTTCGATTTTTCCTGCTCCAGATAAGCCGTAACTTGCCGGGTTTTGTGAGCACTGGCATTGCCTCGAAGAAGGAGAATCCTTGACACGCCTGTCGTTGGACGCTGCTTCTTCGTCTCCTTAACCATCTTTTTATGGGCAAAACAATGTTCGTGAAGTATTGGCCATTATAGTCATTTTTTCAGATAAGCTTTCCACGGTTACTACTCCTTGGGAATTGAAAAAAATTGCGAACATCCTCTTCCTCTTGTCGGAGGATTTGGGGACGTGGTTCATCTTCCACAACCCAAACATAATTGTCACTCTTTCTGGGAGTTCTATAATAATAAAACCATGTCTCATCATCTGTGACAATTCTGTTAACTGTTTAAGTCCACTAGGTTCAAACATTGCCAGCATCTCCTTGCACGAATCGACTCTAGCCCTTTTTAACTGTTTTGTCAGTTTGTGGGGACCCATTTGGCACAGATCTTTCAGAACTTTAAATGCTAATTAAAAATTGTTTCCAAACTACCAATCGATACAGTGACATATAAACTGATGGTTCTCTCGTTCAGGGCTTCCTTCGATCTCCCTGCACGAGGAGAGGTCTTTGAAGCTCTACCGTCCTTCTCTGAATTTGCGCATCCATCCCGTAACTCTGCCATATGAACATGCATGATCCCACATATAAATCGGCATGAATTTTTTTCGTGTCGTCCTCAAGCTGCATCCTCGTGAAATGGTAAAATCCTTCCCTGTCTTAGGCAGGTTCCATAGCAACAACGCAGAGATTTTTTAGACCAGCGAAAAGAGAAATGGTGATACGGCCTTTGTTGTTAAAACGTAATGACAAGTTTAGACAAGCTTGCAACAAGTCGTAGCTCGTTAACTTCGGTGAAACGAGTGCAAATCTACAGACACGTGTCAAGAGCTTTTTGAACTCCCTCCCTACCTTTAAATATAGCACCTGGTAACAGCAGAGATGTTTAGCGCCATTATTACACTTGCGAGCACTAATAAAACACGTATCAGTGAGCACTTGTAATAGCTTTGCAAGCTCCTCGGTGCTCTCGAACGATTGGCTGCGTGTACCTGCTTTAACGGAATGGAGAAATATGCGGTTCTCACTTGGAAAAAAAAAACAAGCAGCTTCTCTATCCATTTACCCATTGTATGTGACACAAGAAATGAAACAGAAAAAATTTCAATAATGAATTGCAATTTTTAAATATTGCCAATATGCTCAATTGGTATTGTATCTACCATTTTCACATGCAGCGGACGAGTTATTTTTTCTTTTGCATACGATATCAAAATAAGGAAAGAAGTTCCCAGAATCTGAATTCATTAATTATAGTTAGGTAAGCACTTCAGACGAAAAAGATTGATTGTCTCGAATTCACAGTTGTGGAAAAACTTTAAATTTGCACAATTCAAACATATATGTAAATAAAAGAGTTTATGTGTATGTGTCTGTCTGTCTACTTTATACTTAGACTCCTAGATAGCTAGAGGCACCTAATTTTGTAGGAATTTTCTATTCACTCAGGAGAAGATCATAGGCTATGTGCAAAACTAGAGGGATCAACTGAAACTGGTATGGACGGGGCTAAATTCTTCGAAATTCCCACATACTCGAATTAAAACGCCGGGGCTAAATTCCTCGAAATTCTCACATACTCGAATTAAAACGCCGGGGCATTTTTAAGGTAAAGGTTTGGGGGAGGGGGTTTAACCCGTCTCACAAATGCATAAGTTTCATTTTTTTAGCATTTATATGCTTTTGAAATATTTAGTAATTTGTAAATATTTATACAAAGCTTTTCCACTTCTTTTCACTTATAGTTTTTAATATTTACTTACTGGTATCGATTTTGGAATCTTTTTAAACCGTAAAATCCCTTTTGAAATATATTTCAAATATACGCTACTGTCTATCGGGTTATTAAAAATAATTGTAATTATAAATAAATTTAAAAAAAGCAATCGTTCAATTACTTTCTTTCTCTCTTCGAAAGATAAAGCTTTCGTTTCAGAAATGGGTAAATAGCACGAGAGAAACTGTAGGCTTTTCGAAATAGTGTGAAGGCCGAAACGAGATTTGTTTTGGACCGAAGGCGTTCGAAAGCCCGAACAACAAGGAAATCTGCTAATATGCTTAAAAAGAAAAAAGTAGGACGATATACTGTATGTTTCTGATCTGTGTCAGTATTGGATTATGTCATATATAACTCAGATTGTAATTTTTTAAAAAAGTATAATTACATTAGAAGTTAAAGTCAGGTTTCGTTATAGGTCGAGACTTGGATTTTTAACTCAACTCTCAGTGGCTAGGAAGAGAAATTTTGAGAAATTACGAGGAGCCAAGGGAGTATTTGTTAAAATGAGACAGTTATCTCCAGTTTATATTCAGTGACATTTTTCCGTAAAAAGCTTATTTTCAAAGATAAGGGGTTCTGAATGTTATTTTCCATTCACATGACATGCAAGTGTCGCAAATGTTTTGTAATGTAGAATGGAATGTCAGTTGCTGAAACACGACGGGAAGACAAAACAACTCGAAATTGTGGCTGACAATGTTGCTAAACATCGGAAAAGAACAGCTGTTGTTTGCCATGTTGGACTTCAAAACATTCAAGAGAGCCGTGCAAAGTGTTTTTCACAGATAAATGGAGCGATGATGGAGAATGAGGGAACTTTTCACAGAGACATGGAGCGAGCATGGAGAATGAGGGAGCTTTTTACAGAGAAATAGGGGGAGGATGGAGAATTGGGGAGCTTTTCACAGAGAAATGGAGGGAAGATGGCGAAGCAAGGATTTTTTTTACAGAGAAGTGGAGCGATGATGGAGAATCAGGGAAATTTTCACAGAGATATGGGGCGAGCATGAGAATCAGGGAGCTTTTCACAAAAAAATAGGGAGAGAATGGAGAATCGGGGAACTTTTCACAAGAAATGGAGCGAGAATGGAGAATCGGGGAGCTTTTCACAGAGAAATGGGGAGAGAATGGTGAATCAGGGAACTTTTCATAGGGAAATGGAGCGAGGATGGAAAATCAGAGAACTTTTCACAGAGAAATGAAGCGAAGATGAAGAATCAGGGAACTTTTCACAGAGAAATGGAGGGAGGATGGAGAATCAGGGAACAATTCACAGAGGAATGGAGCGAGGATGGAGAATCGGGAAGTTTTTCACAGAGAAATGGGCGAGAATGAAGAATCAGGAACTTTTCACAGAGAAATGGCGCGAGGATGGAGAATCGGGGACCTTTTCACAGAGAAATGGGGCGAGAATGGAGAATCAGGTAACTTTTCACAGAGAAATGGCGCGAGGATGGAGAATCGGGGACCTTTTCACAGAGAAATGGGGCGAGAATGGAGAATCAGGTAACTTTTCACAGAGAAATGGAGCGAGGATGGAGAACCGGGGAATTTTTCACAGAGAAATGGAGGGAGGATGGAGAATCGGGGACCTTTTCACAGAGAAATGGGGCGAGAATGGAGAATCAGGTAACTTTTCCCAGAGAAATGGAGCGAGGATGGAGAACCGGGGAATTTTTCACAGAGAAATGGAGGGAGGATGGAGAATCAGGGAACAATTCACAGAGGAATGGAGCGAGGATGGATAATCGAGAAACTTTTCACAGAGAAATGGGCGAGAATGAAGAATCAGGAACTTTTCACAGAGAAATGGGGCGAGAATGGAGAATCAGGTAACTTTTCACAGAGAAATGGAGCGAGGATGGAGAATCAGGGAACAATTCCCAGAGAAATGAGGATGGGGAATCAGAAAACTTTTCACAGAGAAATGGGGCGAGGATTGAGACTCAGGGAACAATTCACAGAGAAATGGAGCGAGGATGGAAAATCAGGGAACTTTTCACCGAGAAATGGAGTGAGGATGGAGAATCAGGAAATTTTTCGTAGAGAAATGGAGCGAGGATGTAGAATCGGGGAACTTTTCACAGTGAAATGGAGAGAGGATTGACAATCAGGGAACTTTTCACAGAGAAATTGAGCGGGATGGAGAATCAGGGAACTTTTCACAGAGAAATGGAGCGAGGATGGAAAATCAGGGAACTTTTCACCGAGAAATGGAGTGAGGATGGAGAATCAGGAAACTTTTCGTAGAGAAATGGAGCGAGGATGTAGAATCGGGGAACTTTTCACAGTGAAATGGAGAGAGGATTGAGAATCAGGGAACTTTTCACAGAGAAATTGAGCGGGATGGAGAATCAGGGAACTTTTCACAGAGAAATGGAGCGAGGATGAAGAATCAGGGAACTTTTCACAGAGAAATGGTGCGAGGATGGAGAATCGGAAAAGTTTTCGCAGAGAAATGGAATAGAAGAAATGGAATAGAAGAGAAATGGACAATAAAAGATTATTGTCTTTAAATCTTTCTAATCGATTAAAACTTGCTGCAGATGTGAAAGTTTGAAAATTTTTAATTGAAATTTTATTCTAAAGTGTGAAGCGTTTCTTTTGAGAAATTGCGAAAATTCTCTAAGTGGATATTTTAACGAGATTCATGAAAAACAATTCTTTTGTACGTGATATGAACCATCGATAACAAGCAAAGAAAATAAGATTCAGTTGTTGAAAATCTGTGACTTATTTGACTTAATGTCATTTTACCCTTTTTTTACGAATCATGAAACTGATGTAGGATACAGAGCCTAAACACCCATTTTCATTTATTAATTCCTACTACATTTTAGTTTTCATCTTGAAAACACAATATCCCATCTTTCAGATGATCAAAGTAATTTCTTTTTCCTTTCTATATCGATAACCTTCTTCTAAAGGCCTTAAATTGCAGCTCATTGTGTGCAGTACATACTTCGTCTCTTCTGAAATATCCACGTTAAACTGATCTTCGAAATATCCACATTAAACTGATCTTCGAAATATCCACATTAAACTGATCTTCGAAATATCCACATTAAACTGATCTTCGAAATATCCACGTTAAACTGATCTTCGAAATATCCACGTTAAACTGATCTTCGAAATGTCCAGGTTAAACTGATCTTCGAAATATCCACATTAAACTGATCTTCGAAATATCCACGTTAAACTGATCTTCGAAATGTCCAGGTTAAACTGATCTTCGAAATATCCAGGTTAAACTGATCTCCGAAATATCCAAGTTAAACTGATCTCCGAAGTATCCACGTTAAACTGATCTTTGAAGTATCCACGTTAAACTGATCTTCGAAATATCCAGGTTAAAATGATCTCCGAAATATCCAAGTTAAACTGATCTCCGAAGTATCCACGTTAAATTGAACTTTGAAGCATCCACGTTAAATTGTGAAAGAAAAAACTAGAAGTAAGACAAAAGCACCGGAGAAATAAGTTTGCTCCTCTCCCCCCCCCCTTTCTCCAAGATTAAATAAAGAATTTCGTCTAAGAGCAATACAACTTGTTGCGAGAGAATTGCTTTGTCCAACATCTTCCACGATCTGTGGCTTATCTCGAAGAGACTGTGGGAGGAAATCCTTCAACTATCTAATCGTGGAAGCTGTTCCTTCAGTCAACAAAGCTTATCGTCTCCATTAACACCGAGTCATGCCCACGCAGGCTGCCTGTCGATTCACTCAAGGAGGTCTTCAAATATCCTTAGTGCTCGGGGATTTAGATTCAGAAAATACGAGCAGCGCTCTTCTACTACTACGGGATTGAAGTCTTGAAAAACGAGGACAAGGTGGAAGATGAATCTGAAATGTCGTCAAAAACTTATTTTTTTGACAAGAATGCTGAAAGGATATCTAACAGATTACAGTTAGTTGTAGGTATTTCATTTTTATTTTTCAGATAGATTCAGGATAGATCACAATCGCTTGTTTCTTTTATTTATTTAGTTTAGAAGAACTCTTCAGTTTGTGATTAAGAGCCAGATTTTTTGTATCGGACCAGACTCGGAGCTAAAAAAAAATCACGATCGTTTTGAAATGTTTTTCCTCTGGTTTAGTGGTCTTTAAGAAATTTCCTTAAAAAATTAGTGCAATATGTATATGTATAAGATTTTTTCCAACCCCGTTCCGGTTACTAACATTCTCAAGGGGGTGGCATGGTTTCCATGCGCCCCATCCCCCTAGATCTGGGTCTATATCGGACCTCGATTTAAAATATTCTCTTTCTGAAAACGTAATATGAGTTTGACATATATGTCTCTGTGGAATGAAAGAGTTAAAACTTGTAATACCTTCTCTTCATGTAATTTCAGTTCCTGGGGAGAGCCCCAATTTGTTCTACTTGTGTAAAAAAATAGGCATATGCACCTAAAGACTAAAATTAGACTGTATAATAGTTTGGTTCTTTCTAGAGTTAGCTATGGTAGTGAAACATGGACCCTTTGTAAACAAGATAACAGGAAACTTGATGCTTTTAATTCTAGATGCTGACGCAGTATCTGGGGCATTAAGTGGTCCACCTTTGTAAGTAATGATGAGGTTAGGCAAAGGAGTCGGCAATCTCCTTTAAGCAACATATTGTGCAGAGAGAGATTTCGTTGGTTTGGCCATGTTGCCCGTATAGATAAGTATAGATTAGCAAATAGGGTTATGAATAATGTGCCTAAAGGCTTCAGAAAGAGGGGAGACCTAGGATGCGGTGGGCTGACAATGTGAAACATGGCCTTATTAGAATTGGTGTGCAGTGGCCAAGTGCAGCAGATGTAGCTCAAGACAGATACGCTTGGATAACTAAATTTTGCATTCTGATTGGACCTCTGTAGCCTATGGCAGCTTGAGGATGATGATGATGATGATGGCATGAGATGATTTTAAACTCTGGTGTTTATGAGAACGCCTCGAAAATTTTTTATAAATTCAAAGTTCACATGCAGACACTTTGTCTGATCTGCATCAGAGATAATTCCATGAGGACATTTTTAGTAAATGTAGGTTTTGCAGATAATTACACCAGATATGTAATGTTAGTATAATGCATTGAAAAATAACTTACTAATGTGATTTTAAAGGATTGAATTTTGAGTATTTACACTAAAATAAACAAAATCTGAAGCAAACGTGGTTTAAGTGCATAACTTGAAAATGAAACAGTTGAATATCGGGTCGTTTACAATACTACGTAGGTAGGTTTATTTTTGTTCCTCACTTATCATAAAGAGAACGTATGAGAATGAATCTTTATGTTGATAAGGAATGTAAGACTGCGTCACAACTGCGTCAAACATCTATATTATCGAATGATAAAGGCCATCTGTGAACACTTCAGATTATATTCAAGGATGCGATAAGATGTTGTGATGACTTTTACGGCTCGTGGCGTGACTAGGTGTGAAAATGGGATGGTGAGAACTGCTTCCCCATGCTCTTCATACTACTAATTAAAATTTTATCACTTTTTTTTCTTTCAGAAACGAACGTTAGCAAAAAATATCCGTCAAGGAAAAAGCAATAAGGAAACAGGAGCTGAAAACTGTTATTACTAAAATAAAAAATATCAACTTACAGAAAATTTATGGAAAAATTATTTGTAATATTTTTTCTTAATAGTATGTAGTTATTATTTCATGAAAATTATTTTTCTAATCCATTCGGATGAACGTATGGAGTTTTTTTTAAAGAATATCATTTT
Source organism: Ryuthela nishihirai (assembly GCA_038380435.1). NCBI lineage: Eukaryota > Metazoa > Arthropoda > Arachnida > Araneae > Heptathelidae > Ryuthela > Ryuthela nishihirai. The sequence continues at coordinate 7,474,851 of JAWZYU010000004.1, forward strand.
TATTCATAAGAGTAAAGAATACAAATACATTTACAATTTGACCCGCAAAGCTAAATAGCTTATCTGCAGGAAAATGAATAAATTATATTAAACATAGGTCATTCAGCCACAAAAGTGGTGTACATCAAATAAATCCACAAAACACAACACATAATATTCAACTAACTAGAAAATGCCAAATAATTTTTAATTCCATTTTAAGTCTTCTAAAAGAATCTATATTTAGTAATTCTTTTGGAATAGCATTAAATAAAAGTGGTACTTGATATTCGGAGGTATGTTTCCCGTAATTATTTCGAAAATTTGGCAATTTGTAATAAACTTGGTTTTGAAGTCTTGTATTTTTGTTATGTTGAATTTTTAGTTTGTAAGTTTCGTCAAAAATTTTTTAATTATTACATTATATTTATATAAATTGTAGTAGGATAAAAGATTTAAAAATTTTAATCTATCGGTGGAAGTTTTATAATTTTTTTGCAAATGAAACGGAAAAATATTTTTAGCTATTACAGACTGCAGTTTTTCTATTTTATTTATGTTAGTTAAGTTAGTTGTTCCATACACAATTATTTCATAATTTAAAATAGATTCTCATATTGCTTTATAAAATATTACACAGGTTTCCATATTTAATACATATTTCAATTTTTGAATTTTTATCGCTGATATTCTCAAGCTTTCACATATGTGGGATATATGGGCATTCCACCTAAAATATTCATCAAAAATGATTCCTAAGTAATTTATTTTATTTACTTGCTCAACAAGTGGGCAACTACATAATGATTCATAATTTGAAGCATCCTTTTTTCTGCAATTTATTTTATGAGTTTTGATAAAGAGGTTTTGATGAATACGAAATCCTGATGAATGAATAATCATCAATTTTGTTTTTTTCTCTTTTAAATAGATTTTATTATGATTTAACCATCTAATAATATTATTGTAATCTGTTTGAACCTCTGAAATGCTATCATTTAAATATTTCTGACTGTTTATTAAAACAATGTCGTCAGCATATAGATAAATAGCACTATTTAATTTTGTATTGAACAAATCATTTATGTATATTAGGAACAGTAAAGGACCTAAACCTGAGCCTTGAGGAATTCCATATCGTGTAATTACTTTTCTGCTGTAGCAGTTTTTTTATTTTAGTAATTGTGTATCAGTCTGATAAATAATTTCTAAACCAATCTAACAATATACCGCAAACACTGTAATTTTCCAATTTATTTAGTAAAATGCTATGATCTATTGTATCGAAGGCTTTCTTTAAATCTAAGAACATAGTTACAATTTTTCTCTATTATTCAATGATTTATTAATATTATTTGCAATTTTGGAAATTAGTTGAATTGTGTTTTTTTCCTTTTTGAAAGCCAAATTGATTTTCATTAATCATGTTGTGTTTAAGTAAAAAGTTAAAAACAGCATTATAAATATATTTTTCCATTATTTTCGAAAAAATAGGCAGAATTGTTATTGGTCGATAGTTAGAAAAATCCTCCTTAATACCACCTTTTGAAATAGGTCTTAAAATACCTGTTTTGAGTTCAGTAGGTATGTTCCCAGTAAATATAATCTGATTTATAATTTTTGATATAATATTAGGTAGTGTCTGTTTATTAAATTTTATATGTTTAATGCAAACATTATCGTAACCAGGTGATTTATTGGTGTCTAATGAAGTAATTATTTCATCAGTTTGTTTTTCAGTGATTTCATGTATATAGTTAGATTTCAAAACTCTTTGTATCATGGTTGGAACATAATTTATATCGTCTTGGTGATTTGTATTTCTTATCTGTAAAATTAGTGTATTATAAATGTCATTGTAATTATTTTCTATTTCTTCCACAGATAATTTCTTTTTGGACATATTGTCAATTATTACATCGTCCGCTGATTTTTTCTGTTTTCCTTCTAATATTTCATATATTAATTGCCAGGTAGCCTTCATATAATTTTTTTCATTATAAGTTTATTTCTATAATAAAGTTGTTTCTGATTTCTAATCTGAATATTAACCATATTCCTTAATTTTTTATAGTTATTTTTATAAGCATCACTTTTGTCATTGTTTTTAAATTTAATCCAAGCTATAATTCTATCAAGTTCGGTGTTATCCAGTATTTGCTATGATTCCTTTTTACCTTTCCAACACTCCTCATATATATTCTATTTTTTCCTAAAATTTCATCATAAATGTCTTTAAATACTTTATATAGATTTAATTCATCCATTGAGTTGTCTCCACAATTTTCTAAATTCCAATTCATTTCAGAAATAGCTTTGTTTATATTGTTATGGTCAAATGACCAATTCTTATTTTCCTGGTCTGTTTCATTATAATTAGTATTATTCAAATTGTTATTGATGTTGCTAATCAGTGTTAAAATCATATGGTGATCTGCTATATTGCTTGTTTGAATTATTGAATTTTCTGACATATTTTTAATCAGTTTAATATTAATATGGTCTATACAGGTTTTGGTAATTTTATTTTTTACTATTTCTTCTCTTGTAGCTTCCCTTATTAATCTTTCAAAATTCATTTCAGCCAATAGTGTGATATATTTTTCTGTGCCATGTTTTTTAGTATTCATTGTATCGATATTAAAATCACCTATTAAAATCTGATTTTGATCTTTTTCTGTATTTTCCATCCAGTTTCGGAAATTCAAGAGAAAAGAGTTCACATCTGTACTAGGCGATCTGTATAGTGCTAAAACATGATATATTATATTATTTTTTTTACTTTTATACATATAGTTTCCGCTGGAAGTGTTTGTTGGGATGTAATTTCAATATATAGATTTTCTTTATATTATACTAAAATTCCCCTAACATTTTTATTTATATTATTATTTGAGATTTTATTAAATTTATCAATATTATATAAATAATTTTCATATTTATTTACATTTGTTTCAGTTAAAACAAGCGAATCAATGTGTTTCATGTAATTGTTAATACTTAATTTTAATGAATCCCAATGTTTTCTTTGACCTCTTATATTAAGATGAGCAATTCCTAATTTATTTTTGTGAATAAATTTACTATAATTATTTACGAACCAAGCCTCCACTTCTAAACCTGTAGTTACATAAGCAACATCATAGTTGCTATTAAGACCTTCAAAATTCAAATCAGACATAGCTAACAAGAATATTCATAAAAAAAAGTAAAGAGCAAAAAGAAAGAAAAAAAAATGTTCATGTTTGATTTAATCCATTTGACTTAAATTCGTTTTCCACCGCTAGAGGGCGCAATTATAGCTATTTGGAGATTCCGAAAGTGTCAATTGTAACGTTTCATCAATACCTATCACACCCAAAAAGCATTTTTAATTTAGCTTTAAAGAAAGAAGTTGAATATCTACAGACAGACAGACGTCAAAATGAAAAACATTAGCTCGTTTTTACTGAAAACGAGCTAAAGATAGTATTCGTGTCATGCTATAACTAATACTGCTCTCTGAGGAAGCTGAATCAGAATGCTCTCCTTGTTGTTCAATTATAATGATTCTACTAATGAAACGGAAGAAATAGTTATCAAACTAAAAACAAGGAAGCAGTGGGAAAAAAAGCATTTTTAGTTACTTGTTAAAATTTTCATTCATTCTCCTATGGTAACTTTTCAGTCCTTTGCAGTACAAGAGTGAAAATATTAAACTGGCAGTTTCTCTATTTCCGAAATTCCTTTCGCAGCAATGACAGGACAGAGGGAGCTATCATCCTCAGAAATCCTCACCTGAATGAAATGAGTGAAGATGTTCTTTATCACCTGGCACTAAGCACAGCCACTCATGATCTCCCAAAAATGTTTGGAGATGTCAAAGTAAGTATGTCATTGAATTCTGATGTTTTCCTATATATACTCTTGCATTAGACATATTTCTACTTTTTACGAAAAGAATTTTTGACTCTTGTAAAGCTGAGATTAACTGAATTGCGCTCTCCCTATACTTTGCTCTAGGGGCGGGGGTGGCTCAGTCGGTAGCGCGCCAGGCTCGTAATCTGTAGTTCCTAGGTTCGAGTCCCAGCTGGGTCAGCGTTGAGATTTATCTCCGCAAAATTCCCCGCCCTGCCCACGGTCAGTAGGGGACACCGATGGGCTTGGAAAGGCCGCCGTCCGTCGGATGGGACGTTAAGCCGTGGCCCCGTGTGCGGGAGAGCCATACCCTGTGCACGTTAAAGAACACGCTGGATGGCCTTGACAGGAGGCTACCATCTGTCTCTCAACAGCTGTTCCAGTGGGTCCACTCCCCCAACCTTCTCTGAGCCTTCGGGGTCCATGTGGCCTGGCCATTTAGCCCATGGTGTGCAAAAAAGTGCCGCTCAGAGGTAAAACAACCCAACTATACTTTGCTCTATATAGGTAGCCCTAGATAAAATGGGCGAAAGCAAAATTTTCCAATTTCCTATTTCGGCTGGAACCTTTTCCTTGAAAGAAAAGATACAATTTTGTCCAGCAATCTACCATTGTCTGCGAGAGTAAATTTTATATTACAGACGGTAAACTTCCACTGTCTGTGTAAATATCCTATACACTATGTATGCTTGCCGATTGTCATAGACTGCAAATTTTGTTTCCGGAATTTAATGTATTAACATCCTTCAAACATTTTAAACACTCAACCGAGAGCTTTTCCAGTTTTACGCTAAGTATATTCTATTCACTCACAGAATCGTTCAATACTTGAAATCTTCGGTTTGTTGGAGATTACTTTTTGCTTATAAAACTGACAATTGTCCAATTTGTGATTAAGAGGGTCATTCATGAAATATTATACGCTCCTTCAGAAAAAGAGAAAAACATATAACCTTCTAGGTAACTCCTTCTCAAAAGTTAGAAACAAAAGTACAGTCGCTCAAACAAATATGCGAACACTGTGGTTGATTACAGAATTCAGAAAAAATATCTGAAGAATTTTAGAAATTAGTGATCTGGCAACCTTCGTGTCACGTGACACGAAGGCATTATATGCATTTGTCTCTATTTTCTTAAATGGCTAATTCCAATAATAAGTGATCATATTAAGCGACGCCTACTCTATACATTTATTTACACAGACACATTTAATTAACTTTCATCGTTTTTTTTATCAGTTAATATTATGTTTAAAGCTCCACATATTCATTTCATGACATTGAAGCTCACAACACGTTGGAATTATCTTTTAGTTAATATACAGAGGGGTGTAGAAGTAGGTATACAGTTCAATCGTGTGCATAAGTAGGCATACAGTTTTTTTTAATTATTTTTTCAGATAATTAAGAATGGCTGGTAATTTAACAGATGAACAACGGAAGTGGATAATCAAACAATATATTTAAAAAACAATATATTAAAAAAAACTAGTTATCCAACCTTAAGGAACCTTGTTTGAAATTTCCGAATTTTTAATGGTTGTTTTATTTGCATCAGTGTTCAGTATATTAGCCATCCCGTGATCGAATGGTTAAGGTGATTGCTACTGATCCAAGGACTTGGGTTTAAGCCCCGGATAGGGCATGGATGTTTGTGTTGTCTTCCTACTGAGGTCTCACTATCCTCACAGACCTTCTATTATGGCGTATAAACTGACAGACTTCTGTCAGACCTTCTATTATGGCGAATAAACTGACAGATTTCTATCAGACCTCTGTGGCTGTTGAGGGGTAATTTTTATTTTATTCAGTATTTTAAGTTTATTTTTAAGACAGAGTGATATGAAGTCTTTAACATTTCTATTAAAATTTAAATGTGATTTTATCCCTTCATGCATATGAATCTGTTTGACCATTTATCGTTTAGTTCGTCTGTGTCGGAGGCACAGCTCAGAGAATGGCAACCTTTGCTCTCTACGTGAGCCAGGAATTGGACATAAAGCTTCCCACAGGAACGAGACTCCACGACATCTCTCAGCGATCTCAGAGGTTTTCCATGTACAAAGTCGGACCTGTGCTCTGCGTCAATGTAAGTACGAAATATTCTATGTCATTCATTGGGGCATGAATACCAAGAAAAAAAGTTCTCAATGTAGAGATAATTAATAACGTAGGAGGTTGAACTATTGAAGGGTTCACAAATACTTATCATCCTCCTCCTCCTCCTCCTCCTCAAGCAGCCATGGGCTACGGAGGTCCAACCAGACCGTGCAGTTTAATTCTCCAAGCATATCTGTCCTGAGCTACATCTGCTGCATCCGGCCACTGCACACCAATTCAAACAAGGCCCTGTTTGACATTGTCTGCCCACCGCATCCTAGGTCTCCTCCTCCTTCTGAGGCCTCTAGGCACACTCTTCATAACTTTATTCGCCAATCTATAATTATCCATACGGGCAACATGGCCAAACCAGCGGAGTCTCTCTCTGCACAATATGCTGCTTAAAGGAGGTTGCAGACTCCTTTGCCTAACCTCATCATTAGTTACAAAGTTAAACCACCTAATACCCAAGATACTGCGTAAGCATAGAGAAAAAAAATTCTATATCTATAGGGAGGTTAAACACCAAGAACTGCATACTTTTGTCGGCATGTGTGAAGTATAAAACTTTTAGTTTCAAATGTAACGTAGGCAGAGCCAGATCGAGGGGAAGACAAAGGGGTCATGCTTCCCCCCTTTCAGAATGCTAGTAAGGGTAATAGAGGCTAAATATTGTTAAACCTATTTATATATCATGTATTTTTCAATAATGTTTTTAAAGACATGTAAAGAGGAGAAGGAAATTTATCCTGTATTAGAAATTCAGTCTCTGCCCCCTCCCTTTTGAAAATTTCCGTCTGGTTGTGTTTTTTGTCTTTCCCTCCCCCCCCCCTTGACACCGATGGGCTTGGAAAGGCCGCCGTCCGTCGGATGGGACGTTAAGCCGTGGCCCCGTGTGCGGGAGAGCCATACCCTGTGCACGTTAAAGAACACGCTGGATGGCCTTGACGGGAGGCTACCATCTGTCTCCCAACAGCTGTTCCAGTGGGTCCCCTCCCCCAACCTTCTCTGAGCCTTCGGGGTCCATGTGACCTGGCCATTTAGCCCATGGTGTGCAAAAAAGTGCCGCTCAGAGGTAAAACAACCCAAATTTCCCTCCCCTCGATTTGTTTGTAGATATGGGCCTGAAACACAGATATAGTGAAACTCGAAAAAAAAGTTTTTAAAACCTTCCTGGAGTAAAAATTTTTTTAATACAGAACACGTTTTGAATTATTAACTTTTCTGTTCTGTTTTCGAGCTCCGTGTAAGGCATGGATGTTTGTGTTGTCTTTCTGCTGAGGTCCTGTCATCCTCACAGACCTTCTCCTATGGGTATTGCACTGATAGGCTCCTGTCAGATCTCTGTGGCATGCAACTGCTTGAGTGGGTATTTTTTTTTTAATTTTATTTTACATTTTGTGTACACTTGTGCAGTTCGAGTCACATTGACCAAATATTTTCCTTTAGGTAAAACGTTTAACCCATTTTTTCAAACTACTCTCACACAAATAAGTTAATCTTTGCGTTTTCTTTCTGATCAGCTTTATCATGAAGTCTGATCGAGATAAATTGAAAAACCTTTCACTTGTAGATATAATGACCAGTCCCTGTGTCCCATAGATTTTTAGTTGATTTTCCTTCAAATTTGTATTCTCCTATTAAATAAACTAAGATAATAACTAACTAATAATAAAATGAACAGTGAATAATAACATATTGTTAATAAATAAACCAATAAAGGCTTGTAATGTAACAATAATTAATTTTCCCACGTATTGTCAAAATCTCTTCTATTTTCAATATTTTTCACATTAAGAACCATATTTTCAAATGATGCATTGAAAATTATTTCAGTAGACGTCGGATCTGGTTAAACGTTTAAAACGTTTTGAGATGAAAGTTCATATACAGCTTCTTAGGTTGGGTTGGGTTGTTTTACCTCTGAGCGGCACTTTTTTGCATACCATGGGCTAAATGGCCAGGTCACATGGACCCCGAAGGCTCAGAGAAGGTTGGGGGAGGGGACCCACTGGAACAGCTGTTGGGAGACAGATGGTAGCCCCCCGTCAAGGCCATCCAGAGTGTTCTTTAACGTGCACAGGGTATGGCTCTCCCGCACACGGGGCCACGGCTTAACGTCCCATCCGACGGACGGCGGCCTTTCCAAGCCCATCGGTGTCCCCTACTGACCGTGGGCAGGGCGGGGAATTTTGCGGACAGCTTCTTAGGCAAATACATTTTGCAAGCACTTCAGTTTCCCATTTATTCAACACATCATCAGAAGCCCTATTCCTACTCGCTAGAAATTTCAAACAACGCAAAAATTTAGATGGAAAAATGCAGATTATTACAAAAACACACAACTTATGAGACTAACTCCAACAAGCTAAAACCTACCAAGTCCACATTTAAAGACATTTCTAACTTGCCTAAACGTGATGAGTTTAACATTAAACTGCCAAAGTTTATTAAAATTGCTAAATTTTGTACATTTCACATATTGCATAGTGAAAACGATATGTCAGAATAAAGAATTATTTTTATAATTTGTAGATCACATAGACCTGAACATGATACTTGACAGAAGTAAAGATGGAATATAACGTATTGTAAAGGAGAAAATATTATATCACATTGTGCTATTTAATGAAAGGAATCGGCATCACTTAGACTGGAATTGGCATCTCTTGAGCTATTTTTTCTTTAGAGATCCGAATATATAGAAATAACATGGAAAGAGATTTGAACTGTACGGACGATTTCCTCTCTATGGCTCTATGGACGATTTCCACCTAATCGTGGACATTTATAATCATGGAAACAGTTGATTCTGTGGGTGAGATTTCCTGTAAACTTATTCTTAATAGCTCTAAGGAGTTTTAAACTGTTCTTTTGGACACACAAAACGTGTTCGCATAGGTCTATAATCTTATGATAAATCTCTGCCGGATTACAGACACCCAGCTTCTAAAACTGCATCTCTATGTGCTGATCGGATGGATTTGAAAATTTTTATGCCATGGTTTACGACCTCCTAGGTTTCACACAGCTAATCTTCAGCGCATCGATCAACTCAATGACTTACTGTCCTTCACTGCTAAGGGTTTCATTCCGTGGAATCACGCAACACTTGTGAACGATGGCCAACGATGGGTTTCTATTGACCCTCCCTTATATTTGAGACTTTGATCAAGACTTGAAAACGTTGTCGATACCATCTGTATTTCTTCGCTTGTGTACCTGAAAGACAATGGCAAAGTAGGTTACGGTCGTGTTGTAGCAATTGGAGCCTGACAGATCTCAAACTAACGTTAAACATTGGAGTAAGAACTATAGCATCATTACAAACATCACTGAAACATTCAGGCTTCTTTCTCGAAAGGGCGGGGGGTAGCTCAGTCGGTAGCGCGCCAGGCTCGTAATCTGCAGTCAGGACCGTCAGCATAATCTGCAGTCGTAACGCTCACCCAGCTGGGTCAGCGTTGAGATTTATCTCCGCAAAACTCCCCGCCCTGCCCACGGTCAGTAGGGGACACCGATGGGCTTGAAAAGGCCGTCGTTCGTCGGATGGGACGTTAAGCCGTTGTCCCGTGTGCAGGAGAGCAATACCCTGTGCACGTTAAAGAGCACGCTGGATGGCCTCGATGGGAGGCTACCATCTGTCTCCTAACAGCTGTTCCAGTGGGTCTCCTCCCCCAACCTTCTCTAAGCCTTCGGGATCCTTGTGACCTTGCCATTTATAGCCCATGGTGTGCAAAAAAGTGCCGCTCAGAGGTAAAACAACCAACCCAACCTTTCTCGAAAAGATCTCCACTGTAGATTATCTTGCAATCTTTTTTCTTTAAAACAATGCTTTCCAACCATTTCACAGTGAGTATATGAGAATTCACTTAATTACCATAGCCATACCAGTTTATACGCATTTCATACTGTTTCAAAATACAAATAAATCCAAAATCGCGAAGGAGGACTTATCAACTAAGACTAATTGATCAATAACTCTTTGACAAACAAAATACTCCTCTAAGCTACTTATTCAATAATAAGGTAGAGCAAAAAGAATTGCAAATTGCCTCTGATGAATTTCAGATGCTCGTTTTCAACGAGAAATGAAGTAAGTCGTTTTCCAACTTTAACACCATCTAACGGTGGAAATTCGAACTAATGAATGATTCATAAAATGCAAATAATAATATTACATTAGTACCTATCCAATAGAGGAGCCTCAGTCGGCAGCGCGCCAGGCTCGTAATCTGCAGTTGCCAGATTCGAGTTCCGTCTGAGTCAGCGTTGAGAATTATCTCCGCAAAAACACTCACCCTGTCCACGGTCAGTAGGGGACACCGATGGGCTTGGAAAGGTCACCGTCTGTCGGATGGGACATTAAATGGCCGAGTGCTTAGTGCGCTTGGCTACTGATCTAAGGGAACTGGGTTCAAGCCCGGGGTAAGGCATGGATGCTTGTGTTGTTTTTCTGCTGAGGTCCTGCCATCCTCATAGAACTTCTACTATGGTGTATAAATTGACAGACTCCTGTCATACGTTTGTGGCAAGCAGCTGTTTGAGGGGGTATTTTTTTTTCGTGTGCAGGAGAGACATACCCTGTACACGTTAAAGAACACTATGGATGACCTTGATGGAAGACTACTATCTCCCAACAGCTGTCCAGTGGGTTCCCTCCTCCCAACTTTCTCTGAGCCCTCGGGTTCTCTGTGACCTGGCCATTTAGCCCATTGTGTTCAATAAAGTGCCACCCAGAAAAACAAACAACCCAACAACCAATCCAATCCGAAAAAAAAAAATTTTATCTTTTAAAGCAAAATAGTTGCACTTACCTGGAGGTACTTTTATTCCAACAAGGTAAAGTACAGGTTCACAGTAGGTGCTCAAAATTGCGACCATTTACATGGACACAGGATTCACAGTGCCGTTGCATTGACCGCCTAACATTTTCAAAAACGCCTGGCATATCACGGACAGTGCCTGCGGCGGCCACTATTCATGCAACAAGGTCCATTTCACTGTCGACGGGGGTCTCGTACACATGGTCTTTCATGGCCCCCCACAAAAAGAAATCCATGGGCGATAAATCAGGTGACCTGGGTGGCCAAGCGAACGGTCCACCTCTACCGATTCATCGAGCTCCGAATGTTCGGTTCAGGTAATCACGCGCAACAATTGTGCTATGGGCTGGAGCCCCGTCATGTTAATACCACATATCTCGGCGGATATGCGCAGGAACAACGCCCAGAAAAGTCGGTAACACTGTCTCGAGAAATGTTAGGTATTTCCGGCCGTCCAATCGGGGCGGTAGCAAGTAAGGTCCCAACAAACAGGCACCAATGATTCCAACCCACACATTTACGGCAAAACGATGTTGCACAGCGTGACTTCTCGTACCATGCGGGTTGTCGTAAACCCACACATGTGAATTGTGTGTATTGAACACACCTTCACGAGTGAATGAAGCTTCATCTGTAAAAAGGACAGAAGCTGGAAAACTGGGGTCCACGGCACCTTTCTGCATGAACCATTGTGCAAATTCCACACGCTTCGATAATCGTCAGGATGCAGTAACTGCACCCTTTGCAGATGGTAAGGATGCACACGTTCCTCGTGCAGTATCCGCCTCACTGCTGACTGAGAGACCCCAAGCTGCTGAGCAATAGCTCGTGTGCTGGTATTCGGATAATCTTCGATGGACTGTAGGACTTGTTCTGCGACGTTGACAGTCCGCGTCAGTCGTCTTCTCCCCGTATCCTGCATGTTGATGCGCAGTGAACCACGTTCGCGCAGATTGCGATGCACACATGCAAACATTTGATGCTGCGGTATTCTTCTGTTGGGGTATCGGTCTTCGTAAACTTGCCTAGCTCGGCGGCCGCTTTCGCCAGCTGCCCCATATGCGAGATGCATATCCGCTAGCTCTTGATGCGTAAAACGATTCATCTTATCACTAGTAAGTCAGCTCGTACACTGAGTGGAGTGGTCGGTCGAGCGGGAGTGGTCGGGCGAGCTATACACTGGTTGGGTACACACAGCGCCCTCTACATACGCATGCGTACATTTGCGGACATTCTTTCCTATGTGAAATCGGTTTCCTGGCGTATTCCCTACCTCCCCACGAAATTTGAACGATAAGTTTTGAATCAACCTGTATACAGGACAATAACTTCCGTCAATGCAAACTCCTTGACCACCACACTCTACTAATTTAATTTTAACCTTTCTAGCATGAACAGTAAAACCAAAGTTCCAACCGCAAAACCCTCTAACGGTAGAAATTTAAACTATGAAAGTTTCGGAAAGGTGAATACTGCATCTAACTCAAAGAGAATATTTAATTCATTTTTCTTAAAAGTAATATTTTACTGACTGCAGACGAACAAAGTCGACATATTGAACACAATAGCTCATTTCTTCACATTCTGATCACTTCGTAATTGAATAATTGAAATTGTATTATGTTTGGTAGGAAATCAAGTAATCAGAATTATTCGATGACGAGGTATAATTTTGCATCCAATCAGGCACCAGGCGCTAAATTTAAATTGACTTTGCACTGTTATACAAAGAGAAAAAAAAAACACACTAATAACTTTTATTTTAATTTAAACTGTTTGTGAATACCCTAAACAACATTGGCGAGAAATATGAAGCCTTCCAACACTTAATTTCAGACCACTGCTTTAAACTATACACTTTATGAAGATTTTTAACTCCTACATATTGACTGTCTGATACAGTTGCATTTTACACTGCCATCTATCAAGCTAATTTCAAAATTAAAGTCCATCCATTGTCTTTATTTCGAGATCATATTAATTTTAAAACTTAAATGAATGCATCATAAATGAATCAGATTTTATATCCAAATGATGGCATATATTTTTGAATTTGCAGCATGGAATCGGTTCTCCTTCAATATCCATCATGTTACAGGAAGTGATCAAGCTACTGTATCACGCCCGTGCAAAAGATGTCACTTTCCTTCGAATTGGAACCTGTGGAGGAATAGGTAAGTGAGGAGCAATATTAAGTCAGAGAGGAAGACAGCACGGGATACCTTTCTTGTTAAGAGTAAGCTCAAATACTCTAAGATTTCTGTTATATAGCATTTAAAGCAGGGTTTCCCACACTTTATATAGCTGAGGACTGTTTTTTTTTTCAGTACCTTTTTCTGAAGTCTGAAAATATAAAGGCACATAAAAAACATTTAGAAAAATTTCGCTGTTTATTCAATCTTATAACAATAAGTTATTTAATATGAGTGCACTTCATAGCTTTTGAAGTAAGAAAAAGATACGAAAGATGATGTGGGAGTCAGTCATATCTTGACACGTTCATTGATATTGAGCAATAATAATAGAATCATACGAGTAGTAGTGGTATCCCACTTTAGGCCGATTTGGACTTTGACCCTATGACGTCATTGGTCCCGCCCACTTACGACACGTCATATGACGTCATCGACCACGCCCACTTATTAATATTCATAATTAATAATTAATTAAATAATAATTCATTCCCTTTATTAAAAAAAACCCTTATTAAAATTCCTCCCCCTTTATTAAAACCCCTTGGCACCATCTAGTGTATGTGACTTTTTTTTTGAAAAACCTGAATTTTAGACGTAATTTTTCCAACCCTCATTAAAAAACCCCTTTATCAAAATTCCACCCCCTTTATTAAAAAACCCCTTATTAAAAATTCCCCTCCTTTATTAAAAACCCGTGGCGCCATCTAGTGTATATGATGAGTACTATATTTAGAAACCCCACTATTTTAACTGAAATTATTCCAATTTTTGACTCCCCCATTATTAAAAATTCCTTCCCCCTTTATTAAAAACCAGTGGGGCCCTATAGTGTATATTATGAGTACTATTTTAGAAAAGCCCTCTGTTTTAACTGAAATTATTCCAATTTTTGACTCTCTCTTTATTAAAAATTCCTTCCCAAGGTTCAAGGTGTTGTAAATATGGTGAAATTAGCTTCCAGAAGGGGCTCCCTACACCAGTTACAACAGAATAGTGAGATAGTGGATGCAGAAGAATCTGCCTCTCAGCAATCTCTGTGAAAAAATAAAAAAATAAAAAAGGCCCTCTTCAAGACAATATACAAAAGAAGGCCCTTTTCAGGACAATGTAAAAGTACTGAACATTACACCTTGCAGAAGAGGCCAATATTCTGAAAGAAGTCAGTGACAATACGGAAGCATGCACATTGCAGCTTCGCACTATGGTTGTTGTCGAGAAGGGAGGTGATGGATTAGTCAGTGGTTCTTATAGCATAAGCTCCTGGAACAAAGCATCTCTTTCGGCATTGTAGTGGGAGCAGTTGAGCAGAACGTGAGATACAGTCTCAGGTGTGCCACAAGTGGCACAGTCTGGACTGTAAACTCTGCCAACAGTGTGCAGTGTAGAGTTGTTGTAGATGACACCAACTCGGAGATTATGAAGGAGGGTCTCCTCAGATCTGAGGAGATTACCGAGGTTAGGAGCAGTGAGAGAAGATTCAACAAGGTACCTGAATGAGGAATACCTGCTGTCCTTCTGCCATTGAGCAAGACGGAACTGGCTCACCAGTTGTGAGACAGAACTCCTGCAGTCACTGAGAGAGAGAGGGTAATTAGTTACACACCTCTGACTCTCCAGTGCCTCCTTCGTAGTGTGATCAGCAAGCTCATTTCCAGGTATCCCAACGTCGGAAGGGATCCACTGGAAATGGACCGTGACCCAAGCAGAAGTGACCTTCGAGCAAGTCTCCGTGTTCTTCTGGATGTGGAAGGGGTTGCAGCTCTTGCTGTCTCGCTTCTGGAGAGCTTACAAGGCAGACTTGCTGTCACAGATAATGACAAAGTTGCCACTCTCGAGGCTGAGGATGAAAAGTACAGCCTCAAGAATAGCATAAAGCTCTGCACAGGTGGAGGAGGTTAGATGCGGGAGACGGAAACCTCTGGCAATGCCAGTATTGGGGATGACAATGGCAGAGGCAGCACGTTGTCTCTCCCGGTCCACAGATCCATCAGTGTAAACCTCATCTGTCATATCGTGCATTGACATAGGAGGTGGAGAGAAGTCTGATGGCCAATGGATCAGAGTCGCTCTTCCGACCAAGAGAAGGGATAGTGACATTGATCATTAGATCACTGTTACTCCAGGGTGGAAGGTCGGGGAAGAGAGTATTGTCAGCACCCAACATTTGTCCCTGCCAGTTCGTGCATCTGGAGCTGGCAGGAAGGACTCAGTCACAGAAGTCCTTGGCGGACAGGGCGATGGCAGAGTGAGGCCTGTCATGCAACTTCATGAGAAGCTCATGGTTAGTGTGCAGGGAATGGAGCCTCGAGAGATGAAACAGTATTTCTCTCTTCCAGTGCAGGTGGAAAGGCATGTCATAAGCCTCTGCAATGACAGACGCATTAGGTGTGTTAGGGCAGAGTCCAAGGCAGAGGCGCAGAGATATAGTGTGGACAGTTGCCAACTTGCTGAGCAGTGTATCAGAGGCATTGCCCAGAAGGTGACCACTACAGTTGAGGCGGGAAAGGATCAAGTGCCAGTATAAGACCAGAAGGATCTTGCAGGAACTTTCCCAGTGGGAAACTTGTCCAACCATTGAATTGCCATGGGAAACCAGTGGGTACCAGCAAGAAACGACAGTATATTTCTCTGTGCAGTGGCAGCTCTCTTAAGATGCTGGATGTGAGGCCCCTAGCTTAGCCTGTTGTCCAGGACCACACCAAGGAACCTATGCTGATGGACAGCCTTGATGTGATCTGGCCCAAGCAAGAGATCAGGGAAGGTGGGTGGAAGGCGTCTCCTCGTGAAATCCATGGCCACAGTCTTATCAGTGGAAAGAGCGAGGCTTAGGTTGTCTAACATAAGCCTCGCATTAACATGCACTTATAAAATACCGAAATATACATACTCGTGCTGAAAAATTACTAAACCCACTCTTAAACACGAAATATGTATATTAGATTCACACGTGTGCTGGTCTTCCAGCTGGCACAGGGCGCCTTCTGTCGGGCAGACCCGATTGTGTATTGGAGCTGATTAGGGATGACTGTGTCTCTTTTGAATGCTTGCGTTAACGTTACGTTTTAAATGTATTTATGTTTCTTGCAAATAACTGTGAGAATGTGCTAAAATAACCTGCTAAAGCGATTCACTGAAATTTCCCCTCGTATGCCTTTTTCCAGGAAAAGGTACATTGTAGTTTACCAACTCTAGATTAATATTTGTCATCTTCAGGTATGAAGGCAGGAGCTGTGTAATCATAACAGGGATTAATTTCATAGTATCTGACACAAAGTTTTAACGCTTCTCCGATGAGCCACTGATAATACATGTAATTTCAATTTTAAGCACCCAAATAAGATTCCAGTTATATTTCATAACCTAAAGGACAGCCATCTTATTATGCAAGGAATCGGTATGATCAAAAATAAGAAGATTAATTGCATTCCCAATAATATGGAAAAATAAACCGCATTCTCCCTTTGGAACATTGAATTTCATTGATTCTAATCAATTTTTAAAGGCATCTCTTGAGAAGCTAATCTATCGGCAGAAGAATCCCTTATTTTGAAATGATGCATTTCGGCAGGAAACGGATAATTATTTAACTTTTTTCAAAAGATTCTTGAGGAAGATAAAGCATGGAGCGATTCTCACAAGTAAAGGATTTAGAAAAACAGTAGCATTGTGTTTTCGCATTGGCTTATCTGCTTTCCATAGGTCAGTGTGCGAGTGGCATGGGCGATCAGAACATTGTTAGGCGGATTCGTGGAAGATGTTAGAGCATAGTTAGGCGGATTCGTTAAAGTATTTACTAAATTTTGACTATCAGTCCAGTTGCAAATAAAAATTTCGGTGGATTAGCTCAGGTAAGTTGAGAGGGTGCGATCGAGTGAGACAATGTATTATTTTTTATAATAGGTTAATGTATTTGTTAAAACTAATGTCCCCTACTCCATTAACATGCATTCACGTTGGAACCAAAGTTTTTTACGCAAGCACAAACGTAAGCGGAAGCGTATGATTTTTACTTTTAGCATGGCTTACTTTCTATACCATTCTGCCGCGTACAAAAATTCTTTATCCGATGAAAGACAGCTGACCTTGTAAAGTGAACAGGCGTGTACTAATGTCGCAACACGAAATAAAATTTCATCAGCTTGATGAGGCATACGTTCACACACAAATGGTGGAAAAGACGATTTTTAAAAACTGTTTACTCCCTTTAGCTGATTTTTCTTGGAAGAAATTGTTATCGATTGTTACTGAGTTACTTCCTAGGAACGAGTAATATTTTACATCATGTACTGAGGATACAGCAGTAATAAGTATTAGGAATAAAAAGTTTTAAACCATGTCGTGTAACAGATAAACTTATGGAGAGTAATGAATTAGACATGGCAGAGATAAGAATTTAAACCACTTTATCGTTCCAAAACAATTTCTGACGAGGAAAGTGCAGTAACACAGATATCTGATGGCATCATCCTTCAACCCGATGGAGACTAAATAAGAAAAGCTCAACTTTTGGTGGTTTAGGGGCTCGAAGGGAAATTCTTTTGAATGGGTACATTGAAACGCTGACCTATCATAAAGGGTAGAATTGGGAGTGACATTGTGGTTTAGTGAGAACTGTCTCTGGACTTGGAAAAATTTCGAGTCCGAAAACTACGATAAAGAGTGCCAGTGGGTTTTCATGTTGTAAGACATCGCGCCTGATACAAAAGCAAAGGGGTCGATAGCGCATGGGGGTGACGTGATCCAAGATTCTTCCGACAATAAAACGTGGTACAGGGTGTGGTACTGAACGTTTGTTGCGTGTTCTAAAGCATGTCTTTTATGTCACCCATACAGGTCATCAGACCATTTTACACTCAATATTTTACATAATTACGAATAATTTGTTTTTAAATCAGATTTTTTTCGCCGTTTTCCTTTTATTAATTTTTTTTATTTTTACCCAATGGCATTTTTTCATTTTCTGTGGGACAGTCTTTTAAAACAGTTATTGCGGGATAGTCCTTAAAAGGGGGGTGAAACTGTTAATGAGGGGCTTTTGATAAGAGTTTTAATTGATGAAGGGTTTTTAAGAAAGGAGGAATGGGATGACTTTTTTATGATTAACGAGTTTATCGAAGATGACTGTCAAAGGTATGATAAATCCGTCAGTAAATCATGGCCCTTGTGATTCCCCGTTTGGAATAATATTTTTTAATTTTGCAGGACTTTTGTTAAAACCATCCGTCAGTAAAACGTGGTCTGGGGTGAGACACCGAACGCTTGTTGCGAAATGCACGTCACAGGACTTAATGTAGGTCAAATTCGCAAAATATGGGTAATTATTTTCAAGAATTGCATCAGCCATTCTAATCATTGCCACCCAAAGTTTAGTGGACTTGGAAAATTTCTGATGAGAGTAGAAACCAAGGGATGGGAGTATGTGATCAGTGAGGGGGAGTGTAATAGAGGGAGTTTTTAATAGAGGGGTAGAATTTTGATAACGGGTTTTGTTAATGAGGGGGAGTCAAAAATTGGAAAAATTACGAATAAAATTGAGGGGTTTTCTAAAAATAGTACTCATTATATACACTAGATGGCGCCACGGGTTTTTAATAAAGGGGAGTAAAAAATTGGAATAATTTCAGTTAAAATAGAGGGCTTTTCTAAATATAATACTCACCATATACACTAGTGGGCGCCACGGTTTTTAATAAAGGGGGAAGGAATTTTTAATAAAGGCGGAGTCAAAAATTGCAATAATTTCAGTTAAAATAGAGGGCTTTTCTAAATATAGTACTCATCATATACACTAGATGGCGCCACGGGTTTTTAATAAAAGGGTAGGAATTTTTAATAAGGGGTTTTTTAATAAAGGGGTGGAATTTTGATAAGGGGGTATTTTAATGAAGGGGAATCAAAAATTGGAAAAATTTCGACTAAAATTGAGGTTTTTTCAAAAAATAGTACTCATCATATACACTAGATGGCGCCACGGGTTTTTAATAAAGGGGTGGAATTTTAATAAGAGGTTTTTAGTACAGGGGGATTAATTATTATTTAATTAATTTTTAATTATGAATTATGAATATTAATAAAGGGGCGTGGTTGATGACATCACATCACGTGCCCAGAAGTGGTCGGGGGCCAGTGACGTCATATGGTCAAAGTCCACATCGGCCTAAAGTGGGATACCACTACTCATGCGATTATTTCTATATTTTCTGAGAACTGTGTTTTCTTCCCAAGGACCGGTACCTGCGAACCAATCTTTGGAAATCGATGGTTTAAAGCAACGGCTTTAATTTTAAAGGGATACTTGGTTAGGTTTCCCAAAACCTCTGTGTGACTCTGACTCTAGTCGTATCATTGTTTATTTATTCCTCAATCTTTACAAAGTCAAACTAAACTTATGGATACAATGAATTTTCGTTTAAAATTCGAGTGATTCTTGAGTTCCAGATTTATTGCCTTCTCAAACCAATCGATCATTTCTCGTGGACCAAGTAATGATTAATCATAAATGAACTATATGACGCTTGACTATAGTCGTCGTTAACTGATTAATTGATCTATTAATTAATTATCATTTTTCTCATTCTTAAAATTGATTTGAAATTTACATTTTATGCTATTATTGTAATATGTACTATAACAACTTACTTAAGCTTTTGCTTTTGGGTTGTTTATAAATTGACTGAATTTAATATAGAATTTCCAATGATAATATACTTGAACTTGACTATTTATGAGACTTTATTCTATTCTTGGAGTTTCTTTTACTCTTGAAGCTTTATTCTTTGCTCATTCCTTCATTTTTTTTGTTTGGAGGGCCTTCTTTTTGCTTTCTTGGTTCTTTCAGCTTTCTCTTCACTGGCTTAGTGAAAAAAAATCAACAACAACAACAACAACAACAACAACAACAATAATAATAATAATAATAAATTTGTAAAAAAATATTTTTTTCAAATTAATTATAGTTTTCATTATATATTTGCTTTATAGTTTTATACTTTATTATACTGTATACTTTTTATTATATATTAATATTATATACTTTTTATTTGTATTTTTCATGTTCATTTAAAGTTCTTTCCAGGAAAGTATTGGTTAACTAAAAAATAAAAAACTACAACACACATAACACAACAGATTTTAAAATCTTTGGGCAAGCCAATATGACTTTAGGGGGAAATATTCCTTTATTAATTTAGGAAAGACAGAAACTAAGAATACTTGATGCAATTCATATCACTCGGCATTACTTATTTGTAAAATTCACTTAGACAAGTTTTTTCGTTATTTAGGTTTAGAGCCAGGAAGCATTGCGATAACGAGCTCAGCCGTGGACGGGCTAATGAGACCTTACTTTGAATTGGTGAGTTGATATTTAATGGAAGATTTTATACCCGCCTAAGAGAGATTTTCTCTTCTAAATATTTGAAAATATTGCTTTCCTTTAGTAATAAAAAAAATGATTTAGAACGGTTTTTATGAGTATGTGTCATATACAAGCTGTATAGTAGCCAATTTGTATGTATTCAATACCAATTTCGTTTCTGATATTATCATTTAGTTCTTACAACATTTGGTTATGTTGTCATTGTATATATACACTGGAGGAAATTGAAAAAAGAACACCCAGAAGGATCCAAGATTTAAAGTCATTGGATGAAATAATGACGTCACTGAGGACGACAACATGCAAATGTACGCAGCGCTTATTTAAGGACTAGGGCGTGAAGAAAGAAGTTATTCGTGTTGTGTCGTGCTGTTCAGTGCTCTTTGAAGAAGCTACCCTGCCTGGACGACACAGGTCCGCAACATTTGTTCAGTTAGCGGAGTGAGGTCGTTTAGTGGGTCTTCGGGAAGCAGGTTGGTCTTTTCGTCAATTTGCACACTGTGTTAGACGAGAGGTATCAGCAGTCTTACGATGGTGGCGTCGATGGTCCGAAGAGGATTCGCATACACAAAGATGTGATTCTGGGCAACAAAGAGTTACAGACGCACGAGTGGATCGGCGTATCAGGAGGAGAGCAGTGGCAGAGCGGACGGCTACGGCGTCACAAATTTGATCCTCTGTCGTAGCAAGAACAAGAACGATACTCAATCATCTTTTGAAAGCAGATCTACGGTCACGCATGCCGCTGGCACGGTTACTACTGTTACCTAGTCACTGTCGAGCACGTTTGCAGTGAATGTGAATCGTAAGAATGAGTTCATTGGAGGGAAGAATGGCAGTCTGTGGTCTTCAGTGATAAAAGACGATTCTGCTTAGGAGCATCTGATGGTCGTTTACGCGTCAGAAGGCGACAAGGTGAGTGGCTTCTTCCAACGTGCATCCGCCAGTGACAAACGGGGTCCACGCTGGGCATCTTGGTTGGGGAGCGATTAGCTATAACTCTCGTACGTGTCTGGTGTTTGTACAAGGTACACTGAATAGCAATGCTTATGTCAGCGACATCATACAGCTGGTCGTCCTGCCATATTTGCATGTAATCCCAAATGCGATATTCCTGCAGGATAACGCCTGCCCACAGTCTACCCCGGGCAACTCAACATGCTTTTCAGGCTCAGCACTAACTCCCTTGTTCAGCACGCTCACCAGACTTGTCTCATGGTTCCGGACTTGTCAGGTTGGTCAGCACGCTCACCGGACTTGTCTCATGGTTCCGGACTTGTCACGTTGGTCAGCACGCTCACCAGACTTGTCTCCAATCGAGCATCTCTGGGACTGAATCAGACAGAGAGTCTTCCGCATACCACGGCAGGTAACGACCATCACTGAACTACACATCCATGTTGAAAGTGCATGGAATGGTATCCCCCATCATGATATCCAGAATTTGTACGACCGATTGCATGTCAGATTGGAAACTTGTATTTCTTCTCGAGAAGGTTCAACACCTTATTAAAATGCGTCTTCTGTAAAATGTAATACTCATTAAAAGATAAAATAATTATTGAATCACTTCATATGTGTGATCACTGTCCTTTCTCAACGAGTTGTTTCTACTAAATAAATCTCATAGATTACGCTTCATTTGTTAATGGTGTTCTTTTTTTCAATTTCCGCCGGTGTATATATTTCATATATTTTATTAAAATGCTACATCATTTTCATAAAGGAATATTTTCTTGAGTAATGTTTAAAAAAATCGATTACCCCTTCAAGCAGCTACTTGCCATTTATACATTAAATTATTAATTAATATTTTAACTACTCATTTACCAAAATTATCTTGGCTACGCTACTGCATTCAAATAAAACTTAAAGTATAGAATAGTGATACATTTATATCCAACGCAAAATATGTTCAACGAATACTTTACCAAAGCATCTAAAACCAATATCCAGCCATCGGTTACAAGCGAATCTCTGTCGTAATTATGCGTTCTCATCTCCAGTCGATCCTTGGATAATCTAATGGAGAAGTGCTTCTTAAAGTGGTAGTCCTCCAACCTGTGTCGTTCCCCGAGCCATCCGCAGAGAGCTTCTGGAGAAGAAAGAAATGTTTTAAAAAACATAACACTGATATATCACGTCGCCACAGTTTGTACATTCCAACACTCCAGATGACTTCATGTCTTGCGGGGTGAGAAAATTATCATACGCATAGACATACCTTGTTTCTTGAGGCAGCACGTGGTCAGATGCTCCAGGCGGATCTCAGAAGCAGAGTTTCTTGCCGATCTTTCGGTGTTCGGTGCATCACATGCAAGAAATGGCGGTCCATGAACATTAGACAGTTTGAGAAGTACTATTCTAGTGCTTCTTTGACAACATAATTGACATACCAATGGAAACTCCAATTGACACTGCAATTGACAACCCAATAGGCAACCAATTTACACTGCAATTAACAACCCAAATGACACTGCAATTGACAACCCAATTGATAATACATTTTGGATTTCAATTGTTATTCGAATTCACACTGCAATTTACAATTCAAAATGATGAAATTAAAATTCACAAAACAATTGACACTGCATTTGACATTCGAAACGATAGTGCAATTGATGTTCCAATTTACACCGCAATCGCCAAACCAATTAAAATTCCAACTGACACTGCACTCCAATACCCTATGTATCCAACTGACTCTCAACTGACACTTCAATCGACCAAATTTAAAACTCAGTTGACATATCAATTGACACACGTTACAACCCAGTCGTTATTACAGTTACGACATGTCATTGAGTTGAAAATCAATGACAACCTAGTTGAAACTGAAATTAATAAAATTTACAACCCAAAATGACAATCCAATTGACCCAAATTTTCAAACCTCTGCATTTCACACAATTGACAACCGTTGAACCAATTTACAACTGAACAATTTACAACTTAACTGACACTGCAATTACAAC
This sequence comes from Ryuthela nishihirai, assembly GCA_038380435.1. Classification (NCBI taxonomy): domain Eukaryota; kingdom Metazoa; phylum Arthropoda; class Arachnida; order Araneae; family Heptathelidae; genus Ryuthela; species Ryuthela nishihirai. The sequence goes on from JAWZYU010000004.1 coordinate 7,498,200, forward strand.
TCGACCAAATTTATAGCTCATTTGGCGCATCAACTGACACAATGGAAATTCTGCCATATACAATTAAAAATTCAATTGACAACCTAATTGAGAATGGAATCTACACATATGACAGCTTAATTGACAACTTAATTGAGACCCGAATTTACACATCTAACAACTGAATTGACAATGCCATTGACACTGGGACTGATAAAATTAACAATGCAACTGAAATTGTGATTGACACAATTGATAACCTAACTGACACTGAAATTGACAAAATTGACAACCTAACTGACACTGATATTGACAAAATTTACAACCTAACTGACACTGAAATTGACACAACACAAATGAACCTGTGTTTGACACAACTGGAAACTAAACTAACACTGCAATTACAACACAACCAAATTTACAACTGAATTGTCACAACAACTGACACAGCTGAGAATCCAGTCACTTATTATCAGGGATATATTCACTCTTAGTTTACCCTCGGTAGCAGTTTTAGAGGGAAAATTGTCTTGAGTCGGATGGGATAGGAACCCATAATAAAATAAATGGATTTCTTCAATTAATCCAATTTTATAATCGTGATATGCTTGCCATCTTCGTGACGTACTTGTCTGCTTTGTGAGTCTGTTTGTGAGCAGCGAAGACTCTTCCTTCATGAGGTAGAAAACTGTGTCCGTAGGTAGAAAGTTCGTATCATCAAACAGAGGAGGTGTTGATCAGTGGGAGGCAGCTCGGTGGTCAGAGCACCTGACGTGTTATCTGGAGGTCGTGGGTTCATATCCCATCCAGTTCAAGACAATTTTTTCCCTAAAACTGATATCGGGAGTAAACTAAGAGTGAATATTTTCCCATAATTGAACAAAAACGTCGACGAAATTCTTCAATTCAGTAATATACTGTTACGACAGAAGAATCTGGCAACCGAAAGCAAAGTTTCAGCCAACGAATAAGAACTTTGGGAGAATTTGGAGAAGAAGAGTGGAGCGTTAACGGTCGTTTTGTTGTAACGGTCGGAGAGTTCGAAAATGGACGGTGAGCTGTTCTGAGACAGTGCGCGTAAGTATCAAGAAGTAACTTGATGTGTTGTGTATACGCGGAAGGATAAAAGTGGGATCTTTTATCGTTAAGTATCAAGAAGTAACTTGATGTGTTGTGTATACACGGAAGTATAAAAGTGGGAACTTTTATGGCTAACTTCGAATGTCTACACGGACTGTCTTTTTGTTCGGCTAGTGTGTGAAAAGTTATTAGCACAGGACGAGAATTGGTTTACGAGTGAAGATCTTCGGGTGACCTGGTAAATCAAGTAAAAGGTAGTATTTAGTAAAATACACAGAGCTGATGTTGTGTGCTCACGCAGGAAGATTGATGACTTGTGCATGTTAATAGTTAATTTGTTAATAAGATACTTCATCCATATTTCCTTTGTAACAATTTACCTTGTATTGAATTTGGTTTTGAAATATAGCTTTTAATACTCACGCTCAGTGGCTATCCATTTTTGAAATCCGCAACATTTGGTGTCAGAAGTGGGATTAATTAATTGAATGCCGTTAACTAGAAGTATGGATGAATTAGCAAAGTTGATAAATAGCTTCAAAGCCGATATGACTACGCTGATGACTGATATGAAAGCCGATATGGCTACACAGATGAATGACATTAAAAGTCAAAATAATGACTTCAAAGCCGATATGGCTAACAAAATAGGTGACCTGGCCGCACAAAAAACTGAGATTAAAGGTGATATAGCCGCCCAAAGCGATAAAATAGGTGACTTGAAAGCCGAAATGGCCGCACAAAATACTGAGATGAGAGCTGAAGTGGCTTCTCGAGTTGGTAAGATTATTGATCACTTCAAGGATCATAAAACCGAACTCAATAGACAATGCAATAGTTTAAATGTTGAATTTGTCAGTGAAAAAGATGATCTTGATAGTGTTAAGTTAGATTGTAAACATGGAAAAGAAAAAGAGAAAGGCAACGCATATAAAAATGTGGATCTGCTACTGGAAATCAAGAATCGTAGAGATAGCGCAGATAATGCCTTTGACCACGCAACTACTGGTGATGCATGGCAGAGTGTCTATGTCGCTGGTGACATGTCTAGGAACTGTGAAGAACAATCACACAGATCAGAGAGCTGTGAGACTATACAGTACGCTTTGCACTTCAAAATACCTAGGTATACAAGTCTGGCACGATCTGAAGAGAGATCCACACGAAAGGTATTCTATTCCTCGCCGTCAGCAAAATGCGTCATGGACAATTATCGCAAAGGCAGAGTAACGAGTGGTAATGAGGGGGAACGAAACAGAGTTTACGTTTCGCAGAGTGGTCCGAGTAAAGAAGAGGCGTCCATTCATCATAGATACAAAGTGCCATTCGACGTTACTGGGGAAGTCGGAGAGATTTTTCCGAAACATATAGCCACACTCGAATCGTTTATAGAAAGTGGGGATTTAAGAAAGAATTCCGAAGAATGGCTTAGAAGCGTAACAGGTGATGCTAGTAAAGGAGCTTCAGGCAGAGACAGTACTTCAAAGACTAACTTTCTGGATGAAACTAAGCCTCAGAGTTACGATCAGAGAGAAGTGAATCCCTCAGATAATTTCAACGTAGCCACGCTGAATTTCTTTTCTGAACAGTCAATGTGCAGATTTGGACATTATAACCATTTAGATTATAAGGATATAGAAAAGTTTTATCACGACTACAAGAGCTCTAAAGTGGACAATATCATGTTACAAAACTCGTCGCTGATCTCCAGAATGAACAATTTGGCAATCATGACTGGTGTTTCCCTGGCTAATTACAATGAGAGCTCCAAGAAAGTGAATTCCGAAGAAACAGCAACTATGACCTCCTCGGGTCATATGTTTTGCTGGAGACCCGAGTGGCGCCATCGGATGGTAGATGAAAACAGCACAGGAGGTGTCGGCAACAAAGTGAGTCTTGTCTTGGCTCCTGCACTTGCTGCTTTAGGTCTCAAGGTCCCTATGATCTCCGGTCGTGCTCTCCAATTGACAGGAGATACTCTGGACAAATTAGAATCCATCCCTGGCTTCACAGTCCACTGCACTAAAGATAAAATCGAGCAGATGATGGAAGACGTCGGATGCTGCATCGTAGGACAGACAGTGGAGCTGGTGCCAACAGATAAGGAGATTTACCGCTGCAAGGATATGACGACTACCGTAGATAGCGTTCCTCTAATGAGATGCTCAATTGTGTCCAAAAAGCTGGCTGAAGGAGTGTGCGCTTTGGTTTATGATGTTGAATTCGGAAAAGGAGCTATTGATCTCATCAGTACAGAAGACGCTGTTGATTTAGTTAAGAAAATGGTTGCAGCATCACAAGCTCGTGGAATGAAGAGTTCAGCTGTTATCAGCAACATGGATTCACCTCTTGAAAACTCTGTTGACAACTCTCTGGAAGTGATGGAAGCTGTTCAGTGTTTCCTCGGTAACGGATCCTTGGAACTGCAAGAGCTCGTCGAAGAGTTAGGAGGAGAACTTCTGCGTTTGGTAAACATTGTGGATAATAGGGTAGATGAAGCATCACGTGTCTGCAAGGTTCTGCATAACGGCAATGCTTTGAACAAGTTTCGTAACATGTTAATAGAACAAGGAGTATCTGAAGATGTTGCAAGCTGGCTATGTGAAGGTAAAACAGAAAAAATATTGCTAGCAGCCCGACACATCACTGATTTCACTTATACAGGAGAAACAGGTAAGGTTGTCGGATTAGAAGCTGTAGTTCTAGCAAGAGTATGGAAGGAGGAGATGGACCGAAGCGCTAAAAAGAATTATGGAGCTGATATTATAATTGTGAAGCACCTTGGGGATCAAATTGATTCAGGTGTATGGCTGAAGGTTCATCACGACAGTTCTGAATTAAGTGAAAGTCAACTGACAAAAGGGTCAGACTGGAGGATGAAACTCCTCCCTAGATTTTATGTCACTAATGACTTTCATTCCTTGTTACTGTTGATAGAAGTAAAAATCCAAAGAAGAAAACTTTCGACAAAGAAGAAATCTTTTTACAGGTTTTGCACGAAAACTCTTAGTCGATTCTTCTCCCTGCAGAGACATAAACGTGTTCACAAGGGCTATAGGCCTTACACGTATTATGTTTGTGGACGAGGCTTCAGTCAGAAAAGAAATCTACGTCATAATGAGATTCGCTTTCATTTTGACACAGACGTGGTATATCGCATTCGTCGATGTCCAGCTACAAAGTGCAAGGTGGTTCACGTGGATCGTTTGGCCCCGTTTCATCGAAGAACTGAAGAAGCTTTGGAATCCAGAATTGTTCGGGACGAACAAGACCTAGGAAGGGGGCAGTGTTACGACAGAAGAATCTGGCAACCGAAAGCAAAGTTTCAGCCAACGAATAAGAACTTTGGGAGAATTTGGAGAAGAAGAGTGGAGCGTTAACGGTCGTTTTGTTGTAACGGTCGGAGAGTTCGAAAATGGACGGTGAGCTGTTCTGAGACAGTGCGCGTAAGTATCAAGAAGTAACTTGATGTGTTGTGTATACGCGGAAGGATAAAAGTGGGATCTTTTATCGTTAAGTATCAAGAAGTAACTTGATGTGTTGTGTATACACGGAAGTATAAAAGTGGGAACTTTTATGGCTAACTTCGAATGTCTACACGGACTGTCTTTTTGTTCGGCTAGTGTGTGAAAAGTTATTAGCACAGGACGAGAATTGGTTTACGAGTGAAGATCTTCGGGTGACCTGGTAAATCAAGTAAAAGGTAGTATTTAGTAAAATACACAGAGCTGATGTTGTGTGCTCACGCAGGAAGATTGATGACTTGTGCATGTTAATAGTTAATTTGTTAATAAGATACTTCATCCATATTTCCTTTGTAACAATTTACCTTGTATTGAATTTGGTTTTGAAATATAGCTTTTAATACTCACGCTCAGTGGCTATCCATTTTTGAAATCCGCAACAATACAATTGACAAACTAATTGAGACTGGAATTTACACATCTGACAATGTCATTGTCATTGGGATTGTCAAAATTACAACATATTTTATAGTGAAATTGACAACCAACTGATACTTCAAATGCCACAATTGACAACTCAATTAACACTGCATTGACAACTCGATCAAATTTAGAACTCAGTTGACACAACAATTGACATAATTGACAACCTAATTGAAACTGGAATTTACACATTGACAATTCAATTGAGAACGCTGATATTTGAGAACGTGTCACGTGACACGAAGGTTGCCAGATCACTGATTTCTAAAAAAATCGTTGCCAGATATTTTTTCTGAATTCTGTAATCAACCATAGTGTTCGGATATTTTTTTGAGCGACTATACACAAAGGTTGCCAGATCACTCATTTCTAAAAAAAAATCGTTGCCAGATATTTTTTTCTGAATTCTGTAATCAGCCATAGTGTTCGGATATTTTTTGGAGCGACTGTACACGAAAATATACGATATATGGTTGCAAACGTTGCTATGCTTGCTGGTTCTGCGAAATGGTCTGTACAGTCGCTCAAAAAAGTATCCAAACACTGTGGTTATTTATAGAATTCAGAAAAAATATCTGGCAACGATTTTTCTAGAAATTAGTGATCTGGTAACCTTCGTGTCACGTGACACGAAGGTTGCCAGATCACCAATTTCTAGAAAAATCGTTGCCAGATATTTTTTCTGAATTCTATAAATAACCACAGTGTTCGGATACTTTTTTGAGCGACTGTACAATGCCCTTACGAGCTATAATTCATTGCGCCAGTGACCCTAGATTGGAAGGTGATATGTTATCAGTTACGGAAAATGTTTGTGGACCTGAGTTTTCGATAACAACAGTGCAAATGGATTTAACGTGTCGCTTTTGGTCACTAAACCATATAGTACACATATGCACACACAGGGCTATTCAGAAGGATGAGTTCGGGGGAGTTCAAGAGGTCTGGGTCTCAAACTCGCAGGGGGACCAAAATTCAGACGTTTGTTAATTTTTTAATATTAGATACAACAGTTAAAAGTGTAACTTAGTAAAAGTTATAATTTTGTAACTGACATATCTCAGATATGACATGGATATATGTTTCTTTTCTGATGTTGTCTTCCTGATGAAATCTTGCCTTACGATGCATTGTGCTAGCTAAACTCTTTGAGAAGTAGTTTTTCGTATAGATTTTTTCAAATAACAATGAAGTTAATCTTTTGGCTAGGATCTTAGCTGGGCCTGTATATATGTGCCTAAAATTAAAGGTAGACAAATCCTATATCTGTTTAATAGACTGAGTGACCTTTGTGCTCTCTCACACAGAGAAACGGAACATAGAAGGAACTAATAAAATCAGAATCAGTGACATATCCGCTTGAACATGATAGACATTGTGTGGATTCTAGACAAACCCCCGAATAGAAGCATCCAGAGTTGAACATATGTGCGGTAAGCTGACGTTTTAATTTGGTTTCATTGATTGAATTTCTGGACAGTGGGGACACCATCAACTCGCAACGATATTGCGAAACTATGGGTATTCGAAGGTATGCAATAAAGTCGAAGCTTCCAGGACTTTTCAGTAAGAAGGTTGTTTTGTTGCATGGTAACGTGTGCTCCCACATTGCACAAGGGTTGGGTTGGGTTGTTTTACCTCTGAGCTGCACTTTTTTGCACACCATGGGCTAAATGGCCAGGCCACATGGACCCCGAAGGCTCAGAGAAGGTTGGGGGAGGGGACCCACTGGAACAGCTGTTGGGAGACAGATGGTAGCCTCCCGTCAAGGCCATCCAGTGTGTTCTTTAACGAGCACAGGGTATGGCTCTCCCGCACACGGGGCATGGCTTAACGTCCCATTTGACGGACGGTGGTCTTTCCAAGCCCATCGGTGTCCCCTACTGACCGTGGGCAGGGAGGGGGAATTTTGCGGAGATAAATCTCAACGCTGACCCAGCTGGGACTCGAACCTGGGAACTACAGATTACGAGCCTGGCGCGCTACCGACTGAGCCACCCCGCCCCCATTGCACAAGGAACAATAACAATGTTGAACAGGTATGATTGGGAATGCTTGAATCATCCTACTTCTAGTCCTGGCATATCTACTATTAGATTTTCGCATTTCAGGACCTCAAAAAAAAAGAAGGAAGTTAAAATCGGACGGAATCTAAGAGAATGTAGTGCATTCTCTCAGATTTCCCATGCAAGAGTCAGAGTCGTTCTAAGAGAGTGTCCCCGCCCTGCCCACGGTCTGTAGGGGACACCGATGGGCTTGGAAAGGCCGCCGTCCGTCGGATGGGACGTTCAGCCGTGGCCCCGTGTGCGGGAGAGCCATACCCTGTGCACGTTAAAGAACACGTTGGATGGCCTTGACGGGAGGCTACCATCTGTCTCCCAACAGCTGTTCCAGTGGGTCCCCTCCAACAACCTTCTCTGAACCTTCAGGGTCTATGTGACCTGGCCATTTAGCCCATGGTGTGCAAAAAAGTGCCCCTCAGAGGTAAAACAACCCAACCCAATCTAAAAGAGTGAGTATCATGTTAAGACATATATTTCAATAGGCATGGCGAATTTGGGCAGATCAATGAATAATTTATGCTTCATTTTCTCTTGTGTACCTTCATTTGGATCGAATTATTTGCCACACTAACTTATTTCCTCTCTAAAAATAATTAGAGAAAAGAAAAAAAAATTGCATGTGATTTCACAAAAAGTTCGTAACCGTTTTCAGCACAAATAAAATCTCTTAGTAATTAGTAACTAGCATACTAGAGAATCCAATATTATTGGGTCCCGTACAAATAAAGTTGATACGTATTATTATTTTTATGACGGGTATGTCAATTTAGTACGTATAATATTCTTTAAAGTCTATTCCGAAGCTTTCGGGTAACGAAACATAAACAGGGAATTTCAAATTTAATGAGTCTGTGGAAATAGCTTTTCACCAATGGGAGTGAAAAAATTCATTAAGAAGCAAAATATATATATATATTGTATATAATTATGATAAAATATTTAGAAACGTTATTCAGTTCATCATGTGGAGAAGCTTTCTAAGTTCATTCTCTTATTTGTTCTACCTCCGCTTTCAGTTCTGTATTTAGAAAAAAAAAAATTCTTCAATTTTCGTTATGCTAATGGCGAAGATCAAAGATTTTGTTTCAGTTTTCTAATGCTGGGATGTTCGCATTTTCTCCCCCACGTTCCATTGATGATTTTAACTTTTTCCACGATCATCGGCTTCTTCCTTTTCGAAGCCAAAAAAAAAACAGTAAAGTAACACTAGTGACGAAATTGACTACTACTCTAAAAGCACAACCCTCTCAGTCGCAAAATTGAAGCGACGGGCTTGCGGTGCGTATCGATACGTGACCTCACTCCCGAAATATTGTGGGTTTTTTGGCAGAGAGAAAACGTGAATATCGATCATTATTTGGAAGGTAGAAAATATTTTTACGTTAAATAAGCTTTATTTACTAAATCAAAATTCATTAAATACGGGAAAAGAATACACAGTCGTATCAGAATAATATGACCACCACATACATATACTGTGTTGGGGGGGGGGGCTCAGTCTGTAGCGCGCCAGGGTCGTAATCTGTAGTTCTCAGAGTTCGAGTCCCAGCTGGGTCAGAGTTGAGATTTATCTCCGTAAAATTCCCGCCCTACCCACAGTCAATAGGGGACACCGATGGGCTTGGAAAGACCACCGTCCGTCGGTTGGGACGTTAAGCCTTACCTCTGAGCGGCACTTTTTTGCACACCATGGGCTAAATGGCCAGATCACAAGACCCGAAGGCTCAGAGAAGGGGAGGGGACCCATTGGAGCAGCTGTTGGGATACAGAGGGCAGCCTCCCGTCAAAGCTATCTAGCGTGTTCTTATAACGTGCACAGGGTATGGCTCTCTCGCACACGGGGCCATTATTGAATCACACCCGCTTCTTGAATCGATTCAAAAATCAAGACTTTCATGATACCTCTTCTTGAGACAACAGTGCACTATGGGTAGACTGCTTCGCCAGATATGTGCCGTTTACGTTAAATTTTTATCTTGTGACCGGGCCCCGTGTGCGAGAGAGCCATACCCTGTGCACGTTATAAGAACACGCTGGATAGCTTTGACGGGAGGCTACCCTCTGTATCCCAACAGCTGCTCCAATGGGTCCCCTCCCCCAACCTTCTCTGAGCCTTCGGGGTCTTGTGACCTGGCCATTTAGCCCATGGTGTGCAAAAAAGTGCCGCTCAGAGGTAAATCAACTCAACCCATATACTATGGTAAGTGGCCATATTATTCTGATACGACTGTGCAATATTACTTATATTTGGTTTAGGCTAGGACCATAAAAAATTACGGCATTAAATATGAGATTTCACTAAATCTGGATTTCATTGTATCGCATTCGATTGGAAATTTCCATTCCAACAAAACTCATTAAAAGCTAATAATTCTTGAGATCTATTCGGAATTCTGTTCCATCGATTCCGTTCAACAGGAGTTCCATAGTACAGTTCTTTTTTAAATACTAAGAAAACATTGAATGATAAAGACCATATAATAGACGATTTACATTTCACATATAGCGTGCAGTTGCATTTATTTTCTAATGATCTGATTTCTTGCCCTCAACAGTCTGTCCTAGGTCGTCTTGTCCGTCGTCCTACTCTCTTGGACAAAGATATAGCCATGGAGCTGAAGGATATTGGAGAAAAGCACTTTCCTGAATGCAGTACGGTCATTGGGAAGACAATGTGTGCGGACGATTTTTATGAAGGTAAGTTTCATACGTTAGCTACATTTCCAAAATATTTATGTGAATATTGCCCAAGATAAGCTATGAATTACCCACAGCTAACATAATTTGCCTTAATCTTCAAAAATGATTGATGTAGTTAATAATTATAATTAACAAGTAAATAAGCATAATTCATAAAATGTAAACCCAGAAACACATACAGTAAAGAAAAATGACAAAATAAATATTAATATAATTTTACTTATAAATAAAATACATATAAAAAAAGTGAAATCTCTCAGAGCTCTTTGGGTCGGGGGTGGCTCAGTCGGTAGCGCGCCAGGCTCGTAATCTGTAGTTCCCAGGTTCGAGTCCCAGCTGGGTCAGCGCTGGACTGCGATTTTTGCGGATATGTCCGCAAAAATTCCCCGCCCTGCCCACGGTCAGTAGGGGACACAGATGGGCTTGGAAAGGCCGCCGTCCGTCGGATGGACGTTAAGCCGTGGCCCCGTGTGCGGGAGAGCCATACCCTGTGCACATTAAAGAACACGCTGGATGGCCTTGATGGGAGGCTACCATCTGTCTCCCAACAGCTGTTCCAGTGTGTCCCCTCTCTCAACCTTTTCTGAGCCTTCGGGGTCCATGTGACCTGACCATTTAGCCCATGGTGTGCAAAAAAGTGCCGCTCAGAGGTAAAACAACCCAACTCTCAGAGCTCGTTTGCTTAACTAAATCAACGCCCTGGGCATGGCTCTCACCTGAAAAAGGAATTCAGGATCGATTACTTGGCTTTTTTTTTCTCTTGATGCGTAATATTTTATTTGTTTATATCACTCAGGCGCTGCGTCACAAGTACATTTCACGGTACTATCTCATACGAAGTTCTAGTTATGACTCTCCGATATAGCTATCCATTGATTATGGAAAGAGAGCGCTTCTTGAATCGATTCAAAAATCAAGACTTTCATGAGACCACTTTTTGAGACAACAGTGCACTATGGGGTAGACTGCTTCGCCAGATATGTGCCGTTTACGTTAAGCATAAGAAATATTTTGGATAATTGTTTAACAATTTGATGAGCAAGATAGTGAATATTTTTAATTCCACGTTATATAAGGGTCAGCGTTGGTTTGGGACGTGTTAAGCGGGGGTTACTTGTAATTCACATATTTTTTTTACGACAATAAAATGAACCTTCACAAGAGTTAAAATTTGTGAAGGCAAAAAATGAAATCACAGAAATTTGTTGGAAAGGAATATCACGTTGTCCGATTTCACTATTTCTTTAATATGTACAGTATTTATAGGGACTATAAATGATATTATAAACTAATAATTCAAATTAGCTTTTTTCTATGTAATAAAAGTAAAAATCACAAAGTAAAAAAAAAATAAATTCTATAAAATAACAAAAAAAATTCTGTAAAACAAATTTTTAAAACACATCGTTAGCCCTTAATCATATACAAGACAAAATGCTGTAAAAAAATTTGAATTATGCCGTACCATGGCCGAGTGGTTAGCTTAATTGGCTACTGATTAAAGGAATCTGGGTTCGAGTCCCGGGAAAGGCAAGGATGTTTGTGTTGTCTTTCAGCTGAGATCTCGCCTTCCTCACAGATTTTTTCTATTGCGTATTAAAGTGACAGGTTCCTATCAGACCTCTCTGGCAGCAGCTATTTGAGGGTATTGTATTTTAATCCCAGGAATTAGAATAAATAAATAAAAAAATAAATAATGAGTTCGTCGAAATGTATTATAAAATTTATATATCACTTTATAAAGTGATAGTAATGCTTATATTTTAAATTAAAATGCCAGAAACATATTTTACAACTGAAACATACACTCGAAACTATAAAAAACGAATACAACAAAAAATGATGTTTACTTGTAAAAATATCACTAGGATAAAAACACTGATCCCATTTAAAAAATAACATAAATGTACACGTTGGGTATCAGAGACCAAGACGTTACCTAGAAGACCGCTATGCACAAAGTGAAGGGTGATGCAGTCCTAGACCAATGTTGATCAGCCAGCTGGTAAAGCCCCCCTTGGCAGGGGATCATTATTGGGAACAACATCAGTATTATACCAACATTTAGTTCATTGTGATTTCTCAGTTTTTTTTAATAACTACACTCTTTATTGCTTTAGAAAACGACTCTCATTATATATTATTTTAAGATCTTCAGGTAATGAATTAAATAAACTATTGCCAAAAATGTTTCTTCACAACAGTTTTTTGAGTGAATCGATCAGCCAATAAATTTTTTTTTGATGCACACTTATTTTTTTCAGGCATTTTATAAGTTAAGAATTGAAATTCTTCTTTAGGTGCTTTAGTACCTTTTATTTATATAGGTATATATAACTTCCGTACTTGTAATAAACTCAAATAAGAAATTATATTGACCAAACTCTCGTATTTCATCATGTTCAAAATACATCTAATAATGTGATTTTGGGCATAAGTTGTAAAATAAGCCCCTCCCCAAGATATTACAAGATATGATATAGTCCAAGAGAAATAAATTCAAACTCTAGCAATTACTTATTTTGCACTGTATTAAAAGACAATATTCTTTTGAAAAAAAAATTAAGAAACATATCATTTCATTAAAACTTTACTGTATTAGCTAATTTGGCATTACTAGTGTTAAGATCTTCGTATAGCAATACAGAAACAATATCTGTAAATATGAAATATATAATAAAAAGCCTTTTCATTTAGGTCAAGCCCGATTAGATGGCGCTTTCTGCGAATACACTCATCAGGAAAAAATGGCCTATTTGCAACAACTGAGAGATGACGGAGTTGTAAACATTGAGATGGAATCATTGACATTTGCTGCCATCTGTGGCACTGCTGGAATCAAAGGTAAGTTCCTAAGAACAGTTAACGCAATTTGCTGCTTAAGACAGGCAGGGCCTTATTATTCATCTCATGTTACGCGAAAAATTCTCGAACAATCCGGGCAGTGTGGCATGGCGCATTATCCTGCTGAGAGAAGGCACTGCTAGATTGAAATACCGTTGCCATGAAAGGATGTACCTGGTCTACAATGATGTTTAGGTAGGTAGGTAGACATCATAGTTTCCTGCACATGAATGACTGAACCCAAGGTTTCCCAACAAAACATTGTCCAAAGCATTACACTGCCTCCACCGACTTGTTTTCATCCCACGGTGCATCCTGGTGCAACACTTCCCCAGGAAAACAACGCACATGTACCCGGCCGTCCACATGGTGCAACAGGAAACAAGATTCATCAGACCAGACGACCTTCATCCAATCATTCAAGGTCCAATTTTGATGTTGGCGTGCCCATTGTAGGCGCTTTCTTCGGTGAACCGAGCTTAACATGGGCACTCAGAGCGACCTATTGCTACGCAGCCCCATTTTCAGCAGGGTTCGATGTATTGTGTGTTATGACACATTACTCCCGTCACCAGCATTCAAATTACGAGTGAGTTGCACCACAGTATCCTTTCTGTTGGCTCGTACTATAAGGGATAGCCTTCGCTCACTTCTAGCATCAATGAGCCATGGTCGGACCTTGCCTCTTGCTAGCGGCTTGTGGTTTTTCCCTCCTCGGACCATTTTTTGAAGGTACTAACCATGACTGACCGTGAGTATCCCCCCTAAATAAGCCTTGTCATCTTGGAAATGCTCTGACCCAGAAGTTTTTTCTGACCACTCGTCTGGCCATTACAATTTGGCCTTTATCAAACTTACTTAGATCCGCTGCTTTCCCATCTGAAGAACAAGAATAGCACTGATTAACAGAGCTCAATATCAGGTGTTATTTATACCATTTGATGACCTTCAAACACGCCATCGTTTATCTCTGGATGCTTCGATTTGCACAAAGACCCGCTGGTCATAATGTTTGGCTCTTCGTGTGTATATATATACATTCCTCCGTATATTTATATATACATTCTCCCGTATATATATATATATACATACATTCCTCCGTATATATATATATACAGGGTGAATCTGAAAAAGTGGGCAAAACTTTACGGGGTGGTAGAACGCAGCTATACGAGCCAATATTCGTCATAGAATGTATGGTCGGAACGCAAACGGCGAGCCGCTAGGTGGCGTTGGAAATGGTATAAAAGGGTCGGTCCTCGCATCCAACGGCATTTCTACCATGGATTGCCGAGAGGATGGCTGGTTATACTAACCACGAAATGGCGGATATGCACTTTGTGTACGGTTACATTCCTGTTAATAAAATGTTTTCTGAAGTATCTCCTCTCCTTCTTGTGTTCATTCTTTTAATGTGACAGTGGAAAACTACCTTTTAACTTCTCACCGCTTGCGTTCTGACCATACATTCTATGACGAATATTGCTCGTATAGCTGCGTTCTACCACCCCGTAAAGTTTTGCCCACTTTTTCAGATTCACCCTGTATACATTCCTCCGTGTATATATATCTCTCTCTGTGTGTATATATATATATATCAGGGTATATATATATATACTTCGTGTATATATATATACATTCCTCTAAGCTCCGTGGGTGCAAGAGAACCATAAATTATGCGCATTAAAGAATACGCTATAGAACCTTCTCTGAGTCCTTGTGACCTGACCATTTAACACATTTTGTGAGAAAAGAGCACTACTCTGAGGTAAAACAACCCCTCATTAATGCATTTTATTTTCATGTTCAAGTCAGATTGATGGCATTTTAATAATACTTTATAACTGGTGTCATAGTGTGTGGGGAGACTTTGGGACTCTACAGTTGATGCTCTAACTGATCCTATGCTTCTAGAGTGCTTTGGTATCACTTCGAAACCATGTTTCATCGTCATCATCATCAAGCAGCCATGGGCTACGAAGGCCCAACCAGACAGTGCAATTTAGTTTTCCAAAAAAGTCTGTCCTGAGCTACATCTGCTGCATCTGGCCACTGCACGCCAATTCTAACAAGGTCCTGTTTGACATTGTCTGCCCACCGCATCCTAGGTCTCCCCTTCTTTCTGAGGCCTTTAGGCACACTGTTCATAACCCTATTCGCCAATCTATAATTATTCATACGGGCAACATGGCCAAACCAACGGAGTCTCTCTCTGCACAATATGCTGCTTAAAGGAGGTTGCAAACTCCTTTTCCTAACCTCATCATTAGTTACAAAGTTGAACCACCTAATGCCCAAGATACTGCGTAAGCATCTGGAATCAAAAGCGTCTAGTTTCCTGTTATCTTGTTTACAAAGTGTCCAAGTTTCACTACCATAACTAACCCTAGAAAGAACTAAACTATTATACAGTCTAATTTTAGTCTTTAGGTTTATACGCCCATTTCTCCACACTCTCCACAGATTCTTAAAAGTCCCGGCAGCAATCCCTATTTGTCTGTTAATCTCATGCCGCACATCACCAGTATCTGTTACGTGCTCCCAAGATAATTAAACTGTGACACCTGCTCAAGACTGCAACCATTCAAATTAACTGAATCACAGCCTGCCTGACAAATTTTGATGTTTTGCTGTATTAGAATGTTGACAAATAGGTAACATTACAGTGAAAAATTGTGCTATTATTATTATTCTATAAATACATATTATGAAATTCAGTTTCGAGCATATTTTCCTTTGCGTATATTTAATATCTCCGATACTATGCAATTGTCTATCACATAAGAAATTTTGGAAGTGTCACGTCTTGATCATATTATTAGTAAGGTGACCATATATCTTGGATTTTAGCTGCTTTCCTGACATCTCGTCCTGTGTAGTATTTGTCCCGGTTAAAAATTCCTGTTGTTTTCATTCAAAAATAAGGCCTAAATACATTAAAATTTAAGTCAAAAAAGTTTATAAATATGAATGAATGAATGAATACCCCCTCAAGCAGCTGCTTGCCACAGAGGTCTGACAGGAGATTAAAAAAATTAATTCAATAGGAAGAAAGATTCCCCTGCACAAAGATAACCTAGAAGCTTTATGTGGCTTGTCCTGGTTTCTCATACAATATACAAACACTTACACAAGCACATTCCCATTGGTCTTATAGTCAGGTACGTTTACCACTAGGCCAGATAGGGTTATACACTGCTTAAAGTGAAAATCACAACACCGCAAAGGAAGTGATATATACGCCCGAAATTTACAGAATGGAAGAAATGAGGGTAGATGTGCAAATGATCAAAAAACGGAACATGAGAACGCAAGGTAGGTGCGTTTATTTCAGATTCATCAGTATATAATAGGCCCATTTTGGGAGGTTATATCAGCCTGCACATATCTCGGCATTCCATCAATCAGGTGGTTAATGGTGTCGTGAGTTATGGCGTTCCAAACAGTATCCAAATGGGCGGGAAATGTACCAGGTTCCCTGCCAGTGGGAGCTGGCGAAGGAGATAGTTCATAAGGTCGCACACATGCTCAATGGGTGACAACTCTGGAGAGAAGATGGCGGCGGGGTGGCTCAGTCGGTAGCGCGCCAGGCTCGTAATCTGTAGTTCCCAGGTTCGAGTCCCAGCTGGGTCAGCGTTGAGATTTATCTCCACAAAATTCCCCGTCCTGCCCACGGTCAGTAGGGGACACCGATGGGCTTGGAAAGGCCGCCGTCCGTCGGATGGGACGTTAAGCCGTGGACCCGTGTGCGGGAGAGCCATACCCTCTGCACGTTAAAGAACATGCTGGATGGCCTTGACGGGAGGCTACCATCTGTCTTCCAATAGCTGTTCCAGTTGGTCCCCTTCCCCACCCTTCTCTGAGCCTTCAGCATCCCTGTGACCTGGCCATTTAGCCCATGATGTGCAAAAAAGTACCGCTCATAGGTAAAACAACCCAACCCGGAAAGTATGGTGGCCATGGGAGAATGCCCATACCTTGGAGACTGTCCATCGTTGCATGTGCAATGGGTGGGGTGGCATTGTCCTGCTGCAGAATCAGGTGTTTACCAATCTGCAGGATCAGTGGAATCATGGTGGTGAGGAAGGGTTGTGACACAGGATTAACAATGTCATAAACGTAATGTCTCCGCCATTAGCAGTCCAGAAACATGGGGCAGAGGTGTCTAGCTGCCATATGTGATGCCACCCCATTCCGTTGTATCATGGTGGGGAGCTGTATGGCAGTTAATGGAATAGGCTCCCTCATGTCGTTGACGCCGCCATGCAGACAAACGTCCACCTGGCATGCCGAAATAGAATCGAGACACGTCTGTGAACAACACTCTTTTCCATTCTGTAGTCCAATGTTAGCGTAACCGGTGATGTCACTGCAATGGCAGAGGATGGACTAGATATCTCGCCCTCATTCCTGCATCATGCAAATGCTGTCTAATGGTTTGCATGGAGACCACGGTACCGTAGCAATCTGCATTCTGCGGCACAGTCGTGGTGAAATAGTTGTGAATAGCTCTCCTAAGGAGCATGCGATCATGTCCTGTGATGTGGCGTGCTGGTCCCGTACCTGTTCTTAGTGTCATTTGGTTTCTATGATGTTGCATGAGATGCACCATTGCACTGTGCTCACATTGCACCCCATTTTGTGGTGATCGCTCGAAGGCTTAATCTGAGCTCTCGCATATCAACGATTCGCTCTCACTCTCAGAAAGTGTGAATTACACATAAGGGTCCCACAGGGGCCACCAAGACATGTTCTGAACATTTTCGTTTGATACGAGCTCATGGACACCCGCCATTGGACTAGGTGGTTTATCCATGGCTCAGCTGGATGTCACGTGTCCATTCGCTGCGGAACTTTTATCATTTGCATATCTCTGATGGCCAATTGCCTCTTACAACTTCCATTCCTTCTTCATGTTGCGATTTCCACTTTGAGAAGTGTATATAATATTAGACTAGGTAGGTTTCTGGTGAATAGATATAACCACTAGACCAGGTAGGTTTCTGAAGAATGTTCTGAATGACTGAAACGTCCTAGTTTTTACCAATAGAAATCTGGTCACCCTATTTATTCGGTAGAAGATCAGTGTTCTAAATTTTGTTTGCAGTTCTCATGTTTTAATTTTGCTTCATTTATAATTATGAATGAAAATCATTGCTTTCTTTCAAATGACATCTCTTTGATAACTCTTTGTTTGCTTTTGCAGCTGCTGTGTTATGTGTGACCCTGGTGGACAGACTCAAGAACGATCAAGTCACTGCAACTAAAGCTACAATGGAAGAATGGCAATTGCGCGTTCTGCATGTTGCTGCCATGTTTATAAAGAAAAGGCTAAGCACTTCGTGATGCTCAGGATGTTCACCCAGGAATGAAGAATATTTAAACCGATTATATTTATTTGTATCATATCTAGGAAAAAGCATTAGGGAGGTGGCAAGGAACTGGATTAAAACGAAAAGGATTAGAACACCCTTCTGGGCTTTCTCCATTCTTGTTGCCTTTTGAAAAATATTTTGCAAAATATGTGTAATATATGTTTCCTATTTTTTACGCCTTAGTTCAGTTTATTAAAATCCTACATTTATATGGCCCTTTGTCCTCCCACTAGATATGGCCTGTTTTGTACATAGCAACTACTTAATATTACAGTCAAATATTATGCAGTTTTCTCTATAGTTGTATATATGGAATAATAAGGCGTATTTTGTAATTAATATGACTTCAGAAAGATTTAAAATAACAATAAAACATCATCAAAGTATTTTTCACTTTATTCACTGTTCTTTGTAAATATGACAATTTGCATAATATTATGCGGTAATTAAGAAAATAGGGTGATATATTTTTCTACATATCAACCTATATATTTATGTAGGCTGATATATAGAATTCTCAATGGGCTACTTTTCTGAGACGTATCAGAACGCGAAAAGAATTTGAATTTGGTTTATGATAACTCTCTGCAGGGTAGCACATAAAGGTTCCATGTTTATGGGGGAGGGGGTTAATTCGGAATGTTCGGATCCTCAAAAATACATGTTACTAAATGAAGGACTACTTATTAATATACACTGATCGACAATGAAATATCCTCATTCAGCAAGTGATATACACAAGTGATTATGTTTCCGTGCCAAACAAGTGATATCTGCGGGAGATCACAGGACGAACGCTGAGCAACTAAGCAAAATGCTTCAGAAGCTATATTTGTCTTCAACAAGATGAGAAAGAGTGTTGATAGCAGTTATTTAAGACGATGTGTAGAAGATGCCATGATGACTCTTTCTGCAACTATACCAACAGTAGGAGGTGTCTGAGTATGATCAGGTTGTAAAGCAGTGCGAAGCTGATAATCTATCTGCTGTGTCGCCGCAAGTGGGAGCGTTGTTTGCGCTAATAGTCTATAAGAAGGTGCTCAGAGTCGTCACACAGCATCGGACTCAGAAGAAAATCTGGACGGGGTGATTGCCGGATTCGTCAGGAGGTGGTTGTAGACCCAAGAACAACCGTAACTACAATTCAACGAACTGCAAATGCTACCATGGAAGTTCCCATCACGACTAGGACCATTGTGAGGATACTGGCAGACCCAAGGCTGTGAGTCCAGCATCTGTGGTATAAACTGCCCTTCGCATGCCTTCTTCAGGCTTGGCTGAACTTACGTCAGGTTAGAGCTAGCTGAAATGACGAATGGACACACATTGCCCATAGGACAATTACGGGTCCTGTGTGATTGTTGATGTCTGCAGACAAGGGCAGAGTGAAGATCAATTGTCATCTGTAAATGCCATACTATCTCTAGAGTATCTTCGCTCCTCGAAGCAGGTCACCTCTGGTATGTGTAACTGGTATTGCGAGCTCCCGACAATACGTATGCATCGATGAAGTCTTATTGGCCAATTGCACTATGATTTTTGATGTATATCCATAACACCATGCTCCAGTAAACGTTCTGCCACATATGCTATCTCTCCAGGGCATATCTACAAAGTACTCAAGACTATTTCGTGGACAGCATTTCTTCAGACCTTTTCCCAATAAGCAGGTTTGAACCTGAGCGGACATCGCTAGCAAGCCCACCCTGAAGTTTCATACGATTTCGACCACCTCTTTAGGGTGCAGCAGTTTCAACTTTTGCTTTCTCCATTAATGTACTATTTGCTTAATTTCGTCAGGTATCTAAAAGCAATTCAGTCTTCAAACTGACCCTCGATGTGCTTTCATTTGGAGAGAGCAAGGAACTCTTTACAAATTCTCTAACATCGGAATATGGCACTATTAAGGTGCTGGTGGTTTGAGGGTGAGGGATGGCATTATATGAAATGGACGCACATTAAAGTGCTGGTGGTTTGATGGTGAGGGATGGCATTATATCAAATGGATGCACTTTAAAGTACTGGTGGTTTGAGGGTGAGGGATGGCATTATATCAAATTGACGTACATTAAAGTGCTGGTGGTTTGATGGTGAAGAAGCCGTTATATCAAATGGACGCACATCACTCGACATCTTTGCCAGAGTGACTCTGGGTGGTTCTTAGTTTATTTTGATGCACGGTAATGTCCACCTTAGAGGGATTGGGCCATCAATGAATTCCTCGAAAGTGAAGTTATTCAGCAGTAGGAGTGGCCAGCCTATTTTCCCGAATTGATCCACATAGAGCACTGATTCTGAAACTCATTTGGCTCATGACACACTAAAAATTTAATTTGGCAACACTATGGGAGACTCGCGCATTTACCGTTTGCCTTCAATAACAGCGATTTCTGTGGAATCGTTCTTAAAAGCACAGCTATTCTGTTCATGTTTTGACTGTATTAGGTTAATAGGTACGTGTTATGGGCAAGTTTTGTGCTAATTTTGGTGTAACGTTAAGATTTAATATGTATAAGCTTTTGATTAAACGGTCAGTAGCAGAAGGTAACAACAAAATGGTTTATAAATGCCATTTTGTAAATTAATTCAATTGTGTATAAAAATGTAATTGTAGATAAAAGAATAAAAATATTCGTTTTTCTGCAATGATATTTAAAATTTGGCTGCACACCTGGCGAATCTTGACGCTTGAGAACCACTGATATAGAGCATGTGTAGATACGCTGAGCAGAATGTTGGAGGTCTTCAAACTCCTTCAAGAATCTCATCTCATGAAGATCTCATCTCATGAAGATCTCATCTCATGAAGAGTGTACTGCCACCAAACGTCATGGTGACCTCATAGAGACCCCACCAAAAATAATGACAAAAAATAATAAACGAATTTCAAATTTAGTATTCAATATTTGTCATATCTAAAACAACATAATATCATTTTCACATTCGTTTCGTTTACCATTATTTGCCGTGTTATGTAGACAATCACAGCAGTTGCCTTGTGAATCAGGGCTAAGTCGGCTTCTTTCGAATTATCGATACGAATTTTAACGTTACGGCAACCAGTCAGAATCTCAGAGTTATTTATTATAACGATGACACAAATGCGCATGCGCTGATATAGACTAACTCTGAAATGCAGCCGCCAGGTTACCATTTTGTGTTGGCTTATGATATTTGAATGGCTGCTCCTACCAGTTCAACTAATAGTCGAAGATCGTGTTACCTAGCGAATACCTTCATTTGACTGTGTAGGCTCAACAAGCCTAAACTTTCCTGACAAGATGTATTTGAACTGCGTTACCAACTTTTTATTTTTCCAAGGAAGGTATGTATAAAGTATTTAAGAACAACATTAGATATGAAAATTTAAAATGTGTTGAACATATGGTCTAGAAGAGAATGCTAATATTACACACTCGTCAGAAATGTGTAGTTAAATCCGCTAAATGCAGTATTTTTTTTTGAACTTGCAACTTAAAGGTCGCCGGTTCGATCGCAACTCCTCTCATTAAAAAATATAAAAAAAAAAACTATAATAATTCATTCTCTTACCATATCTTTTTTTTACAATTCATTGTAAAATAAATTAATGTTATAAATAAAATAACATAATAAATTAATGCTGAAAATTAAATGTAACCAAAATAGATAACTTTTCAAGTGATAATTTACGACTATTAATTCATTTTAAAATATTGAATATAAATTTGTTATCGGAACGGAATAAAAATAGTAAACCTATATAATAGACAAAATTTTCACGAATATTTTTTGAAAATTACAGCGGATTGGAAAATATATAAATATATATAAATATATATAAGTAATTATTACAGTGGAGGGGAAAAATACTAAATTGAAATAGAAAGGGCAAAAATACCTTTTCGAGTTTGTTTTTTCCGAATTTTTTGTTAAACAATGCATTTTCAGAATAGTTAAAAGCAGAATATATGCATTACGAAAAGTCCTTTCAATCCCATTCGATTCAACTGAAATATTAGGAATCTCCCTAATATTTTTTCCTATATCGGGGCCCTGCCTCTGTCTGTAGTAATCAAAGTGGCCCACCAAAAATTTTAAATCACGACCACCACTGTGGATAAATCGGAAAATGGAAAGCTCCATTTTCTTTGAAATCGAGCATTCCGTATTCGTCAGTGGTTCACTGTGCTTTTCATTTATTTAAATTTTACAGTGATTGGCATACATTGTAATTTTTATGTTGGAATTATTTCAAAATTAAACTCCATTTAATGTTTTTTACTGCAGCTTTTAGAATGTAATTATTATCGTAATGTATAAGTACCACGAATTATTTTATTAAAAATTTATAGTATGTCGATGCCCTGTATTGGAAAAACTGAAATCTGATACACAAATTTGTATATAAAAATTTTACGCTAATTATACAGGGTGTCTCAAAAATATAGGTACAAACTTTTAAGGGAGGTAGATAACATCTAAAGGAATGAGAATTGCATAGGAACCCATAACCGGAAACGTCACCGTAAGTCAATAGGCGGCGCTGTTCATCAGTGTGCTAGAGGGGAAATTTCGGATTTCCTCATTCGAGCGGTAGTCGGCTGACGAAGAGCATGCAAAGGTATTCGAACAGGGAGCTGGCAGACATGCACTTAGTGTATGGAATAGCTGAGGGCAACGCACGAGCCGCTCCACGAATGTATCAAGAACGCTTCCCACACAGACATGTACTGGGCCACCGTTTGTTTGCGCGTGCGCATCAAAATTTGTGCGATTATGGGTCATTAAAGAGGTAGCAGAAGTGAGGGCAGGCCACGATCGACGCGTACTCCTGCCATGGAAGAAAGTGTGTTGGATGCTGTGGAGACTAATCCTAGTACCAGCACACATGCCATTTCCTCTGCCTTAGGAGTGTCTTGTTGCAGTGTACAGCATGTTTTGCACGGCGAGTCCTTACACCCCTTTCTTCTCCAAAGGGTTCAGTTACTTCTCCCCGCAGATCATCCTGCACGTGTGCGTTTTGCGCAGTGGTATCTCCAAGAAAGTGCCCAAGATGTGAATTTCCCAGCTTATGTTTTGTTTACTGATGACGCCACTAGGGATGGCGTAGTCAATCAGCCCAATGCGCATTTGTGGGCTCACGAGAACCTGCATGGTGTGCGCACCCATGCAGCACAACGTCGTTTTGCAATAAAGGTTTGGTCGGCGACTGCTTAGTCGGGCCATTCCTTTTACCATCCCACATGACCTCCGCGAAGTATCTGATCTTTCTGGAACAGGTTCTACCAGGCGTACTTGCATATGTTTCAGCAAATGTGAGACACAACATGTGGTTTCAACATGATGGCGTGCCTCCCCATTATGGAAAGTGTGTTCGTGCGCATTTGAACATGTCTTTTGTGCAACGATGGATTGGGCGTGCTGGACCAGTTGCCTGGCCCCCATGCTCACCTGATTTAACGAACGTTGATTTCTTTCTGTGGGGCCCTCAAAGCTACCGTGTATGAATCGCCTGTGGAGTCTGACATGGATCTCGTGGCAAGGCTCGTCTGCGCTGCTGCTACTATCAAAGAAACTCCAGGTGTGTTCGACCGTGTCCGGCAATCAGCGCTCTGACGGTGTCAAGCATGCATCACGTCTCATGGTGGAAACTTCGAGCATCTCCTGTAACATTATGAAATGTATCATCTAGTACGCCATTTGTAATAATTATGTCCAATAAATGTTTTCCCATTAATCACTGTTTTGTGTCCTTTCAGAGCTTGTACCTCTGCTACCACTTTCCCATGACGTTTCCAGGCATGGGTTCCTATGCAATTCTCATTCCTTTAGATGTTATCTACCTCCCCTAAAAGTTTGTAATTATATTTTTGAGACACCCTGTATATAAATGTATCGATATATACTTTCCATTTCTCACTCTGCAAATTATTATCAATAATTCATAATTTCTACATTATTCAAAAATATAGTTTCGCAATCATTTTTAAGACTGAATAATTTTTATAATGAAGAATTATTTTACGATTTTTTTTTTCTGATTTTTCGATTTTAAATTTCAAAAGTTCTTTGCTTTAGTTCTATTTGTTTGGGATAGATGGCGGCACTTGCCAAAGAGCTGAATGAATGTGCTCTAACGCAAGTAGAGCGATGCAAAAGAAAGAAATGGACGGGGCAGATTTGTTGAGGAATTTTTTTAATTTTTTTTAATATAAGCTCAGTTGGTTTCTGCTTATGTGACTGCAACGCTTCAGAACAGATGAAAAGAACCGTATTAACGAATTCCACTGTAAAAATTATTAAGTGGACAGGTCGGTAGCGTACCTGATTGCTGATCACAGAGTCTGATTAAGAAGTTCGAGCCCTCTTAAGTATCGGTATTTGTTTTCATGGCTCTCTTCGATTAGATCTCTCCTTAGAGACTCTTTCTCTGACAGACGGCTTTCAGACCTCTGTGTCCAACGGCTGCTTGAAGGGTAATTTATTTTTATTATCCTTTTTTTTTTGTAAAACGTAATAATGTTTCCTCTTTGTCGTCTATCTGTGACATCGAACTTTTTTATTTTTAGAAATAGATTGAAAATTCTTTTTGGGTTAGGCAGGCATTGATGAAATATTACAATTCGCACTTTCCGAATACCCCAAGGGATATAATATCGCCCTCTAGCGATGTGAAAAGTTGAAAATTGCAAAATTTTAAACGAACATTTACAAACGATGCATTTAGGCTAAATATTTCAAATTTTAGTGGAGGAATGTGAAGGTCGTGAAGTTTTAGTTTATAACAATGAGTTGATTCTTTATCCCCTGGGGAGAGGAAGCAATTTTTTTTGTTTTAAGCGATAATTATTTCTTTTTAGATATAAAATTTTTATCGGGTTGGGTAGCTATTGATGAAATATTACAATTCGCACTTTCCAAATCTTCTGAAAGTTATAACTGAGCTGTCTAACGGTGGAAAAATTTGAAACTGTGGAATTTTAAATTAATATTAGAACAATGCCCTCTGTATGCCACCACTGCGATTGGAAAATTTGTCGGAAAGAAATTTTAAGCCATGGCTCCGTGTGCGGAGAACCATATCCTGTCCACGTTAAAGAACAAGCTGGATGGCCTTGAATGGGCTTCCATCAGTATCCTAACAGCTGTCCATTGGGTTTCCTTCCCTCAATCTTTTCTAAGCCTTCAGGGTCCTTGTGACGGAGACCCATACCCTGTGCACGTAAAATAACATGCTGGATGGCTTTAACCGGGCTTCCATCTTTCTCCTAAGAGCTTTCCATTGAGTTTCTCTCAAAGTTTCCTGATCCTTTAGGGTTCTTGTGACGAGAGCCATACCCTGTGCAAGTTAAAGAACAAGCTGGATGGCTTTAACTGGGCTTCCACCTATCTCTTAAGAGCTGTCCATTGGGTTCCCTCAAAGTTTCCTGAGCCTTCAGTGTCCTTGTGACGGAGAGCCATAGACTGTGAACGTTAATTAACAAGCTGGATGGCCTTGACTGGGCTTCCATCTGTATCCTAAGAGCTGTCAATTGGGTTCCCTTCCCTCAACGTTTCCTGAGCCTTCAGGGTCCTTGTGACGAGATCCATACCCTGTGTACGTTAAAGAACAAGCTGGATGGCCTTGACTGGGCTTCCATTTCTTTCTTAAGAGCTATCCATTGGGTTCCCTCAAAGTTTCCTGAGCCTTCAGTGTCCTTGTGACGGAGAGCCATACCCTGTGAACGTTAAAGAACAAGCTGGATGGCCTTGACTGGGCTTCCATCTGTGTCCTAAGAGCTGTCAATTGGGTTCCCTTCCCTCAACGTTTCCTGAGCTTTCAGGGTCCTTGTGACGAGAGCCATACTCTGTGCACGTTAAAGAACAAGCTGGATGACTTTAACTGGGCTTCCATCTGTCTCCTAAGAGCTGTCCATTGGGTTCCCTCAAATTTTCCTGAGCCTTCAGTGTCCTTGTGACGGAGAGCCATACCCTATGAACATTAAAGAACAAGCTGGATGGCCTTGACTGGGCTTCCATTTCTTTCTTAAGAGCTGTCCATTAGGTTCCCTCAAAGTTTCCTGAGCATTCAGTGTCCTTGTGACGGAGAGCCATACCCTGTGAACGTTAAAGAACAAGCTGGATGGCCTTGACTGGACTTCCATCTGTGTCCTAAGAGCTGTCCATTGGGTTCTCTCAAAGTTTCCTGATCCTTCAGGGTCCTTGTGACGAGAGCCATAACCTGTGAACGTTAAAGAACAAGCTGGATGGCCTTGACTGGGCTTCCATCTGTGTCCTAAGAGCTGTCAATTGGGTTCCCTTCCCTCAACGTTTCCTGAGCTTTCAGGGTCCTTGTGACGAGAGCCATACTCTGTGCACGTTAAAGAACAAGCTGAATGGCTTTAACTGGGTTTCCATCTGTCTCTTAAGAGCTTTCCATTGAGTTCCCTTGAAGTTTCCTGACCCTTCAGCGTCCTTATGAGGGAAAGCCATACCCTGTGCACGTTAAAGAACAAGCTGGATGGTTTGTTCTTTAACGTGCACAGGGTATCCATCTGCCTCTTAACAGCATCTGTCTCTTAAGGTTACAGGCTTCCATCTGTCTCTTAAGAGCTGTCCATTGGATTCCTTTCCTTCAATGTTTCCTGAGCCTTCAGGGTCCCCATACCCTGTGCACGTTAAAGAACAAGCTGGATGGCTTTAACTGGGCTACCATCTGTCTCCTAAGAGCTTTCCATTGGGTTCTATCAAAGTTTCCTGATCCTTCAGGGTCCTTGTGACGAGAGCCATACCCTGTGAACGTTAAAGAACAAGCTGGATGGCCTTGATTGGGCTTCCACATGTCTCCTAAGTGCTGTCCATTGGGTTCCCTTCCCTCAATATTTCCTGAGCCTTCAGGGTCTTTGTGACTGAGAGCCATACCCTATGCACGTTAAAGAACAGGCTGGATGGCTTTAACCGGGCTTCCATCTGTCTCCTAAGAGCTGTCCATGGGTTCTCAAAGTTTTCTGATCCTTCAGGGTACTTTTGACGAGAGCCATACCCTGTGCACGTTAAAGAACAAGCTGGATGGCTTTAACTGGGCTTCCATCTGTCTCTTAAGAGCTGTCCATTGGGTTCCCTTAATGTTTGCTGATCATTCATGGTTCTTGTGACTGAGAGCCATACCCTGTGCACGTTAAAGAACAAGCAGTATGGCTTTAACCGGGCTTCCATCTGTCTCCTAAAAGCTTTTCATTGGGTTCTCTCAAAGTTTCCTGATCCTTCAGGGTCCTTTTGACGAGAGCCATACCCTGTGCACGTTAAGGAACAAGCTTGAAGGCTTTAACTGGGCTTCCATCTGTCTCTTAACCCTTTCACGACTAAAGGAAACATTTTTCCCATTTTAAAATTGGTGATTGTCGTATTTAATTATAACCTTATCTGCATTTTTTATACAGAATGTCAAAATAGAACGTATGCCGAACGCAATTACATAAACGGGAACGTTTAGAAAACAAAAACAGAACTGTCAGGACGCATAATATATGTACTATGTGCAATGTCCATCTTTGCCTCACTACCAAAAGAAACTGCTTCGCCGAATATCATAATTAGCACATCATTTTGAATAGTAATTTTATTTCATAATTTTGTATTATTTTAGTTAACATTTTGTTCTAATAAACCAATAAATAAAAGACATTGCATAATAAGCCTAACTATAATTTGTGTTACCTTTATAGTCCATTGGGAAAAATATTTCCCATAAAATTCCAAAAAAACTACACATTGTTATGTATTTTCTTATGATTTTTATTTATTTTACGTCTAAACAAACTAAAATAAACAGTTACATACTAATATTTACTCTTAGAAACCTTATGGTCCTGAAAGGGTTAAGAGCTGTCCATTGGGTTCCTTCGAAGTTTCCTGAGCCTTCAGTGTCCTTGTGACGGAGAGCCATACACTGTGAACGTTAAAGAACAAGCTGGATGGCCTTGACTGGGCTTCCATCTGTGTCCTAAGGGCTGTCCATTGGGTTCCCTTCCCTCAATCTTTCTTCAGCCTTCAGGGTCCTTGTGACGGAGAGTCATACCCTGTGCACATTAAAGAACAAGTTAGATGGCTTTAACTGGGCTTGCATCTGTCTCTTAAGAGCTATCCATTGGGTTCCCTCAAATGTTCCCGATCCTTCAGTGTCCTTGTGACGGAGAGCAAGCTGAACTGGGCTTCCATCTGTGTCCTAAGGTCTGTCCATTGGGTTCCCTTCCTTCAATGTTTCCTGAGCCTTCAGGGTCCTTATGAGGGAGAACCATACCCTGTGCACGTTAAAGGACAAGCTGGATGGCTTTAACCGGGCTTCCATCTGTCTCCTAAGAGCTTTCCATTGGGTTCTCTCAAAGTTTCCTGATCCTTCAGGGTCCTTTTGACGAGCTCCATACCCTGTGCACGTTAAAGAACAAGCTGGATGGCTTTAACTGGGCTTCCATCTGTCTCTTAAGAGCTGTCCATTGGGTTCCCTCAAAGTTTCCTGATCATTCATGGTTATTGTGACGGAGAGCCATACCCTGTGCATGTTAAAGAACAAGCTGGATGGCTTTAACCGGGCTTCCTTCTGTCTCCTAAGAGCTTTCCATTGGGTTCCCTCAAAGTTTCCTGATCATTCATGGTTATTGTGACGGAGAGCCATACCCTGTGCATGTTAAAGAACAAGCTGGATGGCTTTAACCGGGCTTCCTTCTGTCTCCTAAGAGCTTTCCATTGGGTTCTCTCAAAGTTTCCTGATCATTCATGGTTATTGTGACGGAGAGCCATACCCTGTGCATGTTAAAGAACAAGCTGGATGGCTTTAACCGGGCTTCCTTCTGTCTCCTAAGAGCTTTCCATTGGGTTCTCTCAAAGTTTCCTGATCATTCATGGTTATTGTGACGGAGAGCCATACCCTGTGCATGTTAAAGAACAAGCTGGATGGCTTTAACCGGGCTTCCTTCTGTCTCCTAAGAGCTTTCCATTGGGTTCTCTCAAAGTTTCCTGATCATTCATGGTTATTGTGACGGAGAGACATACCCTGTGCATGTTAAAGAACAAGCTGGATGGCTTTAACTGGGCTTGCATCTGTCTCTTAAGAGCTGTCCATTGGGTACCCTCAATGTTTCCTGAGCCTTTAGTGTCCTTGTGACGGAGAGCCATACCCTGTGAACGTTAAAGAACAAGCTGGATGGCCTTGACTGGGCTTCCACCTGTCTCCTAAGAGCTGTCCATTAGGTTCCCTTCCCTCAGTCTCTCCTGAGCCTTTACGAGTCTTTTGACCTTAACGAGTCGCGAGACCTTAACGAGTCTTTTGACCTGACCATTTAGCCTATTGTGGGAAAAGAAGTGCCGCTCAGAGGTCAACCACACAATCTAACATTTTACCCATCTTTCTATTGCTTTTCGTTCGTCCTTTGCCGGTTTGTGGATTTGTCAAAACAGTTGTTCCACCTATGTCTTTCGAATGCGACGGACAAACTTGATGATCTTACGTGTGAAATGAAAGTTGTGACGCCAGTAGTGTCATAGGCTATAAAAATTTACACCCCATGATTTCTTCTTCACTAGAAAAAGAGAAACATGAATCTTCGGAACGCGAGGTCCGAAAGTAACGGGCTGTGTGCCAAATGAAAGCTTGTGACATGAGAAGTTTAACAGGTTACAAACAATCCGATCCATGTTCCTTGCTCAGCAAAAGGGGAAAATATGTGAAGGACTGTTCCACTATAGTTTCGAACACGAGAACAGAACGTAACAAGTTCATGTTAAATGAAAGCCTTGTTATGTGGAGAGTATTTAGGGTTATCAAACTTTACCCCCCTCCCATCCCTTGCTCTATTCATCTCTAAAAATTGGGAAATGTTAAAATCATGCTTCTACTATACAGTATCTTCAGAACGTGAGGGCATACATTTATGAATTAGGTGTCAAAAGAAAGCTCATTTGAGGATCATCGTAGGCTGCTTCGAATTATGCTCCCTTCTACGTTCCAAAATTATTCTTGAATATAATTCGAATATATTCAATATTATTCGAATCCCCTTCAATCTTATTCGAATTATTTTTCTTCACCCCTTCCAAAAGGTGGGCGGCAATTTCGCGAGACCTTAATGAGTTATATCTCAAATCAAAACTGTGATGACTACATTGAGTTGCTTTATCTCTGAGCTTTTTTGCACACAATAAGCTTAACAGCCAGGTCACAAAGACCCGAGAAGGTTAAGGGAGGTAACCCACTGGACAGCTGTTAGGAGAAAATTTTGTCACTGAATTCATATCCATTTCAAAGGAAGATAGGATGCCCGCAATCTTGTTGAGTAGGTAGAATCTGGCAACCTTCGTGTCACGTGATTACAGAATTCAGGAAAAATATCTGGAGCGTGTACAGCAACTGTTCACGCTCCAGTTACCGTTCACAGCAAACTGGAGCGTGTGCAGTTACTGCACACGCTCCAGTTTGCTGTGAACGGTAACTGCACACGCTCAATATTTCCGTGAATGAGCCCACACGATCTAGTATCAAAATAATATGACCACCTACAGTCGCTCAAAAAAATATCCGAACACTATTGGTTGATCGCAGAATTCAGAAAAAACATCTGGCAACGATTTTTTTAGAAAGTAGTGATCTGTCAACCTTCGTGTCAGGTGACACGAAGGTTGCCAGATCACTAATCTCTAAAAAAAATCGTTGCCAGATGTTTTTTCTGAATTCTGCGATCAACCAATAGTGTTCGGATATTTTTTTGAGCGACTGTACCATCCATATGCTCTAGGTTTATTTTCTACTTTTTAGGGCGCATTTAAGAAGCGAGGTGTTTTTTTTTCAGTTTATGTTTTATACTGTTACGACAGATGAACGTGCTGCAATGAGTGTCATGAACGCTCGTGTATGCTTCTGCGTGAGAATTAATTAACCAACGAATTTGAATATAGAACTGATCTTGAATATAAGAAAGGGTTGGGTTGTTTTACCTCTGAGCGGCACTTTTTTGCACACCATGGGCTAAATGGCCAGGTCACATGGACCCCGAAGGCTTAGAGAAGGTTGGGGAAGGGTACCCACTGGAACATCTGTTGGGAGACAGATGGTAGCCTCCCGTCAAGGCCATCCAGCGTGTTCTTTAACGTGCACAGGGTATGGCTCTCTCCCGCACACGGGGCCACGGCTTAATATCCCATTCGACGGACGGCGGCCTTTCCAAGGCCATCGGTGTCTCCTACCCACCGTGGGCAGGGCGGGGAAATTTTGCGGAGATAAATCTCAACGCTGACCCAGCTGGGACTCGAACCTGGGAACTACAGAATACGAACCTGGCGCGCTACCGACTGAGCCACCCCCGCCCCAAATATAAGAAAGATAGAAGTGTGTTGTTGAAGTTGTGAGATCCAAAGAAAGGCATAATTAAGAATTTGTGCACGACAGTTTAACGAATAAATGTTTTTATTTAGTGTGTACAGGAGGTTGACTGCGTTATTGGTGTGCTTTATATTGGTAAGCTGGTGTATAAAAAGGAAAATATTGTCTTCTTGTGCATGGCGATCAAGTATGAAAAGATTTAGTTCTGAAAAACCAGTACACTTAGTCGCAGTTTTGTGTATAGTTATTCAGTTGCTTAGGAATTTAATAGATTCTTCTGAAAGCTTATCTTTGTATTATTATAAAGGTTCGTGCCGGTTGACTTGGTTTGTTTATAAATGATTTTATCCGTACTTTTGTAATAAATTGCATTGTATTGTAATTTTTATTGACATATTTTTTACTTGAACTCACGTTCAGAGTTCATCCATTTTAAATTGCAACAATACTATTTAATTACATTCCTTCCATATATATTTATTTTATTTCTGAAATATAGCAAAAATTAGGTAAATATCATATATTAACTAAGCATTAATTTATGAATTGAAAGAGATCAATTGCAGGTTAGATGCGAAATAAAACAAAACAAAACCTGGTAAACACAAACTTCTCACATGGAACTTACAGACTAGTCCAGTAGCTGTGAATTTTTCAGCGACATGGCTCCTTAGGAATTCAGTTTTCTGCGGTCCTCCTATCAAATCATAATTTTTTTGTTGAACTTCTTTCCGCCATTACCTGACACATTTTAACTAAAACATAGATCCCCCCAAACTCCCTAAAAGCCCCAAGAATGGGTTTTATATATAGTTTTTTATCTGATGTTTAGTTATTGGCTATATTGCAATTTGAATTTCAACATTAAAGTTGAGAAATTCGATGCTGCAGAAATTCTTATGTCATTAAAATACGTCTTGTGATCAGGATGAGGGAGCCAGTGTTGCCATACTGAATTGGCATAATTCCAGCCAAGAATCAATAAAAATGTATAATCGCTGCAAACGTAATATTTTCATTAGAATTTTCTGAAAAATAAAAAAATAGCACGCGAACCCTTTTTATTGCGGACTCCCTAATGGTCGGAGGACCACAGGTTTTGGGATTTGCGTTGGGTTGTTTACCTCTGAGCGGCACTTTTTTGCACACCATGGGCTAAATGGCCAGGTCACATGGACCCCGAAGGCTCAGAGAAGGTTGAGGGAGGGGACCCACTGGAACAGCTGTTGGGAAACAGATGGTAGCCTCCCGTCAATGCCATCCAGCGTGTTCTTTAACGTGCACAGGGTATGGCTCTCCCGCACACGGGGCCACGGCTTAACATCCCATCCGACGGACGGCGGCCTTTCCAAGCACATCGGTGTCTCCTACTGGCCTTGGGCAGGGCAGGGGATTTTGCGTAGATAAATCCCAACGCTGACCCAGCTGCAGGTTGGGGGAACCTTGACGCTTGACTACGACACTACGATACTCTGTCCCCGAAGAATAAAAGTCCCCGTACTTCTGTTTTCGCTATTTTTAAATATTAAATAGACCCTACAGTTTCAGCAGATCTCTGTTAATAGAACAGTAGTGGCAACACTGTTAATAAAACATTTCGGTCACAATGCACGTAACTGAAAAATTAAGGCTAGAATCATCATTATAATGGTAGTGGTATTTGTGCGGACACCAGTAGAGAATGCAGGTCTTTCCTCTACTTGCTGATATCATCGTGTACTTTATGGTTGTCGATGACTTAATTACTATGCAAGTTGTTAACTCTTTCTCTGTTTTCACAGAATTCGGGGCCCTGTGGTTCTCCAGATACTTGATCGACAGGTCCCAAATTTGGAACACAGGTTTCGGTTCTCCTTATGTAAACCTACGATGGGTTATAAAAATTGAGTCTCAACCTGAAATTGGGGGGGGGGCTTAAAATATCGAAAGGCCTTGCGAATGTGGAAGATTTGGCAATGGTGCTACATCTGGCATCACTGTCGCGATTTTCTTAGTTAGTGAACGAAGAAATTAGTGAAAAAAACTGCTGGAGGAACATTTCTCTTTCATTCAATTGAAAGAAATTTTCTTCAAATATGAATTTTAATACGGAGGGATCAAAAATTAGCTATTAAAGTGGACATCGTAAAGGTTTTGTTGCAAGTAACACTATATTTCGTGTCTCGTGCGAAATCTTTTGTGAAAAACTTGCCGAAAATGAAAATATTTTACAGAAAATTGATTCGTATGAAAAATACACACCAGGTGATTTAAATGAGAGTAAAAACCCAGTTTTTTTTAGTTAAGCTACGTTATTCAAGTTTTATTTTGGCTACTAGATGTTCAGATTACTATTATGTGGAATAACGTATAAAATATATTCTAAATGGAAACTATTCTTGTTGCTTTTGAACATAATAATCTCGTCAAAAGATTAGTGATTCAGACTGAGTTTGCAGAAGTCCTCTGATCTTTCTTTAAAACTGGTCATCCTACATCAAATGCAAATGTCTGAGTTTTTTATGAATAAACTGTTGCAAAATTCGAAGGATTTCAGAGAATTCTCTCTCTCAGCAACAGATGGCGCCACTATGTTCATAATCATAACTGAAAGCATGGTGATTACGAGGAATGAACGTTTCAACGAAATGGTAAGAAGCAAAAATGACGTCCGATGGGAATCTCAGATTGTTTGCTGTTTACTAATACCAAATGAGTATTGTTCGTGTTCAATAGTATTTATTCGAAACGCTTTTCTCTGCTGAGAGTCAATAGGCAGCCGATTCGGTTCTCAGAGCTGTCGTCGGAAGTGACTGATGTGCATTCATTATAGCACCTGAAGTGCCTGCCAGTGAACGAGATGTCCAGATTTCGAGGAATCATTTGCATGGCAAGTTTTTTATTTACATTCTGACATCAGACTTTGCAATAAACAGTGTCAGTGAAAACAGTCCAAGCAGAGTGCAACAAACATTTGACTTCTTCACCAGACATCGCATCCTGACATTGTGAAGACAGTTTTGATCGATCCCTATGAATATATTAAGAAGAAAAATAAGTTTCCAGCAATTATTGTAATTTCGCTCGCGTGTAATATAAGAACTGTTGATGCATTTCTTTGTGATCCTTACGTGAGAAATTATATTTTCGTTCTAGACTTTGGAAATCCCCTTGTTTTGTTTCTCCGTTGTGATAAGCATAACAGAGAATACACAACTACAGGGAAGGAGTTTAATTTTTTTATTCTAACTGAATAATGGAGCTTCTTATTCGTAAATAACTTCCAGAAGAGGAAACACATTATTGTGTAGTTCTTTCGACGAACAGTTTTATTACTTTCAACCATCTGTAGATTTGCACGAAACGTTTTATTTCTTGAAGTGTTTGTTTTTGGGAGTGGGAAATTTTCTGGTCTGGCAATTACCTCAGATTCCAGTCATTGATTGTGAACCTGAAAACATTTGTTCTTTGTTAAGCAGCTAGATCAAAGACACGATAGTTCAACTGTTTGCGATTCTGAAATGCTGACCACAGTGGTATGGCGATAACCGGTCAACACAACATCCACCTATATACATGAAGCAACTCTTTCCACCTAATGACAGCATTATCAGTATAGCAGTACAGTCAAATGTCCATTAACTGGAAAATAAATTTGGAATGAGGGGATAATCTGATTGTTTATTTGAATTCTAAAAACCCGGATTTAATTAGATTGTTCTAGGCTAAGTTTCTCAAACTATTAACTAGAGTCCGATTTATTATTAGAAATGGAACATAGGTAAATGAGTAAATGAATAAAAGCATGTTAATTATATTTAAAATAATATTAGATATTAGCAGTAAAAGGGGGTCGAAACACCTTTGCCCCCCCCCCCCCTTTAATACAAACTTGAATTTTCCTCTCTTGCCAGAAGCCATAATTAACAAAACTGAAGCACTGGGTAGAATTTAGTGTTTGCTCCCACATTTGAAACAGGCACTCTTAACAGAATTTAGTGTTTGTTCTCGTATTCGAAATACTCACTCTCAACAGAATTTAGTGTTTGTACCATATTCCAAATACGCACTCTCAACAGAATATAATGTCAATGATAAATATTGTTTATAGAAGAAATCAAAGAAATAGATAATCTAAAACTAAGAGATCATTACGTATAGATCGATTAATGTAATTACTTTTCAGTATGCATGATAGATAGAATTTTAAACACTTCGTGGGTTGAGAGTATGTTTTGATGTAAGACATTGTCTTTTTGTTTCTCCTTGCAAATAATCTATGGTCTTTTCGCAAACATTCCCATAGATTTTAAGAGGCTGTTTCCTGTTTATTCGCACCTTGGATTGTTAAGAAGCCATAAGTTTATGCTACTTTACCTCTAAGTGTAACATCGTTTTAATATTTCTAACTATACTTACCTTTAAGTGTTTTTACAGACAATGCTCTGAATCTTCATGCTTGAATGAACAAAGACCCCAACCACTCAAAGAAAGTTGGGGGAAAGGGATTTACTTGATAGCTGTTACGAAACAGATGGAAGCCTCCCGTCGAGGTCATCCAGCGTGTTCTTTAGCGTGCACAAAGTGTGGCTCTCCGCCCACGGAGCAGAGCTTAACGTCTCATAAAAGGGTGGGAGTGGCTCAGTCAGTAGCGCGCCAACCTCGTAATCTGTAGTTCCCAGGTTCAAGTCCCAGTTGAGTCAGCTTTGAGATTTATCTCCGCATTTATCCCCGCTCTGTCCACGGTCAGTAGTGGACATCGATGGATTTGAAAAGCCGCCGTCGTCGGATGGGACGTTAAGCCGTGGCCCCGTGTGCGGGAGAGCCATATCCTGTGCACATTAAAGAACACACTGGATGGCCTTGACGGGAGACTACTATCTGTCTCCCAACAGCTGTTCCAGTGGGTACTCTCTCAGTGGTACTCCAGTGGTCACAAGGACCCCGATAGCTCAGCGCACAACGTGCGCTGAGTTTTCGGGGTCCTTGTGACCTGGCATTTAGCTCATTGTGTGCAAAAGAGTGCCGCTCAGAGGTAAAACAACCGAACGTCCCATGAGACGGACGCCGGCATTTACAAGTCCATTGATGTCCCCTACTGACGAGGGCAAGGCGGAAAATTTTGAGGAGATAAATCTCAATGCTGGTCT
Organism: Ryuthela nishihirai; assembly: GCA_038380435.1. Taxonomy (NCBI): domain Eukaryota; kingdom Metazoa; phylum Arthropoda; class Arachnida; order Araneae; family Heptathelidae; genus Ryuthela; species Ryuthela nishihirai. Next base: position 7,534,650 of record JAWZYU010000004.1, read on the forward strand.
AGCTGGGACTCGAATCTGGGAACTGCAGAGGGTGGCAAACGGGGCACATGCCCCCCCTCCCCGGGATCGAGTAAAAAATTCCACAAATTATAACCGTAAAAGTGATTGAGATGTGTAACCTTACACCCTTGACCATGGGATGCTTTGTCTGTATTAAAATTTTATTACGGGTTGGCCGGTTTCGGCACTCGGCGGGGTAACCATAGAACACGTGTTTCATTATTGCAGAAATAAAACACGTGTTCCTGTTTTTGGTTCATCTTTTTCTGATTAAGTGAAAAAAACTTTCATTGCTGTTGTGGACAGCGACCAGCTCGTTTGCCCTCTGTGTCTAATGAGTCACTGAGTGAAAAAATTAAATAATTAAAAATTTATTGATGTAATTATTTGTCTCCAAGCTTTGTCCGCCCCCACCCTGGAAAATTTTCTGTGGACGCCCATGCGTTCAACTATAACCAAATGAAGACATCAGTGCTAAGTATTTTACGGTTACTTTCCATGAAATTGTGTCCGAATTTCTTCCATGCAGCTTGGCACCTATTTGGTGTGATTTAGCTTGGCGTGATCGCGCAATCCCGAGCGAACAGTAGACCCTTTCCCCACCGGTAGATCCGGGTCATTTATCTCTGAGAACGTGATAACGTTGAAACTTCTGTGCCACGGTATGCTGATTAATTGCCATGTGTTACCTCCATTATTCAATTATAAATTGCTCAATTGTAATACAGCCTTCTAGAAAAATAGCACATTGAGCATTAGTAGTAAGCTGCTAAGCGAGAACGCTTAAGAGAGTTCAATTGCTTTGATCCAACAGTTTCTTAGGGAAAAGTTTTAACATGGATTTAAATTAAAAAAAAATCATTAATGGCAAGAAAAAGGAGAAATATTTAAATCAACTTTTTCCTAAGAGGGTATTTTTCTTTGGTAGTTATGCATTCGATAAAATCGTAAAGCATGCTGGAGAGACATTACAGATCAAGGAGTAAACTCACATTCTGCAGGAGAATCGCATATACCTAGGGCCTTCATGCAGCAAACGGGTGGCTCAGTCGTTAGCGCGCCAGGCTCGTAATCTGTAGTTCCCAGGTTCGAGTCCCAGCTGGGTCAGCGTTGAGATTTATCTCCGTAAAATTCCCCGCCCTGCCCACGGTCAGTAGGGGACAGCGATGGGCTTGGAAAGGCCGCCGTCCGTCGGATGGGACGTTAAGATGTGGTCCCGTGTGCGGGAGAGCCATACCCTGTGCACGTTAAAGAACACGCTGGATGGCCTTGACGGGAGGCTACCATCTGTCTCCCAACAGCTGTTCCAGTGGGTCCCCTCCCCCAACCTTCTCTGAGCCTTGTGACCTGGCCATTTAGCCCATAGTGTGCAAAAAAGTGCCGCTCAGAGGTAAAACAACCAAACCCAGCAAAGGGGCCATGCCCTCCCCCTTTTCAGAATGCTAGTAAGGGTAATAGATTCAAGCAATTATTAAACTTATCTATGTTTAAAATTTTTATTGAAAAATGCATGAAAGACCTGTAACACTGAGGAAAAATGAGTTGAGTTGGGTTGTTTTACCTCTGAGCGGCAATTTTTTGCACACCATGGGCTTAATGGTCAGGTCACATGAACTTCGAAGGCTCAGAGAAAGTTGGGTGAGGGGATCCACTGGAACAGCTGTTGGGAGACAGATGATAGCCTCCCGCCAAGGTCATAGCGTGTTCTATAATGTGCATAGGGTATGGCTCTCCTGCATACGGGACCATGGCTTAACGTTCCATCCGACGGACGGCGGCCTTTCCAAGCCCAGCGGTGTTCCCTACTGATCGTGGACAGGGCGGGGAGTTTTACGGAGATTAATCTTAACGCTGACCCAGCTGGGACTCGAACCTGGGAACTACAGATTACGAGACTGGCGCGGAGGGAAAAATGATATACTGCATTGATAATCCCGTCTTTTGCTCCCACCCCCATTACCTTTTTCCTGCTCGCTTGTCTTTCTTACCCCGCCCCCCACCACCCCCCTCCTCGATATTTTTTCCCTCGACCCAATATTGCAAAAGAGTCGCTATCACTGACTGCCATATTTCACAAGAGAGTTACTATAGCCAGGTACGTGCGCAGGATTTATTGTCGTGGGGAGGGGGAGAGAATTTTTTTGAGGGAGGGGGTCCGAGTAATTCAATTTCGAGGGGAGGCTCCGAGAATTTAGCTTCGGGGGGAGGGGGAGGCTGAGAATATGACATGAATAGAGTTTCCCAATTTCTAAAATATTCCACCGAACAGGAAGGGTAAAAATGATATTGTACATGGAATGAGATTATATATATTTTTTCGAATCTATTTTTATTATCGGACATGAAATATAGGGCTAAAATGAAATTATATAAAAATAAGATGTTTTGGATTTCAAAGCAGGTAGAGAAGTTTAAGATTTAGTATAAGACGACAGAATTTTTGGGGGTAGGAGAATCAAATGACATCGGAAAAGGGGTCACTACAGACTAGTGCCAGCTCCTGACTTAAATGCTTTGGTAGGCGCGATGTCTAGTACCGGCAGGACTAGAATGTAGGAAACTTTTTTCGGGTGATGCCTGGTATTGAATTGAATCGGACTGAAAAGACGTTCCATAATGCATACATTACTTATATTACTTTTTCACCCCCAGCTATTCTCGAAATGCATTATTTAGCAAAAAAAAAAAAACTCGGAAAAGTTTTTTTGTCCTTTCTACTTTAATTCAGTATTTTCCCCCTCCTCTATAGAAATTATCTATATATATATTTGTGTATTTTTTTTCTCAGTTCTAGTGGTATTTTAAAAATTTATTCGTGAAAAATATGTCTAATATATAGGTTTACTCGGACCCGAATCAATTAATTTTTTTCACTGGGGTCCGATAATAAATTTATATTTCTTATTTTAAACTGAATTACTCATAGTAAATTATCACTTGAGCAGCTGTTTTGGTTATATTTAATTACAATATTGATTTAGTATAAATATTTTATTGCATATATTAATTTATTTCATAATGAATTGTAAAAAAAAGTCATATGTTAATAAAATGAGTTATGAAAAAAAAAGATTGAAGAAAAAAATATAACCGTTGAGATCGGCTGGTATCCAACCTGAGATAGAAATAGAATGCACTTAGTCGGGTGAGCTCATCATTGCAGGTAACATTTTGTGTTAAAATGCATTATTAGTATTCCGTTGTAGACCAATTGTTCAACACATTTTGTATTTCCATATTCAGTGCTCTGTTTAAATTGTTCATACATTAATATCTTTCCTTAGCAGGATAAAAAGTTGGGAACCCAGTTCATTTCAAACACATTTGCCAGAAAAGTTTAAACCTGGCAGAGTCAAATGCAGATTTCCGCTAATAAATCTTCGACTATTGTTTGCTTTGGTAGAATCAGCCAATCAAAGTGTTTTGGTAGAATCAGCCAATCAAAGTGGTTTGGTAGAATCAGCCAATCAAAGTGTTTTTTTCCCCTGCTTTCCCTCTCGTGCAGTTCATTTCTATTGTATTTCAGCGCATGCTGTGATAGATAATGGCAAGCTTCCGGGTGGTGGCCATAAATGGAAAAATTGTATAAACTAAAGTAGACGACGCAGCACTGATTCGCAGAGTAAATGATCCGATTGTCTACATAACACGGCACATAATGATTGCAAAACGAATATAAAAACGATATTATGTCGATTTAGATACGAAAAATAATGAACACTAAATTTGTAATTCGCTTATTATTTCTTGTGATTAATTTTATTGTGGCAGTGCCTCAGGTTCTGTGGCCACCAAGGAGACCTGATATGGCTCCCTGTGATTTTTTTCGTGTGGGGCGTTGTAAAGAATTATGTTTCATCATCACATTGACAAAATTCGAGACTTGAATCATTTGAAAGCTAGAATAAGAGAGGCAATTGAGAAATGGTGCAGCCTGTACAGCAAGAAATGGAATACCGATTGGACGTATGGAGGGTCATGAACATATAGAAATTCACTAAATATGTTCAAAATTATAAGGGGTGGCTCAGTCGGTAGCGCGCCAGGCTCGTAATCTGTAGTTCCCAGGTTCGAGTTCCAGCTGGGTCAGCGTTGAGATTTATCTCCGCAAAAATTCCCCGCCCTACCCACGGCCATACCCTGTGCACGTTAAAGAACACGCTGGATGGCCTTGACGGGAGGCTACCATCTGTCTCCCAACAGCTGTTCCAGTGGGTCCCTCCCCTAGCCTTCGGGGTGCATATGACCTGACCATTTAGCCCATGATGTGCAAAAAAGTGCCGCTCAGAGGTAAAACAACCCAACTCAAAATTACATGAGGCAAGCTTTCAATTAAAATATTACTTTCCTACTATTGGTTCTCCAAATCCCCCCTCCGGTATTTTTCGGACACTCCGCACTAAATAAAAAAATAAATACCCCCTCAAGCAGCTGCTTGCCACAGAGGTCTGACAGGAGCCTGTCAGTTTATATGCCATAGTAGAAGGTCTGAGAGGATGGCAGGACCTCAGCAGAAAAACAACACGAACATCCATGAATACGTTATCAATAACGTTTAATACAAACTTTTCTGTATTTCTGTTTTCACTAAGGCCATATTGATTAATATAAAAAAAATTGCTTTTCTTCAAGAAAACACAAACTCTTTTTTTTATTAGCGTTTAATTTTTCTTTTCAAAACGCTTTTATTGTGTATTCTATGTAATTTCACCCTTTACCAAAAGTCAATGAAATATATTGCAACCATATCAAATTTTTTCTTCCAATTTCTTTTCATTCCCATCCGAAGAACAGCGTCCTTCTGAAGAGAAGGGAAATGTTTCACAGCAAGTTGGAAAAGAAAATATCCGGACTGAGATGAACAATAATCGAAATTTTAAATGTATATTATTACTAGAGGACAAAATTCATTTATTTCTATTCGCGTCATCTCTGCTGTTCAAGAAGTGTGCTTATTGAATCGTATCTTAAAATGCAGCTGAAGGCATTGAGGATGCAGCTTATTTTTCATTACGAACTCAATGTGGAAAAGATTGGTATTATGGGAAATACAGAGAATGTCTCATGGCACTTCGATATAGGCCGTGTCCTTAATTATCAACAGTTGAAAAACAACAACCAAAGAATGAAATCATTATTCTCTCAAAACCAGCAACCTAGATCAGAACGATAGAGGTTATCGAGGTTCTCCAAACTCATAAAACGCGAAATTACCCAGTCATTAGCAAGATTCTTTACTCGAACCCTGTAATTCAAAGAATGACACCCTATTCTCTTTCGGCAACGAATCGAACGTTTTTATCGATTTAATTTATGGTTATAACCAAGAATCCAAAAAAAAAAAAATTTCCTTTGGGGAGTTGCTTATAATATTTGTATCAAACGTAAATTATAATCGTAGGATGAATAAGTTTTTTTTTCAATTGTCGAGAAAATTCTGAAAAGTTGTTTTATTTTCTAAAATTATTGTTATTATGGCTGACTAGTACTCAGGTATTCAGTGCTTATAATCATATTTTGAGTAAGATTTTGTTATTAACATATCATTTTAATAGCTTAATAATTGTTACTTAATAGAGTAAACATGGCGGCAATATCATTGTGGCAAGCTATTTTATAATGGTGTTTTTATTTAATTTTCTAATCGCCGATTTTACATAAAGCAGTCTTATTTTAATTATTTTTCCCCCAGTTGAAACTTGTCTCTAAGACCTCTAATTTCTTAACCCGCTTTTGAGCAAGCTTTAAAAGGTTTAAGCCCTTATGTGCAATCTGTAATCTGTAATCTTATTTACAGCTTAATTGCTCCACAAAACTTCCCCGCCCTGCCCACGGTCAGTAGGGGACACCGATGGGCTTCGAAATGCCGCCGTCCGTCGAATGGGACGTTAAGCCGTGGCCCCGTGTGCGGGAGAGACATACCCTGTGCACGTTAAAGAACACGTTGGATGGCCTTGACGGGGGGGGGGGGCTACCATCTCCCAACAGCTGATCCAGTGGGTCCCCTCCCCCAACCTTCTCTGAGCCTTCGGGGTCCATATGACCTGGCCATTTAGCCCATGGTGTGCAAAAAAGTGCCGCTCAGAGGTAAAACAACCCAACCCAACAGCTTAATTGGATAGTTTTAAGGTAATTTTAATGACTATTATTGTCTCCTTGTTGGAGACTATTGTAGGCTGGGATTCATTCATTCTAGCGCGCTAGGCTTGTAATCTAGTTTCCAGCTACAAATCTCAACTGTGCCTGCTTTGAGAATTATCTCCGCTTAACCCGCCAGCCCCCCCCCCCCCCCTCTGCTCTCGGTCACAAAGAGGACCCAATGAGCTTGAAAAGGCCGCTTTCCTTCGGATGGGAAATAACGCCGTGGCTATGCGCGCATCAGAGCCATACCCTGTACACGTTAAAAAACATAGCGGGCGGCCTTGAGAGGAGGCTTCCATCTGTCTAGTGGATCCTCTTCCGAAGCCTTTTATGATCCCTCGAGGTTCTTGCGACCTGGCCATTTAGTCCGTTGTGTGAATTGGGTTGTTTGGGTTGTTTTCCCTCTGAGCGGCACTTTTTTGCACACCATGGGCTAAATGGCTAGGTCACAAAGACCCCGGCTAGGTCACAAAGACCCGAGGCTCAGAGAAGGTTGGGGGAGGGGACCCACTGGAAAAGCTGTTGGGAGACAGATGGTAGCCACCCGTCAAGGCCATCCAGCGTGTTCTTTAACGTGCACAGGGTATGGCTCTCCCACACACGGGGCCACGGCTTAACGTCCCATCCGACGGACGGCGGCCTTTCCAAGCCCATCGGTGTCCCCTACTGACCGTGGGCAGGGCGGGGAATTTTGCGGAGATAAATCTCAACGCTGACCCAGCTGGGACTCGAATCTGGGAACTACAGATTACGAACCTGGCGCGCTACCGACTGAGCCCCCCCCCCCCTTGTGTAAGAAAAAGGGGAGGTGGAGGGTGGGGGTGGCCCTCAGAAGTAAAACAAACCAACTGGTTGGCAATTACACTGCACCAGAGAATTAAAAGAGAATCATCAGACTACGTTTCTGATTATGCTCATGAAAGACAGGAGAGAGCATATTTATTTAAATGAAACTGATTGTGAAACTAGCGGATTTATCTGGCGTTATCGGGTCCTTAACTTATTATATTTTTTGGAAAGTTTAACTAAGTGACCTTTTCCACATCTCCAGCGTATGACATTTATCACACAACCGTGCGATCAATCATCGTGAAATAGTCCCCATCTTTTTGGGGAAGGTGGGGGGGGGGGGGGGGCGGAAGGGACAAAGAGAGTGGAGATGGCCCATGATACTCCCCACTCAGAATGCTTTTATTTGATATGTACTTTTATATGCTTTTATATGTTATGCATAATTGATTTGCTTTAAGTTACAGTAAGAGGGACTTGAATGCCGAATTTGATATTCCTACATTTTTTTCGGAGGGGGCCTAAGGGCGATAGGTTGAAAGTCTAATCCAGGACAAGAAAAAGATATTCTACCGACTTTGACGGTTTTAACTTTTACTGATTAAACCTTAAATGTTAGATATATGGCTATAGGCACTCATGCAGGTACTTGACTTCCATAATTATACGTGATGGTGCGACAAAATTTCCTTGAGTGTTTAAAAATCGAATTTTCAAAGAAACTGCTAACTCCAGAGGCATGCAGTATGCTGTATTTAGGTTTGGTATAATTTTTTCCATGGAAATTAATTCGACGGAAACTTGTTCGAAAAGAAATTTGTCCGAGAAAATTTGTTCGAAACGATATTTGTCCGACGGAAATTTGATCGCAACAAAAATTTGTTCAAAACAGAAATATATTCGACCAAAATTTTGTCGAAGGTTTGAAAATGAGAGATATTGAAAGGCTGTTAGAGGGTATATGGCCAAAGCCTTGATAAGGTCTCTTCTGATTTGTCACTGGGGAATTATGGGAAAGAGGTGGGGGGAGGCGAATCTAGTAAGAAAGGCAATGGAAGATAAGGCTCAGTTTAATATTAGACAGAGTACAACACTTGTTTTTCAGACAATCTAGGCACCGTTTACTTTCGTTTAGCCGCCCTGCCCACGGTCAGTAGGGGACACCGATGGGCTTGGAAAGGCCGCCGTCCGTCGGATGGGACGTTAAGCCGTGTCCCCGTGTGCGGGAGAGCCATACCCTGTTCACGTTAAAGAACACGCTGGATGGCCTTGACGGGAGGCTACCATCTGTTTCTCAACAGCTGTTCCAATGGATCCCCTCCCCCAACCTTCTCTGAGCCTTCGGGGTCCATGTGACCTGGCCATTTAGCCCATGGTGTGCAAAAAAGTGTCGCTCAGAGGTAAAACAACCCAACCCAACCCAACTTTCTTTTAGTTGTTACTGTTCACGTGGCCGAGTGGTTAGCACGCTTGGCTACTGATCTACGGGACCTGGGTTCGAGCCCCGGATAAGGCATGGATGTATGTGTCGTTTTTCTGCTGAGGTCCTGCCATCCTCTCAGATCTTCTACTATGGCATATAAACTGGCAGGCTCCTGTGAGACCTCTGTGGCAAGCAGCTGCTTGAGGGGGTATTTATTTTTTTTTTAATATTATATTCATATAAGCTACAGGCAGAGCTTTGTAGAAGAGGGACTATGTTTGAAAGTTAAAACTGGATGTTATGTCAATGGGATGCTCATTTCGAAGTCCTATAACTTAAAATAAACGTTTTATGGTAAATTGTGACTAAAGGCAAATTAAAGATCTAAATCATTACTATCTAAATAACTATTTTTCAACAATATTCCTTCAATATTTAAAGAGTTATAGAAAGTGAACATATAACAATAGTAGTGCTAGACATTTAAAATAATTGAAACTGAATTGGGAAATATTTCAAACAGTTCAGATATTATTACATATTTAAAAAGTGTGTGAAAATAATTCCTTCAATATTTCATTTACTTTTTTTGATAATTCTCTTGAAACATATTGCTGTTCTTGAAGGTTTAAAAAATCTATACCTGCTTAAATACCGTAAGAATACTGTTGAAAATCGAGATTTAAATAGTTTCGATTGAGATATTTAATTATTCTCAGTCACATTTTGTCACAAGAAGCTTATTTTAGAAGTTATAGATCTTTGAAGTTGGCGTCCTTTGACATAACATGGGAAGCTCATGGTTATATCAGTGGGACGCTAACTTTGAAGATGACACTGACTTCATTGATCCCTCAGTGCACGTTACTTCTGATATCCTACTATGAACTAGTGAATACATGGGCAAATATTTTGTATTTTGGGAGAGGGAAAAGTGATAGGATCGAGCCAGAACGAACTGAAACCCAGTTCCAGTGTACAATTTTTTCCTCCTATTTTAGTGCTCTTTCGAGAACTTTATGGGAAATATAAATTAATTGAAAGCCTGGATAGCCATGTTGATAAAGTTGACATAGATAACCATGGAGGCTAAATCTCGGTATACAGTAAGATATTTTTGTCTATAATGGTGTAGGGTTCGACTCCCCACACTTCGAATTTTTCTCTCTGAAACAGTAGTATCGAAAATGCTAAATCTAAGGAAACGGTACCAGAAGGCCATGGCCACTTTTTCAGAATATTAATAACTGGAAAGGTAGTCAAAAATATTAATGATGTATACAGCATATTAATATATATTTTGTGTAAAGTGTTTGAAAGAGCACGAAAATAGAAAGGGAAAAAATTGTATTTAGAAACTACGTTTCAGTTCGTTCTGGCTGGATCCGATTACTTGGTCCTCTCCCAAAATAATATTGGTATAGTATGTATGTAGTCTACGCCTGGGTAATAATAATTGGAAAAGATATGCATAGTTTTAGAAAATACTCCAGTTTTAAATTTCTAACATAATCCCTCTTCTTCAAAGCTCTGACTATAAGTTATAAAAATAGTAAAAATTAAAAGAAAATAATCTTCTATCGCCTTTCTTACTAGACTCACTCCCTTCGATAATTCCCCAGTGACAAATAAGAAGTGGTCTTATCAAGGCATTGGTCGTATGCCCTCTAGCAGCCTCTCAATATCTCTCAATTCTCAAACTCTTCACAAAATGTTGGTCGATAGTATATATATTTTTCGAACAAATTTCCGTCGAACAAAATTCCGGACACCTTGTACGAATGACGTCCAAACATTATTGACTTGGGTTGGATTGTTTTACCTCTGAGTGGCATTTTTTTTTGCACACAATGAGCTAAATGGCCAGGTCACAGGAGCCCCGAAGTACAGAGAAGGTTGGGGCAGAGAACCTATTGGACAGCTGTTAGGAGACATATAGCCTCCCGTCAAGGCCATCCAGCGTGTTCTTTAATATATAGAATGTATTGGTCTCCTGCATACGTGGCCATGGCTTACGTCCCGTCCGACGGACGGCGTCCTATCTAAGTCCATCAGTGTCTCCTATTCACTGATGACGAGGCGGGGAGTTTTGCGGAGATAAATCTCAACGCTGGCCCAGCAGGGACTCGAACCTGGGAACTGCAGATAACGATCGTGGTGGGCTACCGACTGAGCCATTCCCACCCCACGAACGGCGGTCTTTCTAAACCAACTTTTTAAGTATGTCTGCATTCTGTAGCAGTTATGAGTGGATTTCGGTCTTGGACGGAGTCATAAATTCTAAAAGATCATTAACCTATGAAATGCTGCAGCAAAAGAAATTTACGTGTAGTTTAGAGGGAGCGGGGGAGGAGGCACGGCCGAACCTTCTGAGGTACTAAGCTGTGACAAGTTTAAGAGACCCCAAATATTTTAAAGTCGAAAGCGGTTGTTTTACCTCTGAACGGCATTTTTTTGCACACCATGGGCTAAATGGCCAGGTCACATGGACCCCGAAGGCTCAGAGAAGGTTGGGGGAGGGGACCCACTGGAACAGCTGTTGGGAGACAGATGGTAGCCTCCCGTCAAGGCCATCCAGCGTGTTCTTTAACGTGCACACGGTATGTCTTTCCCGCACACAGAGCCACGGCTTAACGTCCCATCCGACTGACGGCGGCCTTTCCAAGCCCATCGGTGTCCCCTACTGACCGTGGACAGGGCGGGGAATTTTGCGGAGATAAATTTCAACGCTGACCCAGCTGGGACTCGAACCTGGGAACTACAGATTACGAGCCTGGCGCGCTACCAACTGAGCCACCCCCGCCCCACCGCTTTGAGAATGCTAGTAAGGGTAGTGATGATAAAACATTATTAAACTTGTGTACATTTCACAATTTTCAACAAATCTTTTAAGATTTCAAAACAAAGGGGAAAATGTTATGCTGCAAAGGAAATCTAGTGTCTTTTTACACTTTTTTCCGGCTTGGGTTGTTTTACCTCTGAGTGGCACTTTTTTGCACACCATGGGCTAAATGGCCAGGTCACAAGGACCCCGAAGGCTCAGAGAAGGTTGGGGGAGGGGACCCACTGGAACAGCTGTTGGGAGACAGATCGTAGCCTCCCGTCAAGGCCATCCAGCGTGTCCTCTCCCGCACACGGAGCCACGGTTTAACGTCCCATCCGACGGATGACGGCCTTTCCAAGCCCGTCGGTGTCCCCTACTGACCCTAGGAAGGGCGGTGAATTTTGCGGAGATAAATCTCAACGCTGACCCAGTGGAGACTCGAACCTGGGAACTCCAGATTACGAGCCTGGCAAGTGAGCCGGAAAGAAAGGGGCGTGGTGGCTAAGGCGCGTAACCGACTTAGCCACCACGCCCCTTTCTTTCCGGCTCACTTGCCCTCTCTCCCTTTACTTTTTTCCAGATCCTGATCTGGCTGAAATATAATTTTATTGTTCTGGTTGAAGGGAACATCAAAAAGTAGGCACGAAATAGATGTGGTGAAAACGTTACACTAGCATTGGTATACAATGATGACTTTGTACAGCTAAGATGAACATTGTTTGCGCAATAGATTAATTTAAATATTAACGTATTTAAAAATTCGTGACATAGTAAACTTCAATCTTTCTGAGGCCCCTCATAATCGGGGGGCGGGGATGCTCAGTCGGTAGCGCGTCAGGCTCGTAATCTGTAGTTCCCAGGTTCGAGTCCCAGCTGGGTCAGCGTTGAGATTTATCTCCGCAAAATTCCCCGCCCTGCCCACGGTCAGTAGGGGACACCGATGGGCTTGGAAAGGCCGCCGTCCGTCTGATGGGACGTTAAGTCGTGGCCCCGTGTGCGGGAGAGTTATATCCTGTGCACGTTAAAGAACACGCTGGATGGCCTGGACGGGAGGCTACCATCTGTCTCCCAACAGCTGTTCCAGCGGGTCCCCTCCCCCAACCTTCTCTGAGCCTTCGGGGGCCATGTGACCTGGCCATTTAGCCCATGGTGTGCAGAAAAGTGCCGCTCAGAGGTAAAACAACCCAACCCAACCCTCATAATCGTGAGGCCTTAAACTGTAACTTAATTAGCTTTTGTGTAAGTTCGGCCCTGGAGTTGGGGGGGGGGGGGGGGGAGACCAGACAATATCAAATATATTTAAAATGCCTGTGGAAGATTGTCCTATTGTTGCCGAATATCTGGTAACTCTAAGTGTGCATGAGTCATGTTTAATTTCCTGTTCCACAGATTCCATAAGAAAGTAGATTCACATCCATCCAAAATATACTTAAAGATGGTTGAAATCATCTGACTGTGCTGAAGCTCGAAAAAATTTGACTTCTTTAATGAGATGTGTCACTGTAGCATCTTTAGTGTCATGAAGATTTCTGTCTTCCTGCATTCATAGTGAAACTGTTTCGTGGTCTGACAACGATAATCTTAATCATGCCTTTGTTCATGCTTAGACTGCTAAAATGCTAATGTTTTATACGATGATCACTTTGATGCACACAGTGGAAAATATTGCATTCAACACTCATCCTGTTGAACTATAATTATGAACATTAAATGTGTAGCTCTCTAGATAAAGGAAGACAGGTAAATTCTTTTTTATTCTCGGCAACTATTTCATCGTTAAGGTTGTGTCTCTGTGTTAGTGTTTCAAACCATCACATATCCTGCAAGTTACATTTTGTAATAAATCTCAAGTTTCAGTGACACGGGAAGTAGATGTTATCGGTACTTTTCAAATTTGACCAAGCTAGTAATCTTCTTGGGGCCGTAAATTAACAGATAAGTGTAATTTCTCACGCAGATTAACCTGTTAAGTTTCTTGGTGGTTGATTTAGTGCCGTGGAGAAGAAAAGCGAGAAAGTTTCAGTTCTCTATTGAATCAGCTCTAGGGCGAATTGGAGCTGAAGCGACTTCACAATTAGCTTAGTTTGCAAAATGGTGTGAAACACGATAACACTGTCGATAGCGCTCCGTGGTTTTACGATGAATGTTGATGATCTTGGTTGGGTGTTATTAATTTGAAAGTTAAAGAAATATTAATGGTTTTTCTTTTACGATTGCTGACTAGGCTATCCATAGAGCAATCATTGTTGAATTGAGGCATGCTTAGAGAAGACTGGATAGCAATGACAGAGGTTAACTGCCCAGAGGTTGCCTTTGTTACTGTGTGGTTTTTTAGCTCTGAGCGGTGGCCAGGTCACAAGGACCCCAAGTGCTCAGAGTTGGTTTAGGAAACGGAGGCCCATTTAACAGCTATTATGAGATAGGGTTGGTAACAGCTATTATGAGATAGGTTGATAACAGCTATTATGAGATAGGGTAAATGTCCAGGTCACAAGGACCCCAAAGGCTCAGAGAAAGTTGGGGAAGGGATCCACTGGAACAGCTTTTGGGAGACAACTGTTCCAGTGGTTTTTTAACGTGCACAGGGTATGGCTCTTCCGCACACGTCGGCGGCCTTTCTAAACCTATCGGTGTCCCCTACTGACCGTGCGCAGAGCGGTGAGTTTTGCGGAGATAAATCTCAACGCTGATTCAGCTGGGACTCGATTACGAGCCTCTCGAGCTACCGACTGAGCCACAACTGTCCTACTATTATGAGACAGATGGTAGACTTCGCTCAAGTCCACCCAGCGTGTTCTTTTAACATGCACAGGGTATGGCTTTCCTGCAAACTATTCAAGGCTTTTTGTCCCATCTGACGGAAGGGGCCATTCCAAGCCCATTGATGTCTCTTTTATCAGCAATGGTAGAGAGGGAGTTTTTTTTTTTTTGAATGGGGTGTATGTGTATGTGAAGAAACTAATGACTGTATCTCCGAGTTGTGGGTTGTAAACGGTGTCTAAATTAACTGTAAGTCGATTGTCTCGGAGCAGCAATTTTTTCCATATAATAGGCTAAATGGCTAGTTCACAAGGTTGGGTTATTTTACCTCTGGGCGGCACTTTTTTGCACACCATGGGCTAAATGGCCAGGTCACATGGACCCCGAAGGCTCAGAGAAGGTTGGGGGAGGGGACCCACTGGAACAGCTGTTGGGAGACAGATGGTAGCCTCCCGTCAAGGCTATCCAGCGTGTTCTTTAACGTGCACAGGGTATGACTCTCCCGCACACGAGGCCACGGCTTAACGTCCCATCCGAAGGACGGCGGCCTTTCCAAGCCGATCGGTATCCCCTACTGACCGTGGGCAGGGCGGGGAATTTTGCGGAGATAAATCTCAACGCTGACCCAGCTGGGACTCGAACCTGGGAACTACAGATTACGAGCCTGGGCGCTACCGACTAAGCCACCCCCGCCGCAGTAGTTCACAAGGACTCCGAGGGCGCAGAGATGGTTGGAGGAAGGGGACCCACTGGACGGCTTTTATGAAATAGCTGATAGCCTGCAGTCAACGCCATCCAGTGTGTTCTGTAACGTGCACAGGGCATGATTCTTCCGCACACGGAGACATGACTTAACGTTCTATTCAACGGACGGTAGACTTTGCAAGCCTATGAGTGTTCCCTGTTGACCGAGAGGCAGGAGTTTTGCAGAGATAAATCTCAACGCTGGCTCATGTGAGACTCGAACCTGGGAACTGGAGATTCCGACCATGGCCAGAACCACCTGACAGGAAGATCGTACCATTCATTTTTGACGTCATCCCTAGTGGACCGAATGCCATCAGAATGGAAAGAGGAGCAGCTCATCTTTAGCAATGAAAGTTTTCTTTAACTCTCTGAACAGTTGGGTTGGGTTGTTTTACCTCTGAGCGGCACTTTTTTGCACACCATGGGCTAAATGGCCAGGTCACATGGACCCCGAATGCTCAGAGAAGGTTGGGGGAGGAGACCCACTGGAACAGCTGTTGGGAGACAGATGGTAGCCTCTAGTCAAGGCCATCCAGCGTGTTCTTTAACGTGCACAGGATATGCTCTCCTGCACACGGGCCACGGCTTAACGTCCCATCCGACGGACGGCGGCCTTTCCAAGCCCATCGGTGTCCCCTACTGACCATGGGCAGGGAGGGGAATTTTGCGGAGATAAATCTCAGCGCTGACCCAGCTGGGACTCGAACCTGGGAACTACAGATTACGAGCCTGGAGCGCTACCGACTGAGCCACCCCTGCCCCTTTTGGAGGTGGAGTGTGATGATCTAGAAGTTTACATTGGCAGCAATAATTAGCCCCTACTCCTAGAGAAAACCTTAGTTTTTTCCCGAAAGTATTGCCATATTTTTAAGAGATAAATGAAAAATTATTTTTACATTGTATAGTTAGTAATGAAACATTACTATTTTCGTTTCCGAATCACACTAACTAATTGCTAACATATTTTAATAAATACATTTAACAATGGTGTAGCATATTAGTTTTATAACAAGATGATTCAAATTGCAAAATCTCTTTTAATGTGGAATTTCTTGAGTGGTTTATTTTTTAAACGCTTCCTATATTTAAACTTTTTCCGAATTTTTAAATATTTTCGTTTTAATAGCGCGCATCACTACTGATCTAAGGGACCTAGGTTCGAACCCCGGGTAAGGCATGGATGTTCGTGTTGTTTCTCTGCTGAGGTCCTGCCATCCTCTCAGACCTTCTACTATGGAATAAACTGACAGGCTCCTGTCAGACCTCTGTGGCAAGCAGCTGCTTGAGAGGGTATTTATTTTTTTTATTTTTTAATATTTTAGTCTTTTTTTTTTAAACATGCATCTATGAAAAAAAAAGAGTAACATTGAATCTGGTGAATATGGGACGCTTGAAAGAGAAGCTATAACTGAGGAAGTGGTTTCAGTCTTTGTGTGGCATATCGTTATTTGACAAGACTTGTACAAACTAGAAGTCGTTTCTACGACCTTTCTCTGAGCTATATGTTGAAAATGAAAAACGACACTGTATACAGGAAAAAATAATTTTTTCTCTAGGAGTAGCGGTCGAATTGTTGCTGCTAATGTAAACGTCTTGACTATCACATTCCACCACCAAAGTGGCAGGGGTGGATCAATCGGTAGAGCCCAAGCTCGTAATTTGGAATTCCAAGGTTCGAGTCCCATCTAGGCCAGTGTTGACATTTACCTCCGGAAAACTCATCGCCCTGTCCTCGGGCAATTGCTAAGCCATGGCCCACGTACAGTTGCTCAAAAAAGTATCCGAACACTATGGTTGATTACAAAATTCAGAAAAAATATCTGGCAGCGATTTTTTTAGAAATTAGTGATCTGGCAACCTTCCTTGCCAGATCACTAATTTCTTAAATTTTTTTTTTTCTAATTTCTAAAATTCGATAGTGTTTGGATACTTTTTTGAGCGACTGTACGGGAGAGCCATACCTTGTGCACGTTAAAAGATAGGCTGGATGGCACTAAAAGGTGGCTACCATCTGTCTCCTAATAGCTGGGCAGTGGGTCCCTTCCCCCAACCTTCTCTGAGAACTCGTGGTCCTTGTAACCTGGCCATTTCGCCCATTATGTGCAAAAAACGTGCCGCTCAGAGGAAAAACAACCCACCACCAAAATTAAAATTTTTTATCATAAATACACTGGTTTTCATAAATTAAGGAAAATCTCTATGTTAGGTCAATGGGAAACTAACGTTAAAGCTCTATAATTTCTAAAATAAGTGTATTTGTTTTGAAAAATGTGATTGCAGATTAAGATGTCAATCAAAAAAATCACAACTCGATTTTCAACAATATTCGTTCAGTATTTAATGAGTTATGGAAGTTTGAATATTTAACAACAGCAATGCCAGTATTAAGAAACTTATACAAAACTGAAGAATAGTGGAAGAATTCTTTACACAAAGTTCTAAAATACAAACTTATTTTATTAAACACTTTGATCCAATACTTATTACTAAGTTTTAATTAACTTCTGAAGTAAATTTTTGTGGCTAGCATTGTTATTGTTAAATATTCAAACTTCCATAACTCATTAAATACTGAACGAATATTGTTGAAACTCGAGATAAAGATCTCAATCAAATAAATCAATATCTGCAATCACATTTTTCAAAACAAAAAGAAAAATTATTTTAGAAATTATAGAGCTTTGACGTTAACTTTCCATTGACTTAACATAGGGATTTTCCTTAATTTATAGAAACCAGTGTAGTTCGTTTGCAATATCAGTTGAAAATTTGGCATCAGTTTGACTCCGTTATAGCTATCTGGATAATCCGAAACTGCGGATCTTAATATTTTATCAATAGTTATCAAAGCCAAAAAACAATGTTCAATTTATTTGTAAGAAAACCTGAATGTCTGCAAAAGAGGAAGTGAAAGCAATGCTCTTCTTTTAAGAAAACGAGCTAAAAATATTTAATCACTATCTGATGCTAACGATTCATGAGTATTGGATTGTATTGGATGGTTTTACCTCTGAGCGGCGCTTTTTTGTACACTGGGCTAAATGACCAGGTCACAAGGACCCCGAAGGCTCAGAGAAGGTTGGGGAAGGGGACCCACTGGAACAGCTATTGGGAGACAGATGGTAGCCTCCCGTCAAGGCCATCCAGCGTGTTCTTTAACGTGCACAGGGTATGGCTCTCCCGCACACGGAGCCACGGCTTAACGTCCCATCCGACGGACGGCGGCCTTTTCAAGGCCATCGGTATCCCCTACTGACCGTGGGCAGGGCGGGGAAATTTTGCGGAGATAAATCTCAACGCTGACCCAGCTGAGACTCGAACCTGGAAACTACAGATTACGAGCCTGGCGCGCTACCGACTGAGCCTCCCCCGGCCCTCGATTCATGAGTGAATGTTCAGAAAGTTAAAGAAATGAAAAGTTTTATTAGCAACGATGAGCCGCTTCTCATTCTATGCTAATGACAATTCGGTCCACTACTGATGACGTCAGAAATGAGTGGCATGGCCTTCCTGTCTGCGTGGTTTTGGCCTGGCGCGCTACCCACTCACTGAGCCACCTCCCACCCCAATATCCCCGAGAATGGACCCGACGTCTTTCTGGTACTCAATGTTTTTGACTTTCAGTTCATATTTCTTGAACTATAATTTATATTTAAATAATAATATTTAAACGTGCTCTCTCAAGCAGCTGCTTGCTGCAGGGGTCTGACAGGAGCCTGCCAGTTTATACATCATAAAGAAGGTATGCGAGGAAGGCGAGACCTTACCCGGCGTTGGAACCAAGCCCTCTTCGATCAGTATTCAAGCACATTAACCACTCGGCCAAGGACCGCTATTCATATTTACAAGGACCATTTTCCGAAACAATTGGAGCGGGGGTGGCTTAGTCTGTAGCACGCCAGGCTCGTAATATGCAGTTCCCAGGTTCGAGTCCCAACTGGATGAGCGTTGAGATTTATCTCCGCAAAACTCCCAGCCCTGCCCACGATCAGTAGGGGACACCGATGGGCTTGGAAAATCGACCGTCCGTCGGATGGGACGTTAAGCCGTGGCTCCGTGTGCGGGAGAGTCATACCTGTGCACGTTAAAAAAACACGCTGAATGGCCTTGACGGAAAGCTACCATCTGTCTCCCAACAGCTGTTCCAGTGGGTCCCCAACCTTCTCTAAGCCTTCGGGGTCCTAGTGACCTGGCCATTTAGCCCATGGTGTGAAAAAAGTGCCGTTCAGATGTAAAACAACCCAACCTTGTGCCCATTTAGTCCATTGTATGCAAAAAAGTGTCACTCAGAGGTAAAACAACCAACCGAAACAATTACGTTGAGTTATCTAGAAATAATAAACGTTATTTGCTTTGGATCAATTTAAATATTTTTTCACACATATATAAAAATATATAAAGTTGTGCACCTTTCATTACGTACCGTCTTATTCAATTTCTAAACGTAGTTAAACTTAGGTCGTTAAGTTTTATTTTGTTAAATAAAAATGCATTTTATAATAAAGGAATTATTTAGAATTATATTTATAACAAGAATATAAGAAGAGGAGATTTTAAGTCAGGAAACATTGCAATTCAATTTTTATTGCATTTACAGTTTGACCTTCTGCCCTAGTGATGCGTTTCCTAATTGAAGGTATGCAGCTGGCGTTAATGTAAGGAAGTGAGACAGGTGGCCGAAGATTTTAATAGGAGACACCCAGTACGTGAGCAAATTTACGTTCATTGCTGTGGGCAGGTTGATTTCAAAGTTCAAGGACACTTAAGAGTACATGACAGAGAACACATCGGACGTTCCTTAACAGTCAAGGTGTAAATTGATCATTGTTCGTATTGACGTAGTTAAACCTGAATTCGGATTTCGGAACATTAAGCAAAAAGAAAATTTTGGTAAAATCGGCTCACGATTTATGTGGATTTAAGTAACTCGTTTTCGGAATAACGCTGTAACTGTATTTACACCTATTTCTTTTTATAAATCTACACGGATTGCTTTTGAATAAGGCAGTTTGAGACTTACAAATTTTAAAAGAAAATGAAAGCTTTTCAGATATCGTTCCTTTCTTAAGATAAAAAGCGTCAACTCTCTATCTCGGTGGGGGTGGCTCAGTCGGTAGCGCGCCAGGCTCGTAATCTGTAGTTCCCAGGTTCGAGTCCCAGCTGGGTCAGCGTTGAGATTTATCTCCGCAAAATTCCCCCCCCCCCCCCGCCCACGGTCAGTAGGGGACACCGATGGGCTTGGAAAGGCCGCCATCCGTCGGATGGGACATTAAGCCGTGGTCCCGTGTGTGGGAGAGCCATACCCTGTGCACGTTAAAGAACACGCTGGATGGCCTTGACGGGAGGCTACCATCTGTCTCCCAACAGAAGTTCCAGTGGGTCACATGGACCCCGAAGGCTCAGAGAAGGGGTCCATGTGACCTGGCCATTTAGCCCATGGTGTGCAAAAAAGTGCCGCTCAGAGGTAAAGCAACCCAACTCTATCTCGGCCTAACAGCGTGGGTTGTTTTACTCTGAGCGGCACTTTTTTTGCACATCATAGGCTAAAAGGCCAGGTCAGAAGGACCCCGAAAGTTCAGAGAAGGTTGAGGGAGGAGACTCATCGGAACAGCTGTTGGGAGAGAGATGGTAGCCTCCCGCACACGGTGCCAAGGCTTAACGTCCCATCCGACGGACGGCGGCCTTTCCAAGTCCATCGATGTCCCCTACTGATCGTGGGCAAGGCGGGGAATTTTGCGGAGATAAATATAAACGCTGACCCAGCTGGGACTCGAACCTGGAAACTACAGATTAGGAGCCTGGCGCGCTACGACTGAACCACCCCTGCCCCAGGCCTGACAGGTGAGGAAGCGTCTACATCTTAGCTTACTCTGTCATTTGATTCAGATGATCCTTTAACCATGTAATGCCCACTTGCCTCCCAATTCCATCACAGCTAATATCAGCAAGCCATTGCAGTTAGGTAAGAAAAATTTTTCGTAAAGAATTTCTTTTTCCATATTGTAGACAGGTTGCGTTTTTTTAGATGCGCTATATTCTTTGTACTGTAATGCTTTTATTATTGTAAAAAATAAATACTTGACCGCCAATCCCCGATTTAATGGTAGATAATGACCGAGTGGTAAGCGCGCTTGGCTACTGATCTAAGGGACCTGGGTTCGAGCCCCGGGTAAGGCATGGATGCATGTATCGTTTCTTTGCTGAGGTCCTGCTATCCTCACATACCTTCTACTTTGTCATATTAAACTGAGAAGCTCCTGTCAGAACTCTGTGGCAAGCAGCTGCTTGAGGGGGTATTTATTTTTTAAGTTCCAGAATAAATCGCGTGTATATTGAAACGGTATAAATAGAGGGATGAGACCCCCATTTTTAAGAATGCAATCCTCCACGTAAATCTACAGACGACTGTACTGTCTTATGGAGGGACCCTCAGCCAGTTGCTCGCCGGGATTGTAATCTGTAGTTCCCCGGTTCGAATCTTAATTGTATCAGCTTTGAGATTTACCTCTTCTAACTTCCAATTTCCTCGTGAGGAAAAAGAGGACATCTATGGGTTAAGAAAAGCCGTATTCCATCCAGGGGATCCGGCAGAAATTTTTCCAGTTAAGCTCACTTTATTTCAACGATGTAATTTTTTAATTAAATAATGGACTTGATAGTATTTAGCATCGTCTTTAGTAGAGAAGAATCACAGGATAAGGCCTGTAGACATGGAACTCATGAAATAATGAGCTGAAAAAAATTGGTTTTTGCCATGAGTAGGATTCGAACCCACGTCTCCAGGAAACATAACTGTTATGCTACCACATAACTACAATGGCTAACCTTTTCTAAGCTTCTGTGACGTTATAAACTTTCCTGATTTTTTAACGGAAAGTTTTATCCGGAAAGTTTATAACGTCACAGAAGCTGAGAAAAGGTTAGCCATAGGTGGTGTAGTGGGAGCATAACAGGCATATTTCCCAGAGACGTGGGTTCGAATCCACCTCATGGCAAAATAAATTTTTTTCAGCTCATTATTTCATGAGTCATTATCTTTATTTTAAATTATTCTTTACTCTCTATACTGGCTTTTGTTTGGACTAACGTTTCAGACTCATCACGTTTCACCGTGCATTCCAAGCATACAGTCTGGTCGATTTTCACCAAAAAAATAACAACAACATTACTCAAAGCTGTTAAACGGTTTTAAGAGTGTTGTTTTCCGTTTTTATTTGTTCCTTAGCTACTCTTCCACCATTCTTGCAGAGTTCTCTCTTTTTCCATAGAAGGAAATAAAAAAGAAAGCACATCATGTACTTTTATTCATTTTGCCCCTTGGCGTTTCTAGAAATATGATGTATACCATTTCGTGCGGCATCCCATAAAGCTAATGCTAAACACATGTCTGAAGACGACGCAGTTCTCGCGAATGCCGAAAGGTATAAAACGGCAAAGAAAGAAAAATGGCTTTTACGAATACTACTAAACAAAAGATGCAAATCATCCACATCCAATAACATATCTCTGCGCTTTCTTTCCTGCATTTCGGGCAATTTTAAACCGTCATAGTACACAACCTGGCCCAAATCTAAACACAATCCCGCAGTCTGTTTTAACCTTTTTTTTTGCCTTTATCTACCCGTCTAGGCAATAGTCCATTTTTTGCCGTCTCTCCCTGCAGTCCAACGAGAACCATTTAACAAAGCGCTCCTTACTCACCGCGCAAGTTTTTGCTGTGGCATTTTTCACGTGTTGCGCGCCACCCGCTTATCACAGACACCAGCTGAGCCCCTTGCCGCCGTGACGTCACTCCGCTGGTGGTCCTGCCGTAATTATACAGGGGGCGCCGTAATCACAGACTTCACCTTTCACAGTCACCCGGGTCAGGCCCTAATTGGTTGATATAATACGTTGCCACGTGCTCTGCTTGGGTGGTCCGGGGCTGCCTGGGAACGGCGGGATCTCGCTCCTCCGCGAAGCACAGATGATGGCGCTCGCTGCATCCAGCGCTCGGGGATGGGCATGCTTCTGGTATTGGGTAATCGGTTCGCGCGCTCTCCCGCTCTGTCTTCTCATTCATCAGGCAATATATCCATCTTCTTGTCTATTTATCGATCTATTTCTCTGCTCATAATCTGCTCATTCACATGCTAAAATATAAATATCTGAATAATCAAAATCTTGTTGTCTTGTAATTCATTTCAGCGCTTATTAATTTCCTTTGTCCAGATGTATTTAAAATTAAATCTTGATTATCTGAACTAGAGGGTGGGGGGGGGGTCTAATTCGTATCAACCGCTAATCCGGAAAAATTAAAAAAAATATGTAATTTTTTTTTTTTTACATATTTCAGTCTTGAGATTGTTGTTGGGCTGTTTCACCTCTGAGCGGCACTTTTTTTGCACACCATGGGCTAAATGGCCAGGTCACAAGGACCCCGAAGGCTCAGAGAAGGTTGGGTGAGGGGACCTCACCCAACCTTCTGCTGTTGGGAGACAGATGGCAGTCTCCCGTCAAAGCCATCCAGCGTGTTCTTTAACGTGCACAGAGTATGGCTCTCCCACATGAGGGGGGGGGGGGGGCTTAGTCGGTGGCGCGCCAGGCTCGTAATCTGTAGTTCCCAGGTTCGAGTCCCAGCTGGGTCAGCGTTGAGATTTATCTCCGCAAAAATTCCCCGCCCTGCCCACAGTCAGTAGGGGACACCGATGGGTTTGGAAACGCCGCCGTCCGTCGGATGGGACGTTAAACCGTGGCCCCGTGTGCGGGAGAGCCATACCCTGTGCACGTTAAAGAACACACTGGATGGCCTTGACGGGAGGCTACCATCTGTCTCCCAACAGCTGTTCCAGTGGGTCCCCTCCCCCAACCTTCTCTGAGCCTTCGGGGTCCATGTGACCTGGCCATTTAGCCCATTGTGTGCAAAAAAGTGCCGCTCAGAGGTAAAACAACCCAACCCAACACAACCCACATGCGGGCCAACGGCTTAACGTCCCATCCGACGGACGGCGGCCTTTCCAAGCCCATCGGTATCCTCTACTGACCGTGGGCAGGACGGGGAATTTTGCGGAGATAAATCTCAACGCTCATCCAGCTGGGTCTCGAACCTGGGAACTACAGATTACGAGCCTGGCGCACTACCGACTGAGCAACCCCCGCCCCTCAGCCTTGAGGAGAAAATAATTTATTTGGTAATAAGTGCAGCAATGTTATTATGACGGGCGACTTCATTTTAGACCTCATAAAATAAAATACTTATGCAACAGATTTTTTTGTAGATTACAAATTCAAATGCATTCTTCACTTGTCACAGTTGAGTTACGGGAGATTATTTTAAAACTTTTTTATAATTTTTTAATTAAATTTTTTAAACTACTTATCGAATTAAGCCGTCCCGTGGCCGAGTGATTAGCGCGCTTGGCTACTGATTACGGGACCTGGGTTCGAGCCCCGGGTAAGGCATGGCTGTTTGTGTCGTTTTTCTGCTGAGGTCCTGCCATCCTCTCAGACCTTCTACTGTGGCATATAAACTGACAGGCTCCTGTCAGACCTCTGTGGCAAGCAGCTGCTTGAGGGGGTATTTATTTATTTATTTTTTTATTTTTATCGAATTAGATATTAGTATTTTTGAATTTAAAATCAGTGTTGGTTAATGAAATATTAGGAAAATAGCAAAATATATTAGTTAGCAAAATATTAGGGAAAATTTCAGATGGTGCAGTTGCTATGAGGGTTGTTTCTAAAATCCTTCGAAAACTGTTATTCGAATATTTCTGGAAACATGTTTATTAACAGACTGAAATAAATTCAAATTTTGAAAATTTTATAAGGGAATTAAGAGCATTAATTAAAATATCGAAAGTCGATAACAATTTTATAAAATGGAAAACTAACCGCCTTTGACGAATGCTCTTTATTAAAGAAAATAAAATTTTTCATTTTACTCCTTTAATGTCCTTCTCAAACAGTGGAAATTCAAAATAATGAACGATTAAATTGGGTCGTTTTACCGCTGAGCGGCACTTTTTTTGCACACAATGGGCTAAATGATCAGGTCACAAGGACCCCAAAGGCTCAGAGAAGGTCGGAGGAAGGAGACTCACTGAATGGCTGTTAAGAGACAGAGAGTAGTCTACGCTCAAAGTCATCCAGCATGTTCTTTAACTTCCGCAGGGTATGGCTCTCTCGCACACGGGTCACGGCTTATAAGGTCCCATCCGACGGACGGTGGTATTTCCAAGCCCATCGGTGTTCCCTACCTACTTTTGCAGATATAAATTTCAACGCTGGTCCAGCTGGGACTCGAACCTGGGAAACTGCAAATTATGAGCCTGGCACGCTAGCAACTGAGCCAGTCTCGCTCTAATGAACGATTAGAAATATGCGGGGAGTAATATTTTATCAGTACCTATGCAACAAATAAAAGAATTTATATATCTTGAAACAGAAATGTTGTGTTTTCGCCACTGGTTAGAGGATTGGGTTGTTTTGCCTCTGAGCGGCACTTTTTTGCACACCATGGGCTAAATGGCTACGTCACAGGGACCCCGAAGGCTCAGAGAACGTTGGGGGAGGGGACCCACTGGAACAGCTGTTGGGAGACAGATGGTAGCCTCCCGTCAAGGCCATCCAGCGTGTTCTTTAACGTGCACAGGGTATGGCTCTCCCACACATGGGACCACGGCTTAACGTCCCATACGAAGGACGGCGGTCTTTCCAAACCCATCTGTGTCCCCTACTGACCGTGGGCAGGGCGGGGAATTTTTCGGAGATAAATCTCAACGCTGACCCAGCTGGGACTCGAACCTGGGAACTGTAGATTACGAGTCTGGCGCGCTACCGACTGAGCCACCCCCGCCCCCTGGTTAGAGGGTGTATTTATTGCTACCAATGTAAACCTCTTAACATCATACTATACCATCAAAATTTCTATTATAAATAGAGCATTGGCAACATTCGTTTAAAGCTTTGCATTTCCAACTTTCTTCGCCCTTAGAGGGGCTATTAAAGTTTGGGAGATTCGAAAAATGAGAATCTATCCAAACCAAAAATATTATTTATTTTTAAAAACAACAAAGTTGAATGTCAACAGATAGATAGACGACAAAGTGAAAAGGTTATAAAAATAAATATATAAATAAATAAATATGCTGCGGAAAAGGTTATCTTCCTTTTAGTTGAATACTTAGCTCGTTTTTTGTTTTTTCAAAACAAGTTAAAAATATTAAACCCTAGATCAAATCACTGCTGTTATAGCACAATTAGGGCATTATAAAAAGATGATTGTATAAGAAGTTTGATGGAAATAGTATGGGTCACAATAGATAGAATCATCATGTTATGTAATAGCCGACATTCCTGGATGGACGGACACGTGTGACGTCATCGGTGGCAGAAATTGTTGGTTCCCTGTGGTCTGTGGGTGGCGATCTGTCCTAAACTTGTTGGGTTGTATTGTGTTATTTTACCTCTGAGCGGCAATTTTGCACACCATGGTCTAAATGGCCAGGTCACGTGGACGCCGAAGACTCAGAAAAGGTTGGGGGAGGGAACCCATTGGAGCAGCTGTTGGGAGACAGATGGTAGCCAAGTGGCTTCAGAAATACTCCTTATTATTATAATAGGCCATCCAGCCTATTATAATAATAAGAACACGCTGGATGGCCGTCAAGGCCATCCAGCGTGTTCTTTAACGTACACAGGGTATGGTTCTCCCATACACGGAGCCAAGGCTTAACGTCCCATCCGACGGACAGCGGCCTTTCCAAGCCCCTGGTGCCCCCTACTGACAGGCGGGGAATTTTGCAGAGATAAATCTCAACGCTGATCCAGTTGGAACTCAAACTTGGGAACTACAGATTACGAGCCTGGCGCCCTGAACTTGTTGGAGTGGTCTCCCTTAGTTCTAGCCCTGTTCCGGTAATAGATCGGGTATAGCTACCGTGGGGCGGGGATAGCTCAGTCGGTAGTGCGCCAGGCTCGTAATCTGTAGTTCCCAGGTTCGAGTCCCATGTAAAAAATTAAAGAAATACAATAAGACAGGGGATATATATAATTTTTACAGAGTTCTTTTTGTTTTGTTTTTTAAATGGGGGGACAAAAAAAGTGGAAATACAATTAATGAGATGTTTGGCAGGAAGATTAAAAATTAATTAATATTTTGCTGCAGCAGATTCCAGATGTAAATGGTACTCTCACACCTTGAGGATAATCCAGAAACTCAATAAGGAGTATCTATGAAGCCACTTGGCGGCTTCTTTTTTTGATGACGTCATCAGAGATGTTTGTTCAGCTTTCCGAACAAGTGAAATTACGACAGTGCCGGGTGTGGATGGAGTTCACAGTTCAGTAGGTGTATGGTAGGTGGTGAACAATTGTCCATCATGAGGTGCAGAGATTCTATTACAGCCTCACATGTTGCAATAAAAGGATATCTGAGCCATAAACAACCGCAAGTTGCTGATGGATTTCTACTGATTGATATTTTGTGCCCATAGAAACTGAATTTCTGCTCGGACAATCAGTACTTTCGCCATGTTCACTCTGACTTTGCGTCTCTCGTCAAAGCCATCCAGAGAATGACGAAAAGTCATCCAGCGGATCTTGACGAAAGACATCCAGAGGAAGAGAATGGAAGTCTCTCGTCAAGGCCATCCAGCGTGTTCAATAGCGCGCACATTAATGTACATCCCATCCGACGAATGATGTCCTTTCCAAGCCCATTGGTGTCCACTTTATGACCGATAATAGGGTGGAATCTAGCGGAGTAAAATATTCACGGTGTCTCAGGTGAGGCTTGAACCTGGGAAAACAAATATTCAATATATATTACTATTTTTCAAGAAATTTGTTAAAGACAATTAACAAAAGGAAAACATTTATATCAGAATATGGCGGTTCATTCCAGTTTGATCCGGGGCGGTAGCCCGGATCAAACTGGAATTTTTCCAATGAGGGGGCTAAAGCCTCCCTCATTTGGAAAGGCATTTTAGAGATGTTTGTGACAAATGTTCCTACTAAGTGATATTTTATATCCCAATCTTCCTCTCTAGTACAAGCGAATGCACACCAACTTCGTCAATTTTTTTCTAATTATTTGTCTGTTTAGGATCGCTATACGCTTGTACAATATAAATGTTTAAAGTAGAATTTATCTAAGGATTAATACCGAAAAAGAACTCCATTTTGCTACTAATCAAATAAGTATTCGAAACCTTATTTCCTTTTTTTACGGAAACCAAAAATCGCAGTTTTATTTGTGAATGCAAAAATGCTTTTTTGTGTTGGTTTACCTCTGAGTGGCACTTTTTTGCACACCATGTGCTAAATGGCCAGGTCACAAGGACCCTGAAGGCTCAGAGAAGGTTGGGAGAGAGATGGTAGTCTCCCGTCAAAGCTATCCAGAATGTTCTTTAACGTGCACAGAGTGTGGCTCTCCCGCACACGGAACCACGGCTTAACGTCCCATCCGACGGACTGGGGCCTTTCCAAGCCCATCGGTGTCCCCTACTGACCGTGGGCAGGGCGGGGAATTTTGCGGAGATAAATCTCAACGCTGACGAAGCTGGGACTCGAACCTGAGAACTACAGATTACCCTGGCGCGCTACCAACTGAGCCACCCCCCGCCCCAAATGCAAAAATGCCTTTTTGTTGCTATTAAAATATTATTTCAAACATTGCTTATTTTTGACTCCCTCGAATAGGCTTTATTGTTTTGATATTGACTGGTCTCGGACAGTCAGTACTTTCGGTCTCGTCGGTCTCGTTCTCCTTTCTTTAATTGAGGCGGAGGGCGACTTTGACAACAGAGGCGCGTACCCTTTTCGGAGCTCCCGAGTGCCAAAATGCAGTGTGATGTTACTTATCTTTCTAATTCTGCTCATCGTTTCTGGGTTGTGTCGGCAACATCATAGAAAGCGGTCACATCAAAGATCACAACAACCATCACCTGTGACCTTTCACGCCTTGATCGTAGTTTATTGCTAGCGACAAAAAAATACGCTCTCTTATTACGTTATTTGACTAACACTCTTCCGAGTCACTATTGAGAATGCGAAAAAGAGTAAAAACAAAATGAAGGCATATTTTGACTCGCTGTTAAAGTTGTTTCGTGTGCAAAATTGGATACATTTTCTTCTCATTTCATTTGCAAACTCTAAAGGATCAAATTGCAATATTTCTTGTTCAGGGCCAGATTAAAGGCGGAGCCAAGGCTCTAAGGCCTCGGCGATATTTTTTTTACATGCTAAGACATTCTATTTTATTTTCTAATTGCATTAATCGAGAATTTAATATAGAGTAGTGTAATTTTAATTCTATTTCAATTTAGCAGAATACAGCCCCACTTTGAATTTTGTTCCAGATTTTAAATGGGAGCCCGTCACCACCTAGAAGTGGGCTCCCATTTAGAACTGGTTCCAGGGCTGCCATTTAGAGCAAGGTTCCAGGGCTGCCATTTAGAGCAAGGTTCCAGGGCTGCCATTTAGAGCAAGGTTCCAGGGCTGCCATTTAGAGCAAGGTTCAAGGGCTGCCATTTAGAGCAAGGTTCAAGGGCTGCCATTTAGAACCAGATTCTAGGGTTGGTACCTAAAACCAGGCGTCTCATTTAGAACCTGACTCCAGGGTTCCTATTTAGAACTTGGCTCCAGGGTTCTCATTTAGAACTTGGTACTAAGGCTCTCATTTAGAATCTGGATCAAGGGCTCCCATTTATAATCTGGAACAAGGGTTCTCATTTAGAACTTGGTACTAAGGCTCTCATTTAGAATCTGGATCAAGGGCTCCCATTTATAATCTGGATCAAGGGTTCCCATTTAGAATCTGGATAAAGGGCTCCCATTTAGAACTTGGCTCCAGGGTTCCTATTTAGAATTTGGCTCGGGGACTCCAGTTCAAACCTTGGCTATAGTGCTCCCAATTACTTAATCCAGCCTTGTTCTTGTTATTAAAGGAATTATTGCATTAAAGAGAGTCATTTCTTATTTTTCTGTGTCGTATTCAATCAGTGTCGTTCTTATAATACGCTTACTCTACTAGATGCACCAAGATCGTGTTGTACTTCAACAATTCTCCAAATGTACTACGAGTAGAGACTAGAATTTACAGTTGAAGCTTCGACAGTTTTTCTGAGACAGCAGTACTTTTCCCACTTTTACTCAATTGATCCAATTGTTTTATTAGATTGTCGCCCTACTGATAACGTTTCTTCTAAGATCACTATTCATTTGTTATACCTGGCAAACATTTTTTTTAATATCAGGAGTCACTGTTGTTCTTGAAACACATTTTATGAACTAAATTCAGTTGGATCATTTCCTTTTGGGAAGATTAGTATCTCAGGCTCTCCTGACTCTTCGTTACTGATATATACTGCTACCATTGCCGCCATCAGTCAGATGGGACGTTGTGGTCCCATGTGCTAGAGAGCCATATCCTGTGCGCGTTAAAAACACACTGGATGACCTTGACGGGAGACTGTTATTTGTCTCTTAACAGCTGTCTAGGAGTTCTCCTTCCATCAACCTTCCCTAAGACCTGGGTTTATTTGTGATCTGGTCCTTTAGCCCATTGTGTGCAAAACAGTGCTGCTCAGAGGTAGTGCTCCTAAGTTGACTTTTCAGCATTTTGCATAACTGTCAAATGGCGGCCTCGATCATTTTAATTTTGTTATGAAAATATTCGTCTCAGCTTCGAAGATAGTCAAAATCGGTAAATAAAGATGGCGCCACACGACTTAGCAATTTGTTGCTCTGTCGTGTCGTTTGAGCAATCAAGTCTCTATCGAGTCGTTTGAGCAATCAAGTCTCTATCGAGTCGTTTGAGCAATCAAGTCTCTATCGAGTCGTTTGAGCAATCAAGTCTCTATCGAGTCGTTTGAGCAATCAAGTCTCTATCGAGTCGTTTGAGCAATCAAGTCTCTATCGAGTCGTTTGAGCAATCAAGTCTCTATCGAGTCGTTTGAGCAATCAAGTCTCTATCGAGTCGTTTGAGCAATCAAGTCTCTATCGAGTCGTTTGAGCAATCAAGTCTCTATCGAGTCGTTTGAGCAATCAAGTCTCTATCGAGTCGTTTGAGCAATCAAGTCTCTATCGAGTCGTTTGAGCAATCAAGTCTCTATCGAGTCGTTTGAGCAATCAAGTCTCTATCGAGTCGTTTGAGCAAATGTCATGTGGCTCTTGCGATACCACTGAGCAACCGAGTCTGCAAAATAAACTACTTACCAACAGGTCGAAAGATTTATGTTCGAACTTTGGGCGTTTTTAACAATTGCTACAGTATTAAATTATTTTGTTCAACCAATTTTTCACCATAATTATGGAAAAGCGCGGATATCTCATCAAATACCCAAAATTTTTAATTCTCTACCGAGAGATCTGTTATGCCTGAGCACTTATTCAAAAATTAAAACTAAAGTTTCGAAATGGTTATTAGATGTAAATAATTGAAAAGTAATGTTTAAAAAGTCATATCCTGTATCTGGTATCCTTTAAGCAAGTGTAATTTTGATGCGAAATGATGACTTGTACCATAGGTGATAGTTTTGTGCAATATGTGCTGTAATCCGAAATTTTATAGGTTTATTTCATAAATGTCTTTAATTTTTCATGTCTGTGTTTTAATACGTGTTTTTTTTTTGTGGTTGTTATTGTTTTAGTTTCTTTTTTTAATTATGTGTTTATCTTCCATTATACATGTCATATTCTTTAATAAACCTGTCGTGTGATTGAAAGGAATTCTGCTGACAAGCCATAAGGCTTAGCGGGTTAATCTATGTATATAACCATAAATAAAAAATAAATACCCCCCCCAAGCAGCTGCTTGCCACAGAGGTCTGACATGAGCCTGTCAGTTTATATGCCATAGTAGAAGATCTGAGAAGATGGCAGGACCTCAGCAGAAAAACGACACAAACATCCATGCCTTACCCGGGGCTCGAACCCAGGTCCCTTAGATCAGTAGCCAAGCGCGATAACCACTTGGCCAACTAAGGTTTAATAAAGATATTATTATTATTGCTCTGCGGCGCTGGTAGTTATTTCTCTTAGTCATCAGTTTTACTAAAGAGCTGCAAAATAGACTTATTTGAAAGCAAATAATAGGACTGCAAGGGCATATATATTGGTGCCTTTATTTTATATCAATAAATAGTTATTGTTGCGCGATCAGCCAGTCTCGTTACAGCAAACAAGAAACTGATTCTTAGAAATGACAATATAATTTTATTCATTCATAACTTTGATAGAAATTACAATTTTATCTGACATGTATAGCCATCGTCCTAGAAAGGACATTTACATACTTTTACCCTTCAAAATACCATCTTTTAAAGTTCCTGAGGCAACCTGCTTACTACTGCTCATCCCCTGAGGAGAGTATCAAGAAGGGAACCAATAGGAATTCTTCTACTCTGACTGCAGGTGTGATGTTAATGGCTAATCTTTCGCTACCGAAGTCCTGTCACAGGAAACGTCTGTGTTCCTCTTCTGGCGGAACGCCCGCCCGTCTGATGACCGGGTAGCAACCTGGCATTAGGGTTAGATGCAAGCCTCAGATGGGTGGTTAGAAAATAGTGATCTAATCTGGCTTTAATGTATACTGTGGAAGATTTTAATGAAGCAATTAATTGTCTTTGTTCAGCACCGAATGTGTCATTATCTCATCTATTATTTAAGACTATTTGAACTTAATTTAAGCAATTCTTGGGCAAAATTCACTTGTAATTTTAAATGTTGCAGTCTACAGTTGTTTACGTTTTACATTTTGGATTTGACAGCTGAGAATATTACCTCTTTCTGCATTCCCTCTAGTGAACGGGAAAAAGAAAAAAGAAATAGTATCATTCGACAACGTAAAATAAGATCAGATGTTGATCACGATTACCAGTTTGATTCGGAATTCTTAATTTTCTGATGTCCTTTACGATTTTAGTTTCTTTCCCCGATAATTTTTCTCTTTAAGATATTATTTAAGACTTATGACGAAAAATAAAAATTCATCGTAAGAGCTACGAATACCCATTTGTGACGCAGCTAACATCCGGGATAAATGTATGCTGATGAAAATTTAGATTACTCCAAACAGCTGCGTGTCCCTGAGGATTTCTCATTTTTAGGTACTTATTTTTTTCTCTCGATATTTGCAGTCAGTCCAAGTAATTACAGTGATCATCTCCGAATCAAACTGGTAATCGTGATCAACATCTGATCCTATTTTACGTTGTCGAATGATACTATTTCTTTTTTTCTTTTTCCCGTTCAGTCATGTAAGCAAACCGATATTATTGATACCTGGCATCAGTAGCAAAGTGTAATTTTTACGCTAAAATTACATGTAGAACACATGACATTATTTAAGACAATTGCTACTCCACTGCTTAGGCGAAAATTTGTTGGATTTGTTGTGGTTCTCACCTGCACCCCTGACGCCAAAGAAACAGGCTAATAATTATCTCGTTACTTAACGACACGTAGGACTCGATGGTGTTGTCAGTTTAATGGGTCGAACACCGTGTACGAGGCCTCGTGTTTCCAGCTGTGGATACATTTAAATAGGTCACTGAGTATTATTGCCTTGTTTGTTGTTCTGAATGTTAAGAGTTTATTGCTTACTATTGGGTGACGAAAACAATATAATTAATCGGCAGTGGCACAGCAGAATGATAATTCCAAATTAATAGCATAAGACAAACACAGATGAATGTCAAATTGACAATATTTAAATTTTGTTTTGATTAAAACAGCTTTTAAGTTAATATTTTAGTAAAGCGTATCATGTTATATATTCTGCCTAGTTTTTGAATATGATTTATGCGTAAACCTATCTCAACTTCTTTCTGTTTTTCTTAAAAATATGTGCATAAAATTACTGTTCATGCATTTTGCATTATGCGAAATATTTCACACCTTCTAAACGCATGTAAAAATCAAATTAATCCTCAAAAAACTAATTTTCACAGGAGCATGTCGGTATAATATGCACATGTAAGGTATGTGATAAAGGAAAGATCTCAGCATAAAGAAGAAAACATAAAAGAAAGATCCATACCTTATCCGGGACTCGAACCCGGGTCCCGTTTAGCAGCTAGCATGCTAACCATTCGGACACTATATTGCCATACCTATTGAGACATTGTTCCAAAATGTATTGAACAACATAATACCCATTTTCCTAGAGTGACTTTGGCTGTTGCATGAGGAAACTTATTTATGTTGATGGCATTTTTTAGAGATAAAAAAATTTGAAAATCTAACAGGGGAATGCCAGGACTGTAGTGGAGATGTTCCAGCCATTACCAACCACACCTGTTCAACCCTGTTATTGTTACTTGGGTAATATGGGAACGGGCTTTGTCATGCAACGAAACATCCATTTTACTCAAAAGTCCTGGATGCTTCGACTTTATTAAAAATAAATACCCCCTGCATTTAAATGCACATAGTTCCGCAAGTTGATAGTTGATGATGTCATTACTATCCAGAAACTTAATCAACAGTGGATCCTGAATGTCAATTTACAACGTCGCATACTGAACATTTGTCCAACTTTGGACGTTTCCATGCAAGGTTTGTCTGGAATCCATAAAATCTCTATCACATTCAAGACTATATTTCTACTGATTCTGGTGTTGATGAGGTCCTTCTACTTATGTGGATTTATTTTTGTGTGATTGTGTTTGTATGATTATGCTTAATGGAATTAAGTATCTGGTTGACGGACAACCGCGTGTTGAGTAGTGTGGATTCAGAAGTGGTAGGGGATGTGTAGAGGAAATTTTTTTCACTTAGGCAGATTCTTCAGAAATTTTTGTTTTCAGAAACTTTTGGTTTCCAGCTTTGTTGATTTCAATAAAGCTTTTCACTCTGTTGATCGTCATAAATTTGTGGTATATCGTGAGATCGTATGGCATACATGACAAGTGACTTGGGCTGAAAAGCTCTCTATAATAACAGCGAGTCATGTGTGAGAGTTGGTAAAAACTTGTAGCAATTGTTTTAGCATTGCTACTGGTATTAGACAAAGGTGTATTTTATCTCCTTTTCCTTTAGTTTGGTTATTAATTATATTATGTAAAATTCACTGCAAGGGAAAGATTTTGGGCTTAAATGGTCTAGAAATATGAAAATTTCTGATTTAGATTATGCTGATGATTTAGTCCTTTTTGGCAAACGATGTTGATGAGATGAACTGTTTCATTCGAGCTGTTGATGAGACTGGTAGTAGAGTAGGTTTGGTTATAAACAGAGAGAAAACTAAAGTGATGAAAATTGGTCAAGCAGGCTGTGATTCAGTTAATCTGAATGGTTGCAGTCTAGAGCAAGTATCACAGTTTAATTATCTTGGGAGCTACGTAACAGATACTGTTGATGTGCGGCATGAGATTAACAGACGAATAGGGATTGCTGCCGGGACTTTCAAGAATCTATGGAGAGTGTGGAGAAATAGGCGTATACACTTAAAGACTAAAATTAGACTGTATAGTAGTTTGGTTCTTTCTAGGATTAGTTATGGTAGTGAAACTTGGAAGTTATGTTAACAAGATAACAGGACACTAGATGCTTTTGATTCTAGATGCTTACGCAGTATCTTGGGCATTAGGTGGTTGAACTTTGTAACTAATGATGAGTTTAGGCAAAGGAATAGGCAACCTTCTTTGAGCAGCATATTGTGCGGAGAGAGACTCCGCTGTTTTAGCCATGGTGCCCGTGTGGATAATTATAGATTGGCGAATAGGGTTATGAACAGTGTGCCTAAAGGCTTCAGAAAGAGGGGGAGACCAAGGATGCGGTGGGCAGACAATGTCAAACAGGACCTTATTAGAATTGGTCTACAGTGGCGAGATTCAGCAGATGTAGTTCAGGAAAGATGTATATAAAGAACTAAATTACCTAACCCGGTTGGACCTTCGCAGCCAATGGTTGCTTGATGATGATGATTTTTGTAAGGTCACAAATATCACTCAGTCCATTATTCAGATATAGTGGTTGTCTGACACGAACCAGAAGATTTGTTGATATTCTATACCAATAAATTTTAAATTAAAATATTACTCTCCTGACTATAAGGAAAGCTAAATAAAACTATTCTAAATCCATCATTACTAATCACCTCATCTACATGTAGAATGATTTCAGCTCTTGGTACAGATGGTGGTCGCTCTAATACGGGAGGAGACGGAGACTAAAATGCCGAAACGACGTTGAGTGACTGAATGTAATGTGTGAGGAAGATGCGCTTGAATATTTTCCGTTTTTGGAGCCATACTTCTTTAAAATGAATAATGTTAGTATTTAGAGAAGCACATTAAGGTGAAACAAAGTTAAATGAGGACACTTAATCCGATAATCTTCGGTATCTAATTTCGTTTAAACTTGGTTGCAAGTTTCGTTTTTTGGGATTGAGTTGTTTTACCTTTAAACGGCCTTTTTTTTTTGCACACAATGGCTATATGATCAGGACACATGGACCCCAAGGGCTCAGAGAAGGTTGGGGGAGGGGACTAACTGGACAGCTTTATGATAGCCTCATAGAGTCTCTATAGTGACTCTATGAGTGACTCTATAGAGTCTCTATAGTGACTCTATGAGTGACCTCATAGAGTCTCTATAGTGATAGCACATTGGTCTTGGCTGGAGCCAAGACCAACGTGCAGAGGATGTGGCTCTTCTACACACAGGGCACTGCCTAACGTTTCATCAGAAAAATGGCAGCTTTATCAAGCCCATCAATGTCCCCATTTTATACCGAGAGCATAATAGATATAAATTTACCGCTGGCACAGTTAGGACTCGAACCTGGGAACTGCAGATCGCGAGCTTGGGGCTCTACCATCTTAGATAACCCCAGCTCCTTTTTTCAGGGAATTATGTATTTCTCTTTTTTCTGTGTTTCAGTTTTAAGTTATTTTACTTCATTCCAGTTTAAAGGGAAACGCTTGATACGAAAATGGTGTCTTTAAAATGAAGATTCCAAATGCCTTTGAATCTTCCTTTGATGTATCTAACACTGCTGCCTCTCTCTATAACTCGAATCCTTTCCGACAACAGTTGTATTTCAAACATTTATCTGGTAGCAATGCACAACCATCGCTTCGCCAACAAAGAATGCAGTTGAGTCACATAAGACATCGTTACTCTGTCGTGACTTGATCCTCACAGATAAGCGTAAACAATTCTGTCTTCTGAAGCATCATGAACTTACATCAAGGTCAACAAGGTCCATCAGAGGATTGGAAGTCGATTTTTTGGATGCTCTCGGCGATATTATCGAGGGATGAGGATGGTGCCATCTACCTTGCACAAGCAAGGTGATGATAGCCCAATTAAATTCATCATATTTTCAGTGATTCCTAAACTGGAAGTTTTAAGAAGGTGTTATCAAGGATGACAGATGAGCAGAGCAAAAAAGGCTAGGGGTCTAAAACAATAAATGAAGCTATTAGAAGCTGTATTCAATTCGATGACGACCATGAGACTCATTCAAGTGAAAATACCAAGGTGATTAGAAATGACAACTTTTTCTGTTGATATAAGCCACTTATCTCGCATCTTTTCTAAAATGGTGGGCTATTTTGCCTACTCAGAGGTTGGGTTATTTTACCTCTGAGCGACGTTTTTTTTTTGTTGGCTGAATGGAGAGCTGGACAGACTCAAATGACAGCTGCTATGAAAGAGATGGTATTCTCCCGCCAGGACCATTCGGCCTGTTCTTTAATGTGCACAAGGCAAAAGAGGTAGTAAGAGGATATCACTGTAAAATATGAAAATTGCGTATAACTTCGACAAACCAAACAAGGTAGAGATACAATGAATAAATAAATAAATCGGAGACAATACAATACGTATTTTTGTAAAATTGAAACTTTCACCAAATAAATATTTATCTTCTCGACCTAACATCATGCTTTACCTAAACCTAATTTAAAAAAGCCTATCTCATTCTAAGATTAAACATAATTGCACTTCGGTATCACAGTGGTACCGAGCTGGCTTGTG
Organism: Ryuthela nishihirai; assembly: GCA_038380435.1. Lineage (NCBI taxonomy): Eukaryota > Metazoa > Arthropoda > Arachnida > Araneae > Heptathelidae > Ryuthela > Ryuthela nishihirai. Next base: position 7,572,305 of record JAWZYU010000004.1, read on the forward strand.
GTAACATTGCAGCTGCCGAGTCTGGGTTCGAGTCCCGGCATGGTTTTGTGTTCCTGCATGTGGTTGCATGTTCTGTGAGAAACCTGGACAAGTTTGATACATGGGTTTATGGGTAATCTCTATCCTTTGTGCAGAGGAGTACCCTTTTTTCCTTTTTTTTTAAATCTATAATAATAAAAGATGCCAGTCTGTCTATCTGTCTATGTATCTGCAGCAGTCATAAGTCTTCGGCAAATCGTTATAGGCGCTTCAAAATTTGACAGAGTATTTTGAGTTCAGTTGACCAGTTTCAAGTTGAAATTCCAAAAGGAGAGGGGAGGGCTTGCTTGAAGTAAAAATATTTACCTTGCTATTGCTACTGGAAAGAATAATCGCTGATAAATCCATTGTTGACATTTTCCGAAGTTTAAGGGTGATTTTATATTTTGGAGTGGCCACACTTCATTTAATCGTTTTTCCTTATTGCAACACCAACATATAAATATATTTACGTGTTGAATCTGTCTAAAGAGTTGAGGACTGGCAGGGGGTGTTACGCACAAAACAAGCCTTTAATGAAGTGAAAATTGGGAATATACAGATGGCATCTTAAACGTGAGACCTGAGCAACTTCGGGCACAGTTACGAGAAAATTCCTGAACTTAAATTTGCAGCAATGTACCTCAACCTTTGATCTGTTTGATCCTGTCACTTAGTAGCCGAAAAGTGCCACTCAGTAACCGGCCAACCAATCTCAGTCTTCGAGCTATGTCCCCCCCCCCCCCAACGGGTCGTTTATTTTTGACTTCCAGTGCCATTTTTTCCCCATTCCTTTCTCTCTTCCGTCTCTCCGTTAGCGATAAATAAGAGCGACATTTAGCACCCATTAAACACGCCATCTCATACAGATGGCGGTCACATGAGATTTACGCTTTACGACTGAAGAAGATTTGTCCAGGCAGACGTTCATCATTTTTAAAACCGTTTCTTTGGAGGGTGGAGATTATATTCCCTCTTTAACTCCAGGTTTCGTAGAGGGAAGGTGAATAGACAGTCTCAACATCAGCAAAAACTTTGGAAGGTTAAGGCGACTCAAAGGGAAATAGGGAAAATGTGAAATACTATTTCGCTCAGATTTAAATTGCTTGGCGAAAAATTTGAATAACGACTCTTTCAATAAATATTAATATTTTGCGACTGGTTCGAGCCCCGGGTAAGGCATGGATGTATGTGTTGTTTTTCTGCTGAGGTCCTGCCATCCTCACAGACCTTCTATATAAATCTGCTGAGGTCCTGCCATCCTCACAGACCTATTCATATAAACTGACAGGCTCCTGTCAGACCTCTGTGGCAAGCAGCTGCTTGAGGAGGTATTTATTTATTTATTTTATTAACCTTACTTTTTTTTTCATAGAAAAGAGCTAATTTGAAGTTTTAGAAGTTCTTCATACGTTTTTGAAGAATGAATTTTAGATTCACTGCTTAGATGTTTATGAAGTTATAAATATAGTAGAGATGTGCAAAAACCGGTGATTTTTAACGTAAGAATAATTAATTTCAGTTACGGCAATAAAAGCAGGCATTAATGCCTTATCCTGAGATTTTAAGAGGGAAGAAGATGGCTTGTAATCTGCAGTTCCCAGGTTCGAGTTCCGCCTGGGCCAGTGTTTAGATTAATCTCCGCAAAACTCCCCACCTGTCGTGGGTCAGTAAGGGACACCGATGGGCTAGGAACGGCCACCGTCTGTCGAATGGGACGTAAACTAAACGACACTGTCTCCTAACAGCTGTCGAGTGGGAGTCTACCTCCAGCCTTCTCTGAACCTTCTGGATCCTTGTGACCTGGCCAGTTAGTTCATTGTGTGCAAAAAAAGTGTCGCTCAGAGGTAAAACAACCCAACCTGAGATTTTAACATCTAAGTTACAGTAAGGTATTATAATGATGAGCTATATTAAAAAATTAATTGAAAATTAGAAATATATTTACGCCAAATCTCAGCTGCAGTCAACAACACGCTATTACTTTGATTATTCGGGTTGGTTTACCTCTGAGCGGTACTTTTTTGCACACCATAAGGCTAAATGGCCAGGTCACAAGGACCCCGAAGGCTCAGAGAAGGTTGGGAGAAAGGACCCACTGGAACAGTTGTTTGAAGACATATGGTAGCCTCCCGTCAAGGCCATCCAGCGTGTTCTTTAATATGCACAGGGTATGGCTCTCCCGCACACGGGGCCGCGGCTTAACGTCCCATCCGACGTAAAGCGGCCTTTCCAAACCCATGGTTGTTCCCTACTAACCGTGGGCAGGGCGAGGAGTTTTCCAGAGATAAATCTTAACGCTGACCCAGCTGGGAACTACAGATTACGAGCCTGGCGGAGTTCTGCTATTTAAGCAGTGACATAGCGTGAGTGACAACTGTGCAGTTGACTCTTCGACAGTTTTCATAGGTTGATTGGCTGGTGATTGAGAGAGAGATCTTTAATTTTGTGATCTGATAGCTATTGAATCAGCGACTGCATAGTCTCATAGTCTCTCCAGTTGTTATTCGTGCTACGCCAAAGATGAAAAGTAAATTATCAGCAATGCTTATTGTCATTATTATGACGCTAAATAAACCGAATGATTTTTAGCTCGTTTTCAGAAAAAAACAGCTAAGAAGAACTGAGCTAATACCATGACAGGTTTTGTATTACTTGCGGCATCCACTATGAGGAGATTTGCGGTCAAACACATCATCTCTCCCAAACTGAATCATCTATACATAAAATAATAATTTATTATTATTATTTTAGTAAAGGACAAAATGAGGTATGCAGTGCACGCCTCGCTTTCATAAAAGATACGCCACTAATTCTTGGATACTGCTATGGAAACCATTGAACTAATGACTCTTCATATCATTAGTCAAGCTTCCCTTGATAAAGACTATAGTTATTATTGATTCGAATCTAAGCTTTTTGTTTTCTTTTATGAGAGGAGAGAACAAAGCGGGGAGGGAGGAAATAAACAAGAAGCAAATGTGGGAGGCGTCATCATCTTCTGAATGCGAATTTTTACCCACACTAAGACACACACAGCCAGCTGTCGAGGGACTTCACAACTTCTTATAATTGTAGGTTACTTCTGCTTTAATCTCCTTCGCTGGTCGAGGTGATGGATCGATAAATAATGTCAGGCTTTAGAGAAAATGGTTTTTGGGAAGGTTTAAACCTCTGAAATAACTCAATGTGTGGAAGGAAGAAAAACTGAAAAAATGATCCAGCAATTGAATGACAGCGATTAGAGCAGATTAAAAATATATATATAGAAAGATAGGAAAAAGACAAACAATAGATTGAATTCAAATGGAGATAATTGCCAGGTAGTGAAAAAAAAAAATCTGGAATAATGCTTAGATGATAAGCAATGCTGGTTGATAGTGAACAAGATAATGGTAGGCAGGGTGAAAACGGACACAATAGCAATCTATCAGTACATCAATACTTTAACAGTTGGGAATAGAATATTATTAGCCACTAACTGATTATTCGTACCGAGAGTGATAAGATTAATCAATTACTGGGTGAAGGCAAATGCGAATCAAAATTGAGCGGAAAAAAATTGCCCCTTTAAGTCGTGGGATCTGAGGTTTGCGTGCCTGCCTTCGACTTGTTTAGAAGACTTGTGTTTGAATTCTTAATAATCCGCCTGAGGAAAATGAGGACAAACTCACCCTACCCTGTTTATGATTCTGCAGAATGATCCAGTTTTTTTTTTTTTGCGATTTGATGGGATGGTCAGAGATTTCAGCAATTTATACAGAATGCTTTTCCATTTAACAACAGAAGCAGCCAAAATCTCCTTAAAGAGCGTGTAAAAGATAATTTTGATTAATATCATCGACGTTAACGTTTTTGATGGAACCACAAACATTCTAGTAGGTATCATTCTCTTTATTGTTTGTGAAATAGCGTGAAAGTATATAATTTTATCAATGAATCAGTGATTTACCCTGGAGGAAACAGAGTATTGCTCGAAGGTTTAAAATGACGGAGTGCAATGAGGTGTGTTACTTAGCATGATAAATCGACCAGTTCTTTCAGAGCAGGATTAGGTTGGTGAATGTGGTTTCTCCCTGATATCGATATCATCAAAGCCTTTTGAATGGAAATTTCAAGCCACTTTCAGAAGAATGAAGCAATCGGTTACATCTATGAACAGGGAAATTATAAGATTGCTAAGACTGATTTCCGAAATGAAGTGTACGAATGATTGAAAAGGAAAAGGAACATTTTGGTTGAAATCGTGCAGAATAAGCCTTTAGGGCTGATAAAAAAATTGTAGCAGTATTCATAGTTTTCAATTATTGTGAATTGGAAACAATTCGGAACCAGTTACTGACATATTTCTTGCAGAGGTATATTAAATTATTACTGGTAAATGTCAATGATATAAATGAAAATTTTAAAGAGCAACTAAATAATAATATGCGGTTAGTTTAACTTCATGCGTTGAAAGAGAGCATGTTTGAATCAGGATAAACAGGAAAGGTTTGTAATGCGATTACTGATTTTTGTCTCATTACTGAATACGCTTAATACAGATAAAGTTGAACTTGAGATATCTAGATGGAACCCCAAGATAATTTTTCCTAACCAACAAGACTGTTGGGTTGGGTTGTTTTACCTCTGAGCGGCACTTTTTTGCACACCATGGGCTAAATGGCCAGGTCACATGGACCCCGAAGGCTCAGAGAAGGTTGGGGGAGGGGACCCACTGGAACAGCTGTTGGGAGACAGATGGTAGCCTCCCGTCAAGGCCATCCAGCGTGTTCTTTAACGTGCACAGGGTATGGCTCTCTCACACACGGGGCCACGGCTTAACGTCCCATCCGACGGACTGCGGCCTTTCCAAGCCCATCGGTATCCCCTACTGACCGTGGGCAGGGCGGGGAATTTTTCGGAGATAAATCTCAACGCTGACCCAGCTGGGACTCGAACCTGGGAACTACAGATTACGAGCCTGGCGCGCTACCGACTGAGCCACCCCCGCCCCTGCCAACAAGACTGTAACTGGATTATATTGACTCGACTTAAACAACTCAGGAATGAGTGATTTAAAGAAGGCAAAACTGAGAAAAAGAAGAAACGTTTCTTTACTTTTACGAATCATTACATTTATGAGACATTTTGATGATATATTATTTGCATATTAATATTTCGAAACTATGTAACTTATAAATAATCATCGTTAAACAGCAATGCTAATGAAAGAATATTAAAGAAAAATTCTATGATTACTACCTTTATTTTTCAGTTATTAATATTTATTTTATTATGTATCAATAATTAATAATTTATTTTATTACATTATTAATAATTAAGTTATTAAAACTACACTGTCCTACTGAAATATTAAGAAAATTTCCATGTTATGCCAGTGGCAATTTTTTTGTACATCTATAACTTCTGAAATATGCATTTAGTAAAAAAATTGTCGCTAAAGATAGATTAAATATCATATCTAATAAAGCTATTCAAAGCTTTATTTTCAACGATATATGTTCAGTATTTACAAAAATTATGAAAACTGGAATAGTTATTAATAAATTATCTTTTTACATTGTTGATGAAAATGGAATTAAAGTGTTGCACAGTGTTTATTTCAGTGACGAGGCTTGGTTCCACTTGGATGGGTATGTAAATAGTAAAAACAGTCGAATATAGAGCAGTGAAAATTCTCACACTTTTCACAAACGACCGTTACACGCACGGAAAATTGGTGTTTGGTGTGCAATTTCCGTCATCGTGTGATAGGGTCTTTATTTTTTGACTGAACTGTAACTGGTGAAGTTTATCGTGACCTCATTCAACAGTTTATTGCACTATTGGATGTGAATGAACCAAACTGTTGGTTTCAACAAGATGACGCGACCACCCATACTGCAAATGACACAATGGTCATGTTGCAGGAATTTTCTGGTGATCATTTGATTTCCAAAAAAATTGTGGCCCCCAAGATCCCCAGATCTTACTTCTCCAGATTTTTTCCTTTGGGGATATCTCAAATATGTAGTGTTTCAAAACAATCCTCATACACTTGAAGACTTGAAGGCTAACATTGAAAGAGAGATTTTAAACATAAGAAAACAAACATTACGAAAGGTGACTGCAAATGTCATGAAACGGATATGAACCTGCATCCAGGTTGCAAGAAATCACTTTCAACGTCTGTTGTAAAGGTAGATAGATATATGTCTAATCTGCATCTTTTGAAATTGTGTCTTTTGTCAAGTTTAAACAGAAAAATTCAAAAGAGGGTTGCGTCCTTTTTAAAACACCCTGTACATCAGAGGTCTGTGTGACCATATGTAACAAAAAAAAAAGTCTGTGTGATCATATATAGGTCTGTGTGATCATACGTAACGAAAGCCTGTGTGACCACATTTTATGTATCAAAGGTCTATGTGACCATACGTAACATAGGTCTGTGTGATTAATTTTAATCAGTCTGTGTGACTAGAGAGAACGGAATATATTCCTAAGAAATAACATGCAACCTTATAAGACCTTTTCCAGCAACAGAAAGACAACACTGATGAGAAGGATATAAGTAAAACTCATGTTAAGTTTGCAACAAGTATCTTCTGATTATTCATCGATCAAAGGTGACTATACAGACGTGGAATATTAATTTCTCTCAAAGGTTGCATAGTATTGTGCGGAACTATCAACTGGGTAAACACTCTTAAGACACTGGCACTGGATAAAATAATCCTCGGCCCTCATTATAAATTTTAAGTGTTGAATGTCCCCTACCGTTACCACTGAAGGCCAGCGAAATGTTACATCAATTGACCACAAGAGAGCAAGGGGACGTGACAGTCAGTATCAGAACCCTGTGTGGTCGACCACTCTTCAGCTGGGTAGGAAGAAAAAATAGCTATAATTGTCCAGATCAGTAGGCCACACTAATCTGGCAGCTCTCCGCTTCCGTTCACTTCCACAAGAGAGTATCTCTTTTGAAAGGTACTAATGGCCTGCACCACGATAAGGCGAAGTCAAACATTAGGTGCTCTTAATTACATTAATTAATTAACAATTAATAACATTACATACTTTATAATTAACTCCTTGATTTCAGTGAATGGAAATATTCATTTCCGCCTTTAGTAAAATCAGCATTACTGAATCATGTGTCAAACGGACCGTCGACACTAAAAGAATATATTTCACTAACAAGGCCTTTTTTCTCTACTTGTCCAGTCCAACCATGAGAATAAAGCTTGAAGATAAATTTTCTTACTTGAAAATTGTGAAATTATCTGCACGACAGATGAAATATCAATAATCTTAGCTTTTTCTGATGTTCTGAAATTACTGCCAAATTACCTGTAGTGAGATTTTTTCTCCACTAATCCCTGCTCTCCAGCGTTGATAAAGTAGATACCGGTGAATTCTTAATGGCATCTCCTTTGGTTTCCTCCTTAAATGTTAAGCTGTAGCCCCGTGTTTAGAAGGGCTACACTGTATGCACGTTCAAGAACACGCTGGATCCCTTTTAGATAATTTCGTTTTTTTTTAAGTTTCATTCTTATTGATATTATGTCTTTTTGAATTCATCCTCTTTGTATTAAATGTTTTTTTAAGAGGATACTTAAGCATATGCACAGCATTGCTCTGTCAAGTTCGGGAAGAGAAATTAGAGCAAAATTGTATTTCTTGAAGGAATTAAAAGTTTCATAAAGATGCATTGGAAAAGATCAAACGCCTTGTACCTTTAGCTGTAAGCCTGTAGTCTACTTTTCACTCATACCTTGGGTATGTTAAAGAGCACTCTAGATGGCCTTGACTACAGGCTACCATCTGCTTCCTAACTTTCTCTGAGGCCTGGAGGCCTTTGTGACCTGGTCATTTAGCACATTGTGTGCAGGTTACTTAGTCATTATGACAGTCATGGTTTGCTTACTACTGAAGTTGAGGAAGAATGGGGCTGTTTTAAACAGGCTTTTTTGGAAACTAACAATACTCTTTTAGGAAAAAAAGAAGCAGAGGGGGCAGAATTATTTCAGTAATAAGGCACTTGAGCTTATTTCAGAAAGAAAGAACTGCAGGAATGTCCTAAATCAATACCCTACTGGTCTTAATAGAAAGCATTACAGAGAGCTTAATAAACGTGTAAAGGATCAGTTAGCTGCTGATAAGAATCTTTGACTTGATGGCTTGACTGACAAAGCCGAGGAAGCAGTTAGACAGCACAACAGCAGAGAGCTGTACCAGATAGTTAATGTTTTGTGTTGTAGAAAACGGACAGGTATACAGGGATTGAAGGATAAACAAGGTAAGGTTATAGAAGGTGAGGATTCTGTCATTGCTAGGTGGTCTGAGTATATCAGTGATGTTCTAAACAATGTGGTTAGTTCTACCCCCATTGTTTGTAGTGATGATAGAAGCATTGGTGGTTTAATGTTGGCTCTATAACACAATCTGAAGTTATTTTCGATGTTTCTAAACTTCAACTTCATAAATCCCCAGGGGTAAATGAAATTACTACAGAAATGCTTAGGGCTGGGAATGTTTCGGTTACCACTTGGATGACTGAAATTCTGAATATCTTTTATGAGAAAGGCATGTTTCCTAAGGATTTTACCAGAGCTATTGTTATCCCTATTTTCAAAAAAGTGATCGCAGTTCTTGTGATAACTATAGGGGTATCAGCCTACTCTCTGTTCCAGGTAAAGTTCTTTCCATGATTGTGCTTAATAGAATTAAGAATCTGGTTGACAGTCAATGGCGTGGTGAGCAATGTGGATTCAGAAGTGGTAGGGGATGTGTGGATCAGATATTTTCACTTAGGCAGATTCTTGAGAAATGTTTAGAGTTTCAGAACCTTTGGTTGCTAGCTTTGTTGATTTCAAAAAGGCTTTCGACTCTTTGATCGTCATAATTTGTGGTTGATTGTGAGATCATATGGTATGCCAGACAAGTTAGTTAACACAATGAAAGCTCTGTATAATAACACTGAGTCGTGTGTGAGAGTTGGTAAGTCTTATAGCAATTGGTTTAGCATTACTTCCGGTGTTGGACAAGGGTGCATTTTGTCTCCTTTTCTCTTTAGTTTGGTTATTGATTATGCTATGCGAAATTCACTTCAAGGGAAAGATTTTGGCCTTAAATGGTGTGGAGATACGAAAATTTGTGATTTAGATTATGCTGATGATTTAGCCCTTTTGGCAATTGATGTTGATGAGATGAACCCTTCATTCGATCTGTTGATGAGACTGGTAGTAGAGTAGGTTTGGTTATAAACAGAGAGAAAACTAAAGTGATGAAAATTGGTCAGGCAAGTTGTGATTCAGTTAATCTGAATGATTACAGTCTTGAGCAGGTGTCACAGTTTAATTATCTTGGGAGCTATATAACAGATACTGGTGATGTGCGGCATGAGATTAACAGATGAATAGGGATTGCTGCCGGGACTTTTAAGAATCTATGGAGAGTGTGGAGAAATAGGCGTATACACCTAAAGACTAAAATTAGACTGTATAATAGTTTGGTTATTTCTAGGGTTAGTTATGGTAATGAAAAGTTAACGCTTTGTAAATAAAATAACTAGGAAACTAGATGCTTTGATTCTAGATGCTTATGCAGTATCTTGGGCATTAGGTGGTTTAGCTTTGTAACTAATGATGAGGTTAGGCAAAGGAATCGGCAACATCCTTTAAGCAGCATATTGTGCAGAGAGACTCCATTGGTTTGACTATGTTGCCCGTAAGGATAATTATAGATTGGTGAATAGGGTTATGAACAGTGTGCCTAAAGGCCTCAGAAGGAGGGGAAGATCTAGGATATGGTGGGCTGACAATGTAAAACGACCTTGTTAGAATTGGTGTGCAATGGCCAGATGCAGCAGATGTAGCTCAGGACAGATATGCTTGGAGAGCTAAATTGCACCGTCTGGTTGGACCTCTGTAGCCCGTGGCTATTTGAGGATGATGGTGATGATGTACAAAATAGCGACGTTCAGATACAAAACAACAGAATCTACTTTTTACTGAAACTTTTCTTGTCTTTGCAGCACTGAGTAAAGCCTCTTAATGGAGAAGCGATATGTCAGAATAAAAAATCCCCTATAATTGAACTCCGCAAGTTTAACATTAGAGAATAGAATTGCAATCAATTCTTTGAACTCGAAACGATTTCTCACGCATTACGGCGTAATCACTTTCCTGCAACACTGATCTACACCGCAGACCACTTAGTGTAACAAATTAATCTAATTAAGGACGATTTGTTTCGAATTATCTTCCCCGATCAGAATAGCCCTAATCAAAATATCAACTACCATTAGCAGACTTATGTCATTACTTATATGACGTCGCATTATTGTCAAAGGCATCGAGTCACCATATAACTAAACCCACAATTGGAAGTTCTCCGATCGGCGGCGACATTTGCTGGAGGGGCAGAGGAATTGTTTGTAAATGAGACCTTTCTCTTCCTCATCATCTGATAAAGTGAAAGCACGGAGGCATGAGCGTTGTTTTTCATAATTTGGCGAACAATTAGCAGGCATGGTTTTCATTGTCTGTTTCCGCCTCAGGGGAAAACTGAAAGTATACACCGAAGGCAGATGTCACGGGCCCGGTGGACCATGGCAACGCTTAGCGGCATGAAAAATGAACGGGAAATCGTCGACATGCGATTGCGGCGAATTGGCTATCTTGGCTTGGATCTGTTGAAGTACAAGGCTTCAACAGGATGCTACTGAAATGCTGATGAACCTTTTTAAGCCTTAGAAATCGGGAAGAATTTTCGAATGGAGTAAAGAAACCTTGGTTCTAATCCCGGACATATCATGAACGTTTTATTTCTCTTGTGTGTTGTCTTTCTGTTGAGGTATCATCTTATTTCTCACATATGTTCTTTGCGTCGTATTATACTGGCATTCTCATGTCAGATCTCATGGCAAGTAGCCTGTTTGAAAAATTTTTTTATTGAGCGATGTTTTCTCGAAAAGAAGGGCAACCAACAAAAGTGGTTGATCAACCAACAGATGAGCTTACTGCCTCAGAAAAAGGTGAGAAACGATAGAGACAGATGGGAAAGAAGATGCTGATGGGAACGGAAAAACCGCCTACGTGTCAGATGATATAACGAGCTGTTGTCTCTAAGACAAAAAGAATCATATATGTGAAAATAAAAATAGACATGGTGAAAGCTTTCATCTACCCACGATATTTGTCCACTGAGTTACTTTTTCCAAACTTATTCGGAGCTTGTAGTCCTTGTGATTGACCGTTTAGATCTTTGTGACAAGCAGCTGCTTGAGGTGGTGTTTATTTTTTATTTTATAGCAAATTTGTGCCCCAAAATTTTGTGTAATTTTCCACCATCATAAATAGGCAAGAAAATTTTAGAATATGTGAAAATACGATGCTGGCAAAAAAAATTAAAAACGTATTATTTTACTGTTTTATCCACAATGATTTCTTTTTATATATCGTTTAAAAAAGAAACGAGATAATAGTTCCACTTTGTCATCTGTCTGTCCATCTGTAGACATCGAACTTTTCTTGTTTACAGACATAAATTAAAAGTTCTTTTCGTATTGGATAGGTATAGAAGAAATATTACGATCAGCACTTTCTGAATCTCCCAAAAGCTATAATTGCGTTCTCTAACGGCGGAAAAAGTTGAAAATTCAAAAATCTCAAAGGAATATTGCAAACGATGTAGTTAAGCTGGAAATATGAAATTTAGGTGGTGGAATGTGAAGATCACTGAGTTTCTATTGGCAACAATGAGTTAACCCCCTTAACCCAGGGGGCGGGGGTGGCTCAGTCGGTAGCGCGTCAGGCTCGTAATCTGTAGTTCACAGGTTCGAGTCCCAGCTGGGTCAGCGTTGAGATTTATCTCCGCAAAATTCCCCGCCCTGCCCACGGTCAGTAAGGGGACACCGATGGGCTTGAAAAGGCCGCCATCCGTCGGATGGGACGTTAAGCCGTGGCCCCCTGTGCGGGAGAGCCATACCCTGTGCACGTTAAAGAACACGCTGAATGGCCTTTACGGGGGGCTACCATCTGTCTCCCAACAGCTATTCCAGTGGGTCCCCTCCCCCAACCTTCTCTGAGCCTTCGGGGACCATGTGACCTGGCCATTTAGCCCATTGTGTGCAAAAAAGTGCCGCTCAGAGGTAAAACAACCCAACCCTTAACCCAGGGGTGGTAATAAAAGGCAATATTTTTGTTTAAGAGTTGGCTGTTTTTAGAGATAAATTAAAAATTCTTTTTATGTTGGATAGGTATTAATGAAATATTACGGTTTTAACTTTACGTATCTCCCAAAAGCTATAAATGCGCTATCTAATGGAGGAAAGGTTGGAAATTCCAAAATATAAACGAATATTTATAAACGATGTATTTATGCGAGAATTTGAAATTTCAGTGGGGGAATGTGAAGGTCGCAAAGTTTTCATTGGCAACAATGATTTGACCCCTTATCTACAAGGGTGGGTGGGAAAACGCAAATTTTGTGTTTTAAGAGATAATTGTTTTGAGAGCTAAATTAAAAGTTTTTTTTGTGTATGATAGTATTGATGAACTATTAGAAACTGCACTTTCCGAATATCTAAAAGCTATAACTGTGTCCTCTAGCATTGGAAAAAAATCGAAATTCCAAACATTTTAACGAATATTGCAAATGATGTATTTATGGTAGAAATATGAAAATTAGGTTGTGTATTGTGAAGGTCAACAGGTTTCCATTTGGCAGCAATGGGGTTGACCTCTGACAGACAGGGTGGGTGTGAGATGCAATTGTTTTGTTTCAAGAGATAATTGGAAAACTCTTTTTTTTTTGGTGGATTGGTACAGTCGCTCAAAAGTGTATCCGAACACTATGGTTGATTACAGAATTCAGAAAAAATATCTGGCGACGATTTTTTTTAGAAATTAGTGATCTGGCAACCTTCGTGACATGAAGGTTGCCAGATCACTAATTTCTAAAAAAAATTGTCGCCAGATATTTTTTCTGAATTCTGTAATCAACCATAGTGTTCGGATACTTTTTTGAGCGACTGTACGAATGAATATTATAATTCTCAATTTTTAACTCATTTTGAAGTTTTAATTTATATCGTTAGAGATAACTAAATATGGAATTGGCGAAACTCTTAACGAATGTTGCAAGTGATCTGTTTATGGCAGAAATTGGAACTTTTGCTGAGAGAGTGGCAAGAGATATTCCGCTGACAACAACAACAGACCCATTTTTTTTCAGAGGGGTGTGAGAAAAACAACTTTTTAAATTTAAGGAATAAAACACAAGTATTTTTTATGGTTTATAATTGCTAATAAAATACTCCTATTTGCATTTTCCACTATCACCCATTAGCTCGAATTAAAACTTTGGAGTAGTGGGAAAGTAGATAAAGGAAAAACTTCGCGCTCTTTGAAAACAAGATTACAATATGTGCCGGAGGCGATACGCATTCTTCTAGTTTTTTAAAGCAAATATCAAATAAAAGTAATGCGTACTTTTAATCTAGAGAAATAATAGTTTTGATTTATATGCACCTACCTTTCAAAATAATTTCGTATTTCTGCTACTAAGCTTAAGGACATGACAACGGAAAAAAACTGTGAAAATTTCCTGGAATCAGGGCCGGAAATAGAGGGGGATATATGGGGGAGGGGGGAGGGGGTCTTGGCTATCTACTTTCAGAATACTAGTAAAAGTAATGGAGGCAAATAATTATTAAACTTGTGCATATTTCACACATTTTTCAAGCAATGTTTTAAAGACTTCTAAAAGGAGGGAAAATGTTATAATCTAATGGAAATCCAATCTCTTGCTTCCCCCTCCCCCATCTATTTTTTTTTCTAGATCCTGGCTTGTATGTAATGTTTCAATATTCCAAAGGGTATGGGGAATTTATTTATTTTTATTATTTAACAATAAAAATTTGACTAGATGCATTCGCAGCCTGATCAAATTCCTTCGCTAGTATCAGACAATCTCAGATGACTCATAAAAACGCTCATTTTCTTTCCCAAGCTGATGCAAAGTCGCCTAAATTTTCCTTCCTGGTATTAATTGACACGTTTTTCATTCTTGTGTGTTTCAGAATGGAAATTTTTCAGAGACCGTTGACAAAATCTCTGAGTCGGTCACAAATTAAGAGAAATCAGTGAAAGCGAAGACAACTGTATGAGATCTTAAATGTATGCCAGACAGAAAAATGCTGGCTCAAAAACTGTGAGAATATTTTATTGAAATGATGAGCATAATAAAATTTCAGCATAAGTCGATATCACTTGGAGACAAAGACGGATTTTTTTTTAAAAGTTGACTTACCTGACTAGCATAAATTGATTTAATTTTTGTATTATAACTGATTTATTAAAATAAAAAAAATGGGGAAAGTTTTCCAACAAATATATTTTATATCGTGATGGAAAAAACAACAACAAATAAATGATAATTTGTGAAATAAAAATAAGAGTCTTCTTTGTGAGCTAATTTACTGTGGAGGTTTGACATGATGCCGACATAATGCACCATTGAAAATAACCATTAAGAAGTGGGGAGACCTCAGATAAAAGGTCTTAAACATACGATCGGTTTCCTACATTACAGAGTGAATGATATTATCATTTCTTAGGGAAATATTAATTTAGGCTCAGCGGTTTTTAATAGTTTCACTAAATGTACAGTGGTATACAGTGAAATCGTCTAAGTGGCCGATTGGTCAGAGAGCTTGGCTACTTATCAAAGGCACCTTCAAGTTAGTGTAAGATCTTGGTGAAATTAGCCTCCATTAAGGGGCTCCCTACACGATTGGGAGCGAGCCCCCTGTAAGGCATTGATGTTTGTCTTTTTGTTGAGGTCTCGTCTTCTCTTTGGAGTATTATACTGACAGGTTCCTGACAGATTTCTGTGGCAAGCAGCTGCTTGAGGTGGCATTTATTTTTTATACAGTAAAAAAAAAACCTCATTTCTCAAAAGGTTAACACTAATTTTCCCCAGAATGCTTGGTGGGATTTTTCTCTTGTCAGTACTTTTATTATCTGATCGAGCCCGCTGGCGACAACTGCATTTATGGCAGTGAAAAGTCCCTCGTTTGGCACAACTGGCATACAGTCACGAAATATGTGTGGGGCGGGGGTGGCTCAGTCGGTAGCGCGCCAGGCTCGTAATCTGTAGTTCCCAGGTTCGAGTCCCAGCTGGGTCAGCGTTGATATTTATCTCCGCAAAATTCCCCGTCCTGCCCACGGTCAGTAGGGGACACCAATGGGACTTTGAAAGGCCGTCGTCTGTCGGATGGGACGTTAAGCCGTGGTCCCATGTATGCGAGAGCCATACCCTTGTGCACGTTAAAGAACACGCTGGATGGCCTTGATGGGAGGCTACCATCTGTCTCCCAACAGCTGTTCCAGTGGGTCCCCTCCCCCAACCTTCTCTGAGCCTTCGGGGTCCATGTGACCTGGCCATTTAACCCATGGTGTGCAAAAAAGTGCCGCTCAGAGGTAAAACAACCCAACGAAATATGTGTGATACGTAGTTA
Source organism: Ryuthela nishihirai (assembly GCA_038380435.1). Classification (NCBI taxonomy): domain Eukaryota; kingdom Metazoa; phylum Arthropoda; class Arachnida; order Araneae; family Heptathelidae; genus Ryuthela; species Ryuthela nishihirai. The sequence goes on from JAWZYU010000004.1 coordinate 7,587,831, forward strand.
AAAGCGTAGAAAAATATGTCTTCAAAGCACACAATGGTTTGTTGAAAAATTTCATCATGAAATTAGAAACCAAGATTAAGGTGAATCAGGTAGCCTTATATTTTATACATTTTAAGCTTTACCTTCAGAACATGAAAAGCATCCAAAGTGAAAAAAAAAATAGCTTATTGAAAGAGTTTCACTCTTAATCGAAAGGAAAACACCTCGAATGTCCCTATATATGTATGATCGTATAAGTTCCAACATCGAATGGTAGTCTTAAAAAGAAAGAAGTTTTAAGCGGAAATTCTGTAAGGCGATACCCATGATGAAATTAAACGAATTCTGTACAGTCGCTCAAAAAAATATCCGAACACTATGGTTGATTACAGAATTCAGAAAAAATATTTGGCAACGATTTTTTTTAGAAATTAGTGATCTGGCAACCTTCGTGTCACGTGATTAAAGAATTCAGGAAAAATATCTGGAGCGTGTACAGCAACTGTACACGCTCCAGTTACCGTTCATAGCAAACTGGAGCGTGTGCAGTTACTGCACCCCCTCCAATTTGCTGTGAACGGTAACTGCACACGCTCAATATTTCCGTGAGTGAGCCCACACGATCTAGTATCAAAATAATATGACCACCTAGTCGCTCAAAAAGTATCCGAACACTATGGTTGATTACAGAATTCAGAAAAAATATCTGGCAACGATTTTTTTAGAAATTAGCGTTCTGGCAACCTTCATGTACTGTACATGAAGGTTGCCAGATCACTAATTTCTAAAAAAAAAATCGTTGTCAGATATTTTTTCTGAATTCTTGTAATCAACCATAGTGTTCGGATATTTTTTTGAGCGACTGTAATGATTCAGGTTAACACATTCTTTGAAGAATGATATATTTTTCAATGAATCTCATAAAAACAATAAATTTTGTTTCCTGTTATCACTAATGTTTTTATTGTCGTATTTTTTTTCCTGCCTAGTTGAAGAAATAATTGATTAATATTTTCAAAATTTCAAATAAGCTCGGAAATCGGAAATCAATAACGTTATTAATATCACTAACACAAGAGGGCAGCAGCAGCTAAATCTCAGCCAAGTTTCACAAACAGCCAGAAAAGATTTCAGAATTCTATTCAGATGTAGAAAATATCGGTGATATTTAACCCAGGAATTTCTTTGATCATGGTAAGATATTCTTTTCCCCATTTAGCGTGTAAAAGGTAATTGATCTCTTAATGCTTTTATAGCAAAAAAAAATCAGAATAAAACATTTGGTGGAAGGAAAATTTGAGCAATGGAAAAAATTATTTTACATTCAAAACAGGTGGAGTAAGAAGTGTGCCACCTATTTTAGTGTCACAATTTTCACCAATTGTTCGCTTCGGGATCTTTGTAAGACAGGATGAATTGAATCGCCGCCATCTGTCGAATACGACGTTAGACCACGTTCCCATGTCGAGAGAAACTCATCTTCTGGATGTAAAAAAGTATCTTTGCTATGAGGGTGATGATCCCATAGAGATGTCCAATAGATTTCCCCTTTTCTAAATCCTGTTCCGACCATTGGTATCTTTGTGACCCCTCCATTTAGTAAATTGTGGAGGAAAAAAAATGCAGATCAGAAGTTGGGTTGGGTAGTTTTACATCTGAGCGGGCACTTTTTTTGCACACGATGGGCTAAATGGCCAGGTCACAAGGACCCCGAAGGTTGGGTAGAAGAAGAGACAGATGGTAGTCTCCACCATCTGTCTCACAACATCTGGATGGCCACATCAAGGCCATCCAGATGTTCTTTAACGTGCACAGGGTATGACTGTCCCCCACACGGGGTCACGGCTTAACGCCCCATCCGATGGGTGACAGCTTTACCAAGCCCATCGGTGTCCCCTATTGATCTCAATAGGGGACACCGATCGTGGGCAAGGCGGGAAGTTTTGTGGAGCAGATCAGCAGTAAAATACCAACAAACTTTAGCAGTTCTAACTATTACAACTGTTCAATTTAAATTTTTTTATTAATTTCAACTGTAGTAATAGACAGCTGTAATCAATTACAATTGTTAAAGTGCAATTTGCAACTGAATTAATTAATGTTTTGCATTCTTATCTTCATAAAAAGTTCCCTACAGCAGTGTTTCTTGATCTTTTTCCATCGCTGGCACACTTCTGAAATAGTCCATTTACGGCGACATACCTGTGGTTAAAAAAATAATATTTTTTGTTTCAATATAACTAAATATTCCATTTATTTAAACAAAAACGCATATTACACTCAACATTTAACAATAACAACAACAACAAAAATAAAAAGAGAAAAATCAGAACTGTATAAAGTAAAATTATGAAAAGTACTAAAGTATGGACTGTTATGTAAAGTTATTCTTTTTCTTCAATTTTTGGACATACACTTTGCCCCATTAACATAACACGGAAATTTTCTAACTATTTTCCTACTAATTTCCTATTTACTTTGGTAGGGAAGTGTACATACATGCAGACGTGAGCACACTTCGCAATACGAAAAAAGTTTTTATTTGGTAAGATATCACACAAGGTTATTCCTTTTTAATTATCATGGTTACCTTTTAGACCAACGGGCCCAATTTCTTTGCATAAGTGAGGCGCACTGAATTGCCAAACTTGTGAAGAAGTATTCACTACGAAATGGAAAAGTGAATAAACCTATAATTTAGTAGTAAAAAAATCACAGGACGTGTCCTGTAGACATGTAGCTCATGAAATAATAAGCTGAAAAAAATTGGTTTTGCCATGAGTGGGATTCGAACCCATGTCTCCTTGTTTTCAGAAGACGTGGGTTAGAATCTCACTCATGGCAAAATCAATTTTTTCAGCTTATTATTTCATGAATAAACCTAGTTGTTAATCTAATCAACAAATAAGTTGTTAACAAATCAAACAATTAATTTTCAACAACTAATCGGTAATAACAATTAGGTTAAAATCTAGTTGTTAAACCAAATCAATAAATTAATTAAATTTAACAAACTAAATTTTAAAAAATTCATTTTAATTCATTTTAATTAATTTTATAATAAAATTTATTTTAAATAATTTTATTAAATGAAATCATTAGCCTTAAATGCAAGAAATCTAAAATAATGCACCTCTTACAGAAAAGTTTTTAATTTATTACGAAACATTCAAACATTCATGAAGTATAATATTTCTGAAGCTTTAAATTATCAAAATAAAAATAAGAGATATTAAAATCAAATGAAGGAAAATTTAGATAACAATACATAATATCTAACGTAGGACAGTCCAACCCAAACTTAGTGAAGGGCCACTTAGGAAAAAAACAATATATTTTTAAAAATTCTAAGGAAAAATTATTTACTTAAAAGCAAAAACATACATTATTAACACGTAATAAATTTAAAGTAATTTTTAAAGAATAAAAAAATTTGATTAATAACAAAAATATTCATTTTTAGCGACTAATATCAATTGACAAAATCGTTTAGTTGTGAACCTAAAAATGTTTGGTCAAAAAATTAGAAGAAATGAACCAGATTCAGTATATTGATTATTTGCTTAATGAGCGGCGGGTTGACGGACCTGATCTATTTTATCACTGTATGAGCTATCAGTAAAAAACATACGCAGCTAGTCTAGCTTTATTTTTTTATGAGAGTGGTCGAGGACTGCACAAAGCGAACCCCTGGAACTCGCATCAACTCTTCAAATATTCATTCAACTTTTTCAATAACACGTATAAGAGAATAAATGAAAAAAACTCTGCTTCTGATCTTGAGCATTTTACTTTGATCGCATGAATCAAGTTTCCAACTAAAAAATAAACAGGAAAAGCCAAACGTCTCATAGCGTTCGAATACAGCTTACGACTTTTGTTCCAATTCGAGTGTCGGCAAAAAAATAAGCCGAATAGAAGGCATTTCCTAAATGTCCCATTTTTAGTGAGAAAAAAAGACACCGATGGTCTTGGCAATGGCTGTCCACCAGGAACTTAAAATTAGGGGAGGTCCAATTTTTAAGGCTTTTTTAATAAGATAATATGGGAGATGAAAATGATTGCTATTGATAACTGCAGGTGGAGTGGAATTCGGAAAAGTGTAAAGAAATCCTTTGGTGGGATATTAAACCACGTGCCGGTTACAAAACTTGGTGGAACTGAAAACTTACATATGTACCTAACAATGCTCAATAGATTTCTTGTATTAACTTTAATATCAAGTCTTTATGACTTGTTCGTTTAATGCATTTCGTAAAATAATAAACTTTTACTCAAGAGTGAAATAATCCAACATCAGATTCAAAGCATCAGTTAAGAATTTTGTTAACACGAATTAAACAAGCTGACTTCAAATTAAAAAAAAACACTCAAAATTTTGCTCCCTCTATATTGTCACTGCGTTGACTACCCCCATCATTATATCCAATAAAGCATTTCAAAATTTTGCTCCTTTTTTATTGTCAAGTATAGAAAACCCAATGTGGAATTTAAGACAATAGTTCAGAATTTTGCTTCCCATGTTACTACGAAACGAAAGCACTGTATTTTGTGTTCTAAACATTAGCTATTAAGTAAAGCAGTTTCTTTACAAGAGAGCTAGTCTAAAAAATTTCCCTGCTTCTGTTTCATCCAATAACTTTCTAAACAATACTTTAAGTTATCGTCGAACGAGACAACTTGTATCGACACCGATTTGTTTCAGAGAAAGGGAAAACTTCGGAATTTAAGGCCTTGGCTACAGATGGAATTAGAAAACATACCTCTGATGTGAACAAGCCGCAGTAACTACTGCTAATCCCAGTAGCGACTCAGTCAGTGCATTGCTCTCTGACACAGACAAGGGAGCTGACACCTCTTTCCCGGCGGCTTCATCTGAGGTGATGGGAGAACTGTTGTAATTAGAAGCCGTGACAGCCACGAGAGAGCTTTGACTGACACTGGCACGAAGTCGCGTAAGGGAGGTTTCAAGGAGATAAGACAATAAAGTGGTCTGCCTACGGGCTGGCTGTCCTGATTGATGAGGGCTCCCGACTTACCGGAGGACAACCTTCTGGAACGACTCTGATAGAGAGAATGCTGAGGTCCCGTCAGAAGATGGCGATAGAATAGAACGAAAGTAAGAGCCACCGTTCCACGCAGCTGCATGGCTGCACCGGGAAAGCTGTCAATACAGGGAGTGCCAAAGGAAGATAATCACTATTTTTTTGGCTCTTGTATGACACGGCGGTGTCGTGGAATGTGTGGATGGAGGAACGTGATATAAACACCTTTGGGATGGTGAGGGTTGGGATGAAGGTGGATGGAGGGATGGAAAGCATTCTGAGAAGGGAGGAAATATTTTTCCGAGAAAGGTTGGAATACGGTGGAATGTACTTAAATGGATTTATACATGTACACATTAAAACTCTGAATTTGAATATTAGAAAAGAATCCTCTTTTTTAAAAAACCTAAAAAAGAATTTTACGAGATTGCATAGAATCAAGCCAGTATGAAGTATCGAGTAGAGGTTCTTAAACTGACCGTAAGGACTTTAGTGTTCATTGAGGTCGAAGTTCAAAATGTTATCAATCGAATTTCACTGCAGAAACTAGGTGTAGGGGTGACTCAGTCAATAGCGCGCCAAAATCGCAGACTGCAGTTCCTGGGTTCGAAGTTTCCAGGCTCAGAAGGGGACACCGATGGGTTTGGAAAGACTACCTTCCATCGAATGGAACATAAAGAAGTGTCTCCGTGTGTGGAAGAGCCATACCCTGTGCATGTTAAAGAACACACTAGATGTCCTTAACCGGAGGATATCATCTGTCTCCTAACAACTGTCAAGTGGGTCCCCTCCCCCTCAACCTTCTCTGGGTCCTTGTGACCTGGCCATTTAGACTATTGTGTGCAGAAAAAGTGCCGCTCAGTGGTAAAACAACCCAACTGCAGAAACTTATATAAATAATTTCAAAACGTACGCTTTGGATCGAACATTAAGCAAGGGCGAAAAAATCCCCCACCCTTCTCTTGGTTAACGTGACGGTTGCTTTAGCTAGCTGAACTAAACCAGTGGTGATTCCCACCTACTTAGGTAAGATTATGAGATAAAGGTTTTATGCCGATGTCAAGAGGTTATCGTGCTTCTCTGCATAATAAAGGGACCTGGGTTCGAATCCCTGATGAGATGTAGATGTTCATTCTCACAGCTTTTCTCTGTGGTGCACCTTATTGAGAGGCTCTTGTCAGATCTTCACTGAAAGCATCTGTTTAAAGAGTTGGGTTGGGTTGTTTTACCTCTGAGCGGCACTTTTTTTTGCACACCATGGGCTAAATGACCAGGTCACATGGACCCCGAAGGCTCAGAGAAGGTTGGGGGAGGGGACCCACTGGAACAGCTGTTGGGAGACAGATGGTAGCCTCCCGTCAAGGCCATCCAGCGTGTTCTTTAACGTGCACAGGGTATGGCTCTCCCGCACACGGGGCCACGGCTTAACGTCCCATCCGACGGACGGCGACCTTTCCAAGCCCATCGGTGTCCCCTACTGACCGTGGGCAGGGAATTTTTGCGGAGATAAATCTCAACGCTGACCCAGCTGGGACTCGAACCTGGGAACTACAGATTACGAGCCTGGCGCGCTACCGACTGAGCCACCCCCGCCCCATGTTTAAAGAGTATTTTATTTTAATTTTAAATAAACAGATGTAAATCAGCACCGTCTTAGCTCAAGCGGTGAGCGAACACAAGCACATAACCATCAGTTTCTAAGTTCAAATCCAGGAGAGAGCGGAGGACTTTCCCATTCTTAATTAATGTTTGATTAAATGAATAAATAATAAAATAAATAATCCGTATCAATTACTAAAAATGCGCGGGAAAGCTCGAAGCAAAAATTTGCTATGGTGTGTTACAGCCATAAGTTTCTACGTTAGAGACAGACCAGCGGATTTTTCACTGATGTACTGGAATTCCTAATGAACCTATCTATAACTTTCTTTTCTTTATTTAAAGAATAGCGAAAGACCAGGGCTACTTAACAAGTATCAGCTTAGAGGTCCTCCTTTTTTATACCTACTAAAAATAAGGGTCCCTCATGTTTACCGATAAATAATAGGGACCCACTGAATTTACAGATCAAAGATAGAATCCTAGGAGGATTAAGATTTAAAAACCGTTGTTTTTAAACCGGTATATTTCACAATTTTATCCGTCTCGCTTGAAAATTGGAAAATATAAAATATTTTGTTTCAATCTGACTCTACTAAAGAAAATGGTGTTTTAATAAGAAAAAGAGGAAAATTTTAATAAAATTTATAACTAGCTACAATGTCATTGAAGACGAATGTTCAGCGGCTCATTTCTGAGATCTAATCCAATCCTTTACCATACTGCTTCGAGGATAACTTCAGTTTTGATGCCAATTTTGGGTTGTTTTCCCTCTGAGCGACACTTTTTTGCACACAACGGCTAAATGGCCAGATCACATGGACACCGAAGGCTCAGAGAAGGTTGGAGGATGGACACTGAACAATTGCTGGGGGACAGATGATAGCCTCCCATCAAACGCCATCCAGCGTATTTTTTCATGTGCATAGGGTATTGCTCTCCCGTACACGGAGTCACGGCTTAACGTCCCATCCGACGGACGGCGGCCTTTCCAAACCCATTGATGTCCCCTACTGACCGTGGACAGGGCTAGAAGTTTTTCGGAGCTAAATCTCAACGCTGAACAAGCTGGGATCGCACCTGAGAAGGAGTTCTTCGAAGATAAGTTTTGATGTTAAAATAGTCTCTTTGTGAATATTTAATTTTTCTTATTATTTGCATTTACACACAGAATCGGATCTAGAAAAAAATAAGGGGTCAGGGTGGGGAGAAGAGGGCAAGTGAAATCGATCGACTCCAAAAGTAGTAGGGGCAAGAGACTTTCATTGCAGTATAATATTTCCTCCTCCGTTGTGGGGCGGGGGTGGCTCAGTCGGTAGCGCGCCAGGCTCGTAATCTGTAGTTCCCAGGTTCGAGTAACAGCTGGGTCAGCGTTGAGATTTATCTCCGCAAAATTCCCCGCCCTGCCCACTGTCAGTAGGGGACACCGATGGGCTTGGAAAGGCCGCCGTCCGTCGGATGGGACGTTAAGCCGTGGCCCCGTGAGCGGGAGAGACATACCCTGTGCACGTTAAAGAACACGCTGGATGGCCTTGACGGGAGGCTACCATCTGTCTCCCAACAGCTGTTCCAGTGGGTCTCCTCCCCCAACCTTCTCTGAGCCTTCGGGGTCCATGTGACCTGGCCATTTAGTCCATGGTGTGCAAAAAAGTGCCGCTCAGAGGTAAAACAACCCAACCTCCTCCGTTGCAGAGGTCTTTAAAAAATTCTTAAAAAAATTCGCGAAATATGTACAAGTTTAATAATATTTTACCTCCATTACATTTACTAGCATTTTAAAGGAGGGGGGTATTCCTTCCCCTCCTTATATTCTGCACTGCTTACACATATATCAAGTAAAATATAAAACACAAAGTTAGCGTAAATAAATTGAAGAAATTTTTCGACTTTTTTTGTGCAACTATCAATGAAGTATTCACTCTTAGTTTAACGTCGATATCAAATACAGAAGAAAAATTGTCTTAAGCTCGAATGGCATATGAATCCACGAGAGCACCTGACATGTTATCGGGTTGGGTTGGGTTGTTGGGTTGTTTTACCTGTGAGCGGCACTTTTTTGCACACCATGGGCTAAATGGCCAGGTCACATGGACCCCGAAGGCTCAGAGAAGGTTGGGGAAGGGGACCCACTGGAACAGCTGTTGGGAGACAGATGGTAGCCTCCCGTCAAGGCCATCCAGTGTGTTCTTTAACGTGCACAGGGTATGGCTCTCCCGCACATGGGGCCACGGCTTAACGTCCCATCCGACGGACGGCGACCTTTCCAAGCCCATCGGTATCCCCTACTGACCGTGGGAAAGGCGGGGAATTTTGCGCATGTTATCGGGAGGTCAGGGGTTCGTATCTCACCCGACTCGAGACAATTTTTCCTGTACATTTGATACTGAAGTTAAACTAAGAGTGAATACTTCTCTGAAAGTTAAACTTTTTTTTCTCTTTTTATTGCAACCACTGGCCTACAGCCAACATGATACTTTCCTATTCGACCCAATGCCAAAAAAGTTTGCGCACCACTGTTTCAAAGTAATGATTTGCAGTTTTTTTGCTTTTCCATCCATTCGTAAGAATTCCCACAAGCAATGCATTCTATCCTAATCATGGTAGCCAACTGTGGCTTACTAACTTCACTCGACTCGATGGTCTCGGACGAGTATGGAGAATATGGTCTCATTCAGCTGAAGATGAAGTACCTACAAAGGAAATTTAGATTAATGTTTTATGTTTTGTTTATTAAAAGTGTGTAATATTTAAATAATAAAACAGTAATACAATTATGTCTTTCTTATTATTGCTTAAAATAAAATGCGATCGCTATATATTGGAAAAAATCGTAATCCTATACGATTGCTTAAAATGAAATGCGACCCCTATATAATTTGAGATCCTTACTCTAGTATTTAGAATTTGAATAGCACTGGCTTAAAAAAACGATCAGTGTTAATTGTTGTGTTGTAAAAACACTCCTTAATGAATAAGTGTTTTTACCGATTAATAGTCACAGATTTCTTACGACTGGACGTTTCTGTTATATCCAAGGATTAGATAATATACAATAAAAATAATAATAATAAAAACACAGAGACGTTTCCAAATCGTTTAAATGAAAAGTTACAGTTAAAACTCTTTCAAAATAAGCTTTTCACGAAAAATTGCTAATGGAAATTGAAGATCTTATTCAATCTGAAGCATTCGTTTAACGTATAAAGAGTTATTGACACTGGGATCTTCTTAAGTTCATCCTAAACACCTTTCTTCAAAATTTGCATAAACTGAATGATTCGTAAAAGTTTATTTAATAAATGATTTGCTATAACAGTTGTTTGATTTTATTTTAAATTCTGAGATAAATTCATACAGCTTGCAAAGTTATTGTTAAGTGTTTGAGCTTCTACAATTCTCCATGTAATAAACGAATATTTTTTTGAAATTCGAGATTTTGGGAGATTGGGATTGTTTTTGCTTCCAGTTACAAATTTCCGTTAAAAGTTTATCCAAGCTTAGAATCTGTCTTACCATTCACTGGCACGGAAGTCTCCCAATAATTATAATAATATAGTGTGGAATGCATAATGCCACTTCTCTCTGGCCGCATTTAATTTTTCTTTTGAATCTCTAAGTCCTTTTGAAAAACCCTACATACGATCCTGTGCTGATAACAATATTACAAACATAGCAATATGTACCTAAACAGTGATTGCGTCAGGTCAACTTTTTTTTATCGCCTAACGCCAAATAGTACTTAGCAATTTTATTTTTGGCACTTGTACTAGATAATTATGAATTTACAAAACATGGATGTGTGTGTGTTGTTTTTATGCTGAGGTCCTGCCATCCTCAAAGACCTTCTACTATGGCATATAAACTGACAGGCTCAAGCAGCTGCTTGAGGGGGTATTATTTTTTTACAAAACATCTAATGAAAAGAGCATTTTCAAACAAAGTATATGAATAAAAGAGGGAGTACTGGAAAAAGATTTTTTTTGCATTTATCATGTTATATTATTGTGTATCTTTGACATTAGGTGGTTTGACTTTGAAAGTAATGATGAGGTTAGAAGAAGGAGTCATCAACCTCCTTTGAGCAACATTTTCTGCAGAGAGAGAGACTGTGTTGGTTTGGCCATGCTGCCCGTATGCATAGCTGCAGATTGGCAAACAGGATTATGAACAGTATGCCTAAGACTTTCTGAAAAAGGGGGAGACCTAGGATGTGATGGGCAGACAATGTCAAACAGGACCTTGCTAGAATTGGCCTATAGTTGCCAAATGCAGCAGCTGTAGCTCAAAACAGACATGTCTGGAGACGAAAATTACACAGTCTGGTAGAACCTCCGTATCCCATGGCTGCATGAGGAGCTTTTAATCTATGTATATATTATTGTGCAACCCGTGTTTGAATGAGTGCTGACACCAAAGCGTACGCGTGACAGTGGTACGCGTACTGAGTGCTCTAGTACGCGTACCACTGTCAGCTTCGTATACCACTATTAGCATATTAGTACATGTACCACTGGCAGAAGCTTCGTGTGCCGCTTTGGCACACGTACCACTGGCAGAAACTTCGTGTGCCGCTATTGGTACACGTACCAGTTGCAGAAGCTTCGTATACCACTATTGGTACGTATATCATTGGCAGAAGCTTCATATACCACTACCGGTACATGTACTATTGGCAGAAGCCTTGTGTGCCACTATTGGTATACATACTACTTTCGTTCCACACCAAGATTCGTATACCACTATTGATATGTATATCACTAGCAGAATCTTCGTGTGCCACTATTGATACACGTATCACTGGCAGACCTTTGGTGTATACCAATAATACGCATGCTTTACTTTGGAAATCGTTGTTCTGGACCAAAATTAGCTAATAATGTTCCCTTTATTTTATATAATTTTTTTTCAAAGCAGCTAAATCTCAGTAGATTTTAACTCTGAGAAATAATATTACGAGCCTGGCGAAATGTATCTAAACCAAAATTAGTAACAACGGTTCGTTTATTTTACATCTTTTCTGTTTTAAAGCTGCTAAATTTCCAGCAGATCTGCCGAAAAAATAAAAAAAATAAATATCCCCTCAAGCAGCTGCTTGCCACAGAGGTCTGACAGGAGCTTCTCAGTTTATATGCCATAGTAGAAGGTCTGAGAGGATGGCAAGCCCTCAGCAGAAAACCGACACAAACAGCCATACCTTACCTGGGGCTCGAACCCAGCTCCCTTAGATCAGTAGCCAAGCGCGCTAACCACTCCGCCGTGGGACGGCAACTAAGTGTGAAAATACAGTTCAATTCTTTCTGAATATTACAATCAATGTAACTCGTTCCATTCTTTTGGTTCACTAACACAGTCTTGATATATTGAGTAAAGAGAATGATTAGTAAAAGCAAAAGAAATCGAACTAAAATCCCCTAATATTTCATAAGTTAAATATTTAAAAGCTCCAATCGATGTGGATGTTTCTCTTCCTTTGTGATAATATATCCATGTCAAAATAAGGAAGATGGTGATCGAAAAGAGAGAAGGTAAATAGGGCTAAGATACACATTACGCGGTCCTCATTCTTCTTATGCCATGTTGGACATTTATTATGTAAAAGCATCCTCTTCATTCCACCCAAAAAGCGCCCTTATCCAGCGACAGAGAAGGCCTTTGACTTCCGCCAGGCCAAGGCTGATAGATCACCGTCGATAACATTCTAATAAATATTAAAATAATATCCGCCACATTTCAGCGACGAAGTACACAGCTTTGCCATTTATCCAAATTGCCACCTAAATAACCCAACAGCCTGTATATTAGTGGCGACAACTGCGCCTCGTCCATTACGGGTATTGCCAGCAAGTCAAGCCGAGCCGGTGTGGTGCTTTTGGCTTTGCCGTCGGCCAGCCAATCCCACACGGCATCTGCTCGCAGGACGTAATAGATGGACGTTGTCTCGCGATTGGCTCCCCTCTCTGTGGTGGGGTGGCTGTGACCGATGATTGCCCTCCTTGTTCCTGTCAGTTCACCGGCTATTTTTAGTAGGCAACATCAAACCAGAGAGAGAAAGAAAGAGGGAGAGAAAGAGAAAAGGAGGGAAAGACAGATCGAAATGAAAAAAAAAAGAATAAAAAAATATCGTCGCACCGACCTTAAAACCGTATGTCAGTTGAAAGATCTGTGTTGCTTTTAACCTAATGGAAACGTCAGGGGATTGGTATTTGTAAATGACTCTAGATTGCTAGGACTGTAGGTTCTGGCAACGTATTGATGGCGAGGGGTCAGAAGCAGATTGGCCACCTTGTTAAGTCTGTGACAGTCCCTTGGAGGGAAATAAATGTTCGAGAATGCCCCTTAACGCACTTAGTGATTCCTTTTCTTGGTTTCGTTGTCTGCAGAACGTTAGGAAGGGAGACTTTGAGAGGAATGGACTTGCTCTGAGCTTTCCAATATACAGAGCCTTATGCTGATGAGATTCATAGCTTCCAGGTTTCGGTCTCTTAGGTGGAGGTTGAGTTCATTTCTCTAGAATACAATTTCTTTCGTATCAGAATAATTTACTAATGATGCGCTTCTAACAACTACTTTAATTTTAATTATGTAAATTATACTGTTATGGGACCTTTTTTATGTACTGACTGTCAGACTGTTATCATAAATAAAAAATACCACCTCAAGCAGCTGCTTGCCACAAAGGTCTGACAGGAACCTGTTAGTTTATATGCCATAGTAGTTGGTCTGTAAGATGACGGGAACACAACAAAAAACAACACTAACATTCATGCCTTACCCGGAGGTCGAACCCAGGTCCCTTTGATCAGTAGCCAAGCATGCTAACCACTCGGCCACGGGACGGCCTCTTATCCTCATACGTCATTTAAATAAAAATTCAATTTAAAGGCGATAGATTTTCAGAAATTCGAGTACCAATAACATAGCTGCATTATATCAATTGATCGGATAGTTAATTTTTTTTTGCATAAACAGTATTCTAGATAGTTTTACGAAACAAATAATAGAACTAATAACGCAAGAAAATATGAAAAATAATTTTTAATAACTAATAACACGATATTTTGAATAATGCTTCAGAACAGGAGTCGGCAACATATGGCTACCAGGCCACTTGCGACCCACGTCTCCTTTTCGAGTGGCCCGCGGAACCTTTGGGCTTTAAAACCAAAATTGTCTCGCCAGCAATATTGGTAATGAATCATTTTTTAAGTAACAATGTAAATTACTTTTATTTTCCAACAAATTTGATTTACGAACGAACGACATGGTGAATCATTCGTTCGTTCACGTTTCCTCTTCCCAAACGATTTTCTGCAGGAATGCTCGCTAACGCCTATAATCGTGAACAAATATTTGCTCGAATGAATTTCATCCAAAACAAATTTTGATCACAAATACAGACGAACATTTGCATTCAACACTAAGGGCTTGTAGTATAGGCCTGGTATTTTACATTGGCAAAAATAATAAAAAATATCAAGCTTGTTTAATATGTTTAAATAAAATTTTCTCTTTATATTTGCTTATGAAGGAGATTTTGGTAATTTTTCATTTATCAAATATTGCTTTATTTCAGATATTTAAAACAGGGACGGATTTACACTTCACGCTCCCCTAGGCGCATGAAGCCATAGTGTGATAATAGTACTTATATTCTATTATCACACTATGGCTAATAGTATAATTAGTACTTATGTATTTTTTTTTATTTTCTATCATTGTTTCTTTTACTTTTGCAACTATGAAGGAGGTATATTGCAATGGAAACGTATGGGGTAATTTTAAATGATAAATAACACAACTTTGTTACCAAATGCTGTAAAAATTGATGTAGCAAATTGATACTATAGAAAGAATAAAATCTATATAGAGTAAAATTTAAAAATCGTATTATTTGTTTTCAAATTTACACATTTTTCTTACTCGCTCCATTTGCTCTGAAAATGCTCTACATTATCAAACTATTCGGTCATTTCAGTGTTGTGTTAATAAGAAGCCATATTCAGATCACCCTAACTTTAAAATAAACTTTGTGTAACAAAATGTCAGAGGAAATAAATTGAATATTCTAAAAACAAAGTTCTTCGAATGCCGTTCTTATGCAATATTTTTGTAATACTTGCAACTCTGGAAGTTGAAACATTAAACAGCAGTGTTGCCAGTCGTAAGCATTTACCTCAAAAGCTATAACAAAAAGTTTGTTAAAACAAATGTATATTTTTAAAAGTTTTTTTGGTTTCTACCAGTTGTGAAACAGTATTTAAGACGAGCATAAGAGCAATATCTACTATCAAATACCTTTTATTTTTTATATCTATCAATATTATTATATCTATCAATAGCTTTTATTTTTCGCTTTATTCTAGAAAAGATTTACCTCAAAAAGAATTCCTTCAAAAGAGTTTTCCTTCTAAAAAGAATTCCTTTTAAAAAGAATTCCTTCTAAAAGACTTCCTTCTAAAAGAATCCTTTCAAATTTCCTTCTAAAAAGAATTCCTTTTAAAAGAATCCTTTCAAATTTCCTTCTAAAAAGAATTCCTTCTAAAAGAATCCTTTCAAATTTCCTTCTAAAAAGAATTCCTTCTAAAAGAATCCTTTTAGAAAGAATTTACTTCAAAAGCTATAACAGATCGTTTGTTAAAATAAATGTATATTTTTAAAAGTTTTTTTGGTTTCTATCAGTTGTAAAACAGTATTTAAGACAAGCATAAGAGCAATATCTACTATTAAATATTTCAATTTCAATAACTCTTTAAATATTAGGCCAATATTGTTAAGAAGTTGAGATTTGGGTAAATTTGAGATTTATAATTTATCTCCTGTTGCAATTTTCTGTATAAAGCTTATTTTTTTAAAATTATGGAGCTTTAAAAGTAGTTTTCAATTCACGTAACATAGAAGGGACCTAATATTTTCATAATATAATCTGTATTCTGAAACTCCATATAGATAGAGAGATAGATTTATTCTCAGAATGTTTTTACCTTACAATTAGAATTACAACAAAATATATACAATCTTGCATATCCTATATACACAATTTTAAAACATTACATCTTTTTTTTTAATATATATATATATTCTTGTTTTTATAATTTGTTTAGTAAAAATCATATTTTCATTCATACAAATGCTGTATATATATATAAATATTTAATATTATATTCCATTAATGTTTTATAATTTTACGTACATTTTTCGGTAGAATCTGAGAAAATAATGATGAATCTTCCACGAGAGTAAAATCTCGCTTAGGGAAGAAAATTAATAGTTATGTTTTAATGAAAAGGCAACATGCTCCCGTTTCACAATTTCTCATATTTTCCTAGCTTCAGCATAAAAATCATAAAGTAAATATTCACCAATTAAAAAGTTAAAAAAAACTAACGTTAAGAATAAATGAGAAAGAAAATTTTACTTTGTAGGAAATAAAAATAAAAATAAAAATAAAATATTATATTGATTTTTGCACGTCAATAAATGGTCAAGATCCATTATTGAGCACTTTAATAGCAACTTTGAATTTATATTACATTTTATTCTCTTCTTTTTTTTTTCTTTCTAAAACATAGTCTCAATATTTTCTATATTTAAAATACATTTTCTTAAATCCTTAAAGAAAAGGGGTGGCTCAGTCGGTAGCGCGCCAGGCACGTAATCTGTATTCCCAGGTTCGAGTCCCAGCTGGGTCAGCGTTGAGCTTTATCTCTGCAAAATTCCTCGCCCTGCCCACGGTCAGTAGGGGACACCAATGGGCTTGGAAAGGCCACCGTCTGTCGGATGGGACGTTAAGCCGTGGCCCCGTGTGCGGGAGAGCCATATCCTGTGCACGTTAAAGAACACGCTGGATGGCCTTGACGGGAGGCTACCATCTCATCTGTCTCCCAATAGTTGTTCCAGTGGGTCTCCTCCCCCAACCTTCTCTGAGCCTTCGGGGTCCATGTGACCTGGCCATTTAGCCCATGGTGTGCAAAAAAGTGCCGCTCAGAGGTAAAACAACTCAACCTTAAAGAAAATGTTATCACTCCTTATTCCTTTAATGTACTCTGGTAAACAGTGAAAAACTTTGGCGCCAAATAAACGTAATGTTTTTTAACAATAGTTTTGTATGTTTTTAAATCAAGCATGAAAAGATTTTTTGGCAGTCGGGTATTCCTTTCAAATGTCTGTAAGGTTTGAACATTAAAATTCTTCCTTAGGTATTTCAGTACCTCAAATACATATAATTACCTTATTTGTAATATACCTAATTCATTATATACATTTGCAACGCTTTCAAATTTTCTCAGTTTCATCATGCATCTAATTATGTGGTTCTGTACATACTGTAATGGTTTGATTGTAGTCAAATAAACTGCACCCCAAAATAATAAACCATAGAGCAAATAAGATTTAATCCAAGAAAAATATATGATTTTTAATAAAGAATAATTTATAAATTTCCGGATATAATAAATCATAGGTATAATACAAATAATTGTATTTTCCAGGACATCTTTCTGTCAAAAAAAGTACCCAAATATTTATAGCATTCAACCCTCCAATTTTGCCACAATTGCAGTTTTCTCCAGCACAAAATTCAGAGTGGAAAATCACCTTATCACGCAAAAAGTCAATCTGATTTTCTCTTGGTCTAATATAAATATATTTCGTTTTCTTGGTGTTTAAAAAGATTTATTGACATTTAGCCACATTCTTTTTTTTTTCCAGTCACTTTTAATTCTCTAAAAATTGATTTTCGTTCCCAGAATATATTAGTGCAGCATCATCTGCAAATGAAATTATTCTACCATTCAAATCTAATGTACAGAAGTCATTTATACATAGCAAAAAAAAGTCCCAAAAAAGAACCCTGAGGGACACCAACCTGTACATTTCTTTCTTCACTAATATATTTTTCGCTTTTTGCTTCCTATTTTTTAAATAACTCTTAATCAATAAAAACAAATTTCCCTTAACACAAGTTTTTAATTTTTCTAATAATATCTCATAATAAACCTTAACTGGCATAGTGGTTAGGCAACTAGCGACTGTTCCAGCAAGGCAAACTTTTTGTGTTGTATTAGCTCTAACTAAGGCAGTGGTCAGCAGTGACTTCGGTCTTAGTAGGGCATGTCCTTGTATGAGAAGGCCTGTATTAAGCTAGGAGTAGCTTCCAGGATTCTTCTCTGTCCTATATGTCGCAAATTAAAAAAATTCACGGAATCAAAACTTTTTTTCAAATCCAAAAAAAACAGCTGTTTTTACATTAGGATTTAAATTCCTGTAAGATTTGTGTAGCCATTTCTAAAATCGCACTTTAAATATCCAAACCTTTTCGAAATTAAATTGATTTTGGGCAAATAAATTATGAATATTTCAAAAGTTAACAATTTTTTTAAACTATTTTTTTTCAAGAATCTTGGAAAAAACTGATAGAAGCGAAATTGGTCTGCAATTTTCAATCGACTTAGTGTCATCATTTTTAAACACCAGAATAATTAAAGCAGTTTTTAAAATTTCAGGGAAAACACCTTCTATAAAAGAAAAGTTTACAAGTTTGCAAAATATAGATCCAATTTCAGGAAAAATATTTTTAATAGTGGTAACTGTAATTCGTAAACTTTATATCCCTTAAAAATTTCACTTTCGATTGGCAGGTGAGAGAGTTCTTTAAATCGCTTTTGAACCATGGACATTTGCAAGTAATTTTTTATTTCTTCTAATAATTGGAAAGGATATAATTTGTTGCATCTTACCCTCCTCAAGCAGCTGCTTGCCACAGAGGTCTGACAGGAGCCTGTCAGTTTATATGCCATAGTAGAAGGTCTGTGAGGAAGGCAGGACCTCAGCAGAAAAACAACACATATATCCATGCCTTACCTGGGGCTCGAACCCAGGTCCCTTAGATTAGTAGCCAAGTGTGCTAACCACTCTTGAATAAACAAAATGTAATACTTGAATGCTGACGCCCTTATTACTTTGGCACCCCCTAGGAAGTGCTTAATGTGCCTTATGGACAGGGTCGGATCGAGGGGGAGGGTCAAGGGGGCCATCTCCTCGCCTTTCAAAATGCTAGTAAGGGTAAAAAAGAAAAATACCCCCTCAAGCAGCTGTTTTGAAAACAGAGGTCTGGCAGGAGCCTGTCAGTTTATATGCCATAGTAGAAGGTCTGAGAGGATGGCAGGACCTCAGCAGAAAAACGACACATACATCCATGCCTTATCCGGGGCTCGAACCCAGGTCCCTTAGATCAGTAGCCAAGCGTGCTAACCACTCGGCTATGGGACGGCCAAGTAAGGGTAATGGTGGCAAAAATTATTAAACTTATTTATATTTCGTTCGTTTTTCAAGAAATTTTTTAAAGACCTGTAAAACGGAGGGTAAAATGTTATACTGCAATGAAAATCCAGTCTATTAGCTCTCCCTTTACATTTTTCCGGCTCGATTTAGTTTTTTGATCTCCTCCCTTTTTTTTTGATCTCCTCCCTTTTTTTTTGATCCGGATGTGCTTACGGGAAACCCGTCTTTGGATATAAATAATCATAAAGATATACATATATACTTATAAATATTTTTGTATTAAAGGATGAACCGTCCCTTGGCCGAGAGCTTAGCCTGATTCGCTACTGATCAAAGGAATCGGGTTCGAGTCTCAGGTAAGACATGGATGATTGTGTTGTTTCTCTGTTGAGGTCTCGCCTTCCTCACAGATATTCTATTACGGAGTATAAATTGACAGGCTCCTGTCAGACTTCTGTGGTAAGCAGCTGCTTGAGGAAATATTATTTATTTTAATAATAAATCGACTTATAAAAAAAAACTTTTATTTTTCTACATATATTATCCCCTCGCAATCACTCTAGTGCGGCCGAGTTAACAAAAAATTGTTGACCCCCTGCTTTAGTGTTGTCGTGTGTGTAGAGCTTGTATCGGAATATTCAGCGCAACCGCTTTCAAACGAATAATTCGATTCGGATCTTTCGGGTCCATTTGGCATTTACTATTTTTTTCATTATTTACAGCTATATAATATGAGTTTTTTAATTAGCTTTTTCTTTTCTTTTTTCACCAATATGACTGGGAGTCATTGGGTTGTTTTACCTCTGAGTGGCACTTTTTTGCATACCATGGGCTAAATGGCCAGGTGACAAGGACCCGAAGACTCAGAGAAAGTTGGGGGAGGGAACCTACTGGAATAGCTTTTGGGAGACAGATGGTAGCCTCCCGTCAAGACCATTCAGTGTGTTCCTTAACATGCACAGGGTATGGCTCTCCTTCACACGGTGCAACGGTTTAACGTCCCATCCGACGGACGGTGGCCTTTCCAAGCCCATCGGTGTCCTCTAATGACCGTAGGCAGGACGGCGAGGATAATTGAATAATTAAGATATTTTCATGATGAATATAATATTGATTAATTTTAATAACGAAAAGAATATTAAAAAACAGAGATGGTACATTGTTATTGGTAGTCAAATAATTTTGAATTGATTAAATGGCTGAACAACAATTAATTAATATGACTTTCGGGACATTTAAATTTCGAAGACAATATAATACACTGGTTTCTATAAATTAAGGAAAATCCCTATGTTAAGTCAATGGGAAGTTAACGTCAAAGCTTTATAACATCTAAAATAAGTTTTTTTGTTTGAAAAATGTGATTGCAAATAAAGATCTCAATCAAATAAATCAATATCTCGATTTTCAACAATATTCGTTCAGTATTTAATGAGTTATGGAAGTTTTAATTTTTAGCGATAACAATGCCAGCCACAAAAATTGACTTCAGAAGTTAATTAAAACTTAGTAATAAGTATTGGATCAAAGTGTTTAATAAAATAAGTTTGTATTTCAGAATTATGTGTAAAGAATTCTTTCACTATTCTCAGTTTTGTATAAGTTTCTTAAGACTGACATTGCTGTTATTAAATATTGAAAATTCCATAACTCATTAAATACTGAACGAATATTGTTCAAAATCGAGATATTGATTTATTTGATTGAGATCTTCATCTGCAATCATATTTTTCAAAACGAAAAACTTATTTTAGAAATTATAGATTTTTGACGTTAACTTCCCATTGACTTAAGATAGGGATTTTCCTTAGTTCCTGAAAACCAGTGTAATAATGCCTTTATTCAACTAGAATAAATCGAAAAAAAAAAATACCCTAGCAAACATAAGATACAAATATCATCACTAGAATTGTTACCAATGTGTCCACTAGACTCGTCCAGTTTTGACATACTTAGTATAAGTTAAAACTTCACTTTAATAGCTTCATTTATGGTAAAGAGTTCTCCAGGAGAGATGGAAGTAAAATTTCCGACTTTTAAAATAATCGTATTAAGACTTAATAACTAAATCGCGTACAATCCTGGTCACTGTAACCTGAGCCCGCAGCCTTTAGCGGAATGGATAGGCGTAATTTCATTTATAAGAAATTACAATCAAAAATAGCCGAATTTGGTGACTCTTAGTAGAAGTAATAGAACTGATTAGATAGTGTTTTTCATAGGGCAGTTTTCAAGCTGGTGTGCAATAGATGATTTTCAAGGGGTAAATTCAAACTAAGTGCACATTTATTTATTTATTTACAGATAAGAAATTTAACCCATAAAGTTATCACAACATACAATATCAATAGTTTACAAGAGCGTTTCGTGTTCAGATAATTTAACGACAGCGGTACCGCACTTCCAACCGGGCTGAAAATTTTTTTTTTGGGGGGGGGGGATTAAAAAAAATAACGACCATAGCCGCTGTAAGGTGACCTAAGTAAATACAACCTATATTTTTAACAGATAATTCGCGATTGCTTTTTAAAATGGCATTAAATTTAGCTATATTAATCATTAATACACTACACGACATTGAAATTGTCCACCCAGGAAGAGTGAGGGGATAGAAGTGAAATGTAGCACACACATAGCAATACATATTGGCATACCATGATTTAATTTGCAGCCACTTACAGCGGTTAGAAGATGAGACAATGCAGCACAATGTGACTGCCTCAGAAGGTGGTTGCACCGCCGTGAACGGCAATACGAGCAGCAATACGCCGTGGCATGGAGTCATACAGTCGACGGATATGGTCCTGAGGAATTGCACACCAAGCAGCGAAGCAGCGTTGACTTACTCCCATAATTCATCGAGATTCTGCGCCGGCTGGTGAGAGGATGCACACGTCTTCCAATGTGGTCCAACAGATTTTCTATTGGGGATAAATCTGGAGATTGTGATGACCATAGCAATACTTGAACATGTTGCAAACATTGTCTGGAGACCCTAGCTGTGGACATGGGCATTGTCATGCTGGAAAATGGGCTGCTGCATGCCTCCCAGGAACGGTAACAAAACTGGCAGCAGAACCGTGCTAATGTATCGTGCAGCTGTCAGTGTTCCTGTGAATGGACAAGAGGTGACCTGCTGTCATATCCAATAGCACACCATACCATTATGCTTGACTGACCGGTGGTGTGCCGGTCATGAACAAAAACTGAATATATCCTCTCGCCAGGTTGTCGCCATACACGGACTCGTCGATCGTCAGCACCCAGACAGAAACGGGATTCATCACTAAACACAACAATGTTCCATTCGTGACCCCAATTCTCACGTCTTCGGTACCAAGCCAGACGAGCGATGCGATGGTTTGCATGTTTGTACGACATATCCTTCTGGGTGGGACACTTTCAATGTCCAGCAGTGTATCTAAAATCAGATTTAGAGAAAGGGACGGCAGAGTCAAACTTCGCTCCTGACGGCAAAATAGCTAACGCCGGCGCTGAAATAGTATTAGCCTTGACTTCTAGTAGGGCTGATAATCTCTAAAGGCATATGGAGAGCGTAAGTCTTCAAAAGCGTGGGGTTTGAGTACCAAAAAAAGCTCTCGGCAGCCATATATTCTAGTACTCTGTCTTCTCCAATCTGTTGAGTTGTTTTAACTCTAAGTCGTCCTTTTTTCTGCATACAGTGAGCTGAATGGCCACACACGCAGGACTCCAAGGGCATATATTTTAGAGGGTAAGAAGTCTTGAGTTATTTTTGATAGAATCCCTTCAATCAAATAAGGCTTCACGATTTCTTACCGACCAAAATTTGACCAATTACTCCACGATTTCTTCATCATCATCATAATCCTCAAACAGCCATGGAATACGGAGGTACAACCAGATTGTGCAATTTAGTTTTCAAAACATATCTGTCCTGAGCTACATCTGTTGCATCTGCACACCAGTTTTAACAAGGTCCTGTTTGGCATTGTGTGCCCACCGCATCCTAGGTCTCCTCCTCTTTCTGGGGTCTTTAGGCATAATCTTATTTCTTACCGGACAAAATCTTACCGATTACTCCGCGATTCCTTACCGACCAATGTCTTACTGATTATTTCAGAATGCTAATTTGGCGTCATAGTATCCATTCTTTATCTTGCACAGGGCATGTTTTTTCTGCACATGAGGCCACTGCTTAACTTCCCATCCGACGAAAGATGACCTTTCCAAATCCATTGGTATCCTTTTTCTTCCTGAGGACAGAGTCCGAGTTGATGAGGGACGGGGGTGGCTCAGTCGGTAGCGCGCCAGGCTCGTAATCTATAGTTCCCAGGTTCGAGTCCCAGCTGGGTCAGCGTTGAGATTTATCTCCGCAAGATTCCCTGCCCTGCCCACCGTCCGTCGGATGGGACGTTAAGCCGTGGCCCCGTGTGTGGGAGAGTCATACCCTGTGCACGTTAAAGAACACGCTGGATGGCCTTGACGGGAGGCTACCATCTGTCTCTCAACAGCTGTTCCAGTGGGTCCCCTTCCCCAACCTTCTCTGAGCCTACGGGGTCCATGTGACCTGGCCATTTAGCCCATGGTGTGCAAAAAAGTGCCGCTCAGAGGTAAAACAACCCAACCCCACCCAGGTTGATGAATATCAAAACAGGACAAGTGTGGAATCGAACTTCGAAACATAAGGTTACGAGACAGGGGCGCTACCGACTGAGAATTTTCTCCAACCCCCAACCCCCCTAACAGAATGATGTTGGAACAATAATACATGTGACGATTCTTACCATTGTAATCTTTAAAAATAGCACAGAAAATAATAGGTTATGAAAGAGGGTGATTTTTTATGCTGAGGAAACTTCATAGCGTACTAAACATGCTATTAAATATAAATAATACAAGCATTTAAAGCAGTGATGCATTTAGAAAACGAAACAATATTTGAGAAAAACTTATGAACAGGGGAAATATGCAAATGGAATACCATAAAATTAAGGCTTTCAACCGTTAACAGCAACAAACTAAGCAACGTATCGCATTACGGTTAAGGAAACGTGCAATTTAGAAACGGAAAATTCTGGAAACCAAACTTAAATCATTGCAAAATGTAGTAAAGCGGGAATGATTCAGCTCACTTGCATAATCAACGTCACCAGCCTCTCCAAAGGTTAACAAGCGATAATTTATATTCGTCGTTAGACAAAGTATCGTTGCCTCTCTGATCGCCATTTGCAAAACGGTTACCAGAAAGCTCGTTGGGCCTGTTTGGTCTCTCGACGTGACGTGGAGAAAGCTCTACTAATTACCACGATAACGCGGTTTGGCTTTTTTTTGTCCAGGAAGAGTTGAAGGAACTATAAATTAGAGGCTGATAAACTATTTGTCGCTCAGAGTGAGAGGTGCCGTCACGTGTGCAGTGCGCATGCTCGTATCGTTGATGATAATAAGCAACGGGCGAAGAAAAACGTGCCCAGCCTTTCGTGCCCAGAATACGTCCAGCTTAGTTTTGAGAGAAGTGTTCATGGTTGGCGCAAGTACTTTGTTACCATTTGTTTCTACTTGGATTATGAGATTGAATAACAAGGCAGTTGCTTTTAAAATCGACGCAGCAATTATATACTCTTTTTTTTTCTCTTTTAAACTCCTTTTTTCCTCAAACCTAATTCAGTATCCAATTTTTTTGTCTGTGTGTGTGCGTCGTTCTCTAGAGGCCACTTTATGATTCACTTTATGAGCCTTTTTTCATATTTACGGTTCTGCCTGATTGGCTTCCTCCAGTCACTGAGACTGGATCATGTATTTCGGTCGTCATTGGAAACCAGTCAAACTAACTCATCGTGATTGGCAGAGTTAATACGGCTAGAAATTTTTTCTGAAGAGCCTTTATTTTCACAATTCATAAAGAATGAATGCCATTCAAAGTACTTTTCAAGGAAAAGGGATTTGGAGCTTGGGAAAGGGATTTGGAAGTCGAACCTTCGAAAAGGAATTTGGAAGTCAAAGCGAAAGGGGGATTTGGAAGTCGAACCTTCTAAAGGGGATTTGGAAGTCAAAGGTTCCAAACGGGGACTTGAAGGTCAAATCTTGGAAAAAGTATTATTAAGTCGAACCCTGGAAAGGCAATTTGAAAGTCGGACCTTGTGATTTGGAAATCGAACCTAGGGATTTTGGAAGCATATTTATGGTCCTACATCAAAAAATAAAACACTGCTTTTC
Source organism: Ryuthela nishihirai (assembly GCA_038380435.1). Lineage (NCBI taxonomy): Eukaryota > Metazoa > Arthropoda > Arachnida > Araneae > Heptathelidae > Ryuthela > Ryuthela nishihirai. The sequence goes on from JAWZYU010000004.1 coordinate 7,612,928, forward strand.
GTTCCTCTCTTTTATATTATACGCTATGGGACTGTGGTTGGCTCAATCAATAGTGGGCCTTGCTCGTAATAAAATACTGCTTTTCGTTACTCTCTTTTATATTGTACTCTATGGGACTGTGGTTGGCTCAGTTAGTAGTGGGCCTTGCTCGTAATCTAATGTACCAGATTCAAATTCCAACCATGCTTAAATCCAGATTCTCTCGCTAGCTGCTCTTTCAACGGCGATAAAACGGGCACCGATGGTCTTGGAAAGGCCACAGTCGTCAGATGGAACGTGAAGCCATAGCCTCGTATGGAAAAGAAACATTTAGTGCAGGTTACACATTTAATGGTCTCGATGGCAGATTTCCATCTGTCTCCTAACAATCGTTCAGTGGATCCCCTTTCTCAACTTTCTCGTGGGACCCTTGTGACCTGGCCTTGTTGACCTGGCCATTGTGACCTGGGATTTGTTTTCCGTACATTTCATTGTACGGAAAACAGTATCTCTCAGAGATAAAACAAACTCCCCAAAAATTGTACAACAACGTATTTTACATCAACAGAGAATAATACTGTATATAGCTTAAGGTTAAAAGCGGAAGTTTCGTTCAATCTCGAAGAAACCTTTATATATGTGGGAAAGTTCATGTTCAACTAAGATAGAGATCGTTCATGTTCGACGATGTAGTATTTTTACCTATCTTCCGACCGCTTTTCATTCCTCATTAGTCTGTTTGTGTCTTTGTGAAAACGGTTTCTCCATATCTTTTGAATCCGATGGGAGACTTAATGATTTATATTTCAAATTGAAAGCTTGTGACGCTGGGAGTGTCATTAGTATAAAATATTTACCCCCATGCTTTCTTCTCCCCCTAAAAAGGGGAAATATGAAAACGATTTCGCCAGATCTTTGGAACGCGAAGGCCCAAAGTAACTGACTATGCGTCAAATGAAAGCTTGTGACATGGGGAAGTGTCACAGGTTAAAAAAAAAATCACTCCATATTTCTCTCCTATCTTCCATTGCATTATAGATTAATAAGATTTGAATAAATGATTTCATCAGTGGCGTGGTTGACGTCCCGTGGCCGAGTGGTTAGCGCGCTTGGCTACTAATCTAAGGGACCTGGGTTTGAGCTCCAGGAAAGGTATGGATGTATGTGTCATTTTTCTGCTGAGGTCCTGCCATCCTCTCAGATCTTCTGCTATGGCATATAAAATGACATGCTCCAGTCAGACCTCTGTAGCAAGCAGCTGCTTGAGGGAGTATTTTTTTAGAGTTTACTTCTATTTGTTTTTATTTTTAGGGCACATATATGAAGATATGCATTTTTTAATTTTATAATATTTTTTATTTTTAGGGCACATATAGGAAGATATGAATTTTTTAAATTAATAATTTTTATATTTTTAGGCCACATATAGGAAGATATGAATTTTTTTAATTTTATAATTTTTATATTTTTAAGGTGCTCAAAAGTTTTTAAAATATGTCGAAAATACGGAAAAACAGATATTGTGAAACTATCAGAAAACTTATCGAAATTTGTCGAGGGGAAATTAGAAATGGGGAACTGAAGGGGGGGGGGGCGGTGGAGAACAATTCCAGTTTCGAAATCATTTTCTGTTATAGGTAAGAAATTCAAGTTTTAACGCAACAAATTTGCCATTAAAAAATAACGATCTGTTGGAGGCCTCCCTTCCCCAAAAAGAAAAAGGTGGTTTTAAACTCGTTCTTAGGGTCTATCATTGGTATAGATTTAAGCTTTTTTTTTACAAAAATGGGACCATTTTGGAAAGAGGGAAACCACAGAAATTTAGAACTATGCGGTGAAATATTTGGGTAGGTATAGCAGAGTCAAAGAGGGAAAAAGGCGATTCAAGGTACTAAACCTATTTTTATTTTAGGTGGAGATTTGAATTTATTAATGCAATATGGGAAACTCGTTAACGAAATTTGGAACCATTGGTAGGGTATATGAGGAATTACCGAGGTACTGAGATCCGTTAAAAAGTAGTTAAATCTTTAAAAGTTTAAGTGTTATTGAAAAGCGAATTTTTAAATTAATAATAAAAATTTATTTATTATATAATTATCAATAATTTAGTAATAATAAAATGATAATAAATATAATGATATATAAAATTATAATAGATAAAATTCTATATAAAATGATATAAATATAAATACACTGCTGGCGATTAAAAGTGCAACACCAGAATGCAAAACCATATTTAGCTTATGTTACAAGGATCAGATGATTATAAATATAATTCGGTTAGACTTGTGTAATACAAAGATACAATACAATTTTATCTTCAAAGTTTTCAATATATATGAACAAAAAGTATTGCACCGAATATTTTTCGAGAAGGTTATGAATCAAAATAAAAAATAAATAAATACCCCCTTAAGCAGCTGCTTGCCACAGAGGTCTGACAGGAGTCTGTCAGTTTATATGCCACAGTAGGAGATCTGAGAGGATGGCAGGACCTCACAGCAGAAAAACGACACACACACATCCATGCCTAATCCGGGGCTCGAACCCAGGTCCCTTAGATCAGTAGCCAAGGAAATAAATTGCACAGAATTTTGCCGTCTGTTATTTGTTTCAGAGAAATTCCTTTTTCCTGAAGTGATTTTGGAAATAGATAATGAAGACAAAAGCAATAAACTTTGTAGAAGTAATAACCCTACTAGAATTATGATTTGTTTATGGGTGTGATCATGCATCTAAAATGTATTCTGCAACAATTTAATTGCAATATAGAATTTGTCAAAAAAACTGCACATGTAAACAGCGAAAACTCTTTGACTAATAGAACACTACGAGTAGGAAGCCTTTTAACCTTACACTAAACTGAAAATTAATTTTAGTTTAGAAACAAACATTTAATAATATCAAACGTCAATAAATAAAAAAATCCCCTCAAGCAGCTGCTTGGCCATGGGGATCTGACAGGAGTCTGCCAGTTTAATACGCCACAATAGGCCTGTGAGAATGGCGGGACCTCAGCAGAAAGATCACACAAGCATCCATGTCTTACACGGGGCGCAAACCCAGGCCCTTTGATTAGGCGCCAAGTACGGTAACTATTTGGCCATGGAACGGCTCCAAATAAAGCCATTTGAACGTTTAAATTAATATCTAAAATTACCTGTATCTGTCTTTACTGTAATCCCCTGCATGGAACAAATATTATTATTATAAATGCTAATAGCATAAAGTAATAACAATAATTTATCTAAGAAACTGTTTTTTCGTTTTGTGTGGTCTTTGTTTCATTTGGCAAAGTATTAAACAATTTACTTGAAAAATTAAAATAATCTTTAGTACTAATATTTTTATGTTCAATTGCAAGTAGTCATGTGAAGAAAAGACGTCTTTAGCTACTTTGATTAAGTTACTATTCCAATTTTGTCGAACATTTTTAATAGTTAAAATGTAGATTTTTTCGAATCTTAAAATTCCCTCCCATCTTGTTCGAGTCCCAGCTGGGTCAGCGTTGAGATTTATCTCCGCAAAATTTCCCACCCTGCCTACGGTCAGTAGGGGGACACCGATGGGCTTGGAAAGGCCGCCGTCCGCCGTGGCCCCGTGTGCGGGAGAGCCATACCCTGTACACGTTAAAGAACACGCGGGATGGCCTTGATGGGAGGCTACCATCTGTCTCCCAACAGCTGTTCCAGTGGGTCCCCTCCCCCAACCTTCTCTGAGCTTTCGGGGTCCATGTGACCTGGCCATTTACCCCATTGTGTGCAAAAAAGTGCCGCTCAGAGGTAAAACAACCCAACCCAACCCTCCCCATCTTAGAATATTCTTATCCTATATATTTGCACGTTTTTTAATTTTAGCATGCATCTAACTGTACGATTTTTGAGCATATAATAATTGCTTTATGATACACACTGTCTTTAGATAAATCTGAGAATTTCCTTAATGTCAATGGAATCTAAATTCGAAACTCTATAACTTCTAAACTATGCATTTGATGGAAAACCGTTAATAGAGATAAATTAAAGATCGTAATCAAATCTATTTAAATCTCGATTTTCAACAATATTCGTTCAGTATTTAAAAAGTTATAGAAGCTAGAATATTACGCAACAAGTAGTAACAACAGTAATTACTTGTACAATTCAATTGTGTAACTACTTGTACAAACAACAGTAACAACAGTAACAGTAGCAAGACTTTACCTCATAAATTGATTTAAGATTTAAATAATAAATATTGTTTCACACTATAATAAAATAAATTTTTATTTTAGAAGTTTACGTAAGAATGCGAATTTTTTTTATGAAACAAGTTAGTTTATTATTAAATATTCCAGCTTCTATAACTCCAAAAATACTGAACGAATATTTCTGAAAATCCATTTTTAAATAGATTTGATTATGATCTGTATTTTCACTTCAGCTACGTTTTCTATTAAATGCATATTTTAGAAGTTATAGAGCCTCGAAGTTAAAATCCCATTCACATGATATTGAAATTCTCTAATATTTTGGTGGAGCAGTGCAAGCATTATAAATTACTGACAAAATAGATGGATGTACAAAAATTTAATAAAAATATTATTCTGATGCTCTAAAGTGAATTTGGTGTATTTGATTTATTTATGTATCTTTTTCAATTTAATATTGTATTAATTAGGAACAGAAGATAATTAGTTTCCTGTGCTTTCTGTGGTTTGACTCGAACATCCTCTAATAGTGCAAAAGAGTTTATTCTTCTAATCCTCCATTTTTATCCTCAAGTTGAAATCCTTATGTGTTATTGACACTTAAATGCCACCTGTTGCTTCATACTACTTTGGGGAGTTGCTTAAGATATCTTTTTATCATCTGTAGTACCTTTATATTACTGCTTGAGGATGATGATGATGATATCCCGCAACAAAATTTTTGTTGTATAGTTACATCACTCCCTGCTGCTTTCTGCGTTGGTAACTCCTCCGTTCACAAAATTTCAATGTAATGTTTCACATCATAAGAAAAGTTAAGAAACCGAACATTTTCCTGTTGTCAGATCGTCGACAATCGGAATGAGATTCGGGATTCTAAAATACGTTCTGTTATAGGAAGAGATAGAAATTTGAAAGCAACTCGTGGTGAAACAGGGTTGGGTTGGGTTGTTTTACCTCTGAGCGGCCCTTTTTTGCACACCATGGGCTAAATGGCCAGGTCACATGGACCCCGAAGGCTCAGAGAATGTTGGGGGAGGGGACCCACTGGAATAGCTGTTGGGAGACAGATGGTAGCCTCCCGTCAAGGCCATCCAGCGTGTTCTTTAACGTGCACAGGGTATGTCTCTCCCGCACACGGGCCCACGGCTTAACGTCCCATCCGATGGACGGCGGCCTTTCCAAGCCCATCGGTGTCCCCTACTGACCGTAGGCAGGGCGGGGAATTTTGCGGAGATAAATCTCAACGCTGACCCAGCTGGGACTCGAACCTGGGAACTACAGATTACGAGCCTGGCCCGCTACCGACTGAGCCACCCCCGCCCCTGGTGAAACAGGGAGCATAAGAGAGTTGTGACTATCATTTAAGTATCTGAGGAATCATAGGGGGCCGAAATGTGTTAAAACAGGGATAAAATGCTTCCAAACGTTTGCGTAGAAACTAAGCTATTGCCAGCAATGAGAACAAATGCAGACGCCAGCGTTTTGTGGATGAAACACATTTAGGGATCCTGGACTCAAGAATTATTTATAACTATATCAAGAATAGTAAAGGTCCTAACATCAATCTCTGAGGTATTCCATATTCAATTGGTAACACTTTCGATTTTTAAACATATAAACATTTTAACCACGAAACCTGCTTTCTTCTTTACTACCGATCTGTTATTTTTTTCCAACGACAAATCACGCGAAACAGAATCAAAGGCATTTCTTGTATCTAAAAACTGAACAACCGTTTTCTGTCCAAACTAATTTCTTGATTTATGTATATTCTTTAATTTCATTCAGATTTCTAGAAGCTAATTTCAGAATAGAATCCTCCGTTCCTTTACCTGAAGTTCCCCCCCCCTCCCCAGTCAATGGCAATGGGTGGCTCAGTTCCCAGGTTCGAGTCTCATTTGGGCCAGCATTGAGATTTATCTCCTTATATTTTTCCTCCCTCACGCTATTGGTCAGTAGGGGACACTGATGGGATGGACTTGGAAAGGCCACCGTCCATCGAAGGGACATTATGCCGTAGCTCCGTGTGCAGGAGAACCATATCATGTTCACGTTAAAGAACGCTGGATGGCCTTGACGTGAAACTACGAATATCTCCTAACAGCTATCCAGTGGATCTCCAAACTTCTTTGAGCCTTTGGGGTCTTTATGACCTGACCATTTAGCCCACTGTGCAAAACGAGTGCCGCTCAGAGGTAAATCAACCCAACCCCATCCTCAGTCAATGAGTACAACTCAAACAAACGTTTAAGATTGATTCGAGTGGGACTTTTTTTTTAATATTTTTATAATCATTATAGAAAATCTTGATCTAAGATGATTGAAATGCTCGATTTATTCCTGTTCTTCGAAAGAGAGACTGCTAGTTGAGTTTTTGGCAGCAAAATATACAAACGAAGTTTAACAATCCTGTAAGCTAATGGTTGGCGATTTTTACTCCTGGCGGTCTGATTGGCGTAGAGAGACGAGGCCAACGGCTTGAAGTCAGTGTGTAATTGAGAAATTGTTGTTGAGGATAAAAAAAAAAGCTTTTACTTCCGTTTGAAGATAAATAAATTTTTTTAAGCATGAATTATTGCATCAGCAACTGATAATAGCGTAGAACGGTGGTATTTCATTGGTTGAGTCGTGAAAATTTAAGAAAAAGAAAATGAAACTACGAAACGATTAATTTTTTAAAAATATTTTATTTTGATTTTGTTTTTTTGTCAAATGTTGAGTTTAATATGCGGTTTTGTTTTAAAAAATTTAATTTTTAGTTATGTAATAAAAATACTTTTTTTTACCACAGATGCGTCGCGGTAAATGAATTCTTTCAGAAGTGCGTCTCCTAGAGAGAAAAGTTCTGAAAGAATGGCACAGAACACCGTAAGTCTATTGGTAATTTATTACTAGTAATATTTAGATTTCACTGCTCTGTTGAAGTGACTCGCTGTAATTTATTACTAGTAATATTATTTATTATTAGTAATATTTAGATTTCACTGCTCTGTTGAATTTAGAATAAAATGTCGATGTAACGAAGGCCGGAGTAACGAAATATTCGGTATAACGAAATAATAAGTCCTCTGCCAATTTACTCTTTTACGAATTTAACGAATACGATAAAATACGAATACGAAACGAATAAATTTTACGAATTTGAACGAATTTTCTAATAAGATTTTTAAACAATACTACTTTTTTTTTATCCTTATTAGGTTTGATTATTAGCATCTGAATACTATTTCATAGTAGGCTTCTTTTGTTATTATTTTGTAATATGTAACTATTATTCTGTTATATTTTTATCGTGTTCCACTGTAATAAAATTTTATTGAAATGAATACATTTTGTTGCTAGAACGACTTCGTTATATTGATAGTTCATTGTATTCGTATGCAAAATAAGGCTGAAGGAGATTGCTGTGATGAAAATATAAATTCATAATACTCAATTTATGGAACTCTCGATCAAACTCGTATGTAGATGGATGTGGCCCTATAGTCATAAATTGTTCGTTCCCACTGTAAGCCATAGTCTTTTCAAGAAACGTGCTGTGGAAGTCAAATTAGATTTCAAAGCAATACATCAAAGCCAAATTGTCATCAAAGTAAATGATCACAGACAAAATCCTTAAAGTTTTGATCAGAAGTACATTCAGGAGGGGGAGGGGCTTTTGGGAAATTTTTCCTTATTAAATAATTATTTCATCAATTTGCATTAACAAAACCTTTTTGCGGAAGAAAAAACAATTAACGGGATGTTAAAAACTTTGGAAAGTTGGTAAAATAATTCTGGAATGAGGATGTTAATATCCACATAAAAATCAAATATACTATCATTCAACTAAGAAAGGAGGTGTTATAAAGATATTATGAGATTCCCATTATATCAAAAGTATTGGGAAAATATGTTTATCCTATTGTCCATAATTTTTTAATGCACATAATAGACGTAATGAAGAAATCAATTTGGCTTTAGAAAAAAAAATGCATTCCAAGTAATATCTGAAATTGTAGATAAAATTTGCAAATCACTAAATATTGGAGAAAAGGTCGAACGATAAAAATGGATTTACAGAAAGATTGGGATAAAAAACACCATACTCGTTTGTTTAAAAATCCGGAAATTAGTCTATTAGAGGTGTGATGCTAAAATGGTATCTGAATTTCTTGTCAAACAGTTGCATAATTGCTGAAGTAAAAATATCTTGCAGTGAAAGAGATTCCTTTATAGGAAATTTTCGTCTTTATCGGATCTATAATAATGATCTGCTAAGCATAAGTTTAAAACAGTTAAATTTTGTTATGTGCTAGTAACATTGTTATGAAATGAAAGCATTAAATTATTAATATGATTATTATTATTATTAATGAAAGCATTAAATTAAATTATAATGATATATTAAGATTGCTAAATTATAATAAAACCTTTTAAATAAAAAAAAGGATGATTATGCACTCACCAGGACTTAAGCAGCATAGAAGCCTTTTTTTTACATCAGTGTTTTAAAAATGAGGAAATATTACAAATAAAGTATCTTGATATTTTAATTAATGGGTTTTTTGTTGGACATGCGTATATCGCATATTTCTTAGAACTCGAGAATATTTGCAATAAAAATTTTAAATATATATACTAAATACAGAAAACATGCAATAGTTTTTTTTCTTTTGGGATATAAATTTTGCGTTTCTTAAAGCAATGATGAGAGGAAGCACTATACCGAATTCGGAGATACTACAGTACTGTGCGAATTAATTAGGACAAGAGAAGCCTGGAGAACCTCTTCGATCTGGTCACATCCAGCAATCCCCTAAACACCCACCCAAGGTCATGTTTTGGGGATGTTTCACAGCTTCCGGGGCACAGACGCTTCACCCCATTGAAGGAATGATGGACAGCAAAAAGTACATAGGCGTGCTGGAGGCGAAAATGGTCCCAACACTGCAGAAGCTGTTTCCTAACGGCAATGGGGTATTTCAATAGGATCTGGCTCCAAAATTCTAAGCTTGCTAAGAGCTTCTTTACTCAACAACATTTGAAGGTATTGAAGTGGCCAGGAAATTCACCCGATCTAAACCCCATTGAAAATTTGTCTGTCATTATTAAAGCGCGCATATCTAAGATGGATTGCACGACGAAAACCAAAATGATGGAAAGTGTCATGAAAGTGTGGTACCACGACCCTGAAGTGAAGGAGATGTGTGGAAAGCTAGTGGCATCAATGGTTGAGAGGGTGAAAGAAGTAATTAAAGCTAAGGGGGGTCACATTCACTATTAACTACACTATTAAACAAATAAATATTTTAGTTGTGTCTTTGTTACTGCATTTTCTTATTGTCCCAACTAATTTGCAAAGTACTCTAGCTCTTACCTTTTACGAGAATTCTCCCTCCGATTTCAGTGGGTGAGGGGGAGGGAGCTTTTTCAAGATGGGTGAGAAAGGTTTGGGTAAAACACTTACCTTTAACTTACTACTAGCAGAAACTACATGCTGAATTCGAGGTTAGTTCTTATGTTTAGGATAAATTCTTCCTCTTTTTTTTTAGTCTCTAATTCTGTCTTTTTCTCTTTTTGATGGAGGGGGGAAGTGGGCATTTTAAGAAAGGTTACATCTGCTGCATCTCGCCACTGCACACCAATTCTAACAAGGTCCTGTTTGACATTGTCTGTCCACTGCATCCTAGGTCTCCCCCTCTTTCTGAAGCCTTGGCACACTGTTGATAACCCTATTCGCTAATCTATAGTTATGCATACGGGCAACGTGGCCAAACCAACGGAGTCTCTCTCTGCACAACGTGCTGATCAAAGGAGGTTGCCGACTCCTTTGCCTAACCTCATCATTACTTACAAAGCTGAACCACCAAATGCCCAAGATATTGTTTAAGCATCTAGAATCAAAAGCATCAAGTTTCCCGTTATCTAGTTTACAAACTGTCCACGTTTCCGTACCATAACGAACTCTAGAAGAAAAAAAAACAAACTATTATACAGTGTAATTTTAGACTTTAGGTGTATACGCTTATTTCTCCTCACTCTCCATAGATTATTAAAAGTCCCAGCAGCAATCCCTATTCGTTCACCAGCATCTGTTATATAGCTCCCAATATAATTAAACTGAGATACCTGCTCAAGAGTGGAACTATCCAGATTTACTGAAGACAGTTTAGAACAGTCTCGTCAACTGTTCTAAAGAAAGAATTCATCTCATCAACATCATTTACCAAAAGGGACAAATCATAGTTTACGATAAAAAAAAAGAAGGAATTATTCAAATTAAAAATAAAAGACCATAAATGTTACTGCAAAGTGTTAAAAGTTTGAAATAATTAGTTTGAATTAATTTTGAATAATCAGGAGTTTCCTAACCCAGGAAATTGTATTTCCTAACCCAGGATCGCGAGGGCCTTCTGATGGGCTACGAAAGGCTCTTGGTCCGGCCTGTTAGCCCATAGATATCACTATTATTTAGGTAGGGAGGTGAAAATATGATTGAATGGTGCCACCCGATACTCCACTATACATGAAGTATACATCTGATGGGTGGCACCACGAGTCACATTCGCCTGCTAAATTAAACCTAAAAGAAAACTGACAATAAAGCTGGAGCAGCGGAGAAGTAATCTATCGAAGTGATCTACATTATACTGAAAATATTTTATTTTGTCTGTTCATACATAACTGGAATTTTGAGGAACTATTTTTGTAAAATGAATAGATATTTGAATTTTGAGTCGCAACCAAAACATTTTTGGTAAACATTGTCAGGAGACTCGGGGAGGGAGTTGGCTTCGTCGATAGCGAGCCAGGCTTGTAATCTGCATTTCCCAGATTCGAATCCCACCTATGCCAGCCTTCAGATTTGTCTCTGCTAACTCCCTACCCTGCTGCCCTCAATAAAAAAGGTACACCGATGGACCTAGAAAATCAACCGTAACTCAGATGGGGTTTTAAGTCGTGGTCCCCTTAGCAGGAGAATCATACTCTATGTACATTCAAGAACACGCTGGATGGCATTTTGTCAAGGCCATCCAGCGTGAGGTTTCTATTCGTCTTCTAACAGCTGTCCAGTAGGTCTCCTTCCCCCAATCTTCTCTGAGCACTTGGGGTCCTTGTGACTTAGCCATAAAGACAATTGTGTGTAAAAGAATTAAAGCTCAGAAGTAAAATAGCCAAAGAAAAACACTGGGAGCCTCATGCCTAGAGGTAAAAAAGGAAAAAAAAAAACAAGTTGCTTCATCTGGGTCCGTTTTTGAAAAGCGAAAAGGCGTATAGCAGAGAATGTGCATTTTTGAACCGCACAGCAATAATTGTCGTGTATTCGTACATAAACTTTTCCATATTTATTCATTTGCATCAGTTTGTTTATTAATTTGTATTCTCTGATTTTCGAGAATGATATTGCTGTCAATCCATCTGAAGATATCAGAAGTTCATCTACTATGCTGTTAATATAGATCTAAATAGATAATTAAACATTATTTGCATGTTTATTCATCAAAACACGACCTAGTTTTCAAAACTTGAAGAAAAGTAAACTCCATTCATTGAAAGGTCTCGCATCTTTTAAATTCGCCATTGCTCCGATATATGAGTTTGAAATCTTTAAAACTTTTGATCTAATGAAGCAAAAATAGCAAATTAGGAACTCCTCATAAGTCTGAATATTTCTTCAACATACAGCATCATAATCTATTCAAATTTAAATATTTTTAAACGTGATCTATCTTGAAACAATGAGCATTGAATTCGCAGAAAATTCCCACTACAAAAACTCGAGTAGTTTCTAAGTTATAATCGTAATTTGTGATGAGGGTTGGTTATTCTCTTTGAAATGGATCTTGTTTTATGTTAGACTACCAAAGAGAGACAGGTGCTCCATTATTTCTGCCCGGTACTTGTACGTAACCGTATTATCTCTAAGCACCCCATTAGCCCGTGTCAGCAGTGATGCGGCTCATAAAGGCGCATTAAGAGTGAGACAGAGAGATCGCTCTGGGGCTCACAGGCAGCAGAATGGAATGATTAGTCAGAAGAAGAGACACATCAGACGCTGCTATATAGACACGATCATTGAGGCATGGCCAGGCACATGATTGGCACCTTGGGAGCGACTCCGTGACGAAGTAACCGTCATTTATCGTCCACAGGTCACTAAGCGGCAAGATTTAGTTGTCCTTCGTAGGCAATTCTGCCTGTGTTTGTATCTGCTTCTCTTCTTTTTTGGTTGTTGACTCTTTTTCAGCAATTGCTGATTACCAGAGACTAATATTTCGAAATACCTCTTTTCTTCTGGCGTTTTTTTTTTGTACAATCAGTATTACATCATCTTAAGTAATGGCATTTTTTTCGCAGTCTCTTTGTTTAGAGTTACAACAGCCTTAATCTTATTAAATCTCTGATATCTCTGCAAGGGAAGCGCCATTCCCTTCAAGCTTTTGGATTTAGAGAGGCATTCACTTGTGGGTGAAGTATATTGCCCGCCTTATGGCAGGGCTTTTCAAAATATGGGTAGCACATTAACTTTGAACTTTGAACCTTCGTATTGTATAAAAGGATAAAAATTATGTTCTGAAACGCATTCATGAAATGAAAGCCACAGAACCAGTTTTTAAATACACCAAACTCTTGTGAGGCTCTTTTTTAAAAAGAAAATAAATAAATACAGGGCTGGATATGGGGGTGGGGAGTGCAAGGGGTCAATGCAATCTTGCGAATGCTAATAAGGTAATGGAGGCCAAAAATTAATAAAATTGTACAAATTTCAAGCAATTTTTAAGATATTAAAAAAAACTCTAAAACGAAGGGAAAAATGTTACACTGCAACGGAAATTCAGTCTCTTGCTCTCCTCCCTTCCCACCTTTTATCGGCTCGGTTGCGTCGCTTGCCCTTCCCATTTATTTTTTTTTATACTGTAGATCCGGGCCCGATTATATATCAGTAACTGGAAAGAACTAACTAATAGAAAAGAAGCTATCGCTCACTTTGAATAACATAATAATTAAAGAATGCTAGGAAGGGTACAAGAAGCAAATAATTATTACACTCAAGAATGCTTCATGATTATTTTTTTTTTCAAGAAACTTTTTAAAGACCACTAAAACGGAGGAAAAAAAAAGCTATACTGCAATGGAAACAAAGTCTCTTGTCCCCTTCCCCCACCTTTACTCTTTTCCGGCTCTTCTCTCCTCTCAGCCCCCCCCCCCCCCCCCCCTATTTCTTTCTAGATCTTGGGGTCGGGTCCCAACTTTGCCACTGTTCAGATTTATCTCCGCTAATCTCCACCCTGCCATCGGTGAGAAAGACCAGAATTTTTTTGTTTGATAAATTTGCCGTCCGTCGAATGAAACATTAAGACTTGGTTTAAGCCTTGGTTCCCGTATGTAGCCGTCCTGTAGCCGAGTGGTTAGCGCTCTTAGCTGCTGATCTAAGGGACCTGGGTTCGAGCCCGGGTAAGGCATAGATGTTCGTGTTGTTTTCTTCTGAGGTCCCGCCATCCTCTCAGATCTTCTACTGTGGCATGTAAACTGACAGGCTCCTTTTAGACCTCTGTGGCCAGCAACTGCTTGAGGGGGTATTTATTTATTTTTTTCCGTATGTACGAGAGCCGTGTACTGTGTATGTTAAAGAACACATTGGATGGACTTGTCTGAAGGTTTCCATCAGTCTCCTAATAACTGTCCAGTGGACCCCTCCACGTACTAATAGCCATTTAGGTCACTGAGTGCAAAAAGGTTTCAGTCAGAGGAAAAAAAAAGCCCAACCCAATTTCTTGAATTGTTTTAGTGGTTATTATATAAAAATTTAAATCGTTTGGATTTTTAGGTGATTTCTTGAGTCGATTTTGCTTCAGTTGCTTAGAGGTGTCGTTTTAGTTAATGTGAAAAAGCCAATTTACGAGGGATGTTCAAAAAGTTCTTGACATGAATCTTCAGAATAAAAGCCTTGCACTTACTTCGACAACACTTTCACTGCCCTTCAAAGTACTCCTCTCCAGCATCTATGGAAAATTGCAGACGTCTATTCCAATTCTGGGACGCTTGGTAATACTCCTGTTGGGGAACACTCTGCAACTCTGAATGACAGTGCCGGTCATAAGGAGGGGACCAGGAGGGCCATGGGCCCTTACAAGAAACCACAGTGTTTTTTCATCCATTTTTTTTTTATTCTTGAAGGATTTAGGGGTGTAAGGTTTGGGGTGTAAGATAAGGGTTTTCTTAAGGAAGAAAAAACGCTAACACCTATCCCAGAGGTCGAATGACAAGCAGTTAAAAAAGCTATCCACTGCTACATAATCTATTAACGAAATTAAGTGTCATTTCTGGTCTACAAAATCTTCCATACACCCTAAATGGCCCCCTCCAGGCTTGAGACCGCTCTTGCTGAATGAACGCATTTTGCAAGGTCTTGCACTCTTGAAAAAGGCTTCGCAGCAAGTTCCTTTTTAATTTTTGGAAACAATCAAAAATCACATGATGCAACATCGGTCGAATATGCACGCTGGGATAGCTGTCTGAATTTTTCCTGCTCTAGATAGGCCGTAACTTGCCGAGTTTTGTGAGTACTGGAATTGTCATGAAGAAGGAGAATCGTTCACACGCCTGTTGTTGGACGAAGCTTTTATCTCCTTAACCATTTTGAGCAAAACAATGTTGGTTTAGCATTGGCCATTTATAGTCAGCTTTTCAGATAAAGTGTCCACGGCTTAGCTGAAAACTTTACACCTTACACCTAGGGAATTGAAAAAAAAAATTGTGAATATCCTCTTCCCTGAGCGAAAGTCTTGTCGAGTATTTGGGGACGCCGTTCATCTTCAGCAACCCAAACATAATGGATGATCTTTCAGGGAGATATATAGTAATAAATCCACGCCTCATCACCTGTGACAATGTTTGCTAATTCTTTGGGACCAGGTACAAACATTGCCGACATCTCATTGTACGAGTCGACTCTAGCTCTTTCTTGCTGTTCTGTCAGTTTGTGGTGTACCTATTGGGCACAGATCTTTCGGAATTTTATGTGTTAATGAATAATTGTTTCCACACTGCCAATCGATACACTGACATCTAAACTTATTATCTGAACAGTGATGTGTGGGTTTTCCTTAATGAGTTCACGAACAGTAGCGATAGTCCCTCGTTCACGGCCTCCTTAGATCTTCCTGCACGAGGGAGGTCATCGAAGCTCTGCCGTCCTTCTCTGAATTTGCGTATCCATCCCATAACAGTACCATACGAACAGCCATGATCCCCATACACTTGTGATAAATCGGCATTGATTTTTTTTTTTCGTATTGTCCCCAATCTGCATCCTTGTGAAAATGTAAAATCTCTCCCTGTCTACAAAGCACAGATTTCGCAGACCCAACTTTATGCTCCGCCAGCAAAGAGAGAAATGATGATAATACCTTTGTTTTTAACTCGTAACGCCAAGTTTAGACAAGCTTTGAAAGAAGTCGTAGCTATTGAACTTCGGAGAAACGAGTGCAAATCTACAGACACGTGTCAAGAACTTTTTGAACGCCCTCCGTATAACAATGATAAATGTAGTTTGCGTATCAAAGTATTAGAACATTATTATCTTTGCAGCTAATTTCTGTTTACAAATATAACAGTTTATAATTGGTTAAGTAAATTTTTCATATTTCTCAACAGATTCAGTAAGCAAGATTCTGTAGGTTTTGCATTGAACAGAAAACTTTTAAAAATAACATCGACCAAGGTTCTGTTTCAGATTCAGTTTCTGTTGATTCGAATGTAATAGGTATGCACTTATTAATTCAGTAAATTGTTATATGGAGTGAATATGACTAATTCAGATATTCAATTAAATCTTTACTTCATCTATTACACAGGCCAAACTATATCTTGACTCTTTTACCAATAACATTGCACGAGAGAGCTTTGAAACAAGATTCAGCAACAGAATCTATTTAAGGCCCAAATAACCAATACACGCAACGCGAATTTAGCCAAACGTTTAATTATTCGATGCATTCCTTTATAGTCAACACACTTCTGATTCCCAGACTCGAGTTATCATTAATTTGTAGACTCATCTGCAGATTCGGCAAAGCATTGAAATCTTTTCATTAATCTGCATTCCCTGGTCCACTATTAAGAGCAGGAATTGATGTCGAATTCAATCTTACGAACAAGCCAGGGATTAATTGTGGAAAGCATTTGCTGAAAACCGGAGGTTTATGAAATGAAGTGCTGCGTTAAATTGTGACGATTAAAGAACTATGTTATCAGAAGCAATCTCAAAGATGAAATTAAATCAGCATTCTAAAAGTTAATGAAGATATCGTTCATTCTATCAGAGCTAGTGGTTAAATTTCTCTCTCAATACATATTATCTTTCATACAATCTCATTCTTTTCGTAACGATACAAGTTAAAGGAATATCAACCTGAAATGGCCTTCGTTCAATATTAGATTAAGATCTTATTAGGATTGGAGCTTAAACGGTGTAATGGACCTATTGTAGTGCAATTTTATTAATAATAAGCGCAAAGATCAAGCAAATTATTTTAGATTTGATATCTTGTGACAAAATTGGTATTTTACGATTTCTTTTCAATTTAACAGATCTATGACGTCAGTGGCACGCGAAGTTCAAATATTCATGGTGGCCAGATTGCATGCAGACGTTTTTCACGTCTGTATACATTCTGTCTGATATGTATATATACCTCTATAAACACAGTTTCAAAGAAAGCAGTCTCAATCTAATTAAGATACCATCATCACACCAAAAATCAACTATTATCGTACCATATCCCCAATCTTAAGATCTAGATAGGAGGAAATTAGTTTACTTTCCAATTAAATAGCTATGATTTGGAAAATACTGAATCATTTGTGATCTTCAATTGGAGCTAAAATAGATATACGAAATCTTTTTACTCTAGATATCACTTGCATCGTAAAAATTAAATCCAATTTTCGTGGATGGAAAAATATACTCTAGACCAGGGGTGGGCAATTGTTTTCGTATCTACACTGCGCATGCGTATTACGTGGCCGTCCTAGTGGAAAATACGAGACGAATCTTCGGTCGCGCACGGGAAGGAAATCTCGGTTCAAGGCGGATTTTTCTGACTGTCTTGGTGGGCCACAAAAAACTCTTAGCGGACCGAATGTGGCCCGCGGGCCGCTTATTTGCCCACCCTGCTCTAGACCACTCTCCAGATTTTCAAAGTAGGCAGCTGTCCACCACCTTCGGTGCTATTGTATGGCATATTATATTGACAGACTCCTGCCTGACCTCTGTGGCAGGCACCTGCTTGATGCTGTTTTTATTTACACTGAACTAGAAAAGCGCTTTTTTTTTGCAAAGCCATCTGACTGTCTATCAGTGCAGGACTCAATCACCTCAATTGTTTAAGCACTAAGTTGAAATTCCAAAGATGCCGGATTTAAATTTTTTGACGTATAAGTTAATATTTGGTCTCCTGAAATCCCCTTGCCTTGAAATTTGGATATCAGTTACTTAATTGGGTGGCAGTGATCGTGGTTGCCTCATAACCCCAAGATGGTATTCCATGTAATCATTACTTTCAACTGTTGGATTTTTCAGTTTTTTTTACTCGATTTTCTAAGCGTGGGCATTGATTGTTATCACTAGAGATAACATCCAAGAAGCAAAAGCATTGCTTGTCAAACCAGTCTTCTAGAGGAGCAAGCAAATTCTACAAGTATTCTGATCTGCTGTCAAGATGCACGAAACTTTTCCATAATACAAGGCAGACATCTCAATCGTGTCGCTTACCCACCCAAAGTTTTAAAACATCTGGATTTCTCATTCGAACAACATGGAATGAATATATGATTATAAAGAAAAATATTTGCTAAGTTTAATTTTGTGGAATTCATATTGGAATGT
The DNA here is from genome assembly GCA_038380435.1 of Ryuthela nishihirai. Taxonomy (NCBI): domain Eukaryota; kingdom Metazoa; phylum Arthropoda; class Arachnida; order Araneae; family Heptathelidae; genus Ryuthela; species Ryuthela nishihirai. The sequence goes on from JAWZYU010000004.1 coordinate 7,630,975, forward strand.
ATAAAAGTATCTATCGGCAAACATGATGATTGAAAACTCATCATGTAATTAATCGGTGTATATGAATATAAAATTATATGTCATAAGGGCATACAGTCAGATATATACATGGTTACCCAGGGCCAGCTAGATATTTTTCGGGCGTAGGTGATCCAATTTATGGAGATTCAAAATTATCTCCGTTAAGCATTAAAAATTCAAGTCGTTAGACATAATAGAACATCTAGAGTAGAACAATATCTGTAGTTATTTATAACTGGAACGTTATCCGGCGCTGCCTTGGAGTACTTTTAATCTGTATATTCTTATGGGAGTCGTCCCATGGCCGAAGTGGTTAGCACGCTTGGCTACTGAACCAAGGGACCTGGGTTCGAGCCCCGGGTAAGGCATGGCTGTTTGTGTCGTTTTCCTGCTGAGGTCCTGCCATCCTCACAGACCTCTACTATGACATATAAACTGACAGGCTCCTGTCAGACCTCTTGTGGCAAGCAGCTGCTTGAGGGGGGGTACTTATATTCTTATTATCATCGCACTAAAGGTAAATTTTTGCAAGCCCCCCCCCCCCCCACACCCCCACACCCGACACTTTAACACAGATTTTCAACACGAAGAAATTTGCCAGGTGTTGGTTTGGATCGTTGATGGACGTCAGCGAGCTCCCTCACATAGCCCGTGGCTTAGTTTCTGTGTAAGCTATCGAGATTTTGGTTTCCGTTACGACAGATTTTGCTGCTTTATGGCTTCAGTGATATTTGACTGCACGATCCAAATTTCCTGCACAGCGTCCCCCGTGTGCCCCAGTGATTGGTTTAAAAATCAGGTTCCCTCTTGGCCCGTGGCTTTGTTTTTACACAAATTGTGACAGCTCGTGTCTCATTTTTAATCTGTATATTCTATTGTTTCCTGCACTAAAGGTAGTTTTGTGAGTATTCCTCCCCTCCCAGACATTTTATAAAGTTTGAACACGAAGAATTTCCCGGTGTTGGAAAAGTCAGGCGCTCTCTCTCTCAGAGCACGTGGCAAACGATCCAGATATTTATTTCATCAGAATTTGGCATTCTGTTATTCCTGATGTACTTTACTGAAAGGTTCCAAATTTCGTAGGCGGGTTCCCCCTGCCCGACCCCCACGTTTGATTAGGAAATCAAGTCCCTAGCTGCAATGGAACGCCTAAATAATGCCTCTGGAAATGAGGGGAATCAGGCAACGGCAGCAGATTTAAATGCTATTTTAACTCTTTACTTTCAGAGTTAGGGAGCAGTAAATGGCAAAAATAGGTTTCATAGCGATTATCGTTTCCCGTAGGAATAGCATGGTAAATATTTTTGCTTCTAACAAGACCCCCCCCCCCCCACTTTTCGACTTTCGACCTGAAATTTGACACTGCAATCCGGACCACAACCAGAAATATTCTCCGAAAATTTGGAGCGTCTATGTTGATTTCCCGATGAGTTATGGCTGCCACAGACAGACAGACACCTTCTCTTATTATATAGATGTACGTTGATTTCCCGATGAGTTATGGCTGCCAAAGACAGACAGATACGCAGACACCTTTTTTTATTATATAGATCGGAAAGTTGGAAAAATTTTCAAAAATTTAAGCGAATATTGCATACCAAGTTCGAACTCAGTTTTGAACTGAAATGACTGTAATAGTTTGTTGTATAAAAAACTCGATTTTTAGGCCCAACTTTTAAATAACACAGAAGATGTGTTTGCATAATATATTAAATATAAGAGGGTCATTTGATTCTTCCCGTTGATTTCAATGAACTCTCTACTAATAGCAATATAAATCAAAAAGGAGAGAAATCCTTTCTCTGAGAGCTACCTGGAAGTGACGTTTAAAAAGATTTTAATCACATTATTTTTACTATTTAATACATATGAATGCTTGAATTAATAAAAGCATGTAAAAACAATAAAAGCATTGTAGCAACAACAAGTTGGATTATTTTACCTCTGAGCGGCACTTTTTTGCACACCATGGGCTAAATGGCCAGGTCACATGGACCCCGAAGGCTCAGAGAAGGTTGGGGGAGGGGACCCACTGGAACAGCTGTTGGGAGACAGATGGTAGCCTCCCGTCAAGGCCATCCAGCGTGTTCTTTAACGTGCACACGGGGCCACGGCTTAACGTCCCATCCGACGGACGGCGGCCTTTCCAAGTCCATCAGTGTCCCCCTACTGACCGTGGGCAGGGCGGGGAATTTTGAGGAGATAAATCTCAACGCTGACCCAGCTGGGACTCGAACCTGGGAACTACAGATTACGAGCCTGGTGCGCTACCGACTGAGCCACCCCTGCCCCAGCAACAACAAGAGAACAGCAAGAAGAGCAATACGAACAAGAACAATAAGGAGATTAATCAAAAAATCACAAAAACAAAGAATATTAACATTTAATTAAGACGTTCCCTGAATATTTAATTAGTTATTTTGCACCCTGGCAAGTGAGAGAAAACGTTCGCTCCCCTGACAAGAGTTATTTTGAATTCTATAGAAAAGTAAGTTTTTGCCCATAATAAAAATTAACCATATAGTAATTTGATATTGCTTCCTAAGTTGGATTTGCGACCTTCCAGAAGCCCTACACGTCCATGCGGCACGGAACTAAATTCCACTACCTCCATGGGCGGGGATGGCTCAGTCGGTAGCGCGCCAGGCTCGTAATCTGTAGTTCCCAGGTTCGAGTCCCAGCTGGGTCAGCGTTGAGATTTATCTCCGCAAAATTCCCCGCCCTGTCCACGGTCAGTAGGGGACACCGATGGGCTTGGAAAGGCCGCCGTCTGTCGGATGGGACGTTAAGCCGTGGCCCCGTGTGCGGGAGAGCCATACCCTGTGCATGTTAAAGAACACGCTGGATGGCCTTGACGGGAGGCTACCATCTGTCTCCCAACAGCTGTTCCAGTGGGTCCCCTCCCCCAACCTTCTCTGAGCCTTCGGGGTCCATGTGACCTGGCCATTTAGCCCATGGTGTGCAAAAAAGTGCCGCTCAGAGGTAAAACAACCCAACACTACCTCCATTTCTTTCATTTAGACTCCCGTCCATTGGATACACTTTTATCAATGAAATGGGAGACATGGCTCCAAAAATTAGTCTCTACTTTGGAAGAAAATTTAACCAACAGTTTAGTGGAAAAAATTGAGTTCGAATTGTGTGGGACAAAAATTCAGAACCTCCTGGAAATGTCACCTCAGTGAACAGTCGCTCAAAAAAGTATCCGAACACAATGGTTGACGTTCGTGTCACGTGACACAAAGGTTGCCAGATAACTAATTTCTAAAAAAAATCGTTGCCAGATATTTTTTTCTGAATTCTGTAATCAACCATAGTGTTCGGATACTTTTTTGAGCGACTGTAGGTGGTCATATTATTTTGATATTAGATCGTGTAGGCTCACTCACGGAAATATTGAGCGGTGTGCAGTTACCGTTCACAGCAAACTGGAGCGTGTGCAGTTACCGTTCACAGCAAACTGGAGCGTGTGCAGTAACTGCACACGCTCCAATTTGCTGTGAACGGTAGAGACAGCAAACTGGAGCGTGTGCAGTAACTGCACACAGCTCCAGTTTGCTGTGAACGGTAACTGGAGTGTGTACAGTTGCTGTACACGCTCGAGATATTTTTCCTGAATTCTGTAATCACGTGACACGAAGGTTGCCAGATCATTAATTTTGAAAAAATCGTTGCCAGATCATTAATTTTGAAAAAATCGTTGCCAGATATTTTTTCTGAATTCTGTAATCAACCATAGTGTTCGGATATTTTTTGAGCGACTCTATCACTTGAATTAACCTTCCGTGATCTCGAAGTCTCTTGGCGCCAGTTAATGTTCATGAATGGAACACTGATAATTTTAATACTCAAATTTAGCGTGCTGAGTTATTTTACCTCTGAGCGGCACTTTTTTCACACAACGGGCTAAATGGACGGGTCACAAAGACCCCAAGGACTCAGAAAAGAGTGGCGAGAGCGGACCTACTGAACAGCTGTCAGGAGGCAATTGATTAAGGCCATCGTGTGTGCTCTTTAATGTGAACAGTCCATGGCTTAACATCTCATCCGATGGACGAAGCTTTTCTAAGCCATCGGTGTCCCGTTTCTGACCGAGGGCAGGGTACGTGTTTAGCGGAGATAAATATCAATACTGGACCCGTTGGGACTCGAACTTGGGGCCTTACAGATTATGAGTCTGGCGCGCTACCGACTAAGCCAATCCCCCAGCCAATTCTTCGATCATTGCGAACCATTATGTTCAGCAATGAAATTTTACATAATCCTATTGTATTTTTCCACTTTCAGGTCAGAAAAGTAATGCTCAGAGAGGATTTCAGTCAAGAAAGTTAAAGAAAAATACGGTTTTTCACATTTCATCTAATTCGTGTATCACAGCTCACGATTGTTATCGTAAGAAGTTCACGATCATTTTTTAAGTTGCTTGTGCGATGTTCTGTCTTTACCACTACTCTTTTATGCCTCTGGAAGAAAAGCCACTTTGGCCAAAAATCTCATCTCTATGTTCAATCTCTCTGAGCGGAAGAATAAGACACAAAATATTTTTAAAAGGCGTTTTAAGCGAGCGAAAAAGGCAGTTAAGTAGATACTATTTTCCTTAACGTTCAGAACACGCTTTGCTTAAGATATGATCACTTTAATGTGCTCATAACTGTTTAACAAATCGTTTATGTTGCCTGTTTTTAAATTAGAATCATTTCAACTAAAGGGAACGGCTTTTCGACCGAATTCGACAAACACTGAAAAATGTTGTCAAGATAAAGATAAAGGAATGTTCAGTACAATGGAAAGCAAAGAGCAGAAAATTTCTTACATTCCTTTGACATGACTCGGCAAGCCATATAAAAGTTAATGACTGTATTATACGAAATGTAGACAAGTAGATGCAGACAGAGGTCGTTGTGTTTCGTAACTCTTTCAGTGTTATTTCTCGGTGGGAGATAAATGTGGACCTGTAGGCAGAAAAAATGTGTCATATTTATTTAAATAAAATGTCAAATTATTTTACTTTCTAAAAAATTTCTTTAGCGTTTGTGATGAAAAACAAAATGGAAAATTTTAAAAGAAATTATAAACAATTATGGTTTGTTTATCTGAGCCAGTTATTATTATTATTATTATTAAAGCTAATATAGCTTTTATAGTAATTTATTGTAAAATTTGATTCTCTATTAATCATTTAATTTTGCTTTAAACTACAATTACCTTTTACCTTTTATTTTTAATTTCAATATAGTTTTATTATTTTATAGTATTCTTTTTATATTATAAAATAAAATTACACTATATAAAATTCTCACCAAAACGACTAATATATAATATTTTATATATGTATAATAATTTAAGACTAATAAATAGGAAAAATAAAAGAAAATAAATAAATACCCCCTCAGATAGCTGTTTGCCATGGAGGTCTGATAGGAGCCTATCAGTTTATACACTATAATAGAAGGTAAACAGAGGAGGTAAACTTCAGGAGGAAAACAGAACGAACAACCAAGCCTTTCCCGGGGCTCGAATCCTGAGAAAGGGAGTATTTTTTATAGAAAGGGAGTATATTATCGAACCCTGAGAAAGGGAGTATTTTTATCGAAAGGGAGTATATTATCGAACCCTGAGAAAGGGAGTATTTTTTATAGAAAGGGAGTATATTATCGAACCCTGAGAAAGGGAGTATTTTTATCGAAAGGGAGTATATTATCGAACCCTGAGAAAGGGAGTATTTTCATCGAAAGGGAGTAGATTATCGAACCCTGAGAAAGGGAGTATTTTTTATAGAAAGGGAGTATATTATCGAACCCTGAGAAAGGGAGTATTTTTATCGAAAAGGAGTATATTATCGAACCCCGAGAAAGGGAGTATATTATCGAACCCTGAGAAAGGGAGTATTTTTATCGAAAGGGAGTATATTAATCGAATCCTGAGAAAGGGAGTATTTTTTATCGAAAGGGAGTATATTATCGAACCCTGAGAAAGGGAGTATATTATCGAACCCTGAGAAAGGGAGACCTTTGATCAGTAGCCAAACGCGCGAACAACTTACAATGAGAAAAATAAAATTTAAATTGAATGAAACGGAATGAATAAAAATTGTTCTGAAAATTTCAGCCTTAAACATTTGAAATGTCGATGTGGAAATGTAACAGCTTGCTAATGCACAAATATAGAGATAGACAGATTACAGTGTTGTCAGGCCCGTATATAAATAAAAAAAATCGATGGGGGTCTGGGAGGGGGGAAGGAAACACAATCGAGCTGGGAAAATGTAAAAGGATGGAGCAAAAGGACTGGATTTCCAATGCAGTATAACATTTCTCTCTAAGTTTTACAGGTCTTTAAAACATTTCTTGAAAAATGCATGCAATATCAATTTTTGTCTCTTTACCCTTACTAGAATTCTGAAAGGGGGGAGGACATGGTCACCTTCCTCCCTTGCTCAGGCCTGAGTGATATCAATTTCTTTTCGCTAAAATATACCAGAAGGAAAGCTCTATGATTGCTAAAATTCACTGGTGCTAAATTTCTTATATCGTTTGTTATCATTACTGAAATGTATGCCAATGGGCATGGAAAGGCCGCCGTCCTTCGGATGGGATGTTAAACCGTGGGCTTGTGTGCAGGAGAGCCAGGCCTTGTGCATGTTAAAGAACACAATGGATAGGCTAGACTGGAGACTTCTTTTCGTCTCCTAACAGCTATAAGTTGATCCCCTTCCCCAACCTTCTCTGAGCGCTTAGGTCTTTGCATCTGACCATTTGGTCCATTGCATACAAAAGAAAATACCGCTTAGAGGCAAAACAATCCAACGCCACTGAAATGTGCACAACGTAATTTTTCTCTCTTTCTAATGTTTGTGGCAGAGTGGTTAGCACGCTTGGCTACTGATCTAAGGGACTTGGGTTCGAGTCCCGGGCAAGGCATGGATGTTTGTGTTGTTTTTCTGCTGAGGTTCCGCCATCCTCACAGACCTCCTACTATGGTGTATAAACTGACAGCCTCCTGTCAGATCTCTTTGTCAAGCAGCTGTTTGAGGGAATATTTATTTACAGATTAAATTAAGAGGTCGCTTTTTAGCTGGATATTTTTCTTTTTTGGCACATGAAAGTTTTTAATGTAGTCTATGTAGTAAAAGGTTTCAAAACTTTTAATCGTATTTCTTAATTATATTTTGTCATGACTCTCAGCTCAATATAAGGGAGTACCGATTCAATAGAAATGAATTTTGCGGGACATTTGAAGTTTGTTGGGGGAGGCGAGATAAACTGATACTCTGCGGGACAGTCTGAGATCCGATCACTATTTAAAACTTCTGAGCTATTACCCAGATATAGTTGAAGCACAGGCTACTGTTTAGGCCTCGAATTTTAATATGTCACACATACGTAAATATATTCTGGTACATAATATTCTTTTCCTTTACAGAAGAAAAAATTCTGGTATTTAATATTCTATTCCTTACAGAAGAAAATCGTCTGGTATATAATATTCTTTTCCTCATAGAAGAAAATCATTCTGGTGCATAATATTCGATTTCTTAGAGCAGAAAACCATTCTGGAATATTATTTTACCATCCTTACAAAACACCGTTCTGGTATATAATTTGCTCTCTGTGGTAGTATAATTCTCTTTTTTTGTTCCAAAATAAGTGCAATATACTTATCAAATGCTTTTCTTTCCTCCATTCCTGTTATCAACATTTAATTTGAGATTTTCACAGTCTTGTGCTCAAGAGAAATGATAATTGGTGAACTCTTAACGAACAGCAGCTGGAATAACGGTGGTGATCTGAAGGAGTGTTTCGCAAACAATGTAGTTTCAAACTTCTTTGTGAGCCACAATAGTCTTCAACTGATTTTTCTTTACTTAAATCAGTGGTTCCTAAAGGATTTAGAAAAGTTGTGAGGGCGTTTGGTTTGTCAAACTGATAATGGAACCTTCGGTCATCTGGTTTTCAAATAGTTTTATACAGGAAAAATTAATTTATTTCCTGAAAAATCTTTAGAAAATAATTCTTGGAAAAAGATGCCGTTGGAAAATAATACTTATTAAAAGGGGGTGTCGGGTTTGAAAAGATTAGGAACTGTTGACTTAAATAATCAAATAGTGGAAGAAACCGCTTTTATAATCAGTACCAAATATCAAAAAAAAAAAAAATTATATTTCTCTGTATAATTTATAAATGTTCACAAAGTACAAAATGCTAACCTATTCAGCTTTTATTACTACATTTCTTCTTATTTTGATCACTATAATTATTCTTTTTATGCTAATTCCCAATAACCATTAAAAATAAAATCTGGTTAAGAGAACCTCGAGCACTGAATATATTGAAAAATGTTCAGCCAAATAAAAAGAGTTGAGACACTACTGATCGAGTGCTTAATATTCAAAAGTTAAGTGAGTAATAATAACTCTGGATTGTAAAAAAAATATTTAAACTTATTTAACCTAAGAAACATAATGTTAATAGAAGATCCTTAAGTTTATAGCTCTCAATGTAAGATAATTTGAAACTAAACCGATGAGATGTTAATGATGCTGATGACAAAAGACGAATCACTTCTATCCCAAGAACAGAAATCACTTCGCACCCATGGCGATGAGGATGCTTTAACAGTCAAGATCAACTCCTGCTCTTCCGGCTCTTAATCCCTTTAGCCATCACACATAACAGAAGAGTAACGACGCCATTTTAACCTCCAATCCAGAAGAGCAGCAGACTTCTGTTTCTGCGGCGGCTAGCAAACTCCATTTAAGCGACCCTACTCCGAATAAATTTCCCCCACCATTCCGCACACCGCAGAGGAAGGAAGTGATTTGTAGCACTCTCGCCAGGAAGCTGTTAAAGCGATTAACTAGCACAACTCAGTCCCCTATGTAGTTCTTCCCTAATCTCCGGGTAATCGTTGCACGACCGACCGTACTTAGGGAAGTTAATCCTCACTCCCAGAGGAGGACGATACTTCGATCCATGGCTGTCTGACAGTTGGATAGTGCAGAGTAGAAGGGAATGAAAGATGGGAACAGGTGGGGAGATGCTTAGATGGCTGGACACGTGTTGTTATTGTATCTTTCCAGTGAGACTTTCTTCTTGACTTTTCTGTTACAATTTTCTTCTTGAATTTTCTGTTATTCTCTGTTTCGTTTCATCTACTACATATTTTCTTCTTTTTTTGTCTAATTTTTTTTTACAGTTACGAGTTAACAAACCTAATTGGAATTTTCTTCTTTGTGCAATTACATTTAAAACTGTGTGACAGATACATAAAGTGAGGGTTGTTTTACCTCTGAGTGGCACTTTTTTGCACACCATGGGCTAAATGGCCAGGTCACAAGGACCCGAAGGTTAGGGGAGGGGACCCACTGGAACAACAGTTGGGAGACAGATGGTAGCCTCCCGTCAAGGCCATCCAGCGTGTTCTTTAATGTGCACAGGCTCTCCAGCACACGGACCACGGCTTAACGTCCCATCCGACGGACGGCGCCCTTTCCGAACCCATCGGTGTCCCCTACTGACCATGGACAGGGCGGGGAGTTTTGCGGAGATAAGTCTCAACGCTGACCCAGCTGGAACTCGAACCTGGGAACTGCAGATTACGAGCCTGGCGCGCTACCGACTGAGCTACCCCCATAAAGTGAGGGATACTAGGTGGACTTGGGGAGTCCACCTAGAATTTCCTTCTTTGTGCAAATGTTAAATGGCGTGCTTCCACTATTTGATTATTTTGGTGGCAAGAAGATGATTCTGAGACCAATCCTTTTGTAATTTTGCATAGATTGGAGTTTTAAGATTTTCGAAACTGTTCGGACGTTGAAGTTTAGGAGCATTTTATTCACTACTGAAAACAGCATTTACAACTGTTCTTCTTCTGAGCAACTCCAGCGACAGTTCATATTGGCTTAGCGCACTTGGCACAGTTCCAGCGAGACTAGCGCAATAAAAGCTCTCACCACTTCATTGAAGAGTCGCTCTCGTTTTCAGCAGATTTGGAGCGCTTTTAATTAATTTCCAAAATCTTGATTAACTATTCCCAAAATTTCATATACGAGTTTCTTTATATCATCCTGTGTAGCATTAAAAATCCAATTTTTTTTCGTCCTGTAATAAAACTCGATTTACAATTCTCGAATTACTTTTCACCCCAATTTTAAAGTTTACCGCTCGTATTTTTAATTTAACACTTTTCGACTCCATCACCACCCCCAGTACTTCTCAATCACTTGACTCTCCAGCATAAATGTTTCGTACTGGTTTCACCTATGCCATCCTGTGTTGCTTTAATCAAAGGTTAAAAATTCAAGTTCCTGTATAAGATATATTCCAAGTTGAGTTTAAAACAACTTTAATTATTTTCTTCATGAATTAAAATTAAGGGGGGGGGGGGGGAAGGTGGATCAAAAGACGCGCTGAGTTTCAATAGGAAATTTGTTACGTTAATACTTCAAATTCCCACCAATAACAGAACTCGATTTAGAAAGCTGGAGCCACTCACCCCCCCCTCCCCATTGTTTTCAGTTCGTCATTTCCAATTTTCAGTTTTCGAAGGGCTAACTAACACTAGTACATCTAAAGACAGGACTACGTTTTTTAAACAACTTGTCCCTCATTAAAGGCACTAGTTTAAAAATAGGCGTTTGTAAACAAAAGGCTTGATGTTTTTGATTTCAGACGCTTATGCATCATCTTGGGTATTATAAGGCTTCATTGTGAAAATAACGATGAAGAAGATAAGAGCCGATAAGGGACTCGTTAATCATCTTAGTCATTCCATGGCCGAGTGGCTAGCGTGCTTGACTACTGATCAAAGAGGCCTGGATTCGAGTCCCGGGTAAGGCGTTTTTTCTGCTGTCTCCCATTCTCACAGACCTTCTACTTTGGCGTATAAATTGACAGGCTCCTGTCAGTTCTCTGTGGCAAGCAGCTGCTTGAGGGGATACTTTTAACCATCTTTAACAGCATTTTACATAGAGGATGCTTCTTTGGGTAACATCCAGAACTCCAGATTAGCAAATAGTGTTATGAATAGCGTTCTTCTCGGCTTCAGGAAAAATAATAGAATAAGAACAAGATAAGCAGACAATAGCAAACAGGATCTTCTTGGAATTGATTTTCAGTTACCTAAATTCAACATCTGTTGCTTACGATATACTTGTTTCAAGGGAAAACAAATTACAGACTAATTGAACCTTCTTAGCTTATGGATGTGTTAGAATTTTGTGTGTATATTTCAGAGAATAGAGATTTCAAGATATTGGGCTCTGCTGGGAATTGAAATTTAAGTTCATAAACGTTGAGAAACCCTAAACCGTAATCGAAAATGAAAAAAAAAACGTTTTTTTTGTAAGAGTTTTGCTTTTTTAGTACAATTATCATTAAATAAATGTTACAATAACATGTTCTGCATTTCTCCTGCATAATGCATACAGATCTGTAATATTTTACTGAAAGCAATTTTTTTCCGCTAGATTCAAACCCACAGATTGCTGACTTTTTTTTTTTAAGAAAATAAATCTCTCCTCAGAAAGACCATTTATGAGAGGTCTGACAGGAGTCCATAAGGCAAAACAGAACCTCAGCGGAGAGAGTTGTTGTTTTACCTCTGAGCGGCACTTTTTTGCACACCATGGGCTAAATGGCCAGGTCACATGGACCCCGAAGGCTCAGAGAAGGTTGGGGGAGGGGACCCACTGGAACAGCTGTTGGGAGACAGATGGTAGCCTCCCGTCAAGGCCATCCAGCGTGTTCTTTAACGTGCACAGGGTATGGCTCTCCCGCACACGGGCCACGGCTTAACGTCCAATCCGACGGACGGCGGCCTTTCCAAGCCCATCGGTGTCCCCTACTGACCGTGGGCAGGGCAGGGAATTTTGCGGAGATAAATCTCAACGCTGACCCAGCTGGGACTCGAACCTGGGAACTACAGATTACGAGCCTGGCGCGCTACCGACTGAGCCACCCCCGCCCTCAGCGGAGAGAAATAATGTATATGGTATACACTATTCGAACCTGGGTCCCTTTGTTTCTGGGGGAGAGACTCGCAATCTACAATACCCAGATTTAAATCCCAACTGTGCCAGAAATATGATTTATTTCTGCTAATCCTCCTCCTGCCCTCGGTGAGAAAGGGGACACCTATGGGCTCGGAAAGAACGACGTCCGTAGGATGTGTTCCGTGTGCAGGAAAGATATACGCTGTGCATCCATACCTCCAAGCATTCCCACCAAGCCATATCAATGGCATTGTGGGAGGCTTTCATCTGTTTCCTAACTGCTGTCCAGTGGGTCTCCTCCCACAACCTTCCCTGAAACTTCGGGGTCCTTGTGATCAGGCCATTTATCCAATTGCATGCACAAAAGTGCTGCTCACTAACTGCTCACTCACTGAGGTAAAAAAACAACCCAATCATTTGCTCCAAAGATGCTAACACTTGATCACTGGGATGGGTCTTAAACAGAATATTCAGAATATTGTTACATCTCCTTTCTTACTACCTTTTCTAAGAAAAAAAGAAAGCAGCCAGAACCAAGAAAAACCATTTCTTTTTTTCTCTTTGCACTGAAATCCAACCCCCTTTCTATGTAGATAAAGAATGCAGAGCAACATTCCGTCTTGTTAAGTTTGTATCCATTTGAATTCCTCAATTGCCTCCCACTGGCGTGTATCACATCTCACAACATGGATCTTTGTTTCGCGAAAGTATCTCTTCCCACTTGCGGACCTCATTCGACTGATTACTGCTGGGCTCTGATAAGGCGTTTTCAAATGCACCGTACTTCATTTAAACAGCCGTCCAAATCAACGAGAGGCAAGCAGGCCGGCAGATGCCATCATCAGTGAGAGAAAACTCATGCGATATCTTGATATTCCATCCCTAGCTATTGCTTGGTCTCTCCTCGCTGAACGCTCTCGAAAATCCTGGGCCGATCATTAAGCCTAAACAGTTGCAGCGGTTTAGGCCTAAGGTAACGACGGGGACCCCATTAACGAGGTGGTGAGCGTTGCCTTTCCTCCCCGTGCCTCATGGCCATTATCACGCTCCAAGAGCGCCGATGTTACAGCGTCGGCTCCGCGCGGGCCACGTTCGAACTTCGCGTGATTACAGGTTTACTAATGGCTGCTGCGAGTCTCTCCACGGGTGGTCCGATGTGACCAGTGCCAATTTGGCGACCTGCCGTGACCCCACACCGCTCAGCCGCTGCAATTTCTTCGGTCGGTTTACCGTATCTCCGTGACAACAGGCCTGGCCGATGTGTGACGTGCTTGCCCTAATCACAAGCCAGGAGGGGAAAAAATCCGACTACCGCGAGATGAAGATGAACAGGGTCTTTTGCTGGAGGGTTTCGTGGATCATGCGCCGCGGCAGAGAGAGATGAAAGGTGGAGTCAGGATCTAGGAGGGAGGAAGATGGAATGATGGAACACGGTGCTTGAGGGAGTTATGCTGTTCTCTGGAAGAACAGATGCTGTTCGGGATGTAAACATGTGTACGATGGATGAGAGAAATGGTTTGAGTTATCTGTGCTATCAAATGCATTGTCGCACATGCAAGAGTAAGGTATTGAAGCGAATGTCGTTTCAATGGAATCTGCAGTGAACTGTTTTTCTTTGGGTTGTGTGTGATGTATTTTATTATGTAGTGCAAAAAGAATAATAAATTATCTCTAATAATTGTAGAAAAGATTTTATTTGCACCTTGCTATTTAACAACGTTATTCGCATTATTTCAGGAGTGATTAGTGTTGATGGTACTCAAAGTATTTTTAGTCAATTTCTTTTAACGTGAAAGGAATAAGATTGTCGGTGCAATCGCTTTACGGATGATCTGCGAAAAAGCTGAGATCTCGGCAAAAGGATAACATAAATCAGAAAGAAAACATCCGCAGCAGCTTCGAGATCCGAACCTGGTCTCATTTGTTCCGTAGCAAAGAACAGTGACCGTTTGGTCACTGGAATGGTAACCAACATAATCATTAAGATACTTGAAGAAGACTGTCTCTAAGAAGGTATCTTTATTTCATTAAGTATCTGAGTGAAGTTTCTTAGGGTTTTATAAACTAATCATTTATCTAATGTTCAACATTATCACAGTTTTCTCTTAATTAATCATCGAGCTACTGAATTATCTCCAGATCATCAGTTTTTTTTTACCCATTCGGTTACTCTTCAATGTTCTCATTATGAATGGAATGCTTTATGCCATCAAAATAGTGTTCACACAAAAAAAGAAAATTTTCCATTTGATCTGTGATTTAATTTTGAAAGAAAATTTTCTTTCCGAGTTGTAAATCATTGGTTCTGATTAAGCGGTGTTTAGAAATTACAAACCCATATCAAGGGCTTTTAAGAAGATTTAGGGGATATAATCCTCTAAAAAAATCCTTAGAAATATTATGAAAACTTAGAAACTGGTCTTGTAGTTTAAACAATTTCCTTTTAAATCTCAAATCCCGGGTAAGGCATGGATGTTTGTGCTGTTTTTCTGTTGAGTTCCCGCCATCTTCATAGACCTTCTACTGTGGCGGATAAACTGACAGGCTACTGTCAGACCTCGGTGGCAAGCAGCTGCTTGAGGGGGGGGGGGACTTGCTTAAAAATTATTATGAACAGATTTAAAATAAAATTTTTAAAACCGATTAATATTAATATATTAGCTTACTAGTCAAATAGCAAAATATTATCTCGATTATAGATAGCAATAAAACATGTAACATGTTCTCTGACCTTTCTTATAATATAAAGGATATTTCCCCTAAGAGTTGCAACTTTTTTGCACACAATGGGCCAAAATGGCTAGGTCACAAGGACACCCAAGACTCAAAGAGTGTTTGAGAAGGAGAAACACAATGGTCCAAATGGCTAGGTCACAAGGACACCCAAGGCTCAAAGAGTGTTTGAGAAGGAGAAACACTTGCTAGCTGTTAAGAGAAAGATGGAAGTCTCCCGTCAACACCATCCTGGGTGTGCTTTAACATGCACCACATGCTCGTTAATATTGCTCCCCCGCAGAAGGCCATTGCTTAGTGTCCCATCGGACGGACGGTGACTTTTCCAAGACCCTTGTTGCCCCTTTCTCACCGAGAGCAGAACGGGCGTTAGCGGAGATGAATCTCAATGTTGGGACGCGAACTTGGGAATATCAGATTACGAGTCTGGTTCGCTATCAATTAAGACAACCCCAGTCGCTGGATAAAATATGGATCATAGGTTTCTTTACACCCCGATAGTAATAATGAGTATGATCCCTCACTGAGTTTTATTCTCAATCCTCTCATATTTATATATAGAATGTCCAGCATAATAACTTTCACTCCTCATTTTATCTCCTTAAATATGGAATTAATCCCCTTAAAATTTTGAATCCATATAGGAAAACTGGAACACCTTCCCTAATTTCAATTCCTGACATACACTGGTATGGAACCATCTCCAGCATAAAACAGAATTACACACGTAGCCTAAATCGCGCTCCCCATCTGCCATCTGATCCGTCCCTCTGACTACCTGTGCTCTCCTAACTCATTTGTTGACCGGCCATTTCTCAATTACGAGGCTCAAGGCTCTAGCACCATACAAGCGAAATGACAAAGCACAAGACAGATTCCGGACTAAAATCATAGGGTTTGTTGTCTGCTCACCGCCTCTCCACCTCTGGCTGCCAACTTCTTTGAGCTATTCTTGTCTCGTCTTACAATAGTCCCCCCTCCTCATCAACTCCCCCCCTCTCTATTCTTCCAACCACTATTTCTCTTTCTTTTGCATCTGCTGCTCGACCTCGAACACCTGCTGCAGCCTCATGCCCATTGGGAACATGATGAATTTTCATAGAAAACAGGGATGGAGAGGATGGCGGAAGGGAGGAGGAGATGTTACTGCGATCGGAGCCATTTAAAGCGAATAACGTGTTTGTGATTGGCTGAAGTTGTTTAGATTTCTGAAGGAAATCGTCTTTTCCTCGGTCGTGCGAGCAGTTACCATTTCTCCCCAGGACTTCGGAGGCGGTGCGCAAGTCGTGATTACTAAGCCCACGGTGTGGAGCTCTTCCTGCTTAGAATCCGAAGTCTGTAATTTTAGGGCAGAATCTCTCAATGAGACGCAGCAGGTATTGGTATTAATAACGGCCATTAAAGAGAACGCGGCTAATGTTTATTGTCAGCCAATGGGAACTAATATAATAATTGTCGCATGCATCAGTCATTTGTCAGAATCTCGACGTCTTATCCAAACAATAATTTACATAAATATCGGGAATGATTCTGCTTGCTCATGCCAAAGACAGATTGCCTCAAGGATATAATCGACTTCTGATTTTATCATCTAGAACAACATCCGTGGTCACGTAAAGATGAAAAGAAGTCGCTGTGAGTTATTATAGGCAAAGGCCTGAAGTAATGAGAACGAATTTTATTTGCTTTTTTATTTATCAGAAGACAATCAAACATATTCTTGAATTTATGTGAGATCTAACCCTCAGCTTTCTAAATAATATCTGGTACATTTTGTAGAACATATAGTTCTAATTTTCCCGTTTAAAATTTGGCGTAACTTAAGCGATATTAATCTGATACGAGAGGCGTTCAAAAAGTTTTTGACATGCATCTGCAGAATAAAAACCATCGTACTTACTTCAACACAACTTTCACTGTCTTTCAACGTACAGTACACCCCTCCAGCACTTTTGCAAAGTTGCAGACGTCTACGACAATTCTGAAACGCTTGGTGGTACTCCTGTTGGGGAATACCCTCAACTCTGAATGAACGCATTTTACAAGGTCTCCGCATCCTTGAAAAAGATGTCCCAGCAAGTTCCTTTTTAATTTTTTGAAAAAAAAAAAAATCGCCTCGTGCAAGATCGGGTGAATATACCTGTATGGGGTAATAGTTTAATTTTTTCCTGCTCCAGATAATCCATAACTTTTCGGGTTTTGTGAGCACTGGCATTGTCACGAAAAAGGAGAACCCTTGACACGCCTGTTGTTTGATGCTGCTTCTTCATCTCATGAAACGTTTTCGGCAAAACAATGTTGGTGTATATTAGATATTTATAGTCTTTTTTTTTCAGGTAAGGTATCCACGGCTCCCACTCCTTGGTAATTGAAAAAAATTGTTACATCCTCTTCCTTAAGAGAAAGTCTTGTTGAAAGTTCATCTTCCACAACCCAAACATAGTTTTCGATCTTTTTGGGAGTTATATAATAATAAAACCACGTCTCATCATCTGTGATAATGTCTGTTAACCGTTTAGGGCCACTAGGTTCAAACATTGCCAACATCTTCTTGCTCGAGTCGACTCTGGCCCTTTTTTTTCTGTTCTTTCAGTTTGCGGGGTATCCATTTGGCACAGATCTTTCGAACTTTAAATGTTGATGAATAATTGTTTCCACACTGCCAATCGATACACTGTCTTATGAACTTGTTATCTGAACAGTGATGTGTGGGTTTTCCCTTAATGAGTGCACGAACAGCAGTGATGGTTGTCTCGTTCACGGCTTCCTTTGACCTCCCTGCACGAGGGGAGGTCTTCGAAGCTCTGCCGTCCTCCTCTGAATTTGCGCATCCATCCCGTAATTGTGCCGTATAAACAGGCATGAATTAAAATAGCAGTTACGGTGGGCTTCCAAAAAGTAACTGTGCTATATGATACACGCCCCATACACGTGATAAATCGGCATGAATTTTTTTCATATTCTTCCCAATCTGCATCCTTGTGAAAATGTAAACATTTTCCCCGTCTTTAGTAGGCCCATAGCAACAAAGCACAGATTTCTCAGACCGAAATTTAAGCGGCACCAGCAAAGAGAGAAATGATGACATGCATTTTTTTTTAGCACATAATTGCAAATTTAGGCAAACTTTCAAAGAAGTCGTAGCTCCTTAACTTTGGAGTGACGAGTGCAAAACTACAGACACGTGTCAAGAACTTTCTGAAAGCCCTCCGTAACTGCTATTTTAATTCTTACAGCAACAGATAAAAAAAGGGAATAAAAGCGACTTGTAATGTAGAAATTTTCCTATACGCTCCCTACATTGGAGAGGGGAGGAAAAGATACAACCTGATTTCTTTTATACCCTTTTTTCTTGGTGATTACTGTTTTCCACTCTGCATTTTTCTCTTGAAAATGAACCAGCCTTAAAACTTGAAACACACTCCCTGATTTCAATTTGTTGGGTAAAAACATTGGTCAAACGCCTCGCTCTATTAATCTCTTAAACAGAGAAAATAGTGGAAGCCATGATGCTGTCTCTAAAGAAAAATGTATCGATTGGTGATTAAAAAAAACACTAAAATTTCGCTTGTTAATTATAAAATCGTTTATTTCAAAGATTTACAAATAGGTTAATGCATCTGACACTTGGTATTGATTTTTTCCCATCCTTTGATCTAATCTCGAGTAATACAACAAAAATGTATAATTTTGCATCTTAAATATATGTAATGCTTAAACATTGCATTACAATATATACAGTATATTACGTATGTTCAAGTGTGGTACTGTTAGTCTCTATTCTATTATATTTCTGCTCTAAGTCGGCGTAGCAAGCAGAGATCCTTTACACAAGATAGATACTTCACTTTTTACCAATCTTCCTATTGCTTTTCGCTCGTCATTTGTTGGTTTGTCAGTTTGTCTGTTTGTCGGTTTGTGTGTTTGTCAAAACAGTTGTTCGAACCTATCTTTCGAACGCATGAACAAACTTAATTTTATGTGTCAAAGAAAGCTTGTAACGTGGAAGTGTGATAGTCTATAAAAAATTGACCCCCCAAGCTTTTTTGCCCCTTAAAAAAAGATAATTATGAAAACTATTATTCCGATATATTTTCCAGAACACTAATGTGGAAAGTAACAATCTAGACGTCAAATGAAAGCTTGTGAACCGGGGAATGTCAGAAGCTATAAAAAATTAACCCCCATGCTTTCTTCCCCCCTATAAAAGGGGATATTGAAAACGATCCTTACGCTATATATTCCGAACGCGAGGGTTTAAAATTACGAGTTATTGATCAAATGAAAGCTCATAGGAAAACTGTCGTAGCTATTTCGAATTCTTCGCCCACTATTCTCCCCCCTGATAAAAAAAAGGGTGGGGGGCTGCAAAAATAAATGTTTGGACAAATTCTTTTCCAAACATTTATCTTTGCAGAGGTTGACCTTAACAAGTCATGTCTCAAATTAAAGCTTGTGATGTCCCCAATGTCATGGGCTACCTCAAACACGACACAAGAGAGGGGAAATGTGGTCGACATTTACGAGTCATATATGAAATGAAAGTTTCTGAAGGCTATTTTAAGTGACAAAGAAAAAAATGAAGATTGAGATCCAAAACAGACAGTAAAATGTGATCGACCATTTGAAGGAGATAACTTTGGAGGAATTATAGGAATGCTCTCAACTATTACAGAAGAGATGTAACAAGTGTATAGTGCCCTTTGGTGACTATTTTAAATGATTTTCATAACAAATTCTTTTCCAAACATTTTCTTTTGTTTTAGATTTTTTGTCTCATTGGTGTTCAGAATCACTCTATAAATAATAATAAATGACTCCTAAAACAGCTTATTTGACACAATGATCTAAGTCTATCAGTGTAATTCGCATAAAGATATGCGAGGAAGCAGCATATCAGAAAGAAAAACACCCATGTCTTTTTCCTGGACTCTCTGTGACCCTTTACAGACAAACAGCCAACCAATCGAGCACTAAGACAACCAAGTTTCGTCTTTTTCATCGCGAATGTCTTATTGATTCCAAACCAAAATTCGGGGGGGGGGGGGGGGGGGGGAGTTGAGAGACAAAGTGACATTTGTTATGTTACGAAAAGACTGTGTAGGTAAGACCTAAAGTATAGCAGGTGCATTTCAAGATATGCTTCAAACTACTTTTTTTCTGCTGAATGGGTTGGTTGTCATCGGTCGTCAAATACTAGGTCACGCGTGTGAAAAACATACTCAAGCGGAAGTTTTTATTTTCAAGAGAATGGACATTTCGGCTACTGTGATACGTGAACAAAAGAGGAAAAAAGAGATGTTGGATGGAGGCATAGAAACGGAAAATAGAGAGAAAAATAAATAAGGCAAAGAAAGCGAAAATTATAAAACAGAAAAATTAACCGCTTTCGTTTCGCATATGAAAACTAGAGAGCTGTTTTCGTCGCCATTTTTTCACGCTTTATCAACATTGTCCTTCTAACTGTGTTGTCATAGTCTGGAGGGACAAATTGCTGCCAGCTGTCTGGTCACCTGTCACGACACTAACAATGGGCTGTCACGTGGAGTGTCAGGTAAGACCTGTTCTCACCGGAACAGCAGGAGAACGAATGGGAGCAGAGACAAGGTCGCTTATGGGGCGGTGTTAACTTCTGACGCTTTCATACTTACCACAGTGTAAAACTCAGGGTCCATGTAATAAATGGGCGGGTCTTAGAGGGTGAAGCGTTGGAATATTGCATACTATGGGACTGACATTTATAGACTGTTTGTGAATATTATGATTTGTCTTTCGGTAGTGTAAGGGACAAATTGCAAAACTAGACACATTTGATCTAAATAAAATGTCTGCGCTCACTGCAAAGAGAAGGAAACAGATTTGACGAGAAGTAGATATAAGAAAAATCTCAGAAAGCGAAAATTTGAGAAATCAGTTAAATAAATAACTTGAGAAATAGGCAGCTAACCTTTGTATTGTTAAGTAACTACAGCTATTTCAGGGTCAGCGTTGAGATTTATCTCCGCAAAATTCCCCGCCCTGCCCACGGTCAGTAGGGGACACCGATGGGCTTGGAAAGGCCGCCGTCCGTCGGATGGGACGTTAAGCCTTGACCCCGTGTGCGGGAGAGCCATACCCTGTGCACGTTAAAGAACACGCTGGATGGTCTTGACAGGAGGCTACCATCTGTCTCCCAACAGCTGTTCCTGTGGGTCCCCTCCCCCAACCTTTTCTGAGCCTTCGGAGTCCATGTGGCCAGGCCATTTAGCCCATGGTGTGCAAAAAAGTGCCGCTCAGGGGTAAAACAACCCAACCCAAGCCGCTATTTCAGGCATGTCTTAGTACTGCTGAGATTTTTCCTCACAGTCTTAATATGGCTGAATCGTTTTCTCACAGATTTAGCACTGCTCAGTAAGCATGGGAGTAGGTAGGAATTTTTTCAGGGAGGTGGACGAAAATGGATTGGTTTCAGAGGAAAGCAAGATTTTACCGGGGGGGGGGGGGAAAGAAAACAGCAAATCATTGTATCAAGATAGCAGTATTAGGTGGAACCATTCATTAATGAACACATTTGTGGATACAGCAATCGTGAATAAGTCGTATCATAGTAAAACTAAGGATAATGAAAAAAAAACTAAGTTTTTTATTGAAAAATTGATAAAAATTAATTATACGCTTCCGAAAACAAAAGAAAAAGAAATCAATGTATTTCATTAAGGAAAAGCGACATTATTCTGCATAAATTAATATTTTTGGAACTTTTTCCAGAGAGGAGGCAACTGCTCCCTTGCCCACTTCTCCCTACCGACGCCCATGTCAATAAACTTTCATTGTTTTTTGCTAGTTTCTTCAAACTACACATGACAGAGGTTCATCTTTAATCCTTAACTAAACTGGAAGACGATTATATTTTTCCCAGCAGAGCTATTGTGAGTTCACTCTTCCCTATTTCGGGGCGGGGGTGGCTCAGTTGGTAGCGCGCCAGGCTCGTAATCTGTAGTTCCCAGGTTCGAGTCCCAGCTGGGTCAGCGTTGAGATTTATCTCCGCAAAATTCCCCGCCCTGCCCACGGTCAGTAGGGGACACCGATGGGCTTGGAAAGTCCGTCGGATGGGACGTTAAGCCGTGGCCCCGTGTGCGGGAGAGACATACTCTGTGCACGTTAAAGAACACACTGAATGGCCTTGACGGGAGGCTACCATCTGTCTCCCAACAGCTGTTCCAATGGGTCCCCTCCTCCAACCTTCTCTGAGCCTTCGGGGTCCATGTGACCTGGCCATTTAGCCCATGGTGTGCAAAAAAGTGTCGCTCAGAGGTAAAACAACCCAACTCTTCCCCTATTTCATGAGTCTAGAATAGCCTTTCCTTGCAGAGGAATCGTGTATCAGTAATTTCCCTCTTCTCGATTTCATGTCTCTAGAATTGTTTTCACCCCGAAGAGGTATCGTCTATCAATTTGCCTTTTTGGTATTCGTCATCCTCGTGATTTAATACACGAAGACTAAATACACCACTGCTGCAATGAATGAGTAAAATTTGAATAAAGCATTTCAACTTTAGTAAATCATTAGAAAACGATTATATTTAGTTCTCTATTTCATTACAATGGTAGAAGACGGATTCGTTGTGAAATAAAGTTAAAAACAAGTAATGAAAATGATCCTATGGAAGCAAATGTTCTACTTTATTGTTTTGTGTAAAAAGACAACTCGGACACTGTCCTTAGAGTTTTGCTGGTATTAATCACGTCCTTTGCTTTGTTTGTTTATGGAAGCACCGCGAAAAACTGTAGGATTCGATCTTTTATACTTTTCTTTATTTAATGATATTTTGCTTTACAGAAATGATGTGATCGAATGAAGAAAAATAATAATAATTGCTTTCCGTAGTAGAAGATCAATTCCTATTTTCTCCGCGATGCTGTTTCCATACCAACCAAAATCCTGTGAAATGCTATGATTAATACCAGCAAAACCGAAAAGGGTTACTCATACTGCCTTTTTGTACGATAAAGTAGAGATATATTTGTTTTTGTTTTCACAGTTTCTTATTTTCTTTACTTTTTGGTATATTTCGATATGGAATTCGTCCTCCGCATTTTGAAGTATAAACAACAGAATTAAATAATCTTTCCTCCTAATGTTAAACTAAAGTTGTAATGTTTGATCCAAACTTTACTAATTCATTAGAGTGATGACCTATTTAACTTTGGTTTATTTTTAATAAACCCGATAACAAATTCATACAAAGAGCTGATTTTGCTGTTTAATTCACGAATGAGAGCCATAATACTGTTCAACTAACGTACACAAAATATCTGAACGTCCTGCGACAACTTACTATTCACTTGAGTCTAAGTTTCTGTATTTTGTCGAGTTCTAAACCTTTGTTGTCTTTCTTGACTTCGATGACTCTTCTGGAACTTCATTATCCATTTCAAAATGTTAATATCGAATCAAAATTTACTTTTAATTCTCTTCTGAATTCTTTTCTACTGATCTTTACCTTTGAAATTCCTTTGTAAATTTAGCATTGCTTAACAACCACTCGTCTTCTTGCGCAAATACATTGGTGTCCCAAACTGCCGCTAGGAGGCAAAAACAACTCAACCAACGAAACGGTCAATTTGCTAACTTTTTTTCATCCAACTCTTCCAGTTTGAAGCATATTTAAATAAGTCAATAAATAAATGGTTCAGACTTAGCTTCAATTTAACCCTTCAGATGGCAAACCGTGTTCTCCCTGCCACAGCTGCTTGGTCCCGTAGTGTTACTGACATGGTAGTACCGACGCACTGCCATTGCTTACGACTCACTGTGGCATCCCAGCAGAGGGATAGAAATGTAACGCTTGGCAGATAGCTAAAAGTTTATAATTAGAAATAATTTTCAAAAATATTTTTTAAAATTGTTATTTTTAAAAATTAAATGAAATTATAATTATTCTATTTTTTTTTCTACTATTATAATTCATTCAGAAAAAGAATATTTATGAACCTCGAGGATGAAATGTTACGTTATTGGCTACCTAGCCATGGAAATTGTGTATTGAATTTGAAACCATATAACTTGGAAACGTTCACTTACTAAACCCTTTTTGTATTATTATAGCAATTCACAAGTGAACAGCCATGCGTTTTGCTTAGTACGATGCGGTGGTAAAGTAGATTTTATTTCTTCCCAGTACGGTACGCTTCAGAGTAGAGCTATGTATGGAAAATCACGTACAAGCGGTCACGCAACTGAAGAAATCTTACAGGGATATAAAATGAAGTTACGGCGACGAAAATACAGTGCCACAGTACTTTTTTTTTCTTCCTATGTTTTCCGCAAATAGAGACTGATTAGTGTTTTTTAATGTAAAATGAATATTAACATACCTAAATATTTTCTGATTCCCTAATTCCGTTGCATTCGTGGATTTCGGCGTTTAATAGGGTTGCTATAATGCAACGTTTTTAAACTGATTTTAGTCATTAAAATTTAAAGCAAAATTTTTAGAAAAAAAACTTTTCATTTATATTTTAATTTTCATCACTCAACCTGTATATTATAAACAGAGATGCCGGCTTAAATCTTTTTTAGAATAACATATATTGGAGTTTCAGAGTAGCTTTCAAAATTCATCAAGTTTAATCAACGATTAACTAATGAGGTACGGAAATTTCATCTCTGTAATCTGGGTTCGAGTCCCGGGTAAGGCATGGATGTATGTGTCGTTTTTCTGCTGAGGTCCTGGCATCCTCTCAGATCTTCTACTAGATTATAGTATATAACTGTCAGTATATATACTAATTATAATATATAAACTGACAGGTTCCTGTCAGACCTTTGTGGCAAGCAGCTGCTTGAGGGGGTATTTATTTTTTTATTAATATTCGCGACAATAGATGCAAAAATGCAGCGTTCCACATCCAAACTGTGGTAAGAAAAAGAGTGACTATTGCCAAAGTTGCAAAAAAGCGTTTTTTTCACCTGCAAGTTGCGTTGCTTTACATGCAATTGAAAAAAATTTACAAGCCGAAAATTCCGATATCGAAGATTTGAATAACACAATACAAAATTATTCAGATAATGAAATCCCTACCAGCCATAACGCCTAGAAAGAAAGTAGAACTTCAGTCCCATCTAACTTCAACCTTATTGAATCGTAACTATGACTTTCTCACTTTTCTTGACAAAGATCCCATTACACCACCAAACAATAATTGGGCAATCTACATCAAGCATTTCCCACTTGGAATTGTATTGGACAGAAGAGGAAACATTAAAAAATAAGATTGCCTTCCAAAATGAGAAAAAAAAAAATAGAAACTCCAAAGCGGACATCATCTCTGTTCTTTATTGTTTTTGTTGGGAACCGAAGCATATCAGCTAAAGCGCTTTTCCTTTTCTTTGGCATGCCCTTCTTTGTAGGTAAGTTGGTGGAATTTTGCTCTTGGGACTGCTATAGTCTGATGAACTTTTCGATATGCTAATTTATGCTTAAGAGGGTTTCTTTCTCTCTTTTTTTTTCGCTCTTGAGATCTTAATATCACTTAATTTTTTTATTTTTATACTCAAAATTATTTGAAATTTAAATTTTTAGAATCTTTCACTTTGTTTCGCCTTCCCTTCAATTTTTTTAACTTTATTCCAATAACATTTTTAGATCTCAACCAATAAAATATCTTTTCTACATTTACTGTCCTGTACTTGATCCAGTTATCTATACATACCCTACGAACTTATCATCCGGGATAGAGGGATCTGTAGACCTGCTCTCCTTTCGATGATGAGATATGAATGAAAAAAATAACAAGCAACCATTGTTTTCTCCCCTCTTCCGACCTTCTGCCGATCGTTCAAGCTGTGGTGGGATCAGAGGAGTGGTGGACTCCTTTAGCTTGAGTCAAAGGTTGACGACCTTATCATGTGTAAAAGAGCATGTAGTAAAATGTTTCCACTTAAATAAAAGAGGACATTTTGTTTAAATTGTTTTGGTTATCCAATTTAGCCAATTTTTCGAGTAATTGATGCTCTACTATTCTTGTATGAAGATATCGTTACTAGTTCTTTCTCCTGCCCAATATAACATCACCACATGATCTATTCAATAGATCAATTCACTAGCCGTCTGAGTGGTATTACTTTGACCTACCCTGACACTTAGCAGCTGGGGGCAGGGTTCTGATCTCTGGGTGGTGTCATGGCTGTTTGTCATGTGCTATCCTTGTATGAGAAACCCTGTAGAAGTAGCTTCTATGACTCTGCAGAAGTAGTTTCTAGACTTCTAGGACTTCTTTCTTCCCCTGAGACTTCTAGTACCAGGGGGGGGGGGAGGGAGCCCAGGTGGAAAAGAATCCGTCGTTGTATGCGAAATCTCAAACTTGTCTGGCTGCTTCGTAATTCAAAACAGATATCTTTGTATAATTTTAATTTAGCTCCACTTAAAATCGATTTAAATTTGAAAAACTCATATCACCTCTGGCGCATATGGGAATCTCATTTTCAAAGAGAATATATCTTTTCGTTTATCTACTCTTTCACTCCTTAAAAGTTGCA
The DNA here is from genome assembly GCA_038380435.1 of Ryuthela nishihirai. Taxonomy (NCBI): domain Eukaryota; kingdom Metazoa; phylum Arthropoda; class Arachnida; order Araneae; family Heptathelidae; genus Ryuthela; species Ryuthela nishihirai. The sequence continues at coordinate 7,657,242 of JAWZYU010000004.1, forward strand.
GTTCGGGCTAAAGAGTGATGGAAAAAATGCAAAGAGTAATATTTCATTCGTATTTATAAGATTTTTAAATTTAAAAAAGTTGCTTTTCTCACACTCCTATTTGGAAAGGGGACAGATTATTGCTGTCAGTGGAAGAGCTCTTTATAATCTACCACTGAAATTTTAAATTTCTATCATAAATAAATAATTTGTAATATTCCCTAAAAATTTCGATTTTTCCATACTTAATGCCCTCTAAGATGTAAATTAAAACTACATAAATATTTGGAAAATGCGAATTATAATAATTCAATAGTACCAATGTAATTGGCAAAGAATTTTTCTGTTCTCTTAAAACAGTCGTGTTTCCCATCCCACTAGAAGTAAGAGGTCAATTCATTGTTGCCAATACAAACCTTATTACCAACGCATTCCACCACCAAAAATTTAAAATTTCTACATAAATACATTGTGTGTAATATTCATTAAAAAAATTGGAATTTTCGTTTTTTTGCCTACGTTAGAGGGCGCAATTATAGCTTTTGGAATATGCAGAAAGTGCTGGGTTGGGTTGTTTTACCTCTGAGCTGCACTTTTTTTGCACACCATGGGCTAAATGGCCAGGTCACATGGACCCCGAAGGTTCAGAGAAGGTTGGGGGAGGGGACCCACTGGAACAGCTGTTGGGAGACAGATGGTAGTCCCCCGTCAAGGCAATCCAGCGTGTTCTTTAACGTGCACAGGGTATGACTCTCCCGCACACGGCGCCACGACTTAACGTCCCATGCGACGGACGGCGGCCTTTCCAAGCCCATCGGTGTCCCCTACTGACCGAGGGCAGGGAGGGAAGTTTTGCGGAGATAAATCTCAACGCTGACCCAGCTGGGACTCGAACCTGGGAACTACAGATTACGAGCCTGGCGCGCTACCGACTGAGCCACCCCCGCCCCATAGCTTTTGGAATATGCAGAAAGTGCAATCGTAATATTTCATCAATACCTATCCAACCCAAAATGAGTTTTTAATATTTCCGTGAAAGCAAAGAGTTATCTCTTAAAACAGAAAAGTTGAATTCTCCCACTCTTATGGGGGTAAGTGGTCAACTTATTGTTGCCAATGGAAACCTCATGACCTTCACATTTCACCACTTAAACTTTCTAGAATAAATACGCGATAGAATAAAAGGAACGTGTGTTAGCTTTTCTATTATGCTTCTCCAATAGCGTAATGTAAGGTGATTAATTGGTTGGGTTGTTTTACCTCTAAGCGGCACTTTTTTGCACACAATGGGCTAAATGGCTAGGCTACATGGACCCCGAAGGCTCAGAGAAGGTTGTGAACCCACTGGAACAGCTGTTGGGAGACATGTTAGTCTCCCGTTAAGACCATCCAGCGTGTTCTTTAACGTGCACAGGGTATGGCTCTTCCGCACACGGAGCAACGGTTTAACGTCCCATCCGACGGACGGCGGCTTTCCAAGCCCATCTCTGTCCCCTACTGACCTTGAGTAGGGCGAGGACCCTCTGGAACTCGAATCTGGGAACTACAGATTACGAGTCTGGCGCGCTACAGACTGAGCCACCCCTGATTAATTGGTAAAAATTGATTTTAAAAAACTCATAAATTTACATTAACAAAAATTTTCCAGATTTTAATTCGCTCTTCAACTTTCAAACTTGTTGCTTAAATTTGGGGAGTCATGTGACCAGTCACCAAATTGAATTGTTTTCTGTGATTCTGAGAAATGTTAGAACTTTAATTCAGCAGAATATAAAATTATTTACAAAAATATATTTAGAAGACGAAACCAAAACATGAAAGTATACGCATGAATCATACGGGATAGAGGAATCTGTAGTCCCGAATTCCTTTCGGTGATGAGATATAAATAAAAAATAAATAGCAGGCAACCATTGTTTTCTCCCCTCATTCGACCTTTTATCTCACAACAGATCGAGTAAGAGTTAAAATAAGAATTTAGAACCTCAGACCTCTGTGCAAGCAGCTGCTTGAGGGGGGATTTATGGGGGGGTCGGCAGCGCTCTAGGCTAAGTCGGCAGCGCTCTAGGCTCGTAATCTGTAGTTCCGGGTTCGAGTCCCAACTGGGTCAGCGTTGATATTTATCTCCGCAAAATTCCCCGCCCTGCCCATGGTCAGTAGAGGACACCGATGGGCTTGGAAATCCCGCCGTCCGTCGGATGGGACGTTAAGCCATGGCCCCGTGTGCGGGAGAGCCATACCCTGTGCACGTTAAAGAACACGCGGGAATAGCCTTGACGGGAGACTACCATCTGTCTCCCAACAGCTGTTCCTGTGGGTCCCCTCCCCCAACCTTCTCCGAGCCTTCGGGGTCCATGTGGCCTGGCCATTTAGCCCATGGTGTGCAAAAAAGTGCCGCTCAGAGGTAAAACAACCCAACCCAAGGGGGAATTTATTTATTTATTAAATCCGTTTTCAAAATTCTGCCTCTGGTGGTAATTAAGACCGAATGACTCCTGGAGAGAGACGGCTTTGATTGGAGTCATCTTTGCTTCCCTAGTTGCGCTCTCTTAACCCGGTATCCATGCAAATCCATCAAAGAGAAAACACACTACTTTAAATGTATAATATAGCACTCCCCCTTGGAACTCCCTGTCGGCAAAAATGCAACCTCGAGTGTGCGGTTTTCAAACAGCTTGGAATCTGATGGGTTAAACTGCAGTAGTGAATTAAAAACAAGGAAAATAGGAATTTTTCTTAAAGGAAAGATACGTTTTTTTTTTTAATTATATCCCAATTAAAAGAGCATTCAAAGTGTAAAAGAAATCATCAGCTGCATCACTACTGAAAAATGTCTTACCGGTATGCCGTACCGACAAACGATTTTTTGTCGGTTGGCCATACCAACCTACTTTCACCACTTGTGCAACGCAAATATAACATACAATGATAATTTCAAATTTTTAACCTTATGTCTTGGGAAGACCGTCGTCCATCGGATGAGAAGTTAAGCCGTGGTCTCGTGAGCCTGTGACTTTAAAGAAATGTGCACGTTAAAGAATATGCTGGATGGCCTTGATGGAAGGCTACCATCTGTCTCCTAACAGCTGTTCCAGTGGGTCCCCTCCCCCAACCTTCTCTGAGCCCTTGGAGTCCTAGTGACTTTGCCACTATGTGTACAAAAGCACCGCTCAGAGTAAAATAACAATAATAGCGGATAATGCTGCTGGGTTGCTTTACCTCTGAGCGGCACTTTTTTTGCACACCATGGGCTAAATGGCCAGGTCACATGGACCCCGAAGGCTCAGAGAAGGGGACCCACTGGAACATCTGTTGGGAGACAGATGGTAGCCTCCCGTCAAGGCCATCCAGCGTGTTCTTTAACGTGCACAGGGTATGTCTCTCCCGCACACGGGGCCACGGCTTAACGTCCCATCCGACGGACGGCGGCCTTTCCAAGCCCATCGGTGTCCCCTACTGACCGTGGGCAGGGCGGGGAATTTTGCGGAGATAAATCTCAACGCTGACCCAGCTGGGACTCGAACCTGGGAACTACAGATTACGAGCCTGGCGCGCTACCGACTGAGCCACCCCATAAGATAATGCTGTTAAATAGTTTTCAGGAGAGATATGTACACTCAAGCAAAGCAAGTGAAGAAAAATTATTCAGTAACAATATTGCCATTTTATGATCTAGGTATAAGAAAACGAATGAAAATTTCTATTCCACATGAGAAACGAACTCAATGCACTTTATATAGTGAAAGGTACCTTCTTATGCACGTTATTATGCCTTGGCATGTCATTGGATTGGCCAATCAGGTTGAATCACCGTATGGACACTTATAATATTTGCACTGTATTTAAAATCGGCGTGATGCATCCTCTTTTTTTTTTTATCAATATTTACCTAGCAGAGAAACAACAGAAAAAATGACTCTCGTGATTAGTATCGCGTATTACTAACGCCACTTTTTTTTTACTCCGAATCTAGAGGTACCCAACTGCTTATCATTACTTAAAAGAATCGGCGACAGTAACTATCGTGAATTTCCAATATTTTGATGAGATTTTCAGTTTTTATTATCGAAAATAAAAGCTTTAGTGAAAAGTGTATTTCACTGCTAACATTTGTAACTGTTTTAGCTGTTTGCGAAGATGAGAGTTGCAAGGCGAGCAGAATCTGTTCGTTCTATATCTCAATATTTACCAATTCAAACATAGGGAAACGGTTGCAGTCAATAGCGCTCCAGGTTCGAGTTTAACTGTGCCTACATTGAGATTTATCTCCTCCAAACCCCCATCCTTCTTGCCATCAGAAAGGGAACTTCGATGGTCTTGGAAAGGCTGCAGTCCTTCGGATGGGACCGGTGTCACTTTGATACGCCAATGGGTCATTCATTTCAAACTGCTAAGCAGTTGTTTAACCCAATGTTTTCTCATGGACAATTCTGCATGCCCTTTTGACAGTACTAGAATTGGAGTACAAACTGTAATAAACATTATTTATACTACTATAAAAACACTTTCGGAATACTATAAAAACACTCCGAAAAAAAAAAATGAGTTGAATCACAAGCATTTATTTTTGTTCAATTTCTTCTAACGTTGGGATGTTCTCTGAACTAAGGTGCATGACAGCGTATAAAATTAGTGTATTGTAAAATATCACTACAGGAAATAAGAGTTTGAAAATAAAATATGCTGAGTCGATAAAAGGCCATCGAAATTCTAATTACCAATTACATAAGACAAATGTCAGTTGTATCTTAAAAACAAATGTAAATAAAAACTATAACTCTGTGTTAAAATTAAAGCAATACAACACTTAAGTATTTGGAATCGCTTAGTCATACAAGTGAATATAGACTAACCAGACTCCATCCTCAAGACCAAACTGTTTGTTTTTTTCTCAAATATCGAAAACATTCCATTTCATCATCGGTTCACTACAAAAAAAAAAAAACTAAGTGATTGAGTGAACGTTACTAGTCCTGGGAGCGCCAGTCTTCTTCGAAGCAAGCAGAATTTCTATCTGGACGTAATCACATCTTACGTTTCTTGCCAGAACGTGTTTCTATCAACCGCGTTCACGCAACTCCGCGCCAATTTCGTTCGAGCGAGAGAGAAAAGTGAGAGATGGTGAGAGCTAGCGAATGCTTCATTGCGAGAGAAGGATGTTGTGGATGGTGGTGGCTCTTCGGATGCTGCTGTGCCTCTGGAAGCGAATTGCTCCGTTATACATGCGTATGCCGCAACACTCCTTTCGCTAGAGATGCTGTCGCTTGTTTCCTTAGCTAGCTGGGCGGGCAAAACAATCAATAACAACTGCTTCTCCGCTTTCCATTTCCAGCAAATTGCTCTCCACTACACACACTCTCTCTTCCAGTCACTTAGTGCGGCTGGGTAAACCGTCGACTACCGGTGATGGCTAGTGCTGATGGTGGGACGACGTTGCTGCTTCTTCTTCTTCCTGCTCTACTCCTTCCTAACTCTGGTGGCTTGGGATATGGACAACGCTGCTCCTGGTGAAGAAATGAATTGTAATTGAATACGAAAAGTTAAACGGAAGTAGAGAAGTGGAGGCAATAATAGATGCGGGAAGGAACCTTCTGGCGGTAGCCTACTTCTTCACACTCGCTTACTCTTGTAGCGTATACGTATGTGTGGCGGTATGAGAAGATTGTACATGGGTTGATGTGCATTTTGGCGCAGTAAGTTCCAGTGATTCACGGCATGGGAAGTAACATATTATTTGTTTTGTTTGGAAGGAAACGTTCTCATTTTTTCCCTACTTTTTCTCAGCCTCTTTCATCTTTTTGTGTAACTGATTAGGTTCGGGAGAATTCATAAGTTAGTGTAAACAGATCGTGGTGTTTCACAACGACTAGAATAGGGAAACAAATGAGGGAAAAGGCAGAAAACAATCTTTGCTGAGATTGTTTCCGGTCTGGGAAACTATGGACCAATTATAATGGCTTTCTCGGGAACAGAAACAGACTGCGCATAGAAGTAGAGTTGACCACTTTTAAACTTCCCTTCCTTTCCTCTCTCGGTTCTCAGTTTGTGGTCGCAGTTTTTCTTTTAAGTTTAACATATACATATATAGAGTTCTGTTTATGCAAGCAATATTGAAATCAATGCTTTTTTTCCTTGTAAAAAGTTAAGTAAAGAAATGTAACTCTGCGTTTAAATCTTTGGGGTTCATACATAAATTCAGCTTTATCAAATAGAAGAGCACAAAAAAGGTAAAAGTAATGTGAAACTGTGCATTAACATTTAAATTGGAACTGATTAGTTTGAGAGCTTTGGAGGCGATGAAACTCATCAGTAATTGTGGATATTTATTCAGAACCGAAATGATCTTGAACTTTACCATCCAAGTCATGAATTTAATGCTGGAGGATTATGTGATTTGGTTTTCAATAAGTGATTATAAGCTGCAAGATATGCGATCCATCCACGTTAAACAGGGATTGCACTATTCAAATGTGAATGCGGGTTAGAATTGTCTTCTAAAGGAATAAAGCAGACCAGAATCGACTTCTAGAGGAATGAAGTCGATCACAATAGACTTCTACAGTAATGAAGTGGACCAGAATCAACTTCTAGAAGAATGAAATGGGTCACAATAGACTTATACAGTAATGAAGTGGACCAGAATCGACTTCTAGAGGAATGAACAGATCACAATATACTTCTAAGGGAATGAAGCGCGCCAGAATCGAATTCAAAATGATTGCATCAGGCCACAATCAGTTTCTAATGGAAAAACAGCGCGCCAAGAAAATTCTTGCTGTTTGTATATTGTGCAGGCCTGATGTAAAATAATAACTAAGAAAAATTCCAATCGCAGACAAACGGAAGTAGAGAAATCGTCCAATCGGAGACGCTACTCAATGATATTCATTTTTCAAAAAAAATTGTTACCCAATGAAGACAGAACAGAGACCACCAGTCTTTCGGCGAAAATTCTGTGGAATCCAAAACCGAAACAAGACGACAAATCTTTTTGTACTTACTATAATAACCCAACATGTCAGCATTCTGCTAATAAATGGCCAAAAGATTTACAACAAACTTTCATTACTCTCCATTTGATAGAAGCTGTTCCTGTTTTCCTCCATAAAGCTGATGAATAATTGGACTGTTCAGGGGCCCCTAGGGTAATCTGCTGCTCCCGGCCTTCGACATCACGGCAATTTGTAAGTGGGTTTAGATTTTCAGAAAACTCTACACACATTGATTTGCTTTGGTCCCCGTAAACCCCTAGGCCCTTTTTTGAGACTGGTATTACTAGATTTTTTTTTCTTTATTTGGTTTACTTTTCTTCCCGATACGAAAGACCTGTATGTGTTTTAAAAAATTGATGGTTTCGTTGTGGCGAGGTGAAAGCTGTCTTTTCTTCCCTTCATAACAAAAAAACACAACTTGCAAATGGCTTTTAAGCAACCACAGATATTTTGGATTTTGAAATGCATCAAAAAGGAAAGTTTCAGCATTGTCGGTATCTTAATAGTGTGAAAGAGATTTACGGATTCTCTGATCCAAGTCTAGTCTTTTCAATGCTTCTGTTTTACATAATTGGGATATCGGTTCTAAAACCAAGATTACACCCAAGTCAAGATCCATCTCCTGACTTCTAGATAACCGTCTAGCTCTCCAAGTTTCATCTTCATACTTTCGATCATTAATAATGAGTATAAACAGAAATATTTGCATAATCAGCGGTTTCGGGAGCTCAGTTTGAAAGAGGGAGGAGGGGAATCTGAGTTGTCAGGCATCGCTAATAGTTATGTCGAGAAGTTAACTGGTTATTAAGAGATGTAATTAAGGAGGAGATAAGGTTTCCGTCAAAGTTGGACATCTCGGCGTTGGTAGAAGAAAAGCTTTTGATCATCGAGTAAGAAAAAAGTCTTTGATCTACCGAAAACCTGTTATATCGTTAATTTTAAATTAAAGAGAAAAAGACAGCTGTTATGTTAATAGAAATGAGCTCTGAAGGTCATGAATACTGTAATTTTTTAAAGAGATAGTTGAACTAATATTTTAAAGAATGAGGTAATAATTTCATCGTAAACTTTTGAGATTTCCACAAATTGTGACATATTCTCATTTCATTGCATTTTAAGGGTTGGATTGTTTTACCTCTGAGCGGTACTTTTTTGCACACCATGGGCTAAATGGCCAAGTCACATAGACCCCGAAGGCTAAGAGAAGGTTGGGGGAGGGGACCCACTGGAAACAGCTGTTGGGATACAGATGGTAGCCTCCCGTCAAGGCCATCCAGTATGTTCTTTAACGGGCACAGGGTATGGCTCTCCCGACACTAGGCCACGGCTTAACGTCCCATCCGATGGACGGCTGTCTTCCCAAGCCCATCGGTGTCCCCTACTGACCGTGGACAGGGCGGGGAGTTTTGCGGAGATAAATCTCAACGCTGACCCAGCTGGGAGTCGAACCTGGGAAGTGCAGATTACGAGCCTTGCGGCTATCGACTGAGCCACCGCCGCCCCTGCGCATTTTAAGCTCATTGAATTTAGTGTAGAGTGAATAAAAAAAGCGAATTTCACAGTGTTTTTTATTGTTTATTTCCATTTTACTTTTAAGTTTCAAAGAGAAAGCCTCCCCCCCCCCTTTCTTTAATCCATGGCTTAGAATTTTTAGTAAATTTCTCAGAAGCTAAACGCACTAAGTTGTCCTAAAAAAATAATTACCCCCTCAAGCAGCTGCTTGCCACAGAGGTCTGACAGGAGCCTGTCAGTTTATATGCCATAGTAGAAGGTCTGAGAGGATGGCAGGACCTCAGCAGAAAAACGACACACACATCCATGCCTTATCCGGGGCTCGAACCCAGGTCCCTTAGATCAGTAGCCAAGCGCGCTAACCACTCGGCCATTGTCCTACATAATGCAAATGCCTATAATGCCTACTGTAGATACTATGCATTGCCTATTACATACATGTTATAGGCGAAAAATCAATGCCAATACATAGTAATGTGCATATTCACAAACTCGTCTGTTTCGCTTTTTCTCTGTGAAGGTCGTCAGAAAACTTTTGAAATGACACCTTCTCTTATCTAAAGCGGAGGGTATCGGATCAGTGTTGATTACTGAAGAGTAATCAGCTTAACACGATTTCGATGACGACTGATTGAACTACTTGAATTTTCAAATCACTTTGATCATTTGTGGCACTATAGGTATCTACTGAGCAAGAATCTATTGTCGTGTTCTCCATTTAATCGTGCACTTTTAATCTCAGGTTAATAGGTATACAAGATACCTTACATCAACTGGTCACTGATCCTGTTCAGAGACCATTGCAGATACCCGATCCTTGATTCTAGAAGCATTGATGGTCCTTAACTGAATTAATACAGTTAATTTATTCTCAGGCAGGATATATTTTCCCTTTCTCCGACTTCTGAGGGCAGCCTCTGTTGTATAGCATGTGTTGTTCCTATCAACATGGTGGCATAAGCACTTATATCTAGAATGGACCTTTTTCGTTTGTTAAGTAGTGTGAAGTTACTGTAGCTTGGCGAGCTCTGGGTAGTTAGTGTACCTTCAAATGAAATTTTTTAAAAAGGGAAAGATTTGCTCCCCTACACAAAGGACTAATATAACCTAAAAGATCTATTGGGCTTCTTCTTATAACATGCAAACACAGACATGCCCACTGGTTTGTAATTAATTGCACTAACCACTAGAGCAGGTATGGGCTCTTAATCTTAGAAGGATTTCTTCCAAATTTTTCTATCGTTGACATTGGAGGCATTGCATTTGAGTCGATGAGGGAGATTATGAACTTCCTGTAGGTATGGAGTTTTGTTTACGTTAATGAATGATCTATGGTAATTTTCATTGAATGGTAAGAAATTAGGATTTCATATTCATTCGATCTTGTATTATTAAAAATTATAAGAAATTTGATATTCGCATTCGATTGGAAGGGAGAGACTCAGACTTTAGATCGTCTTTAGCAGGAGTGGTCAACTCAAACTTAGAGAAGAGCATTTAGGAAAAAAAATATTCTTAAAGAGACGCAGGAAAAAATTCTCTACTTAAAAGCGAAAACATACATTTCGAATGATTAATGAGTTGGAGAAATGAACTCTATTTTTAAGGAATCAAAAAGAAGTCTTGATTAAAAATCAAAAACATACATTTTTAATAAGTTAACAACATCGTGTATTAAACATTTAAAAAATGTTTGATAAAAAAAATATTTTTTTTAGAGTATTTGATGAAGTTGGCAATAGTCTTGGTAATAAATACAGAGGAAATTTTAATGATCTAAAAGGTCTGGAGACATGTCAGTGCCGAATTCCAGGGTTCAGGACGACTACGGCAAAAAAAATTTTGAAAAATAAGAAATGAGATTTTTTATAATTAAAATAATGAGTTTTGAAATTTTAAAATATTTTTTCTTTACAGAGAAAAACTTTTAAAAGTAATGGATAAAAAAAAAGTTATATTTATAATGATTATTTTCAATAGCGTAATCTTACAAACATATGAGGCTGAGGTGACTCAGTCGGTAACGCTTCAGACTCGTAATCTGCAGTTTCCAGGTTAAAGTCCCAGCTGGGTCAGAGTTGAGATTTAGCTCGCAAAATTTCCCTTCCTGTCCACGATCAGTAGGAGACACCAATGGGCTTGGAAAAACCGCCGTCAGACGGATGGAATTGTAAGCAGTCGCCCCGTGTGCGGAAAAAGCCATATCCTGTGCACGTTAAAGAACACGCTGAATTACCTTGACGAGAGGCTACCATATGTCCCCCAACAGATGTTCCAGTGGGTCCCCTCCACCAATCTTCTCTGAGCCTTCGGCGTCCTTGTGACCTGGTCATTTAGCCCATTGTGTGCACAAAAGTGCCAATCAGAGGAAAAACCACCCAACCTGCAAATATAGGAGAGGAGGTGCTCATTCGGTAGAGCGTCATGCTCGTAATCTGAGTCTCGACTGTGCCGGGTTGAGATTTATCTCCGTTAATCCCCTGCCTACCTTCGGTCAAAAAGGAGATACTGATAGGCGTGGAAAGGCCTCCGTCCGTTGGATGGGACGTTAAAGCCGTGGCTATGTGTGTGGGAATGCCTGTGCACACTGAAGAACACACTGGGTGGGCTTGACGGGCAGCTACCATCTGTCTCCTAATATCTGTCCAGTGAGTCCCCCCTTCCTAACCTTCTCTGAGCCCTCTGGGTCTTTGTGACCTGACTATTTATTCTATTGTATGCGAAAAAACTACCGCTCAGAGATAAACCAACAGCCCAATCTAAAAAAATAGTACCGAGGCGCTTATTACTTTCGCATCGGCACAATATAGAGAAATATTGTATTTTTTTTCAAGTTTCAAGATTTCAAAGGAAATACAAAATTTAGACATGCCTAAATTTAATTTACCAATAGTCTGCCGTCTATTCCTTCAAAATCTCATTAAATATAATAGCAATTAAAGCACTGAGCTGGGCTCTGGTTTATTTAAAAAAGTACCGGGGCGTCGTGTTCTCTGGCTCAAAGTTATACCCTGGTTATTAAAACAAATCATTTTTATACAGATATGTTTTTTTTTAATTTAATATTTTTTATCTTTATGCCGGTAAAATTTGTTCCTTGGAATAAATCCCTTTCAACGGATAAAAATAATGCAAGAAGGATTTTTTTCTATTTTTATATACACAGTCGTATCAGAATAATATGACCACCTACCATACATATACTTATGGTAGGTGGTCATATTATTCTGATACGACTGTGTATATATTTTGTACATATATTTTTACATATTTCCACGCCTATCAGTGTTGGTCTATATTTGTATTGCTCTAAGTCAATTAGCAAAGGATTTGGCTATTGTATATACATATATTGCGAAAGGTCTAGTCAAATTTTTGGAACGTCTTCGACTGCACATAGTGATGAAAAAATTTCCCATGACATTGGGCCAGAAAGGCTTCCTTTCCGAGTTATAGAACATTGCGAGAGTGCAAGTAAGGAAGGCTGTCAAAAGGTAAGATGCTAGGTAAATTTACATCATTTGCATATCTGATGGCATAGTAGATGTATGCAAATATTGGACAAAATTCCATCACTCCTGGGTGATCTCAATCATACCTATCCTGCCAGTTGAATTGGTAGACGTGGACCAACTGCATGTTCTACACGCTCACACGATTTGAATCCACTAGATTTCTTCTAATAGGTACAATTTAATGCTGATGTTTATGCTACTCCAATTCCTAATGCACAAGTTCTGCGAGAAAGAATAGTGGATGGTAGTCAAAGAATTCAGAACACTCCGGCACTTTTCGGATGTGTTCGACATGTCGATGAGAAGAGTCTGTGAGGGCGTGTATAGCTGTTCGGGGAGGCCATTTCGAACACTTGCTCTGATGTAGATTTACATAATTGTTCTCATCGATCACTTAAAATGCGTTGTAATAACTAAAATAAAAACTAATTAACCTCACATACTTTCCTACTTGCACTCTCAAATTGTGCTATAAATTGTAAGGGAAGTGTTTCTTGCCCAATGCTCATAGGAACATTTTTAATCGCTGTGCGCAGTTGAACAAGTTCTCAAAGTTTGATTAGACCTTTCGGCAATACCCTGTATACAATATACGAAAATGTCATACGGCGCCTATGGTTGAGAACATATTCGCCACAGACTAAGGGCGATTCTGACCAATGCTTCAGTTCTTTAAATGGTTGTGCTTCGAAGAATGTTTTTCTGTTGAATCCCGTTGGATGTCGTGTGACAGACGATGTACCACAGGTGATAAACGGAAGAATAGGCTTAGCTGCTTGGACTATTAAGAATCTCTGGAGAGTGTGGAAAAACATTTGCTTAAAGTTAAAATTTCATCATCATCACCCTCAAGCAGCCATGGGCTCCGGAGGTTCAACCAGATTGTGCAATTTAGTTCTCCAAACACATCTGTCCTGAGCTACATCTGCTGCATCTGGTCACTTGTAGACAATTTCTAACATTGCTCTGTTTGACATTGTCTGCCCGTCGTATCCCAGGTCTCCCCAACTTTCTGAGGCCTTTAGGCACACTGTACATAATCCTATTCGCTAATCTATAAATAACAGATTCAGTGTTATAGCGGAGACAGATGGTAGCATACGGGCAACATGGGCAAACCAACGGAGTCTCTCACTGCACAATATACTGCTCAGGGGAGTTTGACGACTTCTTTCCCTAACCTCATTATTACTTGCAAAGCTGAGCCACCTAATTCCCAAGATATTACGTAAGCATCTAGAATTAAAGGCATCAAGTTTCCTGTTATCTTGCTTACAAAGGGTCCATTTTCACTATCATAAAAATAACATAGAAAGAACCAAAGTATTATACAGTCTAATTTTAATCATTAGATATAACGTCTATTTATTCGCACTCTTTATAGATTTTTAAATGTTCCAGCAGCAATCCCTATTCGTCTGTTAATTTCATGCTGCACCTCACCAGTATCCGTTAAATCGTTCTCAAGATAATTAAACTGAGGCACTCACTCAAGGGTGCAACCATTCAGATTAATTGAACCACAACAACCAACCTGACCAATTTTCATCAATTTATCTCTCTCTGTTTTTCACCAAACCTATTCTACTACCAATCTCATCAACAGCTCTAATGAAAGAGTTCATCTTATCGACATCATTTGCCAAAAAGTACAAATCATCAGCATAATTTAAATCATAAATTTTCAGATCTCTGGATATTTAAGTCCAAAATCTGTCCCTTGCAGTGAATTTTGCATAACGTAATCAGTAACCAAATTAAAAAGAAAAGTAGACAAAATGCTCTCTTGTTGAATTCCTAGCACTGCTAAACCAACTGATACAAGGTTTACCAACTCTTACACATGATTCAGTGTTATTACAGAGAGCTTTCATTATGTTAACTAACTTGTCTCATACGCGATATGATCTCACGACCAACCACAAATTATGACCGTCAACAGAGTCAAAAGTTTTTTAAAATCCACAAAGCTAGTAACCACAGGTTTTCAAAAGTCTAAATCAGAGGTTCCCAAACTTATTTGTCCTACCGCCCCTTTTCAGAAAAAAATATTATTCAGCGTCCCCCTGGAAATCTACCTTCTTTAAGCGAACAAACAGAAAGATGCAGTGACAAATTTGCGTTCTTTTATGTTTCTGCATTTCTACCTACGTCCTACAACATAGTAAAGAAAGATGTTGTAAATAAGACACCTTGAAGCTTGAAATTATTAAATTATTTATTAAAATCAACCATAGTAACATTCGCATCATACGCAGAAAATTAAGATAACGAAGGATAATTTTATGTGTTTATTTGGAAAATAAAGTAATCAATGTGACTTTAACTCTATGTTACACAACAGATGAAACATGTACGAACAGGTTTTCAAAAATTTCTTATATTCCCTTCTTTCTTTATGCTTCCACCGCCACCTAATTGCACCCGAGGCTACTACCGACACCCTGGATCGTTCCAGCGCCCCCCCCCCCCCCCCAGGAGTTGGTATCGCCCACTTTGGGAATTATTGGTCTAAATATTTCTCAAGAATTTGATTATTACCTCCCCTATCACTTCTGAATCCACACTGTTTATCACGCAGTTGTCCACCAACCAGATTCTTAATTCTATTAAGCACAATCATGCAAAGAAATTTACCTGGAACAGAAAGTAGACTGATACCCCTATAATTATCACATGAGCTGCGATCATCTTTCTTAAAGATAGGGAATTTTTCTGTTACCACATGGATGACTGAAATTTTGAATATCTTTTATGATAAAGGCATTGTTACTAATGATCTTACCAGAGTTATTATTATCCCTATTTTTAAAAAAGATGATCGCAGCTCATGTGATAATTATAGGGGTATCAGTCTACTTTCTGTTCCAAAAATTTCAGTCATCCATGTGGTAACCGAAAAATTCCCAGCTCTAAGCATTTCAGTAGTAACTTCATCTACCTATAGAGATTTGTGTAGTTTAAATTTAGAAATAGCCGAAATAACTTCAGACTGTTGGGTTGTTTTTCCTCTGAGCGGCACTTTTTTGCACACCATGAGCTAAATGGCAAGGCCACAGGATCCCGAGGGCTCAGAGAAGTTTGAGGGAAGCGACCCACTGTGACAGCTGTTGGGAGACAGATGGTAGCCTCCTGTCAAGGCCATCCAGCGTGTTCTTTAACGTGCACAGAGCGTGGCTCTCCCGCAAATGGAGCCACGGATTAACGTCCCATCCGACGGACGGCGGTTTTTCCAAAGCCCACCTCTGCCGCTACTGACCTTGGGTAGGGCGGGAAATTTTGCGGAGATAAATCTCAACGCTGACCCTGCTGGGACTCGAACCAGGAAACTGCAGATTACGAGCTACCGACTTCAGACTGTGATGTAGGGTCAACATTAAAGCCAGTAATGCATCTATCATCATTACAAACAATGAATTATCTTTGTTTAATATTTGCTGTAGGAGGGAAAAGCGTTTGTCTTTCTAAAAAGTTTCGCTGCTTCTACGCTGAAGTTTCGTTTGCCTCACACTTCTGCTAAGGGAGAATTACACTGACGTATTTTTGTCAGTATTTTCTTAGTTGCCTTTTACAGGTAAGTGACTCTTTGGAAATAAATTTTATTACTTAATTGACGATTGATGGAAAAAAATGAAATTTTTATTTCTGTTCACACCACTACCCTCAGTCGTGGGTTCTTATGACTTGGCTATTTGACCCATTTTGTACCAGTGAAGACCCATCATTCTTTTCACCTATACTTAACACACCCTAATCAAGGGTGGAGAGGGTTGGCACAGTCGGTAGCGCGCCAGGCTCATAACCTGAAGTTCATAGGTTCTAATCTCTACTTGTTCCAAAGTGATTGATTTCGGCTAAACCCAGCTACTCTCTCTGCTGAGAAAAGAGACAGAGATGGGCTTAAAAAGGCCTCTGTCCTTCGGATGGGACGTAAAGACCCGTGTCGAGGAGGGCCACGCTCGGTGTATATTAAAGAACATTCTGGATAACCTTGAATGGAAAGATGTTAGATGACAACCTCTTGTCAAGGCCATCCAGAATGACATCTTTCCTTTGGGTCCTTTGCCATAACCTTCGCTGAGCCTTTGGGGACCTTGTGACTGGTCATTTAGCCCATTGCGTGCGCAAAAATGTCGCTCGGAGCTAGAACAACCCAACCTTAATCAATATTTCAGAATGTCTAAGAATTTGGTGAACACTTATTAGAAAGCTATCCTAATCTAAAACTTTTTCACGCTTTTAATTTAATGAAATGCCAGAAAAAAAAAAACATCGTGAAGAGAAGAAAGCTTCCTTAAGAATCTACCCACTAGAGACACCTACTCATCTATATAGGAAAAAGGAGAGAAAAAAAGCCACCCACGCACTTCTTAATTGCGCCGAATTAAGTCGTCCTGACTGTGTCGTGCAGCGAAGCCAACCATTCTCTCATCCTCTCTTGTCTTCTCTTTAGAATATCTTCATCGTTATTTTTTTTTCTTCTTCACGGCATCATCTGGGCCGATCCTGGTTTACAGCCAATACGTGCCACGAATGGTAAACCTTAATATGTGTGTCAATAGTTATGATTTATTGCGTCACTATCCAGACACTGACAGGTGATTAACTGGGGAAGGGGTACTGTGCCTTTCTCTTCAACAGCAAAGACGCCTTCATCTCTTTGGCCGTGTTTTATCACTGCTTACAGAAGAACAGACACAAATAAGATGATTTATGGCAATACTTCGGAAATAAGACAAATCGCACGAGGGGGAAATAAAAAAAAATTCAGATAAAATCCTTTATTAGAGTGATAGCTTTGGAAATAGATTTTTTTCTTCCCTTTGATATTAGTTGTGTTCGCTTTGTTTGTTTTTAATATGCACCTAAAAAACTTCGAACGAAAGTTTATAAGAAAAGGTAGATTAAACATTGCAGTCAATCAAATAGATATACGACAGTAATGCAGCTTACCGCTTTCATCATCTGCGAAGGAAAACTAACTTTTATCGGACGAATCGTACATATATGCCGAGCGCAATATACACTCCATTACCAGAAGTTGGATTGGGTTGTTTTACCTCTGAGCGGCACTTTTTTTCACACCATGAGCTAAATGGCCAGGTCAATAGGACCCCGAAGGCTCAGAGAAGGTTGGGGGGAGGGGACCCACTGGAACAGCTGTTGGGAGACAGATGGTAGCCTCCCGTCAAGGCCATCCAGCGTGTTCTTTAACGTGCACAGGGTTATGGCTCTCCCATACACGGGGCCACATTGTACGTTATATACGTATTGCACATGTATACACGGGGCCGCGGGTATCTCCCATACACCATCCGACGGACGGCGGCCTTTCCAAGCCCATCGGTGTCCCCTACTGACCGTGGGCAGGGCGGAGAATTTTTGCGGAGATAAATCTCAACGCTGACACTCGAACCTGGGAACTACAGATTACGAGCCTGGCGCGCTACCGACTGAGCCACCCCCGCCCCACCAGAAGTATTGGGACACTTGTATGCTATGTGAATGGTGAGTCATGTTAAAATCCTTAACTTTATAATAAGTTTTTACGAAAAAATATCATTGTAGATAAATAGAAAAGAATATAAGAAGATAAATATAAGGATAATAACAGATCTCACAAAAAACTAGGGTAGGAATCAAGTCAGTTAGTAGTGTCATGCTCGTAATCTGTAATTACCAGATTCGAGTTCCAACTGTGTCAGCTTTGAGATTTATCTCAGCTAATCCTCACTAGCTCTTGGTGGGATTGAGGACACTGATGGGTTTGGAAATACTACCTTCCGCTGGATGGGACGTTAGGCTGTGGCACAGGGTACAAGATAATACACTGATACGTTAAAGAACATGTCTTGATGGGATGATCAAAGACAGACGATACAAATCAATATATTTCATCTGTCTCCTAACAGCTGCTCAATGGGGCCCCTTTCCCAACCATCTATGAGCCTTTGGAGTCCTTGTGACCTGACCGTTTAACCCAAAGTGTGTTGAAAAAATAATCCAACTGTATAATATTTTTTAATGAAATTACGAAGATACGGATGAATTAAATTTTAAATCAGTAAATATCTTTGAAGTCATCTTTTTAATCTTGCATTATATTTGAAAATTTAGTCAGAAGGACGAAGCACAAAGTGCATGACAATAAAATATTTTTACTCTAGTTCATTGTTTAGTTTCTATGACCCTACTTCTCTTTTGAAAAATTATTCAACTCCATAATGCTTGAAGGGGCGGGGTGGAGGCGGCTCAGTCGGTAGCGCCAGGCTCGTAATCTGCAGTTCCCAGGTTCGAGTCTCAGCTGAGTCAGCGTTGAGATTTATCTCCGCAAAACTCCCCGCCCTGCCCACGGTCAGTAGGGGACACCGATGGGCTTGGTAAGGTTGCCGTCAGTCGGATGGGACGATAGGCCGTGGCCCCGTGTGCGGGAGAGCCATATCCTGTGCACGTTAAAGAACACGCTGGATGGCCTTGACAGGAGGCTACCATCTGTTTCCCAACAGCTGTTCTAGTGGGTCCCCTCCCCCAACCTTCTCTGAGCCTTCGGTGTCCTTGTGACGCGCCCATTTAGCCCATTGTGTGCAAAAAAAGTGCCACTCATAGGTTGAACAACCCAACCCATAATGCTTGAAAAATTACTAAAGAGTAAGTAGTAAGTTAAGCATTTCTTACTTAGTTAAGTAGTTTTTTGTTGTAAAGCTCAATTCGAAAAGAAAAAATAATCAGTGGAAAAGAAGAGAATTCTAAGATTCCTCTTTTTTTTTGCACAAATATCGATAAAAATTCTCATCTTCAATGATGAGAATTTTTATTCGATATACAGTATAGAATTTAGAATGATATCACATCAGTTTATTCATTAATATATACAGCAATTTTTCACATAACACCATGTTTTCCTAGGAAATGAATTTTATGCGTAAACGTTTAATGTGGGGGCGATTTTCACCTTTAAAAATAATGGTAAAAAGAAAGGATTATGCTTTGTGTTTTTCACACATTAATTTTATTTCGTTACTGCTATTTTCAATTAAAATACGATATCATGCTCCTATATATTGTATATGTGTGCATATACTGTATATGTTTGTATAGTATTAGTATGGAATTCCTGCATATTTCTTTGGTTTGTATATTGTCGTGTTTGAATGTCTCTAGGCAGGGCCAGTGTGACACTTTCTTCCCCCTCGATATCTATCTACACACACACATATATATGTATTGATATTTGAGGGGCGGGGGTGGCTCAGTCGGTAGCGCGCCAAGCTCGTAATCTGTAGTTCCCAGGTTCGAGTCCCAGCTGGGTCAGCGTTGAGATTTATCTCTGCAAAATTCCCCGCCCTGCCCACGGTCAGTAGGGGACACCGATGGGCTTGGAAAGGCCGCCGTCCGTCGGATGGGACGTTAAGCCGTGGTCCCATGTACGGGAGAGCTATACCCTGTGCACGTTAAAGAACACGCTGGATGGCCTTGACGGGAGGCTACCATCTGTCTCCCAACAGCTGTTCCAGTGGGTCCCCTCCCCCAACCTTCTCTGAGCCTTCGGGGTCCATGTCACCTGGCCATTTAGCCCATGGTGTGCAAAAAAGTGCCGCTCAGAGGTAAAACAACCCAACCCAATTGATATTTGTAGTGCATTCTTATAAAAAAAAATAAAATAAATATCCCCTCAAGCAGCTGCTTGCCACAGAGGTGCCTGTCAGCTTATATGCCATAGTAGAAGGTCTGTGAGGATGGCAGAACCTCAGCAGAAATACGACACGAACAGCCATGCCTTAACCGGGGCTCGAACCCAGTTCCCTTAGATCAGTAGACAAGCGCGCTAACCACTCGGCCATGGGACGGCACAATGTGAATATAAGTGACCTGCCACATTTCTTGATTAGATAGCCAGGCGTCCCCACGTGGAAGCTTATATAATCGGATTCCTATATGCAGCAGAAGTCGCTAATGGTCGGGGGGACGGGTGTCGGCTTAATGAATAGAGGCTGTCTGGGGCAATAATGGCAAATTAAACTGGAGATTCATTCATAGTTGTTGGTCAAATATGTTAGAGCCCAGGGTACTTGAGTGTCCTGGCAACGGCAAAAGAGAAAGGGTGATGAGGAGAATGAGTGGAGCTCTAAAACAGTGAGGTGAAAACAAGGTCTAAAACAGTGAGAAAAAAAATGTAAAGTCATGGAGAACACTTCAATTTTAAATCGTAATTCCTCTTCTTCACAATTCTGATTATAGCTTATAAGAAAAGTGAAACTAAGAGGAAGTAAAAAATGACTATACTGTCTTGGAAACAAATCTTTTATTCTGCCTAATCTAAAACTGGACCTTCTCTTTCCAGTGGCAAACCAGAAGAGAAAGCCTTATCGAGGAGATCGCCCCCTAAGCAGCCTCTCAACATTTCTCAGCTTTGAAACTTTCGACAAAATGTTATTCGAACAAATTTCCGTCGAGCAAGTTTTCGTTTTGAACAAATATCCGTTTCTAAGCAAAATTCCGTTTGGAATAAATTTCCGTCGATCAAGATTCCGTTCCGAAGAAATTTCCGCTGAACAAATTTCCGTCGATCAAGATTCCGTTCCGAAGAAATTTCCGCTGAACAAATTTCCGTCGAGTAAATGTTGTCGAATAAATTTCCGTCGAGTAGGGACCTGGGTTCGAGCCCCGGGTAAGGCATGGATGTGTGTGTCGTTTTTCTGCTGAGGTCCTGCCATCCTCACAGACCTACTATGGCATATAAACTGACAGGCTCCTGTCAGACCTCTGTGGCAAGCAGCTGCTTGAGGGGATATTTATTATTTTATTTTTTATAAATGTGAAACAAATTTATGGACACCGTTATCGAATACCTATACTCTAATTTTACGCTTAGCCAAGCAGTCAGTACTGTTGCGAGATTAGTTAGTAGGCATAATATGGAAAAAATACTTTAAAAATATATCTCGTTTTACTGAATATATTTAACAAAAATTAAATTTTCTTTTCGAATGTGGCTTTGCCCCCCCCCCCCCCCCCCCGTGGATTCCTATGACTGTTAGGATGTGTTAACTGTTAGGATGCAATAATTGAGTTTTGAATTACAACTAGGGGAAGCCGTGTAAAGGTAAATTCAGTAGTTCCTTCTGGCTCTTTTACTCATCAGCAATATATGCCTACATATCCAGTTTTGTTGAATCTGTGCTTAATAAGAATACTAGTTTGAAATTCATCCTTTTTTTACTTGATGCTGGCGCCTTCAAAAGGATACAAAGAAGAGCATAAATAAATAATAAATACCTCCTCAAGCAGCTGCTTGCCACAGAGGTCTGACAGTTTATATCTTGTGATAACTATAGGGGTATCAGCCTACTCTCTGTTCCAGGTAAAGTTCTTTCCATGATTGTGCTTAATAGAATTAAGAATCTGGCTGACAGTAAATTGCGTGATGAGCAATGTGGATTCAGAAGTGGTAGGGGATGTGTGGATCAGATATTTTCACTTAGGCAGATTCTTGTGAAATGTTTAGAGTTTCAGAAACCTTTGGTTGCTAGTTTTGTTGATTTCAAAAAGGCTTTCGACTCTGTTGATCGTCATAATTTGTGGTTGATTGTGAGATCATGTGGCACACCAGACAAGTCAGTTAACATAATGAAAGCTCTCTGTAATAACACTGAATCGTGTGTGAGAGTTGGTAAGGCTTGTAGCAATTGGTTTAGCATTACTTCTGGTGTTCGACAAGGGTGCATTTTGTCTCCTTTTCTCTTTCGTTTGGTTATTGATTATGTTATGCGAAATTCATTGCAAGGGAAAGATTTTGGCCTTAAATGGTCTGGAATGGTCTTTAATGGTCCTTAAATGGAGCCTTAAAATTTCTGATTTAGATTATGCTGATGATTTAGCCCTTTTGGCAAATGATGTTGATGAGATGAACTCTTTCATTCAAGCTGTTGATGAGACTGGTAGTAGAGTAGGTTTGATTATAAACAGAGAGAAAACTAAAGTGATGAAAATTGGTCAAGCAGGCTGTGATTCAGTTAAGCTGAATGGTTGCAGTCTTGAGCTGGTGTCACAATTTAATTATCCTATGAGCTATGTTAGAGATAATGATGATGTGTGGCATGAGATTAACAGATGAATAGGGATTGCTGCCGAGACTTTTAAGAATCTATGGAGAGTGTGGAGAAATAGGCGTATACACCTAAAGACTAAAATTAGACTGTATAATAGTTTGGTTCTTTCTAGGGTTAGTTATGGTAGTGAAACTTGGACACTTTGTAAACAAGATAACAGGAAACTAGATGCTTTTGATTCCAGATGCTTATGCAGTATCTTGGGCATTAGGTGGTTCAACTTTGTAACTAATGATGAGGTTAGGCAAAGGAGTTTGCAACCTCCTTTAAGCAGCATATTGTGCAGAGAGAGACTCCGTTGGTTGGCCATGTTGCCCGTATGAATAATTATAGATTGGCGAATAGGATTATGAACAGTGTGCCTAAAGGCCTCAGAAAGAGGGGGAGACCACGGATGAGGTGGGCAGACAATGTCAAACAGGGCCTTATTAGAATTGGTGTGCAGTGGCCAGATGCGGTAGATGTAGCTCAGGATAGACTTGCTTGGAGAACTAAATTGCACAGTATGGTTGGACCTCCGTATACCCATGGCTGCTTGAGGATGATGATGATGAGTAGAAAGTCTGTGCAGACTCAGTAAGACTCAGCAGAAAAACAACACATGCATCCATGCCTTATCCGGGGCTCGAACCCAGGTCCCTTCGATTTAAAATTCTTAACACACGTTAGCCAAGCGCGCTAACCATTCGACCACGGGACGGCTGTAAAGAAGAACATTCTAAACTTAAACTGTCCACTTATAGCCTTCTAAGATCGCGTATCATTACTACTAGCCCATCGCCCGATAAAAATGGGTGGGTTGAAAACGAATTTCACCTCTGGCAGCACATGGTGTGCAAAAAAGTGCCGCTCAGAGGTAAAACAACAACTGCAGCATAAGAAGCCTCTAGCAGCATAAGAAATAAAATATTAATGCCCTTGTAAGCTGTATATCCCGTTCTATTATAGCCAAAATCTCGAATTTGCAACTCATACGAGGAAACACGATGGGATATTGAGGGAAAAATTTGGAACCAAATATTTGGAACCGGGTTCCAAATATTTGGGTATTTACGAGGGATCACAAACTAGTTAAATTAAATTAGAAGAAATAAAAACTCAAATATATAACAAGAGTAAGATAAATGATTTCCAGAAATTTATCTACGATTCTCTTATAGAGCTAGCTTTGATTTTCGAACACAATAGGAGGACCACGGAAAAAAAATCGGGCCGATCGGACATTTTTCGGGGAAATTATGAGATGTTAAAAAGAATACCTCCTCAAGCAGCTGCTTGCCACAGAAGTCTGACCGGTGCCTGCCAGTTTATATGCCATAGTAGAAGTTCTGAGAGGATGGCAGGACCTCAGCAGAAAAACGACACATGCATTATCCGGGGCTCCAACCCAGGTCCCTTTCAGCAGAAAAAACGACACATGCATCCATGCCTTATCCTGGACTTGAACCCAGGTCCCTTAGATTAGTAGCCAAGCGCGCTAACCACTCGGCCACGGGACGGCTATGAAATGGTAAGAGGTCATAAAGTTAGAATTTATTTAAGAATCTTTTGAGTGGCGCTGATGTCGCGATTACTCGGCTGAATAAATATTTCTATGGAATTGTTAGTGATTGAATAAATTGTTTATAAATCTATTTTACTTACCGGTTAACAGACCTTCTACTCTGTCATATAGACTAACGGGCTCCTATGAGATCTCTATGGCAAGCAGCTGCTTGAGGGATTTTTTTTTAATTTTAAACTTCGAAGGATATCAAAAATTGCTATCCGATAACAGGGGTTATCAAAAAACTGAATATTCGGAAACCCTACTCAGATAAGTATGGAAACCCATTGGACATCTGTTAAAAGACAGCTGGAAGCCACCCATTAGGCCATCCAGCATGTTCTTTAAAATGCACAGAGTATGATTCTCCTACACAAGGCCACGGCTTAAAGTTCTATGCGACGGACGATGGCCTTTCCAAAACCATCGGTGTTCCCTTTCTCATCGAGAGTAGGTAGGATTAGCGGGGATAAAACTCAACGCTTACACAGTTGGGACTCGAATCTGGGAACTGCAGTTTACGAGCTTGGAACGCTACCGATTGAGCCACCCCCGCCCCTCTGAAGGGGGATCGCATCCCTACGTGCTAATGTCATAAGTGGCAATTTGAGAAACTATGTGATTGCACAGTTGACGTTTTGACAATTTTTCTGAGACTGCAGGGCTTTAGTGTCATCAAAAAAAGATAACTAAAGATAGCTAAGTTTTTTTTTTTCTCAGATTAAATTTTTAGACATTTGTTATAACTGGCGAATTTTTTTTTTCAATATGAGGATTTACTACTACCTTTAAAAATAAATCTTTTTGATTGATTTCATTTTGAGTTCAACAAAATATTTAAAATCTTTTTGAGAATCCCAATCCTTATTCGTTTGTATGAAATCGATGTACAATTTCAGGCTATTGTTTTACGTCACTTTTCATTTGTAATCGTTGAATTTTGCTCTGCAGCCAAAAAAGCACTTTCCCAAAGTGCTTTCAAATATCTCCGCACACTGCAAAATAAATTACTTTTTAAAAACGTTTCAACACTGGCATTAAGCGCTTTTGAACGTCTTCTAAAGGAAAAATGTACGTAAAACAAATTTTTATGCTACATTAGCCACGTTGCGAAAGGAGGGAATTTTTAAATGCAGCAACATTTACTAACAATACAGTGATTTTAGAATTTTTATCTGACATAGTGGAACTTTCTCTGTATAGGCGATTAGTTAAAACAAATGACCATTCTTTCTTAAAGAACGATATTTATTCTCTGTTACAATGAATCTCAGGGAATGCACACTGAAGACCACAGTATGTGTGAATGACAGGTGCTGGTCATAGACCGACTATCGTTAAGTCCCAAGCTATTCTCCGCATAATTATTCTTTCATCAGATGAACAAATAGTCTTCCCGTTGTCGCCTGGGAAGCTTTTTTTTACTTCCCAAATCTCCCCCGCACATTAAGGAGCAGTCATCAACGTGCAATTAACAGCAAAATGGAAATGCTTCGCATAACAAATGCATCATCAAAGCGTTGTCAGGTGGAGGCCTCGAACGAACTGCATAACTTCATCTCTCGGTACGTAACGTACATACGTCACAGCGGTGCCGCGCAGCATTTGATTGTTGCCTAATCTTCGTGAGCTGCGCCCCCAACGATGGGACCAAATTACACGTTTGCCCAAATAACATATCCATCCCTTCCATCCATCTATCAAGAGACCCGCTAGCACACAAGCACACACACATCTCACACACATCACGGCGTAACCAGGTTGTTCTATTGAGCTGGGGAGCAGTGAAGGGTGTTGGGCTTTTGTCTCGAGCATCAATCAGTCTGGAGAGGCGGCGGTCGGCACAGAGGCTCTGCCAAAACACCGCCTTTCTCTCCTCCTCGCGGATGGTTAAGTGTCGCAGTGGGCTGTCGAGATGGGGATATATAATCACACAACTGCGGTGTAGTAATGTGTAGGAGAGTACGAGAATGAGGGTAGGTGGGTGGGGGGTGTACAAGGGAGAATTCGAATGAAGTGGAAAATGGAGCTTTTCTAACAGGATTGTTAATGAGATTGAAGTTGAGAACATGGTTGCCTAGGTGACCTAATAAGTCGACGCTTGTGTAGTTAATGAGGCGGAGAGTAAGTGAAATTTATCCCTCATCTGTGGGTCACTTCAGATGGTCTTTCAAACGTGTTTCGTTTATTTTGGCTATGCAGTTTGAGTGAAATTAATACTTTGTTGGTGATATTAAGATATTGCTGGGAGATGTAATGATCAAAATGTGAATCGATAAAAGTACTAATTAGTTATTAAGATAATTTGATGATAAAGTAAATTTGTTTTTCAAGTGAAAACAACTTTTAATGCGATGTGGTTTTTATTTTCTTTGCAGTTGAATGTACAGGTTTCTATAACACAGAGATTTAGAAGTTTTTGAGATCATGACCACCTTTGAGTTTTCCAGTATGCCAATATTCCAGTTCTCATGCAAACATGCTTCCCTATACTCCCTGAGAAATGGCTTCTCAAAGCCAAATATCAAGTTGACAATCTGAACAAAGATCAGTAACTTCATTCGTTACAACTGCGTCAATACAAGGTGTCCCAAAATACTTTCAGATTTGGAAATTAAGTAAAATGCTAACAAATGCTCTAATAACAATTTAATCTGTGACAGTTCTTAGACCAATGAAAAAGCTTTTATCTACACATTAGTAAAGTTCAATATGAAAATCATTCGTTGCTTTCATCACATCGAGACGATACTCGACTTCTATTCGTACTTTCTGCAGCGCATCACAGATGTCCATAATACAACCTGCCTGGATAAACTGTATTACTGACCTTTGGTATATGCAAGTGGCTGACCAATGTATGCTTAACACACGCTGGCCCAATGAAGAGTCAACCTTTAATCAAAATTCAGATAATCATCTCCCAACAACCGGCTAGGAAAATGCTTCAATGATTGGTCAATGTTGGCCCAAAGCGGCGGATGTTTTAGTTTTAAGTTTTTGGTAAAACTCTTTAACAGCAATAACATGTAGTCATAGAGGGCTGACAGAAGAGAGAAATATTATGTTTAACTCCCCTTGGAAACTCTAACCAACCATAAAATGAACATCTGGTGCAGGAACCCTCTCATTAGAATCTAATTTCACCATGAACTTACAACACATTGAACCTTGATTTCATAAAATCAACATTCATTATCATTTTTGTCATAGCGAAGAATTCACTATCATGGAATTCATTAGCTGGTGTTCCGTCCCAGCAGCAAAACTGAAACACCATATTTTGCAGATAGACAAACAACGGCATGTAATGCTATGTCTTCCTCTTTAGATGTTAGTTGACAATTACACAATGAGGCTCTACCAAATATCAATTGAGAACGGCTATAAATAATAACCGTTCTCAGTTGATGTTTGGTAGAACAATTCAAAGGAGACAAAGTGGTTATTTACCTACACCAATCACCACTTTCGCAGATGCTCAATCTGGAGAGAAATACACAGTCGTATCAGAATAATATGATCACCTACCATACATATACTGTGGTAGATGGTCATATTTTTCTGATACGACTGTGTATGTGTAGTTAATGTGCTCCCACGGTCTCGAAACTGAAAACTAACACCAAAGATTGTTGTTTGTTTTACCTCAGAACGGCACTTTTGTACATACAATAGGCTAAATCGCAAGGTTACAAAACTCCGAGGGCTCAGAAAAGGTTTGCGTAAGGAGACCCACTGGACAGCTGTTAGGAGAGAGATGGTAGCCTTCCGTTAACGCTATCCAGCGTGTTCTTTAACGTATACAGGCATGACTTTTCTGCACATGGGGTGCAGCTTAGCATTCCATCCAGCGTCAAGCCGAAGGTGCATCACATAAGATTCCATGTCACATTTGTCTTATCAATAAATCTGGTAGACCCTTTTATTGGTCATTGACTATTAAATAAAAAAAAAAATAAATACCCACTCAAGCAGCTGCTTGCCACAGAGGTCTGACAGGAGTCTGTCAATTTATATGCCAAAGTAGAAGGTCTGAGAGGATGGCAGGACCTCAGCAGAAAAACGACACATACATTCATGCCTTACCCGGGGCTCGAACCCAGATCCCGTAGATCAGTAGCCAAGCGCGCTAACCACTCGGTCACGAGACGGCTGTTGACTATTAAAGCCCACAATAAATTTTTTGTATATCTGTTATGTGAAATATTTTCATGAGAGAAGTGTAAGATTTTTGATAATCATTGATCTAACAAATAAAACCTAGAGATGAACAACTTCGTGCGATTAGATCGTTAACAAATTTATTCCCATGCTTAAAATTTTCACTAATTCTTGAGAATATATTACTCTCATAATTAATATTTATTATATGATCTTTAATGGTTAAACATAATATATAATCTCCGGATGTGGACGATTATCTCATTTTACTGACTTTCAGAAATGGGTTGTTTCACTTCTAAGCGGCACTTTGTCTTTTGTAAACAATGAACTAAATCGTCAGCTCACAATAATTCCAAAGGTTCAGAGAAGGTTGGGGCTGGTTGGTTGGTTGTTTTACCTCTGAGCGGCGCTTTTTTGCGCACAATGGGCTAAATGGCCAGGTCACAGGTCACAATCACCTGGAACAGCTGTTGGGAGACAGATGGTAGCCTCCAGTCAAGGCCATTCAGTGTGTTCTTTAACGTGCACAGGGTATGGCTCTCCCGCATCACAGGGTCTAGTGCACAGGGTCCGTCCCATCTGACGGACGGCGGCCTTTCCAAGCCCATCGATGTCCCCTACTGATCGTGGGCAGGGTGGGGAATAAAGGTTGGGGCAAGGCGATTCACTGCCGTTAGGAGACAGATGGAAGCCTCTCATCAGGGTATGGCTCTCCTGCATACGGGCCAAGTCTTTATGTTCCATCCGAAGGGCAACCCCCCCCCCCCCCCCCAAGCTCATCGGTGTTTCCTTTCTGATCAAGCCTGGCGCACTACTGATTGTGCCAACCCGGCCTACTGAATTTCGGGATGATGCACCAAGTTTTAAAGGCGTAGAGGGGTTTGAAGCTCACAGAACACCGATTTATGTATTTTATACAGTTCTTTGGAGTTTCCGTGGGTGGGTGAAGATATCGTCTTTTGCGCTTACTGATGTTAGCTGAAGTGCAACATAAAAACTGAAATGGAAGGACAGGCTGCCAAGTACAATCAGTAATATATGCATAACGAAAAAACAAAGCAAAACACTGAAGTGAAACCTAAAACAATATCATTTTATTAAGACGAATTATTTTAATGGCAATTTGCCTCCCCGAAGTTGGATTTCTTGTCTGCTACAAATTATTTACCTTTTTATACAAATTTAACTAATTTGTCTTCAATAGCTCGCGGGGTGCGCAAAAGAGGGGATGGGCCGCATCTGACCTTCGAACCGAAGTTTGTCCATGCCTCTCTTGATGATAAGAAGTAATATCTAAAAACTGCGAATATTCATATACCAGAGACGTACTTGTTTCTGTTAGTTATCATGCGTTCCCTTAAAACTGAAAAATTGTTGCGTGATCAGTGAAATCAAAAATTAAAAATTCTGTGAAATTATTAGAACTGAGCTTCAGTGGCAAAATATTTTATGAGCTTCTCAGGATATATCACTGCATGGAACAAAATCTCATTACGTGTTGAACTTCACTGTAGTGATTAGATTTTGACAAGTAAAATCTTGGACGCCTAGAGCAAAACTCTGGAGCACGTGTTTGAACAAACTAATTCCTACATCCAGTAAGTACCTACTTTTCTTTGATATAGACAAAGTCTTGTAAGAACAGATTCTGATAAATTAGACCCGATTCTCCAAAATGCACTTTTTTTACCCCTATCCAAATTCCTCTCATGCGACTTCAACGAATCTTACGCTTCATCTCGAGACTAACAGCGAAAGCCAATAAGATCCAATCATGAATATGAATTATAAAAGCTTAATAAAAAATTCACACTAATTTTTTTCATCATTTTTCCTGATGTCCTTGAGCGTGACATAGCGGAGAAATTGCGAAGAATATTCATCACTTTGAGAGTCATCTACATCTTCTATTGCGTGCCCAGGTGGAACACATCTGCACTCGATCTGATCACATCCTCTTTGGCAGAGAGCGGCGTTTTTGCTCTCTAGCATCACTTCTTCATCTATGAAGAATGAGGGACAAGAACGAAAGTAAAAGTCGCTGATTTAAATTCAGTCCCAAGGTCATAGCTTATAAGTCACGCACGAATGACTTTAATCTCTTCTTGCTCTCCAAACTCATCAACAGCAACAACACAAAAGAAACCCCCATCATTAGAATCTCTCTATGGATAGTTATAGATGAATGCGATTTGATGAACGGATTATGATTCACATATGCCATCACCGAATTCTCTATCTCGCCAGCGTTTAGAGAAAAATTATTCCCTGCAATCTCTGCACACATCTACGCGGGGAAATCGGTTCAGAACCGATGACTTCCGAATCACACTCGCCACTAGTGGAATGTCTGATAGAACTCGGTTTACAAAGCATGCAAAAAAAGAAAACATCTTCGAATAATTCGAATCGCTAAATATGCTGACACATCGTCTTACAGTCGAAGAAACTGCTTAGGTTATTAGCAGGCTGCTCTTCTGCTCCATAAAGTATGAGAGAAAGAATAAATAAGAGAACCGTTTATGCTTTAACGTTAGCCTTGATCCTTGTAAGGGCCTCTGTTAAGAGCAGCTTTCTCCAGGTGAAGAACCGGGAGAGGAACTGATGGTTCTCAGGGACCATCATCTGTCTTATCTGGCACCTGCCAACGTGTCCATTTGGACTCAATTCCCCTCTGCGATCAAGGAGCCCCGAAGCCAATATTATTTCACCCAGCCTCAATAATATGGTACACCGACAACACTATTAATAGCGCAATCTTATTCAGTCTTCTTTCGCAAATGCACTAATCATACGCGGGGGTCCGGTCACTATTATTGTCGGCGCCGCAGAAAAAGCAGAGGCACCCTCTAACTACATGCTCGGGTCACGACGTCTGACTTGGAAAGGAGGTATTAATCGTTACGCTAGAGACGTCCACGATGATAATGTCATTTCGTTGGCCGTCTCTTATCGAATCAGCCTCCAGAGCAAGGAAGAAAAACGCGTATTAGCTAATGTGCAGCATCCCAAACAGCCTATGGTTCATCCACAACCGATCAGTGTTGTTGGTAATAACAAGAGTAACTGCAAATCGTGGTTCTGGGTGGAGTTAAAGAAAGGGGCCCCCCATTTTTAGTAGTCACGTTGTTCTTTCGTATACGAAATTGAGCAATGTCACTTAAATTGACTGATCATGTGAGTTTTAGTGCTTGAAGAGTGTTACATTGTGAACTGAAGTTTAGTAGTTTTTTTTTCTTTTTCAGTCTTTTAACATTATAGCTGCGACTAAATATAATAGTTGTCCTGCTTAATGACCGCGTGCGAGGAATTTACTACATTTATGCACGTCATTTTCTCTTAGTTTGGAACAAAACCGATAAAATGAGAAATTAAGGATGCTTTTTTAATCCATAAAGTCCTTTGTATGCGAAACCAATCATGAATGATTGTCAATGTGATATCAATAACTTTTTGAAAGCTCATGAAGTCACTTTCAGCATCGATATCAAATTTTATAGCAAAAATTGTCTTGAAAAGGGTGAGATACTAACCCACCAATTTTTTAAGATCGTGAAGTCAATCTTAATATCGATACCAAATTTTAGATGAAAAAAATCTTGATCCAAGTGGAATACAAACCCACCAATTTTTTTCTACAATTTTACATCCATGTTAAAGGGGATTTCATGATCCTTTAACTGAAGAATCATTGAAAAATTTACTATGTAATCAAAACTGATCTCTTTTTTGTTGCTTTTAGTCGTGTAATTTTTAATATACAGACTACCAGAGAAAAGGAGAATAACTTCAAAATCAGAAGGAATAGAATTCAATCTAAATTTCCACAATGCTTGGTTATAGAGCCAAGGGATATATGTACAAATCCCAGAGAATGGTTGCCTTTTTTCAAGCCTGTGCTCTCTTCTAATGTTTTATTCCCTCACAAGTCTGTCTCCATGGTATACTATATTGACAACATCCTCTCAGACCTCCATGTCAGGGGCGGGGGTGGCTCAGTCGGTAGCGCGCCACTAATCTGTAGTTCCCAGGTTCGAGTCCCAGCTGGGTCAGCGTTGAGATTTATCTCCGCAAAAATTCCCCGCCCTGCCCACGGTCAGTAGGGGATACCGATGGGCTTGGAAAGGCCGCCGTCCGTCGGATGGGACGTTAAGCCGTGGCCCCGTGTGCGGGAGAGCCATACCCTGTGCACGTTAAAGAACACGCTGGGTGGCCTTGACGGGAGGCTACCATCTGTCTCCCAACAGCTGTTCCAGTGGGTCTCCTCCCCCAACCTTCTCTGAGCCTTCGGGGTCCATGTGACCTGGCCATTTAGCCCATGGTGTGCAAAAAAGTGCCGCTCAGAGGTAAAACAACCCAAAACAACCAACCCTCCGTGTCAAGGGAATTGACTCAGGAGAAGTTTAATGCTTGCATTTTTACTTTACTATAACCACTCTACACTTTATGAGAGATGCTGATAAGTTTTAAAAGGATTGAATCGTGATGAATCTTGAATGCATTAAAAAAGAGTCAAGAAAAATGTCATCGGTAGTATCATTCATTGATCTAAAAATTTATACAGTAAAAAAATTGAAGATAAATTTCAGCAGCACCCCAAAAGGTTAATTTTTAAGTTAGTAGTGAGCCTTTGAATTTAGACTTTACGTCAATAAAACATTCGAAAACTGGGGCCCATATTTTGTTGGCTACAACATGTGAAATCTAAACTGCAATTAAGTATGATATCGGAGACTAAAGTTCAATGGAAGTCTCCACCTTTAAGTATGCAAGATTACCTATCAGAAATGGGCAAAGAGAATTTGCACTTTTATTTCTTTTCCGCATTGGCTTTTGTCACATTTTGAATGATACACGATTTAAACACCTACGCGACCTTAGGTTTTATGACATTTAACGAATAATGAGAGTTTATTTTCATTTATCTTCATAAACTCATGTCGTTTGCTTCTTGTTTACCAAATTTAACATGATTTTAATCATTCAGAGTAATCGATTGAAATAATATTTTTATTTGCTTTGAATACATTTTTCTGTTTCCACAAACAAAGAAAACAACTCCTCATTTCTTAAAATGAATGAAAACAAATATAACTTACTTCTTGTAAAGTTTACAAAACTTATCCAATATATGTATTCCAACCATGCAATCACTAATTCGATATGATACAATATCAAGGGAAGTTCTATGTCGATATACAAAATATAATTCAAAATATCTTTCACGTGGAATTTTTTCAATTTGGGTTTAATTTTTGTTAACTGGGCAGAGTATCTTAAGAGAGAGAATAGGTTCGTAAACTGCCTTAAAGGCTCTCAAAACATCATTAATATGTTAAATATTTTCTGAATCAACTATGACTTTTTAACATTAGAGTGTGTAATAATAAATAAAAATAAATAAATACCCCCTCAAGCAGCTGCTTGCCACAGACGTCTGACAGCAGCCTGTCAGTTTATATGCCAAAGTAGATCTGTGAAGTTGACAGGACCTCAGCAGAAAAACAACACGAACATCCATGCCTTACCCGGGGCTCGAACCCAGGTCCCGTAGATCAGTAGCCAAGTGCGCTAACCACTCGGCCACGGGACGGCTCTAAAATTTAAATACCCCCTCAAGCAGCTGCTAGACTCAAGTAAATGACTAGTTGGATAAAATATAATTTATGATTTGAAATACAAGAAGTCATTTTAATATATGGATATTTTTTTAGATGATAAATGTTTTGAGCTGGGTGTATATGATAACCAGAACAAGACTTTTTTGTCTCTACAATTGATATCGATGTATTAGAGAGACTTCTTGTAAATGAATTAAAACTACAGTCGCTCAAAAAATATCCGAACACTATGGTTGATTTCAGAATCCAGAAAAAATATCTGGCAACAATTTTTTTTAAATTAGTGATCTGTCAACATTCGTGTACAGTACGCGAAGGTTGCCAGATCACTAATTTCTAAAAAAATCGTTGTCAGATATTTTTTCTGAATTCTGTAATCAACCATAGTGTTCGGATAATTTTTAGACCCACTGTACATTGAGAATTTTTATTCACATTTTGATTAAGCTTATAACTATTTTAAAAGAATATTTTTTCAAAACGTTCTCTAGACGATAAAACTAATAAATACTCAGATGTTTGTATGCAGTATTGATTGACACTCCTACTTCATATTGCTGTATATTAAACAGCAATTTCTTTAGCGTTTCCTGTTAACGGATCAAGTTGTTTTACCCTTAAGATATACAGGTACTGGACAGAAAAGTGGAAACAGTTTCATGTTATCTCAACAGAAAATCGCATTCAGAGCTCAATAACTTCTTCAGTATGATTTTTTTTTTAATCAATAATTTGTCAAAAGATAAATTAAATGTCTCGTTAAAAATATCTAAATCTCGATTTTTAAACAATGTTTGTTCAGTATTTAAATGGTCATGAACGCTGGAATATTCAATAAAAATAAATAAATAAATAAATACCCCCTCAAGCAGCTGCTTGCCACAGAGGTCTGACAGGAGCCTGTCAGTTTACATGCCATAGTAAAAGGTCTGTGAGGAGGCAGGACCTCAGCAGTAAAACAACACACACACATCCATGCCTTAACCGGGGCTCGAACCCAGGTCCCTTAGATCAGTAGCCAAGCGTGCTAACAGGCTACAAAAATTGAAAACTATTTAATTTATTTAATTAAAACATTAAAATAGGTTAAGAGATCATAGATCATAGAGTATCGGGTGCATTGCAGATCTCTTAATATGTTTTAATATATTAATTAAATTTTGGAATAAATCATTTTGTAACCTGTTAAATATTCTAGCGTTCATAACCCTTTGAATCCTGAACAGATATTGGTTAAAATCGAGATTTAGATAGATTTGTATGGCTAAAACTGGAGGATATTCTGGTCTGGCCAGAATATCCTCCAGTTTTTTTTTTAATTCATATTTAGATATATTTTTAATTAAAGCAAGATATCCTCCAGTAAGAATATCCTCCAGTTTTTTATTAATTCATATTTAGATATATTTTTAATTACACACCATATCGATTTAGTTGAAAGCGAAAATTTTTTAAAATTTGTCTTATCTAAATTCAAAATCAGCTTATTTTTCTCTAGCCTTTTTGTAACAAACATATATATTTTTAATCCATTTAGCAAGAATATCCTCCAGTTTTTTTTTCTGACTGAACTTTTTGATTAACCTCATCATTAGTTACAAAGTTGAACCATCTAATGCCCAAGATATTGCGTAAACATCTGGAATCAAAAGCATCTAGTCTCCTGTTATCTTGTTTACATAACTTCCAAGTTTCACTACCATAACTAACCCTAGAAAGAACCAAACTATTATACAGTGTCATTTTAGTCTTTAGGTGTATACGCCTATTTCTCTACACTCTCCATAGATTCTTAAAAGTCCCGGCAGCAATCCCTATTCGTCTGTTAATCTCATGGCGCACATCACCATTTTCTGTTACATAGCTCCCAAGATAATTAAACTGTGACACCTGCTCAAGACTGCAACCATTCAGATTAACTGAATCACAGCTTGCTTGTCCAATTTTCATCACTTTAGTTTTCTCTCTGTTTATAACCAAACCCACTCTACTACCAGTCTCATGAACAGCTCGAATGAGAGTTCATCTCATCAACATCATTTGCCAAAGGGGCTAAATCATCAGCATAATCTAAATCAGAAATTTTCGTATCTCCAGTCCATTTAAGGTCAAAATATTTCCCTTGAAGTGAATTTCGCATAACATAATCAATAACCAAACTAAAGAGAAAAGGAGACAAAATGCACCCTTGTCGAACACCAGAAGTAATTCTAAACCAATTGCTACAAGCCTTACCAACTCTCAAACACGACTCAGTGTTATTATAGAGAGCTTTCATTATGTTAACTAACTTGTCTGGTATACCATATGATTTCACAATCAACCACAAATTATGACGATCAACAGAGTCGAAAGCCTTTTCGAAATCAACAAAGCTAGCAACCAAAGGTTTCTGAAACTCTTTGACAGAATTCATTTCTCAAGAATCTGCCTAAGTGAAAATATCTGATCCACACATCCCCTACAACTTCTGAATCCACATTGCTCATCACGCAATTGACTGTCAACCATATTCTTAATTCTATTAAGCACAATCATGGAAAGAACTTTACCTGGAACAGAGAGTAGGCTGATACCCCTATAGTTATCACAAGAACTGCGATTGCCTTTTTTAAAAATAGGGATAACATTAGCTCTGGTAAAAATCCTTAGGAACCATGCCTTTATCATAAAATATTTTCAGAATTTCAGTCATCCAAGTGGTAACCGAAACATTCCCAGCTCTAAGCATTTCCGTAGTAATTTCATCTACCCCTGGGGATTTATGAAGTTTAAGTTTAGAAACAGCCAAAATAACTTCAGATTGTGTTATAGGGCCAACATTAAAGCCACCAATGCGTATATCATCATTGCAAACAATGAGAATAGAA
Organism: Ryuthela nishihirai; assembly: GCA_038380435.1. Lineage (NCBI taxonomy): Eukaryota > Metazoa > Arthropoda > Arachnida > Araneae > Heptathelidae > Ryuthela > Ryuthela nishihirai. Next base: position 7,693,553 of record JAWZYU010000004.1, read on the forward strand.
CTAACCACATTGTTTAGAATACCACTGAAATGCTCAGCCCACCTAGCCTTAACAGAATTCTCACCTTCTATAACCTTACCTTGTTTATCCTTCAATCCCTGTATACCTGTCCGTTTTCTACCACACAAAACATTAATTATACGGTACAGCTCTCTGCTGTTGTGCTGTCTAACTGCTTCCTCGGCTTTGTCAGCCAAACCATCAACCCAAAGATTCTTATCTGCAGCTAACTGATCTTTTACACGTTTATTAAGTAATGCTTTCTATTTGGATTAGTAGGGTATTGATTAAGGACACTCCTGCAGTTCTTTCTTTCCGAAATAAGCTCAAGTGCCTTATCACTCAGATAATTCTGTCTCTTCTGCTCCTTTTTTCCAAAAAGAGTACTGTTAGTGTCCAAAAAAGCCTGTTTAAAATGATCCCATTCTTCCTCAACTTCAGTAGTAAGCATACCATGACTGTCATAATGATTAAGCTTCAGTATTAAAAACAAATTTTTTAACCCTAGCACAACACTTTTTAAGTTGCAAGACACTTTTAACAGGCTAATGGTCAGATCCAATTTCAACTCCTCTACATGCCCTGCTATTCCTAACAGAACTAGCCCATTTGCTGTTAATTAATATGTAATCAATCATGTTCTTATGCAGTCCATCAGTGATACGTGTTCATCAGGTAATAAGTGTTAGTTATTCTGAATCCATTGAGTTTACTTACCTGTAGGAGACGTTGCCCATTGCCATTGCAGCTACCAATACCAAAAGGGCCTATTACTCCTCCCCAAAGGTCAGAGTCAGTACCAACTTTGGCATTGAAGTCACCAAGAACAAGGGTAATATCTCCTTTCTTGACAGAATTCAAAATATCCTGAAGTTGTCAGTAAAACTTGTCCTTCTCATCTTCATCGGCATCCTCAGTGTGGGAATTAACAGCAGATAACATTCAAGTCTTTAACGCTTGTCTGAAATTTTGCTGTTAGAAACCTTTCATTAATGCACTTGTATCCTAGAAGAGCATCACTATCGTGTCTGACCCACGCCTTGGTGATGCTTATTGTCGTCCCTCCCTGAAAAGAGAAATTTAAGATTATTTTTAGGAATCTGACCTTTATCTGTCCAGCTGTACTTCAGTTACTAAAATGCTTTCAGGTAATCTCGTATGGACAGGATATACATATAATTCTGTCAATATCCCAATTTTTATTGAAATATATTTAAAAATTTTTTTTCCTACTTTTAAAAGATAATGAGCAATCTTGGTTGGTGAAAATGTTGAGAGGAGGTCAAGGAAAGGGACCTGGTTGCTGACGAGACTTCATTTTGGTTAACGAGCAACAGTTGAGCAAGGAAGAGAAGAAACATAACCAGCGCCTCTTATGAAAATATTTTTGAATTTATATTTCGCAGCAACGAATGAAGTCCATAATTCTCTGACGACGTGAGTGCTGATAGACGTACATCGGCGATCTGCTGCACTATATTTTGCACGAACGAAAAAACTTATTGTCTAACTGAGACAATCTTCATGCTCTTACATTTACTGAAACGTCAGTGTTTTAGTTCAGGAGTGCGTTATTATTCCATTTTAGAATCTCACTAAAATACGGTTGTCTCTGTGGCGCAGTGGTTTCTTGTTGGTTAGCCGTCCCGTGGCTGAGTGGTTAGCACGCTTGGCTACTGATCTACCTGGGTTCGAGCCCCGGATTAGGCATGGATGTGTGTGTCGTTTTTCTGCTGAGGTCCTGCCACCCTCTCAGATCTCCTACTATAGCATATAAACTGACAGGCTCCTGTCAGACCTCTGTGGCAAGCAGCTGCTTGAGGGGCTTATTATTTTTATTATCAGATTTATTATTTTATATATCAGAGGGAAACTGCATATGCCGGGGTACGGTTCGAGTCCTGGGATGGTACAGTTATTTGTTCTGTTATAACGTGCAGGTAAGATAATAGCTTTAGGAAGCTAATCACATATTAAAAAAATATATATGTGTGTATTCAAAAGATTATCAATACCAGGTTTTTTCTCAAAGTATCTATTACCAAACTTTCTAAGAGATGAATTAATGCTGGTAAATAGGGCTTGAAGATAAAGTATTTTTTAACTAGAAATTCAATGGTATGATATACAATTTATTGCACTTTTAATTTAAGATACTTTTATTGGTAGATTTTTGCTGTGGATTGCAGTTTTTGGTATTTAAATCAGTCCTCGAGTTGTTCCGGGTTGGGTTGTTTTACCTCTGAGCGGCACTTTTTTCACATCATGGGCTAAATGGCCAGGTCACAGGGATGCTGAAGGCTCAGAGAAGGTTGGGGGAGGGGACCCACTGGAACAGCTATTGGAAGACAGATGGTAGCCTCCCGTCAAGGCCATCCAGCATGTTCTTTAACGTGCACAGGATATGGCTCTCCCGCACACGGTCCCACGGCTTAACGTCCCATTCGACGGACGGCGGCCTTTCCAAGCCCATCGGTGTCCCCTACTGACCGTGGGCAGGGCAGGGAATTTTGCGGAGATAAATCTCAACGCTGACCCAGCTGGGACTCGAACCTGGGAACTACAGATTACTAGCCTGGCGCGCTACCGACTGAGCCACCCCCGCCCCACGAGTAGTCCCGGAATAATACCTTGCAGAGGATGTTTACCTTTTAGAACAACAACCCAAGCATGTGGCTTTAGAATGCGTAAAATGTTCTGTTAGGGTTAACAACCAACGAATACATAATTTTGCCACCTTGTTTAAAGAAACTAGGCGATACATTCTAATTATCCTTTCTAACGATATTTGTCCATTGTGAAGCTTATGAAAGGAACAAAACGATTTTTTTTTTTGCAAATAACGATTGCAAATTAAATGAATGGCAATCTGTACATTCTAATTGGTTAAGCATAAAAAAGATCCAGTTTAGTAAACCAACGAACTATTTCACACCCGTGTAAACAACAACTGCTCATTTGCCAGTTTAGGTCAGAAATAATCAAAGACCGCCGCTTTATTATTGCTTGTTGCGTGTAGTGGTCATTTCAAAAGCTTTGCATAAGTCAACTTGGAAATACTTGTTCAGAACAAGCTGCGAAGAGGCGCACTTATTTCTTACGTGCCCTTAAAGCTTACTCCACCTCCTCACAGAACTCAGAACGATAAGAATCTTGCGCTGCGGTGTGCTTTCATCACATCAGTTATCAATGCCACTTTAACAATCGTAAATCACCTTTCACATTCGTGTCTGTTTCCCCTTACGTGCGAGATAACGTCCCTCTCGAACAATGGCTTAGTTTTGCTCCACGACTCCCCAAGAATCAACATCAAAAGCCCAACAAAGAGGTTGGTCTCCACTCATCTCTCAACACGTGAAAACAACGCCAAACCTCAAACGGGGCAATCAGCGAGCACACGACTCGCTCGTGCAAGAATATGAAAGAATGGTTGAAGTTGGTCTTTGTTAACCTTTATGGGTATTAGTACCTAACCTCTCACTCGGGTCCTTCTTCAGGCCCAGCCACATAACTGTGTTTGTCCAGCTGCGATTGCATTATATGTGGTTGCGTTGAGGGAACAAAAGCTTCTCCGCTATTGTGGCTGAAAGTTAAAGTGACCGCTGAAGAAAAGGGAAAAGAATATTTCATTAATCATTCAGAAATGTGTGGCGTAGAAAATTGTAGCCCTCGGGAAACGAAAACACAAAAAATAAAGTACTGAGAGGGCGGCAGCCGAACAAAACATTCACTAGTTAAAGAAATACTAGATTGCGTCAGACGACAAAAGAGTACAAAGAAAGATTTTTAACTGGATTTCTTTTTATGTTTGCGCACTTTATTTTTCAATTTGACGTTTCGTGGAATTTCGTATTTTGGGAGAACTTTTAATTTTTTTCAGACATAGTTTAGCTAAGACAAGCTGAAAGTGACAAGATGATATTTGTAACTTTTTTTAAAACTTTTTGTGCTCTGTATTATTTAATATTCTCACATACTATCTTCATCTTAATAATAACCTCACTTTATAATTTCTTGCTTATACTCTTAAGAGTGATAACCTTAAAGATCATTTGTACTTAAGAAACTTACAAATAAGCTTTGAGTCATTACAATTCGGCTCTTTATACATATATTTATCTATCGAATTTTGCTGTTTTCTAAAGAACCCATAAAAAGCACGATACATATATAGAATTAAGAAGAATAGAAAAATTTCTCTCTCTGGATTTCATTTCTACGAGAACTGAGAAAACAACTGGTTGTTTTACTTCGCGGTATAAGAGACCCTATTTGAATAGTTCTATGATTGTCACCTTCTTGCCCTAGCATGAGTAAATAGATCAGAAGTACTTGAAATGTGAACAAATGACAGTTTCTTTCGTAAGGTGGAAACGATATTTTAAAAACACGAATGAATGCTTTTCAATTTCAAAACTCCATTCACGCTAACGACAAAAGAAGCTTTAAGAATAAAGCAGTTGTTCCGCAACATGCACTACAGTAGGGAATTCACCTGGAATTACTTTTTGTCAATAACTGCAAAAAGTCTTTCTTCTCAGGACATTTTTCTTATATCAGACTCACTTCGAGGATGAACTATTTATTGTTATCATTTACTTCACTTTTTTTTTTCATATTCTGGTGTATGTTGTGGTCTTTTTTTTTTTCTGTAGATCTTCCAGTTTATTTTACCAAGCAGCATTCATTTGCATCTCAGAGTTTTTATTCGTTTATGAATAGATGTTTTGCGCTGTCAGTCTTCTCCTTCGAGAGAACAGAAACCGCCCCAGCTTTGAAAAACCTCGTCAAACGTACTCGACAACTGTCAACAAAAACTGCTTAGTAAAGAAGAAGATAAGGTGCGTTTACATCTTGCTTGTTTTGTTTGCTGTACACATATGCAGACAGATGTGGTCATCGGATAGAAAGATGAGGGAAAAATATCGTTCTGTATGAGGCGAAGTTTGGGAAAAATGATAGAACTTAGAAATAAGGGAGAGAAAAAAAATCGAGACACCAGAATGGAGCGCACCGCCCTTAGCAACTGCAGAGATGATGATGCGATGGGTACCACCCAGATTTCGCGGGATTCGATGAGGACTAGACGCTGTGGCAGACATACGCACACACACAGGAAACGCCTCCCCCTAGAACATAGGTACACAGTCCTTCACCTAGCTACCGCCACAAGCACCAGCAGCAGCACTTCTATCAGCACTGCTACCACACAGTCTCCTACTAATCCCACCTGGCTCTGCCTTAATAATGTCCTCCCGCTGTTGGAGCTGTTCATCTCGGCAACGTTCTCCACTCAGCAGCCCCGCAAAATTGATGGCTTGTCAGTGGCGGCATCGCAGTGCCCCGAGCACATGTGTGGACGTTCCCATCCGCGGACCAGATCTCTCTGAACCTCTCCACTCTTGCTCTCTTCCCTTCCCTCTTCCTGCATTTGTGTGTGTGAGTGTGTGTGCCAACTGCAACGATTGCAGGAGGTGCCTCTTTTCCCCCAATTTCTATTCCATCCATCCATCTATCTGCCTGCTCACACACACACACAAAGAGGAGAAAGAGAGAAAGGGAAAGAGAGAATGAGAGAGAGATGATATTCAAATCCATTCCGCCTCACGTGCCCAGTTCTTTCGCTCGCAGTTGGTTGGTGGTAGATTGTGAGTGTGTGCATTTGTGCGTGCGCGTGTTCGTGCTCAGAAGGAAGAGAGAGCATCACCGCCAACTACCTCGGCCTACCAGTTCATTTTTCTCCCAGAAAAATAATGAAAGAGGCTATCCCCCCCCCTTCTCCCCACCTAAGTTTCAGGGGAGGGTGGCAAACAGCTATCTACCGCTTGTGGTATTCTTACTTCCTTCTTTCCCGCACCATCGTCTCTTTCCATACAACTTTCAGCGTGTGTTAAAGAGGTTTCATCATCCACATCGTCCCCTGGCCGTTCTTTCGTTTCCTACTACGCCTATTTTCAGCATCTTTTCGTAAGGCACATCGCCGATGAAAATACAAGGTGCTGTCGGCACGCTACGCTATACTGACCCGTCACGGGAGTGCTGTATATAAAAGAAAAGCATACATAGACAGGCTTTGCCTGCATCTTTGGACACTGATAGATTAGACTCGCAGGTGAAAAATTAAAGCTCTGACGAGTTCATATTGTCTGAAGTATCTGAAAGTATCTAAGTGCGCTAAGTATTTTATAGGGCTTTGATGTTAAAGCAAAATTGACAAAACATTTAAAGATACAAACCTATAACGTGAAGGTTTCTGATTCTGCTGGATTTATGTTTAGTTTCTGTGTACGTGTGTTTGTTCTGCAATGACTTCGAATGGTTGAGTGGGTCACCTTCATTTTTAATGAATAAATTATCTGCGTTCGTAAAATTATGTCTTAAGGCAAATAGGAACTTAATTCGCTTCTTTCAACAAAAAGGGAAAATATAATCATTCTTGCGATACACAACCGCCTGTCAATAATTAAAAAATAAAATTACGGGGGTATGTGACCTGGCCTTCGGGGACCATGTGACCTGGCCATTTAGCACATGGTGTGCAAAAAAGTGCCGCTCAGAGGTAAAACAACCCAACCCAACTCTTTTTAATGCTGATCTAATTGGGAGTTTTGCTGGCTTAGAGATTCTTCGCAGGGTTGTTGTAACCGCTTCATTCTTTTTAAGTTCAACAACTTCAGTAACTTTAAAATATTTACGATTTAACCATTAAATAAATAAAAAAAAATACCCTCTCAAGCAGCTGCTTGCCACAGAGTACTGACAGGACCTGTCAGTTTATATGCCACAGTAGAAGATCTGAGAGGATGGCAGGACCTCAGCAGAAAACAACACGAACATCCATGACTTACCCGGGGCTCGAACCCAGGTCCCGTAGATCAGTAGTCAAGCGCGCTAACCACTCGGCCACGGGACGGCTCGATTTAACCATTACATTTCTTCAATTGCTTTTCTTCGTCTCCGCAATATGAAATTAATGATGGGGTTCTTTTCAAATTCGTATTTGTCTTGGAGTACCTGTGGTCAATATTTTAGAAGTGACCATCTTGATATTTTGGAGCCCCAATCATGTTATTTAAAAAATAATAATCCCCTCAAGCAGCTGTTTGCCACTGAGAATTGACAAGAGCTTGTCAGTTTATATGCATGAGTAGAATTATTTTAATGAATAAACCATGACACTAAAATATGAATTTTTATTTCGGACAGTGAAACTGGTTATTTAAGGCAGTAATCAGTACTAGGCAACAGGTCCAGATCTAGAAAAAAATAATAATTAAAGGGGAGTCAACCCGGGAGGGCAGGAGATTGCTTTTCGTTGCAGTGTAATATTTTCCCCTTCGTTTTAGAAGTTTTTAAAAAATTCTGGAAAAATGCGTGAATTATAATAAATAAATACCCCCTCAAGCAGCTGCTTGCCACAGAGGTCTGGACAGGAGCCTGTCAGTTTATATGCCATAGTAGGTCTGTGAGGTTGGCACGACCTCAGCAGAAAAACAACACGAACATCCATGCCTTACCCGGGGCTCGAACCCAGGTCCCTTAGATCAGTAGCGAATTATGCAGAAATTTAATAAATATTTGGCATCTATTACCTTTACTAATATTCTCAAGGGCGTCTCCCCTCCCTATATACGGCCCTGCTGGGCACATTGTACGGTAAATAAATTTAATGGAATAGTTTTGACATAATGATATCGCATCTTCAGTAGAATTCAAATTGTTGACTTAATTTTATAATCGAGATGATTGCTGATATTGTTTGTCTTCAATCTTTACAATTTAACGTAGCAACGAAATTTGAAAAACGTCAGATTTCAGCAAAGGTTTCACAGTTAATCACTGCCTTGTTTATTAAGGATAACTTCGACATCAATTTCTGCTCCTCATAGTGAATAAGGAATGCAGATAAAATGAAAAGATTTCAATGCTCTGCAGAATGCACAGATGAATCAGTAGATTAATGATAACTTGAAGCTTGGGAAGCGAAAGTGTGTTGACTATAAAGGAGCGCAGCGAATAATTAAGCGTTTGTGTAATTTTACCTTGCGTGTATTGGTTATTTGGGGCTTTACGCAGAATCTGCCGTGGAATCTTGTTTCAAAGCGTTCTCTCCTGAAATTCTATTGGCAAAAGAATCAGGTGATTGTTTGCGAGTAACGGATGAAGCAAAAATTAATTGAATAGGTGAGTTAGTCATATTCATTCCACATAACAATTTGCTCAATTAATAGATTCGTATTAAATATCAGATCACCCACTTGTAACTGAATCTCACAGTTAAATTAATTTGCAAGGAATTATTCTTTCTTCTTGAGAACAGAAATTACCGAATCTAAATTCCTGAATTGTGCTTATCGGGTTATGAAATGTGAAAAATGACTTAGAAGGACATTTGATTGTATTTAGGGGAAAAAAAATTCGAAAGAAGTAGAACTCATATTACTTTATTTGCGTTTTTTTTTTTCAGTTTATTTTTTTTCAACAGAATAACCTATCTGCGTAACTAGGGACGGATCGGGGTGGGGGGGGGGTCCAGTTATATAATGACTTCCTTCGATAGAATTACATCTACTATCATGAAGAATATCATCTCTACAGAATTATATACATTGAACGTAGGACATCTTAACCAGTTGTATTTTACGTGGGGGAAAAAAACAAATTAAGCAGGATCTATCATAATAACTGAAATGAAAGTGGAAAATTTAGTTTTTATGTATATTAAGTTTTTCAGCTTAATATATTTGTTTTCCTGCTAAATAACACTGATAACAGCATAATTATGAGAAATTTCATTTACTAATAGAAGATTTCATAGAAAGAACAATGGTACGCACTAAATATCGGCGATGAGTAATGACCGAAGCAACGAAATTCTTCATCCGATCATCATTCCTCGAAATTTCAGTTGGTAAAATGATTTGAATATTAAACAATGTGATAATTGTACCTTTTGCTTGTTAATCACGAAACGATTGCTAGTTTTAGTAAAGCCAAAATTTATTATGTCCTGAAGTCTCCTTGTTGAGAAGCCGTGACGTAGTAAACACCATTCTGAATTATAGCACGTTCGTGGTTCCCAACTACTTAGGTAACAAACCACCAGCTCAGCAAGCAGACTACCGCTGTTCGTAATAATCGAACAACACCAGGGGATAATTGCATCAGCCGCAGTTTCATCCTTCCGTTGACAATGGATTAGAGATACAACTTAGCTTTAAGATTTAAACGTTTCGCTACCATCTATTGATCCTTGGTAGATCAATGCGAATCTGCAGTTGTATATAGGCCCGGAATGAATAGGGCAAACATTAGAATAATTAAGCATCCACATATATCCGTATTCGTGTGTTGGTTTATTGTTCCTCTAACTACTGTGTTGCGAAGTATTGACGTAAATCAAAGTTAGAAGCCTGTGTATCTGCCAAGTTCGCAGTTGGTGGCCAAATGGCAACCATGTCCTGAGACAGGGAAATAATGAAAGCGGACTTCAGCGAATGGCCCTCTACTGTCAGTCCCCACTGGCTCCAATCAGCCGGCCAGGTAACACAAGGGGGTGTTTCTCCGTGGGCCATTATTTATGGGGCAGGGAGCCGCACTTACCTGCGGGGACGGCCACGTGCAGGCGCACGTGAAGACTGCCGCCACCCGACGGCCAATGAGGTGAGGAGCTGCCAACACGCGGCCGGTGGGCATGACCAAAAAGGTCTTGACCCCTAGAGGAGAACAAGACAGGAAAAGATGAACGACGGATACTTGTCTGGAGGTAATCGCTGCACGGTTAATGAAGTGTGTGCAGCATCTCGAGGATGAAGTGCAGCACATTATACATTCATCTTCTTGTACTTTTAAAGCTACTTTGGGGTTTTGCAGCGTTGAAGATGATTTATCTCAATGATCACCTATTTATGCACAAAAATTGTTGATTGAAGGAGCAATTGATAAATGAATAATAGCTAAGGGGAATAAATCTCTGCTTTCAAGTGGCTGCTTAATAAGAAGCTTACTCAAGCGTCCACGAACTAAAGACGTTTGACAGGCCCGCAACAGAAGTCAATCGTTTTAAATGGGGATAGACAAGACCTGTGATTGGCTAATATCAGTTTATCGAGATTCCAATCTAAGTCCATGACCTTAGTGTAGCATGCTGAGCCCTGATAATCTGAGCTGCAAACATAGATCTGTGTGTGTCCACCTCTTGTAACACCTCCGCTACGAACAATTGAAAACTAAATGATAAACTCCTTATCTTCTTATGCATTTATTTTTTGTGACTAAAAGCAATTTTTATGTTTCTTTTTATATGTGACTCCCGTGGCCGAGTGATTAGCACGCTTGTCTACTGATCTAAGGGACCTGGGTTCGAGCCCCGGATTTAGGCATGGATGTGTGTCGTTTTTCTGCTGAGGTCCTGCCATCCTCTCAGATCTCTTACTGTGACATATAAACTGACAGGCTCCTGTCAGATCTCTGTGGCAAGCAGCTGCTTGAGGGGGTATTTATTTAAAGCAATATTTGCACTTTTAAGATTATGTTTTACATTTAGAAGCACTTAATTAGTTATTCAATCGAAAATATTTAACCATAATACGATCATCATTCTGTGAAAAAGAAAATGAAAATTAAACAAAAGACATTTTAAGCGTTTATAGCTCGTTTTACAAAATGCAAAACAACAAAAATAGCAACAACGAGATATTTGTTTTCAGTTTACATCTGTCTCTAGACTTTCAACTTTTTTTTCAATTTAAGAGAGAAATGATAAATTTCTTTTTGGTTAAAAAGATACTAATGAAATGTTATTGTTTACTTTACGAATCATTGATTAGTTCGAATTTCCGCCGTTAGAGGATGCTAAAGTTAAAGAAAAATCCAGTTTCATTTCTCTAAAAATGAGCGTTCTATATTCACGCGAGGCAATAGACACTACCCTACCAAAATATTAGGCACTTCCTTCTATTTATGTCAATGGGAATCTAACCTCGAAGCTCTATAACTTCTAAAATATGCATTTAATAAAAAAAAAAAAAGTGACTGAAGATAAAGATCATAATTATATCTATTTACATTTCTATTTTCAACGATATTCGGTCAGTATTTAAAGAATTACGGAGGTTGGAATCTCTAACAATAAATTATCTTGTTTTATAAAAATCTTTCATAATCGTTTAATAAAAGAATAATCATTACGCAAGCATCCAAAACGTAAGCTTATTTTATTAAATCGTTTCAAATAACACTTATTATTTAAGTTTTAATTTCTGAGATAATCTTATGACATATTACTGCCGTGAAATATCTTAGCTTCGATCTCTTTAAATGCTGAACGAATATTGTTGAAAATCGTGATTGGAATCTTTATCTTCAGTCATATTTTATCATTAAATTCATATTTTAGAAATTGTAGAGCTGAGAAGTTATATTTCACTGGCATAACATGGAAATTGGTAGAGCAGAGTATTATCCTTCTAGTTTAATTTAAAGGCAGTTTGATGCTATTATTGCGGTGTTAAGGCTCCTGTCAGACCTCTGTGGCAAGCAGCTGCTTGAGGGGGTATTTATTTATTATTTTTAATATCTTCTAGCACTACTTTACACATACAGCTTAACAGTGGCGTTTTCACAAATAAATCAAAATATAAATAATAATAAAATAATAAATATCCCCTCAAGCAGCTGCTTGCCACAGAGATCTGAGAGGAGCCTGTCAGTTTATTTGCCATAGTAGAAAATCTGAGAGGACGGCAGGACCTCAGCAGAAAAACGACACATACATCCCATGCCTTACCCGGGACTCGAACCTAGTCTCTTAGATCAGTAGCCAAGCGCGCTAACCACTCGGCCACGGGACAAAAAAATTAAATTGAAAAAATGTTAAAATTGAAAAAATGCAGTATTTTAATCCTAACTAATAGGAACAAATAATTATAAAATTAAAAAGAGTTTCATGCTTAGTTATGGTTATTGATTACTCTTGATTAAATCAGTTTTTATAACTTTTATTGATTCTAGAATTTTTTTTTCATTTTTAGTTCAGATGATAAAGAATTTTTTTTTAAGTATGTTTTATATTTATTCTGTGCCTTTAAATTGTATAAAATGAAATGCGTAACACGAAATAAAATAGCAGTCTAAGCAAAATTTTAAGTGAATAATTTTATTTAAATTTAAAATTGCTTTACATACAATTATTCCTTTTTGTTTATCAAAGTGGGAGACTAAATCTTACCTCCATATAAAGGAAAATATGTAGGACTTCTACCAAGAAATTAAAATTTTTTTAAGCTACATTTGAAGGCTTGTATGCAAGAAAGAGTATAATAAGAAAAAGCAGAAAAAATATAAATAACCTATAATAAAAATAAAGAAATACCCTTTCAAGCAGCTGCTTGCCACAGAGGTCTGACAGTTTATATGCTATAGTAGAAGGTCTGTGAGGATGGCAGGATCTCAGCAGAAAACAACACGAACATCCATGCCTTACCCGGGGTTTGAACCTAGGTCCCTTAGAATTATTAAAAATAAAAATATAATAAGCTGCTTGTCACAGGGATTTGACAGGAGCCTTGCCGGGTAAGAGTATCTGTGAAGAAAGGGAGACTGTAACGGGAAGACATAAGAAAAGCAACATCCATGCTTCACCGGTGCTCGAACCCAGGACCCTTTAATAAGTAGTCAAGTACATCAATTACTAGGACATAGCTACCATAAAAGGAAACGTAGGAGGTTCCTAGTTATATCATTAAATATAGGTTACATATTACAATTACTTACGCCCTGTTCCTACGAATTGAAGGCCAATCACATACCATTTATACGAAACAGAGATTTTTCAAATATTACTAATTCAAAATCTAACTTTTTAATTTACCGCTCATTGCAAATTAAAAATTCATCATTCATATTTCGTAAAAAGGAAAGATCCACAATGTCATATTCAATGAGATATAAACGTTTGATCTGTAGCATCAATTTCTTCAATTGAGACAGACAAATAATTGTAGCTTGTAATTGTGAGTTGGAACTTCCTCTATTGAAATTCTTTGTGATTTGTATAAGAAACAGTGGAGGTAGGTTCTGTTTTAAATATAAAAGATGAACGGACGAAGTAAATATAATATTTACACTCATATAGTCCATCTGCTTCTTAATAATGTTCAAAATACTGTCGCATTTCACTGGTACATAATGAAAACAAAAAGTATTAACTCTGATGGGTTGGGTTGTTTTACCTCTGAGCGGCACTTTTTTGCACACCATGGTCTAAATGGCCAGGTCACATGGACCCCGAAGGCTCAGAGAAGGTTGGGGGAGGGGACCTAATAAAACAGCTGTTGGGAGACAGATGGTAGCCTCCCGTCAAGGGCACCCAGCGTGTTCTTTAACGTGCACAGGGTATGGCTCTCCCGCACACGGGGCCACGGCTTAAGGTCCCATCCGACGGACGGCGGCCTTTCCAAGCCCATCGGTGTCCCCTACTGACCGTGGGCAGGGCGGGGAATTTTGCGGAGATAAATCTCAACGCTGACCCAGCTGGGACTCGAACCTGGGAACTACAGATTACGAGCCTGGCGCGCTACCGGCTGAGCCACCCCCGCCCCTTATTAACTCTGATGATCCATGTATTTCTACTGGAAGATGAAATGAATTATCAGCTGAAGAAAGAAAAGCTGAAAATTAAAAGCCTCTTTCTCATTAAAAAGGCATTTTTACTAAGTTGCAGGGTTGGGTTGTTTTACCTGTGAGCGGCACTTTTTTGAACACAATGGGCTAAATGACTACGTCACATGAACCCCAAAGGCGCAGAGAAGGTTTGGAGAGGGGACCCACTGGAACGGCTGTTGGGAGACAGATGGTAGCCCCCCGTCAAGGCCATTCAGCGTGTTCTTTAACGTGCACAGGGTATGGCACTCCGGCACACGGCGCCACGGCTTAACGCGGGGCGCGGCCTTTCCAAAACCATCGGTGTCTCCTACTGACCGTGGAAGGGCGGGAATTTTGCGGAGATAAATCTCAAACGCTGATCTATCTGGGACTCGAACCTGGGAACTTACAGATTACGAGCCTGGCGCGCTACCGATTGAGCCACCCCCTCCCCACTAAGTAGCAGGCAGATTTCTTTTAATATGTAGCAACTTTCATTAAACTTAGTAATTTTTCAATGAAACGTATCTTTGCATAATCATCGTTTCATACGTTATAGGTTACGTATGTACAACACATGGTTCTACGAAAACTTGCATAATTCAAATTTTATAACTCAGTAATCCATGGTCGCTCCAAAGAATTTTTTTGGGATATTGTGGCTAATACGTTTCAGCAAATTAAAAGGAAAAAATTAAAAATTAACTGCATTTGTTTTAAGATATTCAAGGTCAAATTCTAAAGGATAGTGAGTCTTAAAAAGTTTAAATCTCAGAAAGTTCAGATCTAATAGCATAATTTTAAAAGTCCAGGAAAGGCTTGAAAATAAAATCAATTTCATCTCATTGGTTTAAAAAACAACAAAATATCCCTCGAGCAGCTGCTTGCTACAGAGATCTGTTTTTTTTTTTTATCAGTTCCTCATTATAATATGCAGCAGAAAAGTTCTGTGAGGAGGCCCGGATCTAGAAAAAAAAAAAAAATAATGGGGAGGGGGCAAGCGATACAGTCGAGCTGGTAAAAAGAGAAGGCTTAGAAATTGGATTTCCATTAGAGTGTAACATTTTCCCCTTCGTTTTACAGATTAAAAAAAATCGTGAAAAATATGTGGAATATGCTCAAGTTTAATCATTTTTGGCCTTCATTATTCTTATTAGCTAAAGAACAGGGAAATTCACAGCCCTCGGTTGATTTCATCAAGTATTTTTAACTACTTTTAAAATGTCCTTAATCCACAGGGTAAAAATGGGTGTAGAGGAAAATTTGTTTTAGGACGGGTGGGGTATTCGATCGGATAACTCAGCGGTCGGAGCACCTGACATGTCATGAGAACGTGGGTTCAGATCCCACCGGCCGAAGACAATATTTCCTCTACACCCTGTGGATTAAGGATAGCTTAATAGTGGTTACAATACTTGATGGAATCCTTATTAGCATTCAAAAATTCCCCCTCCCCCTTATATCTGGCCCTGTCTGTGAGGAAGCCATGCCTTATCCGGGTGTCGAATGAATATCTCCTTACATCAGTAGCCAAGTTTATCTTTTTTGATTGCTACATATTAGCGGATTGCATTACGCTCCCTCAGCAGGATCAGTAAAAAAAGGCGATTAAGAAACTGTGGTTTTTTTGTCGATTAGCAGATTTCCATAAGACGAAGTTTGTGCATATTATATTGCACCTAAAATATCACTTCAAATTCTCAAAGTTTTACTTTATGTTCAACAGACCTCAATGTGTAGCGCCAATCCACGAGATATTCCATTTCCTTCCATCCAGGTTCGAGTCCCACCTGTGCTAACATTGAGATTTTGCTCCACTAATCCCCCTCCCTCCATCACTCTCGGTAAGTAGGAGTCACTTGGAAAGGCCACTATCCGTCGGATGGGACCTATTTCTTCGTTCTTTAACATGCACAAGGTATGGCTCCCCGAGTGCAAGAGAGCCATACTCTGTGCACGATTTTTGACGGGAGGCTACCATCTGTCTCCTAATAGCTGTCCGGTGGGTCCTCTTCACCAATCTTCTGTGAGTCCTTGTGGCTTGCCCATTTAATCCATTGTGTGCAAAAAAGTTCAACTCAGAGGTGAAACAACCCAACAAAATTTCTGTCCATACTCGGCATAGTATGTCTGGTGTAACACTTGCAACAGCTGTAGTGATTTTTTCCCCTCTGAAATGCCGTAAATTAAGGATTCTTTTTTTCTCAATAAACAATGATATTATAGCACCTTCTCCAAAAAAAGGAAGTACAATGGTATCAAATAGAGTTTTCTTAGAGGCCACAAGTTCTGTCCACTTCTGCCAATCTAGCGATTTGGAAATCTGGCATTTAAGACATTACATGTAATACTAGCGCTGCCATGTGATTCTAACTCAACGCAGTCATAATAAGGAAACTTCGAGAGATTTTGGACATACAATTACTTTTTTACTTAATTATTTAATGCAACACTTCAAAATATGTGCATTATTTACACTACTCCTGTATGAATAGGGGCAAGAAACCGTCCCCCCCCCCCACCGCTAAAGCTTAAACAATCAATGCTATTAGGAACTTCAGGCACCACATTTGCAAGTGGACTTTTCAAGGGCCAGAATGAAAATAGAAACTGACCTTCCTGAGACATATTAGGGTAGATGGTGATGCCCATAGAGGTAAGGGTTCAGGTACCTGCTCTGATCAGGATTATCCACCAGCTAATATAAGGGCATCCTGTGCATCTGTTTACTTAGGGCTGATAGCCCACAGGTGAACAGAAAACACAACAGTAGCTTTTTCCCTTAACAGAGGCCAAACCAGTGCAGCAAGGTCAGTATCCATAATCAAGTTCAAAGTAATTATCCAATCTTGTTAGTTTAACTGGCTAGCACAAAGACCATGAAAACCATAAATATAAAGTGGCCATAGACGACTAGATCAGTAGTCCACATTGCACTGCGAGCCCTTCCTTTTCTTTCCAGAAAAGAATATTTCTTTTGAAAGGTATTAACGGTTCGCACCATGAGAAGGTGGGGTCGGACTTAACGTCCTGTTCTTATGGCCTGTTATGTGCACCATCACAGGGGATTGATACTCAGCTCTCCTTCCAATGTATGCCTACCATTTACACAGGCCAATTAAATAAACAGGCCTAATTTTCTGCATCCATCCAAACACCCAAATTAGCACATATCTTTCATGGGAACTTTATTGTAACTTGATCATATATTTTTTATCCTTTTTTTCGATTGTGTAAGATAATTTATATGTTTATACATAAAATATTAACTTCAGTCTTAATGACTGCAAAAAAAAAGAATTTCCGGATGGTGGAGATTACACTGCTTAAGGAGAAGCATAGTTTTCATTCACAAAAAGGATTCTAAGAATGATACATAAAACTTTCCTCTCAACAGCTGCAGTTTGTTCCCTACTTTAGATTTCCTGTTAGTCAGAGTGCATTTATTTGGGCATGCACCTGTATCCCAAACGTCTTCGCAATGCTTTTGATTCCTCCGCCTCTGGCCGAAGAGGATGCGGCAAGACTCAAAGTGAGTTTCCGGTGTAGATGCGTGCTTGTTTCGAGGAAAAGGTTTCCACTGAGCCAACGTAAATATTATTAACTAACCGCTTTACAGGAGTTATTAACGTAGACAGCGAACAGTAGAAATGCGCTCTTTTAGAGCTTCGTAAGTTACGCTGTTAGCACGTCGTTTTATGTGGTTGTAAGCATTCCACAGTAGGGATTCAGCTTGCTTCTCTTCTTTGAAAAGTCCTTCCGAGAAAAGAATTCCGATTTAGAGAACGAAATGTCCTTTACATCATCATCATCATCCTCAAGCAGCCATGGGCTACGGAGGTCCAACCAGACCATGCAGTTTAATTCTCCAAGCATATCTGTCCTGAGCTACATCTTCTGCATCCGGCCACTGCACACCAATTCTAACAAGGTCCTGTTTAACATTGTCTGTCCACCGCATCCTAGGTTTCCCACTCCTTCTGAGGCCTCTAGATACACTGTTCATAACCCTATTCGCCAATCTATAATTATCCATACGGGAAACATGGCCAAACCAGCGGAGTCTCTCTCTGCACAATATGTTGCTTAAAGGAGGTTGCAGACTGCTTTGCCTAACCTCATCATTAGTTACAAAGTTAAACCACCTAATACCCAAGATACCACGTAAGCATCTAGAATCAAATGGGTTGCACAGTAATATGATAGATTGTATTTTAATTAATAGCAAATGGGCTAGTTCGGTGAGTAATACCAGATCATACAGGAGAGTTGATATTGGGTCTGATCATTACCTGGTCAAAAGTGTCTTACAACTGAAACTTAAGAAATGTTGTGCTAAGGTTAAGAGAATTATTTTTAACACTAAAGGTCTGAAAGTTCTAAATGTTGCACGTGAAAGAAAGGGAAAAAAGAAAAGCACATGATAAATACACCCGTATTTATGCTGCTCAATCAGTATTGGTTCACCATTTTCATTTGGAAAAGTGTTTTGGACCGATTTCATTTAGCTTTATTTTGTTTGCAGTAGCACGAAATGTAGGTCTCCACTCTGGTCAGATGGGTACACCACACATCCCCGAAGAATTATTTTATGTGGAGAATATTCTCCGAAAAGTCACACGAATAACAATGATGTGTTTAAATTAGTTTTATTTACCTTTTCACTGGAGTTAGAAAATTTTTTTTAAATTATCGTTTCTTATTACACGACAATCCTTCCCCCCCCAAAAAAAATCATGCAATTAATTAATGCAACTTCTCCCCATTAAATTTCTCTCCCCCCAAAAAGGAGAGAGGAAAATTTAAAGGGGAAGGAGGAGGGATTGATCATAACGCGCCATATGTCAAATTAAAGTTCAAAATGTGCAGAGCGACGCTGCAAATATTAAAAAAATTCTCCTCCAAAGCTGCCTCTAAAAAAGCAAAAAGTAGAGCTTATTAGTTAAACAGTTTTTTAAAAACACCCTACCTATATGTACCATAAAAAAGGAAAAAAAAAGTATAAGTTGGAAGGGAGGAGGCATGCCCTCCACCCTTTCAGAATGCTAGCAAGATTAATAGTGGCAAAAATTATGAAACTTATTTAGATTTAATGCATTTTTAAAGAAATTTTTAAATACTTGTAAAACGAAGAGGGAAATGTTATATTCATTCCTCTTACATTTTTCCTGTTCGATTGTGTTTCTTCTTCCCTCCCTCTCTGTTTTTTCCTAGATCAGTGCCTGGGTTTATTCTAAATCATCCAACGTGTTCTTTAAAATACCCAGGTGTATTTAAAATCGTATTCTTTGGAAACAAAACAACCGAACCCAACCTTTCTCTGAACATTAAAACTTTTGTGACTTTGCCATTTAGCTCATTTTGGAGCAAAAAAGAACGGAATGAAAGGCAGGTTTAGAGTTAAAACAATCTAATGCAACTCCACCGTAACAGGCAGTCGTAAAGCAAACAAACTTATCAGCGATCTTTCAGATCATGATGTGCTATCGAAAATGTAGTCTTAATTTCTTAACTTATGCCATTAACCCAAAAAAGAATCGAAACACTCAAAGAAGCATGTATTGTGCCGTCATCAACGAAATAGTGCAGTGCAAGTACCTCCCCCCCCCCCCAGCAAGCAAACGGAACGAAATCGAAAACAAATTTGTAGGCAGGTTACGACCGCGCCACCTAATCCAAAAGCTCGCCTGAACGGCTATTGCCAGATTAGGGCTAGACTTTTTGAAAATGAAGAAAAGCGGCGGCACCTGCTCGATTTGTTACGTGCCCACGGACTTGCACTCCGGAGCGTGGTCTTGATTGCATTTTTCCATGATGCGATGATTAGCATATTATATCGAGGAACCCCTTTTGTAATGCAATGGTGCATGAGACTGATTCTCGCCGAAGCGCCGGAATGCAGTGGCGGCAGCGACTGGCCTGCATGCATGTATTTGTCGGGGAATAGCCTGGATTGATCGCGGGTAGCCTTTAATTCGCACTGTGAACATTACTAGCCCCGCGTTTCTTGCTTCGCAAGACAATTTATCATTGCCACTCGATGAAGTAATAACACCGGCCATATATTTCTATCGAAAAGGGCTGTAGCAGTGGTACAGAGGAGTAGAAAGAAGAAAGGTGGGGGGGGGGCTTGGTGGGGGAAAAGAGATGGCTCCAATGCGAGGGAGAATTCTCGCGTTCCGCGGGCGTTTTAACGATACAGTGGCACGGTAGTGATGCACTTTTATCAATGAGAAAAATTCCATTACTTTGGCGAACGGAACGCTCTCCGAATACATATGTTCTCCACAACCTTGATTGTACGTGCTCAGTTGAAAGTTATACTTCGAAATAGAGCTTCGCAAACCCTATCTTGATCCCCCAATTCTCTACTTCGTACTTCCCCCCTCTCTCTGCTCTTTGCGACGACCTGCAATACAAGAGAGGGCGGGAAGCAGAGTAGGGGCCCGAAGAGGAGCATTTGCGAAGAGGCATTCGTCGCCCGTCAAAGTACGGCTTGATTACAAGCTTGTCGGTGATGCCGGCGCGTTTCCGATGGAATTGTATGGGCGAATGGTGAATCGAAACCTGCCCCCATTATTATTAGGATTTTTTGATGTATCTACAGAGTGCAGAGAAGTCATTCTTCAAATAGATAGAGCCCACGGTTCTTTGCTTCTGCCAGTGGTATCTGGAGCGTGTGAGAGGGGGAGGGGGATTTTGGTCCTCTGAGTTCACAAGCATTTCGCTCTCACTCTGGGGTACAGAGAGACATTGAAAAATGCCAGGTATTTATTGAATTATCTATAGTATATTCAGCGTGTGCCATCGATGCATTCTTGTTGCCACTGGTTGGTAGTGGGAATGTAGAACTTGTCTGAAATGGAAAGGGAAAGAGTTTCGTGTTTTTTCTTTATTAGAGGGAGAGAGGGATGTCGAATCGGAGGATACTCATCTTAGGAGGTTTAGGAGATGAGGAACAAGTGAAAAAAGGTGTAGAAAAAAGAAAAATGTAATTATCTTAGGCCCTGGGTAAGACATGGATGCTTGTGTTGTTTTTCTGCTGAGGTCCCGCCATCCTCATAGTCTTCTGTTATGGCGAATTGAACTGACTGTCTCCTGTTAAACTTCTGTGCAAGTAGCTGCATCACGTGAAACAAGGTTATTTGTTTTAGGAGGTTTGGAAGATGTTGAGGATCACGTTAAGCAAGCTGTTAGGAGAAGGAAATTTATCCTAAGTGGTTTTGAAGAAGATGAAGATAAAGTGAAATAAAGTGTTAGAACAAAGATATTTTTAGTTTATCTTATGAGCTTTTTTAGCCGTCCCATGGCCGAGTGGTTAGCGCGCTTGGCTACTGATCTAAGGTACCTGGGTTCGAGCCCCGGGTAAGGCATGGATGTATGTGTCGTTTATCTGCTGAGGTCCTGCCATCCTCTCAGACCTTCTACTATGGCATATAAACTGACAAGTTCCTGTCAGACCTCTCTGGCAAGCAGCTGCTTGAGGGGGTATTTATTTATTTTTATTAGGAGCTTTGTAAGATAGCCGTCCCGTGGCCGAGTGGTTAGCACCCTTGGCTACTAATCTACGGTACCTGGGTTCGAGCCCCGGGTATGGATGGATGTGTCGTTTTTCTGCTGAGGTCTTGCCATCCTCTCAGACCTTCTACTTTGGCATATGAACTGTCGGACCTCTGTGGCAAGCAGCTGCTTGAGGGGGTATTTATTTTATTTTTTATTTTTGTAAGATAATGGGGATCGCCTGAAACAAGCTATTAGAAGAAATAATTTTTAATGTATCCTAAGAGGTATGGAAGAAAATGAGGATCATGTGAAATAGCGTGTTATAAAATAATATATCTTGGAAGTTTAGGAGTGATGAGGATAAAATGAAATGAGATGTTAGAAAAAACATTTTCGTTTGTATAAATGTGTAGGTCACTATAGTGACCATGAAACTGACATAAGGTTTCCACTAACGGGAATACCAGGTATAAGGGTGGTGAATGTTGAAAGAATCATAATGACAAACACTACAGTGTTGTTACATTTATGTTTCGTTAAACGAATATTTATTAAAATATCATTTTAAAGTTTTGGTAGTCTGGAAGGTCAAGTGAAACAAGTTATTGCAAGAAAAAATTTATCTTAATAGGTTTAAGAGAAAATGATGATCAAGGGAAACAAGGTGTTAGAAGAAAACATTTTTTTATTTACTTAGGAGGTTTTTTTCTCGCAAAAGACGTTAGTACGAAATATCTCGTACTGATCCTGTAGATCGTAATTCTGCAGAATCCTACAGCTGTACACGAATAAAAGGAAGCTACCAAATCTTTCTGCGACGACGGAGAATTTTATTTAATTCTAGTTTTTGAATTGTATTGGCAATAATCACTTTTTTTTATCGTCCCAGGGTTGGGTTGTTTTACCTCTGAGCGGCACTTTTTTGCTCACAATGGGCTAAATGGCCAGGTCACAAGGACCCCGAAGGCTCAGAAAAGGTTGGGGGACCCACTGGAAAGGCTGTTGGGAGACAGATGGTAGCCTCCAGTCAAAGCCATCCAGTGTGTTCTTTAACATGCACAGAATATGGCTCTCTCGCACACGGGACCACGGCTTAACATCCCCATCAGACAGAAGGTGGCCTTTCCAAGTCCATCGGTGTCCCCTACTGACCGTGGGCAGGACGGGGGGTTATGCGGAGATAAATCTCAACGCTGACCCAGCTGGGACTCGAAACTGGGAACTTCAGATTACGAGCCTGGCGCGCTACCGACTGAGCCACCCCAGCCCCATCGTTCCAGGTCAAAGGGTTGAATAGAGTTTACCGACGAAATCTGTGCGATGTCGTAAAATCAAGAAAAATATCATAAGTAGTCTTATCCTAAATCCATAAGTAAGAATAAACATTACTGTTGTCATTATCCATTGTTTTTTAAGCTATTGCGTACTGTCGAACTTACAAGTGTTTGCATATTAATCATAACACTGATGCATGTATTTCCATAAATTCATCGGTAAAAATAATTATCATTCACCAAGCGATTACGAAGAAAACCACGAATCAAATCCTTGTTAAGTCATGGGAGTTTGCGTTGTCTTTCTGTCGAGGTATTGTCTCTCTTACACGTGTTCTGTGCGACGTATTTTATCGACTTTGTTTTCCTGGTGTCCGAATGGTTAGCGCTCTCGGTTGTTGATCAAGTGAACCAAGGTTCGAGCACTGGATAGGGTATGGATGTTGTTTTCTGTGTTGACTTTCTGTTGAGATCTCGTCTTCCTTTATGATCTCTTCTGTGACTTATTATACTGACAGTCTCCTGTCAGACCTTTGTGGTAAGCAAGATGCTTGATGATGATGCAGCATACGCTGGGACCTTGACGGGTGGCTGCCACATCTATCCTAACAGCTGATCAATGAGTCCCATTCCCAAATATTCTCTGAGCCTTTGGGATCTTTGTAACCTAGATATTTAGTCCATTGTATGCAAAGAAAAAATGCCATTTAGCGGTAAATCAAACCATCCATAACCAGCTATGTCTTATTTCCCATTGAAAGCAGGAGGAAACGATCGGAGAATAGAAGGAGAATTTTAAAGACAGAAAGACAAATCAAAAACGAAACAACTTAAAAGAACCTGAAAGAAACTCTTGATTAAAATACCGAGAGCCTAATGAAGAATGCGTGGATTTTGTGAAGCTCTCTTCGCAGACCACTCTTTCTGCCGAGATACTGTCTCCCTTACACGTGTTCTCCATGGCGTTTTACATCGACTTTCCTTTCCTTTTGGCAGAACGGTTAGCGCGCGCTCTCGGCTACTAATCAAAGGAACCTAGTTCGTGCGTTGGATAAGGTATGGTTGTGCACTCTTTATTATTATTATTGGTTGAAACGTTTTCACCAACGATCTGCTTCCCTAAGGAACTATAAGCCGCCCTGAAGATGACTGCTGAGTGCAGTCGAAAGTGCTCGGCTCCATAAGCATTTACATAGCACATTTCTGTGCCTCGTTTATAAATAAAAAAAAAATACCCCCTCAAGCAGCTGCTTGCCACAGAGGTCTGACAGGAGCCTATCAGTTTATATGCCACAGTAGAAGATCTGAGAGGATGACAGGACCTCACTTGTGTAAATAAATCTAGCCGGCAAAAAAAGCGTTATCCATTCTTATGAGTTCTACTTATTTTAAGATATCCTATGGCTTTGTCCAAAAGAAATTCACCCTTTAAATGTTCAATGAAGTGAAATAGAAAAAAAAGGACAGAGTGCATGAACGATTTATTTTATAACCAAGGTTTAAATGCATACGTGAAGCATAAAAGTTTGAGAACCATTGGTCTACACTATTCGTTACTACTAACCTCGGTTAGTAGTAACGAATAGTGTAGCCCAATGGTTCTCAAACTTTTATGCTTCACGTACCTCCTGGAAATGTGTATGTAACAGGCGTACACTTTATATAGATAGACTAAAACTATAGTTATAGTATAACAATGACAATTTAGCGACTTTGTTACTAGATCTAGCGACTTTTGAGCTCTCACGGCGTACCCCAAAAATTTTTACCGCGTACCCCACGTTGAGAACCCCCGGCGTAGACAATTGGAAACAGGTTACTTCCCCTCTATTCTTGAGACAGTTGTATTTTCAAGAGGTAATTGATTCATGAAAACATCATTTTTTAAAAGCTTCCGAAAAATTCTATCAGCGTCATTAGTTATAACTAATAGATAAGACTGGTTGAGTTGCATTAAAGCACTAATAATAATTCTAAACACAAAAATAATACTAAATTACATCTAAAAAACACAGAGATTTTCCATTTACCTTCAATTACTTTTTAATATAAACACTTTCAGAATGAGAATAATAAACATTAGCTTTAAACCAAACTTCTCTAAGGAGTTGATTTGCGAATTGATTTTTTTAATATGCTTCATTCCACTGGACAGTTAAGAGATTTCATTTTTACAGGGTCAATAATATGGTTTTCGAATTCTGTGCCCATTTCTGCGCAATGGGAGCGAACCTGGGAGCATCGGGTGATGAGGTGGTGTGGGTAGTGCGAAGGTTGTAGATTGTCATTCTCCGCCCTAAAACAGGACAATAAACCTGCTCGAGTTTACGATCTTTACAAATATCTTTTTCAAGGCTTTCGAACTGCACAGTGCAATGATTTCAAACCGTAACAACCCAATCGCAAGAATTCTAATGATGGCTTCGGCTCAATTGTATTTTTCTTTGGGAAGAAATGCTTCACGATTTTCTCCCGGAGTAGAATCATTGGCAACATTAGAGGAGACCACAGGCTGTGTTCATCTGTGGGTATTTCGGGTGATTTGATCACCTACCTATAACCTGGATGGTTGCCTGTATCACTGGCAATCCAATATAATGCATTCAGCTAGTGAAATGAGAACCGTCGATAGATGTAATTTGATCAAACCCTGTAGAATTGTTAAGGAGAAAATTCATCTATTTTGATGATGTGCGTCCTTACGCCCCTAGATTGTTGCTGATGAATTTCTTTGTTTACGTTTCGCTATGCACTTCTTCAGATCATCATAATAACGACTCCGCTGAAGGTTGTATTCGTTATTGACCGAAGTAACAAAATCTGTCCTCCATACTTTAAATTCTCAGGCTGTCTCTGTCACTGGAAAGGTCTGCCGAAACGTTGTTTTTTCTTTAATATGATGGCTGATTATTTAATATTATTATGAATCACATACTAAGTGAAGAGTCCCTCATTATCCTAATATCAAAATTTAAACCCTAGGTATGATGAGGCTTTCAAATAGGCTGTCTTATGACTAAGAAAATGAGAAGTTAAATTTGCAGCTAACAAATTGGTATTTTACTCTATCTTACAAAACTCTCTTTATCTTAAAAAACAAAAATACTTGCACATTATCTTTAGACAGACATTTATGGTCAGACGGATAACCTGGCAGCATGATTGGCCTTAGAGAACTTTTAAAGAGGAAAAATGTCTCAGAGAAAAAAATGCGTAATTTAAGTACCAAGAAGTCGCAAATATTCATGCATTTATTTGGGATTCGAAGGCAAATATTTTCCTTATCAAATGAACAGAGTAACTGCTCTGTTGCTTACATAGTTAGTGATAAAGTGATTTGCAATAATATCGAAATGTACTGTGTGTATTCGAGTCATAAGGCCAGGTCCCAAGGACTAAGAGTTGGGTAGGGAACCTATTGGACAGCTATTATAAAGAGATGCAAGCCTCCACTCAAGGCAGGTATTCTTTAACGTGCATAATATATTTCTCTCCTTCTCACGGAATCACGGCTTAATGTCTTATCTAAAGAGCGGAGACCTTTCTAAACCAATTGGTGTCTCCTTTCTCGCCTATGACAGAGTGGGAGTAAGTTGAGAAAATTCTGAAAGCATGCACAGTTGAGAGTGGAACGTGGCAGCAACAGAACCTGGTGCGCTAACGATTAAGCTACCGTACTTTTATAATATGCTTTATTCAATTGGACAGTTGTTAAGAGATTTCATTTTTACAGGGTCACATGATATGGTTTTCGAATTCTGTATCCATTTCTGTGCAATGGGGGCGAACCTCGGATCATCAGGCGATGAGGTGGTATAAAAATGTGAGGAAAATTGAAACGAAATCGTTGAATACGATGAATATGAAGTGTGAAAATCTCGAGATGATGGACACCAAGAGCTTTATTATAATGTATGAAATTTTAAAAATTAAATTTTATAAATATGGGAGTAAAATGGAGAATTTGCATCTGGGAAGAATAAACGTTTGCTGAAGTAAACGAAACGTTAATAAGTTTGTGGGAAAAAGAAACTTCTAGATAAAACCACCAATCACAGAATTATGGAAGAGTTTAAGGAGAGCGTAACAAGAGGAAACGATATCAGAAAACTATTGAAGTTGGAGTCATCCAGTGATCCTTGCACGACACTGGTATCTTTGAACATCTCACATCCATTGAAATGGAATTGATGTTCACTGTGTGGCTATAAACCTGTTGTCCCTATGCTGTCCCATCCGGCATGGTGAACGGCGAAGCTATTTCCACTGACCACGAAACTTAAGAACAAAAGGAGGACAATAGTATGTAACTCTTTTTGCTGGCGAATTGAGATTCGATATCTTCCGACGATAAACGCAGTCATTTTCTAACTGCATCTTAACCAATTCAGAAATAGTATAGAGAAGTGATGTTTAAAATGTGCAGTAATGTAGCTGTACGAGAGTTAGAAGTATAGTACAAAAAGAATGTTTTTCTTTTTAAACTAAACATATTTTGTCAGAGAAGTCATAGGAGTTTGTGTTGTCTTTCTGCTGAGATATTGTCTCCCTTACATGTGTTCTCTATTGCGTAATATATCGACTTTACTTTCCTGGTTAGCGCTCTCGACTACTGATCAAGGGAATCTAGATTCTAGCGCTGGATAAAGTATGGATGCTGTTTTCTGGGTTGACATTCTGTTGAGGTTTCGTCTTCTTCCAAGATCTCTTTTATAGCGATTATACTGTCAGTCTCCTGTCAGACCTCTGTGGTAAGTTGATGCTTGATGGTAATGCCTTGACTCAGGGCCTTGACGGTTGACTGTTATATCTCTGTATCCAGTGGGACAGCTATCCAGTGGGACCCATTTCCTCAACCTTCTCTGAGCTTTCGGGATTCTTGTGACCTGGCCATTTAGCCCATTGTGTGCAAAAAAGCGTCTATCAGAGGTAAAACAACCCAATCTTTTTTTGTCAGCTTTCTAGCTCATTTGTGTATATTCAGTGAGCAAATTATAATCTTCGTAATGGTCGATTCTTAAATCTATACTTATCTCGAGTCTTTTAGGTATCAGAGTTCAGGATCGCTTGTGAATGGAAAAGGAGATTCTTATTTTTGAGCATAATTTGATTGATTAAAATGAACTCTCCAGACATTCCAGCACTTTACATTTCCGAACAGTTGTGCACAAATCTTTTCAGTCCTTTTGTTTCCGAGGAAATTGGGTCTTTCTTTTTTGGTAGCGCACTAGTCTCGTAATCTGTAGTTCTCAAGTTCGAGGCCCACCTGTACCAGAGTTGAGATTTACCTCCGATAATCCCCACTCTGCCTAAATTTCATATATCAACATTCTTAGTGTACTTTATCTCCAGACATTTACATTTCATGGTCATCTCAATTATCGCATTTAAGATTTCGTTCCTACTTCTTCACATACGATACGGGGTTTGATTCAGTCGTAGCCTTCCAGGTTCGAATCTCAACAGTGTCATCGTTGGTAATGTGTGAAAGGAGGGTAGGAATTATTCCATAAATTTTCATCTCAGTATTATCAAACCCAGATTTAAAGTTTACTAAGGCAGCAATAAAACTCTTCTAGAGTACATTTTAAATTTTAAAATCATGCTTGTTTATTTTTTACTCATTTGCTCTTCAATAAACTTTGGTTATTTTAGAACAGGCTATTCAAATGGCATTCCGAGGGTAAAAATTAGTGGCCAACCCCCCGGAAAATATGTTTTGCAAAAGAATGCCTTTTTTTTTATTTCACTTTCGGTCCTCAAAAAAGCCGGAACGAAAGAAAAAGACATTACAAAATCTTGCCTATTTGAAGATATAATCGATCAACTTTGTTTTATAATTAACAAGGATTTCTGTAAACATTTGAGATAAATATCAGTGCAAAGAAAATATTCTAAGAATGATATTTCTAAATATATATTAGTATACTAAGAAAAACAATATTTGAAAGTTTGTTATACTCTTCGACAAAATTTTTCTTAAGTTAATAGCTTTTAATTATAACTGTGGCACGCATATATTTGAAGCTTAATTATTCTTTAGCAATTTAATACAATATTAGATTTTTTTAACAGAAAGGGAAATAGATTATTTTAATTTTTTTAGCTTTCATTATGTTTATTTTATGCATATGTATGTATATCTATATGTTACGTATTATTTCAAATTCATATATGACT
Organism: Ryuthela nishihirai; assembly: GCA_038380435.1. Taxonomy (NCBI): domain Eukaryota; kingdom Metazoa; phylum Arthropoda; class Arachnida; order Araneae; family Heptathelidae; genus Ryuthela; species Ryuthela nishihirai. The sequence continues at coordinate 7,722,154 of JAWZYU010000004.1, forward strand.
TTTTATTTAAATTATTATTTTTTGTCAAAAAATTAATTCTAAATATATCACTGATTACTGATTTCTTAAAAATTTAAACAGTTATAACAACTAATAAACAAATTACTCAATCAGCTCTCTCTGAAATGATTATTTTAAGGTATTCTGCTGAGGTCCTGCCGTCCTCACAGACATTCTACTGTGGCATATAAACTGACAGGCTCCTGTCAGACCTCTGTGGCAAGCAGCTGCTTGAGGGGGTATTTACTTTTATCATAGTGATGGGATAATGATAGTAGTGGGAGGAGAAGGGGAAGGACACATTTTCGGTATCTAAGCTTTAACGTTTCCATTCAGAGTTTTATTTCAACATTTGATAATACAAATTAATATATTTTCAGGATAAAGTCTGTAGCATTACTTTATTGAGAAAGATACGATAGAACTTACGTCGCTTCGAACCTACCCTTAGAATATTTACTTTCTTTTACAAATTACTTGTTATTGCTGAGCTAGGAATTTTACATCTACGTAAATTCTGTCCAAAATTACATTTATATAAACCAAAATCGTACGTAAACTGTCCGAGTGGCCGAGTGTGGAACAAAGGAACCTGGGTTTGAATCCCAGATAAGGTATGAATGTTTTGTTATGAGTTATTTTGCCTTTTTGCTGGAGTGTTTCTTTTCTTACATTTCCTTATGGCGTTCTGACAAGCTATTGTCAAGCACTTTATCATCAACTTGTCAGAACGCCATAAGGATATGGAAGAAAGGACTGTGGGAAATGTGTGGAATGTAAGAAAGGCCTAGGAAATGATTTATTTATTATATCTGATAAATTATATGTTTATTTATTATACTATTAAATATTATATATCGATTTATTACACTCTTGAAAATAAAGATTTATATTCTGATGGACCATTTTGCCACTTTATCATCAACTTTGAGAAATAAACAAAATATTTTATCTCAGACTTAACTCAGTTAACTGTACTCTAATACTTATTTTCTTCGTGTAACTGCTGGAATAGCGAAACATTCCGAAATATTCAGAGGATGTGCTTCGAGCATTCAGCAAGAATCTGTTAAAAGAAATATTGAGCTCTTCCTAATAGCATGTTCATTTGCTCAATCATCCTTAGCGTTTATAAAATAAGACAATGGAAAAACTCGCGCAATTTTCTGGCCTATCCAGTTATCTATATCGTGCTAGTTTTGCCGCTAAATACCCGCTAAAATAACGCATTGTTCAATTCAGGCTGTTTTAATCAGGGTTATTATCAATAAACGTGATTCTTCTACAGCACGAAACACAGACCTCGTGATTGCTACAACCAGTTCCTTTGGCAACGAAGGAGACGATTCAACAGAATGAATTCTACGAATTGAAAAATGGACTTATTGTTTCATTGACCTAAAACTTCGCTCTGGCAGATTGAAAAGGTAAGCAATCGACTCGCACATTAAAGAGCAGAGCAAATTTTGGGAAGCAAAAATGAGTATAATAGGAACAAACTAAAGAGGACGTGGGTTTTCTTGTACATTCATTTAAAGAAAAAATTACTCGTTTTTTTTTCTGTAAAAAATAAGATCTTCTAACTTGTTGTTGAGGATTACAACATCCTTTTGAAATCAGACATTAAAAAACCACGAAATAAATCTACAAAACTGATAACGTTTAGGTTTCTTCTCCGAAACTGTGCTAAGAAGATGAATCATTAACGAAAACTCGCTGAGCTCTTCTACCAATTTTAATTAAAGTTAGAAATGATGCAAAGTAGATGTACATGCATATTGATTGGAAAAAAAGTTCACTCGATTTAAATTCACCTATTTTTTGACATAATAGTGATTACAATCAACCGCCGCCTATTTGCATATGAGGATGAGATGGGGGTTGGGTCAATCGGAGCGCACCAGGCTCGCTTTCTGCAGTTCCCGGGTTCGAGTCCCAACTGTGCAGCATTGAGATTTTTCTCCTGTTCTGCCCTCGGCGAGAATGGGGATACCGATGGGCTTGGAAAAGAATCCTCCGTCGGGTGCTTTTCTAGCTATCTCCTAATAGCTGTCCAATGGATACCCTTTCCCAACCTTCTCTGAGCCCTTGGATTCGTTGTGACCTGGTTATTTAACCCATTGTGTGAAACAAAGTGCCGCTCAGAGGTAAAACAATAAACACAATTTACATCTATTAATGTCAGAAACAACAGTCAGCATAAGATGCCACTTCTTAAAAGACTTTCAAGATTTCCAATCTTTACATATGAAGCCATATGCCCTCGAACAATGTCAGGGGGGGGGGGGGGGCTCAGTCGGTAGCGCGCCAGGCTCGTAATCTGCAATTCCCAGGTTCGAGTCCCAGCTGGGTCAGCGTTGAGATTTATCTCCGCAAAATTCCCCCGCCCTTCTCACGGTTAGTAGGGGACACTGATGGGTTTGGAAAGACCGCCGTCCGTCGGATGGGACGTTAAGCCGTGGTCCAGTGTGCGGGAGAGCTATACCCTGTGCACGTTAAAGAACACGCTGGATGGCCTTGACGGGAGGCTACCATCTGTCTCCCAACAGCTGTTCCAGTGAGTCCCCTCCCCCAACCTTCTCTGAGCCTTCGGGGTTCATGTGACCTGGCAAAAAAATGCCGCTTAGAGGTAAAACAACCCAACCCAACGAATGTCAGGATTCGTACACGTATAAGGATATTTCGGCATCAGGTCGGAAGGCTCATCTCCACGCATTCAATCTATTCCTCACCTGAATTTTGAACTAACTTCTTTACTGTCATCACAGGCACCAGGTCACTGTGTTCTCCCTTCCCCTTTTCTTGAAGCTCAGGCCTCATTTCATTTCTACGCTAAGTTAAGCAGTAATCCAGCAGATTAAATAACCTTTACCAAAACGTTAATTATAAAAAGCTAACCTTTGTTCTTCCACAGTAAACTTTGACCTCTTTAAGGTATCGGCCGATCTATCATGTCATGTCGTGTACTATAATCTCTAATGACCTCGGCAGGGCACATTTGCATATTAAAGATGACGAAATGTTATGACTGTTTCTTGTCGATCAGAATGACAAGACGGAGAAACAATGGAAAATCTTACATCTTTCGGATTTCCTCTTCTGTCTTCTAACCAAGTTTCTTTTTCTCAATTCTCTGCTCTAAAGAACACTGCTGGAAAACGAAGATGTTGTTAATTTGTAAACGGAACTAATTAACAATGGGTGTTTCGTTCAGCCTTGTTCACTCATAACCAAACAACAACAACAACACAAGTGTTGATTGATTGACCTGTCAGATATCCATAATGGCAGGGAAAGCGGATTTCAAAGGAAGGTAAGAGAAAAAAATAGAAGGAACAGTACACGCGAAAATCGCAGTATATGTTCTAAGATTCAAGTGATGAAGAAACAGACATTAGGCAAACAAAACAGACGACAGTGCATAAAACGGTTCGCTTTTCACGCAATCCGTCGCTCTGATGGGGTATGGAGCAGGTGCACAACTAGTTTATTAATTTCCCAATATTCCCTCATAGGGAACAAACTGCTTAATTAAAGTTTCATCGGGTAAGTCACGATTAACTTAATTAGCTGCTGTTAATTACGAGCCAGTCCACAGACACGGAAGAGAAGCGGGCTTTCCTGTTGTTTACGAAAAGCAATTAATGGGAAGGAGTGCACCATTCGAATGGTCAGCATGCAGTCAGATTGAGGAAAGAAGTTTTAATCAGGTTCGCTTTTGTACTTTAGGTTGCTAGTGGAGGGAAAAGCCAATAAAACGAGATCCAAGCAGGAGTCGTTCTGTGAAGAGAGGGATCTGATTGTTTCATTTATATACATTTATAACTCCTTAGGGAGAAATTTATCATGATTGAGGTGGGAAAATTGTATTTATTATGTGATGAACGAAATTTACAAGGATCGGCATTCAGAGATGTGACGATCAAAAATGGGTCATTGGAAGTAGGTTTATTACTTGCTGCATTTCCTACAATGTGCTTTAGTAATAATTGATCTTACATTACAAAGTGTAGCATCTGTAAAGGAACGTTTGGAGTGTGGGCTGTAGCTTGATTGGTGGTGTCAAGATTGCAATTTGAAGATGTCAGTTTTTAGCACCTGAGAGTGCTTAAGTTTTTTTTTTAAATTTTTAATTGGAAATTGATCTTTCTCACAATAGAGTAGTCAAATGCATCTCTGACATTGTCCAACTATTGACTATAAGGCCTTATATAAATCAACACACCGCAAAACCGAAGAAATAACACTGAACGGAAAAATGTATTCTCCAATTTACCTGTTTCGAAGTTTTTTCCACAAATGATTCTTGAATTTATTTGTTTGGTAATTGCCAAAGAGTCTAGATGGCAATCGTCACTTCAAATTTCGTCAGCAGTGTTTTTCACAAATTTTTGGATGGCGGAACACTTTGTAAGGCGTTAAAAATTTGTGGCATACTTATAATAATAATAATCTTTATTTTGTTCCGCCAGTCAGTACAATACACATTTACATAGCATAATTATCTAATAACAACTGATACATACATGAGAAAAATCGAGGTGAAATAGCTGAGAAATATCAATTGCATCAGAAAAGGGAAATAACAATCATACTAAAATATTAGTGATTAATAGGAAAGGCGAAACAAAAAAGGAGAACATAGTAAGCTGACGCTTATTTTTAGTTAACGCTCCCTATTTCCTTTAAAGTTCAATTATGACAATAGTAATGTATACAATAGTAAAAGATCAAATGGTTATGAGACATATTACACTCATACATAGAAGAAGGTTTCATTGCTTTGTAAGAAGAAACGCTCTACATTTGTTTTTAAATAATTCTACAGATTTTGCATTTTTAACATCATCTGGAAGTTCAGACCAAATTTTTACTACATTATATTTGATAGATCTCTACCCAGTTGACAATCGACACATAGGTAAACTCTGATTCTGTCTATGACGTGTTTCATAATTATGAAAATCCGAAAGACTCTGAAAATAGTCTTTAAATCTATCCAATTTAATCAATCTCATTGTAATCGAATACACAAAATTTCCTGATATCAGTTTGTAATTATTATAGGCATTAAGAATTTTAACCTCAGAAAATAAATGTGCCAAGGGATCGTAATATTTTCCCCCAACAATATATCTAACAATTCTTTTCTGAAGACGATAGATAGCATTCAGATTATAGTCATAAGTATTACCCCAGACTAAAATTCCGTATGTTATATAAGAATAAAGGAAAGAGTAGTATAAATTTATCAAAATTTGTTTGTTAACCAGATGACGTATTTTACCAGTCATACCAATATTCCTTGATGGAGTGATTCTCAGCTGCTTTACATAAAATGACCAGTTCAGATTTTCATCGATCCATATTCCAAAGAATTTATATTCAGCTTAATTTCATTAATCTTCACATCGAAACATTTCTCATCGATATTTTTGTTTTTATTTTCATAAATCATATATTTAGATTTCTTAACATTTATTAATAAATTGTTGTGTCTGCACCATTCGGATATAATATTTAGAGAGTAGTTAACTCTGCTAATCAGGCTTCCAGAATATTGATTGAAATCGATAATGCTTGTATCATCAGCATATAATAACATCTTTCAATTAATGTGTAACTTTGCTAAGTTGTTAATTGTATTTGTAATGTGATAAAAAATTTTGCAGGGAAACCTTGCAATGTGATAAAAAGTTTGACGGCAAAACTTTTCAATGAGATAAAAAATTTGGCGAAACACTGTAATGTGATAAAAAAATTGTCGGGACATTTTGTATTGTGATAAAAAAAAATTGATTGGACACTTGGTAATGTGATAAAAAAAATGCGGAATACTCAAAAACAAATGCATATATCTATATATATATGCATACTTTATTTTCTACATTAAATAGAAACAAAATTATAGCTAATACAAAAGCAGATTTAACCAAATAAATATTTACCATCACATATAGAAACAAATTACTTTAATTCATACACTTTTATAAGGATAAATAAAAGTTTTAATGTGGAACTTGCGCTTGATTATGATAATATATTTCTTCTATAGGCTAAGGGACCTGGGTTCGAGCCTCGGGTAAGGCATGGATGTTACTGTTGTTTTTCTGCTGAGGTCCTGCCATCCTCACAGACCTTCTATTCTGGCATATAAATTGACAGGCTCCTGTCAGACCTCTGTGGCAAGTAGCTGCTTGAGGAGGTATTTATTTATTATTATAGGGGATTTAAATTTTGACAGGCACACTCTCAGCTCCTCTTTAATTGACAGAAGACTCTCGCGCTTTATCAATTTTATTTCTTGCATTGCGGAAATCCAAATTTACTTATATATGAAGTTGAAAATCGTAAAATCTAATTTTCGGTGGGGCGTTTCGTGGAGTATGGAATGAAAAACAGTACCATAGAGAACAAAATATTTCAGAGTTGTATTTTTGTTCAAAATTAAACACTTTACTATTCTACAGTTTTAAGTGAGAGGAAAAACTGACTTTAGTCAGGTAGGATACGTACAGTCGCTCAAAAAAATATCTGATACTATGGTTGATTACAGAATTAAGAAAAAATATCTGACAACGATTTTTTTAGAAATTAGTGATCTGGCAACCTCCGTGTCACGTGACACGAAGGTTGTCACTCAAAATCGTCTAATAACATGTCAGGTGCTCTAACAATTGAACTTCCCGGTCACTAAACGAGACCTCTGCTTAACAGCTCTACAAAAGATATAGCTCTTTTTTAACGGGGATTATTCATAAAAAATATCCTCTCAAGCAGCTAATTGCCACAGAATGTCAGTTTTTACACCATAATAATAATATATTTATTCATCATCATCGTCATCTCACAAAATACAGATGTAGAGAGATTTTATACATTTGACCCGCAAAGCTAATAGCTTATCTGAAGGAAATATTAATGAGCATTAGTTTTCATACATAAGTGAACATAATAAAAAAAGAACACAAAACTCATATAGATACAGGTTTTTTCTGGATTACAGATTAACAGACATTCTTTAAATAGTTTTTAACCTTTAACTTAATCTCACTAAAATTAGTTAGATATATAATTTCTCTTGGTAACTGGTTAAGATCTCCGGCACTTTATACTCTTTAAGATTTTTACCGTAATTGTTAACAAAATTCGGGATTTGAAAATAATTATTGGTTTGAAGTCTGGTATTCTTATCATGTGTATGAAAAAGTTGTGTTGAAAAATGTCATGAAAAAGTTGTCATTGAAAAAGTTGTCCAGAATAATGCCATATCTATAGAGATTTTGAACTGATAGAATAATTACGAAAGAAAATCTTTCTTGAAAAATTATCTTTTAGCTTGTATGGAATTATATTTTTTGCTATAGATGATTGCAATTTTTCAAATTTTTTTATGTTATTGATGCCAGTTGTTCCATATATTGTAATAATAAAAAAATAAATAAATACCCCCTCAAGCAGCTGCTTGCCACAGAGGTCTGAGAGGAGCCTGTCAGTTTATATGCCGCAGTAGGAGAACTGAGAGGATGGCAGGACCTCAGCAGAAAAACGACACACACATCCATGCCTAATCCGGGGCTCGAACCCAGGTCCCTTAGATCAGTAGCCAAGCGTGCTAACCACTCGGCCACGGGACGGCATATTGTAATTCCATACATAATTAAGGATTCACAAATTGCCTTGTAGACCTAGTAGAAAGTCTGTGAGGAAGGCGAGACCTCAGCAGAAAAACAATCATTCATGACTTATCCGGGGCTCGAACCCAGGTCCCTTTGTTCAGTAGGCAAGCATAACTTAACCATTATTCATGGAAAAAATGTTAAGACTTGTTTTTTTGTTTAGTTATACCAATTCTGTATATACTATATATTCTTTCAATGATATCAAAGAGCTCTATATGTATATTGCATTTATATGTATTCTTATTTAAATTTAGTTATCAGTTACTAGTTACCCACGGAAAAAAATAGGTGATTGCAGTATGGGAAAAAAATCCATTTTTTATGTTCGATTGATCAAAAAATCTATTTCGCAAAGACATTTTATTTCACTTTATTTAAATCATTTCATTCTTTGCTTTTATGATATTAGAATAATGAAAGCCATCGTGTCTTCAAAAACAAAATTTACAATGTAATCTGTCAAACTATCAACTTAGCCATAACATTTTAGTTTTTTGTGCTCTTAGCTCGATTGTAAAATGTACTGCTTTTATACACTGGCGGAAATTGGAAAAAGAACACCCAGAAGGAATTCCTTTAGGAACGTCATATTATAATATGTTAATAGTTAAGGGCAGCAGAAACCGTGATCCAAAATTGATAATCATTGGATGAAATAATGACGTCACTGAGGACAACATGCAAATGTACGCAAGGCGTATTTAAGGACTAGGGCGTGAAGAAAGAAGTTATTTGTCTTTGTGTCGTGTTGTCCAGTGCTCTTAGAAGAAGCTACCATGCATGGATGACGCAGGCGCGCAACATTTGTTCAGTTAGCGGAGTTTGAGAGAGGTCGTATTGTGAGTCTTCAGGAAGCAGGTTGGTCTTTTCGTCAAATTGCACACCACGTTGGACGAGAGGTATCTGCAGTGGTACGATGGTGGCGTTGAGGTCCGAAGAGGATTCGCATACTCGCAGACATGGTTCCGGGCAACAAAGAGTTACGGACCACGAGAGAATCGGCGTATCAGGAGGGCGGCGGTGGCAGATCGGACGGCTACGGCATCACAAATTCGATCCACTGTCGTACCAACGGTGTCTACAAGAATGATACACAATCGTCTTTTGGAAACAGAACTACGGGCACGCATGCCGCTGGTACAGTCGCTCAAAAAAGTATCCGAACACTGTGGTTGATTACAGAATTCAGAAAAAATATCTGGCAACGATTTTTTTAAAAATTAGTGATCTGGCAACCTTCGTGTCACGTGACACGAAGGTTGCCAGATCACTAATTTCTAAAAAAATCGTCGCCAGATATTGGCGAAATATCGTCGCCAGATATCGGCGAAATATCGTCGCCAGATATTGGCTGAATTCTGTAATCAAAAAATCGTCTGTATCTCAAAAACTGTATCTCAAAAATCGTTCTCAAAACTGTATCTCAAAAATCGTCGCCAGATATTGGCTGAATTCTGTAATCAACCACAGTGTTCGGATACTTTTTTGAGCGACTGCACGGTTACTACTGTACAAACGTCACCGTCGGGTACGTTTGCAGTGATGTCAAGAACGAGTTCATTGGAGAGAAGAATGGCAGTCTGTGGTCTTCAGTGATGAAAGCCGATTCTGCTTACGAGCGTCTGATGGTTGTTTATGCGTCCGAAGGCGACAAGGTGAGCAGCTTCTTCCATCGTGCATCCGCCAGCGAGACACAGGGCCCACGCTGGGGATCATGGTGGCGGGAGCGATTAGCTATCACTCTCGTACGTGTCTAATTTTTGTACAGGGTACACTGAATAGCAATACGTATGTCAGCGGCATCGTACAGTCGGTCGTTCTGCCATATTTGAGTGTAATCCCAAATGCGGTATTACAGCAGGATAACGGCCGCCCACGCACTGCTCGGGCAACTCAACATGCTCTTCAGGCAGTGTACCAACTTCCTTGGCCAGCACGCTCTCCGGACTTGTTTCCAATCGAGCATGTCTGGGACTGGATTGGACACTCTTCCGCGGACCGCGGCAGACAACGACCGTCGCTGAATTACGTGTCCAAGTTGAAAGCGCATGGAATGGTATCCCCCAGCGTGATATCCAGCATTTGTACGACCGATTGCTTGCCACATTGGAAGCTTGTATTGCTACTCGAGGAAGTTCAACACCTTATTAAAATGCCCCTTTTGTAAAACTATTACTCATTAAAAGGTAAAATAAACATCGAATCTCTTCACATGTGTGATCCCTATCCGAGTTGTTTCTACTAAATAAATCTCATAGTTTGCGCTTCAATTGTTAATGGCGTTCTTTTTTTTAATTTCAGCCAGTGTATAATGGAAAGTGTTTTAGATTTTTCTTTTACTTAGAGCTGTTGCTAAAGTTTTAAGAATTATTTATTTCTATCTGGAATCTAGACGAGCTACGTGCTCTTTGATTCCAGCGTCCTTCCTATTTTTGTTTATTTTAGTTTGTTCTATATGTGTGTGTTTTGTCTATGTCTTTGAATAAAGTTGAATCTTAATCGGCGACTAACAGTTCAGCTCTCAGAGCACTTGATGTAACGATATATTAGGGAAGCGTGAATTCTTATCTCACTAAGGCGAGGGTTGGCTCAGGCTGTAGCGCATCAGGATCGTAATATAACATTACCAGGTTCAAATCCCAGCTGTGCTTGCGTTCAGACTTTCTCCTTTAATCCTCCTGTATCCTAGGTGAGAATGGGAGTAGTGAAATATTTGGAAAGGCCGCTGTCCATCGGATTGGATACTAAGTCTTATCACAATGTAGAGAAGTACCCAGGGCACTTTAAATAATAAATTGGATTGGGTAGAAGGGAGGCTTTCGTCTATCTCCTAACACCTGAAAGTTCACCTTCCTCTATCTTCCTTTGAGCTCTTGTGTCCTTATAACCTGGCATTTAGCCCAGTATGTGCAAAAACTGCCGTTAGGAAGAAAAACAACCCAGCTGAAGTCAAATTTACTAGCTTAAAATTGTACTTAAAAAATACCTCCTCAAGTAGCTGCTTGCCACAGAGGTCTGACAGGAGCCTGCTAGTTTAATACGCCATAGTAGAAGGAATGTGAGGATGGCGGGACCTTAGCAGAAAGACAATACAAACAATCATGCCTTGCCCAGGACTCGAACCCGGGTCCATTTGACCACTATCCAGGCTCGCTAACCACTCGGCCACTTAGAAAAGTTGTAGAAAACTCCCCGGAAGTTATTAATAATGAGTTTATCACTAACTTAAAGAGAAATAGCAAAATATATTCTTCTCAATAAAAAAGACGCTCTGTTCATGAACCATTTGCTAACGCTCTGTGATACTAAAGGAAACATAGCAAAAGAATGAACAAACTTACAAGTTTCCTTCTCTTGCAACTGATAGATTTCTAAATCTATTTTTATTTCAAGCACATGCGTTGATCAGTAAAGAATCGCACCTGAATTCCTCCTAATGCATTTCTTATGAGTTCTAATCTGAAGCTGTGCGGAACACTCACGTCTCTTAAGTGTGGCTATTTTGGGATCGGTAATTTTCTATTTCTCTCTATTCTATTCTTTTTCATTGATTTTAATAAAAGCTCTATGCTACTTAGTGTATCACAACTGATGAGCCTAAATCTATAATCGTGATAGGTCAAATGCCATATTAGAGTAATCAGTGGCTTACCTTTAAGTTACCTTCATATCTGACACTTGAAGTAATCAAAGATGGTGAAAATAATACAGGTGAGTTATTTTTGTCGTATATTTTAAAATTGCTGTTGTTGATGATGATGCTGTTAATACCCCGATCTCGAAAAAAATAAAGAGGGGGGAGGGAAGTGAAAGAAACTCAGTCGAGTCGGGAATAGGTTGGGTTGTTTTACCTCTGAGCGGCACTTTTTTGCACACCATGGGCTAAATGGCCAGGTCACATGGACCCCGAAGGCTCAGAGAAGGTTGGGGGAGGGGACCCACTGGAACAGCTGTTGGGAGACAGATGGTAGCCTCCCGTCAAAGCCATCCAGCGTGTTCTTTAACTTGCATAGAGTATGGCTCTCCCACACACAGGGTCACAGCTTAACGTCCCATCCGACGGACGGCGGCCTTTCCAAGCCCATCGGTGTCCCCTACTGACCGTGGGCAGGGCGGGGAATTTTGCGGAGATAAATCTCAACGCTGACCCACCTGGGACTCGAACCTAGGAACTACAGATTACGAGCCTGGCGCGCTACCGACTGAGCCACCCCCGCCCCTCGGGAATAGGTAAAAGTACATAATTAAGGTAATTTCCCCTTCCGTTTAAGAAGTCTAAAAATTTATTGAAAAAATGCACAACTTTAACAATATTTTATCTCTATTACCCTTACTAGCATTCTCAGGGGGGAGGGGGGCACGGTCTCCTTTCTCCTTACTTTCAAGATCCGACCCCGCTGCTGCTTTTGATGATGGTGATGATAATAAAAGTAATAATTTCCGAATGCAACTTGTGTTACTAAATACTGAAGACTTAAAAATCTATTAAAAAACAAAATATTTTGCTACTCTTTCCTGCATTGAGCTCCCAAATTTTTCGCAATGTGTCAGGTAATTTTTCTTCTATTAGAAATTACAATGTTTTGATAGAGATTAAGAGATAATATCTTGACCATGGATGATACTTAATTTTAGTCCCGCTAATGTCTTTTTAAGATTAGTGTAAATTTTAATTTCCGATTATTGATCAGTGCAAAGTAACACTGTTTGCAGCCATTTAGATTTTATCCAGATTTTTAGTTCGTTCACGGGAGCGGGGGTGGCTCAGTCAGAAGCGTGCGAAGCTCGCAATCTGTAGTTCCCAGGTTCGAGTCCCAGCTGGGTCAGCGTTGAGATTTATCTCCGCAAAATTCCCCGTCCTGCCTACGGTCAGTAGGGGACACCGATGGGCTTGGAAAGACCGCCGTCCGTCGGATGGACGTTAAGCCGTGGCCCCATGTGCGGGAGAGCCATACCCTGTGCACGTTAAAGAACACGCTGGATGGCCTTGACGAGAGGCTACCGTATGTCTCCCAACAGCTGTTCTAGTGAGTCCCCTCCCCCAACCTTCTCTGAGCCTTGGGTCCATGTGACCTGGCCATTTAGCCCATGGTGTGCAAAAAAGTGCCGCTCAGAGGTAAAACAACCCAACTAGTTCGTTCACGGGTCTCAAGTTTTTGATGTCCCCATTTTGCATTTGATGAAAAAAAAAGGACTCCAGATGAGTTCGGGTTCAATTTTTCAAGCTGCCTCCTCCCCCCCCCCCCCCGATACTGAACCATTTCGACAATTGTTGAGCCCCTAGCCCAATTTGGAAAAAAAAAATATCTGACGCGTCATAAGACATATACACTGAAAGCACAATTTATTACATGCACCCACCTAATAACTTGTGGGTTCTCCTTTCGCCTTCAAAACAGCAGCAACACGTCGTGGCATTGACTCTACCAAGTATTGGAAACGTTCGGGCGGTATTGCGGCCCATGATTCCAGGACTTCTGTCAGTAAAGCGCCGGCAGTTGCCAGTGGTGGGTTTCGGGCTCGAATGCATCGCTTCACTTCGTTCCACAGATGCTTAATAGGGTTCAAAATCTGAGAACTGATAAGTCCAGTCGAGGATTGCGAATTCAGTGGAATGCTCCTCCAACCAGTCCTTCGCCAAACGGGAGGGATGAGAAGGGGCACTGTCTTGTTGAAAGGAGGCATCCTGCTGTGGGAAATGGACAGCCATGAATGGGTATAGTTGGTTGTCGAATACATCAACATAGCCTTGAGTGGTGGTGATGGTTTCAATAGATGCAAGGGGTGGTAAGGCATGTATACCATTTCCAGTTGCTTGTAACACCCCAAAGTGACAGTTGGGGCCCACTGCCTCATATAATCTATGCCACAACACAACCTCCCATCAGCGTGTTGTAGTTGCAACCTCGATTCGCCCGACTAAGCTACCAGTTTGCAGTCTCTCCAGTCCATTGGCAACGTTTCCCCGTCCACTACAGCCTCATAGCCCAGTGACATGCTGTTAACAAGGATACTCAGTGTGGCATCGGTTTCCACAGTATGTCAAATAGTCTTTGCACTTCATAGCTACCTCAACGTTAAATATTGGTATTATTATCTGTACTGTGGTCCTCCATTATAACATTATGATGCAGGAGAGGTGGCATTTACCTAGAACACCAATGGCCCAGTTACGGCCACATTTTGCCCAGTGGCTGCAGGTTTTAATGTAGTCCTGGTACACATGTGCGTTGGTCGCATGCAGAAATCCCAGAAGTTCTGTAGTTGTAGATCTGAACACCCCATCTTCCTCACATTGACTAAGTTTGAAATTATAATAAAAATATTTAATATTTTTGCTGATTTTTTTCACAATTACATGAAATATTTGACATTTAGATTATTTACATTTACATTTATATTAGGAAGGTACTTGAATACATCGTAAAGGCTCCAGTGACGTCAGAAGAGCATCCGAATAAGAGATCGACAAATCTGCTGACTAGTGAAAAGGAACAGATGTGTCAGAAGCCGCTAGATTTCCGACATCGTAACACCATATCTGTCTGCTCCTGCGTCGCTAGCAAGATTATAAGATGACTGCGAGGATCGGGGTTATTTCATTAGCTTCATCCATTGGCTCATCTATCTCTGACAATATCCCATATTCTTCTTCATCTGCAGCGATTCGGGGAAAAAACTTCTTGGGGACAAGACTAGTATCGTCTTTAGTGACGAATCACATTTCTCTTCGGGATCCAATGATGGCTGTATGTGAGTCTGGAGACATGCCAAGGACAGAGATAATTCAGCCTGCACCAGGAAGCGTCATACCATGCCAACGTCTGGAAGCATTTTATGTGGAGCCATCTGTTACAATAACCGTTTATTTCTCGTTGCTATTGATGGCACGTTGATGGCAAGACATTTTGTTGAAATCATTCTGGGACCGGTGTTTCTGTCCTTTCTACACTCCATTACAAATGCTATATTTTAGGACAGTGTCATCTACATAGGGCTCTCATATACCGACAGTGCAGACGTGATGTGGATATGTTTCCTTAGACTCCACGTTCCCCAGATCTCTCAGCCATTTCAGTTGGTTTGTGAGTTTGACAAAACGTTGTTCACCATATTTCTATAGGTAGTTACGATCCGAGTGGTTAGCGCGCTTTACTGCTGATCTAAGGCACCTGGTTTCGAGCCCCGGGTAAGGCATGGATGTATGTGTCGTTTTTCTGCTGAGGTCCTGCCATTATCTCAGACCTTCTACTCTGGCAAATAAACTGACAGGCTCCAGTCAGACCTCTGTGGCAAGCAGCTGCTTGAGGGGGTATTTATTTTTTTTCTTTTAGTTACGATCTCAACGTGTTACGTGTCAAATGAAAGCTTGTGACGCGAAGAGTATCATAGTATATAAATACTTTGCCCCGACCCTGATCCTTTCTCCCCCCCTGACTCCCAAAAAGGGAGAAATGTAAAAATCATTGTTCAATTATATCTTCCGAATGCGAGGGCCGAGAATTACGAATTGTGTCAAATGGAAGCTTCTGATGTCGGGACTCTAGTATGTGACCTCTACTTCGCCTTCCACTATTCTTTCCCCCAAAAAAGGGACAAGAATTTCACGGGAAGTCCTTTTCGACGAATTACATCTACAGATTAAAGTTTGTGATATCAAGAATGTTATGGACTACCAAAAATGCGTTCCATCTTTCTCTGTTCCAAAAATGGGGTAGGGAAATTTAACACAGATTGAACTTTTCGGGTCATATGTCAAAAATGAGCCCCATACCTTGTTTAGTGATTAGCATACTTGACTACAAAACTAGCGGGCATGTCCTTGTGTATTTGGGTTGTTGTTTTACCTCTGAGCGGCACTTTTTTTGCACACCATGGGCTAAATAGCCAGGTCATATGGACCCCGAAGGCTCAGAGAAGGTTGGGGGAGGGGACCCACTGGAACAGCTGTTGGGAGACAGATGGTAGCCTCCCGTCAAGGCCATCCAGCGTGTTCTTTAACGTGCACAGGGTATGGCTCTCCCGCACATGGGGCCACGGCTTAACGTCCATCCGACGGACGGCGGTCTTTCCAAGCCCATCGGTGTCCCCTACTGACCGTAGGCAGGACGGGGAATTTTGCGGAGATAAATCTCAACGCTGATCCAGATAGGACTCGAACCTGGGAACTACAGATTACGAGCCTGGCGCGCTACCGACTGAGCCACCCCCGCCCCTGTCCTTGTGTATGTTACATAAGAACCGACAAGACTTATACTAGTACTTCTAGGTTATCTATCCTTTGTGTAGGGAAGCACTTTCTTAATTAAAAAAAAATGGAAGCTTAGGATGAGCAAAGCAGCAATTTAACAATTTTGTTATATGAAGTTTTTTGTAAGAAAGTAAAATATATAAATTAATATAAATTAAAAAATACTGATCTTTCTGTGTGGGTAAAATGCAAAAATAAAGAATACAGATGCTGAAATCAGTCACTTAATTCTAATGTATTCAACGCAGATAGGCTGCAAAACCTGATTTAGCAACTGAACAAAATTAACTGGTGAGCTATATTTCCGTGAGCATAATAAAAATTCAGGGAATAATTTCACTATCTATAAATTTCAATTTTATCTTTCTAAATCCTTACCCTGACCTTGGTCAGAAAGGAGACACCAACAGGATTGGAAAGGTCGAAGTCCATCGGATGATACATCAAGTTGTGTTTGTATAACCTGTGGACTTTACAGAATACGCTGGATACCTTGCTTAGAGGTCTCCTTGTGTCTCCTAACAGTTGTCCAGTGGGTTTCCTTTCTTCTAGTCAACTCTAACCCTTGGGGTCATTGAGGTCTCTTTTTTTTTTTACCGGAAGTTATCATAGTCTTGTGATTTCATTCGCCTACACCTTTATGCATAAAAAAATCTGCAAATATTTCCTGTATATATTCTGGAGAGCAAAAAACTGAACGGAAGATGAGGAAATGTATACGAATCGCTAGGTAATTCAAAATAACTATAAGGAATATGGATATTTATAAGTTAAAAATTTACAATACTATTAATTATATTTACCTTTTTATTTTTATTATTATTATTTTTATCATCGCTAATTTATATGCCACAATTAATTTGAAGAATCAACTTTATTCATGGAAGAAGGAATTTTTCTTGAAAGACAAGAATAAATTTTTTTTCGTTAAATTCAAGGGTTAAGAAGATACGGTGGAACAAATTTTTTGACGAACCCATCTCTCTGTGGTTTGTCTTTGGAGTAGTGTGTGACACAGGTAAATAAATCAGTTTCTGACGTAGTCAAATGAACTGTTAGTGAAGGCGAATCTTGATGTTAAATTATTCATTTTGTTGCCTGCTTTATTTTCTGATATCCGAGGATTTTCAAAGTTCGAGAGCGGGAAATATCCTGCGTATCGGGTTTGATTTGACTCTAAACCCTTCCAAGTGAATCACTCTCACACATTTCAAAAATAAGTTTTATTATAATACTGAATTTGTATAATAAAGCATATTACGGGTGCCTTACTGTAGTACTTTCCTACCCAGAAAAGGGCAGGAGTTGGCTTAGTCAGTAGCGCGACAGGCTCGTAAATCTGCCGTTCCCAAGCTCGAGTCCTAACTGCACCAGCATTGAGATTTATCTCTACTTACCCTTCCCTCGGCGAGAAAAGGGACACCAATGGACTTGGAAAGGACGCCGTCCCTTCGTATACAGGAGAGTCATATCTTGTGCACATTAAAGAACACACTGGAAGGCTTTGATTGGAGGTTACCATCTGTTTCTTAACAACTGTCCAGTGGATTCCTATCCAAAACCTTCTCTGAGCCCTTGAGGTTCTTTTGACATGTGTATTTAGCTCATTGTGTACAAAAAAGTGCCCCTCAGCGATATAAGAACCCAATAACAGAGCCATAGAGTACAGTTTGGAGCAACTTTTTTGGACGGTAACTGGAAGCTCGCCTCCTTTTTTTAGAAGAAACACCTAAAACGAGATTTACATGCAGGAGAGCAATATAACAGCGTATATAATTTCGCTGTAGGAGCTCAAAAATAGGACTTGATATTTTGCGGGAGGGTGATAAAACTTGATTTCGAGGAAACTTGGAAAAATAGTCGCGGAGCGAAATATTCATTTTTCTACTTATGATTTCAATGAAAGGGTATTGAAGCGAAGTGTTGAGCAGCACCTTTCCCCTACATTAACTACAAAATGCTAGTGTAGAACTTTAAGTGCTCCAAAAATTTGGGTATTTATTGATAAATGAAATTTCGCTACGTCTATTAGTCCGCTAAATACAAAACTGCAGGAATGAAAATATTCCCGTGGATTTAACCCTGCATTTTGGGTAATGACTCTTCATTGCCCTTTACTCCGCGCGCTGGTTTCTGAGCTCTTAGTAGGAGACTTGGGTCTTGTGGACAGAGAGACGCCCTTTCTACCGCAACGTTAAAGCATTAATGGCGAGACTGTGCATTTCTGACAAAGGTCCTTGAATAATTAATCAGAAATTAATCACCACTAATGAAGTAAGTGTGTATGTGCAGGGATGGGCAGACCAACTGTATGAAATCGGACTGCGTTTAGATTACTCATATGAGGTACATAGAAGTGTGCGTGTGAGTTCATATGTGCTCTTTCCCTCTGCTCACCTGCACTGAAGAACAGAGAGAATGAAGCTTCAAAACAAAGAGTGTGTGAGTGGTGGAGTGGATGGAGGAGTAGGGGTGTGTGACTCAGCTCCCCCCCCCCTTTTCCCGTGAGCACCCAATCCTGCTGCTGTCTCTGCTGTCAAAGTTCCCTTTCGGAGCCCAGCAATTTATCACCTTAATTAATTAGCTATCTGAGTCTCCAATCTGGTTTCAGATAAGCGACGGAAGGTGTTTGTCATTTTAGTTGGCAGATTCCCGCTCTCTTTCTCTCTGCTTCGTTCTCTTTTCTTCGTCCTCTCTTCTTCGTCCTCTCTCACCACCACTTTAGTCTCGGAAAAGGTTATTTATTCGGGGGTGGTAGCGAGAAAGGGGGGGGGGACGGTAAGCCTCGTTCCAGATTTAGAGCGTGTACGGTAATGAATTAATTATTTCTGAGAATAAGGAAATGATAATAGCAAGAGAGAGAGAAAAAAAGGAGAGTATATGTAGAGAGGATGGAAGGTAATTAGCTCTGGTGTAATTTGCTGTACGGATTTAGGTCCTCTTCTAGTGAGTTAATGCAGACAATGCGCTATGTCATTATTAGGTGGCTGTTGGAAATTGTGCTGTAAGAATTAAAGACTGGTTGGTAATTTTTTGGCAGAGTACAGGGCAAAGGATTAGACTTAAAGAAGAAGATAGCGTGCAAGTTGGTGTTGAAGAATAAAGCCAATTTTTTCCCTTCTTTTTCAGACATGCCTGAAATGCGTAATTCCGATTTCATTAGAATAATTTAGACATTATGTATCTTGTACGAAATATCCTGTACTATTTTAGATAAGGAAGGTAAAAAAAATTAAAAGGTACGCTTACCTGATAAAATATTTTCTTCTGCACTTTATCTTTTATGTTATTTTTAAAAAAAACTCAAATGTATTGCTTCCGTTACTTGAGTTATTTTACCTCTGAATGACACGAGTTTTTGCTGCACAGTGCGCTAAAGAGATAGGTCACAAGGAATCCCGGTTTAAGGGATGAATGAAATCTGCTAAGGAATCCTTGTAGAGAATGGGATTTTTGTGCATGATGGCGACTCTGTAAGTTCATTTCTGTACACAGCGTGGACATCATAGCAAGACTGGGGGAAAACGATCAGTGTAAAGGGATGGACAAGTTGAATGAGAAAAATGCAGTGGACAAGCTAAGTAAGAACAAGGGAGTGGATAAGCAGAGTAAAAACAAAGGACGGAGAAGAAAACTAAAGAAAAAATCTTGATAATTTTGGCAGAATGTACAAACAGATCAAAGGAAGAGAATGGACAAACAGAAAAAAGATACGGGTAGAAAGCAGGGCAAAGGAAGAAAATGAACAAGCAGATCAAAGGTAGAAGGTGGAAAAGGAGAGCAAAAAACTGGAGAATGTAGAAGCAGAGTAAAAACAAAGGATGGAGAAGAAGAGCGAGGGGTGGACCTAGAGAATATGAACAGAATGGACAAACAGAACAAACAAAGAGAAAGAACAAGAAAAAAAAAAATACCGGTGGGAAAACAGATCAAAGGCAGAGGATGAATAAGTGATTTCAAAGGCCGAGAATGAATAAGCAGATCACAGGTAGAAGATGAACAAGAAGAACAAAAACTCATATGTAGAAAGGACAAGAAGAGCAATGGGTGGAGCTAGAGGATATGAAAAGAATGGACAAACAGAACAAACGAAGAGAAAGGGCAAGAAGAGGAAGAAAAGGCAAATCAAAGGTAGAAGGTGGACAAGAAGAGCAAGAAGAGGAAGAAAAGGCAAATCAAAGGTAGAAGGTGGACAAGAAGAGCAAGCGCGAAGACTGGCGGACAAACAACACAAAGGTAGATGGCATGAATGAACAAACAGAGCAATAGTACAGAGTACGAAAAAAGAGCAATGACAGAGACGTACAGCCGCTCAAAAAAGTATCCGAACACTATAGTTGATTACAGAATTCAGGAAAAATATCTGGCAACGTTTTTTTTATAAATTAGTGATCTGGCAACCTTCGTGTCACGTGACACGAAGGTTGCCAGATCACTAATTTCTAAAAAAAATCGTTGCCAGATATTTTTCCTGAATTCTGTAATCAACCATAGTGTTCGGATACTTTTTTCAGCGACTGTACATAAAGAGTAAGGATGAGGGTATGAACAAACAGAGCAAGGGTAGAACGTTGGGAAAACTTAACATTGGCAAAGAATAAACAAAGAGAGCTCGGGATAGATAGCGGTAAAAAAAAGATTAAGGCTGAGAGTGGAGAAAATAACAAGGACAGAGAATGGGTAAAAAGAGAATAATAATAATAATATAAGAAATACCCCCTCAAGCAGCTGCTTGTCACAGAGGTCTGACAGGAGCCTGTCAGTTTATATGCCACAGTAGGAGATCTGAGAGGATGGCAGGACCTCAGCAGAAAAATGACACACACATCCATGCCTAATCCGGGGCTCGAACCCAAGTCCCTTAGATTAGTAGCCAAGCGTGCTAACCACTCGGCCACGGGAGGTAGAGAATTTGCAAAGGCACAGAAAAGACAGGATGTAAAATTAACAATAGCAGTGAGAGAACAAACATGGCAATGTAGAGAATAGGCGAAAAGAGTCAGAATAGAAAGGAGACAAGTAAACAAGGCACAGAGTAGAAAAAGAGCTAAGGTAAAAAAAAAAACTTATTCAGAGTTAGACACACGTTTGTTTTATTGCTCAACAATGCAGTTGCTTTTGTATAATATATCTGTAAATAAGTACGAACCAACAACGCGATAACTAGCTTAAACGTTCATTTTTAAGCGAGAAATTTGTGATCAGGAACATTTGATTGGAATAACAAATTGGGAAGTGGGGGGGGGGACAAAGAGAAGGGAAGGTAAGAGTTGCAATCACCCAAATATTTTTGTATTAATTTCCCGATCGATCATTTTTCTGAAAAGCCAAAATTGTATCCCCTGCAATTAACGACGGTTTCAGCGCAATTTTTTCATTAAAAGTTCTGCAAGTAATTGCTAGCAGCGTTTATTAATTACCGCGACAGCATCACCCTCTTCTGGTAAAACTTGCCATAGAACAGGAGGCGTACTTGAATTTCGATTGCAGGTCTGTTGTCAGCAGAAGTTCATTAGCTGTAACTTCCTTGGCTCATTTATGATCTTAAGTCACATTTTAGATTTCCTTTTGTTTATTTTGCAAGTTCCTTCATCAATACTTTGTTATATAAGGAACGAAATCCTTATGACAACAACAGTTCTGCACGCGCATTTCTTAATATTTCAAGAGCGGGATTGCATGGACTAATAAGAGGTTTGAAAGCAAAAATTTATTAATTTTTCATTGTCCGGCCAGCCATTGCCTGCTTAAAAGTTTTAGTTATACGGCAGCTAATTTAGTCCCTCGTTTAGTAAGTTCATTGCTAGTAGGTTCCCTTTCGGGCAATCATCTCTATACAGTGGCGACTAGTCATTAGGGACCGGATTGGGTTGTTGTTTTACCTCTGAGCGGCACTTTTTTGCACACCATGGGCTAAATGGCCAGGTCACACGGACCCCGAAGGCTCAGAGAAGGTTGGGGGAGGGGACCCACTGGAACAGCTGTTGAGAGACAGATGGTAACCTCCCGTCAAGGCCATCCAACGTGTTCTTTAACGTGCACAAGGGTATGGCTCTCCCGCACACGGGGCCACGGCTTAACGTCCCATCCGACGGACGGCGGCCTTTCCAAGCCCATCGGTGTCCCCTACTGACCGTGGGCAGGGCGGGAAATTTTGCGGAGATAAATCTCAACGCTTACCCAGCTGGGACTCGAACCTGGGAACTACAGATTACGAGCCTGGCGCGCTACCGACTGAGCCACCCCCGCCCCTTAGGGACCGGAAGGACCGGCCCCACCAACATTACTGTAATATATGTATATATATATATACACTAAAATATTAAACTCCGAAGTGGAATAAGTAATATATTATATGGATATTTGCTATCTAAAATAACTTGTCCTTTTTATTTCATTTCAATAAAGATTTAGTGAAATAATAAACTGAAAACTGTCTTGCGCGCCTTAATTATCAGCGCGAAATATTACGAGAAAGCTTTAAGTCTCACCCCCTACTCCAGAGATTAAATTTTCGAACCCCCCCCCCCCCCCTCTGAAACTAATCCTAGGTACGTGACTGAAATGAGCCATAATATATACATAGAAATTATACACGTACATATATATTCTTTTGTAATCCAATCGATGTTCCTTTTCTCACCGAGGATAGAATTGGCGTTAGCGCAGGAAAATCGCCGACATCGTGCACTACCATCTGAGCCATCACCGCCCCTGCCTAGTTGGTTTCTCGGTATACATTATTATGTTGGCCCCACCTATTTAGAAACTCACGAGTCGCCACTGTCGCTACAATAAGCCAGTATTTCTTTTTCAAGCAATCATCAACATTCTAAGCTAGTGATGCCTTCTCAGGAAATCATCCCTGTTGTAGACTGGAATAGAATTAAAGTTTAGACTACTAATATCAAGTTTCAACGAAAATGTTACGCGTCGTAAAGAAGAAGTATCGTGATGTTTCTATGATACAGTATGAACACATGCACCTCTGGTATAAAATGCAATTTGTATTTTTGGTTGGATCAGAATATTTTACCTTTGAACCGCATTTGTTAGCGTACAAAAAGTGACTAGGCTAATTGGTCAGGTGAAAAGTAACATAAGGGCTCAGAGAGATATGGAAAAGAGACTGAATAGCTGCTAGTAGATAGGTGAATGTCTCCTTCAAGGTCCTCCAACGTGTTCTTTAAAGTGCACAGGGTACGGCTCTCTTGCATACCGATGGGCTTGGAAAGGCCGCCGTCCGTCGGATGGGACGTTAAGCCGTGGCCCCGTGTACTGGAGAGCCATACCCTGTGCACGTTAAAGAACACGCTGGATGGCCTTGACAGGAGGCTACCATCTGTCTCCCAACACTGTTCCAGTGGGTCCCCTCCCCCAACCTTCTCTGAGCCTTCGGGGTCCATGTGACCTGGCCATTTAGCCCATGGTGTGCAAAAAAGTGCCGCTCAGAGGTAAAACAACCCAACCCAAATCTCTTGCATACGGTACCACGGCTTAACGTTCCATCGGAGAATAGAGGCCTTAACATGCTCATCAGTGTCTCCATCTCACTGAGGACATAGTTGAGATTAACTGAGATAAATCTGGAGCTGGCACAATTTGCATCTTTGTCATTGCTATTTCATTCGTCATTTGTTGCTTCGTTTCTTTTTGTACCATTTTATGCCTCTGGTAAGTAATAAACAATTCAATAATAAAACTTATTAAATGTGAATTGATGTCCAATCAAATATTAGTTTAATGGTAAAAAAAATTCTGTTATTTCTAGCAACAGCAGTGTCCGATGTTTTATCATGGCAAATAAAACTAGTTTTTGGTAAACTGTCATGAAATCTGAAAACAAAATTATCTTTTGTTTCATATTAAATTCATATTAAAGGTTAGGGAAGCCCTACTACTATTATTGTCGTATGGGTTGAATACCTAGTTTCGAATTTTCAATAGAATTTGGCAGAATAATATTGCTAATATTGTCAGAAACGCCTTAGCAGTGGATAGTTCACTCCTGACAAAGATTAAATATATTATGCTTTTGCCGTCATCGCTAGAAACTTTATTAACGTCTTAGTCAAGAAAAGATTCGCTTTGGGGAAAAAAAGTAGCATAATAATTTAGCCCGTAATTGCAGCAACCAGGCATTCGCACTTCGTGTTATATAAATAGCTTGCTTCCCAGTAAGATAAAAGATGCAACTGATGAGTTGAAGCGGCACTGGAAGTAGCTAAAAATAGTTATCCGTGTCAAGCGATGACAAGAAAACAGGCAAGAGTGATGGGACTCCTGACAGCAGACATCTTTAACGCATATCGAATAGTTCAACATTTCTAGTGTTTGAGATTTCACTTATTTTACTTTAACCTTCGTATCGAATTCGAGTTGTTATATCGTCTTTAAAAATTCTACTCTTATACCGATCTTCCTATGGCTTTTTGTTTGGGGATTTGTTAAAAGGTTTTGGCAATATCACAACTTCGTTGTTGAAGCGTATCGAGAAATATGTCGTATAAAGAGCAAGGTAGCTTCCAGAATATACTACAAATTGAGGAGGATGTATCGTTTCAGTGGTTTAAGGGGTTTAGTCTAGTATTCTGTTGGCCCAGTGTTTTAAATGGAAAACGTCATGTGTATGTTTTGATGTTAATTGCGTTGTCTTCTACAAAAGTAAGAATCTAATCTTATCAACCTTGTTTAGACACATCAGTTTTTTACATCTGCATAAAATTATAATATTTTACTAAAAGTCTATATTCAGAATTCTTAATTTTTCTGCTTATAATATTTGCATATTTTTCTTTAATTTCGTGTGTTAAATATTAAGTATTCATGTAATGCGCAAGTAGTCCTTCCCATAAAAAAAGTGGAAGAACACATATCCCCACTGGGGGATAATGGGTTGGGTTGTTTTACCTCTGAGCGGCACGTTTTTGCAGACCATGGGCTAAATGGCCAGGTCACAAGGACCCCGAAGGCTCAGAGAAGGTTGGGGGAGGGGACCCACTGGAAGAGCTGTTGGCCAACTCTCTGCCTCCCGTCAAGGCCATCCAGCGTGTTCTTTAACGTGCACAGGGTATGGCTCTCCCGCACACGGGGCCACAGCTTAACGTCCCATCCGACGGACGGGGTTCTTTCCAAGCCCATCGGTGTACGAATAATGGGAATCTCGTTTTTAAAGACAATGAAGATTTTCGTTTACCTACGTTTCCACTCTTTAAAAGTTTCAATTCGAACTAAGGGATGATTAGGAAAATGCAAATAGCAGTATTTTATTGATGCTTATATAAATAAAAAGAACCCTATTTTATTTCTTTAATTTAAAAAAAATTGCTTTTCTCACACTCCTCTGAGAAATGAGGGTGGAGTGTTGCTCTCAGTGGAATCCCATTCCATTTTATGTCAATAAGGCGTTAATTCCTGACGATCTTTAATTTCTAAAATTAGGTTTTATTGGGAAATATGGCAAAGGATAACGATCTCAGTCAAATCTATCTAACCTTTTAGACTTCTTGACAATTTCCAATAACTTCAACAACTGTGGAGTATAAAATTTTATCCTTATTTTTAAAAAATATAATTTGTTTCTGATGCATCTGAAACATTGCAATTTATCCATTAATTCAGAAATTTGTATTTCTAACTCACTAGTTAGAAATACAAATTTCTGAATTAATATCGTGTTGAGAAGAAACTGTACTTATATCACTGCATATAGACCATGGCAGTTTTAACCATTATGGATCGCAATATCATTAATATACGAAAAGCAAAAAAAAAAAGACCAAACACTGGACCCTGTGAGACTCCTCGATGCAATGTAAGGAGATCAAATTGAAAATTATTAATTTGTACAATGTTCATTTTGTGTGATTAGTAATTATTGAATAAAATCTTAATTTTATCCAATAATTTGTAATTCACACAATTAAATGCCTTTGATAGATATAGAAATAAGATTAAACAAACCGATTCTGTTCCGAAAAATTTAAAATATAATCATATAAATCAATAATCGCATACTGTAGTAAACCATACTATTCTGGTATAATTAAATTTCCCCTAACAAAATGAAACATTCCATTATGAATTATTTATTTAGTATTTTTGCAACTACTGACAGTAAGGATACTGGTCTATAATTTTTTAATATATTTTGAATAGAAACCTTTACGTATGGGGTCAACTTTAGAAACTTTCAATTTCTTGAAGTACTCGGTTTCAATAGTCAGATGAAATATATATCAAACACTTTTTAATAGCATTCCTGATTCGTTTTACAGAAATAATAGTATAATAAAAAAATAAGTATCCCCTCAAGCAGCTGCTTGTCGCAGAGGTCTGACGTTTATATGCCACATTAGAATGTCTGTGAAGATGGCGAGACCTCAGCAGAAAAACAACACAAACATCCATGCCTTACCTGTGGTTCGAACCCAGGTTCCGTTGATCAGTAGCCAAGCGCGCTAACCAACTCGGCCACGTACCAGAAGCTATATCAAGCTTCATTTGAGTAATAACATTACAGACTTCAGTTTCAATAATGGAGAAACGAAAACAAATTGAGAAGAGGTGTTGACTGGATACTTATAAATATATTGAAGTGTCGGAAAATTTTTTGATACCACATCAGCTAATTTTTTTGAACAAAAAATTTGTCAAATCCTTTTGCTTTCTTTTAATTATCACTTACAGTTTTATCATACTTTATATCACCCATATTAATTTTTTTATTTTCATTTCTTTACAACAGATTGTTAAGTAAATTTCACTTCTTTACTTGTATCATTTCATATACTTAGTACTTCCTCATTAATATCTCTCTCTTTAGCTTTCCTAATTACTTCAAGCTTTCTCTATACGGCTGCCATTTAATCCTCTCTGTCCAAACTATTTCCAGATTAAAAATAAATAAATACCCCCTCGAGCAGCTGCTTGCCACAGAGGTCTGACAGGAGCCTGTCAGTATATATGCCACAGTAGGAGATCTGAGAGGATGGCAGGACCTCAGCAGAAAAACGACACACACATCCATGCCTTACCCGGGGCTCGAACCCAGGTCCCTTAGATCAGTAGCCAAGCGTGCTAACCACTAGGCCACGGGACGGCATTTCCAGATTACTTGTTCCATTTTGACAGTATATCATTTTTCTTAATTTAGTTTTTTACGAAGTTATTTATCAAAAGAGATAATCTGGATTGCTTTTTTTCTTCCTTCTATCATAGTTTTAAAATAATACATCATTTAATATATATTTTTTGAAAGGGGCAGAAAGTGGGAAAAAATTTTTTATTTAGATCCACAAACACACAAAACCGCAAAGTTGCCAACAACTTGCCGACAGATGGCTTACAAACGGTTGAAAATGATGGTTTTCATTTCGTTGAGTAAGGTTCGTTATTTGTATTGTAATAATCATAAAGCACACACACACTTGAATCAAATAAAAGAAAACTAGGAATGACCTAGTAAATGCCTTTTATAGTATTTATACTTTTATTATTAAGCATTTGCAAAATTTGGAAATATTAAAAAAACAATTTATTCATTTTACTTAGGGACGCTGAACCAGCAATTATTTCAATAGGTAACCTGATTTATAATGAATTTTTTCGAAACATTTGATAATGTCAAAGACACAAACACAAATACATTCCATACAAATAAGCCCAAACAAAATATTAACACGTAAGCCCCAATCAAACACAAACCAAAATATTAACACATAACCTCTAACTGATCATAAATTTCGCATTAATACATAAGTCACAACCAAAGAAACCACATATTAACAAATAAGCCCCAACCAAACACAAACCAAATATTAACACATAAGTTCCCAACCAAACATTAACACATAAGCCCCAATCAAACACAAACCAAATATTGAGACATAAGCCCCAGCCAAAGGCAAACCAAATGTGCCCAAATACACACTAAAGCAAAGGTTCCCGATCTGGGGCGCATGAAGGTATTTGAAGGAGGGAGAGGGTGAGGATGGAAATTTTTGGTGTTTATCTTTAATTATGAATTGAAATTGTTAACAGAGAAGTTGGTTAATGATAAATGGGAGATAGGGGAGGTTTGATGGTTTCTCAAAAAATAAAAAGGGAGCGAGTGATGACACAAAAATTAGTAATCCCTTCTCTGAAGGCAAACAGTTTCCAAATAGGAAGAGTTAGTTAAGAACTAATTGATAGATTGCACTATCAATACGAAGAGAATATCATTATCAGTCTAGGCTTAAGTCAATTATTTCTGTGCTACATGATAAAAGAGCAGAACTTGAATAATATACAGATAACAGATTATGCATCGTCTGCCACATCAATTTCACGCCTTACGTCCTCTTGCAATCCCAACGAGGATTAAAAACCCTCCTCCCTAATTAACGCTGCTTAAGTTGCGTATTACATATCGCTATCTGGCCTTTGACCGAGCAGCGGTTGGTAATATTTTATATAGTTGTTATAATGGGGCGAAAATAAAACAATTTACCCGACGTTATCTCCAGACTTTAGGACGTGGTGGAGCTAATTGTCCACAAATAGATCTTCTTCCGAAGTAGGCAGAATTGCGAGCTAATCTATATGCGGCCGACGCTAACGCTGTCTTAATTGCTATCATTTCAACCGATTCCTATTAATGATATTAGGTCGCATGCTTCAACGATGGGCGCAGATACCATGTCTGAATGTCATTCGTGTGAGCATCACGCTCAGAACGTGACTCCCCCGTGAATTTCGTGTGCACGGGTGGGACGAAAGAATGCACGGAATCACGTGATGGAACCAAAGCACACGTGCGGAAGAGAGTGTCCCCCTATCTCCTCCCCTTCCCATCCACGTTGCTGTCCGTGGTCCCTAATGTCAATGCACACCCTGACAATGATGTAATGACACACCAGGTAGGACTGTCTCCATGCTTTGGTTGACGTTATAAACAAGCTGTCTCGTTAATAAGGAGGAGCACTCCATTCATTTGGAGGAGCACTCCATTCATTTGAGAGGTGATTTTGTCCCACTGGTTAATGTTTTGTGTTGTGTGACGGAAGAACGAAAGTGTTTGTTTCGTAGGTTTCAGTTTAATTACTTTTCTCAGCTGCAGAATCGAAAGCAGTTAAGTTTAATTCGCTTTGCGTTGCGTTTCTTGTAACGAAAGGGAAGTTTTCGTTACCGCAACGCATATAAGATCGATTAAGAAATGCCACTAATTTTTTTGGCTGTTACTAAATTTTTTTTTTATATTTAGTTTTGCAACAAGGGAAGTATTATTATTCTTACATTCGCAAAGTTTCAAAGCGGTTGTGGCAGACACAAACGTCAAGCCAACACCTGGGATTCGAACCAGGAAAACGACAGCTTTACTTAATAGTGCAGAACCATGGAGATAACAAAACGTAGAAGTATGTTGTAAACCAGTGGTTCTCAACCTCTTATGCTTCACGTACCTCCTGGAAATGTGTATGTAACTGGCGTACCCCTTGTATAGATAGATAAAACTATAGTTATAGTATAACAATGGGAATGAAATAAAACACATATATATATATACATATTAAATTTTGTATTCATAAATTACATATATCGATAAACACAAAAAATGACATAAACAAATCTAATAAAATTATAAACGTAATAGTAGCAATGTTGCCATCTTAGCGACTTTGTTACTAGATCTAGCGAATTTTGAGCTCTCACGGCGTACAGTCGCTCAAAAAAATATCCGAACAATATGGTTGCCAGTTATTTTTTCTGAATTCTGTAATTAATCATAGTGTTCGGATATTTTTTTGTGCGACTGTGCCCCAAAAAATCTTTCCGTGTACCCCACGTTGAGAACCCCTACTCTAGAACAACGGTTTTTAAACTGGGCTCCACGAATTCCTATCATACCTGTACTTCAACATTTTTTTAATTTAAGCAATACTAGCTTGAGGAACCTAAATGGTATAAATGTGCTAAAGAGTCTGTTTTATTTACCAACCAAAAATGGAAATCGCCGTGTTTATTTGAGTCCGAAACCGAGTAAAAATGGAGCTCTGTCATGTTTACCGACAAAATTGTGAGTCCAAAGCCGACTAAAACTGAGATTCAGTCTTGTTTCCGACAAAAAAGTGGGTACAAAGCCAACTGGCAATGAAGGACTGTCATTACTGACAAAACTCTGAATCCAAAGATGACTAAAAATGAAATTCAGTCTTCTTTACAGAAAAAAAAATGTGGGGTCAAAGCAGACTGGAAATGAAGGACTGTCATTACTGACAAAATTGTGAGTAGAAAGCCATTAAAAATGAGATTCTGTCATGTTTATCGACAAAAATGGGGTCCAAAGCTAAATGGGAAATGGAGGTTTGCCACATTTACAGTTCAAAAATGAGGATCCAAAGCCAATAAAAATTTTTTTCGACTTTTCTGGCTCGCGGAGAATTAGTTTGAAAATTTCTTCGACTTTTCTGGCTTTCCCCTGCTCGCGGAGAATTAGTTTAAGATACTTGATTACATAACGAAACTAATTAAAAATCTTTTTGCTGATTAAGTATTAATTTATTGACTGAGCAAAGCGAACGATAAATAAAACAAAATCTTAATATAAAAATGTGTTCCCCAGAGAAAAAAATGCACAGATTTTCAATATCATATGAGTGGCAATCAAATTCTAAATTTGGATAAAATGGCACTGAAGATAAAGATTTCAAATTTTATTTTTTTTCGACAAAATTTGCCCCGGATTTAAGAGTTCTGGAAAGTGAAATATTTAATAACATATCTTTTCGCCTTAACAACTGAAGAAACTTGAATGAATTGAAAGGCGTACTCTAAAAATAAAACTGTTTTAGTAAATAGTTTGATATAAAGATAATTATTTGTTTCAATAAACTATCGAGATTTTGGGTTGGGTTGTTTTACCTCTGAGCGGCACTTTTTGCACAGCATGGGCTAAATAGCCAGGTCACAACGACCCCGAAGACTCAGAGAAGGAGACCCACTGGAACAGCTGTTGGGAGAAGATGGTAGCTTCCCGTCAAGGCCATCCAGCGTGTTCTTTAACGTGTACAGGGTATGGCTCTCCCGCACACGAGGCCACGGCTTAACGTCCCATCCGACGGACGGCGGCCTTTTCAAGCCCATCGGTGTCCCCTACTGACCGTGGGCAGGGCGGGGAATTTTGCGGAGATAAGTCTCAACGCTGACCCAGCTGGGACTCGAACCTGGGAATTGCAGATTACGAGCGTGGCGCGCTACCGACTGAGCCACCCCCGCTACAACTATCGAGACTGTGAACATATTCTGTTGAATATTTTAACTTCTCTTTAAATACTAAATGCATATAATTGAAATTCAATATTCCGATCTTGGTTTTTACATCACTTACATAAAATGCATATCTAAGGCACAATTTAGTTTCCGTTGCCATAATATGCAAATTTCATAATACCGTAACCAACTAGCCAAACAACTCATATAGAAATTTGTTTAATTACTTATTTTTGCCAGGGGAGTTTCGAGTGCATATTATCGGTTCAAGTGTAGCAGCACTCAGTAGAGGGTCCCACCAACATATATTCAATCATAAATAACAAAATAAATATTACTTGAGGTTAAAGCAGCTGCTTGTCACAGAGGTCTGACGGGTGTCTACCAGTGTAATGCGCCATGGCGAAGAATTGTGAGGAAGGAGAGACCTCATCTGAATTAAAAGAAACATCCATTCCTCAGACTGAGATTGAATCCAGGTCCCGTTGATGAGCAGCCAAGAGCACTAATCACTCTGCCACCGGGACGTATTTTATCGAAATGCACGTAGCGGTACAGACAGAGATGCCAGACATCCGGGAATCTGCGTTCCACAGAGCATAAATTTGTCTCGCATCCCGCTCCAACCTTCAAATGTCCTGCGAAATTTATTCCTATTGAGTCGGAATTATCTCTTGAATACTGAGCTAAAACGTCTCTCTCTGTGTGTATCTTTGCTATACAAAACTAAGCTGTTCAATCTAACTCCATATGCTGTATATGACGTATTAAACGTAGGGGGCTGAATAGTAGCCTGAGCTCATATTGTAGCCGGATACAGGCAAGAAATTGTAGCCTGATAGAAGCAAGAAAATGTAAATTGTAGCCTGATAGAAGCAAGAAAATGTAAATTGTAGCCTGATAGAAGCAAGAAAATGTAAATTGTAGCCTGATTCAAAGAAGAAATTGTAGTCGAATATATGCTAGAAATTGAAACTGGATAGAACCAAGGAATTGTAAATTGTATCTGGATATAAGCAGGAAACTACAAATTGTAGCCGTATACAAGTAAGAAATTGTAGCCAGATGGAAGCAAGGAATTGCGAAATTGTATCATCCGGATACAAGGAAGAAATTGCAAATTGCAGCCGGATACAAGCAAGAAATTGCGAATCGTAGCCAGATACAAGCAAGAAATTGCAAGTTATAACCGGATACAAGCAAAAAATTGCAAATTGTAGCCGGATACAAGCAAGAAATTGCAAAGTTAAAACCGGATACAAGCAAGAAATTGCGAATTGGAGCCGGATACAACTAAGATATTGTAAAGTGTAGCCGGATACAACTAAGATATTGTAAAGTGTAGCCGGATACAAGCAAGAAATTGTAGCCATATACAAGCAAGAAAGTGTAGCCTGATAGAAGTAAGAAATTGTAGCCAGAAACAAGCAAGAAATTGTAGCCAGATACAAGCAAGAAATTGTAGCCAGATACAAGCAAGAAAGTGTAGCCAGATACAAGCAAGAAAGTGTAGCCTGATAGAAGCAAGAAATTGTAGCCAGATAGAAGCAAGAAAATGTAAACTGTAGCCGGATACAAGCAAGAAATTCAATATTTAGCCCTGGCTGCTATTGGAACATTTACGGCATATTAATTTTACATTCTGGGGGTTAGGTTATTTTATTTCTCTAGCGACACTTTTTTTTCACATATGAACCAAATGTGAAATTCCAATGTCAAATTCAAAATGTCAAATTCAAAATGTCAAAATTAAGGACCACAAGGTGTCAGAGCTGGGCAGGAGAAAGAGCTCCACTGGACAACTGTTAGGAGACAAATAAAAGCCTTCCGTAAGGACATCCAGCGTGTTCTTTAACATGTAAATGATATAACTCTCCTAGACACCGAGCCAAGTGTTAATGTCCATTCGACGAACAGCGGCCTTTCCAAGCCTATTGGTGTCTCCTTTCTCAAGCAGAGTATACTGAAGCTTGGAAGAGGAAATCTCTACGCAGATTCAATAGGGAATTGAATGATGCGGTGCCACCTGATCCACCCTTCTATGCTCTGATATCTCAAACTTTTATTTTCCTGGCTAAAAGAAAGTGAGGTCTGTTCTTCCGCGACAATTTGTTTATAGATCTTTTTCGTTTTCCTTATCAATAATTTATGCCATTATAACTGGATACCATCATATGTCAAAGCATCTTGAAATACATGTTAATACATCTTGAAATTAAACAGAGAAAGTTTTTTTATTGAACACAGCATATCTATAACTTGAATATCCGGTTAATGATTGAATATCCTCCTTCATCGTAATCTTTTTTTACTACTGAGAATTGTTAACCCCAGCACACTGCTCCAAAACACATATGCATAAACAGAATCCAGTTTATGGCAATCTCGAATAAAAAGCGCTCAGTTTCTTCCAGCGTAAAACAAGCATTACCCTGCTGTGAAAGAGACTCTTGTGTCTGAATCGTGATTAGAAATTCACACAACACGGACGCCAGAAACGCACTGCAGAGGTCTTTCATTGAAGTAGTAACGAGTCAGCGAATGTAAGAGTTTCGCTTTTGGCCGACGAGCGACTGAAGACTGGACCACCCACAACGTGCGAAATCAATCATGTCACGGGGGGGTGGCTCACGTGACACGCTCTAACATCACGTGCTCACGCGCCGGCAGGGTTACCTGCACCGCCGGGATGGTTTTCGGCTCGACTTCAGTCTGGCAAAGCGGTAACCGAGAGAGAAAAATAGACGGAAGATTTGTCCCCTCCTTTGCTTCGCTGATCCTGTTGAGAGGTGGCTGACTCTGGTGAGGAGAGAGGGAAACCATCACACTTCGCGAAACGAAAGAAAAAAAGAATAAATTTTCGTGTGTTTTTTTTGTAACTTTTTTTTTTGTTTCCATTATCTCCGTCTCGTTCGCTTTTCAACTCTCTCTCCTCCCTAGAAACTTCCCTTTCTCTCTCTGTGTGAATATAGTCTCTTCAACATTGTTTTGCCGCTGATGTTTAATTGTTCGTGTCGAATTTTATTGCTAAAGCAATTGAATATATTGCAATAGCGCGATCGTTTCCACTATAGCACTTCTATGATCTCAGTATTATAGTAGGGGCGCCTCTGATATAAGTATCATCACAGACCTTCTACTATGGCATATAAACTGACAGACTCCTGTCAGACCTCTGTGGAAAGCAGCTGCTTGAGGGGGTGTTTATTTATTTTTATTTTTTTTACACTTGGGTTGGGTTGTTTTACCTCTGAGCGGCACTTTTTTGCACACCATGGGCTAAATGGCCAGGTCACATGGACCCCGAAGGCTCAGAGAAGGTTGGGGACCCACTGGAACAACTGTTGGGAGACAGATGGTAGCCTCCCGTCAAGGCCATCCCGCGTGTTCTTTAACAGGGTATGGCTCTCCCGCACACGGAGCCACGGCTTAACGTCCCATCCGACGGACGGCGGCCTTTCCAAACCCATCGGTGTCCCTTACTGACCGTGGGCAGGGAATTTTGCGGAGATAAATCTCAACGCTGACCCAGCTGGGACTCGAACCTGGGAACTACAGATTACGAGCGTGGCACGCTACCGACTGAGCCACCCCCTTTTTACACTTGAACAAGTACCTAAGAACGGTTATTTCTATAAAGGGTGACGTCGTATTATATTCGATAGTGGATGAGATGTGGCTGGAACATATTTGCATATAATAAAAAATATGTTTCACCCTTGTTATGTTCTGATATCTCAAACTTTTTTTTTCCTGGGTAAAAGAAAGCGAGGTCTGTTCTTCCGCGACAATTTGTTTATAGATCTATTTTGTTTTCCTTATATTATTTTATTCTGGAACATATTTGTATTTAATAATGGATAATACTTTGGAACATATATATGTATTCAATAGTGGGTAGTATTCTGGAACAGGAAAGTGTTGTTAATGCGAAATGAAGCAAAAAATTAAGTGTTCTGCAGGAAAAGAAAAAAACACCTAAAAAAAGCAAAATATCACTTTTGGTGATTTTTTGAGTTGGATATTATTAGTTAAATTGGGCATTTTTTTACTTCTGATTAGCACTGTTTATGTACAATGGGCAAAATGGCCAGGTCACAAGGATTTCAAGA
The DNA here is from genome assembly GCA_038380435.1 of Ryuthela nishihirai. Lineage (NCBI taxonomy): Eukaryota > Metazoa > Arthropoda > Arachnida > Araneae > Heptathelidae > Ryuthela > Ryuthela nishihirai. The sequence goes on from JAWZYU010000004.1 coordinate 7,757,451, forward strand.
GCTCGGAGAAGGTTAGGGAAGGAGATCCACCGGATTGCTATTATGAGACAGGAGGTAATCTTCCTTTAAGGTCATCTAGCGCGATCTTTAACGTGCACAAGCTATGGCCATGGCTTAACGCCTCATCCGAGGATGACGAACTTCCCAAGCTCAAAGGTGTCCCCTTTCTCACCGAAGGGGAACGGAATTAGTGGAGATATTTCTCAACGTAGTTGGTACTCGAACCTGGGAAATGCAAATTACGAGCCTGGTACGCTAACTACCTGCGGTAACCCCCTCCCCCTAATATTATTAATATGGATTGTTTTACCTCTGAATGGAACTTTTTGCACACAATGGGCTAAGTGTCCAGGTCACAAGGACCCCATGGACTCAGAGAAGAGAGTGGATCCATTGTTCAGCTGGTGGTAGCCTCCCGTCAAGGCCATCCAGAGTGTTGTTTAATTTGTACAGGGTATGGCTCTCCCGCACATTGGGCACGGGTTAACGTCTCATCTGACGGACGGTGGTCTTTCAAAGCCCATCGGTGTCCCCTACTGACCGAGGGCAGGGCGTGGAGTTTTGCGGAGATAAATCTCAACGTTGTACCGAACTGGGACTCGAATCTGGGAACTGTAGATTATGAGCCTGGCGCGCTACCGCCTGAACCACTCCGGCCCCAATATTATTAATATTTCTAAGGTATGTAAATTTATATTTAAGGGTATTTGTGCTCAAAATTATTTTAATATTTTAGCTCTCCACAAAAAAAATTGCACACAATAAAAAGTCTTTTTTTGTGTGCAATTCTGTGCTGGCCTTGTAGTTTACACATAAAAAAACTTGTTAACAAAATATGTAATCTAAATGTTGTTTATTAATAACTGAACCGTCGAATAGATGGGGAGCACTAAACCGTTCCTTTCCTAGGGGGCACAAACACTTAAATCGCTTACGGCTGCAGATGATGGAAAAGAAAACCTAACGCTGTTTTTTTTTTAGCTTTAATAATCTTTTTCTCCCAGAGTAATTGGTATGAATACATAAGAGTCGTTCAAATGAAAAGTGGATAAATCGGAAAGAAACGTAAATAATTTATTGATCTTTTGAAATTCAGCGTGCCTAGTTAGATATTTGTCGCAACACGAAATTATCAACATGGTACCTTCTTTCCTTAAGAAACTTCGGCTGGTGAACGAGTACGTCTGTGACAATGCATCTATTCATCTGGCTTCAACTTCCTTCATTTCACGACGTTTCTAGAGGTCCATAAATGTGAAAACCTAATAGAGGAGATGGCAGGACTATAATGAAGAAGTTTCAGGCATTCCCAACTATACCTGTTCAACGTTGTTAATGCCTTGATTTGGTATACCTAGCCCTTGATTTGGTATACCTACTAGCCCTTGATTTGGTATACCTACTAGCCCTTGATTTGGTATACCTACTAGCCCTTGATTTGGTATACCTACTAGGCTAGCAGGTGATATTTATGCCTTCACACAGTGAAACAGGTATACCAAATTCCTTCACACAGTGAAACAAGTATACAGCAGTGAAACAGTATACCAAATCAAGGGCTTGATTGATTTGGTATACCTAATAGCCTTTGATTTGGTACAGCTACTAGCCCTTGATTTGGTATACCCACTAGCCCTTGATTTGGTACACCTACTAGCCCTTGATTTGGTATACCTACTAGCCCTTGATTTGGTACACCTACTAGCCCTTGATTTGGTATACCTACTAGCCCTTGATTTGGTACACCTACTAGCCCTTGATTTGGTACACCTACTAGCCCTTGATTTGGTATACCTGCTAGCCCTTGATTTGGTATACCTACTAGCCCTTGATTTGGTATACCTACTAGCCCTTGATTTGGTATACCTACTAGCCCTTGATTTGGTATACCTACTAGGCTAGCAGGTGATATTTATGCCTTCACACAGTGAAACAGGTATACCAAATTCCTTCACACAGTGAAACAAGTATACAGCAGTGAAACAGTATACCAAATCAAGGGCTTGATTGATTTGGTATACCTAATAGCCTTTGATTTGGTACAGCTACTAGCCCTTGATTTGGTATACCCACTAGCCCTTGATTTGGTACACCTACTAGCCCTTGATTTGGTATACCTACTAGCCCTTGATTTGGTACACCTACTAGCCCTTGATTTGGTATACCTACTAGCCCTTGATTTGGTACACCTACTAGCCCTTGATTTGGTACACCTACTAGCCCTTGATTTGGTATACCTGCTAGCCCTTGATTTGGTATACCTACTAGCCCTTGATTTGGTACAGCTACTAGCCCTTGATTTGGTATACCTACTAGCCCTTGATTTGGTACACCTACTAGACCTTGATTTGGTATACCTACTAGCCCTTGATTTGGTATACCTGTTTCACTGTGTGAAGGCATAAATATCATTCAGACCATTACCCAAGTATAGCGGTTGTCCACTTCCCATCTGAGCGACGTTTATATTTTAGGTTAAATGTTTCTTTAAATGATTCTAATCTGACGTGTATTCAAGTTACTCACAAAGAGTACTTTAGTCTGATTTTTATAGATTTTTTTCTTGAGAACACGAATTTTCCCAGGAAATGAAAATATCACTGACAGGCTCCTGTCAGACCTCTGTGGCAAGCAGCTGCTTAAGGGGGTATTTATTTTTTTAAGGAGGAGAAAAAATGAAAATAACCGACGACATTGTGTATAACTAGTTGATCATGGGAATGTGTGAAGAGAAGTCACGGAGAATGCTCACCTTGCCATAAGATAACTATACACCAAAGAGCCATAACATTATGACCACCTGCCTAATATGATGTTGGTCCTCCACGTGCCACCAAAACAGCTCTTACCCGGCGAGCATGGATGCTACAAGATTTCTAAAAGTGTCTTGTGGTATCTGGTACCAACACATTCCAACAGATCTTTTAACTCTTGTCAGTTACGTGGTTGAACCGACGCAGATCGGATATGCTGTTCCAACACAAACCCAGATGCTCGATTGGATTGCTATCTGGGAAATTTGGAGGCCAGGGCAATACCTGGAAGTCTTCCTAATGTTCCGCGAACCATTTTTGAACAATCCGGGCTGTGTGGCTTGGCGCATTATCCTGCTGAAAGAAGTCACTACTAGAGGGTAATACCATTCCCAGAAAGGATGTCCCTGGTCTGCAATGATGTTTAGGTAGGTGGTAGACGTCATAGTTTCCTGCACATGAATGACTGAACTCATGGTTTTTCCAGCAGAACATTGCCCAAAGCATTACACTTCCTCCACCAGTTTGTTTTCGTCCCACAGTGTATCTTGGTGCCAACACTTTCCCAGATAAACGATGCACACGTACCCGACCATCCAAATGGTACAGCAGGAAATGAGATTCATTGGACCACACAACCTTCTTCCAATCATTCAAGGTCTAGTTTTAATGCTCGCGTGCCCATTGTACGCGCTTTCGACGGTGAACTGAGGTTAGCATGGATACTCGGAGCGGCCTGCGGCTACTCAGCTCCATTTTCAGGGGTTTGATGTATTGTGTGTTGTGACACATTTCTCCCGTCCCCAGCATTCAAATTACGGGCGAGTTGTGCTACAGTATCCCTTCTGTTGGCTCGTACCATACGGGATGGCCATCGTTCACCTCTAGCATCGATGAGCCGTAGTCGGCTCACACCCTGCCAGCTGTTCGTGGTTCTTTTCCTACTTGAATCACTTTTTGAAGCTATTAACACGGCTGACCATAAACACCACACCATCCTTGCCGTCTCGGAAATGCTCTGACCCAGTCGTTTGGCCATTAAAATTTGGCTTTTGTCAAACTCACTTAGGTCCGCTGCCTTTTCCATCTGAAGAACAAAAATAACAATGATTAACAGAGCTCAGTAGCAGTTGTTATTTATACCGTTTCATGACCTTCACACGCTCCGTCATTTACCTGCAGTTGCTTCGATTTTTATAAAGACCCGCTGGTCATAATGTTTTAGCTCTTCGGTGTATACCACTTCAGTCAATTAAAGGTAGAATTTAAGTACTAAAAATACATTCGACTATAGCCAATAAGCAATTAAAATATTAACCTCTCAAAACTTTGAATTACTTTTAGAGAAAATAGAGTATAAGGAACACTAATGGTCACTTTCTGGAGAATTTAATGGTGCTCTGTAAGATGCTTGGGCAACAACGAGGATATACAAAATTTCCGTGTTACATCTGTGAATGGGCTAGTGGAGCAAAGAGATAGATACTGAACACAAAAGCAGTGGCCTCGAAGAAACAGCCTCACGTCAGGCACCAAGAATGTACAGGTTGGGTTGTTGGGTTGTTTTACCTCTGAGCGGCACTTTTTTGCACATCATGGGCTAAATGGCCAGGTCACATGGACCCCGAAGGTTCAGAGAAGGTTGGGGAGGGGACCCACTGGAACAGCTGTTGGGAGACAGATGGTAACCTCCCGTCAAGGCCATCCAACGTGTTCTTTAACGTTGGGTTGTTTTACCTCTGAGCGGCACTTTTTTGCACACCATGGGCTAAATGGCCAGGTCACATGGACCCCGAAGGTTCAGAGAAGGTTGGGGAGGGGACCCACTGGAACAGCTGTTGGGAGACAGATGGTAACCTCCCGTCAAGGCCATCCAACGTGTTCTTTAACGTTGGGTTGTTTTACCTCTGAGCGGCACTTTTTTGCACACCATGGGCTAAATGGCCAGGTCACATGGACCCCGAAGGCTCAGAGAAGTTTGGGGGAGGGGACCCACTGGAACAGCTGTTGGGAGACAGATGGTAGCCTCCCGTCAAGGCCATCCAGCGTGTTCTTTAACGTGCACAGGGTATGGCTCTCCCGCACACAGGCCACGGCTTAACGTCCCATCCGACGGACGGCGGCCTTTCCAAGCCCATCGGTGTCCCCTACTGACCGTGGGCAGGGCGGGGAATTTTGCGGAGATAAATCTCAACGCTGACCCACGAACGTGGGAACTACAGATTACGAGCCTGGCGCGCTACCGACTGAGCCACCCTCGCCCCAAGAATGTACAGAGAATCAGCTTGGTGGGCCCAGAAAAAATTCCGCCGCCACCACTTCATTTTAAACGGGGCTAATGAAGCAATGCATAAAGGAGTTAGACGATAATGGAAATTGTTTTAAATACTTATGCAACAACTTTCTAGCTCTTTCCGAAATCGAACTAAAGGAAGGATTCGTTATAGGGTCACAAATTAGAATGCTGGCTAAGGATACACAACTTGTAAATTCCTGATGAAAAATATGTATAGACTGCAGATGTAGCTGATATGTTTTTGGAAATAACAATCATCCGAACTATGAGCAAATTGTAAGCAATGCGTTAGAAGAGGATGTGACACGAGTCTCAAAGTTCATTTCCTTTTCTCATATTTTGGTCGATTCCCAAAGAATCTTGGAGCAGTCAGCGAAGAACAGGGTGAAAGGTTTTACCAAGATATCAAAGAGATTGAAAGGCCGTACCAAGATATCAAAGAGATTGAAAGGCCGTACCAAGATATCAAAGAGATTAAAAGGCCGTACCAAGATATCAAAGAGATTGAAAGGCCATACCAAGATATCAAAGAGATTGAAAGGCCGTACCAAGATATCAAAGAGATTGAAAGGCCGTACCAAGATATCAAAGAGATTGAAAGGCCGTACCAAGATATCAAAGAGATTGAAAGGCCGTACCAAGATATCAAAGAGAATGAAAGGCCGTACCAAGAACGATGGAGTACCTCTATGATGGCGAATTGCTGTTAGATGTTGCAGCATGAAAAACCTCAAGTACATAAAAGAAAATCAATTCAGCGGAGTTTCCTAAATAAAAAGCAAAGGTTTCACTCAAGGAAAAATCTAACTGTAATTAATATGTCTTTCTTTTAATTCATTTTTGTTCATGTTTCAAGTATTACATTATGCATGTGAGGTTTTGAAGGCAAAATTTTTAGTATATACTAAAAATTGTTATTGTATATTGTCATCAGGTGTTTTCGTGAAGAGATTTCTTGTGGGTCTCGAGAATTATTTTAAAAGGTACCTAATACAGTGTAGATATCAGGAATATGGCGAGCTGGGATAATAAGACTGAACAGTTATGTACACTGAAGTGCCATTGAATAAGGGATAGCAACCTAGTAAGGTGTTGGACCCCCTCTGGCCCTGATAACGGCCTCCGCACGACGAGGCAAGGACTCCACAAGCTTGCGTAAATGTTCCACAGGTATGGCGATCCATGCGTCCTCCAGAGCTGTCCATAATTCTCTCATGGTCGTCTCTGATGGGACACGGGACCGAACACTCTGCTCGACAGTATCAAAAGATTTTCGATGGGATTTAAATCTGGTCTTCTAGGTGGCCAATTCATTATTTCAAAGTCAGCAGAATGCTCCTGCAACCATGCAGTAGCCAACCGGGACCTGTGAGATGAACTTGCTGGTAGACGCAATCTCCATTGGGATGCATGATGGCCATAAATTGGTGTAAATTGTCAGCCATGAGTTCTACGTACCGGGATGCATTGAGAGTAGTCGGTACACGTACCAAAGGTCCCACAGACCTCCAACTGAATCCACCCCAAGCCATCACTGAGCTACCACCAGCTTGTACTATTCCGACCTGACATGTAGGATATATGGCTTCATTGGGTTGGCGCCATACCCTCAGTCGCCCATCAGAATGATGAAGTTTAAATCGGGATTGATCACTCCACGCTATCTGTTGCCATTTTTCGATGGTTCAGTTTCGATGTTCTTTAACCCAAGCAAGGTGTTGAGTCTGGTGTCGTGCCATTAGAAGTGAGGCTCTCGTAGGTCGGCGGCTCACGAAGCCGAGACGAAGTGAGTGTTGCACTGACTTTCCGAGTCCGTGCACTGATTTCCTGGTTGGAACCCGCGCTCAGATGGGAGGTGATTTCAGATAATGTCTGGCCCCTATCGGTCCGTACGATGCGGGTCAGACAGCGAAGCACACGATAATTCAAGGCTGGTTGTCCTTCGTAGTTTGTCCGGGTGCTTGTTTTTTTTTTGTCGGAATTCTCATATTCTTGGAACACTTTTAAAACTGTCGTACGAGAAAAAATCCTAGTTCGTTGACAATTTCGGAGATGGAATGTCCTATCCGTCGGGTACCTACGATCGGCCCTCTATCAAATGCATCTAAATACCGCGCCTTTCCCATTACGCTTCTCACGACGAATGCTTGGGAAGCCAAAGCTGACAGCTATATATGACCAGAGTTTCAGCTACGCATGCGCGCAAATGCGGGACTTACGGTACTGAATTTGGATAACTCCCATCCCTAATTCAATGGCACTTCAGTGTACAACACATTTATTGTTCACACTATAACTATATTTACAAAATATTTACATCGACCCTCCACTACGGCTTCGAACTTTACTCAAAATGTCCGAACAATGGCCCGGCTGGATACCTTTTCATCCGCCGCGACAGAGCTTGTCTCTCGGTGCCTTCGCTGGCACGCTCACCGACGAAAGTCCAGGAGCCCAAGTCTCACTCTTTATCTCCAGCTCTCAGTCACTTTGTCCACACAGGGCCAAAAGTGCTGGTCATCGCTAACTGCCAAGGGGCAGATTGATGACCCCTGTGGACCCTCTCATATTCGGCAGCAAGGCACTTGATGTCTTAGTTTTTCCTGGTGCTTGGAGGAGCTAACGATCATTTTCTCGTTACACATATTTTTTGCTCCCTGACTTGTAAATAATCTATACGTCATACAGAAAAACTAATGCAATCATAAAAAACCCAATGCTAAAAATTCCAATATTAAAATTTTAATAAATATTAAAATTAATTAAAAAACAATTTATAATCAGCATCGTGAATTATATAAAATCAGTTAACAAAACTAAAACATCTCACTAAAAGTTTCATTTCGCAGTCCTGTGTTTATGTTATACTGATGTAGTAATTAGCTTACATCAGTATAAAAAAAAGAATATCAACGTTTAGATTATTCTCTCCCTAATTTTGGCTTCAAGAAACCAAAGTCTGGTAAAGTATAATCATCACAACAGTTTAATAAATCAATAATAAAACTATGATTTAAACAAAACCATGAAATCCCTGTGAAACATCCAAGTGAATGCTAGAATAAAAACTATCTTGTGTGCGATACGATCTCATAACTGATATTCAATATCAGTATCACTGACCACTAAGCTACCTGCCGCCTTTTGATTTACGCTAGTAATGATATGAACCTTTCACCAGTAGCCTTAAGCCGTGGCCCCGTGTGCGGGAGAGCCATACCCTGTGCACGTTAAAGAACACGTTGGATGGCCTTGACGGGAAGCTACCATTTGTCTCCCAACAGCTGTTTCAGTGGATCCTCTTCCCCAACCTTCTCAGAGCCTTCGGGGTCCATGTGACCTGGCCATTTAGCCCATTGTGTGCAAAAAAGTGGCGCTCAGAGGTAAAACAACCCAATTCAACCCAATAGTTCACAATCACGTGTGTGCCACATGAAAGTAAGGACATCCGTTTCCACGGCATCATGAAGTTAGATTGCTAAGGTATATTCCTAGTACTCTGATAATTATAGGTAAATATCGGATGTCGATTCAATTTAAATTCGATGAAATCTCTCTTGAGCATGAAATTCAAAGTCAGAAGAAAAAAAAATTCTTTAGCAGAGTGGGATAACCGCGACAAATATGTAATTGTAAATTGTTGCAGAAGGCTTGAATCATTCATAGACAAACTCTTGATCGGCTGCTGGTATGCCATCATGGTAGCCGTTATGTCACCATGATGTCTTGAAATGTCTTCATGGTTAGGTTTTTTGCCTCTAAGCGGAACTTTTCTGCACACAATGAACAAAACGGCCAGGTCAAGGACCTTAAAGGCCTCTGAGAAGTTTGAAGGAAAGGGATTTACTGAACAGCTCTTGGGAGATTCAGATTATTCATCGTGTTCTTTAATGTGCATTGTGTATGACTTTCTTGTACATGGAACCACTATTTAACGTCCCATCCGACGGACAGCGGCCTTTCCAAGCCCGTCAACATCCCCTTTCTCACCGAAGACAGGCTGGGGGTTAGTGCAGATAAATCTCAATGCTGGACAGTTGGGACTCGAATCTAGGAACTGCAGATTACGAGCCTGTCACCCTACCGATTGAGCTGAAACTTGCCCCAATGTCATCAGGAGTTTGTGAGTTCGAATCCCACCCCACTCAAAAAAATTTTCCCTCTAACTTTGAGTTTCATGTTCAAAAATGTTTTCATCGAGTTGAGTTTTATGTTCAAAATGTTTTCATTTGAATCAAAAATCAGTCTTAGCGTCCAATGTAATTTATCATTACTCAGTAAATGACAGACACGCATACTTATGTCTGTTCCGACGTTACAGTATGAATAAACAACTGAAACATTACCAAGCATTTCATTGTACGAAACTATACAGATTAATATCTCTCACATAAATGCAAACTCATCAGAAAGTCCGAAAAGATAAAAAGTATCCTAACCAAACTGCATTTGTCACAGTGTATAGAATCTTTAGCAAGCACTGCCCCAGCCCAAGAGGGGCGGAGTCCTAACAACCTTCAGCTGGCCCGTCTACCTGCCATGGGACGGGCCAACGTGCCACGGGAAAGCGTTAACTTATTACTGAACTGAGTTCCCTAGAGGCTCACAACGATCATTCATTGGTCCTCCTCCCTCCCTGTGTTTTCCCTTGCCTCCATCTCCTCTGTTCCTCGCCTGTTGTCTTCTGTTCCTCACGTTCCCCTCCCACCTGGAACGTCAGGTGCAAACATGGCCGTCTCTATTCTTTCTCTCTCCGCCATTCAAGCTAATATCTTCGAGTTTCTTGTCGACACGTTGCTGATGTATCTGATATTACTGTTCACTCACAGCAATCACTCTTCTTTCACTTGGGCCGGCGAGTATCTAGTTTTGGATGTCGGGTGAAAAGAAAAAACCGTGAAGAGCTGCTTCGTGTGGCGTATTGGGATGCATGGACGAACGAGGGAGAAAGTGAGCGCTTCGCGGAACTGTTTGTAATGATGATATATTTGGTGGTAATAGGCAAAGAATCACACTTTAGGTCGACGAGTTGATTTATGTGGCAAAGGTCGTCGGCCATAAAGGGTTGAAATGGCAAAGCGCTGCATGTGAACCCAGTTGTTATCTATTTAGCATTAAATAACAGTCCTCTGGTAGCCTAGGACACGAGCTGAAATGGGAAGCCAAGTTAGGATGCTGCGAGGGATGGTTAATCAGGCTCATTGGAGAATAAATGATAAAAAGGATTCACCTCTCACGCATTGATGGTGAGCCAGAGATGGGTTAAGCATCTCGCGGAGATAGCAGATTAATATTCGTAGCAAGTTTCAAGACTTTTAGAATTATCGGGGCTCGGATTTTGATGAGTGCAATGGCATTAAATATGTGCTGCGTTTGTTACGAAATTTGCTTTAACTCTTCGAACGTAAGGCTTTCAAACGGTTCACGTTTCTGTTGGGATTAATTGCGAATTGAACTTAATAATTATATTTTTTTGAAATGCGATAGACCTTTTCGAAATTGCATAAACTTTAACCTAGATGATGAGGTACTGTAGGCCAGGGGCAAGACCAGATGGGTGAGACCGCTGTCACGGCACCTAGCGCCAGTCTTGAGAGATGCCACTAATAAGAGAGTTGGGTTGGGTTGTTTTACCTCTGAGCGGCACTTTTTGCACCATGGGCTAAATGGCCAGGTCACATGGACCCCGAAGGCTCAGAGAAGGTTGGGAGAGGGGACCCACTGGAACAGCTGTTGGGAGACAAATGGTAGCCTCCCGTCAAGGCCATCCAGCGTGTTCTTTAACGTGCACAGGGTATGTCTCTCCCGTACACGGCACCACGGCTTAACGTCCCATCCGACGGACGGCGGCCTTTCCAAGCCCATCGGTGTCCCCTACTGACCGTGGGCAGGGCGGGGAAGTTTGCGGAGATAAATCTCAACGCTGACCCAGCTGGGACTCGAACCTGGGAACTACAGATTACGAGCCTGGCGCGCTACCAACTGAGCCACCCCCCGCCCCCTAATAAGAGAGAGTTACATGATCTTTTTTCCGAACTTTTTCCTTTTCAAATAATTGCTTTCATTTTTTTATAGTGTTAGAAAAAATATAGTGTTAATTACATAATCTATATATATCATAGTATTATATAATCTATAATAATAAGAAAGATGAGTGTGTATCTGTTTGTGGCAGCCATAACTCACCTGGAAATAGAAACTTAAAAATATCAGAGTGTTTCTCGTTGTTACAAGCATACATATTTACCATTGGGAAAAACTAGGAATTTCCTCATGGTAATATTATCCTAGGATATATTCGTAGAGGAAACAGCTTTCGATGCCAAATTCAATGTTGCCATTTTCTGCTCCCTAATTGTGAACATGAGAGTCTTAAAAACACCTAAATCGGCGGCCGTTACCAGACCCCCCCCCCCCATTGAATGTAGGAACCTAATTTTTTAATCCAACACGGGTCACATAGGTGGTAAATTTGGAAGCATGCGGGCAAGTATCTCGAGAACAATAAGGTACAAAATCTGTTGAAACGGAAATAGAAATATTGATAGTTTGCGTACAAAAAAAATTCACAGGTTTTGAGACAGCGTGCTGACGTCAACAATGCAGGATAATTCTTTGTGTTGGATTTTTTCACCTCTAAGCTTCACTTTTTTTGTACAGTCGCTCAAAAAAGTATCCGAACACTACGGTTGATCACAGAATTCAGAAAAAATATCTGGCAACGATTTTATTTAGAAATTATTATTCAGAAATTAGTGATCTGGCAACGAAGGTTGCCAGATCACTAATTTCTAAATAAAATCGTTTCCAGATAAAATATATTCAGAAAAAATATCTGGCAACGATTTTATTTAGAAATTATTATTCAGAAATTAGTGATCTGGCAACGAAGGTTGCCAGATCACTAATTTCTAAATAAAATCGTTTCCAGATATTTTTTCTGAATTCTGTGATCAACCATAGTGTTCGGATACTTTTTTGAGCGACTGTACACAATAGGCTAAATGGCCAGGTTACAAGGATTCCGAGGGCAAGGTTGGGAGGTCTTGCGGAGATAAATCTCAACGTTCTCCGATGCGGGATTCGAATCTGGTAACTGCGGATTATGAGTCTGGCCTCTATAGCCTTAGCCCCCTCCCCCTGCCGCACAACGGATGTAAACCTTTTTCAGTAGAAAAATGCTGAAACTGAAAGAGGTAATTTTGAACATATTGCTAAAAGTTTTGTATATTGCTGTTGCAAGTTTACCCCCTCCCCTCTCTTTTTTTTTCTTCTTTCTAGCTTTGGGTTGGGTTGTTTTACCTCTGAGCGACACTTTTTTGCACACCATGGGCTAAATGGCCAGGTCACATGGACCCCGAAGGCTCAGAGAAGGTTGGGGGAGGGGACCCACTGGAACAGCTGTTGGGAGACAGATGGTAGCCTCCCGTCAAGGCCATCCAGCGTGTTCTTTAACGTCCACAGGGTATGGCTCACCCACACACGGGGCCACGGCTTAACGTCCCATCCGACGGACGGCGGCTTTTCCGAGCCCATTGGTGTCCCCTACTGACCGTGGGCAGGGCGGGGAATTTTGCAGAGATAAATTTCAACGCTGACCCAGCTGGAACTCGAACCTGGGAGCTACAGATTACGAGCCTGGCGCGCTACCGACTGAGCTACCCCCGCCCCTCTTTCTAGCTCCGGGCCTGCATCCAACTAACTATATAAAGTCAATACTTATTTTCTGACAGCAATAAGCCAATTCATCAATATAAATAAAGCGCATCGATATCAAAAATAGTATGACGTTAAGTATAATGATAAAGAGGAGGTGGGGACAAAATCGATCTGGAATCCCTTCCGGTATAAATTTTACCCTCCGAGAAATAAGTGAATAAATAAAATTTTCTTCTCCGTTATACATCCGCAAAAAAAAATTCTTGAAAAATACGTATCACAGATGTTTAATATTATATTCTACTCCATTCTAGTTACTAGCATTCTGGAGGGGAAGTGGGTGATATATATATACCCCCTCAAGCAGCTGCTTGCCACAGAGGTCTGACAGGAGCCTGTCAGTAGCAATAGACAAATTCTTTCCACCATATACCCACCCCAATTCGACCTTTGGTACATCGAATCCCAGAATGTCTAGATTCGGCCATCTTATACAGTCGCTCAAAAAAGTATCCGAACACTAAAGTTGATTACAGAATTCAGAAAAAATATCTGGAATTTTTTTTTTAGAAATTAGTGATTTGGCAATCTTCGTGTCACGTGATTTGTGACGTGACACGAAGGTTGCCAGATCACTAATTGCCAGATCATTAAAATATCTGGCAACGTTTTTTTAGAAATTAGTGATCCGGCAACCTTCGTGTCACGTCACAAATCTCGTGACACGAAGGTTGCCAGATCACTAATTTCTAAAAAAAATCTTGCCAGATATTTTTTCTGAATTCTGTAATCAACCATAGTGTTTGCATATTTTTTTGAGCGACTGTACCTTCTTTGAAATTGGTAGCAAAAGAAAGCCTGGTAGTTTTAAAAAGAAACCATTTTTAAAGTTTTCCATTTTTCGTCAGTGCAAAAGGATTAGATTGAGATTTTTCTAAAATGAATGAATATAAAATAATAAAGTTTGTAATAATAAAAAGTAAATAAATACCCCCTCAAGCAACTGCTTGCCACAGAGGTCTGATAGGAGCCTCTCAGTTTATATGCCAAAGTAGAAGATCTGAGAGGATGGCAGGACCTCAGCAGAAAAACAACACATACAACCATGCCTTACCCGGGACTCGAACCCAGGTCCCTTAGACCAGTAGCCAAGCGCGCTAACAACTCGGCCATGGGACAGCGAAGTTTGTAATGCGGATGCTTAATAAGAAATTGCTTATAAAACTCCATCATTAAAGATATTCAAAATAAGGAGATGTAATGGAAATGAAGTTATGCGGTTTTCGAAATAAATCTAGTGGATTTGAAGTCTAAAGTTAGATTATCGAATTTTCATTAGATGTTAAATTTTAATGTACGATTTGTTTTCCCCCACACCTGAACTTGGCAGAAATTTTCGGATACCCCTAAATGCCTGTTCTTGAAGGATTCAGCTTTAAAACAAGGGGTACGGATGTGTATTTTTATCTGATATAGTAATGAAATAATAATAAAATAAATACCCCTTCAAGCAGCTAGCTGAAAAAAAAATTGTTTTGCCGTGAGTAAGTTCGAATACTCACCCAAAACCAATTTTTTTCAACTATTTCATGAGTCTAATGTCTACAGCACATTTCTCCTGTGATACTTTACTACTGATATTCTTAGGTTCTAGTAGTCCCAACTTTGAGTTTGTTTTCTCTATCCCTACCACCCTGCTTTAGATAAGAAAGTAGTCATCTGATGGTATTAGAAAGCCCGTCGGAATGGAATATTAAGCCGTGGGCCCATATACAATTAGACCAATCTCATCCCCTGTCCATGCTAAAAAAACACAATGGATGGCCTTGACGGGATGTTTCCATTTATATCCTAACAGCTGTCCAGTGAGTCCCTTCCCACCCAATTCTGAAGTCTTTGGGTCCTTTGAACCTGGCTAATTAAGCTGGCAATTTTTTTGTATACCAAAAAGTGACGTTCAGAGGTATTGAAAGCGCTGTTCAGAGGTTCTTGCGTTCAGGAGAACCACAATCTGTGCACGTTAAAGAACATGCTGGATGTCCTTGGTCGGAGGTTTCCATCTGTCTCCTCTAACAGTTGTTCAGTGGATCCTCTTCCCTTATTCATCTTTGAACCCTTGGGTCTTTGTGACCTGACTATTTAGCCCATTGTGTGCGGGGTATTGTGTGCTTAGTAGTGAGAAGGGGATGTAAGATTTTATTAAACTGAATCAAAACGTCATGAAGGTAGAAAAATGCAAAAGGAGAGTGCGAGAGTCAGCGTAGTGCACAAAAACTCACTATTTCGTCTAAAAAATCCTTCTCCGATTTCGCAGACTAGTGGTACAACTGAAAGTAGTATCCTTTAAAACGGATACATTTTATTTTATCGAAAATATTCCATGGCTAATAATTCTAATCGCTACATGTCCTGTGTTTCGAAATATTTCGCGTCGAACTTCCCATGACATTTCAATCCCATTAAGTGATCTCCCTTACACATTGTGATCTTGTATCTGTAACAGCGTATTTTACAAGGATTTTCCCCGGCCATCCCACAGTTTTCAAAACTCACTCTTAGATCAACACAAAGGTTACTTAATAGATCTGTGCCAATTACAATCGTTAGATTTAAATGTAATTAATCTTTCTTTGGAGATCAATCAATAGTAAAGAATGCTTTGAAAAGAAAAAAAAAGAAAGAATTCTACTCATTATTTATCTTCACAGAAAAAAAAAACATCAGATCGTACTCTAGATAGCATCTAAAATGTATCACATTCTAACAATATAAAAAGAGCCAAATTTTTAACATTAAGAAAATATAAACGTCTCGACGTTTTGCTCAACCTAACAACACAATGATTACTAGATGTACACATCACAGACCCATTATCTGCAGCACAGCCTAGAGAATGAAAGAAAAGAATGCTTGGTTGTGGTGCGCAATGAAATAAGAATGTTCGAGAAGCGACTGCTACGACGAAGTCTACAAGAACGATGATGCATTGACGTTGGGAGTGACTTCAACTTCGGAACTTAAGGTGTGGCATGTTGATTATGAAATATGTACGATGCTATTAGGTAGGATGGATACAAATGAATAGGCTGTTCGTTTAGGAACAGTAATTGTAGGTGCAACGTGTGAATAGAGACGTGTTAGAAGAATGTAGTCTGAGCAGGTGTGAGAAGGAATGAATCTTATGAAAAGAATGACCGCAGGAGACAGAGCTTTGAGAATAAAATCTATTCTTTTGCGGCATGGAGATTTACTTAGTAACCCACTTGTCGATTTGTTTGAAACGTTTCAGGGCTGGTTTTGCAGATTAAAACATTTAGAAGTGACATAGAGGTTGGCGTGTTGCAGGAGAGTAAAAGTGATTCAAATTTTGAATGTTCGATGACTTTTTACGTTGTCTTTCTTCTGAACTCCATCACAAATCTCTTTACTGCAATGGTTTTCAAAGTGAGGGTCACGACTAGTGTCTAGAAAAGTTTTATGGTAAAATTGAATTGATTATAGTTTTCAAAATGTCAGAGATCGATTGTTTAGTTTCGTGCATTGCTTTTTAAAACACAACCCCTGCAGCTAAAAGATCTCTCCGTTCAATTAAAAGTTTTCTTCATTCATTGCATCTCTTACACGCTTTGAAGTTCAACATTACAAGCAGTAGCTGTTAGCTCCTGACAGTTGGCAACAGTGTCACGTTCATTTTGAGTTGCTCTGTCTGCCCGCCACGTCTCACAAATTGACATTCCTTGATACTGTTTGAGGGATGAGAGCGAAGGTGGACGAGGTGAAAACTTTGCTAAACTGAAGAAGAGTCGGTAGAGAAAGTTTTGAAGTTACTGCTGTATCGGATGTTACATATACTTGGTTCTGGCGAGATATCTTGGCCGATGAGCTGCAAAGGATAAATTCATTTACATTTTTAAAAAACGCTGTGAAATTGTAGTGAGAAGAACAATTCATGAACTCGAAAATTGTTAATTTGGATTTTGAAACATCTAGCCAATAAGGTTGACTTTTTGTCTAAAATAAAGTACAGCTTAATACTGAGCAATTTTTAAATTCATGAACACGAAAATTGTTAATTTGGACATTGAAACATCTAGCCAATAAGATTTACTCTTTGTCTAAATTAAAGTACAGCTTAATACTAAGCAATTTTTAAATTCATGAACTCGAAAATTGTTAATTTGGACATTGAAACATCTAGCCAATAAGCTTTACTCTTTGTCTAAAATGAAGTACAGCTTAATACTAAGCAATTTTTAAATTATCTTCTATAACATAAGATATTCTTTCATTTTTCTTTAAATGACAGATCTTAGTCTTGTGAGTTCTTTTGACTTTGGTTTTATTCGCTTTCAAAATAAAACTTTTAAAGGGCCTCTCTAATGTTACTTATAGAAACAGGTAGATTTTCTGAAAACTTTACGCTGGCTAGCAAAAGCGTATTAAATGACAATGTTGATAAAATAAGCAAAAACTATTTGTTTAGCCAATTTTTCTCATCAGTATAAAAGCATTACATTTTACTTAAATTATTTTCCGATTTTCCTTCAATCGAAAATAATTAAGTCACTCTTAACATTGATACCAAAGTTTGATGAAAAATTATTTTCAGCAGAGTGGAATACGAATCCATGACCTCCTTATAACATGTCAGGTGTTTCCTTTGCAGTGAATTCCGAATAATATAATATATAAGCAAACTTTTGTTTGATAAAAAACAAAGTTAAAAAAAAAGCTTAAAAACAAGTTAGCATAATGAAAGTTCTTAATAATAATATTGAATTGAATCATGTATGAGAGTTGGTAAAGCTTGTAGAAATTGGTTCGAACATTGCTACTGGAGTTTAACAAGGTGCATTTTGTGTCCTTTTCTCGGAACAAAATGCACCTTGTTGAACTCCAGTAGCAATGTTAAAACCAATTCCTGCAAGCTTTGCCAACTCTCACACATAATTCAGTTGAATGTTATTATAAAGAACTTTCATTATGCTATCTTATTAGCAGAGGCGTAGGAACGTGCTGGCATTGGGGCAGTTGCGAAGGGAGCCGGAGTCACAGGGCGGTGCTGTGGCGGCCTACAAAAATATTTTTTTCGTTTCATCGGCGGACAATTAGTCCCCCCCTCCTCCTGCACCGCGCATGACATAAAACAGCTTTGGGGCGCAATTTCCAATTGTTCAGATTGCTTTTACAAATCATGCCGCTGCAAAATAAAATTTTGTTAGGTATCTTTTTTGGTACATTGTTACTGAATTATTAGGTTTATGAACTCGGTGATTGTTTAAGATCAACATGAGGATCATCATCACTTTGTTTCCTCTCAATCGAGCGAGAACTTACGAAAAAAATTAATTTTGAAGAGATTATTAACGATCTTGCCAACGAAAAAGTACGAAAAATGAAATTATTTTAAAAATAATTGCTTGCATAACTAACTGCAATTTATTTTGCAATTATTTACGTGCAATTAATATTTATTCATGTAACTGTATTAAAATAATGACAATAAATATATATAATATAAATAACAAGTGTATTTTTTTTATATTAATAACTGAACAAGGGCGGACGATTGCAAATTTGCCAAGGGCGCCTAAAGCATAGCTATGCCTCTGCTTATTAGGTATGTCATGCGATCTTAAGATCAACCCAAATTATGACAATAAATACAGTCAAAATACTTTTTAAAAACTACGAAGCTAATAAAGGTTGGAGGGAGGGGATGGGGGGGGGGCAAGACACTTTATTTCCATTGTTGTGCAACATTTTTCCCCTTCATTTTAGAGGTTTTAAAAACAATATTGAAAAATGCGTGAGATATGCACAAGTTTAATAATATTTGGCTCCATTGTCATTAGTAACATTTTCAAAGGGGAGGGACATGGTTTCCTTGACTCTCCCCC
This sequence comes from Ryuthela nishihirai, assembly GCA_038380435.1. Classification (NCBI taxonomy): domain Eukaryota; kingdom Metazoa; phylum Arthropoda; class Arachnida; order Araneae; family Heptathelidae; genus Ryuthela; species Ryuthela nishihirai. The sequence goes on from JAWZYU010000004.1 coordinate 7,776,059, forward strand.
CGATCCATACATGTATACATCCCCTACCACTTTTGAATCCACACTGCTCATCAATCGAATTCTTAATTCTATTAAGCAAAATAATGCAAAGAACTTGACCTGTGAGAGAAAGTAGACTGATTCCCCTATAATCATCACAAAAACTGCAATCGCCTTTTTTTAAAAATAGGAATAAAAGCAACTCTGAGGAAATCCTTAGAAACAACATCTTTATGATAACATTCAAAATATAAGTCAGCTATAGGGCAACAGAAACATCCCTGGACTTTTGTACTTTAATCCCGAACAACCTTTCTTTCATACAATCAATAGAAGGACTTGACAACACCCGCTGTGTAACAACATACCATTTGCAGGAAGATATTCCCTATTACCATATCTGTAGAGTAGGAAGAGGGAATGATATTCCCGAGGATGTTCTCATCTCTCCTATCATAGCCGTTTTTAAAAAGCATTTGCGAAGCACGGACATGTAAATGTCTCATATGCTATCAATTTTAAATCTTCAATTGCCTTCATCTCAAGATTGCAAATGATTCATTTATTTGCAGTCTGTTTTATATGTGATGTTGCATATAATCAGAGCTATTGTTATCCCTATTTTCAAAAAAGGTGATCGCAGTTCTTGTGATAACTATAGGGGTATCAGCCTACTCTCTGTTCCAGGTAAAGTTCTTTCCATGATTGTGCTTAATAGAATTAAGAATCTGGTTGACAGTCAATTGCGTGAGGAGCAATGTGGATTCAGAAGTGGTAGGGGATGTGTGGATCAGATATTTTCACTTAGGCATATTCTTGAGAAATGAATTCTGTCAAAGAGTTTCAGAAACTTTTGGTTGCTAGCTTTGTTGATTTCAAAAAGGCTTTCGACTCTGTTGATCGTCATAATTTGTGGTTGATTGTGAGATCATATGGTATACCAGACAAGTTAGTTAACATAATGAAAGCTCTCTATAATAACACTGAGTCGTGTGTGAGAGTTGGTAAGGTTTGTAGCAATTGGTTTAGCATTACGTCTGGTGTCCGACAAGGGTGCATTTTGTCTCTTTTTCTCTTTAGCGTGGTTATTGATTATGTTATGCGAAATTCACTTCAAGGGAAAGATTTTGGCCTTAAATGGACTGGAGATACGAAAATTTATGATTTAGATTATGCTGATGATTTAGCCCTTTTGGCAAATGATGTTGATGAGATGAACTCTTTCATTCGAGCTGTTGAGGAAACTGGTAGTAGAGTATGTTTGGTTATAAACATAGAGAAAACTAAAGTGATGAAAATTGGTCAGGCAGGCTGTGAATCAGTTAATCTGAATGGTTGCAGTCTTGAGCAGGTGTCACAGTTTAATTATCTTGGGAGCTATGTAACAGATAATGGTGATGTGCGGCATAAGATTAACAGACGAATAGGGATGGCTGCCGGGACTTTTAAGAATCTATGAAGAGTGTGGAGAAATAGGCGTATACACCTAAAGGCTAAAATTAGACTGTATAATAGTTTAGTTCTTTCTAGGGTTAGTTATGGTAGTGAAACTTGGACACTTTGTAAACAAGATAAAGGAAACTAGATGCTTTTGATTCCAGATGCTTACGCAGTGTCTTGGGCATTAGTTGGTTCAACTTTGTAACTAATGATGAGGTTAGGCAAAGGAGTTTGCAACCTCCTTTAAGCAGCATATTGTGCAGAGAGAGACTCCGTTGGTTTGGCCATGTTGCCCGTATGAATAATTATAGATTGGCGAATAGGGTTATGAACAGTGTGCCTAAAGGCCTCAGAAAGAGGGGGAGACCTAGGATGCGGTGGGCAGACAATGTCAAACAGGACCTTGTTAGAATTGGTGTGCAGTGGCCAGATGCAGTAGATGTAGCTCAGGACAGACTTACTTGGAGAACTAAATTGCACGTCTGGTTGGACCTCCGTAACCCATGGCTGCCACGATGATGAATGATATTCTCTTTCTTAATTGTCCCAAATGGATTTATCTTTCATTTATTGCTAATAAAATAATTGAATTAAATATTACAAGAGCTAAGCATTTTAGAAGTAATTTAATATTTTTCTCGATGCTTCTTCAGTTGAGCGTTACGAAGCTCACATAAATTAATAGAGGAAATCTCGATCTGAGATTGAGATTTCATGATCTGATTTTCAAGTGACGTGTTATATTTTATATAACACGTCACTTGTTTTTATAGACTTTCAAGTTACGTGTTATATTTTATTTCTGGGTAGCATATTTAAGTAATAAAAATACTATGAATATTAAGCAATAAAATCGTGATTGAAGAGAACCTTTAATAAATACGGAAACAAATGAAAATGATAAGAAATTTCTGATAGTTATTTAATATAATATTAACTGCAGTATAGTTTAGGCTAGTCGCAAAGCCAGGATTTTTCATTTACGTTAATAAAACTAGTTTGCTTTGGGGTGGGTGACAATATCATTAAACTAATCATGCTCCTAAACTTACGAAAGGTGATGTTAGTGCTATTCTCCACCATTTTCGTTAAGACTTAGTTTTTTAAGCCTGAAGAATAACATGGCCAATAAAGAACTCGTTGGACGAGTGGCAACAGTAGTCTTCGCCGAAACTAAGAAACTACGCAGTTGCAGCTTCAATAGTTCTTACATATCATTGGTAGGTGATTAAGCCGTTCTCGTTGATCATTAGCTGATTGATTAGTCGCTGTGAGAACATTCACAGTTTCAACTCACATTACGTCCTACCTGGTTAGAGGGGTTATAGTTCGATGTAAACTGATCTCTTTGAAAGTATTGATAAAGATTATGCATTGACCTCATCTAAATAAACCATAAAATAAACATTATGCAAAGATGAACAATTTTTTTAAAATGTTTTGATCTCCAAATGCAGTAATTTTGACAAGTTCTCCTGGTCTCATTCTTAAGCTGGAGTAGTAGGTACGTAACCAGAAAACATTTTCGTGGGGAGGGTGGTAGTGTTCAAAACGAAAAAAAAAAATAAATAAAAATAAAATGGTAATGGAAATGAAAAAAATCGAAATTACTTCAATATTCTTTATTTACTGCTGTAAAAAAACGCATGTAATAGAATAATAAATAGTTAGAATAAAAACAATTTAATGCATCCACACAAAGCAATTTTTTGTTAAATCGCAATATTTTAAATTTTTATCCACCCTAGAATTTCGGTGGAGGGGGGAATGGAAGGTAGGCTCCATATATATATCCAAGATATGTGCTTGATTCATCCATTTTGATAGACTTTCCGTGTTATTCACGAAATTTGTTAATGATCACTTATACAGAGAGGAAAAAATTAATACCTGAATGGCATTCCAGTTCATCTCGATCTTAACCTACCATCTTTCACTGGGATCCCTTGCCCACATCCCCACCACAGGCACGTACCCAGGATTTAGCTTCGGAGGGGGTGGGGGCAAAAATTTTATTTTGGGGGTTTGAGAATTCGGTTTCGGAAAGGCTACTAAATTTTCTCTTCCGTGTCGGGGGGATCTGAGAATAAGACTTGAGTAGTCTATTACTAAAATATTCCAGCGGACAGAAAAGATTAAAATGATATTATATATAAAATAAGATTTTATAGCTGTTCTTTTTTATCTATTTTTAGTGTCGGACATAAAATATGGGGCTAAAATAAAATTATACAAAGACAACTGTTTTCGATTTTCAAAGCAGATAGACCTGTTTGAGATTTCGTATAAGACTACTGGATTTCCAGATCCTCCCCCCCCCCCGGGTACATAACTGCCCCAACCCACCTCTTTATTTTTTTCTATATCCGAGTATTCAGGGGGAAATAAAACATCTACAATAAGAAAAGTTTAAACAAAGAAAGCTGCTAATTTTCTCTGCGTATAAATAGTACATAAAATGTCAAAGAACTGTGCGAAATTGTGAGAGCCTTAATAAAGAGTTTAGCGAAAAATTTAACGAAAGTTAATCGTCACTCAAGTTGAAATATTACTTTTCCAAACACGTTAGAACAAAAACCAGCGTGAAAACGCAATTTTGGAAATGCAGCTGTGATTGTGTCATGCAAAAAGAAAAAAAATGTTATCACATCCTCTTCGGTTTCTTCCGAGGTTGGGGGATCAAGCATCGCTTAATTATGTACACAAAAGAAGTCGTGTGGCTTTTATCCGAAAGCAATTTGGCATTCTTCACTTCCCATTCTCTTCAGGTTGTGTGTATCTAGTCAATGCTTCTATCGAAAAGCATGAAAAATCTACCTCAACCGCAACCGTGAATATAGTAATAAAGAATTCAGTGCAGGAACAATCCGTAACCTTCAAACGTTAATGTAAAAGTTTCGATCCAATTTGCAGAATTGTTTTTTTTTTGCTTCCCGAACAGTTTTCTTTCGAAATGCTGTAAGAAATTGCCTTTTGTTTTCACCACGATCGCGTGTTTGTAAGTGAAAAACCAGGATCTCATTACGCACAACAGTTTCGCGGCCTTGATCTGTCTGTGATAAATGATTTCCTAAAGCCATCTATTGAGTTAGTGACCTGCAAATTTCCTTACGCTAATTTAACTGTTTTGCGTTCCGAGAGGATGGCAACAAGGTTCATAGCTCGAGATCAGCCATCTCCTCTGCCAATGACAGATTGACAACGCTGATGACGTGAGGCGTTATCTAGCAGGTGCGGCAGCTATTTGCAACCTATTCTTCTTCGTGTTTTTCCCGTGTGGTTCAATATTCTGGGGTCTTAAAGGTTGAAACCTTTCGGTTTTTAAAGCATTCACGTTGTAACCTCGAAACGGAATATTAGTGTTTCACAGGGAAAGTGTTTAGGAATGAGGAAATGTTATCTACACCATACACGTTAAATGATTGATTAAGACACATTACCATTTATTTTAAAACATCACTTCAATTCATTTACTACTGTCAAAATGCCGTACAATAAGAAAATTAGCCAAAGCTAAAAGTACGTGTCTTTTTTTATTAATATATTTGGAAAATATTCACGCTAGATAAACTGTTTATGACAGCACGCGTAAGGCTACATAATCTTAAATGGTATATATATATATGGAATAACAAAAGTTAAGAGTAAATTAAAAACTTAAATTTTTAATCAAGAATATTTCACAATAGTAATGTGTCATAAAACTTTACCTCAGAAACTAATTAAAACGTAAATAATAAGTATTGTTTCAAATAATTTAATGAAATAAATATGCGTTTAAAAATCAGGGAAGTATTCCTTCTTAGTTTAACGTCCATATAAAACATAGAGGATAAATTGTCGTGAACCTGTTGGGATATGAACCCATGACTACCTAATAACAAGACGGGTACTTTGAATGTGAGCTATCGGCGGCCGATGTAAGATCTCCTCTAATTGATGTTATGAATTTCCTACCTGTATCTTGCCATCTACTTCAAGAGGCTACTTGAAAACAGCGAAGACGCTGCCTACAAGAGATGCAGAGTTATGTACTGCAGTTAGCAAAGTTAATAACATCAATTAGGGGAGATCTTGATCGGAGACTGTTTCATCAATCGATCACTTGACATGCTATCTGGAGGTCGTGAGTTATTTACTCACCCCTCTCAAGACGATATTTTCTTTAGAGTTGATATCGACGTTAAATTAAGCTCGATTACTTTCCTAGTAGTAGAACAAACATGTCGAAAAATTTCTTCACTGTATTTAAGAAATTTGCATAATAATTTGATTACGAACGATTTTTATAAAACAAAATATTTTATCACTAAATATCGCAGCTTTCATAATTCTTTAAATACTAAACAAATATTGTTTAAAATCGAGATTGAAATATATTTGAATATGGTCTTTAATTTTTCTTCTGTCACATTTTACCATCATCATCATCCTCAAACAGTCATGGGCTACGGAGGTCCAACCTGACCGTGCAATTTAGTTCTCCAAGCAAGTCTATCTTGAGCTACATCTACTGCATCTGGCCACTGCATACCAATTCTAACAAGGTCCTGTTTGACATTGTCTGCCCACCGCATCCTAGGTCTCCCCCTCTTTCTGAGGCCTCTAGACACACTGTTCATAACCCTATCCGCCAATTCCTTCCCTATTCGCTACTCCTTTGCCTAACCTCATCATTAGTTACAAAGTTGAACCATCTAATGCCCAAGATACTGCGTAAGCATCTAGTTTCCTGTTATCTTGTTTACAAAGTGTCCAAGTTTCACTACCATAACTAACCCTAGAAAGAACCAAACTATTATACAGTCTAATTTTAGTCTTTAGGTGTATACGCCTATTTCTCCACACTCTCCATAGATTCTTAAAAGTCCCGGCAGCAATCCCTATTCGTCTGTTAATCTCATGCCGCACACCACCATTATCTGTTACATAGCTCCCAAGATAATTAAACTGTGACACCTGCTCAAGACTGCAACCATTCAGATTAACTGAATCACAGCCTGCCTGACCAATTTTCATCACTTTAGTTTTCTCTCTGTTTATAACCAAACCTACTCTACTACCAGTCTCATCAACAACCCGAATGAAAGAGTTCATCTCATCAACATCATTTGCCAAAAGGGCTAAATCATCAGCATAATCTAAATCAGAAATTTTTGTATCTCCAGCCCATTTAAGGCCAAAATCTTTCCCTTGAAGTGAATTTCGCATAACATAATCAATAACCACACTAAAGAGAAAAGGAGACAAAATGCACCCTTGTCGGACACCAGAAGTAATGCTAAACCAATTGCTACAAGCCTTACCAACTCTCGCACATGACTCAGTGTTATTATAGAGAGCTTTCATTATGTTAACTAACTTGTCTGGTATACCATATGATCTAACAATTAACCACAAATTATGACGATCAACAGAGTCGAAAGTTTTTTTGAAATCAACAAAGCTAGCAACCAAAGGTTTCTGAAACTCTTTGACAGAATTCATTTCTCAAGAATCTGCCTAAGTGAAAATATTTGATCCACACATCCCCTACCACTTCTGAATCCACATTGCTTATCACGCAACCAGACTCTCAACCAGATTCTTAATTCTATTAAGCACAATCATGGAAAGAACTTTATCTAGAACAGAGTGTAGGCTGATACCCCTATAGTTATCACAAGAACTGCGATTACCTTTTTTAAAAATAGGGATAACATTAGCTCTGGTAAAATCCTTAGGAACCATGCCTTTATCATAAAAGATATTCAGAATTTCAGTCATCCAAGTGGTAACCAGAATATTCCCAGCTCTAAGCATTTCCGTAGTAATTTCATCTACCCCTGGAGATTTATGAAGTTTAAGTTTAGAAATGGCCAAAATAACTTCAGATTGTGTTATAGGGCTAACATTAAAACCACCAATGCATCTATCATCATTGCAAACAATGGGAGTAAAACTAACCACATTGTTTAGAACATCACTGAAATGCTCAGCCCACGTAGCCATGACTGAATCCTCACCTTCTGTAACCTTACCTTGTTTATCGTTCAATCCCTGTATACCTGTTCGTTACACAAAATATTAACTATCTGGTACAGCTCTCTGCTGTTGTGCTGTCTAACTGCTTCCTCGGCTTTGTCAACTAAGCCATCATGCCAAAGATTCTTATCAGCAGCTAACTGATCTTTTACACGTTTATTAAGTAATGCCTTCTATTAGGATTAGTAGGGTATTGATTAAGGACACTCCTGCAGTTCTTTCTTTCCGAAATAAGCTCAAGTGCCTTATCAGTCAGATAGTTCTGTCTCCTCTGCTCCTTTTTTCCAAAAAGAGTACTGTTAATGTCCAAAAAAGCCTGTTTAAAACAGCCCCATTCTTCCTCAACTTCAGTAGTAAGCAAACCATGACTGTCATGATGATTCAGCTTCAGTAATAAAAGTACATTTTTAACCCTAGCACAACTGTTTTTAAGTTTTGTAATAATGTTGTAAATAATGTTATTACACTCTTGTAATAATGCAAGTAATGGTCAGACCCAATTCAGCTCCCCTATATGACCTCTTGTAATACCGCTTATAATGACCTCTTGTAATAATTACTCTTGTAATAATGCAAGTAATGGTCAGACCCAATTTCAGCTCCCCTATATGCCCTGGTATTTCTAACAGAACTAGCCCATTTGCTGTTAATTAATATATAATCAATCATATTCTTATGCAGCCCATCAGGTGAAACCCATGTGTACTTATGTATGTCGCGTGTTTGTAATAAGTGTTAGTTATTCTGAAACCATTGAGTGTACTTACCTGTAGGAGACGTTGCCCATTGCCATCGCAGCTACCAATACCAAAAGGGTACTTACCAACTTTGGCATTGAAGTCACCAAGAACAAGGGTGATATCTCCTTTCTTGACAGAATTCAAAATATCCTGAAGTTGTCCATAAAACCTATCCTTCTCATCGGCATCCTCAGTGGGGGCATAACAGCAGATAACATTCAAGTCTTTAACTCTTGTCTGAAATTTTGCTGTAAGAAACCTTTCATCAATGCACTCATATCCTAGAAGAGCATCACTAGCGTGTCTGTTGAGAAGCAGACCGACGCCTTGGTGATGCTTATTGTCGTCCCTCCCTGAAAAGAGGAATTTAAGATTATTTTTAAGAATCTGACCTTTGTCCATCTAGTGTCTTGCAAGTCGAGAATATCTATATTATAATGGTGGAATTCTTGTGTGAGGACATCAAGAGAAAAAGCTGTGTGCAGAGTCCTACTACCTATGGAGAGAAAAGGGTTAGTGGGATGTTTAAAGAAACTATGTTTATTGAGAGAGGGAATGCCGACAATATCAAACAGCCCCCTAATCGCAGACATGGGGCAAAGACCCGTTCCCCCACCACTAAACGCTGAAGCCATCTATACTGGAAGACTTCCTCCAATGTAGAATTTGACGATGCCAATAGAAGCAAAGAGTTCAGGTGCCTGCAATGACCTCTGCTCAGGATTATCCACCAGCTGATAAACATATCCCGTGAATCTATTCACTTGGGGCTGTCAACCCACAAACAAATAGAAAACACAGCGGAAGATTTTCCCTCCACAGAAGCCCACCAGTGCAGCAAAATCAGGATCCATAATCAAGCTCAGAGCCATATATCTGTCCAGTCCAGTGGATTTATATGATCAGCACCAGAACCCTGTGTGGTTGACCACTCCTCAGCGGGTAGAAAAAATAGAAAAGTAGCCATAGTTGTTCAGATCAGTAAGCCACACTAATCTGGCAGCCATCCGCTTCCGAGAAGGCGGGGTCGGACATTAGGTGCTAGTCCTGGCCGGTTCTATACATCATCACAGGGGATTGGTGCGGAGCTCTCCTTCTAGTGACTACCTAACTACCATTTACAGACCTTTTTTTTACCATAAAGTCCCTATTTTAGAAGTTATAGGGCTTCGAAGTTAGTTGTCATTTACATAAAATGGGAATTATCTAACATATTGGTAGGACAGTGACCATTCTAGTAAGAAGGAAGGGAAAGGAGCCATGCTAGTAAGGATAAAAGAAGCAAAAATTATTAAAATTATCTATATTTCGTGCATTTTTCAAGATGTTTTTGAAAGATCAGTAAACGGAGGGGGGATGGTGTTATACTGTATTGGAAATCCTGTCCCTTGGCCTTGTACAGTCGCTCAAAAAATTATCCGAACGCTATGGTTGATTACAAAATTCAGAAAAAATATCTGGCAACGATTTCTTTTAGAAATTAGTGATCTGGCAACCTTCGTGTACAGTACACGAAGGATGCCAGATCACTAATTTCTAAAAGAAATCGTTGCCAGATATTTTTTCTGAATTTTTTAATTAACCATGGCGTTCGGATAGTTTTTTGAGTGACTGTACCTTTTTCTTGCTCTATTGTATTTCTTAAATCCACTCTCGATTTTAGTTCTTTTAGATCCCATCCTGGGACAGTGTACTGACACGATAACTACTCGGTTGTTAGTGTGCCATACTCGTAATCTGCAGTTCCCAAGTTCGAGTCCCAAATGAGGCAGCGTTGAGATTTATCTCAACCTCGAATTCTTCTACACCAAGCCCATTGGTGTCACCAATGACCGTGAGCAGGGAGGGAACACCAATGAGCTTGGAAAAGGTGCCGTCCATAAGATGGGTCGTTAAGCCGCGGCACCGTGTGCGGGAGAGCCATATCCTGTACAATTTAAAAAAAAAAACAGGATGGCCTTGACGGGATGCTACCATATGTCTCCTAACAGCTGTCTCTTTCCCCAACCTCCACTGAGCACTCGGAGTTCTTGTGACCTGACCATTTAGCCCATTGTGGGAAAAAAAAGTGCTTCTAAGAGGCAAAACAACCCAACGATAATTGCTGTCAATGGGACTACTAAGGTCTCTGAAATATGTACTTTAGTGCTAACAAATATGATTATCACAGCTGAATGGGATAGAGCTTCAAGCACTGGTATATTATATAAATATTTTCTTATTCTTCGCCAATTTATTAAATAATCTAGAATCTAATGTAAACTATAAGAACACATATCCCCTCTGGAGAATATGAAATGCTTGATTTTAAAAAAATGTATTTTATCATTTTCCAACTTTTGCATCTTTTAACAGTGATAGGTCGAAATAGTAGATGTTTGAGAAAATGGGGGATTCAGCGAGGAGTGCCTAAATATATGAAAACTCGAAATTGAAAATCACCAAACTATTCATAGACAATGTTGCTGGAACGCTTTTTCAATTGAAACTGAATAAAATGTTACTAAAGCAAATGCAGTTTGTTAGGATATATGAAACGGTGCATAAGTTACCCTTATTGTTAGGATATATGAAACGGTGCATAAGTTACCCTTATTGTTAGGATACATGAAACGGTGCATAAGTTACCCTTATTTTTAATTTGTAACCATGAAATGATAAACATAAAATATGTCACTACTCAGCACGTGATGAAATTATCAATTTATCAACTTGTCAAAATTTTGTTTTGTGAGACACCAATACAGATGGCGTTGTTTTTAACAACCCTAACTATCTTATGTGGTTAAAAAGAACAAGTTTCTTCTACATATACGGCTTTGACTGAATATATATCCCCCCCACCCACTGCCGACACAAATGTCTAGACCAGTGGTTCCCAAACTTTTATGCTTCACGTACCCCCTAGAAATGTGTATGTAACTGGCGTACCCCTTGTATAGATAGATAAAACTATAATTATAATATAACAACGGGAATAAAATAAAACACATATATATATAACATAGCCGTCCCGTGGCCGAGTGGTTAGCACGCTTGGCTACTGATCTAAGGGACCTGGGTTCGAGCCCCGGATTTGGCATGGATGTGTGTGTCGTTTTTCTGCTGAGGTCCTGCCATCCTCTCAGATCTTCTACTGTGGCATATAAACTGACAGGCTCCTGTCAGACCTCTGTGGCAAGCAGCTGCTTGAGGGGGTATTTATTTTTTTTATTTATATATAACATATATCTGGCGACTTTTGAGCTCTCACGGCGTACCCCAAAAAATTTTACCGCATACCCCACGTTGAGAACCCCTAGTTGAGAACTCCTACCAAGATTTTTTAAAAATATATCGACAAAAAATTTGGATTTGGCACCCCCCATTCGGTGAAAAAAATCTTTTATTCAGCACCCCCACCTAAAAATATCTTGGTAGCAGATAAAGATCTCAACTAAATGCATCAATATCTCGATTTTCAACAATATTCTTCAGTACTTAATGAGTTATGGAAGTTCGAATATTTCGCAGTATCAATGCAGTCACAAAAACGCCTGGCAAATAGTAATATTTTGTTAGTACTCATAAAACATAAAAAAATTCCCATTTATCTCTTTAAAAAAAGTTGCGTTTTCCCACCTCCTGTGACAAAAGAGAGCAAATCGTTATTGTCAGTGTAATTTCTTTGACTAATAAACTCTACCGCCAAAATTTTAAATTTCTCATATAACTTGAACATTTGCAATATTTTTTTTATGTCTTTGACATTTCAAACAACATTTAGCAATTTCTAACGATTAAATTAATTAGAGGATTCCAAACGTTAGAATCATAACATTTCGTTCGTACCAAACCAAAAAAAAGTATTTTTTAATTACCTCTTAACCCTTTGAGTGTCAGTTGAGGTACAGGGCTTTCGTAGTTTAAGTAGCAATAGTTTCAACTGTTGTCTATCCATTAATGCAATCAGTTTAATTGAAAACAACATGCATGGGAAATATGGAGGATTAATCTGATCAATCCGGCAATTTATGCAAATTTTCTTAGTTTCGATCAAATTGATCCTGGAACTCTTAAAATAATGAAAAATAATTGAAGTCGGGGTAAACCTCTTGATAATCACAGTCCCCACGAAGTATTCGAACTTCAGCATTAATACATCCTTTTCAATATTCATTAAAAGTGTTGCAATTTTCAACCGTTTCTACTTTTTTGCATTACTTTTTCTACGGTTATAAGTCGCAGTTAAACTTTTAGGATTTTTGGAAAGAGCGAATAATAATATTCCATCAATACAATGTATAATAATATAATAATAATAGTACATTAATATATATATACACTGGTTTCCAGAAATTAAGAAACAATTCTGTTATGTCAATGGTAAGTTAACGTCCAAATTCTGTAACTTCTAAAATAAGTTTTTTGCTTCGAAAAAATGTGCCAGCAGAGAAATATATTAATCAAATATATCCATATCACGATTTAAAAAAAAATATTTATTTAGTATTTAATGAATTATGGAAGTCTGAATATTTAACAACAGCAATGCCAGTCTTAAGAAACTTATACAAAACTGATGAATAGTTAAAGAATTCTTTATGCAAACTTCTAAAATACACATTTATTTTTTTAAACATCATTGATATAATACTTATTACAAAGTTGTAATTAACTTCTGAAATCAATTTTTGTGACTGCATTGCTATTGTTAAATATTCGAACTTTCATAACCCATTAAATACTGAAAGAATATTGTTGAAAATCGGGATATTGATGTATTTGATTGAGATCTTTATCTACTATCCCACTTTTCAAAACAAAAACTTATTTTGGAAGTTCCAGAGCTTCGACTTTAGCCTCCCATTTTCATTACATAGGGTTGTTGCTTAATTTTTCGAAACCTATGCAATTACATTAAAGTTAAAACTTTGTTGTAAACAACTGTAGAATATTCTGATATCGTCATTATCAAGTAGCGAGTTTGCAAATTAATTGTTTTCTTCTTAAATTCATTCTCTTTAATCTGAAATTTATGACAATAAATTTTGTTGCATATTGGAGACAACATGGGGGAAAATTTATAAGTCCCATAGGGGATAAATGAAGGAGACGATGTTATTAAAAAATGGCAAAAATCTGGAAAGAATTGGGTTCAAGTCACTCTCTTCGACAAAACTCATTTTTCCACAAAACTATTTAACTCGCATGTATTTTGTCCAAGCCGTCCTGTGGCCGCGCTTGGCTACTGATCTATGGGACCTGGGTTCGAGCCCCGGGTAAAGCATGGTTGTTTTTCTGCTGAGGTCCTGCCATCCTCACAGACCTTCTACTATGGTATATAAACTGACAGGCCCCTGTCAGATCTCTGTGGCAAGCAGCTGCTTGAGGGGGTAGTTATTTATTTTTTATTTTGTCCAGCAATGAGTACTAGCTCAGAAGAGTTGTCTGAATCTAGTCTCAGTACTGCTTGTCAGTTAGTCTTATTGGTATGGCAGAAAAAGCACAATAAGAACCACAAAATTACTTAGTACTGTTTGTCAAGTCAGTCTTATTGGTACGGCAGTAAACGCACTATAAGAGCCACAAAATTACTCAATACTTTTTGTCGATCAGTCTTGTTGGTATGGCGGTAAATGCCCTCTAAGATCCAGAAAATTATTCAGCATTTTTTGTCAGTCTTGTTGATATGACAGTAAAAGCACCCTAAAATCCATGTAATCAAGCATTTGCAGTATAAATAATTTTGTGCGAAATACATTGGTTCACGAAAGACTATTACACCATAATTTTTTGAACATTTAATGGAAAATTAAAATTCATTTGTTGCAGCAGCTCTTCTGAAGGTGGATGTTCTGATTCTCAAAATGATCTACATCTGAATGCAGACCATCTCTCTGCCATAGAGCCCTTGTCTAGTGCGCGCACCTCCTGACTAGCTGTCAAGGGTGTGAATGTGCTCCTCTCCAACCTGCTTAGGAAGCTCGTGAGAAGGGATGCAACCGCTCCTCGCCATCCCGAATTGAAACAGAGAAGAGGCGGAGCTCTTTATTATCAGCTGTCATTAACATCTTCATAGCCCTGATGTTTGTAGCAGTGAGATAGGAAGTTTGGGAGCTTCAAACAGCTGCGAAAATTTCAACCGCCCTGTCTCTCATGCAAATGGTGTGGGGACGTTTCGCTGCAAGTGACAGCAGTAAATAAAGAAACCATATTTGAGAGCATCCAAGTCGATTTCTTTAATTATAGAGCTGTCTATTTGTTTATCAAACTTGCCAGTCAGCTATGCAGAAGTTTGCAGCTGTAACTTGCTACTTCACTATTAATGTAGATACGTGAACAGCTTGAATAGGCTGATAGAGTTTGGGTAACTAATATTTATAATGTTTCTGTGAGAGTCTGTCACTCTGGCCGTCTGTTAGCCCTTAACATGAACACTAAGTGATTATTAATTTTTTTTGGTATTCAAGCATTAACATTAATTTGACTTGCTGCTTATCAATACGTAATCATTTTTTTATCATTTTTAGCGTGAGCAACGGATAAAAAAAAGAGATTTAGTGATAACGATTTAGCTTTAAGCTATAACACCATCTACAATATGTTTCGATTTACTTCCTTGTTATGTGAAAGTAAAGTCACATTCTAAAATACCTAACTTTGCAACTAAGCTTTAGAGGAAAACATGCAATTAAAGAAAAGTTGAAGACCTTACTCAAATTTATTGAATCTTCAAATTCAGCCATATTTAATATTTAAAGAGTTATGGAAGCTGAAACATTTAGCAACAGCACTGCTACTCGGACGAATCCATCATTAAAATTAAAACATAATAATAGGAAATTCATTATTAACAACTAGCAAGCATTATAACAAATCATTCTCTAGAATAATTGCAATTTTTTAATTTTATGAAATGATTCTTTTATTTTTTACAATTATTGAAAATTGGACGATGCAATAAAAAAACTTTTGTTATTAAATATTATAGATCCAATAACTCATGTAATATTAAACGATTATTAACGAAAATTGAGATTTACAATTTTGAGTGAGATCTTCAATTTGTCTCTAATAATATTTTCTTGTAAAAATGCGTTTTTTCCAAGTAATACTTTGAATAAAGATGAGTTCGATCCCGGGGGTTTCTCGGGATGAGCCAAAATCAGTCCGATACTAGTCAGACTCAAAATGATAGAAACGACTTCGGACTCAGTCAAAATTTAATTTCATTTTATTTTCCTCGTCATTGTGAAAAAAAAATAATAATAAAACACATAAAATAAATAAAATTTTTTTCGTTATGATTTCAATCCCTTAAATCTTCGATTATTTTTTGGGTTTCTCTTTTTTTTTTATCAATGAATCGCTCTTAGTGTTTATAATGATGTTACTCAAGAATTTTCAGTTTCTATGAATTATTTGAAGCATTTTACGTTTCACATGACACTACGTTTGTTTTGTCATCAAATTATTATTATTTTTTAAAGTTTGTGATAAATAATAAAGAAGATAATTTAGTGATGTCTAGCGGCAAATACTGCAGTGGATATATTTAGAGTGCCTGGCAGAAATGTTTTCCTTAAACAGATTCAGTAATTATCGAAGTGGTTCAGGTTCGTAAATTTGAGCAAGAACTCATCTATAGCTTTGAATGTGACTTCTCATTCACATAACGGAATTCAATACTTGGAATTTCGATTTTTTCTCCGTTAAAGGGAGCAATTATAGCTTTCGGCAGCTTCTAAAAGTGCACATCATAATATGTCATCAATATCTATCTAATCTAAAAAGAATTTTTAATTTATCTACAAAAACAAACAATTAACTTTTAAAACAAAAAGTGGCATTTTCCCATTCCCTGGGTCTAAGGAATCAACTCATTGTTGCCATTGGTAACTTCGTGACCTTCTCATTTCTCCACCAGGAGTTTACATTTCTAGCTTAACTACATCGTTTGCAATAGTCGTTTGAAATTTCGGAACTTTCAAATTGTGAGGATGATGGGGGTAAGATGCGAATAGTAGTATTTTATTAACAATTATACAACAAAAAACTACTTGTGTTTTTTCCTTAAATTTAAAAAACTGCTTTTCTCCCACCCCTCTGAGAAAAGGGGCAGATTGTTCCTGTCAATGAAATATCTTTCGATACTGTACCACCGAAAATTCAAATTTCTACCATAAACAGATCACTTGCAACATTCATTAAAAGTTCCACCGTTTCCATATTTAGTGATATCTACCGATCAAAGGGATCTGTGTTCGAAAAGGCATGGATGTTTCTATGTCATCTTTCTGCTGAGGTCTCATCTTCTTCGCAAATGCCCTCTTAAGGCATATTAAACTGACAGGCACCTGTCAGACCCTTATGGAAAGCAGCTGCTTTTCATTTATTTAATGACATAAATTAAAAATATCTAATTATTTTAAAATGAACATATATTATTTCATATCTTCCAAACCAACTAATAAAGAGTTTTTAATTATATCTTAAAACAAAACAGTTGGATTTCCCACCCACACTGGGCGCAAGGGGTCAACTCATTAACATTCAACCATGAAAATTTCAAATTTCTAGTATAAATTCATCATTTGCAATATTCGTTGAAAAGTTTGGATTTTTCGATTTTTTTCCACTATTAGTGGTCGCAATTATAACTTTTGTGAGATTTGAAAATTGAAAATCGTATTATGCCATCATTACTTATCCAACTCCAAAAACTTTTTAAACTTCTCCCTATTTAAAAACAACTGTCTTTTAAAACGCAAAAGCTGCGTTCCTGCCCCCCGCCCCCTCCCGGGAGATAAGGGCACAACTCATTATTGCCAATGAATTGTTCATGACATTCACATTCCATCATCAAAATTTCAAAATTCGAGCAAAAATACAGCGCTTGCAATATTTGTTTGCAATAATGTAATATTTGCAATAACTTGCAAATTCACTTTTTTCCACCCGTTAGAGGGCGCAATATAGCTTTCAGAGCGATTCGGAAAGTGAGAATCGTAAATATTTCATCCATACCTTTGCAATGCGAAAATAATTTTTAGTTTAGTCTCTGTAAACGAAAATGTTCGATATCTGCAGACGAACAGACAAAGTGAAAACATTATGTCGTTTTTTTTAAGCGAGACAAAAATACGTTCTGAGCTATTCTGAATTAGTATTAAATAAAAAAAAATACTTCCTCAAGCAGTTGCTTGCCACAGAGGTCTAACAGGAGGCTGTCAGTTTATATGCCATAGTAGAAGGTCTGTGAGGATGGCAGGACCTCAAGCAGAAAAACGAACACTTTAGCGCATTTTAATTTGTGTTAGTTTGTTTTCTGAAAAGATTGAAACTTTGACTTAATCCTAATAGTTCTAATTCTTATACAAATCAATAATATCTCTTTATACAAATCACAAAATAGAAATATACATTTTAATTGTGAGAACGGTGTTAAATGTGTGTCATATCATTTGATATTTCACGAGAATTTCTGTTATCTAGACCAAATGGGGATTGAGACGACTTTGCATAAAAAATATTCGAATAATACTGAAAATTATGGGAAAATGTGTAGACCTATGTATTCGAAATTAGGTTACAATGTTACGAAAAATTTATTTTAAAAAATAAAAAAAGAATCAATTTTATATTATTACTCTGATTTCTTTTTTTTTTTCTACAATAAATTCACATCATATAGGAAGAGAAAAACCTAACGCTAATCATTAAAGAAATGCATTGAAATTAAATTATTTATAAATATTTCAGTGTTAATTTGATAATCAGGTATTTAAGAGTAGGGACTTCTTACAACGGGAAATCTAGAATTTTGTGTTGGATGAACTGAAACTCGGATAATCCAGCCTCTACTGTATTAGAATGCTGATGCTTGTGTAATAAAAAGGAGCGCCACTTGATCAGTGCCTTCTCACCAAAATTTGAGACTCTTATATATATGAGACAAATATCTGTCGCCTAATTGGGAAGAAAGCAGATAAATCTTTAAAATCCCAATTTCGTCTGACATAATAGCAATCAATAAAGATACAACTGAGACAGATGCTGTCGTAGTGAGCGTTCGGAAACTCATTGCCTTGTCGAAAGAAGCAAAGAAGATATCCTGTTCAGTGACAGAGGACTCCCATTAGTCGTGTCTTTACGGAAATCTTCGCCAAGTTTCCCGTTAGACCTTCAGCGCGGTGAACAATCCGTCAATCTTCTCGTTCCTGGAGTTCTGACTGTCTCTGTCTGTCCTGGAAGCTGAAGATGAGAAAAAAAAAAACAGGGGGGGGGGGATGGGGAGGTAGAAACCAGACAAATGCACAAGAAAGCTGGGGTGGATTGAGGACGATGGTGAGGGAGGAGAAGAACAACGTTCGTGACGGAGATAACGAGGTCTGGGGTGCGAGACTGTCACTGCGGGTCAAGGAGCACAAGCAGCCCGTGTCCGAGGCTGCGAACGCGTGTGTGGTCTGTGGCCTCTCGGGCTTACGTGACAGAGCTCGGTTGTGTTTCCTTCTTAAGCAAACACTCCTCCTCTTAATGAGCCCTTAATGGAGCATGTGGGGTCTGTGCGCACGGCGGAAGGATACAGTTTCACGGCGGAGGAGTTGCTAATTAGACTCGATTGAAATATAGGAACTGGTGGCAGCAGAAGCGGAGGTGGGAAGAGAAGCAAGTGAGAGTGCATGTTGTGACACATGGGGAGGGTTAGAGTCTTTTGCGCAAAGGGTTGGCGGAGTCGTATGGTGTCGCTAGTACAGGGACAACCGGAGAGTTGGAGAATGGCTGAGACTGCGGTGCTTGTCGTGGGTGGGCTGTTAAGAGGGAGTATCCGGTGTCGGTTGATGTCTTAAATTGAAATGTGTCAGGGAAATGTGTCGTGTCAGTCAGTTGTTCGCGTCGAACAGACGCAGTGAGGGGTTTTGATTTTTCGTACTCTTTCCAAACAAATTAAGTATTGCCTTTAGAGTGCTCTTGTTTGTGAAGCAATCTGTTTCGTTAAGAAATTCTAACATTCCGTCTCAAAAATTGATATTTTTCCCCAAACTTTTTCATGACTTTGGCTACAAGTATTTGTAAATAAATATGACCAATCATTAAACTTTTGCAAGTATGCAAAATGAAATGATTGAAGTTGAAAATTTAAAGGATTTGTTAAGATAGTATCTAGAATATTAAGATTTTGTTTGTTTAGCTTTTAATCATGCCACTAAGTTAGTAGAATGTTTGGGGCCGTGGTGGCTCAGTCGGTAGCGCGCCAGTCTCGTAATCTGCAGTTCCCAGGTTCGAGTCCCAGTCTGGGTCAGCGTTGAGATTTATCTCCGCAAATTTCCCTGCCCACGGTCAGTAGGGGACAACGATGGGTTTGGAAAGACCACCATCCGTCGGATGGGACGTTAAGCCGTGGTCCCGTGTGTGGGAGAGCCATACCTTGTACACATTAAAGAACACGCTGGATGGCTTTGATGGGAGGCAACCATCTATCTCCCAATAGCTGTTCCAGTGGGTCTTCGGGGTCCCACTGAGCCTTCGGGGTCCATGTGACCTGGCTATTTCGCCCATGGTTTGCAAAAAATGGTTAGAGCGGCACCATGGGCTATTTTAGCCCATGGTGTCGCTCTAACCATTTTTTGCAAACTTCTGAGCTTCTGAGCGGCACCACGGGCTATTTTAGCCCGTGGTGCCGCTCAGAAGTACAACAACCCAAGTAGAATGTTAATTTTTCTGTATTATGCTTTTAACTTCGATACAAATAAAACTGAAGTGTCCCATAAGAAACTGAAGAGGAATGTTTCAAAATGATTTATAAGTACACTTTGCGTTTATAATTGTTACCCACGAACTTTCAGTTTCTACTGGTATTTCGAATATTAACCCTTTATTTATGTCATAAAATGGCTATAATTAATAACATAAGAATAACATAAATGATTAGCAACATGCATTTCTGTATATACATTATAATGTGTCAGAGAATTCCCCTCCCCCCCCCAAATCGGGCTCGGAATGAACAATTGTCGAGGTTGTTAGGGCTCGGGAGAGTGCGGGCTACAAAAATTCAGCCCGAACTTATCGCTAATAACTATTAATGAAAATGCAAAGATAATTTTTTTAAAAACTAATTAACCATTTTCAAAATGCTGGCGTAAGCTACAGTTGTATGGCAGTAGCGAAACTTAAAAACCTAACTATTCACATGAAAGTTGATGGGCTGTAATTTGCAATAGCTAAGGCAGGTAAAAGTTTTCATAAACACTTTTTCTTTACTTGATCCCAAAATTTTTAATTCTTTTCCAAGAATTTTAAATACGTAACGTATGGGAAGAAAAAAAAGCTCCGATAAATTCAAACAGAAAATTAATTCATATATAGAGAATAACTTTGCCGGTGGTTAAATAAAAAAATTTAATTTTTTAATTCTAATCTCCTTTTTTTTTTGCTGTTGCATGTGTGTTTCAAATATTTTTTTTTAGTATTTTAACAATCCAAAAGAGATAAGAAAGTCAAGCCTTTTCTCATGTTGGCTTCTGTATGTTTTTGTGTGAAAAATTTATATTTTGCTTTTATATTTAATATAGATAAATGTCAATAAATTTGATTCAAATAGTTATTATTATTATAAATCTTGCCGCTTTTTTCCAATTACATGATAATTTTTTCAATGTTTTCTTTGTTCGTAACTTTGCTGAATGGTCAATATACGGTAAGACGATTTTTTAAAAGTCTAATGTAAATTATTTAATTTTTCTTAATGATACTTTTAAAAGTCTCAGCCTGAATCATGAAATTGTTAATAAAGGTAATAAAGATAAAAAGAGAACTAATTTTGCTCTAAGTACATAATTTTTATTAAAAGAACCAGCTAAGGAAATAAAATACCTTATGTACTTTTTCAGTCAAAAACGAAAAACAACTCAAAAATTTCATAAAAATAAATGAACATTGAAAACAAACGTTTGGAATCAGCTCTAAAGACAAAAATGCAAATTTAATATGAATCTGCATTTTAATATTGATGCTTTATTATCGTCTAATGTATGAGGTATAAATAATTACAATAATTTTAAAACTTATTATTTTTCCTTTTTAGATCGCACGAAAATGTGTATTTTAATTAGTGTTATTGTAAATGTTTTATCTGATACCTTAGGGTTAATAAAACTATTTAAATTTGTAATTTTGATTTAAATTAATCATCAAAATGTTGCAAATTCTAAACAGTTAAATATATACACACACACATTAAAAAAACTGAAGCATTTTAATTTTTAAAACAGCTCAAAAATTCACTTTCAATTCTGTTTCATAAAAAAAATCATTTTTTTACTATGACACTAGAAACGATTTTGGTTGAATTTCATTCAACGTGTTTTTTAGCACAGATTCAAGGTTCAATGCCTCACGTGACGGACGCCGGTTTTCCCAAGCTCATCGATGTTCTCTTTCGGAAGACCGATGAAGAAAAATTATAATTCATAAAATGTAAACATAGAGACACATATAGCGAAAAAACTGTAAAAAAAACTGGAGTCTAATCTATTTCACATAAAGAATGGAGCGAGAAAATGTGAAGATAAAAGATGGCAACAATCAAAGATTCCATATCCGTTATTAATTGTTGCAATGACTAACTCGCAGATTGCTCCACACAGAAGAGAATTCAGCGCCTTATGCTGAAAATAGGGCGGGGGTGACTCAGTCGGTAGCGCGTCAGGCTCGTAATCTGTAGTTCCCAGGTTCGAGTCCCGGGTTCCAGATTCGAGTCGCAAAATTCCCCGCCCTGCCCACGGTCAGTAGGGGACACCGATGGGCTTGGAAAGGCCGCCGTCCGTCGGATGGGATATTAAGCCGTGGTCCCATGTGTGGGACAGCCATACCCTGTGCACGTTAAAGAACACGTTGGATGGCCTTGACGGGAGGCTCCCCTCTGTCTCCCAACAGCTGTTCCAGTGGGTCCCCTCCCCCAACCTTCTCTGAGCCTTCGGGTCCATGTGACCTGGCCATTTAGCCCATGGTGTGCAAAAAAGTGCCGCTCAGAGGTAAAACAACCCAACCCTATGCTGAAAATAAATACGTAAATAATTATTATGTTTTGGAAGTGAGGAAATGAAATGTTGTTTTTAATTACGGAATATTGTAAAAATATGTGAAACATAATTTCTTTTGCATCGGTACATTCATGCTCCGTAAAGATTTAGGATTGATACATTTTCAGGCGTCGCATTTTGCTTTTTATTAGTGGTAAAAATAAGCCACGTTTCGACAAGAAAGGGAGACTTGGGGGAGAGTTGCCGCTTCATTCTTTATGTGGAAAAGAATGTGGAAAAATGATTAAATGTAAAAGAACGAATACTGAACATAGAAAATACACCATGAAATCTTTAGGACTTAGGATGTTTAACCTGATTAACCTATCTCTAGTTCAAATAATAAAAAAAATCCCCTCAAGCAGCTGCTTGCCACAGAGGTCTGACAGGAGCCCGTCATTTTAATACGCCATAGTAGAAGATCTACGAGGAAGGCAAAAGCAAGCCTCAGCAGCAAAACGACACTAACATCCATGCCTTCACGGGGCTCGAACCCAGGTCCCTTTGATCAGTAGCCAAGCGCGCTAACTACTCTGCCATAACCAAATTAAAGCCAAATTTTCAGCTCAAAAAGGAGTCCAGAAAAGAATACTTGTTTCCACTTGGTGCTTAATATTTGTTTATAGCAGCAAGTCACATCTACTTTTGACAGAACTGTCCAGCAAGTCACAGTTGCGTCCTCCGATAAAGCCATGCATTAAAAATGAAAAGTGCCTCTTCAGTGACCAACACTATTACTCTTCTTGCTCAAAACGGGAACTTCTCGCTCAAAATAACAACTCATTGTTAGACTGCTTTACAAGCTATGCGTCTTTTGCGCTGTATATTGTAAATTATTTGTAAAAACCAATTAGTGTTTTAAAGATTTGATTGAGAAAAAAATTAATATTTTTAACACGCGTTGCAGAGATTTCGCCACAGGCGCTTCAAACGGGATTTACCTGTGGATAAAACATTGCTCTATTGCTAGGATATTTCTGAAATCGTAACCTTGTGTTTAAATAAATAAAGAAAAAATTACCTCTCAAGCAGCTGCTTACCACAAAAGTCTGGTAAGAGCTTGTCAATGTAATACGCGATAAAAATGATCTATGACGACAGCGAGACCTCAGCAGAAATAAAACGAAAATATATCTAAGCTGACAGAAACACACTTCTGAAATTTGCATTTTAAAAATTATATTAAAAATGCTAAGCGATTAAGAAATGTAAAGATTAATTTCAACGAAAGGCGTTTGATGAATTCCTATAAAGTATGAATTTTAAATATTTTAATTATCAGCCCCGAAAATGATTTTCCTTGCAAATACGTAATTTGTGTAAGAAAGCTATCAATTAAGGGGTTAAAAGGGATGGTGTTCTAATTTAAATATGAAATTAAGAATCTTTTTTTTTAGGAATTTATTAGGAGGGGTACAGCGATTATTTTGAGATTCAGCGAGCATCTTGTTGAAAACAGTGCGAAAGTTTTTTGGTACATCTAAGCGCGAGAGAATCAAAGATTGTCATAAAAAGTTCTCGAATGATTTACGAGGACTTTGTTGGTAGGTATAAACCCATCAAGCAGCTGCTTACCATAGAGGTCTAACAGGAGCTATCTGAAAGGCAAGACAAATATACATATCTTACTTGGGGCTTGAATCCAAGTCTCTTTTTTTCAGTAGCCAAGCACGTTAACCACTCGACACAGTGGTCCTTAATTTCTAACTCAACAGATCTTACTAAGAACTAGATATTCTTTTGCATTCAGATGCAGTAGCAAACAAATCTACTTTTGCAGACATCTTGCTTCATCGTACCGGAATGCATGTGCAGTAGCCAACCAGTGACGGATAAGGAACTTGGGTTGTGGTAATGTAGAACACAACGTAAGATTACATAAACCTTAATCACTCGAAATGAATTGCTAGCTGGCACGAAATGTTGGATATGCAATTAAACAATTGAAACTTTAAATGCTTTATTTAAAGTCTCGTTAATTGTTCATAATTTTTATTAGCAATTCGTTTTTATGCACAAATGCGTTAATGAATTATACTAGTATATATTCTCTTTTTTAATTGGGCTTTTACCTAAGTTTTTAGGGTCAATAAAACAGATGGTGTAGACTTGTATTTAAGTGGGCCGATTTTGGCCCACTTAAATACAAGTTTATGGCTGATTCTGGTAAAAATTCTGGGGAGTGTGGTGGAGAAATGAGTGCCAGATGGGGTTGGACCAGAACGGGCCAGAGAGCGGGACAAGTATTTTTTTTTTAAATATTTTGCCAATTAATTAATTTATTTTTTCCCTAAAGTAATAATGTTTTTTTCAGTAAAATACTTTTGTGAATATATGCAATATTATATATGTATATATTTTCCCTTCCGTGAGAATGTAAAACTATTCAGGAAGAGCGATTGTCCCCTTTACCTAAGATGTGGCCCTGTTGTTATCAGTGACTACTATGAGTGCCACTAGAGAAACTAAGAGAGCGCACATTTGATACTTCAAGTCCGTATCTAACTCCTCCACCACCTTGAGAATGCTAGTACGGGTAATGGATGCAAAAAAAATACTAAACTTATGTATAAGTCACGCATTTCTCAAGAAATGTTTTTCATTCATTTATTTTTTCATTTATCATCCTCAAGTAGCCATGGGCTATGGAGGTCTAACCATATTTGTACAATTTAGTACCCCAAACACACCTCTCCTCAGCTATATCTGGGAACTCGACTAATTCTAACTAAGTCCTGTTTGACATTGTCTACCTATCACATCTTCGGTCTCCCCCTCTTTCTGAGGCCTTTACGCACGATGTTCATAACCCTATTCGCTAATCTATAGCAATGTATATGGGCACATGGCCAAACGAACGGAGTCTCTCTATACACAATATGCTATTCAAAGGAGGTTACCAACTCTTTGCCTAACCTCATCATTAGTTACAAAGCTGAATCACCTAATACCCAAGATACAGCGTAAGCATCTAAAATCAAAAGCATCAACTTTCCTGTTATCTTGTTTACAAAGAGTCCAAGTTTCCCTACCATAACTAACCCTAGAAAGAACCAAACTATTATACACTCTAATTTTAGTCTGTAGGGGTATACGCCTATTTCTCCACACTCTCCATTAGATTCTTAAAAGCCCTGGCAAAGATCCTATTCGTCTGTTAATCTCATGCCGCACATCATCAGTATCTGTTACATAGCTCCCAAAATAATTAAAATGAGACACCTGCTCATAAAGTAGAACTATTCAGATTAACTGGACCACAGCCTGCCTGATCAATTTTATTCGCTTTAGTTTTCTCTCTCACCAAATCTACTCTACTACTAGTTAAACTGTCTCATTAACAGCTCTAATGAAAGAATTCATCTCATCAACATCATTTGACAAAAGGGCATCATCATAATCTAAATCATCATCATAATCTAAATCAGAAATTTCCTGTCCCCAGACCATTTAAGGTCAAAATCTTTCCCTTGCAGTGAATTTCGCATAACATAATCAATAACCAAACTAAAGAGAAAAGGAGACAAAATTTACCTTTGTCGAACACCAGAAGCAATGCTAAACCAATTGCTACAGCCTCACCAACTCTCACACACGACTCAGTGTTATTATAGGGAGCTTTCATTATGTTAACTAATGTATCTGGTATGCCATACGATCTCACAATCAACCACAAATTATGACGATCAACAGAGTCAAAAGCCTTTTTGAAATCAACAAAGCTAGTACACAAAGGTTTCTGAAATTCCAAACATTTATTTATTATTATTTTAAAGACCTCTAAAACGGAGAGTGAACTATTATACAAAAATGAAAACCCAGTCCCTTGTTCCCCCCCCCCTCTCTCTCTCTCTTTTTACTTTTTTCCGGATCGATTAAATTTCGCGCTTTTACCCCTTTATTTTTTTCTAGATCAGGGCCTGGATACTTCAACAGTTTTCCCAGATCGTAATTACATGTCAGTAAACCAATGATCTATAATAACTGTCAAAGGGTCAACTGCGCAGTTTCAGAGTACCCCCAGTTGCCACTTACGCCACGTCAGGCATGCCCTAGGATTTAGTTGTGTGTATGGGGGGGGGGGGTCAGAATAAGACTTAAGTACGGTTTCCCGATTACTAAACTATTCCGCCGGACAGGAAACGTTAAAATAATATTCTATGAATAAAAATAAATATTCCTTCAAGCAGTTGCTTGCCACAGAGGCCTTACAGAAGCGTGTCAGTTTAAACATCATAGCGTGAAATCTGTGAGGATGGCGAGACCTCAGCAGAATGACAACCCAAATATCCACGCCTTACCAGGGTCTTGAATCCAGGTCCTTTTGATCGGTAGCCAAGCGCGCATTTGTTTTTAGTGTCGGATACATATTAGGGGCTAAAACAAAAATATGCAAAGACAACTGTTTTGGATTTCAAAGCAGACAGACAGTTTTGAGATATCAGACTTGACTTTTCGTATAAGACAACGAAATTTTCTGTTGGGCGGAATCCCCAGTTGCCTACCCCGGGTAAGTCCGTTGCACCACGTCACTGATTGTTCTGCATTATATATGGAGCGAGATCAGATTAAAATTAAAGTCTCTCCTTTTTTGACTTAAAGTTTATAGCCTACTGACCTAAGGGACCTGGGTTCGAGTCCCCGGTAAGGCATGGATGTATGTATCGTTTTTCTGCTGTGGTCCTGCCATCCTCTCAGATCCTTCTACTATGGCATATAAACTGACAGGCTCCTGTCAGACCTCTGTGGCAAGCAGCTGCTTGGGGGGGGGGGTGTTTATTTTTTTATATTTTTATACTTAATACTAATATACTTAATATTAATTATAAGTTTTATGACTTAAAGAAAAAAACGAAAGGAAAAGTTGACAGAAAGATAATTTTAAATCTTTGTAACTCTTTCTAAATTTTGTTGCCTTTTTTTTTTCAATTCAGTTGCTTTACCCATCCTAAAAAATATTCCCTGAAACTAAATAAGATATAAACCGCCTTGAAAAATGTACAGTTTTTCCAATTATTTTAATGTTTTTAAGGAGTTACAGATCTTCAAATTTGATTTATCATTGATACGATCTTTGAAGACCTCGTATTATTTTTTCACATTTGCATGGGCACCAGAAAGAGGAGGAAACTTAGGATGCGGTTGGCAGACAATGTCAAACAGGACCTTGTTAGAATTGGTATGCAGTGGCCAGATACGGCAGATGTAGCTCAGGACAGATATGCTTGGAGAACTAAATTGCACAGTCTGGTTGGACCTCCATAGCCCATGGCTGCGTGATGATGATGATGATGATGGGCACCGTCATCTATAATTTCGTTGGGGAAGGAGAAGAGCGGAAAATTCTACTTTTCACTACTCAGGAAAGTTGGCAAAATTTTATTTTACGGATTGGGTTGCTTTACTTCTGAACGACACATTTTTTTTGTGCAAAATGGGCTAAATGGTCAGGTCACAAGGGCCCCGAGGCCTCAGAGAAGGTTGGGAAAAGGGATTCACTGGACAACTGTTAGGAGACAAATGTTATCCTCCCGTCAAGGCCGTCCAGAGTGTTCTTTAACGTTCACAGGGATATCGCCCGCACAGTTTCATAGATTTACGTCCCATCCGACAGACGGCGGTCTTTTCAAGCCCATTGATATCCCCTACTGACCGAAATAGGACAGGCAGTTTTGCGGAGATAAATCTCAAAAAATATTGTGTGTTCATGTGGAACTCTAATCTGGAGACTGCAGATTACAAGACTAAGGCGCTATCGACTGAGCCACTCCTTTATTTTAAGCATTTCCATTTTTCTTTACATTTAAATTGGGTATAGTTTTAATGTTATTGCGAGTTTTGGAGAGGTGAAAATGCTCCCTTTTCTCTACCGATATCCGTGCACTCCTCTGTAGGTAAAAGAAAACATTCAATGGCTGAAGTATCGTTTTCTATTAAAGAAATATTAGGATATAATATATCTTTGATAATCGGTAAATAATACTAATTTCATTACGTTGGTTGCTGTGTTACCTCTGAGCGGCATTTTTTTGCACACAATAGGTTAAATGGCCAAGTCACAAGGACCTCGAACGCTCAGAGAAGGTTGTGGGAAGGGACTCACTGGAACAGCTATTGGGAGATAGATGGGTGCCTCCCATCAAGACCATCCAGCGTGTTCTTTAATGTGCACAGGGTATGGCACAGGTATGTGAGGGAGTATGTCTCAGGTATGGCCATGTGCGGGACCCTGTACACATACCTGTGCACAGGGTCCTGCACATGGGACCACGGCTTAACGTCCCATCCGGCGGCCTTTCCAAGCCCGTCGGTGTCTCCTACTGACCTTGGGAAGGGTGGTGAGTTTTGCGGAGATAAATCTCAATGCTGACCCAGCTGGGACTCGAACCTGAGAACTGTAGATTACGAGCCTGGCGCGCTACCGACTGAGCCACCTCCGCCTCTAATTTCATTGTCTCAGAAGTTGGAAAATTCTACATTAGTTTCAATTTTCATTATTTCTACCCATTCTCTTGTCTTTTGTTGAACTATATAAAACTCTCGACCAAAAGAAAGGAGTCACCTTTCCCTCCCCTAACAAATTATTGGTTACACCGTACGTGTAATGGTTGCTGATTTTTACGTTCGAGGACATTTTTAGTAGTAGTTGTGTTGGGTTATTTTACCACTAAGCGGCACTTATTGCACACAATGGGCTAAATAACCAGGTTACAAAGACCCCGAGGGCTCGTAGAAGGTTGGAGGAAAAGGACCACTTGACAGCTATTGGGAGACAGATATAGTAGCCTCCCATCAAGGCCATCCAACATGTTCTTTAACGTGCACAGGGTGTGTCTCTTCCTCACACGGAGACATTACTTAACGTTCCATCGATGGATGGCGACCTTCCAAGCCTGTCTTTGTCCCTACAGATCGAGGGTAGGGCGGGGGAGTTTGGTAGAAATAAATCTCAACGCTGAACCAGGTGGGACTCGAACCTGGTAACTATAGATTAGGAGCCTGTTGCGCAACCGACTGAGCTACCTCTGTCCCTGTTACGTAGTATTTGGATATTAAAATCTTATCTTGCAAGTCTTGATTGCTCATTCAAGAGGCTTTCAGTGGAGAAGGATTGCCTCAGTTGGTAGCGCGCCAAGATCATAATCTTCAGTTCTCAGGTTTGAATCCCAACTGTGCTTTCGTTGAGATTTATCTCTGTTAATCCCCACCTTGCCCTCCTCGGTGAGAAAGGAGACTTCGATGGGCTTAGAAAGGCCCCCATCCTACGGATGGGAAGTTTAGCGTGGCTCAGTGCGTATGAGAGCCGTATACTGTGTACGTTAAAGAACACGCTGGATGACTTTAACGGGAGGCTTCCAATTGTCCACTAACATCTGTCCAGTAGGTTCCTTTTTCCAAACTTCTCTGAGCCTTTGGGGCCCTTGTGATCTGGCTATTTAGTCCATTGTGTGGAAAAGAAAAAAGTGCTGCTCAGAAGTAAAACCAAACTAACAGACTTTTAGACAAATATTATAGATTACGCATGTGTAAGAAATTGTGTATTCAGAGTTGACAATATTAAAATTTATTTTACCATAAATTTAACACTTTTATCGTATAAATTCTAATTAGATCCCTGAGGCAGAATTCCTCCTCCCCCCGCCCGCATTTTAAAGAACTGTGGGAAAACATTTTAGGTGTCAAATTTATGGCACGAATGCCACAATTAGCAAATAATACTCTCTGTAACATGTAGGCTGCTTATCCCTACACAACTGTTTTGGGAAATTGCCCACGGAATTGTTCATCGAAAAATTAATTTCTGTTCAATAAATCATATGTACCAAAAAATATTTTTTTTCCTGAAAAAAAAAATGCAATCTTGATTTTTTTTTTAACCTTTTCCATTGTTTTCGGAAGCAAATCATTTGCTTTTATTTATCAATGTGGAAAAACATCTTTACATGAATTTTTAATAATATGTTTCTCTTTTTAATTCGTTTTGTTTTGCGGCATTATTATTGTATTATGGTATGATGTATGCATGATTTCTGTATTAGCAATTGTGCTCCTTACTGAATGCTTCGACCCTACTAATATTTCCATCCTGAAACATTGATTTGATCCTCATTCGCCCCCCCCCCGATTCCTAGAAATGTTTTGCCCACACTGAAAACATTCCCCCTCCCATCCTGAAAAAATACCTGCCAAAGACTCTCATTAGAAATTCTGTCATAAATTATCCAATGCAAGAATTTAATGTTGTCTGTAAAATAAATGAGAACATAAATTAAGAATTGTTTGTTTTGGTTTGTTTGTTCTTCTAATAATACTTATACTTTTTATTTGCATTTGCATTACTTCATTAATCTCGATTACTTTTAATTAGCATTAATTAACTAAACCAAATGCTTATTGTTTAATATTGTTTTTATTCTTCTTTTTAACACTATAACTAAATCCTTATTGGCATTCTGTAGAATACCTATATAAAGTGTAAAAAAAAAAAGCAAAGGAAGTTTTTTATTTCCTACTTTTCTTAAAACTGTCAGGTACCCATTCTATAGAATGTTTAGGAACTGTATTGAATTTTTAATACTTTGCAGGAACTTTACCTTGTTATACACTTGAGCAATTTTTACAACAGACATTTATTTAGTTATAGTACTTTTCGTCGTTTAGGTGTTTTTGCTGCGCCGAAAATTGCATCGACCACAGATTAAGAACAATTGTTCAAGTCATAGATTCCAAAAATTCGAAATGTGTTGTGATTTTTCACAAACCGACTTACCCCGCTAAGCAGAAACTTTTGCACCGTAGAAAAAAAAAAATCGAACCATATTCAAAGCTTCTCAGAAAATTTATTTTTCGGTATCCATTAGGAAAAATTAATATCAAGAGAAATCCATTTCTCTGAAGAGAACAACCAGTGACCAGTGTCGGAATTTTCACCAAAGCAGTTTTATATTTAACAACAGTTGCCTAACAGCTGCAATTAGAATACTGGACCGTACAGCTTAGACAGTATCTTCAGCTGAATGCATTATCCAAACTGATGATATTTACGAGCATTTTTTCGAATGACGAGAATTTTATAGATATTCTGATATTTTGGATCCGTTTTATGATATAAAGGTGAGTTGATCCACTTGTTCGAGAAATTATTTGACCTGAAGCGATTTCTATTATTGGTACTGTCGAGTATCTCCTCAAAAATAAAATAAAAAAAAATAAATAAAAATAAAATATATATAAAAAAAAATTAGTTAAAGTAAACAAATTATCCTCTTCCTTACAGAGATATTGACGTACTATAGCATAGGTGACAAATTGATTTCCTTCCAGGAAACTTTACTTTGGATTCCAATATCATCAGATAAGTTTTCAAAAAGAAGATATTTTTTAAGACCATGCTCATTTATAGAAAACCCTTCCCAGTACAGTAATGCGTAACTAACATAACCATTCATACCTTGGGATTGAATAAACCAGTGGTTTTCAACCTTTTATGCTTCACGTACTCCCTGGAAATGTAACTGGCGTACCCCTTGCATAGTTAGATAAAGCTATAGTTATGGTATAACAATGGGAATAAAATGAAACTCTGACTTTGTTACTAGATCTAGCGACTTTTGAGCTCTCACGGCGTACCCCCAAAATATCTTACCGCGTACCCCACGTTGATAAACCTTAGAATAAACAATAATCCACGTGGATTTAACCCTCCCGAGTAAATTACATTTTTGAGAAATATTTGGTTCGTGAATTTATTTTAATATAAAAGTTAACAAAATGTTTAAACCTCCCTCTTTAAAACTTCTGGCTATACCATTGAGTGAAATGATTCAGAATAGGCAATGGATCAAAAAATGGAACATTCTCATCTTATGTCAAAGGAAAATAATTTTCGAGTCACCGTAACTGTTTAAAAAATTTTTTTATTGAAATGTATGACTGAAGATTAATGTAAATGACAATAAAACTGTCTAAATTTCGATTTTGAACAATATCCGTTCTGTACTTGAAGAGTTATAGAAGTTTGAATATTGAATAACAGAGATGTCAATCACAAGAATTCACCTCAGAAGTTAATTAAAACTTAAAAATAGAGTATTTTGTCAAACCATTTAATAAAATAAGTGTATATTTTAAAACTTTGTGTGAAGAATTGTTTCAATAACTGTCAGTTTTGCATAAGTTTCTTAGGACTTAGTTTGCTGCTGTTAAGTATTCGAACTTCCATAGCTCTTTAAATACCCAACAAATATTGTTGAAAATCGAGTTTAATTAATTAATAATTGATAAATCGAGAGAAAATCGAGATAGACTTGAATGAGATTTAAATTTTTCTATTCCTATTTTCTTATAAAAAGTTCATTGTAAAAATTATGGATCTTCGAATTTGACTCTACATTGACTTAGCATGTGAATGTTTCCATTTTTATGTCCAGTAACTGTATTTTCTTCATTTAATGTTTGCAGAGGCATCTAGCATTGTTTTAAATAAAAGGTTTCTTTCCTTGGGATGAAAATCGTTCATCCTTTTTAACAAATGTTTAAAGTCAAACATATTCAAGATAACATGTTACAAATGAAGAAGAATGAGTCAACACTTAATGTGCGATATAACGTTTATTTCAGATCACATAAAAATTTGTTGTCTGTACACTAGAAATAAAAACACAGCAAATGATCATTTCTCTCGAACAAAAAATGATGTGTTTAATGAATCTCACATTCCACACAAAACAATGGTTTCTGTACATTTTTGAATGGTTGAACTAAGTATAAAGTCTTCCAATATTTCATCGATTTTTTTTTTTTACTTTACTGAATGCCATCATATTTTACAACGAATCGCACGATTTCTCATAGCGTGCAATATATCTGATTCGTTTTAGTACGTATGAGAATAATGAGAATAATACAAAATTGAATTTAAAAACGGAAGTGTGTCATGTGTAGTGCAATATCTATCAAGAGAAGAAGAGAGTCAATGTGAGAGGAAGGTGTTGGCGTGTCGAGAGGTGAATTCGATAATGTATTTAATGTACAGGTGAGATTCTACACACTGGCTCTTGTGCAGCTGAGCTTACAAAATGCAGCCCGATGCTCGGGAAAAGAAAGCACGATACACGAGAGACAGAGAAGATGAGACATTGGAGATGTCTAGAAAAGAGGAAGACCAACCAAAATCATATTCTGGAAGATGAATCAATCGAACTGGCAGTAGGAGAAGCTGAAGTCTCCACGGAAAACTTGGACTAGATTATTGCTTATCACCTATGTAGAGACTCGAATGCGGGAATAAACAATCGTGATAATGAGTTTTAGTAACTGATGAAGTTGTTTTTCGAGTATCTGAGTCAGTGTTTCCTGTTAACTATTTTAAACATCAAATTCACAGAGCGTTGCATTAAATAATTACAATCTCCTTTAATTTCTATAAATTCTTCAGGTTTTTGTATTTTGAGGAACCTGAAGAATTTATAGATAGCTTTCGAAATTAAAAGATGGCTTAGATAATCGCTCTTATTTCAAGAAGTTATTTCAAAATGGATAAATGATCTTCGCTTCTCATTTTCAGCTGCTAGGGTATGGGTTCGAGTCCCGGACGGTTGTGTGCTTGTGTATGTATTTGTATGAGAATCCAGGGCAAGCCTGATAAAGGTTATTTCTGTCCCTTTTAATAAAAATATTTGAATTAAAAATTAAGTGCAACTGGGAATAGCATGAGACTATAGAACTGACATTTCGAGAGTGCTCATAGAGGGATTGAGAGATGATTGATAGATCATTGATCTATGAACTACAAGAACTGCCGAAGCATCAACTCAACCGTCTCTTGTCTCCCCTGTTTCCATTCATGTTTCGCCATTGTTATATACAACGAATATTAAATATATAATGTTCTTTAGCACTCGGAATTTAGCGATTAGGATAGCATCGAAAGCTACATAGAAATTATACAATATGCTCAATATAAAAACAGTAGTAAAGTAGTATATAAAACAGGTACAGTGTTTTGATTATACGTGAATGGAACGAATTCACGTTTCGCCATCGCAGGGCCAGATCTGGGGTGGGGGGGATTCAAGGGACAATCCCGTAATAACCGTAAATAACAGTAAGGAATATGGGGGAAGTTATTAAACTTGTGCATATTTCACTCATTTTTCAAGAAAACTTTTTTTCTAGATCCGGCTTGGCTGTATAGTATTATTTTATTTAAAATTCTCTTAATTTCTATATATATATGTAAAATGTTAACATTTCAGTCAAATCTAAGCATTTGTTTCGAAAAATTTGTTTGGTACATACCATCAAGTTCAAACATTTTTCAACAAAGTTTCTTATCCAAATAAATACTGTACATATGATTATGAGTTTATATTGAACATACTG
Organism: Ryuthela nishihirai; assembly: GCA_038380435.1. Lineage (NCBI taxonomy): Eukaryota > Metazoa > Arthropoda > Arachnida > Araneae > Heptathelidae > Ryuthela > Ryuthela nishihirai. Next base: position 7,810,692 of record JAWZYU010000004.1, read on the forward strand.
TACAGTTCCTATATAGCTTTCTAATCTATCCTAATCCCTAAATTCAGAGTGCTCAAGGACATTCTATTTAAAACCTTATTAAAAGGAAACTTTAATTAAAAGTAAGTGTTGGAAAAGTTATAATTTATCTCATTAATTAATCTACTCTAAAGTTAATGAAGATTTCTCTAATATTTTTAGTTCCGCCAAGTTAAAAAATACGTAATGTGAATAACAGGAAACATCGACTTCAGATTATGCAAAATTTAAAGCAAAGAGGCATGGAACGAAGCCAGTTTGGTCATCTTCTTAAAGGGTTCTACTACACGAAGACATTACAAAACAGAATGCCTTTTCTTATACATTATATCACTCGTACGGAAAACTGGTGCTTTTGCTGTACATTTGAGAGCAATGAATTGATGCATATGTGATGAGGTTTTATAAATAGATTTCTCTACAATCTAGCTTTGTCACTCACAGACCGAGTTGGAGGATTAGGAGTACTCGAGAAATTTGGTCTAAGATATCAGACAAAAGAAGAAGAGAACGAAGATGGCAGAAAGAGGGAAAACAAAATTTCAACATCATTCTGTTTTTAGCATTAAGTAGATTTCTTTTAAGCTACAGGGATGCTTGTTCATAGTGAAAGAGAAAGAACATGGTCTTGATGATGAAGAAGATGATGATGCTGATGATGTCTGTTTTCCTTTAATTATTATATATTTAGTTTAAGTTTGAAAAGCCGCTCTTTATATCACACTGTTTGATGATTCGAAGTTTCCCATTACATGGGATAAAGACAACAATTTTATAGCATGATTTCAAAAAACAGGAACTGCTGAATCAACCGGCATCATTTCTTAGGAGTCACATGCAATAAATATGTGAGGTTGATGTGAAAAGACCGGTTAAGTATGCTGTTTGTTTTTCTCCTCTTATTTGGCGCAAAATCTTGGAACATCACCTAGTGCAATACTGGCACTTAAATCAGAGTGTCGCACTGAAGTTATTACCGTTCAGTGCATGCCATTGTACTCTTAATTCCTAACGAAATCAGTTTGTAAACTACAGAGAACTTTTACAGGGCTTCCCATTCTGTTTATAATGTCACATCAGTGGAGCGGATTTGTTTTCATTTTCTTTACAGGGAATACGAACAAGTTTCTGGCGTAAATTCTCGTTCATTAAATATATATATGTCCATATGCAAGCAATGATAAAAGAAACTGTACAGTTTTACAGAAGTTATGAAGATCAGTGTTCGGTTCTGATGCCTTGAGTAATTTTTTCCGAAAGATACTAGTCCAAGCAGAGTGTTTGCTAGTTGTAAACCTTACATAAGGCAGGAGATTCGTTTTGTCGAGGCGCCAGGTCCATCCACTGGTGTCAGTCATCGTTCATTTAACGCATCCATTATAGGAAGCAAACTAACACAATAACGGTGGGCAATCACAGTCCTGAGGTTTCATGTGTCCAAAAGGATAAGTAAGTATATAATATGGGCGAACACGATTTAAGAAGATGAGGATGATTTTTGCCTCTCTTCATCATCTTCATCCCTAAGAGGGACAGTGCTGTGGTTGTAGAGACCCTGGGCCATCAGCTGAAGAGCTAAGGGATTTCTTTGACCACTGGCTTTCTTAATTTTGGCTCGTTTGTTTTGGAACCAGATCTTAATCTGGGACTCGTTGAGTTTAAGGTCACGGGCAAGGTCCTGCCTCCTCTTCTCCGTCAGGTAACGATTCTCCTGGAACTCCTGTTTCAGCCTTGCCAATTGTTCAGCAGTGAATGCAGTCCTGGGTCGCTTTTCATCTGGCTTTTTCTCTTTCTTTTTCATGCGCCGGGATCTGGGACCTGAAGGGAAAAAAAGAGAAGGTGGAATTTTTGATCAGATCTTCAGGTCTGCATAAAGATTTACATTCTTATTTATATCGCTTAGAGTTACTTCAAATTAACTATAAAAAGTCAATTCTGGCATACATAGAGAGTAGCGCAATCATGATTTTAGGAAGTGAGAGGGGGGGTGGGTGTATAAGAAATGTTGTTAGTAAATTAATGATGTATGTAATGGAAAGTGGAGCCTCATCAGCAAGACAACACTATCTTTGAAAGATAATTTCATAGCTTATCCAGGGCTCGAACCAGGTCACTTTGATAAGGTGAAAAACACCTGGGTTCGAGCCCCGGGTAAGGCATGGCTGTTTGTGTCGTTTTTCTGCTGAGGGCCTGCCATCCTCTCAGACCTTCTACTCTGGCATATAAACTGACAGGCTCCTGTCAGACCTCTGTGGCAAGCAGCTGCTTGAGGGGGTATTTATTATTATTATTTTATACTATACAGTATCGATTCCTCGTGGCTGAGCGGTTAGCGAGCTTGGAAACTGAGGGTAAGGCATGCATGTAATTCATTTGTATTGTCTTTCTGATGAGATCTCGGCTTCCTCATAGCATTCTCTATGGCATATTTTATTGATGGATTCTTGTCAGACCACTCTAGCAAGCTATTGCTTGAGAGGTATTATATATATTGATTTAGAAAAAATATTTTGCTTTCTTCAGGTGATTAAAAAATCTGATTGAGCCGAAGGTCTATGTTTCCAATAATTTTCTGGTTAAATCGCTCAACTTTGTTTTAGTGATCTGAATTAGAATCTTGTCTAAAAACGGATAAATACACCAGTCCTATTGTTCACAATATCATACTTGATGGCCAAATGCATGAAAAATCAAAGTTTAAGAAGTCAAACACGGAACAGTAATTAACAAGTGGTCACCTTAATAAAGTCTAATTTAGGGGTGCCCATTACGGCCCCGCGCAGGCTACCAGTCGCTCTTTAGCAAGGTAGGAATTGCACACGACAGAGTGTAGAGTTAGTTTTTAAGAGGTAGATTTTTTTCTATTTAATTTTTTTTTATTTATTTATCGCCAAATGTATGTATTTTTAACACCTTAAGCGTCAGTTAACTATTTATTTTCAACTCTTTACTACTGATGGTAGCCCATTATTGCTTTCTATTCAAGCGTAAATAAAAATTTGGTAGCCCTCCAAAGAAACTGGGCAGGGGTGGCTCAGTCGGTAGCGCGCCAGGCTCGTAATCTGTAGTTCCCAGGTTCGAGTCCCAGCTGGGTCAGCGTTGAGATTTATCTCCGCAAAATTCCCCGCCCACGGTCAGTAGGGGACACCGATGGGCTTGGAAAGGCCGCCGTCCGTCGGATGAGACGTTAAGCCGTGGCCCCGCGTGCGCGAGAGCCATACCCTGTGCACGTTAAAGAACACGCTGGATGGCCTTGACGGAAGGCTACCATCTGTCTCCCAACAGCTGTTCCAGTGGGTCCCCTCCCCCAACCTTCTCTGAGCCTTTGGGGTCCATGTGACCTGGCCATTTAGCCCATGGTGTGCAAAAAAGTGCCGCTCAGAGGTAAAACAACTCAATCCAAAGAAACTGCAATTGAAAAGTAGCCTCCGGTGTGAAAAAGTTTGGACACCATCCAGTCTAATTATTGAATATTTCCCTGGATAAAATTCTTATTGATTTGTCAGAGTTTACAGTTTTGACTTTTTTGCTTTCTTGTCAGACCTCTGTAGTAAGCAGCTTCTTGAGAAATATTTTTTATTTTAAATGCGATCTTGTATATCTTGAGTTATCTTTAACTTGTTAGAAACGGGTTTTGCTAGTTGCTTTTGCCTTAAGCTTTTAAAACATAGGATTTAAACTAGTCAAACATATAAACATGACTTTCGAATGCATGAATTTATTGCAGTCGTTTCTTTTAAAGTACTATATACACAACAGGATGAAAACGTCTGTGTTTTTTTTTTTTTAAAGTTCAGCAAATTGGGAGTGCAAATTATAACATTATAGATTTCATTTCAGAATTCCTAAAAAGTAGTTGTTTTACGTATTTTGCATTTGCAAACAAGAAATTTTTATATTGTTTTCCAGTCAGATTTTTTTTAGGGGTAATCCATACAAGTAGACACCATGATTTTACTTCTAACGGAGATTACTCGAATTATTTACTATGAGAACATGAATTTAACGATTAGAGAAATAATTTCTTTCTCACAGTGTAAAGCAAAATGCTTTTCTGACAATCACACAAAAACCACCGACAGTAATTTAACTGCTTTGTCAGACCTTTTCAAAAGGTCAGACAAAAAATTTTTGTCAGACTTTTTTCAAAAGCGTAATTAGTCCGCTTTTGTTGTGTATATATACATATGTATATTGAAAAATAGATAGTTTTAACTACTACCTAATCTTAAGTTTATTGCATTTATGCCTCAGGAAATGATTAAATTGGAAGAGAATCCTCAAGAAAACAATATATATATATCATTTTCCCAAAATATGGTTGGGAATACACTTGAATACATTTTACCAACTGCGCTTGCGCCAAGTCAGCTCCTCCCACTTCATAATGACAAATAATAAAAGCTCGAGGAAGAAAAAAAAAACAATACTGACCGCCCGACATGAAATCAAATGACCTGTGCCCACTGACACCAATGCCGGAACTTAACCGATGTTTTTTAAAACACTGGACATCGCACAGTGTCCTGCTTGGCTCTGGAAATTACACAAGCAGTCCCATCATCAATCTTCGTAGCAGTAACAAAGACAGTCTTGAAGTTGTGCTACGTACAGTGCTACACGGAAATTTATTAATGAGGTTAAATTTGACCTTAAACGTTCTTTCGCTTCGGCGTGGGCTTAGTCAAACTGCAGGGCGTCATCCATAACAGGTAGGTACCACATTGACCCTTTCTGGAGCTCGGCAAAAGTTATTTAGCTGTCAGTCTGAAGCCAGCTTTATGATATATATCTCGTTTCGTCCAGGCTATTTTCTTTCGTGTCATCTAGCATTTGTTGATGAAAACGGTTCAACAAAGGTGGACTGACCGTTAAGACGGAGGAGCTTCCTCTGAAGCAGAGAAGGCAGTATATCATGTCTCCACAGCCTTATTTGGTTTGACCATAAAGTAATTACGATCACGCCGTTTCCATAAATATTCATGCGAAACAGGAAGGCGACGAAACTTTTGAAGGGAAAGGCGATTGTGTCAGCTTAAATAATCCAGAATGTAATCAGCGGAAAGACAGGGGAAAGCATAATAAAGCTATTTTAATTTGGTATTGAAGTTATTGATTTAGTTATGGAAACTTTATTAACTAGTAAAATGATGGTTACATCTCTGGACAGAGATACAAATTATCTGATTTTATACTCGTCAAGACAAGTCTGCGTTGAATTATTTACCTCTGGGAAGAAATTTTTAGCTACAAAGCAGACTAAATGGTCACAAAAAATTTCACTACTTAAGATAAAGTCGAAAAGAAGACAATCGGCAGATAGAAGTCTCTAGTTAAGACCACCGTGTTCTTTAACACCCACAATGTGTCGCTTTTATAAACTAAAATAGAGCTCCTTTTCCAATCCATTGTCTCGTTTTTGATTAGTGAACTACAAGCAAGACTTTTTATATCAGTTTATTTTCTGTGTTGTCTTTCTGGTGAGGTCTGGCTTTCCTTACAGATCTTCTCCATGGCATATTATACTGACAGGCTCCGTCAAACCTCTATAGCAAGTAGCTGCTTGAGGGGTAGTTTAATTTCATAATTTTTACGGGGTGCAAGTGTACTAATTATTTCCATTGTAACATTAATAACTCCTTTGTAAAAATATAATTTCGATCAAACGTCTAGGTTAAATTTATTTGAAACTATTTCCTTACTTGGTGGGATAGTTGTCAGCACTAGCTCACAAAAGTATTACGGCAAACAATGAGATGAGAAAAATGCCTTTTCAAATAAGATTTCCTTTGCAAGACACATCATTAGGTCTTTTGCCACCATTGAGATGAAAGGGATTAAAAGCCTAGTTCAATTTGTGTTCTAGTCTTTAATAGCACAACGTTAGGTGTAACTGGGTATAACTGTGAGAGGGCGAAGTTCACACTTCGTTAATTTTCAGCAATCACAGGTTTACAACTGATTGATACTATAGATATACAAATAGAGAAGACTACAAGCAAAGATTTATTTGATTAACCTGTGATTTATAAACACTGTAGTAATGTCAACAGTGCAGCTGCGTAGTCTCTCCAATGGCAGCTCACTTTACGTCATTGATGTTTCATTGCATTTGATCTTTAAGTTCATATTAAATCCTCCATAAGTGTATTAGCGAAGAATGTGCAATTAATTTAGTGTGGGAATTGTTCTGTTATTGATATGTCGATTCATTTCTACAAAAGGGAAGTTTGCTAGAATAAATAAATTAAAAAAATACTCCCTCAAGCAGCTGCTTGTCACAGAGGTCTGACAGGAGCCTGTCAGTTTATATGCCATAGTAGAAAGTCTGTGAGGATGGCAGGACCTCAGTAGAAAAACAACAGAAACGTCCATGCCTTATCCGGGACTGGAAACAAGGTCGCCTGATAATAAAAGCCTGAAAATTTAAAGTTTTATATAATGGTAAAAAAGAGAATGCCAAGGGCAGCAGGTGAAAGGCAAAGAAACAGTTGAAAATCGTTAAAAACGATTTGCTAATTTATGTCTGAAACTTAGTAAAATGATTTGCTAATTTATGTCTGAAACTTAATAAAATTATTTGCTAATTTATGTCTGAAACTTAATAAAATGATTTGCTAATTGACTTCTGAAACTTGAAAAAAAATCTGTTTGCTAATTGATATGATTTACTGCTTATTCATGTTTATTTGGGAAGCTCTGCGCAACTTTTCCGTGGAATAAAATTTAGTCTCTTTATATTCGTTATTTCCTGTGGTCGTAGGGTTCATAAACTATCATTCCCCTTCTTTAATCAAATAATTATAAACTGTTTTGCCAATTAACCAATTTTATAATGAAACCATTTTCACAATGTCTGTGATTTTTGATGTGATGAAATATAATTGATGTGTCAATAGACATTGTTTCTCATAAAAAGATTTTCTAATTTATTTTCATTTTTGCCTTTCTCTAAGTGCCTTTTTTAATCAAAATACATAAAAAAGTATCGAATATTTAGTTCAATGGAAATAGTGCATCAAAAAACGTCACTTATATGAGGAAAAAGTGATAAAACAGTAGTGATAATCGGTTGTGCTAGACTTATAATCAAAAAGTCACAGATCGTTTTCCAAGTATAAGTTAATTGTTTAATACGTATCGTAGATATTTCGTTCAGGTATCAGTTTTACTTAGCATTGCGAGTAGACAATCTGGTAATGTTATAATAGTAATTCAGTGGTACATGTTAACAGTTGAGACAATGAGACTGCGCAGTTAATTTGCTGATTGACAAGTGATTGATCACTCAATCTTTCAATGATTGAATGACTTTTGAAAATCTTCAGTGCATCGACTGCGCAGTTTCATTGTCTCGATTGCTGCCGTTCACAATTCGACATTGATCACTCCAAAATCTTCAGAACCAGAATATTTATACAAATCATATATTTATCTAATGGTCAGCAACAGGGCCGGAATTAGGGAGGGAGGGGAGCTCCCCCCTTTAGAATGCTAATAACCATTATGGTGACGAAATATTATTAACCATATGTACATTTCATACATTTTTCCCAAGTTTTTGAAGATCACTAAAACAGGGGGAAAGTTTTATACCACAGTCTCTTACCCCCCCCCCCCCACACACACACACCTTCTATATTTTTTTCTAGATCCTTCCTGATCCAAAATCATTCATTGTTGAATATATTACTTTTAACGTAATCGTATTCAGCAAATATATTTATGTTCATTTAGTTTCTAAAAAGCATGTAATCAGTTACTAGTTAGTAATCTTCATCAGACTCTTCGAGAAATACATTTTTTTTGTGATGCTAATCTTCCAAAGAACTATTTTTAGCAATTGGATTAGATAAATCATCCCGGTTCGCTCTTTCTGATGTATTGTGATTGTAAAACGTAATGCGCATAGAATAGTTTTAGTATTATGGCATAATTCCTGATGCAGCGATTTACTTAATTAAAGCATAATTTATATCTTTTGCTGGGCGTCTGATCTATGGGTATTAAAGCTGTTTGAGATGGTACTTATACTTTTTTTTTAGCTAATGAACTAATTAGCAGATTAGAGCATTTAGATTTGTGCATTATCGAGCACATAACAAAAAAGATGCGGCCACTAACTTCCACCACAATCGTAATTTCTTTAAACAGAAATTAATCTGTGATGTAAGATAATTCTTCATTATTATTTCATTTCATGTTCATTTCGAAAAATTTAATTTGGAATTCATCCCCTTTGTGCTACGACATAATTTTGATTTTCAGTCATAAATAAAATTCGAAAATATCTCAATAGTTCTTCTCAAAATAGAGAAAAATTAATATTTCCCCATTTATTTAACACACTTATTTTAAAGATTAAAAATAAGGTTAGGAAAATTTTCATTTTATCGCTAATAAAAGCATTTATTTTTCAGTTTAACTTTCAATAAAATCTTGTGATGCTTTATTAATCTTGTGAAGCTTTACACGATATTCTTTCAAAATTCCACTAACTGTAGCGATACGAAAAAGCAGCCTGCAATACAATGAATGGGTTGTCTTCCCTACACAATAGAAAGATCCTATCACAGATAACCAAACAAGCCTGTGTGTAAAGCAGCCAACCACAGACGTCGAGCACACGGTACGAGAGGTGGTGCTTACAATACGCCGGCCCACAACATGTTGTTGGCGGAGACTTTTCTCAACTGTCGACCGGTAACTTTTGTAGATGTCGCTCCACGGAAGAGTCGCAGCTTGTTAACGTTCTGAATAAATTTTATTACCGCAAACACAATTGCAACATTTGATTTCTTGATGCACATTTTCTATTTAAATGAAGAAGGAAATCTAAACGTTCAGCTTTTTCGTTATTGTTCATAGATTAAACTAAAGAAAGTACTTTTGGAGGCAATATTTTAATACGCTCAGAAAAAGTAACTTTATCGAGAAGTGGAATTAATTTCCGTGGGATAAATTTTTTTGTGCTGTGTTTAAAGTCAATTTCTTTTCTCGTTTTTTTTCGTCGTTTATTGCATTTACGTATTTAGACAAATTAAGCACTAAATAAAAAGAAGATCACTATTGAATAAAATATCGTAACTGTTAGAAGGATTAAATTATTTTTATGTGAAGAAACACATAGGTCATTTGTAAAGAAGAAGAACAAAGTTTAAACTTGACTTCTTGATATGTTTTGTTATTTTTTGTGTGCAAAATTGAACATGACAGTTTTGGACACAAGATAATTTAATAGCTTCAGATACAATAATTAACAGTTTTAGATATAATAATTTAATAGTATTTTAGATACAATAATTTAACAGTTTTTAGACACAATAATTTAACGGCTTTGATCATTACGTTATTAATATTTGCGATTTGATAAAAAAAAAGAAGCTTTACTGTGAAGTGTTTTGAAAGTGGGTTTCGCCATCACTGAAAGGTTTGCGAAAAGTCATTATCAAAAGCTACAATCTAAGAGAAATTTATGTATACTTTTCTATTGGCTATTTCTGTAGCTAAATTAGTTCCATCAATTCTTCCAACAAGGATGAAATTTACCTCAAAGGGAAAGAATATTGAAATTACGAACAATATGCAAAGAAAGACAATTAGCCATTTGTAAGTGGTTCGAACGGAAGAAGTCTCATAAATTCTAACTTATGATAAACATCCATAAAATGGGCCATGCATCACTTATTCATTGCGCTTAACACATCTTTAATTATCCTCTAATCACTAGATAACATACTCTTTCACAGTTTCAAATCAAACTTTCAAGGGTTCATCAAAACATGATGAAATATTTTTGTTCAGAGCAGATTAATTCTTTCATACATCTATCCCTCACATCAAATCTCATCTACACATCTGACACTTTGCTTTCTGAATGCCAAAGGGAATCAAACTTAACTGAATAAACAAAGTATATACGATAATCTTTAAAGATTTAAAAGCCGCAATGCTTTTAAAATCTTTTGCGTATGCAATTTGATTTTCAACCAAAACTGGTCCATCCCAAACTTAGTGATGATCTACAGGAAAAAAAACTATATTCTTAAATAGCCGCAGGAAAAAAATTCTATCCTTAGAAATGAAAATAATTCTAATGAATAATGGATTAGAAAAATCACCATAGTTTTAAGAAATCAAAGAAATATCTTGATTAAAAAGGAAAAATATACATTTTTAATGGCAACTATGAATAGTAAAATACTTTAGTAATTCACCTAAAAATGCTTAGTCAAAAAACTGGAAGAAATGAGTCGGAGTCAGTGCATTAATTATTTGTTTTCATGAGCCACATGCTACTGATGAGACACGGGTTATACAGATCTGATTTATATATATATAGCATATAGCATAAATAGGATTTTTCAAAGTACCAGGGTCTAAGATCCCATAACCTTCTCCATCTGAAGGTAGCCAATAAATGGTATGAGTTAAAAGACAAGAAAAGAATCACAAAAAAGGTGAGCCCCAAAGGGCAGTAAAAACAGTGATAAATATGATAGTTCAGAGAGTCAGACCGAAGTGGTTCCTGTTCAAAAACCAATGGTCTAGCTCTTTTGAAACTATTCATAAGATCATGATAAAATTTCAAAATATTTGAAATAAATTCATGAGGATTTGTGTCCACAATTTCTAAGAGTTTCTTACAAATCTGTTTTATATGAGTGTAAATATGTTGCAAGCCTAAATCTCCATGCCTTTGTCTGTTGGTTACAAACCATGGAGCATTTACGGCCTGTCTAAGAATCTTATTTTGGTAAGTCTGAATCTTCTTAATTTTTGTTTCTGTCGTGTTAGCCCACATGGGGATTGCATAAGTTACAACTGGTCGAAGAACAGTATGATAGAGTAGCAACTTATGATCAATGGAGGGGATTCCTACCCATCAAAGGAGAAAGCTGACATCTAATCATGTTTGCTTTTTGTAAAATATAGTCTTGCTTGTCCCATATGAAGGTCTGGGCTTAAACCTAATACACCACTTTATTAACTTTTATCAAACTGAAAACACAAAAATTTGCTGAACAAAATCTTTTGCATAATATACTTCTTGAATCTGTCCTTTAATTACTTTTTACGAAAAACGTCAATGTTTAATCTGCCTCTTTTCAGGAAAATTCAAATCAATAAGCTGATATATTTTTTTAATTCTTTTTAAAAATTAAATATTTTCAGAAAATTTTCATAATTAAAACTATTTTTATCTCATTTATTAGTCATAAGAGGTTTGTATAATAATGCTGTATATTCTAATTTATGAAAATTTCTTAAGAGAGTCGTTTTTCTAACAATCGCATTGAAACAGTTCTAGCCACAAAATGTGTTAAAATAACAATTTTTATCCACGAGGAACACTTTAGCTGTAAAAGACCAACAAAAATATCCACTGTCTGCTATAAAGACTATAGATGATAAAAAAAAAAGTAAAATAAATACCTCCTCAAGCAGCTGCTTGCCACAGAGGTCTGACAGGAGCCTGTCAGTTTATATGCCACAGTAGAAGGTCTGAGAGGATGGCAGGACCTCAGCAGAAAAATGACACATACATCCATGCCTTACCCGGGGCTCGAACCCAGGACCCTTAGATCAGTAGCCAAGCGCGCTAACCAATAGCTTTAATGAAAATGTTTTGTGGCACACTCAGAAGATTTCGCAATAATACCCGCTCCCTAACCACTATTTTAACTGGCCTTAAGGAGCTAGCTACTTTTCTAGCAGGCAAACCTTGTTATTATGTTAGTTTTAACTGAGGCAGTGGTCAGCAGTGATTTCGGTGTTAGTAGAGCATGTCCTTGTATGAGAATGCCTGTACGAATTAGGAGTAGTTGCCATGACCTTTCTCTATCCTATGTGTTGTGTATGATCAGATGAACGCTTCACCATTTTTCCTTATACACTGTAATACAATCCAGTCTTGAAACTATTCATCTTCCTCTGAAGACGGGATTCGAATCGAAACCGATTCTGAAATCGTTGAGCAAGAGAATAAATAATTTTACTCGAACCCTAACGAAAATAACAATAATGAAAATAGAAAAAGTCAGAAACTAAAATGCCATTCTTAATACATCAATTTTAAATTTTATTACAACAGATTAGAGTGGTTAGCGCGCTTGGCTACTGATCTAAGGGACCTGGGTTCGAGCCCCGGGTAAGGCATGGATGTATGTGTCGTTTTTCTGCTGAGGTCCTGCCATCCTCTCAGACCTTCTACTGTGGCATATAAACTGACAGGCTCCTGTCAGACCTCTGTGGCAAGCAGCTGCTTGAGGGGGTATTTATTTATTTATTTTTATAAGAAGACCTTTGGTTGAAATTAATCACGCATAAATAAGTTAATTGGGAAAGAAGATGATGGGCATACTAGTTAAAAGTTGAGCTGTAGTGGATTTTCGAAACGGAATGAATGTCAGTAATGTGAGTGGCATCTGTGGAAGCTGTGAAAAGACTATGAGACTGCGCAGTTGACGCTTTGACAATTCTCATAACAAGCCAATGACCCATCAGTTATCTGTTAAGTGATTAATGTAAGAACTGTCAAAATATCAACTGTGCAGTGACGTCGCATTGTTTCGTCATTATCTCCCCAGCATCAACGAAGCGAGAGTGGAAGGAACTGAACCAATGATATTGCGCATTTACGAAATGATGGTTTTCATAGAGAGCTTTGAAATTTTTTTCACAGATTGAGTTATAAATTACTTGTCAATAAACCAATAGTCTAAAAGCTAAACCAATAGTGTCATAGATCATTGGGGCAGGGGTTGCACAGTTGGTAGCGCTCCAGGTTCTTAATCTGCAGTTCCCAGGTTCGAGTCCCCCTGTACAGTCGCTGTAAAAAGTATCCGAACACTATGGTTGATTACAGAATTCATAAAAAATATCTGGCAACGATTTTTTTTAGAAATTAGTGATTTGGCAACGATTTTTTTAGAAATTAGTGATCTGGCAACCTTCGTGTCACGTGACACGAAGGTTGCCAGGAAGCGACAACGGAGAACCTATATCCTGTGCACGTTAAAGAACACGCTGGATTACCTTGGTGGGAGGTTAGTGTCTGTCTCCTAACAGCTGTCCACTGAATCCCCTACCCCCCAACCTTCTCTGAGCCCTCGGAGTCCTCGTAACCTGACCATTTAGCTCATTGTGTGCAAAAATAGTGCAACTAAGAGGAAAAACAATCCAACCAACCCAACTCATAAATCATTAGCTGATTAATAAGTGATTGTTATCACAATAAACCAAAGATCTGTGAGAACCACTGATGTCTCAATTGCTTCCATTCACGCTTCGCCATTGCTTCCAAGTTTTTATAGCTTCTACACAGCAGAATATACTCTGAATCTGCAACAGAACTGCAGAAAGATCTCAAGTCATTCTCTCAAATCATTCTACGCAACTGAATCATTCACCACACACCTTCACACCTACCACCGTACTTCAGAACATCAGCACTCCCATCATGAAAACTAGGTGACTTCCCATTCTTCAAAGATATTATAGCATCGTAGCTATTAGGGTCATCGCAATCATCTGTAATTCAAGCAGAATAGTGTCAGTGAAAGAATTTTCAATAACTTGAAAAAATATTCATTTTTTCTTATTTCATTAAATTCATCCCATTTCATTTTTCGGCTCTTAAACGTGCACACTCTATTTTCTTATTATCACGACTTATATATCTAATATGCTTTCGAAACAATCTCTTATTGGCCTCAAATTCAGATCCTACTTTTCTGCATTTTTATTAGTAGACATTGCTGTTCTATTTACTTTAGAACTAAGCCGCATTTTTTTTTTACCGATTTCTCCTCTCAAAATTAGGATGCAGCTTGCTTTCGATAGCGATTTGCTTTAGAGAGACAAGTAAATAACAAATATATCCAGAAAAGTACACATAGTAGGTATTCTAGTCTAGGTCTGAAGAAATGGATGACATACAAATAGTTGAATAGCAGTGAGGATGATAGTGAGCAGGCAATAGTGATGACGAAGATCACAATTTCTCAGGCAGTTATTAAGTTGTGGTTTTTTTGATGCTGAAAAGGAATGAACTCAAAGCGAATGTTTAATAGTAAATATTTTGTTCAATGGCCTGCATGGAAGCAACTGAGACTGCGTAATTGACTTAAAGACGAGTCTCATAGATCATTGGTTGATTGAGCTCTCGATTACTTATTAATTAACCTATGATTACTTATTAATCAACCATTATTGGTTGATTCAAAAGCGATTAAAAACTCAATCACCGAATAATCTATGAGAACGGTCGATGAGATCCTGCTAGTTTGTCGTGATTGCTTCCATGCACACTACATTACCTCTATATAACAAAATGGACTAATAGATATAAAAATACGGTAGAAAAGGCTGCTTTAGATATTTTTTTCTCCATTTTTTTACCTTTTGAGTATCTGTTTTCACAGGTCATTAAAGTAGAGTAGATTTTTTTTCTCCATTTTTTTTGCATTTTAATAATCTGTTTTCACAGATTATTATATATATATCACACAACAACAGTAATGATAATAAATAATATTAATTGATTGTTATTATTATTATTATAATTATTTTGTCAATATTAAAAAAACCCTGAAAAATGAAATTAATAATATTTTATCATTTTCTTTAAAAAAATGAAATTACGGTGAAAATGACATATTTTTGAACAAATGGCTGCTGAAAGCAAATAAAAATAAAGACTGTTTGTTAAAATGAAGACATATTATTTATAAAAATCCTCTTCGAAAAAATTTGGAATTTTTTAAAAAACAAACTGAATGCTCCAAAAACGGAAGCAGTTTGTTTTCGTGTGTAACTATTTTTCTGTGCCAAAGTAATTTTTTATTTATTCGAAATCATTAGACTTAAACATCACAACATTAGATATCATTCAATAAATAAAGTAGAAACTGTAAAGCATAAAAAAATGAGATAATATTGCTTTCGTTTACATGTGCAGGAAAGCCATAACTTATGCACGTCAAAGAGTACGCTGGATGGCATTGACGGAAGATTACCATCTGTCTCCTAATAGTTGTCCAGGAGATTCCCTTTATACAACTTGCTCTGAGTCCTTGTGATCTTCTACTCTGGCATATAAACTGACAGGCTCCTGTCAGACCTCAGTGGCAAGCAGCTGCGTGAGGGGGTATTTATTTTTGTATTTTATTATTTGTGATCTGCCCATTGTGTGAAAAAAAATGCAGCTCTGAGGTAAAATAACTCAAACCTGAGAACAAATGGACGTCGAATTGACACTTTTCTCATTAACGATAACATCTAAATTGTCAATTGAGAAACGTAGAGATTGGAGTACTTACTTTTTAAGCGATTTGCTTATCTGTTAGGTAACATTTAATGGTCCCTAACAAAATAATTAGATATATCACAAAAATTGTAAAAGTAAATCTCCCGTTTTCAAGGACGCTTTGTTTACGAGAACTTCTTTCTTTTTCTGCCAACTCCTCCCCTTAAAAGATCGCTGATCACCTAATCATTTGTTTGCCCACTAGGGGTCACTCCAGCCACCTCCGTACTCTAAAGTATACTTAACCTACGTCGTGGAAAGGACTCCACTGCAGAAGCCAGGGGAGGTCAACTGTCACAGAGGGCAACCATAATTGGCACTGTCCCGGTAATTATCACAGGGGATTGCGGGAACAATAGCGCCACCTAGTACCGGGTGCCTTGATTTACGCATTAACATCCTTCTCTGTCCCCTCACATGATCACTTCCCGTCTCCCCTGGCGACAGGGAGCTCCGTAACGAGCCTATCAAAATGACTGCTTTTAGCTTGCTTACCTCCAGTGAATGGCAGTCGTCGGGATGCGACGCTGATGATTGATGGGCAGACAGGGACAGCGACACCACGTGGCCATTGGGGACACCGTGGGAACCGACGCGTGTTAAGTTCGCCCGCTGCGAAAGGGAAGCGGCAAAAAGCCGCGCATCCAGCGGAGAGGTGTCAGAGACGAGGGGAAAGGGGGGGAGGGAGGCATCTCTAGAACTATGGAGGCTATTATGAAGGCGCTAATAGCTTACTTTTCACATGTAGAAGAGATGGTTAACTGCATAACAAGACTGAGTTGCGAAGGCTAATCAACATAAGAAAAGGTACATAGGTTCGTGCATTGCAGATTATGTTTGTAAGAAGTAAAGGCAAAAAAGGAATGAGCCTCATAAAGCTGTCAGTGCCGATATTTGGGATGAAAGATGTGTTTAGTTATTGTTGCACGAAGACGGGATGGTCAAAAAGTCGATTTAAAGAGTAAAAAATATTATTAATATTAAAAGGGAAGTACGCACTCCTTTATACAAAGGAAGGAGATAACCTAGTGTCGTGTTAGTGTCCTGGTTTCTCATACAACATGCAAATGCATACAAGAGCACGCAACCATGCCATCCTTGAGACTCGAACCTAGACCCCGACATCTGCAGTGTCACCCGGAGCCAACGCGATACAACTGAGCCACAGAGAAAGGAAGCTCTGTATTTTTACATAGTGTTGTTTTTTTTTTAAATACGTGTATAAAAAACACTTGTTTAGAGGAAAGAGTTTAACACCTACGTGTCGAAAACAGTATCGTAACAATGGCGAAAAAGTAAAATCCATCCTGTCACAAAAAAAATAACAAATTTCACCTACTCACTCCAAAAAAAAAAAATGACTTTGTGATAGTCATAGTTTTTTAAAGGTGAGAAAAAAGAAACATTTTAATAGTATGCTGGTTGGACTGGGCCGTTTTACATGAGCAGTTTTGTCTTTTTTTTTGCAAAACATATTAAAAGGCTGGATTAGATCCCTGAAGCTCAGAGAAGAACTAGAAATAAACCAGAGAAAAAAGGCAACTCAATATTGAAAAAAAAAAAACATTCTTCGCTGATATTGGAACTGAGGCATCTCTTTTATTACCATATACAGTAATCACTCGACAACACTATTAAAATTTATAGAACAACCATCATAAGCTCTATGCCCTAGTTAAGGTTCTAAACTGCACCAGGGGCGGAACAAATGGGTCGAGTCCCAAATTTTTCAATAACAGTAATTTTTTATACCGTTAATTTGTTAATTACATTACACTCTTTATTTCAAGCAATTCTTAAAAATTCCGTTGATTTACTACGTGGTAAAATCTCTTCAATCTTGATGCCGTTGTCGAAGACTGAATGTTAAATAAATTATTATATTTAGAATATGGCGTTAATCAGGAATTAGGTACCATATAAATAAGATTTAAGGATTTAATAGTTGAAGCATGTCAAAAAAAGTCCTCGATAATTCTCGAGGTATTTTTTTTACCAACATTATGTATATGTATGCATTTTAATGTATATGTATAATGTACAGTCGCTCAAAAAAGTATCCGAACGCTATGGTTGATTACAGAATTCAGAAAAAATATCTGGCAGCGATTTTTTTAGAAATTAGTGTTCTGCCGTCAGTCCTTCGTGTCACGTGTCACGTGACACGAAGGTTGCCAGATCACTAATTTCTAAAAAAAATGTTGCCAGATATTTTTTCTGAATTCTGTAATCAACCATAGCGTTCGGATACTTTTTTGAACGACTGTATATGTATGTAGTATGACATTTAAAATAGGTAATAACTTTCATAGAATCGAAAACACAAACACGTAAACTGCAAACAATGAAAAATGACGTTGTTCACTATTTTAATGTAAAAGAATACAAGTAAGAAGAGGAAAGATTACAGGGAATAGAGGCAGTGACTAGAAATCATAACAAAAGAGCCACGGAGAGCAAGTATTGGGAATATAACAGATTCTTGCTTTTAACAACTTCCAGACCAGTTTGTCTTATATTCACCTAACAATTTCCGAAAAATATTTCTCGAAGCCCAATCAATGCTCTCTCACGTGGCTCCTATCGGCCTCGGGCCCTGGGGCATTGTGCCGGCCTAGTTACGCTACTGAACCAGACCGTAGATGGACTCATACATATGAAGTTATGCATTTTTTAGATTTAAAACTTAACACGAGTTCAACAGATGAGATGGGAAAAAAATGCTAGAGGCAATTTAAACGATGAAGAAAATAATAATAACTATGATAAAAAAAAAAAACGAAATAGCCAGTAAGACCATCTTGAACAAATGCAAACACCTTGCAATAATTTAATTGGTTGCAGTAAAGAAGGCACTAGCCATTTAAATACTCATTCAAGCATTTTTCTTTTAAACTATGTTTTTTGCACGCTCGCCATTTCTTCTTAAAACATAAATTTCGCGTTTTTTTTCTAACCGCGATTTTTATTAATTGCCCTTAATAAAATTAGAAAAATAAAAACACATTTTCTTGTTCAAATTAAAAAAAAAAGCGATAGCAGAAATTTTTCTTTTCTGCATCATTTAAGGAAAGAAGAAAAGAGAGAGAAACAAAAAACAGGAGAAACGAAAATAATATTTTATTATTTTGTCTCCCGTTCCTTAATTCATTTTTGCAAGAATCGTTTTTCATTCCAACGAAAACAATTAACTCCACAGTTTTTACAGTCGCCATTTTGTGTCCACTTCCCCTCCCCCCCCCTCCGCTGGCCCACCCACAAGCACTGCATTTTTCAAACGTTTATAAATACCGCTGGGAGTGCGAGCGTGCAACGGAGTCGTTTTATACATTTCACGACGCCGCGGGTGTACGTCACAGAGCGTTCCATTCCCGGCTTCCCTCCTCCACGCACACGCTCCTCACCAGGGGTCAGAGTAAGCAATCTGGAAGAAATCTGAAAAATTGAAACCTGCATTCCACTGCGGAGATTGTAAAACAAACTATTCGTAAAATATTTCAAGTTATTTTCGCTGGGCCACCTGGAGTTTTTCTTATTACAACTGTATCATCAGGTTGCATTTTATGGTGGGCTATGTTTTGCTTCGGGACCAAGAGGGATACGGCTGAGCTATGGTAATAGACTCAGTCTGTGGCACGCGTGGAATGTTGGGTAAGAGCATCCCTGTCCATTGCTTCTCTTCCCGGTCTGCCTCTCTCTCTCTCTGCCTCTTGCCTTGATCCTGCTCTTCTTTTCATACTCTTCATCTTCACCTTACGGAGTTGAAGCGAGAGAGACAGTGTGGCGATAGAGTAGAATCCCTGAGAATGTTGTCGCCCGGTGTGGTGGTCCTAAGAGTGACGCTGAGGAAGAGATGACGTCTCGATGCTGCTCGTGAGAGTCACGTGTTTGCATCGCGTGCGTGTCTGCGAACTGTGGCTGCTCGTTATGTCTGATGACCAATGAGGCCTTGTGGCAATGGAATGTGAACCGCTGCTTCAAACAGAGGAGGCACAGGAGCACTTGGCTGCTGGCTCAAAGACGAGGCTCTTGCGTGTTATTGCTGTGCTTTGAAGATTCACGAACTACATCTTTGCTGTCTTTGATTAAATCTTAAAAGATGGGGTAATTTTTTTAGTTTAAAAGGGAAAAATTCTGATCAGATTTCAATGATAAATGACGACTATGGAAACATTTTAGGACTATTTTTAATATTAACAATGCATATGTTTCCTGTATTTGAAAGTCATTAAAATATTTTAGGTTTTATTTTTATGTTAAAGATAATTGATTATCCGAACTACTTTCGGCCAAATATTTCACATAAGAGATTTTTGAAATAATTTTTATACGAAATAATAAGACGAAATAATAAGAGTAGATTAAGAAGACTAAACAGGACCGGAATGGTAGTATAAAGTTTCATCATTGGATAGAGATGTCACTTTGTCTAAAATCTAACAGCGCACTGCAAAATTTCCCAATAGACTTATCTAACTTTAATGACGAAGACTGAGTTTAAAGATTAAATAAGGCGTTTTCTTAATTTCTGTTCAATCGTTTTTTAAAGCAGATTTCTCCTTTATTTTACCGGTTTGTAACTTCACATTAATTTCCATGTGATAATTAGGCACCATAAAATGGATTCTAAAATCCAATATCGCATTTAGTTTCTTCTACTAAGCTTTCCTGCCGTCCCGTGGCCGAGTGGTTAGCACGCTTGGCTACTGATCTAAGGGACCTGGGTTCGAGCCCCGGAATTAGGCATGGATGTGTGTGTCGTTTTTCTGCTGAGGTCTTGCCATCCTCTCAGATCTCCTACTGCGGCATATAAACTGACAGGCTCCTGTCAGACCTCTGTGGCAAGCAGCTGCTTGAGGGGGTATTTATTTTTTATTTATTTTTTACTAAGCTTTCCGCAAAATTCTCCGCCCTGTCCACAGTCAGTAGGGGACACCGTTGGGCTTGAAAAGGCCGCCGTCCGTCGGATGGGACATTAAGCCATGACCCCGTGTGTGGGAGAGCCACACCCTGTGCACGTTAAAGAACACCCTGGATGGCCTTGACGGGAGACTACCATCTGTCTCCCAACAGCTGTTCCAGTGGGTCCCCTTCCCCAACCTTCCTTGAGCTTTCGGGGTCCTTGTGACCTGGTCATTTAGTCCATGGTGTGCAAAAAAGTGCCGTTCAGAGGTAAAACAACCCACCCCAACTCTACTAATCCCACTCATGACAAAACCAAATTTTTTTCCAGCTCATCATTTCATGAGTTCCATGTCTACAGGACTTATCCTGTGATTCTTTACTACTACTAAGCTTAGTTAGTAAAATTGACAAATTTCTTTTAAATCAGCTATTTTGTCATCTGATATGGAGTAAGTAAAAATCATTCCCTTGTCAAGAAAAAATATTTCCCACAATGAAATGAAAAAATTTCAACAAGGCGGTAAGTTTATTCGTGAAGCGTAAAATATTCGAAAACATTCACGTGATTTTTTTTTGTGTTCGCAAAAAAATTATCACAACCAAAAAGAGAAAATAAATAAAAAATAAAAACAATATTGTATTCTTCTGTTGCCAGAGACAGATGTTGGCCTCCCTTCAAGATCATCCAACGTGTTCTTTAACGTGCTTCTCCCGCACACGGGACCACGGTTTAACATCCCGTACGACATTACAGACAGATATACGATTAAGGATCGAAAATTATGAAGATGAGAGTAAACTCTCATCTTCATAATTATCGAATTCATTCATTGAATACGCGAATGAGCTAGAAAGATGGCAAAATGTGTCAGCTTAAATGAATTCCAAAGAAAGTGAGGATTTTTTTTGTACTACTATAATCTGCCATACAGCTATATAATTACATTTTCTGTGCAAACATGGCTTCCCTGTGCAATTTCCGAATTGATTAACGCACAGTTAAACGATGTGACGGCTTAGCATCCCATCTGACGGACGGCGGTTTTTCAAAGCCATTTGGTGTCTCCTTCCTGACCAAGTGTAGGTGAGAATTTTTGCGGAGATAAATCTCAATGCTGACACAGGTGGAAGTCGAACCTGGGAACTGCAGATTACGAGCCTATGATTTATCGACTGAGCCAAACCCTTTCCACCTTCCTCTAACATCCGATCCTTTTGGATTCCTTCAATTATCTTCCATAAAAAGAACTTGCAAGGGCCTTTGACAAAAATCAAAAAAAGAAATTCGGGATTCCGTCATCCATCTTTACTAATAGCCTAACACAAGGATTTTTTCCTTCTTCCTCTAACTTATTCCTTAAAGTTTTCGATGGCGAAAATCGGGTAGCGACTGGGCGTCTGACAAAGACACATGTCTTACACGGCCAACAACAGATGCTGTCCACCTTATCCTTATTGCCACCAGGCACTACGAGCACTGCAAATAAATTACGAGAAAGCGAAAACTTCACATCCTATAAGTTGCAAGTTCGTCTCCCGGGAGACCGCGTGTCAGATGTAATAGCGCTCGCTTTCGCTTACTTGCATCCCGTGGGAGTGGAGCGAAAGGGAGGAACGGGGATAGGGGGGGGGGGGGTGAGAAGTCTCTCTTCTTTTCAACGGGAGACGGATGAGCTTGGAGGTGAGAAGCAGATGCGACTCTCGTTATTTTGTCACTAGAGTTTGCTGCATTCTCGCTCTCCTGCCTTGATCCTGTCACTCGCTCAGACTTTGCTTCGTTTCGGATTAAAACCTTTTAGTTGGAAGTTGGAATTTATAAGTAAGACTTTTGAACAAACTCTGATCTGACGGCTATAAATCAACTGAAACAATTCCATGCCTGACGCGTTAGTATATTCTTCTACTTTTGAATAGTTTCCTTTACAAAAATAGTTTATATAGTTATGCAGGCTCTGATCTAAGACAAAAACACAGGGAAAGCAAGCTGGCTTGGTGAAAGTGTGTGTGTGTGTTGGGGAGAGGCAAGTTAGCTTAGTGAAAGCGTCGGTGGAAGGCAAGTTGGCATAGTAAAAGTGTGGGAGTGGGAATCAAGATAGAGCTGGAATGCTTTTACGGTATAAAATATTTCCCTTCGTTTTAGTGGTTTCTGTGGCTGAACCTCAACAGAACAACAATTCGGCAAAGAAAATACTCATACCTTATCCCCCGGCTCGAACACGAGTCCTTTTGATTAATAACCAAGTACGCTAACCATTCGACCACTGGTCACGTGATTCATTTATTTCTTTTATATTTATTTCGTTCCTTTCTGGGTAGTAGCATTCTCAAAGGGAGAAGTGGGACAAAGTTTTATCCCCCTCCCCCATGATCCTGCTCAATGGTTGTGTTTTTATTTTCGTGATATGCTACATTGCTTACACAAAAGATAGATGATGATCGAACATACAAGGACAATACTTGACAGAACACAGAAGGATAGCTCCTCCGATCACTGCTTTTGTTCAAACTAACACGTAAGGATATATCATCTAGCAGCACAGATGACGCCATAATTCTTATCGTAATTAAGACTAACTACTCTCCTAGTTAAAAGCAATTTTAGTCGGACAATATGCAAAGAAAGAAATCTAGTTAGCCCTTTTCCTGATTTAGTTTCAACAGACCTCTGTGGCAAGCCGCTGCTTGAGGGGGTATTTATTTCAAAGCCGTCCCGTGGCCGAGTGGTAAGCACGCTTGGCTACTGATTTAAGGGACCTGGGTTCGAGCCCCGGATTAGGCATGGATGTGTGTGTCGTTTTTCTGCTGAGGTCCTGCCATCCTCTCAGATCTCCTACTGTGGCATATAAACTGACAGGCTCCTGTCAGACCTCTGTGGCAAGCAGCTGCTTGAGAGGGTATTTATTTATTTATTTATTATTTATACTTTTCTATTTCCTAATCGTACCTCAAGTCACTTCCAGTAAGCTAAACCATTTCGTCCTACTATTACTTTTGTCTTTAGCAAAATATTACTGTCTTCTTAATTAATTATGTTATCTCACTTGCGACTCAAACAAGAGAAGTTTCGAAACAGCAACTTCGCATTCTCATAGTCTCTCTAGTTGTTACTCACTTGAATTAAAACATTCCATTTACTCTTCCTTTTATTCAGAAAACGTAGATGGAAAGAGAATATCTACGCTATGCTGCTGATATGGACATAAACATACCAAATTACATGAGGCATTTGGTCCACCATAGGCTACTATACCGTCGAAGAGTCTCATTGACAAAACGTGGAAATTCTTTAATATTTCGGTGGAGCAGTGAATATTTCTAAGAGGAAGGTGTTTCTAGCGCTTGATTGAGATCTTCCCCGCACGGCATTTTTATTCATCAAGCACTTCGCATGGGTAGAGTCGACATATTAACGACTGCGTTACCATGAACTGCATTTAAAAGAAAACAAAAAACGAAGAAATCCATTTTTTTTAAATAGGCATATAATAATCTTTATTTCTGTTCCTACCAACTCTGTCGTATGCCGTTAGCGGACTACAACATTAAATGCCCTGCACCAGCATTAAATTCTCGTTCATGTTCAAATGTCAAGAAATATTTCCTACATGTATCCCACCGACCTCTCATTGGTGTAAGATGCCATTAAACCTTTTCTCTCGCTATGCCAACAAAATATTTTAGACGACAAATCTCGTCTTGCTGAGCAATAGATCATCGTACACGCAACGTTCTGATTGGTCGAATTTAAACGAAACAGCATTATGACGTTGCAAATTTAGGCGTTGCCATATCACCATGCGGAAATTAGAAGCCCAGGTTTGTGGCCCCGGCGATGTTCTCGGTGTATTTATGTTGACTGGTCATAACATGTTACTCGATTTATTTGTGTAATTAAAATTTTTATTAGCACTTGGTGCTACAGCTCGGCTTTTAAAAGACTTGGGCGGAACATAGTTCCTTTGGCTTATTTTACGTATGCTCGTTTTGCTAGCATAGTTTCACACGTAGAGTTTATTTCGTGCTTTATTTGGATAATGTGCCACACCCGGAATATCACATTTCTACTTATGATAGATCAGTACGTATAAGTATGGTAAAAGGCAATATTACTAGTCAAACAAATAACTGTTTAATTTTATTCAGGGGAGGAAATTCGAACATGGCAGTTACTAAGGAGAATAATTATAAAATGGATAGAATTTATGAATATTGTACTCTAAATTTTGACTCCCACGTTCGAAACGAATTGCAACGTTGTAAAAAAGAGCAATTATTTCACCTAAGAATTAAAGATAATTCGTCCGCATCTGTAATGATGCTTAAAGAAGCGATTTATCTTCAACGAGAAAAATCACAAAATTCTCCTTGTCACTTGCCGCCTTTCGAATATTGTTACACTGTTCACTACTTTACCAAGGATCGATAACTTCTTAGCACTTAGCAAAACGGACGGTTGGACGAGACAGTTGCATGAAGGAAAATTCCCCCTTGTCTGATATTTCAGATTATTTTAAGGGTTCCACATTCTGTGCTTAGGCCGTCCCGTGGCTGAGTGGTTAGGGCGCTTTACTGCTGATCTAAGGGACCTGGGTTCGAGCCCAGGGTAAGGCATGGGTGTTTGTGTTGTTTATCTGCTGAGATTCTGCCATCCTCTCAGACCTATATGGCATATAAACTGACAGTCTCCTGTCAGACTCCTGTGTCAAGCAGCTGCTTGAGGGGGGTATTTATTTATTTATTATTTATATTCTGTGCAACAAATTTTCTATAGAGGGGTTATCTCTTTTTGTAGAGTTCTTTTCCATTTTCTCCGGTGAGGGGAACCATTTTTAGAATTTAAAATTACCCTTAAAGGTGAATCCGATTGAAATCCACAAACTTTCACCTGTCATTGTTTATGGATAGAAATTTAGTGAGCGCATAAATGGTAATTGAAATGTCACTGCCATCCAACATAATAGAAAGAATTGCGGAGAATGAGCAGACTGATAGGCAGAGATAGATGACGTGTTCGCAGTGTCAAGTTGCTCTCTCATCCATACCAGTAACGTTTCTTTTTTTTCCACGATTCCTTTTCTTTTCCATCATTCGACAGCACAAAAGGCGCTAACAGAATTTCCGGTAAAGATAAACCGATGAGTTTCCGAGGCTCTGCCGTCACTCAAGCATTTCCGTCTTTTCACGTGGCCTCTAGGATGACGCATAACAGTCTAACCATAATAAAGACATACTCAAGGAAGATCTGTCAACGTAAGAAGCTATATCATATACCATCTGACCGCATTGAGTTTCACTGTGCTGTACAATTCCGCACTGCCGGTATAAGCACCATCAGTGCAACTACCAACATTGGCAACAACCATGTCTTCTTAGCCGTCATTAATCTCACTAAGTCAGAGTTCTACATGAAACCTTCAGGAAATAACAATAGACCCAATGGCAGTAGAAGTGGCTATGGCGTCAGCAAGATTCGTGTGAGACTTCTTTATAGACCCGCTGACAGAACAATGGAGAGGGACTGTATATCAGGAAAAAATTGGTAGGTTACCAAGACGATGGTTGTAATAAAGAGGGAAAGATCTCATAAAACAGCTTAGAGCTGTTGAGCAAGAGTTGTAAAGCTCTGTAGCTTGTATCTCTATTCAGTTGCCGAGTTTTTCGATTTAGACGATCGCTTGTACTGGTGATGAAAAGACCATAATTTATAGAGTTACTTTAACGCTCAGGGCTGACAAAGCAAAATTGCTCTAAGGCAGACTTTTTCCATCTGAGAGTTGAAACTGCTGCAGGCAGTGTTCTTGGATTTGTATCATTTTCAAGGCTGCGTGCACGTCAGGTGGTTCCGTTGGAGGAAAAACGGGATTCTGAACTTTGGCGATGAAAGGTATGTTAGTGGGCATTATTTGAATATCGCAGATGGAAAAGTACTATGAAAGAGATTTTTTTCTTTTGATCTACGTTTTCTGAACAAAAGGTAGAGTAAATGGAAATGAAAGAAATAAAACAAGTGTATTCTATGCTGAAATGTTGTGGGATTAACGACTTTGCAGTAAAATTGGGAACTGTGTGATTTTTTTTTTTCAAATTAGAGCTATTTCAAGAGTCACTGATGCATATTTAGAGCATGGTTTTTCAAATATTCTGGGGATCCCCGAAAAAAAAGAGTACTCTCCGACACCCTTAGACTCTGGAAAAGAATGGCAACGCAGATACACTAAATGAAAAGCGAAATCTTAGTATTCACATATTTAATTTAATAGACTTGTTATTTAATATAATTAGATTTAATTTTAACGAGGTATTTGCAATGATGAGAGAATAGGTCTATGATATAAAAAGAGCATGGATTTTCAACATTCGTAGAAAGAAATGGACTCCATTCAACTTTTATTAAATTGGGTTATCTAAATTATTCATTTATCGTAATTCATTTATGACATGGATTTCTTTTCAGAGCGTAGATTTTTATTCTTTTACCTACAGTACGAAAATTCAAAGTTAAAACTTAATCTGTTACGATTCTTTTCAAAGACTTCGCGATCCACTGGAGTGCTGCGGCCCATAGTTTGAAAAATACAGGAAAGAACAAGGATAAGTATTCGTTTTAGTTTCGTTGTCGTTAAGACGTGATTTGATTTCGTTATCAACCGTTTCATATTTCACTGCATAGAAAGACAATATAATTATTCTTGTCTAAATACATATTACAATAACTACGAATTAATGTTATAACTATTAATATTTTGTAGTTGGCGCTGCCATTTTTTTTAGTAGTGGCATAACATCTTTTTTTATATTACGTTTCGCATTTCACATGCCTGTCGAAATGGCTTCAAGTACTGCGGGTGGCAAGCCTGCGATCGGTTGCTAACCTAAGGTTTATGGAGATGGCAAAATTTCAATGAAAAGCATGATTGTTTTTAAGTAGGAAATTATTCACTTTTGCAAAAGAATAACAATTAATGAATGGGATTTTAAAAACCTCTCATTACTGATTCTAGTTTCATTGTACAATATTAAACATTTTAAATGTAACGTGAAACATTATTATCAATGATTATATGCTGCGAAAGAGTTAAAAACAAAATACACCTCAAGCAGCCATTTGCCACGATGGTCTGACAGAAGCTTGTCAGCATAATATGACGTAGAGAAGATTTGAAAGGAAGGTGAGACCTCAGAAAAAAGACAAGAATATCTATACCTTATCAGAGAAGAAATATCTATACCTTATCTGAAGCTCGAACACATGTCCCTTTTATCAGTATCTAAACGCATTAACTATTTTTCTAAATAATAAATAAATAAATACCCCCTCAAGCAGCTGCTTGCCACAGAGGTCTGAGAAGAGCCTGTCAGTTTATATGCCGTAGTAGAAAGTCTGAGAGGATGGCAGGCACTCAGCAGAAAAACGACACAAACAGCCATGCTTTACCCGGGGCTCGAACCCAGGTCCCTTAGATCAGTAGCCAAGCGCGCTAACCACTACATGTGCACATTAATCAGAAATATCAGAACCTAACGTTCCCTATATAATATCTTCGAATGGCAGGTAACTACACTGATACAGGAATTGTTCCATGTATCTATATTATTTTTCCACGCATCGCCAGATTACAGACTTTTGTTGGAACGGTCGATAAGCTTTTCAAAGTCCAGCTGATAGAAGGATGCGTCGTGCTCCTGAAGACACTTCTTGATTTCCTTTGGGATGTCGCCCTCTGGGATGTTCTTCAGTTTCCGAAACAAGTGGAAATGTATGGTGAAAAACTAACTTTGTGGTGGGTGCTGAATATCTCCAGATGCGAAGATTCTCATCCATTACAGTCACACGACCATTTTCTAACTCATCGCACCACTGCCATGAGTTCACGGTTGCTTTGACAGGAGATCTGAGCCGTAGACTGCAACAATCTATCGATGGTTTCCCATTAGCTGGGTCTTCTTCTGGATTTCACGAGACTTGTTTCTATGTCCACAAAAACCGAATTACTGCTCGGATATGCAACTTCGTATAATTTGCAATATTTTCATATAATATGCATTTTTCATCATGTTCGTTCCGTCTCTGCGCTTCACAGCACGAGTGTGCTGTAATGATGCCACTTGGAGACACTGTTCGGTATTAAGTAACATGCGGTGGTGGCACAGCTACAGATGTTTGTTAGTTTGCCTGGAGATACTAGAAATCTTACTTCCAGACTTTCCCTCGTACATTAATAAACACTAAATTTGAGTAGAAACAACTTATCTGACATCTATTTAATCTTCACTCTGAGCTTACAGATTAACTGTTATTTTTACGAAAGAGGTTGTTATTTGTCTGAAATCTTCCCCTTCCAAACCCATTGTATGTAAAAAAGCGCCGCTCAGAGAAATAGATGAAGTTTATTTTATACATTACTCTTTGACTTAATGCCAGAAGAATAAAAATTGACTACAGCACCGTGCCTCTTAGTTGCTCTGAACTAATTCAATTCCGTTCATCAAAGTGTGTAATATATTTATTGTACCTATTACTACAGATGGCCTTTTCATAAAGGAAAAAAATATTGCTTAGGTGATGTGAAAGTAAGATATCACCTTTGTGAGCAAATCTATAGTTATGCTTTATACGAAATTTACAGTAAACAAACAAAACTAGCAATATTATCTTGTTTTACAGTTGTCGGTTATTAGACTTGTTTTACGGGAATTTCCGGAATTTTCCGAAAATTAAACGGGTTCTTTCGAAATTACAGTGAGCTATCTCCAGCCATCTGATTAATGAGAGATGTGTGGCTTGGATCCCGCCATGCGATTGAACTTTTAAATTGGGTAATTAATCAGCTTTTCTCTCCTCCCATGCGATAAGGAAGAGGTCCAAGAAAATCCTTTGTTGGAACTCTTTGAAGAATACCAATGTCATTTAATTCTCAAAGTGAAGTCTACATTTCGTGAGGTCTTGGCAGATGATCAGGAAACAGCAGATTAATGAGATTGGGTGTATGTCACCGGCACATATTGTCTCAGTTCCACTTCGTCGGCTTCCAATATCTTCTAGATTTTTCTCTTGATAGACAAACCAAAGATTTAAATCTCACCTGGTTGTCGAGACTTCTAAGAAGATTCACAAAGCAGACACGGGACAGTCCATAGCAGTATCTACTGTGAGACATTCTCATGAATGCGTCCTTGTGATTCTTACGGTCACGTTCGTGGCTTTTTTAATTGGTTTTCTTATGCGCAATGTACGGCGAAAGTTGAACTGGATCCGAAACGGACATCAGTTGGGGTAGAAGAATTTTACTACCGCAGTTTCCTTTTTTTCTTTACTTTTGAGGGTAGTAGAGTGAGGAAGGGGAGCATCCAACATAGTTGGTATGTACAACAGGTCAAGTTCGAATATATTTGCATGTGCGCTGGATCAACTCGATCCACACACGACGCCTGGCGTTCCGCTTTACAGACTACGGCAATGTCGGCGTTTTTTGCTCGAGGACAGTCGAGATGTAAGGAGGAGAAATGTTAAACTAAGCAGTAGGGGAAAAAAAAAACCTGATAAGATAAGGATTCTGGTGTGGTCCGTCAGGCATACGGACCCACCGCAGAGGGGAGAAATATGCCTGTCTGACTTCAACCTGCCGAGCACACGGTGACCTGACACCACGACACGAGGACCACCTGCGCGACAGGACACATGACAATGATGTCTTCAGTCCGCGAAGCCCACTCATCCGGACTGAAGTGCTAGTTTGTATTTAGATGACGGTCGAAGAAGTGCATAAGGAAACTGATCCCAACGAAATATGGATGTGCTGTGACATACTCTCTGGGAAGGCTTTACTCTGTAATGTTTCCGTGCCTCTGACGCGCAGGAATGCTTTAGAAATCTCAAGTCACTACTTTGACGATGACAACAGGTTCACGGGAAGCTGCAATCACGTTTCTTTTTATCTGTATCTACGTACGTGTGGTCCATTGCTTAAAACACCGTCATCAAAGAAGTCTTTGAAAGAGTACATAATCCTTTCTTTCCAGTATGGTTTATGGAAATTATTATTCTTAGAAGAACTAAACCATTAATATGTTTTTTTTTTAGTGTAAGAATAAATATTTGTAATCTCTTCCTCGGTATCGTTGATGGAGCGCGCTAGCAATTCTTTTTTAACAACTATGAGGAAGAAAATAGGAATTGTCCTAATAAAATTTGTTACATGAATATATTTATTTGTTGTTCTTATTGGGTTTTTGAAATGCTTCTGATGTTTAGATTTGGGTTGGGTTGTTTTACCTCTGAGCGGCACTTTTTGCACACCACGGGCTAAATGGCCAGGTCACATGGAACCCGAAGGCTCAGAGAAGGTTGGAGGTGGGGACCCACTGGAATAGCTGTTGGGAGGCAGATGGTAGCCTCCTGTCAAGGCCATCCAGCGTGTTCTTTAACATGCACAGGGTATGGCTCTTCCACACACGGACCACGGCTTTACGTCCCATCCGACAGACGGCGATACACTTTAGACGCAAAAGAAGAAGAATTTTCTACTCTGTTTTCACCTGATAATTCAAACGATTTTAAGTTAATTGTACCTAAAAGAGTTAATGTGAAACGTATTCAACAGAAAATATCACAAATTCTAAGGAAAATTCGACGAAATATATTCATTTCACCATGACTGAATCTCCATAAGACCCCAACCAGCCAACTGAATCTGTTTTTTCAAACGCCGAACTTGAAAACCGCGAAATTATATAAAAAATAAATAAATAAATACCCCCTCAAGCAGCTGCTTGCCACAGAGGTCGGACAGGAGCCTGCCAGTTTATTTGTCATAGTAGAAGATCTGAGAGGATGGCAGGACCTCAGCAGAAAAACGATACATACATCCATGCCTTATCCGGGGCTCGAACCCAGGTCCCTTAAATCAGTAGCCAAGCGCGCTAACCACTCGGCCACTTAAAATTACCGAATTATTTTTAAAGCATCTGTCCTCAAGCGGCGATCCCAAATGTTTTGTGACATTAACAGCTACTAAGGGTGTTTAAAAAGTACTGCAAAGATGAATGAAAGAGCCTTCCTCTGTTAAGTAAGAGAGAAAAAAAAAGCCTTTAAAATATTGAGTAAGTTAATGTGAAGTGAAGAACAACATAAGGGTAATCATTAAACATAAAAGGTTGGGTTGTTTTACCTCTGAGCGGCAGTTTTTTGCACACCATGGGCTAAATGGCCAGGCCACATGGACCCCGAAGGCTCAGAGAAGGTTGGGGGAGGGGACCCACTGGAACAGCTGTTGGGAGACAGATGGTAGCCTCCCGTCAAGGCCATCCAGCGTGTTCTTTAATGTGCACAGGGTGTGGCTCTCCCGCACACGGGGCCACGGCTTAATGTCCCATCCGACGGACGGCGGCCTTTCCAAGTCCATCGGTGTCCCCTACTGACCGTGGGCAGGGCGGGGAATTTTGCGGAGATAAATCTCAACGCTGTTCCAGCTGGGACTCGAACCTGGGAACTACAGATTACGAGCCTGGCGCGCTACCGACTGAGCCACCCCACCCCTAAACATAAAAGGTAAACTCTTTCTTATTATAGATGACAATCAGCTTTAAAATTTTGAAACTTAATTTGTGATTGTGCAGTGGAAAGGAGGATGTGGATATGGAAAGAAAGATAATATTACTTCTCTATTGTTTTTACGCTACTTTGAGCTTAAGAAATGAATTTAATTCTCACTGATTAGCTTTTCATTAGGCAGAGAAAAAGAGACAGAGATTTATTTCAAGTCCTTTTGCAGCGCATCACGTAATATGAATGATTATGTTAACTGCATTACCAGCTAATCGACTACTTACAGGAAATAAAGAAATGAAAGAATTTCTACGGTGCATTTAGAGTCATGACGAGTTTAATAGGCAATCACGCTACCATCACTTACGTCACGTAAGAACCCCAGGAGACGACCTCATGGGGTTGTTACTGGTCACGCTAACACACACTTCGGGACAGACCCGTAAGCATATTTTCAAGTGTATCAGGTGAAAAAGAATTCTATCATTATCGCCCCATGTATCTGTAGAATAAGTCTGAAAATTATCTATATTTCATTGACAGACAGTCATTTCATTGCTGATGTGATCTTTTGATGCAAAAAATCATCTCAAACATTAGCTGGAAGAAATATGAGACCATGGTCGGTTTCAAACATTTGTAATTTCAAGGATTCGACTGAAACCCATGTGGATTGAGTTTGGTCGTTTTACCTATGAGCAGCACTTTTATTCCAAAATGGTATAAATGGACAAGTTCCAAGGACTCCAAGGGCTCAGAGAAAGTTGGGGGAAGGGGACTCACTGGGCAGTTGTTAGGGAAGATTTTCGTCAAAGCCATTCCGTTTGTTCATTAGCGTGCAGAGTAGACCACCTCTTAACATCCCATCGAAGGATGGAGACCTTTCCAAGCCCAGATCTATTCAAGTTACTGTTTTCTCACCAAGTGTAGGATGGGTTTGCAAGTGTAGGATGGTAGATGCAAGTGTAGTGCAAGTGTAGATGGTTTGCAAGTGTAGGTTTGCAAGTGTAGAAGTGTAGTGTAGCAAGTGTAGGATGGTCTCACCAAGTGTAGGATGGGTCACCAAGTGTAGGATGGGTCTCACCAAGTGTAGGATGGGAGTTAGCAAAGATGGCACAATTGAGAGCTGAGCCTGGAAACTGCAGTTTATGAGCCTGGAGCGCTTTCCACTGAGCCATCCCCGGCCCCTATCCATGCAGCGAATACAAAAAATGTGTAAGAGAGCCAATGGTAACACTACAAGTAGGTAAGAATTATGTAAAGAATAATGTTGGTAATTTAAGGAGTGCGCCGTCCCATGGCAGAGTGGTTAGCGCGCTTGACTACTGATCTAAGGGACCTGGGTTCGAGCCCCGGTTAAGGCATGGCTGTTTGTGTCGTTTTTCTGCTGAGGGCCTGCCATCCTCTCAGACCTTCTACTATGGCATATAAACTGACAGGCTCCTGTCAGACCTCTGTGGCAAGCAGCTGCTTGAGGGGGTATTTATTTATTTTTAATTTAAGGAGTATATATGGCACCACTGCTGACAGTACAAGTAATAGGTAAGGGACTCAACACTGACATTACCAAAATTATGTAACGGGATCAATGTTGATACTATAAGAAAAACGCAATGGAACCAATATAGGCTCTACGAGAAGTTTGTAAAAAAACCTTATGTGGACATTAAAAGAAATATGTAAGGGAGCCAATGCTGCATCAGAAATGCATAGGGATACTGAAAGAAGTATGTAAGAGAACCAATGCTGATACTATGAGAAGCATGTAGAGGAACTAATGCTGACACTACGAGAAGATAAGTAAAGGAACCAATACTGACACCAGGAGAAGTATGTTGTACTGAAATTAGTAAAGAATCCAGTGCCGACACTAAAAGAATTACGTATGGGAATCAATGTTGACATTACAAGGAGAATACAAGAGAACTAATGTTGACACTAGAAGTAATGTGATGATGCAAATAGAGAGAGGGTCATGCGTCCCCTTCCCATGAGAATGCTAGAAAGGGCAAGTTATATTGCAATAGAAATTTACTCTCTTCCCCCCCCCCCCTACTTGTTTTTTTTTCAGGCTCGGTAGAGTTACTTGTCCTCCCCCCCCCCCCCCTCGCCTTTTTGTTTTCTCTAGGTCCGGACCTGTTACATAATATTTTGCATTAGATCTTGCCGGACTTACAGTCAGAACTACTGGAGTTACTGGTCACTCTACAAATAGAAAAAAAATGACTCTTCGGATTTTATGACTAAACCTTTGCATTAAATATCCATAAAAAACGTAATTAAAATATTCCTCTGATGTAATTCTTCATTTAAATTTTAAATCAAATCTATTAACAAAGCGGTAATGGAAATTATCTTTTAAAAGGAAAAGATACACAGAACAGATGTTGGCCCATGATGATTAATGATGTGGACGGGTAATATGAAGGAGACCTTCTGAGCATTGGATTGTTAAGACAGAACTCCATCTTCTGCATTAGGCTGAAGAGTGGGAGGAGGAACGAATCATATAAACTGGTTGGTCCTCAGAGTCTGCTGGAAAATTGCGCTTGCATAAACGAGCTTTGCCCATTTGCATGTGAAATCACATCTTTAATTCTGTTTCTTTTGGCATATTGTCGAAAATATATTACAAAAGAGATTAAAAAGGTCATCAGGTCCAATGTGCCTTTTGTTGTATACAAATATGTGAATTAAATCGGGAACAGTTGAAAATTATTCGACAAAGATATTTTCTTAGTATTTAAAGGAGTAGAAGAAAAAAGATTAGAATTGTGAAAGGAATCACTAAATCTGTTTATCAAAGTTTCAAGGAGAGTGGAATTTGTTTCAGCAAATGACTTGCTTGAGTATTGATTTAAAACGAAAACGTTGTGGACAATCGAAAAAGAGATTAAATTCCACAACCAGTTTGCATTCTACCAATGTCAGACATTCATTCGAGTTGGGGATGTCTCAAGGGAGCACACTCTGTAAATAACTCTGTAAATAGATGAGAAGTTAGTCAAATTGATAGATATGTAGGAAGATAAATTACTACTATAATGTTTTAATTTCCTCAGTGTCCTGTTCAAAAATGAAGAATTTGTTATGAGTAAAAAATTTATGTTAATGTAACATTTTGATCTTTATCATTCTCTTGCCAATTGGAAGCGTCATTAGTTAAATGTTTGATTTACACTCTGTTCTTTGACTGAAATATCTGCGTGAACTTTACATTCACTCGACTAGTGAATCATTGCTTTGTCTAAAATTTCAATGCTAGTTCTTTCTCTTTCCATATTGTCTCAGTCACTGGAAACCGTTGATATGCTTTCTCATACCGCATTATCAGATTTCTTTGAATAAACGAGAACAAAACAGCTTATAAGTGGAGTGATTGGTTATATAAAAGCTTCCGAAGCGCAACTGGGCTTGACACACATTGACTTCCTCACTGCGATTTCTGCACATCCATCTGACGGTTGTCAGCACGAGACGGAAATCTATGCTTCGAAATATTTCTCATGGAAGACCATAAATGGCTCAACGCTCTACTTAAACTCATAGACAATAATCTGTTCCGTCATCAAATATTTTGTTTCTTTAAATTAATTTCTATTGTGGAGGAAGGCATTTTTTTTTTCTTCATCTGAATTATTTTCGACGTCTTCTCTAAAGCATGCAGAATCAACACTCATAAGTGTGACACTAGAGGAAAATTTATTCTTATCTATCAGAATTATGCAAATTACTTTATAACGTCATGTTTGACTTCTTGTGCGATTGATATGCGATGTTTTGATGCATCTTTCCATTTGTATGATGGATATGTAATGCTTTGTTGGCTTGTTTCACTTCTATTGCAATGAATATGAACCTTTTTATGGGTTTTTTAACTTTCATATGATCAATATGCACTGTTTTGCTGGCTCTTTTTACTTCTTGTGCGATTAATATGCACTGTTTAAATGGCTTTTTTCCCTTCTTGTACGATGAATATGTACTGTATTGATGGTTTTTACACTTCTTGTGTTGGTTCAATGGCTTTTTCTCTTCTTGTGCGATGAATATGCACTGTATTGATGATTTTTACACTTCTTGTGTTGGTTCAATGGCTTTTTCTCTTCTTGTGCGATGAATATGCACTGTTTTGATGGCTTTTTTTTCACTTCTCCTGCGATGAATATGCAGTTTCGATGGGTTTTTTTCGCTTCTGATATGATGAACATGCACTGTTTTAAGGGCTTTTCCACTTCTTGTGCAATGAATATGTACTGTTTTGATGGTTTGTTCCCTTTTTGTGCAATGAACCTGCACTGTTTTCGCTTCTAATAAATAAGCACTGTTTAAATGTTTTTTCTCCCCTGTTGGGTGATGAATCTGTTTGATGACTTTGTTTCATACTTCTCTTAGGCTTTTCACTCATTTTCGCAGTCTTGTTTCTCTATCAGCAACTTTCAGCAAATGCATACATTCGAAGATTTTATTTCAATGGTATATATATGTATATATATATACACACACATACTCATGTGCCACAACAATATCATCATTAATTCATTCGTATGAAATGCCATGATATCGGACTACTCTGCTCGAAGTATGTTTTATATGGGAAACAAGGGGATAGTTCTTGAACACTAATACACTAATGAATAATTTTTTTATTTAGAAACCTTCAAAACACTCCTTTTTTGCAGATTAACAGATAAATAAATACATATAATTTATATATATATATATAAATGAGAGTATTAGAAATATATGAGTGATATATATGATTAAGGGAAAAACATAAGCCTAATTTATGGCTTTGAAGCATTAGGTTTTGCAGCAGACGCGAAGAAACAAATAATAATCCCTTTTCTTCTCCACTTTCCCTGCTTTTTTGTTTGATTTGCTGCTCCTTTCCCCTTTTTTTGCTTGCATCGAAGTAGGGAAATCAATAGAACTTGTTTAAAGTAATACGCCCAGCAAAAGCAACAGAAGTACTCTGATGTCTGAGACGTTGTTGCTGTTGTGCGTCCGATGATTGGATGTGAAAGATGATGACTGCTGCTGTTGTGTGTCCAATGATGTGTTTGAACTTCAGCTAGAAAACCCCACAAAAGTGAGAAATGATGAAACGCTTTGACAATGTGGGAGGTAAATTTATAATTGAAAAACGACGATAATGCAAAACTATGCTGTTCGAATCAACGACATTGGAGATTTGTATAGTCAGAGTACTTCGATTAAAAGCACATATACAAAAAAAGGTAAATTTAGTTAATTACAATTATAATTATGGTAGTAATATAAAATAATTTCACGAGATTTTAAATTACTCCTGTCATGATTAAGAATTGTTGTTTGAATTAATTAGATATCAGGTTCAAACATTAGCATTAAATTTAAAACATACGATGTTTCACATGATTTTTTCCCCTTCTAATATTAAAAAAAAATCTTGTTTTTCCCCCATATTGCATCTTGAAAACCTCAGCAAAAATGAATCCCTTAGAGCTGTATTTATCTGAGGGTGCAGTTGCTTTTTCGAATGACTGAGAAAAGGAACACAAATTTTAATCTTTTTTATCGTGATTCTGCTGAAAGTGGAAGTTCCAACTTTCGAAAAAAGACCAAACCACTCTATTGTGCATCAAAGTGGTTATAGACTTATGATTAAAAGTACATTTATTTACGTAGAATTTATTTATCAATTTATTGATGCGCAGCTCAATATTATTCATCTATGAATCACTTGCATTTAAAATGTTTGTAAACACTTGACTTTAAAATTTTGCATACAAAACCAATGTAATAATTTCTTATTTTCTTATAATATAAAAATGCAAAAATAAAATACTATTTTAATCTTCTGTATATATATATATAAACATCAAGATTTATATTAACAAATACTTATGGTACACTACAATTTTGCATATAAAATCAATTCACGATATCTAAATTGGATCTTTTAATCACTAACTGACTATCTCACTGAAGTTTGAACAAGCAGGTTACATTCGAATTCTATGGTTCATTTTTTATTGCTTTAAAAGCAAGATTAAATTTTTTGACTAAGCTGAATAATTTTATGAATGAATTTGTTTGTAGGAGATTTTATGCAAACTGTTATGTCTATAGCAGCTGTGATATCATTATTGACTGATCTATTGCTATTAAGTATGCATTGGTAGTTATTCTAATAAAGGTATATAACCAAAACGACAGATAATGCAATCTGTCAATTAAAAATAGATTGTATTCTTGTAACTAAGATCTAGTAAGAAGATTTAGAAGCAGTTTTTTTTAAATTCAGACATATTATAACTTACATATCGTATCTAAAGCAATAAATATTAATATTAAAAGAACTCATAAGGAACTACATCTTTGCTGAAAAGAAAGCTACACTTAAGTCGGTTGCATGGGGCAGTCCACATTTCAAAAACCAGCTTTATTTCTTTTAAAAAATATTAGGAATGGACATCAGTCGTGGGGAGATGAAAATCCTTCTACCATGAATCCCCAAAAAGATGACAACCAACAGTTTTGTCTCTTTGCAACAATGTTTTTATTTAAAAAATGAACAGAAATGTAAAAAAAAACTGAAATTTTAGCTATGATTGTCTAAACAATACGGGGAAAAAATTAATCATTGGTACCGAAACGTTGAGTTCTTCCGGATTCAAGTCTATAGAGGAACTCAATGCGATTTTTTTTTTTGCTTACCGTCTTAAGATTAACATTAAGATTTATCCCAACTTGTTCAACTATCAACTGAGCGCCTTCGAGAAATGCAAAACATTGGTTGTTATAACACTGAAATGATTTGGGTATACAATGACTGAGTAAATGTCAGTAAATGTCTCACTTTCTTCGTCGTCTCCCAAGTCAGGACCAGCGGAAGTGCTGGTAAATGGTCTGCTCCCTTTACCAGGTTGACGAGCCCTGATTCTGCGGGGTCCTGGTGAAAATACACATTAGTGCCAATTAGAATATTGTTCATGGTCGGCGGAACAAATTTGGAAAGACAATGTCCTCCCTTAAAATACACTAAAACCTAACAGAGTACATGATCATGATACACATTATTTCACTTTTAAATACATTTTCGAAACTAACCGCTGAACCTTGTAAGACAGTTGTATTTATTAGTATTTTTTAAGTTATGGTATAATCTTCATTAATATTATCAGAGTATGGGAGCAGTGTTATAATCATTACAATATAGCCTCCGATTTTAGTAGGCCTAGTATATACACAGTAAAGCCACACACGTTTTTCATTAAAGAACATCTAAAGAATTTGGGAAGATAGATAAATACACTCATCCAAATAATACACATGATCATGACATACACTAATTAACTTCTATACAGTTTTATTGGCTACCGTTCAACAATAACGTTAAGAAAGAAATTCTAGTGACATACTGAAATAAGTGAAATGAATTTTAGATAATAATTTAAGTGTATTTTAGTTCCCTTATTTTGACATAAAAGGGTCTCTATCTTCTAAACGTGCTTTTGTAAGTTTTTGGTAATTAAAATATTATAGCAACACAGATTCAACTATTATTGATTTCAAGGGTATCTTTATAAATGCACAACAAATTCACTCTATTTTATTATCAACTATTCTTTAGCGTTTAATTATTTTCTTTTGCCTTGCTTATCAGTTCCTTTTATTACAGATAGCCAGATTGGGGATTTGTGTTTAAATCTAATATCCTCAATGTATTTTTCTCCAAATAATTCTAAATATATTTTGAGTGATAGTGAACATCTCCAAAAGATTTCACCTTTGATCAAAAAGGTGACAATTTTAGATATTTAGATAATATTTGAAACTATATATGAAATATCCAAATTTAAACAAAAACAATACTAAAGTACTGGATTAAATGATAATCAGCCAGGCATTTATGTGCACAGTAAATGAAATCCTGAATCATCATTAGTTTCGGAATATTTTCTTATAAAAAAGGATAAAAACACGAACTAGGAAATATTATTTGTGTCCATATATTATATGGTACAAAAAGCATTTCTCTTTGTAGCATTTGAATCTGTTATGTAGGTGAAGAAATTTTCTTTACATAAAACAAACTGTTGGTTGTCACATGTTTCACAATACACCAAAACAAGGCACAAATATCAACCTTTTTTTTGTTATTAAATACAATACTCTACTAATACAAATTTTAATCACTGTAAATGTAAAATAATATATTTTTAAACCATAATAAATTCACAATGATGTATTGAAATAAGTGAAAAAAATTTTAGTATATATTCCTATAACTTAATATTATATTTACTATTATTTGTTTTGCAATTCTATGTTTTTTTTTCATCTTTTGAACAAAGTGTTGCATAAACACCCTTTTTTATTAAATACCTAATGGTTATATTCACTTCATTATAATTTTATTCAATATATTATTCATCAACACCAAATTTGACGGAAAGTTTCTTTACCCTTTTTAATGCTGAAAATAAACTGCATGTGAAGGAATAAATATAAACTGAGAAAATATGCTTTGTAGAGATTTTTATTTTCTATGTAATAAATCACTATTCGGCGAGCAAAAAAATCGAAATTTTAGCAAAAAAATATGGAAGGAACTGTTAGCGGAATGGTAATGTAAAGCATTAAGAGTATTTATATAGTATTTATAAAATCTTAACTGGCATAGTGATTAGAGTGATAGTATCCAGCAAGGCAAATTTTGTGCGTTGTGTTAGCTCCAACTGAGACAGTGACCCTGGTCTTAGTAAGGCATGTCTTTATATGAAAAGGCCTGTAAAAACTAGGATTCTTCTCTATCCTATGTGTTGCAAATGGGAAAAAACGTTCGAAAATAGTTTAATTCGGGAAACCATAAATAAGTAATATTTTATTGAAAACTTAGAAATAATTAAATCTAAACTTTCTGATAAGCCACCTTAAAGATTTGCTTTAAAATGTAAATTTCTTTATAGAGCAGTAGTAAAAAAGAAATGTATTTGGAGAAAAAAAAATAACAAACTTATTATCAAGTATAAAAGTTTACAGTATTGAATTGTCAATTACGATAAAGCACGCTGACTACAATTTTACAGTTTTTCATAATTATATTTACGATTTTGATAAAATTCAAACTGGAACTTGAAGCCATTTATACTAATTGTACTGTGATTTTTTTTTTTAAAGCTGAAATAATTATTGAAAGTTTTTGAAGCACATAAACAAAAGATTTCTAATTTTGAGAGCTTGAATTCTTCAACCACTGAAAATTCGTCAGATATATATATATTTTGATTTGCAACGTTAAGGACAAAGTCCTAGAAACTACTCCTAGTTTATACAGGCCTTCTCATACAAAGATAATACCCTACTAAAATTGAAGTCACTTTGACCACTGCCTCAGAGCTAACGACACACAAACAAGCCGTCATGCCAGCCCGGGACTCGAACCCGGACCACAACAGTTACAGTGTCACTTCTCACCAATGCGATAACACTGCGTCACCGAGGCGACAAAACTGTGTCAGACAAAACCGAACTTATCACCTTTCCTTCCTAGTCGTGCCACAGAGGTCTGGCAGGAGTCTCTTTTTGTAACAGGGAAGATCCATGAATTTCAGATGAAGGACAACATCCGAAAGGAATCATACATGTTTTTTCAAACACTCGAAAACATATTCCTCTTATCAGTAGCCAAGTACTCTAACCGTACGACCAGGGGAAAGGTTATTAGGCAATATTTGTCGTATGTATACGTACATAGGATGTATACACAACAAAATAGCATTTGTTTATACTGATGATTTTTACGTTTGAAAATAATTTCTCAGTCCACGTGTAATATATTTGCAATATACTGTCGAATTGAAACAATTATCACAGAGTATTTACATTTAAACATTCAACTTTGATGACGGGCATTTACCGTGTAGACTTTTAGTCTACGCTTCTTATAATATTTGAAGAACATTTCTTTATGGTATGCAGTGTACATTTTCTCGAAAATGTGAAGAGAAATTATCGTTCCTTTGCATCTATGAATGTGGGTAAAAGGTTTAATGAGAAGCTTTCCGTGACGAATTCAAAATAGTTCTAAACGGCCTCTGTTGCAGTTTCATCAAGACTAAATCTCAGAGGTACTGATATGCATATTTATTGCTTCAAAGAAGAGCTAGATAACACACTTATTTTCTCTTTTACACTAATTAAATTCCAGCTCATTTTCGCCACACCTGTGCAGTTTAAGCTGTTGTGATTTTTTAATGTTATTCAGATTATAATTTAGATGTGAAGCTACAACCAAAAAACACAAGAAAGTGGTGAATGTTCTGACGTTTTTAAACGACTGAATCGCAGTCATTTCTGCGCTGTTATCTGACAGATTTAGATGCAATAAACAATAAAGATTGTCTTATGCAAAAGTCGGCACCGAAGATCAGCAGAGAGCGAAAGAGGTTTATGCCTACCTGCCCGATCGACAAGGATGCTGTAGTCACGTCTCACCTGTGTCAGATCTGATGGATTCACCTGTTCGATGAACACATCAGATGCGGGATGCACGACTTCGATAAAGACGTTTTTCCATCACGTTGCCAAATGATTCGAAGTGCGGTTATCTGCACAGCAGATCGTGATTAGCTCTTGCACTCTCTCTCAACCCTCCTCAGCGTGGCAACGAGATGCATATAATTAGCATCCAATCAGCGATTAATAACTGTGACGCCACCGAGATCAAGAAAAAATGCCTCCGAACCCGAAGCCAGAATCTTAAGCTGCTTATTAACAGTAACAGCTGCTTTTAACGAAGTCGCCGCATTTTTGTTCGGATTGCATTCTCCACGGAGCAAATTTGCAAAGTGTTGGGAGATAGAAAGAAAGTATCCTTTGAAATGAAGGAAAATATTAGAATGCTCATTAGCTGAAATTCGAAGCTTGTAGGATAAAAGGAATGAATTCGATTGTGAGGATTTGATATCGGAAAAAGAGCAGGATTTTTTTACCAAAATATAAAGCATGATTTTTCTGTTTTCAGATTTGATAATTATGCCAAATTAATACAAATTGTGATTCAACACAATTAATGCAAACTTATATATATGTATGTATATATACACACTGCGTGATCATTTCAATATGACCACTCCATTCCATGTTGTCATTGGGATGCTAACTTCGACGCTCCTTAACTTTTAAAATAAGCATTTTATGAGAAAATGAGACTAAAGGTAAAATGAAGATCACAATCAGCTCAATCTAAATATCGGTTTTTCAACAATATTCCTTCAGTATTTAAAGAGATATTGAAATTTGAACATTTAACAACAGCAATGCTAGATGAAAGAATTTAATTTGAAAGTTAATTGGAACTGAAATAAGAACTATTCTTCCAAACTACTTCATAATAACTACATATT
The DNA here is from genome assembly GCA_038380435.1 of Ryuthela nishihirai. Classification (NCBI taxonomy): domain Eukaryota; kingdom Metazoa; phylum Arthropoda; class Arachnida; order Araneae; family Heptathelidae; genus Ryuthela; species Ryuthela nishihirai. The sequence goes on from JAWZYU010000004.1 coordinate 7,853,866, forward strand.
TCAAAAGTGTGTGTTAAATAATTCCTACAATATTCGGTTTAATTTTTTGATAAATTTCTTAGAACACATTGCTGCTCTTGAATATTTATATCTATTATATGCCTGTTTAAATACCGAAACAGTATGGCTGGAAATCGATATTTAGATTTGATTGACTCGGGAGAAGAAAGATTTGGGGATTCGAGGTGGAAGGAAAATTAGTGATTAGTGTCGAAAGTGGAGCTACGTAAGTCTAAAATGATATTTTTGATCTTTAAGTTAGGAAATTTTTCGGATTTCAGTGGCAAAAATAAGCTAATTTATTATATTATCATCTACTCAAAATTCATTACTACTACTATAATATGCACTTGTTAAGGCGATTGCTATGAGAAAAGGGAAGATCTATAAAAAGAAGTGTTACGCAACATGGAGGAATATTAATTTCGGTTTAAACAGCATTATGCATTTTATTGACGATCCCGTGAAATATTGATATGTACACCATCCTTCAACACGACCACATTCAAAACTTCCTAACTTTGAAATTAAGACTTTTAGAGAAAAATATGACTGATTGTAAATTGAATATCTCAAACAAATTTATCCAAATCTCGATTATGAACAATATTCACTTACTATTTAAAGAGTTGTGGAAGACAAAACGTGTATCAGAAGCGTTGCTAGTCATTAGAACTTAGTTCAAAATTTAATTAGCACGAATCATTTTTTTACAGCAAATCGCTTACTAAAATAATTATAATTTTAGAAGTTCGTATAATCATTCTTTCGGGCTTCGTTAATTTTGAGGCAAACTAGGTAGGATAAGCATTAAGAGTTCTGCTGTTAAATGTTCCACTTCAATAACTTTTCAAATATGCAAAAAATATTGTTGGAAATCGAGATTTTGTGAAATTTCAGTGAGACCTTCAATTCCGTGATATTTTTACGTAAAAAGCTTATTTTTTATGTTAGGGAGATTAAACTATGGGTTTTTCACTCACATAATAAGAAGTGTCCCCAATATATTGGTAGGAGGTGTATTTGAATAATGTCAAAATGCTAAAGATCTTATACTATGTATTAAATTGATCTTTGCGTATTTAAGATAATATACTGTATAGTGCATTATAAAATTGTCACATTAACACCATGAACATATTAAATTTGAGTACTTCATGTAGGTAGCAAATGCTTTTCAATATTCATAGGAAAACTTCAAAGATGGGTTGTCAGTAATGGTAATAAATGTTGTTTCAGGTGACTCATTGACGTGAAGATCTTTGTGGTTTGCAAAGAGACTACTTCTGATATGAAAAAGACATAGAGATCTGAATGACTAAACAATCTTTGAAAGAGAAAATCCAGAATTCCAAATTTTACCAATGATTCGAAACCAAGCCTCCCGAATTATATTTATTGTGCATGGGCGTCTGCAGAAAATTTTCCACAGTGGGAAAAGCTTGGAGACAAATAATTACATCAATAAATTTTTATTTAATTATTTAATTTTTTAGGGGTTATTTTTCACAAGTAGATTATAGAATACAGTATTGCATTAATACAAAAACACATATGTAATGTATATAAATTAATTGTGTTTAAATTGTTACTATTATAATTTGTGGAATTTTTTACTCGATCCCGGGGGGGGGGGCAAGTGCCCTGTTTGCCACCCTGTGCGGACGCCCATGCTATTGTGTATTATGCAGGACTTTTTCGGTAGGTACGAACTTGTAGGCTTAATGGTTAGAACAGTGGTTTGCCAACCGTTTTGAGCTCTCTTCGCCTTTCTTAACGTCTCCCACATTCCTTCATGAAATTGAAAATATTCTTCCTGTATATAACTGGTTGAAATAATATTTACAGTGAATACAAATTTGTGAGCAAGTTGCATCCATGGGTTTCGAACATGGATATGACACATGTCGATTTATTCTAAAAACTATTCGATATTCTGCTTAATATATTTCTACTGAAAACCTCAAGAAAATGTTCCCCACCCCCAAATTTCTAAAACTTTACAAAGGGGTTGACTGTTTTAGCCGGTGAATCCCAAAAGGGAGGTCCCAAAGTTGAGAAACACGGACTAGAACAATTGACATATTATAAATATAAATCTTAAATTTTTACATCAACTTTTTTTAATTTAAATTTAGATACCATGATATAAATTTTACGGTTTTATCAGCGCCTCTCTTTATTTGGATGTGCATTCTAAAAATACCTTAAACCTTTGTTTGGACTGCTGATCGCACACTTTTTTTTATATAAAACTAAAGAAAAACAACCTTGTGTTATCTATAATCCGAATTTACAAAAATATTTGGTGCTTTAGGCAGAATATATCAAATAGTTTTTAATGCCTATATTTTAACTTTCGAACATATTTTTCCAAAACACAATTTGCAATTTAGCGGAGTGAAAAATTTCTCTTGTTTCTGTCGACATCAAAATGGAAGAACAATATGATTAAAATTTATGGCTGAAAAAAGTTTCAGCAGATTAATATCAAACTATCATCAGTAAGATTTGGTAACATTTTTTTAATCTAGTTCCATATCCGGTTTTAACATTTGTGACCCATAAATCCGTTTCTTACGTAGTATCAATCGTCAGAACTCCAATATAAATCAAAACGTTGTAGTTGTATAGTAATCAATTTTACGAATTTTTTCCCCCCATAGTTTTTTTTTTCTACTGAAAAAAAAAGGTGCTATCCACAGTCTGGCAGATAAGTGAGTAGTGAGTCCTCTCCATTCGTCACTTCACGGCGCTGATAGGTGATTGGCTCTTAGTAAAATACCACCAACAGAAAAAGTACATCCCGATCTCTACTCACACCCCTCAGCTGACATGTACTGGTTTCAGCACTACAGTTTCATTGTCCACAAGTAGACAGCTGGTGAATGCACAGACTCAAGCGAGGGGTGGTAGAGGAACTGAAGGTTGGGAGGGGGGAGGAGAGGACGTGCTACGCGCTAGAGGAAGAGAATGAGGACTTCAGAAGGGGTGGTCGGAGCTCCCAGTACCGCCCACTTACCCATAAACGTAGCACCTCGTTATACCAGTGTTGTCAAACTCACCAGACGGCATCCAGAGTATGGTGTAATTAAGGCAAGGTGTAGCTGGGCGACTTGCAATTAAAGCGTCCACACGCAATGTGAAGGCTACACGCCGAGGAAACAATCGAGAGCGGAAAGCGGGAGCGGTGCTTTAGCGCTCAGGGATGATGCTCAGCTTGATCGATGTGTGTCGCTAGCTAAAAAGATGAACGCCCCTCTTTATTTCATTTTTTCCCCTCTCTGGTTTCTTCTTTTTTTCCCCTCTTTTCTTCATTCTTCTCTGTCTGTTTCGGCCTTTATATCTAAGAGAATAATCGTTCGCAAAATTGAGAAAGCAGAGGCAATAGGAGTAGAATAAAATGCTTTTCTTGTAAATAACAAACCGTATAATGTATGATTTCATTAAACTACTTGGTTCAAGCAAGAATGAAATGTTGTTACAATGGGTTCAAGCAAGAATGAAATGTTGTTACAATGGGTTCAAGCAAGAAATTTGTTTTTAGTAGATTCGAGCAGAATGAAAGATGTATTTATTTGGCTCAATAAAGAATTTAATGAAGATATAGGGAAGAGTCTCAACCAAAATAATGTAGTTGTCTCAGGCAAGATGAAGTAGTTGTCTCAGATAAGATGAAGTCGTTGTCTCAACAAAGATGAAGTAATTGTCTCAACCAAGATGAAGTATTTGTCTCAGATAAGATGAAGTCGTTGTCTCAACAAAGATGAAGTAATTATCTCAACCAAGATGAAATAATTGTCTCAACCAAGATGAAGTAATTGTCTCAAACAAGATGAAGTAACTGTCTCAACCAAGATGAAGTAATTGTCTCAACCAAGATGCAGTATTTGTCTCAGTCAAGATGAAGTAATTGTCTCAACCAAGATGAAGTATTTGTCTCAACCAAAGATGAAGTAGTTGTCTCAACTAAGATGAAGTAATTGTCTCAACTAAGATGAAGTAATTGTCTCAACCAAGATGAAGTATTTGTCTCAATCAAGATGAAATAGTTGTTTCAACGAAGAATGACATGTGTCTATTAACATTGGTCTGCAAAAAAAAAAACTTTTTTCCCCTCCTTTCCAAATTTTTGTCTGATATTTATGTTTTTGAGGGTGCTGAATCCGAATCTGACAACCGATTTGTTCTATCACCTACAGTTTTCTGGAGATATGAGTTTAATTTAAAAAAAACACTATTTTACTCAGAGAAGATAAATATGCATTTTACCAAATATTTATTTATATTATAAAAAAGTTAAAACTGACACTAATAAATCCTGATACATGTAAATATTTACACAAAAAATTATTTTGTTGTCTTCTATCGCTTATATTTTATCTTTGGAGCCTCTCGCTGCAAGGCTCAACAGTAGCCCGCCAACATACTCTCGTTCCATTTAACGCTATATCGTTTTTCCATTTCAGATTTGCATAACCGCATAAAGGCATAATAAAACTGAGACTTCTAGTAGTTTGAAAACGAATAAAATCGTATATACTCACAAAAAACATCATTTTCTCAAAAAAAAAAAAGAAAAAAAAGAACGCCCTCCCACGAAAATAGTGCCTAATATAAACATTTGGATGCCAGATTCGGATTCGGCACCTCTCAAATCTATAAAGCACACCAGTTTTCTTTTTTTCGAGAGAGAGAGAGGATTTTCATGCAGGCCAGTGTAATTGGCTCATGAAAGAATGTAAATAACATTCTCAAGAAAGAATTATATATCAGAGGATTAAATATCAATTATATATCAGTCGGAGAAAGAAAAAAAGATGTAGATATAGCAGGCTGCAGCAGCAATGAATCCTGAAAAACAACATTCCAAGCTGAAAGGAATGTAGTTGGTCAAACAAGTATGAAATATTAGTTGGCTCAAGCAAGAATTAAATGTGGATATTGGGACTAAGAAAGAAAATTTGGATTTAGTAAGCTCAAGCAATAATGATTTGTGGATGTAATAGGTAAACCCTAATGATCTATGAATGCAGTAGGCAATCAAGAAAGAAATAAACTTAAACAGAAATGCAGAAATGCACACGTAGTGGATCAAACAACAAAGAAATGAGGATAATGGTGGTTCCAGCAGGGATGAAATGAAAATATAATATAGACTCAAGTTGAAATGTAAATAGTGTATAGTTATTCAAATAAGAATGAAATGTGTATGTAATAGGCTCAAGCAAGAATGAAATATAGATATAAGTTAAACGAGAATGAAATGTGTATCTAAGGAGCTCAAGTGAATGCAATGGATTGTAAAAGGTTCAAGCATAAATCAAACGTGAAAGTTCAAGCTGAAATTGATACAGTGAACCCCCGATATAACGCGCATGTCGGGCGGGAAACAACACCCGCGTTATAAGGTGAACCGCGTTATACCGAGCGGCGCGGTGGCGACACAATAAATTTCACACTGTAAGCTTTTCTTTTACTCATCATGCATACAATAATTGAACACTATTCACAATACATGCAGGAACTCAACACATACACAATTACTCAATACGCAGCAACAATAAAATGCGATACTCACTAACGCCGCACGGACCTGTATAAACATGTTTGAACTTATCGCGAACATCGCCCGCGCTATAACCGAGTGCACGGTATAGCGAGCAGCGCTATAACGAAGGTCCACTGTATAATAAAATAAAAATAAATACCTCCTCAAGCAGCTGCTTGTCACAGAGGTCTGACAGGAGCCTGTCAGTTTATATGCCAAAGTAGAAGATGTGTGGTTGGCAGGACCTCAGCAGAAAAACAATACACACAGCCATGCCTTACCCGGGGTTCGAACCCAGGTCCTTTAGATCAGTAGCCAAGCGCGCTAACCACTCGGCCACGGGATATATATTGGGGTAAATAAGAATGAAGTGCCGACGGGGTAGTATTAAGTGAAAATGAAATGTGGTGTAGTAGACTCAAGCAAGAATAAAAATGTCGGTGTAATAAACTCAAGCAAGAATAAAATGTGGTGTAGCAGATTAAATAAAAAAAAATCCTCTCAAGCAGCTACTTGCCACAGATGTCTGACAGGATCCTATCAGTTTATACACCATAGCAAAACGTTCAACCAAGGATTAAATGTTGATGTAGTAGGTGAAAAGTAAATTCTCTCATAAGGAGCTGTTTTGTCACAGAGGAGTGTGGAGAAGGCGAGTCCTCAGCAGAAAGACAACATAAGAAAAGAACCATCCAAAACCAGGTCGTTTTCGATCTGCAGTCAAGCTCGCTTGATTGTAGATCTAAAAATAAAAACATTTAGTTAAAAAAAAAAACGATTTAAAGCTAACCATTTACCAACGAGGATGAACGCAGTTGGCGAAATCGAAATGAAATATCAATGAGTAACTGAAGTGGAAATTAAGATGCAGTGCTAGGCTACTCAATTATATATATTCGAGAAGCATATATTTTCGTTATATGAAGTTCGTTTGTTTTTACTTACCAGGGATTAAGACAGAAAACACACACGATTAATAATTGGGAACAAAAACTTACACAAGTCAAAAGCGAGGAGGAAAAAGCCACAAACGGTATGCTACATAGTTTTTATTCGTTGGTTTGTTTGTTCTACTTATATCTTTTCCTAACTTAATTTGTTGATTTAAATTGATTCTTATATTTTTCGTACACCCTCCACACAAATTTTCTTTCGCGTTAAATGAGCTGTTGATGCAGTAGACTCAAACGATTACGACATATGAATGTTCTTGTCGCAGTAGTCTAACTAAGAATAAAATATGGCTTCTGCAGACTCAATAGTGAAACATATTTATAGTTGGTTAAAGCAAGAAAATGTGCCTCTATTATAGAGGTTACGCCCATGATACAAATATAAGGAATATTCTGAAATGATTGCACACGAAGACGAAGCTTAGAAATAAGGTTCAAAAAAAGAATGATGATGACAGCAAAGTGGATGAGGGTCTGCTGCCTATGGCTTAACAGAAAACCGGGAAAGGTGAAATAATTGAATTTGGTCAGAAGATAATGAAGCGTTTACAGGTGTCCGAAGGCAAAACAGATGGCGAAATTTAATTAAGACTGGATTTGATTGACACTCGAGAAGAAAAACTAATTGATCCAGGAGACTTGGCTGGCTAATGGCAAAGGATTCGCCATGGGTTGATCGGGGCGAAGTGCAAGACGCGATAAACCAACAAAAGCACCGACGCTGTTAATGATGTAATAAAAACGAGATGACAGAGCATATTTTCTTGATGAAATGTCATTGAATAGTAATGAAGCAATGAATGATTGATCCGTGAAAAGAAATAAGAAAAGGAGTGAAAATTAAATGCTGTTGTCATGAAATTATCTAAAATATTTGAAAGTGATCGAAGTGCCCTGATTGATATAAAGAGACATTAAAGAAGAGGGAATCAGTGTTTCTCAAAGTGGCCTCCTTGCAATCTGTAATAGAAGAAGAAATTTAAGCAATATTTTTTTTTTTGAAGAGAAAAATGTAACAATGATTTATGGAAGTAATTTTCTTTTTTCCCTCAATAGAACATCGAGATTAATTAACCTATATTTTTCGTTTTCTCAGATTTATTAGGATTGTATTTTTTTTTATCAGCACCACTTTTGGGTCCATAATACCCAAAATGACTAAGTTTGACCTTATGACCTCATAAGGATTTCAAGGCTCAGAGTTGGGTAGGGTAACTGAGCCCACTGGACGGCCTAGAAATCTCTCATGAAGCCCACCAGCGTGTTTTTTAATGCGCAGAGTGTAAGACTCTCCTGCTCAGAATGACAGCTTAATGTCCCATCCGACAGATGGCAGTCTTTCCAAGACCATTGGTATTCCTTTCCTCACCGAGTACAGAATGGGGGTTAGTAGAGAAAATCTCAAAGCATGCACATCGTGCACTCGAATCCTGGAACATTACGTAAAAGCCTGGCATGTTAATAACTGAGTCAACACTGCTCCTCAGATTCAGGGTCTTATGTAGGAAGGTATCTAAGTTGTACTTATATCTCGGATTAAATCTGAATTATAATTATATATTTTTACATAAAATTAATAATCCTAGTTTTTATTCATCACTTATAAAATTTAACCATTAAGACGTATTTATTGATCAACTACAAGAAAGTAAATCGAAAAATCGGATTTAAATAAAAAAAAAAACTCTGAATATTTTATATCTAATTATGTATTAATTCTTACTTAACTTTCAAATTTCTTTGCTTCTACTGAAACATCCAAAAGAGATGGATGGGAGTCTTAGTCTCATAGAGTATTTATGTATTGAGCAGAGTGAGCATCCTGCTTTAGCAGATTTCAAAATGACGGATGGTTTCCCCATCTCTTCTCAGGTTAACCTTGGGGGTGAAGAGACCTCTCATGCACATGCATGATGCGGCAGGATGTCAGGAGTGGAAAGGATTACCGAATTATTTTAATGCACCGACAGTTCCACAATGGTTGGCGTCTGCCTTTTAGAAAAAAAAGCTTATGTACAGATTATTGTATTTATGCTTGATTTCTCCTTCAAAAAGAAATCGGATGCAATTGTAAAGATAGAACTAAATTACTCTTTACACAATCCACGAAAGCCTATCAGTGTAATATTTCTAAGAGATCAGCAGAATTTTTATTTTAAAAGAAGAAGACACTCCCTTACGCAAAGGACAGAGATAATCCAGAAACTTTATTGGGCTTGTCCTCATACAACATATCCGCTGGTGTAGTAGTCAAGTACGCTAACCACTAGACCATGTATAGGGTAGTAATTAGCGTAACTAACTACTACATCTGGGGAAAAAAAAAGGAAAGACAACATATATCAGAAATAAAAAGATCTATTCATTATCCAGGAATTGATCTCAGGTTTCTTGACTCTTTTAGCAGTACTCTTGCAATGCAAATATGACAAAATCCTGTCAGTATAATGCGCTTTAGAAAGGAATCTGTGAGAAAAGCTTCAGCAGAAACACAACATACATCAGAAACATTCATGTCTTAAAAACATCCAGGATTCGCACCCAGAATCCTTTGTTGCTGATCGCTCTACCACTGGAATGATTGATGAAATTTAATTTTTCAGATCTCTTTAACATTCTAAGACTGTAGAAAGAATAGAAAAACAGATCTAGATTTAAGAAAAAAGAATGAAATGTATTTTTAACTCAGTTATTACAAGGAATTGCATTCTTTACCAGAAGCAAATAAAAAATATTAAAAACTACTTCTAATATTTTTCTTGCCTCAGCACCACTTTTCATTATGCGGTGACATTTTAGTCCTGGAGTGGCATGAGAGGAAAAAGTGTGCATATGTATGTGTGTGAGGGGGTTAAAAAATACCTCCTCACACACATTCTGGGGCAAGCAGCTGCTTGCCACAGAGGTCTGACAGGAGCCTGTCAGTTTCTATGCCACAGTAAAAGATCTGAGAGGATGGCAGGACCTCAGCAGAAAAACAACACGAACATCCATGCCTTACCTGGGGTTCGATTTAATTGTTTTCAGATATGTTTCATGGAAAAAAATCTTCATGGAGTGAAAAATCTTTATAAAGTGTCTTTATAAATGTTATTGATTTCCACCCTTTTCTACAGATTGTAGAAAAAATTTTGTGCACGATAAATTTTACTGAAACATTATGACAACTTATAAAATTTAGCACAGAAAAAACAAATTAATTCTGTATGGTACTGTAAGTCATATCAAAATAAACAGACATACAATCTAAATTATATTTTTCTTTATACGTTCCCTCAAATGATCCGCAGCATGGAATTAGCCTCTAATACAAACTATCAACATAGTAACTACTAAACCTTTAATGAATGAATTTTTCCATTAATTTGCATCAGAAATTGCCCGCGAACAAAACCACCAAATAAGTTTGCAGACACCCTAATCCAGCATTTATTGGCGGGCGGTCGTTGTTAGGGCCTATTGTTTAGATAGCAGCTAAGCCTAACATCCCGATCTTTCCTGTGCCTAAGGCAAAAGCGCCAGCCTTTATCGGTAAATGATAGCAGGAAGAAACAACTCACTTAGGTCTATCTGACCTGATGGAGTGATACCTCTGGGAGGTCTCCTGCCACTAAATACACGGAGACAAGATGCAGGTAGTTATGGATGGAGGTGGTACCGCCAGACGAACCATGAATGGTAATCACGACCACCCAAGTCGACGACTGCGGTGGCATCGCGCAATGGCGCTCGTGGCATGTCGGAACTGAAGCGCCACCTTTCGCTGTTTCTTGGGCTTGCTTTTTTTATATTTTTCATTTCCTGTCGAGCCTTTCGACGTCCGCAGAAGAAAGAGGCAAGAGGCGTGTAATATAAAACCCTTTAACAGCAGGGCGGCTACGATCTCAATGGAAATTTTCTTTATTTCTTTTAGCTATACTGCATTTGAAGTGACCCTGAAAGGTTTAGGCCACAGTTTCCATATATTATTTTTCACCGTAGGTTGTAGATTGGCGAACAATATATTAATGTTTGTGTTGTTTGGATGCCCTACATTCAAGCAGAAAACAAATCTGTAGTCGGAGAAACTGCTATGGTGGTTATAAAAGGAAAGTCGAAAAATTAAATTTCTTTATGCGATATTTTAATAGGCTCAGCTCTGGAAAAAAATATTAAGTTGGGAGGGGATTCGAATAATGTGGTGTACCAAGATAGAGAAGGAACTATCTTTCCCTCTGGTTTACTACTTAATTTTTTTTTTAAATATACCTAATATATATATACAGGGTGGCCACTGAAAGACTGAAGAATTTGAAAAAGTCATAACTTGTTCATTTTCAATCTTTTTTATTTTCTTTTTTTTACAGGTTATAGAGCATCCCTTGGAGATTAAAATGGCTACGTATGATGTCCAGAAACGAGTAAAACTCATTGTAATTCCCTGGGATTCTCAGTACCCCAAAATCTGCAGTTTTGTTTGTTGATGTACCTGTTTAAATGAATATGGGCCTCATCACTCATTATCAAGTTGTTCAAAAATTGTTGTATCTCTGTCTAGGTGTTGAAATCGAATGGCGTACTGCAGGCGCTGCTGAGTGTCTTGGGTTGTTGGGTTGTTTTACCTCTGAGCGGCATTTTTTTGCACACCATGGGCTAAATGGCCAGGTCACAAGGACCCCGAAGGCTCAGAGAAGGTTGGGGCAGGGGACCCACTGGAACAGCTGTTGGGAGACAGAAGTGTCTTGGGGTAGTAAAGCTTGGACCATTTGTATCTTGTATGGAAACATTTTTAAATCCAGTTTCAGAATCTTCTGAAGCAATGTTCTGGCGATGCCTACAGTTTTACTCGTTGCTGGACATCATACGTAGCCATTTTAATCTCCAAGGGATGCTCTATAACCTGTAAAAAAAGAAAATTAAAAAGATTGAAAATGAACAAGTTATGACTTTTTCAAACCCTTCAGTCTTTCAGTGGCCACCCTGTATATATGTCTTTTTAGCCTTGGTTCTGGTTACTAGTATTCTCAAAGTGGTCTCAGCACTTATCCTTAGATCTGGCTCTATGTTTTAATATTTTTTACATGAAATCAGTAATTCGGAATGTAGTAAGGAGAGTTCTGTCTGAATTTCTGTGAAATCCTTGTAGAATATTTGTAAAAAAAATCAGTTTTATTTTTTAAAGCAGTGATGTAGCAAGATTTTTGGATCAAATAGTTGGAGCCAGTGGACGTGTGGTTCGGTTTGAATACAGAATTCAGGAAAAATATCTGGCAACGATTTTTTTAGAAATTAGTGATCTGGCAACCTTCGTGTCACGTGACACGAAGGTTGCCAGATCACTAATTTTTTTTTAAAAAAATCATTGCCGGATATTTTTTCTGAATTCTGTAATCAACCATAGTGTTTGGATATTTTCTGAGCGACTGTACTTTATTTTCTCTTTATATTCCACAAGCCCAAAATCTTAATATTCCAGTGTAGATTCTGCACTATTAGAAAAATAAAAAAAGTACAGAGGCATTAAATTTTATAGCACCGACATTGCCAATATAGCTGACTAAACTATTCAGTCCGTCTTTGGTGGGGGCGTGGGGGGGGGGGAGTTCGTAATCTTCATTTTCTAGGTTCGAGTCCCACCTGAGCCAGCATTGATATTTATCTCAGCAAAATTTCACCGCCTTGGCCAGTAGGGGACACCAATGGGTTTGGAAATGCTGTCATCCGTCAGATGGGACATTAAGCCGTGGCCCCGTGTGCGGGAGACCATACCCTGTCACGTTAAAGAACACGCTGGTTGACCTTGATGGGAGGTTACATGTCTCCTAACAGCTGTCCAGTAGGTCCCTCCAAGCCCTCGGGGTCTTTGTGACCTGGCCATTTAGCCCATTGTGGGAAAAAACTTTCAGAGGTAAAACAACAATACCGTCTTTGGTGTATAATTAAGCATATTTAAGTTTTATGCCACTTTATACAAACATAAAAATTAAAAAAAAACTGCTTTCGAATTAAAGACAACTGATTATTAGATTTTTCAGATTTTTTCGAATTTAAAATTGTCTTATTAAATTTAGATTAATTAAAATGCGAGTGTCGAAATAATTGAATTGTGGATTAAAATTCGTAATATTTATGTTAAAAGTAAAAACATTTCTCTCTCTTTTTTTATGCATCAAAATCTTGTCCTGAATTTTATGAAAATTGCAAATCTAAACGATGCTTAAAAAAGTAATCAATCAGATAAAACATTTTGTATAACATGTCGTGAGATGAATCTCGAATGATTGGGTTTAAATATACAGTATATGCTTCAAAGCTATACAGCCCGTGGACCGGAAAATTTTTCATATGCAACTCGCGGTTAGAATTATTTTTCGAATGTGGCCCGCGGGTTGTTCATCGTGCTGACGAGGTCTGGTGAGAGCATATTAGTTGGCAGTTTCCTGCTTAAAAGTCATAGTACATTTCAAGTTCAAAATGAATTAGATCCGCCTCATGGAACAATCGGTCTAGAAAGACATAACAGTCAACTGACAATTAATAAACATATTATTTTCAGTGGCAAATTTTCAAAATATGTTTTGGGGGATATTAATTATTTCAAAAAAGATTTAAAAACAATTGATAAGTTAATAATAACTAGTGGTATATTTCATCATCAACGCTTAGCTAAATATTTTAAATACTCCAAAATGTCATTTTTAAACATTAATCAGCATTTTTGTCTTTATTTAATCGTCAAAACTGCACATTCTATTTACTGTAATGATTTTTTTTCCCATCACCTAACATACGCATCCTGATTACTGCAATGCGGGTTTCTTTTTTATAGCATCACCAAACATACGCATTCTGATTATTGCAATGCGGGTTTCTTTATTTTAACATCCCCAAACATAAGCATTCTGATACTGCAATGTGTGGTTTCTTTTTTTTTGGCATTTCTGATACTGCATATATTTTTTTGCATCACCAAACATGCGCATTCTGATTACTGCAATGTGGGTTCCTTTTTTTTTTACAAATTAACTCGAACACTTCACAAAAGCATTTCCGAGAAGACCTCACTGCTGGGATTAGCCTGACGATTAGCTTGTCCGGTGCCAGCCGAGAGGGCAAACAGTTCAAGTCGTGATAACTTCAACTCTTCCCTGCGTATTTTTCAGCTGTGGACGCCTTGTTAACGATGAAAGCAAACCACGCTATTTTGTGAGGAAATGCTCAAAAGGCAGGTGGTGGGTGATCTGAAAATCCATCTGCCTAAAAGTTAGAAACTATGACAGGACAATTTCATCTATTTGGGAAAGGATAATTGAAATATTACATAGGGATCCAGTTCCATCCCCTGATAAGGCGGGGCGGGGGTGGCTCAGTCGGTAGCGCGCCAGGCTCGTAATCTGTAGTTCCCAGGTTCGAGTCCCAGCTGGGTCAGCGTTGAGATTTATCTCCGCAAAATTCCCCGCCCTGCCCACGGTCATTAGAAGGTACCGATGGGCTTGGAAAGGCCGCCGTCCGTCGGATGGGACGTTAAGCCGTGGCCCCGTGTGCGGGAGAGCCATACCCTGTGCACGTTAAAGAACACGCTGGATGGCCTTGTCGGGAGGTCCATCTGTCTCCCAACAGCTGTTCCAGTGGGTCCCCTCCCCCAACCTTCTCTGGGCCTTCGGGGTCCATGTGACCTGGCATTTAGCCCATGGTGTGCAAAAAAGTGCCGCTCAGAGGTAAAACAACCCAACCCTGATAAGGCATAGATATTTTCTTGTGTTCTCCTTCTGCTGAGTCTCTTCCTCAGAAATCTCTCTGTGGCGTATTATATTGACAAGCTCCTGCTAGAACTGTATGTCAATCAGTTGCTTGATAAAAATAAAATAATTAAATACCCCCTCAAGCAGCTGCTTGCCACAGAGGTCTGACAGGAGCCTGTCAGTTTATATGCCATAGTAGAAGGTCTGAGAGGATGGCAGGACCTCGGCAGAAAAACAACACGAACATCCATGCCTTACCCAGGGTTCGAACCCAGGTCCCTTAGATCAGTAGCAGAGATGATATATATATTTGAAGTATTAAGCTAGTTTTATGTTTCAGCAACAAAGAGAAGCGATTCTCAATTATTTTCAAATACTTATCAAACCCATCAATCAATATATTTATCCCATGAAGTGGATATATTTATACCATGAAGTAAAATGTGTTTACTTCATGGATGTCTGCAAGGGTGGTGGAAGAGAAGCAGTTGCCGTCCTCTATAAAAAAAAATTGATCGAAAAATTAATGTTTTTTTTTAAAAGAAATGTAAAAGTATATTTTATGTTAAATAATATTAGGTGTATTAAAAATTAATGTTTCTTACTTTAAAGAAGTGTAATTTTTTCTTTTCTTTTTACTTTTTTTTCTTTATATCGAAAGTATTTCATTTATTTTTATTTATTTTTATGAAGAAACATTATTTACATGCATTTTCAATAATAAGTTATTCTTTCTTTTTCGGCTTGTTTTCGGGTATCCTTCAGACCTTCTACTATGGCATATAAACTGACAGGCTCCTGTCAGACCTCTGTGGCAAGCAGCTGCTTGAGGGTTTTTTTTTATTTTTAGGTGTATTATGGTATGATACATGCATGATTCCTTATTTGCAATTGCACTTATTAATGAACAACTCTATATAAATATTTCTGTCGTGAAACACTGATTTAATTTTATGCACCCCCCCCCCCCCCCCCCCGCTGTAAATATTTTGCACCCCTGAAATAAATCTGCTCCCCACCTTCCATTGAAAAATTTATGCCGGCCTCCATAGTTTATTTATAGATCCCTGGCCAAGAAAGAATTGGTAATCATGTGCCTCCAAAACAGGACCAAACCCAGAACTTCTTGGGAGGTGGGGTCTGTCTTAATGATCTAATGTTTTAAGGGAGAGCCATCCAACTCTCAAGTGAATCAAGGGGAGCTCATTCGATTGGGCGAGATTAAGAAATATAAGGAGAATGTATAGAGGATGTATTCATCTTTAATTTTCTGCCTAAACAAAAATCAAACCTCAATACATACATCGGTTTCTACATTTGTATAAATTACAATATTTTTTTTAAAATCCTACTCACAAAAAATACAGACTCATAAAAAACTCCCTAATATCAAAATATTACATAAAGCATGTCGAAATTAGAAATAATGTATTGAACATTAGAAGCAAAAACTTAAGTTGGGGAATAGGTAAGTGAAAACACCCACCATTCCGTCTCCTGGACTAGGATGTGGACAATGAATTATTGCTTAATAGTATGTCTGGGGGGCATAAAATATGCACCCTCCCCCATCTCAATCTAATGCTAGTGTGCGGCCCTGTCTCGAAAATTGTATTTCTGAAATCTAAATATTATAATACTCATATATCTCTACGTCATGTCATGCTGACAGGTCCTGTAAGACCTCTATGGTAAGCAGTTACTTGAAGGGTAATTTTTTATATTATTAGACAGGCTTGAATGGAAGAAAATGAGCACAGTAGGTTACTATTCTCTTTTAATATTTGAGGGGGGGAGAGAGCGGTATAATCATGGCTGTCGCCAAGAAAGCATAGTTTAGATGGTGTCAAGATATCCCAATTCTGGAGTCAATTTTTAAAATATATATCTGATATTTAACATTTTGATATTTTGAAATTATTGACTATTTGAATATTTTTCGCAATAGCTTGTTGCTGTTTTTATTTGATTATATAAGTAAAATTTCTATGGTTTGAGTTATCTATGAGTAGCACAATGTGCATAAAATGTCCATTTAACCCTTACATGCAAATGGACTAAATGACCAGATCTGAGGGAAAATAAAGTCTCAGAGCTCTATAGGGTAAAGTGACCCACTGAACATCTGTTAGATAATAAATGCAAATCTTTACGTCAAAACCAGCTAGCATAGTTTTATTACGTACAGGCATGGTTATCTTACTCAGGGGTTCACGACTTGATGCCCAGACGGCGGATTTTATAAACTCTGGTGTTCACTTCCCCATAAGTGGGGGGGGGGGGGGTGAGTGAAATATGGTGCATAAAGACTAGTGCGAAGGTTAACTGAGAAACTTCAAATGCAGGCACAATAGATACCGATAGTAACCTGGGAAAATCAGGTTAATATCGATGTAATGCCGATTGATGTTATTTTACCATAAGCGGTGTCCGTCGGATGGGACGTTAAGCCGTGGCCCCGTGTGTGGGAGAGCCATACCCTGTGCACGTTAAAGAACACGCTGGATGGACTTGACGGGAGGCTACCATCTGTCTCCCAACAGCTGTTCCAGTGGGTCCCCTCCCCCAACCTTCTCTGAGCCTTCGGGGTCCATGTGACCTGGCCATTTAGCCCATGGTGTGCAAAAAGTGCCGCTCAGAGGTAAAACAACCAACCCAACCCAACCATAAGCGGCACTTTTTTTTTTCTCAGTAACTTCCCATCTAGGCCATCCAGCGTGTTCTTTAACGGAGTGCTACCGTCTAAGCCAAGCCCTGTCCTGATCGTGGTGGATTTTATCGCGATCTATCATTTTACATCACATAGATGCTTTTTTTTAACTCATGGGTAAAAAACGAAAACTTTGCAGACCACCTATTGAGAATCACTGGGCTTTGGTTTTTAACGATTGAGATTGAAATTCCGTAAGATACGAAAATAACATCAATAAAATATTTCCACGAAGGGACGTTCTCAAGAAAGCAATTAAAAAGTAAAAATAAAATGCGATTAGTATATTTTCACTGCATGGGTTCGACTATAATGACGATAATAACAAATACCAAAACTTCTAATACACACTTATCCATGTTGCATTAATGCAAACTAAAGCATTATTCCTTTCCGAAAATTTTCTTTCCTTTTTCACTCAACACAGAAGCGGGTGAATTTCGTTCTCTTTTGAACATTAGTAGGTCCTTGAGCAACGGGGGAATCGTGTGTGGTCTTTGTTCCCAACTCTAATTGAAATCTTCATGCACCAGAGCTTCGCCATCACGGAGGATGATACAAGATTCCACCCCCCTACCCCCTCTTTCTCTGCCATCCCCTCAATCCCACCCTTATGCGACATGAACGTTTTAACTGGATGAAGTCTTTTGTAGATGAAAATGAAGTTTCTGCCATAGACCTTGTAACTGTGCATTTTTCCACAGGGAGGGGATATTAACTCCGAGCTTGTCTTGCAGCCTCATACAATCCGCGTCGTGTCTCTAGTGCCACCGTTAACTTGTAGCGCGGCCGTGATCTTAATGGCGGAACTACTCGTCCAGAGTGCACTAGCACCCATTACCGCTCTCTCCAGCAGGTAAGCGGAACACGGGGAAAGTAAAGCTACGGTTAATCAAGTCTTTCCTAAGGCCATACAACAAGTCTTCGTAATGTCTCCTTATCTGACTACGTTTTTTCCTGTTCTTTCCCTAAACATGTCTTCTTCTGTACTTAGTTTTCATCATTAAAAGCGTGAGCCTTCTCTTTTTTTGTCGTTTATGTTGAGTGAAATTTTTTGTTGAAATGATGACTTTTTGGAGTATTTTTTAGCGTTATATAAGAGGAAGCAATAAATTTTAAAATAGAAGTAGAGAATGTGAAGAGTGAAGAGAAATAGTGTAGACAATGTGGTTAAAACCACAGAAAATATTGGCAACAGATATTTAATAAATCTTCTTCGATCATTTTTTATGCATTTTATACAGTGATTATTTCTAACATTTTTTGCCAACCTATGCTATTATGTTTATACAACAATGTCAATATTTTAATATCAGTGGTTTTTTTGCCACTGCGGTAAGAAACACTTCTTTTAGCAGGTTTATCCACTACAGATATTTTTTCTCGGAACTTTCAAACCCCATTGATCTGAACTCATCAAATAAATAAATACCTCCTCAAGCAGCTGCTTACTACAGAGGTCTGACAGGATCCTGCAAAAACAATTATTAAGAAATTGTATAACTATGGTATCCTCTGTACGTAGCTCTCTCCATCAATCGCTATAACCGAAAGCACTGAGAATTTTTCATGCTTTTTATCGCAAAAGAAAGTGCTTGGCCGAAACACAGATTTAAAATGTTCCAGGTCATAGATTAAAATCTTTGGGCTAAGCGATGGCCTTAGGAATGAGTCTTGGATTAATCCGCATCGAACCAGGCATATAATCTTGATATCCCGAAATGCGAGTCGGCATTACGCTTATGTTGCGATTTTCTCTAACAGTCTCCTCTCTGTCCTTGGTAACAAAAGAGACACCGATAGGCTCAGAATTGGTGTTTTTTAAGTCATCCGTCGGATGGGACGTTTAGGCGTGGCTCTGTGTGTAGAATGGTCATATCCTGATACTAGATGATACTAGATGGTCTTAACGGTAGGCTCTAGTTGTTTCATAATAACTGTTTAGTTGATCCCTTTCCTCTTCCTCTCTAATCCGTCGGGGTCTTTTTTACTTGGCTAAATTGCGTGCACAGAATGGGTGCTCAAACGTAAAAAACCTAACCCAAATCGGTGAACTGAAAGGTTAATGTACACTTTAATAAAGCGTTTTACAATGTGCGAAACGGTTATACGTTTTCCCGCATATTATTAATGTCAACCACTGTTTATTACCAAGACTCTAAACTATAACTTGATCGATTTTACACGTGGGATTTAATTTTCGCTTTATATAATTAGTTTTTATTTGGCAATACTGCTTTCTTTAACCTATACGGTTGATTCGTTAATAATTTAGTTTCTTCGTTAATAATTTATTTTTTTTACAATTTTAGTATTGCAATCGACTATAAGTTAAATTAAAATAAGTTATTACCAAAGAATTTTTAAGTTGCTTGAACATTTTAATTAATAATTTAATTTTATCATAAAACTCAACTTAAAAATAAAAATTATTTTAATCGCGTTTAGCGATGCATTGTAGGTTAATAACGATTAAATGATATATTAGATTGTAATTAAAATAATTTAATAAATTATGAGAGAAGCTAGTATTACTATAACAATTTTTTTTATTATTAACGAAAAGTATTAAAATTTTATTTTCTGTGCAGCAACTGTTGTAGAGCCAAGTATAAGTAAATTTAAAACCATGCACCAAAGTTCTAACAATAGAGCTACATAATAAAAAAATTAAAAAAAAAATCAATTAAAATTTAATTTTTTTCATTTTTTTCACCTATGCTAAATTCAAAATGGGTAGGTAACATAGTCTCAAAAGAAGAATATTAAATTTAGAGATTTGCTATTACGTGAACATCATTTTGCTTGGTCATCTATAATAGTGCTCTGAGCCCTAGGTCTAACGCACCTTTCTGTGTTATTTCGTTTTTGTCACTTTTCATAAAATCTCTCACTTCATGAATTATGGAACTTCAAACTTGGTTTTCTCCTTCGGTTAGCAATATGAAAGTGAATATTTCTGCAACGCAGCGAATTAAACCAAAATAACCACAATCCTTCAGTACTAATCCACCTGACATCCGATTTTGATCCTTGAGCACCCACTGAGCACCGCGTCCCTAATTGCCACCAATGAGCAATTTCTTAAAGCTTCCTAGAATTTAATTTCCTGGCAGGAAGATATAAAAAAGGGAAAAATAAAAACCTTCTCCTCTGCGAACCAAAGCATTAACTATGTGAACTCTTTCATCCATTTGTTTGTCCTTCATTTTCTTGAGCCATTCTCATTTGAATGAATTTTGACCCATTTTATGCAAAGGCTCTAAAGTAGGGCTAAATTACCCATCCTCTTCTCTCGCTCACCTCCTTCTCTATCGTTCTCCATATCTCACCTTATTTACTAAACAGATGGTCTATTATACCTTCGCTTTTCCTATCCTTCCCTCTTCTGCATGTTTACGGTAAAGATTTAATAACGTTCTGCTAGGGGCTCCCAAACGTTTGCCGGAAGAAATTGTTTTCCATAATTATTATGTTCCGACAACGCCTTATAATGGATGGGCGCCGTACCGTTTTATTCCCCTTGTGAGAGAATCCGTGAGAGACAAATACATGGAGAAGTAAAAACAGTTTCCTAATGTATTAATTATCTTGTTTGTTGATACTCACTCGTGCCAGTAATTAGGAGGCTCACAAATTGGTTATGGAAGGTGGTACTCTCAACAACTTTAATTACAAATAGGAGCGCTACAAAGGATGCCACTGAGAAAACTGCCGTCTGGAGATAAAGAGAAATAAAGAGAAAGAGAGGATGTGCGTTTGTGTATAGAGAGCCATTTATTACATAATTATAAGCAAGTTCAGTAGTTCGTAAAGATTTTGGGAAATTCATACTGGGCAGACAAACAAAATGCCTCTCGAAACTGCCATTTTCCAAATGCAGAGTAGCATCAGTTCATTATCCTGATTAGAAAAGGTCGCGAAGTGAAAAATAAAATCTAGAAATAAAGTAGTTTGTCTTAATTCCTTAAGAGTTTTCTGTTTATCTAGATTGAAACTAGGTTTGCGATTTCACTCGATAAAGGACTGTGGGATGTGGATCTAAAATCAGAGTTCCTCAAGTTCAGTTGTCCGTCTTTTGAGTTTTGAAATTTCATAAGGGTGATTTAATAAATTAAATTTTGTGTCCGATTAAATTAATATCAATCAATTTTTGAGTTTAAATACAAAAGGATACTTTTCTAACAAAATACCCTGATGGTGTAAACTTCATGAGCTTAGAAAAAAGATAATTAATTTTCACAGTGATATTACAAAACAAAATATATAACAGTGTTCAAAAATTAAGTATCGGAAGTTTGATCAGATATAGTGCATTCATTAATCAATTAATCACTGTTTCAACAATGTACAACAATGTTTGAATAAAAGAAGATTGATTCAACCCGCATCTTTTTATGAGTAATGAAATTCGAAAAGTGACGAATCAAAATGTTGAGAGTGAAACACGCACCTTATGTTTCGAAGGTGCAACAAAATTCAATATTGTAATTCACTTATTGCAATAATATTAAAAATAAAAATACTACCTGAGCTCAAACTTAATAAGTAATATAAACTGAATTTTGGAATGATTTTAATATTTTTTAATCTTTAACACAAGCGAGATGGCGAAATATTTTTCATTTTCCGCAAGCTTAGGTACAAATAGAAAGAAAAAATCTTTCATTATCGATTTTTTTCTGAGAAAATGTTTGATGTTTGATA
The DNA here is from genome assembly GCA_038380435.1 of Ryuthela nishihirai. Classification (NCBI taxonomy): domain Eukaryota; kingdom Metazoa; phylum Arthropoda; class Arachnida; order Araneae; family Heptathelidae; genus Ryuthela; species Ryuthela nishihirai. The sequence goes on from JAWZYU010000004.1 coordinate 7,875,508, forward strand.
TTTATTTTTGATATTGCCAAAGAAGAAAATTGTTGCCAGGTAACTTAAATTAAAAATCATAAAATGAATCATCCTCCTCCTCCTCCTCAAGCAGCCATGGGCTACGGAGGTCCAACCAGACCGTGCAATTTAGTTCTCCAAGCAAGTTCCTGAGCTACATCTACTGCATCTGGCCACTGCACACCAATTCTAACAAGGTCCTGTTTGACATTGTCTGCCCACCTCATCCTTGGTCTCCCCTTCTTTCTGAGGCCTTTAGGCACACTGTTCATAACCCTATTCGCCAATCTATAATTATTCGTACGGGCAACATGGCCAAACCAACGGAGTCTCTCTCTGCACAATATGCTGCTTAAAGGAGGTTGCAAACTCCTTTGCCTAACCTCATCATTAGTTACAAAGTTGAACCACTAATGCCCAAGATACTGCGTAAGCATCTGGAATCAAAAGCATCTAGTTTCCTGTTATCTTGTTTATAAAGTGTTCAAGTTTCACTACCATAACTAACCCTAGAACGAACCAAACTATTATACAGCCTAATTTTAGTCTTTAGGTGTATACGCCTATTTCTCCACACTCTCCATAGATTCTTAAAAGTCCCGGCAGCAATCCCTATTCGTCTGTAAATCTTATGCCGCACATCACCATTATCTGTTACATAGCTCCCAAGATAATTAAACTGTGACACCTGCTCAAGACTGCAACCATTCAGATTAACTGAATCACAGCCTGCTGGACCAATTTTTATCACTTTAATTTTCTCTCTGTTTATAACCAAACCTACTCTACTACCAGTCTCATCAGCAGCTCGAATGAAAGAGTTCATCTCATCAACATCATTTGCAAAAAGGGCTAAATCATCAGCATAATCTAAATCAGAAATTTTCGTATCTCCAGGTATTTAAGGCCAAAATCTTTCCCTTGAAATGAATTTCGCATAACATAATCAGTAACCAAGCTAAAGAGAAAAGGAGACAAAATGCATCCTTGTCGAACACTAGAAGTAACGCTAAACCAATTGCTACAAGCCTTACCAACTCTCACACACGACTCAGTGTTATTATAGAGAGCTTTCATTATGTTAACTAACTTATCTGGTATACCATATGATCTCACAATCAACCACAAATTATGACGATCAACAGAGTCGAAAGCCTTTTTGAAATCAACAAAGCTAGCAACCAAAGGTTTCTGAAACTCTAAACATTTCTCAAGAATCTGCCTAAGTGAAAATATCTGATCCACACATCCCCTACCACTTTTGAATCCACATTGCTCATCACACAATTGACTGTCAACCAGATTCTTAATTCTATTAAGCACAATCATGGAAAGAACTTTACCTGGAACAGAAAGTAGGCTGATACCCCTATAGTTATCACAAGAACTGCGATCACCTTTTTTTAAAATAGGGATACCAATAGCTCTGATAAAATCCTTAGGAACCATGCCTTTCTCATAAAAGATATTCAGAATTTCAGTCACCCAAGTGGTAACCGAAACATTCCCAGCTCTAAGCATTTCTGTAGTAATTTCATCTACCCCCGGGGATTTATGTAGTTTAGTTTAGAAACAGCCAAAATAACTTCAGATTGTGTTATAGGGCTAACATTAAAGCCACCAATGCATCTATCATAATTGCAAACAATGGGAGTAAAACTAACCACATTGTTTAGAATATCACTGAAATGCTCAGCCCACTTAGCCATGACAGAATCCTCACCTTCTATAACCTTACCTTGTTTATACTTCAATCCCTGTATACCTGTTCGTTTCTACCACACAAAATATTAACTATCTGGTACAGCTCTCGGCTGTTGTGCTGTCTAACTGCTTCCTCGGCTTTGTCAGCCAAGCCATCAAACCAAAGATTCTTATCAGCAGCTAACTGATCTTTTACACGTTTATTAACTTCTCTGTAATGCTTTCTATTAGGACTAGTAGGGTATTGATTAAGGACATACCTGCAGTTCTTTCTTTCCAAAATAAGCTCAAGTGCCTTATCACTCAGATAATTCTGTCTCCTCTGCTCCATTTTTTCTAAAAGAGTACTGTTAGTGTCCAAAAGAGTCTATTTAAAATGATCCCATTCTTCCTGAACTTCAGTAAGAAGTAACCCATGACTGTCATAATGACTAAGTAACCTATCGTGGTAAGCTTTGGCTATAACTGGATCATTCAGAGCTTCAGTATTAAAAGTAAAAATTTTCACCCTAGCACAACACTTTCTAAGTGTAAGTTGCAAGACACTTTTAAATCGGTGAGATCCAATTTCAGCTCCCCTATATGACCTGGTATTCCTAACAGAACTAGCCCATTTGCTGTTAATTAATATATAATCAATCATATTCTTATGCAGCCCATCGGGTGAAACCCATGTGTACTTATGTATGTCGCGGTGTTTGTAATAAGTGTTAGTTATTCTGAATCCATTGAGTTTACTTACCTGTAGGAGACATTGCCCATTGCCATTGCAGCTACCAATACCAAAAGGGCCTATTACTAAAGCCATCTACACTGGAAGACTTCCTCCAATATAGAATTTGACCATGCCAATAGAAGCAAAGTGTTCAGGTGCCTGCGATGACCTCTGCTCAGGATTATCCACCAGCTGATAAACATATCCTGTGAATCTATTCACTTGGGGCTGTCAACCCACAAACAAACAGAAAACACAGCGGAAGATTTTCCCTCCACAGAAGCCCACCAGTGCAGCAAAATCAGGATCCATAATCAAGCTCAGAGCCATATATCTGTCCAGTCCAGTGAATTTATATGGTCAGCACCAGGACCCTGTGTGATTGACCACTCCTCAGCAGGGTAGAAAAAAAAAAGTATGCGTTACCTTTATAAATTTGAATATTTCTGTTTTTTTACCTTATCTTCGAGATTTTTCTCTTTTTTTCTGTTTGCTTAACCACTAGCTGTCATTATAATTATACACATTTTAAGTTCAAAGTTTGGGCTATTGATATTCACTTTGGGCATATTTGTTTCCCGTAACAGATAATGCTGAACGATCAAATTAAGAAGCTAGCAGCACTGAATATTTCATAACTGATTACTCTAAGGTAGCAGTATTAGATATTTATTTAAATTAAAAAACTGATATTTAAATTTACCTTCATGAATCTTAATAAATTAAAGTACGACGTCAGTTATTCGCAATTGCCAGCATATAAAAATACAGTAAATAAATTTCCCTTCTAGTAACGTCTTTCCACAGTAGTATGACAGAAACTTGTCGCTTATAATACGCCGTAGAGAATATCTGTGAGAAAGTCAAAATCTCGGTAGCAAGATAATACAAGAAACGTCCATATCTTATCCAGTCTCAAAATAAGGTATCTTTAATCATCACCCAAGGACCGAATTATTTAGCGACGCAAATTTGGAAATCAGTTTCATCAAATTTAGTCATTGAGGACTGAACGGCTCATAATTGATCATTATTAAATTCCTAACACTTACTTTCGCTCTAGGGATTTCATCACTGAAAATGAACAAAAGCTCATATTTAAAAGAGGGAAAACTGAGAGGATAACTCGATATACGAGAGAACAGGGATCTATACTGTCCGCAGGCAGGTTTGTTCCGACCCTTCGCGGGAATGTAGATGGATATTAACATCTTTGCGTGGTTGACAACTAGACTTCAGTTTAAAGCAGTTCTTGCAGAAGAATTGGATGAAATCTTCTAAATCCGGACGGCACGTTGTAGATATCATATATTTTTTTTTCCACGGTTCACGATAATTTATCTGAAAACAAAGTTGAACTATTTGTTTTATAATTTAAATGTCATTTAAGTGCATTAATGTTCTAGCCCTCCAGTTGCGTACATTATTGAAAAATGGCTGGCCTGTAGCTACCACTATTGAAAAATGCATTGAAAAATGCATGCTAATAAAAAAGGATGAACTCCACTACATTAAGATTAATTCGTTGAATGTCTTTAAACTGAGTCTATAAAACAATCATCCGCCAATAATAAGTTCGCTGCGGTGACTGGTTTAGGTGTTTGATTTTACCATGAAGGAAAAGCTGGACTTCAATCAGGTGGCGGAGTTTTAGCATGCTAATTACAGTGCAAAGGAACCTTGATTTCATCCCCGGATAAGGCAAGGATGTTTTTCGTGTTGTCTTTCTTCTGAAGACTCTTCTTCTTCACAGATCATTCCTGTGGCTGATTAGAATCGCAGCATATTGTCATACCTTTGTGGTATGACAATAACTGATCTGATATAATCAGATCCTATCAATCATAATCAATATTGCAACCATGAAATCATACGACAAAGATGAATATCGCAGTTATTGTCATACCACAAAGCTGAATATCGCAAGCAGTTTCCATATATAAATAATTGTTATTATATATATATATTCGTTTATACTAAGTCACTATCTTCGCTGTTAAATATTCTGCTAATGCTGATATATAGAAGAAAATTTGTTTTGATGCAGGTGGGATCCGAACTCACAACAGCCTGATAACATTCTGGTGTTCTGGCAGCTGAGCTATGAGAAAATGATGGGGCGTCTTTTTCATTAGACATATTAGGAAAACAAATTTTAAAGGGCGACATATTTTTAATATTGCTTATTATTTCGAGAAAGGAAAGCGTCAGCATGATATGAAACATAAATTAAGGATTTTCCAAAAAATTTGTTAATAATTTAATATTTCGGGGAAAAAATACTTAGAGAAATATTTTCTGTTTGGAACCAGAAAATAAAAACTTATGAGAATTGTGAAGACAAACTAGGTAGAATTTTTCCGCTAGTAGTTAAAAAAAGGCTGTTTTAAAAATTATATATATAATGTTAAAAATAGGGCAAAAACAACTATTGTAAATTACAATTCTGCATTGATTAGTAAGTTTTTTACGGATAATCTAAACATTACTTATTAAAGCACTGAACAGATCTGAGAGGTGAGTAGGTGAGAAAATATTTTTTCCTATTAATATTATAATAATAACAGAACTTATGCTATGGTACCGCGTGCAGTTGACATTTTGCGTCCCGTGGCCGATTGGTTAGCACGCTTGGCTACTGATCTAAGGGACCTGGGTTCGAGCCCCGGATTGAGGCTATGGATGTGTGTGTCGTTTTTCTGCTGAGGTCCTGCCATCCTCTCAGATCTCCTACTGTGGCATATAAACTGACAGGCTCCTGTCAGACCTCTGTGGCAAGCAGCTGCTTGAGGGGGTATTTATTATTATTTTTAATAACATTTGAGAGGATGTTATGGTATTAAAACAGTAGCAGGGGTGACAGTCAAATAGAGCAACTATATTAGACATAATACTATAAAATCTTAATATCATGGATAATTTTATAGTATCGTAACAATACCTGTTATGATTCTGTACGTAATATTATTATCAGGGATGATGTTATATTTAACATACGCATTATGATACTATCAGTTATTTAATTATATTATCAACAATGATATTGCAGTACTAGGGGTTCTCAACGTGGGGTACGCCGTAAAATGCTTTGGGGTACGCCGTGAGAGCTCAAAAGTCGCTAGATATATGTTATATATACATATGTTTTATTTAATTCCCATTGTTATACTATAACTAACGCCAGTTACATACACATTTTCAGGGGGTACGTGAAGCATAAAAGGATGAGAACCACTGGTATGTATACCAAAAAAGGATAGTAATAAGCTCTAGTAATATTTTTAATGATTCTATAGTGTCATAAATATATATATCGGTAAATTTTCTATATCACAAGGCACTATTCTATAATAATATTGCGCGAGACTGTTGATACTGCGGAATTCCTCTTGCAAAATTTGGGTTCAACTGTTCATAATACAGTTGTCATAATTGTAATCTGCATTTTGAATTTGGAATTGCAAAAGCATAAAAAGAAAACTATGCTAGTAAAATTTAGGAATCTATGGTATATTTGTTTTTTCCCCCTGTTTTTTTATTTTTACTTCCAGGTATATTGCACTTAAATTTGAAGGGGGACATTTAGTTCCTTTTCAATTTTTGGAATCCTCTTACACGATTTTCGTGAACTTGATATCACTTGCTCGTCTTCGGGTTATAACCTTTCCTCTCCACCCTAAAATAACAAGGCGTGGATAAGTAAAAAAGCGATCTTACAAAAGATATTTTGACATAATTTGTTCCTTTTGAATATCCATGGAATCCCATATCAAAGTTGCTTTTCTATTTTTTTGGTCGTTTGCATTATATCAGCTATCATGCATAATTCACTAGTCCCTACCTTTCGTTTATTTCAGGGATTTACTCCGTCATTTACTACAGAAAACTGCCAATTTTATCCTGCATGTTAATAGATTTTTCTCGTTTTTTGGAATAAAATTCGCATTAAAAGAAGTGGAATATTTTTTTCATACGCATGTTACTTGACTTTGAAGGGTGAGAGAAGATAGTGAAAAAAAAAGTAAAAAAAAATACCGCTATCTGTGGCAAGTATTGTTAGTAGGGAGCGGTGAGTTCTCAGGCCTTGCTCTGTTGCTAGCTTCATAACGCGAGCGTGGAGCTTGTCAAATTACTCGGGATTCTACAGGTGCCTAATTAGGACCTACGTAATTGCTCAGCCGCGGATCAGAAAAAGAAGGAAAAATGCAACATTAATAACCCTTGGCGGAGTAAAAACGTGGAGTGAAGGAAAAGCGTACGTTGGGTGTTTAACGCTCTAGGAGAAATTAAGGTGGTTAGCAATAAGAGAGGGCTGATTCCACCCACCGAGCTGCTAAAGCTACCTCAGGTATTACAAGTGTTTCTAACCCCATTTAAAGGCTGGGAAGGGAGGATACGCTTTTCGGCAAAGGCAACCGATGAAGGGTAAGCCCACTTCTTGCACGAAATAATATGTGGGAATGTTAATTCTCTGGGTGTGCGTTAATGTCGAGAATGGTGACAATGACAGCTCAGGGAGATTAATATGATTACAAGCAGAAACTTAAAGAGTTTTCGTGAGGAAGCGATTTAATAGCCAGGATGGGAAAAAACAATTTATGTAATATAATTCTCCCTGAAATCAATCAATTGGCTGGAATTAAGAACTGTGGCACTAACAGGTTTATTACCATAGGTGCAATGGATATTTCTTGAGCCTAAGTGTTTTCGTCCAGCTATATTGCAAGGGAGATTCGGTGCATTGTTATTGGGTAACTGATATTTAGGACAAGGGCTGTGAAATTAAGGAAGCTGGAAAATAGTTCCGCCCAACTGAATCTGTTATGGGTAGGGAGTCACGCTTCTAGTGATGATGCACTCCCCCCAACCAATTTCAGGGAGGATGCTTAAGTACTCTATGTAAAAGGAAAGGATAGGAGGATTTCCAGACTTAAAGCAGTGCACAGGAATAGCAATACTACGGATGGATTTATGAGAAGTCAGCTTCTTGTTACACTTGAGAAGGACAGAAAAGTTTTCTTCTGCAGAGTTATTATCAATTCAGTTTTTTTTATAGCTGCAGAAGAGATGAAAATATATTGCACGAGGGTCGCACAAATTTCTTTAGAGAAATTTATTTGTATATGAAGCCCAGTTAGCTTACTTGGAGGGGGACCAAAGAAACCCGAATTCGAATATGGGTTAAGACATGGATGCTTTCTTTGTTAAGTATATTATCTTTCTACTGAGGTCTCGTCTTCTTCAAAGAAAAAGTCTTATCAAAGAAATTTAAAAAAATATTATTTTGTGTCCCAACGTCTCCATTTGGGAACAGTAAAGTTACAAATGCTTTTTAATTCAATGAAAAGCATTTAATGAAAAAAATATTTAACGTTCTCCGAATGGGAACATAAAAATTTTATTTATTTTAAATATGTTATATTTTGCTTGATATTTATTAATTTAAATAACTAGTAAAAGCGAAAAACGTAGGGCAAAAGTTACTTATCTGAGTATTAAAAGCAATAAGAGAGTGCTAAAAATTTTCGTATTAACCAAAATGATTCGAGACTGAAATTCAATTGAAAGTTTAGAAAGCAATTTTTCTTCTTTTTTCCTTTAAATCATGTTTTTGTCTCATTATAGTCTAGCATTTTTTATGATACCAAAATATTGAGCTATTGCAGTGGTAATCTAATGGGGCTCTATAGAATAGTCACTTACTCCGCATTCTCTACTGAGTAATAAGTTGGTTATTTACAGCCTTATTTACAAGATAAAAAAAATGTTCTTCACATTTATTAAGCGATAAAAACATTAATTTCAATCAAAGAAGTCAGCCAATTTCGTAAACAATTTCAGCCCCATACATTCCTTTGAGTATTGTAATATCATCATTAGCATTCCGCAATACTTTTTGCATTTTTAGTTGCATTTCAAAAAAAGCCAGAAACATCTACTATTCTATAGCAGTTAACTTGATAGGAGACAGTATAATTCTTCCTGCTTCTTTAGATCTATCTGGATTATGACAATTTCTTATTGATAAAATATTTATGAAGAAAAGTTTAAGCTTGTGAAGGAAATGAAAGGTGAATTTCCTGAAGTGGCTTAAAACTTGCTGCGAGATAGCTAAAAAATGATAAAATAGAAACCAATACACCTCGTGATCATTAAAGAAATAGATGTTAGTTTTCATAAACGAAGCTCAAACGCTTCCGTTTTTTCTTTCAGGCTATTAAACTTTCACATTATTTTATGTTCTCACCAACACATCTACCAATATCTTAGTTCTGTATTTGGAGAGTTTTTTTTTTCATGTTTCTGTTCTGGTTAAGAAAGAAAAATGTTTTCCTGTCTTCTCCCCGATTTTCTACAAGATAATATAAAGTCTGGTCAATAATAATAATAATCAGTATTTCTGTGAACTGTTATTTTTCACAAAAAAAACCCAGCGAAATAACATCTCTACTGTTATCTGGATTGTAAACATGACAATATGCAGCGAATGGTTGGAAGAGAGTCATTAAACACCTGAAAGCAATCAGGAAAGTCATTAGTAATCATAGCCTCTGCAACGTTTTTGTTTCTGAAGAAGTTAAGAAATATTTCATTTATTGATGTATATTGCACATCCAAAGTACTGCAATCTTTCAAACGTACTACGAATAGCAGGTCGTTGTATGTTTTGAATATAATCATCTGGAAAGAAAACTAAAAAATGGATATATATGCGTGAAACGAAAGAGGGAAATAAACCAAATGAATGCTGAGATTGGGTTTCCTAGTTTTATTCCAGAGAGGCATTTTTTGCACACAATGCGCTAAATGGCTAGGTTGAAAGGACATCAAGGGCTCAGAAGAGATTGAGGAAAGAGATATTAATAAAAGAACTTTTCACCGTTTTATAACGAAACGATTAGCATCTTGTTTTGATCTTCTTGAGTACAGAAAGAAAAGCACTTTGGGAAGTTTCTTCCTGTTGCATGATTCTGCTTCTACCAGTCACAACGGGGAGAGTGTTGGCTCAGTCGGTAGAGCGCTAAGCTCGTAATCTACAGTTCCCCGGTTCGGGTCCCAGTCGTGTCAGCGTTGAAATTTATCTCCATTAATCCTCCAATCTATCGTCGGTGAGGAGAGGAACACCGATGGGTTTGGAAAGACCTCCCTTCGTAGGATGGGACGTAAAGCCGCGTGCAGGGAAGTCATCTCCTGTGCACCTAAAAGAACACGTTGGATAACCTTGAAGCCAGGTTTCTGTCTTCTAGCAGCTAGCTAAACCTTGCTTCAAGGTTATCCAACGTGTTCTTTTAGGTGCACAGGAGATGACTTCCCTGCACACGACTTTACGTCCCATCCTACGAAGGGAGGTCTTTCCAAATCCATCGGTGTTCCTTTCCTCACCGACGATAGATTGGAGGATTAATGGAGATAAATTTCAACGCTGACACGACTGGGACTCGAACCGGGAAACTGTAGATTACGAGCTTGGCGCTCTACCGACTGAGCCAACACTCTCCCCGTTGTGACTGGTAGAAGCAGAATCATGCAACAGGAAGAAACTTTCCAAAGTGCTTTTCTTTCTGTACTCAAGAAGATCAAAACAAGATGCTAATCGCTTCGTTATAAAACGGTGAAAAGTTATTTTATTGATCATTAATAATTCACAAGCAGTTCTTCTGTACATCAAAGGGCAACTTTAAGTGGACAGAGAAATTGACTCTAGAGGGTAGGAATATGAGCTCATGACCTTTGGTGGGTTCGTATTTTTTATTCACCCCCAAGATAAAGGCATTTTTTCCTCTAAATTAAGATTGCTCTTTGATCTATAACTGATTGTCTTTGAATTATTTATGATGGGTTACATTTATAATGCTGGAATAGGGTGGCAAGTCATAAATTTAACACATTTTTAAGTGACGCCGAATGATAGTTTTTGCTAGCAGAGATCTTCATCAGTGTAGTAGTAGCCCAGCGGTTGTTCACTTGACATATGAGTAAAAGATTGTAGGTTCGAACTCTTCGAAAATTAAGGCAGGTGTGGCCTCATTAGGCAGCATGACTAGGTTGGTGATCTGAATCAATGCCGGATAAGGGAGGGGGGGGAGGGCATGGGTTTCCTTTTACTACTAATTCCTAACATTATTTTAAATAAAATCAACATCCTTTTAAAGTTGTGTAGGATTTTAAATTGGTAACAATAATATTGTATTGAAAGAAAGGTAGTATATGATTGGTGCTTTTATTTATTTGCTCGTTTATTTATGTTTGATTTCTGATAACTTGAGTGGAAGACCCAAAAGTCTTTAAGTGTCCCTGTCTAGGAATTATTTAATACAGATTGATCTGCAATTGCCAAGCTCGAGTCCCAACTTTGCCAACGATGAGATTTAACTCAGTTAGCTCCCATTCTGCCCTCGTAGAGAAAGAAGACACCGATTTTGCTTTGAAAGGCTGTCTTCCGTCAGATGGAATGTAAAGCTGTGGTTCTGTGGGCAGTAGAGACGTACTCTATGCATATTAAAAAACACGCTAGATGGCCTTGACGGGAGGCTTCCATCTGTTTCCTTACAGCTGTATAATGGTCCCCTTCCCCTGCCTTATCTGAACCCTTGGGGTCTTTGCGATCAGGCCATTTAGCTCATTGTGTGCAAACAAAGTGCCGCTCAGAGGGAAAGCAAACCTCGAAAACTATTTTTTTTTTACTCTAAGTGAAAATTGTTCCTTTATTCACATTAGACTTAAGAAAGATAAGTAAGAGTTAAGATTATCAAGAATAAAGAACTACAACGATTCTATTTACAGTCAAAGTTCTTATTTTCGTGATAGTGAATTTTACTCAAAACAATGGATTTAATTGTTCCATCCTTGAGGGTTATTTTCTCTTGCTGGAAAAGTTACAAGAACTTCAACGATTCAGAGGAATAAAGTGAATTATGTAATTTTTGGTCTTCCAATTATATATAACGAGATTATTTTGAAATTTTCGAGATTAGATCCGCGTGGTTAGTTATATTTCATGAGAAAACGAATATAAATAATATATCTCTATTCCCACATATCACAGTGGTATTACGCCATTCAATAGACATTCCGGAAATATTTATGATTGCTGATGTGATATTATACTGAAGAAACAACCATTACCATGACAGACTATAACGTGGATATGCCCTTTATGTATTTTCATGATTCGTGTATTAAAAACACATTGAAGAAAATGATTACTTGAGATTGCTTTTCTAGCAGCAGTAGTTTTCTTTTTGTATATGAAACATGTTCGTTGCGAAATACTGCGCCATTATTTTCATCTCCTCTGCAAATAAAAGTTAAAGATCGTTTTCCGGTAGAAAAAAAAAATTATCTGTATCCTTTTATGTTGCATATACAAAATCAGCCTCTCTTTTCCGAGAATCATTTTTACAATGTCTCATCCCAAAGCCCACACAATTCTCAGCAGCGAAAGTGAGATAAGTACCACAAGTCTGAACGACGTGAAGCACGTTTGCCTTGCATATATTGAGTTGAAGCCAAGCAATGAAAGGCTTCGGAAGGAAGCGCTGGAGCAGGGGATGGAGATGGACCTGAGGTGGAGAGGTGGGAGGGTGGGGGGGGGGGGGGAGAAGGATGAGAGAGAATCAGCCTTTCAATTAGCAGGCCGTAATGGCAGGCGTGCGGGGATGTACCAATTCCTTATCACTCCCCCATGAGGAAACACTCCGAGCAGTTATAAGGCCATTATCGGTTCTGCAGCTGTTTCTCTAATCCTCCATGTACAGCCGCGAACACACGAGCGGGGAGACCCGTAATAGGCCGCATTGACCTCCGTTATCTCGCCGCCCCCGATGCTGCGGGGATCTGAGAGGCCCAGGAGGAAGAGGACGGGTACGCGCAGGGAGGGACGGAGAGTAGGTTGGAGGTAGGAGTAGGGGTACGAAACCCGGGGCATCACGTCTCTATAAACCGCACTGTAGCGTTGCCTCTGTGGTACCGCTTCGCAAACTGTGTCTGTCGTGATTAAGGTCGTTCAGCACGCAGAATTTCACCCAAAAATTGAGATATGCGAGTCCTGGGAACATTCATCATCGTAATCTGACGTCAGCCGAGCGTCTGGTCGGTGCGATACTGGGGATGACTCCTCTGGCGAGGGCCAACCACGGACCATTAATTCTGAGGAGGAAACACACAGTTTTCCGCCTTTGCACCTCGCCGTCTTTCTCCCTCCAGTTCGCTTGCTCCCGCCCTCTCTCTTTCTGTCTTTCTCGCTCTTTCTACACTTTCCTGTTGGCATCTGTCTCTTTCCGACCCCCCCCCCCTTCTCTCACAACCGTCTTCCATTATACCCCCCTCTTTTTCTTCCTCTTTGTTTCTGCCTACACGTGTGTGTGTATGCGTATAAGAGATGGAGTAAAGAGGCTGCGAGAGAAGAAGGGAGAGAGCATCAAACACCTCTCTGAACACAGAGAGATACTTCTCGTGCTCTGTTGCGCACCACTTCCAGGATCCCGGTAGTGTGCAAGTCATTTCCTTGGGCCTGAATTTGTTGGGAATTTTAGTGGTTCGTTGGTGTGTCGTCTCTGTTATCTAGGAACTCGCAGATGCGTTTTCTCGTTTATTGCCTATCGATGTCGGTGCAAAAAAAAAGGACTATAAGATGAAGATGAGAAGAGAAGGAAAAGGTGAAACAGAAGCCGTAGGAATAAAAAGAGAAGGAAGCAAATTACAAATAAATGTCTCTTGCTCTTAATGTGTAAATGAAAACAAAGTAATTGCGAAGCAAAACGACCTTTAGCAAATGTCATAGATATTAAAAGAGTGCAAATTGCGAATGTGTTTTTAGCTTCTGATATGTCGGAAATATTACAGCCATTTCAAAGAAAGCTTTTTTAATCTTTTCGGTGAGATTCATATTAATTTTTTCATTTGATTAACATAGAAATGAATTTATTTACATCATTACCTATTAAAGAGAAAATATTAATAGGTACTTAATCATTCCATCTACAAAAGGCGTTGAAATTGATTCTGCCATGATCTGGTTAATTATAATATTGTTAAAAACTTAGTCTCTTAATAATACTCATGTAATACCAGAATAAATTAGTTTCTCAATAATAGATATCAGAACTAGAAAGGAAAATATCAATAGGGATGGTAAGTATTAAAAGTGAATACTCCATTAAAATTCAAAACTTTTAATTAATCATTGGCTCTTTATGATTATTTTAATAACTATTGCCTACTAATAACTGTTTATATTAAGTTAAATATGAGTATACATAAATTTGACCGTCCCGTGGCCGAGTGGTTAGCGTGCTTGGCTACTGATCTAGGGGACCTGGGTTCGAGCCCCGGGTAAGGCATGGATGTTCGTGTTGTTTTCTGCTGAGGCCCTGCCATCCTCTCAGATCTTCTACTGTGGCATATAAACTGACAGGCTCCTGTCAGACCTCTGTGGCAAGCAGCTGCTTGAGGGGGTATTTATTTTTTTATTATACATAAATTTATGGATAATGTTTGGAAAGAGTCGAATTTGTATGGTCAGTTTTACGTAATGTACAAAACATTGAATAGTCAACCAGAGTCAAACCGAAGCCCAGGCTATTTTTAAATTTTTAGATCCTTGCCGAGATCTCGTCTTCCTTACAGATCTTCTCTATGGCACATTAAACTGACAGGCTTCTGTCAGAACTCTGTGGCAACCAGCTTTTTCAGGGGTAATTTATTTAGCAATTTATAACAATATACTGTATGTTGGTGAAAATGATGACGATAGTGACTCAAATATGCGATTAATTTTTATAAATATAAGAAATTAAAAATAATAAACCGCCTGGAAAAATTTATATGTTCATTTGGTTTTGTAAAGGTTTTCTAAAGAGTGAGATGTGATATATTTTAAAATAGACTTAATTTCAAAAATAATTGAATGTCAAAAAAATTACCCCTCAAGCAGCTGCTTGTCACATATGCCTGACAAGGAGAAATACCAATTTAAACGCTGTTTAGAAGGACTGTGAGGCAGAATTGAATGTACTCCATTCACTCCACTCATATTTCTTGCACAGATAACATAAATATTCGTGAACCATGAATCACTTCTTAAAATTACTCTTTAATTTTACAGCTCAATGTTATCCTGGTTGCTGATAACCAATTAATAACATTTTACTGCGTTAAGCATATTCTCTCATTCATTCCAACTGAGTTTAGGTATAGAATAAAAATCGCCTTATATTCATTAGCATAAGTTTGCAATCTAACTGATATGCGCACTTGTTTGAAAATCAATCAATATTCCCTCAATCAGCTGCTTGCCACAGATGTCTGGCAGGAGTCTGGCAGTTTATACGCCATAGTAGAAGGTTTGTGAGGATGGCTGGACCACGGTAGAAAAACAATACAAACATTCATGTCTTATACGGAGCTCGAACCCAGGTCCATTTGATCACTAGCCAAGCACGCTAACCACTCGGCCACGGGATAGATAACAAATATTTATTTAAAAGCCGTTGGCAGTTAATTTTATTTTACCTTTCTCTTAAATATATGCTCTAGATATTCTTATGTTTTTCCTTATTTCACTTACGATATAAATTATTACACTTCCAAGAATGTTAGTCAAACAGTATATAAAAGTAAACGCAGGTTGAATTTGGGATAGCAAAAAACCCAAAGATAAAGGGCTTCTAACTTTCCCACAACATTTTCGCCTAATGTCTAATGAACATTTTGCAGGAGAATTTTTTTGAAGTGAGTGAACAATTAATAATATAAGAATAAAATAAATGATAGCTGTTAACCATCTTTATTTGCTCCTTGCAATTTGTAAATTTTTATTACTCTTATAAATGATTTCAATAATTCTATAAATTCCCCTCTTAATTGACTTCATTAATAAATTATGCTACTAAACTGTTCAAACTACGAATTAAATAATAAACATAATTCTCACGATAACTCAAGAATGATATATATGAGAATTATTTTTCAAGGGAGTGATAAAACAAGAAAAATAATAAACTGTATGGAAAAATTTACATACACTACTAGAATGTATAACAAGAGTGTTCACCATCCCCTGAAGGGATGGTGAACACTTTTGTTATACATCCCTGTAGGATGGTGAAACTCTAAAAAAAATAAGACATTTCCTTAGCAATTAGCAAGGGTTTTCACCATCTCTGTAGAGAGAGTGACACTCTAACAAAAACAAACAAGACACTTGCTTAACAAGAATTTTCTCCATCGCCACAGGGATAGCAACACTTTAAGAGGAACAAAAAACGACCTTTGCTTAATAAGAGCGTCACGATCCCAGAGATGGTTAAGCTCAAACAAGAACAAACAAAACACTCATTCTTAACCAGAGTGTTAATATCCATGTAAGGATGGTGACACACCAAACAAGACACTATTGTTTTGTTAAAAAAGAGTGATCACCTGTTTTAAAAAGGATTCTCACATAAATCGTCTTTAGTTATGTTATTACAAGCACAGATTCAGTTTCACAGGCAGAAGCATATTTTGGAGCCAAGTATTTGGAAACTTCTGTTCTATTTCAATCAAACTTTTCAAACCATGAGGCCTCTAGTCTTACATATTAAATAATTAATATGAAATATACATATTGAAACAAATACAAGAGAAAGTTTCTCTCAATAAAAGTCGTTACATACTAATGAGTATACATAAAATATTTCAGGATGCATTGATAATATCAAGTGTTTACTCCATTTCCTCTTGCGTTGATTTAACGCTGGAGTAAATTACAACATAATATAAAGCTAATTTATGAAAAAGGGAAACATTAAAAAGTGATCAATCATTCTCCTCTACTTCATGAAGTGATTCATCATCCGCAACCATGGTAACTACACTGTTGGACATAAAAAAGGACAGGGGAAGATTCAAGATTTATACTAATGAGCTGATAGTAATATGGGTTTTAAGGAAAATAAAAATAATTGATTTAGTTATGCTTTGATCTAGAAAAAACATTTATGTTAATATTGGCTAATTATTTCTTTGGTATTCATTATGCGAATCTAAAACATGGTTTTTCGACAGGCATAGTAAGCTGAATAACGAGTTTTTTGCTATACCTTTTTTATATATTTACAGCAAGTGATTAACATTTAAAAATACGAAGCATTAGGTATTAATAGAGATATTGGATTGATGAAGTGATTCATATTAAACGACATTAAAGTAAAGGAGTTTCTTATTTTCCATTCTATGTGCATATTTAGATGAGACAAAATTTTTGTAAGCAGCAAACAAGAAATTGATTGTATTTCTTATGTTTAAACCTTCCTTTGAGAATAGGGTTATGGAAACAATAAGAAAATGGAGCTTTACTCATTTAATATGAAGCTTCGAGTCTCCAGAAAGCTTTAATAATAGTAAAAACTGAATTACCCATCAAACATCTGTTTGCCACAGAGGTCTGATAGGAGCCTCAGTTAAATAGGCCATAGAGAAGACCTGTGAGGAAGTCGAGACCTCAGCAGAACGACAAGAAAGGAAACATCCATGCCTTATTAAGGGCTCAAACCAGGATCGCTTTGATCAGTACTCAAGCATGCTAACCACTCGGCCAAGTGATTGGGAAATAATACTTCTACGAAATATGGATTATTTTAGATAACCGAATTCAGCTAGTAATGAAAAAAAAAACGCCATTGAAAAAAAAATCTGTGAAGAAGGCGAGACCTCAGCAGGAACACAATAAAGGAAACATTCGGAGGCTCGAGCTGGGATCCTTAGACCAATAGCCAAGCACACCAACCAGTTGACTACTGGGACGGTTGGGTTGTTTTATTTCTGAAATGCACATATTTTTTGCACACATTGCGCTAAATGGCAAGATCACAAGGACCCCAAGGTGTCAGTGAAGGTTGGGGTAAGAGACCCACTAGACAACTGTTAAGAAACAGTCGGAAGCCTCTCGTCAAGGCTATTTAGCGTGTTCTTTAACGTGCTAATGGTATGGTTCCAGCACACGGGACTACGAGTTTATGTCCCAATAGACGGACGCATCCTTTCCAAGCCCATTGATGTCTGCTTTCGAAGTCAGGATGGGGATTTAGCAGAGATTCAGAATGGGATAGCTGTTTCCAGGTGGAACTCGAACCTGGGAACTGCAGTTTAAGAATCTGGTGCGCTACCGACTGATCCATCCCCAGCTTTTACTGGGACGATATTATATAACCAGAAAGAGTAAAGTTAAAATAAGGTCAGTGTTGGTTGTGAACAATAATTAACACTATATATGCAGAACTTCTACTGTGGCATATAAACTGACAGGCTCCTGTCAGACCTCTGTGGCAAGCAGCTGCTTGAGGGGGTATTTATTATATATATTTATTATATATGCAAGGTAATCGATGTATAAAAAGTAGGTTAACAGCTTTATAGTAATGTTAACAAGAAAGTACAATACAAATTTATGTTGTGAAATGTATAATTATAGTTCTGTACGTGTGAAATTTCGCGTAATAAAGCGAATGAAATTTGATACATTTTAGAAATAGAATTTCTGTTAAATTTCCGATAGTGTTTCATTTACTTTAGTCTTCTTCTTCCTTTGTTATTCACGGATTATTTTTACCAATACTGCATTTATTTGATAATCCTTCCTGTATTCCACATGACTAATTGAGCGTAATTTCCATTTACCTAAAAAAAGGTTTCAAGATATGGTTCAATACTACATTTAATAATAAAAATAACCTTATCAGTGCTAACCAGAGAGAATTTCTGGATTTCTTTCTTAAGGGTTTTCTAATGATAGGAGCTAAATGTTTGCAAGTGCTTAAGAATACTTCTTGTACCAGAATTTTATATTATGCTCCCTCGTTTGCATAAAGTACAATTCCCAGCTTAAATACAGGCAATGAAGAATATCAAGAGTTTTATTAATTATCATCCAAACTTCTTTCTCTCTTTGAGAATTTTAGTAACAGGATCGAAGGATTAGGATTTTTACGTCTGTTTTTGCACACAATGGGCTAAATGGCCAGGTCGCAAGGATCCCAAACACTCAGAGAGGGTTGGGAAAGAAGACACTGCACATTTTCTAGGAGACAGAAGGAAGCCTCCAATCAAGGCCATCTAGTGCAGTCTTTCACGTGCATAAAGTATGGCCAGTGTTTTTCATTTGAATAGGAAAAGACCCAAGTTATGTCAGAAAGTGCCTTGAAAAACGGCTCAGGTCATTTGTAATCATCGTGTATAAAGTGAGCCTTCAAGCAAGATAGCTAAAAAGGCAAAGTAAAATGGAAAAAAACAGTTTTGTTTAAATTTATTTCAGAGAAATTTATCAAAGCAAAATAGAAGTTTTTCGTATTGTCAGACAAAAAAAGTAAAAGACAAAGTGAAAAATAGACCATCAGATGTAATTTTATTTTTGAGCAATTGGTTTCGGATAAAAGCGCATGCGTACAGAGCTTCCAAATCTTTTGTCTGATTACTCATGCTTTGCTATTCCTAATCTTACTATATCACATAACTATTATGAGTCAGCATTCCAGGATGACCATAAATTATTCCAAAGACTACCTTACAGCTTACGAGAAGTGACAATCTTACACTACGCATGAACAGCTGTAAGGAAAACCAGAGAGAGGCCTTAAGGAATGGGAACTGTAATGCGATGCAATTTCATTATCTTATTAATGTCCGATTGGTCGGAACTTTCTTCCTATCCTTGAGAGAGAGACAATGGAGGCCTAGTAAAGAAAGATGAAGATATCGAGACAATCAAAATCCCATTAAGCTAAGTAGAGAACGTCAAAGCGGTGGGCAAATGCAGTGGAGCGACCGCCTCTGCCTGCTTATTTTCTGGCAATAGAGTTCTGGATCGATGAGATAAGTATAAAGATTCGTGTTCACCTTCTATTTGTCTTGGAGTGAAATCCTATTATAAGCGCAATCTTCCATTTGTCATTTGTCCGTCTGACATCTGTAAATACTTTTTCGGATTGAATTCAATATCATTGTTATAACGTGAATGCAAGCATCGTGAAGACATATTGTGAGATGGTGTGCCTTGGAGAAAGTTCCTTCATTTCCCACTCTTAAAGATTTTTCTTCAGTTTAGTTTTATTTTAACCGTTAAACGATGGGAGCTGCGGCGAACTGCTGAACTTTCGAAGACTCTCAGTGATAAATAATAGCACGATTAGCAAACTGATGTATCACTTTTACATACAATATGTTTATTTATTGCCAAACATCAATTTGTTAAAGCTTTGCGAACTGTAATTTACTCACAAGTCCAACAATGCAGGGATTAAAGTGATTATAAGTTCTAGGAAAATGGTTGAGATTTGTCATTTAAAGGGATAACTTTATGAGTTGAGTTTAGAAGTCAGCTAGAGATAATATAATTTGCTAAAAAAAAGCATAAAAAAAGTCTCTACTTACAGCTATTAATAGGAAAAAGAGTACGGCATATCGGTAGGGAATATATTTAATTGGGAGCTTTCTACAAATATAATTGGCACTCAGAGGTAACCCAAGTCAAAATAAATGTTTCGTGCTTGCTTTAGGGATGCAAATCTTTTGGACTGTTTGACTCGGTAACAAACAGCAACCGGAAACTAGAAATTTTCAAGTTAAAATGATAACGACAGTAACTTTTAAATCATGATATAATTAACAGATTATCATGTATAATATGCATTCTATTATAAACCGTACTCTTCCATGTTGTTTAAATGGAGAGTCATATTCAAAATTCTCTAATTTCGAAAATAAATTTTTTTATGAAAAATTGTCACTGGAGATAAATTGAAGATATTACTAAAAATCTTTCTAAATCTCTATTTTCCGCAATATTCACTTAATATTTCAAGAGTTATGAAAGCCTAAACATTTAACTGTAACTTTTGCTAGTAATGAAATAGTGGGAAATAGTGAAATAGTGGGCGAATAATGAAATAGTGGAGGAGAGTGCTTAATGAATGATAGCAGCGTCTGCTGCTGAATATTCCAGCTTCAATGACTCTTAAAATATTAAACAAATATTTTTGAAAATCGACATTTAGAGATATATTAATCAGATCTTCAATTTAGGTTTGTGACATTTTCCTGTAAAAAGCTTATTTTCAACATTAGGAAACTTTGAATGTGACTTTTCAATGGATTTTCTTTCGAAATTTGAAGAATTTAAGTAAACGAAACATTGTTTTAAGGTGAAGCTTGCATATTTTTTGGACAGAGAATAAACTGTATTATTGAAACATATTATTAAAATTTTAATTCAACGTGAAATTAGGGAAAGTCCCATTATGGGAATCGGTATTGTGTATTGGAATATCTATCCAGTGATTAACACAATTAAAACTATGGCTCGAATGAATGAAGATTTATTAAAAGGGAACGAAAGTTAAAAAACAAAATTTAAAATTAACTTCCCTCTCTATATAGTAGCCGTCCTATGGCCGAGTGGTTAGCGTGCTTGGCTACTGATCTAAGGGACCTGGGTTCGAGCCCCGGGTAAGGCATGGATGTATGTGTCGTTTTTCTGCTGAGGTCCTGCCATCCTCTCAGACCTTCTACTATAGCATATAAACTGACAGGCTCCTGTCAGACCTCTGTGGCAAGCAGCTGCTTGAGAGGGTATTTATTTTAATTTTTTATCTATATAGTTGCTGTCAGCAAAGGTCTAACAAGAGCCTGTCAATACAAGTCATAGAGACATTCTGTGAGGAAGGAGAGATCTCAGCAGAAAAGCAACACGGAAAAGAAATATTCATACCTAATCCGGGCTCGAACCAGAGTCCTTGATCAATAATCGCTCGTATACTATAAAAGCGAAATATTCACACATTCAGTTTTCTCTCTACTTATTTTGGAAGAAGTGTCTCGAATTATTTTCTTCTAAAGAACAAAATAGTTCCAAAGATGACTAAAAAAACTGGTGATTAAAAGACGTTAAAAAGACGTTATTCTCATTTTACAGTGTGATTGCATTTCAATACCAAGCTTGCAAAGCTGTGAGCTTAAATTTGCTACGGAAAATTCGGACCCAAATCAAGCCGTCGTATTTTATCAGCTTTAATCAAGTCGAAAGATTTATTGCTGCAGTTGCATTTTTCTGAATTCTGCTGGTTCATTAATATCTCAGATTAACAGTTATCAGTATTAATGTCCACCTGACGTGTTGTGTATTGTCGTATAGAGAGGTCATGAGTGATATTTGTTAATCAGGAAATGAATGATTAATATACCTGCATGATTAAGTCTATTATTAATTGCGCAGAATCCAGCTGAATTAGAAGTTACATAACACAGGTGATGTTCTTTCTGTTTCGAAAGTTTTATTCGCATAAGGTTGAAATCATTCTGCTTCCTTTGAAAAGTTTCTTTGATACTATGTACAATGATAGATTAATCAGGAAGGATGGATTCACGTGACTCAAGGCTGGAGGGAGATCTGATCCTTTAAAATTTTTTTATCCTCCTTCTAGAAGAATAGTTGAAGGATTTTTAGAAATTGTTTAATAAATATTTTACATGGAACTGTATTTTTTATACATTCACGACCTTGGCACATGACACTGATTGGCTGCACGCGCGCTTTTTGCATAACGCAGAGGTGGTTTTAATGTATTGGTTGATCGGTGTATAATCTGATGTTCCCATGTTCGGTTCTCAACTATTCCTGCATTTCGATTTTCTTCGCTAACTCCCACTCTTTCCTCAGCGAAAAAGGAACACTGACGGTCTTAGAGAGGCCACCGTCCGCTAGATGGGACATTAAACCGTGACTCGATGCGCAGAAGAGGGATCCTACACACGCTAAAATACAGACTGGATAGTCTTGAAGAGCCATCCTGAGTGTTCTTTAATCTCCAAACAGCTATCAATCAGTCTTGTAATATCTATCCAGTGGATACACTTCCTGAACTTTATCTAAGCCTTTAGGGGCCTTTTGACCTGTCTTTTAGCCCATTCTGTGAAAAAAAAAAAAGTGCTGCTCAGAGGTAAAACAATCCAACCATATGTCGTGTTCTTTTAATGGGTGATTTATTGTTATTTTTAAATGTAAAGTTTTTTTTATCAAGGTATCGGTATGATTGTATACATAATGAAATATCAAAAAAAGTCCTCTTAATATCTATGAGAACAAAAATGTAAATAGAAATAAGTGATGTTTCCTAGGAGAATCATCACCAAGAATCAGGTCCAGACATCTTTAAGCTATCATTGACTGTGCATATAATTTTAATCAAAGTTTTAAACCATGAGGTATATTTCCATCCTTTGTCTAACGTATATAATATAAATATAATATTATAATATATAATATACATAAATATCGTATACATATATTTTTAATGGATCATTTGTACTATGATCATTTTTGTGCCTTTTTTTTGCATACAAAATAATAAAATAAATAAAAAATAAATACCCTCTCAAGTAGCTGCTTGCCACAGAGGTCTGACAGGAACCTGTCAGTTTATATGCCATAGTAGAAGATATATATAATACCCAGTGTTAAACACACATAAAGTAACGAAAATAATAAAATAGTATAGAGTTCGAATAGAATACAGAAGAAATATTAAATCGAACATTAAAACTTTCGATTTTCAATAGGCAAGGATAAAATATATTTTTATGTAACCTTTGGTGAATGATCCGCTAAACAATCTATTTGAAGTAATTGTGCGTGTCATCACTTCAACTTAACGCAGTTCAGGTTGAGGAATTCGTTTGATTTCGTTTCTGCTCCTTTATTCACTTGTTTTTTTTTTTTGTAGAAAATTTTTTGAAGTTTGAAGAAAGTTTGTTTTTATCTATTAGAAAAGAAAGGCTTAACTAAAATAGTGGTTAAGAGGCTAGCTACTGTCCAGTAGGTTGTGTGTTGTGTTAGCTCTAACTGAGATGGAGGTGGGCACATCCATGAAGAAGAAAGTCTATATAAGATAGGAAGAAGTAGCTTTTAGGTGACTCTGGCTCTTACGTATTTGTGTCTTAGATAAATAAGCCCTATTAGCGGGTAGACCAGCTACGCCGTTTAGAATGGGCTTCGTTGACCAAAGAGCTTTCGAAATTTTAGTGAATTTTGAAATATGTAAAATCTGAAAAATTTTCTAACCAAGTAATTTTAAAATTTAATATCATATATTATCATTGTAATTATTATGGGGAGCCTCAAAATTTTAAAATGATCTATGCTTTAGTTGTCTCTAAGGCCTACCCTGTAACTCGATCAATAATTATTAAAAAAAAACCCTGCCTAAAAATACCTTTGAAGGAATTATTGGGTTGTTCCCAGCAACTATTTTTCTCAGTCATTAGTTTCATTTATTATCTGCATGATTATACAGATAATAAATTCTGATTCGTAAGGCACTAAAAAGAACTCAGATTTAGGGCATTTGCATAACTAATTCAAATTTCGCGAAGTTTACTAATCTGTCTCATGAATTATAATGCACAATAATTTATTTACACTGCATCTAAATGAACTAAGCTATATAATATATATATAAATATGCAATATAAAGTTAGGAAGACCAGTTGACTCTAGTGAATATGAAATGCCCTTTTCAAAGTTTTTTTTTTGTCATTTTATAACGTTAACGCCACCTTACGATTGGAATTCAAACTAATGAAAGATTCGGTAAATGCGAATGGCAGTGCTTTATTAGTACCTATTCAAGCAAAAATAAAATTTTTAATTTATCTTTTAAAAGCAAAAAATTCCTACCCTCATTGGATGAAGGAAAAAAATTCCTTGATCATCACGTGCTACAATGCAAATACATTGATCACATGTTACAATAGTAATACCCTAATCATGGCGTGTTACAATGTAACTTGAATATCACGTGACAGTGTAAATATCCTGATCATCACATATTGCATTGCAAATACCTTGATCATCGAACATTACAATGTAAATTCCTTGATTATCGCACGTTGATATACCACTGGCTTGTCCATGTCAGATTTTAATCTCTATCATGAATAGATTGTTTGCAATATTAGCTTAAAACTTTGCCATTTTTCAGTTTTAGTGCTCTTTAACCGTGGAAATCCAAACTATTGCAAGATTTAAAAAATTCGAATAGCAGTATTTCTTAGTACCTATCGAATCCAAAAATGCTTTATCGTTTAAGCTTAAAAATAAAAGTTGAATGTGCCCAGAGTGTGCACAGAATGATCATAACGTGGAATCAATAAATAAATAGTTCATTTTTTCTTCTTTTGAAAACGATCTAAAGTAATAGATAACATGGAATGGAAGTTCTGAGTAGCAAAAGAGAAAGTATGTATAGTTGATAGGTTTACTTTTTAGAAGTAAATAAATTTTGATCATGTTGCTATACCATAAGCATGAATGTAAGATGACAAATAATGATGATGCAATTAAAATAATAAGAAAATAACTGATATATGTATGGAAAAAAAATGTAACTGGATATGTATTATAATTCTTAAAATGAACATCAATTTGTATGCAATACAAAGTATGCCAGTTTAATGAGACAAGTATGCCTGTTAATATGGTTATTCCTTTATACGTTTGTACTGCAGATTGCGTATTACTGCTGATTGGATAGAGACACACTTTTCACCGAATATATGGAATGTAAATAATAAAATAGATTCTGCTTCTGTAGGGATAGATTTGGGGGACATGGAGACCATGCCTCCCCCGTTTCAGAATGTGAGGGAAATAGAGACAAAATTATTAAACTTATTTTTTTATTTCATGAGTGTTTCAAGAAATTTTTTAAAGACCTGTAAAACGAGGGGGAAATGTTATAGTACACTGGAAAACCAATCTCTTACCCCCTCTCCCTTTTTACATTTTTCCGCCTCGATCGATCAGTTCCTCCCCCCCCCCCCGATTATTTTTTTCTAGAATCAGGCTTGCTTCTGTAGAAGATTTACGAAAAATAAATTAGCATATTTCTTTACACTACATAACACATATAAAAAGAGCTACTTTAATAAATTTTGCGTAAATCGATTATTTTAATTCCACAGGTTATTTGTATATCTATATATTCGATTTTGCTATAAAAAAATGTCGGTTGAATTGACGAAAGAAAAATGTTGCTTTGAATACAGATGACGAAACACAAAAGAGCAAGTAAATCCCAACCACGTAGCATTTCGTGGTAATGTTTACCAGAAACAACGTTCAACATCTGTTGGAATCATTTAATAATTGATTATGTTTTATTATCTGTGCAAGTTCTGTGCTTAATTTATTAGCCTTGAGTATGACAAACATGCTTTAAACGAAATGTAGTCTACATTTTTTCAAAGCCCTGTAAGTTCTTCTCTGCATTTTGTTCCTTAAAGACCAAATAAATCGACCGAAAAGCTTAGGTATGATAACTCAATCCCCAATCCGTAGCAGAGTTTCTTTCGCGTATTGTACATGCTAACGTGTCAATAAAAGTTCAGCTACATATCAATCCAGCCCAGAAAACGGGTGACGTCAGGTTCCTATCGACCAATAAGCGAGACTGTTGACAGCACCTGCCGCGTGCCACCAATGATAAGAGAGTATGTAAACAAAGAACTTCAGCTGCCTCTGTTATCATATTCAGAGCAGAGGCTTTTCACATTGATGTCTGTACATAGAAAGGCTCCCATCGTGTTGACATGCACTTCACTTTTTTTCTTCCGTAGTGATCGGGAGTGAGGAGCAGTTTGCTTTCTGCAGGAAAACGCTTTCGTAAGTTTATCGGACACAATTAAAACGAAACATAATTGAAAGATTCTCTAAGAAGATAGGACGAGGAGCTAAACAAGTTACTGTTGAAGTAGGGTTATCTTAAATCTGAAATTAGACATGTGGATATATTTTAAAAATCTGAGATGTAACGATGATGTGGATTTTATTTTATGTTTAAATTAGTATGTAAAGGAAGCCAGTGATATTCCAGTTTCTTTAGCATTAATTAAATACATGTTTTGATTTTTCAGAATCAACTATTGAAGTATGTACGAAATAAAAATATTGTACCATATATAACGAATTTTTTTCAATCTACGTTGATGTAGAAAAATGTTAGTGTGCTAGAAAACTAATAAGTTATAATAAAACAGTATTTTCCGCATAATATTAATTAGCTGCATCCAAAATAATTGTAGAAGCTTTATGGGGGCAATATTTATAAATAATTGTAAATTATTTGCCTTAATTCTCTTAGTTAGCCAGAAATGTGTTCGACTATTTAATTATTGCCATTAAAAAATATCTTATTTTGGAAGCTTACATACTGTGATAAAGAAATAAAACTGTTAGAACTAATAATCCTGTTTAAAAGATTTTAGTTTAAAATATTAATTTAACGATTTTTATTTCATAATAAATTCACAATTATCTCATTCATAATTTAGGAATCCTCATTCATAATTAAGGAAAAACTTTCTTTAATTACATTTCTATTAAATATTTTTTATATTAACTGTACAATTTTAACTAAGTTCTTGACGAACTGACGTCGGAATTTTCAAAAGGAAACTAAGTTTTTGGGACAATAAATAGTTAAAACAATTGTAATGAAAAACAATTACTCAAATTAATAAAGAAATACAAAACTTTACCTTTCTCTCTTTTTATGAAGCAACTGCAAAACAATTGACATTTTTACTGCCAAAAATTAATGTAATGGATTTCAAAATCACATAAACCGTTTAAAAGAAAATTTTCGTTTAAAATAATTTTATTCAAATCTGATTTTGCTTTAAAGAAAAAAAAAACAAGACACAGTCCTGGTTTAAATGACAACGGAATCGTTCTTGTATTCAGCAAACAAAGCCTGTCATTAACGGGGCTCAGCCATATTACCCAGGAGATTTCTCATTCAAAAAGGCAATGATGTCATGTTCATTCTGAGTGACAGCTGCAAGGCTTGCTTGGGCTTTCAGCAGAAACTTGACTAAGTAATGAATCACTTATGAGGGTTTAGAAGAGGGACGCCGAAGCCACTCACAATAACCACAGCTAATAATATCTCATTACAACAAAGAACTGATTGCGTTTACTCGAAACCTTTGAGCCTAACTAACTGAAGCACTCGCACACAGTAAAACAGGCAACTTCATAAAGAATAATTCGCAAATGAGTGCGACCTCTGCTCACAGAAGCTTTCTGCTATTAAAATGAGATGTTTTATGCTCTAATTGGATTGCTAGCGGTAAGCAAGAGAATAGCTTGAATTATTTATATAGCGCAGATGAAATTGGACATTTGATGTGGATTTAAGCTTCATGTTTATTTAACGTTAACGTGCTACTATTTAAGTAAGTAATGACAGACCATTTTCATTTCCATTTTAATTTTACCCCTGTTTTACCTATCTCTGAGAAATACCCCAACAGCTTATTGCTGAAACAAGGCAGGTCGGTCGTAATTACATGGCCTAGTGTTCGTGAGATCGGTTTTAAAGAAGCACTTTCATTTCAGATTCTTAGTTCAGTTTCTATGTCTCACTCATTTTCATTAATAGTTAAGCCCCTTCCTAAGCAATGTAAAATGAAGTAGAACTTATCTACTCCATTTTACATTGCTTGAAAGTAACTCTTGCTTGTTATGATGGGAATAGCATCTACCCCGCCCCCTGAAATATCCTAGATCCCTTATAATCTGCAAATATCCCTTGAAATGGAGTCTTTGCAACACGGAGCAGAGTAACAGGAGAGGGAGCTAGCCAGGGACCACCCCTCTTATTTTGTTATTACGCCTAAAGAGCAGAAAGATTCTTAGAGGTTCCCCAAATGACATTTGGGAACTTTTTTTTTTAGAAGAAATTTGCCTTTTTTGCATTATGGTTGATATTCGTATATCCAGGGCCGGATCAAGGGAGGTGGGGGGTAAAGGGCCATCCCCCCCTTTCAGAATGATGATAAGGGGCACAGACGCAAGAAATTACTAAACTTATTTATATTTCATGACTTTTTCAGAAAACGTTGTAAAGAAATGTGAAACGGAGGTGGGGGGGGGGGGAGGATATTAGATTGCATTTTTAAACTATATCTTATGTATTTTCACGTAACATTATTATTCTTCTCTCCTGCAGATAAGCAGATGCTTTGCGGGTCATTTGTTTAAACTTTTGTATAACTAACATGAATATGAATAAAGATTATTATTATTATTAAAATTTGAAATCCAGTCTCTTCCCCCCCACAACGGATTTCTTTTTCTAGATCCGGGCCTGCGTATATCATATGATAATCAGAATCAGAGCGAAGCCTAAATATTCAGGAGGCCATCAAAACCTTTCTCCTTCCCCATTCAAAGTAAACTGCGGTTAGTTCCAGTGGAAATGCATAACATAAATGTTGTGCTAACTCTCCCTTTACCACCACCAATACTCTCCTGAAATATGACCACAAATGAACAACTGATATAGAAAAATCACCGAAAAGCTTGACTATGGAGGGTTAATATAAAATTGTTAAGTAAATTTCGTTTTACATGTTGAGTGACTTTCAACGAGAGGACTGAAAAAACCTCGTAAATTGTTTAGATATTTCAAATAGAATATATAATACATACTTTTAAAGAGATGTATATTCTTACGTCTGACTATGTATGAAAGGTACATTTGTAACAATAAAATAACCCAAAATAGCAACTAACTAAATACAAAAAGCCCCGATTTATTTGCAATTTGATGAGTCTTCCAATCAGGGAATTCCATCAATCAGGTAAAGTTTTGAAAGCAAATAAAGATAAATTTAACGTATTGGAATGAAATTTAAATAGAAAAGAAAGTTTAATTATTATTAGATCTTGATGCATATACTATTAGGCTATAATTAGTATAAGGGTTAGGGAGCCATCTACTATTAGAGCAGGCATACTTTGTGTGCTGTTTTATCTCTAACAAGTCAGTGATCAGTTAAGACAGTGCTGCCCAACATCTCTAAGACCGCCGGCCATTTTTCCTTTTGCCAATATTTCGCGGGCCATTTTTTCTTTCGCCAGTATTTCGCGGGCCAAAAAAAAGAATAGGAAAGGATAGGCAATTAAAAAGTCAGTTCATGTCACCTCAAAAAATTATTTTATTTATTCGAAAAATAATATGTAATAATAAACCAATAAAAATTTTCTAAACCTTATCTTCCCGTGGCCGAGTGGTTAGCGCGCTTGGCTACTGATCTACGGGACCTGGGTTCGAGCCCCGGGTAAGACATGGATGTATGTGTCGTTTTTCTGCTGAGGTCCTGCCATCCTCTCAGACCTTCTACTATGGCATATAAACTGACAGGCTCCTGTCAGACCTCTGTGGCAAGCAGCTGCTTGAGGGGGTATTTATTTTATTTTTTATTTTTATCAAATATTTAATAAATTTAATGGCAGCATTGTGGCCGTAGTTGTTAGGCAATAAGAATAGAACGAGTAAGTTAAAATAATGCAATAATAATTGCAAATAGAATGAGTAAGTTGAAGATTGCATATCAAGTAAAGTAATATAAGTTGACAAAAATTATAATAAATAAAAATAAATACCCTTCAAGCAGCTGCTTGCCACAGAGGTCTGACAGGAGCCTGTCAGTTTATATGCCACAGTAGAAGATCTGAGAGGATGGCAGGACCTCAGCAGAAAAACGACACTTACATCCATGCCTTACCCGGGGCTCGAACCCAGGTCCCTTAGATCAGGCAGCCAAGCGCGCTAACTACTCGGCCACAGGTGGATTATATTTATTTACAATTTCAAGTAAAAACTTGATTTTGTTCGCGGGCCCCAAAAATCCTTGTGCGGGCCGCTAGTTTGACAGCGCTGAGTTAAGCTTATCTCCTTTCTTAGTGGAAAATGCTCTTGTATGAAAAGGTCCATAAAAGGTTCTCTGTCCTAAACGCTGCAAATGAAAGAAAAAAGAGTTTCGAAATCGTTCGATGTAGATACGGAAACGATATAATGGAGTAAAGCTTTTAGAAAGCTCTCTAGACGTCATCTTTCTTTTTGGTTCAAAACAAATCTTACAGTTTTGCCGATATAATCTAGGACTATAGTTTTAAGAGTTCTGAATAAAAATTCTGAACAGTAAAAGAATATCCATGTATTGCCTTCAGCGTGGAATGCTCATATCATAGGGTTTTCATAACTATTATTCATATTACTTTCGTGTGATTTTGTTTCTTTAGCTTTTGACCATTTAGTTACTTCACAAACTCATCATTTTATTGACTCTACGTGAATGAATTGCAAAGTAGCTGCTTGCCATAAAGGTCTAACAGGAGCCTGTCGGTTTATACGTCATATTAGAAGGTCTGTGAGGATGGCGGGATCTCAGCAGAAAAACAATACAAACCGTACCTTACCTGGGGATCGAATCCAGGTCCCTATAATCAGTAGAGTCAAGCACACAATTCATTTGGCCACGAGACGGCTATTATAAGCTTTCGAAAACAATCAGATAAAAGATTCTCTCTCATTGTGCCCTAAAAAAAGATTGCTAACTGTAGTCATGATCAAAATATTTTCCTTCGCAAAAAACATTTTTTTTTGTATAATCACACATAAAAATGGTAGGATGCAATGTTGTATAATAATAAGTACGGATCTTGGTCGTGTTATTTGTTCGGGACAATTTTTTTCAATGCGAAAATAATGTCTGTTTTTCAACATCTTTAAATACTTTTATTAATGCCAAAACAAATGCTAATTATCCTTGAAAATATTCGACGATACAAATGAATTATATCTAGAACTATAACCAGAACAAAAAAGTATAGTTATTTTAAGTTGTAAAACAAAGCTACAACAAGCATAGTTAGTAGCAGTAGTTTTATATGCGCTGATAACTTCACATTAAAGAGTGATGATGACAGAGTTAAGGAAGCTCGTAGTGCTCTAAGTTTGGATCATAAATATATCAGGCACCAAAACGGATATTGTCGGTCACCAGTTTAAATATATTTATAATAGGTGAAAGGTCAAGGTTAAGATTTTTTTTTTGCAGACGAATGACCTTACAAAGCCGAAACTTCTAGAACAGAACGAGGAAAATCCCAGCTGATCATACACGTGAACAGAACCATTCCGATAATTGACGATGCACTGGTGGCACGAATCTATCGGTGACGTGGCAGTCTAGGCATCCTCTTCACACCAAGAAGATGCCAATTAAATGTGGCGTATTGCTCATTGCAACCTGTAGTCGGCTTTATAACCTGTTATCACGTTTCTGTTGTAACACATCAAAGCTGAAGATGACCGTTTGCCGCTCTCGGCCGGAGTAAATGTCGGATGATCTGCTGCTACGCGGTGGTTCATTGCACTAAGGATTTCATTCCCTAAATGCCAATGTTTGCACTTTTCCTCTTACACTTCACACAGTAGGAAGAAAGAAACATTTTAATTGTGATTAATGCGGATCGTCGACGAAAACGTGGCGTTAAGTGCTTTAGGTAGTACATAGCTGCTGTTCCTTGCCATCATCATGAAATGCATTTTAAGAGTTTGAAAGAAAAAGGAAAACTTCTCGAGCTTTTGAAGAATATTTTTTTTATTGGCCTTGAGACCTCTGTAGCAAATGGCTGGTAGGGGTAAGATTTACTCTGTAGCCCCCATGAGGGTCGAGATATGAAATCGTCTCATCCGAATAATGTTATTCTTTCATTCAGCCGTTTGGTTTGGTTTGGGTGCTAAAAGTGTTCAATGACTTGTTCAGAGAATGAATTATTTTAAACTAAAGAGAGAGAAAATAATTGCGAAAAATGTTAAGTTTCCAATCAGGTAGGAAAAATGCTGGAAACCTTTGCTTTAAATCTTTAAAAAAATATTGTTATTTTTATTTTTACTTCATTTTGTTCAAGAAGTTATTTCACATTAAATTTGATAGGATCACAAAGACTAAAAAAGCATTTTAAGTTATTATTGACTGGAGAAAATATTTTAAAATCTTTATTGACGAAAATAATTTAAGCCCTTATTGTTTAAAAAATTTTCTGCCTTTGTTGACCAGAAAAAAATATTTAAAGCCTTTATTGACTAAAAAGAATGCTTCTCAAGAAGCTGTTTGCCAAAAAGGTCTGAGAAGATACTCTCAGTTTAATAAGCCATCTAGAAAGCAGGAAGAAGAAGAAGGTGAGAATGACTAGAAGTATCTTTTAAAAAATGTCATATTTATATTTACCTGGTTTTGTGACTAAAAAGAGCCTTGTCGGGATTTACGAATCCAAAATTGAATAATATTCCAAAAAATGATAACAAATTTGATTTACTTTTGCTTTATTAAGAACAGTTCCTAAGTATATAACAAACTACAGAAAAAAGAAAATTGCCATAAAGGGTTTTAAAGACTTTACCTAAGATGTTTGAGGTGAGCGAGTTTTCATGAGACTATTAGATATCTGATTATTGAGTTAAACGTGAGATACCTAGAATAAATCAACCTTAAAACACTTCACAGTTAAATTTAATTGGATCACAAAGACAAAAAAAAAGTATTTTAAGCTATTATTAACTGGAATAAAATATTTTAAGTCTTTATTGACTAAAATAATTTAAGCCTTTATTATTTAAAAAAATTTCTTCCTTTATTGGCCAGAAAAAATATTTTAAGCCTTTATTGAGTACTGACTTTTAATGCGGGATTATTATACTAAACGTTCAGTCGAAAATTTTTACATTAAGGACAAAAGAAAGATGGGACCTGAGAAGTTGAGCTTGGTGCAGGGAGAAAGGTCTAAAATTGAAATGCTTTAATCAAGTTCTATATAATGTATTGAATTCTCGGAAAAAGGAGAGAACTTCCTTGTTGCGACATTGCAAAATCAATTCAAAAGAAAATTGCCTAAGAAAATTGCCAATTTTCAATTAAAATACGGTTTTATGTGAAAATGAGATTTATTGACTTGACCCAGAACAATTATTTTTAAATTTTGATTTTCGACAACATTCTTTCAATATTTAACGAATTTTATGGGATAGATTATCATTTTTCCAGAAAAAAGAAAACTTGAAAAAAAATTTTTACAAATCAATCAGTAAAGAAATATAAGCTGTGAACTTTAAAATTAGAATCTCCGTTGAGAAAAAAAGAATATTTTGCTCCCCCATATCAAGTAAAAAAAAAAACCAGGAACATCCCTAATTGTACAAAGGTCAGATTCCTTAATGCCATTCAATACTTTTTTTTAATTAGTGGAGGTCTATGACTCCTT
This sequence comes from Ryuthela nishihirai, assembly GCA_038380435.1. Lineage (NCBI taxonomy): Eukaryota > Metazoa > Arthropoda > Arachnida > Araneae > Heptathelidae > Ryuthela > Ryuthela nishihirai. The sequence continues at coordinate 7,909,074 of JAWZYU010000004.1, forward strand.
GCATTCGGATCCACGGCTTAATGTCCCATCCGACAGACGGCAATCTTTTCAGAACCACTTTATCTTCTTTCTCACCTAGGACAGGGTGCTGACAAGTGAAGAAAATATGAACGCCGGTGAGCAAGAAAGCTGAACTCACATACTTCAGTTTTACGAGACTGACACGCAAATGTATGGGGTATTCCCGCTCTTAAAGAAGAAAAAAAAAAGGAATACATTCAAGTATCATTAGTAAAAAGGAGCTGCATACGCATTATCTCATTTTTTCTCTCTCTTTTAAGCGTCACTATGTTGTTGTAACGAGTCATGGCTTGTAGCAGAGATGCGATAGGATCCATGGATCGAAGCTGCCACACGGAGGTGTTGTTCCAATCCTCCTGACGACTTCTTTAACTCCTGAACATGTTATTTGCATGTCAGTGGGTTGAAGAAAGGAAAGGGCAACGACACGAGCCTGGTGACGCCCTGGTTGCTGGATCGGTCTTATCGAGAACTCCCTGGCGTACCTGGCGAACTTTGGCATCTTGCTACATTGTGCACCCTATGTTGCGTTCTTGGTTGATTGATTACTACAACTGATGCTGAAGTTTAATCAGCTTAATGTTCTGGGTTCCATGTCACACAACAAAGTCATGCTGAGCTGGGCTCCCTGCAATAGCTTCTGTTCGCGTTTCGTGGCGATGATAGGAACAAGACACGAAGCCAGAAACTCGCGAGTGTTATACTAAACAAAATGAAAAACGATACGGCTGGCAATTTTCTCACTCACTTCTCTGCTGGTGTATCTATATTAAACTTCAGGGTGAAGTGCTCGCAATATGCTGGTTAAACTGCTGAGCCAAGTAAACATTTTACCTATGGTAATGTTCTAGAAGCATCTTCGTTGTTATTATTCTATTCTTAAGTCTTGTTTATGTGCTTTTTTTATTGCGGTGAAGACGATGATGTTAGAGATTAAAACCTAATTATAGTAATTTTTCATCTCAATTAATGTCGTTTAAGTGATGGCTGCTACTTTTGATGATGCTAAATTGGCAGATATTATTGTAATCAATGATGTCTTCATAGATAAAGATGAAATGAGTGAAAATCATAGCATAAATATACATAAAAATCAATATGAAATATTTCCAGTTATTTTTAGAATTGAAAATATTCTGTGCTGACTGTTTAGGTAGATAAAGTAGGTAAAATCACAAAGATAAAAGTAATGGCGACTAAACATGTCTGATTTCAAGCTAGATAAATAATACATTAATAGTTATGTAATGCACACACATCATCATTGCAAAAAACTTTGGCATTAGTTTTCAGATACGAGATTTCTTGCTTCTGAAACGCAATTTATGAGAGGTTGTAAAGATACATAAAAAAGACATGCTTACGAGAAAAAGACTAATCTTGGCTACATTTGCTTTTTCAATCATTCATCAGGCTCTTTTGCTTTTTCCTTTACCCTGATGGTTTTATACGATAACATAAAAATGCGAAACTAAAATGAAATAGGCAATAAAACCAAACCAAAACTCCTATTTCGCTAATTGTATGTTTACGAGGTGCTTTACATGTTCAACAGCACTTAAGCAGTTCACATTATGACTGAAGGCAATTTTTTTGTAATCCATTTAAGTGTATCGTGTATTAAAATAATATTACTCAGGAACTGTGCGATAAACTTCTTTCATGGAATAGCACGGTGTATAATATAAAGAAGAAATGTGCAATACAGTGAAAACTAATGCTTAAAAATATACGAAATAATGACAGGTTAATATTTTAGTACTTCATAATGTTTCGGTTTATTACCTTACTTAGAACAAGTCTTCTCACATTGAACAGTGGTTTATGACAAAAAAAAAAGGTGTCATAAGACCTTTCCGATTAATTTTAGTTAGCTGAACTTCAAAATGCGGTTTCTGTCTTTTTCTTAAATAATTGTATAATATACAAGACGATAGACAACTTACGGAGCCCATAAGGGTTGGTTGTTTTACCTCTGAGCGGCACTTTTTTGCACACCATGGGCTAAATGGCCAGGTCACATGGACCCCGAAGGCTCAGAGAAGGTTGGGGGAGGGGACCCACTGGAACAGCTGTTGGGAGACAGATGGTAGCCTCCCGTCAAGGCCATCCAGCGTGTTCTTTAACGTGCACAGGGTATGGCTCTCCCGCACACGGGGCCACGGCTTAACGTTCCATCCGACGGACGGCGGCCATTCCAAGCCCATCGGTGTCCCCTACTGACCGTGGGCAGGGCGGGGAATTTTGCGGAGATAAATCTCAACGCTGATCCAGCTGGGACTCGAACCTTGGAAACTACAGATTACGAGCCTGGCGAGCTACCGACTGAGCCACCCCCGCCCCTACGGAACTCATAAATATGATGATATTGTTGCGGATCACAAAAAAATGGATAGCCGCTGAGCGTGAGTATTAAAAGCTATATTTCAAAACCAAATTCAATACAAGGTAAATTGTTACAAAGGAAATATGGATGAAGTATCTTATTAACAAATCAACTATTAACATGCACAAGTCATCAATCTTCCTGCGTAGAGCACACAATATCAGCTCTGTGTATTTTACTAAATACTACCTTTTACTTGATTTACCAGGTCACCCGAAGATCTTCACTCGTAAACCAATTCTCGTCCTGTGCTAATAACTTTTCACACACTAGCCGAACAAAAAGACAGTCCGTGTAGACATTCGAAGTTAGCCATAAAAGTTCCTACTTTTATACTTCCGCGTATACACAACACATCAAGTTACTTCTTGATACTTAACGATAAAAGATCCCACTTTTATCCTTCCGCGTATACACAACACATCAAGTTACTTCTTGATACTTACGCGCACTGTCTCAGAACAGCTCACCGTCCATTTTCGAACTCTCCGACCGTTACAACACAACGACCGTTACAATACAAAACCGTTAACGCTCCACTCTTCTTCTCCAAATTCTCCCAACGTTCTTATTCGTTGGCTGAAACTTTTTGCTTTTGGTTGCCAGATTCGTTCTGTCGTAACACTGCCCCCTTCCTAGGTCTTGTTCGTCCCGAACAATTCTGGATTCCAAAGTTTCTTCAGTTCTTCGATGAAACGGGGCCAAACGATCCACGTGAAGCACCTTGCACTTTGTAGCTGGACGTCGACGAATGCGATATACCACGTCATTAATCCTGTTAACTATGGTATATGGACCTTCCCAAGGTTTCTGAAGTTTTGGAGATAGTCCTTTCTTTCTATGTGGACTGTATAGCCAGACAAGATCTCCTTGATTGAAAATAGTTCCATTTATTTTACTGTCATATCTTGTTTTGGTTCTGTCACTTGTTATGTCGATGTTATGTCTAACGGAGTGATGGATTTCTTCTAGTCGTTGTTGCAATTCTTGTACGTATTGTGGAGTGGACACAGGCATTGCTTCGGGCCGACCATACAAAAGGTCACAGGGAAGACGTAACTCTCTTCCAAAAAGCATCATGGAAGGTGTCTGTCCAGTTGTCTCATGCACTGCCGTCCTATATGCCAGCAAAAGGAGTGGTACATGGCGATCCCAGTCACGTTGATGGTCGTTCACAAATAATGCTAAATGCTGAGCAATTGTTCTATTGAACCTTTCAACCATACCATCCGACTGAGGGTGTAAGGGAGTTGTTCTGGTTTTCTGAATGCCTAATAGTTGACAGATGCCTTTAAACACATTGGATTCAAAATTCCGTCCTTGATCAGAGTGGAGTTGTAAAGGTACCCCATACCTACTAATGAAGTTATTAACTATCATCTCAGCCACTGTTGTTGCTTCCTGGTCTTGGATGGGATATACCTCAGGCCACTTTGTGAAATAATCCATTACCACTAATAAATATCGATTTCCATCATCAGTTCTAGGAAACGGACCCATTACATCAATGGCTATTCTTTCAAAAGGGGCACCAACGTTATACGTCTGCAGCTTACCCCGACTCCTAGTCTTAGGGCCTTTCTTTGCTGCACAGGCTTCACATTGCCTACACCATCTCTCAACGTCTGCCCTACTTTTCAACCAATGAAATCGTTCCCTGGCTTTGGCTAATGTCTTATTAACACCGAAGTGTCCTCCAGTGGCACTATCATGTACATCTTTCATCACAAGTTCCACTCGGGATCGAGGAAGGATTATCTGCCAACGGATCAGCCGTCCAGTGGGATTCTCCCATCTTCTGTATAATACTCCGTCTTCCATTTTTAAGGAGTCCCACTGTGCCCAGTAACTTTTAGTAGTTGGACTATACCTCGAGATTTGCTCCCAATTAGGTCTTACATCAGATTTTTCAATCAATTCTAATATTGGTTTTATGTCTTCATCATCTAGTTGAGCCTTCCTGATTTCAATTGGATTCCAGATGTTAGGGGTATCACTGTTTGTTTGTGTCGATACTATTTGTCTTATGGGCATTATCTCTTTAGTTCCAAATTTCAGTTCTGCATTATAGCAATGTTTACAGTTGTCAATACATGGGCGCCTGGAAAGAGCATCTGCATTCTTATGCATTTTACCACTTCGATGTTCGATGGAGAAATCGTATTCTTGTAACCGTTGTATCCACCTAGCGATTTGTCCTTCAGGGTTTTTGAAGTTTAATAACCATCTAAGTGCAGCATGATCAGTACGTATAAGGAATTTCTGGCCATAGAGATAATGATGAAAATGTTCTATTGCTTTTACTATTGCTAACAGTTCTTTGCGTGTTACACAGTAATTCCGCTCTGGTTTGGATAAAGTTTTACTAAAGTATGCAATAACTCTCTCTTGTCCGTCTTGTTCTTGTGAAAGCACAGCACCAACTCCTGTGTTACTTGCGTCAGTATCTATTACGAATTGTTTTCCAGTTTGTGGGTACGCTAGCACTGGTGCTGTGGAAAGAGTTTTCTTTAGCTGTTGAAAGGCTATATCGCATTCGGTGGTCCACATAAACCGCTGGCCCTCTTCTGTCAGACGATGTAATGGCCTTGCGATGTTGGAGAAACCTTTGACAAATCTTCTATAGTAGGTGCAAAGTCCAATAAAACTACGAAGTTGATGAACATCTTGTGGTGGAGGCCAGTCTCTTACAGCTTCTATCTTACTAGGATCAGTCTTAATCCCTGCTGTAGTGATCACATGACCAAGGTAATGAACCTCTTGCTGGAACAGTTTACACTTTGTCGGTCCCAATTTTAACTTGGCTGCCTTAAGTTTTTCAAATACTTGACGAAGATTTCTCAAATGTTCTTCAAAAGTTCTTCCAAGAACTATGATGTCGTCCAAGTAAACCAGGCAGACCTCCAAAGACAAACCTTTGAGCACTGACTCCATTAGTCGCTCAAATGTGGCAGGTGCATTACAAAGTCCAAATGGCATCACCTTAAACTGCCAAAGTCCATTCCCTGTACTGAAAGCTGTTTTCTCACGGTCTTCAGGACGTATACCAACTTGCCAATAGCCGCTCTTTAAATCTAATGTTGAGAACCATTCTGACCCAGATAAAGTGTCTAGTGTATCGTCAATCCTGGGTAAAGGAAAGGAATCTTTCTTTGTTACGTCATTTAATCTGCGATAATCTACACAAAATCGTGTAGATCCATCCTTTTTCTTGACAAGAACTACTGGTGATGTCCAGGGACTCTGTGATGGTTCTATAATGCCCTGAGCTTCCATGTCCTTTATGAGTTGTTCCGTCTCCTCTCTTTTTGCCAATGGAAGCCTTCTTGCCGGCAGATGGACTGGAGGAGAATCACCAGTGTTGATTTTATGTTCTGTCAGGTTAGTACGGCCATAATCATTTGACGTGGCAGAAAAAATGTCAGAAAATTCTTTTAATAGGTTCTCGGCCTTAACAGCTTGGTTTTCAGTTAATATTTGTCTTGTTTCTCTCCATAATTCAGTAAGATGAGACGGGATGTCTGTATGATTTTGATATGAATCGGTAACTTCTATTTTATTTATACTTGTTACACAGGTAACAGCTTCACATATTGCTAATTCCTCACCTTTTTTTAACATTCTATTGGATTTGTTACAGTTCATCACTCTGATAGGGATCTGTTCTTTATCTATTCTGACTAAAGTCCTTGCAACCAGGATATTATGAGCCAAAGCTCCTTTACCAGAGGCATCAGTAACTGCCAATCGGAAGGCCCCAGAAGTCTCCGCCCGATATCCACGGACTATAACTTCACTTTGTGCTGGGATCTCTGTGTCTTCCGTCACTAATATTGGAGTTACGCTTGATAAAGAATCAGACGTCCGGCTAAGCAGAGGAATCTCTTCTGTCTCATAGATGAGTAGGTTATCACTGGGTCTAATGTTGAATCCATGTTTCTTAAGAAAATCAAGGCCTAATATGCATTCATCGTAGATGTCAGCGATGTAAACAGGATGGCGAACCAGACAGCTACCAACTCGAATATTAAGTTCTATTTTTCCATGAACCTTTGCACGATCTCCAGTGGCCGTTTGTAGGCTTATTCTAGACTGTGTAGTATTCAAGTTTGGGTGAGGTATTATTTTCTTTATTATATCCGTTCTGAGTAAAGTTACATTTGCACCAGTGTCGACTATCATACGGCAAGGTATTCCATTTATGGCTCCATCAGCTACTAATCCATTATTATCACCATGTAATGTTGAAACGTGGGCGACTTCCCCTGGGGCCAACCAATCAACAGCCAGCCTTTGCCCCGCAAGACTGACTAATTTTCTGTTTCCCTGATCCTGTTGTCTAGTTGATGGACTTGGACTCCTCATTCGTTTCCTATTACAATTGGTACGAATGTGTCCGGTCTTGCCACAATTCCAACACTGAAGGTCTGTTGTAGTTTTTGAAGAAGAACCTCTTATGTCTTTCAAAACGGATAGCATCGCTTTAGTTAGTTCTTTCATTTCATTATCCTTTTCTACAGTTTCTTCTGCACTTACAAATCTCACTGTACGTTTGTTCGCTCGGGAGGAAAGCCTAGAGCACTCGTATTTCATAGCATGTACCACAGCTAACTTTAAGGATTCACCTTCCAACATCCTCAGAGATTGCTGAGTGTCAGGGTCAGCAATAGCATCAATAAATTGTAATTGAGCTAAATTATCTTGAATTTCTGGTGGACAGTTACTATAAGCCAATCTAGCTAGACGCTCAATATCACTAGCAAGCTCTTGCAAAGTTTCACCATTTTTCTGCATGCGATGTTTAAATTGAGTCACGTAATATTGTTTTAAATAACTATCACCAAACCTTAGTTCTAATGCAGAAACTAGACTTTGATAATCAAGTCGTTTTTCTTCTGGAACAGACTGCAAAACTTCCGCAGCAGAATTTCTTAAGGAAGCTGCAAGAAAACTGGCCTTTTGGAATTCATTCCACTCATTGGCTGTGGCGATAACTTCGAATTGTGTTTTAAATACTGTCCAAGATGATTGACCATCATATGTAGAAGGTTTAGTTGTATTTTTAGCGATATGTGTAATAACATTATTTCCACTAGAATTATTATTATCACAGGCAGAAGGTAACATTTCATTTCTCAAAATCTGAAACTGGCGTTCACAATCAGTTTTTACAATTTCAATTTCATGTTTATAATCTAACTTAACACTATCAAGATCATCTTTTACACTATTTAGTTCGGTCATAATGTCCTTACACTTATCAGAAATCTTATCAATTTGAGAAGCCACTTCAGCTCTCATCTCAGTATTTTGTGCGGTTATTTCGGCTTTCAAGTCAGTCCTCAACTCATTATTTTGTGCGGCCATATCGGCTTTCAAATCACCTATTTTATCGCTTTGGGCAGCTATATCGGCTTTCATATCACCTATTTTATCGCTTTGGGCAGCTATATCGGCTTTCATATCAGTCATCAGCTTTATTAACTCATCCATACTTCTAGTGAAAGGCATTCAATTAAATTAATCCCACTTCTGACACCAAATGTTGCGGATCACAAAAAAATGGATAGCCGCTGAGCGTGAGTATTAAAAGCTATATTTCAAAACCAAATTCAATACAAGGTAAATTGTTACAAAGGAAATATGGATGAAGTATCTTATTAACAAATCAACTATTAACATGCACAAGTCATCAATCTTCCTGCGTAGAGCACACAATATCAGCTCTGTGTATTTTACTAAATACTACCTTTTACTTGATTTACCAGGTCACCCGAAGATCTTCACTCGTAAACCAATTCTCGTCCTGTGCTAATAACTTTTCACACACTAGCCGAACAAAAAGACAGTCCGTGTAGACATTCGAAGTTAGCCATAAAAGTTCCTACTTTTATACTTCCGCGTATACACAACACATCAAGTTACTTCTTGATACTTAACGATAAAAGATCCCACTTTTATCCTTCCGCGTATACACAACACATCAAGTTACTTCTTGATACTTACGCGCACTGTCTCAGAACAGCTCACCGTCCATTTTCGAACTCTCCGACCGTTACAACACAACGACCGTTACAATACAAAACCGTTAACGCTCCACTCTTCTTCTCCAAATTCTCCCAACGTTCTTATTCGTTGGCTGAAACTTTTTGCTTTTGGTTGCCAGATTCGTTCTGTCGTAACAATATTTTATCATAGATAAGTACAAAAAAGTAAATATTGTTTACAATTACAGCAATGTTTAAGGATTCTGTAGTCCAGCCCAAGCCATCCTGAGTGGTTAGCATGCTTCACTAATGATCTCAGGGACCTGGGTTCGATCTCCGGATAATGCATGGATGCTTGTGTTGTCTTTTTGTTGAGGTCCCGCCATCCTCACAAACCTTCTACTGTGGCGTATTAGACTCACAGGCTCCTAGTCAGACCTCTGTGACAAGCAGCTGCTTGAGGGATTGTTATTTATTTATTTTAGTCCAGCCCATAATCAGTTCACCGTTACTCACGTCTAATAACATCAGTTTTTTCCTTTTTTTTTTTGAAGCAGTTAAAGCGATAGAATGTCTTTGCCACCATATTTTTATTATTGGAGTTCTTTTTTTAATAAAATGTGTATCGAAACAACCGTCACAGGTTTCAGGAACTGCAACAAAATGATGAAACCTGTATTTCAAACATACCTTGAGCAACTCTCATCAATTCAGACTCACAGAATTTACTCAAGTAACAGTTATTCAGGATAATAAAAAAGTCATGCAGCCTACATGAGAGCTTTCCCAGAATTGAGATACTTGGAAAAGCATTTGTTTAAATTAATGAGAAAAATTAGCTTTGTGTTCTGCACCTCAATGAATGGAATCTATTGATTATATTTTGGGAAAAATATAATTAAATAGCAAATTAAACTAAAAATGCATAAATGTATACATAATTTTAAAATATTTTCACTCACTCAAACCTATTCATTCTGGTTTAGAGCATTTCCTAGTCTATTTGGATGATGTTAAAATCAAATGCGTGTAATTTCCTCAATTAGGTAAATAATTAGAACGTTTTTAAACGGGATAATAAGATAGCAAAAAAACTAATTATATAACAATTTAAACTGCTTCGATGCATATTTATAACAAAAATCTTTCAGTAAAATGCAAAGAGCTTTCCAAAAAGTAAGCATAAAGTTTCAATGAAAAGCAAAAATATTGTAGTGTACAGTCGCTCAAAAAAGTATCCGAACTCTATGGTTGATTACAGAATTCAGAAAAAAAACGTCGCCAGATATTTTTTCTGAATTCTGTAATAAACCATAGTGTTCGGATACTTTTTTGAGAGACTGTACATAACCACTTTAATTTATTTGTGAGTACACAAACGTCAGTACTAAATTGAATAACGAGAAATGGAAATAATATAATGGAAAACAAACTCTAAACTTCTTTTAACTTGAGAAATAACTTACCAATGAGAGCTAAAACAAATCTTTTTTTCGTGAAAGAAGAATAATTCTGATGAAAAATAGAACTCAGCAGGAAAAAAATATCACATGATACGAAACAGCATTTTATGCTTCCGCTAACCAATGTACATGAGATTGATTCCAAATTTGTAAATTGCTTTCTTCGCAGTTTTATTGCTAAAGTTATCGAGAACAAAGCTTTACCATCAGGACCCGATTGACAGGAAAAAGTATTCTTAGTGAGGAGGGAGGTTTAAGACACGGTATTGAACTGGAAAGGATTAGAACGCCGTGCCGGTATGGTTTTATTTCCTTTCTTTTTATGCAAATTAATCTTGCCGTATAGAGTTATACATATATATGTTTTCCTCCAAAGTTCTATTGTTCTTTCAAAAAGAATAAAAGTATTTTTGAAATATAAGTCTAATACTTAAGTTTTACAGTTTTTTTTCTACTCTGTTCCAATGATTAAAAATTTTTAAGGAGTATATGGCCTAGTGGTTAGCGCGCTTGGCTACTGATCTAAGGGACCTGGGTTCGAGCCCCGGGTAAGGCATGGACGTATGTGTCGTTTTTCTGCTGAGGCCCTGCCATCCTCTCAGACCTTGTACTATGGCATATAAACTGACAGGCTCCTGTCAGACCTCTGTGGCAAGCAGCTGCTTGAGGGGGTATTTATTTATTTATTTATTTGTTATATATATATGGGGGGAGGGTAATGTCATGGCTCTCATGTCATCACAGATCTGGGAAGGGTGGATAAATTTCGGGGTTAGTTCAGTCTGTATAGCGCCAGGCTCGTAATCTGATGTTCCCAGGTTCGAGTTACAAATTGGTCTGTGTTGAGAATTTTCTCTGCTAGCTCTGTTCTCCCCGTAGTTAGACCTCCGTCCGTCGGATGGGGCATAAAGTCCTATCCATTATAAAGAACACGCTGGATGGTCCTACCCTGTCCAGTGGGATTCCTCCTCCAACCTTCTCTGAGCCCTTGGAATCCTTGCGAACCGGCTATTTAGTCCATTGTGTGCAAGAAAATCGCGCTCAGAGAAACACAACTTATCAACTTAGATGAAGCCCTGTTTGTGGTAAGTAAACACAGCAATAAGTTAATAACATTTTCATTTACTTCCCAACAGAACACAGCACACGTAATATAATACATTTTCTTTATTTTCGTGGAAAAGTTTTTTTTAACTAACTGATTATTGCATGTCATTTAAAGCTTCAACTAGCGAAATTAAGAAGTGAGCATTAACGTCTCCCGCTACACGTAATGCAGACTCTTTCAACTCCATCAAGTTGTCAGGATTCTGGCAAAAACCCAATAAGCTTGGAATATCGTTCACATAGTGGAACACAGATGAAACATCAAGGCAATGGGAAAATCGTGTTAGAAGCACTACACAGAAATGTCCTGCTCTGATACAGTTTGTTAGACATTATTTAGACAATCTTGATCGACCAGAGAGTTAAAGAAAACACGTTTTATCTCGACTACTTCTGAAAGTAGTCTACGTCGGTTTTTTTTTGCATGTCTGTTTGGGTTGTGAGAGTCGAATTTCCTAAAGAGTTAAGCAAAGATATTTTGTAGAATTTCGTTAGTTTAGAGTCGAAGTTACAAATCAATGTAGGACACATTAAAATTAATCTTATGAATGCTAGATCAATAAATATTCTGTTAATCAGAGGAAGAATCCTGAATAAACCTCTTGCGATAACTCAAAGCTTACATAATTTTGAATCCGAGTCCCAACTGGGCCAGCGTTGAAATTTATCTCCGTAAAACTCCTCGCCGTACCCTTGGTCAGTAGGGGACATCGTTGGATTTTGAAACACCGCCGTCCTTCGGGTGGGACATTAAGCCGTGGCAAAGTATGAAGAAAAAAATATACTGTTCACGTTAAAGAACACACTGAAGGAATCGTAACGGTAGGCTTCCATCTGGTTCCTAACAGCTATCCAGTAGGCTTCCTTCCCCCAACTTTCTCTGAGCCTTTGGGTCCTTATGACCTGGCCATAAAAATGTGCCGCTCAGAGGTAAAACAACCTAATCCAACATAATTCTGATGTCTCCAAGGTTTCTATTAGTTCAGTGAAATGGAAAAGCACACAAAGATTATTTTCGACTCCTATAGGATACAAAACTTCGATATCTCGTTTTTATAAGGAACAAACGCCAGAAAGTGCATTTACTTGACCGTGGTTATAATTCCATCTTGTAAAACTGTTCATTGTTTTACCTACCTTGTGGAACGCATGTATAAAATCATTCAAATATTTTCTCTAATTACGTCTTGTATTTTGAAGCACAGATCATAAGCATCACATGTGTTCTGTTGATGAAATTGCTAATAATTTTCGTAATAAATTTTCATTCAACGGCACTTAATCTGTTCTGATTATCGAAAGAAGCAGAATTCAATCGTTTTTTTGCACTTTTCCTCAACAAGTGTATTATCTTTAACTTCACAATCAAGGGTGGTCTTCACAAAAGTGGATGAGGAAGGCGAATATAAAATAAGGAATGAAAAAGAGAGGAGGCACGACCTTGAAGTTCAAAGCTTATGCTTTTTATTATTATATATTTAATTTAAGATGCAAAGTTCTGATAAAAAATCTAGTATCTTGCTAACAGCGCCCCTTTTCCTTATATATTGGCTCACTATATATTACAAATTCTCTAGCATCAACACTAGCATTTTGCACTTGCAAGAGTGCAAATGCAAGTGTTGATGCAAATTATCTGAACAAAAGCTTAGAGCACGTGAACATAAAATAAAAAAACAGAAGAAGCATTATTTTTCTTACGGATGTTTTAGGTGTATTTTTTCAACAAATAATTAAGTTTAAATGGGTGCTCTCAATATGCCCCTCCCCATAAAATGTACTTGGATTCGCCACTAATTACATACATTAATAATTACAACCTGGGTACATTTTCTACTATTCAATGCATGATGTGTAATTGATATATTCTTCTTCATGCCTTTCAAATAGTGCAAAGATCTTCCATCTTTTTTTTTTTTCGTATGTACACTGGCACACACGTAGGTAAAATGCCTTTTTGGAAAATCAACATTCTTTGTTGCAGAAGGTTGGAGACTGCATTTTAGATAAGAGATAAAAGGACCAGCATAACATCTGTGCTCTGTAAGTAACGCACTAAGTATAGTTCATTAGATTCATCTCAACCATTTTCCCGAGTGGAACATTGAGGAAGAGAGCAGCCACCACCACACACACATTTCTCGTGTAGTTCAACCACGCCAATCTGGAACCTGCTCCTGACAGCTGACAGCCATTTTCTCTTCTGACATATGCCTAGTCTGGCTACATGTGCAGGGAGGAATTTGCTTTGTAAATTAGTTTGGCATCGTTAACTTAATGAGTCTCTAACTGCTGCATGTGCTTGCTCCTAAACGCTGTCTCTTTTGGTCTCGGTTGCGAAGGAGGATGCCCAAGAACAAGAAGGATGCAAAGAAAGTTTGGTGGAGATAATTCGAGATAGAATTAACTGCATTAGAGGAGATGAGCATGTTTATTTACACATTCTGTCTTAAAGATCTAATTTCAAATACTTCTTGGTAATTTGGAAGAAGGTAAAGATAAAAAGGCGTTAGTTGTCAGCGTGAAAAATTTCGCTTATAATTATGTCAGGTGATGATGAACGAAACATTTTGCTTTTTATTTGTTTTCACCATTAATTTCATTTAATGCTAATACAACCAGAAAGAAGATTTCTTTTAGAAACTGGGCTTTAGTCTACAGAGAAAGATTGCACTTTTCTACGAATAATATTAATCTTTATTTTATTATTCGTGCAAATAGAATATTGGCAAACATATGCTATATTTGTTTAACTGATAAATTAAAGAACATTTGACCTGTGATATTTTATATAATGTGCATTTTTTGCTCTTACGATTTTATTGTTTTTCCTTCATCTTACACTTAATTTAAAACTTTAGTTCAACATCCATTTTAAGACTTTTGTAATTTTTCGGTGTCAGTTTCAAACGATTTTATTCCTATTGATTCCGCTCATAACCTTCCACCCAAACGTTCTTCCTACGGTAAATTCAAAAAGGTAATACACATAAATACTAGTCATTCGGTTCCATTATGGAAGCCAGAAATTTTATTCCTTATTTGCGAATATCACGGAGGGAACCGCTAGGGTTGTGGCAATGTTCAAGTAATATCTTTAAACCAATCTTTAACTTTTAGTTCTTCCCCAGATTGAAAAAAGAAAATTAGGTATAAAATTCCTGATAGTTTGAGTATTTCTTAGTGCCTGAAGTAAAATAGGATTTCATTTTATACAGCTCATGTATATAGGAAGTCTGATTGGCGAGTTAAATAAGCTAGGCTTAACACGAAAAGAACATGATTCATTTGTATATTCGTGCAACTATGATGTGCAAACTATGAAACTACCTGTGCAAACTATGACCCGGTGGCTACATGCTGCCATCTTCTCTTTTTGTGTGGCCCGCCACTACTGATGACAAGTAAATTAAAATTTTAAATGAGAAAAAAAAACGAATTGAGGACAAGAAGTCTAACTTCGCGAAGCGAAATCTCGTTAATTTTGATAAAATTATGCTATTATGTTTCACTTTAGATTTTTTGTGTTGGTTATATATACGTTATTGTTTATATTTTTCTTTGGCCTTCCCTTTCGGTTTTCTCTGAGGTCTTTCAGCTAAAACCTTTGCCCAGGCCTGGTCATGACGATTATAGCCAAATGCATGATCTAATGGATCGAAATTTGTCATAACTAGTGGATTATTAAAAGGCAGGAAGTCTATTAATTATGGAACGAAATCGAAGAAATTATTATGAACAATGGTCGTTTTACCAACCCAAGTAAAAGCCGACTTTGGGTGAAAAGTTTAATTGTTCCTGAATTTTTCCCCTCTGGCTATCTGCGACAGTGGAAAGCTTCCAGCCACTCTTTCCACTTTCCCAGTAAATTCTTTCAAATACCTATTTTTCAGTAGAACTATTTTATTGAAGAAGTGCAAAGGTGGCTGAACCCTTGTCCCTGTTGCAGATTGCCAGTGGCGTAAAATTCAGGAGCAGTTAAACTTTTCATCCCGAATATAATTGCAAATAGAATTTTACCCCCTGGATTAGCGGAGTTAGAATATAAAGGGAGGAAAAGTCCGATGGGTTTAAGGATTTTTGAGAAAGAGGAAGCGCTAATTTTAGTTTTGCCCACTCTCAGTACGCCTGTGCCCTCTCGTACGAAGCCTAGGATCCTAAAAGAGAAGGGGATGCATAACTTTTCTTTTCTTCTAAAGCTTAATTCCTTTCAGGAATTTTTTAAAAAGAAATAAAAAAGATGATGAAGAATAGTGATTATGTCATTGAAACCGATATTAGTCATCCTTTTGGAAGGTCTTATCAGTTGACGGTTTCTATTGTAGCACATCAAGTGCTGCAATGTTCAGAAATCCGGGACCACTACTGAGCAGTAATACTACTAATGCGTTGTTGTCAGCCATGTCTAACGTTGTTGCTGCGTCACGTGTTACCAGTTGGTGAGATATATGGCGCGCTGTGTGCGATTGTGTCAGATTTATAGACGCGTTTAAGCACCACAACTGAACACTTCATCTTCTTTTCTGAAGTCATTTCCTTACAATGGGATAGCGAAAAGAAACGAAACAGAATATAACAAAAATAAAAGAAGTGACAGACATAAAACACGAAAAGTTTAACGTCAGGGTATAAGAAGTGATATTATTATAATTTAATGCCAAAGTGAACTCAAAACAAATATACATTTTAATTAAAGAGACGAGGTCTCTGATTCCTCTAGACTAGAGGTTCTCAACGTGGGGTACGCGGTAAATTTTTTTTGGGGTACGTCTTGAGAACTCAAAAGTCGCTAGATCTAGTAACAAAGTAAAAATAACCATTGTTTTACTATAACTATAGTTTTATCTATTTATACAAGGGGTACGCAGTTACATACACATTTCCAGGGGTACGTGAAGCATAAAAAGTTGAGAACCACTGGTCTAGACTTTTCTGAATTTTAAATTTGAAAGTGTGTTGCAACACACATTCCAAAAATAACTCTCAAACGGTTACATAGATCGGTCTCATTTTTAACATAAAATTTTTTACCCAAAAATACGCTTCAAGTTCAAAAGTGACCTTAATCGACCTCTTAGGACAGAAAAACGACGACAATCGCTCTTCAAGGACAGAAATGCTGACGACTTCGACAAGGACAGAAATGATGTCCTTGAAATGCTTTCAAGAACAGAAATGCTGACTGACCTCCAACGACATAAATGCCGACGAGAATCGAACTTCGGTGACAGAAACACCAACGACAGTCGACAAAACTGAATGAAACAACTAATCGATAGTTGGGTTGTTTTACCTCTGAGCGGCACTTTTTTGCACACCATGGGCTAAATGGCCAGGTCACATGGACCCCGAAGGCTCAGAGAAGGTTGGGGGAGGGGAACCCACTGGAACAGCTGTTGGGAGACAGATGGTAGCCTCCCGTCAAGGCCATCCAGCGTGTTCTTTAACGTGCACAGGGTATGGCTCTCCCACACACGGGGCCACGGCTTAACGTCCCATCCGACGAACGGCGGCCTTTCCAAGCTCATTGGTGTCCCCTATTGGCCGAAGTCGATAGTTAATAAACAAATTTTGGCAGCGGAAATGCCGACGATTAATATACAAAACTGTGAAACAACCGATAGCTAGTTAATAAACAATTTGGCTAATCTATACTTTTTCGATATTATTTTATCGTGCCTCTTGCACATTTTTGCTCAGCGATTAGTTTTGCTGATTACTGCCAGTAGACTGGTTAATATCTCAATAATAACATTTCAAGAATCTCAAAATTAAGATATTTAACAAAAAAATTTCGCGATGGTTAAATCATTATTATTTATTTTTCACATAAAAAGTTATTTTTTTAAATGAAAATTATCCATAATTCCGTTTGAGAATTGTTTCAGAAGAAACACGGAAAAAAAAAATCAAAAATTTAATTCTTAAGAAGTCCGATAAAACATCGAAGTGTTTGTTACGCTTCTTTAGTAATTAAGGAGGGAAAAAAAGGTAAAATGCACGAATGGAGAACCGAAGGTGCTAAAAATAATCTCTATATGTGGGCTTGGTCAGAATTTAAAATGATTAATTCAAACATTTTTACATTTCAGTTTTACAAATAAAAACCTTGAAATCTGTATTTTGATTATTATTATTTTAATTTTAGAGTACATTTATTTGAAAGATAATATTTCCCAATTAAGTTGTTGAATTAAAGGTGTTTTTAAAGAATTTAATGCATAAATTGTTTTTAAGTGTATATTTATTTTCTATAATTTTCCTGCTGAATTATTATATTTGCTTCAGATAAGCCCATATATCATCAGGAGGAAAATAGTTATTGATATTTAAAAATCTAAATGCATTCAAATCAGAATATTTCTTCCATTCAATTGTTATTTTTACGAAACTCTTTATTTTTAACAATCGGAACTCGGGCTTGCTTAACATCACTTAAAACTAACACTTCATTCATACTCTAACCTTAATAATCCATTGGTTAAGGAATTCACGCTTAGTGAGTTTGAAGTAAGAAATCATCCAACATGGAGATGGAAAATGAGTCTAATGCAGTATCTTTCTGCAACTTGAGGCATTTGGAAAGTAATTGCGATGTTAATGTTACTGTTACTTTAATGGAAGAAGCAATGGTAACATTCTTGGAACAATCGCGATGCACAACTTGACTCTGTTGCTTTGAAGCAAGAAATGATAACATTCTTCAGTGTTGCATCCATGACATTTCGTTGGGGAGGAGGAAGGATTATGTTACTAGTTTTTGGTGGGGGTTTGGACAAGCATTACCCGCAGATTTTCTAATATATGGTTACTTAAAAATAATAACTACTTTAACCTTTTAGGAACATTTAACTTCAGATATTGCTTTTATTATCTCATACAAATATATTAGGTAGAGGACAGTTCGTAGAATCCTCCCCCACTTGGGGGCGTCATTGATGATTTTTTAGTAATTATACATAAAATATTTATCTGAGACTTGACTCAAGAAGCAATGGCAACATTCTTAAAGTAATTATGATGTACAATGTTCCTCTGCAACCTTGGCTCAAGAAGTATTAGTAACATTTTTGTAGTAATTACAATGTTACTCTGTAACTTAAAACAAGAAGCAAGTGGTAACATCCTTGAAGTAATTGTGATGCAACTTGTAACTTTGAGTTGTAACTTTGAGGCAAAAAGTTGTAACTTTCAACTTGTAACTTTGAGGCAAAAAGTATTGCTGACATTCTTGAAATACATAGTTGCGATATACGGTGTTCGCCATCAGTTTGACGAAAGTAACAACGGCAACATTCGTGAAGTAATTACTGTACATAATAAGCCTCTGCAAATTTGACTCAAGAATTATTGGTAACGTTGTTCAGGTAATTACAATGTACAGTGTTAGTTTGCTACTAAAAGGAGTAGCCATGTTAATCTTCTTGAAGTAATTACAATGTAGAGTGTTGCTCTACCACTTTGACTGAAGAAGCAAGAGTAACACCGTTGAAGTAATGACGATGAACTGCTTTATTTGTCAAACATAGAGGCAAGTCTTATGTCTGTTTTTATTCAAGCTGATGTTTTCGGCTCATCTGCTTTCGATTTCCGTTCGACGCAGAGAAGTAAATACTTCACTTAGGAGCTTACCGATAAAGGCCAACAAAAAATCTTAATTTCAAATCGGAAATATTGGCATTTGCATCAGTGAACTTTATCACTTGTGCGTTAACGACGTCTCCTCCTGTGAAGTTCGGGTAATGCATCGAGATAGAAAAATAAATCATTTAGCCTCGCAATTTGTACCTTGAGAAACATTTATAATATCAAGAATTTGAATTATTTTACAACAGATTTTTTTTTTTTCAAATTTCCTTTTTTCCGATTTAAGCTGTAGAATATTTAACTTGCTAACAAATCATGCTTAAAATAGAGTCAAGAGTTTTCTAGAAATTATTTAAAGAACATAAATTATTTCAACTTCTATGTATTGTGGAGTTAAAAATTCGATAATAGATTTCCTAAGTAATCAGGTCAGGCATGTAAAATCCACTTTTCGTTCTTTTGTTTTCTCAATTCTCACATTTTTAAATGCTTCAAGAAATAACTTCTCTCTGCAGTCCTCTTCCACACTCTTATATTGGTTTTGTAAATTGACAGTATTGATGAAGGTATTGTAAATTGAGCGTCTTTAGTTCTGTTTCAAGTCCTATTTGCGTAGTCTTAGTTCCAATCCTAATCAATGTGCTTGAGTCTCTATTTGGAAACTTTATCCCAAAAGCCTTCCTCACTGAAAATTTCAATCTGAAGTATATTTCTTATTCTATATTATTTAAGTCAAGTATTTATCATTTCATCTTGAAGTAAACACACTCATACTAAAATTTAGAGTGATAATTGTATTTTTAAACTATTCTGCAGTGCTTTTTTCAGGGTTGGGGCTTTTTTAAAATTTTCGTCTGCTTTCTGCCATTATTTTGGGGTTGTTCTATGATATTCTTAAATGCTCGATTTTTCACAACTTTTTAAATAATATATGGACATTTTTAAAAATTCGGATTAAGATGGACTTGATTTATATACACATTTAGTCAAATCTTAAAGCTCTTATTGTAGAAGTTACGCAGTTTCGACTTCGGCTTTCCTTTCGCATGACATTTAAAATCTTTAATAATTTGAGGCCGCGGCTCAGTCGGTAACGCGCCAGTCTCATATCCTGAGGTTTTTTGGTTTGAGTCTGCCTCTAGCTGTTTTCAGTACCCCCCCCCCCCCCCCCCCCCCCCCCCCCCCCTCTAAATCCAGCTCTACTATCGGGGAAGAAGGGGACTTTGGCTTGGGAAGATCGTCGTCCATGAGATAGGAAGTACATTCGCGTGTTTATGACAGCCATAACTTGTGTATGTTAAACAACACCTTGAATGATTTGACGAAAAGCTTCCGTCTGGCGCCAGGCTCGTAATCTGTAGTTCCCAGGTTCGAGTCCCAGCTGGGTCAGCGTTGAGATTTATCTCCGCAAAGCTCCCCGCCCTGCCCACGGTCAGTAGGGGACACCGATGGGCTTGGAAAGGCCGCCGTCCGTCGGATGGGACGTTAAGCCGTGGCCCCGTGTGTGGGAGAGCCATACTCTGTGCACGTTAAAGAACATGCTGGATGGCCTTGACGGGAGGCTACCATCTGTCTCCCAACAGCTGTTCCAGTGGGTCCCCTCCCCCAACCTTCTCTGAGCCTTCGGGGTCCATGTGACCTGGCCATTTAGCCCATGGTGTGCAAAAAAGTGCCGCTCAGAGGTAAAACAACCCAACAACCCAAGCTTCCGTCTGTCTTCTAATAACTGCCCAGTTAGCATCTTTCCTTTACCAAATTCTGAAGCCTTAGAATCCTTGTAAATTGACCATTTAGTTCATCGTGTGCAAAAGAAGTTCTGCTCAGAGGCAAAACGACTCAGTTTAATATTTTGATACAGCTCTATATTGTTTCACTATTTCTCCTTACAAGTATAATTCTATGAATGTCTGTTCAGCAGTCTTCCAATATACTAAAAGTTTTACAAAGAAATGAAGGTTAAAGGATTCGCAGCTGACTAAATGCTATCGGTGCAGGGGCGTAACTATGGGGGGATGGGGTGAGGATTCCCCCCAAAGTAACGCGGAATTGGCAAAATTCGAAGCAAATACGTGAAATCTAGGTGAGTTGTGAATTTTTTTTTTTTTTTTTTTGTAAAATTAAGGAGAGTTGACAAAAAATCGAGGCAACTTGGCAAATCTAGGGAAGTTTGGAAAATGGAGAAACGGCAAAATCTAGAGCAGTTGGCAAAATTTGAAGCCACTTAGTAAAATACAGGTGAGTTGGCAAAATCTTGGGAAGTTCACAAAATTCGGAGTGACTTGGCAAAATTCTGGCGAGATGTAAATATTGGGATTATTTCTGTAAAATTATGGTCAATTGGTCATTGGAAGGGTTGTGAAATTTGCCTCAAACCCTCTTCCCCACCCCACAGAGCGAAAATATAGGTAAGAACCAGACAGAGATATTATTTTCTCAGTTGGCAAAATTTGAATTTCGAGTCGGAAAGTTTTCGATTTCTCCCCCTCCCCTAACCATAGTCCTTCGCTATATCCCTGCATGAGTGCATCAACTTCCCATTCCCTTCGTTCTTTCTCTTAAGTTGTCAGATTTATTGAAGTGCAAGTGGCCCGCCTCTGAGAGTTAGAACTTCTGTCATAATTAGAGAGACGTGCAAAAGTTTATGCCACCTGGAGTTACTTTTGGTACACTTTTTTTTGTGTGCTTAAAACCAGGTGTTCTTGCATATTCACACAGGGAGAGGACTGCGTTGTTTTATTCCTAAAAGATCCTTTTTGTATAAAAGTAACATTTGAAAATTTTCAAATGGGCTAATTTTCGAAAGATTAGCATTTTCGGTTTCTGAACCTGGGTTTGAATTCTGGAATTGGGTTGCTTTACCTTTAAGAAGCACTTTCTTTGCAAACAATAGGATAAATGGCCAGGTCACAAGGACCTTAAGGGCTCAGAGAAAATTGGGGGGGGGGGGGGAGAGGGTTTGTACATGGGCGGGAGTGTCTCAGTCGGTAGGGCTCAGGGTTGTAATCTGCAGTTCTCAGGTTCGAGTCCCAGCTGGGTCACTGTTGAGATTTATCTCCGAAAAACTCACCGCCCTGCCCACGGTCAGTAGGGGACACCGATGGGCTAAGAAAGGCCTCCGCCCGTCGGATGGGATGTTAAGCCGTGACTCCGTGTGCGGGAGAGCCATACCCTGTGCACGTTAAAGAACACACTGGATGGCCTTGACGGGATGCTACCATCTGTCTCCCAGCAGCTGTTCCAGTGGGTCCCCTCCCCCAACCTTCTGTGAGCGAAGAGAAGAAATAGCGAAACGTTCAGGAATCGAATCTGAGCCACGTCACTGTCCATTTACCAGCTGAACTTCCGCGTCAATAACAAATAGCTAGTTCAGATTATGAAAATGACTTTCCCAAAGCTTTAGAAAATAGAGAGAACCGAAGACCGAGAGAAAATCTCGAACATTAACTAACATCGTTTTCAAAAAATAGATATCTGCATGCATAAATGTAATTCCACACCCATTTGCACAGAACGGAAATTAAGAATCCATAGAGTGTGTGCGATTCGCGTGATGAATCCATGTTAAGTACTCGACTACGAAACATCTGCTTGGGCCTCCGTGGGAGAGCACGACATCGATGACCTCTTGTTCCGCGACGGAGAATCATCGAGAACATGCAATTTGGAGGGTTTTAGGTCATTTAGCAGGGGAAGAGGAGGGAGGAAGGAGTGTCATTTTGGAAGAAGTAATTCTGATACCAGATTGTCGTTAGCCCTTAAGCTTTTCTGGGTTGAATTGGCTATTCAAGACAGATGAAAAACACACATTAGGAAATTAATATTGATTTCTTAATAACTTAGGAATGATTTGCTAAAATTTAGCTTGGGGGAGAGGGGTTCTTTATATAAAAAGCGGAATTATCATCAGTGTGGCTAGCACTCTGGTCTACTGATCTAAGGGACCTGGGTTCGAGCCTCGGGTAAGGCATGGGTGAAGTAATGTTTTTCTGCTGAAGTCCCGCCATCCTCTTAGACCTTCTACTGTGGCGTATAAACTGGCAAGCTCCTATCAGACCTCTGTGGCAAGCAGCTGCTTGAGGGGGTATTTATTTTTTTTTATTTATTTCGAACAACACACAATGTAACGAAAGGTTGATGGACAGCAAACATTTAGAAACGCAGTTGGATGTAGAATGCTCAATTTTCTACTTTAAACTGCTTTTCAATGTCATTTTCGCACAGAAAATAATGAGAACAAGATATGAAACAGAAGAAGTCACATTCAGTAATAGGAGGCAAATGGTTTTTAAAACGATATTTTTACGGTCTGAAATATATAGTATACAATCAATACAAAATGATCTT
Organism: Ryuthela nishihirai; assembly: GCA_038380435.1. Classification (NCBI taxonomy): domain Eukaryota; kingdom Metazoa; phylum Arthropoda; class Arachnida; order Araneae; family Heptathelidae; genus Ryuthela; species Ryuthela nishihirai. The sequence continues at coordinate 7,931,969 of JAWZYU010000004.1, forward strand.
AATACAGAAAATGAAACATGACAGAGACAAAATGATAAAAACAGATGAAATAAATGTTTAATTTAGGAGGTGTAAATCAATTCTAACGTATATTGAAAATAAAATATTAATGCAATCAAAAATGCCCTGTGTTGAGGTTTTCGTCTTTTATTAGTGTGGTATTTGATAGCATTTATATTGCATTAACTCTTTGTATAATATTCTTATAAGAAATTTACTTCTTTTGTATTATACGAACACGATTTTCCTGAAGAAAAAAAAACTGCTGTTATAGCTGAAATTTGTTATAATTTTTTTTCTGTATTATTTTATTATTAAATGATAGAATTAATGCGGGATTTCAATTCAACTTTTTTCCAAAAGAAAGAAAAAAGGAAACAAAAAACAGGATTAAATTTAACACTGAAATGGAGAAGTTATCTATCTCAGTGTTTAAAAACCTCTGAAATTAGTGTAAAAATGGAATAAAATATAATTCTGTAACTTTTTTTTCCATTTACAAACAAACATCTTAGCATTCTTGATACCAAGTGTTTCAAGAAGTGACGTGTGCCTATTTGATTGATCAGTAGCTCTAATCGAAAGATATAAACTTGAGCACCTAATGAATATTGATATCGTTATGTATATTCATATAAAAATATTTATGTATTATACTGTCATATTCATCTTATTAATGATATATTTATACGGGAATAAATATGGACGAAACATTTTTGGCAGGGAAAAAGACAATACTATTTCATAACTTTTTTTAAAATGCAATGTAATTTTAAGCGAAGGGAAGGGTATATTATGTGTGTTGGGAGGAAAGGATTCAAACGTGAATACATATGTGTAATGTTATTATAAATTTCTTGGCTGAAGGCTTTACTGGTTTGAAATTATTATTATTATTAAATGTGGATTATTATTACATTGGGGATTTAAATAAATTCTTATTTGTATATTTTGAAGGATTAAAATTTTGAAGGACTAAAAACGGTGGAGTTAACATTTCTACTGTTTGCAAATCTCAGAAATAATAACATAGCTTAGGAATTACAAGATTTTGACTTCACTGACTAGCAATACCCTACCTACGACTAGTAATTTCAATTTAACATTGCGTTTCCCATTTCTCAGTTTTAAAAGTAGAAATGCAGAATAAGAAAATGAGCAGGAATGCTAGGGTGTAAAGTGGTTTACTTTTCGCATTGTCTGCTTAGCGTGACACCCTTCACCAGACGTAATTTATGAAAAAACAAAACAGAAGAAAGAAACTGAACTGTGTCATTACTCATCATTAGTTTTGATGACACTTTTCTAACATATCTATAATTTAGATTCTTGTTATCTGTTCTTCGATTGCTTTCACTGAAGGGTTCTCTTTTGTGGACGAAAAAGAAATGTGGAAGGGATGTACAAACAAAAAAAAACTTGTTCGAACTTGTTAAAGACGTTATGCAACTTCAAAACAAAAGAATATCTTGCCCTTGTTTGGTATTCACTAGCTATTCAGACATTGCACGCCATTTTTTTTTATTAAGAGTGTTGTATAACAAGAAGTTTAATTAAATTATCTTTTTTTTATTCTTGAGCCTTTTCATTGTGATAGTGACAGGCAATTGTATTGGATGCAATTAGTAGTTTTCAACTATTGGCTGAAGAGTATCAAAGACTTTGTGCTACATCTGATAACAGAAACATCAACGTCTTAGTCTTTTAATGGGGGCAAATTACACCTTATGTTTCGTGGAACGGAATGAAAACATAACAATAATACCTGAAACTTCTATTGCTTAGAGGAAGAACGGGTAAATGTTAAAATACTAGAAGAAATGGGAATGTTGATTTCTCGAAATTAAGGGGGCAAAAGTTGGTTCAATTAGCAGAACATTAGACTAATAACCTGATATGCACAGGTTCGTGTATCCATTGAGGCTGAATTTTAAACGCTAATCTCTATTCTGCCCTCGGTGGGAAAGAAGACACTGATGGTTTAGAGAGTTCACCTTCATTACGATGATACCTTAAACCGTGGTTCCTTGTGGCAACAGAGCCATACCTATTGCATGCTAAAGAAAAAGGTGGATGATCTTGACGATATGCTTCTATCTGTTTCGTAACATTTGCCCAATAAATCCTTTACGTAGCTTTGAGCACTTGGGATCCTTATGACGTGGCCATTTAGCACATTGTGGGGAAAAAATGCCATTCAGGGTAAAAAAAAAACAACCTAAACCCCTTACAGATTTTAAACAATTGGCAAAAAACGTAAACTTTAAACTGCAAAATCACGCTTCACCCCCACTCAACCTGGTCACTGATATATTCTGCTTCAATTGAGACGGGGGTGGCTCATTCGGTACCGTGCCAGGTTCGTAATTTGAAGTTCCCGGGTTCGAGTCCCACCTAGGCCAGCGTTGAGATTTATCTCCGCAAAACTCTCCGCTTTGCCCTCGGTCAGTAAGGGATACCGATGGGCTTGGAAAGGCACCGTCGGTCGGATGGGACGCTAAGACGTTGCCCCGTGGCCGGGAGAGCTATACCCTGTGCACGTTAAAGAACACACTGGATGGCCTTAACGTGAGGCTATCATCTATTTCCAAACAGCTGTCCAGTGGGTCCTCTTCTCCCAACCATCTCTAAGTCCTTGTGACCTGGGCATTTAGCCAATTGTGTGCAAAAAAAAATGCCGCTCAGAGGTAAAACAACCAAACTCTATTTCAATTCCTACCACTGACCAAACTTTGTAGACAGCATTACCCTGCTGCGAAGAAAAATAATAAGCGCTTGAAACCATCAAAGACACGAAACAATTTTGTAAATTCTTTGAAGATGCCAATGCTCTACGTACCGAAATGCCTCCCGTGTTACAGATTTTCAGGGAAATTTTATCTCTGCAACGTTCCAATGGGAAAAGTCAATCCTGTGGCTCGCAGAAGGAGATGAATGTGTGACCCACGGTTAACAGCCTGTAGCAGCAGTTGGCCAAACACGATGTGTCGCCGGGACTGATAGCTTCCATTTAGTCTGTGAGACAGAAGGAGCGAAAGAGGCAGCTGCATCAGATTCGACTGGAAGGAAGGAAAAGTGAACGAGTAAGGTCAATGTTATACAATCACCTTGGCTGTCTCAATCGGAGAGGGATTCTACTGACGCATTCTATTCCCCCCTTCCCCCACGGCCTCATGCCTCTTTTACCACCACCCCCCTTTCTGCCGAGACTGATCACCGGTTCCAGGCTATTTGCGCCCACTATCGGAGAACGAGAATACACACACACAGATGGTGGAGGAAGACTGCATGGCGGGAAATGTATCAGACGCCGAAGCAAAGAGCTCTTGTTCCTCCGACAGCGAAACGGGACTGGAAAATTAACTTTGTCTCTGTTTAATTAGGAGATGCCTCTTCTCCTCTTAAATGCTTCGCTAGGGGATGAGTTATTTTGCATCGCAATCGAACCCTGTTCCCAATGCTTTTTTTTTTTGTTTCGTGTTCAAGTTTATTCGTTTTTTCTGTAACGACAGTTTATGTTTGTTTTGCGTTTGGTGAAATCAATTTCTTTGATAGAAAGAAAAAAAAATGTAGAAAATAATTGGTGTGCCATTGTCAGACTTGAAGAACTGAAATATTTTGCTTCAAAGGTGATAAAAACCTAGTAAAGGCAACAGTTTTTTTTTTTTGGCTTCTTTTTTTTTCAGAATTTTAGGAGAAAAAAACCGATTCGTTACCTATGGGCATAGAACAAATACTAATTTTGTTTTTTTTAAATTGGGAATAAAAATGACAGTTACTTAAAAATGGAATAAGTTTTAAAGTTATGCAAAATACATATTTCAGTTGGAAACTAAGTGTATTTATGACACAAAAAGGTCAGAGAAAAAAAGCAATGTATTTTTTTTTACAGTGAGTAATACTATTTCTGTAAAATGTTTTGTAACTGTCAGACCTACCCGGGTGGAGAATTAAAAAAAAAACTGTGCTCTTTGGGTTGTGTGTTTTTTATTTTACTATTTCAGTTACAGTGAAATCTGAAATTGTCGAACTGTAGTTTCGCTAAAAGTGTTCAACTTAATAAATTTCGCTTTAATACAGACTGATTATTCTGCAAAAATGCGATCAACTGAAGCAAAAGTTCGTTTTTTAAATGTGATCATTTTAGCATAGATTTCACTGTACTACTTCCGATATTCCCCCACCATCTACTTTGTGGAAAACATTTTTGTCAGCTAGGCCCGTTAGCCTAACATAGATCTAAACTGCATTCCAAAATCACTGATTCCAACCAGTATATCAACCGATTTTGTCATTTAATAAAGAATGGTATCCCCCTTCTTCGCCCCAATGAAGTTTTCTATAAGCCACTGAACAAACTTTAGTCAGTTTTTTTTATACTACTGAAACATTGAATCCCACTCATGGCAAAATCAATTTTTTTCAGCTTATATTTCATGAGTTCCATGTCTACAGGACATATCCTGATTCTTTACTACATTTATTGAATTGCATACTTATTCATTGTTTATTATACCTATGTAACTATTTAAATTATTCTGCGTACAATGCTGAAGATTAATTTGAAAATTTTACTTATGTAAACTGAAACTAGAACTGAAAAAGTAAATACTGAAAAGTTTTCAAATTATTTTAGAATTTGATAGAAATTCATTATAACATTCTCTGGGATTTAATTCATAATGTTTTAAAATAGATATTATACATGCACACAGTCATGTATATGTATACATATTTATATGATACGTATATATATGTATATAATATTTTATACATATTTATAACGATACATATTATACATTAAAATCTATTAATTCGTCAATATGTAAATCATAATTTAGTGAAATTGCAATATTTTTACACCTTTGAAGAAAACTTTTTCAAGACGAGCTTAACAGTCTGTTGTAAAGTTTTCCAGCGCCAATAACTTTAAATATTAAAAGAAAATTGTTGAGAATTTAGAAAGATTTCGAAAAAACATACATATATTCAACTCTAGTGACATTATTTTTTGTTGTAAAAACTTAGTTTAAATGTTAGATTCCAACAAAAACAAACATTAAACGTTCGTTTTTAAAAAGAACTTTTGAGTTTCCTACTATTGAAAAACCCAATTATATACAGTTTGAAAAGCAAAAACACAATAGGTTGTTTACTGCACTTCATTTCAGGCGAGTTTTATTTCAATAAAATGTTGATTAAAAATATTCAGTGGTGAAAAACGGCCCATTCTCTCTCAACCAGCACATCTAATCGAAATCTATCAAGTCCTGTGCATGCCACATTAGAGACATTCTACTGCAGGAGTGTCCAAACATTTTCACACAGGGGGGCTACTTTTAATTTAGGATTACTTTGGAGGGCTACGAAACTTTTCGTTACGTTTGAATATAAGGCTTTGGGTTGTTGTTTTACCTCTGTGCAGCACTTTTTTGCACACCATGGGCTAAATGGCCAGGTCACATGGACCCCGTAGGCTCAGAGAAGGTTGGGGGAGGGGACCCACTGGAACAGCTGTTGGGAGACAGATGGTAGCCTCCCGTCAAGACCATCCAGCGTGTTCTTTAACGTGCACAGGGTATGGCTCTCCCGCACACGGGGCCACGGCTTAACGCCCCATCCGACGGACGGCGGCCTTTCCAAGCCCATCGGTGTCCCCTACTGACCGTGGGCAGGGCGGGGAATTTTGCGGAGATAAATCTCAACGCTGACCCAGCTGGGACTCGAACCTGGGAACTACAGATTACGAGCCTGGCGCGCTACCGACTGAGCTATCCCCGCCCCATTGAATATAAGGCAATAAAAGGGATTATTATTTCGAAGTTGCGGTAATGGCAAATAATTTTTCCGTAATGGGCACCCTTGTTCTACTGTATAGGTCACTTTACCTATTTCATATCCATAATAGCATAAAACACTATATTCAAATGCCAAAGGAATGCTTTTGAAAATATTTAAATTAAAATTTTTTCTCTGTGTCTTAACAAATCCTCTGAAATTGTTTCCAAGAAACTTAACCCTTTGGAATCAAAGAAGGTACGTTTAATACAGGTCACAGTTTGGAATCGAGTATTTGAAATGTTTTACTTTTTGTTATATAAAAAAAAAAGTTAGTTAAAAAATTAAAAGTTTCTAAAGGTAGTTCGAACAATATAGATATATGCTAAGTAACGATATATCTAAAATGTTCATAATGAAAAAAAAAGTTTTAAAAAACATCCCTCAAGCAGATGTTTACCACAGAGGTTTGACAGAGGCCTGTCAAAATAATACGCCATAGAGATTATCTGTGACATAGACTAGCCTCAAGAAAACGACAATGCAAAAATAGAAGCATCCATGCCTTATATGGAACTCGAACCCAGTTCCCTTTAACTTTCAACCAAGCACGCTGACAGTGAAGTTCAGTATTCTTTCATGCAAGTAATGTTAAGGTTTCTAATATCAGGAAGTACGATAGTCTTTAACGAAAGTAACATAATAATAACATAGATACTTCTGATATTTTACATATGTACTTCGCCTTTTATTCTTAAAACAGTAAAACTCCAGTTCTTTTAAAACACACAAAACTCCTCATCTAAGACGTGACATTTGAAAGCACAAACATGGGAATGATTAATCCTTCTCTGGGGAGCGGATCCGATTTGAGTCCAAGTGATGCAAGTGAAATCATGACGACCACTTTCTTCCGTAAATTGAAAAGGATTAACCATCTAACTCTGGTTTAATATTCTAAAAAACGTAACCCTGAAGAGCATAATTTTGCTACCTAATTCGATCACGAATGTTTAATACAGTTCAATTTATTCGAAGAAATATCGTGGCTTCAAGTGACCAATCCATACATACGAACTAAATTCAAGTTCAATTCATTGTAAGCCTTATAGAACATACTGACCAATGTCCAGCCTTATAGAACATACTGACCAAAAATCAATCTCCACCCTGCCCTCGGTCCCCCCCCCCCCTCCCTAAAGATGGGTTTTGGAAAGGCTACCGTCCGTCGAATGGAACGTTAAACCTTGGTCCACGTGTAGGAGAGCCACACCCTGTGCACGTTTAGAATACGCTGGATGGCCTTGACAGGAGGAGTCCATCTATGTCCTAAGAGCTGGCTGGTGGACCTCTTCCGCAAATCTTTTCTGAGCTCTTGGGGTCCTTGTGACCTGGCCTTATAGCCCATTGTATGCAAAATAAGTGCAGCTCAGCGAAAAAACAACACGTCTCACTTTTCTTCTTCGTGTAGGATCTTAATGCAAAATGTAATGTAGGTTTCAATATTTTTCAACTCCTCACCGAATGTTGCTCTAACTGGCTTTGAGAGAGATTTCTTGTCTCCCTAATCCTATTCTGCCCAATACGTCAGCCAATAACATTTGAAATCCCGAAAACTTTCATTTAGAGAAACACTTTTTCTCCTTATTCCTCAATAAACCAGTAACACACATCCTTATGAACTGAATCTTCCTCTATTAGCAGATCACACGACTGACACAGCTGTTAAATTATTCGCAGCTTCCCATCGTAGATATTGGTCGCTTTATCTTGTAGTCTTCTCTCCACTTAATAAATTTATGGTAATGTTCATTATCGATTGCTTGCCTAACTTCCCCCCATTAAAGCACTGCAGCAAGCTCCGGGATGCTCAGTGACACCCGCTAGACGGGTTGTTGCCACCACCAACACCGCCACAAGCAGATACTCCGCGCGTCTAGTAACGAGGCTAGGTCGGCCTCCCCACACAGGTCAGACTCGCGGCACAACCCAGGTGGTCCGTTGCCGCCAGGGTAGTCGGGGCCGCCCCAACCACCATAATTAAACGGCTGTCCCCGGCTGGCGGAGTTTGGAGGGTAGACAGTCATGAGGGGTGGGTAGGAAGGATATACAGCAAAGACTGCGGTGTCCGGGCTCATTAACAGCCTTCGAGGCAGGGAGGGAGGGGGAGTTAGGCCTAACCACTCGCTTTTCATCTCTTGTTTATTCTTTGCTTTCATGTTCCATCGAAAATCTCGACGTCAAAAGCGGAACAGTCTCTCGACGGATGAACACGACCCATCAATTGGATTAGCATTGCTCGGACTCCGAAATCTCGTTTCGATTTCTCACAAGCAATATATATATGCTTCAGGCATCTTACTATACATCAGAGCAGAACCGATACTTTTAATGGTGGAGGTATGGGGGGTGGGGGGGAGAGGTGCTTTGTGATATCCAGTGGTTAAAGTGGGGAGTCAAAATAAATAAAAATACCCCCTCAAGCAGCTGCTTGCCACAGAGGTCTGACAGGAGCCTGTCAGTTTATATGCCATAGTAGAAGATCTGAGAGGATGGCAGGACCTCAGCAGAAAAACGATACAGACATCCATGCCTTATCCGGGGCTCGAACCCAGGTCCCTTGGATCAATAGCCAAGCGCGCTAACCACTCGGCCACGGGACGGCTGGAGTCAAAAAGAAGTGGTCTAAAATAAAGTGGGTGATGTGCTGGGAGAAGAGATGGGTTTCCGTTCAAATATCCAAGTGATTAAAGGTGTTTTCACTCCAGCGATCCAGTATTTTAAAATGGGTCAAAAGGGCGGAGTTATCAATCTAGGTTTCCGTTTTCTATATCTGGGTAAACTAGAAGTAGTATCTTAGCAACTTTACAAGCCGATTTCTGATTTATTCGTAAATTATTAGGATTGAAATTCCTAATCAAGCTTTAATACAAATATCGTTCTAAGGCTTGATTAAAGAGTCAAGGGCATCTTACGGGAAGCTCGATTCAAGCATTAGTATAAGCAAAGTAACCCGTTAACAATTACGGATATGATTTAGATAGATTGCTTTGAAATCTTATTAAATATTTAACACGAATTTTTTTTGAAATTAGGGAAAAGATATGTGGATAGAGAAAGAGAAGACTTATTGTGACACGATGGTAAATAGGTTTTATGAAAACAACTACAAAGAAACAAATTACTCTCCAGGCAGCCCGCTTATCTCAAGGGTCTGACAGGAGCATGTCACTATAAATACTCCGCAGAGAAGATATGTGAAGGAGGATTCAGAAGGAAGACAACTTAAATGCGAAAGAAAACATCCATCCTTGTCTAGGATTCGAACTCAGCTCCTTTTGCTTCGCAGCTATGGTAACGCTCATCCGCATAGATAAATTAAAGTTGGATATACACTATAATATAAAAAGTTTCCGGACACTTCCATGTTATGTGAATGGAAAGTCACATTCAGAACTCCCTAACTTTAAAAATAAGCTTTTTACGGAAAAATATCACTGGAAATAAATTGAAGATCTCACACAAATCTTCTTAATTCTCGATCTTCAGGAATATTCATGTGAAACATAAAGAGTTATGGAGCCTGCAGCATTTAAAACAGCATCACTGATCATAACAATTGGCTTCAAGACCCTCTAAAACACAAATAATAATTGTTACAAGAAACCTTTTAATAAAATAAATGCAAATGCAGAAGTTGGTGTAATGATTCTTTCAACTAATTCTGAAAATGTTTATAACGAGTATAACAGCAACGTTTGCTGTTAAATGTTTCCAACTTAATAATTCTATAAACATTTAAAAAAAGTTGTCAAAAATCGAGAATATGACAGTTTTGTGAGATCTTCAAGTTATCTCCAGTAACATTTTACTGTAAAAAGAGAATATTTTTATTATTACAAAGTATTACAAGGTTTAGCAGCTCGGACTGTAATTTCCCATTCACACAACATGGAAGTGTCAGGAAACGTTTTGTAATATAGTGTATCTGCAGAAAATTTACTTCGAAATGCATTAATCTGTGCAATTTTCACAGATTAATGCAGGTGGGGGGGGGAGAAAAAGCATGTAATCATTGAACAGAATGATAGTATATACCACTGGTCCTCAATCGCGCTGGGGCGGGGGTGGCTCAGTCGGTAGCGCGCCAGGCTCGTAATCTGTAGTTCCCAGGTTCGAGTCCCAGCTGGGTCAGCGTTGAGATTTATCTCCGCAAAATTCCCCGCCTTGCCCACGGTCAGTAGGAGACACCGATGGACTTGGAAAGGCCGTCGTCCGTCGGATGGGACGTTAAGCCGTGGCCCCGTGTGGGGGAGAGCCATACCCTATGCACGTTAAAGAACACGCTGGATGGCCTTGATGGGAGGCTACCATCTGTCTCCCAACAGCTGTTCCAGTGGGTCCTCTGCCCCAACCTTCTCTGAACCTTCGGGGTCCATGTGACCTGGCCATTTAGCCCATGGTGTGCAAAAAAGTGCCGCTCAGAGGTAAAACTACCCTACCCAACCCCAATCGCGCACCCGAAAGAAGTGTGCCACTAAATATTTATGTTAAATAAAATTCTCGAGCCGAATATCAAACTATTGTGTTCGAAGAAACAATCCCAAATTTTCCACTCAAAGAATAAAGAAAATTCTTCTAAAAAAATTTGCTTCTGTTCTTTTAGTATTTTAGTTATTATTAAAAATATCACATTTATAACATAATTTTAAAAATGAAGTTTTGTTTTAGTACGCGAATGTTTTTCACATAGATTTTAGTTTTATTTATTTTTACCAAATAATTAGGAATGTTTCTTTAATGTTACGAACACGATGATTTATTAGAAAAAATTATTTATTTACTTTACATATTTTATTGAAATTTGAAAAAAAAAATGCATATAAGAAAGATTTGTCTTTTTATCCTTATATCAATGAATTATCCATATACTTTAGCTGGTCGGCTTACTCAGTTGAATATAAAATATAAAAAAATTAGGTGATTTTAAAATAATGATCAGCTATATTAATATAATAAATTAATATTTTTATAGCACTGTTATGCATATTTTTCCCTGGTGTGCCGCGATAATTTGGATTCTCAAAAGTGGTCAGTGGATTCAAAAAGGTTCCAAAAGACTCAGATATCTACATATTCTATTTATGAAAAGGGCAATCCAATTGGACAACCCTTCCATTCCGTACCCCATGTGTGTAGTTCTGATCTTTGCAATAAGCAACACGTAAGCATGTGAAAAAAATGCACTTTCATGAAATTCATTATTCATTGATACTGTGTTTAAAAAACCCGGAACGGAAATGAAAGTGAACGGTGGAGTTGATAAGATTCGACTTTTATTTTCGTGTAGATGCACCAATCTTGGAGTATCACGTGAGTGCAATAGACCACATCACAGGTGTGGAACCTGCGGCCCCTTTTACACACTTGTCTAAAAATACTCAAACTCGAATATGAATTTAGAAACCTTTCATATAATTATTTATAATATTATTATAATTATATTATATATTGTTTGCTTTTTTTCACATTTTGTTAAATTGAATGATGTTTATATTTACAAGTATGAAATTGTTTTAACTTCTTCACCTTTTTATATAATAATAACAGTTGATTTATCTTTACAATATCTAAAAAAGGCAAATACACAAGACACAGACGCGTGAAATATTCATAAATTATGTATTATCTTCCTTAAATATTTTGTAAACAAATCAAAAGGGAGAAAATAAAAAACAGGGGAAGAAACTATAGTTGCTTACAAATTCAACAGTGAAGGACAAATTCATTACAAAAATTATTGTAATAGTTTTAATCAAATAATAATAGTAATTAAAAATGTAATAATGTGCGGAGGAAAAACCAGAAGTATTCGAGATATTCGAGTAAAAAAGGTAATGCATAAAAATTAAAAGAATATAGATCAATAACCCAACTGCTTAGTAAATATTGCTTAGCCAAATATTAGTAAATGTGAAGAATGAAATTTTTGTTTGTATTGTATCTGATTGTGAGAAAAATGAATCGTTTTTATAAAATAAATAAAAAAAATAAATACCCCTCAAGCAGCTGCTTGCCACAGAGGTCTGACAGGAGCCTGTCAGTTTATATGCCACAGTAGAAGATCTGAGAGGATGGCAGGACCTCAGCAGAAAAACGATACACACATCCATGCCTAATCCGGGGCTCGAACCCAGGTCCCTTAGATCAGTAGCCAAGCGTGCTAACCACTCGGCCGCGGGACGGCTCTTACAGCCTATAGTTTATTTCGATATCCTTGATATCTTGATAATTTGAGGCTGAATGGAACTAGTTGAAGTAACTTTTGGTCTTCCAATGAGAAAATGTTCTCCACTCCTGGGCTACATCATACAACAGTAAACATTAAATTTCGGCCACAATAAGGAGAAATTTCTAGTTAAATGCTTCAGAAGCTTCTCTTTCCGCTTCTAGAAAATTCACATGCAGAACACTGACTCTAAAATGATTTTTTTTACATATTGTTAGAAAAGAATCCTCAGGCAGTAGACTTGCTGCTGATGCTTACATAAACTGGCAGAATAAGACACCACAAAGAAAATCCACGAGGAAGATGAGTGCGCAGTAGAAGGAAAATACGGATACAGGATTTAAATCCAGGATCTTTTTTGCTCCTCATCCAAATACACTAACCTCTTAACTATTAGACCAGAAAAATATTACGTCCTTTAAATTGCATACTGGATGGACTAGACACAATATATTTTCTTTTCCTAATCATCTGAGCAATTGGTGTACAATTCTGCCTCCTTAACAAATTCATCCTAAGTCTGATGTCCATATCTGTGTACAATAGATCTTTGAGTCTTGTCCTGAACTTTTCTATAGTTTTCGACAAGGACAACCGTAGGGGATGCGGAGCTGGGAGCAATCATCTTTCCTAAAAATTTAATGCACGAGTTTTAACATACTTCTTTTGCCATTATTTTGAAGTGCGGGTTAAGCGCAGTTCGCCATATCCTAGGGCCTGTCCTGGTTGTCACCTCACTTCAAATTGAGGAGATCTCTCATAGTCTTTCCTTCTGCTATAAAGGGCATATATATTTTAACATTATATTTCTGTAATGTAGTTAACCAAGATTTTAACCATAAGACCCATTATGGATAATTGTGCTCACCCCAAATTTAATACTAAAACTCATTGGGCTAATACTAAAACTCATTAATACTAAAACTCATTTTGCCGTGATGAAAAATTTTAGCAAATTTTTCATCACTGTAAATTGTGATTGCTCTAAGAGATATCGAGGCCCCTTTTTAGAGGTCATAGCAAAATTTACTCCTAGTTATGCCACTGACTCAGTATTCGGAAATCTTAACCTGACCAAAGAAAGTTTAATATATTCCCTTCCAAAAATAATTTCAAAACACCATTATTTGGGAACTCGTCATAGAAATGCTTTAATCACATAAATCTTCTCGACCTATAAATTATGCTGAAAAAAAAAAATAATACGGCTTATTATTGATGTTCCATGACCACACAACCTCCCACATTACGCAAATAAAACCTTACCTTGATGACTATGAAGACTGATTAGGAATATTGGCCTTACTTTGATGAAACCTAATTACACTCACGTAGGTGTAAACATAGCTGTGTTGTCATAGAGATGTCATTAGCAGTCTCGTTTAAGGTATCCCTACGTGACGTGGTACTCATTACACTTAATAGGTAGTTATTACATCTTTTCACGATTCAAGCAATAAGACAACTCTTTTCTCTTCCGGAAAAAAAAAAAAAAAAAAAATGTTGCTTTTTGTATTCATTTATATCTGAACTTTGAACAGAGATAAGTTGGGTTGTTTTAGCTGTGGGCGCCAATTTTGTGCGCACAATGGGTTAAACTGCAAGGTCACAAAAACACAAAGGGGTGAAGACATCAAGACATCAAGGGGGAAAGGAATCCGCTGGACAATGGATAGTGACCTCACGTCAAGACCAAAACTGTCAAAACAAGACGTATAGAATTATGACTATGATCCTGACGATCTAGACTAAAATTAGAGAGACAAAAATCACAGAACTTACCCGTTAATTATTGTAAATTTATGAAATCGAAATATATATAAAGACATAACTGTAATAGTTTCGGTAGCTATCGAAACAGCATTGCCCTTTTAAACTGCACAGAAAACGTTGGACTATTAAACTCAGCAGAAAGTTTCTGTTTGTTGCATCAATTTTTCGTCCAGTATTATTTTTAGTATATGTCCTAATTGTCCCAACTGAGTTTCATATTCACTGTAGTAGTTGACTGATCACAGTTAAAGAGCTATGTGCATTAGGGGGAAAAAATGTAATATTTGCAAATCTGTTTATCTTCGAAGTTATTAAATACACAACGATTAACTGGTGAATTTTACATCATTCAAGCTAATTTAAAACGAGATAATTTATTTCCATTAGAATGATTTAGTTATTTTTTATGAAGAAATCTTCCTCTTAATACAAAAATATTCTCACTAATTTGACCAAATTTTGAAAATATGAATACTTGAGCATAATTTCTACAGACAAATACTTCGTCTGATTTCAGTAAGAGTAAATGATGCCGTTAATATTCTTGGTGTTAAAAATGTTAAGATTGTTCACATGCAAAAACAGTTTATTTTCCTTAATAATAATTCACATTAGTAGCACACACAGATATATAAAACAAATGTCAAAAATAAATGATAATACAAATAATAATTTCAGTACAAATAATATGAATTGTAACCCGATGTTTCACTTGATTCAAATTTTATAGGATCCAACATGAGAACTGGATCTGCATTTATTTTTGTATTTATTTTTCATTTTGAATAATTACTTAAAGTGAACGACATAAAGTCTTCGTCAGCAAATGCAGTTTACGTTATTGTTTGATTAAAGAGTTCTTTATTTCTAATAAAAACTTGTTTCTTCCTTTCTTTGCTTTTGTACTAGTCATATCCTTTAACAGTCATTGCTAAAGTGATAACACCTCTAACCCTTCTCTTCCATAATAGTCTCTCCATCAAGGGAAAACCTTTGCGTCGTCACTTGTAGTAGCAAATACTCTCAGGCAAAACAATCCCCACCCAGTCTTGTCAGAAGGCCAGAAGAGTTGAAGTTGCACTTATTTGAAGCTCATAATCACGCTGCAATTATCACCTACGATGTTCTCGAATGAGTCATTAGTCATCCAGGAAGCATTTTCAACGTTTACAAGGAAAACCAAAATTAGTCGTCAAAAATGATTGATTGCGAGTCATTCTATGGCATACGATGATAATACAACACCATAGACACTACTACTTTAAGCTAAATTATGAATCTTTATACGCAAAAAAGAACTCCGATCTATTCTTGATAACAACTTGTGTAGGAAGAAAGGGTTTGGCTGTACCTATTATTCTTTTTAAATATATTTATCTCATGTCTAGTTGATAAACTAAGGACTTTCCTTCCAATGATTATTATGTGATATCTTTATGATTAGATGCTTAACTTACAGAATAAAATTCATGATAATCTTAGTTTTAGAGGTTTTCGGTGTTATTTTCGAATGCAAACAAAATAATACCAATCATATAAAAATTCGTAAATAAGAAAAAAAAAAGTTGCGAAGAAGTAAAAGTATCAGAAAGACCAAATGGGGAAGGCAGAACAGATTTTACAGATATTCTTACTACTTTTAAGCTTTTTTTAAAAATCTTATTTCACTTTTTGTTTTATTTCTTAAGAAGGTCAAATGAGGGAAGATAATGGATAAATTTGCTAAAATCCGTGTAATTTTCTGACAACTAGGATGAGGGCGATAAGAAATTAAAATGAAATATAATAAAAATAAATACACCCTCGAACAGCTGCTTGCCACAGAGGTCTGACAGGAGCCTACCAGGTTAATACGCCATAGAGAAGATATGTCAGAAAGGCTCAGCAGAAAAACAACACAAACATCCATGCCTTAACCAGGGGAAGGGGAAGGGGAATCTTGATCTAGTGGTTCCTCTTTTCTTAAATGGGGATATTTCCTCAGAATCATGGTGCCATTTCGGAAACTACTGATCAAAATGCACCACAGCATTAATGAGAAGCAGAGCACTTCTTCTAAACAGACTGTTAAAGACAATAAATGTTATTAGAGAAAGTGGTTTGAGTTTTAAATTCTTTTCGTAAATACTTCATGGAAGTTCGCTAGATTGTCGAGCTAAAACGTAGCTCTCAATGACACTTTGCTTAAATGTGATAAACAGGAGCTAAGAAAACGAAAAGTTTAAGTTTTTTTTTTAAACTTGAAGAAAAGGTAAAAGTTACGTTTACAGAATTACATTTAAGTGACATAAGTTTCCGTAACACTAAAACCAAATTAAATCACCGTGTTTAGTTGGAAAAAGCTGATAAGTTTGCAAAAGTAATTATTTTAAAAATTCCAGGAAAGTGAAGTAAAGAAAGAAGGAAAAAGCAAATAAAAGGAAAATATATATAATACGCTGAGTTTAAAACTCTGACATAACTTCTGAAAGTAACAATGACAGGCATCAACACGTGTCGTCTTCAAAACAGGGATTCTGAGTGAAAAGAATTCTTCATTATCAAATAATTCTTTTCGGAATAACTGATGCGGACAAGCACAGAAAAGGAAAAACGGAGTATAAAGGAATGTTGGAGGAACAACAATTCTTCAAGTATACTTATCTATAAAGTATAAAATGTCAGCGCAACGTGACATTTATTCGCAAATATTTGTAACAACTTGTAGGCACTTTCAATTAAAGTGAAATAGGGAATCAAGAGAAAAAAAAATTAACGCGAATGACATTCATTTTTGAAATTTTTGGAAAAAATTATTCTGGGCTACGTGGAGAACAATTTGTTAACAGGGTAGAAACTTCTTTCTCAATGAATTGGAAAATTATTTAATTGTAGAGCCTATTCTTGTGAGAGAATAATTCTTCTTTTCTTCATTTTGATATTTTAAAAAGTTAACACATTCCCAAGCGAGTGTTGTGAGGTTTTCAAATAGTTCGTGAATTTTTTCTCAGATTTAGAAACGTTTTGTGTTGCTCATTAGCTTTCAATCGCATTAACAATAAACAATTGTGATTCTGAATTTCATATTGTTTCGTATTTCATTAAAAACTTAAAAAAGTTTTTATCTATTAATACGTATTCAATATTACATTTCTTGTCAAGTTTGCATTTATGTATCACAAAAATTTTTTTGATATTCCAATTACACGTGTCCCAACTTAAAATAATAGGATCTGTGATATTGTCCGTCACTGAGGACTAATAGAAGGTGGGGTGAGAGGGATCCACTGGACAGATGTTAGGAGACAGATGGCAGCCTGCCCCCGTCAAAGCCATCCAGCGTGTTCTTTAACGTGCACAAGATATGGCTCTCTCGCACACGAAGCACGGCTTAACGTCCGATCCGATGGATGGACGGCAACCTTTCCGAACCAAATGAAAATAGCCAAAAGTCACATGGCGACGAGGAAGAGAGACCTTAGTAGAAAGACAACAGATATCAAATAAAACCACACTTTATCCATGATTCGAACCCAGATCTCTTTGATCAATAACCAAGTGCAGTAACCACTCGGCCACCTGAATGGCAAGACTGTTTTTAACCTTTAAATCCAATCAAAAGACAGCTCAGCTCGTAATGTATAACAGCAATTTCTGTACACCGTTCTGAATTTCCTTAATAACCAACAATAATTAACTTTAATCAACTAGTTACATTCTGTGTTGCCAGTTTCATCATTTGCATTCCTATGCCATCTGTGAAATAGCATGCAATAACCATATGCCCCTTTCCACACCCTGTTTCCATAACATCATAAAACTCTCCTTCGTTTCATTGACGGGGTTTAAAATAATTAAAATAAATCATATAATATAATAAAATAAATACCCCCTCAAGCAGCTGCTTGCCACAGAGGTCTGACAGGAGCCTGTCAGTTTATATGCCACAGTGGAAGATCTGAGAGGATGGCAGGACCTCAGCAGAAAACAACACGAACATCCATGCCTTACCCGGGGCTCGAACCCAGGTCCCGTAGATCAGTAGCCAAGCGCGCTAACCACTCGGCCACGGGACTGCTGCTACCACGGGACGGTATAATGCATTAATTGAAAAACAAGAGCACTACTTTTTAAATTGTCAAACTTTTCCATTAACGTGAAAATTCACCAATATTTAAATAGGATAATATATATTTGCTAGTTATATGATTTATTTCAATTATATTTTTGTATTGTATTTTATTTCGCATTTTCAGATAATTTATTTTATACTTATTATTTCTCTAAGAAATCTTTCCTTCAATTTATCCTTTAAACTTTCCTCATTGTCTTCATGACTCGCCTGACCTACTCTTCTACTTCTTTAACTTCATCTGACCGGAATGTTTACGTCTGCACCCGGTGTGTCCAGTTCGTTGGACCCGGCTATCACCTTCTCCCCAAATACTGTCCAAACGTTTCCCGACTTCTACTTGGTGGGTCCAAGCAATCAATCAAAATTAGCCAAATCAGACTCCACAAACCACCCCACTTCTTAAACGTAAGGAGGACTATTCAAAAGAAGACCTCACACGAACATGTCATTGAGACCTCTCTGCGGAACCCGCAAATGCGGGGCTCGTGTGAGTTGGCGACGATCGTGTAGAACGGGTCTCTAAGAAAAATTTCTTCTCTTTTTCTCCTTTCCCTCCATCGTACATTTTCAGTCCTCTTGCCACCCCCACCTTCTTTCCCTTAACTCCTGTTATCTGCTCGACCTTAGACAAACTGAGCAATTATGAAACAGGAATGCTTTCGAACAATGAGGAGTCATTCTCCTAGAATCCCGTGAGATTTCTTCTATTGATGCTTCTGTTCAAAGCAAATTCACCGTACAAAACGAAGTTTACTGTCTAAGCTAAGCAGGGGGTCGCCACTATCTCTTCAGTCACCTTTGGAGGAGTGTGTGTAACCCTCCAAGCGAGGTCCTCCCCAGCCCCCAGGTGTGAGAACCTGTAGCTGTGTGGTCTTCCCCAGGTCCGCTGTAGCTAAGGGCTATGCGGGGAAAAATGCCACGACTGACATCGGTCACCATCTGTCGCCGAGCCTTCGGTACACAGCAGCGCGTCATGCGGACCGATATTTGCTCAAAGTCTATCCCATCGGTTAAGATGGAAGACATCCAGATGCTGTTCCGGAGATATTCATTCGCTTAACAATGCAAGTCACAGAAACTAGGTACAACTGTGAATTATGAATTCTCGTGAAACCAAAAATTTATTGTGGCTGTAAATCTGTTTCTATCAGACGGCATTAGGGAGCACAGATTTTCATTTTTAGGGGACAGGGGTTTTTAGGGAACATTTTTTACAGGACGTTTAGAGGCACCAAGTTTTTTTATTGTTATTTTGGAACGAAGACGAAATTTTCGAGAAAAAAAGTTTTGGAATCATAATACACCAATCTGTTCTCTGATCTACCATCTGTCTGTTGCATTGGGTTCTTTAATCCCAGAGCGTACTTTTTTTGCATACAACGGGCTAAATGGCCAAGTCACAAAGACGCCAAAGGTTCAGAGAATGTTAAGGGAAAGGGGACCCACTAGACAGCTATTGAGAGACAGGTGGTAACCTCCTGTCAAGGCCATGCAGCCTGTTCTTTAGCTTGCAGGCAGTAGAACTTTCTTGCATACGGGTTCTTGGCTTGAAGTCTCATCTGACGGACGGCGGATTTTTCAAACCCATCGATCAACCATTCTCATCGAGGGTAGAATGGAAAAAAATGGAGAAAATTTTCAACACAGGCACATGTTGGAACTCGAACCTAGGGACGAGACTGGCCCGCTACTGACTGAGACACCCTCTTGTCTATTGGGGGCGTGCATGATACAGAGCTTCATAATGACACTAGACTGGGACGCAAGTAGAAATCTTATCTAAGGAGGTGGGGGGAAATCAGTGATCACCTTAAGGGCATCAGAGAGAACCCTTAAGTTTAAAATTATTTTTGTAGATTGAGTGAAATAACGATAGAACCAAATTCAGTTTTTCCATCAGGTACAGAGCTGTGGGGTGGGGGTAGAGAATGGCATGCCTGTCACCCCCCACCCCCCCCTCAAAAAAAAATCTAGGCAGTAAAACATTTACAAGATTAAGAATTAAAACAAAAGTAAACATTTACGAGCATTAAGTTGCTTTTAATTCATTTGCGTTTATATGTATAATTATAAACAGTCGCTCAAAAAATATCCGAACACTATTGTTTCAGCCGTCCCATGGCCGAGTGGTTAGCGCGCTTGGCTACTGATCTAAGGGACCTGGGTTCGAACCCCGGATAAGGCATGGATGTTCGTGTTGTTTATCTGCTGAGGTCCTGCCATCCTCACAGACATTCTACTATGGCATATAAAATGATAGGCTCCTGTCAAGACCTCTGTGGCAAGTAGCTGCTTGAGGGGTTATTTATTCTTTTTTTTATTTATTGTTGATTACAGAATTCAGGAAAAATATCTGGCAACGATTTTTTTAGAAATTAATGATCTGGCAACCTTCGTGTACAGTACAGATCTAAAAAAATCGTTGCCAGATATTTTTTCTGAATTCTGTAATCAACAATAGTGTTCGGATATTTTTTTGAGCGACTGTACTTCACAAGCCGAAAAAAGAAAATATTTATTCTAAATCGGTTTTTCTTTACACCGATGGGCTTGGAAAGGCCGCCGTCCGTCGGATGGGACGTTAAGCCGTGGCCCCGTGTGTGGGAGAGCCATACCCTGTGCACGTTAAAGAACACGCTGGATGGCCTTGACGGGAGGCTACCATCTGTCTCCCAACAGCTGTTCCAGTGGGTCCCCTCCCCCAACCTTCTCTGAGCCTTCGGGGTCCATGTGACCTGGCCATTTAGCCCATGGTGTGCAAAAAAAGTGCCGCTCAGAGGTAAAACAACCCAACCCAACTCTATCATAAACTGGAAATCAAAGCACTTACGCTGGCTTAAAAATAGAAAAATGTAAGCATGCATCGACAACCCACTGTTAAAAAACCCCTAAATTTAAATAATAACGTCTGAGAAAACTAGATAAAAAAAATATAAGATTTATTTGTATTTAAAGCTACTTCATTTTGATGTGTATTTAAATTTGGAGTCTTATTTAAATGTAGATTAGCGATGCATTTTTTATGGCAGAGGCACAACTTTTTCAGCCCAACGCCCCCTTTTTTCACAGGATTATTTTCCAAACGCCCCTAATTTTTCTTGTGTAAAACTATTTGAAAAGTAGATGATGGGAGCGCCTCTATTTACGTTTTTCATATTCCTTAATAAGATGTTTCACAAGCTGAAGTTTTTGGGCTGGTACCCATAAATTAAGCTGTTTATTATACACCTGGCTGTTATGGATGAAATCACATATTTCAGCAAGTTATGATTTAAGAAGAAATTCATTACGTTTTCGAAATAATTCACCAAGCACCAAATTTAAATAGCGAATAAGAACAACCTTCAACAACTTTGCCCCTTCCTGTAAAATTTTATGGCAATATGAATTTATGTTGAATAATACAGGTGTACCAAAAATTAATGTCGGCTTTTTTGTTTAAGAAACACAATCTTGATTTATTTTGTTCGGTTTTTCTGAAGCATATTTTTTTCATTTTTATTTATTAGTGTGAAAGTTTTTTTATTTTTACGTTTTGTTTAATAATAAATTTTCCTTTTTTTTTTCGTTTTGAGCATCTATAGTTATACCATGTTATGAAATTTGCATGATTATTGTTTTCACACCCAGCTGGGTCAGCGTTGAGATTTATCTCCGCAAAATTCCCCACCCTGCCCATAGTTAGTAGGGGACACTGTTGGGCTTGAAAAGGCCGCCGTCCGTTGGATGACACGTTAAATCACGTCTCAGTGTGCGAGAGAGCCATACTCTATGCACGTTAAAGAACACGGTGGATGACCTTAATAAGAAGCTGACATCTTTCTGCCAACAGCTATCCAGTGGGTCCCCTCCTCCAACCATCTCTGAGCCTCCGGGATATATATGACCTGGCCATTAAGCCCACTTTGTGCAAAAAAGTTCCGCTCAAAGGTAAAGCAGCCCAACAGTTTTCGGAACTGCGCTCTTGACGAATAACACGACCTAAATATTTCTATCTCGAAACATTTGCTTCTTTTGTCCCTTACTCCCAACCCCCGAAAAAAAAAATCATGCCAATACCCTCGATGATACACAAAACTTCGCGCATTATTAAACATTTATAAAAAAAAAATGCAACAAATACTCAGTATTGTCGAGGTTGAGTTGATACAGCCTCAAACTATGCAGTCAGGAGACTTATTTTTTTTGCCTTGGATGGGATATTCCATGTAACTATACAGCTCTCTACTTTTTTACGATATTAGTTTATTCGGTTGCAATGATTTCTAATGACACGCCTATTCTTTACCCATGTGCGACACAACACCTCTGAGCCTCAGATATAATGATTTCATATAGTCATATAATAAAAATGCTCTTTTTAGTGAAGTTCTTAAAATTTATTAGCCGAGCACTCGAGGATGACTGAGTACTCAAGTCAATACTCAATCACTGATGCACTGCAATTATTCTAACTCACCACTACGTATGCTGGGGTGGCTCAGTCGGTAGCGCACCAGGCTCGTAATCTGCAGTTCCCAGGTTCGAGTCCCAGCTGGGTCAGTGTTGAGATTTGTCTCCGCAAAGTTCCCCGCCCTGCCCACGGTCAGTAGGGGACACCGATGGGCTTGAACAAGGACGCCGTCCGTCGGATGGGACGTTAAGCCGCGGCCCCGTGTGCGGGAAACCCATACCCTGTGCACGTTAAAGAACACGCTGGATGGCCTTGACGGGAGACTACCATCTGTCTCCCAACAGCTGTTCCAGTGGGTCCCCTCGCCCAACCTTCTCTGAGCCTTCGGGGTCCTTGTGACCTGGCCATTTAGCCCATGGTGTGCAAAAAAGTGCCGCTCAGAGGTAAAACAACCCAACCCACTATGTATGCAGAGTAATAAAAGAAATAATCAATCACTGAAGCACGGCAATTATTCTAACTCACCACTATATATGCAGAGTGGATCAAAGAAATGAATTTTAAGCCAAACAGACGGAAAAAGCAAAGGGAACTGTAAAAAATGTTTTTTTTTTATTAAATAAGTGTACTTAAGGAGGTTAAAGTGCATATGAAAGTCATACAGAAGGAGTGTTGAAATGCGATAGGCATTATAGACAACCATAAAACTGAAAAAAATAATTCGCAGCTGCCAATTGTGACTTCTTTGAGATTTTTCCATTTACCTCGGCTTTGCCCTCGGTGAGAAAGAGAATACCGATGGTCTTGTGCAATGTCGCCATCCGTGGGATGGATGTTAAGCCGTGTTCTTGCACGCAGCAGAGTTGGGTTGCGTTGTTTTATCTATGAGCGGCACTTTTTTGCACACCATGGGCTAAATGGCCAGGTCACAAGGACCTCAAAGGTTCAGAGAAGGTTGGGGGAGGGGACCCACTGGAACAGCTGTTGGGAAACAGATGGTAGCCTCATGTCAAGGCCATCCAGTGTGTTCTTTAACTGCACAGGTTATGACTCTCCCGCACACGGGGCCACGGCTTCACGTCCCATCCGATGGACAACGGACGTCCTTCGGATGTCCCCCTACTGACAGCGGGGAGTTTTTCAGAGATGTCTCAACGCTGACCCAGCTGGAACTCGAACCTGGGAACTACAGATTACGAGCCTGGAGTGCTACCAACTGAGCCACCCCACCCCGCGCGCAGCAGAGTCATATACTGTGAACGTCAAAGAACACACACAGAGAGTGGCCTTGACGGGAAGCTTCCAAGTGCCTTCTAAGGCAATAAAGGATGATCCATTTTCCTCACTTTACTCTGAGCTTTTGAGAATTGTGCGACTTACCCATTTAGGCCATTGTGCACACAGAAGTTTCACTTAGAGGTAAAACAACCCAATCGGAACCTGTATTTTAATATCTCATGATTAGGGATTTTTTTTCTTAATAGCTCTCAATGGTTGCATCTATTAGTCCACATTAGATTAATTAATTTTTTTTTTGTTAAAGTACCGTGTAAGTTCCTAAACGAACTTCGATTCAGAGATAAGAAATGGCAACGACAATCGGCCATGTTACCCACAGGATACAGACATTGATGATTAATGAACAATTTGTTAAACAATATTTTTGCTGTTTTATTACAACGTTGATCTAAAGCTTCAATAACACTGGTCTGCATGAAAATTCTCCCTCGGGGGGAAAAAATGGGTATACTATATAGATTTGATGGTGCTGAATCCGAATCTGGCATTTAAATGTTTATATCAGGCACTATTTTCGTGAGAGGGCGTTTTTTTTCTTTTAGAAAAGGACGTGTTTTGTGAATAAATATGATTTTATTCGTTTTCAAACTACTGGAAGCCAGGATTTTTCGGCTGTGCATGGAGAAAGGTTTCATCAAGACATATCCAAAATGGAAAAACGATATAGCTTCAAATGGAACGAGAGTATAATGTTGCGCCCTGCAGCGAGAGTCCCCAGAGATAAAATATAAGCGACAGAAGACAACAAAATAATTTTTTGTGTAAATATTTACTTGTATCAGGATTTATTAGTGTCAGCTTTACCTTTTTATAATGTAAATAAATATTTGGTAAAATATCTATCTTCTCTGAGTAAAATAGTTTTTTTTTTAATTAAACCCATATCTCTAGAAAACTATAGGTGATAGAACAAATCGGCTGTCAGATTCGGATTCAGCACCCTCAAAAACATAAAAATCAGACAAAAGCTTGGAAGGGAGAGAAATTTTTTTTTTTTACGACTAATCTATTGGAGTAGTAGCAAAATTGATGGCTACTGCTAATAGATTATTGGTAAGATAATAATAGCATTAAAAGCTCAAACTTAAGGTAGTTACAGCAAATCCATTTAAGCAAGGCCTATTAAGTTCTAGTGAATCGCAATGCACCAAAACGAAATGTCCATTTACGTTTTTCTCTGACTGCAAGAGAAATGCTTTACAGCACAGAAAAGAACTGAATGGCAAGTTAAAAGAAACGGAGAAATGATCTATCAGCGATCACGACCATCCTTACCAAGGTGATGTCAAGCTGGTCTGTTCTCTGCTCTCTTGGTGACGGAAACACTTCTCTTGGCCTCGCTTCCGCCAAGCACGTGGCCCTGACGTAGCCCATCGATGTCCGTTGCATGTTCTGCTCCCGCATTGCTCCGAAGTCAGGCCAGACAACGCTTATAGAGTTTAAGCCTTCCTGCCTGCCCGGCTGGCTGGCTTCGCCTGTGGACGGACCGAAGCCTGGTCTGCTCCCCGGTTACCCCTGGGGCTTGCCGGCAAGCTCGCAAATTAATGACCCCGTGGCCCTGCGTGTGGGGCCGCTCTGTGTTGACGGAGGTTCCCACAGTTTGACAGCCGGGGTCCTAGCGCTATGGCAGTGGAAGCGATCGAGAAATGGAAACGGGTAGATTCTGCGTTAGATGCTCAATTTCCCTTCAACTTGAACTCTAATGGGATAAGAATAGGGTAATAGGCTTATGAACGGTAGCCTGAGCATGAACCCATGGGACTGCTCAACTACGGATGAAGTTGATCCTTTCTGGAAGAGAGAGGTTAGTGAATAGGTTAGCGTAAACAAACATGCACACCAGATTTAGGCCTTTCATTTCGGTAGCGTTGGTCTTTGTAGCGGTGACTTGTATGAAGAAAGAGAGTGGTTTAGACCTTTGTGTGATTTGTAGGTTTATTTACTGGCACTGTAGTTGCACTTATAAGCCTAACAAGCGGAAAGAGCAAGGGAATTTCATAAAGTGGAGTTTTTTTTTTGTTTTCGAATAGATGTGCTTAATGGAGGTTAAAGTGCATATAGGAGTCGGAACATAGTAGGCATAATATACCATTAGGAAACTGAATAAAATAATGTACTGCAGTCAAATTCGGTGTTATTACAATCACAGTTATTGTTTCATAATTCTCTATGGCTAAGAGGCTGATGTTAAGGAACAGGACCGTATAGCTAGTGGATGAAGATGAGGGAGAGAACTCAAGAAAGGCATGAGTCAATCTTCCCACCTCCACCTCCGAGAATTTTAAAAACCGAAAGATGGCGAAAAAATAGTATAAATATATTACGTATATTTTTCAAGAATACTTTGTAAAAGATCAGTGACCACTAGAAGGAAGATAAAAAAAAATACACACATATTATCAGAAGTATTAACATATGACGTTATTTAGCGAGAAGAATTTTAAGCATATATAAATACTGGATCAGTATTCTGGTTTGTCTGGTTCGTTCCAGTTCAGTCGAAGCACTTCTCCTCACCTCCCTCTAATTTATTTTAGATCCGGGCTTGTTCAAGGAAGTGTGTGAATAAGGAGATGATATTTAGTTTACTCTCTACGATAATTTTCATATTATTAACAGTCATGGTGGTATTAGGGGGGGAGGGGGGGGAGCGTCAGTATTGTATTCAGGTAAAGGTAGTGTAGATCAATTTAATGAATTGAAACACGGGTATACAAGATTAAATAAATAAATCATAAATAAATATTCCCTCAAGCAGCTGCTTGTCACAGAAGTCTGACCGGAACCTATCAGTTCATTCGCCATAGTAGAAAGTCTGTGAGGATGGCGGGACCTCATCAGAAAAACAACACAAACATCTATGCTTTACCCGGGGCTGGAACCCAGGTCCCTTAGATCAGTAGCCAAGCGCGCTAACCACTCGGTCATGGGACAGCATATACAAGATTGCAAATAAAAAATAAAAATAAATACCCCCTCAAGCAGCTGCTTGCCACAGAGGTCTGACAGGAGCCTGTCAATTTATATGCCATAGTAGAAGGTCTGAGAGGATGGCAGGACCTCAGCAGAAAAACGACACAAACAGCCATGCCTTACCCGGGGCTCGAACCCAGGTCCCTTAAATCAGTAGCCAAGCGCGCTAACCACTCGGCCATGGGACAATACTTTAAATAACTTAATAGATGACTGATATATAATGTGTGTATATAAATATATACATTACATATATATGCAATTATTAAGACTCTGAAAGAATTGACTCAATAGAATTAATTAGTTGGGTACATCTAAGCGGCACTTTTTTTTTTTTGCACACAATGAGGTAAATGGCCAGGGCACAAGGACACCGAGCAGTCAGAAACGGTTGGGGTAAATCACACTGGACAGATGGTAGCCTTTCGTCAATGCAATCCAGCGTGTTCTTAGCGTGCACAGGGTATGGCTGTTTTGCACACGGGGACACGACTGGAGGGACGATGCTTGTATTCCAGTCCGAGGTACGATGGCTTTTCCAAGCCCAGCGGTGTAGCCTTTCTTGCCGAGGGAAGTGCAGGATGGGAGTTAGCAGAGAAAAATCTGAATGCATGCATAATTGGGATTTGAATCTGGGAACTGCAGATTATGAGCCTGGCGCAGTACTGGCAGAGCCAACTTCTCGCTCCAATTATTCAGAGAAAAAAATCCCATTTTGAAATTGTTTTGGTAAGTTTTGATGTCATTTATTAGTAAAATTTGTCATTCAAACATCTTGTTTTTAGTTTCTGACCATTTTTTTAGTCATTAACTGAGAACTACACTTCAGAGAAACGATCTCCAATCAGGCAGCAATTATAATCAGTACCGTAGAAATTGAAGATAGAAATTCTCATCGTCGAAATATTGATCCTGTCGTGAAAAACTTCATCAAGGGGACTTGAAAGAAAGCAACAAGAAAAAAAATGCTTCTAGTCAAATGCGGTAACTGGTTCGTCACTCTGCTGGCTCTAAACGCCTAAGAGGATTAATGAGTGGGTCACACAACTTGATTTATTTATGCAATACCTAATTTTGAGTTCCTTCGAGTGTCATTATTTATTACCATATTAACCAGTCTGTTGGCATACTCGAATAAATTGACGAAGCATAATAATATCGCAAAAATTTAGTGTAATAAATTTTATACGTTAATTATTTTTTGGTATTTTCTCTAGGTTGGCCTATTGTCGTTGTGGTTTCTTTATAAAAAGGGATTAAGTTCATCTCTTAATTTGAGATTAATTTCACTTGTTGTGTTGTTTTTAGCTATGAATGACACTTTTTGCACACAATGGCCTAAATGACCAGATCAGAAGACCCCGAGGACTCAGAGAAGGTTGGGTAAGGGAACCCACTGGACAGCTATTGAGGGACAGATGGAAGCCTCCTGTCAAAGCCATACAACGTGTTCTTTAACGTGCACAGGGTATGGCTCTGCTGCACATGGGGACACGGCTTAACATCCTATCCGAATAACGGAGCCTTTCTAATACCCATTAATATCCCCTTTCTCACCGAACGCAACGCCTAGGGTGCCAACCGTGGATGATGGGCACGGCCAAGTGTGCCCATTTCACCTGAAGAATTCATCTTTATAGTTTGCAGAATCCGTGCAATGTTCGAGAGTTATTTAAGAACAATCAAACGCACTTCATAAATACGAAATGCCAAAAATATTTTTCGGGAAAGAGAAATTTCGGTCAATAATTTATCAGTTCTAGCACACACTAGAGAAAATGACTCCCCAAATTTGATTTCTAATGCTATGACAAAACATTTCATCAATCTCAATAATTAAAGAGCACAGTCCTTAATACTCTGTTATAATGTTGGGATGAGAAATAACTTCTATTACATTTCTTCTGAGTGATTCTGCACAATTTTAAACAACACATTTTTGTAAGCACATATTTCACAGATGACACAGTCTCTTCACAGATTTTCGCATCCCGTGGCCGAGTGGTTAGCGCGCTTGGCTACTGATCTACGGGACCTGGGTTCGAGCCCCGGGTAAGGCATGGATGTTCGTGTTGTTTTCTGCTGAGGTCCTGCCATCCTCTCAGATCTTCTACTGTGGCATATAAACTGACAGGCTCCTCTCAGACCTCTGTGGCAAACAGCTGCTTGAGGGGATATTTATTTATTTATTTATTTTTTTATGTACGGATAACAGATTCAGAGTATTAGTGCGTGAGTTTCTGCTCAAGATGGCGTTACATTCCTCTGGTATGCTAGATCAGTAGAGCGAAAAAAAAAGCAACTGAAACGTATTCATTTAAGGTAAGGTCTTAAGCTAGTGGAGCAGGATGGAGGAAGTTTCCATGATGTTCTCTATTCGGGGCATCAATTTAAGAATGTAATTAAAAGTATATGACTCTAAGTGAGATAAACGAGAGGTTAATTCCTGTGCCACGTGAAGAAGAAAAGAATTGTTAAAGGATCAATATATTCTGTGTTTGGGTGGGGGGAGTGATTGGGTTAGACGGGGAAATCCTACCGGAATTTCATTGTTTACCAATAGAGGAAGGTGTGAAGAAATTTCAAGGAGATTTATCCCCCCCCCCCCTGCACAGTACGAGCGTGCAGGGAATTCAATTCTTGGTTCTCTACAGCCCCTAAAACTGCATTTTTGCAATCTAGAGTATATCGATTTTCAGAAAAAAAAAATTTCCAAGGTTATATTTGCTTGCACACAATGGGCAAAATGGCAATGTCACAAGGATCACGAAGGCTAAGAGATGGTTGGAAAAGAGGCTCTACCTGACAGGAACAGATAGTAAGCATCAGTGAAGGCCATCCACATGTTCTTTAACCCGCAGTTAGAATAAAAAAAAATCAACGCTATATGTTTTTGTATTTTTAGCAGTGTTTTTAAAAAGAACTTTAAGAGAAACAAATAGAACACGTGGAAATATTAAAGAAAAAGAAACATTTTTCAAAAAAGACCATCCCCCCCCCCACACACACACACCACCAACAACATCACCATGAAATTTTTTTAAAAATGCCGTATTTCTTCGAAGTATCGACGCATTAAATCGCTAACAATATGTTCTCTTACTTCTCAGCTTCGTGATATAAAAAGATTCAGCTTTGAAGTTTGAATTCAACTTGTAGTTCGACACACTTCAGCTCCTTCTTATGTCAAAATCTTGTCAGAAATCGGGCATCGTGCTGTGTGATGAGTTGAATAAAACGTGTTCAATGTTGCCTTGCATTCCAAGTGAAAAAAAAATGCAACATAATTTTTGAAGTTTAACAACAAGAGCAATCACGGTGTTACACTTACCATAATACTTGTGGGGATTACAATGAAGGTTTGATTGACTTGACAACCGAGAAAAACGTAAGAAAAAATAAATGACACGTTAAAATTACGCTTTTTAAAACTGATTTGTGTAAAAAGTGTTACAAATTGTAACTTTTTATCGCATGAAACTTTTATATATTTTTAGATGTCAAATAATTGCTTGCTCAATTATGTTGACTTTAACAAAATATGCATTTTGGCCATCGAAAGTACTGATCTAAGTGGAAGATATTTATCTTTGTCTTCGCCACGCTCCAGTTCTGACGATTAGTGTTTGGATATTAGCTGAGTGTAGGAATCATATCTAAGAAGGACGAGCTTTTAACATGTTATTAAGAGTTAGTAGTGGTTTAAGTCTCTCTTGCCAAATACTTGGCTTTTCAGATAATTCTTCATTTGCTCTGACTATTAAACAATTAATTAATTATGTGTCGGCTAAAATCTTATGAATGGGGGCGAATTCGCAAGTGTGGAAAAATAAATTATCCTTTAGACAGCCGCGTGTCACAGAGGTCTGGCAAGAGCATCTCAGTAAAATATTCCAATGGTTGGGAAGATGGCGAGAACTCCGCAGAGAGCAACACAAAAGCATCTCACTGTAATACGTCTGGAGAAGATATGGCGAGACCACAGCAGAGAGTTTGGGTTGGGTTGTTTTACCTCTGAGCGGCACTTTTTTGCACACCATGGGCTAAATGGCCAGGTCACATGGACCCCGAAGGCTCAGAGAAGGTTGGGGGAGGGGACCCACTGGAACAGCTGTTGGGAGACAGATGGTAGCCTCCCGTCAAGGCCATCCAGCGTGTTCTTTAACGTGCACAGGGAATGGCTCTCCCGCACACGGGGCCACGGCTTAACGTCCCATCCGACGGACGGCGTCCTTTCCAAGCCCATCGGTGTCCCCTACTGACCGTGGGCAGGGCTGGAGAATTTTTGCGGAGATAAATCTCAACGCTGACCCAGCTGGGACTCGAACCTGGGAACTTCAGATTACGAGCTTGGCGCTCTACCGACTGAGCAACCCCCGCCCCACAGCAGAGAGATAACATAAAAAGAAATATACATACCTTATCTGGGACTCGAATGCAGATCCCTTCGATCAGTAGCCAAGAGCGAGAATCACTCGGTTATCGCGACGGTTCGCAAGTATTAATAATTTGTTTTCTTTTGTTTGAAGCAGTGCTTTATAGTCACAGTATTACTATTCATTTCTGATAATTAATCCGCAAGTTAATCAGAAGTGAAATAATAAAACATTTACAGATTAAACTCATTTCTGAAATATTTGTGGTCGTTTGCTCTTTCCACGTAAAAGACAAAAAAACTTTGAAAGCATCTAATGTGATTCAGAATTATATGCGAGAGAAAAAGTTGCTTGAAGTGCAAATATGCAATAAAGTTTTTAAAACTTCTTTCCCTATATAACTATATTTTTGAAAATTTATTATTTATCCTAATAAAGAAAGTAATCCATAGCATTAGTGTACGTTGGAATATACAATATTGTGTCAAGTAATACTTGGAGTGTACGGTTGGGTTGTTTTACCTCTGAGCGGCACTTTTTGGCAAACCATGGGCTAAATGTCCAGGTCACATGGACCCCGAAGGCTCAGAGAATGTTGGGGGAGGGGACCTACTGGAATACCTGTTGGGAGACAGATGGTAGCCTCCCGTCAAGGCCATCCAGCGTGTTCTTTAACGTGCACAGGGTATGACTCTCCCACACACGGGGCCACAGCTTAACGTCCCATCCGACGGACGGTGACCTATTCCAAGCCCATCCGTGTCCCCTACTGACCGTGGGCAGGGCGGGGAATTTTGCGGAGATAAAGCTAAACGCTGACCCAGCTGGGACTCGAACCTGGGAACTACAGATTACGAGCCTGGCGCGCTACAGACTGAACCACCCCCGACCCTGACTGCATGGTGAGAAGAGTTCCAACTTCGACTACATCACAACATGAAGACAGGACAATATGGTGGACTACCAGTCATTGAGCTTCTGCACACAATGATAGCCCTCCAACATTGGCTTCGAACTGGTGATCTAATCTTTCTCTTTATAATACCAAAAATCCTTGATCGCATTCTTCCATATTGGGTTGGCATTACAACTATATAGCAGAAATATAGGGGGGGGGGGGATTTACAATTGTGAACCTGAACGGTGAAATCCGGCTTCATGTAATACCTTATATATTGTTTATCCAATTTTTTTTTTATCAAGAAATTATATCTTTTGGTATTGTCAGCTTTATCCAACACAAGCGCTAATGAAAAATGGGAGATAAAACCAGTTTTGGTTACAATCGGAAATAAGGAAAAATCGAAAATTCCCTTCGCCTGACAAGAGCCTGTTACTATAAAAAATGTCGCCTTCTTCTATATATGTTTGAAATAAAAATATATTTTCAATATAAAAAATAAACTGAATCAAATTAAGGAAGTCGTGGTTTCATTTTTCAATGGCATCGAAACTGTCAGACAACTCTTAGAAAAATATCTAACATCCGTCTTTTATTCAGGCACCAACAGAAAGAAAAAGTTTTTTCGTTGGATTTGCTTCGATGAATTCTTTTGGCATCAAATTCATATTACTAACAGAATCTTGACAAGAATAACCACAAGAAATTTGTGAAATATTCCTTTTTTATTTAGAGGAAACTGACCATGATAAACCATGCAAATCGATTTTAACCTTCAAGGTTTATACGAATTTTAAATAAACTGCGTTTTTTGTTTCATTTGTTTGGATGATTTTTTTTTAAATTCAATGAATTAAAATCAAACTAGTGCCAGATAAACTTAAAAAAGCAAACTCTGAAACATTACTTTTTTTTGTACACGATGCAAAAATTATCCAAATAAATCATACAAAATGGTTATAGGCTTCAATGTCTATGCGCATTTCAAAGTAGATATAAATCACTATCGCTTTACCTGTTGGCTCCGCTACCTCATTGCATTTTTTTGTTATCTTACTAATACTAATCAGCTTATCTACAGAGTTGTAAATGCCTTCACTGTCAATGCCACAGAATACCATTAAAATGATGCCAACACACTTACTTGAAACATAGTCTGCCTTGAGAGTAGAACCTTTCCGATCTCCCTGGCCTTCTAACTGGTGTATTTATCTGCTCGTTTCTCCTTCCTTGTGTCATTCTATCGTAATGTAATCTAATGGTTGTTCGCTATATCACTCCACAAAACCATTACGACAAGCGCCTAGCTCTTCTTAACGACTGTGTCCCATTTACATTGGCATTCAAACCGAATAGATTTTATCGCTACACTCGAAAGTAATTAAAATGTCACTGACAGGAGTCGTTAAAGGACCGGATGGAAGGACTGCAAATCACCAACTCTGCAAATGTTATTTTGGAAAGCGATGAAAGCATTGTGACCTAACAACGAGATGTCTCTTGCATTCCAAATGAAGTTTGCTTCTGTGTTTGTTGAAGGTTTTGTGTCCTCGTTGTGTGTGCTGGTGGCTTCTTCGAGGAAATGCAGCTATCACAGCGTTTCGGCTTGGTGAGAGGCGACGTTAAAAGATATCTTGTTGCCGAACACGTTCCTACATTTTCTGCTAACTTAATTTGCTATGGCAAACAACAGATGAAAGATGTAAAGTGAGCCTTTGGTGTGAATGAATTTAAGTATGCCGAGATCACTTTTGGTGGCGAGCTACTTTTCAATTCGGAACATTTATAAATGCAATGTGTGACTCAAATCATCAAAAAAAAATATTCATAAGCTGTGCTGTCACTAATGTGAAAAGGAATTCATTCAATAACGTCTGAGGAAAATCGAGATGTTACGAATGTGTAATAAAATGCATAGTAAATTAAGATAATAAAAATAAATAAATACCTCCTCAAGCAGCTGCTTGCCACAGAGGTCAAGATCAGTTTGAGCCCATCAGTTTATATGCCATAGTAGAAGGTCTGTGAGGATGGCAGGACCTCAGCAGAAAAACAACACACACAACCATGCCTTACCCGGGGCTCGAACACAGGTCCCTTAGATCAGTAGCCAAGCGTGCTAACCACTCGGCCACGGGACGAGATAAAGGATTAAGATAAAGGATTCGCAAATGTCCCAGAGAAATTTTGACTCAGATGCAATCTTCGACAGCAGTAGAAACGTTGGCGAAGATAGTGTGGCATACTTACAGTTGGACAAGCCTGTAGTATTTTTAGTGTTATTGCAAGTTTGCGGAGCGAAAGTACCTTGATCCCCCACCCCCTCCCAATTCTCTGCTCATGAGTCCAATTAGCTAAGGAGCATATTTTGAATAATGGTAATAAGGATGGAGGTCTCTGATAAGCATGAATGTCTCTGAGTAGCACTTTCACGCATGTAGTTCAATTGCAAGGTTGCAACGACTACAAAATCACTAGCTGTATATGAGAAAAAAATTCACTATAGAGTTATTAGGGAACAGACGGAAACCTCTCGACATGGCCATTCCAGAGTATCTTTAACCTTAACAGAGTATGATTCTTCTGCACACGGATTTAAATTGATTTAAACGTCTCATCCACTGGATGGTAGCCTCTCAAAGTGAATGCGAGTCAATCCTTTCTCACCAAATGTAAAGCCGGTGTTGCGGAGAAAGCGGAGTGCCAGTGGGACTCAAACCTGAGAACGTTAAGCTACAGGCTGATTCAATCTTTATCCCAGTTGGGAGAAAGATGCTTTAAGTTTTTGTTAGAAAAGTGATATTCAAGGGATGAAAGCCAAAATGTGAAAAAACAAAAACTTGGTTGCTTAAGGCATTATGATTTCGAAGCCAAGAATTAGGGGGTGAATGATACTGTCCGGCAATAAGTTCTAACTGCTTATAATACACTTAGCATCAGGAAGTGCTGCTATTTATCAGATCTTAATTTGTTAATTAAGTTTTAGTATTAATTAGGTCAATACATGGAAACATCACTCTTAGTCAGACTTAATTCTTCAGTCTTACATATCTTAAAGGAAGATTATATGAGTGAGACCGATGAAGATATTCAAGTGATCATCACCTAGATCTAAAATGGTTGTCAATTGATAATTTTCATTCTCTAAAGAGAAATAAAGATTTATTCTCCCTGTAAGAAGCCTTTTTTTAATTTGCTCTTAATATGATGAAAAGCTAAAAAATAATAATTCTGCAATAGTAGCAGACATTTAAAACAAATCAGTGTTAGGAAAGTAATTTAAAATAATAAAACTGAATTTTCAAAATCGGATGATACATTTATAAAATCCCTTAAAATTAAAAATTGACTACTTAATTAAACATTTGCCCAAAAAAGGTTGCTTTGTTACCTTCATTCAAGTGAAAAAGTCAAGTTTTCTGAACTCTCAATATTGCATTCAAAATTGACTGTTACACGTCTTTCTTTATTAGATTGCTACACATGCCCGGATCTGAAGAGGGAAAAAAAAACTTAATTAAAAGGGCAAGTTACTGGATTGAAGGAGAATAGACCAGCTATTCCTGTGTATTTTTTTTAGATCAGAAATCGTTTTCGCTGAAAATGAATAAAATATAGAATAGGAATATGAAGAAAGACAGTAAAGTCCTTGAAGATTTTACATTCAATAAGAGTTAAGTGTGAAAAACGCTACCTACCCAAATATATATATATGCTACAATCAGGGCCGGATCTAGGAGGGGGAGAAGACCTCCCCCGTCTCACCTTTTGAGAATACTGGTAAAGGTAATAGAGGCAAAAATTCTTAAAGTTATAAATTGTTCAAGCATTTTTGAAGAAATTTGTAAAGATTTCTGAAACGGAGGAGGAAATATTATTAAAAAATCCAGTTTCTTTGCAGGAATTAAGTATACTGAGATCACTTTTTGGTGATGAGCTACTTTTCAGGTCAGAAAAACTGCTACCCCTCCCCCTTTTTTCTTTTTACTCTATTGAATTTCTTGCATCCCCCCCCCCCTTAATTTTTCCTAGATCCGGGTCTGGCTATAATATATATATATGATATTGCCCTCCTTTCAGTTGTTCACCATTTTCATTACCTTCATTCCGGTTACTGAGAGTATCCACAAGGGAGAAGGGGGCATAAGGGGCTTTCTTCCCTAAATCCAGCTCTGTTATTGTAAAACAAATACAATACCATGCGTTTTATTAACTTCATTAAATGCTGAGTGTGCGACTGTCTTTTTTATTTAATAATATCAGTTTATTAAATTTCCAAAAGAAAAACATTTCTTTTATTTTCCTTTATTTGAATTATCTTTAGTTTTTCGTCAATCGCTGATGACAACCTCGGACTGCATTTGCTGAAGAAGCACTATTTATAAAGATCAGTTTGCAGGCGTTGTTTATGGAGAAGCCGCCGAAAGGATAGTTCAAGTAAAAAAATTATTTAAAAAACTGATATTAAAAGGTATTGTTACTGCATTTTCGCAATTTTCTATTTCTTTATTCATTTTACATCATATTTATTACATTTAGCTATTAATTCAACCTCAAGTCATTGACGAAAAATCTAGGTTGGTTGTTTTGCCTCTGATCGGCACTTTTTTGCTCTCATTGTACTAATGACCAGGTCACAAGAATCCCAAAGGCTCAGAAAAGGTTGGGGAAGGAGATTCACTAGAAAGCTGTTAGGAGACAGATAGAAACCTCCGTCAATACCATCCAGTGTGCTCTTTAAAGTTCATAGGGTATGACTCTCCTGCACAAATGCCCCGGTTTCACGCCTCATTGGACAGATGGTATCTTTCGAGAAACTTACTTACCGAGGGCAGGTTGGAAGTAACCGAAAATAAATCTCAATGCTCGCACAAATTGGAACTCAAACCTGGGAACTACAAATTACAAGCCTGATGTACTACTGACTAAGCCAACCATGGCCCCAACAAAAAGGCAAACAAGCACAGTTTAAAAAAAAAAACACAGCTCTTAACCAATATTTTTCCCCCCTTTACAGAGTCATGAAAGAAAATTCCTAAATTCCAGAAAAGGAATTCCGAGTTTTGTCAGAAATCCGATATGGGAGGTTTTCTTTTTTAGAAAAATCGAAGATAACGAGATTTTTCACTTTCATCGGCAAGACTGAAGAACTCTGTATCTAATTTATTTATTTATAGGAAATCGCTCAGCCCTAAGAAAAGCACTGAGGAAGAGAGAGTGGCAATTAAAAACACCTTGCGTGTCTTAAAGCTCTTAATCAGAGTGACTCCAGTGAAATGTTACGAACCGTCTCCCTAATCGTCACTAGAAAATGACACAACACCCAAACAAAAGAGAGAGAGCAAAGAAAAAAAAAATTCCTGTTCTCTTAAATTGCGCTAAGGTTGTAATTTCAGAAGGAAGAGCTAGAACAGAAAAGAGAAATGATCTTGTTTTGGCACCGACCTCGACCTATTCTGGTGTTATCGGGAGTGTGCACATCTTCAAGTCACGGCATATTTTTCTTCATTGTTCGGTGCCGCAAAACAATCTTTGGTCGAAGAGAACAGATGTTTGCCACATATTCCTTCTTTATAATCCCTTAGCATGCAATGGGCGGCACTTTGATAAATATACTTTGTTGCACTTGGGACACACGTACTTCTGATAAGTCTGTGCCTTGCATGTGTGAGGAGCTTTATGTCCCTAACAAGTTCTCCTTCCGTTCATAGTAGAATATGAGAAAGGGGAAGACTACTGATGCAAATCAGGTGATCGATATTAAAAGCCACATTAGCATACTAACTAAAAAATTGAAAGTGATGTTAAAACCATAGTTTTATGATAATAGAAGATTTTCATAAAGCTTGTACAGTAGCCTTCATCTTTATTAGGCCATTTGTTTAAAAATGAAAGTACTCTTTAGACTTTTTATTTTTGCTCCGTGTTCGGTCTATTAATCCCAAAAGTTTGACGTATTATCAAACAAGCCAATGAAGTTCGGGCAAGGTAATAAAATATTATACCTATTGTGAATTCACAGAATCGAGGTATGTTATTTAGATTGATTTTCCCTTCTTAATATTGAGACAGGAATCATGGATTTTCCAAACGTCTTCCCTAAAAATTTTCAGAGAACTATAAAAATGTCATGCAATATTTTTTCTACTTATATTTCTCTGGTATTTGGGAAGCAATTTATAAATGTTCCTATAAAACTCCAGGCTCGTAATCTGTAGTTCCCAGGTTCGAGTCCCAGCTGGGTCGGTGTTGAGATTTATCTCCGCAAAATTCCCCGCTCTGCCCACGGTCAGTAGGGGACACCAATGGGCTTTGAAAGACCGCCGTCTGTCTTATGGGACGTTAAGCCGTGGTCCCATGTATGGGAGAGCCATACCCTGTGTACGTTAAAGAACACGCTGGATGGCCTTGATGGGAGGCTACCATCTGTCTCCCAACAGCTGTTCCAGTGCGTCCCCTCCCCCAACCTTCTCTGAGCCTTCGGGGTCCTTGTGACCTGGCCATTTAGTCCATGGTGTGCAAAAAGTGCCGCTCAGAGGTAAAACAACCCAACCCAAATCCTATAGAACTTTAAAAGTTTCGGGTATGACTTTTTATGGTATTAATTTGAATACATCAACGAAATGAGGTGACATTTTAGCGCATTTATACTTTGGACAGTTAAATCTCCTTCATACACCCCATTGATTGCAACTAGAGGTAAGTGGTGGGAACTCTCTTTTTTTAAGAGGAGGTGTTCCATTATTTAAGGAGGTGTTTAATTACAGATAACATCTAAGCTAATGTGTATTCATACTAACTTATGCATTATCTCTATCGATTTTTTAAACAGTGTTTTTAATTATCGTTAGTGCGTTAATTACCACCATTACAAGGTAATAAAAAAAGTGAAAAATTACTCTTTAAGCAGCTGCTTGACACAGAGGTCTGACAGGAGCCTGTCAGACTTTTATTAAAATTAATATTCTTAAATCAAAAAATATGAGGAACTAGAGGTATTTTCTGTTAATACAGGTGAAAGAAATTATACGTCATGATATATAGAATATTTTATATTCTGTTTGAGGAGATAGTAAATAAGTAATCCAATGTGTAAAAGTTAAATTATGCATCCAAATATTAAAAGTAAATAAATAAATAAATGGAACCCTAAAATTAGTTGTAAACTATATTTTAGGCCATTATGTCGCGGAAGGCCCAAAGTATTTCTGCTTGAGTAACAGGTAGGAATTTAATTCGCTCATCCTACTTATTTATTTTTTCAGTTCATAAAATATGCTGTTTATGAAATTTAAATTATTGGTATGACGGTAAACGAAATTACATTGAGAAATGAAGAACCAGAAGTATGAACATGAAATGTCATTTGTAGATGCAAATTTATCTAACAAGAGAAACAGGTTGAGGAGTTCCCACAAATTAATGTATTATACAAATTGACTTAGGAATTCCCACAAAATTAATGTATTGTACAAATTTGTGTTAGGAGGTTACACAAATGGTGTGCTATACAAATCTAATGAACAGTTTCCACACGTTACATGATCGGTTTTTATTATTAAAAAAAATACCCCCTCAAGCAGCTGCTTGCACAGAGATCTGACAGGAGCCCGTCAATTTATATTCCATAGTAGAAGGTCTGTGAGGATGGCAGGACCTCAGCAGAAAAACAACATGAACATTCTTGCTTACCCGGGGCTCGAACACAGGTCCCTTAGATCAGTAGCTAAGCGCGCTAATCACTCGGCCACGTGCAAAAAATAGCAATTTCATAGATTGCAAAATAACTCTTGCTCCGGGAGATAATATCTCTGTTCATTTGCCCAGGGCTCAAAACTCTAGACACGTCCTGTTGAAGAGTTTCCACAAGTCGATGTACTATAAAAATCGACTGAGGAGTTTCCACAAGTTGGTATATTATACAAGTTGACTGGAGAGTTTTAATAAGTCGATGTACTGTAAAAATCGACTGTGAAGTTTCCACAAGTTTGGTGTACTGTAAAAATCGACTGTGAAGTTTTCACAAGTTGATGTACTATAAAAATCGACTGTGAAGTTTCCACAAGTTGCGTGCTATAAAAATCGACCGAAGAGATTTCATTAGTTGGTGTACTATAAAAATCGACAGGAGAGTTTCCACAAGTTGGTTTATTGTACAAACCGATGACAAATTGATGAATTTCCGCAAATCAGTGAATTATGCAAATTAACTGAGGAGTTTCCACAAATTGATGTAAATAAAAGAAATCGACCGCGATGCTGCTAACGTCATCAATTTGAATAAAACTTTTACAAAGTAGAAAGTCTCAAAGTCTAGTACTATGGCAATAACAGTAGGGAATTTGCAGAATAATTTAAAATTGAATGGAAAATTTCTGAAAAATAGTATGTAAAA
Source organism: Ryuthela nishihirai (assembly GCA_038380435.1). Lineage (NCBI taxonomy): Eukaryota > Metazoa > Arthropoda > Arachnida > Araneae > Heptathelidae > Ryuthela > Ryuthela nishihirai. The sequence goes on from JAWZYU010000004.1 coordinate 7,972,260, forward strand.
AACAAAACAGCGACATGAAATGGTTAGCTGAAAAAATGTGTTTCGTCGTGAGTGAGATTCTTTTTTTCGTTCAGCTAACCATACCATAAATTCCATGTGTATAGGATATCACCTGGATACTCTACTATTAAAACAGGAACATATTTCTATTTATTCTGATTTAGTTTTCTCTTATTCTAAATAGCAATTCTTGCTACGAATATAACTGCTTCACTTCGACAAAAAATATGAAGTTAACTGAAATAATGATCCCTGTAAGTTTAAAAAGACATCTTGTCTTTCCTTAACGGAAGACAAGTACTCAAACTTATGCTTTGTTACAATTTTAAGCTGCAGTCAATCATGTGTACAGACTGTATAATAAATAAAAACTCGTTTCCGGTTTGACAAATTACATTTATTTGCATTCATGACAAACTGAGTTAAATGTTTAAAATAAAAAAAAAATAATTTCAAATGCTAAAATGAATTTTGCCTTATCGGATATCAAGTCAACATTTTTTGAACAAAAAAAAAACTGTTAAAATATTCAGTCATAATTTTAAACGTTTTCTGTCAGGAATGATTTAAATGAGAAAAATCAAATGACACCCTTAAATGGTATCAAAAAATCATCAAGTTATCATCCTTAAATGGTAATCTTAGTAGCATCTAAATGGCTGCTAAATAGCACCGGATATAATTTAATATATTAATTTCGCTAAATAGCAGTAGATATATCTTTCAAATATGAAGATTCCATGACTAATACCACCTGTTCTCTTGCATACAAAAAAATATAGCGAAATATACGAAAATCACTCTCACCTTTGATAAGGGCCGTCAGAAGAAATAATATACTTCCTATAGCAGATGGTTTCACAGCTGCCCCAAAAAATAATATATGCATAATAATTGCATAATACCCGTTAGAATTGATGCCAAAATATTTTGGAGGATCCACTTTAGATTTAGTCTTCGTGGTCGAGTGGTTAGCGCGCTTGGCTAATGATCTACCGGGACCTGGGTTCGAGCCCCGGATCAAGGCATGGATGTTCGTGTCGTTTTTCTGCTGAGGTCCTGCCATCCTCTCAGACCTTCTACTATGGCATATAAACTGACAGGCTCCTGTCAGACCTCTGTGGCAAGCAGCTGCTTGAGGGGATGTTTTTTTTTTATTAGCTGTTTCTAAAATCGGATTCTAAAATCGGGTTTGGCAAAATTTTATATGTGTACAAAGTTTAATTTGTCAAAAATGCAGTATCGAACAAGACAACCATTTTCATAGGTAGAGGAATCAGGTATCGAACAAGACAACCATTTTCATAGGTAGAGGAATCAGGTATCGAACAAGACAATCATTTTCATAGGTAGAGGAATCAGGTATCGAACAAGACAACCATTTCATTAAAGTAGAGGAATCAGGATTAATTACTACAAGCAAGAATCACTTTTTGAGGGACTAGAAAGCAAAGGAAATTTCATTCATGGAGGTGCAAATCGGCTTTGTTTTCTTCGTTAGTACTTTTATATACATATTTGTTTATGGATCAGGGGAGAAGTATATCTAGTCATTATTCCAGGTATTGCAATTCAATGGCAGAAGAGTGTATAAGAAAATGTTTTAATACCAATTGCGTTCTGCTTCGACCCTGGAAGAGTTCGGAATTTAATAATTTTTCTTTTATATATTTTAATATGCAGTTGAAACTATGGCATTTTTAACCTCATTTAGATTGAGAAATCGTTTGGATAGTAATAAATAATATAATTTTTGTTTGAAAACAACCGTTTAAATTATCATACGCAAAAAATCAAAGTTTCTGTCCTAGTGATTTTTAGCGATAGGACAGACAAAGTTTCCATCTTCTACGCAGAAGGATAATACCGATAGTCTTAGGAAAGCTACTGTTCGTCGAATGGGACGTTATAAGCCAATGACATCGTGGGCGGGAGAGTCATACCCTCTACAATTCCAGGGTGCCCAAAATTTTTCGCACCGCGGGTTATTTTTAATTTAGAATTTCTTTGGAGGTCTACTAATTTTTTATTTACGTTTGAATAATATCATCAGTACTAAACAATTGAAAATTAATAATTTTACTGGCGTTTAACGCGTTAAAACATATCGTTGTGGTAAATAAATCTAAAAAATTTTAGTAAAAAAAAAAACTTATGTCTTAAAATCTAATTCTACTCCTTACCATGCCGTGGGCGACTTCTACCTTGCTAAAGTGTGACCGGTAGCCAGCAGGCCACATAATGGGCACCCCTGCTCTACATGTTTATCCCTGCTCTACATGTTACAAGAACCCTCGATAGTTTGACGGAAAATTTCCGTCTGTATCTCAAAAGCTGTGCAGTGGATTTTTTTCTCTTATCCACCTCTAGGGAGGGTCCTTGTAACACTTGTGATCTGGTAATCTCTGTCTTTACTATTGATTATGTGAATGCTTTTATTATTGTTCTTAGACGGTTAATTTTCCTAAAGGTATATGTGCAACTACACTTAAGGAAAAAATCTTTTACTTGTATTGGATTCTTCTTTACCTGGGTAGAGAGCCTTAAAATATATATAAAAAAGGTCTAACCAATAGCAACCTGCAAAGCTCTAATGGGAATGAGTCTGATTTTTCCAACCTTCAAGAGGGGACCCTAACCATATCTCCCTCTTGGGTATGCGCTACTGGGCCTAACAACGATATTTCAATGAACCCCCTGAAAATATAAAACTAAATCTCGATACATGACTAAAATTTATCCTGCTTTTTAAATGTAAGTGGAAAACTTTTTGCTCTCTGTTCTGAATCAACCAAAAATGTTATTTATTCAGTTGACGAAGAAAATCCTACATAAACTGCTCATAAGAGGAATAATTGATTGCTCTTTTTAGCAGAGCTTTGCTAATAATTCACTTGCAACTGACTCGAAACGGAAAGTTGATATTAATAAATTAATCCGTAAAAGAACCACAATAAAAGGCAAGAGTATACATAACTCACATTTTTTAAACCTTTCTCAGTGCCTGATGACATCTGTCACCTTTAAACAGACTGGGTTCGTGCAACAAACGTATCAATCCTATGCGCTCTGAGCAATCACTGTATTAAGTATCGCGTGTCCTCGTGACTCAATGGCTTACGTCGTCTACAGTGAAGCAAATAAAGGTGTCTGTGTACCAGACGAAATCAGGTTTATATTTAACCTTCGAACATGACACCAAAATTCAGGAGTTTACTGAACAACAGGATTCTGTTGTTCAGAAAACGAAGACGTTTGAAAATGAATCTTGACTTATTTTCGAATGAATAATATGCTAAATTCTGCTGTGGGGAGAGGGAGTGGCTCTCAGTACCGTGCCAGGAACGTGATCAGCAGTTCGCAGTTCGAGTCTTACCAGGGCCAACGTCGGAATTTATCTCCTCAAAACCCCACTTTGCCCTCGGTCACTAGGGGACTCCGATGGGCTAGGAAAGACCGCCATCCGTCGGATAGGATGTTGAGCCGTGGTCCGTATGTGGGAGAGTCATACCATGTGCACGTTAAAGAACAAGCTGGATGGCCTTGACGAGAGCTATCATCTGTCACCTAACAGCTGTCAAGTAGGTCCCCTTCCCCCAACTATTCTCTGATCCTTCAGGGTCCTTGTGACCTAGTCATTTAGCCTATTGTGAAAAAATAGGTAAAACAACCCAACTTCTGCAGTAATGATCACATTGATTGAGATAACGTAGTGCTTCACAACTACAAGCTAACTGGACTACAGCAAAATTGAGGGAATACAGTAAAATTTATTTTCTCTAATTTTTCAAAATCTCTAATTGCGGCACAGATGCTTATATTGTTTACTGGATGGAGATAGACAATCCTCTTAATTTTTGAGAGATTTCTTAATGATTTATTAAAGAGAATGAAATAAAATTAATAACATGCTTCTGTTCAGATCTTAAGTACCACAAGAGTGGGTCAACTCCTGTGGTATTTAAGTTATAAAGTATATACCGCATAAACAGTTATAAGTATATACTTCATAAACATGCAGTATATTCTTATATAATTCATATGCCACTAAAAATTATATTTAATACAAATATGCATGGTTAAAAAGCTACATCAGAGATAGTTAAAAAAAAAATTGAAAATGAAGCTTTCACATTAGTTAAACAAATTTGTGAAACACTTATTGAGAATAGCTCTACGTTCGAGATTTATCGATGTAATACCGAGGGTACTGCTATAAAAATTCCGCTCTAAAGAATAGGCGATTTAACTAAGATCCCCTGTCTTTGAAAATCAAAGAATTGGATTCCCGAAATTACATTGGCGAACCAATGCAATTTCCCGGAGGTTGATAGATTTAAGCTTCCCATCTTGGGAAATGGCATTTTGAGAAAATCGCTAGCTCCTAAATTTACAAAACATTGCCAAATTTTTAACCCTCCCTCTCCACCTTCCATCATATCCTTCCAAAAAATCCTGATTATATCATCTCATATATATATAAATATAGAGCCCTACGAAATCGTTAGAGTTCCCTGGTTATGCCAATGGAAACTGAATTAGCTGGAGAATAAACTCATTATGGGAATGAGAATGAAGCTAAATTAAAGATCAAAATCAAATCTATCAAAACTTTCAATTTCAACACTATTTGTTCAGTGTTTAAAAAGTTATAGTAGCTGGAATATTAACAGCTCAAATTTCCAGCCATAAGAATTTATTTCTAAGTCTAATCAAAATATAAGAAATAATTGCCCTATCTAATCATCTACTAAAACAATAGCATATTTATAAGTTCATCGAATAATTCCTTCAGTTCTCTTAAATTTAGAAGAAATTTCTTACACTGGAAGGACATTATTGTTAAATAGTTCAGCTGTCATAACGTTTAAAATAGGGAATGGATATTGCTGAAATTCAAAATTTATACAGACTTGATTGAAAAAATACCTTTAGATCTTTAAATTACCTTCATTCTCATTCCATAAAAAGTTTATCCTTCAAGATATCGAAATTTCCAATTTTAATTTCCATTGACACACAATGGAATATCCTTCCAAAAAATCCTGATTATATCACTGTATATACCTCATATATATATAAATATAGAGCCCCACGAAATCGTTAGAGTTCCCTGGTTATGCCAATGGAAACTGAATTAGCTGGAGAATAAACTCATTATGGGAATGAGAATGAAACTAAATTAAAGATCAAAATCAAATCTATCGAAACTTTCAATTTCAACACTATTTGTTCAGTGTTTAAAAAGTTATAGTAGCTGGAATATTAACAGCTCAAATTTCCAGCCATAAGAATTTATTTCTAAGCCTAATCAAAATATAAGAATTATATATTGATATTTAATTATTATTCAATAATGCTTTATTCGATTAATATAAATATATAAAATAATAATAATAATATATAAAATATATTAATTATTCAATTAATGCTTTATTAGAAATGTAGTTAAATACGTTTCTTCTGAAAGAGGTGTTAGCTACCTACTTCAGAGAGACTGCTGTTTGGTAGGAGCTCGCCAGTATAATTCATCACACAACAGACAGTGGCCAAGGAAGCCATGGTCCCCTGATAAAGATATGCGAGTTTATTTATTTATTTATTTATTTATTTATTTATTTTTTCAACAGCCAGCAATTTTTACATTTCTGAAGGGATGACAGCGAGGGGTTTAGTTGCTATTTTTTTTTTTAGCAGAAGGAGAACCTCGGACACCTTTAATACCCCAGAGACCAAATGAAAATCTGGTAAAAAGAATCTCGATTACTAAATGATCCATCAGTAAAGTTAAGTGTCATTTCTGGACCACAAAATCCTTCATACGTCCCTAAGTGGCTCCCTACCAACTTGAGACTTATGATCACTCATTATAACAAAGAAGGTTTTGTGAGGAAGGTGAGACCTCAGCAGAAAGATAATGTACAACAGAAAAACAAACATGCCTTATCCGATATGCCTCAAGCATTTATGTATTAAAAAAAAAAATAAATACCCCCTCAAGCAGCTGCTTGCCACAGAGGTCTGACAGGAGCCTGTCAGTTTATATGCCACAGTAGAAGATCTGAGAGGATGGCAGGACCTCAGCAGAAAACAACACGAACATCCATGCCTTACCCAGGGCTCGAACCCAGGTCCCGTAGATCAGTAGCCAAGCGCGCTAACCACTCGGCCACGGGACGGCTTATTTATGTATTAGGCAGCTAAGAACTCTACTTGCTCGGATATATAATAATAAATATTACAGTAGTTTGATCGATTCAGTAATTTTTCTTTTACGTATTAAAATTTCCATTTCTCTTCAAAAAATCTGTTTTAATAGAAGAAGATCAGTCTGAACATATTTCGTTATACTGAGATTTTACTGTAATTTTCAGAACATGCTCTGAAATAAGATCAAAATATTTTTTTTAAAAAGTGCCCGTTTCAAAGATAAAATATAAATATATAATAATAAAGGGTCCGGAAATTGTCTCTGGTCTTGGAATATAGTGTTGTCCAATCCTAATCACAATTTTATACCTGATGGAACTGGAGCAGTGACAGTAAAGCATATGTGGAATCATAATGAAATTTCTGATAGCCACTGGAGAGCTGAAAATATTAGTTGCTTAGCAGGTAATAAATATGAACTTTTATATATAAATTAATATGAAGCTATGTGATTATGAGACTATATATTAAACTGAATCTAAGTGATTCTAACCATAACAATTTACTAATATTGTTGTAGAACAATGTTTCACTTCAGTCAAAAATTATTTGGCTTATTGACAATTATCAAGCTTATTGCTAATAATGATTCATGAATTTATCGCTAAAAAACCACATGTTAGGAAGGAGCCTAGTAATCATTTTAATTTGTGGAATGATAGAGAGGCTTTTTAAATAATGTCACCTGAAATATACATATCTGTCTGTACAAGTTATGCAATTATTTTTTAAAAGCGTAAACAGCTTATTTTTCAGAAAAGAATTATTTGTTATTTTCCGTATCTAATTATTTTTAAAACAATTGAACTGATGACTTAATGTTACTTCCTACTTATATCAAGTATAGTAATTGTGTCATCTTTAAAATTTTTGTTAGACTTGGGGATTATATTAATGAAATCAATTAAGCATTATAACATACAAATTGTAGTATTGATTATTACAACTCGTAAGATGTATTGTCAATCCTTGTTTATGGATGCATATGCCATTTTAATTCCTTTTTGCAATTTTTTGATACTTTTGACTATTCCGTTAATCTTGCAATTGCTTCGTATTTTTAGCTTTAGTTTAATAATTTTTAATTTAATATTATAACTAATGACAGTTATTGGGAATTCTGCAGTGTAGCATCGACAAGGTGAAGAAAGTTTTAATATAGATTGAAAACCTAATAACATATTAAAAAAAAAATTACTCCCGAGGCTACGGAGATCAGACAGAAGCTTGTCAATATAATACTCCATAAAGATCCGCGAAGAAGGCGAGAGCTTAACAAAAAGGTAACATATATCAGGAGGAAAGCATCCATGTTTGATCAGTGATTCGAAACCAGGTCCCTTTACTCCATTACCAAGCATGCTAGGTTTAAAATACTATTATTTAATAGAATTTCCCACTGAGCAAGGTAAACGTAGGTTTTATTACCTGAATTTAAAGAATAAAAAGCATGTTTTCATATCTCTTCCTTCATTTCATCAAGGCTTTTAAAATATCGCCGCTTCAAATTCTCTTATTTGTCAACTGATTCATTAACAAATATGGGGTTTTACAGCAATATACAATGTGTGCTTTGAACTGTTGAAATTACTCTATTGATATCATTTTGTGATTATCATATTATTACTAAAACTCGTATCTTGCTTGCCCCATATTTTAATGTATATATTCAAATTTACTAATAATGTTCAGATGATTTAATTGGAAACTAATTCTAACCTTCATTGGCACCCAAGTGATAAGATTTTGCACAAACAGAATCAGTAGAGCCCAGGCTACTATTCCAAGATACCAGTTTATATCGTAAAAAGCCCAAATTGTACTAAGAAAACAAATCACTATAAACTCTATTTCCAACAATTAATAGAAAATAACATGACGGTTTCTAGCTGAAAACCAAACCTAGCTCTAACTAAACTGTTTCTAGCTGAAAAGCGAAAAAGCCGGCAGCAAACCATAAAAGCTGTACAAAATAATCCCATTTACTTGGAAGAAATCAAAATAAAAAATAAATACCTCCTCAAGCAGCTGCCTGCCACAGAAGTCTGGCAGAAACCTGTCAGCGCCATAGTAGAAGTTCTGTGAGGATGGCGGGACCTCAGCAGAAAAATAACACAAACATCCATGCCTTACCCGGCACAGAATAATAATAAGAACCCATAAAGATGTCCATTTATATATTATGCTTCAGCATTCTATCAACGCGATAAGTTGTGCAATATGATCTCACTCCTTAGAAACTTAAACAGATTGTAAATAAAGCCTCCCTCAAGCAGCTGCTTGCCACAGAGGTCTGACAGGAACCTGCCAGTTTCTAGGCCATAGTAGGTCTGTGAGGATGGCGGGACCTCAGCAGAAAAACAGCACAAATATCCATGCCTTACCCGGGGCTCGAACCCAGTTTCCCCTTTGATCAGTAGCCAAGCACGCTAACCACTCTGCCACAGGCTTAATACAGCAAAAACAAACATTTAATTTTGTTAATATCAGAAGTAAATGAACTGACAAGAAAAAATGGTTACACATCTGTTTAAACAGCAAACTTTATGATATAATATTTCTATTTCATATGAAACAATTCTAAAATATTATTTTGGGGTGTAAACAGAAATCAGCGTTTTGATAATTAAAAAGTATATTTTTCCTCAGACAGAAAACTGACACTGAGGTCAAATATTAATGATTATTACAAATAATAATAACGAAAATTCATAAGAAGAGCATGATAGTATATTTTTCCGGTACAAAAGTCCAAGAGGAAGGAGAAATATTATCATAATACAAACATTCTTGTCATTTTGATCTCAAATCAGGTTTCTTGCTCAACAGTCAAATTTAATAAATAACTCGGCCATGAGAATAGCTATTGGTAATAAAAGAATTTAATAATCGTAAATTGTTTAACACAGCTCTATGAAGCCTTTAGTTTCTTAATTACACGTAAATTGCAAGATATATTAATATTAGGGTTAGACGAAGATTTAGGGAGGAAAAAGTGAATTATAGGCAAAGGCGCTAATTTAAAGGACATTTGGAATGAAGCGTGATTTTCAAATTTTTTAAAATAGTGAAATCATAGTAAGAAAATATGAAAGTTCTACTACACATTGGGAAAATGTTTGACATTGATTTGAAAGTAATACAATTGAAATAAATAATTTTCCATTTAGTCTATGTTACGCCCCTTTACAAATAATAGCCCTTGTAAATTGCAAACAATAACTAAACATGAAACTAAACTAATGAACTAAATCTTGTTATCCAAGTGGTCCACAACTTCAATTGAATAAAATAATATGCTTAAACATTGCTCTAAGAGAATTGCAAACTTTCCTAATTTCGTAAAAAGGAAACATCATTAAAGTTTTCATTTTATATTTGAGTGTTGTGATATAATAAGTCTAAATCTTTTTCCTACACTTGAAACGGTTATGAAATCATATTTGAGTTTTATTTTTATTCTGTACGCTTTATTTTGCATGAAGCGAATAGAGTATAGAGACAAGAATAATGTTCAAGTGTGTCTGAGGTGTAGATCTATTAGGAGTTATCTGCAAAACACAGATGACAGCGCTATTAGATAAAGTAAGTCTCTCTCCCACACACAAGCACTTAACATGACATAAAATCATCGTTACTTCCTAGATTTCTGCCATCCTAATTTCACAACTTTCCTCCGGGGTGAATTTTTGTCTGTGAGCTCATGTCAGAGATATTTTCTCTTTAGTTTACTGGAAAAACGTTGATAAATTTGTAGATGTAATTTTTTTCAAAATATTAACAAACATTGATTTTTTAATCTAACAATAATGCTTAAAATGGTAGTTAAATAACGCATCATATGCGTTTGTAAAAAGCGCTATGAAAAACAACATTTATCGTAAACGCCAGAAGTGTAATATTAAAGAACATGTTCAGAATGATATTATAAAGAAGCATTATCCAATGGCGTATATGAAAATACTTTTTTTAGAAAGTATTTTCTCCGAGAATAAATAAAATTTTATTAAAAGAATTCAGATGACAGTGAGAACAATGGTTTCAATAGCTGATGAATACTGTTGTAGACTTTTAAACCCTTCATTAAAAGTGTTTTTAATGTGTTTTAGTTATAAAATACATTAATTAGGCCTAATTTCAGACAAACTTCGATATCTTCGTTTTTTGCATAATCTGTTAAACGTGCGTTTATTTTTAGATTATAATAAAATAATATAAATACCCCCAAGCAGCTGCTTGCCACAGAGGTCTGACAGGAGCCTGTCAGTTTATATGCCACAGTAGGAGATCTGAGAGGATGGCAGGACCTCAGCAGAAAAACGACACACACATCCATGCCTAATAAAGGGGCTCGAACCCAGGTCCCTTAGATCAGTAGCCAAGCGTGCTAACCACTCGGCCACGGGATTGCACCTGTTTATTTCACACAGTTTTTCAAAACAGATTTTAAAAATTTTAGTTGTCGGAGATTAAATCCAGTAACCTGTGACTAAGGCTACAGAACGAATTTTTTTCAGACAGTTGAAGGATTTCATTAACAAAATACTAAATTGTCTTGGTATGGTAGAGAGAAAAATTCTTATTAATATTTATGTTCTTATACGCTCACCATCGAGAACTGAAAGTAGGCTTATTTATATGGTGGTAATATAATATATTAAAAACTCTTATATTGATATAAACAAGAAGACATCTCAAAAAAAAAAAATTATTACTCTAGCGCCTGTTTGTCATTTCCATAGAGGTCTGACTACTGTCAGAGCCGATCAGTATAATTCACATTTGAAGCATTTCAGTATAATACCCCAAAGAGAACATTTGTAAAGAAGAGGAGGCCTCAGCAGAAACCAACACCCAGGGCTTATTGTCGGCTCGAACCCATCCTTGGATCCATAGTCAAGCATGCTAATCACTCGATGTGCATTAAAGCTGGATATATTTCATACACTTCAAAACAGTTATAAGGATCAAAGGGCCATGGGTTCGAGTCCCGGATGAAATAAGGATGTTTCTTTTCTCATGTTGTCTTTCTGCTGTGAGGTCTCGCCTTCCTCACAGATCTGCTCTATGTTATATTATACAGGTAAGTTCCTGTCAAAATTCTGTGGTAAGCAGTAGCTTGAGGAGTAATTTACTTATTATTTTAAAAGAACGAATATTAATCATGTAAGCCAATATAATAGAAAAACAAAATAGTTTGAATAGTTATTTCCGTTTCTTTCTGTAGTTAATAAATACACCCTATATAAATATTATTATAACCAATATAGCCTGGCATATTTCTGAATCATAGTATACTATAAAATTTAAACATTAAACAACATAAAGCATAAGGGCTAGGGAAAAGATGTCTAAAGAAGAAAAAAAATGCACACTGCAGTCCCCTTAAAAATGCTGAAAATAATTAATCACAGCTTTACAATTTTAGCTTAATTCTCTCACGTACAACTAAAGAGAAAAAGGGGTGTGTACTAACATAATCAAAAATTTATCACTAGCTAACATCACAGCTTTTAAACCTAAAATTTCCTCCTGCAACCAGAACACTAGACACAAACAAACGTGTTGCCTAGGTAACGGAAAGAGAGAGGAAGACTCACCCGAGGACGGTCTGTCCGAATAGCGCGTGCAGTACACCCACGCAGGCCACATGAGATTCGCCTTAGGGTCATCTCCAGAGCTTGGAGCTGCATTCTCATTCTGGGAAGAGTTCGACGTGCAATTGTTCGTCTCCTTGGAATGTCCTTTGTCTGAAACGTCTCTGCCTGAGTTCCTCCTTTCCCTGACGACGCGGCCGAACTCCGGCGACAATATCTTTTCGATGGAGAACTTCAGCGAGTGTCCCGGCGGCTGTGGAGGTGCCGGCTGCTGAGAGTCACTGCTTGGAGGAGACGGGTGCGAATGCTGCGACCGCTCCGGCGACGATCGCCGTCCACCACCACCGTTACTCGTAGAGAGAGAATGTTCGGGACTATGGACGGCACTCTGCCGGTCCGTGTCCAAAGCCATGGCAGTCCAATGATGGCGGATGAAAATTTGTAAATTTCCAAAAGAAAAAATTTTTTTTTGCTTTTGAACGTAGGACTACAAAAGCGACTTCAAACGTAAAATTCGAAAAATCATCTGATTGTTTCGCTGCATAAAATATTTCTTAAGGTGCCCTCTAGAAAAAAAAAAGGTAAGTCTCTTCAGATGTACATGAGTTCCGTGGATGCTTGAAGTTCGGATCAGTCCTGTCTCGAAGAAGTTGAATGCCGAACAAGTGAGGAGTGGAGCTAGAACCGAGGTCGCGAGCCACAGGAAAAGGGAGGAGCGAGTGGTTGAAAGGGAGGCGACAACACAGAGGAGCTTGTCACGTGTACGTGCACTCACAACAAACAGGCAAAGCACGCGTCCAATACACTAGGAACGAGGCTAGTGTCTCTCTGTCTCTACCTCGGGATCGGCTGAATGACCAAAGCGGACAGAGATTCTGAAGATTTCGCAGCCAGAAAATATCTTCCGTTCTTTTTATATGCAGCCTTTTAACTGAGCTTGGGGATTGATCGCGATTCCAAGGGTTTGCTCTCGCCGTCGCCGTAGACTCTCCGCACGAGCGCGCTGGCGAGCGGAGAGCCGGCCCAGCCCTCCACATCCCCACGTGGCGTCAGCCAATCGGAGAGCGATCCCACTGCACGAGGAGGTGACGGCGGCTCGGCGTTGGCTGGTTATTAAAATGTCAGACTGCGCAACTGAGGAGAGGGGTGGAGATTGAGAGGGCATGCTACCCTCCGTCGTTTGGACTGGGGATATTTCAATCTACGACCAAGTGATGGGATAATTTGAGAAGTTCTGATACAATACGGGGTTTCTATAATCTCGGCAAGCTGCTGGTGGACGCGATAATTCCTTCGCCGTCCGAGCATCCGTCAGTTTTCTCTGGGTTGTGGACACATTGAGGTTAGGGATAAGGGTTACCATGGTAACAACACCCCCCGACAGATAGACACACATACACCTTCACTCGATGCTTGAAACGTATTGCAGTCCAACTAGTGGATTATCTACTGCCTACTGAGATCAAATGCGTGTGACGATATATAGAAATCATATAATTTCGGAAGGATTGAGTGATCATTGTCTCCGTATTAGAGATCCACTTGCGTGCGTCTAGGGTGTGATCGATATTGGGCGTTGTCAACGTATTTGTTCCACGTGACTCATTCGGGACGGAAACGTCATCGTGCTATTAGTCAATTGGCAGTAGTCTGTGATTTGCTGATGGGTAATTAACGGTTCACTTCATAGAAGTTCCATGCTCTCGTATTAGGCATTGCTGAAAAGAATGGCCCGGCAGCCGCCATCGCCTGTCTAGTCCATTAACGTGATTTAATATTGGAAGCTAACTATTACCGTACACGGTAAATTAGCGCAATTACTGGCAGTTAATTCTGTGATGTCCAAGAAGATCTCTTTCGTATTTTGAAAGCGAAAATGCTTACAGGATTTATTTTCACCTTGTTAACCACACTGATAATAAAATTATAAACATAGAAATTATTTTGACTGCGTGTATTTGGTACACTTGCATCTAAAATGGTGCATCCAACCGTCTAATGCGTTCTTAAGAAAACACCTTTCTTTAAGAATATGAACATGAATGACATTAAAAGTGAAGAGTGAGACAAAAATATGTTTAAAAAAATTTATCTTCAGGTGAACTAATTGTTACGGTCTAATAGGAAGCTGTCAGTGCAAATATGTAGAGCTGCGTCTTGGCAAAAGTAAATTAGGTACGTACTCGCCGTGCCTGTGGTCCCTCCGATTAGATTGCAATGGGCCCGGATGTGACTTTGTGTCTAAGGTCCCTCCGATTAGATTGCAATGGGCCCGGATGTGACTTTGTGTCTAAGGTCCCTTCGATTAGATTGCAATGGGCCCGGATGTGACTTTGTGTCTAAGGTCCCTCCGATTAGATTGCAATGGGCCCGGATGTGACTTCGTGTCTAGGACTCCTCCCATTCAATTGGAATGTGTCCAGATATGACTTTGTGTCTAAGGTCTCTCCGATTAGATTGCAATGCGCCCGGTTATGATGTCAAAGGCGGGTGTTTAACTAAATAGGATCCTGCAAATATGCCATAAAATTTAAATTGCGAGGACGCAATAATCACATCTTGGGGGGAAAAACTGCTAATGGAATATCAGGAATTTGAGTTAAGTTAACATTTGTCGTAGTCAAATACGCCAATTACTGGAGCACTTGGATAGCTGTAACTAGTTTAATAATAATAATTTTACAAATAAGTTATTATATGGAGTAAAATCATCCGTCCCATTTCTTCTAATGATCTAAGAACTTTTAATAAACAGCAATTTATATGATTATATATTAATATAACACCCAAGTCACTTTCTACAATTTGAGTAAAATTTCGAGGAAGCTGATCTCTCAGCTAAGTAATTTTCAGAAACAGTGGTTTAATGTCAATCACCTCCTAACAACAAACATTCTTATCATTATATCCACTTTGACTGTATGATTATCTTCTACAAATTTTTGGGGAGTTTGAATTAGTTCATTTTTAATTTTCATCTCTATGCTCCTCTTTAGCCATGAAATGGGTGAATTACTAAAGTTGAGAATGTTAAAGACAGGATTTTCAGATTTCGTGCAGGAGTAGCTGAACTCTAATTTAGATCATAAACTCCTAAACCGTTCTAGGCGTCATAATTTAGGGCGTCGCAATACGAGAAGACTTTTTATTGTGTAGAAAATATAATCTTCCGAAATTTGACATAATTTAGTGATTTATCAAGATAATCATAATTCAGCTTTTTATCAAGATGTTAACTATTTCACCATATATACTTGCAGTTACTTGATATATTTATCCTGCCGAGTGGTTAGCGCGCTTGGCTAATAATCTAAGGGACCTGGGTTCGAGCCCCGGATAAGGCATGGACGTTAGTGTCGTTTATCTGCTGAGGTAACCCGCCATCCTCACAGACCTTCTATTATGGCTTATAAACTGACAGGCTGCTGTCAGACCTCTGTGGCAAACAGCTGCCTGAGGGGGTATTTATATTTTATTTAAAGAACAGTTTTGGTGAAAAAACAAGAAAAAAATATTTTATAGTATTCAGCAAAATGAAATTATGCAGAATAAGGACAAGAATCGAAATTGCTAGTTTTAGTATAAAGATACTTATATTCTTTTTTTGTGTGTGTGCACTTAAAAGTGAGACATTTATGCTATTTTTAATAACTTTTCCCTTGCTTAATAATTATTACTAACCAATATGGAAGTTGACAAAATAAAGATATGTGAGAAATTATATGAATGAATTGAATTAAATTAAATGAAACGAAATACACAAATGAAATATCAAACGTTTACATTCGATTTAGTCTAAATCAAGTGCTCCCAGCCATAAACTCGTGTTATGAGTTCATCACTATTATGAGGCCAAAAGGCATTTGAATATCGAATGGATAATTGCAGGAATAACATTATCATTTTCTGAATTAGAGATCTTTAGGGTGGGGATGTGGCAAATTTAATGAAAATAGCGATTACTAGCAAATTTACACGATTTTTCAGAGGGTTTTTAACGTACAATTTGTGTTGCAGTTTTATAACAGAGATCTTATTTGGTAAAATAAAAATAAGATATTTTAAGAGTATATAAGTTTCTAAAGTTTTCAAAATTTATTTTGCCAAAATTATTATTAATTCTTCTAAATTAAAGTACTTTATTTGCATTAGAAGATGATTTATTTTGTTTCTTTCCAATAAATATTTATTAATGTTCAATGAATACAAAAGTACAATATAAGGATAAAAAAAAAACATCAGAGAATAATTTAAAATTTATAAATAGCGCAAAAAAGTTTCGAAAGTGTAAAATACAAACTACAGGAAAGCATTTTTTTTTATCTTCAGGTAAAACTTTTTTTTTATGGATATCAATTTACAAAATATAAAGTACAATATCAAAGCAATAGTGTTGACTTATTTACAACAGACTGCACGATCAATAGGCTAACTTTACAACTCAATTATATATCCAAACAGTATATTCATGAAAAGCATAGGTACAGTCGCTCAAAAAGTATCCGAACACTATGGTTGATTACAGAATTCAGGAAAAATATCTGGCAACGATTTTTTTTAGTAATTAGTGATCTGGCAACCTTCGTGTCACGTGACACGAAGGTTGCCAAATCACTAATTTCTAAAAAAATCGTTGCCAGATATTTTTTTCTGAATTCTGTAATCAACCATAGTGTTCGGATACTTTTTTGAGCAACTGTACTATCAAAATTTCTACAAAATTTTGTTTCATTACCCATTTTATATTGTGCCATACATAATATTAAAATATTTCCTCTTAAGTATTACACGATCACGAAAACAAAATAGAGATTTTTTTAAATCACGCTTCTTTAAACGGCTGATAGATTGCAAAACTAAAATTCTGAATAAAACAGATTTACCTCGATGTCTATAGTAAACTTCGGAGAGCAGTATTATCTTAAATCTCTTTCTATCACTTTAGTATTAGGAGGAGCCTAATTTGTGATCTCAAGCAATGCACAGGCATCTGAATATACTCGGAAAGAATTATCCGCTCTGTTGATAACTGCTGTCCTTCATTAAACGAATATTACTTTTTCCTATTAACGTTTTCTTTACTATTCAGTTTTATATTCCAAATTAATGATATAGTTTAATATTTTAGTGGTTAATCAAAGAGATTTAAGTATTAATATTTTTGCACACAATGTGCACTGCCCTACCAAAATATTAGAAAAGTTCCACGTTAAAGGTAATCTAATTTCGAAGCTCCATAATTTCTAAAATATATTAAATGGAAAAATGTCACTGAATATAAATTAAAGATCATGACCAAATCTATTTAAATCTCTATTCCAAACAATACATGTTTATTTAAAGAGTTATGGAAGCTGGAATATTTCACAACAGTAATGTGCTATAAGACTACCGCAGAAATTAAATAAAACTTGATACGTATTGTTTCAAACCATTTACAAAAATAAATATAAATTTTTAAAGTTTGCATAATGATATTTTCAATATTAGACAATTATAAATCATTTTTATAAAACATTATAATTTATTGGTAAATATTCTGGCTTCCATAACTTTTTAAATACTGAACGAATATTATTGAAAAATCAACATTTAAATAGATTTGATTTTGATCTTTTATTTATCTTCAGTCACATTTTCCCATTAAATGCACATTTTAGAAGTTATACAGTTTCGAAGTTAGATTCCCATTGATATAACACGGAAATTTTCTAAATATTCTGATAGGACAGTGTATTTCTTGCTACAGTACATTGTTATTTCTGTCTTTATATAAAAAAAAAAGTAAGAAAATCTGTATATAATTAACCATTAATTTATAAGTTGTTTTGCGAACATTTCATGAGATAAATTTGTATTTGAAATATTTCTCGAAACTATAGGCCATCTTGTCAGAGAAAAGCCCAGTTTCAGTCAACAGCGTGGAGCTTTGCTGATATTGATGGTTGTCCTCTGGCGTCTGCGGATCGATCATTATACTCTTCTTTTTCCTCCAGGGGTGTGAAGTTGTTCTAATGAACACCTGCAGCTTTCTGCTGGTCCTGGGAACATCGGGAGTCTGATTACTGAAGTCATTGATCCGTTGACTCTGGCGGGAACTGCGGAATCTATTTGATGGGGGGAACTCACGTTGTTTTGAAGTCTGAAAGCACCCTAGCCCGAAAGAGAATGAACTGCTATTTCATGATGTGGTTTGCAGTCCAGTGATCGGAGCACACTCTATATGATGATTACCTGCATTCCTTTGTGACTAGGGTTGGAAGTTGATCGGTAATGTTTTTTCTCTATATAGTAACATCCATCCAGATGTGATCAAGTTACAAACAAAATTTACTCTTCTACTGAAACTGGCAGTTTTTCAAAATCTAGATCTCCCACTTCAAAACAAGTAAGAATTTGATTAATCTTATATAGCACTGTTTAATGTTTATTGTCCGTCATTTGTTGTTTAAATTTATGAAGTGTTTTCAATGTGGCGAAGCTCGCTTTGTTCTTCATAAACTTAAGTTCTAGTTTTTTAAATCTCCATCTGTGCCGGACTTTAACCTTCTGAGAACCTAAACTTCAAGTTTAAGAGGTCCCAAAAATTCGGAAGTCGAAATGTATATTTAATATTCTGACTAAAGGAAACATTAAAAAATAAACAAGAAAATGGTGTGATTATTATATTTTATAGCTGCTAATTTTGTTTATGACTGCAAATGCAAATTCACAAATGCTATACAGTAAAACATAAAATGCACTTCATAAAGCCCTGATATATCATGAGATCCTAAACTACATCTTAGCCAGCTTATGCGTAAGCTTACCTTGGTCTATAATGGCTATACCAAGTCCGGCCTTGTCTATAATGTTGATTATAAGCTATTATATATAATGTTGATAAATAATAAAGAATATTGATATATAATAATAAAGCTTATAATGATGCTATATATAATGAGTTTTTCGGAATAAAAAAAAATTCGGAGGTAATTATTATGCAAAATATATATATATTTTTAAATAGGTTTAAAATCGAATTGAAAAAAAAAATAATTCTTTTTTTTTTAAATTCTGGTTGAATTTCGATCAAAAAAATAATTAAAGAATTTTTTTTCCCCAAATTCAGATTGAAATAAAAAATAATCCAAACCGTTAAAGCGAGACCTGCCTGTATTATTCTAAGTAATGTGGCGTTCTGCACCTTGCAGTAGAGTGAATTATTATCATGTTATAGGTGAGCGCACGAGTAGCGCTGACCCATAACATAATAATAATTCACTCTATTTTTCTATATTTATGTAGTATTGATAAATGATAAACTCAAAGAACTCTATAGTATACCAGTATGCATTAGTAACATTAGGCTGTGGGTTCAGATCGCACCAGATTCAAGACAATTTGACGTTGATCTATAGCATAATAGTGTGCAAAAAGTTGTTTGTACTGCAAAAGGGTACTATTGAATCTTTTCTAATTTACAATAAAAAAGAAAAACAATTCTGAAATTCAATTTTTGGGTTGAAAACAAATATTTAAATCTGTTAATAGAAATCGGGGCGAAATCGGGTAAAACCGAAAAAGTCATATCCTAATTGTAAGATTTGAGATCATGTCAAACAGAATTGCTTTGTTCTATAAAAAAAAAAATTCAGGGCAGACTCTGAACATGGTGGCCCACCTACGAAAAGTCCATTGGAAGTGTCCATGTTAAAAATTGTTTGGAAATACGCCCCCCCCCCCCCCACACACACATTTCGAAAAAAAAAGTTCATATTGCTATCATAAGTACATTTACTAAACTAAAAAAATGAAATAATTTCAAAATTTCGAATTCAAATTTATTATAATGCGAAGAAATAGAGTACAATACAAAATGTACAACACTTTATATCAAATACATTATCAATGCAACACTTTACAAAGACCATCAAAACAGCAAAAACTAAGAAAAACGATAAATAAATTATAGATAAACACTCTTCTAGGCTATAAAATATAATTTATCAAAGAAAATAACAAAATAAACAAAAAATAAAAAAGACACGTGTTCGTGGGTATGTAATTTCCCCAAATACCAGTTTCTACACAAATAATATATATATAAAAAAAAAGCAATAATCACAATAAACATACTTTCAATGTTCTCTAACTTTGACAAATATGCACGCAAACATTTATTAAAAGTTGCTAAACATTTTTCATTCTTACAAATTCTGTTACAATTTCCAACGGGTACATACTTTGATGCACTCTGCGATTGGGAAAGCACTCAAAATTTTGTCGACTTTTGATTACCCTGGGCATTGTTTTACTTGGCATTGTTTTGATTACCCTGGGCATTGTTTTACAATAAGCGAGGTAAAACAATGCCCCTGGGCATTGTTTTACCTAGCTTATTGTCCTGACTCCGAGTATAGAAATTTATCTGTTTCACTTTCTGTATATAGGGTGAATCTGAAAGAGTGGGCAAAACTTTACGGGGTGATAGAACGCAGCTATACGAGCAATATTCGTCATAGAATGTATGGTCGGAACGCAAGCGGTGAGAAGTTAAAAGGTAGTTTTCCACTGTCACATTTAAAGAATGAACACAAGAAGGAGAGGAGATACTCTGTGCCTCACTTGCATTCCCGTCCGCCGCACCGTACACAAAGTGCATATCCGCCATTTCGTGGTTAGTATAACCAGCCATTCTCTCGGCAATCCACGGTAGAAATGCCGTTGGGTGCGAGGACCGACCCTTTTATACCATTTCCAACGCCACCTAGCGGCTCGCCGTTTGCGTTCCGCCCATACATTCTATGACGAATATTGCTCGTATAGCTGCGTTCTACCACCTCGTAAAGTTTTGTGCACTTTTTCGGATTCACCCTGTATATATAGTGAGAGAATAGTTCGGACAATGGTGTATATCTAATTTTTCTTTAATATATAAATAATTAATATATTTAATATATCAAATTCGATGTCTTTAGCGTGTTCTTACCTCTTTATTAATCAGTCCATAGAGTAGTGAGTAAAACTGATGATCTTATATCAAATAGGATATAGAACTAAACAAATTTTATCGAAGTAGTTACTGTCGCTCAGTTTATTTCAGCCAGTGTTTTTCTTTTTATCTATTTCGTGCATGTGGTTGATCTTCGAACTTGAGACTTGTTTTTATGCGAAAAAATCTATGTACTGAAAATCGAAATGATTGAGGCAGTCTTTCGAGAGTTTATTGGTGACAAAACAAACGATATTGACGACACAGTTCGAATGAAATAAAGCAATTCAAAGGAATCAAAGAGTCTGTTTACGTGCGATCAAAGAGTGAAGGACATTGCTAATTAAAAACTGTGCATTTCCCTTCATCTCTGAAGAGAAAGGAATTAGCATTTAAAACATAGGAATATCATCATAATTTCGAAAAAGTGTTAAGGAAAAAAGGTGATAAGGATAAGAAAAAAATGAATCCACGTCGTCTTGTCTCCGCTCCCAACCTAACACACCCAAGCCTTCTTTTTTGCAATGTGATTTCTGTGCAGTTTTCTAAAGCAACTAAATCTCTCGTCCACTAACCCATATATTCCGAAACGGGGAAAAAAGGGGGATTTACGAGATTTGCAAATGATTATTATTCTGCAAATATCATGAAATAATGTAGTATTAGTTAATAGTAAAGACACAGAGTTACCTGTTAACAGAAAAGTTAAAAGAGAGTTTTGTGAGAAAAATAAAAGATTTTGCTAATGAGCGGGCTCGAACGCGCAGATATCTCCAGATTCATGCCAAAGTGTTTTAGTCACTAAACCATCTTTATCGTCTCAGTGAGCAAAATGACGGAGCCGGAGCTAGTTTAGTGATTAGAACAATGTGGCATGAATATGGAGAGACGTGGGTTCGAGTCCTGTGCGGCAAAACCTATTTTCTCCACCAAACTCTTTACTGCAGTAATATTATTTTATTTATTAATTAATCATAAATATCATTAACACCCAGTGGGCAGTGGAAGCAAGTAAAAAATGTGGTAAATTTACGTCATAAGGAATATGTGATTTTAGAAAATTCTGCATAGAAAATCAGAAGATTGCACTTTATAAAAGACGCATTTATATATTTTATTTCTTTAGAAAGCTGAATGCGATGCTCCTTACTTCAAAAATAAGCTTTTTATCGAAAAAATATGAATGAAGATGAAAATGTGATTAAAGACCGCGGTCAAATCTATCTAAGTCTCAATTTTCAACAATATTTTTTCAGAATTTAAAGAATTTTGAAATTTTAATATTTAACAAGCTAAAAAGAGCAATTTCATTCCTGAGAATTTACTTCAGAAGTTAGTTAAAACTTAAATAATAAGTATAATTTTAAACCACTCACTAAAATAAGTGCATAATTTAAAAGTTTGTACATATAATTTTTTTAATATTTACAATTTTTTTAAAAATAAGCGTTAAGTTCTATTGCTGCTGTTAAATATTGCAGCTTCCATAATTATGTATCCTGACCACATTTTTTAACCACGATAGAATGTGTTTTACGCCAATAGTGTCTGGTTATAAGTAATCTCTGGTCTGTTATTTTTGCGTAAAAATTGCTGGTCGTGTTAAAAAGTGGATGGTAGCTCCTTGGCCATGTGAACTATATACTTAGTGGAGAAAATCTACCGCTAATTTATTCATAACCTTAGTTAGTCAAGGGAGAAAGCGCCACCGCCTTAACTGAAATGGTAGATCAACTGGAGCATAGCCTAAAGGAGTCTGGGATGATAAAAGTGGTTTTTACACTTGCCTATCTCTGATTAGTACATACTATATATCTTTTATCAGGGCAGGGAATAGTGACTAACTGCACTAGAATTGCACGGTTAGCACAGTGGTTTTCAACTTTTCCATAATGGGGTCCCTTCAGATTGGAAAAGTTTTCATAGTGCCCATCACCAAAATGCATGTGCAGTGGCAAGGAGTGTCTATCGTTAAGACGTGGCGGTCAGATAAAGCAACTCAAAAGAAATGAAAATGTTGCTAACTGTCAAGAACCAACATGTGATGTTGAACTTCAAATCGTGCAAAAGATGCAATGACTGAAGAAAGTTTTTAATTGAACGGAGAAAACTTCTAGCCGCTAGGGTTGTGTTTCTAAAAGCAAGGCACAACTAAACAACATTCCTAGAAAATACTGCTTCTCTCTCCCCCCCCCCCCCACAATGGGTCGCGGTGGACACGTTGGGAATTTAACTTCAGTTGTTCCCATTACTTATTGTCGGAGGCGTACTGATAAGTTTCACAATTAGGAGGGCCTCTTAAAAAATGAATGGAAAACTTGATATACAACTATTTAAAGGATTGGATTGTTGGATTGTTTTACCTCTGAGCGGCACTTTTTTGCACACCATGGGCTAAATGGCCAAGTCACATGGACCCCGAAGGCTCAGAGAAGGTTGGGGGAGGGGACCCACTGGAACAGCTGTTGGGAGATAGATGGTAGCCTCCCGTCAAGGCCATCCAGCGTGTTCTTTAACGTGCACAGGGTGTGGCTCTCCCGCACACGGAGCCACGGCTTAACGTCCCATCCAACGAACGGCGGCCTTTTCAAGCCCATCGGTGTCCCCTACTGACCGAGGGCAGGGCGGGGAAATTTTGCGGAGATAGCTATTTAAAGGAACAGGTAATTTTTTTATATATAGATTTGAGCGAATAATAACAGACAGGGAACAATCAGCTTCCTTTACCCTCCTAGAAATTCCTCTCCTTGCTTCTTCTGGGCCAGAACTCGTTGTCCCAAAGCCTGGGCTTGGCTGTTAACTGAAGGCCGTGATAGCCAAAATGCTTCTAATGTTATCATTAATTCTTTAAAAATTTCTCGATTTCTTTATTGCTCTTATATATAATTTTTGGCAATAGAGGGGAAAATGAATCATATTTAAAATAATTTAGTTGAAACTACTTAAACTTTTTAATGCAAATTTCCTTTATGTTCGTCTGAAAACATGTGATGCAATATTTATGAAGAATGCTGGGAAAATAATTCATTCCAAAATGTCGAATTATAATATATTACGAAAACCGAAATATATGTGAGATGTTTATATTGTATATTTTCAAAAAGTTCAAGTTGAAGTGTATGATGATTCATATTAAATGAAATATAAGCCCTCTCCCTGAGATTTTCCGGTACGCCACTAAAATAAATAAATAAATAAATACCCCCTCAAGCAGCTGCTTGCCACAGAGGTCTGACAGGAGCCTGTCAGTTTATATGCCAGAGTAGAAGGTCTGAGAGGATGGCAGGACCTCAGCAGAAAACAACACGAACATCCATGCCTTACCCGGGCCTCGAACCCAGGTCCCGTAGATCAGTAGCCAAGCGCGCTAACCACTCGGCCACGGGACGGCTAAAATAATAAATACCCCCTCAAGCAGCTGCTTGCCACTGCCTACTGTAATTGCCATTTTGATTTCCTAAAAGTTCGTCATTAAAAAAAAGAACTCTATTCGGATATTATTCGTTACATTGTGTTTTTCCTCCACCTGAAATTCAAACATTTTCCTAAAAGGAACAGTTCTTTTAGTATTCATCAATTTAAAATTTCAAAATGATGTCAAGTTTATTGCTGGTGTTAAGTATGCAGTTTTCATAATTTTTGAAACATTCACTAAATATGGTTGTGGATCTACCAAGCACCGTGACCACATTCAGCCACTATTTAATCACGATAGCTTTGTTGTTGTATGCCGAAAGTACTATTCTGTTCGGATCATTTTTTTTTACGTCGGGCTTTTCTTCCAAATGAAATTTAAGTATTTTCCTAATAGAAAAAAAAAACCACGATAGCATACTTATCACGAGATACAAATTGCCACTGCTTCTGAGAAACTTTCCAAGCATCACAGTTAGAAAAACATCTGTTACACCTAGTACTACTAGACCAGCCACAGCAAAGATGCATTTGGTGCAACACGAAATAAATCTTTCACAAAGGACATCCATTTTCTTCCCCCTCCCCCACCTCTCAGCACCATATGAATGAGTTGTGGTATCCGCGAAGCGTGGAATGTAGAAGCTGATCGTGAATCCCCCGACACCGGAGCTGCTTCGTCATTCTTTCCCTGCTTTAAATATTTGGCTGGGAAGTGGGAGAACCGTGAAAGTTATCGGTCGAGTCCCATTTGTTCCGACCTGACCCTCAGCTGACTCACCGCCCTCTCTCTCCTCCCCCAGCCCCCTCCTTCCATGTCAGAGTGGGTGTGGGTCAAATAACGTACCTCTCTTACTACAGTGAGCAAATTGAGTGGCATTTACATGCAAACCAAGGTTGTGCAGTTCGTCTACTCTTTTCCATTATTATTCAATTTAGATGCGGGATGAATAAAAAAGGGAACAACTGTTTGTAGAACACTATTAAAAAACTCAATTTAAAAAACGTCGGTTTAAGTGTAAAGGAAATAAAACGAGTTTTGGATTTGGGAAGACACCTCTTTCGTTTGATGATGAAAAAGTAAACCCTAGCTGATGAAATACATTTTGTGAATCGTGTCTTTTTGGCTATAACTGTTTTCTTTAATTGAATTTGAAGTATACAAAGACAATGAAAAGGATGTCTGTCTGGTAATGTTTAGGCATGTGGTAAGAAATTGGAAATAACAATTACTTTAAAATTTAACATAATGCACCAAACTACGAATATCCAGAATCCTTAAAATATTGGATAGGGTCAGGGCTAGGGTCAGACACCGTCAGATGTCAGCTGGAACCTCTTCTCAGACGTAACTCCGTCCTATCCATTGACCACAAGCCTTTGCTCTACGACATGGTCATACGTCCTATCATTTCCTATGCTTCCCCTATTTGGGCGAACACTACTGCCACCAATATCCACAAGATTCAGGTCTTGCAGAACAAGATCTTGAGATGTGCGGTCGATGCCCCTTGGTTTGTAACGAACAGACAAATCTACAAAGATCTGGGCATCGACCATATTTACTCTTATATTAAGTTTCTTTCACGTGGTTTCTTTCAGTCAGTCCAAAGCAATCCACATGAAATTATATACTGCTTGCTTGACTACAATCATGAAGTCATGAATAGTTACAAGAGGCCTAAAATGATGGCTTTCAGCAAAGACAGTCATCCATTTTAGGTCTCTTGTGCATCCTTACTAGTTTTATGTTGATTTTTATTGCCCTCCGGGGCCCACCGTTGGTGGTTTACTTTTTATTTGTGTTTACACTGATGTCAACTAGGCACATGTTCAGATGGAAGAGGTTATGGATATCCATGTACCTGGTACTCTGATAATCAATTACCGATCTATGATCTATGATGGCTAGGGTCAGGCATCATGTTAGGGTCGGGCTCGTAATCTGTAGTTCTCAGGTCCGAGTTACAATTGTGGTTCCTTTTTGGAATTTTCTCCGCCAACTCCCGTACTGCCATTGGTGAGAATGGAGACACCATTGAGCTTAGAAAGGCTGACGTCCGTCGGATGAGACGTAAAGCTGTAGCCCGTGTGCAAGAGAGCATGTGCTCGTTAAAGAACACGCTGGCTGTCCTTCACGGAAGGCTTCCATCTGTCTCCTAACAGTTGTCCATGGATCGGCTTCCCCCAATCTTCTATGTGCCCTTGGGGTTCTTTTGATCTAGCCATTTAGCTTATTGGAAGCAAAAATGATCAGATCAGAGGTAAAACAATCCAACTCAGTTCTGAAATTCGAATCCAACATTCAATGATTTTCCTAATCACTGACTGCAGATGAAACCAATGCCGCCAATTTTTTTTTTAAATTGGCGATTTATGTTAATATGCTCTGAAGATTTTTAAAAAGCGACTGATCCAAAGAGTAAAAATCTCTTTATTTCGTAAAGAAGATTGCGATACATTTCTTACAAATAAAATTAGTTTGATAAAATATTGAAAACATCCCTCCTAAATCGGTTTTATTTATGCCTCAATTCTATGCCAAAAGGGGGAATGATTAATTTGTTTTCGATGTGAACTGTTTATCCACTGAACAACAACGCTAAACAGATTCAACACGCAACCATCGCCTCGCACGCCTTTCCAATAACACCAACAAAGCGTGCTCTGCAGGAAAAACAACACAGCCTCATGCAATTGGAGAGCGTTCATTTATCTTTGAGAAAAGAGATGCTCATGCGAGTTTTTCGTTCAGCATAATATGAAACTCAGGCAAGCAAAATAAGGCCCATCAGAAATGAAGGGGAATGAAACTGGAACGCCGTTCCCCCAAATCGCTCGAACTGACGTGTGAAATATCTTTGGGGAAAAGAGAGATTTATGAAAATTGCATCTAGAAGCAACCACTGTAGTGATCTGCACTAAATTTATTTCTAAACTTTGGGGGAAATGTTTCTTACCCAAATTATTATTATTATTCTCAATTTGTGCTCATTGTCGGGAAGCTATTAGTATTTATAATGATTTTTTTGTGTGTGTATTTGTAATTGTAATTTTTTCTGTATAACACACAATTACTTTTGTTACTTAATTAATAATAATAATAATTTATTTCCTTCATGTACTATACAAAAATATGGATAACAAACTTTTGAAGGTACAACTCAGAAAGAGAAGAAGAAAAAAAGACACTATTTTTTTCTTTTTTTTTTTCTAGAAGGAAAAATAAACACAAAACAAGAGATGTATATGTACAAATACATAACAAGACACAAGAAACCACAGCTGATGCACTTAGATTTACATATAAGCGAGCCGGTGGCTATGAAAGTTAGAGGTGATTTCGTTTAACCATCTTTCACTATAAAATTAAAATGTAAAATTGAAAAGTAAACTGAAGCATATCTTCAATGTCAGATACGCCCAACAACCAAATCTTTAATTGCTTAGAGAAACTTGTAAACTTACTAGCCAGTTTAATTTCGTAAGGTAGGGAATTAAAAATCTTTCGTTCCGTGTAAAAGTAATTTTTTTTAACTTAGCTGAAATTATGCCTAGTACTTAATAATAAATAATAAAACATAGTACTTAAAAATATGGGAAATCTCTTGCAATGACACTGAATATAGTTAGCTTCCACAAGAGTTAGTAACAATGTAAAAGGTAATACAAGTGTTTATATATTAAACTAACAATTCCAGTTGCTGTGGCATACTCTACATATAGCACGGGAAGAAAAGGACCCGTGCACCGCCGCTATCCTGTCTCATCCCATTTTCCTCCATTTTATCAATATCCCTGCCATCGTTGGTGATTTCACGTAAATTCAATTTTCAGTGTTATAGTATAATTTTTACAAGTGATAAGATTCTAATTATAGATCTATTTTTCTTAAATAATTAAAGTTTATCTCTCAAATTAATTTCAATCAATACAACCCTAAGAATGTTATCAAACAGGAGTGTTATCAATCATAGATTGATAACTTATATCTTGGTGATTATAAAAGTATTTAACAGTTTTACTATTTTTGTTTTTTACACGGTTTCTATACACCACCCATTGTTATGTTGTTGTTATTTATATTGTACCATGGTTGTGCCTTTTTTTCGCCCTTTGTTTTTCGTATACAGTTTTAATGTTGTGTCGTTTGGTCTCTTTGTGTGTTGCTTTTAACTTTGGTTGAAGATGGGCATGTGTTTTATTTCTGCTTCATATAGAGTTTTAATGTTGTGTCATTTGTGCTCTTTGTGTGCTGCTTTAAACTTTGATTGAGGGTTTGCTTTTATCTGTTTTTCATATACAATTCTAATGTTGTGTCGTTTGCATATATTTCATCTGTTTTTCATATACAGTTTTAATGTTGTGTCATTTATGCTCTTTGCATATTGCTTTAAACTTTGGTTGAGGGTGTGCTTGCCTTTTATCTGTTTTTCATACACATTTGTAATGTTGTGTCATATATTGTAACTTGGTTTAGGGTGTGTTTAGGTTGTGCTTGTTATTTATCTATTTCTTACATACAGTTTTAATGTTGTGTCATTTGTGCTCTTTGTGTGTTGTTTTTAACTTTGGTTGTCTTTTATTTGTTTTTCCTTTACTACATATCTTGTTTGCCACAATATGGTCTTAGTTGTTCTTGCCCTATAAGAGCTCAAACAACCAACCAACAAACCTCTCACAGGGCAAAAGAGTTGAGCTGGCCCAAAGGGTCCCTTTTCCAAATGCAATAGAGTTGATGATTTGCCTAAGGGGTGAATAGACCGTCTTGTTCTATGTTCACACGGGCCCTTCCTGACCTTGTTACTCTACTGCCTACACGCATTCCATTTTAATATGGTAATACAAAAGATTAACAACCTTCACCGTCCAATTTTCGTTTATTTTAGTTCTTTAGAAAATTATATTTTTTTTATAATTCCCAATGGATGTGTCGTTTTTTTGCTGAGGTCTTGCCCTCCTCTCAGATCTACTATGGCATATAAACTGTCAGACCTCTGTGGGAAACAGCTGCTTGAGGTGGTATTTATATTTTTATTTATATTATTTCGCGAATTTTTTACCATTTTTATAAAAAAAAATTCGAAATATCAGCTTGTAAGGTGTGACAAACGAAAAACAACAGAACGTAAGAAAACTGAAACAGTTATTTGCATTAATACCTCAACAGAACAGTTACAATAATCCTTAAGGAATAATGCAAATGGTTTGGAAGGAATGCAAGATTATGAGACTGTGCAGTTGATACTCCGACAATTCTTAAGGAATATTGGCTGATTAATAGGACATTGATCTGCGATCACTGCCGAAGTGTCATCTGCGCAGATTCATAGTCTCCCCAATTCTCCAGGCTATACCACTGCAATGTTCATTGATCGATTTAATAGAACATACTTTAAGCATCCACACTGATTATTTTCTATGATTTCTGTACAATGGCAAAGGCAAGCAGTTTTCCCGCGATTGGCTGTTTCTGTGCATCAGTTCCGTCCGTTTCATGCACGATGGCGTTGCTCTCTCTGCAGTTAGCCGAGCGAAGCGAAAGTCTCTGTTTCTATTTGACCTTTTGATATTTCGCGTCTTCTAGTCCACTTTTGTGTCAGTTACTCACTATCTCTCAGAAGGTTTGTATGGATAGGTGTTGGTTTGAATAAATAATTTTTTTGAAAGTTTTCAAGTTCCGGTCGAGTTGTTGACACGAAAGTAAATAATTAACTAAACAGATTTCTTAAATAATTATATCTTAGCTATATTATTTTCGCTGTGTCGTATGTCTACCTATTCCTTTGTGCAAAGAATAAACTTTTTTAAGAGGAAAGTAGGAAATTCGTTTTGTGTTGGGTGGTTTTTCACTTGAGCGTCATTTTGAGATAAATGGTCAGGTCTCAAAGACCATAAGGACACGGAAAAGATTGGGGAAGGGGATCCACTTCACAGTTGTTAGTAAACAAATGGAAGCCTCCCCTCAAAACCATCCAGCGTGCATATTTAACATGCATATGGTATGACTCTGATGCACAAGAAACCACGCTTAACGTCCATCCGAAAGACGGCGGGCTTTCTAAGCCATCGGTGTCCCATTTCTCACCATGAATAGAATTTGTGCCAGGTTGCGATTTTTTTTTTGTGCCAATTGAGAATTTGTGCCAATTTGTGTTCAATTTTGTTCAAGTGAGAATTTGTGCCAATTTGTGCCAGGTTAAAGTCCTAATTTGTGCCAGCGTATCTGGCACAAATTAAGACTTCAGCCTGGGAACTGCTGATTACGAGCCTGGCGCGCTACCGATTGAGCCCTTTGGTTGAATAGGTACCAATAAAATATTAAGATTCGAATTTCCCGACTCCTCTAATTATTCGAATTTTCATCTTTCCAGAACAATAAACTGACAAAATGGTAAAACGTTAAACGAATGTTACAGTCTATTCACGCTCTAAATCTGAAATTTATGTAGTAAGTGGAGAGGTCAAAAAGTTTACACTGACATGAACGATTTGCATCCACATCCTCAATGGGTGGAAAAAAATGCAACTCTTGTTTTTAGAGATAAAAAACAAATTGTTTTTTGGTTAATATGTATGAATATAATATCACCATTCTCCAGTTTACAACTCTCTCATTAATCTGAATTTACGCTGTAAGACAGTGCTAGTAAGAGAGAGATTTGGAAAAGGCAAAACTTTTTTATCTAGTTTTTTTTTTTGGAAACGATGATTCCATATTTCTCTGAAGTGATCGAACTTTCAAATTAGATATAATTTTGTTGCGTTTTCGCATCAATTTCTTTCAGTACTGAAAAGAAACTGATGGACAAGTCAATAACTGCCAAATTTTGCTTTAAACATCGAAGAAAGCTTTATGGGCATTTACATGTACAGAGGCAGACATCATAGAAGTTATGAGGGCTTGTCTATAGAAGCAAATGTTATATACTAATTACAATTAGTACTTAATGATAATACAGGTAATATAATAAAACATTAAAATACGGTTTATAAATTCCCCGGGAAGCTTAATTTAGCTTATCCTCAGGAAAAAATATACATATGCAGGTATGATCTGTTATTATGTATCGATACAATTAGGGTATTTATTTATATAAATTTAATTTTGCTACTTATTTATTCTGTAATGTGTCATTAAACATCATTTATTCGATCAGAATTAGTTTTGCGCTCAATCATCGATTTGTAGGAAGAAACTTAAAACCTGCAATTGTAGCTCGTTTTTAAAAAGGCAAAAAAAAACCCCTGAAAAACGAGCTAAAGTTTTTATTCTGTCGTCAGTTCATAAGTAAAAATTGAACTCTTTCGTTTTTGCAGGAATGTGTCAAATTAATTTTGGGTTGGATAGGTCTTGAAATATTACGAATCGCATTTTTCGGCTCTCCCAGTTGCTGTACTAGCGACCTCTGACCGCAGTAAAAGGTGGTAAATGGCAAAAAATCTAAACGAATATTGTAAAAAATTTATTAATGCTAGAAGTTTTAATCTTTAGTGATCGAGTGTCAGAATAAAGAGGTTTACATTGACAACAATGATTTGCTCCCTACTCCCAGGGGGGGGGGGGGTGAAACGCCATGTTTGGCTTCAACAAATAAAAATAAATAAATAAATACCCCCTCAAGCAGCTGCTTGCCACAGAGGTCTGACAGGAGCCTGTAAATTTATATGTCATAGTAGAAGGTCTGAGAGGATGGCAGGACCTCAGCAGGAAAACAACACGAATATCCATGCTTTATCCGGAACTCGAACCCAGGTCCCTTAGATCAGTAGCCAAGCGCGCTAACCACTCGGCCATGGGACGGCTTAAAAAAAAAAGTACTGACCGCGCCCAAAGCTGCTTAACTTCGGGGATCAGACGAACGAAAATAATTTTATGTTTTAAAGATATTATTGAAATATTGCTCTTTTCATTTCCCCACACATCCAAAGTTATCTACCAAAATTGAGCTCCAAGACATTTATACAATAAACACCCTTTCATTGCTCAAATGTAAAGTAAACTTAATAAATTTTCAGTCAAATATAAACTTATCATTACTTAAAATTAGGAAATGTACATGTGTATATAGATTTTCCAGAAGCTAAATCGATTTCCAAATTTTTCAAATTCTAGTTTTTCGTCATCAGATTGTTTTAGAAACTGTATACTTTGATAATTTTAGAATGCATTTGTTTAAAAAAACATACTACTAACTTCATGAAAATCAAAATAAATTTTCTTGCAAAAAAACTAGTTGAAAACTAAATAATGGTAAAGACACTTTACCGCTTTGACAAACCAAACGCCTCCACAAAATTTCTGAAAATCCGTTGAGAACCATTCACCAAATTCAATTAATTAAGTAAAAATAATTTTTCGATTGGGAATTATTGAGTTATCCGCAAAAAGAGGTTTTTCTTTCTCGATTTATTCTGTTTAGTTTCTTGCAAGCCCTTACAAATGCACTTCTACTATTGTGAGGTACAGTCACTCAAAAAAGTATCCGAACACTATGGTTGATTATAAAATTCAGAAAAAATATCTGGCAACGTTTTTCTTTAGAAATTAGTGATCTGACAACCTTCGTGTCACGTGACACGAAAGTTGCCAGATCACTAATTTCTAAAAAAATCGTTGCCAGATATTTTTTCTGAATTCTATGATCAACCATAGTGTTCGGATACTTTTTTTAAGCGACTGTACAAAGGATGGGGAGGGGATGCAGCATACAGAATGCTCTCCTCTCTCAGAGAAAAAAAGTCTTCCTAAAATACAGTCCTTTTTTAACTCCACTGCACTTCTAAGCAGTCTTTCCAGTAAAATAATACTGCTCTAAAAATTTACTATTATTCTACTTCTTTACAACAACATTTTCAAAAAATGTATTCTGATTAATATTTGAGATTAAATTTAATTTTCAAAAAATTCTTATTACTGTCAGCTGTTTTTATAAACCCACACACAAAAAATTAACAGAAGCCGGCAAATCCTCCGAAACATCCCTTCCAGCTATTGCTGAGTTCTGCTGAGCTTCAGCCGGTCATGAAACCACAAATTGTTTTCCCCGCAGTAAGGCCATCACGACTTGCGAGGGAGGGTGAGGGGACAAAGACTGTTAAGTCCGGGCAAACTGTCCCTGCTCGTCGCGGAACCTTTTTGTTCATCTTCTGGCAATAGCCCCGAAGTACGTATCTGTGTGTTGCAGGGAAGACACTTGATGACGGCTTGGTCACTTGGCCTCTTCGCACTGCTACATACCGCTACGTAGCGCTGGTGGCATCTGTGGAATGTCCAATAAAATAGCGGGAAGTCGTGTTAGGGGTTTCTTTCACTCCATTTTTCTCTGTCTTTCCGTCTGTTCAGGATATGAGTCTATAAAGATACTCAACTGTAACAGACACTTCGCGAGAGAAAGGATACTGTTTCCTCGCATTTTTACCTTCCTGTGATATTGTTGTGCATTAAAAGAGAATGGTTATTTGAAGAATAATTAATTCTTAAAGATTTGGAATGTAGTGATGAGTCAGATCGATTTTTTTGTATATAAACATGAATTTGTGTATGATTATATTTGTGAAATATTCATAAAAAATCACACATAATTCATGTTTAAACCTAAATAAGGAATCGCTCTATATCAATATTTATATTCTTTCCCACTTATTAAATTTGTCTAAGGGAGCTAGAGAGCGAAAGTCTCTTCATCTCTTGGAGAATTTTAATAACTAGAAGAGCGGCGGAAAAAAAACAGTAAGAATTAAATATAAAACCATATAATAAAGGTGCATGTTGATAAAGAGAAGAAGAGAAAGTATAATTCAGGATTATTAAGTATTGGGCATCTTGTAAGTGAGAAACTATATATTTTTAATGTAATCAAACATGTAAAGAAAACTTGGAATCAACAAAACAGAGTCGGACTTTGACCTTCTAAGTCCCTAAGCTAAGGCATCTTTAAGAGTCCCTAAGATATTCAAATTTAAGAGTCCAAAAAATTCGAAAGTCGGAATATATATATATAGTTAGTAATAAAGTATCACAGTATGCTTCTGGTAGACATGGGTTCGAATCCCACTCATGGCAATTAATTTTTCTTTCAGCTAATTCAAATGTATATGGTTATTCTGATTGAGATGAACATTGAAAAATGAACACGAAATTGATGTGGCGAAATTATTAATCTAGCATTGGCAAGCGAAGATGAACAGTGTTTTCACAATAGATTAAATATAAAAAAAAATTTACAATGCAGTAAAACTTGAAATACATTTCTTTGAGGCTACTCACATCATGAGGCCCTAAGCTGTAGCTTAGTTAGCTTACGTGTAAGTCCGGTCCTGGAATAAAACATCAGAGCCTTTGCAGTTAATAATAGATTATCGAAAAACTTATTATTGGAAGAGTTTCTGCAACAAAGAATATTATTACCAGGCATTATATTTATATATCTCCAAGTTTTTTTTTTATTTGATTCTAAATTATGCGAAAGAACTTGGAAAATTTTAAATTTTTATTAAAAAAAGAGTGAACAAAATAAACACGCTAAATGTAAAATTGTTCTTTAAATAGTAAAGATCATGCCAAATGCATGAACATGTTTTTTACATATAAACCCCACAAATGAATTTTACTCGTGTGGGACGTTCCATTATTATAATGTGACTGTAATGGCAGAAAATACAAGAGAAAGATGCACAATACCAACTGACTTTTTGATATAAGAACTGGAATACATAGTTTAAAATTATATAAATGTAAAATATGTATTCAAAGAAAACTTGTTTTTCCGTGTTAAATCACTTTTCGGTTACCCAGCATTACATTTAAACTTGGAGATATATAAATGTAATGCCTGGTAATAAGCTTGCTTATAGTATATAGCAAAGAATTGCTATTTTTAAGCATTTCTTTATAGTAACGGTGCAATGTATGTGTAAATAAAACATGAAATAAACTTATTTACTTGAGGCGGGGGTGGCTCAGTCGGTAGCGCGCCAGGCTCGTAATCTGTAGTTCCCAGGTTCGAGTCCCAGCTGGGTCAGCGTTGAGATTTATCTCCGCAAAATTCCCCGCCCTGCCCACGGTCAGTAGGGGATACCGATGGGCTTGGAAAGGCCGCCGTCCGTCGGATGGGGCGTTAAGCCGTGGCTCCGTGTGTGAGAGAGCCATACCCTGTGCACGTTAAAGAACACGCTGGATGGCCTTGACGGGAGGCTACCATCTGTCTCCCAACAGCTGTTCCAGTGGGTCCCCTCCTCCAACCTTCTCTGAGCCTTCGGGGTCATTGTGACCTGGCCATTTAGCCCATGTTGTGCAAAAAAGTGCCGCTCAGAGGTAAAACAACCCAACTTACTTACTTACTAAAATATACCGTAAATGTTCCAATAGTATCTCTTGCAATAGTTTACAATTTCTAAGCTACAAATGAAATGAAAACTAGTTGAAACCCGCGAAAATATTTCGCAAAATTTTTAAATTAATTTATGAACATGCGATTACATAAAAAATGTATACAATAGTGTTCCAGTTTCTCATATTAAAAATTTTAGACTCTTTCCGTGTTAAATCACTTTCCTACAAAAAACTGTGTAATTCGTTTTCACGAAAAGGGAATCCGCACTTCCAAACAAACGTCTGACTTCTCTGTCTGAGACCTAACTAACAACTATTTAAAAATTCTGTGCCTTTGCCTGTCTACAATTTAATCACAGGCTACTACTTGAAAAGATCTCTAGGAGGAGTTAAAAAGATATATTGTGTTATTCAAAGAGAGTAATTTCAAAAGAGCAGAAATACTAGAATGGTGGTCTGGTGGAATTCAGTCATTCGCCCCCATGTTCCTAAATGTGCTTTCTACATCCGAGTATGGATTGATTTAGTGATTGATTTAGTGTTGATGTGATTTAGAGAAAATCTTAGTAATTATTAATTACTTTATAGATATATGATTAGTTAATAATCTAAATATTTATTCCCCATTACCGTTACAGAAATCTGGGTTCCTTTGATTCACAGCCAATCATAATAACGATTAAGCCACTCATCAAGTCATCCGAAGATTTTTGGAATATTATTTCATAATATCTGAACTCCATTGGGACGAATGGTCAATAAAATTACAGTAGCGTTCGATTAACTGCTACCCTTTTTACGTTCGCTCTAATTTCATATGTCCAAAGTTCTCGAGGCGGGTTGGCTCAGTTAGTAGAACACCAGGCTCATAATCCTGTATTTCCCAGGTTCGAGTCCCACCTGCGCGAGCGTTGAGATTTATCTCCGCTAAACTCCCACCTGTCCCTGCTCTCGGTAAGGCTACATCGATGATCTTGGTCATCGAAGCTCCCTCCCCCCAACCTTTCCTGAGCCTTTTGGATCCTAGTGACCTGGCCATTTAGCCCATCATGTTAAAAAAAAGTGCCACTCAGAGGTAAAATACACGTCGGTACCATCCGGCATCTCGTAGAGCAGTATACATTGTAAACTGTATTGCTTACAATGTTCGGTAAATATCTACAGTAAATAGCATTATTTTGAAATAAGTACAGACAACTTTCGTTGTGCCCAAGTTACTCTAAGTTCTGTGCAATTTAAGTGAATATTATTACTGCTCCAACGTTCTCAGTATCTGATACTCTAACGATCTTCATATGCTTCATTTGTGAGTATTTGCATAGCTAAACTCCTGATATTTATTATTTACCATTATTTATTACTACATCTTACTCTTAACTTTATAATTTCAATGATATTGTATATCAAAATATCTTTCGTTGTCTAACGACATATTTGATCTAACGGTACATCCCAATTCCCACAATTTTCCTAATTCTTCACAATACCCAGAATCATTCCCAATTCCCAGAATTTCCATCCACTATTAATTACCACATTTTGGCACAACCCGGCACGAGTTGTGCCAAAATATGGTAATTAATATTGGTTGAAAAATGTTTCAGTAAGTTTTTGGGTTTTTTAATTTTATTTCAGGAATTCGTGTGGGGCTTTTTGAATTCATGTGGGGCAGGTTAATGATGTAGAAACATTGGCCCCCACTGTTAAACTTTGGTTATCTTTAGCGGTAATATTACTATGAAGTCGCAAAAATACGAATGAAAAACTCCAAAATTAGTATTTGCTACCGAGTTTTTACGATTATCAATCAGGCCCTGATGATATATTCGTATTGATATTTTGTCAAATTCGTCAGAGTGTCTATATGTACTGTCCCCC
This sequence comes from Ryuthela nishihirai, assembly GCA_038380435.1. Taxonomy (NCBI): domain Eukaryota; kingdom Metazoa; phylum Arthropoda; class Arachnida; order Araneae; family Heptathelidae; genus Ryuthela; species Ryuthela nishihirai. Next base: position 8,009,668 of record JAWZYU010000004.1, read on the forward strand.
GTTGCATTCTCTTGTGTGCATCGACATAACAACAGACTTGGCCATCACTGGGGGGACAGAGAAATAAATTTCCCTTCCCTCAGGTCAATGAAATTTGAAATACGCGTACAGGATGTCCCAAAACGAAAATATCAAATAATAAATAAATACCCCCTCAAGCAGCTGCTTGCCACAGAGGTCTGACAGGAGCCTGTCAGTTTATATGCCATAGTAGAAGGTCTGAGAGGATGGCAGGGCCTCAGCAGAAAAGCGACACAAACAGATATGCCTTACCCGGGGCTCGAACCCAGGTCCCTTAGATCAGTACCAAGCGCGATAACCACTCGGCCATGGGACGGCATCAAATAATCAAATAACTTTTTAATTTTTTGAGAATAAAAATTGCGAAACAGAACTATTGCATAGATACAAATTTCAGCTCATCTTGATCTGTTGGTTATTATGATATAATTTGTTTTCAAAAACCTCCAAAGTTATATAAATCCAAAGGAGTTAAATAGGTAAAGGATTCCGCTTGATAATGAAAGCTGAGCATTTGTAATTTTTTATTTTTTGCAATTCTTACCTAAATATGCTAGATGAGTTTAAATTCGCCTCTATGATGCTCTCTTATCCATCCCTACAGCTGTGTCGGAACATTTAATGTTGGTTAGGACTACTGGCAGAAGTCTTCTGGGAGTTAATATTGATTTTAACTAGTGGTAGAAGTGTTCTTGAAGTTAATATAGATTAGAACTACTGGCAGAAGTCTTCTGGCAATTAATGTTAATTAGAACTACTGGTAGAAGTTTTCTAGAAGTTAATATTGATTAGAACTACTGATAGACTTGGGTTGAGTTGTTTCACCTCTGAGCGGCACTTTTTTTTGCACACAATGGAGTAAATGGCCAGGTCATAAGGACCCGAAGACTCAGAGAAATTTAGGAGAGAGGACCCACTGAAACAACGGTTGGGAGACAGATGGTAGATTACCGTCAAGGCAATCCAGAGTGTTCTTTAACGTGCACAGAATATGGCTCTCCCGCACACTGAGCCACGGCTTAACGTCCCATCCGAAGTATGGCGGCCTTTCCAAGCCCACAAGTGTCCCCTATTGACCCTATGCTGGGCGGGGAGTTTTTGCGGAGGTAAATCTCAACGCTGACCCAGCTGGGACTCGAACCTGGGAACCGCAGATTTGGCAACCTGGCAGAAGTCTTTTGGAAGTTAATATTGATTAGAAATAGGGGAAGAAGTCTTCTGGAAGTTGTTATTGATTAGAATTATCAGCAGAAGTCTTCTGGAAGTCTGCAAATTGAGCCAAATAAAATCTGAAAGTGTTAATTTGTTTTTAATTTGTTCTCATACAAAAAATGTCATTTAACATTCTTTTTGGTATATTCATTTCGGGATCTTTATATTAAACAATACAAAACATAAGCTGATAATTACAAAAACTGTGTTTGCCACTTTTCTGGAAAATTGAATCCTTTAATTTTTTTCTTCTTTTTTCGGTCGGGGCGAGAATGTCTCTATCGGCTCCCTGTCAGAATTGAATTGAAAGGAACTCAACAAATGATAATTCGGAACACGGATTCCTTCTTACTATTTAAATTGGCCTTGAAAGTATTTAAATATTTTTAAAACTTTAAACTTTTCATACATTTTAAATAATCAATATTCGAGGTAAGAATTTCAATAAATATTTTTAACCAATCAGATTTAAACTTTAAGATGCCAACGGATTTCATTGGATAATCGTTTTGACTTCGGAACTACTGTATTCTGCACTCTCGGGCATAAGAAGTACATCATCATCATCATCATCCTCAAGCAGCCATGGGCTACAAGTACAGTCGCTCAAAAAAGTATCCGAACGCTATGGTTGATTACAGAATTCAGAAAAAATATCTGGCAGCGATTTTTTTAGAAATTAGTGATCTGGCAACCTTCGTGTCACGTGCCACGAAGGTTGCCAGATCACTAATTTCTAAATAAATCGCTGCCAGATATTTTTTCTGAATTCTGTAATCAACCATAGTGTTCGGATACTTTTTTGAGCGACTGTACATTGCACATTAGATCTGCGCATACCTAGGACGTCACTCATAAATAGCCATATAAGGACATGTTGATGACGTCATCCAGATATCACGTGACACATTTTGATTGACAGGTGTATAGTTATCGGCTAGATAAACCACCATCCGTCGAATGTGACGTTAACCCATATGCATTAGAGAGCCATACTTTGTGCACTTTAATGTACCCGCTGGATGGCGTTGACAGAGGCTTCCATCTATTTCCTATAGTTGTTCAATGGACTTCTTTCTTCAACCCAACTCTAAGCTTTTGAGGGTTATTGTAACCTGATAATTTAGCTCATTGTGTGTACAAAAGTGCCGTTCAGAGGTAAAACAGCCCAACCCTTCTCTAGTCGAAAGAGAACAATTCATTTTCCAAACGATAATGCTCAAGAAAATAGAAAATACGTTGTTGAGCAAGGCGTACTGTCTTATGCTTCTGTACAGCGGAGATCAACTATACTGTTCTAGGAAAACATAAGAAGTACTACTTAATTTAGAGGTTGGGTTGGGTTGTTTTACCTCTGAGCGGCACTTTTTTGCACACCATGGGCTAAATGGCCAGGTCACAAAGACCCCGAAGGCTCAGAGAAGGTTGGGGGAGGGGACCCACTGGAACAGCTGTTGGGAGACAGATGGTAGGCTCCCGTCAAGGCCATCCAGCGTGTTCTTTAACATGCACAGGGTATGGCTCTCCCGGTCACGGGGCCACGGCTTAACGTCCCATCCGACGGACGGCGGCTTTTCCAAGCCCATCGGTGTCCCCTACTGACCGTGGGGAGGGCGGGGAATTTTGCGGAGATAAATCTCAACGCTGACCCAGCTGGGACTCGAACCTGGGAACTACAGATTACGAGCCTGGAGCGCTAGCGACTGAGCCACCCCCGCCCCTAATTTAGAGGTGAAACTTATCTAGTAATCGTTATTCAGCCGTACAGAAAGAGAAATAAATATTGCATGTAAAGGTGACAAAACTTTACGACACTTTCTTTTTAGTGTTATTTAGGTTTTTTGATTAAACGCTTTCTGCTCTTTCACAAAATGTTCCATTTAGTGATGTGATTTTGTCTTTTGTAAAAGCAAAAGAAAAAATCCTTTTTAAGAGATTGCGTGAGCAAGTGTCGTAGTTAAGCAAACCAAAATTTATTTAATTGTGTTACGGTTCACTTTTCATTTTATTACGTTAATTTTGATTTTGTCTCGCTTGTTTCGCTGCAAGAGAGTTCGATAATCTAGCAGGGGTGAGAATTTCTTAATACAACATCTGGCGATCGTTGGCAGTTTTCTTCACAGGGCAAGCGAATAAATTTTAATTGCTTCTTTTGCGATATATATTCCGTCTACAGGCATCAGGAAGTATTTAATTAAAAAAATATTTTTTATCTCCTCTCTCTTGAACAGAAGGTGTTTTTGATGTTTCTGATTTAGTTGAGCACTCTTGAACTTCTAGCACAGAGCGAAGAATAAAAATCGCCTTTTGCTCTTCTAGACCAGTTGAAAATCAAATGACGTATTTTCTTCCTAATTAGTGAAAAATCATTAAAATAAACAAAATCCAAACGAGACATCAGAGCTCATCTTGATGAGCAGAATCATTTTACCATGTACTTTGGGTTTGAGTTGTTTTATTCCACGGTGGTTAGCTCCCCCCCCCCACTTCTGCTGTACAACAACTGCTGCTCCCGATGAGAAGCAAAATATAGAAATAAGGATAAATGATTACTGAAGAAAAGCAGTAGCAGCTGCAAAAACTAATATAGGGACAAAAGGGAGCAATTTGTAAGGGCAAAATCTCAGCATGGTGTTTTTTTCTCTGCACTGCCAGCTGGCACGAGGTAGGAAGAAAATATTTTGAGGGGTGAGAAAAGAAGACAGCGAAAGATAAATTTCTGTTTGGGGAGGAAGACGGTGTTTGACCTCTGAGCAAGACTTTTTGCGCAAAATTAAGCAAAATAGTCAGTTCACAAGAACCCGAAGCCTTCAGAGAAAGTTGGAGAAGGGGACCCACTGGACAGCTGTTAGGAAACAGATGGGAAGGGATACACAGAGTGCACTTTAACGTGCATAGTGTATGGCTCTCGTGCACACGATCCACAGTTTAACATCCCATCCGACGGAGGGCGACCTTTACAAGCTCATAAGTGTCTCCTTTCTGTCAAGGACACAGTGGGAGTTTAGCAGATAAAAATATCAATGCTGGCACTAATGGGACTCGAATTAGGGAACTTCAGATTACGAACCTGGCGCGCTACCTACCGACGGAGCCAACCCCCCGCCCCCTCTGGGGGGGGATGTAGGTGTGTAAGAAAAAAAATCCATAAGTTCAATAGTTTTCATTGACTTTTTGTGAGGAGGGTAGTAATTGACACGTTACGTTAATATTATCCTTTGTGAAATTATCTTAAAAAATAACGTTTAAGATATTACATTTCTCCTTAGTTGGTGAAGAGCTCATACCACTACTACTGTCTTCTACACTAAAAACTCTCTCATTCTACACTCCTGCTATATGTAAGCAACTCTATAGAGGTATTGTGGGGAAAGGGGGTGGTTATGAACTTCTTAGTCATGAAATCAATAAATTAAACCTAAATTTAATGATACGGTATTTAATATAAATATAGGCAATTGTGAGTGAGTGAAGTTGACGACTGACTGACTGACAGGGGATCAAGATAATTCTAACTCATCATCATCATCATCCTCAAGCAGCCATGGGCTACGAAGCTCTGACAAGAATGTGCAATTTAGTTCTCCAAACATTTCTACCCTGAACTACATCTGCTACAGCTGAAAACTGTAGACCAATTCTTGCAAGATCCTGTTTGATATTATCTGCCACCGCATTATAGTCTCCCCCTCTTTCTGAGGTCTTTAGGCACACTGTTCATAACCCTATTCGCTAGTCTATAGTTATGCATACGGGCAACATAGCCAAACCAAAAAAGTTTAGGCACAATATGCTATACGAAAGAGGTTGCCGATTCTGTCTAACCTCATCATTACTTACAAAGTTGAACCACCTAATGCCCAAGATACTGCCTAAGCATCTAGAATCAAAGGCATGAAATTTCCTGCAATTTTGTTTGAAAAGGGCCAAGTTTCCTGTTATCTTGTTTACAAAAGACCAAGTTTCACTACCATAACTAACTCTAGAAAGAACCAAACTATTATACAGCCTAATTTTAGTCTTTAGGTGTATACTCCTATTTCTCCACAATCTCCATAGATTCTTAAAAGTCCCGGCAGCAATCCCTATTCGTCTGTTAATCTCATGCCGCATATCACCAGTATCAGTTACATAGCTCCCAAGGTAATTAAACTGTGACACCTGCTCAAGACTGCAACCATTCAGATTAACTGAATCACAATCTGCCTGACCAATTTTCATCATTTTAATTTTCTCTTTGTTTATAACCAAACCTACTCTACTACCAGTCTCAACAACAGCTCGAATGAAAGAGTTCATCTCATCAACATCATTTGCCAAAAGGGCTAAATCGTCAGCATAATCTAAATCAGAAATTTTCGTATCTCCAGTCCATTTAAGGCCAAAATCTTTCCCTTGAAGTGAATTTCGCATAACATAATTAATAACCAAACTAAAGAGAAAAGGTCGAACACCAGAAGTAATGCTAAACCAATTGCTACAAGCCTTACCAACTCTCACACACGACTCAGTGTTATTATAGAGAGCTTCATTATGTTAACTAACTTGCCAGGTATACCATATGATCTCACCATCAACCACAAATTATGACGATCAACAGAGTCGAAAGCCTTTTTGAAATCAACAAAACTAGCAACCAAAGGTTTCTGAAACTCTAAACATTTCTCAAGAATCTGTCTGAGTGAAAATATCTTATCTACACATCCTCTACCACTTCTGAATCCACATTGTTCATCACGCAATTGCCCATCAACCAGATTCTTAATTCTATTAAGCACAATTATGCAATGAACTTTACCTGGAACAGAAAGTAGGCTGATACCCCTATAGTTAACACAAGAACTGCGATCACCTTTTTTTTAAAATAAGGATAATAATAGCTCTGGTAAAATTCGTAGGAAAAATGTCTTTATTATAAAATATATTCAAAATCCAGTCAGCTACTTGATAACAGAAACATTCCCGGCTCTAAGCATTTCAGTAGTAATTTCATCTACCCCTGGGGAGTTATGTAGTTTAAATTCAGAAATTGTCAAAATAACTTATGATATAGGGCCAACATGCACACATCATTACCAACACTCTTTAGAACATCACTGAAATGCTCAGGCCATCTAGTCAGATGGAATCCTCATATTCAATATATCTTACCTTATTTATCCTTCAATCCCTCTATCTGTCGGTTTTTCCCCCATACGAAACATTAACTATCTGGCACAGCTCTCTGCTGTAACCCTGTGTAGTTGCTTCTTCGGCTTTGTCAGCCAAGTCATCAAGCCAAAGATTCTTATCAGCTGTTAACTGATCCTTTACTTATTTACATTGGCGGAAATTGAAAAAAGGAACCGTGATCCAAAAACCGGATCCGAAATTCAGAAACCGTGATCCAAGATTGAAAGTCATTAAATGAAATAATGACGTCACTGAGGATGACAGCATGCAAATGTGCGCAGCGCATATTTAAGGACTAGGGCATGAAGAAAGAAGTTATTCGTCTTGTGTCGTGTTGTTCAGTGCTCTTTGAAGAAGCTACCATGCCTGGACGACGCAGGCGCGCAACATTTGTTCAGTTAGCGGAGTTCGAGCGAGGTCTATAGTGAGTCTTCGTGAAGCAGGTTGGACTTTTCATCAAATTGCACACCGCGTTGAACGAGAGGTATCAGCAGTGGTACAGTGGTGGAGTCGATGATCAGAAGAGCATTAGCGTACTTGCAGACGTGGTTCTGGGCAACACAGAATTACCGATACACGAGAGGTAGACGTATCAGGTGGGCTCTAGTCACAATAGTCACAAAGTGGACGGCTTTTGCTTCACAAATTCGATCCTCTGTCGTACAAAGGGTGTCTACAAGAACGATACTCAATCATCTTTTGGAAGCAGGACTACAGGCACGCATGCCGCTGGCACGGTTATCACTGTCACCTCGTCACTATCGAGCACGTTTACAGTGGTGCCAAGAACAAGTTCATTGGAGAGAAGAATGGCAGTCTGTGGTCTTCAGTGATGAAAGCCGATTCTGCTTACGAGCGTCTGATGGTAATTTACGCATCCGAAGGCAACAAGGTGAGTGGCTTCTTACATCGTGCATCCGCCAGCGACACACAGTGCTCACGCCAGTCATCTTGGGGTGGGAACGATTAGCTATCACTCTCGTATGTGTCTGGTGTTTGTACAGAATACACTGAATAGCAATTGTACTATTTGTTGCCAGATGTTCAGCAACCACGGCAATCCCCGGTTCCGTCTCACGACACTACCAAGTTAACGGAAAGCCGTGACCATCTAGAGTCGGGGGCAATAATACACCATTTAGATGCATCTCATCCCCAACCTCACATGGCAGCAGTCCTATAGAAGGAAAGCTAACCACCGGTAGAAACCTGAAATTTAATTTGATCCCCGGTTAGCCATGAACAAGGATATGTAGATCCAAGTTCGCTCGGCACCCGGGGTGGAGTCTCTTAGTGGGGCCCAGACTTTGAAAAGGGCTCGTGCCTACTAGGTGACCAAATCCATTCAGCCGTGCCCTTGAACTGCTCCACTGAGCACCTGATGTTGAGGTCTTGACACCATCCAACCGGGCCACTAAACTGGTCAGCGATGTCTTCGACCTCGGTTGGTCTTGGCTCTGTCCAACTGGGGGCCCAATCCGGTCAGCAAAGTCTTAGACCGGTTGCTGGGCCTGAAGCCCCCCCCCCCACCACCACCACGACAAGATGGTCCCCTATCGGGGGGGGGGGGACTGAATGGCAATACGTACATCAGCGACATCGTACAGCTGGTCGTCCTGTTATATTTCAGTGTAATCCCAAATGCGATATTCGAGCAGGATAACGCCCCCACATTCTGCTCGTGCTACTCAACATGCTCTTCAGGCAGTGTACCAACTTCTTTGGCCAGCACGCTCTCCGGACTTGTATCCAATCGAGCATGTCTGGGACTGGATTGAACAAAGTCTCTTCTACGGACCCCGGCAGGCAACGACTGAATTACGCGTCCAAGTTGAAAGGGCATGGAATGGTATACCCCAGCGTGACATCCAGCATTTGTACGACCGATTGCATGCCAGATTGGAAGCTTGTATTGCTGCTCGAGGAGGTTCAACACCTTATTAAAATGTGCTTTCTGTAAAATGTAATACTCATTAAAAGGTAAAATAAACATTGTATCACTTCACACGTGTGATCACTTTCCTTTCTCAACAAGTTGTTTCTATTAAATAAATCTATAGATTCCGCTTCAATTGTTAATGGTGTTCCTTTTTCAATTTCCGTCAATGAATTAGGCTATTTGTAACGCTTTCTGTTAGGATTAGTAGGGTATTAAGAACATTTCTGCAGTTCTTTCTTTACAAAATAAGCTCCAGTGCCTTATCACTCAAATACTGTAACTTTTCTTCCTCTGCTCCTTTTTACACAAAAGAATACTGCTAGTTCCAGAAAAGCCTGTTCAAAACGGTTGCATTCTTCCTCAACTTTGGGTAGTAAGCAAACCAGGACTATCATAATGACTAACCTATCATGGTAAGTTTTGGCTATAACTTTAGAGCTTCAGTATTAAAGGTAATTTTTTTAACCTTGAAATCCAAATGTCTTATGTATGTTATGATGTTTGTAATAAGTGTTAGTTATTCCCAAACCTTTAAGTTTACTTACCTGTAGGAGGGCGTTGTCCATTGCCATTGCAGCTATCAATACCAAGGGACTCCCCTCCCCAAAGGTCATAGTCAAGACCAGCTTTAGAATCAAATTCAAAATATCCTAAAGTTGTCCGTAAAACCTATCCTTCTCATCATCATCGGCATCCTGTGGGGGTCATAACAGCAGATAATATTCATGTCTTTAGTGCTTGTGCGAAATTTAGCTATAAGAAACATTTCATTAATGCACTCATATCCTAGAAGAGCATGACTAGCGTGTTTGCTGAGAAGCAAACCTATGTGATGGAGATGCTTTCCATCTTCCCTCCCTGAAAAGAGAAATTGAAAACACTGCTTTTGATTACAGATGCTTCAGGATATTTTGAATTTGTAAACCTATGTCTTGGAGATGCTTTCCATCTTCCCTCCCCGAAAAGAGAAATTTAAAACTGTTTTTAATTTATCTGACTTTTATCTGTCCATCTGGTCTCTTTCAAGCCGAGAATACTAAATTATAACGGTGGAATTCTTGTGTGAGGACACTAAGAGAATAATCTCTTTGCAGAGTCCTTCCATTCCAACTACCTGTGGAGAGAAAATGGCTATTGGAATGTTTATTGAGAGAGGAATTGCCGACAGTATTAAAAACATTCCACAAAAGGGGCAAATACCTCTTTCCACTACTACTAAAGTCTGAGGTCTCTATGTCTCTAGGTCTCCATGTAGGTTTGTTGATGTCTGTAGAAGCAAGGGTTTGGTTACCTGCAATGGCCTCTGCTCAGGATTGTCCACTAACTGATAAAACGTATCTAGGGTAAAATTAATTCAAGAATTGTGGAAACACATTAATAGTGCAAAAACTTAAGTGTGACCTCTGCCACCACACAGGCATCACTCTTAAGAGGCGTTCTTAAAAATTTGATGAACAGTGATTTGAATTTTTTTACTTTTTGAGTCCTTTAAATAATAGACATGAATCTTAAATTGCCATCATCGTTATCGACCGAGCAGAATGAATTGTTTTGATATCTAGAAGCTACTGTAGTTCGTAAATCAATGCAAATTTTAATATTTATAACTTTCCTATGGAACTACCCAAAAGATTATCAGGATAATAAGCAGACTTAAAAAATATTAATGGAAAGAAATGCACCAAAACAAATTATTTATCGTTCTTAAAATATTCCATCAATGTCGTAAGGTTTCGATTACGTTAATAATATTAATCTTTTTCAATCCAGAATTATTTTGGTTAATCTGAATTGTTTTTTTCTCCCGCATTATATTATTACAGAATTTTTTTTCTAATAACCGAATTTTAGTTTTTAGAACCGAAAAATAACTGCTTGCTAAAAAGAAAATCAATATCTAGCGACATGTATTTTAATAAATTAAAAGTTAATTTACGTTTTAATATTAAATTAAATTTTATTTTATTTGAAAATTTTTCAAAGATTAATGCTTTCAAATGATCACATAGTGTTGAAAAGGACTAATCCTATTTCGACACATTTCAGGAACTCGAAGAATTAATTGAACACTAAGAAATATTTTAAAATCGTAAACTTTACAACGAAGACGTTTCTTTACTAAAATTACTTTTAGAATCCTAGGTCTCCATGTAGGTTTGTCGATGTTACTAATTACTAATATTAATGTACGATGTTACTAATTAATAATTAAAAAATTAATAAATTAAATATTTCAGAGGAGAACAAGTCTGATGCTGAAATTCAAGCAAGGTATTACAAAAAAATTGATTTGTCTTATCCAGAGGGCTTATGAACCAATACCTATGTACGTTTAAGTAACTTCACTGGTAACTTAAATGCGTGCTGATTGTACTACTGTTGAAATGCACGTCGCTTGATCGTTGCCTCAGCCCCAGCAGATTGCCTGTCTTCTGTTTGACTTGCATCCGCATTTGCATTATTTACTGCCGCCCATTAATCAAACGCAAACAAGACAGGAATATTTTCCCGGAGAGCGAGGACGATGTAAACAAATCAAAACTAACTGCAAGGCAAGCCGCCTAGAGAAGAATGAACGCGATAGAAAGAAATTGTGCGGAACAATGTGTACAATATTTATCTTAGAGGTGGGGACAGACCATTTTTGCGTTCATCATTCCCCATCAGAAAATAAATTGCATCGTCCACAAGAACATTTGTTTTCCTGTCTATGTCGTAGGCAAGAGGTTTTTTCTGCTCTTAGCTATTTCCCCTTGTGGGCTCTACGAACCATGAGCGACACTCAGTAGAGTGTGAAAATAACGGGCCATTGGTGACGGGGAGGGGGGAAAATTTTTTCGTTTTATTTTCTGGACGCTGGTCAGAGGTATGGAAGAGGTATAGACAAGCTAGAAGAGTGAAGCACTAATCAGAGTGTCAGGAAGAAGAGAAAAAATGGGGAAAAAAAGGCATAAATAAAAAGGTGAATTAGCTCAGTCATGAGTTGCATTTTTAGCCTGTCAGCTCGTGATAGTTCATCGAGAGGCTTTTGAATTATGACAGAGGAGAACAACTTGAGCAAGGGGAGGAGAACTGAAAGGATGGAAGACTAAGTGTACCACTGCTGTACTGACTATGTGATCTTTCCGTTGGGTATTGACAGGCTTAAGCTCTGGAACAAATAGCAAAGAAAAAGAATTACTAGAAAGAAAAAAAAAACTATTATGTGCTTAGGTTGCAATGATTCCTAAATTGCTGCGTATGAGTGGTTCGTGGTTATAGTCATCTACTTTATCTACGATTGTCAGGTTGAGCAAATATAATTATTTGATACTTTTTTATCTGATTAAAATACGAAAACGTTTTTGGTAAAATGTGAAACATACTACTTTGTTCAAAACAAATAGGTTATGATGCATATGTTATGCCAAGAAATAGCAGTTTCTGTGCTGTGAAAGGAAATTTTATGGAAATATGACCTGAAGAAAACATCTCAATAAAATCTCTAAAAAATAAAAAAAATAAAATAAATACCCCCTCAAGCAGCTGCTTGCCACAGAGGTCTGACAGGAGCCTGTCAGTTTATATGCCACAGTAGGAGATCTGAGAGGATGGCAGGACCTCAGCAGAAAAACAACACACACATCCATGCCTAATTCCGGGGCTCGAACCCAGGTCCCTTAGATCAGTAGCCAAGCGTGCTAACCACTCGGCCACAGGACGGCTATAAAAAATCTCTAAACTTGATTTTTTTTAAATATTAATATTCGTCCATTATTTAAATTTATGGAATCAGAAATATGAATTAATGGTAAGTACAAGAATTTATCTGTCATAAAAATTCAAGGAGTTAATTTAAAGCGTAAAGAAACTGTTATGTTCAGATGTTAAATAAAGGTTTATTTTAAAAATTTACATAATGATTCATTTAACTTCCCGAAATTTTGGATACAGATATTTAGAGTGTGACCCTAATGTTTAATTCTCTAGCTCTTGTAACTCTTTAACTACATAGATACCTGTACACAAATCTTCAAGCGGCCATAATGAAGGAGATCCAACCACACTTAGTTCTACAAATAAGTCAATGTCGTATAACACATGCTGCATTTGGTCACTGGAGGTCAATTCGAATTATTTATTCTTAGGTCTGCCTTTTTCTTTGAACCTTAAGATGCAAACTCTATTCGCTAATCTTTTGCTATGTATGAAACCAAATGGCTAATCCAATGTAATTTCTCTCTAGATAAGCTGCGGTTCAATGGCTGTTGATGATTCCTTTATCTAATTTCATCATTGTTTTCATAATCAAGCCACCCAATATACAATATGGTGACTAAACATCTGGAATCAAAGTGTCAAATTTCTTGTTTACTTATCCAAGTTTCATCAAGTTTCAATACCAAAAGCAAATGAACTTAAAATAAAGCAAACTGTAGAAAAAAAGGTTTATAGAAAAAAAAAAACTATTATGTAACTTGAGTTGGGTCTATAGATGTATCTGCTCATTTTCCCCACTCTCCACAGAATGCTGAAGTTCCATCAGCATTTCTTTCTCTTTTGTTCATCTCATGCCCTACCTTGTTGCATCTGGTGTAATTTGTGTCTGTTACAAGTTTCCAACATTAAATGGTTTGTAATAATGCTTATTATTGAAGATTTAATTGTTTTATGAGGTAATAAGTCTAGTCAAGAGTAGAACCATTCCAAAGAACTATGACACCATTTATCATAATCTTTGATTTTGTGCTCTTGACATTCATCATGGTCAGAGAACAAAATTCAGGATGACGTGAAAGTGAGCATGCAGAACTAGTTCAGTGAAATACTCTTTAAATATTGAAAACATGTTTATAAAATTGAAGATTTAGACTGATCCTGTTCAGATTCTTAATTTGTCTTTAATAACTATCTCCATGGAATATAGAAAAGTCCAAATTTATTGCATATGACTTAACTGGCGTAATATAATTCTTCCAAATCGTTTTGAGCAGCGTAATGTATTTAATTCATACATTCTTAATAGAAAGAAAGAATGCGGTCTCTGAATGTATTCATCCACTCCCATGCAAAAACACAATGCTCTTCTGAAATATTATTCCATAGTATATATATAGGAACCTAGTTTCAAAGCCTTATATCTTCTAAAATATGCATTTAATAGAATATATGAGGGAAGATAAAGATCATAAAAAAATCTTCAAATCTCGATGTTAACTATTCGTTCAGCATTTAAAGAATTACGGGTTACAATATTTCACAACAATAACGCGTGATAGGAATTTACCTCATAAAATAATTAAATCTTCAATAATAAGCATTGTTACAAACCATTTTATAAAAAATAAAATAAATTTAATAAAATAAATTCTTTATTTTTAAATTTTAATTTAAATTTATATAAAATAAATATACATTTCGGAAGGTGGATAATGATTTTTTTTTCAATATTAGATAATTATGAATTATTTTTATGAAACAAGATAAATTACTGTTTACATTACAGCTTCCATAACTCTTTAAATATTGAACGAATATTGTTGAAAATTGAGATTTAAATAGTTTGATTATGGTCTTCAATTTGTCTTCAGTCACATTTTATATTAAATGCATATTTTAGAAGTTATAGAACTTCGAAGTTAGATTTCCCATTGACATAAGGTGGAAAGTCTCTAATATTTTGAGAGGGCAGCGCATTAATTTATATTCCCAATTATCATAATTACCAGAATCAAGAATTCATAAGAATGTAGAGCCATCTGGCAAACTGGAAACCAATGGTACTCATACGATCTAAGAACCCCCCCCCCCCTAAAATATAAATTATACTAACTAACAAACCATGACAACAAAGACACTCAAACCACTGGTTGAAAAGCCCAATTTTAGGATCACAGAGTCCTCCTCTATTCCATCTATAACCCCCCTCTACTGTAATTTCTTCTTCTAGAACTAGATGTAAATAAATACTTAAAAAATTTTCTTTGCTGCTTCCCGAAAAATAAATATAAAAGAAAAAATCAAGCACAAAACTTAAAGAAAAAAAAATGCATAAAAAAAAGTAAATAAAAAATAAAACCAAAGGGAGAAAAAAACCCTCGAAGACTTTACTAAGTAAGCGACAACAACTCCTCGAAGTGTCGACGGACGTCACAATTTATTTCTGATGCTCATTACACTTTTATCGACACTCACATGAAACGTAAGAAAAGAGGAAGTAGACATCATAGAGGTACTTAATAGGGTCGCTACACCCAGTATGTCTTACTACTTTTTTTTCCTGCATTGCTCCCACTGCAACTACGATACTGAGAAAAATTTTCTGTTTTCTGCACGCCACAAGATTTTTTTCCCCTACAGGTTTCAGAGAGGTGGGAAATTAGACTTCCTGCGCTGGGAGTACCACACGGCTTCGTTATAGAGAGATCTGTCACAGGCAGCACGACGACCTCACGCTCTGGCCATAGGCAACGATGGTCACGCGAACACGCAAGTCAGTGGTCACTTGCACGGACATTCTGCCGGCTACGTGTTGTTGGGTGACGCTCACACACACTCCTTCACACACAACTTAACACACAATACACGCACATACATACACTCTCTCTTGGTAATGTCTATATTTCAGAATTCTGGGTTGGTGCATTACACTTGCGTCTTGTGACGAGACCACTTAATGGGTGTGGCTTAGACTAATTTTTTTGTTTAAATTTCTGGAAATAAATTTATGCATGTTAATTTACTATTCTAGTCCTTTGTCCTGCCTTGAATATTTATAATTTTTATTATTTTCAGTTTGAGTAGTTTTCCCCGTTAGTGCATTTTTTTCGGTGGTTATATAACTGAATAAAGTGGAATATATACGCATATAATTCTGTTCGAAGATGAAACGTCATGTGTTTTTTCCTGCATTACCAAAGACCATTTACTTACTCCTGAACAAATCAGCAGAATTTAGCATTTAAATTCTCAGGAGAATTTTTTTTTCCTTTATTCCAGACTACAGTTATTCGTATGGTGAGCTAAAACTTCATGCACATGAACTTAGTGAATTTACATAAAATATAAATCATTCTTCTGACAATAAATATCGTGATTGCTTCTATAAAAGCAAAGCGAAGTTATGCATAGAATTGATTTATGGAAGCAGGCGTGGTTCCGAACCAATCTGTTCAACTCATGGTTTTAATAAGATTTAAATAATGCAGAATTATGTGCTTTGCTCTAATTAAGAGTTTGCTTTCTACACTATTTTCACGGATCATTGGGATTATTTTATCTCTGACGGGCACTTATGAATACACAGTGGCATAAATTGCCAGGTAACAAGAACCCCAAGAGCTTAGATCTGCGTAGCAAAAAGGAAATCACTGGACAATTGTTAACAGACAGATAGAGCCGTTAGTCAAGGTCATTCAGCGTTTTCTTTAAGATACAAAGAAGAGTGAGACTCTCCATATGGTGCTATGACTTAACATAGAGAATAATCCAATAGATGACAGCATTTCCAAAACCATAGACGTCTTCTTAAGTTGGTTGATTGGTTGTTTTTACTCTAAACAAATCTCTGAACACTTCTTTAAAGAAAAATTGCTCACGTTTATATGTGCGCAGTTTTTCTTCAAGGGAGGACTATTTTTGCTGCTCGTGCTCTCCGGTGGTACAAAGACCGTAGAGGTGCGTGCCTATAAGATACTATTTTGTAAGCAGTTTTTGTACAAAGTGAGCTAAATGGTCAGAGGACACAAGAACCACAGGACCTCAGAGAAGGTTGGAGAAAGGTATCGACTGGACAGCAGTTAGGACATTGGCGCGGTAACCGACATTCCCCCCCCCCCACCATCATAGTGATGTTAGCTGAGAAAATCTCAACGGAGGCACAGTGGGGACTCAAAACTGAGAACATCAGGTTGCACTGGATTGAATGAACCATTCTCTTCTCCAAATAATTGGAAAATTCTAACACACACACTCTTGACTTAAAAAGCACATTACGAACTTTGGGTTCTTTGTGATCTGGCAGTTTACACAATTATGTAGTGGTACTATTTTCACGCACAGAAAATCCCGCTAGACATTCAATGGCGTAAGAAGATGAATTACTTTGAGGAGAGTGGGAGTGTTAAGGTCATGCAGCCGTCACTATCGTCAGTGTTCTTATACCTCATTCTAGTATATTACACTGTATTTGCTAGCTTAAATTTTTATTGCCAAGATAGATAAACTCTCCAAGAAAAAGTTGAGATGAAACAAGCCAAGTTGAACGACGAAACTAACAGTCGAACTTTGCATTTTTCCCTTTCTTTATTAAAGAGCGTATATACTGAGCACCACTTTACTTGATTGTATTTCAAAATTCAAGAATGCAGACAGTTAACAGGGCTGAAAAACTGAATATTTGAAATCTTTGAAAATTGTAATTTCGAAAATATTAATTTATATACAAAATATTAATACAAACGAAACCTAATAAGAAAAATTAATCTTTAGAATAAATTTTATCTGTTATGTGTTTTTCAGTCTAAGAGATGGAAGTTACGTTTTATCCACTTTAAAATCTCACTTCCAATAAATGTTATCTCCGCAAAATTCCCCGCCCTGCCCACGGTCAGTAGGGGACACCGATGGGCTTGGAAAGGCCGCCGTCCGTCGGATGGGACGTTAAGCCGTGGCCCCGTGTGCGGGAGAGCCATACACTGTGCACGTTAAAGAACACGCTGGATGGCCTTGACGGAAGGCTATTATCTGTGTCCCAACAGCTGTTCCAGTGGATCCCCTCCCCCAACCTTCTCTGAGCCTTCGGGGTCCATGTGACCTGGCCATTTAGCCCATGGTGTGCAAAAAAGTGCCGCTCAGAGGTAAAACAACCCACACGTGGTTGTGTACGTTACAGAACACGCTGGATGGCCTTGACGGGAGGCTACCATCTGTCTCCCAACATCTGTTCCAGTGGGTCCCCTCCCCCAACCTTCTCTGAGCCTTCGGGGTCCATGTGACCTGGCCATTTAGCCCATGGTGTGCAAAAAAGTGCCGCTCAGAGGTAAAACAACCCAACCCAATCCAATAAAAGTTATTGCTACGTATTTCATTGGCGTATAACAGCAAGGAATTTATGAGTTTCAGCTGATAATATTTTCAGATTTCACATTTGCCTCATTAAAAGTCCAAGTGGCCTGGCGGTTAGAAGCTTAGATGCAAAAGAAAAAGGAACTGAAAGTCTTCTTTCTGTTCACGTCTAGCCTTCCTCACAAATCATAATGGCGCATTATACTGACAGATTCCTTTCAGACGTGGGGCGGGGGTGGCTCAGTCGGTAGCGCGCCACGCTCGTAATCTGTAATTTCCAGGTTCGAGTCCCAGCTGGGTCACAGTTGAGATTTATCTCCGCAAAATTCCCCGCCCTGCCCACTGTCAGTAGGGGATACCGATGGACTTGGAAAGGCCGCCGTCCGTCGGATGGGACCCTAAGCAGTGGCCCCGTATGCGGGAGACCCATACACTGTGCACGTTAAAGAACACGCTATGGCCTTGACGGGAGGCTACCATCTGTCTCCCAACAGCTGTTCCAGTGGGCTTCCTCCCTCAATCTTCTCTGAGCCCTCGGGGTCTTTGTGACCTGGCCATTTAGCCCATGGTGTGCAAAAAAGTCCCACTCAGAGGTAAAACAACCCAACCCTTTCAGACGTCTATTGCAAATATTGGATTGATTTACCTCTGTGCATATAAAAAAAAAATAAATACTCCCTCAAGCAGCTGCTTGCCACAGAGGTCTGACAGGAGCCTGTCAGTTTATATGCCACAGTAGAAGGTCTGAGAGGATGGCAGGACCTCAGCAGAAAAGCGCAACATACATCCATGCCTTATCCGGGACTCGAACCCAGGTCCCGTAGATCAGTAGCCAAGCGCGCTAACCACTCGGCCACGGGACGGCGACCCTCTGTGCATAAAATGGGCTAAATGGCCATCTACTGCAAATATTCACAGCTGAGAAGGGGAAGAGAATCCACTGGTCAGCTCTTAGGAGCCTTCACAGTCATTCAGTGTATTCTTTAATAAACACAGGATATGACTCTCCTGCACATGAGGTGAAGGGTTAACCCCCATCCGACGGACGGCAAGTCTTTTCAAGTTCATTGGTATCCCCTTTTTCAACGAGGGAAGAGTGGACGATTGGAGGAGAAAACTCCAACGCAGGCACAGTGGGGACTGGAATCTGGGAACGTCAAGTTAGTAGCCTAACGTACAACCGACTGAGCCAACTCCTGTTCAATGTGTGGCAAGGTGTCTTATCTGTGAAACTATTTATTGTTTCCTGCAAAAACGATGCTTAAAGTTACAAATGGGAGAAAATGTATACACTTTTATTATATCTTCATCACTAGAATTAACTCATCCCAATCATTGCAGGCTGGCATTCCTTACGGCAAAATTAGAATTTCCGGTATCGTTGTAACGTTTTTGTACAATGTTTTTGTTGTTATTGGGTGGACTGTGTTCTATTTTCGGTAAGAATAATGGCTGGTGACAAATAGTTCACGTTTACATGTGCGCAGTTTTTCTCAAGGGAGAACAATTTTTGCTACTCATGCTCTCCGGCGGTGCAAAGACCGTAGAGGTGCGTGCCTGCAAGATATTATTTTGTAAGCGCATTTGCACATGAAATATTATAAGCTGTACCCAGATGCCTGCGAGTGGCAGTCGTTTCCACCTACTTAGCATACTGAGGGTTAATGAAGGTGCTGACACTGCTGGTTATCGACGAGTGGCCACAAAAGATTTTGAAACAAAAGCCCTTTGTTCGGTACTTCTGCTGCAGAAAGGATTTGTGCATTACTAGGGCAACATAAAGACGTATTTTAACGCACGCATCGTAAATCAATGCTTTGTCCACCACACAGTAGCAGATAAAACATATAATTTCTGCTTTGCATTCGCCTTCAATGTGAGAGACGCATTGCTTTCATGATTTACAGAACTTTGATGAAATCATCAGTTGGGTTGTTTTACCTCTGAGCGGCACTTTTTTGCACATCATGGGCTAAATGGCCAGGTCACAAGGACCCCGAAGGCTCAGAGAAGGTTGGGGGAGGGGACCCACTGGAACAGCTGTTGGGAGACAGATGGTAGCCTCCCGTCAAGGCCATCCAGCGTGTTCTTTAATGTTGGGTTGTTTTACCTCTGAGCGGCACTTTTTTGCACACCATGGGCTAAATGGCCAGGTCACAAGGACCCCGAAGGCTCAGAGAAGGTTGGGGGAGGGGACCCACTGGAACAACTGTTGGGAGACAGATGGTAGCCTCCCGTCAAGGCCATCCAGCGTGTTTTTTTAACGTGCACAGGGTATGGCTCTCTCGCACACGGAGCCACGGCTTAACATCCCATCCGACGGACGGCGGCCTTTTCAAGCCCATCGGTGTCTCCTACTGACCGTGGGCAGGGCGGGGAATTTTGCGGAGATAAATCTCAACGCTGACCCAGCTGGGACTCGAATCTGGGAACTACAGATTTCGAGCCTGGCGAGCTACCGACTGAGCGACCCCCCGCCCCTCACCGCTTAGTGAAAGTGTCTTCTGTTTAAATCCCGAGTCCTAACGCCAATGAACAACATGATGTTTGCGGTGTCTTGAATTTAGCCATTTTCGACTCTCAATTTGCATCTTAAAAAAAATAAATAAAAATTCTCTAATTTGAATTCTTAGGGACATTAAATGTTGCAGAATTCTGAAGAACAAAAATTTTGAAATGTAGAAAAATGTACAGTCGCTCAAAAAAGTATCCGAACACTATGGTTGATTACAGAATTCAGAAAAAATATCTGGCACCGATTTTTTTTTTAGAAATTAGTGATCTGGCAACCTTCGTGTCACGTGACACGAAGTTAATATATATAAGTGACACCCGGCGCTGCCCGGGTGTCACTTATATATATTATCACTTATATATATTATCACCTATATTCTTATTTTCACTGCACTAAAGGTAAATTTTTAAGTACTAATTCCTCCCCCTCCACCCTCCACCCCCGATAGGGGACCACCTTGCCGTGGTGGTGGTGGTGGGGGGGGGGGGGTGGCTTGAGGCCCAGCAACCGGTCGAAGACTCTGCTGACCGGTCTGGTCCTTCGGTTGGAGAGAGCCAAGACCAACCGAGGTCGAAGGCATTGCTGGCCGGTTTCGTGGCCCGGCTGGACAGTGCCAAGACCTCATAATCAGGTGCTCAGTGGAGCAGTTCAAGGGCCCTGAAGAACGGAGTGATGCCCTAGTAGGCAAGGGCCCTTTTGAAAAGTCTGGGTCCCACTAAGAGTCTCCACCCCGGGTGCCGAGCGAACTTGGATCTACATATCCTTGTTCATGGCTAACCGGGGAACAGAGTAAATTCCAGGTTTTTACCGATGGATGAGCTTTCCTTCTATAGGACTACTCGCCATAGGATTGTCGGGGATGAGATGCATCTATATGGTGTAGCCTTGCTCCCGACAGTAGATAGTCGCGGCTTTCCATAACTTGGTAGTGTCGAAAGACGGAACCGGGGATTGTCGTGGTTGCTGTGTTGTGCAGCAACAAAGATATTTCCCCCCCCCTCCCCTCCACGACACTTTAGCACTGATTTTCAACACGAAGAAATTTTTCCACTCGGTCGTTGTTGACGTCAGCGAAGTCTCTCACAGCCCGTGGTTTAGTTTCTACCTAAACTATTAAGATTTTTAATTACGTTGCAGATTTTGCTGCCCTAAGGCTCCCATGATACTTGGCCGCATGGTCCAAATTTTCTGCACAGCCTCCCCCGTGTACGCCGGTGATTGATTTAAAAATCAGGTTTGCACGTGTCCCATGGTTTCGTTTCTACACAAATTGTCACTGCTCGGGTCTCACTTTAATCTGCATATTCTGTTTTTTACTGCACTAAAGGTTAGTTTTGTGAGTATCCTCCCCCCCCGATATTTAGCACATATATTATTATATACATATTATAGATATATAATAATATATGTGCATATATATTATAGATATTTTTGCACCCCCCCCCCCTCCTGATATTTCAACACGAAAAAATTTCCGTGTTTCAAAGGTCATTACAGACTCAGCGCGCTCTGTCATAAAACTTCGTTGTTTTTTCTTAGTTAAAGGCTTCGTCCTTAAACCTTCGATGTTTTTATTTCGACAACTTTTTGGCATTCTGTAATTCCCGACGTACTTGATCGAAAGGTTCCAAATTTCGTAGGCAGGTTCTCCTGTCTAACACCGTGTTGGATTAGAAAATTAGGCCCTAGCTGTAATGAGACGCCTGAATGCGTTTGGACGGACCTGATTGCGTTGCAACGGCAGCAGATTGAAATGTTATTTTAGCTGTTAAGTTCACAGTTAGGTAGCAGCAAATGGCAACAATAAACTTGACAGCAATTATCGTTTCCCGTAGGAATAGCATGGTAAATATTTTTGCTTCTAACAATCCCCCCTTTTGGACTTTCGATTTGAAATTTGGCACTACAACCCACACTACAACCAGAAACATTCTCTTAAAATTTGAAGCTTCTACGTTGATTTCCCTATGAGTTATGGCTGCCACAGATACACAGACATAGACACCTTTTTTGTTATATACAGTAGATAAACTTCTTACTTAATACTCTTCTTACTATTTTCTCTGTACTTTGATAAAAGCAACATTTTTGGAAGAAAGAATATTGCAGATATTTCGCATTTCAGGAGTGGGTGAGTTCTCTCCCGATAGTGTAAGACGGTGTAAAATCTAAGAAATTAAATAACACTTTGAAGAGAAGTTTTTAAATTTTATTTTCTAACATCACTTCACTGTCAAAAATAATTACCACAAATATGCTCAAAATTGTTTTAGGGATATTTCTTTTTCCGACCCTTTTCTAAACCAAAGGTTAACCGCTAATTTTTTTCCCAGAAACCAGCGTCTATTCACTTTGTTGGTTTCAGACAGTTTATAAAACAACTCTTTGTGTTTTTCTCACGCGTTCCGTTTAAAGTAATTTAACAGATAAAATGTATAAAGAAGCCGAATGAATTATATAGTTATTTGGTCATTTCTCTTTCCACACTGAGATAGACTCCACTTTGACGTGTTTATCTCAGGATTTCTTTTTCTGCACTTTCTCAAAACCCCTGCGATTTTAACCTTTGTTCCTAAAACAAGTTCATTTGTTTACTGTGATTGTAAAACAAGCGGTCTAGTGGATACCATGTTCAGACAGTCAGAAACGTTTATGGCTTTCCTGTCAACGCTGACTCTGTAGTAACATGCGTCACGAACCTCTACCTCATAACTTCTCTTTCCATGCGTGGTCGAGCACTGGAAAGAGGCATCTTTACAAACTCCTATTGCCAATGCATGGTCTCAGCTCCTTTACAACTGAGAGTGCCACTGAGCTAAAAAAAAGTTATGTGATAAATAAAAATAAATTCCCACAAACAGCTGCTTGCCGTAAAAGTCTAATAGGAACATATCAATATGATATGCCATGGCAAATAGTCTGTAAATACGACGAGATCTCAGCAGAAAGACAACACACGGAGAATCCATGTCACTTGAAATTGTCTCTTGGAATTTGATTTTGCTATTATAAATTAAAAGATACCCTCCTACGCAAAGGACAGAGATAACTTAGAAAATCAATCTGGCTTGTCCTGGTTTCTCATACAAATATACATCAATGCCGGACTCGAACGCAGATCCCAACAGCTTTACCGAGTCAAAGTGGGCGGGGGTGGCTCAGTCGGTAGCGCGCCAGGCTCGTAATCTGTAGTTCCCAGGTTCGAGTCCCAGCTGGGTCAGCGTTGAGATTTATCTCCGCAAAGTTCCCCGCCCTACCCACGGTCAGTAGGGGACACCGATGGGCTTGAACAAGGCCGCCATCCGCCGGATGGGACGTTAAGCCGTGGCCCCGTGTGTGGGAGAGCCATACCCTGTGCACGTTAAAGAACACGCTGGATGGCCTTGATGGGAGGCTACCATCTGTCTCCCAACAGCTGTTCCAGTGGGTCCCCTCCCCCAACCTTCTCTGAGCCTTCGGGGTCCATGTGACCTGGCCATTTAGCCCATGGTGTGCAAAAAAGTGCCGCTCAGAGGTAAAACAACCCAACCGTACACTCCAAGTATTACTTGACACAATATTGTATATTCCAACGTACACTAATGCTATGGATTACTTTCTTTATTAGGATAAATAATAAATTTTCAAAAATATAGTTATATAGGGAAAGAAGTTTTAAAAACTTTATTGAATATTTGCACTTTTGAGGCGTCACTGAGGTGTATTATCCGACACGCCTTAGTCCTCTCCAAAAGTAAATGGCCAGGTCACAAGGACCCTGAGGACCCTCCTCAAGGAACGAAGGCTCAGAGAAGGTTGCGAACCCACTGGAGACAGAAGAAAACTTTCCGTCAAGGTCATCCAGCGTGTTCCTTAACGTGCACAGTATATCCGAAGGACGGCGGCCTTTCCAAGCCCAACTGTATTTCTACTGACTGAGAGCAAGAAATTTTGAGGAGAAAAATTTCAATGCTGGTTCAGCTGGGACTTGAACCTGGGAACTACAGATGCAACCTGGAATGAGCCTGGCGCTCTACCAACTGAACCACCCGGCCCCTTCTAAAGATATAGACAGGTCGTACTGACAGGCATTTAGCACCTTTTCGAAAGAGATATTCTTTTCTGAAAGCCAACGGAAGGGAAGGGCTGCCAGATCGGTGTGGCCTTTTGATCAGATTTTCTATGACTGCATTTTCTTTTTTCTGCCTTATCAAGCTAACTGCTGGCAATGATCATTAAAATGGATAGCTGAAAGATTGGGTACCAATCACAACAAAGAAGTATCCTAAAATTACAGTTGTGTATTTTTTTTTCTTTTTCCTTTTTTTTTTGTTATATTCTCTTATTCACTAGTTGTTTTGTGTCGCTCTGTCATTCCCTGTTCAGTTCTAGGAGAAGGATTTAGTTCTCATTCGAATCTGAAACGTAATTTTATAGAGTGTTTCGCAAAAATATGTTCACTGAAATAATCATTTGGCTGACGATTTTATTTTTCGACCTAACGTAGGCACTGAAACTGTTCTACACTTTCTACTAACTGTTTTGACGTGTTCTGAAACTGTGAATCACAATGCAGTGCTTCAAACGTTTCTGCAATTCATCTACGAAGTCTAGTGTTGTTGGTGTGATTTATTTATAAACATAGAGGTTGCGGTCGTTAAGGTCTTCAGTTAGTTCCAATTATTTCTAAAGTTAAATGTCAAGCATATGCTGTTTGACAAAGCCCGTAAGAAAGAAATAAGGAGGAGTGAGCTCAAGCGATAGAGGAGACCATGACATAAGTCCACATCGTCCAATCCACTGATCAGCAAGCATGTCATTCAATTTCTGATGGATAGTGAGAGCAAATTGGGGAGTGGCGCCATCCAACTGGAATGAAATTTGCATCGTTTTTGAAGTAGCAAATTAGTAAGAATATCAGATATAGTTTTGTCCAATGCTTAAGCAAATGTGTAACATGTGTATAACATCCTTCAAAGAAATGTGGTCCTTGTCGAGTTTTCATAACCCAGAAAACGAAATACCACTACGCTACAGAGGCGGCTAGAGACTGTTTAGCATCAATTTCTTTTCTATGTAACATCAGTAGCAGAGGATTATCTTAATAGTTATATGATGGTAACGGTTTTCCAGGAAACTGAGTTAGCCGAGTGGTTAGCGCGCTTGGCTACTGATCTACGGGACCTGGGTTTGAGCCCCGGGTAAGGCATGAATGTTCGTGTTGTTTTCTGCTGAGGTCCTGCCATCCTCTCAGATCTTCTACTGTGGGCTGAACTGACAGGCTCCTGTCAGACCTCTGTGGCAAGTAGCTGCTTGAGGGGGTATTTATTTTATGAGCAAAATAATCCGATTTCAAATCATGTATAAGTATGAAGGTTAGTGAGCTGTTGTCTTCTTGTTAAAGCTTTGTTTTTCTCGCTAAACGAATTTAAGGTTCAGAACAATATTAAATAATCTCGCTGAAAAATGGTTAAAAACGATGAATGCTCCATGAAGGCTCTCTTGTATAATTTCTCAAGGCATAAATTCTAACCTATGGCTCCCCTGCACATGGGGTCAAGGCCACCGTCTGTGGGGATAGAGAATGGATGCTTAAGAAACATTTTCTCTCATACCTAGGAGAGAGATAGAGACCACACATTTGCTGAGGAAGAACGTGATAGTTTGTAAATAAGGATGGGGTGAGGACTCAATAATAACAGCTACCCTGGTTATATCAAAAACTGTTTAATTCAGTGCGCGGAATCATGGCGAAAGATTCCATATAGCAGATTAGCTCTAGCAAATATTGTCCATTTCTTT
This sequence comes from Ryuthela nishihirai, assembly GCA_038380435.1. Lineage (NCBI taxonomy): Eukaryota > Metazoa > Arthropoda > Arachnida > Araneae > Heptathelidae > Ryuthela > Ryuthela nishihirai. Next base: position 8,035,353 of record JAWZYU010000004.1, read on the forward strand.
TCAACTGAAACGGAAAGTAGGGAACGCTGAAGGTGAAAAATTCCAACACTCTCATAGCTAGAAATCACAGTAATAAATTATCATAGGAAAAGTCCTGTAGACAAGGATGAAGGGATGGTTAGTTGCGCGGTGGTCTTGCGGTTAAGACGCCCGGCATGCTTCTGGGAGACCTGGATTCGAATCCTAGTCAGAACAACCAAATTTTTTTCAAGTCAGTTTTTCATAGAAATCTCAAATCCTCAAGGGACCATTACTGCAGTAGAACACGTCACTGGATTCGTTACCTGCACCCCTTCAGTGGCTTAGAATCGCAACCTCGCTTAGCCAACGAAAGGGACGTAAATAATCACTATATCGCTTCATTCCTTTTTATTTTGGGGAAAGACGCATTGCGACACTGGACCATCGCCAAGGCAGATACACAATTCAGCCATAGACACACAGAAAAAAGTTCTATGCCTATGCTTAATCCCACTAAGGTAATTGATGCTTTTGCATGTGCCATCCATCGAACAAGAAGAGGAAATGAAAATGGTACAAAGAATAGCAGGAAAGGTACCAGAATTAAATGGGAGAATCTGGAAGATGTATATTTTACTCATTTCGAGATATTTTCATTTCAGCAGCTTATTTTTTATGTTGTCTTACATAGGACTTCTTGAGTCACATAATAGAGTCAGTTTTCCCAATTGAAACCAATTGATGTGTGCTAAACGTGGCCGAATGGTTAGCGCGCTTGGCTACTGATCAAAGACACCTGGGTTCGATTCATGGTTATTTGTGTTACCTTTCTGCTGGGGTCCCTCCATCTTCACAGACCTTCTACTATGGCGTATTAAACTGACAGGCTCCTGTCAGACCACTGTGGCAAGCAACTGCTTGAGGGGGTATTTATTTATTTATTTTTTATAAACTTATGTGCAAAGTGATCCGAAATCAAATCTTCGACATCTATGGATGTTACTGAACTGTCTTTTGTTTAAAGTTTTAACTTTCTCGCAATTAAATTCATCTCTGTAGTGGATTGTCTTGTTCTTATATCTGAGCGGCATTTTTTGCACAAAATGGGCTATATGTCGATGTCACAATCACTTCACGGCTCAGTGGTGAGTAGGCAAAAGGGATCCGCTATAGAGAGCTGTTGGGAAACTGACGGTAGCCTCTTATTAAGGCCATCCGGTTTGTTCTTTAACGCACAAGTGTTATTGCTCTCCTGGGCACGAAACTGTGGTTAACGTCCGATACTACTACCTTTCTAAATATATTATTTTCCCCTTTTTCACCGAAGGTATAGTGGTGGTTAGCAAAGAAAACTCAAATCAGACGAAATGGGGACTCGAACCTGGACACATTTAGAAGTAAGATGCTGTTTTTTCAATTTAAAAGATTTCTTACATTCTTAAGCTCCTTGCTAATTATATCTCTTTAATTTGCAGCTTCAACCGGGGCTAAACCTTCATTTGGCACCGTTCATTAATTAACCATATATTTCGATCGCCCTTCAAGGCCCTATGACTGAAAGTCTGCTGGGGAAAGGCCGCCATATTATGAACGGCGGTCTTTCTAAGCTCATTGGTGTCCCCTACTGATCGAGGGCAGAAGAGAAGTTTTGCGGAGATAAATCTCAACGCTGGCCCAGTTGGGAGTCGAACCTGGAGCTGCAGATTAGAAAAGATAATCGGAGTTTGCTGCATAATTAAATGTATTCGTTTGAATTACAAACGTGACAAAAACACAACAATAAGCTCAAATGTTATTTCTTAAATCTTATTCTTCTAATTTTGCTTCCGAAAAAACGGGTAGGAAGGGACACCCCTTTAGTTACATGCTTGAAAAACAAGATTTTTTTAGAACATTTGCAGATTTATATTCAACCTACACCTATTTTCCAAACCTACTTACTACGTTTTCTATCTAAATAATTAAATCATTTTCTGATAAAAAAAATTGCAGCAAATAGATTTAGCTATTTCATTTTCTGATAAAAAAATTGCAGCAAATAGATTTAGCTATTTCATTTTCAGTACTTTACTACACTTACATTTTTGTGGGGTGTTGAGAGAAGAAGGAAAGTTGATGGGACTCTGGGGATTATGTCCCCCCCCCCCCTTTTCATACAATCACGCGTAATCAACTTAATAGGCAGTAGCGATAGAGAAAAGCGTAGCATCTAAAAGCCACATAGGCAGAGCTAAGTGGATTCCTAGAAAGGCGAAGAAGCCAAATCTCCAGTCACGTACGGGGCTGAGCAGCGGGAGTCAAGTTCAAAGCACTCGGCGACGCTCGTTCGCCGTAACAAGCCGACAAGCGCACCCAGTGGAGAAAACCGAGCCCTAATCACGGCAGAGGGAGAGAAGGTTAAACCGCTGAATGGGTAATTGGATTCCTCTCAGGTAGAAACGCTGCGCGGAGGTATAACTGAATAGCTCTCCGCCTTCACAGCAAAGTCAAGCTATGAGATGCTGTTTGAAAGCCGTAAAGCTCAGCGAGCAGCTAATATATCTCTCAGGCGAACGAAAACAAGAAGGGGAGGGTAAAAAAATATTTCGGTGATTCCAAAGGAGAAGCCAGCAGTGGGGTACCTGCAAGTCAAGTAGCTGCCTCATATCCTCTTGATTTGCATCCACCAACCCCTAAGTCCTGTGCACGTGGCGGAAGACAAGTGAGCACGTGCCCGTCAACAGTGAGGGGTGTAAGTTGTTTTAAAAAAATGCAGAGGGAGAAATGAAGAACAGAAAGAAAGAAGACGATTTCACGACGGGTACTTTTAAGGCGCGAGCCTTCTCAGCACACCTGCTGGTCTAGCAAATGAGTAAGAACGCAAATGAATCGAAGGAATACGTAATGGATATAAAGGAGGCAAAGGAAGTCCCCTACGCTGTGGTGGAGGAAGTGATGAGTGTGCGTCGGAGCTGATCCGGAGTAGATGAGGGTGGCAACCGACACCACGGGAAATCATCACACCGTCAGGTGAGTCAACTTAGCTTCGTTACGTCGCGACTGATTGGACAAAGATGTTGAAATTCGCTTTTCCTGAACAAAAATCAGTGCACTGAATGAAAGAGGTTTCTTACCTCAATTAATGCCTTATTCATTTATTTAAAGTAGATAATAGTGTGGAAAAGTGATTCGGTGTTGGTTGCTGTAATAAGAGCACAAACATATAATAATAATAAATAATACCCCCTCAAGCAGCTGCTTGCCACAGAGGTCTGAAGGAGCCTGTCAGTTTATATGCCACAGTAGGAGATCTGAGAGGATGGCAGGACCTCAGCAGAAAAACGACACACACATCCATGCCTAATCCGGGGCTCGAACCCAGGTCCCTTAGATCAGTAGCATAATATCAGAACACTTCTATTTTGTTTCAATAAGTGAACTAGACAAATTTCAAGTTGGAGAAGTACGAAAAGCAAAAGTCACTAATGAAAGTTGGATATTTAAATCATTTTCTTCCCCCATTAGAATATTAGAACAAGAATAACAGCTAAACAATTATTTATATTTTTTACAACTCTTTATAAAGAGATGAACAGATAGGCAAGTTTATATGCTGTTTTGATAGCCAACCATTCACGTAAGGATTGTTAAATTGTTATAAATCGCTGAAAAGAAACATATGTAAGACTGTTACAGTGGAGAGTCGTTGGAAAGGTTCAGGTAGGGTAATTTCACTCATGAGCGTAGTGGAAACTATTTCAGGGAGCAAGGCTTCTAATCGCATATATATATACAAACACCATACACTGAAAGCACAGTTTATTGTACACACCCACCTAATAACGTGTGGATCTACCTTTCCTTCTCACAACAGCAGCAAGATATCATGGCATGGATTTACCAGGTGTTGGAAACCCTCGGGTGGTATTGCGGCCCATGATCCAGCGCAGCCATCCGTAAGCGCCGAGATTTGCCACTGGTGGATTTCGGGCTCAAATGCCTCACTCCCCTTCATCCCATATATGCTCAATAGGATGAAAATCCTGATAGTGAGAGGGCCATTCTATGGTTGTGAACTCACTGGAATGTTCCATCAACCAGTCCTTTGCGAAATGGGAGTGATGAGATGGGCATTGTCTTTTTGATAGAAGGCATTATGTGTAGGAAATGGATAGCTGTGAAAGATAGCCCCTTACTTTTTGTAATATAGTGTACATATTCTAAGGGCCAGAGAAAAAGCTGACCTCTTAATCTTATATAAACTTTAATGACTAAATACAAAATTTGAGATTTTCAAAAATTTTGGAGTGAGAGGGGGATTCAAAAACTCTCTCAAGCAAATGTGCCCAGATAGCTCAAAGATGCTCGTTCTGTTCATTGAATTTGGACAAAGCTCCAACAGTCAGAAAATGTATAGGAAACTAGTAGGCGCAATACTAGAGCCATAATTATAATGGAGACAGATATCTTCCACTTTCAGCAGGAATACACATGGTGACACCATTTCTAATGCATTCTGACCTAATTTTCAGTCACTGGAACATCATTATATACCACTATCACACGCAGAAAAGTTGCTTGACGTCGTACAGAGAGATATCCCTTAATGTCTCTCTATATGACATCAAGCTTCCCAATGACAGAAGACAGAGCTCTTTAATTGTGGTTGACAGCATTCTCTTTGGACAGTGGGTTAGTGGAGGTGTCCTCATATGGAACAATACGTAATGAATAATAGAGATACTTATTACACTGGTTTCCATAAATTAAGGAAAAATGAGAAAAATCTCGATAATTCGCCAAACTTGTTCATGCACCCAGTAAAGTAATGCCGAATAGCCAATTATACCAATCACAGGTACGCTCTACAGCAGTAGGTATCTACTTATTTATTGCCATATTATAGTATGCAAATTAGTCTAGGTTGCGTCAATTTGCATAATCGGATAGCGGCCTAAAAATGGGTGTTTTGCAGTGAATAGTTATTTTGTGTTGTAAATGTGAATAAAGAAATTCGAAATAGCCATTTTGTAGGAACGACCTCGAGACATCGTTTGTCAAATGAACTGCAGTGGAGAGCTATTGGCCGGCTCGAAGGAGGCCAAAGTCCATCAGACGTGGCACGATGGCTGAATGTGAGTCCTTCTGTGGTTCATAGACTGTGGAATCAATTTCTAGCACGGATTCCGCGTCTTGGAGGTTTAACCGAGGAAGGGCTAGAGTTACGACTGTTGTACAAGACCGATATCTGCGATTAACAGCACAGGAGCAAGACGTCTACTCCCTCTCAGCTACGATCCTCTCTTGCAGAAGCCACTGGAAGGGTTGTATCAGATTCTACTGTGCGTAAAAGTTTCACGATGGTGGTTTGTACGCTACAAAGCCAGTAATTTATATACCCCTCTCGTCATGTAACGTCAGGAGAGAGCGGTTGAATTGGGCACGCAAGCATGTTAACTAGCAGAAAAGCAATGGAGGTTCGTACTCTTCACAGATGAGTCCAGATATTGCTTGCAGAGTGATTCCGGAATTGTTTGATATGGAGAGAACGAGGTACCCGTTATCATCCCAGTAACATCTGTCAAAGAGACAGTTATGGTGGAGGTAGCGTGTGTGTTTTGGTTGGCATTCCCTTAGGTGGACGCACAGACCTGTATGTGTTGACGAGTGCTTAATGTGACTCAACTCAATGCTCAAAGGCATAGAGATGACATCCTGAACCCTTATGTGCGCCATTGCGCTGGTGAAACAGGTGAAACATTCACCCTTACAAGATGATAACGCTCGTCCACATAGAGCTCGACTAGTGGAACAATACCTTTAAGAGGAGACCATTATTAACCATGGAGTGGCCAGCTCGATCTCCCGACCCCTAAATCTGATTGAAATGAGCATGTGGGATCTAATCTGATTGAGCATGTGGGATGCTCTATGGAGACGTGTTGCTGCCCTCAACCAGCCACCTGAAACAAAGGGGGAACTTATTATTGCTTTAAAGTATGGTCATTACTCCCTACTGACAACATCATAAACATAATGGAACATCGCTGTCATGCCTGCATTGCTGTAAGGGGTAACCACACTCCTTATTAAAGAAATTTGCCTATTGCATTCTGACACCTCATTTTTGGACAAGTTCCTGTAAGTGTTATTTTTTGACGAAAAATGTTTCTAGTGTAAAATATTTTATGCCATTCTGAAACCAACATTGTAATTCATGTTTTCATCAAATTTCATTAAAATTTTTCATATTTTTTTGTTTATCATAATTTTTCTGATTTTTCCTTAATTTATGGAAACTAGTGTATATATGAGTCCATATTTTCTCTACAGAGTGACTGATTCAAAACATATACGCATCTGGAGGAAGCATTGGACATGTCTCACTCCTCTAACATAATTAAAAGAAATACTTATCTGGGGAATGGTGTGATGATTTTGAAAGGCATTTCTTAGAGTTGACGTACTGATCTATTCATATCTGCTGTCAGGGAGTATGTCTGTTCAGAGGGATAAGGACGACATCCTGGACACTTATGTGAGACCTCTTGCATTTGAAATAGCGAGCAATTTATCGCAAACACAAGATGACAATGCGCGACTTCATCGAACCAGACTGTTTGAAGTTATCTATCTTTATCCGAATGGGACTGCTAGCTCTATCTCTCGATCTCAATCCTATAGAAGAATAGTTGTGAGTAGCCATAGGTAGATGTGTTCTATATCCTCTAACCACCCTCTAACCATCTTCACAATCTCTACCGAAGCTTAGAAATGCTCTAGTGAACCATCTTCAATATTACAATCGGGAGATCATACCGCATATTGGCCATCATTTCACATTCCAAATCCAAGACTTCATTTGTCGTAATCAATGATTGATGGGTGTGTATCAGTGCTTTTGCTATTTTCTATTTATCAATTGATATTGCTTATTAAACTTTTAGCCACTTATTCTGGTAGTTCTCAAGCCATGCTTTATATTAGTAAATATAATTAAAATTTATAAAGGATGTAAACTACTTTGAATGTTGTTTTAGTTTCGGAAACCAGTATAGGTCTATATACAAATGAAACATGTCTTAATTGAATTATCATAGCATGAGACAAACAAAACATTACTACCCAGAATTCTAACCTAAACCTCAATTTTCGGAACAATGCATGTCGGTATGCAATACGTCTTACCTCACCATGGTAGCTAGTTATCGTTCCGCCCGGTATAACTTTATGTGTAGCTCTAAGTGATGCTAAGGTTCTATTATTCTACTCCTCTGCATTATTTCAGTTTATAACTTCTTGCATTAGTAAACCTGTACACGTTAGATGTAGGGCCTAGGAAGAGACTCTTACATCCAAACCGAGGCCTGGGTCATTTTAAAAACTTATATGCTTATGATAGTGAAAAAATTATTATAATGAAAAAACAGCTTGACTTCTGGATGCACACTAGTTTTTCAGGCTGGACCCTGAAAGGGTTAACAAAAACTCTATTTTTTGAAAGAGAGAGATGAAAATGAATTAAATGATAATTATATACAACTTGGATGAAAATAAATCTTATGGATATGATTTCACTTTTTTTTATATAAAAAATTTTTATTTATTAAAAAAAAAAGGCACAAAGGACGGAGGTAACCTAGAAAATATTACACTTGTCCTGGTTTCTTATACAACATGCAAACACTTACAGAAGGATCTGCCCTGCTGATCTTAGTAGTCAGCTACGCTAACCACTAGACCAGGTAGGATATACTTTTAAGCCCAAGTATTGAAAATTACCGGCGCTGCCAAGGATCACACTCTTAATCCATCTTTTTATTTTCACTGCACTAAAGTTTAGTTTTGGGAGTATTCTCCTCTACCAATTTATCACCACACACATTCAACACGTAGAATCTCGCTGTTTATTATCTCACTGCACGACATTGTTGTATTCACTGTAAAATATACATTATATAACCAGAAGTGTTGAAATATTTCCATGTTATTTGAATGGAAAGTTATATTCAAAACTTCATAATGTTGAAAATTAACCTTTTGCAGAAAAATATCAGTGGAAATAAATTGAAGACTTCACTAAAAACACTGTAAATTTGATTCTTCAACAACATTCATTCGGTATGTAAAGAATCTAAAGCATTTGGTGATATTAACCCAAAATATACAATTACTGTATATTAGTATATATATATAAATAAATAACTACCCCCTCAAGCAGCTGCTTGCCACAGAGGTCTGACAGGAGCCTGTCAGTTTATATGCCACAGTAGGAGATCTGAGAGGCTGGCAGGACCTCAGCAGAAAAACGACACACACATCCATGCCTAATCCGGGGCTCGAACCCAGGTCCCTTAGATCAGTAGCCAAGCGTGCTAACCACTCGGCCACGGAACGGCTATATATATATATATAATTAAAATTATTTAAAATATATTTAAATTGAAAGAAAAATCGAGGTCCCGAGATATCAAGGCCTTTATTAGATGATCTAAGGTTGTCTAATGACCTAAGGTTTGCCTTAACAAATGGCTTAGATAAATAAATTAGACCAAGGTTTCTAAAAAGTTATTATCTGTTATAGTTGTCCTAGTAAACTTCAGTTAGGTGACTGATATCTTCAGTGAGATAAAAATAATTTGCCTACACATCATTTAAAAACTTGAGATTTAAACCTGGTTCAGTGAAGTTAAAAATCACATGTATGCGCTTTAGTTTAAAATGATACGACTGAATCAAACATGCAAATACTTGGTTAAATTAAACATCATAGATAGTGTCCGCCTCATTTGAAACTCCAGATGAAAAAAAAAATGAACGATTACCTGGGTTTAAATGGGAAAGTTTCTTTTGCCAGATGCCAGTGGCCAGGAATGGTCCATAGCGATCGATGTGGGTGGAGTGTGGGGATAGAAAAGGGGCCGAAGGAATCACGTGACACAACGCTCATGCGACATCTTCGTGAGCCTCCATACCCAGGTGGCTGGGGAGTAGCCAGCTGCTTCCGACACCGCTGACTGATGAGCAGAAAATTTGATCAATTAAGTCATTTTAGCGTCTTGCACAATTTGGAGAAGTTACGGGCACGTGTTCTTTGTCGCAGCGCATCCTCACGAACAGCAACACCAGATCACTTACGTGATGTACTGTTGATGGTGAATGTGGGTGATGGCAGAAAAACGTGCCACAAGAAAAAAAGAATAATTTTTAACTGGTGTACGTCTTAAATGTATTATGTTAATATCATAAAAAAGGTCATTGATAGAAAGGATGAATTAGTTGGCGTACAAGACTTTTTTGTGAACTTTATTATAACCTTTGCTCGTCACCGCTTGCACACGTGATTTAGTAATATTTTTGTTCTAGTGTGGTTGATATAATTACGAACCGTAAAAATAGCATGGATTAAAATACTGTCTTTTGTTGGAGACTGCTTTCATTACAGATCTTTTCCATGTATAATAGTAGATATTTGAGGAGCGGATTATTTTATTTTTACCTAAATGCGAGCTTATTTGAGCTCCAGATTGTTGCATTGAGAAAAACTGAATTGGAGTGAATCGAAGTCTGAAGACTGAAAAGTCGAAGTCTGAAAAAAAAGTCGAAGTCTGAAAAAAAAAGTCAAAGTCGAAAAGTCAAAGTCGAAGTCTGAAAAAAAAAAAAAGAAACAAGCCAGTCGTGTAGAACTCTGGAAAGAAAAATCGAGCTGTTTTTTCTTGATTATTTTAAGTGCTGAAATTCAGAATTTGCTCATTTCAATCCGTCTGAAGTCTTTTGCTGGGTCATTGCTTAAAATACCTGGTTGTAGATGTAATAGATGATATACGTAAACCTCTGATATTGAGATTTCAAATCATAAAAAGTTATGTGCGAGATTTGGCGAAATTTTGAAAGGTGATGAGTGTTGGGAGCTCCTTTTGTCATCTTTTCCTTTCAGTTTGGGGATGGATTATGCCATGAAGGAAGTTTTTCAAAGGGTTCTGGACTTATGTTTATATATTAGAAAAAACAAATCTGATATAGATTATGCTGATGATTATTTGGGATACCTCTTAGCGGCTCTTTTTTCTGCACAGAATGACTAAATGACCAGGTCACAAGGAGCCAAGAGATCAGAGATGGTTGGAAGAAGCTTCACTGGACAACTGCTAGAAGTCAGATGGTAGCTTCCCGTTAAGTCCATCCGGCGTTTGAATGACACATTTTAGTTTGCATGTGCACAGAGTATGGCTGTTTTGCACATGGAGCCACGGCTTTACGTCCCATACGACGGACGGGACGTGGCATAGAAACCAGACTGTGGAATTACATCCCATCCAACGGACGGGACGTAATGCGCGTCCGGGAGTAATAACCTGCAAAAAATCCACACACAAAAAAAACTAACACCTTTCGAAAGAGAGAAAGCGATAGAGCCTGACTGCGTACTGTTGGGCTGTTGCAACGTTTTTCAACTTTCACATATTGCTACGTACCTTTGAAGAGTTGCTATGTTGCCACACACATGTAAAGCTACTAATTGTTGGCGACGGCAGTCCACCAATTTAATAATCCACCTACGTAAAAACGACGTGAAACGATCAAATGCAGAAACTGTTCCTCAACGTAGACATGTCTGGAGAGCAAAATTCCACAGTCTGGTTGGACCTCTGTAATCTGTGGCTACGACAATAGCACCTAACGAAGGTACGATATCGATGAGAAGATACAACGCTAACAACAAAAGAGAATTTTTTTTTTAGATAATATCTCGCTGTTGCATGTGACATTCTATTTGCAGCAGAGTTATGGAATTTTATCTTTCCAATATTTTGCGACAGCATTAAAATTTAATAATTTCAAATGCGTGGTGAAAAGCTCTCAGAACGAGGAATATTTGCTCAGGGAGGAGTTTTTACGCGATTTTGACCTTCGGAGTCTGTGACGAGGCTACTTTCGAATTTAGAAAAAGGGTTCTTTCGTTTAATAAACGTTTGAGTCGTGGGCAAACAGACCTCGTGGAACTCAATTTATTTATGTAAATATGTTGATTTTTTTCATCTCCTTAGTATGATATTATTCAGAGTTGTAATGATGTAGACGATAATCATGATTGATGATTTTTTTAATATTTTTAGTGGTCTTTAACCATCCCGTGACCGAGTGGTTAGTGTGCATCGATATTGATCAAAGGGACCTGTATTCAAACCATGGGTAAGTACTACTCTATTTGCATTGCCTTTCTGCGGAGGTCTGTCCTTCCTCACAGTGCTTTTCTATGACGTATTAATTGAGAGGCTACTGTCAGATCTCTGCGGTAAGCATCTACTTCAGTGGGGGGAGAGATTTACTTTAACCGTTCCAGTGGCACAGTCGCTTGCATGCTTGGCTGTGGGTCAAAAAGGCATGGGTTGAACCCCAGATTAGGAATTGATGGTTTTGCCTTTCTGCTGAGGTCTCGTTTTCCTCACAGATCTTATCTATAGCTTGTTACACTGACAGTCACGGGTCATTCCTATGTGGCAAGTAACTGCTTGAGAAGTGCTTTTTAATTTTTACCTCCCCCCACAATCTCAAATTTGTGATACACAGACACAGTGATAAGAATAAATATAAATTGGAAGCATGTAAGTTGGGAAAAAATTGAAATTTAATATTTTTTAAATATAATTTGATGCACTGTAAATTTGTTTCTGTATAGAAACTAAAGAGATATTTTCAATTTAAACATTTTGATGCTACTTGCTTTTCCAAAGAATATTGCGTTCCGCACATACTATTAGTAAGTTATCATGCTTTACATTTCTTAAACATTACAACGAATTATTTAAAAAAATTTCTTAGAGATAAGTATTTTTTTTTTATTGAAAGTAAACGAGCAATAAGCCCACTATTTCAGTTTGAATTTCTGGGATGTATTTTGATTTTTATATTCTTTAGTGCTTTTATTTTTAATTTACTTAATTCTTCATGTGATATTTTTTAGAAATAAGTCTGTTTGTAACAATATATGCACCTGCAGTATGAAAAAGAGAGAATAAACGATTATTATTAATATAACTAGGTCACTACAGTGCATAGTATGGGGCATTAAATTATGTTACAAATGCTACAATTTCAATACGATTAGCAGCACCGAGGATGATGCAGAAGAAATCACTTGTCCCTGCGCTAATGAATTCTCAGTTTCAGCAATTTATGCATGGCATCACGGTTGACGAAGAACAGCAAAATCACATGGATAGTGCTGTTCATTTTTCTTAAAGCACTGATAAATATCGTCTGAAACGATAGAGGTAAATAATTAATTTAAAATATATTTCATTGATTTAAATATCTAAACATTTCGAAAGGCTAATTTGCCTTCCCTTAATACGGACTCCTAGCCATGGACATGCTGTGAACACAGGACACCAGGACGGGGTTGACTCAGTCGGTAGAGCTGTAGACTCGTAACATGCAAATCTCAGATTTGAGTCCCACTTGTATCAGTGTTGAGATATATATCCGCTAAACCCCACCCTACCCTAGATCCAAAAGGGGACATTGATGGGCTTGAAGAAACAGCTGTTCGTCGGATGGGACGTTCAGCCATACCCTGTGCAGGTTAAAGAGCATGCTGGATAGCCTTGACGGGAGGCTTTCATCTGTCTCCTAACTTCTGTACAAAGGATCCCCTTCTACAAGCTTCTTTGAATCCTTGGGGTCCTTGTGACTTAGCAGTTCATCCCCCTGTGTGTAAAAAAAGTTCATTTCAAAGGTAAAACATTCCAACCTATAGAGCCCTTATATTCTTCTAACTACACCACTTCGATATTTTTTTCCAAACTCCTCTACTGATAGTAATCAGTAAATCTGATAGCTAGATGACATATGCGCGGAACATGGCAGAACTATTCTGTAATATATATAAATAAACAAATTTTGGTTGGAGATTAATGGATGGATATTATGCATTTCATTCGGGAAATTGTCGCATCATTTTAGTTCGGAGCACTGGGTTGGATTGTTTTATCTCTGAGAGGCACTTTTTTGCCCTTAATGGGTTAAATGGCCAGGTCACAAAACTCCACAGGCTCAGAGAAGGTTGGGAGGAAGGGGATTCACTGGGAAGTTGTTAGGAAACAGATGGTAGCCTCCCTTCAAGGTTATCCAGCGTATTCTTTAGCGTGCAAAGGGTATGGTTCTCTCGTACACGGGGCCATGGCTTAACGTCCGATTCGATAGACGGCGGCCTTTTCCAAGCCCAGCGGTGTGAGCTACTGACAGACGGCTGGGCAGGGAGTTTTGCGGAACAGAGAACTGGGTCCTCCATCTTCGAATCTAATGCATACTTTTGTTTAAAGAATTTATTTATTAAAAAATAATTATTAAACCTTAAAAATGAGCTTTGGAACAGAGAATTGTTTCGGAACAAACAAACGAAGGGAACAATCTCACGCACGCACACAAAATTGAAAAATCAAAAATGAAATTCTGTCTTTAAATTTCAAAAATGTTCTCTAGGTTCACTTGGCTAAATTATAAAATGTAAGAGATTCAGTTCTGACAAAATACTCGCTTGTAAAACTTCCTCAAATAGAACAAAGCAGATTTTTTTATTTATCGTGATTTCACTGACTAAAATTTGTATGCCGAAAAAACTTCCAAAACTCTACAAAGCTGCCCAAAGTTTAGGATTTATTGAAGGACGCACATTTTGTGATTGCAAGCCTTGCATGAATAATTAAGGCAGCTTATTATGGATGGTTGGTTTCAAATCATCACGCAATTTGTTAAGATTTCAGTGACTACTACCAGGATGACTCTTGGGAATAAAATATATCAAAATAGCACAGGACATGTTTTAGAATATCCGAAACAACTTCTGCTCCAGTGGCTTTATATCCTTTTCTTTTTTTTTTCCCCTCTAGATTTATGCACTAAGATTTATTTATCGTGTTGTTCTTGGTTACAATGTTTATTCTACGATTTGAAAATGATGGAGAGAAGAAGGTATAAAAGGAAATTGTCGTCGATCAGTTACGGCAGCATTTGCCAAGTTTTGCTACATCACTTCTCTTCGGAGCTGCGACCTATTTACATCTTACCTTTACTTTACTCCCACGAATTTGTTTGCTATAATTAAAGCTTATTATTATTTAAGAGTTATTTAATAGAGCTCAGGCAGAGCTACAAAAAAATCGCTCTAAAATGGTCGTAATGTTGAAGTGAGAGTAATCGCATCCCAACAGAAAATAAGAGCAATAAACCATGTCTTAGTGAATTAAAACTGGGTTAACATTCAATCGGAAAATGATAAGTATCGATCATATCATTAATAAGAGATGAGTCCTATCGAAAAACACCAACAGTCCAAAGTGAGTAAAACTTTAGAAATATTTCAGCTAACTGAAGCAATGATCTAATTCTGTTGAACTTTTCTACATTTCTGTTTACTCGGAGAATTGTTTATTTATTTGTTCTACTATCAGGGTCTCTCAGAGTCAAACTGCTGCCCATGCCATTTCAAAATTTTGAATCCCTCTAATTATGATAAAAATGATAATATTGAAAAATATTAATTAAAATTGTAATTAATTTTTGCAAGAATTTTCAGTTCAAAATAATAGAGCATTTAGTAGAAGATATTTTTTTTTTGCTTTACTGTTTGAAAATTCACTAACAGTTTGCGAAAATTTTGAGGCTCTTTGCAAATCGTCTAGCTGGCCTACCCTTTCACAGGGTCTGTATATAAATGAAATTCTTGAAAGGTTGTTTTGATTGTATAATTATTGGTACAAAGTTTCTTTTCCTCCTTCTTATTCTTGTTTTATATTAGAGTGCATCTCTAATTACAAGAAAAACCAGTTTTACCAATTTCGGAAATATATAAATAATGGGGGTGACAATCTAATGAGTTACATGGAACAAGAATAATAAATTTGTTTAGTTCTGAAAAATCATGAAAGATATTTCAAAACTGTTCAGTATTATATTATTATTTTTTCCTTTATTTTCCTTTATTCCATCCCTTACCCGCTTTCAAGTATTGGGTTATCTTATCAAATAAATAAAAAATAAATAAATACCCCCTCAAGCAGCTGCTTGCCACAGAGGTCTGACAGTTTATATGCCATACAGGAGCCTGTCAGTTTATATGCCATAGTAGGAGATCTGAGAGGATGGCAGGACCTCAGCAGAAAAACGACACACACATCCATGCCTAATCCGGGGCTCGAACCCAGGTCCCTTAGATCAGTAGCCATGGAACTTAAAATATAGATCGAAATTTTAGTGTTCGAACTGTACATATGTTTAGACATTTTTATGTTATTTTTCTTTCCTGCAACATGAGCCTTGGCAAGGCATGGATGTTTTTCTCCTACGTTGTGTTTCAGCTGAGGTCTTGCCTGCCGCACACCTCTTTATGGCGTATTGAACTTGAATGCTCCTGTCAGTTCTTCGTGAGGGCACTCTGTGTCAAACCTCTAAAGGTACTTTTTGTCAGACTTCTGTGGAAAGCAGCCGCTTGCCTCAGAGGTCTGAGAGAGGAATTTACTTTTGTTACTATTTATTTCAGGTAATATTATTACTAATTATTGTTAGTAAATTGATTGCAGTTCAATGGCCTCGGAATTAGAAGATTTACGTCAAAAATAATTAAATCCAAAGGAATCTATTTGGCAGTTGCTAACTGGTGTAGAACAATTTTTTAACACCTGTGATTCTGGCCCTTTATTTCTGGGCTCCTGACTTGTTTAGTTTTCTTTAAAACAGTGGGAAAATAGCATAGTAAGGGGTGGACTAGGGGTTAAATCCCCCTTTTCTGCACTTTTTTTTAAAAAATAAATCATTATTTCAGCAATTTACATAAACAGACATGTTAACAAAAGTATTTAACCATTCATTTTTCCAAAAATCTCTGTCACGCCCTATTTAAAGGTAAACGCTGCTTTGTGAACATATGAAGAAACACATCTAAAATTCTATAGTGGAATCATTCGCAAGGAAGGATTCCAGTGGCTGAGCGATTGGAACTCTTGGTTGATGATCAAAGGGACCTGGTTTCGAGTGCCGGATAAGATAATGATATTTCTGACCATGGTCAAACTCACTTACGGCACTGCCTTTACCCATGATTTTTTTCATGACTGATTTCCAATACAGAGAAGCTTACTCTATTTATTGGCAGTGCCATGGACGCGATACTTCTGCTTTTCATATTATTATCGGGGTATATATAACAATTTGTCCATTCAGTGTACATGTGATAGGTTCTGGCAGATCTCTGTGGTAAGTGGTTGGTTGAGGTGCAATTTATATGCGATAGTCATAGGATTTGCTGTTCTAGATAATAAAGTGTTTGAAAAAAATTATTTTAGTGGAAGATTTTTTCCTGCTATACTCTTTGAAAATTAATTAACAATTTGCCGAACTTTTGAGGCCTATTGCAAATTACTTAGCTTGGGCTACTCTATCGTAGGTCCATATAAAAATAAAACTATTGAAAGACTGTTTTGCTTGTTTAATTTTTGGTACCTAGTATTGCAAGATGAACCAGTTCTGTCAATTACCGAAGGAGTGACAATGGAATGAGCTACATAGAAAAAAAAAAATACCCCCTCAAGCAGCTGCTTGCCACAGAGGTCTGACAGGAGCCTGTCAGTTTATATGCCAGAGTAGAAGGTCTGTGAGGATGGCAGGACCTCAGCAGAAAAACTGCTTTTACTAAATATGCACTGAGGCACTGAGACTCTTTAAAGGGACTAACATTGTTAGTCAGAAATTTGCTTCTTATACGCACATGTCAGAAAAAGGGATCTGAAAGTTTTAGTTCATAAAATAATATCAGTATTAAAGCATTACAAGAAAAGATTAGACATCTGTTTGCGCATATAAGCATTGAAATGTGTTTATCACAATTCTAAAGTCTATATTCTAAAGGTTTCTCTTGGTATATTCGTAGTATTTTTTTTAATAAGAGAAGTACAACAAAAGCATAATAACTAAATTACAGTATATATATATTTACTTCTTTAACTTCGTACATCAGATTTAAAATACGATGAATTTGAAGTTATCTTTTTTTAGTGAACTATTATTAAAATTCTTTACAAATTCCAGTTTTATTGCAAGAATCAATTTCATGATTAAAGCATCACATGAAAAGTTCGTTTATTATTTATTCACATATTTAATGTCTTCTACATTTTCAAAGATAATTTTATCGAGAGAGGGGTCATTAAACACCCATCCACACATGAGTATGCCCGTGCAATTTGTTTTTAGAATTGTAAATAATTCATTAAAAACAATTATCATAACTTTTGCTTTACAATTATTGTTTTGAAGCGAAATTTCACAGAGCTATGAAATTTGAGTGAAACGTTATTCTTAAAATATTTCTCGTATTAGAGAAAATGAAGTCTGGGTTGTGATTGACATATGAACACACTATTTGACTCCGGTCTCCTTAGAAATAATTCTCGTAACAACTGGAAACTCTTAATACTCATAAAAAATAAATAAATACCCCCTCAAGCAGCTGCTTGCCACAGAGGTCTGACAGGAGCCTGTCAGTTTATGTGCCACAGTAGAAGGTCTGAGAGGATGACATGACCTCAGCAGAAAGACAACACACACACACATCCATGCCTTATCCGGGCTCGAACCCAGGTCCCTTAGATCAGTAGCCAAGCGCGCTAACCACTCGGCCACACCTACTGGAAAATAGGACTAGTGACTCTGAACCAAAACTTTCACACATTCTGATAAAAAAGAAACGGCGCAAAAGTAATGAACAGTTTTTACTGTACCACAATAAATTACAGTTTTGAGAGTGACAGGAGTGGATCTAGGAAGTGGAGGAAAAGGGGAGGAAAAAGGGAGTATGAATCATCCCCATCTCTTCTTAGAAACGAGATATTTTTTCTTCTCCATTCCTGTTATAATTATCCTAGGCAATGCAACATTGCCTCCCAAGGGTTTTTTTTTTTTCTTATCAAAGGAACGGAAGTGAAGAAAAAGTTGCAAACTTAAATATTGTGCAAGAATTTTTTCAGATAGTCTTTAAATTATTTCATAATTAATAATTAGAATTAAGATTTTATTACAGAGAGCAGTTAAGGGAAAAAATGTCTCGGTATTTCGCTAGAAATTTTTCAAAAAGAAAAGACGACGGAACCACTTATATCAACTTTTGCAGTTTAATCTATTCATTTTCGCATTTTCTTCAGCATTTTTTTTTTTTGGGGGGGGGGGGGGATTATTTTAAATTTGAGCGACACTTTTTTGCACACAATGACCTTTTTTGGGGGGAAGAAAATGGGTAGTAACCTTGTTACCATTCTCTTATTCATGAACTAAGGACCAATAACTTAACCTTAACATACTTAATTACACTGCTATTTACTGAGTGATGAATAATAAAGGAAGAAATAATTATATAATATTAAAAAGTTTTAAAAAAATTCTGATGACTTTTCGGAACGAAATGAATTTTATTATTATTATTCTTGGCCCGTGGCCGAGTGGTTAGCGCGTATGGCTACTGATCTAAGGGACCTGGGTTCGAGCCCGAATAAGGCATGGATGTGTGTGTTTGTCTTTCTGCTGAGGTCATGCCATCCTCTCAGACCTTCTACTGTGGCACATAAACTGACAGGCTCCTGTCAGACCTCTGTGGCAAGCAGCTGCTTGAGGGGGTATTTATTTATTATTTTATAGAGTTATTCAAGCGTTCTTCCCTATTTCTCGTGTAATAGCCGAATTATGACAATCTGAATCAGATAATTTTCCTTCGACAAAAAAGTAATCGAGCCCTCCACAACAAGATAATGCATTTCACACCAATGAGATGGCGGTTGGTGGAACCAGACTCGCAGTATCACGTTCTCGTGTTCGAGTCCTAACTGTACTGGCGTTGAGATTTCTTATACTAAACCTTGCTCAGTCGCTGTTGCAAAAGAGGACACTGATTGTAATGGCTGCCATCCGGTGGATCGAATATTAAGCGTTAGCTGCATAATAGAGATCATAAGAGATGGTCTTCCCCTGCTAGCTTTGAGCCCTTGGGGTGTTTGTGACTGCTGAAAAATGCTTTTGTAAAATGCTTGAAATATGCACACTTTTTTTTTGGCCTCCATTACTCTTATTGGCATTCTCAGGAGGGGGGGGGGGGTATTGTAGAGTGGCATGCCTCCCCCTGCTCAAAGGTGAAAAATCTACAACATTTCATTCTTCACTGAGACACTCGAATCCTGTTCTTTTCACTATAGAACCAAATGCAATATATTGTATGTCACTTCGGTGACACAGTGGTATCACATTGGTTCACGGTCATATTGTAGCTCCTGGATCTCGATTCGAGTCCCAGGATGACTTGGGTTTGTGTTTGTGTATGTGTTTATATGTTGTATGAGGGTATAATAAAGCTTCTAGTTTATTTCCTTCCTTTAACAAAAATGATCTCTTTATTAACGATCGTATTCAATATAAATCTCAACTTCTAAGTTTAAAAAAGATATAAATTTCTATCGAAACAATCATCCGAAAGTTTCAGGTTTATATGTTCAAACTATCCTTATCTAAAAAACGCCAGATCAGGGAAGGAACAACAGATCACTTCTTCAACAAATGACATAATTGCCATTGTAAGGTACAAGACCCGCATAGTATTGCTCTGTTCGCTCTACAGTGTGATGCCAATTAGTCGCCATGAATACGACCGTTTAAAAGCCTTAACGAGTGTGCGGGATAGTGACTTCACTTTGGGGTGAAACACAAAAGCGACGAGGAAAAGGAAAGTATGCGGTGGTAAAAATGCAGGGGGCAGTACATAGAGAGAATGCAACGGTCAAGGTTAAAGCAAGGGTCCCAGTAGCCAAAGGGTATTCCTGCTGAGCACTGAAGCCTCCCGGGGAGACAACCTTTTGCAATCGGAGCATGCTCTTCGCAAGACGGGCTGTAAAAGTCTCCCTTGTCTAGCGGCATTGTAAATCTGTCTCTAACCACAGAGATTCTTTCGGTGCTAATCACCGTTGCCCACGATTAACGAGGGGTCTGTAAACCGACGATTTTCCAGGTCCCTTTCGCTGCCCCTAGACGCGTGCTCCCTTGGGTGGCTAGGAACCCGCGGGGGACCCCACACAAGACATGGTCGGAAAGGTATCATTTACCGAGGACAATGCCGATGAATGGGCGGTTTTATTGCCCACTGTCCGATAGCCTCCTACGTCTTTGGTGTGAGGGGAAGATTCTGGTTGTCGACCACCCTCCGGTATAAGATGTCCCAAGTGTATCGGACCGCTAGCAACTGAGAAGGACTTCTTTGGAGAAGTTTGTCTTCATGTATCTTTGTCGCTCGCACTGAGCGTGGGAAGGTAGATGGTTTTCTCACCCACATGTGAACAGCTCTAGGGAATAGATGAGAAATTTGCGATGATTAAGTCTACGATGTATTGCGCTGTTGTGTAAAAGACTGTCATTAGATAGAATTTATGATCTATACATTTAATTCTATTGTGTACATCGTTTAGAAATGTGACAACTCTGCGGTATAGTGACTCACTATTTCTGAAAATAAAAAGAGGAAAAGGATGCAGCAAATGTAGCTCAGGACAGATAGGCTTGGAGAACTAAATTTCACGGTCTGGTTGGATCTCCGTATCCCATGGCTGCTTGAGGATGATGATGAAATAATATTTTTGAAATATCACTGGTGGTATAGAAAAGAATTTTTTCGTGAGAGTGTAAATATTTAATTTTAATTTAAGAATATTTAATTAACTTAAGAATTTTTTCGTGAGAGTGTAAATATTTAATTTCAGTAAAAGTTTTTCCTTTCAGCAGTGTTTTATACATTTTATGGCAAGAGAAATATACGTCTTTCTGAACACTTTTTGTGGAATATAATAATAAATAGCTAATATCCTCTCAAGCAGCTGTTTGCCACAGAGGTATGACAGCAGACATTAAATATGAGGATTAATATACGCCTATAGTCGTAATATGCCACAGTCAGTATATATACGCCATAGTAGAAGGTCTGTGACGAAAGCTAGACTTTATCAAAAATAACAAAAACAACACAAACACCCATACCTTAGCCGGGGCTCGAACCCAGGTCCCTTTGATCAGTAGCCAAGCTCGCTAATCATTCGGCCATGGGAACACAAAGTGTAAATGACCTTGGTCAGCGCCCGTTGGGAAATTTTTTGACCAATATTACATTATGATAAAGCTAACAAAAATTCGTCCAGTTTTGCAATCCATTCTAATTGTTTATATTATATTAAATATGTGTATATATACATTACAATAGATTACTTTTACTATAGTGCTTCAGAAACTCTACTCTGAAGTAGGGATTCAAATTAATTCTCTCCCCCTTGGTGATGGGAGAGATTCTCTGAAAGGATACACGTGAACTGCAATTTAAAAATAAGCATACGAATGAAAGTACGAAGGAAATACATTTTCAGCAATTTTGTACGTTTCTTAACTGTAGAATCTTAAAAGTTAATTCACATTAATTGTAAAACGCATTTAAAAAAATAAACGTACACAATAGCGGTGGATGTAGTAACAGAGGTGAGGGTGCTGGAATGGGGAATTCCATCGATAAGGGAAGAGCGATTGGAATAGTTTAAAGAGATGTACTATAGAAAATTTAGCTTTCTGTTAGAAATAAGCAAAATGGAATGCTAGTACAATGAAATTGGTTTTTTTTTTCCAAATATATGCTTTTTTTATGAAAAAAATAATAATTATTTAACCTTGCTTGACCCAGAGAGTCATTCTCTACCTGAAATATTGTTTTATTACCTTAACGAACAATGCTTTCTGGAGCATTATGAAAATTTCATACTTAGCTCAAACAACCACCCTTAATCATAAGATTAATGCTTTCCTATAAATAAGGAGAGCATCGTTATTCTGCTATGAAATTTTCTTATTGTTTTCTACTTGTTATGATACTATTTTATCCTTTCGCTGCTAGGAGAATTCTAATCGTTCCTTTCGAAATCAAATGCAAATGGTTCTCTAATGAGAGTTTAGGGGGTTTATTTCTCATTATAATTTGCTAATGCATGGGATATTTTAGGAAGGCCAAACTCTCGTTCAGTAATTTTGGAAATAAAGCAAAGGTAGTAAAACTAACTGGTCTGACACATAGATATGTAACTAACTATCCACGACGCCAATTCAGTGTATCTATTTACAGTCGTTGTCCGATTTTCTTTTCAGTTGTTTCATCATTAACATTGATCACAAAGTGCAAAGGAAGGCGGAATAATAATAAAAGTAAAAAAAAAAAATGTATCCTGAAAACAGTCAGCATAAAAACTGCAGAATACAATTAAGAGAATGAAGTCGAGAGGTTGAGCAGTGGGAGAATAATACGAATGCATAAATAGAATTAATGATGAAATGGTTCCCGGGCCCTTAGTTTTATTCTCGCAATTCTGAATATGTTATCTATCTGATTGCACGTGCTGTTCATTAGTGTTGCCACTTGACCATGCACTAATGTTAGGCCGAGCAAAGGAAGCCACCGAATCCGTCGTGATGATCCAGGAAATGATCACCCAGTTAGAGCGTCGCCTCTATGAGATCAAGTCGGTGCCAAAATGTCTGATACGTTTTTTTGGCCAGTTCTTTTCACCTCAGCAATTATGCTCAGTAATTTATCTGATCACGTATATAGTAATCAGATATAACAAAGCATAAATGGAGAGGAGGCAGTCATTGAATTTATTTATGCTTAATACAATGAGAGAAACTGGAGAGTTCTGCGTTTTCATACGTTTGATAAATGACTGGAAATAACGAGGCACTTGCAAAAATAATATGCACAAATAAGCATAAACTTTTTAAAAAAAATTCATGTAAAGGCAATTCTTCGAATAATAAAGAGTGGCCAAGAGGACGATTGATGTCAACTTCATTGCGTGTGATAATCATTACATCCAGAGTTAATTTTGGAAAAATCTAACCTCGTTCATCTTTGGCTTATAAGGATAAAATCTTTACTAAGACGAATATTTTTCCTTCTTAATGATGCTTTTTGTATCTAGTAATAATCAGCTATCCCTGGACATCGAAGAGGTGAAGGTTTATTAATGTTTATCCATTTTACGTCTAACTATATTTTTCCAAGAGGGAATCCACTTTACACTTTCTTACCCCTTGCCTCATGATTTAACCTTTAACAAATGATTTTCGAATTTCGCAAACAGACCATCAATCGTCAATCGGTTTTGCAACTCTATGGTGACCAGAGATCACTCATTAAATGGAAACTTTTTAATGAAATGTGCATTTTAGCGTTATGTTTAATTGGTATATGTAAAATATGGTAATTGCTTATATTAACGGTCGCATACCATAACATGTAGTTGGACTTCTAAACCTTTTTTAAATTATACTGCAACTGATTATTATAAGATACAAAGAGTATCACAAATGAAGAAGAAAAAATATTCGTTTTAGTAAAGATTTTATCCTATAAGCCAAAGATGAACGGGGTTATATTGTTTCCAAAATTAACTCTGGATATAATGATTATCATACGCAGTGAGTACATCAATCGTCATCTTGGCCACTCTTTATTATTCGAAGAATTGTCTTCATATGCCCCCCCCCCCCCCCCCCCCCGGGGTAAAACATGGATGTTTGTATTGTCTTTCGACTGAGATCCCGCCATCCTCACAGAGCTTCTGTTATGGCATACAAATTGACAGGCTCCTGTCAGACCTCTGTGACAAGCAGCTGCTTGAGGGAATTTTATTTATATATTTTAATCAACTGCCCAAAATCAATTCTAATATTCAAATGCATTTAGTTATCTGCGAATGCTTATATTTAACCGGGATGGGCGGGGCAAGGACAATGAAATTTTTTGTGTATTGTTGAGATTTTGTCCGCTTTGTTTTTGGTGAAAATAAAAATAGGATAAAAAATACCTTAAAAAAGCGTGACCAGTTGGGGAAGTTAACTGTGGACAAGAGGATCCTGCTGTTCACATTAAAGAACACTCTGGATAGCCTTAATTGTAAGTTTCATCAGTCTCTAATTATTGTTCAGTGCGTTTCCCATTTACATTCTGAGCTTAGTTATGAGATTTCCCCCTCTAAAGATGGACCAATGGGTCTCCTTTTTCAACCTGATCAAGCTATGGAGTTTTCCATCAATGATTGATCTGCGCGTTTCCTTAGCCTTGAGGCCTTACTGTGTCGGGATTTGGTTCAGTCGATAGACCGCCACGCTCGCAACCGGGAAGTTGACCACTGGGTCTATTTTTCCAACATTTAATTTAGTCTTAAAATATGTCCTAGTTCTTATTTAATGAATCTTCTTTCCCAGTGCTGACTTTATTCATGATCTTCTACTCCTAACTTACATATATCCAGTAGGTTTCCTTTCCCAATATCTTTGTAAAAAAAAAATAAAAATAAATACCCCCTCAAGCAGCTGCTTGCCACAGAGGTCTGACAGGAGCCTGTCAGTTTATATGCCATAGTAGGAGATCTGAGAGGATGGCAGGACCTCAGCAGAAAAACGACACACACATCCATGCCTAATCCGGGGCTCGAACCCAGGTCCCGTAGCTCAGTAGCCAAGCGTGCTAACCACTCGGCCACGGGACGGCTTATATCCTTGTAGGATTATTATTATTTATTATTTATTAATAATCCTTGTAGGTATTCCCTACCGTTCTCCAATGGGTCTACTTTCCTAAATAATTATCCTTAAAGTTCTATCTGTTGTCTAATGACTCTACTTTCCAACCTTAACTTTATTTGTGTCATTCTACCTCTTACCTCTTATGTATATCCAGTGAATCTTCTTACTCAACACTGAACTTAAATTTCATATTCTACTTCTCAAGTCTCTATTAATTATCTCAAGAAACGAAAACTCTCAGCTCTGCCCTGGGGGATACGCATTGGCTTGGAAAGACCGCAGTCCGTCGGATAGAACGTTAAGCCCTGGCCTCCATGTGCGGGAGAGGCATACTCTGAGCACGCTAAAGAGATAGACCATGACGGGAAGCTACTATCTGTCTCCCAGCAGCTGTCCAAAGGGTTCCCTACCCCAACCTTCTCTAAGACATCGCGGCCCTTGTGACCTTGCCATTTAGCCCATTGTGCTCAAAAAAGCGCTACTGAGGGGTAACCCAATCCGATTTCAATAAATGTTATTCATTGAGTCTCATGTACTTACTCCTATCTTCCTCGAGGTTCTGACTCTATCATTTCCTATTTTCATTACTCTATATTTCCTATATATATATATCCTTTTCCGCTCCATATGCCTTCAAGTTTTGCCCTAACAGCTGTTCAATGTTGAACGAATTCTGACTTTATATTTAGGGTTCTATTTCTAATTGTTGTTCATTATATTTCTCCTTTCTCAATTCTAACTTTAGACTTAAAATTCTGTCTCTAATCGCTATCCGGTGGGTTCCTTTTAAATTTCCAACTTTAGAACCTTAATGTCACTGCAATTTTGTTCATTGCACAGAGGTTTCATCACATCGGAATAAAACCACCAAGCTTAATCCGAGTCCACTGAATTCAACCAACACACTTCTAGATTAACATCGAATCCTCATCCTGCAGACTGTAACAGAAGGTAAAAGCAAAGACAGGGAAAAGAAAGAAAAGGTGTTTTTTTTTTAAAGAAGCTAAGCGCATTGTACTGCTTAGGTGTTAAACCGTTCATACACGAGCCATCAAGGGTGAAGACACAGAAAAGACTTCACACTTTTCTTCGCTCCCGAGGTGCCATTCTCGGTGATTTACTTGACAACCGGTGGCACCTAAAGTTGAGAGCATACTCTACAGAAAGAGAGCTTTAAACGCAGGTGTCTGCTTCTCGCACGTCCCACTGCCTGACTTCGTAACGTAATTGCGACATAATTCTTTACTTCTGCGACCCCCCTAACGCATCCTCTGTTTCTTACATCCTCCGAGTAGAAAACAGTCAGGGAGAAATCGGGAGGGTGGGGGGAGAAGAGAAGATGTGCTGGATGGAGTGTCTACTTTTACCACAGATCTTCCCTCTTTCCACTTTCTCGTGAGCTTGCAGCTGTAAATCTTGTCACCTTTAAATGGTTACACGAATGCTTATTGCTCAACAGCATTATTAACGGAACGTTTTCCCGTTTTTCGTTTTATTTTTCTTTTGCGTATTTCTATTGGCCTCGATTCAGGTCTTACA
Organism: Ryuthela nishihirai; assembly: GCA_038380435.1. Taxonomy (NCBI): domain Eukaryota; kingdom Metazoa; phylum Arthropoda; class Arachnida; order Araneae; family Heptathelidae; genus Ryuthela; species Ryuthela nishihirai. The sequence goes on from JAWZYU010000004.1 coordinate 8,061,480, forward strand.
GAATTCAAGACTGTAAAAATAGTTACTTTGTAAGTGGTGAGTATCCTTGTGCAAATCTCAGTTTTCGTTTCACGTGTATTTTACGTCTGTCTCTCCCAGCAGTGGATAAACAAATGATGACGTTAAAGGAAACAGGATTCACCAGATATTAACTAGCTTCTTGTTGAACTGGTTTGCACTTGAAGTTACGTGTGTACTATATGCACATCAGAAATCACGCAACGCTCACATGTCATGCGAGGGGAAAGCCACATTCAATATTGTTAAGTCTAATGTCAGACTGCAGAAAAGAGAACCACTGTACAATCGTTAATGCTAGAACCTCAAGGCTAAACTACTAGATAGTAAGAAACTTCGCTGTATTCAGAAAACCTCTTCACCAAAATATTTCACAAAGATCAGTGAAATTTTTCTAAATCTTGATTACCATAATATTCGTTCAGTATTTAAGTTACATGCAGGTAGGGTTGAGCTGAGATAAATCTAAAAGCCGACTTAGTTGAGAGTCGAACAGTGGATTCGAACCTAGAATGCTACGGACTGAGCCAACTCCTACATCGCACCTGGTCCAAATAATTCATCTCAAAAGCTAATTGAAATATTATATAAATAATAGAAATAATTCTTTCTGAGCTAGCTGATTCCTAGCGATTTCCTTCCAGTAATACTTGTTGACATCATGCTTGACAATTTTTACGGAATACGACCAACACAGAGGATGCCTCTTCATAAGCTGTAGAGAAAATTGTTTTAACAGCTTTAACAACCTCCATAATTTTCCAATTTCTTGATCCCTGGTCCCAAACACTGCACACGTAATCTCCTCATGACAATACGTGGTGCATTAAAAATTCGTGTCTTTATCTATAACAGAACTCGAATCTTTTTCGAAAGTCGGATCACTTTTTTTCCTCATTTTTTATCATTTACATTTTAGAGTAAGCGTTTTAGAGTTTTTTAGCAAAACGAAAAAAAAAACAAAAAAAAAAACACCAGGCTTAATCTGAGCCTAATGAATTCAATCAACACTCTTCCACTAGATTAACATCGAGTCACAACAGATTCAGAAATTCAGTAATATGTATTAGAAAAGTGGAATACTTACTGATTAGATCGCCCACTTTCACAGAAGGCATCGAATTTTCTTAATATAACGTATATTTTGGATATTTTACAAAACTCATTGTACTGGCCCATGAAGATCACTAAAGTCCCACTCTCAGAGTATGAAGCAGAACAAGAATCTCCCAGAGAAAATTATTTGCACCACAATAAGATGTCGATAGGCAAGGGATATCGGGCTGGTTTTCACGTTACTACTACTGGTTGGGTTGTTTTACCTCTGAGCGGCACATTTTTTGCACACCTTGAACTAAATGGCCAGGTCACATGGATCCCGAAGGCTCAGAGAAGGTTGGGGGAGGGGACCCACTGGAACAGCTGTTGGGAGACAGATGGTAGCCTCCCGTCAAGGCCATCCAGTGTGTTCTTTAACGTGCACAGGGTATGGCTCTCCCGCACACGGGGCCACGGCTTAACGTCCCATCCGACGGATGCCGGGCATTCCAAGCCTATTGGTGTCCCCTATTGACTGTGGGCAGGGCGGGGAATTTTGCGGAGATAAATCTCAACGCTGACCCAGCTGGGACTCGAACCTAGGAGGGGTTGGGGTGGCTCAGTCGGTAGCGCGCCAGGCTCGTAATCTGTAGTTCTCAGGTTCGAGTCCCAGCTGGGTCAGCGTTGAGATTTATCTCCGCAAAATTCCCCGCCCTGCCCACGGTCAGTAGGAGATACCGATGGGCTTGGAAAGGCCGCCGTCCGTCGGATGGGACGTTAAGCCTGCCCCGTGTGCGGGAGAGCCATACCCTTTGCACGTTAAAGAACACGCTGGATGGCCTTGACGGGAGCCTACCATCTGTCTCCCAACAGCTGTTCCAGTGGGTCCCCTCCCCCAACCTTCTCTGAGCCTTCGGGGTCCATGTGACCTGGCCATTTAGCCCATGGTGTGCAAAAAAGTGCCGCTCAGAGGTAAAACAACCCAACCCAACAACGAACCTGGGAACTGCATATTACGAGCCTGGTGCGCTACCGACTGAGCCACCCCCTGCCCTTTACTACTGCTGTGTGATTCCTAAGTCTGTGTATTTTTGCCATGCGAAATGCGTACGGTGACACATTACCGTGTTGTATTTGCATACCTATAAACGAAGTACTAAGGGAAAGTATAAAATCCACTGCGTCAGTCCATAACTATTACAAATATCGAGTCTTAGCTTCTGTCGTTAGAAACGCTGTATAATGAATGAGTTAGTATTGAAATTCGTGCAATTTTGCGTCATTACTGTAAAAAATTATTAAAAGCTACCGAGGCAGCCAGAGAATATGTCAAGTGGAAGGTGAAGGCAGTCTGAATTTGTGCTTTCAAGAAGTTAAAAACTGGCGACCCGAGCCTCGAAATTAAGCTGCAAATTGGGATGGCCATCGCGGTAGATTACAACATTCTGTGTCACGCTTTTAAACATGATCCATTGATAAGCACTCGCAACGCTTTTTTACTTGGCTCCTTTGGCCAAGTTCTTCTTCCGGCCCATAATTTCAGAGGCCGGGTTTTTTCCTGCACTCTAGGCCACTATAGAGGTTTGTCCAATTTTTATCATAGTTATTCCTGCACCTCTTGGACCTTGAGTCCAAGGGTGTCAGGCAACGAGTGTACCAGGCTACTCTCCCGGGGTGCACTGCAGAGGTCGCCAGAGCTCTGCCTTGCCTCCCATGGGAGCAAGCCTGGAGTAATTTATGTTCTGAAAGCCTTCCTTTCCCATATCGACAATTTAACTGGAAGGCAGCACATGGCATCTTGCTCACCCGTGAGCGACTCTTCCGTACGCGTGTCGTGCGGAGCGATGCCTGTGGTCGCTGTGGTCTGACTGAGGACCACAGGCACCTTCTCTGCACATGTGCTTTTTCTCAGTGCGTATGGGAGCTTGTTTCGGACTGGTTGCAAGTTGCTCAGTTTGACCAACATACCATCCTGTTTCATGTTCCTGTGCTATCACCAGATAGTAAGAATTACGTTCGTAACATTCTACTGTCTGAGGTTAAATATCAACTGTGGAGGGCCCGCAATGATTTCATTTTCAATGATATCATTCGGAATCTAGACACAGTCTTTTGGAAATGTAAATGTGGCCTGCGTGATCGTATGGTGATGGACCACATCCGCATGTCGATGGGAAAATTTTGTAACACGTGGATGGTCTGGAAGGTGATCATCCACGGTTCACCTGAGAAGCCTTTCCTTCGCCTATAGGGGCCCTTTGGTTATTTACTTATTTGATCTCTTTGACCTGATCTACACAGCATGCTGTAACTTGACCGTGCCTAAAATCTCTTACCTGAGGAGTATTGTTATTACTCAGACGAGACGAAGGCAAAAAGTAATGAAGCACCCCATCATGTGGGGTGTGGAATTTGACAATTGAACCTCGCCTTCCCCCTTGCTCTTGTGGGTTAGTGGGGCTGCTTTTTCCTTCTGGTTCAATGTTCTCTGTTTATAATTGTCAAAACAAAGGGTGTTCAAGCCACTTGAACGTTTAAATTAATATTCAAAATTACCTGTACCTTGGCTTTACTGTAACCTTCTGCATTAAATAAATTATTATATTATTAATTTGTCATCCGACTTGGTTGCTCACAAATACCTGAAGTGCAGTACCTGCAACGCATCGGTAAGGTAGTCAGGAGTTGCCGAAGTGTTCCACATGAACTAACTACTGAAAAAGCAAACCGTCATATCGGAATCTGAGGAAACTCGTCGTTAACCCAAGCGACCATCATTTTACCAAACAAACTGTTACGTGGGATGAAAAATAAAAGATTTTCAACAATCCGAACACCGAAAAACAGTAGCTTGATCCAAAGCATCCTCCCTTCCTGTCCCAAAAAGAAGAAAATTCGAAACGAAGGCAATGCTGTGTATTTGGTGGAACTTTGAAGATGTAGGGCACTTTGAACTGATTCCTAATGGACGTGACATCAATGCCGACCTCTACTAAACACAACTGGAGCACGTGCACTCTGTGATGATTCAACGCTATCCAGGATTGATACCAGACATTAGGAACTCTTGGGGGGGGGGGGGGGGGGCTCTGTCGGTAGTGTGCCAGGCTCGTAATCTGTAGTTCCCAGGTTCGAGTCCCAGCTGGGTCAGCGTTGAGATTTATCTCCGCAAAACTCCCCGCCCTGCCCACGGTCAGTAGGGGACACCGATGGGCTTGGAAAGGCCGCCGTCCGTCGGATGGGACGTAAAGCTGTGGCCCCGTGTCCGGGAGAGCCATACCCTTTCACGTTAAAGAACACACTGGATGGCCTTGACGGGAGGCTACCATCTGTCTCCCAACAGCTGTTCCACTGGGTCTCCTCCCCCAACCTTCTCTGAGCCTTCGGGGTCCTTGTGACCTGGCCATTTAGCTCATGGTGTGCAAAAAAGTGCCGCTCAGAGGTAAAACAACCCAACTCAACTCAGGAACTCTTCCTACAAGACAACACAAAACCTCAAATCCCCACTTCGGATCAAAGAATAACTACGGGAGCCGAGTTTCTTCCTCAACCAGCGTATAGTCCAGGACTAACTCTTTTCGACTACCTCTTTCGCTTCATGGCTTGTTTTCTTCGAGGTAGGAGGCTCCAAATTCACGTAGTCGAAACCGGGTGTCGGGGGTTTTTCGCTTCGAAGGACCAAACATGGTATCGAAGAGGAATCGAAGAACTTGCCGACAGGTGGTTAGGAACTATTGAAAATAATGATTTATATTCCGTTGAGTAAAGTTCGTCATTTATGATGTATAATAATCATTTCTCAAGCAGACGACGAGACTTATGACTCATCCTAGTATTTAGGCCAATATATAAATGGAACCATTACTTTAAATACCGATGCATGCTTATATTGGAATCAGAGCTGATGATTTAATTTTGTTTCGCTGAATGAATACAGAAAATTATTGGTAAATTCAAAATGTATTGAATTAAAAATAAGAAGAAAATTCTTTTCAGCCATTCATTGCAGTCACCCCTAAAAAAAAAAATGCGTAGGGACTTACATTTTGATTTTGTTTCTTCCTATCAGCCTTATTAATATGAATAATAATATATTATACCTATTATTATGAATTTAATTATTAAGGAAATATAAATGGTGTCTTAAAGTAAACCGGTATGGAAATTGAGACTGGATATTCAAATATTCTGGAAATTATGAGCGTTTCAAATCTGCTTTAAAAAAAAGCAGACTGTTGAACCGTCAATCAAATGTTACGCAACTGATGGGCGTGTTCTGCACGAAAATGCCCCATTGTTTCGCGAACATGTCGTTCGAAGGAGTCCAGTCATTCGAAATAAATAACGGCGATATTTATGTAGACAAATTCCCTGTGCAATTACTTGAATGATGTGGTATTTTGCTTTTTAATTTATCCGGATTCTTATTATTTTCATTAATTAAAATAATCTCATTTACAGTTAATATATACGGTACAAAGTCCCATAAACAACGGTCCTTTTGAGATTGGTGGTGTCTGGATTTTCCCGATTTATGCACAATATACATTGTCTACATATATATTTAAACTTTTTTTAACGTACTCTTTCACGAAAGCGCAGGTTGTGGCCACGATACAGCTAGAAATAGGCGAAAACTAAAATGAATTGCAAGATAAAAAATTTATTGAACAATTAAATTTTACAGTAGATAAAAAAACCTTTAATTACATTAAAAATCCAATAGGGGATAATTCTCCATTGTGGGCACCATTGACCAAAAAAAGGTATGTCGTGACTGATTGGTAGCTCGTGATGGAGGGGTTGAACACCCCTGATCTATATGATTCATAAGTTAGATACTAATAAAGAAGATTTCATTACTATTGTTTTTTTTTCTTAATAATATATAACATGAATGTTTGACTGTCCCAAGGGAAGATCGTGTATTGCTGCGGATTGGAAGGAATCGGGGTTCGGATCACGAACAAGGTTCGGATGTTTTTTCTTCTTTGATGAAAATGCTGCGTTACACCAAACTCTACCTGGTATAGTGGTTACCGTACCTGAATGCTACCGCAGTGGATATGTTGTTATGCATTTTTATGTTAATTGAGAAAGCAGAACAAGCTGTTCTGTCCTTTGTTTAGTGGTCCCTTTAAAAATGATGCCTTTTCTTGTTCACAGATGTTCTCTGTCTATTAAAGAATAAACTGGATGACTTTGACGGGATTCTTCCATCCATCTTCTAACAGCTGTCCAATTAATCCCTTCACCACCCGCTGGGGTCTTTGTGATCTGACCATTAAGCCTATTTTGTGCAAAACATGGCGCTCAGAGGTAAAGCAATGCAACCTATGTTTACCCATATGCAGTGGTGGAATTCAGAAATTTTAGCAACCGGTTCTGTCTCACCTTATCGTCTTTTCAGAGTGAAAAATAAAAACCAAAAATATTTTATTGAAATTGTGATTTGGGCCAATAATCATCAGTGGAATAGCGCGAGTCAAGGGCCTGTTCGGCGAATTTTGGATATTCTAGGAACAGGTTCGCACAAACCCGCTGAATCTCACCATTGCCCATATGGGTTGTTTACAGAATATTGACAGGCTCCTGCCGGTGTTTCGTGCAAGCAGTTGTGTGAGATGTAATTAATTTTAACTTCACTGGTTAACCTAAGAACCTATAGAACCGCCGCTTCTAAGACCTAGAAATAGATTCTCTTCTTTTTTCTGAAGAATATTTCAAGTAGCTGTTATCTATAACTATTTAAGTGAATATCTAACAGAGATTTTTCGTACTCTTCCGCAGGTGTTGGCTGTGAATAAATGCTTGAAAAAGGGAATACATTAATCGAATTCCAGATGATAACGGTGCTGCATGCGAGGAATCAGTGAAGCAATTGTCGTCCACGAAGTTCCCAGTAAAAACCAGATGAAACTGGTTTTCAACATTAATTGAAGTATTCACTTGACATTAGATGAATTTCTTGTTTTTTGCTTGAAGTATAGTTGACATTCATGCTTAGCGGGTCTAAGTGATTGGTGCAAGTGAGCAACCGGTCTTGATGATGAAACAATGGAAGAAGAGTTATACCTCAAAGCAATTTATATTAGAAAACGATGATCCTCTACTTCAGAGGAGGAACGGTTACTTCAACAGAAAGGAAAACTGCAGACAGTTCGAAATTGCGAAGCAATTACGGAAATATGTTGCAGGACGACTTTGGAAGTCCAAGGAGAATTTTTATAAGCTACTATTACTTCTTAAACTTATGATGTAAGGACGATTCAGAAAGTGTTGGCATCAAAACTTTGGCTCCTCATTTCAGAACAGCTAGGTTTCATACATTCTTTAAATCAAAAAACTTTTTTATTTAAGTCATGGTCAGTTTCGTTGCTTTGCTAGAAATCTGATAAGCATTTTCATTTATAGTTCATTTTGTCGAAAAATATTTAGTTCTTCAGAAATCCGCATACGTGCACTTCTATCGTTTTCTCTAAAAGGAATGGCGAGAACGATCAGTGTAGGTATATTTGTAGAATTTAGTTCGGATTTGTTTATATAGAATGCTTCGTTAATATTTTTGTATGCCTGTGGATTACGGAGGCTTTGCTTCATTACTTCAACTGACTCATTTTTTTAAATTTATCGTTTTTCGTTGTTCAGTGTTATCCAACAAATTAATTTTCTCTTAAAAAACACAGGAAATGTTTTTAGAACACTTATTGTTTTCAACAAATATGTTTTTTATAAGAATTTTTTTTTTCTTTTCTCCTCAATACTTCTGTTTAGATAAAGGATCAGTTTATTTAGGCCTTCCAAATGGTAAAAAATCCAATTTGCAAAAACTAATATAAATAATTAATTCTCGAACAGTTAGAAGTAAGAAATAGCTGACAAGAACAAAAATACTTTATTTAGACGTTTTAACCTCACCTAATGCAAACCAGGAAAGGATTTCGGTCGTGGTGATGGTGGAATGACAGGATTGACCAGGTATGAATCGTAACACCGTTCCAGTGCATAATTTTTATTCTATTTTTAGTGTTTCTTTTTTTTTAAAAGAAATATGAATAATACATATGTATGTTTACCGGTTGTTAACATTCTCGGGAAGGACAATATTGGCCCCCAAGTTTTTATCCCTAAAACCGAAGACCAGGTTTCAACGAACATTCGATTTATAACTTTTAAAATATATTTCTTCCAATTTCAGAAAAATATTTATATTTTCAAAAATATATGTCTGACGAAAGGTTTCGAGATATGATTTTTAGGTTTCATAATGAGTTTTCTTCAGATGGGACGGTTGTTCCTAATTTAACGAATAATAACATTAACACCACCTTTTCAAGTGGACTTTTTCAAGGGCCATATGGCCTGCCTGAGACACATTACTCCAGTTTAGGCTTGACGATGCCCAACTAGCTAAGTAAGGTTCAGGCACCTGCGATGGCCTCTGATTAGGATTATCCACCAGCTGATATAAGGTATCCCATGCCTCTGTTCACTTAGAGCTGGCAACCCAGAAGCAAACAGAGAACACAGCGGCAGATTCTCCCTCAACAGAGGCCCACCAGTGCAGCAAGTCCAGGATCCATAATCAAGCTCAAATCCATAAACAAGTCCAGTCTAGTAGGTATAAATGGTCAGCACCAGGACCCTGTGAAGTTGACCACTCCTCAGCAGGGTTGAAAAAAAAGAAAAAAGTGGCCATAGATGACCAGATCAGTAGGCCATACTGAACTGGCAGAGCTCCCCTTCCGTTCCCTTCCAAAATAGAATATCTCTTTTGAAAGGTACTAACGGCCTGCACCACGAGAAGGCGGGGTCGGACATTAGGTGCTAGACCTGGCCGGTTCTGTGCATCATCACTAGGGATTGGTACACAGCTCTCCTTCCAGTTTACGCCTAGCTACCATTCCTACCAGCATCGGTGACTTCAGCCTTTAGCGGAGGAGGAACAGGTCTTTGCCCCATGCCTGCGATCAGGGGGCTGTTTAATATTGTTGGCCCTACCAATCTCAATAAACCTAATTTCTTTAAAAATCCTACTAATCATTTTCTCTCTGCAGGAACGTGGAACGTGAGGACATTACATAGAGATTATTCTCTTGATGTCCTCATGCAAGAATTCCAGCGCTATAACCTAGATATTCTAGGCTTGCAAGAGACCAGATGGACAGGTAAAGGTGAGATACTTAAAAATAACTTTAAATTTCTCTTTACAGGGAGGGAGGATGGAAAGCATCACCAAGGCGTGGGTCTGCTGCTCAGCAGACATGCTAGTGATGCTCTTCTAGGATATGAGTGATTTTAATGAAAGGTTTCTTACAGCAAAATTTCAGACAAGCATTAAAGACTTGAATGTTATCTGCTGTTATGCCCCCACTGAGGATTCTGATGAGGATGAGAAGGATAGGTTTTACGGACAACTTCAGGATATTTTGAATTCTGTCAAGAAAGGAGATATTACTCTTGTTCTTGGTGACTTCAATGCCAAAGTTGGTACCGACTCTGACCTTTGGGGAGGAGTAATAGGCCCTTTTGGTATTGGTAGCTGCAATGGCAATGAGCAACGTCTCCTACAGGTATGTAAACTCAATGGATTCAGAATAACTAACACTTATTACAAACACCGCGACATACATAAGTACACATGGGTTTCACCTGATGGGCTGCATAAGAATATGATTGATTACATATTAATTAACAGCAAATGGGCTAGTTCTGTTGGAAATACCAGGGCATATAGGGGAGCTGAAATTGGATCTGACCATTACCTTGTTAAAAGTGTCTTGCAACTTAAACTTAAAAAGTGTTGTGCTAGGGTTAAAAAATTTATCTTTAATACTGAAGCTCTGAAAGACCCAGTTACAGCCAAAGCTTACCATGATAGGTTACATAGTCATTATGACAGTCATGGTTTGCTTAATACTGAAGTTGAGGAAGAATGGGGCCATTTTAAACAGGCTTTTTTGGAAACTAACAGTACTCTTTTAGGGAAAAAGGAGCAGAGGAGACAGAATTATTTAAGTGATAAGGCACTTGAGCTTATTTCAGAAAGAAGGAACTGCAGGAATGTCCTTAATCAGTACCCTACTAGTCCTAATAGAAAGCATTACAAAGAACTTAATAAACGTGTAAAGGATCAGTTAGCTATTGATAAGAATCTTTGGCTTGATGGCCTGGCTGACAAAGATGAGGAAGCAGTTAGACAGCACAACAGCAGAGAGTTGTACCAGATAGTTAATGTTTTGTGTGGTAGAAAACGAACAGGTATACAGGGATTGAAGGATAAACAAGGTAAGGTTATAGAAGGTGAGGATTCTGTCATGGCTAGGTGGGCTGAGCATTTCAGTGATGTTCTAAACAATGTGGTTATTTCTACTCCCATTGTTTGCAATGATGATAGATGCATTGTTGGCTTTAATGTTGGCCCTATAACACAATCTGAAGTTAGTTTGGCTATTTCTAAACTTGAACTTCATAAATCCCCAGGGGTGGATGAAATTACTACGGAAATGCTTAGAGCTGGGAATGTTTCAGTTACCATTTGGATGACTGAAATTTTGAATAACTTTTATGATAAAGGCATGGTTCCTAAAGATTTTACCAGAGCTATTATTATCCCTATTTTCAAAAAAGGTGATCTCAGTTCTTGTGATAACTATAGGGGTATCAGCCTACTTTCTGTTCCAGGTAAAGTTCTTTCCATGATTGTGCTTAATAGAATTAAGAATCTGGTTGACAGGCAATTGCGTGATGAGCAATGTGGATTCAGAAGTGGTAGGGGATGTGTGGATCAGATATTTTCACTTAGGCAGATTCTTGAGAAATGTTTAGAGTTTCAGAAACCTGTGGTTGCTAGCTTTGTTGATTTCAAAAAGGCTTTTGACGCTGTTGATCGTCACAATTTGTGGTTGATTGTGAGATCATATGGTATACCAGACAAGTTAGTTAACATAATGAAAGCTCTCTATAATAACACTGAATCATGTGTGAGAGTTGGTACGTCTTGTAGCAATTGGTTTAGCATTACTTCTGGTGTTCGACAAGGGTGCATTTTGTCTCCTTTTCTCTTTAGTTTGGTTGTTTATTATGTTATGTGAAATTCACTTGAAGGGAAAGCTTTTGGCCTTAAATGGGCTGGAGATACGAAAATTTCTGATTTAGATTATGCTGATGATTTAGCCCTTTTGGCAAATGATGTTGATGAGATGAACTCTTTCATTCGAGCTGTTGATGAGACTGGCAGTACAGTAGGTTTGGTTATAAACAGAGAGAAAACTAAAGTGATGAAAATTGGTCAGGCAGGCTGTGATTCAGTTAATCTGAATGGTTGCAGTCTTGAGCAGGTGTCACAGTTTTATTGCCTTGGGAGCTACGTAACTGATACTGGTGATGTGCGGCATGAGATTAACAGACGAATAGGTATTGCTGCCGGGACTTTTAAGAATCTATGGAGATTGTGGAGAAATAGGTGTATACACCTAAAGACTAAAATTAGACTGTATAATAGTTTGGTTCTTTCTAGGGTTAGTTATGGTAGTGAAACTTGGACGCTGTGTAAACATGATAACAGGAAACTAGATGCTTTTGATTCTAGATGCTTACGCAGTATCTTGGATATTAGGTGGTTTAACTTTGTAACTAATGATGAGGTTAGGCAAAGGAGTCTGCAACCTCCTTTAAGCAGCATATTGTGCAGAGAGAGACTCCGTTGGTTTGGCCATGTTGCCCGTATGGATAATTATAGATTGGCGAATAGGATTATGAACTATTCGCCAATTAGAGGCCTCAGAAGGAGGGGGAGACCTAGGATGCGGTGGGCAGACAATGTCAAACAGGACCTTGTTAGAATTGGTGCACAGTGACCGGATGCAGCAGATGTAGCTCAGGACAGATATGCTTGGAGAATTAAACTGCGCGGTCTGGTTGGACCTCCGTAGCCCATGGCTGCTTGAGGATGATGATGATGATGAACATTAACATGTGAAATTTTACTATTTTTATTGATCGTTATTTCTTATATCCAAGCTCTCATATTTCACTAGTATTTATACACTATTATGCTGTTATAAGTCACATGATGACGAAGGTATAGACGAAGAATTGTTTTGAGCCTGGTGGGATCCGAATTCACGAGCTCCTGACAACCTGTCAAGTGCAAGCGTAAGCTGAAATATCGGCTGCCAAACAATCATTCTCAACGAACAGCCACCTGATATGTTTTCGGGAGATCGTGGGTTAGGATCCCACCCGGCTCAAGACAATTTTTCCTTTTATCTTTGTCATCACATGATTTAAAAACATAACAGTGTGCATCAATACTTAATTTTATTGGTTTGTCATGAACGTGAAAGAGGAAACAGCGGAACAAATTGTCATCCATTTATATATTGCCCTAAATATAAAAGCAAATAATAACATTTTCAATGCGCAAAATTATTACTCCGAAATTAATAATCCGATATCTTTTAGATCATTTAATAATAATTCCAGTCTATAAATTTGCATTTACTAATCGTTTAGAGCTAAATCTTTTTCTTTTGAGGAACCAGGACATTGCTAGTTTTTGTTGTCTTTTTGTTGAGACGAGCGTTACCCATCGACATTCCGACAGAAACTCACACTATCCCCATAGGTCAAGTATTACTGCCAGTTTCTCCTAGAAACTGCAGGAAAAGTTTTTTTTAATAACACTCAAAACGATAGCTAATTGCACAAGCTAGCACAGAAAATCAAATGAATATAACCAGAATGTCCCTTGTCATTACGTTTTGAGACGATCTAATTAACAATAAGCATGGCATATTCTACCCTCAGTTATAAAGATATAACGCTTATGCTACAGCAGCCAGGCTAAAGCAATGTCACACGAAAACCTCACATCACTCCTCTCTGTTCCCTCAGGGGATGAATTCCTTCGTTTCTCTTCATCTTTTCCGAGAGCACCCATCGTCCACAGCGGCCACCCTCTCCCCACCCAGAGCAGATGTTCCCTGCTGTGATTGGTCGCCACGCTCGCACTCACAAACACATTCAGAACGCGCCGATATCCCTAAAGGTAAGAGCGGGGTATGAAACACTGGTCGACACACGAAAGGACGCCGGAGATGTGACTTTTGAATGTGCCATCTGCACTAAATATGACCATCGCGTTGAATAGGTGGCGGATCCTTTTGTATTCACGACACCCTGAAGCCCAGCACTGCCCATTGTCAAAGGCTGGAAGATCGCTTTGAAGCCGTCACTTCAATAGGCAGATGGGTCTGTGAGGTCTTTGTCGCCAGATCCCACGATGGGGGTGCCTCGCTCGATTCATCTCCCAAGCGACTACGACGCCCCATTGTGGGAGAGAACTTTTTGGGCTCCAGCTCCTAACTGACGGTGATAGTGGGATGGAACTTTGTCTCATCACTCGTCCTTTTGTTGATGACCTCTGACCTTCTCGGCTGGCGTTATGACCCGACCGACAGGGACATGTTTACCAACGGTGTACGACAGAGAGAGACAATTGCACCTATTGGAAGAGCAATCTTTGGTTCGCTTCTTTTTGGCATTGTTCACTTCTATGCGAAGTTGAATATCAAGCACATAGGAAGCAATGTTTCGTTCTTCATGTCATGTCCAGAATCTGGTGCCTTGATTCCTGCGACAGAAAGCTTTGGGATACATCTTTAGCATCTTCCAGGGAATACAGGGATATGTCTGCAGAGAATAGGCTGTATAGCCGAAAAAGCTCTTTCAAATGTACGCTTTGTGTAAAGAACCAGGAAGGAGCAGAATATGCTTGGTATTCTGTCAAAAGGGAAGTGAATAGTTTCTTTGAAGTATGATTTCATTGTAGTGGTCTTACTTAAAGGGAATTACGATATGGAAATATCGCCAAATCGCCAGTTGGAATTGGTGTCAGAAAAAGTTTTAGCAGCGTAAGAGTGACAAAAATGCTTTTCGATTGTAACCATTGCTTAATTAACATTGAGCTATATTTTGTATATGTCTTATGATTATTATAGGTCGCAGAATAATGTCATTGATATATTGTGATTAACATTGATAGATTGTGATTACTATCATTGGATATGACGTTTTAGGGTGTCAAAAGTTCATTTAAAAGCATGCTTATTACTTTTTATGCTTTGCGAATTAAAGTTATAGGTTTCGATAAACTACAATGTAATACTGGCTTTTATGCAATCAGATATAAATAAGTTTGCTCTATTACTATTTCCTAATTTTCAAATTCTCTTTTACTCTGTGGTTATCGAATAAAATCTTACAATTTTGTTTTCCAGATAATAAGAGTGAAGAATGGAATTTAACAGCAACAAAATCGTTAATGACTTAGCAAATAAACCCTCCAGCAACCTATTCGAAATATTACGTTGGATTTTAATGCTAATGGTATCAGACTGGAAATGACTCAGAACATTTGAATCATTCTCAAACAGGGTCGGATCTAGGAGGGGGGAAGGGATGGCAAGAGGCCATGGATTCCACTTCCAGAAAGCTTTAAAGGGAATTGGAAGGAAAAAGTTATTAAACCTTTTCATGCATTTTTCAAGATTTGTTTTAATTGTCTGTTGAGGGGAGAGGCAAGAAACTCAATCGAGCAAGAAAAAGTGAAATGGGGTAAAAAATAAAACATTTCCCCCTTCCTTTTACTTTTTTATCCCTTTCACTTTTCCCGGCTTGATTGGACCCATTTTTTATAGATCCGTGCTTGTTTACAAAGAATGGCCATTGGATTCATACCGAAAAAAAAAAAAAAAACTTTTTATATGGACAAAATTTTCTTCAATCGATCTTTTTGTATGAATATTTTTCATTTTGTGGTATTTTTACTGTTTCAATTCTTGTGTTGTTTTATCAGAGTGGGATTTTTGTTTTTTGCACACAATGGGCTAAATTACCAGGTTACAAACATTGCAAGGGCTCAGAGAAAGTTGAGAAAGTTGATTTATTGAACAGCTATTAGGAGGTAGAAAAAAGCCTCCACTGAAGAGCACTCTCGTGCACACGGAGCCTCGACTTAACCTTCCATCCGACGAACTGCGGCCTTTCCTAGGCCAACGATGTCCCATTTCTCACCGAGAGTTAGCGAAGAAAATTCTGGACTCGGACACTGTGGGACTCGAACCTGGAAATTGCTAATTACGAGCCTGGCACGCTACTGGCTCGGCCGGTAGCGTGCCAGGCTCATCAATATTAAGATACTTTTGTTTTACCTCCTAGCGGCACTTTTTTTGCACACAAAGAGCTAATTGGTCAGGTTACAAGGACCCCGAAGGCTCAGAGAAGGTTAGAGGCAGGGGACCCACTGGACATTCCATACAGTTTCGGAATAATTTTAATGAGATTGTAGTTCTCTTGATATAAGTAAATGTCTTAACTGTTCTTATAAATATTATTTTCAGCAAGGTATAATTTTCATATTATTTTATGTTCCACCCATTTCAATTATGAATCAATAATCCATCGATATTAAGATGCTTTTGTCTTTCAGTTGTACCTAGGCGCTCAAATTTAATAGCTGACTTTATTACTTGGGAAAAAAAGAGTTTCGAATCTTTTATTCCATCAACTTATTTTAATTTTGTTTCCGATTCTACAGACTCTCCATTCTGCTCATCAAAGTTAATAGCGAAACAGTTGAAATTCATTTGCTGTCAGACAAGTGTTTATTGTGCAAAATCCTGCAGTCACAGGTATCCCATTTTTCAGTCGTATTTAGTTTTGCTGTTCTGAGAAACAGAATTTTAAGGAAAGGCTCTTTATATCCGATGTTTTTTCCTAGACGAAACGTCTTAATCAAAACTTAATGAGAAACGAAACGACAAACAAATAAACGATGTAGAAAAGTGAGGTAACTGAGATCATAAAAATGAACTAATCTCCTGATCAATCAAAGTCCGTGCATGTACTGGGTTAAATACCGCAGCCACTGCCATTTCAACATGACTCAGATAAATGTGCTTTGCCTTGTACTTAGTTGGATAGCGGACAGAGACACCGCAGCAGAACAAGGCAAACAGAAGTAAAAGGTTTCATCCAAAAGACGTGCAGTAATAAAAACGTCCCAGCCTCTTTCATCCCGTTCATGCGTGCCTGCCTTTTCCACCCTGGCCGTTTCTTTTCCTGACCTGAGGGCATCGAGTTCCGTGCGCCATCTTTATAGCTACAACCGCCACATCCGCCTACAGAAAAATTTAAATACACGCTAGGAAATTTGGATCCCCACAAAACGAGACAACGGCTGAGTGGTTTAATGCGACTCACTCATTCATTCTCCTTCTCTCTCTCTCTCACCCTACCTACTACACAGCACTCGAACTGGCGAGGCGTAGAGAGAGACCTACGTTCCTTGTTGTGGTTCGCTGGTAGGGCAAGAGAGCCAGAGCACCGGGAGAGAGAGAAAGAGAGGAGAGGCCGTGGTGGATGGAGGCGGAGAGTAGAAGAGCAAGAAGGGGGGTGCCGGAGGATGTTAGGAGTGGAGATGGAGGTTGAGGTCTCCGCTTCACAACGCGCAATATTTCTGCTGCCTTGAGCCTCTGCTATGTGATTTCAAACTGAGGAGCGATTTCATCCGCGTGACTTAGCTGGACGAAAAAACTCATTTCCGACTCCCAGCGCTCGGGTTGCAGTGCGTAGACTGTACGTGGCGGTTCTGTGTATTGGCCCGAGAAACGGCAGGGATGAGGAGGAGGAGGTCTGCGGTGGAGTTAGGTGAGCAGGGATGCTGGTGTAGACACGACAGTGTGAGATTCCCGAGATCATACGAGGAGAGCTTTTCTGGCCTGAATAGGGGTGAATGACGCTATTTCCGGTTACTCTTCTGTGGCGTTCGTAAAGAATTGGATGCAGGGACGTTGGGTGCAAGTTATTGCTGAATTTTAGCAAATGAATCGGATTTATATTAGGGGCCTAAATTACAGCTGCTTGTAAAAGTCTGGCAATAACTTTAGAATGGGTTGTTTTTATGTTTCAGAGTTCTGTGAGTTAGAAAAAAATCCTAATACACGAAACTATATATGTTATTAATGAATATTTAATTACCAATTAGAATATTTTTACAGATTCCAAATATCACGAGTAAATCTTGAATTGCTCAAAATAATGAAAAACGTGTGGCTGTTTTCTAATTTCCTTTTCACATTCTGTTGTTTTGGGCTTATATTCAGTTTTATAGATTAATATCCGTTGGAACTTAAGACAAATAGAATCTCACATACTTGTGAGTAAATATCCTTATATTTACTCACAAGTAAGTAATTCTATTTCCCTTAAGTTTCAACGGATATTGATCTAACTATTCAAGACAGACACGAATACAATTATTTCAGTTTTATATTTTTAGAACTATTCATGCGATTTGCAAGTAATTTTAAGTTTCGAATTATTTATAAAATCTCCTTTCAAAGTGAGTTTCCTTTTATTATCCTACAAAGTACGGCTTGATTTTAATAACAGTTCGCAGTTCGGAGATTTTTGTAGAAGTAATTTCCTTTCCGTTTGGTAGCATTTATGGGTGAATAATATTCATTATTATGCGTAATATTTTCATTGAGTAATAGAATTTTGTCATTTGATAAATAATTTTATGCCTTATAAAAATGTTCTTAAAATTTCAGGAAAGAAAAATAACGTTTCGAAAAATTTCCAACTTTTAGCAACTACTGTAATACTGTAAGAGTTATTAAAATAAAGTCACAGCTTGTAGGATAATAAACGGGAAAAAAAAAGTCGGAGAAAATTTTTTATAAAGAATTCGAACCTGAAAATCACCGATTACTTCTAATGATGCAAAACTGAATGGAAGTATGTGCAAAACAACAGAATGTAAAATAAAAATCTAAAAGCGTAACCCCCGTTATTTTCATTGAATTGCATTTTACTCAAAATGTAATTACGATATTGCAAATCTGCTAAAAAGATTTGAATTCAGAATGAAATTTCCATTCAGAATATGCACAGTTGTATCATAATAATATGACTACCTACCATAGTATATGTATGGTGGATGGTCATTTTATTCTGATACGACTGTGTATATGTATAGTTTTTTTGGTTTCTGGTTTTTTATAACTCCCAGAGCGCGAAACAACTCATTTGTTCATGTTTTAGAAGTCCGTTGAGGGGGGGGGGGGGGGGGGGGGGGCTCAGTCGATAGAGCGCCAGACTCGTAATCTGTAGTTCCCAGGTTCGAGTCCCAGCTGGGTCAGCGTTGAGATTTATCTCCGCAAAATTCCCCGCCCTGCCCACGGTCAGTAGGGGACCCCAAGGGGTTGGAAAGGTCGCCGTCCGTCGGATGGGACGTTAAGCCGTGGCCCCGTGTGCGGGAGAGCCATACCCAGTGCACGTTAAAGAACACGCTGGATGGCCTTGGCGGGAGGCTACCATCTGTCTTCCAACAGCTGTTCCAGTGGGTCCCCTCCCCCAACCTTCTCTGAGCCTTCGGGATCCATGTGACCTGGCCATTTAGCCCATGGTGTGCAAAAAAGTGCCGCTCAGAGGTAAAACAACCCAACCCAACCCGTTGAGTGGAATTGCAAACAGTGACCACGCCTGCAGGAGAACCCTATTCAGTGCATGTTAAAAACACATAACTTTGGCGGGAGGTTTCCATTTGTCTCCTAACATCTGTGCAGTGGGTTAACTGTGATTCTGGGATCCCTCTGACCTGGCCATTTAGCACTTTTTTTTTATACAAAAGGGCCACTCGGAGGTCAAGCAACCCAACACCCCAACATAAGAAATGTTATTAAATCATATTCATTGAAGAAATATTAGAAAAATATGTTTTTTTGACCAATCATATAAATTATTTTCAGGTTTTCACGGAAAAATTCTAAAATGCTTTTTCTTAATTAATAACTATAAATTACACTAATAATTTAGATATATTTAATTCTTTATGTAACATATTTTTTCTTTTAACAACAGATCCAGTCTTGGTTGAACTTCCATTGCTTCCGGTTGTTTGGAATCTGTTGAAAATTTATTATATAAAATACATAAAATACACTTTAAAAACTTGTATTATATGTATCTAGATCATAATAGTATATCGTAATTTCTTATAGTCAAATAATAAATTTTCTATTTATTATTGAATTGTAAACTAGCATGTAAATAAGTATTTGGTTACAGTAGAAGATAGAGCTCATGTTAATTAATCAGAGAATACAAAAAGATTTAATTTTCCTCACTAGCTTCTAAGAAAACACTTCATAAATTAACAAGCTAAGAAATTCAGAAGATAATAAATTGTGTCACAGAATAATATTCGCTTATGTCCTCATTAGAGATTTGCAAAGCATTAAATCAAGGGTGTAAAGCATGCTGCCCCGGAGACATTCTTTTTGCTTCTCATTAGAACGTTCTGAGATAAATGTGAAATATAATACATCGCAACTGAGCAGCACAGCAGCATTACTGATAACATGCCAAGGTCAAATTAAAAGAAAGACAGTCCTT
Source organism: Ryuthela nishihirai (assembly GCA_038380435.1). Taxonomy (NCBI): domain Eukaryota; kingdom Metazoa; phylum Arthropoda; class Arachnida; order Araneae; family Heptathelidae; genus Ryuthela; species Ryuthela nishihirai. The sequence continues at coordinate 8,081,001 of JAWZYU010000004.1, forward strand.
GTACATGAATGTTCAAAAGTAACATGTACAATGTAAGTAAAAAAAAATGTATTCATAATCCATTTAAAGCACAATGGGTCTCACGTGGTATAGTCATAATGATACTAGTGGAAGTTTCGTGGGAAAATCAACCAGATTCTGTGAATGTCTGAACGCTATAATCTGCAAATGCAAAATGAATCTTCTCGGTTAACTGTAGTCTTTGATTTTCTCAGCTTAACGTTTGATTTGGGTTGGGTTGTTTTACCTCTGAGCGGCACTTTTTTGCACACCATTGGGCTAAATGGCCAGGTCACAAGGACCCCGAAGGGTCAGAGGAGGTTGGAGGAGGGGATCACTGGACAGGAGACAGATGGTAGCCTTCCCGTCAAGGCCATCCAGCGTGTTCTTTAACGTGCACAGGGTATGAATATCCCACACACGGGGCCACGGTTTAACGTCCCATCAGACGGACGGCGGCCTTTCTAAGCCCATCAATGTCCCCTACTGAGCGTGGGCAGGGCGGGGAGTTTTGCGGAGATAAATCTCAACGCTGATCCAGCTGGACTCTAACCTGGGAACTACAGATTACAAGTCTGGTTAACGTTTGATATTTCCTCTGAAAAATTTAGCCTATATCTCATTTAAGATTTATTTTTCGACATTCATTTATTGCACTGCTCTGCATTAATAGGTTTAATTGCATTATTAGAATGTTTATTATGTAATCATTATGTTTTTCTTTTAATTTCGTGAAAATATTTGTTCTAAAATACAATATTATTTGCAATTAAATCTGATTTCAGTTTTGTTAGTTTCTGATGGATCTAGTAGGTTCAGTGTCTATCGTTTAAGTAAAATTACAAACTAGAAGCTGTGGATCGACTCCGTAAATGGTTGTTAAATGGGTTTGAAGTTCATTAAATGGTAATTAAAATGGATGATTTGTGGGTCGAGCGACTCGTAAGAATTTGGGAAGCCACTCCCTCCAATTGGTAATGCTTGTAAGGGTAATGGGAGCAAAAATTATTAAATTTGGGCATATTTCACTCATTTTTCAAGAAATCTTCTAAAATGGTGGGGAAATGCTATACTGAGTCTCTCAACTTTGGTTCCAGCAACAGTGAATATAGACAGATTTTGACTACCTGACAAAGATTTATTATCCATGCATTTGGTCAATAAAATGATACCTGACAAAGTTTTAGACACCATTTTCCCACCATTTTACTGTGTAGACAATGTTTACACAGTAAAATGGTGGGGAAATGCTATACTGAGCTCTCCAGCTTTTACTTTTTACTGAGCTCTCCACCATTTTCCCACCATTTTACTGAGCTCACCAGCTTTTACTTTTATACTGAGCTCTCCACCATTTTCCCACCATTTTACTGTGTCGACAATGTCTACACAGTAAAATGGTGGGGAAATGCTATACTGAGCTCTCCAGCTTTTACTTTTTTCCGGATCGATTGCGTCATTGCCCCTTTCATTTGTTTCTAGATCCGGACGTGATTTCAATATATTAACACGCACAGAATTATGAGGCATTGAAGAATACTCTCAAGTTGATGCATTAGTTTCATAAAGTTATAAATTTTTAGAAATGAAATAGAAAACAGATGAAGGAAAATATACTTTTTAAATAATAAAATTCGTAATCGATAGCACAATTAAAATATCACGTGATGTTTAGCTGCAGAGTGAACGTATTCGGGTTCGAATTCTATCTACAGCATACAATGGCGAAGAGCGCAAGTAAGCAATTGAGAAAACGAGATTCGTATTGACAGAAATGAGAATTAGTAGACTAAAAAGTAATTGATAGCTCATCAACTAAAGATAGGAGAATTATCAATGCATCATTTGCACTATCTCATTGTCTCTTAGCGTCCATATGCTCTTTGTTACAGCATGAATGTGCTGCTTTTATACTTACTTTATTCAACGCATAGAATTTAACGCTTTGTAGTGACAAGATAATGTGAAACCACAGCGATAAGGTCTCTTTGAGAATAAATTCATTTCTTTTCTTGTTTATGATGAGGTTCATGAAGTGGTGGGGGTAGGCGAAATGGTGTTAAATGCATTTGACTCAGATCTTCGAAATTGCGATGTTCTGCAAATATTATCATTTTATTGACCAAATGCATGGATAATAAAACTTTGACAGGTAGTCACTTATAACAGTGATTTGACAGTCTATCAAAGTGAAGTGCCACAGGGAAGAACCATGAGGAGCTGATACCTCATTACAGATAAAATGTGCACATTTATATTTAAATATTTCTAGTGTATTCTACTGTTAATTAAGTTTGTTACAAACATCTATGGCTTGGAAGTTACAAACATGTGTGGTATGATACCAATGAATCAAATATGTTAACCATCCAACTTTATCCAAAACTTCTCATTATTTTAGTCTAAAAGTTGTTAATACCGAATGTTTATGTTGAGTTATATTGATTCTGATGTTGTTTTCACTGTTGCTGGAGGTTATAAGTATGAATCTTTTCAATTCAAAGTAAAAATTCTATTCAGCGTACTTAATGAAAATGTTTTATACAGAGAAAAACGACAACTAAAAGCGTTGTTAGAAACATGTTTAATCATAATTGTTTGTTTGACTAAAATATATGCCAGCTTAGGTTCAGGGAAGTTTGTTATCACTACACATCAGCGGTACCGAAGTTTCTGATGTAGAGTACATTTTTTGTTTCAGATGTTTTCTTATCTAAGTCTGCCTGAAGCTCCCGGGAATTCCATTTACTTCCTATGTTTTAAACAGAAACGAAAAAAAATATACTATATCATCAACACATTTTTATTACACATGATGAGAAAAAATGTAATGTATAAGCACACAACAAGATTTTGCAAAATTACTGAAACATAAAGGGAAACATATATAAGTTATTCTTCTGTTTATTAATAGTAAAAAATAATTAATGTTAATGTTAAATAAAGCTTCAGAAAAAAATTAGCGTTTAAATCTGTTTCAGAAGAAACACTTTAAATCAATATGCATTAGACAGAATAAGAAATAATTTTTGAAGTACAATGAAAAAAAAAAACTATTATACGTATTAATTGGTGATGTAGATAGTCGGATAATCGAAAGTTCGGATTATCGATTTCAAATAAAACAAGTATATATGTATCATGTATATAAAAAATTTCATTTTGTATTAAAAAAAATCACAACGAAAACTAATTAATTAAATTTTGGGCACTTTTACAAATAAAGAAAAAATTTTCGTACAAAATTAGCAACAGTGTTTCAATGTGAAAAATTATATACATTTAAATTTACTACACATAGAGTGCTAGTGGTGTGCTACGCTGCGACCTTGAACCTCGTTCTGCTTTGTCAGCAAAGCCATGCGATATTGTATCTTCAAATAAAAGCATGGTGAGCGATTTTTCGATCCTTGCCATACAGTGAGGATAACTGAATATCCGGATAATCTAGTCTTTACGGTACATTCGAAACACATGGAAATATATGGAAATATATTTGAAATGAGATGGATATTGCACAGAATTCTCCGAGATTCAAACGGTATTTAACTAAAATAAATATAATTATTCACAACAAAAAATAACGAAGTATACAAAATATCTGAAAAATTTCCAAAGAATATGCTGCAAATATGCATCTTTGCATTTTTATGGTTTTATAAGTAGTCTGGCTTATTTTCTGCTTTAATGGCATATATTTTGTTATGTATTGGGAATTGCTGAGTGACATGTTATGAAATTCAACCATTAAAAACAGTGCAAAAATATTGTGAATTATTTGCAGTTGTGCGCATCTTATTTACTTGTAGATAATTTCCATGGCCGAGTGGTTAGCGCGCTTGGTTACTGATCTAAGAGACCTGGGTTCGAGCCCCGGGTAAGAAATGGATGTATGTGTCGTTTTTCTGCTGAGGTCCTGCCATCCTCTCAGGCCCTACTCTGGCAAATAAACTGACAGGCTCCTGTCAGACCTCTGTGGCAAGCAGCTGCTTGAAGGGGTATTTTTTTTTTTAATAATTTTGTAGAGTTGCTTCATAGACTCTCCTAATCATCCATTTTCATAGACACCAGTTGCGAATGATCGAGTTAGGAATACAATTATATTTGCATCATTATTTTGCTAAAAAGAAAATAATTAAATTCGTACTCTGATCCTTTGACTTATATTTTTGCTTTAAATTTTCTACCTAGCCCAAAAAATGTTTAATTCATTGCCAAATGATATCAGAAACCTACACAATCAGATTATATATAAGCATAAACTAAGTGAATATTCAAATAAGAGGGATGAGTTTTAATTTTTGTTTAACGTAATTAAATAGTATTTTTTTTTAGTTATTCCAGCTATGTTGTCTATTTATTTGCTTTAATGTAACTTATTTAATAATCTAGAAGGTGTTTGTTAAGCCCCTTGGTAATATTTGATAGGTACCAAAATTATATTTTGTTTTTATTATGTAGTTGTATTATTGTAGTTTACATTCAAAAATTGGATTGTGATGTTTTTTTTATAATTGAATACGAAAGTAAAGTTATTATTATATTTATATTTGTTGTTATTCCTATATTAAACTGTGTTAACTTTCTATTCTGTGCCAGAAATTAAATTTTCATTTCTCTCTCTCTAGATCTTGCGTTTTTTATTTAAAAATTCCTTGAAACATTGTGCCTTCAGCAAAATAAATAGTTGCACTACTAATAAGTGAAAGGCCTCTATGTTGAAATAATAGGAAATCACTGTTGATTAAATATAGAAGAAAATTTGTCATTAGCCGGGTGAGTTCAGATCCCACCCATTCCCGTATTCAAAAAACTGCATTTTATTTGATAAAATAAACTAATTATGTATCACTTATTGTATTATTCAAAACTGCTCCGCCTAAATTTTTACGTTAAATACGTTAATACGTTAATACAATAAAATAACGTATTTTCATCATTTTGCTTCGCAAGATAATTTCACAAGATAACAAAATAATGTTTTTACACGGAAGCATTTCTTTTGTCTTTCATGCAATCTCAACTTGAAACTTCATATGTTTAAAAAACGACAGTTGGTTTCAATAAAAATAAATTCGTAAAACATGCTTAGCAGAACTGTCAAGTGACTTCATATTTATCCAATTTTTAAATTACTTTTAGCCTTTAATTTGCCACCTTATACGTATAATTTTTAATGCTCCAAAATTTAAAACTTGATTCAAAATAATAGGTTAATTACAAAGCAGCTCATGGATTAAATTGTATCAAATCCTTACGGATTATTTTTGTTTATATTATGAATTTGATTACTAAACCTGTACTTGATCATTTAATTTACTTGAATATATTCTTACCTACTCTTTTCCTTCGAAAATAAATCTTACATTGCTTTAGCATAAAATAAAAATACAAAATTTGCCTTTAACTCAGTCGACGTTATAAGCAATGCAATCAAGATACAAGCAACGCTTCATTTCTGTCATGAATTATACCACGAAGAACTAAAAAATTTGCAGCTCTAACACCCGGCTGTGAAAAAAAAAAATGTTGAAAATAAATGTTTTAATACCCGTAGAGAGAAAAAAAATTAAGGCCATAAATTGGTTGACTTAGGCTGTTATGATAATTAGCCATTCGTCAAACGTGACAGGTCTACTTTAGAAATTGCATGCACCATCCAATCAATAGGCATCTTTCGGACCCGGGGCACTTCGGTAAAAGGGTGTTGTCACCGGTGGCCGCAAAGGGAGATTGGTATCATTTTCAGGGTTCGTTTTTAGTAAAGAGCGCAAGCTTAATTTTGCCAGGAATCTTGCTAGAGAAAAGTTTAGTAATTGAACAATTTCTCGGTTCGTTCATCTAGAGCGAGGCTGTTATCTTTATTAAGTAGTAACATCACGTAGACGAAACATCTTTTTCAGGAAAGGTCCTATATATTTATAAGGAAACTTTTGTATAGTTTTTTTTTTGCCGGGGGGGGGGGGGGGTTAAGCATTCTAACCAATAATGATCGCTGTTATCTAAGTTTGACTTTCAAAGCTTCAACTACGGAGAATGTTTTTTTTTATAGGTTAAAATTTTTGAAAACAGACATCAGTCAAGAAACGCATAATTGGAAGGTGAGTGGCAAAGAATAATTTCTATAATCCGGCATTTTGAAAAAAGTGCAAAATCCTAATGATCTCTCCATTAATCAAAGGGGTGGTGGATCAATCGGCAATAAGTCAAACTTTTAATCTCAAAGTTCAAATCCTAATTCTGTCTGTGTTGAGAATTTTCTCCGCTAACTCTGTGAGAAGGGGAAGACCGATGGGCTTGGAAAACACGCCGTCTGTCGGATGGAACATTAAGCCATGCCCCTGTGTGCATAAGAGCTGCACTATTTCTTTTGCCTTTTCTCAACTTGGAAACTCTCTACAGAGCGATATCATTTCTTTAAATTCTAAGACAAAATTCAAAAACTATATTACTCCACTCCTATTATAATATTGAAGCGTTTGACCAAACAATATCTCCTCACCTCTATTCCCACTTCCCATCTTCGCTCTTTGTTTGGATTATCTGCAATCTTTTTTTCCCCCTGTTCATTCATTTAATATTACCCTCTGTTGTCTTTAAACCTTCTTTTTCTTCCCCCTAAGTTTACTATGTTTTTTTTTTATCATATTTCATATTATATGTTTGTCTTCCTCTGTGCAACTTATCATTTTGTTTATATGTATCAAATAATTATGCAATTCCTGTAAACATGTTTGCATTTTTATACTATCCATAATATTTCTTTTTAATTTCTCAAATGTATTGGGCATTCAGATCTCTTGAACGTTTAAATTAATATCCAAAATTACCTGTACCTTGTCTTTACTGTAACCCCTTGCATGGAAAAAATTATTATTATTGTTATTTTATGATAAAAAATATCCGGACACTCGTTCATGCCCAATCTTCTGGTAATAGGAAAGGAATTAATATCACGTTGGTCCACTTTTTGCTGCTATCACAGCCTCCACTCTGGGAGGAAGGCTTCGAGAATTGTCTGCCAATCTGCTCCAAGAGCATTAGTGAGGCCGGTCGCTGATGTTGAGCGGGTCGGCATGGTTCGCAGTTGGCGTTCCAATTCATCCCAAAGATGTTCCATGGGGTTGAGATCAAGGCTCTGTGAAGGCCAGTCAAGTTCTTCCACACTGATCTCATCGAACCATTCCTGCATTGTCCTCGCATTTTGGACAGGGGCATTGTTATTGGTACAAGAAAAGGTATTCATTCACCAAACTGTTGTCATAAAGTTGGGAGCACAGAATTGTCAGAATTTCATTTTAGGCCGCGGCGTTCAGAGTCCTATTCACTGGAACTAGGGAGCCCAATCCAAATGATTAAAAACAGCCCACGATCATGATGCCTCCTCCACCAAACTTCACAGTTGGCATAACACAGTCAGGCAGGTAGCGTTCACTTGACATTCTCCAGACCCAAACGTCCGTCGGACTGCCATGGTGAAGCGTGATTCATCACTCGAGAGAACGCGGATCCACTGTTCAAGAGTCCACTGGTGCAATGTTTTGCACTACTCTAACCGACGCTTAGCGTTGATCTTGTTGATGTTAGGTTTGTGCACTGCTGCTCGGCCATGGAAACCCATTTCCTACAGCTTGCGACGAACTGTTATGATGCTGGTGGCGTTGCTTCCAGAGGCATTTTGGAATTCGGTGGTGAGTGTTGCAACCAAGGACAAGCAATTTTGTGGCACCACCCACTAACAGCACTCATTTTACGTGGCCTACTTGGTGCAATTGCGCTGTTGTTGTTCCTAGGCGTTTCGACTTCACAATAACATCACTTATAATTGGTTAGGGCAGCTGCAGCAGAGCTGAAATGTCCCGAACTGACTTGTTGCTAAAGTAGCATTCTATGACCATGCCACGTTGAAGGTCACTGAGCTCTACCGTACGGCCCATTCTCCTGTTCATGCCTGTCTATATGGTTTCCCAGGAAGATCATAATCTAGAGTGTTTGTTTCTCACTATTATAATTTTTTAAAGGTAAGCAGAATTACCAAACCTTATCAAAGAGTGAAAGTCAATGAGATCAGATTGAATAATACTTCTGAATCGGAGTTTTCTTTTCGATAAATCTACCTAAGTTTCAATTGTGTAGACGTCGAAAATTTTGGCCGCTTATATCTTTTGCTCTCATTGTATAGCAGACGCCGATGGATTTGGAAAGCCTACCAATTTTTTTTTTTTTTTGATATAACATTAAATTTTGTTTGCAGGAGAATTTACCTATTTTTTCCTGCAGGAGAGCTATGTTCATTATTTGGCATTCTAGATGGATTGGACAGGTGGCTACTGTCTGTTCCTAAGAGCTGTCTAGTGGATGTCTTTCTCTAACTCTGTTCAGAACCATGGACTTCTTGTAACCTCATCAGGTAGGAAGAATCTCATTTGGTCCTAATATCTGCTGTACGAGTCTTATTCCACAATCCCATTTTGAGTTTTGGGGTCCTTGTGATCTGGTCATTTAGGGAAGACTATTATCTAGCTCTAACAGTTATCTAGTGGATTTCTTTCTCCAAATTTGTAAGCCTTACAAGAGGGTAGGCTATATAGCATGGCCTTCGATATCTGGGACACCAAATCTCCTTAAGTTATTAATGAATTTTCAAATTTGGCATTAATGCAATAAAAGCATTCACCAAACAAGATTTGTAAGAAGTTGCTTTTTTAATCGCATGCATTAATAGCATATTTTGTCAAAATTAGTCAATATTATCATTATTATTAGTGATCGACTTTTATATGTAGTAAATTTTTTATTTACCATTTACTTTTTAATGCTGCAATATTCTAAATATTTTCGGAAAATAACTGAAAACTATAAGAGCTCAAAGATTTACATCTGGTTTAGCAGATTAATTATATGCAAATAAACAGTAATAGAAATAATATTAATATATTACTATATTATTATATTAATATTTTTTCATCGTGCAATCAATACATTTTTATATCAATAAAATATAAAAGTTATATCAATAAATTATCAAATAACGAACTTAACAAAATAAATTCAGTTCCAAAAATTAATTTTTTTCCCAACTCGAACATCATAAAGAGATAAAAAAGGAATGAAAGGAAATAATTAGAATAATATGGACTACTCCTTAATTATAAAAAAAATCAATTTCATGGATCATTTTTTTTGTTTTTGCGAAAACATGTGAAAATTTATTTTATCATTTATTATTTCAGGTAAATTATTAAACAATTTTCGTGATAAATATATATATGTATCATATTTTTGTCTAAGGGTTTTCCTTCATAGTAATTAATATGTACCTTGTTCTTGTATTCTGCATTACTATTTTAATATCGCTCTCTCTATAATAATGTTTTTTAAACATAAAATCATATTATAAATATAAATCTTCCTTAATGGCAAATTTAGATCATTATAAGCCTATTTATCGCTATAACGTTTTCTTTTTCTTAGTATGCATGCAATTACCAAATTTACGATAGCAATTAATGATTTAATATATATATATTTTCTTTTTAAATTAGGAAGATGGTACGTCCCTCAAAAGGACGGAGATAACCTAGAAGCTATATTAAATATTATAATGTCCTGGCTTCTCATACAACATACAAACACTTACAGTCGCTCAAAAAATATCCGAACACTACGGTTGATTACAGAATTCAGAAAAAATATCTGGCAACGACTTTTTTTACAAATTAGTGATCTGGCAACCGTCGTGTACAGTACACGATGGTTGCCAGATCACTAATTTCTAAAAAAAACATTGCCAGGTATTTTTTCTGAATTCTGTAATCAACCATAGCGTTCGGATATTTTTTTGAGCGACTGTGCACAACGATATGCCTCGCTGGTCTTTGTAGTCAGGTATGCTAACCATTAGAGTAGATAGGGCATAAGTATTTAGTATACGAAAAATAATATAATAAGGTAATAATAATACAGGTAATTAATATCTAAAATTACCTGTACCTTAGCTTTACTGTAACTCCCTGCATGGAATAAATTATTATTATATTAAATTAAATTCCTTCCCTAGATACTATTCCACATTTTAAATATAACTATATATATATATTGATCTTGCTTAATCCAAATATTACATACTATTTTCGATAATGTAAGCTCGTATATACAAATTCACAAAATTTCTGATACAAAATAATTTAAGAATTATTACATTGATCTTTTTTTTTATAAATGTTCCATATATTCATCGCGAGCTAACCGACTCACTCTCTCTATAAACTCCCAAATATGCGAGGAAGGTGGGGAGAGGGGTCTCAGTCCGCAGTCCCGTAATCTGCAGTTCCCAGGTTCGAATCCCAGTTGGATCAGCGTCGAGAATTATCTCCGCAAAATTCCCGCCTTGCCCTCTCTCAGTTGGGAACACCGATGGGCTTGGAAAGGCCGCAGTCCGTCGGATGGGATGTTAAGCCGTGTACCGGGGAGCCATACCCTGATGCATGCTAAAGAACACGGATGATCTTGACGGGATGCTACTATCTGTCTCCTAACAGCTGTCCAGTGGGTCCCTTCTCCCCAACATTCTATGAGCCCTCGGGGTTCCTGTGACCTGGCCAGTTAGCCCATTGTGTGCAAAGAAGTGCCGCTCAGAGGTAAAACAACCCAACCCAAATATGTATAATATTCTACACTATCAATTGCTTTACATGAACATTAATGCTCTGTTCAGTTTACTGACTTAGAAAACAAATTATTGTTAAATATATCAACTTTGTCGCATTTAAAGTGAAATATAAATAGTTTGCCTTATCAACATTTAATAATAATTTATTTTTTAAAAAACGTTATAATAGTTTTGTAACTTTATGGAAATCAAATATTTTTTCCTGTATAAATCTAATCTAAAAATTATTCATCGCGTATACAAATTTGCGAGTATAACGATGTTATGCTTCTACTCTGAGAATCCGATATTTTGTTTCATCAATTACCTCCGAAAAACTCAAGATACCTTCCCCGTTGGGAACCACTCAATGAGGGAGTTAGATTAACCAATAGTGGCAATGCAATCAGTGGCGAAACTTGGCATGTGCAGCAGGTGCACAGCGCGTAGTGTAATGAGAGGCAAAAAATATTCAATTAAAAAACAAAATTTAAATAATTTTTGATTATAAAAAATACTGCAAGCACAAGGCAATTATTTTCAAACGATGCAAAATTTATTATTTTAATTCTTTCTAACAAAATAAAATCAGTTCTCATTCTAAGGATACTCCGACGGCCATGACTTGTATTTGTTCTTAAATGTGAAGACATACATGTATTGAAATTAAATGAAGCAATACTCGAGTTATTTTTGCATTTGCAATATTTATAAAATATTTTGATATCTGATTCGTTGTCTTATTTTCGAGAAAATGTCGGGGCATAAAAAGATAATCTTCAACAGGGCGCAAGAATATCTAGTTACGATACTGAGTGATGTAGTAAAGAAAGGCAAGGGACTAAGAGATTGCGCAGTTGTCGCTTCTACAGTTCTAACATATTCTGTATTCTGTGAGAACTGTTGAAGTTTCAATAGAATCTCTTTCATCATATTCTTAATTTTCCATCATCTCCTCAACTAACCTAGGGGGCGGGGGGTGGCTTAGTCGGTAGCGCGCCAGGCTCGTAATCTACAGTTCCCAGATTCGAGTCCCAGCTGGGTCAGCGTTGAGATTTATCTCCGCAACACCGCCGAGATTTAACTCCGCAAGCCCGCCCTGCCCACGGTCAGTAGGCGACACCGATGGGTTTGGAAAGGTCGCCGTCCGTCGGATGGGACGTAAAGCCGTGGTCCCGTGTGCGGGAGAGCCATACCCTGTGCTCGTTAAAGAACAAGCTGGATGGCCTTGACGGGAGGCTACCATCTATCTCCCAACAGCTGTTCCAGTGAGTCCCCTCCTCCAACCTTCTCTGAGCCTTCGGGGTCCTTGTGACTTGGCCATTTTAGCCCATGGTGTGCAAAAAAGTACCTCTCAGAGGTAAAACAACCCAACCTCAACTAACCAATAGCCTTGTTTATTTCTTCCTATGGGAAAGCAATGAAAGGAAAGAAAAAACGAAATTACCGTATTTTAACGTGTATAAGGAACCCCTTCTTGCAAAAAACTGGGTCCCAAAAATAGGGGGATTTCTTATACATGGATAGTACTTTTAAATAAATGATAATAACTTAAAATAAAAATATCTTTGATGAAAAATCAGGGGGTTCCTTATACACGTTAAAATACGGTATCTTGTGATATATGAAGTTGCAAAAACAATGGAATGTCGAGCTGTTTAATAGATTATTTTGCGAAAATGAAGACACGGAAAAATGAAGGTGAAATTAGCTAAATATGATGGAATAAAACGCACCTTTATATTTGTATACGGGGGAAGGGTGATGTTTGGTTTTTACCCTTTGCACAAAGTAAACATGATCGCAGAGTTATTAGAATTAAAATTTAAAGTTATTTGTAATATCTTAAAAATGTGGTGATTCTGACAGTTTTTAACATTAAGAACATTTTTTGAAATTTATAACAGAAATAAACGGGGCCTAAAATGCAAATTTTCGTATATAGTCACTGTCATCTAGAAAGAGACGAAAACATCAAGACAGCGCAATATCTTATCAAGGCCTAAACCCGGGCCTCAATAAAATAACAATACATCACTCAGTGTAAAAAAAACAATGAAAATAATTTTATTACGATATAGCAACAAAGGATATTTTTTTCAAAAGGCTTAAAAATTGGCTGTTTTTGTCAGGCCATTGAGGCCTGACAGGAACCAGTCAGTTTAAAACTCCATAGATAAACTCCATCTGTGAAGAAGACTGAAAGACAACACAGAAAAATCACCCGGGGCTCGATCCGGGTCTTTTTAATCATTTGTCAAGTGCGCTAGCCACTCAGCCTTCGGAACAATATTTTCACACTTTAATAAAGATCTCGGAATTTACTCATTCGCCATCCCTTACTTGATGCATTTCTGAAATTCCTCCATAAAAAAATTCTGAGGTGAAAAAAAAACAATCAATAACCGATTAGACCCACAATTGGTCAAACAAAGAAGTACAGCGAGAGACTGCGAGCTAACAGGTTAAGGCGTAGAAAGAGCCGCCTACGTATCTCTCGTGCCGCAACAGCTGCGGCTGAGGTACGCCAGAGCAGGTAAGAGCATTGCCGTAAGTCGTCCATTGAAGCCCTCGGGGCCAACTGTCAGGAGGGCCGCCCGCCAACAAAGACCACCCGTGAGACGGCGTTGGGGGGCTCAACGCTTAGCCCAGAGACGCACGTAATTATTAATAGTGTCAGTTGTCGTTAGAGGCATTTTCTCTACTCACTGTGTGGACGGGGAGGGTCGCCGCCTAATGGCGTCATGATGGTAATTATGTGAAATCATGACAAATAATTGGCTGCAGATCACACATGTGAAAGGGGACCACCACGACGACAAAGTCGGAGCTACGAGAAAGCGTAGAGTGCCGCCAAGGGAAAGAGCGGCATCAGCGGCGGCATCGGGGCCTCCCTCCGTCGGTCGTGGCCGGTTAGGTCGCCGACAACGAAAGAACCGAGTGCCGCAGCACCTGCCGAGATGCCTGTCTGCTATTGGGGAAGGGCGTTCTTTTAAGCTGCGCGATTGGCTGCTGCGGTTAAAACCAGTCGGGTAAGACGCTGCCATACAACCTCTTTTCGCTTTCCATCACTCTCCTTGTCGTTTTTTTTCCTCTCTTCTAATCTCTCGCCTTACCCTCAGGTAAGGTAAGAACGAAGAAGGGAACTTAAGGGGAAGACACTCTTAGGGTGGGACAAGGTGCGATTTAGACGACGGCAAGTCTTGAAGCTCCGCCTTCATCCAATCTTGATTCTCTAAAGTTTTACACCCCTCTTTCTTATCCCGCCACGCAATGGGGTTTCTGCGGCTTTACATGAATAATGAATAGGCGGGAGTTTAGACTGTCGGACTGCAGAGATAGAGGAAGACTTGCGAAAACAAGAAGGGAGAGGAACAAAACACATTCAGATTACCGAGGATTTTTGTGATGTGTGACTTGTGGGTTGAACGGCTGGACCAATGTTATGTCATTATTGGTTGAGTGAGAACTTAAACACTACCTTTTTAAACTTCATTTCTTCCTCCCACCCCTTAATATTGCACTCCCCTTTCTGTATGATCACAATACTGCACGTATTGTTGTGCACCTATTTTGCGTGACTAAAGAGGGATAAAAATAGCAATGGATCTCCCTCTTGTCTACAGCAGATGACACGCAAAGCCATTGAGGCTCAGAGCAGGTGTAATGTCTTGTTTTCTTATTCAGTGGACGAAATGGACGGAAAAAGAAAATAATATATGGCATGAAGGAAAACTGTTGGTGGTGCTTTTCAGTGCTTTGTTATTCGAAACTGATTTTCTTTTCATTTTTTTTTTAAACGATGGTTTGTTGTTTTTTAAGTGTTAAAGGAATGACACTAATCGTCGAAAATAATAGTTGTTTTATTTCAGAGAAATGTGTATGAAGTGCATTAACATCACGAGAATGCTGCGAAGTAAGAACAGTTCTGATAACAGCAACGAGAAGCAAAAACAGGAATGTGTTAGCTCGAGTGATGATAAGATCAGAATTTAAGAGTTTTGAAGTTTTACACCGCTTTTTATTATTTCGCCACGCAATGAGGTTTCTTATTCCTTGTTCTTGGGATTGAAAATTTTGTTAATAAGAAATCTGTGTATAGAAAGAATATTAAATTGATGTTTTTCAACATTTTACTGATTTTGTTCAGCTCAAATCTGATATTAAGATTGGAAAAAATATTAGAAAATTAGTATCACCTAAGATTAATTTTTATATCAAAATTTAGACAAAATGTTATTATATTGTTTTTAAATTGGTTAATCAATTGAATAACTGAAACATAAATATGAAATAATGTTATCTATAAAAAAAAGGAATTTTAATTAGTTATTACTTCTACAATTTATTAATTCTCTAATGAAGGATATAACTAGAGAGAGTTTTTCATTTAATAATTTTTTTTCTTTTGTAATATTATTATTTTCAATAGCAAAAAAGTTTTTCTGTGGTTGAAAATATTATAATGCATATTGAAATGCTTTGATAAAGTATGATTTGGTAAATAATTATTTCAGCTCAGGCCACTCCGAGTCTTGTTTTTATTGAAAAAGAAAAAAAGATGTCTGACTTAAAAACATATTGTAAAAAAAAACTATCGCAATTTCTTCTTCTCCCTGGACTCTAAAATCTTTAATTTATCTTCAGTTACATTTTTTTTCAATAAATGCATATTTTAGAAGTTATAGAGCTTCGAAGTTATATTCCTATTTACATAACATGGAAATCGCTCAATATTTTGGCAAGGCACTGTATTTTTATCGTACAAATTATTAAAAAACTTAAAATAAATCATCTGATTAATATAAATATTTTTAGGACATTAGAGTATAAAAATGGAACGAATAATATATTTAGGATTGATACAAATGAATTATTTTAAACGGCTGATCAGTCTGCTTTTTTTCATGTAAAGTAAAAAATAATATCATGAAAAGGCAAAATAGGTTTTGATTAAGGAAATTCCGTTTCTCATTATGGTTTTTTCTTGCCTCTCATTTATCAATCTATGAAATAGAAGGTGATTATAGAGTAATGCTGATAAAGTTAAATTTCGGTTATCAAATTCGGTTTTATCCGAGTTTGAAAGAAGGAGTTGTTCCTTTTTCGTTAGATATGAAAATAAAGTGATGATCAATATTGGAAAAACAGTTTGCAGTTTCCATACTTGCAGAAGCAAATGTTTATGTTTTGTGACAATTTGGATTCCAGGACATGGTCTATTTAAAACCACGCATATGAATGATCATACCACTTTACATAGTGTTAATTGTCTATGCAAAATAAGAGCACTTTTAAGAAATCTGACTGCACCCTAGAGATTATTTACCAACTAAGATTAAAAATGTAGTGGCTGCTTGTAACACCATAAGTAAAAGCAAAACTAGTAGTGCAAAAAGGAACGTCCTAGATCAAATGTGTAGTCACAAGTGGCAGCTATTCTCAGAGCAGAACTTCTCCTGTTTGTCATGGGCGTTGGCAACAATTATTTCACGAGGGAGGTGGTGGGGAGGAGGGGATGTCAAACCTTTTAATTGCTAGTAAATTTTATTTGCCGAGAGGAGGGGGAAGAACCTTTTAATATCATATAAATTATAATGACTAAATATATTTCAGGAATTTTGAAAATCTAGCGAGGGACAAATATTACGCTTGTTAGCCCCCGTCGATTTCATGCCACCTATTCTGCCTTTTGAATATTTTTTGTGATGCACTGATTTGCATAGACGATAATGTCCGTCACAAAACGCTATATATTTTCATTCTAGGTACTGTTAATCGATCACAAGATCAACCGCAAATTATGAAGTTCAAAGCCTTTTCGAAATTTACGAAGCTAGTAGGCATTTTTTGATACTCTTTTTCTGCTGAGGTCCTGCCATCCTCTCAGATCTCTTACTGTGGCATATAAACTGACAGGCTCCTGTCAGACCTCTGTGGCAAGCAGCTGCTTGAGGGGGTATTTGTTATTTATTATTTAACATTTCTCAAAAATCTGCCTTAGTGAGGAACTTTAAGCATCCCCTAGCACTTTTGATCCCATATTGTTCTTCTCGAAGTTGTCCAAAAGTCAACTTTTAAGAAAAATAATGCAAATAGCTTTACCCGAAACAAGAAATAACATTAAACCCAGTAGCATATTTTAAAATGCTTCAGTGATTTATGGGAAGAAATTTTATTGGGAGGAAATCGATGTATCAAACCAATCAATTGAAATTTTAATGTAGTTAACTACTATATATTGTAAAGTTTGCTTGTCTCTCTGTTTGATCAAGAACGTCTCCTAAAAAGTAAGAATCATCGTTATTTATAGAAACGTAAGATTTTGGTCTCCAATAATTCTCCTCTTTCAAAAAATGTATTTTTTTTCCAGAAAAAACGGGAGGGATTTCTTTCAAATGCTAAGAACCATTGTCACCGTATTCGGTACAGCTTCTTCTCATAGTAATTTATAGAAATGTAATGATCTCACCTCCAACTTTTCCCTTAATAGACCCTCCTACACATAAAATCGGGGAAAGATTTCTACTAAATGGTAAGAGCCAGCTAGGGTCACCAAATTCGGTATACTGCTTCCGCTTATCCTGATTTTAACCAATATAACAACCCCCACAATCACCCACACTTCAAAAAAGAAAACAGAATTACGTAAACGAATAGCGATTCTAAGAGTTATATATATTTCAAATGAATGCTAATGATGTGAAGAATATCATGGGATACCTCAAATTATGATCAATACTTATCTCTTTAGTAAAAGTAGAAATGAATATCTCTCAGGTATTCATTGTAATGAGTTTTATGTGGAATAAAGCTTGCCACGTGAGGAATGTCATCTATTATATATTTTAGAGTTTAAGACTTAAACAAAGCCGGGCAAATCTGTTATTAGGCTTAAGTGCAATAATTTAATATAAAGATTTGTACTACCAAAATCACAACGACTTAAGCCGACCGTGAGACCAACTATTGACTTTGTGATGCTAATTAATGGTGTAAATAAAGTAAAATTTGGAACAATTTCTTGATCCTTGGGATGCTAACAATCTCTATATCATCTGTATTGATTTAGTAGGGGCCTAAGGAAACTTTTTTTGCTTCCCAAAATCATGCCCTTGGTTGAATACAGAACATCAGGGATGATAGTATTGGTATTATTATATGACATAATTGGAAATTCAAAAGTTTAATTTTATTCAATACTTCACCTATAATAACGAAGCTCATATAAGATACAAAAATAATATACATATATGTAAAAAGTCAAATTCACACAATGTCAGAAACTTACTGACTGCCATTTTCTGTGCTTCGAATTAAAAAAAAGTGGAAAAACAAGGGAAAATGCATTTGCATGTTGAAGAACCAAAAGTTGAAGTGCTTCGCGCTTTTTTTAAAATAAAAAAAAATATTAAACGAATTTTTAGTTTTGTGTGACTAGTTTTAACTATCTCCGTAAACTGTGTACAAACCCCGATGATGACGATAAAGATATTTGCCCGCAAATGTTCGGTCTTCAATTAAAACAAGACGTAATTGTGTGTAAGATCATTTAGAGCTGCAAAACCTGAATTAATGAACCTCCATTTCTGAAGCGCGCCAGCAGCTCGGGCAAAAATTAATACCGTGTGAAATTGCAGCAGTTTTATTAGCGTTTCGTCAACGGAGCACTTTTTAATTACGCTTCTTCCGTTTTTCTAATTATTTTCTGCAGCGTTTTTGCGGTAATTTCATTATGGAGTGTAATTTAACTTCTATGAGAATCGGTGTTTTTTGCGCCATTATTGATTTAATTACCGCTAAGAATCGGCGGTTCTGAGAAAGTTTTTACGCCATTTATAGATAATGTGCGTAGGGACAGAAGGACGGGAAAGAAAATTAGGATTGGGGCGTGGAAATTATAATTATAAAAACCTTTTAAAGGAATTTCGGTCGAAATTATCCTCCATCAAATCTATTCCACATTAATGCACAAGAGAAAAGTGAATTAAATGCACTGATTCAAAAAGTGGATTTTTGTTGGAAACCTTTTAAATAAAGTGAACTTACTAACCAGTAGAGTGATGATTACTTTGAGCTAAGGACTATCGGGAGGTGGGTATTTATAATTAGAAAAGTAGCTACTTTTAATGACTGAGTACTTACGTTTTTCCAAATGACACGAGAGGTTTATGCCTCCTTTGCTTAGTTATTTGGCAGATTTTGTTTCATATCGTGCGTGTATAAAAAGAAGTTTTTGTTTTCAGAATAAATTTTGCTCTTTTCAAAGAAAACTGAAATTTACAATAAAATTGTGGGACAGATGCCTACTTAGAGCAGACAGTTTTTTAATATATATGCATAGGTGTCCCTAGCAGAGTCGTGAACCACAGATTACAGATTTTTTGGTTATATATATGATATATTAATTATATATTTATAATTATGATATTTTAATATAATGCCTTTAGAATGCTTTTGCAAGATTTAGTCGGAAGAGATGGAGTTAGTGGGAACAAGTGAAGAATGATTAACAGAAATAACAAAGTACAACAAAAAAAAAAACTTATATCAAAACTTCAATTGTGGCATAATAACAAATAGTTCTAAATATTATAAAAAAAGATACACACAAAGGAAAAAAATCGTATAGTTCTAAATATTAAATAAACACACACACAAAGGAAAAAAAATTGACCCTTTTGATAAAATACTTAAAATATACTCGAAGAACTTAACTAGTAAACACTTAATAAATTAGAAAAGATAATTTAACAAAATTCAGAGATAAAGTGTGCTTTAATCTTATTAATACTATGAGGGAGATAAGATTTTAGAGTGAATTTTTATTTTACCGCTATATCTGTAATATACAAAATGTTGTTTTGTTGTTGTGTTTGTTCAGTTGCTTAAACGTAAACAATTGCTTCCTCAATGTTGCTTTTAAATGGCAAGTGACGTAATACGATTAATTTTTCTTAAAAATAGCAACGTTCTTCTCGGGAGTAAAATGAAAAACAAAATTAGTATTGAATATATTTTATTATTTAAAATAATTTACACCGAACGCTCGTGCTTTTCAAATATTTTTCCCCCCCTCGGATTTGAACACAAAATTAAAACTTTTCCCATACTTCGTTCGCTAATAAGATGAATTAATTTTCCTTCTGTAACAAAGATATAGGCGATTCGTTTCAGGTGTTTTCTTCTTATAATTGAACTGCAGCAATCTATGAAATAAGCGTGTAAAGCCAAAACTTCGGAATAGGCCCGTTGACGTGTGGCCAATAATCACGAAAGACGGATGGCAGTGCCCGCAGGAAAATTGCTTTGGGGTCGCTTTCAGACCAAGATCTGGATTATTTTTTCCCCCTCGTACGTTATAAACTAGCATTTCTCCCCCCTCAATCGGGCAGCGGTACTTAGAAAGAAATGCGGCGGGCCAATGAAAACTTAGAGTCACATTTAAAACTTTACATAGCTAATTGTTTTTTATCCCACAAATCTTTCTCACATTTTAGCAAAAAAAAAGAAGTAAGGAATAAAGTTATAAATACTTTTAAATGTTACATTTATATGGCTTTTAAGGGCAGAATGAAATCTTTTTTTTTTTTCATATTTTCAATATTATTAGTTCGTTTTTTTTTTCTTTTTTTGTTACTTACTAAAAGAGTTTATTAAACTGTTTTATTTTCTTCTTTTCATATGAATATATAATTTAGTAGCTTAACGTCCCATCCGACGGACGGTGGCCTTTCCAAGCCCATCGGTGTCCCCTACTGACCGTGGGCAAGGCGGGGAATTTTGCGGAGATAAATCTCAACGCTGACCCAGCTGGGACTCGAACCTGGGAACTACAGATTACGAGCCTGGCGCGCTACCGACTGAGCCACCCCCGCCCCTTAAAAAATATGAGTTTTAAAATTAAGGCGCTCTTGAATAGAAGTGACAGGTATTTGGATGTGATGTAACGGGTCCTGGGTTCGAATCTTGATAAAGCAGAGATACTGATGTTGTCTTTACGAAATTACACTTTGAAGGATCCAGAGAACTATGGTTTATTTTAATACAGAAGTTTCATAGTTAATTTTTAACACTAAACAAAAATAAAATAACTCTCAAGCAGCTGCTTGCCACAGAGGTTTGATAGGAGCCGATCTGTTTAATACGCCATAGAATATCTGAAAGGTTGGCGAGACCTCAGTAGAAAGACAACGCAAACATCCATGCCTTAAACCAGGACTCGAACCAAGGTCTCTTTGATCAGTAGCCAAGCGCGCTTACCACTCGGCCACAGTGACAACAAAAATATAGAAACCCAAATTAACCATAAAATTTTATATGAAATGTAATTGTCAGATTCAGATTATTATTTTTTTATTTCAAATTAATTTACTTCTCCTTAAAGCTCAGTAGAAATTATTGTTTTCGAAGAAATGAACAAATATTTTGCTTCATTTAATATTAGTTTTCGAAATTGGATATTAGATAAAAAAAAAATTGCTACTTCAATATTATTTAAGTATTTATGTATGAAGCAGTTGCTTGTCACAAATGTCTGATATGAACATATCAGTTTAATAACGCCATAATGAAGATCTGTGAGAAAGGCGAGACCTCAGCAGAAGAACAAAACATCCATACCGTATCCAGGGTTCGAACTAAAATATCTGATTAGTAGACAAGCGCGTTAATCATTCGGCCACCAGGACGTTAATATTAGATAACGTATTTGTAAAAATTGCTAAAATTGAGTTTCATCAGCAGACGATCTAATTATCATTTAACTCTTCATCACGCAGCTCGATAAAGAAATTAAACAAATCCTTTTCTGGCAGATACGCCCACACGACCCTAAATTTTGCACTTAGTCGATATTTATATATACGAACGAAATTTATAACATCTCATTTCATGCTATAATTCATTCCTGCCTGTCACTTTATATCGTCATATGACAAATAAATTACCCTTCAGGCCGCTTCTGCTACAGAGATCTTACAGTTTAATACCTAAAGAGAAAGTCTGTGAGGAAGGCGAGACCTCAGCAGAAAGCCAACATGGACATCTATGCCTTACTAGGGGCTCGAAACCGGATATAAGAAAGAAGGTGAAACCATCAGGACGGAGGAAGGGCGGGAGGTGGGTGGATGGTAGAAAGGTAAGAGAGGTGGACAACTCAGTTTTCCGTGCAACTGGTCTCTAGGAATGAACCATTATTGGCGAATTCCCATCTTCCAGAAAAGAGAGAGAGATACCTTTGATCAGTAACCAAGCAAGCTAACTATTCGGCGACAGGAACGACTATAAAATAATAAATACCTCCTCAAGTAGCCGCTTGCCACAGAAGTCTTACAGGAGTCTGTCAGTTTAAACGCCATGGAGAAAGACTGTATGGAAGGCGAGACTTACTTGTGTTCATTAAAGAATGATGGGAGACTTATGCATTAATTTCTCCATCTTTCTCTGAGTCCTTGATATCTTTGTGATCTAGCTATTTAGACCATTTTGTGCAAAAAAAGTGCCTCTCAGAGGTAACACAAACCTACCACTCCTCAAATGTTTTCGAAATTTATGGACAACCCCTTAGAGAGCACAGCTCGAGTCTTTTCCCATTATCGCTGCTAACATCAAATTAAGATCTTTCCACCAAACATCAGAAAAGTAGCAATATCTATTGCGAAAGTACGAAAGAAGGTGAAACCACCAGGTCAGAGGAAGGGCGGGAAATGAGAGAGTGTAGAAAGGTAAGAGAGGTGGGGGGAACTCAATTTTTCCGTGCAATTGGTCTCTAGGAATGAACCATTATTGGCGAAATCCCACCTTCCAGAAAAGACATGTACAACAGAAGAGAGAGAAAGCAGAAAACGCGGTTAATAGAAAGGAAATCTGGAATGGGGAGGGAGATTGATCCCGGATGCGGGAATGATGAGCAGCAGTCAGCGACTAGAACTGCACGGCGTTTGACGGCCCGTCCCGAATTGGAATATAGATTAGTGTATGACTGCTGTTCTTTGTCAGTTCATACAAAGACCATGGAGAACCCGGAATTGACAAATTGCATTATTTCTTTGTCCAGTGTTAATGCGATTTATTGGGCGGAGGTGGAATATGGCAACGAGGAATGTGGTTTGGTTAATTAAATGGGAAGTGAGCTCTCTTCGAACTCTGAGGCGAAAATCGCTTGCTTAAAATATTCACAATTGCCATGGCTTTTGAGGGCGATAATATGTATATATAATAAAAAAAATAAACCTATGTAATATGTGGAATTTTGCATAATTTCCGCAACA
The DNA here is from genome assembly GCA_038380435.1 of Ryuthela nishihirai. Classification (NCBI taxonomy): domain Eukaryota; kingdom Metazoa; phylum Arthropoda; class Arachnida; order Araneae; family Heptathelidae; genus Ryuthela; species Ryuthela nishihirai. The sequence goes on from JAWZYU010000004.1 coordinate 8,103,924, forward strand.
GTGCGTTACAGGTCTGGACATGTTAATGTTTATGCTTCGATAAAGGTTCTATTACGTTATTTTTAATTCTTAAGACTTGTTTTAATTAATGACTTTGGAAGAAAAAACGAAAGATGTTATAGATTTTCGGTAAATTCTTTAAATGAACTCATCCAATATGAAATGTTTAAAATTTTAAAGGCGATTACAGTAGAAGCAATACTGTATTATCGATGCAATGTAATGAAATGTGGTGGATAAAAATAAAGATAAATCCCATCCACGAAACTTTATTACTTAGATACTATTGATATGTGATATCATACTTTTAATTACGTCAATTGCATTTTATCAGTTTATTTGTAGAAGGTTTGTGTGCAGTTTTGTGCAGTGTAATAAATATTAACTATGTGAAAACGTTTCTAACATAACTTATCCAACCTTCGCTGAGTCTTCACATAATGGCCTAATGGACAGGTTACAAAGTGGCGATACCTTAATAAAAACAATAAACTACGAGACTGTGCAACTGATAGATACTTAGACATAGGTTGATAGATTTTCCTAATAGGCTTAAATATAGCGTTGTCGGAGTTAAGGGTGAGGAGATGGCATTATTCTCCATCCTTGAGCATACTAGTAAGGGTAAACGAGGCAAAAAATGTAAAATTCATGCATTTTTCAATACAATTTTCATGACCTATAAAACGGAGGGAAAACAGTTTGTATACTGCGATGGAAACACAGTTTCTTGTCCCCCCCATCCCCTTTATTTTATATAGATTAGAATATGAATATTATTAATAGTCGTTAAATTTTGATCTATACTGTACTATACATAATATTTATTAAATGTTGGGAGACGTAGGGCTTGTAAAATCAAGCAAAGAATAATAGGTTATCATAATGTACAAGAGGTTTCGGAAGCACTTGTTCCTTCTAGTTTCTTGTTCTTTTGCGTTTACTCCTGCTTAGAGCAGGGTTCGCATTTTTGCATCTTGCTCTCCGCTTCTGGCGAGTCCGATGAAAGGTGAGCGACTTGGAATACCTCAACCGACTTGTCGCATAGTATGACGTTGAGGACTTTGAAGACTGTGGGCGGGGGGGGGGGGGTATCCACTGGAATAACTGTTGGGAGGCAGAGGTTAGCATTCCCGTCAAGGCCATCCAGTGTGTTCTTTAACGTGCACAGGGTATGACTCTCCTGCACACGAGGTCACGGCTTAAGGTCCTATCCAACGGACGGTGGCCTTTCGAAGCCCATCGTTGTCCCCTACTGACCGTGGGCAGGGCGGGGAGTTTTGCGGAGATAAGACTCAAAGCTGACCCAGCCGAGACTCGAACCTGGGAACGGCAGATTACGAGCCTGGCTCACTACTGGCTGAGCCACCCCCGCTCCTTCGGAACACTTGTTTAAAGAGTGAAAAATTCTTTAAGAGACCTTTATCAAGGAATGTTGATATCTTAAATGTCAAATATGAAAGCTTTTCGATTATATCCGAAAGCTGAAAATCCGCCATCAGTTAGATGAAACATTCGGCCGTGGTTCCGTGTACAGTAGAGAGCCATACCCTCTTCACATTAAATCACATGTTGGTTGGCCTTGATGGGAGACTTCCATCTGTCTCCTCATAGCTGTGCAGGTGATCTGCTTCCCTTAAACAAATTTCAGCCCTCCAGGTATTTGTGACCTGGTTGTTTAGCCCATTGTGTACCGAAATGCATCGCTCAAAAGTGAAACAACCCAAATCTTCCCAAATTTCATATCAGTGCTTTGATTCTCATTAAATCGAATGAAATCATACAGAACGCTGATCTTTACCATAACTATATTAACTAGATAATTTTTGCGTGGTCAAAATATTTGCAGAAGTATGTCCGATGATTTCATTCTCTTTCATAAAAACTTCGTTACTGATGAAGGTTTTATAAGAAATAACAAAGTTTTTGTTCTGCTCTCTGAGGTGGAAACAGGGTTGTCAAGAGCTTGGAATGATTTTTCACTCTGTAAGTATTATCTTAATCTCTCTAATTCGCGAGGGATCACTGGAATCGCTGAAACGGTTGTCCGATGATTCTTAATATTTGAGCACCCTATTAAATAATACAGTTATTGGCAAGTACGTGATCGCTTAATGATACAGGCATGCTAGTACTAAGGTGCTAAATACTGTATTGTTTTAGGAAAATGCATCTGTTGAAAACAGGTGAACTGCAATTGGAAATCTATTTTCAGATTAAGCAACTATTCTTAACTAACATGAGGTTTTAGGTCATACAAGGCGATGTCTAGTATAGTCTCTTTCAACTATATAAAGTTTGAGAAAGCACCCGAGCTCCCTGAAAAATTATCTAGTATATTACTGTGAAGAGAAATTGTATTATAAAACAGCTTGATTTCTAAATGAATAGGAAGTGGACCTTAAATCTGATTTTTATCAAACTGTCCACAAAATTGCTTGAATTTAATGGTATTCTCCCCTCCTTGTGAAAATTTCTAAATATTAATTACTACCACAACTATTAGATCCTGGATAATTAAGAAGGAAACTATTTCTGATTAGTGGCGGAAACATAATTTTTCAACTAGTAGTAGAATCCTCATTTTCGAAGAGAATGAAATTTGTTATTTTTGACTTTTAGCACCCTCTAACGGTGAAAGTTTGAATAAACAGATGATTCGGGAATGGCAAATTGGTGCCTATGGCAACAAAAAGAAATTTTCATTTATCACTTATTTTGGAGTGCGATAACGTCCGGCTATCGACACCGAGGTAGCGGGTTCAAATCAGGGCTTTGGATGCAATTTTTTGGTCTGTAAATGGTAGCTATGTAGTCACTGGAAGGAGAGCTATTCACCAATCCCCTGTGATGATGCATAGAACAGGCCAGGCCTAGCACCTAATGTTCGACCCCGCCTTCTCGTGGTGCAGACCGTTAGTACCTTTCAAAAGAGATACTCTCTTGTGGAAGTGAACGGAAGGGGAGGGCTGCCAGATTAGTGTGGCCTACTGATCTGGACAACTCTAGCTACTTTTCTATTTTTTCTACTCTGCTGAAGAGTGGTCAACCACACAGGGTCCTGGTGCTGACCATATAAACCCACTGGACTGGACTGAATTATGTCTCTGAACTTGATTATGGATCCTGATTTTGTTGCACTGGTGGGCTTCTGTGGAGGAAAAATCTTCTGTTGTGTTTTCTGTTTGTTTGTGGGTTGACAGCCCCAAATGAATAGATTTACAGAATATGTTTATCAGCTGGTGGATAATCTTGAGCAGAGGTCATCGCAGGCACCTGAACGCTTTGCTTCTATTGGCATCGTCAAATTCTACATTGGAGGAAGTCTTCCAGTGTAGATGGCTTCAGCTTTTAGTGGTGGGGGAACGGGTTTTTTGCCCCATGTCTGTGATTAGGGGGCTGTTTGATATTGTCGGCATTCGCTCTCTCAATAAACATAGTTTCTTTAAACATCCCACTAACCATTTTCTCTCCATAGGTAGTTGGAATGTGAGGACTCTGCACAGAGCTTTTTCTCTTGATGTCCTCACACAAGAATTCCACCATTATAATTTAGATATTCTCGGCTTGCAAGAGACCTGATGGACAGATAAAGATCAGATTCTTAAAAATAATCTTAAATTTCTCTTTTAAGGGAGGGACGACAATAACAACCACCAAGGCGTGGGTCTGCTTCTCAACAGACACGTAGTGATGCTCTTCTAGGATACGAGTACATTAATGAAAGGTTTCTTACAGCAAAATTTCTGACAAGCGTTAAAGACTTGAATGTTATCTGCTGTTATGTCCCCACTGAGGATGCCGATGAGGATGATAAGGATAGGTTTTATGGACAACTTCAGGATATTTTGAATTCTGTCAGGAAAGAAGATATTACCATTGCTTTTGGTGACTTCATTGCCAAAGTTGGTACTGACTCTGACCTTTGGGGAGGAGTAATAGGCCTTTTGGTATTGGTAGCTGCAATGGCAATGGGCAACGTCTCCTACAGGTAAGTAAACTCTATGGATTCAGAGTAACTAACACTTATTACAAACACCGCGACATACATAAGTACCCATAGGTTTCACCCGATGGGCTGCATAAGAATATGATTGATTATATATTAATTAACAGCAAATGTGCTAGTTCTGTTAGGAATACCAGGTCATATAGGGGAGCTGAAATTGAATCTGACCATTACCTTGTTAAAAGTGTCTTGCAATTTAAACTTAAAAAGTGTTGTGCTAGGGTAAAAAATTTTACTTTTAATACTGAAGTTCTGAAAGACCCAGTTACAGCCAAAGCTTACCATGATAGGTTACTTAGTCATTATGACAGTCATGATATGCTTTACTACTGAAGTTGAGGAAGAATGGGATCATTTTAAACAGGCTTTTTTGGGCACTAACAGTACTCTTCTAGGGAAAAAGGAGCAGAGGAGACAGAATTATTTGAGTGATAAGGCACTTGAGCTTATTTCAGAACGAAAGAACTTCATTAATGTCCTTAATCAATACCCTACTAGTCCTAATAGAAAGCATTACAGAGAGCTTAATAAGCGTGTAAAGGATCAGTTAGTTTCTGATAAGAATCTTTGTCTTAATGGCTTGGCATATAAAGCCGAGGAAGCAATTAGACAGCACAACAGCAGAGAGCTGTACCAGATAGTTAATGTTTTGTGTGGTAGAAAACGGACAGGTATACAGGGATTGAAGGATAAACAAGGTAAGGTTATAGAAGGTGAGGATTCTGTCGTGGCTAGGTGGGCTGAGCATTTCAGTGATGTTCTGAACAATGTGTTTAGTTCTACTCCCATTTTCTGCAATGATGATAGATGCATTGGTGGCTTTAATGTTGGCCCTATAACACAATCTGAAGTTATATTGGCTGTTTCTAAACTTAAACTTCATAAATCCCCAGGTGTATATGAAATTACTACGGAAATGCTTAGAGCTGGGAATGTTTCTGTTACCACTTGGATGACTGAAATTCTGAATATCTTTTATGATAAAGGCATGGTTCCTAAAGATTTTACCAGAGCTATTATTGTCCCTATTTTCAAAAAAGGTGATCGCAGTTCTTGTGATAATTATAGAGGAATTAGTGTACTTTCTGTTCCAGGTAAAGTTCTTTGCATGATTGTGCTTAATAGAATTAAAAATCTGGTTAACAGTCAATTGCATGATGAGCAATGTGGATTCAGAAGTGGTAGGGGATGTGTGGATCAGATATTTTCACTTAGGCAGATTCTTGAGAAATGTTTAGAGTTTCAGAAACCTTTGGTTGCTAGCTTTGTTGATTTAAAAAAGGTTTTCGACTCTGTTGAGCGTCATAATTTGTGGTTGATTGTGAAATCATATGGTATACCAGACAAGTTAGTTAACATAACGAAAGCTCTCTATAATAACACTGAGTCGTGTGTGAGAGTTGGTAAGGCTTGTAGCAATTGGTTTAGCATTTCTTCTGGTGTTCGACAAGGGTGCATTTTGTCTCCTTTTCTCTTTAGTTTGGGTGTTGATTATGTTATGCGAAATTCACTTCAAGGGAAAGATTTTGGCCTTAAATGGACTGGAGATACGAAAATTTCTGATTTAGATTATGCTGATGATTTAGCCCTTTTGGCAAATGATGTTGATGAGATGAACTCTTTCATTCGAGCTGTGGATGAGACTGGTAGTAGAGTAGGTTTGGTTATAAACAGAGAGAAAACTAAAGTGATGAAAATTAGTCAGGCAGGCTGTGATTCAGTTAATCTGAATGGTTGCAGTCTATTCAAGACTGCAACCATTAGATTAATAGGTGTCACAGTTTAATTATCTTGGGAGCTATGTAACAGATAACGGAGATGTGCGGCATGAGATTAACAAACGAATAGGGATTGCTGCCGGGACTTTTAAGAATCTATGGAGAGTGTGGAGAAATAGGCGTATACACCTAAAGAGTAAAATTAGACTGTACAATAGTTTGGTCTTTATCGGGTTAGTTATGATAATGAAACTTGGACACTGTGTAAACTAGATAACAGTAAACTTGATGCTTTTGATTCCAGATGCTTACGCAGTATCTTGGGCATTAGGTGGTTCAACTTTGTAACTAATGATGAGGTTAGGCAAAGGAGGTTGCAACCTCCTTTAAGCAGCATATTGTGCAGAGGGAGACTCCTTTGGTTTGGCCATGCTGCCCGTATGAATAATTATAGATTGGCTAATAGGGTCATGAACAGTGCCTAAAAGCCTCAGAAAGAAGGGGAGACCTAGGATGCGGTGGGCAGACAATGTCAAACAGGACCTTGTTATAATTGGTGTGCAGTGGCCAGATGCAGTAGATGTAGCTCAGGATAGACTTGCTTGGAGAACTAAATTTCACGATCTGGTTAGATCTCCGTAGCCCATGGCTGCTTGAGGATGATGATGATGATTAAAAAAATGCCTTATCTCCTCCCTCAACAAAAACTTGCGTTGGGGAACGTGGAGCCTCCCCCCCAACACACACACAAGGGCGAGAAATAAGGGACTACTAATCTGCTACTAGTGCTCTTGACCATCACATTCTACCCCGTAATTAAAAATTTCCAGCATAAACAGATCATTTCTTGCCACTCCGAAATGCGAATTTTAATGTTCCATTATCCAACCCAAAAAGAATTTTTTGTTTCCATTTCACGAAAGTGCTCAGTATCTACAGACGAAGGGACGAAAGATTACAAAGCGAAAAACTTCAACTCCTTTTTTGAAACCTAGCTGCATAAATATATTTTATTTCAAACATTTTTTAACACAATGCACCTGTTGGTTTACTAAAGTTCTTTCTAAAATGTGTATTTCATTTCGATTTTACTATTTATTTACAAAAACTACCCTCTAGTAAGGATATGATAGATATTTCGAAATGCATTGGACAAACTTTCCATATTGATTTTTTCACCATTATTTTATTAAACAAGCCAGAGATTAAAATCTTATATTAATTTAAATGACACTCCAGCCCGCAGTCACAGTCACCGTGATTTGACCCGCATACTTCTAGTGGGTTTTCCAAACTGATGCTTCAGGTGTAATTTTATTTATATATATATTAGTTTACCATAAAAACTTATTTTAGAAATGAGGATCATCGAATTTGGATTCTCCATTGACACAGCATGAAAGTTTTCTCATTTCTCTGTCTAAGCCAAAGTTTCTGAACCATTTTTGAGCTCAGCTTCGCCTTTTCCCTTTCTAATCCCCACTTTACTCTTTCTAACTTAACATTTTTTTTCATAGAATTAAAAATATGTTTTCCTATGCAAAATTAGTTGAAAAAATAAGCTCACTGGACAAAAAAACTAGTCACCTAACTGAATGTCGCCTAATAACGCATAATGTCTCCGTGCGACCGAAGAACAGCCGAAATCCTGTCTGGCATGGATCCCACCAGTGTGCGGATGTAGTGCACATCAATATTCATCCACTCTTGCAGTAGCAAATGTCGCAGTTCTGTTAGATTGGCCGGATGGCTGGGTCAGCACTTCATTCGTTGCCCCAAATAGTCCCACAAGTTTTCTATGGATTCCAATCCGGGGATTTGGCGGGCCAGTCGAGATGTTCGAAGGCTTCAGAATGCTTGTTATGCAATCCGACACACTTCGAGCCCTGTGCACGTGACAATTTTCATCTTGGAAGACTGGAGTATCCTTCTGGCGTTCACTATGGAGATGCTGCACAAAAGGCAATATGTGGTCATCCAGTAGCTCCATATAGCCCTTCTGGTTCAAGTGCGACATCACCAAACCAAAGGACCCATTTCTTCACACGTGAAACCCTCAGAACATCACAGAGCTTCCTCCAGCTTGAGCAGAACTTTGCACACAGTTCGCATGCAAGGCTTTGTGTGGCTTACGATGTACCCGTTGCATCGCATCATTCGAGTACAAGAAAAAACGTGACACATCCGATCAGATCACACGCTTCCAAGAGTCGACAGTCCAGTCTTTGTGGTGCCACGCCCAGTGTAGCCATGCAGCCTTGTGCAGAGCTGTTAACATGGGTCTCTTCCGCGGTACTCTGCTCCAGATATCCATGTCATGCAGTTCCCTTCGGAGTGTTCATTTGGAAATAGCTTGTTGTAGGCCTGCATTGACTGACTGAGAAATTCCTGCCTAGTTGCAAAACGGTTTGCCCTAATAGCGCGTGACACACTACGGCAGTCCCTATTGTGAGCACAGTTTTCTGCAGCAGTTCTGGCGACCATTAGCGGTGGACTGCGATGTATGCCACTGCTGGAAGACCTTTTGGACAGTACTTTTCGACACACCTGCAAAGGCAGCACCTTTTTGCCACTCATTCACATCTTTGGCGCGATCCATGTTTCACGGAGTGACTAACACACACGTGGCACACACCCCTTCTTGTCACTGTATGAACCCATAGCGCACGGAACATCTATTTGTAGGACGCGTTTATTACTGGTGCGCCCTCTGTTGCTGTCGAACAGACGTAACTCTCTTACGGCAGGAGATGACTAATTTTTTTTTCTGGTGAGCTTATTATCTTTTATATAAATATAAGAGTATACAGATGCTACATCCATGAATTTCTAAGGTTTTTCCGTCGAAACAAAACGTTCAGAATTAATGTTCATTCAAGAACTATTCGATTTAAATCTATTTGCAAAAAATTTCCGAAAAATTAAAGAAAACCCCCTCTCCCCTCCAAAAAAGTCGACAATAACGCACCCGTTCAGAATCATTGGTCGACAATCAATGCATAAGCAAACGAAATTATCGCAAAAGAATGAAATTTATGACATTGTTTTGAAGTATTTCTACTAAACAGATTATATCAAGGTTGGTGTGAGCCGCTCAGCCATTTATCGCCGTTATTTTTTTTTCCATTCGGCAATGGAATTTATCTTTGAATTTCAGATTTACTTTTATGTAATGATTCTATGTGCCAAAAAGAAAAATGATCAAGGAAACTATTCAAGGGTTATTCTCTAACAAACAACCAAACCCTGCCGTAATAAAAACAAATGAAAAGTAAATTTATCTTCCGACTTCCCACTTTATTATGTAGGTCTAACAGGTTTATTTAGGTATAATATGTTCTAAAGAAGATTTGTGGATGATAAAAATCACATAAAAATATATTTGTAATAAATTCAGATATGCATTTTAGTGTCGAATTTGAATCTCTTATTCCATGAATGGCATAACATTGATAATAAAAGCTCTCTGTGAATCATTTATTACATATGGTATCAGTATATATGGATGTATATATAAATCTGTTTTAAATAAATGAAACTAATGCAGAAAAAGTACTCAATTAACATTATTAAATAAACAGAATTAATGACGATCAGTTTGACAATAGTTTTCGTTATCAATATTTTACCCGTTGATCTGTTATGTATTTATGCATATATCATTAGGAATTGTTTAAAAACGAAATATAAGAATAAAACGTTGTACGCAATCAATACAAGAAGTATGTGAAGATTAATTTTATTGAACCAGTAGTCACAACAATTATAGCAAAGCACAGGTATCACATCAACTACCAAAAATTTTTAATTCACTACCGAGAGATCTTTTATTTTCGAATGATTATTCAGAAACTAAAGTAAAAGTTTAGAAATGGTTATTCAATCTAAATATTTGATAAAATTTTATTCTGTATCATGTATTGTTCTGAATAACTAAAATAAAAGTTTGAAACTCGTTATTGTGTTTATTTTCTCATTATATGTTTATTTTTCATTATATGTTTATTTTTCATTATATGTCTTATCCCTTGATTGACCTGTTACGTGTTTGATAAGAATCCCGGTGAAAAGGGGAAGGGCGGGGATGTTCAGTCGGTAGCGCGTCAGACTCACAATCTGTAATTCCCAGGTTCGAATCCCATTGGAACAGCGTTAAAATTTATCTCTGCAAAATTCCCCGCCTTCGGTCAGTAGGAGACACCGACGACCTTAGTAAAGACCGCCTTCCGTCGGATGGAACGTTAAGCCGTGGCGTTGTGTGGAAGAGAGCTATATTCTGTGCATGTTAAAGAACACACTGGATAGTCTTGACAGGAGGCTACCATCTGTCTCCTAACAGCTATGCAGTGGATCTCCCTTCCCTAACTTTCTCTGAGCTCCTCCCTGGCTATTTAGCCCACAGTATGCAAAAAAAAAAATTACGTTGAGATAAAACAACACAACTCTGGTGACAAGACGTAAGACTTTTACAAGATATCCAACATCCCTTAGATTTCAAGGTAAAAATACTAACCCCTCGGCCCCATACAATCAAGCGAAGATGCTTAAAGGTGAAATACAATCAGAGATTATGACTTAAATCAAACTCCTATTGCGTAAAATGACTCTTCAGAAATTTCTTTGTAAAAATCAAGCGTGCTACAAAGTGCTGCACTCCCAGCACTATGGTTTGTTCAAGCCACGAACATACAAAAAGATTTCAACGTGGGAAATATTGATCCTGTTATTAAACTATAAATAAAAAAAAATAAAATAAATACCCCCTCAAGCAGCTGCTTGCCACAGAGGTCTGACAGGACCCTGTCAGTTTATATGCAACAGTAGAAGATCTGAGAGGATGGCAGGACCTCAGCAGAAACTAGCAGGTGTTAAACTCGTTGAATTGCTGGAAATCTACCTAAATGAGTTTATTTCGTCTGATCAAATACGGTTATACATATGACTAAGAGATCTATCCTGATCTAAATATACTTGTTACCACAGCGTTTGCATTATGTTTGCAATTCAGGCAATCTGATTGCTACGGATTAGGTGAAGACAGTAACATACCGATATTCAGCCCAGTATTCCAGCGTTGCTCTTAATGGTCTCTGATCTCTGACATCTCATTTATCTCGCATGATAAGACATTATTAATCTACTTGCTGCATACTGTGTAGACCGATTTCATCTTATAGACCTGCTAATCAAGAGATTGAAGCTTAATATTTAGAGCAGAGGTGGCCAACTCCAACTTAGTGAATAGTCAATAGAAGGGGAAAAAATAAACTGTATTCTTAAAGGGCCGCTGGAAAAATTCTCTGCTTAAAATCGAAACATACATTTCAAATGAGTATTGAACTGGGGGGGGGGGGGAGAAGTACAGTCGGTATCTCTCCAGGTTCGTAATCTGCAGTTCCTAGATAGAGTTCGATCTGAGTCAGCGTTGTAAAAATCAAACGTGCTACAATACGGCACAAAAGTCAGAGTTGTAATGCCTTAGTCAGCGTTGAGATTCATCTCCGCAAAACTTCCCTTGATCAGTAGGGGATACCGATGGACTACTTAGAAAGGCTGCCATCGTTAGATGGGACGTAAAGTCGTGGCCCCGTATGAGGAAGAGCTATATTCTGTGCACATATAGACCACTCTATTAGGATACAGATAATAGCCATCTGTATCCTAATAGTTGTCCAGTGGGTTCCTCCTTCAACCTTCTCTAAAGTCCTCAGGGTTCTTGTGAATTGCCATTCAGCCTATTGTATGCAGAAAAGTGCCGATAAGAGGTAAAACAACTCAACCCAAGTACTGAACTAAAAGCAAAACTACATTTTTTACGAATTTACAAAATATCTTAATCAAAATATACATATATACATATATACATTTTTAATGAATACTACGAATTAGCAAAATTGTTTAATTATGCACTTAATATTTGGTCAAGGAATTGGAAGGAATAAGCCAGATTAAGTACATTTAAAATTTATTTCATGAACCGCAAGTTCTTTTACAGCCTTGATTGCCCAGGCCTGATTTAGATCGAACTGTAACAAATGAGTTGGCAACCTCCTTTAAGCAGCATATTGTGCAGAGAGAGACTCCGCTGGTTTGGCCATGTTGCCCGTATGGATAATTATAGATTGGCGAACAGTGTGCCTAAAGGCTTCAGAAAGTGGGGGACACCTAGGATGCGGTGGGCAGACAATGTCAAAAAGGACCTTATTAGAATTGGTCTGCAGTGGCCAGATGCAGCAGATGTAGCTCAGGACAGACTTGCTTGGAGAACTACACTGCACGGTCTGGTTGGACCTCCGTAGCCCACGGCTGCTTGAGGATGATGGTGATGATGATGATAGCTTTCTGGTAAGAGTTTAAGTCTGCTGGCTAAACTATTTCTACACACTCGGTTAAGATCGTTTTTCTGAGTCAACTTCGTTAATTTTGTAAGAATTGCATAATTATATAATTACATGACGCAGAAATAAATTAACAATGATCTATCTTGGAAAAAAAATCCAGAAAGCTCATAAGTGAATTTAAAAGCTGAAATGAGATAAAAAATTGATTAATTTGAAATATTAAGCTTATTATTTCAACCATTACTTTCTTCGCATAGTACATGATTACAACAGAAAAAAAAAATCCGATTGTCACATCTAGCAACACGAAATAACCAAAAGTCATCTATAAGTGGCAAAAAGAGCAATTCAGAATATATATGTATATAGTTATTCACTATGCATTTTGTTTCTACCAAACACCCTATCCAATGATTTCCTTGGATCTATCATTGCAAAAGCCCCACATCGGGAATTCGTCCATGCACTAAGAGGACAGAAACTCGACAAGTTTTATTAACATCCCCCTTATCCTGCTGCATACGTCTGAGGCCATAAATATCCAGAACAACGGTCGAGAACAACGCCGAAGATTAATATGTAAAGCAGCTTGTGCACAGACACAAGACCTGAACGCTGTGTAAAAGAGGGAATTGGTGCGGAGGAAGCCGAAAGACTCTGACTCCCGTCAAAGCGAGCGACCTGTTCCTTATTTCCCTAAAATGCCTATCTCGGCGAGTCATCTATAACGGGCTCGTACCCGTCCTTGTCATGAAGGAGGGCGAAAGTCATTTCCGCCGCTAGCGTGGAGTACGTAGTGACAATGATTTGATCATGTTTGGTCCCGAGCAGTGAGGGTGGTGGACCCGAAGATTCCAGGGATACCAGTCCAAGTGACTGCAGGCTAAGTAATTACTGCTCAGCCAGCTTTCCTCCCCCCTCGGATCGATACCCAGAATGCACCTTATTGTTCCCTGGTACAATTGACAGCCGTAATTTCGAAATCAATAAAATGGTTCCCAGTTTCTGCGGCCTCTGTACTTGCCGTGGCCTCGTACGTCATGGCTATTCTCTTCCACCCTTACCCTCATGCATTGCTTTCAATGAGTAACGGTGCGAAAGGCTAGGATTTTGTTTTTTTGCCCCCCTCCGACCCCCTCCCATGAAGACTCCATTTTCTTCAATGACGCTCTCTCCCCTACACACCTCTTTCTCTGCCACCCTCCTACAATACCATTTTCCCGAAGTCTTCTCGCTCTTTTCTACAGCGACGCGAAATTGAGCAGTACTGATCTGATATGTACATACAGAAACGAAGATGATTGCCGCCTGCGACAGTTTCCATCTGCAATAGCCGCTTCTGGTGAACGCCGCAACCGCGGCTATGGCTCGGCAGTTGCCGTCGCTTGCCCGACGTCGTAGGATGGCGGGGCCTTACTTCGACGGCCGTTACCGCGGATGCTACGACGATCGGCCGTAATCACTGCATTCAATAACATCGTCGGGGTCACAAACTTGGTTGGGAGGGGTTCGGGGACATCTGTTGAAATCGCATGATACATATAACCGATAGTTTAGTTTTACAAAGGAAGAATCATATTTCAGTGGTTTCCTGCATTTCTGCTTTGTAAGATTCTGTAGGAAATTTTCATGTCTTTGAATACGAATGAATGCAACTGATGCATAGTTAGAAAATTATTTAAGTTCAGCTAACGATTTTCGTTTTTGCTTCCGTGTCTTTGGGGTTTCAAATTAGATAATTATCTTTATCATCAATCACAGTGTTGAATTAGGTTGTTTTACCTCTGAGCGGCACTTTTTTGCACACCATGGGCTAAATGGCCAGGTCACAAGGACCCCGAAGGCTCAGAGAAGGTTGGGGGAGGGGACCCACTGGAACAGCTGTTGGGAGACAGATGGTAGCCTCCCGTCAAGGCCATCCAGCGTGTTCTTTAACGTGCACAGGGTATGGCACTCCCGCACACGGCGCCATAGACCACTAATAACCACTAATAGGCTTAACATCCTATCCGACGGACGGCGGCCTTTCTAAGCCCATCGGTGTCCCCTACTGACCGTGAGCAGGGCGGGGAGTAGTGCGGAGATAGATCTCAACGCTGACCCAGCTGGGACTCGAACCTGGGAGGGGCGGGAGTGGCTCAGTCGGTAGCGCGCCAGGCTCGTAATCTGTAGTTCCCAGGTTCGAGTCCCAGCTGGGTCAGCGTTGAGATTTATCTCCGCAAAATTCCCCGCCCTGCCCACGGTCAGAAGGGGACACCGATGGGCTTGGAAAGGCCGCCGTCCGTCGGATGGGACGTTAAACCGTGGCCCCGTGTGCGGGAGAGCCATACCCTGTGCACGTTAAAGAACACGCTGGATGGCCTTGACGGGAGGCTACCATCTGTCTCCCAACAGCTCTTCCAGTGGGTCCCCTCCCCCAACCTTCTCTGAGTCTTCGGGGTCCATGTGACCTGGCCATTTAGCCCATGGTGCGCAAAAAAGTGCCGCTCAGAGGTAAAACAATCCAACCCAACCGAACCTGGGAACTGGAGATTACGAGCCTGGCGCGCTACCGTTTGAGCCACCCCTAACCCTTACAATGTAAACAGAAATGAACATATGATGTATTTCCGGAGAAAAGAAACCAAAATGAAAGAAATTTTCGATTTTTCTGACTAAACAAAAAATGAATCGCAGTTTACTACTGTTGCAAATACGAATTTTATATTAATTTGCTCTGCGATGAACTCACTATTACTTGATACAAATGAAATATTCCTCAGTCTGCCAACTAGCCATGCAGGTTTGACAGTATCCTGTCAGTAAATTATACCAAGGACTCTGTGAGAAATGCTAGATCTCACTATAAAGGACTTGACTTTCATTTAGTCAAAAAAATTTCATAAAAGTCAAATTAAAAATTACTCACATTTAAAAAAATTTACACTTCTTCAGTAGAAGTATCACAGGAGATATCATGTAAACATCAGACTCATGAATAGTTAACTGGAAAAATTAAGTTTAGCAGTGAGTGGGAATCGAACCCAGCATGTAATGGGATTCACATGGGTTCGAGTTCTACTCACGGCGAAATTTAATTTTTTCAGTTTATAATCCGTTTTTAGGAAAACTCATTTATTATGCTGTGAATTAATATCATAAGGCTTATACAATTGCGCACTGGCCCAATAGCGAGGTGTGAATCAGAGGGATCTAGGTTCGAGTCCCAGATAAGTCATGGATGTTTCGTGTGTTTGTCTTTTTCCTGAGGTCTCTTCTTTCCTCACAGACCTTCTGTATATCGTTTTAAACTGACAGGGTCTTATCAAGCCTCTGTCTGATATAGTCTTGAGGTTTTTTTTTAATGTATATGCATTGATCCCATCCGTGGAGGGGGGAGGGATTGTTAAGTGTGCTTGGCTGCAGAGTAAAGGTGGATGGGTTCGAATTACCGATAAGGCATTTATGTTGTCTTTATGGTGAGATCTAGCATTTCTCACAGAGTCCTTGGTATAATTAGTGCCGTCCCATAGCCGAGTGGTTAGCGCTTGGCTACTGATCTAAGGGACCTGGGTTCGAGCCCCGAGTAAGGCATGGATGTGTCTGTGTTGTTTTTCTGCTGAGGTCCTGCCATCCTCATAGACCTTCTACTAATGCATATAAACTGACAGACTCCTGTCAGATCTCTGTGGCAAACAGCTGCTTGAGGGGGTATTTATTATTTTTTTTGGTATAATTTACCGACTGGATACTGTCAAACCTGCATGGCTAGTTGCAGACTGAGGAATATTTTATTTGTATCAGGTAATAGTGAGTTCCAGAGCAAATAATTATAAAAATTTATATTTGCAACAGTAAATTGCTATTTGTAATCCAGTCTCATTGAATTGTACCTTTGTAATGAAAGCTAAGACACTATTTTGTATCATTTATATAATGATATAAAAGAGTTTCTTAGATTCATTGTAAGAAAGTGTAAGAGGTGTAGAACATGGATTTCTTATTAAGCTTATGATTTTTCAATATCTCGTTTGCACAAAAATGATTTGTAAGAGAGCACAAATTTTAAGTTCTCAAATTTTGCTTTGTTAGTTAACTATGAGATTCTATGCTATGTAAAGATTCTTTTATGTATATTATTTTAATGAAATCTTTTATTTCGTTTTTTTTTTTTTCAAAATAAAGGAATGAAACATCTCTTTAATTAATCATTTGAAAAGTAGATCTGTTAGAGCTGGTCCGAATTTAGAAAAAATAAGGGGAAGGGGAGAATTGTGATGTTTGTGATAAGCTGAACAATCGAGCAGGAAAAACAGTAAAATATGTGTCTAGATACGGGATTTCCATTATAGCATAACATTTACCCCTCCAATTTAGAGATCTTTAAAAAATTTCTTCAAAAATGAATGAGAGATACACAAGTTTACTAATCTTTTTTTGCTAGTAAGGTTAATGGAGATTAACCTTATTAGCATTCAAAAAAAGGGGAGGGGTCTTGACCCCTTTGCTCCCTCTTCTCCTAGATCCGTCCCTGAGCTAGAGGTCATTATAGTACGTAAGTCCATGTTAATGGAAATCTAATTTCGAAGCTCTAAAACTTCCAAAATGTAAATTAAATAGGAAAATGTGACCGAAAGCCGTCCCGTGGCCGAGTGGTTAGCGCGCTTGGCTACTGATCTACGGGATCTGGGTTCGAACCCCGGGTAAGGCATGGATGTTCGTGTTGTTTTCTGCTGAGGTCCTGCCATCCTCTCAGATCTTCTACTGTGGCATATAAACTGACAGGCTTCTGTCAGACCTCTATGGCAAGCAGCTGCTTGAGGGGGTATTTATTATTATTTTATTTTATGTAAAATGAAAATCTTAATCAAATCTATTTAAATCTCGATTGGATATTTAAATTATTTTTTAATCTAAAGTTACGCAACCAACTACTGATTTTACCAAAGAACAGCTATTAGCTGAATGCTGAACTGTGGAAATATGCTCTAGGGATGAAGTTTATGCAGCTTATTTTAAATATTAAAAAGTTCTATGTTCTTAAGGCTAGTGCTTCTCGAACTATGAGACTCTGTCCCCCAGGTAGCAGCGAGATCACAGAATCGATAAAAATGTTACCAACATCAGTTTCATTATCAACTGGAGGTAAGAAAAAAATCCACAACAAAAGAAAATATAAAACACGGAAAAACTGAAAATCATAACACTGATTTAAGGATAGAAAAGTGTAGGTGGCAATTCCCAGGGAAGTTACGAGAAGCTTGGAAGTGGATCTCAAAGCTCTGAATATAACCATCCACTTAATGGTCAGTGATGCCTGTTCTACACCTTCCGAGCCATATGTACCACTTTTGGAATATTTCACCCGTTTCGAGCCTTCCCGTCCATTTCTTAGTTTACCAGAACGTTCTGGTGCTGCACCCTATACTGTTATTTGGACCATTCTGTTGTGAGAATATTTCTTACCTCAATTCAAATTACTTTCGCCAATAGTAAAGGAATGTGTGAGGCAAAATACAAGGGTGATGGTTGGGTTGTTTTACCTCTGAGCGGCACTTTTTTGCACATCATGGGCAAAATGGCCAAGTCACAAGGACCTCGAAGGCTCAGAGAAGGTTGGGGGAGGGGACTCACTGGAACAGCTGTTGGGAGACAGATGGTAGCCTCCCGTCAAGGCCATCCAGCGTGTTCTTTAACGTGCACAGGGTATGGCTCTCTCGCACACGGGGCCACGGCTAAACGTCCCATCCGACCTTCTTACCGTGGGCAAGGTGGGGACTTTTGCTGAGCTAAGTCTCAACGCTGACCCAGCTGGGACTCTGTGGGGTGGTAAATCTATCAATAGTACAAGAGGGGGGATTTCATCGATAGTAAAAGAGGGGGGATTCATCGATAGTAAAAGAGGGGGGATTCATCGATAGTAAAAGAGGGGGGAATTCCATTAATGGTAAGAAGGGCGCAATTGGAAAGTTTGGGAACCACTGTTTTAGGTAATTCGGTAATTCTTCTATATTTAACATATCACCAACAGGTGCATATTTGTGATTTGCTATTATTTCCACATTAATGAATCTTTCATTTGTCAATAATTATCTTTCATTTGATACCTGGCTTGTTGGCTTAAAATAACCCATGCCTCTTGAAGATCGTAATAATTATTTAATTTAGGTTGAAATAATAGGAAAGTATAGATATGCACCTGTTGGTGATATGCTGAATAACATAGAGAAAATATTGTCATTAGCCAGAAAAATTGTCATCTGAACCCATGACCTCCTGACAACATGTCAGGTACTCTGACAGATGAGCTAATGGCGGCGAACAATCATTTTCTATTAGTGTCTTCATGCATTATACCATAGAGTTAGTCATTGGAAATATAATTGAACACTAATTCAGAAGGATTTTCTAGGTTAGTGCCCGCGACCAGCGCACGTTAACAGGCATGGTGTTTTTTTAAATGCCAACACGTCAGTTATCAAGCATAAGCATTAATGTTAAAATAATAGGAAATCGCATATATGCACCTGATATGTTGAATAAATATAGAGGGAATGGTCACACCAGGAAATGGACCTGACATGCTATCAGGAGGTCATGGGTTCAGATCCAACTCAGTTAAAGACAAATTTTCTTCTATATTTATTTAACAACAGGTGCATATCTGTGATTTGCGGTTATTTCAACATTAATGAATCTTTCATATGTCAATAATTATCATTCATTTGATATCTGGCTTGTTGCCTTAAAAAAAACCCATGCTTCTTGAAGGTTCTGTGGCATGTGGAACGTACAGTCGCTCAAAAAAGTATCCGAACACTATGGTTGATTACAGAATTCAGAAAAAATATCTGGCAACGATGTTTTTAGAAATTAGTGATTTGGCAACCTTCGTGTTACGTAACAACAAAGTTAAATTGCAGTCATACTGTATTTCCAATGACTAACTCTATGGTATAATGCTAAAAGTCACTAATAGAGAATGATTGTTTGGCGGCCGGTAGCTCAGTGATCAGAGCACCTGACAAGTTATTAGGAGTCGTGGGTTCAGATCCCACCCGGCTGAAGACAATTTTCCTCTATGCCCACGTTAACCTGGTTATTGCTCTGGTTAGACGTTCTGTAAAAAGATATTCATCTACCCAGGGATTATCTAGTAGTTTATATTGATAAGCCGTCCCGTGGCCGAGTGGTTAGCGTGCTTGGCTACTGATCTAAGGGACCTGGGTTCGAGCCCCGGATTAGGCATGGATGTGTGTGTCGTTTTTCCGCTGAGGTCCTGCCATCCTCTCAGATCTCCTACTGTGGCATATAAACTGACAGGCTCCTGTCAGACCTCTGTGGCAAGCAGCTGCTTGAGGGGGTATTTATTTTTTTTTATTTATATTGATATGCGAAACTATTTTTACCATATAATACTACTGAATTAAAGTTGATTATTAACCAATAAATGTGCCAATTTTTTACAATGAATGCATTTGCGTTCAATTTAATTTGTTACTTTTCTCATCAGAAAATCAACTGAATATTAAATTTTATACTGAAATAGTTAACAAACAGAAAGAGGTCATATTACATAACAAATTATAAATAACATAAAAATTGAAAAAAAGATGACGGATAGACAGAACAAATTAATAAAACTCGTGAAGTGGCTTCCGGTATCTGAAGGGTTAAGAGTAGAAATTTTATAAAGCAAAGCAAGACAACTTTAAGAGTAGAAATTTTATAAGCAAAGCAAGAAAACTACATTACGAAATATACACTAGTGGACAAAAGTTAAGTTACAACTCTATGTTAGATCACAATGGAAACTAACTTCGAAGTTATACAACTTCTAAAATAAGTGTTTTATGATAAAATATCACCTGAAAATGAACAAAATATCTCAATCAAATCTTTCGAAATCTCGATTTCAGCAAAATAACTAGATATTTAAAGTTATTTCTGAACTCTAAAAAAACAACAACCTAAAATAAATGAGAAACGCTTAAAAAAGATAAAATTTAGTCACTAATAACTTATGCATTATTTAAAATTATTTAATAAAATGAAGTTTTTTTAATTAGTAAAAAAAATTTTTTTTCTTAATTTGGCATGTAAGTTTATAGGTTGGAGTGGATTGTTTCACCTCTAAGCGGCATTTTTTTTGCACACAATGAACTACCGTATTTTAACGTGTATAAGAAACCCTCGTGTATAAAGAACCCCTGATTTTTTATTTAAGTTTCGAGGAATTGAGTAATTTGTTAGTATCTAAAATACTATCCATGTATAAGAAACCCCCCCTATTTTCGGGACCGAATTTCTGGCAAAAAGGGGTTCCTTATACACGCTAAAATACGGTAAATGGCAGATCACAAGGAACCACGAGGGCTCAGAGAAAGTTAGGGAAAGGGAGCCCACTAGATAACTGTCAGGAGACAGACAGAGGCTTTTAATCAAGTGCATTCTTTAACGTGCATAGGTTCACAAAGTGCACAGGTTAACGTACCATCCAATGTGTTCTTTAACGTGCACAGGTTTGAATTTCCTGCAAACGGGCCACGACTTAACGCCTCATGCGACGGACGGCGACCTTTCCATATCCATATAAATTTGTGACGACTGGGATTGCCGCTGTTAAATATTTCAGTTCAAAAACTTCTTAATAACCAAAAAAAAAATATATTGAAAATCGATATTTAGAAATGAATGACAATTATTTATCTTCAATCACATTTTCTAATAAAAAGCTTATTTAAAAGGTTACTGCTCTTCGAATTTGGCATTTAATTGAAATAAAATGGAGCCATTTCGTAAATCTTTTTTAACAGAGCTAAATAAAAAATAATCACTTAACCACTGAATTAAGAACAAATTTATTATTAAATATTGCAAAACCACCTACATTTTTCTCTGATTAATCTCTTCTACTAGGGCTTGACTGCTGTAAATAGGGCTGAACTTTCCTCATTTGTGTTGTATGAGAATTCAGGACGAAACTAAAGAATTTCTATATATATATCTTCTTCTTTCGTAATGATGAGAATCAGTTCCTTTAAAAGAATTAAAAAACTTAAACTTTATAGATCATTAAAAGTTATTCGATAAAAAATTTAAAATATTTCAATATTTTTCCACGAGTGAAATAAACATCCACCTGGTGGTACGTACTTGCCTCTCTTGAACCTTCTGCTCCATAGGGACTACTCCAAGAGTATCCGACCATCTTCGCCAGCCTTTCCGTGTATTCCTTTAATTTTTCAGAGCTTTCTGTTGCTGCAACGTTAACTTTTTTTTTTATCGGACGCTTAAAGAAGCGTAACGCATATTTTAACGTTACTTACAGTAGAAGGCTACTCAAGGCTACGATAGAGAATAGGTTAAAAAAATAAAAAGTCGATTTTATTTATCAGAGAAATATGATATACAGAGAGAAAAGTTTTATCAATATGCATTTTTTTTAGCCTTCACATGACCTAAATTCAAACCAAACAGGCAAAAAACAATTAATATGTGATAAAACATCATATATATATATATATCCCTTTCTCAATACAATACGTTTAGAATTTTATCTAAAAACTAGGAAACATAAAGTTTAAGTTAATCCTGACGTAATACACAAAGAATGGAATTGATGAGATTATCTCAGGTGGAAATAAAAAAATCTTACATAAATTTATTAAAACTACATTTATTTAAAATACACTGTTTCACACAAAAACTATTATTCATACTTCAATTTTGGCGAAACGTTTTCGTGGCATCATTATTGTTGCAACTACTAAACAACACACGTTTAAAATAAGTCTTTCGTTTCAGCTGGACTCACTAAAACATTTTTAATTTAAATTTAATTCAAGTTTTCATGTGGATTTTTAGTCATCATTTCAAGCGCCCAGGAGAGGAATTTTTATTAAACCCTTCTTCATGTCACAAGTATATAACTAGCTTAAAAATTAATTATTCGATGTCCCTAGAAAATTTTTAAATATGCAAATAAACACCACTTCCTTTGTTTTAGCGTAAATATTGGGCACACTCTATAAAAGTTGGTGGGTCGGGGGTGGCTCTGTCGGTAGCGCGCCAGGCTCCTAATCTGTAGTTTCCAGGTTCGAGTCCCAGCTGGGTCAGCGTTGAGAATTATCTCCGCAAAATTTGCCCGCCCTGCCCACGGTCAGTAGGGGACACCGATGGGTTTGAAAAGGCCGCCGTCCGTCGGATGGGATGTTAAGCCGTGGCCCCGTGTGCGGGAGAGCCATACCCTGTGCACGTTAAAGAACACGCTGGATGGCCTTGACGGGAGGCTACCATCTGTCTCCCAACAGCTGTTCCAGTGGGTCCCCTCCCCCAACCTTCTCTGAGCCTTCGGGGTCCATGTGACCTGGCCATTTAGCCCATGGTGTGCGAAAAAGTGCCGCTCAGAGGTAAAACAACCCAACCTAGGTGGGCTGAGCATTTCAGTGATATTCTAAACAATGTGGTTAGTTCTACTCCCATTGTTTGCAATGATGATATATGCATTGGTGGCTTTAATGTTGGCCCTATAACACAATCTGAAGTTATTTTGGCTGTTTCTAAACTTAAACTACATAAATCCCCAGGGGTAGTGAAATTACTACCGAAATGCTTAGAGCTGGGAATGTTTCGGTTATCACTTGGATGACTGAAATTCTGAATATCTTTTATGATAAAGGCATGGTTCCTAAAGATTTTACCAGAGCTATTATTGTCCCTATTTTCAAAAAAGGTGATCGCAGTTCTTGTGATAACCATAGGGGTATCAGCCTACTCTGTTCCAGGTAAAGTTCTTTCCATGATTGTGCTTAATAGAATTAAGAATCTGGTTGACAGGCAATTGCATGATGAGCAATGTGGATTCAGAAGTGGTACGGAATGTGTGGATCAGATATTTTCACTTAGGCAGATTCTTGAGAAATGTTTAGAGTTTCAGAAACCTTTGCTTGCTAGCTTTGTTTCTTTTAAAAAGGCTTTCGACTCTGTGATCGTCATAATTTGTGGTTGATTGTGAAATCATATGGTATACCAGACAGATGATGATGATGATACCTTATAATGAAAGCTCTCTATAATAACACTGAATCGTGTGTGAGAGTTGGAAAGGCTTGTAGCAATTGGTTTAGCATTACTTCTGGTGTTCGACAAGGGTGCATTTTGTCTCCTTTTCTCTTTCGTTTGGTTACTGATTGTGTTATGCGAAATTCACTGAAAGGGAAAGTTTTTGGCCTTAAATGGGCTGGAGATACGAAAATTTCTTATTTAGATTATGCTGACGATTTAGCCCTTTTGGCAAATGATGTTGATGAGATGAACTCTTTCGTTCGAGCTGTTGATGAAACTGGTACTAGAGTAGGTTTGGTTATAAATAGAGAGAAAATTAAAGTGATGAAAATTGGTCAGGCAGGCTGTGATTCAGTTAATCTGAATGGTTGCAATCTTGAACTGGTGTCACAGTTTAATTATCTTGGAAGATAAGTAACAGATGCTGGCGATGTGCGGCATGAGATTTACAGACGAATTAGGGATTGCTGCCGGGATTTTTAAGAATCTATGGAGAGTGTGGAGAAATAGGCGTATACACCAAAAGACTAAAATGAGACTGTTCCCATGGTCGAGTGGTTAGCGCGCTTGGCTACTGATCTAAGGGACCTGGGTTCGAGCTCCGGGTAAGGCATGACTGTTTGTGTCGTTTTCCTGCTGAGGTCCTGCCATCCTCTCAGACCTTCTACTGTGGCATATAAACTGACAGGCTCCTGTCAGACCTCTGTGGCAAGCAGCTGCTTGAGGGCGTATTTATTTATTTTTATTTTATAATAGTTTGGTTCTTCCTAGGGTTAGTTATGGTAGTGAAACTTGGACACAGTTTAAACAAGATAACAAGAAACTAGATGCTTTTGATTCTAGATGCTTACGCAGTATCTTAGGCATTAGGTGGTTCAACTTTGTAACTAATGATGAGGTTAGGCAAAGAAGTCGGCAACCTCCTTTAGGCAGCATATTGTGCAGAGAGAGACTCCGTTGGTTTGGCCATGTTGCCGGTATGGATAATTATAGATGGGCGAATAGGGTTATGAATAGTGTGCCTAAAGGCTTCAGAAAGAGGGAGAGACCTAGGATGCGGTGGGTAGACAATGTCAAACAGGACCTTGTTAGAATTGGTGTGCAGTGGCCAGATGCAGCAGATGTAGCTCAGGACAGACTTGCTTGGAGAACTAAATTGCACGGTCTGGTTGGACCTCCGTAGCCCATGGCTGCTTGAGGATGATGATGATGATGATACCTTACCAAAAGCTTATTCAATATTATAACAAATATTAATTACTTATAGCTTGAAGTTTTTAATATCTGGACTAGCAAAAGTATATACATTCATGAAAGAATTGCCCCTAAAGCAACTGCTTGCCACGGAGGTCTGACAGAGACTGTCCGCAAAAAGCGGCATAAAGAAGATTTGTAAGGAAGGAGAAACCTAAGCAAAAAAGACAACTAAATGTGAGTAGCAACACTATGAAATGGCGCAGTTGACGATTTAATAGGTTTCATGTATCATTGGTTGATTGATAAATCGCTACCTATGGCCTCTGATAATCTACGATGAATGAAGTCCACATCTTCATACTTTCGCTTAGAATCTCCTTTTGCTACTCATGCTATCCACTATTATTTACCTACAAATCTACTCTATCACTTGTCACATCAACAGTTCTAAAGAAACAGTATTTCTCATCAGCAACACTTGTCAAGAGTCTTCATTTTAAGTTAAGAAGATATTTTAGGATCTCTGGCATATAAACTGACAGGCTCCTGTCAGACCTCTGTGGCAAGCAGCTGCTTGAGGGGGTATTTATTATTGCCGTCCCGTGGCCGAGTGGTTAGCACGCTTGGCTACTGATCTAAGGGACCTGGGTTCGAGCCCCGGATTAGGCATGGATGTGTGTGTCGTTTTTCTGCTGAGGTCCTGCCATCCTCTCAGATCTCCTACTGTGGCATATAAACTGACAGGCTCCTGTCAGACCTCTGTGGTAAGCAGCTGCTTGAGGGGGGTATTTATTTATTTATTTATATTATAGACCAATACTTCCCAAAGTCTTCCTGGCGTGGGTCCCTCACACCGTTGAAGGAATTTGCCGCTACTCATTTTTGTTATTGATGGATTTGTCACAAACACTCACCCACTTACAATTGACGGAATTTCTCTAACACAATCCTTTACCATTGAAAAAGTAACTTGAATCGAGATAAGATTATTCCCACAGCAGAATGCTCGAGACAAGAGTATAAGTTGCAGCACCAGAAAGGTCTGGAAAATTAAGGATTGAAATAGATTGTTTTACCTCTGAGCGGCACTTTTTTGCACACCGTGGGCTCAATGGCCAAATCATAAGGACCCCGAAGGCTCAGAGAAGCTTGGGAGAGGGGACCCACTGGAACAGCTGTTGGGAGACAGAAGGAAGCCTCCCGTCAAGGCCATCCAGCGTGTTCTTTAACTTGCACAGGGTATGGCTCTCCCGCACACGGAGCCACGGCTTAACGTCCCACCCGACGAGGAAAATTAAGGAAATGAAGTGTATTTAATTAAACCTGATTTTAGATTTTAGATTTTTATTTGATTATTCATTGTGCATTTAACACTGCCAAAAATTAAATGAATGTGCTTTCAGATGAATTGAATGCTATTTGTCAAATTTTGATTTTTTTTTTTGTTGTTTCTTTTACCTTTTACTTATACAGAATGTGTAACGAAACAACTGAAGAGTCATTGAATTTCTTTAGGATAACAAGAAGGACGACTACAATAAAGATATAGTTCTTGAACATTTGTGTTAACATTCAGAACACATATCTCTTGTAACAATTCGATGAAGAAACGGTTCGTTTTCACTGTTTTCTCAGCAAAAAGTTGTAGATTACTGAACGTTGGTTTTTGCTTTCAGCTGAAAGTTCGTTGTCTGTTGAATTAACAAATTCCTTGTCTGTTGATTTTCCAGATTTGATGAAGATGCTCCTGTGCAGTAAGCAGACCATGATGAATGTATTTTCTTTTTTGATAGTTCTTCGATGGTTTGACAAGTATCTGTCTGAACAGCTGAGAGGTCAGCTCCACTGGTCATCTCAAAAGAAGGGCATCGGAGAGGATCTGATTAAAATTTGATGATCGGAGAAGTTCGATTGTAATTTGATGATCGGAGAGTTTCGATTGAAATTTGATGATCGGAGAAGTTCGATTGTAATTTGATGATCGGAGAGTTTCGATTGATATTTGATGATCGGAGAAGTTCGATTGTAATTTGATGATCGGAGAGTTTCGATTGAAATTTAATGATCGGAGAAGTTCGATTGTAATTTGATGATCGGAGAGTTTCGATTGAAATTTGATGATCGGAGAAGTTCGATTGTAATTTGATGATCGGAGAGTTTCGATTGAAATTTGATGATCGGAGAAGTTCGATTGGAATTTGATGATCGGAGAGTTTCGATTGAAATTTGATGATCGGAGAAGTTCGATTGTAATTTGATGATCGGAGAGGTTCGATTGGAATTTGATTAACAAATATTAACATTTGCTGACATCTAGCTCCTTAGGATAAATTCTTCAAATCAAATCTCTTTTCGCTGACGAAATTCATAGAGCGTATACTGACGGATATGGCTCTCTTCAGCTCTCTCATTACTCATTTTATATGACTCTATGCACAACGACGATAACATCCAAAGTTAGGTTACATAAAAATCGACAAGACTTCCCGGTATCTTAATACCAATTTGATGATCGCCAAACTAAAGAAGTTGACAATGTGCCTCCTAGTTTAACGCCATTTGAATGCGAAATCCTCAAACCCTAAATTTGTAGAAATCGACAAATTTTACATTTAAATGTTCATAGAAAATAATAGGCAGATACATCTGAAGATTAAAATTAGGTTATATAGTAGTGTTGGTCATTCTAAAGTTCGTTTTAATAGGGAAACTCGCACTCTTTGTAAGCAAGATAACAGGAAACTTGATATCTTTGATATTGCTGACAAATCTTTTTCTTGATAATCCCTTTTTTTCATGATTTGTGTCATAATCTCAACTTTCTATTGTAGTCTCGTCCAACCCGCGGCTCATTGCAAAAGAATTTGTTGCTCATAAAACAAATGATAAATATACTGAATCCAATTAATTTTTTCCAGTTTTTGAAACCAAAAATTTTTAGTGCATTAAGAAACGATTTTTTTTCAATTCACAATACTAGTTTGAAAATGTATATTTTTGCTTTTTTAAATCAAAGTAATTATTGATTCCGTAAAAATATAATATTATTTTGCAATTGATTAGTCATTAAAATTATGTTTTTGTTTTTAAGTAGACAATTTTTTCTTCGTTTTTTTTTTAAGAATACAGTTTTTTTTTACCTAGCTGCTATTTAGTAAGTTTTAGTTGGACGGACTTGTTGTATATACAGTATTGCATTATATGATTTTCTCGATTTATATACAACTACAGTCGCTACTTCTCAAGTGCATAAAAAAAATTTCAATTTGGCAAAACTAAAATATATCGAGTTAAAATTTCGATTTTTACAGAATATTTAAACAGATAATTTCTAAATTGAAATCCAAGTGCTTTCGCTTAATTATTTAAACGTTGATTTCGCTTTTAAAATAATCCATTTTCTCCATTTTGGCAAGATAGATGCAAAACCCGAACTACACTGGTTTCCATAAATTAAGGAACAATCCTATGTTATGTAAATGGGAAATTAACCTAGAAGCTCTATAACTTTTAAAATAAATTTTTTGTTTTGAAAATTGTGATAAAAAATACAGATCTCAATTAATTTATCAAATTTATCAATATCTCGACCTAATGACTTATGGAAGCTTGAATATTAAACAACAGCAATGCCAATCTTAAGAAGCTTATACAAAACTGAGGAAGAGTGAAATAATTATTTATACAAACTTGTAAAATACATCATCATTAGCATTCTCAAGCAGCCAAGGGGTACGGAGGTCCAACCAGACCGTGCAATTTAGTTCTCCAAGCAAGTCTATCCTGAGCTACATCTACTGCATCTGGCCACTGCACACCAATTCTAATAAGGTCCTGTTTGACATTGTCTGCCCACCACATCCTAGGTCTCTCCCTCTTTCTGAAGCCTTTAGGCACACTGTTCATAACCCTATTCGCCCATCTATAATTATCCATACGGGCAACATGGCCAAACCAACGGAGTCTCTCTCTGCACAATATGCTGCTTAAAGGAGGTTGCCGACTCCTTTGCCTAACCTCATCATTAGTTACAAAGTTGGACCACCTAACCCTAGAAAGAACCAAACTATTATACAGTCTCATTTTAGTCTTTTGGTGTATACGCCTATTTCTCCTCACTCTCCATAGATTCTTAAAAGTCCCGGCAGCAATCCCTAATTCGTCTGTTAATCTCATGCCGCACATCGCCAGCATCTGTTACTTATCTTCCAAGATAATTAAAGATTTCCAAATAATTAAAGATTGGTCAGGCAGGCTGTGATTCAGATTAACTGAATCACAGCCTGCCTGACCAATTTTCATCATTTTAATTTTCTCTCTATTTATAACCAAACCTACTCTAGTACCAGTTTCATCAACAGCTCGAACGAAAGAGTTCATCTCATCAACATCATTTGCCAAAAGGGCTAAATCGTCAGCATAATCTAAATCAGAAATTTTCGTATCTCCAGCTCATTTAAGGCCAAAATCTTTCCCTTGAAGTGAATTTCGCATAACATAATCAATAACCAAACGAAAGAGAAAAGGAGACAAAATGCACCCTTGTCGAACACCAGAAGAAATGCTAAACCAATTGCTACAAGCCTTACCAACTCTCACACACGACTCAGTGTTATTATAGAGAGCTTTCATAATGTTAACTAACTTGTCTGGTATACCATATGATCTCACAATCAACCACAAATTATGACGATCAACAGAGTCGAAAGCCTTTTTTAAATCAACAAAGCTAGCAACCAAAGGTTTCTGAAACTCGAAACATTTCTCAAGAATCTGCCTAAGTGAAAATATATGATCCACACATCCCCTATCACTTTTGAATCCACATTGCTCATCACGCAATTGACTGTTAACCAGATTTTTAATTCTATTAAGCACAATTATGCAAAGAACTTTACCTGGAACAGAAAGTACACTAATTCCTCTATAATTATCACAAGAACTGCGATCACCTTTTTTGAAAATAGAGACAATAATAGCTCTGGTAAAATCTTTAGGAACCATGCCTTTATCATAAAAGATATTCAGAATTTCAGTCATCCAAGTGGGACCAGAAACATTCCCAGCTCTAAGCATTTCCTTCTACACCTGGGAATATATAAAATTTAAGTTTAGAAACAGCCAAAATAACATCAGTTTGTGTTATAGGACCAACATTAAAGCCACTAATGCATCTATCATCATTGAAAACAATGGGAGTAGAACTAACTACATTGTTTAGAACATCACTGAAATGCTCAGCCCACCTAGCCATGACAGAATCCTCCCCTTCTATAACCTTACCTTGTTTATCCTTCAATCCCTGTATACCTGTTCGTTTTCTACCACACAAAACATTAACTATCTGGTACAGCTCTCTGCTGTTGTGCTGTCTAATTGCTCCCTCGGCTTTGTATGCCAAGCCATTAAGACAAAGATTCTTATCAGAAGCTAACTCATCCTTTACACGTTTATTAAGCTCTCTGTAATGCTTTCTATTAGGACTAGTAGGGTATTGATTAAGGACATTCCTGCAGTTCTTTCTTTCTGAAATAAGCTCAAGTGCCTTATCACTCAAATAATTCTGTCTCCTCTGCTCCTTTTTTCCTAAAAGAGTTCTGTTAATTTCCAAAAAAGCCTGTTTAAAATGGTCCCATTCTTCCTCATCTTCAGTAGTAAGCAAACCATGACTGTCATAATGACTAAGTAACCTATCATGGTAAGCTTTGGCAATAACTGGGTCTTTCAGAGCTTCAGTATTAAAAGTAAATTTTTAACCCTATCACAACACTTTTTAAGTTTAAATTTCAAGACACTTTTAGCAAGGTAATGGTAAAATAATATATAATCAATCATATTCTTATGCAGCCCATCGGGTGAAACCCATGTGTACTTATGTTTGTCGCGGTGTTTGTAATAAGTGTTAGTTATTCTGAATCCAATGAGTTTACTTACCTGTAGGAGACGTTGCCCATTGCCATTGCAACTACCGATACCAAAAGGGCCTATTACTCCTGCCCAAAGGTCAGAGTCAGTACCAACTTTGGCATTGAAGTCACCAAGAACAAGGGTAATATCTCCTTTCTTGACAGAATTCAAAATATCCTGCAGTTGTTCATAAAACCTATCCTTCTCATCCTCATCGGCATCCTCAGTGGGGGCATAACAGCAGATAACATTCAAGTCTTTAACGCTTGTCTGAAATTTTACTGTAAGTAAAAAAATAAACACCCCCTCAAGCAGCTGCTTGCCACAGAGGTCTGACAGGAGCCTGTCAGTTTATATGCCACAGTAGAAGATCTGAGAGGATGGCAGGACCTCAGCAGAAAACAACACGAACATCCATGCCTTATCCGGGGCTCGAACGATCCCGTAGATCGGTGGCCAAACGCGCTAACCACTCAGCCACGGGACGGTCAACTAACCTTTCATTAATGCACTCATATCCTAGAAATGCATCACTAGCGTGTCTGCTGAGAAGCAGACCTACGCCTTGGTGATGCTTATTGTCGTCCCTCCCTGAAAAGAGAAATTTAAGATTATTTTTAAGAATCTGACCTTTATGTGTCCATCTGGTCTCTTGCAAGCCGAGAATATCTAAATTATAATGATGAAATTCTTATGTGAGGACATCAAGAGAAAAAGCTCTGTGCAGAGTCCTCACATTCCAACTACCTATGGAGAGAAAATGGTTAGTAGGATGTTTAAAGAAACTATGTTTATTGAGAGAGGGAATACCGACAATATCAAACAGCCCCCTAATCGCAGACATGGGGCAAAGACCCGTTCCCCCACCACTAAAGGCTGAAGCCATCTACACGGAAGACTTCCTCCAATGTAGAATTTGACGATGCCAATAGAAGCAAAGAGTTCAGGTGCCTGCGATGACCTCTGATCAGGATTATCCACCAGCTGATAAACATATCCTGCGAATCTATTCACTTGGGGCTGTCAACCCACAAACAAACAGAAAACACAGCGGAAGATTTTCCCTCCACAGAAGCCCACCAGTGCAGCAAAATCAGGATCCATAATCAAGCTCATAGCCATATATCTGTCCAGTCGAGTGGGTTTATATGGTCAGCACCAGGACCCTGTGTGGTTGACCACTCCTCAGCAGGGTAGAAAAAATAGAAAAGTAGCCAGAGTTGTCCAAATCAGTAGGCCAAACTAATCTGGCAGCCCTCCATTCCCTTCACTTCCACAAGAGAGTATCTCTTTTGAAAGGTACTAACGGTCTGCACCACGAGAAGGCGGGGTTGGACATTAGGTGCTAGGCTTGGCCGGTTCTATGCATCATCACAGGGGATTGGTCATAGCTCTCCTTCCAATGACTTCCTAACTACAATTTAAATATGGGAAATCTCTTGCATGTTAACTTCCACTAAGTGAAGACAAGCAGCATGGGTGAAAGCAATGAGGAGAGAAAACAGGGGCAAAAACTGGGCACCATAACACCAGAAGTTTCTTTGTGCTGAACATTTCACAAAAGATCTGTTTGAGCTATCCTACTTATGCTGTGTTCAACTAAGTAGTTTAAAAATAAGCATTTATTATAATATTCCCTTTATTGTGTTTACTTTTACAGTGCCTTCACTAGCTCATGAATTTTAGGCAATTATAAGTAAAACAGTTGAATATTCTTTGAAATATGCAATTGCTGTGCCTTTTTCACTCTATTGTGTATCAAGCTATTATTTTACAGTACTTTAAGGATATTTTTATATTTACTGAAGAAATTTTTTTAGTTTCTACTAGTGACCGTTAGATGGCAGAAACAATGTCTTTACATTGCATAAAAAAGCGAGATGACAGCAATGTAACCAAGAACTGCAGTACCAGTTTAGGGAGGTTACAGTCTGCATTCACGT
Source organism: Ryuthela nishihirai (assembly GCA_038380435.1). Taxonomy (NCBI): domain Eukaryota; kingdom Metazoa; phylum Arthropoda; class Arachnida; order Araneae; family Heptathelidae; genus Ryuthela; species Ryuthela nishihirai. The sequence continues at coordinate 8,136,085 of JAWZYU010000004.1, forward strand.
ACATTTCTAGCAATTAATAACACCACACACGTCGGACTAATGAACTATTTTTTCCCATCGTGCATTGTGACTGGTGCCTACACATTTATTTTATTAAACACTTTGATACAATACTTATTACTAAGCTTTAACTCGGTTCTGAAGTCAATTTTTGCGACTGACATTGCTATTGTTAAATATTCAAACTTCCATAACTCTTTAAATACTGAACGAATATTATTGAAAATCGAATTGTCGATACATTGAAATGGGAACTTTATCTGTTACCACATTTTTCAAAATAAAATACTTATTTTAGAAGCTATAGACGTTAGCTTTTTCATTGACATAGCATAGAGTTGTTCCTTAATTAATGGAAACAAGTGTACATGAAAATTTTAGGCCTTATTTATTTAAACAAGAGTAAAAATCTTTTCTCGAAGCAAGACATCAGAAACTGCTAATCCCGATCGGAAACCTGTGGCATTCCGTTTGTCGTTAATAGCAATGCCACATCAGTGGAACTACATTAACACCAATGTCATTGACGCTGACGTGCTAACGATCATGTGCCGCTTATCAAGTAATTGCCGTTGTAATGGTCAGAGCAAGAGTTTAAGCGGTGCTTAGAGATCTTATCTCCAGTTCTCTGATATTGATGTCAGCAGTGTTGGAATTGTTCATATGCATTTGTATCAGCAAATGTTACTGAGATTGAATTGTCTTTGCGAAACGTTTTGTGTAGGATTCGTTTCTCTGTTTTATTGTTGGACACAATAGCCAGGTCTCAAGGACCTCCAAGGTTCAGGACCGTATCAGGGAGGGGACCCCGCTGGAATTTAGTGAGATAGAAGCTTCTCGTTAAGATATTCCAGTTTGCTTTATAACATTCACATATACAGTCGCTCAAAAAAATATCCGAACACTATGGTTGATTGCAGAATTCAGAAAAAATATCTGGCAACGATTTTTTTTAGAAATTAGTGATCTGACAATCTTCGTGTCACGTGACGTGTTACGACAATCTTCGTGTCTTCGTGTTACGATTTTTTTTAGAAATTAGTGATCTGACAATCTTCGTGTCACGTGACACGAAATCACTAATTTCTGAAAAAACAGTTGCCAGATATTTTTTCTGAATTATGTAATCAACCATAGTGTTCGGATATTTTTTTGAGCGACTGTACCGTAAAGTACAGGTGTTCGTTTCTGAAACATCAACAGAATCCATTCCTTTTGGGCTCATTCGAGTGCTCTTTCCACATCAAAGAAAGTTCTTGACTGTATATACCATGTAGTCATATCTAAGGAAACAAATGATTGAAAATGATTGATTGGATACCTCAATATACATTAAGCATAAAAAGAACTGAGTTCTATGATTTATTTTTTTACTAATTTATGTATGTATTACTGATATATGTAATAATTTCGATATTTTTGTATATACATATGCGTCCACTGTTACTTGGACCCTTTGTAAACAAGAGGAAACTTGATGCTTTTGATTCTAAGCATCTAGAATCAAAAGCATCTTTAGGATTAGGTGGTTCATCTTTGCAAGTAATGAGGAGGTTGGGCAAAGGGGTCGGCAACCTCCTTTGAGCAGCATATTGTGCAGAGAGAGACTCCGTTAGTTTGGTCATGTTGCCCGTATGGATAATTGTAGATTAGCGAATAGGATTATGAACAGTGTGCCTAAAAGTCTCAGAAAGAGGGGGAGACTTAGGATGCGGCGTGCAGACAATGACAAACAGGACCTTGTTAGAATTGGTGTGCAGTGGCCAGATGCAGCAGATATATCTCAGGACAGATATGCTTGGAGAACTAAAATGCAGAATCTGATTGAACCACCGTAGCCCATGGCTGCTTGAGGATGATATGATGATGATGATAATTTTCTATGATCATATCACGAAAAGTCTTTAATGATTTGTTTGGTCAATAAGTCTTTTACAGGGTGTCGGATAAGTCATTAGCTATATTTTTTAATTATTATTGTTCCTAAAGAATTGCCACCTTTCTTTCACTGATTTTAACGATAGTTATTGCCATTTCTGTTGCAGGGGAATAATAATGGATAATGGCTGAAAAATTAAGAATATAAAATGGAGCAGAAATTGTATAAAGGTACGATTCTGCTCTATTTTATATTAGTTATTCAAGTGCAAAGATAATGGGGAGCTATACATAGAAGAAACGCAGTCCTTGACCTGAAAACCATTGGAAGCCGTCACATGAAATTAATGAAACGGGTTCTGTAAAAGAAATTTGGGAGATCATCAATGCGACAGGCATACAGAGAGAGAAGATTATCACGTTGCACAATTCATGCTGTAGACAGAATGTAATTTAACTTTTGTACGTAAATACTCATTATGTTAACAATATTTTGCTTACGATTGCCGAAATTCATGGAAATTTGTGGAATATGCTATTCGTGTGAAGATGACAACACCGATCTGTTTAAAACAACATCCTAGGTATGATGAAACTGTCTTCCATGTTCGAGGATTTGTTAATCGCCACAATTATCATTATTGGTCAGAATGATGTTGAGGTGCGATAGTTGAAAGAATGTAGTCCAGGTTAATAGTTTGATAAGAAATGAGTTTCATGCAACTTGTTGTACTAGGCTAGGAGACAGCGTAAACAGCGAGAGATACTTGAGATACTCCAAAATGCAAAAGAAGTTTACAAATGAAAACCATGAACCATTCATAAACCTGAAAACAGAATTATTGATGTTCTTTGTTCTTGGTAAGACTACTTCTTTAGAAAATCTGTTGAATATGTGCAGGCCCAGATCTAGAAAAAAATCGAGGGGGCGGGGAGGGGCAAGACACACAATCGAGCCAAAAAATTGTAAAGTGTGTGTGTGGGGGGGGAAGGCCAAGAAACACAATCAAGCCAAAAAATTGTAAAGTGGGGGGCAAGACATTTAATTTCCAATGCAGTATAACATTTCCCCCTCTATTTTACAGGTTTTTAAAAATATCTTGAGAAAATGCATGAAATATAAATAAGTTTAATAAATTTTTGCTTCTTTTACCCCTACTGCATTCTGAAAGCGGAAGGGGGTGCATGGTACACTTGGTCCCCCTCTATAGATCCTTCCCTGAATATGTATACCTGTAATGTTACAGAAGTGTGTGAAGAATGTTATGTTGAAGTTGAACTTTGCTATAAAGTAAATGATAATAAATATCTTTAATTTAACGCAAAAACCGTTACAATATCTCCTTCAGTTTATGTGTAAAGAGCACTTTGAAAATAGGGTATGACTTATAAACGATACCTATATAAACATGTCACTTTCAGTTGCTATCTACACATGTGACCTTAACTGTAGACCTGTTTTTATTCAAAAAATTTGAAGAACGCATATCGCCTCTGGCGCATATGAGAATCTCGTTTTCAAAGAGAATAAAGTTTTTCCTTTACCTACAGTTTCATTCCTTAAAAGTTGTAATTTGAACTAGCGGATGATGGGAAAAATGCAAATAGTATTTTATTAGTAATTATAAACATAAAAGTATTCGTGTTTTAACTTGAATCTAAAAGTTGCATTTCCCACACCTCTCTCAGAAAAGCGGATCGATTATTGCTGTCAGTGGAATATCTCTTAAAAATTATCACCAATTTTTCAAATTTCTATTCTATACATATTATTTGTAAAATTCGATAGCAGCTCTGCTTGTTTCATATTTATGATCTGTAAAAATTCATAAAGCCGTCCCGTGGTCGAGTGGTTAGCAAGCTTGGCTACTGATCTAAGGGACCTGGGTTCGAGCCCCGGATAAGGCATGGATGTGTGTGTGTCGTTTTCTGCTGAGGTCCTGCCATCCTCTCAGACCTTCTACTATGGCATATAAACTGAAAGGCTCTTGTCAGACCTCTGTGGCAAGCAGCTGGTTGAGGGGGTATAAAAAATAAAATAAAAAATAAATAAAAAATGCATATATTAAAACTACTAAGTATTTGAAAAATGCGAATTATAATATTTTATTAGTACCAATCAAACTAAAAAAAGAATTTTCTAATTATCGTTTTCATTGTTTCCGATCGAAACTTCATGACGTTCACTTCCATAACCAAAAATTTCATATTTTTATCATTAATATATCGTTGCAATATTCGTTTGAAATTTTGGAATTTTTAATCTTTTTCACCGTTAGAAAAAAATAAAAATAATAAATACCCCCTCAAGCAGCTGCTTGCCACAGAGGTCTGACAGGAGCCTGTCAGTTTATGTGCCACAGTAGGAGATCTGAGAGGATGGCAGGACCTCAGCAGAAAAACGACACACACATCCATGCCTAATCCGGGGTTCGAAGGCGCAGTTATAATGTTCGAAAGATTCCGAAAGTGTGAATCATAATATTTTATCAATTCCTATCTAACCCAAAAAGAATTTTTCATTTATCTCTAAAAACAAACAATTATCTGCTAAAATTAAAAAGGTGTGTTTTCCCACCCCCTCTGGGTCTAACTCATTCATAACTCCTCAGGGCTCAACTCATTGTTGGCAATGGAAACTTCGTGACCATTCGACCTTCGATTCCACCACTAAATTATCAAATTTCTAACATAGGTACCGTTTGCAATATTCGTTTGAAATTTTCAACTTTTTCCACCGCTGGACTTATAGGTTTAAGAGATTCGAAAGTGCATATCGTAATATTTCATCAATACCTATCCAACACAAAAATAATTTTGAATTTCTCTCTGTAAAGAAAAAAATTCGATGTCTACAGACAGACAGGCAGTCGGGAAAGCGAAACAACACTATAGGAAATAAAAAAATGCAACACTTGCAAGAAGTTATGCAAATGTGACGAAATTTAGGGAGGCGGTAGTATATGTAAATGCATAGAAATTATTAAGTTTGCAGGACGATCGAAACTATTGCACAGGCGTGAGCTGATGTCACAGGTGCGGAGCAGTCGAACACTGGTAAAGGAAACCAAAGCTCTCTGGTTGACAAAACGTTGTGGAAATTGTTCTAAACCGCTAAAGATGCCCTTACGCAGACGTCGACAGCCGCCAACAGTTCACAGACTTTGAGTGTGGAAAAATTATCGACCTTAGAAAAGCTGGTTTGTCATACAGAGATGTGGATAATCTTGTTGGCCGCAATCCCAGCACCATCGTACACATATGGCTCCAGTGGGTTCAAAGGATCCAGTGCATGCTGACAAGGATCAGGAAGACGACGTATGACCACGGAGCGATAGGATCGCCATTTCTGACGCATGGCATTGCGTGACAGATTCGAGACTACAATTATTGTTTCAAATGTTGCAGTTAGAAACAATATTCTAACAGCAGTTAGAATGCTACCAGTCCCTTTGCAACTGGAAAGGGATTGGCAACAGATAACACATCGAATACCTACCAGGCGGATGGTAAATAACAGACTTTTAAGATTTTCATTGCGAGTCTATTGTCTGGCGCTGCGATTGCCCCTCACTTCTGCCCACGTGCAAGCACATCTTCAGTGGTGTCGCCTCAGACAGAACTGGAACAAACAAGAGTGGAGTACAGTGGTGTTTAGTGACGAATCTCGTTTTTGTCTTGGTAAGCACGATGGTAGACAACGTGTTCGCCGTCATCAATGGAAGAGGAATGCCATTCAGTGCGTGCGACATAGTCACAGCGCTAGCACCTGCTGTCTTGGTGTGGGGTGCCATTAATCGTACATCTCGGTCAGAACTGGTCATCATAAGGGGATCTTTAACTGCCCAACGATGTGTTACCAGCATTTTGCAGCCAGTGGCTGTCCCATTTGTTAAGCAGCACGGAACCTTTTACCAGCAAGATCACCCCCTTCTCCCCACAGCCCTCATTACTCTGCAGTATCTTCACGAGCAAAAGCGTGGCCAGCACGCTCACCGGACCTTTTACCTATTGAACACGTCTGGGACATGATAAGCCGACAGCTCTAACAACACCTAAGAGGCACCTCTTAGGCCTTTCAGCGACAGTGGTTGGCGCACGCCAACCACTGTCGCTGAAAACACACTGAAATGAAGCAGCGACTTCGCGCTATTTGACGTTCTGTCCCCCAGGAGGGCATTGTAGAGCTATACGATAGCCTTCCCCGCCGTGTTCATGAATGCATTGCTGCGCGGGCAGTTCAACATCATATTAATTATACCACTTTACCGGGTAGATAAAATGGTGATTTTCAATATTCTTTTTTTGGTAATATCTCACATCTCAGTGTATGCTAACAGCTGCCTGCGTTTCAATGGTATAATCATTCCAGGTGTTGCAATTTTTTTTCCTATAGTGTATAGAGATAATAATAAATTACTCCTCAAGTAGCTGCTTGTCACAGAGTCCTCTGGCAGGAGCCTATTAGTATAACACGACATAGAGATCTGTGAGAAAAGCGGGACCTCAGTAGAAACGCAGCTTAAAAAAGAAACATCCATGACTTATCTCTGAGGCTCTATAATAAGCTCTTTTGATCAGCAAACAAGCACAATAACTACTTGGTCACTAGGAAGGTTGCTTGAAATTAATAAACATTAAATTGGGTTGGGTTGTTTTGTATCTGAGCGGCATGTTTTCACACAGAACGGGCTAAATGCCAGGCCACAAGGACCCCAAGGGATCAGAGAATGTTGGAGGAAGGGAACTCACTGAACAGCTGTTAGAGAACAGATGGTAGCCTGTTGTCAAAGCTATTTAAAGTTGTCTTTAACGTATACAGGGTATAGTTCTACTGCACACGGTGCTATGTCCCATCCGATGGAAGGCGGGTCTTTCCAGGCTCATTGGTCCCATATGAGAACATGCAATATATTTAGATTATCCTAGTTTGTCATTTTTTCTTTTTCAATTTCAGCACCTCACGAAGTTCCCCCCCCCCCCCCCCCGATAGGGAACCACCTTGTCTTGGTGGTGGTGGGGGGGGGGGGAGGGAGCTGGGCCCAGCAACCGGTCGAAGGCTTTGCTGACCGGATTGGGTCCCCGGTTGGACAGAGAAAAGACCAACCGAGGTCGAAGACATCGCTGACCGGTTTGGCGGGCCGGTTGGACGGTGTCAAGTCCTCAATCAGGTGCTCCGTGGAGCAAGTTCAAGGGCACGACTGAACGGATTTGGTCACCTAGTAGGCACGAGCCCTTTCAAAGTCTGGGCCTCACTAATTCTCCACCCCGGGTGCCGAGCGAACTTGGATTTATATATCCTTGTTCATGGCTAACCGGGGAACAGATTAAATTTCAGGTTTCTACCGGTGGTTAGCTTTCCTTCTATAGGACTGCTGCCATGTGAGGTTGGGGATGACATGCATCTACATGGTGTAGCCTTGCCCCCGACTCTAGATAGTCACGGCTTTCCGTTAACTTGCTAGTGTCGTGAGACAGAACCGGGGATTGCCGTGGTTGCTGAACATCTGGCAAGAAATAGTACAATAGTACCTCATGAAGTTGAAAATTCTAATTGATGTATGATTCGAAAAATGCTAATAGTAATATTTGATTAGTAACTAGCTAATCACTGAAACATTTTTCGTTCATCCCTTAAATTAAAGTTTTTTTTCGGCCGTACCTTGCTGTCAAATCGCTGTTGTCAATATAAATAACGAATCAAATTTCAATTGTCTCTGAACCTGTTTATTATTAGAAATCTTCAGAACATTTATTTGAAAGATTGCATTGCCACATTTCCAATGGAAAATTTATGCAGAAGCAGACCCGGATCTAGAAAATACTTGGGAGGAGATGGGGGGGGGGGGGATGATGCAAGCGAGGCAATCGAGCCGGAAAAAAGGTATGGCTGGGTTGTTTTACGTCTGAGAGGCGTTTTTTGCACACAATGGGGCTAAATGGCCAGGTCACAAGGACCCCGAAGGCTCATAGAAGATTGGAAAAATGGGTTCCACTGGATAGCTGTTACGAGACAGATAGTAGCCTCTCCGCAAAGCCATCCAGTGTATTCTTTAACGTGCACAGAATATGGATCTCCCGTACATGGGACTCCGGCTTAACATCTCATCCGACGGACGGCAGCATTTCCAAGCTCATCGGTTTCCCTACTGACGAGGGCAGGGTGGGGGTTTTGCGGAGACAAATCTGAACGCTGATCATGTGGGACTCGAATCTAGGAACTGCAGATTGTGAGTCTGATACATTACCGACTGAGCCCTTCCCCAGTAAGAGGCCCAATTTGCATTGCAGTATAACATTTTTCCCTTTTATTTCAGAGGTTTTAAAAACAAATGCCTGAAATACGCACAAGTTTAATATATTATTTTGGCCTCTATGATCCATACTAGCATTCTCAAGGGGGCAGGGGAGCAGGGATTCTTGCCTATGCCCTAAATCCGACCTGTTCAAAAGTTCTTTTAAAAAGATGTGTGTGTGTGTATATATATATTGAATATACATTTTTTGGAAGAATTCCTTTGTTATGTTAAGCTGTTTAGCTTCTGAGAAGTTCATATATGAATATATTCATTAAAATACGTTTCCATCTAAAGAAGCATGAAATACGGATAACCTCAACATAAATTCTGTGAGTTTGTTTTATATTCTTTACAAATCTGATGATAGAGATGCAGACTGAACTGCAGCGTGATTCGAGCCATCACCGCCCCTTTGATGCTCAACCAACACGCAGAACAGTGATGTAGGCTTCATTAGAGCATAAGGTCTCAGCTCTCATTGCTCTCTGAGCCGAGTGGCGAAGTGCGGGAAACACTGACTCGCTCAGTGACTCACGGAAAAAGATCGCACGGTTCTTTACCTACTTTCTCCCTCCTCCCCGTTCTCTTCCTCCATCGCTCCTGCTCCCCCATCCCCACACACACTCCGTGAGCGGTTCATTACGCAGGATTGACCGGAATTTGCAGGGGATTTACGGACAATATATCGGACTACGACCCTGCTTTTGCCGCAGAGGGCCTATGACTAGTTCCGTAGTCCGCCGTGGCGAGCGATGTGTGGAGATAAGGCTCAATTGGAAAACTGTGCCGCGTTAGAATGGCCGTTTTAATTTGCCATTAAAAGTAGGATGTGCAGTTGTAGGTGCTATAAAAATACATTCGAGATTATAAGGGTTATAATGTGGCCTCCATAGCGGCAATATGTTGCGTGTTCCGTAGATAAGAATTGTATTCTTGTCAGATATTGTTTTATATCTGATGAGGGCAGCTTCATGTGAATTCGTTTTCGAAGCAAACGTTTTGATGTAAATGACTGTAGGCTTGGATAAAGAGACTTTTTTTTTTACAATATATATGTAGACACTCAGTGGTCATTGAATTATGAACCACTCCATATTCACATGAAGTAAATGTTTTGCCAATGGGAAGTTGATTTCGAAGATCTATTGATTCTAAAACTGTCTTAACATATGAGCCCTAAGAAGTAAAAATAAAACACTAAAGCATATCGATGGTGGAATCAGTCACTAAATTCGTGTTCACTTCAAAGGAAGTTAGGGCGCCCGAGATCTTGTTGAGTAGGTAAACTGGTGCCTTATCTTCCTTTGAAATGAATATTAATTTAGTGACATTTTTATTCTCTATTTTTAGGGCACATATGGGAAGATAGATTTTTTAATTTATTGATATTTTTTCTTTGTCATTAAAGTCCTACCTTCAGAAATTTTCATTTGATATGACTCATAAAAATCGACGACATTTTTCTTTCCCTTGTTTGTGGAGTCGTGTTTAAGGTAGCCCATGACACTGGAGAAGTTACAAGCTTTAATTTGAGATGTAACTTGTTAAGGTTCACTCCCATGAAAATCCGCCCTTTTTTGGGGGTAAGGGAATAATTGGGGGTATTATTAGTAGTTTACGACGGTCTTCATATGAACTTTCATTTGACACCTAACTTGTAACTGTAGGCCCTTCGTTTCGGAAGGTATAGTGGAACAATCGTTTTCATACTTCCCCCTTTTTTTTAGGAGAGAAGGAAGCAATGGGAATGGGGGGGGGCAATTTTGTATAGTGTGTGACACTCCGCGCGTCACAAGCTTCATTTGACGCATGGCTTGTTACTTTCGGCAGTCGCGTTCTGGAGATATATAATTGAACAATCGTTACATACTTCCGCTTTCTTTAGGGGGGGGGGGGGTCAGATTTTATAGTCTATGACACTCCCCGCTAAATAAGCTTTTCATTGACATTTGTTGCTTTACCTCTGAGCGGCACTTTTTTTCCACACCATGGGCTAAATAGCCAGATCACAAGGACTCGAAGGCTCAGAGAAGCTTGCGGAGGACACCCAATGAAACAGCTGTTGGGAGACAGATGGTAGCCTTTCGCAAGTCCATCCAGGGTGTTCTTTAACGTGGCCATATATTTAATATGGCTCCCCCGCACAAGGGGCCACGGCTTAACGTCTCATCCGACGGACGGCGACATTTCCAAGACCATCGGTGTCCCCTTCTGACCGTGGGTAAGCCGGGGAATTTTGTGGAGATAAATCTCAATGTTCACCCAGCTGGAACTCGAACCTGGGAACTACAGATTACGAGCCTGGCGCGCTACCGACTGAGCCACCTCCGCCGCTAAGATCTGGTGTAACAAATATTTTGAGAAATCCGAAAACCGACAAATGATGAGCAAAAAACAATAGGAAGATGCGTAATAAGCGTTTTGTGCGATATTGTGTCTACGGGTAATTTAAAGCTCTAATTGTAATCTATCCAAATCTCAATTTTCAACAAATATTTCAGTATTTAAACAGGTATGGAAGTTAAAACACTTATGAGAAGCAATGTTCTAAGAAAATTATCAAAAAAAAAATAACGAATATTGGAAATGAATTATTTGTACACACTTTTTAAATATGCAAATATTATGAAATGATTTGAAATAATGCTTCTAATTTCAGTTTCAATTCTTCAAAGGTATTGTCTTTTGTCTAGCATTGCTGTTGTTAAATGTTCAAACTTTATAACTATTTCAATACTAAAGGAATTCTGTTGAGAACCAATATTTAGATAGAATTTGTTGGGATATTTAATTTAGTGAAATTTTTCCATAAAACGCTTATTTTAAAAGTTATAAGGCTTTGAAGTTAGAGACCCATTGACATAATATAGGGTGTGCGTAGTACAATAATTACCCAAGGGTATTTATGCAAATAACGCAAAAGCTGTCACTATTGAGTTAATGCTAGAGGCAACTACTAATTTATCCACAATGTATACAGATTAGTCAATATTCACGTATGAAGTGTTGGAACTAACTCGCTAGAGAGAAATTTAGCGAAAAAGCTACACGAAAAAAAAAACTTTCCAAAATATTTTTGAGATATTATGAGATCATTCATGAAATTTTTAATTATATAATTATAGGTTTTAAGTGCGATAACATTTTCTACACATTGACATCACGCTCTTAAAAAGTTCGATACCTATTATCGTTTCAATATGCATTATGCATTATATATAAGCATTAATATACAACAGCAAAAAAATAGTCATCTCCCGCCGTAAGAGGGTTACGTCCTTTCGATAGCAACAGAGGGCGCACCAGTAATAAACGCATCCTATAAACAGTTGTGCCGTGCGCAATGGGGTTCATATAATGACAATAAGTGATTATGTGCCTCGCGTGTGTTAGTCGCTCCGTGAAACATGGATCGCACCAAAGATGTGAATAGGTGGCAAAAAGGTGTTATTGCGTTTGGCGAGCCAAAGGGCATAGTGTACAAGAAGTTGCTACCTTTGAAGGTGTGTCAAAACGTACTATTCTTGTGGGCCTGATGATATCTCAATAAATGTAATTAAAAATGTTAAAAATGAAATTAAGATCCCCCTCACATATATTTTCAACTTGTCACTTCAGAAGGAAATTTTTCCAAATGAAATGAAACTAGCAAAAATAATACCTATTCACAAGAGTAAAAACCTGAAAGATATAAAGAATTACAGACCAATTTCTTTACTCTCAGTTTTCGCCAAGATTTTCGAGAAATTAATGCATAAATGTATATATAAATTTATATCAAACAGAAAGCTAATTATACCAGAACAATATGGTTTTCAACATGGCAAATCTACACAAGGTGCTATTATAGATACCTATGATTATATTGTTAATAATCTTGAACATCAGCGAGTTGGCTTGGCTGTATATTTAGATTTGTCTAAAGCATTCGATTGTGTAGATCATGAAATTCTCTTGGAAAAGATTAGACACTATGGGCTTCGAGGGAAAATAAATAATTGGCTTAAAAGCTACCTATTTCAAAGACCAGCGTTTGTACAAGTCAATAGGACTACATCTGAACAAATCAAATTCAATAGGGGAGTGCCACAGGGTTCTGTGCTGGGACCTTTATTATTCCTTTTGTATATAAATGATATTCAATCACAAAAGGGAGCAGCTAAACTAGTTATGTATGCAGATGATATAAATGTCATTTCTTTCCATACTGATGTAAGAACTTTAGTAGAAGAAACAAATACTCTAATTGGAAATATGCATAAATGGATCACATATAATAAACTAGCTATAAATATTTCTAAAACAAAGTGTATGGTCTTTAAGAACAAGAATAAAAAACTGAATTATAACGAAATAAATATTTTGATGAATGATCAAAAGATTGAAATATGTGAATATATAAAATTTCTTGGACTCTGGGTAGATGCTAATTTAACTTGGAATTATCATATTAACCAGCTAAGAGCTACTATTTCAAAAAATATTGGATCGATTGGGAGGATTAAAAAATATGTAAATCAACAAACTTTGATAAATTTATATTATGCATTAGTGTACCCACATTTAATATATGGAATTAGTGTTTGGGGAGATACTAGTTCAGCCAATTTGAATAGTTTATTTTGTCTGCAAAAGAGAATTATGAGATATATTCTAAGATTAAATTTCAGAAATCCGGTACAACACTTGATGGCAGAAAATGGAATACTAAATATATATAATATTTACAAGTATGTTATGGGGAATTTTGTATACAGAGTGAAGAATAAAATGACAGAGTACTCGGAACTTTACTGCTGCTTAGAAAGAACGAAGACTTTCAGTTATGATACTCGCCTTAAGAACAAGATCATGTTGCCCCTATATAAGAAATCTATAGGCCAGAGATCAATACGGTACATTGGCATTAAGATTTGGAATGACGAGATACCAGAGGATACTGCTGCAATGGAACAATATAGAACTTTTAAATTTAAATATAAACTACACTTATTATCAAGTCAATGATAGAGTCAGACCACAAAAATTCATGTGCTCAAATAAATGTATAAATGTATAAATTAAGGTCACCTGCAATGTTTTAAATTTAAGTGTATTTCAGGAAACATTTATTCAAAAGCTACGGCTTATTATGTTCTCCTTTTTCACCTGTCTGTGAACTTGTCTGTGTTTTATCTACCAATATATGTATGTTTAGGTGAAATAAACTTCAAACTTCAACTTCAACTTCAACTACTATCCAAAGGGTCTTCCAGCAGTGGCATACATCGCAGTCCACTGCTAATCGTCGCCAGAACTGTGGCAAAAAACAATGTTTTCATCAATAAGGACCGCCACAGTGTGACATGCACTGTTAGGGCTAACCGCTTCACAACGAGGCAGGAATTACTCAGTCAGTCAATGCAGGCCTACAACAAGCTGTTTCCGAACGAACACTCAGAAGGGAACTGCATTGCCATGGATATCTGGAGCAGAGTACCGCGGAAGAGACCCATGTTAACAGCTCTGCACAAGGCTGCACGGCTACAGTGGGCGCGGCACCACAAAGACTGGACTGTCAACTTTTGGAAGCGTGTGATCTGGTCGGATGAGTCACGTTTTTTCTTGTACTCGAATGATGCGATGCAACGGGTACATCGTAAGCTGCATGAAACCTTCCATGCGGACTGTGTGCAAGGCTACGTTCAAGCTAGAGTAGGCTCTGATGTTCTGGGGGTGTTTCATGTACGAGGAAATGGGTCCTTTGGTTGCGGTGACATCACACTTGAACCAGAAGGGCTATATGGAGCTATTGGACAACCACATGTTGCCTTTCGTGCAAAATCTCCACATTGAACACTAGAAGGATACCCCAGTCTTCCAAGATGGCAATTGCTGCGTGCACAGGGCTCGAAGCGTGTTGGATTGGTGTGACGAGCATTCTGAAGCCTTTGAACATCTCGAATGGCCCTCCAAATCGCTGGATTTGAATCCCATAGAAAACTTTTTGGACTATTTGGGGCAACGAGTAAAGTGCGGTCCCAGCCATCCAGCCAATCTGGCCAAACTGTGTCATTTGCTGCTGGAAGAGTGGATGAATATTGATGTGCACTACATCCGCACACTGGCGACATCCATGCCAGACAGGATTTCGACTGTTGTTCGGTCGCACGGAGGCGTTACGCGCTATTAGGTGACATTCATTCAGGGGTGATTAATTTTTTGTCTGGTGAGCTTACATAGACGATTGTGGATGAGTGAGTGACTACCGACTGATGGCTCACAGGGAATCACGCTAATTCTAACCATGATGCACAAGTGGTAGACCTCTGAAAATATGCACCACATGGTAATCCGGATCATAGATCTCGAGAAAAATAGTAAATTTTAACTCTGATATGTCCTTTAAGGTCAAATAGAGGTCACGTAGAGGTCAAACCTTGATCTATGATATCTAGAAACATGAAAATTGGTGTCGGGCGATATTTTGGGTGGTAGATCTCGGAAATATTGTGGAATTTTGGTTGCAATGGGTCTTTGGCAAAAGCTAAATATAGATCTACCACTGCTAGAGGGTTACAAATTGGTACTTGGGGACATTTTGAGTGGTAGATCTTAGTAATTTTGTAAAATTTTAAATATGATGGATCCTTCGAGGTCAAAGGTCAAATTTCGAAATACCATTGCTAGAGAGCTAAAATTTGGTGAATAGGGCTCTTTCAAACAGTGCAATTCAGAAATGGGAGGTATTTTGGTGTGCAATCAGGGTCAAATAGGGGACGGAGATATGGTCTAGAAATCAAGAGATGGCGAAGGTGCCGATTGATTTCTAGTATATTCTTGTATATAAAGGGCTCTTATAAAGTAAGTATAGCTAATTAGAAATGTCTGGAGTTCTACTTATTTTCAGAATGTAGCAAAATGTGGCACACATGGGATTCACACGCTCTCTAGATAATGGGAACAAAAAATAATTTAGTTTACCTTCTGCTACTAGGGGTAAAAGTGGCGATCTCAAAGTGATGCCTTTTGCTAAACCGTTCACAGTTGTTAAAAAAATACTATATTATATGAATAATTAGCATATTGTATAGCGTGCTAGGCTTTAATGACTCAGAATGGGTGAGCGGACACTCGTTTCCGTGCGAGATGATGTCCTTGGTGGCGGAAGTTTTTGGCTCC
Organism: Ryuthela nishihirai; assembly: GCA_038380435.1. NCBI lineage: Eukaryota > Metazoa > Arthropoda > Arachnida > Araneae > Heptathelidae > Ryuthela > Ryuthela nishihirai. Next base: position 8,151,423 of record JAWZYU010000004.1, read on the forward strand.
CCATAAGTACTCAGGTATTCGATTATTCGGTGCCGAATTTTGTGTAATGGACCGACTTAGTTTTTCATAAGTAGGATTTAGAAATCTGATCTGTAGCTGCGGTTGGTCGTGATTAAACCCGCCACAAGTGTCTGAAATCTCTGGGGGTGCTGCAGTCGTTTACCTTATGACTGGAGAGGTGAAAGTTATGAATGGTAGTAAGTTATTGAATAGTAGTACGTTATTGATGCGCAAAGTTATCCATGATTAGACGTTTTGCTTCCAGATGTATGAGAGAGAGCCTAATTTTGCGGGGTCGACACCCGCAAAATCTACAGTTCATTAAGTTACGGTGAGATGAAGCTGTAGACAAAGTTCGGTGGTCCTAGTTCTGACCGTTTATGAGGAGTTGCCGAAGAAGCAGACAAACAGAGAGACAAACTCTCTAAAATATATAATTGGTAATAATGTTTGTGGCCTTCATATATTTCTGTTATGGAGTAAGTCGACTAATTTTACTCCATAAATAGGGATGGGAGTGGCTTAGTCGGTAGCATACCAGACTCAGGATGCGCAGTTCTCAGGTTCGAGTCCCGCCTGGGTCGGCGTTCAGATTTATCTCTGCAAAACTCCCCGCCCTCAGTCAGTAGGGAACACCGATGTACTTGGAAAAGCTACCGTTCATCAGATGAGGCATTATGCCGTGGCTCCGTGTGAGGGAGAGCCATACCCTGTGCATTTTAAAGAACACAATGGCCTTGATGGGAGGCTATCATCTGTCTCCAAATAGCTGTCCAATGGGTACCATCCCCAAACTTTCTCTGAGCCCTTGGGGTCCTGGTGACCTGGCCATTTAGCCCATTGTGTGAAAAAAAGTGCCGCTCAGAAGTAAAACAACCAATTCTATAAACAAATGCTTTCCCCCTTATGTTCGATTGGATTGCTTTGTACATGAATAACACTTTTTTATTGTCACAATAAAACCATGTCAAAGTTTTCGTGCAGGAATATAATAAAGTTTTCGAAGGGCAATTGTCAGATATTTCCTTTAGTTATTCTTTATAACACAGTTGCTCGATTTAATGAAAAAGGTGGCCTAAAGCATTTCAAACATAATTGTTGAATAGTGGAGGAAAAATGATTAATTCTAACTGAATTTTAAACTTTTTTTCGGGAATTTTTTTGGACGAACTCACTCTTTTTAATTACGGGAAAAACTGCACATCTGCCAATTGGAACCTTTTTTTACACTTTGTTCGCTTAACAAGCTAACTTTTTTTTAACTTGCTTATTAAAATGCTTATTAAAAATAGACTCTCACTAGAATGAACGAACCTTTGTGATCAGTGATGCTATTTTTCTTTCTTTGTCGCAATTAAAAACATACGAGATTCCTTTTCTCATAAATATCCTATATAGCTTTTACAGTGCGACTTTGAAAACTGCTGAATTAAAAATTTGAAATCTATATCAAATCAATGAAGTTGTTAACAGTACTACAGTGAATTGAGAGAGTTTAGGTGGTCGAATTCAGTCAAGCTACATGTATGCGTTTTCCTGCTGATGATCTATTATGATCGTGTTTATTCTGTAAAACCTCCGAGTTGAGTTGTTTTTGTGCACACAATGGACTAAAGGGTTAAATCACAAAGACCCAAAGAGCTCGTAAAAGGCTGAAGAAAGCTGGAGCTATTGGACTGCTATTAGAAGACGGATGGAAGATTTCCATCAAGGCCATCTAGTATGTTCTTTAACCTGAAGGGTTATGGAACTCCTGGGCAAGGCACCACGGCTCAACGCCCCACCCGAAGGACAGCGGACTTCCAAGTCCAAAGATATTTTTCGATTTCTGATTCCTCTTTTTGACAGAGGGCAAAGTGGGAGTTAGAGGAGAAAATTCGCAACACCTCCCCCCCCCCCTCCTGAAAATTTAACATATTTGTAGATACATACATTCGTAAGAAAGGTAAGCAGGGAATTGCAAAATCGTGCTATTTCCATCCCTGACAAAATCTGTTTCTTTATGTTCTCTCCCCCCCCCCCTCCTCCCCGTGAATCCGAATCCTAATGATGTTTTTTCAGAAAGTTATAAAACTATGCAGGCAGGATCTTTCGCGCATTTTTCAAGAAATGTTTTAAAAACCTCTGAAATGAGGGGGTAATGTTACGTTGGAATAGAAATCCAGTCTCTTGCCATCCCCCCCCCTTTTATTACCTTTGTCCTTCCCGATTGCGTTGCTCCCCCCCCCCCCCCATTTTTTCTTCTTCTAGATCCAGGTCTGGAACTATGCATATTACGCAGGGAATACTTGGGATTTTAAATATGCATCACCAAAACTAAAAAGTTCAAGTTGCTTTGAGAACAATAGCATTATTCAATTAATATGCACTGATAACTTGCTAGAGGTTTGCTCCTTTCTATACTATCGTGTCTACTGCTGAGTTTACCACAAAGCACGAAAAAAAAAAACTGTCTCGTGTTTATATGTTTAATTAATTCGTGAAGGTTTTTGGTTCTTTTCCAGCTTTCTTCATAAAACATAACGGGCTGGGAGCAAATTAAAAAATCACCCCAAAGCAAAAGTCGTGTTGAAGTGGAAGCCCAGCCAAAAAATAATATGCTTCTCACGCAGCTTTCAACTTTAGGTCTAGAAAGGCTAAGTAAATATCAAAGTTCTTCCTCTTTGCGTTTGCTCTGCGGGGTTCTTGGAAGAGAAAATTAACAAGGACTTGTTCTTCAAGACTTTAATAATAAGACTTTGTTTTCACGCGAATTTACCTTTATCTTGATGGCGTTTTGCTGATCTCTGAAGTTTGTTGTGAATGTAGAAGCAACGACACAATTAACTACAGCATCTTCGAGAAACAGACTTAATTGAACTGAGCGAAAATTAAAACATTCATTTCCACGACTTTGCGTGTTCCCAGGTAGGGGATACAAACGCAACAGAAGAAGAAAGTTAGCAAGTGGAAACGTAATGGTCTGGAGCAGGGCGTCTGAAGCCGAAAGAGCTAATTTTGTCCACGGTTCGGACTTGAACAGCAATTCTCTTCTGCAATGAACCAACTGTTTCGAAAGTCTCGTTAGAGACTTTGATCACGCACATAAAACACAGGAAATGTCCCTTTCGTTTAAAGTACTTCTTAGTTCAGAAGTTATGCAAAAAATCTTAAATGTTTTGATTGCACTTATAGCTTATCAGTGCAGGTTTTTTTTGCTTTTTGTTTTTTGTATCTATTTAGAATCTCTTTTCTTTTGAGCAATTATTCTTTGAGATTGTGTTTAAAATTTTTTTCTTTTAAATAATCATGTTTTGTTTAATTTTCGGTTTCATTATGCCGACTTTCTTTTTCAGTCCTTTAGTTAGAATAATTTTCGTTTCAGCCTGCATTTTCACCCATTAATTTTGCAACTCTGGTAAAATTAGAGGAAGAAGAGAATCACATTGCAGAATTTGATTTACTTTTGTTGTAAAAAGCATAATTTTCAGATCCTTAGAAGTTGGTACCGCTCACTGAGCTAATGGTTGAACAAAATATGCACAACAACATCATAAGGATGCATTAATTAATAAACTTTGTCCAAAATTTCGTCTCATTCCTAGAGCTATTTCAAAAACATTCTTGAAAAATTCACTGTTTTTTCTCTTATTTTAAAATGATTTTAATTTTCTTTGTGTGGAAGGGTTTCCCATCTGGTGAGTGTTGCTCTGTCCTCAGTGAGCATGGAGACACTGATAGATATCAAAATCCCACCTCCCGTTGAATGGGGCGTTAAATCGTAGCCAGTATGCTGAAAAGCTATACCAATAAATTTTAAAGAATAGGTTCCGAGATTTCAAAGAGGCTTCCATTGTCTTCTAACAGCAGTTCAGTATATTCCCTTCTCATATCGAGCTCTGAACCCTGGGATGGTTGTGACCTTGTCATTTAGCCCATTGTGTTAAAAAATTATGCTCAGAAGTAATATAACTCATTCTATCTTCAATCACCTATATTTTTGCTCTTAAAGGTAGATTTAGTTCTTCGAATTTGAAAAACACTTTAATGGTAAAAAAATACGTTTATTAAAATTAGGAAGAATCGAGCAGAGTAAACAAATAAGCAGACAACCAAGAATTGCGAAAAGGTTATGTAAGATAAAACCTTCGCTTCGCTGGTTCACTAATTATGCTTCAATGCATGATATTTCTATATTAAACCTTTAAATTTTCGTCAAATTCAATAAACCTCGTGTGATAAATCAAAGATCAGTGAACGATATAATCCATTTAAATGTGTTTAATTCCTGTAAATGTGGTTCTTTAAGCTTTGACTGATTTTTTTTTTAATTTTATAACTGTTTATTTCTTTTAGTAGTTGCCAAAAAAAGTTCAAAGAAGGAAAAATCACCATCATCAAAGCAAACATTTCACTGGAAAACGAAGCTTCGATCTGTTTGAAAAACATTCACTGGAAAACGAAGCTTCGATCTGTTGGAAATTAAACATATTCCTATATGTAGACTATGCATATCCACGTTATTCATCAATGCAGAACGTGCAACGTATAAACGTGATCCTTTCTGGCATTTAACTTGCAAGCACAGTTGTTCAAAATGAGCACCATTAGCCTCAAAGCATCGTCAACAACGACTCACAATATACTGACACATGTTTTGGTATGTTTCTGGTGGAACAGCATTACAGAAAAGCTTAATCTCATATCTTAGCTCCCCAAGAGTTGCTGGATTCCTCGTACGCAGTGTTATTTAGGGTACCTCATAAGCAGGGTTGGGTTGGGTTGTTTTACCTCTGAGCGGCACTTTTTTGCACACCATGGGCTAAATGGCCAGGTCACATGGACCCCCGAAATCTCAGAGAAGGTTGGGGGAGGGGACCCACTGGAACAGCTGTTGGGAGACAGATGGTAGCCTCCCGTCAAGGCCATCCAGCGTGTTCTTTAAGGTGCACAGGGTATGTATGGCTCTCCCGCATATGGGGCCACGGCTTAACGTCCCATCCGACGGACGGCGGCCTTTCCAAGCCCATCGGTGTCCCCTACTGACCGTGGGCAGGGCGGGGAATTTTGCGGAGATAAATCTCAACGCTGACCCAGCTGGGACTCGAACCTGGGAACTACAGATTACGAGCCTGGCGCGCTACCGACTGAGCCACCCCCGCCCCCCTCATAAGGAGAAGTCTGGTGGTGTCAGGTCAGGAGATAGAGGACGTCATGAAAGGTTAGCTGCAAAAATTTAGTTTCGCTTCGAGTGGGATACGAACCCACGATCTTCTAATAACATGGCAAATGAAATTTCCTGTGATTTCTCTACTATTTAAATTTTCGTTGAGCAAAGCTGATAAGGCTTATAGAAATAATTATTCCATCACGTGGCAGCTTGCTGTCCCTTTCACGATCATAAGGAACCCCATGAGTGACTGCACTGAGAAAGCTTAGTGTCGTAATTTGCTGAAAAATGAGCTAGCTTTGATAGCTTAGTGCTCATAACACTGACATATTACTAGAAGGTTGTCAGTTAGTGGGGGAGGCTCAGTCGGTAGTGCGCCAGGCTCGTAATCTACAGTTTTCTGGTTTGAGTCCCAACTGGGACAACATTGAGATTTATCTCTGCAAACCGACGGCTTGGAAAGACCACCGTCCGTCGCATGGAACGTTAAGTATGGCCTCGTGTGCTGGGAGAGCCATATTCTCCTCACGTTAAAAAATATGCTGGGTGGCCTTGATCGGAGACTACCATCTGTCTCCTAACAGTTGTCCAATGGAATCCTTCCTCCAGTTTTCTCTGAGCCCTCGGGTCCTTGTGACCTGGTCATTTAACCCATTACTTGCAAAAAAATACTCCTCAGGGGTAATATAATCCAACGTGAGTTCGCATTCCAATTGAAGCGAAACTCAATATACCGAAATTTATATCAGTTTGTTGTAAATTGTTATCGGCGATATATTGTGGTTGACAACGGCGAATTAAGTTATCTAAGTTTGAGAATTTGAACACCAAAAAATAAAGTTTTATAACTTACGAACCGAAAAAATAGGCAGCAGGTTAAGTAAATTACAAAAAGCATAACTACGAAATTTAATGCTTTGGGCGCGGTCAGTACTTGGGAGGGTGACCACCTGGGAACACCGCGTGCAGTTGACAAATTTTTGGCCGTCCCGTGGCCGAGTGGTTAGCGCGCTTGGCTACTGATCTACAGGACCTGGGTTCGAGCCCCGGATAAGGCATGGATGTATGTGTCGTTTTTCTGCTGATTTCCTGCCATCCTCACAGACCTTCTACTATGGCATATAAACTGACAAGTTCCTGCCAGACCTCTGTGGCAAGCAGCTGCTTGAGGGGGTATTTATTTTTTAAACATGCTGGAAAATAAACAAAATATGAATTAAAAAATATATATGTTCTGTGTTGTTTCATCATCATCCTCATCATCCTCAAGCAGCCATGGGCTACGGAGGTCCAACCAGACCGTGCAATTTAGTTCTCCAAGCAAGTCTATCCTGAGCTACATCTACTGCATCTGGCCACTGCACACCAATTCTAACAAGGTCCTGTTTGACATTGTCTGCCCACCGCATCCTAGGTCTCCCCTTCTTTCTTAGGCCTTTAGGCACACTGTTCATAACCCTATTCGACAATCCATAATTATTCATACGGGCAAATGGCCAAACCAACGGAGTCTCTCTCTGCACAATATGCTGCTTAAAGGAGGTTGCAAACTCCTGTGCCTAACCTCATCATTAGTTACAAAGTTGAACCACATAATGCCCAAGATACTGCGTAAGCATCTGGAATCAAAAGCATCTAGTTTCCTGTTATCTTGTTTACAAAGTGTCCAAGTTTCACTACCATAACTAACCCTAGAAAGAACCAAACTATTATATAGTCTAATTTTAGTCTTTAGGTGTATACGCCTATTTCTCCACACTCTCCATAGATTCCTAAAAGTCCCGGCAGCAATCCCTATACGTCTGTTAATCTCATGCCGCACATCACCATTATCTGTTACATAGCTCCCAAGATAATTAAATTGTGACACCTGCTCAAGACTGCAACCATTCAGATTAACTGAATCACAGCCTGCCTGACCAATTTTCATCATTTTAGTTTTCTCTCTGTTTATAACCAAACCTACTCTACTACCAGTCTCATCAACAGCTCGAATGAAAGAGTTCATCTCATCAACATCATTTGCCAAAAGGGCTAAATCATCAGCATAATCTAAATCAGAAATTTTCGTATCTCCAGCCCATTTAAGGCCAAAATCTTTCCCTTGAAGTGAATTTCGCATTACATAATCAATAACCAAACTAAAGAGAAAAGGAGACAAAATGCACCCTTGTCGAACACCAGAAGTAATGCTAAACCAATTGCTACAAGCCTTACCAACTCTCACACACGACTCAGTGTTATAGAGAGCTTTCATTATGTTAACTAACTTGTCTGGTATACCATCTGATTTCACATTCAACCACAAATTATGACGATCAACAGAGTCGAAAGCCTTTTTGAAATCAACAAAGCTAGCAACCAAAGGTTTCTGAAACTCTAAACATTTCTTAAGAATCTGCCTAAGTGAAAATATCTGATCCACACATCCCCTACCACTTCTGAATCCACATTGCTCATCACGCAATTGACTGTCAACCAGATTCTTAATTCTATTAAGCACAATCATGGAAAGAACTTTACCTGGAACAGAGAGTAGGCTAATACCCCTAGAGTTATCACAAGAACTGCGATCATCTTTTTTGAAAATAGGGATAACAATAGCTCTGGTAAAATCCTTAGGAACCATGCCTTTATCATAAAAGATATTCAGAATTTCAGTCATCCAAGTGGTAACCGAAACATTTCCAGCTCTAAGCATTTCTGTAGTAATTTCATCTACCTCTGGGGATTTATGAAGTTTAAGTTTAGAAACAGCCAAAATAACTTCAGATTTTGTTATGGGGCCAACATTAAAGCCACCAATGCATCTATCATCATTGCAAACAATGGGAATAGAACTAATCGCATTGTTTAGAACATCACTGAAATGTTCAGCCCACCTAGCCATGACAGAATCCTCACCTTCTATAACCTTACCTTGTTTATCCTTCAATCCCTGTATACCTGTCCGTTTTCTACCACACAAAACATTAACTATCTGGTACAGCTCTCTGCTGTTGTGCTGTCTAATTGCTTCATCGGCTTTGTATGCCAAGCCATTAAGACAAAGATTCTTATCAGAAGCTAACTGATCCTTTACACGTTTATTAAGCTCTCTCTAATGCTTTCTATTAGGACTAGTAGGGTATATTGATTAAGGACATTCCTGAAGTTCTTTCTTTCTGAAATAAGCTCAAGTGCCTTATCACTCAGATAATTCTGCCTCTTCTGCTCCTTTTTTCCTAAAAGAGTACTGTTAGTGTCCAAAAAAGCCTGTTTAAAATGATCCCATTCTTCCTCAACTTCAGTAGTAAGCATACCATGACTGTCATAATGACTAAGTAACCTATCACGGTAAGCTTTGGCTATAACTGGGTCTTTCAGAGCTTCAGTATTAAAAGCAAATTTTTTAACCCTAGCACAACACTTTTTAAGTTTAAGTTGCAAGACACTTTTAACTAGGTAGTGGTCAGATCCAATTTCTGCTCCCCTATATGTCCTGGTATTTCTAACAGAACTAGCCCATTTGCTGTTAATTAATATATAATCAATCATATTCCTATGCAGCCCATCAGGTGAAACCCATGTGTATTTATGTATGTCGCGGTGTTTGTAATATTTGTTAGTTATTCTGAAACCATTGAGTTTACTTACCTGTAGGAGACGTTGCCCATTGCCATTGCAGCTACCAATACCAAAAGGGCAAATCACCAATCACCCATCCCCAAAGGTCAGAGTCAGTACCAACTTTGGCATTGAAGTCACCAAGAACAAGGGTACTATCTCCTTTCTTGACAGAATTCAAAATATCCTGAAGTTGTTCATAAACCCTATTCTTCTCATCCTCCTCGGCATCCTCAGTGGGGGCATAGCAGATAACATTCAAGTCTTTAATGCTTGTCTGAAATTTTGCTGTAAGAAACCTTTCATTAATGCACTCATATCCTAGAAGAGCATCACTGGCGTGTCTGCTAAGAAGCAGACCCACGTCTTGGTGATGCTTATTGTCGTCCCTCCCTGAAAAGAGAAATTTAAGATTATTTTTAAGAATCTGACCTTTATCAGTCCATCTGGTCTCTTGCAAGCCGAGAATATCTAAATTATAATGGTGGAATTCTTGTGTGAGGACATCAAGAGAAAAAGCTCTGTGCAGAGTCCTCACATTCCAACTACCTATGGAGAGAAAATGGTTAGTAGGATGTTTAAAGAAACTATGTTTATTGGGAGAGGGAATGCCGACAATATCAAACAGCCCCCTAATCGCAGACATGGGGCAAAGACCCGTTCCCCCACCACTAAAGGCTGAAGCCATCTACACTGGAAGACTCCTCCAATGTAGAATTTGACGATGCCAATAGAAGCAAAGAGTTCAAGTTTACTAAACAAAATGTTTTGGTTGTTGTTAGGTCTCCATGAATATCGAATGTCTTACGCGACGCTGCAGTAATCAGCCATTGGTAGCTAATGGTGGGCATTTCTAAAAATTTATGACTACAGGGTAATTTAAGGACAATAAGGGGATTACGGGTACTTGTTTTACCCACTATTAAAAATAGGTGAATATAGGGAGTACGCAATTAAAATTTTTTTTGGACACTCCATACATAACACTATACGAAAACACTATTTTCGGATAATGTTTTAAAATAATTTTATTATGTAAATATTATGTATATATATATTACCTCTAGAAAGATTTAGTAACCTACTTGTAAATTTTATGCTGTATTGTTATGTTTGACGAATGAAAATTACCACAAAAATCTGCGCCTGGAAAATAGGTAGCAAAACAAGAGCGAAAGTTAAAGAACTGTATCACTCCACCAACCCCAATATCCTCTGCCTTAGTGAACGGATAGAATGGTAGGGTAGTAGAGCCCGTCAGAGCCTTTTTTTTTGGTCGACTGGACATCCTAGTTAAGCACAAAAAACAATCATTATGTCATCTGCAAAAAAGAACTTAGGTAGGTGTGTCGTTTCGTTTTCGGTTGAACACCTGTTTTGTTTTACGGTGCAAAAATCTTTTATTCTTCTTTAAATCGGACTTTTGTGCGCCGCTTTCTAATGGACCAGTCCGAGAAGAGAATATTGTTAACCTATTGAATCTCGCGATCAAAAGGAAGTGATGGACGTCATAAATGGTTGGCACAGGATGCAAGGTTTGAATTGAAGTGCATCTTTATCTCTCGTAGGAAACGCAAGTGTTGTTTGATTACCAAAGTTCATCGAAACGAAAAAACGTAAAACAAAAGGTAGCATAGTAACTTTCTTACTTTGATGTTGAAACGCAGTTTGAGAAGATAATTTTTCTTTCTAGCAGAAGGATAACTTGAAATTTATATCGTCTTCTTGAGAAAAGCTGGTGTGTCATGGATCAGCAGATTTTTGCCCAGTTTGATTCATTAATGTAAATGCCATAATTTTGAGATTCTTGGAGTCTGTTAGTTGCCTTACCTCCCAGTGTACATACAACACTTAGTAACACTGAGGACAAATGGATAAACGAAGTATAACAACGCACTGTCATATATATCAATTAAAATAATTAATAAGAAGAACGCTTAACAAAAGCAATTGCCTCTGTCATTTTTTCTATCATAAAATAATCAACATTTCGTTTAGTCATGTGACAACATATTCATCTTGCGATTTCTGCATTTTAACAGTTTCATCTCTTTCTGACTATTTCTGTATGCGCAGATATAATTTTCAGCTCTCTAAAGTAACTCCAAATCAAGCTGTATGGCCAACATTAAACAGAAAAATATATTTATCATCGTTTCAAATAATGGAAAATGACAAAGGGGCTAAAAGAACAGCTACTGAATGCATTTTTATATTTGAATGATATTTTAAATGCCCTCTTTCTTCTTTATAATCAACTAAGTGAAGTGGAATAGATGAATTCAACTAATGAGTGTTAGACATGCTTTTAAAATTAACTTTATGCATAGTCGTATTAGAATAATATGACCACATACCATAGTATATGGGGGCGGGGTGGCTCAGTCGGTAGCGCGCCAAGCTCGTAATCTGTAGCTCCCAAGTTCGAGTCCCAGCTGGGTCAGCGTTGAGATTTATCTCCACAAAATTCCCCGCCCTGCCCACGGTCAGTAGGGGACACCGATGGGCTTGGAAAGGCCGCCGTCCGTCGGATGGGACGTTAAGCCGTGGCCCCGTGTGCGGGAGAGCCATACCATGTGCACGTTAAAGAACACACTGGATGGCCTTGACGGGAGGCTTACCATCTGTCTCCCAATAGCTGTTCCAGTGGGTCCCCTCCTCCAACCTTCTCTGAGCCTTCGGGGTCCATGTGACCTGGCCATTTAGCCCATGGTGTGCAAAAAAGTGTCGCTCAGAGGTAAAACAACCCAACCATAGTATATGTATGACAGGTGGTCATATTATTCTGATACGACTGTGTAGTTCATGACAACATTTGTTATGATTTTATTTCTTGTAATTTATTTACATTTAACAGTGGTTAGCTATCTTCGCTACTGAGCAAAAGGACATGGGTTCGATCCCCGGGGTAGGGCATGGATATTTTGATCCATGCCCTACTCCGGGGATGGTATATGGATGTTTGTTATATATATATGGATGTTTCTGTTGTTTCTCTGCTGAGGTTCCGCCATCCTCACAGACCTTCTACTATGGTGTATAAACTGACAGGCTCTTGTCAGACTTTTGTGGCAAGCAGTTGCTTGAGGGGTATTTTTTTTTAACAAATTTAATTGTTATTTAGATTTGTAACCACTAGCACTATCTTTTAGTTATATCTTTAGTAATACTTAATCGTTACGTTTACAGAAGTAAACAAGTTAGTGTTTATTTTTCATTGAAATGTGATTCTCTAAAATTGCTCAACCACCATGTATACTTCTCTAAAATCCGGCACCTTTCAATCTTTAGGGGGATCAGATATTGAAGAGTTTACGGTAGTAATATTTAATTAGTATCTATCCAACGAAAAAATAATTATTCATTAAACAAAACAGTCACTTTCCCCACTTTTGGGAATGTATAACTCTGGTGAAAGAGGAATTTCCCTATTTTTCCAAACCATAAAAGTGGAAAGTAAAACTAATCAATAGTTGGGAATTTCCCTTTACTGCAACCAGCCAGAGACAATACTACTAATCTAGAGTTAGATGGTCTCTTCAGTAAATGTTTGTTGGACTTCTTAGGTTTGCTATTTTTTCATTTAAACATGAAAACGCCCAAGGATCCGATTTTGCAGAAGGTCGAATACACCAATAAGCCTAATAAGAGCGAAAAATTGGCTGCTTTTCTGATTAGCCTACTATGGAAATCATGATTTTTTAGCTGTTGTTTACTTTGAAAGTAAATAATTAATTTGTCGATCACCATAGAAAAACTGAATCTGAATCATTCAAACCACATATGCAATTGCATTTTATTTCTACTTATTAAACACTTAAAACAGCTATGTTGGTCATTATTAATATGTTTATATAATATTTTTATCGTACTAAATATGCTCTGAAAAGCTAAAAAAACAATAAAATTAAATTCTGATTGAAATTTATATTTTCCATTCAAATTCAATTGAAAGAACTATATAATGGCTAAGTATTTTAGAAGGAACAATTATTGTACAATATAATTCAGTTACGAATACATAAAAAGAGGGTAAGCCGTTTTATAGGAATTTTTCGTTATCTTTAAAAAAACTTGATATTTTGACATTTATCTAACTATCATGACATTTTCTAACCTTCAAATCCACTTTTACACATGCAAAACTCAATCACATAGTGTCTCTTTCTTCATATTCAACTACACAAAGCATACAAAGCTTTTAAAAATATAATAAAATCTCATCATCATCATCATCATCATCCTCAAGCAGCCATGGGCTACGGAGATCCAACCAAACCGTGCAATTTAGTTCTCCAAGCAAGTCTATCCTAAGTTGGTTCTACTGCATCTGGCCACTGCACACCAATTCTAACAATTCCTGTTTGACATTGTCTGCCCACCGTATCCTAGGTCTTCTTTCTGAGGCCTTTAGGTACACTGTTAATAACCCTATTCGCCCATCTATAATATTCATACGGGCAGCATGGCCAAAACAACGGAGTCTCTCTCTGCACAATATGCTGCTTAAAGGAGGTTGAAAACTCCTTTGCCTAACCTTATCATTAGTTACAAAGTTGAACCACCTAATGCCCAAGATACTGCGTAAGCATCTGGAATCAAAAGTATCAAGTTTCCTGTTATCTTGTTTACACAGCGTCCAAATTTCACTACCATAACTAACCCTAGAAAGAACCAAACTATTATACAGTCTCATTTTAGTCTTTTGGTGTATACGTCTATTTCTCCACACTCTCCATAGATTCTTAAAAATCCCGGCAGCAATCCCTATTCGTCTGTTAATCTCATGCCGCACATCACCATTATCTGTTACATAGCTAACAAGATAATTAAACTGTGACACCTGCTCAAGACTGCAACCATTCAGATTAACTGAATCACAGCTTGCCTGACCAATTTTCATCACTTTAGTTTTCTCTCTGTTTATAACCAAACCTACTCTACTACCAGTCTCATCAACAGCTCGAATGAAAGAGTTCATCTCATCAACATCATTTGCCAAAAGGGCTAAATCATCAGCATAATCTAAATCAGAAATTTTCGTATCTCCAATCCATTTAAGGCCAAAATCTTTCCCTTGAAGTGAATTTCGCATAACATAATCAATAACCAAGCTAAAGAGAAAAGGAGACAAAATGCACCCTTGTCGAACATCAGAAGTAATTCTAAACCAATTGCTACAAGCCTTACCAACTCTCACACACGATTCAGTGTTATTATAGAGGGCTTTCATTATGTTAACTAACTTGTCTGGTATACCATATGATTTCACAATCAACCACAAATTATGACGATCAACAGAGTCGAAAGCCTTTTTGAAATCAACAAAGCTAGCAACCAAAGGTTTCTGAAACTCTAAACATTTCTCAAGAATCTGCCTAAGTGAAAATATCTGATCCACACATCCCCTACCACTTCTGAATCCACATTGCTCATCACGCAATTGACTGTCAACCAGATTCTTAATTCTATTAAGCACAATCATGGAAAGAACTTTACCTGGAACAGAGAGTAGGCTGACACCCCTATAGTTATCACAAGAACTGCGATCACCTTTTTTGAAAATAGGGATAAAAATAGCTCTGGTAAAATCCTTAGGAACCATGCCTTTATCATAAAAGATATTCAGAATTTCAGTCATCCAAGTGGTAACAGAAACATTCCCAGCTCTAAGTATTTCCGTAGTAATTTCATCTACACCTGGGGATTTATGAAGTTTAAGTTTAGAAACAGCCAATATAACTTCAGATTGTGTTATAGGCCCAATATTAAAGCCACCAATACATCTATCATCATTGCAAACAATGGGAATAGAACTAACCACATTGTTTAGAATATCACTGAAATGCTCAGCCCACCTAGCCATGACAGAATCCTCACCTTCTATAACCTTACCTTGTTTATCCTTCAATCCCTGTGTACCTGTCCGTTTTCTACCACACAAAACATTAACTATCTGGTACACCTCTCTGCTGTTGGGCTCTCTAACTGCTTCCTCGGCTTTGTCAGCCAAGCCATCAAGCCAAAGATTCTTAACAGCAGCTAACTGATCTTTTTTACGTTTATTAAGTTCTCTGTAATGCTTTCTGTTAGGACTAGTAGGATATTGATTAAGGACATTCCTGCAGTTCTTTCTTTCCGAAATAAGCTCAAGTGCCTTATCACTCAGAAAATTCTGCTTCTTCTGCTCCTTTTTTGCTAAAAGAGTACTGTTAGTTTCCAAAAAACCATGTTTAAAATGATCCCATTCTTCCTGAACTTCAGTAGTAAGCATACTATGACTGTCATAAAGACTATGTAACCTATCATGGTAAGCTTTGGCTATAATTGGGTCTTTCAGAGCTTCAGTATTAAAAGTAAATTTTTTAACCCTAGCACAACACTGTTTAAGCTTAAGTCAGATCCAATTTCAGCTCCCCTATATGACCTGGTATTCGTAACAGAACTAACCCATTTGCTGTTAATTAATATATAATCAATCATATTCTTATGCAGCCCATCGGATGAAACCCATGTGTACTTATGTATGTCGCGGGGTTTGTAATAAATGCTAGTTATTCTGAATCCATTGAGTTTACTTACCTGTAGGAGACGTTGTCCACTGCCATTGCAGCTACCAATACCAAAAGGGCCTATCACCCATCCCCAAAGGTCAGAGTCAGTACCAACTTTGACATTGAAGTCACCAAGAACAAGGGTAATATCTCCTTTCTTGACAGAATTCAAAATATCCTGAAGTTGTCCATAAAAACCTATCCTTCTCATCCTCATCGGCATCCTCAGTGGGGGCATAACAACAGATAACATTCAATTTAACGTTTGTCTGAAATTTTGCTGAAAGAAACCTTTCATTAATACACTCATATCCTAGAAGAGCATCACTAGCGTGTCTGCTGAGAAGCAGACCCACGCCTTGGTGATGCTTATTGTCGTCCCTCCCTGAAAAGAGAAATTTAAGAATATTTTTAAGAATCTGACCTTTATCTGTCCATCTGGTCTCTTGCAAGCCGAGAATATCTAAATTATAATTGCGAAATTCTTGTGTGAGGACATCAAGAGAAAAAGCTCTGTGCAGAGTCCTCACATTCCAACTACCTATGGAGAGAAAATGTTTAGTGGGATGTTTAAAGAAACTATGTTTATTGAGAATGTAAATGGCGACAATATCAAACAGCCCCCTAATCGCAGACATGGGGCAAAGACCGTTCCCCCCACCACTAAAGGCTGAAGTCATCTACACTGGAAGACTTCCTCCAATGTAGAATTTGACAATGCCAATAGAAGCAAAGAGTTCAGGTGCCTGCGATGACCTCTGCTCCGGATTATCCACCAGCTGATAAACATATCCTGTGAATCTATTCACTTGGGGCTGTCAACCCACAAACAAATAGAAAACACAGCGGAAGATTTTCCCTCCATAGAAGCCCAGCAGTGCAGCAAAATAAGGATCCATAATCAAGCTCAGAGCCATATATCTGTCCAGTCCAGTGGGTTTATATAGTCCGCACCAGGACCCTGTGTGGTTGACCACTCCTCAGCAGGGTAGAAAAAAAAAGAAAAGTAGCCATAGTTGTCCAGATCAGTAGGCCACACTAATCTGGCAGCCCTCCCCTTCCGTTCACTTCCACAAGAGAGTATCTCTTTTGAAAGGTACTAACGGTCTACACCACTAGAAGGCGGGGTCGGACATTAGGTGGTAGGCCTGGCCAGTTCTATACATCATCACAGGGGATTGGTGAATAGCTCTCTTTCCAGCGAGTACCTAGCTATCATTTACAGACCAGTGACTAGCTAGCTACCATCTACATGTTGCAAAAAGCAAAGGAAAAATGTTAATAATTAATTACTAAAATCATATTAATTTCGGAAATAGAGTTGGGTTGGTTTGTTTTATTTCTGAGAGGCACTTTTTTGCACATAATGAACTAAATGGCCAGGTCACAAGGATCCCGAGGACTCAGAGAAGGTTGGAAGGAGGAGACTTACTTGACAGCTGTTGGGAGCAGATGGTAGCCTTCCGTCAAGGCCATCTAGCGTCTACTTTAATGTGCAGAGAATATGGCTCTCTCGCGCACACGGCCAACGGCTTAACGTCTCATCCGACGGACGGAGGTCTTTCCAAGATCATCGGTTAATAGAAATTTGAATCACCCCCCCCCTCGGAAAAGAGAGCCTGCAAATTTTTGTAGTGGGTAAAATACTTAGCCATTATATATTTCTTTCAATTGAATATGAATGGAAAATATAATTATCAATCAGAATTTTATTTTATTGTTTTTTTAGCTTTTCAGAGCATATTTAGTAAAATAAAAAAATATTCCCTCAAGCAGATGCATAGGCATTTTTTAAATTTAATTTTTATTTAATTCTTTTAGTGGTCTTCTAACAATTATTTTTAGTGGCAGTTTCGAAGAGAACATTCTAATTAAAAACCCATATCGTTCCCTCGTTTCGAATAAAGAACTTTATATATATATATATACCATGTCATTCTCCACGTCATAATATTTTGGTTAATATACATATAACTCATTCCAATCTGCTTTCGGAGATATGAGGGAACAACAGTTTAAAAACTGTGATTTTCTTAAAGGTGAGAAAGACAACGAATGAAAATTTTTACAGTCTATATATATATAACTCATTGCGATCCAGAGATCTAAAGATCTAGATCTAGCCTGCGGTTTAGAGAACTATAGCCTGCACCAGGCACCAGTTCTTCTCCAAAGTGGGGTACGCGTGCCGATCCATGGGGATGCGCGAAGGAAATTCTAATTTATCATTTTGTTTTAAAAAGATATTAAATTTTAAGAAAAAAATACGAAGGAAAATGAAAAAAATAATTTCTTGGTCATTTTTCATTCGCAAAACTATATTTAGTTTCATAAAACGTCTGGGATGTCTGTCATAAAGATACCTTTTAATCGCTGTATCACAAAGTGTCAAACCAAGATTTTCAGAAATTATGAAACATCTTCATTCACACTGTTCTCATTAAGTTATACTTTTATGTTTATTTCATCTTATCTTATTTCAGTTGTATGCTTATAAATAAATATACACCCATTCCCCGATATACATAGTAGTTAGGTTTCGAGAAATCACCATGTAAATCGAAGTCGTGCAAATCGAAACCATCAACTTATGGAAAAAAGGGGGAAGGTTCCGAAAAAAAAAAATCCTTTTCATGAATCTAACACATACTGAAAGCTTTATTTATAGATATTTACCTCAAATTTCAGTTCAGCAGAAATAATGAGAATTGATGTAACACTATTTTGCATTTTATTTGCACTGATTCAGATAAGCTTAGATTAATTTCTCTTATATTTCTTTTTTGTCACGGAAAATTCATCGTTATGTAGTGAATTTGAAGACGAAATTTGAAAGAATGATATTTATGAACTGAATAGAAATTGGAAATTAAGCATTTGTAGATACTTATTGATTATTTTGTAAAGTTAATATTTATATATTTTATGAAACAGTGTACTTACGAATCAGCTGAATTTAGCCTATATAATAGTTACAAAGTTGAACTTATTGCTTAAAATGTGAAAAAATACGTTTTTTACTACTCTGAAAGGTTGTGTAGAAAAGTCAGCTCTCACTGCCGATTCAAAACAGACTTCATTTTGTCAAGATGTCGCGAGACAGTCTGTATTACAATGGCAAAATATAATTTTAGCGAAAGATATAAATATTGTATGTAATAAGTATATAATATTTTTTCTACAATATCTGCATATGAAAGTCATCTATCTGTGTTAGTTACGAGGGGTTTTCAAAAAGTTCTTGATATGCATTTACCTCAACAAATCTCTCACTGTCTTTCAAAGTACTCCCCTCTAGAATCTATGCAAAGTTGCAGACGTCTACCCCAATTCTGGAATACTTAGTGGTTCTCCTGTTGAGGAATACTCCACCAGTCTGAATGAACGCAATTTTCAAGGTCTTGCACCCTTGAAAATAGGCTTCCCAGCAAGTTCTGTTTTAATTTTTGGAAACAACTAAACATCGCATTTGGCAAGATATGCTGGATGGGGTAGCTGTTTGATTTTTTTCCTGCTCCAGATCGATCGTAACTTGCCGGGTTTTGAGAACTGGCATTATCATGAAGAAGAAGAACCCTTGACAAGCCTGTTGTTGCACACTGCTCCTTCATCTCCATAAACATTTTGGGAAAAAAATATGTTGGTGTAACATTATAGTAATTTTTTCAGGTACGGTGTCCACGGCTACTACTCTTTAGGAATTGAAAAATATTGTGAACATTCTCTTCCTTGACGGAAAGTCTTGTCGGAAGATTTTGGGGATGCAGTTCATCTTCTGCAATCCAAACTTAGTTGTCGATCTTTCTGGGAGTTGTATAGTAATAAAATAACGTCTCATCACCTGTGACAATGCCTGTTAACTGTTTGGAGACACTAGGCTCAAACATTTAGCATCTCCTTGCACGAGTAGATTCTAGCCCTTTTTTGTTGTTCTGTCAGTTTGTGGGGCACCGATTTGGCTCAGATCTTTCTGAACTTTAAATGTTGATTAATAATTGCTTCTACACTGCTAATAGATACACTGACATCTAAAATTATTACTCGAATAGTGATGTGTGGGTTTTCCTTAATGAGTTCGCAAATAGCAGCCATGATTCTCTCGTTAACGGCCTCCTTTTTGCACGAGGGAGGTTTTCGAAGCTCTGTCGTCCTTCTCTGAATTTGCGAATCCATCCCGTAACAGTGCCATATCAACAGGCATGATCCCCATATATTTGTGATAAATCTGCATGATTTTTTCCCGCCGTCCCCAAGCTGCATCCTTATGAAAATGTAAAATATTTCCCCGTCTTTAGTTAGCTATACAGCAACAATGCACAGATTTCGCAGACCTAAATTTACATGCCGCCAGCGAAGAGAGAAATGATTGTTGACCTTTGTTTGACCTTTGTTTTTAACACGTAATGACAAGTTTAGACAAGCTTTCAAACAAGTCGTAGATCGTTAACTTCAGAGGAACGAGTGCAAATCTACAGACACGAGTTAAGAACTTTTTGAACGCCCTTCATATTTGAAGACTCTCCGCCCTGCCCACGGTCAATAGGGGACACCGATGGGTTTGGAAAGGCCGCCGTCCGTCGGATGGGACGTTAAGCCGTGGCTCCGTGTGCGGGAGAGCCATACCCTGTGCACGTTAAAGAACACGTTGGATGGCCTTGACGGGAGACTACCATCTGTCTCCCAACAGCTGTTCCAGTGGGTCCCTCCCCCAACCTTCTCTGAGCCTTCGGGGTCCATGTGACCTGGCCATTTAGCCCATGGTGTGCAAAAAAGTGCCGCTCAGAGGTAAATAAAACAACCCAACCCAACCCTTCGTGTTTGATCTTTATTCCTGAACAGGTTTCCCAGTTTGTAGATTTTGGCAAATCTACAAACTGGGAAATAAATGACTCTCAAAATAAAATAAGTAAGTAAAAATACTTCTCTTAGTAATCATGCTTAAGATGAAAACCGGAAAATTATGTTTTAGGATAACAGATGATGTGTATCAGAGAGAGATAAAGTGATGTCGGCTGTACAAGGGGACACAAAATACATGACAACCGGAAAAATATGGATGAAAATGGATTTACCGAAATGCCAAGCGAGGTAGAGGGAGATTCAGTGACAGGAAAATTAAACTCGTGAAATGGAAGAAAAATCTGGTTTGCAGATTAAACGCCGCCATTGACAACTCATTACCAAAAGCAATTTCTCATGCAGTGCCGTTCGCCTTTCTATGGTAATGCCTAGACACGGAGCTTGTTTCTGACATCGTCGCAGTCATTAAGTGTGCTGAGGGTTGGGCCAGATGTTCTTAACGAAGGCGGAGGTTTTCCAGACGTTTTTATTATAATTGAAATATAGTCTTGGGGGTGAACTATCAATTATGGAAAGTTGGGGACTAGGTGAGTGACAGCCGGCAAGTGATTATCGATTGCTGAATAAGAAAAAGAAACGTGGGCAACCATAGAATTCTTCTTTCCATTCTGAACCCGACTCCTTCAAAAACAACTCCACCTGATCTCTTCATTGCTTACATTATCGCTTCATTGACTTAATACCGCGATTTTTCTTTCCCTTTCGATCCCTCACCCCCTCTTTAGCCGCCATTTTAGTATGCATCACCACAGAGGTATAATTAATGACCTCTTTCGACAATGAATGCCACAACGAAATTACTATCTTCGAGTGAATGAAGCTCACCTTAAACGAGCAGAACCCTCTGTGGTATACAATGAATTAAACTGCGGACTATCCCGAGAGACCGAACTGTAATTATCATTTTATACTATTAATTATTTATATATTGTGTATAAAATGCACCGTGTACCATTAATTAAACGCACTGTCAAGCACATATTCTGAGAACGATCGCAGACCAGTGAATGAATGCGTAAGTAAAGGCTTTGAAAATTTCGTAACGAATTCTCTTTGTAGCTTCCATGTCGGCTGACAAGGCTATGCTAAATCGCATTATGATTTATTATTACATTGAGGATTCATTTGGGAGTCTTTTATAAAGTGGTGAGTTTATTCCATTCCTTCGCATTGCTAATTTTGGCTCATCACTGAAAAGAAGAAATAACATTAACGTATGTATACTGTGATTATGCTAAGGTGTCCCTTTACTCCTTAAAGTGCCGCATTAGGGCCTAGGCAAGTGCAGGTGTAACGGAATGTATATTTTACTGCGCAAGTTATTCAGAATGGTTTGATATGTCACATTGATAGTTGAAAAAAGTGTACTAGCAATATTATTTATTTACAGTTAAGGATAATAACAATAATTATATAGTTAATTACTCCCAAAGCAGCTTATTTGCTATGGAGAGCTAGCAATAGTCTATCAATGTAATACATCACAGCTGATCTGTGCAGTAGACCAGACCTTTGCAAAAAGATAACATTCATTAGAAAGAAAGTATCCATTCCTTATTAAGATAACATATATTAGAAAAAAATATCCATTCCTGTATTAAGAAAACATCCATCAGGGTTCAAGTCCTGGGATCTGCCTTGTGGGGGGGGGGGGGGACAGCAAAGAGCACTAACCATTGGACCTGTGTTTCATTTGAAAGGATTACCATGTGTCATTTGAAATGTCTTCGTGTACAAAGGTTCTTTAATCGCTGGCCTATGCTTCGGTTTAGGCCAGGGAATTGGGTTTATCATTCATAATATATGACTGACACTATTGATAATAGCAAGGCAGACACGGGTAAACGCCTGTAGGCTGTGAATAGTTTTATATATGGAAAATAATTGCCTTAAGCTTTCTGTGATACTAACCCACGATCTCCTAATAACGTGTCAGGTGCTCTGAGCATTAAGCTACCGGCCGACTATCAAGATCTCCTCTATTTATGATATTAAGCTTTATATCATGAAGTTAGTCACTATATATTATGAATTATTATTATATTATGAATTAGTTTAAAATATGTCAAATTTTAATAGTTTTAGAATATATGTACTTTTTTTGCAAATAATATTCTGTTTGTGTTTAAATTATTATATATTGGTAACAGTTTTTTATGTTGCCAAAAAAAGTTGTTATTATATAGATTAATTACTTCTTAAATATGAGTTTTTACTCTATTGGAATCATTAATTGGTTTCTCAATTGCATGCCACTGAGTTTGCAATTTTTAATACTTTATTATTTATTATAATGCATTCAAATATAAATTGAATAATATCATAATGTCATTCAATTATACATTGTACATTACGGAAATAATAAAACTATCGATCTATAACTTGTCTTGACTGTAATTGAAGAATCTGGTCGACGAAACATTGGTAGCTATAAGCATTTTAGGCCATTCACACTCGAGTCTCGAGTATCAGTAGATGTTTTTTTCATCCCAATAACAGTTAATCAAGCTTAAGAATGATATATTTAATAACAAGCAAGATCTTGAATATAGAGGAAAATTGTCTTGAGCGGGATGGGATACGAACATAATACTGAATTTTACAATTTTTTAATTTTTTATGTCGAAAATACGAATACTATTTTGTAAGCTTAAAAATTATACGTTGAATAATGTTTGCAGATATTGCTTTATTTACAAACAATAAACCAATTGAAATTTATCACCAAAAATCATCAAACACTTAAACGGGAAGCCTGAATAATGAAATAAGTACTCTGGTTTTGATATATTAAAGAACAACCTGAAAACCAGGTTTTTATCGAAAACTTGTTGGATCTGCTGCATGTGAATCGGTAGATAGGTGTATATAAACACTGTGAATAAGAATAACAGTTCAAAAATGGAATAATACTTTTAATTACCAAAATTATACACGAATACAGAAACACGGTTAAAAAGTCATCTGCTGACATAGCCAAATGGTTCAATATGGAGTGTGATCACCTCTTACAGCTATGCAGGCATCACTGTGACATTCGATGCTGTTGATAAGACTGTTCAGCATCGCTGTGGGTAGTAATCTCGATTGCTTCTCTGAAGCACGTCGAAACTCCGGAAGGCTTGCAAAAGCGGGATTCAGGGGAGTAACCCATTTCCCGAGAGCATCCCATGCATGCTCAATCAGATTTAGGTCGGGAGACCAGTCTGGCCACTCTACACGGTTAATAGTGCTATTCTTCAGATAGCGATCAACATAGTTAAAATGGTGCGGCTGGGCGTTACCTTCTTCTAAGAGGAAGGTATCAACTATTGCTTTGGGTTGGGTTGGGTTGTTTTACCTCTGAGCGGCACTTTTTTGCACACCATGGGCTAAATGGCCAGGTCACATGGACCCCGAAGGCTCAGAGAAGGTTGGGGGAGGGGACCCACTGGAGCAGCTGCTGGGAACAGCTGATGGTAGCCTCCCGTCAAGGCCATCCAGCGTGTTCTTTAACGTACACAGGGTATGGCTCTCCCGCACACGGCTTAACGTCCCATCCGACGGACGGCGGCCTTTCCAAGCCCATCGGTGTCCCCTACAGACCGTGGGCAGGGCGGGGAATTTTGCGGAGATAAATTTCAACGCTGACCCAGCTGGGACTCGAACCTGGGAACTACAGATTACGAGCCTGGCGCGCTACCGACTGAGCCACCCCCGCCCCATCAGCCATTGCATTCGCATATAGTCGCTTGAAGGAATTCAAGATTTCATCCCTGTACCTGTGACCAACGACGTAGCCTGTTGGAAACACATACAGATCTGTGCAGCCTCCCCGAAATATTCTTCTCCAAACCATGACATTACCATCACCACAGGTGTCCCATTCATGGATATTTGTAGCATGTTCGTGGTTTCCTCCGTATTAACTGATGTAACGAATTGCTGTGGAGGGCGAATTTCAATTTATCCAGGAAGAACGCGGATCATCATTGCTCTTCTGTACAATTGACCGATGTCTGTTAAATGATCACTCCTGTGGCGCGAGTCAGTGGCACACAGCATCGGCCATCTAGCATCCAGGCACACCTCATGAAGCCTTCGTTTTATGGTGATAGCGGATATTACCATTCCATTTGTTAGTGCGAGGGCCGATTGCAATTGATGTGATGTTGACATCCTGGTCATCCGGGCACATAACATCAAGTAGATGTCCTCTCTTTCAGTTGTTGCCCATTGTTATCCATTACTGAATCGTCTGGATGCGCTCTGTCCGTGTCGGAATCTCTTCCAAAGTCTATGAACCACTAAATTCCTCACATTAAGAAATCTCGCAACATTTACTGGACTTTGGTCTGTGTCGAGCCGACCTATGGCTCACCGCTCTACTTCTTCCGAAAAGTGATAGCTGGTAGACATACCCAACAAATCTGCTATCTCGGAAACTCCATCTCGCACTTCGCAGAAGCAGTGGATAACACCTTCAAAACGCCCGTTTTTAATGCTCAACGCATTTTCATACTTCGCTGCCAGTGCCATTCATTTTCATACAATACCTCAATCCTGCATCGCAGTTTAATTACTATATATGGTATTCGTGCATTTCTGTCGTCGGAGTTTCAGAATATCGCGATTTTTTTTCATTTGTTCCTTAATTTATGGAAACCAGTGGTATTATTACTTGGTTCTTGTGAATATTCTATCTCTAGGTCTTCAGACTCACACTGTCACTACGTGATAGAAAATTACGCTCTATAACAGGATTCCAAAATTGCTATCAGCTGAGAAACATGATATTCTTAATCCGATTTATGCTCCTGAATGGACTATTTCTTCTCTACAAATGGTATTTCCAACAACAGATGATAAGAAACGTAAATATATAACAAGTCGAATTTATCGATTTATATATCTCATTCAAAACACTGTTCTTTGGTTTGGTTTCAAATTTTAATAAAAATACTAAAAGAACTAATAAAATGAAAAAATTTAAATGAGGTATCATTTTTTTAAAAGTGGAAACGATTAATCGATACAAAGTGGACTTTTTTGCAAGCCTTTGGCAAAGGGGGGATATAAAAGTAAAATGATAGATATATTGCTCAAACGAAGAAAAGAGGACAGAGGATGATTATAAAATTTAGAACTAATGTTATTTAAAATGTGTTTTAATACTCCGAGGTTTGTGGAAACGTTTATATTTGTAGAAGTAACACAAAAGAATGAAGCAATTTACATTTACATCAGTGAAATAAGAATATTAATCTCAATAGTAAAAAATCAAAGATAATTTTAGAAATCCAAACAATGATTAAAAATCGAGAAGAAATGCAAAAAAGAAAAATCTTATAATACAAATATGAATACAACAGAAATAAGCATTTTTTAAAGGCAGAGAAAATAGTTAACTTTATTGGAATAGTGGAATGTCGTAAAAAGTATTCTGGGTAAAAAGAAGAACAAAAATCACTAGTTAGTTGTCTTCCCAAAATTATTATGGGGCGGGGGTGGCTCAGTCGGTAGCGCGCCAGGCTCGTAATCTGCAGTTCCTACGCTCGAGTCCCAGCTGGGTCAGCGTTGAGTTTTATATTCACAAAACTTCCCGCTCTGCTGCGGTCAGTAGGGGACACCGATGGGCTTCGAAAGACCGCCAGTCATCAGATGGGACGTTAAGCAATGGCCTAGTGTGCGGAAGAACCATATCCTTTGCATTTTAAAGAACATGATGGCCTTGACAGGAGGCTACCATCTGTCTCCCAACAGATATTCTAGTGGGTTCCCCCAACCTTCTCTTAACTTTGGAGCTGGGTCAGCGTTGAGATTTATCTCCGCACAAATCCCCGCCCTGCCCACGGTCAGTAGTGGACACCGATGGGCTTGGAAAGGCCGCCGTCCGTCGGATGGGACGTTAAGCCGTGGTCCAGTGTGCGGGAGAGTCATACCCTGTGCACGTTAAAGAACACGTTGGATGGCTTTGACGGGAGGCTACCATCTGTCTCCCAACAGCTGTTCCAGTGGGTCCCCTCCCACAACCTTCTCTGAGCCTTCGGGGTCCATGTGACCTGGCCATTTAGCCCATGGTGTGCAAAAAAGTACCGCTCAGAGGTAAAACAACCCAACAACCCAACTCTTAACTTTGGGGTCCTTCTGACCTGGCCATTTAGCCATTGTGTGTAAAAAAAAGTGCCACTCAGAGGTAAAAAAATAAATAAAAAAAATAAATACCCCCTCAAGCAGCTGCTTGCCACAGAGGTCTGACAGGAGCCTGTCAGTTTATATGCCATAGTAGAAGGTCTGAGAGGATGGCAGGCCCTCAGCAGAAAAACGACACAAACAGCCATGCCTTACCCGGGGCTCGAACCCAGGTCCCATTAGATCAGTAGCCAAGCGCGCTAACCACTCGGCCATGGGAGGTAAACCAACCAAAATTATTATAAAACTACTGAATAAGAAAGTAATAACTTAATATATACATATATATATTTCTGAATTTTTTTTGCAATTGCTTTTATAATTTTCATAGTTGTTCCTAAAAGTTGGTAGCTGAAAATAGTTTTCTCAGTCCTGTGTTTCTTCGTGTTGGATTTTTACTTTATGCTTATCATCAAACATTACTTATTGTTAGAATGTATTTATATAAATTTCGAAAGGATAAGATATCTAAATAATCAAATCTTTCTATTGCTGTGATCAGATACATGCAGTAATTGACTGGTATTAAGATTTTGGCGATTGAGGATTGAACTCCCTCAATCTTTTTAATGTTTGTTGAGTTTGTTGTATCGCAAATTATTTTAACGTAGTTTATGATCGATTCACAGATAGCTTTATAGACTATTAAACATGTTTCGGTTTTTAAAATATATCTTAATTTATGCAATTTCAAAGCGCAGAATCTTAAATTTCGGCAGATTTTTTTTATAATGTGTATTCCAACGTAATATGCTATCGAAGTGCAGACCTAAATATTTTATGGTTTCTACCCGTTCCATTTCGGTACAGTTACAGTCCGTAGCGTTAAAAATATTTATCTTGCAGATACAGTCGATTTTTATGTGTTTTTATGCTATATGGTTATTGTTGAAATTCCTGGAGACTGAAAAAGCATCCATTTGTTTTTTTAATGTTTAAATAAATTTTATTTTAAGTAAGCCAACGTATAACAGTATTGTAATCTTCTTGTGAAACTTTCATAGCGTTCTCTTGATTTTAGTTTCAAGTGGGCGTTACTATATCATCTGCATACATAAATAAGTGATATTTTATATTAGTGTCAACCAGGTCATTGACGTATATCAAAAAGAGTAAAGACCCTAAAATAGATCCCTGGGTACACCGTGTTTGATATAACGTCTAGAACTAAAAGTTTAAAAAGTTACTAGTTCCGGAACCAATAGTGGGATGCCTCTAATGTTACATCAAATGAAAAAAGGCTAATCATACCATTGTAACAATTTATAAATGTAATTATTCTATATCCTGCAGATAAGCTTTGCGGGTCACCTGTAATGATAAAATTTACTTGTATTATGATCAAAGAATAATAAACAAATTAAAAAAAATTAAAGAACTTCATACTTTTCATGAAGGAAACTTGTATTAATAAAAGTTAAAAGCACAGCTCATTTGTTTAAAAAATATGAAAAGTACTTGTTATATTTATTTCATTTTCTTAATCAGAAATTTAATTTATGTCAGAACAAAAGGAAATATTTTATTAATTAAGCTCACGTTCTCTGATATGCAAATGATAAAAATTGAAAAATTTAAATTATGAAATGGAAATGGAAGACAAAATATTTAGGTCTAGGTTTTTTTTAAGTCCAATGCTTTCTTAGAATTCATTAATTATTTTCCTACATTGGAATTAATTTAAAATATTGCTGCATTTAGCGATGTATATCTTAAAATTTTTCTCATAAATTAGTAATGTTTTCATAATTATGCAGCAGCAGCCTAAACAGAAATAAGTCGCCGATTTGATAGGAGTTTGTCAGAAAGCAAAATTCGTATATTCTGAGTAACAAAAAATAAAACTTCTTGCACAATATCATCCAACTCCAAATTGGCAAAACATCAGTTGTGGAAAAAAATTAAAAAATTAGCACCATTAAGACAATAGATCACCTCATGTTTAAACGAAACACCATCTTGAGAGTTAATAGTTTCCCTGAATCACAAGTCGTATATTGTGTGAAGGTTGTCTCAGTCGGTAGTATGCCAATCCTGTTATTTGATGTTCACTGTGCCTGCACCGAGATTTCTTCCGTTAACCCTATTCTGCATTCGGTGAGACTAGGTGCACAGATGGGCTTGAAAAGGTTTCTGCCCACTGGATGAAACGTGAAACCATGGCCTCGTGAGCAGAAGCGCCATATATGTGCATGTTAAAGAACCCACTGGATGGCCTTGACGGGAGGTTTCCATTTGTCTTCTAACTACTGTCCAATAGATTCCATTTCCTTTGCTTAGTTCTGGCCCTTGGGGTCCTTGTGACTTGCCTATTTCAGCCATTAATTACCGTACAC
The DNA here is from genome assembly GCA_038380435.1 of Ryuthela nishihirai. Classification (NCBI taxonomy): domain Eukaryota; kingdom Metazoa; phylum Arthropoda; class Arachnida; order Araneae; family Heptathelidae; genus Ryuthela; species Ryuthela nishihirai. The sequence continues at coordinate 8,180,099 of JAWZYU010000004.1, forward strand.
AGAGAAGAAGTAAAATTCAACTCTCCCATTGAACAGTGTACTCAAGTTGTATATACTGTAAATTATAATGCAATATAATAACAACTAGTTTTTCGCTGAACATTAGTGTTCCGCAAGTGTTTGGTAAAACGCAAAAAAAATCTGATCATTGTTAACCTTTGAAATGATAAATTACGATTTTCTCCACAATTTGGCAACACTAGCGACCCAGAAAATCCGGTCGTATTATACTAAATCTCAAAATTGTCTATGTGCTTTGAAATCCAAAACAATTGTCTCTGTATAATTTCATTTTATCCCATATTTTAGGTCCGACACTACAAATAGATATAAAAAAAACAACTTAAAGACTTTTTCCATATAAATATAATTTAATTATTTATCCTCGGGTGGGATTTTAATAAGTGCGAAATCCTACTCAAGTCTTATTTTCAGACCCACCCACCCAACACTAAATCCTGGGTACGCATGCCCTCTCAAGCAGCTGCATAAGGCAAAAATGAAAAGAATAAATTAATAAAATATGATATTATTGCAATAATAATGAACATCAATTACAGTTAGCATCAAAATGTTATTACTTTATGCTGGTAACCATGTGGTCTCCATTGACTGCATAGATGTTTCTTAAATTGCAATTTATAATATCCATAATTCAATAAAATTATTACGACCATTTTACGAAGAAAACGAAAAGGAAAATATTCATACAGCACCAATGAAGTGCAAAGAAAATTACCAGTGATGAAACTCATCAGTGGAAAAAATTTTGAAAAGCTGCTGTTATTAACCTAAGCAAAATTTTGATGTTTTTACTTTCAGAGCGAAACATTTGGAGAGTTTTGATTCTTTTTAATTATTTAATGCAATTTTCCTTTCTCGTATTAGTTAGTGAATTTCGATATCAATATAAAGTGAGTAGTTATTGCGCGAGAAGGCATGGAATTTTTTATTTGTGTTTTTTTTTCTGATTTTTTTTTGTTTTCCTCACTGATCTCGTCGGAGTATTATTTATTATATGACAGGTTCCTTCCAGACCTATGTAGCAAGCTGCTGCTTGGGAGGTGTTTTTTTTAAATTTTTTTGACCTATTTCATTTCTCTTTTAATAATGGTACTTTAGGCTGATTTTACAATGCTATTACTTCAATGAAATATTTATTTTCTTGATTCCTAATTTAGACTATTGTTTTATAGGCATGCACATGTTTTAAAAGAAATATTTTTCATTTACTATAAAGTCTATTGCCTTTATAGTAATACCTTGCTTTGGATTTTGTAGTTGAGTCGAATCTTGTTTATTATTTATTAACCTATTTAGCAAGGTATTCAATGCTTATGTTATGAAGTAATGTTTTCTTCCCAAAAAATAATATCATATTTGAAGGTACATGTGACCAAGATGATGATGGTCACGCTTTCACTCATACTTTCACCATTCATGTCTTTTTACAATGGAGCGCAGACAACATGGAGGTATTTCTTATAAATCAGAATACAAGCAAGAAAGCGTTAATATTATTTTATGAAACGGAATCATTTAATTATGCACATTTTTAAATTTTCTTATAAACAAAGTTTTTTTCTATTAAAGTAATTTTCTATTTTCCAGCTGGTAGTTAAAGTCATGCAATGTACATTTGTTTTCCCAATAATATATTGTAGATGATTAACGAAACTGAGTCATTTAATTGCATCATCTAATGCCTTCATTAATTTCCTTAGGCCATCAAAAAGATCTTTGGTCTCGTAGAAGTTTTAAACAACCTTACTGCAGCCTGTTCAGACACAACTCGACCAACGCGTTCCTGAAGATCGTCGTGTTCAGAGATTTAACTTTTTTCTTTTAAAAAAACAATCGAATTTTCCTATAATAATAAATTTGTTGGGGGCACGTTCCAGAAAATTTTACTCTGCTGGGTTAGTGATACATTTTACGAAATATTTTTCATATTTTAAAAATACTAAATCATTATCCAAAACACATATTTTTAATATACTATTTATTTTATCTCTTAGATAAAACAAAAGAAGAAGATTTTTTTCCCCTCAAGTTTTCGAAATATTGTGAGAAAAAAATTTGATAAATTAAAAGCAAAGCTGATATTTCATGATGGACATTTTTTTTTTCAAATATGATGCAAAATATTTCAAAGAATAGTAGTATTCAGTTATTCGTAAATAGATCACTAAATTGATGATATCGTATAACATTGATGACTGACAGACAAAAATGATCAACTCACTCAATGTACAACTCACTGTTTGCTCTAAGTTTTGTCGTCCTGGCAGTAAGCTGAATAATAAGGTGTACCTCAAGAGAAAGCTTCAACTTAATCACAGTTAGGTTGGGTTGTTTTACCTCTGAGCGGCACTTTTTTTGCACACAATGGGCTAAATGGCCAGGTCACAAGGATCACGAAGGCTCAGAGAATGTTGGGGAGGGGATCCACTGGAACAGCTGTTGGGAGACAGATGGTAGCATCCCGTCAAGGCCATCCAGCGTGTTCTTTAACGTGCACAGGGTATGGCTCTCCCGCACACGCCACGACTTAACGTTCCATCCGAAGGACGACGGCTTTTCCAAGCCCATCGGTGTCCCCTACTGACCGGGGGCAGGGCGAGGAATTATTGCGGAGATAAATCTCAACGCTCACCCAACTGGGACTCGAACTGCAGATTACGAGCCTGACGCGCTACCGATTGAGCAACCCCCGCCCCACTTAATCACAGAGCCATGCTTTTACCTTTAATGCACTAATTGCTGAAAATCTTTTATGCACACTACGAGATGAGTGCAAACACACAAGAGTATTTTGCCTTCTGGAATGCTTGAATATTCCTAGGAGAATATACAGTGCAACTTCTTTTGCACGACAGTTAAATTGGGTCAGTTCACAGCCAATGAACCTGTTCATTAACTTATTTTATAACTTGATTAATGTTCATACTATGAGGTAATATTTTCCTCGTAAAAAATAATATAATGTTTGAGGATGTGTGTGTCGTTTTTCTGCTGAGGTCCTGCCATCCTCTCAGATCTTCTACTGTGGCATATAAACCGACAGGCTCCTGTCAGACCTCTGTGGCAAGCAGCTGCTTGAGGGGGTATTTATTTATTTATTATTTGAATAATGAATTTTCTGAATAATGAAAAATGAGTCCTTTTTTTGTCATCAAAGTGGTTTTAAAGATGAAAATGTAATCGTAATAAATAAGTAATTTGTATAAAATTACAGAGGAAGTGTTAATTCTAATAAATGAGAGGGAACTTAATTGAGATTCTAATAAATGCATAATGCAAATTCTTGTCTGAAAATAATGGTCCGATGCCAATTACTCTCATAAAAATAAATAGTAATATTAATTAAATTATAGCTATCAAAACAAAATATAATAAAATATGGATTTTAAAGCACATTGCTTTTTTTATCTCGTAAGTATATTAATGGCACTGTGCGAATAACTGTATGAAATTTTATTCGCTAAAATATCAGTAGGCGGTTTTTCGTTTGAAATAAATTAAGCTTTTCATTTAAGTTTCTTACTAAGTGTCAGTCAATTGTACAAAGTGATATTACAATCTGTCATCATAAGAAAAGTAGTAATGTCCATCAATCATCAATCGCTATGTAATAAATGCCAATAATTGTGTTCAAAGGTCCAAACACTACATTTGCGACCTTTTTGAATAAATAGTTTGTGATATAATTTACTTTTGTAAAGAAAATAAGGTAGAGATTCAAAATAAATCTTGAAACTGCGACATTTTTTTTTAAATATCAGCACTTTCCATTTAATAATGTCTCAAAAACGTTTTTCATAGTTTTACTCTATTTTCTTATATGTGTCTTCTAAAGTTAACTGACATAGTGGTTAAGGAGGCTGCACCACGTAGGCCTACTTTTTGTGGTGCATTGTATTAGCTCTAACTGAGGCAGTTATCAACAACCTGACTGTCTTAGTGGTGCATGCTGTTGCTTGAAAAGACTTTTTACAATATAGAAGCGATTTCTAAGATTCTTTTTCGTTTTGAATGCGAATATTTCTAAGTCTAAAAAAGCTGACAATACTGTTTCATTTCATGTAAATGGTCTTCTGCGGCCACTTTATTAACTTATAATACTAAAGCTTAATTTTAGTCCTTAGGTGACGCCTATTTTCCACAGATTCTTAAAACGTTAGAAGAAATTCCTACACTTTTTATTTCATGTCTCAGGCAAAAATATATATTACATAGCTTCCTAGATAATTAAACTGAGAAACATGTTCAAAGGTGCAACCATTCAAATGAACTGAAACATCACCTGCCTGACCAATTTTCATTACTTTAATTTTCTACCAAACCTACTTTTTATCAGTCTCATCGCCCTAATAAATGAGTTCATCTCGTCAACTTCATTTGCCAAAAGAGCTAAATCATCAGCCACTTTATTCAAAATATTTCAAATCTCTAGACCATTTAAGACCCAATGTCTCCATTGCAGTGAATTCCACATAGCATAAACGACACACAAATTATGACAAAAAGGAGATAAAATGCACCCTTATCAAATAACAACAGTAATGCTAAACCAATCACTAACTCTAACATATACATCCTGGCATACTGATAACATACTGATGACTCTTTATAACAATAAAGAGTCATCAGTAGGCTAAATAACTTATCTATCAGATGTGCTGTACGACCTCACGATCAAGAACAAATTATAATGGTCAACAGACAAATGCCTTTTCGAAATCCACAGAGCTATTAACCACAAGCTTTTGAAACTCTAAACATCTATACCAATATGTTGATTTATTTTGCCCTGATGAAGGATGATGAACTTTACAGTTGTTCTGATCATTTACATCGCGTACACTGTCTACTTGATTAATGGACTCTACACTTTCTGTACTATTGGGATTCTGTTCAAGAATAATCTACTGCTGTGTTTTCCATTTATACTGTGAATTGCTATCCCAAAGTGAACTGATGCATAAGTTACTTATATCAGCTGATGGCTGATCTTGACAGAGATCATTACAGGTATGACGACCCTTATCCCCTAAAGGTATCACAGAATCTAAATTGGAGTAATGCATCTCAGTCAGGTAAATTTCGTTCTCTTAAAACTGTTCTGCGAAAACTTGTCTGAAGTTCTTAAGACTAACAGTGGCTAATCGTATTAGAATGAGGAACGGCTATTTGCACATGACTGTTATCAGGAGGCTCTTTGCTATTGCTAACTCTCAGTCAAATTAGCTTCTTTAAATATTTCCCTAACATTTTCTTTATGTGGAGAGTTGGAATATAAGGACTCTACATAAAAGCATACTCTTGACGTCCTCACATAGGAATTCCAGCTCTATAACATGGAGATTTTAGACTTTCGCAAGACCAAAAGTTGGAAGTAAAAAGGAGGAATTGAAAATTTTCATTTTCAGGTCTCAAAAGTTGCAAGCATAGGAAACAACACAAATTATTTACTCCTGTTAAGGTTCGTCAGATGGGACGCTTAGCCGTGACTCTTTGTGCGGGAGAGCCATACCATGTGCACATTAAAGAACACGCTGGATGGTTTTTACGGGAGTCTACCATTTGTCTACCACCAGCTGTCCAGTGGGTTCCCTCCCCCAACCTTCTCTGAGACCTCGGGGTCTTTGTGACTTGGCCGTTTAGTCCACTGTGTTCAAAAAAGTGCCATTCAGAAGTAAAAACAACCCAGCCCAACTCCTATTAGGATCTTATCAGAGTAGTGATGCTCTTTTGGGATACGACTGCATTAAGATTTATTTCAGTTAAATCGTGGATTAAACAATCGTAAAAAAACTTCACTGCTATGCTCCGGGACTCGGATGAGAGCTAAAAGGACAAAAAAGTGTTATGGATATTTCAAACTCCTGAAAGGAGATATTTCTCTTATGCTCGATAGCATCGATACAAAAGTTGGCAATGACTATTATTTTTGGTCTAGAATGATAGTCACTTTTGGCATTGAAATTACAATCACAATGGTAATGTTTCCTAGTGATAAGAGAACAGGTTATCAGACTAATGGTTTCAGAAAAATTAATCAATATTTTAAACACATTAGTGTTTTGTTTGGCGCATTATAACCTAAGTTGCTGATAAAACTGCAAACAAATGACCAACACATTAGTGTTTATAAATATTTACTTTCGTCTGCCGAGTGGTTAGCGCGCTTGGCTACTGAGCAAAGGGACCTGGGTTCGAGCCCCGGGCAAGGCATGGATGTTCGTTTTGTCTTTCTGCTGAGATCTCGACTTCCTTATAGATTTTCTCTATGGCGTCTAAACTGACAGCCTCCTATTAGACCATTTCGGCAAGCATCTGCTTGAGGGAATATTTATTATTTTGCTCATCAATGGATTGTGAAGGAATATGACTGAATGTGTGTTAATCGATATTAAATTAGTTATTTCTAGAAGAACAACAAGTTTTACAGGTGTGCTGAAACTGTTCCCTCAAGCAGTTGCTTGCTATAGAAGTCAGACTGGAGCCAGTATAATACGCCATAGAGAAGATCTGTAAGGAAGGATAGCCGCAGCAGGACAACACAAGAAAGCATCCATGCCTTTATCCAGAGGTTGAACCAAAGGTACCTGCAATTACTCACCAAGCACTCTAACCACTCTCTACGGGACGACTAAAGCTTACTACGTTAATAAGACTTTGAAAGAGCCAGAGACAACTAAAGCTCACGTGATAGCTTGGTTAGTCACTAAGTGAAAGTTGACTTATAACTTCATTTGAGGAAGAATGCGACTCTTTTAAACAGTATTTTTTTAATAGATGTTACTTCAGATTCACAGTTTAAAAAGAGACAGTTCTACCTGAGTAATAAGCACTGCATCTTATTTCTGATAGAAGATAGCGCAGTAAATATTCTTATTAACTATCTTCTAGTCTTAACTGAAAGCGTCATAAAAGCATTTGAGGGAGAAACTGAAAGCTGATCAAACGTTGTCTACAATTCGTAGTGGGTTTCTAAATAGTAAACTAATATTGAATGTTAAACGAAAGACGACACATCGCTCTGGTGCATATGGGAATCTCGTTTTCAGAGAATGAAATTTTTCGTCTCTGAAAAGCTTTTATTCGAGCTAATGGATGATGAGGAGATTGAAAATAGTAGCATTTCATTAGTAATTATAATAATAAAATAAATACCCCCTCAAGCAGCTGCTTGCCACAGAGGTCTGACATGAGCCTGTCAGTTTATATGCCAGAGTAGAAGATCTGAGAGGATGGCAGGACCTCAGCAGAAAAACAACACATACGACCATGCCTTATCCGGGGCTCGAATCCAGGTCTCTTAGATCAGTAGCCAAGCGCGCTAACCACTCGGCCATGGGACGAACTAGTAATTATACAACATAATAAATATTAGTCCTTTATTCCTTAAATTTAAAAAGTTGCTTTTCTCACATCCCCTTTGAGAAAAAGGGAGAGATTGTTGCTATCAATGGAATAGCTCGCGACATTCTTCCACAGAAATTTTAAATTTCTATCATAAACAGATCATTTGCAATGTTTATAAAAGTTTCACCCTTTCCATATTTAGTGATTTGTAACGATATAAATTAAAATTACTTAAGGATATGAAAAATGTAAATTATAATATTTCCTTAGTACTAGTCGAACAAAAAAAAGTTTTCCAACTATTTTTTTTTTAAAAAGCTATGTTTCCCACCTACTCTGGGCATAAAGGATCAACTCATTGATGCTAATAGAGATAAATTAAATATTATTTTTGTTTTGGATAGATATTGATGAAATATTACGATTTGTACTTTCCGAATCTCCCTATAGTTATAATTGCGCCTCCTAACGGTAGAATAATCTAAAATTGCAAAATTTCAAACGAATATTGAAAACAATATAGTTATGCTAGAAATTTGATAGTTTTGTGGTGGAATGTGAAGGTCACGAAGTTTCCTTCTAAAGGTCTGAAACTTCATGACCTTCAGATTCCACCACCAAAATTTCAGATATCTAATACAAATGCTTCATTTGCAATATTCGTAAAAATTATGGAATTTTAGATTTTTCCTACATTAGAGGGCAGAATTATATAGCTTATGGGGCTTATGGGCAATTCTAAATATTCGAATCGTAACATTTCATCAATACCTATCCAACCTAAAATATTTTTAAACTTATTTCTAAAAATAAACAATTATTTTTTAAGTTCCTCCCCGCCATAAAGAAAAGACCTCTCCCAAGGTCTAAGGAGGAAATTTTTTTTGCCAAAGGAAATTTCGTGACCTTCACATTCCATCAATAAAATATGAAATTTCTAGCATAACTATATTGTTTTCAATATTCGTTTGAAATTTTGCAATTTTAGATTTTGTACCTTTAGGAGGCGCAATTATAACTTTAGGGAGATTCGGAAAGTACACATCGTAATATTTCATCAATACCTATCCAACACAAAATAATATTTAATTTATCTCTATAAACAAACAATTTTCTCTTAAAACAAAAAACATTCTCCCCTTAGACCCGTCAACCCATTATTGCGTATGGAAACTTCGTGACCTTCAAATTCCACCACCAAACTTTCAAAATTCTAGCTAAAATTCATCGTTTGCAATATTCATTTGAAATTTTGGAATTTTCAATTTCAAAAAAAAATTTCAGTGGTTATGGAGTTTTCAATTTAGCTTTCACTAGCGTAATACAGAAATCCTGTACTTTTTAGGCTAATATATCTGTCTATATAACTGCTAAGCCGTCCCGTGGCCGACTGATCGTAGATCAGTAGCGCTTGGCTACTGATCTACGGGACCTGGGTTCGAGCCCCGGGTAAGGCATGGCTGTTTGTGTCGTTTTTCTGCTGAGGTCCTCTCAGACCTTCTACTGTGGAATATAAAATGAGAGGCTCCTGTCAGACCTCTTTGGCAAGCAGCTGCTTGAGGGGGTATTTATTTTTATTTATTATATAACTGCTACGCCCAGTATGTTCATATTAACTCCGCAAGAGTTTATAAATCTTAGAAAATGAGTTATAATTCTTTGTCAGTGTTTATTTCTTATAATTGCGATCCGACTAAGAATATACAGAATCTTCGTTAAAATGTTTAAAAACGAGTTAGTAAGACGAAAACGCAGTCCATATTCACGAAGTTGTTAGAAAATGCCTAGACATTAATTCAGTTTTGTTTCTGTCGTTAAAAAACAACACCGTTTTGTTATCGCGATGATCCAGTTTCAGATTTCGAGCAAGCAATGTGTGATGTTTGCGACTCTCTGAACAAATAAAAAATAAACATCTCGCTAATGTGCATGAGTTTTTATTTCTATTTTATTCTGTACCCTCTGGATACTGATGACTTAGAAGTGGGGATGATTATATACACATCGCAGCGGAATATCCGACCTTTCACAGAGGCTGGAATTTGAACTCTAAAAAAAACTGTTTTTGAAGCTCAAATTCGCTACGAACAGCATCAGCATCAAACCAATACAACGCATTTTTATCGCTACCACCTAAGTCAGCGATGGTTTTTCGAAAATAGTTCAAAAATTCCTTCAAACATAACTCAAAAAGCTTTCCTTTCTGTTTCGTTGCAATAAAGCGTGTTGAGATCTCCTGCAGCGAAAGAGCCAAACGTCGAGAGAAGAAGAAAGACAGTGTCTTTCGAAGCATAAAATCTTGGTGGACAGCGAATGACAATAGAGATTTAGGCAACAAAATAAAGACAAGTGCTGTCTCGTTGACGCAGCCAGTCACGTGATGTCGGGAGCACGCGCCATTCAACACAAAGGACGAGCAACTGATGAGGAGAGTGCGTGACCGGCCGGCTGAGCGTCCAGAACACTAGTCGGTTACTAATCTGGCGTTAAAATAACGGATTACATTCAACGCATGGAGTCTTCTTTTTTTTACTTTCCTTCTCCTCTCGCGCCTTTCTCACACATACGAGGCATCAACTGGTCGTTTCTGTAGCATAAGGAAAGCAACAAAACAGCGTTAAGTTGCTGCAGTTCTTCCAGACTGCATTACATAAAATAACAGATAGCGAAATAGTGGTTTGTTATTTGCAGACTCTCTGCCATCCAATAAGAATTCTCTCCCTTCCCCGAAAAGAAGGCGGATAATTTGCGTCGGGTATTCTGCTTTGTACGGCGGTGAAAATTTATATGCAAAAAAGGGAAGGGGGAGAGGGAGGGAAACCATTATGAGTTTTCCGTATTTTTCGCAGAAACGAGAAACTAGAATTAACTTTCAAAAAATGCGCGACAGAGCGGTAAAATCCAATTTTGCAGCAAGGTTTTGTTTTCCTTTAACGTTAGTAATGTACTGGTGAGATGTACTTTACTGTGACCTCCAACACTAAGAAACTTTAAAATTATTTAACCAATTAAATATGAAAAAGTAAAATAAAAATGCTTTTCTTCTAGGTAGAAAACACCTTCCACAGAAGTCTGACAGAACTTGTGCAGAATTATGCGCCATAGAGAAGTCCCATGAGGGAGATGAGACCTCAGCGGAATGTCAAAAACAAATATTCATGTCTTATTCTAGGATTCGAACCCGGGATATTTTCCTCCAAAGCCAAATATGCGCAATTCGGTCACTAACACATAAACTTAGATTTATAATCGGGCAATGTATAGTTGGTATATTATATTAAAGCTCAGAAATATTATTGGTCTAAGATGTTTATTGTGCAGACAGCTAAAAATCAATCATAATACAAAAATATATAATGCTATTTGTTTTAGAGAGTTTATCTATTTGTTCAGGAACTCCTCCTAAAATGCAAGAGCTACGACAACCAATTTCGATATCAGCTTCAACTTAACCTGAAGCAACGTAAAGTTTAGTTATAACAAGAAATTGTGATATACTGGAATGTAATTATTTCCCATAAAACCAAATGAAAAAGAGAATGAGTTTACAAATCTAGTACAATCCACAAATTTGATATAACTGTGCGACTGTTGAAAAAGAAATTGTTTAACGAGAATGTTGAAATGATGAGGCGGAATAATGGGATGAACCTGGAGTAGATTTGTTTGTCAAGACATCTTACAGAAAAGAGAAAAATGACGAATTTTAGAATAGTGTTCTGTTTTGACACTGTAAATCAATGTTTGAAGTTTGAAACTGGATCAGTGGATTAATTTCCCTGCCGAGACAGGTCTGTAGTCAATATGATTTCTAATATCTTATTAGAAATCATATTGAAAACGTTAAAACGTGGCAAATAATAAGAGTATATAATGTTGAAAAAAATTTAGATGGCGAAATACAACTAAAATTATTATAAAGTGTAAAACAGAAAGTTTCTCTTTAAAAAAGAAGAAATAAATACTCTGAGATATACTATATAGTTTAAAGAATTTGTTGGTATAAATATGTATAAGTTGGTAATTTATTTTCCAAACTATTCCTAATTGAATTAAACACTCTTGAAACACTTGGTAATTCTGCTTATAATTGCGTTAATGATTTTTTTAACTGAATTTAATATGCAATAAATATACCGAATAACTAAAACGTTATGACTAGAGCGTCTTTATGCAAATCGAAGCAACTGCAGGTAAACGACGGTGCGTGCAAAGGTCATGAAACTGCATAAATAACACCTGATACTGAGCTCTGTTAATCAGTGTTATTCTTGTACTTTAGATGGAAAAGGCAGCGGACTTAAGTGAGTTTGACAAAGGTCAAATTATAATGACCAGACGACTGGGTCAGAGCATTTCCGAGAATGAAACGCTGGCAAGGTGTGGGCCGACCATGGTTCATAGATGCTAGAGGTGAGCGAAGGCTATCCCATACAGTACGAGCCGACAGAAGGTATACTCTGGCGCAACTCGACCATAATTTGAATGCTAGAGACAGGAGTAATGTGTCACAACACACAGTACATCGAACCCTGCTGAAAATGGGGCTGCGTAACCGCAGGCTGCTGTGAGTGCCCATGCTAACCTCGGTTAACCTTCGAAAGTGCCTACAATGGGCACACGACCTTGAATGATTGGAAGAAGGTGCATCTCGTTTCCTGTTGTACCATGTGGACGGCCGGGTACGTATGCGTCGTTTCCCTGGGGAAGTATTGGCACCAAGACCAAGAGACGAAACAAGACAGTGGAGGAAGTTTAATGCTTTGGGCAATGTTCTGCTAAGAAACTCTGGGTCCAGTCATTCAGTGTGCAGGAAACTATGACATCTACCATCTACCTAAACATCATTGCAGACCAGATACATTTTTCATGGCAACGGTATATCCCTCTAGTAGGGCCTTCTTTCAGCAGGAAAATGCGTCATGCCACACTGCCCAGATTGTTCGAGAATGGTTTGCGGAACATGAGGAAGCCTTCCAAGTATTGCCCTGGCCTCAAAATTCCCCAGACATCAATCCAAACGAGCATATGTGGTTTGTGTTGGAACAACATATCCAATCTGCTTACTATGTAAGTTACAAGAGTTAAATGATCTGCTGGTAACGTGTTGGTACCAGATACCACAAGACACCCTCAGAAATCTTTTAGCCGCCATGCCTCGCCGAGTAAGAGCTATTTTGGTGGCACGTGGAGAACCAACATCATATTAGACAGGTGGTCATAATATTTTGGCTCTTCGGTGTATAATGTACCATATAAATAATATGAATACATAAGAAAGAGATGTAATATATAAATAACAATAAACGATGGAATATATAAATGAAATATGAGTATATTGTTACGACAGATGAACGTGCTACAATGAACTCATGATAGATGTGTCATTGACGCTTGCGTATACTTCAGCGTGACAATTGCGTCATCAACTAATTGAACAGAAAGAGACTTTGAATAATAAGAATTGAGGAGGAAAACGAAGAAGTTCTTATTTAGTAGTAAAATGGCCGTATTGGTCTGTAAACGGTAGCTAGTCACAAACTGGAAAGAGAGCTGTGTACAATAACCCAGTGATGATGCACAGAACCGGCCAGCTCTAGCATCTAATGTTCGACCCCGCCTTCGTGGTACAGGCCGTTAGTATCTCTCAAAAAATATCTTTTGGAAAGGAACGAAAGGGCAGGGCTGCCAGCTCAGTGTGGCCTACTGATCTGGTCATCTATGGCCACTTTTTATTTTTTTCAACCCTACTGAGGAATGGCCAACTTCCCAGTGTCCTGGTGCTGGCCATTTATACCCACTAGACTGGACTGGTTTATGGATTTGAGCTTGATTATGAATCCTGGACTTGCTGCACTGGTGGGCCTCTGTTAAGGGAGAATCTGCCGCTTGTTTTCTGTTTGCTTGTGGGTTGCCAACTCTAGGCGAACAGAGGCAAGGGATACCTTATATCAGCTGGTGGATAATCCTGATCAGAGGTCATCGCAGGTACCTGAACCCTCATTTAGCTAATTGGCTCTTGAAAAGGTCCACTTCAAAAGGTGGCGCCTCAAGTTCCTACCAGCACCGGAGACTTCAGTCTTTAGCGGAGGAGGGACAGGTCTTTGCCCATGCTTGCGATAAGAGAGCTATATGATATTATTGGCCCTACCAATCTCAATAAACATAATTTCTTTAAAAATCCTACTAATCATTTTCTCTCTGCAGGAACGTGAAACGTGAGGACATTATATAGAGATTATTCTCTTGATGTCCTCACGCAGGAATTCCAGCGTTATAACCTAGATACTCTAGGCTTGCAAGAGACCAGATGGACAGGTAAAGGTGAGATACTTAAAAATAACTTTAAATTTCTCTTTTCAGGCAGGGAGGATAGAAAGTATCTCCAAGGTGTAGGTTTGCTTTTCAGCAGACATACTAGTGATACTCTTCTGGAACATGACTGTATTAATGAAAGATTTCTTACAGCAAAATTTAAAACAAAAATTAAAGACTTGAATGTCATCTGTTGTTTATGCCTCCACAGACGACTCTGACGAGAAAAATACGTTTTACAGACAGCTTCAGGATATTCTAATTTCTGTGAAGAAAGGAGATATTTCTCTTGTGCTAGGTGACTTCAATGCTAAAGTTGGTACTGACTCTAATCTTTAGGTAGGAGTTTTAGGTCCTTTGGCATTGGTAGTTCCAATGGCAATGGGGAAGGTCTCCTACAGATAAGGTAAGTTAATGGTTTACGAATAACTAACACATACTACAAACACCGGGACATTTATACATGGGTTTCACCTGATGGGTTGCCCAGGAATATGACAGATTATATTTTAATTAACAGCAAATGGGCTAGTTCAGTCCAAATCATACAGGGGAGCCGAAATTGGGTCTGACCATTACCTGACCAAAAGTATTTTGCAGCTGAAGCTTAAGAAATGTTGTGCTAAGGTTAGAAAAATTTGCTATAACACTGAATGCCTGAATGATCCAGATATATTCAAAACATACCATGATAGCCTACTTAGTCATTATGACAATTGTGGTTTAGTTACTGCTGAAATTGAGAAAGAATGGGATCAGTTTAAACAGGTTTTTCTCGAAACCAACAGTACTCTCTTGGGTAAAAGGGAACAGAAGAAACAAAATTATTTGAGTGATAAGGCTATGGAACTTATTTCTGAAAGAAGGAAGTGCAGAATTAATATGAATCAACATCCTACTAGTCCTAACGGAAGGCGTTACAAAGAGCTTAATAAACGTGTAAAGGATCAGTTAACAGCTGATAAGAATCTTTGGCTTGATAGTTTGGTTGAAAAAGCCGAGGAAGCAGTTGCACAGCACAGTACCAGATTATTAAGGTTTTATGCGGGAAAAAACAGACTACACAGCCAGAAAGGGCAAGGTGGTTGAAGGTGAGGATTCTGTGATGGTTAGGTGGGCTGAGCATTTCAGAGAAGTTCTAAACAATGTGATTATTTCTACTCTCACTGTTTGTAATAAGGATATATGCATTACAGGTTTTAATGATGGCCCTATATCACATTCCGAAGTCGCATTGGCTGTCTCTAAATTAAAACTGCATAAATCCCCAGGGGTGGATAAAATCACCACTGAAATGCTTAGGTTACTGTCCAAATTTATAAAAAAATTATTTATTGCTATTATTGTCCGAATTTTTAAAAAAAGGTGATCGCAGTTCTTGTGATAATTATAGGGGAATTAGTTTACTTTCTGTTCCAGATAAAATTATTTGCATGATTATACTTAATAGAATTAAGAATTTGGTTGATGAACAACTGTGTGATGAACAGTGTGGATTCAGAAGTGGCAGGGGATATATTGACCAAATATTTTCACTTAGGCAGATTCTTGAAAAATGTTTATTTTCAGAAACCTGTGGTTGCTAGCTTATAGATTTCAAAAAGGCTTTTCACTCTGTTGATCGACATAATTTGCGGTTGATTGTTGGATCATATGGAATACCTGATAAGTTAGTGTAAATGAAGCTCTCTATAATAACACTGAGTCGTGTGTGAGAGTTGGTACGTCTTGCAACGATTGGTTTAGCATTGCTAATGGAGTGGCAATAAAAAAAGGCAGAAAGGAGACAAAATGCACAAGGGTGCATTTTGTCTCCTTTCTGTTTTGCTTGTTTATTGATTATGTAATGCGAAATTCTATGCAAGGGAAAGATTTTGGACTTAAATGGTCTATGCAGAGATTTCAAAATTTCTGATTTAGATTACGCAGATGATTTGGCCCTGTTGGCTAATGATGATGAGATGAATTATTTCATTAGGACTGTTCACGAGAATAATAATAGAGTAGGTTTGGTGATAAACAGGTAAAAAACTAAAATGATGAAAATTTGTCAGGCAGATACTGCTTCAGTTGCTTTGAATGGCTGCATCCTAGAGCAAGTATCGTCCGATATACGGCGCCCTTTCCAAACCGAACCGTGTCTTCTCTCTCGCTGGCGTCAAGGTGGGGGTTAACAGAAATAAATACCAATGATGACACAGTTGGGACTCGAAATTGGGAATTGTAGATAACGAGCCTAGTACACTATCTATTCAGACAACCTCCACCTCCGTTTCCAGCAGGTTACCCAGAATAAGCAAACCTTAGAGAGGTGGCGAGAACTGGGCTACCTAAACCAATAATCTGGCATTAAAAAATAACAATGCGGTTGAAGAATCCTGTAGCAGAAAGAAACCCAATAGCCAAAAGAGTAATGCCACTCTTCAACTTACTTGTTCGGGTGAACCAGTAAGTTAGTTACTAGTGAAGAATGAAGCCAGAAAATCCTGGTTGAAAATAAAGAACCAAATGACAAAACACGATACAACAAATTTAAATCGACCTGAATAGAGCACTAAAGAGTCAGCGATTGGAAAAGCTGGAGCCATAAGTTGATTCTGCTGAATTTATCCCATTGGAAAATGGTGAAAGCATTGAAAGGAGTTTAATTATTTAATTTCAACTTTGCATCTTTTATGAATGGTATGGATTATTAAGATGAGAACAAAGCTTAGGCTTTTCTTGCACTCTTGAAGAAATTCACATGCAGATTGGGTTATTATTTCCCAGAAAATTAGAAATCCATAAAAAGGCACATTTAACTTGCTTTCCTACTGTGTAAGTTTATGAGAAATTTATTCTAAATTGATTTGATTTCCTTGAAATTGCAGATACCTTTACAAGCTATTTAACGATTCGACTTTTTAAAGTCAAATCGTTAAATAGCTTAGAATTGATGTTAGGTTACACCATAATGTGCTGTTATATACGTAAAGAGTGCAAAGTAGCACCAAATTTTGGTGTAAGATCAAACCATAAGCTGGTATCTCCCTTTCCTTACAATGTAGTAAAAAATTTCCATTCTAATGTATATATACATCGAGCACTGTGAATTATTGAACACATCTCTGAATTGTTAAATAAGAGACAGCAGCCATATCATTCCTAGACATATCTAAAGCGTTTCATTGGGTATGTATCAAAAGTCTCATCTTTAAATTAATACAGGCTAAGATTCATTTAATTTACTTTAATTAGTAACGATCTCTCAAAAGAGAACGTTTAAGGGAAGATTGAAAACTCTCTTTTCCTCAACAGATTAAAGTTGAAGTCCCACAGGGATCTAACTTGGGACCCATATTCTTCAGCGATATTCCCAGTGATATCCTAAGCTGAAACAACTACAAAGTGCTCTCTATGCTGAAGATGCAGTCACGATAGCTATTCGCTCCCTCATAAGATTATTACTAGAAGACTAAAAAACCTTCTTACGAATTGAGATGTGTTTCATGTGTCATGATTTCGAAATGAAATCCAATAAGAGTGTGGTCGTTTTTTTTGCCACCGAACGATTTCATGATGTTCAGAAGAACAATTTCTCTTACCAAGATGTTGATTAGGCTGACCAGCCACAGCTGAAGATGTGAAATGCTCCTCAGCCGTTAATCTTCAGCCCATAATTCTACAATGTCTGTGGGAAACAAAGTTTTTTGTATAAAGTAATTTTTATATTAATTGCCTTTTATGCTGATGCTGCAAAGAGAGAGAACTGAAAAAAAAATTCAAGCTTTAGAAGCAAAATTCTTGAAATTATTGTTGCTTCTTGGTAATCAGAAATTCAAGCATGCACAAAGATCTGGATATCAAAACAAAAAGCTATCAAATCAAACAACAAAGATCTGGATATCAAAACAAAAAGCTATCAAATCAAACAACAATAAATCTGCTATCCCCAGAAAACTGAAGCTTGCCATGATTTGATTTTTGGAAGGTTTAAAACTATGACTACTTTTTACTACACAGATATATAAATAATAAATAAATACCCCCTCAAGCAGCTGCTTGCCACAGAGGTCTGACAGGAGCCTGTCAGTTTATATGCCGTAGTAGAAGGTCTGAGAGGATGGCAGGACCTCAGCAGAAAAACACTACCCGGGGCTCGAACCCAGGTCCCTTAGATCAGTAGCCAAGCGCGCTAACCACTCGGCCAAAAGAGCCCAAAATCAATTCTTCTCTATTATTCTTCTATTTTTCTTTATTTCCATTATAATTATTACATGTTATTTCAGTCTTCGACCTCTGGCACACACATTTTGTATTAACACTGTAAACCTCAATTGGAAAGTATGATGAGTATATTTGTTCACGCATGAATTTTGCAACATCAGTAAATGATCTATGATCTGTGATATTATTTTCTTCTGCCTGCCAAATATTTCTCTCAGCTATCAGTTTTACTGAATAGGGCCTGAACGTTATAGTATTTGCACAAATAACATAACGTAAATAATGTTATTTCGCAAATAAAAATCTTAACATAATAGGTTACGATTGTTCCACAACCAACTAGTCTTAGAAGTTACGAAGCTTTAGATTTGACTCTCCATTGAGAAAACGTGGCAGAGTCCGATAACTTTGACAGGTTCGATAGTTGTAAATAAAGCCTGAGAATATCATCGCATAATCTGTCAGTGATTTTGAAAATAAAATTGTGGGTTCTGCAATAGCGTCTTGGATAAGTCGCAGGCCTACTGCCAATTTGGGACTAAGAGCAGTATTTTTAATAATAAGCAAAATGTCATTTAAAAATAAACCTCAAATTTTGGTTTGCATATAAACTTTTGATCTGAATTCAGGATATTTATAAATGAGGTGAACTAAAGCAATTTATATAAATTGATTTAGTTTCCCTCATTCAGAACTGAAATGATCTCAATAACTGAAAAAAATGAAACAAATTAGCCTGCCTTGAGGTTCAACTTTGAGAAGCGAATACTCAGAAATTGAAGGAATGGAAATCGCGTAAATATACATATGTTCTTGAATATTGGGAAACTCTGGAGATGGAAATCACAATCTGGGAAAGCCTGATATCACTGTTATATGCAATTTATAAATAATTTCTTCCTTGAGAATCTAGATTTAAAGGCTGCCAAATAATTAAATAGTTTTTATTTGAATCTCTTGTAAACACTCCCTTTTCTCAACGGAACTCGGAGTTCCAGTTTGCCTTTTGCTCCGAAATCCTTTTACATAGACCACGCTTAAAATTATTTCATTATCCTTGAGTGACCATTCCATTTGCAATTAATTTTGATTCCCCATTTCTTTAAGTGTGCATATATCAGACCGTGTTCCAACACTCTCTTTATTATTTAGTCGGAAAAGTGCCCTTTCTTGTGCTATTTGCTACATGCGATTTCTTATCAGTTCACTTCAACGTACCTCATTTTTCACCCTTTCATAATGCTTACGTTTAAAGTACAAGTTTCACGAACCTGTCCTATTTTCTCCTACAACTATTTCATTCAATGAATGGACTCAATCATTCTTATCTCTTCTATTAGCATAACACACCTAGTTTGATTCGTTTTTAAATGTTCATTAGGCTTGCTTCGTTCTTGCTTTCAAATCATTTGGAACGTCTCCAAACACACTAGACATTATCAGCTGCAATCATGAATAAATAACTTCACAGCGTTGCTATCATTTTCAGAACTTGCTCCATATGCACACAGGCATTTTAGCACATGGAGCAGTTTGTTATTTGTTCATACATTATTTTATCTACCCAGAATTTTTCTTCCATTTTCTCTAAATTGGTCGTTTGCTTTATCCGACTGTTATCATTTCATTAGAGATTTATCATGGAAATATTAAATCTGTCTTGTGGAAAAAGTAAATAACTATATTCAGTTTTCAATTTAATCTACGTCCACCTCAGCTCTTTATAATTTATTTCATATTTTTAAATTACATACTACACGGTTAAAGGAGGGTCAAGGAAGTTTGAGTTTATCTTAACTTTAATTTCGTCTTCTTTTCAGGATACGACAAATCAAGTGAATCATGATTAAATATAACTTATATATATATATGGAAGAAAGACGTTTTGACCCAGAAAAGGGTGGTTTATGTTTCTACTAGATTTTTCGGCAATTCGTCTTTGTATTATAAACTGTGTTGGAATTACATATTCTTGTTCCGCAAAAACTTTCGTACATCATGTTTTTTCTTGGTACATGGATTTTAATTATTAAATGTACCACTCAATTCCTCCTATTGGAAACAAAAATGCAACGTCATAAAGTAACCAATCAATATTTAATAATTAAATTTATTAATAAAATTGTGTAAATGCTATGAATTGAATATGTGTCCCGCAATCGTTGTTCTCAAGTATTGCGTCACTCATGGTTACTAGATACCTTTAGCAATGTAGAGTAGTGAGTGAGTGAGCCAAATGAAGCACCGAGGAGCAGATGATTAACTGCGTGATATGTAGGAGTTAGTTCGTAAATCATAGCATTTCTGATTCCTTCAAACAGTATCAGCGTGCAGAGATGCGATTTTTAGGCGCAGAAGGTTGTAAAATAGGAAAGGATTCCTCACATAATGAAGGTTGATACGGGCATGTTTGTCTGCCCAAACAACAGTGGGGAACTGACATTAAGAATAAGCTTCAAGGAAAATTCACAAATGGAATCATCCTCATTCGTGAGAATGTACATCTAATTGTAGCGAAGATCATTACGGTAGGTACTGGAGAAAACTTCCAGTCTAGATTTCTCGATTCTCCAATTAGGCAGTTCAAATTTCTATTCTTCCGATTTTCATATAGAGGATCTTTGAAGAAAACACTCAAAGGATGTTGATTTCAGCCATATGGTGAAGTTTAGCAAGTTGTAAATGATTAGTTTGACCATTTCTTTGTGGTGAAACTAATCACATACAACTTTGCAAATTATCTTTGGCAGTTCGTCTCATTGAAAGACTAATTGCCAAAGATATATGAATATCAACTGAAGAAATTGTATGTGAAAGATGTGGATCATTTAATGACTGAATGAGGTATATGTCTAAATGCTTGAGGTGACTTTGTGTGAGTCAAATAGATCCGGTGCCCTACATGTGTAATAACTAGGGAGAAGGAGACTTTGAAATTATGCAGCAGAGGTTTCGGCAGTTTCCATATATCATAGAAAAATCACCTGTCAATGAACCTATGATCTATGGGAACTGTCGTAGCATAAATTGTGCGGTTGAATGAGTTGTTGGACAGTGATCCTCTGACATAACTATAGAAGAATTAAGTTGGAAAGTGTTGTTTCGTTCCAAATGTTCAAGTTACAACCGCCCTTGTACTCTCGCAAGTTAGATAAGAGTCAATGTACTGATGACAGGATTGAACTTTGAGCAGTACTTTTTTGTACCCAATGGTCTAAGCAGACAGGTCACAAGGATCTCGTGGGATCAGAGAATGTTTATTATTAATTATGAGACAGATGGTAGTCTCCCTTCAAAGTCATCCATTGTGCTCTTTAATGTGCACGAGATATGGCTTCCTGCACAAGGAGCCACGGCTTTAAATCTCACCCGAAGGATGGCTGCCTTTTCAAGCCCATCGGAGTTCCCTTTCTGACAGAGGGCAAGTGGTGTTTAGTGGAGATAAATGGCAGTGCTGTCACAGGTGGGACTCGAACCTGTGAACTGCAGATTGCGAGCTTGTCGCGCGATCGACTGAGCTAGCTTCCTCTCCATCAATGGAAGGGACTGCATTTTAAAATACACAGTACTACGACTAGGCCGAATGAACTGTTGAAACTTATTTATTGACACAAAATGTTAATATACAGGGCAGACCTTGATTTAAAAAAAAAATAAAGGGCTAGTGGGAGAGGGGCGGGAAATTCAATTGAGCAGGAAAAGAGTAAAGGGGGGGGGGAGGGGAGAGAGAGAGACAAGAGTAGTTCCATTGTTGTTGTATGACACTCCCCCCTCCCCCCTTAGTTTCAGAGATCTTTAAAAATGTTCTGAAAATGCATGAAATATACAGCGTGGCTATAAATAAAATGCATTTTCTATTTAAAAGTCTTCCGGAGCCTCTGGAGCGAATGGAGATGCATCGTAAAAATTTGTAGGTAGCTTAATGAGCACATGCGGAATCGATTTAGGGAAGAAAATAAAACTAGTTCATTTATATAAATCCTTCAAGTTGCCACCACGGGGGAAAACGGGCGCTTCAGGTATGTTAATCGCATTCGTTTGCACTATAACACTTTTCCGACTCAAAAGACGTCTTATAAAAGTGGGAATGATAGGCGATTATACAGCCTTAATTGGCGTAGTGGTTAGGGAGCTAGCTACTGTTTGAACAGGGGGAACTTTGTTGTGTTATCTCTAACTGAAGCAATGTCAGTAGTGACTTCGGTCTCTTAGTAGGGCATGTCCTTGTATGAGAAGGCTTGTACAAACTAACAGTAGTTTCTAGGCATAACCTTCTCTGTCTTAAATGTTCTCCCCACCCCCCACAAAAAAAGTTTGCCTACATCTTCAAATAAACGATTGTATCGCTCTCACAATGAAGGAATGCACCCTGTTAATCTACTTATTTTACCAGAATCAGAGCACCCAAATGTCGCACTGTTTGAGTATCAATGTTTGGAAAGTCTGCGGAGAGGACCCCCAGCAGAGTGAGGTGGAAGTGTGAGTCAACCAGTGATTTGGGAGTAGCACCAAGAAGAGAACGGCCCTCATTGCAGAAATCATAGTGAATGAGGTGGCGGTTAGCATGACAGCCAATGCCAGAAACGATATGTGGTCAGTCAGCAGTGCCAGAGTGGGGTCGCGACAGTTGGACCTGCTGTGGGCAACAGTCCGCAAAGTACTATGGTGTGTTGTGTGATGGCACCCATACAGGATCCATATGGTGGAGGAACCTCGACCATGTGACTCCCAACACTGCACCGACTTTGCTCTGTAGTTTCTGGCGCTGATGAGATACACACTTTACCCTCATTGGTGCCATCAACACAAAGAACTGTCTTGTATGGGAGGGCATCACCTCCGTTTGCTATGTATGAACGGCCACTCCAGTTTCTGTAATGACAGTGTGATGTGGCCTAAATGCAGACTTAAAGTGGCTTAAGGGTTTCTCAAGGACCGGTTATCGTGATGGCATGCAGTCGCTTGCTTATCTGAAAGTTAGCATCATATTATGGAAAGTGACCAACATCCACAGTAACATGCTCCCAGCAACCGGAGCCCATGCAGTCCTTCACTTCCAGCACATCCTCTGCTCCATGGAGAATGTATTGAACAATTTCTGTAACATACATGTGCGTGCAACCAATACCCATCGCTTTCTCATCTGTGCGTTTCTTTCTTGTTTTTTGCAGCGCCCGTTTTCCCCTGGTGACGACAGTAGGAACTAACTGTTTTTCTTTGCTAAATCTCTTTCGCGTGTTCTCATTAAGCTACCTGTCCATTTTCATGCACTATCTCCGTTCGTCACCGTTCCAGAGACTCCGGATAGGTGTGAATCCCAGCTAGACCAGTATTGAGCTTTATCTCAGCAAAATTTACCGTTATTCCCTTGGTCAGTAAGGGACACTGATAAGCGTGGAAAGGCCACCGTCCCGTATATTAGACATTAAGCCATGTCACCGTGTGCAGGAGAGACATACCCTCTGCATGTTAAAGAACACACATTGGATGGCCTTGATAGGAGGCTACCATCTGTCTCATAACCAGCTGTTCAATGAGTCCCCTCCTTTACAACTAACTCTTAAACCTTCTCTTAGACCACGTGGTCCTTTTGACCTGACCAACTCAGAGTTGGGTTGTTTTACCTCTGAACAGCACTTTTTTGCACACCATGGGCTAAATGGCCAGGTCACATGGAACCCGAAGGCTCAGAGAAGGTTGGGAGAGGGGACCCACTAGAACAGCTGTTGAGAGGCAGATGGTAGCCTACCGTCAAGGACATCCAGCGTGTTCTTTAACGTGCACAGAGTATTGCTCTCCTGCACACGGGGCCACGGCTTAACATCCCATCCGACGGACGGCGGTCTTTCCAAGCTCATCGGTGTCCCATACTGATCGTGGGCAGGGCGGGGAGTTTTGCGGAGATACATTTCAACGCTGACCCAACTGGGACTCGAACCTGGGAACTACAGATTACGAGCCTGGCTCGCTACCGACTGAGCCACCCCCGCCCCACCAACTCAGAGACTCTGAAACAAGGAATTTATGTTTGATTGCATTAAAATATATAGTTTTCTCACTTGGAAGATGCCCAATATTTGATAATCTTATAACCACTCTTTACATAAATTTAATAGGTTTTTGCTTCTATTATCCTTACTAGCATCTACGGGGGTCATGGCCTATGCCTCTCCCCTTAGATGCGGCCCTGATACAGGGTAACCTTGATTAACTGGTGGGGGGGGGGGGGGTAATTTTCTGCCAATACCACTGAGAGTGAAATTCGAGTTATCCGGGAGAACTGCTTGTTGTAAGGGGTCCCATATTGAAGGCTAATTTCACAAGAGCAAATATTAACTTGAATTTAGAAGAATTATAACATGCGTTTCAATGTAATTGAGTAAAAGGCATCCAAATGTAATTATAATTGTAACACTGTCACTGTCCTGTAAACACTGATACATAGAGAAAAAAATTAAGATAAACAGGATAAAAGCTCTACATGAAAATTCCATGAAATCATTAGGAACTCGCTTCTTAATCTTCTAATTGGTTTTCGCCTGGAAAAGAAGTCCTGAGTCGATTACTTGGAGGTTTTTATAAGATATGCAATATTTGTTTATAGCACATTACAACCACGCTTCACGGCACTCCGTTGTGTGAAATCCTCATCGTATTCCTCCAACAAAAAAATAAAATAAATAAATACCCCCTCAAGCAGCTGCTTGCCACAGAGGTCTGACAGGAGCCTGTCAGTTTATATGCCACAGTAGGAGATCTGAGAGGATGGCAGGACCTCAGCAGAAAAACGACACACACATCCATGCCTAAATCCGGGTCTCGAACCCAGATCCCTTAGATCAATAGCCAAGCGTGCTAACCACTCGGCCACGGGACGGCATAATAAATACCCCCTCAAGCAGCTGCTTGCCACAAAGGTCTGACAGGAGCCTGTCAGTTTATATGCCATAGTAGAAGATCTGAGAGGATGGCAGGACCTCAGCAGAAAAACGACACATACATCCATACCTTACCCGGGGCTCGAACCCAGGTCCCTTAGATCAATAGCCAAGCGTGCTAACCACTCGGCCACGGGACGGCTTCCTCCAACAAAGCCATGAACAAATTACAGAAAGCCCTTCAGTGGCACGAATAGTCAACTCTTTCTTGGGGCTTTGTGCTCAGGGCAGCAATGATTTAGGACGGATGAACAGACTGCTTCAGTAATTATGTGTTATTTGAATTCTAAGTAAGAAATACTTTTTGATAAAGAAAATTATTTTTTTTTGTTTCTGGTAATTTGATGATAATATTTTTTTTCACCGTGTTACAATGAATCCACGTTGGCCTGTAGCGTTAAGAGTGAACACCCTGTTAGTAAGTTTATTTTCTGTTTTATGTACACATATAGTGCATGGTTGCCACAAAGTAATAATGAAAATAATAACTCTTTGCTCTATAATACAAATAAGCTTGAATATATATTTTACATATATATATAACTTTAAATTACGCATTTCATTTCTTACAATTAAGGTTATTTGGTATTGTGCATTTTTCTCCTGTATTTTGCCATTACAGTAACATTATCATATACCTTATATAATAGGATCATCCCACACGAGTAAAACTCGTTTGTGGGGTTTATGAATAAAAAACATGTTCACGCATTTGGCATGACCGTTAATATTTAAGGAATAATTTTATATTTATTGTTTCAATATAGTTCTTTTTTTTATATAAAAAATTAACATTTTCTTAGTTTAGCTCCAATATCCATTTTTTAAGTTCTTTAACAAATTCATTTATGTTTCTTACATCCTTTATATAATTTGGAATCAAATTAAATAATCTTGGTTTATTTAATTAACCTTTCAAAATTATTTGAGCTGATTTAGTATTTTCTTGCCGAGTGGTTAGCACGCTTAGCTACTGATCTAAGGGACCTGGGTTCGAGACCCGGGTAAGGCATGGATGTTCGTGTTGTTTTTCTGCTGAGGTCCTGCCATCCTATCAGACCTTCTATTGTGTCATATAAACTGACAGGCTCCTGTCAGACCTCTGTGGCAAAGCAGCTGCTTGAGGGGGTATTTACTCCTGAGCAGCAAAGTTTTCTTTACAACAGACGGGCGATTATCTTCCTCATAAATTATGGAATTTTTCTCAACATCCCTTCAATTACTGTTTTCATGATTCTTGTATATTATTGAGATAAAATCTCGGAGACAAAAGTTAGCCATGATATATAAAAATCGCCGTATTACGAACTTTGCTTTACAGAAGGTTTTGTGCAGGAATCTAAGAAGTCGCATTGTTAGATTTCAGATCTTTTTTTCTTTGCAAAAAGGACGAAGTCATAAAACATTTAATTTTTTTTCAGGTTATGAAACATTAATCAATTGAATGGATGTGACAAATGCGTTCCCTCTATTAAGCTTCTAAACTGAGTAGCTTTTAATTGATATTAACTTAATGGATTATAGGTCGGAGTTGGAAATTTTACAGTCAATAGATTAACCGAATTTCTAGTCTCTATTCAATCAGAACTGAACAGAAAGTTGAAAATTTAGCACAGCATGCTAATGGTAGAAAACCACTGAAAGACTAAAGAATTCTCCTATATTCGCTAAATTCCCCTAATACCTCCCATAGTTAAGTCAACTATTAGTTAAAAAGGAATCATTTAACAGCGATAAATATCTTTGGTTTGATAGCCTGACTGACAAAACAGAGAAAGCAGCCCAACAGCACAATAACAAAAAGTTGTAAAAAGACAGTAAATATTTTACATGAAAAAAGAACATGATTTTTGTAGGGATTAAGGGATACAGATGAAAAGTTTATGGATGGTGAGGATTCCGTCATGGCAATGGCATGATGGAATGAATGATGGAATGAATGGGATGGGCATTTGAAATTGTTTTAAATAATGTGTGTTGTTCTCTTTTTATTGTTTCAAAGACCATAGATGTCGGTTTCACTGCGAAACTTAGTTTTTTTAGCTAATTAGCTAATTATTCATTTCTGTGCTACTCTACTACCGATATATTTTAGTTTAATGTCATACCTGTATCTGAAGCTAATTTGGTAATTTAAAGTTAAAACTATGGAATTCACCAGAGGTAGACGAAATTGCTGTCTGAGATGCTGAGAGTTGTAGATGATTCTGTTACGACATGGCTGACTGAAATGCTGAATATTTACTACGATAAAAAAATTTTCCAAGGAAACGCTAAGGAACGAAATGACTCAATGACCCATCTGATTAGTAGGAATAAAAAATAAACTTATCGCAGCGTGAAAAAATCGGTGGAGAGAGAAACATTCATTGCCTTTGTCTCTTTGTATCAACACAAAGCACGAACAGGAAACAGTGGCTGGTCTGCGTTTGGGATTTGCACATCAAACCGCAGACCACTAACATCTACATGCGGCAGAACCCAAGGACTCTAATGGTGCGCGGAAAGTCAGAATTGGACACTTGAGACTAGAAACGAGTCATGTTATCCAGCGAATCACGTTTCACATTAGGATTCTGCATTGACAGGCAGCGTCGGATGTGGTTGAAAACCTCCCTAGGCAACGCAGTCTTTTCTCGTCTAAAAGGCTCCGGTTTCAGGAAGCTCTGAACTTTCGTATCAGAGATTGACTCGTTTCATTAATCTGTGCGGTTACATCAATAAAGAAACCTACGAGTCGATCTCTGGGGTCATCAGATGAATTTGGTAATGAACTAATATTAGTCTGAGAGTAATTGCATGTCAAGATTATAATGCCACTGTTCATTGGGTTCAGTTCCAGTTATTGGCGCCAGTGAGGAAAAGAAAAGGGGACAAGTAAAATATATAACCCACCCTCACTCCCACACCAGGATTTGTACAAATCCTAAAATTTTATTTACCTTTTTTCCACATGGTTTACTACATTTTTAACCACTATTATGCTGTATAAAATCCTGTTGACATGGGAAGAAGCATGAAAAAAAAAAATTGTCTCCTTCAGGGTGGGATTCGTCGTAAATTCGGATCTCACCAGATTGAAGATAATTTTCTTTCTACATCTATCTCGACAGGATACTTATACAGGTGGTTAGAACTGAATTTTAGTTTTTTCAATTTTTGATTATTTTTAATACCGAAAAGAATTTGTTCCTCCTCACTATTTTTTTCTTGGGAAAATAATATAATAATAATAATTTATTCCATGCAGAGGTTATAGTAAAGCCAAGGTATAGGTAATTTTGGATATTAATTTAAGCGTTCAAGTGACTTGATGTTTCCAATATTTCACCTCGAGAAAATAAAATATACTTTATTCACAAAGAGAGAACAATTTATAGATCTTCATTCTATTCGAAAACTTCAGGAAGTTTTTGCAAATTCGGGTTTCGATAACAATCCGTTTAGATTATCATGAAGTAAAAATATATTTTTGGAAAAAAAACTCAAATATTTTTAAGAATTAACATAAGTACGTATATTATGTGCCGAGCATAGCGTACCAAGACAAAATCGCCCAATTGACATTATCCGTTATTCGTCTACCAAACTTTAGGAAAAGAAAACCTACAACTGTGCTGCGGAAATCAATGTCAAGATAGTTCAATGCCGCATTTTCTTCAGAAAATGTATCACAGCACAATGCCACCAAAGCAGCAGTCGCAAGCTATAAAACACTAGCATTTACGCTAGTGTATGCTCGAGTCCGAACTGTTGCTCGAGTCCGAAACTCTATAAAGTATACAGTAGATGACACTCCCCATATAGGAAGCTTTCATTTAGAATAATACTCATTACAATTGCTTCGCCCCTCCACTCCCTCCACTCCCTCCCTAGTAATATTGTATCCCCCCCTCTAGAGGAGGTCTGAAACTTATTAAAGTATATAGTAGATGCCACTCCCCATGCTGCAAACTTTCATTTCGTATCAAACTCATTACGATCGTTTCGTTCCCCCTCCGTTCCTCCTTGGTAAATTTTATATTCCCATTTTTATAGGGGAGGTCTGAAACTCTCTAAAATATGTGGTAGATATCACTTCTTAAGCTGAAAGCTTTTATTTGGCATAAGACTCACTACGATGCTTTTATCCCTCTCTGCTACCTCAGGTAAAACTTTTATCCTGCTCTCCAAGGGAATGTCTGAAACTCTCTAAAGTACATATTAAATGGGAACTCTCAGGCCAGAAACTTTCATTTGGCATAAGACTCATTACTATTGTTTTGTCCCCTCCTGCTACGCCTCTTAAAAATGTTTCTTACTCTCCTAGGGAGGTATGAAACTCTCTAAAATACATAGTAGATGGGAACCCTCAGGCCAGAAACTTTCATTTGGCATAAGACTCATTACTATTGTTTCGTCCCCTCCTGTTACCCCCTCTTAAAAAATTTTATCCTTTTGCTCTAGGGGAAGTCTGAAACTCTCTAAGGTACATAGTAGATGGCAGTCTTCAGGACAGAAGCTTTCATTTGTCATAAGCCTCATTATTATTCTTTCATCCTCTCCTGCTACCCCTCTTAAAAATGTTTCCTACTCTCTTAGGGGAGGTCCGAAACTTTCTAAAGTACACAGTAAATGGCAATCCTCAGGCCAGAATATTTCATTTCGTATAAATCTCATTACTATTGTTTCGTCCTCTCCCTCTACCCCACTTAAAAATGTTTCCTATTCTCCTAGGGGAGGTTTGAAACTCTCTAAAGTACATAGTAGATGGCAGTCCTCAGGCCAGAAGCTTTCATTTGGCATAAGACTCATTACTGTTGTTTACTCCCCTCCTGCTACCCTTTAAAGACCTACTTGCTGAAAACCCTCCTGCTACCTTAAAGGTAGTACGAGGATTTTAAACTTTATTTCTACTTAAAAATATTATCCTACTCTAATAATATTATCTACCCTAGGGAGGTTTGAAACACTCTAAAGTACATAGCAGATGGCAATCCTCAGGCCAGAAGTTTTCATTTGGCTTAAGACTCATTACTATTGTTTCGTCCCTTTTTGCTACCCCTCTTAAAATTTTTAACCTTTTCTTCTAGGAGAGCTCTGAAACTCTCTGAAGTACAAAGTAGATGGCAATCCTCAGGCCAGAAGCTCTCATTTGGCATAAGACTCATTACTATTGTTTCGTCCCTTTTTGCTACCCCTCTTAAAATTTTTAACCTTTTCCTCTAGGAGAGCTCTGAAACTCTCTGAAGTACAAAGTAGATGGCAATCCTCAGGCCAGAAGCTCTCATTTGGCATAAGACTCATTACTATTGTTTCGTCCCTTTTTCCTACCCCTCTTAAAATTTTTAACCTTTTCCTCTAGGAGAGCTCTGAAACTCTCTGAAGTACAAAGTAGATGGCAATCCTCAGGCCAGAAGATTTCATTTGGCATAAGACTCATTACTATTGTTTCGTCCTCCTGCTATGCCTTCTTAAAATTTTATCCTTGTCTTCTAAAGGAGGTGTGAAACTCTGAAATATATAGGGGATGGTAATTCCCACGCAGGAACTTTCATTTGGCATAATGCTGATTACAATCGTTTCGACCCCTCCCTGTAAAAATTTATCCCTTTCTTTCAGGAGAAAATTTCTGAAGTATAATGTAGAAATGGCACTCTCCACATCTGATGCTTTCATTTGGCATACAACTCATTTCAAACGATTTGTCCCACCCATCATCATCATCATCATTATCCTCAAGCAGCATGGGCTACGGAGGTCCAACCAGACCGTGAAATTTAGTTCTCCAAGCAAGTCTATCCTGAGCTACATCTACTGCATCTGGTCACTGCATACCAATTCTAACAAGGTCCTGTTTGACATTGTCTGCCCACCGCATCCTAGGTCTCCCCTTCTTTCTGAGGCCTTTAGGCACACTGTTCATAACCCTATTCGCCAATCTATAATTATTCATACGGGCAACATGGCCAAACCAACGGAGTCTCTCTCTGCACAATATGCTGCTTAAAGGAGGTTGCAAACTCCTTTGCCTAATCTCATCATTAGTTACAAAGTTGAACCACCTAATGCCCAAGATACTGCGTAAGCATCTGGAATCAAAAGCATCTAGTTTCCTGTTATCTTGTTTACAAAGTGTCCAAGTTTCACTACCATAACTAACCCTAGAAAGAACCAAACTATTATACAGTCTAATTTTAGTCTTTAGGTGTATACGCCTATTTCTCCACACTCTCCATAGGTTCTTAAAAGTCCCGGCAGCAATCCCTATACGTCTGTTAATCTCATGCCGCACATCACCATTATCTGTTACATAGCTCCCAAGATAATTAAACTGTGACACCTGCTCAAGACTGCAACCATTCAGATTAACTGAATCACAGCCTGCCTGACCAATTTTCTTCACTTTAGTTTTCTCTCTGTTTATAACCAAACCTACTCTACTACCAGTCTCATCAACAGCTCGAATGAAAGAGTTCATCTCATTAACATCATTTGCCAAAAGGGCTAAATCATCAGCATAATCTAAATCAGAAATTTTCGTATCTCCAGCCCATTTAAGGCCAAAATCTTTCCCTTGAAGTTAATTTCGCATAACATAATCAATAACCAAGCTAAAGAGAAAAGGAGACAAAATGCACCCTTGTCGAACACCAGAAGTAATGCTAAACCAATTGCTACAAGCCTTATCAACTCTCACACACGACTCAGTGTTATTATAGAGAGCTTTCATAATGTTAACTAACTTGTCTGGTATACCATATGATCTCACAATCAAATACAAATTATGACGATCAACAGAGTCGAAAGCCTTTTTGAAATCAACAAATCTAGCAACCAAAGGTTTCTGAAACTCTAAACATTTCTCAAGAATCTGTCTAAGTGAAAATATCTGATCCACACATCCCCTACCACTTCTGAATCCACATTGCTCATCATGCAATTGACTGTCAACCAGATTCTTAATTCTATTAAGCACAATCATGGAAAGAACTTTACCTGGAACAGAGAGTAGGCTGATACCGCTATAGTTATCACAAGAACTGCGATCACCTTTTTTGAAAATAGGGATTACAATAGCTCTGGTAAAATCCTTAGGATCATGCCTTTATCATGAAAGATATTCAGAATTTCAGTTATCCAAGTGGTAACCGAAACATTCCCAGCTCTAAGCATTTCCGTAGTAATTTCATCTACCCCTGGGGATTTATGAAGTTTAAGTTTAGAAACAGCCAAAATAACTTCAGATTGTGTTAGAGGGCCAACATTAAAGCCACCAATGCATCTATCATCATTGCAAACAATGGGAGTAGAACTAACTACATTGTTTAGAACATCACTGAAATGCTCAGCCCACCTAGCCATGACAGAATCCTCCCCTTCTATAACTTTACCTTGTTTATCCTTCAATCCTTGTATGCCTGTCCGTTTTCTACCACACAAAACATTAACTATCTGGTACAGCTCTCTGCTGTTGTGCTGTCTAACTGCTTCCTCGGCTTTGTCAGCCAAACCATCAAGCCAAAGATTCTTATCAGCAGCTAACTGATCCTTTACAAGTTTATTAAGGTCTCTGTAATGCTTTCTATTAGGACTAGTAGGGTATTGATTAAGGGCATTCCTGCAGTTCTTTCTTTCCGAAATAAGCTCAAGTGCCTTATCACTCAGATAATTCTGACTCTTCTGTTCCTTTTTTCCTAAAAGAGTACTGTTAGTGTCCAAAAAAGCCTGTTTAAAATGATCCCATTCTTCCTCAACTTCAGTAGTAAGCAAACCATGACTGTCATAATGACTAAGTAACCTATCATGGTAAGCTTTGGCTATAACTGGATCTTTCAGAGCTTCAGTATTAAAAGTAAATTTTTTAACCCTAGCACAACACTTTTTAAGTTTAAGTTGCAACACACTTTTAACAAGGTAATGGTCAGATCCAATTTCAGCTCCCCTATATGCCCTGGTATTCCTAACAGAACTAGCCTATTTGCTGTTAATTAATATGTAATCAATCATATTCTTATGCAGCCCATCAGGTGAAACCCATGTGTACTTATGTATGTCGCGGTGTTTGTAAACAGTGTTAGTTATTCTGAATCCATTGAGTTTACTTACCTGTAGGAGACGTTGCCCATTGCCATTGCAGCTACCAATACCAAACGGGCCTATTACTCCTCCCCAAAGGTCAGAGTCAGTACCAACTTTGGCATTGAAGTCACCAAGAACAAGGGTAATATCTCCTTTCTTGACAGAATTCAAAATATCCTGAAGTTGTTCATAAAACCTATCCTTCTCATCCTCATCGGCATCCTCAGTGGGGGCATAACAGCAGATAACATTCAAGTCTTTAACGCTTGTCTGAAATTTTGCTGTAAGAAACCTTTCATTAATGCACTCATATCCTAGAAGAGCATCGCTAGCGTGTCTGCTGAGAAGCAGACCCACGCCTTGGTGATGCTTATTGTCGTCCCTCCCTGAAAAGAGAAATTTAAGATTATTTTTAAGAATCTGACCTTTATCTGTCCATCTGGTCTCTTGCAAGCCGAGAATATCTAAATTATAACGGTGGAATTCTTGTGTGAGGACATCAAGAGAAAAAGCTCTGTGCAGAGTCCTCACATTCCAACTACCTATGGAGAGAAAATGGTTAGTGGGATGTTTAAAGAAACTATGTTTATTGAGAGAGGGAATGCCGACAATATCAAACAGCCCCCTAATCGCAGGCATGGGGCAAAGACCCGTTCCCCCACTACTAAAGGCTGAAGCCATCTACACTGGAAGACTTCCTCCAATGTAGAATTTGACGATGCCAATAGAAGCAAAGAGTTCAGGTGCCTGAGATGACTTCTGCTCAGGATTATCCACCAGCTGATAAACATATCCTGTGAATCTATTCACTTAGGGCTGTCAACCCACAAACAAACAGAAAACACAGCGGAAGATTTTCCCTCCACAGAAGCCCACCAGTGCAGCAAAATCAGGATCCATAATCAAGCTCAGAGCCATATATCTGTCCAGTGGGTTTATATGGTCAGCACCAGGACCCTGTGTGGTTGACCACTCTTCAGCAGAGTAGAAAAAATAGAAAAGTAGCCAGAGTTGTCCAGATCAGTAGGCCACACTAATCTGACAGCCCTCCCCTTCCGTTCACTTCCACAAGAGAGTATATCTCTGTTGAAAGGTACTAACGGTCCGCACCACGAGAAGGCGGGGTCGGACATTAGGTGCTAGGCCTGGCCGGTTCAAAATATTTCATTTTTTTAATTTAAGGAAGCAAGGTAGGAGATTAGACAGAGAGATAATCAGGGCATCAATCAATAATTTGACAAAGTTGCACTGCAGAACATAGATTATAACCCTCTTCTCCATAGTGATGAAATCACTCTACGAAAATTATATCAAGTATCTAATCTTTAATTTTTCTGGAGAAAGAGAAAAAAGAGTGACTCATTTCGTTATTCTGATATTTCAATTTTAATCCTTTCTTTCTCGTAGATTAATCATTATCTTAACGAAATTTTCAGCGTTGGTATTTTTCAGTAAATATGATGCGAAAAACATGAAGTCAAAAAATGTGACTTCAAAGTATGGTTTTATGGTAACACTGAATCGTTTGCTCAAAGAAAGCTCATCAGTGAAAACATGGGAATGTATCCAAAGAATTCCCCAAATATACTTATCACAATGAAGCACCTAGCCAGTTCTTAAATTCTATTATCTTTGAAATAAAAGGCTTTACATTTCAATAAATAAAAATTATTAAATACTTGAAATTTAAAATTTTAAATTCTATCGGTTTAATAAAACAAAAAAAAATTAATTTCCCCTCAAGCAGTTGCTTGCCACTGAGGTCTGACATGAGCTTGCCAGTTTAATACTTCCATAGAGAAGACCTCTGAGGAAAGGATAAAGACAACTGCTTTCCCCATCATGGATGAAACTGAAGGATACGTGTCTCTGAAGTCAGTGTTTATGGTTATGTAATATGTAAAACCATACTTTATATTGCCTCGTATTACACTGCACAATAATAACACAAAAAATAAAAATTTGTCTGGAAAAGAAACCTTCTGTGTCTTGCTAGAAAATGGCGACGCTTATTGCCTTGTTCATGACAAACATTACCTACATTAACTATACGGGACAAGCTAAATAGATCTCAAATTCGTGCCAACGCAAATGACAAGAGTGAATTATGTAACTGGGTTCGAGGTATGAATTTAGAAAAAAAACGCTTTCAATTTTAATATACTGCGATTGTTTCAGATTTCAATAAAAATGCATTCACTTAGTATATATTAATATTCCTCAAAATATTGAATGCATTTTCGAAACTGAACAGTTCATTCAAAGAAATTCTTTAACCTAGAATTATTTTCCGAAGCATAGTCTTCTCAAATAATATATGAAAAATATTTTGGTATCAAAAGAAGTAATTTTAATCATTTTTCCCTAGTTAAGAACAATACCTGATATGTTTTCAGAATTTTATGGACCCGGTTCCCTCTCAGACGAAATATCTCTTATTTGTTTGCCTAACTCTTCAGTTTGCAACAAGCACTCCGTCATCTGTGAGTTGCAACTGTTAAATTTGCTCTTTGACTAATTCGATAACATATGGAAAAAATTCCTTCACTTGACACATGTTTTTTCTTCAGGACAACTATTTAAAAGTTGGATCTACAGAATTTATTCTCTTCTCTAACTCTAGAACGAAAGGGTTAATTTTGAGCAACTCCTGTGAAAGTGTAGCCAGCTAGACCATTTGACATAGTTCTCAAGGTTTAGAGAGATCAAAATTTAACAGTTTGAAGATTTTTAAATAAAACAAATTTACCGAGTAGGCTGGCTACTTTTTTTAATTTGCATTTACTTATATAAATTACTTGCGTATTTCAGGCATATCATTATTATTATTAGGAATTCTCAAAAATTTAAAGAGGCTTAAGCCTAAGTTTGGCTCTAAGAAGCTCTTGTTTTTTCTTTTTTTTTTGAGACTTCATATACTGTTATTGTTGATGATAAAAGAAATTATACTAGAAAATATAATGCAGGAAATAAATATTTAATGCTCCATAATTTCAAAAAATATGTATTTATCGGTATTTTATAGAAAGTCTATAATCTCTAAGTTTGGGAATCCAAATGTTCTGATCTTACTTAAAAAATGTAGTACAACACAATTTCTTCGAAAAGTGTCTTCAGTTGATACAGTTTTCTTTTTAGATTAGTTTTGGTTTGTTTTAACTTGTTTAAGCAACAGCTTGACTGTAAGAAGCATCCCCCTTTTTTATCTAGATTTCATATTATTGTTGTTACTGACGATAAAAAAAATATGGTAGAAAAATAATGCAGGAAAAAAAGATTTAATTCTCCATAATTTTTCAACACTATAAAGTATTTTAAAGAAACCTCTAATCTCTAAGTTTGATAATACGACTGTTTTGATCATTCTTAAAAAAAATTAATGCTTTACAATTTCCTCAAAGAATATCTTCACTTGATACACTTTATTTTTTGCCTTAGTTCAGACTGTTTTAACTTTGGATGGCACTGGGCTAAATGACCACGTCACAAAAACCCCAAGAGCCCAGAGTTAGGGAAAAGATCCACTGAATAGCTATTAGGCGAAAGATGGGGAATTTCCAGTCAAGGCCATCCAGCGTGTTCTTTCATGCATAGGATATGGCTTTTTGTTTTTTTTGCACATGGGACAGCAACTTAAAGGCCCATCAGATAGATGGCTGCTTTTCTAAGCCCATCGGTGTTCCTTTTCTCCCCGAAGGGAGAGTGAAGATCAGCGGAAAAATCTGAAAGCAGGCACAATGGGGACTCGAACCAGGGAGCATCAGATTACAAGCCTGGATCATTAACATTGAGCACACGTTTTTCTCCTAGGACCTCTCCCAGTTATGAGTTACACTTCAATAGCTATTTTAGAAAATTGCTTTGAGGTGATTACCTCTTGCAAAGAAAAAAAAAAACAAGTTTCAGGTGATTATCTTTTGCAAAGAAGAAGATATTTTTGCTTTTACCGTTCGTATTCCTGTTCATCTCTAATGTAAATATCTAATTAATTTTGCTAGATATATTCCCATTAAATAAAAATTAAACTATTAATTCGCTGTTAACATTCATCAGAAAATTTAAGTTGGTCTACATAGATGCATTTTCCAATCGTGAAAACAAGTATTCTAGTTCGCTTTGGTTGATTCATTTGCTAATTCCAACCCTGCCGCAGCGAAAACTGTTTGCTTGAATAGTTCTTGAAAAAACAAACTGGAAAGAGATATATGTAATATTCGACAGCCTGAAATTCAAACCGACTACCTTTCGTTTGCCTTACGCTAAATACCAAACAGAAATCTTCTATACTAAATTTCATTTACATAATCCCTCCCTAGATTTCAAAACTCATTAATGTATCGAAAATCTTTCACTTACCTTGGCAAAGAGTTTCATTTCTGTCATAACTTGTTGTCAAGGTAACCGTCATCGCTTCTTCTCCGTCGCCATTTCTGCCTCTCTGGGAAATTGGATAGGAACTGCCACCTGGAGGAAAAAATTAACACTAAAACCTGAATAATATTTCGCCTCTGCTTTTAGAAACGAGCGTTAAATTATTGTCTGTGAGGAAAACACACCTAAAATGCATTTTTATGAAAAAAAAATCGAGAGAAAATTTGCTTCAATGATGACATATGTCACGCATATGCCTAATATGATTGCAGTAGCTTAATTTGAGGAGAGAAATTGATGCTTAAACGAAAAAAAAAACTTTATTTAAAGAGTAAACGATAAATTCCCTTTCCTCACGCCACAATGCCATAAAGGTTAGCAGTAGGCCATAAAACTTGTGACACAACTAATCTAGTAAGAATGTATAAAATGTACATCAAAGGAAACATTGTTGAATCTGTGTAAAGTGCATCAGACAACAGATAGAATTACCGTAAAAGTTTCTGAATATGCGTAGCAAATGCATTTTTCTTTTTCCTATAGTAAATGAAATTCACGGCTTCACAAGGCAGTAAATTTGAAAATTGGCGGGGGGGGGGGCATCTTAGGAAGTATCGAGTTTTATGGACAATTTGAACATCACGGTTTTGGCGTATTTGGATGGAAAAAGTAAAATACAAGAGAAATTTTTGAAAGAGTGTTCCTTGCTGTAGAAAACTGTCAAAAAAAAAATGAAATCAGCACAAATTTTCTAGTGAAATAGCTTTGAAATTCAATATTAAGATTTTCGATTTAGATCTTTAGTTATCGTAAGTCTCATATTTTCGTAAACAACCCTTTTTCTAAAATTTAAATAGATTCAATTTCATTTCCCATTCACAGAAAAGTACAAACAGTAATATACAGTGTCTTAATGCTTTTTAAATGCTGTGACAGGCCAAGACAGATAGCCCTATTAGACTTCCATAGGAGTCTTCAGCTATATCTGGTCACCCATAAGGTAAATTCTCCTCATGCATGCTGAGCAACATCATAGTATAAAACAAATTTCTTCTTTAGAGCTTTACTTTAAACCACAAACCTTTTTTCTCTTGGAGACACATTTCTGAAATAATCCATATACCGCGACACACTTCTGAAATAGTCAATGTACCTTCGACACACCTGTGGTAAAAAGTCTTTTTTTTTGTTTTATCATATATCTTAAAATTCAATTTATTTAAACAAAAGTTCACATTAAACTCAACATTTAAGAAAAATAGTAAAAATGATAAAAAAAAAACCTGCTAAAATATAAAATTGTAATGCAGTATTCTCCATTCTTAAATTTCGCGACACAATTGGACCTTGGAAGTGACACATCGATTGGGAACCTCTGCCTTAAACTATTAAAAAAGGTTCACACAAGCAAGATCATTGCAGCGAATTTTAATGAATAGAATATCCAGAATTGGTGACTAAGTGAAAGTAATGGGAGAAGCCATGAACTGAAAACATCCCCGGCATATCATAAGTGTACATTGGGGAGACTAGGAGACTGAGCAGTTGACGATTCGACAGTTCTTACAGATCATAAGTTAATGACATTTAACCATGATTCTGGATAATCTTGATCCTCACCTTGCTCATACACATTTCTCTCTGGTAAGAGCATCAAATTCTTTCATCAACAGGACGTTTCCAGGCGAAGCATCAGAAATTAAATTTCTCACAAATCACCCTGAATTCAAATTGATGGGCTATATAAAATAACCTGAGAGACTAGGGCCGGAAATTCAAGAAATTATTCATAGCCTAAATTTAGAGCAATGTTTAACAACTCTTTCGCGCCCAACTTTCTCTTTTAAAACAACTCTTTTACCAATAATTATTTTCTGACTTCCCCTTTAACCAAGTTTTTTTCTTAACTTCTCCTTTATGGAAATGAAATTAATTAATTCCATATGAATTAGATGGCAGTAGCACTTCCTTTATCGGTTTAACAACGCTTGCAAAAATTTCTACAATGTCCCTTAGGAAGAGGGAGCACTGCCATTGGCTTAAAGGCTCGGTCATTGGTTGGTGCTCAGTTGATGAGAGTACCTGATACATCGACCAACATCTGGCTCAAGCTAAATTTTCTACACTGACAACAACAAAAATCACTCTCTTGACTGTTAGTTATCACAGTTAAATTTAGGTGCTTGGGAAACTGAAATGCATTCGCCGTCTATTGGTTTTGTGATGATGGTGATCTACTTCAAAGACGAGGTTATTCTTATTCAATCCTCTCACACGCCGAAGCGTTATTCATGTTCGATACTTTCATTATGGCACGAAACTGTTCTTCAGTGCTCCGTAATTTGCAGATAGTGTATGTTATTATATGTATTTTGAAGATATCCAGCTGCAGCCGAAACACGTTGTGTGTTTCATTAAATATTTCTACCTTTCTCAAATGGCGTAAGACGAAATAGAAACCTGTACGACGCATCAGCTTTCCTTCAGACGACTGCGATGAGAGGACAAAGGCTGTCATTGGCCAGAATATTTCTTCTGCGAAGGAGAAAAAGTCGAAGCAGAAGATTCTTTTTATCACATGTGATTTAACCTACAAACGAAGAGATTTCGCAAACCAAACGCATGACTATCAAGAGAAAGATAGTGTGCTGAAGATTTGTTTCTTCCTATTGGTGTATTACTGCTATGTTGCTTAATTTTTGATATTTGAATGCAAAATCTTTTTTGAAATGAAAGCAAATTTGTTTTTCTGGGTGCAGTCGTGATTAAAAGAACATTAGTCTGGATTCGAGTTCCGGATAAGCCACCAATGTTTCTTTTCTAATGGTTTTAAAAGAATACGCATATTTCAAAGTGTATATATTTTATTAAATAATTAACTAAGAAAAATAATTGTATTTACAAAACATCAAGAAACTCTCAATGTTTCGTTTGTGTTCAACAGACTTCAATATGAGCTCTAATGGTGGGGTGATATTGAACTGCCATACATGCTCGACTCACTATGTATGGTGTAACACTTAAACAGCTGAAGTTATTCTTCCCTTTATATGCTGTGAATTTTTATTTACGATACTATACCGTAATTAAAACGAAACACTAGAGTGAAAAAAATCCAGGTCTTCTGTTCATTACTATTCACTTTTTTTTTTGTTTTCATCCAGCGATTCTCTGCCATTTCTGTTCTAAAAGGCAGATTTAGTTTGTATTCGATGTGAAATGCATTTTATTTAAATTAATTTAGATATTAAAAATGGGAATTAGTCTATTCACCCTCTAGGAAATTATTCAGGAACGAAGACACACAAAAGATTACCTCTTGGGCGATCCACTTGCTGTAGAGGTTTTAATCCAGCGCTATGTATGACATAGAGAAGATCTGAGGTGGAAACCGATACTTGCACAGAAGGAATACATCAGAGAGAAAATATCCCTGATTTTGGATTCGAACCCTGGTTCTTTCGATCTACAATAAAATACTCTAAAATACTCTCTCACTGGAAACAAACAAGAAATCATTAAAAATTAAAAACTTTGGCTTCTCTCTATCAGTTGTAGTTAATAAAAAAAAAGGAAACAAAATCGCAAATGAAAAATGATTACTCTATTATGTTCGAAATCTTACATCTTTAAGTGATCATGATAATTTTGCCTCGTGGAAGTCCATCCTAATGAGATTTATCTCTGCGTTCAGAAAAGATTTCTACGTCAACTTTCTTCACCTGATAGGCACCTGATAGTGCAGAAAGAGCATTTTTTTAACGTTGAGAGTATCAGCTTGTTAGTCTAACCGCAAGACCGCCTTACTCCAACGCCTGTATCTGGACTGAAACCGGTAGTGGCTACGTCATCAACTGGCAAATGGCTTCACTAATGTTGAATTATTCATGAGGTGGAAGATTTCGTATGCGTTGCTAAGAAGAGGCATTATGCAAGCAGGAAACAAATAAAAGATAACACCAATGTTTGTTTATAAATATCTCTGTTCTTCGTACAAGGAATGTGTGGTAAATGCTGCTATTAGATCCTTGTCTAGCAGCTCCCGTATTTTGGCAGCTTTACATGAAATGTAGACCATTGTCGTGGAAGTTTTCGTTTTTCGTTTTTTTGTTTCCAAACTGGTTGATTCGCGTTAACTAGAACTGATATGAAATTATGTTTCCGCTCGATAGTTTAAATAAAATAATAGAATTTCAGTGACTTGTTCCGTAGAGTAGATACTTTTTCCAACGTGTATTAAAAACTGTTTATTAATAAATACATGAAAGTAGGCCCTCCCCCTTCCTTTCAAAATGCTAATATGGGTAATGGAGGCCAAAAGTTATTAAACTGTGCATATTTCACGCATTTTTCGGGAAATGTTTCATGAACCTCTAGGGGCGGGGGTGGCTCAGTCGGTAGCGCGCCAGGCTCGTAATCTGTAGTTCCCAGGTTCGAGTTCCAGCTGAATCAGCGTTGAGATTTATTCTCCGCAAAACTCCCCGCCCTGCCCACGGTCAGTAGGGGACACCGATGGGCTTGGAAAGGCCGCCGTCCGTCGGATGGGACGCTAAGCCGTGGCCTTGTGTGCAGGAGAGCCATACCCTGTGCACGTTAAAGAACACGCTGGGTGGCCTTGACGGGAGACAACCATCTGTCTCCCAACAGCTGTTCCAGTGGGTCCCCTCCATCAATCTTCTCTGAGCCTTCGGGGTCCATGTGACCTGGCCATTTAGCCCATGGTGTGCAAAAAAGTGCCGCTCAGAGGTAAAACAATCCAACCCATGAACCTCTAAATCGTAGGGGGAAATGTCACATTGCAATGGTAATCTAGTCGCTTGGCTCTCTTTTGTCTTTACCTAAATCGATTGAGTCGCTGCCCCCCCCCCCCCCCTTTATGTTTTTCTAGATCTGGGTCTACTTGAAAGAGTATGAGTGCAGGTGTTGATTAAAGGAAAGTTCCTCACTGGTAAACTTATATGGAGGTGAAATACAGGGATTCTTCGTTAAACGACATTTCCTTATAACGGCACTGGCATATTACGACAATATTTCTGTTTGGCATAATCTATTTCGTTATAACGAAATTAGAATTGTGTTGTTTTGCCTCAGAAAGGCGCTTCTGTACCCACAATGGGCTAAACGGACAGGTGACAAAGACTCCAAAGGCTCAGAGAAGATTGGGGGAAGGTTATTGGAAACTTGCACACTGCTACTGGACAGTATTTAGGAAAGAGATGTAGCCTCCCTTCAAGACCATGCAATATGTTCTTTAATGTGCATAGGGTATGGCTCTTTCGAATACAAAGCCACGGCTTAATATCTCATCCGACGGACGGCAGCATTAGTTGGCATAGTTGAAACTCGAACTTGAGAGAGAGCCTAGAGCACTACTGACTAAGCGAACTCCGCCCACAAGACTAGCAAAGTTGCGTCCATACTTAATTGGGTTGGGACTATTGCGTAAGACTAATGGCACTGAAAGTAAAAATATTAACTTTACAAGACTGACAATCAGAATGCTGTTTGTAAGGTCAGAAAATGAACTCCTTAAATGTGTGCGGGTGGGGGTGGCTCAGTCGGTAGCGCGCCAGGTTCGTAAATCTGCAGTTCCCAGGTTCGAGTCCCAGCAGGGTCAGCGGTGAGATTTATCTCCGCAAAACTCCCCCGCCCTGCCCACGATCAGTAGGGGACACCGATGGGTTTGAAAAGGCCGCCGTCCGTCGGATGGGACGTTAAGCCATAGTCCCATGTGGGGGAGAGCTCTTTTATAACCTGCGTGTGAGAGCTTTTATATAGAGTATCTTTCCTGCTCTTCGTCAGAGTGTCGTTAACTTGGTGGCCGGTAACTGACTTCAGACACATATGTACTATATACAAATATACAGTTTTATTTACAGAGAGGCAAGCTAACATACAGTGGGTAGTTGGGTGACTAGCTACCCAGTACAGTCACTAAGTGTTCATAAAAAAGGTTGCACTAGGCCTTCAGGTGATCCCACTACTTAACATGGGAACATTTCTAAAGCAAACTGAATTCAAAAGGCAACTGTTTGTCTTTTTCCGAAAGTTCTTCAATCGAAAATACCTCTTAGCGCAGTCATGGGATGTGTTTAGGGCATGAAAGGGTACCTCGGCCAATAAAGTACAAGATTTTTGTGCTGGTCCTGATGATAAGTGGGCTGAGGCCCACTTTACAAATAGGACCAGAATCACGATTGGATGTCTAAGAAGAACCTTAACAAAATCCCGTTCTGATGTAGAGAATTTTAATTCAAAACACATTGTCGTATATCTTCACCATGTCCTCATAGCCTGATCAGTTGTTGATGCTTGTTGCTAGGAGAAAGAATTCCGTCAAAATGGCGATCTTAGCCCCCATATCTTTTATTTAACTTAGTCGAGTCCCATTAAATCATTCCAAATTTCTTTGTTTGATTTCATCTCTGAAGTTCCTTGGAAACTAAGCTTATTTCAGGTTCATCCTATTTCTCGGTTCACCTTAGTTAAACCTCTTTCAACTTTCGCTCGTTTACATCAAATGTGAGGACTTGATTTGGCGATTCTGTCCGCTTTCTGTTGACTTTTATGAGAAGCAGTCGCTTTTCAGGCACTTCCTATTTCCTTAAAACGAGGGGCGGGGGTGGCTCAGTCGGTAGCGCGCCAGGCTCGTAATCTGTAGTTCCCAGGTTCGAGTCCCAGCTGGGTCAGCGTTGAGATTTATCTCCGCAAAATTCCCCGCCCTGCCCACGGTCAGTAGGGGACACCGATGGACTTGGAAAGGCCGCCGTCCGTCGGATGGGACGTTAAGCCGTGGCCCCATATGCGGGAGAGCCATACATACCCTGTGCACCTTAAAGAACACGCTGGATGGCCTTGACGGGAGGCTACCATCTGTCTCCCAACAGCTGTTCCAGTGGGTCCCCTCCCCCAACCTTCTCTGAGCCTTCGGGGGTCCATGTGACCTGGCCATTTAGCCCATGGTGTGCAAAAAAGTGCCGCTCAGAGGTAAAATAACCCAAATAACCTTTAAAACGAACAAATTATTATTTTGCTACTTTGCTGGAAAGCCAAATACGCTTTGACGTATAGGTAAAATAAAATAATATTCGAATTGATATAAGTCGAGAGCGTGATTGACTATTTATTCATGATCAAAGATGGTGTCACGAGCGACAAAAAACGCGAAGATTTAGAGTCACAATTAGTTGAAAAAAGTTATCTGCTGATAATTCAGTAATTAAAACACCTGGCATATATTCAGGAGACGTGGGTTCGAGTCTCACTCACACACTTCTTTTTCAGTTAACTATTCAAAAATGAAATGAGTGTTTTACGGGAAAATGAAGCTGAAACTAATTAACATTCTCGATCTCTAAAATTTAATCTTTTATTATTCACTAACTGTTTAAAGAGATATGGAAGCTGGAACATGTACGAGGAGCATAGATGATTTAAAACAGTTTTATATTGATTGTGTTTTATATTGATCATAAAAGTGACGGAAATAAGAATTATTGCTCAAAAGTTTTAAAATATATTACACATTTACAAGGCAGGACACGTGCATCTAAACTTTACAAACTACAATTTGTTGGAAGCACACATACATGTATTTTGGTTTACAAAGCTATCTGTGAATCTATATTGACTTATGGTTTGACAATATTCATCTCAACTAACCTCACAAATATAAAG
This sequence comes from Ryuthela nishihirai, assembly GCA_038380435.1. Lineage (NCBI taxonomy): Eukaryota > Metazoa > Arthropoda > Arachnida > Araneae > Heptathelidae > Ryuthela > Ryuthela nishihirai. The sequence continues at coordinate 8,225,038 of JAWZYU010000004.1, forward strand.
AAAATAGAAACTATTCAATCATCTATTGCTAAAAATATAATCCCATACAAATTAAGAAATTCATTTTATCATAGCGATGAAAGACTAAATTATCTAGGCATACTCTCTTTTCACAACCTTTACAAATACAGCATCACTTTAAAATATTTTTTTGACAATCAATTTAAATCTAAAATCTCTCATGGGAAAAACACAAGGTTACGATCCAAAAATTATTTCCAACTTCCAAAAATATTAAACAATTACGGGAAAAGTACAAGGGCATATACAATACCTTATGTATTCAATCAATTGCCAAGGGAAATTATTTTATTGAACAATTTTAAAGAAATCAAAAATAAGACTAAAATTTTTCTTCTAGGCACTAAAATCAATATAAAAATTTGAACCACCACAATGGAGCTTCCACTGAAATTCACATAATTCGATGACATTGTTTTAAACTATATCTTATGTATTTTCATGTAACATTATTTATTCTTCTCTCCTGCAGAGAAACAGATGCTTTGCGGGTGATTTGTTTAAACTTTTGTATAACTAACATGAATATGAATAAAGATTATTAATATTAATATTAGCCAATTGGAAGCCAATTCTAATAAGACATTGAATATCAGCTTTATTATTGCCTCTTCCTTTTCGTAAGGCTGGGGTTCTCAGTTGGAGAGCACCTGGCTCGTGACTTGGATGTTTTCATGTTCATCGGTTCTATTGCGCTTGTAATTAATTTTTTTACCTAATTCTTCCCCAACTCGTTTGAGCCCTTGCTTAGAAAGGAAACCCCATCGGCTTGGAAAGCCGTGTCGAACGGACGTTATACTATGTTTGCGATAAAGAACGCACTGAATAATCTTGACAGAAGACTTCCATCTGTCTCCTAAGAGCTGTATACAATGAATACTTTTTTTGTATAATTCTGAGCCTTTGGGATCCTTACAAGGAGGTCATTTAGCCTACTGTTCTCTCAAAAGTGCCGCTCAAATACGAAATGAAGATCCTTTTCCTCTGCAAGTTTCAGCACTGTTCAATAGTTCTGTTCTCTAATCTGCTGTCCTATCTGCGTGTTGGGCGGGGGGGGGGGGGGGGGCTCAGTCGGTAGCGCGCCAGGCTCGTAATCTGTAGTTTCCAGGTTCGAGTCCCAGCAGGGTCAGCGTTGAGATTTATCTCCGCAAAATTCCCCGCCCTGCCCACGGTCAGTAGGGGACACCGATGGGCTTGGAAAGACCGCCGTCCGTCGGATGGGACGTTAAGTCGTGGCCCCGTGTGCGGGAGAGCCATACCCTGTGCACGTTAAGGAACACACTGGATGGCCTTGACGGGAGGCTACCATCTGCCTCCCAACAGCTATTCCAGTGGGTCCCCTCCCCCAACCTTCTCTGAGCCTTCGGGGTCCATGTGACCTGGCCATTTAGCCCATGGTGTGCAAAAAAGTGCCGCTCAGAGGTAAAACAACCCAACCTACCTGCGTGTAACAGGATCAAAGGAACAGATAATCGTACTCATCAATTCTTAAGATATTTCTTTTAAAGTTTAATCTTATTGGTAATACGTCTGCATAAAAGCTTTGCCTATGGTAATAACTCTTACCCTCTCTGATTATACGGCTTTGACAAAAGCAGACTGTCACTAAAATACCTAATTAAAATACCATTCAAACGAGAGTCACTTCCGTCTGAACAAGTATGCATTTCGTCTCTTACTTAGCCGCTTCTTTTCTGGTAATAACTGAAAGGCGGCATAGCATTTGCTAATTAAGTTTTCTCACATCTGTTCGTACTTCTCTACGACTGCATTTCCGTCTTTGAATCATTAAACTGACGGCGCCACGACGCTTGTCATGCAGCAGCTTTTAAGAAGCGACCTCATTTTGTTTAATATTTCTGGGAATCGACTTCATTTTTTCTTATATAAAGCTGACAGTGCGGCAAATTATTGCTTCAAAAATTGTTCTGAAAAATTCTTAGATTAACTGCTTCATTATCTTTTTTTATTATTCACCTAGTGCAGTGTTTCCAACGGGAAGTTTTAGAAATAGGGGGAAGCGTTTTTGAGTTTTTTAAGTAGAAATCGCTAAATTAAATATCGAATAGCTCTCATGTAAACATAGTTATGCATTTTTGTTGAAAATCTTAGTACTTCATGGATAAAGTATCAAAATAGTCGTAAACTTGTACGGTAAATATTATTTCAATTAGTTTTATACAGGTAAAAATATTTTGAATTCCATGAAGGAGGACATTAGAAAGAATAAGGTAGGTGTTAGAAAGAGTAAAAGGACTTTCGGATCAAAAAAGTATGGGAACCACTGGTTTAGAGACTTCATCTCTTTTTGGTTAAAATTTCTGTCAAAAGATTACTGAATCCAAAAGAAATTTACTAAATTTAATTCACATTAAATAAAAGAAACCATCAAGCATCTATTTGCCATAGAAACCTGACAGGAACCTGTCAAATTTATACGCCATAGAGAAGAACTGTGAGAAAGGCGAGACCTCAGCAGAAGTAATGCACACTTCAGATGAAGCATGCGAAGTTCAGAGGTTCAGATTTAGAGATTCAGACAACTGTGATCGATCAGATTGCACTCTGTGAGAAAGGGAATATTAACTAGCTTGAAAAAGAAAATTTTGTGTGGGAAATTTGGAACACTAAGCTGTGGCCTCTATATGCAGGAGACCTATAACTTAGTTACGTTCAAAAAGACCTAGATACCTTCACAGAAAGTTTTCATATGCCTCTAACTTTCCCCGTTTCACAAATTCCCTAATTCTGTGGGGCGGGGTGGCTCAGTCGGTAGCGCGCCAGGCTCGTATTCTGTAGTTCCCAGGTTCGAGTCCCAGCTGGGTCAGCGTTGAGATTTATCTCCGCAAAATTCCCCGCCCTGCCCACGGTCAGTAGGGGACACCGATGGGCGTGGAAAGGCCGCCGTCCGTCGGATGGGACGTTAAGCCGTGGCGCCGTGTGCGGGAGAGAGCCATACCCTGTGCACGTTAAAGAACACGCTGGATGGCCTTGACGGGAGGCTACCATCTGTCTCCCAATAGCTGTTCCAGTGGGTCCCCTCCCCCAACCTTCTCTGAGCCTTCGGGGTCCATGTGACCTGGCCATTTAGCCCATGGTGTGCAAAAAAGTGCCGCTCAGAGGTAAAACAACCCAACCCACAACCCTAATTCTGCTTTGGGATTTTGTGGCTCTCCATATTAAAAGCAAACTTACGGGAGCTTATAACCTTCAACCAAATGGCTTTGGCAGAGATTTTCACTTGCCTCTAACAGGGACAAATTCCCTGTTTTCCCCAACTTAGAGTCTTTATATGCATGCAACTGCCTTGTGCAGTTAAAATCACACTCCCTGGATAGTCTTAACAGAAAGCGACCATTAGTTCCTTAAAGCTGATAAATGATTCTACCTCCCCATCTTTCTCTAATCCCTGGTGTGTGTTCTTTTTTTTGCGACCTGACAGTTTATCCTTTGTATTGCAGTAAAAAATGTCGCCAAGTGTCAAACAATCCAACTCGTCATTACGTTCATCCAATTATCGGTCTTAGCTGATTAAAGTTCTGTTGACTTTCAAATTTCAAACTAAACAACTTCCAATGCGTCAATGAATGCAACGTGAGTTCAGCATGTATTGCAGGTGCACAGAATTTATCAGTGCAGCTATCGATTCCAAAGACGGGAGAGAGCACCAGTAGCAAAACTCTGATGAACGATGGCAGACATTTTCATTCAAAATAATGGAGAAAATATTGATCATTGAGATGCTGCTGCTACCTGACGCCATGCTTTAGGGTGCGGGCAAGACAAACATGACAAGGCAAACACAATACTTACCGTATAGTTGTGTGTTTGTGTCGAAGTATCGGGTGTCTGCCAGGTTCCTTAAAGGCTGGTCGTTGTTTGCCTCCAATTCATCATCTTGTCGATATCAGCTGTGCAGCAGTGACAGGCCGTTAAACTGGCGACGTTTCAATTGCATTGTTTGTGGAATTATGCGTCCTTAGCTAGATATCTGCAGTGTTGTTTGGAGTTTGTTTTTTCGTTTCTCATTACTGAAGTGGAATGTACATTTTTGATTTAAAGAATTGTATATTTTTATTAATAGATGAAGATAAAAATAATGAAGAAAAACCTATCTTCCTATACATGTTCGAATAATTTAGGAATGGAGCAAAATTAATAATTTTTTTGGACTGTTGGATTATTTTACCTCTGAGAGGCACTCTTTTTCACATGCAATGAATTAAATCGCTAAGTCACAAGGATCCCTAGGGCTCAGAGAAGATTGGGAGAAGGACTTACTGGACAGCTACGTATTAAGAGACAGATGGTACCCACCAAAGATATATACTAGATATATACACTAATATAATACCAAATATATATATATACACACTAGCGAATTGTTATTAATCTGAAGAGAATATAAAATGCCTGCATACGTACTATTTTCGATGATTTGTGTAAGCACCTTATGCCCATTCAAATAAATATTATTTGTATAAACATCAATGACAGTTTTTTCAGTATTTGATTTCATAGCGTACCCTTGGGAATATGGGCAATTTTGAATTTATTTTTATATTTGAATTTTTTGTAAAAACTTCCACTTTTTTTTGGGGGGGGGGGGAGTTGTGACTACGAATAGCTTTCGCTATCCTATTTCATAGAAAATTTTCCTTTTTAAAAATGTGTTCATACCAAACTCATTCACCACGTCACCTATTTCATTTGGTAAACAGTAAAAGGACCCGGGTTCGAGCCCCGGATAAAGTATGACTGTTTTTTTTACATGTTGTGTCTCTTCTAAGTTTCCGTCATCCTCATGGATCTCCTTTATGGCATATTATACTGACAGGCTCTTGGGAAACCTCTGTGGTAAGCAGCTTCTCAAGGGATATTTTTTTCCTTTTTTATTTTTTTCCTTTTTGGTTCACAAACTACGCTAATTTTGAAGAGATGGGATGATTATTTTAAAACCTGTGCCACTTCTCAGGTCATGTGTTTTCAAGTGATATATCACTCGTTATAGCCGTCCCGTGGCCGAGTGGTTAGCACGCTTGGCTACTGATCTAAGGGACCTGGGTTCGAGCCCCGGATTAGGCATGGATGTGTGTGTCGCTTTTCTGCTGAGGTCCTGCCATCCTCTCAGACCTTCTACTGTGGCATATAAACTGACAGGCTCCTGTCAGACCTCTGTGGCAAGCAGCTGCTTGAGGGGGTATTTATTTATTTATGATTAGCCAACAGAAAGCGGGGGGGGGATGTGGTGGAGCGACTCTATTGCCAAATGAAGAACAATAAGAAGATGGGTGATATATGTTATAGTAGCTATTAAACAAATAATCTTTGTATTATTTCATACAATTACTTCCTAAATAGTAATCATAGATTAAAAAAAACTGCTACGATGACAATTCATCCTCGGGAAGAGGTCCGCTTGCGAAGATATACACTTTTTTTTTTCTGAAATAGCAACGAAGAAGAGCCCGGCCACAAACCTTTCTATTTGTGATGACGTCTCTTAGAGTAATATTCGTACAGAAAAGCCAAAGCATACCAGTCACATACAACTCAGTATTCAAATTAAAACTGAAATTTCTCTGTAAAAGAAACTTAACACGGATGTCTGGCAGTGTTTCTATCAGTGAAATCTGGTTAGAAATATCCTATTAGAGCTAATATTAGATAAATATACTATTAGAAAATAAATACTCATCAAGAGAAACACATCATGTACACTAAGATTTCGCGTCTATTCCATTTCTCTTCAGCTCAAGGAAACCACTACGAGATCATTGGTATGAAGAATCCGAAATTGTGATTACTATCTACGCTTACATGACTGCGTAAGATATTTTGCTTAGACGTATAATTTGATGTTTAGCGTACTTCAATGAAATGCTTTTGTTGTTATTTAGAACAGAGTACATCGCAATTTGCAGTGATCGGACAGTCGTGAATATCATGTTGTCTATTGCAATAGCGGAACTAAAAATTCCCTCCTCCATTGACATTGGAGGCGGGGGTGGCTCAGTCGGTAGCGCGCCAGGCTCGTAATTTGCAGTTCCCAGGTTCGAGTCCCAGCTGGGTCAACGTTGAGACTTATCTCCGCAAAACGCCCTGCCCACGGTCAGTAGGGAACACCGAAGGGCCTGGAAAGGCCGCCGTCCGTCGGATGGGACGTTAAGCCGTGGCCCGGTGTGCGAGAGAGCCATACCCTGTGAACGTTAAAGAACACGTTGGATGGCCTTGACGGAAGGCTACCATCTGTCTCCCAACAATGGGTCCCCACTGTTGGGAGACAGATGGACGGGGAAAAGCAGGACAGCAAAGACGGGGAAAAAATCTTGTCTGATGAAAAAATGTTTTCTTATTTTTAACACGATAGTTTAAAAGAAATAGCAAAAGACGATATTCTTCAATTTGTATTTGTTACTTCATAGACTTTACTTCCAAAAAGTTTAGTAATCTATCTCAAGCTAGATTATACTTTAAGTCGTATTAATACATCATTCTAAGAGACGACGTTTATTTTTTCAACACCATTAATTTCACTAAAGGAAAGAGACAATTTTTTATCTGCAGTTTTTATAATGGACTAGCAGATAATTCTGAAACACACTTAGAACTCAATAACCTTGTCTTCGCGAGTCAAATGACCGTCTGTTTGCCGCTTCAAGTGATACACGAGGAGCAAGACTTACTCAAATGACATCCCATGATGCACATTAACCCGAAACACAATGCCTAGGCGCAGCAGAGAAGTTTATAAGCGTCGCTGGCTCCGGTAGTATTCCGTGAGGTAATTGCTGGTTGAACTGTAATTGTGGGTCTCCACAACCCTCTATCTTACTCATTAAAATCTTCACGTAATGTGCTTAGTAAAGAGTTAAGAAGGAACTGAATTTTATGACCACTATTCAAAACGATGGCATGATAGACTAAGTAATGTTACCTAAAGAAAAGTAACTAATGTTAGATAAAAAGGGAAAATGTGAAAAGCTGAATAACTGAACATTGATAAATGAGGGAGCCATCGAAAAGGAAACCATAGTCGCAGCCAATGATAAAAAAAAAAGCATTATCAAGCAGATCTTTAACGTTAAAACTCATTTCCATCCATTTTCTCTATATCCGTTGACTTCTTATGGACACTTAGGAACTACCCATTAATTTCTTTTGTTTTATAAAATACGAGTGTGTCATGACGTGTATACATAGTGTGTTTCGGAATTGTGCGCCAAAATTTGTCCATTGCAAAATTTGAATGTTACGTATGTTTTTAGCCTTTTCTTAGGAAAAGTTTTCTAACATAATGCTATTTATAGTCACATTTATATGCTATTTTATGTTTATATTACTAATTGTTATAAAAATATTATTTTTAATACGCAATAGCAGATAGACGTAATTCTCAACCTCTCTCAAAAGTCTATTGCTCAAAACATATAGCTCTGTTCAAAATCCATAACTTACGTTCACTAATCTGTACCATCTACTAGTTTAAAAAGCACATTCCTCTTAAACAATTACTTTTTATTTATAGTCCAAATTTTTTTAACAATTTTTAGTAAACCAACGCAAGGCTATAATTTTAACAACTAGGAAGAATCATATTTTAAAATGAATTCTGTCAATGAAATGTTACAAAATAATTTATATATTAATTTATTATTTAACGTTAATTATTTCAGTAGAGAGTCGGATTGGTATAAGTGGTCAGCATCGAGAATCTGTGAAGTTGGTCACTCCTCAACAGGGACGAGAAGTAAAAAAAGTGGCCACAAATGTGTACACTCGTCTAAGTAGATCAAACTCCTGTTTCGTTCCCCTTCAATGCAGTGACTATCTTCTTGAATGGTACTAACGGCCTTCACCACGAGATGGTGTCAGACTTTTAGGTGTTATGCCTGACCGGTCCTGTGCATCATTACTGAGAAAGAGTATCCAGCTTTCCTTACAGTTACGCCTAACTACCATTTACAGGCCAATTAATCGAAAAACATATTTAAATTTCATCAAATGACAGTTTTGAAGAATATTTCTCTTCCAAAATTATCATTCCAACATATTATCACAGTGTGGTAAAAATAAAGTATCATTGAGAGAATTTCCTTTATAATAAAAACGATTTAAAAAAAAGAATAAACATTACAATAAAAATAAACATCTTCGTAACATTACAATAAAAATACTCCTTAAAAAATCGCTCAGCATTAAAAGCTCCCAGACAAAAAATTCGATATCAGTGAGTTGGGTTGTTTTACCTCTGAGCGGCATTTTTTTTCACACCATGGGCTAAATGGCCAGGTCACATGGACCCCGAAGGTTCAGAGAAGGTTGTCATTCTGCTACCATCTGCTACCATCTCTTAACGCTCCATCCGACTAACGGCGGATGGAGCGTTAAGCCTATCGTTCTCCCCTTTCTGACTGAAGGCTGGGTGGTGGTTAAGTGGAAATAAATCGCAATCTGTCATTTGAACTTTGGGAATTGCAGGTTGCAAGTCTGACTCTCTACAAAGTGACTTATCTCGATATTAATGATTCATTTCATACTAATGATTATTTCGTATAATATTAATGATTTAATCTGTATACTAACTATTACATTGGAATAAATATTTACAAATAACTTTAGCATAATGGATTTAAAAAAAAATGGTGTTTTAGTAACATTTGAATTAAAAATATTGTGAAGTTGTTAAAGTTCGCATTTGCATATATTCCTGAGTATAAACATTAGTCAAGCATTATTTCAAAGAGAGAAAAATTCCAGATAATTTGGTCTCAGAGTCAATCAGAATAGAAGTTAATAAAATGCATTTCAAACACATTTCGTTAAGGACTGGAACAAAACCTAAATTCAACACTAAAAACAAGAATGGAAGTTTTTTAAAAGTGCGTCACCCTGGACATTTTTTTTTGCCCTTGTGCTAAACCGGAGTTTTTTAAAATTTGCCTCGCTATTCTAACATTTAATTTTAGCCCCCCCCCCCCCCCCCTCCCCGCTCTGAAAAGTGAAAAGATTTTTTGATTAGTCTCCCCAGTGCATGTAACATTGAATTATATGTTTCTCTTCTGTACTGTGCCCAAAATTTTATACAGAGAACCTAAAATTTTATCAATCGATGAAAAAAAAAAAATCCGAAATCCGAAATTGATCGGAAACTGAAAAAACATTCTTCCGCAATACACTGGGTGGCATTAAGATAGAATAAAGGGGAAAAAATCAACATGCAGTGGTTGATTTCAAATATAGATGTCCGATGCGAAAAAAGAAGAGAGATTGTGAGATGGATCATCAGTACGGGGGTTTGACATTTGCTCCGCGCTCCTGTTGACACCGAAGGATCTTGTAAGGTCACGACGTTATTACAAGCAGCTATGGAAACTGGGGCTGGCGAATTGCTCTTGCTGAAGGCTTGGACGCCAAGAGAGATGATTTCTTCTGATTTATTGTCATTGCTGAAACTGGCATTATGCGATGTCGTCGTCTCGCATGCGCACTTAACACCCCAATCTGACAAGTTCTTCCTCGGAGGGAGGGGAAGTTATTGGAGAAGGGGAGGATGAGCGCAGGACGAAGAGAGATCCTCACTCACATCTTAGCTCCTCTCCTCACCAAGGGGTGCTGCACCGCAATAATGGAGGAAAGAAGGGGGAATTAGGAAGAGGGGGGGGGGCGTGGAGAGAGACGGAGAACGAAGCAGATGAAGAAAACAGGGATTGAAGAACGTACATGCTGTTGAGGGCACGCGTTGCCATGGCTACTAATGGCCATACCTGCCGGCTGTCTCCCAAATTCTCAGCATGCGTCTGCGACGGACCCTCCTGCTGGTGGAGAATATGGCTCCGTCTTTCCCTGTCATCATGGCCGCTTTTGGCAGACAAATGATCGCGGACACAAGGCCGCCCATCTGCCTGGGGTATTGCATCGTCCCCCTCGACGGGGATTCTGTCTATCTGTTGTTCCTCAGTCGTCTTCTCCCATCACTACACCCTTAGCAGCAGCCCCCTTCACCTTCCCCCCTTGAAGACATCACCGCAACTATCACCTCCCTTTGCTCTATGACCCTCTACCCAATGAGATGATCAAAGAAAGCGCTGGCCGTGGAGAAACTTGCACCTACGGCGAGTCTGGATTCCACCTTTTCTCTCCCCACTATTGGCCCTCCTACCTCTCCCTTATCCATGTTTCTGCCTCCCTCTCCCCTCCTCCGTTCACCCCCCTCCTCCACCTCTTATCCTTACCCTCAACGTCATTGCTGCCGTGGTATCCCGCCTGCTCAGACCGCAAGTTTCGCTTCTCGTGTGTGTTTTGATCGACAAAAGAAGAAAACGTGCCTACCCTTGGCGTCACCGCTTTCATTTTTCACTATGAACCTGTCAAAGGAGAAGCAGGCTATTGGTTCGTCCGACGGGTGGAGAGATAATCGCGGCATGTCTGACCCACCTTTCGAGTTTCACCCCCCTCTCCTGTTCTCTTCTCATACACCGAACACTAACTGCAGCGGCTGATTTGCAGAATGAGAGGTAGTATCAGGTACACGTATACGCTTAAGTATTCTGGTGTGGTCGACAATGCGCTCTGAGAGGATGAAGTGAGCTTTTTTCTTTCCTTCTGCTCTTTTACTTCTTTCTTTCTTGATAGCATTCTGCCTCACCCCCTTTTATGAAGACCTGTATGATGATGTAACAATTACTCTGTAATTACAGAGTGCACGAGGGTAGGACTTAGTCTAGCCCTCGATACATGTCAATTTTCTCTTCCATTTGGCACTTGGATTGGAAGACGAACAGATGCAAGATAAGGACGTTTAACTTGGTTTCCTTTTCTTCCTGACATCTGAGAAGCGAAGAAGACGTAGTTATTTTCCGACAAACTGAAGAGAGACTCTTCGAATAATTTGAGAGAAACGAAATGAAAAAATAAGATAAATGGGCAAATAGTCTAAAACTTTAGAAAATTTTAATTGCTTTTTTTTTTGGATGATTATAGTTGTTAAATGGAGTAATCGAAAAGTCAACTATTATTGCAAACGCTCCTGTCTAATCCAACGCGAACCCTTTAACTTTAGGGGAAACTAAAGGCGAAATTAAAGGCGAAAAGGATTCTGCTGCTGATTCGAATTTTGCGAAACCGGATTCGCTTTCTTACTAATTTTTCATGCAAACAGAATCGCTTTCTATTTCTGATTAGAAACGGGAATTACAAATTTAGAAACAATTTTGTTAATAAAATACAGGATCCTGTCCAAATATAGGATTTAAAGTTGAATGCATTCAAAGTCGGATTTAAGTGACTGGGACAACAAAACATACTCTCTTCTGGAATAATTTTAACAACTGGAACGAAAGGGAATTAAAACGAAAGTAAATGCATCTATTGCACAGATATGGAGAGAGTATTTTAATGAATGCAAAAACCATTTAGAACGGAGGGATAACACCCGCATTGTTTGGCAAAAACATTTCTCAGAAAAGAACTGAAATTAAAGTAGCCTAATCTTAATATAATATATATATTATGAAAATCGGAGAAAAACAAATACGTAATTTCAAGTGCGAAACTGAAAGTTCAAAATTATCCGTCGCTTCCAATGGTGTGTAAAAAAAAATAATAATAAATACCCCCTCAAGCAGCTGCTTGCCACAGAGGTCTGACAGGAGCCTGTCAGTTTATATGCCATAGTAGAAGGTCTGAGAGGATGGCAGGACCTCAGCAGAAAAACGACACAACCAGCCATGCCTTACCCGGGGCTCGAACCCAGGTCCCTTAGATCAGTAGCCAAGCGTGCTAACCACTCGGCCATGGGACGGCTCCAATGGTGTCTGTAATTAAAAAAATATTCCTGAAGCAACACCTTGCCATAAAGGTCTGACAGGAGCCTATCTGTTTAATACGACATAGAGAAGATCTGTAAAACCTCATCAGAAGCAAAAACATTGACACGCAGGTATCTGTACACGTATGTGCCTATATGTATTTAGAGAGAGTGTAACTATCTGGTGCTGGTTTTTTAGACTATCCCAACTCGTTGGCGAAAACTGAAGCAAATATCCGAAAATCTTAATTTTTTTTTATCGTTGTAAAAGTAGGAGAATAATTTCTCTTATTCTAAAGATTTTCTTCTGGAACTAGTAATAAACCGTCAGAAATACTTTTAATAATAAATTAATGATACATCAAAATGACGTCAGATTCAAGCTCAGTAACTTCTTAAGATTTTTTATTTCAAAATATGACTGAAGATTTTTTATTTCAAAATATGACTGAAGATTTAGAACTCCAAACAAATCCATCTAAATTTTAATTTTCCGAAAGATTCGTTCGAGATTCGTTCTGTATTTAAAGAACTATGGAAGTTACAATAGTTAACAATTGCAAAACTAGTTTAACGTAATTGATCTGAAAAGGTAATTGAAGCAGGTTAAAATGAATGTAAATAACTTTTGTTAAATTTTACCAAGATGTTTTTAAACATATTTTTTTAGCGGTTTCTGTAATGATTATTTAAATCTTTGCCACATATTGAATTGTTTGCGAAAACGAACTTACCTGTCAAATGTTTAATCAAGAAGAATACAATGGGTGTAATGAAAGCAAATATATTTTTATCTGCAATAATTTCTAAATTGGATTTTAAAGTGATCATGTGTCAAAAGTAGAAAAATATAAAAAGTCATTAAATATTCAAATAAAAAAATTAAAAAATATTAAATATGGAAGAAGAAATCAGTTCCGCGAAATGTAATTTTGAATTGTGAAGGAACTGATTACTGATTTAAAATGATATTGGTTTGATGTGTTTTCATTTTATAGAATAGTAAATATGTATCTCTTGCAAACTTAATTTAATTCTTACGCTTTTATTTGATTCGACATTAAAAGTAGTGTCAAAATATCAGATATTTTAAAATTACATAAAAACACACAAATTTATTCAACAGTTAACGATCATAAAGAATACTAATCAAATATCCATATTCAACATCAAAATAGGGGCGGGGTGGCTCAGTCGGTAGCGCGCCAGGCTCGTAATGTGTAGTTCCCAGGTTCGAGTCCCAGCTCGGTCAGCGTTGAGATTTATCTCCGCAAAATTCCCCGCCCTGCCCACGGTCAGTAGGGGACACCGATGGGCTTGGAAAGGCCGCCGTCCGTCGGATGGGACGTTAAGCCGTGGCCCCGTGTGCGCAGGAGAGCCATACCCTGTGCACGTTAAAGAACACGCTGGATGGCCTTGACGGGAGGCTACCATCTGTCTCCCAACAGCTTGTTCCAATGGGTCCCCTCCCCCAACCTTCTCTGAGCCTTTGGGGTCCATGTGACCTGGCCATTTAGCCCATGGTTTGCAAAAAAGTGCCGCTCAGAGGTAAAACAACCCAACCCAACATCAAAATAAAACACATATTAATATATATTGATGAACAGTAAGTCCGTGAACTTATATTCAAGAATATTATGAACATATTGATATTTGTAAGATCTCATTCAATGTTACAGATGAGAATTGAATGCAAATTATATAAAATTTATGTATCTGATTTACACCGTATTTAATTGTTTAATTATTTCAATTATATTTTAGCATTTTGCTTTACGTCTTTATAATGGTTTAACAATATTTATCTGGGAAGTTGGTTAAGTATCAAAGGAGCATCACAACTATTTTTATAATTATGATACTTCTCAACATAATTTGGCAACTTGAAATTTTCATGTACGTTATCTGGTATTTTTATTATGCATGAATTACGTTTTAAACTATCATTCAGAACGTTACATACTTAGAATATTTTAATATTTGTAGAGAATTTGAGCCAAAAAATATTTAAGTAATCAAATATATATTTATTTATGGTTGTGGTAAAGTGATAAGGAATAGCATATATTTGGGAAGATTTTTATTTTTAATTTCCTTTTAATTAGTTTTGTTAGTAGTTTCATATACTCAACCGTTGGTATTTTTTGTTTCACATATTATTTAGTAGTTCAAAAAATTGCATCAATAATATGTTAGAAGTGACTGTAACAGAAGAAAAAATATTCTTTTCGAATTTATAATATTAAAATAGAATTTTTCCATAGGTAGGGAATTGAAATGAATCCGATAGAAAAGTTACCATTTGCTTAAATGCCAGCAAACCCAAAATCATGATTCCTTTTTAATTTTTTTGTAAGCAATTTAGAGCATATTTACTACTTTCGATGCTTACTTTCATGTTTTATTTGACTTTGGCCATGACATAGGTAATTCTTTAATCTTTTTTTTAACCTATTTAAATACGAGCAGCCATTGTAAAGCGAAACCGCTTGGGAAACCAAATTTCTTTCTACTCAAAACTCTCTGTTTCTCAAGTAAAGAGTAATTAATCGCTGGTATTTTTTTTCTGCTTTCAATCTTTCTTTTATTTTTCTACATGCACTTTTTTTTTTCGTTTTTTCTCTCCTTTTGATTAAAGCCAAAGGTAGTAACGGCATCGTTGAGCTATTAACCATGCTGTCTCGAGTGTTGTTAGAATTTTTCTTCCAGAGTTCATTAAAGAGTCATTAATAAAATCTTTCATAAGTCCGCAATTTACTAAGCCTTTGCCAGAAAGCTTATGAGATGCAAAACATAACATTTTTCGATGGTTTTATCGAACTTTTTAGCTTTCCATTTATCATACACTGCGGAAACACCTGTACCAATTTCAGAAAAGGTTAAAATAGTTAAACATTGTTTCTCGTTATTAACTTTAATGACTAAAAAATTATCTGATTTTAATGCATTTACATTAAACGTTATATATAAAATTCAACAAATAGAAGTGAAAAAAATTGCAAAATTCAACTACGTTATGTAACAAGTTAAGAAACATAATAGCGACATTTCTTCAGTCCCTTATAGAATGCGATTAAATATTCACATATATTTGTAATAAGCAGAAATTGTCTTCAAGAAATTCTAATCTGCTTTAAACCAAATAGCTGGAATTCTAATCTGTAGTGTTATGTTTAAAAACCAGTCATAATAGCTTACTTATTCTGATTGTAGCATGAACTCTCTAGAAAAGACAGTATCTTTCCAAAAAGAAGTCAGTTTACTTTTATATTTGCATTCAAAATAAAATTCAAATCTAAGAAAATTTAATAAAATTCAAAAGTTTTAAAACGAATACGCGACAAGGACAGACCGAGGCCTTTAGAAAAATATCTAAAATTGATTACTTTATTCTTTTGTTTCTGTTTTGGCAATTTAGTGTAAAGTGATGAATCATTTAATACTCCACGCTTTACACAACAAGATCTTTCAAAATCAGGATCGTTCTTACACAGATTTTAAATTGTATCTTTATCATTTTCATAAAAATATATTTGTGTCATGTTTCATTATTATGGTGCCAGTTTTTGTTATAAATAACATTAACGGATATCTTATCAACTCTTCTGACAATGGTAAACTCAAAAAAAAATTAAATAAGCTACTTTTCTAAAAGAAAAAAGCATCACTCTATCGAAATAGTTTTAATCAAGACTGAGCTAAATGAGGTTTGCCCGTACTTAAACATTTCCAAAGTAACTACAACTGTGGTTAATGAAATACACTTAGAGTACTTAAAATTATTGAGCTATCCTGAGTGGAATCCGAACTTACGTTTCCCAGAAGTATGCCAGACATCGTGAAGTAGTGATTAGCTCTGGTGGTCTAACGGTTAAAACAACCGTTAAACTACTAGAAGCTAATCACTACTTCAATGATGTGACATGTAACCAAATTTATAGCTCTCAGTAAAACGAAAAGTGGTGGTCTTCATGCAAAAACATAAACTTCGAACACCTCAATGGAGTCCATTTTTTCTAAAGTACCATTTTTCAAGCTTTCTACCCTTCTATATTACCAGTGCGTGTTGCTACGTTCTATATTAATAGTTTTCAATGGTGTTGAAGTGGGAATTTGCGAAGCTTTTAGTGCACACTCAATGACCACGTTATTCGGATTTTTACCTGGGACAGTAATTTTACGTCGGTAAGGTTTCAGAGTTCAATAACTTCTTAACTAAGCCTTTTTTCATGGAGAAATGTGGCAGAACATAGATTGAAGATTCCAATCAAATCTATCTACGTAAATCTCGATTATTAGCAATATTCGTTCGATAAAGAGTTTGAAACGCTAGAATATTTAGCAGCATAAGTACCAGTTAAAATAATTGTTCTTATAAAGATAATTCGAACGGATTAATACGCATGTAATAACGGTCATATTTGATTTTACTGCAATGTAAGGACTCTTTATTTAAATATTTTTCAATTTCAGAAATTTTATGCGAACGAATTATTTTTAAACATATCTGTTATCATGCCCTTTTAAATTGCCGAAATTTAAATAGCATACAAACACACTTTAGTAAAGTTTAATACAACACTTATCGATTTATTTCAGCTGTCTGAATCAACTTCTAAGATCAATTATCTTAAACTGGCGTTTCATATAATACCAAAATTTCCCCCTGGAGCACTGCTTGCCAGAAGCATATCAGTATAACACGCCATAGAGAGGAAAGCGAGACCTCAGCAGAAAACAATACAAATAAAGAAACATCCATGTCTTAACAGGGTCTCAAATGCGATCCCTCTGAGCAGTAGCCAAGAGCGTTAAACACTCGGCCCCTGGGTAGACTTAATGGACATTGCTGGAGCAAAATATTCAAACTTCCATAAGGTTTTAAGCACTAAACAAATATTTCACGAATCGAGATTTAGATAGATTTTATTGAAATCTTCTAATTTTCCATCAGTCCTATTTTATCATAAAGATATTTTTAAAGACATTACTGATCTTACTCCCTATTGTCATAATATAAATCTGTTCTTGATAAAGTGACCAATTACACTAGACAACAAATTCAAACTGTTTTTTAATAACATTGGTCAAATAGAATGCTTTTTAACTAATTTTGGGGTGATGAATTCAAATATGGCGGTGAAAAGTCAGCAGCACGTACAGTTTTTTTAATTACGGATTAATGTATTTCAAATTTCAATGAAATCGAATATCTCGGAAATGAAAATAAATGACTATTTTATTAAATTGCACCTTGAAACTCATTAATTAATTACATGATTGCAGTGAAAAAAATTAGAAACATCATAGTTACAGACCACTGAACATAAAGTAATAAATGAAACAATATTGAAATGCAAAATAAGAAAACATGAGTGAGGATCTTTTATACTCACAAGAAGTTCATTTTTATCTTTTAGGTGCTGAGGTATATTCCTTCGGCAAGAACCAGCAGTAGTCACCCGTCATTGCTGGGTTGCACCTACTTTGGTATCTCTCCTCCATGGTTCTGATATCCTGGTGAAATCTTTCCCCTTGTTCATCACTGACAGCTCCTAAGTTCATAGGAAAGAAGTCGAGATGCGAGTGCAAGAAATGTATCTTCAAAGATATTCGGCAGCCAAGATTTTGGTAGTTTTTGAGAACTTCTTGAATGAGCTGATGGTAGTTTTCCTCTTTTCGATTCCCCAGAAAACGCTGGACCACAGACGTGAAGGATTTCCATGCAGCGTGCTACTTCATATTCAGTTTTTCTTGGAAGACAGTATTATTCAGTAGCTTCCTAATCTGAGGACCAACAAAGATCTCTTCTTTGAGTTTGGCATCACTTAGTTTTAGAAAATTTTTCCTTCAAATGCAAAAATCCCTTTACCAGTTTTGTCCATAGCCTTTACAAAATTTTCAAAATCCCCAGTTTGATGTGTAGTGATGGGAGCAGAACATCAGAGGGGTCAACAAAGGCTTCTACATCACATTACTCTGTTCAGTAATAAAAACATCTCTTTTGGGCCAGTCTTTTGTAGTTACTTTTTGGCTCTGCTGTCCCACAAACACAGAAGACAGCAAAATTTTGTGAAACCTCTTTGAAGCCCTAGCCAGAGAGATATGACATTTAGGTCACCACATATTGTCCTCTTAAACTGGTCATATTTTATAGCAGTGAACATTTTTTCCATGTTTTCATAAGTTTCCATCATTCCTACTGCGTGTGTAATTGGAATGGAAGGTGTTTAGTTTCCTTTATGCAAAAGGACAGCTTTTAAGCTAAATTTTGACGAATCTATAAATAAACGCCATTCCTTAGAGTCGAGAGTTGTTCCAATTTCTTCCATCAGCTCTGAAATATCTGTGCAGAAACACAAACCATCTTGCATCTCGTAATAAACAGATAAAGCCAAATTTTTCTTTCTGAACAGAGAAACTCTGGTACCCTTGGCCAGAAGAGTCCACTCTTGAACCTGAATCCTTAGCTTGTTGTTTAGAAAGGTCCTAGGTCTCGAATAAGATCATTTAGTTTATTTTTCTGAATCAGATGAGGCTCGTCTAACTTTTTAGGGGTGTATGTATGATTAGAATCTGTATGTGACTCAAAGTCTTCCTCTGATGAATGTGAAGCCATCTCCTCCCAGTTGGTTGGAGGTGTTGGTATAGGAAGATCTTCTCCATGAGGAACTGGCCTTATGACTGAAGGCACATTTGGATATTGTATTTTGCTTTTTCTCTTTTTTGAAAAGCCCAACACATTAATTAAACAAAAGCAGCAATCGTGCAAGTGACTATTTGGCTCACAACAAACCATTGCAAACTGCAAAGGGCATAAATTTTATCTTACCTTTTAACCATTCACTCAGGCCAACAAAGCATAAAATGCAGCACACATATGGTGCCCATGATTTGTCCTGATCTCCAACATGACATCCAAAATACAATTATAGGCTTTCTTTACAATCTTTGTCAAAGAACGACCCTTGGATTTTAAAAAATAATTTACACACACATAACAAAACTTATCTGGCACATTAACATATCCGCGACGTTGCCTTTGTGCCATTTCAATGCCAAAAATTCACTCTTCAACGTGTTCCTCCTACAATGAAAACAACAAGAATGGCGGTCTGAGGTTAGGTTACTGTTACATGTTTTCTCTCACTTGGCACTCAGTGTTACCAGCCACAAAATGCCTTTGTGCCATTTAAATGCCAAAAATTCACTCTTCAACGTACAGCACGTGTTCCTCCTACAAAGAAAACAACAAGAATGGCAGTCCGAGGTTAGGTTACTGTTACATGTTTTCTCTCACTTGGCTACCCTTCAGGGCAAGATTTCACACTTCGGCTCCTCTTTCAAAAGAAGACAACTGATACTTTACTGTTTTTTCTGCTTCATATCTGTGGGAAATAGATTTGTCTTCAATTACGATGTTCAAAAAATATTAAAAGAAAGCGACTTGTATCTCGTAAAAGAAGAAGTGCAAAGCGATCATCTTCGTAATCCATTTCAGAATCAGGAAGCTATGCGATGAGAACCATCACAATGATCAAAAATCTATCATTGACTTTTGGTTTCAGTTTCAACTTAATAACTTAATTAAATATTCATTTTTTTGAAACATGATAGAATTTGATAACGCTATTTAATTGCAGTTTTATTGATCACTTTTTTACCATCCTCCTGGCCTAGTGGATAAGGTATGGATGTTTCCTCTCCTGCTGTCTTCCTTCCTCACGGATATTCTCTGTGGATTGAAATGTTTGGAGTACTACATTACAGTTTGCTATATACTAAACTGTTTCATATTTTCTATGCAAAAAACGAAGTTTCAATTTTGTTTTAGAGTGATAGTTTAAAGATTGAAAATATTTATTTATTATGGCAATTGAGTTGCTTGTTAATATTACACATATATGTTCATTATTTATTAATATATAAAAGATGAGTATTCCAATCGCACAATAATATCACATTTATTTTCATAAGAAAAAAATGCTTGTTGCAACGTTGGGTAAAGGGAAAATGTGCGGCAAAAATTTTTGGCCGCTCATTTAAAATATTTAAAAAGAAATCAAAGTAAAAAAGAGGAAAACACTAGCATAAGAAAAAATACCGCACATAAACAACATTTAGTTCCCAAATATTCGGCTTAGCGGCTTAGGTAGGCCCGGACCTAGAAACAAAATCAGGATTGGGGGGGGGGGGCAAGAAACTGAATTTCCGTTGCAGTGTAGCATTTTACCCTACGTTTTAAGAAGTCTTTAAAAAGTTTCTGGAAAAATGTATGAAATATAAATAAGTTGTATAATTTTTTTCCTCTATTACTCTTACTGGCATTCTGAAATGCGCCCTGATCTACGGGGGCAAGGTGGGTCATGGCCCATTTGTCCCCCCCCCCCTCGATCCTGCCCTGGTATTATGAAACAGCTGCTGTTCCATTACAGATACATTTTTGAAAATTAATAATATTTTTAAAAATGATAACATTAATTAAAGTACTAAGTAAGAACAGAATTACCAAGTCTTTTATTATGTTATAAAAAATACTCCAGAATTCAACATTATTGTTTCGTGATATAACCTAACCTAGGAGCATAGAAGAGTTAAATTATCGTTTACTCACTAGCTGCACTCTTTAAGTTATGTTTGAAATCGGTTCCTTTCTAAACAACAACGAAACATTCTGATAAGCAAAGTTTCAGAGGATAGCATTCTACTTCAACAGAGCAGACAAAACCATCTCCTAACGAATAACTCGAAGGATACATATAAAAATATTCCATTCACTGTTTGCCTCGACCAACGTTTTAACTGAAGAGCTTCAGCAACTTACGACCCACATGCTTCTGTACACCTGAAACAAGTAAAGGACGAAAAAAAAGGGGAAATAATTTCTGACATTCCTGCTGTAACAGAAAAGCATAAAGGCAACAAAGTGCCAGAAAGCTTTCAGCTGTCAGCTCACCTGAATTGCTCCGATGTTTCGTCCGCGGTATGTGGAGTGTTTGCTTTTGATGACAAAAGAATTCAGCAACATCTGTAATCTCATTCCTTTTTCTCTGTGTTAGAGCTCTCAAAAGCTTTGACTGTGGTAATAAACACCTAAAAACAACACTTCCGCATTCTGAGTTCGTCAACAAAGTCAGCATACACACACACACAGTCACGAAGTCTGTTCTTTACACCACCGAAAACTGGGAATTCCATCCGTTGATGATGTTTTGTTTCGTCATTTGGCTCGCACATAACTCAAGCGCATCCTATCAAGACGCGGGAGTAGTTTTTCACCGAAATTGATATCAACAGATGATGGTGTAAACAATTTGGCTTTTGCCAAGTCTAGGCCCACATAAAAGTGAGGCTAGGGATTGCTACATACAAATCATAATAGCATCCTCTTGGTGATTGACTTTGGTTTACATAGTTTTTCTCACTACTTGCATTTTCAGCTTAAATTTAGTGTCATAAATTCATTTCTTATTGTTTTCCAATCTTCTATTTTTCCATTTCCTTTTCTTGCTTTCTGCTACTAATCCCTTAAAAAGTTTTTGACTTCTTGAAGAGTCTATGATATTACTTTTCTGAGTTACTTTGATATGAATCGAAGAGAAGGAAGTAAAGAATGTGTAAAAAATAATTACTAACTATGCAAGTCGTTTTGTATGCTTCTGCTTAATTTCAAATATGTTTAATCTGTTAGTCTTCATGATTTACAGTGTTATTCATTTTGCCGAGAAGCAAGGGCAGATTTACAAATAAATATGACCTAGATAATGCTTTTAGCGTCCTTTGGGTGTGTTTCTGATTAACTAAAGACTTGAGAGAAATGCAAATATAGTACCTTATATTTTGAAAATTTCTTTTCATTTTCTAATGATTGAAAAGTCTAAATGAGTCCTCAAGACCCATGTTGGATTGTTTTACTTCCGAGCAGAACACAACGGGTTAAATAGCCTGTCACAAAGACCCAAAATTGCTCAGAGATCGTTCGGTAAGGATAATAACTGAACAGCTATTCGTAGACTGATGGAGGCGTTCAGTCAAGGGCATTCAGCGTGTTCTTTAACGCGCACAGTATTTGTGATGAACGACGATCTTTCCAACAGATTGGTGTGCCCTTTATCACTGAGAACAGAAAGGGAATTAGCAGAAAACAAAATCTAACTCAACGTAGACACTATCAGGATTCGAATCTGGGAACATCGATTACGAGTTTGAAGCGCAACCGATTAAGCCAACCACCCTAGTACCCAGGTTATCCCTGCTAATGTCACTAAAATAAGACTAGTAACAAAAATTCTTTACAGAAGACCGTTGCTTAACGTTCCTGGCAACTCCGCATTAAGTGAAATTCGCGTTCGCTGGGGTTATTATGACATGTATTTGAATGAGAAAGTAAGGATTCAAATAAATTATTATAATTCATAAGAGGTAAACACAGACACATACAATAAATAGGACTGTAATAAAATAGATTAGTAAAATTTCTTACTTAAAAATAGATACGATAAAAACTATATATGAAAATACTATCATGTCACTCGAATTCGCTGCTTAACCATTTTAACGGCTTGAGCATGGTATTCACTATAAAAAAAAAAGCCCTAGTTCGAATACTTTGGGGTTTTCTTCACATGCTGTTTAAAATCTATTTATAGCACACGCTTATCATCTGTGACATCCACTTTATTTAGGTTCTTTGCCTTGATGGGAACCAGTTCTGAACCACGCTTCATAGCACTCCCTCCTGTGAAGTCAGCGTTGCAACCCCAAACAAAGTCATGCATCTTTTATAGAAAGAAAATGGCTCTTAAATGACATTGATAATCAACACTTTCATGAGGCATCCACTTCAGGGCAGCAATACATTATGGGCAGGCTGCTTCACCATTATGTGTCGTTTAAGCTGTGCTTAAGAAATCTTTGAATAAAGAAATTTTACTTGTTTTTTGTGTATTCTTAATTTGATAGGTAGAAGAAAAGTAATTTTTATACCATTTTAGAAAGAATTCGTATTGTCTGCAAAGCATAAGTGGTGGTGGTGGTGGGGAGGGGGGGTTACTTTTGAAAAGGTTTCGTATTATTTCTTTATATTTTGCTCTGTTTTAGCATAGAACAAGGGTTCTTAACCTTTTTCAGGTTAATACCCCTTGCAGATGTGTATGGAAGCCTCGCCACTCCCCCATAATTTTTTAAAAATCAGAATTTATTTTTGGGGAAACAAAAATTTTGGAATTAATATTTGTTCGGATTGTTGAAAAAAATTCTTATTTTGCATTACATTTTAAATATGTAATTTTTAAAACTCAAGGACCAATCATATTTTAAATGACTGCTTTTTAAACCGGCATAAGTCAATAACCTTAATAGGAAAAATTAATCACTGCATCAAAAATTTCCTTTCATTGATTGGGTAATGTCTGAGAAACTTTAAAATAACTACACTTTTTAAATTGAAGTTCATTGAGAATATTGCTGCTGTTTAGCATAATGCCAAAGCCCGAAATTAAGAACATGGTTTGAAAAGGGCAATACGCATATCAGCTGTGACATCCACTCTATTTAGGCTCTTTGCCTTGATGAGAACCAGTGCTGAAAAGCCTGACTCACAAAGGCTGGTTGATGATGATTTTATACTAATTTGTATCTAGGCATTAGGCATGCATTTGTATTAGGCTTATTAATTTGTATTTTAATATTATCCTTTTCTACATTAAGGTCTTCTTGCTTGGTTTATTTTTGAAAATAGATAAAGTGAAAAAATACGATTTTCAAAAATGTTCCTCCCGCACTAACTTGCGAGTCAGGCTTTTCAGCACTGGTTCTCATCAAGGCAAAAAACCTAAATAGAGTGGATGTCGCATCCCAGATTAAGAACAACCCCTAACATAGAAGTTAATTTCGAGTTGAAATGATAGATTTTATACATGTTAGTTTTAGTTATCGGTACTCCCCATAAATAAGATTAAATTGAATTTCAGTAGAAAACATTTTTTCCTGAAACACTACGAAGCGTTTATTTAAGATTCTTTTTAAATATTAACCCATGTTAACATCAGAAAGATCATCATCAAAACAAAACGACACATGAAGCTTTCCATATTTTTTTAACCTCAGTCACTCAATATATGTTGCTACCCTTTGCAAATAGATAATTTAAACATATACCCCCTCAAGCAGCTGCTTGCCACAGCGGTCTGGCAGGAGCCTGCCAGTTTAGTACCCCATAAACATGACATGTGAGGGAGTCCAGACCTCAGTAGAAAGACAACACAAACATCTATGCTTTTTCCTGCTCAAACTCAGTTCCATTTGATTAGTAGCCAAGTTATTTAGTAGAAATGAGAATTCCATGTGTAGAGTAAAATTTATTGTAAATTATGTTGTGAACAAGAACAGTTAAATTTGAATTTAAAAAAAGAATATTTATATATATAAACAATCATAAAATGATGAAATCACAATTAACAAAGGATTAAATTATATATCACAGTAAATTGAAATAATGTTGAGAATGTAATATATATATTACAACAGGAAACTAAATTTTAACTAATTAGAACAATTGCATTCAGCAAATTTGTCTAATGTAAGATTGAAATGCATATCTTTAACAATGTAAGAAGAGAAAAAAATTACGTTACGTCATAAACTTTGAGAATTTATGCTTGTTTTCTCAGAGGCAATTTTGCGATTATTAACACCTATCAAATATTTTCAGAGGTAATTAATTGTACCTTCGAATCTGAAATTATATAGGTGTAAATTTAAACCTTAAGGTAAAAAATAATTTTGTATGAAAATACTTTCAAATCGTGTTTATAATGATTCGCATTAACAGAGCAAGTATAAGCTTCAACTTCAATGATTTTCGCCGTGATAAATTGATAAAAATAAAGTTTATGAAAATATAATAAAATATGTCATGCGTTTATATTTCAGTTTTGATTTAACGAAGAAGAGATGAAAAGCTTGAAAATGCTAGAATTTATATATATATTTCCGTTAACATGAATCATTTTAAAATGCTGAATTTTTCGAATATAGCTTAATCTCCACCAAATTCCTAATGTGATTTTTTTTTTAAAAAAAGGCTTATACAAGTCAGACCGTCTTGGTGACAGAGATGTTAGCTCGCTTAGCTATTGATCAAAGTAATCCGGGTTCGAGTCCTCGACAAAACACTGATGTTTCCTTTCTTGTGTTGTCTTTCTGCTGAGGTCACACCTTCCTTATAGGTCTTCTTTACCAGAATTTATTTTAATACAAGTGGGAGATATTCTGGTACTTACCCTTGACTGAAATAGTAACAGTTACGAATTTCAAGTGAATTAGAGCAGATTAACAAAAAATGGTGAATCATATTTCATCAATTACCTTTTACCTAAAGAGGACTGAAATATGACGAGTCAGGAACAGATCAATCGTAATTGTTAGGCCGAAGATTTCAAATTGAGTTTGCACTACTTGTAGAAATATCGAATTAGCATTCATAGGTGACTTTAAAAGCCTGTTTCACAAAATAATGATAATTAAAAAGAAACTATACTTTCGATTCGTTCACAATTTTAACACACATACATACATTTTCAGTCACTCAAAAAATATCAGAACACTATGGTTGATTACAGAATTAAAAAAATATATCTGGCAACGAATTTCTTTTAGAAATTAGTGATCTGGCAACCTTCGTGTCACGTGACACGAAGGTTGCCAGATCACTAATTTCTAAAAAAATCGTTGCCAGATATATTTTTCTGAATTCTGTAATCAACCATAAAATAAAAAAAATAATAATAAATACCCCCTCAAGCAGCTGCTTGCCACAGAGGTCTGACAGGAGCCTGTCAGTTTATATGCCACAGTAGGAGATCTGAGAGGATGGCAGGGCCTCAGCAGAAAAACGACACACACATCCATGCCTAATCCGGGGCTCGAACCCAGGTCCCTTAGATCAGTAGCCAAGCGTGCTAACCACTCGGCCACGAGTGGTTCGGAAATTTTTTCGAGCGACTATATATATCATTCTAAAATTATTTACTTATTTATTTAGTTTCAAAGAGCACTAAAAATGGCACACACTGAATGCTTTATTTGATATTTTATTAAAACGAAAAAATATATGCTCCAATGATTTTCAGTGATGATTCGAGACAGATATAGAGCGGATCAAGTTGTAATGGCTCCTACCCATCACTTTTTAAAAGTAAAAGCGAACAAAAAAAGTTCAAATTTGTAAAAATATTAAAAGTGCATTTGGGTTTCTTTTTGAACTCTCTTCACCTCATTTAAATATTTACTTTTATCTTAGAAAAGAGAGAGAGAGCGATGAAAGAGGTGAGGGGGGACAAGAGGGTCAGGAAATCGATCCCCCGAAAATCCGTCCCCGAAATTAAATTCTCGTAACCCCCCCCCTCCCCCCACACACATACACATATGCACACAAACTAAATAACTCTCTGACTTTCTCTGAAACTAAATTTTCGGCCCCTCCCCCCCCGAAACTAAATCTTGGGTACGTGCCTTCCTGCTCCCCACATCCATGTCGTCCTTCCTTCTGCATATTTCATCCTAGATACCAGCTAATAAACAAGATGTCATTTTTTCTGTTACATTTCTTCTTGTTTGCAAGATACTTTTAAACTACGTTCCCTATATTTATCATGTATATTTTTCTTAACAAATGTCACGTGATCAAGTTAATAATATCATGACCTCTGAAAATGACAACATAAAGGGAAGACAAAAAAAAGAATGACATTGTTATGAATTTAACGGATGGAAACTAAGTGGGAGTTCAAAAATAGTACTTAATAATAATTCTAAAATAATGCAATTCACTACAAAAGTATGAATAAAATCATTTATATAAATTAAAGTCAACCAACACAAATCTTCATCAGTATAAAAATTAACCTTCAAAAGAACAAAGACCTTTTTACTATTCCTATGAAGATAAAATAAGGCTTTTACAACAGTCGATAAGTGGCACAATCATATCTGTAAACACCTAAATCTATAAAAAATAACCTTACCAATTCCTAAACAAACTACATATAACTATCCATCAATTGATGAACTCTTCCTACAGAAAAGTTGAGATCAGTTCTGCTCGTTCGACTAACATATAATTTTCAGACACATCATTAATGTCCTAAATATCCTTCTTTTTCTTACCAGTCCGCTAACAGGATCAACACTTATAATTAATAGAGATCTATTTAACTCAGATCTATTTAACCTCCCACGAACACACCAAATAAAATAATCTTTTATACTTTAGTGCACAGACAAAGACAAACTACGTTTTCCTTTACATTCTAATTCCTCTTAATACAACTCTCTTATTATTCGTTTTTTAAGTTAAAAAAGTTTAAGTCATCACATCACGGTTCATCGTAGCATGTTGTTCTACCGTAACAATATCCTTGTTCTACCATTTTCCATTCCTTAACCTCATCGCCATTTCTGATTAAGAACATTACTCACTATGGATCCAATGCCAGGCTTAGCATTGCGTTAAGCGGAAACCGTGGCACGACTTTTGGTTATGCTGCGATAACTAGTGGAAATCTGCTGAATGTAGGCAATCATTACCTGATTTATAGGCCCTTTTGAGAATTACCGGACATTCTCAGAGAGATCTCTGCGAGTAAAAATTGCACGTGAGGAAACGGAGCTTGCTTGATGTTTGCATCACGTGCTGTCACACATTAAATCGCGTCTCTTTTTGTACGCGACATAAGAATAGAAGGAATACCCTTTCGATGCGGTATACCGGTTACTAAGATTCCGAAAGACATTGTTCTTGTCCATTACTTAACAAGCTATGAGTCAGAGGTTAAATGGCTCTTGACAAATGAAGTCTTAATAACATTCTTGAGCAAAAATCTGTCTAATAAAGAAGGCCGAAAAGCAAAACAAAGCAGTAGTGGAAGCCAAATGGATTCTTGAATTTTAAAGCTTGATGATTATAAATATGGCCCAATATGAGTCACTTATGCAAATACCAGTTATATTGCTTTATCTCTGAGGGACATTTTTTTTGCACACAACGGTCTAAATCTGGGATGGGCAACCTTTTATCATAGGCTGGCCGGATAAGAATTTTTCAGAACCTTACTTATTGCACTAAATTCTAAACTTACCCCACTTCCAAAGACCTAAGTAGACCAGTGGTTCTCAACCTTTTATGCTTCACGTACCCCCTGGAAATGTGTATGTAACTGGCGTACCCCTTGTATAGATAGAGAAAACTGTAGTTATAGTATAACAATGGGAATAAAAGAAAACGTATACATACACACATTAAATTTTGCATTCATAAATTACATATATCGATAAACACAAAAATTTACATAAACAATTTAACAAATCTTACAAAATTATAAACATTTTACTGGGTAATCACTGAAATGGACTTGTTACTACATCTAGCGACTTTTGAGTTCTCACTTCACCAAAAAATTTTAGCGCGTACCCCAGTTGAGAACCCTAACCTAGATGCAGCTGCGGATGAAAGGCTTTTTATCCATAGGAAAATTAATTGTAGAAGTTATGAAGTGTTGGATATGGCTTTCCATTGGTATAACATGGATTTCTCTCATTTTTTGTTATTCTCACAGTTAAGAATAATTTGTTATAGTATATGTATATAGTATATGTGTATTCTATAGTATAATAATCTAGCAAATTTTCACGATATAACTGTTTATTTCAAAAAGGAACATGTACTTTTTTATAATTTTACTGAAAAAACTATCAATTTTAATTAAAATTAGTATTAAACCAGGACTAGCACCTAATGTCCGACCCCCCATTCTAGTGGTGCAGACCGTTAGTACCTTTCAAAAGAGATACTCTCTTCTGGAAGTGAACGAAAGGGGAGGGCTGCCAGATTAGTGCGGCCTTCTGATCTGGACAACTATGGCTACTTTTTTTTCTACCCTGCTGAGGAGTGGTCAACCACACAGGGTCCTGGTGCTGACCATATAAACCCACTGGACTGGACAGATATATGGCTCTGAGCTTGATTATGGATCCTGATTTTGCTGCACTGGTGGGCTTCTGTGGAGGGAAAATCTTCCGCTGTGTTTTCTGTTTGTTTGTGGGTTGACAGCCCCAAGTGAATAGATTCACAGGATATGTTTATCAGCTGGTGGATAATCCTGAGCAGAGGTCATCGCAAGCACCTGAACACTTTGCTTCTATTGGCATCACCAAATTCTACATTGGAGGAAGTCTTCCAGTGTAGATGGCTTCAGCCTTTAGTGGTGGGGGAACGGGTCTTTGCCCCATGTCTGCGATTAGGGGGCTGTTTGATATTGTCGGCATTCCCTCTCTCAAAAACATAATTTCTTTAAACATCCCACTAACCATTTTCTCTCCATAGGTAGTTGGAATGTGAAGACTCTGCACAGAGCTTTTTCTCTTGATGTCCTCACAAGAATTCCACCATTATAATTTAGATATTCTCGGCTTGCAAGAGACCTGATGGACAGATATAGGTCAGATTCTTAAAAATAATCTTAAATTTCTCTTTTCAGGGAGGGACGACAATAAGCATCACCAAGGCGTGGATCTGCTTCTCAGCAGACACGCTAGTGATGCTCTTCTAGGATATGAGTGCATTAATGAAACGTTTCTTACAGCAAAATTTCACACAAGCATTAAAGACTTGAATGTTATCTGCTGTTATGCCCCCACTGAGGATGCCGATGAGGATGAGAAGGGTAGGTTTTATGGACAACTTCAGGATATTTTGAATTCTGTCAAGAAAAGAGATATTACCCTTGTTCTTGGTGACTTCAGTGCCAAAGTTGGTACTGACTCTGACCTTTTGGGGAGGAGTAATAGGCCCTTTTGGTATTGGTAGCTGCAATGGCAATGGGCAACGTCTCCTACAGGTAAGTAAACTCAATGGATTCAGAATAACCAACACTTATTACAAACGCCGCGACATACATAAGTAAACATGGGTTTCACCTGATGGGCTGCATAAGAATATGATTGATTACATATTAATTAACAGCAAATGGGCTAGTTCTGCTAGGAATACCAGATCATATAGGGGAGCTGAAATTGGAACTGACCATTACCTTGTTAAAAGTGTGTTGCAACTTAAACTTAAAAAGTGTTGTGCTAGGGTTAAAAAATTTACTTTTAATACTGAAGCTCTGAAAGACCCAGTTATAGCCAAAGCTTACCATGATAGGTTACTTAGTCATTATGACAGTCATGGTATGCTTACTGCTGAAGTTGAGGAAGAATGGGATCATTTTAAACAGGATTTTTTGGACACTAACAGTACTCTTTTAGGAAAAAAGGAGCAGAAGAGACAGAAATATTTGAGTGATAAGGCACTTGAGCTTATTTCGGTAAGAAAGAACTGCAGGAATGTCCTTAATCAATACCCTACTAGTCCTAATAGAAAGCATTACAGAGAACTTAATAAACGAGTAAAAGATCAGTTAGCTGCTGATAAGAATCTTTGGCTTGATGGTTTGGCTGACAAAGCCGAGGAAGCAGTTAGACAGCACAACAGCAGAGAGCTGTACCAGATAGTTAATGTTTTGTGTGGTAGAAAACGGACAGGTATACAGGGATTGAAGGATAAACAAGGTAAGGTTATATAAGGTGAGGATTCTGTCATGGCTAGGTGGGCTGAACATTTCAGTGATGTTCTGAACATGTGTTTAATTCTACTCCCATTGTTTGCAATGATGATAGATGCATTGGTGGCTTTAATGTTGGCCCTGTAACACAATCTGAAGTTATATTGGCTGTTTCTAAACTTAAACTTCATAAATCCCCAGGTGTAGATGAAATTACTACGGAAATGCTTAGAGCTGGGAATGTTTCTGTTACCACTTGGATGACTGAAATTTTGAATATCTTTTATGATAAAGGCGTGATTCCTTAGGATTTTATCAGAGCTATTATTATCTCTATTTTCAAAAAAGGTGATCGCAGTTCTTGTGATAACTATAGGGTATCAGCCTATTCTCTGTTCCAGGTAAAGTTCTTTCCATGATTGTGCTTAATAGAATTAAGAATCTGGTTGACAGGCAATTGCGTGATGAGCAATGTCGATTCAGAAGTGGTACGGGATGTGTAGATCAGATATTTTCACTTAGGCAGATTCTTGAGAAATGTTTAGAGTTTCAGAAACCTTTGGTTGCTAGCTTTGTTGCTTTTAAAAAGGCTTTCGACTCTGTTGATCGTCATAATTTGTGGTTGATTGTGAAATCATATGGTATACCAGACAAGTTAATTAACATAATGAAAGCTCTCTATAATAACACTGAATCGTGTGTGAGAGTTGGAAAGGCTTGTAGCAATTGGTTTAGCATTACTTCTGGTGTTCGACAAAGGTGCATTTTGTCTCCTTTTCTCTTTCGTTTGATTATTGATTATTTTATGCGAAATTCACTTCAAGGGAAAGATTTTGACCTTAAATGGGCTGGAGGTACGAAAATATCTGATTTAGATTATGCTGATGATTTAGCACTTTTGGCCAATGATGTTGATGAGATGAACTCTTTCATTCGAGATGTTGATGAAACTGGTAGTAGAGTAGGTTTGGTTATAAACAGGGAGAAAACTAAAGTGAAGAAAATTGGTCAGGCAGGCTGTGATTCAGTTAATCTGAATGGTTGCAGTCTTGAGCAGGTGTCACAGTTTAATTATCTTGGGAGCTATGTAACTGATACTGGTGATGTGCGGCATGAGATTAACAGAAGAATAGGGATTGCTGCCGGGACTTTTAAGAATCTATGGAGAATGTAGAGAAATAGGCGTATACACCTAAAGACTAAAATGACACTGTATAATAGCTTGGTTCTTTCTAGGCTTAGTTATGGTAGTGAAACGTGGACACTTTGTAAACAAGATAACAGGAAACTAGATGGTTTTGATCCCAGATGCTTACGCAGTATCTTGGGCATTAGGTGGTTCAACTTTATAACTAATGATGAGGTTAGCAAAGGAGTTTGCAACCTCCTTTAAGCAGCATATTGTGCAGAGAGAGACTCTATTGGTTTGGCCATATTGCCCGTATGAATAATTATAGATTGGCGAATAGGGTTATGAACAGTGTGCCTAAAGGCCTCAGAAAGAAGGGGAGACCTAGGATGGGGTGGGCAGACAATGTCAAACAGGACCTTGTTAGAATTGGTGTGCAGTGGCCAGATGTAGCTCAGGATAGACTTGCTTGGAAAACTAAATTGCACGGTCTGGTTGGACCTCCGTAGCCCATGGCTGCTTGAGGATGATGATGATAATGATTAAATATGAAAGAAATTGAATGTAATTAGCATAAGTAGATAAAAATGAAACGCATTTTAATGAAAATTAATTTCGACTCCACATACAAATACCACTTATTAAGCTATATTAGAAACATCGGTACTTCTTCAAGAGTAAAAAAAAATCAAATTTAAATGCAAATCCTCTGTAAAGGTATTTCTATATTGGCAGCAAGTTCATTGATACACCTGATTACGATTCTGGGGATAAGCTTGTGTTATCATAATTCTTTTCTCTCTGAGAAAACACACCAAAAACTGTTTGCAGCCATTCCTTTACAAATTCGCCATCAGAAAATTTTTTTGTAATACTGTATTTTGCAATTTTCTTACTAGTAACAAAATTTGCACGCACAATATCTTGGGATTTTTGGGTAAAAATGTTTTTTGTTTTTAATGCAGCCATAAGTTTCTCAAATGTTTCCATTTTTACGTTGGCCTTGATATTTCAAAATCAAGAATGTTTACTGATGTAGTGTCAATGTGAGTAAGAGCTGAGCTCTTTCATCGAGAGTTGTACAGTGTATTTAGAAAATCCGATCTACCACTATGCGCAAATTCTGTCATATGGATCGATGTCGTCGTAAATTAAATTTAGGCTACTAAAGAACACCTTCAAAAACAGTGTAGAGGTAAATTGGAAAAGGAAGAAAAATTGTCATTGCATAAAACATTTTAAGAATAAGAGAATTTAATAATTTGCGCGGCAATATTCGCGAGCATGTTTTTCCTATGACTGGTCCGGTCACAAGGACCCCAAGGACTCAGAGTAGTTTAGGCAAAGGCCATCCAACCTGTTCTTTAACGTGCACAGGGTACGTCTCTACCGCACACGGGGTCAAGACTTAACATTCCATCCGACGAAAGGCAGTCTTTACAAGCCCATCGGTGTCCTCTACTGATTAAGGGCAGGGCGGGGAGTTTTGAGAAGATAAATCTCAACGCTGGTTCAGGTGGGATTGGCTCGAACCTGGGAACTGCAGATTAGGATACTGGTACGCTGCTGACTGAGCCACTCCCGTCCCCAAATCAGAGGAATGAGAAAATTATCAATTCGGAATATACTTTGAAATCATAGAATTCATCGGAATATCCTTTATCGTCGAATTCATCTCTCTTTCTCACAGTAAAAAAAAACAGCCCTTAAGCCTATGCAACACAAGAAAGACAACACATGAAAAGAAGCATTCATAACTCGAACCCGGGTCCAGTGGATAAGTACATTAACCACTCGGCCGCTGAAACTGTCACTCAAGAATCACATTTTTAGTTTATTTCTCATTGTCTGCCTGGAGATCTACCGACCCTCGGAGTCAAGATTAGCCCTTGCGGCTCGCACCTTTCTCCCCCATAGTGGGGAGTACTACTGTTCAACTGAGTTACAGATATCCTGCGGCTTTGTCCAAAGGAAATTTACCCCTAAAATGTTCAACGAAGTGAAATAACTGTCCCATTGCCTAAGTGGTTAGAGGACCTGTTGTCTGTATCCTGTATAAGGCATGGATGTTTTCTTTCCTCTGAGGTTTCACTTTCCTCACAGATCCTCTCTATGGTGTATTAAACAGACATATTCGTATAAGACCTCCGTGGGAAATGGACTGTACGGGAACTAACCTTATTTGTATCTTATTTGCCCAAGAGAGTGTTATGGTTCAGTGGATGATTGAATCTTTTCACATCTGACAAGAACGTTTGTTCATAAAAGGACTAAATGATCAGGTCACCAGGACTCCAAGGACTCAGAGTTGATTAGGGGAAGAAGAACCACTGTACAGCTGTTAGGACACAGATGGTAGCCTCCCGTCAAGGCCATCCAGCGTGTTCATTAACGCGCAGAGCGTATGGCTCCCCTCACACGGCGACACAGCTTATGTCCCATCCGACGGACAGTAGACTTACAAGCCCATCGGTTCCCCTTTATGACCTAGGTTACGTTTCTTACGGATTTTTAATATATTAAGTATGAGAATGACTGAAAGTTATGCAAATGGTGAAAAAACTAATTTCATATTTTGAAGGTAACCTTTGGATGTCATTGCTTTATGATGCTTTTTATCTGGTTAACTCCGAATTTGATTTTATTATAACCACATTGCACAAAACAAATTGTCATTAATATTAACTTATTTAACGACCCAAAACTAATAGTAGCTATTTTCTAGTATAATCCTCCTTTCTATCCGAAAGTGATAAAAAGCAAACAAACCAGTATACCTCAAAGGTTAAAAAAATATTACAATAAGGGTAAAAGCCTTTTTCCGTCGACTTCTCAGATTCGACTCTGTGATTGTCAACAGTCGTGGAAACTGTTTGAAGGATCACCATCGCTACTAGTGCCATCTGGTGATGACGACTGTTAATCATTAGGAGACATGCCAGCGGAACAAATGACCGGAAGGAGTTTGAGAAAGGCTTCCAGAGAACGTCTTGTTCACAGTCTACGTGGGGAATGTTGACCCTCAACCTCTGTTTCATCACAGCTGCAGGTGTGGTCGGGAAACGATTATTTTTTTCTTCCGACCAATTTTACTCGCTCCGGTAACAAGCGATGATTGGGCAAACAATTTAATCAAAGGATGAGGTGTTGAAGGGAAAAGTTGATAATCGCTTTTTCCTGACAAACGTAGACAGGAAATGGCAAAACTGACGGTTTACGATTCTCCCCCCCCCCACCTTATTTTTTTATTTCTTAGCGGAAAACGGTTAGCTTTGGTAGGAAAGAAGACTGAAAGAAATAAATGAACAAAAAAACCGTGAAAAAACGGCAGAGCGGATGATTTTAATTTCAAGTGGAAATATAAAAAAAACCCTTGAAGCAATGTGAAAATGCCGAAAACGGGGCAAAAAATTTAGACCATATTTATATTTGAATTATCAGGAAAGAGTGAAATAAGATTGGAACCATGAAGTGGAAGTTGTTTTTATTTGCTTGATCATTTCTTATTTTATTAATGATTCTTTTTCTATTTTCAACCATGAATCCTTTACATAGACTGGCATAGACTACTATTGAATAATTGTTTTCTGCCATTAGTAGTTCTGGAGCCATTATTTATGTCGAAATGTATTAAAAAAATAACCCTCTGGAATTCTATTTTAAATTGATGTGGGGGGGGAGAGGGAAATAGTAACTGTCCTCTCAAATTTAAATGTGTTTTGGCTTTTAGTAGAAATGGTGGAGATAATTTTTACTCCTTTGACATTTTGCTTTCATGAGAGAGCTCTAGGCAGTTTTGCTCAGTACCATTCAATCGTAGGCACTTTGAATACCGTAACTGTTAGCAATGTATAAAACATTATATAATATATTTAACAAATCATATATCATAGATTTACTTGTGATAATAATATTGTATGTACATGTGCAGAAATTATACAAATTAAAACAAACAAATATTTGGGGATTACTATTGATAATAATTTGAAGTGGAATAGTCATACAAATATTATTGCAAAACGCTTAATATATTTCGTAATTAGAATATATCATCTAAAGAAAATTGTAGGTACTTCCTTTCTAATAACTCTTTATTATTCATGGATTCAATCTACTTTACAATACTGTTTAATTAGTTGGGGAGGAACATATCTTAATTCTTTAAATAAATTAAATAACATTACAAAACAGAATTCTGAAGGTTATTATGAATAACAATATTAAATAAAAAATAAAATAAATACCCCCTCAAGCAGCTGCTTGCCACAGAGGTCTGATAGGAGCCTGTCAGTTTATATGCCACAGTAGAAGGTCTGAGAGGATGGCAGGACCTCAGCAGAAAAACGACACATACATCCATGCCTTACCCGGGGCTCGAACCCAGGTCCCTTAGATCAGTAGCCAAACAATATTACGTGTTTAAAAAATATGATTATTGAAAATGAAATTTTGAATTTAAGACAATTACATATTTATAAAATCCTTAAGTTTGTGTTTAAAAAATTGCACTTAGTTTATCCTACATAGCTAAAAAATGTGGTTAGCTTATAGTGCATATCTGAAAAATTCCGTCAGTTTACTCTATGCAGCTAAAATATGCGGTTAGCTTATCCTACATAACTAAAAACATGGTTAGCTTATCCTATAGAGCTGAAAATGTAGTTAACTTGTCGTACATAGCTAAAAAATACAGTTAACTTATCCTACATAGCTAAAAGATGCGGAATTTTTATGTATTCAGTATGTGAATGCATAAAAATTATATATAGTACAATGAATACATAAACTGCATTTTAGCTATGTAGGATAAACTAACCGCATTTTTAGCTATGTAGGATAGGCCAACTGCATTTTTAGCCATGTACGATAAGCTAACTGAATTTTTAGCTATATAAGATAAGCTAACCGCATTTTTAGCTATGTAGGATAAGCTAACCGCACATTCAGGTATATAGGATAAGTTGCTTAGGTATATAGAATAAGTAATTGGATTTCTTATCTATGTAGGATAAGCGAACTACACGTTTTAGCGGTGTTGACAAATGGAATATGCTGACTGTTATTCTCAGTCGTGTAACAATTTATAAACTAACCATAATTTTGGTTATTACTTTATAACAAGTAGGTATAAGTTGATTGGCAGATAGCTTAATGTGATGGTAGAAGTTGAAATTTTGAAAGAAAAAAAAATTAATTTTCAAGTTTCAGTACAAAGAAGGGCTAACAAAAATTTTTAACAAATGAAAGCGGGTTTATAAGATGCATGAATTTAAAAGGGAAAATTGTGTTTTATTTTTCATTCTCACTACTGCCTTCCCACCTCTGATCTTATAAATATTGAAGCCACTCTTGTGGTTCTTCAACATACTAACTTAGGGAATATTAAGCTTGTTTCAGCTTATAAAACCCCTAATGCTGAACTTTTATTCATGGACTTAGATTGTATATTTAGCAACAGAACTTCGATTGTGATTGCAAAAGACCTCAACTATAGTACCAGTTTTGGAATTCAAGATGGGAAATAAAAGTGCTTGTCTTTTACCGGATTATGCTAAAACAAAGGAACTCGTTGTAGATGCACCAAAGGAACCTACTTTTTTTCCAGTAACTCCTTACACAGGTCAGATGTCGTTGACATTACAATTTTTGGACACTTTTTTCCTGATTATGATTTACAAGTGATAAACGAACTTAGTTCGGATTATAAACCCATTCTTTTTAGAATCAGCAATGAGTTAACAGAAACTCTTATACAACATAGGATATCACTAACTGGGTGATCTTGTCAGTGAGAATCTTAATGGCAAAACAACTGCTAATTCCCTATATCTCACTGAAAGAGAAATATCTTCTTTTAATGATAATATTATGAGTGCTTATCTCTTGGCCAGCAGGAACACGAAGAGTCGGATCTATGCCAAAGAGTTCCCTGATGACACTCTTGAGATGATAGCTCTTAAGAATAAAGTCAGAAGAGATTGACAAAACCATCGACTGCCACAGACTCATGAACGTTTCAGAGCTCGAAAACTCCTTTCGCAACAGAATTCGCCAGCATCTATTTGACTCTTGGGATAAAAAGCTGTCCTAGCTTCCAACTGAGGATAATTCTATGTGGCGAATGATCACTGCCCTGAAAAATCGCCTACTGATTATCCTCCCATTCATGGTATGAATGGGATTGTTTGCAAGGATGACGACAAGGTGGAAGCTTTTGCGACCGCCTTGGGAGACAGTTTCAGGACAATGGTGATTTGTCAGATGAAGTTACATCACAAGAAGTTGAAAATGCACTTAACCATTTTTCCCAGTCGGTGATCTCATGTATCACATTTACAACTCCTACGGAGGCTAATAACTCTATTAAGATGTTAAAATATAGAAAGGTTCCTGGCCTCGATGATATTACCAACACTATGATTAAGCAACTTCCGCCTAGGGCCATGTTTACATCTGTTCCATCTTTAATGCCCTTCTACGGTTAAAATATTTTCCATCAATCTGGAAGAAGGCTATAATTAAAATTATACACAAGTCTAAGAAAAACCCAACATTTCCCCAGAGTTATAGACCTATCAGTCTGCTTTCATGCTTAGGCAAATTATTTGAGAGAATAATCTTGAATCGCTTCATAGAGCACACTGATCAAAATAGCCAAATTCCAAAGGAACAATTTGGCTTTAGGCGGAAACGATCTACTGTGAATGAAGTACTGAAAGCAGTTGAAAATATATCTGGATCTTTAAATAAGAAAGAGACTGTCGTGTCCACCTTCTTAGATGTAGCAAAAGCATTTGATAAGGCCTGGACGGAAGGTCTCAATTTTAAAATGATCAACGCTGACTTCCCCTCGGGTATTACTCATATCATCCAGTCATACTTGAACGGAAGAACTTTCTGTGTCAGGACTGACAACTGTCTGTCTACTGACAGACAGCTAGATGCAGATGTCTCACAAGGTTCCTTGTTGGGCCTTGCACTATTCAATTTTTACACTCATGATCGTCCTGATCTTAAACGGATCACAACAGCACTTTACGCTGATGATATTGCTCTGCTTTCTCCGTCCCTAAGCCCCAGTCTGGCTATTAAACGACTGCAGCTGGGATTGGACAAAGCAGATCGGTGGTACTCTAAATGGAGAATCAGGATTAATCCTGAAAAAAGTCAATCAGTTCTCTTTCCAGTAAAAGAATTATTAATCCTGATTCTCCAACTACATTTGGTATACAAACTAAATGGACACCAACGGTTAAATACCTTGGTGTCACTGTATATAAGAAGCTTAAATGGGATGCACATGTAACTAATGTGCTTTCAAAAGCCAATATCGTTAAATCTTAGCTCCCTCTGAAAAAGAAACTATTTTTGTATAAGATCATTCTGCTGCCTATCCTGACGTATGTCTTACTAGTGTGGGGCATCACTACCAACACGAACGTCAGGAGAATACAGAGTTTCCCAAACAAAATTTTAAGATCAGTGGTCAATGCACCTTTGTTTGTGAAGAATAAAACCATTCACAATGACTTGGGCATTGATCAGATATATGCATATATCCGGAAACTGTCGCAGACTTTTTAAGAGATAGTGGGAAACCACACTTACGAAATTATAAATACTTTACTCCATTATGATCCTTTGGTGCTGAACAAGTTCAAACGCCCAAAGTTAATGGTTTTTTAGGACCGTGTATGTACACTCTGATGTATCTACACTTTTGTTGTTATGTTGGTTGTTTTTAACCTATATATTTTTTCTGTTGTGCTTTAGGAAAACACCTTGTTTTTCCTCTTTGGGGTTGTTTTCTTTTATTGTAATTACCATTGGCGTTATATATGATGATTTTAAGGTTACGACCTAAGGCCAGGAACTTAATAAATGTTAATTAAGATATCAGATATTAGATAGTTTTCATTCTTCATAAATGACTCGTACTAGTTATTAAATCACTTCTTTGAAGGCTTGCAGATTTCTCTGTATTCTTTCGCTACAGAAGAGTATTTGGTGGAATATTTTATGAATGGTTTATTGAAATATATAGGCAACCTATAAATCATTTTACGAAAATCCTTTCTTTAATCAGAAAAATGAGTTCGACATGCATGTACAGTGGCTCAAAATCATATCCGACCACTATGGTTGATTATAGAATTCATAAAAAATATCTGGCAACAATTATTTTAGAAATTAATGATCTAGCAACCTTCGTGTACGTACACGAAGGTTGCCAAATCACAAATTTCTAAAATAATCCTTGCGAGATATTTTTTCTGAATTCTCTAATCAACCATAGTGTTCGGATACTTCTTTGAGCGACCGTACACTGAAAAATTTGTACCGACAAATACGGTAATTATACATTGACAGATTTAATTCTGTGAAACAATTCTTATTTATTTAATGCATGTTAGCTCTCTTTCATTAACTTCAATTTAGATAGTAAAATTATAAATGGCAGATGCCAGGGGGTTGATCACTTTCACACCCATGATTAGTTTTTTTTGGGTGGAGTGGAGGGGGATAATGTAAGGAAGAAAAAATACTTCTATTTTGAAAAGTTCAATGTCGTCTCTTCCTATTTCCACCGGCTTCTCAGAAGCAATGTCCGGCGACATAACATTGGTTTACAAGGTTTTTATAACATGAGCAATTGTAGCTGCCTCTAACTATTTTTCAGATGCTGATTTCAGATCTGGTCTTAAAAAATGGCTAGCACGTCACGTTTTTATGTTATTGGTCATTTTGACTTATATTAAGATCTTCCTATATCAACACCTACAGGTAACTGGGAGGATACTAGTTATTTTACTTTTTGTGGCTGGCAACACTGATTGCAAAGTGGGAGAAAACATGTACCAGTAAATTAATCTCAGACCGCCATTCTTTTTCTTTTCATTGTAGGAGAAACACGTGCTGTACGTTGAAGAGTGAATTTTGGGGTTTCAATGGCACAAAGGCAGCGTCGCGGATGTGTTAATGTGCAAGACAAGTTTTCTTATGTGTGTGTAAGTTATATTTTAAAATCCCAGGGTCGTTCTTTGACAAAGATTGTGAAGAAAGCCTATAACTTGTA
The DNA here is from genome assembly GCA_038380435.1 of Ryuthela nishihirai. Lineage (NCBI taxonomy): Eukaryota > Metazoa > Arthropoda > Arachnida > Araneae > Heptathelidae > Ryuthela > Ryuthela nishihirai. The sequence continues at coordinate 8,265,678 of JAWZYU010000004.1, forward strand.
TTTTGGATGTCATGTTGGAGATCAGGACAGATCATGGGCACCATATATGTGCTGCATTTTATGCTTTGTTGGCCTGAGTGAATGGTTAAAAGGTAAGATAAAATTTATGCCCTTTGCAGTTTGCAATGGTTTGGTGCGAGCCAACTAGTCACTTGCACGATTGCTGTTTTTGTTTAATTAATGTGTTGAACTTTTCAAAAAAGAACAAAAGCAAAATACAATATCTAAATGTGCCTTCAGTCATAAGGCCAGTTCCTCATAGAGAAGATCTTCCTATACCAACACCTCCAACCAACTGGGAGGAGATGGCTTCACATTCATCAGGGGAAGACTTTGAGGCACATACAGATTCTGATTTTACATATACCTCGGAAAAGTTAGGCGAGCCTCATCTGCTTGATAAAAATGAACTAAGTGATCTTGTTCGACACCTAGGACTTTCCAAACAACAAGCTGAGGTTTTAGGTTCGACTTTAAGAATCTTCTGGCCAAGGGTACCAGAGTTTCTCTGTTCAGAAAGAGAAATTTGGCTTCATCTGCTTATTTCGATATGCAAAATGGTTTGTATTTCTGCACAGATATTTCAGGGATGATGGAAGAAATTCGAACAACTCACGACCCTAAGGAATGGCGTCTATTTACATTTTCGTCAAAATTCAGCTTAAAAGCTGTTTTTTCACATGAAGGAAACCAAAAACCTTCCATTCCAGTGACACACGCAGTGGGAATGATGGAAACTTATGAAAACATGGAAAAAATGCTCACTGCTATAAAATATGACCAGTTTAAGAGGACAATATGTGGTGACCTAAAAGTCATATCTCTCTTGCTCGAGCTTCAAAGAGGTTTCACAAATTTTGCTGTTTTCTGTGTTTGTGGGACAGCAGAGGCAAAAAGTAACTACAAAACAAAAGACTGGCCCAAAGGAGATGTTTTTATTCCTGAAAAAAGTAATGTGATGTAGAACCTTTAGTTGACCCCTCTGATGTTCTGCTCCCATCAATACACATCAAACTGGGGCTTATGAAAAACTTTGTAAAGGCTATGGACAAAACTGGTAAACGGATTTCTGCACTTGAAGGACAAATTTTCGAAATAAGTGATGTCAAACTCAAAGAAGGGATCTTTGTTGGTCCTCAGATCAGGAAGCTACTGAATGATACTGTCTTCCAAGAAAAACTGAATATGAAGTAGCACGCTGCATGGAAATCCTTCACGTCTGTGGTCCAGCGTTTTCTGGGGAATCACAAAGAGGAAAACTACCATCAGTTCCTTCAAGATCTTTTCAAAAACTATGAAAATCTTGGATGCCGAATGTCTTTGAAGATCCATTTCGTGCACTTGCATCTCGACTTCTTCCCCAAGAACTTAGGAGCTGTCAGTGATGAGCAACGGGAAAGATTTCACCAGGATATCAGAATCATGGGGGAGAGATACCAAGGCAGGTGGGATCCAGCAATGATGGGTGACTACTGTTGGTTCTTGCCGAAGGAATATACCTCAGCACATAAAAGATAAAAATGAACTTCTTGTGAGTATAAAAGATCCTTACCCATGTTTTCTTATTTTGCATTTCAATATTATTTCATTTGTTACTTTATATTCAGTGGTTTATATCTATGATGTTTCTAATTTTTTTCACTGTAGTCTGTAATTAATTAATGAGCTTTAAGCTGCAGTTTAATAAAATAGTCACATTTATTTTCATTTCCCAGGTTTGCGTATTCATTGAAATTTGAAATACTTCAATCCGTAATTTAAAAAAAAATGTACATGCGGCAGATTTTTCACAGCCATATTTGAATTCAGCACCCCAAAATCAGTTAAAAACACTCTATTTGACCAATGTATAAAAAAAAGTTTCAATTTGTTGTCTAGAGTAATTGGAAAATCATCGGTATGCAGGTTTCATTTGTGGAGTATACGGGACATGGGTTATAGAATAAATGCGAGGACATAGGTCCATCTTCTGTTAGGTGTAAGTCTTAGCTCTAGTCCCCACAAAATAATCAATCCGAAGTTATTACTTCGTTATAAATATCTGCTACGGGCAATATTACAGGAAGGGGGAAAATATTAGACGTTTATAGATCTACATTCTCCACTTTTCACTTCAGAGAAATTGAAATTAGAGATTGTTTCGCTACCAGTTATACAGTTTAAAACAAAGAGAGAGACTAGAAAAACGTGAAGATACAAGATGTCGAATACTACCGTAACACATTAAGAAATTATACAACACACACTATAAGAAAATAAAGATTAGAACACGGCAGGACCCAAGGACCATAGAAACCACTGATGAAGAAGACACGTTGGGAGCAATATGACTGCCTAGCACTTGGGTTGTTTCATGTTCTGTCTTCAAGCTTGGAAGCTTAGAATAATCAACGTTTTATACACACGAGGAGCAAAAATATAGACAGGAAGGGTGGATTAAAAGAGGAGATATTCCTCTAGGGCCCCGGACATCTTGACTAGATTTTTTTTTACTTATTTAAGGTACTTCTGTTTAACTTATGTTATTTCTCTTCTATTAGGTTCAAGTTACGTAGTAAAATTATAAATAGCCGAAGTAGGTTGTCAGGTTAGAGGCCTTTTTAGATTTTTTTTGTTCAGGCTGTGTATATTTATTTTGGATTTCGCCAAAATAGTCATATGCTACGGGGAGGCCCTCTGCCCCGACATCTGGAAAGTTAATTGCAGTAGCAGTGTACAGGGAACGGCTAGCGTCCGCTGGCAAGTGACCCGGGTCCCTGAGGGCTAACGGACGCCCAGATGGTGAGGCATAGAAAAGAAAGGAAGAAAGGGTTTGGCAACGATGAGAGGAGAGCCGGTCGAGTTTCCAAAGTGTGAGGACATAAAATTGAAAAGCTGGTGAGTGCCGACTGGTATTAGCGGTACGTAGGCTCTCGGGAAAACAGCTGAACTGGGATAGTAAGCTGGTTTTGTAATTCATAGTAAATGAGTGACGAGTGTGTTTTTCCTCATCAGTCTATGTAGTTTATGTAAATAAAGGATAGTTATTGTTTTACCAAGGACTAAGTTGAACCAATTTATTGGGGAGGAGCCTCAGTATCGAGTCTCTGCAATTGTGAATAAACCGTTTGATTCTATCCGAAAGACCTTTCACCCGTCGCGTATAGCGATCGAACCGAGGGACCGACAAACGAAGAGTTAACATCACAAAGTGGCGCAGTCCGACAGTACGCAACAGAGGTGAAAGTAGCGGCGAAGGTGACGGAAGAGTTCCGACATCCATGGTGAGCTGACCAGAAAAAGGCTGATACTGCCAAGAGTGTCCTGCGGTGTGCTTCAGGCGATAGAATAGCTGTGAAGGTACCTGAAGAATCGTGCATCACGTTCGAACTGTGGAAAAAGCTGTGAAGGTGACGGAAAAGTTCAACATCCACTGGGAGCTGACCGACGCAAGGCTGATACTGCCAAGAATGTTCCGACTGTGTGCTTCAGGTAGCAGATTGACGAGGCGGTTCGTTCCTGTCATCACATCGGAGGTAAGTATCCTCTTACTCTAGGGGCGAGTAGTTAGATACGGCAGAGGCCTGTGCGAGCTAAAATGGAGCTTAGGAGCGGTCGCGATAGGGAAAGGGATGAGGTAAGGCGAGGCTTCATAGTCACAGAGAGGGATAACGCGCAGGGTGGTTATTCAGGGAATGATCTGGGAGGCGAGGAGGTGACAATAGACAGAGAGTCTGATGCTGCGATAGACATGAGAGGGTTGAGGGATTATGACGATGACAACGATGCGGATATGCTGCAGAGCGGGACCAGAAAGCAGAGAGCTAAAGAGAGGATTGGATATGATTTTGAATTAGAGAGGATGAGGTTAGAGATGCAACTGAGAAGGGAAGAGAGAGAGGCAGCAGAAAGGGAAAAGGAGAGAGAGGCAGCAGAAAGGGAAAAGGAGAGAGAGGCGGCAGAAAGAGAAAGAGAAAAGGAGAGAGAGGCGGCAGAAAGAGAAAGAGAAAAGGAGAGAGAGCATGAGTATAGAATGCTGGAACTGCAAATGAGGAATGCAAACGAGGAGAGGGGTGATGTGCGAACGGTGGCAGTTTCTAGTAACCCAGCAGATGCGCGGCTGGCTAATTATATAAAATTATTGGGAAATATGTTAGCTGGAAGCCCTAAAAACCCAGAAGAAGTGATAAATCTCTTTGAGACAGCGGAAAGGGGATTTAAGATATATGAAGTGCCAGAGGAATTTCGAGGCAAAGTCATCATTTCTTTTTTGGATGGTAATTATGCAAATCACGTTTTTAGAAAATTAAGTGCAGAGGATTTTGTTTATTATAAGAAAGTTAAAGAGGCCGTATTAAAAGAGTTTAAGCTCACTCCCTCTGCGTACAAGAGAAAGTTTGAAACTATCACGAAAGAACCGAATGAGTCATACAATCAATTAGCCTCGAGGCTCAGAAATAGCTGGGATTACTACGTCCGCAGTAGGAAGGTGACAAATTTTGAGGAGCTTATGGACCTGATAGTGTCGGATAAATTACGTGATGGCCTTCCCCAAGACACCCATGCTTACGTAGTACAGAAAGAGGCAGAGTCATGGGCAAAAGCAGACGAAATAGCCACGTGGGCAGAAATCCATCTAGCCAGTGTAAACGGAACGGAAGAGGTCCTAACTTTTAAAGAGGTAAGGCATAGACATTATGCAGAACGTGTTGTTTCCCCCCAGCAGAGGATAGACTCAGAGAGAAATTATTCGAGCAGAAGGTGTCAACCGGCAGTTAATTTAGCCGAATATAGAAATGTCCCAAAGGTAAGGAGGTGCCATAAATGTAGATCTGACGAACATTTGATGAAAGATTGCCCACTGAGAACTGGGGACCGTGAGAACCGAACTCAGGTGTACCAAGTTAGCACCTTGGATCAGAATTCTAAAGATGTTTGTGAGGCAACAATAGGAAGGGTTACGACACATACAAAGCCAAGTCCAAGCAGTCGAGTAATGGGACAGGGAGAGATACGTATCCCAGTAGATTATGAAGAGGTTCGAGTCAGATGTGGCGACCAGACAGCTAGAGCAGTCGTGGATTCGGGGGCAGAACTGACAGTAATCAGAAAGGGGATGCTAAACGAAGAAAAACACCCGGTAAAAGACCATCTGTTGTTGCATGGACCGTTTGGTGATGCCATAAGGACAGAGGTAAAAGAGCTGCCTTTAAGTTTGATTGATGGTACAGACAATAGCACTGTGAGTGGCGGAGAAATTAAAGTGCTATGCGCAGTAGTAGCAAAGCTGCGGAAGGAGGTACTTCTGAGTGTGGAAGCATATGGTAAGTTAATTAGAAAGAAGGAGAGAAGGCCTGTAACTGGTAACCTCAGGAGGAAAATCCACGAGCCGTGGGCCAATCGAGGAAGCTACTATGAAAGAGGTAGAGAAATTCCAGTTAGTAACAGGGAAATGTATGCTCCATGGAGACCGTCCAATCAGCGCCATCCTATCTCCCAGCCCAAACATGTGCAGCAATCTGTCAGACTCGATGTCTACGATGATCAAAATTATGCAGGGGAGGGAGCGAACATGGCAATTGGAGGTAACAATGGGTCAGGCCGACGCCAATGTCGACGACTTTCAGCCTGTAGAGTCTGAGGGTACGTACGGGAAGGTGATATCTAGGTAGTTATGAAAGGTGTGCATAGCCTTTCACATGGGATGTCACCTGTGAACGATGAACACCGCCAGTACGGCATACCTTCGTCAAAGACAGTTTTTAGTGAGATAATTAATTTATAAACTGTGTACTCTCGGACAACTACTTTAGTCAACAGGTTTTTTTTATTGTTTGAAGCAAAAAGAATATCTAGACTCAGTGCACCAGTATATACCTAGGGGTTATTTTATATTTAAGTGTAGTGTACATAGATGTGTAAAAGATGTGCCAATTCGCAGAGAATTTATAGAATTCATGAAGCAACTTAGAACTCTGTATCTTGTGGCATTGAACTCTAAGATTAATGCGAAAATGAACTCTGTTTTTCAGCATTCAACTTGACTTTTTAGTCAGCAGTTAACAGGACTAACTACTGACTTCTGGCAGGGAGGTGTCAGGCTAGAGGCCTTTTTAGATTTTTTTTGTTCAGGCTGTGTATATTTATTTTGGATTTCGCCAAAATAGTCATATGCTACGGGGAGGCCCTCTGCCCCGACATCTGGAAAGTTAATTGCAGTAGCAGTGTACAGGGAACGGCTAGCGTCCGCTGGCAAGTGACCCGGGTCCCTGAGGGCTAACGGACGCCCAGATGGTGAGGCATAGAAAAGAAAGGAAGAAAGGGTTTGGCAACGATGAGAGGAGAGCCGGTCGAGTTTCCAAAGTGTGAGGACATAAAATTGAAAAGCTGGTGAGTGCCGACTGGTATTAGCGGTACGTAGGCTCTCGGGAAAACAGCTGAACTGGGATAGTAAGCTGGTTTTGTAATTCATAGTAAATGAGTGACGAGTGTGTTTTTCCTCATCAGTCTATGTAGTTTATGTAAATAAAGGATAGTTATTGTTTTACCAAGGACTAAGTTGAACCAATTTATTGGGGAGGAGCCTCAGTATCGAGTCTCTGCAATTGTGAATAAACCGTTTGATTCTATCCGAAAGACTCTTTCACCCGTCGCGTATAGCGATCGAACCGAGGGACCGACAAACGAAGAGTTAACATCACATAGGTGGTGAAGTAGTGCTCATTTTCAGGTCTCTCCTACTACAATAGAAAGTCGATTTTATTTTTTAAGCCCTTCAGTCGACGATTTTACCCAAAATAGAACATTTTGGTCTAGTTTCAAGTTTAGCAAGATAGATAGCCCAATTTAAAACTTGGCTCCAGAGGCAGCATTTAGATCTTGACTCTTCGGCCCCATTTAGAACCTGGTACTATATCACCCATTTAGAATTTTGGTCTGGGGACCCATTTAGAACTTGGATCCAGAGGCCGTATATAGACCGTGACTCTGGAGCAGCATGTAGAGCTTGACTCTATGGCCCCATTTAGAACTTGGCTCCAGAAGCCCCATTTAGAGCTTGGATCTAGGACCTCGTTTAGAATTTGGCACTAGATTTTCCATTTAGAATTTGACTCCGGAGCTCATTTAGAACTTGGCACTAGATCTTACAATTTAGAATTTGACTCCGGAGCTCATTTAGAATTTGACTCCGGAGCTCATTTAGAATTTGACTCCGGAGCTCATTTAGAATTTGACTCCGGAGCTCATTTAGAACTTGACTCCAGGAGCCCCATACAGAACGTCACTCTAGGACATCATACAGAACTTGGATTTAGAGCTTCATTCAGAACTTGGCTCTTTAGGCCCCATTTCGAACTTGACTCCGGGGTCCATTTCGAATTTGACTCCAGTTGCTTAAACCCGTCTTGTAGACAGATACACTCATCTAAGGATTTCCAATAGTTAGACCTCTTATTCCTCATCCAGTTACTACACACAGACGTAGAAATGAAAAGAAATGAATATTTTAAGCATATAAGATGAGAGCAGATTTAGTCTTCAATATTGATTAAATTTAAATCGATGAGCTGATATCTGGTGGATATAAAGATAAATTTGTTTTCGTAAAGAGACTAAAATCCTACTAATTTCAAAAATTTGACCTTTGTTTTTGCAAATTCTATTGTATTTTACAGCAAAGCATTAAAAAACTTATTTTTCGCACTGTATCTTGATTGCTATACTATGTAGCACGTGAACATTAAATTATGCTAGAATACAATACATAGTACAATCGGCAACACTGAGGAGTGAGGACCATATAGTATTCCAAAGTTCCCAGAATCGAGTCCCAACTGTGTCTACTTTAATAATTTTCTCTTCTAACTTCCTTTCCACCCTTGTAAGAAAGAGGACACCGATATGCTTGGAAAGGCCGCAGTCCGCAGGATGTGACGTTAAGCAATGGCTCCATGTGCGGGAGAGCCATACACTGTGCCGGTTAAAAAATAGGTGGATGGTCATGCCAGGAGGCTACCATCTGTCTCCTAAGAGCTGTTCTGTGTTAATTGGAAAAGGTGACCTATGTGACCCCTTCTCAAACTTCTGTGAGACCCTGGAGTCATTGTGACCTGGCCATTTATCTCATGTACGTGAAAAAAAAGTGTCGTTCAAGGTAAAACAACTCAATGTTACCATTTAACATGTGAAAACAAGCTTTTTGAATATTTTAAATAAAGTAAGAAATAAATCAAACATAAATAAAAGGATTTTCAGGTTAAAAATACGAATCTTTGGTATCAATTCAAGGCAAATTCTCGATCTCATACTCTCTTCGGTTCAACTGTACGGTTTGATACTTTCCCCAGTAGTATCAAATGTATGATATCACAATCTCGCCAGCTATATCAATTGTACTGTCTGATACTCGCTCAAATTATGTGAAATGCATGGTCTCATAATCTCCTCAGCTATATCAACTGAACTGTCTAATACTTTCTCCATTAGTGTGAAATGCATGGTTCCATAATCTGCTCAGTTATGCCAATTGTACATTCTAATACTCTCCCCAGTAGTATCAAATGCACGATCTCATAGTATCGCAATTTTGCCAAATGCACGGCCCCATTTTCTAAAATTGTATCAACTGCACGGTCTCATATTCCTTTCAACGGTATCAATTGCAACGGCCTCATAGTCGTCCCTCCTTCCAAGTTGCATGAAATGCACGGCCCTATTGTTCCCAAAATTCCATAAACTGATGGTCTCCCGATTTGTCACCCACTGATAAAGTAGTAAGAGCAGTCCAAGGACTTCGAAATTAGGACATTTAAATAAATCAAATTATTCGATGTCTATTTAGCTTCAACCAACCAATTTAGGATGAGGGAAGAGAGCTATAAATAAAGTTTGATTGACGCTGCTTTAGGGAATTTTTAGCCCAGATCTACCTCTATTACATAACATCTGCTGATTTCTGATGTCCTTCCTGCAATTCCAGCAAAGCAGAAATTTTACAAGCTTCGGTAGTTCTCGAACCTTTCCGCTTTTCACTTCTGTTCGTCGTCGTAAAAACAGCTCCAATGCCCATCTTCGTCGACACTAATCGTTAGAGGGCATAATTTTACTTACGCCGCACTGTAATTAAATATTAAAATTTAAACTCCCTTTCATTTTTTGTCTTTTGGCCTTGAACTTTCCTAAGCCAAACATCTACTTTAATAAGGCAATTTCGGACGCATATTCAAAAGACAGAAAAAAAATATATTCAACAAGTGGAGATGATTATAATTATAGCTGCGAAGACAGAGTAATAGGCCTATGGTTCTCAGTAGGTAGAGTGCAAGAACGTAAAACCTTTAGCACAGTTATTGAACTGCCAGAGTGAAAATACTTTGTTTCAAAAATGACCTCCATTTCAGACTTCAAGGTAAATGAAAGAGGGTTCATTGTTCGGTGGGTGCTGGAGGCGCTTTGTTTGAGCATTTTTAATAATTCAAAGAATCATGGGAATGGAGAGGAACTAAAGAGTGACTCTGACACCATTTTTCATATTGTGAGATTTTCTGCTTATTTTTATTTAACCGTGGCCAACTAGGCAAGAGAGGCAAAACATTACTAAACACGTTCATGTTGGATTGCTTGACGGAAAACTTCAATCTACTCTCTATAATTCTTTTCCCTTATCCAACTTTGAGCTTTGAGGGTGACCTAATTTGGCATTTAGCACATTGTGTACTTTCAGAAGTAAGGCAATCAACTCAACCGATTAACATTAATATTAAAAGCAATTCAGAAACCCTAAACGATTATTTCTTATTGGAATTTTTTTATCATTCTCTTTAGGCGTTAGTCATCAGATAGGTAATTTGATGTAATGTTTTTCTTCGATTAGTTCACTAAATTGTTTATTCTACTGAGACACCTTGCTTACTCTCGGAACTGTTAGGCAGTAACTCTCCAAAGTTCATAAAGATCATTTGCATTTCTAATTTTGCTTGATATTTTTTTCTTTCTTTTATCAGTTTTGAAGAGCTTGATTGCTTAGACTGTTTGGTAATAACCTTTTCCGAGTTATGTGATTAAAATTATGTTTTTGAAATCAGGGAAATGTTTTACAGTATAGCATCGCTGCTATACTGTATCAAACGTGTTCGTCACCCTTAAAGATTAATATAACCGATCTAGAGGATCCCAAAGGAGGCGCTACTTTTGGAATGTAGAAGTATACCTAGGGAAAGTTTTAGAAATTTGTGGGATTTTTTTTTCTTGCAAATTCGTATTTTTAATATCAATTATATATATTTGCATATTCGTACATTATTTCAAGTTTATATCAAAAATGTGTTCAGGGCCAAAAGGCTGAGTTGTTTTACCTCTGAGCACTTTTTTTCCACACAATGGGCTAAATGACCAGGTCATAAGGACCACGAGGGCCAAGAGAAGGTTGGGGAGGGGATCCACTGGACAGCTGTTAGGACACATATGGCAGCTTCCAGTCAAGACCATCCCATCCAGCATGTTTTTTAACGTCCAGTGGTTATAGCTCTCCCGCACACGGAGCCACGACTTAACGTCCCATCCGACTGACAGTGGCCTTTTAAAGCCCATCGGGTGTCCCCTACTGACCGAGGGCAGGGCGGACAGTTTTACGGAAATAAATCTCAACTTAAAATCGAACATGGGAATTGCAAATTACGTACCTGTCACGATACTGACTAAGCTACCCCCAAACCTCGAAAAGGTTCGTACCACTGGTCATTCAAGTGATACCCAACCGTTTCGCATACTGAGCAAGGATTCTGAGCAAGGATTCTGAAGATGTGGAGTCCGAACGGTTCCTCTAACCCTTTTAATCACTGATTTCTTGTATGACAAAAAAGGTGCTTTTAAATGCTATTGTTAATAATCAAAACAGCTACGGATTAGTAAGAAGGAATGGTTGTTGAAAGGAGACCAATGATAAAGATAAGGCCTATATTGGCTATGGTGAAGAAAAAGCTAGATATTCTAGATAATTTTTACTCTGTTTATCACGCTTCTATGTTTGTATACTTTAAAAATTTTAATATAGTTTAAATAAATTAAGCTTAAACATCAAACTATATTTTCAAAAAAAAAAAAACGACAAAGACGATTCGAAATCATTTACAGTTTTAATTAAACATTTTTTAAAGTTATTCATGAAACTTCAACAGTTGCTCTACTAGACTTGAAATGCCTATACAGTTTATTGGCACCGTGGCCGAGTGGTTAGCACGCTTGGCTATTGATCTAAGGAACCGAGTTCGAGCCCCAGGTAAGGCATGGATGTGTGTGTCGTTTTTCTGCTGATGTCCTGCCATCCTCTCAGACCTTCTACTATGGCATATAAACTGATAAGCTCCTGCCAGACCTCTGTGGCAAACAGCTGCTTGAGGGGGAGGGTATTTATTTTTTTATAATGTTCAGATCATTTAATGATAATTGTTTTAAGACTTAAACGTGTGTAATAACGATGGAATAGGTAACTATATGGTTCAGAAATAAAATTATTTTATTTCACCAGAATCCAAATGGCAAATTGTCAAAATGGTAAAGTTGGGTTGGAGTTGGGTGAGGGATTGGGACTGTAAAAGCTAGCATTGGTTTAAACAGCAAAATGAAGATAGTTATCCTAAAGCTAGATATCTCATTAAATATACAGAAAATGTCGGTTACTTGAAAGACTTTAAGGTGAGATACGAGACGGCGTATGGCCCTGTTAATATAAACACTTCAACTTCGAAGAGTCCTCTTTAAACTAATCCAGAAACGCTGAAATAGAATGGAAAAAAAGTGGATTTTCCATCAACCAAGCACGTAGCATAGTAAACACAATCTCTTCATTCATATATATATATACGAAGCTAAACTTAACAATTTACTTATTCCTTGTTGAAAAGTATCAAGCTTGTTTCCTCTGGTAGAAATCAATTAAAGAACTACGCATACCTTCCTTCCTTAAAAAACTTTTATGCACGTAATGCTTTCGAAATAAAGGAGCTTATACAAACAGCGGAAGAGTTATTATTAACAGAGTTGATTAATTGACGGTCTGACAACTTGCCATTTTAACAACGCCAAGTTGTGCTTTATGTCAACAATAAGGTACTTCGCCCATTTTAACAGAGTGGTTGGCTTTCCCGCACAAAGGCTGCTGGTACCAATTAAGATTAGCCGAGTTTATAACAAAAGTGCTTGGTGCCAAATTTATAAAAGAGACTCCTTCACTTTGTAAGCAGTTAAGTGGGCATGAAATAAAGTGGCAGCTTCTCTTGAATACTTCGCATAATGCCTTCTTTACAGTCCGCAACTACATGAATATTAATTGCTACGTCATTAGAGCGCGAGAAATGGTTGGGCGAATAAGCCTAAAACATTATGCTCCGGTGAGGGACACGCTAAATTTGTTTTTTTAGATTGAGACCTTTGTTGATGTTGGATTGTGTACTTTATAGGTAGATCGAGTTGTTGTAGTTGAAAAAACACAAACTGTTAAGCGTGTTGAAATTTACTTGTATAATTAGCATTTTAGGTCGATTCTAAATAGGTGGCTTTAAATATAATATGATGTTTGAAAAATAAATAAGCAGTTTTCAAAATTGTTAGTGAGATTGTACGGTTCAGTGCTTTCTGACTGGAAGAATTTGAATTAAAGCATTAATTTTAGTGTACCACAAAGCAATGGTTTTCATCTGAATGAGGCGTGATCTTGGTTTGTACCATATAGCGATGGGTTTCATCTGAAGACAAGCGTAACCTTCTTTCGTACCATAGAAGAATAGTTTTCATCTGGGGTGAAGGGTAACCTTGTTTTGTATCATAGAGCAATGGTTTTCATTCTGGGGTGAAGCGTAACATTGTTTCGCACCACAGAGCTATGCGTTCGTCTGGAGTGAAGTGTAACCTTTTTTGTAACACAAATAAAAAAAATAAATAAATACCCCCTCAAGCAGCTGCTTGCCACAGAGGTCTGACAGGAGCCTGTCAGTTTATATGCCACAGTAGAAGATCTGAGAGGATGGCAGGACCTCAGCAGAAAGACAACACGGACACCCATGCCTTACCCGGGGCTCGAACCCAGGTCCCTTAGATCAGTAGTCAAGCGCGCTAACCACTCGGCTATGGGACGGAGAGCACGTTTAAGTTGATTCAATCTAGGCAAACGTATGTGAACAGATAAATCTTGATTTTTAAAGAAATAACCAAGTATTTCAAGTGATTGCTGGTAGAGCAAGGAACTAGACATAGCTTCTGCCCTTTCACTGCAGTTTAATTAAAACGTTGAGTAGAAATGCTATAATCTCATCCTTTTTTGTTTCAAATTGAAATGAAAGAGCTTATGTGTTCCGGAACAATTTAGCTGATTAGTAAAACGAGTTAAATAAGCAGGATATTCAAATACCTCCTTATGATTTAATTAATACCTTGATAAATTGTAATTGACAGAATGGAAATTTTATTTTTCAGATTATTTTCGGACGATTTTAAAATCACAACTTTCTTGTAAATGGATGAAATTGATCTAGGTTCGCGACCCACTTGTGACAACACTATACAAAATATAAGTTTTTTGTATTTATCAGTAGAGAAAATGGTGTTGATAATAATATTTATGACAAATATACTGCTCTTCCAAAATAGAAAATCTCCATGTTTCGTCAATTGGAAATCTAGTTTCGAATCTCCTTAACTTCTAAAGTATGCATTTAATGGGAAATTGTGACTGATGATATATTAAAGATCATAATCAAATCGGTTTAAATCTGATATTTTTTTCAACAATATTCGTTTAGTATTTAAAGAGTTATGAATATTAGAATATTTCACAACTGTAATGCAGTAAGACTTTATAATAATAAATACCCCCCTTAAGTATTACAGCTGCTTGCCACAGAGGTCTGACAGGAGCCTGTCAGTTTATATGACATAGTAGAATATCTGTAAGGATAGCAGGACCTCAGCAGAAAAACGACACATACATCCATGCCTTACCCAGGGTTCGAACCCAGGTCCCTTAGATCATCAGCCAAGCGCGCTAACCACTCGGCCACGGGAAAGCTTAAATAATAAGCATTGTTTCAAAACATTTAATATAATAAATAAACATCTTAGAAGTTTTCATAAAAATTATTTCAATATCAAGCAATTATGAATAATTTTTACAAAACAGGAAAATTTATTGTTAAGTATTGCAGCTTCTATAACTAACTAAACACTTAATGAACATTGTTGAAAATCGAGATTTAAACAGATTTGATTATGATCGTTAATTTATCTTCAGTCACATTTTTTTTTCATTAAATGCATATTTTATAAATTAGAGAGTTAGATTACCATATACATAACATGGAAATTCTGTAACACTTTGGTAGAGGAGTGTAGTACACAAACCAAAATTTCTCCGATTTTTTCTCAGTCATATTGTGATCATTTTATCAATTTGTACAATCGCTCAAAAAAGTATCCGAACACTATGGTTGATTACAGAATTCATAAAAAATATCTGGCAACGATTTTTTTTAGAAATTAGTGATCTGGCAACCTAATTTCTAAAAATGTCGTTGCCAGATATTTTTTCTGTATTCTGTAATCAACCATAGTGTTCGGATATTTTTTGGAGCGTTGTGTTGTTTTACCTCTGAGCGGCACTTTTTTGCACATCATGGACTAAATGACTGGAGCAGCTGTTGGGAGACAGATGGTAACCTCCCGTCAAGGCCATCCACCGTGTTCTTTAACGTATGGATCGGGGTATGCCTCTCCCGCACACGGGGCTACGGCTTAACGTCCTATCCGATGGACGGCGGCCTTTCCAAACACATCGATGTCCCCTACTGACGGTGGGCAAGGTGATGAATTTTGCGGAGATAATCTCAACGCTGACTCAGCTGGGACTCGAACCTGGGAACTACAGATTACGAGCCTGGCGCGCTAACGACTGAGCCACCCCGCCCCCATTTTTTTTTTTTTTTTTTTTGAGCGACTGTACAGTATATGGACAAATGCCGAATTTTGTTTGCTCACAATGGGAACTAATTTTGCATGAGCCATGATTTTGATATCCTTTAAGCAGATTGAACAGAGATTGATAGGACCGAGCTCAGAAACAGATTTCTACGACTAGGATGTGGAAAAAAAAAAGATCATACGCTATTTGAGATGTTAATGGAAATGCGATAATTTTGATATATTTCTAGTATTGTTATAAATTTACTGCCGGTACACAATAGAGTTATCGGCCGAGCGAAAGTGCGATACATAACGCAAAAATATTTTAATAATGATATCAGACGAAAGGAGATCTGTGAGTCTATTAGACCAGATTATTAGATTATTTTTCAACTTCGGAATGGAATTGCTTAAGCCGCAATATTTAAAAAACATTCAGATATATATATGTATCAGATCTGTTCGTCCGTCATTTTGTCTGTCTATTTGAACTGATTTCTCTTCAATTCCAATTTGTTCTTTTTCGATTATTCATTCAGTTGTATCAGTTGGATTATCTTATCAAATAAGAAAGTCATCAACAGCAAAAAATTTCGTGTTTTGATTGTACTTACGTTTTAAATATCCTTAAATCTATGATATTGTTCGGTTACTACTGAAAGACATTTTGTTCAGACATTTAACCAGTTAGGTCCTGTTAGTCCTCTTAGAGCCTCATAATTAGGATATAAATTGCACATCAGTCAAAGCACGAGGTCTTTTGGCCCGCGACCTATTATTTTTGACTGGTTTCTTTTGTTTGGGGAGGTTATCACGCCATTTTTATTCGAAGAGGTTCCATCATCCAAATTAGTGGTTCTCAACATTTTTGATTAGTGGTTCTCAACCTTTTTGAGCTCAGTCTCCCTCCCCTTCACTCTTTCTTACGCCACCTTTTTCTACTCCTCCCTTCACGGAATTCAAACTATATTTTCTTATATAAAAAAAAAAAAATCCAGTTTTTCGCTCCTTTTGAGAAACGCGCATCTAAACTAAGGAGTATTTTTGTATGCAAATTATTATCGAAAATGAGAATCACTCATTGCACTCGTTGTAATGTTATTGGGAAGCAAACACATAAAGAAAAAAAAATCAAACAGAATCAGATGTCTATTGGTTCTTATCAATCAATTAACCTGATTAATTATTCATCTGTCCATCTAACTAGCAGTTTACCAAGTCTTCAGGTCGCTTAGTACCTCTCTAAACGTATTTAAAACACATGATTATGATAATGCTACTCATATTATGAGTTGTTGGGTTGTTTACCTCTGAGCGGCACTTTTTTGCACACCATGGGCAAAATGGCCAGGTTACAAGGAACCCGAAGGCTCAGAGAAGGTTTGGGGAGGGGATCCACTGCAACAGCTGTTGGGAGACAGATGGTAGCCTCCCGTCAAGACCATCCAGCGTGTTCTTTAACGTTCACAGGGTATGGTTCTCCCACACACGGGGCCACGGTTTAACGTCCCATCCGACGGACGGCGGTCTTTCCAAGCCCATCGGTGTCCCCTACTGACCGTGTGCAGAGCGGGGAATTTTGCGGAGATAAATCTCAACACTGACCCAGCTGGGACTCGAATCTGGAAACTGCAGATTACGAGCCTGGCGTGCTACCGACTGACATACCCCCTCCCCACTCATATCATGAATGCGAGTCCCAAGTAACGTTATGCAACTTGTATAAACGGCCAGAATCTCCTTAAAGTATTCAATTAAAATATTTATAACTTTTTCATACAAAAGACTGTTGCAAAACGAGAACTTTTTGACACTATCTGCCAGCAATGCCTTTATGATTTGGCGCTATAAGCAGTCACCCAATTCTCCGATATCTGCAGCCAGCTCTGTCCATTGGCAATGCCTATTATTACTATACTCATTTTAAAATCAATACCACCATAATATAATGATAATAGTATAATATATTCTATGCAATATTATGGATTTAGGATGCTGTTAAAGTTCTCACTAAGCATTATTAATTATATATTTAAAGTTAGTAGTTTAGTAACCGTAATGATAATGTCCCAGTTGGGCAAAAATTCTATTCCCAAAGTGTTTTCATAAACTACTAAATATTATTTTATTGGCTGAACGATCATTTTTTAGTACAGTAGTCATATAAAATATATCAGGATTATCAGGCATCGCTGGAGCCCCTGTACGCAGACGCTCGTTTACTTCCAGGGTGTGGCCCCGTGGCGCCGTGTGCGGGAGAGCCATATCCTGTGCACGTTAAAGAACACGCTGGATGGCCTTGACGGGAGGCTACCATCTGTCTCCCAACAGCTGTTCCAGTGGGTCCCCTCCCCCAACCTTCTCTGAGCCTTCGGGGTCCATGTGACCTGGCCATTTAGCCCATGGTGTGTGTGATGTTAACTCTTCGTTTGTCGGTCTATTGGGACCACTTAGGACGTTCCCTCGGTTCGACCGCTATACGCGACGGGTGAAAGAGTCTTTCGGATAAAATCAACGGTTTATTCACAATTGCAGAGACTCGATACTGAGGCTCCTCCCCCATAAATTAGTTCAACTTCAGACTTTACTTAAAAATAACAAAGATTTATTTAACCTTCCAAACATACTTGCTGGACGAGGACATATGCTCAATTACATAGATTACAACAACACCAGCTTACTATGCCTGTTCAGCTGTATTTACAGAGCCAATGCCGCTATTACCTGTCGGCATTTCCCAGCTTTACAACTTCTCGTCCGTCTCCTTCCGAAACTCGACCGGCTCTGATCTCATCGTTGCCAAACCCTTTCTTCCTTTCTTTCTCTGCCTGACCATCTGGGCCGTCCGCTAGCAGTTGGGCGACCTCCGTCCCTCGGGGCACTGCCCCTTCAATTAACTTTCCAGATGCCGGGACAGAGGGCCTCCCCGTAGCATATGACTATTTTGGCGAAATCCAAAATAAATATACACAGCCTGAACAAAAAAAAATCTAAAAAGGCCTCTAGCCTGACAGTGTGCAAAAAAGTGCCACTCAGAGGTAACACAACCCAACCCAACTTCCAGGATGATATCACCCGTGGCGGAAGTTTACGGCTCCCCGTAATTTTGCAGGTACCAGACCAATCAGTTATGAATTTGTTATGGTAGTCCTGCTTACGGCTTGGAGCTCATGGTATAGAGATGGAGTTCCTAGCTGTTGGGAGTTGGGTTTAAACCCGCCTCAAATGTCCGAAACCTCTGGGGGCGCTGCAGTCGCCTAATGAATGGAAAGTTGACAGTTAAGAACGGAATAGTTCGTCATTGGTGATGCAGAGGTGTTGATGGAGAGATGTTTCTCTGCCAACGTTTTGGGAAAGAGCCTAAATATCTGGGGTCGAAAACCTCACAGTGCTCTAAGTTACAGTGAGATGGAGCTGTAGACGAAGTTTGGTCGTCATAGCTCTAACCGTCTAGGAGATGTCAAACAGACAGACATACACACAATCTCCCTAAAATATATAATAAATTAATTATTTACAAGTATTTTTCACTGGTTAACATGAGTAACAGGCCCAGATATAGAAAAAAATCGAGGGGGGGGAAGTAAGAAACACAATCTAACCGAAAAAATATAGGGGGGGGGGGGGCAAGATATATGATTTTCAATGCATATAACATTTTCTTAACCGTTTTACGGGTTTTTTAAAAAACGAAAAAATGCAAAAATTACGAAAAATGCGTCAAATGTAAATAAATTTAACATTTTTTTTTGCCTATTTTACTCTTACTTGCATTCTGAACTGGGGGGGGGGGCATGGTCCCCTTGGCGCCTTCCCTAGATCCGGCCTGAGTAGTAAATACCTATGAGACATTGAAAGCTTCAAAATTTTCATAGATTCAAGTGATAATAATAATAATAACACTAGAAAACAAATTGAAAAATTCCTTTTTATAACCTTGGCCAAATAAGATGCTTTTAACTAATTTTGGGGTGATAAATTCAAATATGGCTGTGAAAATTCTGCAACATGTACAGTTTTTTTTTTAATTACGGATTGATGTATTTCAAACTTCAATGAATACATATATGTGGAAAATGAATCTGAATAACTATTTTATTAAATTGCAATTTAAAACTCATTAATTAATTACATGATTACAGTGAAAAAATTAGAAACATCGCAGTTATAGATTACTGAATGTAATGTAACAAATGAAATAATTTTGAAACGTAAAATAAGAAAACACGGGTAGGATTTTTTATGCTTACAAGAAGTTCATTTTTGCCTTTTATGTGCTGAGGTATCTTCCTTCTGCAAGAACCAGCAGTAGTCATCCATCATTGCTGGATCCCACCTGTCTTGGTATCTCTCCTCCATGTTTCTGATATCCTGGAGAAATCTTTCCCGTTGCTCATCACTGACAGCTCCTAAGTTCTTGGGGAAGAAGTCGAGATGCAAGTGCAAGAAATGAATCTTCAAAGGCATTTGTTCAAAGGCGGGTGTTCGGATCCTGTCAGACTGCGCCAGATGTGATGACCCAGTCCGAACAAAAGAGAGAGAGGATGATATTGCTACTTAATTCACTTCGGTGAGTTCACAGATTCGCGGGTTTTTAAGCCCGTGCCACTGTATGCCTCAACTGTACTGTGTTGAATGAAGAATAGGAACTGTCCATCAATTAACTTCACGAGAGTAGATAGGGATGACACACTTTATTTATAATATGTACAGCTACGTGCTGGGAATGAGCCCCACTCTGTGGGCCTTTGCTGCTTCTCTGCTGCAAACAATAATACTGAGGTGGAGAATCGCACACTCTGCGAATTCTCACTTTACAGACCTCAAAAACTCGGCGAAAGGATTTTCCTTTGCCTACACTGTGGTTCCTTCTGAACCACAAGAATAAAAAGACAGATTCTCCAAGAATCTGGATTCCCTCTTGGAATCGCACCCTCACTCACTCTAAGGGTTTCCTTTGAGTATGGCGGCGTTTTTTCTGATGCGTATCAAAACGACTCCCTCTCGTTCGAAAGCTCACGTCAAAACTAAAGCTTCAAATCTTCCGCCTAGCCTCGTGTGCTGCAGCAGCTCCCTAAGCAAGTCATTTACGGCGATAAACAACTTCTGGAGCTGGTTTCATACTTACATGGAGCAGCTTTAGACCCGAAAAACAGCAACAGTGAGTCATCCCAGCACAAACATTTCAAAGAATACATAAAAATATATACAACAATAAAATCCAACAAAATATACAATAAATAAATAAATATAAAATTCGAGGGACATGACAGGCATCGGCAGTCAAAATTTTCATGGTTTTTGGTAAGATCTTAAATGAGCTGATGGTAGTTTTCCTCTTTGTGATTCCCCAGAAAACGCTGGACCACAGACGTGAAGGATTTCGATGCAACGTGCTACTTCATATTCAGTTTTTCTTGGAAGACAGTATCATTCAGTAGCTTCCTGATCTGAGGACCAACAAAGATCCCTTCTTTGAGTTTGACATCACTTATTTTGGAAATTTGTCCTTCAAGTGCAGAAATCCGTTTACCAGTTTTGTCCATAGCCTTTACAAAGTTTTTCATAAGCCCCAGTTTGATGTGTAGTGGTAGGAGCAGAATATCAGATGGGTCAACAAAGGCTTCTACATCACATTACTCTTTTCAGTAATAAAAACATCTCTTTGGGCCAGTCTTTTGTTTTGTAATTACTTTTTGGCTCTGCTGTCCCACAAACACAGAAAACAGCAAAATTTTGTGAAACCTCTTTGAAGCCCGAGCAAGAGAGATATGACTTTTAGGTCACCACATATTGTCCTCTTAAACTGGTCATATTTTATAGCAGTGAGCATTTTTATCATGTTTTCATAAGTTTCCATCATTCCCACTGCGTGTGTCACTGGAATGGAAGGTTTTTGGTTTCCTTCATGTAAAAAAACAGCTTTTAAGCTGAATTTTGACGAAAATGTAAATAGACGCCATTCCTTAGGGTCGTGAGTTGTTCCAATTTCTTCCATCATCCTTGAAATATCTGTGCAGAAACACAAACCATCTTGTATATCGAAATAAGCAGATGAAGCCAAATTTCTCTTTCTGAACAGAGAAACTCTGGTACATTTGTCCAAAAGATTCTTGGTACCCTTGGCCAGAAGTTCTTGAAGTCGAACCTAAAACCTCAGCTTGTTTGGAAAGTCCTAGGTGTCGAACAAGATCACTTAGTTCATTTTTATCAAGCAGATGAGGCTCGCCTAACTTTTTCGAGGTATATGTAAAATCATAATCTGTATGTGCCTCAAAGTCTTCCTCTGATGAATGTGAAGCCATCTCCTCCCAGTTGGTTGGAGGTGTTGGTATAGGAAGATCTTCTCCATGCGGAATTGGCCTTATGACTGAAGGCACATTTGGATATTGTATTTTGCTTTTGATCTTTTTTGAAAAGCCCAACACATTAATTAAACAAAAACAGCAATCGTGCAAGTGACTAGTTGGCTCGTACCAAACCATTGCAAACTGCAAAGGGAATAAATTTTATCTTACCTTTTAACCATTCACTCAGGCCAACAAAGCATAAAATGCAGCACATATATGGTGCCCATGATCTGTCCTGATCTCCAACATGACATCCAAAATACAAGTTATAGGCTTTCTTCACAATCTTTGTCAAAGAACGACCCTGGGATTTTAAAATATAACTTCCACACACATAAGAAAACTTGTCTTGCACATTAACACATCCGCGACGCTGCCTTTTGTGCCATTTAAACCGCAAAATTCACTCTTCAACGTACAGAACGTGTTTCTCCTACAATGAAAAGAAAAAGAATGGCGGTCTGAGGTTAATTTACTGTTACATGTTTTTTCCCACTTTGCAATCAGTGTTTCCAGTGACAAAAAGTAAAATAACTATTATCCTTCTAGTTGCCTGGAGATGTTGGTATATGAAGATCTTAATAGGAGTCAAAATGACCAATAACATAAAAACGTGACGTGCTAGCCAATCTTTAAGGCCAGATCTGAAGTCAGCATCTGAAAAATAGTTAAAGGCAGCTAGAATTTTTCATGTTATAAAAACCTTGCAAACCAGTGTAATATTGGCAGTTTTTTGACAGATAAATGATCTCTGAGAACTGCTGAAAATCTGTTCTCACAGAGCAACTGTTCACCCGTTCATCTGTCCGTTCAATCTGAATCATCTTTTCTCATACAACTATGCATCTAATAGTCTCAACAGTTGCTAGTCATGCTACATTACGGTATTTAAGTATATATAAATATAATAATCGATATTTACTAACATTTATACTTTTTTTTATAGCATACTTTATACTCAGGATTAAGACAGCTGCAAATTTTCTAAGGGGAAAGGCGTATTCTGTAGAGGTATTCCCAGGGGGGGGGTCACTCTATAATGATGGAATACAGTCTCCCTCCATTATCTATATCTACAGCAGCCGATATACAGGATGACAATCGAGCACATCATCTGTCCTTTTACCCTTCTAATGCTCTTTATCGAGAGCATCCAAATGATCGTCACCTTATTATGCATTCAGAGCAGACACTTTTCAAGTAAGAGCACGATTTATCATCTCTGAAGTGTGTTATCTTTCTTCACTAAAGAAACAGCCCCCCTAGTTTTTAGCGAAAATTGATATTGTGTTAAGAAAGATGCGGAACAATGAAACCTGATAAATCCCAAAAACTCAGCACGTTCGAAGATAAAAGGGATAAGATCCAGAATAGTACTATGCCGATAGCTTGATCTTTGCTGTTTTTGTGGCAAAGTCGGAACTGACTTTGATGTCTTTTTGCATAGCCGCTTCTCTTAAAAGCAGCTGGTGTGACGTTTCTATTAGCAACTTGCAAAAGGGAGTGAAAGCGAGTTCCATTTGAGGAGAGAGCGCCCTTTTCCAGACGATGATAAGTACTTCGCTTAATTAAAATTTCATCTGGCTTCATGTTGTTCGTTATCTTATCAGCGTTGGAGTAAAGAGCGATTCTAATTAGTTTTCCGACAGATAGAAGGCGTCGTCGTCATGCAATTGTTCACGTGACGGTAATTACTTTAAGATTTGGGGAGAGCGTATGAATAACTGCTTAGTTAATAACGGGTTTTGACTAGTTTTTTAATTTTAAAATTACGAGTTTTCTCTCTAGGGATAAAAAATTACAAATTTCCTTTATTTACAATTTAACTTTGCTCTTGGATCGGGGTGGCTCAGTTGGTACCGCGCCAGGTTCATGATATGCAGTTCTCAGGTTCGAGTCCGAGCTAAGCCGGCGTTGAGATTTATTTCCGCAAAACTCCCCGTCCTGAACAATAGGGAATACCTATGGGCCTGGAAAGGCCGCCGTCCGTCTGATGGGACGTTAAACCGTGGCCCCATGTGAGAAAAACCATATTTTGTGCAAGTTAAAAAACACGCTGAATGGCCTTGATGGAAAGCTAGCATCTGTCTTCCATTAGCTGTCCAATGGGTCCTCTCCTCCCAATCTTTTTGAGCCCTAGGGTGTTCTTGTGACCTGGCCATTTATCTCATTATATGCAAAAAGTGCGCTCAGAGGTAAAACAATCCAATGAAACTTTGCTGTTTTTCTTGGGGGGGGGAGGAGGGGAATTAAAACTGAACGGCAGTTTTATGTACACAATGGACTAAATAACCAGGTCACAAGGACCTCAAGGGCTCAGCGTGGTTATTTTATTTGGTTGATTTGGTTGTTGCTTTTGTTGTTCTTGTTATCTGAATTTTAACTTGTCAGTTACATCTTATTGCAATTGTAGCACTTACTTGAGTTGCCTACTTTATCGGACATTTACTTGAGTCACAATACTCACTTGAGCTGCCTACTTTATCGGACATTTACTTGAGTCACAATACTCACTTCAGCTGCGTACTTTATCGGACATTTACTTGAGTCACAATACTCATTTGAGCTGCCTACTTTAACGGACATTTATCTGAGTGATATAACTTACTTGAGACTACATGCAGCACATTCTCGAGTTAGTCTGGAGATTCTTTGGCTTACGAAGAAATTCGTTCCCATCAATAATCTAAAACATCCTTATTTTTAAACACTGTTTTTAGAAATTCATGAAAACCGTTCATACATTTTACAATACGGCAAACCAACATTTTCGTTTGTTTATCAATCTAAGAGTTCAAAGGAAATAAAAATACCCGAACATTTAAAGAAATAATTTGGGTGTCAGTTCCTATTCTTAAAATCGCTAATGCAGTCTCGGTAACTTTAAAAGCACTGCAAAAACTTTGGCGCCATGCCACATGTGACAGCTTGAGCAATTATAACTTTTCTGATAGCATATTTAAGCTCCTTAATTTCTCGTCACGTAGGTTTATAATTGTTTTTCCTCATTGTAAATCTCGATGTGTTAAAGAGAAACATGCCTGTAACATATTTTGGTGAAAAGTGGAAAAATGACGTTAATACATTCATAATCTTCAATACATGGAACGAAGCCAGGAATTCGGACGCTGAAGAATTTTAAACACATCACAGATATGAAAAACTAAATAAATGAAAGGAGGTCATGTGCTAAAAAAAATTCACGTGACTTTTTTTTCACGTGCGTTTATCTATTTGTTATGCTGTAACAACCTAACAACTACAAGTAGACTGACCTGAAAAATATAGCAGATCGACTTTTTGCAACAATATGCCAAACACACATAGTAAGCTGCAAAGATATCAAGGCGAATATTCAAAACACTGTTGTACTTCGTCTCAAAATTGATTCACATAATAGAGATTGAATGAAATCAATGTTGAAAGTATGTTTTAGGAACAACACTGGCACAGTGGTAAAAATTAATTAAAAAAATGTCGAAACTGGCTTCAGGTTCAGCCAGCTTCAAGCCTAGCAATTAAAGATAATACAGTCTATATTGAAGTAATTATTAGTTAAGTGGTTAGGTTGTTTTAGCTCTGAGAGGTACCTTTTTGAAATACAATAGGCTAATTGGCCAGGTCACAAGGACCCGAAGGATTCAAAGAAGGTTGGGGGAGAGGACCCACTGAACAGCTGAGAGATGTTAGCCTCCCTTCATGGCCACCTAGAGTGTTTTTCAAAGTGTACATGGTATGGCTCTTGCGCATACGACCACGGCTTAACGTCCCATACAATAGACGGAGGTCTTTTCAAGCACATTGGGTCCCCTACTGACCGACCGAGGGCAGGGAGTTTTGCGGAGATAAATCTCAACGACTGACCCAGGTGGAATTCGAACCCGGGAACTGAAGATTACGAGCCGGGTGCGCTATCGACTAAGCCACCCCTAACTACCATGCACACTCTATGTATTCAAGGTTTGATATTGTTTCTGTTCGCATGGACACCAGCAGTAAGAGGAAAGATGCGGCATTTACCCACTCCTATTATTTAAAAAAAAAATTCGCTTTTATTATGTTTCACATTAAAGATATTTCAAAACGAATTATTTCTTGTTATTCTACATGTGAATATTATTTTAGTAATGCCAAGGTTTATCTAAAAAGCTGGCCCTTCTCGTATATACATTACTTTATCAAAAATATTAAAAATTTCCACGTTATATTAATGGAAATCTAACGTCGAAGCTCTATAACTTCTAAAATATGCATTTAACATAAAAATGGGACTGAAGATAAATTAAATGTATGTGAATGTCGATTTTCAACACTATTCATTCAGTAGTTATGGCAGCTGGAATATTTAGAGATAAATTTTCTTGTTTTATAAAAAAAAAACCAGTCATAATTTTCCAATATTGAAATAATCATTACACAAACCTCTAAAATATATTTTTTATTAAATGGTTTGAATTAATTTTTGAGGAAAATTCTTATGGCGAATTACTGTTCTGAAATATTTTCACTTTCATAACTCTTTGAGAATATTGAGCGAATATTATTTAAAAAATCGAGATTTAAATAGAAGATCATGATTTTTACCTTCAGTCATATTTTTCTATTAAATGCATATCTAGGAAGTTATAGAACTGGAAATTAGATACCCATTGACATAGCATGGCAGTTCTCTGATATTTTGATAGTAAATAAAAAATAAATAAATACCCCCTCAAGCAGCTGCTTGCCACAGAGGTCTTTCCCATGGTTGTTATACTGTCGTTTGTACTATGGAAGCTTACTGATTTGATGATACTTTCGAGGGAGAATCTCTCTTAAATCGCTCCTCAATAAAAATTTTCAATATTGGAAAATGAATATTGTTTCTTTCCGTTATATGAAGCATATATTTTGGCCTTCCCTTGGCCAGTGTTTGGCGTTCTAGGCTACTGATCAAAGGGACCTGGTTCGAGCCCGGAGTAAAGCATGGGTGTCTGTGATTTTTTTCTGCTGAGGTGACTAAATTCAAAAACTTCATTCTAATACCAAATATGACTTAATGTCGCATTCATTACAGGGTATTTAGTAATTTTATGTGCGATATCATGAGCTAGGGAACGAAAGACATAGAGTCAGTTTCCCTTCCTGGGAATAGTCTATAGCAGTGGTTCTCAACCTTTTATGCTACACGTACCTCCTGGAAATGTGTATGTATCTGGCGTACCTAGAAACTCTGGCGTACCTAGTACTCACTGAATTTTTTTAATTTCCGTGAGCAATTACAACATGCAAGGTCACGCTCATTGGCTTAGTGGTCTGTTCGCTAACCACTTGACTAAATAGTACTATTTCAAGACATATTTTATTATGTTATTCTACACTACTTCATTCTTATAGCAGATAGGCTTACCAGTTTCTTGATTAGTAGTAAGTTGTTGTAAGAATAAATGATTTTGAGAACTGTTGTTCCTATGCAATAAGAAAATGCAGAAAATGGAAGTTAAGTAAACCTACTTTAAAATGTGGACGATTACCATACTTCGGTGGTTGCCTGGCAACTTTACAGCCACTTTTTGCCGAAATTCGGTGTTTGTTTATTTTTCTCACTTGGCAGTATTTTCTGATTTGTCACAACTTGGTGTATGAATGTAAAACAGAAAATACACTCAATACAATAACACAAATATATTAATGAAACGGTTTACAATAATCTTAAAATCTCGTTGAATTCTATAGGAAACTTGACTTTTTGCTGACATTTGACTTGTTTATTTTCTAGATTTCCAGAAAGTATGCAAAAGGGGTACAACTTCTGCACCCGACAAAAATGTGCATATTGTTTGGTATAGAAGTTGTTGTATAACTTGTATCGCACTACTATCAAGTATCATGTCATCTTCAGGGAGGAACGAGAAAGTTTCTCCGCTACCCTCCCCTCCACACACACACACACCACCCTGCTATGTTATCGGGGAGATGTAACGTCCCCAATCCCTCAGAAGGGATGTAATTCCGTAGCTCCATGTGCGCAAGAAAGGCATAACCTGTAAAGGTCAAATAACACTTTGGATGACCTTGTCGGAAGATCTCCGCATATCTCCTAACTATTATGCATTTGATATCCTCTCTCTACCAAACTCAAGCCCGTGTGGTTTTTGTGGCCTGACTACCTGGCGCATTGTGTGCAAAATACTGCCGTTCGGAGGTAAAACAACAGTACAATCTATCTTTATCTTTCCTGTTAAACTAGGACATTGTGATGATAAACAAACGGATAAAACTGGGACTCTCCTTCATAATATTGTGACAATAAAAAAACGTATAAAACTGGGACTCTCCTTCAGGATATTGTGAAAATAAACAAACGGATAATACTGGGACTCTCCTTCAGGATATTGTGAAAATAAACAAACGGATAATACTGGGACTCTCCTTCATAATATTGTGATAATAAAAAAACGTATAAAACTGGGACTCTCCTTCAGGATATTGTGAAAATAAACAAACGGATAATACTGGGACTCTCCTTCATAATATTGTGATAATAAAAAAACGTATAAAACTGGGACTCTCCTTCAGGATATTGTGAAAATAAACAAACGGATAATACTGGGACTCTCCTTCAGGATATTGTGATAATAAACAAACGGATAAAACTGAGACTCTCCTTTAGGATATTGTGATAATAAACAAACGGATAAAACTGGGACTCTCCTTCATAATATTGTGATAATAAAAAAACGTATAAAACTGGGACTCTCCTTCAGGATATTGTGAAAATAAACAAACGGATAATACTGGGACTCTCCTTCATAATATTGTGATAATAAAAAAACGTATAAAACTGGGACTCTCCTTCAGGATATTGTGAAAATAAACAAACGGATAATACTGGGACTCTCCTTCAGGATATTGTGATAATAAACAAACGGATAAAACTGAGACTCTCCTTCAAGATATTGTGATAATAAACAAACGGATAAAACTGAGACTCTCCTTCAAGATATTGTGATAATAAACAAACGGATAAAACTGGGACTCTCCTTCATAATATTGTGATAATAATAAAAACGTATAAAACTGGGACTCTCCTTCAGGATATTGTGAAAATAAACAAACGGATAATACTGGGACTCTCCTTCATAATATTGTGATAATAAAAAAACGTATAAAACTGGGACTCTCCTTCAGGATATTGTGAAAATAAAAAACGGATAATACTGGGACTCTCCTTCAGGATATTGTGATAATAAACAAACGGATAAAACTGAGACTCTCCTTCAGGATATTGTGATAATAAACAAACGGATAAAACTGAGACTCTCCTTCAAGATATTGTGATAATAAACAAACGGATAAAACTGGGACTCTCCTTCATAATATTGTGATAATAATAAAAACGTATAAAACTGGGACTCTCCTTCAGGATATTGTGAAAATAAACAAACGGATAATACTGGGACTCTCCTTCGGAATATTGTGATAATAAACAAACGGACAAAACTGGGACTCTCCTTCAGGATATTGTGATAATAAACAAAAGGATTAAACTGGGACTCTCCTTCAGGATATTGTGATAAACAAACAGATTAAACTGGAACTCTCCTTCGATTATGAAATTTGAGTCTTCATTTCGATGACTCCTTACTCCTCAAGCAGCTGTTTTGCACAAAGGTCTGACAGGATCCTAGCAGTGTAATATTCCATAGAGAAGATCTATGAAGAAGGGGAGATTTCAGTAGAGGGACAACGCAGAAAAGATATATCCGTAACTTATCAGGGACTCGAAACCAGGTCCCTTTGATCAGTAGCCAATCACGTTAATCACTCGGCCACCGGGAAGATCAAAGAAAGAAATCTACTAGTTAAGATACACAATTACCGAAGCAATAAAAGCATATATTCCACTGTTTTCGGCCTTTGTATCAGGCACATATACAAAGCTGGAAATAGGGGAGAATGCGGGTGGAGGTCATTCACCTAGTTCCAGAGTTTTCTTTTTCTTATAGAACTTATTTTCAATGTCAAAGACCTTCCAAACAGTTATACGTGTAGAAATAAAATATATTTCACAGGTGACATACAATTAGTTAAACAGAAGTTGAACTGTTCAAATGACATTATGAAAATAATGCTTCAGTTTGCTTAAAATCTGCGTTTGTTCTAAAATGAGTAACGATAAAACAAAACTGATTCTGGAACGTTCACCTAGTTCTGCAAAACTCTTTTCACACCTGCACATATAATCTTACTGATGATATTTTGTGTTATATCAGTTTCCCAAATTCAGAGCACTAATTATTGTTAACCACAGATAACCATTTTTTCCTTAAGTTGAAACGGATTTTAATCAATAGTTCTTGTTGTTAAATCATAATTGTAGTTTCATTTATAAAGAGATAAACATTAAGCAGAATAGCACGAAAAGTAGTAAATCAATGATAGCATCTATTATTTGATTAAACATTTCAGATAATAGAGCCCATTAAAACAAATCTGTCAAGAGTTCAATGACAGAAAATATTAATGAAATTGAATGACAAAATCGCATTGCGGAAATGATGTACTTATTGTATTTACTGGGGCGGGGGTGGCTCAGTCCGTAGCGCGCCAGGCTCGTAATCTGTAGTTCCCAGGTTCGAGTCCCAGCTGGGTCAGCGTTGAGATTTATCTCCGCAAAATTTCCCTCCTTGCCCACGGTCAGTAGGGGACACCGATGGGCTTGGAAAGGCCGCCGTTCGTCGGTTGGGACGTTAAGTCGTGTCCCCGTGTGCGGGAGACCCATACCCTGTGCACGTTAAAGAACACGCTGGATGGCCTTGACGGGAGACTGCCATCTGTCTCCCAACAGCTGTTCCAGTGGGTCCCCTCCCCCAACTTTCTCTGAGCCTTTGGGGTCCATGTGACCTGGCCGTTTAGTGTAGGTGTGCAAAAAAGTGCCGCTCAGAGGTAAAACAACCCAACCCAAACTTGTATTTACTGGAACATTAGCCGTACTTTCTCCCCAACATTTTCGTCCGAAATAAAGGTGCTGTTTTTTTAGTGCAGAAATCGAACGTGAAACATCTTTTTACCAATAAACCTTTTAAAGGCAAAGTACGAAAGTATACACAATCGTTGGTTTTGTTTCAATGATCATTTAAGAACTACTGGGAGAACATTATTTTATGATTTCAAAGTTGATTATATAGCATGGGCCAATAGCAAAGAAGAACTTATTTTCAAAGGATTTAAAAAGTGCTGCAACCAAGGACGAATTTATGTCTGAGGTGAATTTAAAATTTTTCATTTTTGTTTATTGAAGAGGTTATTACTAAAAATTTAAAATACGATCATTTAATTAACATGTTTCCCATCAGGAACCGAGAAAAAAATGCTTTAAATTTATAAGCATATTCTTTACAAATCATTTCTATTGTAAATTATATTTATCTATTGCGTTATTAGTTTTTATATTCACATGTAAAATTTGTTATAAAAGTTAAAAAATGTTAGTACATAAAATAAATAATGCATATTGCATTTTCTATGCGGCAATTTGTGTCCATTTATTAAAGCAGATGACTTATTAAAAACTTCTCATGTAAAAATGTTATCTGATCATCGTAGGGGAGACAGTTTTGCACCTGGATCACTGACAGCCGGGATTCATCAAATATAGCAATCTCATTTGTTATTAATTAATGCGTAATCAACCATGTTCTTATGTAACCCATCAAGCGATGTCTATTTATATCGTTTTTCCTAAACTATATTAGTAATTCTTAAACTATCAGTTTTGCTTACCAGTAGGAGAGTTCACCATTACTACTACAACTGCCAATGTCAAAATGTCCTATCTCTGGAACAGAAGAGTCAGAGTCAATGCCAACTTTGGCATCGAAGTCACCAAGCACTAGAACGTTTCCTCTTCTAAGAAAAAAGTCCAAAATATCTTAAAGTTGTCAATAAATCTGTCTTTCTCGTTCTTTTCGATCTGGGTGTAACTGTTATTTGTCTATTTACACATAAATGATATCAAGTAAGAGGGGAATTTTTCGCTGGTTTAAGTAACCTTGAATAATTAACAAGAATTATGTTCATACCAAATTGTAGCTTTCTTTTATAACTTTTATTTATGAACTTTTCTGGAAATCATACACGATTTAGAATTAAAATAAAGGGTGATTTCATAACAAACATTAGAAATATAATTTAATGGGACCTCATTCACTGTATACCAGCAAAAAAATGGTTGATTAAAAAACTAATCAAACCGGGATTCACTTGTTGCAGGTGTTAGAAGTTTATCAGAATTAACGATCGTCTTTTTATCTCTTTCTCGATCGTATTTTTATGGAGAAAAACTGTTGCTAAACTGGGATATTTCTGGACAACACTTCTAACGTAGCTGCTTAACTTTGATTATGCTGTGGGTTAGATAATTTCCGAACATCCTGATAAAACACCAACACTTTAATGTATTAAAAGTTTTATCAAATATCACATTTATTATCGCAAATGTTTGAATGAGAGTACCAAATCTTCCTTTTAACTTTGATACAGAATTTAATAAACTTTGAATGACTTCTCTGATATAAACCTTAATTACCGACCAAGAGCACAGTCAGAAAATATTTTCGAGAGAGAGAGGTGAGGAAGATAAATTTCTGGAGGGGAGGGACAGATTTAAGAAAAATTTTATATGCGTGTTATAATAAAATACCCCGTCAAGCAGCTGCTTGCCACAGAGGTCTGACAGGAGCCTGTCAGTTTATGTGCCATAGTAGAAGGTCTGTGAGGATGGCAGGCCCTAAGCAGGAAAACAACACAAACATCCATGCTTTACCCGGGGCTCGAACCCAGGTCCCTTATATCAGTAGCCAAGCGCGCTAACCACTCTACCATTTCATTTACATTTGGTAAAGTATATATCTATAAACAGAAGATTAATAAATGACATAAAAATAACTAAATTTCAAAAAGATTTTTTTTTTGTTATTTAATTTTTTTCTTTCAACTTTTTTATTTACTTAGAAATTCGAGGTAAGGGGTAATCACCCGAGCTCTCTCCTGTCTCTGCATATGTATTTATTTGTTCTTCAGATTAACCAGTTAACCATCAATATTTCATTTCGAAACAAGCTTGAAATTTTTTTCACCTTTCTGAAGAAATGAGAAATTCTGATTATGTTCAATAATTTTTTTTGCCAAGTTAAAGCTGAAATGACATAATCACAAAAATCCAATTTTAATCATTTACCTTTTAATTCTGTTTTCAAGCCCCTTTAATGTTAATATATCTTGGTGATTCTTTTTATCATTTAAGTTTCATCATTTTCAAATCACAATACCGTAAAAAAAAGCTCTCTTTGTAATCATTGATACAATGAAATTTCAAACTTTTTTTAAAGGATGATTATTCTTTTTTGTCCTTTTTTAGATATCTAACTATGAAGTTTTGCATAGACAAACCCTTAAAGATGTAATTACTATAAACTAAAAAAACATTCAGTGTTGTCCACAACATAATAAGAAAAAAAGTTTTGGAAAAATGTAGTAAAGAGGATTAGTGATATGCAAACGAAACTGAAATATTCAAGATATTAACTATCTGGCGAATTCTTCAACGACGTATTTCAGTATGGTAACTTCACAAAATAGATTTAAATCAAAAAACCTAAAACTTAATCAGTTATTAGTCCATCTCTTATAACAATTATTACTCAAAAATTAACATTCGAAATGATAACTTACAATTTCCCACATTAAAAAAGAATTCAGATCATTTCATCTCAAATATTCTTTGTGCTCCAGATGAAGAAATCATTGCAACACTTTAATTCAGACTGCATCACTTGATCCAGAATCGTTTTGTACCAGCTGCAAATGTCTCGTCTTCGTAGCCTCTTCGTATTGATAGTTATTGAGTTACTTTTCCCTAAATCATTCATAACACATTCTGTACTGCGAACATCGTCACTTGGCTCCAGCTTAGAGGGAGGTCCTGATTGGCCGAAACCGAAGGACTCCGATGGCAAGCGTAGCGAAGTGTGTTATTAGCACACTGTGTAAATTGCTAGTTTGAAATTTTAGGTGGAACGCCTATCACAAGCTTCGTGTCAACACTAACGCCAGACGGAGCTAAACGGGGGACGGAAGGAGGAACATAGTCGGGGGGGAGTGGGTGTTGAGGGGAGGAGAGGATGCTGTTTGCTTGCGGCTAAACATCTGCCTTGTTACTTCCAGTTTCGAGGTGAGGACTAACAATATTTTAAGCACTTATTTAACAGATGTTTAAACGGACGAAAACGTTAGTAGACGTTTCGTGTGTTTCTCTTCTCAATGAATAAAACTTGTAGTCATTAAATGCAAATTTGCTTTCCATCTTGGAGAGCATTACGAGTGTGTAATAGAGAATATTAACTGCAGGTGATGGTGGAAAATATAGCAATTAATGCTGAAAGACATACTTGAGTGTAAGTAACAAGTATAAATTTAGGTTTAAAATATTCCAAGTCTGTTGACCTTATCTTAAATCACCCACTAATCATCAAACTTCTTTGATCAATTAATTCAGAGGCTTAACCCATGTTTTCGAGGCCATCTGCGAAATATGTGTATACAATTGGATTTTTGTAGCAAAATTGTCTTGGGTCTACGATGTCTGGGATCCGGAATCGATTGATATGTGATTGTTTCTTTCCTAAATTAGGCTGACCAGACATCCTGTTTTTCCATGAAATGTCCAGTTAAAATATTTAAGAGGATATCATTTGTCCCGTTTTTCGATTGCTTTGTAACTGGTTTAGAAATATGATGCTTGTTTGTTTTCGAAGAAAATATTAAGAAAAATATTTATATATATTATTTACCGATAATTAATATGTGCTTTGCTACCGTAACCGAGTCATAGTGACTGTAATCCGATGATTTGTGCTTTTCACTATTCAGCATTTCTTCTGTAAGTTCAAGAGTCCCGTTTTTTAAAAAGATATACTCAAAATTTCATTTTTTTTAAATCTGACCACACTACCCTAAATAAACCATTGATCATATTTTTGTTTAAAATTTTTATTTTGTATTATAACTCAACCAGCTAGGTTCATTGCTCTCTATTATTCCACGAGGTATTTACATTTCTTTTTATATTTCTTCACTGATAACTACAGTCATGTATTTAATGACGTGTTTAATATTTATATCACATAAAATGTATACCCATATGCAAGCCCGGATCTAGAAAAATTAAAGTGTGGGCGGGAGCAAAAAACTCAATTAAACAGGAAAAAAGAAAAAACGGGGGAAGAAACTCAATCGAACAGGAAAAAAGTAAAAGAAGTGCCAAGAGACTAGATTTCTGTTGCAGTATAACATTTATCCCTCCGTTTTAAAAGTTTTAAACATTTTCTTGAAAATTGCGTGAAATATAGAAAAATTTCACAAATTTTTACCTCTATTACCCTCATTAACATTCTCAAGAGTGGGAAGAGGCCACAGATTGCTCATATACAGCCTTGCTCATATACATATAATGATAACTTAATTAAAATTATATTATCTACATTATATATATGTATTGCCCTTCTCCTTAAGCTGACGAAAAAGAATATTATATGTTGCCTCATTGGTCAGTCATGGGATTTCCTTCTAGAGTCATAAGTTAAGTAAATTTCAATGCGGAATAACAATTTACTCAAAAATTAATTTGTTATCTATATTTATATTTTTTATTCTATAATTGAATATAGATATAGAATTATATTAATAAAATATAAGTATAGAAATTATTCTATTTCACCGTTAGAATTTGTGAAATATCAATTTAAAAATCAATTAATTATTTATTTGTTTAAAATTATTGAACTGCACATTGTATTCTACGAAATGAGAAGCTGAATATGCATCACTGGATTTCTATTTATTCGTATAAAACTCTAATTTCGAAGTCCTTGGATTAGCCGTTCCATGGCCGAGTGGTTAGCTCTTGGATGTGTGTGTCGTTTTTCTGCTGAGGTCCTGCTATCCTCACATACCTTCTCTATGGCATATAAACTGACAGGCTCCTGTATCTCCTGACAGCTCCTATTTTATGCTTACTAAGCTTACTAAGCAGTATGCTTAGTAAGCATAGCCTGCTGGCAGCACTTAGTTAAAATATCAGATGAACGAAATGTTTGCCAGCCACAATAAAAACAATATCGAAAAAATATAGTTTAAAAATTTTTGTTATATTTACCGATTATTTTGTGCTTCTCGTCCGATTGTGTAGGCTATGTTTGTTCTTAGAGAATGATTTAGTTCTTCAGAGAATTTGAGAAGTAACTTCACGCAAAGAATATGCTTATTGAAGAGCAAAAATGATCCATTTTAGCTCTTATAGAGATTCACTGTGACAGAAACAAATAAAAGGATCATAATTCGACAGAATCGAAATCATCTCTTCTCTCGGTTGCAATCTCTTCGCAATTGCTTCGTCCCTTTTTGAAGAGAATTTGTGGCTTATTTGGTTCTTTTCTCTCTCGGGTATTTTTCTTAACACTGAAACATGACTTCATTAATCACCTGGTCCGGACTGAGTTGTTCAGGGCATTTGGATAGAATATGTCTTCGCAATTTATATCTCATTTCATAGTTCACAGGGCATTTGGATAGAATATAAGTCTTCGCAATTTATATCTCATTTCATAGTTCAAATTATACTTAAAATATGTAATTCTAATGTCTTAATAAAAACACTTATGAATTAAATTGCTCCATTTTAGATGCACTAGAAGGATGCGTTAAACATTTAGGCTTTTTTTTTTCACAGCTTGTCTTTATCATCCTTTCAAATTCTTATCACCTTTTCATGTTATCCATTTTTACCTTAGTGGGGTCAAAAATTATTTGCCTTTACTCCTTATTTTTATCCGCTTTTTAGAGAGCATTCTTTGTTAAACTAGAGTAGGCTTACACAATGAACTTAACCCTTAACTAGATTTA
Source organism: Ryuthela nishihirai (assembly GCA_038380435.1). Lineage (NCBI taxonomy): Eukaryota > Metazoa > Arthropoda > Arachnida > Araneae > Heptathelidae > Ryuthela > Ryuthela nishihirai. The sequence continues at coordinate 8,301,902 of JAWZYU010000004.1, forward strand.
GTTTACACATCAGACCATAACAATTAAGCTACCGTAGGCTTCACATTAGACATCTGTGGTATTTACTAATTCCTCATACGATGTACTAGGGATATGATCTCAAAGATGTACACGTCGGCGTCGTATCATGCGACAGCTGATACGACGCCGACGTGCTGAGGAGATTAGATAGTCAAATTTTTATGCATTTTTTAATACGGCAATTCCTTGTCTATTCGGAAATAGCACACTCAGTGGGAAAAAAACACTGAGTGTGCTATTTCCGCTATTTTATCTCATTTTAAAGAGTGCATTACTGATGATAGATATTTTCATGATTATTATTTATGAAAGATATTTCGATATGTTTTTCAGATCCTTGAACCTTCTTTTGCCCTAATGATCTCTTTTATCCGATAAGTTTAATATAAGTGATTTTAATATTAGTGATCTGGCAACCTTCGTGTCACGTGACACGAAGGTTGCCAGATCACTAATTTCTAAAAAAAATCGTTGCCAGATATTTTTTCTGAATTCTGTAATCAACCGTAGTGTTCGGATACTTTTTTGAGTGACTGTACTTGAATCCAGATGTCTTCATCTCAGTAGCCAAGACGCTAACCATTCTGTAAACAGGATAGCGCTCAGTTTTGAATGTTATGGGATTATTATGAAATGTTATTGAGGAAAAAGCAAATTCGTGATAAATTATGACTATCACTGGTGCAGGTTTCTCAAAATTATTTAAAATATTAATTATTAGAGCTAAAGTGTTAATTCTACGTCTTATAAGTAACCTCGAAAATCCCAGACTAACCAACCTTTGAGAGTGTCAAACTAGGCAACCTGTCAGAGTGTCAGCCAATACCAATCGAATAATTGTGCACATTGTAATATTTTTACAAGTTTCAAATGATTCTTTGGCATCTTCTTATTGTCCATATGATTCATTTAGCATCTTCTTATTGTCCATATGATTCTTTAGCATCTTCTTATTGTCCATATGATTCTTTAGCATCTTCTTATTGTCCATATGATTCTTTAGCATCTTCTTATTGTCCATATGATTCTTTAGCATCCTCTCATTGTGCCATATGATTCTTTAGCATCTTCTCATTGTACCACATGATTATTTAACATCTATTCATTGTGCTATATATTTCTTTATCAACTTCTCCTTGTGCCATATGATTCTTTAGCGTATTTTTATTGTTCCGTATGATTCTTTAGAATCTTCTCATCGTTTTCATATGATTATTTAGCATCTTTTCATTGTTTCATATGATTATTTAGTATTTGTTTCGTATTATTTTTTCCAACGTTTCATTTTTTTAGCATTATTTCATTGTTTGATATAATTCTTTGGCATCTTCTTCATTTTTGTTTTATATTCTTTAACATCCTCACTTCGTTTCATATGATTTTTTAGCATCTGTAATATTTAGCAATTGTAATATTTTACTTCGTTTAATATGATAAAAATCATTTGTTTCATGTGATTATTTAAAATCATTTCACCTTTTCAATTCCATTAAAACAATCTTCACCTTCCTTCTTTCGAAAGGTATATTTCTGTTTAGAATTTCTCTGGCATCATCTTAAAATCCTACCCATTTATCTCTTCACAAATATCACCCCCAGAAGGTGATGCTACACGACCCCTACAGTTGAAAGCGCACGTTCTGCGATATGCAAACACCAATCTCCACTGCAGACAGATAAGGCAAAAAAAAAAACACCGCAGAGAAACACACAAGGGGCGATTATAATTGGAAGGGCAGCTTTTGGTCCTGAACGACATAGATTACTCGACCTCCACCGATCCTTCGCATCACCTCCTCATCTCTCCTCAGCGAGAGAAGATGCTGCGATAGCATCAGACATGCATGGGCATTTTAGCAGCAACGAGAATGTACATCACGCAGTTCTGTAATCACATCTCATACATACCCGGACACACGTTCTGAAATATCTCTATCTTTTTCTCTATTTCTCCCAACCTCTGAACACACGACCTACGCTGTCAAGCAGCTCGAGATAGAGCACCACCCCTTGCCACACCCCGAGTCTAAGATTAGGTCTCTCTCAAACTTAGATAACTACAGCTTCCAGGTAAATGCTTCGTACCAGTTCAGCATCTCCCACACGAGCATTATCTTCCCTTAACCTTCCCTACTCCCTTCATTTCCATGTAAATAGAGGGCGCCCCTTTACAATGGATGGAGGAGGGTGAGGGGCTCGCGGTCGTATAAAGAGGAACAAACGCACTCATAGAGGTAGGTAGAGGTGTATTTTTTTCCCTACTTCCAGCATCAAACGTATACAACTCACGGCTTGCCAAATGGTCGATTTTCAGCAGATTTACTGCCCCCACGACCCCTCGGAAACCCCTGGAACCAGTCTCGTTAAGAGAGCGAATAAGGTTGTACGTGAGCTAGACACGGAGGCACCTCTTACCTATTGGTGTGGCCTGAAGGACTGCGGCTCAGCCCCTACCTGGTTTCGTCTCACGTGACTAGTGGCAGTGATAGAGCGCTCGCCCTGAGTAATTATGTTAGTTGTGTGGCAACGGCGCTCGCGTGCGACGCTGTCAGGCAATGGCTGCCCTTGTACGGCATCTACATATTCAAACACAGCCCGTGCATTACAGGGTGGCCATTGCAGAGAACGTCTATTATTGGCTTTATTGCCCCCGACTGCACGGGTACACATACGACCAGCTAGCGTAAACTCCACACCTCATTGTTAAATATGAACGCCGAAGGAACGTAGAGAGACGCCTACCATTTTTGACTGCACGAATGGCGACGAATCGTTTTGGTTAAGCAGATTATTCCGTTGATGCCGTCTTTTTAATGTTTTCATTTGAGAGAATTGTGTTGGTTGCTTTGTGCAGATTTTTTTCGTTGACCGAAGAGAAAACTAATAAGAAATAAAAAATTCCTCTTTTTTTAATAGAAGTTCAATATGAAGTTATCGTTTCGATATTTAATGGTAGTCAACATATTGTAAAGATAAGCTACCACTTAACTGTAGCTATATCCGCACAGTATCCTTGAAAAATGCAATCCATGTGCTTACTTCAAATGCGAGGTATTGGCTTGCGTTCGTAGTAAGCGAATGAAAGCAATAGCTTCTATTAAAGCAAAGCATGTCTTACTAAGAATGTGGAGTTAATTGGAAAGACATGCCTTCGTATGAATGCAATGAATCCTATGAATTTAAGACATGCCTTACTTTATTCTTTATTAAAATAAAAGAAAATACGGGTTTGTTTTATGCACAAATGATTCCGTTTAAGGATGATGATCAGGACCACTTCTAAGGTTCTAAATGGTGGTGATGGGGGAAGCTCTGTCACTTTAGTTTAAAATAAAACTTATGTAAAATGAAATTTATTATGTTAATCAATTTCATATGCGAAGTATGTATAAGATTATACTTACCAAAAATGATTCAGCGAAAAAGGTTTATTGTAATGATTTTTGCTTTTGTTTCCACCACCGTTCCTAGTTTAAAAAAATTAATTACCCCTCAAGCAGCTGCATGGCAGAGAGGTCTTAAACTCAAGTGTTTCATATGATTCTTTAGCATCTTCTCGTTTTTCAAATTCACCCTCAAGCAGCTGCTTGAGGGATAATTTATTATATAAACCGGAACCTGTCAGTGTAATACGCCACACAGAAGATCTTTGAGGAGGATGATGTCTTCTCAGCAGATGGGCAATACACAGGCCGGACTTTGATCTTCTGAGGCTCTAAGCTTTGCTAAGATTTAAAGGTTCCAAAAATTCCCAAGTTAAAATATATATTTATCATACTAATTGAAGGGAACATTGAAAAATAAACACGAATTTGATATGGTGAAAGTATTATACTAACATTGGTATACAGTGATGAACAGTGTTTGCAGAAGAGATTCATTTTAAACATTTCGCGACACAGTAAACTTCAAACTCAATATTTTGAGGCCCCCCTTAATTGTGAGGCTCTAAGCTGTAGCTTAGTTAGCTTATGCGTAAGTATGGCCCTGCAACACAAGAAAGAAAGCATTTATGTCTTAATATCGAGGGCTCGAATCCAGTCTGTGATCAAAAGCCAAAAATGATAACCACTCGGCCGCGAGACGGTTTATTTTAGTAAATACATATGTGAAACAGCACCTGGGATCGGTTTAATTCTTGGTATGATTTCTATGACAGTGAAGTAAATTACTCCCCAAGAAGTTCCTTGCCATGAGGTTTCGACTGATGCCTCTTAGTGTAATACGCCACAGATAAGATATGTAAAGAAGACGAAACCTCAGCAGAAGGACAACTCAAAAAAGAAGTAACTAAGCGTTACACGGGACTCGAAAGAGTATTCATAATGCCTTCAACACTTGGCCACTGAAATTAAAGTATCATATAATGACTCTGAACACTGCAACAGTTGAGAACTGTCGTTGATGATGTTTTCTCTTTTTCAACGTTTGGGATTCATCTTTTCAAAAGGAAATAATGCTTGTATATGAAATATATTTCTTAACTAGGAAGCTGACGATGTTCACAAATTTAGCTGCACAAATCTCAACCTTAAAGTACAGATAAGCTACGCGACCCATTAACAGGCAAAATCCACAGGCAGTCTAAATCCAAATGCAGAACAAACATTATTTTTCCTCTTCGTGAGAATCATCATCAAATAACATTTAGCCACAGGCTACCAATATCCTAAGGCTGAGTCTGAGTGTAACTTTTATGAGTTATTGTCGAGTTGTTTTTGTCTCTGAGCAGAAGTAATGCTCAGCACAATGGGTAAACGGTCAGGTCGCAAAGACTGCAAGGTATCAGAGAAGATTGGGGAAAGGACACTGAATAGCTGTAAAGAAAGAGATGGAAGCCATTCCCGAAGTCCATATAGCAGATTTCTTTATAGTGCAGTGGAACCACTTTCTGCGCAGGGAACCACGGATTAACGTCTGGGTTCCAGAAACGGTCGCATTTCAAAACCCAACGATGTTTCCTTTCTTCTTCTCACAGTCAGGCTTTTAGTGGTTAAATTTTGAATGTAAGCACAATAGGAACTCGAACCTGGGACATCAAGTCACAAGGCCAGTAGAATGCTCAGGGAAACAATCCATTCTCCAACTTTTATCGGCATATGATGAAAAACAATTTCTTACTTGTATGCTATAAAAGAATACAATGCAGCATCAGTCTCTTCACAGTCAGGCACGACTTAAGTCGTTTTCCTGTGCGATCACACCCGACTATATTCGTGTTGAATGTTTGTGCACCATTTAAACTGTCCAAACACATTGTAAGAAATAGACTGTAAACAGGTTATAATGAAATCTGTTTAATCTCACCACCACCAAGGAAGCACCATGGTGAGGCAAAGAGTGGTGCGGACCTCTAAAATTTGCAACGATGTGAAAAAAATCCTCGCATTTATATGCTTTCCCTCAGAAAAATCTGTGAAATAACAATTTCTCTTCCATAAAAAGCATAAGAAAGTTCTAGAAGTGTTTCTGCTGCACTCATAACTACCTCTTGAAGTTGATTATATGCAGGGTCGGATCTATGGGGGAACAAGGAAGCCATTCCCCCCTTCCCCGTTGAGAACGCTAGTAAGGGTAAGGGAGGCAAAAATTATAAATCTTGTGCACATTCCCCGCAATTTTCAAAAAATTTTAAAGACCTTTAAAAGGGGGGGGGGCAAAATATTATATTGCAATGGAAATCAAGTCTCCCCACCACATTTTTTTTTCTAGTCCATGTCAAATTACTTGTGTATGTTGGCAACGGTTTAAAGAACTGTCATAATCTATTAAATTTCACATATCCAAACTTTTATAGCCTGGCCATGACCCTGGTTCGAATAGGGCGGGGGTGGTTCAATTAAACGTCAGCTCGCCAGGCTCGTAATTTGCAGTTAACAGATTCGAGTCCCTTCTGGGCCAGCGTTGAGATGGGACATTAAGTCGTGGTTCCGTGTGCGGGAGAGAGCCATAAACTCTGCACGTTAAAAATCACGCTGAATGTCTTAGAAGGGAGGCTTCCATCTGTCTCCTAAAAGCTGACCAATGGGTTCCTCCCCCAACTTTCTCTGATCCATCGGGATCCTTGTGACCTGCCCCTTTAGCCCATTGTGTATAAAAAAGCGCCGCTCAGAGGTGAAACAACCCAACGCTGGTTCAAATTTTGACTCTCCATCTCAATGTCATCCTGGGGTTTTATACATGACCATTTTAACTTGCACATTGAACTACATTAAATCACACAGACTAACAGTGTGGCACGATTATTACAAGGCCATTGCCGAAGTTTCTAGTTTTGAATCGGTGCTCACATACGCTCAGGGACAAAATATTCAGTACAAGAGAATTTATTTTTACTTGGATTAAATTCCTCTAGGTTTTTATCTACTGTGAGTCGAAAAAGAATTTAAAGACCAGGAAACAAAAGACGAAAATCAGTAAAAACATTTAGCTGTTATGTAACTACTTTTATTTCAGATAAAATAGGTCAGTGTTTTTTCAAATTTATTTCCTTTGTTTTATCAAAACGGCAAATTATCGAAGCTCGAGATTCAAAAGAAAAAGAAAAACTTCCTCTTCAGAAACAATCAAGAAAATTTTATATCACTTGGAGAACATTATACTGAAAATATTGCATTTATTTTATGTTAAAAATAAACATACTTGGAAGATTAAAATCTATTGTACTTGGAAGAAGTTATGCTAATAGTCTAAAGCAGTGGTTTCTAATACTTTCAAGCTGAACACTCCTTTTTGAATTGAGCACATATTTTAACAAGCAAACTTCATAAAAAAATAAATGATTTTTACCCTAGAAAACAAGTTGCAAAAAATATTTTCCGTTTATAAGAATTTGCAACTCCCTATCCCCAAAATATTTTGAAAACTCCCTATCCCCAAAATATTTTGAAAACTCCCCCCCCTCCCCCCCCCCCAAAAAAAAGAAAAAGTTATTGAAAACACCCATCCTCCAAAGAAAGAAAAAGTTATTGAAAAACGTCCCTCCTCCAAAGAAAGAAAAAATTATCAAAAAACGGTCCTCCTCCAAAGAAAGAAAAAGTTATTGAAAAACAGCTCTCCTCCAAAGAAAAAACAATGTTATTTTTAAAACGCCTATTGCTCGCAAAAACAAGAAAAAAATCAATTTGTAAACCCTCCTCCTCCTAATAGAAGAAAAGAAAAATCACTAGTTGTTACTCACTAGTTTAAAAAAAAGCATCAAGTATAAAATTTCTAAACAATGCTATAAAAATGCAATCACCATTATTTCGATTCAGTTGCAAACGAAAACGCCATCAAAATAGTGTATTTCTAATTCAGTGTCTGGCAATTTATATACTACATCGCATATGAGTTCTACTGATAACAGTAAATGATTACTAAAAAAAAGTAAGAAATTACAAAAACATCATTACTGACCTCGTTTTCATCGTTGAGAAAAACAACAAAACGAATGGAAAGAAAAATCGAGGGATGCTGGTGGGGGAGGAGAGGGAAGAGGGGGAGGAAATTGACAATCCTAAGCAAATTTATAATACAAAATAACAAAGTTTGACATTTACGATTACTTGATCAAATTTACTTTCATATCATGATTTTGTTGGCTTGCAATTAACGGTTCCTTTCCTTTCATACATTAGAAGACAGCTAACTTCATTATTTCGCTATATACTGAATCACAATTGTTGCGACGCGAAACTGTTTCTTAGCACGCCAATTTGCAGAGAAGACAAACGTTTACGGATGCATTAAAATTCCTCTGCGAATCACGAAGCTCCGAGAAGAACTCAGATCTTACTGCACTTTAACTATAAAACCATTTATTTATGACTTGAATCAGAAATACATAACGAAATCCACGTTTTTTCCCTTATTTCCTTCCAGCATTAAAGCGCCAATTTACAAGCAAAAAAAATATGGCAAGGCGGATACGAAAATGCCACTCTCTCTCTGAAATCAGAGCAATGATGCTGCTCCTCCCTGTTGATCTCCCCCCTTCCCCTCACCTTTTCTCTACACACAATCTCTCCCTTCCACTGCTTCCCTTCCCTGGGGTATGAAGGTGATTAATGGAAGAGCGTTTTTAAGCCAGTGACAAAGTAAGGAGTGGAAGGAGGAAGGTTGAGAAATGAGAGTCAAAGAACTTAATGAACCTTCCTTAGTTTCCCGCTGAGAGAGAGTCCCGCTGAGCATATTTATTGGTTAACGTTGGCTGTAAGGAAAAACTTTATTACCAATTAGCGGTCAAGACATGCTACCGCAGAGGCGCAAGACTGTTTAAAGATTTAACAAGAACCAATTATGCTTTCTGGTGTACTTGGAGGCTTGGTAGCTGACTCATTCTTAATTGGTTGTTTAGGCTTTCGAGGATCCCTCGCTGATTGGAGGAGGAGGAAGGAAAGACGCCGGAGAAGGTCAGCAACTTCTTCTGAATGTGATTTAAATGTGAGGATGCTTCCAACTTCTCGGAGAAGCTGAATGCGACGTTCTTATAACTAGGAACTCTCAGCATGTGTGATTTCTGGAATGCTACTTAGTCTTTGTTTATTCCACACTTTAAAATGGGAACTAGGGACATTTTAGTTTAGATGAGTTATGACTTTTTCGAGCAATAGGGAACTTTATGGTTTAAAAACTGGAAATCGAACACGTTTGGAATTTAAATTTAAAAGAAAGTGTTTTACATATTTTTTTGTGATCAGAAGGCATTACTCGGATAAACAGTTTTTATGATTAATGGACTTTAGTTTCATATATTTAGCTATTTATTTGCATGTGCTGTTTTTTCGGGATTTGGATCGTTTTATCTCTGAGCGGTATTATTTTTCACACAATGGACTAAATGTTCAGGTCACAAGGGCCCGAAAGCTCAAAGAACGTTGGGGAAGGGGATCCATTGGATAGCCGTTAGGAGAGAGATGCTAGCCTCCCGTTAAAACCAACTAGAGTGTTCTTTAAGATGCGCAGGGTATGACTTTCCCTCACAGAGAGCCACGGTTTAAAGTCCCATCTCACAGACTCCGGCTTTCCAAGCCTATCAGTGTCCCCTACTGACCGAGGATTAGGGGCAGGGAGTTTTGCGGGGATAAATATCACTGTTGGCTTAGGTAGGACTCGAAATTGGAAACTGCAGATTACTAGCAGTGGGGCGCTACCTTCTTAAGACATATCAGCCCCTCTGCATTTCAAGATCAAGAACTTTATCGTAGTGCATGCTACTTGAACTGTGGTCAGCAAAAGAAGTTTTTGTTGTCCGAGCGGAATGATCTAAAATTGCAAAAGTTCAAAGAGGTGTTGACAATATAAGAAAGTTATTCGTTTTGCATTAAAAGCAAATAAATGAATCGATGAAAAATATGGAACACATTGTATATATATATATATAAATTAAACACTCCCTCAACCAGCTACTTGCTACAGAGATCTGACAGGAGCCTGTCAGTTTATATGCCATAGTAGAAGGTCTGTGAGGATGACAGGACCTCAGCAGAAAAACAACACAAACATCTATGCTTTATCCGGGGCTCGAACCCAGGTCCCTTAGATCAGTAGCCAAGCGCGCTAACCACTCGGCCGCAGGACGGCATATATGTATGATATTGTGGCTCTTTTTGTTTGTTTCAACATTGGTCTATGCATTTTGTCTTTTCTGTGCTAAAAAGAAAAGAAAAAACGAAATCGAAGAAATTGAAAAACAAAATGGCTCGTTTGAAATATAAATGAGTATCCTTGCCTTAGTGAGTAATGTGTTAAAAGAGCATAATTTACCCTCCCATTTTGCTCCAAAAGCCACAAGAGTCCGATACAAACAGTCGTAACTCATCTAAACGAAAATGTTCCTAGTTCCCATTTTAAGGTATGGAACAAACAAAGACTAAGTAACATTCCAGAAATTGTTGAGAGTTCCTAGTCACAAGAACGTCGCATTCAGCTTCTCTGAAAAATTGGAAGTATCCTCACGTTTAAATCACATTCAGAAGAAGTTGCTTACCTACTCGTCTTTCCTTCCTGCAATGTAACAGAATCCATGTTTAAAAAATATTTTGAAACCGTAATTTAAAATTATGTGTATTTAGAACAATGTATTTTTTTAATAACAAAAATTACTTAAAGCTTGTAACATTTCGATATCCCCGTGTATTAAACTCATCTAAATATTTACTCAAAATCGCGGTGCTTTTAGTGACTGAGCCGTCCCATGGCAGAGTGGTTAGCGCGCCTGACTACTGATCTAAGGGACATGGGTTCCCCCGTGAAAGGCATGGACGTATGTGTCGTTTTTCTGTTGAGGTCCCGCCATCCACTCAGACGTTCTACTATGGCGTATAAACTGACAGGCTTCTGTCAGACCTCTGTGGCAAGCAGCTTCTTGAGGGGGTATTTATTATTATTTATTACTTATTGACATTGCTGAGAATTGACCGAAATTCTAAAATAGTTGGATTGCAATTCGTTCTGGGATGAGGCTTCGCAATAGCATTGATATAGTTGATATAGTTTTTCCTTACACCAAGAACTCTGCACACGCACAAACGCAGCTATGAGTGAAAGCTCATTTTGGAGCAAAGTGGGAGGCAAATTATGCTCTCTTTTAAGACATGACATGAATTTTAATGAAAACGCACTTCCTACTAATCAGCAACATGGGAAATTTAATATCATTTTGTATTAGTTAGTAGCATCATTAACATGAAATAATGTTTTTTGTTTTCTAAAATGACTCGTTTTCATAGAAGACAAAGAAAGTTTTTCTACTTTGCAACAGATTTCCTTAACTGAAATCACGACTAGAACCTTTCCTTGGTATAACTTATGCACCCCCGATTTAGACCCAAAATACCGAAAACTAAAGTGTATAAATTTTAAGCGTATATAAGGCATTTTGCCTTGAATGCTTAAGCAAATTTTTTATATTAAATCTTTGAATAAAAATATTAATCCATGGTGTGGCCGAGTGGTTAGCGCGCTTGGCTGCAAATCTAAGGGACCTGGGTGCGAGTCCCGGGTAATGCATGGATGTATGTGTCGTTTTTCTGCTGAGGTCCTGCCATCCTCTCAGACCTTCTACTGTGGCATATAAACTGACAGGCTCCTGTCAGACCTCTGTGGCAAGCAGCTGCTTGAGGGGGTATTTATTTAAAGAAGAATTCAACATGTAATCTTTTTTTAGTAGTATTAGCTTGTTTTCAGTGTGGATTATTAAGAGGTATTGCTTTCTCATTTACATTTTACGTTGAAATCTATGAGAATTTTATGTTAAATACGTCGATTCTCTAACGAAAAAAGCAAGCATATTTAACTTCTTATGATGTAAGCTCATTTATACTTTTTTGGGGATAAAGAAAACTTACTCAGAGCTTTAAAAATAAGGATTTGCTATTGTTGAACATTCGTGCTTGACCGCTGATTCACCTCGTATTTAAGAGTCTGACCATACTCGAGGTCATCGACGTAAAACTCAAAATCATGATCTTAAACTTTTAACAGAAGTGTTATTAATCATCAAATTAGTTGTTCTAAATTGGATGGAGTGTGATATGATGTATGCATTTATCCCAAAATGGAAGGAATAAACGAAATAATTTACCTAGAGTTGAAAATAACATCAAAAACGAAATGGAATTCTTGACTGGAAGTGTTCAAGAAACGTTTCGTAGCATAAAAAATTGGGAAATATAATTTGTTTGTTGATATGCAAGTAAACGTTTAATTTTAATCCTCTATCTATGGTTAGATATCGGGTTAGTTTACAGAAATACTTTTTAAAATAAAATTTAGTTAAAAATTTACAATACCTTAGAGATCGAAAATCGTTGACGTCGAAGAAATGAAGCTTGAAAATGTACAAGGAATTAAAATGAAAGAGAAAAGAAGTATGCAATGAAAAAAAGCGATGCAGAAAAAGTATGATAAATTGAGTAATCGTGGTGGTGGAAGTAACAGAGGCAAAGAGACCGATCTGTTGAAAAAACGCTGGTTCTCATAGGTTATTGGTGATTGAGATATATGATGAAAAATGCTCATATATTTTAACTTAAAACCAAAACAACGATATAAAAATTTCTTGAAACCAAAGGTTGTTTTATCTGAATTCATACTATGAGAATTTTATAAACTTAACAATAAATGAAAATATATATATATCTCTGACGTTGGTGTATTAAACTCCAAGAAGTGTGAAGCCAAATTTATTGAAGCCATAAGGACTGCAGGCGAAAATTAATCGAGACCTCAAGGACTGTGGGCCAAATTAATCGATTCAAAAATACTGAGGGGTAATTTATTCGAGACCGTAAATACTGTGGACCAAATCGTCCCGACATTAAAGACTGCAGACCTATTTAAACGAGTTCGCATATACTGAGGGGTAATTCATCAGGATCAAAATGACTGCATGCCAAAGTCAACACTACTCTAAAAAGGGCGTTCCAAATTCATCACAACTGAAAAGACTGTAGTCGAAATTCATTGACACCGTAAAGACTACGGGCCAAATTAATTGGGACCATAAAGACTGTAAGCAAAATTCATCACGATTGTAAAGACTGCTGCAAATACGTCAAGATCATAAAGACTACATTCCAAATCTGCAAGCCAAATTCATCACCACCGTAAAGACTGTATTTCAAATTCATCTGACTGTAAAGTTTAGGTGTGTGTGAATGGTATAGCTAGGTAGTCACAGAAAGGAGACCTATGCACCAATCTTTTGTGATGATGCATAGAACCGGCCAAGCTTAGCACCTAATGCCGACCCCGCCTTCTCGTGGTGCAGGCCGTTAGTACCTTTCAAAAGAGATACTTTCTTGTGGAAGGGAACTGAAGAGAAGGTCTGTCAGATCAGTGTAGCTTACTGATCTGGACAACTATGGCTACGTTTCTTTTTTTCTACCCTGCAGAGGAGTGGTCAACCACAGAGGATCCTTGGGTTGACTGTATACATTAAACGGACTCGAATAACGCTCTGAGCTTGATTATGGATCCTGATTTTGCTGCACTGGTGGGCTTCTGTAGAGGGAAAATCTTCCGCTGTATTTCTGTTTGTTTATGGGTTGACAGCCCCAAGTGAATAGATTCACAGGATTATTTTATGAGCGGTGGATAATCCTGAGCAGAGGTCATTGCAGGTACCTGAACTCATGCTTCTATGGGCATCGTCAAATCCTACATTGGAGGATGTTTTCCAGTGTTGATGGCTTCAGCCTTCAATAGAGGTAAACGGGTCTTTGCCCCATGTCTGCGATTAGGGGGCTGTTTGATATTGCCGGTATTCCTTCTCTCAATAAACATAGTTTCTTTAAACTTCCCACTAACCATTTTCTCTCCATAGGTAGTTGGAAGTGGGAACTCTGCACAGAGATTATTCACTTGATGTCCTCACACAAGAATTCCGCCGTTATAATTTAGATATTCTCGGCTTGCAAGAGACCAGATTGACGGATAAAGGTCAGAACATAAACTTAATTTTTTTTTTCAGGGAAGATAAAAATCATTTACAAGGCATAGGTTTGCTTCTCAGCAGCACGCTAGTGATGCTCTTCTAGGATATGAGTGCATTAGCCCATCGGTGTCCCCTACTAACCGTGGGCAGGGCGGGGAATTTTACGGAGATAAATCTCAAAGCTGACCTAGCTGGGACTCGAACCTGGGAACTACAGAATACGAGCCTGGCGCGCTACCGACTGAGCCACTCCCGTCCCCAGGTGAAGAGCTAAAAATAGGTTTAAATCAATAACCAAGAGGATAAATTTAAGAAATGCAAGGAAAAGGTGACAATTAAAAACGAGCGAGATGAATTGGAAAGTAAAATAATTAAAATTTTTACTCAAAATTAGTTGAATATGCTTGTACATCTCACAGAGTTTTTGCATTTCATTTCGTCCTCGGAAAAATTGTTATAACGATGAAAATGAATTGCATTATGCGATAAAGCAAGACTGAAAGAGATAAACAAAGTACGGAAATAAAGCTGAAGATAAAGTAGCGAGAGAATGAAATAGAGTGAAAAGATACAGAATTGATGAGGCAAAGAAAGAAAACTGCTGGAAGAGAGAAGAAGCAAAGAAAAAGAGTGCGCAATTTGGCCTACTATGTTTTTCTCCACAACTGCGATGAAAATTTAAGTAGCTTTGCTGATGATTGCTTACGAGTCCGCATTCGACTCCACCCCGGGAACAACCGCGTGCTGTTGGCGTTCGCAGCTGCCGTGCATCCATGGGGAAGATGAAGAGGCCTCAGTTTCTCACCCCACCTTTGCTTTCCCCTTAATGATGAAAGCATGACCAATGATGGTTGCAGAAACGAATTGCTTCCCTGCCAACGGAAGCAAGATTTCCCACGGCTGTCGCCATGAAGAGGACCTGTGCCCTAATGCGTCACCTCAGCACCGAGCATGCGCAAGAAGAAGGAGAAAGAAAGAAAACAGAAGTAAAAAGAAGAAGGAAAAAACTGCTTATAATCTCTTTCCATTCCCCTGGCCAGAATCCATTGCTCAAAAATGCATGCACTCCAACGTACACACACACTTACGCACAATAGATTCAGCAGAGGAATGATGAGGAGGGAAGGAGTCAGAGAAGTTGGGAGCAGAAATGACTATTTGTTTTCCCCGGATGCAAGACGTCAACGATGTGATCTGATGAAATTGCCTTTTTCTCAACTGCTCTCCTTCTTTCTCTCTCGTTCATCTTGCGCCCTTAACTCTCTACATCATTTTCGTATTTTTATGTGTGAGCTTTTGCGCACGCGTGTGTCTGTTTATGTGTGCATGTGTGCGTGGTGGATTTGAAGAAGATAACTTTGCCTTCCTTCGTTTCATTACAGAACAAAGCTTGGTCTCTTTCTCTCTCTCTCCACTCGATTAGAATCTTGATGTGTCTGACGTCAAGTCGATAGTATAGTAGCCATTCTTTGGCACGAGACTTTCCCCCGCAAGCACGCGAAAACCATCTTTTGTTGCCTTAATCTTTGTTGACCGAGATCAGGGAGGATGGGGATGAGGAGGAGGATGGAGGCAATGACTAGGGCAATGAGGAACAAGATGAAAACCGCCGAAGAACGAAAAAGGTGGATTTCTTTTTTTTCCTTATGCTTTTCTACAGATCACAATGCTGATAGAGGCCCGAGTCAGAATGAAATATGGATTTTGATTCCCCCAATTTATTTTCTTCATTTTCTTTTCACGTTTGGCAATGCACAAGGATTGGAAGTTAACACAACTTTCCCATTTGTCAAAAACCGCTGCTCGAAATGAATTTTTGATAAACAATGTATACATATGCCAGGTGCTATCTTTCTTGGATGTCAGTTTGCTTATTATTTCTTTTATTTATTTACGCTTTTTTTTCCCTCCGTGTTAGGATAAAACATTACGGTGTTTCCTCCTACTCCTCTCCTTCCTTCCATCCTTCCTCCTCCTCTTCACTTGTATTCGATGTTGGTAGCATTCTCTTTAGATCTGTGTTTTCCATCATTCTGTGCCGTTGTTTATTGTGAGGGAAAAATTAAAATTTCCCGATGAAATATCGTAAATAAGTTAATAAGCAAAATAAGCTGTCTCTTTGTGCTATTCTTAAAGAGTTTACGAAATGCAAGATCAAAATGTTACTTATGGGTTTCTATTTATGAAGTCGAAGGTCATGGTTTTCGTTTCGATCAAGCATATAAATAAATAAGTGTATGCACGCTATTGAAACAATAGAGTAATGGAAAAGCTAAAGTAATTATTTGAAAACGCTGAATTCTTCCTGGACTTTCCGCATTTCCTCGCCCTAAAGTAGAAAAGACATTATGGATAGAGACATAGGGTGAATAGCAATTGAGAAGCCTATGAGAATGTACAGTTGATGCTTTGCGCAGCTCTCAAGTAAATGACATATTAATAAACCATCAATCACTCTATGTTCTGTGAGAACTATAGAAACTCCTGTTATGCAAAACCGGCGAACAACAGTGCCCTCTAGGCCCTCAGATAGCACAGTGGTATTGCGTTGGCTTGCGATGATACCGCATCTACAGGGGTCTGGGTTCTAGTCCCGGAATGGCATGATTGTTTATAGGTGTTTGTACGTTGTATGAGAGACCAGGTCAAGCTTGTAGGTTATCTTTGCCCTTTGCGAAAATTGAAAAAGAAGAAAAAATCAGACCTCTAAGTTGTCACTACGCTATGCCACTGGTAATATGGTTTTTAAAAGGGTGTCGTCCATTAGATGAAATGTTAAGATTGAGTTCCTTGTGCAGGAGATTGACCCTCTATAAAAGAGGTTGGCAATTGCATTCACCAGTCGTCCGACGGAATTTTAGTTTATGTAAAATGATAACCCTTATAAAGAAAACGTACTCTGAAGATATATTCTTATTGTGCTTCACATATTTTTGAAGCAAATTTTATGCATTATTTTGAAGTTAATTCTTGTTCACATATGAATCATAGGACTTTGATTAGTCAGATCGTTGATACATTTCAAGACATCGGACTATAATGGGCATGATAACCTTACCAGGCTTAGAACAGGTACCACAAGACTGAACGATCATTTTAGGTTGGGTTGTTTTATCTCTGAGCGGCATTTTTTGCACACCATGGGCTAAATGGCCAGGTCACTAGGACCCCGAAGGTTCAGAGAAGGTTGGGGGAGGGGACCCACTGGAACAGCTGTTGGGAGACAGATGGTAGCCTCCCGTCAAGGCCATCCAGCGTGCTCTTTAATGTGCACAGGGTATGGCTTTCCCACACACCGTGCCACAGCTTAACGTCCCGTCCGATGGATGGTGGCCTTTCCAAGCCCATCGGTGTCCCCTAGTGACCGTGGGCAGGGCGGGGAATTTTGTGGAGATAACTCTCAACGCTGACCCAGCTGGGACTAGAACCTGGGAATTGCAGATTACGAGCTTGGCGCGCTACCGACTGACCCCCACCCCCCTACACTGAACGATCAAATGACTAAGATGAGCAGAACTGAATCCGCTGACTGTGATACATGTGGAACAAAAAAAAAACAGTCACTCATGAGTTGTTTACTTGCAGAAAAAAACAAAATGATATTCACAGAGTAAATTTTTCACTCATTGGAAAAAAATTGGAATTAAGCAACTTACGCTAAAGACCTACTGGAACATTAGAGTTTGTAAAAAAAGAAAATATGCTTAAAAATTAATTTTTCAGTTTTTAAAAGAATACAAGACTGATTGACAGAATTTGATTTACTATCCAAATTACACCACGAAATTCTTGCATTTAGTGAATTTCCTACTGAATTTCTACTGAAATTCTAGAATGTTCTTTTGACGACCAATCCAAAATGACTGGAAATTTAAATGGCTTTGTTTTTTAAATTTCTCTTTTCCAGGTTCAGTTGAGAAGCCTATTTCAGATCGTTCACTGATCTTTCTCAATGGAATTTCCGGAAGAGAGGGTCGAAAGTCCCAGAGTGATTTCCGGAATAACAGCTGCTTTTGAAGAACAAGAAAATTATAAAATATTTGAAATCCAAATATCTATCTAGATTCGCCGATTTTGGCCATTGACTAAGAAGACAAAACTTAAGTTGCAAGTTACGTAACAAATTATAATAAGTTGCCTGAAGATCTGTAGTATCATGTGTAATATTGATCATATTTTGATTTATTTTTGCTTCACTGATTAGATTTGCATGTTTGCTGAAATTGTTTAACATGTCTTGCAATAACGTTTATTTCTTACATACTTATACATATTTTTTTATATTAATATTTGTACATATCTATTCTTGTTGCTTTATGCACCCATCATATTCGCAATAATTTATATTGCACTCTCAAGGACAAAATGGATGATGAACTCTGCTCTAGACATCAAAGAACATGTTGCATAGCCTAGATTAAAGACTTTCACTGTTATGACCTTGGAGTCATTGTGACCTGGCTAATTGACGACCCATTGTGCAACAGCAAAGCCTGTTTAATATTCTGAAGGCATTGCAATTTCTTTTCTTGCTTTATGCAATGAATTTCTTAGTTTTAAAGCGTGAAAACCTGAATACAAATCAGTGAAAAGACAAGAAATAAAAATATTGAAATTTTATACCATGAATATGTAATTATATATATTATAGATAAAAAAAAATGTACCCAGCTTTTGTGTTCTAAAAAAATTGCCATGATTGCATTATTCAGTCAATATTATGGCTATTTTTGCCGCCTCAGTGGCGCAGGGATACCACGTTAGTTCGTATTGACACTACAACTGCCGAGATTCAGGTTCGAGTGCCGGAATACATAGTTGTTTGTATGCTGTTAACTGAGGAAAGGGCCAGCAATGACTTCAATCTTAGTAGGGCACGTCCTTCAGTGAGAAGAACTGTACAAACTAAGAGTAGTTTCTAGGACCCTTGCATACCAAGGAAAATGTTGTTGCGTTGTTTTACCTCTGAGCGGCAGTTGTTTACGCACAATTGGCTAATGGCCAGGTCACAAGGAGTCAGAGGACTCAGAGAAGATTGAGGGAGGAGACCCACGAGACAGATGGTAGTCTTCAGTCAAGGCCATCCAGCGTGGTCTTTGATGTGCACAGTGCATAGCTCTCCCATACACGGAGTCCTAGCTTAATGTCCCTTCCGATGGACGGCGGTCTTTCCAAGCCCATCGGTGTCCCCTATTGATCGAGGGAAGGGTGGAGGATTTTGCGGAGATTAATCTCAACCCCAGCCCAAGCGGGACTCGAACCTGGGGACTGCAGATTACTAGGTTGGCGGCGCGCGCTAACGACTGAAACTCCCTTCACCCCCCACCCCCCAAAAAAAAATAAATAAATAAAAATAAGAAGAAGGAAAGATTGGGGCTGGTTACAAATTTCGCATATTTTACGCTCCCTCCAATATACAACAAAATATTTTCAAATAATATTTAAAAAAGCTTAAAATTTTATATCTTCTGGGCAAAATAAAAAAAAGTATTGCTCTCATTAGTATAAATTAAAAAAGCAAAAATCGTCATTATACCGAATTCTATTATAGCATTCTGAATTCTACTAGTTAATGGCAGGATATAGCTCTGTTGCAGTACATTACTATATCGAATTCCTTAAGAATCTGTAGTATTATCTTATATATCTTATCAAAAAAAATCGAAAACTGTATTAGAGATGAGTTCGATTTAAATTCTGACAAAGTCCTGTTTCGCAATATCTGTTCGCCGCCTACTCCCCATTTTCTGAGGCCTTCAAACATACTATCCATAATGGAATTCTCTAATCCGTAGAATGGCACGCGAGAGCCATGGACAAGTCAACGCAATCTCTCTCTCTTCAGAAAATGCTGCTTAAGGGTGTTTGCTGACTCTGACTAACTTCATCATTGCTTATTAGTCAAACACCTAATGCACAAGATAGTGAATTTCCAAAGCAGAGCCCCGTTAGGAGAGAAAAAAATATCCGACACTTGTAAAACATAAGGTAAAGAAATGCATGACAATAAACTATTTTTATATATATCTTCGTATTTTAAGCTATTTTAAACTTAAAAAAATTATAATTATTTTAAAACGAAATTAAAATCTTAATATTATTTAAAATGAAAATAATTTGCAAATTAATATTATTCGCAGAAATTGAAAATTTTTGAAAAATATTATTGCAAACGCTGAGCGATTCATGAATAAAAGTGACAGAATACCTTCAAAAATTACAGAAAAAAGTTAAATGATTCCGTTAAAAATGTTGATATTATAATCAAAAGAAATTATTTATTTATTTTTGGTTCTATGTCAATTCATCGCGGTCAATCCATCGGACTTGAATTCATCGCTCTCAATTCATCGAAGCGTCAATTCATCGTGAGGTAATCGAAGCATCGATTCATCGTGACGTCATATCATCGCACGTCAATTCATTGCATGCCGTTTCATCGCCGATTAAATTCATCGCGACCTCAGTTCATCGCAGTGATAGAGGTAAGATTTTATTGACTTTCTACATCTGTACTCAAATGAATTGTCTAGAGATAATTATTTAATTTTGTCTTAGAGTAAAACATGAGTCATAAGAATTTTCCTCAGAAATTAATTAAGACTTAAATAACAAATATTGCTTCAAATCATTTAATAAAATATGCATTTTAAAAGTTTGCCTAATATTGAATGATTGTAATATTAGATAATGATTATTCAAATGATTATTTCAATATTAGGCAATTATGAATGACTGTTATGAAAGGTAGTTTGTTGTTAAGTATTTCAGCTTCTGTAAATATTTAATTACTGAACGAATATTGGCGAAAATGAAGATAAAAATATATTTGATTTTCCCATGAAAAGCATATATTAATAGAGCTTCGATGTTAGATTACTGTTGAGATATTACCAATTTTCGAACAATTTTTTTGTAACCTAGCAAAATGGAGAATTCACGTTATCCTGTCAGTCAGGAGAATTTCCATCATAGAAGCTCTATAACTTTTAAACCATTCTATAACATCATCTAACTGACCATTATTATCTAGGAATTTATTCAAAATTGGTATCAGATAAAATTCAAATGAATTGTAAAGGAATATTTAAAACAGATTTAGCTATATTAATAAATAAAATTTTAGATTACGATTGGGAAATTATAAAAAATCATAATAATTTAAATATTTAATTTGAATTATTTATAGAAAAATTATAGAAACTAATTAGAATTTCGAGTTATATTAAATATAATCATCATTTTCGGAAAAAATTAAATCCCTGGATTACATGGCATTATTCAATTCGATAGAAAAAATGAACAAATTGTATAAATTATGTAAGACACAACCTTCTAATTAAATTTTAATGGAACAATTCACGAAATATAAAAATTTATTACTTAACCTTATTAGGCAGGCAAAATTAAATTATTTTAAGTGAAATATCTGAAAATTTTGGAAACATGAAAGAACAATGGGAAATTATTAATGAATTATCTGGTGTTGAGAAGAAAAATAAAGTATTTCCTACGGAAGTAATTTTCAAAAATTTAATTTACAATTTCCATAATAATCCTTTGCTTTTTGTTGATATATTTAATAAATATTTTACTAGAGTTATAGAGGATTTAATAAAAATGATCGCAATAAATGAAACATGCGATTTGACAGAGTTAGATTCCACACTGCAGCCAATTTTTATTGATTATGTAACTGAAACTGAAGTGACACAGAGAATAAATTCACTAAAGGTAGAAAAGGCTTCAGGAAATGATTATTTATCACCATCTTTTTTAAAAAAAATTATGCCCGTATATTTCAAAGATCTTATGTCCTCTAATAAATCATTTTCTATCAGAGGTCAGTTTTCCAAAATGTTTGAAAAAGGCTACCGTAATTCCGGTTTATAAAGGAGGTGATCTAAAAAATTTAGGGAACTACAGACCAATTCCAATGCTATGAAATTTATCAAAAATCTTTGAAAAAATTATAAAAAAAAATGGTAAAGTTTCGTACGAAGACAAATATTTTTGCTGAACACCAATTCGGATTTAGGAATATAGGAATACAGAGGATGCTATTTTAAAATTAACTTCAATAGTTCATAAAGGAATAAATAAAACTATTGTTTTTCTGAATATACATAAAGCTTTAGATTTTGTTCCACATGACATAATGTTATTTAAACTTGAAAAATGTGAATTTAGAGGGAAAAATGTATAATTGGTTAAAAAAGTTATTAGATAGTTAAAACAGATGATATTGTTAGTATGGAAAATTGTGCAGTTTGGTATTCCCCAAGGTTCAGTTTCAGGACTTCTTCTTCACGTTACAAAATAAGTGGGAGGTTACTCAGGCTTTCCCAATAGAAGTTTTGAACAAAAAGTGAGCAAATTACTCAATAAAACAAAAAAGAAAAATCCTTAGGTTATATATATATTTTTTCACATTTCTATTTTTTTCTTTCTTTTTTTTTCAATTCTTCGATTTTTCAAAGATTTTTTTCCCCCCCAATTATTTCAATTTTACATTTTTTCAAGTTTTGGGCTTTTTTTTATATATTTTATGCCACAATGAAGAGGAAATGAGGAAGTCAAGAATTAATTTATAGATTTTAATTTTAGTTGCAAAAATATGATAATTTAATAGGTTTTGAACGTTAAAGTCTGAGATTCCTAATTTGTTTAATTCTGTGAATAAAATTTCTTTCTGTTAAGTATATGAAATACAGTTTAAAAGTATGTGATTGGTATTTTTTATAAGGTTACATTGGAAACAGTTTGAAGTATCTATAAGCCTCATTTGAAATTTTTGTTTATTTAAATTTATATTGTCTGTTTTTAATCTATATATTAATCTGTTTTCTTTGCGTGAAAAAGGTAATTTTTCAACGTAATTAATTTTATTAGATAAATGAAATCTAAAATTGTTTTTTGCATATTGCTTGTGCTTGAAAATATTTTTCTGTGAGAGAAAATTCTGGTTTAGTGAGTTCTTGCTTAAAGGTGTAAAAAAAATTATATGTTTGGATGATGTCCTCTAAGTTATGAGCATTTTTAGCTAGGGTATCAAAAAATTCATTTCCTTGGATCCCCATATGACTTGGGATCCATTGTAAGCTGATTTTATTGTTTTTGAGAGTGATATTTGACAAGTTTAATTGATAAATTTTGGAAATAAAGTAATTATAATTTATAAAATAAATTTCTTGTTGAAGAACTTGGGGAGCACTTTTAGAATCAGAAAATATTACTATATTTTTTTTATCTAAATTATTTAATATCCAGTTAAAAGATTCACAAATAGCTATTAATTCAGCTTGAATGATAGTTGTATTCTTTGGGAATTTAAAAGTTTTTCAAACGTTATATAAAGGGATATGAAATGCAGCAGCAGAGGATCCTGTTTGTTTTAAGACAGAGCCGTCTGTATATATGTTAAGTGTTTTGTCAAAATTTTCAGCAAAATAAGATTTAAATAGAATTAATGTTGCTACCGCAGAAATGTCTTTTTTTTTGAAGGCAGTAAAGAAATTTCGGTAATTATTAATGGTGAAGAATAGCACCAATCTGCAATGTCATCAATCAGGAATGTCCCCTTTGAGCATTCTGCTAAAATAGTCATCGTAAAGATTGGAGAGGAATTCATTATTATAGATAACTTTAATATATGGTAGTCGATGAAAATGTTTATAAAAAGGGTCTGACGGAAGTTTATAATGTAATTTAAAGAAATATTTAATTAGTAAAATATTATGTCGAATTTCAAATGGCGGTATGGCTGTCTCTGCTATTACAGAAATTGTAGGGCAACATTTTACAAACCCGAGGGCAATTTTCAGACATTGGTTTTGTAAAGAATTAAGTTTTCTAAATTTAGTAAAAAGTGCACCAGAAATAAATTCAAGGCCAAATTCAATTTTAGGTCTAATAAGATTTTTTTATAAACAGTAATTAATTGTTGTTGTTGTGTGCCTTCATTTTTGAAAGCGAAGTGTTTGATACAATTTAATAATTGCAAACCAGAATTATATTTGTTATTAAGATGATGTTGCCAATTTAGTTTTGTGTCCAAATACATTCCTAAAATTTTGCATTTATTAATCTGAAGTAGAGTTTCTGAATTTATGGATAATTTAAATTTAGGATCATAATTTCTTCTTTTATGAAAAGGAAAAAATTTTTCCTGTTTGTCTATTAAGAAAGTTGATTGTTTTAAATATTTATGGTATTATATAGACTGTAAATTAAATTAGAAGAAACATATAGCAAATATTATTAAAAAGATAAATATTGTAATACCACGGTTATACTGCATTAGACAATTTCAACTTTAAAGATGGTATGCACCGATCAGCCAAAACATTAAAACCCACTACCTAATGTGATGTAGGTCCTTCTCTCGCCGCCAAATGAGCTCTCATCCGATGAGGCATAGATACAACTAGATGTTGGTAGGTGTCGCTTGATATTTGGTACCATGACTGCAACAGAGGATCCCGCGGTTCCCGTGAATTACGTGGTTGGTGTGATGCTGCTCGTACCCGTTTCTCCAACTCAAATCATAAATGCTCGATAGGATTCCTGTCCGGCGAATTTGGGGGCCATGGCAATAAATGGAATTCCTCATCATGTGCTAGGAACCATTCCTGAACCTTCTTCGCAATGTGACATGGGGCATTGTCTTGTTGAAAGACGCCATGTCCACCAAGGAATACAATCGCCATAAAGGGGTGTACTTGGTAAGCCACGATGTTCAAGTAGGTGATAGCTGTCAGAGTTTGTTCTACAGGGATAATTGGTTCAAGTGTTCCCCAAGAAAATATTGCTCAGACCATCACACTCCTACCAGCCGCCTGGATCCGTCCCACAGTGCATCCAGGTGAGAAGGCTTCCGTGGGTAAACGTCGCACAAGAGCTCGTCCGTCCACATGGTGTAACAGAAAATGGGATTCGTCTGAGCATGCGACCCTCTTCCAATCTTCTATGGTCCAATGTCGATGATTACGTACCCACTACAAACTTTAACGACGGTGAACGACTGTGAGAATAGGCACACGAATGGGTCTGTGGCTGTGAGACCCATATCCAAGAACTTACGATGAACTGTGTGTTCGAACACATTGGGCCCTTTACCACAATTGAAATTATGGATAATGTCAGCCACAGTAGCCCTCCTGTTGCTTCGGACAAGACGAGATAGCCTGCACTGACCTCTGTTATCAGTGAGGCGTAGCCGGCCCACGCTTTGTCAATAGCTCGAAGTGTCACCTGTTTCGGACCATCTTTGATAGCTACTAACTACTGCATAGGCGTGAGCAGCCTACCAGCGTATCTGTTTCGAAGATGCTCTTACCACGACGTCTTGCCATAACGATCTGGTCTTTGTTGAAATCAGATAAATCCTTTGTTTTTCCCATGTAGAGACGAAACGAAATACTAACTGCGAAATACTAACTGCGAGATTGTCGAAGAGTGTCGACCCACGTATTATATATATCATTCGCGACCTTGGCATGTGACACTGATTGGCTGCACGCGCTTCTTTACGTAACGCAGAGGTGGTTTTAATATATTGGCTGATCGGTGTATAATTGTTGGGTTAAATCGTATTTGCAATATGGGATAACTTCTTGGGGTGGCACATATTATACTAATATTAACAGATTAATTGTAGCTTAAAATAGAATTATAAAATATTAAAGAAAAAAGTAGGAAAATGTTAAAAAATTTATATAAAGATGCTGATATTTTAGCAGTTAGAAAATTACATATCATTCAATTTAAAACATTTGTTTAAAAATTGGCCGGATCAAAATATAAATTTGCAAATTATGACACAAGATACAGTAACTCTGTTAATCTCGTTGAATCTTTACCTAAGAAACTAAAAGTGATAAAAATGATGGTTAAAAAACATTATCTTTACCTTGCGCCAAAATTATTTAATTTTTTGCCAAACAACATAAAAATGGAAAACAACTTATATCGTTTTACCTGAAATCTTCATAAATGGCTACTACATATTGATAACACTGAGTTATTTTCTTTTTGTAATATAATATCATATTATTTGATTATTCATCAAACTTTTTTCTTTCTATTTGCTCAAATTATTTTGTTTTTTGATTGAGCCGTCCGGTGGTCGAGTGGTTAGCGCACTTGGCTACTGATCTAAGGACCTGGTTTCGAGCCTCCGGGTAAGGCATGGATGTATGTGTCGCTTTTCTGCTGAGGTCCTGCCATCCTCTCAGATCTTCTACTATGACATGTAAACTGACAGGCTCCTGTCAGACCTCTGTGGCTATATGGCATATAAACTGACAGGCTCCTGCCAGACCTCTGTGGCAAGACAGCTGCTTGAGGGAGTATTTATTTATTATTACTTGAAAAATGCTCAATTCCTTCAGATATTGAGTTTTAATAACATCAACAGTCGAGTTTTAAAACTCTTGTAGATTTCTGTAAATTTCCATTGGAATATTTGTGCCCACTGAGCTACAGAAATGTAATCAAATGTATTATGTATTAAAGAAATAATACATGCATTTCATGGGAAAATATGACTGAAGATGAAATATTCCTCAAGCCATGGGTACAGATGTCCAACCAAAAAAATTAATTAATTAAGTTCACCAAAAATGCCTTTCCTGAGCTACAGCTCTTGCATTTGACCACTGCATGCAAATTCTGCCAAAGTCCTATTTGGTATTATCTGCTCACCGCCTGCTTTCCTTTTTGTGAGGAGCGCGGTGGAGCAGTTGGTGGTGCGCCAGATTCGTAATCTGCAGCTCCCAGTGTAACGTCCACTCTCTGATGTGGTAGACCACATTAAACATTTATTTTTATTACTTATATTAAACTCTGCATCGCAGATTATTCAATTAGATGCCATTGTCGGAGAGTGTCGACCCAATCAATTATTGCGACCAAAATGATGCAGCCTTCCGGAGAGATGTAGCATATTGAAAAAAAAAAAATAGATAAATAAATAAATAAACAACAACAGTAAAAACAGTATCTTTTGACTGTTGAACAAATCAGCAGATAATTATCAGTGCTGTCATCTTGCTGGGATACGCCTTAGGAAGTTGACTAATTATCATTTCTTAATATTCTTTGCAGCTCTGAGTCACATAGAACTGAATCACTTTTAGTTACCTAAACTAATGAATATTAACATGATTAGTCATACAGACCTCTGGTATGGGTGTTTCAAAAAAGACGCAATCCTCTTTTGTATTTTTTTGTTTAAACTTGACAAAAGACACAAATTTCAAAAGATGCAAATTAGACATATATCTACCTTTACAACAGACATTAAAAGTGATTTCCTGCTACCAAGATGCAGGTTCGTACCCGTTTCATGACATTTGCAGCCACCTTTCGTAATGTTAGTTTTCTTATGTTTAAAATCTCTCTTTCGATGTTGGCCTTCAAGTCTTCAAGTGCATGAGGATTGTTTTGAAACACTACACATTTGAGATATCCCCAAAGGAAAAAATCTGGAGTAGTAAGATCTGGGGATCTTGGGGGCCACAAATTTTTTGAAATCAAATGATCACCAAAACATTCCGGCAAAATGACCATTGTGTCATTTGCAGTATGGGCGGTCGCGCCATCTTGTTGAAACCAATACTCTTGTTCATTCATATCCAATAGTGCAATAAACTGTTGGATGAGATCGCGATTAAACTTCACCAGTTACAGTTGAGTCAAAAAATAAAGGCCCTATCAGACGACGATGGGAAATTGCATACCAAACACTAATTTTCTGTACGTGTAATGGTCGTTCATGAAAAGTGTGAGGATTTTCACCGCTCTATATCCGACTGTTTTCACTGTTCACATACCGATCCAAGTGAAACCAAGCCTCATCACTGAAATAAACAAGGTCCAACACCTCAATTCCATTTTCATTAACAATAGAATGAACCAACGACAGTACCAACGTGTTTCATGGTCTGGTTCTTTCAATTCATGAACGACACCAATGCGGTAGGCATGAAATTTTAACTTCTTTATAGCCCTGAAAACAGTAGCTGGTGACAACATGTGAAGATAACTTTCTAAGAGATTTTTTGGGTGAGCGAGTTAAACATTGATATATAATAATCAAGAACTTCGGCAGTTAACAGTGATGGCTGGCCTGGGGCTCTTTCGATCCTGTACAGACCCAGTGTTACGAAATTCATCAATCAAACGAAATATTGTCGACTTGTTGGGAACTGCAGAATGAGGAAACTTCAACTCAAACTCCTCTCTTACACGTTTGTAAGATTTGTATGCACAATAAGTCTCAACAATAAATACACGTTCGTTTTTGGAAAACGGCATAGCTGACACAACACAAAGGAATGACTGCTTGAGTGAGACTAGGGCATGATAAGGTCATTTCAACTGCTAAAGGCTGTTAACCTTGAGTACAGTAATACCAATTGACTAATATTATGGCATAAAATGTACATGCGTGTAAGTTCTACTCTCTTATATTTAGGGTTGCGTCCTTTTTGAAACACCCTGTACTAATGTACAGGGTGTTATTATTATATGCAGATGATTGCGAGTAATTGACGGCTGACTGAAAGGGAATCACGCTAATTCTAATTATGATGCAGAAATGATAGAGCTCTGAAAATCTGCACCTAGGCGTAATACGGGTCGGGTTGTAGACTTCTTGACGCTGTTTACTCTAGACGAATGGAAAAACATGAAAACTTAACAGTCTTTATTCTTCAATGATGATACGATATTGGGCTATCTAGCAATCTAGGAAGCAGATTAACTATTAAACGCACCTTAACAATACTATACTTAAAGGACCAGAAAGGAGTAGGTATATACCATATTTATACCACTGAACATTGCGTTGAGATTTTTCCCCACTAACTACAGTTCTCTGTGAGAAAGGAGAAACCGTTATGCTTGGAAAGGTCACCGTCCGTCAGATGGGACATTAAGCCATGGACTGTGAAGGTTAAGCCATGGGCCACATACTGACGGCTCAACAGGTTATGGACTGCGAAGCATACCCTGAACCAGAATCGAAAGAAAAACTGTCCTGAGATATATTACTCCAATTTAGAGTAGGAAGTGCAACTAAAAACAAGGATTCGAATACCGGCAACGGCCTCTGACCAGGATTAACCCCCCCCCCCCCGTTGATATAAAATATCTGGTGCATCTGATTTACCTGGGTCTGACAACCCAAAAACAAACAGAAAAGACAGGATTAAAGTCTCTCTCAACGGAACGATACCAATGCAGCAAGTTCATAATCCATAATCACATATAAAGAGTAAATTAAGAGTGACCATAGATGACCTCATTGATAATCCCCTTGATATGTATTACTCACCTGCTGTTCCCCTTCAGAGCAGAATGTCTTTTCAAATGTATTAAGTGACAGCACCTCCAGAAAGTGAAAGCAGATTTTAGGAGAAGTCTGTCAGGTTCTCCGTATCATCGCAGCTTTCCTTCCAGTTCATGCCTAGCTACTATTTACAGGCTAGAACTGTAACACACGAAATATAATGGTTAGGATTGATATATTCTCTTATTGTGACGGTCGATCAAATAATGTTCTCTCGTAATGGTTGCAACAACATAAATATGTTAAATTTATGAAAACAGACAGACAAAAATGTTGTTTCAAAGTTTCGTTACAGAACTTTCAAACTGCTTCTTGTACAATTTGAAGAGTCGGTGAATATTAGTAAAGACTGAAGTAGCTACATGTGTAGTGCGTTGTTGGAAGGTTTCACTTAATACAACATTGAAAAGTAACAACGAATCTACAGTAATAGACTTATCTACATATTATATATATTTTAATTTACTATTTAATCGCTATTTAGCTGTTTAAGTGTCATACTAATTTTTGACGATGTCTTCAGGGATGTTCTACCATACGATGTACACGTGATCCCATATCACAGCTATATTTTGGACCAGTTGAGGATGGGCTTTGCAGATGATATCCCATCATGTCCAAAACATGCTTGAGAGGAAAATGTCTAGTGGCACTGACCAAGGAATAGTTTGGATGCCTTACAGACACAAACTGGAGATGGCAGCAGTATGTGGACGAGCGTTATCTTGCTGGAAATGGCATTAGGAATGTCATATTATTAGTGTGACTAATAACATGTCTTACAGCCTGTCACATTAACAATATTAGTGTGATGTTGTCGTCCATTGTTCCCATTACCAATTATAACCAGAGGTGATCTGTCTTAACTAATAGTTCCTCAACGAAAACCCTTGCAAAGGAACAGTATGGCTTTCCCGGATGACGGCTGGATCCGCATTTTGTCCATATCATCTCCTGATGGCGATGCGATTATCGTCAGCACTAATGAAGAATCGGAACTCTTCACTCGAGACACCGTAGTAGTTTGTTCCCACTCCACGTAATCCCCGTGCACAGTGCTTTTCCCCCTATGACGTTACCGGCCCCAAGTGCGAGGCCACTTTGGACTTTGACCCGTATGTCGCAACTGTCATGTGATATGGTGCAACTGTCATGTGATATCACACCACCACCCGGTTACGTGATATGATGCGCCTTATTAATATTCGTAATTAATATTTCATATTTGACTCCCCCTTTATTAAAAATTCATTCCCCCTTTATTAAAAACCCCTGGCGTCATTTAGTGTATATCATGAGTACTATTTTAACCGTAGTTTTCCAATTTTCACTCCCTCCTCATTAAAAATTATCAAAGGTTCCGCCCCCTTATTAAAAATTCCTTCCCCTTTATTAAAAACCCCTGGCGTCATCTAGTGTATATAATGAGTACTATTTTTAGAAAAAACCTCGATTTTAGTCGTAATTTTTCCAATTTTTGACACCCCCTCATTAAAAAAAAACCCTTATCGAAACTCCCCCTGATTGACCCACCTGTATTTTAAACCCTCTCTCTAAAGACCCCTTGGTTGATTTTATTTTAAGCCCTCTCTCTAGAGACCCCATCGTTGACCTATATTTTAAGCTCCCCTTTAAAGACCCTCACATGGTAAATCAGATTTCTCTATGCGCATTTAATCTAAATGTTGTGTCATCCAACGTCTGTACTATTTTTAGTGCGTCACCTGTATTTAAAAAAAATTACTTCCGATGCAGTGATTTGAACCCGCTACCTCAGTGTCGATAGCCGGACGTTATCACACTCGACTATGCCTTGTAATCCATTATGTGGCTTAGATGTATCTCAAACAGGGTATAACCCATCGTTATAAATTACGTATCTCTTTATTACAGTTTAAAGAGTAATTTTTATATTTCAGGCATTTTCATCAACGTAGGTTTTTTATTATCCTACGTTTCTTTCATAGCCTTCGTATTTTATTTCTTTATAACTAGCGTTTTTCTGCGTAAATCAACCTTCGTTTATTATTATAACCTACGTATTTCTTATAATGAACCCAGATAGTCCTTTCATATTAATATACGTATTTTTATAACCGTCGTATCTTAAGTCCGTTTTAATCAACACTTAGTTCTTTTAATTAATTCCGTGACTAGGAGAAGGACTATCCCACAGTAACTGTTTTAAAAGACTGTCCCGCAGAAAATGAAAAAATGTCATTGGGTAAAAATAAACAAAAAATTAATAAAAAGAAAACGACGAATGAAAAATCTGATATAAAAGCTTATTCGTAATTATGTAAAATATTGAGGGTAATATGGTCTGGTGACCTGCATGGGTGACATAAAGACCCACTTTAGAACACGCGTTCGGTACCCCAGGACCACGTTTTATTGACAGATGAATCTTGTATCACGTCATCACCTGTGCTGTTTCCCTTGCTTCCGTATCAGGCGTCTTACAACATGAAAACCCACCAGCACTCTTTATCGTAGTTTTCGGACTCGAAATTTTTCGAAGTCCAGAGACGGTTCTCCACACTGTCACTCCCAATTCTACCCTTTATGATAGGTCAGCGTCTCAATGTACCCCTTTGAAGAATTTCCCTTTGAGCCCCTAAACATCCAAGAGTTGAACTTTTCTTATTTAGTATCCATCGGGTTGAAGGATGTAGCCATCAGATATCTGTGTTTCAGCACTTTCCGCGTCAGGTCTTGTTTTGGAACGATAAAGTTGTTTTACGTTTGTCTCAATTCATTACTCTCCGTAAGTATATCCGTTACGCGACATCGTTTAAAACTTTTCATTCCTAATACTTATTACTGCTGTATCCTCAGTACATGATGCAAACTCGTTCCTAGGAAGTAACAATCGATAACAATTTCTTCCTCCAAAGAAAAATCAGCTAAAACAGTTTTTAAAAATCGTCTCTTCCACTATGTACCAGTGAACGTATGCCTCATCAAGCTGATGAAAACTTGTTGCGACGTTGATACACATTTGTTCGCTTTACAAGGTCAGCTCTCTTTCATCGGGTAAAAAATTTTGTACGTGGTAGAATGCTATAGAAAGTAAGTCATGCTAAAAGTAGAAATCATACGCTTCTGCTTGCATAATAAAAAACTTTAGTTCCAACAGGAATGCCTGTTAATGGAGTAGGGGACATTAGTCAAATACACTAAGCTACAGTAAAAAAATAAGACATAAGTCTCACTCGAGCGTACCCTCTCAACTTACCTGAGCTAATCCACTGAAATTTTATTTGCAACTGGACTGATAGTCAAAATTCAGCTGTAAAAGTAATACATTGTCTCACTCGAGCGTACCCTCTCAACTTACCTGAGCTAATCCACCGAAATTCAACTGGACTGATAGTGAAAATTTAGCAAATACTTCAACGAATCCGCCTAACTCTGCTCTGACATATATGTTTTGATCGGGGCTCCGGTAAAAGAATTCTGTACTTATGCCGATGTTCTCACGCAGAGCTTACAAGAAGGACAGAAAAATGTCTTTACAAACTAAGAGCATGAAAAATCCCTGCAGTACCAACTATCATTGTCACGTGATCTGCTGAAATGACAGACACACCATGGCAACAAGCTGGCCAACTGGTGATGTACAAAGGTCACGGGCCACTCGCACACACGACTTGCGCGCTGACCTATGGAACAGTCCTTTTGTGAGCAGACTGCCTGCTCCGTGCTTTATCTTCCTCAAGAATCTTTTGAACAAAGTTAAATAATTACTCGTTTCCTGTCGAAATACAGAAGGAATTCTTCTGCCGATAGATTAGCTTCTCAAGAGATGCACTTAAAAACAAGAAACTATGAAATTCAAAGTTCCAAGGGAGAATGCTGTTTTCTATGTTATTGGGAACGCAATTAATCTTCTTATTTTTGACCATTCCTTGCATAATAAGATGGCTGTCCTTTAGGTTATGAAATATAACTGGAACCTTATTAGGGAGCTTAAAATTGAGATGACACGTATTATGAGCGCCTCCTCGGAGAAGTGCTAAAACTATGTGTCAGATACTATGAAATTGATCCCTGTCATGTTTACACAACTCCTGCCTTCATACCTGAAGATGACAAATATAGTTGATAAACTACAATGTACCTTTTTGGGAGGCATCCGAGGGGAAATTTCAGTGAATCGTTTTAGCACGGCAAGCAAGAAGCATTTAGAATGAAAGACAACATGATTACAAGTTTCCTTTTTAAAGTTTCACAGTCATACAATCTTAGAAATAAACTAACTCTTCAGATGCAAGTTTCTCCACAGATTCGTTAGCACTCATTGTGTATTCTTTGCTTTCTCTCATACAATACCACTATCACACATCTCACAAGATAATTAAAGCTCAAACACTGATACATCTTCCACCTAGGTATATTTACTTTCTAATAAACCAAACGACCAAAGTAGATAAATCGCAAACATCATCAGATTATTATTTTTTCCATATATCTGCTTAAGTTGAAAATCTCACAATAGCCTATTCAGTACTTTACCCCCGATACAGCTATAAGTTATGATAGCCAACATCTATCCCACAGACAGTAGGTTAGTTACTTCTAAGAAAGCTAGAGATCCATGGTAAGACATGAGTGTTGTTTTTCTACTGAACATCTATGTCGTATGAAAGGTAACCGTTAAGACAAATAGTTGCTTAAAGCCATATTTAAAGATACACTGATTTCGAACTCACTCTTACATGCAATCAGTAGATGCACGAACCTTTCGTTTCCTAACGTATGAAAAGTTTGTCTGTTTTAATATCACGAACAGTCGTTCTTTCACAATAAGTCAATGTTGACTGCATTAAATATGATTCGGGTAAATGGAAGACAATCTGAATAGGCACTTTTGTTTGGAAATTAAAAATCTGAAAACTAACTGTTTATAAGAAAACAGCAATATTTTCAGTATTTCCATGAAAAGTACTAATTACTTCACGATTCTGAAAAGTTTTGGCTCCCAGAATCGATCTGCTAGACCTAACTTTGCATTCTCTGACTTCAACCGCCGATAAAACGTAACGTAAGAAACGTAAGCTCTCTCGGCAGTTATTCGAAGGCGCTATCTCATGCTCTTTTCAGAGTTCCTGGTTCTACAGTCCCCCGGTACCTTGGAATAAACGCATAAGTGTGGGTGAAGGTGGCTATTTTTCGCTGCAAACACAAGTTTTTCTACAAAGATATGGTGTTTCACTTGTTTGGAAATCTGAAATAACACTATCTATAGAAAGTATCATTACTCCAGTAAATTCCACAAGCATAATGCTTCTCGATTCTGAGGGCTCCCAGAATTGATAGACAATACTTTGCGTTTCAACCGTTTACAGGACCTAACACATAAATTCTTTCACACTTCAAGAAAATTGCCACATTAGAGAAGATTGAAAAAGAGAAGCGAAAGAATAGCACCCTACCCATCATTCTCACATTAAAGGAAAATGTAACGTGAGCATTCGAAACAGACAGATCTGTCCGACAGAGGGCGACCTGTGCCAGCTTGAAAGGTAGCAAGGAGAATGCAAGTTGTAACAATAGTTTAACCATTCATTTTTTTAAATATGAGGGTGTTAATTTTACAATTTCTTACAATAAAGTTCATTTCTAGTAAAGATGCAAGTCAGCAACATTCACTTTTTGTGTAATCATGTGAATAATACAGGTAACTTTTCAGTTGTATGTGTATCAAAGAGTCACTTGAGAAGAATATTGACAAAAACATCACCGTAAATTCTTTCAAACATATGTCTCCTTCTTAATATCTATATACTGTTCTTTCGAGCACAAAAGATAGAAATTTCTAAGGAAGATGAGCCATACAACAGTTAAAAAACGGTAAATAAGCGATTTTCTGCGTTTTGGGCCTTTAACTAGCGCCATCTAGTGAGAAATATGTTGACTGTCTGATTCGAGTAAATGGAAGACAACAGCTGTCTGTTTATGAATGATTATGTATGTACGAGAGTTTCTCTGATCTTATGCAAAGTATATTCATGTTTATATCTGGGGTGTATGGCGTTATACATAAGTGCATGCATACATCAGTGCGATGGACTAAGTTTTTTTTGGTCACATAATTGTTTCAGGTTTTGTCTCTGTAATTGTGTTAATTGTATGTGTGTGTGTCCATGTGTGTTGCGTGTCCATGCGTGCATGTGCACATGTTTATGTGTATATGTTTTCATGTTTGTTTCTGTGTATGTGAAAAAACTGTGTGTGTTTTGTATGTTTGTTCTGTGTATGTGTGTGTAAACATGACAGGGATCAATTTCATAGTATCTGACACATAGTTTTAGCACTTCTCCGAGGAGGCGCTCATAATACATGTCATTTCAATTTTAAGCTCCCTAATAAGGTTCCAGTTATATTTCATAACCTAAAGGACAGCCATCTAATTATGCAAGGAATGGTCAAAAATAAGAAGATTAAGTGCGTTCCCAATAACATAGAAAACAGCATTCTCCCTTGGAACTTTGAATTTCATAGTTTCTTATTTTTAAGTGCATCTCTTGAGAGGCTAATCTATCGGCAGAAGAATTCCTTCTGTATTTCGACAGGAAACGAGTAATTATTCAACTTTGTTCAAAAGATACTTGAGGAAGATAAAGCACGGAGCGGGCAGTCTGCTCACAAAAGGACTGTTCCATAGGTCAGCGCGCAAGTCGTGTGTGCGAGTGGCCCGTGACCTTTGTACATCCCCAGTTGGCCAGCTTGTTGCCATGGTGTGTCTGTCATTTCAGCAGATCACGTGACAATGATAGTTGGTATTGCAGGGATTTTTCATGCTCTTAGTTTGTAAAGACATTTTTCTGTCCTTCTTGTAAGTTCTGCGTGAGAACATCGGCATAAGTACAGAATTATTTTACCGGAGCCCCGATCAAAACATATATGTCAGAGCAGAGTTAGGTGGATTCGTTGAAGTATTTGCTAAATTTTCACTATCAGTCCAGTTGAATTTCGGTGGATTAGCTCAGGTAAGTTGAGAGGGTACGCTCGAGTGAGACAATGTATTACTTTTACAGCTGAATTTTGACTATCAGTCCAGTTGCAAATAAAATTTCAGTGGATTAGCTCAGGTAAGTTGAGAGGGTACGCTCGAGTGAGACTTATGTCTTATTTTTTTACTGTAGCTTAGTGTATTTGACTAATGTCCCCTACTCCATTAACATGCATTCCTGTTGGAACTAAAGTTTTTTATTATGCAAGCAGAAGCGTATGATTTCTACTTTTAGCATGACTTACTTTCTATAGCATTCTACCTCGTACAAAATTTTTTACCCGATGAAAGAGAGCTGACCTTGTAAAGCGAACAAGCATGTATTAACGTCGCAACACGTTTTCATCAGCTTGATTAGGCGTACGTTCACTGGTACATAGTGGAAGAGACGATTTTTAAAAACTGTTTTAGCTGATTTTTCTTTGGAGGAAGAAATTGTTATCGATTCGTTACTTCCTAGGAACGAGTTTGCATCACGTACTGAGGATACAACAGTAATAAGTATTTGGAATGAAAAGTTTTAAACCATATCACAACAGATATACTTACGGAGAGTAATGAATTGAGAAAAACGTAAAATCACTTTATCGTTCCAAAACAAGTCCTGATGCGGAAAATGCTGAAACACAGATATCTGATGGCTACATCCTTCAACCCCTTGGATACTAAATAAGAAAAGTTCAACTCTTGGAGGTTTAGGGGCTCGAAGGGAAATTCTTCTGAAGGGGTACGTTGAGATGCTGACCTATCATAAAGGGTAGAATTGGGAGTGACAGTGTGGAGAACCGTCTCTGGACTTCGAAAAATTTCGAGTCCGAAAACTACGATAAAGAGTGCTGGTGGGTTTTCATGTTGTAAGACATCGCGCCTGATATGGAAGCAAGGGAAGCAGCGCAGGTGATGACGTGATCGAAGATTCATCCATCAATAAAACGTTGTCCTGGGGTGTGGTACCGAACGTGTGTTCTAAAGCCGGTCTTTATGTCACCCATACAGGTCACCAGACCATATTACCCTCAATATTTTACATAATTGCGAATAAGTTTCTAAATCAGATTTTTTATCCATCGTTTTCTTTTTTATTAATTTTTTTTTTACTTTTACCCAATGACATTTTTTCATTTTCTGCGGGACAGTCTTTTAAAACAGTTACTGTGGGATAGTCCTTCTTCTAGTCATGGAGTTAATTAAAAGTACTAAGTGTTGATTAAAACTGACTTAAGATAAGACGGTTATAAAAATACGTATATTAATATGAAAGGACTCTCGGGGTTCATTATAAGAAATACGTAGGTTATAAAAATAAACGAAGGTTGATTTACGCAGAAAAACGCTAGTTATAAAGAAATAAAATACGAAGGTTGTGAAAAAACAGTAGGATAATAAAAAACCTACGTTAATGAAAATACCTGAAATATAAAAATTACTCTTTAAACTGTAATAAAGAGATACGTAATTTATAATGATGGGTTATACCTTGTTTGAGACACATCTAAGCCACGTGATTAATTACAAGGCATAGTCGAGTGCGATAACGTCAGGCTATCGACACTGAGGTAGCGGGTTCAAATCACTGCATCGGAAGTAATTTTTTTTTAATACAGGTGACACACTAAAAATAGTACGGACGTTGGATGACACCACATTTAGATTAAATGCGCATAGAGAAAACTGATTTACCATGCGAGGTCAACCAGGGGGTCTCTAAAGAGGGGGCTTAAAATATAGGTCAACCATGGGGTCTTTAGAGAGAGGGCTTAAAATAAAGTCAACCAAGCGGTCTTTAGAGAGAGGGTTTAAAATACAGGTGGGTCAATCAGGGGGGAGTTTTGATAAGAGCTTTTTTTTTAATTAGGGGGTGTCAAAAATTGGAAAAATTACGACTAAAATCGAGGGTTTCTCTAAAAATAGCACTCATTATTCACACTAGATGGCGCCAGGGTTTTTAATAAAGCGGGAAGTGATTTTTAATAAAGGGGTGGCACTTTTGATAATTTTTAATGAGGAGGGAGTCAAAATTGGAAAACTATGGTTAAAATAATACTCATGATACACACTAGATGGCGCCAGGGGTTTTTAATAAAGGTGGAGTCAAATATGAAATATTAATAACGAATATTAATAAGGCGCATCATATCACGTGAGCGGGTGGTGGTGCCATATCACATGACCTTGCGACATATCACATGACATTTGCATCATATCACATGACAGTTGCACCACATCACATGACAGTTGCACCATATCACATGACAGTTGCGACAAACTGGTCAAAGTCCAAAGTGGCCTCGCACTTGGGGCCGGTGACGTCATAGGCGGGAAAGCACTGTGCATGGGGGTTACCTGGAGTGGGAACAAACTACTCACTGTGTTGTCTTTCCTGATTCAAAGTAGCTCTAATCTGATACTAGTTCAGCTAGTCTAGGCTGGACTGCTGTCAGGTTAGAAGGTATCAGATTAGGGATGTCATATCATTAGTGTGAGCGTATTACGGCCTGTTACACTAACAATATTAGTATGACAGGCTGTATAAGACGTCATCACACTAATCCAGCTGGGCTCGGCTGGAATGATATCAAATCTATGCAGTCATGGTTAAGGGCAGTCTATACAGTGGACGCCGAACCTGCAGCCCTGCATCTGCTAGCCTTGCGACAAGACTTCTGGTCAGTGTCCTATTCTGGGGATGGGTGGGCAAGGCAAACATTCCCACCTTTGAGAATGTTAGTAAGTTCTGCAAAAAAAATGTTAAACTTATGTATATTTTATACATTTTTCAAGAAAGATTTTAAAGACCAATAAAACGGAGGGAGAAATACTATACTGCAACGAAAATCCAATCTTTCGTCCCCCCACCTATTACTTTCTTCTAGCTCGATGGTGTTTCTTGCCCCTCCCCCCTCTATATTTTTTTTCTTTCTTTCTAGATCTGGGCCTGGTTTTGGTCATGATGAAAATTTTTATGACAACATTTGCATTCCGTTTAATGGTAACTATGGCTGCAGTTGCATCTGCTACTGCTTGACAACGAATCTGGAATCCACGTGCATTTGCTTATTTGACAGTGCTTGAATTTGAATGCTTTCTTGAGACCATTGGGGCCAACAAACGCTACCCATCCGTGCATCATCGCTTATGTGCAGCGATACAGCGATCTTCACACTACCCTACATTCCGACAACGCTCAAACACACCCAGGTTCTGATATGGTTGGCAAAATGTTGTCATGGCATAGTCTACACTCCGTCATCAATATCTGCAACCAACACGTCTTCGTAGCTTGTTGCAGACAAGCATTTGGTTTAGCAGCATTGGTCTTGTGATCTCCCGCAGAAATCACATGTTTGTCATGGAAGAGTAATCATTTGTATATATCACTGACGTGCACTCACATGCTGATTTGCATGTAAATCCAAAAGTTTCTACTGGATGGGGCTATTTCAATGTCCAGCAGCACTTATCAGGTATTAAAATCTGTCTCACGATTAACCACAAATTATTACAGTCTACAAATTCAAAGCTTTTTTAAATGTAAAAAGCCAGTATCATAGGTATTTGAAATTCATTTTTCTCATCAATTATCAAATCTCATCAACATCATTCGCCAAAAGTACGAAATCATCAACCTAATGTAAATCAGAAATTTTCAGTTCTCTAGACCATTTAAGATAAAATCTCTACCTTGCAAAGAATTCCTCGTAACGTAAACAATGACCGAACTAAAAGAAAAAAGACAAAATGCACACTTGTCTAACTCCACTAGCAATGCTAGCCCGATTGCTATAAGCTTTGCTAACTCTCAGCTTTCATTATGCTAACTTATTAGGTATTCCATATGATCTAATGATCAACCAAAAATTAGGTCGATCAACAGAGTTAAGAGCCTTTTTGAAATTTATAAAGCTACTAACCACAGGTTTCCGAAACTCTAAACATTTCTCAGCAATCTGCCTAAGTGAAAATATTTGATCCATGCATCCCCTACCACTTCAGAATCCACACCGTTCATCACACAGTTGTCCATCAACCAAATTCTTAATTCTACGAGTGCAGTTCAAAAAGATTTTCACATGTATCTGCAGAAGGAAAATCACTGAACTTACCTCAACAAAGCATAACAAGTTTTGACAAGCTTTCAAACAAGACGTATATAGCTCGTTAATTTCGAAGCAACGAGTGCAAATCTACAGATACGTGTTAAGAACCTTTTGAACTGCCATCCGCAGTTCTGAGACCGTCAGTCAAAAATATTGGCGCAACGCGTCAAATATCTTTTTTAGAATTTATGTTATACAGTGCAAGGATGTACCAATGGAGGACAATTCCCTCCCTGAAAATCTGATCGTCTTATACGAAATCTCAAACTTGTCTACCTGCTTTCAAATCCTTGTACAATTTTGCTTTATCCCATATATATACGAGACTGTTGGTTGACACGTGCTCCTGGAATTTACTACCCCGAGCATTTGGGTAATGAGACCCACTAGAGAGCTGTAAAGAGACAGATGTAAGCCTCCTTTCAGGACCATCCACCATTTTTTAAAATGCACGGTATATGGCTATCCTGTATACGGTGTCAAGGTTTTGTTTCATCCAATGGACGGCGATCTACCAAGCCCATAGTATCCCCCTTTCTGACCGGGGGAAGGGTGGGAATTTAGCGGCGATAAATCTCAACGCTGGCCCTTGAGTTGGTTCTCAAGTTGAGACTTGAATCTAAGAACTGCAGATCACATGCTAGTCCTGAAGAGGTATGTACTTAATACATTAGACCAGGGGTGCGCTACACAAACGTTGATGCTGACGCGAAATCGATTTCTATTGAAATGAAACGGGAAAAGAATAATTCAATGGGTGAGGGGAAGATGAGACAAAACTTCCTCCGGATTTTTTACTTCAGAGCATTTTTTCTTAAAGGGTGAAATATGCATTTTTTTTACTCATTATATTCTTAAAAAACATATTTTATATACTATTCTTTTCGATCCGTTTGTATTATCGAAATTCCTCATGGAGATATCGAAATGTTCTTTAAAAATTGTGTTATTATCAAACACAAAAATAAACGCTCATCGTAACCTCAGAACAAAAACATTCTACAATAGCCCGGGATGTTGGTGGTGATGGTGGCTGGCCACAAAGGTCATAACTCCTCACACCCAAACAAACGCCCACACACATTTTGAGAATGTAAGTAGCCGGAATGAGAGGGGCGGAAATACGACTTTCAAGAAGCGTTTTAAAGACCATTGACATGGAAGGAAATTTTAATTTCTTTTACATTAGAACTGCGAACCCGTTACTTGCCCCCCCCCCCCCACCACCACTCTTCTACTTTTTTCTAGATCGGAATTCTTCGTGTGTAGAAGTCAACCTGGGAGGGAGGAAGGTTGATGAACCCAATCTCTCCCTCCCTCACCACCGCCCTCCTGTCCACCACCAGCACGAAATTGCAAGACAATAAAAACTTTGAAAAATTATGACTAATGAAATTATTTTATTTCGTTTTTAAAAAACAGAGATAATAATTTCGCTTTGTAACTTGTCTGTCCGTCTGTAGACAGCGAATTTTTTTGTTTATAGAGATAAATTCAAAATA
Source organism: Ryuthela nishihirai (assembly GCA_038380435.1). Classification (NCBI taxonomy): domain Eukaryota; kingdom Metazoa; phylum Arthropoda; class Arachnida; order Araneae; family Heptathelidae; genus Ryuthela; species Ryuthela nishihirai. The sequence continues at coordinate 8,343,315 of JAWZYU010000004.1, forward strand.
CTTTTTGTGTTGGATAGGTATTGACGAAATATTACGATTTGCAGTTGCGGAACCTTCCTATAGCTACTCACAATAATTCAGTTTTCATATTAAATATGTAATTCATAATTTGGCCAAAATTTAAAACGACATATGCTAGCAATACTGCAAACGATGTATTCATGCTAGAAATTTAAAATTTTGGTGGTGAATCTGACGATCACGAAGGTTCATAGGCAATAATGGGTTGATCCCTTAGAAACAGGGAGGAGTGGAAAAATGCAATTTTTTGTTTTAGGAGAAAATTGTTTTTAGATATAAAAAATTGTTTTTAGGTTGGATAGGTATTGATGAAATATTACGATTTGCACTTTCCAAATCTCCAAAAATCTATAATAGCGCCCTCTAACTGTGGAAAATCGGAAATTACAAATTTCAAACGAATATTGCAAACGATATAGTTATGCTAGAAATTTGAAATTCTGTTGGTGAATATTGTCACAAAGATTCCATGGCAGCAATAAGTTCACCCCTTAGACTCGGGAGGGGGGTAGGTGAATGGAATTTTTTTGCCTTAAGCGATAATTGTTTATTTTTAGTGATGTACTAAAAATTATTTTTGTATATATGAAATATTACAAACATTTCGAATCTTATAATTGAAGTGTCGCACTTAATTTCAGTTATTACTTTTGCAGCAATTGCATAATTTTACTAGCGGAGGAGCATGGTTATGTCAGGTGAATTTAACAATGTGACCTTGGACACGTCAATTCTTCCTTTGTACTTTTTCTTGTACCAGACATTGCACTTCCATAATGTCTTTTGCAAAATGCACATATCCATTGTGCATAATCATATCGTGTCCTTTTCCTAGTTTTGCAGTACTCTGGTAGACTCATTTTCCGTTCTTATCTTGCAGTATTGTCGGCAGTGTTGACCTTTCTTTCCCTGGATAGAGTTTTAGAAAAAAAAGTTTTTTCTTTCTGCTGATCGTGTTGCGCTTCACAATGAGTTTAAATTTTCCTGGTGTCTCAAGAAAAATAAAAAAATAAATAAATACCTCCTCAAGCAGCTGCTTGCCACAGAGCGTTTTGGGTTGTTTTACCTCTGAGCGGCACTTTTTTGCACACCATGGGCTAAATGGCCAGGTCACATGGACCCCGAAGGCTCAGAGAAGGTTGGGGGAGGGGACCCACTGGAACAGCTGTTGGGAGACAGATGGTAGCCTCCCGTCAAGGCCATCCAGCGTGGGCAGGGCGGAGAATTTTGCGGAGATAAATCTCAACGCTGACCCAGCTGGGACTCGAACCTGTGAACTACAGATTACGAGTCTGGTGCGCTACCGACTGAGCCACCCCCGCCCTGCCACAGAGGTCTGACGAGCCTATTAGTTTATACGCCATAGTAGAAGATCTGTGAGGATGGCGGAACCTCAGCGGAAAAAACGACACGAACATCCATGCTTTATCCGGGGGCCCGAACCCAGGTCCCTAAGATCAGTAGCCAAAGCTGCATGAAAATCAACCACTCAAAAGCAATGTGATAGGTAATATTCTTAACAATAAAAAATAATCTGTTTTCCCAAAATTTAATTATTAGGAGCATGGAATTATTAGTAATAGCAAATATATGTAATGGACGAAAGCGAATGAAAACGCAAAAAAAAATCACGTTAAACACAGAAAACTACAGTAGCAAAATGTTTGATAATGGACGATAAATTGATACTGCGATAAACAACGTAAAGTCGAGATAAATTGACATTATGATGAATTAACTGTGATAAATTGACGGGACAGCTTTTCCACTTACTCTTCCTGATATTTCTGTGATGTAAGATCCCATAGGATTCAAGGTATTAATTCAGGACTTGTTCTAATTTACTTAAATTTACAAATACATGAGTTCAGGAAAAACGTCTTTCTGAACTTTTCAACTTTGTTACTGTCACTAACTAGATTAATAAAATTTAATTAAAATACTATTAAATATTTGTGTTCTTCTTTAATTTTCCTACTAAAGTGCTTGTGACTGATATAATTATAATTTTTTTGATTACCATTACGTGGATGTTTCCTTTTTGTCCTCTTCTTACATGTGCTGTTATGTAATAAAATATAAACTGTGTGAATTATTCAAAATGTAATATAAAATGTTATAAAAATACTTTGTGGGTAGGAGGTGCATATACACCGATCTTCCAGTTGCTTGCACCGTTTTAAATAAATAAATAAATTCAGACTCGAAAAATACCTGTCGCCTAATTTTTTAGCCTTTATTTCATTACATTTTTGATAGATTAAAACACTTTACATCTATAATAAAATACCATAAGAAATACTAAGCATCACCTAGCAGCAATTATTCCACATTGAAAGAAAAGAATTATTATTAAAGAAAAACACCAAAAAGGCAGTTGTAATATTAAACATCAGAGTCACTCCGCTTCAAAAATTTGCATCAAACTGACATAATTAGTAACTTGTAAATACACAATTTCTTTAGTAAACCGTTTTATACACATTATTTCTTGTGTTTTTCATTAATGTTTGAGAAGCGTCAGAAAAATAAATTACTCCCATGCAACAGCTTGCCACAGAGTACTGACAATACGTCAGAATTTGTTCAAATTTAAGATTTGATTATTAATCTTTCTTTAGATATTTTTTGGAGCAAAAGAAATTTAGATTTTAATAGATGTAAATCTAAATAGTATATATTTAAATCTTGAATTTCATTTACATACCTTCATTCCCGTAAAAAAGACTTTTTTTTTCAAAATATTGAGCTCCTAATCTCACTTATCATTAGAATAATTTGGAAATTCTAATAATTTTCCTAGGGTTAAAGTTTGCAATTTCTGTTTAGAATTAACTCTTTTATTTACGAACAATTTTTATCACGTTTTCAAAAATCAAAACGAGATAATATTTTCACCGTCTCGTTATCTGTAAACATCGATTTTTTTTCCCAAAAAATTATCTCTAAACACAAACTCTTTTTTGGTTGGATAGGTATCGAATAAAATATTACGATTCGCACTTTTCGAATCTCCCAAAAGTTATAATTGCGTCGTCTAACAGTGGGAAAAATTAAAAAATGCTAATTTTAGATGAATATTGCAAACGATGTATTTATGTTAGAAATTTGAAACTTTGATGGTAGAAAGTGAAGGTCATGAAATTTGCATTTGCAAACAGTATGTTGCCTCCTTGTATCCAGGTGTTTGGGGAAACGCAACTGCTTTAAGAAATAATTGGAAAATTCTTTTTAGTTGGATTGCTACTAATAAGATATTATAATTCACATTTTTCAAATCCTTTGGTGGTTTTCATTTATATTTTTAGAGGACATTAAATACTGAAAAGGCGAAACTTTTAATGAATATTGCAAGTCATTCATTTATAATAGAAATCTGAACTTTCGATGCTAGAGTCTGAAGAGATATTTCACTGACAGTAACACTCTGTTCCTTTTTTCAGAGAAGTAGAAGAAAAAGCATCTTTTTAATTTTAAGGAATAAAAGATGAATTACAATCAATCATTTCCAATCAACCGTTAGTTCGAATTAAAGGGTTTAAAGGATGCAAAAAAAACCTCATTTTCTTTGAAAACTAGATTTCCATATTCGCCAGTGGTGATATACTACATTCTTCTAACTTTATTTTCCAGATAATTTTTCGAAGATTAATTGGACTTGATTTAGAATATTGCATGTTTAACTACAAAACTTCTTTTAATGAGACACAAAACGGATATATATGTGAACATCACTTGCAAAATAAATGATTTTTACGATTTTGTACCTTGTAGAGCCATCTGTCGGTTGAATAACGAACTAACAACACAACTGAGGAACATCACAGTGCATTTGATTGTTATCTTCCGCATCTAGATTTGTTAACATTCACATGAGAGATAGCTTTAAAAGTTAAAATGATGCAGTAACTAATCATCAACAAAGAGTTTAATAAAGAATACTAACTTAGAAATAATTCAGTCGAGCATAAATACATTGCTGTCAAAATATCGTTGCCGTAGATTGCAATCGATATTGCATACATCTTTAAAAAAAACGTAAAGCCAAAAATGTAAAGCTACACCAAGACACTTTCTCGATTTACTATGAATGTCACGTATAGTAATTAGTCGGTGTAGCGTGAATGGCGAATGGGGAGACTATGAGAATGCGCAGTTAATGTTTCGATCGTAGATCAGTTCTATCCTCTCAATTTGGGCATGATCTACGAGAAATGCAAGAGGGTCAATCCTTCAGTTTCATAGCCTTCCTAGTTGCTTCTCATGATAGTTAGTTCTCGGTGTTTCTGCCAAGATTTTGCATTCTCAAGTCTTGAACCTTATCTGTCAACATCACTGTTGACGATATAGCGGCTATCAGCTTGGCAAAGATCATACTACTGACCACTCCTAGATATGAAGAACCATTCTTCTTTTTCTTCGAAAAAGACTGAATATTTGGACTACATTAATTTCGTCCATAATAAAGGTCACTGGTTTTATTCCTAGTTTCGGAAGATGACTTATTCTTCGTTATTATAATGGTCAGTATTCTCGCCTGTTAGAAAGAAGATGCATGAAGAAAACAAGATTATTTTCTTCATGATAAGAACATTAATTCTTCATTCTTTCTACTAAGTCTCGAATTGTTCATATATCTTATAATATAGCGTATTACACTAAAAAGCTTCTTAAGACTTTCATGCTAAGCAGATGAGGTAATTTATTAATTTCCTTTGGTTAAGGCAATTTAAAGGCATCCCTCTTGTATGTAGATTGATGATCTGGGCATGAGAATTAACAACATTTTAGCCTTTGTAGCTATATTGTGTTTTCATATTAGAATAACTCATTTTCTTCTCTCAATATGGTATAAACTCAATATATTTCGTTTTAAATTCTTTGTGCTGAAGACCTTTGCATTTTTGCCTTCCTTCGATCAACGTCAATAATATATTTTCTTCGTTGCGAAAGATGTGGGCATCTTACGTACAGATGAAGATATGACCAGATCAGGGGAGGGGAGTACAGTCTACCCCCGCTTTAAGAATTCAAATACGGGTAATGAAGGCCAAAAATGATTAAACTTGTACATGTTTCACACATTTTGCATAAAATTTTTTAAAAACTTCTAAAACAAACGGGAAAATATTTCTTTGCAATGGAAATCCAGTATCTTGTCCCCCCCCCCCTTACCCCTTTACCTGGCCTTATTTTTTTTTTCTATATACGGGCCTGGATGAAGATTATTTACGAACTGGAAAGATGAAACAGGTAACTTATCAACTAGGCAAAGATCATTAAATGGTGCCGGCAGTCCTTTTCTATTAAGGAACCTTATGGAAGATTTAATAGCATTAGGTGAGCACTTCGTAGATGATTCTGTTAAGTAGCTCAACAAGAAGAGTGTATGGGTCATTTTGAAACTGCTTTAGAAAGACATTTTAAAATAACAAGGATGAATCAATGTTGCCCAATTATTTTCCTTCTACGAAATCAATAAAATTTACAACTGAACACAAGGGACAAGTAGTTAATAAACTAAAACTATCGCTACACCTACATTTTCCCTTAAATAAAGTATTTGAGATACTATTTTAAAAATTATATTTTTTATATTTCTTTTATAAGTACAATCAGAGATATTAAAAATTACTATCGAAATGCATTTTTATATCTCCTCTCCACCCCAAAAAGTTCCAATATTTCTTATAAATGATTTAGTACCATATCCGTTAGCTACTCTTTTCTAGGTAGGACACGCAGAAGAAAAACAGTAAGACGCTTTCTGGAATTAAATTTTTACTGTTTTTAAATATTAACAGAAATTTGGAAAAATCACTTTTCTGTGCCTACAATAACAAATTGTAGTTTTGGAACGGAAAAGAAGTTTGTTTGTTAACAAGCCTTATTGAAAGGTTTATTGAGATTTTAACTCTTATTATTGCTTTCACTTAAATTCATCACGTGATAATAGTGGCGTACCCAAATTGGGTTTGATTAACGTATATTTTCTGAAAAAAACATCAAGCAGTTGCTTGCCACAGAAGTCTGATAGGAGCCAGGCAGTTTAATACGCCATCTAACAAGACAGATAAACACAAGCATCCAGGACTTACTTGCAGCTCGAACCCAGATCTATTTGATAAGGAAGTCTCCAAAACAGAGACTCAGTAAATCAACCTCTCCATAACACTCAACATGTCATACTCTCACTCAGGATCAGTTTTTAGCCGCCCTTTTCTCCATGTCTGATCTTAGTGATTAATGATTACTGTAGTAGCTAAATTTAGTGTCATTTTAAACGTACTTGAAAATTATTTATCTAAAAATATGTTAGTTTTTAAATTTTTATGGTGAGTTTTTAAATCTGACGCCCCCTAAATAATATCGCACGTGCTTTAGTGCCGCCGCTGCTTCCGCCCATTTAAAGTTTCTGGGCTTGATTCTACTACTTTGCAATTTCTCAGTAGCTAAACACCTTTTTACTAGGTTCGGTCTCTAATAATGTGCAATTTAAATAAATCAAATTAAACTATAATTCATAACATGTAACATAGATGGCAGCACTTCCTTCATACTAATATACTAGGCTACTAATCTAAGTGGACCTGGATTCGAGCTCCGGGTAAGGAATGGACGTTTGTCTTATTTTTCTGCTGATGTCCCGCCATCCTCATAGACTTCTACTATGACGCAGCTGCTTCAGGGTGTTTTTTTTTCATTGCTCATACACAGGACGATGTAAAATGAAGCTGTAAATTGAAACAAAAAAAACCCCTCAAAATCAGTTTTCTTATATGTCTTATATTTGATATTGTTTTTTTTTTTACAATAATAAAAATCTTTAGTTGTTTTTTTGCATTTTCTTTTGTTGTTTGAAACATTTCATTTACTTTCATTTATTTTTCTGAAGAAACAATTTTTACCTATATTTTCAAAAATATGTTCCATTTTCTTTTCGTATAGTTTTCGGGCACCCTTAGTTGCATTATTGTTGTTTGGTGAATGATTGATTCCTTGTTTTCAACTGCACTCAGAAATGAACGACTAGACATAAATATTTACATCTTGAAGCACTGATTCGTTTTTTTGTCTTGAAGCACTTGAAGCTTGATCCATCTCCCACTTCTGATGCAGACAGCAAACATAACTGGATTAAAATTTGGTTTGTTTCGTCTCTGAGAGCACTTTTCTGCATATAATAGGCTAAATAGCCAGGTCTCAATGCTCCCAAGGATTCAGTGGTTAGGGAAAAAGGTACAGCCACTGGACAGCTGTTAGAAGACAGATGAGAAAACCTTCCCTCAAGGCCATACAGCAGGCTCTTTAACGTGTACTAGGTATCGCTCTTCTACACACTAGCAGGAGTGACGAGAGTCTCCGGGACAAACACATTTTTGAGTCCCCTCCCCCATGTTACTTGCGAATAATTCGACAATATACAACTGAAATATAAGCTTTCTTTTTTCAAAGTTGAAAAAAAAGTAGAGAATCATTAAAAATCATTTGTAAAGTTACGTTTATTTCAGTAAGCAATATATTGTAACTATCATCATTTTTTATTTCAACTTTTCAGGTAAGTTGTTACTAACCGCAAAACTGTTATTGAATGCTGCAGACCTCATAACTCTACCGTTCGTACAGTATATCGAAAGAATATTGTTCAAAATAAAGATGCAGAGAGATTTTGAGTGAGAGCTTCAATTTATCTCCACTGACTTTTTCTGTATGAAATTTATTTTCAAAGATAGAGAACTGTAAATAAAGCTTTGCATACATATGGCCAGGGAGTACTCCAACAATTTTGATAATATTTTTATGCGTTTGTAATTTTTTTATATTCATATTTTATATTTTTGCATTGTGCATCATTATTTCATATTAGCATCTGTAGTTATAGTAAAACGAGATCAAAATTGTATAATTTCCCTTTTCTGTCAATGGAGAGGCAAATTAGAAACTCAATATTTTGAAGCATAAACTTTTTAAAGGAAAAAGACAAAGAACTAATGACTTCAGTCGAATTTTAAGTTAAACCTTGAATAAGAAAATAATAAATACATTGAATTTTCATTTATTGAACAAGATAATAATTAATATTTGGCATTTTTACTCATTTTTATTCGTTTGGACATTTTATTCATTCATCATTTCATTTATTCATTGATAAAAGAAAAATAATATTTTTAAAATTTTTAATTATTGCAGAAGACAATAATAAATATTTTAAATTTTTATTTATTGAACAAGAGAATAATAAATTGTTTTAATTTCTATGTATTGAATAAGATAATAATAAATATTTCTGAACTTTTTTAATATTTCTGAACTTCTATCTTTTATTTATTAAAAAAAAGAAAACTGAATAACTTTTATTGAACAATAATATCTTGAATAAGTCACTAAAACGCATAAATTTCTAAGCATATATTTAGACAGTAAATTCAATAGAAAAGTACAAATCAATCATTTGTTTACACAAAGAAAAAAATGTATTAACCTATTATAATGTATCAGCAGACAAATATGGGGTCCATTCCATAAACAAATGATCACTATACATAATGTTCACTTCGCTCTATAATTGACTATGGCTTTATAGGTTTAGAAACCGCCTCTAAAATAGACCGAAAAAACTTGGACATCCTACAGAACAAAGCTATAAGAATCTGGTTTAAAGCAACTGAACTCAATACCAAGTGCATCCCTATTAATAGAAACCAATCTACTTACTTTGGAAACCAAAATAAACCACCTATTAATAAACAACTACATTCGAACGGCTACCAAAATAAAAAATCATCCACTAACTGATCTCATTAAAAGAGAAAAGAGATCTCATCAAAATCTAATATTGTCAAGCAGTTAAAAGAAGACCTTTACAACCAAATCTAAAACTTTGCAAACACAACCAAAAATTACACCACAGAGAGCCCACCGGTGTCGAAATGGAATCTGCCCAAATTAGAAATAAACAATTCATTATATTAGTCCAAGAAGTTTCTTAAAAACGCCCCCTTAGCTAAAACATCAAATGCCGTATACCTAGAACTTGCAACAATAACTGCAACTACCATTGAACTATATGCTATTTGGATGGCATTAGAAGAATCCAGAAAATACTCAAACAAAATAGTAAACATCCCCACAGACAGTACAGCAGCTATTCAATCCTTGGGAATAAATATCACCGAAACAGATAATAAATGCCAAATCCTAAACACCCTTCAAACATCACACAAGAGTGCAGCGAAAAATAAAAAATAAAATACATGTAAGCTGGATTCCTTCTCATCTAGGTATTATGGGTAATGAAAAGACTGATTATGCAGCTAAAGAAGCCCTTAGCCTAGAGCACATCATCAATATAAGGAGCAAATACTTTAAAACCATCAACAAATGCAAAACTACTTGGAAAGAGAAAAAGAACTCACAAATACCAAAGATTAAATATCTGCACCAAGTACGAAAACATAGACCCAAGTTTTAATACCCTATCTAGACAAATAAGGATCTCTAAACTACGGACAGGATACACTTTCTTAAATAACACTTTACAAACTATGAAAAACTCCTTCACCAAACTGTATAAGTTGTAACACTATAGAAGATGTACAGCATGTATTACTGGAATGTCCTATATATGATCTGCATACGAGTATGCTAAAAGAGAACCTAAAAAGAATTAATGTCCATACCATCAATCTACAAACACTACTACTAAACGAGAAACAAATCAAGGAAAGAAATCGTTATCAATTTCCTTAGAGTTTCTGGACTCTTCCATAAGGTATAGGAAACACCAAAAGTTCTTTTTCGCCTAATCTAAAATCAACCATCATCTACAGGATTTTTTTCACAAAATCTTATCAGTTAGAAGGGTCAGTTGGATGACACTCGCCTATTGAAGTAAATACTTCTATGTAGGCATTCTGAGCTCTTTAAATCTAGATGAAAGAGAACAAATGCAAAGTCAGCTAACCAAAAAATTTTTTTGCAAAACATAATCTGGTGAATTGTGTGGGAATTCTCTCACGAAATATGAAACAAACAAACTAATAACTTAAATCTTCAAATACCGTACATAAAAAAGCAAAAAAAAAATTCAATATACCTATCGATGCTGTACTTAGGAGACTACTGATTATTCGACCTAAGGTAGACTGCGACAAATGTAAAGCAGGTTTTTACTTCATTTTTCCTGTTTTATCCTACCGACATTAACATATATTCAAGAAAGTCTATTATGCACTCGAAAATTAGAAAAAAATATATATTTTTTCTTAATACCTCTTGATTCTAATTAAACCAAAAACTAATATCCCTTCAGAACTAAACGTCATCTTATATCCTGGACTTTTGATCCTTCGACATGAACACTCACTCACACTTTTCATCCGGGATAGTAAATCTTGAGAGGCCTGTTTTCCTTAATGATGAAGAGTTTTAAAAAAAAATCCTGTAAGGAAATGGGGGGGTCCCACGTTTCGGGGAGGGGGTCTTAGAATAAGATTTGAGCAGATTCCCAATTATTACAATATTTCAACGAACAGAAAAGGTTAAAAGAATATTTTACAAGTAATAATATTTTACTGTTTTATTATCTTCTTTTTAGTGTTGGATATATACCATGGAGCTAAAATAAAATTATACAAAGGTAACTGCTTTAAATTTCAAAGCAGATAGATAAATTTGAAATTTAGTATAAGATGACCGGATTTTCTGGAACAAAATTTTTCGGACCCTATGGTCCCCAGATTCCTGGGTACTACCCTGCCTCTGGGGCTGCCCAGTTGCAAATTTTATAGTTCTAATGTGGCTCATTTACAAATGTTTCATTTACAAATACTCTAATATGGCCTACGTTAACAAAAATCAGGGGTTCTCAACGTGGAGTATGCGGCAAAAATTTTTGGGGTACGCAGTGAGAGCTCAAAGGTCGCTAGATCTAGAAGCAAAGTCGCTAAGTTGGCATTATTATACTATAACTATAAATATCTGTACAAGGGATACGCTAAATACATACACATTTCCATGGGATACGTGAAGCATAAAAGGTTGAGAACCACTGCTTTAAATAAAATACGCACCCCTCAAGGAACTGTTTGACACAGAGGTCTGACAGAATCCTGTCGTTTTATACTCCATAGTAGATGATCTGTGAGGAAGGCGAGATCTCCGCAGAAAAACAACACAAACATTCATGCCTTACTCGAGGCTGGAATACAAGCCCCTTTGATCAATACCCAAGCACGCTAAACATTCGGTGATTATATAAATAAGTATCTGCATATAAAATAATACACATGTAATAGTACATGAAAACACATGTACTGAATATATGCTGAAAATATAATAAATAAGCCTTTCTATTATTATTTTCAGTACTATTTTTAAAATTCATTACGTATATATTTATTAATATCTGGTGCATTTCCGCAGAAATAAGTTAGGTATAAAAAAAATTGTGTTCATAAATTCGCAAACTTTTTACAATAAACTCGATATTGTTCAAACATCCTCATCAGATGACGCAAATGATACAACTAAAAGAGTATGAGAATCTTAGGCCAGAAAAAAGTACGTAACTTCTTTAGAAAAAAAGTCGCTTCAAGAGCCACCAGTGAGGTTCGAACTCACGACCCCTGGTTTACGAGACCAGTGCTCTTACCACTGAGCTATGGTGGCTTCACTGTCGACTTCGGATAAAATTCGTAGCAGGTGCAATTTGCATTCATGGAATAACTTGCGAGTCGGAAGCAGACCAAACACAGACAATAAGTAAAAATCTATTTTTTTTCTGCTGCGGATTCTTTGTCAACTTAAAACCAGATTAGCATAAACCACGTTATAAAATTCTCTTTACATTCATAAACGTGGCGTAGAATAATATATATTTAAAATCAGTTTTTTCCTTAACAATTCTATCAATCTGTAGATTTCTATCTATTAAAATAACTAAATATCACTGCAAATAGGAATTAATATTCTACCCTCACGGTCACGTCCTCAGGGAGAACCAATGATAGTTATCCATGGAAGTGGAGGGGGGAACAACGGGGGACTATTTTAACAAGATTTATGGAGATTTGAAAAGGTTTGACTTTTTTATTAATGTGGTTTTAATGTAATTTATAAATTGATGGTTTTCTAATGATAATTTTTCCCCCGTAGAAGACTCAAAATCTCCTTGACTTACGCACTATACGTGTATATGTGCATGTTTCTATTGATCAACAAAAGAACGTGAAATTCTAGTATTGCTTTCTTTCCCACCCCTTCAGACTAAAATCCATTCTTTTGTTACCCAGCTCCTCTGAAGCATTGTTTCGTAAAATGTGGTTGGAAATGCCGCCGTCCGTCGGATGGGACGTTAAGCTGTGGCTTCGTGTGCGGGAGAGCCATACCCTGTGCATGTTAAAGAACACGCTGGATGGCCTTGACGGGAGGCTACCATCTCTCTCCCAAAAGCTGTTCCAGTGGGTCACCTCCCCCAACCTTCTCTGAGCCTTCGGGATCCATGTGATCTTGCCATTTAGCCCATGGTGTGCAAAAAAGTGATTCTCAGAGGTAAAACAACCCAACCCAACACTAAAATGTGGCCATGTTGGGAGGTGGTCGTTAGAAATTATACAAATAATCACCTATTCATATTATTATAGCGTCATTCATAAATGCGGCAAGATTCTACTAGTTCCCACTGCATATTTGTATTTTAGTTTTCTCCCCTTAGTTATGTGAAAGTTATAAAAGACATATTGTTACAAGATTAAATTGAGGCTTGAACATTTATTCAGTACAACTATATTTGAACAAATATTCTAAAAATTGGTGTTTTTTTCATATGCCAACCGTTTAAATTCTACTGTCGTTTCATCTCAATATTTCGATAGGAAAAAAAAAGCTTTTACGTAATTTGCCTCAAGCCACCAGTGAGGTTTGAACTCACGACCCCTGGTTTACGAGACCAGTGCTCTAACCACTGAGCTATGGTGGCGACGGTTACGGCCGCGCTTAAAGATCACTGCAAGCGAGGTTTACGTTTATTGATCGAATTATTTACACATTAAATAGACGCGTGTAAAGACTTAAATTTAATGTTTTTAAAACTATCTAGTCTGGGGTTTCTCAACGTGGGGTAGGCGATAAAAGATTTTGGGGTACGACGTGAGAGCTCAAAAGTCGCTAGATATATTATGTTATATTTATATATGTGTGTTTTATTTTATTCCCATTGTTATACAATAACTATAGTTTTATCTATCTATACAAGGGGTACGCCAGTTACATACACATTTCCAGGGGGTACGTGAAGCATAAAAGGTTGAGAACCACTGCGATTTTTTTAGTCGATTCCAAAGTTTGTCTTATAATTTAAACTTAGGACTTAGGCAAAAAAGACCGTGTAACGTTCTCTGTTTATTAAACTGGAGGAGATATATTTCTGGGCTGCGGAAGGTTTACTAACGATCAAGCATTTGTTTTCCTCATCGTTATTTGCATTTGCAGAGAGTAGTGGCAGCTATGAGCATGCTCAGTCCTCATAGATTATGGTTGGTTGATAGGCCATTGTCCTATGATATATGGGTACTGTCGAAGTTTCAACTGTGCAGTCTCACTGTATCCACATTGTTACTCACTTCATTCCATCAATAATTTTAGATGATTTTAGTGCAGAAGGGATAACCAAAGCGGCGGACTATCACTTCCTCCCCGAAAAATGAAAAATAAATATCCCCTCACTACCCCCAAGGAACAAAACCCCTTCGGACAAAATTTTTATTTTAGCCCCATGTTTCATGTTGTACACTGCCCTACCATAATATTAGCGAACTTCCATGTTATGAAAATAGTAATCTGACTTCGAAGCTCCATAACTTCTGAAATATGTAGAGGCGGGTGTGGCTCAGTCGATAGCATGACAGACTCGTAATCTACTAGTTCCCAGGTTCGAATCCCGCCTGGGCCAGCATTGTGATTTATCTCAGTCAGTAGAGGACAATCACATGGGCTTGGACAGCTGTCCAACAGCTATTAGGAAACACTTTCTCGAGTCCAAGGGGTCCTTGTGACTTTGAAATTTACCCCATTGTGTGCAAAAAAAGTGACACCTGAGGTAAAATCAATCCAACCCTGAAATATGCATTAATGGAAAAATCTGACAAGATAAATTAAACATCATTATCAAAACTATTTAAATTCAGTATTTAAAGAGTTATGGGAGATGGAAGATTTAACAATAATTGTCTAATATAAAAATAATCATTACGCAAACTTCTAAAATGCATATTTTATTAAGTGGATTGAAACAATACTTATTAAGTCTTAATTTCTGACGTAGACTTATGACGCATTGCGAAATATTGCAGCTTCCATAACTCTGTAAATTTTGAACGAATATTGCTGAAAATCGATATTTAAATAGATTTGATTATAATCCTTAATTTAACTCGAGTCATATTTTCCATTAAATGCATATTTTTGAAATTATAAAGCTTCGAATTTAGATTCCTATTGACATAACATAGAAATTTTCTAACATTTTGGCAGAGCTGTGAAATAGCTGGTGCAGAGATACATTTAAATTCTTGTCGTGGCGTTGTCCGGGTTTCTTGTCAATGTAATGAAGTCTACCAGTTTTTTTTTCAAGCTGACACTGCGACCCCCCTCGAATCGTAGATAAATTTATGTGACCACCTCCCTCTTCCCTATAATATACTTACATAGTTTAATCTAACAATTTCGTTATATATACCTGGAATAAAATGGGGGGGGGGATATTTTTTGCATTTAACACATTATATTTGTCACAACACATTTTTTTTTATATATATATGTAAACAAAGTCTCACATAGTATCGCAAAAATTCACTAAAAATACTAGCAAATGTATTTGTGATTCCCTTCCAAGCTGCTCGCGACCCTTCTGAGGGTCGCGATCCACAGTTTGAGAACCATTGCTAACATCATCATCATCATCATCCTCAAGCAGCCATGGGCTACGGAGGTCCAACCAGACCGCGCAGTTTAATTCTCCAAGCATATCTGTCCTGAGCTACATCTGATGCATCTGGCCACTGTACACCAATTCTAACAAGGTCCTGTTTGACATTGTCTACCCACCGCATCCTAAGTCTCCCCTTCTTTCTGAGGCCTTTAGGCACACTGTTCATAACCCTATTCGTCAATCTATAATTATCCATACGGGCAACATGGCCAAACCAGCGGAGTCTCTCTCTGCACAATATGCTGCTTAAAGGAGGTTGCAGACTCCTTTGCCTAACCTCATCATTAGTTACAAAGTTAAACCACCTAATACCCAAGATACTGCGTAAGCATCTAGAATCAAAAGTATCTAGTTTCCTGTTATCCTGTTTACACAGCGTCGAAGTTTCACTACCATAACTAACCCTAGAAAGAACAAACTATTATACAGTCTAATTTTAGTCTTTAGGTGTATTCGCCTATTTCTCCACACTCTCCATAGATTCTTAAAAGTCCTGGCAGCAATCTCTATTCGTCTGTTAATCTCATGCCGCATATCACCAGTATCTGTTACATAGCTCCCAAGGTAATTAAATTGTGACACCTGCTCAAGACTGCAACTATTCAGATGAACTGAATCACAACGAATTGCTAACACGATGAAGAAAAAATTATGCAACTGGCAAATATTCGCAACAGGCGGATAAATAGAATCTAGATTTTGTGAGGAACTCTGGAAGATCATCGTAAATTTTAAGATGACACCAATTAATTTTTATAAAATCATAAAAAATGATTAGCTAGAAATTTTACCGAGCTGGAAGCTTCTTAATTTTGTCCGCCGTCTGTCGGATGGTATGTAAAGCCGTGCCCTATGTGAAGGGGTTCCTATGCACGTGAAAGTACTTGTTGGATGATCTATAGACGAGAACCTATAGACCTATAGATGAATAGGATCATCATGAAAGTAGTGTGAGAGGTAAAACTGCCATCGGTCCGCCCCCAATAAAACTTATTTATGATATAAGAGTAAAAACTAAGGCACAAAAGCAAGCAAATTTTAAAAATGTGCAATTTCCTGATTTTTTTTTCTCCATCGTGTGAGAATGATGCTAGAGAAACGAAACCTGTTACATGAGCAGATATGAAATGTTGAAGTATTACTGCAAACACGAGCAGTTTTCAGATTAGTCTTTCAAGTTGATTTTCGAAAATATTAAAATTGTACAGTGATACTAAACTTACCTATTGCGACAATGGATGCTTTTCGAGAAATATTTTATCAGTGGTTTCAAACCTGTGGTCTGCTTGCTATTTTCAATATTTCACTATGCTGTAAACGAACATAGTACATTTACCGAAGTTACATTGGGGCTCAGTCGGTAGCGTGCCAGGCTCGTAATCTGTAGTTCCCAGGTTCGAGTCCCAGCTGGGTCAGCGTTGAGATTTATCTCCGCAAAAATTCCCCACCCTGCCCACGGTCAGTAGGGGACACCGATGGGCTTGGAAAGGCCACCGTCCGTCGGATGGGACGTTAAGCCGTGGCCCCGTGTGCGGGAGTGCCATACCCTGTGCACGTTAAAGAATACGCTGGGTGGCCTTGACGGGAGGCTACCATCTGTCTCCCAACAGCTGTTCCAGTGGGTCCCCTCCCCCAACCTTCTCTGAGCCTTCGGGGTCCATGTGACCTGGCCATTTAGCCCATGGTGTGCAAAAAAGTGCCGCTCAGAGGTAAAACAACCCAACCCGAAGTTACATAACTGCATTAAGATTATTGTTTTTGGCTGCAATTATGCCGATTAAGTACGGCAACTCTGGCTACCTCATAATGGCCACCATCATTACCACAAGATGTCATTTTTTTTTATGACAAAAGAATTTTTGAAACATCCAGTTTCTCCCCTTAAATATTTAGATTCAAATTGCAAAATAGCCAATAAACGAACATCAAGTAAATAATTAGAAATGTAACATATTCTTGAGACTTGGAGTCCTATTTTGCGAGGATTATTATTTTAGTTAAAATGTATCGGGTAATGATGGAAACAGAGTCTGAAGATGAAACTAGACTTGATAGGGGCTCCTCAGAAACGTTGGAGCCAAAAACGTTTGGGAACCACTGCTTTAGATCGTTAAAATCTTGTGATTGCTATCACTGTTCTTAATGTGTAAGGTGTCCGAACTGATTGGAATGAAGCTGAAAATATTTCTGGTATCTGGAATGTTTGAGCATCGTTCATAACTATGTATCCTTCCTTACAATCTGGGCCACTAGCTGTTTTTCTGCCCGGAGCGCCTGGATAAATATATCTTCAAACGACCATTGAAAGGATATTAAAATAAACGAAAAATTTAGTGAAAAAATGATCTTCCTAAGATGTGGAACCGACCACCTCCTCCTAACACGAACGGAGGCTCTAACCTCTGGGTTATTCTAAGCTACATGAATTTCGAGCTACCGGAGAAACATAAAAATGTTTTGATATAAGTTCTCTATGTGAGTAATATTGTTGCAAGTTAAAGCTTCAAAAATTGTTTCATTTTTGGAGTAGAGACAACTCTGAATCATCAGTGAATAAAATCGAATGAGGTGGATGTACACGGTTGAACATTTTTATTGAAATGTTGTTAACATCACTTAAGAAGAAGGTTTAGATCAGACTTGGGCAAACTACAGCCGCCGCCTTTTTTTTTTTATGCGACCCTCGAGCAAGTGATGGGTTGGGTTGTTTTACCTCTGAGCGGCACTGTTTTGCACACCTATGGGGCTAAATGGCCAGGTCACATGGACCCCGAAGGCTCAGAGAAGGTTGGGGGAGGGGACCCACTGGAACAGTTGTTGGGAGACAGATGGTAGCCTCCCGTCAAGGCCATCCAGCGTGTTCTTTAACGTGCACAGGGTATGGCTTTCCCGCACACGGCGCCACGGCTTAACGTCCCATCCGACGGACGGCGACCTTTCCAAGCCCATCAGTGTCCCCTACTGACCGTGGGCAAGGCGGGGAATTTTGCGGAGATAAATCTCAACGCTGACCCAGCTGGGACTCGAACCTGGGAACTACAGATTACGAGCCTGGCGCGCTACCGACTGAGCTACCCCCGCCCCTGAGAAGTGATGAAATTTAACCTTTTTGGTTTTATTTTGATATAAATGTACATTATTACAATGTAAATAACCTAAGAGCATATGCTCATCCAGGTTATTGTAATATTTAACACTGGAATAAAGTAATGACGACATATTGTAACGTATAATATATACAATCTTAAAAAAACAGTTTGTAAAAGAGAAAAAGAGAGTGTAGAGGACGAGAATATCAACTTCTGCGAATTCTCATTAACATTATTTTTGTATCCGTCACAAATAATGTTGTTTATGTTTCACTTCCGTTATATAGAAATTATAGTTTATATAATTCTTTTGCGGCCTGCCATTCTATTCCAGTTTTCTATGCGATCCGCCAATCCATTTCAGCTTGCTATCCGACCCCTCAGCTGAAAAGTTTGCCCAGGCCTGGTCTAGATAAATTCATTTGAAAGGAAATATAACTTAAAAGTCGCAAGTAATATATCTTAGAATCAGTTTAAATGCTAATTATAAAATATAATAGTTTTAAAAGGGTTGTTAACAGCCATTGTTTTAAATAAAAAATGCGTTACTAAATTAAAAAAATAAATAAAAAATACGAAATTCAGACTTAAAAGTTTTAAAATTTTTGAAAAAAAGTTTAAATATTTGGCAAAGTGTAAATTGCTAATATTTTTTTTTACCAAATAGTTGGAAACTTCCAAAACAAAAATCAAATGAAAGTTAAGGTAAGATACCTTCAAGAAACAAATGGTTATGTTATAAAAATTGGTAATTTAGAAATAGAAAACTGAGTCATATTTAGTTGGAACAAAAAAGGCCCAAACATTTTTAATCATACACTTTCTCTTAAAAACATCACGTGATATGGCATTTGAACTTTGAATTTCGAAAATGTGAAACCGAATTAAATCATTTTAAAACAATTATCAATAAAAATGCAAAATGTTTGAACATTATATTTATGTTCAGTAATATCCATCCTCTCAGACCTTCTACTCTGGTATATAAACTGACATCGTTATTTATTTTATTTCACGACTTTTAAAATTTAAATGTTCACAAATTGCAGTTGGAAATTCGTTTTAATTGAAGAGTTTTAATTTTATTAATTGTATAGAATATTAAAGGAAATTCTGAGGTGAACTTTAAATTAGAACTATAGATAAGAATACTTCATATAAATTCTATTCCATGTCCACAGTACTACATAAGTTTAAACTTATAATCAGTGGCGCACTCAGGATTTAATCTAGGGGGAATCGGGCGGCCCGCTGGCCCTGCTTGGGCAAGGAAGTAGCGCTCGATCCGCCCGAACACTACTACTACGTTCGCCTGTGTTCACAGCGGCTGTGTTTCCCAAAAGCTATAGGGTATTCCCACCACTAATTCTAATTCCACTGCTAATTCATAAATAGTGTAGAAATAAAAGACACGACACAACATAAACAAAAAAAAAATGAATTTTAATTAGTAGAAAATTTTCCAAAAATCTTTTCCTGTTTTTTTTTTCTTTGGGAGGTGCCAGGGTCCCTTGCCGCCGCTCCTCTGGGTGTGCCAGTGGTTAAAATAATAAAAGGGTACAACAAATGCACTTATACCTCGATTTTCACCGCACACGATTTACACGGTTTCGGTTTTACACGATTATAGCCTCGTAAAACCGAGGTATATATCTAGTGCTTTTCGATTATGTCGATATAATACATATTATGAAGTAGCAGTGGTATAATGTCAAGGGAGATTATTAGACTTCCAGCCCAAAATAAAAATCAACAAAATGGTTTTAATTAATATCATTTATTTTCAATAATAAATAACTAATAGTAAATTGCTATGTTAATAAAATCGTCCTCTTTAACAAGCTCTTTTTAAATTGTTTCGCTAAAATTATATTCTTGCCATTGCAATGCAATCTGCCTCGCGATATCCCAATGAAACGAAGCTTGTTTTGAAGCGCCAGCGAGATCTGACTTTTCTAGACTGAATTTTTCTGACTAGTAAAAATCGTGTTTTATCACATTTTTAGCAACAAGGTTGACTTGTAGACCATTATATAGGCTAAATGTATCTAATTCGTAAGTACACAGTTTAATGAAATAGCATATAAAAACTAATTTTGTCAAATAATGCATTAAGTGTTGGAAAAAGTTTTAATTCCTAATTTCCATTCAGTTCATAAATATCCTTCGTTCAGATTTCGTGTTCAAATTTGACAGCTCAGATCTACATTAACGATGAGTATTTTTCGTGACCAAAAGGAAATGCATGAGAAATTCGTCTAAGCTTATCTGAATTTAGTGCGAATAAAATGCAAAATAGTGTTGCATTATTATTATTATTAATGCATATTATTACTACTTAAATGAAACTTGAGAAAAATATGTATAAATTTTTGCGTTTTATTCATAAAAGGAATTTTTTTGGTGCATCTTTCCCTTTTATCCCATATGTTGTTGGTTTCTATTTCGATTTGCACGGTTTCTATTTACACGACGATTTCCAGGAACCTATCTACTGTGTAAATCGAGGGATGTGTGTATCAGAGCTAAAGAGCTAAGAACACTTTTTATTCTAGTTAGTGGTGCCATCTAGTAGCTGATTATTGAAACAAAAGAAATATTTGAAATAAATGTTGTTTGCTTGAGAATATGATTGATTATATGTTAATTAACAGCAAATGGTCTAGTTCTGTTAGGAATACTAGGACATATCGGGGAGCTGAAATTGGATCTGACTATTACCTTGTTAATAGTAATAATGAAGTTGCACCTTAAACTTAAAAAGTATTGTTCTAAGATTAAAAAAATTTACTTTTAATACTGAAGCTCTGAAAGACCCCGTTATAGCTAAAGCTTACCATGAGAAGTTAGTTAGTCATTATGACAGGCATGGTTTACTTACTACTAAAGTTGAGGAAGAATGGGACCATTTTAAACAGGCTTTTTTGGAAACTAACTGTACTCTTTTAGGAAACCAATTGACACCACAACTGACACAACAACGCAATCAGATGGTAAACAGAGTTTTCAATTATGTAAAGACTGCCATTTCAGTTCTCAATTGTGTCAATTGCGTTGTCAATTCACGCGCTATTATTTGGTTGTCAATTTCAGGATTATTATATGGTTGACAATTGTGTTAATTGGGTTGTACACACAAATGGTTTGTCAGTTGATTTAATTGGAGTGTCAGTTGGATTATCAATTGTAACAATCAGTGTCAATAGGATTTTCAATTATGTAAAGTGGAGTGTTAATTGCAGTCTCAATTGGGTTTGCAATTGCAGTGTCAATAGGGTGTTAACTGTTGTGGCAATTTTAGTGTCATTTGGGGGGTCAATTGCAGTGTCAATTGGAATGTCAATTGAAGTGTCAGTTGAAACTTCAGTTGTTTCAATTCGAGGGTTAATTGGCTTGTCAATTTATCAATTCTCAATTGGGTTCTGAATTCCATCAGTTGCAGCGTTAATTGAGGTGTCAAGTTGTGTTGTCAGTTGTGTCAATCAAAGCGTCAATTGTGTTGTCAATTGCATCAATCCCAATGTCAATTGCGTTATCAATGCAGTTTCCATTGGGCAGAATCCAATTATTATCAGTGCAATGTCCAATTGCGCGGTCAGTTTGGTGTCATTTGGGATGGTAATTTTAGTGTCAATTGTGTTTCAACTGGGGTGTAAACTGTAGTGCTAATTATGGTGTCAATTGGATGTCAATTGCAATATCAATTCTGTTGTCAATTGCAATGTTAGTTGTGATGTCAATTTAGTTGACAATTGCAATATCAATAGGGTGTCAGTTGGAGTTTCAATTGTGTTGACAATTGAAATGTCAGTTGGGGTGTCAGTTCAGCTGTCAATTGCAATGTTAATTTGAGGGTAAATTGGGTTATCAATTTTGGTATAAATTGGGTGGTCAGTTGTGGTGTCAAGTGTCAATTTTCAGTTGCAGGGTCAGTTGTGCTGTCATTTGAGTTTCCAATTGCAATGTCGATTGATGTGTCAATTGGGTTTACAGTTGCAGTGTGAAATAGGGTGTCAACTGTTGTGTCAATTCGGGTGTCTATTATAGTGTCAATTGGGTTGAAAACTGGGTGTCAATCTTGTTGTGAATCACATTGTAAATTGGGTTTCAGTGCCATTTGGGTATTATCAGAGTCATTTGGGTATTTCAGTGCCATTTGGGTTGTCAATTGGTGGGTTTCAATTGTGTTGTCAATCCAGTTGTCAATTGCAATGTCAATCCAGTTGTCAATTGCAATGTCAATTCAGTTGGCAGTTGTGATGATATAACTGCAGGTAAGAAACTGATGATTACATGGATAGCAGATAAAAGGGCGGAATTTGAGTGTCAACTGTGGTGTCAATTGGGTTGTCAATTGTGGTGTCAATTAGGTTGCCAATTGGAGAGTCAACTTTTATGTCAATTGTGGTGTCAATTCTAGTCTCAATTATATTGTTCATTGTGTTGTCAATTGGACTGTCAGTTGCGGTGTAAATTGAAGTGTCAGTTGGGTTGTCAATTACAATGTCATTTGGGTTGTCGGTTGGGCTGTCACATTGTTTTGACATTTTGGGGGTCAATTGAGCTGTCAGTTTCAGTTTCAATTGGGTTGTCAATTTAAGTGTCAATTGGGGGTGTTAATTGGGTTGTCAATTGGGTTATCAATTGCAATGTCAGTTGTGGTGTCAATTACATTGTCAATTGCAATGTCAATTGATAGGTCAATTTGGTTTTCAATTTAGTTGTCAGTTGCAATGTCAATTGTGGTATCAATTGGAGCTTCAGTTGTGTTGACAATTTGGGTGTCAGTTGGAGTGTCAATTCAGTTATCAAATAGGTTGTCATCTGCAATGTCAATTGGGGTGTAACTTGGATTATTAATTCTGATACAAATTGGGTTGTCTGTTGTGGTGTCAATTGGGTTGCTATATCAGTTGCCAATTACAGGGCCAGTTGGTCTGTTAATTGGATTTTCAATTGCAGTGTGAAATAGGGTGTCAAGCGCTGTGTAAATTGGCACGTCTGTTACAGTTTCAATTAAATTGCTAATTAACATGTCAATTGCGTGTAAATTGCAGTGTCAATTGGGTTGAAAAATTGGGTGTTGATCTTGTTGTGAATTATAACAAGATCGAGAGTGTAAATTGGATTGTCAATTGTGGTGTTAATTAGAGTGTCAACTGTGATCTCAGTTGAGTTGTCAGTTGGAGTGCCAACAGTGATGTCAATTGAGTTGTCAACTGTGTGTCAGTTAGGTTGAGAATTTGGGAGTCAACTTCCATGTCTATTGGGGTGTCATTTATAGTGTCATGTAGATTTTTAATTGTGGTATCAATTGGGCTGTCAATTGTGTTATAAATTGATTGTCAATTGAGTTGTCAATTGTAATATCATTTTGTTATCGATCGGGGTATCAATTGCATTGACAATTTGGGTGTCAATTACATTGTCAATTGGTTGTTAATTGGTGTATCAATTAGGCTGTCAATTCGGTTTTCAATTAGAGTGTCAACTGTGGCATAAAATGGATTGTCATTTGCAATGACAATTATGGTCAAATGGTGTCGATTGAGTTGTTAATTGTGATGTCAATTGGTTGTCAATTGGGGCGTAAATTGGGTTGTCAATTCAGTTGCCTAATGCAGTGTCACTTGGGTTGTCAATTGTAATGTCAGTTGAAATGTTAGTTGGGGAAACCGAGTTTTCATTGTGGTGTCAATTGTGATGTCAATTGGAGTGTCAGTTGTAGTTCCAATTGTGGTGTCAATTAGGATGCCAATTAGGGAGACAACTTCCATGTCAATTGGGGTGTCGATTGTAGTGTCGATTAGATTGTTGATTGTGGTGTCAAATGGGTTATCAATTGTAGTGTAAAGTGAAGTGTCAATGGTTGTCAATTGCAGTGTCAATTTGAGTGTCAATTGGGATATCAGTTGGGTTGTCAATTACAATATCATTTGCAGTGCCAACTGGGTTGTCAATTACAATGTCAATTGTGGTGTCAATTAGTGTTAACTGCAGTGGAAATCAGGTTGTCAATTGTGGTGTCAATTGGGTTTTCAATTTTATTTTCAATTACAGTGTCAGTTGGAGTCTCAATTGCAACCCCAGTTTGGTTGTCAATTTAGTTGTCAAATGTGGTGTCAATGTCAGCGTCAATTATACTGTTAATTAAGGTGTCAATGTCAGTGTCAATTATACTGTTAATTAAGGTGTCAATTGGGGTGTCAGTTTTGATGTCATTTGGGTTGTTAATTGCAATATCGATTCGATTGTCAGTTGCAATGTCAGTTGTGATGTCAGGTTGTCAATTTCAATGCTAATTGGGGTGTCATTTGGGTTGTCAATTCACTTGTCAATTCGGTTGCCAAGAATATCAATTGGGTTTTGAATTTAGTTGCCAATTGTAATATCAGTTGGGGTCAACTGGGTTGTCCATTCAGTTTTCAATTGTAGTGTCAATTGGGTTGTCCATTCAGTTTTCAATTGTAGTGTCAATTGGGTTTTCAACTGCAATGTAAATTGGGATGTCAATTGGATTATCAATTATGGTGTAAATTGGGTTGTAGCTTTAAGTGGGAGTTGGTTATTAATTCATTCACAGGGTCAGTTGGGCTATCAATTGGGTTTTTATTGCAATATCAATTGAGGTTTCAATTACAGTGTGGAATGGGGTGTCAACTGCTGTCAATTGCAGTGTAAATTGCCGTGACAACTGGGTTGAAAAATTGGGTGTCAGTCTTATGATTTACAATTTGGGTTGTTGAATTGGGTTGTCCATTGCAGTGATATTTGGGTTGTCCATTGGAGTTTGAATTGGGCTATAAATTCAGTTGTCAATTGCAGTGTCAATTGGAATTTAAATTGGGTTATCAATTAGTTGTCAATTCAGTTGTCAATTGTGGTGTCAGTTATGGTGCCAATTTGAGAGTCAACTTCCATGTCAATTAGGGTGTCAATTTTAGTGTCAATTAGATTGTTAATTGTGGTGTAAATTGGAAGTCAATTGGGTTGTCAATTGCAATATCATTTGGGTTGTCAATTGGGGCATCAATTGTGTTGACAATTTTGGGGCCAATCGTGATGTCAATTGCAGTGTCCATTGGGTTGTGGGTTGCAATGTTAATTTTTGGTGTCAATTAGGGTGCAGTCGGGGAGTCAAAACCCAATGTGAATTGGAATGTCTATTGTTGTGTCAATTGGATTGTTGATTGTGGTTTCAATTGGGCTGTCAATTGGGCTGTAAGTTGAATTGACAATTTGGGGGTGTCAATTGGGTTTTCGGTTGCAATGTCAACTGTGGGCATCAAGCCACTTGAACGTTTAAATTAATATCCAAAACTGCCTTATGAGTTACAGTGTTCTGCTTGGCTTTACTGTAACCCCCTGCATGAAATAAATTATTATAATTATAATTAGGGTGCCAATTGGGGAGTCAACTCTCATGTGAATTGGGGTATCTATTGTAGTGTCAATTGTAATGTCGATTTCATTTGGGCTGTCAATTGTGGTATAAATTGTAGTGTCCATTGTAATGTCGATTTCATTTGGGCTGTCAATTGTGGTGTAAATTTTAGTGTCAGTTGCAATGTCATTTGGGTTGTCAATTGGGGTGTCAACTGCACTGACAATTTGAGTGTCAGTTGTGTTGTTAATTGCAGTGTAAATTGGTTTGTTAATTGAAGTGTCAAATTTGTTGTCATTTGCAATGACAATTACAGTGTCAAATGGGTTGTCAATTGTGGTATCAATTGGTTTTCAATTGGGTCATAAAGGAGTTGTCAATTTAGTTGTCAATTGCAGTGTGAATTGACTTTTCAATTGTGGTGTCAATTGGAGTCTCAGTTGCAGTGCCAATTGTGGTGCCATTTGTAGTCTCAATTAAATTGTTGTTTGTGGTGTTAATTGAGTTGTCAATTGCAATGTAAATTGGAGTGTCAATATCACTGTGAAATGTGGTGTCAACTGCTGTGTCAATTGGGGTATCAATTGGGGTGTCAACTGGATTGTCAATTTGAGTGCCAATTGTGGTGTGAATTGAAATGACAACCCAATTATCACCTCAAGTAACACTGCAGTTGATGAATTTGAAACTGACAACCAAAAATGACCACCCAATTGTAAACTTAATTGATGCCCCATTTGACAACTCAATTGACACCCGAACTGACAATAGAATTGGCACCTCAATTGAAAACCCAAATAACACTGCAATTCACCCAATGGCATTGACATTGAACACCCCAATGACATGACAACAACTGACACTCCAATTAACATTGCAACTGACAACCCCATCAAACTGACACCCAGTTAACACTCCAGTTGATTCTGCAATTCAGAACCCAATTGACATACCTAAAGACAGTGAAATTGCAACCCAACTGATACCCTAAATGACAGGCTAATTTACACCCCAAATGAAAACCAATTTGACAAATCAGTTGACATTGCAATTGACAACCCACATACACCCCCAATGACAACCCAATTGACACCCTAAATGACAACCAAATTGATACCCCAATTGACAACTCATTTGGCACCTCAATTAACATCTCAATGAACACTCTAATTGACAACCCAAATGACATATCAATTAACATCTCAATGAACACTCTAATTGACAACCCAAATTACATATCAATTGACATAACAATTGACAATCTAAATAACAAACCAATTCACATCCAAATTGACTACCCAATTCACAATACAACTGGCAACCCAAGTGACACTGCAACTGACAAAAAATTGAAAACTCAATTGACATCACAATTGACAATCTGATTGACAACTCAAATGGCACCCCAATTGACAACGTAATTGACTGTGTAACTGATACCTCAATTTGCATCCTAATTGATAATCCAATTGATGTGCAAATTGAAAACCCAATTGACACCGTGATTGACACTGTAATTGACACCTTAATTGACAACCGAATTGACATCTCAATTGATAACCAATCAATACTTCAATTGACACAACAATTTACACTCCAATTGATATTGCAACTGACTCCCCAATTGACAATCCAATTGGCGCTGTAATTGAAAACCCAACTGACAAGGCAGCTGATAACCCAACTGTCACCACAAATGACAATAAATTTGACAATTCAACTGACATCCCAATTAACACCCCCCAATTGACACTCCAATTGACACCACAATTTGCAACCCATTTTTCATTCCAATTAAGAACCCAATTTTCATCCCAATTGACAACCCATTTGACATTGCAATTGACATCACAAATAACTCTGCAACTGACAACCGTAATTAGCCAAATTCTGATCTTTCCATGAGCATGATTCAAAAGGAACATTGATTCGTCCTATCAAGCTACTTTTCTGCAGTCCTCAATGGTCCAGTGTCGATGTTCCCGTGTACACTGGAGACGTGCTTTCGTGTTCATCACTGACAACATTGGCGGCTCTTGTAGGACATTCGTGACAAGGTCCGATTCGTGGTACGTTCGGAAATAACACTCTGCACACCAATGTTAATTCTGTTGTGATTTAGTTAGTTTGCGGCCTGTCAGTTCGCTTGCTTGATTCTCATCGGCCTACTTTGACCCCTCTGATCTACAAGATGATTTCACCCACCAGATCCCTGATCATCATCATCATCATCATCATCATCATCATCATCATCATCATCATCATCATCATCATCATCATCAAGCAGCCATGGGCTAGGGAGGTCCAATCAGACCGTGCAGTTTAATTTTCCAAGCATATCTATCCCACTGCACACTAATTCTAACAAGGTCCTGTTTGACATTGTCTGCCCACCGCATCCTAGGTCTCCCCCTCTTTCTGAGGCCTCTAGGCACACTGTTCATAACCCTATTCGCCATTCTATAATTATCCATACGGACAACATGGCCAAACCAGTGGAGTCTCTCTCTGAACAATAAAGGAGGTTGCAGACTCCTTTGCCTAATCTCATCATTAGTTACAAAGTTAAACCACCTAATACCCAAGATACTACGTAAGCATCTAAAATCAAAAGCATCTAGTTTCCTGTTATCTTGTTTACACAGCATCCACGTTTCACTACCATAACTAACCCTAGAAAGACGCCTATTTCTCCACACTCTCCATAGATTCTTAAAAGTCCCGGCAGCAATCTCTATTCGTCTGTTAATCTCATGCCGCACATCACCAGTATCTGTTACATAGCTCCCAAGGTAATTAAATTGTGATACGTGCTCAAGACTGCAATCATTCAGATTAACTGAATTACAGCCTGCCTGACCAATTTTCATCACTTTAGTTTTCTCTCTGTTTATAACCAAACCTACTCTATTACAAGTCTCATCAACAGCTCGAATGAAAGAGTTCATCTCATCTACATCATTTGCCAAAAGGGCTAAATCATCAGCATAATCTAAATCAGAAATTTTCACATCTCCAGCCCATTTAAGGCCAAAATCTTTCCCTTGAAGTGAATTTCGCATAACATAATCAATAACCAAACTAAAGAGAAAAGGAGATAAAATGCACCCTAGTCGAACACCAGAAGTAATGCTAAACCAATTGCTACAAGCCTTACCAACTCTCACACTCGACTCAGTGTTATTATAGAGAGCTTTCATTATGTTAACTAACTTGTCAGGTATACCATATGGTTTCGCAATCAACCACAAATTATGACGATCAACAGAGTCGAAAGCCTTTTTGAAATCAACAAAGCTAGCAACCAAAGGTTTCTGAAACTCTAAACATTTCTCAAGAATCTGCCTAAGTGAAAATATCTGATCCACACATCCCCTACCACTTCTGAATCCACATTGCTCATCACGCAATTGCCTGTCAACCAGATTCTTAATTCTATTAAGCACAATCATGGAAAGAACTTTACCTGGAACAGAGAGTAGGCTGGTGCCCCTATAGTTATCACAAGAATTGCGATCACTTTTTTTGAAAATAGGGATAATAATAGCTCTGGTAAAATCCTTAGGAACCATGCCTTTATCATAAAAGATATTTAAATTTTCAGTCACCCAAGTGGTAGCCGAAACATTCCCAGCTCTAAGCATTTCTGCAGTAATTTTATCTATCCCTGGGGATTTATGAAGTTTAAGTTTAGAAAGAGCCAAAAAAACTTCAGGTTGTTTATAGGGCAAATATTAAAGCGACCAATGCATCTATCATCATTGCAAACAATGGGAGTAGAACTAATCACAGCCATTTTATTTGCTATGTCATGGGCCCTTAAATTTAAAAATAGTAAAATTGTAATTTTAACTGACAGCAAAACCTCTTTAGACATAATTTTTCAAAATCCTTTCAAAAGCAACTTTGCTATTTTTATTAATGATATTCTTGCTACCACACAAAAACACATACACAATCATAATCATATACACCTGCAATGGATACCTTCTCATGTCAATATTAAAGGTAATGAAATGGTAGATACACTTGCTAAACAAGCTAAAGACTTAAACACAGTAACTATAACCCCTTATTTCAATTATTTACATAAAAATCAAAATAAAATCAAAATAATAGAAGAACTTCAAAATTGGTACAACATAAATGCCATAAATACACATAGATATAATATTTCTCAAAACATATCTAAATTTAAAGATTATGGACTGAAAAAAAAAGAATTGAAAGCAATAGTAAGAATTAAAAGCAATGTTGCTCTCACAAATTCAACTTTGTTCAAAATGGGAAAGAGAGACAAACCAGACTGTACTTATTGTAATGAACCACATACAATAGAACATATAATATTTAAATGCAAAAAATTTATTAATCAAAGAAAAACTTACTATAAAAAATTGGAGAAATACAATATTAATCAACAAAGCTTTAAAACAATTTTAGAACCACCCAAAAAATCCCAAAAAAGTAAATTTTTCAAGCTTCTTATCTCTTATTTAAGAGACATTGAAATACTAGATAATTTATGAAAAAAAAAAAGAAAAAAAAAATATTAAAAATTAAAAAAAAAAAAATAAAAAAAATAAAAAAAAAAAGAAAATAAAAAGAAAAAATTTAAAAATTAAAATTAAAAAAAATAATAATACTTTAAAAAAAAAAAAAAAAAATTATAAATAAAAAAAAAATGTTTAAATAGAAGCTTTCATACATACATCATTGCTGAATGAGTCTGTGATTGGACAATGTTCTTTTCATAGGAGTTTTCAAGTGGAGTGAAGAATTATATATAACCACATTGTTCAGAACATCACTGAAATGCTCAGCCCACCTAGCCATGACAGAATCCTCACCTTCTATAACCTTACC
This sequence comes from Ryuthela nishihirai, assembly GCA_038380435.1. Taxonomy (NCBI): domain Eukaryota; kingdom Metazoa; phylum Arthropoda; class Arachnida; order Araneae; family Heptathelidae; genus Ryuthela; species Ryuthela nishihirai. The sequence goes on from JAWZYU010000004.1 coordinate 8,373,664, forward strand.
TTGTTTATCCTTCAATCCTTGTATAGCTGTCCGTTTTCTACCACATAAAACATTAACTATCTGGTAAAGCTCTCTGCTGTTGTGCTGCCTATCTGCTTTCTCAGCTTTCTCAGCCAAGCCATCAAGCCAAAGATTTTTATCAGTAGTTAACTGATCCTTTACACATTTATTAAGCTCTCTGTAATCCTTTCTATTAGGACTAGTAGGGTATTGATTAAAGATATTCCTGCAGTTCCTTCTTTCTGAAATAAGCTCAAGTCCCTTATCACTCAAATAATTCTGTCTCCTCTGCTCCTTTTTTCCTAAAAGAGTACTGTTAGTTTCCAAAAAAAGTCTGTTTAAAACGTTCCCATTCTTCCTCAACTTCAGTAGTAAGCAAACCATGACTGTCATAATGACTAAGTAACCTATTATGGTAAGCTTTAGTTATAACTGGGTATTTCAGAGCTTCAGCATTAAAGGTATTTTTTTTTAATTTTAACACAACACTTTTTAGCTTTAAATTGCATGATACTTTTAACAAGGTAATGGTCAGATCCAATTTCAGCTCCCCTGTATGACCTGGTATTCCTAACAGAACTAGCCCATTTGCTGTTAATTAATATATAATCAATCATATTCTTATGCAGCCCATCGGGTGAAACCCATGTGTACTTATGTATGTCGCGGTGTTTGTAATAAGTGTTAGTTATTCTGAATCCATTGAGTTTACTTACCTGTAGGAAACGTTGCCCATTGCCATTGCAGCTACCAATACCAAAAGGGCCTATTACTCCTCCCCAAAGGTCAGAGTCAGTACCAACTTTGGCACTGAAGTCACCAAGAACAAGGGTAATATCTCCTTTCTCGATAGAATTCAAAATATTCTGAAGTTTTCCGTAAAACCTATCCTTCTCATCCTCATCGGCATCCTCAGTGGGGGCATAACAGCAATAACATTCAAGTCTTTAATGCTTGTCTGAAATTTTGCTGTAAGAAACCTTTCATTAATGCACTCATATCCTAGAAGAGCATCACTAACATGTGTGCTGAGCAGCAGACCCACGCCTTGGTGATGCTTTCCCTGTAAAAGAGAAATTTAAAGTTATTTTTAAGTATCTCACCTTTACCTGTCCATCTGGTCTCTTGCAAGTCTAGAATATTTAGGTTATAGCGCTGGAATTCGTGCGTGAGGACATCAAGAGAATAATCTCTACATAATGTCCTCACGTTCCACGTTCCTGCAGAGAAAAAAAGATTAGTAGGATTTTTAAAGAAACTAGGTTTATTGAGATAGGTAGGACCAACAATATCAAACAGCCCCCTGAACGCAGGCATGGGGCAAAGACCTGTTCCTCCTCCGCTAAAGGCTGAAATCACCGATGCTGGTAGAAACTTCAGGCACCACCTTTTCAAGTGGACTTTTTCAAGAGCCATATGGCCTGCCTGAGACACATTACTCCAGTTTAGACTTGACGATGCCCAACTAGCTAAGTAAGGTTCAGGTACCTGCGATGGCCTCTGATTAGAATTATCCACCAGCTGAAATAAGGTATCCCATGCCTCTGTTCACTTAGGGTTGGCAACCCAGAAGCAAACAGAAAACACAGCGGCAGATTCTCCCTCAACAGAGGCCCACCAGTGCAGCAAGTCCAGGATCTATAATCAAGCTCAAATCCATAAACAAGTCCAGTCTAGTAGGTATGAATGGTCAACACCAGGACCCTGCAAAGCTGACCACTCCTCAGCAGGGTTGAAAAAAAAAATTAAAAAATGGCCTTAGATGAATGGTAATTTTTACTTTTCGGAGCATTCTCGGTAAACCCTTGAAACGATTGTGCGTGAACAGCCCAGGATGATGGCCATTTGGGAGATGCTAGAACTGGTCGCCTAGTACCAATATCATGCCACGTTCAAAGTCGCTCAGCTCGGTCGTTTTGCCCATTGTGAAGCTCAATCCAACTCAAACTGATGCTCGAAGAGCAGCTCTGCCTGATTTATACCGTACACCGCGGTCACGTGACGTATTACGTGTTCGAATGCACCATTTATATGAAAAGGGTGATGTACCTAATAAACTGGCATCTCAGTGTATAAGTTAAGAAAGTAAAATTTACGTTTTTTATAAGTATTATCTGTGATTGATAAAATAACTAATAAATAGAAAGAAAAAAAATGTATTTTTAATTATACATATTCGGCGTTTTTTATTTTGCGTAAGTGAAAGATAAAAGTTGCGACGTGTTACTTAGTTTTAATTACATCCCGCCAAGAAAACCAATTGGTAACTGATGCTATTTATAATCGGTCGATGTCTTATTAATAAACAAAAGGATTTAAGGTAATTAATGTATTTTGTAAGGAATTATCCTTACAAAATACTTTATTACAAAATTTTACAAATTTACTTTCGTTTCGCCAATATCCATTACATGGCGCTACTGCAATAATATCGAGTCTGTAGTCTTCAAACATTCAGTAATAGGCCAAAACTAAGCCCGAATCTAGTAAAAAAAACAAGAGATTCGAGTGAAAGTCGTGGGGAGGAAGTTCGAGCTGGGATGATCCAGTGTAAACTTTCTCCTTTTGTTTCAGTGGTCTTTAACAAATTTCGTGAAAAGTACAGGTTTAATATTTTTTTCACCTCTGTCCTGTTCCCGTCCCTCTATTCTCGAAGTGGAGGAGAGTCATGCCCTTTCCTCCACAAAGAACACTACGATAACACCCTTAGATCCTGTGCTCTGGGCCAAACTGTTATTGAAGACATTGGCAACAAAAATTTTGAACTCATGCCAAAGCATGGACTTAATTTTGTTCTTTTAGGCTAATATCAAACGAAAGGGCCAAAACTGAAACCGTTTAGACAAACATACTGGTCGAAACTCTTCGTGACCAAAGGTACTGATTACAATACTGTGCGAATTAGATGGGACAAGCGAAGCCTGGAGAACCTCTTCGATCTGGCCACATCCAGCAATCCCCAAACACCCACCCAAGGTCATGTTTTGGGGATGTTTCACAGCTTCCAGGCCACAGACGCTTCACCCATTGAAAGAATGATGAACAGTAAAAAGTTCAGAGACGTTCTGGAGCCGAAAATGGTCCCAACACTGCGGAAGCTGTTTCGTAATGGCGATGGGGTATTTCAACAGGATCTGGCTCCATGCCAAAATTCTAAGCTTGCTAAGAGCTTCTTTACCCAGCAACATTTGAAGGTATTGGAGTGGCCAGGAAATTCACCCGATCTAAACCCCATTGAAAATTTGTGGGCCATTATTAAAGCGCGCATATCTAACATGGACTGCACGACGAAAACCAAAATGATAGAAAGTGTCATGAAAGTGTGGTACCACGACCCTGAAGTGAAGGAGATGTGTGGAAAGCTAGTGGCATCAATGATTAAGAGGTTGAAAGAAGTAATTAAAGCCAAGGGGGGTCACATTCACTATTAACTACACTATTAAACAAATAAATATTTTAATTGTGTCTTTGTTACTGCATTTTCCTATTGTCCCAACTAATGTGCACAGTACTGTATTTGTTGCACTAATGTGAGTCTAAATTTTTGATACTTATATAATACGAAAACAAGGTTTATCCAGTACAAGTGCGAAAATCGTCATTCTGTTCATACACAAGTACAATTTTTAAGTAAAGACTAAAACATACATGGCAGAATTTTAATTTAAATTTGCCCATTTATAAGAAAAGATTGTCAGGAAAACCATGTGGAATAAAATATTTTTGTACCTGAAGACGAATTTTTTTATTCCAGTTTATGTTTGAATTCAGTTTTATGAAACTTAAAAATAAACGATTGTATTTAACGTTAAACACTTTTCAAAGTTTCCAATTAAGAAAACTTATTGCTGAGAGCAAAGTACAACAGTTTGCTGAGAGCAAAGTAGCAATTTGCTAGTTTCTCATATTTGTGCAAAAAATTCCAAAACGTCTTTCAAATTTTTGCCCAGGAATGCGTGTTTCTTATATCAATATATTTATTTTTTCTAAACATTTATATTTATTTTTTATTATTACATTTTTACATTTATTATATATAGTATATATGTGCTAATATGTAATAAATATTTTTTATATTTAATATAATATTTTATTATATATTATATTTTATTATTATTATTTAATATAGTATTATTTATATAATATATTTGTGCTAATATATGATATATCTGTGCTAATATATTTGTGCATTTATGCAGGTGAACAAAGGAAACATAAATTTGACTCTGAAGCGCTATTTATAACCTAAGAGTAATAACGAGTATTAATCTTATCTTCAAAGCAATAGTGGACATATTAATTTATTGAGAAAACCGAAAAAATTAGATGATTTTAAATCACTTTGAAAGTTTGTTATATATGTAACGGAAGTGAATTAAAAATATTTGGTCCAAGAAAGTAAAAGTATTTATGCATTTTTTTACCATTGAAATTATAGATTATTTTATTAACTGTTTTATTGCTTTTGAACCTGTTCGTGATCCAATTATGGAGCTGTGCATTCGCCGCGAATATTTCGTAATTTGTCGATGATCACTTAGTTGCAGGCGCTTAGTCGGGAAGAGTCGGGGAAGGGAGCACTTAGGGTGCTACAGCAGCCCCCTTAAATCTCTGAAAGCTCGAAACAGAAAAATTGTAAAACTTCACAGGCGTTGTTCAAGATTTTGCATAAAACTCCATTTTAACTTAAAAGTGAAAAAGATACTGAAGTAAGGGTTGATCATTTAATTTGTGGACTGTGCCATAAGTAACGGTACGCAGCGCTTTTTCCAAAGTAACACTAGATGGCGCTATACGTAACCACTGCGAAGGAGAGTCCACGTTCCAAGTTCATTTGGAGTCGACTGCTGTTGTGTTAAGACTGTGATTCGGGTCGCGTGTCATAGACGTTCGTTCAGAATGTCGGAAATTCAGGTAAAACAGCGGTATGTCATTCGTTATTAAGTAAAGCGAGGCCTAAGTGCTGCTGCGACTGTTGAAGAAATGAGTGAAGCTTATGGTAATGACTGTCTTCGTAGGTCTACCATTTTTAAGTGGTATAAGCTATTCAAAGAAGGACGCGAATCTGTTGCTGATGACCCAAGACCCGGCCAGCCTTCTTTCTCAATAACTCCTGAGCAAATCGAAAGAGCCCTGGCGATCCTGAATGAAGACAGGCGAATAGCACTTCGTGAAGTGGCTGTGAAAATGTCAGTTTCATACGGAAGCGCTCACGTGATTGTGAAAACCCATCTGAAAATATCACGAATCTGTGCTCAATGGATTCCACACAGTTTGACGCCAGAACAAAAACAAAAAGGGTACAGCTGTGCTAGGAGATGCTTAATCGTTTTGAAAGCCAAGGTCCAACCTTCATGAGTCGAATTGTGACTTACGATGAAACTTGAATCTTTCACTACGATCTCGAAAGAGAACAACAGTCGAGTCAATAGAAGCATCCCGATTCACCGAGACCCAAGAAAACTCGGGTTTCTCGTTCAGCTGAGAAACAAATGGCTCTTGTGTTTTTTGTTATTAAAGGTGTTCTCGTTACTCACTTTGTACCTCGTGGAACAACCATGATATGGAAGCCTACTCGAAGGTTCTTAGAGCCAAACTTCGGCGTGCCATTCGTGAAAAACGTCCGGAACTTTCTGGCGTGACTTGGTTTCTCCATCACGACAAAGCCAGGCCCCATACGGCTTATATTGTGCAGCCATAGGTGCTGAGACTCTGCCACATCCTCCATATTACACGCACTTAGCACCCTGAGATTTTTTCCTCTTTCCGCTACTGAAGAAAGCTTTGAAAGGGAAACATTTCGCATCCGACGACGAAGCTTGCAGAGCCACAACGACAACACTTCGCACGCTTTCGAAAAATGGCTTCAAAGAAGCTTTTAATGCATAGGTACAACGATGTCAAAAATGTGTGAAGTTCAATTGAGTGTATTTTGTGAAAGACAAATGCCAGGAAGATTCAGAGGATGATATTTAATTAACTTTTTGCTTCTGTCCACGAAATAAATGATCACGCTATATAGTTGCAGCTTGTCAGGGTATCGATATTGGGGAATGGTCTAGACGTTATTTTTAATCTTCAACCAGGAAAGAATAAACATGAAGTAAGACACTAATCACAAAGCCATGAAATTGTCAGTAAATTTGTGAAATTTTAGTTTTCTGAGCCACCATCTTTTGGTTTGCGTTGTTTTCAACAAGGTAAACTTTTTTTTGTGGTTAAAAGAAGAGAATAAGTTTCTTCTACATAAAGTGCTTCGAATTCGAATCATGTATACGAATAAAAAAGGTTACTGAACAAAATTTTAGGTTCAGTTTCTATATTATGCACTTCTCTTACTTAAGATTTAAGCACTCTACCTGAGCTAACAGAAACCCACTTCTATTACAATAAAATAATAATCCTTATTTCATTCTAATAGTCTTTTAGTGAATAACTATTATTATTTTGTACTCATAATAAATAACTGTTATTTATTTATTTTGAAACAAAAGCACTTGAATTTGGCTTAAATGTTTTGCATTCATTATATCACACACAATTCATAATTATGCACCTCTTCAGATTTTCTGTAAAAACAGGCGCTTCACTTTCGTCGGTGCGAGGCAGGAATCAGTTCAGGAATAAAAATGAGTAGAATGAATTCTCAGAAAACGAATTTTAAAATTGTAGAGCAAACAGACGACAACGATGAAACGATCAAGTGAACACACGACTTCTCTGTCTTGGGTCGGGGAGGGCTGCAACTTACGTGTTGTGACGACATGCAGATTCTCTTCCTAAGCAATGATTTGGGCGAGACTTTCTTCCCTAGACGCCGAGATTTCAGCAGCAACGCCTTCCGAAACAATAGAGACCAGCTTAGGCGGTTCAAATCATTTTGTTTCGCGAGTCAAGATGCGGGTTCAAAAGTGAAAGGCATCTGAATGAAACCGGAAGATTATTGCAGTCTGCTTCAGTTGCTTGCTCATGTCAACTCACATCTGATACACAAATGGAAATAGAAGAATAAGCTGGTCCTGAAAGGAGGAGAGAATTTCTTCCAGTTAAACTGAACCAAGTGTTTCTAGAAGGCTCGTTCACTTTACGAAGATTTAGGTTAGTCTATTTCCAATTAAATTTCAGTTTTAATATTTAAGTGATTTCAGTTGCAAAGTTCTCTTTGAAACCAGCTTAATGACCAACTCCAGTTACATGCAGTGTTATCAATCAGTTCAACTTAGCATAAACTGAAGTCTCGGGGCGTAGTGGTTAGTGTGCTTGGATGTTGATATAAAGGTTGGTTGTTTTATTGATACGCTTTTTCACACAAAATGGGTTAAATGGACAGGCCACAAGGACTGCAAAGGTTCTAGAAAAGGTTGGGGGAAGGGGTTGGGTTGTTTTACCTCTGAGCGGCACTTTTTTGCACACCATGGGCTAAATGGCCAGGTCACAGGGACCCCGAAGGCTCAGAGAAGGTTGGGGGAGGGGACCCACTGGAACAGCTGTTGGGAGACAGATGGTAGCCTCCCGTCAAGGTCATCCAGCGTGTTCTTTAACGTGCACAGGGTATGGCTCTCCCGCACACGGGACCACGGCTTAACGTCCCATCCGACGGACGGCGGCCTTTCTAAGCCCATCGGTGTCCCCTACTGACCGTAGGCAGGGCGGGGAATTTTGCGGAGATAAATCTCAACGCTGACCCAGCTGGGACTCGAACCTGGGAACTGCAGATTACGAGCCTGGCGCGCTACCGACTGAGCCACCCCCATCCCCTTGGGGGAAGGGGATCCACTAGATAGCTGTTAGAAGACAGATGGTAACCTTCCATCAAGAACATTCATAGTGTTCTTTAACGTGAGCAGAATATGGCTCTCCTGGACACGGCGGCCTTTCTACGCCCATGGTGTCCCCTGCGGCGATAGATATCAACGCTGGCCCAAGTGGCACTCGAACCTAGGAACTGCAAGTTACGAGTATGGCCCGCTACTGACTAAGCCACCTTCGCCCTCCTGAGGTATCCAGGGCTTAGAAATGTACCATATAAAGCTCTCCTAAGATTTTAGAGACAATTTCAACAAACAAGGGAGGCGATCTCATCTTCATCCGAAATTTCCAAGAAAATATTTCGTAAACCTGCCTTCTTCATTCAAAGTGGCAAGATCAAGGGGAGCCATGCCCCTCTCCCCTAGTGCTAGAAAGGGTATAAGAGGCAAAAAGTTAATAAACTTATTTATAATTCACGTATTTCGAAGACTTGTAAAACGAAGGGAGGAAATGTTATACAAAATAAACAGATACCTCCTCAGACAGCTGTCTGCCACAGTGGTCTGTCAGTTTACACGCATAATAGGTCTGTGAGGAAGGCGAGACCTCAGCAGAAAGGCAACCCAAACATCCGTATCTTACCCGGGGCTCGAACTCAGGTCCTTTGATCAGTATCCAAGCATGCTAATCACTCGGCTACCGGGATTATACTACATGGAAAATCCAGTCTCTTGCCCCTCCCCCCCTCTTTTATATTTTCCCGGCTTGAATGTCGTCACAACACGTAAGTTGCAGCCCTCCCGACCCAAGACAGAGAAGTCGTGTGTTCACTTGATCGTTTCATCGTTGTCGTCTGTTTGCTCTACAATTTTAAAATTCGTTTTCTGAGAATTCATTCTACTCATTTTTATTCCTGAACTGATTCCTGCCTCGCACCGACGAAAGTGAAGCACCTGTTTCTACAGAAAATCTGAAGAGGTGCATAATTATGTATTGTGTGTGATATAATGATTGCAAAGCATTTAAGCCAAATTCAAGAGTTTTTGTTTCTTGCCTCCCGCCCCTGTCGATTTTTTTCTATGTCCGGGTCTGCAAAGAACCACTTACAACTGAAAGAAAAAAATACTGAGATATAAGCTCTAACAATAAACAACTGAAAGAAAGAATTAGTCAGAAAACTGAATTCATCATCGATACGTCTCCACATGTTGGCCACGTCTCAGTATCTTTGTCCGATAATACTGGCAACCACCATCTCCCCAAATGTATTTCAAAAATAATCAGAAGAATAACTAATTGGTGTAGGCTGGTTTGAAGATGATATTTCAGTCACCTTTCACAAAACAACGGAAAGGCGTAAATATACCAGAACAACTCATGTTACATTTTTCACTGATGCACTTTTTTCACTGATGCATATATTAAGTGAGAGTAAATCAAAGCCGTCCCGTTGCCGAGTGGTTAGCACGCTTGGCTACTGATCTAAGGGACCTGGGTTCGAGTCCCGGGTTAAGGCATGGATATGTGTGTCGTTTTTCTGCTGAGGTCCTGCCATCCTCTCAGGCCTACTACTTTGGCATGTAAACTGTCAGACTTCTGTGGCAAGCAGCTGCTTGAGTGGGTATTTATTTATTTATTTATTTATTTATAAATCAAAATCAAGGACAGCAAAGAGTGCAGTTCCAATATTTAAAATCTTACAGTTAGAATATCAGGTACACATTGGTCTCTATTAAAACATATAATCGGGAGTTTCCAGAAGATGAAATGATCACAAAAGAACATATATTTACCACTGCCGAACTAGATACGAAAAACGAAAAAGTTTGACAATTAATAGAGTGATATAGACTAATCATAATGAATTATGTCTAGTTGATAATCTTAAACTTCTAAGGATGTTTCGAAGCGGTTTTCAGTCTCATATACGTCGCTTTTTGGAGATTATTTCCTCTACTTACATTATTTTGACTATCGTATTAAATACTCTACTTACGATACCAACATACATGTATATGCATCTTCATCAAATAAAGAGATGAAAGTTCCTGTTTAACCTCTTTATTTTTCCCAACAATGTTTTAATGGAGGGGCGGGAGGGAGGTAAAAAAGTTAAAGAAGTATCTCACAAGGACCCGGCGTTTACTTGCTAGTCATTGCTTTTTAGCAAAGTATTTTTTTTTTTCGAAAATATGAATGCTGATCACTATTAGAGAGTTATATCTAGACAAACAAGACCACAAACCCAGAAATATCCAAAACACGAGAGCAAACATCAACAAATCCAACATAATCATGAGTCCTCTTTCTCAACTACTACTAAACAACTTCAAGAATCTCTCCGTAAGCATATATAATAAATATCAGAATATCATCACTGAAATTCAAGCTGCCAATTTTTTTTAAAACATCCGTGTAAAGAACACGAACAGTAGGCCTTTCTTCACGTGTAAAACACTTCCAAGTTCCACATCATCATCGGTGTTGTTGTTGACGTTTCTGCCAAGTCTCGCTCAGCGATACATAATGGTTATTTCTTCGGTATCAAGTAGGATTTTGGATTTTTTTCCTTTTCTCACGGTTCGAAAAGAGCTGCCCCAAGAACGTAAGACTCTACCTGGCGCCACCGTTAGCCCGAGGTGCTATAGAGCCCTCCATCCCAAAGAACCATTACTGGCCATAAAACACAAGACAACATCACTTGTGCACTTCATAGAGCCGGAATCCCCTCCTTTTTCCTCTTTGCTGGCGTCACCGAGGCTCGCCTCGCCACCACCGTTATAATTTAGGAGCAGCGAACTGATCATTAGAGAAGACGGACCAACATCGGGGCGATTCCTTTGCGGATGAAGCGGTCGGCAGCGGTTTCAAGAGGAGATTTGTCACCGTCATTCTGTTACGTGTGAGCAAACATCCTTCACCTGTTCTGGTGGCTCATCTCTCTCTTCGTCCAGGACCCCACGTCACAGAGAACGCGCAGGGCGCGGTCTCGAATCTCTTTTGCCGAATATCTAGGAACATATGACTGGAGGTCACGTGGCTTCTTCCTCTGGTTCGTGTTTGCTGGAAACGATAAAGGAACACGGGGAGTATTTCTTAAAGAATGGCTACAATTAGCTAACTTGGAAGTGAAGTCGTTAGTTTCCTTTGAACTGGGTGCAGTAATAATATTGTTTTACTCTACGGGTAGGCTTAAAAGTCTCGACTTGCGGTTAAATTAATAGCAATAAATGGAAGGTAAATTTTGTTTACACTAACTCCGTTTGGAAGAATTAAGAAACAGATATAGCATTATAAATATAATATGAATTGAATGATTATGTAAAACATCGCATATAAGAAATAGATTACAGATTAAATGAATCCTTTACCAATGATGAAAGGAAGGCATTTGAAGATCTAAAACTGATAGCATTTGAGATAAGAAATGGTATCGGAGATCTCTTCTTGCAAATGGGATGTCAATGCACAGCGGTGTTGTCTAGTCCTTCTATTGATTGTGTGAAAGAAAGGTTGTTCGGGATTAAGATACAAATGTCGATGGATGATTTTGAAGCATGTGATTAAATCGTATTCAAGTCGTCTGCACTCCAGAGAGTGCAGTGAGAGTTCTTTTAGTCTCAGTTGATGCGATTTTTTGCAAAAATCCCAATGATTTTTTTTGTAAAAGATATCTGATTTTTTTTTCAACAGTTTATATGTATATTAGACACACGATCCGGGACCATACCGAAGATGCGTATTCAAGAATGGGCCGAACATAGGTGATGAATGCTTTAACAAGGGTGTTTGTGTTACACTTGCTGTAGCATTTCGAAATCATGTACAGTCGCTCAAAAAAGTATCCGAACACCATTGTTGATTACAGACTTCAGAAAAAATATCTGGCAACGATTTTTTTAGAAATTAGTGATCTGGCAACCTTCGTGTCACGTGGCACGAAGGTTGCCAGATCACTAATTTCTAAAAAAATCGTTGCCAGATATTTTTTCTGAAGTCTGTAATCAACCATGGTGTTCGGATACTTTTTTGAGCGACTGTACATGATATATTTCTTTCGCACAAAACTTTGCATGAAATTGGTTTTAAGCATTCGCAAGTGCGCAAGAATTATGGATGAAGTATCTGCTTCGTAAATTTCTATTTTCTACCTTAGATAAAAAAAAATTATTTTATTATATAAAATACTTTGATTATCCCCTTTCTGAGGGTGGGGATTGGATCAGTCAGTAGCGCGTCAGCTTGATAACCCAAAGTTTCCGAGTTCGAATCCTCATAATACCTGTATTGATATTTTCTCCATTATCTCCCGTTCTGCTCTCAGTGAGAAGGGGACACCTAAAGGCTTTGGAAAATATTTTCTCTACCACTTCTGCATTAAAAATAAAGCCTAGGGATAATTTGAATCGTAAACTCGAGTAAAACAGAAATTTGACCTCCGTCGTGCCCTTTAGGTCAAATGGAAGTTATCAGAGGTCTATGACTGCTAGAAACGTGAAAAATTGGTAACTGGAGATATTTCAGTCTGTAGCTCTCAGAAACGTTGCAAATTTTCGGATTAGGCAGGTCCTTCGAGGTCAAAGGTCAAATTATATGTACCGGTACTAGTGATCTAAAAAATGGTGCCAAGAGTATTTTGGGTCGTAGATCTCAATGAGATTTTGGATGAGATTAGCCCTCAGAGGTCAAAGGTCAAATATAAATCTACCCGTTCTAGAGAACTAAAAAATTGATATCTGGGATTGTTTTGAATCGCAGATCTCGGAAACGTGAGATTTATGATGCACCGGGTCTTTTTTAGTCAAGGTCAAATACAAATCTCCCAGTGCTAGAGAGAGCTCTCGTTGGCGTTTAAGTTGTTCTGAATGTTAGTACAGTGCGTTCTGAAAGTCCCTCCGCAATGAACGTGCTCAGAATATTTCATTCATCCTTCGCATAATTCAAACCCAGTAAGAAAGTTCAGCAGTACAGAGGGCAGACAGTGCGAACAACAAAGCCTGTTCTGTGTCATCTTGTATGCGTTCGTTTTTGAGATTCAGAAATACTAATAGTTGCTGAATTCGATACTAATAGTTGCTGAAGATCACTTAGCAAGTTCACTGAGGAGGGACTTTTTGAACGTACTGTAGAAAGATCAAAAATGCTATTAATGCACTTTCTGGAAAGTCTGAATCCATTTTTCTTTTAAAGGAAGACAGTACTTCCCTACACAAAGGATGGAGATAACTTAGAAGCTATATTAGGATTGTCTTCGTTTCTCATACAACATACAAACACATACACAAGGACATGCCTCGCTGGTCTTGATTGGGTTGTTTTACCTCTGAGCGGCACTTTTTTGCACACCTTGAGATAAATGGTCAGGTCACATGGACCCCGAAGGCTCAGAGAAGGTTGGGGAGAGGACCCACTGGAACAGCTGTTGGGAGACAGATGGTAGCCTCCCGCCAAGGCCATCTAGCGTGTTTTTTAACGTGCAAAGGGTATGGTTCTTTCGCACACGGGGGCAAGGTTTAACGTCCCATCCGACGGACGGCGGCCTTTCCAAGCCCATCGGTGTCCCCTACTGACTATGGGCAGGCAATTTTGCGGAGATAAATCTCAACGCTGATTCAGCTGCAACTCGAACATGGGAACTACAGATTACGAGTCTGGCGCGCTACCGACTGAGTCACCCCCGCCCCACTGGTCTTGGTAGTCAGGTACGCTAACCACCAGGTAGAACTTGTGGCGCAATGCTAGTGATATTGTGGGCAGAGGTGTAGGAACCTATTGGCATCGGGGCAGTTGCCAAGGGCGCCGGAATCACAGAGCGGTGCTGGGGCAGCACGAGCCGTTCCACGATACTTGACGTTTATGTGCAAAATAAAATCGAATGATTAGCAGCCCGTTGTTCATCATCATCATCATCATCATCATCATCATCATCATCATCATCAAGCAGCCATGGGCTACGGAGGTCCAACCAGACCGCGCAGTTTAATTCTCCAAGCATATCTGTCCTGAGCTACATCTGCTGCATCCGGCAACTGTACACCAATTCTAACAAGATCCTGTTTGACATTGTCTGCCCACCGCATCCTAGGTCTCCCCCTCCTTCTGAGGCCACTAATTGGCGAATAGTTCATAACCCTATTCGCCAATCTATAATTATCCGTACGGGCAACATGGCCAAACCAACGGAGTCTCTCTCTGCACAATATGCTGCTTAAAGGAGGTTGCAGACTCCTTTGCCTAACCTCATCATTAGTTACAAAGTTAAACCACCTAATACCCAAGATACTGCGTAAGCATCTAGAATCAAAAGCATCTAGTTTCCTGTTATCTTGTTTACACAGCGTCCACGTTTCACTACCATAACTAACCCTAGAAAGAACCAAACTATTATACAGTCTAATTTTAGTCTTTAGGTGTATACGCCAATTTCTCCACAATCTCCATAGATTCTTAAAAGTCCCGGCAGCAATACCTATTCGTCTGTTAATCTCATGCCGCACATCACCAGTATCAGTTGCGTAGCTCCCAAGGTAATTAAACTGTGACACCTGCTCAAGACTGCAACCATTCAGATTAACTGAATCACAGCCTGCCTGACCAATTTTCATCACTTTAGTTTTCTCTCTGTTTATAACCAAACCTACTGTACTACCATTCTCATCAACAGCTCGAATGAAAGAGTTCATCTCACCAACATCATTTACTTAAAGGGCTAAATCATCAGCATAATCTAAATCAGAAATTTTCGTATCTCCAGACCATTTAAGGCCAAAAGCTTTCCCTTGAAGTGAATTTCGCATAACATAATCAACAACCAAACTAAAGAGAAAAGGAGACAAAATGCACCCTTGTCGAACACCAGAAGTAATGCTAAACCAATTGCTACAAGACTTACCAACTCTCACACATGATTCAGTGTTATTATAGAGAGCTTTCATTATGTTAACTAACTTGTCTGGTATACCATATGATCTCACAATCAACCACAAATTATGACGATCAACAGAGTCGAAAGCCTTTTTGAAATCAACAAAGCTAGCAACCAAAGGTTTCTGTAACTCTAAACATTTCTCAAGAATCTGCCTAAGTGAAAATATCTGATCTACACATCCCCTACCACTTCTGAATCCACATTTCTCATCACGCAATTGCCTGTCAACCAGATTCTTAATTCCATTAAGCACAATCATGGAAAGAACTTTACCTGGAACAGAGAGAATGCTGATACCCCTATAGTTATCACAAGAACTGCGATCACCTTTTTTGAAAATAGGGATAATAATAGCTCTGGTAAAATCTTTAGGAACCATGCCTTTATCATAAAAGTTATTCAAAATTTCAGTCATCCAAATGGTAACTGAAACATTCCCAGCTCTAAGCATTTCCGTAGTAATTTCATCCACCCCTGGGGATTTATGAAGTTTAAGTTTAGAAATAGCCAAACTAACTTCAGATTGTGTTATAGGGCCAACATTAAAGCCAACAATGCATCTATCATCAATGCAAACAATGGGAGTAGAATTAACCACATTGTTTGAACATCACTGAAATGCTCAGCCCACCTAGCCATGACAGAATCCTCACCTTCTATAACCTTACCTTGTTTATCCTTCAATCCCTGTATACCTGTTCGTTTTCTACCACACAAAACATTAACTATCTGGTACAGCTTTCTGTTGTTGTGCTGTCTAACTGCTTCCTCGGCTTTGTCAGCCACGCCATCAAGCCAAAGATTCTTATCAGTAGCTAACTGATCCTTTACACGTTTATTAAGTTCTTCGTAATGCTTTCTATTAGGACTAGTAGGGTACTGATTAAGGACATTCCTGCAGTTCCTTCTTTCTGAAATAAGCCCAAGTGCCTTATCACTTAAATAATTCTGTCTCCTCCGCTCCTTTTTCCCTAAAAGAGTACTGTTAGTTTCCAAAAAAGCCTGTTTAAAATGGCCCCATTCTTCCTCAACTTCAGTATTAAGCAAACCATGACTGTCATAATGACTAAGTAACCTATCATGGTAAGCTTTAGCTATAACTGGGTCTTTCAGAGCTTCAGCATTAAAGGTAAATTTTTTAACCCTAGCACAACAGTTTTTAAGTTTAAGTTGCAAGACACTTTTAACAAGGTAATGGTCAGATCCAATTTCAGCTCCCCTATATGCCCTGGTATTTCTAACAGAACTAGCCCATTTGCTGTTAATTAATATATAATCAATCATATTTCTATGCAGCCCATCAGGTGAAACCCATGTGTATTTATGTATGTCGCGATGTTTGTAATATGTGTTAGTTATTCTAAAACCATTGAGTTTACTTACCTGTAGGAGATGTTGCCCATTGCCATTGCAGCTACCAATAACAAAGGGCCTATTACTCCTCCCCAAAGGTCAGAGTCGGTACCAACTTTGGCATTGAAGTCACCAAGAACAAGGGAAATATCTCCTTTCTTGACAGAATTCAAAATATCCTGAAGTTGTCCGTAAAACCTATCCTTCTCATCCTCATCAGAAAAATCAGTGAGGGCATAACAGCAGATAACATTCAAGTCTTTAATGCTTGTCTGAAATTTTGCTGTAAGAAACCTTTCATTAATGCACTCATATCCTAGAAGAGCATCACTAGCATGTCTGCTGAGCAGCAGACCCACGCCTTGGTGATGCTTTCCATCCTCCCTCCCTGTAAAGAGAAATTTAAAGTTATTTTTAAATATCTCACCTTTACCTGTCCATCTGGTCTCTTGCAAGCCTAGAATATCTAGGTTATAGCGCTGGAATTCCTGCATGAGGACATCAAGAGAATAATCTCTATGTAATGTCCTCACGTTCCTGCAGAGAGAAAATGATTAGTAGGATTTTTAAAGAAATTAGGTTTATTGAGATTGGTAGGGCCAACAATATCAAACAGCCCCCTGATCACAGGCATGGGGCAAAGACCTGTTCCTCCTCCGCTGAAGGCTGAAGTCACCGATGCTGGTAGGAACTTCAGGCACCACCTTTTCAAGTGGACTTTTTCAAGTGGACTTTTTCAAGAGCCAAAGCTCTATAATATGGCCTGCCTGAGACACATTACTCCAGTTTAGGCTTGACGATGCCCAACTAGCAAAGTAAGGTTCAGGTACCTGCAATGGCCTCTGATTAGGATTATCCACCAGTTGATATAAGGTATCCCATGCCTCTGTTCACTTAGAGCTGGCAACCCAGAAGCAAACAGAAAACACAGCAGCAGACTCTCCCTCAACAGAGGCCCACCAGTGCAGCAAGTCCAGGATCCATAAACAAGTCCAGTCTAGTAGATATAAGTGGTCAGCACCAGGACCCTGTGAAGTTGACCACTCCTCAGCAGGGTTGAAAAAAAAGAAAAAAGTGGCCATAGATGACCAGATCAGTAGGCCATACTGAACTGGCAGCCCTCCCCTTCCGTTCCCTTCCAAAAGAGAATATCTCTTTTGAAAGGTACTAACGGCCTGCACCACGAGAAGGCGGGGTCGGACATTAGGAGCTAGACCTGGCCGGTTCTGTGCATCATCACTAGGATTGGTACACAGCTCTCCTTCCAGTTTATGCCTAGCTACCATTTATAGGCCTCCCGTTGTTGTTGTTGTTAAATAGATCTCCCTTTGAATACTCTTATGTACTGGAAAACTCCTGAACACAAAGTAGTTCGTCGAATTTAATACGTATTGTTTATACCGTCGTATCGTCAAGACAACATGTTATAAATTTTCGTTAATTCCTACAAAAACATTTTGTTCCTTTTATCGGCGGACAATTAGCAGTCCCCCCCCCCCCCTGCACCGCGCATGCCATAAAACAGCTTTGGGACGCAATTTCCAACTGTTCATATTGCTTTTACAAATCGTACCGTAAAAAAATAACATTTTGTTACATATGTTTCTATTTTGCTTGGACGGGAGTTCATAATTTGTATATTGTATTGAATTATTATGTTTATAAACCCTTTGATTGTTTAAGATCAAGATCAGGATAGGAGCGTACATCTTTGTTTCCTATCAATCGAGCGAGAACTGACTCAAAAAATTAATTTTTAACGATTTATAGCAAAAATCAAAGACGATTTATTATCTGGACGATTAATTATCAACGATTTTGTCAACGAAAAAGTAGGAAGAATTAAATTACTTTAAAAGATAATTACTTGCATAATTAATTGCAATATTTTTGCAATTATTTATGTGTAATTAATATTTATTCATATAACTGTATTAAAATAATGACAATAAATATATATAATATAAATAACATGTGTATTTTTTTATCAATAACTGAATAAGGGCGAACAATTGCAAATTTGCCAATGGCGGCAAAAGCCTAGCTACGCCTCTGATTGTGGGTATAGATAGCTGTGTAGTTTTGGAGTTCATTTGATTCTTCATAAAAATTTCTCTTAGAGTTTTAGCGCACATGAAGTTAATATGATCGATTTGTAAGATTTAATCTCATTGGCTAGCTAAT
The DNA here is from genome assembly GCA_038380435.1 of Ryuthela nishihirai. NCBI lineage: Eukaryota > Metazoa > Arthropoda > Arachnida > Araneae > Heptathelidae > Ryuthela > Ryuthela nishihirai. The sequence goes on from JAWZYU010000004.1 coordinate 8,391,878, forward strand.
TAAGTTTTTTCAACCATGACTTGGTACTCATTTTCCCAGATATTAATGAAATTTTTGAGATGGAAGGCTTTAGCTTAGGTTGACAAAATCTTGACGGTTTTATAAAATAATTGTTTTTACCAGGCGTTGGGTTTAAGAAGGGTTATAATATCATTTTCCAAAGTCTGGTCCGCTGCTTTGATTCCGCTCCCTTGGAAAACATATAAATAATCACATGATTCTATTGTTATCGGGCAACATTCATCAATGCAGCAATATAAGACTGCTTTCTACTGCATATTTCGTATTTTCTTATTAGTTTCCTCATCTTAGTTATTTGAAATTTATAAAGTGCTCACAAATAAATTAATTTTATAAGACTTTTTTAATGCTGTGAGATCCCTAGAATTCCTTATGGTCATTAAAGTCTTCACATGTTAAGTGTGGGATGGGCATTTGTGCAAGCAGTTTGGCAATACTTTCGTAACTGATATTACATCTTGAATTATAGAAATTAATAAAACAAAAAAAATATTATCATGAACTTGAATTTGAACAGCAATTATTTAAAAGTTTTGCAGATAATTTTTTTGTACTGAGTCCCATTTGAGAAAACAACTGTCGATAGCAGTTGTACACCAATTGATGTAGGGTTTGGTTATTTTACCACTTAGCGGCATATTTCTGCACACAATGGGATAAATGGCCAGGTCACAAGAACCCGAAGGTTCAGAGAAGCTTGGGGGATGGGACCCACTGGACAGCTATTAGGAGAAAATGATAGTCTCCTTTCAAGGTCACGCAGCGTGTTCTTTAACGTGCACAGGGTATTGCTCCCGAGTCATGGCTTTACGTCCCATCCGACGGACGGAGGTCATTCCAAGCCCATACTGGCCGAGGGTAGGCGGAAAGGTTTTGCGGAGATAAACCTCAACGCTGGCCCAGGCGGGACTCGAACCTAAAAACTGCAGATTACGAGCGTGGCGCGCTGACTGCTCCCACTGATGTAGGTGATTGGTTACTTTAATATGATATATGTATATATAGGTTGATTTTAATTTTGTTGTTAGTTCTGATTTGATTTTGTTGTTAGTTCGATTTTTTTTTTATATATTAAGGTTCCTAATCATATTTTTTTAATTTTTGCACATCAGTGTAATTGGAAAGATTAGATTTGGTTCCCATCTATTGCTTAACATCTGCCGAATGAATCTTTTTCCTCAAAGTTATCCTGAATCGTGTAGTCCCTCTTTGTTTGCTGTTATTAAAAATTATCCGCTTCGAAGTAAAAAAAGATAAAGGGATTAATGAAAGGAATGAAGAAAGTGAGTTGCAAAGATGCAGGTTGACAGATTAACCCTTCTCGCTATCACCACTCAAAAAAAAAAAGAAAACACTAGTTACGGGTCAGAATAAGGGTCCGAATGATTGAAAAGGAATTTCCAACCTCAGAATCTAGATGATTAAATAATAAAATGACCCTTGTTTTTTCCTTCGAGTGTTAGAGAGAGAAACCAATTTGACGCCCTCAGTTCTATTACATAAATATCAGGTGTAAAGCATACCGGACATAAATCACAATTATCTCTGCTGATGATGATAAGGCAATGAGCGACTGTGTCAACCCCAACAATGTCACCATCGCCCAGACCCGCTAATTACGTCAAGTGAGCGTTCTGGTCAGGGTGTCACTGTGTAGCCCTTGTTGGCAGTGCGACACGCGCACCTCGGGTTAATCACACTCGATAACGCCATGTGTCGCTCAGCGAGGTGGCAGGCGTCGCTGCCGGTTGTCATGGAAACGATACAAGTCACCCAATAGCGTCGTCGAAGTTATAATTGCGCTCACGTTGACGGAAAATTCGTTTTAAAATGTGGGCAGCATGCTTAAAAGTTGCTCTGTAGTTCATCATTTGAAAGCGTTGGAATATCTAAGAACAGTACTTTGCTAGGAAGCTCTAAACGAGAGTACGAGGTTGGAATCTCTTTACCGAGCGGCTGCCCTGGTTTCCGTGCATTATCCTAGCTAATATGCATTATCCACACCTTCAAGGATGCGGGTGATTTAGCAAACTTTAAACTGAAAGTCGCCTTTTATATATATGCTAACGACACAGTTTCGATTCACAAAATAGAGCATAAACAAGGGATGATTTTAATAAAATTGTTGAGTAGTCTAACAACATGATTTTATGTAAAATTGTAGACAGAGATATCACTACTTTGTAATATAAGCTCTGCCCCCTTAAACACCTAAAATAGAGCTGAAAAGTGTTTGAACATTCAGATGATTTTTTATATGTGTAAAGCTATTTTAAAGCTGGAAACTGCATTACATTTAATTATATGATTTAAATAAATTACCCCTCAAGCAGCTGCTTACCACAAAGGTTTAACAGGAGCCTGTCAGTTTCATACGACATAGAGAAGATCTGTGTGGAAGGTGAGACCTCAGCAGAAAAACAACACAAACATTCATTTCTCATCGGAGGCTCGAATCCAAGTCCCTTTGATCAGTAACCAAATGCGCTAACCACTCGACCACCAGGATGTCTATTACTTTAACAGTAGTAAATAAGAGAATATTGCCTCTGTACTAATGTTTTTTCTTCCATCACCTTACTTTTTTTTATCTTGAGCACCTCCCAAAGTTTTGGAAATAATATATATTGACTGGATAATAATATTGGCCCCTCTTCGGAAATGTTTTCCGGCTATGTTCGCTAGAAAAAAAAATGTGTTAGTGTGCAAAACGCCAAAAGTAGTATGCATTCTCTCAAATACTTCTGCAAAAAGAAATGTAATGTACAGTGATAATAAATATATACTTAAGCATAGATAAACAACCGTTTTCCTTTGCAATGAATTTCTCATAACATAGGGGCGGGGGTGGCTCAGTCGGTTCGTAATATGTAGTTCCCAGGTTCGAGTCCCAGCTGGGTCAGCTTTGAGACTTATCTCCGCAAAACTCCCCGCCTTGCCCACGGTCAGTAGGGGACACCGATGGGCTTGGAAAGGCCACCGTCCATCGGATGGGACGTTAAGCCGTGGCCCCGTGTCGGGAGAGCCATACCTTGTGCACGTTAAAGAACAGGCTGGATGGTCTTGACGGGAAGCTACCATCTGTCTCCCAACAGCTGTTCCAGTGAGTCCCCTCTCCCAACCTTCTCTGAACCTTCGGGGTCCTTGTGACCTGGTCATTTAGCCCATGGTGTGCAAAAAAAGTGCCGCTCAGAGGTAAAACAACCCAACCTCATAACGAATAACAAAACTGAAACGCTAAAGTGATGAAATTTAACTTTATTGAATTCCGGTAGTAATGTGGTCACTGCAAGCATTACCAAACCTCATACACAACTCAATGTTATCATTGAGAGCCATCGTTATATTGATAACTTTTTAGGTATGCCATATGATCTCACGATCGACAAAGATTAACAGAGTCAAAAGATTTTTTTCTGAAAACTACAAAGCATGTAACCATAGGTTTTTTTAAAATCAAAACATTCTCAATAAAGAATTGGACCTGTGCAGCCTTACTACCTCTGAACCTACACTGTTCATCCGAAATTGTCCGTCAGCCAAATGTTGAATTAACCACAGCAATGTAGAGAACATTAACTTGAACAAAGAGTATGTACAGTGTTGTCCCTGGAACTAATAATATATATTGCCTGGATAATAATATTGTCTCTGTCATATATACGAAGTACTGATTTCACTTTTTAAAATGTCAACATTGGTTTTACGGAAGTTCTCATCTACCCCTTACAAATGTTCAGGGGTCACCTAATCAAGGCTGCACCCAAATATTTTTAAGACAGAAGAGGAAAGGGACTCGTTATCAATCTTCCACTGGGAAGTCTTATCCAGAGATATTTTTATCACGAAAAATTCCCATAATTGAAGTTCTGTCAAGCTCCCAGTACATTTGTTTTTACTAATACTCGATAAAAGTTTTTTCTAATGCAGCAGAACTTATTCATCAGACATTTATTTAATCGACCTCAGGAATTAAAGGACTTGATTTCTTTTTTGCTTACAAATGCAATGTAGTTGCCATTATTAACCACCAATCATCTGCGGTTTTCAAATAAAAACATAAATAAATTTATTCTCTTAATATTTGATTTCAGATAAAATTTTAATTTAATATATTGTTCAATGACAAAAAGAAGTTGATGCGCATTTTATAACTGGTGATGATAAAAAATTAATTTGGATTTAAAAAGCACTTCCACTGCCGACAATACCCAATATTATTAAAGAACCCAAATATAAATTAAAAAAAGGTTAACTGCATTAATCTGGTATATTCTAGAACGCATCTAGGGTGCATTAAAAATAATCACAAATGATTTTTTAATTTTTCTGAATGTTTACTCTTTTTTTAAATTTTTTCAGTTCTAAACGTCAGATGTTTCCGCACCCAAACATTTTACATTTCATTTTGCTATTGTATTGCTTGATGTTATTTCTGTAGTTTTTGTACCGATATTACCAGTAATCAATGCAATTGTAAAAATAAAAAAATTGCAAAATTTTTATCTTGCTTCTTGCAATTCATTCAATACCTCGCTTTACATTTCTCAATACTCGAGGAGTGACCGATCTTGGATCATATTCCAAGAGTTTTTTTTTTAATTTGGTTGCATGGACTTTTTTTATAGCTATATTCATTCTATTTCCCAATGTGAGAACAAAGTTTTTTTGACATGTAAAAGGTAAATTTTTCTTTTATTATTTTTTTTTTTTACTGAGGGACAATCGCAACATATATTACAGAACAAACGACCATTCCATATCCGGAACTCGAACCCGGAACTCGGTAGTCGCAGTGTCAACCACGAGTCCAAGCGATACCACTGAGTCACAGAGATCGCACTTCTGAGAGAAAAAACATCGAGGCTGTTTTATTATTATTCCATTCTTCTAGTGATTCGATATCTCTCTTAACCTTGGCCTCAAATTCATTTGCTGAAGTTTTCAGCAATTAAATGAAGCTTCGATGGGAATTTGATACTGCTCGAAATGTTTCAGGATATTGCTAGATCAAATACATTTCACATGTCCATTTATCAATATGATTCCTTGAGAGTTTGGCGACATTATAATTGCTTCACTATCCGAAATTCTGTCACGAGGTCTACTGATTCATTTGTCACAAGAACACAGAAAAAAAAAATTAATGAAGGACAGCATTTTTTGTATATCTCGCATTATTACTAAACACAATTAAAGAAAAATAACCGTGAGTATGCAATGAAATTATTAAAATTCGACAAAAGTGTTTCTATTGTTAAAGCCATTCCTTCTAAAACTGAAAAGATGAAATAAAAACTTTTCTAAAATGGTAAAAGAAAGTTAAATCCCATAAGAATTGTGTTTTAACGAGAAGTTCAATAAAATATTTCATCGATTTAATTTATTTAGGTCAGTTACCCAATTAATCAACTTGGCTGACTAATCCATCATTGCACCGAGGCCAGTTAACAAATCAGCAAACAATCAAATAACTGGTTATTTCACCTTTTGCAAGCCATTTGAATAATTTGAATATTTTGCCATTACTCAAATTACCGCCAACTTCAAAAGCAAACGAGACTCAATTCTTTATTAAAATATTTGTTTTGTTGGGTTTGCCCGCTGAACAACGTATAATTTAGTCGTGATTGCAAACTCCGAGTTACCCATGATATGGCTACTTCGCAAAAGACGGGAAAATTGGGACTAATGTTTATGTGTGCGATTGCTAAATTACAATAATAACAACACTGTTAGCGATTGAAGAGGGAAATTCTTAAGGAGGCATCAGTTCAAATCAACATTGAATTAACTTTTCTAATAGCATGTTTCTGAGAAGGATACAAAGAATCTTTCCTGCTTCTGTATATATTTGTATCTGAATAGCATATTACAGGCAAGAAACGGTTTTGAAAGTAAGCCAAGTAATGTTTTCTTGATAATTCACAGAAGAGATAAACTAAATCAGTGCGTTTCAATCAAATTCTAGACTATACAATGCATATAAAAGCTATGGATTGCAGACAGTAAAATTGCTATATCATGCTATGCTGGGCCATGCATTTCACACACCATATTGAAACCAATGGGATAAATAAGAATCAGTTATTGATGGAATCAGGGCCGTCTTCATAGCAGCGAATAGCAAAAATATGGTTGATCTTTTACAAATATGAAGATCACTTTAAATTTACGTTGCGCAGAATTAAAATTACTTTTTTACGTAAAATGAAGCCTGTATTTTATCTTTTTGAACCAATCACCTAGCATTGCAAGCAGGGCCGGATACAGGGAGCACGGGAGGGCATGCAACCCCTACCTCTCCCCGAGAATGTTAGTAAGGGCAACAGAGACAAAAAATTATAAAAATTGTCTATACTTCATGCATTTTTGAAGATTTTTTTAAAGATGTCTAAAATGGAGGGGAAAATGTTATACATCAATGGAAATCCAGTATCTTGACCCCCCCCCCCCAACACACACTTTTAATTTTTTTACAGCTCGATTTGGTTTCTTGACTTCTCCCTCTACCTCCCCTTTATTTTTCTCTAGATCCCGACTTGACTGTAAGTGTATAATCTAGGAAAACGTAAAACCAGGGAAATAAAACTAAAACCAACAAGAAAAAGATGAATTTTATTTTATACTGCACGAGATAGTTACCATTGTTCTTCAGGATTTTTTTACCGCAAGTTCTTTAATGTGTAAAATAGGCATTTTATGTTCCAAAATAAACATGGCATTCATCGAAATTCACCAATTTATCATTTAACATATATTCTCTAAACTCACGCGTATATTAAAGCCAATTGTTCTCAACCTTTTATGCTTCACGTACCCGCTGGAAATGTGTATGTAACTGGCGTACCCCTTGTATAGATAGATAAAGCTATAGTATAACAGTGGTTATTTTTGCTTTGTTACTAGATCTAGAGACTTTTGAGCTCTCCCGGCGTATCCCGAAACATTTTACCGCGTACCCCACGTTAAGAACCCCTATTATAGACTGAAAAATCATCCAATAACGACTGTTTCATACTTTTTTGAAGTTTTTAAAACTTATTGCACAAATGCATAGACAAGTTAGATAGGATCGGTACAAAAAAAAATGCAGTGTAGGATGACACGCAAAATCGTGAAGCGTTCCACATCTTTTTTTTTATAAGCCGTCCCATGGCCGAGTGGTTAGCGCGCTTGGCTACTGATTCTAAGGGACCTGGGTTTGAGCCTCGGTGTTCGGCTACTGTTCTAAGGGACCTGGGTTCGAGCCCCGGGTAAGGCATGGCTGTTTGTGTCGTTTTTCTGCTGAGGGCCTGCCATCCTCTCTAGACCTTCTACTATGGCATGTAAACTGTCAGACCTGTGTGGCAAGCAGCTGCTTGAGGGGGTATTTATGTTTTTATTTATTTTTTTTACTAACCGACAAAACTTTTTACGTCAGAAAACCCGAAGTCATGCTATTATCAGTAAAAATATGCAAAGACAATGTAAAAAAAAGGAACAACATAGGTTTCAGGTAAACGTAGCATGATTTAATTTGCAGTGTCAAAGTAATTCTGAATATTTTCCAGTATTTTACCACAATACTCAACGACGGAAGTCTGAGTCGTTAATACTCTTATGGGATTTTAGACCGATATATTAAAAGTTGGGGTAAAATGTAAACTTACTTAACATAAAATCGAAGTTTTACTGTGTGTAGAACCATTATGTCTAGGATCAGTATTTCTCACTTTGAGATAAATTAACCCTTGGGGCAACAAAATTGCTTCCAAGGTAGTACAGAGGAGCAATATGGCCTTATAACTGTACACAAATGCTGATTTATATATTTTTCATTTTCCAAATGTTTACTTGTTAATATGCATGTGATAGGTAGCTTATCACTTCAGAAAAGTTTGGCAATAGAATGCAAAGAGGGGACGGTATAATGAGGTGGAGGTGGAATAATGATGTGTATGGATAGTACATGAAAATGTTCAGAATTAATGCAAACTATATTAGAGAAAACGGTTGAGAACCGTTGGTCTACGTAGTGTACAATAATCAATAAAAATATAAACTCCAAGTTTCAAAATCGTGCTTTCTTCTACCTCGGATGAATTATATTCTTTTACTTTTCTCCTCATCCCCCTCCTCCCTGCCAAGTTTCCCCCACCATCCAAACTCATTTTTAGCAAACTCTTACGAAATCGTCAATGGGAATTAATTAAAAACTAAATGTTGGGTGGGAGAGAAAGATATAAAGGGAAAATATTGCTGTAGAATTATTGTAATACAGTGTAAACGGGATTACAGAAGTCGCGGTTAAGAGTTATATGCCGGTTTACAGCTAACAAATATATTATTTACCTAATAATGTATTTTATTAATTTTTAATGTCATTGAAACAAAATGAATCACTTTTTCTGCTGAGGTCTCGCTATCCTCATAGACCTTCTCCAGGCTCCTGTAAGACCTCTATGGCAGGCAACTGCTTCAGGTTTGCTTTTATTTTAGGTACACTATGTCACGAAATAAAATTTGCAACTTCGTCGCATTCAAGTTCATAAAATGCCGGTGAAGAGGAATCTTACTGTATAAAGCAGTGCTTTTAAAAGACGGTTGGGTTGTTTTACTTCTAAGCGGCACCTTTTGAACACAGTGGCCTAAATGGCCAGGCCACAAGCACCCCAAGGGCTCAGAGAAGGTAGAAAAAGAGAAGAAATCTAAGTTGTTTTCTATGGATTTTTTTATTTCATTTTATAAGAGATTCTGGAAATCTGAAGTCTTTTTTTTGGAGCAAAACTGAAAAATTTTGCGGAATTCTGTTCGATCAGAACATCAGTTGAAAAATACAGATATAAATATTTCATAATAATAATACCACTATTTCATAATACTGAAATAAATATTTCATAATTGTGTTTGTTTTTCTGGCTTTAGGCACGACAAATAATTAAGATAGCTGAAACGTTATTATCTTTATCATCTTCTATTTCTTATTAAGGAAAGTTTGCTATGCGATACTCACCAAACCGGGAAAATGCTAACTTGTCTTATACCTTAAAAAGGTTATAAAAAAACCAACTAGAAGACCAAAAATAGCTAGAAAAAAGACATTAGTAGTACAGAAAGAAAACCTTCTGAAATGTCTCTACGAAACAACCTTACTTCGTCATCAAAGCATCATATTTCTAACTGGTGACACCTAACACACTTGACACAGTAGTTTTAGTCGTAAATTGCCCCTTGAACATAGTATTTGAGCGTTCTGCATCACTGATTTGAAGCTAACCTGAGATTTAACTGCGAACCTGTTGAATGTGTTATTATCCCCATAAGGTGTGGGAGTACTGAGTATAAGTATACACCTTCCCATTTAAATACAACTTCACTCCACCTGTTTTTGTGTGTGCTTGAAAACTTGTGCCTGCATTTAGATCGTGAGTCATAATGTTATTTTGCACTATTTCTCTATAGAAAAAAAATCGAATTTGCTTACACGCATTTCGTTTGAATATCGGTATCTTACTAGAATGTGTGGATTAATTTAAACCCAGAAACTGATATGTATATATACAGATATATTACTTGAACCATTGGTTTATAAGGTGTACACTCTTTCTATGAACGCTTTTTTATTTAGGAAGCTTAAGTGTCAGGATTGTAGGCCAGGGGTGTTTTACGAAACTAACCAAAACGAGAAAATGTTAACTTGTCTTATAACTTAAAAGGCTATAAAAAACCAACTAGAAGACCGAAAAATGGTTAGAAAAAAAGACATTAGTAGTACAGAAAGAAAACTTTTCTGAAATGCCTTTAGGAAACAACCTTTCTTCGTCATCAATGCATCATATTTCTAACTGATGACCCCGATCACACTTGATGCAGTAGTTTTAGTCGTAAATTGCTCCTTGAACATAGTTAAAGTTTTAAGAAATGATTTTTTTGCCTGTATTTGTTAGTTTAAATTATTATATACCAACAATAAATTAAAAATATTATACTTATATATTAGATTTTTTTTTCTTCATTCACCATATTTTTATTTTTAACTCCTCTACCACTTCCTGAAAGTTTCCTGACTTCGTGCCTGTGTGTCTCCCAATCTTGATTCAAAATCTTCCCTCTTTAATGCTTGAGGATTTGAGATTTATTTATTTTATTTTTATACGGGGTAAAATATTAACATAAATCTAACCTGATAAATGCAGTGGAAAAAATACTCATTCAGTTTAGCTTAAATAAAAGGTCTTCAATTTTATTAACATTTTAATATTTTGCAATTGTGTGTTAATTTATTCATAAATATTTCTAGAATGGTTTCACCTATCATTCTGATTTTTAGTGTATAAATTCCTTTATATAAAATGGTGCGGTGATGGCTCGTAATCTGCAGTTCCTAGGATTGAGTCCCATCTGAGCCAGGGTTAGATTTTTCTCCACAAAACTCCTCATCTTGCTCTTGGTCAATAGGGGTCACCGATGGGCTTGGAAAGGCCACCGTCCATCCTTCTGAAGGAAAGTTACGCCATGGCCAAGTGTGCATGAGAGACATACCCTGTGCACGTTAAAGAACACGTTGAATGGCCTTGACGAGACTACGGGATGTCTAGTGGGTTACCTTCCTCCAACATTCTCTGAGTCCTCGGGGTCTTTGCGACGTGGCCATTTAGATTATGATGTGCAAAAATGTTTCGCTCTGTGACAAAACAACCCAGTGCTTTATATAGAAGTTTCTCATGCTTGAAAACGAACTATCCCTAATTACTGTAAATATAATCATAGATAACAATCATATTTCCCTTCATACTGAAACACAAAACGGTTTATTTAGTTCTTTTGGCTGTCTTGCACACGGAACAAAGATTTATTTCTCATCCGACCGATAACGGTATTTACATGTTCATCTCTTACTACTAAGAGACCGGTTGGTAAGGTATTACGTAACATAGATCAAATTGTCTTTGGCTCATTGGTACTAATAGATTTGATTGTTTTTCGGTTCACTAAAGGCAATTTATTTGGGTTTGTTTATTATAATAAATACGAAATTATTTATGTTCCATTTCATGCATACTTCGAATTAGTATTAAAATGATCGATCGAATAGCAACCACCAGATTAGTGCAGCAGGCACCAGATGGCGCCACTAGGTTCATGGTTTGGCAAAATTCGCTTAGCGGTGTCTAATAATATCGCTTTTCCAACCTGTCAAGCTACTTCATTAGTAATTGGAATATGATCCATTTATTTCACTGTCTTGTTTTCGCCAAATCTTTGAATAAGATGCAGCATATGAACTGAGAGATTAGAATGTGCTAGAGGGTAAGGGAATGACATTCCCATTAGTTTTCCAGTTAGAACTGCGATTCTATTTCTATGTGTACCGTATATGATGTATTAAACGCCGAGGCCCTAAATAGTAAGCTGTGCTTGAATTGTAGCCAGGTAATGGCATAGAATTTGTAAACAGTGACCGGGTCTCAGACAGGGATACCAGACGTCCAGGAATGTGAGGGACTGTCTCACCACCACTACCAATCTTCCACTGTCCCGCCTTTTTGTGTGTATATTTTTATGTAATCACATGTTCATAAATTTATTGAAAAAACTCTGCGCAATAATTGTGCAGGTCAAAGCTAGTTTTAATTTAATTTGTTGCCGGATACAAGAAAGAAATTGTAAATTGTACAAAGGGCTACTATTCGAACACTTACGGCATACACTTTAGTGTGGTATTCTTAAAGCGAATGATTAACTGTTCTTTTTTCTGTACTGATATACCTGTAGATGTCACTTTCAATTACCAATCACAGGTCCCCATTCCTTCCAACCATGGAAACAAGGCAGAGGACATTTGCACTTCCTACAAACTCGCACTAGTCACACACACACATCTTCTGGCTACAGAAAATGTGTATAAGAACATTTGGACCCTTTGCTCAAACGAAAATAAGTAAAATAGCAACTCCTCCAGCAAATCATAAAGATAACATCTTATGTAAGATATCGTGCTCAAAATTGCTTTTTTGAGCACGATATCTTACTATATATGAACAATATCTTTGTTCAAAGGAAATGCATATATTCCCTCCCCTGGAAAAGGGCAAAATATCACATCTCTATATCTGGTATCTAAGAGAGAGCGTCTTTCTAACTGTAAAAACTTAAGAAAGAGTCTTCTTACATGTAAGTACAAACAGTACTGTGCAAATTAGTTGGGACAATAGAAAAATGCAGTAACAAAGACACAACTAAAATATTTATTTGTTTAATAGCGTAGTTAATAGTGAATGTGACCCTCCTTAGCTTTAATTACTTCTTTCACCCTCTCAACCATTGATGCCACTAGCTTTCCACACATCTCCTTCACTTCAGGGTCGTGGTACCACACTTTCATGACACTGTCTATTATTTTGGTTTTCGTCGTGCAATCCATCTTAGATATGCGCGCTTTAATAATGGCCCACAAATTTTCAATGGGGTTTAGATCGGGTGAATTTCCTGGCCACTCCAATACTTTTAAATGTTAAAGAAGCTCTTAGCAAGCTTAGAATTGTGACACGGAGCTAGATCCTGTTGAAATACCCCATCGCCGTTAGGAAACAGCTTCTGCAGTGTTGGGATCATTTTCGCCTCCAGAACGCCTATGTACTTTTTGCTGTCCATCATTCCTTGAATGGGGTGAAGCGGCTGTGGCCCGGAAGCTGTGAAACATCCCCAAAACATGACCTTGGGTGGGTGTTTGGGGGATTGCTGGATGTGGCCGGATCAAAAAGGTTCTCCAGTCTTCGCTTGTCCCAACTAATTCGCACAGTACTGTAAGATAGCATCTCCTTACCTATAAGTCCTAAAGTAGCATCACTTACTTTCCATCTGTAAAATAGCAATTCCTACCTTCCACTTTGGCAATATAAATATATGTATAATACTATTATCCTAACCAAAAATCATAAATATGTGAAATAAATTAGCCACATCAGTCTCACTAACATGTAAAATAACATTATTCCACCTCCTCCAACCCCACTTTCTGGAAACATGTAAAACAGCATTATACACTCTCACCTTGTAAAAAATGAAAAAGGAAATGTAATTGCTATAATAACTGGAAATGTAATTACCAGCACCGATGATTTTTGTATTATGACTCCCAGGTCTATTAAAAGCTCTCCTGTAGCTCTTTTTAGGCTCTACATAAATTGGGAGTAGTGATACCGAACTATAAATTCATTTTTTTTTTCATAAAAACAACAGGAGAAAAAGAAACACCCCTGCCTTATGCAATACTGTAAAAGTATCCTTATTCTGCAGCCAAGCAAGCTAACCAATTGAGCATACAGTTTCTAAAGAGAAAATTATCATGACTTGTTTCGCACGTTTCATCTGTCAACAAGAAGTTTTTGTTACGTATTCGAAAGAACTATGTGTCCAGTGGCGGATTAAAGTATCTGAAGGTCCCAGCTAGTATTAATGGTTTCACCCTTGAGCAAGTGTCCCAGTTCAATTTTTTTTGGGGAGCTATGTAATAGTTACTGGTGATGGGCGGCATGAGATTAACGGAAGAATAGGGATTGCTGCCGGGACTTTTAAGAATCTATGGTGAGTGTGGAGAATAGGCGTATACACCTAATAACTAAAATTAGGCTGTATAATAGTTTGGTTCCTTCTAGAGTTAGTTATGGTAGTGAAACCTGGACCCTTTGTAAACATTGTAACAGGAAATTTGATGTTTTTGATTCTACATGCTTACGCAGTATCTTGGTCATTAGGTGGTTCAACTTTGTAAGTAATGATGAGGTTAGGCAAAGGAGTCAACAACCTCCTTTGAGCAGCCTATGTGCAGAGAGAGACTTCGTTGGTTTGGCCATGCTGCCTGTATGCATAACTAGAGATTAGTAAAAAGGGTTATACCTAAAGGCCTCAGAAAGAGGGGGAGATCTAGGATGCGGTGAGCAGACAATATCAAACAGGACCTTGTTAGAATTGGTCTGCAGTGGCGAGATGTAGGAGATGCAGCTCAATAAACAGGTGTTTGGAGAACTAAACTGTACAATTTGTTTGAACCTTCGTAGCCCATGGCTGCTTGCTGATGATGATGATGTAAATAGATAATTTAATGTGTATTACATCAATTTACACATACTGAAAAATAAGCGAAATAAATATTTGTTCTTTATAGTGTATTTAGCAAAAATCACATTACATTTGGTATTAACATAAGTAGGAACACCAGATACGTACGTAAGTAGCAGATTATATTGATCGTGAAACACTTTACCAAATAAAGTACTGAAAAACGAATCGAGTTTTGAGACCATCATGGATGTCGATGCGCCTGTGAGGTTATCGGCCACTGCTCGTACTGTGAAATTATAGAACACACTGGATGGCCTTGACGGCATCCAACCAGATGTTGTTGTCTGGTGGATTTTCACGACACATCTTGCATTGAGCTTGAGCTCTCGAAAGCCAACCATTTGGAAAATTGGACAGTTAATCACTGATGCTAAGAAAATAACTTCCGAGCCTCATACACTCAGACATCTTTTATCCGATGATTCTTAGCACAACGTTTTCCTTTTTACGTTGTACAAGATATTTTAATGGTTTTTACCTTTGCTACTTTTATCATCTAGGTCCTATGCATCCGTTATTGTTTTGAATTTTACCTTTGTTACATTGTTTACACCTTTTGTGTTTTTTTGTTTTTTTGTTTTATCGTTATATTTTAACTTTGGTTGTGGGTTGCATGACTTTTATGCTTTTCACTTTTGTTCTTTACACCTTGTTTGGCGCGTTAATAGCCTAAGTTGCCGATGCACCATAAAATTCTATCCAACCAACCAGCTAAGGAAAGATACAAATCGAACTCAAAATTTACCTCTAGAATAATAGAAAAATGAAACTTCAAATATACAAATTAAATTAAACATTTCTTTCTGAGATTATATAACTTAACCAAATTTTATTGATTTAGAAGACATGTTTTCGGAGAAGTAAATAAACCCCTGTTTTGTCTCTTTTTAGCCATATCAAACTGAATTTTAAAGTATTGGGGTCCTTAGGTTGTTTTACATCTGAGTGGTATATTT
This sequence comes from Ryuthela nishihirai, assembly GCA_038380435.1. NCBI lineage: Eukaryota > Metazoa > Arthropoda > Arachnida > Araneae > Heptathelidae > Ryuthela > Ryuthela nishihirai. Next base: position 8,406,961 of record JAWZYU010000004.1, read on the forward strand.
AAAAGAAAAGCAGATCAGCTGAAATTTAGAGTATGAAATGACATCTTTTTTTTTTGTCCCCTTTCTTCTGTTGAAATTAATTGGATATCAATAGGGCCGTAATTTTACTCTCCCCCCACCCTATTTTTTTTTCTAGATCCGGTCCTGTGTATCACTAACTGATTATAATAATTGAAATTGTTTTATTTTTAGCTTCCTAAAGTTCGTATAAAATAGTATTTAAAAAAAAACAACCTTCAAGCAGCTGCTTGCCACAGAGGTCTGACAGGAGTCTGTCAGTTCACACGTCAAAGTAGAAGGTCTGTGAGGAAGGCGAGACCTCAGCAGATTAACTATTTTAAAAACAAATGTTTAACAAATTATAATGTGAAATTATCAATTAAAAAAAAAGGTTATAGTTCTTCTCTATTGGAAAGAGGGGAAATTATAAAAAGTCTCAGGACAGAAATACCAAAGAAAATCTACCAAGATATTTCATTTAGTATCAGTTTTAGTCAGCAACGGTGACAGAGCTTGAGGGACAATTGCGGAGACTGCGCAGTTGATGTTTCAGCAGTTCTCAAAGATCATAGGCTAATGAACTCTCAATCATCCGTCAATCCACCCATGAGCTATGAAAATTGTGGAAGTATCGACTACGTCATCTCTTAGTCTTAATAGTTACAGCTCACACTTCGTTGCAAGTAATTTGTTTATCTGAGAAAATTACTGAGTTTCAGGAACATGTGCTTTACTACGATTTTTTAACAATACTATGCTAGTAATTACCACTGGAAACTATGGTAACATGATAAGAGATAATGACTAAATTTACAGTATGGAATATAATTAGTTTTTCACTAGGGGGTTAAGAGAATAGGATGGGTGCTAAAAATCCTCAGAAAAAAGACATAGATATAGAATGTTTGGGTGAAAATGTCAAGCAGGACCTTGTTAGAACTGTTCTGCAGTGGCCAGGTGCAGCAGATGGGTTAAGATGTTTCACCTCTGAGCAGCACTTTTCCGAGCACAACGGGCTAAATGGCAAGTCTCACAAAAGCTCAGAGCAGGTTGGGGGAAGGAGACCCACTGAAACAGCTGTTAGGCGACAGATGATAGTCTCCCGTCAAGGCCATCCAACGTGTTCTTTAACGTGCACAGGGTATGGCTCTCCCCGCACATTGAACCATTGTTTAACGTCCCATCCAACGGATGGCAACTTGTCCAAGCATATTCGTGTCCCCTACTGACCGAGGGTAAGGTGGGGAGTTTTACAGAAATAAATCTCCCCGCATTTAGGTGGACTCCAATCTGGGAACTGCGGATTACGAACCTGGTGCGATACCGACTGAGCAACTCCAGCTCCTGATGAAGCATATGTAACTCAGGATAAGACGTCAATTATATAGAAGTAAATTGCGCAGTCTGTTGGACGTCCGTAGCAATATTCTATGGAGTTTATTTCTAATGCAGTAGAATTCCAATTATTCTACATTCGTATATGATAAAGAAATAATAATATCTTATGGAGTTTCAACTAAAAATAACAAAATCGTTTATGTTTTTGTCACTTTTAATAACTAGAACCTATATCCGATATTGACTCTGATAATTATTTTTTTTTCCACAAACAAATAGGAGATATTATATAAATACGAACAGGCCCGGATTTAGAAAAAAAAATTGAAGAGGGGGGGGGGGGGGGGAAGCAAGACAAAATCGAGCCGAAAAAATATAAGGGGGGGTGGAGCGAGACTGGATTTTCAATGCAGTATAACATTCTCCCCTCCATTTCGCAGGTATTTAAAAAAAATTCTGAAAAATTCATGGAATAGGGGAGTGAAAATGTTAGGGGGTGGGGCAACCTCCCCTCCTCCAGCCATGAGCATATACAAGTTACGTTTTTGTTTTCTTTACGCAAAAAACATTATAAGACCAAAACGTTCTTTATGCTGAAATCCTTTCGATTGCTGTGGACAAGCACTACAAAGCTCTGCATCACTGTAGGAAATGGACTTCCACATTTGAACCAAAAAAAGTTGGGGGGGGGGGGGAAATCCCAGATTTATCAAACGAGTCATCTTTTCCAACTGACGCACATGCCGAGAATATGATTTACGTCTTTCTATTGTTCTCACACAAAGGAATCAATACGAACAGACTTCCGGTTAAAGCAGGAGTTAGCTTTTTTACTGAGTTGAGTATGAAACAAACATCGGAAATATTTGCAGATGGCAGCGAAAACGAGAAGTGAAATAATTCCTTTCGACGCTCACAGAATGTTAAGTAGTCACAGTTCTATCATTCAATCTCCGGGGACAGGTATAGATCGTATAAACGTGAGTAAACTCAACAAAATCTTGAAATCCATTCCTTCAAAAAACGAAAGTTGGGTTGTTTTACCTCTGAGCGGCACTTTTTAGCACACCATGGGCTAAATGGCCAGGTTATATGGGCCCCGAAGGCTCAGAGAAGGTTGGGGGAGGAGACCCACTGGTACAGCTACTGGGAGACAGATGATAGCCTCCCGTCAAGGCCATCCAGCGTGTTCTTTAACGTGCACAGGGTATGACTCTCCCGCACACGGAGCCACGACTTAACGTCCCATCCGACGGACGGCGGCCTTTCCAAGACCATCAGTGTCCCCTACTGACCGTGGGCAAGGCGGGGAATTTTGCGGAGATAAATCTCAACGCTGACCCAGCTGGGACTCGAACCTGGGAACTACAGATTACGAGCCTGGCGCGCTACCGACTGAGCTACCCCCGCCCCTGAGAAGTGATGAAATTTAACCATAAAAAATTATTTAAATGAGAAGTGATGAACATTAAGCCATGGCGCCGTGTGTAATAGAACCATACCCTGTATACGTCAAGGAACACACTAGATGGCCTTGAGGGGAGATTTCCATCTGTCTTCTAACAGCTGTCCAGTGGGTCCTCTGCCCCAATCTTCTCTGAGCCCTTAGGGAACTTATGACCTGGCCATTTAGCCCATTGTGGGCATTAAAATGCCACTCAGAGGCAAAATAACACAACTCTTATAATCATGTTTATTAACTGTCCGCAGACTAGTTCACTTTTACCAATCTGTTACAAAACGCAAATCTAGTCTTACATAAAATACACCTCGGAAACGATAATTGAACTCTTCTGGATGAACATCGCATATGAAAACTTTCCCATTTCCAATTTGCCGAAAGATTCCCGATAAGAATTTAAGCTGACATACGATATACAGGGTTATTTACTTCTCGTTCTGTCTTTTCTTCTTATCTTTCGTCCCATAACTTCGCATTACGTTTTCTAGTGAAGAGACCAAATCAGACCAGGCAGGAGATTACACATTTGTGCAACGTTTTCCCTGCTCTGTTCCTTTTCGTGCTCACAACTCTGCCGTAATAATTGAGCTCCGTGCACTCGTGCATGTCGCAAGTGGCCCATTCCTTCGACAATGGCCACGTTGTTCTGAACACGGTCCAGTGTGGACAATCGCACACTCTCATCCATTGTTGCTCCCTAGCTTCGCTTCACTAGTCGGAAGGCAATTGGCATTGTTCAAATACCAATGGCCTTTGTGGGTGTGACATGCTGTGGACATAATTCTTTCTTTCTGTCTTATCTTCTTTCGTTTCTTAATTTGATTCCGTTTTCTGTCTTTCGATGTGTACGAAGCGATTAGAAACTACTTTATGACCTCCGAGAGTCATTTTTCATTTATAATCAGTTTTAGTTTTTATCTTTTCGAAAATTTTTTCTCCTTTGAGCGTGCGATATGATGTGAAAAATCTGTTTGGCAGATGAATGTGCTTTTGGCTGTTATTGAGCATGCGATGCGTTAAATATTTGTTTAATAGTCAAAACTTGCGATATTATATTGCTTTAGTATTTTAGACGTTATGGGTTATGCAAAAATAGAGAGAGGAAACGAATTGCAGTCTAGTTTCAGATTGTTTCAAATTTGGGAAGTATTTTAGCGTCATAATGGGCTAGATCAGTAGTTTTCTTTCGTGATTGTGACCCATCTTGAACTATCGAAGGAACAGCGACGAATTCTGACAACTGTCCTGGTAGCTGAATGGTTAGTGGTGCTTGACTACTGATCAAAGGTGGAGCTGGGATGGTTCAGTTGGTAGTTCGCTAGACTCATAATCTGTAGTTCCCAGGTTCGGATTCTACCTGGGCCAGCTTTGAGATTTATCTCCGCTCTGTCAGTAGGGGACACAGATGGGCTTGAAAAGGCCGCCGTCCGTCAGATGGTCATGGAGCATTAAGCCATGGCCTGGTGCGGGAGAGCTATACATTGCACTTTAATGTTTATGGTTTGTTTGTTTTTTTAATTTCTATTTTTTTTAACTGCCACGTTAAAAAAAAAACCCTGGATGGTCTTGACGGGAGGGTACCATCTGTCTCCTAACAGTTGTCCAATGGGTTCCCTTCCCTCAGCCTTTTCTGAGCCTCGGGGTTCTTGTGACCTGGCCATTGATCCCATTGTATGCAAAAAAGTGCAGTTCAGAGGTAAAACAACGCAAGCCAACTGATCAAAGGAGCACGGGTTCTAGTCCCGGATAAGGCATCTAGATCTGATACGTACCATTTATTTCACACCAAAAACATTAAAGTGCGATACGAATGTGTACGTATATAATGCATTGAACATGAGGTATAAAATGAGTCAAAAAATATTAAGGTGCATAGAAGTAAAATAGAAATGAAACATGTTATTTAAAACCCTAATCATCTAGCTAATTCGATCCTTAGGACACTGTATTATCAAATATGCAAAAACATTCTCTAAAATCTGCCATCCTCACAGACCTTCTACTATGGCATATAAACTGACAGGCTCCTGTCAGACCTCTGTGGCAAGCAGCTGCTTGAAGGGGTATTTATTTTATTTCTTTTTTAAATATGCAACACCAACTGTTATCTTTATGTGTTCTTTAGCTTTAAAGGAAAAACACAAAACGAAGAGAAAATAACGTGACTCGTACTTTAACCTAGTACAAGTCAAAGCTTTAATCTTTCTATGGAGAATAAAAAGAATTTCAAATTGAGCATTGAACCCGTTACAGTTTAGTCAAAGCATTTCCACCTGTCTTGTTTCCTCTTTTTTGGCAAGGCGGTATCTCATTTCATTGCAGTGCTTTCATGGGCGGGTCTGAGTCACAATCCAAAACACCTACGATTAAACAAATGGTACAAATATACTATTGTTAACATTGTCTGTGTCGACGCCCTGGTTTTTAGCTAAACTCGAGTTGCAACACTGTACAAACTTTCTCATGTGTGTGTATATTGTTATTCAATGCTAAACGCAATGTTTCATTAACGCTTAGTTTTCCACTAATCATTTTTCTCTGGTTAATCGTTGAATGCAATGTGCTGTCCTCTAAAATGCAAACTGCACCATTTACTGAAATCGTTGCAATGCATTGAAACGATTTCTTACTACCGATCAATTAATATCAAAGCACTGGTAAGATTTCTAAAATTTACCATTAGGTATGGAATATAAACTCGATTGCTTTAGTTCAAACTATCAGAATTGACCGGTGTTGATCTAACCCTAACATATAATTAATGACTGAAAATTCCGAACTTCCAGGCATAATTCCAAACGGGTGAGCGGACTTCAATATCTTTCACATCCACGTTATCGTCATTGGTGCCGAAGTTTCTGACTCCCTGTAATTCCGCAGGTTCTTGACCGATCGATCCCAAATTTCGTGTGATGGTCCCACTTGCGTCTTCCTGCCTAGGATTTAGAGATAAGGTTCCTAGCTGCGGTGGGTTGGGATTAAACCGTAGGTGTCCGAAATCTCTGGAACCTATGCTGGAGCCTACCAGTGCTTTGATATATCTTACCAGTGCTTTGAAATTAATTGATGTTGTCGCCTACCTTATGAATGGAGTGTAGTAAGTTATAAATAGAGTAGTACGCTATAGATGAAAAAAGTTATCAATGGACAGGTATTTCGCGGTCAGCTTTAGGGGAGAGGGCTTAATATTATGGGGGGGGGGGTCTAAACCCTTATAGTACACTAAGCTATGATGAGATGGAGCTGTAGATGAAATTTGATGGTTCTGGGTCTCCCCGTTTAGGAGGAGTTTTTGAACAAACAGAGACAAACTCATTAAAATATATAATAAATTGAAAGATTACAAAGCTTTACTATTCTAATTTTAATAGATAGGATAGAGTCATAAACTTGCCATTTTTTTAAAAATAATTTTTAAAATCATATATACATATTTCTTTCTATGAGGCGTAGAACTTTTTTAATTCCTTATTTTCCACTAACATTTAAAGGTCTGACAGTGTGAGTTATTAATGAGGAACTGACATATTAAAATGTGTCGTAAAACTAAGATTCGTCATAAACAAAATTTAATATAATAAGAGATAAACATAGGTAGTAATTTTATCTGTTAATTTTCACTCATTTTTAAACAAACGACTATTATTTTGACTGTGTCGTCTGTCCACCTGTAGACTTTTTAATACGTAAAACGAAAATTTTTCTACTTAAATATATCGGTATATATATATATAGATTGTGCTGAAAAATCACAACACAGTCTCTTTTGATTGAAGAATAACTCTGCAGACCGTAGGTGAAACTTTAAGTAATAAAAATCCTCTCAAGCAGCTGCTTCTCACATATGTTTGATAAGAGCCTGTCAGTTTATACGTCATAGTAGAAAGTCTGTGAGAATGGCGGAACTTCATCAGAAAGACAAACCAGGAGCTCGAATACAGGTCGCGCTGATCAGTAACCAAGCGCGCTAACCACTCGGCCATGGGACGGCTGTGAAACTTAACAAATAAAATCTATTCACTCCTTAACATTAAAACTATCCTTTTGCTAGGATATGCGGTATAGAATTTGACAAATTATTCCTTTTAAATGCTGACTTTACACTCATTCAGCCACAACGAATTTGCATTAAAAAAACTACCCACTTAAGCAGCTGCTTGCCACAGAGATCTGACAGAAGCCTGTCAGATCTCTGTGGCAAGTACCCTGTGGATCTGTGGCAAGTACCCCAAGATCTCTGTGGTAAGTGTGTCTCTACGCCATAGTAGAAGGTCTGTGAAGATGGCGGGACTCAGCAGAAAAACGACACAAACATCCATGCCTTATCCGGGACTGAAATCCAGGTCCCTTAGATCAGTAATCAAGCGCACTAACCACTTGACCACGGGACGAATTTGCATACTGCTTCTTAATTAGTTACACAGACTATTTAATATAATACTTGATTAGTCACACCGACTGTTTAATAATTCGGGCTGATATCCATCGAGCTCTACCTCGAGATCTGATCTTAAATCCTATGGAACATTTCCATCTATGCAGAGTCACTTGTTCTTCTACCCCGAGAGATGGAAGTCTTTGTCCTTTGACTTTTCGTGTGGCTCTGGCCGTGTCATATCAGAACCCCTTTTGTTAGTTGCTACTTGCCCTGAAGACCTAAGCAAAATGTGCCACACACAAACAGTGATCATAAAACTTCAGTCATCTGCTCTCCCTTCTATAGGTTGTAAGGAAGGAGCATTTCTCACTTCTGACTCCTTATATTTGAACGACCTTTACTGTATACACATCACAGCAGAGTTGGATTAAGTAATTTTGAGGCCTAAGGCATCCTAATATTATCAGAAATGAAGCATAAATAATAAACCTAATATAAAAATAGAAACGTTTATGTGTTTATTTGTTTGTCTATGTGTTCGCTTATGCACTCGGCCCCCAAAAAGAGCTAGGGGCACGAAATTTTGCATGAACGTTCCCTTCATCCAGGAGTAGAATATAAGCTATGTGTAAATCTGTTGGGATCAACCAAAATTGGGATGGGAGGGTTTGAATTTATCGAAATCTCCATAGACTTAACATTAGCAATTAAACAAGGTGTCTCTCATAGACTTAGCATTAGCCGTTATTCAAAGTCGCAAGAGAGTGACTTAAGAGATTTTCAGACTTCTCCTAAAGAAGAGGAGAAAACTTATACTGAGGGAAAAAGGGAATGAATCTATTGCGAAAGTTTTATATCGAATGAAAATTTATGACGTGATGAGTGCCATCTACTGCATATTTTAAACAGTTTCAGACCTCCCGTAAAAGAGGGGGATAAGATTTTTACCAGGGGAATAAACGATGGGGGGATACGAAATGTTCATAATGAGTTATACTCTAAATGAAAGCTTACAATGTGAGGAGTACCCCCTACTATATACTTTAGAGAGTTTCAGATCTCCTCTAAAAGGAAGATGTGAATTTTTGCCGGAGAGGGGAGGGGTATCGGAGGAGGATGAAGCGATCGTAACGAGTTTTATTCAAAATGAAAGCTTGCGATGTGGAGAGTGCCATCTACTATATACTTAAGGAATTTCAGACCTCCCTAGAAAACGGGATAAAATTTCTACCATGAGGGTAGCGGGGGAAGGACGAAACAATTGTAATGAGGTTGATGCCAATGATAGCTGGGTTGAGGCTTGCTGGGTTTTACCTCTGAGCGGCACTTTTTTTTTCACACCATGGGCTAAATGGCCAGGTCACAAGGATTCCGAAGGCTCAGAGAAGGTTGGGGGAGGGGACCCACTGGAACAGCTGTTGGGAGAAAGATGGTAGCCTCCCGTCAAGGCCATCCAGCGTGTTCTTTAACATGCGCAGGGTATGGCTCTCCCGTCAAGGCCATCCAGCGTGTTCTTTAACGTGCGCAGGGTATGGCTCTCCCGCACACGGGGCCACAACTTAACGTCCCATCCGACGGACGGCGGCCTTTCCAAGTCCACCGTTGTTCCCTACTGACCGTAAGCAGGGCGGAAAATTTTGCGGAGATAAATCTCAACGCTGACCCAGCTGGGACTCCAATGAAAACATGAGATATGGGGAATGGTATATACTATACTGTATACTTTAGAAAGTTTGAGACCAGAGAAACGCCGGGTAAATCTGCTAGTGAGCAAATACACTGCTCAAAAAATTAGGGGATATTTCAAAATGAATATAAAGTGATAAAAAAAGGAAGCATTTGATTTTTTTTTTATTAAACAAGAACATCAGAAAAGCAAACGACAAGTCAAAGAAAGTTGTTCGATTATGCAAATGAGATGCAAACTCAATTGTCGTGATTGAGTAGCAAGTGATATATTGGTGGGGGTGAACAGAAGCATGTCAAACTGGACGAGAGTGCCACACATTGACTGTTCAGTAGGGTGTATGGTCACCCAAGACTGTCAAAACACACTGACAAAATCGTACAAATTTCATCGTCGTCTGTGTTAAATGCAAAATCGCACAAATTTCATAGTCGTCTGTGTTTGACCAGCTTCAAGACATCCTATGGCTCTCCATGCTTCGCATTCGGGCAAGTCGTGTTGCAGGGGCATTGCAAGGGCTGGGAAATTGCAGGATGTGCACTTTCAAGATCAGGGAAAGTGCAGATACTCCAGTACTTTCAGTCTTTTGTATAGTGCATTTTCACCAATGAAATAAAAGTTGGTTTTGCATCTCATTTGCATAATCGAACAACTTTCTTTGATTTGTCGTTTGCTTTTCTGATGTTCTTGTTTATTAAAAAAAAAAATCAAATGCTTCTTTTTTTTTATCGCTTCATATTCATTTTGAAATATTCCCTAATTTTTGTCAGCAGTGTAAATAAAAGAACTGATCGTCTACCCTCTGAGGTTAATATTACTCTTACTAATTTAAAATTTTGCATAAGTCAAAAAGAGTTAATTTTAATTTAAATTAATTCTAGGTATTAGTAACAAAAAAGAGACCCCTTATTCTCTCCACTCTTAATCAAGCCCTGAATCACATAGAGTTGACCTCTATCACCTTTTTTCACACGTTTCGATGATATATTCTCTAGGCAGCTATCAACAAAAAACCAGGAACTCCCAGTGAACAGAAAATAGCATTTAAGGGATGACATTGTTAGCCTGTTAAATGCAAAATCGCACAAATTTCATAGACATACACTTGAAAAAATAAGAAATATGATCAAATGAAAACTAACTTCATTAGTGCACATATTTCACATTATTTCAATAACACGTATTAATAAAAATACTAATTAATTCTGCTAGGGGTATGTGTGTGTGGTAGGATTATGCTATTTAGCCTGCAGCTGATGCTTATCGGTGCGATTCGCATTTGTAGTTTTAAAAAACTAGATAAATCCTTCGCAGAATCTTGCAGTCTTGACGAAAATAGTTAATCCAAATGTAGAAGAATTTTATTGAAGTGAAAAAATCTAAATAGTAAAGCACAGATCCTATGCCCTAATAAGAATTGAAGCATTAGCTCAAAATGATTCAGTTTCATCGAGAGTAGGGACCGAAAAACTTCATGAAACCTATCAGATAATTTGTATTCACTGAGTCATCAATAATAAACTCTACAACAACCTACCGATCATGGAATGAAAGTTTCTGATCGCCTGTTAGCTAGAGGGGAGTTAGGTTTGAGATCGCTTCATAGAGAAAGCACCTGGCATGTTTTCAGGACTTCTGTTCCATCTCCTTTTCGAAACTTCTTGGAAAAAAAGTTTGTTTTTTTTCTAACCTACTCTTTAATAGATGATGAGTGTTTATTGTTTCTTTTATAAATAAAATAAAATAAATACCTCCTCAAGCAGCTGCTTGCCACAGAGGTCTGACAGGAGCCTGTCAGTTTATATGCTACAGTAGAAGGTCTGAGAGGATGGCAGGACCTCAGCAGAAAAACGACACACACACACACACATCCATGCCTAATCCGGAGCTCGAACCCAGGTCCCTTAGATCAGTAGCCAAGCGTGCTAACCACTCGGCCACGGGACGGCATTCTTTTATAGTAAACTCCATTATACTAAATATTTCATTGATGAGCAACTTCAAAAGCACAGAAGAGTTTCAAAACTTGTAAAGCCCCTAGTACAGAATTCTCTCCTCGGGGACATTTTTGAAAAGTGTTAGAACTTCAAAACTTGATTGTTGTAGCTTTAAAAATTTTGAATAAATTAAGTGACTGTCATAATATGATGATAATTGTTAGAATACTTTAATATATTTCAGCATGTTGATGTTTTTCATTTTTAATTAATAACATTTAATGTTATAAGAACAGGTGAAATTTAAAATTATGGCTGTACTTTGGTGGAGTCCCTCCGTTTTTGTTGTTGATAAAATAACAATGAATGTTTGAAAGAGCTATGGGGATTAGGAAATATCAGATCTATATTATGTTGATGATTTATCCTTGTTGACTTGTGGCAATGAAGAGGTGAATAACTTTGGCTAATGAGAGGCCAGAGGTTTTGCGTAGGCTTCGTCAGCAACGAAAAAGACTAAAGTGATGAAAACTAGTCAGGTGAGTGATGCTTCCATCTTTAGGGTAGGTGTGTTTTGAAGAAAGCATTTCAGATTAATTTTCTTGGCAGTTGCTACACCAACGACGTTAGAAAAACTAATGAACTGGAATTTCTGCTGACCTTATTGGGACTAGTCTCCAGTGTCATACCACAGGCCATTCTTCAGAAGTCTAAACACTGAAATTTGATTTCACTATTCTTTGCTTGTTTGAGAATTTTTACCATACACATATATATAGGGACCTGCTGTAAAACGTATGTATGATTTTGTAATAATAGGCCTATACACTATTTTTTAATGAAGCTAAAATACCTGGAATATGTGTCAGACAAATGTACATTGATTGCTTAACACGGAAAAATAATAGCATCAACAACAGAGCCAGATATAAAAAAGGAATGGAGGCATGCTTCCCCCTCCACGATTTTTTTAGAAATTAGTGATCTGGCAACCTTCGTGTCACGTGACACGAAGATTGCCAGATCACTAATTAAAAAAAAATCGTTGGGAGATATTTTTTCTGAATTCTGTAATCAACCATAGTGTTCGGATATTTTTTGAGCGACTGTACATATTCATGACACATTCTTCAAAGACCACTATAAAAAGAGATGGAAATAATATACTAGAAAGCCTTTCTGTCTCGTTCGTACCGTCTCCCCGCCATACCTTTTTTTCCATCGAATCATTTACCCAATCACACTGTTTTTTTTTTTCTTTTTTGTAAATCTGGGCCCAGCGGCGGATCACCGCACAGGCGCAACAAGCGCGCGCTTGGTGTCTAAAAAAAACCCAAAAATAAAACTTTTTTTTTCTTTTTAATTTTTTGTTAATTGATAAAAAATTATAAAATAATAATAACGATAATGAAGGCTTTTTAATTCATCCTTTTTTTATGATTTTTCTATGATTTCATTTTAAATTCATTTTCATGATTTTTTAACATCCTTAAAAAAACAATATTTTAAATTTTCAGAGAGGGGGCCTGAAAATCAAGTTGCGCTTGGGGCCTCCAAATGCTGAATCCGCTGCTCTCCCAGTCTGATAAATAACAAGTAACAGAAAGAAACTTCAGAAGAAAGTTTTAATTTGTAATAAATTTTATTCAATAGTCGTATGATCTTTAATGATATTAAACGAGAAAAAAATCTTGATTAATATCATAGGTATTAAATTAGGCTCTTTTGTTGCGATTAAGATGGTGATTACCTTAAGCGACAAACAAGAAATCTATGTCATAGCAGCTTAACTGTGATTTAAATATCTCTATCCCTTGGTCGAGTGGTTAACGTGCTTGGCTATTGATCAAAGGGACTTGGGTTCGAGCCCCGGGTAAAGAATGGAATTTGTGTAGTCTTTCTGCTCAGGTCCCACTATCCTCGCATTCCCCCCCCCCCCTCCCCGATAGGGGACCACCTTGCCGTGGTGGTGGTGGTGGTGGTGGGGTGGGGTTTGTTTCCCAGCACCCTGTCGAAGACTCTGCTGACCGGTATGGGCCCCGGTTGGACAGAGCCAAGACCAACCGAGGTCGAAGGCATCGCTGCCCGGTTGGACGGTGCCAAGATCTCAAAATCAGGTGCTCAGTGGAGCAGTTCAAGGGCCCTGCTGAACGGATTGATCCCCTAATAGGCAAGGGCCCTTTTCAAAGTCTGGGTCCCACTAAGAGTCTCCACCCCGGGTGCCGAGCGAACTTGAATCTACATATCCTTGTTCGTGGCTAACCGGGGAACACAGTAAATTCCCGGTTTTGACCGATGGATGAGCTTTCCTTCTATAGGACTGCTCGTCATACGAGGTCGGGGATGAGATGCATCTGTGATGTTAACTCTTCGTTTGTCGGTCCCTCGGTTCGATCGCTATACGCGACGGGTGAAAGAGTCTTTCGGATAGAATCAAACGGTTTATTCACAATTGCAGAGACTCGATACTGAGGCTCCTCCCCAATAAATTGGTTCAACTTAGTCCTTGGTAAAACAATAACTATCCTTTATTTACATAAACTACATAGACTGATGAGGAAAAACACACTCGTCACTCATTTACTATGAATTACAAAACCAGCTTACTATCCCAGTTCAGCTGTTTTCCCGAGAGCCTACGTACCGCTAATCCCAGTCGGCACTCACCAGCTTTTCAATTTTATGTCCTCACACTTTGGAAACTCGACCGGCTCTCCCGTTCTCATCGTTGCCAAACCCTTTCTTTTCTTTCTTCCTCTGCCTGACCACCTGGGCCGTCCGCTAGCAGTTGGGCGACATCCGTCCCTCGGGGCACTGCCCCTTCAATTAACTTTCCAGATGCCAGGACAGAGGCCTCCCCGTAGCATATGACTATTTTGGCGAAATCCAAAATAAATATACACAGCCTGAACAAAAAAAAAATCTAAAAAGGCCTCTAGCCTGACACCTCCCTGCCAGAAGTCAGTAGTTATTCCTCTTAACTGCTGACTAAAAAGTCAAGTTGAATGCTGAAAATCAGAGTTCATTTTCGCATTAATCTTAGAGTTCAATGCCACAAAATTCAGAGTTCTAAGTCGCTTTATGAATTCTATAAATTCTCTGCGAATTGGCACATCTTTTACACATCTATGTACACTACACTTAAATATAAAATAACTCCTAGGTATATACTGGTGCACTGAGTCTAAATATTCTTTTTGCTTCAAACAATAAAAAACCCGTTGACCAAAGTAGTTGTCCGAGAGTACACAGTTTATAAATTAATTATCTCACTAAAAACTGTCTTTGACGAAGGTATGCCGTACTGGCGGTGTTCATTCGTCCGTAGGTGACATCCCATGTGAAAGGCTATGCACACCTTTCGTGACTACCTAGATATCACCTTCCCGTACGTACCCTCTGACTCTATAGGCTGAAAGTCGTCGACATTGGCGTCGGCCTGACCCATTGTTACCTCCAATTGCCATGTTCGCTCCCTCCCCTGCATAATTTTGATCATCGTAGACATCGAGTCTGACAGATCGCTGCACATGTTTGGGCTGGGAGATAGGATGGCGCTGATTGGACGGTCTCCATGGAGCATACATTTCCCTGTTACTAACTGGAATTTCTCTACCTCTTTCGTAGTAGCTTCCTCGATTGGCCCACGGCTCGTGGATTTTCCTCCTGAGGTTACCAGTTACAGGCCTTCTCTCCTTCTTTCTAATTAACTTACCATATGCTTCCACACTCAGAAGTACCTCCTTCCGCAGCTTTGCTACTACTGCGCATAGCACTTTAATTTCTCCGCCACTCACAGTGCTATTGTCTGTACCATCAATCAAACTTAAAGGCAGCTCTTTTACCTTTGGGACATTTCTATATTCGGCTAAATTAACTGCCGGTTGATACCTTCTGCTCGAATAATTTCTCTCTGAGTCTATCCTCTGCTGGGGGGAAACAACACGTTCTGCATAATGTCTATGCCTTACCTCTTTAAAAGTTAGGACCTCTTCCGTTCCGTTTACACTGGCTAGATGGATTTCTGCCCACGTGGCTATTTCGTCTGCTTTTGCCCATGACTCTGCCTCTTTCTGTACTACGTAAGCATGAGTGTCTTGAGGAAGGCTATCACGTAGCCTATCCGACACTATCAGGTCCATAAGCTCCTCAAAATTTGTCACCTTCCTACTGCGGACGTAGTAATCCCAGCTATTTCTGAGCCTTGAGGCTAATTGATTATATGACTCATTCGGTTCTTTCGTGATAGTTTCAAACTTTCTCTTGTACGCAGAGGGAGTGAGCTTAAACTCTTTTAATACGGCCTCTTTAACTTTCTTATAATGAACAAAATCCTCTGCACTTAATTTTCGAAAAACGTGATTTGCATAATTACCATCTAAAAAAGAAATGATGACTTTGCCTTGAAACACCTCTGGTACTTCATATATCTTAAATCCCCTTTCCGCTGTCTCAAAGAGATTTATCACTTCTTCTGGGTTTTTAGGGCTTCCAGCTAACATATTTCCCAATAATTTTATATAATTAGCCAGCCGCGCATCCGCTGGGTTACTAGAAACTGCCACCGTTCGCACATCACCCCTCTCCTCGTTTGCATTCCTCATTTGCAGTTCCAGCATTCTATACTCATGCTCTCTCTCCTTTTCCCTTTCTGCTGCCTCTCTCTCCTTTTCCCTTTCTGCTGCCTCTCTCTCTTCCCTTCTCAGTTGCATCTCTAACCTCATCCTCTCTAATTCAAAATCATATCCAATCCTTTCTTTAGCTCTCTGCTTTCTGGTCCCGCTCTGCAGCATATCCGCATCGTTGTCATCGTCATACTCCCTCAACCCTCTCATGTCTATCGCAGCATCAGACTCTCTGTCTATTGTCACCTCCTCGCCTCCCAGATCATTCCCTGAATAACCACCCTGCGCGCTATCCCTCTCTGTGAAGCCTCGTCTTAACTCATCCCTTTCCCTATCGCGACCGCTCCTAAGCTCCATTTTAGCTCGTACAGGCCTCTGCCGTATCTAACTACTTGCCCCTAGAGTAAGAGGATACTTACCTCCGATGCGATGACAGGAACGAACCGCCTCGTCAGTCTGACACCTGAAGCACACAGCCGGAACACTCTTGGCAGTATCAGCCTTGCGTCGGTCAGCTCCCAGTGGATGTTGAACTTTTCCGTCACCTTCACAGCTTTTTCCACCTCTGTTGCGTACTGTCGAACTGCGCCACTTTGTGATGTTAACTCTTCGTTTGTCGGTCCCTCGGTTCGATCGCTATACGCGACGGGTGAAAGAGTCTTTCGGATAGAATCAAACGGTTTATTCACAATTGCAGAGACTCGATACTGAGGCTCCTCCCCAATAAATTGGTTCAACTTAGTCCTTGGTAAAACAATAACTATCCTTTATTTACATAAACTACATAGACTGATGAGGAAAAACACACTCGTCACTCATTTACTGTGAATTACAAAACCAGCTTACTATCCCAGTTCAGCTGTTTTTCCGAGAGCCTACGTACCGCTAATCCCAGTCGGCACTCACCAGCTTTTCAATTTTATGTCCTCACACTTTGGAAACTCGACCGGCTCTCCCGTTCTCATCGTTGCCAAACCCTTTCTTTTCTTTCTTCCTCTGCCTGACCACCTGGGCCGTCCGCTAGCAGTTGGGCGACATTCGTCCCTCGGGGCACAGCCCCTTCAATTAACTTTCCAGATGCCAGGACAGAGGCCTCCCCGTAGCATATGACTATTTTGGCGAAATCCAAAATAAATATACACAGCCTGAACAAAAAAAAAAATCTAAAAAGGCCTCTAGCCTGACATGCATCTATATGGTGTAGCCTTGCCCCCGACAGTAGATACTCGCGGCTTTCCATGTGTCGTGTCATTTCTAGTGTCGTGAGACGGAACCGGGGATTGCCGTGTTTGCTGTGTTGTGCAGCAACAAAGAGTATCCTCGCAGCCCCGGGCTGCGCTCCGCACCTCCTTTAACGCACCCATTCTCCAAGTCCCTACTGGTCTCCTCTGAGACAAACTCAATCTTCTACTTCCAGGCTTCTCATGCCAGCTCGTGTAGTGTCGAAAGACGGAATACAAGCTTTCCCCATGGGGGGCGGGTCCTTCGGGACCCGCCCCTACTCCAATTATTGAGAGGTGTATCCTCGCAGTCACCCCCCCCCCCTCGATACGGGACCACCTTGTCGAGGTGGGGGAGCTTGAGGACCTAATTGAAGTCGAAGTCTATGCTGACCGTATTGGGCAACGCTTGGACTGGCTAAGATTTCTATCTCAGAAGTTGAGGGCCTTGCTGACTGACTAGGTCCGGTCATGTTGGACAGGGCCCCGACGGTAAGGCCAGACTAAGAGTCCCAGTCACGGGAGCCGAGGCAACTTGGATTCTATATCCTTGTTTGTGACGGTTCGGGTCATAGATTAAATTTAGGTTTTGACTGATGGATGTGCTTTACTCCTATAGTACTGTTCGCCATTAGGTCGTCGGGGTTGAGCTGTATCTATATTGTACTGTCTTGCCGCTGACCGTAGTAGTGGTGAATATGGCATTTTCCTACACTGGTAGTGCTTCAGGCGGAACTAGTGGGTCTTGTCATCATATATATCATATATATTTATCCTTGCAGTCATAGCTTCTACTATGGCGTATAAACTGACAGGCTCCAGTCAGACTTCTGCGTCAAGCAAACTGCTTGAAGGGATATTTACTATAGAAGAGTTAGCTTGTATAAGCCTAATCTCCTAATCTTGCCGCTGACCGTAGGTAGTGGTGAATATGGCATTTTCCTACACTGGTAGTGCTTTAGGCGGGGTTGAGCTGTATTATCTATATTTTCGAAGAAAAGAAGTTTATGAGCCTACTCTATCATCAAAGAGATAGAAGCCTATGTATGAGCTTACTTTATTATCGAAGAAAAAGAAGTCTTTGAGCCTACTCTATTATCGAAGGGAAAAGAAGAAGCCTATGTATGAGCTTGCTCTGCTGCAGTGCAGAAGAAGCCTAAATATGAACAACTCTTTTTGGGAAATAAGCCTGTAAATCTGCTTAAGATTCCAATCGAAGAAATAGAAGTTTCCATTCTCATTTACAGCAACATTACACACAAAAATTGACCATCAAATTTGGATGGAAAATAGCAAAAGGAAATAATATAAAATAAAATAAAAAAAACGATTAAAAATAAAAAACTGACACAAACATACATTTTACAAGTATTTCTGTGTAATCAGGAGTTACAAAACAACTCTTACAGATTACAAAAACAAAATTCTACTGTATACGAAAATCTTTGGCAATGGATAAAAAAACTAAGAAATTACATTAAAAGAGTCTTCAATATCTTCAGTATTTACCAAAAAAAGTTTGGTTTTTTTCTTAAATTTACAATCACTTTTTACTTCTTTTATACTATTTGGTAAAGAATTATATAATTTTGGTGCAATAAAATTGAAATGCTTATGCATGATTTCTTTTTTTGATTTCACAACATGAAACATGTTTGTAGAACATCTGGTATCGTATGGGATGAACCGTTTTTCGATCCAATTGTTGTTTTTATGTATCGTTACTTCCCTAATAAAATATCATGGCCAAATTCTGGTTGAAAAGAAAATTATTACAGAAACAAACATTATCAAAACAACATTCCAATTGTGTACATTTTGAATTAATATTTTTGCGGAGAATTTAGAATATAATTTTAAGACGAAAATCAAGACTGTACAAACCTTGGAGCATTTATGCGTTGGGTTGTTTTACCACTGAGCGGCACTTTTTATTTTGCACAAAATAGGCTAAATGGCCAGGTCACAATGACCCCAAGGACTCAGAGGAGGTTGAGGAGGGTGGGGGGAGGGGTCCACTAGACAGCTGTTAGGAGAGAGATGGTAGCCTCCCGTAAAGGCCATCAAGCGTGTTCTTTAATGTGCACATGGTATGGCTCTACCGCACCCGGAGGTAAAACAACCCAATTTGGTGGTGGCAGGATACTTTTAGCCATATAGTGTATATTTCATAAGGCCTTTTTTAAAAGCGATAAAGAATGTACAAAGTGAAACTAATTTTCATTAACTTGCAATTTTTTATTTTTGTATGAACGAGAATAAAAGATCAAAATCCAAAAATAACCGAAATACTATTTTTTTTATCATAATCTAAGCACAGACACAATCAATAGATGCTTTCATCATTTCAGTTGTTCATATTCTCCTCCAGTAAAAACGAATATGGATTCTTGTTTACATCATTCTCTGTGTAGTGAAAATTCCCAGTATTCTTAGGTTCCTGCAAAACAAGCAGTCGTCGTGAACATTCTCAAAACAACAAAGCGGTCGTTTGATCATTTTTTGTTGTTGTTGTGACTCAAGCGCTCTTTCTAACTCAGCACAGACACACAGATAGAAACGCACATACTTCTCGCCGAGTGCTAAATTACAGAGTTCACCATTCTGCTGGTGTCTCATTAATCACGCGCTCTTGGCAGTCCCACTCACGATAGAGCGAGAGACAAAATTGTGCTAAATGGCTCGACCCTCGAGGGCAGGAACAAGCCGCACACATTCTTTTTCTTCCACTGCGTATGTGATCGTGTTCTGATATTACTTACGGCAACATTGACAGGACATTTCTCGTAGATTCATACAGTTCACGTAGCCATCTCTCACTTACTCACCTCTTCTTTTTGGTCCCCATCATTTCTCCTCCTCCTCCCTTCAACTACCTCTCTTTTATCCCCCTCCTCAGCTTCCCATCGCTTTATTTATTTATTTATTTCCCCCCCCCCCACCTCTATCTCTCTCTATCCTCAGCACCCCGCCGTCCGAGTTTAAATAAGCATTTATCCTTTGCTGGGCCAGAGCCAGTCTGTCGCACGGGCAGTCCGGTACTGTAAATTACGGCTTCTTTCGTTCATTCATTCAGTCATTCCACTCAGACCGCTTATGAAATCACCTCGCTTATTATTGAAATTGCAATAATCATTGCATTTGTCGGGGGGTGAGACAGAGGGGGAAAGTGAAAGAGAAAGGGCAATGTAACGACGTTATCCCCAATCTTCTCTCTTTTTAAATGCCTTTTTAAGCCATGTCCTCTTTTTCTCCTTTGTTTGGGCCAGCCCCATTGGTCTTGTTGCGGGCGACTATCACGAAATGATAGTCCACGCCACAGAGTTAATTGAAGAACAGATGGCATTCATTCGCCAACTGCATGATGATTACGGCTCAATTTGCACGTTTATGATTGCTTGCTCGCCATAAAAGCGCTTGTCGCGACTTGTGGGGGGATTCAGAGTCTGGTGTGCTTATAGTGGGATTTCGAACGGTGTGTTGTCTTCTTACATCCCGATTTGGAAGTGTGAGGGTTTCAGAATTACCTGTCATTTCTCGAGAGTACGCATTGTACCCAGCGAGAAAAATCAAAGTGGGAGTTTGCATTAAGAACATCTGGGAGGAATCGATCTCGCTGAAAAGAAAAGAGCAGAAGAAAAATAATAATAAAAATAAATAAATTGGAAAGAAACCATCGGTAGTCACGAAACTTGATTCGCTCTCGTTTGTTGTCAGCCAAGAGGAGAAGCGATCCCGCAGGATTTAAATCCAGCAACAACAACAGCAATTTTAAGAACAATAGAAATAGCAGCTGATGACGAAACAATCGTTAGAGTATTTGTTTCGTAAAAAAAAAAGTTGGATTGTGACTTCACTTGCTACACTTGTAATTGTTAATCAGATAAGAGGAGACAGGTGGAATCTGCACATGAAGACAATCGATCTATCTTCCCCTGATGCTGTTGTTTCTTCAGAATCGGATGTTGCTCTGCTAAATGTAGATTGTTTGGACAAGATCTCGTCTCATTGCGTTTGAAAATCTCAGCGAGTGAAGAATGTTTGGAGCCAATAGTTCTTGCCAGAATACTTTCTCGCGCTTTAGATGGTATCACAATGTGTGAGATGGTGTTGTGTGAGTTCGCTGAAATAGTTTTGTGGACAGCAAGCAGAGAGAAGGAACAATATTTTCATCTTCCATTCTGTTTTATAATCTCTCCTGGAATAACGAAAAAAAATAAGGTTAGTGAATTCTCAAGCATTTTTTTTATTACAGTGAAAAACGAAATTACTCATTTTGATTTAATTAAGTGCTTTATTTTTTATCATTATTATTTCCAGATTTTTTTCCTTTTCTCTTTTCCCGTAATTTATGCTCCTCAAGCGATTAAAGGGAAACTGATACATTTAATAGAAAAAAAACTTACTCCTCTATAGTTATTAGAATGTAATTTTACCCCTATGTAGTGATTAGAAAATATTTTCTTCTCTATAGCAAAATATTTTACTCCTCTAGAGTAATTAAAAAATATTTTACTCCTCTACAGTGATTAGAAAATATTTACTCCTCTTTAATGATTAGAAAATGTTTATTTCTCTTTAGTGAGTAGAAAACATTTTACTCTACTATAGTGATTAGAAATTTTTTACTCCTCTATAGTGATTAGAATTTTTTTTACTCCTCTATAGTGATTAGAATTTTTTTTACTCCTCTATAGTGATTAGAATTTTTTTACTCCTCTATAGTGATTTGAAATTTTTTACTCCTCTATAGTAACTGGAAAAACTTTTTACTCTTCTATAGGATTGAAAAATATTTTATTCCTCTTTAGTGATTCGAAAATATTTTACTCCCCTTTAGAGATTCGGAAACATTTTACTCCTCTACAGCGATTTAAATTTTTTTACTCCTCTATAGTGATTGTAAAAAAGTCTTACTCATCTCTAACGATTAGAAAAAAATCTTACTCTTCCATGGCGATTAGAAAATCCTTCCTTCACCATGGCGATTAGAAAACCCTTACTTCTCTATAACGAGCAAAAAAATCTCACTACTCTATAACGAGAAGAAAAATTTAACTCCTCTATAACGAGTAGAAAAATTTAACTCCTCTATAACGAGTAGAAAAATTTAACTCCTCTATAACGAGTAGAATTTTTTACTTCTCTGTAACGAGCAGAAAATCTTATTCCTCTATAACGACTAGAAAGATCTTACTCTTCTCTACGGAGGGTGTTCAGAAGTTCTTGGTACTTATCCCTAGTTTTGCACTCATTCCTCCGTAGTTAACGAGCTACTACTTGTTTGAAAGCTTCTCTAAATTCGTCATTGCATATTAAAAACAAAGGCCATATCATCATTACTGTCTTGCTGGCGGCGCGTAAATTTCGGTCTGCGAAATCTGTGCGTTGTTACTATGAAGCTTACTAAAGATGGAGAAAGACAAGGATGCAACTTGGGACGACGAGAAAAAAAATTCATGCCGATTTATCACAAGTATATGGGGTTCGAGCGTGTTCATTTGGCACTGTTACGGGAAGGATGCACAAATTCAGGGAAGGACACCAGAGCTTCGAAGACATTCCCTCGTGCAGGAAGACCGAAGAAGCCCATGGACTAGAGAACTATCGCTGCTATTCTGAACTCATTAAGGAAAACGCACACATCATTGTTCAGGTAATAAGTTTAGATTCCAGTGTAGAAACAGTTATTCATCAACATTTAAAGTTCTGAAAGATTTGTGCTAAATGGGTACTCCACAAACTGATAGAAGAGCAAAATAAAGGGCTAGAGTCAACTCGTGCAAGGAGATGCTGGCAATGTTTGAATCTAATGGTCCCAAATGGTTCACAGACATTGGTTTATTACTGTTGCTTTTATTGCTATACAACTCCCAGAAAGATCGACAACTTCGATAACAAGTTTGGTTTTCGGAAGATAGATCGACAACAAGTTTGGGTTTCGGAAGATGAACAGCGTCCTCAAATCCTATGACAAGACTTTCGCTCAAGGAAGAGGATGTTCGCAATTTTTTTCAATTCCTAAAGAATGGTAGCCGTGGATATCTTACCTGAAAAAATGACTATGAATAAATGGCTAATACTACACCAACATTGCTTTGCCCAAAATGGTTAAGCAGATGAAGGAGTAGCATCCAGCAACAGGTGTGGAAGGGTTCTCCTTCTTTATGACAATGCCAGTGCTCAAATAACGTCAAATTACGGTCCAACTGGAGTAGGAAAAAAAACAGCCACCGCATCTATTCATTCGATCTTGCGCCATGCGATTTTTTGATTGTTTCCAAAAATTAAAAAGGAACTTGCTGGAAAGCCTTTTTCAAGGGTGCAAGACCTCGCAAAATGCTTTCATTCAGAACGGCGGAATGTTCTCCAATAGGAGTAACACCAATCGTTTCAGATTTAGCGTAAAAGTCTGCAACTTTGCATAGATGCTGCAGAGGAGTACTTTGAAGGACAGTAAAAGTTTTGTTGAGGCAAATGCAATGATTTTTTTTCTGCAGATGTATGTCAAAAACTTTTTGAATGTCTTTCATAACGATTAGGAAAATCTTACTCCTCTTTAATGAGGGGGGACCCAGTTAGCACCACGTCAGGCTCGTAATCTGTAGTTCCCAGGTTCGAGTCCCAGGGTTAAGATTATCTGGTCTAAGCCCTCTCTTTTTCCTCGATCAGAAAGAGGGATCCTATGGACTTGGAAAGACCTGCGTCCTTCAGATGTCATGTAAAGCCGTGGACCCGTGTGCAGGAGAGCTGTACCCAGTGAACATTAAAGAACATACTTAATGACCTTAACGGAAGTCTTCCACCTTCTCTCCTAACAGCCTTCTAGTGTCCCCTTCCTCCAACTTCTCGAGTCTTGTGAACTAGCAATTTAGCCCATTGTGTGCGAATAGGGAGCACCTCTCAGAAGTTAAATTATCTCACCTTGAACAATGATCATATGCATGTATAAGATACTGCAAGAGATAAAAGACCATAGTATAGATTCTGGTTGTCTCCAAGTGTTAAAATAAGGTCGTAATGTTTTTAAGGAGATGAAATTGTAACAGTGACACTTGTAACAGTAGTTGATCACTAATGAGTCTTAGCAGTTATTAAGTGGGGGAAAGGTTTTAGAAAATTAAAGATGATTGGGTTGTTTTACCTCTGAGAGGCACTTTTTTTTTTCCACACCATGAGCTAAATGGCCAGTTCACATGGACCCCCGAAGGCTCCGAGAAGGTTGGGGGAGGGGACCCACTGGAACAACTGTTGGGAAACAGATGGTAGCCTCCCATCAAGGCCATCCAGCGTGTCCTTTAACGTGCACAGACTATGGCTCTCCTGTACTCGGGGCCACGGCTTAACGTCCCATCCGATGGACGGCGGCCTGTTCCAAGCCCATCGGTGTCCCCTACTGACAGTGGGCAAGGCGGGAAGTTTTGTGGAGATAAGTCTCAACGCTGACCCAGCTGGGACTCGAACCTGGGAACTGCAGATTAGGAGCCTGGCGCGCTACCGACTGAGCCACCCGCCTCAAGAGAAATAGGAGTGTTAAAGAAATTGACAGAGGAGGTCAATTCAAAAAATAAAAAATCCTCTTCTTGATGTGACGGAATCTCCGATCTTTGTCCTTTGTCTTAGGAAAAAATTGCTAATATTTTGTCACCTTGCTTTTATCCCTGAGAGAATTTTCTGAAATGGTAAAACAGTCGAGTCACAGGGACCCTAGTCAAAAAGAAACAGGACGATCATAGTAGGTGACTCACTTGGAGTTGAAATTATACCCTAGGTTACCGATGGTATTTTCCGATTTTTACCATGTAAGACAATGCTATCCAATCTTCTTGAGTCCACAGCACCTTTTTGAAAATACAAAATTGTCTCGGAACATCAGGAGCAAAATCATGCCTGGCTATTTTTAAAAGAATAATATTTTATTTTATTACTTAATATAATCGGCTTTTATTTTGCAATCAATATTTTTTTTTTAGATTTTAATCCATAAGCACAAATATTTCGCTGTGTAACTGAAACTCTTTCACGGCACACCGGTTGGGAAGAGAGGGTAACGTCACTACACGCTGAACCGGAGGTTAAAATCTTATAGAACTAACAGTCTTAGCAAATTCATCGATGCCTCCTTTCTTGGTACCGGGGTGGCTCAATCGGTAGCGCGCCAGGCTCGAAATCTGTAGTTTACAGGTTCGAGTCCCAGCAGGGTCGGAATTGAGATTTATCTCCGCAAAATTCCCCGCCCTGCCCACAGTCAGTAGGGGAAGGACTTGGAAAAGCCGCCGTCCGTCGGATGGGACGTTAAGCCATGGCCCCGTGTGCGGGAGAGCCATACCCTGTGAACGTTAAAGAACAAGCTGGATGGCCTTGACGGGAGGCTACCATCTGTCTCCCAACAGCCGTTCCAGTGGGTCCCCTCCCCCAACCTTCTCTGAGCCTTCGGAGTCCATGTGAACTGGCCATTTAGCCCATGGTGTGCAAAACAAATGCCGCTCAGAGGTAAAACAACTCAACCCTCCTTTCTTGGAGATGAAAAAGAAAGCGTTTCTTTCCTTTAACCCTTTCACGACCAAGGGAAACATTTTTCCCATTTTAAAATTGGTGATTGTCGCATTTAATTATAACCTTATCTGCATTTTTTATACAGAATGTCAAAATAGAACGTATGCCAAACGCAATTACGTAAACGGGAACGTTTAGAGAAAAAAGAACTGTCAGGACGCATAATATATGTACTATGTGCAATGTCCATCTTTGCCTCACAACCAAAAGAAATTGCTTCGCCGAATATCATAATTAGCACATAATTTTGTATAGTAATTTTATTTCATAATTTTGTATTATTTTAGTTAACATTTTGTTCTAATAAACCAATAAATAAAAGACATTGCATAATAAGCCTAACTATAATTTGTGTTACCTTTATAGTCCATTGGTAAAAATATTTCCCATAAAATTCCCAAAAAACTACACATTGTTATGTATTTTTCTTATGATTTTTATTTATTTTACGTCTAAACAAACTAAAATAAACAGTTACATACTAATATTTACTCTTAGAAACCTTATGGTCCTGAAAGGGTTAAAGTAAAATATAACAGTGGCCTATTTTTCGTAGATCACATCAATAAGCTTTATGTATGTTTATTACAGCTTTAAATATTAATGTAGAATTAAGCAAAAACTAATTAATTGCAGCCTGAATCAGCTGTTTCCCACATAGGTCTGAAATGAATTTGTCCGTGTAATATGCCTTAGAGATGATCTGTGAGGGAGGCGAGACTTCATCAGCAATAAGTCAACACAAAAAAGGAAACATCCACAGCTCGAATCCAAGTTCATTTGATTAGTAGATAAGCACGTCCAGTACTCAGCTATCGGGTTCGGGTGGGTTGTTTTTTCCTCTTAGAGTCACTTTTTTTGCCCACAATTGGCTAAATGGCCAGGTCACAAGTACCCCGAGGTCTCAGAGAAGGTTGGGGAAAGGGGATTCACTGGACATATATGGTAGCCTCCCGTCAAGGCCATCGAGCGTGTTCATTAACGTGCACAATGTACTTTCAAAGCCCATCGATGTCCCCTACTGACCAAAGGCAGGGGGGCGAGTTTTGAGGAGATAAATCTCAACGCTGGCGAAGGCGGGATCCAAGTTGGGATATACAGATTACGAATCTGGTGAAAAAGAGTCATGAAATAAGAGATCTCGAGATTGAGAATAATGATTTCAGTTCTATTATGTACAAATTAATGGGTCTCAGATTGGGTTGGTTTTTTTACCTCTGAGCGGCACTTTTTTGCACACTATGGGCTAAATGGTCAGGTCACAAGGAGGCCGAAGGCTCAGAGAAGGTTAGGGAAGGGGACCCACTGGAACAGCTGTTGGGAGACAGATGTGGGTCTCAGGACTTCACCTATTTAATTTATATATGTCAAGACTATTTTTAAGACCATTTTCGTTTTACTGCTATCTTGCCGATTGGTTTACAATAAAACTAATGATAACGAAATGTTAGCCAAACAGAACCATTCAAAAATGTATGCAGAACCCTTCGACATTATTTGAGAATTTCGATTTTTTGCGTCAATGCAAATTCTAATTAGAAACTATCATGTCATGAAGATACAATTTTTATGGGAATGAAACTGAAGGTAAATTGTAGATAAAAAAATTCTTGAATTTAAGAAATATTTGTTCAGCATTTTAAATGTTATGACAGGTGTAATATTTAACAGTAAAGGTTACCAGGTCGAAAGGATTGAAATCATGTAAAATAATAAGCTTTAACTGAGCGAATTCCTATCAGAGACCTGAATTCGAGGCTCTGGATAAGGCTTGGGTGTTTCCTTTCATCTGCTGTCCTTCTGCTGATGTCTCGCTTTTCTCACAGACTATGGAATGAATACCGGAATCGCGTATCCAGACATGGATATTGGTAAGGCAGCATTGCAGATCGCCTTGCTAACTATTAATATGGAAGAAACATTAAAATAATGACAACGTTAACTTAAAAATCTAAATCAGAACTTTATATATTTTATTGTTTAATATAATTGATTTTGTATTTAAAAAATTATGGATACCAGAACATTAACGAAAATGTGAATAATAATTGCTATACCAATTTTTTTTATGATAAATAATATTTCACAAGAATGTGCATGCTAATTTCTAAGGAGGAGGGATATTGTCTGTAAATTTTCTTGTTCACACACAATACTGAGGGAATATTGATGAATATCGAGGCTGACATAGATTTCTTGTAAATTAAATTATTTCAGTCTGTTTTTGTTATTGTTTTTTTTTCCATAAAAAGCCTGTTTTAGAAGCTATACAAAGGTTAATAGCACCCCGCAGCCAATTCACTTGCCATGGAAATATTAGAAAATATTCCATAGAGAAGACCTATGAGGAAAACGAGATCTCATGAAAAAGATAGAGCACGTCAAAGAGAGAAGAAAGATGTCATCTCAGCATCTGAATACGGGACTTCCTTTTTCTTTGGGAACAAGCAGGCTGACGCCCACTGGTTTTTATATATTTTTGTGAATATAGTGGGTTTGGGTTGTTTAGCCTGTGAGCTCCGCTTTTTTTTTTTTTGCATATAATGGGCTAAATGGATAGGTCACAAGAAATGGGGTTCTTGTGACCTGTCCATTTAGAGAAAATTCCATTCAGAGAAGGTTGGGGAAGAAGATCAGCTGGAGAGCTGTTAGGAGACGAAATCCTCATGTCAAAGCTATCCACAGGGTCATCAAAGCTATCCACAGCTCTTCCGCATACGGTGACACAGCTTAACGTCTCAGTCGACGGACGGCTCTTTCCAAGCCCAACGGTGTTCCCTTTCTCACTGAGGTCAGAGTGGCGTTTAACGGAGATAAACCTCAAAGATGGCACGGTTAGGACTCGATCATGGAAATTGCAGAGTACGAAGCTGGTAATCAAAGCATACTTTTTGCATAGCATATTTTTTAAGGATAAATCATCTGTAAATCAAGAATTTTTCTCAATTGTCATCAGTAAGGATTTTTTTATGCAGCTTTTGAAAGTTAATTTTTTTCCAATGACTTTCAAATGTGTTGGTTTCGTATATTTATCTAGTTAACAAGATTTTTATTATTGCAAATGATTAAATTTAATTTAGTGTATTTCTTAACGATTCTTCATTAAGCAAATATCTGGTTCTATGATTGGCGTTTATTTTCCCTTTTATGCTTTCTGGTCTGCGTTACAGTATTTTACATGCATTAAAGGAGAAAAAGAGCATAAATATATTGAAAAAGATTTAAAATTAACACAAAATTTTTAAAGTGAAAAAAAATTAGGGAATGCGAATGAATCAAGATGTAACACTTCTTGCTATTTTCAGATGCTTGCGTCTTAAGCACACACAATAGAAAAATTAGAATGAAAGCGTTTGGGAAGAAAAATCTTTTCACACAGCCTCTTTGTTACGGAGATCTGAAAAAAAAAAAGCTCTCAAATAATCTATTATAAATCGGTTAAATTGATTTATCGCTTTCAATACTTATTTTTCCTATCTTCGAAATTCATCACAAATCGATTACTACAGGGAAACTAAAATTATTCTTTTAAACCGAAAATATTCATGGTAGCATTTTGAAGAGACCGAGTGTCTAACGTCCTTAATTTCAGAGGAAAGGACGCAGAGTTCGAATCCACAATAAGAAATTGATTTTTTTTTTCTTTTTTTGAGTAGGTTATGTTTCTGCTGAGGTCTCGCTTTTCTACAGATCCTCTTTATGGAGGATCACCGGTCAGACCTCCATGGCAAATGAGCTGCTTGAGGAGATTTTTTTTACCGTTATAATATATACTACCCTATCAAAATATTAGAGAATTTGCATGTTACGTGTTAATTGGGAATCTAACTTCGAAGCTCTATAACTTCTAAAATATACATTTAATGGGAAAATGTGACTGAAGATAAAATAAAGATCGTAATTAAATTTACTAAATCTAATTTATACAGCATTCATTCAATATTTAAAATACTGTGATTGTCATCCCGTAGTCCAGCGATTAGCGCGCTTGACTACTCATCAAAGGGACCTGGGTTCGAACCCATGCTACGCTATGGTGTTTTTGCATTTTCTTTCTGCTGACAGACCTTTTATTATGAAGTATTCAACTGACAGGCTCCTGTTAGACCTCTGTGGCAAGCAGCTGTTTTGAGGGGGTATTTATTTATTGTTATGGAAGCTGAAATATTTAACAATAAATTATATTGGTTTATAAAAAATTTCAGAATTGCCTAATATTGAAATAATTATTTTTCAGACTACGAAAATATATATTTGTTTTATTAAATATTTTGAAGCAATACCTATTATTTAAATTTTAATTAATTTCTGAGTAAATTCTTTGCATTTCTATTGTGAAATATCCCATCTTCAATAACACTTTAAATACTGAACAAATATTGTTGAAAATCGATATTTAAATAGACTTGATTATGATTTTTAATTTATTTTCAGTCACATTTTTCCATTAAATGCATAATTTAGAAGCTATAGATTATCTATTTTGGTACGGCAGTGTAAAATTCTCTACAAAACTCGGAAAATTAAATAGTTTGGATAAATGAATACCATCAGGCTACTGTATCAGTGCAAATGCAAATTCGATGTTTTGTAACTGCTAAAGCAAGTTTCCTATGGCAAAATAAGATTAAAACACTAAATAAAAGTTTCGCAAATTTTGAAATTCAATAACATTTCTACAGAATTAAAAAAAATAATATTTGCTGGAATATTTATCAGCATCATCATTCATTCAAGAGAATGCATATCTCGAAAGCTATAACGTAAATAAATGCTATTAAATCAGACCATTTCTACTATAACGGAATGCCTGAAGCTTCGTGTAATCATCCTAAGTTTCATTGCTTTTGAAGAAAAAAAAAACTTCTGCGACATCACAAAGTCTACAGTGACGTAGGGAAGTCCACTTTTTCCGCATAAGTCGAACAATACATGCTTGTTCCCTTAGTGACAAGTAGGAACGAGCCCTTTGTGGGAGACTCCCGCGTCAGTTAAGTGGGAGGATGTGACGTCACAGGATGTGTCAGTTATAGTCAATTAAGGTCACGTCCTTTGGAAGAGGAGCATACTTTAGTTGCCTCTATCTGTTTGCAGCACGTGTGAATGTGGCCAGTTCCGTGGGAGATGGCAGAAGTGAGTCATATATGCTTCGGTCGCGGTCAGCAGAGAAATAAAAGAAAAAAAAAATATGGAAGACCCCCCAAACAAAACAAAGGAATCGTAAATCTTACAACATCTTCAAGGAGGAGAGAAATGAGAACGAAGCCTGCTTTAGGTCAGCTCTATTTCCTGTGTCTGTGAATTAAACATCAGCTACGTGTGAGAAAGTCATTCCTGGGCGCCGCTCCAAAAGTTGGA
Source organism: Ryuthela nishihirai (assembly GCA_038380435.1). Taxonomy (NCBI): domain Eukaryota; kingdom Metazoa; phylum Arthropoda; class Arachnida; order Araneae; family Heptathelidae; genus Ryuthela; species Ryuthela nishihirai. The sequence continues at coordinate 8,437,522 of JAWZYU010000004.1, forward strand.
AGAGATTTAAACATCAGTCAGTGACAGTCCGGCTTTCTATGATGGCGTGACTTTAAAGCTTCTATTTGGTTTATGTTCGTCTTTTGTATATATGTAGGAGGGGGGGGAGAGAGGGAGAGAAAAAGGCGTTGAGCTTAATTGACCGAGCAAAGTGACGTCTCTGAATCTAGCGGATCATTCGCAGCAGCGAAGCGTATAGGGCAATTCTGGAAGCAATAGAGAGAATGAGACTGCGCAGTCAACGCATCGACGGTTCTCACGGGTCATTGGTTGGTTGAGTTGTCAGTTACTTGTCAATCAACTAGTATTCTCATATAGCACTAGCTGATTTTCAAGTGATTAATATGTCAATCAACCAATGATCTATAAGAACTATTATGTGTCAACCTGAGCAGCCTCATTGTCTCAACTGCGAAACATTATTGTCTCGATTGAGCAGCAACGTTTTCTTAGCTATGAAACTACTTTGTCTCGGCTGCTGAACCTTATTTTCTCAACTTCTACACCTCACTGTCTCAGCTTCGAAACCTCATTGTCTCAGCTTCGAAATATCTTTGTCTCAGCTGCTAAACCTCATTGTCACAACTTGCACAAATGCTGCACCACTGATCGCTTCACTTTCGCAGTTTCGTTTAAGCAGCAACAATCGAAAGGGTGCATGAAACATTCTTATTTCCAACGAATACATTATTTATATTAAAATCTTACTTTCTGTTACGAACTGAAGAAGAAAAAATATAAATCTACAAACCGGAAAATATGGGCTTATTGCCTTTTAATCCAACTACATTCGGTCTATATTATCATCTAGTTTCAACACTCATTATGAACTAGATCTTGGAACCAAATGATGCTGCTGCTGTCGTCCGAACGCCACAACATCTTTAATCATTAATAAAAAGATATATATTAAATAAATAGAATTAACTCAAAAAAAACTATTCGACACCAGCGTAACTCGATTCAGCTATATCAGTTGGCGGAGAAATTTAAAATGTTTGTTTTTTCTCTGTGTGTTATTAAGTGGCCGATTCAATGCCCTAAAACTTCAAGTATCATCTCTCGTATTTAAACTATTAACAGAGGAACGCCAAGTAGTCATTATAACTCCCTGTTTTGTGGGCAGAGACCCTTCCCCCTACCCCGAATACAGTTATGAATACAGTTTGTGGGCAGAGGCCCTTCCCCCTACCCCGAATACAGGATATTTGTGGTGTCCAAACTCAATCAGCACCAAAAGCTTATTGCTGATCATTGAATATCAAACCCCAGACACTATATGACTGCAAGTCTGGCACTCCGTGGGCTAAGCTACCTCAATTCCTTCACTCAGTTAAAAAGAACTCATCAGATGATGTGACTTTTGTCAATATCAAAAAAAATTGTTAATTTGCGAAATGTGTATAAGATTCCTTCAAAATGAATAGGAAAAAGCCATTTGTCTTTTATTTTGAATCAGTAAAGAATCAAACTAAACACATTTTCACTCCCAACACACATACATTTCCTCACAAAAAAGCAGGAAAGGGGGGGAAAACTTCTACAAGCATTGAAATCATTAATGGATTTACATAGGATATGGACTACAATTAAGCTATTACATTAATTACTTTTGCTTTACTACATAAAATAAGAAATTCAGTTGGCCCACTCGTAAATTTAACAGAACATATGACGTGATTTTCCCCTGGGGCACTTTTCTATCATAAATAAGTTGCATTGCTTGAACTGTTCAAATATATTTGATGAATAGTAAATTAAAAGATTACCTGTTGACATAGAATTCAAAAAATACTTTTGTAGGAAAAAATGAGCTTCGCCGATGAGTTAGACTCGAACATGGCATTAAATGAGAGGCGAATGCTCGAATATCATTCAAAGCGAAACTCATTTTTTGTACAAAAAATATTTCTCAAATGTTTATTTTCCTTTGCTTCTTTTTGACCAGAACAGCACTGTTGTTTTAAAGAGTAACTGCCTATAAAGAGTCCCATTATGATATTAATATTTGTACGAAATTATGTAATTAATAGAGAGTGCAATAATAACTTAAATACTCTATCCGATACGCATTTCGGATAGATACGATATATTACGTATTTTTATACACTTACATAAAATATTATCGTTTCAAAACGCATATGTAATGAAAAAATATGCAGAGTAGATTCACAGTTATCCGACTGTTCTGTTAGATTAGGCGAAATTATGCATTATGAGATAAATTAAAAAGTATTTTTAAAATAGTTGTTAAATATTAAAGTGCATTAAATTGCTTCATATTAATATCTGTATTAAAAGTAAAATTGGACCAGAGATGAATTTCTCATTGATATGATATGCTATATATATATAATTAAAATTTCGATTCTTATACCCAGTTTCATTCCCTTTAATCCTGTCCTGTAGAATAAGCGAAATTTTATTTTTCAATGAGTATAGAGGAAACATTGTGTTGAGCCGTGTGGGATACGAAACGCCGACCGTTAAAAGGTCGTGGTTTCTTAATCCCACCGGGCTCTACACAATGTATCCTCTATACTAAATCAGGTCGTGGTTTCGACAATATTTCCTCTATATTCAGTGACTACACATAGCCTACAAGTGCTTTTCTGCGTGTGTCTATTATTAAAGAAATTTTATCGTATATAATACAAGTATATGTAATTATATTGGACTATATATCGCACTCTTGCTTCAAAAGTGACACCTGAAAACAGTTGCCATTTTTCAGGAAGGAAAAAAACAATAATCTCTAATAAAATAAATTTTTTAAATGTCAGTTTTTTTCATATTAATGAAAACTCATCAGACATTCAATGATATCAGTTGACGTGTGCATGCCTTAGGATGAAATATATAAAGTGTGGCTCATTTTCTTTCACTTATGGCTCAAAAATTGCACGTTTTGAGTTGTGTCACTATTGAAGCAAGATACAACATGTGCAATTCCCTCAAGCAGAGAAATGGAAGAAGTAGCCAATGAAAACATAATTTAGAATTGACGCAGCTATCTTTGACACATTAACTTCATAAAAGCCATTGGCTATTGAGAAAACAAAAGTATAAGAACAATTTATCAAACACAACGACGGATCAACTTTATTCATAAATAATTCGAAATTGTTTTGATCATTCTGCCATCATTATCGTTTCTTCGTCCAAATTACGCATTTATAATGAATTATATTGCATATATGTATATATATCTTGTACATATGCAATATCAGAAACTTATACGAATAAAATTTCAAGCGTATTTTTACCGCCTTCTAGAATTGAGTAATTTATTTTCAATTCCTACCATCTGCCTGATTCATTCGGTGTAAGCTTGTGCTATTACGCGTCGATTGACAGACGTCATACATGCAAACATTCGAAAAAACAAAACAATTAATAATAGGACTAAATTCCCCTTTCGCCACTGGTAGTTGATTTCCGCACAGGACAAATGAACCCTTTTCATACTTTGTCACAATCGCAGCTGTTAATCTTCCATTTAACGAAATAAATCTAACAGCTGATAATAGCAATAGCTTTCGTCACGCAAGTAGACAAATGTTTCGTGAGTAAAAAGCATTGTGTAACCAGACAGCTGTATATTTTATTGCAATTTATGTGTTCCATTAAGTTCAGATTAATAGCAACACTTACAAGTGTCTCAGAAAAGAGCAAACCTGAAAGGAGAAATCTGGTACTTCTATGAAGTAAAAGAAATCTGCAACGTGCTCATAAGTATCGGTAAATCTTTAATTTAAAATAATTCTATAGAAATTTTCTTCATGCATTGATCCAGTGGTTGTTTTTGAATTATTTATCAATAAAGTTGATCAAGTGGTTAAACCCAAATGACTTTTGTCAACTAATGGTGTCAAATATGGCAGCGTCAATTGAAAAATACATTTTAATTTGCTGCTTTCTCCCATTTTTGAAAAATTAATCTCCTGAGCATTGCCTTTGAAAATTTATTTTGAACGGATTCTTTATAATTTGATGAAGTGCATTTCTATTGGATAATACGTTTGATAATTGGTATTCCTTCTTCGTGATTATACATATGGTAAATAATGCGGGAAATTAAGAAACTCTAGAAATGCCTAATGTGAAACAGAACGTAACTTAATAGATTACAATGTGATTGTTCACTAAAGAAAAGATAGAAAAAAGTTTATGAACTCACAAAGAAAAAAAATTCGAAATATACGTTAACGAAAAAATATAAGGATGCCTTATGAAAAAAGCATAAATATTTTAGCATAATTTAAAAAAATTTAAAAATACAAATGATTTGTTCAATTCGTTTTGAATAGAAAATAATTTTTAAAAAATTCATTTTTGTTCCTCATACTAGACTTGTACTGAGTGTAAGATTATTACACTAACTATGAATCATAATAAAAATGGTTATCTAATGACAATATTTTATGCTGAGTGAAATGGTTTTCCACATGATGCTCGATAAATCGGAGAAAGTTTCAAACTGAATTTATATTATAATAACAAATTTTGAACACTTATGTAAGATTTCTTACATTCATGTGAGGTCATCTAGTGAAATGAAATAATTTCTGCATCATCTGATGAACTGGAGGAATGTAAAACAGAATACATACAAACAGTACATTTTTATTTATTTAATAATCTACTGGTTTTTGTATGTCACACAAAAGAAATTACCAATGTCCCTGATGAAAATGAGATCAATCGGTTCAGTCTCTCAGTGAGCCATCTTATTTCTAACTATTCTTCAAATTACACTATTTCTTTCTAAACGTGACATTTATAGAAATTTGAACGTTTTAAAATATAATACAGTGTTGAAAGTTGGAGAGTAAAAAAAAATTCTTGGAAAAAGGAAAAATGTGTATCTAGACACCCAATGTATTTTACTTTTAGTGATTTTGACTGCTCTATACAATGATATTTCTATATTTTTTTCCGAACAGTTATTAACTAAACTTCAAATGCTGAGAAAATGATAATGATAAAAAAGAGATTCTATTTTGAAATGAGAACTAAGTTGCAAAACTACATTTTGCACTTCAAACATCAGATATAAGTAATTTATATGTATATATGTTTAGCAGAAATTTAAAATATATAGTTTCCAAATTTTAGAATCTTCCTAGAATATTTTGTGATGGTACAGTAATCTTTTCTAATTAATAGTTAAAAATAGGGCGCAATTTGGAGTGCTGAGACATAGTTTCCTGACGTCTCAGCATTCAAAATTGCTCCCTAGGTTTGACCATTAATTAGAAAAGATTACCGAACCATCACAAAATATTCTAGGAAGATTCTAACATTTAAAAACTATATTTATATAATAAGTCTCTCAGGATATTGGACAGGAGATTGTATACGTCAGTTTAGTTTGAATTTAGTAAAGTATGATCACTTTTCCGAAATTATAGAAAACATTGAACTGGAAACGTTCAGAAGTACGAATGTGAACAAGTTTCTTTGCATTCTTTCTTGGCCAAAAAAGAGTGAAGGTATTTTCATTAGGACTTATTTAGAATCGTTTTTATGAAAGAAAATGAATTACACCCCAAGCAATCCTTTTGCCAAGAAATTCTGGCAGTTGTCTGTCAGTTTAAAACATCATAGAGAAGCTCCGTGAAAAAGAGATCTCATCAGATGTACATCAAAATGAAAACATCCATGTCTTTTCTGGGATTAGGACCATGGTCCCTTGCTCATACTTAATAGTAATGAAATATTGTTTAGAATTGATATTTCATATTAGTGTGTATCTTATGTATTTTTATTTTTGACGTCAAATTGAAAAGCGATTTCTTTTACAATCCTTTAATCCAAATAATACATATCTCTCATTAACCTTCAATGTGAACCCAAAATATGCAATTCCATCGTCCCTGTCTGTCTGTCTATTCAATATCTCCTTGTTCATGATGTATGGAAGCAGTGATATATCTTCAACTTCTCTAATATTCGAACCGAATGCATATGGAAAAGTAGCAAAGCGCAGGACATTATATGTCCTACTATCCCTGAAACAAAAATATATTATGCATAGCATAGGGAACTATTAAAATAATTCCCTTCTTATAGAAATGGAAATTCAAAATAGACACTTTATGGGAGATAAATTTGAAGATAAAAAAAATATTTCGATTAAATATATTTAAATTTTGATTTTATTTGAAAAATAAGATTTCAATATTTAAAGAGTTGCGAAAGTTTAAATATTCAAGACTAGCATCGATTGTCCTAATATTTTACACAAATGAAAGATATCTGAGAGAATGATTACACAAACGTATGAAAGATGCTTTTTTTTTTCAGTGAATAATTCGGTGTGGCAAAAACGAATAAAAAAACTTCTCGTTAGATAGTCCAGCTTCCCCAACTCCCTAAGGACTGAACAAATATTGTTAAAAGCCAAAACTTTTGTAAAATTCAATTAGACTTTTCATTTATCATCAGTGTTCTTTATCTAGCAATTTTTTAAAAACTTACGTAGAATCGTATTCGGCTTTACATTTGTCTGAAATGGAAGTTCTCTAAAATTTGGCACAGGTTCTGTACATATTCACTTTTTCCGTTGTTTAAGACATAACTTTTACATTGCATAGTTCTTCAAAATCTCAGTTGCCGTCTACATCACGTCTTACCCAAGAAACATCTGCAATAAAATATGATCCATAATTGCTAGAAACGCCGGCTGAACATCCATCACCACTCCCAGCACTGCAAGCCATGTGCAGCGAATTATCTCCCCATCCCATTCAAAACCATCAGATGCTTTCTTCAGTATGAGAAACAGGCGCTGTATCATTACGTGCTTTCATGAACGGCGTCTTGCTGCAGGGTATATGGTCATATCTTCCTACCGCCGAAGAACTGGAAGGAAATATTCCTATAAATGAGCATAAACACTGGGTCAGACGAAAAAAGATAATACTGTGTGCAGTGGGTTTGGCCTTGGACCGTTGGTGGGTTGTTCCTCATTTGTTGTCAATGCAATTATCGTTTTTTTTTTCCTTTTTTCTTTCCCTTAAGTTGTTCCTTTTTTGCTTGAAGTGCAGATTTGGAAGTCTGTCCAGCAATGGGCCTTAACACCATTTGCCTTCTTGGTAAATTGTTTAGCTTGAGAATCCAGTGATATGCATTTAGCGAAACTATGTCACATTTTTGAGTAATTATTTATGAAAGTGTCAGATTAATTTGATTTCATAAATTATTCTCGACGTTTACTGCTTGATTTGGTAAGTTCGATATATTATTAAATTTGAAACGGTTTGCCCAAAGTCAAACTACAACAAAGCTGGGGTTTTTTTTTTTCGTCGTTTCATCTCCAGGTGTTAGGATCAAGAAACCGCATTTATTCAGTCATCTATAATTATGGGTTCTTCGTTTAAATAACTTATTATTTTAGCGTGCTATTAAATCAAATTGCGGTTAAGCTAGTATGGCGTTAAAAATTAACCTGCAGTAATCATATTATTCTAGTTATTTTTTGCGCGTTATTCTCTTAATAAATGCATTTAGAAGAGAACGTGAGAATTAAAAATAATATTTGATGTTAAAACGTGATCATAGTCCCAAAAATTTGACACATCTATACTATCCTTTCTGGTGAAGTTTGTTAACTAAACGATAGGTACAAAAAAAAAAGCACGTGTTTCTTTTTTTGTTTTGTTTTTTCATTTCGTATGTAGTGTTAAATGATATTGAAGAGTTCCGAGTCCAATTTTTCCCGTGGTAATTTAATGTCTTAAAAATTGATGTTACCATTGTGCTCAAATCAACATGTTGCTAGCAATACATAAAAGAAATAATTCTGTCTTCCTGAATTGAAGCTAACACCAAATAACTGAACTGGTTGCTAAAGTTGGGCAAGGCATAGATGTCGCCTAAGGTATTAAGATATGATTTATTAGGACCTGTCTCGAACTGGATATTTCTTTAGACGTATTGAATAAGTGAAAGGTCATCGGCATGATTGACAGTCTCTCAGCGCCACTTTAGAATTTTCTAAATGCTGTTGGCTGTATATGTAAAAGTCTGTTTTGAAACGAACTCTGTTGTTTGGTTCAGAGACTCAATGCAACAGTTTTCAGAATACCTTCAGTGTTGAGGTGGGAATTAAACCAACATAGAAACATGCTCTGCAGTTAAAAAAAATATGGAATATTAAAATTACACATTTGTACTGAATGTGCAACACTTTACTGGTATTTATTGAATAGCAACACAAATCTCACCAGCTGACTGGTCTAGAGCAGTAGTCCACAAACTAGGATTCGGGAGAGAATCCAAAGGGATGTGTGAGTAAATATTATTAGAAAAAAACTTATATACTCTAAAGAACTTGAGCATTTAAAAGCTTTTTGAAGATTCGTTTATTTTTATAAATTGAAAAGTCGCTATTATTAAGTTATGAATTTAATCAAATCGCAACCTAAAAATCAAAGAGGTAAATCAACTAAATATCTTTTGTTCTAAGTAAGGTGTGCACCAAGATTCTTTCAGTCCAAGTTTTCTTTTTAGTAGATTGCGAACCAAGATTTTTGTAAACTAGAAATGCCTATGCGTCACGATTCTTCCCAACTAAGAATTGAAGCACTTAAAAACTCGGTGGCAAAGCAATTGAGACAATGCGACGTATAGTTGAAGCATCGATAGTTCTCATAGATCATTGGCTGGCTGACAGGGAAATGATAGCTGACTCAGCAAATGACCTATGAGAGTCGCAGATGGGTTGGGTTGTTTTACCACTGAGCGCCAATTTTTTGCACACATTGGACTAAATTATAAGGCTACAAGGACCCCGAGGGCTTAGAGAAGGTTGGGGAAGGGTACCCACTAGACAGCTGTTAGGAGACAGATGGGAAGCTCCCGTCAAGACCATCCAGCGTGTTCTTTAACGTGTACAGGGTATAGATTTCCCGCAGGGTATAGATGTACACGCTAAACGTCCCATCCCACGGACGGCGGCCTTTCTAAGCCCATCGGTGTCCCCTACTGATCGAGGGCAGGGCGAGGAGTTTTACCAAGAAAAATCTCAACCCTGGCCCAGGTGTAACTCGAATCTCATCTGGGAACTTCAGATTTGGAACCTGGTACACTACAACCTGAGCTGCCCCCCCCCCCCCCCCCACACACACACACACACACACACACACACTCAATGGCAGGTACGTTAACTGCACAGTCTCATTCCTCAAATTGTTGCCATATAAGCTTTTCCAGTGCAAAACTTTCTCACATTAATTTGAGGAGTATGTCAAGATTATTTTCATCTAAGTATTGGGGATGCATTGAGATTATTCTCGTGTAGGCATTGGGGGAACATTAATATTATTCTCAAGTAGGCATTGGGGGAACATTAATATTATTCTCATGTAGGTATTGCGGGAACATTAAGATTATTCTCATCTACGTATTGGGGGAACATTAGGATTATTCTCAGCTATGTATTGTAGGTGCATTAAGATTATTCTCAGCTAGGTATTAGAGGTGCATTAAGATTAGTTTTAGCTAGGTATTAGGGAAGAATTAAGTTAATGCCCCCTCAATACCTAAGTAAGAATAAAGATCATTTTCATTCGTTGTTTTCTTATTCCAAAGGAAAATTTTAAGGATACATGTTCTCGGACAAAAATAAATGTAAAATATTCCTAATAAACTCTGGCAAGTGGCTGCTTTAGAAGAAAGTTACTTTCACTTTTCTTTAATCACTTTTTTATCTAATATGACTATATCATGTTTTCACCTCAAAGCAGAAAACTTTACAGTAAAACATGCCAACATAAGATCAAATTGCTTCTTGAAGCGATTTCTCGTAGAATCGAACATAAGCTACAAATAATAGATTTTTCTTGTAGATGATACCAATATGTATTTACAAAACACAAACGCCGTCTTATGCTAATAGATAACCAAATTCGAAGCCCCGTTGCCTTTAGAATATTTATTTTTACGAAGAAATGAAATTGAAGAAGAATTAAACGTCTAAATTAAGTTACACTTTATTTCCGAAAAATTTCTCTCCAGTATATAAAAAGTTGTGGAAACTTCAATAATTTACCGCAGCGTTTTCAGTCGTTATATCTTCATTTAATCTTTTTTGCCAAAATATTTAGGTAAAAAAAAGCTTACATTAGAGGTTGGAATTAGAGGCTAGTTGACTTGGCGAAACCTGACGATGTAATGTGGAGAAACTTGACGATAAAAACTAATGCTTTGCTAACTTCTTATTGTGACGAAGATTGTAAGAACCTTTAGAATTGTTTTGATTGTAATATCGATTGTAAGAACCTTTAGAAGGATGCATGGTATGTATGGGGCAAATTGCTTTTTCGCTAGGACTCTATAAAATTTTAACACAAGATTACATAATATACTTTTCTTGCCATTATATCAGAAAGTGGAACACTGCTCTCCGATATACTCTAGGGCAGTCGGGTATAGAAATTATATTAAGTTTATTGATAAACGAAGCTCATTTGTTTTTAGATTTGGGCTCTTGAACAGTTACGTAGATAGTCTGAAATTTCGAAGCCTTCTAATTTTTAGGGTGGCCAATTTACATTGGGGAAGGATATAGTGGGATGGGGGAGTAAAGGAAGCGGCCCCCCTTAGTTTTCCATTGCTTTTGTTAAATTCTCCAACTTCTATAACGCTTTAGATACCCGCGGAATATTGTTGAACATCAAGATGTAAATAAATTTCATTCGATTTTTAATTTATTTCAGTCACATTTTCCTATAAAAAAACACTTCATTTAGGATTTATAGAACTTCGAAATTAAATGCCATTGACATAACTTGGGGCTCTTCCAATAATTCAGCAGCACTGTATCTGTACTGTGGTAAAGTGCAAAAGAAATAAATGGGGAATTCCTCACTTATATAAGGGGATTTATACGTGGATATACGCAAAAATATCGGTATGTGGCAATTCCCAAAAATAGTAAATCACACAGCGATGGGTTCACCATATTATATATTCATAAGGAACAAATAACTTTATTATAATATTGAGTGTATTATATATACGTAGCTTATATACACAGTCGTATCAGAATAACATGACCACCTACCATACATATACTATGACAGGTGGTCATATTATTCTGATAAGACTGTGTATAATATTGTGGTTTAAACGAACTGAAAAAATGTGTTTATACATCAAAAAAATATGAACAGGTTTCAAAAGTATATATATATTATTATCGTGCTTACACATAAAAGTAATGTACATTAGAAATGTTGTTTATATATTCATTAATATTTTTTACAATAAAATTTTCAATGATGGGGAAAGTATTTTCAATGAAAAACATCATTCCACAGGGCCGCATTAAAGAACAAAAAGAAAAATAACACAAGGGGGAGGGGTTTGGAAACGTGCTCTAAGACCCTCCCCCTTATTTTATATTTCCTTTGGCTTGTTTAGGATTGTCCTTATTTTTTAATCGCTTCAATCGACGGTATTGCATTTAATAGGACTATTTGTAAGTAGTGAAATTTTCATTATAATTCAAATTAGTAGGATAGAGGGGCCCGATTTAGAACTTGGCTCCAGTGTTACTCATTTAGTACTTGGCTCCAGGATTACTCATTTAGAATTTAGCGCCAGGGTTACTCTTTTCGATATTTACTCCAGTAGTGCCCATTAAACCACCCCGTGGCTGAGTGGTTAGCACGCTTCGCTACTGATCTAAGGGACCTGGGTTCGAGCCCCGGGTAAGGCATGGATGTGTGTGTTGTTTTTCTGCTGAGGTCCTGCCATCCTCACAGACCTTCTACTATGGCATATAAATTGACAGGCTCCTGTCAGACCTCTGTGGCAAGCAGCTGCTTGAGGGGGGTATTTATTTTTATTTTTTTATTATTATTAGTTCCCATTTAACAGTTGGCACCAGAAGTCTCCCATTTTATTACTTGACTTCAGGGGTCCCTATTTAGAACTTGGCCCAGCCTCCAAGTTGCTTAATCAGGTCTTAACAGCACGACATTCTCACTCCATTACACCGCTGTATATAAAACGATCCCATATAACGTTAAAATTAGCTCTAGAATCAGCCAGTAATTATGCTCCTGTCCTTAAAAGCTATCAGTATATATCGTCGCGAAGTGAGAATAGAAAAAAACACAGTGATAAAAATAAAACAAAGTATTCTGTGTTGCATTTTTGCACAAATTAAAAAAACAACTAAATTATATTTATTTTAAAATGTTAAACTGTAGTTTTGGCCAATCGGCCACAGCGTCGGCTGCTTACTATCATGTCTTTCTTGCTAATCTTGTAATTTATTTTTTTCGACTCTTTGTGCGGGAAATTAATATTTTGCCATGCAAATTTTCCACCCATTTGTTTGTACTCTTATCCTATTTCCATGGCAACAGGATAGTGAGCGAAGCCTGGTGTTACCCCACACTGTTGGCATGCGAAATGTGGAAACCGGAGACTGCAGTTAATCTCTGTCTGCTTCCAAAGCTGTTGTTAATATGCTTATTAGGGATATGCTGTTAACTTTGACTTAGGATACAGCCACACAGAAAGTAGTTTTTATAAGTGTTACTAATATTTTCGAACTTTATGACGTCTTAAAATATTTACCAACAAAGTGGAGCTGTGAGGCCACCTCCGTTGTTCGTAATGGTTTTGTTTTAAAATGCTCGTGTTTTGTGTAAGACCACCTCCATTGTTGGTAATGGTTTTGTTTTAAGAAGCTCCAGTTTTTTGTGAGGACACCTCCGTTGTTGGTAATGGTTTTGTTTTGAAACGCTCGAGTTTTGTGTAAGGCCACCTCCGTTGTTGTGGTAATGGTTTTGTTTTAAGTAGTTTTTTGTGAGCCCACTTCTGTTGTTGGTAATGGTTTGGTTTAAGAAGTTTTTTGTGAGGCCACTTCTGTTGTTGGTAATGGTTTTGTTTTAAAATGCTCAAGTATTGTGTAAGGCCACCTCCATTGTTGGTAATGGGTTTGTTTTAAGAAGCTCCAGTTTTTTGTGAGGACACCTCCGTTATTGGTAATGGTTTTGTTTTAAAACGCTCGAGTTTTCTATAAGGCCACCTCCGTTGTTGTCGTAATGTTTTTTTTTAAGAAGCTCCAGTTTTTTGTGTGGACACTCGTTGTCGATAATGGTTTTGTTTTAAAACGCTCGAGTTTTGTGTCAGACCACTTCCGTTGTCGGTAATGATTTTGTTTTAAGAAGCTCCAGTTTTCTGCGAAGCTATCTCCGTTGTTGGTAATGGTTTTGTTTTAAAACGCTCGAGTTTTGTGTAAGGCCACCTCCATTGTTGGTAATGGTTTTGTTTTAAGAAGCGCCAGTTTTCTGTGAGGACACCTCCGTTGTTGGTAATGGTTTTGTTTTGAAACGCTCGAGTTTTGTGTAAGGCCACCTCCGTTGTTGTGGTAATGGTTTTGTTTTAAGTAGTTTTTTGTGAGGCCACTTCTGTTGCTGGTAATGGTTTGGTTTAAGAAGTTTTTTGTGAGGTCACTTCTGTTGTTGGTAATGGTTTTGTTTTAAAACGCTCGAGTTTTGTGTAAGGTCACCACCGTTGTTGTGGTAATGGTTTTGCTTTAAAAAGCTCCAGTTTTCTGTGAGGCCACCTCCATTGTTGGTAATGATTTTGTTGCAAAACGTACGAGTTTTGTGTAAGGCCACCTCCGTTGTTAGTAATGGTTTTCTTTTGAAAAGCTCCAGTTTTCTGCGAAGCTATCTCCGTTGTTGGTAATGGCTTTGTTTTAAAACGCTCGAGTTTTTTGTAAGGCCACCTCCATTGTTGGTAATCGGTTTGTTTTAAGAAGCTCCAGTTTTTTGTGAGGACACCTCCATTGTTGGTAATGGTTTTGTTTTAAAACGCTCGAGTTTTCTGTAAGGCCACCTCCGTTGTTGTCGTAATGGTTTTTTTTTTTTAAGAAGCTCCAGTTTTTTGTGTGGACACCTTCGTTGTTGGTAATGGTTTTGTTTTAAAACGCTCGAGTTTTGTGTAAGGTCACCTCCGTTGTTGTGGTAACGGTTTTGCTTTAAAAAGCTCCAGTTTTCTGTGAGGCCACCTCCGTTGTTGGTAATGATTTTGTTGCAAAACGCACGAGTTTTGTGTAAGGCCACCTCCGTTGTTAGTAATGGTTTTCTTTTGAAAAGCTCCAGTTTTCTGCGAAGCTATCTCCGTTGTTGGTAATGGTTTTGTTTTAAAACGCTAGAGTTTTGCGTAAGGCCACCTCCATTGTTTGTAACAGTTTCGTTTTAAGAAGCTTCAGTTTTTTGTGAGGACACTTCTGTTGTTGCTGATGGTTTTGTTTTAAAACGCTCAAGTTTTGTGTAAGACCACCTCCGTTGTTGATAATGGTTTTCTTTTGAAAAGCTCCAGTTTGCTGTGAGGCCTTCTCCGTTGTTCGTAATGGTTCTGTTTTCAAATGCTCGATATATCTGTAAGGCCACCTCCGTTCCTGGTAACGGTTTTGTTTTCAGACGCTATAAACTGTGTTTAATAATAATGTTAAATAACTCAAAAAGCTTTCGAAACATTCTGTTTGTCCATACTCTTATTCTCTTGGATTTCTCAGTCGTGGTCAGAGAGCTTGCAATCGACAATTCTTGCATTTAATGGATCTCGTCTTACTTATGTGAAGCATAGTAAAGATTTATTATTAAATAACACATTTTCGAAATGTGATTTTTTTCTCTCTCTCTCTGTTACATTTAATGAGTAGCGTAATAAATTATTATTTGCATTGAACATTTATTTCTATTAATTGCATTGAACATAATTAAGTTTAGAGATAACATTTTTTGGAAAATGGCATTGTACTCGTCATGGTACTACAGTTGAATTTTTTTTTTTTTTGATGGCAAATTCTTCCAAATGCGGAAAATATTTCGATTCCCGAATCTTTTATCCCTTTTGCTTAAACAATGAGTTATTCAATAAAACTAGTTTATGTTTTAAAACTATAAAATTTTGGTCAGATTTAACGTTTCGGGACATAATTCAAAAGATAAAATTTGGACCTCTTACTTTATTTTGGTGAGATGCAGAAATTTATTTAATTCCATCTTTTATCTAGCTGTTTGGTATAGTGTTTAGAGAGCCTACCTAATGCTTAACTGACCATACCTACCTGCCACGATTATTAATTTTGGACTATGATACATTGAACTTTATTTGCTATGTCAGCTAGACAACTCAAAAAAAAAAAGACGGATAACGTGTTTAATGTTAGCTAACTACATTGAGAAAACATGCAAGCGTTAAAAGAGTCTAGACCTACAAAAGATATAAATTACTAATTTACGGACAAAACATCTTTAATTGCTTTGGTACAGATAAAAATCCCTTATACATGTAGATTCTCCTAAGACACATGTTCCTCAGAAGTAGAATGACCCTTTGTCCATCTGGATTTGTCTATCCTAGATCTTCATTTTATGAAACTTTGTAATGATCTCGTAAAACATTAATTCGATCACAATATCTAAGCCAATGTCACCTCCTACGATGTTTGTTAAACCATGCTACCAGCATAATAATAAATGCATCTACCATCTGCCTGTGTCTTTGACAGGCAGAGCTGTTATGTTGGCACCCACTAAAATTTGCACCGCCATATGCATATATGCTAAAAGTCCAAGGTGATATGATCAGCCCTGTTGCCAACAACAGGAGTGGCAACCACCCCAATCAACAGGTGTTTCTCACCGGTTGGCCGGGTCAGACGAGGCGTGGATTGGTTCATTTTACTCAACAAATGGCATCCCGTTTAACGTGTATGAGGAGAAATATATACGTGCTGCTTAAAGAAGGGAGATAGTACATAATAAAAGAAATAAATGTTACAACTGGTTTGAAATGACAACAAAGTATTTTTTTATTAAATAATTAATGCTAGA
Organism: Ryuthela nishihirai; assembly: GCA_038380435.1. Taxonomy (NCBI): domain Eukaryota; kingdom Metazoa; phylum Arthropoda; class Arachnida; order Araneae; family Heptathelidae; genus Ryuthela; species Ryuthela nishihirai. The sequence continues at coordinate 8,453,394 of JAWZYU010000004.1, forward strand.
TTTCGATTGAAGTCGCATTAAAAAATATATTCTTGGAAGTGTTCCGACATTTTACACTGCTGAATAAAATATTCAAAATTTCTTAACTTTCAAAATGGTAAAAGGTTTAAATGGACTACATTTAAACACAAAATCAAAGCTAACTCTTTCTAGACAATTTTTTTAGTATTTAAAGAATTATGGACGCTGGGGTATTTAACATTATAGTTACCATTTTTGTAGAGTATCATCGTCATTTAAAAGAAATGCAAATATAGCTTTCATGCAGAGGACTAATTTATGAGTGTTTCGATCATATGCACCTGGAATTAACCGTGTTTTAATAATTTAAACCGAATCTACTATTTTAACCCTCTGGATTCGCAATTATTTTAAGGTCATTATTTTCAAAGTGCGAAAAAAAAATATCCCTCAAATAGCTGCCTTTTACTCAGATCTGATAGGAGACATGAGGTAGCTTTCGATATAGAAATAAAAAAAAATTGTTTTAATCAATTCAAAACATATTTTAATGTACATATAAAGCTAGTTAATATTTTAAATATTTTTTCTGATTATTGAGAAATTGTTCATTTATTTTTAAAACAAAATGTAATATTAACTCTGAAACTATTTGTAAATACTCCTTACAAACAAAAGCTAAATTAACTCTCATCCTTAAAATTCATTGACTGAAATGAAAATGTCATTCTAGTTCATCCTTTCGCCGCAGAATCTCTCAGAATCGACTGATATAAACCTTATCGCCTAGAAATAAGTTTGAATGGATAGTAATCTTCGGCATAAAAGCAATTCGGACTCCAATCTTTGATTAACGTTTGTTTAAATCTCAATCACTCCAAAGAAATAAAGCTTTACATTGCCCTGTTTACAGGAACAACAAGTTCTAAGTGAACTTTTCGTCAGCCATCTACGTTCCTTCTTATTCTTAAGTTTTTGGAGTGGACTAGCTGTTTGCAATGACCCATTTCTGCAAAGTAGCGAAATAGTAGTAATTTCGAGAGACAATTTCAGTGGTTTGCAAATCGGCACACTAATCCTTCTCTTGGTATATAACTGGTTTGCTGGTCTTTGTTTTTAAACGGGAATAGCAGTTTTGTCTCCGAGGCAATCGGTTATCAGCGCCCACACAGGCTTTTCCATATTCACCTAACAGCAAAATTCAGAGGGTTGAACACTTAGTTTTCGAATCTATTGAAATGCATCCATTAAATTTTCCACGAAAAGCCAAAGTATACCTCAAAAGATAAAACTTTAAGCTTGACGTTTTCACATGGCAGCAGAAATACGTATATCATCGCAGTGGCCTAGAGATTAGCGTGCTCAGCTACGAATCAACGGGATCCAGGTTCGAGCACCGGATAAGGCATGGATGTAGTAGTGATAGTAGCATTTATTTCCACTCATAATCCATACATATATATCTATCACAAAATTTCATACATGTAACAATAACAATGGTGGAAACACAAATACACAAAACCAACAAAATTAGAGCAAGAAAAATAAAAACCACACACATAATTTTAGTTATTACATGCCGAAACCAAGGGGCTATACTGTCCGTCCAGGTTCCGTTTGAGTTACCAACATCATATTAAAACTCTAGGTAACCAATAATGGAAATAGCAATCAATTCCTCTTAATATAACTTGATACATCAAGAATAAAAGAAAGGGCATTCATTAATTATAAATAAAAGATTTAAAAGATTGACCGTAAAGTAGGATTCATAACAGTTAATATATGTGCATGTGATTTCTTTTTGAAGACAGTTAAATTGTTTTCATCTCTCATATCCAGTGGTAAAGAATCATAAAATTTTGGTGCCAAATAAGAGAAGTGCCTCTGAAGAATATTCTTCTTTCCCAACGATATTTCAAACATTACCCCTTTCACTCATAAATTGCATTCAGTGCGTTTACTCTCTACCCATTGCTTATTTTGATATAGAAACAATAGAAGTTTGTATATGTAAATATTTCTAATACGATGAAAATGAAATAAAGTAGATGGATCTAAAGTAGAAAAATTAACATTGAACATTAACTGAAATATTTTTTTATGTACCATAAATAAATTATATAAATTAATATCATAATCACCTCCCCAACTGTACAAACCATGCTGTACATTGGAGTAAACCCAGGCATAATATAGTACTGTTAAAAATTTCTTATCTACTATTTTTTGAATATGATAAAATTTAAACAATCTGTACCTTAACCACTTTGTTATCTTATTTGCGTGAATCATTCATTTTAAAGAAGAATCCATTTCAACACCGAAAGAATTGTAATTATGTACTCTTTCTAATTTAGGGCATATGCAATTGTGATTAAGAAGACAATTAACATCATGATATTTAATTTCTATTAAAGTATCTGTTTTAAGCAATTCAGAATAAAGAAATTTACCTTTATTAATATTCAAATTTAATTTATTCAAAACTAGCCACCTATGTATTTTTAAAAGATAATTTTCTACATTTGTTTCCATTTCTAAAATAGTATCTGCTGTGTAAACTACTGCAATATCATCGGCATAACATATTAATGATTCTCTCAAAAGTAAATCACATAAGTCATTAATGTAAATAAGGAACAAGATAGGACCCAATGCGTAACCTTGAGGTACACCTTTTTTAATTTCCCTAAATAAACTTATTTCCCTATTCACTTTTACCGCCTGACTTCTTGTTAAAAGCAGCTTTTAAACCAAAACCAATTATAAATATGTCCTCATATACCGCTGGCAAACAGTTTTTTTAACAGTATTTCCTGATCCACTGTTTCGAAAGCTTTTTGTAAATCCAGAAACGGTGTCAATATTTTTTTACCCGCATAAATGCATTTGTAAATACTTTCCGTTAGTTTCAGAATACATTGTTCAGTGTTTTTACCCTCCCTAATACCAAACTGGTGACTCAGTCGGTAGCGCGCCAGTCTTGTAATCTGTAGTTCCCAGGTTCGAGTCCCAGCTGGGTCAATGTTGAGTTTTATCTCCGCAAAACTCCCCGCCCTGCCCATGGTCAGTAGGGGACACCGATGGGCTTGAAAGGATCGCAGTCCGTTGGATGGGACGTTAAGCCGTGACCTCGTGTAAAAGAGAGCCATCCTCTGTGTACGTTAAAGAATACGCTGGATGGCCTTGACGGGATGATGGCCAGTGGGTCACCTACCTCAGCCTTCTCTGAGCCTTCGGGGTCCATGGGACGTGGCCATTTAGCCCATGGTGTACAAAAAATAGTGCCGCTCAGAGGTAAAGCAACCCAACCAAACTGGTTCTTGGAAAAAAAACATGCTGATTTTAAAAAATTCACAAGTCTTTTCTTAACAATTTTTTTCAATTAATTTAGAAAACACCGACAACAATGAGATCGGTCTATAATTAGTCAACAATTGTTATCACATTTAATCGGGGAAATTAAAGCATATTTTAGTTGTTCAATAATTTTTCTTGTTGTAGTGACTTCCCATGGCTGAGTGGTTAGCACGCTTGGCTACTGATCTAAGGGACCTGGGTTCGAGCCCCGGGTAAGGCATGGCTGTGTGTGTTTTTTTTCTGCTGAGGTCCTGCCATCCTCACAGACCTCCTACTTTGGCATATAAACTGACAGGCTCCTGTCAGACCTCTGTGGCAAGTAGCTGCTTGAGGGGGTATTTATTTTTTTTATTTTGTGAAAAATTAAATTAAATAAGTAAAAACATGTAAATCATATTTAGCAAAACTTTGAAACATGGACACTGTAATACCATCATACCCAGAGGCTTTATTTTTACTCATTGCTGCAAGTTTTACCAATTTCTGCATCATCCGTATTTTTCATATAAAGATATTGTGATATACAATTTGTATTACATGAATAACTTAATCTATACTGATTATGAATTTCAGGGTTCAGATATGCAATATCTTGAATTAAATTTCTATTCATGCCATCAACCAATTCAGCTGTGTTCTCGTAAGAAAGTATAATATTTTTATTTTACTTTTGTAACATATCATTAACATAATTCCATTGTTACCTATTATTTTTTCCACAGTTTTGTAAACCATACATATAGTAATTATTTTTAACTCTCTTTAAATCTGCCTTTAAATATGCACAAAATGTTCTATATTCTGTTTGAAAGGATATAATCCCTGGATATTTTTATATTTTTGATTAAATTTTTCTTTTTTATTAATTAATGTAATTATATCACTTGTAAGTCTCGTCTTCCTCACAGATAATCTCTATAAGTAAAAAAAAATAAAATACCCCCTCAAGCAGCTGCTTGCCATGGTGTATTAAATTGACAGGCTCCTATCAGACCTCTGTGGCAAACAGTTCTGGATGAGTAATTTGTTAATTTTTTTATTGGAAATATCAGTTTATGCGTATTACTTTGCTAAATCTATAGTTTTAAAAGATCAATGTATGGATTAGACACTAAATCATCTTCCATCATTAAAATCCAACAATAACACAACAAAAATTCCTTTTTGTTGAATTCCACATAGAATTCAGAGGCGGATCTACCATGAATGTGGGAATTTTGTTGCACCCCTCCTTATCTTCCTTCTTGATCTCATCTATTTATTGACTCAGCAACCGCTTTTTCGAAGAAAAATTAAACAACCAGAACTCATATATGACCCACATGGGAATCTCGTTTTCAAAGAGAATGAAGTTTTTCGTATATTACCTTTTCACTCCTTAAAAGTTTTAATTTGAGCTAATGGATGAGAGGGGGGCAGAATGCAAATAGTAATATTTTATTAGTAATTACACAACATAAAACATTTTTTATCATTTATTTCTTAAGTTAAGAAAGTTATTTTATTTCACACCCCTCTGAGAAAAGTGGGTAGATTATTTCTGTCAGTGGAATATCCCTTGACACTCTACCACCGATATTTCAAATTTTTACAATAAACAGATCCCTTGCAATATTCATTAAAAGTTTCGCCGATCCCATATTTAATGATATCTCACGATATAAATTAAAATTATCTAAGTATTTGAAAAATGCGAATTATAATATTTCAATAGTACCAATTCAACTAAAAATAGTTTTTCAGTTACTTCCTAAAACAAAACAATTGCTTTTCCCACCCACCGTGAGCTTAAGGGACCCGTAAACTCATTCCTGCCAATAGAAACTTCATGTCCTTCACATTCCGCCACCAAAAGTTCAAATTTCTAGTATAAAATACATCATTTGCAATATTTATTAAAATGTTTGGGATTTTCGATTTTTTCCAAAGTTAAAGGGCACAGTTATAGCTTTTGAGATATTCGGAAAGTGAAAATCGTAATAATTTATCAATACTTTTGAAGCCAAAAATAATTTTCAATTTTTCTCTAAAGATAAACAATTATCTCTTAAAACACAAAAGTTACGTTTCCCTCCCCCTTGGGGATAATAAGTCAACTTATTGTTCGCAAAGAAAACTTCATAAGCTTCACATTCCACCACTAAATTTTCAAATTTCTAATATAAATACTTCTTTGCAATATTCGTTCGAGATTTTGCAATATCTATCCAGTGCAAAAGGAATTTTTAATTCATCTCTATAAAAAAAAGTTCGATATCTACAGACCGTCAGACAGACGTCAAGGAGAAACTATTATCTCGTTTTTATTTTCAAAACGGGGAAAAATATTTAAATGCGGTGATAATCAAAGAATGGAAGGAGAAGTTTTTGAAAATGAAATCGGAAAATTTTTGCTGAAACAGGATCAGTTGTTATAATAAATAATAATAATAAATACCCCCTCAAGCAGCTGCTTGCCACAGAAGTCTGTCGGTGTATATGCCACAGTAGAAGATCTAAGAGGATGGCAGGACCTCAGCAGAAAACAACACGAACATCCATGCCTTACCCGGGGCTCGAACCCAGGTCCCGTAGATCAGTAGTCAAGCGCGCTAACCACTTGGCCACGGGACGGCTCAGTTGTTAAGGGAAGCTGAAATCGAATTTCTTAGGAGAGATGCTTATCCATTTCTTGATCAGTGAGAGGAAGAGAAAATGTTCAATTGATCGGTAGAAGTGATGACTCAGATTCCATCGAATAATTCAAATTTTCATATTTGTTCACTAGGCAATGATACTTGAAGGGATTCTGGGATCATCTTACTTTTTAACATAAAATTTGTTTGCAAAAGAATACTTCTCAGGCTTCAGGATGAAAAAGACTCATCTGTTAGAACTAAAAGTAACATCTGATGACTCCTTTTTAGCACCTGTGTTTGCCTTTTTACTTTTTACAGTATATTTCAATCGAATCTGATTTTATGGCATTGTTGTATGTATTCCTATTATCTGGCCTAGGTTTTTTTACACCTTGGGTTGATTTTGTGTCCTTTTTTCTGTATTTATATAATTTTCCGGTTTTACACCTTGTTGAAGATTTAATTATTGTGGAGAATTTTCTCTCCCCATATGTATTAATAAATTCTATTGTTATTTCTATACTGTCAGAAATCTTATTATTTAAGAAATATGAGCAGTCCAAGTGCAGAAACTTATGAATTTTCTATATAACATCAATAACACATTGTTATAAAAGTTACTTTTTAAACTGCAATGCACCACATTTCTGATGTTACATATTTAATGCGCATTAAATTTATAACATATTTTAATGCGCCAAAGGGAGCAAAAGTCAATTTGTTTAGTATTAGAAAATGCACTGTACTGTAACTTCCATTGGTTTGAATTAATTATCCTAAAATTAATTCCTATTATTACAATAATATCATAACCATTAGGAAGAGGATATGCCCCCTGAATACACCAATGATTCACGTTGCAATTCTAATCGTTCACAATCAGCTTAAGGTAAATATTTCATTCACGAAACAGTTTGAAAATATGAGCTGATGTCCAAAGTTTATGAAAAAAAACGCGATTCAATGCTTTGTCGACGTCGAAGCTTTGTAATTTGTAAAGTAGCTTCTTATGGATAAATCAGATTGAAAATAGTAAATTTGGGGACATCTGCTTGAAATCTGTCTAAATTTTGATTAACGAAGAAAGATATTTGCGAAGTATTCGAAAAACAGCTGAGATATATAACACTATTGCTGGATATATGGATATTTTTCAGAAGTTAAAACAAATAATAACTGATATATTAAATCGTTTGCTACAAGAAAGACATATCTAGAAGAATTCAAATGATGATCTAGTTTCGGCAATTCTGAATAAAATTCTTTGGAACGAGTGTGGCAGTAGCCTCGGACAGATTTTTCGAAAAGATAACTTAATTTAAAATTGCAGAGCTTTAAATTTTTCTTTATATTATATAACATATAAATATATTTTAAATTTCGGATTCCTTTGCACCTTTGATTCCAAATTCAATGCTTGAAATTCACATGCCAAAATACATATCATTGAATTTATGTGAATGAAATTGGAAACTAAGAGGGAAAAAATTATGCTCTTTACCTGGAGCATACGATAGAAAGAGAATTTTAAAAAACTACATTTTTTGTGTGTACTGTTTTCTAAGCGGAGATATAGGGATTCCATATATTTGTTATCTGTATTTAGTACCAGCGACAATTTGTTAATGGGTATTTTTATAGGCAGCCTTTATTCTGACGGATTTTATATGCTGCGCTTATTCTGGATGCATTGATAGATACCATTTTTTCTGGATGCGTTTATATAGACAGCGTTTATTCTGGAGGGATTCTTGTAGGTGTTGTGGTAACCATGGGAGTATTGACGGACCTCCCAACTCTCTCTTAGAACACTTAGCTCTAAAGAAGCTAACGTTCTTAGATTTTATAAGATTAAATTATTGTCAGTAACAAAACATCACAAGTGTACACAACATCACAAGTGTATCACAAACATCACAAGTGCATCACATGTGTCCTGTACACATGGAACTCATGAAATAATAAACTGAAAAAAAAAATGGTTTTGATGTGAGTGGGATTCGAACCCACGTCTCCTGGTTCAATGTTCAAAGAGTTACGAAAGTTGGAAAAATTAACATCAACACTCTCAGTGAAAAGAATTCACTAAAAAATTAATAATTAATTCAGTTTATTAAAATAAGTGTTCTTTTGAAAGGTCTCTTAATGATTCTTTCAGCTTTAAAATTTGAAGTCAATGTTTTAGTAAAAGCTTCTGGTGTTAAATGTTCCAGTTTTCATAATTCTTTAAACACTGAAAAATACTCTAAAAATCAATATTTTTTTTTATTAAGATCTTTATTTTCCGTCTCATTTTCTCATAGAGTTTATTGTAAAAGCTATGGACCTTCAAAAACCCATGTTTTGCTTGACATAGAAGTGTTTCAATATTTTTGGTCACTTTATAGGTAGACAAACTTGGGCAAAGACAAAGAAATATCCTTATGATCACCCTTTTTGCGAGGAACAGAATTACACAGATGAATTCCTCTTTTCCATGAACTCCACACCAGCAGTCATAACAAATAAATTGACTGTACGATAACGGTAAAAAGTGGTTATCTAAGAGAAGCCTAACAGTAATAAAGTAGCACTATACTCTTAGCGCATTAACTGCCAATCTTATACATTTAGTTTGTTCAAGAACACGTTTTTAATATTTCGTGATCGCTCGAAGCACATCTGCTTAGTACAGCACCAGACTTTAAGTCATCTTGGCCCGAAGTGCTTTGTGTACTTGACACTAGAGAACGGAATGCACGTGAGATGGGATATGATTACCAACTTTTTTCCTTTGGATAACAGAGATCAGTGGCCTTATCATCAGTTACTTCGATACTAGAAGCGCAGATGATAGATTATTATATATTCTGAAATTATATGTTCGCTAAAAGTCTGCGTTAGTAGTGTTAGTAGTGATGCTTTTTTTTGGCAAGATGATTAAGAACAATAAACTTCTGCATATTATAATTTCGTTGCATGTTTATGTTAATCTGTCTTGTTAAGGTTTCATAATCATTCGTGGATTCAGTCTTTTTGAATATTGTTTAATACTTAAACGGCGAAACTTTTGACGAACGGATAAATTGCGGATATTTTTAAAAGAATATTCTGATTTAAAGTTAGCAGTGTATGATAAAAAAAACCCAGCCTACGCCAAACTTCTGATTGTATTTAAAGTTTCAATTCCTCAACATCTTAATTAAGTGACGAAATTTTATTCTGTTGGTCTTTAGCTGAAATTCTTAATTCCACTACTCCAATTTTGAGGGTTATGCTGCAATAATCAGTATCAAAAATTACAAATAATCAGGTATAATTAAGAGTATAACTGTCGTCTGTAAAGTGCAATGATACTATTAATCGTAAATATTTTAACCACTTTGGTTAACGGCGAAAATCAATCAACAGAGTTAACTAGATTTTTGCAAAGCGCACTGTAAGTTGGAAGCCCTTGTAACGTTATTATTGTTTTATCAATCAATCTGCACACATTTACTACCCAACAAAACTTATGGCTTTGGTAAGGGAATAAATGGGAACTTGATTGACTTGATTGATCAGGATTAGGACTTCTATTATCCTATCCTGAAGAAGAAAGGAAAGGAAACTTCTTAAAAGACTCAAATATTGAAGAATTGAAACAACCGAACACACTTCATACAGTTGGGGCTATTTTCATTGCTTTTCTGTTCTAAGAGGTATACTCAGCTTATCTTAAAACTTGAATATATTATTTTTATATATTAAATTTATTTATTGAAAAGAAGAATAATCGAGGCAACGATTCCAGAGTTATTACGGAACAAACAAAAATTCACAAACCTTCGCCTAAATGCGAAACCAAGAGCTCCTGTAGAATCACAGATTTTAGGTTCGTTTAATCAACTACTGAAGCTTGAAGGAGTGAGTTCTTCATACATTATTATCCTTATCTCTAAGACCTGAAGTGCTGTTACTATCTGATTAGACTATTGAAAGTATGCAGTAAAATTGGCGGCTGAAAGAAGAGTTTGCTAGTATGAAACAGAGGCGAAGAGTGAATACATATAGCCAACTGAGACAATGAGACGTCTCAATTGGGCATTGGTTTTCATAAATCTTATATTTACCATCTAACAATCACCTATCAATCAATCACTTATCTGTGATGTCGATAGCAGTAAGACAATTGAGGATTGATACCATTGGTTAATTGACAAGTAAATTGATAGCTCAATCATCAGAAGTATCGTTTCATCAACTGTGGAGTCTCGTAGTCACAATTGCTTCCGCTGACTCTTCGTTACTGATTTCTTCGATTCAAAGATATTGTTTAGTTGAAACAAGAAATTTTCGACTATTTCATAAAATTTTAGAATTATGTATTTGATATCTCAATATTTTAGACAAAATAAAAGCACCTGACAATGAAAACTGCTTTCAAATATCTTCTATCTGATTCTAATTATATGTAAAAATTAGTGTTTTGGATGTAGAAGGATAAAATTTCATATGCTTGTTTGTATGTTGCTGATGTGATATCACTCTAATATAACTTTTCCTTGACAGATCTGATCTAGTTTATCATCGAATATGAGGTGAATATTTACGTAGAGAATCTCTGAACTAATGATTAAAATGGTGGAGACAAAAACTCGAAAGTTACTGTGGGAACACACAATGAGAAATGCATACCTACACTTCGCTTAGTCAACAAGACTACAAAGAATTGAGATTTAAAGAAATAGAACGGAAAGAAAATGGTCAGAAATTGCATGATTCTCTTTGAGAGTTTTTTTTCCCTATTGTCAGTATCGCACACAAAAAAGAAACAATAGCACTGTACATTATATATTCTTTTATCGTCTGAAAAAAACAATTAGTTTCAGTTAAATCTGGAATTTCAGAAAAAACTGCGATATTACTGCCATAATTCCAATCATTTTGCTCGATCGTTTAGAGATTTTGCGGTAAACAGGGGATGAGTAATCATCATGCTTTGGCTGCGAAATACAGAATCGGAGATAGAATCCCGGATAATTTAGGGTGTTTCTTTTCTGAAGTTATCTTTCTGTTGAGGAGCCAGCCCTCAAAAGAAAACCAACTTCATTTGTTCTTGATTTTAACTTGTTCTTAACTTCTTATTGTTGACTTGTTATTTTAACTTCTTGTTGTTAACTTGATTTCACTTTGTTCTTGATTTTAACAAAATAGTCCTGAAGCTGCGAATAATTTTTCATTTGCATTATTATATAATTGAATGCAGCCGTCCTGTGGCCGAGTGGTTAGCGCGCTTGGCTACTGATCTAAAGGATCTGGGTTCGAGCCACGGGTAAGGCATGGATGTATGTGTCGTTTTTCTGCTGAGGTCTGCCATGCTCTTAGACCTTCTACTATCTATAGCATATAAACTAACAGGCTCATGTCAGACCTCTGTGGCAAGAAGCTGCTTGAGGGGGTATTTATTTTATTTTTATATATTTTACCTATACCAGTATAATGCAAGAGCGAGAAAGCTTATCCATTATGATATTTTTTGACTGATTTATCTTTTTCACTTATATGTAGTTAATTTTGATGACTACTTTCACTATTTTTTTTTCTTGTTGTTATTTGAATAGTTATCAAATGTTGCTGTTAGTGTATTTTTGGCATTAGCTTTTCTCATACTGAGTAATCATCATTTGTTTTGTTTATTTCAAATTAATAAAAATATATTGATAAATGTGATATAAGAATTTTCTTGTGTATTGGAAAATTCATGCATAAAGTTGCTATAAGCTATTGCTATAAGCTCAACTTGCTATACGCATGTTTTGCTTATAGCAAGTTGAGGAGGAATACAATGAAGATAAAAACTGTAAATGAAAAAAAAAAATGCTTCTCAAGCAGGTGCTTGACACAGAGGTCTGACAGAAGCCTGTCAGTTTATAGGCCATAGTACAAGGTCTGATGAGGATGGCAGGACCTCAGCAGAAAAACTACACAAACATCATGCCTTAAATCGGGGCTCGAACCCAAGTCCCTTTGCTTAGTAGCCAAGCGTGCTAACCACTCGGCCATGGGACGGCTTGTACTGAAAACTATAGTGAAAACACTTTAAAAACGATTAAAGAAAAATATTTAATTCAATATTCCAGAGGAAAGATTATAGAAAAATATATCGTTTAATTATTATTTAAACTGTAATGGTTATTATACAGAAGTTTAGTAAATGAGAATTTGATGTGCAAATTTTTGTTTCGCGACTGTTCTAAATAGACTTTATGAAACAAATGATAGATTTCGAAATATACAATTGGATAGTATTTCTAAAGACTGACGATTTTAAAAAATGCGTAAAGGTACGATATAAAATTGGTCTTAAAATGTAAAGTTATGTTCATAACTTTTGACCGCTTAGAAGCATTTTTTTTCTTTTAAATAGAAGCGTAATTAGTTAAAAAAACATCACAATTAAATATTTATAGCAATGAACTATCAGGCAATGCAAAAATGAGAAGCTATGCTTCATCACAATTTGAAACAAATTCATTCAGTTATAAAAGAAAAAAAAAAAATTCAGCATAGCGACACTCTAAACCAAGAAGGCATTTTCGCATTGTCACATTTCTTTTTTTACATCTGATTACTTTTTAAATTAAACCTTGGTCATTATTCACCATTATTATTTGCACGTTTAAAATATTAATATCTGCATGAAAGAAAACATTTCTTTTAGTACATTAACAGAAAAAAATATCAGATTCTCTTCCCAAAATGTTCAATATCGCATTTTATTAGAACAAATAGTTTTTTAACGATTTAATATTCATCTTTCCCTGTTTGGAAAAGAGTTTTGCAAAATATCCACTGTTTTATCTCTTACATCAATTTTTTTTTTGTTCTGAAATCATCGTTCAAACTAATCAAATTCATCTCCTCTCCTTAACAAGCCGCCGTAGCGTCTCCTCCGCAGTCTGACCCACTTGCAACTCCTCCGCTCTGTCAAAGGTCAGAATGGATGCTCCTCCCTCTAACATCCTGACCAACCCTGATGAGTCTAGCTTTATTCCCTTCTCCCCACCCGTCCGCCATTGCCCAGTCCTGATCAACTCTCGGAGCGGTTTGTTGATGACTGAAGGGGCGTTGGCCTCAAGTTGACTGAGCACAGCCCCTTGTTGCACGTGATAACGTGCGCAGATGGTCGGCCTGTGGATGATTGGTAGGCTCCTGGGGGAGCGCTGGTGTAAGCTGCCATCTAGTGGTGAGTGGTGGAATAATAAGCGTCATCGAACACAAAGGAAGGTGTTTGTAGCACATTTTTTTTTTGTTCTCTTTAACAGACAAAAGAATGTCCAAATTATTGTCTTCAGACTTCTCAAGTATGGAACTCAAATCTAAATCACAATAAGAATAGAAAACGTTTTTACGGGAACTGTGTTGTATTAAAAAACTGTACCTTTTAGAAATGAGGAATTACCGAGTGGAACTGTTGAACGATTCAACCGAATTGATGTTGCTTTTGTTTATAATTGAGTGGTGAAATAAAAGCTGTTAATTACTTAAAAGAAGTGCAATATAATAAAAAATAAAGGAAAAAATTCTAGAAATTTAATTAATAGTCATGCAAAGATTTTTTTGCCAAAAGAAACTGAAATTTTCAAATACTTATCAATATTAAAGAATGCATTTTTTTTTTCGTTTTAGACTGTTCTAAAAAGGGATAACATAAAAATTTCAATGCCATTTTTTTCTTACTCGCTTTGATCTTTTACCCAATTTTTTAATTCATCACTTTATGCATGTGTTTGCTTATCATATTGCATTTTCTTCTCTGGGATATTTGCGCATATCTCAGCTGATATATAGAAAGTGTTAGGTATGAGTTCATATACTAATCAAATCATTAAGAAAGAGAATATACTCATGCAATCATTACAAAACTCTAAGTAAACGTAGTTTAAGTGTAAGTAGTTTAAACATCGGAGGTAATACTCCGTACATAGGGTAGCAGAGTATTCTGGTGAAAAATAGCCTTCATATGAGTTTTATTCGCAAAAATATGAGGGTCCCTTATTTTGCCAAACATTTCTTCAATTTGTTTGTATGTTGGCTTGTTTTTCAATAATAATTGAACAATTTCAGAAAGACATCAGAAAAGAGACATTCATGCCTGAACCGAAGTACTTTTACTCCGAGTTAGGTATATGACAACAACTTGGCCAAGCTTAAGACAAATTTGCTACACAAATACTTCTTAACTTTATAACTTTGAAACAAAGCAGGAATCTACATTCATCCCACTGGAAGATATGAAGCAACGCGAGAACTGGGAAAGAATCACTGTCTTAAGATTAGCATCAATGAAATCTGTCTATGTAATCTGATAACGTTCACATTGAAAATTTCTAGCATTTCAATACTAAATATCTGATGGCCTAATAGACAGCTACTGAATTTCTGTAACTACGCTATTTCAGTTAGTATTTTATTACGATGCAACTATGGAGTTTAAAGCAAGTTAAAGTTAAAGTTAGTCTGAAACATTATCCAAACTTTGAAATGTATTTATTTGTGTTTCTTAGAATGATATTACTGCTTTGCAATCAGTCTACAGGCAGCACATAAGTAAATTTGATGACAGAACCAAATATGTACGAAACAAAGCAATATCGTTAAAATATTGTTGTTTGATAAATATTATTCACGTATACTGTTGTAGCCGTCCCGTGACCGAGTGGTTAGCACGCTTGGCTATTGATTAAGGGACCTGGGTTCGAGCCCCGGGTAAGGCATGGATGTATGTGTCGTTTTTCTGCTGAGGTCCTGCCATCCTCTCAGACCTTCTACTCTGGCATATAAACTGAGAGGCTCCTGTCAGATCTCTGTGGCAAGCAGCTGCTTGAAGGGGTATTTATTTTATTTATACTGTTGTCAGGGGCGTGTTATTTCTTCCTTTATATTCTAAAAGACAGAATGTGTTCCCCTTTGATTTTCGGAAGTACTTCTATAAATAATAATAAATACCCCCTCAAGCAGCTGCTTGCCACAGAGGTCTGACAGGAGCCTGTCAGTTTATTTGCCATAGTAGAAGGTCTGAGAGGATGGCAGGACCTCAGCAGAAAAACGACACAAACAGCCATGCCTTACCCGGGGCTCGAACCCAGGTCCCGTAGATCAGTAGCCAAGCGCGCTAACCACTCAGCCACAGGACGGCTGTATAAAAAATTTATTTCTAATATTGATAATAATATTGATCCGTTTATACGTTCGAGAGTGTGCAGACACTGTAGAAATTCGCGGATCTCATAGGAATGTTTCTCACCATTGTTTAAGCCAAGGACGACTTTAAATAACTTACGTATGGACACACAAGTGGTTGATGAACAACGTGTTAGAAAACACTTCCCTAAAGAACTATTGTGGACAGCAGTTTAAGAAAAGCTGATCTTGTACAATGTTTTTCAATAGAGGTTACCGATAATCCTTGGGTTCCAAACTTCGTGCAAAATATTAAAATAAAATAATTATGTTAGACCAAATATAATTAGATAATGAACCATAACTAACAATATATTACAAATATGCGGGTTTTAATGGTATGTAAAATAGTCACACTTTATTTTATTTATACTTTTATTTTTATTATTAGTTGTCATGTAACATATGTTAAAATAATTAAAAAATATGAATTAGAAAATGAAAATTAACACACTAAAAATTTTTTTAGTGGCACTACAAAATTTGTTAGTGTTTGTGAATCTAAAAAATCACAGTGTGATTGAAAAATCTTCTAAATGCAATGAGAAAGTTTTGCAACTGTCAGAATAAGAAAGGGGTAAAATTTTAGTGTTAGTAAGTTAGTGAAATATTCAATGTTTAAGTTTTCAATTTAAATAGATTAATAAATGCAACAAGATGCAACTGTGTGAAGATTAGAGGATGGAGATAGAAAGAAGTAAAATATTAAAATTCCCCTCAAGCAGCTGCTTGCCACAGAGATGCCAATGAATTATTCTCTTTTGCAGATAAGCTGTGTGCTTTGCGGGACATTGGTAAACAGAAGTGACTTATTTGTAATTGTTTGCATAAAAATGATTTTAAAAAATGTGTCGGGGGGGGGTCTTCCAGAATTTCTAATTGTAATTATAGAATTCCTTACCCAAAAGTAGACGGCAAATGAGCTGATCTAGCAGAATCGGATGCTCTAGTTGTTTTCTTGTCAATTAATTACTTAAATGTAATCTATCAATACCAAATGAAAATAGTTTAAATGAATTCTCTGAATTTCTTTTTTATTTTGACAGATTATTCTTTTCTTTTTCGACATTTCCAATGTTTATTTGCTTTACGCTTCCATCCAATAACTGTTTCCTCTGGATTTTTCTATTTTTATTTTCTTTCGTATCTCTTTAGATAATTGGAGAGTGAAAGAAGAGAGAAACAAGTTAAAGAAATAAAGCGAAAGAATACAGTTTTCAAATTGCACGGACAAATATAAAATATAGTATTCTCTATGTCCCACCCGGCACAAGACAATCTTTTCTCTACACCCATCTTTACCCTGTTGATTAAAAACAGCCCGATAGTGGTTAAATACTTAGTGAAATCAAAAAGATGTGCTGTGAATTTCCTTATTCTAAACACAAAACTTACATTATTTAGAATATTCGATTGCGAGATTTGAACGCTGATTGAGACAAAAATCCTCAAAATATGTTCCTGGAATCGTAGAATAGCTAATTCGCAGAGTTTTACATTTGTTGCCAACACCTGTTTAGATGAATTTTTTAAAGCTAAAGTTTTACGAAGCGTGACTATTCAGTTTTGTACAATGGAACTCCACACTATAATCGGAGATACTGGGAGTTTCGCTGATTTGGTCTGGTTTTAAATTGCTTATACGTAGCTCTTTGTTTGTACTATTCTGTCCTTTCATCCCATCCCCTCGAAATTAATACCTCATCTGGTTCCGCTTAATTTCCTCACATACAGATCATTCGAGATTAAACACAGACGAATTGAAGACTTAAAAAAAACACCCAAAATATAAAAATTAAGAGGAGTCAGAAGAAGTAAATATTTCGAGGGGATGGAAAAAATGGCAGAATAATACAAACAGAGAGCTACAAGCAATTGAAGATCAGCGCAGTGGATTAACCCACCTCTTATTGAAAACAGCTGATAAAATTATAAAGTTTAACAGCAATTATAAATTATTTTTTTTCTTTCAACTATTACATTTGAAAGAATTATGTCTTATTTCTTTACTTATCATAAATATTTTAATACGTTAATTATCGAAACCACATTGCAATGATCAATACTTTCTATCTTTTTCAATGGTTGCGCCATAAAAAAAAAAGCATTACGGAAACAAACTGTAGAGTTTTGGATCGACTTTAGACTTGGACAAACTGTAGAGTTTTATATCAGCTTTAGACTTGGGCAAACTGTAGAGTTTTAGATCAACTTTAGACTTGGACAAATTGTAGAGTTTCAGATCGATGAAATAAAGCTGAAATACCAGATTCGTAAATCTAATGTTTCCATGTTCGATTCCCCACTTTTCCTGCATCGATATATTTGCTGCTAATTTAAATTTTTCTCTGGTTGAGGGAGAAAGCAGAAATGGTCCCGTAAATAATAAAGTCTAAGACACACTCTCAGTGGCGGTCCCGTGAAGCACTTTTCTTGGGAGGAGGGGGGAGAGCCGTTGGTGAAAACTCTCAAAATCGGAACTGATTAAAAAGGCTCTCTGACTCCCTCTCTTAGTCTTTGGGGGGGGGGAGAGACCTCCCCCCTTTGAGACTGCCAATTCATACTCTGTGCACATTTAAGAACACGTTGAATGACATCGACGGGAAATCTCCATCTTTCTCTTAACAGCTGTCCAGTGTATTTCCATCCCCAACCTTCTATAGCTTTGTAATTTTGTCATTAAGCCCATATTTGCCCCTCCCCCTAAAAAATGTCGTTCAGAGATAGAACAAACTAAACTATCGATAAATAAATTCTAAATATAGTGAGCAAAGAGGTCTTTTCTAACATTAATACAATTTGTTGACAATAATATGCTGTAATAATAACCATGTGTTTAAAACATCGTATTCTACGATGACCTAAATTTTTTCGGATTTCAAACTTTTGTTAATAGCTCTTATTTCTATTGAAGTACTGAATGAATAAAGGAATTTATTTCTCATTGATTTCTTTTCCTTTTTCTCATACAGATCCTTCATCTGAATAACCTTCAACATTTACAGATGTAGATGTTTAAGTACTTTCTGTAAGCATAACTTATTTACTCAAGGTATTTATATTCATTTAATTTTATTGAAAGAAAATAAACCTTTTGAAAGATTTCAGTGTCAATTTGTTTCTTCTTTCTCTTCCTCAAAAGACTTCAAGAAGTTTAGTAATACGTGAAAACAAAAGTACGTGCTCAGTACTGTAGTCAAATCTTATTTTTTCATAAGTGCGAATATTACATATTGTTTTACCCCCTTCCCCTTCATAACTGGAAAATATCATGTGTCAATATACATACATCATACTCAACGAAAAAAAAACACTATTTGGATGAAAAGTCTCTTAAAAATATTAATCTTAAACTACGTTAAAAACGTACCTGGTAACTGCAAAATAGCATTAGTATGACGTCTTTCTGCTGAAATTTCGCCTTGCTCTCTATGGCGTATTAAACGAACACCCAGACTAGATAAAGCCATGTCACATGTCCGTCAATAATATTCTGAAGAGACTGAAGGAGACTGCTTCGGTGATAGATAAACCTAGACCAAGCCGTCCGAGTAGTACCACAAATGAAGACCACACTGTAAATGTTCTGGGTAAAGTCGAAGTTAGCCCTCGCTGATCTGTAACAAAAATTGCACAGGAGGTGAAATTTGAAAATCATCTGCCTCTAGAATCCTGAGAAGAAACAGGTTTCATCCATACAAAATGCAAATGGTACAGAATTTTCACGGGGACGACATGGACCGCAGAGAGAATACATCATACTGTGATTGGGTATTGGAAATATTTCAGGAACAACCGTTTCTCTTGGCTGAAATAATTTTCAGCGATGAAGCAAACTTTCATTTGAATGGGACAGTCAACGGCCAAAATTGTCGCTACTGAGCTTCTACACAATCACACTGGATAAAAGAGGCACACGTACAGAATGTCCCAGGTTATTGTTTGGTGTGCAATTCATGGTTATACCACCATAGAACCTTACTTTCATACTGAGACAATTACCGGCGACTCTTATTTGTAAATGTTAAATGTCATTTTGATATCCTACTTAAAGGATATACTCTTAGTTCGTTACCGCAGTGTTTCCTTTCAGCAGGATGGAGCACTGCCCCACTATACCATAACTGTCCAAACTTGATTTCGTGAAACACTACCTAACAAATGGATAGGCCGACATGGGGCTGTGGATTGTCTACCACTAAGTCCAGATTTGATTTTCTTGCATTTTTTCTATGGCACCACCTAAAATTTCAAATCACCCTCGAACACTAGTTGAATTAAAGATCATCCATAGTGAATGTCGCAAGATAACACCGTCCATTCTTCGTAACGTGCATCGTTCACTCAGAGACAGGATTGCCATGTGCAAGCAACACAGGGGTGTTCAGTTTGAGCATTTAATGTCTTAGTATAGATTCGGTACAGTTGAATACTTGTAAGTTGAATATTATTACTTTGCCTAGGTATAAGGACTTATGGAACACCCTGTACTTATATCTTTTTTTTTAACTGAACATTGTGATGTCTTTCTTGTTACGACACTGAGTAAAGTAAATTGCATACATAAAGGGTGCTCTAATGTTAAAAAAAAGCATATTATTAATGAATATAAAAACTGTTAATTACTTGGAAATCGTTACTATCCTAATTACTTCGCAAGACACTGGCATCAGATTCTCACAGATGTGTGGGATATATCTCATCGTAACTTGAAGGACTGTGGACTAGATGGTTTTCGACACTACTGTAAGAGTATAATTTTAAAATCCTTTCGCAAAATCAAAAGCTCTTCAAATACAGTACGAAAGTGGCTCTTCTTTCATATTACTTTTCTTTCTTTGTTGTGAAGATTCCCCAATTTCTAAGTATAAAATTCAATTTCGGTAAAAAAAAAAAATTCACGAGATAATTTTTATAGAAACCAGTACATTACTAAATGAAATGTGTAATTTATTCATTGAATTCATTTTTATTAAATGAAAAAAACCAAACATAGTAGGTTTCTATTATAGATAATGAGTTGAATTTTGCGATGGGAGATATTTTTATAAGAAATCTGAGATAAGTAGGTCAAATATTTGGGAAGATATGGGGTTCAAAAAATATATAATAGAATTATATGCCATTTAGAAAGTATTTATTCCTGTCAGATGACAAATTTTAGTACAGTCTATTTACGAAAACCTAACTTGGAAACCATCGGCTCAATGTCAAATGCGATTACTTTAAATACATAAATTTGAAATAGTAACCGTATCTATAAGGCTTTACGAATGAAGTCTCGATTTTTTAAAATCTGAATTCTTGATAATAATAAAAAAAAACACCCTGAGCAATAAATTATCCATATGATAAAAATTAACGCAGGGCTTGACATCCTGTCCTACGGTATCTGAACGTATTCTATCTAATAGCTCTAAATTTTTAATTCGCCTTGCTTTTCCTTTATACATATATATAGATTTAAATATAGCTTTTAGATGTTAAGCTAATATAAGTTTATTTGCATTGAAATGTGGAACAAATCAATATATCTATTTTAAATTGATCCTTAGAAGTGTGTGACGACCAATCTTTCAAAACATGAGCTCATAAGTGTACAAAGAAAACTTTCTTGTGGGTGCTCACATCTAGAATCGGAATTGGGAAGGGGAGCATAACCCCACTCCCCTCGAAAATTGAATAAACTAAATGGGGAAAAGAAATAGTAAACTGATATAATACTATATTTTTAAACAATTTTTTTTTGAAAATACTATTAAACCATAGATGAAAAAGAAATTATATATTGAACAAATTTTAAACAGTAATTTCTGAAAATGCAAAATATCAAGGCTTTAATCTTTTTTTCGGTCAATACAGTCACAATACCGAAATATTATAGTTATTTAAAAAATGTTGTTGTTGCTTATTGATTGACTATGTGCCTCTTTAGAGCGACTGTCTGGTCATCTCCCTCCCCCCAAAGAAGTATAAGTTATTCATTTCTGAATTTGGGATGCACTTTTATGTAAAGATTTTATTTGTTAAAAATACGATTGGTGGATGAAATCATCGAAAATCATTTGTTGAAGGAAAACCAGATACCTCACGAAATGCCAAAAGATTCAGAATCAGGGACCGTCGGTTGGCTTGGTCAAACAATTTTTTAATTCAAATGCAAAGGCAAATGGGGATGAATCATCTTATATTTTGCTCATTCAATACCGAAATAAAAGAATTGTTATCAATGATTTATTTCAGTCAATGTGTTTGTGTGAGAAACAGAGCTAAAAAATAAATATCATGCATTGTATAGTGATATAAACATTACTTCCAACAGTAGCCAGCCACAAATTAATGTAAGAAATCAAATATGCTAACGGCTGGATTGTTTCATGCCGCAATCGCCGACAGTATTATCATTCCGAAAAATTTACAGCTTTTTTATACATTCATTATTATTATTATTTATTGTATTATTATTGTGACTGCTTTGGCTTAATGATATGAAGTGTTATCGTCACGGTTCACAAAATATTTACTTTTTTTGAGTAGGAAACGCTCAGACTTAACGAAGAGGAATGTTAACCTATGTAAAACGGATCCGGTTTATGTATCAACATTCAACATTTGATTCGCGGGCTGTTAAGTTCAATATGAGGGAAAGTCATAACCATCCCTATAGTTTAAACAATAACATATGATTTATAGCTGTCGTAGGGTGAACGCGTATGTTATGAGATTTTTCACCTTGCTTTCAAAACGTACATTTAAATATTAATTTGTATATTCATGATTTAGATTGAAATTAAATTTATTTCTAAAATTATATTCTTCCCATGAATATTAGTTATTATGTCACATTATAATAATAAAAAACAGAAAGTAAAATTAATAGAATACTTTCGATTTAGTAGATTTTTAATATAAAGTTTGAAATCATATTTTTATTGGATTACATCATTTGTTTTTATATTATATTTTTTGATTAATCTGATAGGAAATTTGAAATAACAAAAGATAAGGCAATATAGCAAGCAATTATATCTGATTGTCTTATTACTAAATCGAACTTTATAGTTCCTAAATATATAAAATTTTCAGAAGTGTTATAATTTCATTGCGTCTTTTAATGTTAAGTTTTGGAACTACGTGAATATTTATTCCTTCACATTGAAATTTTTGAAAATGTAACGGTACAAATCACCAGTTTACTTTAAACAAAAGTTCATATAAAAAGGGGAAAAAAAAATTTTTTTTTTCATTAGACAGGAGAGCCCAAATATTTTTTTTTTTAATTGTGGAATGTTTCAATTATTAATCTGTCGTAATCACATGATTCATGGATGATATGCGATTAAATCATGTTCTGATGGAGCGGTCAGTGAATGTGAAAAGATTGGAATTTCCCTGGAATGTGGTATTACTCTTACAAAGGATATGAATGTTACAAGGAGCATTTTGTTCAAAAAGTATTGTTGTAATAGGGACTTTAAAACGAACTTTAAGTAATAGGTCAAGCTTCTATTATCAAGCAAACTAAGAAAATATATTGAGAAGCTCAATAATCAATATATCAATAGTCATATTTCAATAGATAAAACATGCTGTTTATATCTGCTCTGGATGATGATGTTTCATTTTCTACATACTTGAGAAGCGAAGCTGGAAAAAAAGAAATTCAACGGATGTGGAAAAATCTAGATAGAGTTAACAAAGCTGTAATAATCATAGCTTTAAAACATTGCTTTTCTTTTTCTTTTCAAATTCTCTGGAAAAAAAGTATGAATAAGTTAAATTGTACTCATAGTTCATAAGCTATGTGTATAACTTAAAAAATACGACGCTGCGTGTACAAAAATGAGTACATTTATGCATCAAAAAGAAAAAAAATATCAATGTCTTATCCGGGATTTGGACCTAGGTCCCTTAGTTCCTCATACAAGTAATCTAAGTACCATTGACGAAAATTAAAAGAAATTTAATTCATCAACTAGCCCACCTGATAGAGAAATCTGACAGGATCACGTTAGTATAATATTCATAGAGAAATTCTGAAAGAAACGTTAGACTTCAGCAGAAGCATAATATCCTCTTTATCTCAAATTACTAATAATAAAATGATGCAGTCAAGCACACTATTCATTCAGCCACTTGGAAACCATTTAGTTTGTCTAAGAGTTACTTAAGTAATTTATCAAATATATAGAAGATTTGTTTATATAAAATTGTCTTTTTTCACAGATGTCCAGCATAAACAAAGAGATGCTGATTGCTCGATGAAAACAATAATCTCATGTTCTCTCCGATTTCGCTAAGTCCTCAGTCAGTGGTGCTCAAAGTGTGATTCGCCCACTCTTGGAGGTTACGAGCAGCTTGGAAGAAGTCGCAAAGCTCTGAAGAACATAATGAAATCATTAGACTTAGCTATGTAAATGCTATCTTATAGAGAAGTGTGAAGGGGCAGCATAAATTTGAGATTCTAAGGGGGCGCGTATCAAAACATTCGAGAACCTTTGCCTCAATTAATTCATTTAGCATTCACCAATTTAAATCATTTTACTTTTATTTAATTAACTTTATTCATTCACGTAACTAAATTCTGATATCCAAAGTAACATACTTTTAGGAGCCAATGAACTTTCATGCACTTTTAACAACCCAATTTACAAATGAATACTGTTCAAACACAGTTTTTCGTTCTTCTGATTTACTTTCTTCTTCAAAATTCTTTATTATAAAAGTAGATTTATGCTGTATATGGAAAGATCATTGAAGAAAGGATTCTTTTTTCGCTATCACAATAGTTGTTACCAATTCCAATTTTTTTTCAATATTGTTTTTACTTTGCTAATTTTTGTAGACATTTACCTTTTTTTGTCTTTAAAGATAAACTAAAAAAAATTTTTTTTTTGGTTGGATAAGATTAGGATTCACATTTTCCTAATTTCCTAATCGTTTTGATAGTTTTTTTTAACGGTGGAAAATTTGGGAAAAATGGGAAAATTTCAACGAATATTTCAAAATTCCTATTTACATTAGAAATATATAATTTTTCTAGTGGAGTATGATGGTCAACAAGTGTACATTGACAACGATTTGCCTTTTTACTCCCAAGGGGGGGGGGGGAGTGAAGTGAGGGGATCGCAACTCTTTAAAGAAATAAACGAAACATTTTGTGTTTTATGAAATGAAAACTTCTATTATTCTCGTATAAAATTTAGGCAAATCTCAATTTCTTGGCAAAACTCTGCTAACGTTACTCACTCTGTAAATCTTTCTGAAGTACAAATTTCATTCACAAAATGTTTGGAAAGCAATGCCAAATTATTGCTATAAATATGAGAACATTTTGAATTACGACGTAAACAGCAGAAAAACTTTGATTATGATGAAAATAATTTTGTTCCATCTCTTCTGAGACAAGTGAATTATTCCCACAGTCCAAAAAATTAAACCAACCAAAACTTTTCTTAAATACCTTACAATAAAATCCACTTTTGCAGGCTGGTAACGAAAATTCATCAAATTTATGACCCTCATTAAGCTATGTACTTTCTTCTCTACCTTCATTCGAAGACTGACTGGAAAAAAACAACCTCAAAACCCACAAGCTGTGTTCTTCTCCTGTAAAAGATTATGCTTTGCCTCTTATCTTCAAGGCATAGCGAAACTTAGCTTCTCTGCTAGCTTCTCCGAAATTACTTCTCATCCTTTCGGAAAATGGCATTTGAGAAAGTGTTTTATTTAAATATAAAGAATGATAAAATATGATATATAAAATATTACCTACGTTGCCTTTGAATAACACAGTAGATTTATGCTCAAATGTGTGACTGTGTGTGTGTTTTGATTCAACAACGTCATCTTAGCAACAAATATCACCTTAGATTTCGACGTCAACCGTTCTGTCCAGATGCTCTTTCCTGAAAGGTTTCTGCCATTAGACGTTGCCTTGGCTGTTTCTCTCTCTCTGCCACCCTATAATGATAGGCCATTACCGTGAAGATTTCCACCCTCTAATGGACATCAAGAGCCGGAGAGCAGATCGGGGAGTAGGAGAGGAGGTGGGGGGGAGACACCACGTTGGAATGACTACATATGCGTGATGTTCTCTTCGAACTCTCTTTTCTACTAGGCTCTTTTTCTGTTTCAATCTTTTTCACTCCCTGCGTCACTCTCCACTTTAATGTGCATCTCAAACTTCTCTCCCCTCTCTCTCTCCATTTTTTTTTTCATCCTCTCATCATTTTTCGTTTTTTATTCCTTCTGCAGCATCAGTCAAGGCGTACAACTTCACAGTATATCGTTAATCTGCGCAAGAATGTTCCGTTTATTTATGTTGATAGAGCTCTGCAGCAGAGAGGGAAACTAAATCCTCACACTAAACTGCACTTGATCTAGTTTAGAGCGTTTATGTTGTGTTTTTTTTTTTTGCCTCCTCTCTCTGTTTATTTGCATTTGTTGGTATCGCTGTTAACTTTGATTAATGTTTTTCTTTCGAAGTCAAACTTCAGAATCTTCGTGATGTAATTTTTTTCTGTTTAATAGCTTTTTTTAGATGATTACTTAACTTTTCTAAGAAGAGTTTTTTTTTTTTTGTACGAGGAGGGGCTCTCGATTTTGATACATGCTAAACACGAGAACTTAAGCAGATTAATTACGAACAGAAAAATGAAGTCGTTTCTCAAAGTCTGTAAATAAAAATGTTTAGAAAAGACTTTATGGTTTAAAAAAAAGTAACTAAAGCTAAGTAGTAAGGAACTACTTTTTTTGTGTGTGTTTTTAAGATTTAATCTTTTCAAAGAATAATTCATCGTCAAAAGTCGCTGTTTATTCGTAAAAATCATTATCTATGAATGTTATATAATCATATACTTTATATTCTTATAGTGACGTATATTTTACAAAGATGTATCTCTCCTCAATAAGCCTAAAACAAATTATTATTTTCCTGGCTTTTTAACAAATGAAATAGCCATTTGATTAAATATTCTTATACTTATGCAGGTTCAGGATTGCATTCTGGCTTTTAGGATGCTTTTTATGATGCAAAAGAAATATTATAGCCTTTCAAGTGAATAATATGATTGATATTATTCACTTGAAAGGCTATAACATACAATCTTAGGACATTTTATCTTAGGAATTATTAATCTTAGGAATACCTGTAGTAAGTTATATAACATTAGGATCAGGCCCGGATATAGAAAAAATAATAATAAAGGATCGGGTTGTTTTATCTCTGAACGGCAGAATGTTGTATAACATATACCATTTTTTGCACACAATGGGCTAAATGGCCAGACCACAAAGACCGCAAAGTTTCCAGAAAAGGTTGAGGGAAGGGGACCCAGTGGACAGCTGTTAGGGGACAGATCAAAGCCTCCCATCAATACCATCCAGGGTGTTCTTTAACATGACATGATATGATTCTTCTGTACACGGTGAAACAGCTTAATGTCCCATCTGACGAACGAAGGCGCTTTTCCAAGCCCATCGGTGTCCCCTAATGACCGAGGGTAGGGAACAGAATTTTGCGGAGGTAAAACTCAACTCTGGTCCAGGATTGAGTAATTTAGACTCGAACCTGAGAACTGCAGATTACGAGCCTGCCCCCCCCCCCCCCCCCTTGTACAGAAGAATGCTCTACCCAAAGCACGTTAAAGAACACACTGGATCAGTCTCCTTACAGTTCACCAGTGGAATTCCTGCTTCTACCCAGTTTTGAATTCTTGGGATTCTTCTGATTTATCAGTTTAGTCCATTGTGTACAAAAAAAAATTATGATCAGAGGTAACCAATAAAACCGAATTTATCTTGCGAAAAGTTATAATTATTTTCTTTTATGCTTAGTATTTTGTGCACCGGTAATAGATAGACTAAAATATGGTGATAATATCGGTCTTTATATTCTCCAATTTTGAAATTCATAAATCACAAAGGAGTAGGACTCAAAGGTATTGGTCATCTGTCAGTTTGCAACAGTAAATTGGTTTCTATTAGCACTTTTTAATATAGGTTTTATTTTTGTTCTGCAGATTCAATAAATCTGCAGCGATTTTTTCCCGCAGTTTTCTTAATTTATGTGACAGAAATTAGATACTTCTGCTGCCGATTTTCACATTATTGCCCATAAACGAGGCTATGAATAAAACAAACACAATGAGAAATAATATTTACAGGTTTTTCAAACTCATTATTGATGAGCTTTCGAGAGAAAACTAAAAGAGCTTTGAAATTAAACGTCTTGCATTTGAATTTTAGAGACAATAAAAACTGCAGTCCTTTATTTTATCATTATCTCTTATCTATAGTCCACCTTCCTCTTATCCAAAAAGCCGAAAATGTGCTAAGTCTATATGTACAAAAATAAATTCCAAAAGTTATAAAGAAAAGTAAAATAGGAAAGGGAGTGTACAAAAAAGTTTATTTATGCCTCTTAAGGCGAAAAATTGGCATATTCCTGATGCCGTAGTACAAAAAGTTTTATCATACACTAACTGACATCGGTACTTATTGAATTAAAATCATTCTTATTTGTGTTACTGGGGACTTATAGCAAAATTTCAGACTTTCAATGGCAATAATATTTACATTTCCTGATAACACAACTTTGGTAAGGACGGGGTCGGCTCAGTCGATAGTGTGCCAGACTCAAAATCTGCTGTTCCCAGGTTCGAATCCCAATTGTGTCAACTTTGAGATTTATTGCCGATAACCCCCACCCAGTTTCGGGTGAGAAGGAAGGACCACAGTCCGTCGAATGGGGTGTTAAGCCATGGTCCGTGTGCAGAAGAGCTATACTTTGTGCACGTAAAAGAACATGGTGAATGGCATGGGCGTCCGCAGAGGGGGGGGGGGGGGGCAAACGGAGCACTTGCTCGATCCCACTTGCTCCCCGTGGGATCGAGTAAAAAATTCCACAAATTATAATCGTAAAAATTTAATCGTAATTAATTTATATACATTATGTATGTGTTTTTGTATTGATGCAATACTGTATTCTATAAGCTACTTGTGAAAAAAAAAAAACTGAATAATTAAATAAAAATTTATTGATGCAATTATTTGTCTCCAAGCTTTGCCCCCCCCCCCCCTAGAAAATTTTCTGCAGACGCCAATGGTGGATGGCCTTTACGGGAGGCTTCCATCTGCCTCGTAACAGCTATCTAGTGGACCCCTTTCCGAAACAATCTCTAAGCCCTTGGTGTTTACAAATAAGCCATTTAATTTGTGTGCAAAAAAACGCTGCATTGATTTTTACGTAATTGCCCTAAACATATCAATAAAGGTTTAAAAGCTAAAGCACGAAAGAGTGCAATGTTAGAGAGTGTAAAAAAAAAGAGTACAATGATAGAAGAGTGCAAACTTCATAGGATTACATCCACTTTACAATCGTTCGAAATTCCACAAATGGCTTTCTAAACACGATGAGATTGAAACTTAAAAGTATTCTTCGAAGACAACCTTCACAGACATCTACCGCTACTCATCTAATGGTATCTAACCCAAAACTTTTCTTTCCCTCTGACTCTCATCGAGTTTCTGTTTATTTTAGAAAATCCGGAAGAAAATCAAATAACGATCATCTTTAAAGAAGAAGAGAGCACTGGGCGGGTTCAGCGTTAGAACTTGTCGATGAAAGTCAGTAAGCATAACTAAAGGGTCCATGGCCCCGGAGTGCATCGTAGGGGTCCTGAGAATGGATGTGTTGAAAATGGTGTAGCTAAAACTGGAGGTTTCTTTCCCCCTTTATCTCCCCTTCAATTTTTTTCCTCCATTCACCCAACTTGGCACGGCGCTTTCTTCCACGCCCCGCTTCTCTTCACACCAGGTTCACACAATAATAGGTAGATCTAAGTGCCCCCCATTACTTCAAAGCTACAAGCCCGGATTCTCTCCAAATGTTCCTTTTGATTCATTCACCTAGCTTGAATGGTTACCTTCCCCACGACCCCCCATTCTTCACCTAGCTTTTCTCCCTCCCCCTCAGCTGTCGTCATCACGCCTCCATCTTTCAGTTGATGTTTGGTGCAGTTCTGACCAGTCACGTGACCATTACGTCGCTCTTAGGCCACTCGTCACTGAAATCACCCGTCCGCGACTTGACGTCACTCCCACGTTGCAAAATTGACTAAACAACTTTAAAAGGATAAATTTCTAAAGCAGCAACGTGAAAAAAAGAAAGAAAGAAATAATATATTTTTGCTTTAGCAGAGAAATCGAAATTGAACAAAAAAAAAGAAAGAGAATTTTATAATATCAGAGACTCTTTCTTTTTTTAGTAAGCTCATTCAAAACGAATTTTCTTTCTTAGCTACTTTAGCAGTTTCAAGTCGTCGCTTTATTGATAACCATTCACAACTCCGTGAATATTATCGCTTAAACTGATAGCTGTTGTCTGTTTAAGGAATGTTAATTCTCGCATTGCTAAGTCCTATCCCGTGGCCAAGTGGATAGTGCGCGTTGGCCTGATCAAAGATACCTGGATTCGAGCACGGGGGAAGGCACAGAGATTGTTTTCTGCTGAGATCCCGCCATCTTCAGAGATCTTCTACTATGGAATCTGAACTTAAGGCTCCTATCCGTGTTTTACATCAAAGCGGAGAGAGAAAATAGCTTTTAGACTCACTTGACATGAATTATAAAGTAATAAAAAGTCAATATATTAAAATGCATATCATGCTTTTAAACTAACACGTTGGCGAAGATTTCACAGAGTGTTTATCTTCAGTATCCTGACTCATTACATGACATTGTGTTTGCTGGAAACATTTTTTGCAGAGGCTTAATTTCAAGTCTCAACGTAATTTACAGTTTTAGTCGACGGATTCCTACTTCAAAGATCTCATGGGCCTCGTAAGTTTGAAAACTCCTGATTATTGGAAATAGAATCAAATTTCTTCTAAATATGTCTCACATTCCTCGATTATTGTCCAAAAAAATAACGTATTTGAAATAATTTTGATTTCTGTTGATATCTTGCCTTCTTAACAGATAAAGTGTAAATATTTTAGAGCAATACTATTTTATTGAATATTGTATGCGATATTTCATTGTTTTATTTTAGACTAATATCTAATTTGTCAGATAGTGTACGATATTTTGTTTATTTTTTAACTTTTCCAACTCTATTTTAAGATTTTAGTTTTTGTCTGCATTTGAAAAGATATCGGGCATTTGTGATGCAGGAAAGAAACTATCTCTCAGGAGTAAAATAACCCTAATTTTATTTGGAATGAACAAAATGAAAACGAAATCCATCCCTGCAATGCAATTACGTATATAAAAATCAACGAAGAAAATTGTCAAATAAGGCTTTTATCGAAAATGCATTCGCATGCAAATTCACGTTCAAGTGCATCAATGTGTTTACCATTGCTAGTTGTCTCTCGTTAATGGGCATTAAGCTAAGTACTATGTGCGCATTGTACGCATTAAATAGCAGTTATTTTATCCAATGCGCAAAAGAAAGTCCTTGGGGAAATTTCCCAGCTATCCTCAGTCCACCCTTTCTAACTCCTCTTTTCATAATTATAGAATATTAAATCACAGACATATTTCTTGTAACTAGTGGGTAAGTTCCTTAGGGATCCAACGCTTATTTAAAAGCAAAAGCATTAACAGACAAAGAGATACTAACACTCTAATGAAAAAGTTGCACTAAATTTCACTCAGAGCGCTTTTGTCGATTAACTCACACGATGTGTGTACACACTCTTCGTCTCTCAGTGACTGCTGTATGAAGGTGATTTACGAAGCATGAGACCGTTCCCCTCTGATGGCAGAGTTGCCATAGCAACTGGCTTTCCACAAATGGTTAGCGACGTGGGAAAGCCATTACGGATATCAGCGGTTCTGGAAACGAAATGCTTTCGGTTCCCTATTTGTATCGTTTTCAGGGTATCAGTGCTGATAGCAGTGGTAGAGTCAATCTGCTGTAAAATGAGGTACTGGTGCGTCGACATTTCAACGCTTTGTGTCTTTTTGGTCAGTGGGTCTACCTGTATTAGGGCGAACTCCCGATTTCTTTTTTTCGTGTGTCATTTATTTATCGGTTTGTGAATTTGTCACATTTGCTTTGCTATATCTTCCCAACTCTGTTACAAACCGTAACCAATTATATATCAAATGAAAGTATAAGGCATGGCATAAAATTGCCTACTGTTCCTTTTCTCTAATAGTGTGTAGTTTATAAAAAGTTGTTAGACGTAATTTTCCCAACCCGGAAGTCAACTGTAAAAAATTTAAATCAGTGGAAATTTGTAAAGTTGGTTGGGTTGTTTTACGTCTGACAGGCACTTTTTTGTGCACACAATGGGTTAAATGGCTAGGTCACAAGAACTCCAAAGTCTCAGAGAAATTTTGAGGAAGGGGATTCGGAGTAAAAAACTCTTGAAAATAAATATGATTAACTAAATTCAACTCATTTCTTGTCTACCTTGACACTACGTCATTACTCACCTTTCGTTATGTGTTCAGAAAATTTGAAAACAGAGATAAAATTAGCAACATTTTTTAAATTTTTCGACCAAATAATATTAATTTTGAAGGTAGATCTGGTGGTAATGACTTTTTAAATGAGTAAAGGGAACAGTATAGATTTCCTATCTATGAACCATAATTTACTTTTAAAAAATGCTCTTTCTCCAATGTTACATGTTCAGTAAATATAAAAGGTAAGCATATTATCTCTCCTGTGATACACAAAGGTTTATATGAGCATTTTTACCATTTGCAAAAGTGTTGTAACATTTCCATGTTACATAAATGGAAAGGGAAACTTCAAAATCTAAAATCTGAAAATAAGCATTTTCGCTGAAAAAGTCAGATAAATTGGAGATCACAATGAAAAAAAAAAATTTTTTTTTCAAATTTCGATATTCAACAACATTTGTTCAATATTTCAAGAGTTTGTAAGCTGAAATATTTAACAGTAGTGTTTGGTAGTCTTTCGATTACGCAAAAGTTAATTTATTAAACACAAATAATAACCGTAATTACAACCTTACTAAAATGTACTTTTAAAAGTTTCTATACTGAATAAATTTTAGTCAATTTTATTGAAAAGTAGGTGTGAATAAAAGCAGATACTACTTTCAAATGTTTCAATTCTTATTCAAATATTAGCCAAGTATTTTTGAAAATCGAGATTTAGAGAGAACTGCGCAAAATCTTCAATTTATCTCTAATAACTTTGTTTTCTTTTGTAAAAATCTTCAAATCTAGGAAGTTTCGAATGCGACTTTGCATCCATATAACATAGAAGTTTCCCCATAATTTTGGAAACAGAGTGCTTATAAAATGGTGTCATATTGAATACTAATATAAAATACTAATACATAACTGATATTGATTGATTGATACCCCCTCAAGCAGCTGCTTGCCACAGAGGTCTGACAAGGAGCCTGTCAGTATATATGCCATAGTAGAAGGTCTGAGAGGATGGCAGGACCTCAGCAGAAAAACAACACGAACATCCATGCCTTACCCGGATATATAGTTCCAATACTTAAAAGGTTAACCACTATCCGATCTGTTTAGTGTGGCTTTTGTCCAAAATGTCATTTTAAATCACTAAAATACTACTAAAAAAGTTCGGATAGTGATTAATTGTTTTAAATTTAATTCAGCTCTGTTAAATCTGTGATGGGTTCCAATACTTTTGGAAACAGAGTGTTTATAAAATGATATCGTGTAGTATCCAATAACGACAACAAAATGCTTAGTTTTGAAAGGAACTAAGAAAGCAATGGAAAGAAGAGGGAAGTGTCAGTGAGTCCTTCATTTCCCTAGAGTCTACGGCTGAACGAGATTTACCTTCACTATGCCAGTGCTAATTACGTTATAATTATGAACATCAGATGGAGAAAGTTTCAATTGCGTGACAAGGAAGAAAAATGGCGTTTGCGTGATTGGAATCATAAATGCAAATAATGGATGAACGAACAATCGAAAATTATTTTCGGCTAGGCCTTAAGTACGTTTTTCTTTTCTATGGAATGAACTGAGAGCGAAAAAAATAACGTACATGGTATCATAAATTTATTCAACTGAGAATGAAAAGAAATTTTTTGGTGATAGCCCACATTTATTATGCACCCTATTATTTGCTAAATTAAAAACTCAATAACTTTAAGAATGAAACTTTTAATGGAAATGAGACTGAAAGTTAATTAAAGATATAAATCAAATTTAATTCTTGATTCAGCAATGTTCAAACAGTTTTTAAAGCATTATAGACGGTAGAATATTTAACAGCAATTTCTCACATCAGTAAAAATTTTGTCAGAATTTACGAAAACATTAGCACATAAACTTTAACATGCAATTGTTTAATAAACGATTTGAAATGACAATTATTACTTGTGTTTTGATTACCTTTCGAGATAGATTCTTACCACTGTAACTGTTCTTGATATAAATTCAGCTGTCATGACTATTTGAATACTGAACGAATATTGCTGGAATCAAGATTTAGATAAACTTGAGTTAGATCTTTAATTTATATTCAGTCTCATTCACATAAACTATTTATTCTTGATTTGAGAAAGTTCTGTATGAAAGTAACATTTATTTGCATAATTTAACTGCTGATACGATCATGTCTATTACATTCAAAGTATAGATAAAGTTTTATGTCGCAACGCAATATATATAGGAATATAAGTTATTGTGTTCGATGAAAAAATTCTAAAGGAATTACTATGGACTTCCATTGATCTCAACAGTGCACAATCAAATCAATTCTTCGATTGCACTGTCGATAAATGAGAAAGGACTGAAATAAAATTACTTGATAAAGAACACACTCCGATAAAAGGCTTTCACGATAAAAGGCAAATAGTGAAAGGATGACAGAAATCTTCATAATCATACCCACAAATTCTGCTAAATTGTTCCAAAAACTAAGAGCTGTTATTATATGCAGTGGGCTGACAATGTGAAACAAGACCTCATTAGTATTGTCTACGGTAGCCAGATGCAACAGCTGTAGCTGGAGACAGACACGTTTGAAGAACTAAATTTCTCCGTCTTGTTGGACCTCCGTAGCCCATGCTGCTTGAGGATTCTGTGTATGTATTATCTATCCAACTGTTGAAAACCTCTCATCTCCTTTGTCTTGATGGTCCATCGATGTCAGGAATAAGTTTCTTTATATCGTTTATTCTGGTGTAGGGCAAAATAAAATGGTTCATCTTTAAAATAACCTAAAGCTATAGCTATTAGTGGAGACTGATCTTTCTTATACTCTTGCGGTGTCACGTGCTTTTGGAAGGGTTTCTGGAAAGCCAGGAATCTTCCCAATTTGCTTGGTTCGTCTGCATTTTAATAAACTCCAAATTTTAGCATTCTTCATCTCCAGTATCGCAATATATAAAGTCATCTTCCCTGCAATGATTGATAATGAATCGCCAAGATGGAGGCAAATATCGTTTTCACCATCGTGTTAGATCAGATTTCACTCTTGTTAAAAGAATAAAGTGCGATCAAACACAATGGCGACAACTGATAAAATTGTTTAAGAAATTAACGTATGTAACAGAGAGTGGTTCGGGCTCTAAATAGCAGAAATAATTTCGAGTTCAGACGAGCCCTGGGTTCCTAATTTTCCTAATTTTCCTAATTTTTCTTGCACTTGTGAAAAGATTAGGCCTCGACTGGCATAGTGGTTAGGGAGCTAGCTACACTTCCAGCAGGTAAACTTTGTGTTTGTTCTAAGGAAGTGACGTCGGTCTTAGTAGGGCCATGTCCTTGTATGAGAAGGCCTGTATAAACTAGAAGTAGTTTCTGGAACTTTTTCTGTCCTATATGTAGCAAAGAAAATAATAAAATAAATAATTCCTTTCGACTATAGTTTTACACTTTTAATCGGTATTTAGTAATTAAAAATAAGCAGTTCAGCCTTCGATTACCTTTTTAGGTATTATATCCCCTCCATTAATGAACCACACTTAGCATTTATAATGATGATATTTAAGAATTTTTCAGTTTCTGCATATTATTTCGAGTATTTTTCGTTTTAAATAATATTAAGATTTTATATTTGTCATCAGATAATTCTGTTTTTAAATTTGCAATAGACTATAATACGGCGCATTACAAAATGATTTTTTTTCCCTCGTGCGCAGCAACGAAGCGGGACAACTCTATTCACTAATGCATAACTGTTCATAACTCTATTCACTAATGTATAACTGTTCATAACTCTATTCACTAATGCATAACTGTTCATAACTCTATTCACTAATGCATAACTGTTCATAACTCTATTCACTAATGCATAACTGTTCATAACTCTATTCACTAATGTATAACTGTTCATAACTCTATTCACTAATGCATAACTGTTCATAACTCTATTCACTAATGCATAATTGTTCATAAGTCTATTCACTAATGCATAACTGTTCATAAGTCTATTCACTAATGCATAATTGTTCATAACTCTATTCACTAATGCATAACTGTTCATAACTCTATTCACTAATGCATAACTGTTCATAACTCTATTCACTAATGCATAACTGTTCATAACTCTATTCACTAATGCATAACTGTTCATAACTTTATTCACTAATGCATAACTGTTCATAACTTTATTCACTAATGCATAACTGTTCATAACTCTATTCACTAATGCATAATTGTTCATAACTCTATTCACTAATGCATAACTGTTCATAACTCTATTCACTAATGCATAACTGTTCATAACTCTATTCACTAATGCATAACTGTTCATAACTCTATTCACTAATGCATAATTATTCATAACTCTATTCACTAATGCATAATTGTTCATAACTCTATTCACTAATCTTCCGTTTTGTATGCAGACAAACCAATACAGTCTCTTTCTACAGATGCTGCACAGAGATGGTTGATGACCTCTACTAAGATCACCATTGCTTGCATACTCAAATCACTTAATTTCCTAAGATTCTGCTTGAACAACTAAAATCAAAGGAATTCTAAAATGCATGCTATTCCTTTTATGTGTTTACAAATGGCCCAATTTACATAAAAGCTGTTTACTAATAACAATAGAAATTAAAGTAAATGAACTAATAAATATAAGCATTACAATACAATGTAGCTTCATATATTCGAAAATACACAGCTCGGCTTTGTATTTTGAGAACATTCGAAGAAAAACTTCCAAACGACGTATAAAAAAATAATCGCAATAAAACAGCTTCTGTCATTCGTATTGTTTTAAATACAATTCTTTACTTGCACAACACCATCCATTGCAGGAATAATGCGAATAATAGCATATCATCACCCTATAAGTCATTGCAGAAGTTGCTTATCATTTTAGATGCATGAAAGGAATAAATGAATATAAAATTCTCAGTGAAGTCGATCTTCGTCGTATTTTATGTGCCTAGAAGAGGTAAACTGTTGTGTCATAGAACAAAGCTGTTGGCTGAAGCATTCTCATTCGTTAGGCTTGCAGAACTTGAAATGATGTGCTAATACGTGACTATTTGTGTTTCTACTTGTTATTACGAAGAATGAGAAAGATGTTTTTACTAATCGAAATTATCGATTCTGGGAAAAACATTTTCTTTACTATTTGCGTAATAAAATCCCACAAAACATCTTTCATTTCCATCATTTACAATCATTATCACGTAATAAAGTAATTCAATTATAGTGTATCCTGTGGGATATATGTATTTTCTTTTTCAAATAAAATGAAATTTTTCATATTCCTACTTTTGTACCTTCTGACAGAGGAAATTCGAAATAATTGTTCGTTTACAATATTTTTTTTTAAGTTTCGGCATTGTCCAGCTTTTTTTACCGCCATAGGAATATACTAAAATTATTTGGAGTTTCTGAAAAATGCGAATCCTATTATTTGATCAACAGCAACAAACAGCAAAAATTTTTCGCTCTGAAAACTTGGATCTGCAGACAGATAGAAAGCAAACTGCAGATGTTTTGTGACTATGAACACTTTTCGATGAGAACCTTTTCGTTTCAACCCCAACCCTTAATTTCAGTTCTTGATAATTTTCTGACCCAAAATTAATTCAGATTGTTTATCACAGTCATCCTTAAATTTATTATTTTCAGTGATTAAATGAAATAAATAATTTAATAGGTAACAAAGAAACTTACTCATCTTGGGACTAACCTTTAACTTTAAAGTAAATTTGCGACACTCTTGTTTTGTTTCATTATAAGACTAAAACTGTAAGTATAAAAATCAACTAATTCACAGTTAAAATATTTTATAAATATTTTTAATAGTTTGGAAGATGTTTTGAAAACTAAACTGAATCGATGTTAGGATAAAATCATGTTAATTTGAGTATTGAATCTGGTTCAAAACGTAGGCTTTTTATGCACTTCTTTGCTTAAAAAAAGATATCTATGTAATACTTGGAACTTTAGGGTTGGAATGTTTTACCTCTGAGCGGCACTTTATGCACACAATGGGCTAAAAGGCCACGTCAAATAGGCTCAGAGGAGTTTGGGGTGAGGGGAACCACTGGACAGTTGTTAGGAGACATATTGTAGCCTCCCGTCGAGGCCATCCAGCGTTCTCTTTAACGTGCATAGGATATGGCTCTCCCGCACACGGAGCCACGGCTTAACGTCTCATACAAACGACGGCGGCCTGTCCAAGCCCATCGGTGTCCCCTATTGACTGAAGGTAGAGCGGGGAGAAAATTTAGAATACTTAAGTAGGCAATCATAAAGCGATTAGGTTTTTTATTGACTGTTTTAGGTTTTATGCATTCAACAACTATTCCCAATCTTTACTTTCACTCTGAATTTTTTGCGCCCCATTTTTTCGTGACACATTTATACTGCTCTGGCGAACCCCAGTTTGGGAACCGCTGCTCCATTCTCTCTTTCTAAATCCCCCCCCCCTTTCCCTATCCATCTTCTTGCTGAATCGATATATGTTCTTCGTATCGTTGATAGCAACTCCGGCGAAAATCTTTACCACTCCTATTTCGACACTCCTTACAGCAGGGCAAGCTTCATTACACTCTTCTTGGGCTTCTCGTTTTCGTAGAGGTAGCATAGCGGAAATAATAACTTTCCATTGAAAACGGGAGTGGTAACTTTTAATGATAATGCTTTCAAATTGTTCATGCTTATCGTGTCGAAATCCTGTTTCTTATTCCTCATAACAGCAACAAAATAATTTTCCCCTTTTGTATTTTGAATTTAATGGAAACCAACAACCCTCCCGCATCATAAGCTTTCAATCAGTAAATTACACTACACCGGACAACAATTTTTAATTTTCTTCCTTTTTTACATAAAAATAACCGAAGTAACCTCGAAATTTTGCTATTATATCAGGTTTTCAAGAAAAATAGAGATTTTTGCTTTATTAATTACACCAGGTTAGTTACATAAAAGTGCTTTCGAATAAGGGTAAATATTATTTGAAGCAGTTTTCTGTATATTGTTAAGTAATTCAAAAAATTATAACAGCAGATATTTATGTTCCAGGTGATTTGTTGTTATTGAACAACACTCTAAAATGGCGACACCACAGATAAGATTGGGCTATTTTACCTCTGATCAGTACGTTTTTTACTTACAATGTTTTATATCTGAGGAACCCAAGGACTCAAGTGTAAGGGGATCCATTGGCTTCCATCTAGGAGAGATGGAAGCCAATGAAAATGGAAATAAAGCTACTAAAGTTTTATAGATATCTTAACTCTTTTCCAGCCGTCCCATGGCCGAGTGGTTAGCGCGCTTGGCTACTGATTTAAGGGACCTGGGTTCGAGCCCCAGGTAAGGCATGGTTGTATGTGTTGTTTTTCTGCTGAGGTCCTGCCATCCTCTCAGATCTTCTACTTTGGCATATAAACTGACAGGCTCCTGTCAGACCTCTGTGGCAAGCAGCTGCTTGAGGGGGTATTTATTTTTTTTTAACTCTTTTCCAAAGCGATCCTGCAAATTAAGATAATTGGAAAACCAAAATTAAAATGTACTATGCATTTTAAGTTTTTTTAAAAAAAAAGACTAACTAATAAATTTCTTTTCCAATTCAAAATAAAATTATATCTATTAGCATTCTGCAGCACAAATAATACTATGATATATATGTCCATAGTAAAAACCAATTCCTTAAAATATGGCAATTTTCTATCCCAGATCTAAAACTGTAGTCCTATTTTCAATCCAGCAAATAAACTACTAAGTTCAACTCACTTTCGTAAACGTTTAAAACTTAATTCGTCAACTTAAGAAAAGTAGAAATATTTGACATTTACCAGTAAAAAGCTTTATCCATTCTTTAACCGTTTCTCAACCTTCGTTAAATAATAAATAATTAATGTGTCAAGCAAAATCTTCTTAGAGAATCATTATTAAGTGTTTTGTTTTTTTCATTAACCTAATCTTTAAGATAAGGAAAGCAAATAAAATAGCAAAATACAAACAGGGGCGTAGCTATGGGGGATGAGGGGGGGGAGGCTCCCCACCAAAGTAAATCGGAGTTCGCAAAATTCGAAGTGACTGTGTAAAATCCAGGTGAGTTGTGTAAATTATGATTTGTTTTTGTAAAATTAAGGGGAGTTGATAAAATCGAGGCAACTTGGCAAAATCTAGGGCAGTTGGCAAAATTCGAAGTCACTTGGTAAAATACAAGTGAGTTGTGAAAATTGGGTTTGTTTTTGTGAAATTAAGGAGAGTTGACAAAATCAAGGCAACCGGGCAAAATTTTAGGAGTTGGCAAAATTCGAAGTGACTTGTTAAAATTTTGGTGAGATGATAAAGATTTTTTTTATTTTGTAAAATTATGGCAAGGTGACAAAATATAGGCAACTTGGCAGACCTATGGTAGTTGGTAAAATCGAGACAAATTGCAAAATATTGGAGAGCTGCCGAACAACCCCCCATCCCACTCCCACCCATGGAACGAAATTCTGGCAACGTCCTTGACAGAGACAGAATTAAATTTACGTAAAGTACATCTTTTCATCTCCTTTTGATTCCAGTTGCTATTAAAATCCCAATATTAAGCAGCCGTGGAATTACTGAGTATGACGTCTCGTAAAATTATTTTATTTTGACGTCTTTGAACCCCTTTTTGAAACCTTTATAAATGTAATAATTACTCTTGTCGAGTAACAAAAGATTGCATTCAAATGCTCTGTAAGCAAAGTCACTGCATTTCTAATCGGTTACCTTTGTGCTTTTTCAAAACAAATCCCACTTTTCTTTGCAAATCTACCCATTAATTGAGGTGTCGATTACACCATGAGGTTCACAAAATTTGGATTAAATACACTTCATTGAGTTGAGCTTTCGAAATACTTTCCGTGCGATACTTTCAACTATTGAACTGAATACATTACATAGTTTATTTCTGCTAAAAAAGTTGCACCGCCTCTCACAAGAAACTCGAGAATTTCCACGTATAAACTTCCATCTGATATTTAACAGACAAACCCAGTTGATTGACATCGTCGCTATCACTGGCTCGAAATACTTGTAAAGCCCGCTCCTTCGGTAACCAATTACGATTTTATTGCCCTTCTGTACGTGATGGCCGGTGAAAGTAACAAGAAGGCAAAAACGCATTTTTCCTGCATTTACACCTATGACCTGGTAGGTTAACAGCTGATGCAAATCATCCGCCGGTGGACCACCCTTTTATCCTTTGTTTATTCGGCTTTTCAGCAGAACAAGTTTTGGCTCACTTATTCCCCCTCCGTCCAAAAGACAGAAGACCCATTTCTGTGAAGTATCGGTTCCCGGCCTCATTTTGCATTCATGTTTCGGCTTCCATATAATTTCATCTGACTGTGATAAATTACTTCTCTGGAATTTCAATAACGTGCGAACCACCTGATAAAAAGGAAAGGTTAGAAAAGAAAATGCAGGATGAAAAACGTGGGCACAAATATGACATCTGTGGCATGCTTATAAGCCTACTTTATGTTGCCCTTTTTAACGCATGCACATGGGAAGTAAGGGACAGTAATAAATTGCACAGAGCTTTTGTTGTCCCATTTTAGTGTCAAGAAAGAATGTAATTCTCTTATTCTTTATTTTAGAAGTATTTTTTGTTTCCTTGGTTTCATCATTGTGAGAGTTGGCAATCTACAAATGCTTCATAATCAATGAGAAATCTGAGTACCTGCTGAATGTACTTTTGAGTTGATAAGGTTCTTTTAAAACTCAATTCGTTGATGAATCATGAGACCTTATGTGCTACTCATATTTCGGGATCTATTACTAAGAGTGCCGAAAACATATCTCCACGGCGGGGGGAAAATGGTAATTTTATTTTCGGTAAATTCCATAATTCCAAAACAAATTTCAGGAAAGAACAAAATGCTTATTTCAAGTGCAGCAAAAAGGTGAATGGAAGATATTTTTTACATGTTCGCATATTTTCAAGTTGGGGGAGTGTGCTGTCTTTATCGTCTTGTAGGTTACCATGGAACTCACGCTGCCACAAATAGAGGCAGCGTGTTTGTTTATTTGTTCATTTTTTTTAAAGAGCGATATGCACCGAATAAAGGCTCTTTGTATTTTTATTGATTGATATTTTTACATTAATTTCCTTTTATTATTAGATATCATAATGAACCCTGATTTTTAAACCAAGACTGACCTTTTAAAGGTCACATAACAAAAATACAAACAACCCTTATCAACAACTCAGTTGAGAAGCTGAGTTGGTTAGCGAGCTAGGTTCGTTGAATAAGAATCGGCTCCCTTAAAAGCACAGTTTTTTTTCGCGTTGAATGCTGCCTTTCTTCTGAGGTCTCGACTTTGTCACAGATCTTTACTATGGCATATTGCCTGGTAATTAAGTGAGAGATCAGACTTATCTAAGGCTGAAAATATTAAGCGAAAGATCAACCTTAACCGATACTGGTGGATACTAAACAATATATATTACAATTATCTCAATACTGGAGGATATTAAGTGTTATATCAGCCGTAGCTGATATTAGTGGATATTAGCGATCAACAGTAATTGTGTTTGATGGATATTAAGTGACAGATTAACTTTAACCGATATTGGTGTATACTAAACAATACAGAATCCAACTTTATCAATAAATTAAAAAAAAATAAATACCCCCTCAAGCAGCTGCTTGCCACAGAGGTCTGACAGGAACCTGTCAGTTTATATGCCACAATAGAAGGTCTGAGAGGATGGCAGGACCTCAGCAGAAAAACGACACAAACAGCCATGCCTTATCCGGGGCTCGAACCCAGGTTCCTTAGATCAGTAGCCATGCGCGCTAACCACTCGTCCATACTGGAGAATATTAAGTGCCAGTTCAGCTGTAGATGATACTACAGGATATTAGTATATCAACTGTAATTGATTTCAATGGATACAATGCTACAGAAACTGTGGCATATACTACTAGAGAATACAAAGAGAAAGATCAGTTATAACTGATACCCAAGAATAAAAAAAATAAATTAATATTCCCTCAAGCAGCTGCTTGCCACAGCGGTCTGACAAGAGCCTGTCAGTTTATACGCCATAGAAGAAGGTCTGTGAGCATGCCGGAACCTCAGCAGATAAATAACCCAAATATCCATGCTTTACCCTGGGTTCGAACCCAGATCCCTTTGATCAGTAAACTAAGTGATAAATCAAACGTAATGTATACTAAAGGATGCCAAGTAAACAATCAGCTTTGTTCCATAAAAGAGCTTTCTCTCAAACCTTCAAGCAAGAGCATTAACTAAAACTGCACAATATTGCAATAAGATTAAAAAAAAGAGTTTTTGTTTCAATTCATCCTA
Organism: Ryuthela nishihirai; assembly: GCA_038380435.1. Classification (NCBI taxonomy): domain Eukaryota; kingdom Metazoa; phylum Arthropoda; class Arachnida; order Araneae; family Heptathelidae; genus Ryuthela; species Ryuthela nishihirai. The sequence goes on from JAWZYU010000004.1 coordinate 8,496,293, forward strand.
TTTTAATTTACATTAACAGAATAGTAAAAGCTCTCCTAACGTTTGAAGTAACAAATAATATTATCTTTTCAAACATACTTGCAAATGAAGAATAATATTAAATTATTTAGTCTTATTCAGTAATCATAAATCAAAAGATATAATTGTACATGTAAACAGACTCTACGGTAGTCTACGGTGTAAGCAGACTCTACGGTATCTAACTGGTACTTTTATTTGTTTTAAGATTAAATTGTCTCTTAATATTAGGATTAGAAAGAAAGGACAGATCTGATGTATTGCTCTTGTAAAGGTTTTCGTAGCGTTTTCGATTCTATAGCTTCCAAAGTAATCCCATCTTCCCATCTTACGGGCATTTATATGCTAAAGGAGAAAAATTTTCAAGTGAAGAAAATAAAAATGACAAATGCAATAGACAAATGAACTTTGTTTTATGAAGAATGAATCAACTGTCCACATCTTTATTTCTCCACACGCTGTGTTATGAATCAGGAACTGAGCAAAGCATGACTCATATTTATTTATAATGCGAATACCAGAAGAGGTCAAGAAACCTTTAAAAGGTCAATCGCTACTTCCAAGAAAAGGGAAAGTCTACATTGTTTGTTGGAAAGTGATGGGAATGCTTTCCACTACCAATCTGTCCTTGAACTCTTATTTGAAATAGTACAACCAAGTTTCAAAACTCGCTAGCTCGAAACTCTATTTATGAGGCAATAACTTCAACCTAGCAAACATTCAAACACCCTTCAACATGCTTGGAACCCTTCCAAGTTTTTTGAATGGAAAATCACATTCATATCTCTCTTTGATGATTAACTTTTTAACTTTTTACTTTTAAAAATGCTCAAGGAAGACTCTCTCAAAATCTTGCTTTTAAATAATAATCTCGATATTAAGAGAATCTTTGAAGCTGGATCACTTAATTAGTATTTTTAAATGTTGTTAGCTGTACGAGAATAGAAGTTCATCTTCACTAAGGAGCAGCTTTGTTGAATTATTATCATTTTTGTCAAATGACTTTGTGAGTAAGCATCTCATGACATACTCAAACTTTTTTTTTGCTCTCTCAAACCTCCAAGCAAGAAAAATTTTCAAATGAATAAAAATGACAAATACAATAGACAAATGAACTTTTTTTTATGAAGAATAAATCAACTGTCCATATCTTTATTTCTCCACACTCTGTGTGGAGAAAAAAATAGGTGGGGGAAAAAAACACTTTGTGTGGAGAAAAAAATAGGTGGGGGAAAAAAAACACTTTGTGTGGAGAAAAAGCTCATTTATTCAAATCTGTTCTGACATCCAATGTGCATTTCGTTTTCAAGCTCTTGAAACCTTTTTTATCCGCATCCAAAGGTGGAAGAGTAAAAATGACAAATACAATACATTAGTTTGGAAAACTTTCTGATCAAAGAAATCACACAAAAAATTCTTCATCTTATGTGTAGTATGTTGTGTTTCCCCTGAAATCTTGTCTCCCTCACATATTTTATTTTATGCATATTATATCTAGTCTTTTTCTCGGCCTCAGTTGGTTTGGGATGGGTTGTTTTACCTATGATCGGTACTCTTTTTGTACACAATGGTCTAAATGGCCAGGTTACACGGAAGCAGAGGGCTCATAGAAGATTGGAGGGAGGGCGACCAACTGGACAGCTGTTAGGAGATAGATGGTAGCCTTCCGTCAAGACCATCCAGCGTGTTCTTTAACGCGCACAGGGTATTGCTCTCTTGCACAAAAGGGGCCACGGTTTTATATCCCATCTGACGGAAGGCAGCTTTTCAATGCTCATCGGTGACCTCTACTGACTGAGGGCAGGGCGGGGAGTTTGGCCGAGATAAATCTCAGGCTGACCCCGGCGGGTTGGGTTGGGTTGTTTTACCTCTGAGCGGCACTTTTTAGAACACAACGGGCTAAATGGCCAGGTCACAAGAGCCCCAAAGGCTCAGAGAAGTTGGGGGAGGAGACCCACTGGAACAGCTGTTGGGAGACAGATGGTAGCCCCCCGTCAAGGTCATCCAGCTTGTTCTTTAACATGCACAGGGTATGACTCTCACCCACGCCGGATTCGAACCTGGGAACTACAGATTACTAGTTGCTACTACTTAGTTGCATTTCGGTGCGATACTAGTTGCTAGTTACTTCGGTACTAGTTGCTAGTTACTTAGTTGCATTTCGGTGCGATATTAAAAAATGTATTTTTGTAAATTGTAAATGTTATTTTTCCAAATTGCAGAAGTTTTAACATTCTCTTTCTTTCACTTAAGTCACCCAAGTCTATTCCTTCCTAGTCAAATGATGCTAAGCTTATTCTATCTCCATAAATTACCTTTAGCATCCAAGAAATTATTTGCGCAGTGTCTGTTTTAACTAATGGGGAAAAAATGTGAAAAATATGTGCTAATTGATTAAATTATTTGCCCCAATGCTTTTCAATAGTTTATTGAACAAAAAAAAAAACAGGAAAACGATGAAATCTTTGGACGCAATGGACTTGTTTAATGGTCCATACACTTGTACATATTAGAGAACTCGAGTGTAACGAATCAACACTCTTTTTAATTGATTGCAATAACATTATACAGCTTCTTTCGTAACGTTTATGCGCAACATTTGGAAAGGTGTTATAGAAATAGGAAAAAAAAACTTGAGTAGTTAGTTTTACTTTCTGATTTTTACCAAGAATTCAGCTACACAAAAAGTTCAAAAACAAATTCATGAAGTGACCGAAATCTGAGAAGTCATTGAGATAGTACTGATGAAACGATTAAAGCATCTCTTATAAATCGCCGTTTGACACTGATTTCGACAAGGTTACAAAGAATCTAGTATAAATGATTAAATATATTGAGAAACTTAGCTCTCCTAAGCAGCAATGTTAAATGCAATTTGATTACCATAAACATGCATCAGGTTTGTTTACATAGGTTTTCGCCCCTTTTCTTCAAATACTTTATGGAGATTTATATTAAACAATGGTAGAAAAGATGTTTAACATAAAATTAAGACATGATAGAAAAACCGAACCTCTAATCGTCTTATAATGATCAGCACTTTTTTGCACACAATGGGCTAAATGGGCAGGTCACAAGGACCCAAAGGGGTCAGAAAAGGTTGGGGGAGGGGGGATTCACTGGACAGCTGTTAAGAGATAGATGGTAGACTATCGTCAAGGCCATCGAGCGTATTTTTGAACTTGCACAGGGTATGGCTGTCCTGTACATGGAGTCACATTTAATGTCCCATCCGATGGACGGCAGCTTTTCCAAGCCCATCGGTGTCCTCTCTATCACTGAAGAAAGGATCGTGGTTAGTAGAAATAAATCTAAACGCTAGCCTAGGTGGGGCTCGAACCTGGGAACTACAAATTACGAGCCTGGTTCACTACTTACTGAGCCCCCTCTCACCCCACAATATAGACACGAATTATTGTGATACGAAATGCACAGTTGCAGTTATATGGCATTCTTCTTTAATGGACAAACGAAAGAATTATTGTTCTGTTCACTAGTTTTTCAATATAGTCATTCAATATATTTGCAATATATTGAAGCAATTATCTTTATAAGTTGACTTGATCTTGCTGGAAAAATAAGTTTCTGCAGATATTTTTCGTTTAACACACTCTATGTTGCATATTGTAGGGAAATTACACATTAAATTGTAGGGAAATTTAAAACAGACAAGCGTTTCAAGACATTAACTTTATCTTCCTCTACAAATTAAACACCTACATTGATCATTATTTATTCTTAACGTATTTTGCAATTAATTTCGTGTTAAACGACACTTTCCTTATCCAAAACACTCTCTCTCACCGAACCCGGTTAATCAAGGTCTCTTTTGTCGAGGCAGGATAAAATGCAACAAACAGGTGTTTTACTTTGGAGGTAAACGTATGAGTCAACATTGCCGTAAACTTTTCTTTATCCTCACTTATGGCAGGGAGATCGTTACCACAGTAATTGCTAATCTTGTTAATTCAGTGAAGGAAAAGTAGTTTCACATACAGTAAGTAGGTGGTGGGTTGTGCTTAATTAATTAAAATCCCTCCCTCTTGTTAGCAGTTAGCGCGAAGACAGGGGGAGCTTTGAGATCTCTGATCAGGATGAAAAGTAAGGAGATGATCTGGTTCGGAGTCAAGTGGGAGCGATTAATCACAATCGTCAGCTCGCTAGACTCGTAATCTGAGATTTCCACTTTCGATACTCGGAACCTGAGATTCCCAAAGTTGAGATTTCTTTCATTCGTCCACTCTAAGCCGTCGGTGAAAAAGCGGACACAGTTTGGAAAGCCGACTTCCGTGGGATGAGACTTTAAGTTTTTCGTTTTTTGTTAAATAAATTAACTGCATTATACCTAAAATTTATTATATCCGGAAATTTATAAATTTATCTTTATTAAAAATTGTTTATTTTTCTTGGATTAAATCTTATTTGCTCTATGGTTTATTATCGTGGGGTGCAGTTTGACTACAATCAAACCATTACAGTACAGACAGAACCACACATAATTAGATGCATGATGAAACTGAGAAAATTTGAAAGTGTTGCAAATGTATATAATGAATTAAAAAATAAAAATAAATACCCCCTCAAGCAGCTGCTTACCACAGAGGTCTGACAGGAGCCTGTCAGTTTATATGCCATAGTATAAGGTCTGTGAGGATGGCAGGACATCAGCAGAAAAAAAAAGGATACATACATCAATGCCTCGAAACCCAGGTCCCTTAAATCATTAGCCAAGCACGCTAACCACTCGGCCATGGGACGGCTATAACGAAATAAGTACAGAGTTTTCCAAAAGGGGCTTTAGGATTTTGAATGGCGATAACTTAAAATGTTTTTTTTTTTTTTTCAGGTTGAATTTCATATACCCTAACTTCAGTCATATACAATTCTAACTATGGCGTCGCTCTCACAAGAACAACGTATTGAAATCGTTAAACTTATTATGGAAATTGAGCGACTGTACTGAAATATATAAGAAAGAATTTTAATGTTCAAACTATACGGACATTTGAAAGGAATACCCGACTATCGAAAAATCTTTTCATACTTGATTTAAAAACGTACAAAACTATTATTAAAAAACATTACGTTTATTTGGAGCCAAAGTTTTTTAACTGTTTACCTGAATACATTAAAGGAATAAGGAGTGATAACATTTTCTTTAAAGGTTTAAGAAAATGGATTTTAAATATAGAAAATATTGAGATTATGTTTTAGAAAAAAAGAAGTGAATGAAATGTAATATAAATTCATTAGACGCAAAGTTGCTATTAAAGTGCTCAATAATGGATCTTGACCTTTTATTGACGTACAAAATCAATATAATATTTATTTTTATTTTTGTTTTCTGCCAAGCAAAGTTTTTTCTTTTCATTCATTCTTAACTGTAATTTTGTACTTTTAAATTGGTGAATATTTGCTCTAGGATTTACATGCTCAAGCTAACAAAATATCACAAAATGTGAAACGGAAGCATGTTGCCTTTTCATTAAAACATAATTAAATTTCTTGAAAAGTGTGTTTTTAGTCCCGTGGAAGATTCAACATTTTTTTCTCAGACTTCTTCCGAAAAATGTACGTAAAATTATATAACACTAATGAATTATAATATTAGATATAAATTAGTACGAATGAAAATATGATTTTTATAGAGAAACGATGCATAAAGAAACTTATATATATATATAAGATGTAATGCTTTAAAATTGTGTATCTAGGATAGGCAAGATTGTATATATTTCGTTGCAATTCGTTGTAATTACAATTCTAAGGTAAAAACATGCAAATGCAATGTTTAACAGATTCTGAGAATAAATCTATCCATCTATCTATCTAGTTATTGTCCAGTGCAAAGGAGAAAAACTCTCCTGTTGGTCGACTTCAGGTCCATCCAAGGGGAAAAAATTATATTCTTAAAGAGCCGCAGAAAAATTGTCTACTTAAAAACGAAAACATGTATTTCTAACGAGTAACGAATTTGAAAACAAAATTTTTTTCAAAATTTTTAAGGACTCAAGAAAATTCCTTGATTATAAAACAAAAATGTACATTTTTAATGAGTAGCCGTCCCATGGCCGAGTGGTTAGCGCGCTTGGCTAGTAATCTAAGGGACCTGGGTTCGAGCCCCGGGTAAGGCATGGCTGTTTGTGTCGTTTTTCTGCTGAGGTCCTGCCATCCTCTCAGACCTTCTACTATGGCATATAAACTGACAGGCTCCTGTGAAACCTCTGTGGCAAGCAGCTGCTTGAGGGGGTATTTATTTTTGCCGTCCCATGGCCGAGTGGTTAGCGCACTTGGCTACTGATCTAAGGGACCTGGGTTCGAGCCGCGGGTAAGGCATGGATGTGTGAGCCATTTTTCTGCTGAGGGCCTGCCACCTCTCAGACCTTCTACTTTGGCATATAAACTGACAGGCTCCTGTCAGACCTCTGTGGCAAGCAGCTGCTTGAGGGGGTATTTATTTTTTTTTTATTTTTTACTATGAATTGTCAAAACCGTTTAATTACGTACCGAAAATATTTAGTCGAATAATTGGATGGGAGCCGGGATTAGTATATTGACGATTTGTTTTATGAGTCGGAAGTACTGGCGTGGTCTACTCCATCACCATTTGATCTTTTATGATCTGTAATCTTAGGGCGTTAGGGATTTTCCAATTGAGCATCAAATTGGCAATGTAACTTCTACGTCACACAATCCAAGATGTTGAGTATTACGCTTCATTTTTGTTTATAAATTGGTGAAGTTTTGTTTTTGGCAATTCAGATATTTGGATCTAGTGTACATAAATATTAATTTGTCCATACAGAAAGCGAAGCGAGATTTAAGAATGAAAAAGAGAAACACCAAAAAAAATTGTCTTCAGAAAATGTAGTCAATTTTATATTGAGAAGCTATTGCAAATGACCATGGCAAAAAGTCAGCTTAAAACTAATTTATTTAAACATAGGTTTGAAGCTGGTCATTTGGCTGGTAGATGATAAATGCAATTTTTACCTCATTGAACTAGACTAGATATGGAAGATATAAAGTCGCATTATCTCAAGAAGTTAAATATTGTGCTACTTTAACTCCTTCTATATCCCCAACCCTTGGATTGCTTTAGATTTATAGAGTGAACTTCAAAAAGCTGTTACCGTGTAGTGTTTCAAAAATTCTAAGTGTTTGACAGTTTCAAAAACAATTTCTGCGAATAAATAAAACTAAGTAGAAAGCAGCCAAAAAAACGAAAAATGGACTCTTTTTAGTGTTATTCACCTCTTATTTCCTTGGTAAATTAATCATAGCACCTAAAGAAAGAAGAAAGAGAAAAAAAACGTCAAGCAAAATATTGAATGGTAAAAAAAAAGAAGAAATGGAACTACAGTTGCACGCAATATCTCGTACGTGATTTGCATCAACAAAATATAAGGACTCTCTTAACAATGAAATATTGGCTGATATTTGAAGGACCAACCCACAATTCTTACTTAGCGGCGTCTTTCAATGCTTAACACTCTTCTGATGAAGTTAATATGATATTAATGAAATGGCAAATAATTAGCAGCCAATGCACTGCGCCGATATTTTTTTCTACACCTAGGAGAAGTTTTCAATTGATTGCATTTTTATATTATCTAATATTTTAACTCTTATCGCTATCTAAATAATATGTGTTTGCTTTACCTTTAGTCTTATTTTGCACATATCTCAATTTTGGAAACATAAATTTTTGCATCACTAGACATGATTTTATTTTACTTCTTAAACCTAACAGATAATAATAAAAGTTCACAGCTCTGGGACAAATATTTGAAGTGGATGTGCAGCAGTGTAAAAGCATCGCAATACAATAATATCAGCACAGTAAACTTAATGGAGAATATACAGTAGCAGGGCCACATCAAGTCTATGAGGAGGGGAAAGATTGCCTTCGCACCACCCTTTAATAATTCTGATAATGGAGACAAAAGCTTTTCGAAATTGTGCGTATTTAAATGCATTTTTCAAGAACTTGTTTGAAGAACTTTAAAACGGTGGGGGAAAATGCTATACTGTAATAAAAACTGTCAAATACTGTTAATTAAAACTACATAGTTAGCGCAGCATTGAATTATTCTTTTTTGATATTAGTAAGCAAATTTTTATTTTTAATATCATTGAAATTAATCCTTCTTATTTCTTCATTATAAGAGCGTGTAAGTACAGTCGCTCAAATAAATATCCGAACACCATGGTGTACATATATATATATATCCTGTTTTGCAGCCATTCATTATGTCAAAAAAGGATTCCCATTTTCTAAATAGTATGTGGAATGTTGGTGTATTCGAGATGCAATTTTTCAGTGTATGTATTTCGGATATAACACCTCAGATCTCAAAATGCAATTGATAATGGTAAATGTGAAATGCGAAGTACAGAACTGAAACTTTGAAATAGAAATAACATTCTGTATTCTTTTATATTCACAGCAATCCATTTGTTTATATTTAATCCACTCCTTTCCTGTATTCTGCTGATACTGGATATAGGGGCGAAATTGTCTTCAGTAGGGTAGGATCCGAATCTACGGCCTCCTGATAACATGCACTGAAGGATTCGGATCTCAGCCTGCTGAAAGCAATTTTTCACCTGTACCCAGAATTAGCAGAATACAGCGAAGATAACGGCTTAAATATAAATATTCTTATTTACAGAGGAGTTAATATCACACATTTTACTTTTATGGATTTTAAGTTATTTATGGTTAATAATATAAGACACCGAAAGAGTTTTATGTGTGAATGTACAATTTTTGCTTTCGTTCAGTTTTCATATTCATCTTTTCTCCTCCCCTTTTTTTTTTTTAGCATACTCTAATAATAAACGTTTGTTTTTTGGGTTTTCAGCTGCAAAATTTTATTCCCCTCCTTTTTTTTTTATCGCAACTATTATTTACATTTGAGTTTAATCTCATTGAAACTCAAAACGTTATTAAAGATTCCGATATACAACTTTCGTCATTATATATGCTATAAAAGTTTTATATAGTTTGCATTTGGCGACACCATTTTAACTGCAAATCATATTCTAATCTCATGTCTAGCTTTTAATTGTGAATGTCGTATTTATTTCAGTTCTTATCATTAGTGTCCGAGCCTCTTACACCCGGACACCTTTTATCTGATGATTCGTTTTTAACACCTGCTTTCGACTTTTTCCATTTTACCGAATATTTTAAACGTTTATAACATTTTTGACTTTGATTTTTGGATTTCACACTTATTGCTGATTTTTATATGGTGTATTCGAGATGCAATCATTTGGTGTACGTGTTTCGGATATAATACCTCAGATCAAAAAATGTAATTGATAGTGATAAATGTGAAATGTGAATTACGCATTGTTAATTTTATGCATTATTCCTTTTGGTGCAATTTGATCCTGGTTTTTAATACACCTTATTTGTTGATCTACTCCTTTGTTTCTTGTTGTGTCATTTACACTTTTATTATTCTTGTTTGTGTGTTACCTTTAACTTTGGTTGTCGGTTCGACGTCTTTTATCTGTTAATCTAATCTTTTAAGCTCAACATAGCTTTGTTACCCTTGACCATAAAACCAGCATCCAGTTTGAAGCACAGTTTGTTTTTTACGTTCGCATTTTATGCTTTTAATGAAAAATGCATTTGATATTGTACTTAATCAAAAGTTTCTGTACGTAAATGGCAGAGAGTAATATTTTCTAAATCATTAGATAAAACTAGGTAATATTGTACTGATCTTATTCAGCATGGCCAATATTAGCTATGTTGCGGAATGTTGCTTCAGCATGCTACGATGTTTACATAATCCAGTCGAATGATCAAGCCAGACTTACAGTTAAAAAATCTTATAGAATAAAGAAAATCATTTTTCCTATTCTAGACTATGAGACCATTCAAAATTACATTTCATTATTTTGAAAATGAAACTATGTGCTTTTTAACTAAATATTTCAATTTTATCTGCATATAGCGCGCTTGGCTACTGATCTACGGGACTGGGTTCGAGCCCCGGGTAAGGCATGGATGTTCGTGTTGTTTTCTGCTGAGGTCCTGCCATCCTCTCAGATCTTCTACTGTGGCATATAAACTGACAGGCTCCTGTCAGACCTCTGTGGCAAGCAGCTGCTTGAGGGGGTATTTATTATTTTTTTTATTATCCAAAGAACTAAAATGCACGGGAAATTCATTTTTTACGTTAGAAAAGTATTATCTGACAAAACCTAGTTTTACCCAGTTCTGCTCATAAATGTTATTTAGCAAAAATATTGTCCGATCTCATTCGAGTTTATTAAAAAGAAAATATCCAATTTCCTTCAGTAAAAAAAAGAATAAAAATCTTTATTATACTTAATAAAAAAAAACGTTCTTTTGAAACACAAAAAATAGCTGCTTATTAGGGCCTTAATTTTTATTTGCGTTAGTTTAGACTTAAAATCTTAACCGTAAATAACTGCTTGAAAAAAAAAAGGGTAGAAAACTGTAACTCACGGGTTCTGCTTCTTCGGGATTATACGTCGTGGCAAAGAGTTACCCGCATTTCCAACCTCTTACGTACATTGTATTACGTTATCATCTAGTCACGAACACGCCAATCAAACGACTTCCACAACTCAACACATAACGACATCATTAATATTAAAATTATTGCCATTCCTCTCACTCTAGAAATACAAACAAACGCTTTATTCTACAACACCGTTCATCAGCAACACACTCACCAGCCAAATAAAATTGTATTCTAAGAGAAATCCGATTCGAAACGACGAAGCCAAGAAGTAAAGTTACGTAAAAGTGTTAGAAGGGGGACAGTGTTAGTGAGGCCTATTTTGTTCAACACCCCTCTGTATGCTCAAGATCAGATCCTTCTCTTCTGGGGGAAGGGCACTTTTTCGCACGGACTACTTGTCCGTCTTACAACTATCTGCTCCGGTTGCAGAGGACTAGAATTAAGCAATTTTACGCCATTTTCGGCAGAAATAAATCACCCCAGACGTGGACTGTCGGAAGGTACTCGTGTAATTACGGCGGAGCCCTGCTGCACGACCTACCCGAGCCGACATTCACCGGTGCAGACAGACGGACGGATAGCTACTGCGGCCAGGCATCTCCGGGTCTCTGGAACGCTCTCTTCAGTGTTTGGTTAGAAGGATGGATGAATGGATGATGGATGGACTATGCGAACTCGTCTGTGGGAAAAAAAGCACCAAACAAAGACTGAGGGATGAAAAAAAAATTTGGAAATTCCACAAAGCATTACTCTGCGCAACGTCATATTATTTAATGCTAGAATATAATAATTAGATGATTAAATGCATGGGGATTGTCCTAATAACTCTTGGACTGTTTGTCTTTTGCAACTTTAATTTGCCGTGATTATATTTGAACCTAGTAGAATTTTACATCAAGACTATGATCTCAAAAAGAACTTCAGTAAAGATTGTTTCCAAAATTATTTTTCGTGCAAATATGAACTGGATGGATTAATTTATTTTAATGAAAACACATTCATAAGTTAAATGAATTTTTCTTCACAGAAAGAAAAGAAATATTCGGGGCAAAATCAAGGATAAATGTTCTATGATAACTCTTTATTAAATTACATTATATATTAATAATTATATTATAATATTATTAAATGCATCCTTTAGTGCCTAGTTCTTTTTTCTAGATTTACCGAAATAAAACTGATATAAAAAGCCAAAAAAAAGAATATGTGAACGAATCTGATTGTAATTTCTTATGCTGAGAATAAAATAAACATCCCCTCAAGTTGAATACCCACAGAGGTCTAACAGGAGCCTGTCAGTTTATACGCCTTAATAGGTCTGTGAGGATAGGGGGACCTCAGCCGATAAATAACACAGACATCCACGTTCTACCCGAAGCTCGAACCCCGGTTCCATTGATCAGTAGCCAAGCGTGCTAACCAATCTGCCACGTGATGGCTTTAAGAGAGTCTTAAGTTAGATGTAAATTTATTTTAGATAGGTAGTATACTAACCAATGATCTCCTGATAAGTGTCAAATGCTTTATGGTTAAAGATCAAGATCTACACTAAAGTGACTATGAAGTTATATGACCGACAGAGCATCAGAGAGACTTTCCCTTTCACCCAACCTTCTCTGAGCCCTTAGGGTCCTTGTGAACTACTCATTTAGCCCATTGTGTGCAAAAACTATTGCTCAGAGGTAAAAATATCCTAACCCAACATGGCGTTATATCACAGAATAGATGCCGTCATAAAAAGTAATGTCATTTAAAATGACGTTAATTTTATTTCCCACTGCTTTAATACAAAAGTTCTAAGAGAAAAATTATTCATCATCCAGTAATTCAATGGTAGAACAACTGATATGAAATATGACAATCAGTTTTTAAAAAACAAATAATTTGCTTCTCATCCAGCCACTTGATATTGATCTTGCGCTTATCTGTACAAATACACCAGAGAGATCAATGAGATAAACGAGACCTCAGCAGAAAGACAAACTAAAAAAAACAACCCCATACCTTATCCGGGACTCAAGCCAAGGTACTTTTATCCAACAGCCATGTTTTACGCTAATTCAAATAACATGTGAGTAGGTGGAGCCAGAAGCCATCTACCCTAGGTTTGTGACCCGGCTGTTATCCATCATTCTAACCATAACAGACTGTGGGAAGAAAACAAAAACAGAAATTCCACAAAACTTTACTCTGTGCGACGTCATATTACTTAATACTAATATATAAGAATTAAGTAATTAAAGGCACAGAAATAATTCTAATCTCTCTTTAACTGTTTGTCTTTCAGTTTTAAAGAACTTAAGAAATGGCAAACACTTTGGTGTTTCAAAAGAAACCTGATTTATGAGAAGCAATGCAACTTAATTTTTGCTTTGTTCTTAAATTTGCTCATTATCGAAAGTTAGTACAGATTTTATACAACTTAACTAGGTATATCCAGAGTGTACATAAAATAATATCGCAAAATTAAGCAGTAATAACTCATGAAGTAGAGAACTTTATATGGGAGAATTTTTTACCCAACTTTCACGTGAATACCATTCGTTGTAAGGACAACCTTCATTCGATAATCGATCTCAATTCATGCTCGTTGAAGCGTATCTGGCATCATGGTGGAAATGCTGTTACAATGTCACAAAAGATTTGTTTCGATAAGATGGGTTTGGAGCGCCTTGCACTGACTTCGTCTTGTAAATAACACACTGGATCCTCGGAGTTGGATTGGTCTAGATGGCCCAATCGTTCCCAGCTTTTACCCACACTTGATTTTTTTTTTGTTCTGTTTGAAATACATTGTGTACGCTAATCCTATTACTGATCTTCCGACCTTGAGCAACAGGATCTCAAATGTCACAGATACGATTCAAGGAACGTCGATTGAGATTCATTATCGTTTGGAGACAGTCCGTAGAACGAATGATGCTGGTATGTAGAAGCTGTTGCATAGAAACCTTCCTTCCTCTGTGACTTTGTAACAACAATCTGTAAAATAGTGTGTTCATTACTTCACGCCTTATTACTGTTTAATTTTGTGATGTCATTTTGTGTACTCCCTGGCTACTGATCTAAGGGACCTGGGTTCGAGCCCCGGGTAAGGCATGGCTGTTTGTGTCGTTTTTCTGCTGAGGTCCTGCCATCCTCTCAGACCTTCTACTTTGGCATATAAACTGACAGGCTCCTGTCAGACCTCTGTGGCAAGCAGCTGCTTGAGGGGGTATTTATTTTATTTTTATATATTTTACCTATACCAGTATAATGCAAGAGCGAGAAAGCTTATCCATTATGATATTTTTTGACTGATTTATCTTTTTCATTTATATGTAGTTAATTTTGATGACTACTTTCAATGTTTTTTTTTCTTGTTGTTATTTGAATAGTTATCAAATGTTGCTGTTAGTGTATTTTTGGCATTAGCTTTTCTCATACTGAGTAATCATCATTTGCTTTGTTTATTTCAAATTAATAAAAATATATTGATAAATGTGATATAAGAATTTTTTTGTGTATTGGAAAATTCATGCACAAAATTACATTGATACTCTGGCCAAACCCCATTAAAAACTAAAAATTTCAACGAAGATTGGCAATTGTGAGCGATAAGAACGTTCTACTGAAAATCGATCATCCACTAGTACTCTTGATGCAGGGACGTACCCAGGGGAGATCGCTCCTCTCTCCCCTCCCCCCCCCCCCTCCCCCACGAAAATCTGGTCGTCTTGTACGAAATCTCAAACTTGTCTACCTTGTTCAAAACAGTTATCTTTGTTGAGTTTCTTTATTTTGGCCCCATAGTATATGCCCGACACTAAAAATAAATTAAAAAAACAATTATTATTTTAACCTTTCCTGTCCGGTGAAATATTTTAGTAATTGGGTAATTCTACTAAGTCTTACTCTCAGACTAAATTATACATATATACGAAACTAAATTATCGGATTCCCCCCTCCCCTCAATTTTGTAATATGTATAAGAATAAGCACTCTGATAAACTCGATTTGGATAATGATGCACTGCAAGCGCTACCCCTGCTACCCCTGATACCTACCTCAGCTTATGATTGTTTTAACAGTTTTAACTCGAAGTGTTGCTAACTTTTCTGGTATCTTGCTTCTGGTGGAATGGTATGATATATATTATATTATTCGAACCTTTTCTTGTAGAAATCCTAAAGTATGCCTTTTTGGGCATAAAGGATTCGAGAGGTTTGATTACGCCAAGAAATTTTCAGACAAAAAGGTCTTATACACGATTCGAACCCGACACCTTTCTATAACGTTATATTCGATTGCTCCTTAGTCAGATATGATACATTATAAATATTAATCATTAACTTCTAAATAACTTTAGTAAATTAATCTCTATGTTAGGAGCAGTCATCACATTTATACAAAACTCTGTAATGATCATAATTATTATCGCTTTGCAACCGAACATAAAACATTTCCAACCGTGCAAATGTTTATTTTGCTGTTTTATGCACCTGTTTTGCATAGTATAATTTTACTTGCATAATATATATTATATGAAAACTAAAAGGGAACAAGCATAAATCATAATAAAATGATGAAAACATACAGCAGCTCAGTTGAAATCGATAAATGCACAAAGAATATATATAGAGAGAGAGGGGTAAATTGATAGATTTTTAGAAAATAGTTCAGTAAATAGACAAGCCAACTGTTGGATAGATTATCAGAACCTTAAATATAACAATTAGCTGATGGAAAAATAGCAGGAAGATAGATTATCAGATAGAGTAACAGACAGAGAGAGACAGGTTGATAGATGTTGAGAAAAACTAGAAAAGCACCTAAGCTCCATTATCCAGCCTACACGTGTGGGTGCCTAACATCCATAACAAAGTAAGAAAAAACCCAGCATCGTTTCTCCGTTGACCTCCCGTTGTCTCGGCAACTGCCCTTCATGGCCACCCAAGGACATGGCACCAGGTATGAGAAGTGACGGGGACCTTCTCTTGGAGACCACCGCCGGCCGACGAGAGCTCGTTAAGTTGTCTCGGGCTGCACGCATGCTTGTTCACAGGGCAGAACGGGAACGGTGGACCGGCTCAGGCCTTACGGGACCCTGCCGAGGATAATGGTGGATCCTGTCCGTCACGACACTCCGAGACCGGCTCCGAAGTGTTGCCCGCCGGGCCGCCCGGACTGAAGTCACTTCCGGAGCGGCTTTGTGTGACCCGTGTCTACGATGTGGATGTTGCCGTCACTGTAAGCAAAGCGGTCATCTGAAGTGGAACCAAACTGCATGATTCTTCGACAGCCTGCTCGATGGCGCCCACCTGGTGTTGAAATATAAGTACGTTGACCATGCTTCATGAACAGCTGCGTTAATGTAATTGTATTTTCTTTCTGTGGTCTATAAAACATATGTGGAATTTTTTTACGTCACGAAACGTAAAGTATTCAGAAAAATGAGGAAAAAAAACATCTGTTGTTGAGGAATGCGCTTCTGAATTTAAAATTTTCCCTTTGCCGTAGCTCTCTCTCTCTTTGTCTTAAAGCACGTAATTGCATATGGTGATACTTTTTTTAATTTAAATGTCGTGCTTCTATAGAACCAGATAAGAATCTATTGGCAAAGGGGATGTGGTGCAAAAAAAAAAAATTATGCATGAACTGAAGAAAAAAAAATGACAGAACAAGCAATTCTTATAAAATAAGTACTAAATAATTCAGTTGCTTCTAAATTTTACATTCTTGGGTCAGTATACAAAATGATCCTACATAATTTACATATTGATATTCGTATCTAACCGAAATCAGGAATAAAATGTTTCAGTGTCACCACAGCATAACGTTGGTTTCCCAAACTTAAGGAAGAACCCTGTTTTATGTCAATGGAAAGCTAAAGTCGAAGTTCTATAAATTCTATTTTTTTTTCTGTTTTTAAAATTATGGAAATCAGTGTATTAACATAGATGGCAAATAAAAAATATCAATCAAATATATATAAATATTTCGAATTTTCAACAATATTCTTTCATTATTTAATGAGTTATAGAAGTTTCAATATTTAACAATAACAATGAAAGTCACAAAAATTGACTTCAGAAGTTAATTAAAACTTTAGCACGCTTGGTTACTGATCTAAGGGACCTGGGTTCGAGACCAGGGTAAGGCATGGATGTGTGTGTTGTTTTTCTGCTGAGGTCCTGCCATCCTCACAGACCTTCTACTATGGCATATAAACTGACAGGCTCCTGTCAGACCTCTGTGGCAAGCAGTTGCTTGAGGGGGTATTTATTTATTTATTAATAAGTATTGTAGCAGAGTGTTTAATAAACTAGGTATGTAATTTAAAAGTTTGTGTAAAGAATTAGTTCATTATTTACTAGTTTTCTATAAGTTTCTTAAGACTGGTCTGACCGTTGTTAAATATTCATATTTTCATAACTAATGAAACTAATTAATAATTTATAATTAATACTGAACAAATATTGTTGAGATATTGATATTTATCTAAATCTGCTATCGCATTTTTCAAAACGAAAAAAGTTTTTGTTTTGAAAGCTTAATATATTCATATATTATATATTTATGTTATAATGCTTCGAAATTAGCTTCCCATTGACATAACATAGGACATAATTATGGAATAGGACATAATTATGGAATCCCTAATTTATGGAAAACAGTGTATGAACAATCCTGCATAAGCCGTGGACTGTCTTCCATTCTTAATATGAACTGAAATTAAAGAAAAGAAGTTCACAGATTATCCCTTATACTAACGACAACAAGTATAGCAAGAAATAAATAAGCTCTAATACAGACTAAGTGAAAAGAAAATTACACCTCACCGCAGAGATCCGACAAGAGCCTGTCAGTTTAATACGCCATAGAGAACAACTGTGAGGAAGGCGAGACAGCAAAAGAACAGCACAACCATATTTTTTTCCGGGGTTCGAACATAGGTCCCTTTGATGCCCAGCTTGCTAACCATTCGGCCACAGCAACTTTCGAAAAGTTGATCGATTGAAAATTAAAGCATATTTGCTTTATTTCGGTTTCGTTAAAAATATCATAAGGATCATGAAAAATCAGGTAAAGAAATTCCCGCTTTCAGAAAGCAGTTTATAAGTGTCCTTTCTGGCTATTAAAATAAAAAAAAATTCTATGAAATATATCATGATCAAGCACCTACTCAGGATTTATTTTCGGGTTGTGGGGGGGGGGGGGGGGGGTCCGGACCCTCCCTCTGGGTACGTTCCTAATAATGATGGTATGATTTTTCGCAGTAGTAAAAATATCACAATGCCCACATAATGAAGTCAATATTTTCGAAAGTTGTGTGGACTTGAATTCGATGAGCAGTTTCCTATATAGTTATATTAAATCTAAATATCAGATATACTCTTCCTGCATTAGTACGTTGATCAAATCTTTGGCATTTAAATTGGTTAGTTATATTAAATATGTAATTTAAAATCGCGAGTCTTTCAATGAAGATATAACTGAAACTGGACAACGTTTACCACTCGAATAAATTATAGGATTTTTACTCCAAACAAGAACTAATAAACCCACCGCAAATGTGAACAATAGTTTTCTTTTCATCTTTGGGAAATACGAAGGTATCTTAATAAAAGAATCTATTTTTATATAATGCAAATATGTCTCAGTGAAAAATGTCAATCAAATGTTGTTTAGCCTTCGTATTATTCCATTTATTATATTATACTTCAAGACAGTCTAACATCGATAGATAAAACGAATTATAGTGAAATAAACAAAAGGACTATTATATATGTTTGAATCAAATTTTATATCCCATTTACCAATCAATTATATTACTACTTATCCTAAGTAATCTGTAGAATTATCTAAGTATACTTTGAAGGCAGAAAAATAATCTGTAGATTGATTTTGCTATATACGTATCTTAGAGCAGCAGAAATTATCGAATGATCTACCTGCGAATCTTTATTAGGTATAGTGTTGCTTTTTCTCTGAGTGGCACTAATTTAGCAACAATGCGCTAAATGGCCAGGTCAGCAGGACCACAAGGGTTCAGAGAAGGTTGGGGTAAAAAATTGGACAGTTGTCCGGATGCAGATAGTAACTCTCCCATCAAGGCCATCCTGCATGTTCTTTAATGTGCACCGGGTATGGTTCTCCTGCACACGGAGCCGCAACTTAACGTCTCGTCTGAGGACGGTGGCCTTTCAAAGACCAACTGCCACCGTGTTTCCTTTTTCACCAAGGTCGAGTATGGATTGGCGGAGATAAATCTCAACATTGGGTTGTTTTATCTCTGAGCGGCACTTTTTTGCACACCATGGGTTAAATGGCCAGGTCACAAGGACCCCGAAGGCTCAGAGAAGGTTGGGGGAGGGGACCCACTGGAACAGCTGTTGGGAGACAGATGGTAGCCTCCCGTCGAGGCCATCCAGTGTGTTCTTTAACGTGCACAGGGTATGGCTCTCCCGCACACGGTACCACGGCTTAACGTCCCATCCGACGGACAGCGACCTTTCCAAGCCCATCAGTGTCTATTACTGACCGTGGGTAGGGCGGGAAAATTTGCGGAGATAAATTTCAACGCTGATCCAGCTGGGACTCGAACTCTCAACGTTGGCCCAGGTGGGACTCGAACCTGGGAACTGCATATTACTAGCGTAGACAGTTACCGACTGAGTCACTTTCACCTCAAGCAAGTACGTCATGTGGACGGTTTATATTCCACAGAAAATCCTTTTGATGCCCAACATTGAAGAAAACGTTTTTTATTTGATCTCCAAGCCATCGTATATAATTAATATGAAACATCCTTAAACGCAGAGAGAGTAAGAATGATTGCAAACACAATTCGTTCTGTCACTGAAAGCGGCTTTGACCCTGAACATTCGAACACGCTCTTAATTAATTAAAAAAACGGAGACTCCTTTTTTTACCTGCTTCTAGAACCGCAGTTGCTTCATTCACGGATAGTGCGTTGCACAAATATGGCAAACGTACTTCGCTCTGAAGAAGGTTATTTTTTTTTAAAGCAAACAGTAATCTTTAGAAAGAAACTTGTTTTTTTATCTTTTCGCTTTTGTAACCTAAGCCATTCATTACGAACACTCAGGTCGTCATAGAAAGGTCAGATTATTGTAATTGCAATCAATGTCGGTCATTTTATTTTCATCGGATATGATATGCTTATAATTACGTATTATAAGATATTTGTATTTCTTTAATACACTAGGACAAACATTATGAAAGATAATTTATTCCGTAAACATTTACCTATTTAATTTCAGCTTATATATATATTTAATTTTTCTCGTCTTAGCTTAAATTCAAACAAAAAATTAATTAGAAAATAAATCTCTCATAACTCATTTATTTCAATCGATCGATTCCAACTTTTTTGTGCCAGCCCCGTCGTTAATCATGCGTTATTTTCTAACGCCCACTTTCATTGATATGAAAAAAAAATATGAAATTAGTTGAAAAAATAGTTACCATGTATACAAATACTACGAGTATTTTAATTTATTAATACGTGAATTTCAAATGTAATTTTTTTATTTCTAAATCAAATGTTCACAACTTAGCCGAAAGCCAGTATTGGTTTCGTCGGGGAGGAGGGGGGGGGGAAGTCAGAGGATAAGATTTTGGTAGGGTAGTATATAACTATACATGATAACATCAGTGGCATATAATGAAAATAAATACCCCCTCAAGCAGCTGCTTGCCACAGAGATCTGACAGGAGCCTGTCAGTTTATATGCCATAGTAGACGTTCTGTGAGGATGGCAGGACCTCAGCAGAAAAACGACACATACATCCATGCCTTATCCGGGGCTCGAACCCAGGTCCCTTAGACCAGTAGGCAAGCGCGCTAACCACTCGGCCATGGGACGGCTATCAGTGGCATACGTCAATAAATTTTCCATCACTATAAAACAGACTATGATGTGTGAGAACTGTCAAAGCGACAACTGCGCAGTCTCACAGTCTCCCCAGTTTCCACTCACTTTTCGCTAATGATAAAAAATATATTAATTATATAAAAAATAATAAATAATAAATACCCCCTCAAGCAGCTGTTTGCCACAGAGATTACTATAAAATATTAGCATCCGTATATTAATTAAAAATAATATTTTTATAAATAAATATGTTTTTTCCAACTGACAGTATCAGCCGCTATAATACACCGTAGCTACCAGGATTGTTAGCTTTTCACTCGGGTTGCTGAGCTTGACTCTTCCAATGTCACAATCGGAAAAACTCACCGACTACTTAAGACAGCTTTATTGACTTTCAATCTCCCAGTTCAAAACCGCCGCATCGCTATAAAAACATGAGCTGAATGGCAGATGGCTGAGCCGAGATTTGCTAAGAGATGCAAGAAAAGAGTGGGCGAAGGATTTTATTGTAAAGACTTATCATCAGAACACCTAGAGCAATTTTCTCTCAGAGATGGATTGAGAGATTTGACATTAACTACCTCCATGGGATCGTGACTTTCAAATAACAGAGTCCTGGGAATCAGTCTGTGAATCAAAGTTTACAAGACAAAATTCTATTGCTTTGAATGAGGAAATAAAGCGAAAGAGAACAAGGGTGGAATGAATAAATGACTAGATTATCAGGGGATTACACGTGGATATTTCACTGAGCATCTGTTCTACCCTCAGAATTTAATTTTTTTTTTAAATTAAATACTCCCTCAAGCAGCTGCTTGTCACAGAGGTCTGACAGGAGCCTGTCAGTTTATATGCCATAGTAGAAGGTCTGTGAGGATGGCAGGACCTCAGCAGAAAAACGACACAATTTACTAGTAGTAAATTCTGAGATTTTCTAGTAGCAAATTCTGATTCTCGGGTCTAATAGGTTTAATTCATTTTCGTTTATTTTTGTAAACGCTGTAATTGTGAAACCCTAAGAGTGTCATTACTTACCAGCAAAATTCACTCTACTTAACTACATGAAATCACAGATAAGCACCTGTATGGCAGCAAAGTTCTAAATGTAGAGGAAAACTTCAGTTCAGTCGAGTGAGATACGAACTTACAATCATCGGATGACAACTCAGATGCTCCATCATTGTGGGGAGAAAGTGTTTTCCTACTAATTTAAAAAAATTAAATACCCCCTCAAACAGCTGCTTGCCACAGAGGTCTGATAGGAGACTGTCAGTTTATTTGCCACAGTAGAAGATCTGAGAGGATGGCAGAACCTCAGCAGAAAACAACACGAACATCCATGACTTAACCCGGGACTCGAACCCAGGTCCCTTAGATCAGTAGCCAAGCGTGCTAACCAAACAGTAAATAATAAATTTGAACATACTTGTTTATTAATTTTTAACTTTTTTTTTTCCTAGATTGATTATTCGCCCCCTTTTATCTCTAAACTGCCAACAGAATTTTTCTTCAAAGACTTAACTTTATTTTCGGAAATGCGATACTAAAATCGTAAATAATTCATTTAAACATCACGAACTAAACGCACAAACAGACAAACCTACTTCGTTTCCCATTGACTAGTCGGTTATGAGTCAACAGACTTATGTAATTTGATTTATTTATATAAGTTCCCAAATTCTGGAATACTATAATTGACTTAGCAAAAAATCTATTTGCACTATTCAAGAAAACCAATAGTGGTGTTTAGCCAGCCACAATATATGTGGTTGAGGTTTGGAACATCAAATTTCAAAACTTAATTTAAAGTAATTACTCAGATTTTTTTTAAACCTAGAAAAACATTTTGCGTCTGTAAATTGTTAAACAATTTCACTTTGCATTGTGAATCAAATACATTTATGTTTTCCTAAAAAAAAGACCTTTTGTATCATCCCACTTTTCGCTGAGGATAAAAAATTCAATTTCTCAGTCACCAAAACTTTTATTCTATCTGTTTGTATTAATAGTTTTATTTCGAGTACATATTGTTTCAATTTTAATGACTAAATTTATTTACAAGTCTTTGGATTCGTTGTTTACTTTGCGTGCTGATACCAAATTCATATATTTCTAGTTATTCTTGAAGTTGTAGATAAAACTACATTAGATTTCTCCTTCGGTAAAACCCTCATCTTCACATCAGTTATTATTGCAAACTATGCGTCATTTGGAAAACAAAGAAGAAATTTTTCGTTATTATCTCGGAAACTTTAAGTTTTCAAAAACTTACTAGAGCAACATTTATGTAAAATTATACATTACGTTGTTTTATCTTTTTCATGAAGCTGTAAAGTTAGCTATGTTTATCCACTATTTTAATTTACAAAAAAACTATTATGTATTTAAAACACTTTTCTGTTATTAACATCACTATTATTATTATTCGCGTTGTTTTGCAAAATTATACTAGCTGCAGTCAGAATAAAATGCTCTGGCCTTAATTTTGAAGTGATAAAATTTATCTCCTAATGTATCGTGATATTAACATTTCTCTTGCACACTTTTTTCAATAAAAGTGATTAAAAATGAAATGTATGTAGTTGGGTTAATATATATACACTATCGTATTATAATATTAGAAATGTTTTCGTATTATCTCAAAGGGAATATAAATTCGAAGCTTTTTAACTTTTAAAGTATGCATCTAATAGCAAAACATAATAGAGAATCAATTAAAGATCTATTTAAATATCAGTTTTCAACAATATTTATTCAGTATTTTAAGAGTTATGGAAGCTGTAATATTTTACAGCAATAATGGGTGGTAAGAATTCACCTCAGATATTAATTACAACTTAAAAAATAAGTATTGTTTCAAACCATTTAATAATATAAATATATATTTCCGAAGTAAGTAATGATTATTTCACTATTAGACAATTATGAATGATTTTTATAAACCAAGATAATTCATTGTTAAATATTCGAGCTCCCATAACTTTTAGCACTCAACGAATGCTGTTGAAAATCGAAATTTAAATAGTTTTGATTTTGATATTTAATATATCTTCAGTAGAGTTTTGCCATTAAATGCATATTTTAGAAGCTATAGAGCTTCAAAGTTAGATTCCCATTCACATAACTTGGATATTCTCCAATATTTTGGTAGGCCATGATAACGTCAGCGGCATGTTCTAAGTGGCAAGAATATGGGGAGACTATGTGTAAGACTATGAAATAGATGCTACGAGAATTTTCACAGATTTTAAACTGTTTGACAATTGATAAAACATTAACCTATGATTTGTGAGAACTGTCAACATAGTTTCTTTCCAACTTCACAGTAGCTGAATATAAAACAAAGACCATAAATATCTAAAATAAATAAATTTCGCTTCAAGCATCTGCTTGCCACAGAGGTCTGGCAGGAGCCTGTCAATTTAATACGCCATAGAATGTCTGCGAGGAAGGAGAAACCTAAGCAGATAGACAACAGCAAACATTCATCCATGTCTTACCCAGATCTCTTGGATCAGAGTAGCCAAACGGGACGCTAAGCAATTATCCAACATTCTTAATTACATCACTGGGACGCTAAGCAATTATCCAACATTCTTAATTCCATCACTGGGACGCTAAGCAATTATCCAACATTCTTAATTCCATCACTGGGACGCTAAGCAATTATCCAACATTCTTAATTCCATCACTGGGACGCTAAGCAATTATCCAACATTCTTAATTCCATCACTGGGACGCTAAGCAATTATCCAACATTCTTAATTCCATCACTGGGACGCTAAGCAATTATCCAACATTCTTAATTCCATCACTGGGACGCTAAGCAATTATCCAACATTCTTAATTACATCACTGGGACGCTAAGCAATTATCCAACATTCTTAATTCCATCACTGGGACGCTAAGCAATTATCCAACATTCTTAATTTCATCACTGGGACGCTAAGCAATTATCCAACATTCTTAATTCCATCACTGGGACGCTAAGCATTTATCCAACATTCTTAATTCCATCACTGGGACGCTAAGCAATTATCCAACATTCTTAATTCCATCACTGGGACGCTAAGCAATTATCCAACATTCTTAATTCCATCACTGGGACGCTAAGCAATTATCCAACATTCTTAATTCCATCACTGGGACGCTAAGCAATTATCCAACAGTCTTAATTTATTTCCAAATTTAGCCCCTGTCAGACTAGAGTCACTTTTGCTTGAAACGATTTCAAATACTCGTTATAAATTAGAAATATTAATTTTTAGTAGATTTTTAATATAATTGAAATTTTACATTGGTCCATTAATGCTAAAAGTTTTATTGAGAGACTCTCTTCATGAAGCCGTCCCGCGGCCGAGTGGTTAGCGCGCTTAGCTACTGATCTAAAGGACCTTTGTGGTTAGCGCACTTAGCTACTGATCTAAGGGACCTACTTGATCTAAGCCCCTGGTAAGGCATGGATGTGTGTGTCGTTTTTCTGCTGAGGTCCTGCCAGCCTCTCAGACCCTCTACTATGGCATATAAACCGAAAGACTCTTGTCAGACCTCAGTGGCAAGCAGCTGCTTAGAGGGGGTATTTATTTATTTTTATCTTCATGCGATTAACTTTCAACTGTGTCTGGAAAAAAAAGGAGTCATGAAATAAGAATTTCTACTGTGAATGGATCCAAATTTTACCTGTGTGTTTTGTGAGCGCTATAATGAGAGTCTATGTGCAAAAAATTGTAGTTGATAGGATTAAAAATGGCTGAGATACAGAGCTTTACAGAGGAAAATGACCAGAATATAGAATAAGCATTTTAGTGGTGATAAACATTTCTATACATCAAAGGCGAAACTTTTCAGCTACTATGTGAAGAATGCAGGCCAGCTGAGTACGCAAATATAGAGTAATTTGACGACAATGGGCGATGCAGTGCAAAGGTCAGTTGTGGGGGGGGGGGGTAGGGGATTTCATGATCAATAGTTAAACCGTAATTTGTAGCCAAGTGTGACTGGCTGTGTCCACACGCACTGCGACATGGAATAAATGGTCTTTTGCCGGGAGGAATTATCCAATTACAGGCTGTGATTTGTCCAACCACGCGGCATTTGAGGATAATACGCTGCTAAGTGCCGTTATGTCATAAGGACTTTTATTCGCCCTTCCGGTTTTTCTAGCTTACGCAACTTATGTAAAGACGATAATGATTGCGACGCGAGCTGGCAAGTGTGGGCATTTCGAGTTGATGATGGTGTGGGGCTTTCTGACAGGTAGCGCCCTCTGTGAATTCTACCTGAAATGCGACGGAAAGGAAGGCTACTTGGTGGGAGTTTCATTTTTGCTACTAATTCATTACTTTGTCCCGCGTATTGTTACATTATGCACTGAAGAGATCATCAGAAGGAAGTTGTTTTTAGTTTGTAGATTTGTGATTAAGATGTTTGATTTAAAACTCCACTCTTTTAAAACAGATTAAGCACAGGTCTTCCACGTTCATACTGACAGGTTCATGATAAAGCTTTGTGGAAGAATGTTACTGTTCAATAACTCCTCAATTGTGCCAAAAGTAAAAAATTTATAATATCTGTAATTGTTAAAGTACCAATAGTTACAAATTTTTGTTTTAAATGTAAAATATTAATTTATAAATATTAAATACTAATGTAATAATATGTTATCGTAAAACATATTAAAACTATGCAATATTACCATTAATATGCAATATGGTATATTAATGTCCACTAAAATTTATATTAATATTTTTTAACAAATACGATTATTTCAGTGGTTCGACGTAACATTTTTCTAATGAGCTTTACTGGGAAGGTGAGAAGTGAAGGGAAGCTGGCCGGTTATAAAAAAATAAATAAATAAATACCCCCTCAAGCAGCTGCTTGCCACAGAGGTCTGACAGGAGCCTATCAGTTTATATACCAGAGTAGAAGGTCTGAGAGGATGGCAGGACCTCAGCAGAAAAACAACACGAACATACTTCTTAGTAATTTGCAATGAATTTTCCTTTATTATTTTTAAACTTTGAACTGGCATTTCGAATAATTTAAGTGTAAAGAGAGAGGATTATGCCAATTGAAAAAAGTTTCTAAGCGAAAAAAGAAATTTAGTGCATAATATAATATTTCTGTTTTGCTGAAAATACAACTGTACTTCGCAAAAAGCAGAGACCACTTCTCCCAAAAATGCAAAAACAGTACTAATGCCATTACTCCTTAGAATTAATTTGATATTAATAATAATCCATGCAATTTTATTTTCACTAACCTCTCTAACTTGTGACTGCTTGAGGGCTATGTCTATGTGAATGCGGTATGTATATGAATGCAGTATTTTACTGATCTTATCTCCAGTATCCATCAATTGCAGCACATTTTAGACAGCGATGCTCTACATAACTATTGTTCTCTGAATCATAAGCGTATTCAAAATCGTGTTCTGCGCACGAATGAGAATTAGAACGACTTGCAAATTCAGCAAACGTGAACACACCATCATCCACTAGACTGTGAAATATTCGCAAACAAACAGGCAAGGCCAAGCAGATTATTGTCGGAAAATCGTTTCTAAAACTAATATCTTTCTTGAAGAGTTTCTGAAAGGAAGTTTGGAAAAGGCAACTTCAGAAAACATTTTATAAATCACACCTGATTCAAGACAATTTTTCTTCTGTAGAGTTTGATGTGCAAGAGTGCTTTTATCGAATTTCAAAAGAAATCAACAATAGATAATATCTTGTGATTGTTGGAATATGTTGGATGGAAGAAGATTAATAATAAAATTTCTTGAACTACTTACTAATCAGAGTCATTCGCATATTGACCGCGTGAATCGACAATATACGAACTAGACATTTCGTTATTACTCTATTGGAAATATTTTCTTGGGCTTTTTTGTTTCTTACGCAAAAACACTCGGATGATCTCACGTATAATTTTCCATTGATAAAGGTATTTTTTTTAAATTGCTAAATGCTATTTTTAACCGTATTGTCTTAAGACCGGAATTGATTCAGTCGGTAGCAATTCTTAGTTTCAAGTTTCCACGGGACTGCGTTGAGGTTTTCTCCCACTCTGCCCTCGGTGATTAATAGTATACAGTTGGACTTGGAAAGGCCATCAATCCATCAGTTCATCGGTCCCGTTTTCAAGAGAAACATACCTTTTCCACATTAAAGAATACCTGAACGGCCTATATGGCTTCCAATTGCTTCCTAATAGCTGCTCGCTGGATTACCTTTCCCTACAAAGCCCTGATCTCTTGGGGTCCTTGTGACCTAACCATTTCATCCATTGTGTAGAGAAAAGGGCCGTTCAGATAAAACAACCCAAAATACCCGTTGCTTATGTTAAGATTCAATAAGGTAATAATAATACTCCACACATATTGCATGCATGGAGGTGTATGTTCGTATGTACGTGCCCCATGTTCCATGTACTAAGGAACCTTGGCCTACTTGTTTCGCCCCTGTGTATGTTTATGTATGATGATACACAGGGGAACAACAAGTAGGCCACTGACCAGAACACTTCTCTGATTAAAATTTTAATCTGAGCTGCTAAGTTGTCAATTACATTACTTGCTTATTTCGAGCATTTTTTTTTTAATTTCATTGATTTAAACAGAATGTTGATTTAACTACAAGTATATTAAACTGATAGGCTCCTGTCACACCTCTGTGGTAATCAGATGCTTAAAGGGAAATTTATTTATTATATTTATATATTTATTATCTATCTCTTCAGTCTACATGCACTTGTTGAAGACTGAATATTAAGTAAAATATTTCATCATCATCATCATCATCATCATCATCATCATCACCAAGCAGCCATGGGCTAGGGAGGTCCAACCAGACCGCGCAGTTTAATTCTCCAAGCATATCCTGAGCTACATCTGCTGCATCCGGCCACTGCACACCAATTCTAACAAGGTCCTGTTTGACATTGTCTGCCCACCGCATCCTAGGTCTCCCCCTCCTTCTGAGGCCTTTAGGCACACTGTTCATAACCCTATTCGCCAATCTATAATTATTCATACGGGCAACATGGCCAAACCAACGGAGTCTCTCTCTGCACAATATGCTGCTTAAAGGAGGTTGCTTGCCTAACCTCATCATTAGTTACAAAGTTGAACCACCTAATGCCCAAGATACTGCGTAAGCATCTGGAATCAAAAGCATCAAGTTTCCTGTTATCCTGTTTACAAAGTGTCCAAGTTTCACTACCATAACTAACCCTAGAAAGAACCAAACTATTATACAGTCTAATTTTAGTCTTTAGGTGTAATATTTAAGCATTATATAAATATTTAAGCATTTACTGGCAGAAAATATCTTATTTTTGATTAGTTTAGCTGAATGTCAAAAGTCTTCAAAATCCTCTCGTGATGTTTTTCTGTTAACTTCCTACGTATGACACTAAAAATCGGAAAACTTTCATACAATCGAAAGCATGTGCATATGAATTATTTAAATATATAAAAGAAAGAATATGGGAAGAAGAAGAAAGAAGAATACGGGAAATGGAGGTGGTGATTGCTAGAATATGTTGGACAGAAGGAGATTAATGACAAATTTCATGCAATCGAAAGCATAGGCATCAATCAACATATGCATCAATATAACGTGAATTGGAAATTACTTACCGTAAAATATGACTTTAATCATTTGCTGGCGGAAACAATTTTTTTAAAATACCCGTTACTTTTTCAGACAAATCCATTGTTATTCCAAACCTTCCATATACAAATCCAAACCCTCCAAGTGAGGGTTTGGTGACTCAAAAGATCATAACAAACGGGCCCGGAGAGCAAGTACCAGGAATATATCTTTATTGTCTGTAACAACTTCCCTCCAATTTGACTTATATTGGCCTAAAAATTTGGATTTGGAAAAATGTTTCTCGAAACCCAATCAGGGCCTCTCACCGGGCCCCTACCCCTATGGATCTCGGGCCCTGGGGGTAATGCCCCGGCCTAGTTTCACCAGTGCATATATGCATACGTACAAAATCCTTAAGCACCCATTACTACAGCTACAGCTGCAGCATTTGGCCACTGTAGGCCAAACTTCTGAAACCGTTGTTCAAAATTAGCAATATGCAACAAAAATAATGCTCATTT
The DNA here is from genome assembly GCA_038380435.1 of Ryuthela nishihirai. Taxonomy (NCBI): domain Eukaryota; kingdom Metazoa; phylum Arthropoda; class Arachnida; order Araneae; family Heptathelidae; genus Ryuthela; species Ryuthela nishihirai. Next base: position 8,525,824 of record JAWZYU010000004.1, read on the forward strand.
CCCATTTAGAGTTTTTGTTTTCTATTAAAAGAGAAACAACAACAACGAGGTTTTTTGTTTCCAGTCTAACTCTTCATGAAAGGCCCAAAAGAGAGCGGAAATTGCAACTTGATGAGTTCATCGCTGATGCTTTTTAAACATGACGCAATGCCACAATGACACTTTTTCCCGGAATCGTATTTGGTTGTGACAAATAATAGTGATTAGGAAATTGTTCGAATGCTTGCTTGCGGGTCCGACACTTCTTTTGTAATGAGTCTCTCAGAAAATAAATAAACGAATGAAGAAACCGTGGAAGGAATGCAGGCAGCATCATTTAGAGGGAAAAAGAAAGTGCTTACTTTGTTTAACTGAGGTAATGAACATTAGTAGGATTTTGATCGGGAAGGCGGAATAAAAAAGTTAAATACTGCTTTTGTATAAGTTCATATATTTTTTTCCTATTCAACATTAAACTAAAATAACATTCATGTCATAGGTTGTTTTCTAATCCGTAATATATGCATATTGAAAATATTATTTTCTTTACTCCAGGAAGAAAAAGGCTTTTTTTTAACCCCAGAACTTTCCATGATTTAAGTAAGGAGCTTGAGTATGATTGAATGATGCCATCCGACGTTCCACTATACAGGACAGTACTACGTCTTATGGATGGCACCAAAAGCCACCTTTGTGTGCTGGTTGAGGCCTAACAGAAAACTGACCTTAAGGCTGCGAAGCAGCGGAGAGAGTACCTATCGTCTACATTACTATAATATTATCTAAATCTGTCAGTTATATTGGAACTTTCGAATTTTGAACCTTGCCAAGGTTTTATTTCCAACGTGGTTAGGTGGCATTATGGTCTAATTTTTTACTGCAACTCTGTACATGAATTGTGCCGAAAATCTTCCATTTTTTTAAGGGGTAAATTCGAGCTCTATTAATTTTTTAAAAGCATGATATTCGCTACTTAAATATCAGATATTTGGGACCAGATATCCAAGTTCGAAGATTTCGTGGATGGTTGGGCGAGAGGACCCACTGGACAGCTGTTGGGAAAAGGATGTCGGCTTCCCGTCAAGGCCATCCAGCGTGTTCTTTAAAGTGCGTGGGTGTGGCTCTCCCACACACGGGACCACAGCTTAACGTCCCATCCGACGGGCGGTTAGGTAAGGAACAGTGAACCTTCAAGAAGCTGCTTTCCACAGAGGCCTGTCAATATAACACGCCGTAGAGAAGCTCTGTGAGGAAGGCGAGACCTCGGCAATAAAACAACACAAAAAAGTCCATATCTTATTCGGGAACTCGAACACGGACCCCTTTGATCAGTAGCAAAACACGTTCAACACTCGGTCACGCGCATTGATATCCTTTATAAAATATGTCGAACATTTTTTTAATTCCCACTTGCAAAAATCAGGAAGGATCCAGTTTGACGTCAAAACTTATTGCTCAAATCTCTTATAGGGATTGTTTTTTAATGGTGACATGGACGCATTTAAAAAACTTCTATGTATACCAATAGCTTTATATTTTTTTACGAGAGAAGATTATTTGAGATAATGATAATTTAAAATCAACAGGTTTAATTCTCTACTACGAATGCGTCATATTGAAATCAACCTTTTTAAATGATACAAATTTGAATTTAAGATCAATATAATATGATGCATGAACATTTTACTAATAGCTTTACACGAATAACAAAAACTACAAACTAGTTCGATATTAATTAGTAAAAAAAAAATAAATACCCACTCAAGCAGCTGCTTGCCACAGTAGCTGTAACTAAAATAATTTACTTAACTACTATTACATACTATAAAAATTTATCACAAGACTAAAGTTGTCGAGTATATATTTATTTATGTATTATTGTTACCAACATAATTAATTGAATTTTGTTATTGTCTCAAAAGTAAGGTCTAATCAGTCAAAAATAATGCTTGTTATTATAATTTTTTCCACAACTCTTCATTTAATTTAATGTAGTATTTTTTCCGTAGGTTATCCAGGGTCACGAAGAGTGTGCAGCAAGAGGCCTCCACGATTTTTTATAGTCAAGATCATTGCTAGCAGCTTCATTAAGATTCTAATTGTACTAATGGAAATAAACTCTTCCTAAGTCTTCGGAAATATTATTCATTTCCTTGTAAATAGTTGAAATAAAATGAAGTATACGAAATTTTTTTTTAACATTTCCTTCTGTTTATCTGTTGTTAACCTTATCTCTTCATTCAAATCAGATGAATTCATATAGTCAGAAAGTGAAACTTTTGTCCTACACGGAAATCATAAAATATTCTACATGTAGGCGTAGCTGGTCACACATTGGTTAGCGTACTCGACTCGTAAGAATGTTGTTTGAGAAACCAGGACAAGCTGGGCCGATCTTCTAGGTTATCTCTGTCCTTTGTGCAGGGGATAGCCCACTTCACCTTTTTAAAACTTAAGCTTAGACGATTTTCTATATAAACAGATCATACTACGCGAGGGGAAGGATTTGAGTTGTTTTACCTCTAAGCGGCACTTTTTTTGCACATAATAAGCTAAATAGCCATGTCACAAGGACCCCGGAGCTCAGAGAATGTTGGGGGAGGGGATACACCGGAACGGTTGTTGAGAGACAGATGGTAGCCTCCCTTCGCGGTCATCCAGCGTGTTCTTTAACGTGCACAGGCTCTCCCGCACATTGGTGTCACGGCTTAACATCCCATCCGACTGACGGCGGCCTTTCCAAGCACATCGATTTCCCCTACTGACCGTGAGCAGGGTGGAGAGTTTTGTGGGGATAAATCTCATCGCTGACCCAACTGGGACTCGAATCTGGGAACTATCTCAACGCTGATCCAGCTGGGACTCCAACCTGGGAATTGTAGGCTACAAGCTTGGCGCGCTACCGCCTGAGGCACCCCCGCCTCTGGAGGGGAAGAAGAATGTTTTGTGCACAAATGTGCTTTTACTTTTGTGCTCGTTAATGATCCAGAATTGTCTCGATGAACACGTCTCGTATTCACTCCTCTCCTCAAGGACATTATTTTTCTAGTATGAGTTTTAAAAAAAATTGTTTGGTGCAATTAATACAAATATTTTTCAGAGAATAATTTAGATTTTTCATTGCTTTCAGTTTTAAAACCATATTCACAAAACATTCTTGTTTGTAGAGTTGTTTAAATAGCTGGAAATAAAACATAAATTTTCCTGAAACTTTTGAATAGTGAAGGAGAGAAAAAGCAAAAAAGCTATATAGGTGTAATATATATATGTGTGTGTGTATATGAAAATTTATGTTATATTACGGAATAATGAAATAATATTTGCATATTTAATATTATTTTACGAAAACCATTCGTCATAAATGTTTTAAATTTAAGTGTATTTCAGGAAACATTTATTCAAAAGCTACGGCTTATTATGTTCTCCTTTTTCACCTGTGAACTTGTCTGTGATTTATCTACCAATATATGTATGTTTGGGTGAAATAAACTTATTCATTTCAATTCAATTCAATAAGCCAAATCAGAGTTGAAAGACTTAAAATAAATACCCCCTCAAGCAGCTGCTTGCACACATAATTCTGACAGGAGACTGTCAGTTTATACGTCACAGTAGAAGGTCTGAGAGAATGGTGGGACCTCAGCAGAAAAACATCACAAATGTCCATGCTTTACCAGGGGCTCGAACCCAAGTCTCTTAGATCAGTAGCGAAGCGCGCTAACCAGTTGGTCATCTGGGACGACTGAAAAGTTAATTTAAAAAAATTTTCGCTTGAAAATTAAGAGATCTATTTCAAATTTATCCAAAACTCAATTTCCAAAAAAAATAACTATTTCAATATTTTCAGCTATGGAATCTATAAATCTGAATACGAACAAAGTTTTACCTAAAATTAACTAAGGCCTACATAGCTGTTATGCTGTTTAATTTTGAAAACAATTACAATACGTTTTTGAGCTCATTAATCTCAATCTTCAAATATTCAAAGAATTTGAATTCTTAGAAAAGCAAATCTGCATTTCTTAAAACTTTCAGCTACCATAGCTTTAAAGTTGGAAAAGCTGTTTTTTGCATAGATTTAATCTAGAGCGGAAATTTCTCATAGATCAGAGAATAATTTTTGAAAATTTTCTACTTCCGTCTCCTTTTCCCATTGACTTCGCATAAAAATGTTAATTTTATTGTTAAGTCAGTGCTATATGCGTACATATCAGTATATATATTCTAAAATATCGAAAATAAAAGAGAGCTTAAAACTTAATCTGAACAAATCTACTGAACACAAATTTTGAACATAGCCACGAACTAATGATTGTAATCAGTATAAATATCAGAACATAGTTCCTCCATCGAAGCTGCTTTGCTGAATTGGGTGGAGAAACATTTTTACCCTGTAATCTTTTTCCATGATTGAGTTGTTTGCCATCTTGTCAATAGGCGTGCCTTGGCGTAGTCTGTTGGAAATACAAAAGAGAAATAAAATCTCTTTCCATGGACATCCCAAGGGAAGAAGGCATTCGTCCCTCGCTGTAAATCGAAAAAATATTTTAAGCATCAGTGTGAAAAAACGCAAACTGAAAAATTCAGTTATGAAGTCGATATATCATATTTTAAACAGCATTAGAATGGAAAAAATGTATAGAACTGAAGCATAAATAAGCATTTTTTGATTTTGCTTCTAGCCTCTTCTACTTGCCAAAAGTATCATGCGAATGTCCACGTATTGTGTTTTTCTGATGCGACGATAGCAGTGACCTAGAAGTTGGGACTCGAGACTATGAGAATGCTCAACTGACGCTTCGACAGATCATTGATTAACCGATTTTTGATAGATCTATGATCTCTTTAAATCGACTGAATCATCAACTGCGCAGCTTCATAGTCTCTCCATTCCTTCCCAGTTGCCACTTTCGCTACCCCACATGGATTGAGCACGATAAGACTCGGGGACAGATTTAGGATATCTGGTCTAGGGTGGTTCTGAGACATCGTCTTTCTGCCCTATCCACATTTACACCCAAGTCACATTTAAAGAGTTTTTCTCATTGATATTACGACCTAAGTTATCAAACCATATTTAAATCATTGAACTATGCTTCTGGAATAATGATAAGGAGCATTTAAATGTTCAGGAATATTTTAATTATCCTTGCTTCAATTCTGTACGAGGATCATCCTGGCCATGAATCCCAGGCCGCCTCCTTCTACTATATTCTTCATTGAAGAGACTCAATAACAAAAAAATACTATGACCTTTGATGCAAAAACAACATGGCTGCACAGATTCTTTACTATATTTTATTACATTAGGCTATTAAACCTTTCTTGATTTGAGATGAAACATATTTAGAGAACGAGGGACTTTTTATCGTGATTTTTTGGCAAACGAGAAAAATAGATTTCTTTTTTGGTTATGAGCAAAACCTAGAGATAAAATTATTTTATTCTCCTAAATATGTTAACAATCACTTTTAATTTTCAATTGAAAACTTGCTCTAGAGATAAATTCAAGCACACAGTACACGGCATAAAAAAAAATCTCTGAATGTATCCCAAAACTTAATTGGGCACAGATAGTTACACTTTGAACATCCGTAGTAGACAGTTGTTCTTTTTACGCCGCTTTCAGGACGAGATGAGTTATGAGCACTTGTTGATATTTCGTCTGTTTGAGGCTTGTTATACCTGTCCCTCAAATCACAGTGATTTGTAAAATGTATTTCTACCTTTCTGATTTGCTATTTCTTTCGTGTTCTTAAAACTGATAATTTGCCCTTCGGCAATATATGGGCAGAATTACAAAACTAAGATCGATTGAAAAATATATGCATTAAATACGGAATTTTTTAGGCGGAGTATATGTACTTCTTCCTTCACATCAATGGCTGAGTTGTTTTACTTCTGAGCGGCACATTTTTGCATACAATAGACAAAATAACTAGGGCTAAGGACTCAGAGAAGCTTGGAGAAAGGGGATCCACTGCACATCTGTTAGGAGACAGATGGTAGCCTTCCATCAAGTAAATCCAACATGTTCTTTAACGCACATAGAGTATGGCTCTCCTGAACGCTCTCCTTAACTTCGCATCCGACGGACGACGGCCTTTCCAAGTCCATCGGTGTCTCCTTTCTCACAGAACAAGGTTAGGAATAGCGGAGATCACTCTGTGAATAATAAATGTTTGGGATTTGAACCTGGGAGCAACAGATTAAAAGCCTGGTGTACTACCGACTGACGCAACTTCCCCCTCCCTCACACACATACACACTTCTATGGCAATTTTCTTAAGCAATCAGTATCACTATGGTTGTCTCCAAAACAAAATAAACAGGACACTTGAGCCCCCAGGAATATGGTAAAACATTTTCAATATATATATTAATTAATAGAATAACATAAAACTGAATTTCAAGGTCACGAAGTAGATATATCAAGCTTTACAATCAAGTCGAAAAAAATTATGAAACGAAAATACGCATAAATAAATAATAATTTTTTTAATTTTTCACATCCATAAATCACATTCTTTCGCCCCGCATCCAAGCACTCTACGAATGAGAGGCTTTATTTTTTTCTTGTTTCTTAAAATTTAATATAGAAGTCTCTTGTTAGTTTTTCCGTGATTTGTAAGCGATTATTACTTGCCATTAATTTTTTTTACAATTCACATTAAGCTTCACAATCTAGAAATTACAAGTTTTTAAAAACTTTTGTGTACTTATGAGGAAATAGGAAACTCCTGATGCAGCAAAAAAACTCAAAAACTGAAATAGCATAATCTGATTCGCGTCTGTTGTTGAGATTAGACATTACACCGCGCCGCATCGTCATAACTTACATAATAGGCCATTTCTTTTTTGAGGCGTTATGAACCTGGACGATTTAACCGACAGACAGAAGATAAGAACCCGGATGAGACCAGCCCTTCACCTTCAGCTCCTCTCTTCTCATAGGCGGATGCCTGCTGGGAGGTGGGGAAAGTAATTAACGGAGGAGGGGGATCTTTCCACGTCTTGTGTGGCAGCTGCTCACATGATAGCTTGGTCAGAGTTGAACACAGAAACTGCCTCTTTCCATCTTGGACCTCGATGATAATGACCTTGTAATGAAAGCTGGATGATTATTAATTGCATTCTAAGTCGTCCTGAAAATCAGGACGTAGGCCTTTCCGTTTATTTTAATTAGACAGTCAGGATAAATGGTTTGTTGACACTTATAAAATCTGAAATCATTACTTTCGCTGAACACACCTTCTTATGACTGTCTCATGACTTGTTTGACTGCGTTTTATTTATCTGCTCAATCTATCCGTTGTTTGTAAAGCCTCAGTCATGTCGAAAAAGAATATTAATGTTTACCCAGTTAAACTGCGCATTTGGGGTGGACATTTATGTTTATCTTGGTAATCAAATAAGAGCTGAAACAGTAATCATGATAAAAGATTACAAGCTAATTCTCCCACGTGCAAATAACCGTTCTTATTACACAACTCTGTATGAGAATTATCTCCTTTTGTGGTTTCAGGCTTAGATGGTTGTAGTTAAGTCGGCTATGTAGGTGGGAATACAACTCAACTCTTGCAATTTAAAACTCTAATGAGAGTTGTTACTGTCTATTTAAGAGACTACAATAATTTTGGATGACTACTGTTTGATACGTTTTTTCCCACCCAATGAATGCAGCAGTTGTATTGATCGTTTAAAAGATACGGCTATTTGAAGGAAAGTTTTTGATTGAAAGTCTTCCGAAAAGATAGTTTCACAGATAAAATAATAAAATAAAATAAATACCCCTTCAAGCAGCTGCTTGCCACAGAGGTCTGACAGGAGCCTGTCGGTTTATATGCCATAGTAGAAGGTCTGAGAGGATGGCAGGTCCTCAGCAGAAAAACGACACACACATCCATACCTAATCCGGGGCTCGAACCCAGGTCCCTTAGATCAGTAGCCAAGCGTGCTACTGATCTAAGGCCACGGGACGGCTCAATACATAAAAGAAAATTATTGTTTCAACATTCAGCCGTATAACGCATGAATATCTATCTGCTGATGTCTCCCTTTCTTTATAGGACTTTTCTATAACACTAATAGTCTCCTGGTAAACATCCGAGGCTTAACTTTCACTTTTTATCTGACAATTTTCTTTCGCCACATAGCGGCGAGATAAATTTAATAACCAGCAAATACGCACCTGTAGACTATGAACAATCTTGATAACAGAAGAATAACTTTTTTTGAGCCGTGTGGAATACGAACCTACGACCTGCTGATGATATGTTAGGTGCTATGACCACTCAGCTACCGACAGTCGATCAAGATCTGCTGTATAGATGGTTATAAGCCTAATAACATGGAGTCAATCATTAAAAGCTATCATGGCTGAAATTGAAGACTTGGGTGGACTAGAAACTTCCATTTATATGCACAAAATCAATCACACATCAAGAGGCAAAGAGGCAATGTATTCTTTTTTGCCAGCCACGCTTTAATCGAGCGTAAGTGCGCTATTGTTTAGTAACAAACACAATCAGCAGCTTTAGAATGTGAATATTCTTGAGTATGGAGAAAAATCAGCGAGCACGAGAGGCTGCATTAACTCTCCGTCTTCTTTTTCTCCTCTCTTATCATGATAGTAAAACCATGTAATCGCAGATGAGATCCGTTTCGTTTAAATGCTGCCTTTTTATCTACCACGTCGCATTTCAACTCTATCGCAAAATATTCAACTATAACAATTCCAACATTAAAAAAAAAGTTTCAAACACTTGACGGTTAATCAAGTTCAAAGTGTAAGACAGAAATAAGACAACGTTGGTGGACCTGATAAAAAGTATAATCATTGATGGGATAGCTCCCATCAATGATTATACGTTTATCAGGTTATATGTCTCCCCTCTCCCTCCCTTACATGGGGCCGGCTCAAGATAATTTTCCCTCTATACTCAAAAACAGGATTAACTGATTTAACTGAGTATCTCCCCAAATCTTAGCAGGGAAAAGAATCATTCAAATTAATGTTTAAAAGTGAAAAAAAGTTGCTTTTTTGAAAGTAAAATTAATTAGCTTTTCTTCAGTTACTTCACTTATACCGAAATTTGATAGGAACATATCATAAAAATATACCAATACCGATACTTCAGCAGAGAGAAAGCTGTCTATATATAAATGCGTGGCTAGCAGGTGGAAACGTCTGCATGCGTTCCTGACACCTCTGGACAATAATTTAAAATGGCTATATGCGCGTTCTTCGCATTTGTGGCTAGCCGATTAACACGCCTATATGAGTTCCTGACACATCTGGTCAGTATTTTAAAACCCCACACCTCTGGTCAGCAATTTAAAAGCGTTTTTATGCGTTTTTGACATCTATGGCTAAGTGGTGAAAACGACTATATGCTTTCCTGACAGCTTTGTTCAGTAATTTCAAGTTCTTTAAACTGGCTAGCCAGTTAAAAGGCCTATATGCATTCTTGGCGTTTTTTGTCTGAAATTGTAAACGACTATATGAGTTCTTGGCCCCTATGTCTAAGTGGTTAAAATGTCTATATGCACTCTTGACACCTCTGTTTCTTATTTTTAAAAAAACTGCTATATGTGTTCTTGGCACCTATGGATGGCTAAACTGTTAAAACAGGTAACAACATTCCTGACACCTCTGGTCATTAATTTGAAACAGGTATATGCGTTCTTAACACCTATGGATTGCCTGTTAAAACATCTATATGTGTTCCTGGCACTTCTGGTCAGTAATTTAAGGCACTGGCAGATTAAACACAGAAATTTTCGACTCTCTAACTTCAACCCTTTTAGTGTAATTATTGTTTAAAAATGAGTTTTTCCTGTATTTTTTCTCCATTTATTTTAGCCATTTTTTTCAAAGTTCGCATCTCCGAAACAACTCCGAAACTTTTTAGTATTCATCTGAACAGAATAAAACCGCCGAGCCTTGCAAATCATACATTAGAAAAAAAATATTTGATAAAGTGTTCATTAAATATTCAGACCTTAATGAAATTAATTTAAGGTAATTATTAGAAAAATGATAACAGTTTGTCGTTTTTAACATTTAGCGCTATTAATAGTACATTTTATTTTAATAAGAAAAAAAATATATAAAAAAACTAAAAAAAGTTTTAATTTTTTTTGAAGAAAAATGCATTTAATGGGAAAATTTTTTGTACCTAATATCTATTGTTAAATCGTTTTTTAATATCAAAACCCCCGGCTACTACCAAATTCTTTAGTTATTATTAATTAAAAAGTTATTTTTCAATTAAAGAAATATGCATTTTTCTAAAAGTTTATTTTGATATTACACAAAAAAGTAATTCATATTTTAAATCCAATAATCATTTACTTCTTCATTAGCTATTGCAGAAAAGAAACGAAACAATAAGTTGTTTTGAACTGCTGTTAAACATTCCCTTTGCTCATTGGACATCGCAGAAAAAACGGAAGAATAAAACGCTTTCAATTCATGAAATACGCGTTCTTTTAGATAGCTCATTCGAGTTTCGGAAAAGAGCTACTAAGATCACGCTATCAGTTGGGTTGTTACCTCTGAGCGGCACTTTTTTTCACACCATGGGCTAAATGTCCATGGTCACATGGACCCCGAAGGCTCGGGGAGGGGACCCACTGGAACAGCTGTTGGGAGACAGATGGTAGCCTCCCGTCAAGATCATCCAGCGTGTTCTTTAACGTGTACAGGGTATGGCTCTCCTGCACACGGGGCTACGGCTTAACGTCCCATTTGACAGACGGGGGTCTTGTCCAAGCCCATCGGTGTGTCCTTACTGACAAGGCGGGGAATTAATGCGGAGATAAATCTCAACGCTGACCCAGCTGGGACTCGAACCTTGGAAGTGCAGATTACGAACCTGGCGAGCTACCGACTGAGCCACCCCCGCTATCAGTTATTGATTCTCGAGTTAAAGGAAAGAAATTGATTCAAGCTTACCTTTATTCCTACCTGGTCGAATGAGTGTCATGGGAAAACGAACCTGCCAATGAGCAGCAGAAGATCCATTAACCGATGACATTTGTGAAAGAGGCAAATTTAACTTCAAATGCGATTGAGTTCTGTCTTTTTGATGGCATGCTGATTTCCAAAATCATATACTTTAAATTACGTGGCTTTTCATCACTCTGGATGTAGATCGTTAACCCGTTTTTCCCCCCTACAATATTTGCTCTCTCCACATCATGCAGATCCCCTGAAACCCATGTGATTGCAAGTTCATTTATCACATTACAACACCAGAAGAATTTACAGCTGGCAGTCGGTGCATAATAAAGCGTTTCCTATGCGTGTGTGTGTGGTATTTACGATAGTCTTTCGCTGCCAACCACCGCTTTCCCTAATGACAACAATTACTTATTGTCAAACGAGCACAACCCATCCTATCCCCCCCCCCCTACCACCACCAACCCGAGGCAGTGAAGCAGATGGCGTGGTTGACTGTACGATTTTGCATTTGTGGCATTTCCAAGTTCCATAATTAATGGTACTTTTCAGCCGAAGAGCCATTGTATTTGTATGTCTTTCACACCTCAAGCCCTCATCAAACGACATTATTATGATTGGAAAGCCATGCTTTGCTCCGCCTTTCCGAATACACATGCACCTAGAAATGAGTCCGAATCAGAAAAGAATGATAGACTAGAGAGCAAAGCTTCCAATGCGGCTCATGCTGAATATTAAGTACGACTTGATCACTAGGAACGGCAAGTTATTTCATTGTTTACGTTATGCGCACACTTTCCATAAATAAGCACCAACAGAATAATTAGCGAACCTTTTGTTTTCAGTCTGATGTCCGTGAAAGAATATGTAAATTCAAAAGGGTGGGTAATGCATTCGTATGTAGAGAACACCCCCTCAAAAATAGATAGGGGACCATTTATTGAATCTGATAAAGGCGTTGGCTTACTATAATTCTGTTTTGCATACTATATATGTATACACTGGTGCGCAAAAATTTAAGATACAGCAGAGATTTTATGTCAATAAGAAACTAACTTCTGAACTCTGTAACTTCTAAAATATTTTTTGTGGTCAAATATGAATGAAGGTAACTGATAGGCTCCTGTCGGACCTCTGTGGCAAGCAGCTGCTTGAGGGGGTATTTATTTTTTATTTATAAATTTAATATCTCAATCAAATCTATATAAATCTCGATTTTTCAGCCGTAATAGCTGGAAATAAAGAGTAGTGGATGCTGGAATATTTAACATCAGTAAATGCCCTTCTATGAAACTCATACAATATTGACGAATATTGAAAGAATTACTGACACAAACATCTAAAACATACACTTATTTTATTGAACCTCCCATTATTTAAGCTTTAATTAACTTTTGAGGTGAAATCTTATGACTGCCATTGATATAATTACAATCCAAACTTTCAAAACTCTTTAAATACCAAACGAATATGGCTGAAATTTAAAGTTTTGACAGTTTGATTGAGATCGTTAATTTATCATTACACATTTTACGATAAAAGGCTTATTTTTAAAGTTAAAGAGTTTCGAAATTAGTTTCCTATTGACCTGAAATGGTGCTCTAACTTAACTTTTGCACATCAGTGTATATATCATCCTGATGGCCGAGTGATTGGCGTGTTTGGCTATTGGTTAAAGGAATCTCGGTTTGAGCCTGGATAAGGTATGGATGTTACTTTTCTGTGTTGTCTTTCTGCTTGACATCTTGCCTTTCTCACAGATCTCATCAATGTCGTATTAAACTGACAGGCTCCTGTCAGACTTCTATGGCAAGCAGCTGCATGAGTGAAAATTTATTCTTTTTTTATATGTATATAGATGTGAATAGCATACTTTTTTTTATATTTCCGTTAAGTAGAAAATCAGATTTTTCGATATACAGCAAACTTCCAGTTATCCGGCATTTATGGGGAATTAGTATTGCCGGTTAGATGAATCTCCCAGTTGCATACGCTTTTTAACCTATATCTTTGACTTTTTAGCTTTACATGGTAGTTTAAACGTCTACGTCCCGGTGGCCGAGTGGTAAACAAGAGTGGTATGGCAGGGATATTTTTGTTGTCTTTCTGCTGAGGTACCGCCATCCTCACAGATCTACTATGGCGAATTGAACTGGCAGGCTCCTGTCGGATCTCTCTGGTAAGCAGCTGTTGACGGAATATTTATTGGTGAATTTTTACCTTTGACACTTGTATTATACACTTGCTTTTGCTTTTAACATGGGTTCCCTACACCCAGTTAATTATTTTTGTATTTTACGCTTGTTCTTTCTTTTTACATGAGGCTTTTTATGTCTGATTTTATCGTTCCGCTTTTAAATTTGATTGTGGGTTTGCGTGATTTTTATTCCTTTATTTTTTTACTGATTGTCTGTTTGGTGCAATATGGCCTAGTTGTGCATTAAACTACAAACAAACAAACAACCAATTAACCAGGCGGTTGCATCAGAGATATAGATAGAGCAAGTTTCAGTTGAAATAAAAATGAAGTTTAAACAAATGTTTAAAAATGAAATATAATGCCCCTAATGTAAATATTTAAAATATAACAGTTTTTTATACGTATTTTTCACACTTAATGAATGTCTAAATCCGTGCACTTAAAATCTTCGGGAACTGCTTCACTGAAATATATCATGGAAAGAGTTGCAATTTTTGGCCGTCGGATGGCGCTGACTATCGTTAGTACTGTATTTTCCTAATAACGAAATGCGAAAGAGAATTTTTAAAAAGTAAAGTCGATGGAAAAGCATACATAAGGGGAAAAAAGATACTATCCGAAACACAAAAATAGTGAAACTAAGCTAAACTTTAATTTCAGAAAAAAAAAATTGTCAATGTATATGTACACCGAAGAGCCAAAGCATTTTGACCACCTGCCTAATATGACGTTGGTCCTCCACGTGCCGCCAAAATAGCTCTTACCCGGCGAGGCATGAACGATACAAGATTTCTAAAGGTGTCTTGTGGTATCTGGTACCAACATGTTACCAGCAGATCCTTTAACTCTTGTAAGTTACGTGGTTGAGCCGCCGCAGATCGGTTATGCCGCCACAGATGCTCGATTGGATTGATGTCTGGGGAATTTGGAGACCAGGGCAATACCTGGAAGTCTTCCTCCTGTTCCGAGAACCATTCTTGAACAATCCGGGCAATGTGGCATGCCGCATTATTCTGCTGAAAGAAGGCACTTCTAGAGGGATATACCGTTGCCATGAAAGGATGTACCTGGTCTGCAATGATGTTTAGGTAGGTGGTAGACGTCATAATTTCCTGCACATGAATGACTGGACCCAGGGTTTCCCAGCAGAACATTGTCCAAAGCATTACACTTCCTCCATTGACTTGTTTTCGTCCCACAGTGTATCCTGGTGCCAACACTTCCCCAGGAAAATGACGCACACATACCTGGCCATCCACATTGTGCAATAGGAAACGAGATTCATCAGACCAGATGACCTTCTTCCAATCATTCAAGATCCAGTTTTGAAGCTTGCATGCCCATTATAGGAGCTTTCGATGGTGAACCAAGGTTAACATGGCTACTTGGAGCAGCCTGCAGTTAAGCAGCCCCATTTTCAGCAGGGTTCGATGTACTGTGTGTTGTGACACATTACTCCCGTCACCAGTATTCAAATTATGGGCAAGTTGCGCCACAGTATCCCTTATTTTGGCTCGTACCATACGGGACAGCCTAGGACTGATGAGTCATGGTCCGCCCACACCTTTCCAGCAGTTCGTGGTTTTTCCCTCCACGAACCACTTTTCGAAGGTACTAACCATGGTTTGACTGTGAACACTCCACAAGCCTTGCCATCTTAGAAATGCTCTGACCATTACAATTTGGCCTTTGTCTAGCTCACTTAAGTCCACTGCCTTTCCCATCTGAAGAACAAGAATATCACTGATTAACAGAGCTCAGTATCAGGTGTTATTTGTATCGTTTCATGACCTTCACACGTGCCATCGTTTACCTGCAGATGCTTCGATTTGCATAAAGACGCACTGGTCATAATGTTTTGGCTCTTCGATGTATATGAAGCGTAATTTACTGGCTAGATTCTAGAAACTCAGATGGACTTTCATCAGGGTCATCCAGTGAACTAGAAATTTGATTCTTGAACGGCAGCTAATGTTGAAAAAAAACGTAAAACGAGTGAAACGCCAATGGCGTCCGAGAGAACTACCATATGTTTCGAAATTTGTCGTACCAAGTTCAAATGTTCAATTTGTATGCCAGTTGCATGATAATTTCGGATGCTTGAGTACCGGATAACTGGGAGTTTACTGGACATCACATTCTTAAGAGTAAGTTCATGTTATGCTGATGTATTATACATGACAAGCTATCAAAATGTAAAAGAGGGCAAACTGGAACTCTAGCTAATCTTCTATTTTATCTGACTTGGGTCTTTTACACCTTGGTTGGTTTTATCGTATTTTTGTCACCTCGGTTAGTTTTATCGCTTTTTTATCACCTGGGTTGGTTCTATCTTTGACTTTGCTTTTGACTTTAACATTTGTCGGTTTGTGGATTTCACAAAACTTTGTTCCACCATGAATGGTTAGCGCGCTTGGCTACTGATCTAAGGGACCTGGGTTCGAGCCCCGGATAAGGCATGGATGTGTTGTTGTTTTTCTGCTGAGGTCCTGCCATCCTCACAGACCTTCTACTATGGCATATAAACTGACAGGCTCCTGTCCGACCTCTGTGGCAAGCAGCTGCTTGAGGGGGTATTTATTTTTATTTATTATTATCTTTCGAATGCGATGGAGAAACTTAATGATTTATGTGTCAAATGAAAGCTTGTGACGCGGAGAGTGTCATAGGCCATAAAATATTGTCCCTCCATGATTTATTCCGTCGTAAAAAGGGGAAGTATGAAAATTATTGTTCCCTACATGTCCTGAACGCGAGTGTAGAAAGTAACAAGCTGTGTGTCAAATGAAAGCTTGTGATGCGGGAAGTGTCATAGGCTATAAAAAATTGAGCACCCCCCCCCCCCAAAAAAAAAAGGGAAATATATGAAAACTATTGTTCCGCTATATCTCCATAACGCGAATACCGAAAGTAACAAGCTATATGTACAAGTGAAAGCTTCTGACGCTGGGAATGTCATAGGCTGTGAAAAAATGATCCCCATGCTTTCTTCCCCCCTAAAAAGGAGGGAATTATGAAAATGATTGCTCCCCTATATCTCTTGAACGCAAGTGCAGAAAATAACAAGCTATGTGTTAAATGAAAGCTTGTGACGCGGGGAGTGTCATAAGCTATAAAAAAATTGACTCCGCATGCTTTCCCCCCCTAAACAACGAGAAATATGAAGTCATTATGCTATATCTTCCGAACGCGAGGGCCTTCACTTATGGGGGCGGCGGTGGCTCAGTCGGTAGCGCGCCAGGCTCGTAATCTGTAGTTCCCAGGTTCGAGTCCCAGCTGGGTCAGCGTTGAGATTTATCTCCGCAAAATTCCCCGCCCTGCCCACGGTCAGTAGGGGACACCGATGGGCTTGGAAAGGCCGCCGTCCGTCGGATGGGACGTTAAGCCGTGGCCCCGTGTGCGGGAGAGACATACCCTGTGCACGTTAAAGAACATGCCTGGATGACCTTGACGGGAGGCTACCATCTGTCTCCCAACAGCTGTTCCAGTGGGTCCCCACCCCCAACCTTCTCTGAGCCTTCGGGGTTCATGTGATCTGGCCATTTAGCCCATGGTGTGCAAAAAAGTGCCGCTCAGAGGTAAAACAACCCAACCCAAAGCCTTCACTTTATGAGTTAGGTGTCAAATGAAAGCTCATATAATGACTGCCGTAAACTATTTCGAATTCCTCCCCCCCACTACTCCTCCCTGATAAAGGAGGGGGGCGGATTTTCGCGGGGTTCGACTTTATCGAGTTTTATCTCAAATTAAAGCTTGTGATGTCTCCAGTGTCATGGGCTACTTTAAACTCGACTTCAAAAAGAGAGGGAGGAGAAATGTGGTCGATATTTATGAGTCATCTATCAAATGAAAGTTTCCGAAGATAAATTATTTCCGTGACAAAAAATGGCAATAAATCAATTAAATTAATGAATACCTATCTTATCAAAGAGGCCCTAAAAAACTGAAAATAAATCTAAAGCATATCAATGATGCATTCAGTTACTAAATTCGTATTCACTTCAAAGGAGGAAATAGCGCCGATTTACCTACTCAACAAGATGGCCAGCGCACTATATTCCTTTGAAGTGAATTCGAATTCAGTGACTGATTGCACTATTGATATCCTTTAAGTTTATTTTCTACTTTTTAGGGCCATAAAGGAGGATAGGTATTTTTAAAAAATTTTATGCATTTGTGAGTTGTTTTTTTTTTGTGTGTGTGTGTGTTTTCTGTGTGTTCTTTTAACTTCGGTTGTGGATTATTCGTCTTTTACATTCTTTTCTTTATTTTGTTTGTTTGACTCATCAGCCTAATTCATTAAAATAACATCATTCATGACTCATTAGCAAAAATTGCTATTTTTTTGCTGATGAGTCATAAAACCCCAACCAACCAACTAACAACTAGTTAATCTTTCTGAATCTAGCTTTTCAGTAAAATTCACTTATCTTTTGAAGAATTATGAATGCTGGAGCAGTAAACAGTAAAGTTGGGAATGAAAAAACTATTTTCTCATAACTGGGTTAAAATGAAAATCAAAATTAATATATTTAAGAGTTAAATTACTTTTCAATATACACTCAGTGGCCACTTTATTTGGTAACGTCTTAAATAAGCTTTTTATGAAAAAAATGCGACTGAGGATAATTCGAAGATCTCAATCAAATTTATTAAAACTCGATTTTCAACAATATTCTTTCGCTATTTAAACAGTTGCGAAAACTGGAATATTTAACAGCAACAATGCAGCTGAAATAATTGCTCTGAATCAGATGTAAATTAAATAATTCTTTTTATTTCGATAGGTATTGACGTAATATTAGGATACGCATTTTCCGAATTTTCAAATAGTTTAATAGGGCCATTTAACGGTGAAAACATTTTACCCAAATTATTGTAACAACAACAACAACAACAACAACAACAACAACAACAACAACAACAACAACAACAACAACAGCAGCAGCAGCAGCAGCAACAACAACAACAACAATAATAATAATAATAACTGTCAAAATAACTATTATGCCCAAGTTATTTTGACATAACCTTGGGTATAACGGGGCCATTATGTTCAAGTTATGTTGATAATTATTGAGACCGAGCCGATTAGGGGAAAAAACTTTTCTTACATATCTAAAAACATGTATAAAGAAATACATACCTCCAAACCATTTTTTAAATTCTTGGTATTATCTGTTATAACTTACTTTAAAATAATTATAATTATTTGAAGTCAAAATTGTAATCTTAATATTATTTTAAACGGAAAATACTCCAAAAAAATCAAAGAAACTGAAAATTCTTGAATGATCGTTATAAATGATAAGAGCGATTCATTGATAAAGAGACAAAAATACCTAAAAAAAATTATTAATCAAATGACGAATTGTGCTCTTTTTTGATAAAGGCGATTCATTAAGGAAAGAGAAAAAAATTATTTAAAAAAAACCCCCTAATCAAACAACGAATGGAGCTCACATTTGATAAGAGCGATTTATTAATGAAAGATAAAAAAAAAACTAATCACACGAGAATGGTTTTCATTTTTGATTACTAAAGACTAATTAAAAGATTCATATTAAAATAATAATAAATTTTATTATTGCTATTAATTTTTCTACAAATAGACGAAGAATTAGAAATTTAATTTATGACTGATCCTGAGCCCGAAGTCGCCGGCGTCGATTTGAGCTCGGGTCCGAAACATCTCAAACATCAACACCTTCCTAATTGTGAGCATTCTCACATTGTTCATTACAATCTAATTGAAAACGTTTCAGCTTATGCTCTGCAAATTATTCTTATGTTTCATACTGTGATGTTTTCTTCTTTTTACCTAATCGCAATTTTATCATATCTCGAATCATGCTGAACCTCATTCTGATCACATGACAATCATCATTATTCCGCCATACAACTATATGTTCTTATTTCTCAAAAAGTTTATATCTCTGTTTACATTCATCTCATAATCAACACAAGCGTGATAATAATCTTCAATTTCCTCTAGAATGGGTTGTTTAATCTCTGGGTGGCACTTTTTTGCACACAATGGACTAAATGGGCAGTCGCAAGGACCCCAAAGACTCAGAGGTGGCTGGGGGAAGGTAACCACTGGCTAGCTGTTAAGAGACAGGTGGAAACCTCGCGTCAAAGCTATCCAGCATATTCTTTAAAGCGCACAGGATATGGTAGTAGTTTAGTGGCACTATAAGAGTCCCCCATTAGTGCTTTCCCTCCTATGACGTCACCGCCCACTTCCGGTCACGCCCCCTAATTAATATCCAATTAATAATCAATTAATAATCAATTAATAACCAATTAATAACCCTGATTAATCAAAAATTAATTTAAAGAGGGGTTTTTAATAAAGGGAAAGGAATTTTGATAAGGGGATGATTTAATGAGCAGTATTAAAAAATTGGGACTTTGTGATTGAGGATTGCATCATCCCTTTCAGCGCGAGGTTGCCACCCCTGCAATTATTTGGAGACTTGCATCATCCGATCGTTGTCACCCATCAAAGTTTAATTACGACTAAAATCGAGGGTTTTTCCCGACATTATAGTCACTAGATGGCGCCAGGGGTTAAAAGGGGACGGAATTTTAATAAAGGGGCGGAACGTTTGATAGGGGGATTTTTTTAATGAGGAGGGGGATCAAAAATTGGGAAATTAGAGTTAAAATAGGTTTTTTATTCAGAAAATAGTACTCCTCATAGTCACTAGATGGCGCCAGGGGTTAAAAAAGGGGGGGGAAGGTTTTTTAATAAGGGGGAGGAATTTTTTAATAAAGGGGGAATCAAAAATCGGGAAATTAGAACTAAAATAGGGTTTTTTCTGAAAATAGTGCTCCTCATAGTCACCTGATGGCGCCAGGGATTAAAAGGGGGGGGGGACGGAAGGGGTTTTTTTTAATAAAGGGGAGTCAAAAATTGAGAAATTAGAGTTAAAATAGGGGTTTTTTCTGAAAATAGTGCTCCTCATAGTCACCAGATGGCGGCAGGGGTTAAATGGGGGGAAGGGTTTTTTTTAATAAGGGGAGGAATTTTTTAATAAATGGGTTTTTAATAAAGGGGGATTAAGTAATTTTTAATTAATTTTTAATTAATTAGGGGTTATTAATTAGTTAATAATTGATTATTAATTGATCATGAATAGGATATTAATTAGGGGGCGTGACCGGAAGTGGGCGGTGACGGCATAGGGGGAAAGCACTAATGGGGATCCGCATAGTGCCACTAAACTACTTATGGTTCTTCTTCATCCAGGGCTAAGGCTTTACGTCCAATCCGACAGACGATGGCCTTTCCAAGTCCATCAGTTTGCCTCTTCTGACCAAGGGCACGGTGGTGGGGAGTGTAGATAATTCCCAACTTTTAATTAATTTCTGAGTGGCATTTTTTGCACACAATGGGCTAAATGTCCAAGTCACAAGGACACCGAGGGCTCAGAGAAGCATGATTGGGACTCTAACCTGGTAACAACAGATTACGAACCTGGCGCGCAACCGTCTGAACTAATCCCTGCCTTTTTCTTTCGCACATAAAATAGAAAATACGCAATCGGGAGAAAAAAAATATATTTGCATTTTTTTACTAGGAGTACGTTTCAGATTTTCCTGAACTCCAAAAAGTTTTCCTTTCTTCAACCTTGTCTGCACGAGTCTTCGGAGTCTGAACGGTTTAATCTGTAGAGTTGAAATTTTATGTCATAGCTTTTTTTCATGTGGGTTACGCAAATTTGAATATTGTAACGCAATATTTAAAAATTCTTGTTTCAATTGAACTATGTATGAATTTAGAACTTAATAAAGAAAATTCGATAATAATTAAGCATCTTTGTATGACTCTTTACACGAACCTGTGAGAGCGTCCCTCTAGTTCCAAGACCAATCACCCTCCCTCCCCCCTCCCAATTAATTGCTGTACACGTTCACTAAAATAAAATCCAATTTTTTGTTAACTTTGCACTTAAGGATAAGTGAACTACGTTTAATCAAAACAGATTCCACAGTAAGAAGACTTAAGAAAAAAATTTGAATAATGAAACCTACTTTGTGTTGATTAACGTTCAAAGCGAATGAGGATGTAATGCGCAATGTAATGCTGAACTTCTGGTATATTGATATGTCAGCATAATCCCCACACGTATCCCAGAGAGCACATGGGAACGTGTTACGATTGCTATCATTGTGGTCGTTCTTTTTGTTGTCGTTGTTGTTGTTTGCCTTTCATGAACTTGTCCCCTTCACAAATCTTCTGAAGATTTAGAGATTTACAATGACAAATCCTGTCAAACTTCGTGGCTGCCTGAGGGTCATTTTTATTTTTTGTACATCGTGATCAGCGTTCCGTTTCGATTTTCATACTTCATTTCATTCGTCAGTTACTCTATTTCCGCACACAGTTGCAACTTCTTGTACTTTAAAAGATCGCTTAGATTCAAATTTCCCCCAATACTACACATCCGAACTTAGCAGTGTGTGAGGTACCTATTGATATATCAATGTCGGTATATCTTTGAAATCACTTCTTCTATCAGTCAAGTTTCTGCTGTCTCTAATTTCTTGGGATTTAGTTGTCGTAAATAAGCAGAAGAAGAAGAGACCTTCACATACTTGTAGTTTTTAATAAGGTGATAAGTCTTATTTAATTCACGTTGCCTTTGGCACTTGGAAAACATATGAATTAAACATATTTCCTTTACAGAAGTTATTTTTCCCCCTCAGAATTGTATCAAATATTGCGAAAAAAAATCCAGAAGCCGCCATTTACCGAGATTTCTCTTCAAACAGATTGTTTCAAGTGCAACCAAAGGTTTCAGAATCATAAGAGCTGGCTGAGATGTACTCGAATTAATAAATATCTAAGCACCTTCACAATCACAGAGAGACACCAAAAACTACATTTTAAATGCAAACGCAGAGGAAAAAATTGTTCACGATGGCAGCTGTTACTCCAGTCTCCACCTTGTGGCGCTGCCGTCGATATTCCAACTCAGCAAAAGTTGCTGATGAGGAGATGGCGTGACGAGTCGGAATAAGGTAGTGTCGTAACGAATTTGTCTCGACATACCATACACGCCAAGGTACGCGCCTCGGAACATGCCTCCAGGTTTGGTCACATCTGCTGAACAGAGCTTTACCCTTTTCTCTACTCCTTCCCTCCGCTGCATATTTTTTTCTTTTTTTTGTCTCTTGCAGGAGATGAGGATAGACAGAAAGAGATATAAAAAAATCAAATTGAGAAATGTGGAGAGACAGAACGACGAATTGGACGGAGTGAGTGGAAAAAAAGCAAATCGAGTAACGAGTATATAGTTTGCCAGTTGTGATGTGACATTCTAACGGTAGACGCAGGTGGTTCTGCCTTCAGACAGGTACGAAGCCATAAATATGAACAAGGGGCGGGTCACTGTGGTGGGAGGTGGAAAAGATATCTCTTCAGATACCTTTTTACATTTGTTCGATGTCGAAAGCTTTCAAGTTTGCCGTCTCCTGGAGGAAAGAATTGGATGGTAGTTTTTTTTTTTTCATCTTTTACGAGAATTGGAAAGGTTTTCATCAACCATCTGATGTGATGACGGGATGAGAAGATTAAACCTTGAAGAATGGAATGCTCAACCTTAAAATCTATTTTAAAATGCATATATATAGCAAAATGGAACAATAACATTTAAATTAAATTTTGCTGAACCTGTAACGGAGGAAAACGAAATGAAAGATATTGATCTTTCTGTATTATTATATGAAATATATTAAGTGTAATAATATACAAATATATAAATGTAATCAATATACAAATATATAAATGTAATCAATATACAAATATATAAATGTAATCAATATTCAAAGAAGACATATGCTCTAATGTCGAGAATATGACGGACAGTAACAGAAATGGCACGTAAATCGAAGATGGCCAAACAAATTATTAGATGGGAGACGAAAGTGGGACAAATTTGGGAGAGGATTGATAACTTAAAAGCTCTAGATTACTAGACCATACCTAATCTAGTGGCTAGCGCACCTTACTACAAACCAGCGGGCTTGTCCTTGTCTATATGTTGTGGGAGAAGCCAGGACAAGCTCCAATAGAGCGTCTAGGTTATCACCATCCTTTGTGTACGGGGAGTACCATTTTCCTTTGTTTACAAAAAACAAGGGTAGATAATAACTTCTTATAAAAGGGAGAAGATTTGAAAAGCAAAAAACAGGCATAGATAACTTCTCTTCCCCTTTTCACAGACACCCACTTCATCAATTCATATTCTCTGTCTTCTTTTCTGGTACCATGGGTAGAGATAAACGAAGGAAAGAAATTGGAGAAATTGGGAGAAATAGAGAATGTGAAAAATAGCGAAACTTGGGAAGAAGAAAGAGAGATAGAAAGAAATTGAGAAAGAGGAACGAGGAGAGGAAAGATAAGTTAGAGAGAATGGAGGAAAAAGAAAACTGGAGGAAAGGGGGTTATGAGTGGAGAGAAATTGAGGAGAAAAGGGGAAAGATGGAGAGAAATTGAGGAGGAAAGGGGAAAGATAGAGAGAAATTGTGAAAGATAAATTATGCACTTGCGTACATTAAGGGAGATGCTTGGTAGTCTTTATGGGATGCATCCATTTCGTAACAGCTATCTAGAGAGATCCCTGCCCAGCTCTGAATCCGTTTTCTCCTACTGTCGCTCAAAAAAGTATCCGAACATTATGGTTGATTACAAAATTCGGAAAAAATATCAGGCAACGATTTTTTTAGAAATTAGTGAGCTGGCAACCTTCGTGTCACGTGACACGAAGGTTGCCAGATCACTAATTTCTAAAAAAAAATCGTTGCCAGATATTTTTTCTGAATTTTGTAATCAACCGTAGTGTTCGGATACTTTTTTGAGCGACAATACCAT
This sequence comes from Ryuthela nishihirai, assembly GCA_038380435.1. Taxonomy (NCBI): domain Eukaryota; kingdom Metazoa; phylum Arthropoda; class Arachnida; order Araneae; family Heptathelidae; genus Ryuthela; species Ryuthela nishihirai. The sequence goes on from JAWZYU010000004.1 coordinate 8,549,851, forward strand.
TTAGCTCATCAGCTGCACAAAAGTTCTACTCAGAGGTTCTACTCTCTCTTGTTCCTCTTCGTTAGTTTCGCTCTAACTCTCCCTTTCCTCCGTCAATTTCTCTCTATTTCACAATTCCTCTTCCTCCGTCTTTCTGTATCTTCCACCATTTCTATCGACCTCTCCAATAGAGTCCTCATAGAGCGAAACTGAGGAAGAAAAAATATGGAGATAGAGAGATATGGAGCAAGAGGAATGGCGAAATAAAGATAATTCTAAAAAGGTTGGAGGGTTGATAACAATAGAAAAAGAATGAAGAGATAGAGATTAATAGAGGAAGGTGGAATTATGAGACAGAAAGAAATTGAGGAATAAAAGAAGAGATAGAAGTGGAGGAAGAGGAATGGAGACTTAAAGAGAATTGAAAAAAGGCTAAGGAGGTTGATGGAAAGAAAAGAAGAATGGGATATATAAAGAAATGGAAGAAGAGGAATGATGAGACAATGAGAATTTAAAGTTTGGAGAGGTAGATAGAAATGGAAGAAGAATGGAAAGATAGAGAGAAATGGTGAAGACATATTGGGAGCTAAAAAGAAACTAAGGAAGAAAGGAAGAGATAGAGAGAAATGGAGGAAGAGGAATTGTGAGAGATTGAGGAAGAAAAGGAGAGATAGAAAGAAATGGAGGAAGGGCAATGGTGAGATTAAGAAAATTTAAAGATTGGAGAGGTAGATAGAAATGGAAGAAGAATGGAAAGATAGAGAGAAATGGTGAAGACATATTGGGAGCTAAAAAGAAACTAAGGAAGAAAGGAAGAGATAAAGAGAAATGGAGGAAGAGGAATTGTGAGAGATTGAGGAAGAAAAGGAGAGATAGAAAGAAATGGAGGAAGGGCAATGGTGAGATTAAGAAAATTTAAAGATTGGAGAGGTAGATAGAAATGGAAGAAGAATGGAAAGATAGAGAGAAATGGTGAAGACATATTGGGAGCTAAAAAGAAACTAAGGAAGAAAGGAAGAGATAAAGAGAAATGGAGGAAGAGGAATTGTGAGAGATTGAGGAAGAAAAGGAGAGATAGAAAGAAATGGAGGAAGGGCAATGGTGAGATTAAGAAAATTTAAAGATTGGAGAGGTAGATAGAAATGGAAGAAGAATGGAGTGATAGAGAGAAATGGAGGAAGACGGATCGGTAAATGGATAAAAATTGAGGAAGAAAAGGTAAGATGAAAAGAAGTGGAGCAAGAAGAATGGGAAACTAAAGAGAATTGTAAAGAGTTTGGAGAGGTAGATGAAATGGAAGAAGATACAGAGATAGACGGAGGAATTGTAAAATAGAGAGAAATTTGGGAAGAAAAGGGAAAGATAGAGAGAAATGGACGAAGAGGAACAAGGGATAAAAAGAAAAATTGTTTTGGATTAGTTTACCTCTGAGTAGAGCTTTTGTACGCATGATGAGCTAAATGGTAGGAGAAAGCGGATTCAGAGCTGGGTAGGGAAAGGATCCTTCTAGACAGCTGTTACGAAAGGGATACATCCCATGAAGACCAGCAAGCATCTTTTTTTAATATGCAGAGGTTACTCTCTTGCAAATAGGTGGCGCGCTACTGACATAACGGGGCGGGGGTGGCTAGTCGGTAGCGCGCCAGGCTCGTAATCTGTAGTTCCCAGGTTCGAGTCCCAGCTGGGTTAGTGTTGAGATTTATCTCCGCAAAATTCCCCGCCCTGCCCACGGTCAGTAGGGGACACCGATGGGCTTGGAAAGGCCGCCATCCGTCGGATGGGACGTTAAGCCGTGGCTCCGTGTGCGGGAGAGCCATACCCTGTGCACGTTAAAGAACACGCTGGATGGCCTTGACGGGAGGCTACCATCTGTCTCCCAACAGCTGTTCCAGTGGGTCCCCTCCCCCCAACCTTCTCTGAGCCTTAGGGGTCCATGTGACCTGGCCATTTAGCCCATGGTGTGCAAAAAAGTGCCGCTCAGAGGTAAAACAACCCAACCCAACTGACATAATCATCTCTACTTTCAGAAATGGGAAAAATGAAATGGAGAGTGAAACGGAAAGGGATGAAGAGAAACTGAATTATAGAAAAGTAAAGGAGAAAAGAAATGAACAGTGAAAGAGAATTTAAAGAACAGAAATAGGTGAAGAATAATGGATGAGTTGGAATTGATAAAATGGAGGAAGAAATATTGAGAGGGAATGAAATATGGAAGAAGAGGAATGGGAAGAAAGAACGATAAAACATGTGAAGAGGTTGGGTTGTTTTATTTCTGAGCGGTACAAAATGGGTATACAATGGGCTAAATTGTCATTTAACAAGTTCCCCAGAGTCTCAGAGTTGTAGGGAAAGTAGTAAGAGAAGGGGACCCAATGGACAGCTGATAGGAGGGAGAGAGAAACCTTACGTCATGGCCATCTAACGCGTTCTTTAACTCGCACAGGATATGGCTTTTCTTCACACGTGGCCACGGATTTACGAGCCATCCGACTTAAGGCTGCCTTTGCAAGCCCAAGTTTCTCCTCTCTGAACAAGGTCAGGGTGAGGGTTTAGCAGATATATATCTCAACGTTGGCACTGATGGGACTCGAACCTTAGTACTTCAGATTATGAGTCTGGCATGCTTCTGACTAGACCAATCCCCTCTCCAGTATGAAGATGAATGGAGACAGGGAAAATTGATGGAAGAGAAACTGAGATATAAAGAAAAAGAGGAAGAAAAGCAATGGAGAGAAATGGAAGGAAGAATAGTTACGGACAACTTTAAAAAAAGGAAACGACTTAGGAATAGAAAATGAAAGTGCAGAGAGCAGGCACATAGAGAGGGAGGAGGGAGATCCCAAGGGTCCGGGACTCCACCACGAATATCCAGTCGTCTTATATGAAATCTCAAGCCTGTCTTCCTGCTTTGAAATCTAAAAGAGTTGTCTTTGCATAACTTTATTTTAGCCCCATGTTTTATGTCCGACACTAAAAATGGATAAAAACAAACAAACTGTTTTTCGCCATTTGAATGAAATTGGAAATATGAAGAAGCTTGATAAGGGGATTCTGCATGATTCGAATTAAAAAAAAAAATCATTGTTATGAAATGCGTTCTTCGCTGTTTTCGTGCAACAAAAACGATTCATTTTTCGACCGTATTGTGACATGTCACGAAAAGTGGATTCTTTATGACCTTCCTTCATATGAGATCTCGTTAACTTTCTTCATATGAGACAAATTGGTTGCGAAAAACCGTCTGCGATCGACACATTGGCTCGATCACAGTGAAACTCCAAAACGCTTCCCCAAACAGAAGTTGCACTAAAAAAAGGTTAGGGTGATTGCTTGGTGGTTTGAGGCTAGCATCATTCACTACAGCTTCTTGAATACAGGTGAAACTATCACTGCGGAAAAAATTGTCATGAACTAAATGAAATGCATCAGAAGTTGCGAAATAAACGTCCAGAATTGATCAATCGGAGTGGTCCTGTTCTTCTTCATGACAATCCTCAGTCACACGTTGCGCAAATGATGCTCCAGAAGATGAACGAATTGGGCTACGAAACTTTGTCCCATTCATTATATTCACCTGACCTATCGCCCACTAATTACCACTTATTCAAGCATTTGGACAACTTTCTCTGGAAAAAAAACTTCTACTACCGTGAGGTAACAGAAAACACCTTCAAAGAATTTATCAACCCCAGAACTCAGGATTTTTATCGAAATGGTACAGATCACTTGTTTTCTAATTGGCAAAAGTGCGCAGATTCTGATGTTTTTTATTCTGATTAATAAAGTTTATTATGAGCTGAGTTATGATTTGTTACGATTTAAGAACGACCATTATTTTTTGCACCAACCTGTTCTATAGACATGGGACTCATGAAACAGCTAGCTGAAAAAATTTAGTTTGGCTATGACTGGGATTCGAACCCACGTCTCTCAGTTACATGCCAGGTGTACTGATCACTATACCATCAGCGACAAACCTTTTCTTCAGTTAATGCGACATATAAACTTTCCCGCATATTATTTGATTTGCTCGTGGCGCCATCTATCTCGGGAAACGTATAACCAATTTGTCTCATATGAAGGAAGGTAATGGCTTGTCACTCAGGCTCTTGGCGTTAAATCAATAATTCAATAGTAAAATATCAGATAAGATGTCCTTTACATATGGGACTCTAGTAGAGATGACATCATGAGTGAATAAAATAATTTGCGAAAATTTATAGTCACATTAGCTGACCACAAGGCTGGCCGCTAATGGGTAGTGGTCAGCCTACCTAGATACAGTAGGCTACTGAGAAGTATGATTTCGAATTCCCTTACGGCTTAAACTCATTTTTTTTCAGCTAATTCTTTCATGTATATCTTGTGTTGTACCAGATGATAAATAGAATGATGCAGGTATCGAAGGATAAAGGTGCAGATGACTATTCTATCTTGACAAGGACCATTTCATTGAAGTTCTAAATAATTTAGTTATTTCTGTTTTTGTTATTTGCTATGGCTGTAAATGCGCTTTTGTCTTTATTTTTGACTTTATATCATGAACTTAAAAATCAAAACTACAGAAGTCACCATTGGTAGATTTTTTCTGAAACGCTGAGAGATGGAGATTATTCTGTTCTCATACGATTGATTGAAGTTTTGAGCATTTTTTGTGGTGGAGATATTTTTTTCTGATGGATTTACTACATGCGTAATTACACTACCAAAATGTTGAAGAATTTCCGTGTTAAGTCAATCGAAATCTAATTTCGAAAAACAAACTTTCGAAAACTTATAAAATATGCGTTTAGTGGAAAAATATGACTGACGATAAATTAAAGATCATAATCATATCTATTAAATCTCGATTTTTCACCAATATTCGTTCAGTATTTAAAGAGTTATAAAAGCTAGGATATTTCACAACAATAATGCATCATAAGACAAGTCTTATCCTCAGAAATTAATTCGAAATTTACACTCATTTAATAATATAAATGTATTTTTTAGAAGTTTGCGTAATGATTATTTCAACATTGGACAATTATGACTGATTTTTATAAAACAAATAATTTATTATTAAATATTCCATCTTCTATAACTCTTTAAATACTGGGCAAATATCGTTGAATATCGAGATTTTAATGCATTTTGTTATGATCTTTAAATATCCTTAGTCATATTTTCCGTTAAATGCGCTCCGCAAAATTCCCCGCCCTGCCCACGGTCAGTAGGGGAAACCGATGGGCTTAGAAAGGCCGCCGTCCGTCGGATGGGACGTTAAGCCGTGGCCCCGTGTGCGGGAGAGCCATACCCTGTGCACGTTAAAGAACACGCTGGATGGCCTTGACGGGAGGCTACCATCGGTCTCCCAACAGCTGTTCCAGTGGGTCCCCTCCCCCAACCTTCTTTGAGCCTTCGGGGTCCATGTGACCTGGCCATTTAGTCCATGGTGTGCAAAAACGTGCCGCTCAGAGGTAAAACAACCCAACCCAACCCGTTAAATGCGTATTTTAGAAGTTATACAGCTTGGAAGCAAGATTCCTTTTGTAACATAGGCAGGGATGGCTCAGTCGGTAGCGTGCTAGGCTTGTAATATGCAATTCCCAGGTTCGAGCCCCACCGGGCCAAAGTCGATATTTATTTCCGCTAAAGCTGTCTGGGGTGTTCCCTTCCCTCAACTTTCTCTGAGTCTTAGGAGTCTTTGTGACCTGGCTATTGTGTGCAAACAAAGTGCCGTTGAGCTAACCCAATCCCGTTGACATAACCTGAAAATTCTCTAATATATATATGTATTTTTTGGTAGGTCAGTGTATATTCCTATTTAAACAAAAAATTTGGTGATTGTTACAAGAGCACCGGTCTGTTTTTTTCTGTTCCTAGTAAAGTTTTTCGTGATTGTGCTCATTGGGATTGAACATTTGGTTGATAAACAACTTCAAGGTGAATAGTGGGGGCTCAGAAGAGTTAAGGAATGCAGAGATTGAATGTATTCATTCAGGCAGATCATTCAGAAACGCCTAATTTCGAAAACATAATTGCTTGCTTAGTATTTTTCAAAAAGGCTTTTGACTCTTTTGATCGAGATAATTAATGATTGATCGTGAAGTCTTATTGAATACTTGAAAAATTAATTAATAGAATGATAGCTTTCTCCTTATAACTGCATCTTGTATGAATTTACAAATCTTGCAGTGAATGGTTTAGCATTATATTGAACTCGAGGAACACAATACATTTTGCACTTTCTCTGAAATGCCGAATGAAAGGGGTTGGGGGTTGACTCAGTCGGTAGCCCACCAGGCTCGTAATCTGCAGCTCCCAGGTTCGAGTACAGCTTGGACCAGCTTTGAGATTCATTACCACTGTCTGTCACATGGGACGTAAATCCGTGAGCAGGACAGCCATGGTATAGTGGATGTTAATAGTGAATGTTAAAGAACATGTTAGATGGCCTTGACAGCTGTCCAGTGGGTTCCCTTCCCTCAACTTCTTCTGGGGCCCTTGAAGTCCTTGTAACGAAGAATTTAGCTCATTGTGTGCAAAAAAAAAAGTGCAACCCAGAGAGGTTGGGTTGTTTTACCTCTGAGCGGCACTTTTTTGCACACCATGGGCTAAATGGCCAGGTCACATGGACCCCAATGGCTCAGAAAAGGAGACTCAATGGAACAACTGTTGGGAGACAGATGGTAGCCTCCCGTCAAGGCCGTCCAGCGTGTTCTTTAACCTGCACAGAGTATGGCTCTCTACACACGACGGCCTTTCCAAGCCCATCGGTGTCCCCTACTGACCGTGGGCAAAGCGGGGAATTTTGAGGAGATAAATCACAACGCTGACCCATCTGGGACTCGAACCTGGGAATTACAGATTACGAGCTTGGCGAGCTACCGACTGAGCTACATCCGCTCCACAACTCAGAGGTAAAACAACCCAACTGTAAGATGGTTGTATTGAACAATTTTCAGTTTTACTAAATGAAAATCCATATATAGTTTATCCGTAGTTCGACAATGGGTTAAAGCTATGTTCTAAAACAAAAATGACAATAATTACTCTAGCAACACACAGTAACTGTCAATGTTGCTTTTAAGCAAATTCCTACAGTTTTATACTCAACAAATATTTCATTCATCTCTCAGTTTCACTAAGTACTGCCAGTCGATTAATTTGTAAAGTAATAATAAAGCCAACGAGTTCTTAAACTGAGAGTGTCAAATGATATTTTTCTCCAGTTTCAGTAGTTGGTAATGAGAATAAGGGAATAAAAAGATGCATAAAATGCTAAGAGGTCGTTAATATATTCCCTAACTCATCGAAGATGGGGGAATGATTGTATTACTTCGCCTTTTATTTGGGGATCTCAGGTCCGGATCTGGAAATAACCCCCCACCCCAAAACAAGTGGGGGTGGGGGTGGAAACACAATCGAGTCGGGAAAAAATATAAAATTGGGGTGGAAGGGGCAAGATATTGGATTTCCAATGCACTCTAACGTTCGGTGATCGGTTTTTCCGGTCTTTAAAACTTCTCTTGTGAAATACGTGAAATATAAATAAGTTTAATAATTTCTTAGCTGTATTATCCTTTCTAGCATTCTGAAAGAGGGAGTGTGGCCTCCTTGATCCGACTTTGCGTAAATCTAGATACTTGCATAGTATACAGCTTATATAGATCTGTACTTCGCGTTATGCGAGTTCATAGATAATTTCCCTGAGTGTTTGCAAACTTTAAAATGTTGCACTTATTTCTGCAATTAGCATTTATATCCCCTTTTTAAATGAAATCAGTCAGCCTATTAAATTATCACTAATTGGACTGAATTGTAAACAGAGTGTACAAAAAGAGAATATTCTTACAAAAAAAGGATTACATAACTCGCAGGAGTTGGGGAGGGGGAGTGCATGAAGCAACATAAGGACAGGAAGGTGGGTTAAAATTCCATTAAAGCAGCATTACGTAGCGTATGGACGATCCCTACGGATAAATAACATTTGGTCTTTTAAAAAAATGCTTTAAAATGAAATTAGCATCTTCCTGATCATTTCATTCATTGATAGTCTTTCACTTTACTTGTACTCGTTATTCCATTTCGAAAACGTGCTGGGAGAGAGAAAAAACTTACTTTATCGTAAAGCAATTTCGAATAACAACTTTCAGTAATGGCAAATTAAAGACGTTCGCACGCATTTTCAGCAGCTGCCGATCATTCGCCATCAACTTATGTCGGATAAGAAAAGTTGCATCCCAAAAGATGGTGAGATTGATACGAAAGCATTTCGAAACTCAGCCCAGCCTCTGACTTAGACCGTCAGTGGAACTATGGTCTTTTAATGCATCTTTGCTTGCCGTTCCCGCTACTTCTAACAGGTCTTTAGCAAGACTCTTCAAGGATGGAGGCGTACTTAATGGAGAGGAACGCCAACCAACACCTCAGGCAGTCTGGTTTGGATACCTCAGACAGGTATTTATACTCTCAATTTTTTTTAAGCCCTGACTTTTTTCGATCATTGTCATGAGAATTTGATGATATGCACCCCAGGCCATGGCTTCTTAGTGAAGGTTCTTCTCTCCTTGTGTAATGACCTGTAACAAATATTATTTTTATAGTAGGGTAAACTATCGCGCAACCTTTCGAGCCAGCTACAGAATCATTTTTGGGCCAGAAACGGTTTGGATGTGATCCCATTCCTGACGTATTGAAGTGACTTAAAATTTATGACCACGAATAAAAAATTGAAAATTTTAAAAAGTAAAAATGACGCTGCTATAGGAATACTGCTAAGTTAGCATCTTGTAATTGTAGCTGTCTACATAGGTATATATCCTAGGTGTGAATGCTATTAAATATGGTTATGACGAAGCCCAGCTTTTTTTCGATGCTACAATAACTGATAACTCGCTTGTGCAAATAATAGGAAACCGAAATATCATCTTAGTTCTCTGATGATCTCTGCTTATTGAACCAGAAAGAATGGGGCTAAAAAGAAAATCACTGATTTGATTCTTTAGATCTTTTCTTTCTCTTCAATTGTTATTTTGGAAATAATGTGTTAAGTGTAGGTTTAATGTGTTCAACTGTTCGGGAAAGTTGAGAAGCGACATTTGACTTTAATATTTCGTATAAAAAAGAAATTTTCATAAGGGAAAAAAAATGGATTACCTTGATTGCTTTTTCCTTCTTTTCATTCTGCTATTCTCCACAACATGAGGTGTATGCAGATGTTGCTAAAGTTGGGAAGTGGTATGGGGAGGTCAAATTCTATAGTAGAGCTCATATTTTTCTACCTAATGACTGCAGTTGGAAAGAGGGGGTTTTTAAGCCCCAAAAAACACCTGCCACTGATCGAAATTACATTTCACAAAAATCTGAAAAATCGTCATTGTTACGTAATAATGTTTTCAAAAGCATTAGCTTTGGTGATGATAGCATGTAGTTTGCTTTCATTTTACTTTTTATTTCATGTAGATATTATTCGTTCATTGTCAGTCATTCATAGCCTTGAAACTAAAATACTCAAATGGTGGTCCTCAAAAATTTTTGAAGCAGCGTAGAATATTTTACTCCTGGCGAGGAAACGGTGCAAACCTCCAAAAATTAAAAATCTGTCTCGCATAAAAATGTGATTGATTACTTCTTATAAAATTAAATGGGATTAACAAATACAGGATTTTGCGTATAATCAAAGTAGATTATATCCCCCAAATTAGTTTATGTCCCCCAATCCCACCTTTTTCTTGGTCAGAAAAGGAACACCGATGACTTAGAAAGGCCGCCATCCGTTGGGCGGAATGTTAAGCTGTTATCTCGTGTGCAGGAAAGCTATACTTTGTGCAAGTTAAAGAACATGCTAGATGGCCTTGACGGGAGTCTTACCATTAAACTCCCAGCAGCTGTCAGTGGATCCTCATTTCCCCAACCTTCTCTGAGCCCTTTGGTCCTTGTGACCTAGTCATTTAGGCCATTTCGTAAAAAAAGTGCCGTTCACAGGATAAACAGCTCATATCTCAAACTTTATTATAATCTTTTTTCACTCTTTTTCTGCTTATCAGTCTATTAGAGATTTTTTTCATTTGTATTGGTGTTGTTCCGTGAAATACTGAGAAAGACAGAGGGAAAAAAAACACTGCGATTTAACATTTGTCTAACTTGGGTGCAACACAAGCTTTCGATTGGCTTTATAATTCTCTTGTTACATCCGAAAATTGCATCTGAATTCGCATTAAAAGACTTGAAGCAACTATTCCAAAGTTTAATTTCACATTTAAAATAATATTTGATAACGCGAGACTTTAAAATGACTTATTTCTTAGCTCGGTAAATCCAGCGGGACGAATGCGAAGAATTTCATAGACTGTATCCAGACAAAGCCATGTCACATGTCCGTCAGTAATATCCTGAAGTGACTGAAAGACTGGTTCGGTGATAGAGAAACCTAGACCAAGTCGACCTAGCAGTACCATAGATGAACACCATACTGTGGATGTTCTGGGTAAAGTCGAAGTAGCCTTCCCCGGTTTGTAAGAAAAATTGCACAGGAGATAAGAATTGGAAAATCATCTGTATCCAAAATCTTGAGAAGAAACAGGTTCCACCCACATAAAATGCAAATGGTACAGGAGGTTTCATGGGGACGATATGGACCGCAGAGAGCAGTTCTGTTATTAGACACTGGAAAAACTTCAGGAATAAGTTTCTCTTGCCTCACATAATATTAAGCGATGAAGCAAACTTTCACTTGAATGGGACAGTCAAATGCTACAATTGTCATTACTGGGGTGCTACACGATTGTGTAGCAGCCCAGTCACACTGTGTTGAAGACGCACCCATACAAAATAATCCCAGGATATCTGTTTGTAGTGCAATTCATGGTGACAACATCAAAAGACCTTACTTTTATACCGACACAGTGACCAGCGACCCTAATTTGTAAATGTTAAATGTCATTTTGATACCCAACTCAGAAGACGTACCCTTAGCGCGTTATTGTAGTGTTTTTTTTTCAGCAGAATGGGGTACTGCCCCACTATGCCATAGGTGTTCAAACTTTTTGGATGAAACACTACCCCACAAACACAGAGAGCGACTTGGGGCAGTGCAATGGTTACTTCAAGGTCCAGGTTTCACTCCCTTGGATTTCTTTCTATTTGGCCTCCTAAAATCTCATGCAACCAAATCGCCATCTAACACTGGAGGAATTGAAGGAGACCATCTGCAGTGAATGTCGCAAGATAGTTGCCCAAGTGATGTCATTCTCCATAAAGTGAGTCAGTCAATCAGAGATAAGATTGCCATGTGGAAACAATCCAATAGTATGGATTCGGTACAGTTGAATAAAGTGAATATAAAAGTTTAACACGTGTATATTTGAATATATTTACTTTGTCTATGCATGAGGACTTGTGAGACACCCTGTATATTAAGTAAATTGCACAGTTCAAAAGTGCTCTTCAGTACTTTCATTTCTTATCATCATTCCTCATTCATCTATTCCCTTAATAAGTTCAATTTTTTGGCTGATGATGAGCCTAGACTCATACCAGCAAAACACTCCCCATTGCTGATGATGGGCTTCGGATCATCATCTGCAAAAAAAAACGACTTTACAAAGTGGTTATACACCTGGCATATTATTTTCTGAGTCTTTTCTGATCATTTTTCATAATCGGTACTTCTACAATGATAGAATTGTTTGTATATACCTCATGTATGAAAGCTGCCACTTTAGCAGAAATATAAGCACTCACACTAAATGGATTAGCGATCTTGTTAGACACCTTGGCATTTGCAACCTTAAGAGGAGTCTGTTTTTTCTTCATCTTCCCAACATTCACTTAATACTTATTGTTTTAGTCTTCATGTTTACGTCTCTTATACAGAGCTATGCATGCACACGCCGCAACGCCCTCTGCTGGAGTGTGGAAAGAGCTGCAACTTCTCATCCACACATCGTTAAATCTCCAGTGCGTAGCCTGTTTCGCCAGACGAGCTATCTCATTGTTTCGTAATGGCCGACTGTCGGTCCCGCCTTCTGTTTTCCCTCAGACCTTCTAAAGACTTTGCTTTTGTTTTAGAAGACCTCTCTTTCGATTTTTGTTTTCATTCGTCAGACGGTTATAGAGTTAAAGAAGGCTTGCAAAACGAAAGGCTATTACTCTAATTTCTATATTATTATTCTTCCCTTAAAAGACAACTCTAGTTAGTTCTGTTTTTTTCCTACCGTAAATGAATTTGTTCGGTTTATTTATATGTGATGATAAATGGTATCATGAAAAGCAAATTTATTGGACGATAACTGATGAGAAAGCTTAAGAGTCACTCACGCAAAACTGTAAAGGCCACTTGAAGTTTGTTATTGAAATACTATTTCATTAGTATCTTTATAGGAAGTACAATAATTTCATCACTTTGAGATTTAAATTCAGTTATATCATTATTTTTCACTGACAAAAACAGAGCATAATTCGCGTTAAAAGAATCCTACAATTAAGAGTACAGAAGCAAGAATTGTAGCATCATAAAACAAGGATGCAGTTGTTGCCTTGTCTATCATTTTATTTCTTTATGAATTGATCAAATACACTGAAATCAGGAAATTTAGATCAGTTCTATTTTAGCATTGGTTAGAAACAGTCCAGGTTGATATTTAAACCCATTACTCAAGACTATTAAAAAGAAGTGACTTATAAAAAGACTACTAAAAAGAAAAATGGAAGTGTCTCAGCTGTCGACTGGGCAATTTATCGAGACTGATTTATCTAAGGGAGCCTGAGACACTCAAACTGAAAGGGCGAATGGCAGTTGGGTTATGTGAAGCATCTCTCACTGAGGAGTGAAAAAAAATTGCACAGTTCAAAAGTACTCTTCCCAAGTGTACTTTTGTACGCAGACCCAAGTGGGATAGCTCAGTTGCAATCGCAATTTAAGAATCTTAAGACTACTAAACAGAAGTGACACTTGTCACTTAAGACTACTACAGAAGTGATATTTGTCACTTAAGACTACTACAGAAGTGATATTTGTCACTTAAGACTACTAAAAAGAAGATACATTTGTTACTTAAGACTACTAAAGAGGAAGAGAAGTGAAATTTCTTACTTAACATTACTAAACAGAAGTGAAACTTGTTACTTAAGACTACCAAACAGAAGTGATACTTGTTACCTAAGACTACCAAACAGAAGTGACACTTATTATTTAAGACTACCAAACAGAAGTGACACCTGTTATTTAAGACTACCAAACAGAAGTGACACTTGTTACCTAAGACTACCAAACAGAAGTGACACTTGTTACTTAAGACTACTAAACAGGCAGGACACTTGTTACTCAACATTACTGAACAGAAGACTTGTTAGTTAAGACTACTTACTAAACAGAAGTGGCACTTAAGTCTACTAAACAGATATGAGATTTGTTATTCTTTCCTCGATTTCCAAAACTGTGGTGGAATCTGAAGTGCACCACAGTTCATAACGCTCAGAACATGGCTTGGGGGAATGTTTTGGAGCTATCCGACATCCTCCAACCTAATGCTTTCAAACGTGCCAGACTGAAAGCTCGTTTCGTCAGCCGCCAAAGTCATTAAGAATCTTGGATCACATATACACCTTTTATTATCCTTGCTACCAGTTTTAAGATCATGTGGTATAAAGCTGGAAAACGGATGGGAACTACACGTCCTACTCATTATTGATCCTGAAGCACAATGAAAATTGCTGATCCCCAAGCATTTTCCAACATTCTGGGGGAGTATTTCTCCTCCATTTCTTCTTCTTCTTCTTCCTGCTGCCAGAGTTTCTAGCCCTGAAGAGTAAGGCCAAATGATCTCAGCTGTCCTTCCACTCGAATGCTCTGGAGCTTTACAACAACCATTCCCAGCAGAGGAGCTGCTCCCTGTTCTGCACTTTTCTCATGCATCTGCAGTTGGGCCAGGCAATGTCCATTACACCATGCTCCAACATCCCGCACCATCGAGTAAGAATTGACTGCCACGACTTTTCAACATCTTTTTTTTTCTTCAGAAGCAACTTCCAGACGTCCTCTCCTTCCTTTCACGGAAAGCAGACAGTTGTTCTTTGCTCTGCCTCTAACATGCGCTTACCTGATCAAAACTGGGCTACAGATCCCAGGTGTACGATTTCACCTGGGATCTGTGATGAACTGATGTGATCTGGGATCTGTGATGAAGTGATGTGATCTGGATTCTGTGATGAAGGTGCTGGACCCTCTCTACCATCAGGTCCTCCATATTTGCATAGGGGCCTTCCACACTTCACTAGCCTCGTGTTTTATGTTATCCTCTAATATTACTTAGCCGTCCCATGGCCGAGTGGTTAGCGCGCTTGGCTACTGATCTACGGGACCTGGGTTCGAGCCCCGGGTAAGGCATGGATGTTCGTGTTGTTTTCTGCTGAGGTCCTGCCATCCTCTCAGATCTTCTACTGTGGCATATAAACCGACAGGCTCCTGTCAGACCTCTGTGGCAAGCAGCTGCTTGAGGGGGAATTTATTTATTTATTTATTTATGTGTAAATATATGATTTAAAAACTACACTACAGGAAATAAAAAAATCGAACACTTTCAAGTAGTTATGCAAATGTGATGAAATTTCTGAAAGCGGTACTATGTGGAAATGCATGGAAATGATTTAGTTTGCAGGACGATCGAAACGATTGGACAGGCGCGAGCTGACGTCACAGGTGCAGAGCAGTTAAACACAGATAAGGGCAACCAAAGCTCCCTGGTTTACAAAACGTTGTGGAAATTGTTCTAAACCGCTAAAGATGACCTTATGCAGACGTCGGCAGCCGTTTCAACAGTTAACAGACTTTGGGCGTGAAAGAATCATGGGTCTTAGAGAAGTTGGTTTGTCATATAGAGATGTGGCCGGTCTTGTTGGCTGCAATCCCAGCACTATCGTACACATATGGCGCCAGTGGTTCAAGAAGGATCCACCACACGCCGACAAGGATCAGAAAGATGACGTATGACCATGGAGCGATAGGACCGCCATTTACGACATATGGCATTGCTTGACGATTTGAGACTACAAGGCAACTGCAAAGGGACTGGCAACAGGTAGAACATCGAATACCTATCAGATGGACGGTAAACAACAGGCTTTTACAGTTTTCATTGCGAGCCTATCGTCCGGCACTGCGCTTGCCCCTCACATCTGTCCACATGCAAGCATGTCTTCAGTGGTGTCGCCTCAGACATAACTGGAATGAACAAGAGTGGAGAACCGCAATGTTCAGTCACGAATCTCGCTTTTATATTGGTCAGCATGACAACTGCCGTTCAACAATGTTCGCCATCATCCAGTGGAAAGGAATGTCACCCAGTGCTTGCGACATCGTCACACAGATCCACCAGCACCTGGTGTCTTGGTGTTGAGTGCCATTAGTTGGACATCTCTATAGGAACTGGTCATCAAAAGGGGATCTCTAACTGCCCAACAATATGTTACCAACATTTTGTAGCCAGTGACTGTCCGATTTGTTCACCAGCACTGGCCGAGTGGTTAGCACGCTTGGCTTGTGATCTACGGGACCTGGGTTCGAGCCCCGGGTAAGGCATGGATGTGTGTGTGGTTTTTCTGCTGAGATCCTGCCATCCTCTCAGACCTTCTACTATGGCATATAAACTGACAGGCTCCTGTCAGACCTCTGTGGCAAGCAGCTGCTTGAGGGGGTATTTATTTATTACAGAACATTTTACCAGCAAGATAACACCCGTCCCCACACAGCCCGCATTAGTCTGCAGTATCTACATGAGCAAAACGTTCAGGTACTACCATGGCTAGTATGCTCGCCGGACCTTTCATCTATTGAACATGTCTGTGACATGATGGGCATACAATTGTAATAACACCCAAGAGGTGTGTCAACCAGTGTCGCTGAAATGGAACAGCGAATTCGCGCTATTTGGCCTTCTCTCCCTCAGGAGGATATTATAGAGCTTTATGATAGCCTTCCCGCCGTGTTCATGAATGCATTGCTGCGCGGGGTGATTCAACATCATACTTGAATGTATATATACATAAAAAAAAACTGCATTAAAAATTTCTTACCATCAATTCTACCATATAAGAAGGTTGTTGTTAAGGAAATCGTTTTCTATGATTTATTTTATAAATATTAAGATACTAAACAAATTCTACGTGTAAGTAAAAATTTTCGTTTAAAATACATGATATTGAATATATAAAATACATGATATTGAAATATTTATTAAAACATTATAAAATAAATTTAAGGCTGAAAATTATAACATTATAAATTTAAATAATACGTATTAATATTTAATGAGTATGTAGTCATCTATAGATAAACCTTTAGCTTTGCGGTAACTGTGTAGAAGTTTTGTAAAATGATACATTATTTAACAAAAATTCTACAAAGCTATGGTGAATAAATACGTTTTTAAAAAAATAAAACCACTTGCCAACATTCCGATTTTGAATTTTTCTTTGTTTCACGATCACGCGGAAGCTTCTTCCACTATTTTAAATAAAAGGTTTATTGTCTGCTAAACAGTGGTGACTTTTCAAATCTACACATCTCCTTTAATCTTCATAAAAACATTTTAATGAATGCCTACTAATATTAAACTAAAACGTTTTATTTCAAGCCGGATGAATTAGTGATATTCGTGTAAGTTACAGTTTATGTACCAAAATTGTTGCAACAGAGACAACGATATTAATTCATATATATTGCGTGAAAATAATTCAGGTGTTGGTGATGCACATTTAATACCAAATGAAGTAGAATATTTCTAATCCAGTTTGTTTCAAGCATGTTTAAAAACAAAGATTTGACGTGCGTTTTATCAGCGTTTGTAGTTACTGATGATTAGATAATAATAGTGATTAGATATGATTAAAGTCCTTTCTGCGGTTTGTTCTAATTACCTGCAAACTAAATAATTCATTTCTTGTTAATTAGAACCAGTTACACATAGGGTCTTGATTTTCCTTAAGTGAATATTCTCTGAATAATTCAGTGGAATTCGTGTTCTCCTTCTCCAAGTTTGCTACATCTTCTCACTCTATGACGTTTTCAGAAAGTTTCTGAATGTAATGTAAGTATTAGACAATTTTGAGTTCCTCTTTGTTTTTTTTAAAAAAAAAGAAGAAACGCGCATTTGCAACGCATAAATTATAAGTTTTTTTTTCTCTTGTTAGATGAAAATGAAGTACAATTTGTCAGTACCTCAGGATATGGGTTTTGCTGGACTAGAGAAAGCGTCTTGGACTGTAAGGGGTACATTGGTCTTATGAAATTAAAAACATGATGCAATCGTTTAAGTGTTTAAGTGCATGTCTAAGTTCAATATAGTGTTTACTAAATTTTCATATGTACGTATACACTCAGCAGCCATTTTTATCAGATAGGGTTCCGTGTTATTTCAATAGCAACCCATTTGCAGAACTCAGTGTCTTCTTCAATAAGATTTTTATTTAAAAAAATGCAACTGAAGATTATTTAAAGATCCCAATTGAAATATATTTCAATCTCGAACTTGCACAAATATTCTTTCGGTGTTTAGAAAGTTGCGTTAATTGGAATGTTTAACAGCAACATGCTAGTTTGAATAATTGTTCTGAAAAGTTAATAAAAACAAGTTAAAACAAAACAATAACCGTTTCGTTAAATTGTACGAAAACCTATAAGAGTATTTATTTTATTAGTTCGCTTAATAATAATGCTAATTTTAGCCAATTTTGAATGATTTCTTGCAGAAGGAGCTAACATGCTGAATGCTCCAACTTCAATAACTCTTTAAGTACTAAAATGCATTTTGTTAGAAATCGAGGTTTAAACAAATTTTATTAATATCTTTAATTTATTTTTAATCACATCTGAGTTACTTTTGATATAACAAGGAACTGTACCTAATAAAGTAGTCTCTAAGTTCGTGTCGTGAACTAATAATGCTAACTAATCTCTTGATTCATTGATTGATTGATTTGTTGAATGTGGCCGTCCCATGGCCGAGTGGTTAGCGCGTTTGGCTACTGATCAGAGGGACCTGCGTTCGAGCCCCGGATAAGGCATGGATGTTTGTGTCGTTTTTCTGCTGAGGTCCTGCTATCCTCACAGACCTTCTTTTATGGCATATATAACCTGACAGGCTCCTGTCAGACCTCTGTGGCAAGCAGTTGCTTGAGGGGGCATTTAAATGTTTCTTTTTATTTAGGGGTGAGTGGAGGGACAGTCCTAGTGATCCTGCATTTATCTGTAATACACTGCAGCTCACAGGTAAAAATACCCAACATTTTTCCAATTGTTTGCCAAGAAAGGTTTTGAAACAACACATTTTATTCTGTGTCATCAGGGATGCGATTCAATTATTTTATAACACGATACAATAATTTTTGTTGAAATTGCAACGCGATACAATAATTTTATAAACGTTGATTATATATAATGATGGATTATGATGTTGGGGATATGGCGGATTAAAGGAGTTAGCGGATTGTGAAGGTCATCGAGTTCAAAGGGGGCGAATTTGTTGCTCTCTGATTTATAATCGGATTTCGCTACGGGAAAAAAATAATATGTATATTCACTATAAAAATAAAAATTTTCTATTTAAATTAGACATTTGTTCATTCAGTCAGCATATAACAAATGTTTTTTTTTTTACTATCAAATGAAAAAGAGCAGACAATTCATTTACTGCTCATTAAAATGACTACATAAAACATAGAAATTTATTTGAATTAAAGAGCTATTAATTAAACTAAAGTATAATTAAATTTTGTTTAAGTCCACCAAATTTGTAAAACCGGTTCTTGTACTACGAATGGTTAATTTAATAATAATCAAGTGCCTCTTGATATTGAACATATTCTTTTATATAATACAATTTTGGTCATAGGTTCTTGAAAGGGGTAAGGGTAGGGGTAGCTCAGTCGGTAGCGCATCAGGCTCGTAATCTGAAGTTTCCAGGTTCGCGTCCCTGCTGGGTCAGCGTTGAGATTTATCTCTGCAAAACTCCTGTCATCCACGGTAAGGAGGTGACACCGATGGGCTTGGAAAGGCCTTCGTCCCTCGGATTGGACATTAAGCCGTGGCTCCGTGTATCAGAGAGTCATGCCCTGTGCACGCTGGATAACCTCGACCGTAGGCTACCATCTGTCTCTCAACAGGTGTTCCAGTGAGTCCCCTCCCCCCCAATCTTCCTTTGAGTCCTCTAGTCCTTGTGACCTGGAAATTTAGCCCATTGTATGCAAAAAAAAAGTGCCGTTCAGAGGAAAAACAACCTAAACACCCAAGGTTCTTGCAAGAGAGAAATTCGGGCTTGGAGTTTTCAGGCTCAATCTAATTTCTATTCTTACTCGTCATAGGACAATAGATTTTTGGACATTCGAATCTTTGTTCGGGACACGGGACAAAGTTTTCAGTTACGGATTAAGGGAGATCCCGTCGAATATGTAAGGTATGAAAACTATCTAAGCGTCAACTGCTCAGTCTCATAGTCTCCCCAGAGACTATGAGACTGCGCATTTGATGCCCCAATTGACGCCCCAAGACCCCCAGTTGACGTCCAACGTTCCCAGGTCGAAATCGGACATACATCCAAATGATCTCTACCACCATCAACTTAGGAGCAGGGATTTGGCTCAATCGGTAACATATCAGGCTCACAATGTGATGAATCTACTTTCGGGTACACTCAATGAGCGTGTGTTGAGATTTCCTCTGTAATCTCTTTCTGTTTTTGGCGACAAGGAGAACAATTTTTCCCCAATGGGCTTCTAAAAGCACATTACACCGTGATCTTATGAGCAAGAGAGCCTTACTCTATGCAAAGTAATCCTCAATTCGTTGAAAGCCAGTTAACAGTTATTTATTTTTTAATTGCGACTGAGTACCTTTTATTTTAATTTTAAATTCTGTTATTTTATTCTACAGAACAAAGTAGCTTTTATTTTAATTTGAATTTATGTTTTATTATACAGAACTAAATACTCTTTCGTTTGGTGTGCAATATGATCTGTATCAATAACTATGCAGGGTGAATCTGAAAAAGTGGGCAAAACTTTACGGGGTGGTAGAACGCAGCTATACGAGCAATATTCGTCATAGAAAGTATGGGCGGAACGCAAACGGCGAGCCGCTAGGTGGCGTTGGAAATGGTATAAAAAGGTCGGTCCTGGAATGGTATAAAAGGGTCGCAAATGTGCGTCGGTCCCTATCCCGCAGGTGTGAAGCCTGCATTACAGCTGGTGGCAGCTCTTTTGAGCAATTTCTTTGAGCATGTACCTCAATTACATTCCTGTTAATAAAATGTTTTCTGAAGTATCTCCTCTCCTTCTTGTGTTCATTCTTTAAATGTGACAGTGGAAAACTACCTTTTAACTTCTCACCGCTTGCGTTCCGACCATACATTCTATGACGAATATTGCTCGTATAGCTGCGTTCTACCACCCCGTAAACTTTTGCCCACTTTTTCAGATTCACCCTGTATATATCCAAAAATAAATCACACGAATCTTAGTTACACACGCTTCTAAATGAAAAACAATGGTGAAAATAATGTATGATTTCTCAGTTACAAAACCACCCCAATGCTTAGATAATCATACTAATACGATCTGCATAAAACAACAATAACCAATAGTGAAGCGTAAGTTGAAGCAATGGAGATAATGAGACTTCTCAGTTGATGCATCAGTGATTCTCACATGTTTAATGTATTGTGCTACAATCATCTAGCAATCAATCAATGATCTGTGATATCACCTTTGAGATTGAGACCATTGGTTAACTGACACGTAATTGATAATTCAATCATCAATTACTTAGGAAAACCATTGTTTCATCAACTGCTTCCACTGACTCTTCGCCATTGGTAATACGAAGGGAAAATTTAATGCTGCTCTATTGATATGCAGATAGCTTTTTCGACTACATGATTAGTGATACCAAAGAGCAGCATCAGCTGCACTAATTCAAAAACGTACATCAGCAAAACAATGCTTTATGCAAGTTAAATAGCATCCTTTGCGTGGTAAGAGTCCATCATAGGTATATTCCAGCAGATAGCTCGCAATTAGTAGACTAGTAGAGTAGCGTGAGTGATCATTAAGAACTCTGAGGTGGGTGCTAATAATTATCGAAGTGTAACTGCAATCTCTTAGTCTCGCCAGTTAACACTCACTCTATGCCAATGGTTGACACGATATTGAAGTATTGCTGGAAAACTAAATTTGTGACCACTATGGTGACAATTATGGATTGTCTGCTAAGACATCTATCAAATCTGTTAAGTATTGCTTTATTAGTTTACGTTTTGTTGTTAGTAAACTATTATTTCATTCATGAGAAATCGCTAGTCAATCATTTGAAACTGCTAGGATTAAGATAACGAGGTAAGATTAAAATCTTGGTTTATTTATTGGCATTATAAGATCATTAGAGATATTTTATGCATTCTACACCGATATACGTAATATTTATCTGTGTAGGTTAAGAAACTTATTTTTATTCAGTTATTAGTTGCTATGATTTCTACTTGAGATAAAAAAAAATTATATCAATCTAGCGCGGGTTACAATTGATTGTTCTTGAAAGCAAAAGGTCATCAAACTTCAAGTATATGAATAATTTGCAAATATTTGCAGTTCGATCTGACCCAAATATTTAAACATAGCTGTTCCAAAAGAGTGCTTTTGTTTGTTGCCAACGTCAATCCAAAAGGCCGAAAATTTCAATATAAACAAATATTCTATATCTTTAATCTCGACTTACTAAAGCTTCAACTAAGTTTTTAAATTAGGCACAACTAAAAATCGTAGCGTCCAAAACAAAAAAGAGTAAATCTTTCCCACTTCATTTTCTCTTTTGAAGCAAAATCTCTGCCTCGCATGCACTATATATATATATCCAAAAATAAATCAGAAGAATTTCAGTTGCACACACTTCTCTTCTTCTCAAACTGAAAACTTAAGCATAACCAATGCAAACTCACCACTGATGTCGAACACCTTCCTTTCCTCCCGATTCCTTTCTAAAAGAGAACAAGTTTTGGGGAACTCCAACAACATCGAGAATCGTGAAAGAAAATCTTGAATGCACGTGACAGGTAAAGGTGTGGTGAACTGTAACTGCTAATGAGTCACGTTCACCATTTCGTGGTTTCTTCCCCCTCCTCCCCTTTAAATCCCCTGCCCACCAAGATCTTTCTCTCCTCCCAACCATCTAGCTGGTGAATCGGAAACTTGCTGCTCAGTAATTAAATATAACTCCACCGAACGTGGCACGAACTGTTAATGTCCTTCTCTAATGGTTACCCTGATACCAGAGCTATTCTTGAAACTCTTAGTTTATATTATAGGTGTAACAAAAGCATTTCTTAAGTAATTACACGTTGGGCTATCATTAGAGGACGGAAACAACCATTTTTGTTCTCCTAAGTACAGTGTTTCGCATGCTGGGATGTGCACCCCGTGAGCTGTATTTGGTAGAATATTTATTTTAATAATTTTTCAGACTGCAGCAGCAGAAAGTGCGAGCTTTTGAAAAGATTGCTGCAAATATTTCATTCTTTGGTAGCTTTTTCTTCCTTTTATTTTTTCGTCATAAAGATCTCAGGCACTGCATGCAATACAACATTCTTTCGTTAAGAGTAGTTTGAGTAATTTAATGCATACTAATAAGTAATAACTCGGCACAGATGGGACTTTTGAAATAACAGGATTTCATTAACCTTGTTTGTAAAAGGAAGACTAAGAATTGTTATTTTTTGCTACACAATTTAAGCAAACACAACGAGTAGAAAAGAAGATAGGGAGATTCTAATCCTTCTTCTTACTTTCAGACCCAAACATACAACTTCATCAGATGTGCTACATCACATGAACTCGTTTAGTATTAATAATAAATATACTGTTTTGTTCGTTTATTTTAAAAAACCATTTGATGGAGGAATTTTATTCAGATTTTCTGCATTGGTTTATCATAATTTGAGAACTGCAAGGTTTGAGTCTCAACCGCACCGATGCTTAGTGTTCTTGATTTTCCCCCAACTTTCCCTCTGTAAAAAAAGGGGGGAACGCTTGAAATGGGAGCCGTGTGTTGCATGGGATTCTAAGCCGTGATTCTCATGCGCAGAAGAGCTTGTCAAAAGCATGAGCCAAAGTGCTTTGTGATTGTATTGGCTGGAGATGTTCGTGAGAACTTATTCTGCACTGCTTAGTGAGAGCATATGTAAAAAAGCTTTGTTGAAATCTGACGAAGAGTGCATGGAAGCAACTAAGATAATGAGACTGCGTAGTTGGCGTATCGGCGATTCTCGTAGATCTCGAGTTCCTATCGATAAATCAATGATCTCAAGAATCAAGACAGATTGATCAAGTAATTCGTGATCTGTAAGAACCATTATGTGTTAACTGCGCAGTCTCATTGTCTCAATTTCTTCGTTGAACACCTCGCCTTTGGTTGGAGTTCTTTGTGAGCGCATACGTTGAAGAGTTTTGCAAGCATATGGGCTGGAGAACTTTGCTAAGAATACTGGAGCTATGAATGCAAACATAGACTGAAGGGACTTTTGGGATCACACACAAGAGATATTTTTGAAAGTATACGTAGAAGATGTTTTTGAGAAAATAGGTAAGAAATTTTTTGAGAGCACATACAGGAGGTATTTTAGGGCATATACAGGAGATATTTTTGAGGGAATTATTTGAGAGCATACGGGGGAGATCGTTTTGAGAGCACAGGTAAGAAATGATTTTGAGAGTATATGACGGAGATATTTATGAGAACATGCGGAAGATATTTTGAGAACATATGCAGGAGATATTTCTGAGAGCATAGGTAAGAAATATTTTTGAGAGTACATGCAGGAGATATTTATGAAAACATACGCAGGAGATATTTATGATAACATATGCAAGAGATATTTCTGAAAACATATGCGGGATATATTTCTGAGAACATATGCAGGAACATATTTGAGACTTACGTAGAGAATATTTATGAGAACATATGCAGGGGATACTTCTGAGAACGTATGAAGGAGATATTTCTGAGAGCATACTGTAGGTAAGAAATATTTTTGAGAGTATATGCAGGAGATATGAAAACATATGCATGGAGATATTTCTGAGAACATATGCAGGGTATACTTCTGAGAACATATGCAGCAGATATTTCTGAGAGCATAGGTAAGAAATATTTTTAGAGCATATGCAGGAGATATTTATGAGAACATATGCGGGAGATATTTCTGAGAACATATGCAAGAGATGTTTCTGAGAACATATGCAGGAGATATTTCTGAGAGCAAATGCAGGAACATATTTGAGAACTTATGTAGGAGATGTTTTTGAGAGCATGCGGGAGAGATCTTTTTCACGATTCTCGATGTTGTTGGAATTCCTATAATCCTAGGTAAGATATATTTTTGAGAGTATATGCTGGAGATATATTTGAGGGCATACTGATGGGTGTTTTTTGAGAGCATAGGTGAAAGATATTTTTTGAAAGCATGCGCTAGAGATATATATGCTCGTATTTAAGAGCATATGCTGGAGATACTCGGGAAATCATTAGCGGCATAACTCATTTGATGAGGCTCTACATTTGACGCTTCGAAGATGTGATATATCAAAATTTGATTGATTGGTGTTTGATGGCTCATTGCCTATGATCGATGAGAACTATCGAAGCTTCAAATGCACAGTTACCATTTACGCTAAATTCTTAAAGAGAATAATCAGAAGATATTTGTGAGAGTTATACTATAAATAATTGCTAAGTACATGTTGCAAAGATTTGTGGAAACATATGCTGGAGAATTTTGTCAGAGCACATATTGCAGAGTTTGTGGGAGGATATGCTGGCGAATTTTGTAGAAACATATGCTGGAATATTTGGAAGAACATATATAACTGAGAACTTTGAATAGCACACGCCAAAAACTGCATTGGCAATGCTAGTTAACTTTATTAGACAATACGCAGAAGTGTTTTCAGAGAACATATGTTGGAGACCTTTGTGACAGCATAAGTCAGAAAATTTTACAATAGCATATGCTGAAGTTGAATCTAGATTTGTATCCCTAAATCTGGCTCTGATGGAGAGCTTTGGAAGAATTTATGCTGGTGTCCTGTGTATGCTTAAATAAATTTTTCAATTATCTTGACAGCAAGATGCAACCTTCTTCTAACTGCTGTTCAGAGTTGAACAGAGTTTTCTTCTGAAATTCTCGAAACTTGGAATCCTTGCCATGGGTCATTTAGTCCATTGTACAACAGAGCTGGGTAGAAGCATCGATACCACATCGTTGCTACACATATAATAGCTTATTCTGAAAATCTGTTAGTTATTGTAAACAGTTTGGAAACAAAGCTATTGGTTACATTTATTGATATTCTGCTTTACTTTTAAAATTTCTGAAATATTTAGACCTATTGAACTTTCAGGAACATTTTTAATATTGTATCAACAAACGTGAGCCGTCCCGTGGCCGAGTGGTTAGCACGCTTGGCTACTGATCTAAGGGACCTGGGTTCGAGTCCCGGATTTAGGCATGGATGTGTGTGTCGTTTTTCTGCTGAGGTCCTGCCATCATCTCAGATCTCCTACTATGGCATATAAACTGACAGGTTCCTGTCAGACTTCTGTGGCAAGCAGCTGCTTGAGGGGGTATTCATTTTATCAACAAACGTAGATATGATAACATTTCCTGATACATCAATATGTACCTTTCTTTTTCATTGTTATAGTTTGTTTTGGAAGAAGAAATTTGCACAAAAATTCTTGCGTATAATCCATTTTCTCATATTATTCTTCCCTTCAATCATTGTGCATTAAAAAAATAAATAATCTCCCACTCACCCTTTCCTCAACGGCTGTTTGCCAAAGAGGTCTGATCGAAGCCTGTCAGTGTAATATGTCATAGAGAAGATCTGTGAGGAAGGCGAAACCTTAGTAGGATGAAAACACAAACAGCCATGCCTTATTCGGTGCTCGGACTCAGGTCTCTTCAATCAGTAGCGAAGCACACTAACTACTCAGCCACGGAACGACTGTTGTGCATTAAAAGAGAAATATCGAAAACAAAGCAAAGAAAAGGTACAAAATATATTCCTTCTATCGAACTGTTCGTCGGAGAACAATAAACTATTGTGTAACAACGATGTGGTTCATTTAAATTAACCGAAAAATTAGAATAAAATGTGATTAAAGAACATTTTGCTATCTTTGCGATCCAACTTCGAAACTTATATGCGGAATTGTTTACTTTTAGGCTCAAGACAAAAAAAAAGTTATGAAATAAGAAGAGAAAAGGTAAGCATTTTTTTAGGGTTCACAGCCCTCTCAACAAAATAGAAAAGAGTCCATTAAGATTTTGTTTTTCCTTTATATTGAGATGTATTTATAATTTGCAAAGTAAACAAAAACTTTGTCACAATTGAAATATTATGCAAAATTAGAAAGAATTTTGTGTATGTTGTGGTTCTGAACATCATTTTTGTATCTTGTTTAATTTTTTATTTTTTTTCATTCTACGAACCCCGCATTCAAATTAGTAGTAAAACTTGGATTCTACGAACCCCGATTTCATGGACTTCGATTTCACGGAAAGTGTCCTCTCTTCTGCGCCAAAGTTTTAACAAGAGTCAAAGTGGTTTGATCCGCTTTAGTCTCATGAAGTTCCCGAGTCATTTACAAATCACACTAGTTTTCAGTTTTCTCTGGACTGCTCTAAGGAATATTGGTTTTGTGACTTCGTGAAGATAAATTACCTTTTTGTGTTCCAATCATAATGACCTCAGAGAAAGAGGCATGAAAAGTAGTTTGTTTTGCTGAGTATTAGTAACAAATTAAAGATATTTGAGAAGTTAGAATCTAGTGTGTCTACTGTTAAAATGTGTGATGAAGTTCATGTTTCTAAACAAACTGCGTCTGATATACATATTAGTCAAGGTAAAAAAAACTTTTAAATTTGATGTTGGGACTTCTATAAGTGGAACTATAAGTGGAACATGCTCGCGGGACGATTAAATGATTAGCGCTACCTCCAAATACAATTTTGTTAACCACCCTTGGATTAAGAGTGGCATACAAAAGGTTGCACAGAAGATTCTTGGATGATGGTGATACCTGATGAACAGCGCTTTTACCTCTAAGCGACACTTTTTTGTACAAGATTGGCTAAATGGCCAGGTCACATTGACCCCGAGGGCTCAAAGATAGTTGATGGAAAAAGACCCGCTGGACCACTGATAGGAGACAGATGGAAGCCTCTCTTCAAAGTCATCCAGCGCGTTCTTTAACGTGCACAAGGTGTGGCTCTTCCATACACGGGGGTATGGCTTTACTTCCCATCCGATGAACAGCGGCCTTTCGAAGCCCATCGGTGTCCTCTTCTGATCGAGGGCAGTTCTGCAGAAGTAAATCTCGACGCTTCGGATGGGATTCGAACCTGAGAACTACAGATTACGAGCCTGGCACACTACCCACTGAGCCACCCCCACCTTAAGAGCATCAGGAGTTGCAGCATTAAGTCAGCCATTTTCAAAGTGAGCCAGTTCGTAGCAGGACACAAAGATGATTATTCCATCTCTTGAAAACAAATAAAAGAAGCTCCTCTTTGATAGAGATATGGCTCCTCACTATAAAGATTTGGAATCAAAAGATTATCACGAAACTATATCTGTTCATGACAGGAAAACTGCAGATGATGATGTTACAAAATGTCTGGATGCAAATGAAGGGAATTTGGGTACCAAATTCTGACTGATGAGTGAGGTTTCTCAAATGTTTCATCTCTTGCCTTGGAAAAATAAAGCACTAATGAAGAAGAAACAAGAGAATTACATTTTCCGAAATCCTCCTGGTTAAGGTTGTGAATTTCATGTGTGACAGCAGACAAGGAAATGTAGTCTTACTCTCAGCATCTGAAACCCTAAGAGAAATTGTAGTTCATAACAGCAGAAATCTACAAGTTGAAGATTGATATGGTCCTTAAGTCTGCACCTCCCTTGAGAAAAACATCCATTAAGCATCAGGTTGTAAATTGAAACACCAAAACAGATATTTGAGAAAGATTCCGAATGACTGGTATTTGCAGTATCTGTCATCATAATCATCGTGGTAAACACTGTATCTGAGTGATAATGGTGGTTTTCACACTATTATTGCATTTAGTGTGTATACTATTGTACTACTATTGTTTTATTATTACTTTATTACTTCACTGCATTATGTAGTGCATGTATACAGTATAAACAGTTTAGGGTTGTTGACAGAATAAATAAAATCTCGATATTATGGAAATATCCTATTTTGGAAAACCCTTTATTCCATTGAGTCCGCAGAATCGAGGCTTTTCCGTATCAATTTCGTTTCGTTTGGATATTTTTATATACATTTCAAGAAATGAAAACGCCGAAACTTGTTTTATTTCTAATACACTTTTCGCAGAACGCCCTAAATGGCCATGTCACAAGTACCCCAAAGTCTGAGAGAAGAGTGTAAAAAGGAATACACTGGATAGATTCGGTCTTAGAATAATTTTTGGGCAATTATTTCCCCCAATTAGGCAACTCTGGAATGTCAGCAGGTTGCGGAATCCTTTGTCTCTGTTGCCAAATTCAAAACAGAAAAAAAAAATGCGTAGGAACGAATATTGGAAGCTGTTAATTTTTTTACAACTTTCTTATGTAATAATATTCCCGACGAGCAACTCGATAAGGCACTGATCTAAGGGACCTGGTTCAAGCTCCGGGTCAAGGCATGGATGTATGTGTCGTTTATCTGCTGAGGTCCCGCCATCCTCACAGAACTTCTACTATAATGTGTAAACTGAGAGGCTCCTTTCAGACCTCTGTGGCAAGCAGCTGCTTGAGGATTTTGTTTCTTATTTTAGGCAATTTTTGTTTCCATTTTAATCCCTTGGTCAGAAATGAAGCGGTGACACCAACTGAGACTGCTGCTTCCCTAATTACCTGTTACTGTAGAACTTGTGGATGCTATATTCTATTCACACGATCAGTGACTTGAAAAAAAAGGAACACGAAATTTAATAGATGCCTATCTATATATTGACACATAAGCTTTAAAGAATAGATAAATGAACTTTGCTAATGGTTATATCATTTCCTCATTGATTAATTTTGGAGGAAGATGATGTGGTGCATAGGTTTCTTCGACGTAAAAAGAGAGCATCTTTGGCCTTCTCCTGTTTAGTAATGAGGGCCAGCTATTCTTCAAAAGGAAGGGAGGAAAGACATCTACTCCCCACTGAAAGCTGGAAGCAGCATTGAAATACATAAAATAACTAACACGTCGCCTTCTCTTAGAAATAGCCAAAATAAACATTTGTAACAAAGAGGTTTCCATGGAAATTTGCCTGCTCTTAGAATTGTCCATTGATTTTTCTATACCGAGTGGGAAAAATCTATATGACTTGAAAAAAAGAAACACGAAATTTAATAGATGCCTATCTTTATATTGGCACATAAGCTTTAAAGCATCTTTGTGACCTGTTACGAACTGGCTCACTTTGAAAATGGCTGACTTAATGCTGCAACTCCTGATGCTGTATTGATGATGATATTGAACCTTAAGATCAAGTAAATGTGTTTTTTTTTTTCTTATAAAAAGTTCTGGAGTTGACAAGTTTCTTACAATTTATAATTAAAAATCTGCCTTTTCACTCCTTCATTTACGAAAAGATTTAGAAATCATTTACTCTTTAATATGCACAGGGAATGGTTCTCCTGCACACGGCACCACGGTTTAATGTCCCAGGAAAGCCTTTCCAAGCTTATTATAAAAACATTTTCTCCTTTCTCATCGAAAGCATATCAAGGGTTAGTTGGGGGGTGGGGGGGGGGAGTGGAATCTCGACATGGGCACAGTTGGTACTCGAACCAGCGA
Source organism: Ryuthela nishihirai (assembly GCA_038380435.1). Lineage (NCBI taxonomy): Eukaryota > Metazoa > Arthropoda > Arachnida > Araneae > Heptathelidae > Ryuthela > Ryuthela nishihirai. The sequence continues at coordinate 8,579,720 of JAWZYU010000004.1, forward strand.
ACATCTGTTACGAAAAAACCCCACCGCCTTATAACGAACGATTTCAAAGCGTGAGTTAACGGACTCTTTTTCAATTTAACCTTATCCAATTGTTTAATTGTTATTCCATCTGATTTTGCTAATATAAGAGGAAAAACTCAAATTCCATAAAACTGTAAATCCCATTCTCTTGTGTTCGAATGCTAACCCAATTTAATCAATATGAACAGAAATACGAATATTGATTTCTCATTCTAACATATTTTATCTTAAACATTTACTAATATGAGATATATAATATTTCTTATGAAGTAAAAAAAAAATGCAATAAATAATATTTTTTTTAACTATGAATTCATAAACAATTACTACATCTACATTAAACGTGTTACAAGTTAAATTACAGCGTTAGAGGTCTTGGGATCATTTTTGGGCAATTATTTCCCCCAATTAGGCAACTCTGGAATGGCAGCAGGTTGTGGAATCCTTTGTCTTTGTTGCCAAATTCAAAAAAGAAAGAAAAAAAATGCGTAGGAACGAATATTGGGAGCTGTTAATTACTGCCGTAAGGGGGCGTGCTTGTCGTGCATGACAGCCCGTCAAGGAGAGCCACTCCAGCTTCAGCGGACGCTGCACACGAGCCCCGTGTGCTGGACGTCGCGATGTCGCCAGTCACAGTCGGCAGGATGTTGCCTCTGCTGCCACGCCCACCAGCTTAAGGGGCTGCCTCCATAGTGACAGACTATATTCTCACGAGACAAAAGCTCGTGCTTCAATGAACTCGGTGACTTTCGATTTTTGTCGTCTTTGTTCGCCTTATGGTTATTTTGCATTCTAAACAGTTAGACGGAATGTGTGGGACTGCAATGTCCTTAATATTTATCTGGAAATTAATAGTCGTTTGTTATAAAGATTTCAGCGAAAAGAAACTGAATGACCATTCTCTATATTTATTTCATTGTGAAGTGGGATGGTAGACATCTTTTTACCAAAGAGTAGCAGTGGAAAAAAGTAGAAATCACCCGGTTCTCGTAAATAAAACAGTGAAGACGTTCATTAAGCAAATAGAAATGTAAAAAGAGGAATTCTTCCGTTTTAATATGGATAATTAAACAAAAATCATCATACACTAAGTGATCATTGAATTGTGACCACCCACACCCCATGTTATGTTAATGGAACGCTAATTTCGAAGTTCTATAACTTTTAACATAAGAGTTTTATGGGAAAGTGTGACAAATGGTAAAATAAAGATCGCGATCAATTCACTCTAAACATTGATTTTTAACAGGATAAAACAGGATAACGAGAGTAAAAGAAAAACGTGGGTTCGAATCCCACTGATGGTAAAACCAATTTTTTTCAGCTTATTATTTCATGAGTTCCATGTCTACAGAATATATCCTGCGATTCTTTATTACTGATTTAGCAGCTTCCATTTTAACAATATTCATCATCATCATCATCCTCAAGCAGTCATGGGCTACGGAGGTCCAACCAGACCATGCAATTTAGTTCTCCAAGCAAATCTATCCTGAGCTACATGTACTGCATCTGGCCACTGCACACCAATTCTAACAAGGTCCTGTTTGATATTGTCTGCCCACCGCATCCTAGGTCTCCCCTTCTTTCTGAGGCCTTTAGGCACACTGTTCATAACCCTATTCGCCAATCTATAATTATTCATACGGGCAACATGGCCAACTTCAGTATTAAAAGAACTATAGGTGTTTGAATATTTAAGAACATTAATACTGAATAAAAGATTTTATCTTAGAAATAATTAAGTGAAATAAGAAGTATTATTTCAAACCACTTCATAAAAATTTTAAAATTGTCTGTAAATAATTTCTTCAATATTCCTTTAATTTTTGGATAAATTTCTTAGAACACATTGCTACTTTGAAATGTTTAAACCTCCTTATCTGTTTAAATACTGAAAGAATACTGCTGAAAAAGCGAGATTTCGATAGATTTGATTCAGATCTTTAAATTACCTTCAGCCACATTTTATCATAAAACGCTCAGTTTGGAAGTTATAGATCTTCGACCGTCCGTCGAAGCACAATGTGCAGTGTGCAGGAAAGTCATACCCTGTGTACGTTAAAGAACACGCTAGATGACTTTGACGGGAGCTATCATCTGTCTCCTAACAGCTGCCCAGTGGTTCCCCTTCTCCCAACCTTCTTTGAGCCCTGGAGTCCTTATAACCTGGCCATTTTAGCACATTGTGTGCAAAAAAATGTCCTACTCATAGGTAACCACTCCAAACCATGCATTGGTGTTTATTAAAAACAAAGCTATTTTTAATGATATCTCGGTTGTTTGGTGATTGCTTATAAAGTAACAGAGTAGCTGCAAAGAGGAAAAGACAGAAATCCATGCACTTCTACTACTTGAACATGCAAAGGAAAGAGTGACAAACAACACCTTCCTCTCCATATTTTATCGGAATAAGAACACGGGAGAGAAAAAAGAGACACCGTACAACGATTTCCAACTCATGGGCAGGCACGAAACGAGAAACGATAACGATTTATTGATAGTCCCAGCAGACGTAAACCTGCACAACTCTTAAATATATTACGGATGAGCAAAGTCGTACACGAATCTGTCTGTGCCCGTCTCTCACTGTAAGCCTTAGTCATCCGAAGTCTGCAGCTGTGTGCATGTACTCTGGGCATACATGCAAGGTTGCATGTTTACCTCCAGCCAATGATAGTATTTATGTAAATGGACGAACAATATTGGCAAACCGCTGCCTCACATCATTACTCCGACGAACGTCGCATGGAGCCGCGACAAAGTTAGGCACCACAGGAGCTAATGCCGCTCATAAACAGTGGAGGGAATCTCCAATGTGATAATGAGGTTTTCAGCATGTCTTCTGATTACATTTAACCACGCACATTGCGTTGCTTATCGAGAGGCTGTGTGTGTATGGTAACCTATATTAGACACATTTTTGGCTGCCGATACAACGGGATTTAATAGCAAAGGCATTTTGGGATTGTTTTTCCTTCTTTTATTTCTCATCTTTGCTACGATGCAGTTGAAAGCTCAACTGACTTCTTTTATTTCATTATCATTACTTTAACGCATTGTGCTTTGTATTTTTCATTCTTAATTTCGTATAACCGACCTTTGATATGTTTTTCTTTTAATTTGATTAGTTATAAATTTAAAGCAAGATGTATTAAAAATAGTGAACGGTATTTGGTTTAAGTTGTATTGCCTCTGAGCGCCACTTTTTTACACATAATGGGTTAAATGTCCAGGTCACAAGGACCCCAAGGTCCTCAGAGTTGACTAGAGGTAAGGGAGCCATAAAACAGCTCTTCTACCCAAGTTCCCGATAAAGGTTCCCTCTGATAGGAGTCAGAGGGAACCTTGCCATCAAAGCCATCCAGCGTGTTTTTAAGGTGCAAAGGGTATGACTCTACTGCCCACTGGGTCAAGGCACAAAGGGGCCACTGGGCCAAGGCACGAAGTCCCATTCGACGGACGGCAACCTTTTCACGATGGTACAGTAGGAAAAATTGCGAATCCTAAACTTTCATTAATACCTTATAAATATTTTTTTTTTATTTATCTCTTCTTATCTTTTTTTACACACAAAAAAATTGAATGTCTACAAACGGACGAACGTGCATATACATATGGTTTATTGAGTTCTCTATGTGCTAGTATAGTGTGATGAATAATTAATCGTCTAAATACATTCTCAGGATAGCCTAGTATACATTGCATTTGTCTGTTCATTCTGTGTAAACAAGTTTTACGTGTCATTTTATTTTTATTTTTTGTTACATAAAATTCCTACTCATGTTCAAAGATGAACAAAATTCTTTAATTAGATAAACTAGGACATCGATAATCAACTAAATAGCATACGACAACTGTAACAATATTAGTTTAGTACTAAATCCCAAACTAATATAGACATTTGAAAACGGCTTTTAGTAAAAAATACTTCATTCTTTGCGATATTTCCCTGCTTCCAGTTAACAAATAAGCAAATTATCAACATGTCGGAAATTTTGCGTCTCAATTGCACATGTATTTGGATGTTTCTCTCTTACTATTCTATTGTACCTGGAAGGTTCTTCATTCAGTTTCATTGTTTCGTTGAATACTGCCAGTACAGTGCTTGTACAGTAATAATGTTTCAATGTCCCCGACATAAGGACGTTGGGTGGATTAGTCGATATAGCGCCGCCTCGTCTCTGATATATCTAGGTTCAAGACCACTGTGACGTCTTTGATATTTTTTCCACTAATCCACTCTGATCGCGGTTTAAAAAGGAACGCCACCATGTGTGTTCAGTTCACACGTGTATTCAGCCAATTTCCTGGTCAGTTCTGAGCCCTGGGGTTCTTGTAACCTAGCTAATTAACTCATTTTGTAAAAATAAGATTGCCTCTCAAAGCTAAAATTAATGAATTGGGAACCTCGAAATTAGGATATTTTCATAAATAAACCAGAATGCTCTAAATATCTTGATCCGCAACCATTAATTTATTGTATAAAAAATCAAAATGCGTTTAACTAAATGCTTTAAAAAAACATTTTAATGAGTCAGTTGCTGGAATTTGTATATTAAATATGACCTCTTTCCAGAATAGAATTTCAAGACAAACGTAATTAAAATATTGACTAATATAAAAGTATTAGTCCTAATATTCAGTGATAAATTGTAGCATTCAGCATAAAATATATTTTATTTATAAATCGCAAAAGACGGAGGTAACTTATTAGGCTTGTCTTGGCGTCTCATACAGCATGCAAGAACCCACAAAGAGACATGCCCTCTGGTTAGTTGTCACGTGCGTAAACCACTACACCAAATATAGACTTTGCAATTTGAATATGCTGAGCTACAGTATGGGCTAGTGGAATAACACAAATGACTATTGGGGAGACTATGAGACTGCGCATTTGAAGCTTCCAGAGTTCTTAGACGATAGTTTGATCGAAGGTGATTTTGCTACGAATATTGTCGATGCTTCAACTGCATAGTTTCATAGTCTCCGCGTAGGTGCTCCAATTCCAACTTAAGCTAGACCATCGGTAAGTACTAATCGAAATTTAAAAAGATATTCTCGATAAAGCCATTGCCACATTCATTTATTTCCTTAAGAAACGAAAACAGATCCTGAAGGTTCTTTCACCGAGTCCCTTAAAGGGTATAAGCCGGAAGAAGCAGAGAACGGAAGTTGCAAAAGCACACTACCATGTTTGAGGTCAGCACAAACTGTCATTAAGTAGGAAGTTAGCTGGCCACTTGAGGAGGCTCTACGGCAAACGAAAGCGACTGCTGATTGCTGTGCTGCCCATATGAGAACAATCAAACCCGTAACCCAAGTGTGCATGCGGTGTTGGACCGATGTGGTTGAGTGGACAGAAGCATTTCAGGCAACGATTTTCCACCACAGCGCTTATGACTTAGTTGATGCTAACTTCAAAGCAGTCTTATGATCGTCAGTTGACCGAACTCCTTTTCCTGTCGATTCAAAACACTTCGGGAAACGAAATTTCTGCACTAGAAACAACCTAATGAAGATTTTTCTTTCTTTTTTTCCTATATTTTTGAAAATTGAGTTTTTTCTCTCTCTTTCTTTAAACAAAGTGCTTAGAACAATGCACTCTAAGTAACGTAACATGAAAAAAATCTCTTATCTTTTTTGAAATATAATTAAAATTTTGAACTTTAAAAAAGGATAAATGATTTTGTAATTATTGTGTTTGGCTGTAACGCAAAAGGGCCTAGATTCAAATGCTGAAGAAGGAACTGACATTGTTGTTCTTTTCCAAAAAGCTCAGCTATCTTTTTCTGCTGAGATCTCAGTCCTCAAGTCTATCATCATGCTATACACCTGCCTTATCCAAACATTGGAAAATTTTCATGTTATGTTAAAGGTGATCGAAATTCGAAGGCTCTATAACTTCTAAAATATGCATTTAATGGAAAAATGGGACTGAATAAATAATGAAGGTCATAAACAACTCTATTTAAATCTCGATTTTCAAGAATATTCGTTCGGTATTTAAAGAGCTATGAAAGGTGGAATAATCTTTATACAAACTTATAAAATGTATGTTTATTTTAGCAAATAGTTTAATCTATTATTTAATCTTATTATTTAATATTTAATTAATTTTTAAAGCAAATTATTATGACTCCTTATTGTGGTGAAATATTCAAGTTCCGTAACAAAATACTGAACGAATATTGTTGGAAATCAAGATTTATATATATATATATATTTGATTTTGATCTTTAATTTGTCTTCAGTCACATTTTCGGATTAAATGCATAGTTTTAGAAGTTAGCTTCCCATTGATGTAAAGTGGAACTGAAAATTCTCTAATATTTAGGTATGGCTGGCTACTGATCTAAGGGACCTGGGTTCGAGCCCCGGGTAAGGCATGGATGTATGTGTCGTTTTTCCGCTCAGGTCCTGCCATCCTCTCAGACCTTCTACTGTGGCATATAAACTGACAGGCTCCAGTCAGACCTCTGTGGCAAGCAACTGCTTGAGGGGGTATTTATTTATTATATATTTTTAGTATATTTATACTGACAGGCTCCTTGTCAGACTTCTGTAGTCCGTAAACAGATCTGAGAAAATATATCTATATATTGAGCGACTGCATTTAATACGTATTGAAAAAATAAATGCAAATAAGTTATTACTCAAATTGCCTTCTTATAGACCTCAGGAGAAATAACGTAGATAAAAGACATCAATGTTTTTCTTATCGGGATTTGAATCCAGGTACCTTTATTGCGCAGTCATGCATCCTAACATTCGAAAACTGATTCGTGAGGAAATAAAATGAGAAAAAAATATTTTTATTTCAAATAAAATATATACTTAATTTGACACTCAAATTTTAATGAAACATTGATTTGCACATATTATTTGCATGTCAAACGCATTTGGTACTAAATTCCAGTCAATTGCTGAGAACAAATTAATAGTGCTTAAAATCACCTGGTTTGAAACTTTAAATTCCTGATCCATCAACAATCCACGTAATCTGGCAGAAGAATTTCCTAATACATCAACTATCCACGTAATCTGTTTCCAGGTTCAAGTCCCAACCATGCCTATATTCGAATTTTTCCTCTCCTTCTTACCCTACCCTAGATGAGAAAAGGGTCGCCGATGGTTGTTCTTTCGGATGAGAAGCCATACCAAATGAACTTTAAAAATCATGATGGATGACCTCGATGAGAGACTTTCCACTGTATCTTAACAGCTCTCCAGTGGCTTCCCTTCGGGGGCGGGGGTGGCTCAGTCGGTAGCGCGCTAGGCTCGTAATCTGTAGTTCCCAGGTTTGAGTCCCAGCTGGGTCAGCGTTGAGATATATCTCCGCAAAATTCCCCGCCCTGCCCACGGTCAGTAGGGGATACCGATGGGCTTGAAAAGGCCGCCGTCCGTCGGATGGGACGTTAAGTCGTGGCCCCGTGTGCGGGAGAGACATACCCTGTGCACGTTAAAGAACACGCTAGATGGCCTTGACGGGAGGCTACCACCTGTCTTCCAACAGCTGTTCCAGTGGGTCCCCTCCCCCAACCTTCTCTGAGCCTTCGGGGTCCATGTGACCTGGCCATTTAGCCCATGGTGTGCAAAAAAGTGCCGCTCAGAGGTAAAACAACCCAACCCAGTGGCTTCCCTTCTCCCAATTATTAGTTCAGTTAATAGCACGCCAGGCTCGTAATCTGCAGTTTCCAGCCATAACTGTGACTGCGTTGAGCATTTTCTCCACTAAAACCCACCCTGCTTTTTAAGAGAATAAGGATACCGATAGGTTTGGAAGCGCCACTGTCCATTGGATGGGACATTAAGCCGTGCCCCCGTGTGCTGAAGAACTACACGATATGTTAAAGTACACTCTGGTTAGCCTTGGCGGAATACTTCCATCTGTCTCCCAACAGCTGTCCACTGGATTACCTTTCCCAATTTCTCTGAGCCCTTGAGATCTTTGCGACCTGGCCATTTAACCCATTGTGCGATCAAAAAAAAGTGCCGTTTAAAGGTAAAACAACCCAACCCTTTCCCCTACCCAGCGCTGAGTTCTTAGTGTCTTTGTGACCTGGATCTGATGTTAAAAAAAATGCGCTCAGAGACAAACGGGGGAGGGAGCATATCCCTCTCTCGTCAGTCATCTTAACATCAACCATTACACCAATGAGATATTCATTGAACTTTTCAACGTATCTTCCTCGGTTCATTCATACAAAACGATCCAATATAATGATAAAACAATAGGACTTCCCCCTCCCCCTTAAAAACGAAAACGAAATATCAAGTGAAGGCGATAAAGTGATAACTACACATCTTAATGGGCAGATAATAGCGTATCCCACTTCGCTAACGAAATGTCGTCAGACACTCACGTGACACAGGCCTGCACAGCATCTTTCTTCCTATACGCAGAACAGATGAGAGAAAAAGAGGAGGAAAAAAGCGCAGCATCTCTGCATTATCGTGGGCACTAGGCGTAGTGACACAACCAACCAATGACATATGATGGTGACCCCGACGGTTTTGGGTGAGTGACCTTTTCTCCGACCCTCCTCAGGCACAGTGCCATTTCATCCTCCTTTACTGTCGCACTCATTACGTCGTCAGACCTCGTGCTACGGACGCGCTCTGGGTTCCAGACGAAATCTCTTTCCCTCCTTTCCCCCCCATTTTTATTTCTATATTTTACCCCCCACACTTTTCTCCCACCTTTCTAATACGGTAGCCATCACTAGGAGCTGTTCCTCAGACGACTATAAATTTGCAGCGTTGCCTCGCTGTACTGCAGCGTAGGCAGCGAGCCGCAGTGAGTACTGGAGTCGCAAGCGATCCAATCTTGCCTTGGCGAGTGGCTCCGCTTGCATGGACTTGCATGGAAACGCGGTTTATCGATTCCGATTAGCGCATTAGGTAATGGAAGGGTTATGACTTTGTGTGCCGTTGCTCATCTACTTTTATAAATGCCATACGAGTATTGGAGAAAGCGGCTGCTTTTTCGGAATCGTTTCTTTTTATCTTGCTTAGTTTATGTTTTGCTGTAGATGGGAAAACGAATTAGTATTCCACTCCAAGCTTTTATTGTGATTAATTAATTTAGTAGTTTTTAAGGGCTTTTCTTTCTGTAATGTTATGATTATTAATAATTCGCTTAATAATATATTGGTGATTAGTCGTAGCCAATGAATGTATTGGCTAGCCAGTAGAAATTTGATATGCTTATTTTGATTTTGCTTTAGGAAGTACGTTGTAGAAATTGTTGAATCCTTATGTTGAAATCGAATAGAACGACTACGAAATATACACTCAGGAGCCATATGCAGTTCCATGTTATGTCAACAGTAACTCAGATACAGAATTCAGTAACTTCTTAAATGAGCTTTTAATGAAATAATGTGACAAGATTATTTTATAGATCTTCAATCGAAAATAGACTGGTTTCAACAAATTAAGGATTTTGGTTTACCTCTGAGCGGCACTTTTTTGCACACAGTGTGCTAAATGGCCAGGTCGCAAGGACCCGAAGGCTCAGAGAAGGTTGGGGGAGGGGACCCACTGGAACAGCTGTTGGGAGACAGATGGTAGCCTCCCGTCAAGGCCATCCAGTATGTTATTTAACGTGCACAGGGTATGGCTCTCCCGCACACGGGGCCACGGCTTAACATCCCATCCGACGGACGGAGGCCTTTCCAAGCCCATCAGCGTCCCCTACTGACCGTCGGCAAGGCGGGGAGTGTTGCGGAGATAAATCTCAACGCTGACCCAGTTGGGACTCGAACCTGAGAACTGCAGATTACGGGCCTGTCGCCCTACCAATAACCCTATGTTATGTCAATGGGGAGTTAACGGTAAAGTATAACTTCTGAAATGATTTTTTTTTGGCTTTGAAAAATGTGATAGTATATAAAGATCTTAATAAAACATATCAATGTCTCAATTTCCAAAAATATTCGTTCAGTATTTAATGAGTTATGGAAATTTCAATATTTAACAATAATGCCAGTCACAAAAATTTACTTCAGAAGTTAATTAAAACTCAGTAATAAGTATAATAATTATTGTATCAAAGTATTTAATAAAATAAGTGTGTATTTTGGAAGTTTGTGTAACGAATTCTTTCACTTTTTATCAATCTTGTATGCTTCTTAAGACTGACATTGTTATTGTTAAATATTCAAACTTCCATAAGTCATTAAATACTGAATGAATATTGTTGAAACAGAGATTTTGATATGTTTCATTCAGCACTTTATCTGCTATCATTTTTGTAAACAAAAACTTTTTATAGAAGTTATAGAGCTTTGACGTTAGCTTTCCATTGACATAACATAGAGTTTTTCCTTAAATTATGAAAACCAATGTATTTCACTTTCGATTTTGATTAATATTCATTCGGTATTTCGAGAGTTACAGAAACTGGAATATTTACCATCAACAACGTCTATTTAAAAAATTGCTCTGAATAGTTAATAAAAATAAGTTATAAATAAAAAAAATACCCCCTCAAGCAGCTGCTTGCCACAGAGGTCTGACAGGAGCCTGTCAGTTTATATGCCAAAGTAGAAGATCTGAGAGGATGGCAGGACCTCAGCAGAAAAACAACACATACATCCATGCCTTACCCGGGGCTCGAACCCATGTCCCGTAGATCAGTAGCCAAGCGTGCTAACCACTCGGCCACGGGACGGCGCGAAAAATAAATAAATACCCCCTCAAGCAGCTGCTTGCCACAGAGGTCTGACAGGAGCCTGTCAGTTTATATGCCAAAGTAGTAGGTCTGTGAGGATGGCAGGACCTCAGCAGAAAAACAACACACACAACCATGCCTTACCCGGGGCTCGAACCCAGGTCCCTTAGATCAGTAGCCAAGCGTGCTAACCACTCGGCCATGGGAAGGCAAAAATAAATACCCCCTCAAGCAGCTGCTTGCCACAGAGGTCTGACAGGAGCCTCTCAGTTTATATGCCACAGTAGGAGATCTGAGAGGATGGCAGGAACTCAGCAGAAAAACGACACACACATCCATGCCTTACCCGGGGCTCGAACCCAGGTCCCTTAGATTAGTAGCCAAGCGTGCTAACCACTCGGCCACGGGAAAAATAATAGCCCTTATATTAAACTTGACTAGCAGGCGGTAAGAATATTTTTAGCAGTTCGCATGTGAATTATTTTAAATTTTGCCAACTTTGGATTTTTTTTTTTTTGCAGAACTAGCTAACTTGTTAAATATTTCAGCTTCCATAACTCTTTAAACACTGAACGTTTTTTGTTGGAATTCCGGATTTAAATAGATGTGATTGAGATCTTTAAGTCATCTTCAGTCACATTTTTTCATAAAATGTTTATTTACATAACAAGTTACTGAGTTCTGTATCTAAGTTACTTCTGACTCAACCAAGAACTATGTCTAATAAAGTAGTCACTGAGGGTGTAAAACAGAATGAATAGGTAAATAGCTGAACTGCTATATACTGAATTATTTATTATTTCTTCTGATTGAATTATTCCAACTTTATCTGAACTGTACGTTAAAAGTTGGGGAGAGGGTATTATCTGTTTTCTGGATTTTTTGAGTCATTAAAAAATTGTCAGAGTCATTTCCTATACACTTTTCATTTCCTTATGATTCAGGACATTATTATAAAACTTATTGGGATTTTCTACCCTCTAAGTATTCCACAAAATCATATAGCTACCTATTCTATGGAATACCACCAGGCTCCTGTCAGACTCTGAGACACGCAGATGCTTGAAGGATACTTTATTTTTAGTCAGTTGTTTTAGGGATTAATTTCAGTTATGACTATTTCATTTATAGCAGTCCCGTTGCCGAATGTTTGGCTACTGATCAAAGAGAACTGGTTTTGAGCCCCGGGTAAATCATGGATGTTTGTGTTCTTTTTCTGTTGAAGTCTCCGCCTTCCTTAAAGACCTTCTACTATGGCGTATAAACTTATCAGACCTCTAGGTAATTCTTTTTCTGTTGAAGTCTCCGCCTTCCTTAAAGACCTTCTACTATGGCGTATAAACTTATCAGACCTCTAGGTAAGCAACTACTTAAGGAGATATTTATTATAGTTGGCGTGTTTTGTTATTGATCAAAGAGACCTGGGTTCGAGCTCCGGGTAATGCAGGGATATTCGTGTTGTCTTCCTGCTGACTCCTTCCTCAGAGACCTTCTCTATGGCTTATAAACTGCCAGGCTCCTGTGAGATCTCTGTGGAAGCAGCTGCTTGAGGAGATGTTTATTTATTTCTATAACCATTTAATATGGCCATACCTATGTGCAGAAAGCACAGATTACCAAGAAATTGTCAAATGGTCAAGAAACTTCTGCCAAGATATGACGCAGGGGAAATTTTGTGTAAATTATGAACAAAGAATTTATTCACTCGAGTAGCTGCTTGTCACAAAGATCTAATATCAGCCTTGAGATATAATACATCATAGAAATGGTCTGTGAGATAGACGTAACATCAGCAGACAATACACGAAACATCCATGCCTCACCAGGACTCTTTAATTCATAGCCAAGCACGATTAATTAAACTTGGCCAAACAGTTGGGTTGTTTTACCTCTGAGCGGCACTTTTTGCACACCATGGGCTAAATGGCCAGGTCACATGGACCCCGAAGGCTCAGAGAAGGTTGGGGGAGGGGACCCACTGGAACAGCTGTTGGGAGACAGATGGTAGCCTCCCGTCAAGGCCATCCAATATGTTATTTAACGTGCACAGGGTATGGCTCTCCCGCACACGGGGCCACGGCTTAACGTCCCATCCGACGGACGGCGGCCTTTCCAAGCCCGCCGGTGTCCCCTACTGACCGTGGGCAAGGGCGGGGACTCGGCCAAACAGACCTCTACCTTTCGATAATTTCCACGATGTTGCTATCGGAAAGCCAAATCAGACACTCAGTGCCTTGAAGAATGGCCTTTTAAAATTAAGTTAATGTTAATTTAATTACTTTTAGTTTAATTAAGTTAAATTTTTTAATTAAGTCGATCTAAATCATGGATTCATCAATATTCGTTTGGTATTTGAAAATCTGTGGAAGCTGAGATATTTTAACGGCAGATTTTTGTCATTAGAATTTATCTTAAAAACCAATCAAAAACACAAGTAAATATTCTTATGTCAAACCATTTATTACAGTAATTGTGTGCTTGGAAGTCTGTCTAATATTTCTTCAAATTTTCATCAATTTTGGAGAAACTTTTCAAGCTGTTAAATTTTAGTTTTATAGTTCTTTAAATTTTAAAAATAATTCCGAAATTCAACATTCAGATATACTTGATATAAATTTTAATTTACTTTTAATTTTATTCCCAAAAAATGTTTTAATTTTCTTTTTCCAGATATTGAGTTTGCAATTTGGTTTCTACTGTCATATTGAAAAGCTTTTAAAAATTTAGTAAGGTTCTCTATTCTATGTCTTTTTCTATTGTGTGATAATTCAGGCCATTGATAAACCTAAGTCCAAAAATGGGTAAAAAGGAAATAAAAAATGAATCAAATTCTCTTCTTCTCTCCTTGCCAAAACCTTGATAAAGCAGGAGAAGTCTTTGTAATGTAAAGAAATATTAACGACAAAATGTTATTTAGATTTCAGTAAAGTAATTGCGTTTTCAGCCAATTTCAACTTCCTATTCATTCACAGCCACAAGACACTAACAGCATTAACAAAACCACTTTTTTTTGTCCCGAAGACAATTTCAGGCTACTTTTTCTAATCTTACGTAGCAATAAATGTATCCTTTCTTTCCTTTTTAAAAAACTCCTGTCGTGCTGGTCAGTCCTTTGCTGATGGAAGACACGGCATTCCTTTGGTTGTTTGCTGTCTGTAAGCACGAGAAAGACAACATTGTTGCTGTTTTGTGTTGGGTATCAGAGTTAGTGCGGACAGACTGTCGAGCGAACCGTGAAACAGTTGCACTTTGCCTCACTGCTATGGCTGGCTTATGTTGCAAAAAACCTGAAGACGATGAGAAAGAAGTTAGTGAGCCCTTTGATTCGTCCTGTAACGCACGGTGCCCTGGGTACTCAGTGTCCGTGAAGAAAACTGTTACTGAGATTATAGGTCAGGCAAAGGTTTTGTTTCGACTGTTTGCTTTTCTCATGTACACTATTTTGTTTGAAGTTGCAAGTACTTTTTTTTTCTTCTAACAACGTTTGAATGAATAACCTTTATTTTGAGAAAATGAGAAAGTAAATCACACGATAAAATTCTCGTGTTTTGCTAGTGTGATTAAACAGAAATAAGAGAGGTTTAACTTTCAAAGTATTTGTTTTTTCTTCTCCCAGAAAATGTACACGATAATTGCTTTTCTTTTTCGCATATAAAAATGCTTTAAAATAAAAGTGCCTTATTTCGTACTATTATTGTTAGAGTGAATTCTTGATTTCACCTTTCACAAGTGATTGTAGAAAAATGAAATTAATTCTTGCGTTATTAGTTAGAACTTGATTTTTTTTCAGGGGTATTCAATTATTCTTTCAAGCATAAAATTTAAAGTTTTTCTTGATTTTTGTGTGTTTTAATTAATCACAGATGAATGCACACATCCAATAATTTATAGGCGGGGGTGACTCAGTCGGTAGCGTACCAGATTCAGAATATGCAGTCCCAGGTTCGTGTCCTGAGTTCAAATTTATCTCCTTTAACCGCAATTCTGCTCTCGGTGAAAAAAGGGGGCATCAGCGAGCTTGTAAAAACCCCCGTCAGTCAGATGGGGCCTAAAGTCATAGTCCCGTGTTCAGTAAAGCAATCCCTTTGCACGTTAAAGAACATGCTCGATAGCCTTGACCGGAGGCCACTATCTGTCCCCTAACAGCTGTCTAGTGGGTTATCCCTAATCTCTCTGAGCCTTTGGGGTCCTTGCGACCTGGCCATTAAGCCTATTGTGCGCAAAAAAATACCTCTAAAGTTATTTTTATTTATTTTTTTTTGAAAAAAATTAATATTTTTTGCTTTACGGTTTTTTTTTTTTGTTCAAATTCAAATTCTTTACGGATGAAGAAAATTTCTTTCTAAGGCTAATGTGACCCTTGGGACGTTATTTGAGTAACCCTGGCAGGAAATATTCATACATTCACCAGGGTGTAGAGTGAGTGACAGTCAGATAGGTAGCATTAGTGACAGTCGGGTAGGCTATGGACTGTGCTGTTCACGATTTGACAATTTTCCTATATTATAATTAATAGCCTTTCACCTATGTCAGCTGTCGAAGCGTCAACTAGCAGTCTCGAAGTCTTCTCACTTGCTACTTACCCTATACCAGTGATATTTACTATTTAAATAGTCCACAAAGTCGATTAAAATATTCATTACACTACAAAACAATTATATAATTAAAAGATTACTCCTCAAGTAGATGCTCGCCACAAAGGTACAATCGCTCAAAAAAAAATATCTGAACACTATCGTTGATTACAGAATTCAGAAAAATATCTGGCAACGTTTTTTTAGAAATTAGTGATCTGGCAACCTTCGTATACTGTAAAAAATATCCGAACATGGTGTTCGGATATTTTTTGAGCGACTGTACGACAGAAGTGTATGAGAGTAATACTTCATAGAATAGGTCTGTGAGGAAGGCCAGACCTCAGCAGAAAAAAACCCCAGAAAAGACAGTGTGAAAGACAATATGAAGACAGTTACTCAGGTTTCAAACTGAGGTCCCTTTGATGAGTAGCCAAGCATGCTAACCACGCAATAGTGTAATGAATTAGCGTCTCTTTTGATTAAATTTGTAGATTTTTAAAATAAGTGTGCAGAATTTGTTTCGAGTACTTCGTAGTATCTGAGGTGCAAGATTTATAATTTTTTTTGCGTAACATTGGAACTCTCTACCGAACGATATCATGTCGATAAATTCAAAAGCAAATTTCAAAAAGTGTATCATGTTACAAAGAGTTTAATAAACGTGTAAAGGACTGGAATTAACTGCTGATAAGAATCTTTGGCTTGATAGCTTGGTTGCTAAAGCAGAGAGATCAGCTAGACAGCGTAACAGTAGATAGAAAGCTGTACCAGAAAGTTAATATTTTATGTGGGAAGAAATGGGCAGGTAAACAGGGGTTGAAGGATAAGCATGGAAAGGTTATTGAAGATGAGGATTTTGTCATGGTTAGATGGGCTGAGCATTTCAGTGATGTTCTTAAACAATGTAGTTAGTTCTACTCCAATTGTTTGTAATGATGATAGATGCATTACTGGCTTCAATATTGGCCCTATATCGCAATTCGAAATTACTTTGGTCATCTCTAAATTAAAGCTGCATAAATCTCCAGCGGTAGATGATTATATGATATTGAAATGTTTAGAGCTGAGAATGTTTCTGTTACCACATGGCTTACTGAAATTTTGAAATTTTTTATAATAAAAGCACGTAATATTTTCCTATTTTCCAACTACATAACCTATGTATATTGAAATATCCTTCATTTAATTCTGGTTTATTAACGTATTCACTTTCATAGTATATATTTGTGTTCTTTGTGCCTGTTAGCATTTTGTGTGTCAAATAGTTATGCATATCTTTGTGCATTTTGTATTTTTGCACTGTTTTTGTTTTTTAATCTTTTCAAATGTAATGCAGCATCAAGACACTCAACATATTAACTCTCCTCTAGTATTACTTGTAATTCCCTAGCATAAAATAAATCATTATTAACATTTGCTGGAAAAAAAATTTGTGAAATTGTTTTAAAGTCCTATTGATGAAAAATTATTTTGTAATAAGGTTATCTTTCCTTTTTTTCTCATAAAAAACTTCTCACGAAAAAAAGTAGATATGATCAAGTCTATCAAACCCTGATTTCCGTTATCATTCTTCCATTATTTCAGAAGTGATGAATGTAAAAATGAAATTCAGAGATCAACTTGGTCAGGTTTAAGAAACTGAATTTTTACACGTTGATTATAATTTGTTATAATAATATAACAAGTGTATTAGGAGCTACTATTTCGATAGAAGATAACAGTGACATCGCGTAACCACCATAAATTTTACAGCTTTTGTCACAATTCCCAAAGGGGAAGTTTTAGAAATTTGTGTAAGCATTTGGTTTGTCGAACTGATAAAGGGGAAAACTGGTTTTCAAATAGGAAATTTTATTTGATTCCCATAAAAAAAGCATTAGAAAATCAAAAGAAGTTGTGAACCACTGTTTTTTTTATGAATTATTCTAAAAAGATTCATTATTAAACAAATTTTTTTATCCTGCTATTCTTTATAAGGTATTATGAGCTAATTAGCATCAGGTAATAGCAAGGTTATTAGTATTTACGTTTTTAGCAAAGAAAGCAGAATTTACCGCCCCAATCTTATTGTAATTCACTGCTGACTAAAGCAGTATAGCAGAAATCTTCAAGAATTATGGATTCAAAATTCGAATTGACAAACATGCGCTTAATAACTGAAATTTATGCACGGTTTGTAAAATAAGTATCCCACACTTTTTCACGCAGATAAGCTTATCTTATTCAATAAATTTGCACTGCAAAAGGGTTAACTGTATGTATTATAACACTTAAAAAATATAATACATAATTATGCCCGTTACATCTTAAAGCACTGGTGAATGTAATGAGCTGTTGACTGATAAGAATCATACGTCTAATTATGGTTATGTAAAGATAGAAATTGAAACTGCGAAGGTGGAATAACCACGGTGATAATGACCCACAGAGTCAAGTGTCAGTTCAGTGGGAAGGCGTGCAACATGTGCAGGTGGGCACACGGACTCACCCTTTATGCTTGTCACTGATAAAGAAAGAGAAAAAAGATGAGGAGGAGTAAAAGAGAGTAAGGCTGAACGATCCCTAGTTGCCTTACTCCTACACCTGAGTTGTAGGAAGAGTAGCGTTTCTCTATGCCCCGTGGGAGCTCATTTCCCGCCTTGCATACGTCGACCAGACGGCCGGTGACACAATGACAATGTGCTAGGGTGGATTGTCGCTTTTCAGCGTTCATTAACCGGCAGCCAATCAACCCGGCCACTTAACTTACTCTCTCTTCAATGCTGCCGTGCGCTCCTAACAAGCTGTTAACACTAATCACCGCTAAGGTGATTAGCTCAAATAGCATGCTTTTGTTAGTGGTCGGGTTTCGGTAGCGTCAACGTCATTGTCACTGAGGAGCTGGTTTCAAGGAATAACTCTGCGTTATCTGATATGGAGACTGATAAAGTTCGCAATTCACGGTCTGTGCTTGTAAAGAAAGTGAGCTCGTTACATAATCGCATAAAAAGGGATAACGTAAGTGCGACATAAGTGTCACCTGCAAAAACATGCTGATATTTCTCTTTGTTATTTTAACCGGCAGTGAAACAAACGTCATAGGATCATGCCGTTTGAATGCCAGGTCATTATTCTTAATCATGCGTTGGGGTGTTTTACCTCTGAGCGGCACTTTTTTGCACACCATGGACTAAATGGCCAGGTCACAAGGACCCCGAAGGCTCAGAGAAGGTTAGGGGAGGGGACCCACTGGAACAGCTGTTGGGAGACAGATGATAGCCTCCCGTCAAGGATATCCAGCGTGTTCTTTAACGTGCACAGGGTATGGCTCTCCCACACACGGGGCCACGGCTTAACGTCCCATCCGACGGACGGCGGCCTTTCCAAGCCCATCGGTGTCCCCTACTGACCGTGGACAGGGCGGGGAATTTTGCGGAGATAAATCTCAACGCTGACCCAGCTGGGACTCGAACCTGGGAACTACAGATTACGAGCCTGGCGTGCTACCGACTGAGCCACCCCCGCCCCAATCTTAATCATGCATGCAAGATTCTGTTAGCATTTGAGGTAATTTAACCTCTCATTTTTTTGGCAAAAGTTGAATTGCAATCATTTGATTAAATAATTGAAACGAATACTATATAGTAATTGTTAACCTTTTATTTACCTGAACGAATTGGAACTATAAACATCTAATTAACAAGCCAATAATGTTAACTAAACAAGTTAATAAATAATGATGGCGTTATTTTACAGATGACATGTCTGCATACGTAAGCGAGATAAAACGGTTAGCCTCATCTCAGCCGTTAGCCAATCTTAAGCTCATTTTATATTTACATGATGATTAGACTAGTTTATGAGAAGAGATTACAGTAGATATTAAATGCTACTAGTTTATCGTGTCAACCGGGGAAGATTCTGAGTGTTTCAATAAATTGATTGATAGGTCTATGTCGTTTATAAGAACTGTCGAAGCATCAACTGTAAATCTCATAGACTTGTCAGTGGAGAGATTATAGGCTTTCTCATAAGTTGATTAACAGGCCTATTTGATTTATAATTGTCGAAGCATCAGCTGTGCAATCTCATAATCTTGCCAGTGGGGTAGCATGAGGGGTGGCGAGATTAAAGACTTGCTCATAGGTTGATTGACAGGCCTATGTGAGTTATGAGAATTGTCGAAGCATCAACTGTACAATCTCATAATCTTTCCAGTGGGATAGCATGAGGGGTGGCGAGATTATGGACTTTCCCATAGGTTGATTGGCAGGCCTATAGCATTTTTGGAACTGTTTAAAACATCAACTTCACTGTCTCATATTTCTACCAGTGAAGTAGCTTCAGTGATGAGGAGGCTATGTACTTTCTCATAGGTTCATTAAGAATCAACAAAATTTATAAGAATTGTAAAACCGTTAGCTGTGTAGTCTCATATTCCTGCCAGTGAGGTAGTTTGGTTAGTTAGGATATTGTGTATTTTCTCTTAAATTCAAGGACAGGTTATGTGATTTATGAGAACTGTCGTAGCATCAACTGCGCAGTCCCAGTCCGGCCAGTGGGGTTCTTGGATGGTGGGAAAACTATGAGCTATCTTAAAGGCTCTTTGACAGTTCGATAAGATTTATGAGAACTGTTGCAGCATCATCTGCGCAGTCTCATAGTCTTGCCAGTTGTACTCAAGCCAATGCTTCATGCACTGACAGTTTTACTGATTTAAATTAATCGGCTTGCAATATAGAGTAGTGAATAACTAGGTCTATTTTCTAGAGAGGCCTCTGGGGATTTGCAATTATATTAATTTTTTGACTGAATTTGAATGGTCTTTAATTTTCATATAGCAATAATTCTGCTTAGAATAATAGTGAAGATAAGATGAATGATAAAAATCATGATTTTTAATATTTAACAATATTAAAAATTTTATAAATTCATTGTTTTATTTCTTCAAAAAAAAAAGAGAAATTTTTTATTGAATTAAATTTGTTACAAACGGAATAGTAGATGTAAATAACGTACATTAATTTTATCTGAATGATAATAGGAGGAATCTGCCAAAGATCTGCATTATTTCGTCGATACTATTTATCATTTTGAAAGAGTAGACCTAAGCAGTACGTCTTAAGTGCACTTCAATTATTTGGCTCATGGTTTTATTCTTTGTAAATTTTATCTTATCAGACTCTGCTAGGTGATAGACAATATATTTCTAGTATATATACATATATCGAAGGATATTTTTTTTTAGGAAGCAGGGTATAAAACTAAAAGTAAAATTCTGAAATTGAAATTAGCAGAAAACACTTGCGAAGTTTATTTTAAAATGTGACATAATTTCTACATTAATCCGTTTAATCAAAACTTTAAATTATGCAATCAAATAAATCTCACCTATCATTGCTGAGAAATATTTTTTTCTCCTGTTGATAATTTGTTTAACTTAACAAGAGGGATAATCTACGTAATTCAAAGAGTTTTGTGTGATAAGAAAATTATTCGTGTAATTTAGTGTTTAAAGGAAATTTGATATATGTATTGGTGTAAAAGATTTGCTGCGTTGTTTTACCACTGAGCTGCATTTTTTTTTCTCACAATGGCCTAAGGCACGAGGGCTCAGATAAGGATGGGACAAAGGGAACCCACTGGATAGATCTTACGAAAGAGATGGTAGCCTCTCGCAAGGTCTTCAGAGTGTTCTGTGATGCAAACAGAGTATGGCTCTCCTGCAAACGGCGCCACGGCCTTACCTCTTATCCGATGGACGGCAACCTTTTTAAGCCCATCTTTGTCCTCTTTCTGACCGAGAGCAGATTGAAGGTTTAGTGGAGACAAATCTCAACGCAGACTTGTGGAACCTGGAAACTGCAGATTGCGATCCTGGCGCACTACCACCTGAACCAACCCTCTTCCCAACGTAAAAGATATATGCTGTAAAAACACGGAAACAATGCATAATTGTTAATTTGCATAATTTCAGCAATGAAGTGTTTCATTTTATGCATATTTCTAGTCAGAGTCGGATTAAAGGTGAAGACATGTCTCAAGGGCTCCTTCTGTTATTTTTTTTCCATTTTTTAAGATACTCTTTCACTTTTTATCGTCCCAAACTACGATTTTGCATAAAACAGTGAAACTTTCATTATATTTCATTCTAGCATGATGAACTTAGAATTTGACTTCAGACTTCCCCCTACTCCCCCCCCCCCCCTCCTGTTTGCTGAATGCGACCATGCTTCCAGTCTTCCAAGCATTAATAAAATATTGAGTGCATAGAAACATTGATGCATCTGGAATACTGGGAAGACTATGAGACCCATCAGTTGACGTTTCGATAGTTCTTCTAAATCACAGACTGATTGAGAAGTCATAGACCTTTAACCTATGAGAACTGTAGAAACGTCGATTGCGCAGTCTCAGAGTGTCCCGAGATGTCATTTACACTATACCACTCCTTCTAAGTTTCCAACAATAATGATTATGTCAGCAATTTTTTATACAGCAAATGATAGCTGAATATAATTGTATCTACATTATTATTATGGAATTTTTTTATATGATAATGGTGATTCAGAATACTTTTTAATATATTTTTTCAAAAATAATATTTCAAAATAAATTATTCACGACCTTCTTTATTGTAGCTACTTTTTCCTTATTCGTTCTATTGGGGTGGGTGAATAGAAGGAGCGGGGAAATTATCTTTGATAATCCTTCTGATTTTGGGGGATAAGATTTTGGATAATGTTAAAGATTTTGTTATGATACAAAAATAAAATAAATATATTCCTCCTGAAGCAGCAACTTGCTACAGGGGTCTGACAGGAACCCTCTCAGTTTAATACGCCCTAGAGAAAATTTATAATGGTGAAAAAATTTTAATTTTTTATTTACTTCTTCATTTTTATTTTCATTAATTTATTTATTTATTTTTATTTCTATTTATTTTTTTACTAATATCCTAATAGAGTACCCTAAAATGTCCTTCCCTCAACTCTCGTAAAATGGCAATATAAGGTGCAATCTTCTCCTCGGATGATAATTACATCTCTGCTTATTATAATTTAGGTAAAATATTTCATATTTATTGTCCTGAAACTCTTAATGAATATTCGTGCTATAAGAATTCATTGCTTAATAATCTCATTTATTTCACTAACTTTTACTTCGCATTTGTTTTTCTTTCTTTAAACATTTTTATTCATTTTTCTTATAATCAGAAACAACAAATCCATTAATAAATATTGCTTTTAAACATTTCTTTTTAATAATTCATTGTTTACATTAGTGTTTCTCAATTGTTTCGGTTGTGCAACTCCTATAACATATTACAGCATCTTGAGGAATGCACCCACCCGTACAGTCGCTCAAAAAATATCCGAACGCTATGGTTGATTACAGAATTCAGAAAAAATATCTGGGAACAATTTTTTTAGAATTAGTGATCTGGCATCCTTCGTGTTACATAACAATTTTACTGATTTAAATTATTTTACTGATTAATTAATCGGTAAATTAATCAATTTTACTGATTTACTGAGATAAAATTGATAAATTAATCAATTTTACTGATTTAAATTAATCGGCTTGCAATATAGAGTAGTGAACAACTAGGTTTTCAATAACAAAGGTTTCTAATAAAAAATGTTGCCAGATATTTTTCTGTAATCAACCATAGTGTTCGGATACTTTTTTGAGCGACTGTACACACACCCCACATCTCCTTTCTTGTACATACATTCCATATATATACTTTCTTTTCAAGTCATCATAATACTTTTACATTAGTGCTTAACATATTTCTGTTCACTTTATCAACGAGATACGAAAAACTTTATTTTCAACATCCTGTGCATAAACATTTCGCATCTTGATTCCCATCTCTAGAGGTTGTAACTTCGTAAGCGTGTAAGGAACTGATGTGGGAAGATGAGCAAGAGCTCTCTGGAACTTGGGAGAGATCAACAGGAAGCCTGACCAGTCCTCTTCACACTCCTCGTTTGTCACAGCAGCATCGGTGGGTGGAGGGATGAACTGCGGGGGTGAGTCCTGAAACGGAAATGTCAATGATCAGCGACAGGAGCCTTGGCTGCTCGATGCACCCGAGCTACAGACAGAGTTGAGGTCTGACCTCAATGATTAAATCAATAACAGAATGTGTGCAGGAGCGCTGAAGCGTCTCGCGCCAAACAGGATATGGAGGAGCATCCCTTGATCGCACTGCTCTCACACACACATACTCACTCTCACATGTTTGTATGTAGTGAGTGGGTGTGTATATGTGTGAGCAATGTTCAAGAAATAGATTGCAAAATGCTCTCTTTAAGTATGTATTGTGTTGACAGAATGCATCCTTTTAGAAGCTATTTTTGCTTAAAAATCTACGTTGCGGGGTAGTTGTGCTCTCATTGGAAATGTTTATTGAGTAATCGTAAGCTTGCATTTTTTTAAAAGCACATAAATTTAGAACTGGAATTTCGTCAGTCCTGAAGAAAAATTTAAAATACTAATAAGATGACAAATAAATAAATAATAAATACCCCCTCAAGCAGCTGCTTGCCACAGAGGTCTGACAGGAGCCTATCAGTTTATATGCCACAGTAGAAGGTCTGAGAGGATGGCAGGACCTCAGCAGAAAAACGACACATACATCCATGCCTTACCCGGGGCTCGAACCCAGGTCCCTTAGATCAGTAGCCAATCGCGCTAACCACTCGGCAACGAATATTAAATGCTAATCCCACTGAAATATAAAGGAAACAATTCGATGTTTTTATGCACTGACAAATAAAAGTTTATAATCATCCAAACTACTCTAACACATTAATAACAAAGGTAATCCTCCCACAGAAGCGCCGTTTAGATATGTGAATTAAGATTTTTTAAAAAGGGGATATTGTTCATGTCATGGACCACCCATAAAAGTGTTTTTAAAAGAGGCGGTTTTTTACCCCGTGGAAGTTCCCTAACCCCACCACACTACACCCGGATTTGTACAAATCCCCAATTTTATATTTAGCTATTAAAATTTGCACAATTAGAGCCTAAATGTGTTTAAGTTAGAGCTAAAACATTATTTAAATTCATAAATAATAATATAAATATTAGCAACATACATAATTTTAGCTATTTCAGTTTTTTTATATTGAAAACATTTGCTTTACTTGAAATAATTTTCATAAAGCCCATGGGCTAAAGGTGTATATTAGGTATGTGGAGGAACAGCTTTAGAGTCCTATCTTTGAATTATTAAAACAATTTTAATGTGTATAATGATTAAAATGAAGATTGTAATAATTTAAAGACACATTGCAAGCATTTAGATGCTGTTAAAATAGAAAATCAAGACGAAACTTCATGGATAACAGCAAATTATAAAATGAGAATTTAACTGTTGTTTCTTCTTTTTTTTTGCAATGTTTCCATATACTGATTTTTTCTCTCTCTCAATACAGTCTGTCACAGAAAATCTTGAAGTAAGAGTCATTTCAGCAAATTATCTTTTAATGCAAATTATGAAAAAGTAAATTATATCAAAATAAATTATATCTGTTTAATAATATCATTAACATTAATCTCTGAATATTACTATTATTATACAAAAATACAAACATGTTTGATTCCGATTTATCACCCAGTTAAAACAAGCAAATGAAATAAATGAAATCATAATTTTCTTTCAATATCTTTAAATAATCATACTTTTAAATATTCTTGTCAACCCAAAAACTATATCATTCAAATAACCAGGAACATGCCATATTTGCAATTTAAAAATGTAAACTTATAAAGAGAAGTTGAAGCATCCCCTTGCCCTTACTGCTGAGGTACAAGGCTAATGATGTTTATTTTAAGCTGACAAAAGTGTCATAAACAAGGGTAAATTTAAACCATCCTGTCGGCAAAATTACATTTTTGAAAAATAATTTATTTAGGAATTTGCATTAATGAAATTTATCTTTATTCAATATCAGTTAATCTCTAACAATCCCCTTTACAGTCTTAAAACAGCACAATATTTTATCATTATATTACAAATATTTTTTAAAGGTTATGCATTTTTGTTATCCAAAAGATTATATAAAATGTACTCATTTACACCAAATTTTTATTGGGTTGGGTTGTTTTACCTCTAAGCGGCACTTTTTTGCACACCATGGGCTAAATGGCCAGGTCACATGGACCCCGAAGGCTCAGAGAAGGTTGGGGGAGGGGACCCACTAGAACAGCTGTTGGGAGACAGATGGTAGCCTCCCGTCAAGGCCATCCAGCGTGTTCTTTAACGTGCACAGGGTATGGCTCTCCCACACACGGGACCACGGCTTAACGTCCCATCCGACGGACGGCGGCCTTTCCAAAAATTTTTATTGGAATTAAGGCATTACCGTAATATGTCTAACATTGTATGTTTAAACAGTCTGATGAAATTTTCCTTCTGTTAGTACATCAGCAGTCATTGAAAGCTTTTGACTTTTAATTCTGCTGCTATTCTATCTACATAAATAAAATTAATACAAAGGCTAACAAATAAGATAATAAAAGTGATTGATAATAGAAACTATAGCCAGTAATATTTCCCAAATCATTATTTGCTTTTTATTTAATTTTATGCTCTAAGTTTTACATATACATTTTTTCACTCAGGTCATTAAATGTTAATATTTTATTGGAAAAAAATATAGTTTAATATTTATATAAGCCTCTCTAGAAATCTGTTTATCATCGTCGAACAAGGGGAGGAATTTCAGCTTTAATAATGCCACTCACAGAACGGCATTTTAGTATAATACAATTAGCTGCAAATGTATGAAATTTAATTTTCTATACGAGATACAATCTCTTCAGAATTTTTCCCCCTTCAGCAATTAGACTGATATTTATAAAATGAACTTGCTTTTATAATTTTAAATGGCCGGACTATTTTCTCATATTTTATTTGCAGTTCAAACGTGTCTCATTCCATTCTAGATATCATACGAAAACCTTTTGGAAGTTGGAATTCTAAATTTTGCCTTTTGTCCTGTTTATTACTTTACGATGTTTATACTAAATTAGATTCTATTCTTAATACTGAGGTATAAATTTAATTATGAATAACATGAATGAGATTAAATACAATTATGTGCATAAATAAAGAAATATAATACATCTGCATGCATTTTTTTGTCATAAGCAATTTAGTGATATTAATTTCGTAATAAAATTCGTTTAAATAGTTATTTCTTTGTTTCAGATACGTAACCATCTTCTACTGACGCTTAGTCTTCATTTCAAACTCTTCCTTCTTCTGCTAGCTTTTGATGTTTAAGTTTTGAAGAAAAAAAAGATTTAGCAAACAAAGAAAATATAGGACTTAGATCAGTGATTCGCAACTGTTATGTCGCGGATACAGTAATTTCGCGTCTAAGGTCCAAGTGTGTCGAGAAAATTTGCGAAAAACAATAATACTGCATAATGCGTTGTACTTTTAACTTTTTGTGCTTTTTTAAAATCAAATATTGGGTTTAATATGTGTTTTTGTTTAAATAAAAATGAAACAAGCAGAAAAAGTTTATTTTCTTTTACTATTTACTATAGGTGTGTCGTGAAAAATGAATTATTTCACTAGAATGTCGCAAAGATAAAAGGTTAGGTACTCTCCTGGACTGATATTCTTTGCTACTCCAAATATTATGCACTTGTGTGGTCGACCTTGTTCTTTCCAAGATCCTCCAGAGTTGAGTTGGGTTGTTTTACCTCTGAGCGGCACTTTTTTGCCCACCATGGGCTAAATGGCCAGGTCACATGGACTCCGAAGGCTCAGAGAAGGTTAGGGGAGGGGACCCACTGGAACAGCTGTTGGGAGACAGATGATAGCCTCCCGTCAAGGATATCCAGCGTGTTCTTTAACGTGCACAGGGTATGGCTCTCCCACACACGGGGCCACGGCTTAACGTCCCATCCGACGGACGGCGGCCTTTCCAAGCCCATGGGTGTCCCCTACTGACCGTGGGCAGGGGGGAGGGAATTTTGCTGAGATAAATCTCAACGCTGACCCAGCTGGGACTCGAACCTGGGAACTACAGATTACGAGTCTGGCGTGCTACCGACTGAGTCACCCCCCCCCCCCCCCCCAAGATCCTCCAGAAGCTCCACTGTCTAGAAGCCACTACACCATTTTTTCTGTTGGGTGACCTGTTACGTTGACATCAGGGGCAATGTTTGGCGGACGCTGCTGCCAAGTCAGCCATGCCCTTGTCCGGCTCATCACTGCTGATCCATATTTGGTCTTTCGGCAGCGTTTTTTCACTAAGCTCCTGACACAGTGGTAGAGATCGTGTTCTGAACAGGTTGGTAACAAACATTTTAAGATCAAACTTATTGTAAAACCTTGAAAGTCATGTTTTCGCAGGAATCGCGCAAGGAAGAAGTTGTACTTTTTGGCTCTGCTTAGGTCATTCATTTATTACATATGCTTTTTTTTTTAAGGACAGACGACGAACCTAAGTGCGAGTTTTGTGACACCATTTCAACCATCAAACATGTTTTGATCAAATGTCTTGCTTTTAACTGTGAACGTCATATTTACTTTAGTTCTTGTCACTTACTGTCCGAGCCTCTTATACTCGGACATCTTTTATCTGACTTGTTTTTAACCCCTGTTTTTGACTTTTCGTTTTTATTAGTTATTTTACAGGTCATTAATGTTTTGCTTTATGATATTTGAACATATTGTTTCTTTTTATAGGGGTTTTATACACGTGTTGTTGGTTTTTGCATTTTACGTTTGTTATGTATACAGGCCGCACATAAAACCCCATATTTTGACTATGCTGCTTATAGATAACATATTTTGACTATGCTGCTGTTTATTCGTGTATTGTTTTTTTGCTGAGGTCTAGCCTTCCTCACAGACCTTCTATTATGTCGTAAAACTGAAAGGTTCTTCTCAGAGCTCTGTGACAAGCAGCTACTTGAAGGGATACTTATTTATTTTTTTATTATTTTTGCTTGGGTCTTTTAAACACTTTGTGTTCTACGATTTACACTTTGTAGCTGTTCTTGTTTTTTTTTTTTTTTGTCTGATTTTAACTTTTGTTGGGGGTTTTAATGACTTTTATATCTTTATTTTGTTCTTTACCTTGTTTGAGGCAACATGTCCTGAGTTACCCTTATACCATAAAACCCCAAATAGCCAAACCATTACATCACTTGCATGTCGTTCTCAGGGGTTTTCAGAGTATTCGAGTGAATGACAAAACATTACTGCGTACGTTTAAAAAAAACACGTAATTTTATATTTATGAGTAGCTTGAAAAACTTGATTTAAACATTTAATTGCTGTACCCAAGACATGGTTTGACTATGCTGCTTACAGATAACATATTTTGACTATGCTGCTTATTGATAACATATTTTGACTATGCTGCTTATAGATAACATATTTTGACTATGCTACTTAGAGTAATATATTTTGACTCTGCTGCTTATAGATAACATATTTTGACTATGCTGCTTATTGATAACATATTTTGACTATGCTGCTTATAGATAACATATTTTGACTATGCTACTTAGAGATAATATATTTTGACTCTGCTGCTTATAGATAACATATTTTGACTATGCTGCTTATAGATAACATATTTTGACTATGCTGCTTATAGATAACACATTTTGACTATACTGCTTATAGGTAACATATTTTGACTATGCTGCTTATAAATAAAAAAATAAAAAAATACCCCCTCAAGCAGCTGCTTGCCACAGAGGTCTGACAGGAGTCTGTCAGTTTATATGCCACAGTAGAAGATCTGAGAGGATGGCAGGACCTCAGCAGGAAAACGACACATACATCCATGCCTTACCCGGGCCTCGAACCCAGGTTCCTTTGCTTATAGATAACATATTTTGACTGTGCTACTTATAGATAACATATTTTGACTATGCTGCTAATAGATAACACATTTTGACTATTCAGTACGAAGACAATATGTTCTGACTATGCTGTTTAAAAGTATTACTTTGACACTGCGGCAAAAGTATCTTGTCAGAATATTTTTCCAGTCCATTGCTTGTAGCATAAGAAAATGCAAATTCGATCACATAAAAATTTGGATGAAGAAGAGAGATTGGGAGAATAATATTAGTAACTTGTATTTTAGGGAAATACAGGGAAAAATGAAACGTGTGCATTTCCCCCTGTGTACAGCAGAAAGTATAGAGGCACACTAGTAAGTAAATACTGGTCAAAAAGGGTATGTGGAGAATGAGACAAACTGGAAGAAAGACAGATATGGAGGAAGAGAAAGACTGACAGAAGGAAAGGTTTGGAGAAAGAAGCAATTTAACAGAAATTCAGCTGACAGAAAGAAACAAACTGATAGAAATAGAGATGTCAAGAAAGAGGCAAACTGAAAGACAGATAAGGGAAGAGACATAAACTGAAGAAAATACAGATGTGGAGAAAGAGGCAAACTGAAAGACAGTATAGGGAGAGAGACAAACTGACAGAAATACAGATGTTGAGAAAGAGGGAAATGAAAGACAGGTGTGGGGAAAGAAACAAACTAGCAAAAAATACAGGTGTGGAAAAAGAGGCAAACTGACAGAGAGATGTGGAGAAAGAGACAAATTGACAAAAATGCAGATGTGGAGAAACAGACAAACCGAAAGACTGCCGTGGAAAAACAAGCAAACTGAAAGACGCATATGGAGAAAAAGAGAAATTGACAGAAGAAAAGATTTGAAAAAAGAAATAATCTGGCATTTTATAGACAGATATGAAGATAAACTGACAGGAATACAGATTCGGAGGAAGAAGCAAGCTGACAACCAAATACAGAAACAGAGGGATAGACAAAGGAATAGATAACCAAATGAAGAGAAGCAAAATTGAAGAAATACCCAGATAGTCGCACAATAAATGCTAAGAAGAAGTGAAGAGAGATAAAGAGGAAGACTAAAAAAAGACACAGGGAAAGACTCAGACATCGTGAAAACAAATAGCAGAATGACAGGCAAAAGGTAAGCAGAGAACGGACGGACAAATGCAAACAAACGAAGAAATTGACTAACAAACTAACAGACAAGCTGACAGAAAGACTCAGAAACAGACAGACAGACAGACAGATATTTATGCCCGCATTTATAGGAATTAGTGGGAAAAAAAAGGTAAACTAATCGAATACTAAAAGAACTCATATACAGGTAAGTTAAGAAGTAAGTTAAGAGTAAGACAAAAAGGGGGGAAGGGGAAGAAAAAGTCATTACGATCTCCAGGAAGTCTCTTCAACAGTGATGTAGTCAGAGGAGGTAGCAAGAGGCCCGCCGCTCGTTCCCGAGCGCTCGGGTGCATACATACACACATACTCACAAATGATACGTTAGCTGCTGCTAGCTGTAGTGGCTGCGGCGGCGACTTCTTCAGAGGTATGTGGCGCCGTGACCGGGCAACGGGGCCGCAGGACAGGCCGCACACACAAACGTAATAATTATGGGTAATTCTCCTTCTGGTGTCTGGACCGGCTGCAGGGACAAAATTACTAGTTCCTGTCGGTCGACCGCTGCCTGAGTCGGGAAGGCAAGCCGATCGAGCCGAGCAACGAGATGCTGCTGCGGACGGCTAGCACCGAACCGCGGCGGATACCGCGGCCACCTCCTACTCTTTACCGATAGGCAGTCGACAAACACTTCTCCGAGGCGCGAAAGATAGAGAGAAAGAATCTGCAACGTGCGTGCAAACATACGTACACAGTCACTCACGAATCAACAGACTGTCCTGTTCTGGATCTGTTCAACTCTTCTGTCTGTCTGTTCTGAAAAGGCTGCCAGAGAAAATGAGAAAGCGAAGGAAGAAGGGGAAGAAGAGTGCGAAGTAATAGGGAATGAACTTAATAGAGTAGCTCAAACAAGACTGAATGTAGAAATGAACGAGGTATAGCCCCTTTGGCGGATGTTAAATTATAATACGTGCCGTATCATTCAGGGAGTCGAGTCGGTCTTAAAGCAGGCTGTTATGGAGAAGTGGCATTCTTTCTCTGCCACCGGTAGCATGAACCCTATAACCTCAACATTAGAGTCTGAATGGCGCCACTTTTGGTAGACGGCCAGCTCTGCAGTTAGTCGAAACTGGACACGACCACTTTCTCGTGCCGAGCGTCAACACTTTTGCTTATTAGGGGCAGGCTCTGTGACGCGAATATGGTGCAGGACAAAGAATAGAGAGTCGCGGCAGGAATAACTGATGGATGCGTCAATTGCTACGTCAGTTTCTCTTTCTCTTTCTGGATTACTTCGCATTTCAAACACGCAACATTTAAGACGTCTCTTTCTTTGCATTCTTCGCTGTAGGAAAAAGGAAACGCGTTTGTTATTAAAACGTCGGCAAGAGTTTTGAAATGAAAAATTTACTATTGTTATTTATTATTTCTCTTTTTTTCAATCAGTGATTTTTTTCAAAGACTTTCATAACGGATTCGAATTGAATTGGGTTCAGGGGCATCGGTGCGAAAGCTCGGGGAAATGTACTTACTAAAAAAGATTCCCTCACGAAATACGAATTGGAAAAATATTGTGAAATCGTCATATTGAGAGAAAAAATATTTTTATTAACCTAAGATCTCTACCAACGAATGTAGGTAAACGTACACGGCGAGGGTTGGCTCAGTCAGTAGCGCGCCAGGCTCGTAATCTGCAGGTTCGATTCCAAACTGTGACCTGTGTAAAATTTATTTCCGTTAACTCCCAGCCTGTCCACGATGAAAAAGGGGACACCGATGGGCTTGGAAAGAGCAGCCAGTCAGATGGAACGTTAATCCGTGTCCTGACGATCTCTGCACGTTAAAGAACATGCTGTATGGCATTAACGGTAGGAAGATCTCTGCACGTTAAAGAACATGCTGTATGGCATTAACGGTAGGAAGATCTCTGCACGTTAAAGAACATGCTGTATGGCATTAACGGAAGGAAGATCTCTGCACGTTAAAGAACATGCTGTATGGCATTAACGGAAGGAAGATATCTGCACTTTAAAGAACATGCTGTATGGCATTAACGGAAGGAAGATCTCTGCACGTTAAAGAACATGCTGTATGGCATTAACGGAAGGAAGATCTCTGCACGTTAAAGAACATGCTGTATGGCATTAACGGAAGGAAGATCTCTGCACGTTAAAGAACATGCTGTATGGCATTAACGGAAGGAAGATCTCTGCACGTTAAAGAACATGCTGTATGGCATTAACGGAAGGAAGATATCTGCACTTTAAAGA
Organism: Ryuthela nishihirai; assembly: GCA_038380435.1. NCBI lineage: Eukaryota > Metazoa > Arthropoda > Arachnida > Araneae > Heptathelidae > Ryuthela > Ryuthela nishihirai. The sequence continues at coordinate 8,612,223 of JAWZYU010000004.1, forward strand.
ACATGCTGTATGGCATTAACGGAAGAACTCTGCACGTTAAAGAACATGCTGTATGGCATTAACGGAAGGAAGATCTCTGCACGTTAAAGAACATGCTGTATGGCATTAGCGAAAGGAACATCTCTGCAGGTTAAAGAATATGCTGTATGGCATTAACGGAAGGAAGATCTCTGCACGTTAAAGAACATGCTGTATGGCATTAACGGAAGGAAGATCTCTGCACGTTAAAGAACATGCTGTATGGCATTAACGGAAGGAAGATCTCTGCACGTTAAAGAACATGCTGTATGGCATTAACGGAAGGAAGATCTCTGCACGTTAAAGAACATGCTGTATGGCATTAACGGAAGGAAGATATCTGCACTTTAAAGAACATGCTGTATGGCATTAACGGAAGAACTCTGCACGTTAAAGAACATGCTGTATGGCATTAACGGAAGGAAGATCTCTGCACGTTAAAGAAAATGCTGTATGGCATTAACGGAAGGAAGATATCTGCACTTTAAAGAACATGCTGTATGGCATTAACGGAAGGAAGAACTCTGCACGTTAAAGAACATGCTGTATGGCATTAACGGAAGGAAGATCTCTGCACGTTAAAGAACATGCTGTATGGCATTAACGGAAGGAAGATCTCTGCCCGTTAAAGAACATGCTGTATGGCATTAACGGAAGGAAGATCTCTGCCCGTTAAAGAACATGCTGTATGGCATTAACGGAAGGAAGATCTCTGCACGTTAAAGAACATGCTGTATGGCATTAACGCAAGGTTTACAGCTCTGCAGTGAATCCGTTTCTCGCAATCTTTTCTACCGCTTCGGATATCCTTGTAGTTGGCCATTTAGCTCATTCAAATGTGCAAAGAAAATGCCACAATATTTTTTTTTTACATTTAGTGTTAGGTTGGAGCCTATTACAGATAAAACAACCCAACTTTAAACGTAAAATAATTTATATAAAAATAAAAATAATAAATACCTCCTCAAGCAGCTGCTTGCCACAGAGGTCTGACAAAAGCCTGTCAGTTTATATGCCAAAGTAGAAGGTCTAAGAGGATGGCAGGACTTCAGCAGAAAAACGACACATACATCCATGCCTTATCCGGGGCTTGAACCCAGGTCGCTTAGATCAGTAGACAAGTACGATAACACTTTTTTTGCATATCATAAAACTTTAGATTTTTCTTTTGTGCAGTCGCTCAATAAAATATCCGAACACTACGGTTGATTACAGAATTCAGAAAAAATATCTGGCAACGATTTTTTCAAAAATTAGTGATCTGGCAACCTAATACACTAAAAAAATTTAAGACCTCAGGTTCAATGTTGTTTAACCCTTGACGTCAGCAATACGTTTCCAAAAGAAGGTGAAGGGGTGGCAAAATATATTTTTGCAGAGTAGCAAGATGTTTTTTACGTAAGCTACTTAACTACATAATAGTCGCCCTATTGATTCCAGTTGTACAGTCTAAAGAAGAAGGTGTAGCTATTAAGCGAATATTTTTATTGTAGGGGGGTATCTGGTGGAAATATAATTTATTTTTATTGCATTTTGATGTGTTAAACAAAGGAGATAAAATGCATTAAGATAAAAATGGCATTATAGGACAATAACAGACAAATCTTCCTCCCTACATTCAATATCGTAAAAGACATTTAACTTGTAAATGTAAAATAAAAAGCAAAATATTAATGGCAATAGAGTAATAGACAAAAGCTTCAATACATTAAATAATAAAAAAACACGCACACACAGGTACTAAAGACAGTTAATTTAAATGTCCTCTAGTCTATGCCAAATCGGGATTCTCAGTTGCATTAATACGAGTTGTATCAATTGGTCAGTGAAGTCATAATACTGGCGTGTCAGCATTGGCCTACTAACAAAAATCCATTAAAAAAAGATTAGCCTTTCTAACTCGAAGCTGGATAGATCATTATGAGAGCAAATACGATAATTTCAAAGAGGAAAAAAACATTTGAATAAAAATATTGTCAATACTGCTGTGTGAGTTTTCAGAAGGAAGGACATGTTTGATTGAGATCTTTATTTGCGATCACATTTTTTAAAACAAAAAACGCATTAGAAGTTATAGAGTTTCGACGTCAGCTTCTTATTACCACAACATGGGGTTGCTCCTTAATTTATGGAAACCGGTATAGTTTGGCTCGACTGCGATGATCTCACCGAGAATAGAGAATATGGTCACTTTCAGACGAAGATGAATCCATTAAAAATGGAATTTAGGTTTATTGGATTGGATTGTTTTACCTCTAAGCGGCACTTTTTTGCACACCATGGGCTAAATGGCCAGGCCACAAGGACCCCGAAGGCTCAGAGAAGGTTGGGGGAGGGGACCCACTGGAACAGCTGTTGGGAGACAGATGGTAGCCTCCCGTCAAGGCCAACCAGTGTGTTCTTTAACGTGCACAGGGTATGGCTCTCCCGCACACGGGGCCACGGCTTAACGTCCCATCCGACGGACGGCGGCCTTTTCAAGCCCATCGGTGTCCCCTACTGACCGTGGGCAGGGCGGGGCAATTTTGCGGAGATAAATCTCAACGCTGACCTAGCTGGGACTCGAACCTGGGAACTACAGATTACGAGCCTGGCGCGCTACCGACTGAGATACCCCCGCCGCATTTAGGTTTATAATTTGGTATTAAAAGTATGACATAAATAAAAAAATATATAAATTTTCCTCTAGCAGCTGCTTGCAGAGGTGTGACAGACGCCTCTCAGTTTAATACGTCCTAGAGAAGACCTGTGACAGAGGGGGGGGGGGGGTAACTGGTACTTTTTCTTGACGGACGCAGGGGCTATGATAAAAAAAATCGGTTTCTTTTACAAGATTTCAATATTTATTCTTTTGAGAGATCGAACGTGAATCTTAAAAAAGTTTTTCCCCAATTCTGTGAAATTTCTCTAAAATAACTTTTCTTATTATTTAAAAATCCTGCTTCCATGAGGTCCCTGTGGCAAGCGACACTAAGGGCCAGGGCGCCACAGTGCTCATCGGCCCTTATCAGTTCGCTCCTGCCTGTGAGGAAGTCGAGACCAAAGCAGAAAGGCAACAGAAGAAATTACCACGTAACACTTAAATTCTAAACAAATAAATAAAATAAATAAATACAGAAGAAATTATGTTTTGCTTATTATTGCTTTTAATAAATTGCAGTCTTCCGTATATCGAGGAGAAGCTGATTTAGACGCCATATGATTTAAATTTGAGACCTAGGGGGCATCCTATGGGGTCCATCCCAAACCCTACAAAATTGCAAGAAGTTATTTTGAAATTAGATATAAGAAAGGAATTTTTTGTGGTATATAGCTTTTTTAAAGACATTTATTATTATATTGCACGTAATTTTAAAATGTACTAATAGTAAATGAAATTAATTGCACATGCATCGAATAACTTCCTGCAATCACCATTTTTTAATTTCTGGGATCTTTCCTAAATTTGACTTACCTTTAACTCCCCCGAAAATATATTCTTGCTGCGTTTCTGCTAGCAAACGATTCAAAGGGACGTCTACGTTCCATTTAGGAATCGATACTTTGATAAAAGTCAGATTTAGACGCTTAAAATGAGAAAATGTAAAACAAACATAAAAATGCCTAAAATGTAAATCTGGGTGTTTAAATTAGTAGTACGCAGCGTGTTTGGAATCTTTTATTACTTGAACAGTGTCACATTGAACATTCTCATCGAAACAACGTCGAATTTTATTTTTTACTGTTTCGTGCAAAGTATGGAGGATATTTTGTGACCGTGAAAAAACTAGATTTCGAGATCTACGATTAGGAATTCGCTTTTATGTGTCTCTGAACTAGAAAAAGTGGTTTTCAAAATGTCCTCTGTCTTTTTCTTTTCATGAATCCCCCAGATTATTAAAGTTAAGAAATTTTATATTCAGGGATATTTTAATTCATACTAGTGATGTAATCATGTGTTTTATGACGCATTATTTAAGTGTGCTTTTTCAGAGTGATTTTATAGAATGGCCATTTTTCACAAACGTGGCCTTGGTAGGACTATTTTACCTCTGAGCGCACTTTTTTTTGTACACAGTTGGCTAAATGGCCACGTCACAAGGACCACGAAGGCTCAGCGAAGATTGGGGGGAGAAGACCCAATGGAACAGCTGTTGGGAGACAGATGATAGTCCCGTCGAGGCCATCCAGCGGGTATTTTAACGTGAGCAGGGTATGACTCTCCCGCATACGGGGCCATACCAAACAGCTTAACGTCCCATCCGATGAATCGCAATCTTTCCAAGCCCATCGGTATCCCCTACTGACCGTGGGTGGGCGGGGAATTATGCGGAGATAAATCCCAACGTTGACCCAGCTGAGACTCAACCTGGGAACTGCAGATTAGGAGCCTGGTGCGCTACCGACTGAGTCACCCTGTCCCTTTCCAAAGGGGATCCATTGGATAACTGTTGGGAAACCGATGAAAGCCTCTCTAAAAGGGCATTCATAATGTTCATTAACGTGCACAAAGTATGGTTCTCTTGCACACGGGATCATAGATCAAAGTCCTAATCGACGGACGGAGGGGTTTTTCCGAATTCCATCGATGTCCCATTTTTCACCTAGGCACAACGGGTTTAAAGGGGAAAATTATTAACCTCAGTGATGATTCGAACCAGGGATCATTATTATGAGCTTGATGCATTACTAGAATTTGCTCATAAACTTGGCTGTAAGGTTTTTTCTCGATTTGAAAGGACGGGGTTGCCTAGTCGGTAATTCTTCGAGTCTAAATAACTAAAGAGTCAGAATAATATCAATGAAAAGGTTAAACGAGAAATTCATATTGGAACTGAAAGTGAAACTCACACGAGGCAGCGGAAGCTACAATAAGGGGGAACTTGAGGATCTCAGAATAAAATTCTAAATTTATAATCCAAGGAAAATCTAGCATTTTCTCAATACGAAGAGTGAATATGATCTAGAACAATCCTGGACAAACTACGACCCGCCACCTCTCTTCGTCCTGCCCGCGAGCTACTATGACAAATAATCTGAAATCGTAAAAGAGCAAAAGAGCGTAAAGAGGACAAGAAGAACAACTTCAGCGAAGTGACCAGCAGATTATGAGCCAGGTTACGAGCCAGGCGTCATATTCATTGCACCATCAGTGGCCTGATAGTCTAGTGGGGGTGGCTCGTAATCTGCAGTTCCCAGGTTCGAGTCACAGCTGGGTCAACGTTGAGATTTATCTCCGCAAAACTCCCACCCCCTACCCTCTGTCGGTAGGGGACACCGATGTTGTTGGAAAGAACACCGTCCGTCGGATGGGACGTTAAGCCGTGGCCCCGTGTGCGGGAGAGCCGTACCCTGTGCACGTTAAAGAACACTCTGTATGGCCTTGACGGGAGGCTACCAGCTGTCTCCCAACAACTGTTCCAGTGGGTCCCCTCCCCCAACCTTCTCTGAGCTTTCGAGGGCCCATGTGGCTTGGCCATTTAGCCCATGGTGTGCCAAAAAGTGCCGCTCAGAGGTAAAACAACCCAACCCTATAAATAGGCAAATCTTTATTAAAAAAGTTAGAGCCATTTTGAGAAAATCGTTATTTTATTGAAAGTTGAAGTAGAAAGTTGGAGGAAGACGATCCACTGGACAGCTCTTAAGAGTCGGAAGCCTCCCTTCAAAGCCAGCCAGCATGTTCTTTAACTTTCGCAAGGTATTTTCCTCCACACGGAGCCATGGCTTAAATCTCATCCGAAAGATGCATGTAGCTGAAGTATCAGATTTTTGCGACACATGGATGCTGACTACGCAAGAAGTAGTAAATAGAATATCATTATAATGAAATATTTAATTTGTTCATATATTTAATATATTTTAAGTATATAAATTAACAAAGAAAGAATCTTACAGAATTATTAACGAAGTACGAAAATTTCCTTTATAAGCATCTTTTCAGGATGAACGGTTTTGACAAATGATAATATTTTCAATACCCAATTTCATTTGTGATCGAACATAACTCTTTTGCGACTGGAATGAATTTTTTTTTATTGCAACTGAAACTCAGTTAAAGTATCGCGAAGGTAAATGCTTTCTAAAAGTTAGAAGAGGTAAAGATTTAGCTGCAAAAAAAGGTTTTGCCGGTTGTCGAAAATAATACACGACGGGCAACAATTTTTTTCATCCCATTCTTCACTAATTTGTCGAAAGCTCTTTGAAAAAAAAACCTTAGGACAATCATTGTGAAAAAAATAACACATTAGGATAATCATGGTAAAAAAAAACACAGTGGGACAAATTATTGTGAAAAAAAAAACACTCCAAATTACCTAATGCACAATCCAGAACTTTGCTACGCTTACTTGTTATAGAGTTCATAGAGTTGTCGTTGTTAATGCACATTTTCAAAACCTGTCAAAATTTGTGAACTTACAGAATCTGGATCAACAACAAATTTTTAACGAAAGGGAAGGCAAAATCAATATTAAAAATTCATACCTAAAATATTCAATTTTATAGTTTTTTCTTATTTGATATTAAATTTAAAATACAACACACCTTATGATATAGTATATATAGCACATATATATATATACATATTTTATGCATTTTTAAAGGCAAAAATTGACTTACATTTTTTTTATTTGCCATTAAGTTTGAACTATGATGCATAGATTTCATAAAATTGAAGCCTACATTTTCAATTGATTAATTTGTCTCATCTGAAATACGTTTCCAGTGTTAGACATATATCTTTTTCTTCTCCTCCTACTCCAAGGATGCCTCCATATAAACATTGGAAACTTTACGAAAATTTATTTTGAATCATACGTTAGACAATTGCGAAAATTATCTAAAATTCTTCTAACACTCTCACAGATTCAAACACAGGATCTTTTCATTACGGATCAGTTTCTTTCAAATGCATCGTAAGAGATGAATATGAATTCATTACAACAGTATCCATTTAAATTGGAAGCCAGTTCTGTTCCTTTTTCATTCAAAAGTTGGATATGCTACTATAGTTATTAAAAAACGCAAAAGGACTTTCACATTGTAAAACAAATTGAGCATTATCATCTGCAAACCGACACTTCACTTATTCAACTTTCTCTTTACGCCGTAAGCGTGAATCACTGTACGAAATACCGAACAAAAATATTGAACATAAACCACGTTCGTAACATATCTTTTACTCACTATTGTTCCCAGAAATTATTTTAGATTTCGTAAATTTCGTTTCGAAAAGCTTCACACACTAAAGTTCAAGATTCTCGAATAAAGCTAAGCACACTACGGAACACTTTCATTGCTCAGGAGGAATAAGTCGGTCGTTTCTTTTTTAGTACTTTTTCTAGAAGTGCGACTCAGCAAGTGAGCAACTGCTTGTCCGAAGGAGGTAATCCGATGCACTGCATTATCGCAGCATCTTTATAGCCTCAATAAAAGAGGCTTCATGGTTGGTCGAGTTTTACAGGTGGAACCATAATGATGTCTATTGCATGTGACAAATAGCTGTCACACTGCGTCGCAGCGGACAAGTACTCAACGCCCCTCAAACCACCACAAAGTCAGTAAGTCATCGTCGCTATGAGGATACGGTTCATGGAGTGCTTCGAACTGGAGATTAGGTATGCCTTGGTGACCTTCGATAACAAGTTAATACTGATTTGGTCATGCTAATGACAATGCTTTATCTAAATTGGATAAAAAAAGGTTTTCCCTTGGAGAGTAGAGTTGATTAGCTGTAAGATTTGCTGTCTGCGAGGCGTGTGTCATAATTTTAAAGCTACAATGAAACTGGAGTACATCGTAAAGTAATCAATAACGGGACAATTTTACAGTTTAAGATTCTTAAGTTCATTTCGTATCATCCCAGGATCAAGTACTTTTTCTGCTTGTCATTCTTCGGATACCGCCATCCGTCTGATGGTACGTTATATGGTGATCCTCTGTTTATAAGAATCATTGTGTGCATATTTAAAAAAAACACGCTGGATGGACTAAGTGTTCCTTTTATCCTAAGAGCTGTCGGGTGGGGGTTGTCTCATTCCGTATCACACCAAGTTCGTAATCTGTTGTTTCCAAGTTAGAGTTCCAATTTTGCCTGCTTTGAGATTTTCTCTCCAAATTCCCACCGTCCCTCGGCCAAAAAGAGGACCCCGATGGGCCTGGAAAGGTAGCCTTCAGTATACCTTTCAGGATAAGATATTAAGTTGTGGCCCTGTGCGAAGAAAGCCATAATATGCGGCATTACAGAACATGTTGGCTGGTCTTGAGGGGATTTGGATCTGTTTCCTAGCAACTGCCCAGTTCCCCCCCCCCCCTCTGTCAAAAAGTCTCTCGTCAATGCTATTCAGCATGCTCTTTTACTTGCACAAGGTACAGCTTACACACGGGTTCACAACTTTATGCCCATTCGACAAACGGCGGCCTTTCCAAGCCCATCGGTGTTACCTTTCTCATATCACGCAGCAAATCAAAACGCTGTCACAATCGGAACTCGAACCTGGGAACTACTGATCACGATCATACTGCACTAGCGACTTTACTGACGTCTTTACCGACTTACACTGACGTCTTTAGACAGGTAATCTATGGTGTGGGAACATCCGTGTTTTGGCACTATTTTAAAAAAATATTGACTTTTCCAGTCCTGTGGTTTTTTTATTTGCAACATATAGGATAGAGAAGAATCCTAGCTTTTACAGGGCTTCCCGTACTGAGACCAAAGTCACTGCTGCCAATAGTTAGAGCTAAAACAACAAGTTAGAATAACTAACCACTACAGTCGAGACCAATGTATGCGAATCATCCCTCATAAATAATGCGCGTGTTTTATCCTCGTGTAGAGACCTGCATATTTTAATACCTTCTTATTTACACTTGGTTTAATATCTTCTATTGCATTGCTTTGTTCTTGCATATAAATAAAAAAAAAAGTTATGTAGTTTATATTTTATTTCAAACGCAATTCATTTTAGGAAACAAAAAAAAAATTCCTGGGCCCGGGAGAAAAAAAAAAAGTAATACTTGAAATCACGAATGATAGGGAAGATGCAGGTACTACACTAATAGCAACGTACCTAACTAAGAAAATGACGTCTTATTGATATCTTGACTGTACAGTGTATTTTTACTTGCTGATAAAAATGAAATGAATAATTCGGCAGAATCTAATCACAACGCTGTCGAACAAAGATGTAGGAGTGCAATACAACTTCAATTCAGTTATTTTCTTCAGTAATAAAGTACACAGGAAATGTCTTGTTGAAAAGAAACACTTGAAATAATTTGTTGAATAAAATTTGGTTTCGTCCTGAGTGGGAAAATAGTTATATTATTGTTTCATAATCTTTCAAAGTTGCCTTTTACTCTATAACACTGTTTGAAGGTCGTATGTAAAACATAAATTGTACGAGTAATATTCATTATCATCAATTTTGCGAAATTCACCAACGACTTCGCATCGTCGATCATTTGGGGGTTAGAATGATGCTTGAGGCTCGAGAGCATATTTGGTTGAGCGAAGGTTTCAGGTACTCATGGATTTTTCAGCCTTTTACTTTGTTGTTATTATCATTTAGCTTTTGGTTGCGGAGTGGGGCACGCGTCATTGCTGGCACGCGTCATTGCTGGCACGCGTCATTCTCATTTCCACTAAAGAAATTTTTTCATTTAAAAATGCGTTTTAAATCGAACATAAACTGAATTCAAATCTTTACTAAGCATTTAATCACTCTTAAGCTGTTTGAGTATCACAATGACCATTGAAATAGAGGAAAACTTTGTCTTGAGCCGGATGGAAACTAAATTTAAATTTCTATAAATTCAAATCTTTTAACAGAAATGACAGTAAGAGTTTCTCGGGCTACATGCAAAAATCAGTCGAAAAATGATTGAAAAAAAAATGATAGGCAATTATTTGAAAATCAGGGAAATATTTCATTCCCCAAATTTACTAAATACTCCCAATAATAGAGTATGTGAGGCAACAGAGATTGCCTCAGAAATCTTGTTTTACAAAATCATCAAAGAGTCTAAAATAATTATAATACTTACATGTCAATAGCCAAGTAGCACGATATATCTTGGTCTGCGATCCACTAGTTAAACAAAAATGTGAAAAATGGACATAAAAAAATATGCTTCTTATATGGATGTTAGTGTTGTTTTCTGCTGAGGTTCTGCCATCCTTCAGATCTTCTATTATGGCATATTAACTGACAGGCTCCTGTCAGACCTCTGTGGCAAGCATCTGCTTGAGGGAGGTATTAATTATTATATTATTATTATTATTATTAATAATGCAACTTGGATGTCTCTACACATTTATATGTCACGAAAATTCATGAAATACTACTCAGTTTAGAAAATTAGTCCGCCAATTTCAATTATTGCATAAGTATAATTCTTTATATTTGTTAATTAATCCATTTAATATTTCACTATAACTACCTCCATGACATACTGTATAATTCGCATTCTAGTGTAGAAAAACTCGACTCTTCCTGCCACGTGTGTCAATACTTAAAAAGTCTGGTAACCTCTGCAACACAAGAATGACTTTAGCTTGCCAAATCATCATTCTTCCTGACTAGTGGAATAATAAAATAAAACCTTTCAGTGTTCGATATCAAATGAATTGATCAGCACGATTTTCTAAACAGAAAACTGCAAAAAGAAAAAGTTAATCACAAGATAAATTTCTGAAACTGAATAATAACGCCTTTTCAAAGGATAGTAACGAAAACCATCACACTGTTTATTTTATTGGCCGACAGAAATGCTTAAGTATCTGATTCAACTGGACAAGTAGTCATTTCATGTTTTACGATGTGCTTGTTTTTTCGTCCTGCAACTTTGTAATTGTTGCATGGATTCATTCACTTATTTATCCATAAAAAAATCACATCTAGTTTCAGATAAAATCATTAAACCTAAAAGGTTCGCAAACAGTCAATAATTCAAACATCTGTTTCGTTAAACTATTATGCATATTTTACAAAATTGGTTTGTAATTTTATTTTCATATTTCGCTTATAATTCGGTATTTCTTAGTACTGACAGTAATCAGTATTGCAGTACATTTGGTAAAAATAGCAAAATTACACACATGCATTGATGGATTGGGTTGTTTTACTTCTGGGCAGTACTTTTTTTGCACACAATATGTTAAATGACAAGGTCACAAGAACCCCAAAGGCTTAGAGAAGGTTGGGAAACGAGATCCATTAGACAGCTGTTAGGAGTCAGATGGAAATCCTGTCAAAGCCATCCAACGTGTTCTTAAACATGCATAGATGTGGCTCTCATGCATTCGGAATCACGGCTATACTTCCCATCCAACAGTTGTCGGCCTTTCCAAGCCCATTGGTGTTCCTTTCTGGAGGGATTTGGGATGGGGAATTAGCGGAGATAAATCTTAACGTCGGCAGAGTTGGTACTCGAACTTGACAACATCAGATTACGGGCCTGGCGCGCAACCGACTGAGCTAACCCCCAACCCGCATACTACCTACATACACACAGGCCCGATTCAAGAGAAACATCGACGGGAGGTGGGGGGGAGGGCAAGAAACACAACTGAGCAGGAAAAATGTAAAAGGGGGAAAGAGAGTGGCTTTCCAATGCATTATAATAATTCACCTTCCGTTTTAGAGGTCTTTAAAAATTTCTTGAAAAATTCATGAGATACATACATACATACATACAGATGATTGTTAAATAAGTTTCCCTATTCCGGAGTCTCTGGAGCGATGACGTACAGAGATGACACCGCAAAAAGAAACTGGTAAGTAACGAACTTAATGAAAACATGCAGAATCGATTTAGCGAGGAAAAAAAATGTTTCAACTGTCGCCACCAGGGAGAAAATGGGCGCTGCAAATACATGAAGGAAACGCAGAGGTGAGAAAACGATGTTCATTGGTTTCACGTAAATGTCTGTTACAAAAACTGCTAAATATGGTCTCCATCGGTGAATAGGATATGCTGGAAGTATTTTTTTGGTTTGTTGTTTTAATCTGAGCTGCGCATTTTTGCACACAATGGGCTAAATGACCAGGTAACAAAGATCCCGAGGGCTCAGAGAAGGTTGGAGGAGGGGATCCACTGGACAGTTATTAGGAGACAGATGGTAGCCGCCCATCAAGGCCATCCAGCATGTTCTTTAACGTGCCCAGGGTATGGCTCTCTCCTGATGACACAGGGGGCCATAAACAGGCCCCCTGTGTGGCCTGTTCATGGCCCCCTGTGTCATCAGGGGTTATGTCCCATCTGATGGATGGTTACCTGTCCAAGCTCATCAGAAGTAAAGGACTGCATGGGCCACAGTTATTCAGAGCATGTCGCTTTGGAGATTGGTCACTTCCCATGTAATGCTGGCCTTCAGATCAGCAAGCGACCGCATGCTACCACGATAAACCCAGTCTTTGGTATAGTCCTATAGCCAGAAATCACAAGGATTCAGGTCCGGTGAGCATAGTGGCCTGGCTTCGGGAAAGTCTCAAGAAAGTAAGCTCTAGTCGCCAAAGGTTGTACGCAATAATTGATTTACCTGCCAACTAGCATATGAGGGTGCACCATCTTGCATGAACAGTATGGTGTCCAGATACTGCCTTTCCTGGAGGCTGAGAATCACGTGATGCTGGAAAAGAGCACAGTAACAATCACTGTTATGGTACAGTCGCTCAAAAAAGTATCCGAACATTATGGTTGATTGCAAAATTCAGAAAAAATATCTGGCATTGATTTTTTTAGAAATTAGTCATCTGGCAACCTTCGTGTCAGGTGACACGAAGGTTAATCAAACGAATAACAAGAATTTATGAATTTATGAAAATAGAAATAAAACGATTTTGATATATCTGTAATTACTTTGCATTTATCTAAAAATTTATTAAGATATTTGTATATATGTTTTTCTAAAAGCAATTTAATAACTGATAAAATCGTAATCGGTCTACAATTACGATATAATAAAACCAATTATAAACACTGCGCTGTAAAATTCATGGGAGATTCATGGTCATCGGAAGGTCTTTTATATCATCATCATCATACTCAAGCAGCCATGGGCCACGGAGGTACAACCAGACCGTGCAATTTAGTTCTCCAAGCATGTCTGTCCTGAGCTTCATCTGTTGCATCTGGCCACTGCACTAATATTCCAACAAGGTCCTGTTTGATATTGTCTGCCCACCGCATCCTAGGTCTCTTCTCTTTCTGAGGACTTTAGGCACACTGTTCATAACCCTATTCGCCAATCTATAATTATCCATAGTGCAACATGGCCAAACCAGCGGAGTCTCTCTCTGCACAATATGCTGCTTAAAGGAGGTTGCCGACTCCCGTACCTAACCTCATTATTACTTACGAAGTTGAACCACTTAATGCCCAAGATACTGCGTAAGCATCTAAAATCAAAAGCATCTAGTTTCCTGTTATCTTGTTTACAAAGCGTCCAAGTTTCACTACCATAACTAACCCTAGAAGGAACCAAACCATTATACAGTCAATTTTAGTCTTTAGGTGTATACGCCTATTTCTCCACACTCTCCATAGATAGTTAAAAGTCCCGGCAGCGATCCCTATTCGTTTGTTAATCTCATTCTGCACATCACCATTATCTCTTAGATAGCTCCAAAGAAAAATAATCTAAAACAATGGTGCAAACATTCAGATTAACCGAATCACAGTCTGCCTGACCAATTTTCATCACTTTAGTTTTCTCTCTGTTTATAACAAAACTTACTATACTACCAGTCTCATCAACAGTTCAAATGAAAGAATTCATCTCATCAACATCATTTGCCAAAAGGGCTAAATCATCAGCATAATCTAAATCAGAAATTTTCGTATCTCCAGCCCATTTAAGGCCAAAATCTTTTCCTCGAAGTGAATTTCGCATAATATAATCAATAACCAAACTAAAGAGAAAAGGAGACAAAATGCACCCTTGTCGAACACCAGAAGTAATGCTAAACCAATTGCTACAAGCCTTACCAACTCTCACACACGACTCAGTGTTATTATAGAGAGCTTTCATTATGTTTACTGACTTGTCTGGTATACCATATGATCTCACAATCAACCACAAAATATGACGATGAACAGAGTCGAAAGCTTTTTGAAATCAACAAAGCTAGCAACCATAGGTTTCTGAAACTCTAAACATTTCTCAAGAATCTGCCTAAGTGAAAATATCTGATCTACACATCCCCTACCACTTCTGAATCCACATTGCTCATCACGCAATTCCCTGTCAACCAGATTCTTGATTCTATTAAGCACAATGATTTAAAGAACTTTCCCTGAAACAGAGAGTACACTGATAACCCTAGAGTTATCACAAGAATTGCAATAAACTCTTTAAAAAATAGGGATAATAATAGCTCTGGTAAAATGCTTAGGAGCAGTGCCTTTATCATGAAAGGTATTGAAATTTTCAGTCAACCATGTGATATCAGAGACATTCCCAACTTTATTTATTTATGTAGTTTAAGTTTAGAAAGTGCCAAAATAAATTCAGACTGTGTTATAGGGCCAACATTAAAGCCACCAATGCATCTATCATGTACGCAATAATTGATTTACCTGCCAACTAGCATATGAGGGTGCACCATCTTGCATGAACAGTATGGTGTCCAGATACTGCTTACTATTGTTTGTAATAAACAATGGAAGTAGAACTAACCACATTGTTAAGAACATCACTGAAATGCTCAGCCCACCTAGCCATGATAGAATCCGCACCTTTTATAACCCTATTTTGCTTATCCTTCAATCCCTGTATACCTGTCCGTTTTCTACCACACAAAACATTAACTATCTGGTACAGCTCTCTGCTATTGTGCTGTCTAACTGCTTCCTCGGCTTTGTCAGCCAAGCCATCAAGCCAAAGATTCTTATCAGCAGCTAACTGATCCTTTACACCTTTATTAAGCTCTCTGTAATGCTTTCTATAAGGTATAGTAGGGTATTGATTAAGGACATTCCTACAGTTCTTTCTTTCTGAAATAAGTTAAAGTGTCTTATCACTCAAATAATTCTGTCTCCTCTACTCCATTTTCCCTAAAAGAATACTGTTTGTTTCCAAAAAAGCCTGTTTAAAACGGCCCCATTCTTCCTCAACTTCAGTGGTAAGCTTTAGCTATAATTGGGTCTTTCAGAGCTTCAGTATTAAAAGCAATTTTTTTAACCTTAGCACAACACTTCTTAAGTTTAAGTTGCAAGACATTTTTAACAAGGTAATGGTCAGATCCAATTTCAGCTCCCCTATATCCCGGTATTCCTAACAGAACTAGCCCATTTGCTGCAATTAATATATAATCTATCATATTCTTATGCAACCCATCAGGTGAAACCCATGTGTACTTATGTATGTCGCGGTGTTTGGAGGAGAAAAAAACAAATCATATTTCAGGAGAGAAATATTTAGGTCGAGCTGTTAATTAATAAGAGCTATTGCGAATATAGATATCACCATACTACAACTAAGCATATATTATGAAACGAATAATATGATCATCACAATGCAGCTAAAAATGTATTATAAAATGAAAAAAGGGGGAAATTTATTATTAAAAATACATGTAAAATATTTTTATATTAATAAATAAAAATAGATAATATGCTTCCGAAAGCAAAAAAAGTTTAAAAAATTACATTTTTTAAGTAAAAAAAAATCATTAATTTTTGATGTACCTGGTTATCATTCAGCATAAATTAATCTTTCGATCAGTTCTCTGAAGGGGCAGGGGCAGATACCTCCTCTTGTCCTGCTCTCAGCTCCCGATGCCCTTACATAGATTCGGATCAGAATCTGGCATCTGAGCGATCAGAACCCCTGACATGATGACAAGAGTTCTAATTCACTCAACAAAAGCCAATGTGACAAATAATCGCAACACAGCGGTAAACCATGTAAAGTGACTGTTTTTTTTTTACGTTCATAAGTCATCATGTTAATGAGTTAGTAATTGTAAGGAAGTGTAATGTTATTAAGTGCATTCATGAAAAGAATAAAACATACAATTTTTCTTTAAAATTTCTTAAGTAAAATTTAACCATTTGATCTCGTGAAAGTAGACACAACTGATATTATTATAGATAGAGGAACAAGAACCAATTATCACAACTCAATTAAAATGAATTGTGATAATTAGCTAATATATTTGCGCCTCTAACGATAATAACATAGGTTGTTCCTACTTTTTCAAGATCAAAGAAATTCATTTCTTATCTGCTGCTTTCTAAGCAATTGTGTGTTATATTTATTTCACGAGAGCTCTTATTAAAACTAAGAGACCGTACAGTCATTGAAATCAATTCTAATATGACTAAAAATTGAATTGTTATTACTTCGAGCGTCTTAAAAATGTATTTCGTTTAATCACATTAATTTAAATTTTAATTTTATTGCATTTAATGTTGCTGCATATCTTAAATATTTTACCTAATAGACCTCACACACATACACTGTCCAAACAAAATATTAGAGAATTTGCATGTTACTTCAGTGGGAATCTAACTTCGAAGCTCTATAGTTGGTAAAACATGCATTTAATGAAAAAATGTGCTGATGATAAATTAAATATCATAATCAAATGTATTCGAATCTCTATGCCCTGGGTATTATGCATGGACGTTTATGATGTATTTCTGCTGAGGCCTTCTACTATGGCATATAAACTGACAGGCTCCTGTCAGACCTCTGTGGCAAGCAGCTGCTTGAGGGGGTATTTATTTATATTTTCTATTTTCGTGAAAGACATTAACGTTCATCACTTAAGAAGATTCTTCAAATAACAGAAACGTGTATCATCTCTTTCGTTTAAATATGTATAATAAGCGTATTGAGGACAATCCACTAATGCTCAGTCGTCGTCAGTAGTGGTTGCACAATGTAAGCTAAACGGTTTGTCTCTCTCGCGACCGGTATTTATTTCCAGCAGTCTGTTGTATTCTGCCGCCGGTATATGTCATCTTGTAAATATGTCACCAATTCAGATGTCACTTTTGCTGTTCCAAATTGATAGGCGGTTTTTTACTCCCTTCTCCCAGTGCAGCTTTCCACTTCTATTCCCCCCCCCTACCCATTCCAATCCCACCCCGATTACCCACCCACTGTTCAACTGCTCCACCTACAAAATGCTGCCTTCGAAAAAAGAGTCCAATTCTGTAATTTCCCCCGTGAACATGGGAAGCGTGCGTGTAAAGACACCCCAACTTGGTGAGTAAATTATTTAGCGACGCTAAGTGGGCAATAGCTTCGGATGAATGCGAGACAACAGTGTGCGGGATTCGATTGGCCAGAGTTAAGAGTATTTCAGAGAAGTAAACAGCTTAACATAGAATATAGTGTTTTTAGGCGTTCGTAAAGAAACTTAGCAAAGCCAAAACAAATTCGTTTCTGATTCACTAGAGTTGCTGCTGTTAGAAAGCTCTTCAGCATTCCGCTCTAACTGTGATTGCGTGATGGTTTAGTTGTGTGTGTGTGTATATATGTATAAGTTGTGGCCTAAATGCTATTATATATACTGCAGCGTGAACACGATAGGTTGTACACGCGACAGGTAAGTCACAGTTTAAATATCAACTCACGTAATTACCATAAAGGAATCTCATTGGTTAACTGAAAGCATGGGTAAAACTATTGCCGCATTTTGATGTACAAGATTTCAGATGATAAGCTTAAAGAAGTTACTTTGACAGTTGACTTGTTTAACGGTAACAGAAGCAAGAAAAAAACGTATTTCACGCAAAGAACGACATTGAATTATTACCCTAAGGAGTTGTAAAGAAAGAATATTGTTTGCTTCTTCTATAGTGATAATAGAAGTGCAAATTTGTAGAACAAATAAAAGTTTTGGTGACTATAAAACTTGACTTATTGAACTTCTCAAGTGATTTGTGTGTCAAGCACTAGCTGTCTATAGCAACTCATTACGTATAGATATTACTTAAGCGAAATTATTCTTTGTGATTTTTTAAAACTTCGACAGTGCAACGTTACCTAAAATGATATTTGTTTTTTTTTTCCCTTAGTTTCAATTCACCAACAAGATTTTCGTATGAATGAAGCAAATCTTAGCTGTATTACAAAACAAGCTACGAATTATGGGTAAGGTTTTCATTACTATGAACATGTAACGGAATAAGGATAAAGTTTTCATTAATGTGAACAAGATAGAAAATAAGGGTAATTAAAGTTTACGTTAATATGAAGCAATGGAATAAGGATAATGTTTCCATTAATACGAAAAAGCAATGGAGTAACGATAAGGTTTCCATTAATACGAACAAGCAATGGAATAAGGATAAGGTTTTCATTAATGTGAACAAGCAATAAAATAATGGCAAGTAAGGCTTTCATTAATATGAACAAGATGTGAAATTAGGGTAAGTAAGGTTTCGTTAATATGAACAAGCAATGGAATAAGGATAAGTTTTCTTTAATAGGAAAATATGAATAGGCAACGGAATAAGGGTAAGTAAGGTTTTCATTAATACGAATAATAAAATCGAGTTAAATTTATTTCATGCAAAATTTAAATACGTTTGTTATTACTTATTGGGATGATCTTACAAAGATTGGCCATTTAAGTATGCCCAGCCATGAGCTGCAGCAGGTTCGTCAGAACAGGTAAATTTTGAAAAAGTTTTAGGCCCTGTTGTTAAAATCTGTGCTGCATGCCGAATTTTTTTCTTTTTTAAATGTAAGAATGGCTCCTAAAACGTGAAAATAAGGAGAATAATGTTGAATCCAAATCCTTAAACAACTAAAAGAACAAAAAATTATCACATTATTGTTATTATTCCTCCAGAAGCAAGAACATTTTCGTTTTGTAACGTTAAAATGCTAAGCTTTTTCAATTATACATATTTTAAGTCTCAAGAGTTCCTAACGTCTTGGAACCCCTTTGATTCTTGATTTTTTTTTTTTATTTTACCAAATCCATAACTCTGCTATTCATACAAAAAATATAATCACCGGTATACATACTCGTAGCCGTCCCATGGCCGAGTGGTTAGCGTGCTTGGCTACTGATCTAAGGGACCTGGGTTCGAGCCCCGGGTAAGGCATGGATGTATGTGTCGTTTTTCTGCTGAGGTCCTGCCATCCTCTCAGACCTTCTACTATGGCATGTAAACTGACAGGCTCCTGTCAGACCTCTGTGGCAAGCAGCTGCTTGAGGGGGTATTTATTTATTTTATTTTATACATACTCGTACACATTAGTTGATGAATGAAAATGCAAAAAATATGCAATGAAAATCAAAATATCTTTTGTAAATTAGTTACCTAAAGCTGTATAATAAAATAAGATAATTAAATGCTAATTTATAGAAGATTTTTACTTGTGCAACAATAAGAAAATTTATTTTCCTAATTGACAAAAAGTTTGATTTTAGAGAACTGTATATAAAAATTTAACAACTCACCACGGTAGGAGGTCATTGAAATTTAGTAATATTTCCTCCCTGAATAAAAGCAAGCTCTACCTCTCCTATAACAGACCTCTCCTCCCCTCCAAACAGAGTTAATTTTTTATTTAAAGAAATTTAAAAAAATCCCTTTCTTAATATTTACCGTAATGTTGTTATTATTTCATGCACAATATTATATGAGAGCGTGTACTCACGATTAATACCTTTCTTAGGATTAGATGTCTTTAACCTTTTTCTTTCAGTTCATGTCGTATACTAGAAAATTACCCTTTTACCCTTTTTAAAAACGTGCATTTAGTAGCAGTTTTCAATAACAGATGCTTCATAAGTTTGATTTTTGAAGCCATACTATTAGTGTACTATGAATGGGAAAATAGGAAGAAATGCGAAAAATATTTTATACTAAGGATATTTTTAAAAGACGTTTAAAGATGCTCGTCAAGAATCTATTTCTTGAAATGTTTTAATAGTTTTTTTAAGAACAATTTTTAAGTTTAATTTCGACCCCATATCCAGAGAACAAATTTATGAAAATCCATCAGTATTTGTATTCAGGTGCTCAGAAATCCTAAATTTTTCCACTATCTGCTTCTGTATGACCTACCAGCATTTCAAGTTTTTGAGTGTTTCTTTTCTTATGTATTTCTGTATTTAATTCATTATGTATTTGTTCGTTTCTTAAATGTATCTGTTTCCTTCATATGTTTGAGTGATTCTTCATGTGTCTGAGTGTTTCTTTCTCAATATAAATAGATATCTCTGTGTTATATATATCTGTGTATTTTTTTTCTTTATATGTTTGTGTTATATATATCTGTGTATTTTTTTTTCTTTATATGTTTATGTGTTAGATTTTTTTTGTGTCCGTATTTTTTATATGTGTTTCTTTATTTGTTATGCTACTTTATGTATCGCCATATTTCTTTGTATCTGTGTTCGTTCATCAATATATGTGTTTATTTGTGTTTATGTGTTTGTTTCTTTTGGAGTTTTCTGTTTCCTCTCATGTAACTGTGTGCTTCTTTTCCTAGTTGTTTATGCGTTTTTTGTTTCTTTATTTTTTGTTGGTCTCTTTATTTCTTGTTTCATATTTATATACAGGGTGAATCTGAAAAAGTGGGCAAAACTTTACGGGGTGGTAGAACGCAGCTATACGAGCAATATTCGTCATAGAATGTATGGTCGGAACGCAAACGGCGAGCCGCTAGGTGGTGTTGGAAATGGTATAAAAGGGTCGGTCCTCGCACCCAACGGCATTTCTACCGTGAATTGCCGAGAGGATGGCTGGTTATACTAACCACGAAATGGCTGATATGCACTTTGTGTACGTTATTTTTATGCCGTTGGGTGCGAAGACCGACCCTTTTATACCATTTCCAACGCCACCTAGCGGCTCGCCGTTTGCGTTCCGACCATACATTCTATGACGAATATTGCTCGTATAGTTGCGTTCTACCACAACGTAAAGTTTTGCCCACTTTTTCAGATTCACCCTGTATATGTGTGTGCTTATTTCCTTAAAAATGTTTGTGCACTTGTATATTTCTTTCCATGCTTGTCTCATATTGTGTAGATATATGCATATTTATTTGCTTGTGTGTGTTTTTAATGATGAATAGTTTCTTTAGGAGCATGTATATTTATTTAGTTGTGAGTTTTTCTCTAGGTCCATGCGCATTCATTTGCTTGTCTGTTTGTTCTTTAGGTGAATACGCATTTATTTGTTTGTGCTTTTACATTAGGTGCATGGATATTTATTTCCTTGCGTGTTATTCTTTGTGTGCATGAGTATTTATTTGTTCATGCATTTTTTTTCTTTAGGACCGTGGTATTTATTTTCTCCTGTGTTTTTTCTTTACTGCATGCATATTTATTTGCTTGTACGTTTTTCCTTTAGATCCATGCGTATTTTTGGCTTGTTAATATTTTTCTTTTGGCAAAAGCATATTTATTTGCTTGTGTGCTTTTTCTTTAGGTCCGTGCATATTTATTTGCTTGTGTGTATGTGTTTCCCCCCCCCCCCTTTAGGTCCATGTGTATTTTTGTATTTTTTAAGGTGCATGCATATTTATTTGCTTCTGTTCGCATATTTATTTGTTTGCGCATCTTTTTTTTTTAGATCCATGCAGATTTATTTGCTTATGTTTTTCCTTAGGTCCATGCGTATTTATTTGCTTATGTTTTTCCTTAGGTCCATGCGTATTTATTTGCTTGTGTGTTTATTCTTTAGGTGCATGCATATTTATTTGCTTGGGCGTTTTTTCTTTTGGTGCTTGCATATTTATTTGCTGTGTATTTTTTTTTCTTTAGGTTCATGCCTGATTTCTTGATATTCCTAAGTATAACCCTCAAAGGAAATAAGAGGAAAACACTCAAAAACATTAAATTGAAAGTTAGAGCAAAAATTGTCTTAATTAGATGGAATACACGACCTCCTGTTAAGATGTCAAGTTAAGTTCTGTTAAGAACCACTGCTATGTCCTGTTAAGAACCACTGCTATCTACCACCGATCGAGATTTTCTCTATTAATGATAGGGCGAAGGTGCTTCAGTCGGTAGAGCGCCAGGCTGATAATCTGCAATTCCCAGATTCGAGTCCCAGCTGGGCCAGCATTGAGATTTAGCTCCGCATTACTCCCCACCCTGACCCCGGTCAGTAGGGTACACCGATAAGTTGGGAAAGTGCGCCGTCCGTAGGATGAGACGTTAAACCATGGTTCCGTGTACGGGAGAGCGATACCCTGTGCACATTAAAGAACACGCCGGATGACCTTTACTGAAGGCTTCTATCTGTCTCATAAAACCTGTAAAGTTGTTCTCCATCCCCCAACCTTCCCTGAGCCTTGGGTCATTTAGCCCATTGTGTGCAAAAAAGTGCCGCTCAGAGGTAAAACAACGCAAATCTATTAATAATATGAACTTTCTTCCAGTACTACACAATATCATATATGTCAATGAAGGCAGAGACTTCCTCTTCCAACAGCGTCGTGGAGATAAAAAAAAAAATAAAAATAATAAATACCCCCTCAAGCAGCTGCTTGCCACAGAGGTCTGACAGGAGCCTATCAGTTTATATGCCAAAGCAGAAGATCTGAGAGGATGGCAGGACCTCAGCAGAAAAACGACACATACATCCATGCCTTACCCGGGGATCGAACCCAGGTCCCTTAGATCAGTAGCCAAGCGCGTTAACCACTCGGCCATGGAACGATTCAAATATATTCTGAGTATACCAGTATTCACAAGATCTGATATAATTTATAATAATTTATTTCATGAGCAGTCTTAAGCATCAAACTTAAAATTGGAAGAAAAATTGGCACGAATAAGTAAAATGTTATCAGGACGTCTTGGGTTCATATACCACCCAGCTGAAGACAATTTTTCCCTTTTCATGTTCAAGAGTGTAGAATGACATTTGTAGAAAGTCGTTGATGCCCCCCAGGATGGGGTGGGGAGGCTTCAATGACTTTCTACAAATGCATGCTTGTTGAGGATCAAATGAGCCTGTATTAGAGCCGAATGCTGATTACATCACACTCAGACCTGGGATGCCAACTATATTGAACGAGAAAACTAGTATATTCCTGTATTCTATATAATCACGAAGAATATGGCCTGACTGCAGATTTCAAGGAATATAATTCAAAGGATAATTCAAGAAATATCGCACATTTGGCACACAGCTTAATATAGAGAGAGTGATGAACTCCTTATTCGACACATGACTCGTGACTGATCATTAATACCACGTGGAAGTTTTGACACTTGAACTTTTCTAGCAGTCCCGTGGCCGAGTGTTAACATACTTTGCTACTGAGCAAGAGGAACTTGGGTTCGAGCCCCTAGTAAAGCATGTTTGTATTGTGTTTCTGCTGAAATCTCGCCTTCATCACAGACCTTCTACTATGGCGTATAAACTGACAGTCTCCTGTCAGACCTCTGGGGCAAACAGCTGCTTGAGGGGGTATTTATTTATTTACTTATTTAATATTACTATAGAAAATGATACGTTTCCGATAGATAAGATTAGTGTGCAAATGGATATCATTCAATATTGTTAAGACATAACTACCCAAAGAAAGGTAATAATAATTTTCTAGGGCCAATTCCTCCGTTTAAAGAAAATAGCATCAGACTTCACAAATTTATCTGAACATGCGATTACAATGCATTAATTGTTTGACTGAGAAAATTAGGAATTCACGACGCTTTAACATCTGGTGCTCAACTCTTTTGACATTGACATTTCAGGAAATAGAGGAACAATTGTTGGAACATAAGCAATCATTGGGACTATTTAATTCACTCAGCTCTTGCTTTCTTAATATTATATGAAGATATAAGATGTTTTGCATAGCTTTATTATTTTATGAAACATTACTGAACGTTTTTGGGTGAAAAAATGAAATGTTACGCGAACAAAAGTGAATTGTCCACTGAATATATTGTTCTAATGGTTACGTTGTTCAGAGTTACAGTGCTTTCCAAATTCATTCATTGCTAAGCAATCAGTTCATCTGCTTTTTGAAGATTACGTGTTATTTTTGATTCTGGATAATATTTAGTTAAATTGAAAAACTTTCCATACTCTACATGGATATCTTCAGATGACAAAATTCCGCAATTATAGACTTTTTTAATCTTTTCGAGAGAAAGGCAGACAAAAATATTGAAAAGTAGAACAGTCTGCAGCTTTTCTTCTACCCTTTTCTCTCTGCTACTCGTAACATCACGGGATATAACAAACATCAGAAGAATATTAAAATGCATTTGTCCCCCATATCCATTGCCAATCGCGGCGCAAAACTTAAATAAACAAATAAGCTGACGAACTCACCCCCGGGATGCAGCAAGTGACGCCATCGCCAGTCGTCCACAGTCGACCCGACGGACTCAGATGACGGGAGGACCACGCCTTCCTCCCGTACACGCCCATTCGGAATCTCTTCTCTGCTACGGTAGGCCGCCGCAGTACATCCCGGGGGCAACGTCGCCTTGGCGCCAGCGGACCCAACCGCTCTGCGGGCTGACCCCCTGCAGGGCTGGGAGGGTACCGGAGGGCGGAGGCTGATGCTGGGGTCACGGGATCAGCCGTCATCCTGAGCCTCTTTGACCTGCCGCTGTCGGGTGCGGAGACCCAGTCATCACCAAGAAAACAAAGGGCACCGCGTGTTTATGTGCAGTCGACGGGGGCCTGGAAGGGGAGAAATGACAGCCAGGGAAAGGGGGTTATGTGCACAAGGGAACAGCTTTTGGTGCTTAGAGTTACGTTTAATGTTTGCCAAGAGCTATTATTTCTTGTTTTATTTGTGTATAATAGTTAAGGATCTGAGATTATGTGCACACAAACGCAGCAATATAAACATTTCGGAAAATTATTTATTCTGAGGATTTAGCAAGAACTACCCTCTCTATTGTTTGCAGGTTACCGTATAAAGGCCATTTCTTATATCAATAGTGTTTGTTTTTGCAAATGTTTGCAGAAAATTTGGAAGCGATTATAAATTTTTTACGTTTAAATTCCAGTTAAAAGCAATGTATTTATTGGAACAGTTATGCAAGAGTTACTTATGTAAAGATTCAGAGTAGATTAAAAATCAAATATATTACATTAGCGCCTTTTTTTAAATATAATAATTCTGGGTTCGAGCCCCTTGGCAAGGCATGGATGTATGTGTCGTTTTTCTGCTGAGACCTACCATCCTCTCAAACCTTCTTCTCTGGCAAATAAACTGACAGGCTCCTGTCAGAACTCTGTCGCAAGCAGCTGCTTGAAAGGGTATTTTTTTAAAATAGCCGTCCCGTGGCCGAGTGGCTAGCGCGCTTGGCTACTGATCTGAGGGACCTGGGTTCGAGCCCCAGGTAAGGCATGGATGTATATGTTGTTTTTCTGCTGAGGTCCTGCCATCCTCTAAGAACTTCTACTATGGCATATAAACTGACCTGCTCCTGTCGGAATTCTGTGGCAAGCAGCTGCTTGAGGGGGTATTTATTTATTTAAGTTAATTGTTTTTAAAGCATTGCATATTGAGGTCATTGTCATCTGTTGCGGAGAAATTTTCGATATCTTTAAAGATGTATTACTTTTTGTTACCATCCTTCTGGTTTTTTCGCACATTTTTGAAAGAAACTTATATTTCCTTCGCCATTTGCATTTGAAAATTTTTTATGTAAATAATTAAAAGCATAACAGATCCATACTTTTAAATTCAGGTGTTAAAAGAATAAAAAAACCAGCTGATCGTGAACCACTGGCCTTTGCAAAGCTCACTTTTGTAAATACTGCACCTCAATTTCGAAACATTAAACCACAAGAGAAACAAATGTAATAAGACAAATCAAATAAATAATATTTTAAGTCTTTTGAATGAATTATCCTGTCAAGCTAATTGGTCAGTTTAATTACGATATTTTGAGAGCAAATAGCAATGTGTGAATTAGCAATGTGTGACTTAAGGTAAACAAAAGAATAAGCATTGCTACCATAACTTTTAGGAATTTGAAGAGAACATGGAAAACTAGACGGATACACCTAAATATTAAACTTCGGCTATATCATAGTTTGGTCTTTCCTAAAACTTCTTAGGGCACGGAAACGTGGATTCTTTGGAATCAAGCTAGCAAGAAATTTGATGTCTTCTTTTTTTTCAAGATATTTTTACAGTATCTTCAATATTAGATGGTTTGAATATGTAAATAATGATGTGATTATAAAAAACGGTAATGAAATGCTTTACTATCATTTTGTGTGGGGAGAGATTGCATTAGCTTCACTTTGCTGCTTTCATGTAAAACTATGAAATGGGGGAAAAAAGTAAGACTGGTATACACTATATTACAAAAAGTAACCGGAAATTTCCATATTATGTGAGTGAAAAGCCACATTCAAAGCTTCATAACTTTGAAAACAAGCTTTTACTTTAATCTTCTTAAAGCTCGATTTTTTCTCTGATTCTTAACACCTTTATCTTATTCTTCTTTCCATACCCAAGTGGGGGCGGGGGTGGCTCAGTCGGTAGCGTGCCAGGCTCGTAATCTGTAGTTCCCAGGTTCGAGTCCCAGCTGGGTCAGCGTTGAGATTTATCTCCGCAAAATTCCCGTCCGTCGGATGGGACGTTAAGCCGTGGCCCCGTGTGCGGGAGAGAGCATACCCTGTGAACGTTAAAGAACACGCTGGATGGCCTTGACGGGAGGCTACCATCTGTCTCCCAACAGCTGTTCCAGTGGGTCCCCTCCCCCAACATTCTCTGAGCCTTCGGGGTCCATGTGACCTGGCCATTTAGCCCATGGTGTGCAAAAAAAGTGGCGCTCAGAGGTAAAACAACTCAACGTTAAAGAACACGCTGGATGGCCTTGACGGGAGGCTACCATCTGTCTCCCAACAGCTGTTCCAGTGGGTCCCCTCTCCCAACATTCTCTGAGCCTTCGGGGTCCTTGTGACCTGGCCATTTAGCCCATGGTGTGCAAAAAAAGTGCCGCTCAGAGGTAAAACAACCCAACCCAGCGCCATAGTGAGACCTTGAAGTCGGTCTAGTCATTTATCCCATTTTGGAAAAAATAGAAGTGCCGGTCAGAAGTAGAACAAGTCGGCTTAAACAAATTAATTTTCACTATATCAAGTTTAAAAATCCTAAATGCCTTAACTGAAATTGACAACATTCTGGATTATTTTTTTACGAAAAAAAAAAAGTCGAATTTTACCTGTAAGAGCTATGTTAATAATTTCAATACCGAATGAATAGAAAAATCTCAATGTCTAAAGAACCATACAAATGGGAACGGACAAAATGTTATGCAATTAATTACGTTAGTGACAGAAAATTATGTTTTCGGCTATTTTTCTCTGCTCTTTTTTGGCATCATCCAGTTAACATATGAATTTTTCATGAGCTCTCACCATTATTACTATGGCAACGGCTCGTGTTAATGGTTCGGCATCACGGATTGCATAGCCATACTCAATGTTCAACATTTGTTATTTTACAGTTTTTACGTGACTTTTACTTTTGAAATAACAAAAAAATTAATTGTTATTTGTCATATACGCAATAAAAACCATTGAGAAACAAATTGAGCAATCTTTAAAATGGAGATGACGTTACTTTGTCCTTATATGAACGCTTACGAAAAATCTGTTTACATCGATCTAATTTGCTGTTTAAATCGATCTAATTGTAAGGTCTTATTTTGAAAAAATTCATTGTACGAGGCGTGGTGCAATGGTAGCGCGCTCTGGCATGAATCTGGAGAGATGCGGGTTCGATTCCCGCCGTATCGTCGATGCATTTTTTTCCAGAATAATTTAACTAATGCTGTTTACATATAGTTTAATTCGTATCATGTACGGAATAATACAAAAGTTTAAATAAGTAGATTCACGAGAAATTATTAAACAGATAATCGAAGAATATGTAATACTGCCCAATTGAAAGGAATCGTATTTTCCAAACTGTAAAAGAAAGCTGTTTCAAATTAGATATTTCTCAAATCGCGAACAAAAATATCTTAGCAAAATATAGATAAATCATTGCATGAATTGTACAAGTTACTCTAATAAGGTAACAATATTATTTAATATAAAAAAAACTACTCGTTATATTTTAATTACCGTTGGAGAAGATTAGTAGAACTTGAGATTTTGCTGAAAAAGGATCACCATTCATTCAACATGAAAATTTCTATATTATTCGTTTTCTATATTTTTCTATATTATTTATCGATTTTCTTCAGTCATCAGTTCTTATATTTTTACATTTTTAACCAAAATTAAATTACAGGTTGATAGTTAGCCTTCCCTTTCAATTCTTTTTGCCACATCATGGAATTTACCAGGAATGTCATTTTGAATGAAACTAGAACGGTTAAAGGAGGCAATTCCCCCCACAAAAAAATTTCTTCCACCATTGTGATAACTCTAATAACCAGAACAAAGGCTAAAAAATAGTAAATACACAAGTAGTGAGTTCGCAACTTGGGACTTTTATCCCCGTGCTTTCCCCTCACGACGTCACTGACCACGCCCCTATGACACCACCGGCCATGACCCCTTGTTAATATTCATAATTAATAATTCATAATTAATTACAAATTTCTCCCCCCTTATTAAAAACCCCTTTATTTAAAAATTTCTCCTCTCTTATTAAAAACCCCCTTCCTTTACCCTTTTTAACCCCTGGCGCCATCTGGTGACTATGAGGAGTACTATTTTCGGAAAAACCCCTATTTTAGATCTAATTTCCCGATTTTTCAGCCAACCCGTCATTAATGACCCCTGGTTGAGCCACCTATATTTTAAGCCTCCCCCTTTAATCTCCAAATAAGTCCCTTACCAACTAAACTTCGGGTGGCAACGATCGGATGATGCAAGCCTCAGAATAATTGCATGGGTGGCAACCTCACGCAGGAAGGGATGATGCAAGTCTCTAAATAATTGCGAAACTTTCGATAGCAGTCACTCACAGAAAATCAACTCCCAAAGTTGTATTACCCATTTTCATTCCTTATTAATTAAACACTCGTTAAAACCCCCCTCCCCTTTATTAAACCCCCTTATCAAAAGTTCACTCTATTAAAACTTCACCAAATTCCTTTGGTGTCCACGTTCATCTGAAATTTGCCAAGTCCCACTAAACTTTGGGTGGCAACCCCTCTCTGAATGGTTGATGCAATCCTTGAACAAGGTTCCCGTATTTTGCGAGTTCAACCTTCACTAGAAGAAGGACTATCCCGCAGTAACTGTTTTTAAAGACTGTCCCGCAGAAAACGCCATTGGGTAAAAAAATTAACTAAAGGAGAAAAATCTGATTTAAAAATAAATTATTCATAATTATGAAACGCTATTGAGGTGTAATATGGTGTGTAGGGGTGACATATAAGACCCGCCTTAGAACATGCGTGGTACCTCACCCCGGACCACGTTTTATTGACGGATCACTCTCAGCAGTGAAAAAATTTTCGAAGTCTCTAATCTTTCATCTATGACCTTCCTTCAAATCATACGATGGGGTCGCTTATCGATGGGTGCAATTGGACTTTCAACATATCATGCGACATATGGTCCTGGTGCAATCACTTATCAGTATGGGTTCAAGAGGACGAGTGCAGACGCTGCCACAGTGTTTACATTTGGTGCCGATAAGAATGAGCATTTTAATATTTACAACTCGGCAGCGGTCACTTATCAATGTCAGCAATCGCACAATATAAATTTGATCTTACAACTGGGGGTCAAGAGGACGAGTGCAGAGCGCGATGGTTTTTAACAAAAGTCCTATGAAATTAAAAACTTCCCCGTTACGCGACATGGTTTAAAAATACTTATTACGGATGTATCCTCAGTACATGATGCAAACTCTGTCCTAGGAAGTAACGCTACTCGAAGAAAAATCAGCTATGGGAGTAATCATTAATCTAGAAGCGCTCGCACAGTTTATAAAAATCGTCTCTTCCACCGTTTATTGGCGAACGTGTAGACGCTGACGAAATTCACGTTGCGGCATCAGTTACATGCTTTTACAGGGTAAAGACTGTGTGGCAGAATGCTATAGAAAGTAAGAATGCTAAAAGTAGAATTCATACATTTCCGTAAAAAACTTTAGTTCCAACATGAGTTAAAGGAGTATGGTTCAACTCACTTTGAGAAGAGCAGTCGCTCCGTCCAAAAGCCTAATGAGAAAGTTAAATAATGACATGACGAAATGTTCAGAACAACGGAAATTCCTTGTAGGGTGCCTTCGGATCTTAAGTTATCGCGTTCTCCAAGCGATAACTGCTGATTTTACAAGGTCGTCATTGCAATTAAAGAATGTAGCAGTTACAGGGAGAATAGGATTTGAACTCGTACATTAGAAAAGGGAACAATTGTTAATGTCATAAGAAATGTGTGACATATAATTCAGTGGAAAAACTTAATACGAAATCTTTAGCATTATTCCCGGCGTCCTTTGTTAGGTGATAGTATTAACATCCAACATTAGAACTTAGAATAACACAACATCCTGATGCGTTAAGAATGAAGCGGAGGGATACTAACAACTGAACCATGACCTGAAACGATCGAAATCCTGTTGTTTCGTGCAAGGGAGCGAAGGGTGATAAAACGTAATACTCCTGAAAAAATCCTTGTACCATACCTTGTCCTCTTTTTTGAAACAACTAAATTTCCCTTTTCAGATTATTACATGTTTTAACATCCTTCACCCCCCTTGCACGAAACAAAAGGTTTTCGACCGTTTCAGGTCATGGTTCAGATGTTAGTATCCCTCTGCTTCGTTCTTAACGCATCAGGATGTTGTGTTATTCTAAGTTTGAAATATTCTCGGTTGTATGTCCTCTTCTGTATTAGCAAAAAACACACACGTTTTGTTCGTTACGAGACATCTGACAGGAAATGTAACGTAAGCGTAACGTAAGACAGTTATACTCAAAAAAATATTCAAACGTGTTGAAGAAAAATCCTTACACCTCCGGAAATATGAGTTTTCAAGTTAAGATCTGTGATGAAATATTTTGCATAACCACTAGTCTCGTTTTAAATTGTTAGCTTCTTCTGTAGCAAGCAAGTGTCTGTAAGACAATATGTTTATTCTTGCATGTGAACAAACACACACGTACACATACGATAACATATACACATACAGACACTTTTAACACATACAGACACACCGAGAGAGAGAGGCAGACATGAAGACGTATACACACACACACATCCGATTCACCGAAACAAACATGAAAACATATGCACGCACACACACACTCACCCACACACAGAAACAAACATACATACACACACAAACATGAAAGTATACGCACGCACAAACATACAATTACAGAGACAAAACAAGTATGTGAGAAAAAAACTTAGTCCATAGCACGAATATATGCATACATTTAGAAAGACATCCATTGAATAATACCATACACCACACAAGAATATACTTTGCATAAGATCAGAGAAACATTCTCCTACATATTCATAAACAGACTGCTTGAAAGCAATAATCTTCTTTTCACTCGAATCAGACAGTCAACATATTTGCCACTAGATGGCGTTGGTGAAAAGCCCAAAACTCAGAAAATCACTTTTTTTTAACTGTTGCACTGATCATCTTCCTTCGAAAGTTCTATCTTTTGTGTTCGTAAGATTAATATATAGATATGAAGAGACACAAGAAGGAGACATATTTCAGTGAGTTCGCAAGGGTGTCAATATTCTGAAGTGACTGATTCACTTGCAGCTGAAATGTAATATTCACATGCTTACACGAAAAGTGAATGTTGCTGAAATGTAATATTCACATGCTTACATGAAAAGTGAATGCTGCTAACTTGCATTTTCACCAGAAATGAACGCTGTTGTAAGAAATTGTAACATTAACGCTCTAATACTTAAAAAATGAATGGTTAAACCATTGTTACCAACCTTCTTGTTGCCTTTTAAGCTGGCACAGGGCGCCCTCTGTTTCGAATGCTTACGTTTTCTTTTAATGTGAGAATGCAGGTAGTGTGCTTTCCTATCGCTTCTCTTTCTCAATCTCACTTCTGCAATATTGTTTGTCGTGGTTTGAAGTGTTAAAGAACCTTTGAAAGACTTGACGCTTTATACGTTAGGTCCGTTTGAAACGCAAAGTATTGTCTATCCATTATGGGGCCCTCAGAATCGAAATTAGTACTGGTTGACAGGAGTAATGCTCCATAGACAGTGTTCTTTCCAAACAGGATACATAACATTATCAAAAAAACGTGTGCTTGCCAGAACCACTTTCACACGAACATAGTATCACTTGTTCTAAGAATTCCACACTAGTGTAGAAATATTCTCATGCAGGAAAAATAATTAAATCGATTTTTAGACATGAAAATGTGTGTGTGTGTGTTAGATTTCCTTGTGTAGTGAAACACCCTATCTTTGTTGGAAAACTTGTGTTTGCAGCTAACCACCTTCATCCACACTTATGCGGTTATTCAAACGTACCGGGGGGGGGGGGGGGGTAACTCAAAAAAGAGATAGCGCCATGGAATAAGCGCCAACAGAGCTTACGTTACGTTTTATCAGTTGCTGAAGTCAGAGAATGCAATGTCAGGGCTAGTGGATCGATTCTGGGACCCAACTTTTCATGAAAATATTGTTGTTTTCTTAGAAACAGTGAGTTTTCAGATTTTTAATTTCCAGACAAAGGCGCCTATTCAGATTGTCCTCCGTTCGAATCATATTTAATGCCATCAACACACTATAATCGCTATGACTGTTCGCGCTACTTCCCTTTTCATACATTAGGAAATGGAAGGTTCGTGCATGTAAGAGTGAGTTCGAAATCAGTGTATCTTTGCTTTGAAAATAAATACGACTTCACGCAGCTAATTGTCTTAACGGTTACCTTTCACACGACCCTGAAGAAGGGATGAGAGGATGTTGGGATCTTGGCAGGTAAACAACGTTCATGTCTTACTATGGATCTCAAACCTTGGCTTTGTGAGAAGTAACTAACCTACTGTCTATGCGATAGATGGATATCATAACTTATAGCTGTATCGGGGTGTAAATACTGAATAGGCTATTGTGAGATTTTCAACGTAAGCAGTAATAATCTGATGATACTTGCGATGTACTTACTTTGGTCGTTAAAGTATGGTTTATTAGAAAGTAAATATACACATAGCGAAGATGAATCAGTGATTGAACTTTAATTATCTTGCGAGATGTGTGAGGAAATGCATAGATATTGAGAGTTTATGATTCTATGAAGAAATGTGCATCTGAAAATTAAGTTATGAGATTGTGTGACAGTGAAGCAAACTCAATTTTTCATCCTAAATGCTTACACAACCTATGGATAGGGGGTTTGTCTGTGTAATGATGAGCCTGATGCGTAGATAGACACTTTGATTAACGAATGTCAGAAAAAGTCCTTGAATGTGTAAAACACCCCTTGTGATCCTGACAGAATTAGACATCTACAGCAGAATGAACTCAGAGTGGAGAATTAAACTTTACAGAGCTCTATTCATCTTTGATAATTTCTCAAGCATCGAGGTTTCTCAATTTATGATAGTATAGAGAAAACAGGTGTGGATCCCTATCTATATTAATGTTGTCAAGCTCAGTACATTACTCTTCATATAAGTCCATTCACGGTTTTAATGACTTTTTAGTTCAAATTTTTATTGTCTATGGAGTTCCAGGTTTGTTTTTTAGTGCACGGCCATATCATTAGTGTGAGAAAGATCGTCCTTTGCATCGAAGTCACCAGCGTTCCACAGAAACGGTGCATTATCATGGTTGGAAAAAAACAAAAGTTGAAACTTAAGTGATAATTACCCCGAATGTCATATGAAAATTTGAAGTGAGAACGTATA
This sequence comes from Ryuthela nishihirai, assembly GCA_038380435.1. NCBI lineage: Eukaryota > Metazoa > Arthropoda > Arachnida > Araneae > Heptathelidae > Ryuthela > Ryuthela nishihirai. Next base: position 8,646,017 of record JAWZYU010000004.1, read on the forward strand.
AGGATGTTAATACTATCACCTAACAAAGGACGCCGGGAATAATGCTAAAGATTTCGTATTAAATTTTTCCACTGAATTATACGTCACACATTTCTTATGACATTAACAATTGTTCCCTTTTCTAATGTACGAATTCAAATCCTATTCTCCCTGTAACCGCTACATTCTTTAATTGCAATGACGACCTTGTAAAATCAGCAGTTATCGCTTGAAGAACGCGATAACTTAAGATCCGAAGGCCCCTTACAAGGAATTTCCGTTGTTCTGAACATTTCGTCATGTCATTATTTAACTTTCTCATTAGGCTTTTGGACGGAGTGACTGCTCTTCTCAAAGTGAGTTGAACCATACTCCTTTAACTCATGTTGGAACTAAAGTTTTTACGGAAACGTATGAATTCTACTTTTAGCATTCTTACTTTCTATAGCATTCTGCCGCGCAGTCTTTACCCTGTAAAAGCATGTAACTGACGCCGCAACGTGAATTTCGTCAGCGTCTACACGTTCGCCGATAAACGGTGGAAGAGATGATTTTTATAAACTGTGCGAGCGCTTGTAGATTAATGATTACTTCCATAGCTGATTTTTCTTCGAGTAGCGTTACTTCCTAGGAAAGAGTTTGCATCATGTACTGAGGATACATCCGTAATAAGTGTTTTTATATCATGTCGTGTAACGGGAAAGTTTTTAATTTCGTAGACTTTTGTTAAAAACCATCGTGCTCTGCACTCGTCCTCTTGACCCCCAGACTGATAAGTTGTAAGATCAAATTTATATTGTGCGATTGCTGACATCGATAATTGACCGCTGCCGAGTTGTAAATATTGAAATGCGCATACTTATTGGCACCAAATGTAAACACTGTGGCAGCGTCTGCACTCGTCCTCTTGAACCCATACTGATAAGTGATTGCACCAGGACCATATGTCGCATGATATGTTGAAAGTCCGATTGTACCCATCGATAAGCGACCCCATTGTATGATTTGAAGGAAGGTCATAGATGAAAGATTAGAGACTTCGAAAATTTTTTCACTGCTGAGAGTGATCTGTCAATAAAACGTGGTCCGGGGTGAGATACCACGCATGTTCTAAGGCGGGTCTTATATGTCACCCCTACAGACCATATCACACCTCAATATCATTTCATAATTACGAATAATTAATTTTTAAATCAGATTTTTCTCCTTTCATTTTTTTTTTTTACCCAAAGGTGTTTTCTGTGGGACAGTCTTTTAAAACAGTTACTGCGGGATAGTCCTTCTTCTAGTGAAGGTCAAACTCGCAAAATACAGGGACCTTGTTCAAGGATTGCATCAACCATCCAGCGAGGGGTTGCCACCCAAAATTTAGTGGGACTTGGCAAATTTCAGGTGAACGTGGACACCAATGGAGTTTGGTGAAGTTTTAATAGAGTGAACTTTTGATAAGGGGGTTTAATAAAGGGGAGGGGGGTTTTAATGAGTGTATAATTAATAAGGAATGAAAATGAGTAATACAAATTTGGGAGTTGATTTTCTGTGAGTGACTGCTATCGAAACTTTTGCAATTATTTAGAGACTTGCATCATCCCTTCCTGTGTGAGGTTGCCACCCATGCAATTATTCTGAGGCTTGCATCAACTGATCGTTGCCACCCGAAGTTCAGTTGGTAAGGTACTTATTCCGAGATTAAGGGGGGGCTTAAAATATAGGTGGGTCAAGCAGGGGTCATTAATGACGGGTTGGCTGAAAAATCGGGAAATTTGAGCTAAAATAGGGGTTTTTCCGAAAATAGTACTCCTCATAGTCACCAGATGGCGCCAGGGGTTAAAAAACAAGGGGCGGAAGGAAGGGTTTTTTGATAAGGGGGAGAAATTTTTAATAAAGGGGGAGTCAAAAATCGGGAAATTATAACTAAAATAGAGGTTTTTCCGAAAATAGTACTCCTCATAATCACCAGATGGCGCCAGGGGTTAAAAGGGGGGGGGGGAAGGTTTTTTAATAAGGGGAGAAATTTTTTAATTAATTGTGAATTATTAATTATGAATATTAATAAGGGGGCGTGGTCGGTGACGCCATGGGGCGTGGTCGGTGTCGTCATGGGGGAAAGCACGGGGGTAAAAGTCCCAAGTTGCACACTCACTACTTACACATCAAAAAATAGTAAATGCACATCACACATGAAAGAATATGTTTTTTTAAATGCTACTAGAACTTAAGGAGAAAGTATATACTACACTGTTTGCAAATATCAATTTCTTAAAATAAATATTCCCGAACTCAGCATTCTGATCCTTTCCGGTTAGTCAATCCCCCTCCCCCCCACGGCCCGTCTATTTTTTTAGGTCTAAATTCTTGTTATAACGAAATGTTGGATGAGTGATCTGGTGCAAAATTGAAACGTATCCACTCATTGAATGAGTAGAAACTATTGCGTTTCAGCAAAAAGAAAAAACCAAAGTTGCAATTAGCAAGTGTTATACACTGAACAAAGTCTGGTTGCTTCGTAATATACTAACCATAATCGGAAGCGAATTGCAACAAAATTAAGAGCAGTACTTCCTAACCATTGAGTCGCATCTAAGCAGATTACCAGATTTCTTTTTTTCGGAAGGTGGGATTGGGAATAGGGAGGGGGAAGTTAAATACCCTGGGTGGGGGCTGAATGATTCTATAGAAACATAAATTTTCTTCCTATTACGTTTATAAAATAATAATCGGGTGAAAAAAATAATTAACGTATAAATTAAACATACACAAATTAATGTTTTAATATTTAACTAATTTTCTCACTCAGTCGAAAAATAAGTCCTGAAATAAGTAATGCTTTAAAGCAGGCTTGTCCAACCCGCGGCCCCGGATAGCTAGTAATGCGACCCACAAAATCGTAAAGTTTATAAGTCAAGCATGAGTGAAAATAAGGATATGGAATATATCGGACATGTACATGCTCATTTAATCGATGAGCATGCACATAGGAGCATGAATAATCATTAGGTGTGTTGCAAAGAGACACACCTGATGATTAAAGATCTGAATAAGGATCAGGTGTGTTGCAAAGGGACACACCTGATGATTGAGGAGCTGAATAAGGATCAGGTGTGTTGTAAAGGGTTTTTCATAAATACTTGAACACTTTAAAAATTTATTAAAGAACCATTTATTCATAGAGAGGCTCATAAAGCATGCCTGTCGATAGGATAACTCCCAAAATTTTGATTTCACATTTCAAATTCTGAATGTGAGCGTTATCTGAATGAGAATCTACCGGGACGATGGTTAAGACGCGGTCGTGCCGATGACTTGATGATATTGAAACGGCCGCCAAAATCACCGGATCTGACGTCAAAGGACCTGTGGGAGGCTGCATCAGAGATAGCATCTACGTGTCATCTTTCCCACGTACTCTGGAAGAGTTAAAACAGTGGATTACTTATGCTATCGTAGGGATCTCGTGAGATGACTTGATCAAAATGTGGGAGATGGAATATAGAGTTGACGTGTGCAAGATCATTAATGGCATTCCCATTGAGAATTTGTAATATGAAATAAACAGTTGAGAGCTCCCCTGTCGATCGGTATGCTAGATATAGCTCTCTTTATAAATGTTTCAGTAATAAAATTTTAAAATGTTCAGGTATTTATGAATTTCCCCTGTATTCATAAATTATTTACCATAATTCTTTATAGGTGATGATGTCTTGAGCATCAGTTATTAATTAATATTACACTAAGATATTACACTAATACTCCCTCGATTTAAAATCAATTATATTTAAACGCAGATCAAAGCAGGAAATATTTCTTGGAAAGTTGAAATTGACTGCAGATGACTTTCCTATCATTATAAATTAAATAATGACATAATAAAATCGTTCTAAATTTTTCTTAGATCCAAGTATTGTTATAACGAAATGATGGATGAGTGACCTGGTGTAAAATTGAAATATATCCACTAACCGAATAAATAGAAATTGCTGCGTTTCAACATAAAAGGAAATGAAATTTGCAATTAGCAATTGTTATACTGAACAAAGTCTGATTGCTGTCTAATATACGAACCAAAATCGAAAAAACAATTGCAATAAGATTGAGAATAGTACTTTCTAACCATGAATAGTCGTCACCTGATAAATTTCTTACGTAACAAAAAAAAAAAAATCATTATTTTAAAATTTCTAAGAAGTGTTATGTTCTTTGATACCCTTGGAGTGTCAGGATCAATTAGATTGAGGCCAGGAAATTTTGAGTACATTGTCAGGATCTATCAGATCGATTTTCTGCATTTCGTACCTAAATTGTAGGCCAACTTTGTATTCCATCTCTTCCTAATTTCTTTTAAAATCAAGAGATGGTGTGAATGGATAGACCAGAGTCGAAACTACTGCCAATCAATAACAAACGCGAAATCATGATCTCAATTGCAGAATCGGAATTTGCTGTTTAGTGATCCTGATACGTACTTCATATGGCACTCAAAGGGTTTAAGATAGTGCTAAAAGGACACAAAACGTCTATAAGGCATGTCATCTGAAAGTAAAACGAAAATGAAATCCTTCACTGAAGAGCGGATCCGACAATAATACTAAATGATGTGAATGATATCACGATGATTACTTTCGCACTTAGACTGAGAAGGGTTAAGAACGATTTTAAATTTTATATACGTTTTTTTTCCTTAACGAACTTTTCAGAAAACCTTGAAAAGTTAATACAAAGTGCAGTTAACTTACGTGTCTTATTTTCCTTTTGACCTAGCAAAAGACAGGCATTTGAGATCCAGCTGTACTGAAATAATCACTTTGGAATCGATTGCGCTCATATTTTATATCTGCAAAAGATAAGAATTCTAAATAAGTCATTGGAATAACATTTGGACAACTGAATTCTATAGTGCATACACATAAACATAATGCATAGAAAACTCGTTTCTGAAAGAATCTATCATTGCGAAGAGAAAAACATCTTTTTAGCTACTATTCTCTGTATAGCATTCTACAGAAACTGCAAACGTAAGCAAAATGTATTACCCATAATTGTATATATTAGCAGTTTCTTCGACTTCGGTTTAATTCTTACAGATTTTAGCCTTGACATTTTTTAGGCTATAATGGCCGAGTGGTTAGCACGCTTGGCTACTGATCTACGGGACCTGGGTTCGAGCCCCGGATAGGCATGGCTGTTTGTGTCGTTTTTCTGCTGAGGTCCTGCCATCCTCTCAGACCTTCTACTTTGGCATATAAACTGACAGGCTCCTGTCAGACCTCTGTGGCAAGCAGCTGCTTGAGGGGGTATTTAATTTAATATGGCGAATAAAGTGTATTATCTGCTTAAATTCAAAGTCATCCTAAATGCTATTCCTTCTTTGAAACTCTAAGTTTACTCTTTAATATGCAATTTTTTCTCAGAGATATGGTATATTTTTAGCCAAACCCTTTTTATCAAGCGTAAAGATGCTCACATATATATCAAACAATCACAGGTGGTATGTCTGAAGAAGTTATACATTAAATAAGTAAAGAGAAAAAATTGTCATTTACCGGGTGGAATCCAAATGCACGACCTCCTGATAATATGACAGTTGCACAGCAGGAGATAGTGGTCTCTATTCATCCCGTCTAATGACAATTTTTCCTCTTATTCTATACTATCTTATGTGTGTGTTTATACTCAGATAATAGCGGGGCAGATAGAAGGAGAACAGCAATGCCATTTGGCCCTGACCATTGACCTAGAGGGCTCTAAATATCCAAATGTGCATGTCATTGTTAAAGTATGTGTCAAATGAATGTAATGCGAAAATTGTAAAACACTGTAAATCGTTTTTATTGTATAATTTGAAATTTATTTTAATAAATGATACAAAATCTGATTTTCCTAAGTATCTATTAAATATATTCTTTTATTTATATGGCTCTATCAGTTGGATAGGGCAATGCATTTTCGACTGGCACGGGCCTAATGTGATCTCTCTCAAGCTCTGCATATATATATATACAGTATACATACCCACACGTACGAGTATTAGGTCACTTCCTTATTATGTGAATGAGAAGAAACGTTCAAAGACATCTAATTTTAAAAGCAAACCGGTTACTGAGAATTATAAGTGGACAAAACTTGGAGTTGCCTTTCAAATCTCAATTTTACAGAATTATTCGTTTAATATTTAAGAGATGTACCGGCTGGAACATTAACTAGCAGACGTTGCTGGTCAGAAGAATATACTTCAAAAGTTAATTAAAACAAATAATATATTGTAAAAAAATCGTTTAACTAAATATATGCAATCTGAGAATCTTCCGTTTCGTCAATTTTATAAAAGGAAAAGAGTAGCGTATGCATGTTAAATGTTCCAACCTCAGTAACTCTTTAGATATCAAATGAATATTGAGGGAGATCGAGATTTGGCGATTGGTTGGTTGGTTGTTTTACCGCTGAGCGGCACTTTTTTGCACACAATGGGCTAAATGGCCAGGTCACAATGACCCCGAAGGATCAGAGAAGTTTGGGGAGGGGATCCACTGGAGCAGCTGTTGGGAGACAGATGGTAGTCTCCCATCAAGCCAATCCAGCGTGTTCTCTAATGTACAAAGGGTATAGCTCTCCCACACATGGGGCCACGGCTTAACGTCCCATCCGACGGACGGCGGCTTTTACAAGCCCATCGGTGTCCCCTACTGACCGTGAGCAGGGCGGGGAATTTTGCGGAGATAAATTTCAACCCTGACCCAGCTGGGACTCGAACTTGGGAACTGCAGATTTTGAGCCTAGCGCTCTACCGATTGAGCCAACCCTGCCCCGAGATTTAATGAGATTTGGGTAAGATCTGTAATTCATGAAATATGTAGCTGAAAAGATTGGTTTTGCCGAGAGTGGATTCGAATTCAAGTGTCCCAGAAACATGCCATTATTTCTGAGAGACGTGGGTTCTGCCAGAAACTGGCATGTTTCTGGGAGACGTAAGTTCGAATCCCCCTCACGGCGAAGCCGATTTCTTTCAGTTACATATTTCATGTATCGTCCCGTGGCAGAGTGATTAGAGCGCTTAGCTACTGATGAAAAGGGACTTGGTTCGAGCGCCGAATAAGGCATGGATGTTTGTTCTGTATTTCTGTTGAGGCCCCGCCATGCTCACAGACCATATACTATATCGTATAAACTGTCAGACCTCTGTGGCAAGCAGCTGCTTGAGGGGGTATTTTTTAATGTTTACAGAACCTTTCTTGTAATATTGTATTACTGTAATTCATGTCTAGCGACAATTTTATGCAAAATCTTATTTTTTTATGTTAGAAAGCCAACTTCGAAGATCTAATTGAATGTGGCTTTCCATTCACATAATGGGAAAGTTCCCAATCGTGGGAACCCGTGGAATTCCCGATTTGGACAATCGTGTGAATAAGTATATACACTCAGTGGTCATTGAGGTATGACCACTCCACCCCATGTTTTGTTATGGGAAGCCAACTTCGAAGATCTATAACTTCTAAAATAAGCGTTTTATGAGAAAATATAGCTTAAAGTTCTCAATCAACTTTACCTAAAACTCTGTTTTCAATAATATTCTTACAGTATTGGAAACATCGAAATTTAAACTTTTCAGAGCAGAAATGTGTCCTAAAACGTTATCGAAAAAAAAGAATATTTAAGGAATTATTTTCACACACGTTAAAATATGTAGTTATTGATGAAGTGGTTTGAAGTAATATTATTCAATTTCAATAAAATTCAAAGTTAAATTCCTTAGTATTGTTAAGTGTTCAAACTTCTGTAAGTCTTTAAATACTAAACGAACATTGTTGCAAATCGATATTTAGATTGAATTGATTTAGGGCTTTAATTTACAATTTGTGACATTTTCGAATAAAATGCGCATTTTAAAAGTTACAGATTTAGTGTCCGTTAACTTAAAATGGAGTGGGGTGGTCATAATTTCATCACCCCTGAGTGTATGTATATACCTAAGCACAGGCCAGAATCTTGAAAAAATAGGTGAGAAATAGGTGCAAATGACGCAATGGAGTAAAAAAAAAAAGTAAAATCAAGATACTGGATGACGATTGCAGTATAACATTTGGAGGATCGTGCGAGGATTTGGAGGATTGTGTATTCCCTTGGGTTTTATAAGTCTAAAAAAAACTTGAAAAATTGCCTGAAATATGCACAAGTTTAATAATATTTTGTCTGCATTATCCTTTTTAGCATTATCAAGGGGGAGGGCATGGCCCTCTCGACCCTTTTCGCCTCTTATATCCGGCACTGCCTAAGAATATGAACATTTTATTCAGATATATAATCTTTATATTCTTGTTTTACAGAGTCACACATATTAGACTTTCCGAACACATTCATATCGCTTCATTCTCAATTGTAGAACGTAAAAAAATACTCTTGTAGACCCAAGAGAAGATGAGAAAGACAACTTCGCAACTTGTTGCTAGTCTGTGGAGAGAAACCAGAAATAAGAAAGTTGAATGACCACACGATGCAGACACGAAACTCGAAAAGACCGCTTGAAAAAATAAACCGTCTGTAGTTCTCGTAGCGAAAGCAATGCACAAATTTACGATACCTAAACAAACGGAATGTGATAAAAGCAAAACTCCCATTTCATAAATTTCGAAATCACAGGGACCACAATCAAACACAATGTGTGTGCGTTCTTTTTTTTTTTCTTTTTTACATTCGATAATGCAAAAAAAATGAAAGAAACGTACCAAAGGAAGGAATAAAGATAGAATGAGAGCTAGAAGAAGGAGGAAAAAAGAAAGAAATTGGATTTTTTGAAGGGAGTAAAAAAAACGGAAAATGTGTGAGCGGAGGCAGAAAATCCGTCAATAGGGACGGTATTCCCAATTGATGCAAAACAGTTCAGTACAAACAGAAGTTCTCCAATATCCGTATGTAAATGCGCTTCATTTCTCACAGGCCTCCGCTTTGGTGAAAGGGGTGTAAGGCATCAGTCTGCACACGCTACTGTGCACGGAGCATTTTTCTTCCATGATGCTGTCTGCCCCTCTTTCTCTCCTCGCTTCCCTCATCTGCCTGCCGTTCATCACCCAAGAGAGAGCAAGGGCACGACGGATGGCGGAAATGACTGGCGCGTGCAAAGATCGATAAATGAGAAAGAGAGAAAGCGATGCCATTCCGATTCTTCTGCTATTCGTCCATCACTCTTGCATCTTCTCAGAGGACGAGAGAGGCGGATCTCAAATCTCACTGTTTCTTCTTCTTGTCTTCTTTTATTTTTCTTTGTTTTCTCATCCTTCTGTCTTTGTTTCATTCGCTTTTGTCGTGTTCCCAAATCAGATTCATTCCACCATTAAACCTCTTTCAGTATAACTGTGATATTCCTTAAAAGGGAAGAAGAAGAGGTGGATTCATTCCTTTCGAAATATTTTAGTACGTTTCAATCATTAAACTTTTCTGCATGTCAACACATCAATAAACTTTCCTTATTTTCTGTTAAAAACTTGTTTTTCTTTTCTTTGCTTTAATCAGTAATCTATTAAGATGGCAAAAAAATGATATTTAATTTTATTAGCAGTTAAAATCGTGTTTTTTGTTCTTTCATTCTCCAGGGAAAATTTTTGAGTTTATTTATTTATTTATTTAAATCTTTAAGTGCATGAGTCAAAATATCGTGGCATGAATCAAAATTTATTTACATAATTCGAAGGACAGGCATCAAAATTTGCTTACATAATCCAAAGGACAAGCATCAAATTTTTCTAACATAATCCAGAGGGAAAGACATCAAAATTAATTTCAGAACATAGAGGAAGATCAATAAAACATGTTCCCAGAAACCAGAGGGACAGCCATCAAAATTTAAATCCGAAATTTAGGAGGCAACCATTACAATTGATTTCAAGAATGCAGAGGTAGAAGCATCAAAATTTATTTGACCAATCCAAAGGAACAAACTTAAAGAGAATTAAAATTTATTTGTAGATTACAAAGCTTAGAAACATTTTTTTATTATTATCGAATCAGTTTTATACTGAAAACGTATAGTTAATGAACGAATTAAAATAATAAAGTTTAAGAAATAATTGAAAAGGAAATCGAAATTCCTGATCTTCTTGTACTCATAACTTCCTATAATGGAGATAAATTTAAATAATTGAATTATTTTAATAAAAATTTGTTCCAGAGCTAGGCATACTCTTAACAGAGTAATAATTATTAAATAATTCTAGAGTGTAGAGGTGTTAGCCTTGACAATTTACTCTTCATGTATTCATCTTTCATAAAAAGATTTCCAGCTAATTAGTACGGCTAAAATGTTTCCCTTTGTAAGCCACAATATTGTGCTTTTATAATATCCACTTATAGTTGAATGCATCTATGATTTTATGATTCATAATAATAGTCGGTTTAATATTATTAGAACAAAGTGTAGAGATTTTGTGGCAAAGTAACTGAAATCTTTCTCTCATCTTTATATAATAAATTTCTTCAAAATACGTAACAAAAGAAGGATTTTAAACGGTTTGGATTCTAAAACTATAATTCAATTTCTGCGTTTAGTAGTCATAACTTTTATGTTTGTCAAAGAATATTAATCACAACTTGCTATATTATTTGTACATTTTATTAAAAGGAAGCAGATCAAGATATCTCTCCCCCATCCCGAAGCTACATCTTCAGATCATGCAAAACTATTATCAATATAATTTCACATTAAATGAAGTTTTCTCGTAATAACGTGAAAGACGTGTGCAGTGTAACATAAATATATTTCACGCAATCTAGGATTTGGGAAAAGGAAATTGAAATATGTGACTGGATATGTAGCACGTACAAAATATATTGGACTCCATTGACTATATAAGATCACAATATGGAATATATGACTTTCGAGATTAGGTTGTGTTCAAATATTCTCTTCAAATATCAATTAGTCAAATTTGCTGTTTATTTACATTTATCAAATATTCTAAGAAAAGCTTAGAAATTTTATTTGCACCGTCAGCGAATTTCATTGTATTTAGAAAAAAAAAAAATTTGATAAATAAATTATTCGTCAAGCAGATGCTTACCAGAGAGGCCCGACAAGTGCGTACCAGCTTAATACGCCATAGAGAAAATATGAACGAAGGAGAGACCTCAGCAGAAAGGCGGCATAAACATCCATGCCTTACCCGGAGCTCGAACTCAGATCCCTTTGATCAGTAGCCAAGCACGCTAATCACTGTGCCACGGGACGCCTAAAAATAAATATCCTCTCAAACAGTTGCTTGGCACAGAGGTCTGCTTTTGGGTTGTTTTACCTCTGAGCGACAATTTTTTGCACACAATGGGTTAAATGGCCAGGTCACAAGGACCCCAAGGACTCCGAGAATGTTGGGTGGAGAGGACTCACTGGACAGCTGTTAGGAAATAGATGGTAGCCTCCCATCAAGACCATTCATAATGTTCTTTAACGTGCACAGGGTATGGCTCTACCGCACACGGAGACGGGGCTTAACATCCCATATGACGAATGGCGGCCTTTCCAAGCCAATCGGTGTCCCCTACTGAGCAAGGGCAGGGTAGGGAGTTTTGTGGAGATAAATCTCAGCTATGACCCAGGTGGGACTCGAATCTGGGAACCGCAGAACCGACATAACCCCACACCACAGAGGTCTGACAGGAGCCTCAGTTTAATATCCCTTAGAGAAGATCTGTGAGAAGGCGAAACCACAGCAGAAAGACAACACAAAAATCCAAGTCATATGAACATGGAAAGATTCACTTACTCATTAACAGTATGATAACTCTCACATTTTACTCGAAGACAACAAAAATTGCATTCTTTTTCGCATCATTGAATAACTTTTCTTACAAAACCACAGATAAGAAAGTAATTGCTGCCTGAGAAACTCTTTTTTATTCATTGTTCCTCGTCGCTTAACAGAAAATTACACAACGTGGTCTGATCAGTTTGGACGTTCATCCAACTTCGTATTTCCAGTAACTACAGAATATACCGATGTACAGACCTAACTTTAAGACTAGAAACATACGCCCATACTTTGGGGATGGTGGTACATCAGTTCCCTCTTGCTGTCGTTAGAGTTACATGCGTGCGAGTTTCCATTTACAGTTTCCCATTTGCAGGTGTGATAAGCCAGTTCTCTTTCGAAAGCTCTAGTCAAATGATCTCGTTTATGCCAAGGGAAGAGCACGCACATTTGCGAGAACACGCGCAAAAGAGTTCCAACACGCACTGTGACGTTCCGCAGCATTCCTCTCCAGTTCGCAATTCTCGTTTTCAGTTGTTCATCTAAAATATTACTAGCTTTTAACTAACTGAGGGATAATGACACTTATTTCTGTTTTAACTGATTTCGTCGTAAGAAGAAGGCAAATATATTAGAGAAAAGCACTAAAGCATAGCATATGCGAGCTAGTAATAAATTACAGAATTTTTTTATTGGGTTAGACTTGTACATTGGTGTCAAAAGGGGGTAGGGATGAGAGAGTCAGTTGCCCAACTCCGTGAAAAAATTAATCGAAAATTTAATTTACGCTGAATGATATCAGGTGTATCAGAAATTAATCTTTTTTCCACTTAAATATTTCTATCTTGAAATATTGATTTGTTATGAAAAATGGATTAAGAATTATACTTCATCAATATCTTTTTTTACTCTATCAACAAAAGTAAACTATTTTAGCTTTCAAATAAAGACTATTTTTCAGACATACACATAAAACTACACAAAGATGCCAATAGTAATTGCGTGGTGTTACCTGTCAATCTGTTCCTTATTACGATTAGCATTAATGTAAAAGTAAAGGAAATAATAACGATATTAATAACAATTCTATTCAACACTAGTAAATTTCTCTCCCCTCACCCCCTGAAAAATTTCTTACTGATACCCATGGGCGTATATGGATGTTTATATAATTAATGTTTTTCGATAAGGTATACGATGTGTAATTCATCTTCATTCGAAAAATGGAGAGCGAAACAGTTTGCAAACATATATATTTGTTCCAACCATTTGATAATTGATGGATAAAACTTCTTGAAATTAGCGTAGGAATTATTTATGCTTAAGGAATTTTTTTTCGTTCGCATTGTTTTCGTTAAACAAAGATATAGATAACATTCTATATTTCTATATTCAGATAACACAGGGAAAAAATTTTATTTCTGGGTGTTTTATTTGTCTTTGCAAAAAAAAAAGAGACAATGGAACTTCATTCTGAGAAAAAAAAAAAACCTTGGTTCATGAGTAATCATACTCAGGAGAAAATCTTTCGTTAACACCGGATTTTATTTTGCTCCAGCGTGTGCCATAACGTGAGTGGCAACTGATGAAGCGATAGGGAGACTATGGAAATGCGCAGTTGAGTTTCAAGTTGGATGATTGGCAGATGAGTGATAAGGCATTGACTTTGAACATCAACTGCGCAGTCTCAGAGTCTTCCCACTGCTTCCAAAGTTGACATTCAGGCTAAGTCACTGCTTTGATTACTCTTGAAAGAGATCACTACTTATTTTGGGGGGAAGTCTCCTCTGCATTTACTATCACACTTTTAATTTTCCTCTACTCGAAATACTCATTATTATTGTTGTTGTTGTTACTCATTTATTAACACATAGATATCTATATTTACAACTGATAATAAGATATATAAGATAGTTTCATGAGATAGTAATAAACATCATTTTAAATCGAGAAATCAATATAATAATCCTGCTAATAATGAACTGTATACAAATAAGACAGAGAAATAAATCCTTGAAATCTATAATGATTCAAATTTTACATGAACACTATTAAAAAAATAGTTCTAACGGCCGCAACTTATTGTGCAAGAATGCAATTGATAATACAAATTTGAGACTAATCAAGTAAAATTTCGATATTAATATACTTATTAACTAAATTTTACGTTTCCTGAAGAACTGATGATCCCAAAATTGCAAGACCAGATCCCTTGGAATAGCATTAAAATATATATTAGACAAATAAATGTAATGTCTCTCAGTAAATTCTCTAGAAATCAGAATATTGGATAGCAAAAATTGATTTGATAATCTCATCTTAATTTCAGATTTCTTAATTTCGTGTTGACTTGAAATTATTCTTTTTCTGATTCACTTTTTTGTACTACAAATTTCTAAATAACTACCAATAAATGACTACCGTATTTTTCTAAGAATATTGTGTGTAAAGCTTAGCTTTCGATTCCATAATTGCTCGAATGCTTCTTCCTTAATCACGCTGTGGGTGTTTAGTGTTATGTAGTTTTTTTGTGGTACAGTCGCTTAAAAAAATTAATGCCAGATATTTTTTCTGAATTTTGCAATCAACCATAGTGTTCGGATAGTTTCTTGAGCGACTGTACTTTACAAAACGGCCATCCCATGGCTTAATGGTTAGCATGCTTGACTACTGACTAAAGGGACATGGTTTCGGGCCCCTGGTAAGGAATAGATTGTTTGTGTTGTCTTTATATTGAGGTCTTTCCTTCTACTCGAGCGTATAAGCTCTTGTCAGATTTCTATGATAAGCAGCTGATTGAGAGAATATTTATTTTCAAAAGTTTTTTTTTTTCACTTCTCAAAACGTCGAATTTTTTTTCAATGCAGAAATTGCCGGTAAAGATTACTATATCATTATAATTTGTGTAAATGATTCTATGTAGAAATTAACACCCTATTGACGACTTCAAACATGTTTCGTAATAACGAAGTATTAATCCAAATCTACTTTCAGTTTGCAGTGGACAAAGTATCATATTGTATCATTATTAAAAATATTATATGCTTTGCAGCGAAGGGCCGTCACCCTTCAGGAGCCCCGCAAAAAAAATTTTGGGACCCTCTAAAAAAAACCATCAAAATTGGCTCAATATTCATTACATTCATTTCAAAGTAATAAAGTCCTTATTACATGAAGACGGTATAAATATATTTTAGAAAGATTGAGGGGACTGTCTCAAGTTCATATTTAAAAAAGACGATGTTAGTTAAAAAAGTTTGCTCACCACTTTGCTAAAGAATTTTCGTCTTAATCTGTAGTTCCCAACGAGAGCGCCACCTAGGGGCGTTTTTGAAACTTTTGGGAGCGTTTCGTTCAGTGTTTTTTTTTGTAGTAGATTAAATAAAATAGCGAATTCTTTTTTAGAATAGCATAATTATGCATGCTTTATTCCAACAGAAAATCATACGAAATTCGGGAATCAAAATATTCTTAAATTTGTATATAGGGCATATACAGGGTGATTTAAAAAGAATTGAACACTTCAAAAATTTATTACTAAGTAACTAGGTTATAATTATATGAACATGTAGTCAAAACCAATTTGTAAAGGAAATATCACAGTTTTTTCTGTAATCTTACAAATGCTCAATATGCCACCCCTCGTGTTACACGGTACACATCATGGATTGTTTTAACTCTGAGCGGCACTTTTTAGCACACCATGGGCTAAATGACCAGGTCACAAGTACCCCGAAGGCTCAGAAAAGAATTTTGCAGAGATAATCACAACGCTGACCCAGCTGGGACTCGAACCTGAGAACTACTGATTACGAGCCTGGCGCGCCACCGACTAGCCACCCCCGCCCCCACATCAATCCTGCAATTCATCCCAGACCCTTTGTAGCATATCACCGTCGATGGTTGAAATGGTAGTCACGATGCATTCCTTCATTTCCTTAAGGCTGCGAGGAAAAGGTGATACAAACACGAGGTATCCCCACGAGAAGATGTCGCATGATGTTAGCCATCTAGTTACTGAGTGACGAATTTTTGAAATTGTTCAATTCTTTTTGAATCACCCTGTATTTTTTTCAATTAAATTTATTATTTGATTATCAGATTTATCAATTTCTTTAAAACTGAAAAAATGAAATGATATTAATTATTTATGTTAAAATTTTAAAATTTTATCAAAATGTTTTATTTCTATGAAGAGGGCTTTGGAAAATAATCCTCGTTCCTAAAAGTTGCAAAATGCGGTCTAAAAATCATTGAAATTACTAATGTTCACTTTTTCTTCATTAGGATACTGGTAAAATAATAGCTGGAAATTAGAATAATAGCTGGAACTGATATCTAATTTTCAGCTATTATTCCAGCTTCTCATAAAGACATCTGCTAAGATCCGAATAAACGCATATTGGAACAAAAATTGACAAAAATTAACCAAAATAATATTTCAAGAAAATTTTTCTGATTCATTTATGAACGTTCCCTTACTCCCGCGAACTCTCCGCGAAATAAAACCAAATTTTTCCAGCATTAGTTTATTGAAATCACACGAACGTTTCATACTGATCCAATAGCGTTTGCAAGATGCATCCTTAGCAATAGGTTTCAAAAACATTTTAAAAAGAAAACAGCAGGAGCAAAAATGATATTAAATAACTATATGAGCAGTTCCACACTCATTTTAATTAGCAAACTCTATGCTCTACGCATGTCATTAGCCACAACAGTAACTCAGATAGTAACTAAGTGTCGACTCAGTAACTTTTTTTAAATAATTATTTTTATGAAAAAAAATGTGACTGAATATAGTTTGAAGTTTTCGATGAAATTTGTTTCAGTCTGCATTTTCAACAATATTTGCTCGGTATTTAAAAAATTACGGAAATTGAAATTTTAACATCAACAATGTCAGTTTGAATAATTACTCTGTAAAGTTAATAACTTGCTGAATGTTTCTGCTTCTGTAACTCTTTAAATTTGGACGAATATTGTTGCAAATCGAAATTTAAATAGATTTGATTGAGAACTTTAAATTATCTTCAGTGAAAATTTTTTCGTAAAATCTTATTAAGAAGTTACTGAGTCTATCTAGTTACTGAGTACTATCTGAGTTACCATTGACATAACATGAAACTGTAGCTAATAAAGTGACCACTGAGTACATGTATGTATTATAACTTGTTTAAATATCTTAACAAATATCAACAACCAAAGCTCTGCAGAGTTGAGAGGCAGAATATTATATCTAAGATTGAAAGCAGTTCTCCTATCAAACATTTCAATTTGCTGTGTGTTGTCATAGTTATCCAGATGTAGAAAAGCAGCGAGGGATTACCACTGACACCACCCATTCCCACACCTCCTCTGCATGTCTGCATTGCAACCACGCCCGACAGATCTTCCCTCTTCTATCAAGAAGGGAGTCAGTTCAGTGCAGTACGTCAAGCCGAACCCTCCACTTGCCAGACCTACACCACCTACTCCTGTCAACGAGCTACCAGATTCCCATTCAGTTGCTCCTACGTTGTTCATGCTCGAATTCTTGGCTACTTGAAGCTTCGGAAAGAATCAAAAACTCCACTTACTCTGTCTATCCAAATAAAGTAGTGGACGATACAGTAGAAAAAGCATTATATCAATTTAAGATTGTTCAGGATAGGTTATTGAATATTATATCTTTGATTTCTTTTCTTAAAGTAATCATATTTATTGATGATTTCGCAGCTTTCGAAGGAGTAATTTTTCACGTTGGTAATAAGACTCTCTTCAGTTGAAGGAAATGGAAATTTCAGTTATATATTGGGTGCAGATCCCAATTTAGGGGGACCAGTGGGGGTCTTGCTCCACTGCTCCCCTTAAATCCAGTTCTGCACCCAATCAGAATAATAAAATAAAAATACCTTAACTTAATTCTGCCTACTAATGGTATTTAAACAAGTTATAATAAATATATGCACTCAGCGGTCAGCTTCTCCCTTTGAAAATGGGTGCGAAGTTAGCTCAGGCTCGTAATCTGTAGTTCCTAGGATCGAGTCCCAGTTGGGTCAGTGTTGAGATTTATCTCCGCAAAATTCCCCGCCCTGCCCGCGGTCAGTAGGGGGCAGCGATAGGTTTGGAAAGGCCGCCGTTCGTCGGATGGGACGTTAAACTGTGGCCCCGTGTGATGGAGAGACATACCCTGTGCACGTTAAAGAACACGCTATATGGCCTTGACGGGAGGTCAAGTCGTCTCCCAACAACTGTTCCAGCGGGTCCCCTCTCCCAACCTTCTCTGAGCCTTCGGGGTCCATGTGACCTGGCCATTTAGCCCATGGTGTACAAAAAGGTGCTGCTCAGAAGTAAAACAACCCAACCCTTTGGAAATGTTACAGCAGCAACAGAGGTGAAAAAAAAATCAAACATATATAATATATTTCCCGTATTTTCCAAAAATCTCCCAAAAACCTCTAAAATGGAGGGGACAATATTTTACCGGAATGGTATTCCAATTCATTTCAGTTACATCTGCTTCCCCTCCTTCTTCCCCCCACTTTCACTCCCGTTATTGGTTACTTGCCCCCCCCCCCCCCTCTCTTTATCTCTTTCAAAATCCTGGCCTTATTGAGTTTTTAATTTTGCAATTTAGAAATACAAGAAAAATAGCATGCCTTCACATAAAGATATAAAACTCACAATTAAAAAAATATTAAATTTATGTTCAGTATTTCACCATTCTACAACTACATATACGAAATAGGAGAACTCTTTCTTTAGATTTTGTTACTATTTTTAACATAAATTAAAAAAAATATTGGCTTGTTCGAGATAAGATGCAAGGAACACTATTCTTGGGCAAGTACCTTATCTTTGCAATACACATACAATATTCAAACAAAATATTTCTATGTATACATATTTACTTCCAGTACGTTTGCAGAACGATCACGAAGCTGCTATGTTTGCCAACAAATATAACTTTGCATCGTATCTCGTATTGAATTTATATCAGCTTCAAAGGAATCTTTGTTCAGTAGGAGAAAAGAATCTAGTTTTAGCACCTTTTACTCCTTTAAGGTTACATGAATTGAATAAGTGTCATTTATGACTTTGTGTGTTATATTCTGTCCGACCTGAGTCTTTTCTTTTGTATCTATATTTTTATTGTTCTATACATATTTATTGTTATTTATATTATTACATCTGTTGGTTTTGTCCTTTACCTTTAAGGGTGGGGGTGGCTCAGTCGATAGCGCGCCAGGCTCGTAATCTGTAGTTGCCAGACCGTCCAGTTCCCAGTTCCAGCAGTCCGTCGAAGCCGTGGCTCCGTGTGCGGGAGAGTCATACCTTGTGCACGATAAAGAACATGCTGGATGGCCTTGACGGGAGGTTACCATCTGTCTACCAACAGCTGTTCCAGTAGGTTTCCTCCTCCGACCTTATCTGAGCCTTCAGGGTCCATGTGACCTGGCCATTTAGCCTGTGGTCTGCAAAAAGGTGCCGCTCAGAGGTAAAACAACCCAACTCCTTTACTGTATTAATTTTTGACTTTGGTAGTGGTTTTACATCTCTTTTATCCTCTTTTTCCTTTATCTCTTTTGGCATTTCTTTATAGGCAAAGTCGCTAATGCGCCATAAAACCCTAAGCAACCAACCGACTAGTAAGTCCCCTCCCCCATCACCGAACCTTCTATGATCCCTCGGGGTTCCTTGTGACCTGATCATTTAGTTCATTGTGCACAAAAAAGTACCGCTCAGAGGTAAAACCAACCAACCCAGTATTGCTGCAGCAGTATTCTTAACATACATACAATACCGAAATGTTACTCAGATGCTTCATTTGATGAATAGTCACATGTGCAGTCTTCATTATTTCCCATTATTTATTGCACGTCTTGCTGCTGATTTTACTATTGTCATGATATTGTACAACAAAATTGCTTGCTCTTAGGTAATTCTCTATACCTGCCGGATAATTGAGAGTTTACTGAAAATAGGTATATTAGGTATCTTGAGTAAATTTAATCGATCGTTTAGAATTATTTCGTGCACTCATTTTTATCTCGTTTTCATAAAAACAAAGACTAATGAATGTTTTTACTTTGCTTGTCTGTTCACATGTAGATATTCATTTTTTTTTTTTGCTTTTAGACAAAAATTAAAAAATATTTTTTGGGTAGGATGATGAAATGTTACGATTCGCATTTTCCGAATAAGTTTTAGCTTTAGAGGGAGCTTTAATAGTTCCATCTAATTGTGGGAAAAGTTGAAAAATTGCAAAACTTTAAACTACCATGGCAAAAGCTTTGTTGTAGTGCTAGAATGTTAGAAATGTTTTGAAATTTTGGTACTATTTGTCATGTGACATGAAGGTTGCCAGATCACTAATTTCTAAAAAAATCGTTGTCAGATATTTTTCCTGAATTCTGTAATCAACCGTAGTGTTCGGATACTTTTTTGAGCGACTGTATATGGAAGCTGATCTATTTAAACAGCCAAGTTCTATATAAAGTGGTGCGAGCAGATAAAAAAGCTCCACTTTTTGAGAATGTGCTCAGGGAGTAAGTTGGATTCCCATCGAAATAACATAAAAATCCTCTAATATTTTGGTGGATCAGTGCAGGCCCCGATCTAGAAAAAATATCGATGGGGAGAAGGAGGGTGGGCAAGAAACACATTCGAGCCGAAAAAAATGTAAAATTGGGGGGAAAGAGACTATTTCCAATCCGGTATAACATTTCCCCCTCCGTTTTAAAGGTTTTTAAAAAAATTCTCGAAAAATGCGTCAAATAAGAATAAATTTAATAATTTTTTGCCTCTTTTACCGTCACTCGCTTTCTGAAAGTGGGCGCATCACCCCCCCCCCCAAAGTTCCGGCCCTGGGTCAGTGATTATTCTTTTAATTATAATGTTATGTTCTAGCTCGTGTCATTAAGCTTTCAGTTTTAGCAAATTTTGTGCATAGATTTGATTGGTACAGTAATAGTATTCCAACGAATCGTAAAACATAACACCAATCATAATTAAACGAAACTAAACAGGATCTGTTATACTCGAAACATTATTTTTTTAATTTTTTATGCATAAAGAATACAAACTTTTTCGTAGCGTCCATAAAAATGACTCCATTTCTTCCATCTGTCTGCTCTACAGTTGAACGAAAGCCACTTCTGTCTGCCTGCAGCATTAAAAAAAGGAAACCAAATGCACGTGGAGTCGGAAGTATCAAATCCTAACAGATCTATCGGAGACAGAAATCAAAGCCGATGCCATAGGTGCACAGGCCTATTTATAAGAGAACTTTTCACGGAAAACTAGCAGATGATGTACGAAAGCTGAGAGGAAGAAAGACTCTTGGTGCAGATCGATGGCATCGATTATCAGCACGTGGCTTTCATTCCGAGAGTAGAGGCGGAATCAGTTACCGAGTACTTTTCGTCCAGGTGTTCCTCACCTGTTCTCGGACAGCGTCTGCTGTTTCTTTGCTTACCGCTAAGACTAAAAGGAGTTCAGGTGAAAAGTGGAAAGTTGTCAGTACCAGCAAGAATTAAAAATATGACGATTAATATGCATTTTAATATCTCCTTTTTTTTAGTATGCGACAAAGTTTTGTTAGCTGCCTTTTTAACATTTCATGGATATTTCTTACATGTACTATATACTGTTCGTCAAAAATTGAGTATGGATCAACAAAATGCGCATATCTCAAATCATATTTGAACAAATTCTATTAAATTTTACAGAAAGATACAAAGATAATGTTGTGATAAATCATAAAAATTTGGGACTAAAATGATTCACATATAATCTAAAGAAATGCGAATAAAGGAATGTACGTGAAAAAGTGGGAGTGGTTTTCAATATAAAGTCTATAGTCAATAGGGGATGTGGTCCCCTTTAAAACTAATTGGGCATGGCAACGTCGATTCATGTCCTCAATAAGATAATCTAAAGAATGGGAGGGATGTAAAATCCACTGAACAATAGCAGTCTTGAGGTTCTGGAGGGTTTGGATGGGGAGCTGAAGGGCGACTACATGTCTCCCCAAAGCTTTCCATCAGATGTTCATTCAGGTTAAGATGACTGAAGTATCCAATACTGCAGTCATCTTGATGTTGTAAACCTAGGACACCTTGAACAGGTCTTCTGATAATTGTTTGGGTTCTTTGAAATTGCTGTCATATCCTTGATATAACGAAATGGTAGATACCAAAATAATCGCTACCTCCGTGATGGTTTGACTATCCCCCAACCTATCAACGACTCGCCATCGTTTTGAGTCGTCTAAACGTTTTGTTTGAAGCATCATGAAGCAATTGGCTATTCCAGATTTACAAGGTAGAGTTATAACTTGAAACTATCGAAAGTCCATGAAAGACTCTTTTATAGGGTATTCTACATATATTATTCTACTATATGAATAAAAAAGTCGCTCAGAAAAAAAACAACTTCAAATATTAGTAAAACTGAAATAGTGCCTTCAACTTGATCCATCCATGTATAGTCATTCTTTTTATATGCTTCACTTTTTATGGATGTCCTTGGGCCAGATTTAAAAGAGAAATTAAAAAAATATAGCAGTCTATTTGAAAGACAAGTTGATAAAGATGCCAAAGAACTATTAACTCGAAATTTTGAAATGGAACTGGCTGCCTTACTCAATTTGTTTCAGTCAAGTCAAAATGTAATCAATTAAATGCTGTCTGTTGGAAGAAATTATCTGCTCCGATGTGCATGAAATGTCTTAATCATCATGCCGATGAAGTCATGCTGGACTAGTCTTAGATATGGACGAAATGAGTGATCACTTCTGAGATCCAGTTTCAATTTTATGCAGTTCAAATAAAGCATAATTCTCTTATTACTTTACATGTTTTGTTTGCAAAGATAAAACTTTGAATATTTAGGTTTATTTTTGCAACTGTGAGATGTAACAAGGATCAAACTGATATTGGCGCATTGTAAAAGTAAAATAAAAAATGAAGCACAGTTAATTGAATCTTTAAACAAGTAATCTTAAAATATGTCTGAAAAAAATTTGGTACATTGCTTTAAAAAAAGGTTTACTTGCAAAATTGACGTTTTATTTATTTTTTGCTATAACGTTTCGAATTAAATCAGCGAGTATTTTGACTTCACTTAAGGATAATTTTATATAATTTCATTATTATACTAATTAAACATACAGTCGCTCAAAAAATATCCGAACATTATGGTTGATTACAGAATTCAGAAAAAATATCTGGCAACGATTTTTTAGAAATTAGTGATCTGGCAACCTTCGTCAATCCTGTCAATCCCACGATTTACAGGGTAGATAACCTTGTAAATCGTGAGGATGGGTGTAATTCGAAAAATTAAAAGAGGTTGCCAGTTACGGATTCGATTACAGTTGACGAAATAATTTGGGGATTATATAAATCAGAGGAAAAATTCACCTATTGAACATTAAATTAAATATAAACCTCCACAATAGTAACTTTGGTCCACTGCTAAATTTTTCCAAAAGCCCTCATTTTTATACCGATGAGTATCGTTTTCACTTAAAAGGACCAAATTCAGGTCAGCTCAAGTCTAATTATGATATTCCTAAAAATTACTTTTGTTTTCGCGGCAGCTTTGGGACTGGCAGAAGTTTAAGACCTATCTTACTCTTATTGAGGTGTAAGCAATGGTTTCGCGGCAGCTTTGGGATTGGCAGAAGTTTAAGACCTATCTTACTCTTATTGAGGTGTAAGCAATGGTTTCGCGGCAGCTTTGGGACTGGCAGAAGTTTAAGACCTATCTTACTCTTATTGAGGTGTAGGCAATGGTTTCGCGGCAGCTTTGGGACTGGCAGAAGTTTAAGACCTATCTTACTCTTATTGAGGTGTAAGCAATGGTTTCGCGGCAGCTTTGGGACTGGCAGATGTTTAAGACCTATCTTACTCTTATTGAGGTGTAAGCAATGGTTTCGCGGCAGCTTTGGGACTGGCAGAAGTTTAAGACCTATCTTACTCTTATTGAGGTGTAGGCAATGGTTTCGCGGCAGCTTTGGGACTGGCAGAAGTTTAAGACCTATCTTACTCTTATTGAGGTGTAAGCAATGGTTTCGCGGCAGCTTTGGGACTGGCAGATGTTTAAGACCTATCTTACTCTTATTGAGGTGTAAGCAATGGTTTCGCGGCAGCTTTGGGACTGGCAGAAGTTTAGACCTATCTTACTCTTATTGAGGTGTAAGCAATGGTTTCGCGGCAGCTTTGGGACTGACAGAAGTTTAAGACCTATCTTACTCTTATTGAGGTGTAAATAATGGAAATGAAGAAATGTTTGGATTTCTGGTTTAAAACAATGGGCAGATATGTAAAGTCTCAAAACTAGAGACCTTCGCGGATGCCGATATCCGCAATTTTAGTTTCGGATATCCGCATTTAAAAACTTTCGTGAATTAAAGATAAACATTATCGCGAATAAGTCTCATACGGTATTTCATAAGATATGCAGAACCATCAGCAAACATTATTGAATTATTGATGGCTGACATAAATGAAAGAACTACTTGAAATAATGATTAAGGAAATTTGATTTGAAAATTGAATGATGATATTCACTTTGAGGTCGAAATTAAAAAGTCCATTGTGATAAAGCCACAAATTAAAAATCTTATTGTATGTGAAGGAAACGATCACTTTTCTGACAAAGCAGAATAACAATTCAAAAAATTACTGGTGTGTTACGTAGGAAAAGGGAATTAAATATCATTCTTATGAAAATTTCAATCGGGTGATCACGAAGTTTTAAAAGAGAGCTATTGGAGAATGAAAAAGAGTGTCTACCCATAATCGCCGATAACTATATTTAAAAGAGCAAAATTAGAATGAAGTAAATTTTTGTCTAAATTTAGTAAAGTATATTTTTACGAACAAAAGGCTTTTTTTACTGCATTTTTTTTCATTTATTAATTAGTCTTTAATAAACCATTAGACAGATTTCTTTTATTTTCAAAATAATTGAGAAGCATCGCAAAATCACGACTGCTATTAAGTAGGCAATATACGCGGATGATGATGAAATTTTGCGGATGCGGATAAGACTGGTGATACGGATGCAATTGCAGATGAGCCCTTGCGGATGCGGATAGGATTTTCGTTATCCGCGCAGGGCTCTATTCATAACGAAACATCAAAAACGTAATTCTTCCAATGTATTAATATTTTAAAAGTAACCTTTAGAAAATAGCAAAGTATCGATATTCAAAAATGTTTAATGCAATTAAAAAAAACTCAAAATACTGCTTTTAATTTTCAAAAAGAGCAATTAATATCACATAGAAATAAGCTTATTAAAATTAAATTATCTTGCTTTTCAGAGAAAATTTATTTATTATTCCACTGCAATTGTTTACATTAATTCAACTGTGCAATTGTGATTGTCATTTAAGCATATTGGTATTAGAATACATTAATCTAAATTTCTTATTCAGTGTTTCTTCAATGGCTTAGGTAACGTATTTTACCCTAAAATGCTGCCCGAAATCTTCTCATTCTCTGACACCTTACTTAAATTATTCTCCCCTGATGCTGAAGTGTCCAAGAACATCTTGAATCGGAAACAAAATTAGGGAAAAATCAGGACAGAATTTTTGTTTACAACTTTCGAAAACATCTTGGTACTTTTACTGAGAAATTAAAATATAATCATACCAGATATAGTGTTAACCAAACCTTGAGCTACTAGTACAAGGCCTTACCATAAATGCATTGAATAGATCATACGAAAAAAATCATCCAGATATAATTGGGTAATTTAAGTGCAAAAAATAAATAAATAAATACCCCCTCAAGCAGCTGCTTGCCACAGAGGTCTGACAGGAGCCTGTCAGTTTATATGCCAGAGTAGAAGGTCTGTGAGGATGGCAGGACCTCAGCAGGAAAAACGTCAAGAACATCCATGCCTTAACTCCGGGGCTCGAACCCAGGTCCCTTAGATCAGCAGCCAAGTGCGATAACCACTCGACCACGGGAGCCTTACCTTAAATCCATTGAATAGATCACACGAAAAAAATCATCCAGATATAGTTGGGTAATTTAAAAGAAAGGTACTTCTTATCTGTCCTTAAATATTTTCCTCTAAAGGGCTGTGAAATATTCAACCGACAAGTGAACTTTTGTCAGTATTACAAAAGTACTTAACAGAGGCACCTTCAATGTGCCGAAATTTTGATAAATATCACGACAATTGAATTCTCATTAAATATGCATGACAATGAGAAGCTTTTGCACAAATTGGCGTCCTTCAAACAATATTTTTCTAACAATAATCTTATTTCTTAAACTCTCGAGTTTTTTATCTTTTTTTGCATTTACGGCTTCAATTGTGTCGGCTTCAGTAAAATTTTTGCTTAATTTAAAAATTTAGTCAGAATTTTTGTTTACAAATATCGAAAACATCTTGGTAAACTTTTTACTTAAAAATTAAAATATAATCATATCAGATATAGTGCTGATCAAATCTTGAGCTACAAGGCCTTACCAAAAATGTATTAAAGAGATCATACGATATTTTTTGGATATTACTTTAAATTTAAATTAAGTGTACAGCATGAGAGATCTTTTCTAATAGAATAGTAGTGTCAACACTGTTATAAAAAAATATGGTTGGTAATGCAAGTGGCAGAAAAATTGGGCTAGAATTTTAAAATGAAAGTCGTTAATTGTGTGTTGTCAAACTAGGGTGACTAGACGTCCCGAGAAAACGGGAAAGTCTGATCATCCTAGTCGGCAGTTGGCAGCTGGATTCCCACTGAATTTCCAAGTTCCCGGATCTTCTCATCCAAATCTGGTCATCTATGGTAACGAGTCTATTAGTTTGCGGAAAAATTGACTTTGCACATTTTTTTTAGGCGCTTGGAATTTTTCTTACTATCTAAAATACTCAGGCAATACTCGGGAAAATTGATTGCCGAACGGAATAAACACGAAACATAACAAAACATCGTAAAAATACTGTTAACAAATTAATTATTTGACTGACTGTTGTATGCTGCTTGGTCGATTGTTGATGCTAATTCTAAGAAGAAGATTCAGTAAGTTTTCCACCTTGAGACTTGTTCTCACACATACTTACCAGAGGCTAAAACTTTTATGTGTTATAATATCTCATATTTTTAGAATTTTAAACTTAAATCTTTAATGTATGATAATGCAAAATGCCATGAAGAAAGCATCAATATGATTGCACATATAGATTACATGAGTGTGACTTACACAAATAGATCGCATGAGTGTGACTACACAAATAGGACGCATGAGTGTGATTTCACAAATAGATCATATGAGTGTGATTGCGCATATAGTCGCCAGGGTACTGTTGCGCACAGGGATCGCATGAGTGTGATCGCATATATAGATCGCATGAGTATGATCGCATATATAGATCGCAGGAGTGTGATCGCGCATATAGATTTCATGAATATGTACATGTAGATCACATGAGTGTGATTGCTCATACAGATCGCATGAATGTGATTGCTCATATAGATCGCATGAATGTGATTGCTCATACAGATCGCATGAATGTGATTGCATATATAGATCACATGAGTGTAACATTTGTCAAGATACAGTTATGGATTCTTTTCAAAGTATTAGTGTAATTTTTGTCACGAGTAAGCACATAAAAATAAATTCCATTATTTGTTTACAAATTCCAAAGAGAAATATTCCCATAGGCTCCCTCTCGGTTAAAAAATTCGTTTCAAGCCACCGAAAGTTAAGCGCCACTAAAAATAAATTTATTTAAACAAAAGCTCTATACAGCCGTCCGAAAATTATTGCTGAACAAACCTAAAAACGAGAAAAAACGAAATGTAAAAGTAAAATCAGATTCCTTACCTACTCGAGGACAAAGAGATGTTACTGTCTCTCCGTATCACCTCTGCAGCAGGTTTTCTTCCCCGCGACATTCTAATTCTTACGATACTTATAACCTTAGCCACAGAACGACAAAACTTGTGCCTTTCAAGAGTAAAACGAACCCAATTCAATTGATTACAATGCAATACGTTTTTTCCACGTTGGATTTTTTTAAAATATACAATCTAAGCGAAAGTCAATCTGTTGGCAAAACTTTACTTTCATAACTGTTATTCCCAATCAGTTGGCATCTACTGACTATTATTACACACTCTTCTGAATGATTTATGTCCGAATCTTACTTTCAAGTAGACTTTAATGCCTGTCGGTGAAAACAATTTGCCAGAAACAGGATGCTGTGAAACAGTAGTACGACCTCTAATAATAATAACCCCTTCAGTAAAATATTATTAAAGGAAAGAAAACAAAAAAAAAAGAGCAGTTTCGAACACCAGTTATATAGTAGTAAAAGAAGTGTTTCTAGCATATTTCCCTTTCCCTTGCGAAGGAAGTCATTTGAATTTGAAACTGCTTCAAATAATTTTATCTTTCTACACTTTCTCGCAATTGCTGAGAAGATGAAAGGGTGTTTCGTTGACGTGACAAGACTCCTTTATTTTGACATTAAGAGCAGTAGAGAATTATTGGGTTGGATGGGAATCGAATGATGCTCAAGTGTTCCCCTCATTCATCTCAAGTGAAGTGCTGGAAAAGAGTGATCACGGTCCGCTGATAATGAGAGTACTGGTTGGGTTTTGTCAGAGAAGGGTCTACTTATATTTTCATTTGTTTCTTCCAAATTCGATCTGCCGAGATGCCGGATGTATTAGAAGGGATACAAGCATAACATTTCATTTCAGAATTCCCACACGAAAATTCATCATATTCACTACACGTAAGCATACATGTAAAACAGATAAGGTAAACGGCAAAAAATATTATTGTTTAAAAATAATATTTTTTTTATGTGTTTGTGTGTAAAAGATTAGAAAGAAGTTGTTTTACTTGCTTTGTGGAGCATGACGGTGGAAATTTCATTTTTTTTAATGAGAAAATATTATTTCCACATTTGTGTTTAGATGGCTGTTTGTTCTGTCACAGTAAAAAAGATAAACAAAGCGTGAATATAACACAGTGTTTAGTTTTCTGTGATATTTTATATGTTATGCTGTTTGTAATGTTCAAGAATGGAACTTACTGTTAATGTAAGTTAGAAGATCTTATAAATCAAAAAGAGGTGTTTTTTTTTTTAGTTGAGTCGATTCCTCAAATAAGTTCCTGTGTTTTCTTTGGAGAAATTGCTTTTACCAAAGCCTGTTGATGGTTAGTAACATCAATAAACATTGAAAGAAAGATATTGGTATTTGACTGTGGTTTAAAAACATTTGATTGCCTTTCATCCAGTCTCTGAAGACATATGTACAAACTCGGTTTATGGCTTGTTTGTGTTTTCTTCTGCTGGATTGGCATGATTGTTTTGAAATACATAGGAATAGCATCTCTTAGAAGTTTTCCATTTTATTTACCTTTCTATCGCTCTTGTCTTCTATTTGTCGATTTGCAGATATGTCAAAATGCTGGTTCCCGCATGAAAAAAGGTATGATTCCTCTTCCCCCAACCTTCTCAGAGCCCTTGAGCTCCGTGGGATCTGTCCATCTAGTCCACTGTGAGCATAAAAAGGGCTGTTCGGAGGTAAAACAACCCAACCCAATAGTACCATATTAAATGTCAAATAAATGACTTGAGGATTGTCATAAATTGCATTTATGTACAATTCCTCTTTCCATCTTTCTACTAATCACGGTGGGGGGCGGGGGGTGGCTCAGTCGGTAGCGCGCCAGGCTCGTAATCTGTACTTCCCAGGTTCGAGTCCCAGCTGGGTCGGCGTTGAGACTTATCTCCGCAAAATTCCCCGTCCTGCCCACGGTCAGTAGGGGACACCGATGGGCTTGGAAAGGCAGCCGTCCGTCGGATGGGACGTTAAGTGGCCCCGTGTGCGGGAGAGCCATACCCTGTGCACGTTAAAGAACACGCTGGATGGCCTCGACGGGAGGCTACCATCTGTCTCCCAACAGCTGTTCCAGTGGGTCCCCTCCCCCAACCTTCTCTGAGCCTTCGGGGTCCATGTGACCTGGCCATTTAGCCCATGGTGTGCAAAAAAGTGCCGCTCAGAGGTAAAACAACCCACAACCCAACCCTACTAATCACGGCAAGTTATGTACTCTCTTGGTTGATTGGTTGGTTGGTTGTGGTTTTATGGCACAAAGGCAACTAAAGTCATTGAAGTCATGCTGTGCTAAACAAGCACTCCCTTGCAAATGTAAAGATGTCTCGCAAATGCCTCACTCTATCAACAAATAAATGTTAGATTTTCATCAAATTTGGTATAAATATTATGTTAAGTTAGTTCGTTAATGGAATTAACTCGCATTCATGGTATCTGAAGCATGAAAACTGTATAATACAGGAACCTCTGCACTATAAAATCCAAAGATGACATCAATAGAGTCAAAAAGGATGTTAAGAATTAAAAAAGAATTTCAATGAAGAGAGTGAGTCTCACTGCGGTGTCTCAATTTGTTAATAATACTATAATCCAACAGAAGCAACAATGATCACTGCAGCATTAGCCTAGGTCTAAGCACTTGGAAGGTGTCCGTAGAGAACGGAGGAAAATTTCTATAGAGCATCCTAAGAATGCTCTATATACGAAAGGGATATTCAATAAATATATATAAGTGAGCAGGATTATTTTCAGTATTTGGTTTTTGATTCCTTCTATGGGTCAGAGATGAAGACGAATAAGTGCACACGATTACATTTATATGTCATGCTTCATATTTTTCACATGTTTGCTGGCTTTCCAAATTCCTTTCGAAGAAAAGAGCAAAAGTTTTGTTGCTGTATTTTAATTATTTTCAAAGGCTGATTTTTGAGTAATCTCGCACTGTACAAATGAGATCTGAAGAATGAGTTGGCAGTGATGTTCACTTCCAAATATTGCTCAACCTTCTGGTGTAATAAGGCAAAGTATTACCTTTCTGAAACATGAAATTCTCTCTTATTATTCCCGCATAAGGATCATAAATAGGGCTCCAGAACCTAACCCTATACACTAGTAGAGTCACAACACTATCAGGAAAAACAAAGTGGCTGGTATGGCATCTAAGTTGAGATGCTTTCTAATAATAATACTATCGCCCCAAAAAGTACGCCTCCCGCTGAAGTTTATGGGATGTCATTTCCCTGGTGCTCTCAATATCAGATGACGTCTGGAATCTCTCTGAGATACAAATGTACTCATTCGTGAAAAGTACAGATCTCCTGTCTTTCTTGATTCAGGTAATTTATTGGTTCAGGTGATATTCTCCTTACATGAATTCAGAAGGTCCCTCCTACGGCATTGGGTGAGTGGTACATACATTACTAGTCGCCAAGCATAAAAACCACCTTCGTGATGTTTTCTCCAATTGGTGGAAATAGGTACCACCATTCCAGTGGGTGCACTGAAATAGGAATGCTGTAAATGACTTCAGACTTAGAACATACTTGTCCAAGTTTGCACTTACATTCCATGGGCACTCTTCAAACAGCTTCTGGTAATATTTTCAGTTGTTTTGAACAATATCTAGATTCTATGGACTACAAAATGGATTTCAAATCTAGATTCTTTGGACTACAAAATTGTTTTAGTTATTTTGAAATATCAGCGTTGTTTTTTGCATTCGAAATGGAAAATACAGATCAAATAAATGTTCATGACGTACAGGATACCTCTTCGCAAAGTGACCTATTATCGATGCATGTTACCCATAAAGCAGTCAAAATTGTCCTCTAGAGAAATGAATAAAAACATTTTTAAAATAACCATCTCTCCACGCATGTGCTAAAAAGTTTGAAACGAAACAAAACTGCCAATAGTTATACCGATTAAGTTTCAAATCATATCTTGATCAAAGACTGATGTTTTACTGCTATCCAGTACTAAACAACTAGTCTGTCTTATCAGCGTTCAACTACCTGAGAGCATTAGAAATGTTTTCCAGTCTCCTCAGGGATCAAAAGGGTTAGTTGTCAATCACTAAGCAACGAATCTCACGACATATCGTTGAAGAGAATAGAAACGTCTATTTCTTTCTAAGTAAAGCTCATTGACAACTTGGCTGCAATACCTCTTGATGTTATCTTGCCCTTTGAAGCTCTCACAATGGAAAAGAAGTTAATTGAAAGGTTAAAGGGCTTATAGCTTATCGTGCTGATGTAGCGACTGAATGAAAGGACAATGTCACAAATAAGGTTTATCGACCACAAAACGAGGATGATGAAAACTGAATGGCATTGCTACGTTTAAAGACTTGAGTGATTAATGCCTCAAGAAGGGAAGATTTGGTCTGGAGGCAAAAGGGTTGTGTTGTGTTGTTTTATCTCTGAGCGACACTTTTTTTGCACACAATAGGCTAATTGCCCAGGTCACAAGGACCCCAAGGTCTCAGAGAACGTTGGGGAAGGGGGACACACCGGACATCTGTTAGGAGATAGATGATGCCACACATTACTAGTCGGCCCATTACAGCCGGCGTCCAGCGTGTTCTTAAATGCACACAGCGTATGGCTCTCCTGCATACGGAACCCGGCTTAAGGTGATAGACGGCGGTCTTTCTAAGTCCATCGGTGTCCCCTTTCTCACCAAGAGCAGAGTAAGGATTTTGCGGAGATAAATCCCAATTCTGGCACATCTGGGGCTCGAACCTGAAAACTACAGATTACGAACCTAAGGAAAGCCAGGCAAAAGGGTGGTTCTCTGATATTAAAAGGCGGTAAGTTATGACGGTAAAACAAAAAATGTAAAAGCAATGCTTTAATGGTTTTAGTGGTTAGCATGCTTGACTACTGATCAAAAGGGCCAGGGTTGGAAGCCCGGTTAGGGCACTTATGTTTGTAGATGTTTTCTGCTGAGGTCCCGCTATATATTAACAAACAGGCTCCTGTCAAGACTTTTGCAACAAGGAACTGCTTGAGTTTCTTTTTTTAATATGTTCAGTGGTAAAATTTGGTCACCATGTGTATAATTTAACGTATTGTAACGTGTATACAGAAGTCGAAAATTTAAGATCTAATTCATCGTACTCATCAGAAAAAAAAACTAATCATTATCGTTGTCAATATTATATTGCCATATCATTACTATTACCATCAATGATCATCTCACCTCGTCATTTCCGCCATTATCATTACCATCACCGTTTTTACATTCATTTAATTAAACTGTAATTGGTTTAACGGTAATTAGTTTTTCTCTAAGTGCTAAGTACGCTACTTCAATCGAAATCGGTAATGTTCAATCGTAATCGTTTCTGTAATGTTTATCCCAGCGTGACACAACCATTATTCGTCTATTAAATCAGTGTCTTGGCATATCAAATAACTTTTATATTATCGTTGCTGGCACTTCAGTCAAATTTAGATTTCAAACTTGACTGAACTGAACACCAGAAAATCGGAACGGGGTTGGTTCAGTCGGTAGCGCACCAGGCTCGTAAACAGCAGTTCCAAGATTCGAGTTACACTCTCCCAGCATTGATTTACCCTATTTTGACTTCGGTGAGCTCTGGGCTTAAAAAGACCGCCTTCCGTCGCATGGAACGTTAAGCCGTGGCTCCGTGCGCATGAGAGACACACCCTATGCACGTTAAAGAACACGGTTAGGTTGGGTTGTTTTACCTCTGAGCGGCACTTTTTTGCACACCATGGGCTAAATGGCCAGGTCACATAGACCCCGAAGGCTCAGAAAAGGTTGGGGGAGGTAACCCACTGGAACAGCTGTTGGGAGACAGATGGTAGCCTCTCGTCAAGGCCATCCAGCGTGTTCTTTAACGAGCACAGGGTATGGCTCTCCTGCACACGGGGCCACGACTTAACGTCCCATCCGACGGACGGCGGCCTTTCTAAGCACATCAGTGTCCCCTACTAACCATGGGCAGGGGGGGGGGAATTTTGCGGAGATAAATCTCAACGCTGCCCCAGCTGGGACTCGAACCTGGGAACTACAGATTACGAGCCTGACGCGTTATCTGTAGTACCGACTGAGCCACCCCCGCCCCTAAAGAACACGCTGTATGGCCCTAACGGAAAGTTGTTAAAGGCATCCCCAACCTTCACTGAGCCCTTGGGATCCTTGTGACCTGGCCATTTAGCCACTAGTGCGAAATAGTTGCGCTTAATCAGTAAAACAACCCAACAGAAAATCACCTAGGAATTAAAATAAACCTCGGTAATAATCATTGTATTAAAAACAATTTCATTAATTATTTAAGCAAAATAAATTGATTTAACGTTATAAAATATTTCAGCGTGAATAAACCAAAAAAAAGTAAATTAAATTACGATATTTATTTTCTATTAAATTTGTTCTAGATGAAGTTGCTAAGTAATCATGCAATGGAGTTCAGAATCAAGAATATGCTGCACGAAGTTAACGAACTTTCGTATTTTAAGCTAACTACTAAATGTTTAACATTTCTGCCTACATCCACACAGCAAGAAAAATCTGTAAGGGTAAAACGAATTCACATATATTATTCATTACTGTATGTTTTGAGAAAAAATTATATGCATATTTTTTTTGTAAATGAAAAATTAAATATCATTGAAGATATTAAGGAATGTATACGTGTTAGAAAATATCATTACTTTGTCCCTGTGTTAAATATGACAACAGCCTGAATGAGTTGATGATCTTGGGTCATTTACATTGCAATAATGCACATTTATATCAAAATAAAAAGACACAAAAATTTAAATCGCTAATTTCCCGTTTCATTTTGTAATTATTAAATTGGGACCTTTTTTCATATTCGCGTTGTAGGTTCGCTCTCTAGTCGAATCGCGGTAACTTCTGACATTTTGAACCAATTTATCCACGGATAATCGGTGTTTTTTCATTCGTTAAAGCTGCGCATATATCTGCCACGTTTATGAATTTTTATATAAAGCGTATCCGAGTGAAAATTCAGATTGGAAGGTTACTGCATAACCTATTGTTCAAAACGAAACTAAAGGCCAAGATTTACAAAAAAAAAATTCTTATTAAAAAAGGTATCACCCTTAGCAGTTGTCTATGGACAGAACAACACACCCTATAATTTGCAAATGGTTGAATTAACCAACAGTAATCAATAAAGATAAAATGAGTGATTCTTTTAATCAATATTAAACGACGACAGAAGTAACAAAGCTATACACATTTCATTTAAAAAAATTAAATTTGTATTTCTTTCAAAGGATTTTTTTTAAGTTAGAATTATACACTGCCATAGCAAAATATAGAATTTCCATGTTTTAATAATGGGAATCTAACTTCGAAGCTCCATAACTTCTAAAACATGCATTTAATGGAAAAATATGACAGAAAATAAATTAAAGATCATAATAAAATCTATCCAAATCTTGATTTTCAACAATATTCGTTCAATATTTAAAAAGTTATGGAATCTCGAATAGTTAAGAATAAGTTGTTTTTGCTTCATAAAAAATCAATTATAATCGGCTCATATTGAAATAATCATCACGCAAACTTCTACAATGTATACTTTTTATTCTTCCGCAACTTTTCATACACTGAACAAATACCGTTGAAATTCGAGATTTAAATAGATCTTATTTTGATCTTTGTTTTCAGTCACATCTTCTGATCATCAGACCGTTGATTCTCTATGCTTCACCAATATGGGCGAATACTACACCCACCAATATTCGTAAGATTCTGGTCTTACAGAACATGATTTTGAGAACTGCGGTCGATGCCCCCTGGTTTGTCACTAACAGACAACTCCATAAAGACCTGGACATCGACCATATACATACACATATAAAACGCACCTCAAAAAGATTTTTTGAGGCTGTAAGCAATAATCCCAATGAGATTATTTCTTCTCTGATTCTTTACGATCATACTATTTTGAACAAGTACAAGAGGCCTAAAACGGTAGCATTCTCTGAGGAGACCTACCCGTTTTAGGTTTCTTATGCAATTTTACTGCTATTTTTAGCTTTTCTTATGTTTGCCCTTAGGGGCCCACCTAAGGGTGGTTTACTTATACTATATTTTGTTCTTACTCATGCCAAATAGGCATATCTTTATGATGGAAATGGTTTGGGGTAAAATTATTACCAGGTACATCGAATATGATTATACGATCTACGATCTACAGTCACATCTTCCTATGAAATGCATGTTTTAGGTTATAGAACTCCGAATTTAGATTCACATTGACATAATGTAGGAATTACTACCATTTTGGTAAGGCATTCTTTTTTATATTTTTTTACTGAAGAAGTCATAATTTTTACTACGCGTTTCCTTTTTAGAAAAGTTTTTTTTTTAAATTGTTTTATATGAAATTTTAGCTAGAACTTAAGTTAACCCAACTTCAGAAGTTAAGTGGAAAAAGACCTCATAGAAGTCTATAGAACAGTGATTACCTTAGCACACTAAACTGTCATCAATTGATCATTTGGAAGCTACCTACGAAGTTCGGTACAGACAACCCCGTATAAACCACAGGGGCTCTTGAGAGGTCGCCCTGTAATTAAGAAGCCGAACCCCAGGGTCACTAGTCAACAGAGTCAGCAGGAAACTTTCAAGAGCCACTCTTTCGGTGTCCGTCAATTTCGGTCACCTTGAGAAAACCCTTTCTCAACTTCTAATCGCAGAGTTTTGCAACCAGTATTATTCTTCTAGTTATTCTTACATACAGGCAATGGACAGAAAAATCGAAACATACTCATCTTTTGTCAATGGAAATTAATTTCGTGGCTCCATAACTGGCAAAATAAATTTGTGTATGGAAACGTGACTGAACACAAATGTAAGATGTCGACTAAACTTTCTAAATTTCGGTTTTGAATCATATCCTTTCAGTACTTAAAGAGTTATAAAAGTTTGATAATCGAATAACGGATGTCAATCACAAGAATTCACCTCAGAAGTTAATAAAACTTAAAAGTCAAATATTTTGAAAATCTAACACACTACTTTTACTCTCAGGTGAAGTATTTATTCGATATGACGTAAAAATAACAAATAATTTGCGAGTTTTGTGAACATCTGATCCATGGTAGTATGATATATCCATGGTGGCATTGCTAGTATGACCTATTAAAATCTGAGTCATATAAAAACTTAAAAATTCATTCTATCTTAACAATACCGAATAGTCATGAAGAAGAAGGATAATTATATAATTTTTTGTCTATTAAAGTTTAGAACGAAAGCACAGTTCAATTTCCTTATTTGTTGTTGTACTAGGTAAACTTTCAACATCAGTGGGACCTTGGACGAGTT
Source organism: Ryuthela nishihirai (assembly GCA_038380435.1). NCBI lineage: Eukaryota > Metazoa > Arthropoda > Arachnida > Araneae > Heptathelidae > Ryuthela > Ryuthela nishihirai. The sequence continues at coordinate 8,682,935 of JAWZYU010000004.1, forward strand.
ACCGATAAGGTATGATTGTTACTTTTGTTGTCTTGCCATCCTCATAGATATTCTCTATGACGTAGTATATTCACAGACTCTTGTCACACCTCTGTGTCAAGCAGTAGCTTGAGGAGTAATTTACATTTTTTGATGCAGAATTCAGAATTATGCATTTCTGGTAATATGAGCATTTACTCGATTTCGCGAATTTGATTGACCACTGGGAAAACTTCCTTTGAGCAAAATCATAGGCTATCTTATGGAGTTTGAAACTCATTTAATACTCTCAGAAGAAGAAAACAAGAATCTTCAAATTCGGTGAGACCCAATTGAGTTAAGAAGAATGAATTAGGAGTTCAATAGATGTTCAGGTGAAAGGAGTAAAATTATTCATGCTCACATTATATTTTCTGGCTGAAAATGAATTCATTCTGAGATTTTATCTCTTTTCTTAAATTCCATTGTTTCAAACTATGGAAATTTTTTTTAGTCAAAAAAATTTTTGCAAAACGCCAAAAAGAAATAAAAATGAAAAAAAGGCAGCTATACTATATCGTGATATTAGGTGCAAATTGTTCAATCTGTGGAAGATAAGTACATTACTGCTTTAAGTCGCAATTCCACATCTATGTTGTTGTTGTTTATTTTTTTTTTCACTCAAAAAATATTGCAATTCATACAGCTCTAAAAGGCTTTGCGAAATTCCATTAAAATGGTTCATCGTAAAAAAGGAACTACGTGTGAATCATTTTAGCAAATGTTTTTCTCTACTAATCCTCCCTCAGTAATGTTCATCTTAAACCACATACCACGTTATTCCCTAGAAAGAAATAAAAAACTCCACTGTACATTACAAAATTTTATAAATTTTCTGATATCCTTTACGAGAGCTCACTTATAAAGGATTCAATTATCGTTTGCTGTTAATTTTCTTCTCAACGCCTTCAATTTTGAACTTCAAGACAATTTTTTAAAAGATAATGCAATTTTCTAAACCTTTCCATTTCATTTTTTAAAGCAAATTACTCTTCTAATTCAGATGCTTCTCTTGCATGATCCAATTCATTATGCTCATCTAAAGAAATCCTAAAAATTCCACTTAAGTGAAAACTCGTGACTCTTTCGTCTGACATCTATCCAACTTTAAGAACCGTCGTTTCCTTTTAGCTGCTCACGAACTTGAGAAGCCCTGGATTTCAAACCTGACACATATATGCATCAGTAAGTGAACAAACAGGAGTGGCTGTTTATACGGAGGGTTGGCCGTGGGAATATAGCCCAATCGTTAAGCAACTTGGCTGTCATTTATTCTTTGTCACGACATTTGCTAAATCCGTGGTTTTCGAAGGATGCCTTTGAGTACCTGTAGCCTATTACATTAACTCGCCAGCAAACGCTTTAAATGACAGAGGAATGGCGTCAAAATGTGATGGCTGAGAGCCGTGATTACAATAGTTTTCTCCCTGGAGGAAAGGCTATGATTTCGTCCACGTCTGCTTATTACGAGCAGAGGAAGTAATAAGATGCTCGGACTTGGTTACGAAGCAGACAAGCAAAGGAAGAGAAAGAGCTCAGAGAGAGCTGGGCCTTTCAGAGAGAGAGTGAGAACGTGTGCGCTCTCGATTTCTGGCGGGAGAGATAAAACGAAACTGGATGCGGTTCAGGTGTTGAGTGAGTGCGTGAGGCATTCACGCTTCTCTTCATCTGTGACGGATGCTGGAATGATTGGATTCAGATACCGATCTTTGGCGTCTCGAAGATGATGCGAAAAATATAAAGGCATTTGTCCAAAGGAATTGATTGGATAATTTTGTTTCCAGTAATATTTTCGGAAATAAATATTTAAAGAAATATTTTTTTAAACTGCTTTTTTATGACTTTATCGTGAACGGGAAATTAAAATATTAAATTGATGTATTAATTTATAAATATTAAATAATTAAAATATATATTTCACGTTAACTAATTTCGCACGAAAAACCAACTTGTTTCGATAATTTCTGGAAGATTACTTCTTCAGATATGTCACTAAATACAAAAATTGTGCACTTTTATCAGTTTTAGCCCACCTCTGTCTCTTTAATATTCGAACTGTTTTCTGCAATCCACTTTCAGGGGTTTTGCAAACTCCCAGGAATCAGTCAATAATTTATATTCAGTAAAATCAAGGGGCGGGGGTGGCTCAGCAGGTAGCGCGCCAGGCTCGTAATCTGTAGTTCCCAGGTTCGAGTCCCAGCTGGGTCAGCGTTGAGATTTATCTCCGCAAAATTCCCCGCCCTGCCCACGGTCAGTAGGGGGACACCGATGGGCTTGGAAAGGCCGCCGTCCGTCGGATGGGACATTAAGCCGTGGCACCGGGTGCGGGAGAGCCATACCCTGTGCACGTTAAAGAACACGCTGGATGGCCTTGACAGGAGGCTACCATTTGTCTCCCAACAGCTGTTCCAGTGGGTCCCCTCCCCCAACCTTCTCTGAGCCTTCGGGGTCTATGTGACCTGGCCATTTAGCCCATGGTGTGCAAAAAAGTGCCGCTCAGAGGTAAAACAACCCAACTCAGTAAAATCAGACATAAATTTGTGAAAATAAAAATAAAAAAATAACTAGGCATGAGTTTGCGCAGATATTTCATGTTTATAATTGAAAATTATAGTGTAAAAAGTTTTATTTCATTTATGCACCTGTAAGGTACACGACACGTTTACTCAGTCTCAGATCTACAATGCAAAAAAAGTGTGTAGAAGGGGGGGGGGGGAACCGTAAAAAGGTAAGGGGGCGGCAAGAGACTATTTCCGTGGCAGTGCAACATTTTTCTCTTTATTTGACAGGGTATTTTTTTTTTATTTGGGAAATATGCATAGGTTTAATAATTTTGGGCGCCCTTACTGGCATTCTCAAAGAGTCCCATTTACCCCCTTTCCATCTCCTAGATTCGGCCCTCCTTTTGCTATATAGGGATTCCGCCATAAATTAAATTTAATCACAAAGGTTTCATATATGTTTAAGACTGCCCCTCCAAACACTCCTAACAAGTGATCTAGGACGTCATCAAAATTTATTACTAACTGTAATTAATAATATAATTTTGTTTCTATTTAAACGTTATTGATTAGCTACCAAATAGAATTCTGTCATAGGGCACGTGACAAGGAAGAAGAGATAAGCTTTTCTATCATTCCTTGGTTAAAGAGAAGCTCTGGCAATGAGAAACAAACAAACAAACAAACACTATAAATATTCAAGTTCTTTATAATTCGTTTGGCAGACAAATATCGTACGTAAACAAGAAAAAAATACTACTGTTCTCTCTTAAATATTTTTACCTAGTTTCTGCTTACTGTTTGCCCTTTTTCTGCTAAAGTCACGTTATCCTTTGGCAACCACAGAATAAGGAAATAATCGACGAAAAATTTTTCGAATCCCTAACATAGTATCCAAAGTACAGAAAATTTCTTATCGGTAACAACGTTTATATATGCAGACAAGGGGTGAAGAGATAGGGACGAATTATACACAAAGCAAACTTGTAGAAAGCTAATTACTAAAGCAAACTGCGAAATCTCCATTTGCACTGTTAATGAGAGAAAGGGTTTATCTATGAGAGAAGTTGTTTTTGACATCTGGAAACGAATCAGAGCGCAGCATTCAGTTATTTTAAGTAATTTTGATTGCCCTCATCAAGGGCCATTCTGGGCACGTTCCTTCGGTGCTAATGTGTCCATTCCCATGTCTGTACCGAACAGAGAGCGAAAAAAAGTAGTAGAAACTGGAGACGTGCGCAGACTTTAAATCTTCTCTCAGGTGCAACGATTCTCACGTACCCACGTAAACTATTCCATCTGCTCTGATCCACCGCCACACAAATGCGGCTAATGCTTGGCAGGGTCCGATTTACATTCGTCTCCTGCGATCGTGAGAAATGGACATTAGTCACAATGCGGAAAATGTTAAAGACGTTACCAGCTTGAGAAATGCCTACCAAAATAGTGACTGCAAAAGGGGCTTGATGGACAAAGCGTTTTTGTTTAATCTACGCATTGTACACATATATTTCATTTGGTTCTATCATCCTACACACTTCCGCACAATGTGTAGGTGAATGTTCAAGATGGGTAGTTTCGTAATAGTAATTTTATTTCTAATTCATTATACTGGCATAGCACTTTTGTTTAACATAAGTGGGGGGAGAGGGGAAACTCAGTCGGTAGCGCGCCATGCCGGTAATCTACATTTCCTAGGTTCGAATTTTATTTCTAATTCATTATACTGGCATAGCACTTTTGTTTAACATAAGTGGGGGGAGAGGGGAAACTCAGTCGGTAGCGCGCCATGACGGTAATCTACATTTCCTAGGTTCGAGTCCCAACTGTGCCAGCACTGAGATTTGTATTCGCTAAACATTCACCTTCTCCTTTGTAAGAAAGGGGACACCGATGGGTTTGGAAAGGCTGCCGTCCGTTGGATGGAATATTAATCCGTGGCTCCTTGTGTAAAAAAAAACCTCTATCAGTTAATGAAAGTCCTGGATGGCTTTGACTGGAGACTTTCATGTCTTTTAACAGCTGTCCAGTGTATCCGAGCCATTCAGAGATAAAACAACCAATCCGAATGAACAAATAAAGTTAATTTTCTTTTTATGAGCATATACATTTCGACAAAATAGGTAGATAAAAGTTCAAAATGTGTCTGTTGTATTTGTAATCTCATTATGCACATATTTAATTGCACATTTCCACACAATTTGTATTGGAATGTTCAACATGCACACCATTGTGCATACTATTTTATTTTTAGCTCATAACGTTTGTATTGTTTATCTGCTGAGGTCCCGCCACGCTCATAGACCTTCTACTATGGCGTATAAACTGTTAAGCTCCTGTTAGACCTCTATGGCAAGCAGCTGCTTGGAAGGGTTATTTATATTTATTTATATATGACAATACCGTCCCGTGGCCGAGTGGTTAGCACGCTTGGCTACTGATCTACGGGACCTGGGTTCGAGGCATGGATGTACGTGTCGTTTTTCTGCTGAGGTCCTGCCATCCTCTCAGACCTTCTACTATGGCATATAAACTGGCAGGCTCATGTCAGACCTCTGTGGCAAGCAGCTGCTTGAGGGGGTATTTTTTTTTTATATATGACATAAAGCCGTCCCGTGGCCGAGTGGTTAGCACGCTTGGCTACTGATCTAAGGGACCTGGGTTCGAGCCCCGGATTTAGGCTATGGATGTGTGTGTCGTTTTCCTGCTGAGGTCCTGCCATCCTCTCAGATCTCTTACTGTGGCATATAAACTGACAGGCTCCTGTTAGACCTCTGTGGCAAGCAGCTGCTTGAGGGGGTATTTATTTTTATTTTTTTATTTTATTTTATATATAACATCAACGCTTTCAACCATAATAGTTACGCGTTATTCAGCAAATTTTAAAATAATTATTTCATTTACTTACCATGAATTCGAAATTTAACGATTTTTATTTGATAATGGGACACCATCTCGACATGCAAGCCAAATAATCTGTTGTTCTATCATCAGCTTCTTTTTTACATTAAATAATGCACCAACCTGCCAAAAAAAATTCGGCATTTCCATCCAGTTTTCACCAACAGATAAATAAATTCTAAAACAAAATGCTTTAATGTTTCTGCAATGAAATATGAGTAAACTAATTTGCGTTTACTTAACTTTGGATTCCGAAAATGTTGATTAAATAATTGTGATTTTTATCAATCGCAGGCATTTTTGTTAATGGAAACCCAAGTTCTACAAAGATTTCCGTTTTTTATTATCACATTAGTTAATTAGAAATCCACCATTTTAATGCAACGTAAATTGCTTAAATTAAATTATTTTCTTTTGCCCCTATACAGCATCTACTGTATAATCCAAGGATTCCAAAACACCTCTAATTTAATGTTATTTAATTTTTATATTAATAATATTCATCAGGTATCTATATCATACAGCCCGAAATAAATATTTAAAGAAATAATTTTCCTATCATACGGCTCGCAATAAATATTTAAAGAAATATTTTTTTAAACTGCTTTTTTATGACTTTATCGTGAACGGGAAATTAAAATACTAAAATAATATATTAATTTATAAATATTAAATAATTAAAATATACATTTGATGTTAACTAATTTTGCGTGAAAAACCAACTTGTTTCGATAATTTCTGGAAGATTACTTCTTCAGATATGTCACTAAATGTAAAAATTGTGCACTTTTATCAGTTTTTTCCCACCTCTGTTTCTGTAATATTCGAACTGTTTTTCCATGGCCTGTTTTCCCATGGAGTGGTTAGCGCTCTTGGCTACTGATCTAAGGGACCTGGGTTCGAGCCCCGGGTAAGGCATAGATGTGTGTGTCGTTTATCTGCTGAGGTCCTGCCATCCTCTCAGACCTTCTACTATGGCATATAAACTGACAGGCTCCTGTCAGACCTCTTGTGGCAAGCAGCTGCTTGAGGGGGTATTTATTATTATTTTTTTTTCTGCAGTCCACTTTCAGGGTCATGGTAGCGAACTGTGGCATACTAGCTTGGTTCGACTGCCATGATTTCATTCGAGTAGGGAGAACATGGTCTCATTCCAATTAAACCACTAAAAATGGAATTTAGATTTTCGTTTTAATAACATTTAAATGAAATAATAAAAATATAAATAATTATGTTTTTTTTTTGTTATTATTTAATGTAAAATGCTGTCCGCCATAAAAAGTTAATTATTTTGCTCATATATGATTTAGTTTGAGACCTCTAATATAATTTTAAATTATGAAATGCATAAAAAATCAAATTCTTATTAGACATTTATTAAATTAATCATTCTTAAATATTTATTGCATATTTAAAATAATTCGTGGCTGCTTGAAGGAATATTTATTATTTATTTTATTTAATAAATCAAATTCTTATTAATACTTATTAAAATCTTTATTAAAGATTATTAAATTTATTTTATAATCATCTAGTGGCCGAGTAATTAACATGTTTGGCTATTGATCAAAGGATCCTGGGTTCGAATCTCGGGTAAGGCATGGATGTTACTCTATTTGTTTTGACTTTTTGCTGAAGTTTCTCCTTCCTTACAGACCTTCTCTATGGCGAATTAAACTGACAGGCTCCTGTCAGACCTCTGTGGAAGGCATTGAGAGGGTATTCTTTTTTAAATTCATATTAAAATCAATACTTCCTTTGTTACTTAACATATTCAGTATTTATTTTAACGTATTAATCCTCTTTTTAAAAATAAATGAGAGCCTTCATGATTTTTTGTCCTAAGTTACGAATATCAAGGTAGTTTAATCGCAAAAGAAAATTAGTGACTAAGCCTGATCCCCTCTAATTGCTAAATAACGCAGGTTACTTAATAATGGGCAATTGGCAACAAAATTTGGCTTGAAACTAAATCAATGACGATAACCTCTTAACTGAATTAGTTTGTGAATTCATTTAAATAATGGCAAAATCCCAAATTTTAATCACCAGTGAAGAGCAAGCATTCAGTATGCTTATGCCATTTTGTTAAAAAATAATCATCAGTGTTCGGTTGCATATATTGGTAACCTATTATTGGGAATCTATCAATAAGTATAACAGAAGTCATGTCTCGAAATGCAGTGTCATCAAATGCACGAACACAATTTATTCTCCCTTTGTGACTAGTGCACGAGGCTTGGTGGCATATACCATAGAACGGCGCCGGATATTTGTATAATTTTATGCCGCGATGTTCCTCTGCATGTATTGCCAATCAGAGCAGTTGAACTACTTACTAATGATAAGTTTTAAAATACTCTGTATGAATAGATTATTGTTGTTCAGTAAGATGCATCACTTCATGACCATTTAACCAGCCGTTCCGTTCGAGATTTCCAGACGTATCTAATCACTGCATCATGATGGATTAATTTCTTTTCTAGAGTATATTGTACCATAATAGTTAAGTGAATTCCTTTGTGATTTAACTCTAAATCAATTACCATAACTCCTAATATTAGAAGTTTACTAATTATTAAAATCTCTAAATTATAGTTCCACACACGCACACACAAAAAAACTCCCGATGAAACGCAAATGCAAAGCAGAGAATATAAACCTGAGATAGAGTTAACTTTCCAGTTACTTTTCTTGGGATAATACTTTATAAACTGGGGCATGGGGTGAGCGGGGGATACCAGGCTACTCGGTAGCGCACCAGGCTTGTAATTTGCAGTTCCAGGTTCGAGCTCCAAACGGTGTCAATAATATTACCTTATTAGGTCCGGTTCTAGGGAAAAAAAAAAACAGGGAGGGGGGGGGAGGATGTTTAGGATTTCGAGGTGAAACAATGTTCCAATAGAAAGTTTTTCCTCTGCTTTGGAGAATTCTTTAAAAATGCTTGTAATATATAGATGTTTACTACATACGTTTATCATTTTTTTCTCCTCTGTTCCAGCATTCTTAAAGGGGAAGGCTATCAGCCACTTAGATGCGGCCATGTACTTTACCATTCAGTTTGCTGGTCATACTTAGTAGTATTGATCTCTGACTAGCATACGTACGAGATTCCGTACAATGATACCCAAAAATATATACTTAATTAATAAATTGATTAATTAAATGACTGTTTTTAGTGTTGCTGAACCGTTTGTTAAGCCACCTTTTCTTGAATAAGCATCTTCAGTTGATCTTTCGAACTCGAGAAATACCTGAATATGATTTTTTTTTTAATGAAACTGACCTATGCGGTTACTTGAAAGTTGTTGTGGAATAAACCAACAAATACAGAAACACTGAAATGAGAATGAGACTAGTAGAATCAAAAACATTTTTTTCTAGTTCAATTAATTATCAATCTTAATAATATTTTCCAATACTTAATATATCATATAAATCATTATTCTACTATTTATGTATGTGGGGAGAAAATTTATTTTCCATGATGAATGATAGTTAATCGAGACCTTATTATATCGGCCATCATTTATATATCATAAAAATAAGAAAATGAAATTAGGAGATGATAGTCGAAACCAAATCAAAACTTTTTGGGGTTCATTGTAGAGTTCAAAATTAATGGGGATTGGTTGTACTATTCTGAAAGATTGAAGAATTAGCTTTTCATGGAATGCGAGTAATCTATTCATTCAGGAAAATAGCACAAATCTCCTTCAAATCTCCAAAACTATAACTTTTCAGTAACTTACACAACACATATGCTGCAGCAAATGCGACTAATAAACAATCGATTAACTTTATATAAATCACTTTGTCGCGTCTCTTTTCCGCTCCTGCCTATATAATCTATTATCTAATAACGTCCACAAGTTTTCGCTCATATGTACTCGCATCTATCAACGCTAGCCCCTTCTTTTATTGTCCGTACAACCATTATCATATTACTTCTTCGCACATTCTGAACGCTTGCCGAATGCCAGCATTTATCATCCCACACCGAGTATGATTATCGGGTTTCCAGAATTCTCTGGCGACTAGCACAAGCTGCAAGGAGACTGCCAGACAAAGCCACTGTGGATCAAAGCCTTCTCGATGGCCCTGTGACTGTCAGAAAGAGCGATCGCACCGATGCCGGAGGTATATCTCGGCAATCGGACACCTTTGATTATCTGCGGAAATAGCCAGTTCACGTGACTCCAAAGTAGCAGTCAGGGTCAGGGGGAAGCCAGATGTTTACTGCTGCAAAGTTGCCTACTCTATACTTAATGGGGGGTTCAAACTGACGTTGCTCCTCCCCCAGAGATCTCGGAAGCTTCTGCTTCTTTTTTTCTCAGGTCCCTTCTTGACTCCTCACCCCACCCTTCCCACTTTTGGTTTTAGGAAATGATTCTCTTTATGAGACTATCGGTTAAAAAGAAATACAGAAATGTAAAAAAAAGGCATTTGAAATTTAAGCGCGCATTCCGTAAGAAGCGAGAAGAACTTCGTTATGTTTCTTGTTGTTAATCGAAAGCTCTTCAGAGAAATTTGAGATTTCAGATAGTCTCTCTATAGCAATAGTGGAATTTTGGAGAAATCAAAAGTTTCGTAGGATTGGGCAAGTTAGATCATTCGCAGGTATCCTAATGTTAAGTTTCGTTGATATTATTTTTATACCAATCAGTCTAAGGCAGCGGTAGTAAAGCATGATTTCAGAATAAATTATGTAAGCGGCACATCAAAACAATTTCGTTAAAAAAATTATATTTAAGTACTTTGATAATTATTGGTATTTGTGCCCACTTTGAGGTACAGCGCAGATATTTTTTTATTTGGCAGGTAGATATGATTCATCGTTGAACTTGAGATACAATTTTAAACACCGAATTGATTTGTTACGAATGAAAATAATACCAAGGCTCTAAAGCTAATTCGCAACAAACGCGAAAAGAGTGTGGTTGTTTCACCTCTAAGTTTCTCTTTTCTGCCACGATGAACTAGATGAACAATCACAAAAATTCCAAAGGCTCCAAAATAGATGGAGGAAAGATATTATTAACTGGACACTTGTTTGAAGACAGATGGAAGTCTCCTTGAAGTCCAGTTTGCTTGCTCTCTAATGTTCACTGATTATGGCTCTCCTCCACACCGTAATCTGTAGTTCCCAGGTTCGAGTCCCAGCTGGGTCAGCGTTGAGATTTATCTCCGCAAAATTTCCAGCCCTGCCCACGGTCAGTAGGGAACACCGATGGGCTTGGAAAGGCCGCCGTCCGTCGGATGAGACGTTAAGCCGTGGCCCCATGTGCGGGAGAGCCATACCCTGTACACGTTAAAGAACACGATGGATGGCCTTCACGGGAGGCTACCATCTGTAACAGCTGTTCCAGTGGGTCCCCAACAGCTGTTCCAGTGGGTCCCCTCCCCCAACCTTCTCTGAGCCTTCGGGGTCCTTGTGACCTGGCCATTTAGCCCATGGTGTGCGAAAAAGTGCCGCTCAGAGGTAAAACAACCCAACTCAACTACCTTTCTTTACATGATTTTTGTATGAAAATTACGAAACTAGAGATCAGAGCAATAATTAGGTTTTCCTTTGAGCACAAAAGAACCAACTGGTGGAAATCGATCGACAGCTTGTGGCTGTCTATAGTCAGATGTTCTATTAGTGCACCATATGAAGAAATGATGCTGCAAATTCGAAAATGATCGTGTGATTATAGTGTACTGTATGTGGATCTCCTCACATGGAGATGGACAACTCTGTTCACCACTCACCTTACAGAACTGTAAGACAGGTGGACGGCGAACCTTGCGATGTCGGATTTTCACATGTTTGAGAAGCTGAAGGAGAATCTCCAGAGACGACACTTTCTATCGGATGATGCCGTCGAATAGGAAGTTACAAAGTGGCTTCAGGGACAGACATGACCTTCTATTGGCAGGACTTCGTTAAGCTGATCGACAATTACAAGTGGAAAAATTACATATTATATAGGGACATTTGCTTGATATTGCCTTCAATTAAATTATCTGCAGTCCACTGAAATTAAAAAGGGAACTTTTCTTTTTGACTTACCCTTGTATCTTGCTAGAGCAATTGTTTCGTAATTTATTAAAAGAGTATTATATATACTCGATAAGGCGACCTCAATTCATGGATAGATAGTTTTCAGGCCTCAGTGATCATGATTATAGCAACGAGCAGAATCTTGTTTTAGCTGAAAATTAAATTTTTTAACCAAAACTGTTTCAGCGAAATCGGACAATCTCCTCACCTACGTAGATTTACAAATGTCCCTAATAAAATTAGATAGGGAATCATTGATGGTTTCGATTATTGTTTCGAAGTTGGGTCATTAATTCTTCTACCTGAAGTCTTTGTTCAGAATATTTTTCCATTGCGAAATTCCCCTGTAAAATGTATTCTACTGTCTTTGTTGGGTGCGTTTGTTTCATCTCTCACATTTTTGTTTCGTACGAAACGGACAATGTCCAGCCAAGTCACAAGACATCCTAGGGAGCTTAATAAGTTGGAGAAGGGAAACTACTGAAAAGACATAGAAGTAGCTTCCTGTCAAAGCCATCCAACGTGTTCTTTAACGTGCAGAGGGTATGGCGGCTCTCTTACACACGGTGTCTTACACAAGTCTTTACACAAGCTTAACGTCTCATCCGATGGACGGCAGCCTTTCCTAGCCCAGCAGTGTCTCTTTCTCAAAGAGGGTAAAATGGAGAAAGAGGATCTCAACGCTAGCATTTTTTTCTACGAATCATGTTCCACCTTCTAAAACAAAGTTAAGGTGCAGAGCTTCCTGAAGAGCAGGGCTGCGGCAATCTCCCTCCCAGTGCCATTCTCTCTCAAGACTTCTCAGCTTATAGCAAATCAAAGAGACCTGGGTTCGGGCCCCGGGTAACATATGGCTATTTGTGTCGCCTTTCTGCGATGTCCTGCCTTCCTGAGTTCTATGGCGAAAAAACTGACAGGCTCATGTCAGACCTCTGTAATAAGCAGCTACTTGAGGGGATTTTTTTATTTTCATCTGTATAGGAGTATAACGATTTAAAGGTTTATCGGCAAACAAATAAATTCCTAAGCGTATAAATAAATAAACATCTATGTATACAGTGAAGTGCCATTGAATTTGGGATAGCAACCTAGTAACGTGTTGGACCCACTCTGGCCCTGATAACAGCCGCCACACGACGAGGCAAGGACTCTACAAGCTTGCGTAAATGTTCCACAGATATGGCGACCAATGCATTCTCCTGAGTTGTCCATAATTCTCTCAAGGTCGTCGCTGATGGAACACGGGCCCGAACAATCTGTTCGACGGTATCCCAAAGATTTTCGATGGGATTTAAATCTCGGCTTGTAGGTGGCCAATTCATTACTTCAAAGTCAGCCATACAGTAGCCAACCTGTAAGGTGAACAGTTGTCTTGCTGGTAGACACCACCTCCATTGGGATGCATGATGGCCATAAATAGGTGTAAATGGTCAGCAATCAGTTCTACGTACCGGGATGCATTGAGAGTCGTCGGTACACGTACCAAAGGTCCCACAGAAGTCCAACTGAAGACACCCCAAGCCATTACTGAATCACCACCAGCTTTACTGTTCCGACCTGATTTGCAAGATCCATGGTTTCATGGGGTTGGCACCATATCCTCAGTCTCCCATCAGCGTGATGAAGTTTAAATCGGGATTCATTACCGCAGGCTATCCGTTGCCAATTTTCGATGATCCAGTTTCGGTGTTCTTTAGCCCAGACAAGGCATTGAGCCCGGTGTCATGCCATTAGAAGTGGGACTCTTGTAGGTCGGCGGCTCCCGAAGACGAGACGATGAAGTGAGCATTGCACGGTCCGTGCACTGACTTCCAGAATGGAACCCACGTTCAGGTGGGAGGTGATTACAAATAATGCCTGGTCCCTATCGGTCTGTACGATGCGGGTCAGACGGCGAGCCCACGATCATTCAAGGCTGGCTGTCCTTTGCAGTTTGCCCGGGTGCTTGTTTTCTTTCCGAAATTTTCGTATTCCCCGAACACTCTTGAAACTGTCGTACGAGAAAATACAAGCTCGTTGACAATTTCGGAGATCGAGTGTTCCATCCGTCGGGCTCCTACGATCTGCCCTCTGCATCTAAATCCGGCGCCTTTCCCATTACGCTTCTCACGACGAATACTTGGGGAAGCCAAAGCTGACAGCTATATATGACCAGAGTTTCAGCCACGCATGCGCACAAATGCGGGACTTGCGGGACTGAATTTGGATAACGTCTCCTATCCCTAATTCAATGGAACTTCAGTGTATATAAAATTAATTGAGTTAGTGATCTTTCATGCGTTTATTTGACGTAAATTCCAGAACTAGGAGAAAACTGTTGCCTTGCACTGAGTTTTAATTGTTGTTCCATGTTCCATGGTATAGGTTTCAAGGTTCAATGTTGTATTACGTATAAATCTTTAAATTCTTTAATCTCCACGGTATCGCTTTGCCTGCTTTTGATCATTAATCTTAGTAAGATGCCTTTTCTATCTTTTATTGTGTCATGAATAATTTATTAACTGATGTGAGAGTTTCAAAATCAGGTTGATAACGAACAACTCGCAAGTAAAGATATTGCATTAGCATAAGACTTTAGAAAAATATCTTGATTTAGGTTACGATTAAAAAATGAGTGCACAAATAAATAGTTCAGAATCAGTAATTAATTTTCTACATTTCAGTGCTTCTCTGCAAGTATAAGTAGTATTTACTTTTCTGTACAATGTACTTCTGATCCTTCAAGCATTCTTATTTACTTTTGTTCATCTTTTTCAGAACTGTTTATGTTAACTCGTATATATATATATGTATATGCTCATTTTAAACTAATCCATTCTCTATAAAACATATTTTTACTCGTCCCTTTATTTGTGCGCTTTAAAATATCACTCCAAAAACATTGAAACGTTCTCAGAGGTACTGCTACTCATTCTTAATATTTGAGCTAGTTCAGAAGTAAGCAACTTCGACTCAAAAGTATCAGTAATTGGAAATTAGGGGGAAATTTAAAATTGAAAAGAGTAATTGGAAATAAGTTTAAACAGTTTGAAATTACACCATAGGGGGACTGATAGCTATACAAGTGGCAAAGAAAATTAATGTGAAATATGAACATAAGATTAATTTGAATCTTCGGTCTAAAAAGCGTTGTGCACTGCGACGTAGATGTCATTACACACGGACGTAGTAATGGACAGCGTCAACTGAAAATGGCGAGCAACTTTGAAACACGGTTTGATGTGGAATTTCGTGCAGTGATTCATTTTTAGTGGTTATGAGGTACGATGGCAAAAGCTATCCGTCGAAAATTACAATAGATCTATGGTTCAGATATAATGAATATTCTTCTTCCAACAACATGCAACCTATACTCCCATATTGCCCATGTGACAACACAATTCCTGGAATGTTTTTTTCCCTGTGAATATTTCGATCATCCCCCTACAGCCCGGAACCTTGCATTGCAGCCTGGAACTTCGACCTCTTCGGACCACTTGAAGAGGCATTTCGAGGGAGAATACTTCCGACATGATGACGAGATGACAACGAGAAGTGAGTTGATGGATCCGAGCCGATGACGTCAGCACCGAGCCCTGATGACGTCAGCACAGGAATCGAACAGCTGGTTATCCACAGAGACAAATGTCCTGATCGCTCTGGCGATTATGCAGAGAAAGAAAAGATTCGTTTGGTAATAATAAACGGAACTTAAATAGAGGTTGTTATGCACGTGTATGTCGACATTATGCACTCTTTCTGTAAATTAAGGAACAAACCCTAGGTTTTCTCAATGGGAAGATTACGTCAAAGTTCTATAACTTCTAAATTAAGTTCTTTTGTTTCGAAAAGTGTAATAGCTGATAAAGATCTCAATGAAATAAATCAACATCTCGAATTTCAACAATATTCGTTCAGTATTTAATGAGTTATGGAAGTTTGAATATTTAACAACAGCAATGCAATAACAAAAATTGACTTTAGATTAATTAAAACTTAACAATAAGTATTGTACCAAAATGTTTAATAAGTGTGTATTTTAGAAGCTTATGTAAAGAATTCTTTCACTATTCTTCAGTTTTGTATAAGTTTCTTAAGACTGTCATTGTTGTTGATAAATATTCAAACTTACGTAACTCATTAAATACTGAACGAATATTGTTGAAAATCGAGATATTGACTTATTTGATTGAAATCTTTATCTGCTATCACATCGTTCAAAACGAAAAACTTAGTTTAGAAGTTATAGAGCTTGGACGTTTCCCATTGAGATAACATAGAGTTGTTCCTAAATTTATGGAAATCTTTTTGGGTTTTCTTTTTACCTCTTAGCGGCACTTTTTTTGCACCCAATGGGCTAAAAGGCCAGGTCACAAGGACCCCGATGTCTCAGAGGATATTGAGGAAGGGGATCTACTGATTATAGCCTCCCGTCAAGACTATCCAGAATGTTCTTTAACGTGCACAGAGTGAGGCTCTTCAGCACTCAGGAACCTATGGCTTTAACGTTTCATCTGACTGACGTGTCATTTCTAAACCCATCGGTGTCCCCTACTGACTAAGAGCAGAGGGGGGGGGGGGGGTTAGCGAAGATATATATCAAAACTGGCCCAGGTGGGACTCGAACCCGGGAACTACAGGGCTACCAAATGAGCCAACCCCTGCCCCTTATGGAAACCAGTGTAATATGAGTATAATAGGATCGCAAATGTTATCTATTGAAAAGAGTTAATGGAAGATAGAAACTGAGAACTATTTGAAAGTAGGGAGGACAAATGAATATAAGGATAAATAATGAAGTCATTAGAAATTAAGGAAGATTATTGTCAGTTTGATAAACGCATGGGAATTATTGTGACAGTTGGAGATTACATAAGGCGATTTGAAATTAGGTTAGACAATTGAAAACTAGGGTAAACAAATGAAAATCCGGAAAGACAACTGAAAAATAGACAATTAGAAATTAGGGAGTTAATGAAGGATACTCAACGGTGAAATATTGAGAAAGAATTGTAAATTAGGATGAAAAAAATATGAAAAAAATGTAGACAAATGATATTCGGAAATTAGGAGAAGCGAAGAATTCGAAATTGTGGAATATAGTTGGGAGTTAGGAAAAGCAATAAAAACTGATTAAACAACCGGAAATTACGATATACAATTGGAGAATAGTGAAGACAACTTTGAAGTACGAAACAACAGAAAATTTGGGGAGAGGATTTTTTTTTTTATTTTGAAGGGAAATTTGAACTTATGGTAAATAATTAAAAATTAGTTCAAAACATAGCGAAGGGGAAATTCGCTTCGGGGTGCTTGTGACCCGGCCATTTAGCCATTGTGTGCAGAAAAAGTGCCGCTCAGAGGAAAAACAACCCAACCGATGATCTCTGGGCAGACAGGCAGATGATTTCCTGACAGATCTCTCTGGAGCATTACTCTGACAGCCTTCTTCAGACCTCTATGGCAAGCTGCTGCCTAAGGGGTAATTTATTCGTTTATTTTAAATTGGACTCTAGTGTAAGCAGTTGGAAACTATGATGGAGAATTTAAAGTAAGGTACACAAATGAAAAATAAGGAGTACCACTGGGAATTGAAACACAGTTAAATAATTGAATATTAATGAAGACAACTGAAAATTTTGGACACTTAGAAACTGATGAAATATTTAGAAATTATAGAAGTAATTGAATATCAGTGGCAGACAATTTGATAACAATTTTAACTGGAACAATTTAATAACAGTTTTAGCTGGAACAATTTAATAACAATTTTAATAACAAATTGGAAACTGGAGTGAACAATTGGAAATCAGGATGGACAAAGTAACGTAAAGGAACTAGAACTAAAGGAATGTGAACGGAAAATTAGGTTAGACAATGGGAAATAAATAGAAACAATTCGAGATTAGGGAAGGGAATCGGAAAGTAGAGTAAACAGTTCCAAATTAGGGAAGTAGTTTCATAATCAGGATGAATAATTGAAGCTAAGTATCGAAAATTTGCATAGTAAGTTAAAAAAAAACTAATGTATACGTTAGGAAATTAAAAAAAGACAGTTGACATTAGAATACGTAATTGGATCAACTGCAAGAATCGTAAATTAGTGAAGGCAAGTAGAAATTAAAATAGATAATTGGAAACTAATTGAAAGAATTCGAAATCGGTGAATGCACTTCCCAATTAAGACATAGAAGTGGAAACTAATGGGAACAATTGGAAATTAGTAGGTGAATCGAAACTAGAGAAAATTGGGGAAGACAATGGGAATTGAAAAATAGGGAAGGAAATAGGGAAGGAAATATGCCTTCCTACATTGTCCTCTTTAACAGTCTTACAGGTTCTTTCAGCAAGTTTCTTTTTAAAAAACTGGCATTATGGGCCAATTTATATTTTATTTCCACTCAGAATTCCTTTTTCATCGCTAATATCACATCTTTCTGTGGAAAATATTTTTTTTTTAGGTTTCTTAATATCTAATCTCAACTTTTAAATTTAATGACCTTCTCCTTTTCCGAATTTAACTTCCGATTTGAATTCGCACATGTTATATGTAGGATAAATCGAGTAATCTGTTTTGGGTCCGTGAGGATTTTATTTCTCCCACTTAAATATTTATTCTTCCTGTTAAAATCTTTCGCGAATCCTTTTTTATGAAAATTTTAACTATTACATAATATGTTTTTGCTTTTGAAAATACCTTGATTGACAAGGATGTAGTACTTCAATCTGGTCTATTTAAATAAAAAATAAAAAATAAATACCCCCTCAAGCAGCTGCTTGCCACAGAGGTCTGACAGGAGCCTGTCAGTTTATATGCCACAGTAGAAGATCTGAGAGGCTGGCAGGACCTCAGCAGAAAAACGACACTTACATCCATGCCTTACCCGGGGCTCAAACCCAGGTCCCTTAGATCAGCAGCCAATCGCGCTAACCACTCGGCCATGGGACGGCTGGTCTATTTAAGCATTTAAAAATTATATTGATTCATTTTCACGGAAAAGCATTTTAAATATATAAATATTGCATCCATATCCCTCCATCCTCACAGACTTTCTACTTATGTCGTATAAACTGATAGGTTCCTGTCAGACCTCTATGACAAGCAGCTGCTTGTGGGGATATTTATTATTTATTTATTATTTATATATTATATATGAAACTAAGCCGTCCCGTGGCCGAGTGGTTAGCATGCTTGGCTACTGATCTAAGGGACCTGGGTTCGAACCCCGGATTTAGGCACGGATGTGTGTGTCGTTTTTCTGCTGAGATCCTGCCATCCTCTCAGATCTTCTACTATGGCATATAAACTGACAGGCTCCTGTCAGACCTCTGTGGCAAGCAGCTGCTTGAGGGGGGTATTTATTTATTATTTTTATATGAAACTGACATTTTTCCTAAAGATTCAATCACTATCTCATTACTAATTCTAAAATTACGACAGTTAATCTGCCTGATACACAAAATTTCGAAGTGAATATTTCAATAACCTTAGTAATTTTCATTTCTTTTCATTAAGTCTTATACCCGAATAACTTATTTTTGGCAAATTATTTTTAACTGGAGTCTTCATGACTTAGGTTTTAAATATTTCACCCTATCGAATATTAAGTGGTTTAACTATATTCATCATTGCTAGGCAGGAAATGGTGAATTTAGGCGGAGTCATCACCCATCACTGAGCAGCATTTTTTGAGAGAGAGACTGCATTGTTTTGATAATATAGCACGTCTGTAGCACTACAGATTAGCGAGTAGAGTTCTGAACAGTATGTCTAAAGTTCTCAGAAAAAGTGGAAGACCTAGAATGAAATGGGTGGACAGTGTCAAACAGGACCTTGTTAATATATGTCTGCAGTTGCCAAGTACAATAGCAATAGGATAGACATGTATGGATAACTAAAATGCACAATCTAGTTGGATCTCCTTCGATCATGGGTTTGCTTAAGAATTATGCATGTAAACATGTTTTTCATTCGACATTATTATATATTATAAACAACGCTGTGCCCGGAATTAGATCGATCATAATAATGGTAGTAATACACAAAATAATTTTTAAACCTCATTTCTTCTTCATTTTCTTATAATCTATTATTTTTCTATTCATTTACATAACTACTGAGTTCCCATATCATCAATTTACAACTAACTTGAGACTTGCAATAAAAATTTTTGCAGTTTTTCTTTAACAAACTTCAAGCCGAGTAATTTTGTTCTCTTTCATTCGTAATTTAATGCTTTCAGTTTTTCGTCTCTTCACCATCATCTATTCCTGAAACAAAAACAAAAAAACTTTGCATGTTACCTATCATTCTTCGGTTCAAACATCGTTTACTTCGTTTAACAGTCATTAAAATAAATAATCACGAACTCAACTCCCTTCAGCTTCTGCCGCTCTCTTTGTTAGCAGATCATGCTGATGTTGAAACGTTTATCCTGAGCTTCCAGGAAACTCCATATTTGTCAGCCTCTGAGGTGACCTGTCGCTCTTCGTTAACCTTGACCTTGCTTCCGAGCTTACTTGCCCTAATCTAGATTACATAACTCCAATCCGGTCTTTCCCACATAACGCAAGATTTTATTTATCACAATTAATGCATAGTGAGTGAAATTCCAATTCGTTTCACCGATAAAAAATAATCACGAATAAAAACACAATTCACTAAAACGAAAATCACTGTTAATTAGGCTGCCAAAGTTAGATCAAAATAACATCAGAATGAATCAATAGGTAATTGCGAAATGAAGGGTGAAATATGTAATTCTTGCAGAAATATGAAATCCCGAAATGTTAGTAGTTTTAGTACCAATAAGTTTTTTCTATAATATAGCTTACTGGGTATTTTTTCTAGAGTTTTGTGACAGTTATTATTGCTAAATATTATGCTTCAATTGTTACAACCGCAGAATTCACAGGAATCACAACAACCGAATGAATTTTTTTAGTACGTACGTATCTATTGTTACTGTATCTATTAAATAAATAAATACCCCCTCAAGCAGCTGCTTGCCACAGAGGTCTGACAGGAGCCTGTCAGTTTATATGCCATTTAGGTAGTAATAATATTCAATAGCATCGCTTCGATATTTGTAAAGTTACAAATGGTGCTCATATAGAAGCCTATTAAAGTAGAATATGAAAATTTTGACTACTTAGTATGGACTACAGCATGACCGTTGGTAAGACCTTACCTTTTTGCGGAAAGAACTATTACTGATGATAACTTACCTTTTTTGCGGAAAGAACTATTACTGATGAAAACTTACCTTTTTTTGCGGAAAGAACTATTACTGAGGATATTGACCTAGTCAGATCTGTTAGACATCGAAAATGCAAATGGTATTTTTTTTAAACAAATGGCGCCCCACCTCATTTCGCTCTAAAGGTTCGTCTTTCTCTGAATGTTCCCAAATCCTTGGCTTGGAAGAGGTGGATAAATAGCCTGGTCTCCAAGAAGTCCCAAACTAACACAACTTGAATTTTTCATCATTGAGAGGGGGGAGGATATGTGAAAAACATTTTCTTCACCGAAAAAATTCGCGATTTGTGCCAATTACACCAGAGAATTCCTGCAACTGGTGGGATGGGGGTGGTTCAGTCGGTAGCGCTCCAGGCTCCTAATCTGCAGTTCCCAGGTTCGAGTCCCACCTGGTCCAGCGTTGAAATTTATCTCCTCAAAACTTCCCATCCTGTCCGGTCAGTAGGGACACAATGGGCTTGTAAAGACCGCCGTCCATCGGATGAGACGTTAAGCCATGGCCTCTGTGTGCAGGAGAGCATACTCTGTGCACGTTAAAGAACACGTTGTATGGCTTTGATGGAAGGCTATTATCTGTCTCCCAACAGCTGTCCAGAAGATCTCCTCCTCCAAACTTTCTCTGGGTTCCTGTGATTAGTTTGAATTTTCACCAAGTGGAAAGCTCACTTTGAAAGTTTTCTCTTTCAAAGAGAGCTTTCCATATTCACCATAGTCGATACGTTTTCTTCTAGTTAGTTCCTTTTTTTAGTTAAAGGCATCACTACCTTAAACATCAAGGCATTCAAAGCAAGTATAATATGTCATTTCTCCTAATTAGTTACATTTCTAGTTTCGGCCATTACTATCCTAAACATCAAGGGCCTGTTTTACCTCTAAGGGACTTTTTTAAGACAATGGGCTAAATGACAAAGGTCACAAGGGCCTCAACGGCTCAGAGAAGGGTTGGGGAAGGGACCCACTGGACAGCTGTTAGAAGACAAATGGGAGTCTCCATTCAAAGTCATCCAACGTGTTCTTATCGAGCACAAATTTTCTCCCTTAAATGGAGCTATGGCTTTACGTCCCACTCGACGGATGGCGGCTTTTCCAAGCCCATCGGTCTCACCTACTGACCGAGGACAAGATTAGTTTTGCGGAAATAAATCTCAACTTTGTCCCAGGTGGGACTCGAATCTGCGTACTACAGATTACGAGCCTGGCACGTTACCAACTAACCCAAACTCCACCCCACTCTTAGGGAAGACTAGCAACAACACTTCATTATCTGGAATTCGAACCATCCTTCTGCATCCCAATCCAAACGAGACAGGCAATTATCCCGACTTATGGATTCATTAGAGCACTAAGTGTGAAAAAAAGAACACGCAATATTTTCAATGACTGCTTTCAGATCTTCAATATATGCACCCTGATATAACAATACCTTATAACACTAGCTTACTAAGCATTGCGCCTTGGAGACAAAAAGAAAATCGCCCTACCATGTCTCTAATCCTAAATTATGTTTCCTAGAGTTTATATCTCTTACTTCCATCACTGTTTCCCAGACGATCCCAGTCCCACTGTGTCTGCAGGTCCTGTCTTCCCATCCAACGGCCAGTCAGCACTGGCCATTGTGTAACCGTACGAGCGGAAACTACGCTTTGCTGGTTAGGAAGCGTGGCCTGTAAAAACAAAACCCCGTCACGTCAGCCGACTCACGAGACACAGAAGAAGCAAGAGTGTGAAAGAGGAAAACGGAGAGAGAGAGCGCGAGAATGGGAATGAACGAAAGTAAGAGAGCAAAACTTCGCCAGCACAGACAGTTACTCACGATGCTTTCACGCGTTGAACCTTGAAGATGTGACAGGTCTTTGTTGCCATGGCAGCACGTGTTGACGGCTCGCAGCGGGCGCAAATACATACATCCTTTCCTGTACGGGTTTCTGGGACAAGGACTCTTCTCTTGATGTGCGAGAGCATCGAAAGCAACCCCCATTTTCCTTTCTGTCCATCCCCACGTTTCTTTCTCGGCATAGCCTAAGACATAGTTCTTGGGTCTGCCGGCTTTTCAGTCGGCATTCTAGAGTCAGAAGAGTGGGCGGAGAAATGTAGCGGCGATGGGAAACTCTTGTCCATCAGGACGGAATCTGACGGATATGCAGACATAAGAGGCACTTTGGCGTTAAGGTAAAAAACATAGACCTATACAACGTATATATATATATTGGGTGTAGCAATGAAAGCGACGGGAAGAGGAAGAAGAGTTTGATTGATGGATGTGAAAAAAAGGAAAATGAGGACAATGGAGGGTTTTTGCTATTAAATTATTTTTTAAATAAATCCGGTATGTGGAATCAATTGAAAACTGAGGTAGTAACGAGATGAGGACAGAGACGAGTCATAAGGACGAGATAAAACGAGTGTATGAGGCTACTGTAGAGATATCAGAAATGTATTTTTTGTTTTGCTTCAGGTATGATAATTTTGGTTTGATTTTAGACCAAAGTTCGATCGAAAATTAGTAAAACAAAAGGTCATAAAAAGGCTTTTACATAAATAACAATACGAACTTTGTATTAAAAACTGGGCGAACGAACTATAATTGATAAAAGAAAGTACATTTGTCATACCTCCATCTAATAAAAAATCTTATAAAATATCAAAAAGGCTAGATAAAAGCAATCTGATTTAAAGTTTGAGATCAGTCAACAAAATACAGAACATAAGTAACTTCGTATATGAAATTATGAGAAAACTTGAACTTATTATAAATATGTGCATTTACGCAGCTAAATAAAAAAAATAAATAAATACCCCCTCAAGCAGCTGCTTGCCATAGATAAATAAATACCCCTCTGATCAAGCAGCTGCTTGCCATAGAGGTCTGACAGGAGCCTGTCAGTTTATATGCCATAGTAGAAGATTTGAGAGGATGGCAGGACCTCAGCAGAAAACAACACGAACATCCATGCCTTACGCGGGGCTCGAACCCAGGTCCCGTAGATCAGTAGCCAGGCGCTCTAACCACTCGGCCACGGGACGGCGTTAAGCAAAATAAATATTCCATCTTTATAATCATTAAAATCTGAAGACTAAATCTTTAATTCTTGCATCACCATACTTCGGTAAAATCTAACGGTCATTTTAACAATAAAAAAATACAGATATGGTAGATAATATTGAGCTAAATCTGTCTTTCTCTAATTTAATAATCTTTTTTACACACAATGGGCTAAATGGCCAGGTCCGAAGGCTTAAAGAAGGTTGAGTAGAAGACTCACAGGACAGGGTATGGCTCTCCCGCATACAGAACCACGGCTTAATGTCCAAACGGACGGACAGCGACTTTTCCAAGCCTATCAGTGTCCACTACACATCGATGGCAGGGCGGAGAGTTTTGCGGACATAAATCTAAACGCTGGCCCAAATGGAACTCGAACCTGGGAACTGCAGATGACGAGCCTTGTGCGCTACCGACTGAGCAACCCCGACCAACCCAAGAACGGTAGGAGGAAATTAGAATTATAAACTTTCCCTCTCTTGAAAGCTATAATGACGTATATTTTCTAAGGAAGTGCCCCGAAAATCAAACTCAAGACGTCAAAAAACTGATCTCAAACACCTATCACCTTTCGATTTTTTGGGTACGGCGTTGCCTCACACAATCAATCTGTGAATTTATGAAAATCATTGAAGAATCAAGTGCCAAGTCTCATAAAAAATAAATTACCCCTCAAGCAGTTGTTTTCTACAGAGGTCTGACAGGTGACTGTCAATACAATACGCCATAGAGAAGATCTGTGTGGAAGACGAGACTTCAGAAGAAAAACAACACAAGAAAACATCTTGTGTTGTTTTCCTTATCGGGTACTCGAACCCAGGTTGGGTTGTTTTACCTCTGAGCGGCACTTTTTTGCATACCATGGGCTAAATGGCCAGGTCACATGGACCCCGAAGGCTCAGAGAAGGTTGGGGGAGGGGACCCACTGTAACAGCTGTTGGGAGACAGATGGTAGCCTCCCGTCAAGGCCATCGAGCGTGTTCTTTAACGTGCACAGGATATGGCTCTCCCGCACACGGGGCCACGGCTTAACGTCCATCCGACGGACGGCGGTCTTTCCAAGCCCATCGGTGTCCCCTACTGACCGTGGGCAGGGGGGAATTGTTGCGGAGATAAATCTCAACGCTGACCCAGCTGGGACTCGAACCTGGGAACTACAGATTACGAGCCTGGCGCGCTACCGATTGAGCCACCCCCGCCCCTCGAACCCAGGTTCCTTTGATCAGTTTCCTCTTATTCTCAGCTGCTACTCACGATACGCCATTGGGAATTAGTTACACAAAATGAGTGGAATGTTTACATCCTCCTCCTACGAAGGTCATAAAAATAAAAAAAATGCGACCAATCTAAAATCAAAACAAATCAATCTTTCCAAAAACCTTATTTGAATATATTGAATGATGGTTGCTTTCGAATATCTAAACGTTAAAAATTCTTTAATCCTAATACTATTTACTTAGTACTTCTATCGATCTTCGTATGTGCATGATCTCAACATTTTGATGTAAACATCACGCCACTGGACTTCTTTCACTTAGCAAAGAATTTGTGGAAGAAGGAGCCATAGTTGAGCGGACGATCCTCCACTTATACGGCTAACGCCTTCCATACAAATCTCAGCTCCGAATTCCCGTTCATCTTAATTGTTCCGAACAATGGGACCCGAGACTCGTTGTGCTCCGGGGATGTGGCAAAAGAGGCCTATGATTAATTCATCAGTCCAGTGGGGGGACAGAGGTGGGAGCAAAGTTGTACCCTCGCAAATGGAACACTCATGAGGCGTCGACGCAGAGAAAACCTCGCCGACCGCACGGAAATCCCACATTAGGCCTCTATCAATTATGTGCCCTAAAAGTGTTTCGTGCGGGGCGAAGGCGTTAAGAACCAGGGCCTGCTGCTTTTCACTTACGTAAAAGCACGGGCTCAACGTTAATAATGTACCATCGCACGAGCCCGCTCGAAATACCTGGATTGCTACCTGCGAAACAACAGTTTCCCGACTCCTCGGAGTTGATGCCTCAGAGGTTGCATGGAAGCAGATGCGGAGATCCTGGATGCTTCGGAGAGCGATCAGAGAAAAAAAGGGATGATTGCCGGAGGTGAAATGAAAAAAAAAAAGATGACTTTTTATGTCTGTGTGTATATGTTTAAGTATATATTGCAAATATCGTTTTCAGTTTCTTCAAGATTTAGAATAATTCTAACACGTGACACGAAGGTTGCCAGATCACCAATTTCTAAAAAAATAGTTGCTAGATATTTTTTCTTAATTTTGTAATCAACCATAGCGTTCGGATACTTTTTTGAGCGACTGTACGCTTCCCTCAAAAATATTAACGTCTCTCTTCCAGTTACAATTCTCTTTTCAAATATATCATATTAATGAGCAACGGACTATTTAAAATTATATTTTTGCAGTGCTATTACTTCCTTACAAATCAGTCTTCTAATTACCAAAACTGATACCTGAAAGCGATATATTTTCTGCATTAATTACTGAGAAAACGATACCACAAATAATGTAATTGCTTAATTATTTTGATTAATTACTACATTTTGTTCTTGTGTGTCTCTCGGGTGATTGTCGCTGATTTTTTTCTTCAAAAATCGCATTTTAGTTCAGCTTTAGAACTTGAGATACATTTTATGTAAATAATTCACTTATTAAAAAATGAGAATGATCCATAATTGTTATAAAATAATAATGTTATAAAATTAAAATAATTGTCCGAGAGTCACTGAAGGTAAAACAACAAAAAAAAGACCAATGTCTAAAGGGTATTATTAGTAAATAACGCCGCAGATATTATTAGTAAATAACGAAGAGATTCGAGAGCTAAAATAAGATTGTAAAAAGGTCTTTTAACAAGTATACCGTCTTAAGTTCGAAGATGATCTAAATCTACCGCTTAAAACTAAAATGGTTGCTACAATATATATATTCTGATTTGGAAATTTAGCTATTGGGGGCGCAAAAGTGACACTCAGTGGTAAACTACTTTACCCCAAGAAACTGGCAATACTCAGGATTATCCTCCATGCAGGAAAGAACAATATGGGTTGGGTTATTCTACATTTGAGCGATACTTTTATGGGCATAATTGGCTAAATGGCCGGGACATAAGGGCAACCAAAAGCTCTGAGAAGGTTGGGGAAGAACTCTCAACAATGTTTTTCACCTATGAGATTTGGTTTGGTTTGTTTTACCCCTGAGCGGCACTTTTTTGCACACCATGGGCTAAATGGCCAGGTCACATGGACCCCGAAGGCTCAGAGAAGGTTGGGGGAGGGGACCCACTGGAACAGCTGTTGGGAGACAGATGGTAGCCTCCCGTCAAGGCCATCCAGCGTGTTCTTTAACGTGCACAGGGTATGGCTCTCCCGCACACGGGGCCACGGCTTAACGTCCCATCCGACGGACGGCGGCCTTTCCAAACCCATCGGTGTCCCCTACTGACCGTGGGCAGGGCGGGGAATTTTGCGGAGATAAATCTCAACGCTGACCCAGCTGGGACTCGAACCTGGGAACTACAGATTACGAGCCTGGCGCGCTACCGACTGAGCCACTCCCGCCCCCACCTATGAGAGGAACTTTTGAATGCACAATAGCCAAAATAGCCAAGTCACAAAGACCCGAAGGCTCAGAGAAGGTTGGGGAAGGGGATTCACTGGATAGGCTGTTAGGAGGCATATGGAATCCTCCTGCCAAGTCATCCAGCTTGTCCAGGATATGATTCTCCAGCTGTAGCCTACGCTCCAATACACGAGGCCATGTCTTAAAGTGAAAATCAGATTACGGGCCTGGCAGTCTGCCGATTGAGTCGTACTCCACCTCCTTAGTGTGTATGTCAGAATGTATGTTTAAACACTCTTTCTAAAAATCACTTTTCTAATCGTTTAGGGAGAAGGTTAACTCAAGTGGTAGAGCATCAATCGCACAGACTGTTGTTCCCAGTTCGAGCACCTACCTTGAGAATTCTCTCCACTAATTCACTTTCTGCCCTCGATGAAAAAGGGGGCATCGATGGACTTGCAAAGTTCGCCCTCCGTTACATGGGCCTGATTATTAAGCCCTGAGACATTTCCGTGTGCTGGAGAGTCATACCCTGTGCATGTTAAAGAACACACTGGATGATCTTGTCGGAAAGCTTTCATCTGTTTCCTAACAACTCTCCAGAATAGTCTTTTCCCCAAACTTCTGGGATTCTTTCGACCTGGATATTTACCCCATTAGGTGGCATTTAGCTTACTAGTACTGCTCAGAAGTAAAACAACTCAACATTTTTTTCATCACTGGTTGAGTGGTTAACGCGCTTGGCTGCTAATAAAAAGGACCTTGGTTCGAGCCCCATAATAAGATAATAATATTTCCTTTTTTCTCTTAACCTTCTGCTGAGGTCTCGACTTCCTCACAGTTTTTTTCTGTGGTGATTCATATTGACATATTTTTGTGGTAATCAGCTATCTGAGGGATAATTTATTTATATATCATTTTATTTATTTTTGCAATTTCATCACAATTTTCTTAATTTTTTTCTTTAGTTAATGAAATATCCTAACCAACACAAGCATATGCAGCAAATACTTCAATATTTTTCCATTCTTCAATAACATTTCTCTGTCAGAGCTGCATCTCTTTTTTTTACTCCCCATTCTATTCTATTTGCTCTCTCTCTTCCCGTTTTCTTCTTTATCGCATTCCGCTCTGTAAGTTGTGATGATGATGGTCTCTCCACCGACCAATGAATTCCTGGGAAAGGAAGCTTATGTTTTATAGGATGTCTGCTCGAAGAAAGAAACTGCAGCGGCAGCAGCTGATACAGTTATGCCGTTTCTCCTGTATCTTGATTTGTTTGGAGCCATGCGTGACGTAGGAGACAAGAGAGAAAAGAATCGTTTCGTGTTAGTGCTGCTCCTAGGTTGTTTCTTCTTATCGGGAATTTGCAAAGAAAACGGGACCTCGCTTATCCACTTAAAATACGGTGTTTAGTTTCTGTCGGGGGAAAAAAGAATCTACATGAAACCATTAATATACCTTCTCTTTCTATTTCGATTGCGAGTTTCTTCAGTTTTTCTTTTCAATTTCTCCTGAGCCTTTAGAGTTAAATGTGTACAAAAATGAAAATCCGATAGGGTTGAGTTGTTTTACCTCTGAACGGAGATTTTTCCACACACTGAGCTAAATGGCCAGTTCCCAAGGATCCCAAAGGCTCAGAGAAGGTTAGGGAAGAAGATCCACCGGAAGCGGTTAGTAGACAAATGGAGACAAATGGAAACCTCCCGTCAAGGCAATCCAGTGTTCTTTAATATGAATATGGCTCTCCTGCATACCGATCCACTACTTCACCGTCCGTCGGATAAGACATTAAGTAGTGGGCCGGTATGTAAAGGCCACAGTCCGTCGGATAAGACATTGCTTTTCCGAGCCCAATAGTATCCCCTTTCTCATCGAGGGCAGAATACGGGCTAGCAGCGATAAATATGAACGAAGAGATTCGAGAGCTAAAATAAGATCGTAAAAAGGTCTTTTAACAAGTATACCGTCTTAAGTTCGAAGATGATCTAAATCTACCGCTTAAAACTAAAATGATTTCTACAATATTATCCGTCCAAATAATACCCACTTAAAAAGCACTATTACTTAGCAATATTATACTATATTGTTCCACTATATTTCTTACCACAATTTTGCCAAGCTGTGCTAATAAGACTGGTCAGTAAAGAAATATCAAAATTAGAATATTTGAATATTTAGAATACTTGAATAAATAAGATGCCTTAAGATCTATTGTTCCTCAACTCATCATATATATATATAAAAATAAATATAAATAAATACCTCCTCAAGCAGCTGCTTGCCACAGAGGTCTGACAGGAGCCTGTCAGTTTATATGCCATAGTAGCAGGTCTAATACTTTTAACTGCCATCTCTCAATTGCATTTTTAAAAATTACGCATGAAAATAAAAAAAAAAATGAACAATGTTCTTCGAAAGAATGAAATATTTAACGAATCGCTTCTCCCTCTGATAATACCTTCCATGGTTGTCATGGTGCATAAGGCAGAAGTGGGAACATCGTGATCATTGATCAGCGACGTGAGTCAACTGCGCATGTCCATTACCTGTCATGCTTATCCATGCAAAGGTGTTTAATCATCGATCTGCAAGAACTGTGCGAAGTATATATTTTCCACTGGAGTCTGCTAGAATTTACAATCATGAGCAAGACCGTGTATGATACCGGCGTTAACGGATACCTGAAGCAAAACTCGCGATAGAGCAGGAACCCTGTGTACTTGACCTCGAGGGCAAAAGTACGATTCTGAAATACTTGTCGTTTGCTTTCGCTTCATGAACGGTGAAGCGTTAAAATAATTGAGAATTAAAATACGTAGCAATGAAAACAAATCTCTTTAAAATGCTCTAAATCAGAGGTTCCCAAACATATTTGTCCTACCGCCCCCTTTTCAGAAACAAAATTACTCAGCGCCCCCCTGGAAATCTACCTCCTTTAAGTAAACAAACAGAAAGGTGCAGTAACAAATCTGCGTTCTTTTATGTATCTATACTTCTATCTACGTCCTACAACATAGTAAAGAAAGATGTTGTTGCAAATAAGACACCTTGAAGGTTGAAATTATAAAATTATTTATTAGAATCAACCATAGTAACATTCGCATTACACACAGAAAATTAAGATAGCGAAGGATAATTTTATGTGTTTATTTGGAAAATAAAGTAATCACTAAGACTTTATGTTATACAACAGATGAAACATGTACGAACGGTGTTTCAAAATTTTCTTATCTTCCCTTCTTTCATTATGCTTCCACCGCCCCCCAATTGCACCCGAAGCTACTACCGACCCCCTGGATCGTTCCAGCGCCCTCCAGGGGGCGGTATCGCCCACTTTGGGAAACATTGCTCTAAATAAAGGTGAAAAAATTACGGTCCGTAGAATTTGAACCACAAAGGGATGGCCAGTGCAACTTAACGAAGAACCATTAAGAAAAACTCTCTATTCTTTAAGAGTCACAGCAAAATCTTTCTCTTTAAAAGCCAAATATGCATTTTTAAAGAGTAATGAATTGAAAACAAAACTCTATTTTTAAGGAATCAAGAAAATATCTTCATTAAATAACAATAATTAAAAAGCGTTTTAATGAGTAATATGAATTGGTAAAATTGTTTAGTGACGCACCTAAAAATGTTTCATCAAAAAGAACTGAAAGAAATCAGCCAGATGTAATATATTGAGATTTGTTTTTATGATCCGTGAATTGGCCAGGTATGAAATAGGGAGTAAAACGAAATAAGCGATTCGCCTAATAGGGAATTTTAAAGTTAATAGTTTGTTTTTATTGTCAACATATAGTGATACTTCTTTCTTTCTTTTTAATCCCATTGGCGGGATTTCTCTTGTGCACTCTCTACCCCTTTCCACGGGGACGTCCTTATAAAAAAAGTGTTAAATCTATATTAAAAATGAATTGTTTGCGACGAGTAACGAGTCATATTAGAAAATGAATTGTGACATAGTATTTTCGTAGCTATAGAAAACATTTTTTTTTCTCTCCTTTTATATCCTCATGTGAGAAATAGTTTTAATAGCCACTAGCAGGTCACTTGGTCTTTTCTAAATACCCATTTCCAGTTCGTTTTCAATTCATTATTCGTTATATTTAGCTCTTAGAGCCGTCCCGTGGCCGAGTGCTTTATCGTGCTTTGCCTACTTATCAGGGGCGGGGGTGGCTCAGTCGGTAGCGCGTCAGGCTCGTAATCTGTAGTTCACAGGTTCGAGTCCCAGCTGGGTCAGCGTTGAGATTTATCTCCGTAAAATTCCCCCGCCCTGCCCACGGTCAGTAGGGGACACCGATGGACTTGGAAAGGCCGCCGCCCGTCGGATGGGACGTTAAGCCGTGGCCCCGTGTGTGGGAGAGCCATACCCTGTGCACGTTAAAGAACACGCTGGATGGCCTTGACGGGAGGCTACCATCTGTCTCCCAACAGCTATTCCAGTGGATCCCCTCCCCCAACCTTCTCTGAGCATTCGGGGTCCATGTGACCTGGCCATTTAGCCCATGGTGCGCAAAAAAGTGCCGCTCAGAGGTAAAACAACCCAACCCTATTTATCAAAGAGAGTTAGGATTGAGCCCCGGGTAAGCATAGATGTTTCAGTTGTTTTTCAGTTGAGGCATCGCCATCCTCACAGACCTACTTTGGCGTATAAACTGACAGGCTCCTGTCAGATCTCTGTGACAAGCAGCTGCTTGAGGGATATTTATTTATTTTAGCTCTTAAGTACAAGAAACTCCAAAACCGTTAAATACCAATTAGAAATGTTACAAACTTGAGTTACATAAATATCACAAAGGAATTAAATAACTATTTAGGTCAATCAGGCTGTCGAGCTGGAGGCACACGAGCCGCCTGGCCAGCAAACTGCCCTTTTAGCCCATTCGATTCTTCGGTAAATGCATTTGTGCCCAAGTTTTTTCAACAAACCATTGCTAAAAAAAATATCTCCAACAAAACAGCCTTGAATTATTTATTTGCTCATATACTAGTAACTCTTAGAGTCTTACTTTTTGCAACGAAAAAATGAGTCTAATACTTAAAATTTCCCAATCATTTTATTTTCCATCTTATTTCCCACGTTATTATTTTCAAATTTTAATTATTATTGATTTGCCTTTTGTTCAATTTCAATTGAATTATCAATATCATAATGTTATTGTGGTCAGAAACTCTAACTTCTTAGTGTGAATGTAGTTTTTAAAAATATTTGACAAACTAGGAGCAGATTTTTGGTTTCCATGTCCCGTGTTTAGATAATTTGATTCGTTGATGCTATAATTTTGTTTGTTTTTTTAAAATTACCAAATTATTTAATGTGGTGATGCATCTTCAGGATATTTTAGTTCTTTCAAAACGATGACAATACTGAATTTCGAAAAATGTTTATGGGCGCGACCAGAAGGCTTTTAGAGCGCACGAAATACCCGGAATACTATGCACCAACTAATATTTCAGTTGGATACTACTTTATGCCAACAGAATGTTGCAATAGTCAGTTTCTCTTTGGTGTTGGGATTAAACATTCACTTCTAAGCTGACATTAAACTTAAAAAACGAAAGTTTAATCTTTCTTCACTTTTAAGAAGGATTGCTTGCTACTTCCAACATTACTTTCCAGTGTATCCATAAGGCAACATTTAATCCCCAAGAACGTAAACACGTTACAGGGGAGTTCAGTTTACCACAAAAATAACAGATACTAAGTTTGATTCGACAAATACTGAACCCTCTGTGACTTCTCAGGTCACGAGGGAGAGAAAGAGTCTCAGACACATTTATTCACCTTCGTCCATTCGTCCAGCAGGCTAAAACGAGGCAGCTACAGACCCATTAGCAGGTCGGTCGGGTCATGCCACCTGTACCATCAGTAGGGTGAAAGAGGCGGAACACAGCAGGTAAGCTCCGTCAACACTGCCATTCATAGCTCCATGGGGTGGGGTCAAAGTTCACACAGTGGGGCCAGAAGTCACTCCTCCTCCGCATTGCACGCGCGGACCATGAAGGGTCGGGACACCTTTCGTACTTCAGTCCGTGACAGAACAGGAACAGCGGCACAAAGAGGTTGATCTTTGGAGAGGAGGAGAGGGTGGGGGATGGCCACGGTCTCCCCTTCCCCCGTACATCATTGCGGGATGGCTCCCCTACCTTGAGCCCGTCGTTCGTGTTTATAGAGATTTGTCATCTCCCTGTCGTCCAAGATGGGATGAGCATGTAAAAACGGATGGTGTGCCGAATGCTCTTTGGGGCGCTGCCGCGGGTTCTTCTGTAAGCACACAGGAGAGATCACCGCAGGGTACAGGCATTGTTACGTTCGCTAAGACGTAATCTTTGTGTGTTACAACTCTCCTGTCTAAACTGTGTACACTTCTCCCAGTCACGTCTTTGTATTCGAAAGCGCTTCAATCTATTTCGGCAGCCGTTTCAAAAGCAGCAACCAGACATTTTAATTTATACTTCAGGGGGTTACGATGTAGTAGGACGGAAAAAGAAAAGAAATCACACAACAGAGAGTTTAGGTCTACTGCGCAAATTTCTTGCACAATGATCAGTTCTTTTAGTTTTTTGGCACAGCTAATTATAGAAGTAGGGAAGCAGCATACCCGAAACTACAAATAAATGTGACTTTTATTTATTCTTTTTATTTTTATGTTTCAGAAGAGGTTATATTTAAGAGATCTCTGCTATTAAGAGTGAGTCAAAAAAGGTTTTTATTCTCACGTTGCTTAATTCGAATTCTAGTTGTAGGTGAAATAAATTTAGTATGTATATAAATCTGAAATTCCTTCAGAAAATTTATTTCAGTATATTTCCACTTTTAGGTTTTTAGCCGAATTTTTAGCACCTTCCAACCTTCGAAACGCTTGGCCGAATCCCTCTCCTTCCCATTGATGGTCATAAGGAGGGGGGGGGGGGAGACACGGACCATGACCCCCTACAAGAGAACTGCGAGAGTTTTTATTTATTTTATTTATTTTTTTTTCAATAGACAGCCATTTTTGCATTCTTGAAGGGATTAGCGGCAGGATCTCAATTGCTAAATAATCCATAAAAAAGTGTAATTTTTGGACCACAAAATCATTCATGCGCACCTAAATGGTTCCCTACAGACTTGAGACTTATGACAGCTACTGCTTCCTCACTTCCATGTGAAGTAACACTTTTCTATCTGTAAAAGTTTTTACTCTTTGCAATAAAATAAATATAGTAAGTGAATTTGTGATAGTGTTTAGTAAACCTTAGCTTTTTTTTTTGCATGCGATGAAGTGAAACTCATATAAAGTAAGAGTAACTTCTAGAATTGGTATCTCTCTTCTGTTTTGCATATCAAGAAAAAATATTTTTCTTATGTTTCACAATGTCAAACGTTTGATATTTGGCAAAATTTCTAAAAATTTTAGTACCTCTATATTATAATTTACAAAAACACTAATAATTTATTCAGAGTAAAGGAATTCCAGCCGTCCCGTGGCCGAGTGGTTAGCGCGCTTGGCTACTGATCTACGGGACCTGGGTTCGAGCCCCGGGTAAGGCATGGATATTCGTGTTGTTTTCTGCTGGAGTCCTGCCATCATCTCAGACCTTCTACTATGGCAAATAAACTGACAGGCTCCTGTCAGACCTCTGTGGCAAGCAGCTGCTTGAGGGGGTATTTGTTTTTTTTTTATTAAACGAATTCCACCGAAACAACATATTTTCCTGATTATTCATAAAAGAGAATCAATTTTTTAAAAAATCTGAGATTTCAACCGATTATTCTTTAATTCTAAAAGATGGCTTTGTTTCTGCATAAAGAGCGTTTATAAAATTTAAAGTAACACTCCAGGAAAAAGTTTAAAAATGTTGAATACAGACATCATGGATCATCTTAAAAAGAATCACTCTTTAATCGAGTTCACCCACATTTTGGTTGTCGTTTTCTTGTGAATAGACACAACAGTGCTGTATAGCATACCCTTGTCAACAGACATAATAGTACTACATAGCGTGTCTCTGTCAATAAACATAATAGTGTTGCATAGCGTTTCGTTGTTAATAGGTGCAATAGTACTGCAAAGCGTACGATACCTTGACAACAGACACAATGGTACTGCATAACGTGTTCTTGTCAACTGGTACAATGTTAATGCTTAGTGTATCTTTGTCAATAGACACAATTTTATTGCATATGTGATTCGTCAACAAACACAATTCGATTGCAGATGCGTTTCGTAAACTTATTAACAGTTAATGGTAAAAACAAATAAATACCCCCTCAAGCAGCTGCTTGCCACAGAGGTCTGACAGGAGCCTGTTAGTTTGTATGCCACAATAGAAGATCTGAGATGATGGCAGGACCTCAGCAGTAAACAACACGGACGTCCATGCCTTACCCGGGACTCGAACCCAGGTCCCTTAGATCACTAGCCAAGCGCGCTAACCACTCGGCCACGGGACGGCATTATTGGTAAAAAAATAAATAAATAAATACCCCCTCAAGCAGCTGCTTGCCACAGAGGTCTGACAGAAATGCCATAGTAGAAGGTCTGTGAGGATGGCAGGACCTCAGCAGAAAAACAACACCATACATCCATTAGTAAAGATGAATAAAATAAAATTAATAAATACTCTCCTCAAGCAGCTGCTTGCCACAGAGGTCTGACAGGAGCTTGTCATTTTATACGCCATAGTGGAAGGTCTGAGAGGATGGCGGGACCTCAGCAGAAAAACAATACAAACGTCCATGCCTTACCCGAGGCTCGAACCCAAGTCCGTTAGATCAGTTATGGCATACTAATTTCTGCAATTAAAAAAATATCCTGTTCTCTTGTGCAGTTCGAATCACTGCCGCATGGGCATTAACCACTATACCAGGTAGGATCTAGTAGTTAGCGTACCTGACTACTAAATCCAGCAGGGCATGTCTTTCTGTAAGTGTTTATACGTTGTATGAGAAACTAGGAGAAGCCTAATGTAGCTTCTATGTTATCACAGTTAGCATTGCAGCAACAGTGATTATAATAGAATAATATTGCAACAGATTAAAATTTGGAGGATGAAAAAATGTGCCAAGTGCTCCTAAAGCAGAAATTATTCTGGAGCAAAACTTTTAACATAAATGATATCAAAAAACATTGGAATTGAACAATATGTTTAAAAAAAATGCTATTCCCAACTGAATTTCGAGTGTATTAATCACTAAAACGTTACAAAAATTATATGCATTTATAAGAACCTATTTCGTGGTATCGGAATTCTAATCCTGATTTCGCGGTATCGTATTCGTACCCGCATTGGGGTTCGAATCCCTTTTTAGTATAACAAGGTTGATTGTTCTGCTGTTACCTATAATGAACTAGTAGCTTTCGAATCAAATCGCTAATAAGTAAATGATATTTTTGAGTGAAATATGCTGCCAGATTTCGATTAATAGATATGGTTTTATTTTTAATTTAAAAACAAAACAAACAGCCGAATCTGTGTTAACAGGATCTGGCAACGATCAAAGTAAAATTTCGCTTTAGTTAATTTTTTTTCTCTCCACATGAATAAATAGTCTCATTTGTTCACAATCAGCCTTATGCTTTTCATCTCTCGTGGTTGACTATTTTTATTAATTCGAAGGAGAATTATACGTGGATGTGCCAAGCAAACTGACGTAACTGTGCAGCATCATATCCGGCTTTGCTTCCGCTGGAGAATGATTGGTCGCAATAAGCAAACGCATGCCTGAACAACGGACAGGAAATTCGACTAATAAATTCCCTTCTCTGCTCACAGATTTCTCCCTCCTCTTCACCTCTGCAGCGGCTCTCCTCTTCCCCATCCTTGCTCGAGAGCTATTAAAGCAACTAATGGAGCTCTGTGTCACGGCAGTTGAAGATGGATAGGGATAAACGACTCTGACGACAGTCGCCACACACGCACGCACGCATTCGCACATAGACCGGCACGCACGCACTCACGCATCTACTTAACGATATCGAACAGACTACGATGATGTCACCGCCACGAAGACTGGTGACGAGTGAGGTTAACTGCTCTCCAGACTGTCAATCAAATGAGGTGAGTGGGACTTGTCGACAGAATTTGCGAGGATAAGGAGAGACTGAAGAGCATGTACAGAAAATAGAACCCTGATAATCTGGACTAATTGGAAATGAGTATAATTTGGTTTACCATAAATCTAGATAATTCGGAGCTTTTATGAAAGAAAATAAAGTATTATTTACATATTTAAGTTTGCAAATGTTTCCACAGAAGTGTTTGTCAGTCTAAAAAGCCACAGAGAGGATCTTGAGGAAGGCCAGACCCCAGCAGAAAGATATATAAGAAAGAAAACATTCATGCCGGGGCTCCAAACCAGGACTCTTTGATCAGTAGCCAGCACCCTAAACACTGGGCCAAAATTTCCATGAAATATGTTTAAAAACATTATACTATTTTATCCCCGAGAAGCATTTTGTGTGACTAAAGGGCCATGTCACAAGATCTGGGGTGGGGGTGGCTCAGTCGGTAGCGCGCCAGGCTCGTAATCTGCAGTTCCCAGTTTCGAGTCCCAGCTGGGTCAGCGTTGAGATTTATCTCCGCAAAACTCTTCCCCCCTTCCCACGGTCAGTAGGGGAACCGGTGGAATTGGAAATGCCGCCGCCCGTCGGATGGGACGTTAAGCCGTGGCTCCGTATGCGGGAGAGCCATACCCTGTGCACGTTAAAGAACACGCTGGATGGCCCTGACGGGAGGTTACCATCTGTCTCCCCCAACCTTCTGAGCCTTTGGGGTCCATGTGACCTGGCCATTTAGCCCATGGTGTGCAAAAAAGTGCCGCTCAGAGGTAAAACAAACTCTAAGGGCTAAGACTATTTAGTAGGGAAAGGGTATCCACTAGACCTGTGATTGCCAATCTCTGGTCCCGTGACTAACTTTTCATACAACGATATATTACAATACGTATTGTACATATAGTAACTACATGCTTTAAAATGAATGTATGTATAAAATACATCTAAAGCAATATTTTTGAACATATTTTGAACCTCAATTGCCTTACAAAAAAGTATGATAGGATTTTAAATATTCTTCCACTTACTGTTTCTACTGTTCCTAATCTAAAGTTGTGTCTTCCGGAAGAGGAAAAAAGAGAGAACAGGTGTCCACTCTTATAATTTTGACCACTGATGATAATACATCTGATTTAAAAATTCCCTGACCATTTTAAAATCATTTACGATACCATTGCAGAAAAAATGGAATATCTAATACCTTGGTTTACAGCACGTTATCTTCAATTTCTCATTAAATTTCTTTTATTCATCATCGTCATCATCCTCAAGCAGCCATGGGCTACGGAGGTCCAACCAGACAGTGCAATTTAGTTCTCCAAGCATGTCTGTCCTGAGCTACATCTGCTGCATCCGACCACTGCACAACAATTCTAACAATGTCCTGTTTGACATTATCTGCCCACCGCATCCTAGGTCTCCCCCTCTTTCTGAGACCTTTAGGCACACTGTTCATAACCCTATTCGCCAATCTATAATCCATAATGGGGGCGGGGGTGGCTCAGTCGGTAGCGCGCCAGGCTCGTAATCTGTAGTTCCCAGGTTCAAGTCCCAGCTGGGTCAGCGTTGAGATTTATCTCCGCAAAATTCCCCACCCTGCCCACGGTCAGTAGGGGGACACCGATGGGCTTGGAAAGGCCGCCGTCCGTCGGATGGGACGTTAAGCCGTGGTCCCGTGTGCGGGAGAGCCATACCCTGTGCACGTTAAAGAACACGCTGGATGGCCTTGACGGGAGGCTACCATCTGTCTCCCAACAGCTGTTCCAGTGGGTCCCCTCCCCCAACCTTCTCTGAGCCTTCGGGGTCCTTGTGGCACTGGCCATTTAGCCCATGGTGTGCAAAAAAGTGCCGCTCAGAGGTGAAACAACCCAACAACCTATAATCCATACCGGCAACTTGGCCAAACCAACCAAGTCTCTCTCTGCACAATATGCTGCTTAAAGAAGGTTGACGACTCCTTTGCCTAACCTCATCATTAGTTACAAAGTTGAACCACCTACTGCCCAAGATACTGCGTAAACATCTAGAATCAAAAGCATCTAGTTTCTTGTTATCTTGTTTACAAAGTGTTCAAGTTTCACTATCATAACAAACCCTATAAAGAACCAAATTATTATACTAAATAATTTAAACTTAAATTATTCCCTGGAAATTTTTACAAATTTCTTTTCGATTTGTATTTAAAACTTCTAAAAATGTTCAAATTAATAATACCGAATGCAGCTCATTTAATAAACAGAAAGAATAACCTCATTAGCATTCATACTCAATTTTTCTACTGCCTCTTCGACATATACACCATATTCAGATATTCTTTATTTAGGAAGTACGAAGTACTCTGGTGCTGATATGCATACTTTATATATCACTTTGAAGCAACCACGCATAAGCAATTGGAAAGAAAGAAAACTCTTGAAGGAAGAAGAGGTGAACTTTCTTGCTTTACCGTGCATTATTTACACCTGTGCTGGACTCGTAGAGACAGTGGGAGGGGTGGAGAAAGTTCACCTGAGGCGGAGGTTGGAGGGAGGTCAGGAAGCGGCCGACCCGCCGTCGGAATGATGGAGTTGAGTGCCAAGGAAGCCCTGGTCGTCCATACATCAGCAACAACACTGGATTCAGTGGATATGACGTCCATACATGATGCATGATCATCTCTATAGAACGTAGCGATACAACGTGCTCTACATATTAAACAGCGTGGTTTCGATCGTCGGTGAATATGAAAGATCTGAACAGACATTCCGGCAGATTCGGCTGAAACTGTTTTTTTTTATCTTATTTTTAATTCTGTAACTGGGCGTTGGATGAGGTGTCATCGTTGCAGTAGCATGTAGGGCGACTTCCTTTGAATAGGAAATTTCCGGTGTCAAACGCATTCCTTCTTCATCTTTGTATATAAGATCTTTTTTATGCTGTAGTTCTAGGGGCGTTGTGATGGTTTCGAGATTTATCGTCACTAAGCTCCCACACTATTCTCGATTAGAAAGGGAACACTGCCGGGCTTGGAAAGGCTGACGTCCGTTGGATGGGGCATTAAGCTGTGGATCCGTGTGTAGAAGAGCCTTACCTTAATGCACATTAAAGAACATACTAGATGACCTTCACGGGATGCTACTATATATTTCCTAACAGCTGTTTAGCGTGCCCGCTTCCCAAAACCTTCTCTGAGCCCTTGGGATTCTTGTGAATTGGTCATTTAGTCCATTGTGTGGAGAGTAAAAGTTCTGCTCAGAGGGAAAACAAGCCAAATTTAGGGGTGTTTATCCACCTGACTACTTCCCATAGTAGGGAATTTTCGAGAGCATTTGGGTTTCCGCGCTTCAAGCCCTGGTGTGATTTGATTTCGAGGGGTAGGGTCCATAAGTTAGTTTCCGGCGAGGTTTCTGAGAATAAGACATAGACAAAAAAAAAAGTGTTTTGTAACAAGTGTATTGGGTTAAATGGAAAAAGAAAATTTTGCTTCATTTCATGCTATCTAAACATCGTGAAATCATATGATTATCCCAATTATTAAAATATTCCACAGGACAGGAAAGGTTAAAATGGCATTCTATATGGAATAAAATTTTGTAGTTTTTTTTCTTTAATATGTTATTAGTGTTATATGGGACTGAAACAAATTATGCAAACACAATCGTTTTGCATTTCAAACAGGTAGACAAGTTTGAGATTTTATATAAAACGCCAGATTTTTGGTGAGGGGGGGGGGGGGCGAACCTCCTGGTGTCCTCCGCGTCATTCCTGTGTACAATGGTCTACTGTTTCAGCGAGTACGTTTTTGTGTGAGAGGAACCCGACTGTAATTTAATTGGACATGTCTTTATATCAAATAGGAATTGGGCACGATTGGGTAGTTAACTTCAAAGTTTTATAAGTCCTAAATTAAGTTTTTTAAGGAAAATTATGACTGAAGAAAATTTTTTAAAGATCACAATAAAACTTTTCTAAATCTCGGTTTTTTTCAGCACTCTCAGTTCGGTATTGGTGGGCGGTGGTTGGCTTAGTAGGTAGCATACCATTCTTGAAATCTGTAGTTCCCAGATTCGAATTCCAATTTTGCCAGAGTTGAGATTTATCTCCGTTAAAGATGCGGTAGTCCCAAATATCAAACAGGACTGTTGGAATTGGGTGCAGTGGCCAAATGCAGCAGATGTAGCTCAGGACAGATATGCTTGGACAATTAAATGCCCAATCTGGTTGGACCTAGGTAGCCCATGACTGCTCGGTAGCCCATGACTGCTTGAGTAGGCTCAAGCAGTCATGGGCTACCGAGGTCCAACCAGATTGTGCAATTTAATTGTCCAAGCATATCTGTCCTGAGCTACATCTGCTGCATTTGGCCACTGCACCCAATTCCAACAGTCCTGTTTGATATTTGGGAACCGCATCTTTAACGGAGATAAATCTGAACTCTGTTGAGGATGGGAACTCCACCCTTCCGTCGGGGAGAAACAAGGCACAAATGGGACTGGAAAGGACGCTTGGATAATCTCAACTCTGTTGAGGATGAAACCTCCACCCTGCCGTCGGGGAGAAACAAGGCACAAATGGGACTGGAAAGGACGCTTGGATGGAAAGTAAAGGGTTACCCGAAATGCAGGAGAGCCATACCACGTGCACGTTAAAGAACACGTTGGATGGCCTTGATGGAAAATGTCCATCTATCTCCTAACAACAATAGGAAGTATCCCCGTTTTCCAGCTTTCTCTGAGCCCATGGGGGTCTTGCTGACCTAGCTATTTAGTCCACTGTGTGTAAAATAAAGTGCCGTTCAAAGTTAAAAAAAAAAAAACGAAACGTTCGGCATTTAGAGTTATGGAAGTTGGAATATTTAACAGAAATTTTGCAATTCCTGAGAAATTTCTACAAATTGTCGAAAATTGAAAGAATTATTTATGCAAACTTTTAAAATATGCTATTTCATTAAACGATATGAAACGTGCCTTATTTTTTAAATTTTCATTGATTTCTGAAGTAAATTCCGAACTGGTAAAGTGCTTAGGGTACTTAGATGCGAATCAAAGGAGCTTGGATTAGAGACCCGGATCGAGAAGTGGATATCCCTTGATCGTCACAGTGATTGAGTGGTTAGCGTGTTTAGCTTCTGATCTACAGGACTCGGGTTTGAATAACTATTTTATATTGCTCATAAGGCATGAGTACTTCTTTCCTTGGGTTTTCTTTCTGCTTAAGTCTTGCCGAGTTCACAAATCTTCTCTGTACATATAATATATTGACAATCTCCTGTTAAAACTCTGTGACAAGCACTGCTTGAAAGACTTCAAAATGCCGTTGTTAAATATTCAAACGTTAATAACTCTTTAACTACCCTAAAATATTTTTGAAAATCAAGTTTAGCTAGATTTCATCGATAGGGTTAGATTGTTTTATCTCTGAGCGGCACTTTTTTTCAAACAATAGGCTGAATGACCAGGTCACAAGGATCTCAAGGGCTCTGAGAAGGTTGGAGAAGGGGACTTACTGGACAGCTGTTAGAAAATTGATGGTAGCTTCCTGTTAAGACCATACAGCGTGTTCTTTAACGTGCACAGGATATGACCTCTCTTGCACACGAGGCCACCTATTTACGTTCCTTCCGACGTACGACGCCTTTCCAAGTCCATAGGTATCCTCTTTCTGGCCGAGGGCAGGGTGGGGTTTAGAGGAGATAAATCTCAACGTTAGAACAGGTGGGACTCGAACAGATTTCATCGAGATTTTTAGTTTATTTTCGGTCACGATTTTCCATAGAAAACTTTTTTTTTTAATTACAGAGTGTCTAATTTCGCTTAAAATAAACATAACATGGAGTCAAAAACATATATAATATAACGCGGAGTCTTAAAGCTTGGAGGTCACCAATTTATAAAAATTTCCTGGTCCTTCGTTTAACGAGACTGTTGTTGTTTTGTTGTTTTACCTCAGAGCGGCACTTTTTTGCACACCATGGGCTAAATGGCCAGGTCACGTGGACCCCGAAGGCTCAGAGAAGGTTGGGGGAGGGGACCCACTGGAACAGCTGTTGGGAGACAGATGGTAGCCTCCCGTCAAGGCCATCCAGCGTGTTCTTTAACGTGCACAGGGTATGGCTCTCCCGCACAAGGGGCCACGGCTTAACGTCCCATCCGACGGACGGCGGCCTTTCCAAGCCATCGGTGTCCCCTACTGACCGTGGGCAGGGCAGGGAATTTTGCGGAGATAAATCTCAACGCTGACCCAGCTGGGACTCG
This sequence comes from Ryuthela nishihirai, assembly GCA_038380435.1. NCBI lineage: Eukaryota > Metazoa > Arthropoda > Arachnida > Araneae > Heptathelidae > Ryuthela > Ryuthela nishihirai. The sequence goes on from JAWZYU010000004.1 coordinate 8,726,532, forward strand.
AACCTGGGAACTACAGATTACGAGCCTGGCGCGCTACCGGCTGAGCCACCCCCGCCCCCACTTAACGAGACTAATTAAAGTAACCCGTTTGGAGAAAGGAAATCCTGGATGTCAGAACTACTTACGAGTTGAAAATGAAAGTAAATTTATTGAATGCTCCTAGAAGCTAGAGACATACGGGATTACACAAGGCCAACACTCATTCAACAAATTTCTTGCACCTTCATAGGAAAAACTAATATTCTCATGAATTTAAGTAGTAAGCTGGGTATGATTGGTTAAGCACGTAACGATCATCTGTACATTGCGCTTGTACACTCTAGAGGGTTGCACTCAAGGATAAGGACATTAATTTCAATTAATAAAAACACTACGCATTTAATATATGCTGATGATAAGTAGATCTTTTTTAACTAGGGGAGCAATCATTCAAGAATCATTTTCAACAATATTAAGGCACTAGCTACCTCTAGAAATATCTTCAGAGTGAATCGGGTCAAAATAAGGTTTTACCTATTTCCATGCTATCGGAGTGGGTTTAATGTTATGGTGAGTTTTCGGTGGAAAGGAGGGTGACTTCCCACCCGAGTTGCCCTACTCCGCCCATTATTGAGTATTCTGCATAACAGACACTAATGCGAGCCAATTGATCGATAGTTCTAATTAGTAGAGACTTATTTGCTTCGTTTAGATTCACAACCTCCTAAAACACATTGTCAGAAAATTTTTAAATAGGCATGTCATGTTATACGGTATATAAAGATCTGTCAGAATGTTGGAACTCGTTGCATTGCGAATTAGTTATAAGCAACTTTTTATAAAGTTAAAAGTTACGATTTCTTGAAGTTATCATGTGTAGTTTCGAATTATAGTGTGTTTTGAATCTAGTTGATTCTTAATTTACAAAATATAAAATTTGCATTAAACCATTTTCTAGCCAAGCAAACTTTGTTTCGGAAAAAGAATATTATTTTTCTACCGAGCTTGAAAAGATTTGCCCTTATATCTTTACTGCTCACCTTTAAAACTTAAGTAAAATTTTGTTCCCATTTCCAGTTTAATCAATCTTTTTATAGAGAATTGTTCAGAATTGTAAGAGACTAAAGGTATTGTTCTGTTGCCTAAATTGTAACGTCCCTGCTGAAATATTTTAAATTTTTAGTAGAAAAATAGTGTGTTGAACTTTTTCAATCGCTAATTTACAAATGTTTAAAAAAGTTCATATTCATAAAAAAAATATATATGCATTTTAAATTTGTACTGAAGTATCTGTGATGGTGAATAAGAACACTGATCATTTGTGATTTCGCAGAAAAGTACTCGACTTTGGCAAGGATTTAGTTTCCATAAGTAGGCAACTTTGGTACAGATTTAGCCTCCAGAAGTGGTCATCTTAACCATTTTAAGTGCTAAAGCAACATTTCTAAAATAAAGATAAGGTAACAACTAGAAGCCTGTTGTTCGCTTGAAAGTGATAACTTTAGAAGTTGTTCTTTAGCGCATTAGTAGCGACATTCAGATTTTTTTGAAGAGCAAAACTTTTAAACTACAAAGAACAATTATTTATACGCTACATACTGTTGCACATTTCACAAATTTATGGAGGAGCAGATGAAATCATCTGCTCCTCCATAAATTCATCAGCTCTGAATCAAGGCATGGGAGTCATGAAGTTGACTCCCATGCCTTGATTCAGAGATTACCATTCACGATACTGAGTTTAATTGTTTTACCTATCGCTTTTGTTACTTTTTTGCACTTTTCTCAATGAGGGAAAAGCTGGTTGGCAGAAGAAATCTCCGCATAAGCCCTATTGTGACGCCTCTCGAACCTGAGAATATGAGATTACTAGACTTGGTGTTTTGTCAAATGATCAAAACCTTGCGCCCATTACAATACTGTACGGAGAGTTAAGTATCATACAAATAGTAGGTTGACCACTTCTGGAAGCTAAATACTTGCCAAAGTTGATTACTTTCCACTGGAGAACTCACCATAACATTAAACCCACTCCGATAGCATGGAAATAGGTAAAACCGTATATTGACCCGATTCACTTTGAAGATATTTCAAGAGGTAGTTAGTACCTTAATATTGTTGAAAATGATTCTTGAATGGCTGCTCCCCCAGTTGAAACTAAACACAAAAATGCTCTTAGAAACTGTATTACTGGTGATTTAACTACATTATTTGACCAAGGTAAGATCTATTTATTAGATCTTTGAGTATTTCGGTGTGTTCCATAATATATTTCGAACTCTTGTCTCAATCATTTTGATTTATGGTATATATTTTGCATAATATGCATGTATATTCTCAAATTCAAAGATGAGGTAGATCCATCAATTAGAGAGGGGTAGGAAGGATAAATTGTTGACAAATACAATAACCATAACAAAGGTTGTTTAATTCTAAAGCAGAATATATATTTCAAATCATTTTTAATGTACATTTCGTTATTTTATGATTAAACGATACAGTTTGGTTCTGTTGTCAAATACGAGATTTTTGAACAGTCAAAAGCTTCGTGTTCAAATGAGCATGTATTTGGATACTTTTAATTATGTCTCAGTAGTATCTCGATGATATTTCGCTCAGTCATCAATTTAACTGAGTGCTTTCAATAGTTTAGTTAGCAAAGTAATCTATAACACTCCAAAGGCCTAGAAATTTTACATATATAACTGTATATAATGTAAATCGTTTTTCGCGAAATCTGCTACTCTCTAGCCCTCTAGTTAAATTTTTATTTACCACTAGAGATTTGAAGAAACAAACAGAACCGACTATTATTCAAATTAAAGATAAATCTTTACAATTATGTTTCTCATTCTGTAATGAAAATCCTAACCAGCTTCATCTAATAAAAGGATTTAATTCATTAAATGTCCTAAGGCAAAATAACAAAACTTTCGTAAGATAAATATATCAGAGTAAGCAAAACAGTTCTTAAATAAATATTTTTCTATATGTACCTGCATGAGAGTGAGAGAATCGAACGATGGCGTTTCCTGGAGGTCCTGGCGCCAACAAATTCGTGGTTTCCAGCAGTCTGTAGTTGATTTAAGCCAGTGAGGGACAAATTTTAGAGTCCCTCGCGGCAACCTGTCACGTAGGACAGCCCGTTTCAAATACCCGTATCTTGCCTCAGGCACACATGGCGCCATTAGTCTCAATTTGTTCTCTGGACAAAAACAAGAGGTCGACGCCAGGCAGGTCATTAATGGAGTTCTGAGGGAAAGCTTGGTCTTGATTGGGAACTCAGCCATTTCATTCTCACTCACTTCTCCTCAACTTCCAAGCAAAGAATCGCTAAATTTTGCTACACAGCTTAAATTATTTTGTGCCATTGCACCAGTGAGGTATCGTTGACCTATAGGAAAGTAAAAAAAAAAAAATGTTTTCGTGAAAAATAGTTCTGTCTGCTTTGGTTACGTTAAGCATAATTAAAATAGATGAAGGTTCTAAAAAATTGTTATAATTTGAAAAAGAAAGAAAGTCAAAATCTATTCCATTTCAGGGATAGATTTAGCTGCTTATGAATTTAAGATTATTAAAAAATAGTGAATTGTGATTAATTACTAATAATATCGTAAATTTTTAACATGCTAATATAGTATTTTTTATATATACATAAATGTTACTAATATACTGTTCACAACTGAAGTAACCCATTTTATTGCCGTGATGTAATTTCAGTGTTCAGCAATGTGTGCATGTACATATTAATATATATATAATTGTTTATTAATAATTTTATTTAATTTTAATAATACACTAATAAACAGTTTGATAAATAATCGCTAATTTTACAGAATTTTTCCCGACTTTTATTTCTCAGGGTACATTTTTTCCTCTGCAATTATTTTCAAACATTTCATTCTCATTTTTAATAAGTATTTTTTGAAACAAACGCGCCAATTTACAAAAAAAAAATAAATGCCTATAATAATGTAATTCATAAATTCACAAATGAACTGCTATATAAATTCAACTCTTAGAACCAAAATGGCATCCAAGCAGCAAACAATGGATGCTAATATTTCGAATTATATGTATATTTACTTTAATTTCCTGCTTTGTTTTGAAGGGTTTTTCAGTCCGAGGGGGGGGGGGGGCTCAGTCGGTAGCGCTCCAGGCTCGCAATCTGTAGTTCCCAGGTTCGAGTCCCAGCTGGGTCAGCGTTGAGATTTATCTCCGCAAAATTCCCCGCCCTGCCCACGGTCAGTAGGGGACACCGATGGGCTTGGAAAGGCCGCTGTCCGTCGGATGGGACGTTAAGCCGTGGCTCCGTGTGCGGGAGAGCCATACCCTGTGCACGTTAAAGAACACGCTGGATGGCCTTGACGGGAGGCTACCATCTGTCTCCCAACAGCTGTTCCAGTGGGTCCCCTCCCCCAACCTTCTCTGAGCCTTCGGGGTCCATGTGACCTGGCCATTTAGCCCATGGTGTGCAAAAAAGTGCCACTCAGAGGTAAAACAACCCAACCCAAATTCAGTCCGAGGGTTTGAAAATATAACATTTATATTGCACGAATAAGTCAAAGCAAATGAGATCTACTTTTTCAATATGCTGATATTTTAGAGTAATATATATAAATATATTTTAGAGAAATATAATATTTACATCTCTATTGATATATTACTCTATATGACTTTGGCGTGAAGATTTTGTCTGCCACAAAAAAACTAAGTAGTAACTCTTATGGAGCAAACTATCACTGTTTCAAAGATAACAATAATTCCAAAGAACGTGTATAAATAAAATAAATAAATACTCCCCTCAAGCAGCCTCACCGTAAGCTAAAATATCAATGGCATTATAGACGATCAATAACAAACTTTCTGTTTGTGTTATAGTAGTTCAGAACCGACAATTCGAAAGCAATGCCATTTCATAATAAGTGGTAGTTATTACTCACTCTGGATCAGTAGTTTTATAACTCCCAATGGAACGGTAGTTCATGCTCACAAAGGAATAACAGTTTCGCACTGGAACAGTATTTCATAATCTCACAATGGAAGAGTAATTTCACAATTCACTAGTACACGTAAGTGAATTCGGTACTAATGATTGAAATAATCTAAAATTAAGAAAAAGTCGGCCATTCTTGAAGCAAATGACGAGCCTAAACAACAAACCAAACTCAATTTCCGGGAGAAATATAAGGTATGGTAAGAAAACATTTAAAATAAAGTGAAACATTTTCTTGATTTCCTTCTAATGTGTATTAAATCATTTTAATTCCGCTCAATTTTCGTCAGGCATTACTGCAACATACACTGACGTTTGTTTTGTATTTATATATTCTCCTTGCCTCAAATACTTAAGCTCAACGAAATGAATAAGGGAAACAAATTATCTGAGCTCGCAAATTAATTTACTTCTTATAAACATGGACATTTAAACACTGAAACCTTTTGCATTTTAATGTTCGTTTGCATGTAAACCCCGTCTGTGCGCAGATCACAACTACGCAGATGCACATAGGTGGGCGCCTGTCCAAGTAGCAGACCAGTGAACGCCCCCAGGTTCACCCGAACGCTACCCCGTGCACCAGTATGCAGACACTCGTCCATTTTCTCAACAGCCAGCACATTTGCGTGGTCTGCAACACCTTGCCGTTTACTGACTAAAGATCCGCTGACAGTAATTATGATAGCTGCTGTTCAACACTGGAATTAATGTCACGCACAGACCTTTCTTTCCCCTGGAGAGTGAAGTTTGTGCGAGATGGCTACAAAAGGAAAGATAAGTAGACCTTGTGATAATGATGAATGAGAAGGACCATCCTTTCACTTTCAAGGAACGAACAGAAGATCTGCTACAAACCATCAAGATAAATCTTATTAGGCTTAATGGTACTTCAGTTCAATCCAAGAGTATCAGCGAATAGTAAATCTAACAATTCTTTGCTATATGTCCAATTCTATATATATATATGCGTATTGATCTTTCTGTTCGTCTTGCTTATATACATTTCGACATTGAAGTAGAATTTACCCTAGAAAATATAAACGTTTCATGCATCAATATTGATACATTGGGCTGTGAGACTGTTCCTGGGTTTTATGATTATCGTAGTTAATTTCGCTTTAAATTCATAATAATTTACATTCCAATTGTCATTATATGCAAGACCCTTCGAATTTCATCTTTCACTCCTTTCTTTTTTTCCCCTCTTCTCCTCTCTCTTGCTACCTCGATTCATACCAACTCTGGAATTGGCCCAATCCAAGAACCACAGCAAGCAGCCTGCTTGTTGCCTTTCAGTTTCAGACTAGTTCCATGTACCCCAGTTGCATTTACTGTTTAATGCACTAATATATTTTCAGGTTTCATTTTACTTCCGCTTAATTTAATGCACCTGAGTTTTTGATTTTTGGTTCTATCCCGTGGCCGAGTGGTTAGCGCGCTTGGCTACTGATCAAAGGAGTCTGAGTTCGAGCTCCGGGTACGGCATGGATGTTTGCACTGTCTTTCTGCTGAGGTCTCTCCTTTCTCATAGACCTTCTACTATGATCCACTTCACAGAGGTGACAAGCAGTTGCTTGAGGGGATATTTAATTCCCATTCTTTATTCATAAAATTTTTATACGTCTGTAATTCTTATTTCGCTTTTGGTTCGATTTGATTTCCATCCTCTCTTTGTGTATCATAACCCTCTGGCCAATATTTTATCTTTCATTCAATCTAGTTTCCATTCCAGGATCATTAACCTGTGTCTAATGATTTAGATTTGGTTCATTTCTGTTTCTATCTTCTATGCAGGTTTTATATTCCTGTATTCCACAGTTGACCTTAGCCACAATTTGGTATCCATCTTCTGTTCAGTTTTATACCCTTATATTCCATAATCGGCCTTTGTTTCAATTTGGCTTCCATCCTATGCTTAATTTTAATATCGCTGTGTCCGAGAATTGTTTTCAAGTTTTTTTTCGTTCTTGATTTAGTCCTATGCTTTTATGAGTAACATTTTAGCTTCAGCTTTTTCTTGTTCGTGATTACAATAAACTAATTATTCCTACTGCAAAAAGAAAGGAGCTGACTCTGAAAAGAAAATTATTTCAAATCCCTACAGGGTGTTATTTCTAATTTAAACCGCTGTTTAGCAACAATTTGATTCAGTTATTAAAATAAAATAAACTTTAAAAAAATATTTGGTTGGGTTGGGTTATTTTACCTCTGAGCGACACTTTTTTGCACACCATGGGCTAAATAACCAGGTCAGGAGAACCCCGAAGGCTCAGAGAAGGTTGGGGGAGGGAATCCAATCCCTCCTCCAACCTTCTCTGATTCCAGGATTCCCACTGGAACAGCTGTTGGGAGACAGATGGTTGCCTCCCGTCAAGGCCATCCAGCGTGTTCTTTAACGTGCACAGGGTATGCTCTCCCGCACACGTGGCCACGGCATAACGTCCCATTGGACGGATGGCGGCCTTTCCAAGCCCATCGGTGTCCCCTACTAACTGTGGGCAGGGCGGGGAATTTTGCGGAAAAAAATATTGAAGATTGAAAAGAAATAATCCATCTCTACCCACGCTTTTAAGTGAATCAATCGTTTCAAAAGGCCCTGATTCAAATAATATAATTAATCTAATTACAATCAACTTTTCAGGAGACAATAAAAACGGATTACGAAGCATTTGTTAAAATATACTGAACAAAGGAAGATTCCATCAAATACGTACACCAGAAAGTCATAAAATTAAAATAGCCGAAAAAATCACTCTAATATAGGGGTTCTCAACGTGGCGTACGTGGGGTATGCGGTAAAATATTTTGGGGTACGCAGTGAGAGATCAAAAGTCGCTAGATCTAGTAACACAGTAAAAATAACCATTGTTATACTATAACTATAGTTTTATCTATCTATACAAAGGGTACGCCAATTACATACACATTTCCAGGGGGTACGTGAAACAAAAAAGGTTGAGAACCACTGCTCTAATGAATAAGTTGCCAAACTGAATATTATCTCATATACGCATAAACTTTTCCAGAGGAATAACATTTTTATTCCGTGCACAATTGAGATCTTCAAAAACACTCTTTTATTAATATATTTATCATTATAATAGTAGATATAGATTTATTAATATGATTATGAAAGAATACATTATAATAAAATAAATAAATACCCCGTCAAGCAGCTGCTTGCCACAGAGGTCTGACAGGAGCCTGTCAGTTTATATGCCATAGTAGAAGTACTACACAAAAAAAGCTGTCTACAAGTTTGTTCTAAATTAGTACTTGACCAGTTAAAAATCTGTTGGTACAAGGATTGATTCTCATGGAGTACACAATTGAATTTTGTTCTTAATATCCTCAGTTTTCATACTAGTGTTCGCAATTTTTTTTCAGTTTGTCGATAAAACTGGTTTCTTACCATTAATTTTTCCCACAGAGAATGTATTGTATTTTAGGCCATCAATTCAATCGAAACTAAATGATCATTCCCGGATTTTCCTCTGAATACCTACATTCATTTGAACGTGAAACTGAAGAAGATATTTCTGATTTTTAGACAAATTTTAGCCAAATGACTCCATTGACGAAGTATTTTTAATAGATTTTTAGAACACCAATTTTCAAAATCAATGATATTTTTTATGTTGACGACTTTACGATATTTCTTGAATTAAAACTCTTATCATAAGCACAAATTAAACCTTCTTGTGTTCCAAGTTTCGGTCACGTGGGACGAACGAAATACCCCTGCAAAGAAAATTAGTGCAGTGACTGGGAGAAAGCGACATCACCGACTCACCCACAATTTGGTTGTTCTCCGTGCTGCAACTTCGTTACAAAAATGATTTACGTGTTCTTTCTGCTTTAGTGATTTTTAATAACTTTCCCTGTGATTATCATACGTTCTGATACTTTTTTTTTTCGCTTTTAAAGAGTTTCTTTGACCCAACCGTTACTGTCTAATTCTACCATATTGACTGGCGAATTACTGTACAATATTGTCTGCACGTCCCTTTGAAAAGCCCTACGAAACCGGATATATATTTAGATTACTTTCATGATATTATATTTTAAAGTATGATTAAAGAGCAAGCTGAAAGGTATTATATATATATCGATTCATGTTATTTCTGGTTAATTTTAAATTTACAATATATGTTAAGGAATAAATAAACAAATTCCTCCTCAAACATTCGCTTTTCACAGAGATCTGGCAATTAGGCTGTCAGTGAAATGCGACATACAGTAGATCTGTGAGAAAGGCGAGACCTCAACAGAAAGACAACGCTAGAAAGAAAACGTCCAACTCAACCTAGTTCTCTTTAATCAGTAGCTAAGCACGATAACCATTTGAATTAAAATAAAAAGTACAAACTTTTCGTTGAAATGATTATCGTTACTGCGAAAAATGAATTAAAATACTATAATACCGTGATTACAATCTAAACGAGGTCTGAACATTGTATGCTTGAATTTATTCAATTTTTTTCTCTATTCATGATTTAATCGCCACACTACTTCATTCTGAATTAAAATCCAACTTTTATTTAAAACTATCAATGTCATAATTGAACATAATAATAAAATATACAATAATCAAAATACATTTTCTTATTTATTCACATAAAAAAAAATCATTTCACTTCTCTAGTTCTTATTCCTCACATTTGGTACTTAGTTACTGCAATTTATAAAAGCAATGTAGTTTAAACTTATTGAGAAAACCGACATTTGTTTAGGACATTCCACAATTGCTTCACCAGTTCTTCCCAGAGAAGAATTGGTGGTAATTTAATAAATGACATATTTTTTTTTCTTGTTCGCAATAGCGAAAATGTACAGTAGCAAAATGCAACAGATCCTTACTTATATGACTTTTCTGAGACTCTGAACAAACTCTACAAGCTCTCCAATCAAGAATAGAAAGGCATTCTCAAACCTTTATTCGTTCTCCATTCGAGTCCTTCAGGACACACTTACTTCGGAAGGTAATTCTTTAAACTTCCAGTGGATTATTTCTAAAGTGATTATGGCTGAAAATGAAATAGCAGATCATGTAGCTAAAGTGGTATAAAAAGTGGCAAATATGTCTCATAGTTGCTGCAAAGTCTTTGTCGCATAGTTACCGAAAAAGAGTTACATTTCCCATGATAAGCCGTCTTCTTTCAGATTCCTATTAGTCTCATTTCTCCACAGTGTCGACTTCAGAAGAGTTCCTAAATTTCAAGTAGCGCTTCTGTGGCGGCTTCATGTCAGCATGGCTTTACACATAGTGTATTCCACGACTTAGCGAATTAAGAATTTTTGTAGCTTTAGGCTAAAAAAGAATTGCATCTTAATAGGTAACACGAAGGATGCTAGATCAATAATTTCTAAAAAAAATCGTTGCTAGATATTTTTTTCTGAATTCTGCAATCAACCATAGTGTTCGGATATTTTTTGAGCGACTGTATATATACACATATAATAATAAAAACTTTAATATTTTCTGGTAGATGGACTAAATGTCTGCAACATTAACTTCGAAAATAAAACTTAAATGAGAAGCATTTAGGTTATTTTGGAGTCTCATCATCATCATCATCCTCAAGCAGCCATGGGCTACGGAGGTCCAACCAGACTGTGCAATTTAGTTCTCCAAGCAAGTCTATCCTGAGCTACATCTACTGCATCTGGCCACTGCACACCAATTCTAACAAGGTCCTGTTTGACATTGTCTGCCCACCGCATCCTAGGAGTTTTTCCTTCTTTCTGAGGCCTTTAGGCACACTGTTCATAACCCTATTCCCCAATCTATAATTATTCATACGGGCAACATGGCCAAACCAACGGAGTCTCTCTCTGCACAATATGCTGCTTAAAGGAGGTTGCAAACTCCTTTGCCTAACCTCATCATTAGTTACAAAGTTTAACCACTTAATGCCCAAGATACTGCGTAAGCATCTGGAATCAAAAGCGTCTAGTTTCCTGTTATCTTGTTTACAAAGTGTCCAAGTTTCACTACCATAACTAACCCTAGAAAGAACCAAACTATTATACAGTCTAATTTTAGTCTTTAGGTGTATACGCCTATTTCTCCACACTCTCCATAGATTCTTAAAAGTCCCGGCAGCGATCCCTATTCTTCTGTTAATCTCATGCTGCACATCACCATTATCTCTTAGATAGCTCCAAAAAATAATCTAAAACAGTCGCTCAAGGGAGCAAACATTCAGATTAACTGAATCACAGCCTGCCTGACCAATTTTCTCACTTTAATTTTTTCTCTGTTTATAACAAAACCTACTCTACTACCAGTCTCATCAACAGCTCGAATGAAACAGTTCATCTCATCAACATCATTTGCCAAAAGGGCTAAATCATCAGCATAATCTAAATCAGATATTTTCGTATCTCCAGCCCATTTAAGGCCAAAATCTTTCCCTTGAAGTGAATTTCGCATAACATAATCAATAACCAAGCTAAAGAGAAAAGGAGACAAAATGCACCCTTGTCGAACACCAGAAGTAATGCTAAACCAATTGCTACAAGCCTTACCAACTCTCACACACGACTCAGTGTTATTATAGAGAGCTTTCATTATGGTAACTAACTTGTCTGGTATACCATATGATCTCACAATCAACCACAAATTATGACGATCAACAGAGTCGAAAGCCTTTTTGAAATCAACAAAGCTAGCAAGCAAAGGTTTCTGAAACTCTAAACATTTCTCAAGAATCTGCCTAAGAGAAAATATCTGATCTGCACATCCCCTACCACTTCTGAATCCACATTGCTCATCACGCAATTGACTGTCAACCAGATTCTTAATTCTATTAAGCACAATCATGGAAAGAACTTTACCTGGAACAGAGAGTAGGCTAATACCCCTATAGTTATCACAAGAACTGCGATCACCTTTTTTGAAAATAGAGATAACAATAGCTCTGGTAAAATCCTTAGAAATAATGCCTTTATCGTAAAAGATATTCAGAATTTCAGTCATCCAAGTGGTAACCGAAACATTTCCAGCTCTAAGCATTTCGGTAGTAATTTCATCTACCCCTGGGGATTTATGAAGTTTAAGTTTAGAAACAGCCAAAATAACTTCAGATTGTGTTATAGGGCCAACATTAAAGCCACCAATGCATCTATCATCATTGCAAACAATGGGAATAGAACTAACCGCATTGTTCAGAATATCACTGAAATGCTCAGCCCACCTAGCCATGACAGAATCCTCACCTTCTATAACCTTACCTTGTTTATCCTTCAATCCCTGTGTACCTGTCCGTTTTCTACCACACAAAACATTAACTCTCTGGTACAACTCTCTGCTGTTGTGCTGCCTAACTGCTTCCTCGGCTTTGTCAGCTAAACCATCAAGCCAAAGATTCTTATCAGCAGCTAACTGATCTTTTACACATTTATTAAGTTCTCTGTAATGCTTTCTATTAGGACTAGTAGGGTATTGATTAAGGACATTCCTGCAGTTCTTTCTTTCCGAAATAAGCTCAAATGCCTTATCACTCAGAAAATTCTGTTTCTTCTGCTCCTTTTTTCCTAAAAGAGTACTGTTAGTGTCCAAAAAAGCCTGTTTAAAATGATCCCATTCTTCCTCAACTTCAGTAGTAAGCAAACCATGACTGTCATAATGACTAAGTAACCTATCATGGTAAGCATTGGCTATAACTGGATCTTTCAGAGCTTCAGTATTAAAAGTAAATTTTTTAACCCTAGCACAACACTTTTTAAGTTTAAGTTGCAACACACTTTTAACAAGGTAATGGTCAGATCCAATTTCAGCTCCCCTATATGCCCTGGTATTCCTAACAGAACTAGCCCATTTGCTGTTAATTAATATGTAATCAATCATATTCTTATGCAGCCCATCAGGTGAAACCCATGTGTACTTATGTATGTCACGGTGTTTGTAATAAGTGTTAGTTATTCTGAATCCATTGAGTTTACTTACCTGTAGGAGACGTTGCCCATTGCCATTGCAGCTACCAATACCAAAAGAGCCTATTACTCCTCCCCAAAGGTCAGAGTCAGTACCAACTTTGGCATTGAAGTCACCAAGAACAAGGGTAATATCTCCTTTCTTGACAGAATTCAAAATATCCTGAAGTTCTTCATAAAACCTATCCTTCTCATCCTCATCGGCATCCTCAGTGGGGGCATAACAGCAGATAACATTCAAGTCTTTAACGCTTGTCTGAAATTTTGCTGTAAGAAACCTTTCATTAATGCACTCATATCCTAGAAGAGCATCGCTAGCCTGTCTGCTAAGAAGCAGACCCATGCCTTGGTGATGCTTATTGTCGTCCCTCCCTGAAAAGAGAAATTTAAGATTATTTTTAAGAATCTGACCTTTATCTGTCCATCTGGTCTCTTGCAAGCTGAGAATATCTAAATGATAATGGTGGAATTCTTGTGTGAGGACATCAAGAGAAAAAGCTCTGTGCAGAGTCCTCACATTCCAACTACCTATGGAGAGAAAATGGTTAGTGGGATGTTTAAAGAAACCATGTTTATTGAGAGAGGGAATGCCGACAATATCAAACAGCCCCCTAATCGCAGACATGGGGCAAAGACCCGTTCCCCCACTACTAAAGGCTGAAGCCATCTACAATGGAAGACTTCCTCCAATGTAGAATTTGACGATGCCAATAAAAGCAAAGAGTTCAGGTGCCTGCGATGACTCCTGCTCAGGATTATCCACCAGCTGATAAACATATCCTGTGAATCTATTCACTTGGGGCTGTCAACCCACAAACAAACAGAAAACACAGCGGAAGATTTTCCCTGCACAGAAGCCCACCAGTGCAGCAAAATCAGGATCCATAATCAAGCTCAGAGCCATATATCTGTCCAGTCCAGTAGGTTTATATGGTCAGCACCAGGACCCTGTGTGGTTGACCACTCCTCAGCAGGGTAGAAAAAAAAAAAGAAAAGTAGCCATAGTTGTCCAGATCAGTAGGCCACACTAATCTGGCAGCCCTCCCCTTCCGTTCACTTCCACAAGAGAGTATCTCTTTTGAAAGTTACTAACGGTCCGCACCACGAGAAGGCGGGGTCGGACATTAGGTGCTAGGCCTGGCCGGTTCTATGCATCATCACAGGGGATTGGTGCCTAGCTCTCCTTCCAGTGACTACCTAGCTACCATTTACAGACCTTTTTTTTTTTTCGAGTCTATTAAATGTTTATCGGATTATTGCGATTTTATTTTATTGTCAAGCCCAAGTTCATAATTCACATGTAATATTTTACATTTAATTAGCCAAATCGCTTAAAATAGTTGTATAATGAGTATAAGCATTCTATTCATCTCTTGTAAAGCATCTGCAACAATCCCTGAAACTCTTAAACTCTTAATATAACTGTAAAGATAATCCATTTAATCAGGCTTATTCAATTCGCGGCTCATGAGCATCATGTGAATAATTCTAAAAATTTCCAATATTACCAATCATTTTTTTAATGGAAGGAATTTATGATTTTCTGCTATCCAAGGTTTGTTTCACTTCCATTCCTTCTGTTCTCTTACCATCTTTATGCATTTCCTACATGACCGGAAATGCAAAGTAGTCTACAGAAGTCCATCCCTCATATTTATTCCGCCCTAACAAGGAACTAACTAGCCTACTTAAAGCGATGATGGGACAGAAAGTTTCCCATCGTTTTCCATTCTCTTTGGAGAGAAACATATGAACCTCTTTGGAGAGAAACATGTTTGAAACATCCCAAAGTTAGAACGCTTTGGTAAAGAATAACAATACCAAAATCGTTTGAGATCTAGTTATCTTCAATAGAACTCTTTTCAAAAAAAAAATATCTCTAAGTTACAGTTCCTGTTATTGTCCTGCGTTGCTCACATGTGGGTGTAACGGGTGTGTAGATCTCATAACTGTGTGGGTGGACTCATATCCGTTACATTGTGACGCATCAGAATTCTCAGCGAGACTTTCGGGTCTCTGAATCCGTTGTTTGTATTGGTGAAGCTACTAAAACCAAAGTAGAAATTCATCGTTACTTTTCGTAATCAGCTGAGCGTAAAATCTGCTTTGCGTTTCTATGATTGCATTTCGAATCATGACTATCCATTACACCTCAGGACTACCTGCCACTTTGCAATGTTCCAATTGAATTCAGTCCTTTTCTCTTAGCGCGCCAGGCTCGTAATCTGTAGTTCCCAGGTTCGAGTCCCAGCTGGGTCAGCGTTGAGATTTATCTCCGCAAAAATTCCCCGCCCTGCCCACGGTCAGTAGGGGACACCGATGGGCTTGGAAAGGCCACCGTCCGTCGGATGGGACGTTAAGCCGTGGACCCGTGTGCGGGAGAGCCATACCCTGTGCACGTTAAAGAACACGCTGGATGGCCTTGACAGGAGGCTACCATCTGTCTCCCAACAGCTGTTCCAGTGGGTCCCCTCCCCCAACCTTCTCTGAGCCTTCGTGGTCCATGTGACCTGGCCATTTAGCCCATGGTGTGCAAAAAAGTGCCGCTCAGAGGTAAAACAACCCAACCCAACCCTTTTCCCTTCATATTTTACACTACCCTCCAAAATATTATAGAATTTCCTTGTTACATCAATGTGAATATAATTTCGAGAGGATATTATACTAAAGAGGTTCGTGCCAAATTTCTGTGTCAAACATCTGCTTGAGGGTAATTTATTTCACTTTATTTCATTCTAAATGTATGAGTTTATTTGATTTCTCTTCAAGACCCATCTGACATGCTGAAACTATTTCAGTTGACTTTTCACGAGTTTACATCAGAAATTATAGACATCGAGAATTTTAAAATATTTAATGTAAGCAAAGAGTAATAAATAATACTTGAACATTATCTGAAAAAATATTCAATTCTGACGCTTTGTCACATAAAAAAATGCAATTACTAAAAAGTTGATATTGAATTTGTTACCTGAATTTGTATAGACACTTCAAAAATGTGCTTAATGGCAGTTTAACTGCTAATTTTAATATGTTTTTTTTTTATTTCTTCAGTACAGTGACCCCTTGGTGGTTGTGACTAAATGACATTTCTAAAGTTCAATTTTATTAACTTTTCATTAACCGTTTTAACTACTGCTTAGTTGGAAATTTTCCATCGATATAGACCTCAGGTACAAAATTCCCAGAATTTCGCTGGTCACATCAATCGAGATCATAAGGAATGCAAATCTAACGCATTAAGGGATGGTTCCTCTCAATCAATAAATAATAATTAATTAACGGCGGAACAGTTTAATCTTTTACATCTGGCGTGCATAACTCCTGGCCTTTGAAACAATTTTATCCTTTAGGTGTGAAAATCGGAAAACATAAAAAAATGTTCATTTATTAATTTTCGCTCTACTAAAGTGAATGGTGTTTTAATAGGACGAAAAGTTTAATAATATCATACAACTAGTTATAACGTAATTGAAGCCGAATTTCAGCAGCTCATTTCCAGAATCCAGTCCCCTTTTTAGCATAATGCTTCAGAAAGCCAACTTTAGTTTTGACATTAAACTTTATATTAATATTAATTTTTTTTTTTTCTTTTTTTTGTGGGCGTTGTGGGCGGGGGTGGCTCAGTCAGTAGCCTGCCAGGCTTGTAATCTGTAGTTCCCAAGTTCGAGTCCCAGCTGGGTCAGCGTTGAGATTTATCTCCGCAAAATTCCCCGCCCTGCCCACGGTCAGTAGGGGACACCGATGGGCTTGGAAAGGCCGCCGTCCGTCGGATGGGACGTTAAGCCGTGGCTCCGTGTGCGGGAGAGCCATACCCTGTGCACGTTAAAGAACACGCTGCATATCCTTGACGGGCGGCTACCATCTGTCTCCCAACAGCTGTTCCAGTGGGTCCCCTCCCCCAACCTTCTCTGAGCCTTCGGGGTCCATGTGACCTGGCCATTTAGCCCATGGTGTGCAAAAAAGTGCCGCTCAGAGGTAAAACAACCCAACCCAATTTTTTTTCTCGTTACTTTATATGAGAAGTAATATGTATTAAATGAAATTTTTTATTGCACCCCCCTCCCCTTCCACAGAAAATATGATAATTTTTCTATTCGTTCTAATGCGATAAACGATTGTGCAACTCTTTACACTAATAATCTAATTTTTAACTGCCTGCAAACCATGATAGTTTTCAATATAAAGAAACAAAATCCCATCAGAAACAAAGTCATTAAGCAGAAATGTTAAAACGGCTGTAGTCACGTCCTTAGTGGAGAACAGTTAAAATTTTGTAAGTAAAAAACTTGGAAAGGAATACAAAGAGAACTTCTGTTAGATTTTGAACATTCATAAACAAACATATATATATATGTTAGAATCTAGAAAATTACCCCTGAAGCAGCTGCTTGCCATATAGGTTTGACAGGAACCGAGCAATATAATACGCCATAGCGATCTGTGAGAAAGGAGAGACCCCCAGCAGAAAGACAACACAAAAAGAAAACATCCATGCCTTATATTGGGTTCGAACCCGGGTCTCTTTGATCAGTTACCAAGCTAGCTGACCACTCGGCCACTGGAACCATACCATACTATCACGTGGAACCAAAAAATTTCATACATCTAAATGAGATTTTTTTAAATTCAACTTCGCGTTTATATTCAGTTTTATTAAATGAAAAAAAAAACAACTGAAAATCTCGAGTTCCATTAAAAGCACGAACTTAAATTTTTAATTCGGTACCGTGTGTCTTGGGATTTTGCGCACATTAATCATTTTTAATCAGACGACGAAACATTTAGTAAATTTTACGAAGAAATCATAAAAGTTAAATGTAAACAAAATGTTTTTTTCCAATAAAAAGTCTAGTCCTTTTAGTCTAGTTGCGAAATATTGGTTAGCAAACAATGGGGATGTACAGTCGCTCAAAAAAATATCCGAACACTATGGTTGATTACAGAATTCAGAAAAAATATCTGGCAAACTTCGTTTACGTACACGAAGGTTGACAGTTATTAGTTGCCAGTTAATTAGTGATTGCCAGTTAATTAGTGATCAGGCAACCTTCGTGTACGTACACGAACGTTGCCAGATCACTAATTTCTAAAACAATTGTTACCAGATATTTTTTCTGAATTCTGTAATCAACCACAGTTTTCGGATATTTTTTTGAGCGACTGTACACTATCAACATCGTAAAAGTTATTCTGAACTGAATTCAATGGTCTCAGGGTTCGGATTTAGCCCGCCGACTTATGTTTGACACCCTTGATATAGACCAGCAGGAACTCTCAAACACTAAATTTTTTAGCATTAATTTGTATTATATATAGTGTTTAAGAGTTCCTGCTGGTCTACATCAAGAGTGTCAAACATAAGCCTGCGGGTTAAATCCGAATCCTGAGACCATTGAATTCAGTTCAGGATAACTTTTTAGTATTAATTTAGTGTCACTAATGAATGTTTTTAAAAATTTTCAGTCTTTGCTGTATTGCATCCACTGTTACATTTCATTACGCGTAAGATTAGGATCCTAAGTTTATACTCTATCCTAAGTTTAGAATCTTAATCTAATCTTAGGAAACAATATTTCTTTTAAAAATAGTTAAATAATTAAAGCAAAATTGCGGTAAACTTTGATACCCTTTCAATTTTAATGCAATTATTTTATTGCCGTCTTTTAATTAATTAAAAATTTAATTTATTAAAAATAAATCACTAAAAATGTTCAAAATCGATATTAAATATTTAGTTATTTATTGCAAATGATTCAAGGCATTTATTGCAATGATTCAAGTGTCTGCAAGTACTATTCAAGGAATAGTACTTGCAGACACTTAGTATTCTGATTTGCATTTTCACTTGGTTGTAGTACATCATTAAGCACTCAATTATACAATGCAAATTATTCAAGGTGAATATAATTAACGTTTGCTGATGTCATTTCTGACTTGCATTTTCCTCTGCTTACAAAATTACAGATGATCTGCGACTAGCTCACGCTATCCTTCTGTGTAGCAACAAACAGACAACATTACAGGAGGATTATTAGATGTTTTAAGTTGAAAATTTGGCAGCAGCAGTCTTAGCTTTTAATTATTCAGATTCTAACGATTCTTTAGCGCTGACTAGAAAAGAATTTCCATAACTGAAATGACAGCCATAGAGTTTTTTCGATTTCTAATTATCAAAATTATCGAATGCATTGATTGTACCATCATATACTTTCCCTGTGTTGCATTCCTTCTGAAGTCTCCCATTCTTCAGAGAATTTCTCTATGGTGATATTATACTGCCAATTAATATTTTACATACATTAAAAATATTATTCTTGCAGAATATTCGTACTAAAACGGTATCTTTTGCTAAATAAAATATAAACTGACACCGTAAGCACACAGGTGGATAACTACAGGATATCCCATTTAAAGTAACCTTATGAAAAAAATACTTATTAGTTTCACATACAATTGCTTATGTTACGTTCTCTATTAGTTTCGTATTCATTGAAGGTTTAAAAAGGACAATGACTTTGCATAAAGCGATGAGATAGTAAAATAATTCATCTTTAGAACGTTCACCATTATAATTCAATATCTGGAAACTTTTATAAAAGATTTTACACTATGTAAAAGTTTGTCGTTTGAATTACTTTCAAGAAAGAATTACAACTTATGTTCTGTCCCTGAGCCTCCTATGCAAAGAATGAAGACAGAATGGATTAAAGATTATACATAAGCATTGGAAAGAATGACAGGACGTTAATATGCGCTGCAAAGTTTAGTTTATTCTTATAGTTCAAATTTAAATGGAAAACCCTATACATTATTTTCAAAGGAAATTTTCGATATATTCTTTTCTGTTTAGTTTTCACTGCATTATGGTGTAAAGTTCTACCCAATTTATAAACTTTGTGCTTTCAGAGAATCAAAGAATTGAACAGTCTATAAGTAGGATAATATGAAATGTTAGAATATAGTCACATGATTTATACACTCAACTGGTTTATATAGCTGGCTCAAATTTCATTTTCTATCCTATTGAAGAAATATTTTTATCTTGGTAGCCAAATATAAATGAATTTATTTCTGTTTGGTCCATATATTTCCCCTCGATTCCAAATCATTTTTGGTGGCCAGATAGTTATCAAAACTATATAAAATTTTTGTTATGCTATCATAAGAAATTGAAACAATTGCATTCAAAAAATACACAATGATAAAGCATTTAAAATAATAAAGGCTGATAATTGTCCTGTATTTATTCAATGATTTTAAGTTATACTGCAACTTTCTCAACTGTACACTCAAAACATTCTACCTCTTTAATTTAACACGACATTGTAGTCTATGCTTATGGAAAGAAGTTAAAGGTATATAAATTTTAAAAACATCAAGCTTTTCAAAGTGACAAAACAGGGAACTTCGAATTTATTTATGTGGGACAAAAAAGGAAATTGCCTGAAAAATTAAAGTGACATTATTTTGTACCAGAATGCAACTCTAGGATGTTTCTCTTGTAAGTTAATATCCCATTCATTAATTATGTAAATATCCTAAGGTAAACAATATTTTACTTACCGTCCACACTTTGCTCTTTGCAGTCATCTTAACACCTTTGCTCTTTGTTTACATCATTTGATCAAGGACATCTTAGGTTCCATAACGCATTGGCTTGCATTCTGATGTTGTTTGCGAGTGATACGGATGAGACCTTGAATCTCTTCTCCGACGCTTTACCTCCTTTTCCACTACTTTTGCTATCACCATCACGACGACGACCACCACCACTTCCATCGCCACCACTAACACCATCTCTGGCCCACACAACTCCACTCCATCTCCCATATAATCAGACGCCAACGGGTCCTCCTGCATATTTAAGGGCAGTTTGACATGCAACTGTTTGGAAAATTGGCGCCTCGATTTTTCCTATTGGCTGCAGCCAACGTAAAGAGAAGGCTCCAGATAATTAGCATAATTCCTTGAGATCACATGTATTGACGCGGCCATTGATAGCATTCGTAATTTAGCAATTGCAGCGCGGGGCCGTCGCGGCTGTGGAGGGGCTAATAACCGTCATTCAGGCCGACTGGCAGCGGCAAGGGCAGCAGGTGAGGTAAGATCAGGGTCCGCTATTAGCACGCCAGACAGTAGATGCAAGCAGCAGCTCAGGACGGAGGAGAACTAACAGATGAAGCTTCCTGCTCTTCAATGTTGGCAAACACTCTGCTCTTGAGTCAACGTTGCAGAGGTATATAGCGTACGCTATTTAAAGTTGAACCCCCGTGGTCATCTTGATGGCGGAGACACATTAAAGAGAGAGAAATGGAACGAGTGTAAACGGAACGGTAGATGAGGGGGAGGGAGGGAAGTGAAACAGGGAGGAATGAGAGAGAGTACGCTAGTGACGTCACCAATGCAACGCGTTTATAAGGGTTAATTTTCTCCTCTACGATTGACGGAAACAGGTCCAGTAATTATGCAGGGTGGAGCGTAGGCCGGATTTATTGTCTGATTCATGGTTATTAAATGACGTAACGAAAATTGGTCAGCCTTGAACTACGTTTTGTGGTAAGATAAGTCGTAATCCCTAGTACTGGTAAGATAAAATCGCAATCTCCTCTATCAGATTCTCTATTTATAACCATTCTATATGTTTGCGAAAATGCACATATTATCGGTTATTTACTCGCATTTTGTGAAAAATAAAGACCAAAGGGATATAAGAAAATATTGCTGTACAGTAGTCACTCTTACAATGCATGATAAGTTGGAAATGAAACTAATATGTTGATACTGGATGACTCTTGATTGAAAAGTCTAAATATTCCAAATCAAAATTTAAAAGTTTCAACGAAAAATGAAATGTAAAAAAAATTCTCAGTTTTCTAATGAGATATATTTTTTAAGACAAATCTTTCTTTTTTTCCATAGTCTAGAGTAGGGGTTCTCAACGTGGGGTACCCGTACCCCTTGGGGTTATGCGGTTAAATTGTTTTGGGGTACGCCGTGAGAGCTCAACTGTCGCTAGATATATGTTATATATATATATGTTTTATTTTATTCACATTGTTATCTATAACTATAATTTTATCTATCTATACAAGGGATACGCCAGTTACATACACATTTCCAGGAGGTACGTGAGGCATAAAAGGTTGAGAACCACTGGTCTAGAGCACTAGACGATGGAAAAAAAAAAAGCGAAAGGGCTTGGGTTCGAGTATCGGTAAGACTCTTGATGAAGTTTTCTGATGAGATCTGGCCACTCTTACATTATCTTTCTTTGAAACAATTTACACTGGTAAACTATTCGCAAATTTGATTAAGTTTTCTTTTGTGATTTTTTTTTCTTTTTTGCAATATGCTAATTATGTCATGCAATGAATATAAATCCTTCCACACATTTCTGTTAATTTATGATATTGCATAAGGGCATGCAGACCACTTAGTGGATAATCTGGTCAACGTTACGTGTTTTAAAAGTTAGTATTGTCGATCAATGCTGAGGAATCTACATCATTTGGGCTGGGATGAGAGCAAGGGGGAGTGAGGAGGGGAGGGGGAAGAAATCAAGACAAATCAACAAAAAAAAGATAAAATGAATTAAAAATTAAACAGGATGAAAACAAATTTAAAAGAAATGTGCTGACCAACTATTTTAGTTAGTTCATTCTGTTATATAACGCTAAGTTTAAAGTAACTTCAAAATAAAACTTGCATATTTATAGCTTAAAAACTCTGTTAGAAGTGATATAATTATATATGAGTATTATTTCATTTATTATTAAATTAATATTTATATGTGACTAATCATGAAATGTAGAAAGTCAAAGAATATTAAATGATTCCTCACTAACCATAATCCTATTAAATGCTAATGATTCCCGCAATCTGTGGAGTTGTGTAAATATAGGCGTAAACTACTGTCCCGTGGCCGAGTGGTTAGCGCGCTTGGCTACTGATCTAAGGAACCTAGGCTCGAGCCCGGGTAAGGCATGGACGTATGTGTCGTTTTTCTGCTGAGATCCTGCCATCCTCTCAGATCTTCTACTCTGGCATATAAACTGGCAGGCTCCTGTCAGACCTCTGTGGCAAGCAGCTGCGTGAGGGGGTGTTTATTTTACAACTAAAAACTATGCTATATAATGATTTAGTCCCTTCTAAAGTTTGAATTTGGACCGCAGTAGTCAAGGCTTCTTGAGGAGTACAGTCGCTCAAAAAAGTATCCGAACGCTATGGTTGATTACAGAATTCAGAAAAAAATATCTGGCAACGATTTTTTTTCTTGAAATTAGTGATCTGGCAACCTTCGTGTCTTCATGTCACATGATACATTTTTAGCGACTGTACATGTGTGTGTATGCATGTGTGTATATGTATGTGTATGTATGTGAGTGTGTTTGTGTATGCATGTGTTTGTGTATGCATGTGTTTGTGTATGCATGTGTCTGTGTATGCATGTAATGTATGTGTATATGCATGTATGTATGTGTATACGCATGCGTGTATCTATGGATGCATTCGTTCATTCATTCAATCAATGAATCAATGAATTGGGATTTGTGTTTAACAGAACAACATAATTGTTGAGGTATATAATTGATATTGTATCCATCAGTGCGATATGTTAATAATAATTTTAATATTCTAAAATTTTTTGAGATTATACACAGTGCGATGATAATTTTCTATTTAGTTGTGATATTGCATATGGACGTACAAACATTTTATCAGCAGATTTTTCGCTGTTTATGCCTCCTTTTCTCCCCCAAACAAAAAATACCTTTTCTTGCTTTCTTAAATGTAAATACGACAGTGTTTTTCTTAGGTTTGCAAGAAAAATACATATTACGCATCAAAAATACAAAAAACAATTTACTTATTTAAGAAATTCCGACATTTCGTTGAAATCTTAGTCAGTGTTGGTTGTATCCCATCTTTGTCACATGTTAGCAAAACAGCTTTATTCAGACTCCCTATAGTGACTTAAGTGAACCTTATGATATTAGTTTACTATTCAAAGTAGCAAAATAAAAATTTAAAATAGATTTTACTGGTTTAAAGTCTAGGTATACTTGTTAATAGTACTTGATCACAATATCGCACTGGAATAAAGAGTTTTAGAAACAAAGTTTACATTCTAAGAATCATCCTTCAAAAACGAGGAGATTTTAAAGGTAATAAAACAACCAATCTACGAACCCGAAAATACAGCTTAAAACACATCCTAAACTCGTAAATACTTTTAGTCAGATACTGTACTTTTTAATTCACACATTGTTTCACACTTATCCCCTTCAACTCACCTTTTTTTTTATATCCGTCAAGGACACCATCCTTGACCTTGACGTAAGCTGGCGCCATATTTATGTCAGAGACAATACACGCGCGATGGCCTTCAGTCCTACACAAACAATGGTATTGTACACGATAACAATACCATGAACGTGGAACAATGACGATTATCATCAGAAATCGAATGCCAGGGACTATGAGTTGTTCGCTCACGAATATTGAGAAGGACTAGAAGGAGAATTTTCAACTCCGTCTTTCCTAAGAAGCACAAGAGCTAGAGAGAATGTTTGCAATCCCAAAGTAACAAACTACCTTATAATAAATTGAACTTCTTTCTTCGTTTGCATGTCAAACAGATCGTGGTTTGTTTCAGGGGGCTGCTGGCTATTCACGGCTCAGTGATTCGCTGGCAGAACTTTGTGATGTGAAGGCAGTCTGTAGTAATACATTGGTTTCATTTGCTGTGGAAAGGCGAATTTGAGAGGAAATTTCATCAATTATAAAATAGCGCAGACGGTTAAGTATCACATGGAGGTTAAACATCGCATTGGATATCACACAACCAGACTATTTTGTATCTTGAATGTTTCCTAAACGTCACTATCTAGGACCCATTCTTTCGTTTGGCCATCGTTGAGATTTATCTCCTAGAAACTCTTCGCTCTGTCCTCAGTAAATCAGAGACACCTATGGGCTTGGGAAGGCCGCCGTCCGTCGGATGGGACGTTGAGCTGTGTCTCCATGTGCGGCCATACCTTGTGCCCATTAAAGAATACGCAGGTTGGTCTCGACGGCAGCTACCATCTGTCTCCTAACAGCTGTCTAGTGAGTCCTCTCCCCCCAACCTTCTCTAAGCCCTCGGGTCCTTGTGACCTGGTCATTTAGCCCATTGAATGCAAAAAAAGTGCCGCTCAGAGGTAAAACAACCCAAACAAACCCCGGTATTTTTGCGGGTAAGAGGAGACGTTTTTGGGGAGGAAAGAAATATACGGGGTCAAATTCCTAAGTTTCTTTAGCCCAGTGGTTCTCAAACTTATATGCTTCACGTACCCCTTGGAAATGTGTATGTAACTGGGGTATCCCTTGTATAAATAAATAAAACTATAGTTATAGTATAACAATGGTTATTTTTACTTTGTTACTGGACTTTTACTGGACTTTTGAGCTCTAACGGCATACCCCAAGAAATTTTACCGCATACCCCACGTTGAGAACCCCTACTTTAGCCTACTCTGAGAGGAATTGTATGCCGAATTTGGTGATCATGGCTCTTAGCATTTAAGAGAATCCTCCTCCTGTTTTCCAGGGTAAAGATTCAAAAAACTTCCAGAGTGTCACTTTTTGAGGGAGGGTGGGGGGGGGGGAAAGAAATATTGAGTGCCAAACTCTTTTGCTACTTTAAATTGCCGTTTGATGAAACTGTACTAAATTTGATGGTCCAAGCTCTTGTCATTCAGGAACAAGAATTGTCACTTTTTTACGGGTGGGGGCGGGCATTTTTTGGATGAAGGAAACATCAGGTCCTAACCTAACATTGATCTAGGTTACGATTAGAAGAAGCTGCATACTAAGTTTGGTAGTTCTAACTCTTACTGTTTAGGAAGAGTTCTTGGTCAAACAAACAAGCAGAAACTCTTCGATCAAGGTCGGATTTCTCATTCGGCACGTTAGTCTAGGGGGGCAATAATTTAAATGATACTGTTTGTTTATTTAAGTAAGAACAAAATTATCCCTTTTTTTTAATTTAACTAGTTGCTAGTTATCCGTGGAGAGCGATTGCTCTCCTTTCAAAATGCTCTCTCACCTGACAATCGAAAATGAACTTTTAAAGGAATATGGATTGCGAAGCTATACCCTATTTTACCAAATGCATTGGGAAACTTACGTGGTATGTGAAAGAAAAACACATTAAAATTTCCCTAACTATGAAATTAAGACACTATTTTACAGAAAAATGTGCAGGAGATAAATCATAAAATTCTAATTTATCCAATTTTGATTTTAGAACATATTCATTTTATATTTAAAGAGTTATTGAATCTGAAATATTGATATTTGGCAGCAGATACTGCCGTTGTATTCGTTCTAAAAAAATGGTGCGGGAATAGCTCAGTCAGGCCAGGCTCGTAATCTGCAGTTACCAGGTTCGAGTTCCAGCTGGAAACTCCCCGCCCTGCCCACGGTCAGTAGGGGACACCGAAGGGCTTAGAAAGGCCGCCGTCCGTCGGATGGGACGTTAAACCGTGGTCCCGTGTGCGGGAGGGCCATACCCTGTTAAAGAACACACTGGATGGTCTTAACGGGAGGCTACCATCTGTCTCCAACAGCTGTTCCAGTGGGTCCCCCCCCTCCCCCAACCTTCTCTGAGCCTTCGGTCTGCCCATTTAGCCTATGGTGTGCCAAAAAATACCGCTCAGAGGAAATACATCCCAAACAACGTCCTAAACACTGTTTTAAAATTGATGCAAAGTGCAAAGCATTTACCCAAACTTCCAAAATTGCATTTATTTTGAGGTTTGTTATAATTTTAAGGTAATTACTTACGAGTTTCAACATTGATGTTAAATGTGTCAGTCTCCAGAACTCTTTAAGTAGTAAACAAATATTGCTAAAAAAAACTAGGTTTTTGTGAAATTTTGGGGATTTTTTAATTCTTGTGGCATTTTGCTACAAAATGCTTATTCAAAGTTAGTGAGTGAGCTTTGAATACAGTTTTACATTCACAAACAATGTCCCAATATTTTTGGTAATTTAGTGTAATATGTTCGTTTCCAGAGCAAAAAAAAAGCGAGAAAGAAAAATTTTATTTTTAAACTTTACTACATATTGAAATTACAAGTTATATGTTATGCATAATATTAATCTATTACTTTAAATAAAAAAATAAATAAATAAATACCCCTCAAGCAGCTGCTTGCCACAGAGGTCTGACAGGAGCCTGTCAGTTTATATGCCACAGTAGAAGGTCTGAGAGGATGGCAGGACCTCAGCAGAAAAACGACACACACATCCATGCCTAATCCGGGGCTCGAACCCAGGTCCCTTAGATCAATAGCCAAGCGTACTAACCACTCGGCCATGGGACGACCTATTACTTTAAACGTACTGTTTATTAACAAAACTGCATTACTTATTGAATTTCCCACATCCATTTCTATTGCATTATCTTTTTTTTTTTGATGGTTGTGAAAGAAAAAACGAATGTTTTTACATGTACGTAAGAGCTCACTACCCTTCGTGAGCCTAGGGGCGCGTGAGGTGATTGGATTGGATTGTTTTATCTCTGAGCGGCACTTTTTTGCACACCATGTGCTAAATGGCCAGGCCACAAGAACCCCGAAGGCTCAGAGAAGGTTGGGGGAGGGGACCCACTGGAACAGCTGTTGGGAGACAGATGGTAGCCTCCCGTCAAGGCCATCCAGCGTGTTCTTTAACGTGCACAGGGTATGGCTCTCCCGCACACGGGGCCACGGCTTAACGTCCCATCCGACGGACGGCGGCCTTTCCAAGCCCATCGGTGTCCCCTACTGACCGTGGGCAGGGCGGGGAAATTTTGCGGAGATAAATCTCAACGCTGACCCAGCTGGGACTCGAACCTGGGAACTGCAGATTACGAGCCTGACGCGCTACCGACTGAGCCACCCCCCGCCCCACGCGCGTGAGGTGTAAATCCGGTCTGTCTCGAATTTATAATAGATTCGTTTCATGTCTGGTAATTAGAAATGTTATGTTCTGCATAACGTTAGCCAACTTAAGCCTTTTCATGGTTTTGATGTCATTCTAAAGTATAAAACTGTGAAACATTGAACCCTGAAAGTAAAATAATTAGGACTATTATGCATAGCCTAAAATAGATTAAATATGCACATCAATCATAAGAATGTGTTTCAAATTAGTGAAAACAAATACTTTACAATAAAAGACATTCAGGTGTTTAATATTAAGAAACATATCGGGGATCTGTGAGACCCTGTGCCATCATTCATGTTAGTAAATGAAATAGAGGGAGAAACATACACCTATGGGAAACAACTTACAAAAGGTTATGTTTCCCATAGGTGTATATTTCTCCCTTTATTTCATTTATCCTAAAATTGATTAATTCTCTCCCGCAAACATCTCTTACGTTGTTTTTCATCAAGTCTCTAATGGATTTAATGGTCCTATCGCCTTGTGAAATAAGACGTAAACAAACGTGGGAGAATTTATGGATTGATTTTTCTCGTTCTGGTTGTACGAATTTTATGAACGAACAAGGGATAGCGTAACGAAACTTTCGTTTGTTTGCGTATCATTTGTCCGCCACATCTGAGAGTTCAAGTAAGGAATATTGAACTTATTCCGATTCAAATGATAAACAAATGTCTTGCAATTACTCAGTCGAGACATAAACAATCTCTAGCACGTAGCTCTAATAAGAATCATAAATTACCAACTACCATTAGCTTGTTGCAGGATTTATAAGTAAGTGTTCAGTATAAAAAATCAAACTTCTTCCTTTTCAAATAGAATAATTTAAGTAATTATAAATAAAAAAATAAATTACCCCTCAAGCAGCTGCTTGGTTCAAATATCTGACAAGACCCTGTCATGTGCAATATAATATGTCAGATATGTGAGGAAGATGAGACCTCAGCAGAAGAACAACACAATAAATCATCCATGCCTTATCATGATCTTGAACCTTCGACCAGTAACTAAATTTCGCTAACCATTCGTCTACTGAGACGGCAAGTAATTAAATAATAAAAAATAAATACCCCCTCAAGCAGCTGCTTGCCACAGAGGTCTGACAGGAGCCTGTCAGTTTATATGCGACAGTAGAAGATCTGAGAGGATGGCAGGACCTCAGCAGAAAAACGACACATACATCCATGCCTTACCCGGGGCTCGAACCCAGGTCCCTTAGATCAATAGCCAAGCGTGCTAACCACTCAGCCACGGGACGGCTGCAAGTAATTACCCTTTCCAAAAAAATGTAATTATAACAATAAACAATGCTCATAGCTTCTTGTTTATTAAAGACTAACGGATTAAGCCGGTTGAATTTTGATTTGATTAAACTTGCTGTTAGTATTTAAGGAAATAGATAACTTTATTTTTGCTTTTATTTAATTTTATTCAAAATATGTAATTTTCTTAATCTAATATCATATTATCATCAGGTAAAAGTTCTCTACTCATAATACTCCGTGTAAATCCTCTCTGATCATTCATAAATATTCTTTGATTCCACTTTTGAGCTTTCCAACTGTGAGAGTCCCGGAGTGGATCCCAAATTTATATAGATTTTGTGAAGGTTATAATGAAAATCTATTTGCAAAATTTCAGGTCAATAGGATTAAAAACGGCTTATCTAGAGAGCGTTGCAGCGATAGTGACCAAAGGACAGAATAAGAATATTAGTGGTTTGATTGCAAAAACTGCCTCAATTTCTGATATACTATGAGGATTATTTGAAGTATAAAATAAAACTATTCTAGAGTTAGCTAGAAAAATAATAATTTATTATTTTTATGGTAATTAGAGCTATTGAACTTTCATATTTTACTTGAACTAGCCAGCCCAAATTTGATATTATACTACCTAAAAAAAACTAATCAGAGACTGGCTAAAATGTCCAGGTCAAAAACGATCCAAGAGTTCAGAGAAGGTTCGAGGAAGGATTTTCTCTGGTCAACTGTTAGGAAATAGGTAGAAGCTTCCTGTCAAAACCATCCAGCTTGTTTTTTAACATGCACATGGTATGGCTCTAAGGACAATCTTATCCAAACCCATCGGCGTCCGCTTCCTCACTGAGAACAAGGTGCAAGGTTTAGCGGAGATAAATCTGAACACTCGCACAGAACCTGTAACTGCAGATTACTAGCTCGGCGCGCTATCAATTGAACTATTTCCTCTCCTTTTCGTTGAAAGCCTTACACTCCAGTTGATTATGGAACTCAGTTGGAGCTAGAGATTCATGTACAGCACTTACGGGATAGTGGAAATCTATACTCGAAGCAAAGGCTTAAAAATGCATCACATAGACGTCTGCCTATGTGATACCTTCTCACCCAAGGTAGGAGGTGAGAGATAGGAGCCAATCCAGAATCAAAATCACCCGATATTTTGTTATCTTAAAGTTAAAATATTTCACAAAATTATTTATAATTTTTTTCGGTGCTTTTTTTTTCTCCACTAAGCCTAACGTCCCCTTGAGACATTTACAAATGGATTGCATGTACTTCCTGGAAGCGTCTCATAAAAACTCTTAATGTAAGACAAACCCTCCGATGAGAAGAGCAAAGGCAAGGTTCTTCAATTGGGAAACTCGAGGTATCCAGCGTCATTGGGGCAAGTTGCCAAGGGCTGCTTCGGCACTCCCATAGCGTACACTGCCCCCTGGTGATGTTGAACGTTGTTACTTAGCTGCCAATCAAAGAGATGGCAGACAAATGAGACGGAACTCTGGGTAAACGTGCTGCAACTTTGTTACTTCGGATGTATTAACGGCATTTTTTTGTAGCAGTCACAGTGAGTTAAATCAGAGGTCGCAAAGGTAAATCAGAGATAACATCTTCATCATCACACGTTCCTCAAAATTGAAAGTTCTAGAACAAAAAGAGATGGTTCTAACTCATTCAGGTCATAGTAGGATAGTAAATAACAAATATGATACTAAAGTAATTGTAATTTTGTAGTATAATCTTCATGTTGTGGTGTTATGAAAGTAAAAATGTTATATAATCTTCATATTGTATATGAGAAAAAAGAAATAAATATTTATTGTTTAGTTTTCATGTTGTTTGTGTTGTTACGAGAAGAAAGAATGAAATTTTGGCATATAAACTGACAGGCTCCTGTCAGACCTCTGTGGCAAGCAGCTGCTTGACGGGGTATTTTTATTTTTTTTATGTTAGATGGTATCCAGTAATGAACAGTCTTTGAAAAAATCTATTATGAATCTATAAAGATGATTTTTTTTGTTATTATGGTGAAGGATATTTGGGAAAGAGTAGGTAAAAATATTAAATTTATTAAGTTTGTTGTAATAATTTTGTCTTTGTAATCAAAAATAATATGGGATAAAGTTTGGGGAGTTAAGCAATTTGGACAATTGGGAGAATTTTTTAATTTAAATTGAAATAATGTAGTATTAGTCAGAACTTTATTTGTTTTTAGTTTTGAGATGAGATTAATTTCCTTTTTAGAAAAGACATAATTTTTAAATTGATGTATCTTTGTGTCAATTAAGTATCTATGTGAATTAACATCACTGTCTTATTTTTTATTTAAGTATGAGGAGTCTTTAACTTTGTTGAGATGAAAGTTGGCAAATTTGTCTGCAGTTGTGGGTAAGGTATTATTGTTATGAAGAGCAAATGAGAGTATAGGTTGTGAGGGGGTATTAGGAGTTGAATTATTATTATGAAGTTTTTTGAAGATTCTCCATAGATTGGAAGTTGAACTATTGGGAGATAGTGTTCTGAGAAAATGTGCCAGTTTGATTTCTGTATATTTTTTATTTTCTTTGTGATAGCTGCTGATAATCTATGATAGTTTTGGTAATCTTGTAATGTGTTATTTCTTTCAGCTTTTCTTCTGCTTTTCTTAAAATAGCTATTAGTTTATTAATAAAAATAATATGAGAATTATTAAAAGGAATTTTTTTAGGAATAGATTTTGTGTTTTGATTATATGAATGTGTAACTATGTTTATAAATTTGTTGTAGTCAATTGAAGAATAATTAAAGTTAAAATTATTTAGTGAATTTTTAAAGTTGGGCCAGTGAGTCATATTAATGAGGGGCTTATTGGATTTAAATAAAAATAAATTCCCCCTCAAGCAGCTGCTTGCCACAGAGGTCTGACAGGAGCCTGTCAGTTTATATGCCACAGTAGAAGATCTGAGAGGATTTACAGTTAGAAATTAAAATGAAGATTTGAAAGTGATCACTATTGTATGAGTTACTAGAAATTGTCCAATGAAAAAGATTTACAAGGTTAGGTGAAATTATAGTGAGATCAATGATTGAGTGAGTATTAAATCTATTTTTTGAGGTTTGATTTTTTTCCATTTAATAATATTAAGTTAAAATTCTCAATGAAATTTAATAGTTGAATTCCTTTAGGGTCAGTTTTATAAGAATTCCATACCTTATGTTGGGAATTAAAGTCACCACAAATAATTACATCTCCTTGAATAAATTTGAGTAATGTGGAGTATGTTTGTTCACTAATTTAAACTCCAGAATTGTAGCAGTTGAGAATATATAGATGTTTTTTATTTAAAGTTATTTTTATAAGAATGCATTCAAGGGATTGGTTAAGTATAGGAATATTTATTCTTGTTTGAGGTATAGATTTATGAACATATGTTATAATGCCTTTGGAATTATTAGTATTTTTCTGAAAATAAGTGATATAATTGGGAAGATTTGGAATTTTATCAGTATAGGCTTCTTGGAGATTAAAAATAATGATTTTGTGTAACTTTACAAAATGTTTCGGCTCGGAAGAATTAAGTTGAGCAGTTTAAGAATAAGGCTGATAAATTGGCCTTTGGAACCTAAATTGAATGCCAATCCTTCTTCTGGTATAAGTTGTGGAGCTTTAGCAAGAGAAATATTTGAAGTGTTAGAAGGTCTAGGATCAGTAGGAGAAGAAGCTTTGATACCAATAAGATGCTTCTTGATTTTGTCAACATAAGAAGATTTGTGCACATGAGAAAAATCTGATGTAGTTGAAAGTTGCTCTGTTGCATTCATATTTGAGTTTGCAGACAATGAAGGGAACACCGAAGAATCAGGAGCAAGATTTTTGACAGTTGTATTAACACATGACGTGTTTTGGGAAGCATTATTTTCTATGTATCTTTTAGTAGAAAGTTCATTGCTGGAGAGACGCTTTTCTTCATTGTAGTTATTTTTCGCTTGCAAGAAGGCTTGATTCCAATTGAGGTTGCCATTCAACATAAGAACTTTAACCCTACAGGCTACGATTTTAACATGACATCTTGACCACGTCGCAGGATGATCTCCCGCACAATTAGGGCATTTTAGAGACTTAGATTTACATACGCTATGGTGGTGGTTCCCACTACACCGTTTACATGTTAGTCTTCCATTACAACGATTAACTGAATGCCCAAACTTGTAGCAGTTCAGGCATAGACTAGGTGGGAAGTTATATGGCCTGACGTTATGCCTGTTAAAACCAATATACAGAGCATTAGGTAAAGATTCAGTTTTAAATTCAAGAATTAATCTGTTAGTGGGATTACAAACCACATCATCATGTGTTCGATCATATAATGGATCAAAACGAACCATACGACGTATGTTAACAACATTTTGGCCACATAACAAGTCCAATATAGTTTCCTCATCCAGCGCATAGATAACAATGATCAGAGGTGGCTACTCAGAGGTGGGTTAATTCAGATGTCACAATTGGCTAAATAAGAGGTCACAATGAGCTAAATCAGGTGTCACAATGGATTAAATCAGAGGTTACAATGATTGGCTAAATCAGAGGTCTAAATCAGAGGACTGAATCAGAGGTCACAATGCATTAAATCACAGACTCGCAAAGGGCTAAATCACAGGTCACAATGTCCTAAATCAGATTTCGCATCGAATTTCGTATGAGAACTTCTTAGATTTGCAGTTTTAGCAATTGTTCACCGAGCCATATAACTATTTTAAACACTCTATATCAGAACTCACAACCCATCAATATTTTACATTTAAGTATCTCCACCAAAATGGTATTTGCAAGTAACTTCACACAACCAAATTGATATTTCATTTTAGCTGTTACGCCAACTTTCAAATCTCACTGTAGTTTAATACACTCTCTCCAAACCTGCAAATGCAAAAAAAAAAAATCTCTAATACCTCGAAACAGGCTTTCTTTGCTCTTTGCTATATTCGAAGCTTTCACACTGTTAGCTGTTCTAACGACAATTCTAAAGGCAAGATTTTTGTTAATTCCTCCAGTAATGGCTAGGTTGTCGCATTATTTAATAGGAATTGAATTCAATCTAATAAAAACATTTTTAGGGAATTAATTTTTAACTCCATCTGTCTTACATATGACGAGTCCATTGTTAAAGGAATTAGCAAGTTTAATGTTAACTGATTGGCAGCATATCCCTGAGTAAAACAGTCAGGTACCAAGATTCCCAAAAT
The DNA here is from genome assembly GCA_038380435.1 of Ryuthela nishihirai. Classification (NCBI taxonomy): domain Eukaryota; kingdom Metazoa; phylum Arthropoda; class Arachnida; order Araneae; family Heptathelidae; genus Ryuthela; species Ryuthela nishihirai. Next base: position 8,760,909 of record JAWZYU010000004.1, read on the forward strand.
CTGAGAGCTGAGGGGGCCGGTTGGGGTTGAAATGGTCACCATTCGTCGGATTGAATCTTAAGCCGTGACCCCTTATGTAGGATAGCCATACATTGTCAACGTTAAAGAAGACGTTGAAAGGCATTGTGGGAGACTTTCATCTGTCTCCTAACAGCTGACCAACGGATCTCCATCCCCAGACTTCTCTCAGCTTTTAGGATCCTACGTGACCTAGACATTTAGCCCATTGCGTACAAGAAAAGTGCTGCTCAGAGGTAAAACAGCCTAACTATCAAACAATAGACATGAATTTATCAATAAAATATGTTTCATAAAATGTCATCACACAGCAGAGTTTTTTATGTTGTTGTTTCAGTTTATCTCTTTTTTATTTATTTTTCCCCGCACTTAATTTTTTTTTACACTATTGCCACTGTTCATATGGCGTTCCTTGGTAGACTACACCTGTTAGCAGGTAGACACTAAATTTAGAAGATTTGGAAAACTGGGATCATAATTTCTTATTAGTATCTATGTAACTGAAAAAGAATTTTTCATTTATCTCTTAAAACAAAAGAATCTATTATCTACAGACAGACAGACGGATAACAAAGCAAGAATTGTCGTCTGTTTTTTTTTTCAAGAAATAAAAAAGCGAAAGTTTAGTCTTAATCTAAACACAAATATAAATTTTATCGTTTGAATCAACTCAAAAAAAAAGAGAAAAACAAAATTTTTAAAAAATTGTTTTAGTGTAAATCCATTTTACAAGTGATCTGATTTTCCTTTTAATTAACGAATGCGATTTTCCTGTTTTGGTTCCGAATCGCTTGACTACCTACACTGAAATGCTGCAAGGCACAGACAAAAAGTGCCGACAAGGCACAGACACCGAAACGATATATGTGTTGGGTGGAGGAAATTCCCACTAATCATCAGGGTCAGGAGGAATCGCGTGCTTCTGTCTTCTACCCCAGGGATGTGGAGAAGAAGCAAAGAGAGAGAGGCCCACAAATAGATTCCTACCATGCCATCGTCCACCCCTCGTACTGCAGTGCAAAACGGTGATTTGATGATGCCTGTCGCTTCGGAATGTCATTAGGGGCCACGGGCAAATTGAATAATACGTGAGAAACTCGTGTATGGCAGAGGTTGTCACGAGTTAGAGGGATGGTGGTCTATGGCACGCAACTGTGCGCTTTCGTAACGGATTTCCTCACGTGACGCGAGCTGGATAATGTCATGCCGGGCTTCTGAAGATGGAACAGTGAATCTTTCAGAATGGAGTTGATCTCGTCGTAAACCGCGTAGGGTTTGTCTGTGCTCGCAATAGTTAATTCTTTGCCATTTGGTTTGAACATATGTGATGAGAAATTTTTTTAGAAACTAACTGTTAGCGCATGAATTGAATGTTTTTTTTTATGGACTGCAGCTATCTTAGGTATTATGTAGCAGTTTCATACTATGAGGTTATAAAGCTTTAAACCGATGAGGTTACTGCAGTTATGTTTTTTTTTTCTCACAATCAAGTTTTTTATTGTTTTTTTGTTTTTTTTTCGAAATAATGTCTAAAGTATGATGTTTAAGTCTGTCAGCTTCGTTTTAGTAGTGATTTCTATTGTCACAAAGACTTTTTTTTAAAATTGAAACTAAGATAAATTTCAGACTAAAGTTTTCGCTCGTAATCTGAAGTTCAAGTTCCACTTCTACCTGCGGTGAGAATTTTTCTGACAATTCATATTCTGCCCTCGGTGAGAAAGAGATTAAACCTATGAACTTGGAAAAGGTGCTGTCCGTCTCATAAAACATCAAGTCCTGGTTCCATGTACAGTATATCCATTTCCTGTATATTCTGCATATTTGCGTTGGGTTGTTTTACCTCTGAGTGACATTTTTTGCACACAATGTGCTAAATGGTCAGATCACAAGGATCCCGAAAGCTTAGAGAAGGTTGGGGGAAGGGGACCCACTGGACAACTGTTGGGAGAAAGATTGTAGCCTCCCGTCAAGGCCATAACAGCATGTTCTTTAGCATGGCCAGGTTATGGCCGTTCCACACACGGGCACAAGGCTTTACATCCCATCAGACGGACAGCTGCCTTTCCAAGCGCATTGGTGTCCCCTGCTGGCAAAGATAGGGTGGTGGTTTAGGGAGATAAATATCAAAGCTGGCACAGGTGGTGGGACTCGAACCAGGGAACTGCAGATTACGAGCCTGGAACGGTACCGACTGAGCAACACGCGCCACGCATGCTCCATAGCCTTGACGAGAGGCTCCAATCTGTCTTAACAATTGTTCAGTGAGTCATCTTCCCCAACCTTCACTAAACCTTTGGGGTCCTTGTGACCTGGCCATTTATACCATTTTGTACACAAAAGTGCTGCTCAGAATTAAAACAACCCGCATGCTTCCTCCCCAGCATATGGAGAAGAAGGTTAGAAGATTGATAAAGAGAATTGAAATAATCAAGAATTACCGGATGGCTTTTGATTCGAGCTTGTGCGGACTCTTCTTTAGCCTTGGGCTCAGGGCGGTTCTCTTCCCTTTAATCCTACACTGAGTGGCTCAAACATAGAATTACGAGCAGGTCTTCTTGACCAAAATGTAGACAAAAAGGAAAAAAAAAAGGAGGGAAAAATGAAAGAGAAAAAATAAGCGAGGTCACTTCCCCCCCCCCCTCATTTTTTCCCTGGCTTAATGATGATGAAGAGAGAGAACCTCTTTCCTTTGCAAGAATAAGGATTAAGCGGTTTCCTCGTGGAATGAAATGCCAGCGATAACTGCCTGAACCTGCTCAATGACATCGGTCACGATACGTCGCTGAAGTTGAAGAGAGGAAGAATCAAGGTTTTTTCTTTGAAGAGAAAGCTTTTCGGATGTAATCCTTTGATGCGCTTGTTCAGTTATTGTATAAAGAATCATTAACAGAGAAAAAAAAAATCAATTTTGTTTTTAGGTTCGTGCTAATTACACTGATCAACATCTTTTTTGTTTCCTTAAAAAATTAGGTGATCTTATAGAACTTTTTCTATAACTTCTATAACTCTTTTTGTATGAGGTGCAGGTCTAGAAAAAACAAATTGCTTACCAGGAAAGCTCTGAAGCATAAAGAAATGGTAGAATCACAATGTTATGAACGACTGAATATTTTAAATGCGATATGTCCTTTCTAGATATATTTTTTGTACTCTCATTTGGTTTTTTTACATTAGTTCTTTACCAAGTTAGCCACGAACATGGGATTCACCAGGCCTGGTTCTAGCAAACAATTACGGTATAGGAGGAGGGGAACCCAATTCAACGGGAAAATGTTGGGTTGTTTTACCTGTTACCGATACCTTTTTGCACACAATGGGCTAAATTGCCAGGTCACAAGGACCCCGAAGGCTCAAAGAAGGTTGGGGGAGGGGACCCACTGGAACAGCTGTTGGGAGACAGATGGTAGCCTCCCGTCAAGGCCATCCAGCGTGTTCTTTAACGTGCACAGGGTATGGCTCTCCCGCACACAGGGCCACGGCTTAACGTCCCATCTGACGGACGGCTGCCTTTCCAAGCCCATCGGTGTCCCCTGCTGACCGTGGGCAGGGCGGGGAATTTTGCGGAGGTAAATATCAAAGCTGACCCAGCTGGGACTCGAACCTGGGAACTACAGATTACGAGCCTGGCGCGCTACCGAATGAGCCACCCTCACCCCACGGGAAAATGTAAAAGGGCGAGGAGGACAAGAGAATAGATTTATATTGCAGTATAGAATTTCCTCTCCTGTTTACAGATCTTTAAAAATTTTCTTTAACAATGCATGAAATATGCCTAAGTTTAATAAATTCCGTTGGATCATCTCACATCATCCAAGAATGTGAAATGATGTCAGAGCAAAATAACGTTGGCTTTATGAGTTGGAGATCATTTAATAATTCTAGCCCATATGCATTTGAAAAATACTTTTTTCATCCTTTATAATCATATGAAATTTAAATAATTTTTTCCCTCAATTTCTATTTTGTCTTCAGTCAGTTTCTGTCAATGCTTTATGTCATCTTTTATCATCCTCTGGTAAACTTATAACCTGTTTTCATCCTCTATCAACCTAAGGCATTGTTGTTATCTTTCTTCAATAATGGAATTGGAGAGGTTCAGTCAATATCGAGCCAATCTCGCAATCAAAAATTCCCAGTCTCCAGACATCACTGTGCCTGAACTGCAATTTTCTCCACTAACCCGCATTTTACCCTCAATGAGAAAGGGGAGCCGATGGGTTTCTTAAAAGCATCGTACATCTTAGAGGGCATCAAACTGTGCTTCATGTGCTGGAAAGAGTCTTACCTGTGCGCACTAAATAACACACTAAATAGCTTTGAAGGGAGGTTTTCATCTATCTACTAACATCTGTTCAGCGGATTCCTTTCTCTCCCTAATCAGCTATGAGCTCAAGGAATCCTTTAGACTTGGTCAGTTATAGGGACGAATCCAAGAATAAGTTTGGGGAGGGGGAGAGTTCCGAGAATTCAATTTCGGAGAGGGTTCGAGAATTTAAATTAGTCTCGTGGGGTGGGGAAAACTGCGAGAATTTGATTTCGGGAGAAGGGGAGTCTGAGAAAAAGACTTCAATAGGGTTTCCCAATTACTAAAATATTTTACCAAATAGGAAGGGTTAAAATTATATTCTACATGGAATATATTTTATAGTTGGTTTTTTTTAATGGAATTTCAGTGTCGGATTGGTTGGTTGGTTAGTGTTACCTCTGAACGGCACTTTTTTGTCCACCATGGGCTAAATGGCCAGGTCGCAAGGACCCCAAAGGCTCAGAGAAGGTTGAGGGAGGGGACCCACTGGAACAACTGTTGGGAGGCTGATGATAGTCTCCCGTCAAGGCCATCCAGTGTGTTCTTTAATGTACACAGGGTATGGCTCTCCCGCACACGGGGCCACCACTTAACGTCCCATCCGACGGACGGCGGCCTTTCCAAGCCCATCGATGTCCCCTACTGACCGTGGGAAGGGCGGGGAGTTTGTCGGATTCAGTGTCGGAAACAAAATATGAGGCTAAAATAAAATTATACAAAGACAACTGTTTAAGATTTCAAAGAAGGTAGACAAGTTTGGAATGTCGTATAAGATGGCAGGATTTTCGGATGGGAGACCGGTCCCTGGTCATTTAGAATTCGCAAACTTGTTTCTGCTCGTTGTCTTCTTCTGAGCTTAATTTACCTTTGTGGCCCCCCTCATAGCCGCTATTAGTTGGAAAAAATGTACTTTGCCATCTGCTCTGTTTATTTATAATATAAATTTTATGTCATACATATATATAGTACATTCTAATAATCGGTACTTTATTTCTAAGTAGCAAAGAAAATTGTTAAAGACATAAAATGTATAGTAGCAGCATAAGACCTGCTAACAAAATTGGTATATTCTGATAATTGGCACTTTATTCAGTGTGATCCTTATGGCTGATACAAACTTGCAAGTGTTTCAATATCTGGCTGCAGCTTTGTTAGTGACAAACGAAGATCACCTCACTTCACAATATCAAGGCGGTTACGAGCTTATTTTTTAGTAAGACTTTATTGTTACGTGTAAAAAAAATGAACGTAGTATTTCAGAGAGTCTTTTTAAAAGTTATAAAATAAGTTTGTCATGAAAAAATAAATATGTTTTTTTTTTATATCTCATTCGCAATATTTTATTCTGGCAGCTAAGTGTGAGTGTCCCCTCAAACACTAACTGTGACCCCCTAAAGTTCTGTTTTTTATTTTTTTTTGTTGCTTTTTTTTTTCATGTGGCCCCCTGGGGTGATACGCCTTATTTCTAGGAAGACAAATAGAGGAACACAATACCTCAAGGGGCCACGCAATAATTGTAGGCCACGCCATAGACTCTCAACATTCAGAACCACTAATTTAGCCCAATGTGTGCAAAATAAGCACTACTCAGAGGTAAAACAACTCTGGTAATATTTTTATATCATCTTCTATCATCTTCTCCTAATCCCACATGTGATTATCATTCTCGATCAAAACGAAACCCAATCATTGCGAAAGGACATCTTTGAATGACAATGAGAAGTGTATTCACAGACCTCGCAGTTGAAACCTCAGGGGAGGAGATTCCTCCGAGGAGGACCTTCCAGTGACAGGATGGCGACACTGAGCACCCCGAGCTGCTCCTCTTCTCTCTCTCTCTTCCCTTCTCATGTCATCGGTGCCAGAGCGACCCTTTCTCCCCTCGCGCCCCTTCGCCAGCCCTAACTGGGTTATTAAATCCTCGTTTAGCGGAGGAAGTAGAAATTATCTCATCTGGCTGCTATTAACATGAACGCTGGCGTGCAGACAGCGACACCACAGAAAAACTGTCGTCTCCTTCGATGACGTCACGTTGCGTCGACTCCGAAGAACCTGTTTCTCTTTCTCTCTCGTTCTCTCTTCTCGAGTCGTTTTCTCTGAGAGTGTGACTCGTCATTCTTCGTTCCATCAAACCCCTCCCCCCTCCTCACCCCACCCTCTGCCTCTTCAGTTAGCTGATCCAGTCGATCCTCCCCTTCCTTTTTATCCCCCCCATCCTTAACCCCCCCCCCTCCCCCCGTCCTTCTCCTTTATACTCCCGCCATTCCTGGTGGTGAATGGGGTCAAAGACGTTTCTTGGGACGATGTGTGGTAGCATTCCCTCCAGCGATTCCAAGATCTACACAAGTTTTATTATTTCTGTGTTCTTTTTTGGGCTTCCACTTCCTTATATGTGTTCTTTTATTTCCGATGTAGTATTTAAGTAATAAGTCTAAGCACGCGTTTGCTCGGAGTCAAACACTAATACACAAAAACTCAAACACACGCAGAAATTCCAGAAAAGGTATTTAACTGGAAATGTGTTTCATTATTATTAATGCAAAACATGAGATGAGAAATCAGGTTTGCTTGTTTTCTGTTGTTATTATTATTTCAGTACTTATTCATTAGCTTCTGATTTTTTTTATTTTTTTCAAAAGTTTCCGTTTTGAAATAAACCCTGATTCGCAGAATTTATTCACTAAATTTATGTCGCTGCTAGAATTAGTTATTTTTTTCCGCTAATTCATTTTTGCATTTCACAAAAGGTTCTAGTAGAGACCAATGAAAGATTCTTTATGCTATTTTTGTTAGTTCTATCAAACCCTTTCTAGTCCATTGTAATACTGTCTTATGGAGCAAAGCTCTATAAGAAAGATCTCCTTCAAATCCCCCTCTTTTCCATTGCAATACTGTGTTATGGAGCAAAGCTCTATAAGAAAGATCTCCCTCAAATCCCCCTCTTTTCCATTGTAATACTGTCTTATGGAGCAAAGCTCTATAAGAAAGATCCCCCCCCAAATCCCCCTCTTTTCCATTGTAATACTGTCTTATGGAGCAAAGCTCTATAAGAAAGATCTCCTTCAAATCCCCCTCTTTTCCATTGTAATACTGTCTTATGGAGCAAAGCTCTATAAGAAAGATCCTCCTCTTTTCCATTGTAATACTGTCTTATGGAGCAAAGCTCTATAAGAAAGATCCCCCTCAAATCCCCCTCTTTTCCATTGTAATACTGTCTTATGGAACAAAGCTCTATAAGAAAGATCCCCTCAAATCCCCCTCTTTTCTATTGTAATACTGTCTTATGGAGCAAAGCTCTATAAGAAAGATCCCCTCAAATCCCCCTCTTTTCTATTGTAATACTGTCTTATGGAGCAAAGCTCTATAAGAGAGATTCCCCTCTTTTCCACTGTAATACTGTCTTATGGAGCAAAGCTCTATAAGAAAGATTCCCCTCTTTTCCACTGTAATACTGTCTTATGGAGCAAAGCTCTATAAGAAAGATTCCCCTCTTTTCCATTGTAATACTGTCTTATGGAGCAAAGCTCTATAAGAAAGATTCCCCTCTTTTCCATTGTAATACTGTCTTATGGAGCAAAGCTCTATAAGAAAGATCCCCCTCAAATCCCCCTCTTTTCCATTGTAATACTGTCTTATGGAACAAAGCTCTATAAGAAAGATCCCCTCAAATCCCCCTCTTTTCTATTGTAATACTGTCTTATGGAGCAAAGCTCTATAAGAAAGATCCCCTCAAATCCCCCTCTTTTCTATTGTAATACTGTCTTATGGAGCAAAGCTCTATAAGAAAGATTCCCCTCTTTTCCACTGTAATACTGTCTTATGGAGCAAAGCTCTATAAGAAAGATTCCCCTCTTTTCCACTGTAATGCTGTCTTATGGAGCAAAGCTCTATAAGAAAGATTCCCCTCTTTTCCACTGTAATACTGTCTTATGGAGCAAAGCTCTATAAGAAAGATTCCCCTCTTTTCCACTGTAATACTGTCTTATGGAGCAAAGCTCTATAAGAAAGATTCCCCTCTTTTCCATTGTAATACTGTCTTATGGAGCAAAGCTCTATAAGAAAGAGATTCCCCGCCCTGCCCACGGTCAGTAGGGGACACTGATGGGCTTGGTAAAGGCCACCGTCCGTCGGATGGGACGTTAAGCCGTGGTCCCGTGTGCGGGAGAGCCATACCCTGTGCACGTTAAAGAACACGCTGGATGGCCTTGACGGGAGACTACCATCTGTCTCCCAACAGCTGTTCCAGTGGGTCCCCTCCCCCAATCTTCTCTGAGCCTTCGGGGTCCATGTGACCTGGCCATTTAGCCCATGGTGTGCAAAAAAGTGCCGCTCAGAGGTAAAACAACCCAACAACTATAAGAAAGATTCCCCTCTTTTCCATTGTAATACTGTTTTATGGAGCAAAGCTCTACTCCTTTCCTTCTCCCCCCAAGTGCGAATAATTCCCTCTCTACAAATTTATCTGAGGAAGTTCCTAAATCTCACATACTTTCGGTTTCTTCTGGTGCAGTCAACTTTCCGCTGTTTCAAATCTTTTTAAATTATGTAAGTTTAAATTTTAAAAAATTAAATTCTCTCAAATGAAAACAAACTCAAAATGCAGCGTAATTTTCAGAAAAAGTCCTTGACGAACAGCCATCAAATTGAAGAAGTTTCAAAGTACTGTTCTCGTTTTTTTAGGAATGCGTTTAATTTGCTGTGAAGTATGCAATACGAGTTTCTTTACTTTATATGTGAGCAAGGCGGGAAATTGGCAGGTGCGAGAGATGTTGTAAGCGCACAAGTCCTAGCCTCGGCCTCATCGATTTAGAAATTTAAAGTAAATACAAGTATACAAGTTTACGTGGAAAAACTTATTTCGAAATTATTCGTATTTATTAAATTTCTACTGACAAGTGCTGTAAAATGTTTAGTGTTTTATAGGAAATAAAATGTAGTGTTGCTAATATCCACAGCTCTATGCGTATTTTAGCACAATTCGATAACTATGAACAAAATAAGCACTCCTAGCGATATAGCTAACCTTCGAGTTGATGTTAATGTGTAGGTGGTTTTGCCTTCGAATATCGGCAAAGAGTTTCACTGTTTCTTTTAATAATTAGCCATATTTTTAATGCAATCTCTGTAAGAATGAACTTACCGTACCTAGAAGCAGTGGATATACGCAAGCCCAATATAGAAGGGGGCGGGGGGATCATTTGGCCTTGGCCAAGCTGGCCCAAATTTACATGTCATTGTCAAATTATATACCAAACAAATATAAAAAAAATACCCCCTCAAGCAGCAGCTTGCCACAGAGGTCTGACAGGAGCCTGTCAGTTTATATGCCATAGTAGAAGGTCTGTGAGGATGGCAGGACCTCAGCAGAAAAACTACACACACACACACATCCATGCCTTACCCGGGGCTCGAACCCAGGTCCCTTAGATCAGTAGCCAAGCGCGCTGACCACTTGGCCACGGGACGGCTGAAACAAATTATAAAATGTTTTAAATTGTTTTTATAATATAATTTAAAATTTCTTTTAATAAAGGATAGAAAATCTGATTTTTAAAGTATCTGTTAAATTTACTCATATATTTCTATTACTTTTGCTGTGTGGTGGAAGCCCTCACATTTTTGACTGACCCATGCTCCATCTAATCTCTCTCGGATCTTGATATTCGTATGCAAAAAGGGCGAGGAGCAGATGCTCAAATGACCGTTAAATCATGCCAGTTACAAAAATAATAAAATATATTATTCTTATAGAAAATAGTACAATGGGCGCATCAATACTACCTCGTGTAGCCGCCATGGTTCCCGACGCACGCAGCAACATGTCACGGCAAAGAGTCAAACAAACGTCTGATATCATTCTGCAGGATGTGCCACCACACCTCATACGCTTGATCTCTGATAAATGTTAAACTGCTTGCCAGTAGAGGATGGACTTGCAAACAATGTCTTAGCATGTCCTAAACGTGTTCGACTGGCGACATGTCCGGAGTCCAGACTGTGTTTGTCTGGGCACGTCATAGTCTGGACGTGTTTTAGACACTCCCTAGAGATGGTAGTTGTATACGGTAGGGCATTACCCTGTCAGAACATCATGGCGCCTGGCACACCTAAAGGAACGGTAATACAACAGGCCACAGGATGTCTTGGACGCATCACCGAGCATTAAAACTGCCAGTAACATTACATTTAGACATGCAACTAGAGGCTACCGGCTGTCTTTTAGCTCTCCAAAGAAGCAACCGTGTGGTCTTCTTGAATGACGGAGTGGTCCTATCTATGACAGCGTTGCCACCATGCAAGGATGTGATGATCATTTATTCCCTAACAGAACTGGGATTCATGATTGAATATGACACACTATCATTCTTGACGAAAGATCACTCTTCATCAATACCAGTCCAGTTGCACTTAATGATGAAGAGTGACCAAAAGAAATCGGTGCAATGCACATCAGGCATTGAGCCATGTAACCCGGAAATCACCTGGGAATAGTCTTAAGGTCAAGGGCCCTCTCATGTTGCTCATTATATCCAATTGCGATTAGAATTTTATTACTTAGGGCTGGATCAGGCGATGATGTAGATTCATCAAATGGCTCTTCCTGAAGAGTGTGCTGTCACTCCTGGACAAACTTTTACCAATAATGACTAATAAATCTTGGCACTGTGGCACACATGTGATGAGATTTCGTGGGTGACGTTCAGCCTGATGCAGTCTAAAATTTGGCCTCGCTTATATTGATCCAGTTTGCAATACAGTACATGAGCATGTCGTCCTGGCATTTGTCATCAATGTCTGCATTTACCTATTTGCAACAGATAGGTACCACGAATGTCTTATTCTAGCTTCGGGTGGTTACATTTGATAACGCGTGTTTGTCTTGGCAGCATGATGATTACCATTTATTATCTTAACGAATTCACAAGCTGACGTTCATATCCATCCGCCTCTTCTAGGTGGGACAGTTTCATTATTTTCATAATGTATATGCGCGAACCATATCCGATTGAATAAAGTTGTTTGAAATAATAATAAAATATCCTCTCAAGCAACTGTTTGCCACAGAGGTTTGACAGGATTCTGTCAACTTATAAGCTATAGTAGAAGGTCTGTGAAGATGACAGGACCTCAGAAGAAAAACAACACAAACATCCATGCCTTACGTGGGCTCGAACCCAGGTCTCTTAGATTAATAGCCAAGTGAGCTAGCCACTCACCCGCCTGGATGGCTGTTTGAGATAATATGTACTTTCAAATATTACCTGTCATTGTTATTTGTTAAGACCTAGTCCAGAAGTAAAAAAAAAATAATAAAGTAGGTGGGGGGAGGGGGGAAATAATCCGAGTAAAAGGGATAGGCCAAGATCGAATGAGACCGGAATGCTGGTTTGGTGCATAATTTTTTTTCCCCTCTGATTTAGTGTCTTTAACAAATTTCTTGATAACTACGTGCAATCAGGCCCGGATCTAGAAAAAGATAGGGAGGTAGAGATGGAAGAAACTCAATAAAGCCGAAAAATAAAAGGGGGAGGCAGAGACTGGATATCCATTAAAAATAAGATAAATACCCCCTCAAATAGCTGCTTGTCACAGAGGTCTGACAGGAGCCTGTCAATTTATATGCCGTAGTAGAAGTTCTGTGAGGATGGCAGGACCTCAGCAGAAAAACAACACACACACACACACACCCATGCCTTACCCGGGACTTGAACCCAGGTCCCTTAGATCAGTAGCCAAGCATGCTAACCACTCGACCACGGGACGACTAAGCAGTGTAATATTTCCCTTTCCGTTAAAAAGGATTTTTAAAGAATTTATGAAACATACATAAGTTTATACATAAGTTTAACATTTTTTGCCTTTATTACCACTCGTGGATCCGTCCTTGAGTGCAATCTATATATATTAAATTTTTTTTCCTCCGTTCTCGTTACTAACCTTCCCAAGAAAGAGAGGAGAGCATGTCCTCGTGCCACTCTGCGAAAGATTTGAGTTTTAAAGAGGATTCCGCGGCTGAAAAGATTTGAGACTCACTGTTCTAATCGATTGCTCTGCACATCCTTCATTAGACGCTTTGCAAATTTTTTTTAAAATAATTCATCATATTTTGAGCATAATATAATAATTGCTTGTAATTTATGCAACTACATAATACGCATTTAATGATTTAGGTAATGGCCGAGTGGTTAGCGCGCTTGGCTACTGATTTAAGGGACCTGGGTTCGAGCCCCGGGTAAGGCATGGCTGTTTGTGTCGTTTCTCTGCTGAGGCCCTGCCATCCTCTCAGACCTTCTACTATGGCATAAACTGACAGGCTCCTGTCAGACCTCTGTGGCAAGCAGCTGCTTGAGGGGGTATTTATTTATTTTTTATTTAATATAAAATAAGGTGTTCAAAGTGGGAATCAGGCAAGCTATGTAGGGTCAAAAAAAATGCATTATTAAAAGCTGTCCGTGTCAACGTGGTTAGCGTGCTTTGCCACTGATGGAATGATAGTGGGTTCGAGCCTCAGATAATTCATGGTTGCTTTTCTGCCGAGGTCTCGCCATCCTCACAGATCTTCTCTATGACATATTAAACTGACAGGCTCATGTCCAAAACTCCGTGGCAAACAGTTCCTTAAGGAGATATTAATTTATTATTTTTTACAAAATTAAAATATTATTTAACACTGTGTTAATAATAGACTTAAATCTTGTTACAGTAAATACTATAAAAGGAATGTAATACAGTGATAAAAAAAAAACGAATAATAATATATCAAGTCATGTTCAAGTTGGTGGTTGTCAAGTTTTATTCTCATTTGTGTTTTTCACAATATTTCGGAATATTTTTTGTATAATTATTGCAAAAAATTTCAATCCCAATTGTTAAAAATAAATTTATCTTCGCAAACGCTATGTAATAACAAACAACGGACTCATGACTCCAGATTTATGATAATATAATGCAGACTTTGCGAAAGTTTAGGTGACATTTAAAGTTCGAATCTCTTGGGAACGATAGTGTTATGAATATGCAAGGAGCAACAGCGTAGACAACGCCAAAAAAAAAAGAAATACTCGCGGTGGTTTGGTCATACTGAAAGCGTGAAGTGAATAAGTGATAAAAGCGCGAGGGGCGGGGGTGGCTCAGTCGGTAGCGCGCCAGGCTCGTAATCTGTAGTTCCCAGGTTCGAGTCCCAGCTGGGTCAGCGTTGAGATTTATCTCCGCAAAATTCCCCGCCCTGCCCACGGTCAGTAGGGGACACCGATGGGCTTGGAAAGGCCGCTGTCCGTCGGATGGGACGTTAAGCCGTGGCCCCGTGTGTGGGAGAGCTATACCCTGTGCACGTTAAAGAACACTCTGGATGGCCTTGACGGGAGGCTACCATCTGTCTCCCAACAGCTGTTCCAGTGGGTCCCCTCCCCCAACCTTCTCTGAGTTTTCGGGGTCCATGTGACCTGGAGGGGCGGGGGGTGGCTCAGTCGGTAGCGCGCCAGGCTCGTAATCTGTAGTTCCCAGGTTCGAGTCCCAGCTGGGTCAGCGTTGAGATTTATCTCCGCAAAATTCCCCGCCCTGCCCACGGTCAGTAGGGGACACCGATGGGCTTGGAAAGGCCGCCGTCCGTCGGATGGGACGTTAAGCCGTGGCACTGTGTTCGGGAGAGCCATACCCTGTGCACGTTAAAGAACACGCTGGATGGCCTTGACGGGAGGCTACCATCTGTCTCCCAACAGCTGTTCCAGTGGGTCCCCTCCCCCAACCTTCTCTGAGCATTCGGGGTACTTGTGACCTGGCCATTTAGTCCATGGTGTGCAAAAAAGTGCCGCTCAGAGGTAAAACAACCCAACCCAACGATAAAAGCACGAATTAAAAAGAAAGGTGTAAGTGTGAAATTTTAGATTAATTACTTTAAAACCTAAAATATCAGTGGATTGCGTTTCAATGGAAGGAATGATGGCCTATTAATTCCCCACATATAAAATTCTTCAAAAACACATTTTTGTAAAAATTTCTGAATAAATTTCGCATTTAAATAATCAATCAATAACAAATGCAAAGAGTTATCTATTGACGCAGACACTATTTATTCCGATTTAAAATATCTTTATTATTTCTATGGCGTCCCGTGGCAGAGTGGTTAGCTCGCTTTACTACTGATCAAAAGCACCTGGGTTTGAACACCGTGTAAGGTATGGTTGTTTTTCTACTGGGTTTTCGCCTTCCTCACAGACGTTCTACTATGTGGTATAAACTGACAAACTCCTGTCAGACTTCTATGGCAAGCAGCTGCTTAAGGGGTAATTTATACACGTTACATTTTTTAAGGACTGAACTAGGCAGTGGAATCTTTTAAACAAATGTGGCCTCAAATTTTGAAAATATAACATTCATTTTGACAGTCTGACAGTAAGAACTGATATACAAAATTAGTTCATCTGTTCAGCTTTAGATAAATCCAGATCTGAAAGTAAGAGCAAACGATTAATTCTAATTAATGAAATATCGCTTTTCTGGCTATTTTAATTTCTGTTACTTACGAACTTCTTTCGTTTCTGTTAGTATATATTCGTTCATGCCGTCCCGTGGCCGAGTGATTAGCGCGCTTGGGTTCTGTTCTACGGGACCTGGGTTCGAGCCCCGGGTAAGGCATGGATGTGTGTGTTGTTTTTCTGCTGAGGTCCCGCCATCCTCACAGACCTTCTTCTATGGCGTATTAAACTGACAGGCTCCTGTCAGACCTCTGTGGCAAGCAGCTGCTTGAGGGGGTATTTATTTATTTATTATTTATATTCGTTCATTCTGTGAGAAAAATTTCCTTATGAAAAGTCTTGAACATCTGCGTCTGTCCGTAGATTGTTCTGCAATAATGACATTCTGTGAATCGGTCAGTTAGATCAAAGTCCGCCGCAACTTTCCCTCATCAGTTTAAACTCAGACAAACAGCGAAAATCTGCTGTTCTTGCTCAGCTGGTCACTGTAGGGAAGACCGGGACGTATCTAGAGAACAGCGGGGGACTGTGGGCAGATGTTTCTGCAGTTTGCAGTGCCCAGTCCCAGAAGGCGTCATTGATGGTCCTCACACCCATCTTTGGCAGAGGATTCCAGCTGCCAAATTTTAGCTGTCATTTGTGGGAACGCAATCGACGACTTCCTAAATCACTAATTTCAACTCTCCCACCACACCACTGTACTCCATACGTGATTTGCCAGCTGGGTGTCGATTTTCCCACGATTAGTGTGGCCAGATCTTTTAACTTTGACCATTTACAGCTAAACTGGGCAATCCTTTACGACAATCGGGGAGCAAATTACTGGAAGTGTAGGTGGAGGAGAGGGGCAGGAAACATGAAAATGTTGTCATTTCAACTTTGAATTGTCCCCCAATATCTCTTGCTGGAGGGAGAGGGAAGGAATTGTCATTGTCATCCAATCCTACCCAAAGAAAATGCTTAATTCGTGACATGAACGCTAATGGTTTTACCTATTAGTAACAGGGTCAGAACTAAATAGACAATGATTTTAACTCATAGTAGAATAAAGATGGGTGGTTGGCTCAGGTTCGAGCTAAAATCCTCAACCTTCCCTCTGTCAGAAAAGGGACACCGATGGTCTTCGAAAGACTTCCGTCCATCGGATCGGAGTAAAACCGTGACTCCTATGTAGGAGAGTCATGTACTGTCCATGTTAAAAGAATATGCTGGATGAACTTGGCCTAAGGCTTCGAACTGTCTTCTAGCAGCTGTCCAGTGGATTTTCTTCCCGCAACCTTCTCTGAGTCTTTGAGCCCCTTGTGACTGACCATTTAGCCCATTGTATGCAAAACAGTGCCTCTCAGACTTAAAGTAATCCATCAGACTGATGATGGCCTTTCCAAGTTTTTAAAAATCCCCTTCTCACCTAGGATAGATTGGTGGTTAGCGGAGATAAATCTCAACGCTGGTCCAGTTGGGACTCGAATCTAGGAACTCTCTCATCAGTGGCGTATGCAGAATTTTCTTATAAGGGGTGGGGTTCAAAATTTAGAGAATATGTTAGGAATTAAAAATCAGTATCAGTCCAAATGGATAGCATATATCAGGCAGTAAAATTTTATGAATATAAGTAAAAGGAAGAAATAATCTTTTAAATTTTGAATGAAAATTACTATTTATTATTTTTTTTATCTTTCTAAAAAACACAAACCATAGTTTAAAAGAAGGGGGGGGGGGGGTAGATCCCATGGACCCCCCCTGAGTACGCTGTGTCTCATATAATTGAAATTTGTATAAACTTCTTTATTTCTCTGATCGTTCGAGTTCATGAAAAAGTTGTATGTGACATGCAAACTCAGGCAAAAAATATCATTAAATCATCAATAGAAATTAACATCTTTTCAGTAATAATTTAAGAACAATAATGATTAAATGAATAATAATACTTCTTACAGATGGGAGCAATCAACAAAAAAAGACATAAACTCTAAAACAAACTCCGAATTACAATTTAAAAGGTTTCTGCCTCTTGTTTAATAAAAAAAGTTTTGCAAACTCAGAAACTTAATATTTAAAATCAGCAGCTCTAAAATCGAATCGTGAATCAGCTTGTGAAATGGATTCATTCATTTTGAAGAGATAGATTATAAGCCTGATAAGGGTTGTAGATCCCGAAAAATTAAGCAGCAGATTATGCAGTCTTGGAACCTAGAGTAGGGAAGAACAGAACGAGAGTGCGGACGTGTGACGCGTAAAGCGAAAACGATCTTATCGAATTCAGCCATGAATGCCTACAGGGGACGAAATTCAAATTACCATTGCTAATTTCATCATCTGTATTCTGTTCGGATCCAAACAGCTACCTCAGTCGTTTTTTGGGCGGCATTGTTCCTTCTTAGTGTTTTTATCCGGTGTTTGTCGTTTGTGTTGACTGGGGACTGTGCATGTTGTGTGTTTTGTATTCACCCGACTTAGTCTTTATGTTGTCATTGAAGCTTTTTTAAACTTTATCGTCTCGTAAGATCGTAATCAATTACGTTAGTGTTAAATATGCAGAATATTGGTGTCGTTCTGCCGGTTCGGCAGAGTTGGTTTTTGAAAACGTTGTCGATAGCCGAACCGGTTGCTAAAAAATGAAAAAAGTGAATAATTTAGAGAAACATTAAATAATTAACAATGCAAAGATTTAAGAATAATAAATTAATTATAAGCAAAAAAAAAAAGGTTCGATTATTTTATCTATGAGCGAAACTTGGCCAGGTCACAAGGACTCCAAGAGCTCAAAGATGGTTGGGGAAGGATATCTAACGAATAGATGTTCTTGAGTATGCATGGGGTATGGTTGTTCTGCATTTGAAGAAACACAGCTTAATGTCTCATTCGATGGATGGTGGTCTTTCCAAACTCACCGGTGTCTTCTTTCTCACCGAGGGCAGGGTTGGGGTTAGCGCATATAAATCTCAACGCTGGTACAGTTGGGACTTGAACCTGGGAACTACAAATTACGAGCCTGACTCGCCACCAATTAAGTCAAACTCCTGCCCCCGGAAGAATACCGTTGTGGTTGTTCCTTAGTTTTAAACGATACTTCAAGAGTTGATTCTCCCTAGTGAGCTTCTCCCCATAGCATGTTAAAAATAATCTTGACAGTGGGTCAGAGGGACCTGAGTTCAAGTCCCGGATGAGTCATCGATGAGGGTTTTTTATGTGTGTGTTGCTATTCTGCTGAAGTTTCGCCTTCCTCTCAGATCTACTCTATTGCGAATAAAACTAACAAACTCCTATCAGACTTCTGTGGTAAGCAGCTGTTTCACGGGTATTTGACCATTGACCATCCCGGTGTCTGAGTGGTTAGCGTGCTTAGCTAAGGATCAAAGGAATTCGTGTTCGAGCATCGGATAAAAGGCAGAGATGTTCAATTTTCTGTTTTGTCTTTCTCCTTAGGACTTTTCCTTTCTCACAGAATACACGTTTCGTCTGGGGTTGGCTCAGTCGGTAGCGCTCTAGGCTTGTAATCTGCAGTTCTCAGGTTCGAGTCCCATCTGCGTCAGGGTTGAGATTCATCTGCACCAAACCCCCAACCTGCCCTCAGTCAGTAGGAACACCGATGGGCTTGAAAAGGATGCCGTTCATCAGATACGTTATGCAGGACAGTCATACCCTGTGGAAAAACACACTGGATGGCCTTGATGAGAGGATATCATTTCTCTTCTAACAGATGTAGCGTGGTCCCCTTCCCTAAACTTTCTCTGAGCTTCTGGAGTCCTTGACCTGACTATTTATTATATTATTGGCAAAAGGTCAGAGGTAAAAAAACACAACGCAATCCGTCAGATACGATTGACTCTTTGTTAGTTCATGTAAATCTTAAATTTATTGTAATGATTTTATAGGAATGCAGAACACAAGCCTAACAACCGGGAAGGCTTATCCCCTCCTCTCCTGGCCCCACCATTAAGGACTCCATATCCAAATGAAATTTATGTTTTAACATTACACGTAGCATGCTAATTTGAGCCATACATACCTACATACATAAATTCACACACACACACACACATCTGCATGCATGTGTAATTTACTCCTACAAACAGGTCTGTCCTGAGCTACAACTGCTACATTTTGCTACTATATGCTAATTCTAACAAGGTCCTAATTGAGATTGTCTACCAACCGCATCCTGGGTCTCCGCCTCTCCTTCTGAGGCCTTCAGACACATTGTTCATAACCCTATTCTACAATGTGTAGTTATGCACATAGGCAACATGTTGAAACCAACGTAGTCTCACCCTGCACAATATGCTGCTCAAAGGTGGATGCTGACTCCTAGCATCATCATTAAATCACCCACACATACATAGAACAATTGACTCTAGTAACGCACTGATACGGATCATTCGTCATGTGATGCACTAATATTAGATAATTATCATACCCCACACAACTTACAATTTTTTTTTTCCTATTGATTAGACAGTTTGATTACTCGCTGAGATCCTCCCACATTAGTAACAATGATAATCAAAAATTCTGCTTTAATAAGATCGTTAACATCAGTTGAATCACATAGCTGAAATTCATATTGACTCACCTTTGCATTAAAATATGCAAATAATTTGCGATCGATAGCAGCAAGCTGGATGCATATATAGATTACATATTAACCAGAGTTAAAGGGAAAAAACAAGCCATTTATTAAATGATGCAAACTGTTGTAAAGTATCTTGGCCACACACGGAGTATTGCCCCACCCAATGATGTCCACTCTTGCCTCTCAAAGCAAGGAGAGAACATTTCACTTCTAGTTCCATCCATCGTCAATTAAGGATCCAAAAGGGAAGTATCGAAACGCAGCTACTGGCAAATACTACACTCCAGATGCCCACCTTCCTCTGAATATGATTATCATTTAAGAATAATTACTGTTATTTCCTTCCAATAGCTGGTGCTAACCCCAACTTCACGTTAACGTGTAATTGAAGGTCTGCCTGAGTAGATACCTGGTTGTAATCGCTAATATACGACCTATTAACTCAGGTTTGTAGGCTAGAGAGAATCTTTCGGATGATGAGAGAGAAAGCTCTCTCCGGTATTGTTCCTGAAGGAGACACGATCGAATTTGCGAAGCATCTATGAAGTCTGCAGTGAAATTTTGACTCGTTTGTCATCCGAATTCTCAGCTGAACTGCTTCATTTTAAAAATGCAAGCATTGCACGTTTGAAAGTTCATTCGCCTTTTAACAATTTTGCATTTCCAATTGTATAAAAATAATAAATATTTTCTGTTTACGTACGTAACGTCTGAAAAAAGTTGTTGGAACAAGAAATCGAAATATAAAATTGTGTTAGAAACTCAAATAGTAAAATTTAATTCCGGAATTATTCTTGGCGGTAACTATTTTGTAACATTCATGTTTCGTAAAAATGATGATTTAGGTAAATTTGTAACATTTTGTGCACTCAGTTTTTTTTTTTTTTTCCCAATTATTCATTTTCTTCCTCATTCCTTACAATTTTTGTTGTCTTTTTGGTACCTGCGAGTCATGGACCAAATGTTCATTAATTTCGTTATTTATGTGAATGATTATTTCCAAACCGGATTGGAGTGTCTTACTGCTAACTAGTCTAATGTCAGCTAGGTGGGATGGGAAATTGGCATAGTTGGTACCTCGCCAGAGTCGTAATCTGCAGTTCCCTGGTTCGAGTCCCACCTGTGCCGGCGTTAAGATTTATCTACACTAAAACCCTATAGTGCCTTCGATCAGTGGGGGACATCGATGGGCTTGGAAAGGACGCCATCCGTCCGATGCGACGTAAAGTCGTGGCTCCCTCTGCGCGTTAAAGAATACGCTAAGATGTTTTTAGCGGGAGACTACCATCTATCTCCTAACAGCTGTACAGTGGGTTCTCTAACCCCAAAATACTTTGCATCCTTGTGACTTGGTCATTTAGCCCATTGTGTACAAAAAGTACCACTCAGAGGTAAACAACCCTGTCAGTTGAGTGGTAGGTTTTAGCTCTGGATCATAAGATTTTCACACAAAAGGTTTTAATAAATACCCACTCAAGCAGCTGCTTGCCACAGAGGTCTGGCAGGAGCCTGTCAGTTTATATATCATAGTAAAAGTTCTATGAGTATGGCAGGACCTCAGCAGAAAACCAACACACACATACATGCCTTACCCGGGGCTCGAATCCAGTTCCCTTAGATCACTAGCCAAGCGTGCTAACCACTCGGCCACGGTACGGCAGGTCATAAGGACCTTGGAAAGGATCAGAGTAGGAAGGTTGCTTAACCACTTTATCAGGTGAGGAACAAAAGTAACAACCTGATAAATAAATTAATCACTTTCTCTCCGATGATATTGTTCTTTAAAAAGATTATTTATATAGTCACCGAGCTTTGAATGTGACTTGCTATTCACATAACATGGAATAGTTCTAATAGTTTTGCTAATACAATGATTGTGTTACAGAAAATTCAACTTAACCTTTCGCATAAAAGAGCTGGTGAAGAAAAGTATTCAAACTTCCAAATGGAGTATCAAATTCCTTTTTCTCATTACTTTGACTCCTCCCCCTTCTTACAATTTTAATGACCACCCTCTTCTTACAATTTCAATGACTACAACTAACAGCAGAGGGAAAGAGATGATGATTCAGATGATTGCTAACATACTACTTCAATGCGTTACTTAGAAGGATAGAAGACACTGCCTTCATATGACACTGATATTTGAGTTGTGTACTGCGAATACTAAATTTCAAATAAATCAAATATAAAGCACAGATTTTAATCGGTGGCAAGTAGTTCAGTAACTTATTGCATCTGAGAAGTCATTAGGAGATCTTCGGTTAGTATCTTATCCAGTTCGAGACAATTTTTCCTCTTAATACAGTATAGTATTGATGTGTAAGAGTGACTTCATGTCCTTTCAAACAAAACAGTCCCCTTCGATATACCATTGATATTTGGACGAACTTTGACAAGAAAGCAACTGCACTAAAAGATGGATCTGTGAGCTCATATGGATCCGACGTTAGTTTTTCTGATTTGAAGCATTTCGAGTTATATCTCGGATGCAAGAAATAGGTCTTTAAGTCGTGGCTCCGTGTGCAGAAGAGTCATACTGTGTGCACGATAAAGGGCACACTGAAAAGCCTTGATGGGTGGCTTTCATCTATTTCCTCATAGCTGTCGTTTCTACTCATCTTTGAACATTTTGGAGTCCTTGTGATCTGATCGTTTATCACGTTATCCCCTCAAACAGAGGTGTGTGCAAAAAGGTGCCACTCAATAAGTGAACACCAAATCACACAATAGAATGTGTAAAAAAACAGAATTTTGTATTTAATATATTTCTTAGTTCTATTATTTATTTTATTCGGAGAGAAATTCAGCAAAATTAAGCTCACAAAAAAGCACGATGTCCAGACATTTCTGATAATATAGAATGTTTTTTTACTTTTTTGTGCTTGTTTTCTTTTGGCATGTCACTCTTTCCTTCTCATATGGGCTGAGCTGGGAATACATGCTACGGTTCAAAGAGTCACGGAATTTAAAGCAGAATAGTTTCGAAAATGTCCAAATTTTGAATCGGTAACAAAGATCATAAATCAGTAATATTTCCATCAGTAAAATATTTATTTTCTTATTTTTTTTGTTAAGAAATAGATATAATTATAAATTGAGGACAGGTTAGAAAGTAAGTGTACAAAACATATAATTTCACAACTTGGAGTCCTTGTGATCTTGGATGTCCTTGTCACTGAATTTAAAGCAGAATAGTCTCAAAAATGTCCAAATTTTGAATCGGTAACAAAGATCATAAATCAGTAATATTTCCATCAGTGAAATGTTTATTTTCTTATATTTTTTTGTTAAGAAATAGATATAATTATAAATTCGAGGACAGGTTAGAAGGTAAGTGTACAAAACATATAATCTCACAACCAAAGGGGTGGGGGTGGCTCAGTTGGTAGTGCGCCAGAGTCGTAGTCTGCAGTTCCCAGGTTCGAGTCCCAGCTGAGTCAACGTTGAGATTTATCTCCGCAAAATTCCCCGCCTTGCCCACGGTCAGTAGGGGACACCGATGGGCTTGGAAAGGCCGCCGTCCGTCGGATGGGACGTTAAGCCGTGGCCCGTGTGCGGGAGAGACATACCCTGTGCACGTTAAAGAACACGCTGATGGCCTTGACGGGAGGCTACCATCTGTCTCCCAACAGCTGTCCAGTGGGTCCCCTCCCTCAACCTACTCTGAGCCTTCGGGGTCCTTGTGACCTGACCATTTAGCCCATTGTGTGCAAAAAAGTGCCTCTCAGAGGTAACCCAACTAACAACTAAAGAATTTACGTTTATTGTGGTTTAATAAGAGGAATATGTCCGTGCGGTAAGTCGGCTTTTGAACGCTAGGCAGGTATATATCACCCAAGCAGAATTTCGCCGCCAGTTCGTGGAAGTTGATGTCGAAAATATTGGAGTGTAGCGAAATGGTATGCATAATTTCGTGGGGGAAGAGTCAATAAGGAGGACTGAGAAAAATTGACAGATCCACAATGGCATTTTCCAGTGAGAGATATTGGAATATCCTGCATATAGTCCTTATCTGGTACCATGCGATTATCAGCTTTTTTCAGCAGTAAAGACAAAATCTTGGAGGCCACAACTTTCAAAGTGATGATGACATAAAAACAGAAATAAAACTATGGCTGAATGAAAATAGACATGGACTTGTATCCATAAAGACTAGGAAAACACGTCTTACGATATGACGATCTCAATCTTTGCCGAGATTGTCGAAAAGTAGTGGAATGAGAGAAGAATTACTCTGCATTGTTCGTATTAGAGACTGCAACAAACAAAAAACTCGAACTACATGTTTTGAAAGCTTTAGCAAGTTTTCTTTTCTTCAGGATTTGAAGAATTGAGTTGATTTGCTTTATCTCTATCCCACCCCCCCTTCTTTTTTTTTGCACACAATAGTTAAATGCCCAGGTCACAAGGATTCCAAGACTCAGAGAAAGTTGAGGAAGGTAATATACTGGATAACTGTTAGGAGACATATGAAATCCCTCTCTTCAAGCCATCTAGGCTAACTCTCACTATTTCATCTATATTCTTTAACTTGCAAAGAATACAGATTTACTGTACATGGCGCCAAAGCCTTTCCAAGCCCATGGCGAGCCTTTTCTCACCGAAAACAGAGCCGAAGTCAACGCAAAAAGCAAACTCTACATATACATAGGTACATAATACATACGTGAACATTTGAATACGATCTTGGTGCGCTACCGATTGAGCCAAATCTGGCCCACTTCTAATTTCAGAGTTCGAATAATACAGTCGCTCAAAAAAAATTCCGAACACTATAGTTGATCCCAGAATTCATAAAAAATATCTGGCAACGATTTTTTTAGAAATTAGTAATCTGTACTGTACACGAAGGTTGCCAGATCCTAATTTCTAAAAAAAATCGTTGCCAGATATTTTTTTCTGAATTCTGTAATCAACTATCTTGTTCGGATATTTTCTTGAGCGACTGTACACATTACCTTATAAAAAATCGCCATGTAATATTTACAGAATTTTATTTTCTTTATATATTTACAGAATTAAAGAACTGGTTGAATATTCCTCTTACTCTAATGCTGTTTGTTCATCATCATCATCATTATCCTCAAGCAGCCATGGTCTACGGAGGTCCAACCAGACCGTGCAATTTAGTTCTCCAAACAAGTCTGTCCTGAGCTACATCTGGCCACTGCACACCAGTTCTAATAAGGTCCTGATTGACGTTGTCTGTCCACCGCTTTCTTGGGCTCCCACTCTTTCTCAGGTCTTTAGGTACACTGTTCATAACCCTATTCCCCAATTTATAATTATATAACGGAGTCTCTCTCTGCACAATATGCTGCTTAAAGGAGGTTGCAAACTCCTTTGCCTAACCTCATCATTAGTTACAAAGTTGAACCACCTAATGCCCAAGATACTACGTAAGCATCTAGAATCAAAAGCATCTAGTTTCCTGTTATCTTGTTTACAAAGTGTCCAAGTTTCACTACCATAACTAACCCTAGAAAGAACCAAACTATTATACAGTCTAATTTTAGTCTTTAGGAGTATACGCCTATTTCTCCACCCTCTCCATAGATTCTTAAAAGTCCCGGCAGCGATCCCTATTCTTCTGTTAATCTCATGCTGCACATCAACATTATCTCTTAGATAGCTCCAAAAAATAATCTAAAACAGTCGCTCAAGGGTGCAAACATTCAGATTAACTGAATCACAGCCTGCCTGACCAATTTTCATCACTTTAGTTTTCTCTCTGTTTATAACCAAACCTACTCTACTACCAGTCTCATCAACAGCTCGAATGAAAGAGTTCATCTCGTCAACATCATTTGCCAAAAGGGCTAAATCATCAGCATAATCTAAATCAGAAATTTTCGTATCTCCAGTCCATTTAAGGCCAAAATCTTTCCCTTGAAATGAATTTCGCATAACATAATCAATAACCAAGCTAAAGAGAAAAGGAGACAAAATGCATCCTTGTCGAACACCAGAAGTAACGCTAAACCAATTGCTGCAAGCCTTACCAACTCTCACACACGACTCAGTGTTATTATAGAGAGCTTTCATTATGTTAACTAACTTATCTGGTATACCATATGATCTCACAATCAACCACAAATTACGACGATCAACAGAGTCGAAAGCCTTTTTGAAATCAACAAAGCTAGCAACCAAAGGTTTCTGAAACTCTAAACATTTCTCAAGAATCTGCCTAAGTGAAAATATTTGATCCACCATTTCTGAATCCACATTGCTCATTACGCAATTGTCTGTCAACCAGATTCTTAATTCTATGAAGCACAATCATGGAAAGAACTTGATCTGGGACAGTGAGTAGGCTGATACCCCTATAGTTATCACAAGAACTGCGATGCACCTTTTTTGAACATAGGGATAACAATAGCTCTGGTAAAATCCTTAGGAACCATGCCTTTATCATAAAAGATATTCAGAATTTCAGTCATCCAAGTGGTAACCGAAACATTCCCAGCTCTAAGCATATCTGTAGTAATTTCATCTACCTCCGGGGATTTATGTAGTTTAGTTTAGAAACAGCCAAAATAACTTCAGATTGTATTATAGGGCCAACATTAAAGCCACCAATGCATCCATCATCACTGCAAACAATGGGAGTAAAACTAACCACATTGTTTAGAATATCACTGAAATGCTCAGCCCACTTAGCCATGACAGAATCCTCACCTTCTATAACCTTACCTTGTTTATCCTTCAATCCCTGTATACCTGTTCGTTTTCTACCACACAAAATATTAACTATCTGGTACAGCTCTCGGCTGTTGTGCTGTCTAACTGCTTCCTCGGCTTTGTCAGCCAAGCCATCAAACCAAAGATTCTTATCAGCAGCTAACTGATCCTTTACACGTTTATTAAGTTCTCTGTAATGCTTTCTATTAGGACTAGTAGGGTATTGATTAAGGACATTCCTGCAGTTCTTTCTTTCCGAAATAAGCGCAAGTGCCTTATCACTCAGATAATTTTGTCTCTTCTGCTCCTTTTTCCTAAAAGAGTACTGTTAGTGTCCAAAAAAGCCTGTTTAAAATGATCCCATTCTTCCTCAACTTCAGTAGAAAGCAAACCATGACTGTCATAATGACTAAGTAACCTATCATGATAAGCTTTGGCTATAACTGGGTCTTTCAGAGCTTCAGTATTAAAAGTAAATTTTTTAACCCTAGCACAACACTTTTTAAGTTTAAGTTGCAAGACACTTTTAACAAGGTAATGGTCAGATCCAATTTCAGCTCCCCTATGTGCCCTGGTATTCCGAACAGAACAAGCCCATTTGCTGTTAATATATAATCAATCATATTCTTATGCAGTCCATCGGGTGAAACCCATGTGTACTTATGTATGTCGCGGTGTTTGTAATAAGTGTTAGTTATTCTGAATCCATTGAGTTTACTTACCTGTAGGAGACGTTGCCCATTGCCACTGCAGCTACCAATACCAAAAGGGCCTATCACCCCTCCCTAAAGGTCAAAGTCAGTACCAACTTTGGCATTGAAGTCACCAAGAACAAGGGCAATATCTCCTTTCTTGACAGAATTCAAAATATCCTGAAGTTGTCCATAAAAACTATCCTTCTCATCCTCGTTGGCATCCTCAGTGGGGGCATAACAGCAGATAACATTCAAGTCTTTAACGCTTGTCTGAAATTTTGCAGTAAGAAACCTTTCATTAATGCACTCATAGCCTAGAAGAGCATCAGTAGCGTGTCTGCTGAGAAGCAGCCCACGACTTGGTGATATTTATTATCGTTCCTCCCTGAAAAGAGAAAATTAAGATTATTTTTAAGAATCTGACCTTTATCTGTCCATCTGGTCTCTTGCAAGCCGAGAATATCTAAATTACAATGGTGGAATTCTTGTGTGAGGACATCAAGAGAAAACGCTCTGTGCAGAGTCCTCACATTCCAACTACCTAGGGAGAGAAAATGGTTAGTGGGATGTTTAAAGAAACCATGTTTATTGAGAGAGGGAATGCCGACAATATCAAACAGCCCCCTAATCGCAGACATGGGGCAAAGACCCGTTCCCCCATCACTAAAGGATGAGGCCATCTACACTGGCAGACTTCCCCCAATGTAGAATTTGACGATGCCAGTACAAGCAAAGAGTTCAAGTGCCTGCGATGACCTCTGCTCAGGATTATCCACCAGCTGATAAACATATCCTGTGAATCTATTCACTTGGGACTGTCAACCCACAAACAAACAACAGAAAACACAGCGGAAGATTTTCCCTCCACAGAAGCCCACCAGTGCAGCAAATTCAGGATCCATATCAAACTCAGAGCCATAATTCAGTCCAGTCCAGTGGGTTTATATGATCAGCACCAGGACCCTGTGTGGTTGACCACTCCTCAGCAGGGTAGAAAAAAAAAAAGAAAAGTAGCCATAGTTGTCCAGATCAGTAGGCCAAACTAATCTGGCAGCCCTCTACTTCCGTTCACTTCCACAAGAGAGTATCTCTTTTGGACTCCTATCTCCTCTGCACCTAGAGAGGACTCCTATCTCCTCTGCACCCTCCTATCCTCTGCACCACGAGAAAGCGGGGTCGGACATTAGGTTCTAGGCCTGGCCGGTTCTATGCATCATCACAGGGGATTGGTGCAGAGCTCTCCTTCCAGTGACTACCTAGCTACCATTTACAGACCAGCTGTTGGTTAAAGAAGGCAGAACAATTGCCTTCTTTAGTATATGCTTCAAGATTCCATTTACTTTTGTTAGAAAAGAATCAAATTACCAGTCTCTCCCAAACAAAATAACTCGGAGAACTTCTCATGCAGGTTGAAACTCGGACACCGAAGATCAGATCTGCAGGAGAGAGTATACTTAGTCACAATCAGGGCTAGAAATAAGAGTAAACGCGATGAATGCAGTTCTCCTAGTTAAGTAAACGCCTAGGAGGTAAGTAGCAAAATGGCTGTGCACAGTCTTTTTGTCACTTACCTCTTAGGCGTTTACTTTTTCTTATATAGAGCCTATTTCTTATTACTTACTTCCAAAGTTTTCTTTTTCTTACAGAACCCATTTTCAGTGCCAAAGACCTTCCCAATATTTAGACGTGTAGAAATAAAATATACTTCACATATGATTTTCAATTTGTTAAATTAGTTGAATTACATCTGCTCGAATTACATCTTTATCAATTTGCTTAAAATCTAAGTTCGTTCTAAAAACTAATAGCACGATAAAACGATTCTGGAGCTCCCCTGGTCATAATCCAGTTTGCTTAACTATAAATAGTTCTGAAATTGAGGAATTCTTCGGTATTTAATTTATTAGCTCAAGTTTTCTTGCCATTTTCCGTCGTTTATTTTGCTTGGATTTTGTATATATTAAAAACTGTGTTTTAAATTAAATGAGGGATGTGTTGTTATAGCTTACGGTTTGCTTATATATTTTATTATTTCTGCAGCATTTTATACAAATGGTTACACTCCACAAACGAGCATTGTCTCGAGTGAGATAGGCTGATTAAAAATATATTTTTCATCATTAGCATAAATAATACAATTTAATGAATACTAATTCTTGAAAGCAGAGAAATGCTAGTATTAATACATATCTAGATGTTGAATAAATTTGACTTGTTTCTTCAATAAACACTAATAGTTAATAATACTTCTTTCTCTGGGATTCGAAAAAGGTATATTATATAAATTTTGTTCAATTGAACTATCTATGAGCTTCAATGGGGTGGCTCAGTCGGTAGCGCGCCAGGCTCGTAATCTGTAGTTCCCAGGTTCGAGTCCCAGCTGGGTCAGCGTTGAGATTTATCTCCGCAAAATTCCCCCGCCCTGCCCACGGTCAGTAGGGGACACCGATGGGCTTGAAAAGCCGCCGTCCGTCGGATGGGATGTTAAGCCGTGGCCCCTGTGTGCGGGAGAGCCATACCCTGTGCACGTTAAAGAACACGCTGGATGGCCTTGACGGGAGGCTACCATCTGTCTCCCAACAGCGGGTCCCCTCCCCCAACCTTCTCTGAGCCATCGGGGTCCTTGTGGCCTGGTCATTTAGCCCATGGTGTGCAAAAAAGTGCCGCTCAGAGGTAAAACAATCCAATATGAGCTTCAAAGAGTATTTTTATTCCCTTCAACATAACGGGTAATAACCACTTTTTTTTTTATTCAATATCTGCTCCTTCCTGAACAAAATGGCACTGCATGAAACAATAGTCTGAATTCGATTTTTTATCTTAATTTTTTTTGCCAGTATCGATATGTAATTGCACAATTAAGGCTTTCTTTCGTTGATTGCCCAATTATATATCGCGAGACATAAACAGGAAAGTTGCTGATAAATATTCTTCTTCTTGTACATCATTAAGAAACCACGCACTATTTGTAAGTTCAAGCTCACTTCTCGGGACACATTTCTGTGAGACTCCATCCATTTACGAAAGAGCTCAGAACAGCTGGTCCAAATTCTAATAATGAAGCACTAGCACCATATTAGAAGGCGCATAATTCTAACAGCCCTTGCTGCTGCAATACCAAATGCATAATTCACCCACTATCCAATATAGCAGATGCCTCATAGACGAGGGCATCCAGTACAATCTAGGTTTGTGCCTTAATCACCCAATGAGGTGGCCATGCGTCCGAGGCTGCGGTTCAATTCTGTCAGTTCTCATGCTTTCCCTTTCCACGGTGGTCTTCTCGGCATAGCATATACGCGAGCACACACACTCACACGTACAGCAACCTGCCGTTCGTTCGTCATCCACCTGAGAACGGTTGTTGTAGCCGTGAATCATTAATATTTCATACCCGCGGGATGGTGCCGCCCGCAGTAGGTGCATGCACGGGAAACTTATGGGCCGTCCCTCTCAACTGCCTCTGCCCGCCAATGCCAGCCATGCACTTTATCGAGCGAAGTTAACGGAGAGCTTTGCCGTGATAGCGTGTGCTGTATCCATTGATCTGAAGTTGACAATATCACGTAACTGTGAATGGAGATCGCGCCTCACACGTGGATTCTCTTTTTCTCTCTCCCGGAGGAAATTGCCGCTAAGGTGTGTGCTAAATTTTGTTCCTGATGTCTGATCTCGACCTCTTCTTTGCGTTTTCTCGTAAAATTAGAATAAAGAGAGATCAATGAGAAGGGAAATATGATTAAAGTAAATATTTATTTATTTTTGTAAAATAGATGTTCCCTAAATTTGAGGTAGAGGAGGGTTATTTAGTCGGTAGCGTATTATTTAGTCGTAACAACATATTTACAGTTTCAAATTCAATTATAATTTACAAATTCAATTACAATTTCAATTACTGTACAATTTTTATTACCGGTAATTTTTTGCACACAATATGGCTAAATGTATGTCACAAGGATCCCGATTGCTCAGAGAAGGTTGGGGGAGGGTACTCACTGGCAAACTGTCACAAGACAAATAGTAGCCTCCCGTCAAGGCCATTCAGCGTGTTCTTTAAGGTAAACTGGATATGTCTCTCTCCTGCACACGGAGACACGGCTTTACGTTACATCCGACGAACGGCGGTCTTTCGAAACTCATTGGTGTCTTCTACTGACCGAGGAGTTTTGCGGAGATAAATCTCAACTCTGGCCCAGGTGAAACTCGAACCTGGAAACTGCAGATTATGAGCTTGGAGCGCTACCTACCGAGCTACCCCCGTCCCTTCGTAACATGCACCTCAGGTTACAATTTAAAACGTTTTCTCTGATATCCTAAATTAACTACGTAATAAACAAGCTCGTTTCAAAAGCTAAGGATATCTGAATTTTGCCTCTTGTACGTCAAATATTGAAGAGGTTGATTTGGATTGTTTTTCCACTAAGTGATGCATTTTTTTTTTCTCCCCACAACATGGGTTACAGCCCAGATCACAAGAAAGGTCTCAGAGATCACTAGGGAAGGAATTCATTGTACAGTTGTTAGGAGACAGATGGCTGCCTCTGGTCAAGACCATTCAAGGTAATCTTTAAAGTTCACATTTTTTTACATCCCATCATCCTGACTGCGTCGTTTCCAAGCCCATCGATAAAAAAGGAGTCAAAGACTTAGTGAAAAGCGGTGGGCTTAAAGCCCACCCCTTTCTTACCGAATAGAATGGAAGTTGGCGGAGATAAATCTCAACGTTAATATAGTTGGGACTTGAAACTAGGAACTGCAAATTATGAGCTTGGCGACATGCTGAATGAGCCAATACCTGCTCCATACTGAAGATAAAAAAAACACTTGTAGCAAAAGTAGCATTTTATTAGATACACAGTGGAATCTTAGGATCGGATCTCCTCTATGAGCATAGGGAGCATAGGCCGTTCATTGGCTGTGATGTTAAACTGTTGCCTTATTGGTAGAGAAACATACATTGCACTAACAGTTATCCAGTGAATTCCCTTACTCAACTTTGAACATTTTGGAGTCCTTGCGACTTCGAAATTCATTCCTTTGTGTGAAAAGTGCCGCTGAAGAAAAACAGTCGAACTTTAAAAATTAATCACAGTAATTCATTAAATTGAAAATTCACAAACATAAATTAATTTCAAATTTGGTTCGTTTGATGCGATTTTAATATTCTCGAAATTTGTGCAAATATTCGTTCATCAAATCACCGAAGAAACGTGTGGATTGGAGTCCGAATTGTAGAAATTAGATATTAAAAAAGTGACTCTGAAAATCTCTAACACGATTTGCTTCATGATTGCATTTATACTTACATTGATTGGCTGCAACTTAAAGTTTAAAAGGTATATTTATAATAAACGTAAAAATTTAATCAGATTTTATATAATTTTAAAGAATTATGCAGTAAAGAATTTCCTTTTTGGTCTTTAATTTTTATAGGTACAATATTTGGAATTGGCAGAGGACATTGGACAGAGGATTATTTTACCGTAAAATAAAGTCATTCGAAATTTATCACGTAAATGTTTCTCTAATGCCAATTCATTATACCACAGTTATCAAATTTTACATAAATATATCATCAGTTTTCTTAGGGGCGGGGGTGACTCAGTCGGTAGCGCGCCAGGCTCGTAATCTGTAGTTCCCAGGTTCGAGTCCCAGCTGGGTCAGCGTTGAGATTTATATCCGCAAAATTCCCCGCCCTGCCCACGGTCAGTAGGGGACACCGATGGGCTTGGAATATGCCGCAGTCCGTCGGATGGGACGTTAAGCCGTGGTCCCGTGTGTGGGAGAGCCATACCCTGTGCACGTTAAAGAACACGCTGGATGGCCTTGACGGGAGGCTACCATCTGTCTCCCAACAGCTGTTCCAGTGGGTCCCCTCCCCCAACCTTCTCTGAGCCTTCGGGGTCCATGTGACCTGGCCATTTAGCCCATGGTGTGCAAAAAAGTGCCGCTCAGAGGTAAAACAACCCAACTCAGTTTTCTTATGTAAAAAATCGATATTTAATTCCAATTTGGAATTTTAATTCCAAAAGTATCGGTTTAAAACTATGTATTGCCAGAAATCCAACAAGGCATTTTTTAATAAAAACTTCTATTTCAAATCACTAAAAAAGATGAACACGTTAAACAAAAAATATAACATTTTACAGACGACTATATTAAATCTTTCTAAAAATTTCAAACTTTGAAATTATGTTTAATGCCTGAAAAGAAATTTATATTTTAAATACCATTGTTGAATGAACCAATTTGAGTTATATCACTAATAATGTTATTATAATAATGTAATATATAATATTATTATTTTGGAACTTGGATGGCCTACTGATCATCTTCTTGGTTATGTTATAATTATTTTTTCTTCTATATGTAGTCTGCTATATATATATATACTATTTATGCATGCATTATTTATTGAAATTGTTGATTATTTTAAAAAAAATTGTATTTCATAAATCTTTCAGCAGGTGATATAATAAATAATTACAGATTTAAAATATAATTATATATATATATAAATATGATATTCTTTTTTTTTCATCCCTCAGGCACACGTTTGCTACACCTCAGTAAAAGGACAACACAAGAAAGAAAATAGATTTCTCTATCCTGTGCAAACCCCGGATCTCATTGATAAGCAGCCAAGACTGCTAATCACTCGGCCACAGGAACCGTAAAAAAAAATAGAAAAATATTCCGTTAAGCAGCTGTTTGTCGCAGAGGTCTGACTGCAGCCTATCAATTTAATAAGCAAAAGTCTGTTAGGAAGTTGAGACCTCAGCAGAAAGGCAATACAAACACCATTGTCTTACAAAGGCTCGAACGCAGGTTCCTTTGATTAGTAGCCAAGCGCGCTAATCATTCGGCCACAGAGACGGTATATTCTGCTTTATACAAAAAAAATAGATTCACTGAACAATTCTGAAACATTTGTTTTACGAAGTGTTTTATGAACCATATATACAGTATATAGACGTATATGTAACAGAATATGCAACTCAACGTTACCTAATTCGTAAACCCTACTTTTTTTGCCAGAAGCTGTTTTCGAAAAAAGTTACGAGTAAATTTGTCAAAAAAATGTTTTTGATAAGTCAATAAAATTTTTTGATAAATAAATTTTTTGGTTTAATCACGAGTAAATTTATCAAAAATAGCGAAAAATAGAACTGGTACTGATCCTACAGAGCAAGTATAGCAAAACAGAAATCAGTATAATACATTAGGATAGGACAAGAGCCTTTAAGTGACATTTGATGTTCAATCAGGAATGTGTGAAAATTATATCACTTCTTCTATAGTAACTCAACTATCTCCCTCGTTTTCACACGAGCCTAATAATATCTGATTAAAGATCAGTTTTCACCATCAGGTTTGTGCTATTTCATTATTCATATTCTCCCAGCAAGTTTATTTTATTGTTCATATCCACCGAACGATTTGTGAAATATGAGATTATCATCAACTCCTGTAAATCAAAAATACATCCTAAATTAATGTGTTAAAACAATAACCCATTTGGCTATTGTAACTCTTCTTCTCAGTCTGTTTCAACAGCATAACAAGATGGTTACGATCCCTAGATCATAACCAAGATTCGATATACATTTGGATGAAATTTTCACTCTTACATAATGTTTATTTCAGTGTTTCTTAATATTTTTATCATTTTGCTACCTCTATGAACACTTTTCCTCATTTCCCCGACCACAAAGTGACTAAGGTGGGGTAAGTAAAAGGACAAAAGTTGATAATACCACACAACTTCTCTTCACACATTCAGGTTTAGGATTGGACTCGAAGTGAAAGATTTATAGGTCTTATTCTGGAAGGTTTTAACATCTGATTCGTGGTTTAACATGTAGAGCACTCTGGCATGTATCTAGAGAGTGGCGGATTCGCATTGGCAAAAATGTTTTTAATAATTATAAGTACGTTTGTGTGTTTAAAAGTTTGCAGGAAACTATCTTGGTCAATATATATTTGCAACAACTGGCAGGCTATTGACTGTATTGTTTTACACCTGAGTGTCACTTTTTTGCCCACAATTGGTAAATGGCCAGATCACATGGACCCCAAGGGCTCAGAGTTGGCTACGGGAAGGTGATCCGCTGGACAGTTGTTAAGAGACAGATGGAAGCTTACCGTCAAGGCCATTCAGAATGTTTTTCAACTTACACAGGGTATGATTCTCCTGAACATGAAGCGACGACTTTAAGTATCATCCGAAGAACGGTGGCCTTTCCAAGCCCGTCGTTGCCCCTTTCCTACGGAGGGCATGGGGGTTTGGGGTTGGGGGAGGGGGGGGGGGGGTTAGCGGATATAATTCAGAGCAGATGAGACTCGAACTTCGGAACTGCAGATTACCAGCCTGGCTCGCTATTAACTGAGCTAATACTCGTTTCGCAAGGAAATAAATTTTTCTGTTTTCCCAAGTTTTGTATCATCTAACAGTAACAGGTAGAACTTAATGGATGATAAGAAAAATGTAAATAATAATGTTTTATTAGTACTTATGCAACACAAAAAGAATTTATCCAGGGTTCTAATTTCAATAACATAAATTTTAAACCCTTTTTTCTGTGTTTGCTACTCAATTTTCGATTATATCTTCAAGTCCTCTTAAAAATAGAGATTTCCATTTTGCCTCCGAATGAAAGTTCTCAACATTCAAAACCTTATTTTTATGGGTGTAACTGGAATTCAAAATAAAATAGAAAAAACTGTAATCATTAGCATAATTAAGAAACAATTATTTTACTTCATTTTCTAAATTTCGGAGTCATATCGGTTGAAAACCATTTCTTTAATTCATTAGAATAACTGTTCTAAATCAGCCAATCCAATTTTACAGCTCAAAGAAATGTCAAATAAGCCAATAACTTCGACTCTTTCTTTGGATTTAAAATACGAAAGTTATCAGACTAACAAATGCACGTCAACGAAGAAATTACTTATGCAGACGTCACTAGGCTGGATGAATGTAAACACACATCTCTTCCACAAACCTTAGTTTGGTTGTTTGCTGTATTCTCTGACTAATCGATTGGTAGATAATATAGGCATTTAACTGGCGCATGATTTGAAAACTGAGTCATTTTTGTCTTGTACTTTAATTAATACGAAACTAATTTGATAAATAGGAAATAATATAAAATTTTGATTCGCCTTCCTCTGCAGTATTAAAATTGCCTACCTTCTCAGAGTTCAGAGCTTTGATTAGATCGTAAAAGAAGAAATTAAAATTTTGAATGATATCTCCAAGTTCTGCATTTTCATATAGCAAGAAAATGCAAATTTTAAAATCCTAAGTACCGTTTTTATTTCAAATGATGTGTAAATAATATTGGAATAATACCATTATTAAAGCATTGTCGAATTCACTACTCATAGTTTAAAAATATTAAACTTTTAACAGACTCATTTCTTTTCGTTGTTGCTTTTAGGGCGGAAACGTTTTTGATCTCTCCTTTTCTCTCATGAGGAAAATAAAGAAAGTTATTCATAATGTCCACGTTCTTTTCCCTTATAAATATGAAATAACATCTATTAGCTTCACAAGTTAGTTGAATAGATGCATAAATTCTTCGGAATAAATGCTGTATTCATAAGTTGCGTTTCGAGAGTTTCAAAACAAAATGACGATTACAAAAGCGAAGTAAAAAAAAAGATAAAGAAACAAGTCCATCATCGTCATTGTCATCGATTTAGATGGAGAAACATGCGGCTTCTATGGTACTTTTGTACAATATCCTAGGAAGTAACATTTTCAAAACAACAGCAGCAACTTTTAAAAAATAGGTAGTATTTTTTTTTTCGCAATGTTACATTAGTTGAATGTAATCAATCAGAAGGGAGTAATATTCGCAGCATTTGATGATTCTCTTTAGCTATATTTTTTTAAGGATTACACTAAAGGCGCATGTCTTAAGAGTTTAAATTTTAAACCCTTTTATCTTCAGATAATACACCAGTAATTCGCATAAAATGTTCCTTTGGTTTTCAATATATGTTTGTTGTTTTTAGATAACACAATTTTGGTATTTCGATTTGAATATCTGCTCTTCTTTATTATATAAACGGTCTGCTTCTGACGTTTCTTATGGATTGTCAGGCTTTTATATCGATCATTGTTCCCATCAATTTCATGATTAATTAATTGACTGGGTAATTAATTATCATTATTTGTCAATTAATTATCATTATTTGTCAATTAATTATCATTATTTGTCAATTAATTATCATTATTTGTCAATTGATTATTATTTTTGTCTGTTAATTAATCATCATTATTTTCTGTTAATAAATTATCATTTTGTCTGCTAATTTATTATTGCTATTGGTTGTTATTAGTTGTTATTATTATTATTTTCGCTTTTTAAAAGTGATTTTAAATTTACTATTTATATGGTCAATGTAATATGTATGATAACAACCTCGTCATGTTTTCGCTTTTGTATTTTTTATATGTTGATTAAATTTGCTGTATAATTTCGAGTTTCTAAATGATAATTTTCGAGCCCCGGAGTTAAGGTATGGATGTTCGTGTCGTTTTTTCTGCTGAGGTCCTGCCATCCTCACAGACCTTCTACTCTGGCATATAAACTGACAGGCTCCTGTCAGACCTCTGTGACAAGCAGCTGCTTGAGGGGGTATTTATTTATTTATTTATTATATATTTATAATAAAGTTGAACTTGAACTTGGATTCATTAAAGTTCTTTCTCGTTCACTTCAACTGTAGTGTGGAATAATGCTCATTCTTTTCCCTCATAAGTGCGTAAAAATTAAGTAACTGTTGCGAGAGACGATATAGTCAACTCTCTTTACTCCTTCAGTCTTAAATTTTGGAAGAAAATGTACGAACACTTGTTAAACCATTGATAAGGAAACTTAAATTTCACAAAAAAAAAACTACGTTATTCAACAGAGAGCATTTTTGTACTACTATCAATAACCTGTAAAGGAGAGGAAATGAAATTAAACTTCGAGAAAGCTAACTCTGACATTTATCTTAGATACACAACATTTGATGAAATCAGTAAAAAAATCATATTGGATGGAATACTTATGCAGAGTTAAGATGATTTTTATATGCAATTTTTTAATTGAAAAAAACATTATTCATCGTCCTGTTCTTTCTTGCAGATATTAGATGTGGACATTAGCAAAATAGATGACATGCGAGCTTCAAATGACACAGGACACAACACGAAAATAAATAACAAATTAAGAGGACGCAAAACGAAGGATTTTAATTAACCTCTGAACATTTTAAAAAAGCAGGCCAAAGCATGGTAAATATTTTACAAAAAAGTTTAGAAATAACTGGAATTAAGAGGAATATAGTTTTTCATGTATCTGAAATATTTTTTGGCGAAAGAAATAATACCGGAACGACGGTCTGGTCTTTTTCGGCATTTGTATGGGAACCTCCTAAATCCTTTTTCACATCCAGGTCTAGTTCATGATGCCACCATGAAGAAACAAAGACAATATTTAAAATTAATTTCGTATCAATTTCATTTCCAATTGAAAGAGTTATTTTAGTTTAAAACTCTTTGTTTCCATAATAAATTTCCTAGCTGACGCTAGAACTAGGCGGTAACATGCATGCATAATAATCATATTTCAAATATGCATGATTGTTAATTAATAGTCTCATGTTTCAATATTATGCTAATACTTCACATAAAAAGTTTTATTATGGCTAACGAGGTCACCTAATGTTAGGGTTACCATACGTCCTCCAAAAGGAGGACATGTCCTCCTTTTTTATCTAATGTCCTCCCAGATTTTTGAAAAAACATGAAATGTCCTCCCTTTTGAATAAACTCATAACATGTTTCAAACCAAAAGTACTTTTTTTGGCACTTTCCTTTTCACATTTCTTGAACCCATGACTAAAATATAATTTACTGTTAACTGTGAAATAAATTACTGTAAATGAAAATCGTTAATACTAAATTGATTTTGTTAATGTTGTGAAAGTTCCTATTTTCTGTAATTTGAAATATTAGCAATTTGCACGCCTGATTGAAAAAGTATGCACTTTAGAAATTTGTATAAAGTTTTGCTTCTGCCGCTGATAGAAGATGCTCTAAAAGATGAGAGCAGTTTTATTTTTTTGAACTTAAGAGACAGCGAAGGAATTAAGGAACCATTCCTAGTTTGTACATACTGCTGACCACTACCTCAGTCACAAGTAATTGAAACATCCAAAGTTTGCCTTCTGGAACAACAGATAGCTACGAACCATTATTCCACCTAAGATCAAACTTTTGATTGCTTATCAAGTAGGAATAAAAATCGGCACATCATATTCCATCAAGTATTTTAACGCTATTAAACTGTCCTTAATCCACAGGGCAAAGATGGATGCAGAGGAAAAATTGTCTTGGGCCTGGTGAGATCTGAACCCACGTCCTCCTGATGACATGTTTACCTCAGGTCATATCTTCGTTCATCATCAGGTCATTCATCATATATTTTAAAGTATATTTAATAAGTATTATGCCATTTTTCTGACTCAATTGTTAGTTGATACTTGAAATAAAACTTAATAGGAAAAAATTTACTTTATTTCGCAAATTGAGTATGCCCTCCTTTCTCCTCCATTTCTCGTTTTATTGTCCTCCTTTGTCCTCCATTTCTAGCTCTTTTGTCCTCCTTTTATAACACTAGCATCTGGTAACCCTATTTAATGTGAAAATTTACCCAATATGTTTTCCATAATTCGTATGAGCAAGTAATAATTGCATATCTTCATTTAGCGATGGAGTATAATTATAGCAGAAAGAAGGTTTCAAGAAAGTTTCTGATGCTAGAATATCTCAGCTTCTATAAAATTCTGAATTTTAAACGAATATTTCTGAAAATCTTGATTTAGATTAATGATTCCATCCTCATAATATGACAGTATAAATTTCCATCCTCATAATATGACAGTATCCCAATATATGTTGGAGGTAGTGTATACGTGTGTTTCGGAATTTACAGACCACTGCATATTTCATATCAAAATGTAGCTGACCAATCCATACTTTTTCGGAAATGTTTGGAGATAAGTACAGGGTTCTTACCAAAATTTATCAGATCGTTACATATTTACTGTGAAAATTTGGCGATCTAATGCATGAACAATGTAAATATTTTGCTGACCAATACATAAATCGTAATTTTTAACTTTCAAATTTTGTTATCAAATACATGCATCTTGACTGTAGAGCGAAGGTTCCAGGATTCGATTCTCAAATGATGCCGGATGTTTACTTTCTAATGGAAGGTATCTTTTTGTGGAGTTCTCGATTTCCTTAAAAAACTTCTCTGTGGCCTGTTACAAACTCACAGGCTCGTGATAAACCTCCGTGATAAATGGAATGCTTGAAGACTAATTTATGCATTCTTAAACACAAATTACATATTTTTACCTATCTGTTAAAGTGCAAAAGCACTCGTAAGTTAACATTAACAAACTGCATTTTCATCTACAGTTAAAAGTATACAGTTTCAGTTCAAAACGATACATACACACACACCTTCACGGTGCCCCACTTTTCCCACCCACCTCTCTTTTACCACAACGGCAATATCTGCAGCTGAGTTCCGTCTTTGCTTAAAGGAAATATAGTTACCTAACTCTCAGGATACTGAAACAGATAGATTTTCGAACTTGTATTGAATTCCCTCGTGGCAAAATCATTTATACAAGGAAACTTGAAACTGCATACCCATATCTAAGAGTCTTGTTCGGTAACCAGGAAAATCTTGGCACTTTCTTTAGTATTAGAGTTGAAGGAGGAATAAGGGGAGAAAGAGCGCGAGTTCCTTAGCAGGAAATTGTTAGGTAATCCTAATGTTTAAAGAAAACACATCATAGAGGACGAAATCCACCTTGCTTTTGCCCCTGGGACCGAAGTGCATGCACTGCCTGAGAATGAGATAAAAAGAACTTAAATGTGTAATTTGATCAAAATGCTATAATCAACTGAACTAAGAATTCTGCTGAAACTATTGGAATTTCTGCTTAACTGACTATTACCCGTAGATCAATTGGTGTACTTGTAATAACCAGTTAAACAGAAATTCCGATAGTTCCCCTTGGCAATATCACTCAAAGAATCTCAAAACTCTAAAGTTTAAGTAATAAAATAAATACCCTCTCAAGCAGCTGATTGCCACAGAGGTCTGACAGGAGCCTGTCAGTTTATATGCCTTAGTAGAATGTCTGAGAGGATGGCAGGGCCTCAGCAGAAAAACGACACATACATCCATGCCTTACCCGGGGCTCGAACCCAGGTCCCTTAGGTCAGTAGCCAAGCGCGCTAACCACTCGGCCATGGGACGGCTAATGTTTATATAAATAAAAAACAAACACTCTCAAGCAGCTGCTTGCCACAGAGGTCTGACATGAGCCTGTCAGTTTATATCCAGTAGTAGAAGGTCCGTGAAGATGGCAGGACCTTAGCAGAAAAACATCCATGCCTCACCCGGGTTCTGCAGACCAGTAGCCAAGAGCGCTACCACTCTGCCCTCTCAAACTACAAGCTTAATTCCATAGAGGGGTGGTAAACGCAATATTTTAAAAACATCAATGAAAAATTCTCTTTGGGTTGAAGAGGTATTAACGAAATATTATTATTTTCATTTTCCGAATTATCCATCAGTTAGAATTTTTCCCTTTAGAGGACGCTAAAGTTGCCAAATGGTAAGCTTTATTCTGTTTTAAACTCGAAAGTTCATATCTGTAGTCTATCCGTTATTTCTTTAGTTCTCCATTGTTCATTTTATTATTTCTTTACTATTATTTATTCTCTTCGATTAAATATAAATAAATAATCTCCCAAGCAGCTGCTCTCTACAAAAGTCTGACAGGAGTCTGTCCTTTTAAATACCTCAGTAGAAGGTTTGTTAACTCTTCATAAATTTCATGCGTGGAAGTTGACCAAAATCTCCAAATTCCCGCTTGAAAATATCCATTTTATGTATTTCTAGGATTAACTCATGCAAATAAAACTATATTACAATATCATTTGGAATCTCCAGAAATCTAAAAACGATCTTTTAAACAAACCACTACTATTATTATACCAAAGATATCTGCATTTAAATTCTACTTTGTTGTCATTTTTTTGCTTTACTTGACTTGTTATTTCTGGTCTAGCGTACCTAACGACTCAGCCAGCTGGTGTGCCGTTGTATCTGAAGCTTCTAGATTATCTCTCTCATTTATGTAAGAGAGATTCTCTTTCTTTGAAATTTATTGTTAACGATTTATAAAAGCATCCATTCTGATTGAAGGGTCGAATCAAAATTCCTTTGAAACACTATCTAGTAAGCGCCTACCATTTATCAAAAAATATTTCATTAATATTAGCAACTATTAATCAAATATGTTGCCAATTGCATGCATTCGTATTTATTTCGGGATTGGTTAGTTTTCTGAGAAGAAAAGAATCAAGACGGTAAGACAAGATATTAACCTGAAGAGGGACGGGATGCAGAATAAGAGGAAAAGTCGAATTTAAACGAATGGAAACGATCTTCAATGCTTTTGTAATTGATTATTATCGTGGGTATTAAAGAAATATGTAGAGACAGAGTGCTTTTCATAAAAAAAATTTAGTAACCAGGGCTGGGAAGAATGAGGTGCAACTGTTTCGTCACTTCAAACCTCGTAATAAGTCCTCTCCTCCCCTTCAGAACAATCGAAGATTTTTTATTGAAAATAGCATTTTTAAAAAAAGAAAAGAGATTTACAATATTATTATATATTTTTTTTATTTCCTGTTTTCTACAGTTGATCAGAAAATGCAAAAAATTCTATAAAGTTTTTTCACGAGAACTATGCGCTTATTTATGTGCCACCGTCTTAATTTCATTAGTTTTCACCTCCATGTGATAATCTATTTAAATGTACATCGACTAAGTATCTCTTCCAATATATCGGTGATTAACTAATTAATCTCAGCATTTTTTTCTCCTAAAACACACCTAATTTTTGAATAGACGACATTCATCTCCTCGTTCTAGTAATCATTTCTCTGGTATCATGATATAATGCCCGTTTTTCACTTTTTCCTATTTCTCCATTATATTTCGAACAAGCTTATTTTTGCTACTTGCCTGAAAATAATATTCAACCAAAAGCGGAGAAAAGGAGTACGTCACATTTCAAACTTCCACTTAAGCTCTCACTAATAACGTTGTCTTTTTCTCTCAGTAACGTACGCAATCTTTATTATCTATTTTTATCTTTATGAG
This sequence comes from Ryuthela nishihirai, assembly GCA_038380435.1. Classification (NCBI taxonomy): domain Eukaryota; kingdom Metazoa; phylum Arthropoda; class Arachnida; order Araneae; family Heptathelidae; genus Ryuthela; species Ryuthela nishihirai. The sequence continues at coordinate 8,803,925 of JAWZYU010000004.1, forward strand.
AGGACTATTGAACAGAGTCATCATTATACAGAAGAGGGGTGTAACGCTGAATGGGATCCATTCTAAAAAAACATTTACTCTTGGGAACCATTATTTAACCTTATCCCAACCCCATGAATCCAGATTTTTTTTTCTATCAAAAGTGTGTTATTTCTAAAAATTAAGATAAAAAAGTAGCACACTAACATTAGAATTTTTTAACTTCTTTTTTCCCCTTATATTTGCACAACTAATATCAAAATTTCTTTGAAGTTTTTGCACACTAAATGCATTTTCTAGATAAAATAGAGAATTTTCATGTCATTGCAGTAAAAACCAAAAATCGATACTCCACAGCTTTAAAAATGTTCAGTTAGTGTATGTATGCGATGTATATATTGTATATATGACATATTTCACTATTTCTTAGATATGTCCCAATGGCAGTGAAGTATTCCATAAGTAAATCGACCCTCTAAAACAGGGGTTATCGGTCTTTTCGGTATCACTCCCCCTTTTCATTTTTGAGAAACTCCTCACTTTTTTCCATTTCTCATTATCATAAGCCACCCCCTATTAACAACAAATTTTTATTCGTAATCAAAAATAAAGAAAAAAAATCAAATCTTCGCGCCCCTCTTGGAATGTCTTTATGCCCCCCCATTTGTGGGATCTAAAACTTATAAACTGATGTTCAACGTAAGTGATCATTTCCGAGACAAGGCGATGGTGTGTCCAATGTTCAAAGTAGAAAAATAAACCTGAACAAAAACTGCCTACACTACGGGCAAAATTACCATTTGTGAAAAATAAAATGCTTTGCACTGTTATCATTCATTGTTTCGTCACTGTTTCACGTTTGAAATTGTTGCATTTATTCCAATAAATCATGAAAACATTAGTATTATCCATATTAGTTTATATTTCTTATATTACATAGAGTACCACTGGAACAAATTAATCCGAATAAAAAATACCATGGGACAAATAAGTCCCGTTGAAAAATACCGCTGGGACAAATAAGTCTCATTGAAAAATACCAATGGGATAATTGAGTCCCATTGAAAAATATCTCTGGGACAAATAAGTCTCAATGAAAAATACCACTGGGATAAATAGGTCCCATTGAAAAATACCACTGGGACAAATAAGTCTCAATGAAAAATACCACTGGGATAAATAGGTCCCATTGAAAAATACCACTGGGACAAATAAGTCTCATTGAAAAATACCACTGGAATGCATATGTCCCATGACCCCTCTCCCACCACCACCATGACCCACTCCCTTTGCAAAAACAAAATAAATTAATTCTATAGAGTCAGTATTAAATCCTTTAATATAGTAGTGTCATTTAAAAAATATAATAGCGAAAGGATTAAATAAAGAGTTATGGAAGCTGAAACATTTAACATCAGTGCAAGTTCTAAGAAATACGCAAAACTAACGAATAACGAAAGAATTATTTCACAAATTATTAAATATTGCTAATTATTTAAATCTCAATTAACTTCTGAGGCAAACGTGACCTGGCCATTTACCTCATTGGGTGCATAAAAGTATTGCCTATAGGTAAAACAATCGAAATCTAAACAAAGTTCTCATGACTGGCACTGCTGTTGTTAAATATTGAAAACTTTCGTAATCGTTTAAATGCTGAATGGATGTTTTTGAAAATCGAACTTTAGACTTGATTGAGATCTTTAATTTATCATCAATTACATTTTACGTTAGAAAGTTTATTGCAAAAGTTACTGACAATCATATTTGGCTTTTAATCACTGACAAAGCAGGAGAGTTCTCTATTATTTTTTGGTCTGATCATTAAATGGGTTTATTCTGTTAATGTAGTTTATTGTTTTTAATCACTTTAAACACACTCAGGATCAGCCATTTTGCGTCTGTGTACTGAACGAAAGCATTCTTGCAGCCTCGCGGTGATCACCTACTTACCAACAGTGTTATTATCACCTCTGACAATTCACCTCCTCAATTCCCTTACCCAGTGCAGGTTAAATAATATTTTGGAGGATCTTGATGGGAGGCTTCCTCTTTCTCGTAACAGCTGTCCAGTAAATCCCTTTCCCCCAATTCTTCTCTGAGCCCTTGTGACCTGGCCATTTAGCCCATTGTGTGCAAAAAAAGTGCCACTCAGAGGTCAAAAGAACTATTCTCTTCAACCACTACCTTCAATTTCCCACATTCCCTCCAACTCGCTAGAAGTTTGCACCCAGGTCTCAAGATACCGCTACGCAGTCCTTGCCATATTTTACAATTATGCATTTTCAAATTTTCTTCTTTACTTTTCCTTCAGATTTTAAATTACTATGAATTGGCAAAATCGGATAGTTATGCACCGAAAGAATGTTTATAAAAAAAAAATGGGAGGAATGAGCCAGATTCAGTAAACCGATGATTTATTTTATGAGCCGCAAGTTCTTTTGCAATGAGTCATGGTTTGACATGGCCTGTTTAGATGATTAATGATTTCAACAAGAGAGGGCGACCACTCACTTACACTGAAAGAAATAATTTCTCAACAAGCTGATCTCGAGATAGGGTAACATTTCATGATCCATTTCAAGATAGTACTCCAGATTTGTCACACGATATACCTCTGAATTTTTTTCTTTCTGGGTTATCTCAATAATATTTTTTCTCCAACATACCTGTGAAATTTGTTCAACTCCAAAGCCAAAAAGGCAATTCACTTTTAAGTGAATGTAATGGGAATGATGAACAGTATTTTTTATTCCAGTCGTAAGCCCGATAACTAAATAGGAAGAACATGAGGAATTTCCTTTGTGATTTTTCAGATAGGAAAAAGAACATTTGTATGTAAATGGTTTTGCAAATTAATATAAAATTATTAAATATCAAAAAATGTATAAGCTAAAAAAATAAAATAAATACCCCCTCAAGCAGCTGCTTGCCACAGAGGTCTGACAGGAGCCTGTCAGTTTATTTGCCATAGTAGAAGGTCTGAGAGGATGGCAGGACCTCAGCAGAAAAACGACACATACATCCATGCCTTACCCGGGACTCGAACCCAGGTCCCTTAGATCAGTAGCCTAGCGCGCTAACCACTCGGCCATGTGCCATTTGATCTGACCATTCTGATCTGAACGAACATTTACATGATTGCAAGATAAATGGAAGAAATTTTTTCTTTCCTGTTTTTTTTTTGCCTACATTTCCCGTTTTTGACCTTCATCCCTGTTCATTACCGATGTTTCTCTACATCATTCATTCACCAATTCCCTTTACGGGCGGGGCTTGGCATAATCGGTATTGCGCTAAGATCGTATTCTGAAGCTCTCGTGTTCGAGTCCCAATTATGTCTGTGTGAGATTTATCTCCACTAATCCCATCCTCCGTGCCCTTTGTAAGAAGTAAGACACTGTTGGGCTTGAAAGGCCATTATCATCCGTCGGATGGGACGTTTAGTCGTGGTTCTGTGTACGTTGGGTGTCCTCGACTACAGGTTTCCATCTGTCTCCTAGCAGCTGTCCACTAGATCCACTTTCATAACCTTGTCTGAGTCTTTGGGGTCCTTGTGACCTGGCCATTTAAACGCCACTCAAAAATGAAACAACACAAGACAATTATCTTTTCATTTACTACTTGAGAATCAGAAAATGAGAGAATCGAGAGCAGGAAAGTACAAACTTGAGTAACAAATTAAATGTTTGCAATGCAAATTTTTAAATGATTTTAAACGGGGTCGTACATTTCTTACGAAATATATGATTGCCTTATGCTGAACATTCCTTACTTTCGACATCATATCCTTCAATGCAAAGTGAGAAACGGAGAGTTTACTTATTTTTTTACTGTGATTTCCTCTTTAACACGCCCGTTCATCTTTCTTTTAAAAAAAAAAACGCATAGTAAATTAAGAAAAAAAAAAAACGCTAATTTTTTAAAGGATAACCGAAAGCTATGGGCACTAGCAGAAATTTTTCAAGAGAAGGAGGTGGATTTGTTGCAGGGAGGGGAGGTGTCAATGTTTCAACGAAGAATTTTTCTCTCGAGCTTTTCATTAATGAGTGGAGTTGCAAATAATAAGGAATCATGAATACATCATACCATAATGCAACTAAGGATGACCGAAAACGAAAAAAATAATGGAACCTATTATTGAAATACACGTAAAAGATATTTTTTCATATAATAAATAAGAATAAATTAATTACTTCCGACAATAAAAGGAAACATAAAAAAAACTAGATTAACATTTCTTTAAAGAAAAAAAGAAATAATTTTTGGTACTCCTGATATTATTTAAATTAAATTAATTTTTTGATCAATTTTTTGCGTGGCGGGAGGGCAACCTCGCCTCTTGCCCTTCTCAACATAACTTACTCTTTAATATCAACTCTTGGCTCGCTTTTTACTACTGTAAAGTAAGCAACAAAATTAATATAAAAGTATTTCCTATCATTTCATTTAACTTACGCATAAGCTAACTAAGCTACAGCTCAGGGCCTCACGATTATGAGGGGCCTCAAGAATCTAAGTTTACTGTGTCACGAAATTTTATATTTAAATCAATATTTTTGCAAACACTGTTCATCTCTGCTTCAAACTATCATTATTGTAAACCAGTGCTAGTATAATGTTTTCACCACATCATTTTCATATTTGCTTTTTAATGTTCCCTTCAATCAGAACAATAAACATATAAGTTATAAAATTTTGGGCATCTTAAACTTGTTATAGCTTAGGGCCTCAGAAGGTCAAAGTCCGGCCCTCATTCAAGTCACTCTACTGATAGATACTGATGCATTTTTCTTAATGGTTTTAAAAAATGCCTTAGCATTTATAAATGTAAATATTTATTCTTTAAGATAATGATCCTGTTAGTTCAATACCCCCTAAAGGAACCGTAGAATGGTGGTGATACCTCAGGTAATAGACTACTCACACATTCATACCATATCCGGGATTCGACGCAGGGTGTCTGTTTCGAAGCCAAAAAAAAACCATTAATGACGCCAATAAAACTTCGTAGTCATAAAAAAACGAAATAATTTTGATATATTTTGAATTTTCATCATATGCAAAAATTGTGGATTTATGGTTAAAAATATGTGATCGTATAAACTGTGTGAACATTTCATGAATAATAAAAATTAATATAGAAGACACTTGCAATTTAGCGATACTATAATTTCCGAAACCTATATATATATAGCGATTCACGTTTATTTTTCACTTTAAAATTCAAATTTGTTTTTCCAAATTATCATTTATACAATTATTTTAATAAAAAAATGACTAATGCACAGCTTATTAGCGAGAATGTATATGGTTTTAACAGATATGATCTAGATTGCATCAATATCATGGCATAATATGGAGGGGGGATGAATAAAAAGAAGACTAATAAAATAATAAAATCGCTAGATAGATGTGATTTACATGCATCTTAATTTGGTTCCAAAATAGTATTCGTTCGAAACATAGAACTTTTGCAAATTTTCCCCAAATTGCATCTTACAGCTATATTAAATTTTATTTAATCTTACAGCTATATTAAAGTTTAAACTTCGATAATAATGTTTTTTTCTAGAAAGTTGGTATTCATATACCTGGTGTTTCGCAAACTTGCATTCGCATTTCATGAAAAAAATAGTTTGTAACTCAATAAAGAAAAGTTTACAACCAGCAAATCGAGAAATCCTCCCACATTTTCAAGGCGATGTATGAATGATTCCCAAAGAAAATTTTCAAACCGTGAAATAGAGTGAAGAGGATGTGTTTATCTTCCAGATTTGCCTGATTTAAGTTACACTAGTCATTAACCTAAAAGGATATCTGAATATATAAATGTACTGATTTATGTGATTTATATGCATCACCTATAATTATATCGCTTAATATCATGTCGAAGTTCTTGGACACTTCGACATGAAATTGAGCGATTCCGTGCATTTATCCCAGCATAAATTTTGTCACTTACTTATTCGCGCTGTCAACAGCACATAGAGCTTAATGGTGATTGCTCTGGCCCGCCCTGCCCACGGTCAGTAGGGGACACCGATGGGCTTGGAAAGGCCGCCGTCCGTCGGATGGGACGTTAAGCCTTGGCCCCGTGTGCGGGACAGCCATACCCTGTGCACGTTAAAGAACACGCTGGATGGCCTTGACGGGAGGCTACCATTTGTCTCCCAACAGCTGTTCCAGTGGGTCCCCTCCCCCAGCCTTCTCTGAGCCTTCGGGGTCCATGTGACCTGGCCATGGTGTGCAAAAAAGTGCCGCTCAGAGGTAAAACAACCCAACCCAAGTGATTGCTCTGAATATCTGCAATAATGAATCATTGCTACCAAATCCTAGTTGCGCTAGATGACATGTGTTTTCTTTATAACTTTATAATTGAAATAATTTTCTTTCATAACACCATATAATCTTCAATTACAAATCCAAAAAATTTGCATGTAACACAAATTTCGTCTATTTGCGAAAATTAAAAATTTGTTTTAAATTATTCCGACTTTTTTATGCCTGCAAACTTTTATTGGCATCATATCCAGAGGTACGAAATTAGTTAGAACATATTTTTGCTGCAAAATATATTTGCTGAGATTAATTCCTTTTGCGATTAATAAATGATAAGAAAAAAAAATCACGTGAATATAAGTTGCAAACGTTTCATATTCGAGCAGAAAGATGCTGACCTAGGGGCTGGGGAGGCGGGAGAGATCGAGGATCCTTTGGAAATTTTTATAACAGGAAATAAATAACAAGACAAAAATATAGTAAATATTTAAGAAGTGTTTAAATCACTGGAACTGAGGAGAATGTATTGCTTTATGTGGCTAGAATAACTGTCGAAAAAATAAAAATAATATCGAAAGAACGTTCTGGTTCTTTGCAGTTTTTTTACAGGAAACTCCTAAATACTTTTCAAGATTTTATAGATTTTTGATCATGATACCATAGTGCATAAAAAATTACAATATTTGAAATTAATCTTCTGTCAACTTCATTTCTTGTTAAATTAGTTCTTATTTTTAAAAACTTTTTCCCATAGTAAATTTTAAAGCTGATCTAAAACTGGGTTATCAAAATGTTTTGCAGATACTTTCTAATACGCATAGGTTGTTAATTAACAGATTCTCATGTTTCAATATTATGTTAATATTTTAATATTTCACACGAAAGGTTTATGATTGCTAACTTGAAGTCACCTAATGTGCAAATTTTAACAATAAAATACAATAGGTTTTCCACAGTTTATATGAGCAAGTAAAGATTGTTTCACTTCATTTAAGCGTGGAATGCAAAGTAGAAAGTTTTAACGTATGCATCATATTTTGCTCACTGTCTTGAGGAAAAAAAAATCTATTTTCTTTTTCTGGTGCTAGGACGCATAAAAACAGTAAATACGTTTCTCAAGAAAGGTCATATTGTTTACCGATTATAAGTTAAGAAATTTACTTTTTTTATTTTGCTGTCATTCAGTTTATCGAAATATTTATCAACTACAATGCAACTAATATAAAGAGAATAAACAATTACTAAATTTAAACAACTGCATAAAACAATATTAACCTTTTCACTCATTAAAAAATCAATATCAACTTTGTTGTGATTGTATATATTAAAAAAAAGTATGTAATCGAGAGTTAAGGGACCGAATAAAAAGTTAATATTCGATTGGCAGACACCTATTGTATAATTACAAATTTGACACTAATATCTATATTACTAGCTTCCGAAAAAGTAGTATTACTAACTCATGAACTTTTTAAGAATATATGCATTATACCTGATTGCTTAAATTTGCTCTTTCAATTTTAAAACTATTTTGAAAACTGAACTCCTCTGTAAGACACACTCTTTCATCTAATTCGTTTTTTGAAAAAAAATCAGTAGAATATTCTTTACTTTTTCAATTTTAATAACGCAAACAAAAATAATTGTAAATTTTTGCAAAATTAAAAAAAAAATCACTTGAATTGAGGGGAATATTTTTTTATGTGGGGAGAATAACTTTTGAAAAAATAAAAATAATACTGGATGGTTCATGCGGTCGATGCAAAATTCTTAATTATAAAGTTCGAAACAAAGAAACTTTACGTTTCCCTGATTTTTTTCCTTATATAATACATGAATGTTACATCTTTTGACGTTTTAAATCGCTCAATGAAGTGATTTACAAAATGTTTCTATTCATACCAACCAATTTTGTGCAACCTCTTATTGGTTTGTTTTAATCACCCTTTCTTCCTTTAATTTCCAGCTTTTGCATTTGAATATCCATTCCTTGTTCCGGTGATCAGTGTGTGTGTATGATATTTGTATGCGAAATAGTTGAAATCTTTATTTAAAACGTTTCCCTCTTAAATTTCACTGAATGGCAATGATTTTGTCCATTATTCAAGTAGTATAAAGTAGATGTTCCTTAATAGCAACAGGAGAGGCTATGTTGGACAGTTGACAGGGAGACACAGTTGGAACTGCGACAATTCCCCTAGATTATAAGTCGAATGACTTTTCAATCAAGCTATGAAAAACGAAAACTATAAATCTGCAGTTCTCAGGTTCGAAACTATTCATCTGCAGTTCTCAGGTACTTGAACCAGGATTGAGGTTTATCTCCATCCTGCCCTTGGTCAGTAGGGGACAACAATGGGCTTGAAAAGGCCGCCATCTGTCGGATAGGACGTAAAGCCATGGCCCCTTGCGGTGGGAGAGCCATACACTATGCACGTTAAAGAATACGTTGAATGCCTTGACGGAAGGCTACCATATGTCTCTCAACAGCTTTAGTGGGTCCCCTCCCTCCCAACTTGCTCTAAGCCCTTGATGACCTGGACTAGGTCATTTCACCACATCGCACCTTACGACCTGCCCAGTTCGCTCATTGTGTGCAAAAAGTGCCGCTCATAGGTAAAACAATCCAACCCAATACATAACCCATGATCTTTTCATCAAAATATACATTCCAAAGTGCACTCTTTTAACTCTTAGGAAATAGAAAAACAATTCGCAATTTTACATTAAAAAAGACATTAATTAAAAAATTAGTCTTTAATTCATATTTTTTACATATATCACCGCCTTCATGATTCAATTCTTTTACATCCACCAATTAGAATTGCTATTTTAATTGGAAATTACTTGAAATAATATTCTAAAGCACCAAAATCAAAATTTAAGAAAAAGAAAAAGCATATTGTAATTGAAATCAATTTAATCACTGTTTTAGTGCAGTAGTGAACGTCCATGGAAGCAAAGAAAACAATGCTTATAATTTGGATTTATTAAAGAAAAAATACTAAATATATTCGCAATGATGTAAAATGCTGAATAAAACCCAAGATGTTTTCTTAACTATGGGTATCAGAATGGCTTTGTATCTATTATCTGCATTGCTTTCAGAAACTGCTTCCTAAATACAAGATTTACACCAACACTCTTTTAATGTATATTTCAAGTTAATAAAATTTTACCACTAATGTGCAAAGTTATATCTAGGCAAACAGATGGGAGGAAAAAGATTCAGTCTATTATTTCAAAGAATTTCTTTTAACAGTTTTAAATCGGAAAAAAATGCTTCGTAAGTTTCTGTTGTTTATATTCCATCAAAGAATTCAGTTAGTTACATTCGTCGCTTTCCAGTTTTTGAAATTCGTTTCATACCTGACTATACTAGCCTGAAAATGTACCCGAGTTTTTTAACTGGAACGTTCCCTTCTTAATCTTTACTGAAAAAATTTATATTTTTTTTCTTTCATTATTCCAGTGGCATAAAGTAGCGATGCGTGAACAGCGTAAATGGATCTAGAAGTGCGATATGTTAAGTCTACTTCTAACATACAATAAATTTCCAGAAAGTGTAAAAAGATTCAATTTTGCAATGCTAGCAATAGGATTTTGTCAAATTGCAATAAACACTTAAAAAATTTTATATTGATAAAGATTCAAATTTTCATGAATTTTAATTATAGTGTGTTTAAACACTTAAAATATTCTTATTTAAAAAAAACAGGCTTTTTTTTTTAATTTAAAAACGTAACTGGAAAGAAGTTGCAGACCCAAATTAATTTATCGACAAATTCTTTTCCAGCAACAGTCATTCGACATTTAATCAGTGGAGTTGCCACGCCTAAAAATTTACCCCAAGAACATAAAATTTAACGAATTTAATTACTTAAAAAATTATTTAGGTTTTTCGAGATTTTCTAGTATACCAGTGGCATTCCCTTAGAATGATTCAAAATTCGCAATTACTGAAAAATGCAGAGTGTATCTAAGTGTCGAGATTTACGTTATTAATCCGAAGTAGCTACCTGGTCCGTAAATGCATCTGAATCCTCCCAGGGACAGTCTTTCTCTCCTGCTCCTATTGTGACCAGCTCCTGTGAGTGTCATTGTAAAGACACGGTCGGATTTATGTATTCCGTAATTGGATCGCTTATAATGACGCTAGGCACTAGACTTAGATACATCGCGTAATTGAATATCGCCGAAAAAGATTATTTTCGAACTAGTATTTCCAGTCTGATTTCATTTCTGTCTTTAATATCTCCTTATTTTTTGGTTTTTAATAGCTGTCACTTTTTATTTCGGTGTTGAATATTTGAGTTCCATTTGTTTTTGTTTTGTTTTTTCAGTGTGAATATTTCAATCTGATTCTTGTCTTGAATATCTATGTTTAAATTTCTTACGGTCTTCAATATGTCAGAAGCGTTTAATTTCGGTCTTTAACATCTCTGTCCATGGACGCCAGCAGACATTTTTCCAGAGGGGGAGGGCTTGTTTGAAAATTTGTTTCAGGCAGGGAACAATAGTTTCATCCGAAAGAAAAAAATAGTTTCAAGATAGAAATATTTATGTCAAGACGTTCATAATGAGTGCAGTTGCAAATAAGGAATCAAGCAAACATTATACCATAATACAAGTAAGGATGCCCGAAAAAAATAAAAGGATCTTATTATTGAAAATACAAGTAAAAAGTTTTTGTTTCCTAATAAAAATAAAAATAAATGAAATACTTTCGACAATAAAAGGAAAGGTAAAATAAAAATACACCAAGATTTGCTTTCTTTAACGAAAAAAAAAAATGTTTTTTTTTTTATACACCTGATATTATTTTACATTTTTCGATCAGTTTTTCCGAAAGGCTGCCGCTCTTCCCCATCTTGATTTGCCCATGACTACGTCACATTTTATTCTGGTCTTTAATATATCCAATCTCATTGATCCGTAGAAAACATTCTTCGCAAACCACAGTGTTTTGAGAAATCCTAAAAAATGCATTTGATAGTGTAAATACGCATGTTACAAAAAACTGAACACAAGTTTCTGGTAGATCAGCTCATGTAGTTTTACAATTGCACTGTCGTCTTTGACGATCTTCAAGAATAAAACAGACTACACATAAATGAAGCGAAATAAATTCTTCTGTTCACTAAAATACTTTATTGATGAAACCGCACAAATATACACGCCGATAATCATTCGAACCCGTCATAGGGACCACTTGCACGATTGCATTCATGTCCACATTTAGTCAGAGCGAATATTACAGTTAGGCAGGACTTCAAGATGTCTGGGTATCTTTTCAAATATAGGAAGGAAAGACTTATGTAGAATAAACTGAGGAAGAAGAAGATAGACAAATAATCATGAGAAATAATGTAAGAGGAAGAAAGGAAAAATGTTGACATTCTCTCTTGCCCTTAGCCTTTGGTTTATGCTCTAGCTTACAAATGCAACATCTTCAATTTCAATTTTGATGTCGCTTCTTTAGGGCTACGTATAATGTGGTGAAGGCATTTCCAGATTGGTAATTTTCACACATAATACGAAAACAAATCATATTTGAGAGTGAATTTAGTTTTGATAGGTAATACAATAGAAATAAAGAATACAGATTGCAATAGACGGTTCTCTTTTTTTAGCGTTTATTTCCATTCCAGTGAGTAACTCGGTAGAAGGATGTTGTAAGACCGACAGTCCAGAAAGAACCACATTGACGCAATCATCCGAGCTTTAGTAGCTAGTTTTGAGTATTAGGCGAACTTGGATCCTGAAACCAAAGTTAGAGAATGTTACAAATGATCTTCTAGCTATTTGTCAACCTGTGAGGCATACCTTGTGCTCTCCGAGAAGTGGGTTGGGGGAGGAAAATACACCTGAGTAAAAAATGATACGTTGTTCTGAGCACGAAAGGTACGTATGTACGTATTTACATGCATCATCGTTCTTTTTTCTTTAACGTGAAACTTCATATAGACCATTCATTGGATGGCGATTTCGTGTTTCCTCTTTAGGGCCTGGCCCTGGGGATGATAAGAAGTAGGAAAAATGTTGACCATTTTTTTTCTTTGTTTCTTTCTTTGTTTATTAATTTAGGACAAAATAACAACACACGAATAACGGTTTCCAACCTAGGTATGGCAGAACCATGGTTTGAAACGAAAATAAAAGTTCGAGGAAAAAAAATGATCTATTGGACTGGCCTCCATCGCCCAAGGAGATGATGATAAATTTATACACAACATACAGCATCCTCTTGCAACATGTCCTTTTTTTCTAAAAGACTGTAGATTATCTGCTACTCGTTCGTGGCACAAATGGGATATCTTTGTACGCAGATTCAAAACAGTCAATCCGTTGAGATATGCTCTTAGGCATCAACCTTCATCCAACGGCGACAAATGCACTGGTTTTACAGAAGATGGTCTCAATTTGGCTGCATGGTGACATTTACTGGCCAAGAAGCCGCGATGGGTTGGATGGCAGATGAAACATGGCTAATAGTTGTTGTTGATGGTGAGGAGAAAGGGTGGTGGACTTCTTGATGTTCATTTTCTTTACCTGTCCGACCGTGGCTTGCTTGTCATCACATGAAGGTGTTGGCTGTCGGTAGTTCCTGGGGATCACGAGGATTATAATACTGAAAGCTTTCCAGTACTCACGCACAGAGGTCAGGAACGGCTGTGGTACCAAGCCACGCGACACGACCCCGCGGCCACGGGGGGTCACAGAGGTCAGGAGGGCGAAAAATACACAAACACATTCACATTGCGGCAATACTTAGGTAAGAATTTGTTGATTCATGGAAGGGTCCGTTTGATGGTACCATGAGTACTGGGGCATATAGCTGTTCGTCACGTTCATAGCCGCCGCTTTAGAAGACGCCATGTCCCAAGAACTTATCGGAGGACTCATGGCGGGAGGACTGACAGCGGCCGTCGGCATGCCTGGAGCGCCACTCGCCGGGGGAGGAGGCAGGATAGGCACCGTCGGCGGCGTGTGCGCATCGTGCGACTCCGGTGGGGTCTGCGGCGTAGATGCGGGGTTGGGCGGCTGAAGGTTCTGTGTTGCACCCGGCGTCTGGTTCGGCGGTTGCTGGGGCTGTTGGGTGTTCTGTTGTTGCTGCTGGGCTTTCAGCATCTTCTTGTATTTGGACCGCCGATTTTGAAACCATATCTTGACCTGAAAACAAGAAGCATCGAGATTAAAGAGATGTTTTGAAGTATGTTTAAAATGTAAAATCATTAAGGAAAATAAAAAAGAGAAAAAATATTAAGACGATATATTGAGAACAATGTATTTGCAGTTACAGCAGAAAAGAACGTTTCTGAGTAATCACATATAAGCATCAAATTTAAATTATTTTATCGCTGATTAATATACCGTGGTCAATGTAATTTGTACCATTAAATAACATGAAAAATAAAAAAAAATTGTCGCTGACGGAAACCCAGTTTAAATAAACAGTGTCTTCTAAAAATAATCGTATTCCCATTGATTCCTTTTAGTAATTTCAAAACTTCTGCATGTATGCGTGAAACAATATTGTCTCTTGCATAAATTTGTCAAATTATGTCAAGATGGAGAGGGCTGTCAGCTTTATCTAATACTGATATGAAACGGCACTATTCGACACAACTTACAGCACTGTAACTATCTCCATTAAGGAATTCTCTATGCGTTTCAGCATTTTGTATTTGAATTTAAGAATCTCAAAATTATAACTTTTTCACTTCATACGTAGTTTTTCTTTAATTGCCTGGATCCTCTGATAAACTAACATTGGATTAATACGATTAGATGTAAGACAGAGTACGTAGTTTAAAAAAATGCAACTGCACTTTCCTCCGATCGGTTGTTAACATACTAAGAGGTCGGCAACAAATATTATGAAGTAATAAAAGAAGTCTGATATGGGCTTGTTAAAAATTAAATAGATTAACCCCCATGAAAGAATTATTCAAAAACTACACCTTTGTAAACCACCTCTGAATACATTTTGATTGAAATTATCGTTAATTTAAGAACTAGATTAGGATGCGCAATCTTTGGAACAAAAAAAACTCTGAAATTCTGAAAATATATAGGTTCTGAAGCATAACCGCTCTACAAAGTCCAACGATTGGCGAAATATACTGCTATACACAGTCTAAAGATTGACGAAATATATAGTCCGACGATTGGCGAAATATACTGCTGTACACAGTCTAAAGATTGACGAAATATATAGTCCAACGATTGGCGAAATATATAGTCCGACGATTGGCGAAATATACTACTATACAGTCCAACGATTGAATCGGCAACAGCGTAAAAACATAATGAATCTGATCTCGAAATAATAAAATGTTCAATCAATGCCAGGGCATGCTGATAGTAAAAACGTTCATGTATGTACTTAAACAGCAGAAGTCACCTATAACATTAGGAAAGATGTTTCTAAAATTAAAGTAAGAAGTGAGTTAAAGGAAGTTTTGTTGGAACTTATGTTAGAGAGCAGCAGAATTAAGACTTTGGATGATTAAGACTTCGGTAATATGTAAGCTTCCTAATCGGATAACTGATAAGAGCAAAGTCAGGTTAAGAGGACCATGCCTCACCTTCACATTTCAGAATGCTATTAATAGGAACAGGGGGGAAAAAGGATTGATCCTTTGATTATCAATATCGCTTACATTGTCGCTAAGAAATTTTCATAAATTGGCAAGATCGATTGAATTGATCCTCTTTATTTCATAAACAATTTCTTTTAAAATTAAGAGATGGTATGAATGGACAAACCAGAGTTGAAATCATTACTCACTTCAATAAAAATTTCGAAGGCCATATACAGATGACAAGTACCTCAACAAGCAATCGAAGGGTTAAACTAATATATTACGTATATTTTTTCAGATAAAGCTTTGGACGACCAATGTAAAATAAAGAGGGGAGGAGGACGGAGATATATCGGAACGGCGTTTTGTTTCGTTCCGGCTCGAATCGGTAATTTCTCCACCCTTTTAATTTATTTTTTTTTTTTCTTTCCGACCTGGATACAAAATTAGAGAATGGTCAAAGGCCTGGAATCAATTATCAATTGAACTAAAAATGATTAAAATGTTTGCATTTTCTTAAGAATGTTTTAAGCCTCATTTCACAAACTGAAAGCCGAATTTCAAAAATAGAGTGACTCGTTTGAAAAAAAAAAGATGATTTCGCCAAAATTCTTTCGCCATCGATTTGTTGCGAATTCACAACAGAAATCGCTATTTGCATAAAGCTACATAACTTTTATAGTAGCGAAGTATACGCAATTTGCTTGAAACTCTCCGGCCACTGATTTCTCAGATGATGAATATTGGCTAATGCAACCAGTGTCCATTTAGCTCCCAATTTTGAAAATTTGAAAATATGAAAATGTATATATTGGGCAGAGGATTTAAAGGCTTTTGTTGTAAAGCTTTCTCCAATTTTCAAAGCCCTCTGGATTCTGCAGTAAAATTATCAATAAAATCCAAATCTACTGAAACGTTACAGATATTTATTACATGAAAGTTGCTTGAAAAACAAATGAAATTGACATTTGTTCCAAAAAGGCAGTATCTAAAAAAAAAGAAAAACTATTCAGAGTAAATATTTTCAGTAACTGATAAATACAAGAGGAAATTTTTCGTTGATCTGCACACTGAGAACTAAAGAGAATTCACATGAATTATTTTTATGAATGACTTAACTATTTTCGCTGCAATAATCAGTTATAAAGAACTATCTCAAAAGTAAAATCTATGAAAATTCATGCATACTAAAGATAAAATTATTAGTTTATACCTTTCTGGTGCTTAAAGAATTACAAATTACTCAGAATGTGAATTCCATTTGCTTGATGATTCGCACAGAATGAATTAATCAATTGTAATTCGTCTTCTAACTCACTGAGAGTTTAAAATCTGAGATTGAAAGGTAAACAAAAGAAAATTGGAGCGAATGTTTTTCGAACAAAAAAGTAAGTTCATGGGAATCAGATGGCAATCACGATTCACTAACTCGACAGTATTCTGCTGCTACAAGGGGCGTTGCTCTTTGATGGAGTCTCCTTTTAATGGCACGCCCGATTATCACTGTCGTCCACGTGAATCCCGTTCTAATGAATGAAATATCAAACGACAGCTGCGACAGCTTTGGTTTGTGAGTCTAGGTGGCTGTGTCAATGACACAATCGAGATCACCAGCAAAATCAAGACGACAGCTGTGAAATTGAAGTAACTACCTCGCGACAACCTGAAAGCACTTCTTTTACATGCTGTGAAACGAAATCGATACAGATCACAAACACCGATGATTCGAGGTGCACAGTCCGCAATTTAGAACAAAAGTAAACATTTAAAGGAAAGTAAGCATTGAGAATTGCTATTGTACTCTTATTTCCATCTAGTGTCGTTTAAAGTATGCTGAGAGAGCTTCCTCGTAAGAAAATGCCCAAAGAGTGATTTGTAACACCTGAAAGACGAGCGTATTCTTTCTAATGAGAATATCAGTAGGCTAATAGTTAGGCTACGAATCAGCATTAATAAGAGTATTGTTAAATAACGGTTAAAAAAGAACATTCATAAAGCTAACAAGAGCTTCAAAATCAGATACGTATAACAGACTGAAAAAAAAAAATAAAAAAAATACCCCCTCAAGCAGCTGCTTGCCACAGAGGTCTGACAGTAGCCTGTCAGTTTATATGCCATAGTAGAAGGTCTGTGAGGAAGGCAGGCCCTCAGCAGAAAAACGACACAAACAGCCATGCCTTACCCGGTGCTCGAACCCAGGTCCCTTAGATCAGTAGCCAAGGGCGCTAACCACTCGGCCACGGGACGGCTAGAACCGAAACTTAAATATTTAATTGTGTAGAGAATTCAATAACGTTATTTGTTCAGATCAGTTGTTCCTAACCTTTCACTTCAGAAATTTCTCATGCAGGGAAACTTCCTACTGCAAAATATTTGGATTTATCCTTTGGTACCTACACTCTTTACCAAGAAACGTTAATAGGCCTTTGTTTCCACTTCACACGTTACGCAAATGCTTACTTAAGTACATTTAATATCTTCATAATGAATTGTTAAGGAATGAAAAAGTACAATATACAGTATATTAATATTTAAAGTATTAAAACAATTATCCCTCAAACAGCTGCTTGCCAAAGAGGTGTGTCAATTTTATGTCAATAAAAATTCCAAATAGAAGGTCTGTGAGGATGGCGATACGCCACAAGGAAAAAAAACATCGATGACTTATTCCGAGCTCGAACTTAGGCAACTATGATCCGCAGTCTACTAAAACCTTGAATGTTTGAAAGACATAAAACTTTTAAACTCTATTTTAGATTACTTAACTCATTGCTTGATTAGGTAAATTATAAAATTCTATTTCAAACTATTCATTTGGTCTTTTAGATTTCGTTATTCAAACTAAAGAACAGAAAAATAGTAGAGTAAACAGAATATGATATCTAACAAACCCCGTGGCCGAGTGGTTAGCACGCTTGGCTACTGATCTAAGGGACCTGGGTTCGAGCCCCGGATTAGGCATGGATGTGTGTGTCGTTTTTCTGCTGAGGTCCTGCCATCCTCTCAGATCTCCTACTGTGGCATATAAACTGACAGGCTCCTGTCAGACCTCTGTGGCAAGCAGCTGCTTGAGGGGGTATTTATTTTTTTATAGTTCTTGACTGTTTTTCAGTTTCGTCATATTTTATAATCGCATTTGATTAAAGGATAAATACACAGAATTAGAGTTTTAATCCCATGAATGCTTCATCTAATTGGCTAAAGAAAGAACAGAATTTGATTCTCCAGCCCCTGATTCCTTTATCTAATTGCTAAAGGATAAAAAGCATAATTACACATACTCTCTATTCATTAAATCCTTCGCCTTATTTTCCACGTTATTTATGCATTAACTAGACTTTCGATCCTTGTTAGATATCAGCATAAAATAAAGAAACGAACTCTATAAAACTTTTCTATAGTGTCTCGCGATGCTCTTTGAACAACTAATCACAGAACATTGTCGTCTACATGAGAACAAACGGCAGAATGAAGGAAATTGTTTTGAACAAGGCAGCACTCTAATACGAAAAAAGTGTGTAGTATTTGCAAAAAGTTTGGTAAACGAAATCGTGCCGAAATGCTGTGCAAATTCAGCTAACACAATAGCAAAATTGGAACCCTTTATTTTATTTTAGTTCATGTCGCTAAAAAACAAACATTTGACGACGCCAATTTATTAAGTTGCCAAATGTGAGGTAGTATGTCTCTTCTCCTCAACGCGAATATTATCCTAGACGGACGAAATATATGCAGAATAAGAACAGGAAAGAAAAAAAAAAGGTCAAATGTATCGTGTGTAAGTGTCCTAAAGGTAGTATGCGTTCCCTTCTGCAATCGATCATTGTGTCCGAAATAATTGTAACGCAATAAATCACACACATCGACGCCTCTTGTGAATCAAGAGAGCGTGATTCTTCTTCCAAATAGAATTCGAAGACACAGAAATGAAGTCTGTAAATTCAAGTATGATACATACATCACATACATTTGTGAACAACACTTAGTGGCCTTATGATTTCTCAGCAGAGATACAAGATTCACTCTCTGATGCGATTGTGTACTCTGACTTCGAAATCATTTCTCAAAGTTCTCAGTAATCCGACAATCTCTTGAACCTGCAGAATATTAGCCTTAAAACATTTTTTTTTGTCCTTTAAAACCTTTTCATATCACTTCGTAGAATGTAATTCCAATTAAATGTTTTATGCCATGAGGTTTCAACTGAAAAACAAGTTTAAGCATACTTCACACATGTTTCATCTGCCTTCAGTTGCAATTACATTCCATATTTTTGCCGTTGTATTTAAAGTGACGATTGAAAAAAAAACTTGCGATACTTAATATGCTAAATATATAAATGAAAAATAAATAAATACACATATAGGGGGGAATATTTCATTTGACAAAGGGAATGGAAGATACCGGCACTCATGATAAAGCGATACTTCACAAAAGAGGCAAATATTTCCTTTGGAAAATTCTTACAATCCTTCTAGATTTTTCTCTTATTTCTTTCAAATGTACTCTAGAGGAACTAGAAAAAATCTTGAGGATTTTTTGCAATTGTGCTCAGGTTGAATTTTTTTCTATCATCGTGCTCATTTAGTCATCTGTAAAATTATACTACATATTCAAATAATGAGTTAGCATGTAAATATTCATAAAAGTCGGACCGGTAAAAGGAAAAATGAAATTCGGTTTAATATTCGTCACATTTTTTGTTCTTAAAGTTTAATTTCTGTCCTGATGTTTCTAATTGTCTTGATGTTTCAGCGTCGACCATGAATAAAACATACAGAGCATCATAAACACAATTATTTTAATGAATTAAATATGTTTAACTCCAGATAATTATAGCATTAATAACGTAAATGATGTTATGATTAGGTTGACACTGAATATCATATTTTTAACTGAGGAACTTTCAGCAATCTACGTAAAAAAGGACTGAAAATGCTCTACAATGCACCATCCGTTCTTCCAGGTAAGAGTATTATTTCTGATGTTAACGCTTCCACTAAACTTTATTTCTAACCTGAATTTATATATATATATAATATCCCGCTATACTTAATAATAAGTCGTATCATCATAAGTGCAACAGAAAGAGTACTGGGTAGTCCTCAAAACGTGAAAACAATTTAATATTCATGAGATAAGTTTATTTTCGATGATTTTACCGCGTCGTAACACAAACTATAAATATTCACATGATAAAGATAAATAAATAAAATAAATATCCCCTCAAGCAGCTGCTTGCCACAGAGGTCTGAGAGGAGCCTGTCAGTTTATATGCCACAGTAGAAAGTCTGAGAGGATTGCAGGACCTCAGCAAAGAAACGATACATACATCCATGCCTTATCCCGGGGCTTGAACCCAGGTCTCTTAGATCAGTAGCCAAGCACGCTAACCACTCGACCATCGGACAGCTCATGATAAAGATAATAAGAAAAAATAAAATGTATAACAAACTATATAGTAGTTATATATATATATCTAAATATATATTACTACTTTACGGAAACATTTCGTTATGAAGTTTAATAACGAACTAAAATTCTACTTTCTGTATATGCAAAGTTTTTGAAATCTTACTCTACGTATTAAAAAGATGAGTTGATTCGACTGTGTACAAAATGACTCAGACAAACTGCTAAGCGAAATAGTAAAGAAGAAATGAATAAGTTATTATAATATATAAATTGATATTTTAATGAGCTTTCTCTAAATTAACTTCGAGATGCAGAAAATTAGTAATTCTCATCTACAGATCAAATGACGATATATAAATATCCTTGTATCAAAGAAACATAAAGCGTTAATTTAAATATTTCTCTCAAAAAATTAGGCTTAACTACATAAAGTAATAATTTAATTTCATAACCATCATTTCAAGAAACAAACTATTTCATGATCAGTATTGGAACTAATAACGGATTATTAGTCTGATATTTTTAATAGATATTTTGGGGAAAATATTATAGCGCATTCAACTAAATAAATCCCTACCTGCAAACTCTTTGAACCATTATCAACAAGATGAATACAAATATTAATGCCTTACCAGTTAATTCAAATCAGAGCTGAATCAAATCAAATAACTATTCCAAGGCGGAAAGGATTCTTGATTTCTGTCTTCGAGAGATTGCATTAATTTAATTGAATAAGTATACACAGGGCCGCTTTATCCATTAGGCCGACTAGGCACAGTGCCTTGGGCCTACGAACCTTTTAAGGCTACAATATTTCACTTGAAAAAATACATAAACAAAAAAAATTCCCAAAATAAGGAAAAAAAACATTAAATTTTAATTTAAATTATTTATTTAAATATTTGAATGGCAAAAACAATAATTTAAGTCGTCGCGTTTCTCAACAACCTCACTGAGACAATCACAAACCCAGTGGTATAGGCCTAGTAGATACTGTTAATGTTTAAATGTTCACTTTGCGACATTTTGTATGTGCAAATTCAGAAATTATCTCGTCGAATGTCATTTGTCGCATAACATCATTTTCAATTGAAAGTAGTAAAAGTGACGACAATCGTTGCTGCCCATTGTTGATCGGAGATAATTTTTTATCAATTTCATCTTTGAGAAGCTTCTTTCTCCTTCCGCACTCGTTCCGAAAATGGATATGAGTAGCAACTACTCATATCCCATTACACGTATCGCGAACCAATAGCGGTTCCAGGATTTTGTGTCAGCAGAGGTTCAGAGGCGTTCACGGTGCATTCAAATTTGCGAGTATTTTCAAAATTCGTAAATTGTTTTTTGTGTGTGCAAACGATGAAATTAGCATAAAAATGAGTAAAAATATCTCTAGAAATAAAAGTGCCCAGGCCTACGAAGGTCTTAAAACGGACCTGAGTATACAACCTGAAAGATATGGAGGATCGTGTCACCTTAACAGTGTTAATGAACAAGACATTACAATTAAATAAATAAAGGTATCTATAAATCAATATTTTTCTCACCTATTAGCGAGAATTGTTATGCATGGCATTTAAGTTACTCAGATATATTTATACATAAGATATGACCTATGGTCCCTTGACCGCTAAAAGTCCCCAGTTGTAGAAGGGGGTCCGTGAGTCATTTTTTATGTTTCAGAAAGCTTTGAAATTGTATATTTAAGCATTTACGTAACAGCATTAAGTTTTATTTCTTTTCTCCAGAATTATGTCAGTTCAGTATGGCAACACTGGCTATCTAATGCAGATGTAATTGACTGTCGATGACATGAATTTTTCGATCATCGAATTTCTCCACTCAAATGTTTAGATTCAAATTGTAAAACAGCTTATAAATTAACAGCGGATAAAGAACTATATATATATAATTCATTCTTAGGATTTTTAAAAAGTATTCGTTGCGAGAAGCTATATTTTAGCTAAAATATATCAGATAATGAAACGATGGAAAGAGGATCCGCAGAAAGAATGAGACTTTCTAAGGGTTTAATGGTGACGAAAATATTGAGAACCACTGAGATATCAAAATAATGTAATGATAAGATTTTATTCATGTTGTTAATGAACGAGCCAACAAACCTTACTTTTCAGAGATAGACAAGGGTTGAGAAAAAAAAAAATTAAAAATATCAGAACTCAAGACCTAACCGAACTCAGGACCTTCTGATACGCGACTGTTATATATATGTTATATCAAAATGTGAAGTTCCTCGTCGGGTTTAAAGTCGTATTCTAGTGCCCCGACCATAAGAACTACCTGGAAGAGAAAGCCTACAAACATTTCTTTCATAACCTTATTTAGGCAAGTGTGAAAGGATTACCACCTTAACTGGTAGAGCGACTGACCAAAATATTCAAGTTTTAAAGCTCTTATAATACTAATGCCTTGGTAATTAGTATTCGAGGTAAACGGCAAACTGACGATTAAACTAAATACGTACAAAACAAAGCAAAAAAAAAATCTGTAACGAATGGAAAATCATGTACTATTATTATTGCTGTGAGTCATTTGACATTTTGTTGCAGTGTTTTTGACCGCAAGAGTTCAATCCAGTTTATCTCCGAACTAGGAACATATTTCTGCGTAGAAAAATATTATATGAAAAGTAAAAACGATCCCTACTGACGTTTTAAATAATTAGTCTCCTCCCCCAAAGCAAAATGCCGAAAAGTGCAACAATACCAGAGACTTCAGTTGGGTTGGTCATGACCAGCTTGAAGTCAAGTAACAAAATTCACATCATCATAAGAATGTTGACTTCCTTAGAAGTAATCTCAACATGTGACATCATTTAAAGTTTTACCATGATGCATTAGTTAGAGAACACTGTCGTCCGCCAGATGAGACGCTAAGACATGGGCCGTGTACTACAGAGCTGTATTATCTGTTTGTATTAAAAGAAAACGCTGGAAAGACTTTATGAGAAGTTGTTCGCGAATATATCAGTAAACTGTGCGGAATGCACAACAGCTAATGCAAGTAGTATGCATTAGCAGATGGTAGGTAGAATTAAGACTTTGGATGTTTCTGATTTAGTAGATAGAGTTTAGACTTTGGATGTTTGTAATTTAGTAGATAAGATTTAAACTCGGGATGCTTGTGACCAGTGGCAGGTAGGGTTAAGACTTGGAATGTTTGTAAATTAATGGATACAGTTAAGAATTGGGATCCTTGTGACCAGGGAAAAAACTCAAGATGCTTGTAACAGCTGGAGGATAAGATTAGACTTGGAAATCTTTGATCTTGTTATACTTGACGGTTAAGATTTGGCATATTCGTGGCTGTTGACGGGTCATATCAGGCATGATTTTTAAAAAGGAAGGGAAAGCACTTGGCACATTAAAAATTTTCCACGACAAACGGAATAGGTAAACTCGGCAGGCAGATCTAAAAAAATCGAAACAATCCATAGGCAAACTTAATCCAAGAATATTACAAACTGAAAATTGCTGCATTTTCAGAATATCTAGACGATCAATTAGACTGAGGTATGAGCCTCCATTGAGATTATTATGAATCGAAAAAGACAAAGTGTCTCACTCACTGGTCAAAGCAATACAACTCAACCTTTTAAGTAAAATTTTGACTAAGAAGAGTGAGCTTAAATGCTAATTAAGTGAAACAGAAGTCTGATTCTTCTGAACTATGTGGCATTTATTCTTATTTGTGTGGTCTTGTTCAGAAACCTCTCGAACAATCGAACTGTTTATTCTCATTTTCAATGCCATTTAGTTTTTTTTTTTATAAAACAGTTCGCATGAAGGTCGGAGACGAAAAACAAATTCATCTCTTAGAAGAAAAATGGATACGACAAACGCTCGCGCATCATAAAACAAATCAAATAAGAAACAGAATTCTTGAAATAGACAATCTGGCATCTACCTTTTCAGAGCTCGAGATGAAAGGGAGAGGTGAGGGAGAAATTGAACTTCGTAACTCCAGTCTCTTCCTGTTATCATGCAATATATTATTTCTACAGTATTGTTTTCGTTCGTGTTATTTCATTCAGCCATCACAATAATAACACTCCACGAGCTTTGGGGCGGGTGGCTCAGTCGGTAGCGCGCCAGGCTCATAATCTGCAGTTCTCAGGTTCGAGTCCCAGCTAGTTCAGCGTTGAGATTTATCTCCGCAAAATTCCCCGCCTTGCCCGCGGTCAGTAGGGGACACCGATGGGCTTGGAAAGACCGCCGTCCGTCGGATGGGACATTAAGCCGTGGCCCCCGTGTATGGGAGAGCCATACCCTGTGCACGTTAAAGACACGCTGGATGTCCAGCGTGTCTTTAACGTCCAGCGTCCCAACAGCGTCCCAACAACAGACGTCCAGCGTCCCAACAGCTGTTCCAGTGGGTCCCTTCCCCCAACCTTCTCTGAGCCTTCGGGGTCCATGTGGTCTGCCCATTTAGCCCATGGTGGGCAAAAAAGTGCCGCTCATAGGTAAAACAACAACCCAAGGGCTTTAAAATGATGATATTTACACACATAAATACACTGTCAGAGTCTATTTTGTTCACTTACCCTCTCCTTTAAGAGGTAGACTCGGTATTTGGTCGATCCTCGATCTCATTAGCTTTGAAAAAGACAAAAGAATAGTCGTTTCTACTTAATGAGCGAAAAGTTTCCTTACAATATCATTAAGCCTTTTTCATCTCACCGCAGTTAAGAACTAAGCTCTCAAACGTTAACCGCTGTACTACAGAAAGTCGTTACGCTGTTTAAATGATAGATTAAAGTAACAAGTCATCACTGCTTAAAGAGCAATTAGTTGCCTTTTTCACAATTAACACAAACAGACTCAGAATCCTTAGATGAAGTGGCTGCCAAATTGCGGCACAGATCTTTACTAGTCTCTCAAATAAATATCCGAACACTATGGTTGATTACAGAATTCAGAAAAAATATCTGGCAACGATTTTGTAATCAGCCATGTTGTTCGGATATTTATTTGAGCGACTGTACCTTCTGCTTGCTATACATAAAGTTCTGTTATTTGAGTAATTTTAGAGAAAATAGTAGCAAGCGAAATAAGAACATTTGTATTTATTGAAAAATTGATTATTGAAATATCTGGTAATTCTGAGGGATAAGGTCTTTTTCTGCACATATTTATATTCAATATTTGCACTTGTGTGATGTAAACTCACTCACTTGTTATTAAAATTACAACTTACGCAAAAGGTTAAACTACAGCTATTATTTCTAGATTATGGCTATTTTAAAAGAAGCAGTAGTTGAAATAAAAAATTTAAAGTCATTCTTTTTGAAAAGTATACAATTTAGAGTTATTTCCAAATAATCAAGCATAATTCTGTTTTGTTAAGTACATGCAATATATTGCATTTGAAAGTTTATATGCTATCAAAAATAATAAGATGGTTGGTTGGTTGGTTGGTTGGTTGTTTAACCTCTGAGGGGAACTTTTTCATTCCCCAAGGGCTCAGAGAAGGTTGTGTGAGGGGACCTACTGAACAGTTGTTGGGAGACAGATGGTTGCCTCCCATCAAACCATCCAGCGTGTTCTTTAATGTTCACAGGGAATGGCTCTCCCGCACACGGAACCACGGCTTTACGTCCCATCCGACAGACGGCGGCCTTTCCAAGACCATCGGTGTCTCCTACTGACCGAGGGCAAGGCAGCGAGTTTTGCGGAGATAAATCTCAAGTAAGTATATAACAACAACAACAACAACAAATAATCTTAAGTCTGTAAGATTGATGGAAGAAATCAAAATTATTACTTCGATTAATATCTATCTAGATATGAACTCTGATATTTATTCAAAAATAAATGAATTAAGGTGTTTTTTCGCATTTTAAAGTTTTAATATATTTAATAAGGGAAATTTTTAATTACAATTCCCTGACCTCCAGCTAGAACTATGCGTTATGATGATTATCCACTGATTTCAAACGCTGCCAGTCCATATCTCCCACCAGATATATTTTCAATTTCCTAGGGATAGTATTAGAAACGCCATTTTTAAGAATTTAATTTTAGATGAATGCAAAAAAGATTTTTTTTTAACTAAGGCTAAAAAGACGATTCATTTTCAGTTACTAGATTGCTAAAAAAAAACTAAACTTTCTCTCAGTATTATGAGAGTTAGATAATAATGGTGTATGGAGATGCGATCTTCAAAGCTATATTTCTGCTTCAGATGATTAATCGAGCATCTAAAGAGGCTTATCTACATAAGACGTTAATATTACTCATATTCGGAATTGGGAGTGATTTTTTTCACCACTTGCATTGATCATTACTATAAACCATTAAATAAAAAGTTTTATGAAGTCTTCGAAGGAGCTCTTTATGTGCATCAAGTTCCAGGAAGATCCATTCATTGGATCCTTAGAAAATTCTTTTTTATCCATTCAAATTTTTGCTAAAAATATTCTATTCAGGGAGAAGCTTCCTGTTAAGCTGCGAAATTTTAGGAAGTTAAATGATTAATCCAAGCTAGGTCTGCAGTAGGCAAAAGTCGCTTGCCATCCATGTTTTAACGGTCACTTTGGCAACTTTTCTGCACCATTTTAGCCTAAAATACTGCATTGGTATCAGGATAAACAAAATAGAGTAATGATAGAGAATTTTATCATAATCACAAGAAACGATACCTGAACCCCAAACAAAGACAAAAGAAAAGCCCTTTAAAATTATAGATTCGATGGCTGGAAGATGTCAGTGAGCAATAAGCAGCAAACTTTTCGCAAACAAATGTTGATTTTAATGCTGCTATTCTATATAATCCCATTTTCTTTCCTAACATTATAATTTTTTAGATTGATACACCATTTATTTTATTAAATTTCACATAGCAACAACCCTGGCAAACAATTCATAATTTGATGGATAATGTTCTTCGCATTGCTGTAAATGCCAGAGCAAAAGGAAGAAATAAACGCTTTTTCACAAGTTTCCAAGCAATTTATAAAGATTCACATAATTATAAATTCGAAGATAGATTGACAAGAAGTTAAATACTGAAAATTCTACTAAAAAGGAGCATGGAACGACAGGATTAAATATTAACCACATCGTCTTTCCGTTGTTTGCGTTGTGAATGCATAAGTAGAATAAATTCTGATATTACAACTTCGCTAAACTTCTATTACACAATATTTTAACCTGATCTCCTAGATATAACGTATTAAAACACAAAGAATATTATTTCCAATTATTTTCTTCAAACTTGACATTCTGCGTTTTTTCAAACCTGTGTAATAGTGCATGAAACTATTAAACAGGCTTTTCTGTTTCTTTCTGTATCGGTAAAATCCAGGCCTTATCAGTACAATCCAGGAACAAAGTCTAGATTCCCCTAATACATAAACAACAGAGTTCCAACAGGACTGATCATCCTACTCAGGGATCGAAATAGTAGGAGCATTTATTCACAAATGCAATTATGTCTTAAGTTTTATCCCACTTTGAAATTAAATATCTATTTTAAGACAGTTAGGGGGCGGAGGGTCTAAGTCAGTAGCCTGCCAGGCTTGTAATCTGTAGTTCCCAGGTTCGAGTCCCAGCTGGGTCAGAATTGAGATTTATCTCCGAAAAATTCCCCGCCCTGCC
This sequence comes from Ryuthela nishihirai, assembly GCA_038380435.1. Taxonomy (NCBI): domain Eukaryota; kingdom Metazoa; phylum Arthropoda; class Arachnida; order Araneae; family Heptathelidae; genus Ryuthela; species Ryuthela nishihirai. The sequence goes on from JAWZYU010000004.1 coordinate 8,831,808, forward strand.
CACGGTCAGTAGGGGACACCGATGAGCTTGGAAAGGCCACCGTCCGTCGGATGGGACGTTAAGCCGTGGCCCCGTGTACGGGAGAGCCATACCCTTGTGCACGTTAAAGAACACGCCGGATGGCCTTGACGGGAGACTACCATCTGTCTCCCAACAGCTGTTTCAGTGGGTTCCCTCACCCAACCTTCTCTGAGCCTTCGGAGTCCTTGTGACCTGGCCATTTAGCCCATGGTGTGCAAAAAAGTGCCGCTCAGAGGTAAAACAACCCAACCCTAAGACAGTCAGGAATTCAATGGTTACTGAGACTATACAAATTTTAAATAACGCAGAAAGTCAGCGATAAAAACTCTGAGAGAGCTGTAACGCTGACGAATTTCTGCTATTATCAGAAAAATATAAAACAAACCTGTGAGGGGAAAGCACAGCCCAAAAGTTGGATTATCAATTTGGTTTCGCTGTGACAAACTGTGGGAAACTCTGTTGAACAGTTTCTTAGGATACTTCCTTTCGTCAGTTCTGGGCCATCAGGAAAAAGGAAGCAGAGTGCAAAAGAACAGCCCCCCTTTCATTCACATACTCTCCGTCATCGAGAAACAGTTGAACGGGCAAATTCCGCATCTGAAGTCATACGTTTTTCTGCCTATTGCTTCACGCGATGGAAGAGTGTTCAGCCGTGAATGTTGGGTATGACAAGAAAGAGTTCTGACTGAAACAAGGTTAGGCACCGTGAAGGAATGGCACGTACTTTGTAGTGGAAAAGACTAACTGCTTGTTGGGGGAGTGGAGACTATTTCTCGGTTTGATACACCTAAAAGAGTCGGTTAAATCCAGAGAAACAGACGTTAAATGGGATGTGGTTCATCTGAGGAAGGCCAACTATGAGTCGAGTAGGTGTACTCTGAAGACAGGAATAAGCGATGTTGTTAAAATAATCCTCTAAAACCTTTATTTGAAAAATGAGGCTATATTTGAGAGAAAAGTTATGATACAAAACATAAAGCATTGTCTTGATTTCTGTATCGAAAGTTTGGTGAATTAAACAGCAAAAACCACAAAGTTCCATTTTGATTTGTTTGGGAGTCGGGTTTATGAAGTAGACTTAGCTTGCATGCTTTAAGAATTCAATTTCAGACTTCATTCAGCATGTCTAAAAAACATTACTGTATATTTTAATTATCAATAATTTTGAATTTAAAGGAAATATTCCTTTAAATGCAAAACACGTGAAATTGGACATTTCCTCAAAAAAAAAACTGACCACTTTTTATGGAATCTACTACAAACAAAATAACCACAAAAACAATCATCGTTTAGATGACAAAACAAACGTCTGTGCATATTAAAGACATGCTGGATGGCTTTAACGGGAAGTTTCCATCAGTTTCTTAAAGCTGTCTAGTGGTTACCCTCCTCTAGCATTCTGTGAGTCTTTAGGATCCTGGTGACCTGGCCATTAGTCCATTGTGGCAAAACGAAAAAGCCCCACTCAAAAACAAACAGTCCAATCGATTATACTTCTTCATGCACTTTGCTAGCTTTGAGCTTGATCAGTTGTCGATAATACAGTAAATATAAATCAACTGAGACATTTTCACGACATCATGGTAAGAATCCTACACTGTACAACCTGTGCTGAATCCTGCACTGAATCTAGAATCAAGAATCCTACACTGTACTTCAATCTGCCGCTTTACAGATTATGGCTGTGTGAGATGTACGGTATTATTAAATGCTCAGAAAGGGAGAAATTTCTCCCATTTCGCCCAGTCCTACTAGTCGATGAATTGGGTATTATAAAGACACTTTTCTGAACAAAATGGAGTTGGTCACCAAAGACTCAGAACTGGATAGAGGATACACTAGGGAGTTATTAGAATACAGATGAAAGTTTCCCACATCATAAGGACAAACAACCTAACTTTATTGTGTTCATGGTAAAGCTACATTGAGCACTAAACCACAGCTTAAAATTCCATACGACGAACGGCAGCCTTCCGAGTACATAGATGTACCCTTTCTTACCGAGTGCAGAGCACGGATTACTGAAGAAAATCTCAACTCAAGCACGTTGTGGACTCGAACTTGAGAAAGTCAGATTTCAAGCCTAATGCTTAGAGTCAGTGGAACTGCAAGTTTGTACGGTTATACAGCCTCAGTTCGGGGTCATAGACGAGAACTCACTGAACTGTTAATGTGAAATAGAAGTAGGAAGATTTCTGTGCTTTACACTTAATTACAGTTTGACATCATATAAACCATCACATTCTCAAATGCTTTGATGTCTCTATTTTTATTTTCATTTGTTTACCGAGGTCAAAGCACGATGGAGTGAAAGAATTTTATCACTCGTCTCTTTGGATCCAAAACCTTAATTTACGAGTCTATTGCACTACAGAGTAGACCGTCAGAAGCTAATGGAGTTCTTCACGAATAGACCCAATAATTACTATTCATTTTTCTTAGAAAGTTAAATTACAATTGAGCTCAAGTGTTTCATCGTAGTAACCCCCTGGAAATGTGTATGTAATTGACGTACCCCTTGCATACATAGATAAAACTATTGTTATAGTATAACAATGGGAATAAAATAAAGCATATATATATATACACATAAAATTTTTTATCCATAAATTACATATATCGATAAACACAAAAAATGACATTTTTGCACAGCTGTGTTGCCAACTTAGCGACTAGATCTAGCGACTTTTGAGCTCTCACGGCGTACCCCACGTTGAGAACCCTTGGTTTAGAGCAGGCGTGTCCGACCCGCGGCCCTGGACAGCTAGTAAATGCGGCCCACAAAATCGTAAAGTTTACGTGTTTACGACATAAACTTTCAACATGATTATGTGATTTTCAGCGAGTTTTTGATATCCCACTAGGTTTATGTTGCTCTTTTTTTAATTTTATAATAAAAAACATAAGAGAATAAATGAAGTTTTATTATTTATATACATTAACTATATTATATATTTTATGTGCGGCTCAAAACAATTATCTTCAATCAATGTGGCCCAGGGAAGTCAAATCTTCACTCAAAGTGGCCCAGGGAAGTTAAAAGGTTGGATACCCCCCTGGTCTAGAGGTTTTATTAGTGTCCCTGAAATTTAAAGCGATTAATTAGTAGTGCTGCCGACAGATGGCGCTACCGAAAGAAAATTAAAATTTATGAGACGTGTTTATTTTCCCAAGGGTTTCAAAAAACAATTATCTGAGAGTACACTGTAGTATTTAAACTTTTCTTCTTTTGTTTACTTATTCTTACGTTGCTCTTTTTTAATGACAAGATTTCTAACCATTTGAGAAAATCGTTATGCCGTTTTATATGCATCAAAGTATTTCCTGGTTCTTGCAGCAATAAACTGGTTACAGACCAGGAATTTCTGAGAAAAGCTTTGGGAGAAGCAACCAGCATCAAGAAGAACAAGATGCCAGCAGCATTCTTGAACGTTTTGGAGTCGGCAAGACAAAAGAAACGATTCGAGTATTAAGTCGAAAGTAACAAAACAAACGGAGAGAAACTTACTCACTAAGATTCTCACAGGTGACTGAGATGTAACCTGATTCTAGATCACAAGCTTAAACTGAGCAGAAAAAGGACAGTAGAGGTATTGCACTTGGAATTCGTGATTTGCAATTCTTTCCTATATAGACACTAAACAACTATAACTGATAGGTGAAATCTTTCTTAATATATGAATGGTCGCTCTTGGGTGAGATGGAGAAAGTTTTCAGCACTTGTGAGACGATATTTAAACCCGGTTTCAAACTGATCTTTCCCAACTATAGATTGTATATAAGTACATTAAGTACAACTGCCTGATTATAATAGAATACAACAGGAAATGAATGGATCTTCAGCCACTTTTATGCACCATCTTATATAGGAGGTGATGCATTGGTTTGATATTTTACTAGGATTGATAATAGAGTTATGAATGATATTTCCATAGACTTGGAAAAGGGAGTTCATTTTGAAGTAAAACAGTATTAGAATTCTACAGCACTGGCGAAATGATTTGGTACTAAACCAAATGACCCAGTCTGATTTGACCTCTGTAACCATGGAAATCAAAGAAAACTTTTAAAATCTTTGTACACAGATTACAGTTCTTGCCAAAGTGTTGAAATATAATGAAATGAAGTGATGATACTGATAATGATACCTTAATAATTGATGGGGATTTTAATAAATAATAACTAATAATTTCATAGTTTTAATATCGATTGTAGAAATTTAGTACTATAGTACTATACTTTCATAATGCTGTATTAACTATTGCATGTATTATTGCACCTTTCTACATCCGTACTTAAAACGTTAAGGAATGTCGGATTGATAAATCTCGGGATTTGGTTTGAATATAAAAATTCTAAACATCTGCAACGTACCAAACTACAGATCAAGCCCAAAGCCATCGAAAATTTCCTCCACAAACTTCCTAATACGTCCCAATATGTGACGAGAATAAATCGTAGAAATGCCCTCTTTAATCACTCTTTTTATTGCCACGACTACTTCAACTTTCCTATTCGGAGAGACATTCCAAGAATGGCGAACCAGCTCGCACACCAACGCCCCACCGGAGAACCGGTACACCCCGATACCGCAGGGTTAGGCCGCCGGGCGACCGGCCACGGTGGGAAGGTAAGAACGATCGCCGAGAAACGAACGTCCACATCACGCGACACACACAGACAACGCAACAGCTTGACGAGCTGATGGCACTGTGGGCACACCACTTCGCAAGGTGGACAGAACTATGGGCGCATCGCGGTCTCCCTAGTAGATAGAAGGTGGGTGGGATAGAAGCAAAAGGGGAGGGGGGAGAAGAAGAGAGAATACGAGACAGTGCGATGAGAATCTCTTGCTGTCCCCGCTCGATGTATGTGTATGCATATGCAAGTATATGGCTGGATACGTGCATAGGTTCGTAGATAAGGAGGAGTTGATGTGGCTGGGGCACACACAGACAATTGTTCTGACGGAAGAGACAGCTTGCACGTTGTAACTGTACGGTAGCAACTTCACCCTCGTTCAACCCAACCCCTCGGACAGGCTGTCGTGGTGGTATCGAGGGGCGAGGGTGGGGACTGGGAAGAGACATTCACTGCTAGAAGAGCGCCAATGTATCGGTTTTCTATAGTCATCGGCAAAGAGGAGGTGTCGCACAGTGTGCATTGCGCGTCGGCAGCATAATGGATCCTCTGCCGATGTATCGGTGAGATGACCCATCGCTGCGGTGGTGTTATCTGCTGCCTCTGCCGTATACGTAGAGAGGATGAGAGAGTGGTAATAAGGGTGCTTCAGATAGCCAGGTACGTCGCTTAGTCAACAAGACAATACAGTGGAACTTTGACTACAACACATATATATGTAGCTTTTCTTTTTAACCAGTTGATATGTTAAGAAATACATTTTGGGAAAACTATAATTTTTTCTTTTAATACGAATGAATATTGTGCATTAAATGATGGTTGTGTTTGATAAAGATGCTTTAATTTTCTCTTCTTATTTCAAGTTTTAGTTTACAGTTTTGCAGTTAATGGAAAAAAAATTTTTTTTTGAAAAACATTAAAAAGAATGATTACTTCGGTGTTTAAAAAGAACAAAATGAAAAAAAGTGCATTTTTGTTTCAGTATTTAAAAATGTTAAAAATCGTGACAACACTGAATAAAATTTAGTCCACTAGTTCCGTCTGTTTATAAATTACATCTGAAATGATTATAAAGTTGTTTAGATTTCGTTATTAGGAACACTCAGTTTTTAAGGGAGTTTTCTCTTCGTTAGTAACCTCTACAAAATAAGCTCAAAGGAGTCTCTGCATATAATTGACATTTAAACTAGAAGATCTGTATTATATTTAAAAAACTTAATGGTAAAAGACAGAAAAACTGCTTTAAAAGACTACTTCCTTTAAAATGCTTCTTCACTTAAAAATTCTTCAGCTAACACATTTAGCATATTCAGAATTTCTGAATATGCTTTATGCATGAAATAGGAGAGGGTAGGGGGGGGGGGGCGGAAGAAGGGAGTTTTGTTAATGTTCCGTTAAGCTGTTCCATGACCGGTGGTTAACGCTCGTGGCTGCTGATCGAAGGGACGTGGGTTCGAGCCCCGGGTGAGGCATGGATGTCTATGTTATTTTTCTGCTGAGGTCTCGCCTTCCTCACGACCTTATACTCTGGAGTATTAAACTGTCAGACCTCTATGACAAGTCGGTGCTTGAGACGGTATACACTATTTAGATATAAAAGGAAAAAAATATTTTCTTTAGAGTAAAATTTCTCTAAGATAAATTTTACTCTCTCTCTCTGCCTATGACTTTTTCGAAACGTGACATTTTCTACGTTAGAAAGCTCTTTTCAAGAAATTGATCTCATTACAAAGAAATTTATTATTATAAGTATTCAAACAACACCTTATTACTTCTTTCCTATGTGAACTACTACAGATTAAAACATTTAGCTCGGTGTGATAATTAACCACGTAAACTGACTTTTTGGACACCTTTCCTATTTGAGACAATTATTCGGTTGTTGGTTTGCTTCTGAGCTACACTCTTTTGCTCACACAGACTAAATGGCCAGGTCACAAGGACCTGAAGAGCTCAGAGAAGGTTGGAAGAAAGAGACCCACTGGACAGCATTTAGGAGGGAGATGAAAGCTCTCGTCGTGGAGTGTGTTTTTTAACACTCAAGAGTATGCGTTTTCCGCACACGAAGGTGTGCGGAAATCCCATTTCAGGTTTGCTGAAACTTTTTTGACCATTTCAGGTTTGCAATGCCCATCCGATGGACGGCGGACTTTCCCTTTCTGACCAAGGATAGGATGGTGCTTCAATGGAGATAAATCTTAACTCTGAACCAAGTGCAACTCGAACTGGGAACTACAGATTATGAACTTGACACGCTGCCAACTCATCCAACCACCGTCCACCAATTATTCGTAAAAAATGATTTTCAAGTTCTGTCCTACTTGTGCCAAAATCGACATTTTGTTTTTCGACTATGCACCAATACTCTGTCCTCACAGAGAAGAGTGGCACCAATACTCTGTCCTCACAGAGAAGAGTGGCACCAATACTCTGTCCTCACAGAGAAGAGTGGCACAAATACTCTGTCCTCACAGAGAAGAGTGGCACCAATACTCTGTCCTCACAGAGAAGAGTGGCACCAATACTCTGTCCTCACAGAGAAGAGTGGCACCAATACTCTGTCCTCAAAGAGAAGAGTGGCACCAATACTCTGTCCTCACAGAGAAGAGTGGCACCAATACTCTGTCCTCACAGAGAAGAGTGGCACCAATACTCTGTCCTCACAGAGAAGAGTGGCACCAATACTCTGTCCTCACAGAGAAGAGTGGCACCAATACTCTGTCCTCACAGAGAAGAGTGGCACCAATACTCTGTCCTCACAGAGAAGAGTGGCACCAATACTCTGTCCTCACAGAGAAGAGTGGCACCGACACTCTGTCCTCACAGAGAAGAGTGGCACCAATACTCTGTCCTCACAGAGAAGAGTGGCACCAACACTCTGTCCTCACAGAGAAGAGTGGCACCGATACTCTGTCCTCACAGAGAAGAGTGGCACCAATACTCTGTCCTCACAGAGAAGAGTGGCACCAATACTCTGTCCTCACAGAGAAGAGTGGCACCGACACTCTGTCCTCACAGAGAAGAGTGGCACCGACACTCTGTCCTCACAGAGAAGAGTGGCACCAATACTCTGTCCTCACAGAGAAGAGTGGCACCAATACTCTGTCCTCACAGAGAAGAGTGGCACCGATACTCTGTCCTCACAGAGAAGAGTGGCACCAATACTCTGTCCTCACAGAGAAGAGTGGCACCAATACTCTGTCCTCACAGAGAAGAGTGGCACCGATACTCTGTCCTCACAGAGAAGAGTGGCACCGATACTCTGTCCTCACAGAGAAGAGTGGCACCAATACTCTGTCCTCACAGAGAAGAGTGGCACCAATACTCTGTCCTCACAGAGAAGAGTGGCACCGACACTCTGTCCTCACAGAGAAGAGTGGCACCGACACTCTGTCCTCACAGAGAAGAGTGGCACCAATACTCTGTCCTCACAGAGAAGAGTGGCACCGATACTCTGTCCTCACAGAGAAGAGTGGCACCAATACTCTGTCCTCACAGAGAAGAGTGGCACCAATACTCTGTCCTCACAGAGAAGAGTGGCACCAATACTCTGTCCTCACAGAGAAGAGTGGCACCAATACTCTGTCCTCACAGAGAAGAGTGGCACCAATACTCTGTCCTCACAGAGAAGAGTGGCACCAATACTCTGTCCTCACAGAGAAGAGTGGCACCGACACTCTGTCCTCACAGAGAAGAGTGGCACCTATACTCTGTCCTTACAGAGAAGAGTGGCACCAATACTCTGTCCTCACAGAGAAGAGTGGCACCGATACTCTGTCCTCACAGAGAAGAGTGGCACCAATACTCTGTCCTCACAGAGAAGAGTGGCACCAATACTCTGTCCTCACAGAGAAGAGTGGCACCAATACTCTGTCCTCACAGAGAAGAGTGGCACCGATACTCTGTCCTCACAGAGAAGAGTGGCACCGACACTCTGTCCTCACAGAGAAGAGTGGCACCAATACTCTGTCCTCACAGAGAAGAGTGGCACCAATACTCTGTCCTCACAGAGAAGAGTGGCACCGATACTCTGTCCTCACAGAGAAGAGTGGCACCAATACTCTGTCCTCACAGAGAAGAGTGGCACCAATACTCTGTCCTCACAGAGAAGAGTGGCACCAATACTCTGTCCTCACAGAGAAGAGTGGCACCGATACTCTGTCCTCACAGAGAAGAGTGGCACCAATACTCTGTCCTCACAGAGAAGAGTGGCACCAATACTCTGTCCTCACAGAGAAGAGTGGCACCGACACTCTGTCCTCACAGAGAAGAGTGGCACCAATACTCTGTCCTCACAGAGAAGAGTGGCACCAATACTCTGTCCTCACAGAGAAGAGTGGCACCGACACTCTGTCCTCACAGAGAAGAGTGGCACCAATACTCTGTCCTCACAGAGAAGAGTGGCACCAACACTCTGTCCTCACAGAGAAGAGTGGCACCGATACTCTGTCCTCACAGAGAAGAGTGGCACCAATACTCTGTCCTCACAGAGAAGAGTGGCACCAAGACTCTGTCCTCACAGAGAAGAGTGGCACCGACACTCTGTCCTCACAGAGAAGAGTGGCACCAATACTCTGTCCTCACAGAGAAGAGTGGCACCAATACTCTGTCCTCACAGAGAAGAGTGGCACCGATACTCTGTCCTCACAGAGAAGAGTGGCACCAACACTCTGTCCTCACAGAGAAGAGTGGCACCAATACTCTGTCCTCACAGAGAAGAGTGGCACCGATACTCTGTCCTCACAGAGAAGAGTGGCACCAACACTCTGTCCTCACAGAGAAGAGTGGCACCGATACTCTGTCCTCACAGAGAAGAGTGGCACCAATACTCTGTCCTCACAGAGAAGAGTGGCACCAATACTCTGTCCTCACAGAGAAGAGTGGCACCGACACTCTGTCCTCACAGAGAAGAGTGGCACCAATACTCTGTCCTCACAGAGAAGAGTGGCACCAATACTCTGTCCTCACAGAGAAGAGTGGCACCGATACTCTGTCCTCACAGAGAAGAGTGGCACCAATACTCTGTCCTCACAGAGAAGAGTGGCACCAATACTCTGTCCTCACAGAGAAGAGTGGCACCAATACTCTGTCCTCACAGAGAAGAGTGGCACCAATACTCTGTCCTCACAGAGAAGAGTGGCACCAATACTCTGTCCTCACAGAGAAGAGTGGCACCAATACTCTGTCCTCACAGAGAAGAGTGGCACCGACACTCTGTCCTCACAGAGAAGAGTGGCACCTATACTCTGTCCTCACAGAGAAGAGTGGCACCAATACTCTGTCCTCACAGAGAAGAGTGGCACCGATACTCTGTCCTCACAGAGAAGAGTGGCACCAATACTCTGTCCTCACAGAGAAGAGTGGCACCAATACTCTGTCCTCATAGAGAAGAGTGGCACCAATACTCTGTCCTCACAGAGAAGAGTGGCACCGATACTCTGTCCTCACAGAGAAGAGTGGCACCGACACTCTGTCCTCACAGAGAAGAGTGGCACCAATACTCTGTCCTCACAGAGAAGAGTGGCACAGATGAATTTGAAAATCTGATGGGCGATGATCAATAGCCCACTTTTTTGGACAGACTATTTGAAAATTTCTTTCAACCCTCCATAAACAAATAGATATTTAGGAAAAATGTTAAAGATGTTTTCACAAAAAAATTATTTCCCCAAATGACGTAATAGTTTCCCCTCAGTTCTCGTAAACCAAATTCAAATTTGCATACTATGACTTGATTAATTAATCAATGCGATAATTGTATTGTAATTGATTTGATGACGTGAGGGTGAAAGTATTTTTTTTGTTCTCTTTTAATAATACGTATGCAAAATGTCAGCAAACCTGAAAAAAAAAAATATTATTAAAAGAAAATATGTTGACCCTATTAAAGAGAATAATTACCCAACTAATGTAAAAAGGTTTAAAAATCTGGTAAAAAGTTTGTGTAATCTTGATTTAAGGCATATTCTCTTAGCTGAGATCAATGAGTTACGGTATTTATTGAGTGCTTGCTAGTGATATCATGCTTCCTGGTAATTGATTATGTGTTTTACACTCTTTGAACTAAATCCCTATCCAGTGAACTTCAATCAGACTCTCTGGATTCGAATAATGCAACTTTTTTCTTTTGTTTCATGAACGCATTTTGAAAAGTGCAAGTTGAGAATCCAATTTTTGACATAAATATTGCTAAATACAAACTGCAGAAATAACTCGGTGGAAAATCCCGTACATCATCCAAAAACACAAAAGAAAAATACTTTCTTCAAAATTCTCTATTCCCTTCAGTGATTTCAAGGATGGGAATTTCTGGTCAATAATTAATCCATCGCATAAAAAAATGAAGACGCGTCATTTCCGATTTTTTTAAACTACCTTAACGGCATGGAAGTTTCTTGTGTTATCTTTCTGCTAAGATCGCGCATTGCTCAGAGACTGAAAGACTCCTGTCAGATCTCGGTGACAAGCAGCTGCTTTTTAGGAGTATGTTTTTTTAACTTTCAGAATAACGATCTACCCATTCTTGGTGAGGTGGGGGTGGCTCAGTCGATAGCTCGCCAGGCTCCGTAATCTGCAGTTTCTAGGTTCGAGTACCGCCTTCTTTAGCTTTGATATTTATTTCCGGAAAAAACCCCGCCCTGCCCACGGTCAGTAGGGGATAACGATGGGCTTGGAGAGGCCGCCGTCCGTCGGGTGGGACGTTAAATTGTGATTTCGTGTGCGGGAGAGCTGTACCCCCGTGCACGATAAAGAACACGCTGTATGGCTTTGACGAGAGGCTACCATCTGTATCCCAACAGCTGTCCAATGGGTCCTCACCCTCCAACCTTCTCCGAGCCTTCGGGTCTTTCTGACCTGATCATTTATCCCATTGTGTGCAAAAAAAAGTTCCGCTCAGAGGTAAAACAAACCAATCCCATTCCATGTATTTAACTGTTCTGACTTTACTTACGCGATGACGCTAGCTCAGTCTATAGTGCCATAGATTCGTAATCAGATGGTCCCAGGTTCGAATGGCCCTTGTGCTTGCTTTGAGATAATCTCCGTTACTGATGTCCTTGAAAAGGCCGCCGTCCATCAGATGGGACGTTATGCCGAGACTCTGCTTCAGGAAATCTTTTCCCTTTACAAGTTAAAGAATATTATGGATGGCCTCAAAAAGATCCTTTCATCAGTCTCCTAAAATTCAGTCGCTCCTCCTCTCCTGACTAGCTCTGAACATTTGGGGTCCTTGTGACCACTTCCTGAATTTCAGTGTTCATGCGACAATTTAATCTATAAAAAAGTGAGTTTTTCATAGTCCTAAATTCACAACTCCAACTGTTCAGTTTCGCTCATTGCGACCGTTTCACAGATGTTCTCAAAACTCTACCCCCCCCCCTCAATTGCAACTGAGGGAATTCGCTATGTCTCCAATCCGTTATTACCCATATCGTTGTTATATACGATGAAGCCTTTTAATAGAAATATTTATCATGAAATGAGTGTGAATATTAATGTGAATTAATTTTAAAGACATTAACTCTGCATTCCCACTTTTTTTCCTATTTTTCTAAATCGCAATTATTTCGCGTCTTGCCATTTCAGATATACAGTCTGTGAATATCGTCTATTCTTATAAACTTTATCTCAACGTTAACACGCTCACTACATCAGCAAAGGACCTGGCCACGAATCACACGTTTACATATCAATGACATGATGTGAAACTTAATGATTGAATGATAAAATAAATTATTAACTTTTGCAAATCTTCATTACTTTTACAAACGAAAATCAAAATTACCCACTGTAGTCAACTGTACGTAAACTTTCACTCCATCACTGACACATGAGGGGCGGGGGTGGCTCAGTCGGTAGCGCTCCAGGCTCGTAATCTGTAGTTCCCAGGTTCGAATTCCAGCTGGGTCAGTGTTGAGATTTATCTCCGCAAAATTCCTCGCCCTGCCCACGGTCAGTAGGGGACACCGATGGGGTTGGAAAGGCCGCCGTCCGTCGGATGGGGCGTTAAGCCGTGGCCCCATGTGGGGAGAGCCATACCCTGTGCACGTTAAAGAACATGCTGGATGGCCTTGACGGGAGGCTACCATCTGTCTCCCAACAGCTGTTCCAGTGGGTTCCCTCCCCCAACCTTCTCTGAGCCTTCGGGGTCCATGCGACCTGGCCATTTGGCCCGTGGTGTGCAGAAAAGTGCCGCTCAGAGGTAAAACAACCCAACTGACACATGAAAGTGCTTAACAAAATGTAAAGTTCATTTGTTATAAGAAATGTTCTTGTAGCACTAATAAAGTTCACAATTGATGGTTAGAAAGATGCAATATGACTCAGGCGATTGCCATTTTTTATTTGAATTCGATTCCATAATCGTAGGATAAGCATTTATATTTTGTTTCAACTGAACAGAAAGTTGATTAACAATTCATAAAATCCACTAATGTGCACAAATCAAAAAACTGTTTGCAATCACATTTATGAACATTATGAATTTTCAATGCAGTCTTATGCTCAATTAATACAAAATGTGGTTCTTTTACGATTATGCAACCGAATTTGAATAAAAATCTTTCTTAGTGGCAATCTCCGAAGTTATATTGCGTCTTCACATCAACTTGCACTTATGCTGAAAGAATATTATAACAACAGAACTTTATATTTTGTCCCATACCACCTTCATCTTGCCAGCGATATAGTGAAATAAGTTTATTTATGTTTAAGTTTCTACGTTGCATAACGATTATCGAATGATTTAGTAAGATAGAAAATAATTTTTAAACGTAGAAAGGTCTCAAATTTTTCAAGAATAATGTGAGAAAAACTCCTTTACAAACACGATTTAGATTTACATGTTTTATAACATGATTTAGCTTTGAAATAAACTGTACGGCACTATATGTGAATTTTTTTTATTAATGATTTCGGCTCAACATAAAAAATATCATTATGAGAAGCAACAGCAGCCTCGATTTAAATAGTTACAGATTACGATAGGATGAATCGCAAATTAAATGGCGCTTATAGTCTGAATTGTAGCCACATTGAGGCACAGAAGTCGTAAATACTTTGAGACTATAGAAATTTTCAAAATCTCTTCATTATGAGACAAAAAATTTGAAGCAAAAGGTTGCTTGTTGCATGGTGATTTACATCCTTCTGATGCGACGGAAGATGCGAAGTCCAGTTCCTCTGAAGCGTCTGATGGTGACCAAGGCCTCCCCGACTGAGATCCCGTGTCTAGTAGCGTATCTTTGAGCAGCTTCCATCTCTTTCTTCCTCTTGATGTTCGCCATATCCACTCTGGTCATGGCTTTCTTCACCTCGACTTTCTTCCCATTCAAGATGTGACGTCTGTGCAAAATGATCTTATCCACAGGATCATAGTCATCAAACTGGACGAAAGCGAAACCCCTTTTCCTTCCAGTGTTCTTCTCCATGATGATGTCGGTGTTGATGATTTTCCCATAACTGGCAAAATAATTTCTCAGATCCTGTTTCTCCACGTCTTGCTTGAGTCCACCAACAAATATTTTATGAATTGTAAGACGGGCTCCGATGGTGCGAGACAACTCTCTGGGGATAGCTCTTTTCGGCTGCATTTCTCTTCCTTTCAGACGATGAGGCCGGTGGTTTTGAGCGTTGTCCAACATGGCCGATGATCTGTATGTAACAAAACCAAAACCTTTGGAGGCAGAAGTCTTCGGATCTTTCATCAGAACACAGTCCAGCACTTCGCCGAATTCTGAGTAGAAAGCTCGTAGCTCTTGCTCGGTGACGTTGTAGTCGATTCCTCCAACAAACAGTTTGCGGTATTTTTCAGGTTCAATCAGACGCATAGCCATTTGTTACACGATGTCATAAACAGGGTTAGGAGGAAAGATATTTGCAGAATTAGTTGAAGATCGCCCTATTGCCGTTCGTAAGCGTTAGCATTCAATGAATTTGTCAACAGAGCTTAAAACTCATTAACCCTTGGGGAAGGACTACGTCATTTGTTTCACACAAATTTAACTGTTGGCCTGTCACTTCCGTTATCAATTGTTGTATAATAAGAAAATTCAAGGATTTTTTGCCAAGATCAACATTAGAATAATAATATAAAATCGATCAAAATATTTTGCTTTTATAATAAGGTCTTATTTTACATATAATTTAAAATGTTTTGCCTTCTTTTAAATAATTAGAAAAGCTTATAAGATGTTTCATCACTGATTAAAATGCACAATTAATAATAAATAAATATAAGGGAATCTTTTAAATAATGCAATCGATATACAGTCCAATGCACACTATTCTCCATGTTCAACACTACACATCACCTACATACATACATGCATACAAAAATCTTAAGGGCCATGGACTATGTAGGTCATCAGACTTTCTAATTTAGTCCTCCGAACACATCCTGAGAGCTAAGCTGTTGTTTTGATCACGGCAGGACAATTCTAATATGGACCTCGTTGACATTTCCCACATTCTTAAATATCCTCCTTTTTCTGAGGCTAATTAGGCACACTCTTCATAATCTTATTCACCACTCTGTAGTTACGGTTACGGAGAGCATGGCCAAACCAAACTTGTGTCTGGGGTGGGGGGGACTCAGCCGGTAGCGCGCCAGGCTCGTAATATGCAGTTCCCAGGTTCGAGTCCCAGCTGGGTCAGTGTTGAGACTTATCTCCGCAAAACTCCCCGCCCTGCCCACGGTCAATAGGAAACACCGATGGGCTTGGAAATGCCGCCGTCCATCGGATGGGACGTTAAGCCGTGGCCACGTGTGCGAGAGAGCCATGTCCTTTGCACGTTAAAGAACACGCTGGATGGCCTTGACGAGAGGCTACCATCTGCATCCCAACAGCTGTTACACTGGGACCCAACCTTCTCTGAGCCTTCGGGGTCCATGTGACCTGGCCATTTAGCCCATGGTGTGCAAAAAAAGTACCGCTCAGAGGTAAAACAACCCAAACCAGCCTCTCTCTGCACTATATGCTGCTCAAACTTGGTTGCTGATTCTTTTCGTATTTCCCTTTCAAAACGTTCACTTACAAAATCAAATCACCTAATGCCTACAATACTGTTTAATTATCTAAAATCAAAAGCATCAAGTTTTTGCTGGTTATCTTGCTTACAAATGGTCAAAGGTTCACTATCATAGCAAATTATTCTAGAGCCTAATTTTAGTCTTTAGGTGCAGACACTTATTATTCCCAATATTCACAGATTCTTAAAAGTTCCAGCAGCAATTCATGTTGTTCTGTTTATATTCTGTCACCCACGATAATTAAACTGAGACGCTTGGTCAAGGGTGCAATAATTAAAAAGAAATGAAGCATCACCTTCCTGAGCAATTTTTATTACTTGAGTGTTCTCTCAAATATCAAAAACTGGCTGCCCAGCTGTTGAGAATCACTTGTCTGATAAGAAACGCTAGATAATTGGTATTACCATTGCCATTTAGGGACAAAATATATTTATGAAGGAAGATATTACTCTGAAAACGAGCCGGGTGGGATACGGACCCACGACCTCCTGATAACATGTCAGGGCCTCTGGGCCACTCAGCTACCGGCCGCCGATCAAGATCTCCTTTAATTCATTCTATGTCCTTTCTACCAGCAGTACACAATTCTCCGTGTCTCATGAAGGTATTGTCCCAGCAGCTCTCAGCCTCAAGAAACAATGACAAGTATGTCATAAAGATGGCAAGTAATTCTGAGTATACAATAGATAAAATTAAAGAGATTTTCCGACGTATTTGTTCAATTATGAAGGAAGATATCACTCTGAAAACGTCGATCAATTTTAGGGGAATGAAGGAAAGTTCATAGCATCAATTAGAGGAAATTTTCATCGGTGCCGGTAGCTCAGTGGTCCAGAGGCCCTGTCGTGTTATCAGGAGGTCGTGGGTTAGTATCCCACCCGGCTCAAGACAATTTTTCCTCTAAAATCGATCGACGTTTCAGAGTAATATCTTCCTTCATAATTGAACAAATACGTCGGAAAATCTCTGCAAAATATATTTAATTTGCCTGCATAACAGAGCCAATGTAAAGAATGACATAGACTAGCAAATACATAAAACAGAGCAGTATCGATAAAATAAATAAGCATAAAAAACAAACATATATGTTTATTAACAAATGGTGTCTTGCCCATCCAGGAGTAATGCGGCCGGGTGTTTGTAAAGCTGATATTGACAGAAAACGAATCGAATGTATAAAAGCTATTAGTTTGTAAATGAGAGAAGAAGTAGTCAAAACGTCATCAGACGCATATGACATCATTCCTTCCTAATAACAGTCTGAGATTCCTCTACAGAAGTTAATGAGCGCCAAGTTATGTCGGAGTTACCTCAGTCTGGTGATCCCATCGCAGGCCAATAGAAAAACAACAGAAGGGTTTGTGATATTCATCAAATACGTCTGCAATATCTCTCCTAATGTCGATAGATGCAATATCATCATCAAGTAGACAAAAACGCTGCATCACAGGGTGGACCTCGAATCGTAGAGCCTTCTGGTAGCTATCCGTTCTTAAAATGCTTCTCATTGCAATGATTCAGGGAAGTCTCTATCGGCACAATACAACCTGTATCTTGTGAGGATTATTTGGCCCAGCTTCAGCTTAAAATTATACCCTTCCTTTGGTGCACCTCTACAGCGCAAAAAAATTTCAATCGCACAAGTAAACCTTTCTCTATGTGATGCAGTAGAATGTTTAATTAAACTCATACTGAGATAAAACGAAAAGGTAGAAAAAATTTGAATGTCAATACTGATTAGAATTTCTCTCAAACTTTTTAATGGATGCAAAGTTTATAAAATTGCTAAAACTGCTGTGCTTTTCAAGGGAAGATGGTACTGCCCTATACAATGGGCGGAAATAGCCTAGAGCAGTGGTTTTCAACCTTTTATGCTTCACGTACCACCTGGAAATGTGTATGTAACTGGCGTAACCCTTATACAGATAGATAAAACTATAGTTATAGTATAATAATGCCAACTTAGCGACTTTGTTACTAGATCTAGCGACTTTTGAGCTCTCACGGCGTACCCCAAAAAATTTTACCGCGTACCCTACGTTGATAACCCCTATTCTAAAGTACTATCTATACCAGTGGTCTTCAACATTTTATGCTTCACGTACCCCCTGCTAATGTGTATGTAACTGGCGTAACCCTTATACAGATAGATAAAACTATAGTTATAGTATAATAATGCCAAATTAGCGACTTTGTTACTAGATCTAGCGACCTTTGAGCTCTCTACCCCAAAATATTTTACCGCGTACCCCACATTGAGAACCCCTGTCCAAGAGGGTCTTTACGTGGCTTCAAATAAAACAAACACACATAGACACTTCTCTGGTTTAGGGGGCGGGGGTGGCTCAGTCGGTAGCGCGCCAGGCTCGTAATCTGTAGTTCCCAGGTTCGAGTCCCAGCTGGGTCAGCGTTGAGATTTATCTCCGCAAAATTCCCGCCCTGCCCACGGTCAGTAGGGGACACTGATGGGCTTGGAAAGGCCGCCGTCGTCGGATGGGACGTTAAACCGTGGTCCCGTGTGTGGGAGAGTCATACCCTGCACGTTAAAGAACACGCTGGATGGCCTTAACGGGAGGCTACCATCTGTTTCCCAACAGCTGTTCCAGTGGGTCCCCTAACCTTCTCTGAGCCTTCGGGGTCCATGTGACCTGGCCATTTAGCCCATGGTGTGCAAAAAAGTGCCGCTCAGAGGTAAAACAACCCAACCTCTGGTTTAGTAGTCAGGTACGTTAACCACTAGACAAGGTAGATCTTTTAGAATATCTGAAAACAAGGTGGCAAAATATTTTAAACTCTGCATATTGTTCTGGAAAATTGCATCTAGAACACTGTTCCTTATCTTTAAGTGCAACGCTTCCCAAAGATTTTAAATCCACGGCACACTTTTGAAAATCTGAAATTATCGCGGTGCATTGAGCAAAAGTATAAATAAAATAAATAAATACTCCCTCAAGCAGCTGCTTGCTACAGAGGTCTGACAGGAGCCTGTCAGTTTATATTCCATAGTAGAAGGTCTGAGAGGATGGCATGCCCTCAGCAGAAAAACGACACAAACAGCCATGCCTTACCCGGGGCTTGAACCCAGGTCCCTTAGATCAGTAGCCAAGCGCGCTAACCATTTAAAAATAACAATTTACTTTATTAGCGAATGTAAATGACTATTATTTTGCAATCATTAATTTTTTTAATATTTTATATTCACCAGAGAAGACCGACAGGATAATTCAATGATATTGAACAGAATGATGGAAAATTTGCTTGAACATAAATATTTCGCGTCACACCTAAAGCTCTTTCATGGTACAGCCGCTCAAAAAAGTATCCGAACACTATGGTTGATTACAGAATTCAGAAAAAATATCTGGCAACGATTTTTTTAGAAATTAGTGATCTGGCAACCTTCGTGTCACGTGATTACAGAATTCAGGAAAAATATCTGGACGTGTACAGCAACTGTACACGCTCCAGTTACCGTTCACAGCAAACTGGAGCGTGTGCAGTTACCGCACACGCTCCAGTTTGCTGTGAACTGCACACGCTCAATATTTCCGTGAATGAGCCCACACGATCTAGTATCAAAATAATATGACCACCTAGAGTCGCTCAAAAAAGTATCCGAACACCATGGTTGATTACAGAATTCAGAAAAAATATCTGGCAACGTTTTTTCTTAGAAATTAATGATCTGGCAACCTTCGTGTCACGTGACACGAAGGTTGCCAGATCACTAATTCCTAAAAAAATCGTTGCCAGATATTTTTTCTGAATTCTGTAATCAACCATAGTGTTCGGATATTTTTTGAGCGACTGTACAACAGTTAGAAAGCACCACTCTAATGAATTATGTAACACCTAGGAGCAAATTGCTTTAGGTGGAAAACCTGATGAAACTTTTCTTGAAGAAAATTGCTGTCTACTGGCATGATAAACATTCCTGAGAAAACGATTCAGGAAATCCGATTAAGTTATATTCGAATGTAACAAACGTTTATTTAGCTATATTTTCGAAATACACAAGTTACATTCATGGAACATTCAAGTTATATTCGCAGGATATCCAAATTGTATTTGTGGAAGGCCAAAGTTATTCGTGGAACAGCCAAATTGCTTGCGTAACACTCAAGTTATACTGGTGGGATGCCCAAGTTATATTCGTATACACTCAAGTTATATTCGCGAAACATCCAAGTTATACTCGCGAAACATCCAAGTTATACTCGCGAAACACCCAAGTTGTATTCGCAGAACATCTAGGCTATACTCGCGAAACAAACAAATTATGCTCATGGAACATTCATGTTAAACTGTTGGAATACCCAAGTTATATTTGCAAAACTCCCAAATTACTCGGGGAATATCCAGGTTACACTCGCGAAACACACAAGTTACAATTTCGGAACATTCAAGCTATACTAGTGGGATGCCGTAGTTATATTCGCGGAATATCCAAGTTATATTCGCGGAATATCCAAGTTATATTCGCGGAATATCCAAGTTATATTCGCGGAATATCCAAGTTATATTCGCGAAACATCAGTTGAGATAGACGAGAGTCTTCCATCTGTCTTGACGAGAGTCTTCCATCTGTCTCCTAGCAGCTCTGTAATGGATCCTCTTTCTTCAACTTAGCTGTGATCCTTGAAGTGCTCGAGATCTGGCCTTTTAGCTCTTTATGTGTACAAATAGTGCCTCTTGTGAGTATATCAACTCAGCATTCACTCTTCTATTTTCTCAGGCCATCAGCGGGGATGAAACTGCAGAGATGAGAGCCGATTCCAAGGAGTTCAAACTAAAGAGGTTAACACAAAATCAAAGAAAATGAAAATACTTAAATTAGATCCGAATCCAAGGAAACGAAATTACATAGTTCAGACCGAATAAAAGGATATGAAGCTACAGAGGTGAGAGCCGAATCCAAGCTATGAAATTACATGGGTGAGACTGAATCCAAAGCAATGAAACCATAGCCGAAGTGAAAACGATGAAACTGCAGAGGTAGGAGCCGAATTCAAGTAGGTGAAACTAGAGAGGTGAGGCTGAATCGAAGTAGATGAAACTATGGAGATGAGGCTGAATCGAAGTAGATGAAACTATGGAGATGAGGTTGAATCGAAGTAGATGAAACTATGGAGATGAGGCTGAATCGAAGTAGATGAAACTATGGAGATGAGGCTGAATCGAAGTAGATGAAACTATGGAGATGAGGCTGAATCGAAGTAGATGAAACTATGGAGATGAGGCTGAATCGAAGTAGATGAAACTATGGAGATGAGGCTGAATCGACGTAGATGAAACTATGGAGATGAGGCTGAATCGAAGTAGATGAAACTATGGAGATGAGGCTGAATCGAAGTAGATGAAACTATGGAGATGAGGCTGAATCGAAGTAGATGAAACTATGGAGATGAGGCTGAATCGAAGTAGATGAAACTATGGAGATGAGGCTGAATCGAAGTAGATGAAACTATGGAGATGAGGCTGAATCGAAGTAGATGAAACTATGGAGATGAGGCTGAATCGAAGTAGATGAAACTATGGAGATGAGGCTGAATCGAAGTAGATGAAACTATGGAGATGAGGCTGAATCGAAGTAGATGAAACTATGGAGATGAGGCTGAATTCAAATAGAAATGAGAGTACAGATGTTATAGTCGAATCCAAGTCGCCACTATAAGCAAACAAAAAACGAATTCTGAACAGTACTGAAGAGGCGAATGATAAATATCAACCAAGACACTCTTTGAGAAAATCTTTGTATATATATTTCACTGTTCCTCGACTTAATTTCTTTTAACTTAAATTCGCTACTTCTGACTAATTATGATTAACCCAGTGATCAACATGAGATGTAGTGAAATATAAGAACAAATATAAATTTAAGGCGTGCTCCACATGACATTTTTTGCAATCAAAAATATCGTTCTCGAGTCTCTAGTGAGTTCTGAACTATTTTTACGGCAGTCCTATTAAAACATATGTTATTTTTGGCGTTCACGTGTGTCATTCATACATTTAGTATAGCAAAAAGATATTTTCCATTTTCTAGAAAGTTAAAAAATGTTTGAATATTTAACTTTTAGGTTTGGCTATCTTATACACCATTTAAATCTTCCGGTATTTAAAAAAAATTATTCTTGGAACAGGAAAAAAAAGGGTGTTACTTCCTTGCTTGAGGGTTTTGGATATATTAATTCCAAATGCATTTTTTAAGGAATTCTCGGTAAAAAAGACCAACCATAAATTTCAACCATAAATTAAAAAGCATTATATCACTGTCATAATCATTCATGAATTCCTATTGAAATGTGTTTCTGCGTTCTCTCCTTAAGCCATTTGTATCATTTTAGGCTGTTAAAATTTCCTTCCATCAATTCTGCGCTAAACAGCAACAAGAAATAATTTTTGTGAATCTGTGAGAACTGAGTTTGGGTTATGTCTGAAAGACACTTCAGTACTAATGAGCTGAATGGCAAGATGGTAAGAACTCTGAGTACCCAGAAAAGGAGACCCACTATCCAGCTGCTAAGAGACAGATGGAACCATTTGAGGCCATCCGGCGTGTCTTTAAATAGCAAGGGTAGGACTGACCTGTACAGTCGCTCAAAAAAATATCCGAACACTATGGTTGATTACAGAATTCAGAAAAAAATATCTGACAACGATTTTTTTTTTAGAAATTAGTGATCTGACAACCTTCGTGTCACGTGACACGAAGGTTGCCAGATCACTAATTCCTTCGTGTCACGTGACACGAAGGTTGCCAGATCACTAATTTCTAAAAAATATCGTTGCCAGATATTTTCTCTGAATTCTGTAATCAACCATAGTGTTCGGATATTTTTTTGAGCGACTGTAGGTGGTCATATTATTTTGATACTAGATCGTGTGGACTCACTCACGGAAATATTGAGCGTGTGCAGTTACCGTTCACAGCAAACTGGAGCGTGTGCACACGCTCCAGTTTGCTGTGAACGGTAACTGCACACGGTAACTGCACACCGTTCACAGCAAACTGGAGCGTGTGCACACGCTCCAGTTAACTGTGAACGGTAATTGCACACACTCAATATTTCCACAGCAAACTGGAGCGCTGTGAACGGTAATTGCACACACTCAATATTTCCACAGCAAACTGGAGCGTGTGCAGTAACTGCACACGCTCCAGTTTGCTATGAACGGTAACTGGAGCGTGTACAGTTGCTGTACACGCTCCAGATATTTTTCCTGAATTCCGTAATCACGTGACAAGAAGGTTGCCAGATCACTAATTTCTAAAAAAATCGTCGCCAGATATTTTTTCTGAATTCTGTAATCAACCATAGTGTTCGGATATTTTTTTGAGCGACTGTACATAGAGCAACAGCATTGCGCCCCATCCGACGAGCAGCGGCCCTTTCAAGCCCATCGATCACTTTTTCACCGAGGGTAGAATGTGAGCTAGAGCAAATAAATCTCAATGTAGGCCTAATTGTAACTCGAACTTGGTAATATTAGATTATGAGTTTGGAGTACTAACTGCTGAGAAAAACCTCTTTTTTTAAAGCTCAACTGCGCAGTCTCATAGTCTCCCCGATAGCCACTCACTCTACCTCACCGATTATTTTGTATGTTTGAATGAGAAAAGCTAAAGTTTCGGATTCTTCTGTACATTTGAACTAGAAAAGCAAGGTTTCCGATTCTATTGAACCTTTCAAATTTTCTTGTTTCCTTGTTCCACAATAAGTTTCCAACAGTTGTATGGATATATTTCTTTTCAAAGCATTTTATATAAAATCATCTTAATTATGAAGATGAGATAAATTCGCCCATTTAGAACGCAAAAGTAACGACAATCGCCCAGTTACATACAACAACCAACCAATACTTAATAACACATTCCCTTCTACAATGTACATTCTCTTTCAGGGGCGGGGGTGGCTCAGTCGGTAGCGCGCCAGACTCGTAATCTGTGGTTCCCAGGTTCGAGTCCCAGCAGGGTCAACGTTGAGATTTATCTCCGCAAAATATCACGTCCTGCCTACGGTCAGTAGGGGACACCGATGGGCTTGGAAACGTCCGTCGGATGAGATGTTGAGCCGTGGCCCCGTGTGCGGGAGAGCCATGCCCTGTGCACGTTAAAGAACACGCTGGATGGCCTTGACGGGAGGCTACGATCTGTCTCCCAACAGCTGTTCCAGTGGGTCCCCTCCCCCAACCTTCTCTGAGCCTTCGGGATCCATGTGACCTGGCCATTTAGCCCATGGTGTGCAAAAAAAGTATCGTTCAGAGGTAAAACAACCCAACCCATTCTCTTTGTGCCTTCAGTGTTACTGAATATTACTGCCAAGCAGACTAGTTGCTAAGCCAACAGCATCATTCAAATGACATCAAAATTAAGGTGTTCACATAAACCAATCAAAGTTTGCGTCGTTCATTGCTCTCTGACCCACAAGTGATATATAGAGTCAAACGTTTGAGATAATCACTTAATATTTGTAATAGTAATAACTTTAATAATAGTTTTTTATTCTTCTGTTTTGTCATCGTGCATCAAATGAATAATTCATTAAAGTGACTGTATTTGTTGATCAAAGGAGGAAGTTCGCATTCTTCCCATACAACGAAGGTCATTGCAAAAATAATTTGATCTGAGAATTGAGTTAAAATGATGAGAATAATACAAAATTATTCTCAGTTATGAATCTACAACCTTCTCTCGATTTCCGTGTGTGGATTATTCCCGAAGAGAGGGGGGGGGGGACTCTATTGGTAGCGCGCCAAGCTCGTAATCTGTAGTTCCAGGTTCGAGTCCCAGCAGCGTCGAGATTTATCTCCGCAAAATTCCCCGCCCTGCCCACGGTCAGTAGGGGACAATAGGCTTGGTTAGGGCGGGGGTGGCTCAGTCGGTAGCGCGCCAAGCTCGTAATCCTAGTTTCCAGGTTCGAGTTCCTGCAGGGTCAGCATTAATATTTATCTCCGCAAAATTTCCCGCCCTGACCACGGTCAGTAGGGGATACCGATGGGCTTAGAAAGGCCGCCGTCCGTCGGTTGGGACGTTAAGCCTTGCCTCCGTGTGCGAGAGAGCTACACCCTGTATACGTTAAAGAACACGTTGGATGGCCTTGACGGGAGGCTGCCATCTGTCTCCCAACATCTGTTCCAGTGGGCCCCTCCCACAACCTTCTCTGAACCTTCTGGGTCCATGTTACCTGGTCATTTAGCCCATGGTGTGCAAAAAAGTGCCGCTCAGAGGTAAAACAACCCAACCCCAATTCACCGAAGAGCTTTTGTAAAGAAAATAATATTTTATATTTTATAAAGAAAATAATATTTTATATTTTATAAAGAAAATAATATTTTATATTTTATAAAGAAAATAATATTTCATATTTTCTTTGAAACATTTCAAACTCTTAAACCATGAATAACACCCCTTTTTTAAATATGAGTTATGCATAAAAATGTTGATAAAAATGAGTTTAGAATCAGTTGAGCGTTATCTGTATTTTTTCCGAACCTCACCACAATTGGCTATATTAAAAAAAAGAGAAAAAAAATCTCCAAACAGCCTACTTGCCGCAGAGATTCTGACAGAAGCCTTCTCAGGTGGTAGAGAAGATCTGTGAGGAAGGCGAGACTTCAGCAGAAACAAAACATCCATAACTTATTCAGAGTTGGGTTGTTTTACCTCTGAGCGGCACAGTTTTGCAAACCATGGGCTAAAATGGCCAGGTCACAAGGACCCCGAAAGCTCAGAGAAGGTTGGAAGAACCTTAAATGCATTAGAGTGAGTGGCTATCGGATTATGAGAACTATGAAAACTATGAGGATGTTAGGGAGAGAACCCACTGGAACAGCTGTTGGGAGACAGGCAGTAGCCTCCCGTCAAGACCATCCAGTGTGTTCTTTAACGTGCACAGGGTATGGCTCTCTTCCGCACACAGAACCACGGCTTAACACTCCATCCGACGGACGGCGGCCTTTCCAAGCCCATCGGTGTCCCCTACTGACCGTGGGCAAGGCGGGGAGTTTTGCGGAGATAAATCTCAAAGCAGCCTCAGCTGGGACTGAAACCTGGGAACTGCAGATTACAAGCCTAGCGCGCTACCGACTGAGCCACTCCCGCCCCAACTTATTCAGGATTCGAACCCGGGTTCCTTTCCTCCGTTTTCAAACACGATAAATCTTTGTTCACCAGTTCATCTTCATCTCATTAATATTGATGAATCGGTACTATATTGTATATATAAGTACATCTTTGTTTAAGCATTTCACTGTCTGCTTAATTTTACAATTTAGTAAATGGGAGAAAGAAATTCGACATTTCATTTAACAATATGTTCCGATCCTAAAAATGAATTTTGTCTCAACTACATTTTTTTTCTACTTTTTTACACTCGAAACAATATTTTTAACATATTAGATTTCTTCATTTACATAGTTTTCCCCAGAAACTGAACTTAGGGAGATTCCAATTTCCATGGAATTTTAATTTGAAAGGTGAAATGAGAGATGAAAATAGCTAAAGTGAGATTCTGCTGATTGATGACAAACGGTATCTGCCCTGATATTTAGTTGATCATTAGGAGCTGAGGGTAGAGTAGGGGGGGGGGGGGGAGTAAGGGAATTGTAGATGGTGTTGTAGTGAAATCACTGTTGTTTATGAGTAATTTTCTGACAACTAAAGAGATAGAATCGATAATGCACCACGATCATAGCCTAAGTACTCGAGTTCAGGTTCCCATTCTCAGAATGTTGAGATTTTTCCCTTTTCTCCCTACGCTTGGTCATAAAGGTTGCATAGTTAGACTAGAAAATAAGTCGGCATCTGTTGGTAAAACAGCGGCTCCGTGTGCACGTGCATCGTAACTTGTTGCACATGGGATGATCTGTCAGGTAGTGTTTAGAGTTTTCGTAACCTTTTTATGAAAAATCTCGGAATTGAGATAAATGGTCCCTTACTGTTTTTTGTTGCCACCTATTGTGTTTCAGCCAATACTTATTGTCTATTAACTACTACTAATTGTCTTTTTTATTACCACTATTGTCTTTCTAGCATCGCTTATTGTTTTTCTAGTATAACTATTGTCTTTCTAGCACCATGCTATTGTCTTTCTAGTATCACTATTGTTTTTCTAGTATCACTATTGTCTTTCTAGCATCATGCTATTGTCTTTCTAGCATCACGCTATTGTCTTTCTAGTATCACTATTGTCTTTCTAGCATCATGCTATTGTCTTTCTAGTATCACTATTGTCTTTCTAGCATCATGCTATTGTCTTTCTAGCATCATGCTATTGTCTTTCTAGTATCACTGTTGTCTTTCTAGCATCATGCTATTGTCTTTCTAGTATCACTATTGTCTTTCTAGTATCACTATTGTCTTTCTAGCATCATGCTATTGTCTTTCTAGTATCACTATTGTCTTTCTATCATCGTGCTATTGTCTTTTTAGTATCATTATTGTATTTTAGTATCATCATTGTCTTTCTAGTATCACTTATTGACTTTTTACTCTTCTTATTGCATTTTTATCACTGATTGTCTTTATAGTATCTCTTATTGTATCTCTACTATCATTTATTGTCTTTCTACTGTCACTTATTGTCTTTCTACTATCGCTTATTTTCTATTTACTATCAATTATTGTTCTCTTAGTAGCCCCGTGGCCGAGTGGTAAGCGCACTTAGCTATATATAAGGGACTAATATAAGGGCTATGTTCATTCACGACAGCTCATATAAGGGACCTGAGTTCGATCCTAGGGTAAGGGATGGATGTTTGTGTTGTCTTTTTTGGTGAGGTCTCACAGATTCCTCAAGTATTAAACTGACAGGCTCCTGTCAGACCTCTGTGGTGAGCAGCTGCTTGAAGGAATATTTACTTATTACATATTACTTGCGTTTTATTGTCAACGAAAAGGATAATATATCCCATAATTAAAACTTATAATTACCAAAACATTTTTCCGTAATTAAACAAAGAGTTTACATATAATATAAGGTGTCATTTCAAGCAATTCATTCAACTAAAATTTTTAAAAGAAATATTTTTCCCTATGAATCGAGAAAAAAGAGTTTTATTTAACGTAAAGACTTTTTCCGACATTGATCGTAAAATAGCAAACTATATTTAGTTTGATAAAAAAAAAAAGGTCTGAACATCTTCACTTATTTTCTCTGAGTCAACGCATGAGTGATGAAGCGTTTTACAATATCGATGTTTGATTGATCACCATCAACTGGTTTCAGCACCTGCGCAATGTATCGTTATTTGTAATCTTTCCTTTCTGATTCATGGGAAGGAAACTACTGTTAAAACAAAGAGCAGAAATGCTTTCGTTTGTTTCCTATATGAGCTCTAAGCAAACTACACTGAGCTCAAAGCATAGTGATATCAGCAACGCTTCCTTGCTTCTTCTTCAAAGCAAAGGTCTTCGGCAGAGCATTTACATGACTACCTTACACCAACAAATACTTCTATATTCGTGATTTTATCTCTAAGAGGGAATCTACAGTCACACCCAGCAGGGGCTTAACTAGACTAAGGAGCGAGACAACTCTCCAAAAATAGGAGCCTCCTCAGAAGGTTCACGTAAACGAAACTTTCTTTTGAACTTTTATGGTTCATGCCAGGAATGTATCCAGAGTCCAGAATTTATTTAGGTGCTGTGGTTCATTTCAGGAATGTATTCTGAATTTCTTTGAGTGCTACGGTGCGTGTCAGAACTGTATCCAGAATATCTTAATGTGATTCATGTCAGGTTTCATCTACAATTTCCTTAAGATGCTGTGTATCACGTCACAACGGCTTCCAGAATCTCTTTAAGAGGTAGAATCCTCCCCATTAACTACATATTCGGGGGGGGGGGGGAATCCATCCAGGAGGACGATCAGATTCCATTGGGGAGATGTTTTAAGGGCAGGATGATGGTAGAGGTGGAGTTACCTTAGCATCAATCTCTATTTTCAACAAAATAAAATTTAATTTTTCAATTTTAACCTTTTTTTTAATGAACTATACTATTCCTCTAAAAATTTGTTCATGCGAAATACACGCCGGTAAGAAATCTTGTTAATATCAAATACTGCTGAACCCATATCGAAATTAAGAAAATAATCTGTGAATAGCGAAAGCCATAAAATATGATTCGCACAATAAAAATTAGTTTTCGAATACGAAACTTCGTTTTGTTTTAGTGTAGGGACAAAAACCGATGTTCAGTCGCTCAAAAAAATATCCGAACTCCATGGTTGTTAACAGAATTAAAAAAATATATATCTGGCAACGAATATTTTAGAAATTAGTGATCTGGCAACCTTCGTGTCACGTGACACGAAGGATGCCAGAAGAAAATCAGGAGCAACACAGAACCAACTCCCTCACACCCGATGCCGGAATTAAAAATATATTATCCCTCGGGAGAAAAAAATAACTCTACACAAGCTTCAATTCCTAAACAAAAATTTCAATAATAACAACATCGGCCACTATTATATGATCTCCTCTTGTTCTTGATGTAACGTAACTTAATAGTCCCAGGTTCGAATCCTAATATTCTCAGGGTCGAGGCTTTCCCTTCTTGTCCATACCGCTATCCTAGGTGAGAATGGCTGCTGCTCACCAGATGGCTTATTTAAACGTTTTACAGCTTACAAGAAATTAGACCTCATAATCCAAAACTTGTGAGCCATATAGTGGTTGTTCTACAAATAACAAAAGTAAGGCATATTTTTTTAAAAAAATAGTGTCGTTAATGAATAAAATATCAATAAAAGCAAGACGAAATTTCTTTCTTGATAGAAATGTAATCACAGACAAAAAAGAAATGCTGCTTAATAGCAAAAGAACTGTTCCATTTCCTTTTATTTATGCTCTAAAAGGGTTAATGTTCATAAGGTTTTCAATAATTCATGTCGGGTTGCAGTTCTATCTGAAAATGTTTTGTTCCAGAACATTTGAAACAAGTTCAATTATACTTATATTAATTTAAAGCAGTTCAAAAAGAAATGATGCACATGTTTACTTTTATACTTATTCAGTGACACTGTGATCCGAAATGGCTTTATAATCATTTTAATCGCTATTGTATTCGACAAGGATGACGATGATGATTTGCTTATGTAATGGGTAATATTCAACAGATGATTATGTAACAATCGTACAAAACATAGCTATTGTTACCATTCAACAGTTAGCAGTTAATGCTGCCGACTGTTGCCCTAATGGGTTCTTTGTTACTTTGCGAACTTGGAGATAAGAAAATGATAATAATTTTATAAAGAAACGATCAAAGGGGGGAAGAAATCAAACTAGACTCATCTGACTTGTGCATTGGAAGGTTTTATTTTTTTCTACAGAGCTTTATCTCAATCTCCAGTGTGATGGAACTGGGAAAGAAGAAGAGGTTAAGGACAATAAAATGACCGAAAAACACAGGCATTATGTATTTATGAAAACACGGAAAAAGTTGAGAGACGAATTTTTATGCGATTTAAATTAAAATTGCTTTGATGAAATGAAACACGATAAGTTTTGCTAAACTTGTTCCAAAAATGGTTTGTAGCTGTGTTTAATTTTTTTGTATTGACGAATTGCAGTTAACAGGACTTAAACGAATGCAAACTGGATAACCGCCTCAAAGATACACGACTAACTTGCAAAAAAATTGTTTAAAAAATTGAAAAGGCAAAAAATTTGAAATTTTATATTTACAGATTTTTGGTTGTGTTTCTTCCGAGCGGCACTTTTTGCACACAATGGGGTAATGACCAGGTCACAAAGATCCCGAGGGCTCAGAGGAGGCTGAGAAGGGATCCACTGGATAGCTGTTAAGAGGTAGATGGGCCATCTAGAGTGTTCTTTAACATGTGCATGGGATGTCTTTTTCTCGTGCACATGAGATTAGTCCTAAACCTATCTAATTTTTTTTTTCCGTGCTCAATTCTGAAACTTATAAGTTTGCTGGTGGTAAAATTATAAAGGACATATTTGGCAGATAACCAAAAGAGTCCAGGTTCGAATACTGCCCAAGGAAAAGATGTTTATGATATCTTTTAGGTGAAATCCCGATTTTCTCTTACAAGTCCTCGATGATATGTACTTAGAAGCATGTATAATATCGCTCAGCTATCTGGCTGCCTAACAATATTTTATACGTAGATCTCTGTTCTAAGAAATATCGTCCCAATTAGCCAAGTCGTCCGATAAGTACGGTTCAAAAAGATTGGTCGTTTCCCTTTCAGTTATGAGCTGTCTTTCTGCTGAAGTTTCGACTTCCTCGAAGATACTCTCTATGATATGTTGCACTCACCCATTCCTGTCAGATCTAGTAATCTGCAGTACCTAGTTTTCGAGTCCAACTGTGCCTGCTTTCAGATTTATTTCCGCTGACCCCCACCTTGCTTTCGGTCAGAAAGGAAACACAGTTCGGCTTCGAAAGTTGAAAAGGTCGCCGTTCCTCGGATGGGACGTTAACCGTGTCCCCGTACAGAAGGGCGTCCCCCCCCCCAGTACCCTCTGCACATTAAAGTTACTCTCTATGACCTTGACGAGAGGTTATGATCTGTCTCTTAACAGCTATCTAGTGAGTCCCTTCGCTCAAGAGTCTCTGAGCCGTTGAGGTCCTTATGACCAGGTCATTTCGCCCATTGTATGCAAAGAAAAATACCCTACAGAGGTAAAACAAGCGACCCCTATCAGACGTCTACAATAAGCAACTGCTTGAGAACTAAATGATTTATTTTCGCTCTCGATATTCTTATAAATAAAAATAAATATAAATACCCCCTCAAGCAGCTGCTTGCCACAGAGGTCTGACAGGAGCCTGTCAGTTTATATGCCATAGTAGAAGGTCTGTGAGGATGGCAGGCCCTCAGCAGAAAAACGACACAAACTGCCATGCCTTACCCGGGACTCGAACCCAGGTCCCTTAGATCAGTAGCCAAGCGCGCTAACCACTCGGCCATGGGACGGCTATATTCTTATACCCAGGAGAAAAAAATATGAATAGGGAACAATGAGTACCAGGAATTACCGATCGAAATATACAGAGAATGAGCGTTTTCCAAAGATTCAACTAAAGCGATGTAGAGACAAACTCTTGACTGATGCAGTTTTTTTTCTCCCCTTTCCTAAGCGAAAGATTGGGTCAGTAAGGCAGCGAACGCCTGATACTGCACACCTCGATAGGATCTGACCCGGAAACTGAACGAAAGTCACGACAACATGAAGCTACGGTGGGGGCCACTCGATTCGCAGCAGAAAGTTCGTTTCGATGGTGGTGGCGGCGCCCCGAAAAAACCGGCTTCAGTACAGCACAACCACTTTCCATGTGCGCGTGGTTGGATGAGCACGATTGACTGCGTCTCACCAGCGCGCGAGGGTACGTACGTACACACACAACCACTCTCGAACCCTCGAACAACTCTTTCCCTTCCCCGATTGTAACTTCCTTGTTTTGCAGATTGTAACAATTCCAGCTTTTGTTGGGAGGGAAAAAAGTTTTTTGTTCACAAACAACAGACCGGGTGGCGGTGATGAAGAAGACAAAATCCTATGATGTAATGCAATGTGATGAGAAAAGGTAAAATAGGAAAGTTTAGGTGTGATGCTTTGTATCCCGAGTCTGTAATGTTTATTTAGATACTCACACATCAATGATGACGATTTTTTTTCCTACGGAATAAGTTCGGTGCAAAAGGTAAGCAGAAAAAGGAACAGAAGATGTCGATTTTCTCACCAAATTCTACCACGAAATAGGTTAGGATGTTTTACCTCTAAGCAGCACTTTTTTACGCACGATGGAATAAATGACCAGGTCACAAGGATCCTAAGGCTGTGGAAGGGGATTCAAATGGACAGCTGTTAAGAGATAGATAAAAGCATCCTGTCAAAGTTGCCCAGGATGTTCTCTAACGTATGAAATCCTTGCACACGGAGTCCAGCGTAGACTGACCTTTCGCTTTGCTTTGATGAAAAGATGGAAAGAACTCAACGAAAAATAAATGGCGGAGATAGAAAAAAAAGTGTTAAAAAATCTAAAAGCAAGAAGAGGAAAAAAAAAACAGTTAATGTTAGCTACCTTTTAACTCAGTGCAGTTGTTAGCTCAGTCAGTAGTGCGCTAGGCTCGTAATCTGTCTTTCTCAGATTCGAGTCCCAACTTGGGCCAGGATTGCGATTTATCTTCACTAAGCCCCTACCCTTCCTTCAGTGCGGATGGTGACACCGATGGGCTCGAAAAGACAACCATCAGTCGGATGGGACGTAGAGCCATGGCTTAATGTGTAGGATAACCTACCTTTGAGAGGAGACTTCCCTCTCTTAACAGCTGTCCAGTGGGTCCTCTTCACTCAACCTTCTCCGAGTCCTTTATGTGCACAAAAGTGTAGCTCAGAGATATTAACTATTCGTGGTGTCAGTGCCATAAACAGCTCGGAGTGATTGATCACTATCTGAAACTTTCTTTCAAGCTTCAACTTCATTTTTAAGCAGAACAAGGTGGAACTTCATCATTTCAGGATCGATAATTGGAAATTTCAGTTATTTGAATAACTCGAAACCGTTTCTTCTCCTTTACAACATATAAACTTCTTTTTATATATATAAACCTTACAACATCTAAACTTTATATATATATATATATCCTTTACAACATATAAACTTTATACGAATGTTTATATGCATAAAATAAACATAATTAAGAGATAATTAAGATTATCTCTTAATTATCTCTTAATTATGAATTTAAGAGATATTATTAGTTTTAGCGAAGTTTATATCACTTTATCTACTCACTTTTATCTACTCTTACTTAGTGCGAAAGATTAGAAGAACAACGGTCATTTGATCACTTTCTTCTGAAAAGTATAGCTCAGAATTCAAAAGAACAGCAGTTTCGCATTAAAAACGTACTAATCAAGATGCTAATCCCGAAGAATTCCTAGATTTCACACATCAAACAAGAAGAAACTCGATTTATATTACAGCAAACAGCAATCTTTTTAATCCAAACAAATCTGTCCCATTTTTTCTGAATCGCATAAAAGACGATAAAGGAAGATGATGTTACATAGGACAACAATCTAAGCAGTATCTTGATCTATGGCATTATTCTTATCTCCATTGCCTCTCTCTCAGCTCGTTGAGGAGGCTTCGAACAGCGATAAGTGATGAAACGCCATGAACAGCGATTGGGAGGAGAAGTTTCTATCATAAAACTCCTTTTTTCCCCTTTCTCTCTCCTGCTTAATTCCGCGTTTGCATATGTGATGTGACTAGTTGTCTATCGCACTTAAAGTCTTCCCCTCCGGCCGAGAACTCCACCCTCGTGTATCATTTTTCACTGGACGAGAGATAGGTGATGCTGAAGCCAACCTAGCAGCCCGTCCTCACTGATATGGATGATAAAATTTGACGCAGTGCTGTTCTGATTTGCGTTTCGCTCGAAAGATTCTGATAAGGGCTTTGCTTCATTGCTTTTAATACCAAGAGTGGCTTTGAAAACAGTGACTTTATTTTAACAGAGTGAAATAAAATTCTTGTTTAAGTGGAGTTAAAGTATAAAGTATCACGTATAAAATTTGTTTATCGTTTGTTCCAATAATCATTATGTATTAAAAAAAAAACTCCTCAAAGTCAAATACAATTGCGAAATTTGAATGTTTTTAAAGCATATAATACACTGCCCAACCAAAATATTTGAAGAATTTCCATGAATTTTTGAAGAAAATTCCAATTATCCGTCAATGAAAATCTAGCTTAGATGGTCTGTAACTTTTAAAATATGCATTAAATTGAAAAATGTGTTTGAAGATAAATTAAAGATCGTGTGTTTAACACGATTACTACTGATCTA
The DNA here is from genome assembly GCA_038380435.1 of Ryuthela nishihirai. Taxonomy (NCBI): domain Eukaryota; kingdom Metazoa; phylum Arthropoda; class Arachnida; order Araneae; family Heptathelidae; genus Ryuthela; species Ryuthela nishihirai. The sequence goes on from JAWZYU010000004.1 coordinate 8,866,338, forward strand.
AGGGCTGATGTAAGTGTTTTTTTTCTGCTGAGCCTTCTACTATGGCGTATAAACTGACAGGCTCCTATCAAACCTCTGTGGCAAGTAGCTGCTTGAGAGGGGGATTTATTTCATTAGTTTTTATAGTCAAATCTATTTAAATCTCTATTTCCAACTATATCCGTTCAGTATTTTAAGAGTTATGGAAACTGAAATGTTTAACAATAAATTTTCTTGTTTAAAAAAAATCGTAATTGTATAATACTAAAAGAATCATTACGCAAACTTCTAAAATGCATATTTATTTTATGAAACGTTTTGAAGCAATACTTAATATTTCAGTTTTGTTTAATTTATGAAGTAAAGTCTTATAACACATTACTGTTGTGAAATATTCTAGCTTCCATAACTCTTTAAATACTGGATGAATATATAGTTAAAATTTATATTTAAATAGATTTTATAATGATCTTTAATTTATCTTCAGTCCCATTTTTCCATTAAATGCGAATTTTAAAAACTATAGAGCTTCTAAGTTAGATTCAAATTGACAAAACACGAAAATTCTCTAATATTTTGATAGGATGGTGTATATTAAAAAATATTATTAAGTGATTAATTAATTACATGTCATATTGTAGGAAAAAAGGTATTTTTTTTTCTTCAGTTTCGAATAAAGTTGCGCGTTTCTTCCATGCGCAACTTTATTCGAAATAATACAACTTACACTTATCATTCAAAACAATGGAAATTTCCTTAAAAATTAATCTGAATATCATCGGCTTCAAGCAAAGCATGAAACCTATATGCTGAAATCCCTAGTTCGTTATTTTATTATAACAAAAGTAATACTTAACAACTAAGTAATCATAGAATTCTGAGGGGCAGAATCATAAAATTTTAGAAATAATTAAAGGAATATTACTGCATTTAAACGCTCAGCATAGAATAATGCTGTTGGCTACTATGCACTTCAGTATATCTTAAGACCCAATTCAAATCCTTTAAAAAGTTAATGTTGGTTTAAAATGTAACTGTATTAAGAGGGAACAATAAATAAACAACATAATTGTGTTCTAGGAATTAATAGCCACAAAATATGTTTAGATAGCATATTCAACTAGAATACTTTCGAATAAGGTGGGGCTTCTTGAGTATTAATTTATTTTTGAAAGCATCTAGTGTAAAAACCAATCTTTAAATTATCTTCATATTCTACTAATCTGTCTTAAGCAACTTGATGGCATGCCGGATTCTATGCTGAGAGTTTAAATGCAGGAATATTCCTTCATTATTTCTAAAATTTTATGATTTTTCCAACCAGAATTCTCTGATTACTTAGCTGTTAAGTGCTGCTTTTGTTTTAATAAAATAACAAAAAAATTTGCGATGTTTTTGCTAACTTCATATTTACTGTAATGCAGGACTGTATTATAAACAATTTGTTTCTTTATCATATGAGCAGAATTCAGTACTAGACTGAGAAAGAATTTCATGCAGAGAAAAATGACTCGGAATCCAAGGTTTAGTGACATTTTGACACTTTTGGTCGACTCTGATTAACTTTGGCTGAAGACTAGCAAGATTTACTCAGAAACACCTGTAGCTATTCCGGTCCTAGTAGGGCTGTTGCTTTTTAAATAATTTTTTCCTTTCAAAAACATTTATTATGCATTTTTAGGATGATATTCTCACTTTCATAGAAGCGGAGATTGGTTCAATTGCCAAAGCGCCAGATCCATAACCTGATATTCCGAAGTTTGAGTCGCCACTGCGCCTGCATTGAGATTTTCTCCATACTTTATTTTCTCTCTCTCTTCCGTCAATGAGGAAAAGGACACCGATGAGCTTTGAAAGCCGAAGCATCGGAGACGTTAACACATGGTTTTGGCACAAGAGAGCCATATTCTATGCAAGTTAAAAGAACACGCTGGATGACCTAGATCAGGGGTGGGCAATTGTTTTCGTATCTACACTACGCATGCGTATTGACGTGGCCGTCCTAGTGGAAAATACGAGACGAATCTTCGGTCGCGCACGGGAAGGAAATCTCGGTTCAAGGCGGATTTTTCTGACTGTCTTGGCGGGCCACAAAAAATTCTTAGCGAGCCGAATGTGACCCGCGGGCCGCTATTTGCCCACCCCCGACCTAGATGGATTGCTTCCATTTGTCTACTAACCGCTATCTAGTATATACCTTACATTTACCCAGCTGTGAATCTTTAGGGTGTTTGTGACCTGGTCATTTTAGTTATCTGCGTGCAAAAATCGTTATCAAACAGCCCAACTTACGCTCACATTCCCCACTTTGAGTACGTTTAAGACTTCGCAATATTATGTCATCTTTGAAACAACTTTATCTATATCGTGTTGTCTTTCACAGAAACTGCATAAATAATCTTTTCGCCCTCAGAAAAGTGCACAACCCACACTAATTAATCCCCTAGCACTGTCACCAGCTCCAAAGCTAACTCACAAAGACAGCAGTCAGCACCATCTGTAAGTCCATCTTATGATTCGTATCTACCCATACCAATTAGGGTAATTCGGTATCTGGGTCTAGGGGAAACAAACCACACATGTGAATGGATAAAGTGTGGCCTGCAAAGTAAAGATCGTGCTATAATATTGGTGTTACTGTACCAGCAGAATTCTTTTTAAGAGCCATTCTTTTCTAAATTAACGCTTCTGGACTTTCGGAATCGATTCTTCAATGATATTTAATGCGTGAGAATAATTTTTCCTGTCACTAAGGAACTTATCTCTGCTATTATTCAAATATTGTATTCCTTCATCAAACCAAAAACTGAACAAAAATAGTAACTACACTTATTATTTTCTACAATTTAATACAGTAACGAAAGAAAATGGCTCAAGTTCGAGAAAAAAAATCGAAAGATTTGTCAGTTATAAATTATAATTAAAAATAAAGTTTTATTTCATTTATGTTTCTATTAAAGTTCAATCACTCGTGGTAAAAAACGTGGGTTTTCAAAGATAATTTTTTTTTAAGTTTCCATCTTTAGAGTCTTCTAAAGTTGAAAATTTAAACTAGAGGAACATAAAAAAATGCAAATAATAATATTCCAACAGGTTTATAATTTTTAAATACGTTCTTAAAACAAATAAATTTCTTTCAGTAAAGGGACAAGTTGCTACTGTTAACCTTTGAACCCTACACTGTAGCCATCTAAATTTCAAATATCTAGCGCGAATAGATCGTTTTAGGTAGGGGTTCTCAACGTGGGGTGCGCAATAAACTTTTTTGGGATACGTCGTGAGAGCTCAAAAGTCGCTAGATGTAAGTTCAGTACAAAATTTAATATGTATGAATATTTATGTTTTATTTTATTTCCATTTTTATACTATAACAATTTCGAAGTTTTTTTATCTATCTATACAAGGGGTACGCCAGTTACATACTCATTTCCATGGGGGTACGTGAAACATAAAAGGTTGAGAACCAATGGTTTAAGATATTCATAAAGTTTTGCCTTTTTCCAAATTTAGAGGCTCTAACTATGAAAATTCAAACTATTCCGTGATTCCAAAAATGACAAAAGTTATATTTTATTAAAACTGTAAAACACAGAAAGAATTTTTTTCTTTTATCTCTTAAAGCAAAAAATTTAAATATCTACAGACGAGATGCTGAAGGAGAGAGATAACGATGAAATTAGCAACTTTTTTTTTTTGAAAACGAGCTAAGGAAAAAAAATCAGATAACCAAAATTTTTCTATATGCAAGAATATTTTTTAGAAATATGTCATTCTAATTTAAACTAATTTAATCATATTTAAAATATATATATATATTCCCTCAAGCAGCTGCTTGCCACAGAGGTCTGACTGCTTAATACGGCACAGAGAATATCTGTGAGGTAGACGAACCTCGGCAGAAAGACAACACAAACATCCATGCTTTATCCGAGGTTCGAACCCAGGTCCCTTTGATCAGTAGTCAAGCGCGCTAACAACTCGATTACCCGGATGGTTCTCCGCAAAATTCCCCGTCCTGCCCACGGTCAGTAGGGGACACCGATGGGCTTGGAAAGGCCGCCTTCCGTCGGATGGGACGTTAAGCCGTGGCCCCGTGTGCGGGAGAGCCATACCCTGTGCACGTTAAAGAACACGCTGGATGGCCTTGACGGGAGGCTACCATCTGTCTCCCAACAGCTGTTCCAGTGGGTCCCCTCTCCCAACCTTCTCTGAGCCTTCGGGGTCCATGTGACCTGGCCATTTAGCCCATGATGTGCAAAAAAGTGCAGCTCAGAGGTAAAACAACCCAACCCGGATGGTAATCACATTTTTAGCTCGTTTAAAAAAAAGAAGATACTTTTTCGCTTTGTCTGTCTGTCTGTCTTATCGTCTGTAGTAAACTTTTTATTTTGCTTTCAGAAATAAATTAGAAATTTTGGGGATTAGCATCAATGAAATATTACAATTCGCATTTACCAAATCACCCAATAACTTCAACAACGACGTTTAAGGGTGAAAGAAATGGGAAATGCTAAAATTTCAAACTGTAAATGTCCTATTTATGAAAAAAATTTCAAATTTAGGCGTTATATGATAATGTTCAAGAGTTTATATTAATATAACGATTTGTTTCCGTATCTCCGAAATGAGGGAGGAATACAACTTTTTTTGTTTCACGCGAGTGAGTCAAAAAAACGTTTTCTGTTCTATAAGTCTACCTTCCGTGAATATCTTAGCTCCATCTTCCGTAAATTCTAATTTCCACCATTTCTAATGTCCGATCATATTTTTTTTCTTTTGAAAAAGAGCATCCCATATTCCCAGAGGCGCTATATTATTCTTCTAATTTCCTTTCCAAAGATATAAATCCAGATTGAAGTTCCCGAAGTTAATACTTTTTTAAACAAACTGTTACAATAAATTTCTCGGTGAATTAACCAAAAAAAAAATAACAAATGACGCCCTTCATTCGTTTTGCTTCTTGAAGGATTTATTCCTAAGTACACATTTACACATGAAATATGGTATAAATCTCCACTCAAATGATCACAGTTCGCGGAGGTCTGACAGCAGCACAAAGAACCCAGTCGGCGTAATTGGTCCGAGACAAGTTCTCTGAGGTTGACCACTCCTTGATGGTAGACAAATTACAAACACCCATGCTTTGTTCTGGGATTTGAACCAAGCCTTTAGAGGAGTCAAGTCAAGCACTTTAACCGCAAATGCCGAAGAACACCTATGAAAATATATCTCAATAACGTCATCACTAGACTAAACTCAAATGAAACAGATGTAAATTCATGTTTTTATTATAGTAGTAGTTTATTATAACTACAGATGCAAATTAATGTTTTTGTAGTAGTACCACGATGTTTGGTGGTTAGGATACCTGGCTTTCACCCAGGAGGCCCGGGTTCGATTTCCGCCGTGGGAATTCATTTTTTTTTATAGCCGTCCCGTGGCCGAGTGGTTAGCGCGTTGGCTACTGATCTAAGGGACCTGGGTTCGAGCCCCGGGTAAGGTATGGATGTATGTGTTGTTTTTCTGCTGAGGTCCTGCCATCCTCACAGACCTTTTACTATGGCATATAAACTGACAGGCTCCTGTCAGACCTCTATGGCAAGCAGCTGCTTGAAAGGGTATTTATTTATTTATTTATTTCTTAGTTTGTTTATAGTAGTAGTAAACTTCAAACCAACGGACTTGGCCAGTTTCGTTTATTTAGGAAAATGCAAAATTTTGAAGCCCTAATTCGAAAAGTCTCTTGAAACGAAACAGTAGAAATCTGTAAGATATGACAATAACCCTATTTTGTTTACGAAATAATCCAATTAATCATGTATTGCATCGCCGATTGTCATAGCCGTTACTTTTTTTCTGATCAGTTAATCTCATTCGATTTCTGATTTATGCATTCAAAATAAAAATGTACTTTGCAAAAGGTGGGCAGTTTTTTCATTTAATAGCAATAAAACAATATAGTAGATTTACATACTTTTTCAATCGACCATGCGACACAATTCAATTATTTTATAAACAAAATGTGGTTTGCTTTTCTTACAAATCTATCTGCCTTCTTTTAAAAATATTTTTACAATCCGAGACATCAAAATTTTGCCTTTATCTAAATGAGGAAACCGCTCAAGTCCGTTGGTTTGAGCTCACTATTAATAAAGCGGAAATAATATTAATATACATCTGTTTTGTCTAGTGATGACATTTTATGAGATATATTTCATTAGGTGATCTTTTCTACTTTTGTTTGTGCAAGTGCTCCTGTTATATATGCAATTGAACAAACTGAAATAAATTTACATTTCGTGTTATTTTATTATTATTCTCTTTGTTACTTATTCGATCTTTATAATCTTCAGCACGTCTTCAAGCAGCCATAGGCTACGGAGGTCCAACCAGAATGTGCAATTTAGTTCTCCAAACACAATCTGTCCCTGAGCCTATACCTGCTGCATCTGGCGACTGCACACCAATTCTAACACGGTCCTATTGGACATTGTCTGCCCACTGCATCCTAGGTCTCCCCTTCTTTCTGAGGACTTCAGACACACTGTTCATAACCCTATTCGCTAATCTATAATAATGCATAAGGGCAACATGACCAAACCTTATGCATTATTATAGATTATGCACAATATGTTGCTCAAAAGAGGATGCCGACACCTTTGACTAACCTCATCATTACTTACAAAGTTGAACCAGCTAATGTCCGAGATACTGCATAGTAATCTAGAATAAAACTCGATTTTCATACTTTTTTCTTTATTTATTTGTTCGGCACGATGGTTATCTCGTTCATCTTTATTGCTGGTTCTTCGTATAAAGGTGCATCTCAGTTTCGAAGATCATTCTGTCAATATCATCTCCGAAATCTGAAGCATTCTATCTCTGTCAATTAGTACATAAATGGCGTTGATAACCTCTCCTCCACAAAGCAATAATTTGATTGATTTTAGATCCTAATTTTCAGTATTGCTTTAATCTTTTGAGGATTTTTTTCGGCTCACTTGACATTATTGTGCTATATCATCAAACACGCGACTAGGAAAAAAGTGGAAAATTCCGTGTTACGACTAGCACATAGCGTTTAGATATTCTTATAATAGCGGTGTTGTTGCACTCTCCCTTAAATTTTACTGAATGGTGCCATTACACTGCTGAAGCCTATAAGTGAACGCCAAGGGACTGAAAAAAGCCTCTTTACATAAAGTAATCAAATTACGTTTTGTCTATTGGTTCTCGACTAGTAGTAGGATTAGACTGAAAAACGTTTTAAGTAGCCTTAGAGAAAAGACAAATAGGAAATAGGAAAAATATAGCTTTAATAATTTGGTTATTGTCTTGAGTTGCTTTACTTCTAATCTGCCCTTTTATATTACAAAGGGTTAAATGAACAGGTCACAAGGATCCCAATGGTACACAGTTGGTTATGGGGAGGTGACCCAATAGCACAGCTGCATGAAGACAGATGGAAGCCACCCGTCATCTAGTGGACTTTTTAACGTGCACGGGGTAATGCTCTCCTACACGCTAAGATACGACTTAATGTCCCATCCGACGGAGGGCGGCATTTTAAAGTCCATCGATGTCCTCTTTCTGAACGAAGGACGTGTGCCAAGATGGTCTCGACCCTGGCGCAGTTGGGACACTCGAACCTGAAACTGCAGAATATGAATCCGGCTATATAGACTGAGTGTGTAGCTATATGTAGATAGTTAACCATAGGCATATGTACAGATTTAACATCTACACTTATACATTAAAGAAAAGCTCTTTGCATCTGTTTACGGCTACAATTTCGAAGTCTCGTAGTGATGTTTAATTTATCACTCCTAGAATTCTAAAGAGGAAACAAATTACTCTCAAATTTCTCTAACACGAAAAATCGCATTTAAGAAAAAAGCACGTGAAAAAATAGGGTTTAACATGTTCAACAAATTAGATCAATGGTCTCGATACAGCTCAGTTACAAAGGACGAAAATCTCCCACCAGCTACCTCCCTAAGTGGGAAGTAACACGTGTGATTATTCACGCTTCCATCAGATGCTCTTACTCTATGTAGCTTTAGATTTACCTAATATACTCCCTCAAGCAGCTGCTTGATACAGAGGTCTGACAGGAGCCTGTCAGTTTATATGCCATAGTAGAAGATCTGAGAGGATGGCAGGGCCTCAGCAGAAAAACGACACACACATCCATGCCTTACCCAGGGCCCTTAGATCAGTAGCCAAGCGTGCTAACCACTCGGCCATGAGAACGATACAAAAACTATATTTCTGTGCAGTTTTATGCCTAGTTACCATCTGCAATAATCTTTTTTCCCAGTTAAACCAGAATGGATAACTGACAAAAGATTCGATTTGTAAGAGACAACAGAGAAAACTCCATTTTAAATCATTATGTCGTTAATTAAACGTCTAAGCGATATAGTATCCTCAATCAGATGATAAAAGGGGCCAAGGTCCTTCTTACAAAGTGGTCCAGAAGAAGGAAGATAATATTTTACTACTACTACTACTCAATAGCAATTACAAAACTTTATAGAAATGCAATTCAGAACCAAGTAGATATAAACTATATTACAAAAAGTAACGAGACACTTCCATGTTATTTAAATGAAAAGCCACATTCAAAGCTGCACACTAAGTTGGAAAATAGGGGGCGGGGGTGGCTCAGTCGGTAGCGCGCCAGGCTCGTAATCTGTAGTTCCCAGGTTCGAGTCCCAGCTGGGTCAGCGTTGAGATTTATCTTCGCAAAACTCCCCGCCCACAGTCAGTAGGGGACACCGATGGGCTTGGAAAGACCGCCGTCCGTCGGATGGGACGTTTATCTGTGGCCCCGTGTGCGTGAGAGCCATACCCTGTGCACGTTAAAGAACACGCTGGATGGCCTTGACGGGAGGCTACCATCTGTCTACCAACAGCTATTCCAGTGGGTCCCCACCCCCAACCTTCTCTGAGACTTCGGGGTCCTTGTGACTTGGCCATTTAGCCCATGGTGTGCAAAAAAGTGCCGCTCAGAGGTAAAACAACACAAACACTTGGAAAATAAGTTTTTTATGAAAACATATTGCGGGAGATAATTGAAAAGCTCAGTCAAATCTCTTTAAATATCTAGGAATATCTCTCTAAATCTTTATTTTCTACAATATTCGTTTAATATGTAAGAGCTATGATAGCTGAAATATTTAATTTTAATTTTACTAGTCATGAAAATTACACTCAGTTGTTTTATGACAAATCGATCAGTACATAAATGAAATATTTGAAGTTTGTTAAATGAAATATTTGAAATTTGTGTAACGATATTTTCATTTTTCATCAATTTGGAGGGAAAAATATTTAGAAAGAGTGTAACAGTGCGTCTTTTAGACTGCTAGAGTGTGACAGTTCCAGCTACAATAATTCTTTAAAGATAAAGAATATTGTTGAAAATTGTGATTTAGAGAAATTTAAGTCGGGTCTTCAATTTTTCTCTAGTAACATTTTTTCGGAAAAAAGTATTATTTTCAAAGTTAGGAAGCTTTGAATGTGGCCTTCCATTCACATAAATATGGAAATGCCCCGTTACTTTTTGCAATATAGTGCATGTTACACCACGAAAAAAAAACATCGGACATTAAAAACGTATCTTTCAGACAATCTTATCGAGTACCATCAAGTCTCAAAGCATCGAAATACAATGGAGGAGACAAGTTTCAGTTTACCGGAAGTCCTCCATGTTGGGTTAACTTGCTCTCTTGGATCACGGGATTACATCACGTTACAATGTGACTTCTGCTACCCTGACCCCCGTGCAAGAATGGCTACAAGAGAGAAATCTATTCATCAACCTGCCCCACTTCTCTCTTCGCTCGCGACTTCCATCCACCCTCACTCTTCCACGTTTCATCTGTGGAGCATGAACGTGAAGGACAAGAATCCAACAGCTGCCGGAATTCAACGGCAGACAAGTTTCCTTTTTTTTGCCACAATGTGCTGACAACCGAAATGCCAAATCTTCACCTTCAGGCCAACCCTTCAACCAGGCACGCACACTCACAAAGAAATTTTCAGAGAACACACTTAAACGGCAAAATTACTCAAATCGTGAAGGCATTGTTGCTATAATAGAGTTTCTACGAAGGAAGCCTTCAAAGTATTCACATCCTAGGGCTACAGTTTGGTTTTTTTTTTCTCTAATAAGCGGCACTTTTAGTTGAACAATAAACTAAGAGGCAAGGACCCAAAAGATCAAGACAGGCTCTGAAGAGACAAAAAAAAAGACCGACTCTATAACTGTCAAGACACAACAGCTGAGTCCCATCCGATGAATCTTTCAAGTTTGTCAGTCTCCTAAGTCTCTAACAATGTCATGATCCTAAGTCACTTCCAACTGACCACCAGATGCTACTTCTAATGATCTTCTAGGCAGTTATAAGAACTAACGCTCCCTGTTTTCCTTCCATCGAAACGAAAAATATCATCACACATCAGGTAACGATTTCCTCAACAGACTATAGTTGATGAACAGTGGTCATGCGACAAGAATACTCCCACCCCCACTCTATTCTCCCCCCCCCCTCTTTGCACATCACGTGATACACGTAGCGGATTCTGTGGCTAGCGAGACACCGGAAAGGCGGTTCCCAGCCTTATCGCACCTTGTGGTGGATAGAAAGAAGAAAAAAAAATAGAAAACGGCTGCGTACCTGCCGCCGGAAGTCAGACTCGTAAATAGTCTGTGCTGTAGCCCACTAGAAGGAGCAAATCGAGGATTTAGTCGCTTAGGGAAACTTCGGCAGCTTGCTTTAAGTTGAACTCTTTTTCGGTTCCTTCCTGTCAAATCCTTGCTTCCGTGCTTACAACTTTCTCTCTCTTTCCAATGGCACTTTTTTTCTTCCTATTCCCAAATGGCGTAAATGATTTTCCTCGCTCTTTTTAATTTCCATCAACTAGTTTATTTCCTCAGTAATTCATACAAAGGAGGAAAAAGAAGTACCAGAAATGGTCTTGAAATAGTGACGTGTTCTAGATTTTGTGACGAGAGGAAAGTTACACGACTTTCAGAATTATGCTTTTAAGAATCTGACGGAAAACAAAGACATTTGGACTGATTTTTTTTTTATTATTTATGTCTTTCACATTTACACCAGTTTTTGTTGTTTTTCAATTCCATTTCAAAGCATTGCAATTATTTTTTATTATCAGTTATCAATGGATCAACTTCTCTAATCTTATCCTGAATAAAGTTTGAGGACACTTGAAACTAGGAGTAGAAGCTGGATCAATACACAGAGCTCAAAACTCGCAGTCTATAATTCTCAAGTTCGAGTCCCAACTGGGCCAACGTTGAGATTTATATCCCCTAACCTTCCCATCTCCCATCCAGACCTTGGTGAGAAAAGGGGCACAAATGGCCTTGGAATAGCCGCCGTCCACTAGATGGGATATTAAGACATCTGTTTCCTAGCAACTGTCCAATGGCTCGCATTCCCCAACATTCTCTAAACGCTTGGAATTCTTGTAACCTGGTCATTTAGCCCATTGTATGAAAAAAAAATGCCCTCAGAATTAAATCTACTCAACACACATCCAACCAGTTACGTGTACACACAAAAGCCTTGAATTTGAGCCCAAAAATAAACGCAAAATTCTTCGCCATTAAAATTTTCGCATCACAGCGGGCAACGAACTTCTTTAACCCGTATATACTCATAAAGAATCAAATCAATGAAGGAGAAATTAGAGACGGCATAAAAAGTCTACTGCGAAATCATCTGCTCATCAACATCAACTGATGACAGCACCAAGGTTAACACAGTTTCTGTGAGTCACGTGGTGTTTCGTCAGATTTTAATTCTTGCTCTCAGCTCGCTCTTCTATATACGAAGAGAAGCATGTGCAATCCTTTCTCTCTCTCAACCTCAGTCCACACCACATACACGACTATAGATGGGTGTGTTCTGTTTATGCAGTGTTCTCGGAAGCGAGAATCAAAGACCTTGAATGCTTCTCCGGTTTGGTGGAAAAAAAAGCGAGTTCTATCCCTCGCCGTGATGGTTTCAGCAACGGTGTCCCTTGTTACGTTAACGTCAATTTACGTAAGCCATTCAAGACATTGAGGTGAGCCGCATAGTAAGTATCGACAGGAAAATGGACACTCCTAATGTATATTATAATTCGTTGGTATTTTATGCATTTAATTTTCACTGAAATTAGTCCATAGAGACCTGGTTTTTTAAAATTAATGTTGTGATGTAGTGTTTAAAAATGAGCCTGCCTTAATGAATTCAGTTTGCTGTGGATATCTTAAACCAATGGTATTATTCATAGTTTTCAGCTCAATTTATATAGAAAAAATATCGTTTTATTTCCCAAGGAAATGTTAGAAAATAATTCTTTGTGAAATAGGCTCTTGGGGTTAAAAAATATGGAGGACTATTGTCTTAATTAGATCAGAACAAAAAACGTTTTTACTACTACTGGTGGTTGAGCGTACTAACCACAAATCGAAGAGATCTAGGTTTGAAATTCTGGAAATGATATATAGATGTTTTGTATCTGATGTATATTGTCTTTCTGCTGAGGTCTATAGATTGATCGTTAAGCCGTGCCATGTCTGCAGGAAAGCCATACGCTGTACACTTTAAAGAACACGCTGACTGGCAAGACGAGAGGCTTCCGCAAATCTCGCCTAACCGCTGTTCTATGAATCCTGGTTTCCCATGTCCAACCTGTACAGTCGCTCAGTAAAGTATCCGAACACTATCGGTGATTACAGAATTCAGAAAAAATATCTGGCAACGATTTTTTTAGAAATTAGTGATCTGGCAACCTTCGTGTTGCCAGATCACTAATTTCTAAAAAAATCGTTGCCAGATATTTTTTCTGAATTCTGTAATCACCCACAGTGTTTGGATACTTTTTTGAGCGACTGTACCAACGTTCAGATTTATCTTCGCTAAACTTCCTCCCTCCTTCGGTCAGAAAGAAAAGCCTCCGTCAATGGGATGGGACATTAAGCCGTGGATCCACGTGCAAGAGAAACATATCATTTGAACGATGAAAAACACACTGGATGGTCTTGAGGAGAGGTTACCATCCGTCTTCTAATAGCTGTCTAATAGCTGTTGTCCTTACCTCAACCTTCTCTGAGCTCTTGGTGTCCTTATGACCTGGCCATTTAGCCTATTGTGTGCAAAAAAAGTACCGCTCATCAAAGTAAAACAATCCACTAACAATCCTTTCCCCACCGAGCTTTGAATTCATGGGATCTTCGAATGGGGTTAAATAACCCAATCCAAGTATTGCATGATTTCGTCGAGCAATCCAGGAAGAGGACCTACAGCTCATAAGAGATGATAAGAGATATATTTTTAGCTAAGAAAAAGGTTTTTTCTCATTCGATGAGACATGACGTTTGCCGCTTAACTAATAAATTCCGGATGAAGGAAAAAGAGATGAAAGTGGTGTGAAGAGTAGATTGCCGAAAACGATGAACACAGGAAGAAGAAAAAGATTAGAAAAGGGAACATGTGAAAGTGAAACAGGTGACTGGATGCAGAGGAAAGAGTTGTTGAGGTGTCCAAACAACTGGAGATTTGCATTTTCTAAAGTTTTACACTTCTCTTAATTTATTATATTCATTTTCTAACTGTTATCTGGTGATTAGTCTTCGAAAATCCGGATTTATTTCTCAGCTGTATCTCACTATACTTCCAGTTACGTAAATATAAAAATGCATTCAAATTTAACTTTTCAGTAAGCTTAAATAAACTTTTTACGGAAAATTGCCAATGGAGATAAATTGAAGATCTTTCTTAAGCCTCTCCAAACTTATTAGATTTACAAAAATATTGATTTCGGAGTTAAAAAAAAGTTTGAATCTAGGACACCCTAACAGCTTTCAAGCTCGTCCTGTACACTTTTCCTCAAACCTGATAAAAAAAATGAATAAATAAATACCCCTTGAAACAGCTTCTTGCCACAGAGGTCTGATAGGAGCCTGTCAGTTTATACGACATAAACAAGGTCTGTGAGAAAGGCGAGACCTCAGAAGAAAACAATACAAACATCTATGCCTTATCCAAGGTTCGAACCCAAGTCCCTTTGATCAGTTGTCAAACACGCTTAAATAATGTTGCTGAAGATCGAGATTTGCCAGGATTGGAGTTGGGTTGCTTTATCACTGAGAGGCACTTTTTTTTGCACAAAATGAACAAGTTACAGGGACTCCAAGAACTCAGAGAATGTTTGGGAAAGGAGAAGGGGATTCATTAGATTGCTGTTAAGAGATAGATGGGATCCTCTCATTAAGACCATCCAGCGTGTTCTTTGACGTGCACAGAGATCGCTCTTCTGCATAAGGTGCCACAAAGTCCCACCCTACGTACTGCGGCCTTTCCAACCTAATAGTATCCCCTTTCTCACCGAGGGCAGGGTGGGGATTTGCCGAGATAAATCTCAAAGCAGTCGCGGTTGGACTCGAACCTGGGAGCTACAGATTACAAGCCTGTCGTGATACTGGCAGAGACAACCTCTGCCTAAGAAATTCGTTTAAAAACTTCAGTTTAACTCCAGTGACATTTTTTCCATAAAAGACTTCTCTTCAAAGTAAGGAAGCTTTGAATGTGGCTATCCATTCACATAACATGGAATATCCCAATCCGATTGGTAATGCTTCTTTTCTTGTCCTGCATCCAAATCGTGCTATCATTCTATCATCAGGGACGTATTAAAAGAGATAACATTCTTCCGAAATCGCTTAATATTTTTCCTTACCGATAATAATTAACAAAACCAAATTTATATTTTTTACAAAGTAGGAACTTTAAGATATGGTTAAATAGTAAAGATATGGTTAAATAGCATGTTGAAAAATTATGATTTTCTTTGGATTTACGATAGAAAGAGCCAAACATCAAAATGGGGCGGGGGTGGCTCAGTCGGTAGCGCGCCAGGCTCATAATCTGTAGTTCCCAGGTTCGAGTCCCAGCTGGGTCAGCGTTGAGATTTATCTCCGCAAAATTCCCCGCCCTGCCCACGGTCAGTAGGGGACACCGATGGGCTTGGAAAGGCCGCTGTCCGTCAGATGGGACGTTAAGCCGTGGCCTCGTGTGCGGGAGAGCCATACCCTGAGCACGTTGGATGGCCTTGACGGGAGGCTACCATCTGTCTCCCAACAGCTGTTCCAGTGGGTCCCCTCCCCCAACCTTCTCTGAGCCTTCGGGGTCCATGTGACCTGGCCAGTTAGCCCATGGTGTGCAAAAAAGTGCCGCTCAGAGGTAAAACAACCCAACCCAACCCAAACATCAAAACAACTAACAGCCAATTGTTTCAGTGCGAACCTAAATAATTTTAAGATTTCCCTCGCTACAATTTATGCGAGTTTCTTACATTTTTAACACAGTTTTAAGTAATCGACAAATTTCTGTAAAAGAATGACAATTATGCTTAATTTCGAGTCATTAAAACTTCTGACAAATTTAACTCTTACTCATTTGGCAACGACTCTTATTTCTCCACTTAGTCAATTACTCGCTTTCCAAATACAAGAAAGAATCAAACTTGTTCGTCTGAACGTGCTCCAGTTTCTCTATACGGAAGAAATGCGTCCACTTGTTTTTTTACACGTGCAAACAGTTCGGACGACTGGTATCAATGGTTGTGTTGTTTTACCTCTGAGCGGCACTTTTTTGCACACTATGGGCTAAATGGCCAGGTCACATGAACCCCGAAGGCTCAGAGAAGATTGGGGGAGGGGACCCACTGGAACAGCTGTTGGGAGACAGATGGTAGCCTCCCGTCAAGGCCATCCAGCGTGCTCTTTGACGTGCACAGGGTATGGCTCTCCCGCACACGAGGCCACGGCTTAACGTTCCATCCGACGGACGGCGGCCTTTCCAAGCCCATCGGTGTCCTCTACTGACCGTGGGCAGGGCGAGGAATTTTTGCGGAGATAAATCTCAAAGCTGACCCAGCTGGGACTCGAACCTGGGAACTATAGATTACGAGCCTGGCGCGCTACCGACTGAGCCATCCCCGCCACGGTATCAATGGAGATTGTATTACTTATCCAATTTGGCTTTAAATCGGCTTAAATCGGCACTGACAAAGATGACACTCTTTTTCAAAAAAATAATAATTTAGGCTCTGCTATGATGCAACGAAAAAGGTGGAATGAACTTTTGGAGTAGTAAAGACAAAGCCCTAAAGATAAAAGAGCTCGGTTGAATGATTTTGAAGGTTCAGGAATAAAAATACTTTCCAGAAACTTGAGTCATCACCTGCCACTTGGATGTAGCAAAGAATCATCTAACGCAGGGCTGTCCAACTAGTGGCCCACACAAGGATTTTTGTGGCCCGCGAACAAAATCAAGTTTTTACTTGAAATTTTAAATAAATATCTGTAATCCACTTTATAATTTTTGTCAACTTATATTACTTTACTTGATATGCAATCTCCCCTTACTCATTCAATTTGCAATTATTATTGCATTATTTCAACCGCTTCATTGTATTCTTATTGCCTAACAACTACGGTCACAATGCTCTCATTAAATTTATTAAATATTTGATAAGGTTTAGAAAATTTATATTGGTTTATTATTACTTATTATTTTTCATATAAATGAAATAACTTTTTGAAGTGACATGAACTGACTTTTCAATTACCTATCCTGTCCTATTCTTTTTTTTTGGTCCGCGAAATATCGGCGAAAGAAAAAAAAATGGCCCGCGGAATATTGGGGAAAGAAAAAATGGCCCGCGGTCTTAGAGAAGTTGGACAGCACTGATCTAACGAATAACAATCTAATCGTTACTCTTATAATGCTCCTAAAGTCGAAAACTTTAAGGATATAATAACATCTAAGACCGAAACTATGCATTGAAATTTCGACTACTCAGTTATCAGTCTCTATCCAGGATAAAATCAAAACGGTTTTTAACTTTTAAGAAGTTTTGCTCTTTCTTGCAAATTTAATGGAAAAAAAAAAATTATCTTAATGCAGCACATTTCCAACAGAAGTTTTAAATGAGCCTTTAAATATAACATTCCATAAAAAAAGACGTTTGAAGAACTCTTTGAAAGCTCTTCATATTCACAGAATCATCCACGTCTCCTGCTGAGATTGAGATGGCTCAGTCGGTAGCGCACCAGGCTCATAATCTGCTAGTTCTCAGGTTCGAGTCCAACCAGGACCAGCTTTATGTGCACAAAACTCCCTGCCCAGGGTCACCGGTGGGCTTAAAAGGCTGTCGTCCTTCGGATGTGACGTTAAGCCGTAGCGCTGTGTGCGGGAGAGTCATACTCTGTGCACGTTAAAGAACACGCTGGATGGCCTTGACGAGAGGCTACCATCTGTATCACAACACCTGTCCAGTGTGTCCCCTCCCCAAACCTTCTCTGAGCCTTTCGGATCCCTTGTGATCTGGCCATTTAGTCCATTAAAATAAATACCCACTCAAGCAGCTGCTTGCCACAGAGATCTAACAGGAGTCTGTCAGTTTATATGCCACAGTAGAAGGACTGAGAGGATGGCAGGACCTCAGCAGAAAAACGACACATACAGCCACGCCTTACCGGGGATCGAACCCAGGTCCCTTGGATCAGTAGCCAAGCGTGCTAACCACTCGGCCACGTTTGCGTGCAAAAAAAAAAAGTGCCCTCAGAGGTAAAACAACCCAACAATTTCATACAAAATGCCGTTAAACCGAAATGAACATTTATTTAACTCTCAACACGATTCAGCAAACATTTTCAACTTACAGACCATAAAAAATAGTGTCAGAAAAGCATTGCTAAAATCGTAAGAATTTGAAAGTTGATAAAATACGCCAAAAAAAGATAAGTATCCACCATCATTGAAGTGTTCAGTGTTTTGCTAAGCCTCTAATGACATGGAATACAAGGGCTAATTGTCGGTTGTCGCCAGTTATTCGCCAATTAGGTCCATTATGGCAAATTTGCATAAAAGCTTTGCCCCCCTCCCCCCCTGCCTCTACTGCTGGTGATGAGCAGTGACATGACAGACAGACAAGCTGGTAGCGGCGACACGGGACTGCATGCTAGTGACATTCGACTTTGGCACAAATAACACACGTGCTTTTGCTAATTAATAAAGCCCAATGGGAGTGTGGGAAAGAAACTCAATAAGTAAGCTTTCTTCAAAACCTGTACATAAATACCGGCTAGACTCTTTGAAACTAATTCAGTACGAAAAATTATTTTAATATAGTATGAATATGTGAAAAAAAGTCTGTCTAAACTATTTTTTCCGCTCAAAAACTCAGCCTCGAAATTTCATTGATTTTTATAAATATCCTAATTTTGATGTTTCGATTAGGTTTAATTACCTCTGAGATCGTGATTATTTTGTGTACACAATGGGCTAAATGGCCAGGTCACAAGGGCCCAAAGGGTTCAGAGAAGGTTGGGAGAAGGTGGCCTATTTGACAGATGCTAGGAAACAGATGGAAGTCTCCTCAAGGCCACCCAGAAGGCTCATTAACGGGCAGCGTATAGTTCCTTTTCGCATGGGGCCACGGCTTAACGTTTTATCCAACGGACGGAGGTCCTTCGATGTCCCCTTTCTCACCCATGTCAGGGTAGTAGTTGAGGGGATATCAATCTCAAAGCAGACACAATTGAAACTGGAGCCTGGCACAATAATGGCCCAAGTTACAGAGCCTCCAGGAGATGAGAGATATGCAGGGCAAGGTAATCTACCGGATTGCTATGAGATGGCAGAAAGAAATTATCCGTCAAGTTCATTCACTGTGCTCCTTAAACTGCATACACGGGGGCCTCCGAAATTAACATTCATCCGACAGATGGCGGTATTTATCAAATCTATATTCTTCTCCTCTGATTCAATCTGATTGATTAATAATCTCACTAACGCACTCATTTCGACCTCACTTAGAGCTATTTTGAATTCTCCATAAGGGAAATAAGTCAGATACGTCATTGGAACATTTTCTTTTTGTTTTCCTTTTACCGTAAAATATTTGATGCTCACAATATTTGGCAATAAAAAAATAAGAATTCGTGAATTTTTCTTTGTCGAAAGAAGATAATCGGAGCTGATATTTTCTACGAAAGCACTCGATGCTTTACATAAGCTGTTCGAAAACCTTCTTAACTTGCGACCAGTTTTTTTTTTCTCCTAAAGAGTTCAAGGGTCCAAAAAAACTCTCCTTTCATAAGACCAATCTTTAGTAACACCGCCCTTATAAAAAAGAACAATTTATTGCTTCCTAATATTCATTTATTTGCAAGTGAAAGTGAAGAATGATGCTGAGAACTTTAAACAATTTTGCTCGTTCTAGTCCTTATATCCTTTAATGCCAATCTTAAATCTTTTTTTTTACAATTAAAACGCATTACATTATTTGTTTTCTGTTTTCACCATTTTGCTAAAATGCGATTTAAATATTGATTTATTCAATTTCTTAGCTGTAATATCAGCTTAGGAAGGAAAAAAAACGAACAAAGAATAACTTTTTTTTTATTTCTTGAATAATTTCTCACCCAGTTTGATTATCGCTACTTTAAGACCCTCACACACAATCTTTCGAGGAAAAAATGTAATTTAGTTTTAACCCTCTTGCGAACTATTAGAGCATAACCAATACCTTTTGTCATTTAAAGTCTGATGATTTAAAATCCCGTACATACTTTTAACAATAACGACTAAGATTTATTTATTTCTTTTTCGCGTGTATGCCCATTCTGAAGCTTTCTCCCGAACTTATCTTTTTTTTAAAGATACATTAAAGAGGACCTGAGTGAGCAGTAATTGTGATTCGCGGCACTTCAAGTTTCAGTGTAATTGGATAAAAGTTTTGCTAACTGCCAGTTATAAAGGGCAAATGAATTCCACGTCGAACATCAGACCGATAGATATCCAGGTGAAAAGCATGCATCTGCGCACACTCCAGCGAAAGCTCACTCATCAATCCTTTGCAAAAACTCCCATTCAAAAAAAGAAAAAGAAATATAATAATAAATGCGATGGTTCTTCCCAATGAAATCGTTCTGATAATATCTGATCATCAATTATAAAACAAGTTAGACATGAGGTGATAGGTGGCCTCAACAACCCTGCGCTGTACTTAAGAGTCGTCATTTATTTCGAGAATTCGATTTTCAAGAGACACCCATTCTTTCCTCGTGAGCATTAAACCCTTATTTCTACTGTTTAAGTCTCAATCTTGTGTTCTCCTGACGTTTATGTAAGGAGTGGAAGGTGTGGGTTGATGAAAAAATGGGCCTTTTTAAAAGATCGACCCACTCCACTTCGGTGACTCCGCACACTCTGGATCTGTGGTTACTGGTCTGTGGCTAAGAGATAAATGGAATTCACGCGCGCCTGGCTTCTCCTCCTCTTCTCGAAGAGGGAAGAAGACTTAGCGATACGTGAAGAAGAGGAGGAAGAAGAAGAAACCATGGTAACGGAAATCTCTTGGTACGGAATCGGAGAGCAATCCTTTTGCACAGTCTGCAGCAAAAGAGAATAATTGAAGTCATGCATGTGTTGTTTCTTGTATGACACACGAGGACCGTTGTTTCCGGTACTGTGAAAGCAGGGCACTTAAAAAAGAGGATTCAGATATTACAAGAAAAAAAAAATGAATCTGCTTTGTTCTCTTTTCATGTACGTAAATGACTGTTTTAGTTTTGTTGATAATATTTTTTCTCCTTTCCTTTGCTTCTTGTTTTTATTAGTGACTATAAGCAACCCATGACCAAAGTGAAGAAAGATAATAGGAGAGTTAAAATAGGGAGAGGAGAAAAACAATGAAAAAAAAATAAAACATAATTTTTTTTCCCAGAAGTAGGGAAGGACAGCAGAAATCAAATTTAAAGAACAATGATCCCCCGCCTCCCAAGAGAAGGGTTGGGGGTTGGCTCAGTGGATAGCGCACCAGGCTAACCCCCTTCCTGCAGTCGGTGAGAAAGAGGATGCCGATGAACTTGGAAAGACCACCGTGCCTCGGATCTGACGTTAAGCCGAGGCTCCGTATTCAGAAAAGCAATACCCTATGCACGTTAAAGAACACAGTGGGTGGCCCCGACGGGATGCTATCATATGTGTCCCAGTAGCGGTCCAGTGGATCCTGTTCCCCAACCTTCTCTGTGCCATTAGGGTCGTTGTGGCCTGGCCATTTATCCCATTGTGTGCAAATAAAAGTTAATTTCATGGATACTTTTACAAACCAACTCCCAAGAGAAAGGTTTGGAAAAAAAGTTTGGTTATTTTGGCCGTCCCATAGCCGAGTGGTTAGTACGCTTGGCTACTGATCTAAGGGACCTGGGTTCGAGCCCCGGGTAAGGCATGGATGTGTGTGTTGTTTTCTGCTGAGGTCCTGCCATCCTCACAAACCTTCTACTATGGCATGTAAACTGACAGGCTCCTTTCAGACCTCTGTGGCAAGCAGCTGCTTGAGAGGGTATTTTTTTAATATTTTTTTTTTGGTTCGCAGTCTACGTTTTTCGAAAACTGATGAATTATAAGTTGAAAGATGATGTTGAAATAATGTATGAGCTTCTGAGTAGTCCATGTATAAAACATATTATTTCTTTTGAAAACCAGTGGGGAGAGATGAATTCTCATCCTTCCTCCTTTTCCTTCCTTCTTGGATTTCAGCTCTTTCTCTCTATATTTTTCTCCCTACATTCGGGGTCAGTTTCAATGTCGTTTCAATTATTCCAAATGAGTATTTTTTTTTAGCTTTTAGATACATTCAAATTATATAGACTTCAAATTTCGAAATACTACTTATAACTCGTTTATAGCCCTTAATTATTCATTGATACGGATTGTACCCATTGAATTCTTCTTCAGATATGTTAAAAGCTTTGAGATTTAAAAGTCATTACTTTTATCATCAAGTCAGTGTTATTTTGTTGTATTCTACTAAATTCCTTGGGGTTGGGGTGACTCAGTCGGTAGCGCTCCAGGCTCGTATGTAATTCCCAGGTTCGACCAGCTGGAAAATATCCCCTCAATCAATGACCCAGCTGGGAAATATCAATTCTCAGCTGGGTCAGCGTTGAGATTTATCTCTGCAAAATTCCCCGCTCTGCCCACGGTCAGTAGGGGTCACCGATGGGCTTGGAAAGGCCGCCGTCCGTCGGATGGAACGTTAAGCATTGGCCCCGTGTGCGGGAGAGCCATACCCTGTGCACGTTAAAGAACACACTGGATGGCCTTGACGGGAAGCTACCATCTGTCTCCCAACAGCTGTTTCCTCCGTTGGGACAGGGTGTCCCCTCCCCCAACCTTCTCTGAGCCTTTGGGGTCCTTGTGACCTGGCCATTTAGCCCATGGTGTGCAAAAAAGTGCCGCTCAGAGGTTAAAACAGCAACAACTAAATTCCTCCCAATGGTCCAAAGTAGCTACCATAAAGGGAAAAAAAAAAGGTTTGCTAAGCGAGAAGTTCACGGACGAGTATTCATTGGCATCCTTTTCACCCAGTGTTTTTTAATAGATATTCCGTGAGCATGGTCTAGGTGTTCAACGATATGTTCCACCGAAAATTAAATTTCTTTATTTAGAAAATTGAAACTTAGTGAAGAGTTACTAGGAAAAAACTATATTTCTAAAGAACCCCGGAAAAAAATTCTCTACTTGAAAACATAACTTCTAATGAGTAATGTATTAGAAAAAACATTATAATTTTAAAGAATCGATAAACATCTGGAATAAAATTAAAAACATTTTAATGGGTACCACGAATTGGAAAAATCGTTTATTTTCTAAAAGCGTTGAATCAAAAATTTTGAAGAAATAAGCGAGATTCATAATATTGATTATTTTGTTTTATGAACGCGGATTTGACGAGATCGATTTAGATATTTTAATAAATATTTTAAAAAAGGGTGTTTTCTCACTAGACGGCAATAGTTCTTTAGTCGGACAGCATGGCAACCCGTTTTTCACCATACTTTGTTTGTTTCCTTTCATTTCTAGTAGACACAAAAAAAACTTTATGTATAAATATATATGAATTTGTTTATGAGTGTTGAGCCAATTTTCATCCCATTACAAAATGTTCCACCCGAAAACGGTTGAAAAACATTGTTTTCAATGTATATATTATCTTTCTAAGCCTAAGATGGTAGTTTTTTATTTTAAGTATTTATCCTGTTGAAGCAAAACTTCTAAAAAAATTTAATGGGCCAATAATATCTTGTAGAAAGCATTAAAAAACAAATTGATTACATATACATTTTTGTTTATCACTAACTATCGCTTTGTGACTTTTAAGTTATCACTCCGTATTCTTACCAGATTCTAAATACGACTCGAAAAATCTGGATTTATCTGGGCCATATCCAAAGGCTGGGAGAGTTTTCACCATTTAAAAATTTTAAGTTCCTGAGGAGACATAGATTAACGTATTATTTCTCTGGATTAACTGTGTCTGCTGAAATTTCACGATCCTCACACACCTACTTTTGCGAATAAACTGGCAGGCTCCTTTCAGACCTCTGTGGCAAGAAGCCTCTTGAGGGGATATTTTTTTATTTTTTTAATTGTGTCGCAATAACTGGGGCGGGGGTGGCTCAGTCGGTAGCGCGCCAGGCTCGTAATCTGTAGTTCCCAGGTTCGAGTCCCAACTGGGTCAGCGTTGAGATTTATCTCCGCAAAATTCCCCGCCCTGCCCACGGTCAGTAGGGGGACACCGATGGGCTTCGAAAGGCCGCCGTCCGTCGGATGGGACGTTAAGCCGTGGCCCCGTGTGCGGGAGAGCCATACCCTGTGCACGTTAAAGAACACCCTGGATGGCCTTGACGGGAGGCTACCATCTGCCTCCGAACAGCTGTTCCAGTGGGTCCCCTCCCCCAACCTTCTCTGAGCCTTCGGGGTCCACGTGACCTGGCCATTTAGCCCATGGTGTGCAAAAAAGTGCCGCTCAGAGGTAAAACAACCAACCAAAGTCGCAATAACTAAGTCACTACGCAAGTCTAAAAAATCAAATGACTGATCCTTTACTTGTTTTGTGCTAATGCAACGTTAAAGCTAGTCTGTTTTCCTAGAATTCTAAAAGCAAAATAAATATCTTAGGTAAATAAAACTTCCTTCACATACTTTTTGCCAATTTCTGGAGGAAAAGAAACAGCATTTAAGGAAGGAACGTTTATTCCAACCATAGAAAGTCGATGTCTAAACTTATAACGTACAGTTGATAGTTTCATTAATTATGATAATTATTTCAGTAATAGGCGAATAGGTGGTGCTACTTAAGTAATAAGGAATCGTAATCTGAATAGCAAATAAAAAATAATAAGACATTCAATGCAAGACAATCATTGTTCAAAGGTAATAAAAGTGTTTAATTTTCACGACATCAGATTCATACTCAACTTTTCACTCTAGTATCTCGAAACAGTCTTTCATAATCCTGCCTGCTAGTGCAACTCTAGAGGTGTACGGAAAGCACGCTTCTCAGATTTAAAAACGCAACTTTGGGGGGATGAACAAATTAGGGATGAAATGTTTCCATCCGAAAAAGAAAGAAAAACACGGAATGACGAAACCATCGAAACAACAAAGATATCCTTTTCACGTTTCTGTTTGTCATCTTCAAAATGGCTTGTCACGCATAGCATCGCAAAAGAAACTGATGTGATTGAAATTCTTCCGCAAAATATTTTCAGATAATTCCGTTTATAGGCATATTAGCAACTCATATTTATGGGTGATTTTCTATTTTATTGCATAGATTTTTAATAAAATATTTCTCATTACGGTATATATATATATTCCTGCAGTAGTCTCTGTTGTTGCTAAAGGATGATGAAATGTGATGTTGAAGAATTATTAAAAGTAGTTTCGAAGGATTATGTAAAATGATGTTGAAGTATGTTAAAGATTGTTATGGAAGGATGATGAAAATCATTTTGGTGGATGATGTGAATCTTGAATGATGATGAAAAAATGATTTTGGAGGATGATGTGAACTTATCTTGAAGGATGATGAAGAATAATATGAAAGAATTGCGAAAAAGTATTTTGAAGGATAATGTAAAATGATGGCGAATGATACGAAAAGACGATAAGAAATGTTGTTTGAAAGATTTTCTAAGATAATGCTGAAGAATGTTATTGAAGAAAACTTATTTTGAAGAATCCTGAAAACTGATTTTGGAGGGTGATTTAAAAGGATGTTGAAGGATGATGAAGAATTATGTGGAAGGATGGTGAAAAATGATTTTGAAGAATGATGGAAAATGATGTATAGTGATGAAGTATGATATTGAAGAATGGTGAAGAATGATGTTAAAGAATTATGAAAAATGAATTTGGAGGATGATGTAAAATTATCTTGAAGGATGATGAAGAATAATATGAAAGAATTATGAAAAAATATTTTGAAGGATAATGTAAAATGATGGCGAATGATACGAAAAGACGACAAGAAATGTTGTTTGAAAGATTTTCTAAGATAATGTTGAAGAATATTATTGAAGAAAACTTATTTTGAAGAATCCTGAAAACGGATTTTGAAGGGTGATGTAAAAGGATGTTGAAGGATGATGAAGAATTATGTGGAAGGATGGTGAAAAATGATTTTGAAGAATGATGGAAAATGATGTATAGTGATGAAGTATGATATTGAAGAATGGTGAAGAATGATGTTAAAGAATTATAAAAAAATGATTTTGAAGATAAAATGGTGTTGAGGAACAATATAAAATGATGTTGAAAGATGATGGGAAAATAAGTTTGAAGGATGACATAGGGAATAGTTTATCAGAGATGACAATATATTATTATTATTAGAGAGAGTCCATTTGTATAAAAAAAAATTCACCCTCTAAGATGAATTAGATCTGATTCTTGAAGAAAAAAAACATAGAATCAACAATTCACTGAACGGATTGCAAAAAAATAATAATAAAACCTGTTTGCTTATGAAACGTAAACCACTAGAGATAAATTTAATGATTTTCAGTGTGGGAAACTTTTTTGAATTAATTTTCCGGGCTTATAAGTTTTGATGAAATTGTAATTATCAACGGGTTTGATATTTCGCTTTCCATCAGCAATATGTTGGACATATTTCGAGTATTAGTCATCTCACCTAGCAGACTTTTCGTTGAAGCATAAGCTTTACTGAGCACTGCTTATAGAGAGAATGGTAAATTAAAAATAAAACTCGAAAGTAAAGTGTATAAATAAGAAAAGACATAAATTATTCCTCAAGCACTGCTTGTAGATATAACAAGAGCTTGCAGTATATTACGCTGTATAAAAGATGTGTGAAGAAGACAAGATGTCATCAGAAAGACTTCAGAAACGAAAACATCAGAATCGAACCCTGCTCCTTTTACTCCATTTAGCCCGATATGTACATAAATAAAATGTAATAAACAAGTCAGATTGCTTCAAAAACTATTTTTCCACGAACCGCTAGTTAACAAACACAACAACAGTATAAACAAAAATCTTAGCGGGATTCAAACTCAAACACTTACACGGCAGCCAGACTCGGATCTATAAAAAAAAGGCGGGTGGGGGTGGAGAGATGGGGGACAAGCAACTGTATCGAGCCGGGGAAAAAATAAAAGGGGTAGTCCAATTCTTTGCAATAGTTCGCTGTTCTAATTTAAAAATTTTTTTGTCAAAAAATCTGCTGAGGACCCGCCATCCTCACAGATCCCTCTACTATGGCGTATTAAACTGACAGCTTCCTGTCAGACTTCTGTGGCAAGCAGCTGCTTGAGGAGGTATTTATTATTTATTTTATTTATAGTAGTCTTTAAAGATATATCTTGGAAAATGCCTGTAATATAAACACATTTAATATTTCCCTCCTTCATCCTAGTTATTAGCATTCTCAAAGGGAGGTATGGCTCTCAGTACTGTTCCCCTCCTTAGATCCAGGCTTGCTCTCAGCTAACATATCATTACATAAAGATCTCGCCTTTATAACTCCGCTATTAAGTAACAAATGTCGATACTGTAAATAACATTAAAAAAAAGAACATTGTACAACGGCCTTGGTTTAAACAAATTGAAATATACTAAACTACTACCTTCAAAATCTAAACGCTTTTGAAACTTCTTTAATCTTGCTCTCTATTACATCCCTAAAAGAGTCGACATTCACGCACCCATAACCAGCTGCACTCGTGCCCAAAGCTTTGAATGCAACTTGTATGCCAGAGATATTTTTTTTTCTCTCGTGCTTGCATATGTGTACTAGCCGCTTAACAGTGTTCTTCGTTTGTTGAAATGGCCCGAGTGTTGACTTCCACAGATGCGTATATCCGGACCAGTGGCACTGCTATCAGTGGCACAACTTTATCCATTGTGAAACTTGCGATGTGGTTATGGAACCGTTACTTGCAGCTGCTTTTCGTGATATGCACGATATCTTTCGAACCATTTTTCTCCTTTTATGGAAATGTGACTTCAGTGTCGCGTTCTGAGGCAGAAAACGGTATTTACTCTCATTTATTCATATGATCGGGGGGGAGGGGGGGGAATAAACAAAACGAAATATGTACTTTTGGCATTCGGCAAATTGATTTGAATATGAAAGTTGATTTTTTTTTGTTTCTTGCTTCTGCGACTGGAGAGCTAGCTGAAGAAAATCTACGATAGGTTGGAGTATTTTGCTTCTGAGCGTGACATTTTTTCACATAATAGGCTAAATGGCCAGGTCAAAAAGGACCCCGAGGGTACATAGAGGGTTGGGGGAAGGGGACCCACTGGACAGCTGTTAGGAGACGGATGATAGCCTCCCGTCAAGGCCATCCAACGTGTCCTTTAGCGTGCACAAGGTACGGCTTTTCCACATAGGGACCACGGCTTAATGTCCCATCCAACGGACGACGGTATTTCCAAGCCCATCGGTGTCTCCTACTGACCGAGTGCAGGGCTGAGAGCTTTTCGGAGATAAATCTCAAAGCTGGCCCAGGTGGGACTCGAACCTGCGAAAACCTGGGGGTCCGGAAAGGGGATCTGATAGTTTTTCTTATCAAGAAAGAATTATTTTTTGGGTATGTGAAGTTTACTGTGATTCCAGTATCATGGATACATAAAAAATGTTTATTAATATTCATTATAAATATTTCTATTACTTTTATTTTCAAATGTAAAAAACGTGAATTTGTGGGACAAAGTTCTTTTGCGTTCCATTTCCTATATAAGTTCGAATTAAGAAGTGAGAGTAGAATCTTTATAAATAAACAGCGTGAAATATTTTATAACTCTTGACTTATATTCGTTTTGTCTTTGTGAATAGAGCGTTGTGAAATCGCTTCGAATTTGAGAAGTTGGGTTCAGACGGTAGCGTTCAATGCTCATAATCGGCTTGAAGGTTAACATACGCCGGTTGGTGCATTAAGCCGTGTCCCCATGTGCAGAAAAGCAATATATTGGCTCATTAAACAATAGCTGAATAGCCTTAGCGAGAGGCTTCCATACTTCATAAGGCTGTCCAGTGGATCCAGGGACGTGCTCATGATTTAATTTTACAGGGTGTGGTGTCTGAGAATAAGACTAGAGTAGGGTTGGTTTCCCATTTAGTAAAATTTTCCACCGAACAGAAAAGGTTAAAATAATATTCAATATGGAATAACATTTTATAGTTGCTATTTTTTTTTATCTATTTTAGAATCAGATAAAAAATATGGGACTAAAAATATATATACAAAGACAACTGTTTTGGATTTCAAAGAAGGTAGGGAAGTTTGAGATTTCGTATAAGACGACCTGATTTTCGCAATGGGTTCGGACTCCCTTGCCCCCCCCCCCTCCCTGGGTACGTTCCTGAGTTGGTCCTCTTAACCAGCTGTGGTTCGAGTCCCAGCTGGGTCAGCGTTGAGATTTCTCTCCGCAAAACTTCCTGCCATGCCCACGGTCAGTGGGGAACACCGATGGGCTTGAAAAGGCCGCCGTCCGTCGGATGGGACGTTAAGCCGTGGCTCCTTATGCGGGAGAACCATACCCTGTGCACGTTAAAGAACACGCTGGATGGCCTTGACGGGAGGCTACCATCTGTCTCCCAATAGCTGTTCCAGTGGGTCCCCTCCCCCAACCTTCTCTGAGCCTTCGGGGTCCATGTGACCTGGCCATTTAACCCATGGTGTGCAAAAAAGTGCCGCTCAGAGGTAAAACAACCCAACCCAACTAAACCAGCTGTGAGTCCTTGGGGTCTTTGTGTTTTTGCACTTTAAGATTGTTGTGTGCAGAAAATAGTGCCGCTCAGAAGTAAAACGACAGAACGCGATTTGAAATGCCGTAGTTCAGATTTTCTTCGATGTAAAGTGCGCGTTATGATTCACGATCTCGTTTGTGGATGGTTTTTGTCGGGGTCCCGATCCCGAATCGGTCAACGAAAATTGCGATGAGACCTTCGGAATCAGAATAACAACAAAGGAAAATAAATAAACAACGTATTTGTTTTCGCAAAAAAATGTCACACTCTAACAAGCAAACGGGGAAGTAATATGAAACATAAAAAAAATATGAAAATAATATATAATATGTAATATGAAACATAAATAAATACCACTTCAAGCAGCTGCTTGCCACAGAGGTCTGACAGGAGCCTGTCAGTTTATATGAAATAGTAAAAGGTCTGTGAGGATGGCGGTACCTCAGCAGAAAAACAACACAAACGTCCATGCCTTACCCGGGGCTCGAACCCAGGTCCCTTGGATCAGTGGCCAAGAGCGCTAACCACACGGGACTTCGACATAGTTGTAATTACGAAAATCAAATACTCAGAAACAATTAACAATTAGATGGCGTGCTGAATTCATGACTTTTGTTGGAAAGATAAGCCAAAGTCTGTTCTTAGAGATAACCCTACGTTTGAATCGTACATTATCCAAAACGGACAAATCGTCGATGATTTTCGTTACTACTGCTTGAACTTTCCAGTCCATATTTTTTTTTTCAGCAAATCTACAGGTTTAAAAATATGTCCATTCAGTCTCATTCATTTGACCTCTAACCTATTTGTAACAAGTAGCAATCATCACCATCATCAACAAGATCAGCATCATTAGCGCCTGTGCTCCGTGATTCTCTGTTAAGTCTTTTCCTTCATGATTCGGATCAACAACGATCAGAGCGTGACTGAACAACAACCAAATATTCAACAAACAAGTTTCATATTCTTAACAATTCAGTTTTTGTTGGCTTTCACTGTAACGTTTGTTCTCATTCACTTATTCACGCATTTCTTTTGTTGTGGAAAGAAAACAATGGTTCTTACGACGGATATTTTGGAAGAAATGTTCAAATTATGGGAAATTATGAGGTTTCGGGAGGATTTACAAATTCTCTTTTAGCAGGAGTTTACATAAGGGGTTACCGTGGCCGAGTGGTTAGCGCGCTTGGCTACTGATCTAAGGGACCTGGGTTCGAGCCCCGGGTAAGAGCATGGATGTACGTGTCGCTTTTCTGCTGAGGTCCTGCCATCCTCACAGATCCTCTACTATGCTATATAAACTGACAGGCTCCTATCAGACCTCTGTGGCAAGCAGCTGCTTCAGGTGTATTGTATGTCAAGTGCTTTCAAGAAAGATAAATAATGGTGCTTAAATTGTAACCCAAATCACTAAAACAATTCTCAGCACTGCCTAACTGCAATAAGCAGACTTCTGCAAATTTCATAATTTAACAGATTTTTAAAGGATAAATTAAAAAATAGCATCTCATCCCGTGGCCGAGTGGTTAGCGCGCTTGGCTACTGATCTAAGAGACCTGGGATCGAGCCCCAGATATGGCATGGATGTTTGTGTTGTTTTTCTGCTGAGGTCCTGCCATCCTCACAGACCTTCTACTCTGGCATATAAACTGACAGACCTCTGTAGCAAGCAGTGCTTGAGGGTTTTTTTTTTAGAGAACTCTTTATTAAGCTTGATATTCATAAAAACAATGTTAGTGATACAAGGTATGCTAAATAGTATGAAGCAGTTATTTTAAAAAGCCATCGATAATTCATAAATCAGATTCATTACAATGAATGCACACTTTGATGAAATAATTTTTGCCTCTTTAATCTTTCTTCGCCAGGTAAGAAAATAGAGACATCGATGTCTTATAAGAATAACAAAAAAGACTGTCTTTTGAATAGAAATTAAATAGTGGTCACGTGAGCATCAGATTAATGTGAACATTGAAAACACTATAGATGGCCTTAAAAACTATTATCACTCTGGGAGATTCTTATCTATTCTAAACTGTCTTTCCGAACCCTGAGTTTTGATACCTTTGTGACTTGAACGTTTATTTCATCGTGTGTAAAATTATAAAGAGCTTCTCACTGGCTTAAAAAAGTCCAACTTTAAAAAACCTCACTGAAATACACGGTCATATATTGTGTGAAAAAATTCACCTGCACGACTTTTTAAGAATAATAATATTTCATTGCAATGTAAAGAAAGTAATCATTTTTCGCAAACTTGATGTAAGTGACATCACTAATGCTTGGATCTCCAAAACGGGTCAAAGCACATTTCAGTTTTCTTTCTTTACAGGACAGGATTACATTTTTGGAAATATGTAATCCTGTCCTGTAAAGAAAGACAATAGAGTGGAAAGCGATGCGGAGGTTGTTTTTACATTACAAGATTACATTTACATTACAGGATTACATTTTTGGAAAATTTAACACTTGAATTGATCGTGTTGATGTGTACACCTTAATGCATAAACGAAGTAGATAATTAATCTGCATTTTACCTTCATTCTAATAATATTGATATTGCATAGTATCGCATAGCAATCAGAGGTTCGCTTCTTAAACATTGGCAAAAACATATCCATTTATTTTTTGTTAAATTCTTAAGGTTTTGTAGGCATTCACTGCGTCATTTGCAAATAACGCATTATGGATTTATGCTTCTGAATATTCTCGCAAGACTCCCCCCTTGTTCTCGGTCAGTAGGGGACACCGATAGGCTTGGAAACGCCGCCGTTCGTCGGATGGGACGTTAAACAGTGGCATTGTGCTTTAAATAACACCCTGGATGGTCTTGGTGGGAAGCTACTGTTTGCCTTCTAAAGCTGTCCAGTGGGTAGCCTCCGCTCAACCTTCTCTGAGTCCTCTCGGGGTCCTTGTGACCTGGCCATTTAGCACATTGTGTGAAAGAAAAAGTCTTCTCAGAGGTAAAACAACCCAACCCTGAATATCCATGATAAGACACACTGTACACACTTAAAATCAGACTTTTAAATAATCGTTGCAAATCCCATTGTGACAACTCTTACGAGTTTTGCTTCACGTGCAAATCTATTCTTTACGCCTTGCATTTCGAGAAACACTCTCTGTCTTCCAGACTCGAAACAAGCTGACAATTCTTCCCCTCTCCTAAGTTAGTAACATTACAAAACACACAAAACCTACAATGAGCTTAAAGGGCTAAAATGTCACTTCTCTCAGCACAAACTACATCGTGTGTATTTAATTCGCTAGGGCTGTTTTTTACCTCTTTTTTCTCTTACCGTGAAAAAATTGTAGACAAATATGTTTCGCATTTATCTGTTTGTCTTTGTGTCGCTCGCGCTGCGGCACGCACAGTGTAGCTATAGAGGAAACCGTGCTCGCCCCCCCAGCTCGCCACCCCTCCCAATCATTCTTTCAACCCCTCACGCAAGGGGCACAACACCCCTAGCGGAGAGAACAAAGGGTCCTAGACAGACGCACTATCTATCACCTGCCCTTCCACAGGTCGTACTGCCGCTGCTGCCTCCGCAGCCGCAGTACTGACCCTCCCGCGGAGAGAAGTTGTAAACGTTGGCCGCTTGCTGGAGCTGGGCACAGCACGAGTACCGATGGCCTGTCGGGGCTTTGGGAGAGAGAGGAGACGTTAACGCTGCGGTGTCGGATCTGTGCAAAGGACGCCTGCGGGAGTGTTTACAGAACCCCGGTGTGAGAGGAGAGAGCTCTCTCTACGTCGTGGCACGCGCTACCCGACTGACAAAGACATCGGTCTCAGTTTGTCGTTGGATGGTGGCAAGTTGCGAGGGATTGGCGAAGGCTTATCGCGAAATGTCGCCACGAATTGCACTTGAGGGGAGGTTGTGGAAAGCGTTGGAGGAAATAGAGTGGAAAGTGATGTGGCGGTTGTTTTTTTTTTGTTTAGCTGACCGTTTTAAAGAACTGCGTATTTAAGCGCCTTCTTTTCTTGAAAGGAGAGCAAAAAAGCAAAAACTAAGATCGCAACAGCAATGTCGTTATCAAACTACTGTTTACGAAACACTAAGATGCTTGTTACTTATTCTATTATTACGACGACAGCTATTTGATATTTCTTTTTCGATTCTTATCAACAGGCGTGGATCTAGAAAAAAATTAAGTGGGGGGGGGGGGGGCAAGTGACGCAATTGGGCCAAAAGTAAAAAAAAAAGGGGGGGAGGGGTCAAGAGCTGTATTTCAAATATAGTATAACATTTTCCCCCTCCGTTTTGAGCTCTTTAAAAAATTTCTTGAAAAATGAATGAAATATACACAAGTTTAAATCATTGCTAGCATTCTCCAAAAGGGGATGGCATGGCTTCCTTGCCCCCCATAGATCCGCCCCTTTTTTCAAGTTCAGTTGCAATCATCGTAGTCCTGTTGCGACAGTAAATAACGTAAAACACATCATAGTAGGTTGGGTTGTTTTACCTCTGAGCGGCACATTTTTGCACACCATGAGCTAAATGGCCAGGTCACAAGGATCCCGAAGGTTCAGTGAAAGTTGAGGGAGGAACCCACTGGAACAGCTGTTGGAAGACAGGTGGTGGCCTCCCGTCAAGACCATCCAGCGTGTTCTTTAACGTGCACAGGGGCCTCCCGCACACCGGGCCACGGCTTAACGTCTCATCCGACGGACGGCGGCCTTTTCCAAGCCCATCGGCATCATAGTGAGCAATTTCCATTAAACTGCTGTAGCGATATTGTTATTATTAAAATGTTTCATATGACGTATTCTACCGAAATATTTTATCCTCAAACCGCAAAAGTTCATTTTTTTCACCATGTAGTCTTACGATTAATGATGACCCATTAATTTACCTGTTGGTATTTAATTTACTCATTAGCCTTACCCAGGGCTGGAACCCAGGTTCCTTTGATCAGGTAATCAAGCGCGCTAACCACTCGGCCACGTGACGGCCTAGTGTCATTAATGACTTATTAATTGTGAAATCTACAGAAGTTTTATTAGATAACTTGTAAAAGAGTTATGCAAATAAAACAAGAGTTTAGAATGCAATTTGGAATACACAAATATCAGCACATTCTTCATTATCAACTAGCAATACTGTTGCTTCCTATCGCTTCCTATAATTCTCCCACGGGGGGTCATAAAGGGTCATAATTCATTGATCACTCAGTGTATATTCTCTATTTTTTTTTATATTTGCCTTCGATTCTGTTGAAGTTCTTGTGCTTAAGAAAAGCTTGAAAAGGCAATAAGCGAGAGAAACTTTTAAAGTTTACCCATCACATTGGTTAGGTTGTTTTACCTCTGAGCGGCACTTTTTTGTACACCATGGGCTAAATGGCCAGGTCACATGGACCCCGAAGGCTCAGAGAAGGTTGGAGGAGGGGACCCACTGGAACAGCTGTTGGAAGACAGATGGTAAGCCTCCCGTCAAAGCCATCCAGAGTGTTCTTTAACGTGCACAGGGTATGGCTCTCCCGCACACGGAGACACGGCTTAACGTATCATCCGACGGACCGCGGCCTTTCGAAGCCCAATCGGTGTCCCCTACTGACCATGGGTAGGGCGGGAGTTTTGCGGAAATAAGTCTCAACGCTGACCCAGCTGGGAGTCGAAGCTGGGAACTGCAGATTAAGAGCCTGGCGCGTTACCGACTGAGCCACCCGCCCCACACATTAGTTAGGAATATCAGATTTAATTTGCTATTGAGAGAGTGGAGATAAAGAATTTCGAAAAAGTGAAAGAAAAGGGACTTTGATTGCTTCAGTCATAAATCAATCGCTGAGGAAATTTACAGGTAAATCAATTATTTTAAATCATCGGTGTACGTTTTTTAATTAACTAGAGTTTAATGAATTTAGTACGGCCCTTGATTTTAACTGCAGTTTCAAGTCGCCTAATTAAGTCATCTCCTAACAGAAAACAAATGTCACCGTTCTGGATAGAAAATTAGAGATGCCTAATTACGAAGTGGATCTCAACAATCGATCTCTTAGCTCATTGTAAATCACCGCCGCAACAATGGAATATTTCGTCTTAGCGAGCGACGATGATTATTATCAAGCGAAAGCCAGCAGAGAGTGAAAGCTCATTGTTGCCTGACGAGTTGGACAAGTTTTGCTGCGGCGTTTTAACAGCAACTTTGCTTTTCGCGTTTGCGCTGTTTTTTCTAAATCCCTCTCTCTCTCCATCAGCGAGACTTGTCAACGAGTTCTTCTGTTCTTTGAACAGAAGTATCGGTTAACATTTCACTCTCGAACTTCTGCATTCCAACTCCTGACGTGACGATCAAGACACAAAGCAAAAAAAAATAATAAAAAACAGTTTTTGAATTCGTGATTATTGATTTTACAGCCCTCAGCTTGTTATTTTTTTTCCCATATTGCTCAAAATGCATAATACGTCAACCGATTATTCTAACTCTACTCTAGGTACTCCTCAGATTGTAGGGGCGGGGGTGACTCAGTCGGTAGCGCGCCAGGCTCGTAATCTGTAGTTCCCAGGTTCGAGTCCCAGCTGGGTCAGCGTTGAGATTTATCTCCGCAATATTCTCCGCCCTGCCCACGGTCAGTAGCGGACACCGATGGGCTTGGAAAGGCCGCCGTCCGTCGGATGGGACGTTAAGCCGTGGCCCCGTGTGCGGGAGAGCCATACCCTGTGCACGTTAAAGAACACGCTGGATGGCCTTGACGGGAGGCTACCATCTGTCTCCCAACAGCTGTTCCAGTGGGTCCCCTTCCCAACCTTCTCTGAGCCTTCGGGGTGTGGCCATGTGACCTGGCCATTTAGTCCATGGTGTGCAAAAAAGTGTCGCTCAGAGGTAAAACAACCCAACCTCAGATTGTACAACGTCCTCTTTCAAATTCCCGCCTTTCCCAATATCTGCTTTAATGAGACTGAGAAGAATTAAATCATCTAGATTTCGTAATATGTAAAAATAAAAATATGAAATAAATTACTCCTAAAGCAGCTGCTTGCCACAGAGGTTTGACCGGATCCTGTCAGTTTAATACACCCCAAAGAAAGAAAATCTGTTAGGAAGGGGATCAGCAGAAAGAAAGGAAACATTCATGTCTTATCTGGGATTGAAACTCAGATCCCTTTGATTAGTAGTCACGCACTATAAACACTCGACCACCGGAACGGTTTCATAAAGCACTCTTCACCAAATACTCAACTTACCGAAGAACAGAACTAGACATACACATGACAATTCAAATCACACTGGCATGTTAACAGTGTATCCAATATAAACCAATTCCTTTGGATGCTATATACTACTATAATTCCATGAAAATACTTTAAATGGCAATCAGGTGCAAGAAGACCATTTTATGCCTATTTGAATTCACCCTGTTCTTATACATTTTTAATTTTATTTATTTATTTGTTCGTTTGTTTATTTTTATTACATTAAAGCAAGACCACACAAGCAAGACAAGGGAAATACCAATAAGAACCCATGATCTCCTTATGTTATACTGTTAAAATGGATGGTGATAGGATCATAGATGGATTTGTAAGTATTTTTGTATGCTTATAAGTATATAGTGTTTGTAATTATATAGTATATAGTGCTTAAAAAGTCCAGAAGGTTTATTTTCATCTTTCATTCTGTGTACAAATCCTGAACAAATTTGTAGATACATGTATAGATAACACCAGAGATATGGTACAATACTTCACCGATGATGATGCATCCAGCATAGTAACCAATGTTTAAACTTTGAAGGTACTTCCAATAGTTATGCCCTTAGGAAAAGTAAATCTCACCCCGGAGCTATTCCAATCCCTCTTGTACCACACTCGATCCTGTCATTCCAAAGGACTGCAAAATGACTAATTCATCTAATTTGTCCCTTTAAGCATTCAGACAATTGTGCGAAGCAAAGTCCTTAAGAAGAACCCTAGCAATCCTGACAGACATCGAACAGAAAGAGAGGCTTCAGTTTCTAAAAATCGAAACTCTTAAACTTTTTAACACTGAGCATGTACGTCATCGGCTAGGTGAGTCAGAATCTAATGGGACAAGCAGTGTGAGTGTTTTCCCGTTTCTGTCTCGTACACAAAGCCGACTCAAGACCGGTCTGGACGCCATTGTTTGTAAGGCAATGGGAAGAAGGAAGGAAAGAGACAGAAGGAGCCTTACCTGCGTTTGCGTGAGGCCCAGAGACGCCGCTAACTCTGCTCTTTCGGGCAAGGCGAGGTACTGTGTCCTTTGGAACCTCCTGTTGAGTTGTTGCAGTTGGAGGCTGGAATAGATTGTGCGCGGTTTCCTCATTTTCTTTCCTTTACCGTTCACCCTCAACGTTTCTTCTAATTGTGATTTATCTGAAAGAGGGAAGATAAAAGAACTCGTAAGATTTTGTCTTCTTTTCCTTAAAGGCATGCAGATGCTTATATAACGCTCATTAATGAACGTTGTTGATGAAGCTGGTAGAGGTTTCTAGATAAATGCAGAGAAAAGAAACTTAAGTTATTAAAAGTGGTCAGTGATATTTCAGTGTTATTTTAAATGCTTGTCAAAAATTACGCTTAAAAAAAGGCCAAGAAAATATTCCTAAAATTTAAAATCGGGTTATCTAATAATATCCTAATCGCTAGCATTAAACAGAGTCCCAATAACGAGTTTTTAGTTTGAGAAAATAAAAATTAGGTTGAAAACGCAATAACACTTAAACGTTCATTTTCTTTTTTTTTAAATTCATAGCATTGATAAAGCTGATATGAAACAACCTATGACTTTTTATTAACTAAGAAGATTGCATTTATTATTTATTTTAAACCACTTAAAAATGGATCGGACCTGCGGGAGTGCAGCTGTGCCAGCGTCGAATGTGTCCGTATCAATCCCTAGGAAGAAAGAGGAACATCAGTGAGTTTAGAAATCATTTAATTAACCCTAAGCCTTGTGCCGAAGATCACGTTACGAAAACATATTACCCACCCCTTTTCTGTCTTATTTGGAGCGGGGAAGGTTCAGCCGGTAGCGCGCCAGACTCGTAATCTATAGTTAATGGGTTCGAGTCCCAACTATGTCAGAGTTGAGATTTATCTCCGCTAACCCTAACCCCGCCCTCGGTGAGAAAGGAAATGGTCTTGGAATAGGCCGTCGTCTGTCCGTTGGGATGTTAAACAGTGGCCCATGTGCAAGAGAGCCTCACTCTTTGCACGTTAAAGAACACACTGGATGGTCTTAGAGAAAAGTTTCCATCTGTCTCCTAACAGGTGTCCAGTGGGTCACCTTCCCTCCCCAGCTCCTCTGAGTCCATGTGGTATGGCCATGCAGCACAGAAATGCCGCTCAGAGATAAATAAACCTATCCTGGCCATTAATGTGAGGCATATCATTTTCTGAAATATACAACACACCAATAATACAAAGGTTTTTAAATTGCATTTTCTCTTTTTCTTCTATCGAAAAAACTATGACAAGCCTTCAACAGTATTCGAGCTCTGACCTCTCTCAATCTGAAAATCATAATAATAAGAAGACATTATTTATTATTTAACGTTCCTATAGAAGACCTTCCTAAACATTATTGTGCTTCATGAGCTCATGATTACTTTTTGCTGATTTTCAAATACTGTCTTCAATTCCTTATTTTAAAAAAAATTTCTTAAAGACTTGAAAAAAAAAACTATCTGAAAACAAAAGTAAGGTAATAAAATGCTACGTGAAAACAAGTTACCACCCACGCGGAAAATAAATTTACAAGTCAAGCGAGACCCAAATCCAAAATCACGATGTCCACTTCTTCAAGACCACGTCCTGTGGCCATATAACATAATATCAGGATACAGATCACAAACCAAAAACAGTGATTTTTGATGAGATAAGGTCACAACGCCTCTGTGTATTGACGTATACGCCCAAGCTATTTTTGGATAATACTGTACATTTCATTTTCAGAAACTTTCCTGGATACCCCCTTCTTAAGGAATAAAGCCGAACAGAAGAAGAATGCTCTCACCTTTATTCGCTTCAGTTGCAATTCTGGGTACGTCGTAATTCACGTGCGACCGACTCCACTGTAATCCCTAAAATATCCGATGACTATCACATATGATAACGCAGACATCAACCGGAACTGAGAGAATTGCACTCTGCCGGATCAAATCGCATGATTAGCATAGTAGCTGAAGTGCAGCAGTTGATATCTGCTGGGACATGGCTTGCCAGTCACCCTGGGCAATAAATTGCGTGTTTTCACTAGTATGACACTAAAACAAATCATTTTCGATTTCTTCCGAACTTAATATCGCAAATTCATTTGAAAAAGGGATAGTTTTACTCAGAGAGCGATCAAGTTTACGCCGTGTTGTTGTTTCACCAGTTTTGAGCTCTACAATGAGTTGAAATGTTAAGCTGCAAGAATCTCCAGGTTATTGAAAACTATCGGCTACGAGAATTCAATGAACAACTTCAGGACTGGTTTAAAGACGGAGCCATGTTCCAGGGCCCCGGTTTGTATGGGCCCCAGCTTGATTTTTGTTAATTATTTAGAGTACTCTTTATTTTTTAATTGCTTGAAGCAACGATTTTCATAATGTACTGCAATTTTCATATATTTTGTCATATGTTATAAAAAAAAGACTTTTGCCCTGCTACGAACTTGATTTCAGAGTCCCCATTTTGAACTTGGCTCCAGGACTCCCATTTTAAAGATGGTTCAGGGTTCCCCATATAGAATTTGGCTCTAGGGTCACCATTCAGAACTTTACTCCAGGGCCCCATTTAGAACTTGGCTTCAGCCTCATCCATAAATTTGGCTCGAGGGCCACCATTCAGAAATTTACTCCAGGGGCCCCGTTTAGAAATTGGTTCCAGCCTCATCCAGAATTTTGGCTCTAGGGCCACCATTCAGAACTTTACTCCAGGGGTCCCATTTAAAACTTGGGTCGAGCCTCATCCAGAATTTTGGCTCTAGGGTCT
Organism: Ryuthela nishihirai; assembly: GCA_038380435.1. Taxonomy (NCBI): domain Eukaryota; kingdom Metazoa; phylum Arthropoda; class Arachnida; order Araneae; family Heptathelidae; genus Ryuthela; species Ryuthela nishihirai. The sequence continues at coordinate 8,906,413 of JAWZYU010000004.1, forward strand.
CAATTCAGAATTTTGGCTCTAGGGTCTCAATTCAGAACTTTGGCTCCAGGACTCTCATTTTGAGCTTGGCTCCAAAACTCTCATCTAAAACTTTGGCTCTAGGGTCTCAATTCAGAATTTTGGCTCTAGGGTCTCAATTCAGAACTTTGGCTCCAGGACTCTCATTTTGAGCTTGGCTCCAAAACTCTCATCTAAAACTTTGGCTCTATGGCCACCATTCAGAACTTGGCTTCAAGGTCCTCCAATTGCTTAATCCGACCCTACTTCAGAAATATATGGAAATTTCTCGCATGAAAGCCATCAAATATGTTATTCAAAGTTCACATACACACACCCTATGATTTCCCTGTGCAGAAATGATGCGACTTAACGTCCAATAAGAAAAAGGAATGCAAATCTCTTTTTATTTTTCCACGGAAAGAATTTAGAGAATGAACAGAGAAAGTCTGAACCTCAACTACTCACACAATTATTAACTTGGGACCCTAAAGGACCAGGTGCTATTGGCGTTCTTGTGCAAACACGACACACAAAAAACTTTTTATCTTAAAAGCCTGCATTTTATTAAATAAGTTTTTATAATAAGATTTTAGGAGGAAAAATGCTTGTGTTAAAAGTGGTGGATTATTTAATAGCAAATTTCTACATCAATTTTTCTTTGTTAACTAGCAAGATGATTATCTAGGTCAGGAATCTCAAACATGCTGCCCTATAAGTTATTTTGTGCAGCCTGCAAGCAATGCGTTCTATCAAAACCATGGTAGAGAATTGTGGCTGCTTATTAGCTTGTCTAGACTGCAATCATCTTACTCGGGTATGGAGAATATGGCCGTGATCAATCGAAGATGAAAACATTACAATTGATTTATGCTTTGGTATTAAAAGTATGTGACATTTCAAAAATAAAACAATATAACAGATTATGTTGTGATGAAATGAATCAGTGTTGTAGAATGAATCGACTCGTAAAATCCAAATTCAAAGAGTACAGTCGCTCAAAAAAATATCCCAACACTATGGTTGATTACAGAATTCAGAAAAAATATCTGGCAACGATTTTTTTTTAGAAATTAGTGATCTGGCGACCTTCGTGTCACGTGACACGAAGGTTGCCAGATCAGCCAGCCATCCATCCATCTTCTCCTAAACCTTCCCTCTTTCCTTTACCTTCCAGTTTTCATTTCCAGATTCGGCCCTGTCGTCCTTCATTTTCTTATCCGTACATATCATTTTAATTATTTAACCGTACGCAATCCTTCCATTCACAATTTTTTTAACGCTCATCTTTTATTTTTCAAATTTTCTTATAAGAATAATATACGAAATGAACTGAATTTTAAACAGTTGCTCGCATTAAACCAGTGTCTCGCAAACTGTGTGCCGCGAGAGATTTTCAAATTGACACTAGATATTCCAAAGATTTCATTTTGACTTGACTTGTGTTATCGACGTGCTTTAATAAAAATATTTCAGATTTTATCAACTGGGATCTTGTAAGTATTTATCAAGCTTTTTCAAAATTTTGGTATTAATTTTTGATTATTTCAAGCCAAAGAATGGACAAATATTTAAAACAAACACCGAGTTATGATTAATTATATTTATTATTATTATATTTATTTTAAATAAAATGCATTTAACGAAACTTCAATTTTCCTCTTTTTACGTAACCATCAAAAATTCTTTTTTAGGTGTGCCGCGGAAAAAAAAAATTAGATTCAGTGTGCCGCAGAGTAAAAAAGTTTGCGAGACACTGCATTAAACAGTTAGCAACATCACACAGACGTCAGCATATGAAACTCGTAGCCTGAAATTCTCGTATTTGGATCCGATTCTGAAAACCTGGAGATTTTATTTCGCTTGACAGTTCTCATTTTTTAACTACAGTAAACTCGGTTGAATTGTTTTACTCCCTGAGCGACACTTCTTTTTTTTTTCACACAGTGAGCTAAATGGCTTGGTCACAAAGACCCAAAGAGCTCAGAGAAGTTTAGGGGACAGGACCCACTGGACAGCTGTTAGTAGACAGATAGAAGCCGTCTATCAAGATCATCCAGCGTGTTCTTTAACGTGTGCAGGGCTCTCCTGCTCACGATGCCCACTGTAACCTCCCCCCACTGCAAAAAAAGTAACTCGATAAGGCTGCACAAATGGCTGTAAATTTGTCAGATGGGTTATTACGATTACCAGTACTTCGTCCATGTTAAGAAACACGCGGAATAAATAGAACTCCGACGGCATCAATCACCATCCTCGAGCCCCTTGTGACTTGGCCAGTTTGTCCATTGTGCAGCAAAAGAAAAAAGGAGTAAGGCAAACTGACATGAAATCCGTTAACTTTGATCGTTTCAAGTCGTGTTTAGCTTCTGATATCTGTTTCTTATTTCTCATATTCAATTATTCATTTCATTAGCGCATTGAATTAAAAAAATTGCGTTTTGCTCCATGACAATGAATCATTTGCGAACTAGCTGAAAGAAGGACAAATGACGGAGTTCGTGTGACTTATCTTGTTCAATTTATAGCCTTGGGACACTCGTTTGCGATTCATTAATAGGAAGAACGATTCGGAATTGACGGAATCAGCTGTTGTCTTCAACGATCTTTCGAGATTTCGATCTTTTCAAAATGAATCGGAAATGCGATGGTTTCTCATTTGGTTTAGTTTTGCGAAGCCAGAAAATACTCCTTCTGCATTTTCAGAAGAGATTTCGGCTATAATGATGAGCTTTAATTCAGTGGAGGATAAATAGACCCAAGTATAGGAGCATAAGTCCTTATCGGACATCTGATTCTTCCTTCGTAACCCATTGGGAAGTTTTAATTATTTCTTTCGTGCACAATGTACCAAATCGGTGGACTGTGAGAAAAACGCTGAGAGATTTCGAAAAACATTCCATACAGAAAGAAGTAAAGGTATAAATACAGATATTCCCCGAATTTCACAATAGTTACATTCCCAAGTGTGATGGGTTGTTGTTGGGTTGTTTTACCTCTGAGCGGCACTTTTTTGCACACCATGGGCTAAATGGCCAGGCCACATGGACCCCAAAGGCTCAGAGAAGGTTGGGGGAGGGGACCCACTGGAACAGCTGTTGGGAGACAGATGGTAGCCTCCCGTCAAGGCCATCCAGCGTGTTCTTAAACGTGCACAGGGTATGGCTCTCACGCACACGGGGCCACGGCTTAACGTCCCATCCGACGGACGGCGGCCTTTCCAAGCCCATCGGTGTCCCCTACTGACCGTGGGCAGGGCGGAGAATTTTGCGGAGATAAATCTCAACGCTGACCCAGCTGGGACTCGAACCTGGGAACTACAGATTACGAGCCTGGCGCGCTACCAACTGAGCTGTTTAGAAATTAGTGATCTGGCAATCTTCGTGTCACGTGACACGAAGGTTGCCAGATCACTAATTTCTAAAAAAAAAACGTTGCCAGATATTTTTTCTGAATTCTGTAATCAACCCTAGTGTTCGGATATTTTTTTGAGCGACTGTACAAAATGAAACGTTAGTATTTATCTATTTACAAAACTGAAATCACGCACTTTGACACCTTTTAAAGAGTTGCGTAAAGTTAAGGTTGGCGGAAAAAATTATACTCAATGACTAAAGTGCCCCGAAGAAAAAAATGCGAATCACACGACCAGTGATTAGATCACAAGATCTGCAAATTTCAGAACGGTACTGAGAAAACACACCCACTGACAACTATTAGGAGGAAAAACCGATACTCTAATCGAGGTCATCCAGCGTGTTTTCTAACACACACACACACACACGTTTAATGATCAGCAGTCAGATTCAGCTCTTTTAAACAGCAATGGTACAACAGCAAAACAAAGTGGGCAGTTGTCTTGTGTCCAACACTTCAGAGAACCCCCAAATTCTCTTGCATATTAATTATGTAATGCAAACCTCAGGGGTCCTTATATTTTTATTGTAACCGCTGCTTCAAACAAGTTTTTTTTTTTCCTTTAGGGGTGGGACATGGTAATATTGGAAAACATCATTGGCACCCCGAAAGAGCATCGGGTTACAAAATTGGCATGTTACTCATTACGTTATCTCGCGCTCATTCCCATTTAGTGAGTCAGAATTAAGGTGGCAAGAGGATTCGGGGGGCGGAGGTGGCTCAGTCGGTACCGCGCCAGACTCGTAATCTGCAGTTCCCAAGTTCGAGTCCCAGCTGGGTCAGCGTTGAGATTTATCTCCGCAAAACTCCCTGCCCACGGTCAGTAAGGGACACTGATGGGCTTAGAAAAGGCCACCGTCCGTCGGATGGGACGTTAAGCTGTGGCCCCGTGTCCGGGAGATCCGTTAAACGCTGTGCACGTTAAAGAACACACTTGATGGCCTTGACGGGAGGCTACCATCTGTCTCCCAACAACTGTTCCCGTGGGTCCCCTCCCCCAACCTTCTCTGAGTCTTCGGGGTCCTTGTGACCTGACCATTTAGCCCATGGTGTGCAAAAAAGTGCCGCTCAGAGGTAAAACAACCAACCAATCAAGAGGATTCGGTAGGAATTTTTTTTATAAGGAGAACTTCACATAGTAGCAAGTAATCCCATTAATGAACAAGTGGCAACCTAATATTTTAAAAATTATTTTTATTTCAGTCCAATTTCTTGTTTACTCCAATTTGGCGATGGGTGGGAGTTGGCTCAATCTCTAGCGCCAAGCGCGTAATCTGCAGTTCCCAGTGAGAGTTCTAAATGTGCAGCAGTTGAGAGTTATCTCCGCTAAATCCCCTCTCTGCCCTTGGTCAGAAAAAAAAAAACACCGATAAGCTTGGAAAGGCCGCCGTCCATCGGATAAGACTTAAAGCCGTAGTTCCGTGTGCAGGAGAGCCATACCCTGTGGACGTTAAAGAACACGTTCGATGGCCTTGACAAGAAGTTTCCATCTGTCTCCTAACAGGCTGTCCAATGTGTCTCCTTCTCCTAACCTTCCTTGAACTATTGGAGTCCTTGTGACCTGGCCATTTAACTCATTATGTGCAAAAAGTGTCTCAGAGGTAAAACAACCCAACCCAATATTGCGAAAAGACAGACAGCAGTCAGACTCTCTCAGTAGAATAACTATAGGGATGGGGAGTGAGAAGTCGCAGCTTCTCCATAAGAAATGTCTACTAAAACATTGTGGCTGATGAACACACAGAATGAACGGGAACCACCTAAAACCCAGAACGCTTTCTTGAGAAAATTTACCAAACTTTAGTTACACTATTGTTGTTTTTCTGCTAGATTAGAGTTATCCACGCTTTGCTAAACTCATAACGTGCTCATCCTGTTTTCTTTTATTAATATGAGTGTTTGTGTGTATACCAACTCATAGAGTAACGACTGAGAATCACACAATTCGATAATAAATCAAAGTTCTTCCCAATCTGACAAAAAAATATTTAGCAACACCGTTTTTATACTATACCGCGTTCCTAGCTCGTATCGCTAACAAAATGTCTAACAACACATTGAACAAATGAAATAATAATGATAAATTAAGAGGATAGAAATGCTACATGATGACGAAACAGAAGGAATGAATCATTCCTGTTCCATTCACCATTGTCGCAAAGCCTCGTGTCCGGCCACGCATCGTCAAACGTTTCACATCAATATTCTGAAATTAAGAAATCAATGGGAAAGGAGCAAAAGTTTTGGATGTTGAAGTCTTCCCTATATCTCGACCAAGTGTAAAATCCTCTTTCGTAACTCAATCCAAATGCTTTAAAGTGGTCCATTGCCTCGACATAGCGCTTGAATAATTTTTGCATTTGTATAAACTGAGTGCAACCGTCACGCTTTCTAAGTTGTGTGAATACTGAACCAAATCCTTGTTGAAGATTTTGTTTGACAGTTTAACCGAGGCAATCCTACTGGGTATCGCTGTTGAAGAAGGAATTGGAGCACGTTGAACTATAAGATTAATAAGAAAGGGAGATACCGAGTGTAATATGATCAATCGGATGCAGTGGAAAGACGTTTCTCAAAAGGGAATCCACATCTATATATTTCTCAAACATATTTTTATATTTCTCTTTAATGTGCATACTTCTTAAAAGTAAATGTAACTTTTTAAAAGCGAATATTAACAGCTAATTTCACGAAAATCGGTGCAATCAATTTAAGCATCAAAAGCGAATGCAATTCATAGTAATTAGACCACATTAGTGCGAAAAAATTTCATCCTTCGCCTCCCGAACTCGAACTACGATCTCCTGATTATGTGTCATTTGCTGTACTAGTTAAGAAAAGGCAAGAAACAATTCACACTTACTTAGTAAGGTAGAAATAATAGTTGATTATGCTCTCTCTTGAAGCTCTACCATCTACTTTTCCTTCCTTAATGTAGTCTATTTTTGAAAATAAAGGCTGTAACTTGCAGATTCACTGCATACATTGGCTGCATTTAATAAGTCACATCTTATAACTCAGGATGATATTTCGTAAAGTATTTTATGAAAAAAAAATTAAAGATGATATTTCGGAAAGTATCTTATGAAAAAAAATTGAGGATGATATTTCGGAAAGTATCATATGAAATAATTCTGGGTGATATTTCGGAAATTATCTTATGAAAAAAAAATTCAGGATGATATTTCGGAAAGTATTTCACGAAAAAAAATTCAGGATGATATTTCGGAAAGTATCTCATGAAAAAAATTCAGGATGATATTTCGGAAAGTATCTTATGAAAAAAATTCAGGATGATATTTCGGAAAGTATTTCACGAAAAAAAATTCAGGATGATATTTCGGAAAGTATCTCATGAAAAAAATTCAGGATGATATTTCGGAAAGTATCTCATGAAAAAAATTCAGGATGATATTTCGGAAAGTATTTCACGAAAAAAAATTCAGGATGATATTTCGGAAAGTATTTCACGAAAAAAAATTCAGGATGATATTTCGGAAAGTATCTCATGAAAAAAATTCTGGGTGATATTTCGGAAAGTATCTTATGAAAAAATTTCAGGATGATATTTCGGAAAGTAGCTTGTGAAAAAAATTCAGGATGATATTTCGGAAAGTATCTTATGAAAAAAATTCAGGATGATATTTCGGAAAGTATCTTATGAAAAAAATTCAGGATGATATTTCGGAAAGTATCTTATGAAGGGAGTTGAAATTCACAACCATTTTAAAACCAGTTGATGTTAACAAAATTTCAACATCAGATGTTTTGCTCTAAGACTAATGTCCATGCCAAAAACTCCAGGATGGTTCAGAATAACGTCCATTATTCTGAATTGCTGGCTGAATGATCAACAAAACACGCTGACAATATCAGAAGAAATACTTCCAAAAACAAATATGATACAACAGGCAGGCAAAAATGTTTGGGAGTAAAAATGAATTAACAGAGTAAGATTGCATTGTGTCCACTAAGGGTCTACTACGTATACATTTTTACTTCAGTTTTCATTAAATGATATTATTACGCTTAAAATTTTAATTAAATTAATTATGGTTTTAACTATGGGCTCGCGCGAACTCCACCTAACCCATATTTAGCTATCGCAGCATACAATATATGGTCTAGCAATCAACGCTTTGGCCTCTTGTAAGATCGATACGTTGACCGTTAGGCCAACTGTGGCTCTTAAAATATGCTTTCGACAAAGGGAGCGATATACGATTCCAGTCTTCACTTCCATTGGGCTTCATTATAACAATGAAGAGCCCTTCTCACCGTTTAATTTCTGATATATTTAACATTTATAACAGAAAAGAACCCTTTAGTCGAGAATTAACTCGTGTCAATCAATTCTAATTCGTTTACGATATTGGCAACTTTGACACTGTGTGCTGATCAGTGTGTAAATATCTTGTTATGTACCTACTGTATCTGATTATCGTTATGCTAATACGCAGTTTAGAGAACTAGGGAATAATTTGCTTTCCGAACAAAGATGAAGCACAAAAGTTTGCTTTTGTCGTTTCTGTTTAAAGTTTTTTCTCTCTCTTATGAGATGTATCTCTCTCTTTGTTCTCTCTCTTAATGAGTGAGGTTGTTATTCCTCTGAACGGCAATAATGCGCACACAATGGGCTAAAATGGTCAGTTCACAACGACACCAAAGGCTCAGAGAAGATTGTAAAATGAGATCCCTAAACATCTGTTATATGAGACAGATGGAAGGCTCCCGTCAAAGCCATCCTGTGTGTTCTTTCAAGTGCAGAGGGTATGGCTCTCTTGCACATGGGACCACGTTCTTAACGTCCCATCCAACAAATGATAGTCTTTCCAAGTCCAAATGTGCTCTCGTTCTCACCGAGAACAGAAAACTCAACGCAAGACTAGTCGGGATTCGAACCTGGGAAATTAGATTACGATCTTGGCACGATACCAGCTGCGCCATCATTAATGATATAATTAACAATATCACTACGGACGAATTACTCGATAAAACTTATTCACAACTTCAATTTTTCTTAACACTTCTGGTCTTTGTCAGACTGACTGTTCTAGGAATGGCAGCCGGCATAATACATGCTTTTAAACATTCGCATTTCATTTTTCAAAGAGCTCAACTGTGCACCACGGAGCTTTAAAATAATACTTCGTTGTAGTGATTGTTAATAGAGATTCTCGTCAGATTATGAAACAAATATAAGCTAATACAAGGGTCAGGAACCTTTTTTGGGTCAAGAGCCAAAACAGCAGAAAAAAGTTAACCAAAAAATTTTAATTTTTATCGGGTCAAGAGCCATAACAGGAAAAAAAAAAACACTGATTATTTTATTATATTAACAAAAATAAAACGATAGCCTAAACTTTTAAATGGGTATATTCAAGTCGACACAAAAAAAATATTAAAAAGAATTGTTAATAATCTGCCATTCACCAGTGAGACTTTTGAGTTCAGTCTTCTCGATCAACTGATTAAAATTTAGAGTGTATTTAGAGCATTTGAATTGCATCAGTGCTTTTAAAAAACTATCATCTGTCAACCTGCTATTTGCTTCTAATAAAAATCATTCAGAAAAAATTCCATAGTCAGATGCTGAGCTAAAAAGTGTCAAAAGCCGTGTTTTAGAGAAGTCGATGCAGTTGTTTCGAATAGATTTAAACAAAGCTTTAACTGTGATATTTCAGGAATGCTACGCATTATTTCAGTTCCAATGAATTGTTTATCATTCAGTGGAGATTTACAAATAATCTATTTCCTTTTTGGTTTAAGAATCAATCAGCAGAAGAGTACAAAAAATTGGGTTCAACATTTTAGGTAACGACTTGTAAGCATCTTCTAAACAGAACTCGGAAAATGAATGACAAAAAATGATACAAATGGAAGATGGAAAAAACGGAAAGAACAAGAGATCTAAAACACTCTTATCTAACTTCTTATGAAATGTTTCAATTTTTCAAACTGAATAAGAGATCTCTTCAAATTGATTTGGTATCCCAAAAGAGCGATGGTTAAAATTGAAATTTGATAAAAAAAAAAATATAAGCTCCATTAGCCAAATATCTTATTATTTGAGAAGGAACTTAGAACTTAATAAAGTAAAATGCATTAGGGTGTACCGGATGGAAAGGATAGAGAAGGGGAAAATAAAGAGTGAGGGAAATAATAAGAAACTGTGCGAAAAACATAAAAGGCGCATAGTCGGAGAAATAATCAGGAACAGTATTAAAAGAGGAAGATGGGTAGTCGAGGAGAAATAACGAGGAACAGTATTAAAAGAGAGAGATGGATAGTAGGGGAGAAATAATGAGGAACAATATTAAAAGAGGAAGATGGGTAGTCGAGGAGAAATAACGAGGAACAGTATTAAAAGAGAGAGATGGGTAGATGGGGAGAAATAATGAGGAACAGTATTAAAAGAGAGAGATGGGTAATCGAGGAGAAATAACGAGGAACTGTATTAAAAGAGAGAGATGGGTAGACGGGGAGAAATAATTAGGAACAGCATTAAAAGAGGAAGATGGGTAGACGGGGAGAAATAACGAGGAGCAGTATTAAAAGAGAGAGATGGGTAGACGGGGAGAAATAATGAGGAACAGTATTAAAAGAGGAAGATGGGTAGACGGAGAGAAATAACGAGGAGCAGTATTAAAAGAGAGAGATGGGTAGACGGGGAGAAATAATGAGGAACAGCATTAAAAGAGGAAGATGGGTAGACGGGGAGAAATAACGAGGAGCAGTATTAAAAGAGAGAGATGGGTAGACGGGGAGAAATAATGAGGAACAGCATTAAAAGAGGAAGATGGGGAGACGGGGAGAAATAACGAGGAGCAGTATTAAAAGAGAGAGATGGGTAGTAGGTGAGAAATAATGAGGAACAGTATTAAAAGAGGAAGATGGGTAGACGGAGAGAAATAACGAGGAACAGTATTAAAAGAGAGAGATGGGTAGTAGGGAAGAAATAATGAGGAACAGTATTAAAAGAGAGAGATGGTTAGTCGGGAAGAAATATCGAGGAAGATTACTGAAAGGAGAGGTGTGTAGTCGGAGAAATACATTGAGCAAAGTACTAAAAAGGTCGGATGGGTAGTCGGAGAAATACATTGAGCAAAGTACTAAAAAGGACTGATGGGTAGTCGGAGAAATACATTGAACAAAGTACTAAAAAGGTCCGATGGGTAGTCGGAGAAATACATTGAGCAAAGTACTGAAAAGGACGGATGGGTAGTCGGAGAAATAATGAATGACAGTTGATTAAATAATAAATAAATAAATACCCCCTCAAGCAGCTGCTTGCCACAGAGGTCTGACAGGAGCCTGTCAGTTTATATGCCACAGTAGGAGATCTGAGAGGATGGCAGGACCTCAGCAGAAAAACGACACACACATCCATGCCTAAATATCGGGGTTCGAACCCAGTTCCCTTAGATCAGTAGCCAAGCGTGCTAACCACTCGGCCACGGGACGGCTAAAATAAATACCTCCTCAAGCAGCTGCTTGCCACAGAGGTCTGACAGGAGCCTGTCAGTTTATATGCCAGAGCAGTTGATTAGTCAGAGTAAAATAAGAAACAATACTGAGAAAGATGCTAGTCGAAGAAATGATAAAAAATACTACTAAAAGTGAAAGGTAGTTGGAGAAATAATAATACACAGTATTAGAAAGAGATGGCAGCAGTTGTAAAAATAATAATTGCTAAAGGAAGATTGATAGTCGGAAATATAATAAGGAACAGTATTAAAAAAAGGGACCGGTAGTAGTGAAGACAGTTGCTGACAAAAGATAGGAAGTCTGAGAAATAACGAGGAACAGTACTAAAATTGAAAGAGATAAATATTCGGAAAAATAATAAGACAACTACTGAAAAATTCCCTTAGCAATACAATAATTTTAAAATATCAAAAAGGAAAAGAAAGTGAGAATCAATGCGACTTTGTTACAAACTCTGAGAATACTTTTCGTTGTACTTTCATTCATGAAGAATTCCGATGCACTAACCTTGAAAGAAACGCCTAGTCTCTGATTGTCTATTGGTTACGACGCCCTAGCATGCTCCTGGGAGAAGTGGGTTCGAATCTCACTCAGGACGAAACCCATTTTTTTTTTTTTTCAGCAAACTTTTTCAAGTGTTTCTTGTCAACAGGACATTTCCTGTGATATTTTATTATTGAAATCGAAATAATTTTTGCCTAATAGTTTTATATTATTTTATATATTTTTTTTTCTACCATTATCTGCTTTAAAATGATCAGCATTATTTCCTTTTTTCGCTCCTTAGCCGATTTTAACCTTTAAAATAACGAAACATTTTAAAACGCATCGTATGTAAACTTAACAACTGTCAAAGAAAAATTGCGGATGTTAACAAGCTGAAATTGTACATTACGATAGAAAAGAGTATTGATTAACTCCATATTTACGTATATGTCTACATGTTTTGTCAAGTAAAAAAATTTCACTTAGAAAAATTAAAGTACCACTAAAGACATTGCAGTGCCTTTTCAGCTGTCGTTTGGGGCGACTTGGCAGTAATCAAGTTTTCTAATGGATTAAACAAAAAGCCTAATGATTGCGGCAAAGAGACCCAAACTGTGGTTAATAATATCACATATTATTGCATTTCGTACTTCTGTGGTATAGGGCAGGTGAAAAATCTTTTATGTTCGTGACGAAACCTTTCATTAGTCTTCTGGGAAGAAAAACGAAAGAAAAGAAAAAACTCACGATTAATCCTTTTAAGCCAAACAAGAGCCTTTATCACTTTTGTTCGCACTGTGGCAGATCATTAACATCGCGGGAGATCTCTGAACCAATGTAATGCACTGAGACATCGTTTTCGTAATATCCTTAAGATTTTGCGGTGCAAAACGTTGTCAAGTTGTGAAGAATTGCTCTTTTTCTTTTCTTAACATCACATTGAGACATCATTTACATAGCATCCTTCCGATTTCGAGTCCCAGCTGGGTCAGCGTTGAGATTTATCTCCGCAAAATTCCCCGCCCTGCCCACGGTCAGTAGGGGACACCGATGGGCTTGGAAAGGCCGCCGTCCATCGGATGGGACGGTAAGCCGTGGCCCCCTGTGAGGGAGAGATATACCCTGTGCACGTTAAAGAACACGCTGGATGGCCTTGACGGGGGGGCTACCATCTGTCTCCCAACAGCTGTTCCAGTGGGTCCTCTCCCCCAACCTTCTCTGAGCCTTCGGGGTCCATGTGACCTGGCCATTTAGCCCATGGTGTGCAAAACAGTACCGCTCAGAGGTAAAACAACCCAAAACAACCCAACCCTTCCGATTTCGCGGTGCAGAGCATTCTCAAGTTATGAATACTAACAGCTCTTCGAATTCTCACTTCTCTTTTGCTGCATTCTTTGGGATTGTTGTTGAATTTTGCTATTTCTGCTTTGTTTGGAAATTCAAAAATTATCGGACTATCGCCTCCGTATTCTTAGGCTTGAATAGCTATAACAAGAAAGTTTCGGTTCGGGAAATAAATAGGAAGAATAGATTTACAAATGAGAAAAGGAACTTTATGTCTTTGTGTGTTTATTCATCAACTATGTTACATGTCTGAAATTAAAATCGCCATGTAAGAAAGGGAGGAATCTAAGATAAGCACTAAATAATTCAGTTGAGGCTCGTAATCTGTGATTCATAGGTTCGAGTCCCAACTGCGCCAGCGTTGAGATTTTTTTCCGCTAACCCTCACCCTGCCTTTAGTGAGAAAGAGGACACCAATGAGTTTAAAACTGCCGTCCGCTGGATCGGACGTTAAGTCGTAGTTCTGTGTGTAAGAGAATCATACCATGTGCACGCTAAAGAACAAGCTTGATGGCTTTTACGTGAGGCTATCATCTGTGTCCCAGTAGCTGTCCAGTGGGTCTCCATCTCTGAGCCCTCGGGGTCATTGTGACCTGAATTTATAAGAAGTTGATTCATTCTGCCGTCCCGTGGTCGAGTGGTTAGCACGCTTGGCTACTGATCTAAGGGACCTGGGTTCGAGCCCCGGGTAAGGCATGGATGTATGTGTCGTTTTTCTGCTGAAGTCCTGCCATCCTCTCAGACCTTCTACTATGGCATATAAACTGGCAGGCTTCTGTCAGACCTCTGTGGCAAGCAGCTGCTTGAGGGGGTATTTATTTATTTATTTATTTTTTTGATTCATTCTGTTTACATCAAAATCAATTTTTTCGTATGTCTATATTTACCTTTTCATCCATTCTTTGTCGGTTCCTATTTTCCTTACTTCTTTAGAATCCTCCACAAAATTCCCCGCCCTGCACACGGTCAGTAGGGGACACCGATGGGCTTGGAAAGGCCGCCGTCCGTCGGATGGGACGTTAAGCCGTGGCCCCGTGTGCGGGAGAGACATATCCTGTGCACGTTAAAGAACACGCTGGATGGCCTTGACGGGGGGCTACCATCTGTCTCCCAACAGCTGTTCCAGTGGGTCCCCTCCCCCAACCTTCTCTGAGCCTTCGGGGTTCATGTGACTTGGCCATTTAGCCCATGGTGTACAAAAAAAGTGCCGCTCAGAGGTAAAACAATCCAATCCAAAACCTTTTCATCCATTCTTTGTCGTTTCATATTTTCCTTAGTTCTTTAGAATCCAATTTATTAATCTATCATCATGCTTAACAGCAACTTAGCTAAAACAAAATCAATTCCCTTCTCTGCAAAAATATTTCTCCAAAACTGTTAATGATATCTTTTACGAACTTCATCCTTACTTAAAAAAGCAAGCCAGTGAATATTCATGTTATTATGTGTAAATACTTCCAAGTCAAAACGTTTCAAAAACTAACTCTTCCATTAAATCTGTAATCATTTAAACTATCCCGTCATGAAGAAAGTCTTTCAGATATTCACGAATGCTACTAATAAAAAAAGGGAAAAAATTATCCTGAAGGCAATTCCTTTTTCTAATGATGTTTATGACAATGTTTGACATTTCTGAAATCTCTTACTATCTACTCTAGACATGCGAATTGCATAGGATCAAAATGTATGAATTTAATCCTTAATTTCTTTCAGTATCGACATATAATTTCAAAAGGATAAATGAAAGCAGTTATTGAGGTATGAATAGCATGCCTTTCTAATAGTGCACATGAATATTTCATTACTTCTCCCATTACTTCCTTTCTGAGAAGCACAGAATGGGCTAAATGACCAGGTGACAAAGACCCCCCAAGCACTCAGAGAAGATTGCGAGGATGGAACCCACTGGACAGCTGTTAGGAGACAAACGGTAGCCACCCATCAAGGCCATCCATCGCGTTCTTTAACGTGCACAGGGTACGACTCTCACACACACTGAGCCACGGCTTAAGGTCCCATCCGATAGACGGCAACTTTTCCAAGACAATCAGTGTATTCTTTCTCACTAACAGCTGAACGATAGTTAGCGGAGAAAATTCACAATTGGGGCGACTGCCGGCAGGTGAAAAAAAAGGATTAATTTCATTACCTTGAAACTATTGCAACGATTCCAAAAATAAATTCTTGATCAGTTCATCGCATAGAGCTTTCAGGGAAATTATTCCTGGGAAATTATTCCTGTGTCACACATTACAGCACTTCAGTGAGTGGAATAATTAAGCAAATTTAAAATGAAATGATGCGGAACACATGACTTTTTTTTTTATATTTTATTAACTCATTGTTTAACTTTAGTGAGTCAAAATGCATTGTTCTTCTTTTGTGAAGTTTTGGCGGCACTCCAAACATTTACTGATTCCTAATCTCTGTTCAAATCCTGCATCCTACTATGTACGAAATGCATCTTCGCTTTGCTCACTACATTCTACTCTTGACTCACTACATCTGCTCTCTTCTCGCTATACCCTGCTCTCTATTCACTAATATCTTAGAGTAGGGTGTAGCAAAATCAATTCTATCACTACTTTCTATTTTAATCCTTTATCGCACATACTTAATTCATCTACTCTCCATACCCTCCTCAGTCGTTAGCGCGTCAGGCCCGTAATCTGTAGTTCCCAGGTTCGAGTTCCAGCTGGGTCAACATTGAGATTTATCTCCGCCAAATTCCCTGCCCTGCCCACTATCAGTAGGGGACACCGATGAGTTTGGAAAAGCCGTCGTCCATCGGATGGGATATTAAGCCGTGGTCCTTGTGCGGGAGAGCCATGCCCTTTGCAAGTTAAAGAATACGCTGGATGGCCTTGACGGGAGGCTACCATCTGTCTCCCAACAGCTGTTCCAGTGGGTCACCTACCCCAACCTTCTCTGAGCCTTCGGGGTCCTTGTGACCTGACCATTCAGTCCATGGTGTGCAAAAAAGTGCCACTCAGAAGTAAAACAACCACAACCTCCATACCCTCTATTCATTACATTCTACTTTCCACTTTCCTCTGCATTGATTATATTTGCTCTGCTCTTAGTAGCTATGCCCTATTTCTCTTAGTCTATTTCTATTCATCACACCTCTCTACTCTTATTCATTATATATTATTACCTTCATTCTATCTTTCCTTACATAAATTGATGAAATAATCTTCCAAATCTTTCAGCAAATCATCCAAATTAAAAAAAATATTAGCAATAAAAAATATTTTCATAATGAGCTTACTTTCTTTAAATAGAAAGATAAAAAAAACGTCCCACTAATAAATAGCAGTGAAGTAACAGAAGTAGATCGATTTTAGATCTTATTCTATCAACCCTTCAGTTGAAACTCCTTGATTTCACTTAATGTCGATAAGATCAATGTAACGAAAAAAATCAAAAATAAATGGAAAAAAAAAAACACTCTCTGGAATTAAATTTCTTTCTAGTGAATGGGATTCGATCCAAATCAACATAACCGGCACAATAGTCTTCACAAATCAAAGCAAAGTTCGAAACATTTACCAGATACAAAATCATTTTATCAGTTTTCGAAAAAAAGAATTTGTAATTTCGAAAGCACTCTAAATGATGACCCTGTTGATTGAAAAATGTTAACAAAGTAACGTCGACACACGAACAAATAATATTACGCTAGGTTTCAGATTTCTGACTCCATTTATTTGACCCAAGAGTTAATAAAGGAGAGATTGAAGTCTTCGAAAGCTGTAGATTTTATTATAAAAGGAAACAAGATTATATCTCTAAAGAAAACAAATTTCATCACCATGAGATTTTACCATAATTCTCCTCTTGTTAGTAGCTGTCATTATTATCATTATCATTGTATGATACATTGTTTTCGGAAATGGCACGATAAGCATTGCTGATAGCAATCTCAGGATTTTCCTGCCATAGTTCAACCATAATATGCCAGTAATCCATTTACGTTATCAGTAATATGTTTATATCACAATGATCCTGTCACTACTTCATCGTATAATCTTTCGATATCATCGATTAGGTAGCATCTTAAGGATGATATCAGATACGTAAGACAAAAGACTGTCTGTTTATTGTAGCCTTTTTATCTTTATGAAAAGACTGGAATAGTAGTGGATCATGCAAGAAAGAGATCGGGCTATTTATTGTAACTTTGATATTTTTCGCCCAGCTCAAGAAATGGTTAGTGAGTTTACTTGCTAAAAAAAGTAACTTGAGTTCGAATAAGGAATTTTTTTTTTTCTGTTGAAGGATCTCTTTCTGCCGAGGTCTCACCTTCCTATATATAGGGATCATATAAAGGCAAAGATCAGGTCTTTGTCGTGCTGTTTGCGAATCCCAAAGTACTCGGAAATCATTTGATCGTCTTTAATTTACATCATGTATCCAAGTCAATGGTTTCCAAATTAGGAGGGAGACTTGGATATAACACAGTCTACTCGAGGAAAATAAGGATCAGGATAGATGAACGATACCTTTGAAATTGGTGAATCCACGTTGAGGTTTTAAATTTAAGATTCGATTTTGGCTGTGAAGCCTTCCATCCAGCACCTAGATATTAAATCTGCATTTTCTCTTCCTCTTCTGAATGTGTATACATTTTTAAGTCTGTATTTGCGTTATTATAAGTATTTCAATTTAGATCACCCACCATCCATCCACCTACCCGTCCACATGAACATCATGGAATAATTCCTTTCATTGCTCATAGGTCAAATGAATACTGAAAACTTCAAGAGAATATGAATACCGTAATCTCAAAAGATGTAGGTGGTGTGAAAACTTTTGGATTAAAAACATCCTTAAATAGTCTGAAAAACCACTTATCAAAGCTATTCTACACTGGTTGGGTTGTTTTACCTCTGAGCGGCACTTTTTTGCACACCATGGACTAAATGGCCAGGACACATGAACCCCGAAGGCTCAGAGAAGGCTGGGGGAGGGGATCCACTGGAGCAGCGGTTGAGAGACAGATCGTAGCCTCCCGTCAAGGCCATCCAGCGTGTTCTTTAACATGCACAGAGTATGGCTCTCCCGCACACGGGGGCCACGATTAACGTCCCATCCGATGGATGGCGGTCTTTCCAAGCCCATCGGTGTACCCTACTGATCGTGGGCAGGGCGGGGAATTTTGCGGAGATAAATCTTAACCCTGACCCAGATGGGACTCAAACCTGGAAACTACAGATTCATTCTACACGAATTTAACTACTGTGACCATAATGATTTCTTACGGCCTTGGTTCAACTTTCTTTGTGACTTGCTGTTTTTTCTGCCTCATGCTTACAGTTTTTTTTTTTTTTCACGTAAAATCTGCAGCGCATTTTTTTTGCTTTTGGTTAAAAAATTGAAAAATACCTTCCTACCAATTCTAAGAAGACTGGTCTTTAAATCTAGTAATGTTCGTTGAGCACAACAAAACCAGAAAACTCTATTCATTTCATATTATACAATATTTTCTCAAAAACAAATCGTGCGAATGGCAGTTAATGTTTTTTCTACGAGTTCCGATGTACAAAGGGTTGAAATCTAACCCATCGGAAAAACGGAATATGCTTTTACTATATATCTCTACTTTTCATATGTAAATACTTTGCATTCGTTTACCCCTCAAGCCGTTACTTGCCACAGAGGTCTGATAGGAACTTATCAGTATACCATAGAGAATTTCTGTGAGGAAGGCGAGACCTCATAAAAGTACAAGACAGCAAATATCCATGTTTTATTTGGGGCCAGAACCTAGAACCTTATGATGCACTGCCAATCACGCTAACCACTAAGCTATAGTGACAGTATTTTGCATCTGTACCCTTCATATGCTGTACGTACTTTGCATCTGTACCCTTCATATGCTGTACGTACTTTGCATCTGTACCCTTCATATGCTGTACGTACTTTGCATCTAGATCCCACATATTTGTACTTTGTATATATATCCCCTCATATATATATATATGCTTTGCCTTTATAAATTAAAAAATAAATTTCCCTTAAGCAGCGCTTGCCACATAGTCAGCAGCACCTGTCAGTTTATAAACCATAGTAGGTCTGCTAGGATGGCGAGACCTCAACAGAAAAATAACACAAACATCCATGCCCTAGCCGGGGCTCGAACCCAGGTTCCTAACATCAGTAGCCAAGCATGCTAACCACTCTGCCATTTATACCCCTCATATATGTACTTTGCATCTATAGCCCTCATATATACATTTTGCACCTATACCTCACATGTAATAATGTGCTTTGCAACTATACCCCTCTTATATGTAATTTGCATCTATAGCCTTCATATATTCATTTTGCACCTATACCTCACATGTAATAATCTGCTTTGCATCTATACCCCTCTTATATGCACTTTGCATCTATACCCCTCTTATATGTAATTTGCATCTATACCCTCATATATACATTTTGCACCTATACCTCACATGTAATAATGTGCTTTGCATCTATACCCCTCTTATATGCACTTTGCATCTATACCCCTCTTATTTGTAATTTTCATCTATAGCCCTCATATATACATTTTTCACCTATACCTCACATGTAATAATGTGCTTTGCATCTATATAAAAAAATAAAATAACCCCTTCAAGCAGCTGCTTGCCACAGAGGTCTGACAGGAGCCTGTCAGTTTATATGCCATAGTAGAAGGTCTGTGAGGATGGCAGGACCTCAGCAGAAGAGCAACACACACATCAATGCCTTATCCGGGGCTCGAACCCAGGTCCCTTAGATCAGTAGCCAAGCGTGCTAACCACGCGGCCATGGGGCATACCCCTCTTATATGTAATTTGCATCTATACTCCTTCAATACGTACTTTGCTTCTAAAACATATATATTCATATGTGTTCACCGGAATATGCCAGCGTTGAGCTTTATCTCCGCAAAACTCCCCTCCCTGCCATCTGTCAATAGGGGGCACTGATGGGCTTGAAAAGGGTGCCGTCCGTCGGATGGGACGTTAAAGCCGTGGCCACTTATGTAGGAGAGCTATACTTTGCGCACGTTAAAGAACATGCTGGACGGTCATGACGGGAGGTTGCTCTATGTTTACTAACAGCTGCCGAGTGGGTCCCTTTTCCCCCAACCTTCTCTGAGACATCGGGGTCCTTGTGAGCTGCCATTTAGCACATTGTATGGAAAAATAAAGTGCAGCAATGTTAAGATGTGCTTCAATAATATTATCCTCATTCAGATGAGAAAGTCTGACATTTGCATTTTGAAAACTGAGTTTTTTTTTGTCCTCATTAAAAGAGAAGCACATTCGAATGTCTTCCGAAGCATATTAGCATTCAAAATTTCTACATCTTTTAATAGTCGAAAATTATTTGCAAATTCTTCAGAAAAAGGAAAGCAAATTTTGATAAAATATTACTTTAAATTTCATCACCGCCCTTTTTTGACGAAATTATGCAAAAAATTTCTAAAAATAAAATTAGAAAAATTAAAAACTTTTATAACTGTGATTAATAAGTCTTCTAATTTTAATAACTGTCAATTGAATAAATTTGTGAGTCACTACGAAATCAAAGATTTTACAATTACGCATATTAATATGTGATATGTTAATTATTGGTTTCATAACGCCAATGCAGATGAGGAGAAAAAGAATAAGGGCACTGCCCCGGCCTCTAATTTTTTTTCCCTTCATCGTATTATTGTTTTTGCAAAATATTATTTTTACAGCTTGCATTCATTGATTCAGTATCTATTTAATATTTACCAACCATCATTCTGTTCTTAAAATTTGTTAAAATATTCGAAAACAAACTTAACCGGATTTCTGTGTCTGTGATTCTTGCACACCCTTCATCTAATTTATGCATTGTATTCATTGTCAAACCTCATGAACAGTTGTGAAACTTAAGTATTGGGCATTTTTCTGATCTGAGTTAGTTTTCAAAACAAAGCTACTACCTCCATGAATTTTGAGTCCATTCTTTTAATTATTTTAATTTAGTAAAATTTACCACTGTGTTTTTCTTTCAGTCCATATTAATAGCCTATATATTACAGCTTGGTCTTTATAGTTGTTATATCTGTTTATGAAGCATGCTAAATACCGTTAGTTTAAGCAATAAATTCCTTATTAATACCAAATATTTTCAAAATTGGTCAAAAATTATTAATATATATGAATTATTCATATATACTAATAATTACTTTACATTACTTTAAATAATCACCTTTTCGAATAATGAAATTTGATTACTATTTTCGTTTTTTTGCTTGAGAATTATGCAAAATGCCACTTTTTTGCGTGCCACTTTCAAATCATTGAGACTCATAATAAAAAGTTTCTATTTCATTCGCAGTTATCGTTATTTTTCTCTTTCTTGGGATCACAGAATAGCATTAGCTTTTGTTAAAGGTGCATATAATAGTACCAATACAATCTACAACTAGCTAACATAAAAGTTTGACTATATCTTAATTTAACAAGCTTTCGGTATTAATTTCAATATTCAACTTTGTGGATATAGCTGTAGTGTACAAAACGTTTTCAAACACTTTCAAATCTGAAGAATTTTAATTAAATCCTCTTAAGTTATGCGTTAAAAAAGTTGTCTCAACTGACATCATTGACGCTTGTGTTTTTTGACGTCTATTTCTTATGTTGAAAATCTACATCAAAATCTACATCAAATATATTTTAATTTTCATTTAATCTTATCCAATGACTTTTTTACTATAATTCATTTTTTAATAATATCTTTATGCGTTCATAAAAAATAGTTTTTAGGAAACAATTTTTATCTCTTTGCACAAGTTTTAGAGAGTGAGTCTGTTAATTATATTTTAAATTATCTAACTGCTTATAAACTAAAGTTAGGTTTCAATTCACAATTATAGATTAATAAATTAGTCATTCAAGCTAGATGTTATGGAATGATGCATATAAAATAATCACACAAAATGCAATAGCAATTATTCGCAATGGGAAAAGCAAACAGAAATTGTAACTCTTATTAATAGGAAGTTAATTGATTCACCAATGAGATCTTTATCAATAGCAGCAACTATGTAACGAAACAAAAACAGAAACAATTATAATTGATTAGGGCTGCTCACAAGGATAGTAGGATATCGGATGTATTCAGATGCAGTTACTCAATGATGTCCAAAAAATCAGAGAACCTGAAACAAGATTCACTATCACAAAAGCACAGAAGCTTTGCTGTTGGAATCAGTAATTTTCCTTTCTGCTTTGGTATACTGAGGAGTTCAAAGTAGAAGTACTTAAGTATATTGGTGTTTCCTTTTATGGGTGTTGGAATGATGTATAAAATTTGTCGAGTTGTTTTGGGAATGCTTGATTCCGTAAGCTTCTTAAATTAAGAGAAAAGTGCAATTTTTCTCTTGAAATTCATTTATATTGCGTCAAATAAAAGGTAGGATTTCTATCGTTGTTGTTGTTGATATAGTTTTTATGTAAATGGGGAATTTATTTCTAAATGAATTAATCTCGCCAGATAGATGTTTCGAAAATTATTTGCCTTTGAAAAATGATTCAGAAATTATGTATATAAAATTTGGGTGTTACAATTTCGAAATAATCAATTTTTAAAAATTAATTTTAAAAAATTCCATTGAAAGATGGAAAAATTAAAAAGGGCGGAGAAATTTTTTAATTCTTAGGAGTTAAATAGACATTACTGAAAACTACTAAGTTCGTTTCTACTGTTGTACTCTATTAGAATAAATAGGAAACATTGTATATACTGCTTTCGGTTGTAACTTTTAATACATAGGACAGAACACTAAACTTAGTTGCAAACACTGAGTTTATCGTTTTCCAAGTTTTAGAGGCTATAATTTGCAGTGAATGAAATTAGCGTGAGAATTTTTTATCGGGGCGATTAAGCCAAAAAAGATTAAAATGCATGCGCATCCTAATAAACAACTCTTTTTGATTCTGAAGCCTTGTGAGTTGTAATAAAATAGCATGAACGAAAACAAAATATGGAAATTCATAATACCAGTAATGACCTTCAGATAATTGTGGGGAAGAAATGTCACAGATGTTAATAGTAGCGGTGATGATTGTTATTTTGCCCATAGGATTAACACCGATTATACAAATCTTTATGTTAATGAAGATAATTTTTCATTAATTGCATTAATAATTAATATTTTAATGGGAAAAAATATGACAAAAATGTTAAAAAAATAATAGCAAGTAAAATAATAGCAAAAAAATATTAGCAGTAACTAAAAATGAAACTAATAATGATATGTAAATATATTAAGAGTTAATTAATGCAATAACAGTAGTAGCAAAACAATGATAGGATATGTATGAAAGCAATAGCCTGGTAGTGATGAACATGGCTGCAGCTAAGGTTAATGGTGTTTACAGCATTGATGCTAGATGCTGTAATCACAAAATAATGTTAATATGGTGGAAATATTAATGAGGATGATGTTGATGCATGTATGATGAATGGAATTATGTTAGCTATAGCAATGATGATTGAGATGTTAGTAATAATAATCACAAATAATTTACAGTAATGTTGATAACGGCTGCGATTACATTAAAAATTAAACTTGTGTCTCGATGGTGATGATGCTGTCATTGGTGTATTACTCTGATAGTAATGATGTTCAGAAAGATAGCAGTCTTGTTTCTATGAATCTGGTAACGGATGATGACACTGGTAGGATAAAGCCGGTGATATTGTTATGACGACGACCACGACGACAAGAAAATATTATTGATTTCCAATATACGCCTAAGTACAATGAACCTCTGCACATGTCCTTTTGGGACAAGTGCTTACAATCCTCAATCCATCCGTTATCCGTAATTTGTTGTGAGCAGCATAAGTCATAAAGGGCAAAGCGAGGAGATGTAGAGGATGTCAGGCATACCTACACCCGTCTCACAGTAACCAAGGTCCCATTGCCGCTCATCTTTAATAGCTCTGGAGGGATACTTGTAAGGCGCGGTGGACATCATTCTCGTCTGTAGGGCAACGAGGGATGAAGTTGCTGCAATTGATTAAGATTTTCTTTACATTTTTTAAGCGTTATTAATAGAGATTTTTTTTAAAAAAACAGTGTTTTGTTTAAAGAACTGATAAATGTATTGTAATGACAAATGCTCAAGAGGATAATTGCCTCATATATTTATCTTTAATTCATTTATTTCAAATACTATTAATCTGTTTTAGCTCCTTTTTTTTATTTCATTTAATTTTCAGGTGATTAAAATATTTAAATAGCATTTTTATTTCTTAAAATAAATGTAGTAAAAATATACAGTGGTAAACAGATCCGTTGTAATTAAATTTTATATACATTGAAACAGTTTATATATTTGAAATTGTTCACGTGCTTTACATTTATATTCTTCACATATACTTTAATACTTCAATATTAAAAATAAGGACACAAAACATTGATAGATTTAGAGTGAAAATTAGAAAATGTTACTAACATTATTACTCGTATAATTAAAATGTTGCAAACAATTTTTAGAAGCGTACTGTCAAATATTTTACAGATTCAAATTTTAAATATTTTCTGAAAAGTTAAATACTATTGAAATGCTCTAAATTCAAGCATGATTACATTTATATATAATCAAAATAGCTAATCTTAGTTAATTCGTATTAGTTACAATATTTCAAGCAGAAGTTTAAAATTACTTCAGTACTGATACAAAAAAGTGACCTTTTTATTCAACTCTTTTTATATAAATGAACATAGAAAAATCTTTTAATAGATTTGAGAGATTATAATACTATTATTACAAGATCTCAAATCCTATTTATAGATGTTTTTTACTTATTATTAAGCAATTATTTTATTTCAAGTTGTCATTTAGTTTCGAAGAATAGGACAATCAAAATACTTGAGAGAAAAATTTTAATGAATAGTTTTTTGTAAGGAGAGCTAAGAATATTTGGCTTCGGGTAGCTCAAAAGTAAATGAAAGAATAATAATTGTATTTATATCTTGATATAAAATAATTCTTTATTATTCAGTAGTAAAGTTTAAGCACGATACATTTATTATACGAATTTGAAATTCAAAGCTTCATATTTTATAAATAGATATTTAATTTTTCTTTAACTTCAGGTGAGATAAAGCCATTTTGTTTCACCTCATACCCCCAACTATTTCATTCAACAGGCCATGGTTTATTGTAAAGTTTTAAAAGGAACAATTTTTTAAATTAAAACGCGTTGTAAACAAATGAATGCGAAATTCTTAATGCAGCATGTAATTAACGAATAGAAAGTAAATTATCAAAAATATTTTTCCAAAATGAAAAAGTGACAAAATCAAATTTTAAAAAGTTTTCCAAGAATTAGACCAATAAGATCAAAATTCAAATATCCATGTCAAAAATATCACCTTCTTCCAGATGTGGCAAACGGACGAAAGATTACATGGAAAATGACCACGATCAAAGACAGCGATGATCCGCTTAAGATGAAAATGAAGATTTCCCTTTCTATTCATTGTTTCGTACTCTTTCAGTGAATAAACGGCTGCCAGCATTTTCAGCTCTTGCGATTTTTAGACAAATCGCAATCAATCATCCTTAGTTATGAGCGAATGATTCTCTGAAGCACAGCTCTTTCTTAGCTCTTAACCTATTTGGGCAACGTTTAATACTAGAAAACAAGGACTTACTCCAGGGGAACGCGAATGCTATATACGTCCGATAATCAGAAAACAGATGTGTATATCTTGAAACTGCCATATGAAGTTATGGCAGCGGACATGTTGGGTTGTTGGGTTGTTTTACCTCTGAGCGGCACTTTTTTGCACACCATGGGCTAAATGGCCAGGTCACATGGACCCCTAAGGCTCAGAGAAGGTTGGGGGAGGGGACCCACTGGAACAGCTGTTGGGAGACAGATGGTAGCCTCCCGTCAAGGCTATCCAGCGTGTTCTTTAACGTGCACAGGGTATGGCTCTCCCGCACACGGGGCCACGGCTTAACGTCCCATCCGACGGACGGCGGTCTTTCCAAGCCCAGAAGCGGACATGTCATTAAGATTTTACAATCACTCAATCTTTGGCACAATTCCTCACTTAACATGCCCACTTTTTCAATGACTCAAAGGATCAGTAAGATACACCAATATTGTCATCGTAACACCATCTAAGAACCAATATTAGATTTTAGCTGCAATGGACTCTACATAGTAAAGCCACAAACATCATAATACTGTTATCATAAAAAAATCTTGATGACGATAATTATGATGTCATTAAGATAAAGTGGTTTGTTGCTTCTCGTGTAAATTCGCCACAAAAGCGTATTATGCATTCTGACAGACAAGAATTTCTTGAATTTCAACACATTAAAAAATGTTTTGTTCCTTTTTTCATTATCTATGGCGAAAGCTACTCTATTCCATCTGCTTGCTAAATATTCATATACACATAAATCTGTACTTTAATAGTAGAATCGGTGATAAGCTTATTATATTCCTTTTTGTACTTTCGTGGTCAGAATGCTGCATATTATTAAACATCTGACACGGTAGTTTTAGATTATCATCAGCCTTTTGATAGCTATAGAAATTTTATCTATTCTGTTATAAATATCTCAGCTTTCGATAGCTCCCTTTCAGTGACCGTACTTCATCGTAACTGAACGTGGATGAAACTATTAACTCACTGCTACTGAAATTCGATATTATGTCAGTGTAAAGTAATTGCAAAGCCGGTACAGAAAAGATATTTTTTACTGATACGGGATAACAGTAAAATACATTTTTAGTCGTGGAGTAATTTTGGATTTGTACACCACATTATAAATTATCCCTCAATAAACTGTTTCCCACAGAGGTATAACAGAAAGCTGTCAGTATAATACGCCATAGCGAAGGTTTCTGAGGAAGGCACGACTTCAGCAGAAAGACAACACGAAAAAGAAACATCCATCCCTATTCAGAGGCTGGAATCCAGGTGCCTTCAGTGCGCAGCTAAACACGTTAATCACTCGACAATAGGAAACGTATACACCATATTAGTGCTCTAAAGTAAAAAAAAAATTATATTTTGATTGACTAATTGAATTAGAAAATTAAATAACCCATTGATTTAATTTAAACTGTAGTTTGTTATTGTGACTCTAACAATTGTGAATCTTGGAGCATTTTTCTTCAAAGTGCAGAGCCTATATTGGGTAGTCGAGGCTTAAGAGATAAAATCTATTTTCACCACTGATGCAAAGCTACATAGGCTCAATGAAATTTCTCTAAATATTCCTTTTCGACGCTATTAGACGACACTGTTAGTTCAGTACCTAAATAACTGTGGAAGTCAGAGCATTCGGTAACTGCGTTTAATAAGAATTTGTCTCAAATATATAGCCAACCGTTTAGTACACTGTGTTTCTCGAAGTTTGTATAATGATTCTCGCTTCGGTCTCATCAATTCCAGCGAAAATGCGTCCATCTTCTGTTACTCTTAAAATAGTGATGCTCTCGGAAATAAAGGTCTGGAGATATTTGATTGGCATCTTCAACTCTCAATGACTTTTTACCAAAGAACGTTGTTTTTTTTAAATTTGGTTCTAAACTTGCATCGTCTAATTGTTTTGAGCGATGCATTTCAGCAATTAAGAGCAGAGATATATACACTGCCTGGATAAATGATTATGAACACTGCAATCTTCCCCTAAGTACTATGAAACATGATAATGCACGAAAAATTTCTTACTGACATAAATATTCTACGCCACTAAGAAGTTCTATACAAGCCGTAAAGACATGGGTGAAAGCAAAGTCAAGTACGACATTAGTAAAAAGGCCGATCTGACTGACTTCGAAAGCGGGCTCATCGTTGGAGAGCGATGTGCAGTAGCAACCATATCAAAGGTGATGAAACTCAGCGGAACATCACGGGGCAAAATATCCCAAGTGTATGGAGAATGGCAACAGTCTTAATATAAAGTCGCCATTCGTTCAAATGTGGGAGGATAAAGGCGCTGACAGACAGGGACATAAGTTTTTAAGCACGAACTACGTACGGCAAAACAGACCTGCTATAGTTCATCAGTTGAGAGAGATGACGGTTGCAGTACTTCGCACCCCATTCGAACGAGAACTATTCGCAGAGAATTGAAAACATTCAAATTTGGAAACTGTACCATGATACATATGACCAAGTATTAGAAAATGAAAATGTCTTTTAAAATGCTTTCATTTAAAGAAGAACTTGAAACGACTAAGCAAAGGTGTTTTTGCAATATTTTGGGGATACTGTTTTCATAAAAGTGTTGAAATTAAAATAGTTTGATTGCGTCCATTCACTATCAAATATGAGAATTTCGGAGTACTTATTTTTTTCTTGGTGTTTATAATTTAAAAAAAGGAAGAAGTTCTATCGGGCTTGTTATGTTTCTTCATATAATATAGAAACTCACACAACATATAATCACAAACATTTGCAACATACAAACTGATATAACATATAACCACAAACGCAACATACAAACTCATACAACACATAAACACAAACATTTTAAACATACAAACTTATATTTTTGACAAATTCCTTTTCCTCAAAATTCTAAATAAGAGAATAGGTCTTCGACTTTATTTTGCATAAACCCATACCTCTCTGTATTAAGTGCATTCTACGGTTATAGTAAAATGATAAAAAAATCTTTAAGCGTTGATCTAAATCAATAAATAAATAAAAAAAGTAAATTTGATCTAAATATCTTAAGAGTTATATCCTTTTATTCAACATCATCATCATCATGAAGATATTGTTAATATTTCGACAAAATTGAAAAAAAAAAGCTTAAATTCATAGGATTTTAAAATTATGTTTCTTTAAAATTTCACTGCCTTTAATATTAAGTTTATTTATAAAAATTTATAACCTTAAATATTAAAGGGACATCTTAATTTCGAAAGTAAAAATAATTCAGTGAAACCGTTTGTTATTCGTATGTAGCAGTCAAATAATTATTTCGATTTAAAAATTATGAATACATTAGCTAACTGAGATGTTCTAACACTATGGAGAGAGCTTCTTATTGGACAAGGGAAAGATTGCAGACTATAAAACTCTTGTATTATGATAACTGAACAAAGCAATATTCAAGGGAATATTAACTGGATTAGTTACGTTAGAAGCATAGTCAGAATTAAATTATTAGACAAGTATAACAATACTAAAAGCATCATCATCTTAAAAGAAGAACAATACTAAGATACCAGGGAATTTCGGATGTTTTGCCTCTGACTGGCACTTCTATGCACACAGTGGGATAAATGGCCAGGTTGCAAAGACTCCAAGGGCTCAGAGAAAGTTGGGAGAAAGGAATCTAATGGACAGTTGTTAGGAGACAGATGGTAGCCTCCCGTCAAGGCCATTCAGCGTGTTCTTTAACGTGCACAGGGTATGCTCTCCCGCACACGGAGCCACTGCTTAACGTCCCATTCGATGGACGTCGGCCTTTTCAAGCCCATCGGTGTACCCTACTGGTCGAAGGCAGAATGGGGAGTTTTGTGGTGACTGTTGGAACTCGAACCTGGGAATTGCAGATTACGATCTTGATGCACTACCGATTGAGCCACTCCCATTTCTATATCAGGGAAACAGACATCATTTCATACTATCAAATGAAACGATTTTTGATAAGAACTGCGGTTTTTTTTTTAGTATATTGAAATTGCAGGAGAGACCGGTAAATATATCGGATTCAAGTATCATATGAAGACTATAATGCAAATATAAAATTATTCTAAGTTTTAAGACCGTGTCCATCATATAAAAATAAATACCCTCTCAAGCAGCTGCTTGCCACAGAGGTCTGACAGGAGCCTGTCAGTTTATATGCCACAGTAGAAGATCTGAGAGGATGGCAGGACCTCAGCAGAAAAACAACACACACAACCATGCCTTACCAGGGGGCTCGAACCCAGGTCCCTTAGATCAGTAGCCAAGCGTGCTAACCACTCGTCCATGGGAAGGCTCGAGCCTACTCAATATACCGTGCAGAAATTTACCATTTTTTTTTATCAGTTATTACTATATTTTCGAGTAGGAAACTCCTAATTTCTGTACGTTATCAGAAAGTGTAATAATAGAGAAGAGGGGTGCAAAAGACGGCCCGAGGGAACAGTTTATGCTGCCCATGAAGCTTTTGAAAAACGGAAAGCTATAAAACTAACAAACATAAGCGATATGAAAATAAATTCTAATTTTCAGAAGTAATTCTTTTTCCTTCTAATTTAACTTGGCATGAAAACTGAATTTTTGTTCCTTGTAGACTTGTAATGCAATGGAAATGATGTAATATAAATTGTACAACGATTGGTCCAATAATCATTTTACTACTAATAATTTCTAAGACTTCGCGCTAGCTACTAAGGATCAACAAATATGCTGCCAACATACATATAAAGCCTAGAATTTTTATACTATAAATTAGCAAGATAATTTAAAGAATGAAATTAGATTAATATTTAGAGAGTATTTTTAATTACATTTTAAAAAGTATATTTTTTTAAATATATTTCTAAGTAACATTGATAGAACAGCCAATCGGGAAGGTCAAACCTGTTACCCCCCCCACCACCACCACCACCAACACACACATAAATATAATTACTTCGCCATTTTTTTTTAAAGATTGGGTCCATGGGTCCAAAGAGTGGGTCCGTCAAATAAAATATTTACCCACCTTTTTATCAGAGTTAAAAAATTAGAAAACAAGTCGGGCATGGCGAACTCTTATTTCCTACGCTGTTTTTGAAAGTTAACAACCACATTTATAGTCTACTATGACTTTTAATAAGAACTGACAAATGGAATTGGATAAATTTCACCAACTTTTGTCTCTAATATTTAAATTTAATCCATGTCTCTCAGCATCATCAGGTATTAAACTATACTGAAGCAAGTGAAAGACTTTACAAGTATTACTTCTATGATATGACATCTATACCCAACTGGAAAAAAAAATCTAAGAATATGAAAAGTTTAAAATTATTTTCAAATTTTATTTTTAATCGTCAAGATTGTGCATCTAGTTATATCTCATAAGACAGTCAGCGTCAATTCGTGTGATGTTTTAGCTTTATACTATCAAAGCTGTTACGAATGAACTTCATCAGAAAAGTTATGGATGCTTAAGCTTCTGTATGGAAGAAGAAAACGGAAATAATAGCTCAGTATCCTATACTGTAATTCTAAACAATTCAGCCATACTGATAAGTTCACAAACTATCCTATAATTTTGTCCTGTTTCAGTTGCTATGCTAGAAGCCAAAGCATCTAATCACCAATCATCTCAGATGGGAAGCTTTGGTTCATTTTTCTCTTTCCAAACCATTGCTTCTTTATTTAGTTTTGTCTTGAAGCGTTTACTTTTCATTTAACTGTACCACAAACTGAAAAAAAATAGTAGCTCTCTCTACAGCACATTTTGTCGATCAATTCCAAACTTACAACTATTCATCATTAGTGATAACTAGAAATAAAATCTTTGAAACCAACTTAATCTTTACTAAACTAAAATCTAAAAAAAGTCCTATCTATTTTTATTGTGCCTAATAAAAAGAAATTTAAGAGAACCAGAAGAGTACTTCGCAGTTTTTAATTTTTAATAATTTTTCTTCCAATTATAACAATACGGAAAGCAGAATACTATTAACGCTTTTTCGATTTTAAAAAAGTATAATGTAAATAATAATTGGGTTATTTCTCAGTAATATCAAAATTAATAATATATTTCTCCCTCAGCAGTTCACTTCCTGCTGAGTTATTTTCCCTCAGAGCTTCACTATTTTTTTTGCACACCATGAGCTAAATGGCACGTCTAAGTCATGTGAGAGATTAGGATGAAAGAGTTAGGAGTAAAGTGATGAGAAACTAAAAACCAAATTGCTCCTAAATTTGTTAGGAGAGAGATAAATAGCAGACTATTTTCTCGTAATAAACTGTATTATTCCACTAATCGAAATCAGAAGGTTTGAATAATTACTGCAGTAAAAGAGGAACCTGAAAGGATTCAGAGCAAAATTAAACAGCTCCAACGAGAGCCAAGTGAAATTTCCTTTGCATGGTTACGACTGATGCTTATACGTACTGCTTAGACAAAAAAATTATATGTTTTTCGCCTAATAGATCATTGGTAGAAAGGCAAATTAGAAACTTAGTTAATGCTAAAATGAATACTTTATAAGAATCTGAGAATGACGATAAATTAAAGATCTAAATCAAGTTTTATCTGAAATTTAACTCTTAACAGATATTCATTAAGAGAATGAGACTGAAAAGAAATTAAAAGACTAAATCAGTTTCATCCAAACCTTGAATTTTTGCAAAATTCATTCGGCATTTAAAGAGTATTAAAGCTAGAATATGTATTTAACCGAAGTTGGTTGTCATGAGTAAACGCGTCTCGAAAGTTAATTAAAATGTAAGTGACTACTGTTAAATCAAGCTATTAATAATATATATTCTTATTCATTCTTAAAATGATTGTTTTAACTTTATAGATTTTTTTAAGAAGTTATCCTTCTGTTAAATATTTCAACTATAATAACTCTCTAAATAGAAACATTTAAGTAGTGATTATTTTCGAAATTTAAAATTTAGAAAGACATCATTTAAATGTTTAACGTATATACAGTATAGTCTTGTCTTCTCATGAAAATCTTAGTTCAGAATTTATCCCGCCTTAAATTTAACACTGTCAAAACACAGAAATTCTCTACTTCTTCATACTAGGAATGAATATGTGATAATTGTGATCATCCCAAATGCAGGAGGGATCCCAAAAGCCCACCCCTAATTTACACCACTGATCGAAATAGATGAACATGTAAAAGAAATCCAATGTGTTTGGCTACGATATGGCAGCTAGATTATAAGAATAGTTATAACTCTAAAAGTGAAAAAAAATTTTGTTTTTAAAAATTAATAGTCAGTTAAAAACATTTATTAAATGGGTTATCAATGGAATATCAAAGGTTCATTCCTTTACTTGTATTCAAAAGTTGCATCAAGCTTTCCAAGTCTATCAGTTTATCTAAGGACAACTTATAGAGTAATATATATATACTTTGTAACCATAATACCTTTGCTATTTTGTAAAGAAATTTTCAGACAACTGAAAACTTAATGTAGTTTTTATTTAAAATTGGAGTGAAATTATGCTCAAATAAAAGTTCGTCAAAAATCTACAGCAGGCTTTCTGAAACTATATTTGTTCTTAATCTGTAATAGTTCAATTAAAACGGAAGAACAGGCGAAACATCTTATAACATTACAGTAAAAAAAAATATTTTTAAAATCTGATAAACTGATCGAAAGACTATTTCAGTTAATTTCATGCTGATGTATTTCAGTACACTTGGATGCTCAAATTCCACAAAACTGCTCCGAATTTTTGTTATATCTTTTGCCAAGTCGCATAATATCAAAACACATGTGTCTGCGCCAAGTACATTTATATATTTTGAACTTCATTCAGTTATTTACAGCTAGACTGAACAAAAAGATAAATAATAAAAATTATCACAAGAGCTTAGCAATATCAATTGATCACGTCTCGAGACTATATCTTGTTTTACGTTTATTGAATATACAGATTTGGTGGCAAATATCGAACGTTTGGTTACTGTTCAAATATACTGGATTCGACCCCCGGATAAGATATGGATGCTTCTTTACTACTCCTATATCAGTTTTTTACTGAGCTCGCCTTCCTTATAGATCTTTCCTATGGGATATCATAAGGCGCCTGTGGGACCTCTGAGGAAAGCAGCTTCTTCACGAATGATTTATTATTTTTTATTTTATCGATTGTATCGGCCTTCTGATGAAATTTCTCCTATCTTTGCAATATAAGCTAATCGAGAAATCCATAACCATATTAAAATGCATGTATATATAGCTTGATGTTAATTTACGTCAAACAAATCCAATATTTCCCCATTTTTTGACAATGTACAAACCTTAAATTTCATTTCGTATCAAGCACTAATATAATCACAAAAAAAACCTCAAGCAGCTGCTTGCCACAGAGGTCTGACAGGAGTCTGTCAGTTTATATGCCACAGTAGAAGATCTGAGAGGATGGCAGGACCTCAGCAGAAAACAACACGAACATCCATGCCTTACCCGGGACTCAAACCCAGGTCCCATTAGATCAGTAGCAAGCGCGCTAACCACTCGGCCACGGGACGACAGAACCCTTTAAACTAACTCTCTAAATATTCGCCTATTTTCTCACCTGCCAAAAAAATGAATAAACAAAGTAACAGATCATAAATTCTGATAGCCAGATCACATTCATGAACTGTAAAAAGACATCGAATACCTTCACTTTAAATAAGTGCACAGACGGGGATTGTTAACGTAAATGTTTGGAATTAGTTTCGTATCAACTGGATCCGGATGTTTATTATCTTAAGCGGGGTGCGTAAAATTGATGCACTTCAACTAAGCACTGAGTATAGCGAGAAAGAAAACTGCTCTGAATGCCATTCTGATCATCATGTAATCACGAATGGCGGATACTCTTAGCCTTAATGCGAACATGCACGCGATGTGTATAAGAAAATGAAGAATCATTCTCGAAAGGGAAAATAATTTATAATAGCATATATATCCAACGGTTGTAATTTATAATAATACAGTTTGTTCCTAATAACGTTTCAATTCGAAAGGCACTAAAGTCAAATATTGACATTTTATAAGTGATAAAAATTGGAATCTTTTGACCATTTCAAAAGGTAGCGCAATCATCAAATTGATGACTACCTGAATGACTTATATGAAACACTTAATCACAAATTGTACTTTAAGTATCTTTTATTAAGTATGACTCAAAAATTTCTGAATTGTTGAAATTAATAAAAGCAATTAATCTTTTCATATTTTTATTATTTTCACGTCATTTATAAAATGTTTTTTTCCAAATGACTTTCCATTTATTGATTTTATTATGTTTATCGATATCAAATTTCATTTGTTTTTAATTGAACTTAAAACTACCGTGAAATGTTTCTACACTTTAGTGAATATTAAATCGGTCTTTTTTTTTTAAATTCCATTAAAATTCTAAATTGCTCACCATATTTAGCCTTTAAATATGGAACAAAGTTATCTGTAATCTAAAACTAATAGAAATAAATCGTGTTTTGACAAAAATTCTATGATTTTTTCCCACAGTCTTTTATCAAGACAGTTCACAACGAATAATTTTTATTAATTTATGTACTCAAGCTCGAACAATACCAATAACAACTCAAAAGCAGTTTCTTGAAGTTGTAGCCCTAACTGCAGTAAACTGTCACCTAGTACTTAAAGCTCAGAGTGTTCGAAGTTTGCTAATTAAATTAGGTCAGTCGTGTTTATATATGATCTCGTTTTCAGGTCATCAAATTAACATCCCGTAAATTCATTGTGTCTAAGTGGGAAAATGAAAACGGAATAATGTATTCTTTGGCGTGGTTTTTAAGGTATCAGGACGACTTCCAATTTTCTTCTAAAAACGAAATAAAGTTTCTCTTAGTTGGAAGCAGGAAAAGAGGCCTGAAGATTCGATATTAAGTAATAAACAGTTTCTTATTTAAAAACGTTGCCTTAATGTTGATGTGTGTTACCTTAACAGAGAATTTTTTAGCGGAAAAGCTGTTTCATGAAATGTTGTCGTTTCCAAACTTATAAAAATTTAATTCTCTCATTAGTTTTCCTAGTTGTCTGTTACTCAAAACTTATATTTTAATGTCTGACTTCTCAATATATTATTAGAATTAATCTCATAGAGTTAATAATTTGTTTCCGGAATTACAAGTTGAGTCGCATCAAATCAAGTAATATTGTGTAGTAAATTTTACAATATACAAATAATAAGCTGGGAATTAATTATTGTTTAAAAAAATCATATTAATTCAAAGTTTCTAAACTGCCACCTTAACGCAAAAAAATTTCCGGCCGTAAATTATGAAAATATGCAAGATTAAAATAAAATCAGTTAGATCAGTTAGTCAACTTTCATTAAACAAGACCTTAGTCAGATATTTTGTTGAATGAAGTTATTAACAGTTTGCAAAAAGGATTCCTTAGTTTTAGTGACTAAACTAATTTATACCTTTAAAAACAATAGAAAAGAGCAAAAAAAAAAACCACAAAATGAAAGCTAAAGAAACTAAATGTTAGCTTTGATGAATTTTAAAACATAACCCTAACCAAAGATGCATAAGCAGTGAAATAAATACAACAACTTAAAAATGGGAAACCTTTTAAGCAAATACAGAGATCACATTCAAAACCCGGCGATAAATGTTCATCTTCTAGTGATGAATAGAACGTGAAGGCAGCCAAGAAATTTAATTACACCGAAGTTTTACAACTCACGACTTTACGCTGGCTGCCAGATCCCAATTAATTTCCAATTACGTTGCGAGCGTGACGGGTAAGTATCCGGGTCAGTACGACCGACGGCTTGCTGCTGATCAGCAACGCAGAAGTAAAGCATCGACTGGCGGACCGACCGTCATTCACCGCCGTGCCGAAACTTCGATAATAGGCCTAATGGCTGTTGTCATAAGATGTTTACCGTCAGTATGTCACCGACACGCGACTACGGCCTGTGTTTACCTACCGAGAGCTCTGCCTTTATCAGAACGTCCTGAACACACACAATCTGCTCGTGAGGCGATGAACTGTTGTGTTTCTGTGTGCCGTACCCATGATTGTTAGGCCTAACGGAAACAGGAACTGATCACGAAATGTGCGTTTGCACAAATTTTTTTTTTTATTTTCACTCTGCGAAATGTCTTTGATCACCTAATGGGCACCGAATAGATCAAAATCGTTGGCTTACATTTTAGCTTTTTGTTCTTTGGAATCTTCGTCAGGAAATACTCTTTTTTCCGCATAAAAGTGTTTGGAAATGTTGCGAGTTATGTACTTAAATTTTCAACTACAAAAATACTGATTGTAAACCATATTAAACTTTCTTGGAAAGTTAGGATTGATATAATTTTTCAGAATATAATGCTAGACTAAATCAACCCATAGAAGACAGGCTGTATTCAGAATATAGCGTTACTTGGATTTTACGAATCGGAGACCTTAGATAATTCATATTAATGTGGATCACAAATGTATAAAGGCTGATTTGGAATAATTTTTTCACTAATCTGATATATTTAAAAAAATATTAGATAACACGCTTAGTGTCTATTATTCCTCTATTAAATCAAATTAATTAAACCAATATTTTTTATTATTAAAAATGCCCAGCGTGAAGTTTCTAACTATTAATTATAGTTGTTAATTAATACTAGATTTACTCTTATTCTTCCAATAAGCAAATTATAGTTATTTTTCTCTTAAATATTCAATAGTTCAATAGCGTCGTTCTTTTTTCCATGTCAGTATTCAATATCCAATAGTTGCGAAACTTAATAAATGTTTGCGATATATTTTTTTGTTAGGGCACATATCATCATTTTTTCATTAGGCCTATATTAGCTGTTTAATGTTTATGGTTACTGACACATCATACATGGAATGTAAACAACTTAAACACACTCCTCCTTAAAATTTTACTGTAATTAAAATGATTATAACAGAGCATATACACTGCACATTGTTTTAAACAAATTACAATTTTTCTAACGTCTATAGTTTTTAACCCTAATACATATAGTTATCACCTTATCGTAAGGCGACTTAAAACGCCTGTAAGCAATTGATTTTAACTACGAAAAGCATAGGCCCTAGATAAGCATTACACTCGAATATGACCTATTCTTTTCGAGATTGAAAAGTTATTGGATAAGCACTCCGTGATACTCTCATGCACTTTGTCTACACTCAAGTTTTTAAGCTAGTAAGTAGTTAAGACAATAAAATGATGTACTTACCATCCCTTGGTGGCGACGGACACGGCGGACAACCAGGAACATTTGCAGGGTAGGTGCTCAGATAGGGATGACTGGGATGTGTATACGTATTGTGCAAACTGGTATTCAGTGGAGTGTTGTTCATAGGGAACGGGTAGGCTCCCAACGGCCGAGGATGCTGCGAGGTAGCGAACACGGCTTCGTGCTGTGTCGGCTGACTCGAGTACGTCGAGCGGATCGGGTAGGCCTGAGCATGGTGGGGCATGGCGGCCAAGCCCTGCTGCTGAATCTCCATGAAAGCAGACTTGTTAGTAACATCCTGGTCAAGGCCATCCGCAGTACCCGCCATGCTGGGGTAGGGGGCCGAGAACTCCGTGAAGTTCAACGTGGTGGCGGTTTGACGGGACACAACAAGAGAGAAAGAAAGTTGAACGCGATGCGTGTGCTGCGGTCGCTGCCAACGAGCGAGTACTTAAACTAGCAAGAGCAGCCTTGGTTCCCCTACAATGAATATGGATGAAAGGTAGACCGACTCCGCCTCACGAGGACTACGCCGCACTCTCATTGGCCGAGGCAGTCACAGAAGCCATGCGACGTCAAGGCTCGCTCTCGAGTAAGCCAGAGACGTGGACGTAGAGAACGACGCTCCCGCCTTCAGTTGTCAATCAAAACGAAGCTCCTCCTATCTGTTCCACGCGCACTGCCTTCAGGGCCTACAAGTGTGTACAGAAGAGAGACTCCACGGCAAAGAAGTTCTTCGGCTGCACTTGATGCCACAGGCATTTTGCGTAGGTTTCTCTCCCCCCCCCCCCCATCTATGTGTCGGCTATATTCTCTTCCTCCCCTCCCCCTTCTCCCTCAGCACACTTCTCCCTCTCCCCGCTTCCCATCTTCATCCAACGATCTTTTTCGTGATGGGTGGGAAGCGACGGATGGGGGAGACGAATCATCCGACATGCTTTAGAAGTAGTGACAAGATACGCCCTTACGTCTTCAACGGTGTGGCCTTGCAGAGGTTATCTTGTTGGGAATTAACGAGTCCAGAGAAGCTGAAGAGCATGTGTCGAAGATGGTTCTGGATGTGGATGATCAACATCAGTATTTGTTTTGGATTTCATCATCGACTTTTCCTACAGTGAAAGAAGATGGGGATTGTTACCATGATGACAAATTTATATGTATAGTCAGTTTCCAATTTAAAAATGACATCTGAAACTTAAAATTTGGAGCAAGAGAAAAAAGCAATTCAAATTAATGATTTTCTACTCTCTTCAGATATTCAAAATCATTTTAAGTATTAAAAATAGCACTTTTTTCTTCTTTTCTTTTTGAGGGTTCAGTCTCCAAGCCTTTTTTAACATACATTCTAAATCAGGGTACTCAAACTTGGCATCATGTTACTCCCATTTTGATTCTTGAGAAACTTTTACACCTCACCACTTCCTATTTATCGTCAAGCCCACTCACCCACTCCACTCTTTTTTAACAAAATTCAATTCATAAATGAAAATTTTAATAAACAGGAAAAATTTTCACATCCTTGCTCCCCCTTTAAATTTCTTCCCCCCTACTCCGTTTTGGAACCTGTGTGGCCGAGTGGTTAGCGTGCTTGGCTGCTGATCTAAGTGATCTGGGTTCGAGCCCCGGGTAAGGCATGGATGTATGTCGTTTTTCTGCTGAGGTCCTGCCATCCTCTCAGACTTTCTACCTGTCGGCATATAAACTGACAGGCTCCTGTCAGACCTCTGTGGCAAGCAGTTGCTTGAGGGGATATTTTTTATTTTTTTTTCTATATCCAAGATCTTTGCTGGTAACTTAAAATTATCGATTTTTCCTAATTTGTCAAAAAGATTAGTATAAAATTCAACAATTCCTTTCAAATGCAAGAAAGCGATATTAAATACAGCTGAATTTCTTCTCGTTAATTTTTCAAAAATAGACGCCAAAAAATTTCCAAAAAATAATATGCTAAAGAGTCAAAATAATATGACTAAATATCAAAATACGTTTCTGCAAAATACGATCTTCAGAAGAAAAATATTCTCAAGTGAAAATCTAATGCCAATGACCTGATTCACGTGTTTAATATAACGTATACCTTTCTGCATCTCCTTGAAACAGGAAAGGATGCTCTTAGATAACGGATAAGACAAAGAGGGGCATCCAATGCTCCGATGAAGACAACGCTTAAATCCGTCTTTCCTACTAATACATTTCGACCGAAACCGCACATCTAGCTTCACTACACTCTCACAGAACTAGCCATAATTCACCAATTCTACCGAACAATTTATAATCTCGACTAGAAAATATATTTACTCCACCAATAAACCTTTTCACTAAAGAGCGAGAAACAAGTAGTTGGGGGGTATGAGGGAGGGAGGGCGCTGACAGGATTTTGACAGTCGTTTGAGGCCAAAGGTGACCGCTGGTTGCCAACTAACACACTACTACCACTACTCGATAGAGAGACAGAGAAAGGACCTGCTCTTCACTTCTTGCCTCCCGCTCCCTGACCTCCCCCTTCCTACCTACCTACTCCCTCCAGCCAGTCGCTACCACACCTGGCTGGCGCCACTTCGACCCTCCCCTCGCCATCCTTCCCTGTACGCTGGGCACGTAAGCGGGGCCATGCAAACCATCAGGCGCCATGCTCCATGCCCTGGCATGCCTTGTGGCAGTCCCGGCCCGTCGCCGTCCGCTGCATGGCCAACGGCTATCCGCACCCCAAGCTAGCTAGTGGCAGTGGATCTCCCTCTCTCTCTTGCTGGTGCCAAGTTCACAGGAGCCGACGGCGGACAGGCAACGCACGCGCACCGCCGGATGGGGTCGTCAATGAATGGAGCAGAGTGTCTGTCGGGCACAGTGGGATGGTACAGCCATTAGTACTCGGCGGGTGACCCCCCCACACACACCGAACTTCGTCCCACCCCACCCTTCGGCCTCTCTCTCTCTTGAAGCTCCAGCTCTACGTCAAAAGAAATGAAAGCAGGTCTTCTTAAACTGTTGGTCTTGCAGAATACCTCTTGTTCTTCTTCCTTGTTTCTATGAACCGACATCATCTGAATGGTTTGGGGTTTTTTTATCACCACAACAAAAAAACCCTACAAACTCTCGCTTACGAGAAATTGTGGGGGAATGTAAGAGGCAGTTCTTTAGAGAGATATATATGGATGGATGTTGTGCATATATATGTGTCTTTTTTTAATTAATTGTATATTTTATAGCAATTTTTTTTCTTTTAATCAGAGAATACGAGATATTTTTCATTTTCACTTGCATAAACTATATATATTTCAAACAAGAAAATCAAATGCTTTTAACAAAAAGAAACACGAAAAAGTACATTTTTACCAATCGGAAAAATCCGTGCTACGTTCTTTTTTTTTTCAAATTTATATCATTGAAGTACACGTCGGATTTTATTTTATCTTTTGAATTCGATATTTTGGTCATTTCTTTTAAATCACAGCACTTTAATTTAATTCTATTTTTATTTTAGGTAATCGGTGAATCCAAAATACTTTATATTTACGCTTACACCAAAAAAAAAAATATTTTTAAAGAATAAAAGGAAGTTTGAAAGAAAATCAACAAAAAACCATTTACCAATTTTAAAAAAATGCAGGAGAAGTATTTTCCCTTCATCTCAATATCATTTGAGTTAGTGAGAATTTTTATTAAGTGGGAACCCGCTGGAATTTTTTCTTTTGGAAGATAATAAGTGGAAGATCCACTGTTTTCAATTGTTCTATTTATTTCTTTTTTAGTGTAAACTTCAGAGGAGATGTTGTCACTTAAATGTCTATCTTTTCCTGTTTTGTAAATAAGGAAAAATTTATTTATTCAATATTGACTGGTTGTTCTGACCTAAGCAGCAGGTTTAGTTCGAGACATTTTGTACTTTACTACAAATAATCTTTTCTTATCAAAATATCACCTCGGTTGCACAGTATTATTGCATTGTGTCATACGGACACTGCGGCAGTTGAGGTCTGGGTTCGAATCCCGGAGTGGCATGGTTTTGTGTGTGTGTGTATGTGTTTTTATATTTTGTATGAGAAGCCTAACAGAGCTTTCAGCTTATCTCTGCTTTTTTGTGTTAATTTTAAAGAAAGTTTAAAACAATTCGACTAATCATTCAAAAGGTATTGCATAACGTACAAATGCAGAAAAATCTTCAGGTCAGTACCAAAAATTGTTGGAAGGCCACATCAATTTTTTTCTCTCCGAGAGACCCCGCCTCTAAGGCTACCGGTGTCCCTTCTCTTTTCGAGGGCAGGGCTGGGGTTTAGCGGAGAGAAAACATTTGATGTGGCCTTCCAACAATTACCTTTCTGCATCTCCTTGAAACATTATTTTTTGGTTAGAGCGTCAGACCCGTAATCTTCAGTTCCTAGGTTCAAGTCCCAGATGGGTCAGCGTTGAGATTTATCTCCGCAAAACTCCCCGCCCTGCCTACGGTGAATAAGGGACACCGATGGGCTTGAAAAGGCCGCCGTCCATCGGATGGGTCGTTAAGTCGTGGCACCGCGTGTGGAAGAGCCATATCCTGTACACATTAAAGAACACACTGGATGGCCTACCATCTGTCTCCTAACAGCTGCCCTTCGGGGTCCTTGTGACCTGGCCATTTAGTCCATTGTGTGCAAAAAAAGTGCCGCTCAGAGGTAAAACAACACAACACAACCAGTAGCCTTAGAAAGGCTGCCATCTGTCGGATATGACGTTAAGCCATGAGGCCGTGTGCAGGAGAACCATACTCTATGCGCGTTAAAGAACACGCTCAATGCCTTGACGGGTGCTTTCAACTATCTCCTAACAACTGTTCAGTAGGGTCCCCTTCCCCTATCCAACTATGAGTTCTTGGGGTCCTTGTGACTACATGAAAATGTTTAAAGAGCATTTTCATGCTTCTTTAAACTTTATTTTACTGCCGTTTGTTATTTTTCTTAAATTTTCGATTTATTTAAATTTAAAAAGACAGTAGTAATAGTCCTAGGTTGTAAAAATGGAACAGAAGCTCTTAACATTCCTATTTCCGTGCGCCTTTAAAAGTCTCTTCCCCTCATAATATTTTTATATATCTTTTTTTAGCGAAATCGCCTATAAAATTTAAGAAATCGTGGTAAACATTTCCAGTTCTTTACCTCGGTGTTTGGCAATTTTACTCGATCTCTTTAACAACTATTTTCTTTTTGGAGGGGTTTTTTCCGCACCCCAAGCTACTCAAGCACCCCAACCAGACTAAGAACATAATATTTCGAAGTTGCCGTTATTCCATGAATTCCATCCTTCGTTCAAACCTCCATGTTATTCAATATTTCTTTATTATAATATTTATTTTTTTAACTTTTTTGTGAAAAAAAGTTTAAAAAATAAATAAATACCCACTCAAACAGCTATTTTCCAAAGAGATCTGACAGGAACTTGTCAGTTTAATACGCCATAGAAAACATCTGTGAGGAATTCGAGATCTCAACAGAAAGAACAGCACAAACATTCATACCTTACCGAGGGCTCGAACCCAGGTTCCTTTGATCAATAATCAAGCGCGCTAACCATTCGGCCACGTGAAGGTCTTAGTGTCATTAATGACTTATTAATTGTGAAATCTACAGAGATTTTATTAGATAACTTGTAAAAGAGTTATATAAATAAAACAAGAGTTTAGAATGCAATTTGGAATATGCAAATATCAACACATTCTTCTCTATCAACTAGCAATACTGTTGCTTCCTATCTTTTTTTGTAATTCTCTCCACACAAGTATTCTCTATTTTTGTTATACTTGTCTTCGGTTCTGTTGAAGTTCTTGTTCACTATACGCCACAGTAACTAGGGAAAAACTGAAGATCTCACTGAAATCTCTATAAATATCTATTTCCTGGAATATTCGTTAAATGTTAAAGGAATTAATTTAATACTAATAATATTTTTTAAAAATATTTTAAAAATAATTTAATAAATAAATTTATTAAACAAATTAAGACTACAAACTATTTAGGAGTTTTTTTAGACAGCAGTTTGAAATGGAAATCACATGTTAATATGATAGTAAATAAAATACGATTTTACTTAGTCAAATGTACCATTTAAGAAAAATTATCTCTGGAAGATTTTTAATAACTCTTTATTTTGCTTGGATACAATCTCTTTTAAAATATGCTTTGACCAGCTTTGGGGGGGGGGGGGGGGGGCTACTTACATGAATGTTATTGAATGTGTTAGTAAAGTACAATATAAATTCTTAAAAGTTATGATATTTCATAATAAAGTCTATATGACAAAAGTTATTTACGATTATAAAATTCTTAATTTGAGATCACTATATATATAAATAATACAGCTGTTTTTATTTTTAACAATCCAACATTTTTACAGGTTAAATGTAAAGAG
Organism: Ryuthela nishihirai; assembly: GCA_038380435.1. Lineage (NCBI taxonomy): Eukaryota > Metazoa > Arthropoda > Arachnida > Araneae > Heptathelidae > Ryuthela > Ryuthela nishihirai. The sequence continues at coordinate 8,950,435 of JAWZYU010000004.1, forward strand.
TATGCTACTCGTCAATCTGGCTTTTTATTTGTAATCCCTAAAGTAAAGAAAGAAATAGCTCATAAGAACTTTTTATTTTTAGCTCCTAGAATATTTAATTCCTTGCCTAATGAAATTACAAATGAACGTTCCATACAGCGTTTTTAAATTGAAAGTTAAAAATTTTATTATTACTACTTCAAATATTGATGATTACTTTAAAATTATACAATAATATTTTTTTTAACATAATGACACATTTTTGTCACTAAAGACATTTCTCTTATTGTAATAATTCAACTTGGCATCCTAAATGAGCAAATTGCTCAAAAGTCTGCTAATATGTAACTTTTATTTTATTTACTTTGTTTATATTTTATTCTTTTTCTGACTTGCGCTAATATTGTTTTCTGTTTGTATATGCAAGTTTTTGTATTGTTTTGTTATTTTGTTCTTATTGATATATAAATAAACAAATACTTTATACTTTATAAAAAAAATATGAAAGCTTTAATTATTTAACTGTTACTTTTGCTAGTCGGAAAAATTTGCTTCGAAAGATAAAACACAACTGCTATAACAAATCGTTCACTAACTTAAATATAATATTTTAAGTTTGCGTAACAGTTCTTTCAGTTTTCATCAATTAGGGGGGGGGGCAGGATCAATTAGTAAGATTGTGACAGCTGCATCTGCGGTTGAATGTTTCATCTTCAATAACTCTTTAAATATTAATCGAATATTGTTAAAAATTGAAGTTCAGAGAGTTCTGAGTCAGATCTTAAATTTTTCTCATGGTACTTTTGCGTAAAAAACTTATTTTCGAAGTTAGAGCGCTTTGAATGGGGCTTTCCATCCACATCCGTGAAGTGTCCATGACTTTCCATTCACATCCATGAAGTGTCCGTGACTTTCCATTCACATCCATGAAGTGTTAGTGGCTTTCCATTCCTATCTATGAAGTATTCGTGGCTTTCCATTCCTAGCCATGAAAAGTCCATGGCTTTTCATTCACATCCATGAAGTGTTCGTGACTTTCCATTCCTATCTATGAAGTATTCGTGACTTTCCATTCCTATCTATGAAGTATTCGTGACTTTCCATTCCTAGCCATGAAGAGTCCATGGTTTTCCATTCACACCATGAAGTGTTCGTGACTTTCCATCCCTATCTATGAAGTATTCGTGGCTTTCCATTCCTGGCCATGAAGTGTCCATGGCTTTCCATTCACATCCATGAAGTGTTCATGGCTTCCATCCCTATCTATGAAGTATTCGTGGCTTTTCATTCCTAGCCATGAAAGGTCCATGGCTTTCCATTCACATCCATGAAGTGTTTGTGGCTTTCCATCCCCATTTATGAAGTGTTCGTGGCTTTCCATCCCTATCTATGAAGTATTCGTGGCTTTCCATTCCTAGCCATGAAGAGTCCATGGCTTTCCATTCACATCCATGAAGTGTTCATGGCTTCCATCCCTATCTATGAAGTATTCGTGGCTTTTCATTCCTAGCCATGAAAGGTCCATGGCTTTCCATTCACATCCATGAAGTGTTTGTGGCTTTCCATCCCCATTTATGAAGTGTTCGTGGCTTTCTATCCCTATCTATGAAGTATTCGTGGCTTTCCATTCCTAGCCATGAAGAGTCCATGGCTTTCCATTCACATCCATGAAGTGTTCATGGCTTCCATCCCTATCTATGAAGTATTCGTGGCTTTTCATTCCTAGCCATGAAAGGTCCATGGCTTTCCATTCACATCCATGAAGTGTTTGTGGCTTTCCATCCCCATTTATGAAGTGTTCGTGGCTTTCCATCCCTATCTATGAAGTATTCGTGGCTTTCCATTCCTAGCCATGAAGAGTCCGTGGCTTTCCATCCCCATTTATGAAGTGTTCGTGGCTTTCCATCCCTATTTATGAAGTATTCGTGGCTTTCCATTCCTAGCCATGAAGTGTTCGTGGCTTTCCATTCACACCATGAAGTGTTCGTGGCTTTCCATTCCTGGCCGTGAAGAGTCCATGGCTTTCCATTCACATCCATGAAGTTTTCATGGCTTTCCATTCCTATGCATGAAGAGTTCATGGCTTTCCATTCACATCTATGAAGTGTCCGTGGCTTTCCATTCACATCTATGAAGTGTCCGTGGCTTTCCATTTACATCTATGAAGTGTCTGTGGCTTTCCATTTACATCCATGAAGTGTCCGTGGCTTTCCATTCCCTTACATGGAAGTGTCCGATTACTTTTTTTTGTCATCTAGTGTATGAGGTTACTCTTCTTTCTCGGATTATTACGATTTAAATAACGGTAAGTCGAAGTTTTTTTCTAGGTCCTTATTTAAAAAAAAATTAACAAATGATATGTAACTGCTCCCCCCTCCCTCTACTCCTTTAGTCCTGTCATTGGTGATAATTTGACCCAAAAAACTAGTTAATAATTCCTGTCGATGAAAACTTTTAAGATGATCGGTAATTTTTTTTTACCGATATGAAACATTTTATTTCTTTTTTTTAATCTTATTTAATTTAAAGTCTTTTAATTTCTTTTTTCTTTACTCTTTTTCTTTTTACATCGTTCTGTTAATATTTTCGTAAGTTTTTTTTTCCACTTTATCTTCTCCTTCATCTATATTTCTGACATGTGTTCGTATTTTTTTTATCCGTCTTCCTATTGCGTTTCGCTCGTCCTTTGCCAATTTGCCTGTTTTCTGGATTTGCCAAAACAATTGTTCCAACATATCTTTCAAACATGACGAACAAACTTAACGATTTATTTGTCAAATGAAAGCTTATGACACGGGGAGTGTCATAGACAATAAAAAATTGACATCCTATTCTTTCTTTCCCCTAAAAAAGGGGAAATATGAAAACGATTGCTATTCTATATCTCCAGAACGCGTGCCAAAAGTAACAAGCTATTCACCAAACGAAAGCTTGTGACTTGGGAAGTGTCGTAGACTATTCATAATTGACTCCCCTGCTTTCTTCCCCCCTAAAAAGGAGAAATATGAAAACTATTGTTTCGCTATATCTGTTGAACGCGAGGGCGTACAATTTCGAGTTAGATATCAAATGAAAGCTCATATGAGGACCGTCGTAGACTATTTAGAATTTTGACCCCCACCATTGCTTCCCCGGGGGGGGGGTAAGTTATCAAGGGGCTGGACCTTAACGAATTATGTATCAAATTAAAGGTTTTCAGTGTCATGGTAACGACTCAAAACCGAGCCGATGTTTATGAGTCATTATTCAAATGAAAGTTTCTGAAGGTAGGTGTTTTTAGTGATAAACAAAAAATATAAATGAATTAAAATATTTAAAACAATCCTTATCTTCCCAATGTGGACCTAAAAAGAAGAAAATAAAACAAAAGCATATCGATGGTACAGTCAGTCCGTATTCATTTCAAAGGAAGATAGGTCGCCTATTTATCAACACAATAAGAGTATAATCTTCCTTTGAAGTGAATACGAATTCAGTGATCGCACTATCGATATGCTTTAGTTTAATTTTCTGCTTCCTAAAGTCCACATTGTTTTATTATTATTTTTTTCATTTCTTTATATTTCTGATTTGATTGATTTATAACATATTGAAGGGAGAAGATCCTAGAAACTATTCATAGGTTGTACGTGATTTCTCATACATGTCCTACTGAGGGGAACGGGAGTTGGCTCGAATGTGAAGTTCATAGGTTCAAGTCCAGCGTGTGCCAGCATTGAGATTTATCTCCGCTAAACCTCCACCCCGCCCTAGATCAGAAAAGGGACACCGATGGTCTTTGAAAGACCGTCGGATAGGACGTAAAGCCGTGGACTTCTCTGCAGGAGATCTATAACCAGTGCAAATTAAAGAACATGTTGGATGGCCTTGACGGTAGGTTTCTGTCTCCTAACAGCCGTCCAGTAGGTCCCCCTCCCCAAACTTCTCTGAACCTTGGTCCTTGTGGCCTGGCTATTTAGCCCACTGTATGCAAAAAATGCCGTTTAAAGGTAAAACTTTCGTTTCATGTTTTACTTCACCTTTCTTTATCGTCCCATCCATATTGTGCTCTCACTTCCTTCACCTTCCGCATCTTCCTTCATTTTTCCCGTATCCCACTTTCATCTTTCATTCCCAGCATCAGCATCAATCAGAAACTTGGTCCGTCAGTCCATTTTGTCCGGCACGGGGCAGGAGTAACCGGAAGGGACGGATCCATTGCCGCAGGCTGAGGAGGTGGAGGAGAGTTTCCATAGCGACGACGTGACCAGACTCCAAAACAAGGCGGGTACGTGAAGAGATGAGGTGGGCGGCAGACGTGCGCTGCGCCGACGATCCATTAATATATCTTACGTCTAAATAAAAAAAAAAGTGTTGTTTGTGAGTCTCATGCCTATGCCTTTAATAAAAGAAGGGGAAAAAGCCATTGTGAAAACAAGGAAAATAGATACAATTACTCTGCTAATAGCTGAACATTACTCAACAACTCTGTGATAAAAAGTAAGTTATGTAAAAACGTAAACCACTAATTAGCTGATTTTATATATTAGGGTTTTTGCCTGTTGCAAATAAATGCACTTAATATATGTATATTATTATACAGAAAGTATGGATAACACTTAATTTGTTTCATACAGTCGCTCAAAAAAAGTATCCTAACACTACGGTTGATTACAGAATTCAGGAAAAATATCTGGCAACGATTTTTTTTAGAAATTAGTGATCTGTGACACGAAGGTTGCCAGATCACTAATTTCTAAAAAAAAAATCGTTGCCAGATATTTTTCCTGAATTCTGTAATCAACCGTAGTGTTCGGATACTTTTTTGAGCTACTGTACATTTTTAAGTATCATTTTTAAACCTCTGAAAAAGCATTCCTAATTGTGGTTATTGAATTAATTTTTTTTTTGGTCTTTATTGTTTTGCTCTTTTCGTATGGAAGAACTTTCCGAATATAATCTTATATTGCCATTTCACCTCCATAAAAGATTACAATATGCGCAAATATGAACTCGATAAAAAGTAATCTACACTTTTAGGAAACTTTCAATATTCCTTATGAAAATATTTAAAAACTGATTTTTAAAGCACAGGAATGTCAGTTTTAGTATATGTTTAACTTGCACACTTGAAATTTAATTCAGAGATTTTCGCTGAAAGAATATCAGAGGATAGTCTTATTGGTATTCCCCGCCCTGCCCATGGTCAGTAGGGGACACCGATGGGCTTGGAAAGGCCACCGCCCTTCGGATGGGACGTTAAGCCGTGGCCCCGTGTGCGGGAGAGCGTACCCTGTGCACGTTAAAGAACACGCTGGATGGCCTTGACGGGAGGCTACCATCTGTCTCCCAACAGCTGTTCCAGTGGGTCCCCTCCCCCAACCTTCTCTGAGACTTCGGGGTCCATGTGACCTGGCCATTTAGCCCATGGTGTGCAAAAAAGTGCCGCTCAGAGGTAAAACAACACAACCCAACTCTTATTGGTATTTCTTTTACACGTCTCCGTTTCTAATAGGGAATGACCAAGCTGTTTAAGGAAGAACAGTGGCGGAGGAATCGGGTTGGTGAATCGTAAATTCTGCGTACAATATAAAGTATTTAAAAATAACCAGAATTTTTTCTTCTCTTTCGCCTTAATGTGTGGATATGTGGCTTTTGTACTTTTGTTGATTCGTGATTGCCCACCTTGGTGAATTCTGTTATTGTTTTCAGACATCGGATTAATCGCAAGCATCTTCAGCTCAATACCTTCTTCCTGCGACAGAGATTAAGCTATCTGAAAGCCACAAAGGCGAAAAGTTTGGGAGACCCTCGATCTCCCCTAACTATCCGTAAAAAGGGATTGGGTTGTTTTTGGCACTTTTTTTGTACACAATAAGCTAAACGTGGCCAGATCACAAAGACCCAAGGGCCCAGAAAAGGTTCGGAGGAAGAGACCCAATGGACAGCTGTTAGGAGACAGATGGTAGCCTCTCGTCAAGTCCATTTAGCATGTTCTTTAACGTGCACAGGATAGGACCTCCCAGCACACGGAGCCACGGCTTAACGTCCCATTCGACGGATGGAAGCCTTTCCAAACCCCACTGACCGAGGACAAAGTGTGGATTTAGCGGAGACAAATCTTAACGGTAGTCCAAGTGGGACTTGAACCTGGGAACTACAGATTAAGAATAATAAAAAATAAATAAATACCCCCTCAAGCAGCTGCTTGCCACAGAGGTCTGACAGGAGCCTGTCAGTTTATATGCCATAGTAGAAGGTCTGAGAGGATGGCAGGACCTCAGCAGAAAAACGACACACACATCCATGCCTAATACGGGGCTCGAACCCAGGTCCCTTAGATCAGTAGCCAAGCGTGCTAACCACTCGGCCACGGGACACGATCTAGCAAATGAGCCAACCGAAAAAATAAACAAAAAATTACTATAAACAAAAATGAAAAGCTATTCTTGCAATTCATTTAATTAATTGTACTTAACAACAATCCCAATATTGTTAGTATTAGCCTAAGCAAAAACGTGTGTGCACTTAAGTAGTAGATTATGCTCAATGCGAAATATTTTACTGAATAAAATGTTGAAAAAAAATTCGGGTTCTGAGGACCCCGTACGAATGTCGAGGTCCCAGGCGTGGGCCTGTGCGTAATCCGTCATTGCCTACTCCATTTTTCAAGGATCCTTTTTATTAACATTAATTATTAATAAAACTTTAAGAGTTGATTACCTCTGAGCGGCACTTTTTTGTATATACCATGGGCTAAATGGGCAGGTCACAGGGACCCGAAGGTTCAGAGAAGGTTGGGGGAGGGGACCCACTGGCGCTGTTGGGAGAAAGATGGTAACCTCCCATAAAGGTCATCCAGCGTGTTCTTTAAACTGTGCAGGGTTCCAAGATCATCGATGTTCCCTACTGATTGGGCAGGGCGGGGAGTTTTGCGGAGATAAATCTCAGTGCTGGCCCAGCTGGGATTCGAACCTGGGAACTGCAGATTACCAGCCGGCAAGGCACCCTAGCTCCCCACTTTAAGAGTGATATGATTAAAGTGCTAAAAAAATTTTGTTCGTTTATTCAAAAACTAAAACCATTGTTTTTAATACTTGTATTAAAAACAGAATAAAAATACTGTTCTTGTTTATTCTTCTTTTTTTCATATTTAAAAACCTAGATAAATTCTTGAAATAATTAGTCGAAAAATAATTGGTAGTCCTGATTGCAATTCGAACCTAGGTCTTCCAGAAGCATGCCGGGAGTTATAAGCGCAAGACCACCAAGAAGCGAACCATTTCTTCAACGTGGCATGCTTCTGGTAGACCTGGGTTCGAATCCCAGTCAGGACAAGCAAATTTTTTTCAACTACAGGAGGTTTTCCTGGGATACTTTATTACTAAATAAATTCATTTCGTTTGTTCTTTTGTTTTTCAAAAGACTTTAAGAATTAACAATATAAAAAAAAAGGTTTCAGACTAATGGAAATTTAGATGTAAAAAAGGATAAGTTTTCAATGATTTCAAGTTTATTTTCTAATTTGAACACCAGAGGAAGAGTGTGTAGTCGCTGGTAAACTAGGCATATACACGGAGTCCAAAACTTAAGCATCAATCAGAACCCAAACCCGCTAACAGCCAACTTACAGTTTGCGAGTGAATGAAAAAAACGATTACGATATCCTTCAAGGCCAAATCAATCTGGTAACAAGAACTGATGATTTAAATGATCAAGGGATATATATATTAAGAGTGGCCTAGGTTATGAAATTGATTTAACCCTTTTTTCTCACAGATGCATGCAAGCGATGAGTTGGTATTATCGCTGCAATTGATACACGCGCGATGGCAGCCTCGGTGATCAATAGAAAGATCAAACAAGTGATGAAAAGCGTCAGCGTGAGCAGCATTGCGGTCAGTATGAATGGTGATGCCTTGGAGCACGTTCCTCGCTCTCAGCTGCAAGAGGGGGAAGTGAGAGTTGAGGTCAAGAGAAACAAACCGGATCAGCAGGCGAGAACGGCAAGCAATTACTGAAAATGTCTGAGGCATTACAAGAGGCTCTAGACAAATCTAAAACTTGTTGGGTTTTGATTCTGCCTATAATTTGCTTCATACCAATGTATTTTCGATATCACGAGAAAAAGAATATAAAGAGTATTTATAAAAGGGTTGGGTTGTTTTACCTCTGAGCAACACTTTTCTGCACATAATGGAATAAATGGCTAGGTCACAAGGGCCCCGAAGACTCAGAGAAGGTTGGGGAAGGGAATCCATTGGAACAGCTCTCGTCAGGGCCATCCAGCGTGTTCTTTAACGTGTACAGGGACGACGACGTCGGCCGTTCCAAGCCTATCGCTGTCCCCTACTGACCGAAGTCAGGGCGAGAAGTTTTGCGGAGATAAATCTGAACGCTGACCCAGCTGAGACTCGAACCTAGGAACTGCAGATTACGAGCTTGGCGTGCTATCGACCACCCCGTCCTCTATTTATATAAAAAAAAAAACATGATTAAAGTGCTATAGTTTATTAAATATTTAAGTAAGAAAACTCATGTATGTACAAAATGTCAAGAAACTCTCAAAGTATCGTGTGTTTTTTTTCCAACAGATTTCAATGTTCTGCTTATTTTTTGGTTCTGATCTATTGAACCAAAATATTGCGACCAGTAAAAATGAGATCTGACAGGTCCCAATATCTGAGATAATTGGAACCTGTCAGATCTAATGCGAGAGCCATTGATGCTGTGATATTAAATTCTTCCCGTGCTCAGTTCAACATGTCTGATGTAACACTTGTAACAGCTGAAGTGATTGTTCCTTTTAAATGCTGCAAATTACGATTTTGCTTCTTTTTTCGGAGTAAACGATGTTTTTAATGTATTGCCCCCAAATATAATTTCATGGTGCCAAATAAGGACTTTTCTGCCGCTACAAGATCGGTCCACTACCAATCTAGTGATTTGGCGATTTCGCTCGACACAACATTATAAAGTACATATGTGATTGCGATACTAAATTCACACCGTCGTAACAAGGTAACTTTGAGAGATTTTTGAAGCATAAATACTATTTTATTTAACAATATATCACTTGAAATATGGGTCACTGCTGCTGTTCGAGTCCCTAGTAAGACAAGGGTGTCTCGTTTCTTTTGTTACCCTTCTTCTCAAGTCTCACCTTCCTCAGAGACCTTCTCCCTGGCATATTAAACTGAAAGACACCTGTCAGATCTCTGTGGCAAGCAGATGCTTGGAGAATTTTTGTTTTATACTTGCTGTGGTATCTGTTATCTAAAATATCGATTATATGAAATGCTGTTGAAATGACCACCAAATCACAAAAAAATAAGCAATAAAATGCAAATTTTATGCAGGAGATGTATTCTGAAAAGCAAATGGAAAGACTATGAGATTGTGCAGTTGACGGCTCGATAATTTTGATAGATAATAGGTCAATAATCTATCAATCTCCTCTCAATCACCTATGATTTATGAGAGCTATGGAAGGGTTATGCGTAACCAAAGCCAGGCAGCGTAGGGTGTAGAGGGATCTGCTCTATGTCCTCAAAGGGGGGAATAAACAATTTCTGGGGGCCTCATGCTACTTACGGTGAATAATAATTAGAGTATTGTTTGTCGTGATGCAGAAGCTGTAAAATACTCTCGAATTTAAAGCAAAAATTTAATTTTTATTAAACTTCTTGATTAGATTTCAAATAGACTGTATCTAATACATATTTACGATCAGGCAGCAGAGAGCCAGGCTCGTAATCTGCGATTTCCAGGTTTGAGTTCCAACTGTGCCGGCGCTGAAATTTATCTCCGATAAACCCCATTGTGCCCTCGGTGAAAAAGGGGATAGCGATGGTCTTAGAAAGGATACCTCCCATCGGATAGAACGTAAAGCCGTGGCCCCTTGTGCAGGAGAGCCATAACCAGGTCATTTTAAAGAACTCACTGTATGGTATGGTCCTGACCTGTCTCCTAAAAGCTGTCCTCAGTGGGTCACCTTCCCCCAGCCTTCTCTTAGCACTTGGGGTCCTTGTACCTGGCCATTTAGATCATTGTGTGAAAAAAGGTGCAGCTCAGAGATAAAACACTTCAACTCCATCTCCTCTGCATCCCGTTAGCTTGACCAGACTCCACCTCCCTAACTTTGTGTTATGCACCTTTTTTTTGTACGTGTCTGCACATTTTGCCTGCTTTATTTGAAATGAAATTCAGTAGCAGTCTTTTATAAGCGATAATATAATAAATTATTTTTTCCCATTAGGAAACGATAAGAAAAAATACTAATTACAAAAATAAGTATAGCATTTTAGCGTTATGTAACACTTCCTCCAAATGTCCCCTTCTTCCCAATGTCACGCGACATAAAAAAAAGCATTAACACCTCCTCCCCCCCCCCCCTCCACCTTCCTCCTTCGTTGTATTACATAAATCAAGGACAATGGGCGTTGGGACAAAAGGAACCATGAAGGAGACAGAAACACATGAGAATTACATAATAAAATTTTATTTTCCCTTTATGACAAGTTACAAATAATTTCAAGGGAGCATACATAATTTCTTAAAAAAACACAAAATTTTCAAAAATTTAAAAGGTATAAGAAAAAATAGCTAAATTTAGGAAAAAAAATACGTTACTATTTCAAGTAAAAGCATCTAAGTAAACAACATAAAGTAAGGACACACTTATATACTTATGCAATTTGTACCGTGAATTTCACATTGTGTTCAAAAACGTAATAGAAAAGATATCTTTAAACCGCTTTTAAAAAAATATTTGAGTAAAAAGCGATATATTTATTTACGACAAGTTTCTGCCATCCTCACAGACCTTCTGCTATGGCATATAAACTGACAGGCTCCTGTCAGACCTCTGTGGCAAGCAGCTGCTTGAGGGGGTATTTATTTATTTTTTATTATTTCCGAAGTAAAACTTATTATGCTCTTTCTTTCAAAGTAGGTCGCATTGCTGTTTCGAAGGTTTGATCTGGGACTATACTAAGACCTTTCAGCCATTCAATAATATTTGAAGCACTCGGAATCAACTTCTTTTTAATGCGTATAGATCACACGTAAAGCTTTCAACTGGTGCATTTTCTAAAATTTCATCATAAAATACGGTTCCATTTATTAATCTCTGAAAGGTAAGATTAAAGCAAATTTGACGTCACCAATTGCTTGCTACACATTTAAATTGTGAAAGTCTGTTTGGCATTGGTATAAGAATTTCTTTGTTGATATCTGAAACGGTGAAATTGTAAACGACATAGCGAGAGAAACCTGACACCTGAAATTTTTCTTCCAAATAATTTCTTAAAGTATTAAGATATTTACTTATGTTTTAGATCTTTCTATTCACCTTCGATAAACGTATTGAGATTAAAAAACAAATGAATAACTCATTTTCCCCATCCATGAACTACTATATCATTCGAAGTATCTTTGAGTTTATAATCGAAAGAGATTTTAAGTTAAAAATTGTTGAAGCTGTCAACTTATGAAACTAAGCATTTGTAAAAATCATCATAAATAGAATACAGCCAGGAATTGATGTTTGTTTATTTCTAACAACATATCATTGCATTTTGAAATCAAGTAACTTATAGCATTTTCAAAATGGTCTTGACATGAGGCTTCCACTTGTCTCTTGAAACCTTCCCACATAAAAAGCAATCGCTGCACATTTTAATCAAACTTAACAAACGGACATGACAGTAGTTAGGAATTGCAATAAACGGACATGTTTAGTTTTCCTTTGGAGTTTGATTCGAAAGTCTGTTTTTAAAGAACGCTACTAGCATTGATCGAATTCATTATTTTTCTGGTTATTGATTCCACTTTATTCATAGATTTGTTAATGGGTAACGAGCATTTCTCTGTGGTCATAACAATGGAGGAGAAATATAGCACTTTGACAATCCATGTTAAAATGGCTCAACACACTTCTCTCTTTTCGACAGCATCAGCATTGCGAATAACATTCATTGCAAGTTCAATTTCATGATTTTCGGTTAGTTGTATTTGAAACATTTCCAGTCTTCGCATTCTCCTTTTAGAGAAGTCGACCACGATCGTTTCGCTCAAAAAAACAAAATGCTACGTAAACGGAAATAGCAAGAACATCCAAGCAGTTCCAAAGTTTTGGTTTTGTTGTTGCTTACATCCAAATATGAGTTGAATATCTTGAATTATTCAGCAACTTCAGCACTTAAGAAGATTCTCCTAGTTCTTTTATTCTTCGTTATACAGTGACATCTCCAAGAAGCATTTCTGGAATCGCTGGCACGATGTCACTCTTTTATCACTGTAACATATCAACAGAACTAAAGGTAATTGATTTGTTTGGGAATCAGCGGACCCCACGTGGAAGGTAGGATGGGACGTCTCTCAGAAATTGCCAGGGTTTTCGTAAATATCCGTTATAAAAATTAAGGAATATACTAGTAATAAACGCATAGCATAAAAATCGAATATCATCATGGAAATCCATAAGTTTTCATTTGAAATGCATCTGTGGAAACCAATAACATAGCCAAAAATATTAACGATCCAAGTATTAAACACTGAGGAACACCGAAATGTAAATCTATCGCAATGCACCCTTAAAATCTTCACAAATTGCTTTTTGCCTGATAAAAAGCTTTCAATATAAGTGTATACATTTTTTCCAATTCCAGATTCTAGTTTTTACACAAAATTTCATCCGAAATTGCCTCAAAAGTATTTTTAATATCCAGAAATATACTTGCTGATTCGTTTTATATATGTATATGTTTATAAAATTCCTGATTAGATCGAAAACACTTTTTCACTTCCAAAATGAAACTGATTTCATACAGAAAAAATCAGTTTTATTCCAAAAGGAGCTAATGTCTTCCCGAAGCTAATAAATGAACGTGACAAAATTTCATTTTTTTTTTTCGTTTTATATTTGCTATATTTTATTAACTGAATTGAAATAGTGTTTGAGGCTTCATAAGTAACATTGTGTACTATTTGTTGTAATAAGCAATGGTTTGTATTTTTTTAATGAATTGTCTACGTGTTGCAGTAGTCATATTAAATGTCTGTATTACTCATAGATAAGAAATAACTCTGTTAGAAATGCATCTCGATATCAAGTATTTTTAATTGAAAGCTCTCCTCCTATTGAAAGTTCTCCTCCGGGAACGCATTCTGAGCGTTCAAGGGGTATTTTTTATTGTCCTCTTGGAAGGAACTGCTGCAGTGTAGATGAAACATGGCAAAGTTTGTTGAGTGGACCTTGCTGCTTTTTTTTATCTGAGCTGTTGCCCATGCAATGTGCGAGGAAACTTACTAGAAATTGACTTCATTATCATGAAAACCGCATAGATGGAATCTCAAAACAGTGGAATGATTTAGTATTCCTCACTACTTCATATTCCTCTCTATTCAAAATGAGATAACGCATTATCCTTTCCTTTCTTATCACGTCGATTTTTCTTCACTAGCAAAATGATGTCGAATTATTATTGATGAAGGATCTCATCGGCTCAAGGTCGAAGCAATTATCTTTTATTCCAATAATTAAACAGATACAGTTCTCTTCAAAGAACACGACTTCGGATTTCTGTGCACTATATTGCATTGGATATATGTACCACTTACACTACAGATGTTGACAATCCATGTTTAATGGCTTTCTTTTGTGTATGGTCCCAATTCGTCTTTCTAGCATATACTGTATATATACTCTCCACTCATCATCATCATGATTTTAGCATATATACTCTTCCGCCATTAGTAATCAGATTCCTCAAAATCTGATTACTATGCATTAGATAGTGTTTCCTAATGTGTATCTTTCCCTCTAGTGGAATATTCCAGGCATATTATTACTTACCAGTGGCCTAGCGTGGATAACAATGGCCTTGTTGTTTTACCTCTGAGTGGCACTTTTGTGCATGGCTAAATGACCAGGTCATAAGGACCCTAAGAGTTTAAAGAAGTTTGGGGGGAGAGGACTCACTGAACAGCTGTTAGGACACAGACGGAAGCCTCCCATCAAGACCATCTAGCGTGTTCTTTAAGTTACACAAGGGATGACTCTTCTGCACAAGGGGGCGGGGTGGCTCAGTCGGTAGCGCGCCAGGCTCGTAATCTTCAGTTCCCAGGTTCGAGTCCCAACTGGGTCAGCGTTGAGACTTATCTCCGCAAAACTCCCCGCCCTGCCACGGTCAGTAGGGGACACCGATGGGCTTGGAAATGCCTCCGTCCATCGGATGGGACGTTAAGCCATGGCCCCGTGTGCAGGAGAGCCATACCCTGTGAACGTTAAAGAACACGCTGGATGGCCTTGACGGGAGGCTACCATTTGTCTCCCAACAGCTGTTCCAGTGGGTCCCCTCCCCCAACCTTCTCTGAGCCTTCGGGGTCCTTGTGACCTGGCCATTTAGCCCATTGTGTGCAAAAAAAGTGCCGCTCAGAGGTAAAACAACCCAAACTTCTACACAAGGACCATGGCTTAACATACCACCCGAGGAATGGCTGCCATTCCAAGCCCATGGTTGTCCTCTTTCTGACCCAAAGCAGGGTGGGGATTAACAACAAACGCTCAATTAACAACTCAACTCTCTCATAATGGGGACTGGAACCCAGCAACTGCAGAGATTATGAGACTGCGCAGTTGATGGATTAAGCAGCTCTCATTGATCATTTGTTGACATGTGATTGACAGGTCATTGAGTTTGGTTGCGTTGTTTTACCTCTGAGCGGTACTTTTTTGCACACCATGAGCTAAATGGCCAGGTCACATGGACCCCGAAGGCTCAGAGAAGGTTGGGGGAGGGAACCCACTGGAACAGCTGTTGGGAGACAGATGATAGCCTCCCGTCAAGGCCATCCAGCGTGTTCTTTAACGTGCACAGGGTATATCTCTCCCGCACACGGGGCCACGGCTTAACGTCCCATCCGACGGACGGCGGCCTTTCCAAGCCCATCGGTGTCCCCTACTGACCGTGGGCAGGGCGGGGAATTTTGCGGAGATAAATCTCAACGTTGACCCAGCTGGGGCTCGAACCTGGGAACTACAGATTACGAGCCTGGCGCGCTACCGACTGAGCCACACCCGCCCCGACAGGTCATTGACCTATGATGTCTATAAGAAGTGTTGAACCCAGTTGCATGACGTCACCAGGCATTTATCCAAGTAGGTGGCTCTTAGAGCTGCATCTCCCTCTCTCGAAATTCTAAGACGTAAAAAAATTTAGTACACTAAATTTTAAGAAAAGAATATTTTGCATGTGTTTATTATTTTTAAACCACTTATGTTCAATATCATTATGTATTAAACGTAATTATATACTTTAACAGCACTCAATAAACCTTATTAAACCTATATAGAATTATTTCCTGCCTTCAATATTTTTTAAAATTTGGACACTCCCAAAATTTTGTTCCCACTCCCCCATCCTGAAAAGATCTTCTTCTTATGTGCTGAAAGGTATGTCTCTGCTATTTATACTCCTTTTTTTAAAAAAAAATATTTCGTTTTTCCCACGTTTCGACTTAACATAAAGGAGCGGGGGTGGCTCAGTCGGTAGCGCGCCAGGCTCGTAATCTGTAGTTCCCATGTTCGAGTCCCAGCTGGGTGAGCGTTGAGATTTATCTCCGCAAATATTCCCCGCCCTGCCCACGGTCAGTAGGGGACACCGATGGGCTTGGAAAGGCCGCCGTCCGTCGGATGGGACGTTAAGCCGTGGCCCCGTGTGCGGGAGAGATATACCCTGTGCACGTTAAAGAACACGCTGGATGGCCTTGACGGGAGGCTACCATCTGTCTCCCAACAGCTGTTCCAGTGGGTCCCCTCCCCCAACCTTCTCTGAGCCTTCGGGGTCCATGTGACCTAGCCATTTAGCCCATGGTGTGCAAAAAAGTGCCGCTCAGAGGTAAAACAATCCAACTTAACATAAATTTTTAAAGGGTCGTAAATAGTTTTCAATTATTTTTCGCACAGAGAGATTTACTCTTACCCCGACATCTGCCTAGTATCAGCTTAGCTCATTCATAAAGTTATCAGGTGCTTAGAAGGCAAGAGTGTCTATCGCTTAATCTAAAGTTCCTTTGTTCTCCAAAGCAATGTCACAGGTGAAATTGTTTTCTTTTGTGTAAAAAAAACGATCATGAGAGCTGGTCGCTAACATTTTTAGAACGGGAAAGAGAGGTTAAAACGATATTTTATGCATGGTCAACACGTAAATCCAAATATTTAAATGTTAACATGAATTTCACCGTGTGAATTCACTTTCTCGTATAAGAGAAACAGTCGCTTTGCACGCTGTTAAAAAATACGCTGGATGATTTTGATTGCTTCTTACAGCTGTCCATTTGCGTCCATTGGTCCAATTTCCACAACCCTGCCATGAGTTTGAGGTTACTGTAGCTTGTCTATTGCTTAATGCAGGAAAGCATCTCTCAAAGGCTGAAAAGATCTTTCATCCTCCATATCATTTTCACAGCAAATTCTGTTTGTTTCATTCATTCATAATGACGCCAGGATCATCTCTCACTCACGGAACTTTATTCACTTTGCATCAGCAATCTTAGACCAGACGTAAATCGACAATGCCACATGACTGCTTCTATACAAATCGGGAATAACCCTTTTCATTATAAGGTAGCGGAATATTAAATTCTATGAGCCTTTGCCTGCTTTAGAAAAAAGAAAACAAGCCCGCGGTCTCACCGATGTGATAAAATAATAAATCATCCATCCTCTACGTACGTGTGGCGTTATCGTTCGGCACTTCCCTCAACGTCAAGAAAAAGTTGGCACATTTTCAAGCTGGCAAGACACATGTTGCACTATCTCCTCATCCCCTTTTCACCTTTCGTTGTGTGCAAGGTTTTTCTGAGTAAATCTTCACCGCGGCGATCCGCTTTTGTAGGATGTAGGTATGGCACTACCAACACTTGGCTGCCGTTCTTGCTGGGTCCGAACACAGACGGACAGACAGACAGTGGTGGCGCTGAGACGGGTTTCCTTGGCTGACGGCGTCTTTCATCTGGTACCGCGCTTGCCTCCTCCAAGGTCAGCGAGGTCTGAGCTCTACGGCTGTGGGTGGACACGGGTCCACCCCCTCACCAAGGAGAACGGGACTCAGTCACGGTTGTGGGTTTGTCTCCGGGCACCACGATAGAGGGTGGGTTTGAAAAAAAAGGAGGGGGAGAGAAAGGGTCCATAAAAGAAAGAGCAATCAGAGGAACGACAGAAATTGAAGTAACAAAAAATATTGTTAGAACCTTTGAGTGTTGATGGGTAAAAGATGGACGCTTGACAACGAGGCGATGAGTGGTTGCATCAGCTGCATTGGCTCGGCAAGGTGTCTGGATGTTTAAGTGAATAATTTCCCCTCTATGATTCAATCTGTGTCTTTGCCATATATTCCAGTGATGAATTGAATGGGTGTGATCAGCGATGTTTTATGAGTGCAGTGGCATGCTATAAAAGATACAAAGCTTCAAGGGTTCGATAGCATCAAGAAATATTGCAAAAACCTTCTGAATCTCTTCCCTCATGCTTTCTTGGTTGCAATATGAATGGTACCTTGCAATAAAGGACGTTACCGTTAAGATTTCTTTAGTATAGTTTGTCTCACGGTCCAATAAAGGGATCTCATTGAGATTAACAACGATTGTAATTGGCGTTCCGTGGCCGAGTGGTTAGCGCACTTGGCTGCTGATATAAGGGACCTAGGGTCGAGCCCCGGAAAAAGGCATGACACTCCAGCGACACGTTTGTGTTGTTTTTCTGCTGAGGTCCTGCCATCCTCACAGACCTTCTACTACGACATAAAAACTAACAGGCTCCTGTCAGACCTCTGTGGCAAACAGCTGCTTGAAGGGGTATTCATTTATTTTCAGCGACTAAAAATGTCATGTGCTGAAATTCGTCCTTCATATACGTTGCATTAAAAATAAATTACTCCTCAAGCAGCTTCTTGCCACAAAGATCTGGCAGGAGTCTGTTAATATGAAAGACTATAGAAAAGATCTGTAATGAAGGCGAGACCTCAATAGAAAGACAACACAAGAAAAACTTGTGCCTTACTCGGGCCTTGCACCCGGGTCCTTTTGATCAGTAACCAAGCACACTGAAGTTGGACAAGAAGACTCATCCACTTGGACGGTGTAAAGAATAATGGAAGCTGTATTTCGCTTAAATATAATACCCCCTCAAGCAGCTGCTTGCCACAGAGGTCTGACAGGAGCCTGTTAGTTTATATGCCACAGTAGAAGGTCTGAGAGGATGGCAGGACCTCAGCAGAAAAACGACACATACATCCAATAAATAAATGAATTATCCCTCAAGCAGCTGCTTGCCACGGAAGTCTGACTGGTGCTTGTCAGTATGATACGCCATAGAGAAGATCTATGTGAAAGGAGAGATCTCAACAAAAGGACAGCACTAATTTAAAAAAATCATGCCATAGATCGGTTATTAGTGTATCACACACTATGTATGGGAGAGATAGAAAGAATCTCGCACCACAGTCGCTGTTTAAAAGCTTAACTATCCTTAACTAGGATAGTGGTTTGATCGTTAGTAAGTAAGAGTTAGTAATTGTACACCACTGACCCATTAGTGGAATTCAAGCCACTTGAACGTTTAAATGAATATCCAAAATTACCTGTACCTTGACTTTACTGTAACCCCCTGCATGAAAAAATTATTATTATTATACTATGGCATATAAACTGACAGGCTCCTGTCAGACCTCTGTGGCAAGCAGCTGCTTGAGGGGGTATTTATTTATTTTATTTTATTACAATATGCCAATTTTAAATAAGAAAAATACTGGCAAACATTTATTTCGGCTTTACGACTTTAATACAGAAGAGTTTAACTAGAAAAGGACTTTGCATGCGTAAGAGGAAGACGGGGAGAAAAGAGAAATGAAGAGATTAGTAGTGAAGGGGAAGAAAATTCAATAAACAGGATTGGAAACAAGAGTTTTAAATGATATGGACTTGTGAGGAGAATGGATGAGAGGAGATTTTTCAGAAAGATAAGAGCATCAATGGCTCAAGGGAAAAGAGGAAGACCGAGAAGAAGATAGATAGGCGATGCGAAAATTGAAAAGTTTCCGAGGAATAAAGGAAAGCTTTCTCTAATTGTTGGCAACTTTAACATTTAAGAAAAATGATTTAGAAATAAGATAAAAAAAAAAAATTCTAGGTTAGCGGTAGACAGGAAAAACCTACGCTAGGATTGTTTCATGCCTGAGATGTTAACGGAAATTTTTATCTATTTTCTGTGTTAATTTAGAGAGAAATTCAACAAAAGAAAAACTGATTTTGATATCGGATATCTACTAAACCCTTACCATAGAAAGTATCGAATGTCAAAATCAGTTCGAAATTTTTATTGAAATGGGCTCAGTGATGCATTTCCTTCTGTTTTACAGTCCTTGGGTCAAAGCAAGGTAAAAACCCTAGCTTAAGAATCAAACAAAACTATTTATTAGTTTTTTTTTTTCTTTTTCTCCTACCTCTATATTGAGTTTTTTGTAAATTCGATTCTCCACAAATGTTTTCAACAAGTGATTTTTCTGGAGGAAAAGTCAGAACAATTTTGTGCATTTACAGATGGACTTCTATTTCAAGGGATGTTTTTATAATGGCATTGGCTTTGGGTTGTTTTACTTCTGAGAGGCATTTTTTTGCACACCATGGTCTAAATGGCCTGTTCATTAGAATCTTAAAGGATCGGAACGTGATAGGTGAAAAGGATTCAGCTGGATAAATTTTAGGAGACAGGTGTGATCCTCCTATCAAGACCTGGCATGGTGTTAACGTGGACAGAGTAGCGCTCCCCTGTACATGGGACCACAGATTAATGGCACTTCTGAAGAATGCCGCTTTGAAGACAGAGTACAGATAAGCGTAGATATATCTCAACTCTTGCTAGAGACTCTAACGACTGAATAACTCTCGCCGCAATGGTATTTGGAATTTTCAAAGTTCTGAGGTGCCAGTGGGTTCACACGTACAGTCGCTCAAAAAAATATCCGAACACTACGGTTGATTACAGAATTCAGAAAAAATATCTGACAACGATTTTTTTAGAAATTAGTGATCTGGCAACCTTCGTGTCACGTGACACGAAGGTTGCCAGATCACTAATTTCTAAAAAAAATCGTTGCCTGATATTTTTTCTGAATTCTGTAATCAACCGCAGTGTTCGGATACTTTTTGAGCGACTGTAGGTGGTCATATCATTTTATACTAGATCGTGTGGGCTCACTCACGGATATATTGAGCGTGTGCAGTTACCGTTCACAGCAAACTGGAGTGTGTGCAGTTACCGTTCACAGCAAACTGGAGCGTGTACAGTTGCTGTACACGCTCCAGATATTTTTCCTGAATTCTGTAATCACGTGACACGAAGGTTGCCAAATCACTAATTTCTAAAAAAAAACGTTGCCAGATATTTTTTCTGAATTCTGTAATCAACCATATTGTTCGGATATTTATTTGAGCGACTGTACGTTTCTTGAAGAAATAAACGGTCGCCCAAGATAATTTTTTTATCGTTAATATTCACCAAATAATTCGGAAATATAAAAATAACGAGTATTTTAAAATTTCTGGGTGAGCAGATGCAGCATTTTGCGATGCAATATTAAACGAAATTAGCCGTCCCGAGGCCGAGTAGTTAGCGCGCTTGGCTATTGCTCAAAGGGACCTGGGTTCGAGTCTCGGGTAATGCATGGATGTTTGTGTTGTCTTTCTGCTGAGGTCCCGACATCTTCACAGACTTTCTACTATGGCGTATTAAACTAACGGGCTCCTTGTGAGGCCTCCTGGCAAACAGCTGCTTGAGGGGATATTTATTATTATTAAACAAAAAAAATTCTATACTGAGCTCACTTGATTCGGGAAGTTGATGAAACCTTTGAAGTATACGAGCCTTAGCAAAAAGGCTGACTAAATGTAGCATTCTTGCCTTACCCGTGATCCGAACCCGGTCCTGTTTCATCTACAATAAACACGTTAACTTCTCGGCCAGTGATTACCACGAAAACTGTTTAAGTCCCAACTGGGTCTGTGTTGAGAACTTTCCACGCTAATCCTGTTCTGCCCTCGGTTGAGAAAGGGAACATCGTTGAACTTGGAAACCCGCCGTCCGTCGGATGGGATATTCAGTCGTGACCCCGTGTGCGAGAGAGAGAGCCATACCCTTTGCGTGGTTAAAGAACTTGGAGACTAAGGGGACATCTGTCTCCTAACGGCTGTGCAGTGAATTCTCTTCTCCAAACTAATCTGTTCCTTGTGACCTGGTTATTTAACCCATCGTGTGCAGAAATGTGCGGCTCAGAGAAAATAAAACAACCCTACACGAAAGAGTCCATTGCAGGTATCGAAAACCGGCGGTTCCGGAGCCGCATGCGACTCTGAGCACTCTCAAAAGTGCCTCTTAACTCCTTTTGGTTCAACAACAACTCCGAAATCTTTTTAATGAAGTTCATTAGAAACAAGCACCAAAGCAGATTAAAAGACGATAGTTTGAAGGCACTGGTGCCATTCAAATGCTCTAAATGCACTCCAAATTTGATTAAGTTGGATGAGAAGACTCAAACACAAAAGTCACACTGGTGAATGGCAGATTTTTGAATAATTCTTTTTCAATAGCTTCATTATATACACTTGAATATACCTATTTTGAAGTTATACGTTATGATTTCATTTTTTTAATAAAATAAACCAAGGATGAACTTATTGACTTCATGGGAAATTTTAAAATGATGTGAAAGCATCATAGCCGTTATAAACAGTTGTGGAAAAGACCATTTACATTTATTTATATCTCTTGATTGTTGTTAATTTTCCACAATTTTCTTAATGAAGATAAGCAATTAATACTTTAATGTTTGTAAAATTTATTGTCAAAATTTGTTCGTTTACCTTTTATTTTTGCGTATTTGTCTCTTGATCCAAAAAAGGTCCCGACCCCTAGTTTATTGGATGGGATGTTGAACCTCAGTATCGGGTGTGCATGTAACCCATGCTACTCCCAATTTTCGGTTCTTGTGACCTGTTAAATTTTGGAAGAAAAATGTTTTAAAGTTTCTAAGAAGTTTTTTAATCATAACAGAAAGCATTTTCTCTCAGAATCATTTTTAGTTTATCATAAGCATGAACTGCTAAATAACTAAAACAACTCGATTTTCACCATATCATTGCCTCTTCCTACATGCTTTCCATCCAGCAATAGAGTTTGCTGCGAACTGCTAATAGGCCAATTAGTATGGCAATGATAGTGCTAAAGATTAGAAAAAGAAAAATTCTTCAAGCAAAAATAACTTGCGGAGAAACCTGTCAGCGCTCGCGAGGAAAAGGAAATCTCAACAGAAAGACAACATTCGTCAGAAAGAGAACTTCCAGTCTTATCTAGATTTTAGCCTCTGCCCCATATGCTTAACCGACCAACTATCCTAACTACTGCTGGTAAAGTTTATAATTGCCTATAATAATGAAGAAATTGCTCTTGAAGCAGCCGTTTTCCATAAAGATCTGACAAGAATCTATCAATTTAATACGACGTACAGATTATAAGCGAGGAAAGCGAAACCTCGGAAGAAAGACAACATCAGAAAAAATCATCCGGGTCTCGAACCCAGTTCCATTTGATTTGCATCCAAGCACGCTAGCCATTCTGCCAACAGAATGTAAATAAATAATAAATAGGTTAAAGGCAATTGAATAAGCAGATAGGGGGAAAAAAACATCATTTTTTAAAAAATCTTTTTAAATTATCTTATTGTTTTACAATTTCCGGGTGGTATAATTTTTTCCGGGGGATATAATTTTGGGTGAATTGGTTTCGTATGGACCTCTCCGAAATGGAATGATGATGTGAAAAGAGTAAGAGAGGGATTAGGCAGTGAATATTTAAGATAAAAAAAAACATTTTTACATAAATTTCTGGCTTTAAAAATTTGTACAAAACTGAAATGCATAGAGCACTCTTTCTCAATCGGAAGAAAGTAAAAAAAAAAGTCTGCCACTTCATTCTGAATAATACGAACGACTACCGTGTATTGAGATGCGAAGCACAGAAAGAGCCCCGCGGCGAAATCTTTCTAATTGCGTCGTTATCGCGAAAATTCTCGCACTCTGTATCTCGCCTGGACGAAGCAAACTCGTAATCAAAGGTGTATTATGTTGACTCCTGACAGCGCGTAGGGAGAATGTAAAATTGCTGAGTTCTGCTCCTTCTCTCACAGAATCGGTACGAGACTGCGACTAAATAGAAACAATGGGAGGAAGAAGAAGTACATATACATAGCAGCAGCAGGCCGAAAGAGAAAGATGGTGAAACACACAGACGCCAAAAGAGACAGCGGCCTACAACACGCGGCCGGAAGCGGCCGATGGACGCGTTCCACCTCGATGCTCCTTTTCTCTCTCTCGAAACCAGCTTCGTGCCAACTCTAGGCACATACTCGGCACGCAACAACAAACCCCGTGGCGGCCGAGGTCAAAGGTTATCTAGTTGCATGGCGTGTGAAGCCCGATACGCACGCCTTTTATGTTTTTTTTTTCTTCTACTATTTTATTCTCGTCGTTTTTTAAATATAAAATTCCCTTATACAGATGCACACAGAGTTCCTTTTCGTGGCATTTCCATTTCTATTCCTATCCCAGTTGCCATCGCCCACAACGCCGCGGTTACGGACTTGCCCAGTGACGTTGGCAAGGCAACGAATGGTCTGCCTTGAAGCCTTTTACTACTTCCGCTGCACTACAGCAAAGACGAGGGCAATAGACAGGTGGACTCACAACTGTACAGCCGCTGCTTGCCAAGTAAGCACGCACGGTCGAGTGCATTTGTCACCCCTCCTTACCACCACCATCCCTCCCTAAACTCCCAACACATGACCACCATCCTGAGTCCCTTTAGATATTCCCCTCTACCTTTATTCCCCTATACATGGAACTTATCCAGTGAGTGTGTGTGTTGCGATGTGTGAGTATATGTGTTACGGACTTATCCAGTCCGTAATACACACACTCGCACTCCCGTCAAATAAACTCCCGCCAAATTTCACACACACTCTCCCACCACAAATGCAGTCGCTATTCTGTCAATCAACATACGCGCGCAATCTGGGAACGACGTCATCTCCTCTTTGTCGCATAGATAACTTTGCAGTACACTCTATTCGCGTTGGTGGCAATTTTCTTCGGTATTCACTTGGCTGAGTACCATTTGTTAGCCGAAATCTCCTCCCTCTTTCTTCTCTCTTTCACCCCCATCTCCCTCTCTGTCCACCCTCCACCTGTTCCTTTTCTGTCTCCCCCCCCCCCTTCTTCAGTCATCTCTCTCTCCTGTGTTCAGCTACAACGGAGACAGAGCAGTACACGCGATTAGGGAGGTCTTTAAGTGAGGATAATGAGGGATCAGATGTGTGGCAAATATTAGTCGCTCTCTTGGTAAATGAGACGCCGCCGCAAACAGGGGACTCAAGCGGCCGAAACGATAGGCAAGCTACGATAAGACGCTTTAGTTGCCCACCCCACGTGCTCCCGGAGCGGAGGAGGCTCTTACCTAGTGAAACGGAGCGTCAATTGCAGTTTTTGTGGAATAAGTTATTATGTCTTTACGCTTGCATTCGACTTTGTAAATATTCCAGATTGTTGTAAACGTTTTAAAGTTTGAGATTTTCATTTTTATGATTCCTTTCAGCAGAACGTTTGAATTCGAAAAATGCTTACAGTTTCTTTATTACTCTATTCTTTAATTTATGAAAGAATTGAAATTGAAGGACTGATAAAAAAAAACTAGCAAATTCTATTATGATAACAAAAATGCTGTTAAATAAACATTTAAAAATAACATTAATTTCAAGGAAACTAGTAGCGATTTTACGAGTTTACAAGGAAAGTTTGATAATATCAATATAGTTATATATATATAATCATTCAACAGCACTATCAATAGCTTACAAGAAACATATTATTATTCTAAAAAATATGTAATTTATTGAAAATAAATGTTTCAAAAATAATATACTTTAATATTTTGGTTTCAATATTTATATTACACTTCTAACTTTATTTTATATTTTTACAGTTTTTAAAATGTTTATACTAAAAATTCTGCACTAATATGCAGTTATATATATATAGGTAGAGTAAAAGATTATATTTTTAATATAAAAATATATCCATCGATTCAAACTTTTCGGATGTTTGAAAGATTTTTTTTTAATAAATATATTTAATTATGAGTCCAAAAAATTTGTACACTGTTGTACAAACAATCAGAAATAATTTCGGGGTAGAGTGAGCCTAAACAGAAAACCTACTTTAAAAAAAGATTTCAGATTGAGACATCACTACCAGACTTGTTGTCAAGTTTTTTCGAGGTTTACCCATCTCATCATGAGACCAAAATTATATCAACTCTGTCCGAAAGATTCCTGAAGTTCATTAACTCAAAAAGACGTATACACTATATACACTCTTATTGTTATACACACTTATATACATGCTTCTGTCGAAAAAACCTCTGAGATTCAGACCTCTCGCCATGAGACCAAAGAAATAACTGCGTCGAAAATATGTCTGAGAATGAACCATGAAAACAAAGAAACATTCACGCTATCAAAGAGATTTTTGAAATTGATACATTTCACCATAAGGTCAAAGAAAAGTATACGCTATCGAAAAAATTTCTGAGACTGAGCCATCTTCATGAGGCCAAAATATCAAAACTCCACGCTTTCAAAAAGATTTCTGAGATTGAACTATTTGACCCTGACATCAAAAGAAGAGAAATCACCTCTCGAAAAGATATCTGAGATAGAGCCATCTGACCATGAGATCAAAAGAAGAGAAATCCAGTGTTTCGAAAAGATTTCTAAGATTGAGCCAACTGACCACACCAAAGGAAGAGAAATCCGGAGTTTCGAAAAGATTTCTAAGATTGAGCCATCTGACCACGACACCAAAAGAAGAGAAATCCGGTGTTTCGAAAAGATTTCTAAGATTGAGCCAACTGACCACACCAAAAGAAGAAAAGTCTAGTGTTTCGAAAAGATTTCTAAGATTGAGCCATCTGACCATGAGACCAAAAAAATAGAAATCCTCGCTGTCAAAAACATTTCTGAGATTGAGACATCTGACCATGACATCAAAAGAATAGAAATCCTCGCTGTCAAAAACATTTCTGAGATTGAGACATCTGACCACGACATCAAAAGAATAGAAATCCTCGCTGTCAAAAACATTTCTGAGATTGAGACATCTGACCACGACATCAAAAGAATAGAAATCCTCGCTGTCAAAAACATTTCTGAGATTGAGACATCTGACCACGACATCAAAAGAATAGAAATCCTCGCTGTCAAAAACATTTCTGAGATTGAGACATCTGACCACGACATCAAAAGAATAGAAATCCTCGCTGTCAAAAACATTTCTGAGATTGAGACATCTGACCACGACATCAAAAGAAGAGAAATCCTCGCTGTCAAAAACATTTCTGAGATTGAGACATCTGACCACGACATCAAAAGAAGAGAAATCCTCGCTGTCAAAAACATTTCTGAGATTGAGACATCTGACCACGACATCAAAAGAAGAGAAATCCTCGCTGTCAAAAACATTTCTGAGATTGAGACATCTGACCACGACATCAAAAGAATAGAAATCCTCGCTGTCAAAAACATTTCTGAGATTGAGACATCTGACCACGACATCAAAAGAAGAGAAATCCTCGCTGTCAAAAACATTTCTGAGATTGAGACATCTGACCACGACATCAAAAGAAGAGAAATCCTCGCTGTCAAAAACATTTCTGAGATTGAGACATCTGACCACGACATCAAAAGAATAGAAATCCTCGCTGTCAAAAACATTTCTGAGATTGAGACATCTGACCACGACATCAAAAGAATAGAAATCCTCGCTGTCAAAAACATTTCTGAGATTGAGACATCTGACCACGACATCAAAAGAAGAGAAATCCTCGCTGTCAAAAACATTTCTGAGATTGAGACATCTGACCACGACATCAAAAGAAGAGAAATCCTCGCTGTCAAAAACATTTCTGAGATTGAGACATCTGACCACGACATCAAAAGAAGAGAAATCCTCGCTGTCGAAAACATTTCTGAGATTGAGACATCTGACCACGACATCAAAAGAAGAGAAATCCTCGCTGTCGAAAACATTTCTGAGATTGAGACATCTGACCACGACATCAAAAGAAGAGAAATCCTCGCTGTCAAAAACATTTCTGAGATTGAGACATCTGACCACGACATCAAAAGAAGAGAAATCCTCGCTGTCGAAAACATTTCTGAGATTGAGACATCTGACCACGACATCAAAAGAAGAGAAATCCTCGCTGTCGAAAACATTTCTGAGATTGAGACATCTGACCACGACATCAAAAGAATAGAAATCCTCGCTGTCAAAAACATTTCTGAGATTGAGACATCTGACCACGACATCAAAAGAAGAGAAATCCTCGCTGTCAAAAACATTTCTGAGATTGAGACATCTGACCACGACATCAAAAGAAGAGAAATCCTCGCTGTCAAAAACATTTCTGAGATTGAGACATCTGACCACGACATCAAAAGAATAGAAATCCTCGCTGTCAAAAACATTTCTGAGATTGAGACATCTGACCACGACATCAAAAGAATAGAAATCCTCGCTGTCAAAAACATTTCTGAGATTGAGACATCTGACCACGACATCAAAAGAAGAGAAATCCTCGCTGTCAAAAACATTTCTGAGATTGAGACATCTGACCACGACATCAAAAGAAGAGAAATCCTTGCTGTCAAAAACATTTCTGAGATTGAGACATCTGACCACGACATCAAAAGAAGAGAAATCCTCGCTGTCGAAAACATTTCTGAGATTGAGACATCTGACCACGACATCAAAAGAAGAGAAATCCTCGCTGTCAAAAACATTTCTGAGATTGAGACATCTGACCACGACATCAAAAGAATAGAAATCCTCGCTGTCAAAAACATTTCTGAGATTGAGACATCTGACCACGACATCAAAAGAAGAGAAATCCTCGCTGTCAAAAACATTTCTGAGATTGAGACATCTGACCACGACATCAAAAGAAGAGAAATCCTCGCTGTCAAAAACATTTCTGAGATTGAGACATCTGACCACGACATCAAAAGAAGAGAAATCCTCGCTGTCAAAAACATTTCTGAGATTGAGACATCTGACCACGACATCAAAAGAATAGAAATCCTCGCTGTCAAAAACATTTCTGAGATTGAGACATCTGACCACGACATCAAAAGAAGAGAAATCCTCGCTGTCAAAAACATTTCTGAGATTGAGACATCTGACCACGACATCAAAAGAAGAGAAATCCTCGCTGTCAAAAACATTTCTGAGATTGAGACATCTGACCACGACATCAAAAGAATAGAAATCTCGCTGTCAAAAACATTTCTGAGATTGAGACATCTGACCACGACATCAAAAGAATAGAAATCCTCGCTGTCAAAAACATTTCTGAGATTGAGACATCTGACCACGACATCAAAAGAAGAGAAATCCTCGCTGTCAAAAACATTTCTGAGATTGAGACATCTGACCACGACATCAAAAGAAGAGAAATCCACGCTGTCGAAAATTTCGCCCTAGGATTGTTTGCAGCCATGTACTCCACAAAAGTTTTCCATAGATTAGCAGTTTACTGCTACTACTCTTTACACGCTGTCGAAAATATTTCTTAAATTGAGCCATTTGACCATGACACCAAAAGAGTAGAAATCCGTCTCTCGAAAAAGATTTCTGAAATTGAGCCATCTGACCACTAGACCAAAAGAACAGAAATACACGCTATTGAAAATATTTCTGAGATTGAGCCATCCGAACACGAGGAGGAAAAAAAAAGAAACCCACGCTTCCGAAAATAATTTCTGAGATTGAGTCGTCCGATCTCGAGACCAAAGAAGAGAAACACACCCTTTGGAAAAGATTTCTGAGATTGGGCCATCTTCTGACCATGAATAAGACAAAAAAAAAGGAAGATCCATGCGGTTGACATAAAAAAATAAATAACAAGACTCGAATCCACTCTTCCTTTACTGAACAATTCAACACAATAACCAATAGTCATGGTGACACTTTATACTGTCTACTTTCTTTCCTAATGAAGAAATAATAAATTGCATTTTTTTCTACACCGTTTTCGTTTCTTTCAATCAACGCTTGTATTACATTCCAATTCCCCGAATAGGGACGTGAAGTGACTAATCTTCTGTTATTGTTGGTACAACAAACGGAGTTTATGAACTCAAGGGTGAGGAGGTGTCCAAGGGATAAATGTCAAGACCGCTACACGAAAGCAACCCCGTTTGCAATTTACAGAGTTGATGGACAGATAACATACAAGCAGACTGTGAGAGAACTGAAGGGGTAAAAAAAAAGGACCCCTCTCCTCCCACCCAATCAGCAGGTTCCACAGAGAGATCTTTACACGGGCTGACCTTGTACCCCGTGTTTATCCTCGTTCTCATTAGCAGACACCTACTGGCGTGCAGGTTATAAAGGAAACTATAAATACATCTTGTCACCCCTTTCCTTCTTTTGCTGTTGTTCGTGAAACAAAATACGACTCGAACTGTTTCTACAACATTGTGAAGTGAATATTAATGAGACAAAATGCCGCTATTTTTATTCTCCAATTTTAATATAACACCCAACAAAGTTAACCGCCAATACCTCAACTAGGCATTTCAATATTTCATATTTTTTTCACTTTGAAACTTCCGAAGAATTAATGAACTTGACCGACTAATATTTGACTATTGAAAACGCAATGCGTTCTCAAATTATTTTTAGTATTTTGTGTTTTACTTGTTCTAATTCAAACATTGCGATTTTCCTCAAGCTTCGTCATAAAGCTTTCTATTCAGCGGTCCACTGGGTTAGGGTGTTCGGAGTCAGTTGCAAAACATCTAGGAAAAAGCTTCTATGGTGTCCCCCTCTATGTTGCAGTTGTAATTGTGGCGTGAATTTCATCGAGGAACGTGCATCATTTATCATTTACTCTTAATAGAGATCGCGAATTATTAACTTGATGCTTGTGGGTTGGGTTGGGTTGTTTTACCTCTGAGCGGCACTTTTTTGTACACCATAGGCTAAATGACCAGGTCACATGGACCCCGAAGGCTCAGAGAAGGTTTGGGGAGGGGACCCACTGGGATAGCTGTTGGGAGACAGATGGTAGCTTCCCGTCAAGGCCATCCAGTGTGTTCTTTGACGTGCACAGGGTATGGCTCTCCCACACACGGGACCACGGCTTAACGTCCCATCAGTCGGACGGCGGCCTTTCTAAGCCCATCGGTGTCCCCTACTGACCGTGGGTAGGGCGTGCAATTTTGCGAATCCTTCGAATCTTTCGAAATACAGCAGGAGGTATTGTGATCAGCGTTAAATAAATTTCAACGTTGACTCAGCTGGGACTCAAGCCTGGGAATTACGATTACGAGCATTGCGTTCTACCGATTGGGGCCCTTCCCGCCCCCGCACCCGCCCCTCATGCTTGTGAGTCGAGTATTGACCAAACATCAAGATATGGGCCCAGTGATAAATAATTATCGGAACAGCCTCCTAACACGAAACAAAATAATCAATAAACACAGTCACTTGCGACTACTGAATAACCCACTCTATTCAAATTTATTTTTCCAAAGTATCATTCTATACAATTATTTTACATAAAGAAATCCCTCTATGCGGAAGCTTATCAGCGGAAATGTATATGGTTTTAACAGATATAATCTAGATTACATTAATTTTCTGACATAAAATAGAGAAAAAGAAAGAATAAATAAAAAGAAAACCAAGAATTAGTTATTAAATCTTAATTTACTCCACTTTGAAATACTGTTATTACACTTTGATATGTCTTTCACATTGAGTATTCCTTCATGTTGGTTATCTTCATGTCGGGAGGCATTACTTATTTACAGGCAAATCAGTTGCATAGCTGATTCTCAGCTTATTTTAGACAGTACTAACAGTCACAGAAATATATGCGTTGCCTTCTCAAACTGCCACCATCTCTATCATAAAATATATCTGTCGATCTAAGAAGAATTTAACGTAGGGGTTACTTTACCTTCCCTCACACACATTATATCTGCAGATGCTACTACTACGAGATCAACCCTTGATCCCAAATAGCCAAATCCCTTGATCTGAACAAGGCGAGATATACACTGCTTGGCCAAATTATTGCAAACACCTACATAATACTTCGTCGTTCCTCCGCGGGCAGAGATAACAATCCGTTCTCGACGTGGCATGCTTTCTACATGCACACACCGGCCTCTGAATTAGAAACCTTATTCAATACCGAGTTGGACCTCTTTAGACCAAATTACAGCACGTATGTGATTTGGGATAGATTCCACAAGGTGTTAAAGTGTCTTTACGTCTCCAGCATACCAGGCATTCACAAGACAGTCCTTTAACTGGCTCAGATTTTACGGAAGAGATCTGTTTTTCTAACATGTCCCATACATTCTCAATGGGATTCAGATCCGGGCTTTGTGGTGGCCAGGGAAGATGGTGGAAGTCACCGTTATGCTCACTGAATCACTGCTGATCACATCTTGCATGATGGACAGTAGCATTGTCGTCCATGAAACAGCCGTCACCTGCTGGATAAATAGTCAACATTGCAGGATGGACTTGATCGGCAACAATGTTCAGATAATCCTTGGAGGACACCCGATTTTCAGCACTATCAGCAGACCCGTTCCATACCAACAGAACATGCCCCACACCATGACACCACCTCCAGAAACTTGAGTTATGTTTACGAAGCAAGCTGGGTCTATTGCTTCATGGGGCTCCCGCCAAACTCTCTGCATAGCGTCGGTACAGAACAAGGTGTACCGCGACTCGTCGGACCACGTGACTATTTTCTAGTCTTCCAAAGTTCAGTCACGGTTTTCCTGACAGCACTGTAGACGAACTTTCCGGTTCTTCAGAGAAATCAGTGGTTTCCGTGTTTGCATGTGATTGCTAATACCGATCCTCTGCAATTCCCTTGCGCATAGTTCGCTGAGATATGGGTTAGGAGCAGCCTTCATTGAATGCTTTGGTCAATTGCTGCATACAGGAAATCTTGTTTCTTCGTACAAGCCTTCTCAGACGACAGCGATCTCGTTCCTGACAGATTGTCGTCGTGCCACACTTACGCCTCTTAGACAAGCAATGTGTGTTATTTTTCCACTGATTAAAAAACCAAGATATCTTACCTTTTGAGAAACCAGTCAGCTCTGCTGTTTTTAAAATCGTCGCTCCAGCCAGACACACCAACAATAAGCTTTTTATCAAATCCCAAAAGTTCCTTTGTTTTTCCCATTGTGATCAACACTATGCCGATTACTGGAAGCAGCAGTCTTCAATAGTTGCCTAGATCACGTGGTGATACACGTGACCACATATTTTGCATAACGCTGTGCAAATGACGTTTATGTAAATCTTCATAAAGGTTTCTAACTCAGTGGCTGTTGTATGTACTTTCAAAATACAGCAGGAGGCATTTTGATCAACACTTTCTGTAAAATGGCTTGAACATTTTCGAAGCGAAGACAGCAGAGGTCTGGACATTCGAATAGAACGTTCGAAATTGTCTAATATTGTTCTTTTCCAAAAATTGTCCAAAATTAACCAAGTTGTCGACTGGATTAAAGTCAGGCGATTATGCAGGCCAGGGGAGGTGATAAAATTTCGTTTCATGTCCCTCAAACTACTCCTGTACAATTTGACAGCGATGAATCGATGCATTATCATCCTGGAATTTATCATCTCCACTGAGGTAAAAATTATGCATCATCGAGAGCAAGGTGCTTTTCTATATTATCATCCAAGATGCTTTTGTACTTCTGGTAAGTTCTTGAAAAAAAATGCTCCCCACACCATCTCACTGCCTCTAGTACCTTGAACAGTAAGAGCTACACATGATGAGTCCTTTGCTTCATGAGGTTGTCGCAACATTCCACGTTGGCTATCTGTTGAAAGCATTTATAATGTGATTCGTCTGACCACACGATACGTTTTGTCATCCACTGACTAGGTTCGTTGCTCCAGACACTATCGGAGTCATCGAATCCTACTGTTTTCGGAAATGAAAAGCTTTCATGTCATGGTACAGTTACCAAATTGAAAAGTTTTTAATTCTCTGCACATAGTTATCATTGAAATGGGCTGTATTCCAAGCGTTCATCTCTGTCAGCTGATGAACTGTTGCATCTCAACTGTGTCGTACAGTTCGTACCAACAAATGCCTCTCCATATCTGTCACTCCTTTTTCCTTCCACATTTGCCGTTACTGGTGGAACTCTTTTAAGACCGTTGCCATTCTCCATGTAATTGGGGTATTGTGTTCCGTGATTTTTAGCTGAGTTCCATCACCTCCGTAACAGATGCTCCTGTCCATCGCGCACTCCAACAATGAGCCCCCTTTCAAAGTCAGTCAGATCAGCCTTTTCACCCATGTCTCAGTTGACTTTGCTTTCAATCATGGCTTTACGGTTTTTATAGGACATCATAGTGATGTAGAATACTAACATCAATAAGAAAGTTTGCATACTTTGGCATATTTCATAGTACTTCACACACAACACAAAGTTCGCAATAATTTGGTCAGGAAGTGTACAATCCCCGACATTGAGAAATGCTCTTTCTCTTGAAAGGATTACATGCGAATCTGCCGCATTACCATCTGATTACCTACTTCATGTCATCATACCTTTCATGGATACACTTGGCCATCATACTTTTCAAAAGATACACTTGGCAATCCTAACTTTCAGGGATACACTAGACCATCCTACCTTTCAGGGATACACTAGGCCATCCTACCTTTCAGAAATATACTAGGCCATCGTATATTTCAGGATACAATTGGCCATCATACTTTTCAGGGATACACTAGACCATCATACCTTTAAGGAATACACTAGGCCATCATACTTTTCAGGGATACACTTGGCCTTCGTATCTTTCAGGGATAGGCTTGGCCTTAATACCTTCCAGAGAAACACCACTAGGCCATCATACTTTTCAGGGATAGATTTGGCCAGTGACGGAACTAGGCCGGGCAGTGCCCCAAGGTAATATTCCGCAAGCCAAACCGGACTGGAAGTTGTTAAAGATATGAAAGATATATTACTATTACTTACTCTTCTGACTCATTTGTAATGACAAAATAAAATTAATAACTCTATTTAAAAAAATTATGATTTCTAGAGCCACCACCTCTGTTCCCCATATCCTTCCTTCTACTTCTACAACATTCTTTTATTTATGCTGTATATTTAAATAGTGGACAACGTCACTGTTATTATTATTTTTTATGCACTGCTGAAAAGCCTATGTTTTCGATTGAAGGTATTTCCAATTTTTAGGATCATACAAAGGAAGTTGATAGTAAAACAACACGAGAGTGTTTATTGAGGACTTTCGACATTAACACACTTTTATATCAAAATGCAGTGTACCAAATATCAAGATGATCAAGGTAACCTTTTGATAGTTATTGCGAAATAAACGCCCACAAACCTATACCGGCAATGGTTGTTGTGTCCGCGTGTGGTGGTGGTGGTGGTGGTGGAGGGGGGTGCATCCCTAAGGAAACCGGCTTAAAGTTTCGAAGTTTAGGGGCGTCTTCTTTTCTGTCCTTTGTTCCATTGTGCAGACCTGTGCACTATAGGTCCAAACATGCAGAAATCTTAGTGTCATCACTGCCCATGTTGGAGAACTTTTCACCGTCAATTCATAATCAACTCACTACAGATACGTTACAGGTTATCGATCAACCTTAGCTTGGCCTTTATCTTCAAACGAACAACTATGTGCATCTGTTGTCAATTTGAATCTGACATTTTCCAAGTACACAAAATAGCACAAAAAAGGAGACATTTTATAAACAACCTTTTAGAGAAATGGAATCTAATATTCAGCTTCAGACTCCTGTCAGACTTCTACCGCAAGCAGCTGCTTGAAGGGGTATTCTTTTAACAATAAAAAGGGAAATTACAAAGAAAATTATAAGTATTCACATTTCCATTCATAAATTTGTAATACTTATTCAAGAAATTGAATTATGCGAGGGATGTAGCAGCTACTATTTCCACCATTTTCAAATGGAGTTTTCAAGACAGACTACTTGCAGTGTTTTTTCGCATAAACACAAGGTTGAATTACAGTGCACGCTGCACATGCCTAAAACAAGCCTCTTACTCATTACCAACCTGTCCCGACCCTCTAACCTCTACTTGAGGGTTCTTGTGTCTCAACCGTTTCCTGAAAAATATATTTTCATAAAGAAATACATTATCTTTATTTTATTAGCCAAAGAATAATAAAAATCGTTCTAAGAGAGTGTCCCCGCCCTGCCCACGGTCAGTAGGGGACACCGATGGGCTTGGAAAGGCCGCCGTCCGTCGGATGGGACGTTAAGCCGTGGCCCCGTGTGCGGGAGAGCCATACCCTGTGCACGTTAAAGAACACGCTGGATGGCCTTGACGGGAGGCTACCATCTGTCTCCCAACAGCTGTTCCAGTGGGTCCCCTCCCCCAACCTTCTCTGAGCCTTCGGGCTCCATGTGACCTGGCCATTTAGCCCATGGTGTGCAAAAAAGTGCCGCTCAGAGGTAAAACAACCCAACCCATCTTTAGAGTTATAGAAAAATATTTTCACACAGAAATTTATCATAAGGCAAAAATACAACGCCAACATCTTATAGAATACTACGAAGGTTTTTTCTTTTGTAAGTTTACTAAACACTCGTGATTAATAGTGAGTTGGGAAGTATGAGAGGTGATTTTTCTCCCAGAATTAAAAAGGTGAATCAATCACTAGCGAAGAGTAGAAGCAAAGAGTGCTCTTTAACAACCCCAGGCAAAACATTGGACTGCCGCAAGTATTTATGAGCCCATTAATATGCCAATGTTATAAACCAGTGTCATATGCAGGAGGAACATAAGGGACCTGGGCCCCTTATGTTCCTCTTGCATATGCGGATTCGATATCTGAAAATTACAAAAGATGATACCCCCTATTATGCAAAATACAAATTAATTAAATTCACGTCTTTACGTAGCAATGCTTGGAAAGAATACAGGCAAAGGCACTTTCTTCATTTCCTTTAAAATTAAACAAATCAGGTATTGAACCTTTTTCTTTCTCAAATTAAATATTTCTAGTGAAACAAGAACAACTAGCTTCAGCCGAATCGCTCAAATGTAAGACAGAACAAAATTTCAAAGTGAAATACATATCAGCATTCACTGTGGTCTTTTAGTTCCGTTTCAGAAGTTTACGAAAATATATATGTAAAATCAATATCCCCTCAAGCAGCTGCTTTCCACAGAGGTCTGACAGGAGCCTGTTAGCCTGTTAGTAGGGTTTCTGTACTCGATTCGACTCGACTCGGACTCGTCGAGTATTTGGATAGTTACTCGGATTCGGGACTCGACTCTAATACTCGGCGAGTCCACGAGTTCTCAAAACAGCCGAGTCTCGTCCATATACATATAAACTACCGTATACCAAGCAAGAGAGACATCCGACACCTGCAAATTCTATCTCCTTTTATTGCATGACCGGTAGAGTTGCGCAGTCGGTCCATGCTTGATATATCTATCCCTATATGTGGTCTCGCCACTATCTCGGCTGTCTACAATCACTTAGTATTGTTGCGGTCTTGGTTGAACTGTGTTAAATGTTAATTTGCTCAAAATTTGAATAGAAAATTATTATAATTGACGAAGCTGTTTTATGTATGAAAAGGTAATTAGTGATTAATGTGATCAATTTATTATTAATTTTTATTTATTTTCCTTTTCTGCTCAGCTCAGAAACGATGTCACAAAAAAAAAATCATCAAAAGTTTGGGAATATTTCACTCAATTGAAGAACAAAAAAGCTGAGTGTAATATATGTAAAACGAATATAGTTATTGTTGATTCAAGCACAACATCGTTATTCAAGCACTTTAAAACTCATAATATTCATCCAAATTCGGGCAAACGTGAACTGGAAGCTGATTCTGAAGTTGGATGTTCAATTAAGAAACCAAAGACAATGATGGATTTTGTAAAACGTTCAGTTTAGAAGAAATTGTTTCGAAATTGGCAGCAGTAGATGGAATTTCAATAAGAGCCATTACTAGATCGGAATTTATACGATAATCTATTGCTAAACGTGGATTTAAGTTGCCTAAAAATGAAACCGATGTAATGAAATTAATACATGACCGTTTTAAAGCAATAAAAAATAAAATGATTGGCGAATTGTCAGAGAAAATTAAAAATAACCAAAGATTTAGCTTGACACTCGATGAATGGACCAGCTCACGAACGAAGAAATATGTCAATGTAATTCTCCATGGCGCCCCAAATGAAGAACCATACAATCTTGGACTAGTTCGTATATTCGGATCGTGTACAGCAACACAATTACTTGAAGTGTTACTCACCATTTGGTTTCGTTTGAAGTAAATTATGAGCAACACATTGTTGGCACAACAGGAGATGGCTCTTCTTTGATGGTGAAATTTGGAAAGGAGTGTCAACATTTTATCAATTGTGCCTCAATCATGGAGTACATCTTGGAGTGTGCGATACTTTATATAAGAAAAAATCAAACCGCGAAAAAGTAGAGAAATTAATTGATACTGAAGATGAGAATGAAGATGTTTTTGCTGATGGAGCGGATATTGAAATAAGAACAACAACAGAGGAGGATATGAAAGAAGTTGTTAGTATCCATCAAATAATTAACAACGTTCGAAAAGTGGGTAAGTTTTTTAGATTGTCTTCCATTAAAAATGGAATATTACAAGAAAAAATCAGAGCTAAACTGGGCCACAATCTTGAGTTAGTTTTAGATTGTCAAACTCGTCGGAGTTCTCTTACTTATATGATAATCATGTTTGTGAAACTACAAAAATTCATCGAGGAAGCTTTAGTAGATCTCAACAACTTCTAATGAAAGAACATTTTCAATAAGTGGCAGCTTCTGTACTACAATCAGATCGAGACTTGCTGACAAGTCTCTTAATTCGTTAGTATTTCTCAAATATTTCTACCTGAAGACCAAAAAAAGCAATTGAAATAAATAAATGTTCAAATAGTTATATCTAGTTTTAAAGTTTAATTTTTGAAAATAAATAAATTGATTAATAAATAAATTTGAGCACATTTTCTTTATAATTTCTTGGCACGACCACAAATCTCAGTTGAAAATCTTGCAATATAATAAATAATTCTAATTTTAACAAATGTTAGTAATTTTATTTTGTTACAAAGACTTCAGCTATGAGAATTGTTATTGAACTCCAAAATATTAAACGTTTTCGCTTATTGATTTGAGTTTAGATTTAGATCCGGACTCGACTCGGACTCGACGAGTTTTCAAAATTTGGGACTCGTACTCGCCGATTCCTAAAAACCCGAGTTTTCAGAAACCCTACCTGTTAGTTTATACTCCATAATAGAAGGTCTATGAGGATGGGGTGTCTGTGAGGATGGCCTCAGCAGAAAAACAACACATGCATACATGCGTTACAAGGGCTCGAACCTAGGTCCCTTTGTCACCACAGATTTATCTGTCACCTAAAATTCTTCTGCTGTCTTCCCGCCCTATTAGTGTGCAACGAACTTGTGTAGTAATCAGTTGCGTGTAGTGTTATCAATTCTGTCTTTTTTGAAAAAATTGCAACACCCCTTAAAAATTAAATTCGTTCTTCCAATTGGAAAACCACTTTGTACTTTTTGCTTGATGACGGCAACATCGAAGTGGAATTTCTTTTTAAAAAAAATCAATTTTCAAAACTCTTACTAAAATTCAAGCCACTCCAGAGCTAGAAATATTCTTGCCTTAGCAGGAGGCTGGGGAGATTTAAATGCCATTTTAAATGCCATGTATTTTTCTCTTTTCCAGAAATTTCTCTTCTCAAATAACGCAATTTACTTTTTTTCCCCTTCGTTTAAGTGATCTTCCAAAAATATTCATCTAAAGCGTAAATCTATGCTTACATTTTTCACTCCTCCATTCCAGTTATTAAAAGTCTCCTGGTTAGCGTGCTTGGCTGTAGAGCAAAGAAACTTGGGTTCGAGTTTCAGATAAAGCAATGACGTCCCTTGTGTCGTTATGAGAGGCTATCATCTATCTCCCAAAGCTATTCCAGTTGATCCCCTCCCCCAACCTTCTGTGAGCCATCGGGGTCCTGGTCACCTGGCCATTTAGTCCATTGTGTGCAAAAATAGTGCTGCTCAGAGGTAAAACAACCCAACCTTGTGTCGTCTACTTCCTGACGTTTCGCCTTCGTCACAGATCTTCTCTATGGCGTATCGTATTGATAGGCTCCCGTCACACCTCCTTGGCAAGCAGCTATTAAAAAACATTGCTTATTTGTTTCATTAAGGGAGTAAAGACGTGTCCCCCCCTCCCAATTATCATAATCATCGAAATCTGGCTCTGAAATTAGAACTATGAAATCTAAATTTATCATATGTATAAAGCTATATATAAAGAGTTAATGTCAGACATAAGGGGAACTAATTTCAAGGATGATGCGAATTTTTTTATTAAACATTACCGCTTTCTTGTTACTAGCTGAACTGTATCTGAGTCTGAACTGTGCCTGAACTGTGCCTGTGTCTCACGTTCAAGATGCAATCTCTATATTCTGCTTTTCATTCCCCTAAAGGCTAGTTTGGAGAAAATTTGTTCAAATTTTGAAGCATCTATCAATATTTTTCCGATGAGTTATGGCTGATACTGATACAGAACACTTCTATTATTTATAATTAGCACTGAGATTTACCCATCTCAGTTCCACAATTGAAACAGCTAAAACATCAAACTTCCTTTCATTTTGACATCGTAAATCACTGGAAAGAAATTACCGAGAAGAGGTGTGAAAGTTGGGTTGGGTTGTTTTATCTCTGAGCGGCACTTTTTTGCACACCATGGTCTAAATGGCCAGGTCACATGGACCCCGAAGGCTAAGAGAAGGTTGGGGGAGGGGACCCACTGGAACAGCTTTTGGGAGACAGATGGTAGCCTCCCGTCAAGGCCATCCAGCGTGTTCTTTAACGTGCACAGGGTATGGCTCTCCCGCACACGGGGCCACGGCTTAACGTCCCATCCGACGGACGGCGGCCTTTCCAAGCCCATCGGTGTCCCCTACTGACCGTGGGCAAGGCGGAGAATTTTGCGGAGATAAATCTCAACGCTGACTCAGCTGGGACTCGAACCTGGGAACTACAGATTTCGAGCCTGGTGCGCTACCGACTGAGCCACCCCCGCCCCCGAGGTGTGAAAGAAACGCGTTCTCAATGGTACAATTCCCATCACTGAACCTCACAAAATAAAAAAAAAGAACACGAGACAAGAAATTTGAAGAGAAATCGAATAATAAATACATCAAAATATACAGTACTACATATATATATATTTTCCATCTTCTTTCAGCTTCGATTTAAACGCTTTGTCGTTTTCCAACAATTCATCCATTCATTAAATCGCTCTCGATAACCCGCATCCAACTGACTACACACACTATTAGTTACTTGAAACTAGCATCTTGCTAATTGACACTTGCTCCTA
Organism: Ryuthela nishihirai; assembly: GCA_038380435.1. NCBI lineage: Eukaryota > Metazoa > Arthropoda > Arachnida > Araneae > Heptathelidae > Ryuthela > Ryuthela nishihirai. The sequence continues at coordinate 8,991,043 of JAWZYU010000004.1, forward strand.
AAGAATTAATGAGCAGGACAAATAGTTCCCTCGCTTTGAGACAAAACCATTTGCATTTTTTAGCACATATTATTCCGATCCTTACACACAAAGGCCTTCTTTTGGGGTCGAACTGTTAAGAAACTCAATTACACACTCCGCAAGAGAAAGAGAGAATAAGGAAGTAAGAAGCCAGCAGTAACTAAACCTAAAGTAGAAGTTGCCAATTCATTAGTCCACTATGCCCTTCCTACCCAATCGACATTTCTCGCTGAAATGGAAATTTCTATCCTTGTGTGCTTCATTAAAAGAGCGGGATGGTTGTCCACACGTGACCATTAAATTACTGTGACATACCAAGGTCATTTGGGGGCAGCCATTGGAGTACCCACTGCAGGCAAGCATTATCTAAGCATGTTATTTATGAAGCATAACTTACCATGACGCCGACGTTCCCCATGGCTGTTTAAACAGAAGAAACAGTTCACTATTAAGGAGAAAGTGATAGTGCATTGCTTCTGCATCGGACCGTGAAAGATGGAGAAACATTGAGATTACATCGGATTAGAGTGGAATTGGCTTTCATATTTTCCTCTTTCTTTTCTTGACAATCTATTCCATTTTTTTTTTGTTCTGAGGACGGGGAATGAAAGCAGAACGGAAAACAAAATTCGCACCTTGTTGTTGTTAATATTGCTAATATTGGAATTACAGGGAATGAATGAAAAAAAAAAGGGAGGAGGGAGAGGATGTCTATATGTTAAAATGAGAAAGAAACAAACCGAAAATAAAAAAAAAACCTTCCTGGACTGCTATTCATCTGATTACTATCATCTCTGGTTTCTATTGCTTTAAAGTCTGCATCGTTTTTATTACTGACAATGCTTGTTTATATCATTATCAAAGAGGGGCTTTCCAGCAGCTCGGTTAGTAGTTTCATCACACCCGACGGTTCCCCCTTTGCACAGTGCTTTCCCCCCCTATGTCGCAATCGTCCACGTTGCCTTCTTGACTTGGACCCCCTATGTCGCAATCGACCGGAAATTGACCTGTGCTGGGCCACGTTGCCTTCTGAACTTTGACCCCTATGTTGCAATCAACAGGAAATTGACCCTGGTGTCGCAACTGTCGTGGCGCTCCTTATTAATAATTCATAATTAAAAATTCCTCCCCCTTTTAACCCCCGGCGCTATCTAGTGCCTATGAGGGACACTATTTTCCCAAAAAATCTTCATTTTAACTCTAATTTTAAGCCCTCCTTCTCGAATAGTCTCGATTTTCCTTTATCGATTTTTCTTTATTTCAGACCCCCCAATGGTTGACTTATATTTTAAACCCTCCACTTGCAGACCCCCTGGTTGACCTATATTTTAAGCCCTACCTATATTTTAAGCCCCCCTCCTTCCCTCGGATTACAAGCCTCAGAATAATTGCACAGAAAAGGATGACACAAGTCTCAATTGTAAAAACACCTCCAAAAAGACCCCCCTGGTTGACCTATATTTTAAGCCCTACCTATATTCTAAGCTCCCTCCTTCCCTCGGACTGATTGATGCACGCCTAAGAATAATTGCACAGAAAAGGATGATTACAAGGCTCAATTGTAAAAACACCTCCAAAAAGACCCCCTGGTTGACCTACATTTTAAGCTCTACCTATATTTTAAGGCCCCTCCTTCCCTCGGACCGGCTGATGCACACCTCAGAATAATTGCACAGAAAAGGATGATACAAGTCTCAATTGTAAAATCAACTCCCAAAGTTGTATTCTTATTAAACCTCCCTCCCCTTAAAAAACTAATCGGTGGTGTCCAATACGTATTTTAGTACATCTCCTGTATTTAAAAACTTTCTAGGTATTCATCTGAAATTTTACAAGACCACTCAACTCTTTCTGAATGACAACGGTCAGAATGCCTAATGCAGCTCTCTAAATAAAACTTTCTTTAACAGAAAATCAACTCTCAAAGTTGTATTCTTATTAATTAAACACTCATCAAAACCACACATCCCTTCTATTAAAAGTTACCTCTATTAAAACTTCACAAACTCACGTCCTTTTACAAGTTCTCTAAACATGTTGTATATTCTCTGTATTTATTCCTTATAATTAAACACTCATCAAAAATTCTCTCACCTTTATTAAAAAATCACTCCACGGTCGTAATAAAAAAGTTTTCTGTAGATGGGTTTCATCCAAAAAAAAAAAAAAATCCTCCACCTGCAGTGAGATTCGAACCGACTATCTTGGGCTCGATAGCCGGACGCACTCGACTATGGTTTGTACTTAATGTGGCCTAGATAGGTGTCGAACGGGTCAGACATTTCAGATATTAACCTAGTACGTTTTTTACAACCTTCGTATTCTTTATAACTAGTTTTTTCTACGTATTTCTTATAATGAACCCGATAGTCCTTTCACATTAACATATGTATTTTTTATAACTCACGTATTTTAAGTCCGTTTCAGTAACACTTATTTCTTTTAACTCCGTGACTGTTGGCTGTCGCTTACTAGGACTATCCACAGTAACTATTTTTAAAAGACTGGCCCGCAGAAAATGCCGATGGGTTAAAAATTAATAAAAACTGATTATACTCGTCACGATGAAAAATATTGAGGGGTAATAGGGCCGACCTAAAAGACTCAGTGTTCGGATCCTCACCCTGGACTACGTTTCACTGACGGATGGTTAAGTCCTGTGAAATTATTCCAAACGGGGAATCACAAGGGTTTTATTAACGAATGAATCTTGGATCTGTGCTGCTTCCGTGTCAGGAGCACGGCCCTACATCGTGAAAACCCACTAGCACTCTTTATCGTGGTTTTCGGACTCGATATTTTTCCAAGTCCCGAGACGGTTCTCCCAATTCTATCCTTTACGATACAAGGGCGTTTCAATGTACCCAATGTAGACAAACCCTTTTGAAATGACGCGTCCTAAACCTCCAAGTGCTGGGCTTATTAAAATTAGTCTCCATCGGGTTGGTCCCGTCAGATATTTGTGTTTCCACGTAGTAATGCTACACTGAAGAAAAGTCGGCTAAAAAACCGTCTTTAACATCGTTTGCGTGCGAACGTATGCCGCATCACGCTGTTGAAATCGGGTAAAAAAAATAACTTTTCTTTTTGTACGCAGTAGAATGTTCAAAGTACGTTGCAGTTACTGTTGCGTAAAAACTTTAGTTCCATCACGAATGCACGTTAACGGTGTAGGGGAACATTAGTTTTAGCAAATACTTCAACTATAAAAAAAAATAATACAATGTCTCACGCACCCTTTCAACTTACCTGCACTAATCCACTGATATTTTATTTGCAGCTGGACTGATAGTCAAAATTTAGCAAATATTACAAAGAATCTCTCAATTGTAAAAATCAACTCTCAAAGTTGTATTCTTATTAATTAAAACCCTTTCTATTAAAAGTTACCTCTATTAAAAATCTTTCGGTGTTCATTTTGCCAGGACTGCTAAACGATTCCCTTTTATTAAAATTTCAATTCTTTGGGATTCATTTTTTCCAACCCCGTTAATCGATCCCCTAGTAAATAAAAACTCTCACTCACCTTTATTAAAATCATCCAGCGCTCGTAATAAATCAGTTTAATCGGGAAAAAAAAAAAAAAATCATTCCCTCGCTAGCGTACCTCAACGTTAATTTCGGGAAAAAGTCTCATCGGATCCAAGGTCCACGTATTTTACTAGAAGAATGACACAGTAACTGTTCCACAGAAAAATTAATAAAATTTGGTTTAAATTATTCGTAGGACTTGTATATAAGATCTACCTTGCAATAGACGTTCAACAGGCTAAAAGTTTTCCAAGTCCGTTATCAGTGTATCGGAAATCGTACGTTTCCTGTAGACATCCTTCAGATCGTTTATTAGGGGGTAGCAACAGCACTTTCGCCACATCACACGATATGGTGCAATCCTTTATCAGCTGGAAGATCAAAAGGTCAAATGTCCAGCGCTTCACTGTGTCTGCATTTGACACTGATAAGTTTTAAAAATAGATATTTCCTAGAATCCACATTGCCTTCTCAGATTAGACTTTGAACCCTATGTCGCAACCGACCATATTTTAAGTCCTCTTCATAGAACCCCTGGTTGACTTATATTTTAAGTCCCTTTCTCGAATTTTCTTGTTTTTCCCCTGTTTAACCCATATTCCCTCCCCTCTTTAAACCAAATCAGTTTTTGCGCATTTAATCGGTGTCATCCAACGTCCATACTATTTTTAGTACGTCTCCTGTATTTAAAAAAAAAAATATTGGCTTTCGTCGCCGTATTTGAACGCGCTACCTCAGTGCCGATAGCTGAAGTGTCATCGCCAGGGCGCGGATTTTTGCGGAGCTAAATCTCAACTCTGGCCCTGCTATCCGCTCGACAATATTTGCTACTGATAAAACGATTTCCTTCATTAAAAATAAAAACTAATTAAATAATGGGGTATCACTGGGAAAATACTGGGAAGAACCCAAACTGATTTCGTGCTAAAACATCTCCAGATTTCAGCTTACTTGAAAAACTATTGTTAGAAATGAACCAGTGACTTGAATCACTCAACTTCCATAAGAATACACAATTATGGTACAGTGTCGGGAAGAAATATGTTTCAACGAAATTCAATTGCATGTATTACGATCAGAAAAATAATTTAGTGGACAAAGTTTAAAATAGTTATTAAATGGTACCTTACAGTGCAAGTGCGCTTCAGGCGAAAAGCCTCCCCTTCGAACACTGCACCCCGTTTTTCCGAAGTAACTGTGTCACAAGTCTTCCTACATCATCCCTAAACAGAGAATCGGATTCAATGTGCAAGAAGATCAAGACCTCATTTGAAGGAGCACATAGTGGATACTGTACTCCATAGTGAAATGAACATTGGCCTCTTGCGGGACCTAGTTATATCCCTACTCCAAGAGAATTACTAATGAAAACGTGCTATTGTTAATGTATGTAATTCCGACAAAAAATGTTTTGTTTGTTTTAGCCACTTTGTATCCTGCAATAGGAAACACTGAACACTTTAACAACTATATACATTTAGAAGAAAACACATCAGGTCTAATTTTCCCTTTAACAATAAATCAAATATCTAAATTCGAAAAAATTAACATTTCTGTCTGGATACGAGAAAGAGATGTTCCCACTCTACATCACACCATTCAGATTTAAAGCGCACGCAAATCTCCTACTGTTATCAGACGATGAAAAGCAGCATTATTGTTCCATTAAGAATTTGTTTCTATGAAATTCAAAGGGAGAATGCTGTTTTCCATATTATAGGGAATGCAATTAATAATTCCTTGCAGAAGGTTGTCCTTTAGGTTATGAAATAATCTTATTAGAATGCTTAAAATTGAGATGACACACATTAGCTCCTCGGAGAAGCGCTAGCGGGTAGAAGACTATACCCGTGTAATGAAAATATTCATTCGACATAAAAAACCTACGCCAATATCGCGTACACTGACGTGCTCCTCTTAGCTGATGTGTTTGGTGGCAGATACTGACCTATGCTATGTTTACACAGCTCCTGCCTTCATACCTGAAGATGACAAATACTAGAGTTGATAACCTACAATGTATCTTTTTGGAAGGCATACGAGGAGGAATTTCGGCGATATGCAGACAACAAGCATTTAGAATGAAAAACTGATTGCAAGTTTGCTTTACTGTCATACAAACCTGAAAAGAGATGAAATGGGTAGTACTTTACCCATGATATACCATGTGACTAGGTCGTTAAATCAAATTACATGCATAAACGAAAATTAGAAAAACAACGAAATGCTTGGTAAATTCAATGAGAATCACTAAAATGTAAAGAGTGTTGGAATATCTGTAAATGCACACACATTTCATTGGATAGGTGAATATTTTCACAATTCTTTGGAAGTGGAAGGCACAATAACTGTAAAACATACTGTGACGAGAGAGAAAGTATAAAAATGTAGTGGGATGGTTGTAAAAAATTGCTTCAAAACAGAAAATTACAACGCAAATACTGAAAGATAGAAAAAAAAACGACTATTCGACGGTTATTCCAAACTGCTATCTCACGCTCTTTTCAGATTTCCTGGTTCTATAGTTCCCTGGTACGTAGCGCATAAGTGTGGGTGTAGATGGCTATTTTTCGTTGCAAACACAAGTTGTTTTCACTATTAGTTATTTTTCCTGCATGAGAATACACATTTCTATACTACATTGCGTACACACGGATGGACGAATATCACAAAATACTTTGCATATAGAAAACATCAGCAAAGAACCACAGAAGTTTGGAAATTTAAAATCTGAAAACTCAGTGTTTATAAGAAAACAACAATATTTTCAGTACTTCCATGAAAAGTTGAATCCCAGAATCGATCCGCTAGACCCGACTTTGCATTCTCTGACTTCAACCACTAATAAAACGTAATGTAAGCTCTCTCGTCAGTTATCCCAAGCCGCTATCTCTTTTCAGAGTTTCTGCCCCCCTCGGTACGTTTGAATAAGGGCATAAGTGTGGGTGAAAATGGCTATTTTTCGCTGCAAACACAAGTTTTTCGACAAAGATAGGGTGTTTCACTACAATCTAACACGGGATTTCATGTGTGTTTAGTTATTTTTCCTGCATGAGAATATTTCTAATCCTTCTCATAGACAGCAGGTTAGTTACTTCGGATCTAACAAAGCCAAGGTTTGAGATCCATAATAAGACATGAACGTTTGTGTTGTTTTCCTACCAAGATCCCGACATCCTCTCACCCCCTTCTACTAGGTCGTATGAAAAAATCCTGTAACTGTTACGACAATTAGCTGCGTGAAGGCGTATTTATTTTTAAAGCAAAGACACACTAATTTCGGACTCGCTAGCTAGAGAATGATATATTAACTTGCTAAAGTTTGATTTTAATGATCAGATAGTGTATACATCACCACTTTTTTAGTTCATACTAATATCTTCTAACTTTCAAAGGAAATATTGTCTCATTATAAGCGATTTCATACAAAGAGATGCGCACTCTATGCTTCACATTTAAATCTATAGAGATAACGATCACTGCCCATGGAACACATCTGTGAAAAACACGCTATGATAGGGTTTGAGGAAGATTTTTAGTCCATGGGGGTGCTGCACTGCAGGAAAGCACATTATCTTTGAGATCAGAACCTACATGAAAGTTATACTGTTTGGGTTTGAGAAAGATTCTTTAGTTCACGGGACACTGCATGAATAAGTGCATAAGTGTGGGTGAAGACGGCTATTTTTCGCTGCAAACACAAGTTTTCGACAAAGATAGGGTGTTTCACTACAGTCTAACACGGGATTTCATGTGTGTTTAGTTATTTTTCCTGCATGAGAATATTTCTAATCTATCTCATAGACAGCAGGTTAGTTACTTCGGATCTAACAAAGCCAAGGTCTGAGATCCATAGTAAGACATGAACGTTTGTGTTGTTTTCCTACCAAGGTCCCGACATCCTCTCACATGAAATATTACTGTACTAGGATCTAGAAAAATCACTATCCATTACTTTAATTTTTTTATTACATTCATGTATTTCACCCCCATTTTCTTGTCAAGAGCTAAAATTATTTGATGAATGAACGACAAAATAACTTCAAATGCAGTGGACGCATGACAGAATAACTTCAAAATAAGTTCCAATAGCTGAAAAAACAACTGTAAAAATTAGATAAATACAGGGATAGGGAAAGACAGAATTGCTTTCAAATCATTAAAATACCTTAAATGTGTGGTTGAATCACCACCAAATATCTCCAGCACACTTTTAAAGGAAATATTTTCTCATTATAAGCGATTTCATACAAAGAGATACGCACTCTATGCTTCACATTTAAATCTATAGAGATAACGATCACTGCCCATGGAACACATCTGTGAAAAAACACACTACGATTGGGTTTGAGAAAGATTTTTAGCCCATGGGGGTGCTGCACTGCAAGAAGACACATTATCTTTGATATCAGAACGTACGTGAAAGTTATACTGTTTGGGTTTGAGAAAGATTCTTTAGTTCACAGGGCACCGCATTACACTAAAGCACACTGTCTTGTACGTATGTCTATTTGTATGTTTGTTTCTCTCTCTCTCTGTGTGTGTGTGTGTTTGTGTCTATGTGTAAATATGTATGTTACTACGAAATGTGTGTACGTGTAGATGTGTGCATATATGTCAAGATGTAACTGTGTCTGCATGTTTGTTTCTCTCTAGGTGTGTGTGTGTGTTTCAGTGAATCGTGTATGTGTGCGTATGTGAGTGTGTGTATGTTCATGTATGTTAATATGTTTCTTTATATGTATATGTTTTCGTGCGTATGTGTTAAGATGTCTGTGTGCACATAGTCGTTTCTCTGTATGTGTATACGTCTTCATGTTTGTCTCTCTCTCTGTGGGTGTGTGAGTGTGTTAAAGTGTCTGTATGTGTTTCATCTTTATGTGCATATGTTATCGTATGTGTGTGTGTGTGTTCACATGCACGAATAAACATATTGTCTTACGGACACTTGCTTGCTACAGAACAAGCTAACAATTTAAAACGAGACTTGTGGTTATGCAAAATATTTCATGTGTGCGTATGTGAGTGTGTGTATGTTCATGTATGTTAATATGTTTCTTTATATGTATATGTTTTCGTGTGTATGTGTTAAGATGTCTGTGTACCCATAGTCGTTTCTCTGTATGTGTATACGTCTTCATGTTTGTCTCTCTGTGTGTGTGTGTGTTAAAGTGTCTGTATGTGTTTCATCTTTATGTGCATATGTTATCGTATGTGTGTGTGTGTTTGTTCACATGCAAGAATAAACATATTGTCTTACGGACACTTGCTTGCTACAGAAGAAGCTAACAATTTAAAACGAGAGTTGTGGCTATGCAAAATGTTTCATCACAGATCTTAACTTGAATACTCATATTTCAGGAGATGTAAGGATTTTTCTTCAGCACGTTCGAATATTTTTTGAACACGACTATCTTATGTTACGTTTCCTGTCAGATGTCTCGTAACGAGCAAAGCGTGTGTGTGTGTGTTCTGCTAATACAGAAGAGAATTTTCAACCGAGAATATTTCAAACTTCAGGATGTCGTATTATTCTAAGTTTGAAATATTCTCGGTTGAATGTCCTCTTCTGTATTAGCAGAACACACACACACGCTTTGCTCGTTACGAGACATCTGACAGGAAACGTAACATAAGACAGTCGTGTTCAAAAAATATTCGAACGTGCTGAAGAAAAATCCTTACATCTCCTGAAATATGAGTATTCAAGTTAAGATCTGTGATGAAACATTTTGCATAGCCACAACTCTCGTTTTAAATTGTTAGCTTCTTCTGTAGCAAGCAAGTGTCCGTAAGACAATATGTTTATTCTTGCATGTGAACAAACACACACACACATACGATAACATATGCACATAAAGATGAAACACATACAGACACTTTAACACACACACACACAGAGAGACAAACATGAAGACGTATACACATACAGAGAAACGACTATGGGTACACAGACATCTTAACACATACACACGAAAACATATACATATAAAGAAACATATTAACATACATGAACATACACACACTCACATACGCACACATGAAATATTTTGCATAACCACAAGTCTCGTTTTAAATTGTTAGCTTGTTCTGTAGCAAGCAAGTGTCCGTAAGACAATATGTTTATTCGTGCATGTGAACACACACACACACATACGATAACATATGCACATAAAGATGAAACACATACAGACACTTTAACACACTCACACACCCACAGAGAGAGAGACAAACATGAAGACGTATACACATACAGAGAAACGACTATGTGCACACAGACATCTTAACACATACGCACGAAAACATATACATATAAAGAAACATATTAACATACATGAACATACACACACTCACATACACGATTCACTGAAACACACACACACACCTAGAGAGAAACAAACATGCAGACACAGTTACATCTTGACATATATGCACACATCTACACGTACACACATTTCGTAGTAACATACATATTTACACATAGACACAAACACACACACACACACACACAGAGAGAGAGAGAAACAAACATACAGATAGACATACGTACAAGACAGTGTGCTTTAGTGTAATGCGGTGCCCTGTGAACTAAAGAATCTTTCTCAAACCCAAACAGTATAACTTTCACGTACGTTCTGATATCAAAGATAATGTGTCTTCTTGCAGTGCAGCACCCCCATGGGCTAAAAATCTTTCTCAAACCCAATCGTAGTGTGTTTTTTCACAGATGTGTTCCATGGGCAGTGATCGTTATCTCTATAGATTTAAATGTGAAGCATAGAGTGCGTATCTCTTTGTATGAAATCGCTTATAATGAGAAAATATTTCCTTTAAAAGTGTGCTGGAGATATTTGGTGGTGATTCAACCACACATTTAAGGTATTTTAATGATTTGAAAGCAATTCTGTCTTTCCCTATCCCTGTATTTATCTAATTTTTACAGTTGTTTTTTCAGCTATTGGAACTTATTTTGAAGTTATTCTGTCATGCGTCCACTGCATTTGAAGTTATTTTGTCGTTCATTCATCAAATAATTTTAGCTCTTGACAAGAAAATGGGGGTGAAATACATGAATGTAATAAAAAAATTAAAGTAATGGATAGTGATTTTTCTAGATCCTAGTACAGTAATATTTCATGTGAGAGGATGTCGGGACCTTGGTAGGAAAACAACACAAACGTTCATGTCTTACTATGGATCTCAGACCTTGGCTTTGTTAGATCCGAAGTAACTAACCTGCTGTCTATGAGATAGATTAGAAATATTCTCATGCAGGAAAAATAACTAAACACACATGAAATCCCGTGTTAGACTGTAGTGAAACACCCTATCTTTGTCGAAAACTTGTGTTTGCAGCGAAAAATAGCCGTCTTCACCCACACTTATGCACTTATTCATGCAGTGTCCCGTGAACTAAAGAATCTTTCTCAAACCCAAACAGTATAACTTTCATGTAGGTTCTGATCTCAAAGATAATGTGCTTTCCTGCAGTGCAGCACCCCCATGGACTAAAAATCTTCCTCAAACCCTATCATAGCGTGTTTTTCACAGATGTGTTCCATGGGCAGTGATCGTTATCTCTATAGATTTAAATGTGAAGCATAGAGTGCGCATCTCTTTGTATGAAATCGCTTATAATGAGACAATATTTCCTTTGAAAGTTAGAAGATATTAGTATGAACTAAAAAAGTGGTGATGTATACACTATCTGATCATTAAAATCAAACTTTAGCAAGTTAATATATCATTCTCTAGCTAGCGAGTCCGAAATTAGTGTGTCTTTGCTTTAAAAATAAATACGCCTTCACGCAGCTAATTGTCGTAACAGTTACAGGATTTTTTCATACGACCTAGTAGAAGGGGGTGAGAGGATGTCGGGATCTTGGTAGGAAAACAACACAAACGTTCATGTCTTATTATGGATCTCAAACCTTGGCTTTGTTAGATCCGAAGTAACTAACCTGCTGTCTATGAGAAGGATTAGAAATATTCTCATGCAGGAAAAATAACTAAACACACATGAAATCCCGTGTTAGATTGTAGTGAAACACCCTATCTTTGTCGAAAAACTTGTGTTTGCAGCGAAAAATAGCCATTTTCACCCACACTTATGCCCTTATTCAAACGTACCGAGGGGGGCAGAAACTCTGAAAAGAGATAGCGGCTTGGGATAACTGACGAGAGAGCTTACATTACGTTTTATTAGTGGTTGAAGTCAGAGAATGCAAAGTCGGGTCTAGCGGATCGATTCTGGGATTCAACTTTTCATGGAAGTACTGAAAATATTGTTGTTTTCTTATAAACACTGAGTTTTCAGATTTTAAATTTCCAAACTTCTGTGGTTCTTTGCTGATGTTTTCTATATGCAAAGTATTTTGTGATATTCGTCCATCCGTGTGTACGCAATGTAGTATAGAAATGTGTATTCTCATGCAGGAAAAATAACTAATAGTGAAAACAACTTGTGTTTGCAACGAAAAATAGCCATCTACACCCACACTTATGCGCTACGTACCAGGGAACTATAGAACCAGGAAATCTGAAAAGAGCGTGAGATAGCAGTTTGGAATAACCGTCGAATAGTCGTTTTTTTTTCTATCTTTCAGTATTTGCGTTGTAATTTTCTGTTTTGAAGCAATTTTTTACAACCATCCCACTACATTTTTATACTTTCTCTCTCGTCACAGTATGTTTTACAGTTATTGTGCCTTCCACTTCCAAAGAATTGTGAAAATATTCACCTATCCAATGAAATGTGTGTGCATTTACAGATATTCCAACACTCTTTACATTTTAGTGATTCTCATTGAATTTACCAAGCATTTCGTTGTTTTTCTAATTTTCGTTTATGCATGTAATTTGATTTAACGACCTAGTCACATGGTATATCATGGGTAAAGTACTACCCATTTCATCTCTTTTCAGGTTTGTATGACAGTAAAGCAAACTTGCAATCAGTTTTTCATTCTAAATGCTTGTTGTCTGCATATCGCCGAAATTCCTCCTCGTATGCCTTCCAAAAAGATACATTGTAGGTTATCAACTCTAGTATTTGTCATCTTCAGGTATGAAGGCAGGAGCTGTGTAAACATAGCATAGGTCAGTATCTGCCACCAAACACATCAGCTAAGAGGAGCACGTCAGTGTACGCGATATTGGCGTAGGTTTTTTATGTCGAATGAATATTTTCATTACACGGGTATAGTCTTCTACCCGCTAGCGCTTCTCCGAGGAGCTAATGTGTGTCATCTCAATTTTAAGCATTCTAATAAGATTATTTCATAACCTAAAGGACAACCTTCTGCAAGGAATTATTAATTGCATTCCCTATAATATGGAAAACAGCATTCTCCCTTTGAATTTCATAGAAACAAATTCTTAATGGAACAATAATGCTGCTTTTCATCGTCTGATAACAGTAGGAGATTTGCGTGCGCTTTAAATCTGAATGGTGTGATGTAGAGTGGGAACATCTCTTTCTCGTATCCAGACAGAAATGTTAATTTTTTCGAATTTAGATATTTGATTTATTGTTAAAGGGAAAATTAGACCTGATGTGTTTTCTTCTAAATGTATATAGTTGTTAAAGTGTTCAGTGTTTCCTATTGCAGGATACAAAGTGGCTAAAACAAACAAAACATTTTTTGTCGGAATTACATACATTAACAATAGCACGTTTTCATTAGTAATTCTCTTGGAGTAGGGATATAACTAGGTCCCGCAAGAGGCCAATGTTCATTTCACTATGGAGTACAGTATCCACTATGTGCTCCTTCAAATGAGGTCTTGATCTTCTTGCACATTGAATCCGATTCTCTGTTTAGGGATGATGTAGGAAGACTTGTGACACAGTTACTTCGGAAAAACGGGGTGCAGTGTTCGAAGGGGAGGCTTTTCGCCTGAAGCGCACTTGCACTGTAAGGTACCATTTAATAACTATTTTAAACTTTGTCCACTAAATTATTTTTCTGATCGTAATACATGCAATTGAATTTCGTTGAAACATATTTCTTCCCGACACTGTACCATAATTGTGTATTCTTATGGAAGTTGAGTGATTCAAGTCACTGGTTCATTTCTAACAATAGTTTTTCAAGTAAGCTGAAATCTGGAGATGTTTTAGCACGAAATCAGTTTGGGTTCTTCCCAGTATTTTCCCAGTGATACCCCATTATTTAATTAGTTTTTATTTTTAATGAAGGAAATCGTTTTATCAGTAGCAAATATTGTCGAGCGGATAGCAGGGCCAGAGTTGAGATTTAGCTCCGCAAAAATCCGCGCCCTGGCGATGACACTTCAGCTATCGGCACTGAGGTAGCGCGTTCAAATACGGCGACGAAAGCCAATATTTTTTTTTTTAAATACAGGAGACGTACTAAAAATAGTATGGACGTTGGATGACACCGATTAAATGCGCAAAAACTGATTTGGTTTAAAGAGGGGAGGGAATATGGGTTAAACAGGGGAAAAACAAGAAAATTCGAGAAAGGGACTTAAAATATAAGTCAACCAGGGGTTCTATGAAGAGGACTTAAAATATGGTCGGTTGCGACATAGGGTTCAAAGTCTAATCTGAGAAGGCAATGTGGATTCTAGGAAATATCTATTTTTAAAACTTATCAGTGTCAAATGCAGACACAGTGAAGCGCTGGACATTTGACCTTTTGATCTTCCAGCTGATAAAGGATTGCACCATATCGTGTGATGTGGCGAAAGTGCTGTTGCTACCCCCTAATAAACGATCTGAAGGATGTCTACAGGAAACGTACGATTTCCGATACACTGATAACGGACTTGGAAAACTTTTAGCCTGTTGAACGTCTATTGCAAGGTAGATCTTATATACAAGTCCTACGAATAATTTAAACCAAATTTTATTAATTTTTCTGTGGAACAGTTACTGTGTCATTCTTCTAGTAAAATACGTGGACCTTGGATCCGATGAGACTTTTTCCCGAAATTAACGTTGAGGTACGCTAGCGAGGGAATGATTTTTTTTTTTTTTCCCGATTAAACTGATTTATTACGAGCGCTGGATGATTTTAATAAAGGTGAGTGAGAGTTTTTATTTACTAGGGGATCGATTAACGGGGTTGGAAAAAATGAATCCCAAAGAATTGAAATTTTAATAAAAGGGAATCGTTTAGCAGTCCTGGCAAAATGAACACCGAAAGATTTTTAATAGAGGTAACTTTTAATAGAAAGGGTTTTAATTAATAAGAATACAACTTTGAGAGTTGATTTTTACAATTGAGAGATTCTTTGTAATATTTGCTAAATTTTGACTATCAGTCCAGCTGCAAATAAAATATCAGTGGATTAGTGCAGGTAAGTTGAAAGGGTGCGTGAGACATTGTATTATTTTTTTTTATAGTTGAAGTATTTGCTAAAACTAATGTTCCCCTACACCGTTAACGTGCATTCGTGATGGAACTAAAGTTTTTACGCAACAGTAACTGCAACGTACTTTGAACATTCTACTGCGTACAAAAAGAAAAGTTATTTTTTTTACCCGATTTCAACAGCGTGATGCGGCATACGTTCGCACGCAAACGATGTTAAAGACGGTTTTTTAGCCGACTTTTCTTCAGTGTAGCATTACTACGTGGAAACACAAATATCTGACGGGACCAACCCGATGGAGACTAATTTTAATAAGCCCAGCACTTGGAGGTTTAGGACGCGTCATTTCAAAAGGGTTTGTCTACATTGGGTACATTGAAACGCCCTTGTATCGTAAAGGATAGAATTGGGAGAACCGTCTCGGGACTTGGAAAAATATCGAGTCCGAAAACCACGATAAAGAGTGCTAGTGGGTTTTCACGATGTAGGGCCGTGCTCCTGACACGGAAGCAGCACAGATCCAAGATTCATTCGTTAATAAAACCCTTGTGATTCCCCGTTTGGAATAATTTCACAGGACTTAACCATCCGTCAGTGAAACGTAGTCCAGGGTGAGGATCCGAACACTGAGTCTTTTAGGTCGGCCCTATTACCCCTCAATATTTTTCATCGTGACGAGTATAATCAGTTTTTATTAATTTTTAACCCATCGGCATTTTCTGCGGGCCAGTCTTTTAAAAATAGTTACTGTGGATAGTCCTAGTAAGCGACAGCCAACAGTCACGGAGTTAAAAGAAATAAGTGTTACTGAAACGGACTTAAAATACGTGAGTTATAAAAAATACATATGTTAATGTGAAAGGACTATCGGGTTCATTATAAGAAATACGTAGAAAAAACTAGTTATAAAGAATACGAAGGTTGTAAAAAACGTACTAGGTTAATATCTGAAATGTCTGACCCGTTCGACACCTATCTAGGCCACATTAAGTACAAACCATAGTCGAGTGCGTCCGGCTATCGAGCCCAAGATAGTCGGTTCGAATCTCACTGCAGGTGGAGGATTTTTTTTTTTTTTTGGATGAAACCCATCTACAGAAAACTTTTTTATTACGACCGTGGAGTGATTTTTTAATAAAGGTGAGAGAATTTTTGATGAGTGTTTAATTATAAGGAATAAATACAGAGAATATACAACATGTTTAGAGAACTTGTAAAAGGACGTGAGTTTGTGAAGTTTTAATAGAGGTAACTTTTAATAGAAGGGATGTGTGGTTTTGATGAGTGTTTAATTAATAAGAATACAACTTTGAGAGTTGATTTTCTGTTAAAGAAAGTTTTATTTAGAGAGCTGCATTAGGCATTCTGACCGTTGTCATTCAGAAAGAGTTGAGTGGTCTTGTAAAATTTCAGATGAATACCTAGAAAGTTTTTAAATACAGGAGATGTACTAAAATACGTATTGGACACCACCGATTAGTTTTTTAAGGGGAGGGAGGTTTAATAAGAATACAACTTTGGGAGTTGATTTTACAATTGAGACTTGTATCATCCTTTTCTGTGCAATTATTCTGAGGTGTGCATCAGCCGGTCCGAGGGAAGGAGGGGCCTTAAAATATAGGTAGAGCTTAAAATGTAGGTCAACCAGGGGGTCTTTTTGGAGGTGTTTTTACAATTGAGCCTTGTAATCATCCTTTTCTGTGCAATTATTCTTAGGCGTGCATCAATCAGTCCGAGGGAAGGAGGGAGCTTAGAATATAGGTAGGGCTTAAAATATAGGTCAACCAGGGGGGTCTTTTTGGAGGTGTTTTTACAATTGAGACTTGTGTCATCCTTTTCTGTGCAATTATTCTGAGGCTTGTAATCCGAGGGAAGGAGGGGGGCTTAAAATATAGGTAGGGCTTAAAATATAGGTCAACCAGGGGGTCTGCAAGTGGAGGGTTTAAAATATAAGTCAACCATTGGGGGGTCTGAAATAAAGAAAAATCGATAAAGGAAAATCGAGACTATTCGAGAAGGAGGGCTTAAAATTAGAGTTAAAATGAAGATTTTTTGGGAAAATAGTGTCCCTCATAGGCACTAGATAGCGCCGGGGGTTAAAAGGGGGAGGAATTTTTAATTATGAATTATTAATAAGGAGCGCCACGACAGTTGCGACACCAGGGTCAATTTCCTGTTGATTGCAACATAGGGGTCAAAGTTCAGAAGGCAACGTGGCCCAGCACAGGTCAATTTCCGGTCGATTGCGACATAGGGGGTCCAAGTCAAGAAGGCAACGTGGACGATTGCGACATAGGGGGGGAAAGCACTGTGCAAAGGGGGAACCGTCGGGTGTGATGAAACTACTTCGGTTGTTTGCTATGCGCACGTTTTAAAGCAAATAAAAAACTGGAAGCAGATGTGCTACATGTCATTGACTCGAAAGCTCACATCAGCCAGCAACAAGACCGACTTGAAGGAAAGATTCAGAATAGGAAGACATATAGAAGATTTTGAGGCATTATTCTGTTGTTCTTCTCTTTCAAAAAGTTGCCAACAAGCATATTTATGGGTATCGATTGCATCGAGTTTTTCACCACTTATACAACATCATTAAGTGTTTATGTTAGTAAAAGTATTTAGTCACGTTTTGGTTTATCATTTATGACGCTAAAACTGCTTTACAATTTACTTTCTATATCCAATGCGAATGAGATATAAGCATTATATGAACAATGCAAGAAACCGAATGTAAATGCCTGCCTACGCCAACAGTTTCCAACTTGAACTCCATACACAAATCAAGATCAGGGCTAGGGATGTTTTGCCTATGAGCGGTACTTTTTTGCGCACAATGGGCTAACTGGTCAGGTCACGAAGAACCAAAGGCTCAGAGAAAGTGGGGAAGGGGATCCACTAATAGCTGTTAGGAGACAGATGAAAGTACTCCCGTCAAGGCCATCAACCGTGTCATTTACTTCGAGTGAAGGATAGCAGAAGATCTGTCTATCCTTCACTCGAAGCCACGACTTTTCATCCCATCCGATGGATGGCGGCCTGTTCAAGCCCATTGGTGTCCCCTTTCTCACTGAGGGCAGGGTGGAGGCTTCATGGAGATAAATCTCAATCCCTGGCACAGTTGGGACTCGAAGCTTATGAACCTGATTCGTAACCGAATAGCCAACCTCTCCTCACAATGATCAAGAGGGATTTCAAATGATTACAGATTATATGTGTACATTTGTATATATAAGCCAGAGAACAGGAAAATTTGTTTAGTGGCTAATTTAAAGTCGCAGAACCCACTAGTGGATTGAGTGATAACTTGGGAGACTGCGCAGTTGACACTTCTGTAATCCTGATAGATCACACGTTGATTAACAAATGGTTTATGGGTCATTCATTGATAATTACAGATCATTTACAGGTTATTCTGAGAGAATTCTCGAAGTGTGAACTGCGCAGTCTCAGTCTCTCTCTCGTAATATTCCTGTTTTTAACAGCGAATTTTGCCATAGGGATCTACTGTCATAGAAAAGCAGAGAAGTTTAATTAAATTTTAAAGTTAATAACAAAGTTTTTAAGTTATAAAAAAATTAATGGAAAAGGATATACACTGCTCGACATTGAAAGTGCCCCACCCAGAAGGACATGTCGTACAAACGTGCAAATAGAAGGGTGGGTGTGCGCAGTTGAAATATGCAAATGATGATAATCCGTAGCTAATGAGGAGTTTGGCTCAAGAGATTAAAGGTACAAAAAGGAACAGAGATGGTATTGTGGTTATGCAGGTGGAAGTCATGCGAACGGTTGAGATTAGGTGGTTCCACTTGGAAATTGTTCAGCGAAGGCCAAAAATGCCTGGTACATGCTGTCAGCTGGTTTATTGCCATTTGTATGCTTTTGAGAGAGGAAGAATTATACGCCTATATGAAGCTGGATGGACTACGCGTCGTGTCACTGGCGATGCTCATCGGGATGCATGAACTGTTGGACACTGTTGCAACAGTGGCGAAATGAAGGTTCTAGCATGTGTCGCAGAGGGAGTGGTGCTTTGGGTTGTTTTACCTCTGAGCGGCACTTTTTGTGCACACCATGGGCTAAATGGCCAGGTCACAAGGACCCCGAAGGCTCAGAGAAGGTTGGGGGAGGGGACCCACTGGAACAGCTGTTGGGAGACAGATGGTAGCCTCCCGTCAAGGCCATCCAGCGTGTTCTTTAACGTGCACAGGGTATGGCTCTCCCGCACACAGGGCTACGGCTTAACGTCCCATCCGACGGACAACGGCCTTTCCAAGCCCATCGGTGTCCCCTACTGACCGTGTGCAGGGCGGGGAATTTTGCGGAGATAAATCTCAATGCTGACCCAGCTGGGACTCGAACCTGGGAACTACAGATTATAAGCCTGACGCGCTACCGACTGAGCTACCCCCGCCCCAGGGAGACGTCAGCCCCAGACAGACATCAGCATGGTTTGATAGGTGCATTGTTTGACATGCTCGTTCGTCATCACAGAGCACTGCAGGCGATATTCGACGGGCTGTGTCAGCCACCATGGACGTCCGCATAACGACCCAAATTGCAAACTGTAGGTTGCATGAGACACACCTGTGCTCTAGGCAACCGTAACGTTGACTGCCATTGACTGCAAACCATCACAGCACACGTCTGGCTTGGTTCCAAAGTCATGCAAACTGGAGTCACGAATGAAACACTATTGTGTTTAGTGATGAATCCCATTTCTGTCTGGGTGCTGACGATCAACAGGTCCATGTATGGTGTCAATCTTGCAAGAGGACAGATCCAACTTTTGTTCACGACTGGCACACTGCCTGTCAGCCAGGCATAATGGTATAGGGTGCTATTGGATATGACAGCAGATCACCTCTTGTCCGCATCATGGGAACACTGACAGCTGCAATACATTAGCACAGTTCTGCATCCCATTTTGTTACTGTTCCTGGAATGCATGCAGCAGCCCATTCTCCAGAATCACAATGCCCGTATACACACTGCTAGGGTCTCCAGACAATGTTTTAAACCTGTTCAAGTATTGCCATGGCCAGCACAATCTCCAGATTTATCCCCCAATAGAAAATCTGTGGGACCATATTGGACAACGTGTGCAATCCTCTCACCAGCCGGCGCAGAATCTCGATGAATTATGGGAGCAAGCCAACGCTGCTTGGTGTGCAATTCCTCAGGACCATATCCATCGACTGTACGACTCCATGCCATGCCGTATTGCTGCTTGCATTGCCGTTCACGGCGGTGCAACTACCTACTGAAGCAGTCATATTGTGCTGCATTATCTGAAATTAAATCATGGTATGCCAATATGTATTGCTATGTGTGTGTTACGCTTCACCCCTATCCCCTCACTCCTCCTGGGTGGAACAATGTCGATGTCATGCAGTGTAACTCCTGTGGCAGAATTCCTGTACTCCCAGTGACGGGAATTCTGCCACAGGCGGAAACTTTCTCTCTGTGATTCTGTACCTAAGAAGTTTTACCCTATAAGCTATTCACCTCCAACAAATTATAATGTATAATCTGATCATTAACTTCTCTATTTGAGGTATGATTTTTCTTAATGTTCCCAGCTAATCAAATTATCAAATATAAAAATAAATAATTATTACATATTTTTCAATACACAGGACAAAGAACTTTCCTCCCATGAGTTTTATCTTTTGTTTCTGGATCCTAATATTAACAAGCTCAAAATGTGAATATTTATTTCCATTTATAAATTCAATATACACTATATTAACAAATGGGGCGGGGGTGGCTCAGTCGGTAGCGCGTCAGGCTCGTAATCTATAGTTCCCAGGTTCGAGTCCCAGCTGGGTCAGCGTTGAGATTTATCTCCGCAAAAATCCCCGCCCTGCCCACGGTCAGTAGGGGACACCGATGGGCTTGAAAAGGCCGCCGTCCGTCGGATGGGACGTTAAGCCGTGGCCCCGTGTGCGGGAGAGTTGGGTATTTGGTATGGCTCTCCCGCGCACGGGGCCACGGCTTCACGTCCCATCCGACGGACGGTGGCCTTTCCAAGCCCATCGGTGTCCCCTACTGACCGTGGGCAGGGCGGGGAATTTTGCGGAGATAAATCTCAACGCTGACCCAGCTGGGACTCGAACCTGGGAACTACAGATTATGAGCCTGGTGCAGTACCGACTGAGCCACCCCCGCCCATGTGTGTGAGAGAGCCATACCCTGTGCACGTTAAAGAACACGCTGGATGGCCTTGACGGGAGACTACCATCTGTCTCCCAACAGCTGTTCCAGTGGGTCCCCTCCCCCAACCTTCTCTGAGCCTTCGGGGTCCATGTGACCTGGCCATTTAGCCCATTGTGTGCAATAAAGTGCTGCTTAGAGGTAAAACAACCCAACTATATTAACAAAAGTATTAGGGGCGGGAGTGGGATAGTCGGTCACGCTCTAGACTCGTAATCTGCAGTTCCCAGGTTCGAATCCTACCTGTGCCAGTGTTCAGATTATCTCCGCTAACTCCTGACCTCAGTAAGAAAGAAGACACCAATGGGCTGTGACCCAGTGTACAGGAGAACCATACCCTGTTTACGTTAAAGAAACGCTGGATGGCGGATCTCCTTTCCTCAACCTTTTTTGAGCCCTTGGGGTCTTTGTGACCTGGCCATTTAGCCCCACTCTGTGTAAAAAAAAAATGCCGGTCAGCAGTAAAACAACCGAACAAGCAAACCAAAAGTACTTCCATGTTAGTGAATGGAGAGCTGAATTTAAAAGGTACTAACTTTGAAAATAAGCTTTTTACAAAAAGATATCACGGAGGATAAATCGAAGATCTCAGTCAAATCTTTCTAAATCTCAATCTTCAACAATATTCGTTTAATATTTAAAAAGTTATTGAAGCTGGAACATTTGAAAGAAGATGATGCTCTTGTGCTCATCATAAACAATTTTCTCAAAAATTGACGAAAACTGAATCATCAGTTTTTCGACGAAAATTGACGAAAACTGTTCATCAGTTTCATCACAATCTCCTACGGTTACTAAATTTTTTTATATAACATGGAAGCATCCCAATACTTTTGGTGGTATAGTGTATCGTTTAGTATCATCAATGAAAAGATCATTATACTTAATCTGTAGTTCTCACTATTCATTGCAATTTTATCTAAACAGAATTTATTACATACAACATACCCATCTACAAACCTGCCTTACTCTGCCACAATAATGCGACCAACCGAAACTCTTTGCGGGTTATAAATAGGTCAGATACCTAGTTGCTGTATACCTGCGACTGTTATGATGGATAAATACGGCGACTTGAGTTGATCGTGGGCAAATAGTCGATGCGATAAAGATGGGGTGTCCATATACGCCTCTGCAGAACATCTAGAATTTTCGAGTGTGACAGTCTGATATGTGTACCAGGACTACTCCGAAACCGACAAAACCTGAAAACAGCGAGGAAAATGTGGCTATAAATGTTAATGTTTGAGGTGAGTGCCACTTCCCCCATATCATAACATCGGAACGGAGGCCACAGTGCAAATGACAACGTTGGCATTCAATTACGGACAACTATGATTTGAGAAAGGACCATTCGTCGTACAATGGCATGCCTGGGCTATGGCAGCTATGATCATATCGAGTACCCGTATTAACAGTACATCACTGGGCTATGAGACTGCAGTGGGTGAAGAAACATCGCCAATGGACCATGGAAGACTGGAAACGGGTAACTTAGTCTGACCAATAAAGTTTCCAACTGCTGCACGCCGACGGGAGATTTCAACTACAACATGCCAACAGAAGGTGGTGTGTATGGCATAGACCACACGAGGCCACGACCCCAACTGTCAAGTCGGGGTGTTACAGGCCAGTTGAGATGGTATAATGTTCTGGGGTATGTTAATGTGGGCCACTTTGGCACCCCTTGCATATACAGGGTGTCCCTGAATTAATGGCCCAAACGTGAGGGGATGATATTACACACCAAACCCACCAGTATTCGTCATAGAATATGTGGCCGCAAACGCAGCCCGGTGCCGGTAGGGGGTGCAGACGAGGTCCGAACTGTAAAATTGTTCAGACTGTCCGTCGCAGCCGTCGATGTATGCGACAAGCCCGGTGTTTACGAACAGGTACCCCAATCACTGCTCCGCCGTTGTGCCGCCTGTATCATCGTTGGTATGGGTACGTTTGAGCATTTGTTGTAATGATCTCCAATAAATGTCACTCTGGAAACCTCTGTGTCTGTCCTTCATTTCCGACTCCTTTTTGCGTTTGCGGCCGCATTTTCTATGACGAATATTGGTGGGTTCGGTGTGTACTACCATCCCCTCACGTTTGGACCATGAATTCAGGGACACCCTGTATAGAGACCATCATCACCACACAAGGCTATGTTCACGTATTCTGCCCCTACACCCGTTCATGGCTTTCCGTTTCCCACAGCAGGATGACTTCTTTCAACAAGACAACTCCCCCCCCCCCTGTCTCATCATTCCCGTTTGGTGAAGGGCTGGTCGAAGAAGCATTCCACTGAGTTCACAACCCTCGAATTGCCCTTTCATTATCCGGATTTGAACCTTATTGCGAATCTATGGGTCGAAGTAGAGCGATGGAGTCGAGTCTGAAACCGGCAACTCTCAGCGCTTTATGGATGGCTGTCCTGGAATCATGGGCTACAATATCATGCGAACATTTCCAACACATGGTAGAGTCCATGCCTCAACGCGTTGAAGCTGTAGTGAGGGCGAAAGGCGGACCCATACGTTATTGGAGCCAAGAGCACATAAATGCATATTAGGTATATATGTATTTCAGGACGAATTCGGGGTTCGCAATTCATAGCAACCTGTTTACAAAAAGAACGATTTCCGATTTATAAAATAAAGACTTTAACATACAAAGAGAATTATCAATGGTCCCAAAAACTGAACCTTGAGGAACTTGATTTTTGTAGCGTGAAGTTGAACAATGACTATTTTTTCTATTCGACCCTTATAAAAAAATAAAAAAACAAATACTCCCTCAAGCAGCTGCTTGCCACAGAGGTCTAACAGGAGCCTGTCAGTTTATATGCCAGAGTAGAAGGTCTGAGAGGATGGCAGGACCTCAGCAGAAAAACGACACTTACATCCATGCCTTACCTGGGGAAGATGGCAAAAAAAATTTGTTGCCCGTAGACTTACAGCTTTATGAGAAAAAAGCAAATAATTTCTCAAACATCACATTTAATAATAAGGCCTAGCTTAATACTTTTCATAATACTAAAATACTTATGAGGGAAGAGAACCTCATAAAAAAATGACCATAAATATCTATGCTTTATCAGGGATTCGAACCCAGGTCTCTTTGCTCCCAGTCAGCCACTGTGACGACTAAAAAGAGTTTTCTCTGGAGTGTGTATGATCCCACATCTTCCTGATATATCAAGTATCAAGATCTGACGTCACAAAAAAATTACGTACAGTACAAAAAAGATCTCGACATTCCTCGTCATTTATTCGTCTCATTAAGATCAAGCTGTCTTGTTCGAAATGATATAAAAAGTAAGCTAGGCCGCATCCAGAATTCCTTTAAGAAAGACGAATCAATTCTTCTTCTCGATGGTTTGGGGGATTCCGTCATAATAGCCGCGCTGTTTATAGGAGGGGGAAGTGACCACTCAAGTAACCAAGTGAGTTAAGAAAATGTCTTCTCCATTGGAAGTATATTCTAAAGAAGAAAACGTGGTGCTCCATACTTCCGTATCAATCTCTCATAATACTGAATTCATTCATTTAGTTCTTATATGCAAGTAAATTATAATATTCTTTTAAAAGACTGTTAGAAAGAACAAATAAAGCTCTCCAGCGATTTAGTTTATTCAAAATGGACTGATACGACGTTTCGGTGTTTTAATCACAAAGGAAAAGCGTTTGAAATATAGTTATAACGAGTGACAATTGTAATTAATAATGCTTTCGAAATGTAAATATTTTCCCAATTAAAATTTTCATACTATTGCTCATAGTTAGAGAGCTGGATGTTAATACCGGGTGATTACAACTTAATGTAATGATTTAAATATTTTCTATACAAAAACTATAAATGCAAAATCAGCAAATCCTACAGAATTTGGAGAACAATTATGAACTTTCTATACATACCTTTCTAAACCAGAAAAATATTACAAATATCCAATATGGCTGCCATTATTAATGTGAGTTACCTTATATACATTGACCCTATGTTCCAGTTCATCCCATACACGCTCATTTTAAGCTCATTTTAATCCTAGGGGAGTTCCAAAACTCCCCTAGGATTTTCAACTCCTGAAAATTCTCATTTTGGAAGATTAACTTTGCCGCTAAAGTGATCGTTCGCTTCATGAGAGAGACCAACTTGACAACCAGACTTGCATCGCTCTCAAGCCATTCCTATAAATCCCAACAAAACTTCTCCAGTTTTTACAAAATCCAACATTACAAAAGCTGCAGACTGCAACTGCTACCAAGCTTGATAATATGTAGCAATTGCAGTCTGCAGCTTTCCTAACGTAAAACAAACTTTTATATTCATTTTACATCTAAAGGCTTTTTTCAAGGATCGTTTATCTCCAAAATTAAAGAGCTACTTACCATTACCCCCCCTGGAATTTGCTAAGATGTTTTTATCTGCTACATTAAAGAGTAATCTTCAAAGTCATTAAAATTAATAGTTAAAAAAAATTGCATAATTGAATTTTATGCACATATAATCTTTTCCGTTTAACCCACACACTCTTACGAAAACTTTTAAGAATTTTTTCTTCTCATTTTACCCTGAAAAAGAAAATTACCATCGTCCACCACTTACATATCCTCCCCTCTCATCCCTATGCAGATTTGTTTGCTCAAAATTGATCTGCTAAGAGTGCTTGCAATAAAGGACAGGTTAAAGAAGTGTTAAAATACAATGAAGTAATAAATCCTTTTATTTCTTTACGTCAAAGCCTAATACTTCTCCTTCATCACTAAGGCTTTTGCTAAAGTCGCGGCGTTTGTAATGGTCGTTTAGGATTACTAGCGTCAACGGATCGTTTACCATAATCACTGACAGATCTCATACGATTCTCCCATTAACCTTCATTACAACGCAATTTTTCAATAACACTCAACTCTGCTCTGCCATCCAATACTCGCTGCGGTTGACAAACAGAGGGGTGATGGATGACGGCACAGCATGAAGAGACGAGGGAGGCCAGGAAAATCGGCATCTTTCTATTGGGGGGAAAGAGGGCTTGAACTGCATGGCTGAGAGGTAAGGATGGCTATTTGTAAATGGCCTTTCTACAGAAACCAATAGAGTACCAGTGAAATCTGATACACCCCACCTATGTTTGAATAGTATACAAGACACTTTCAATACCTCCTTAGAAACCAGAGTGGAGGCTTGTTGCCGTTTTGTAAGCTCCCGGGAAGCGCACTCGTCTGAGAATAGACAGGGACACGGTGTCCCCTTTGTGCTGATCTGCAGGCGCGAAATGTGGGCCTTTAGGGGGCTTACAATAGGGAGAAAAGTCCCCGCCCGTCACCTACAATGGCCCTCTTCTCATTGCACTCCCTCCCCACTCTTTCACTTCCCCCTACACTCCCTCCCGAACGTTGTATGTGTGTTGTCCAGAAATGGCTGCTTCGTACGTAAGCATTCTCTTGTGCGTTGTCGTACTTAACATCTGGTAGTGGCTGAGCTGCTGGCCGAGGCTTTTGTGCTAACACAACAGGCTGGAGGGGTGGGACATGGGGAAGTTAGAACGAACAACCCCCTTTTTGCTTTAGCTCGCTCCCACAGTTCTGTATCTCTCTTTCTCTCGTTCACTCTTGCTCCCGCTCTTCTTCCCTTGCCACTTCTTTCTGTGATTTCTCTTTTTCTGTCCTCTCGTGCGAATTTCGTCGTGAGCATCTCTGTCCTTCTCCCTCTATACGTCACTCTCAGCTTTCTTTCCAACACGAGGAGATGAAATTGGATCTGTTTGTTAAAATTAGGGTTGTTGACATTCCGGTTAGAAAGTTTGTAGAAGTGGGCAGAGATTCCAAGCAAAGTGGCTTTGCTTAGGATTGCAAAGAGAAGCTTAGTCTTACGAGAAACAATTTATTTCTGTTATATATATAGATAGATAAAAGAGTGTATTAATTCCCACTCAAAAACTATACACCAAACCTAAAATATTGTTGCGGATTACAAAAATGGATAGCCACTGAGCGTGAGTATTAAAAGCTATATTTCAAAACAAAATTCAATACAAGGTAAATTGTTACAAAGGAAATATGGATGAAGTATCTTATTGACAAATCAACTATTAACATGCACAAGTCATCAATCTTCCTGCGTAGAGCACACAATATCAGCTCTGTGTATTTTACTAAATACTACCTTTTACTTGATTTACCAGGTCACCCGAAGATCTTCACTCGTAAACCAATTCTCGTCCTGTGCTAATAACTTTTCACACACTAGCCGAACAAAAAGACAGTCCGTGTAGACATTCGAAGTTAGCCATAAAAGTTCCCACTTTTATACTTCCGCGTATACACAACACATCAAGTTACTTCTTGATACTTAACGATAAAAGATCCCACTTTTATCCTTCCGCGTATACACAACACATCAAGTTACTTCTTGATACTTACGCGCACTGTCTCAGAACAGCTCACCGTCCATTTTCGAACTCACGACCGTTACAACACAACGACCGTTACAATACAATGACCGTTAACGCTCCACTCTTCTTCTCCAAATTCTCCCAAAGTTCTTATTCGTTGGCTGAAACTTTGCTTTCGGTTGCCAGATTCTTCTGTCGTAACACTGCCCCCTTCCTAGGTCTTGTTCGTCCCGAACAATTCTGGATTCCAAAGTTTCTTCAGTTCTTCGATGAAACGGAGCCAAACGATCCACGTGAACCACCTTGCACTTTGTAGCTGGACGTCGACGAATGCGATATACCACGTCATTAATCCTGTTAACTATTGTATATGGACCTTCCCAAGGTTTCTGAAGTTTTGGAGATAGTCCTTTTTTTCTATGTGGACTGTATAGCCAGACAAGATCTCCTTGATTGAAAATAGTTCCATTTATTTTACTGTCATATCTTGTTTTGGTTCTGTCACTTGTTATGTCGATGTTATGTCTAACGGAGTGATGGATTTCTTCTAGTCGTTGTTGCAATTCTTGTACGTATTGTGGAGTGGACACAGGCATTGCTTCGGGCCGACCATATAAAAGGTCACAGGGAAGACGTAACTCTCTTCCAAAAATCATCATGGAAGGTGTCTGTCCAGTTGTCTCATGCACTGCCGTTCTATATGCCAGCAAAAGGAGTGGTACATGGCGATCCCAGTCACGTTGGTGGTCGTTCACAAATAATGCTAAATGCTGAGCAATTGTTCTATTGAACCTTTCAACCATACCATCCGACTGAGGGTGTAAGGGAGTTGTTCTGGTTTTCTGAATGCCTAATAGTTGACAGATGCCTTTAAACACATTGGATTCAAAATTCCGTCCTTGATCAGAGTGGAGTTGTAAAGGTACTCCATACCTACTAATGAAGTTATTAACTATCATCTCAGCCACTGTTGTTGCTTCCTGGTCTTGGATGGGATATACCTCAGGCCACTTTGTGAAATAATCCATTACCACTAATAAATATCGATTTCCATCATCAGTTCTAGGAAACGGACCCATTACATCAATGGCTATTCTTTCAAAAGGGGCACCAACGTTATACGTCTGCAGCTTACCCCGACTCCTAGTCTTAGGGCCTTTCTTTGCTGCACAGGCTTCACATTGCCTACACCATCTCTCAACGTCTGCCCTACTTTTCAACCAATGAAATCGTTCCCTGGCTTTGGCTAATGTCTTATTAACACCGAAGTGTCCTCCAGTGGCACTATCATGTACATCTTTCATCACAAGTTCCACTCGGGATCGAGGAAGGATTATCTGCCAACGGATCAGCCGTCCAGTGGGATTCTCCCATCTTCTGTATAATACTCCGTCTTCCATTTTTAAGGAATCCCACTGTGCCCAGTAACTTTTAGTAGTTGGACTATACCTCGAGATTTGCTCCCAATTAGGTCTTACATCAGATTTTTCAATCAATTCTAATATTGGTTTTATGTCTTCATCATCTAGTTGAGCCTTCCTGATTTCAATTGGATTCCAGATGTTAGGGGTGTCACTGTTTGTTTGTGTCGATACTATTTGTCTTATGGGCATTATCTCTTTAGTTCCAAATTTCAGTTCTGCATTATAGCAATGTTTACAGTTGTCAATACATGGGCGCCTGGAAAGAGCATCTGCATTCTTATGCATTTTACCACTTCGATGTTCGATGGAGAAATCGTATTCTTGTAACCGTTGTATCCACCTAGCGATTTGTCCTTCAGGGTTTTTGAAGTTTAATAACCATCTAAGTGCAGCATGATCAGTACGTATAAGGAATTTCTGGCCATAGAGATAATGATGAAAATGTTCTATTGCTTTTACTATTGCTAACAGTTCTTTGCGTGTTACACAGTAATTCCGCTCTGGTTTGGATAAAGTTTTACTAAAGTATGCAATAACTCTCTCTTGTCCGTCTTGTTCTTGTGAAAGCACAGCACCAACTCCTGTGTTACTTGCGTCAGTATCTATCACGAATTGTTTTCCAGTTTGTGGGTACGCTAGCACTGGTGCTGTGGAAAGAGTTTTCTTTAGCTGTTGAAAGGCTATATCGCATTCGGTGGTCCACATAAACCGCTGGCCCTCTTCTGTCAGACGATGTAATGGCCTTGCGATGTTGGAGAAACCTTTGACAAATCTTCTATAGTAGGTGCAAAGTCCAATAAAACTACGAAGTTGATGAACATCTTGTGGTGGAGGCCAGTCTCTTACAGCTTCTATCTTACTAGGATCAGTCTTAATCCCTGCTGTAGTGATCACATGACCAAGGTAACGAACTTCTTGCTGGAACAGTTTACACTTTGTCGGTCCCAATTTTAACTTGGCTGCCTTAAGTTTTTCAAATACTTGACGAAGATTTCTCAAATGTTCTTCAAAAGTTCTTCCAAGAACTATGATGTCGTCCAAGTAAACCAGGCAGACCTCCAAAGACAAACCTTTGAGCACTGACTCCATTAGTCGCTCAAATGTGGCAGGTGCATTACAAAGTCCAAATGGCATCACCTTAAACTGCCAAAGTCCATTCCCTGTACTGAAAGCCGTTTTCTCACGGTCTTCAGGACGTATACCAACTTGCCAATAGCCGCTCTTTAAATCTAATGTTGAGAACCATTCTGACCCAGATAAAGTGTCTAGTGTATCGTCAATCCTGGGTAAAGGAAAGGAATCTTTCTTTGTTACGTCATTTAATCTGCGATAATCTACACAAAATCGTGTAGATCCATCTTTTTTCTTGACAAGAACTACTGGTGATGTCCAGGGACTCTGTGATGGTTCTATAATGCCCTGAGCTTCCATGTCCTTTATGAGTTGTTCCGTCTCCTCTCTTTTTGCCAATGGAAGCCTTCTTGCCGGCAGATGGACTGGAGGAGAATCACCAGTGTTGATTTTATGTTCTGTCAGGTTAGTACGGCCATAATCATTTGATGTGGCAGAAAAAATGTCAGAAAATTCTTTTAATAGGTTCTCGGCCTTAACAGCTTGGTTTTCAGTTAATATTTGTCTTGTTTCTCTCCATAATTCAGTAAGATGAGACGGGATGTCTGTATGATTTTGATGTGAATCGGTAACTTCTATTTTATTTATACTTGTTACACAGGTAACAGCTTCACATATTGCTAATTCCTCACCTTTTTTTAACATTCTATTGGATTTGTTACAGTTCATCACTCTGATAGGGATCTGTTCTTTATCTATTCTGACTAACGTCCTTGCAACCAGGATATTATGAGCCAAAGCTCCTTTACCAGAGGCATCAGTAACTGCCAATCGGAAGGCCCCAGAAGTCTCCGCCAGATGTCCACGGACTATAACTTCACTTTGTGCTGGGATCTCTGTGTCTTCCGTCACTAATATTGGAGTTACGCTTGATAAAGAATCAGACGTCCGGCTAAGCAGAGGAATCTCTTCTGTCTCATAGATGAGTAGGTTATCACTGGGTCTGATGTCGAATCCATGTTTCTTAAGAAAATCAAGACCTAATATGCATTCGTCGTAGATGTCAGCGATGTAAACAGGATGGCGAAACAGACAGCTACCAACTCGAATATTAAGTTCTATTTTTCCATGAACCTTTGCACGATCTCCAGTGGCCGTTTGTAGGCTTATTCTAGACTGTGTAGTATTCAAGTTTGGGTGAGGTATTATTTTCTTTATTATATCCGTTCTGAGTAAAGTTACATTTGCACCAGTGTCGACTATCATACGGCAAGGTATTCCATTTATGGCTCCATCAGCTACTAATCCATTATTATCGCCATGTAATGTTGAAACGTGGGCGACTTCCCCTGGGGCCAACCAATCAACTGCCAGCCTTTGCCCCGCAAGACTGACTAATTTCAGTTTCCCTGATTCTGTTGTCTAGTTGATGGACTTGGACTCCTCATTCGTTTCCTAGTGCAGTTGGTACGAATGTGTCCGGTCTTGCCACAATTCCAACACTGGAGGTCTGTTGTAGGTTTTGAAGAACCTTTTATATCTTTCAAAACGGATAGTATGGCTTTGGTTAGTTCTTTCATTTCATTATCCTTTTCTACAGTTTCTTCTGCACTCACAAATCTCACTGCACGTTTGTTCGCTCGGGAGGAAAGCCTGGAGCACTCGTATTTCATAGCATGTACCACAGCTGACTTTAAGGATTCACCTTCCAACATCCTCAGAGATTGCTGAGTGTCAGGGTCAGCAATAGCATCAATAAATTGTAATTGAGCTAAATTATCTTGAATTTCTGGTGGACAGTTACTATAAGCCAATCTAGCTAGACGCTCAATATCACTAGCAAGCTCTTGCAAAGTTTCACCATTTTTCTGCATGCGATGTTTAAATTGAGTCACGTAATATTGTTTTAAATAACTATCACCAAACCTTAGTTCTAATGCAGAAACTAGACTTTGATAATCAAGTCGTTTTTCTTCTGGAACAGACTGCAAAACTTCCGCAGCAGAATTTCTTAAGGAAGCTGCAAGAAAACTGGCCTTTTGGAATTCATTCCACTCATTGGCTGTAGCGATAACTTCGAATTGTGTTTTAAATACTGTCCAAGATGATTGACCATCATATGTAGAAGGTTTAGTTGTATTTTTAGCGATATGTGTAATAACATTATTTCCACTAGAATTATTATTATCACAGGCAGAAGGTAACATTTCATTTCTCAAAATCTGAAACTGGCGTTCACAATCAGTTTTTACAATTTCAATTTCGTGTTTATAATCTAACTTAACACTATCAAGATCATCTTTTACACTATTTAGTTCGGTCATAATGTCCTTACACTTATCAGAAATCTTATCAATTTGAGAAGCCACTTCAGCTCTCATCTCAGTATTTTGTGCGGCCAGGTCACCTATTTTATTTCTCAACTCATTATTTTGTGCGGCCATTTCGGCTTTCAAATCATCTTTTTGAGAAACTATCTCAGTTCTCAACTCATTATTTTGACTTTTAATGTCATTCATCTGTGTAGCCATATCAGTCATCTGGTCACCTATTTTATCGCTTTGGGCAGCTATATCGGCTTTCATATCGGCTTTCAAGTCATTTAACAACTTTACTAATTCATCCATACTTCTAGTTAACGGCATTCAATAAATTATCCCACTTCTGACACCAAATGTTGCGGATTACAAAAATGGATAGCCACTGAGCGTGAGTATTAAAAGCTATATTTCAAAACAAAATTCAATACAAGGTAAATTGTTACAAAGGAAATATGGATGAAGTATCTTATTGACAAATCAACTATTAACATGCACAAGTCATCAATCTTCCTGCGTAGAGCACACAATATCAGCTCTGTGTATTTTACTAAATACTACCTTTTACTTGATTTACCAGGTCACCCGAAGATCTTCACTCGTAAACCAATTCTCGTCCTGTGCTAATAACTTTTCACACACTAGCCGAACAAAAAGACAGTCCGTGTAGACATTCGAAGTTAGCCATAAAAGTTCCCACTTTTATACTTCCGCGTATACACAACACATCAAGTTACTTCTTGATACTTAACGATAAAAGATCCCACTTTTATCCTTCCGCGTATACACAACACATCAAGTTACTTCTTGATACTTACGCGCACTGTCTCAGAACAGCTCACCGTCCATTTTCGAACTCACGACCGTTACAACACAACGACCGTTACAATACAATGACCGTTAACGCTCCACTCTTCTTCTCCAAATTCTCCCAAAGTTCTTATTCGTTGGCTGAAACTTTGCTTTCGGTTGCCAGATTCTTCTGTCGTAACAATATTTTGATTACTCTTCAAACGTCTGTCAATTGGCTAATGCAGAACATTAACAACAGTTATTCTTTCACAAATTTTCCTTCGTGTTTCATACAAAACAAAAACGTTTTTCCACTTTTTCATAAACATAATTTAAGACAATTTAAAAGTTAGGAAAAAGTAAAAAAACAAATTCAGGCATTTAAAATGCTTGGGGAACGCCAAATGTTTTGACAACAACCTGAGCAAGGACAGCTACAATGCGCAGCCACTTAAGCAACGTTGTAAAGTATTAAATTCCGTGATGGGAATTTCCTTTATGCCTCTTAAAACAACACAGTGAAATGGTTTCATGAATTGGATTGGATTGTTTTACCTCTGAGCGGCACTTTTTTGCACACCATGGGCTAAATTGCCAGGCCACAAGGACCCCGAAGGCGCAGAGAAGGTTGGGGGAGGGACCCACTGGAACAGCTGTTGGGAGACAGATGGTAGCCTCTCGTCAAGGCCATCCAACGTATTCTTTAACGTGCACAGGGTATGGCTCTCCCGCACACGGAGCCACGGCTTAACGTCCCATCCGACGGACGGCGGCCTTTCCAAGTCCGTCGGTGCCCCTACTGACCGTGGGCAGGGCGGGGAAATTTTGCGGAGATAAATATCAACGCTGACCCAGCTGGGACTCGAACCTGGGAACTACAGATTACGAGCCTGGCGCGCAACCGACTGAGCCACCCCCGCCCCAATGGTTTCATGAAAACAATAAATAAACAAATATCCCCTCAAGCAGCTGTTTGCCACAGAGGCAGTTTATACACCACAGTAGAAGGACTGTGAGGAGTGCGAGACCACTAGGCCACGGGACGGTTCTAATGAAATTGCGAATTTCATTGTGTTTCAATGTGTTCTTGCACATTCGTAAATGACAAAAAGAGCGTTTTTGTAATAATAACCCTAACTCGTAATCCGCAGTTCTCAATTCGAATCCTAACTATGTCCGGGTTGGGATTTATCCCATGCTTTGCCATCGGTGATTAAGGAGATATGCAATGGAATGATAGGAAGATATGCAATGGAATGATAGGAAGATGATAAGGAGAATGGGCATGGAATGATAGCCATCCTTTTGATAAGACGTTAAGCCTTGGCTCCGTGTGCAGATGAGCCATATCCTGTGCAAGTTAAAGAACTCGCTGGATGACCTTGATAGGAGACTCCCATCGGTCTCCTACTACCTCTCCGGTGGGCCACCTTCACCAACCTTCCCTGAGCCCTTGCGGTGTTTGTAACCTGACCATTTAATTCATTGTGTGAATAAAAGTGCATCCTCTCAGACCTTCTACTCTGGCATATAAACTGACAGGCTCCTTTGAGACCTCTGTGGCAAGCAGCTGCTTGAGGGGGTATTTATTTTATTTTATTTATCAGAGGTAAAACAACTCAACTCTCAATTGAATTTTAGGGTTCTTCATCGGTGATATCAGCCATTGCATTATTTGTTTCCCGAATCAATGTTTTCGGTATTATCTCCGAATTTAACCCTTACTGACCAATGAGACTTTGTGGTAACAATCTAGTTTTTCGCCTTTTTTTCGTAACGTGGTAACTTTTGTCGACCACGGTAACTTCAAATTTACGATATCTGTCGCTTTATTTTCACTTGTAAATAATAAAAAATAAATAAATACCCCCTCAAGCAGCTGCTTGCCACAGAGGTCTGACAGGAGTCCGTCAGTTTATATGCCATAGTAGAATGTCTGTGAGGCTGGCAGGACCTCAGCAGAAAAACAACACGAACATCCATGCCTTACCCGGGGCTCGAACCCAGGTCCCTTAGATCAGTAGCCAAGCGCGCTAACCACTCGGCCATAGTAAAAGTATAATAATTTAAATGAAAAAAAAATGCAATAAAAATATTCTGCAGTAAAATGTACACAAAAAATTGGGCAATAGAGGACTAGGTGTGTCCTTACGTTTCCTTTCAACATGTCTCTACATTTTTTTCCCCTTTCTGCTCATGAGACGGGAATTGCTGTCCCCTAACTGCAATCTCTTGAGTGAATATGATTGACAATTACTTCATTTTCCTTGTTTTTCACAGTGTTCTAGAAAAAGAGGATTTTTCTGCTCCTTCCACAGCAATTTTCCTTTTCCGCCAACTTCATCCGAACCTTTCAATTAATTTTGGCCCAATTTCATATTTTCCTGCGGGGTCTTCCTCGCGATTTTGTCCAGAAGGGAGGAGAGAAAACATAAAGAGCTGTTTTGTGGCCAAGGGAATGAAACGAATTTGAAGTTCATGTTTTATCGTGCATTTATTCTTAAATTAACCCTTTATATGTTTTGATTGAAATCCTGCTGACAAGCAGATTCCAAAGAAAAATTCAAAAGATCCCATTTGGGATATTTTACGTATATAACGATTTTGCAAGCTTAAATAAAGCTATTATTATTATTGTTGAATATAATTCTTTTAATAAATAAATACCCCTGGAAGCAACTGCTTACCACCTTGTTGGATTGTTTTACCTCTGAGCGGCACTTCTTTGCACACCATGGGCTAAATGGCCAGGTCACATGGACCCCGAAGGCTCAGAGAAGGTTGGGGGAGGGGACCCACTGGAACAGCTGTTGGGAGACAGATGGTAGCCTCTCGTCAAGGCCATCCAGCGTGTTCTTTAACGTGCACAGGGTATGGCTCTCCCGCACACGGGGCCACGGCTTAACGTCCCATCCGACGGACGGCGGCCTTTCCAAGCCCATCGGTGTCCCCTACTGACCGTGGGCAGGGCGGGGAATTTAGCGGAGATAAATCTCAACGCTGACGCAGCTGGGACTCTAACCTGGGAACTACAGATTACGAGCCTGGCGCGCTACCGACTGAGCCACGCACGCCCCCTGCTTACCACCATATGTGCTCTCAACTTTATGGGCAAACACAGAGATTTGACAGGAGCCTGTCAGTTTAATACGCCATAGAGGAGACCCGTGAGGAAGGCAAGACCTCAACATAAAGATAACACAAGCATCCATACCTTACACGGGGCTCAAACGCAGGTAGGCCTAGAGCGTCTGAAGATAGCAGAAATTCAGGATACGTTTATCCGAAGTCCTAAAAAATCCATCCGCCGAGCAAGCCGAGAACTGCAAATACTGCGTTCAACTATGCATAAAGTAGTTCACAAGATGTTCAAACGTTACGCCTACAAATTGCAAACCTTGAAGAAACTTCTACCAAATGGCAAACCCCAACGGATACAGTTTGCTGTTGACATTTTTGACCATATTGATGAAGATGACCATTTTTAGTACATGAAGATGACCATTTTTAGTACATGAAGACCATTTTTTGTACAATGTCGTTTTCAGTGATGAGGCGACATCCCATCTGTCTGTTAAAGTCAACAGACACACTTGCCGTATATGGGGATCAGAAAGTCCGCATGAATTTATTGAACACGAACGCGACAGTCCTAAGATAAACGTTTGGCGTGCTCTGTCCTACACCCGTGTGACTGGATCAGTTTTCTTCCATGGGAACACAGTGACAGCTGCAAATTACCTGGATATGCTTGAATCGTATGTGCTCCTCAGCTCGAGGATATGCAGCCACATGTGTTCTTTCAGCAAGATGGGACACCGCCACTCTGCGGATTAGAAGGGCGCAGGTTCCTCACTGAAAAGTTCCCTTCCCGTTGGATTGGGCACGATCGCTCTATTTCATGGCCTCCTCGCTACCCGGATATCACTCCTCTGGATTTCTTTTTATGGGGCTACATAAAAGACAGAGTGTATGCAAAGAAGGTTAATAACATCACAGAATTAAAACAACGGATTGAAGAGACATTAGCTTCCATCAAGCAAGACATGTTTCTTATTGTTTGGAATGAAATCATCTATCGCCTTGATGTTCTGCGTGCTACTAATGGGCTCACGTGAAAGTTTATTGATTTCTGTTTTATTGAAGTATTGACTGAAATGTGGCAGTCTACTTAATTAAAACAGAAATGTCTTTATTATTAATTACAGCAAACCATTTTAAGACAGTTCCTAAAATAACGAATTTATTAAGGCTTATAATGGGGTGAATAATTTATGAGGCCCTGCATTTTTTTTACTATTTTACCTTTCACCTAGAGGCAAACGTACCGTGGCCAAGTGGTTAGCGTACTTGGCTACTGATCACCAGGAACCTGGGTTCAAACCTTGAATAAGACGTGGATGTTTGTGTTTTCTTTCTGAGGTCCCGCCTTCCTCATCAGGTTTTCTTTACAGGATATAAGCTGACAGAGTCCTTGTCAGCCTCTGTGTCAAGCAGCTGCATGAAGGAGTGTTAATTATTTTAACTTTTAAAATTTTTGTTTAGCGCTTATTTCGTTTTAAATACAAAGATGCTATTTGCGGCGAACTTATAGCAAAAGTTACAGTTCCGTCAAACAGCAGATTAGCTGGATTTTGTTTCTGTCGTTTCAACATGTATAAAATACAGATTAATGATTGAAGCGTTTTAATATGTTAGAGACAGTTATAAATTATATCTTTTTCTGATTTTATTACCTACCCAAGGATTAATTTCAAACAAATGCTCCACAGAGTAACTGCTTATCAGCAAGTGAGCGGAATAATCATATTTCGTATCGATAAATGAGTATTCGGAAAAGGGGAAATCATCGAACAGCTCTTAGGAGGTAAGTGGGCGCTTCCCATCGAAGCAATCCAGCATCTCCTGTGCAGTGAATCATGACATTAGCTGACGAACGGCTGCCTCTCCACCCTCAATAGTATCCTCTTTTCTACTGCGCTTATCTTAACTTCGGCATAGTTGAAACTCTAAGCTGGAAATTTCAATTTAAGAGCTTGTAGCACTAACAACTAGGCAATATTCCTCCCCCCCCCCTCCGCCACACTCTTGGTATGTCCTTCCTCTCTGACCAGTGAGCTCTTTAACTTGGGAGATGAAATAAATCTATAAATCATCATCATACTTGAACAACCAATGGGCTACGGAGGTCCAAACAGGAGGTGCAATTTAGTGCTCCAAGCACATCCATCCTTACATCTGCTACGTCTAGCCACTGCACACCAATTCTAATAAGGTCATGTTTGGCATTGTCAGCCCATCAGATCCTAGGTCTCCCCCTCTTTCTGAGGCCTTTAGGCACACTATTCATAACCCTATTCGCCAATCTACAATTATCCATACGGGCAACATGGCCAAACCAATGGAGTCTCTCTCTGCACAATATACTGCTTAAAGGAGGTTGCAAACTCCTTTGCTTAACCTCATCATTAGTTACAAAGTTGAACCACCTAATGCCCAAGATACCGCGTAAGCATCTAGAATCAAAAGCATCTAGTTTCCTGTTATCATGTTTACAAAGTGTTCAAGTTTCACTACCATAACTAACCGTAGAAAGAACCAAACTATTATACAGTCTAATTTTAGTCTTTAGATGTATCCGCCTATTTTTCTACACTCTCTATATATTCTTAAAAGTCGCCGGCAGGAATCTCTATTCTTCTGTTAATCGTCTGCCGCACATCACCATTATCTCTTACATAGCTCCCAAGACAATTAAACTATCAATTATGAAAGGAAAAGGAGGAGAGCTTCTATTGAGCGACATACAACATCCATAATAAATTTTATTTAGTTCTAAATCTTAAATTAGTAGAGATATTTTTAAACATCAATTTTCCTATATCGTGTATTTTATCTAATTATTTCACGTGCTTACATCATTTAATGACATTTAGGAACATCTTATTTAATATTATTATCTTAAAAGAGGCAAAATTCAGTGTTGCTCTTATATTAGTTTGATATTTTTACAGCATTATTTTGCTGTGACTGGTCGTTCGGATATCACCTTTAACAGGAACACTACCTGCAGATTTGTCGATAAAGAAAAGTAATATCATTCCATAGGACTTAAAATTAAAAATACAGTTTTGCAAAAATAAACCAAATTCGTGACACTTATTAATCAAAGATCCATATTTAATTAATTTTTTTAAAAGTCAACAATTCTCAACAACAATAATACCTTTTAATATAGCAGGCAATTTGCCTGCTTTTAATATATATATGAATTATTTTATTATATAGCTGCTTTTAATATAGCAGGAATTTTCTTCTACTAATTGCGTAGATAAATAATTTCGATGTGTAAATAATTTGTTTTCGAATGAAAATGATTCTCATCGTCAACGCATCCTTCTAATAAAAAAAATACCCCCTCAAGCAGCTGCTTGCCACAGAGGTCTGACAGGAGCCTGTCAGTTTATATGCCATAGTAGAAGGTCTGAGAGGATGACAGGACCTCAGCAGAAAAACGACACAAACAGCCATGCCTTACCCTGGGCTCGAACCCAGGTCTCTTAGATTAGTAGCCAAGCGTGCTAACCACTCTGCCATGGGACGGCGCACAGTCGCTCAAAAAGTATTCGAATGCTATAGTTGATTACAGAATTCAGAAAAAATATCTGGCAACGTTTTTTTTTTTTGAGAAATTAGAAATTTTTTTGAGAATCACTAATTTCTCAAAAAAATAACGCTGCCAGATATTTTTTCTGAATTCTGTAATCAACTATAGCGTTCGGATACTTTTTGAGTGACTGTACACTGACTTCTGATTTCTAGGAATCGCTTCCAAATCTTTTTATTTCTGCATAATTTATTATTTTGCTTTATCAATTCATGAATCTCACCCATTTCCGCAAACTTTTGCTGCCTTCCTCAAATGCATGCTCCATTTTCTCCAGTCCTCTCTTTCTCCGCTCTCTTTTTTAACTTGGTTTTCTGCTAGCACTAATTACACCTACTGCATCTCGTTTCCTGCTATTTATATATATCCCCAGGCAGTCTCCTTTCCCTCATCTTCGAATCCATTTTTCTGCCTGTTTTTCACACATCGTGCTGCATAATTCGTGCCGCGACCGACGAGCTTTCATCACGTCATCTTTTGAAAATATCACAAAATTTTAACGGACTGATAGGTCCTTACTGCTCAGAATGCGTTTCCTGGTGCAGTTTATCATGCCTGTTACTCTTCTAACCAAGTGTTTGTATTCATCGTGCCTTCAACATAATTATTCACATCCCAAGAAACTATCCAAACTTTTACTGTTTATGATAATTAAAATACGTTTAATGTCTCTTGAATCTTAATAATCAATCTTTATTCTCTGGATATTATTATATTATATCCAGAGAATAAAGATAGTGTTGAAGGCATGATAAATACAACTCTTGGTTAAAAGAGTAACAGACACGAGAAACATGCACCAGAAAACGGCGAAGCCCATGATCATTCAAGGCTGACTGTCCTTTGCAGTTTGTCCAGATGCTTATTT
The DNA here is from genome assembly GCA_038380435.1 of Ryuthela nishihirai. Lineage (NCBI taxonomy): Eukaryota > Metazoa > Arthropoda > Arachnida > Araneae > Heptathelidae > Ryuthela > Ryuthela nishihirai. Next base: position 9,031,676 of record JAWZYU010000004.1, read on the forward strand.
TTTCGCCGGAATTTTCATATTCTCGGAAAAATCTTGAAACTGTCGTACGAGAAAATCCAAGTTCGTTGACAATTTCGGAGATCGAATGTCCCATCCGTCGGACATCTACGATCTCTGTCAAATGCATCTAAATCCCGGGCCTTTCCCATTACGCTTCTCACGACGAATGCTTGGGGAAGCCAAAGCTGACAGCTATATATGACCAGAGTTTCAGCCACGCATGCGCGCAAATGCGGGACTTGCGGGACTGAATTTGGATAACGTCTGCTATCCCTAATTCAATGACATTTCAGTATTTGTCGGTCGATGTGTGTGTTTGTTAAATAGTTGTTTCATCATATCTTGTCAACCTTGTGGCCAACATAACGAGCTATATACACTGAAGTGCCATTAAATTAGGGATAGCAACCTAGTAACGTGTTGGACCCCTCTGGCCCTGATAACGGCCCCCACGCGACGAGGCAAGAACTCCACAAGCTTGCGTAAATGTTCCACAGGTATGGTGACCCATGCATCCTCCAGAGCTGTCTACAATTCTCTCAAAGTCGTCACTGATGGGGCATAGTGCCCGAACACTATTTAAATCAGAGCTTCTAGGTGGCCAATTCATTATTTCAAAGTCAGCAGAATGCTCCTACAACTATGCAGTAGCCAACCTGGACCTGTAAGATGAACAGTTGTCTTGCTGGTAGACGCTATCTAAATTGGATGCACGATGGCCATAAATGGGTGTAAATTGTCAGCCATGAGTTCTACATACTGGGATGCATTAAGAGTCGTAGGTACACGTACCAAAGGTCCCACAGACGTCCAACTGAAGACACCCCAGGCCATCACTGAGACACCACTAACCTTTACTGTTCCGACCTGACATGCAGGATCCATGGCTTCATGGGGTTGGCGCCATACCTTCAATCTCCCATTCGTCATGTCTGTATTTCGTATCCTATTCTTCATGACGAATAGGTATTTTTTAGAATTTTTATGTCTTCGTCATGTATGTATTTTTCATGTCTTAGTCATGACGAATAGGATACGAAATGCAGTATAATAATTGTCCCTCGAAATTCGGTGATTCCAGTGACAATCTTCACCAGTTTAGTTGTCTGTAATAAACCTATAATATTTAAAATATAATTTTTAAGAAATGTCTGTCTTTTCATACAGGCCCTAAAATGTAATGAATAAAAGTAAATATATTATCAATGATGAAACCATTTAATTCATAATAATATTCCAAAGAAAGGATTCCAAAAATAGTTTTTTTACTCATCAAAGTATTTTTGTCTTCTATATCTTTTACATTTTTAGATTACGTATAGGAAGATTATTTTTTAATGTATTTACTCCTATATACAGTATATATTATTGCAATGTACTCTTTTTATTAAGTACGGACATTTCCTTTTAAAAGACAAAGGACTTCCTCATTCTCAAGGGGCGGGGGTGGCTCAGTCGGTAGCGCGCCAGGCTCGTAATCTGTAGTTCCCAGGTTCGAGTCCCAGCTGGGTCAGCGTTGAGATTTATCTCCACAAAATTCCCCGCCCTGTCCACGGTCAGTAGGGGACACCGATTGGCTTGGAAAGGCCGCCGTCCGTCGGATGGGACATTAAGCCGTGGCCCCGTGTGCGGTAGAGAGCCATACCCTGTGCACGTTAAAGAACACGCTGGATGGCCTTGACGGGAGGCTACCATCTGTCTCCCAACAGCTATTCCAGTGGGTCCCCAACCTTCTCTGAGCCTTCGGGGTCCATGTGACCTGGCCATTTAGCCCATGGTGTGCAAAAAAGTGCCGCTCAGAGGTAAAACAACCCACCCTCATTCTCAAACCCCAAAGTTTTACACCATAAAGTATTATTAAAAAATTAATAAACACCTCCTCAAGCAGCTGCTTGCCACATAGGTCTGTCAGTTTACATGCCATAGTAGAAGGTCTGTGAGGATGGCAAGACCTCAGCAGAAAAACAACACGAACATCCAGGCCTTCCCCGGGAGTCGAACCCAGGTCCCTTAGATCAGTAGCCAAGCATCCTAACCACTCAGCCACGGGAATGTGTTTAAAAAACATTATGCACTGTAGCAAGTTTTTCTCTCGAATGATTGATTATCGATCTTGATTTAGATCAGTCGTGGGTAAACGACGACCCTCTACCTCCTTTTTGTGCTGCCCGCGAGCTACTGATGACAAATTAAATTTGTAAACTGTCGGATAAGCGACTGCTTAAAAAAATTAATTTTAATAAAATTATATTAATTATGATTCCCTTTAGGATTTTTTTTTCGTTGCTTATGCATAAATTATTATTCTCTGAGCGGCCCTTCAGTTAAAAAGTTTGCTCATACTAATTTTAAATCTTTGAGACCATTTTAAAACGTTAGCGTCACATCTTAACTACTCGCAGTTTGGGTTGCCATATTGAATATGATTTTTTCCCTCTCTCTTTATATTTTCGCATAAATTTTTATAAATTTTCGTAACTATTTAGCCATCAGCTGTTATTTCGAAAGCAATATTTTTAGAACTGTCCTAAGAATTTCTTTTAGGGAAAGGGAGGAATTTCTTTTGAGTTGCGTTGAATTTTTAAATGTCAATAGTGTAGCCTGGGGGAGATGAAAATTTTTATTTTAAACAAATCATTAATTTATTAATTTACATTCAAAATTTAACTCCACCCCAGTCCTTTTCCAAAAAATCCTGGAGATAAAATCATTAATCATAATGCTAAAATGCAAATTTCCTTTATGAAGCCATGATATTTATTTGGAGGGACTAATCATTCTACTCCCACCCACCCTCTCAATGTTAAGTTCTTGATCAAGAAAGCTGCTGAAATGTATGATAAATAAATTACAGGAGACTGCAGTGAATAGCAACAATTTAACTCCCTTCAAAATGCTGTAATTGAAACAAACCTAAAAGAAAACTTCAAACTCTTTCACCATCCTGTAAACCAGACAACCCATATTTCACTATACACTTCTCTCGCCCGAAACTCACTGTAATATTTAGCCACCGAAGCCTGATAATCGCAAAGACCACAACAGCCCACTAATCGCCGATTTACAGCACAAACATCAGCTGACATTCACAGACGGGACTTTTCGAGCAGAAAGCCGAACCCTGGTCCACCCGCCGAAACTTCCGGTTTGAATTCTAGTGCTTCCGGTCGAGAGAGTACTCACAGCCCTCAACGTGATTCGAGTCACCATACCACGAAAATCGGAGTCTTTTTTTTTATCCCCCCTCCAGAGTTTCAATGGCTAATATGTATGTTCCACGTGTCCCCATAAAGGATCACAATCCCGTGGATGATGCGTTGCCAGTTAATCCTACCCTGAAAAGGCCCTAATTGCTCCGAGAGTAGCGGGAGGAGACTGGGGAAAAGGAGCGGGTGGACGAGGCATCACTTTCTTAGTGGCCTCTTCTCTAACGTGAAGATAATCCTCCAATTCTCTTCATCCTGTTCAACCGCTGCATCTCCCCTCCTCGACTGTCGTCAACAAAAGCATTTTATATTTCTTCAAAAGAGTGAATATGAGCAAACATACAGATGACTTGATGAAATATAGGCTGACTTGCTGAATATAAGCTAATTTGATGAGCTATGCAGATAACTTAATGAGATATACAGATGATTGGATGAGATATACAGATGATTGGATGAGATATACAGGTGACTTGATGAGATATACAGATGACTTATGAGATATACAGATGAGTTAAATCAGGCTGCACTGACTCAGCTGACCCTCCGCTACGTAGAAGAAAATGGCTAAAACAGAAGCCTCAGACGATCCATTCCGACATGGGGAAGGTCTCAACTCAGGCACGCAACTGACTCTTCAGCTTAAAAGTTCTGTAGTTTGATGATGTAGCAGATGGCGTCATCTGTTTGTACAATGATTTGAGCTGTGTGGATGAACCTTCACAACTCAAATCATTCTACAAACAGATCAAGCAAGTCATGTGCTACATCATCAAACTACAGAACTTTTGAGCTAAAAAGTCTTGTGGATCAAAAGTCCAAAGATTGATTGCTGAAAGAGAGAAAGTTTAAATCTCATCTGCATGGGAAATGTAATTACTTACTATAATAGTTACATGAACAAACTGCGCACTACACTAAATACTAAGAATTGTAAAAATAAATAGGAAGAGTTTATAACTTTGATGACTAATATACGAAGACGAAATGATGAAGCTTTGAGGAGCGACTGGGGGACTATGAGACTTGCGCAAATGAAGCCTTAGATGACAGGTGGTTTATACGTCATTGGAAAATTCGAATGGTCGACTGATAGGTCTATGAAAGATATCGAAGTGTCAGCCACAGAGTCTCGCTGCATGGACTCGGTCAGCTAGGGCAGAAAGTGGGGGGAGCGAGCCAAGATCGCTACTTTGTCGGTAGGACCCTTTTCACCTAGCAACAAAGCAGCAGTAGTAGATTCAGTTTGGAGAGCTGAGTGAAGGAAAAATAACATGTGCGTTTAAAGCCGAGTGCCTCCGAGTTGGGTACAAGAATATTGACTTTCACACTGCACTGTGTCAGCATCCCATTGGACAAAACACTCTTGGGTTCCCAAAAGAAGCATCACGTGGCCACATCCAGCGGTTCTTTCAAACTAAGAACGTTTGAACTAAATGTCATTTTCGTGGTTGCGTTCAAGCATTCCTCATATCAGAGCGGATCGTCTGAGGCATCTGTTTTAGCCATTTTCTTCTACGTAGTAGTGGCACCGCCGAAGTTCAGTGCAGCCTGATTTCTTATCCTATCGAATGACTGTACTGGGTGGGCAGTCACTGCCTATTGTGTATATATTGATTGAACTGTGCACTTAATCCATTGCTGTATATAGAATATAAGCTGTACACCGTTGTAAATAATACATATGAGTATATGATTTTTTATCGGCCATCTAGCCAGTGACATTCTGACAAGGTAGTGACAGGTACATTTCCAAATATAACTTTCCCATATTGTCGGATAAAGATCCTAACTCTTACGTTGTCCATGTTCCCAATATGGCGGAAATGGGAAAAAAAATCCGTATACCTACTGAATTACAATTATTAAAGAATTGCATTCTTTGAGAAGAATGTAATCGCCTTCTGTTTCTTTAGCCTTTTTAGTCTCACTAGCCTCCCACTTTTCGACTCCCACACTTTCGTTAGCCTTCACAGTCTCACTAGCCTCCCCCTTTTCGAGTCCAACGATTTCGTTAGCCTTCTCAGTCTCACTAGCCCTTTTCAAGTCCCGCAGTTTCATTAACCTTCACAGTTTCACTAGCCACCCCCTTTTCAAGTACCAGAGTTCCGATAACTTTCAGTCTCTTAGCTTCCACTTTTCGAGTCCACACTTTCGTTACCCTTCACATACTCACTAGCCTCCCCCTTTTCGAGTCCCACACTTTCGTTAGCCTTCACAGTCTCACTAGCCTCTCCCTTTTCGAGTCCAACGATTTCGTTAGCCTTCTCAGTCTCACTAGCTACCCCCTTTTCAAGTCCCGCAGTTTCAATAGCCTTCAGTCTCTTAGCTTCCCTTTTTGAGTCCCACAGTTTCGTCAGACTTTCGCAGTCTCACTAGCCACCCCTTTTTCTAGTCCCGCAGTTTCATTAACCTCCACAGTCTCACTAGCCACCCCTTTTTCTAGTCCCGCAGTTTCATTAACCTCCACAGTCTCACTAGCCACCCCCTTTTCGAGTACCAGAGTTCCGATAGCCTTCAGTCTCTTAGCTTCCCTCTTTGAGTCCCACAGTTTCGTCAGATTTTCGCAGTCTCACTAACCACCCCCTTTTCAAGTCCCGCAGTTTCAATAGCCTTCAGTCTCTTAGCTTCCCTTTTTGAGTCCCACAGTTTCGTCAGACTTTCGCAGTCTCACTAGCCACCCCTTTTTCTAGTCCTGCAGTTTCATTAACCTCCACAGTCTCACTAGCCACCCCCTTTTCGAGTACCAGAGTTCCGATAACTTTAAATCTCTTAGCTTCCACTTTTCGAGTCTACAGTTTCGTTACCCTTCATAGTCTCACTAGCCTCCCCTTTTCGAGTCCCACAGTTTTACTAGCCTTCACAGTCTCATTAGCCTCCTCAATGTTTTGATGGCGTATCATATCGGCAAGCTTCTGTCAGACCTCCGTAGCTAACGAACTGCTTGAGGAGCAATTTTAATTTTAAAAAAAATGTTTATAATAAGTTGTTTATTGAAACAAAAAATATTTATTTGCGATCATGAAAATTATGGTTCGCAAAGAATTGCACCCTACGCATCGAGTGAGCCTTCGAATATTTGAATATATTTACATATGAGGAACTCTTAACCTAGTGAACAATGGCATATCGTGAATGGTAATTCAGGCTCAAGGAGTCTCTATGAGACTTTGCAGTGACAGCTTCGACACTTTTCATAGACTATAGGTTAATGACATGTCAGTCAACCAATGACTTGTGAGACCGTCGAAGCGTCAACTGCACAGTCTCAGAGTCTCCCATTGCTTCCCCAGTTGCCACTGCGAAAGTCTAATATAATGAGAGAACTGTTAAATACAACTCTTTACTAAACAATAAATCAAAATATTCTATTCAAGCTATTCCAGAAACAACAAATTTCTAATAAAGTGCTAAACAATGCAGGAAAAACAAGCACACGAACCATGTCGTTTGTCTTCAATCCTACAATCGAAACTACAGACGGAAACAGATGAGACTGTTTATCAAGCAAAATAGCAAAAAAAAAATAACTGGCATGTGTCTACTGAGTGATTTTTCAAATCAAAAGGCACATCAAGTGGACTACAGTCCGGAAACTTCAAAGCAAAAATTCTCTCCTGATGACGTAATCAACATATCCATGGAAACGCAGCTAGGGGCCATTGTCATCACCTCCTATTCTCCACCAATTGAGACAAACTCACATTCTCTCCTCCCCCCCTTCCCAACATTGCCTTCTTTTCCTCATCCCTCCCCAACTCACTTCCTCACCATCATCCAGAGAAGAGGTAGCAATCGAAACAAACCCTCCAGGGGATGCCGTCGGTCACTAGCCCACGCCGTAAGCACGTGCACGAGGGGGTGACGTCACTCCGTGGTCATTCCTACACTTAATGTCGTGTCCGTAATGGTCCTCCCGAAGTCGGTCGTTGACTTGGTCCGTATGAGGAATTGTGGGTAGGTCAGCTTGTCGCCATGCTCGGTTGCTTCTCTCCCACACCAAGTCACACCCAGAGCTAGCAGGTGGGGATGGAAGCAGGAAGGTAGGGAGGAGGGGGGGGGGTGGCAACTGGGTGCTCGATCAGAGCTTATCCTGCCTGGGCTGCACCATCACACACGTAACCACCCCCTCCCTCTTCTTACTTAATCTCGGCATCTTAGGTGAGAAATCTCCTTCGAAGAAGTTATACGAAGGAAGTAGAAATGGCCATGTTGTCAAGAAGGAACATTATTTACCTGAAGAAAAAGAGCAAAGACCCATTGTTCAGAACACGTCAGCTTCTGTCAAAGTGCATGTCAAATAAAACAGTGGGTTATTTTTATTTTCGCTTGTTTTTTTTTTCAGTGAAATTTCATGCGAACGAACACAAAAGGCGAACACTTCAGATGGCATATGTGTAGTGTTTTGATACGTGAGAGAGAGATCATCTGAACAAGCATCCATTTATGCTGTAGAGATGTAGGAATCATCAAAGTAAGAATTCCTCCAAAATAATGCTTAAACGTTCATATTGTTTTCATTTACTAATACACTGAAATGCAGCTAATTCCTTAACATAACTGAATCACATTTCTTTCAATAAGAAAAGCTAAATGTATATATATATATGAAATTTTATTTTTTTATGGAAGATATATAAAAGGCTCACAAATTATGTAAATGTGTGGCTGAGTGGTTAGCGCGCTCACCTACTGATCAAAGGAACCGAGGTTCGAGTCCGCGGTAAGGCCTGAATGTTTGTATTGTCTTTCTGATGAGGTCACGCCATCCTCACAGATCTACTACGGGATATAAACTGACAGGCTCTTATCAGACCTCTGTGGCAAGCAGGAATTTTAGAGATATTTATTTTTATTAATATTCTCACCTGCAAATAAGTGTTCAGCTTTGCGACCTCCAGCAACTCTAAATGTCTGTCTGAATGGACTGATTTTAAATTTTAAAAATTTTATTTAATTTCTTGGCCATTTTTATAAAAAATAACGGAGAGAATGAATACTACCTCCTTTTAAAATTTACATAAATTATACTAAGGTAAATATTTAAAAACGCATTGATGCAATGATTATTATTTTTTTCCAAGTATTATTGCTATACATTTTAACCTATTTTGGCGACTGTCATTAGAGCTCTTTTTTCTCAAATTCCCCACCCGAAATACGCGTTATATTAGCGCACTTTCAGTTTTAAAATCTGATTCTCGAAACATTTTCAGTTACCTACCTCTCTTTGCATTGTTTATTGGGTCATTTTATTTAGGAATTTTCACATTCGATTATGGCGGGCAATACACGCAATATTTTACGACGGAAGATCTCCGAAAATATTTCAATGATATTCTTCAATGAATAAGTTTGAGGGACTAATAAAAGATCACACAGTAGGGATTTTTATCTTTTGTAAGCCAGACAGTGGATGGGCCACGCTTACTTACTTGTCGCTAAAGTAATGATACTCCAGTTTAAAAGCATTTGTAAAACTGTAGATACGGGAGAAGGTTATTCGGCTAGAAGGACAGGCTAGTAATTCGATGTTCCTAGGTTCGAGTCCCAACCATATAAAGAATTTTATCCGTTAACCCCATTCTGCTCTCGGTAAGAAAAGGACACCGAAGAACCTTCTGGAAGGAAGGTGTCATCCGGAAGGAAAGACACCTTCCTTCCGGATGAACGTTACGCCTTGGTCCTCTGTACAAGAGAGTCATACCCTGGGTATGCTAAAGAAAACTCCGGATGTCCTTGACGAGAGGTTTCCATTTATTCTCCTAACAGTTTGGAGCAGAAGGTTTAAAATTTGCAACTGTCTAAAGGCTTAAGGCGCTGTCGGTCATTTTTTTTAATAATAATTTTTTAAGATATATTTCGTTTAAGGACCTAAATAATATTCTACATCAAGAGCACATAACAGTTTCATGAAAGAGTTACAAGTGTCATTATTTTCTGGGGAAATTTGAATAAAAATCCTAATTGGATATTTTCGTTAAAAGTACTTACTTGATTGTATATAATAAGTGAGTAGAAAAATTATCTTTCGAAACAAAGAAAGATCACAGATATTTCGGATTGAAAGAGAAATGTGAGCTTGTTTTTTTACACGGAAAATCCAACAAAATATTTTCCAGAACATTAATGTAATTTTCCCCCAAGTTCGTCCTTTACTTCGAGGCGTACACCAACAAGCTTTAAGTAGTATATCTGGACCGCGGGCCATAATTTTTAAGACCCCTGGTTTAGATCATCCCTTTCTCTGACCCTTTCAGTCATTGTGACCTGTCATTTAGACCAGTATGCGCATATCTTCATATAAAAATTTTCAAATAAAAAAACGTGGACTATAAAAAAAAAGCGCATGAATGTGTTCGTCATGGGTAAAGCAGCTTAACACGTGGAATTAAAAAGGGCAAAATCGTTTTGATTAAAATTTTCCATAACGATTTTGACATATCGATAATATCTGCAGATTAATTTTTTTTTTCTTGAGGTCAACCGTCCAAAATATATTCCCGGGAGTATTATATAAGGAAGATACAGTGATTTGCTGATTCAGTATGAGATATCTCAAAAGTGAATTAAAACACAAATCATGACGCATAACAAATATCTTACTAAAAGAAACTGTAGAAAACTGTAATGATTCATTTTCATCAAATCTGGGAGAAAGGTGTTTAGAATAAGCTTAATATTGGTGTCTGCTGTTAAATGTTCTAGCTTCTAAAACTCCTTAAATATTAAACGAATATTGTTGAAAATAGAGATTTGACGAGATTTAATTTAAGAAGATCAATTTTTCTCCGGTGACATTTTTCAATAAATTTATTCTTATATTTTAATTATAAATATATTTCAATCTTATTTTTATACTCAGAAAGCTCTGAATATGATTTTCCATTCAAATAACACTGTAGTGTCCAGTGACTTCTAGTTTTATGGTGTATGTCCAAAAGTAAACGTCCATATCACATGCCGAATTTTTACTTTGTGATGAGACTTGCAAAGCCAGCAATTTACTGGCAGATTCTTACAGAACAAAAGATCATGTCATCATCCCAAGACTCGAACCCGAACTCCAGCTGTTCCCTTGTCATCGTGAGTCTAAGTGGGCCACTGGGCTACTGGAAAGAACATTTCTTTCTTGAATTGGGATAAGGGTAAACCTTCAGGATTGCAAACGCTACCATTCTTCAAAGGAAACATTAAGCCCTGATCTAATTCTTTGGACTGGGTCACAAAGACCTCGAGGGCTCAGAGAAGGTTAGGGGAGGGGACCCACTGGACAACTGCTAGGAGACAGATGGTAGCCTCCCGTCAAGGCCTTTCGGCGTGTTCTTTAACATGAACAGGGTGTGGCTCTCTCCACACACAGAGCCACAGCATTGCATCCCATCCGATGGCCAGCGGCCTCTCCAAGCCAATCCTTGTCCCCTACTAACCGAGGGCAGGGCGGGGAGTTTTGCGGAGATAAATCTCAATACTGGCCTCAACTGAGATTCGAATCTGGGAACTGCAGATTACCAGCCTGGAGCGTTACCGACTGAGCCCCCCCCCCCCCTAGTTCTTTGGAAAGCCATATGTCACGTTAATAAATATACAAGTGATTCCCAGCTACCTAAAAACAGTTGTCCTGAGGATCCCATCTTTTTTTAAGCATAGAAGATGGATTATTATAACCACAAAGCCCTAGGGTGGGAAATTAGCTCAATCGGCAATATCTCAGTCATGTAATCTGACGTTTCCAGGTTCGAGTCCTCACTTTGCGTGTGTTGTGTTTTTTCTTACTAACCTTAGCTCTGCTTTCGGTGAGAAAATTTATCTCCGCAAAATTCCCCGCCCTGCCCACGGTCAGTAGAGGACACCGATGGGCTTGGAAAGGCCGCCATCCGTCGGATGGGACGTTAAGCCGTGGCCCCGTGTGCGGGAGAGACGTACCCTGTGCAAGTTAAAGAACACGCTGGATGGCCTTGACGGGAGGCTACCATCTGTCTCCCAAAAGCTGTTCCAGTGGGTCCCCTCCCCCAACCTTCTCTGAGCCTTCGGGGTCCATGTGACCTGGTCATTTAGCTCATGGTGTGCAAAAAAGTGCCGCTCAGAGGTAAAACAACCCAACAACAACCCAACTCGGTGAGAAAGGAGCAACTAATGGGCTTGGAAATGCTGCTGTCCCTCAGATAGCATGTTAATCCGTGAACCGTGGTGCAGGAGAACTATATTCTATGCACCTAAAGCAAAATGCTGGATGGCCTTGATGGGAAACATCCATCTGTCTCCTAACACCTTCCCAGTGAATCCTCTTCCCATATTCAGCTATAAACACTTGGGATCATTATGACAATTTAATCCATTTTGAATACAAAAGTACAGCTTAAAAGTGATAAAACCCAAATAACGAATATACATATGTAGACGAGTAACGACAAATAACAAGTGTACGAGTTTAGACGAGTAAGTAGACGTTTACGAGTTGAGAATACACCTATCCCTCGATTTACACGGTACTCAGTTCACACAATTTTGTTTTTGCACGGTCAAAAAATGCAACCAGTTTCGATTTACACGATACTGACTGAGATTTCCTTTCTATGTACGTCTCAGTCAGTACCGTGTAAATCGAAACTGGTTGCATTTTTTGACCATGCAAAGCCAAAATTGTGTGAACTGAGTACCGTGTAAATCGAGGGATAGGTGTATTCGGTTAGAATCAGACAAAAACACTCGTGGATCTACCTTCTGTTTTAGTTTAACGTTACACTCTACAGAATACCACTTGAAATATTATAAGGGTCATTCAAATGAAAATGAGCAATTCATATATTTGGGGAATGGACTGAGTGATCTTGACCTCACGCAGGGAAACGGACATACGTAGAAGGAACTGATCAACACCAGAATCAGTAGCAAGTATTGGTTTGAACCTGATAGACGTTTTGTGGATTTCAGACAAACCCCGCATGGAAGCATCCAAAGTTGAATAATGTGGACAAAAGCAGTTGACGTTTCTCTTTGACCATCAGGATCCGATGTTGATTGAGTTTCTGAGCCGCGGTCGCGCCATCAACTAGAAAAGATGTGGCAAAACCATGGATATTTGAAGGCAGGTAATAAAGTAGAAGTATGCAGGACTTTTTAAGTTTCTTGCATTGACACATGACAACATCAGCTCCCATACTTCCCGAGTAAAGAATAAATACCCCCTCAAGCAGCTGCTTGCCACAGAGGTCTGACAGGAGCCTGTCAGTTTATATGCCATAGTAGAAGGTCTGAGAGGATGGCAGGATCTCAGCAGAAAAGCAACACACACATCCATGCCTTATCCGGGACTCGAACCCAGGTCCATTACACCAGTAGCCAAGCGTGCTAACCACTCGGCCATGGAACGGCTATTATGTTTACAAAATTCAAGACCTCTAAAAAGCCCCAAGAGAAGAAGCAAGTTGAAGTCAAAAGAAGAAGTGCAGTGCATTATCATAGACTTCGTCATGCACCAGCCAAGGTCACTTTAGGAAAAAGGGTATCATGTTGGAACAAATGTTTCATGAGAACGTCGAATTTGAACTGCCCAATAAATGATTTACGCTTCATTTCCTACTTGTTTTCTTTTCATTTGAACGACTCTTATACTTTTCCGTTCTTTCCATATATTTGTTAATCCTGATTTCTTCGTTTCAGTAGAGTTCAGATAATTGAGTTTTACTCTATTTCCAATGATAAAGAAAGTGTTAATAAAGGATCATGCCTAACACCATAATTTACTGTTCTGTATCTCTTTTTAACACTAGAAAACAGTGAACCATATCTTAAAACTTTTCCTTTGTTCCTAATTCTCTCCTCCTTTTTTCCCCCCTCACTCTCTTTCGAAAGAGAAAAGGATGCCATCTGATGCTCCCCAAGTTGCTTTCCAGTAATGCCAACCCCACTACACTCCAATGTAATGCAACAGTGGGCAGAACCCGTACCACATCTGAAAGCTCTAGTTACGATAAACTGCAGATAACCATTTACTGTAGTTTGTTTGTGCCCTAATTTGAATTTTCCGTTCAATTTCACGACGAAATTGCTGTGATTAGACGAAATTTTCAGTCCAGATTGTCTTCGGACTTGTACAACTGAAGAAGTTCGGATTTCGGTTGTTGGTTTTCTTTTTTTTTTTCTTTTTACTTTGTATATATTGACAAAAGCAAGCTTTGTCTGCTGATAACGATGACAAGATTTAACTTTTAAAAATGTTTGATTCAAGGTCTCTTACTTTTCAGTTTCCCATTCATTTGCTCGCTATTTGATGGCATTCCATTTTATCGAAAAATCGTATATATATATATATATTAATGGGGCGCGCTACTTTTATTAAATTTTTAATAGAACCGAGCACGCTTGGCTACTGATCTAAGGGATCTGGGTTCGATCCCCGGTAAGGCATAGATGTATGTGTCGTTTTTCTGCTGAGGTCCTGCCATCCTCTCAGATCTTCTACTGTGGCATATAAACTGACAGGCTCCTGTCAGACCTCTGTGGTGGTAATTATTTAGCCGTTCCATGGCCGAGTGGTTAGCGCGCTTGGCTACTGATCTAAGGGACCTGGGTTCGAGCTCCGGGTAAGGCATGGATGTATGTGTCATTTCTCTGCTGAGGTCCTGCCATCCTCTGAGACCTACTCTGGCATATAAACTGACAGGCTCCTGTCAGACCTCTGTGGCAAGAAGTTGCTTGAGGGGTGTATTTATTTATTTATTTATTATTATTTTTTATTTTAAAGGTAATTCCCAAAGTGATGGTGAGGAGCGGAGAGATGACTTAGTCGGTAGCGCACTAGGCTCATAATCTGCAGCTCCCAAGTTCGAGTCTCGTCTATGTCAGCGTGGAAATTTGCTTCAGAAAACTCCGCCCACCCTGCCACTCAGTACAGTGGGGGACACCGATGGATTTTGAAAGGGCGCCATCCGGCGAATGGATCGTTAAGTGGTCCGTGTGCAGGAGTGCCATATACTGCGCACGTTAAAGAACACGCTAGATGCTCTTGACGGGAGGCTACCATCTGTCTCCCAACAGTTGTCCAGTGGGTTCCCCCAACTTTCTCTGAGCCCTCGGGTCCTTGTGACCTGGCCATTTAGCCCATTGTGCAAAAAAAAGTGTCGCTCAGAGGTAAAACAACCCAACCCGAAAGAATTTAATTACTGTAGCAATGTTTGGATCGTGATATTACTATCTCTTATACTTAGTCCTCTAAGGAATGTTTACGCAAGATGTTTTGTAAAAATAAGCAAAAAGCCACTCTACTTGCATTTTACTGTATTACTTAAGCTACTGCGACACTCCCATGTTATGGAAGTGTCGAAAAAGACCATATTCAAACCCTAACTTTGAAAAAAAAAATTTTTTTAGTCAAAATGTCACCTGAGATAAACTAAAACTCTGAATTAAATTTATCCATCTCTCGATTTTCAACAACATGTGTTTATATTTCGAGTGCTATAGAAGCTTATACATTCTCCAGCACATAGTCATAAGAACTTTCTTCAAACTGGAGGACCAAAGTTGCTCTATTAGTAGCAGTCCATTCCAAGGCTCGTTACTTCATGCTGCAGTGCACTTCGGATCAGATTTTCTCTGCCCATCGTTCTGCCCATCGTTTCTGTTAGAAAGGGATCCTGCAGCCATGCAGTAGCCAACCTGGACCTGTGAGATGAACAGTTGTCTTGCTGGTAGACGCCATCTACATTGGTATGCATGATGGCCATAAATGGGTGTAAATGGTCAGCCATGAGTTTCACGTACAGAGATGCATTGAGAGTCATCGGTACACGTACCAAAGATCCCACAGACGTCCAACTGAAGGCACCCCAGACCATCACTGAGCCACCACCAGCTTGTACGGTTCCGACCTGACAAGCAGAATCCACGGCTTCATGAGGTTGGTGCCATACATTATGGGTTGGTACCATATATTAGTTTGTCCGGGTGCTTGTTTTTTTGCCTGAAGTTATTAATGGCCATTTCCAAACTTAAAATATATAAATCCCCAGGGATAGATGAAATTACTACTCAAATGCTTAGAGTTGGGAATGTTTCTGCTACCACATGGCTGATTGAAATTTTGAATATCTTTTATGATAAAGGCATTGTTTCTAAATATTTTATCACAGCTATTATTATCCCAATTTCTTAAATAGTGATCGCAGTTCTTGGGATAATTATAGTTCTTTGCATAATTGTACTTAATAGAATTAAGAATTTGGTTGACGGACAACTGCGTGATCAGCAATGTGGATTCAGAAGTGGTAGGGGATGTGCAGATCAGATTTTTTCACTTAGACAGATTCTTGAGAAATGTTTAGAGTTTCAGAAACCTTTGGTTGCTAGCTTTGTTTATTTCCAAAAGACGTCCGACTCCGTTGATCGTCATAATTTGTGGTTGATTGTGAGATCGTATGGTATACCAGACAAGTTAGTTAACATAATGAAAGCTCTCTATAATAACACTGAGTCGTGTGTGAGAGTTGGTAAGGCTTGTAGCAATTGGTTTAGCATTACTTCTGGTGTTTGACAAGGGTTTCCTTTTCAACTAAGTTTGGTTATTGATTTTGTTATGCGAACCATTCAAATTCACTGCAAGGGGAAGAATTTGGGCTTAAATGGTCCAGAGATCTGATAATTTGCCCTTTTTGCAAATAGTGATGAGATGAACTCTTAAAGCTGTTGATGAGACTGATAGTAAAATATGTTTGGTGATAAGCATGGAAAAAAGAAAACTGATGAAAATTGGTCAGACAGGCTGTGGTTCAGTTAATTTGAATGGTTTCACTCTTGAGCAGATATAACAATTTAATTATCTTGGGAGCTATGTAACAGGATGCTGGTGATGATCGGCATGAGATTAACAGACGAATAGGGATTGCTGCCGAGACTTTTAGGAAACTGTGGAGAGTGTGGAGAAACAGATTGTACACCTAAAGACTAAAATTAGACTGTATAATAGTTTTATTCTTTCTAGGGTTAGTTATGGTAGTGATACTTGAACCCTTTGTAAACAAGATAACATGAACCTTGATGCTTTTGATTGTAGATGCTTACCCATTATCTTGGGTATTAGATGGTTCAATTTGTTAGTAATGATGAGGTTATGCAAAGGAGTCGGCAATCTCCTTTGAGCAGTATATTGTGCAGAGAGATACTCCGTTGGTTTGGCCATGTTTGCCCATATGGATAATTATAGATTAGCGAATAAGGATATGAGCAGTCTGCCTAATGGCCTCAGAAAGAGGGGGAGACCTAGGATGTGGTGGGCAGACAATGTCAAACAGAACATTGTTAGAATTGGTGTGCAGTGGAGAGATGCAGCAGATATAGCTCAAGAGAGAATTTTTCCTTGTGCTCTCGCGCAAAGAAATGGATATATATAGAAGGAACTCACTACGACTAGAATCAATCGCAACATGAGCTTGCGAACGTGCCTAATGAATTCGAGACAAACACCGCATAGGAGCATCCAAAGTTAAACAAATCACGGTTTGATGACGGTTTTCATTGCCTATAACAGTACTCGGTTGTAACCTCGGATCAAAGAAAAAAAATAATGGGGAGGGATCAAGTGATCCGAAAATAAAGTGACAAGAACGCAAGATCGAGTCGGAATGAACCGGAACACTCCTCTCGTATAAACATTTTTCTTTGCTTCAGTGGTCTCTAACATATTTCTTGAAAAACGCCTATAAAAAAATACTCGTTTAATATTTTTTCTCCTCTAGCATTTTCAAAGGGGAAGGGGAATGTCCTCCTACACATACATACCACTTTCGATCATTATGACACCAACAACCCGCAACGATATTGCGAAACTTTTGGCCGTTTAAGGTCAGCAATAAAGTCGAAGCGCCGAGAACTTTTGAGTATGAAGATTGCTTTGTTGCATGACAATGTACGCTTTCACCTTACCCAAGTAACAGTAACAACTTTAACAGGTATTGTTGGGAGCGCTGGGAATACCTCGCTACAATCCTCACTTCTTCTCGCGTGATTTTACCATTTTCGGTCCTCTGTAAGAAGTCATGAGAAGAAAAGAAGTTCGAGTCGGACAAAGAAGTGTAGCGCGTGATCACAGAATTCCTCAACAACAACCAAAGTCACAACAAATTTCACAACAGCCCTAATATTTGTACGAACAGAGTATCCTGTTCCTAACTTAACTTTGGGAAAATGTTTTAACAGGTATGGACAATATTTATAGATAAATAAATCTTTAATACCCTTTTTCCGATTTGTCCACTTTTTATTTAAACGACCCATAAATTTGCGCCAATAACAAAAAGTGTTACCAAATGCCTGATCCCTTGATCGCAATACTCTAATGCAGTGGTTCTCAACCTTTTATGCTTTACGTACCCCCTGGAAACGTGAATGGCGTACCCCTTGCATAATAAAAAATGAATAAAATACCCCCTCAAGCAGCTGCTTGCCACAGAGGTCTGACAGGAGCCTTTCGGTTTATATGCCACAGTAGAAGATCTGAGAGGATGGCAGGACCTCAAAAGAAAAACGACACAAAAGCCATGCCTTAACCAGGTCCCTTAGATCAGTAGCCAAGCGCGCTAACCACTTGGCCATGGGACGTCTCCCTTTGTATAGATAGATAAAACTATAGTTATAGTATAACAATGGGAATGAAATAAAACACTGACTTTGTTACTAGATCTAGCGACTTTTGAGCTCTCACGGCGTACCCCACGTTGAGAACTCCTGCCCTAACGTAAAAGAGGACGTTAGATTTTCAAGACGCTGCCTTAAGAAATTTTGCATATCTTCTTCAAGCTTCGAAGAAGAGAGGAATGGTTACAGCTCCATAACTCCTTCCCCTTCTTACTTACGACACTGAATCAGAAATTACACCAATTCGACCTCTGGACTTCGAAAGATTGCAGTCTATCGTATGGAGCATTAAGTAGTGGAACCGAGTGGAACAGAGGTTGTTGTATTTTTTTACCTCTGAGCGGCACTTTTTTGCACACCGTGGACTAAATGGCCAGGTCACAAGGACCCCGAAGGCTCAGAGAAGATTGGGGGAGGGGACTCACTGGAACAGCTGTTGGGAGACAGATGGTAGGCTCCCGTCAAGGCCATCCAGCGTGTTCTTTAACGTGCACAGGGTATGGCTCTCCCGCACACGGGGTCATCTATTACAGGTATTTAGCGTGTCTGCTCCTTTATATATGCAATTTGCTTTTTTTTAGACATTTTTCTTTGTTTCTGACAACCTGACAATTGTGAAATTTCGGGGAAATGCAAGTTGAAAGGAATGGTAACAAAATGGAAGGAATCAATCAATATTAATTCACTTTTTTATTTAATGCTGGTAAAGTTTTCATTACATGGGACTCGAACCTGGCAGATTACGAGCCTGGCGCGCTGCCGACTGAGCCACCCCCGCCGCTATTTTACCTCTGAACGGGACATTTGTTTGTACACAATGGGCTAAATGGCCAGGTCACAAAGACCCTGAAGGCTCAGAGAAGGTTGGGGAAGGGCTGTTAGGAAATATATGATATGTAGCATCCCCTCAAGGTCATCCAGCGTGTTCATTAACGTGTCTGGGATATGGCTCTCCCGCACACGGGGCCACTTAACAATCCATTCGTCGGACGGCGTCCTTTCAAAGCCCATCGGTGTCCCCTTCCTTACCGAGAGTGGAGCAGGAAGGCTTGCGGAGATAAATATCGACGCTGGCCCAGGTGAGACTCGAACTTGGGAACTGAAGATTACAAGCATGGCACACAACCGAATGAGTCACCTTTTCCCCGAGTAGAAGAGAGAGCTACATACTGTGAGCGTTATAGAACAATCTGGATGGCCTTTGTGGAAAGCTTCCATCTGTCTCTTATCAACTGAATCAGCCTCACTTATAAGCTGTAAGCCCTTGGGGGTCCTTGTAACCTAATCGTTTATCCCATTGTGGCTCAGAGGTACAACAACAATGATTTGAATTTATAACAGCAACAGCAGTCATCAGTTCCAAACTGAGATAAAAAAAAAAAGTCGAAAAAGATGTTAAAGAAACATTGTTAAACTATGAAAATAAAAAAAAAAAAGAGATATCTCTAAGTCTGAAAATTTCATTTTTTTTTTTGTCTCAGACTAAAATTGAAAAGGACTCCCTGACCCCTAATTTACAGAGACATTGTTAAAGGTCTATTTGTGACAAATCAGCTGTCACCGGAATATATTTACTTCGTGACATCATATTTACCTTTGAAACGAAAAATGGACTGTAATAAGGAAGGCATAAAGAGACGCTTCTGTAATTCTTCAGAAAGGATTACCAGATTCACTGGAATTGAGTTATAAAATTACTCCTTGAACGCTACTTAGAGCACTTATCACAACCAGACTGTTAAAATCAAAACAAGCGAAAAAAAAAATGAACAATCGCTTCAAAGCGCACACCCCATCTAAACGCTTATAACGTTCTGAGGTCTCAGCAAACACGATGATTTGGGACCGTTACAAACTATCTTATCGCCGAAACAAAAGAACAAACAGAATGGCTAAATCGCCGAATTTACTGCTATTGCCTACTACTTTGCTGATAATATTTAGTGCCACTTATACTGGCCGTTGGATTCTTACGGCGAATGTTGGGAAATCAATTGTGGCAGGTCTGCTGGTTGACTTAAAGAGCTGTCATTACCCGTCAAGTATAACTAACGCTTAGCACACGTCGCTTACTCGTGTGATGGGAAGCTGTAGCGATAAATATCTGAGACTTGTTGAGTCTTTGCAGTTGTGTAAATTGATGTTATGCACTATTCGAACATCGATTTATCAGTGTTGTCGTATTATTACTCTATCGATTCATCTCCTTGTTAGTCGTTAGGGAAAATGAAACGGTAGGAAGTAACGAGAGTCAAATCTCTTCTGAGATATGCATTTTTCATTCCGTTATTGTTATGACGTATTGGTTAGAGAGGAAACCGATGGAGAGGGAGGAATTGATTAATATGTTGTACTAAAATGCTTATTTATATATACTTAGCGCTGTATTTAGAAACGTGTGGGTGTGCTTTTAGTATGAAAATGGGGCTTTACGCTTTTAAAACAAATAGTAAATATTGTTGAAATAATAAGTTCTCAGAGATTCTGTTGGTGATATGTTAGATAAACATAGAGGAAAAATTGTTATTATGAGGATGGGATCTGAACCCACGACCTCCTGATAACATGTCAGGTCTGACAAATTTTTTTCTATAATTATCTAAAATAGTAAACGTGAGGAATCTGGATCATTTCTTCCAATTTTTTGACTAAACGGTTTTAGGTGCAGAACTTAACGCTTTTTGTCAATTCATAGCACTCATTATAAATGTATATTTCTGTTTTTTTTTAATCAAACTGTTTTCTTGATTCTTTAAAAAAATTTCTCCAATATATTACTCATTAGAAATATATGTTTTCGTTTTTAAGCAGAAAATTTTTCTTGTGGATCTTTAAGAACATATTTTTTTCTCTAATGTCTGTTCACCAAGTTTGGGTTGGACCAAGTTTGGGTTGGACTGCTTTATAACGTTTTGGAAAAGAATCAGTAGAAACCTACTGAAGTTTGAAGGAGGCTTAGGATATATCGGCAAAATAAAAATATAGAGATATACCCAAATTGAAAATAGGCTCGAGGACATTAAAATAATCAATCGAAGAGTACCGAAATTTGAAGGAGGCTTAAGACATACAGGAAGAAAAACCGAGATGTACGATTATTGGAAAGGCACTTTAGAACATGCAGATAAATAATCAGTTGCGTTGGGTTGTTTTACCTCTGAGCGGCACTATTTTGCACACCATGGACTAAATGGCCAGGTCACATGGACCCCGAAGGCTCAGAGAAGGTTGGGGGAGGGGACCCACTGGAACAGCTGTTGGGAGACAGATGGTAGCCTCCCGTCAAGGCCATCCAGCGTGTTCTTTAACGTGCACAGGGTATGGCTCTCCCGCACACAGAGCCACGGCTTAACGTCCCATCTGACGGACGGCTGCCTTTCCAAGCCCATCGGTATCCCCTGCTGACCGTGGGCAGGGAATTTTGCGGAGGCAAATCTCAAAGCTGACCCAGCTGGGACTCGAACCTGGGAACTACAGATTACGAGCCTGGCGCGCTACCGACTGAGCCACCACCGCCCCAATCAGTTGAGACATATCCAGTTAGGAAAGAACATTAGTACAGGGAACAAAAATAAATAACAGATGTGTCAAATTTGAAGGGGAACTAGTACAGAAAAAAAAATTTATTTGTAGAGTTGTAACGAATTTGAAAGAGACCCTAGTACACAGAGGAAAAAAATTTAGAAATATGCAGAAGTTGGATGAGGGCCTAGAACATAGAGGTAAAAAATTGCACGAAAATCCGAATGGGGTCTAGAGTCAAAGAATTAGTAGAAGCGATCGAAGTTAAATTTACCTTAGGGTATTCAAGAAGAATTACGTGTACATCGAAATTGGTAAAGGGTTAAGGATAAGCGAGTAAAGAAATGGTAGAGATGTCCCGGAGTACAGATTTTGTTGTTTACTTGGAAAGGGACTTAAGACACACAGCTAATGAATTAATCTCGTAGAAGCGCACCGAAGTTGAAAAAAAAACGTAAAAGGAATTAGTAGAAGTGTATCAGAGTTGCAAAGGATGCCCCGGATGCAGAAGCAAAGAATAAGTAGAGGTAGTGCCGTAACCGACTTGATTTTAACACGCCTCCCATTCACACTCAAGGGTAAAAATGTCTATGATTTTAAAGGAATGTAGTCCTCTAAAATCATAGACCTAAGCATCTCAACCACCTTTCCCCACCAACGATACACGGATGAGATTCTTGCACTAGGCTTTTCAGGGGTGCTCTGGTATCTGATTTCATCTTTATGAACGATAATGTTAGTTCTTTTATGTGATCGAAAATTTCCTTGAAAGTGAGAAGATTCATAGAACGGGTTGGCCACTCGGATTTCCCGATATTAATTCAATTGAGCAGATGTGGGACGCCCTAGGGAGATGAATTGCACCACGTCCTGTTCCAGAACCCTGCACGAGCTCAGATCTGTGCAGAAGTCGATTTATTGTTAAAGAAAACCTGTTCAATAATTTTCGCCCAAAAACTGAGAATGCGTTGTGTGATTTGTATAGATGTCAGGGATGATAAATGCTTTATAACATCTCCCGTCCCTTAATTCCAGTATTAACATTATAGTAACTCATCCTCTCATAGGTTATCTCCGCAAAATTCCCCGCCCTGCCCACGGTCAGTAGGGGACACCGATGGGCTTGGAAAGGCCGCCGTCCATCGGATGGGACGTAAAGCCGTGGCCCCGTGTGCGGGAGAGCCATACAATGTGCACGTTAAAGAACAGGCTGGATGGCCTTGACGGGAGACTTACCATCTGTCACCCAACAGCTGTTCCAGTGGGTCCCCTCCCCCAACCTTCTCTGAGCCTTCGGGGTCCTTGTGGCCTGGCCATTTAGCCCATGATGTGCAAAAAAGTGCCGCTCAGAGAAAACAATCCAATCCAATCATCCTCTCATAGGAAGGCCTCATGTCTATTGCTCGATTTCATCATGACCCAATTTGTTTGTACTCAGTCCTATAACAATACTTTTATATACGACAGTAAATTGTATTTGCTCAAATTATTTTGAGTTATGTATATTTTTGTCCATTGTCCTTTAATTTTGAGCATCAGTGCAGCTTTGATGTTAATGCCTCACAAGAAAAACTGTAATTGTTATGTCATGAGGATGAAGTGTAATGTTATGAAGTCATCTCAACTACATTTGTGTACCAGAAGTAACGATTCTGGCACACAGATGTAGTTGTGATGTTGTATCATGCAGAAATATTTGTGATATTATATGTTACAGAGTAGGCTGAGATGTTTTACTTCTGAGCGGCACATTTCTGCACACAATGGTCTAAATGGCCAGGTCACAAGAACCCAGAGGGCTCAGAGAAGGATCCACTTGAACAGCTTATAAGAGTAATATGGTAGCCTCCCGTCAAGGTCATCTAGCGTGTTTTTTAAAGCGCACAGGGTAAGGCTCTCTCGCACACGGGACATCTGATTAACCTCCCATCAAACGGACGGCAGTCTTTTCAACCCTCTCGGTGTTCCCCACTGACCGAGGGCATCGTGGGAGTTTTTGCGGAGATAAATCTCAACTAGGACTCGAACCTGGGAACTGCAGATTACGAGTCTGGCGCCCTACCGACTGAGCCCTTCCCGCACTACATGTTTCATAAGTTCTGTTATTATTTAATATAGGATTTGCGATATTACTACTACAGCTGTAATTGTGATGTTATCACAGATGAAAATACGATATTAAGCCATGAGAAATAGTTGTAAAGTTATGCCTTACAGAGATAATTGTGACGATCGCCCTATTGGAACAACATAATAGCCTACAAATAACCAAACTAGTTTCAAGATCTGAAAAATCAATCAAAAATCCCCCCCCCCCCTGATTTTCGTGAGACAGAAGCTAATAAATAACCACACGGCACAGAAAAATAAAAATTTATAACTTTGTACCTAACCAATAACGTAACAAGCATTATGCCTACGATTTTTGAAACTTATTTTCTATGCAACGAAATCGTTTAATCTTCATTCTTGTTAAATACGAAAGCTCTCAACGCTCAATTAAATACTCTTGCTCTACATTATCGTGCCTAATTATTAAAATATATTAAAAAGAAAATAACCAGAGTGCTAATATCTGAGTCCACTTCGAATTGTTCTCTCGTGCCACAAAAAAATATATATTTCTCCGCTCTCATTTGACACACGTGTAGGAGTTCGAGCTGAGGTGCTCGAGACAAACGCGCTGGTTGCGCCATTTCCAGACACCATACGTCAACCATTTTTTTTTCTCTCCATTTCCATTTTTTTTTTGTCATTTTTTCTTTCTCTTCTTTTTTAATCTTGTCACGACACTATTGAAGAAATATTTTCTTCCAACAATTCCATTACTTACATCATTCTTAGCGTATATCTGACGTAGTCAGGGGAAAACGGGAAGCTTTGGTGGGGGGGGGAGGAGTTAGGTGAATAGCCTGTCTGTCTTCAGCACTCCAATGTACGCATCCTTCCTCACTCCGAAAGCTCTCTCAGGTTCTTCCCCCACCTCCCACCCCTCCTGTCCAGCTTCCAAATCATCCATGCAGGCCTCACATTCACAGTAGCATTTGACAGGCAAAACAATGACTTAGTTCGGTTGGTTGAAATACTACTTTATTCACCTTTCTGTTAGAAGGAGTGCAAGATGGAGAAAGAGGGGTGTTGGTAAAGAGGTGAAGGGAGGGGGAAGAAACGAAATGTTGGAGCATTCTGAACAACTTCGTCTACCGCAACAGCACTTGACACCAGAGAGGTCGGCTAAGATGTCGGAAAGGTGACCTTATTCGTCAGGCTGATAGACTTGTGGTTCCTGAAGAGTAGAAGAACAAAGCATGGTGTATGTCAGAGAGTGATGTGCAAGCGCTCTTGGGATATTCTCTCTTATAACAACTTTCACTGAGATAGGGGATTTAATGCAGAAGCAGTCTTTCTACTTTGAGTTTTCCGGCGCAATCGCCACATTACCCCTAGAGGGTATAAAATCATTAACTTATCAAGAAATCTGAGTCGTGTTTCATTAGGTAAAAGAGTTACATAAAAAACTTTTTTCACTAAATATCTGTTCATAAAGTGATGTAATAAATTTACACTCATATTTTTTTTTTTGGTAAAGGATCTTCTAAATATCTTCAGGTATTAAGGAGTTGTTGCGCTGTTTCACCTCTGAGAGCTATTTCTTTTTTCACTCATGATGGGTTAAATGGCCAGGTCACAGGAGATGAGAGCTAGATGAAGTTAGCGTATCTACCGATCAGCTGCTTGGAGAGAGAGTGGGGACTACCTAAAAGCCATCCAGCATGTTCTTTAACGTGTACGGAATACGGCTTTTCCTGCGAAAAGGACCACGGCTTAACGGTCCATCGGACGGTTGCCTTTACAAGACCATTAGTTTCTACTTTCTCACAGAAGACGTAACTAGAGATGCGGAGAAATTTTTCAATACAAACACACTTGAGGCTCGAACCCTGGGAACACCGGATTACGAGCTTGACGCGCTATCGAATGAGCCCCGCCCACTTCTCAAGAGATAAAACATTCTTAAATTTTGCTCTGTTTCAAAAAGATATTTTTCATTGCAATTATTTTTTTTATTTTTTTTTAATTGTCATTTTTTTTTATCTTTAATTTTACATTTAAAGTATAACTCTTTGCCCTGATTATTAGAGAGGTAAAATGGAATTGTTTAAAAAATTACCCTATTTTTTTTTTCAGAGGAAGAAATGAAGCCAATATCACTTCTTATAAGACTTTATCTAATGCCTAATTCTCTATGAACATGGGTGGCTCAGTCGGTAGCGCGCCAGGCTCGTAATCTGTAGTTCCCAGGTTCGAGTCCCAGCTGGGTCAGCGTTGAGATTTATCTCCGCAAAATTTCCCCGCCTTGCCCACGGTCAGTAGGGGACACCGATGGGCTTGAAAAGGCCGCCGTCCGTCGGATGGGACGTTAAGCCGTGGCCCCGTGACCATCTGTCTCCCAACAGCTGTTCCAGTGGGTCCCCTCCTTGTTTTCCCGTGTTTTTCCGGTTTGAACCGTCGTTTTCAGCTTGGTACTTAACTTCGGTGATCTGACGAGAACCGATGTTTTCAGCTTGGTACTTAACTTCGGTGATCGGACGAGAACCGGTGTTTTCAGCTTGGTGCTTAACTTCGGTGATCGGACGAGAACCGATGTTTTCAGCTTGGTACTTAATTTCAGTGATCGGACGAGAACCGTTGTTTTCAGCTAGGTACTGCCGTTGGCTTACGACGCATTACTGTTGTCCACACAATTCCATAACTCTTACTAAACGAATATTGCCGAAAATCGAGATTTAAATAGATTTAATTATGAATAACAACTTCTAACATAACAGGAAATTCTGTAATATTTTGGTAAGGCAGTGTATGTTATGGCACAACCAGAAGAAGCCCAGACATTTTCCAGCTCTGCAAAACTTTCATTTGATTGCAAAGGCGTTTTCCAGAGATGTCGCAACAGAGCAACAGACACGTAGCTTAACCGCTTGCTTGTCCTGCTAAATCATTTGAGACAATTTTCATCTCTTTTACGAAAGTTAGATTCGCGGAGTCCTATATCGGACTCTATCTGATCTCAACTGTCTCTTCTCACTCGGGTAAAGTCGTATTTAAACTCAAACGCTAATTACCTTTTGCTTTCGTTCCCAACGAAACTTGTAGTAGTGGCTAACTTAATTTGATGTTCGTCGTAATCAGATGAATCCAAGCTGGAATCTCAAATGTGCCCTCTTTGGGATTTTTCTCCGTAGAACTTTGCTCCGCCTTTTATACTTTTCAAACATATGAAAACATTTCATATGATGGCAAAGGTATAAAGGAAAAATTGTCTTTAGACCAGTGGATGAACTAAAAACATAAGCAACTTTACTAAAAAAGCCAAAACAAATACTACTCGTCAAATGATATCTCACCTAAGACCTAATATCGAATTCAAGACCTCCTGATAACATGTCAGGTGCTCTGATAATTGAGCTACCGGCCCCCGAACTATCATCCTCTAGTGTTGATGTTAAGCTTAAACCATAGGTTCACTCTCTTGAAGCCGTCTTTGACTTGCATCTGGAGACTATCCTTAAAAGCCTCCAAATTCGTTCTTTTTTTTTTTGAAAAAGAGGACGTCAATAGAGTTTAGATAGCCATCGTCCGTTGAATGGAATGTTAAACCGTTGACCGTGCTTTGGTGGCAGGCTTTTATTTGTCTTCTACCAGATGCCTAGTGGATCCTCTTCCTGTATCCAACTCTGAGCCCTTGGAATTCTTGTGACCTGATCATTTAGCCCATTTTGTGCACAAAAGTGGTGATCAGAGGTAAATAATATTATCCCAAAACATTTCAATTGTCTGACATCGACTTTCTTAACATACATGACAACTGCCATGATTATGGAGTCAACATTCTTTAGCATTTGGACTTTTATCTTGCAGTTCCTTCAGTTATCTTTGAAATTCCCTCTAAACACTACCTGGATGTCGTTGTGTACCATGGGAACAGGATGTAAGCCATGGAAGGCTAATTGATCCAATTCGAATTAAGTAGTGAGGTGAGCCTAATAAGTGAAAAAATATTGTCCCTTAACGAGTTTGTTCATTAATCCTAAATGTCTTGTTTCCTTTTGCTAATTTCCCAGTTACTTTAAAAAGAGGATGCATTAAGTCTTCTTACCTGAAATCCCCTTTCACACAAAGCCCTAACGAAATTACTAGAGAATGTTCATGCTGTTGCAACGAAAAGTTAAACCTGCAACTCAGTATCTTGAAGAATAAACTTTTTATGGGGATGAAATCGAAGGCAAATTAAAGATCTAAATCAGGTATATATAAAACTGGAATATTTAACAGGAAAAGTTCCCAGTCATGCAAAATTATCCGAGAAGTTCATCAACGCACAATGGATAAGCTACTTATTAGGAGACAGATGAAAGCCTTTTCTCTCTGTCATTAAGAGTGTTCTTTAATGTACACATGGCATGGATCACGCGAATATGAACAATGACTTAACGTCCATCCGATGGACGACTGCTTTTCCAGGTTGTTTGGGTTGTTTTACCTCTGAACGGCACTTTTTTGCACATCATGGGCTAAATGCCAGGTCACATGGACCCCGAAGGCTCAGAGAAGGTCGGGGGAGGGAACCCACTGGAACAGCTGTTGGGAGACAGATGGTAGCCTCCCGTCAAGGCCATCCAGCGTGTTCTTTAACGTGCACAGGGTATGGCTCTCCCGCACACGGCGCCACCGCTTAACGTCACATCCGACAGACGGCGGCCTTTCCAAGCCCTTCGGTGTCCCCTACTGACCGTGGGCAGGGCGGGGACATAAGATGAGAGGATAATAACGAAATAAACAATTAATAAATTTATAGATTGAAATAAGTAGGTTTCTTACATCTGTTAAAATTCGATAAATAATCATTTTGAAGTGGTATGAAATGTAGTTTAAGAAATGAAAAAGCACGGATATCTCTGAAAGAATGAAAGGATTTTGTTTATCATTTTGTAATATCATTTTAAAGAATGAAAGGATATTGTTTGACGTCATTGTTTCGTTGCTGCCACTTATTTTCCTTTCCTTCAAAGCTATCCAATTTAACTCTTCCCTTCAGGAAAGAAAAGCAAAAACCAGAAGCAGCTACCATCAAGATCTAACCTTTCTGCTAGTGTGCATTAAGCCTGCGCCTTGTTTACACTGCATTAAGACCATCGTGTCGTTTTTCATTAATGCACATAATTGTTCCATGTGATTTAAACAAGACTCTTAAGGCCAATCATCCAAATGGCATCATCTCTTCGTGTGCGCATATATGTGTGCAAAACTCTCTCCACTTGAGGTACCTGTTCGAAAGGTAAAAGGAGAGTTTCTGAAGCTGTGTTGTAGGGTATGGAGCGTGTGTAGGGGGGGGGACATATATGTCTATAATAAGCAACACCCGTCTCTTCTGCTCATAGCCGGAAGGTGAAATGGATGCGGAACGAGATTTAAAAGAGCCACTGAACACCAAGAGCATTTGCTGACTTTGGTCGGCCACGTGACAGCATCATTACCAGTAGAGGTTTCCCGCGATGGTTGGAGATGCAGGGGGGATGATATCCAAAGCCTCCCTCCGCATCCTCCGAGTGCACCAGAGGATGAAGCTTCGCTCTCCACTCCCACATCCCTCTCTCTCTATCACTCTCCATCTCTGTGGCTGTTCTCCATCAGTCGCTCTCGGTTGAGCGTGCTACCAGAGAGCCCCCGGGGAATGTATGGGCATTGAGAGCTCTGACAACAAGGACCACTTCAGCGGCAATTTGTCGGAGGATGGTCGCTAATGAAACCTGAGCGAGCCACGAAGAGGAAGAGAGCTCAACAGACAGGGACAATGATGCTTAACTTGATCCTGTCTGTCCAACACCGTCGCCGCGGGGGGTCGCCACTTCCTGCTGTGGGGATGGCACGCGTCTAGCGGGTCTGTAATACTACACAGGGTACATTAAAATATATTTTAGTCGGTCCCACAATCGGAAGCAATCAGCTCCCGAATCCCGGTAATTTGTCAGCCATTCTGGATCATGGTTGAGATATTTTGCGGCAAGGGAGAGGGAGAAGTAAGCAGCTCGGGGGGTAGGAGAAGGATCAGAGGATATTGGGAAGGGGGAGATTTCAGGTGAAACTTCTGATGCTTTTTTTGTCTTGGTGGCATTTACTGAGAGGGATTGGACGACATTTATTGGAAACAAGGATTATCTGGCTTCCCATCTGTTTAGGAGACACTACCTGCTGTGTCGAAGCAAAACAGTGAAAGCAACTTGATACCAAGCACTACAAAATCATGTCTGGTTTAATTTTTCATGCCAACCAATACGGCTTCAAAGCATTCAAAGAAAACTTCTGTCAACAACTTTAGATGAGTAAAAACATCCATTTTGCAACAGAGAGACGGAAACAGCAAACAGAGAAATTATTCCTTTTATCTAGAAAATTTAGAAATAAAAATAACCAAATTCTGTTACATACATCGGATTTCTTAAAAGTGTTTAAAGCAATCTACAGCATTTTTATTTCCTCTTAGTTTCCCAAAATTAAGTTTATCTACATAAACTTAATTTTGGGAAACTAAGAGGAAATAAAAATGCTGTAGATTGCTTTTAACACTTTTAAGAAATCCGATGTATGTAATAGAATTTGGTTATTTTTAATTCCAATATTTTTAATAACTTATTAAAATATCCACTCTTTCTGCTGCAAATTTTGGATAGTTCAGTAAAATATCTATTATGTTTTTTTTAATTGCAATTATCACACGAGTTTTATCTACTTTCCTCATTTCAAAAAGTTTATCTTTTTTTCCCCTCTAATATCATAATATCTATTCTTTTAGCATTTTCCATTTATTTTACTAACGTCTCTTTTAGGAATATGAAAATGACTGAAATCATTGATTTTAGGATTTACAAAGAAACGAAGGGTACAGTTGATTTTCATAGGCGTGTGGTAATCAAAATACCTTTGTAGTTGTCATCATCAAGCAGCCATAGGAGATACAACCAGACCGTGCAATTTACTTCTCCAAGCAGATCTGTCCTGTACTACATCTGCTGCATTCGGCCACTGCACACCAATTCTAACAAGGTCCTGTTTGACATTGTCTGCCCACCGCATCCTAGGTCTCCCCCTCTTTCTGAGGCATTTAGGCACACTCTTCATAAACCTATTCGCTAATCTATATTTATCCATACGGGCAACATGGCCAAACCAACGGACTCTCTCTCTCTCTGCACAATATACTGCTCAGAGGAGGTTTCCGACTCCTTTGCATAACCTCATCATTACTTACAAAATCGAACCACCTAATGACCAAGATACTGCGTAAGCATCTGGAATCAAAAGCATCTAGTTTCCTGTTATCTTGTTTACAAAACGTCCAAGTTTTACTATCATAACTAAACCTAGAAAGAACCAAATTATTATGCAAGGATATGCCAAATCAGCAGTTCCTAAAGTTCAGTTAAATTTCTATTTATCATCCTCTCTATAAATTTGAGCATGTTATTAATGAACGATATAGATTTATATGGATATATCTGGACAGATTTTCCATGCTTTAGACAAAAATGATAATGATGAAATTCCAACAGTCGGGAAAAATTAGTTTATCAAATATGGTATGTAATTTTTAGGAGATATTCTATGCATGAGTCTTCCCGTGGCCGAGTGGTTAGCGTGCTTGGCTGCAAATCTAAGGAACCTGGGTTCGAGCCCCGGGTAAGACATGGATGCATGTATCGTTTTTCTGCTGAGGTCCTGCCATCCTCTCAGACCTTCTACTGTGGCATATAAACTGACAGGCTCCTGTCAGACCTCTGTGGCAAGCAGCTGCTTGAGGGGGTATTTAATATTTTTATTCTATGCATGTTTTTCCTCTAATTCCTGATCTGCATTTGGTAAAGAAGGGACATTGACGATGCTTTGGCACGTCTGGAGTGTTCGTCAGATGGGAGTTTGCTGTGGTCCCGATTACACAGAATCACACCCTATGAATATTAAACACACTGGATAGCCTTCCATCTGTCTCCTAATAGTCATTCAATGGATGATCACAATTCTGAGCCTTTGTATTCCTTTTGACCTGTGTACACATAAGTTCCTTTCAGAGGTAAAGCATTTCAATTAACAACTTTTTGAATATTTCTTTGATGCCGTTTTCATAATATCTATTCTTTTAACATTTTCTATTCATTTTCATTTGAATTATTCTTTTATGGTTGTATTTGACTTTCTTTCCCTAGAGTATAGAAATCACTTGATACTAAGGATAGTCTGTAACGAAGAACGTTAAAATGGTTAATAATAAAAAAATACTAATTCTGCTGCAACTATTAAATTTATTGTTAATCATAAAACGGCAAAAAATCTCGAAATTAAAAAAAAAATCTAATTTAGCAAAGTTCCAACTTTGGACGTATAAAATGTAAAATAAAATGTGATTTCGTGATCATAAAAAGACAATTTTTCACATAGTGGGCTAAATGGCCAGGTCACAAAGACCTCAAGAGCTGAGAGAAGTTTGGGGGAAGAGGACCCATTGGTCAGCTGTTGGGATGTCTTCCAACAGTTGTTCAGTGAGTTCTATTCCAGATGGTTTCTATTCAGCGAATTCTTGAACGTGCACAGAACTTACTGCTTTCTTATACTGTGAAGCGTTCCTAAAGGAGTTATTTCTGATTAGGAGTGAAAGAAAGCCTTTGGAGTTGAAAATAGAAATATTAAGAACATTAAAATCATTGATGTTTTAAAAAGATATGTTTCCTTCTGCTATTGGAGATGAGGTTGGTTTAGCTGATATCGCATCAGGCTCGCAATATGGAGAGAGCAAGTTAGAGTTTCAATAATTGTGCCTGCATTCAGATTATCTCCGCCAACCCCCACCCTACCCTTGGTTAGAAAGGGGACACGGATAGGCTTGAAAAGGCCACCATCCGTCGGATGGAATGTTAAGCCGTGGCTCTGTTTGTGGGAGAGTCATACGCTATGCACGTCACACTAGATAGTCTTTACAGGAGGCTTCCATCTGTCACGTAGCAGTTGTCTAATGGGTCCCGGTTCCTCAACCTTCTCTGAGCCTTTGGGGTTCTTGTGATCTTGCTATATAGATAAATTATAAACAAAAGCGCCACTGTGGGTTCACTGAAGATGGGAATTAGCGTATATGGTCCGCACAATCACCTGATCTGAATTTGATAGAAATCTGAAATTTCTGATCTGAATTTCATAGAAAATCTCTGAAAGATACCAAAAGAGGAGGTTTGGGAATGCAAATCAAATGACATGTTGCTCTAATTAAAACAGATTAGTTCATGGCATTATATCATTACTGATAGGAACTGAGAAAGAGATAAGCAATGGTCATTAAAAATATAAGCCTTCAAATTAAATAATAATTGATTATTCAAACAGTTATAGCCCTCATCCTAAGCTTACTGTATGAATTACAGTAATGAAAAACAATATTCCCTCAAGCCACTGGTTGCCACAGAAGTCTGACAAGAGCCTGTCAATTTAATACGCCATAGAGAATATCTGTGAGGAAAGCGAGATCTCAGCAGAAATGCAACACAAACATCCATACCTAAAGCGGGGCTCGAACCCGGGTCCCTTTGATCAATAGTCAAGCACGCTAACCACTCTGCCCCGGGACGGCTGAAATACACATCTCGTGTCATATTGTTCAGATCACGCTGAAATTTGCAGTTTAACAATGATGGTATCTTTATAACCATATGCACTGTTTTATAAAAAATTACTTATAAAGGATATACTCATGACATTAAGAATCTCGAAAACGCTATGAATTCGCTATTAAATTTTCGTTTAGAATATACACTGCCCTATCACAATAATAAAGATTTTCCATGTTATGTCAATGGAAATCTAAATTTGAAGCTCTAATAATAAATACCCCCTGAAGCAGCTGCTTGCCACAGAGGTCTGACAGGAGCCTGTCAGTTTATATGCCATAGTACAAGAACTGAGAGGATGGCAGGACCTCAGCAGAAAAACGACACATACATCCATGCCTTACCCGGGGCTCGAACCCAGGTCCACTAAGATCAGCAGCCAAGCGCGCTCACCACTCGGCCACGGGAGGGCTTGAAGCTCTATAACTTCTAAAATATACATTAAATACTAAAATGTGACTAAATATAAATTATAGACCACAATTAAATCTACTTAAATCCCGAATTTCAGCAATATTCATTCAGTATTTATAGAGTTATGGTAGCTAGAATATTTCCCAACAGTAATGCATCATAAGAATTTACTTCAGAAATTAATTCAAACTTAATAATTTTCTTTTTTTCAAATCATTTAATAATATAAGGTACATTTTAGAAATTGAAGTAACAATTTTTTCAATATTACCAAATTAGGAATGATTTATATTAAAGGAAAATATAATTTATTGTTAAATATTCCAATTTCCATAATTCTTCAAATACCGAGAAATATTATTGAATATTATTGATAAATTTCTTTGTGATCTTAATTTATTTTCAATCACATTTCTCCGCTAAATGCATATTTTAGAAGTTAATAGCTTGTAACTTAGATTGTCATTGATATAACATGAAAATTCTCTAATATTTTGGTAAGGCAGATTATTAGCTCAAAGCTGTTGCTTTTTTCCATTTTCCGCACTTGTTCTCCAACTACGAAAATTCAAACAAATAAGAGATTTGGAAAATGCGAATCGCACTTTTTGTTTAATACCTATCCAATCCAAAAGAGAAATTATTTATTCCCATTTATCAATTAGAGCAAAGAAAAAGCTTAATGTTTACAAAGGGACAGAATACGAAACGAAAACATATTTTTCTTTTTTAAAAAAAAAGCAGCCAATGACAAGGATGATTCAAGCACCTGTTAAAGAGCCTTTGCAGCATAAACTTCCCAAATGGATGATAAGTTTCAATAGATCCAAAAGAATCAGAGACATTTGTTTCATTCATCAACTAATGCTTATAACAGTTTGACCCACAATATTGAAAAAGCGTTAAATCTTAATCCCAGGATTCTTTTTCTTCTCTGTTCTTTTTGCGCTCTCTCATGTTAAAGTCATTTTCTGATTTGGCTCGTAAACTGAAGTTCCCGGGTTCGAGTCCCATCTCGGCTAGCATTGAGATTTATCTCCGCAACGCAAAGCTCCCGTCCTGCCCTTGGTCAGTATCTGCCCTCCGTCAGATGGGACATTAAGCCGTGTGTGCGGGAGAGCCATATCCCTGTGCACATTAAAGAACACGATGGATTGCCTGAGGGGAAGTTTCCATCTGTCTCCTAACAATTGCCCAATGTGTCACCTTCCCCCAACCTTTTCTGAGCCTTTGGGGTCCTTGTAACCTGATCATGCAGCCCATTGTGTACAAACAAGTGCCGCTCGGAGGCCACTTCGGTAGGGGGCGGGGGTGGCTCAGTCGGTAGCGCGCCAGGCCCGTAAACTGTAGTTTCCAGGTTCGAGTCCCAGCTGGGTCAGCGTTGAGATTTATCTCCGCAAAATTTCCCCGCCCTGCCCACGGTCAGTAGGGGACACCGATGGGCTTGGAAAGGCCGCCGTCCGTCGGATAGGACGTTAACCCGTGGCCCCGTGTGTGGGAGAGCCATACCCTGTGCACGTTAAAGAACACGCTGGATGGCCTTGACGGGAGGCTACCATCTGTCTCCCAACAGCTGTTCCAGTGGGTCCCCTCCCCCAACCTTCTCTGAGCCTTCGGGGTCCTTGTGGCCTGGCCATTTAGCCCATGGTGTGCAAAAAAGTGCCGCTAAGAGGTAAAACAATCCAATGAGGCCACTTCAGTCCAATTTGTGCAAAAAGTGCCTCTCAGAGATAAAAAAAAAAATTCCAAAACAGTTCAATCATCCCCGCCTTCTTCAACGATCCGAACCCGAGTCATTTTACTTGGCAGTCAAACTAACTAACAGATTGGTCTTTTCAAAGTCATATCGGTAAAAAATAATGAAAAAAAATAAGTTATAAAACAAAGTGAAGAGACGTTTCAACATCGATAACAAACCTTCAGAATGTAATTTGTACAAAGTCATTTCTCTGATGTTTTAACCGCATAAAGGTGTTTAATTATTCTCATAATAAGAAATAATCCTCATAAGCTTTTTACTATGGTTTATTAATTAATCAAAAGCTAATTACACGTGCTTACAAGCGTTGAGGTCCATCAGAAAATAATTTGCATTTCTTGTGAAACGGCAATTCTATCTCTTCTTCACTTGGGCTCAGCAAAGTTCAAAGTTCCTGAAAATAGTAAAGAAAAAGAATCAACAAGAAGATAATTTGTATCTGAGATATCAAGAACGCCACTCTTTTGCATTGATAAAAAGGATCAACAAGGAGATAATTTGTATCTGAGATATCAAGAACGCCACTCTTTTGCGTTGTTGGAAATTTTAGTGGAGAATGATTCGTTCTAACTCGGTTTGATTTCTCTGAGAGGCACTTTTTGCACAAATGGGATAAATGGCCAGATCACAACTATCCCAAAGGCTCGAAAATGTTGGGGAAACGTTTGGTTGTTTTACCTCCGAGCGGCACTTGTTTGTACACAATGGGCTGAATGACCAGGTCACAAGGACCCCAAAGGCTCAGTTGGTGAGATGAATTGATTTTTCTTCTGACGGATTCATGATAACTTTCCCCTTAAAAATGAGACTTGCGTTGAAAACAAATCCGCTAACAGCCGTTCTGCCCTCGTGAGAAAGGAGACACCGTTGGGTTTGAAAAGATCGCTATCCGCCGGATGGGACGTTAAGCTGTGGTCCTTTGTGAAAAACTATATTCTTTGAAAGTTAAAGAACACGTTGGGTGGTCTTAACGGAAGAATTCCATCTGTCTCCTAACAACTGTCTAGTGGATCTCTGAGCCTTTGGAGTTCTTGTGACTTGGCCATTTAATCCATCGCGTGCAGTAAAGCGTCTCTCAGTTCTAAATAAACCCAACTGTGAAAATCAATATCGATATCTAACTTTTTGTTATTTCAATTGAAACAAAATAAAAAAATCACTATTTAGAGTTAATTTCCAGTATAGAAAATAACGCGACTTAACCATTACTTTGGAAAGCAAAACACTATAATTTCTCCCTGCACTGTTGACAAATAGAAACAACCATAGAATACAGAACTAAGCACGCATTGCAATGAAATGACAGGTAATTACTCAAACACTCTGATTTATTATCTCAGACTAAGCTTATGTAAACGTATTTAACAGATGTATCAGGCATATTGCCCCAAGGTAGCATGAATTCTTTTTTTCTTAATAATATTCGTGCAATCCAATCTAAGATATGTACTGTGCATAATGTGTTCCCGATATGATCAATTACACGAAATACTTCATATTAAATTAAAGGTTAATAAATGCGTTAAAAGAGACAAAAGCTGATATTCAAAATGATCTATGTATATTCGTTAACTTACTTTTGTCCCAACATTTTCTGTCAACCATTTTCTCTCCATAGGTAGTTGGAATGTGAAGACTCTGCACAGAGCTTTTTCTCTAGATATCCTCACACAAGAATTCCACCGTTATAATTTAGATATTCTCGGCTTGCAAGAGACCAGATGGACAGATAAAGGTCAGATTCTCAAAAATAATCTTAAATTTCTCTTTTCATGGAGGGACGACAATAAGCATTACCAAGACGTGGGTCTGCTTCTCAGCAGACACGCTAGCGATGCTCTTCTAGGATATGAGTGCATTAATGAAAGGTTTCTTACAGCAAAATTTCAGACAAGCGTTAAAGACTTGAATGTTATCTGCTGTTATGCCCCCACTGAGGATGCCGATGAGGATGAGAAGGATAGGTTTTATGAACAACTTCAGGATATTTTGAATTCTGTCAAGAAAGGAGATATTACCCTTGTTCTTGGTGACTTCAATGCCAAAGTTGGTACTGATTCTGACCTTTGGGGAGGAGTAATAGGCCCTTTTGGTATTGGTAGCTGCAATGGCAATGGGCAACGTCTTCTACAGGTAAGTAAACTCAATGCATTCAGAAAAACTAACACTTATTACAAACACCGCGACATACATAAGTACACATGGGTTTCATCTGATGGGCTGCATAAGAATATGATTGATTACATATTAATTAACAGCAAATGGGCTAGTTCTGTTAGGAATACCAGGGCATATAGGGGAGCTGAAATTGGATCTGACCATTGCCTTGTTAAAAGTGTGTTGCAACTTAAACTTAAAAAGTGTTGTGCTAGGGTTAAAAAATTTACTTTTAATACTGAAGCTCTGATAGACCCAGTTATAGCTAAAGCTTACCATGATAGGTTACTAAGTCATTATGACAGTCATGGTTTGCTACTACTGAAGTTGAAAAAGAATGGGGCCATTTTAAACAGGCTTTTTTGGAAACTAACAGTACTGTTTTAGGAAAAAAAGGAGCAGAGGAGGCAGAATTATTTAAGTGATAAGGCGCTTGAGCTTATTTCGGAAAGAAAGAACTGCAGGAATGCCCTTAATCAATACCCTACTAGTCCTAATAGAAAGCATTACAGAGACCTTAATAAAGTTGTAAAGGATCAGTTAGCTGCTGATAAGAATCTTTGGCTTGATGGTTTGGCTAACAAAGCCGAGGAAGCAGTTAGACAGCACAACAGCAGAGAGCTGTACCAGAGAGTTAATGTTTTGTGTGGTAGAAAACGGACTGGTATACAGGGATTGAAGGATAAACAAGGCAAGGTTATAGAAGGTGAGGATTCTGTCATGGCTAGGTGGGCTGAGCATTTCAGTGATGTTCTAAACAATGTAGTTAGTTCTACTCCCATTGTTTGCAATGATGATAGAAGCATTGGTGGCTTTAATGTTGGCCCTATAACACAATCTGAAGTTATTTTGGCTGTTTCTAAACTTAAACTTCATAAATCCCCAGGGGTAGATGAAATTACTACGGAAATGCTTAGAGCTGGGAATGTTTCGGTTACCACTTGGATGACTGAAATTCTGAATATCTTTTATGATAAAGGCATGGTTCCTAAGGATTTTACCAGGGCTATTGTTATCCCTATTTTCAAAAAAGGTGATCGCAGTTCTTGTGATAACTATAGGGGTATCAGCCTACTCTCTGTTCCAGGTAAAGTTATTTCCATGATTGTGCTTAATAGAATTAAGAATCTGGTTGACAGTCAATTGCGTGATGAGCAATGTGGATTCAAAAGTGGTAGGGGATGTGTGGATCAGATATTTTCACTTAGGCAGATTCTTGAGAAATGTTTAGAGTTTCAGAAACCTTTGGTTGCTAGCTTTGTTGATTTCAAAAAGGCTTTCGACTCTGTTGATCGTCATAATTTGTGGTTGATTGTGAGATCATATGGTACACCAGACAAGTTAGTTAACATTATGAAAGCTCTCTATAATAACACTGAGTCGTGTGTGAGAGTTGGTAAGGCTTGTAGCAATTGGTTTAGCATTACTTCTGGTGTTCGACAAGGG
The DNA here is from genome assembly GCA_038380435.1 of Ryuthela nishihirai. NCBI lineage: Eukaryota > Metazoa > Arthropoda > Arachnida > Araneae > Heptathelidae > Ryuthela > Ryuthela nishihirai. The sequence goes on from JAWZYU010000004.1 coordinate 9,070,522, forward strand.
TGCATTTTGTCTCCTTTTCTCTTTAGCTTGGTTATTGATTATGTTATGCGAAATTCACTTCAAGGGAAAGATTTTGGCCTTAAATGGGCTGGAGATGCGAAAATTTCTGATTTAGATTATGCTGATGATTTAGCTCTTTGGGCAAATGATGTTCATGAGATGAACTCTTTCATTCGAGCTGTTGATGAGACTGGTAGTAGAGTAGGTTTGGTTATAAACAGAGAGAAAACTAAAGTGATGAAAATTGGTCAGGCAGGCTGTGATTCAGTTAATCTGAATGGTTGCAGTCTTGAGCAGGTGTCACAGTTTAATTATCTTGGGAGCTATGTAACAGATAATGGTGATGTGCGGCATGAGATTAACAGACGAATAGGGATTGCTGCCGGGACTTTTAAGAACCTATGGAGAGTGTGGAGAAATAGACGTATACACCTAAAGACTAAAATTAGACTGTATAATAGTTTGGTTCTTTCTAGGGTTAGTTATGGTAGTGAAACTTGGACACTTTGTAAACAAGATAACAGGAAACTAGATGCTTTTGTTCCAGATGCTTACGCAGTATCTTGGGCATTAGGTGGTTCAACTTTGTAACTGATGATGAGATTAGGCAAAGGAGTTTGCAACCTCCTTTAAGCAGCATATTGTGCAGAGAGAGACTCCGTTGGTTTGGCCATGTTGCCCGTATGAATAATTATAGATTGGCGAATAGGGTTATGAACAGTGTGCCTAAAGGCCTCAGAAAGAAGGGGAGACCTAGGATGCGGTGGGCAGACAATGTCAAACAGGACCTTGTTAGAATTGGTGTACAGTGGCCAGATGCAGTAGATGTAGCTCAGGATAGACTTGCTTGGAGAACTAAATTGCACGGTCTGGTTGAACCTCCGTAGCCCATGTCTGCTTGAGGATGATGATGATGATGATGATAAATTCAAAGGAAATCTACATTTTACAAGGCGACCCTTTAAAAGAATGTTTTGGCATAAAGTACAACAATTTAGAAATCTTTAAGTCCTAAGTGGAAAGTAGGCGCACTTTACGAGATCTTTATAATACCTTGGAATGACTTGTTGTTATCATTTTTTCGTTGTCTACAATTGTCAAAGGGCTGTCAGCGTATCCTGATTGTCATGTGAGCAGGATGAGTTATGTCAACAGCAAATATGATTCAGAACTCAGAGTAACTTCTTAAGGAAGTTTCTTAAAGAGAAATGGGATTGAACATACACTACTTGGCCAAATTATTATGAACACCTACCTTATATTTTGTTGCATATATCATGGTAGCCGTCCCATGGCCGCGTGGTTAGCGCGCTTAGCTACTGATCTAAGGGACCTGGGTTCGAGCCCCGGGTAAGGCATGGCTGTTTGTGTCGTTTTTCTGCTGAGGGCCTGCCATCTTCACAGAACTTCTACTATGGCATATAAACTGACAGGCTCCTGTCAGACCTCTGTGGCAAGTAGCTGCTTGAGGGGCTTTTTATTTTTATTTATATCATGGTACACTTCCCAAATTTCAAGTTTTCAGTTCTCTGCACATAATTCTCTTTGAAATTAGTTTTATAGTACTGCTAACGATCATCTCCTTCTCAGCTGTAGCAGATATGTTTTGCCGTACAGTTCGTGCCAACAAATGCCTGTCCCTGTCTGTCATAGCCTTTTTCCTCTCGTATTTGCCACGATTGGTGACCTTTTTTAAGAACATTGCCATACACTCGAGATATTGTGGCTCGTAATATTCCGAAGAGTTTCATGACCTACGTTACCAATGCTCCTGCTCATTGCTCTCCAATGATGAGCCCCTCTTTCGAAGTCGGTCAAATCAGCCTTTTTACCCATGTCGCACTTGGCTTCTCTTTCCACCGTGCCTTTATAGGACTTCATAGTAGCATAGAATGCTTACGTCAGTAAGAAATTTTGCATGCATTGACAAGTTCCATAAAAGTTTGGCCAGGCTGTGTATAATAATAATATTTGTCCAATATTTAAAGAATTATAGCAGCTGGAATATTTAACAGAAGCAATGCTAGCTAAATTATTGACCTGAAAAGTTAATTCAAACAGGTTAAAACGAAAGCAGTAGCCTTTATATGAAACTTTACAAAATAGCAATAAGAGTATTTTTATCACTTTTTTTTTAATTCATTAAAAATTATTTATAAATCACGCAAATCTTCTGACATAGTTACTGAGGCTGATGTCTATTGACTGATAAGGTTTCTACAGTTATCGCACTAATATACACGTTGTTTGATTTTATGTTATTAGTGTTGCTAATACTGCTCTTATTTTATTACTATTAAACTTTACTATATTTTATGTCGTAGGGCAAATTCATTGACACTTTCAATCCCTAATTAATTTGATTCACTTGATGATGATTGAATCACAATGTTATTTTCATTTGATCCCCTCAAAAAAAAATTTTTCCCCGAAATAAAAATAATAAAAATTAAAAAAAAATAAATAAAAATAAAAATCGTACGGAATAAAACTAAAATAAAAAATTAAAATTTCTTTATTAATTGTAAATACCATTCGAAAATGTACTTTACTTAATAGTTTTACATTGGTCAAAAACAGTATTCTAGTTAGAGGAAGTTAAAGATCTATCAGGATCCTGCTTTTCACCAATGAGATAATAAAATGATTCCACTTTAAAAGCTGCTCTATACTTCTATTAGGAATACTTTATATAATTATCACTCTACAGTCGCTCAAAAAAGTATCCGAAAGCTACGGTTGATTGCAGAATTCAGAAAAAATATATGGCAAGGAGTTTTTTTAGAAATTAGTGACTGGCAACCTTCGTGTCACGTGACACGAAGGTTGTCAGTCACTAATTTCTAAAAAAAATCGTTGCCAGATATTTTTTCTGAATTCTGTAATCAGCCATAGTGTTCAGATACTTTTTTTTGACACGAAGTTTGCCAGATCGCTAATTTCTAAACCTGGATCGCGTGGGCCCACTCACAGAAATATTGAGCGTGTACAGTTACCGTTCACAGCAAACTGGAGCGTGTGCAGTTACCGTTCACATCAAACTGGAGCGTGTGCAGTAACTGCACACGCTCCAGTTTGCTGTGAACGGTAACTGGAGCGTGTACAGTTGCTGTACACGTTCCAGATATTTTTACTGAATTTTGTAATCAACCATAGTGTTCGGATACTTTTTTGAGCGACTGTACTGTTATGATAACGCGATGTTATTCGTGAAATATCCTATCGAGTCCTACATAAAGGAGTAGTGTGGCAAGCAGCTGCTTGAGGGGGTATTTTTTTTTATTATTTTTAAGAAAAGGAATTCAAGCATTAATAGTGATCTCCACTACACGTGAGATTCGATTCCCGATTTGGGCATGGGAATCGAAAAGTTTAAACATCTTGTTTTTAATGATGCCTTATGAATATGTTATCACAACCTTGACTCTTAAACGACATTTCCAACCAATCAAGAGTTTCATTTTTCTTGAGGGAGAGTTTTTAAAAGTCTGACAAACGAAGATTTTTTTAGGATAATAATAATAATATCGTAATGAAGATAAGTTGGTGAACTTAAGAATAGATAAATAATCTTGGTGCCAATATGAAATTTCCATTATTAATACGACGGAGAAAACTTCAAGGTATGAAAAAAAAAACTACAACCAGTTTGTTGGGTTTCAAGTCTAACTTTTAAAACAGAAAAATGTCATTCACGATTATATTACTTGTATTGGGTAAGACCTGAGGAAATTCTTACCACTATCGTTTGTTGCTCTTACATTGTAATTCCTCTCAAATAGTCAACCAATTAATATACTACCTTTTTAAAAAATATATAAAAGGTTTTGCATAGATTGACAAAGGAAGCATTTCTTCTTGTTTAGTGGTAGTACTTTCAATTTCTCTAGATGATAGGGAAAACGTATGTTTTCCAAAATGTGCTGAAACATTTCTCAAACCTCTTTATATTCAAACATTACATAGATACCAAAGGCAAACAAATTAAATAATTTCTCTTCACGTTTTCCCATAGCAAGTTTAACCTAGGCTCACTTACATCTGCTGCAGTAAGGCAAGAGAAGACGAGCAGCATCTTCTCTTACCGCAAATTCTCAACCTTATCGCCACTACTTTTTCTTTTTTCCGATTTTACAAAAGTGAAGAAAAGTTGCCAGAGAAGCTCTTTAACAATCATGAAAAATTTTCCCTTTGGATCATAAAGATCCGTTTTTTTCCCTTGAATTTTTCACCATTAGTACATCTCTAGAAGAGTTTAGATAATTGGAGTTCTGTGATACAACCTTTTGCTCACTTTTTTTAAAAATCTCATTTCTGCATTGAGGACAGTTTGTTGCGGGCCTTTTCCTACAAGAACATTCTCCAATAAGACCCAAGCCAACTATTCTGACCACTTCCTTCACAGACGACACAACAAGTGTGCCTACTGGAACAGCAGTCATAGTCAATATGTCATTAAGGCTAGATTCAGGGAGTTTTCGAGGGAAAAAATACCCCTTCAAGCAGCTGCTTGCCACAGAGGTCTGACAGGAGCCTGTCAATTTATTCGCCATAGTAGGTCTATGAGGATGGCTGTAACCCAGCAGAAAAGCAACACGAGCATCCATGACTTACCCGGGGCTCGAACCAAGGTCGCTCAGTAGCCAAGCGCGCTAACCACTCTGACAAAATTTGATTTTACACGTACGATTCAGCACTGGTAGCAGTTTATGATCTTGTCAACAGCTAGTGCTTCCAGATGGCATGTGACTGGACCATTTACTCTTTGTGCAGAAAATCAAGAACGTCATTGACAACTAAAATAAACTAATCGAAAATTCAACTGATAATGAAGCCCTCATAAGTTAAACGAATTAACACTCAATCCATCTAAAGTTTAAGGATAGGTTATAACGCAGAGCTGTGCTCTTCAACATTCAATCGTTTTTTTTTCATCTGGCATTCTTCATGAAATTATAAGGAACATAATTTTAAACAACAAAAATAGTAAATCAAGTAACTTACGTTCCATCCACATCCATAGAGATATTTGTTTACTATACGTTCAAAGCAATCTAATTGTACGTAAATTCATAAAACACAGCAGCCAAATAAACTCTTCATACCATAAAATAAAACAGCGGAAAATTTTCCCAATGCTATAAAAGTGAAACGGTCTAAATATTTTAATATGAATCCCAATGCGGAATATTAAAAACTATCCTGTTACAGTTTGGAAATAGTAACAGTCATATTACATTGTACAACAATCGATTTAACTGCTCAACAGTAGTCTGAAGGATATTCTATGCCTCTATAGCAATTATTGCCTAATAAAAGACCCGGAGACGTTCATTTGCCTCCATTTACAAGATATTCCAATTGATTGGAGTGATTCAGTCAAATATCTTGGAGTTGTTAAACATAAGAGGTTAAAGTGGGACTATCACATAAATAATATAATCTCCAAAGTCAATTCATTGAGGGAAAATCATTCATTGATCCACTCCTTATGAGAAATTCCATTTTAATGATTGATCATAAGTTTTTACTCTATGATATGATCATCAGACAGGTGATTCTCTATGCTTCACCCATATGGGCGAATACTACACCCACCAATATTCGTAAGATTCAGGTCTTACAGAACATGATTTCGAGAACTGCGGTCGATGCCCCCTGGTTTGTCACTAACAGACAACTCCATAAAGACCTGGACATCGACCATATACATACACATATAAAACGCACCTCAAAAAGATTTTTTGAGGCTGTAAGCAATAATCCCAATGAGATTATTTCTTCTCTGATTCTTTACGATCATACTCTTTTGAACAAGTACAAGAGGCCTAAAACGGTAGCATTCTCTGAGGAGACCTACCCGTTTTAGGTTTCTTATGCAATTTTACTGCTATTTTTAGCTTTTCTTATGTTTGCCCTTAGGGGCCCACCTAAGGGTGGTTTACTTATATATTTTGTTCTTACTCATGCCAAATAGGTATATCTTTATGATGGAGATGGTTAGGGGTAAAATTATTACCCGGTACATCGAATATGATTATGCGATCTACGTTCGCAATAACGAATGGAAATAATATATATCGCAATAATATATATCGTATATTTCGCAATAACGAGAAGAAAGCTCTGCCATAATTTCTCAACTTTGTTAAATTCTCAATAACATAATAGTAAGCTGCAAACACCGCTACGTTATACGTGCAACGGGCTGCAAACAAAGCATGCGACTACAGAAACAGCGAACCACAATGTTTCATGAAAACTGCACAACAATAAACAGTAAACAGTGCTTCTATGCAATTTGCTTCTAATTTAAAATGAAATTAATATGTTAATACTCGTATACTCTCGTTATTCATAATTTTCTTAACGACCCCATGTGTAAGTTGAGTTCCTGAAAGTTGTTGCCTGTCGCTCACCGGTGTTGGCCCTTCCAGTCCCTTTGTTTAGCAACAATATTCGACTAATTAGGGCATTACTGCGCAAGCTTCATAAATTATGGCGACTTCGAGAAGCGATGGATGCGATTCAAGTCGCTTGTGACTCCTCCAATCGATGAGACCAATTAGGATTAAGTTCGTGGCCATAACGCGCGCATTTCTCTCGCTAGATGGTTCTTTTTCTTTCGGTAGAGGCTCGAGGAGATTTAGCAATGCGATTTCTTCACTCTCTAAATCAACAACTAGATTTCACTCTCCTAACCATAATTGATTCCTCACGCCTCAAGCAGCTGCTTGTCGTAAAGATCTAATCAGTATAATGCTCCATAGAGAGATCTGTTTACTATATCTGGTCTAGTGGCTAGATACCTGACTACTAAAAGTGAGCTTGCAAGCCCAATAGAGCTTCTAGGTTATCTTCGTCTTTTGTCTAGGTGAGTACCTTCTTCGCTTTAAAAAAAACGTTAAAAAAACTGTATAATTAACAATAAACGCCGATATAGGTCAATAGAAGTATGGATGAATAATTATAAACGAGAATATCGTGGGTTTATATCCAACTCAGAGAACACCTCAATTTTTTTCAGCTAATTTCTAAAATATTACAATAAATTAATAATAATAATTTATTCCCTAAATATAAAAAGAGTTATATAAAGAATACGCATAACAAGAAATATACGCATAACAAACCTTTGAAATATACGCATAACAAACCTTTGAAATATACGCATAACAAACCTTTGAAATATACGCATAACAAACCTTTGAAATATACGCATAACAAACCTTTGAAATATACGCATAACAAGCCTTTGAAGGTACCTACTCATGAAGAGAACTTATATGTGAGTAGTAAAAAAACAAAATACGAAATGTATAAATACCAAACAAGACACAAAAACAAGACCACAGCTGAACCCTCTTAGACATATATACAGGCGATCCTGTGGCCTTGCAAGCTGGGCGTGGTTTCGTTTAAACATCCGTCACTTTAAAATTAAATTCTAAACATTAGGATATCTTCAATGTCAGAGTGGCCATTAACCATATATTTATTGCTTAGAGAAACATATAATTACTAACCATTTTAATATTATAAGGTAGAGAGAGCACTGAAAATATTGGTACCGTGTAAAGGATATATTTTTTCTAGTTTTAACAGAGTTCGGTGAAATACAAAGTGTTTCAAAACTTTCTGTACAAATTTCAATGGGAGATAGGGAACACCAAGACAAACCGTTTTTGTCTATGAATGTATGCTCGCTGACACAATCCTTCGGTACTAGAGAGCGCTGTTTGGGAAGCGCTGTCGGTACAACCTCACCGCAGCTCTTCCGTTTCCATTGGCAGCTCCATACGCCAGATGCGTGTCAGCCATCTCTGCAGCCATGAAACACTCCATGTTACACGTAATGTGTCTGATTTATGAATGCCGACGGGTAAACACAATTCCTTCTCTGTTCCCACTTCGCCGTCTAGCCAATTGCAACGCCACCAAACAGCGCCCTCTTGCACCGAAGGGTTACGTCAGCGGACCTATATTCACAGACGAAAAAGGTTTGTTTTGGTGATCCCTATCTCCCATTGAAATTTGTATAGAGAGTTTTGAAACACCCTTTATATTGAACACCCCCCTGATTGGGGACCACCTTGTCGTTGGTGGTGGGGCTTGAGGCCCAGCAACTGGTCGAAGACTCTGCTGACCGGTCTGGTCCTCCGGTTGGACAGAGCCAAGACCAGCCGAGGTCGAAGGCATTGCTGACCGGTTTCATGGCCCGGTTGGGCATTGCCAAGACCTCATAATCAGTGCTCAGTGGAGCAGTTCAAGGGCCCTGCAGAACAGAGTGGTGCCCTAATAGGCAAGGGCCCTTTTCAAAGTCTGGGTCCCACTAAGAGTCTCCACTCCGGGTGCCGAGCGAACCTGGATCTATATATCCATGTTCATGGCTAACCGGGGAACAGAGTAAATTTAGGTTTTGACTGATGGATGAGCTTTCCTTCTATAGGACAGCTTGCCATAGGATGTCGGGGATGAGATGCATCTATATGATGTAGCCTTGCCCCCGACAGTAGATATTTCACGGCATTCCATTAACTGGTAGTGTCTTCGACGGAACCAGGGTTTGTCGTGGTTGTTGTGTTATGCGGCAACATGTGGAATATTTGTATATTGAACAATGGGTCTTCGCGAGCCCAAACGAGCCCAAACGGACCCGCTGCAGCACACCCCCAGGAAAAGCGATACAGCATTCAATTTGATTTAATTCGCTTATTAGACTTTCTGTTTTTTCTATTACCACTTTCCCATCAAAAACAGATGGAAAGATCTTTCAGTGACGCCTCACTTGAAAATAACGCGTACATTAGGAAATTTTGGCAGAGGAAAAAGTGTGTAATCTAAGGTCTCTAATATAAATGTACATACAAATATTCTCCAATGTTCAACAGAGTCATTTGACGAACAAGAGGTCATCCTCTTACAGTTGATATACCCTTTACAGGTAAAGATCAGAACTTAAAAATAATTTTAAATTTCGCTTTTCAAGGAGGGAGGATGGAAATCATCTGCAAAGTGTAAGTTTACTTCTTAGTAGACACGTCAGTGATGCTCTTCTAGGAAATGACTGCGTTAATGAAAGAATTCTACAATTAAATTAAAAACAAAAATTAGAGATTCGACTGTCATCTGTTATGCCCACACAGAGGACTCTAATAAGAACGAGAAGGATACGTTTTACAGACTAATCACTATATGCTTATTATTACTAGTTAGATTTTTTTTACTTAGGCAGATTCTTGAGAAATGTTTAGAGTTTCAGAAACTTACAGAAACAGTGGTTACTAACTTTATAGATTTCAAAAAGGCTTTTGAAATCTATAAAGGCTTTTGACTCTGTTGATCGACATAATTTGTGGTTGATATCGTTAGATCATATGTATTGCCTGACAAGTTAGTTATCGTAATGGAAGCTCTCTATAATAACACTGAGTCATGTGTGAGAGTTGGTAAGGGTTGTAGCGATTGGTTTAGCATTGCTAGTGGAGTTAGACAAGCTTGTATTTTGTCTCCTTTTCAGTTTTTTTTTTTTTCATTTGGGACACATAGGACAGTCAAGAACCCTCTTCTAACTTTTGCATGCCTTCTCACACAAGAATATGCCTTACTAAGACCGAAGTCACTGCTGACCACTGCCTTAGAGTTAACACAAAGTTTGCCTTGCTGGTACAGTCGCTAACTCCATAACCACAATGCCAGTTAGGCCAGTTAAGTTTGGTTATTGATTATGTTATGCAGAATTCTTTGTAAGGGAAAGATTTTGGCCTTAAATAATCTGGAAATTTTGAAATTTCTGGTTTAGACTATGCTGATGATTTAGCCCTTTGGCGAAAGATATTGATGAGATGAACTCTTTCATTCGAGCTGTTGATGGGACTGGTAGTTGAGTAGGTTTGGTTATAAACAGAGAGAAAATTAAATTGATGAAAATTGGTCAGGCTGGCTGTGGTTCAGTTAATCTGAATAGTTCTACTCTTGAGCAGGTGTCTCAGTTTAATTATCTTGAGAGCTATATAACAGATACTGGTGATGTGCGACATGAGATAAAAAGACGAATAGGGATTGCTGTTGGGACTTTCAAGAATCTATGAAGAGTGTGAAAAAATAGGCGTATACATCTAAAGACTAAAATTAGGTTGTATAATAGTTTGGATTTCTAGGGTTAGTCAGCTTCCCACTTACATAACATAGAGTTGCTCCTTAATTTATGGAAACCAGTGTACTATCAATAATAACGTTGACAATATTCTGGTATTTATCGCAATACGTTTTAATATTTATTCTGAAGAATCTTTAAAACAGAACTCAATTATTCTCCCAAACAAGTTGATAAATAGGAATAGAGTGAAAAACAACCCAATCTCATATTCTCTCCAATATCTGAGTCTCACAGTCTCCAGAATTGCCTCGTCTCAAAGACTCTCCAATTTTACAGTCTCACAGTATCCCCTACCGACGAAAAACACGTTAACAGACGACTAGTAACTGATCGAAACAAACGAACGAACAATTAGGCGTAAGGATGAAGCTTGCTTATCAAATGTAGAGATACATATATGCCACCAGCGGTGTTGCATTCCTGAAGAGCACTCGCTATATATCAGCTGTCAAGACGCCACTTTCTAGCGATCCATATTAAAATATGCACGAAGACAAACGCCTAGAGGTGCGATCACTCCCATACTCTCGGCATACGAAAAGGACGTGCCATTGAGAAACACTACTAACAACCATAGCTCGAAATCAACGCGTAAAACCAGAAGTACAACAACTTGACGAAGCATTGCTGCCAGGCATCTCGACTGCCATGTTCTGGATGCGAACGATACACGTTTGTCGGGGAATGGAGAGGGGGGGGGGAGAAGCGTCTTACTTTTTTTTCATCCATTCTTGCGAAAGAGTTTCCTCCGACCAGAAAGCTAATCTTGACTCTCACAAGACTTCGACGCTCAGTAGAAAGCACTGACGTTTTATTTTATGTATTCCGGGAGTCTTTGCCCGGCCTGGCGTGTAGGTGACGCACAAGACGCACCGAACACAGACACGCAGAGACATACGCACATAGTCTGACCCGAGGCAATCGGCCGCCAGGGTCGTCACTCTGCAGGGTGTCCGTCTGTCTGTCGTCCAAACTACCGCCTCGGAACGAGTGGCAGTCATTCGGCGGGCCTCACAACAGAAAAGGCTTAATTACAAGTCTGGAGAAAGCAGACTGTCAGACGAACCCGAATGTTGCTGCTTCTTGTCTTGGATGTTAGTTGCCTGATCGATGTTCGGACCACTACTTATAAGATGCAGCCACTCACAGGACTCAAGATGCATTGGGCTTTAAGAGACAAGAGCCTCGAGAAGAAAGAAGACTGATGAATGGGGGAAGAGGAGACCGTGACAGACGAGTTGAAGGAGGAAGATGCGACAGATGGACAACTCGGAAGAAGAAAATCGAGACAACAGAAAACAAAAGAAAAACGCGCAAAGAAATATACGAGACACCGAAGTATTGCAAAGAAATCAGATTTACCCTATTTCGAATTCGGGAATGTATAACAAAATAACTCCGTCTACCAGCAACGTATATTGGCAGTACCAGTAACTTACCAGTAGCTAGAGTTTAAATTGCACTGAGAAAACTTAGTAGTAGAGCACTGAGAAAACTTAGTGGTAGAGCACTAGAGATGTTTCCATGAGGTCGTAGGTTTCGATCCCATTCCCGGGTTGGGATCGGTAGTTTTTACCTCTGAGCTGCACTTCTTTACACGCATTGGACCAAAGGCGGAATAAGGAGGCCACAGGTCCTAGGACAGGACATTTTTTAGGCCCACAAACTTTTCTCAATAGCAGTAATTATGTAAACCGATAAGTTGTAAATTATATTATACTCCTTATTTCGAGTTATTTTTTAAAATTACATTGATCCGAAACAAATATTGATTTAACTACAGGCACATATATATTTATTATGGTGCAAAATCTCTTCAGTCAAGATGCAGCTGTTTAAGACAGTACGTTAAGCAAAATATACTATTCCCATAAATTAAGGAACAACCCCATGTTAAATCAATGGGAGCCAACGTCGAAGCTCTATAACTTCTAAAATAAATTGATTTGCTTGTTGAACACGTGGACAACTACATAATGATTCACAATTAGAAGCATCCTTTTTTGTTTTTTTTGCAATTTATTTTATGTGTTTTAATAAAGAAGTTTCGATGAATATTAAATTCTGGTGAAGCATAATCATCCATTTTGTTTTCTTCTCATTTAAATAGACTTTTTTATGATTTAACCATCTAATTATATTATTGTAATCTGTTTGAATCTCTGAAATGCTATCATTTAAATATTTGTGATTGTTTATTAAAATAATGTCGTCGGCATATAAATAAATAGCACTTTTTAATTTTGTATTGAAGAAATTATTTATGTATACCAGGAACAATAAAGGACCTAAAATTTAACCTTGGGGAATTCCATATCGTGTAATTACTTTTCTACTGTAACAGTTTTTTTTATTTTAGTAATTGTGTATCTGCCTGATAAATATTTTCGAAACCAATCTAACATTATACCGCCAATACCGTAATTTTCCAATTTATTTAGTAAAATGTTTTGATCTATTGTATCGAAGGCTTTCTGTAAATCTAAGAACATAGTTACATTTTTTCCCCTATTATACAATAATTTGTTAATATTATTTGCAATTTTGGAAATTAGTTGAACTGTGTTTTTTCCTTTTTGAAAGCCAAATTGATTTTCATTAATTATGTTGTGCTTAAGTAAAAAATTATAAACAGTATTATAAATATATTTTTCCATTATTTTTGAAAATACAGGTAAAAATAGTTATTGTTCGATAATTAGAAAAGTCCTCCTTAATACCACCTTTAAAAATAGGTCTTAAAATACCTGTTTTGAGTTCAGTAGGTATGTTACCAGTAAATATGATCTGATTTATAATTTTTAATATAATATTTAGTAGTATTTCTATATTAAATTTTATATGTTTAATGTAAACATTATCATAACCAGGTGATTTATTGGTGTCTAATGTAGTAATTATTTCATCAGTTTGTTGTTCAGTAATTTCATGTATATAAATAGAGTTCAAGACTCTTTGTATCCTGGTTGGAACATGATTTATATCGTCTTGGTGATTTGTATCCCTTATCTGTAGAATTAGTGTATTATAAATGTCATTATAATTATTTGTCATTTCTTCCACAGATTATTATATGTATTTAAGCCGTCCCGCAGTCGAGTGGTTAACGCTCTTGGCTACTGATCAGAAGGACTTACGTTCGAATCCCGAATAAGGCATGGTGATTGTTTTTCTGGTGAGGTTCCGCCAACATTACAGACCTTCTACAATGGCGTATAAACTAATAAGGCCTCTATCAAACCTCAGCGACAAGCAGCTGCTTGAAGGGGTATTTTTTTTATTATCTGAATTAGAAATCTAGATCCATAAAAATATGATATCAAGGATTTAATGGTGGAAAACTTATTACTTTTTATAAGGTTAACTGAATGTCAAAAGTCCTCAATAACACCCTCGTGTTATTTTTCTATCACCTTCCTTTGTATATGATCCTAAAAATCGGAAATATCATCAGACAATCGGAAGCATATGCATTAAAACAACGCATAAAAAAAATGTACGACATTTTAAGTATATAAAAGAGGGAATACGGTTAGAAGAAGAAGGAAGATATAGGGAATAGAGGTGGAGATTCTAGAAATAATAACAAAGGAACCCGGAGGGCAAATACTAGGGATATACCTTTTTTTCTTATCTTTAACAACTTCCAGTCCAGTTTGATTTATATTCACCTAACGTTTTCCATTAAGAAAACTGTTTCTCGAAATGTATTGAAAGCTCTTTCACCGGGCCCCTGGGGTCTCGAACCCTAGAGCACTAGCTAGAGCCCCTGCCTAGTTGTCATTGCACAGAGCTAAATGTTCAGGTCACAAAATCCTCAAGGCTTAGAGAAGGTTGTGGGAAGGGGATCCACTGAACAGTTGTTGGGAGATAGATGGAAGCGATCCATCCAATTAACATCCAGCATGTAATTAATGTGCACACTGTATGGCTCTCCTGCACACGGGACAACGGCTTAACGTCCCATCCAACAACGGTCGCCTTTCCAAGCCCATTTGTGTTCCCTTTCTCACTGAGGGTAGGATGGGAGGCTTAGAGGCGATAAATCTCTGTGAAGATATAAGTAGGACTCGAACCTGGGAACTGCAGATTACAAGCTTGTTACATTACCTACTACACTTGCACTACTACACTCTCCTTCCTTCCCATTCACGATCTACCATAGAAAAATCTTTTATTCAACTGAACTCTTTTAAATTTCTCTTTAGTTTTATTTGTTGATGAGTTTTTATTTCCCAATAATCAATGGATTAGCGTGAATGGGACTATAAGCTGGACAATTGGGGAGATCATGAGACTGGAAAATTAGGGAGACTGTGGGACTGATAAATTAGGATACTCTGAGACTAGGAAATTGGGGAAATTGTGAGACTATGAAATTGAGGAGACAGTGAGACGAGGCGATTCGGAGACTATGAGACTGGGAAATTAGTGAGTAATTGGGGAAATTATGAGATTATGAAATTGAGGAAATTATGAGACTGGGAAATTCGGGAGACTGGGAAATTGGGGAGACTGAAACGGGCAATTCGGGTGACTATGAGACTGGGAAATTGGGGAGACTATGAGATTGGGAAATTAGTGAGTAATTGGGGAAATTATGAGATTATGAAACTGAGGAAATTATGAGACTGGGAAAATCGGGAGACTGGGATATCGGGGAGACTGAGACGGTCAATTCGGGTGACTATGAGACTGGGAAATTGGGGAGACTCTGAGACTGGGAAATTCAGGATACTGTGTGACTGGGTAATTCGGGAGACTATGAGACTGGAAAATTGGAGAGACTGAGACTGCGCAGCTGAGACTTCGACTGTTCTAAGAGATCAATTGCCTACCAATGAATTTATTGTAAAAATTGTCGAAGTATCAACTGCGCAGTCTCATAGACTCCCCATTTACTACCGATACATCTCACATGAAGTAACTGGAGAGATACCTATAGAGTCTCCGGTTACCTCTCACGTTAGAGGCAGAAGTTGCTCAGCCGTAGTGCGACAGGCTTTTATCTGCAGTTCCTTGATTTTATTCCCAATCCTGCCAGTGTTGAGATTTATTGCCATTCTATCCTCTGTGAGAAAGAGGACAACGAGAGCCTGGGAAAGATTACCGTCCTTCTGATGGGGCGTTAAGTATTGGTTCCGTGTGTAAGAAAACTATAACCCGTTCACATTAGAGAACACATCGGATGGCGTTGACGGAATGCTCCCATCTGCCTTCTAATAACTGTCCACTGGGTTCCTCCCAACCTTTTCTGAACCTTTGGGATCTTTGTGACCTGGCCATTTAGTCCAATGTATGCGAAAATGTGCAATCTATTGTGTAATGTGAGGGGTTGGGTGCCAATCAGCCACACTCACATTACATAATTGACAGCATTTCTCTAATGGGTTGCGTGGATGCTTTCATTTTCAAATAATGAATACTTTTTTATGAAAATAAGTAGAAATTAATTTTGCTATGAAGAAGTGATTGTTTCATGAATTATAAACAAAAGCGTTAAGATATTGTTGCGGATTACAAAAATGGATAGCCACTGAGCGTGAGTATTAAAAGCTATATTTCAAAACCAAATTCAATACAAGGTAAATTGTTACAAAGGAAATATGGATGAAGTATCTTATTAACAAATTAACTATTAACATGCACAAGTCATCAATCTTCCTGCGTAGAGCACACAATATCAGCTCTGTGTATTTTACTAAATACTACCTTTTACTTGATTTACCAGGTCACCCGAAGATCTTCACTCGTAAACCAATTCTCGTCCTGTGCTAATAACTGTTCACACACTAGCCGAACAAAAAGACAGTCCGTGTAGACATTCGAAGTTAGCCATAAAAGTTCCCACTTTTATACTTCCGTGTATACACAACACATCAAGTTACTTCTTGATACTTAACGATAAAAGATCCCACTTTTATCCTTCCGCGTAAACACAACACATCAAGTTACTTCTTGATACTTACGCGCACTGTCTCAGAACAGCTCACCGTCCATTTTCGAACTCTCCGACCGTTACAACACAACGACCGTTACAATACAAAACGACCGTTAACGCTCCACTCTTCTTCTCCAAATTCTCCCAACGTTCTTATTCGTTGGCTGAAACTTTTTGCTTTTGGTTGCCAGATTCCTTCTGTCGTAACACTGCCCCCTTCCTAGGTCTTGTTCGTCCCGAACAATTCTGGATTCCAAAGTTTCTTCAGTTCTTCGATGAAACGGGGCCAAACGATCCACGTGAACCACCTTGCACTTTGTAGCTGGACGTCGACGAATGCGATATACCACGTCATTAATCCTGTTAACTATTGTATATGGACCTTCCCAAGGTTTCTGAAGTTTTGGAGATAGTCCTTTCTTTCTATGTGGACTGTAGAGCCAGACAAGATCTCCTTGATTGAAAATAGTTCCATTTATTTTACTGTCATATCTTGTTTTGGTTCTGTCACTTGTTATGTCGATGTTATGTCTAACGGAGTGATGGATTTCTTCTAGTCGTTGTTGCAATTCTTGTACGTATTGTGGAGTGGACACAGGCATTGCTTCGGGCCGACCATACAAAAGGTCACAGGGAAGACGTAACTCTCTTCCAAAAAGCATCATGGAAGGTGTCTGTCCAGTTGTCTCATGCACTGCCGTCCTATATGCCAGCAAAAGGAGTGGTACATGGCGATCCCAGTCACGTTGATGGTCGTTCACAAATAATGCTAAATGCTGAGCAATTGTTCTATTGAACCTTTCAACCATACCATCCGACTGAGGGTGTAAGGGAGTTGTTCTGGTTTTCTGAATGCCTAATAGTTGACAGATGCCTTTAAACACATTGGATTCAAAATTCCGTCCTTGATCAGAGTGGAGTTGTAAAGGTACTCCATACCTACTAATGAAGTTATTAACTATCATCTCAGCCACTGTTGTTGCTTCCTGGTCTTGGATGGGATATACCTCAGGCCACTTTGTGAAATAATCCATTACCACTAATAAATATCGATTTCCATCATCAGTTCTAGGAAACGGACCCATTACATCAATGGCTATTCTTTCAAAAGGGGCACCAACGTTATACGTCTGCAGCTTACCCCGACTCCTAGTCTTAGGGCCTTTCTTTGCTGCACAGGCTTCACATTGCCTACACCATCTCTCAACGTCTGCCCTACTTTTCAACCAATGAAATCGTTCCTTGGCTTTGGCTAATGTCTTATTAACACCGAAGTGTCCTCCAGTGGCACTATCATGTACATCTTTCATCACAAGTTCCACTCGGGATCGAGGAAGGATTATCTGCCAACGGATCAGCCGTCCAGTGGGATTCTCCCATCTTCTGTATAATACTCCGTCTTCCATTTTTAAGGAATCCCACTGTGCCCAGTAACTTTTAGTAGTTGGACTATACCTCGAGATTTGCTCCCAATTAGGTCTTACATCAGATTTTTCAATCAATTCTAATATTGGTTTTATGTCTTCATCATCTAGTTGAGCCTTCCTGATTTCAATTGGATTCCAGATGTTAGGGGTGTCACTGTTTGTTTGTGTCGATACTATTTGTCTTATGGGCATTATCTCTTTAGTCCCAAATTTCAGTTCTGCATTATAGCAATGTTTACAGTTGTCAATACATGGGCGCCTGGAAAGAGCATCTGCATTCTTATGCATTTTACCACTTCGATGTTCGATGAAGAAATCGTATTCTTGTAACCGTTGTATCCACCTAGCGATTTGTCCTTCAGGGTTTTTGAAGTTTAATAACCATCTAAGTGCAGCATGATCAGTACGTATAAGGAATTTCTGGCCATAGAGATAATGATGAAAATGTTCTATTGCTTTTACTATTGCTAACAGTTCTTTGCGTGTTACACAGTAATTCCGCTCTGGTTTGGATAAAGTTTTACTAAAGTATGCAATAACTCTCTCTTGTCCGTCTTGTTCTTGTGAAAGCACAGCACCAACTCCTGTGTTACTTGCGTCAGTATCTATTACGAATTGTTTTCCAGTTTGTGGGTACGCTAGCACTGGTGCTGTGGAAAGAGTGTTCTTTAGCTGTTGAAAGGCTATATCGCATTCGGTGGTCCACATAAACCGCTGGCCCTCTTCTGTCAGACGATGTAATGGTCTTGCGATGTTGGAGAAACCTTTGACAAATCTTCTATAGTAGGTGCAAAGTCCAATAAAACTACGAAGTTGATGAACATCTTGTGGTGGAGGCCAGTCTCTTACAGCTTCTATCTTACTAGGATCAGTCTTAATCCCTGCTGTAGTGATCACATGACCAAGGTAATGAACTTCTTGCTGGAACAGTTTACACTTTGTCGGTCCCAATTTTAACTTGGCTGCCTTAAGTTTTTCAAATACTTGACGAAGATTTCTCAAATGTTCTTCAAAAGTTCTTCCAAGAACTATGATGTCGTCCAAGTAAACCAGGCAGACCTCCAAAGACAAACCTTTGAGCACTGACTCCATTAGTCGCTCAAATGTGGCAGGTGCATTACAAAGTCCAAATGGCATCACCTTAAACTGCCAAAGTCCATTCCCTGTACTGAAAGCTGTTTTCTCACGGTCTTCAGGACGTATACCAACTTGCCAATAGCCGCTCTTTAAATCTAATGTTGAGAACCATTCTGACCCAGATAAAGTGTCTAGTGTATCGTCAATCCTGGGTAAAGGAAAGGAATCTTTCTTTGTTACGTCATTTAATCTGCGATAATCTACACAAAATCGTGTAGATCCATCCTTTTTCTTGACAAGAACTACTGGTGATGTCCAGGGACTCTGTGATGGTTCTATAATGCCCTGAGTTTCCATGTCCTTTATGAGTTGTTCCGTCTCCTCTCTTTTTGCCAATGGAAGCCTTCTTGCCGGCAGATGGACTGGAGGAGAATCACCAGTGTTGATTTTATGTTCTGTCAGGTTCGTACGGCCATAATCATTTGATGTGGCAGAAAAAATGTCAGAAAATTCTTTTAATAGGTTCTCGGCCTTAACAGCTTGGTTTTCAGTTAATATTTGTCTGGTTTCTCTCCATAATTCAGTAAGATGAGACGGGATGTCTGTATGATTTTGATATGAATCGGTAACTTCTATTTTATTTATACTTGTTACACAGGTAACAGCTTCACATATTGCTAATTCCTCACCTTTTTTTAACATTCTATTGGATTTGTTACAGTTCATCACTCTGATAGGGATCTGTTCTTTATCTATTCTGACTAAAGTCCTTGCAACCAGGATATTATGAGCCAAAGCTCCTTTACCAGAGGCATCGGTAACTGCCAATCGGAAGGCCCCAGAAGTCTCCGCCCGATGTCCACGGACTATAACTTCACTTTGTGCTGGGATCTCTGTGTCTTCCGTCACTAATATTGGAGTTACGCTTGATAAAGAATCAGACGTCCGGCTAAGCAGAGGAATCTCTTCTGTCTCATAGATGAGTAGGTTATCACTGGGTCTAATGTTGAATCCATGTTTCTTAAGAAAATCAAGGCCTAATATGCATTCGTCGTAGATGTCAGCGATGTAAACAGGGTGGTGTACCAGACAGCTACCAACTCGGATATTAAGTTCTATTTTTCCATGGACTTTTGCACGATCTCCAGTGGCTGTTTGTAGGCTTATTTTAGACTGTGTAGTATTCAAGTTTGGGTGAGGTATTATTTTCTTTATTATATCCGTTCTGAGTAAAGTTACATTTGCACCAGTGTCGACTATCATACGGCAAGGTATTCCATTTATGGCTCCATCAGCTACTAATCCATTATTATCGCCATGTAATGTCGAAACGTGGGCGACTTCCCCTGGGGCCATCCAATCAACTGCCAGCCTTTGCCCCGCAAGACTGACTAATTTCTGTTTCCCTGATCCTGTTGTCTAGTTGATGGACTTGGACTCCTCATTCGTTTCCTAGTGCAGTTGGTACGAATGTGTCCGGTCTTGCCACAATTCCAACACTGAAGGTCTGTTGTAGGTTTTGAAGAAGAACCTTTTATATCTTTCAAAACGGATAGTATGGCTTTGGTTAGTTCTTTCATTTCATTATCCTTTTCTACAGTTTCTTCTGCACTCACAAATCTCACTGCACGTTTGTTCGCTCGGGAGGAAAGCCTGGAGCACTCGTATTTCATAGCATGTACCACAGCTGACTTTAAGGATTCACCTTCCAACATCCTCAGAGATTGCTGAGTGTCAGGGTCAGCAATAGCATCAATAAATTGTAATTGAGCTAAATTATCTTGAATTTCTGGTGGACAGTTACTATAAGCCAATCTAGCTAGACGCTCAATATCACTAGCAAGCTCTTGCAAAGTTTCACCACTTTTCTGCATGCGATGTTTAAATTGAGTCACGTAATATTGTTTTAAATAACTATCACCAAACCTTAGTTCTAATGCAGAAACTAGACTTTGATAATCAAGTCGTTTTTCTTCTGGAACAGACTGCAAAACTTCCGCAGCAGAATTTCTTAAGGAAGCTGCAAGAAAACTGGCCTTTTGGAATTCATTCCACTCATTGGCTGTAGCGATAACTTCGAATTGTGTTTTAAATACTGTCCAAGATGATTGACCATCATATGTAGAAGGTTTAGTTGTATTTTTAGCGATATGTGTAATAACATTATTTCCACTAGAATTATTATTATCAAAAGCAGAAGGTAACATTTCATTTCTCAAAATCTGAAACTGGCGTTCACAATCAGTTTTTACAATTTCTATTTCATGTTTATAATCTAACTTAACAGTATCAAGATCATATTTTACACTGTCAATTTCAACCTTTAAACAATCACATTGTTTATTAAGTTCGGTTTTAATGTCCTTACACTGATCAGTAATCTTATCAATTTGAGAAGCCACTTCAGCTCTCATCTCAGTATTTTGTGCGGCCATTTCGGCTTTCAAGTCACCTATTTTATCGCTTTGGGCAGCTATATCACCTTTAATCTCAGTATTTTGTGCGGCCATTTCGACTTTCAAGTCACCTATTTTATCGCTTTGGGCAGCTATATCACCTTTAATCTCAGTATTTTGCGCGGCCATTTCGGCTTTCAAGTCATCTATTTTATTAGCCATATCGGCTTTCATATCAGTCATCAGCTTTATTAACTCATCCATACTTCTAGTGAAAGGCATTCAATTAAATAATTATAATCCCACTCCTGACACCAAATGTTGCGGATTACAAAAATGGATAGCCACTGAGCGTGAGTATTAAAAGCTATATTTCAAAACCAAATTCAATACAAGGTAAATTGTTACAAAGGAAATATGGATGAAGTATCTTATTAACAAATTAACTATTAACATGCACAAGTCATCAATCTTCCTGCGTAGAGCACACAATATCAGCTCTGTGTATTTTACTAAATACTACCTTTTACTTGATTTACCAGGTCACCCGAAGATCTTCACTCGTAAACCAATTCTCGTCCTGTGCTAATAACTGTTCACACACTAGCCGAACAAAAAGACAGTCCGTGTAGACATTCGAAGTTAGCCATAAAAGTTCCCACTTTTATACTTCCGTGTATACACAACACATCAAGTTACTTCTTGATACTTAACGATAAAAGATCCCACTTTTATCCTTCCGCGTAAACACAACACATCAAGTTACTTCTTGATACTTACGCGCACTGTCTCAGAACAGCTCACCGTCCATTTTCGAACTCTCCGACCGTTACAACACAACGACCGTTACAATACAAAACGACCGTTAACGCTCCACTCTTCTTCTCCAAATTCTCCCAACGTTCTTATTCGTTGGCTGAAACTTTTTGCTTTTGGTTGCCAGATTCCTTCTGTCGTAACAATATATTGTACATATATCGCTCGGCCAGGAATTTTTTTAGTACTGCCTGTAGACTGGGAGATACGACAGTCACGTTACTCCATGGCGATCAAAATTAGAGTACAGGTTACATAAAGTCTTTTTAATCTGGGACCTATTAAAAATGTTTGGTCTCATTTGTAAAATACGGTGTTAATGGTACACTTCAAGCTTCTTCAAAACATAATTCACAGTATGCTAAATGGCCATATCACAAGGACTCTAAAGGCTCAGCGAAAGTTGGAGAAAGAAGACTTACTGGACATAACGTGCAAAAAGGAAAAAGAATACTCAGTTTAAAACACTCGTTTGAAATGTCCCAAAAATATTTGAATAGTTTCCGAAATCTTAAATTCTTGTTAGCCGACCCGTTAGCATGCTTAGTTGTTGATTAAAAGAACCTCGATTTAAGCTCTAAATAAGTCCTAGTTGTTTCTAGTGTATACTATCTTTCTGCTGAGGTCTGGCCTTCTGCATTGTGTATCAAACAGACAGGCTACCATCAGAACTCTGCTTGAGTAGCAATTCAATTTTTTGTAGAAATCTTATGGACGTACCCAAGTCGAAGATATTAAGTTCTCTGACTGCGAACCAATACTGCCCGTTTTTTGCAATTAGGAAAACTGATCATGTTAAAAGTATCTTTCAAATGTATTTAAGTGATAATCTGGGCGTGCCCAATTGACGGTTCGGTTTGTCTAAGTGATGACTTTAGTGTATGTAATTAATTGTCATGTATGTCTAAGTGATGACTTAAGTGTATATAATTATTGGTCGTGTATGTCTAAGTGATATGTCCGGCGTACTAGTTGATAGTTTAGGTCAGGGGTGGGCAAATAGCGGCCCGCGGGCCACATTCGGCCCGCTAAGAGTTTTTTGTGGCCCGCCAAGACAGTCAGAAAAATCCGCCTTGAACCGAGATTTCCTTCCCGTGCGCGACCGAAGATTCGTCTCGTATTTTCCACTAGGACGGCCACGTCAATACGCATGCGCAGTGTAGATGCGAAAACAATTGCCACCCCTGGTTTAGGTGAATCTAAGTCATGGGTCCAGCGAATTAATTGATGGTTTGTGTGTACTTAATTGTAGTGTTCGCTATACTAATTGACACTTCAGGAGTGTCCAAGTGATGGGACTAAATGGTAGTTCAGGTTTATGGGCTTGGGGAACCCATAATAATTGATGGTTCAGTTGTACCTTAATATCTAATGGAAATTGTTTGTTCAGTTGTGTGTAATTGATGGGTCCAGAGTACTACTTTATGGCTCAGGTGCGTCTAATTGATGGTCCAACATGCCAATTGATGGTTCAGTATACTAATTGATGAGTACAACATATTAATTAATGGGTCCAACGTATTAATTGATGGCTTCAGGTGTGTCTAATATACTAATTTAAGGTTAAGGCGTGTCTAATTGAGGGTTTAACATACTAATTGGTTTCAGTATACTAATTGATAGTTTAGGTGTGTCAAATTTATGGGTCCAACATACTAATTAATGGTTCAGATGGATCTAATTTATGGTCCATCATATTAATTGGTGATTAGGGTTTGTTTAATTAATGGTCCAACTTACTAATTAATGGTTTCATCAATTACTACACTGGACCCGTCAGTTTTAAGCGTGTTTAATTGATGGTTCAGGTCTGTCTAATTGTAGATTCAACATAATAACTGATTATTTTACGTGTTTCCAATTGATGACTTCAGGTGTCTAGCTGGTTTCATTTTTAACCAATTGATGATTCAGGTGTGTCTAATTAAGGTCCAAGATACTAATTTAAGGTTCAGGTGTGTCTAATTGAGGATCAAACATACTAATTGATGTCCAGCATATTAATTGATGGTTTAGGTGTGTCAAATTTATGGGTCCAGCATACTCATTAATGGTTTAGATGGATCTAATTTATGGTCCAACATAATAATTGGTGATTAGGGTTTGTTTAATTGGTGGTTCAACTTACTAATTAATGGTTTCATCAATTTAGTAATTGATGAAACCATTAATTACTAAGGTGCAGAATTAGTAAGCACTAAACTTAATGCATTAATTTTTAAATGCATTAAATTATTAAATTGCATTAATTAGTAAGCACTATATCTATCAGTTTCAAGCGTGTTTAATTGATGGTTCATGTGTGACTAATTGTGAATCCAAATAGTAACTGATTATTTTAGTTGTTTGTAATTGATGGTTCAGGTGGGTCTAATTGATGATTTAAGTGTGTCTCTGTCGACTTTATGGTTCAGTTGTATGTAATTGATGGCGCACCATATTAATTAACGATTCAAATGTATCTAACTAATAGTCCAATACAATAATTGATTATTCAGTTGCGTCTAATTAATGGGTCCACTATACTAACTGATCGTTGAGATGTGTCAAATTAAAAAGTTTAGTATGCTTATTTGATGGCATATACACAGTCGTATCAGAATAATGGGAATGACCACCCTTGGCCCAGATGACAGCGGCGAGACGGCATGGCATGGATGCAATGAGGCCCTGGAAGGTTGTCAGAGGCACATGTGCCGATTCATTCAGACTCCAGCAGAGCACGGAGGTTCTGGAGATAAGGTGGTTGTGGGACCGCACGCCAAACCTATCAATCCAAATGGTTCCACAAGTGCACTATGGGATTGAGGTCAGGAGATTTCGCTGGCCAAGGGAGAATGGTGACATCGCTGTCGTGTTCCTGGAACCAGTCACACACCACCTTAGCGGTAAGGCAGGGCGCATTGTCCTGTTGGTAGACACCATCACCACCAGGGTAAACGTTCAACATGAAGGGATGTATGTGGTTAGCGAGGATGGACAGGTAGCGATTGGCATTCAGGGACCCATCCAGTGGTATCAGTAGTCCCAGATCAAACCAGGAAAACATCCCCCAGACATGCACACTGCCACCACCGGCCTGTACTTGACCAACAAGCATGTTCCGGTGTAGTTCTCGTGTGTCTGCGCCGTATCTGCCACCGCCCATCACTTCTGTGGAGTAGAAACCTCGATTCGTCGGAGAAGACAAACTTTTTCCACTCTTCCACTGTCCAATGACGGTAGTCCTATGCGAACTGCAGGCGTCGTTGCCATGGACCTTAGTTAACATGGGCGCCTTTACGCAGCATCGACTCCGGAGACCCATGCATAACAGGGTTCGGAGACACGTACCTGGATGCCCCAGCGTTCATTTGAGTGGTCAATTGCTGCACTGTTGCGCGTCGATTGCCCTTTACCAGTCAATGGAGGCGACGTTCTCCTCTGGGGTCGATGCCCTTTGGAGCTCCACAGTTATGACGTCTGGAGGTACTCGGTGTGCCAGGGGTCCATTCTTGGTGCACCCTTACTACAGCACCTCACAAACAGCCCACAAAGTCTGCTGTTTCCGAGATGCTTCCACCCTTGATGCGGTAGCCGATGATCATTCCTTTTTGAACGTCCCTCAAATCATCTACCTATGCCCATTGTGCTCACGTTATGCACTATGGCTCATCTGTTCTGTCCGCCTGCTTATATCTCCATGGGGTCGACCTTCTCATGTGCATTCTATGACGCCCCTGGGCGGGTATACTGTGATTCCGGGGGTGGTATATTATTCTGATACGACTGTGTATGTTCCTATCATATAACATAGGTGTTCTAATTTGATGGAATAGATGTTTCTATCAAATAACTTAGGTGTGCAGGGGCGGGGGTGGCTCAGTCGGTAACGCGCCAGGCTCGTAATCTGTAGTTCCCAGGTTCGAGTCCCAGCTGGGTCAGCGTTGAGATTTATCTCCGCAAAATTCCCCGCCCTGCCCACGGTCAGTAGGGGACACCGATGGGTTTGGAAAGGCTGCCGTCCATCGGATGTGACGTTAAGCCGTGGCCCCGTGTGCGGGAGAGCCATACCCTGTGCACGTTAAAAAACACGCTGGATGGCCTTGACGGGAGGTTACCATCTGTCTCCCAACAGCTGTTCCAGTGGGTCTCCTCCCCCAACCTTCTCTGAGCCTTCGGAGTCCATGTGACTTGGCCATTTAGCCCATGGTGTGCAAAAAAGTGCCGCTCAGAGGTAAAACAACCCAACACAACTTAGGTGTGCTAATTTGATGAATTATCTGTCAGGCGTAACTGATGATTCAGCTAAACCAGAATCAATGTTTCAAATAAGTGTAATAGGCATGTTATATGTTCTAATAAATAGAATTTTAAACTATCTACTTGCATGAAGATTCTACTAGATATGACACCTCAGCAACAAGAAGAACCTGCACTTTCTCTTAATAACACTAGTCTTACCAAACCTTACTGAAAGAGAAAAGAAAGAGTTTTCTGGAATATGCTGATTCAAAATTTAAAAATTCCGGATATTCCCTCCAGCAAAAAGAGAGACACTTTCCACATTCACCTGTAAATATTTCGCATTTCGCTTTATTAATCGCAAGTGATAAAGTGATAAATATTGTGATCTATATTACCGCTCATTTCTTAGTAGGTTATTTCAGGAAAAATATGTTGTCACTATAAAAACGTTGAATATTTCTACAATCTTTCCCATACCCTCACAATCCTCAAAAAAAAAAAAAAAAATCTGTATCTGTTTCAGTGGGTATGCTTCGTTCAACCCACTTTGAGTCCTTCGATTTCTTGTGACCTGCTCGTTTAGCCCATTGTGTGAACAAAAGTGCCTCTCAGAGGTACAAAATACTACCCAGTCAATGACCTCAATATTGCAATATTCATATATATGTATAATGAGATTATTGGTTAAAATATATTTCAATGTTTCAGTCTCTCATTAAATACTGAAATCAACACTTCTGAAGAACCTGAGATCAAAGCTTAACGCCAAACGTTTTTCCAACAACAAAATGGGTAAGAGAAAAAAAGATCATTCAAAGAACTTGAAAATAAAAATAAAAACCCATCCTTCTTTACGCTACCCGTGTAGAGGAAGTTGTATCGAAATTGCCATTGTCTAGCCTAGGCAGATACAATAGGCGCAACACAGCGAATGAAGTGCATCTGACGGGAGCGTGTCTTACAAGACACAAGACCTGGGAAACACTCGTCAGTGGA
Source organism: Ryuthela nishihirai (assembly GCA_038380435.1). NCBI lineage: Eukaryota > Metazoa > Arthropoda > Arachnida > Araneae > Heptathelidae > Ryuthela > Ryuthela nishihirai. The sequence continues at coordinate 9,097,561 of JAWZYU010000004.1, forward strand.
AAATGCCTCGAGCTATGTGGGAGGACACACTCTGACAGATTTGCCTAAAGGGCCTCTGTAAAAACTTTTGGAATTTGACGAAGCATTGCCAACCTAAAGCGCATTTTCTCTTGGAATGGAACCTCTTGAAACGCTATGGGCAAAAGGAAACACGTCTCTTTCCAGGCATCGTCTCTTGAGAGGAAATTGAAGCGGTCAACAAGAGACCATGTGAACTAAGGCAACGGATGAGCATGAATAGATATTAACGTTAAATGCCCATTCAACGCGTAATCCGAAAAGGATATTTCTTTTTAATAGTAGCCTACTTATATGAACTAGGACTAAGAATGATACGCAGACAATAACCGTTGAGTTAGTTACGCTGATGACTTAAGAAGAAATTTCTCTTATTTTCAGAAGCGGTAAGCAAATTTTATATTGCATCAAGTCTCTGCTGTTTCAATTAAAAAATGATTTCATACCTCCCACAAGTTTCAAAGTTTAATTATATTTCAAGTTGACATTTTTTTTGCACACAGTAGCCGTCCCATGGCCGAGGGGTTAGCGCGCTTGGCTAGTGATCTAGGAACATGGGTTCGAGCCCCTGGTAAGGCATGGATGTGTGTGTTGTTTTTCTGCTGAGGTCCTGCCATCCTCATAGACCTTCTACTATGGCATATAAACTGACAGACTCCTGTCAGACCTCTGTGGCAAGTAGCTGCTTGAGGGTTTTTTTGTTTTGTTTTATATACATTATGATAAATGGCCAGATCACAAGGATCCAAAGGAAGAGAAGGTTGAGTAAAGAGGACTTACTGGACATCCGTAAGGAGACTGATGGAATCCTACCGTCAAGACCACCTGGCATGTTTAAAGTGAACGGTATGGTTAAAGTGAACGAGTATGACTCTGATACGCACGGAGCCACGGCAGGGCTCTCCTGCACACATTCCGATGGTTGGAGACCTTTCCGATCCTATTGATATTCTCTTTGTCACTGAATGCAGAGTGAGGGTTTGTAGGAGATAAATCGTAACTCTGGCACAAGTGAGACTAGAACCTGAAAACTTCAGATTACGAGCCTGACACTAGTATCTGCAGTTCCAAAGCAACTAAGATCTCCGTCCCGGCATTAGAAATATACATCATGAATTAAGCAAGGTCAGTTCAATCAGATTGTATAATTTATTTCTCCAAATGTGCAAATCCTGATTCATTTGGCCTCTGCAGGTTAATTTTGCTCGCAAAAAGGTCCAAGTTTCCCTATAATACCAAACTTTGGAAGAAAACAAAAACACCTGCATAACCTAAGTTTTTAATCTATGGTTTTTTTCATTTGCTTTTTGAAACTATAGGAACCTACTTTTCTACCTAAGGAAGTAAAAAGAGAGCAAACTGGTAGTCTTTGAATTTTGTAGAGTGTGGTAAAATAGGCACATGCACCTAAAGACTACAAAAAACGAATGAAAAAAACCTTAGATTAAAAACTTAGGTTATGAAGTTGTTGTTTTTTTCTTCCAAAGTTTGATATTGTAGGGAAACTTGCACCCTTTGCGAGCAAAATTGACCTGCAGAAGCCATATGAATCAGGATTTGCGCATTTGGGGAAATAAATCATACAATTTGATTGAGCTGACCTTGCTTAGTCCAGTGCTGTTTGTAGATTGTATACACATACAGTATGCTTGTATAGACAACTGATCAAAACCAAATTAAATTGGGCGCGGGGGTGGCTCAGTCGGTAGCGCGCCAGACTCGTAATCTGTAGTTCCCAGGTTCGAGTCCCAGCTGGGTCAGCGTTGAGATTTATCTCCGCAAAATTCCCCGCCCTGCCCACGGTCAGTAGGGGACACCGATGGGCTTGGAAAGGCCGCCGTCCGTCGGATGGGACGTTAAGCCGTGGCCCCGTGTGCGGGAGAGCCATACCCTGTGCACGTTAAAGAACACGCTGGATGGCCTTGACGGGAGGCTACCATCTGTCTCCCAACAGCTGTTCCAGTGGGTCCCCAACCTTCTCTGAGCCTTCGGGGTCCATTGACCTGGCCATTTAGCCCATGGTGTGCAAAAAAGTGCCGCTCAGAGGTAAAACAACCCAACCCAAATTAAATTTTGAAGGAATAATCACATGTTATGTGAATGAGAACGCCAAGTGGAATAACAAAAAATTATGAAAGATTCGTTCAGCATTCAAAGATTTAGAAAAGCTGAAATATTTTACAGCAGGATATGTCAAACGTTAATTAAAACAGAAATAAGAATCGTTACATCAAACTGTTTACTGGAATGTGGGTTTATATAAAATTTTTATAATACTAGTTCTTTTTTCAATAATTAAGATTTAAAAAGAGCAATGCTTTTGTTAAAGCTTCAGCTTCTCTAAAGCTTCAAATGCTGAACAAATAGGGGCAGGGGTGGCTCAGTCGGTAGCGCGCCAGGCTCGTAATCTGTAGTTCCCATGTTCGAGTCCCAGCTGGGTCAGCGTTGAGATTTATCTCCGCAAAATTCCCCGCCCTGCCCACGGTCAGTAGGGGACACCGATGGGCTTGGAAAGGCTGCCGTCCGTCGGATGGGACGTTAAGCCGTGGCCCCGTGTTCGGGAGAGCCATACCCTGTGCACGTTAAAGAACACGCTGGATGGCCTTGACGGGAGGCTCCCATCTGTCTCCCAACAGCCTTTCCAGTGGGTCCCCTCCCCCAACTTTCTCTGAGCCTTAGGGGTCCTTGAGACCTGGCCATTTAGCCCATGGTGTGCAAAAAAAGTGCCGCTCAGAGGTAAAACAACCCAACTGAACAAATATTATTCGAAACTGAAGATCTATAGAGATTTATAAATTCATTAGCCAATGATTTATCTCCAGTGGACTTTCATTCGTCTCTAACAGTCGTTCAATATATCCTCTTCGTATACCCAGTTCTGATCCACTGGGGTACCTGTGACCTGATCGTTTAGTCCTGTGGTGCAATAAAGTGCCGCTCAGCAGCATTTGATGATGATGATGATTAAACAAAAAATAAAACTATTAATTTAAAAAAATCATTTTTATAATTAAAAATATCATTTATCATCAGGATCAGGGCTGGATCCATCCTTCCTCCATAAACACAACATGCACTATGTTAGTAAACAAGTTAACACAATGTTAGTAACAAGTATAAAGAGAAAAAAATATTAAACTTGTGCATGTTATACTTTACGCTTCTCTCAAGAATTTTTAAAGACCCCTAAAATAGCGATGCAAAACTAGTTGTTCCACGCTATTTTTTGTGCTGCACATGACGGCTTACGTTGATGTCAAAAATTTAAATGACATTATATGTTATTGCTATTAAATATTTGTAAATAAAGTAATTATTTCTGAAATTTTCTCAGTATAATATAGTATTTACCTGTAAAGTTATGCCTTCAGTGTGTTTTATACGTTAAGATTAGTTAAAAAAAAGTGTGTTTTCTATAAGAATCGGCACAAAAGTATCGCTAGAAGCTTATATGGTTGCTCTAATAATGGCCAAACTTTGCGATATTTCAGCAAATTTTGGAGAAATTTTTAACCTTTTTAAAAAAGTTCTACAAGGTTTTGTAATGGATTATTCGAGAACTACATTTACTACAATTTTTCTTACTGCGGCCCACAGGCTCGGAAAATGTATCTTATACGGCCCGTTGACAGGCAAAGGTTGTGGGCCGTTGTTCTTAAACGAAGGTGAAAATGTTACGCTGTAATGGAAATCCAGTCTTTTGCCCTTCCCCCCCCCCTTATTTTTTTCAAGATCCGATCCTGATTATCTTCTTTATTTCTATAATTTTAGTTACCAATCTCATAAAGCTAACAGGTCTCATAGGCTTCAATGCTCAACAAGGGTGCTAATTGATTGTCTAATTGATGTTTAGTGGTCTCCAAAGTTGGGTGCTCTCAACCATGGGGATACGCGAATAAAATTTTATGATTCCTTTACAAAGATTTTAAATTTATAGACAAAATATTTGGAGGAAAATTTAAAAAAATAAATATTTGGTAATATATTTAAATTTCGAGGTCATTTTTTGCACGCGAGATTCTAGTTTCATGAAGATGTCTGGACACATTTAGACCTAGCAACACTTTGAACCATACCTTCGAATCGGCGTATCACAAGATATCAAACCAAGATTTTCAGAAATTATGAAAAATCTTCTGTCACACGGTCCTGGTTATATTTCTTTTAATCTTATTTCAGTTGTATACGTATAAATAAATATATTATGTACAATATATATCCCTTTTCAGTGACCGAGTGGTTAGTGAGCTTGCCTACTGATCAAAGGGACTGTATTTGAGCTCTGAGTAAGGCATAGATGCATGTTTGTGTTGTTTTTCTGCTGAGGTCCCGCCATCCTTAAAGACCTATTATGGCCTATAAACTGACAGGCTCCTGCCAGACCTCAGTGTCAAGCAGCTGTTTGAGAAGGTATTTATTTATTTTTTCATATAATATCTTCGTACATATTGGGATGGGTGCTTTTTCTTTTTTTCGCTGATATAGGGGTAGGTGATTAAAAAAAGTCTGGAGACCACTGCTCTAAATTACACTAGCAGGATTTCTTCTTTCAACGATGGTTGACAGACAGCAAGCACGAAATAATCTGGAATTCTGCCATACTTCCTTTTTATCTCGTCAAATCCCACTCTTTTTTTTAAACTATAATTTTAGTAACATACAGTTGGTGAATAATAATCAATAGAAAAATATTTGCATATATGCGAAGTTTCATAAATCGGACATGGTAAATTCAACCATGTTAAAAAATTTACGAGATGAAGATTAAAGAAATGAAATTCCGTGTGTATGAATTTACTTCAAATCATCTTATTACTCTATTACATGTAATGAAAACTCTACCAGCATTAAATAAAAAAAGTGAATTAATATTGATTGATTCCTTCCATTTTGTTACCATTCCTATCAACTTGCATTTCCCCGAAATTTCACAATTGTCAGATGTCAGAAACAAAAAAAAAAATGTCTAAAAAAAAAAGCAGATTGCATATATAAAGGAGCAGACACGCTAAATACCTGTAATAGATGACCCCTTGTGCGGGAGAGCCATACCCTGTGCATGTTAAAGAACACGCTGGATGGTCTTGACGGAGGCTACCATCTGTCTCCCAACAGCTGTTCCAGTGGGTCCCCTCCCCTAACCTTCTCTGAGCCTTCGAGGTCCATGTGACTTGGCCATTTATCCCATGGTGTGCAAAAAAGTGCCGCTCAGAGGTAAAATCCCCTCCCCTAACCTTCTCTGAGCCTTCGAGGTCCATGTGACCTGGCCATTTATCCCATGGTGTGCAAAAAAGTGCCGCTCAGAGGTAAAATAACCCAACCCAACCTGTAATAGAAATAAAAGAATCTAGAATATTTAACAGCAATTGTACGATTAGGAAATGAAAAGTTCAATGTGAAATGATCTGCTATAAAAAAAAACGATTTCTGTTGTTGCCTTTGTCACATTTATAAAACCTTAAATTAGCTTCTACTGTTTACAATAATAAGGATTATAATTTATCACATTATGTTATCCTTAAAAGCAGTAAATTTTTAATAAAATATTATTATTTATTCATGTATTCATGTCAATGGCACGTTCACTTTCCAGTAAACCTGATTAGTGTCCCAAAACTAATGATGCATTTATAAATAGTGATATAACTCACGATATGTCTTAATTAGTTATGAATGCACCTTTCCGGTTTTAGTAATCATAGAGTATTCAATTGTCAATGAAATCTGCTCAGGCCAGTAGCATTACGCACTGTTGATGACAAGATAAAATATGTGAATCTGTGGCCTTACCTGTCGCGAATCTACCATTTATGCTTTGAGTAAGAGCAAGGAAGAAGAGGAAAAAATATCGACAGCGTCCTAAAGATAAATGTGCTGTCAATGTAAATGAAAATGATCTGCAGGAAATGTAGAAAAAGTCTGCGTACAGAATAAAATCCTCAGTTATCGAAGAGATCTCAAGAAGGATGCAGAAAAAACGGAAGTCTATGACATCTACTCATCATTTCTGTTAATTATACTTAACGCCTTTCACAATGAAGCTAGTGATTTCAGCAAGGATTTGATGGAAGACTGAAAGCCTTTTAATAATGTAGTTGGATGTGTTTATTTCAAAATGCATTGCCAATATACAGTACTTGAGAGATTTTACTTTATGAAGTATGTCTGTCTTCAGTTTGTGATATTCACATTATAAAGTTTACTTTTTTTTAATTTTCAATCTTTTGCTTGAGATGTTTAACAAACAAAAGTTACCATGCATATAAGAGCGGGGATGGCTCAGTCGGTAGCGCACCAAGCCCATAATTTGCAGTCCGCAAGTTCGAGTCTCTCCTGTACCAGCGTTGAGATTTATCTCCGCAAAATCCCTGTCCTTCCCTCTGTCAGTAAAGGATGCCGATTAACTTGGAAAGGCTGCCGTCCATCGGATGGGACGTAAAGACGTGATCCCATATACAGGAAAACCATAACTTGTGCACGTTAGAGAACACACTGGATTACCTTGACGAGAAGCTATCATCTGTCTCCTCCCACCAACCTTCTCTGAGCCTTCGGTGTCCTTGTGACCTGGCCATTTAGCCCATTGTGTGCAAAAAAATGGCCGCTCAGAGATTAAACAGAATCTAGGATATTTAACATTTATATATAATTAAAGTGTGATCATTGAATTATTATGCACACCATCCCATGTTATGTCAATGGGGCGCTAACTTCGATATTCCATGACTTTCGAAATAATCTTTTAATGGAAAATATTCAATATAAATACCGATAATCACAATATCCCTTCAATATTTAAAAAGTTATGGAAGTTTGAACATTTAACAAGAGCAATACTAGAAAAATTCCCACTGTGAACTTGAACGTTTTCTCTCCGGTCACACCATCCAAGAAGACTTACTAGGAAAACTCATTTTTATTCCGAAAAGAGAAAAATTTGGTTCTTTGGGTGTAATAGGGCTTTAAACTTGGTGAGAAAAAGAAGCTAACATTATAAGAGACATTTAATGTTTTTTCGATTTTGCAATTTTTAAAAATAAGCCTTGATATCCTCACCCCTCTACTAGGATAAATCTATTCTGTTGCTTTGTTTCTACCTCTTTCCCTCAACCTTTCCTGCGCGTGAGAACACTTTTTCATTCGCAATGGGCCAAACAGACAGGTCATTAAAACCCTCAAGGTTTAACTGTTGGACAGTGTTGGGTAAAAAGACTCGTGGGCGATTGCCAAGTATACACAGACTTCTGAAAAAGCTACCCGCATGCTTTCTTAGGTCCGCTAAGTACAACTATGCAGCACACCGTATCAAACATTAACGTTTTCCATAACAGTGGGTGCTTACTCTCTCTAAACATGGGGGGGGGGGCGAGGGGGGGGGTTCAGTCGGTAGCGCGCAAGACTCGTAATCTGCAGTTCCCAGGTTCGAGTCCCAGCTGGGTCAGCGTTGAGATTTATCTCCGCAAATTTCCCCGTTCTGCCCACGGTCAGTAGGGGACACCGATGGGCTTGGAAAAGCCGCCGCCGTCGGATGGGACGTTAAGCAGTGGCCCCCGTGTGTGGGAGAGCCATACCCTGTGCACGTTAAAGAACACGCTGGATGGCCTTGACGGGAGCCTACCATCTGTCTCCCAACAGCTGTTCCAGTGGGTCGCCTCCCCCAACCTTCTCTGACCTTCGGGGTCCTTGTGACCTGGCACATTTAGCCCATTGTGTGCAAAAAAGTGACGCTCAGAGGTAAAACAACCCAACTTTCTGAACATTAGAACAATTAATACTCATGCATCTCCTGTTATAATCCTGGTACTCTGAGTGTGGTGACTGGCTCAGCAGGGCTCACAATCTGCAATTCCTATGTCAGAAGCCCAACTGTGCCTGCATTGAGATTTATCCCCATTAACCTCCACCCTACCCTCGGTCGGTAGAGACCACCAATGAGCTTACAAAACCCGCTGTCGGTCAGATGAGCTATTAAGCCGTGGTTCCGTACGCAAGACGGTTACACCCTGTGCGCGTCAAAGAATAATCCTGGGAGGCTTCCATTTGATGGAGATCTCTCCATCAAATGGAAATACACTTTGTGATCGTTTAAAATCTCATTTTCATTCCAGTGGCTGCTATTTGAGATGGGATTTATTTTCAGGCAGTATTAATTCGAACAGTCCTAAAAATCATTCATTAATTGATGATTTTAGTGGACTAATTAAATTAAGAATTAATTAATCAGTATTAGTTCTTAATTTTCGAGCAGTATCTAAAATCTTTCACTTTCTAAACTCATTGATTTCTAGCTTCCCATCTCTTCGATCCTCCTCAAAATGGCACGGACCCATTAACGATTTCTGTTAAAACTGTGTGTGTTTTTCTTTAAGAACAGTGCAAATGACGATCCACAAATAAGGATTCCTCTATACATAAGGTGACCTATTAAAGATGCCTTTGCAAAACGGCGATTATAATATTAACTATAGAATCATGTATGTAAATGATGATCAGCGAAAGTTTCTTCTGTTTAAATGACAATCCAAGGATTTCTCTCTGCTAACGGAAAACCATTAAAGCTTCTTTTGTGCAATTGGTGACCACTAAAAGCTCATCTATTCAAGTGGCTATCCACCAGTTCTTCCTCTGTCCCTCCTCTTTTCCAGGGGGCGGGGGTGGCTCAGTCGGTAGCGCGCCAGGCTCGTAATCTGTAGTTCCCAGGTTCGAGTCCCAGCTGGGTCAGCGTTGAGATTTATCTCCGCAAAATTCCTCGCACTGCACACGGTCAGTAGGGGACACCGATGGGCTTGGAAAGGCCACCGTCCGTCGGATGGGACGTTAAGCCTTGGCCCCGTGTGTGGGAGAGCCATACCCTGTGCACGTTAAAGAACACGCTAGATGGTCTTGATGGGAGGATACCATCTGTCTCCCAACAGCTGTTCCAGTGGGTCCCCTCCCCCAACCTTCTCTGAGCCTTCGGGGTCCTTGTGACCTGGCCATTTAGCCCATGGTATGCAAAAAGTGCCGCTCAGAGGTAAAACAACCCAACCCTCTTTTCCACCACCCATCCTCCTCCGCTCTTTGATTTTTAAGAAACCCTCCCCCAAAAAAATGAGTTCCGAGAAATTCTCGCTTTTCATTTATCACCAATCAAGCCACCTTTTAACAACTTCAATACATAATTAATAATGAGCACAAAAAACTTCCTCGCCCCCCCCCCCTGCAAAGTCTTGACGTCACATCAGTGGAGCACCTGCTCCCCCACCCCTTTTCCCAGTTTGTTAACTCCAGCACTAAAGCTTTCTTTGTGTAAGAGGCGACTTGCTCAATATATATCTCTATCAGTTTCGACCCACCAAAGATTCCTGGGTAACTGGTGATACATTAAAAATTCCTTCATGCAATTTGCAATCCACTGAGCTCTATCTGCCCAAACGAAGACTACTTAAATTTCGTCTGTGCAAATGGCGACCTATGGAATATTCAACTGTACAGATGGTGATCCATAAAAACATTTGCTATGTTATTCAAATCCAAGTTCAAATTTTGGTGGTGTTTTAAACTAATCCATTGCATAGAAGTGACAATGAAACGTTTTCTTTCTTTTTTTTTTAATTTGTCGCTTCGGTGAAAGCAACAGAGCACCGAACCTTATTTTCAATATACAGAGCGTTTAAATAATGCAAACTAAATATCGCACTTTATTACAGCTTTAGCATTTTGATGTTTTTGCATTTTGAACTTGCTTGCTTCAATATTTAGGCATGTGAAACATAGCCTGGCGATCCATTTGATAAAAGATTGTGACACATGATTTGGTCACAATTCAAAAACACTGATGAACTTATGCAACCAAAGTATAGGTAAATAAATAGATATTCATAAAAAAAATATGTTTTTCTCGGTTGGGTTATCTCTAAGAACATTTTTTATACACATCATGGGCTAAATGACCAAGTCACAAGGAGGACCCCGAAAGACTTGAGGAGGAGACCCACTGGACAGATGGTAGCCTCCCGTCAAGGCCATCCAGCGTGTTCTTTAACGTGCACAGGGTATGACTCTCCCGCACACAAGCCATGGCTTAACATCCCATCCGACGGATGGCGGTCTTCCCAAGTCCATCGGTGTCCCCTACTTACCAAGAACAGGGAGTCTTTCAGAGATAAATCTAGCTATGCCGCAGCTGGGAGTCGCACCTGGGAAATGCAGATTACGAGCCTTGCGCGCTACCGATTAAGCCATCCCCACCCTGTTATCTTCCCGGAAAAAAATTTCGCTATCAATCGAAAGATTACTGTTGTTTGGTTGTTATCCATTGAGTGGAACTTTTTTTTTTGCATTTAATGGATTAAATTGACAGGCCACAAAGACCCTATGGACCCAGAGAAGGTTGGGAATATACCATCCGAAGGACAGCGGCCTTTCCAATCCTCAGGGTGTAGCTTATTTCACCGAGGGCAGAACGGAAGTTAGGGATGATAAATCTCATCGCAGCACACTTGGAACAAAACATGGGAACTGCAGATTACGCTCCTCGCGTGCGTTAATCTGCAGTTGCGTCAATATTTAACGTATTTCTTCGATTCTAAGACGCCATCGATTCTAAGACGCACCCCGTTTTTAAAGACGCTTATATGGGAAAACAAGTGCGTCTTAGTATCGAAGAAATACGGTATATCCTTATTTGCGTATTACTATTTCTTATTCAATTTCTCTTATGCGATATTGAAATCTTTTTTGTTATATGGGACGTAGAAGAGTTCTTGAAACTACTACTAGTTCTTAAGTTTATTTATATCAGTTAAAACTGAACTATTATTAATTTTTGAATAATAATTGTAGTCGTTTTCTGCATCAATCAAACTCACATAAAACTGGTAATTATCTTATACATAAATATCATGGGAAAAGACAAAAGGTTTTTAAAAATAGTAGATTTTAAAAGCACTTTAAAAGCAAAAAAAGAAAAAATAACAACTGGCATAATAAATCACGGGCAATATTATTTAATTTTAGAAAATGGGTCATTTATTCATTAAAAATTTTGGGCATACTCATGGATAAGGAAATCTGAACTTTATGTACAAGATTCAGTACGTACAGGATCACAAATATCTAAGATTCGTAGTGTATAAGATCACTTATACACTACGAACTGCAATTTAGGATCTCTTAATTACTGCTGGCAGGTGACCTTAATAATCATGGATAGGAACACTAGGAAAAAGCGAACTTATTCATATACATAAACTCTTGAACATTATTGCACAGGAAAACTTAAATAATATATTCAGGATCACAAACACTATCGACAAGATCACTTTGGATAAGATCACATATGGATCACAATTAACAAGAACACTTAAATAGCATGTATCACATCACCAATACCACAGACTGGCTCACTTAGATAGTACGGACAAGATCACCTTACCATATCAACAGGAACACTTAAACATTGTGGACAGATTAACCTAATCACCATGTACATATGAACTTAATCCTCATTGACAAATGAACTTAATCATCATTGACAAATGAACTTAGTCATCGTAAACAGATGAATTTAATTATCACAGACAAATGAACTTAGTCATTGTAAAGATCAATTTAAATCATCATAGACAGATGAACTTAATCATCATAGACAGATGAACTTAATCATCATAGACAGATGAACTTAATCATCATGGACACTTAAACACTATAGAAACGAGAACATAACTAGAGAAAGAGCGTTTAAACAGTATACGCAGCCTCTCTGACTATGGCTTCACAAGTACAGACAAGATTACTTAAATACTATGGATTAACCAACATAGACAGGATAGTAATTTTCATAGACACGAGCTTTAACTTAACATTATTTAATTATCACGGGCAGGAGCAGTTAATCATGATGATCTAGTATGAACCTTACCTAATGCGTTTCTATACTCCATTTTACGAATAATATATTTTAGATTGCAGTATGTTTCCTTCGTCTAGATATACATATATAACCTTTTCTACATCGAATTCTGTTTCTGTGAAGACGACGAATAATATATATCCTTTTAAAAGAGATAAAAACGCTCATAATGAAAACAAACACTCATTCACCACTGATCTAGTCAGCTGCGCCTAATTCCGAATCAGTTATCCACTGAACCGCGAACACTGGAAACGGCACAAAAGAACACCAGAGAGCAAATGAACCCAGTCTTGCTGCTATAAACGAGGGATACTTGGAAGAACGCCATAAATTCAATTTCTGTGTTACCTCTCCTACGATTTAAATAATCGATGGACGATACCTGTGCACTCTCAACACTCTTTAATATATCACCCTCCTGAAAATTTCCTCTTATTCATTCACAGTCCTTACTGCATTTTAGTCCATCCACCAAGTTGCTCCTCATAGATACCGTGAAAACGTTATAGAAAGCGTATATGAAAGCGCTGAGGATAGCCGCTAGTAAAGAAAGGATCCACGAAGAGAAGATGAAGAAGAAGAGGAGGAGAAGAAAAGCATCCGACTGGCGTCTCGCATCCCTCACTACCAACTGTTCCTTTTCGACTGGCCTCCTAGTCCACCCAGAACACCCAGAGTTCCTCGTGATTACACGTCGTTAGCGGGGTACGCCTCTCTTTGTAATCTCGGCTAATTTTAAGCAATTTCCGAAATATGTGAGAATTATTGGCATTCTCAGAGGTAAAGGATGTCACCCAAACAAGCCCTAACTACCGGCGTTCGCCTGAAGGATTGCCCCTACCGCGGCGATTCTCGCGACGTAAGTGGGGTTCTCGGAGGCCAAATTACCGATGTCCAACGCCGGAATTAGTGATCATTGGTTCTATCTCTCTTTCTCGTTCTCTCCTCACTCGCCTCTCTCTCGCTCTATCGCTCTCTTTCGCCTCGTGCGAGGCGCGCGCCCGTCGCTGCGCTGGCGACGACAGATATGTCTCCCTCCCAAATTGCAGTTGTAATCCACCTGCACCCTGCTCGTTCTGTTCTCTCGTTCCCTCGAGTCCTGCTGCTTCTTCTGCAGAGAATGGGAGAGGGTGAATTGTTTCAGCTTGACAGTCACGAGAATTGGATCTCTCCTCTTTCTTCTTGTTTTATTTCGTTGGTCTCTTCTTTTGTTTTTGGTTTTCCTTCTTTTCCTTTTCTTACAGAGTCTTACAAAAATAATGGTGCTTGCTGGGAAGAATTTCAGACTAGGGGAAAGAACCTAATCATCAATTCTTCCCGGTGTTTGAGGTCATTTTCAGAGAAATTGAACCAGGTGCTTATAATGTAAAACTGGCGTCACACCAGGAAGTGTAACTAATGGAGTTGAAAAAAAAAAAGGATTCCCCCTTTCTTCACCCCTAAGAAAATATCAGACTACAGGATACTACTCAAACAAAAATTTATTTCTCTACTATATAATTCGTATAGATATGTATATAATACTATTTATTACCAGACATCTTCAACCCTTACCTCGACAAAGTCTCTCCTTTCACAATAACCGTACTAATGTAATGGAAAAGAATACAACCTGCTTGCTCTTTGGATGAACAGTGCTTGGTCCTCCTACTTGATGGTGAGGGAGGGGGGTGGGTGTAATCGCCCGTCAAACGGCTGCTATATGGTGGTACTCTTTAGCAACCATTTGAGAACACTGCAGGGGCGATTACATCATCTCCCCCCACACAGACACATACACAGCCAACACCACCATCAAGTAGGAGGACCAAGAACTCTTCATCCAAGGAGCAATAAAGTTTTACCCCTTTTCATTACAATAGTACGGATATTGAGAAATTTTCATTACACGGTTATTGCGAAAAAAGAGACTTTCTCGAGGAAAGAGTTGAAGCTATCTTAGTAATAAACAATGTTATATGCTTTTATGTATAGGATTGGGTTGGGTTGTTTTACCTCTGACCGGCACTTTTTTTGCACACAATGGGATAAATGGCCAGGTCACAAGGACCCCGAAGGCTCAGAGAAGGTTGGGGGAGGGGACCCACTGGAACAGCTGTTGGGAGACAGATGGTAGCCTCCCGTCAAGACCATCCAGCGTGTTCTTTAACGTGCACAGGGTATGGCTCTCCCGCACACGGGGCCACGGCTTAACGTCCCATCCGACGGACGGCGGCCTTTCCAAGCCCATCGGTGTCCCCTACTGACCGTGGGCAGGGCGGGGGAATTTTTGTTATGTGTAGGAGACTACAAGTAAAATAAGCATATGTAGGTCCGTCCCGTGGGCGAGTGGTTAGCGCGCTTGGTTACTGATCTAAGAGACCTGGATATTGAGCACCGGAAATTAAGACTTAAAAACCCGGGTGAGGCACGGACGTTTGTGATGTTTTTCTGCTGAAGTCCCGCCATCCTCTCAGACCTTCCTCTGTGGCGTATAAACTGACAGTCTCCTGTCAGAACTCTGTGGCAAGCAGCTGCTTGAGAGAGTATTTATTATTATTTATAATATGAAAATGATAAGCGCGACTTAAAAATAAGAAATTCGTGGTTAAAAATTCCCAGATGACAGTTCAGAAATGTTGACTCTAGTTAGGCCTCTGACAGCTAAGTTGGGTTGGGTTGTTTTACCTCTGAGCGGCACTTTTTTGCACACCATTGGCTAAATGGCCAGGTCACATGGACCCCGAAGGCTCAGAGAAGGTTGGGGGAGGGGACCCACTGGAACAGCTGTTGGGAGACAGATGGTAGCCTCCCGTCAAGGCCATCCAGCGTGTTCTTTAACGTGCACAGGGTATGGCTCTCCCGCACACGGGGCCACGGCTTAACGTCCCACCCGACGGACGGCGGCCTTTCCAAGCCCATCGGTGTCCCCTACTGACCGTGGGCAGGGTGCGAAATTTTGCGGAGATAAATCTCAACGCTGACTCAGCTGGGACTCGAACCTGGGAACTACAGATTACGAGCCTGGCGCGCTACCGACTGAGCCACCCCCTGACAGCTAAGAACAAAACGTCAAGAAAGACCAGAGATTGCTGTTGGACCTTTATAATTACATCAATACAGGCTCGATTCAAAAGTTAAACCTATGGTGTAAGAATGGTGTAAAAAATATAATAATATATACAGTATACTGTATAGCACTAAGTATTAAAAAAACCGAAAATAAAATTAATTGAGATATAATTCTGAATGTAAAAAAAAAACGGAATGATAATCCCACGAATTTTTACATTCATTAAATTTTATTTTACGACCCATTAAGCCTTAAATTTATAAATTAAGGAATCCAGAAACAGGCGAAATACTTCCTTCAGTTTGTTTTATTAACGCAAATTTTATTTAATTTTGAATCCTTATGGCAACGATTTCTAACGGTTTAAACTTATACGAAAAAGACATGCAAATTTTATCATTTCTACCTGGTTTTTTTAACTGTTTGTTGTGTGTTGCTATGGTGTCGCCTCCATCTTGGCTAGCATTAAGCAACTATATGTAACCCTAGCTCTACCAAAAAAAAAAGCTGATTAAACTCATAGTGTTGTAGTTTCTCTTTAGTTTCACTTCAAAATATATTCCGAACTAAACTGAAAATATTTGCCCGTTAATATTTTATCTATCCCTGAGAAAAAAATTGCACTTTTTATTCTTTTTATTTTTTTTAAAATTTAAATAGCCAAACCATTAAAATGACTCGCCCAGTTCTCCCCCACCCCTCCGACCAACTCAGTCGGTAGCTCACCAGGCTCGTAATCTGCAGCTCCCAGGTTCGAGTCCTACCTGGGATAGGATTGAACTTTATCCCCTCAAAAAACTCCCTGTCCTTGGTCAGTAGGGGACACCAATAGGCTTGGAAAGGCTGTAGTTCATCAGATGGAACGTTAAGCCGTGGTCCCGTGTGCGGGAAAACCATACCCTCTGCACGTTAAAGAAAAGCTGAATGCCCTTGACGGGAGGCTACCATCTGTCTCCCAACAGCTGTCCAGTGGGTTTCATTCCCCAACCTTCTCTGACCCTCTGGATCCTTGTGACCTGGCCATTTAACTTATTGTATGCAAAAGAGTGCCTCTCAGAAGTAAAACAACTCAACCCAACCTTATTAAGCTGATCACCTAATAATCCTTATTAAGCTGATCATCTCAAGAAAGAGCGAGTTGTTTCATTCTCCACATCAAATAATGATCGGGTCTTAACATTTTAAACATGTATACTTAACATTCGGAGTAGTGCTTGCCTCAGTAACTCTCTAGCCTTATAAAATATTGTTCCCAGGTTCGACTCTCCACTATTCTTGCGTGGAGATTTTTTCTGCTAACCCCAACTCTGCCATATATAAGTGCGTTGTGATCATGTTGTTATGGGGGCGGGGGTGGCTCAGTCGGTAGCGCGCCAGGCTCGTAATCTGTACTTCCCAGGTTCGATTCCCAGCTGGGTCAGCGTTGAGATTTATCTCCGCAAAATTCCCCGCCCTGCCCACGGTCAGTAGGGGACACCGATGGGCTTGGAAAGGCCGCCGTCCGTCGGATGGGACGTTAAGCCGTGGTCCCGTGTGCGGGAGAGCCATACCCTGTGCACGTTAAAGAACACGCTGGATGGCCTTGACGGGAGGCTACCCATCTGTCTCCCAACAGCTGTTCCAGTGGGTCCCCTTCACCAACCTTCTCTGAGCCTTCGGGATCCATGTGACCTGGCCATTTAGCCCATGGTGTGCAAAAAAGTGCCGCTCAGAGGTAAAACAACCCAACTCAGGTTGTTATAATATTCACTGATTCCAACAGCAGACTATTAAACTAGTTCTAAGGTTTATCGCTGTAGCATCCACAGTTAAACACATGGACATCAACATTTGATAGGAAGGGAGAAGAGGATAGAGTTTGATTTATCTCATCATGCTCTCCTTTCCTCTTTCAACCCTTCTTTCCTTTAATGGATTGAAACTTATCCTAAAAAGTTTTTAGCCCTTATATTGTTAATGAATAAAGCGTGTAGCAATTTTTGGCTTTGAACAAAATATGACAAAATAAAGTTTAAACACTTCACTTTAAAGTATGATTTATTTATAGGAGACATTGAATCGTAATCTCAAGACACATGTAAGAGTTGTTTGAAATTCCTAAACTGTCCTTGCTAACAACTATAGACAATTCTAGCTCTACCTAACTCCCCCTCCACGCCACATTCCCCCATATTGGGCGTCTATGGTTGTATACTGCACATTCATATGAGAACAATATAACTACCTCTGCAGAGCGGGGGCGGCTCAGTCGGTAGAGCACTAGGCTCGTAATCTACAGTTCCCAGGTTCGAGTCCCATCTAAGCCTGCTTGAGATTTGTCTCCGCAAAAGCTCTTCGCCCTGCCCACAGTCAGTAGGGGACACCGTTGAGCTTGGAAAGATCGCCGCCCGTCGGATGGGACGCAAAACCGTGGTCTCGTGTACGGGAGAGTCATATCCTGTGTACGTTAAACACCCCCTCCCCTCCGGTTGCCCTAGATGGGAGGTACCATCAGTCTCTTAACAGCTGTCCAGAGGGTCTACTTCCCCAATCTTCTCTGAGCCCTCGGGGTCTTTGTGACCTATCCTTTTAGCCCATTGTATCCCAAAAAAAGTGCTGCTCTGAGATAAAACAACCGAACTATCATCGGTACATGAGCAGAAACCATCCTTCTTATTTACCCCTTTATTATTTTTACCATCATCGGTTTGCAACGACAGATGAGGAGGAAGTGACGATAAGCACTGTATTCGTGTAGGAGCTACAATGGTCCTCAGGATCTTTGATCCCCCTCTAAAATGATCTAAAACTCAACTCCACATTGTGCAGCGAGAATCTCCACACGATATGGTTATAGTCCGTTATTTTGGCATCACCTTCTTAAATTAGGATCGAATTCTAATCTTAGCTAAAGTTGATATTTTCTCTACTTCTTCGCCAGTATCCTGTTCATGGATCAGAAAAGAACCATTCTTGAGTGGAAGACAACTTTACGTCAAATGAAAAGTTATTCCAAGATTCCTTCAACAAAGGTATCAAATAACATACACTTCAAAGAATACTGTTATATCGATGCTATCTGCTTCAAACATATTAAAAAAAAATACCCCCTTCAAGCAACTGCTTGCCACAGAGGTCTGACAGGAGCCTGTCAGTTTATATGCCGCAATAGAAGGTCTGTGAGGATGGCAGGACCTCAGTAGAAAAACGACACATACATCCATGCCTTATCCGTGGCTGGAACCCAGGTCCCTTAGATCAGTAGCCAAGCGTGCTAACCACTCGGCCACGGAACGACTAATGCTTCAAACAACCGATCATTAAATCTCTTGTTTTAATCATTGGAGTTTTGCCATCTGGCCATTTAGTATTATTAAACCTCAGTAAAATAAGAAACTCAAATCAAGTTTATAAACCAATAGAATAACTAAGAGACACCTGGCATATTTCTGGGAGGCGTGAGTTCGATTCCCACTCACGGAAAAACCAATTTTTTTGCAACTACATATTTCATGAATGGATGTTAATTTGTGTTTGTCTTTCTGCTGCGGTTATGCCTTCTCCACAGAGTGGAGCGTGGGAGGCTCAGTAGGTAGCGCGCCAGGCTCGTAATCTGTAGTTCCTAGGTTTGAGTCTCAGCTGCGTCAGTGTTGAGATTTATCTCCGCAAAATCCGATGGGCTTGGAAAGACCGCCGTCCGTCGGATGGAACGTTAAGCAGTGACCCCGTGTGCGTTGTTGTTGGGTTGTTTTACCTCTGAGCGGCACTATTTTGCACACCATGGGCTAAATGGCCAGGTCACATGAACCCTGAAGGCTCAGAGAAGGTTGGGGGAGGGGACTCACTGGAACAGCTGTTGTTAGACAGATGGTAGCCTCCCGTCAAGACAATCCAGCGTATTCTTTAACATGCACAGGTATGGCTCGCTCGCTCACGGGGCCACGTCTTAACGTCCCATCCGACGGACGACGGCCTTTCCAAGCTCATCGGTGTCCCCTATTGACCGTGGGCAGAACGGGGAAATTTGCGGGGATAAATCTCAACCCTGATCCAGCTGGGACTCGAACCTGGGAACTACAGATTATGAGCCTGGCACGCTACCGACTAAGCCCCCCCCCCCCCGCCGTGTGCGGGAGAGTCATACCCTGTGCACGTTAAAGAACATGCTGGATGGCCTTGACGGGAGGCCACCATCTGTCTCCCAACATATGTTCCAGTGGGTCCCCTCCACCAACCTGCTCTGAGTCTTTGGGGTCCATGTGACCTGGCCATTTAGCCCATGGTGTGCAAAAAAGTGCCGCTCAGAGGTAAAACCGCCCAACAGCCCTTCTCCACAGATCTTATCTATGGCGAATTATACCGATAGCCTGCTGTCAGACATGCAGCAAGCAGCTGTTTGAGAGGGGGGGGGGGATTTATGCACTTATATGTGTGAGTGTATATATATTTTCAATAAGAAAAAGTAGTATAAAGGTGGGAAGAGGATTTCGAAAGAAAGTAGTTTTAGTTTATTTCAAAATATTATAGACTAAGATAAATGTGGTTATTATTAAACAAAAAGATAAATTAATCCCTGAAACAGCTGCTTGTCAGAGGTCTGACAGAAACCTTTTGGTTACATTCGATACTTCATAGAGAATGTCTTTGAGGAAGGTAAGACCTCAGCAGAAAGACAACATCCATACCTGAAGCTCGAACCCAAGTCCCTTTGGTCAGTAGAAAAGACATTAACTAGGGTCGGGTTGTTTTACCTCTGAGAGGCACTTTTGTGCACACCATGGGCTAAATGGCCAGGTCGCATGGACCCCGAAGGCTCAGAGGAGGGTTGGGGGAGGGGACCCACTGGAACAGCTGTTGGAAGACAGATGGTAGCCTCCCGTCAAGGCCATCCAGCGTGTTCTTTAACGTGCACAGGGTATGGTTCTCCCCAACACTGGGCCACGGCTTAACGTCCCATCCGACGGACGGAGGCATTTCCAAGCCCATCGGTGTCCCCTACTGACCGTGGGTAGGGCGGGGAATTTTGCGGAGATAAATATCAACGCTGACCCAGCTGGGACTCGAACCTGGGAACTACAGATTACGACCCTGGTGCGCTACCGACTGAGCCACCCCGCCCCTCTTGAACCCAAGTCCCTTTGGTCAATAGAAAAGGCATTAACTACTAAATCACAGGGAAAGTACAAGGTACAATATATTTAGTTAATGACAGAAATTTCCATTCGCAATAGATTTTCTGTTACCTGAGAACGTGATATAAACATAAAAGTCTTTTACAGAAAAATTAAAGCTCCACAAGCAGCGAATTAGACATGGAAATTTGTTGGTACAATACACCACATAAAAGATCTGCGAGAAAGGCGAGACTGCATCAGAATAACTTTCTGGACTCAGACGTTTACGACTCTTTGAAGTTAATTCCTTGACCTATTGGTTCGAAAGAACTGCTGATTTTTACACTAAATTTACTCTGGTTTTCTTTCTTGATTACTTCTTATTATTGTTTCTTATCATGAAATAAAACCTTTAAAATTCTATGGTAGTGTCATTAAAGCCTAAAAGACAATTCAAATCTTCTCTCACTGTGGATGATTTGAATTTATCCGCTCATCGTCTTCCTCCCCTTCATCTTCCTCTTCTTCATTCTGCTCGAGGAAACGTTGATGTTGCTAACTTATTGTCCGAATAAATGAGATTTTACTGTGCCTACCTCTTTATCTGCGCACTCACACTCGCCTATCTCTAGAGCTGCCAGTGCTAATTACATTATAAAATATTTAAACTCACTTTCAAAGAAGATAAACGCGATTATCCATCCGTAAAAAAACACCTCTTCGATTTTCGAGTGCTATCTTGCGATATCTCATTTCGTTCCTCGAAAATTAAATGACGGTTTCAGTTAAGGCGATGAGGATGTAACGAAAGAAGAAAAATGAAAGAAAAAAACCTCCAAACACGCTTAGTGACGTAAATCATGCAAAGAAAGAAAGCCAGATAAGAAAGGGGGGAAAAGAGGGAGGGGGAAAGTAAAAAAAAAAACCAACGTAAGTTCCTGTTTTGAAAGGTCTAGAAACGGAGTTCTGGAAAATGTCAGTTTGCGTAAGCTATGCAGCAATCCATCTCGAAGGCCAGAGCATTTCTATCTGTGACAATTGCACGAACTACGACGGTTGGAGGAGAGATGATGGCGCAACTGGAACTGCTACCACGCGACAGTCGGCATCTACATGGGACACCAACGGGAGCACACACACACACTCGTGCTCACGACGTAGGTCACGTGGTCATCCGTCTCTGCTTCCTGCTCCTTATAATTACGTTTAACTTGTGAGTTTCGAAGTCTGCATCTGGATACTCTCTTTCTCTCTCTGCCTGCCAGTTGGCAGTTAGGAGGTTTTGGAAAGGTTGTCCGACGAAATTTCTTTTTTCGATTAAAGCATTCCTTGAGCACAGACTGAGAAGAAAGGAAGCGAATGTTCGCAGGTGCCTAAAAGGGATGCTCACGACTTGAATCCTTTAGACGAGGAGATCGGTCAGGAGTAATTATAAACAGTTGGGGGAAAAAATGTTACATGATTAAATAAACCAGGTAATAAAAGCAGAGTCTGTTCTTCCAACGTTAAACTAAGTGCCATTTTAAATAAATAACTTTTTTCGGTGCAATATGAGACTGAAGTTGACCTTCCGTTTTGGTCTGTTTCTGGTTGAACTAAACTTTAACTGTAATACAAATGCTAATAGTATAAACTTTAACTGCAAAACGAAAAGCAATATACTAGGATTTAACTGCAAAAGATTAAAGACTAAGCTTTAACTGCAAAAAAAAAAAAGATATAGACCAAGCTGTAAGCCAAAAATAAAAGATAATAGACTAAGCTTTAACAAAAGATCACAGCCTAAAGCAAAGGATAACAGACTAGGCTTTAACTGCAAAGCAAAAAATGATAGACTAAGCTTTAACCTGAAAACAAAAGATGATAGACTATATTAGGGTGGGGCTCGGGTTGTTTTACGTATGAATAGTATTTCATTTTCTTTGTGTATGCAGTGGATGACAGATCACAAGAATCATAATTGTGCAGAACTGGTAAAGGTTCTACTGGACACTTGTTAGTAAACAGGGGAAAGCCTCCAGTCAATGTCGCCTAGTGTGTCCCTTAGTGTGCACAGGAGTACGGCTCGCTAGCACTTGAAAAGGTCAGGCTTCATGTTCCATGTAATAGACTGCTGCCTACTCCTAGTCCATAGTTTTTTCAAAATATGATTAACCTAATGGATTATTGAGATGGAATCTAGTGAATTATGCTGCAGGATGACGTTGTCATCTCTTGGACTATATGTTGTAACAGGATATATCGTGAACAATAAGGATCACACTATATATTGTAGTAAGCACGGATTGAGAGGCTGTCCCGTGGCCGAGTGTTTAGCGCTCTTGACCAAGTCTCTATTTCTTCTTTAGTAATCTTTAATCGGTTCATTAACTGAAATATGAGCCGTGGTCTTTGGAGGTGTAATCCTACAAAGATCACGGCTGAAGAACCAACTCTTCACAATCCTCATTTACATATACCTAGTATTATTTAGTTTACTTTAGTCACGCAATTTATTCCTTCGACATAGCTTCTTAGACCCCGTCGAATGTAAGACGCACACACTTTCAGGGATACTTAAAAGCTGAAAATGGTACTTCTTATAATCGAGAGAATTCAATATATGAAATTAAATTAATTCTTAAGGAGATCGCTTGTCAATTTAATAGTAATACTTAGAGACGCGTGTCAATATAATAGTCATAGCAAATATCTGCGACGAAGACGAGACCTCAGCAGAAAGAGAGCATAAATCACAAATAAAACATCAATGCTTTATCTGGTATTCGAACCCATATCCTTTCGCTCCTCAAGTATATCTGCTTTGAGAAAAGTCTTTGTAGTTCATGTTTACTCCCGATCATAAATGGCAAACATTTTTCTCACCCTTCCTCTATCCCAACGCCAAGAACTATAGATTGGGTTGGGTTGTTTTACCTCTGAGCGGTACTTTTTTGCACACCATGGGCTAAATGGCCAGGTCACATGGACCTCGAAGGCTCAGAGAAGGTTGGGGGAGGGAACCCACTGGAACAGCTGTTGGGAGACAGATGGTAGCCTCCCGTCAAGGCCATCCAGCGTGTTCTTTAACGTGCACAGGGTATGGCTCTCCCGCACACGGGGTCACGGCTTAACGTCCCATCCGACGGACGGCGGCCTTTCCAAGCCCATCGGTGACCCCTACTGACCATGGGCAGGGCAGGGAATTTTGCGGAGATAAATCTCAACGCTGACCCAGCTGGGACTCGAACCTGGGAACTACAGATTACGAGCCTGGCGCGCTACCGACTGAGCCACCCCCGCCCCCTAAGAACTATAGATGTGAATATCGTCAAATATGATGATATTTCACATAAATCGAAACAAAATATTTATAAGTAGTTAGTTTTACTCTTCTAGCGTCTGTTGCAATTGTCAACCATGACTTAGTGCAAACGGCATCTTCATAGCAGAGTGCACCGGCCTCTTTCAATGTTAACATCAGTTATAGGAGTCAGCTGTGTCACGTGATCAGACCACCGTAACCATCGTAAAGCAACTACGTATGTTACGATATTTCCAAGGAAATATTCTCCATCTGGGAAATGAATCCAACCGTGGAGGTCATCAAAGTTACGCTGTTTCAGGGCAATGCTACGCTGAGTGAAATCAGAAAGTGTGAGCTTCGCATGTCACGTAAAGATTATTTCGTAATTGCACGTCTACTGAGCTCAGTTGAAACGATCTCATGGTTTGTCTTTAGATTTCACCGAATTGGGTTGTTGTTTTACCTCTGAACGACCCTTTCTTGCACACAGTGGGCTAAATAGCCAGGTCACAAAGACTCCAAAGAGCTCAAAGAAGGTTGAGGAAAAAGGAACAACTGGACAACTATTAGGAGAAAGATAGGAATCTCCTATCAAGACCATCCAAGGTGTTCTTTAAAGTCAAAAGGGTATGGTTCTGCCCCACACAGGATCACGGCTTAACGTCCTATCCAAAGGATGATGGCTTTTCCAAGACCATTGGCTCCCATTTATCATCGACGGCAGGGTTCTTCTTTCTTATACCCAAAGAAATTGGAAGAATGTACAAAATGAATATATAACTTTATCTTCAATCACGTAGCAAGAGAAGCGGCTCTTTTTCTTCTGTTGTTTCCTGTATTCTCTCTACGGTTAGTTATGGTAGTGAAACTTGGACGCTTTGTAAACAAGATAACAGGAAACGATGCTTTTGATTCTAGATGCTTACGCAGTATCTTGGGCGGTTCAACTTTGTAAGTAATGAAGAGGTTACGCAAAGGAATCAGCAACCTCCTCTGAGCAGCACATTGTGTAGAGAGAGACTATGTTGGTTTGGCCATGTTGCCCGTATGGATAATTATAGACTAGCAAATAGTGGATGCAGTGGGCAACAACCCCACCGCATCCACAACCCAGGATGCGGTGGGCAGACAATGCCAAACAGGACCATGTTAGAATTGGTGTGATGTGGCCAGATGCAGAAGATGTAAGGACAGATATGCTTGGAGGACTAAATTGCACGGTCTGGCTGAACCTCCGTAGCCCATGGCTGCTTGAGGATGATGATGATAATGATGATGATGATAAATATTTTCAGGATAAAGAGTTAAGAAAACTTTTGTGGAGTATTCAGCTTTTTTCAACTCATTTATTATTATTACATAGAGAGTAATTTTATACTTTACAAACAATGAATAAAAATATATTGCACCCATATCA
The DNA here is from genome assembly GCA_038380435.1 of Ryuthela nishihirai. Taxonomy (NCBI): domain Eukaryota; kingdom Metazoa; phylum Arthropoda; class Arachnida; order Araneae; family Heptathelidae; genus Ryuthela; species Ryuthela nishihirai. The sequence goes on from JAWZYU010000004.1 coordinate 9,122,323, forward strand.
AATTATTTATCTCCCATTATCATTTTTTTTTTATTCGTTTTGGACACCTTGGAAATTTTTTGAAAATTTTTTTTTGCTAACTTCAGCAGCAGGGATTAGCTCTGTCGGTAACGCAACAGGTTCTCAATTTCTAGTTCCCAGATTCGAGTCCCCATTACGCCTGCATTAAGATTTTCTTCTCTAGCTCCTGCTCTGCCCCTCGTCAGAAATGAGACATTTATGTGCTCGGAAACAACGCCGTCCGTCAGCTGAGATATTAAGTCGTGACTTGGTGTGCAAGAGAGTCATATCTTGTTCTCTTTAAAGAATACACTTATGTATGACCTTCAGGAGAGAAATTTTCTATATCCTAATATTTTCCCAGTGGTTTCCTTTCAGCTCTGAGTGTTTAAAAGATATTGATAAGAAATATTGATGTTAGCTATGCATCCTTATCAACGGCAGATTGACGTTTTCTGAGCCAAATTAGTTTATTCAATCTAGCAACTTTAGAAGAACGATATTTGTAATATTTTTTATCCAGACATTATTCGCAAAAAAAAAATATCAGCTGTAAATTTATTACATGTTCTAATGTGGGAAACAATTTCTATAAAATTAGATTAGTAATTAATAAATCTAGGCTTAATGTTACCAATGGGCACATAATGAACCGAAAGAGTTAAAATTGAATTTTTATTAATTTCTTAACGTTTACGTTTTTTAAACTTTTTTTAACGTTTTATTGAGGATCCTTGTGACTCTGGGCATTATCGTATTCTGCGACCAAAAGTGTCGCTCAGAAAACAAAAAGAACCCAACTCAGTACCGTTATAGCCCTTCTCTATTTTTTTATGATGACATGCCAAATCTCAGACTTTTGTTCGAAGAATTACTGGTAAACGTTAAAAAAATTAATAAAAAATTCCATTTTAACTCTTTCGGTTCATATGTGCCCATTGGTAACACTAAACGTAGATTTTTTTTTAATTAATCTAAAAATGCTAACTAATGTATTTTCCGTATTAGAACATGTAATAAATTTACGGCTGATATTTTTTTTTTGCGAATAATGCTGTCTGGATAGAAATATTACAAATACTGTGCTTCTAATGTTGCTTGATTCATGAAATTAATTTGGGACTGAAATCGTCAATCTGCTGTAGATAAGGGAGCATAGTTAACATCATTTTTATATCAATATCTTTATCATCAATATCTTTATCTGATATCAGTTTAAAATATTTTAAAAAACTAATCTTCCAGCCAGAGAGACAATGAAATAAATCTTTTTTTTGTTTTTGTTTTGTTTAAATGAATAAATATTTTACATGATATCATTATGCTAATGAAGAAATTTAGATAATTGTTAGATAAACGTTTTTAGTTTTTTTTATGTATTTTTTTAAAAATATTTTTGTTACCTTTTCTCTATTTCAACTTACACGCAAAAAACCTATGATTAAAATATAATTTTAGAAATTAATTATATTTAGAAGCTGCTGCAATACTGATTATTTTTATTATTTAAATTTCTTCATCACTAAAATGTTCTAGTGTAAAATATTTATTCAGTTAAACAAAAAAAGACACATTTCATTGTCTTCCTGGCTGCATCTAAATCTCTACTGCAGCTCTCTCTCTCTCTCCCTCTTTTAAATACACAAGAGCCACAAAAAATATATATATATCGCATTTCAGATGAATAATCTTGTCAGACAACGATTTCATTATCTTTGCTAAATTATCATAATTTGGCTCATAGAGAGCAAGGCTTGGACACTCACTGTGCGCCACCACTTCCATCAGTCCTGTTGAGGAACTCACCCTATTTAGCGTACATCCCAACGCCAGTAATGACTGTGATTAGAAATTATGCCACAAACAGCTTTCGCAAAAACTCCAGTATAATTCAAAGGGGCAAGGTCAAGAAAAACGCTCGCAATTTGAGAGAGTGACTAGTTATCTCGGCTACGGTTATTTCGCAGCGGTTAAATGCGGTGATAACTGTAATTTGTTAACCGCAGTGAAAGAGTAAATGGAATCACGACTGTCTATGCTTTTGCTTGCATCTCTTGAGCTCTCATATCCTAAACATGTGAAAATGAATCGGAGGAGGTGGCTTGAAATAGATAAAACGATTCAACGTGGAGGAAGCCCGAGTAAAAGTGATGAGATCACGTGAAAAGAAGGTGTGAACGATCTGATGTAGAAGTACAATTTATAAATAAGGAAATACACGATAGAAATAGGGGATGGAGGCAGCTTGTTGTGTTTAAGAAGAGTTCTGAATAAGGGATGGTCTTCGACAAGTTTAAATGGGGTATTGAATAAGAGAAATAGCATAGTATTATAAATACGGAGGAATCAGATCAGATAGGAACTTTACTGATGGTAGAAAGAAAATGTTATGAAGAGAAAATTTTGGCTCTTTTATTTAATTTTATTACAAACAGAATCAATTCATATATCCATTTGTGAACTAATATTTTAGGATATGAATATTCTTCGTTTCAGAATGCTTTATGTTTTCAAAGTTTTGATCGTTGTGTTTCAAAATTATTCAGAGTTCAATGACAGAACATATAATTCAATCATATTCCCAAAATTTTTATATTGTATTGAATTAATTAATAACATATCAAAAACTAAACTAAAAATATTGGAAAATATACAATTAAAAATATTAAAATTCTGTATTGGACTTCATCAGTATACAAATGACTTAAATATATATGCAGAAACAGCTATCCCACACGTAAATATAAAAAAAACTATTTATTAGAGAACTTGATATACAGAATATCATCAAAAAACCACACACATCCAATCATAGATAAAATTTTAAACAATTTTAATGACATTACTACTTTTAACTTAACATGTAAGAATGACTTAAAGGAATTATTATCAAAAAGACAAGTGGAGATTATAGCATACAAATACCAAGCTGGACTTCCACATTCCAAATCTTAAACACAAATATAAACAATTTACAAACAAAAAAAATACATGACACAGATACACTTAAAACTCTTTCGAATATTCATATTGAAAACAATTGTTTTCAATATAATATATTGTAAAAATATATTATATTGATATATATAATAATTATAAAAATTTTATACACTTATACACAGATGGATCTCTTAGTGAAGGTAGAACTGAAGCTTTTGTTTGCTGGAGCTTTTGTTTGCCCAGATGAAAATTATGAATACCTATTTAAATTCAAAAAACCTAATCCTATCTTAACTGCTGAAATAACTTCAATTATACTAGCAATAAATTGGGCATTAAAATTTAAGAATAAAAACATAGTAATATTCACAGAAAGTAAAGCATCTATAGAGACAACATACAACGATACTTAAAAAAGTAACTTCAAATTATTTATAAACGACATACTTATTTTAACAGAAAATCATTTGAATAATAATATTATATACATACAATGGATCCCTAGTCACGTAGGAATGAAAACAATGAACTAGTTGATAAAAAAGCAAAAGCAGCAATAAACATGGTTCCTAATCTAGACACACCTTTTTTTATATACTTATTTAAAAAACAAAATAAAATAAATATAATAAAAGAAACGCAGAGATGGTATGACATAAATGCAAATAATACACATAGATATAGAATTTCACCTATTATTACAACATATAATAATTATGGCCTTAACAAAAAAGAAATTAATATAATCTTAAAAATTAAAACAAATTCAGCAATCACCAAAGCAATGTTATATAAAATGAAAAAAAAAGATTCCCCGGTATGTGACAATTGTCAAATATATGAAAACCTTGAACATATAATATTTAAATGTAAAAAATATGAACAAGAAAGAGTGAGATATTTTAATGCACTAAATAAACTAAATATCACGAATTTCAACTTTAAAAATATTTTAGAACCTGTAAACATAAAGGGTAAAACAAAATGCTATAAACTTCTTATTGCATTCATTAAACATATAAATATGTTTAATATATTATAGAAAAGATATAAAAAAAGAGATAAATAAATAAAAATATTCAGTATATATATATATAATCGCTCATTAAATGTTTTCTGAATGAGTTTGCTACCAGATGGATTCCTGGTAGCAAGAATATTCAATTGGTGATTTGTTCATCAACAACAACATATTGAAAAAGAGAAGACCTGTAATCTAACGAATGATTATCAAGTAAATTGAACTCTAAATTTAAACGATGGTTGCTGTGTGTTTGACTCAGATTATTTAATCCACTATACTGGTTTCCATAAATTAAGGAGAATTCCTATATTATGTCAATGAGAAGCTAATGTCGAAGATGTATAACTTCTAAAATAACTTTGTTTTAAAAAAATGTTATAGCAGATAAAAATTAAAAAAAATAAATAAATACCCCCTCAAGCAGCTGTTTGCCACAGAGGTCTGACAGGAGCCTGTCAGTTTATATGCCACAGTAAAAGATCTGAGAGGATGGCAGGACCTCAGCAGAAAACAACACGAACATCCATGCCTTACCCGGGGCTGATCTCAATCAAATAAATCAATGTCTCAGTTTTCAGCAGTATTCGTTCAGTGTTTAATGGCTTAAGAAAGTTTGAATATTTAACAACAGCAATGACAGTCTTAAGAAGCTTATATAAAACTGAGGAATAATGAAATAATTATTTGGACAAACTTGTAAAATACACATTTATTTTATTAAACGCTTTGATACAATACTTATTACTAAGTTTTAACTAAGTTCTGAAGTAAATTTTTGCGACTGGCATTGTTATCGTTAAATATTCCAGCTTCCGTAACTTTTTCAATACTGGCCTAATCCCTGAATCTTCCCGAGTTATGTTACATTTATGAGAAAAAAAGAAAAAAAGATGTCGTTGAAAATCGAGATTTAAGGAAATTTGATTGTGATGTTTAATTTATTTTCAGTCATATTTTGCGTCAAATGCATATTTTAGGTTATAGAATTTCGAATCCTTAACAAAATTTAGCCCAAGCAAATATAAAGCCAAATTTGAATAAGATATCTGGTATTGAAAAAGAAAAACACTAATTTAACTTGCCTAGAGTTCTGTTTCCTAGGTTCATTTTATTATTGTTGCATGTAAGTTGTTTTACCTCTGAGCGGCCCTTTTTTGAACAATGGGCTAAATGATCACAAGGACCCTGAAGGTTCAGAGAAGTCTGGAGGAGGGAACCCACTGGAAAGCTGTTAAGAGACAGATGGTAGCCTCCCGTAATGGCTATCCAGTGTGTTCTTTAACGTTCACGGATTATGGCTTCCCCGCATACGTTACCACCCATGGAGGTAGGAGAGGGGAGGCGCCCTTACTATATCTTAACATAGGTCGCTAGTGTAGCCGCGCAGAACGGCGGTAGCCATGTTCTTGCTACTCAGAAAGCTGCACGTCAATTGTAATGTATCCAAATACAAATACTGCTCAATAAAATTGCAATTGTTTCATGTACAAAAAAGGAATTATTGCGACGGATATTGCTTAATCGATTTTTTTTTCTTCGAAGGTCAAGAGATATTTAACATATATAAACACTTATTTTTCGATTCAGTTTTTCGTTTCTTTACGTTTTTAAACACGGTTGTTTAATCACACTTAAAGTTAATAATAACAAATTACATATCAGATGAAAGCTACACCATCTTTTTCATAAAATAAGGACTGAATTCCTCTCCCCTGCATAATATTTCAAAGTTCTATCATTGTTTAATCAAGTTTCTAATGTTCAGAGTAAACTGTGATAAGTCAAATCTCTTACAGAAGAAAAAATGCAAATATTAACAAAATCTCTTTGGAATAAAAAGCAGGAATTTTATTGTGAAATATCCAGACTTTAATATAGGTTTAATTACTGAATATTGTTTAAAATAGAAATTTAAACAGTTTTGATTATGATCTTTTATTTACCTTCAGTCATATTCTTCCATTAAATTGCATGAATATCGTTGAAAATGGAGATTTAAATATAATGATCTTTAATTTACCTTCTGTCGTATTTTTCCATTAAAAGCATATTTTAATAGTTATAGCACTTCACAGTTAGATTTTCATCGACATTGAACATAATTTATCATGAAATATTCTAGCGTCCATAAATAAATAAAAATAAATAAATACCCCCTCAAGCAGCTGCTTGCCACATAGGTCTGACAGAAACCTGTCAGTTTATATGCCATAGTAGAAGGTCTGAGAGGATGGCAGGCCCTCAGCAGAAAAACGACACAAACAGCCATGTCTTACCCGGGGCTCGAACCCAGGTCCTTAGGTCAGTAGCCAAGCGCGCTAACCACTCGGCCATGGGACAGCAAGCGTCCATAACTCTTTAAATACTTAATGAATATTGTTTAAAATCGAGATTTAAATAGATTTAATTACAATTTTTAATTTACCTTCAGTCAAATTTTTCCATTAAATGTATATTTTAGAAATTACAGAGCTTCGAAATTAGATTCTCATTGACATAACAGGAAATTTTTTAGCGTTTCGGTAAGGTACATCAAAAACATAGGAAATGACGAATGATATCAGTATCACATTTTCCCCGTTTGTAGATTTTTTTTCTCTTTCTATGAATTTATAAGAACACTTTATTTCATCAGTTTACATAAAAATCACCGAGAAAATTTTTTCAACCCTTCCGCTAGGCCTAACTACACTACTGTCATAAATTATTTGAAATAAAAACTTTAGCATTCTTCTCAATAAAAAGCAAAACTTTAGTATTACTTCTCACCTATGAAATGTTATCCCTTTGATCTTTTTCGCAAGTTCATTAATGTAATCAAACGCGTCACCCAAATCCATTTTTAATGCAATCTCTCTTTCTTTAACACAGTGATAACAAGATAACTTGTAGCAACAATATGGCGACGCTCGGTTACAGTTTTCAAGCGATAGGGCTACTCCCTGTCTTCCTACCTCCATGGTACCACCGCTTAACGTCCAATCCGACTGACGGCAACCTTTCCAAGCCCATCGGTGTCCCTACTGACCGAGGTCAGGGCGGAGAGTTTTTCGGAAATTAATATCAATGCTGGCCCAGGTGGGACTCGAATCTGGGAACTGCAGATTACCAGCCTGGCACGCCACCGACTGAGTCACCCCCCTCCCCTTGTTTCGTGTAAAAAGTCGATTTATTCATATTTCGAAGTTTACTTACTAAATTGGATTAGAGAAATGGGCGATTTGACAGGAAAACCTTACATAGCTGATTTTAACTAGGCTATGATCAACCAAGTATGTTTATCATATGCCAACCATCATATACCATCATATACCATCATACATGGACCAAACATATTCATCGAATTTTAAATTTGTGTTTTTTTTTTTTTCCATTTGACAAAATTTTCCAAAATTAAAATTTCCCTATCTTTGAAAAGGAAGACATTCGATTAACTATTCTATCCAACTTTAACCCTCATCTAATTATGTGGGGTCTCTGGGACCTTGTCATTTAGCCCATTGTGGAGCTATGTGTAAACACCTACACCACAAATAAAACAGCCCAACCAGTGTATACGTCTTCCATCAAGCAATATTACGTAAGTAAATTCATCAAACATGATTTGTGTAGTTTTCCAAACAAATTAAGCAGAAAACCTGGAACGAAAAATAAATCTCACGTTTTCCCAGAAAGGCTCATTTGTGCATTTTCCTTGTCTAGTAAGCACCAAAGTCCATTTCAGTTGCATTAAGAGCCCCTGACCTTGCACCCCGTGGAGTTCTGCACACGCACCCGTGACCGTCTGATTTTCTGCCAAGAAACAAAGCCATTAGGCTTCATAATCAAATGCACTTTTTCTTTTATATGTTAACTCTTTCACAATGTTTGTTCTTGTCGAAATACTTTGGCAGATCGAGGTTAAACTTTTTTCCAAACTACAGAGAGCAAGTGATGGCAGTTACGGACAATAAGATTTGGGTTTTTAATATAAAATAGATTCGAATTTTTAGAAAAATAGAAAAGTGAAACTTACTGAAAAGTTAGCGTCTATATGTTAGTTTAGTTTGTCAATTTATCTGTCATCACATTACGGCCGAATGCAGGTTTCAGTTGACCTCAAATCTGACAAAATTCTCAGCGAATGGTTGTTTTACCTCTGAACGGTACTTTTATGCACACAACGGGCTAAACGGCTGTCACAAAGACCCTAATGGATCAGACAAGGTTGGGGAAGGGGATACACTGGACAGCTGTTAGGAAACAAATGGAAGCCTCCTCGTCAAGCCATCCAGCGTGTTCTTTAACGTGTACAGGATATGACTCTCCCGCGCACGCGATATAGCTTTTCATCCCATCCGATAGACGGGGTGGCCTTTCAAACTATTCGAGGTTCCTCTTCTCCCTTAGAGCAGGATGGGGAGTAGCAGAGCTTAAGTAAATATAAACATGAGCACCTGCTGAAACGTTTACAGCAGAAGGAATGCAAAATACGATTTCTTCATCATCATCCTCAAGCAGCCATGGGCGACGGAGATCCAACCAGACCGTGCAATTTAGTTCTCCAAACATGTCTGTCCTGAGCTACATCTGCTGCATCTGGCTACTGCACACCAATTCTAACAAGGTCCTGTTTGACATTGTCTGCCCACCGCATCCTAGGTCTCCCCCTCTTTCTGAGGCCTTTAGACACACTGTTCATAACCTTATTCGCCAATCTACAATTATCCATACGGGCAACATGACCAAACCAACGGAGTCTCTCTCTGCACAATGTGCTGCTTAAAAGAGGTTGCCGAGTCCTTTGCCTAACCTCATCATTAGTTGCAAAGTTCAACCACCTAATGCCCAAGATACTGCTTAAGCATCTAGAATCAAAAGCATCTAGTTTCCTGTTATCTTGTTAACAAAAGCATCTCAAGTTTCACTACCATAACTAATCCCAGAGAGAACCAAACTGATATACAGTCTAATTTTAGTCTTTAGAGCTATATACCTATTTCTCCACACTCTCCATAGATTCTTAAAAGTTCTGGCAGCAATCCATATTTGCCTGTTAATCTCATGCCACACATCACCAGTATCTCTTACATAGCTCCCAAGATAATTAAACTGTGACACCTGCTCAAGACTTCAACCATTCGGGTACAAATATGACATATTTTGATTTTAAAGAGTGGACAAACATATTTTGCGATTTTGAAGGAGAGAACGGAATGCGTTTATTATTTTTCCCTGACTGAGAAATGCTCGGTAAAGAAAGAAATTCTCCTTAGGCAAAAGTGTGTGTGTGTGAGGGGGGGGGGGGGAATCCACTGATTATACGGGTAGGGATTTATATGGGCTAGAGGGACGTTGCTCGGAGATAAAATAAAAAAAAATCAGCCATGGATGTATATGTCGTTTTTCTTCTGAGGCCCTGCCATCCTCTCAGATCCTTCTACTACGGCATATAAACTGACAGGCTCCTGTCAGACCTCTGTGGCAAGCAGCTGCTTGAGGGGGTATTTATTTATTTTTATTTATTGTCTCTATGTGTAATACTCTAACTTGAATATATTAGTTTTAATAATTTGCTAAAAAAAACATTTCTTCCCGCAATCATAAGTTTAAAAAAATGAAAATAAATATTTGTAGGGACGTTTTAAGATACCAAATATAATGAATTGGAATCTAAGAAAACCTCTTATAAGCTAGCTGGATAACAATGCACACACACACAGTCAAAGATACCGTGACGATTTTACAAATCATAACAGCAGAGCACTAAGCCAGCAGTATTATAAAAGTGTCTTTTCAGAATCTACTGAATTACAAAAGGAAACAGACGACAATGATATCGTACCAAAAAAAATATTTTAGTGATAGAATATTTCTTTTGATTTTATAAGTGTACTTATTTCTTTTTAATTTTGTATGTCTCGACCTTTTATAAAATTTGCAATTTAATATTTTTCTGTAATCAAAATGCAATGAGATTTTCATTGTGATTTTTTTTTCAATGAGAAGTATAATTTTTCCTAAGTACATCACCTCTGGTGATTAGTCCATTACGTAAGATTCGCAAAGATACCAAGAAATTCCTATAGTGAATCTTAAAATGGAAACAAATCCTATTCTAAGAACTTAATAATCTAAAAATAAAATTATTGACAAATCAAATTTCAATTCCTATCAACAACAACTGCTTTTCAAACATGTACAATTTAGAGTTTTAATTCAATTCCGTCTCATTTCATATATATTTTTTACACTTTTTTTTTTAAATTTCTGCATTTCAACAAGGTTTTAAAAATTGCCTACAGTTCTTAAAAATCTCTCTCTCTCTGGCCCTCATGTGACAGGGATGGGAGTGGCTCAATAGGTGGTGTGACATTTTCGTAATCTGCAGTTTTCCAGTTCGAATCCCACCTAGGCTAGCGTGAGATTTAAAAAAAATAAATAAATAAATACCCCCTCCAGCAGCTGCTCGCCACAGATGTCTGACAGGAGACTGTCAGTTTATATGCCATAGTATAAGGTCTGAGAGGATGCAGGACCTCAGCAGAAAAACGATACATACATCCATGCCTTACCCGGTGCTCGAACCCAGGTCCCTTAGATCAGTAGCCAGGCACGCTAACCACTCGGTCATCGGAAATTTATCTCTGCAAAACTCCTGCCCTGTCCTCTGTCAGTAGGGGCGGGGGTGGCTCAGTCGGTAGCGCGCCAGGCTCGTAATCTGTAGTTCCCAGGTTCGAGACCCAGCTGGGTCAGCGTTGAGACTTATCTCTGCAAAACTCCCCGCCCTGTCCACGGTCAATAGGGGACACCGATGGACTTGGAAAGGCCTCCGTCCGTCGGATGGGACGTTAAGCCGTTGCCCCTTGTGCAGGAGAGCCATACCCTGTGCACGTTAAAGAACACGCTGGATGGCCTTGACGGGAGGCTACCATCTGTCTCCCAACAGCTGTTCCAGTGGGTCCCCTCCCCCAACCTTCTCTGAGCCTTCGGGGTCCATGTGACCTGGCCATTTAGCCCATGGTGTGCAAAAAAGTGCCGCTCAGAGGTAAAACAACCCAACCTCTGTCAGTAGAGGACATCGATTGGCCGCGGCTCCGTGTGCGGGAGAGCCACACCCTGCGCACTTTAAAGAACACGTTTGTGGCCTTGATGGAAGTTACCATCTGTTTCCTAAGAGCTGTCCAGTCTATCCTCTCCCCTAACCTTGTCCTAGCCCTCGGGGTCCTTGTGATCTGGCTATTTGGCCCATTGTAACCCTCATGTAACCATTGCTTTAAATAAACATATGTCATCTTTTTCTTCTTAACTAGTGCGCTATAGGTCAAACAACAACGCAGAATTTCATTTCTATAAATCCTAATTTCAAGAGCCTTGAAATTCTATTGTATCTTATCAAACACTCTGAAGGCAGTACTCATTAATCTGATGTTGAACAAAAACCATGTAATAAAAATATAATTGTTCACAAAATTTTATTTTTTTAACTACCTATCATTAGAAATTATTTTAAAAATGAAGACAAAGAGAAAATTTTGCATGTGATCAATACAACGAGAAGTGTAAAAATTATTTTGTCGAACCAGTTTTTCACAATAATTATGGTAAAGCGCGGATATCTTATCAAATACCAAAGTTTTTAATTCTCTACCGAGAGATCTGTTATGCCTGAGCACTTATTCAGAAATTAAAACTAAAGATTTGAAATGAATATTAGATGTAAATATTTGAATAGTAATGTTTAAAAAAAGTCGTATCCTGTATCAGGTATTGTTTTTAGCAACTACGATATTAGTGTGAAATGATGGCTTTACAATAGGTGTTAATTTTGTTATTACAGCGTAGTGTATACTTGGGTTTATAATCCTTAATTGTATAGGTTTATTTTTATAAATGTGTTTGATTTTTCAATTATGGGTTTTAATTCATGTTTTTTTTTGTTGTTGTTAATAAATAAAGTTATTATTATTATTATTGTTGTCGTTTGTCACTGCAATTTCCATTGTATATGGATGTGGATGTGGTTCATTTTCGAAACTGAGGCCTATTGCAATAGAAAATATCATTTAAAAAAAATAATAATGATCCATGTAACCGTTCGAAAACGATTGTGGAACAGACGAACAAACACAAGAAACTAAATTATATAAGAAACGTAATATTATAAAAGATGCAGCAAAATTCAGATCTCTTCGCTTGATCAATAGAAATATACAGCAGAAAAAACAAGCGACTTCTAGCGCGACAATCCTCCATAAAATACGATCCAACTTTACCGTCTAGCAGCCCCTCATTCTCATCTCTTCATCCCTTCAGTTAACTCTTCCTCCACAGAAGACGGTCCTGTTTGTCCGTGTGTCCTTCGTGATGCAGAACAAATGACAAAATCTCCTCGCAAACCTCCCAAGCTGTCCGTGAGAAACAAAGGAGCCAGAGTAAACAGTAGAAGGTGCTGGAGAGGGGAAGGTTGTGGCGACGGGGGGCACGAGAATGGAAGCATCGCACGCAAGGCGGACATCGTTCATATTCTGCGCCCTGGTCACAATGGCTCTGCCTCAGTGACTCTTCTTTCCCAAGCACAGGGAGGATCGACCGGGTTGTCCAACTTCAGAGAACCAACTTCGTGGGAAACTTGGCCCTCTCCTTCTCCTAACTCCCTGTCCCAATCTCTCTCGCCCCCTACATCAGTACCTTCCCCCGCCCCGTCCCCCGCCTCTTTCTCCTCCTTCGCCACCCCCACATAGCCCTCCTTACAGATGTGTAACGGAGACAGCTCCATAGGGGGTCTTGCCACCGTGCAACCCCTCAGGGTCTGAGTCCGCAATGAGCCGTCTTAGTTCTTTTCTTATCTGCAGCTTCTGAGTGTGTTGTCCTTTTGAGTGTTGACATGCGGTTATTGATGAGAAGAGAAAACTCGTGTTTTCAATGCATCGTGCAGCGCAACCGGCACATTTAATACCCATTTCCAGTAGTCATTTTCTTTCTCTCCCCCTACCACCACTTTCCCCAATACTTGACCTCCCGCCAACAACTCCGTTTAAATTCGACGTTACCTCTTTTAGTTTTATCTTCTTTAAGAAGAAAGTGAAAGCAAAAATAAGCTGTTGTCGTTGATATTTTGAAAAAGAATAACAAAATAAAATTGAACGGTAAAATTAATATTTTAAAGCGGTAGTTCCCAATGATAATTCCCAAAGATAAATACGTTAAATTTGTATACACAAAAAATGTTTTTTCACTCAGTTTTATACAGGAAAAAATTCTTTGATTTTCATGAGGGGGGGGGGAAATAAAAAAAATAATACTTGGTAACAAAAAAGAACCAAACAGCCCAAAAAAGGTTGAGGACCACTATTCTAAATGGAAGATAACAAGCCATTACTGTTAATATTCTAAAAATAAAATAATATAATTCTTGCGCAAAAAAACGATATACCTTTCGTATTCTAGAAAAAGTGAAAAATAAATCACCTAGTAGTTATGTCCTGACGTAAACAGATTAGCATTCTGTAAGGTCCGGTAAGGCATGGATGTTTGTGTTGTTTTTCTGCTGAGGTCCTGCCATCCTCACTATGGCATATAAACTGACAGGCTCTTATCAGACCTCTGTGGCAAGCAGCTGCTTGAGGGGGTGTTTATTTTTTTTATAAGGTGAATTTTTTTTTTTTTTTTCAAACTGTACAAAACCCAGATTATTTTCGCCTCATAAGTGATATTAATAAATGTTGCTCTGGAACGATTAGTATGATCGGTTACTATGAAACGACAAAAAATATATTGGATTCAAATTCCCATCTAAGGCATAGATTTTATTTTCTGGGCCGCTCGCAGAATTTCTTTAAGAAGTTGATAGTGGTAAGTAGTGGTTTAAGAGGGAGTACATCTAGGTGGTCTTTGCTTTTACATAAGGAATAATTTTGGTCTACAGGAAAGATACATTAGATGAGATTTTTCTTCTTAAGAGCAGACTTAAAGGAACCCGAAGCAAAACTTTATGAATTTTCTTCTTAAAAATTGGAAGCTGGTGTCTAATAATTTCCTCAAATAGGAACAAAAAAAAAGAAACTTAATGAAGGAGTTATTTTTTGGAAAAATCTTATTTTGTTTATGAAAAGAATATTTGAGTAGTCATATAGAGTGCTTATAGAGTTCGTTCTTAACTAATTTTCACTTGGTTCAGGACGAAGCTTGTGAAACGCGCGAAACGTTAGCGCGCTTGGCTACTGATCTAAGGGACCTGGATTCGAGTCCCGGGTAAGGCATGGACGTTTGTGTAGTTTTTTCTGCTGAGGTCCTGCCATCCTCTCAGACCTTCTACTGTGGCATATAAACTAACAGGCTCCTGTCAGACCTCTGTGGCAAGCAGCTGCTTGAGGGGGTATTTATTTATTAAATATTAAACAATTATGTAATCTATATTATATATTGCTCTATATAACTGAAAAAAATGTAGTGAAATAATGATTTTTTTTAAACAGGTGACAATATTTTTGTTAGTGGTATAATTTTCAGTGTGATATTGTTTTTTGATTTTTAACCTCATTGTAAGAATTAATTCTTTAATTAATCAATTGCTCCCATGTCTGATATTACTTCTTCGAACAAGTCATAAGAATGAGAGGTTATTTTATGCATTTAACGACGTTGTAATTATAAATAAGTTATTATGAAATTGAAAAAAAATTAAATTGATGCACTGTAGAAAACATTTCTTACTATTTTGAAATACACTGAATTATGAGGGAGTGGTCGAGACTATACTCGAACCTTCCCAGCAGACCTATTTGTATAGTCTTTCTGCTAAGATTTCGTCTTCTCCATAGGTCCTCTATGGATTATCAAACCGACAAGTTCCGTCAGAGCCCTATGTTTACTTTTTTTTTACACTAAAGTGTAATTAATTCTAAAAGTATTACCTTCTGTGAGAAAATCAATACCGACGGGCTTGGAAGGCCGCTGGCCGTCGAATGAATACTAAACCGTTCATGAGTTGTTGTTGTTGAGTTGTTTTATCTCTGAGTGGCTTTTTTTGCATGCAATGGGTGAAATGTACAGGTCACAAGAAACCCGAAGGCTATCAAGGCTTCTTCCTACTTCCCCCAACCTTCAGGAAGTAGAACCATTGGACAGCTGTGACCAGTTCAGCGTGTTCGTTAACGTTCGCAGGGGTTGAGTTCTCGAACAAAAGGAACCATGGCTCCGACTTCCGGTGATCTTTCCAACCCCATCGGTGTCTCCTTTATCACCGAGAGTAGCTCAAAGAAGTCACAGTTGGGACTCGAACTTGGGAACTACAGATTACGAGTCTGAGGTGTTTAGGGGAGAGCCATACCTTATGCACATTAACATGCATCTTAACAGGAGTCTCCGATGCATCTCCTAACAGCTATGTAGTGGATTCCTTCTCCTCCCTTCTCTGATCCCTTGGAACTTTTGTGACTTAGATGCTTAGGGGGAAAACATCCCAGCAATCCGATCTTGAAATCTGTCTAAAAACGAAACTTTAAAGATCTCCGATAAATATACATTGCTCACTACAACCAAATCAAAAATCTCTTATAATTTATTGCATCCAACTCTCAGATTACATTACTCAACAGAAAACGGTTTTTCCAAATCAATAGCCATTTGATTCGTTTCCCTTCAAGCAAAAGCGATCGTGAAGGATCCACTCCAAACGTGTTACTTTTCACCCTCCTCTTTGTATCTTCGTTATCAAGTGGAAATAATCCCTTTACGGGCAATAGCCGTTTAGGGTCAGAGAAACGAAGCAGAGCGACAGGAAAATCCGCTAATGACACTGATAGCGGATTAGCGTAGGGGGAGAGAGAGAGCGTCGGCCGACGGCAAGTGGCCATGACGCTTTCCACGATCGCTGGCGGTTGATAGCTCTCCCAACGCGCTCCATCTATCCACTTCGAGCGTCGCTGTCGTCGCCACCGTAACCATATCCGAGGAGGCAGCAAAGCTTCTCCCTCTCTTGTCTCGTCGCTCCCGCTCTTCCCTGGCTGCATCCAATTAGCTAGTGATTTGTTACCTGATAGAAGGGGGCAAGCAGCTTTAACGAGACGACTAACACGGGCTCACGTTTCTCCGCTGTCATCGGCCACGCGCCGCAGAAACATGATTCCCCAATTTTCCCCTTATCTCCCCCTACTCGCTCTTTCTGTCGCTCTCTCTCTCGCTCACTCGTAGCCAGCGCCGCGGGCCGTGCAATTCGAAACCACCACCACGACAAACAAGCTTCGTTAAAGCCGGCTCTTTTAGAAGCATTTCAGCTCTCCCTGTGTAAACTGGACTGGATCCCACTTCAACCTAACGTTTCACCACCTTTAGCACCAAGTGAATGAATCCTGCCTGCTCTTGACTGACTCTCCCCTCTAACATCCCCTCTGCTCCTCTTCTTCCGCCATCCTTTTGCCTCTTCGCTGATGCTTCTCTCTCTCATATCGGGACTGCAATGCTAAGCCTAATAGGGCCACCGTCATACTAGTGGTGCTACCATCATCAACCTAATAACATACGGAGATGCTGATGTCCCCAGTCTCTCTTTAACGGACACACCATATGGCAGATATTATTTCTTCCCTTGTTCTCGGGTTCTTCCAAGAGAGAGAGAGAAACAACATATGCTGCAGACCCTATATAGCAGGGGGATCAAATGAAAATGAATAATGCATGAACACTGGATGAGTGGGCGAATTTTAACCCTTTTATTTGCAAGCTCGTAAATAATGTGTATGGTGTGCATTCAAAAGAGTTTCAAATAAAACTGTCTTCCTTTAACAAGGTTGCTTTTAAGGTGCCAAATAGTTCCGTTTGGTGGACGTGTTTTCTTTTCCTCTTCCTGTTTTTTTTATTTCTTGAATGTTTAAGTTATTTGATCGCACGCGTGTTTCTGTCAAACACTAAACGACCAAAGTTTTACCATCGCGTTTCGTTTTGAACCTTTTGTAGATTTTGTGAAAAGAAACACAAAAAAAAGCGTTAAGAAATGAATTTATATATGAAGGGAAAAAAAAGGATTTAAAAGAAGTATTTATGATACTCTTATCTTTTCCTCTGAAACAGTTTAAAAACTACCTGATACAATCTGAGATATTAATACCAAACAGTAACTTTTTTTTTAGAAGTTTGATGATATTTATCTTGAAAGTCCAAACACCTCTTGGGAATATGAAACGTTCGAACAACTATTTAAAGGTCATTATCCATTTTAAAAATTTAAACCGTCGCTACCCATTTTAAAAATCCTTTAAAAAATCTGCAGTTGTTTTTGCCACCATATAAATAGCAGCGACCCAGTTCAATGAACATTCATAGACTTTTAATGGGACATTTTTGTAGTCGATATACAAATGCACCCCTGAATATGATACAGATTTTTTTAGTTTACAATTGTTCTGCAAAATTTTAAACATATACGTTAATAAGTTAATGGCAAACAACTCTTTGTGCTGTTTTTTTTCCCTACTATCAAAATGTGTAGCTTTCACGTCATGAAAGGTTCACATCATATTCATAAGTTTACCACACATGTGACATCATAATCATATTTTATCCCAGCATCTGTCTGTCCAGTGTTCATTCATGTCAAAGAATCAAATCAGAATAAACGTTTCAAATTTGTTTTAAATATTACAACTGTTTTAGCGCAGTTTAGAAGTAGAATGAAGATACATACTGTATATAATATGTACTCTTTTCTTAATCGTAATGACATGATGAGAACTTATAACGGCATTAACTCAGAGAATTAATAATTCATAATACATCACTCGTGTTTATTAGCACTGTAATTATTCTGTAACATCTTGACAAGTCGTTTGAGCAGAACGACAACGAATCTTCGAAGTTCAGAATCAGGAAACGTTTTAGCATCAAAATGTATCACAACTGTAAATTTTGTTCTAGTATTTTTAGCTCGTTTTCAAAAAGCGATCTGTTGTTTTCTTTCATATGTAGACATTCAACTTTATTTTCTTTTAGAGATAAATAGAAAAAGTTCTTTTTGTGTTGAATAAATACTAATGAGATCTTAGGATTCGCATTTTCCGAATTTCCAAATAGTTTCGATTTACACCATTTAGAGAGCACTGAGATCGGAAAAAATGGATGAAAAAAACTTCAAACGACTTTTGTAAACGATCTATTTATACTAAATAAATAAAATAAATGCCCCCTCAAGCAGCTGCTTGCCACAGAGGTCTGACAGGAGCCTGTCAGTTTATATGCCACAGTAGAAGAAGGTCTGTGAGGATGGCAGGACCTCAGCAGAAAAACGACACACACATCCATGCCTTACCCGGGGCTCGAACGCAGGTCCCGTAGATCAGTAGCCAAGCGCGCTAACCACTCGGCCACGGGACGGCTTATTTATACTACAGATTTGAAATTTTGATAGTAGAATGTGATCGTAAAGGAGTTTATGCAATGGCAATAATGATTTTCCCCCTTATAACGAAGAAGTGGTTTGGGAAAATGCAACTTTTTTTTTTTGTTTTTAAGAGATAAATTCAAATTTCTTTTAGACACGATAGGTACAAAGGAAATATTGCTATTAGCATTTTCTGAATAATCAGTTAGTTAGAATTTTCGCCGTTAGAGGGTACTAAAGCAGAAAAATTAAAAAAAAATCCTCTTTGGGCCATTCCATATTTGCAAGAGGGTATGTATCATTTTTTGATGTTTTCTCTTGGATTTGAATAAACTAAGATGAGTCTCCCCTGTCGAACTCGGTGATTCTCTAATGATGCCTTGAGAAACAGTTAAATAATATTGTATTTAGTGTTACTCAAACCTTATTAACTTTAAAAAGGATTTCAATTTCGATTTCTGAAAGCACATTTTTTAAATGGAAAAAAAAACATTTAAAAAGCTGTTTCTTAAAAAAATGTGTGTGTGTATGCGTGTGCAAAATTATAGATACAAAATCTGAATATATGGTTAAACAACTTAAATACTTTTAAACCCTTATTGTGAAAAATTTCTCTTTTGCCCATAAGCTTCTTTTTTCTGTATTTGCACAAGAAAAAAAACCTCAACATTGCACTAATATTTTGGATGATTATTTTCGGATTTTTTTCTATTGTTTTTAAGCAATCAGCATGTCACCTGAAATAAATTTTTCCCTCCCTGAATTTACTGCCATTTTAGATTTTTATCTCATTATCTATTGTGACTCATTTATAGCAGCAAAAAAGTGGCATTATTGCAAAACACAAATAAGAAGCGCCGTAAAAATGATAAAAAACGCAAAAAAAGTGATTTATCAGCGATTGAATGTACAATACCTTTTTTTACCTGGTTAGGCTTAAAACGGTTAATAGGAACTAAGCAAAAATATTATTTTTTTTTACAATTACTCGAGTTGTCTTGAGCAAAAAAAAATATGACGACTTCCAAAAGAAATTCCAACGGTGCTTCAAAAACAATTACATACAGACACGAATAAAGTCTGACCATTCATGCATGAATGAAAAGCTGGTAGTGCTCACCGTCGAACCATAGGAGGGAAAAAAATGTACATTGAACAAGAGACTGGCGACAAGGAAACAAAAATGAAAACCGCAAGTCAAAAACCAAACCAAACAGGCTCTGAAAGACTGGAAAGGTGTGCAAATAAAACTTGAAGACCTTCCCGAAATGTAATGACAGCAGGGTGGATGGGAGTTCACTCTTCCATAACGAACCCCTTTCATCTTCTCACTCACAAACACACAGACGCTTTTTTCCGATGCAAACTTTGGGTGGATTCTGTTTCTGAAGAAAAGAATGAATGGACTCGAAGACCTGCAAACATTGGAGCTACAATGTGAGTAAACATTGGAATTATTGATATTCAATGTACCACATCGTTGACTGCATCATTGCTCATGATTGAGGCAGAGAATTTGTTGTAGAATTTCTCTCTCTGTGTATTTCTCTGTGTATCGATGATGGGCAAATGCATTCACGGGTGAAAAAGATGCGAATATTTCAGGATGTGCATATAGAACAAGACTAGAGGGATTTATGTTTGAAGTGATGGATGCTTACTTGCCTTGAATCATACTTTGGAACAGTGGTAGTCATCCTTTTACGTCGTTGTATTTCCTGTCATGGGTTTTATAAATAAAAAATCATGTTCAAACTGCTATAGACCAGATTCAGTTCTGTTTATTGACGAATAAAAGGAAAAGTCGATTAACAATTCAGAATTCACATTCCATTAAGTAACCAATAAGGCCTCTTTTCACACAAAAACTAGTAAACAAACAATGGTAAACTAAGCCCGCTCACTGTACAAAAGCAAAATCGCTTAACTTATTTCCTACTTCTAAAACTCTTTTTAAACTAATACACTATTTTGATGGGGCGGGGGTGGCTCAGTCGGTAGTGCGCCAGGCTCGTAATCTGTAGTTCCCAGGTTCGAGTCCCAGCTGGGTCAGCGTTGAGATTTATCTCCGCAAAAATTCCCCGCCCTGCCCACGGTCAGTAGGGGACACCGATAGGCTTGGAAAGGCCGCCGTCCGTCAGATGGGACGTTAAGCCGTGGCCCCGTATGCGTGAGAGCCATACCCTGTGCACGTTAAAGAACACGCTGGATGGCCTTGACGGGAGCCTACCATCTGTCTCCCAATAGCTTGTTCCAGTGGGTCCCCTTCCCCAACCTTCTCTGAGCCTTCGGGGTCCATGTGACCTGGCCATTTAGCCCATGGTGTGCAAAAAAGTGCCGCTCAGAGGTAAAACAACCCAACAACACTATTTTGAATTAAATTATCTGTTCGATTACAAACATGACGCATTTTCCAATGTATGCATTGTCTCGTGATACAATAATCATGTTTTTAATTGCTGCACTTAAACGTGTCGTTTCAATATGATACAATTAGTAAAGTTCTACATGTCTTATGCCATTAGTTCTGGTTAATTTGGCGTTTTCCATAACGAAGAACTAGATAGTACTGTATATCATCATGTCTAAATTTAAATTAATCTAAATCAGGAGTGGTGAACACAAACTTAGCGAAGAGCCAAGAAAAAAAAAATCAATATTCTTAAAGAGCTTCTGGAAAAATTCTATACTTAAAAGCAAAAGCATTTTGTAATAAGTAATGACTGGAAGGAAAAACAACATTCTTAAAGAATTAAGAAAATATTTTATTAAAAAACAAAAAGTGTATTTTTAATGAATGGTATGAATTGGCAAAATCGCTTACGTTTTTCACCTAAAAATGTTCGGTCAAAAAATTCGAAGAATTCAACCAGATTTTACATATTGGTGATTTGTTTTATGATACGCAAATTCTTTTGGAATGAGCCAAGAATTGGCCACGCCTCATTGGAATCCTTTGCTCTTAATGATAAACTTTTATTTTCACAGAACTAAAAAAAAATGGATATTAAAAAATGTGGTTTGGTAGTAGTTTTGCATAAAAATGTTCGACCTAAAACGAGTTTGTTTGGTTTGTAAGATGTGAAACATTAGTGCTTAAGGAAAGAGAATAGCACTAGGAGGACCTAAAAGATTGAGAAATTCAATAAAATTCAAAAATTCGTGTTTTCAATTCTTCCTGAATTTATAACGATTTTGAGCTCCTTTTCAAATGTAAAAAAGTTTTCACTTTGGCGTTTTTGCATCTGGCAATCTTCAAATTTTTTTGTGTTTAAAAAAAAAATAAATACCTCCACAAGCAGCTGCTTGCCACAGAGGTCTGACAGGAACCTGTCAGTATATATGTCATTGTAGAAGGTCTGTGAGGATGGCAGGGCCTCAGCAGAAAAGCAACACAAACGTCTATGCCTTATCCGGGGCTCGAACCCAGGTCCCTTAGAATTAGAGATAAATTAAAAATTATTTGTGGTGAATAGGCATTGATGAAATATTGCTATTAACATTTTGCAAATATCCAAATAGTCAATAGTTTTAATTAGTATCTTCCAAGGGGGAAATTTTTCGAAAATGTTAGTTATTTTACGAATATCGCAAACTATTTATCCATACTAGAATTTTAAATTTTGCTGGTAGAGTGTGATGGTTAAGAAGTTTACTAGCTGCAATGATTTGTTCACTTACCCCTAAGGGGAGGTGGAAAAATTCCACTTTTATTGCTTTAAGATAAATGAAAAACGATTTACGATTGAAAAATTCTGTTTATATTATGTGTACTAAAACAATTATTATTTGCATTTCCCAAATTTCCCGATCAACAACTAGTTCGAATTCCTAGTGTTAGTGCTGAAGGGAGAAAATAAAATGCTTCAATGGGCCCTATAACAGTGGATCAAATTTGAAAAAAATGATAAAATTTCAAAGGAATATTGTAAACCATCTGTTTATGCTAGAAAGTTGAAATTTTTCTGGTAGAATGTTGTGGTAGTCAAGAGGTTTGTTTGGCAACAACAATTCACCAAAACTATTTTTAGCTTTATAAGTATTAATAAAAATTCTATTTTTATTTTTTCAATCATCCACAAGTTAGAATCTTTCATTGTTAAGGGATGTTAAAAGGAAAAAATAAAAAGCTTTCATTCACTTTGAAAACGAACATACCATATTCACTAAATGCAATGTTTTTCTTCTAACTCAAGAGTTGCATTTCATTTTTCATCAGTTCAGTTTTGATTCTCTTATTCTATTATATTCGAATAAATAAAGTTTTAAATTGATTAATTGGAGATGTGCCCTCATTTTTTTCTTTCACAACAAAAGTATTCCATAAGCTTTTAATAAACAACATAAAAGTCTAAACATCGCAAATTTTTCTAATCATTAAACCAACACTGTTCATCTCGAAGTTCTAAGATTCTCAACTTCTGAGCCAAATCTGTTCGTCAGCCAAACGCTTCATTTTAGATTTTAAAACGATACAAAGCACTTTCTTTGCCAAAAACAGAAAGTAGCAAATGCTTTTATAGTGACAAAGAGAACCTAAACCTTTTTATAGTGACAAAGAGATTGCCTGATTACTTTTCTCTTCTTTGCAAATAGGAATTATTATTATATCTCTTGTAAAATTTATAGGAAAATGGTGTATCACAGAAAATATTCAAATCTTCAGTAACTATGTGAAAACACAGCCATCTCCAGTTATCAACATCTCAAAAGCAATTTGATTTATCCCTGATAAACTGTGTAGTTCAAATTTGAAGATTGCTAAAATAATTTCAGATAGTGATATGAGGTTTGATACTAGATATATATATATATCATTTGATACCAGTAGTAGATGCATCTTCTTTGAAAATAATCTGATCAAAATCATTTATATTATTCAGACTATATGTGAAATGCTCAGAATTCTTCCTTCCTCTCTTCATCCCCCAACTCTAGCACACCATTATGCTTCTTACCACACAATGTAATACTAGACAACAAATTGAAACCTTTTTTATATAACATTGGTCAAATAGGATCATTTAACTAATTTTGGGGTGCTGAATTCAAACATGGCTGTGAAAAATCTGCAGCACGTACAGCTTTTTTTTTTTAATTACTGATTGATATATTTAAAATTTCACTGAATACGCATATTTGGGAAATGAAAATAAGTGACTATTTATTATGATTGTTACTTATTTTCATTTCCCAAATATATGAATTGTGACTATTTTATTAAATTGCAGCTTAAAACTCATTAATTAATTACATGCTTACAGTGAAAAAATCAGAAACACCATAGTTATAGATCACTGAATATAAAGTAACAAATGAAATAATATTGAAACGCAAAATAAGAAAACATGGGTAAGGATCTTTTATACTTACAAGAAGTTCATTTTTTTCTTTTATGTGCTGAGGTATCTTCCTTCTGCAAAAACCAGCAGTAGTCACCCATCATTGCTAGGTCCCACCTAACTTGGTATCTCTCCTCCATGGTTCGGATATCCTGGTGAAATCTTTCCCCTTGCTCATCACTGAAAGCTCCTAAATTCTTGGGAAAGAAGTCGAGATGCGAGTGCAAAAAATGATTTTTTGAGAAAATCTTGAATGAGTTGATGGTAGCTTTTCTTCTTTGTGATTCCCCAGAAATCCCTGGACCCCAGACGTGAAGGATTTCATGCAGTGCGCTCCATCATATTCAGTTTTTCTTCGAAGACAGTATCATTCAGTATCTTCCTGATCTGAGGACCAACAAAGATCCCTTCTTTTCAGTTTGGCATCACTTAGTTTTGGAAATTTTTCCTTCAAGTGCAAAAATCCTTAACCAGTTTTGTCCATAACTTTTAAAAGTTTTTCATAAGCCCCAGTTTGATGTGTAGTGGTGGGAGCAGAACATCAGAAGGGTCAACTAGAGGCTTTTATACATCGCATTACTCTTTCCAGGAATAAAAACATCTCTTTTGGGTCAATCTTTTGTTTTGTAGTGTTCCTTTCTGGCCCTACTGTCCCACATACACAAAAAACAGCAAAAGTTTTTGAAGTCTCCTTGAATCCCGAGCAAGAGAGATATGGCTTTTAGGTCACCACATATTGCCCACTTAAACTGGTCATATTTTACAGCAGTGAGTATTTTTTCCATGCTTTCATAAATTTCCTTCATTCCAACAGCGTGTGTCACTGGAATGGAAGGTTTTTGGTTTCCTTTATGCAAAATATGCAAAAGGACAGCTTTTAAGCTGAATTTTGACGAATCTATAAATAGACGCCATTCTTTAGGGTCGTGAATCGTTACAAATTCAGGAAGAATTGTAAACACGAATTTTTGTATTTTAAAATTTTATTCAATTTATCAATCTTTTCGGTCCTCCTAGTTCTAATCTCTTTCCTTAAGCACTAATGTTTCACATCTTACAAACAAATTGCTTCCATCAGCCTTGAAATATCTGTGCAGAAAAACAAACCATCTTGCATCTCGTAATAAGCAGATAAAGCCAAATATCTCTTTCTGAATAGAGAAACTATGGTACCCTTGGCCGAAAGATTCCACTCTTTCAGTATTGAACCTAAAACCTCAGCTTGTTGTTCGGAAAGTCCTAGGTCTCGAACAAGATCATTTAGTTCATTTTACTGAATCAGATGAGGCTCGTCTAACTTTTTAGGGGTGTATACAGAATCAGGATCTGTATGTATCTCAAAGTCTTCCTCTAATGAATGTGAATCCATCTCCTCCCAGTTGGTTGGATGTGTTGGTATAGAAAGATCTTCTCCATGAGGAACTGGCCTTATGGCTGAAGGCACATTTGGATATTGCATTTTGTTTTCGTTCTTTTTTGAAAAGTCCGACGCTTTAGTTAAACAAAAATAGCAATCATGCAAGTTACTAGATGGCTCACGCCAAACCATTGGAACTGCAAAGACATGGATTTTATCTTACCTTTCAACCATTCACTAAAGCCAATAAAGGAGCGAAGTGGCTGAGTCAGTAGCGCGCCAGCCTCGTAATCTGCAGTTCCCAGGTTCGAGTCCCAGCTGGGTCAGCGTTGAGATTTATCTTCACAAAACTCCACGCCCTACCCATGTCCAATAGGGGACACCGAAGGGCTTGAAAAGGCCGCCGTCCATCGGATGCGACGTTAAGCCGTGGCCCCGTGTGCGGGAGAGCCATACCCTGTGCGCGTTAAACAACACGGTGGATGGCCTTGACGAGAGGCTATCATCTGTCTACCAACAGCTGTTCCAGTTGGTCTTCTCCCCCAACCTTCTCTGAGCCTTCGGGGTCCTTGTGACCTGGCCATTTATCCCACGGTGTGCAAAAAAAACTGCCACTCAGAGGTAAAACAAACCAACCCAGGCCAAGAAAACTGAAATGCAGCACATATTTGGAGTCCATGTTTTGTTCTGATCTCCAACATAACATCCAAAATACAAGTTATAGGCTTTCTTCACAATTTTTGTCAAAGAACGACCCTGGGATTTTAAAATGAAATTTCCACATACATAACAAAACTTTTCTGGCATATTAACTCATCCGCGACGCTGCCTTTGTGCCATTTAAACGCCAAAATTCACTCTTCAACGTACAGCACATGTTCCTCCTACAATGAAAACAAGAATAGCGGTCTGTGGTTAGATTACTGTTACATGTTTTTTCCCACTTGTCAATCAGTGTTGCCAGCCACAAAAAGTAAAATATCTAGTATCATCCCAGTTACATAGAAGTGTTGGTATGGTAAGATCTTAATAGGAGTCAAAATGACTAATGACGTAAAAACGTGACGTGCTAGCCATTTTTTAATGTCAGATCTGAAATCAGCACCTGAAAAATAGTTAAAGGCAGCCACAATTGCTCATGTTATAAAAACTTGTAAATCAGTGTAATTATTATGTTTATTATCTAGGTACAACTCCCTGTAATTGTGCTGTGCAGCAATTTTCTTTGCTTTGTCAAGCAGGCAATCAAGAGAAAGATTTTTTTCAAATGATTCTTTGCACATTTGTTATGTTTCCTATAATGTATCTGTTAAAACTAGTAGCATTTTGTTTCATTTTATCCATCCAGTCCTTTCTGTCACAAATATCGTTTTAGCACTCAAATGACTCTATCTTTTGTTATGCAGAACACAAAGCGTGTCCAGAAAATCTTGTCGGCTTATACGAAATCTCAAACTTGTCTCCTACTTTGAAATCCAAAACAGTTTTCTTTGTATAATTTAATTTTAGCACCATATTACATGTTCGAAACTAAAAGTAGATTTTAAAAACAACTATAAAATTTTATTCTATTTGTAAGCAAACATTTGTCGAAATGCTACCGTGATAAGTCTTCCACATCCTTCCTTTTAACCCGTGCGCAACTTTTTATACGCTTTACCTAAACATTTTTAATAAGGGTTAGCCAAACGCATTCCCATTCCAATAATACACCCAGGACCCAGGGGTGGGAATATAAAAACAAAGTTATTATTCTTGTATACTAAAAGTACTTGTACTCTACTTCATAAGTTTTCTTTAAAAAAAACTAGGCACAGATATATCAAAGAAAATAAATCATCATGCCTTCAATCGTCACATGTTTTACGTTATTATTCTGATAGCTTTCAATTTAGCAAGGGGAGATATGCTACTCCTACCCCTAACCTTCACCCCTGCCTCTCGAGTTGGAAAGGCTGCAGTCCTTCGGATGGGACGTAAAGCCGTGGACTTTTTTGAGGGAAAGTCATAACCTGTGCACGTTAAATAACATGCTGTGGATTGCCTTGACAGGAGGTTATAGTTAAAGCCTAAGAGTTGTCCAGAGTGGGTCCTCTTCCCCCAAATTTATCTGAGCCTTTGGGGTTATTTTGACTTGGCCATTTAGTCTATAGTTTGCCAAAAAAAAAATGCCGCTCAGAGTTAAAGCAACCCAATCTGATAATTTCTTGAACGGTACCACTCTCTCTCTCATCGCTTACCCCCTTTAGGTCTCGCTTATTGCAAATGCCGATCCACCGATGGGTCTGCCAGGGGAGCCTCCTCCCTTTGACTCTTTCCACGAGACCCAGCAGTCCGTCGTTACGCTTCACAGATGGCGCGTGCAGTTGCTCCGCAAGCTCCGTATCTCGAAACAATGAGGAGCGCACCACGAGGGGTCTTCCCTTCCACTGATGGCTTCCGGGACTCGAGTTCTTCTTCTCGAGGAACCGAGCGACCTCGGCAGGAAGGGGATGTCAGGTGGCAGCCGGCCGCTAGGGCAATGCCCACCCCTGCCTACCTGTCTCATCTTGACATTACTGCTTTGTTGCACCTGCTCACGGCCGTACCAAAGCGGCGCATTGAAAGCACTAAGGAGTAACGAAAATGGAGCAAAAGAAGCAGCAAAGGCCACTGCTCTTCCTTCTGCCTTTATTGCTGCGAAGCTGTCAGGAAGATTCCTGATGGAAGAGAGATGACAAGAAAGGGGGAAATCAAGCTTGTCATTCGGGAGATGGTTCCCTGAAAAGCCAGTGTCTATCGAAATCAAATCACTCCATCGTGAAAGACTAACTCAGAGTGTGAGCATTTTCTCATTAGATGATGTAAAAGGAATAAATGACAATACTTCTGCATGCTCTGAAGTTACACAGTTCGAATAGGAAAATATCGTTTTAAACAACAAAGGATCGATTTAGTATCAAATTTGCTTTACTCATACATAATAATTATATGATCTTGTTATTTTATTTAGGCCCAGAGAGAGTGGGTGCAAAAGAGGGCCATTTGGTGCAGGCTCCTGGCCTAGAGAGAAAGGGAACAAATATGCATATCATTATCAAATTATATGTCAAATGTAAATAATGTTCAATTGTAAAACACTTTGAATCATTTTTATTATACAATTTAAAATTTCTTTTAATAAATATATATTCTTTATATAAATATAATATTTTTAATAAAAAAAACAGAAGAGCTTCTTTTTAAAATATCTATTAAATATATTCATATATTTATATGGCTTTCAAATGGGATAGGATCCCTCATATTTGTGATTGGCCCGAGCCTCATCTCATCTTTCTTAGGCTCTATTTAGGTCTATTATTATTTTGATTAAACAATATTTATTAATATAATACAAAAAGCAAGGACTGATTTTAGTTATCAAGAACTTTGACTAACTTAAAATGTTCCTGACATTAACAATCTTTTTACCAATAAAAAGAATAAAATCTCCTATTGAAAATATTCGAGAGTGGCTGGATGTTTTATAAGTAACTCATATGTAACTGGTTTAAATATATTGATAATAAAATAACATTAATTGCGTGAAAACTTTTTTACCAATGCAAATATTATTACGAAATTTTTATGTTTCAATTTTCTTAATGTCTTACAATGACAAAGACGTTTACATTATTTCTGATTTTGAGGTAAAGAAGCGTATTTATAAATCATGTAGATTTCCCAAAAGTAAAGTTATAGCCGCTCTTAAAATACTACTTCGGTTGTTTCCCTTATATTGTTTACGCAAAAGTTGAGAACAAACAAAAAAAAAATTGTGCAAGAAATGAAAAAACAAGTGCAAGACATTCTGCTCAGTTTCTTCTTGGAATTGAAATGTATCAAAAAATAAATGATTATTATTTGCAACAATAATTTAAGTTTTATTTATTTTTTATTAAGTAATACCTCGTATTAGTAATTTGAAGTATAATTATTTAGTTTTAAAAATGTAGAATATTTATCGTCACTCCACATATAAAATATTTTAAAATATAACTTTAGACAGATCACGGAAGTCCTAGAGAGAAATCATTCTGGGAAAATTAATTAACTAATTTTTTTCGAAATATTTGATAATATAAAGAGAAATAAACTAAGTTGTCAAGAAACAATGTCATCAAATATCAAAAGTAAATTAGAGGTTGGGTTGTTTTACCTCCGAGCGGCACTTTTTTGCACACCATGGGCTAAATGGCCAGGTCACATGGACCCCGAAGGCTCAGAGAAGGTTGGGGACCCACTGGAACAGCTGTTGGGAGACGGATGGTAGCCTCCCGTTAAGGCCATCCAGCGTGTTCTTTAACGTGCACAGGGTATGGCTCTCCCGCACACGGCTTAACGTCCCATCCGACGGACGGCGGCCTTTCCAAGCCCATCGGTGTCCCCTACTGACTGTGGGCAGGGCGGGGAATTTTGCGGAGATAAAGCTCAACGCTGACCTAGCTGGGACTCGAACCTGGGAACTGAAGATTACGAGCCTGGCGCGCTACCGACTGAGCCACCCCCGCCCCACTACAGTAAACTGAACTATAACTTTTAACAAGTATTATTTTTCTACGCTCACCTTTATAGAAGGCTATGTTAACTAGGAAGTATTCTATATTCCATTTAATAAATTTCCACAGAAAAACTCAAGAAACCGTCACGTTGGGAGTCACTGGTTAGAACTTAAAACAAAAGCACAGCAATGGATGCTGCGCTGCTAAACCATTTTTTAAATTCTTTATATTGTAGAATATTACAAACTAAAACAACCATGATTGTTTGAAGAAAAAATAAAATTACTCTTGTTTATAATTTAGATGTTGGAAATCTTTGGTAGAAACCGAAATTCTTCAGCATCATCATTGTTAAAGGCGATTCGTCAACAAACAAGAGAATCTGCAAAAAAATCAAAAGCTAGCAATTCTAACTCTGATTAAAAAGCTAAAATCATAATCGAAACAAATTGTTTTACTTTTTTTACTTTTTCTTTTGTTATAAATGAAATGATAAATTTAAATAATGAGAGCTCGAGCCAAAAGCAGCGCGCGAAGCCCTATATACTAATTTAATCCCCGGACGGACTTCAGAGCCCAGACCAAATACAAATCCTGTGCTCCTGCGCATTGTGAATTCTATATTCTTTTTCAGACTAAGTTCAAAAACATGCACCTAAGCAAAATCGTTACAAGAAAGATTTCAATTGAATGAACACACCTGTATTGTTTCTTTCTCTGCAATAGCAGATGAAACTGCAAGGAAGTCTTCCCTAAGGATTCGGAACTTATACATAAGACAACGGTCTTGGAACGGGTATAAGGATAATAAAAAAATACCCCCTCAAGCAGCTGCTTGCCACAGAGGTCTGACAGGAGCCTGTCAGTTTATATGCCACAGTAGGAGATCTGAGAGGATGGCAGGACCTCAGCAGAAAAACGATACATACATCCATGCCTTACCCGGGGCTCGAACCCAGGTCCCTTAGATCAGTAGCCAAGAGTAAATAAAATAAATAACTACCCCCTCAAGCAGCTGTTTGCCACAGAGGTCTGACAGGAGCCTGTCAGTTTATATGCCGTAGTAGAAGGTCTGTGAGGATGGCAGGATACCTTTCATGAAATAAAATATTTCGCCTAAGATGGGTTGTTTTACCTCTGAGCAGTACTTTTTTTGCACACATTGGGCTAAATGGCCTGGTCACAAGGACCCCGAGGGCACAGAGAAGGTTGGGGAAAGAGGACCCACTGAACAGCTGTTAGGAAACAGATGGTAGCTTCCCATCAAGGCCATACAGCGTGTTTTTTAATATGTACAGGGTATGACTCTCCCGAACACGGTCAACGGCTTAACGTCCCATCCGACGGACGGCGGCCTTTCCAAGCCCATCTGTGTCGCCTCCTGACCGTGGACAGGGCGGAGAGTTTTGCGGAGATAAATCTCAACGCTAGCCCAGCTTGGACTAGAACCTAGAAACTACAGATTATGAGCCTAGCGGGCTATCGGCTGAGCCATCCCCTTTTCGTCTAAGATAAATTTAAAGAAAAATGGTGTATGAATTATTAGTTTATGTAGCTAAATTATAAGTAACAATTTCAAACTTTCTTAAGATTAAAAATGTTTTTAAAAAGAATATATATGTACTGTTGGGTTGCATATTGATATACCCTGCGCAGTGTTTCGTATGAGTTTGAAACTTATAAGGGTCTTTCAAATGAAAAAATTGACGGAATTGAATTGATGGAAAATAAATTGAGTGACCGTTTCGCCCATACGCAAAGAAATGTCTGTGCATCGAGAGAACTCATCCGCCTAAATCAGTCACATGTTTTGGTTTGGGGTGTTTTACCTCTGAGCGGCACTTTTCTTGCACACATCGAACTAAATGGCCAGGTCAAAAGGAGCCCGAGGGCACAGAGAAGGTTGGGGAAAGAGGACCCACTGGACAGCTGTTAGGAAACAAATGGTAGGTCCCATCAAGGCATGTACAGTGTGTTCTTTAATATGTATAGGGTATGGCTCTCCTGCACACGGTCCACGGCTCAACAGTGCATTCGACGGACGGTGCCTTTCCAAGTTCATCGGTGTCCCATACTAACCGCGGGCAGAGCTGAGAATTTTGCAAAGATAAATCTCAACGCTGGCCCAAGCGAGACTCGAACTTGAGGAGCTGCAGATTACGAGTCTGGTGCTACCGACTGAGTCCCCCCCCCCCTCCCTCTTGCAGGTTTTGGCTTGAACGTGACGATAAACCCCGCATGGAAGCATCCAAAGTTGAACAATGTGCTATATATGGACTTTTCAATTTACTATCATGTCCACTGTCGTTTGAGTTTCTAGACACCATCAATTCGCAAAGATATTGTGAAACTACGGTCGTCTGAAGGTAGACAATAAAGTCGGAGCGCCTAAAACTGCTGAGCGCGTTAGCCCGAACTTCTTATTTAATAGTAACAACGTTGAACAGGTATATTTGGGAGTGGATGAAACACCCAATCTACTTTTCTGACTTATCACGCTATGATTTTCATATTTTCGGTCTTTTAAATAATCCAAGAAAGAAGGAAGTTCGAGTCAGAGAGGTGCATCGTATGGTCGGAGGATACTTTAAACAACACTCAAAGTCGTTCTAAGATGAACATATCATGTTCCTAACTTCGCGTTGGGACAATTTAAAGTGTGTACTGTCCCATCGCAGGAACGTACCAAGTATTCAGTTTCGTAGGAGGGAGGGGGAGAAAATTTAGTTTCGGAGGGGTTCGAAAATTTAGTGTGGCGGAGGGTTCAAGAATTAAGCTTTTTTTTGGGGGGAGGCGAATTTAGTTTCGAAGTGTGTGTCTGAGAATAAGACTTAAGTAGAGAGTTTCCCAATTACTAAAATATTCCACCGGACCGAAAGAAAGGAGAAATTGAAATGAAATAATTAAAATGGTATTCTACATATTCTATATAGAAGTAAATTTTCTAGTTGTTTCAAAAATCTATTTTTAATGTCGGACATATACTATGGGGAATAAAGCTATACAAAGCCACTGTTTTGGATTTCAAAGAGTGTAGACAAGTTTGAGTTTCGTATAAGACTACCTATGTTTATTTTTATTTATATTTTTTTGAGGGGGGGGAATAGAAATGCTAATCTAAGAAATATATATTCTTAGATACATAGAAGGAACAGGTAAACTGCTATATATACATTTTGGCAGGTACAGTCGGTCAAAAAAGTATCCGAACACTATGGTTGATTACAGAATTCAGAAAAAATATCTGGCAACGATTTTTTTAGAAATTAGTAATCTGGCAACCTTCGTGTCACGTGACACGAAGGTTCAGATCACTAATTCAGTTACTAATTCAGATCACTAATTCAGTAGTTCAGATCACTAATTTCTAAAAAAATCGTTGCCAGATATTTTTTCTGAATTCTGTAATCAACCATAGTGTTCGGATACTTTTTGAGTGACTGTACAATGAGACATTTGTTTTTGTGTAATGAAACAAATCATTCACATATATACAAATATATACATACTGAGCTATATCCAAACTAGAACAGTTTCTCAAAGTGATTAATTTGAAATCTCTTCACCTTGATATTCACTATCAACAAGGTGAACGATTAACGTTGTAAATGCAGTCTTTTTTATAATTATTACTTATTCTCACGTGCTAATTTAAATTATCGAAATATTTTTAATTAAAATCTTGCAACGTTTAAACAATGCTTTTTCAGCAAATTTCACCTATTATGATAAATATTTCCCTAACTAACACAAAAATTGCTAATCTACTGAAATTGCTCAAAGTTTCGCAACACGAGTCATTATCGCCTAACCTGTCTAACTGCCATTTTCTTAAGTGAATACTCCCTGGCAGCGCCAATGTCATAAGGAAGTCTGGAAGTAAGAGGGACATTTTGACAGTTTGCATAGCTCATTAGGCATAGAATGAGTCACCAGACCAAATCAGTTACTTCTCAAAATGTGGAGGGTCGCATTTTCATTGTAAACAATATGTTGTTTTTTTATTAACCAAATGTTATATACTTTTAATACTGAAACAATTACTATAATTAATTATTATAATTTAATACTGAACATTACAAATTTCACTTGTAATGGCTTCATCTTCGGTTAAACGGGACCATATTCTCCTTACTCACGTAAGATCATCGCAGTTGCCAAGCTAGTAACCCACAGTTTGCCACCACGATTTAATAGAAAGAATCGCTATGACTTCGAGGGTAGTGTGTTTAAAACCCTAGCACTATGTTCGGATAGTATCGGACGTTCATTCGGTTGGTTGTTTTGTCGCTGAGAAGTACATTTTTCCACACAATGGACTAAATGGGCTGGTCACAGAGACCCCCGAAGGTTCAGAAAGGTTATCAGTTTTCAAGTTATTTTCAAGTTATCAAGTTGTTAGGATAATCATGGTAGCGTCAAGGACATACAGAAAGAGGTCACCAATGGACTTGGAAAGATCTCCGTCGGATGAGATGTTAAGTCATGGTCCGTGTTCAGGAGAGCCATATCTTGTGATTGTTAAGAACATGCTGCATTGCATTGATGGTAGGTTTTGGTTTGCATCTGATCATCACATTTTTCACACAATGAGCTAAATGGCCAGGACACGTGGGCTCAAGGGCTCAGAGAAGGATAAGGAAAAAAGGACTACTGGACAGCTGTTAGGGAACAGATGGAATCCTCCCATCGAGGCCATCCAGCATATTCTTGAACGTGCAGAGAATAAGGCTCTCTCCTGCACATGGGGCCACAACCTTGCATCCCATGTGATGGACGACGTTCTTTCTAAGGCTATCGGTATCCCCTACTGACCGAGGACAGGGTTGACGGTTCAGCAGAGACACATCTCAACGCTGGCTCACGTGAGATTCGAACCTCGGAACTATATTACAAACCTAGCTGCTACTGACTGAGCCAACTTCAGCCCCACTTTCATTGGGAAAGTTGCAGATGTAGTTAGCGAGTGCACACACATTCAATTTACTTTCAGCAATGGATAAATTCAGGTATTTCTCTACATCCCACCAAGGGAGCAAAATTACACACTGTCCTAGAATTCTCTTAACGCAACCTGGTCTACCTGGTCAACCTAATCCTACCTGATCTAGTGGTTAGCGTATCTGACTACTACCAGCGGGAATATGTCCTTGTGTAAATGTTTGTATGAAAAACCAGGACAATCCTAATATAGTAGCTTCTATGTTATCTCCCTCCTTTGTGTAGGGAAGTACCTACTTCCTTTAAAAAGAATCTAGTGATGTAACGGATATTTAAAGGTTTGCCAATTTAGTCTTTTTAGCTTTCATTTCAATTAATGGAAAACATCTTTCCTATCGTTTAAAAATTTCATCCCCTGATTATTTCACTTAAGTGAAGAAAAAAAAAAGAAAATAATGGGAGAAATACTTAGCGTATTTCAAGACTAATTGCCAAAAAAAAAAAGGAAATTTAATGAGAGAAAAATTATTTCGTATAAAAATTGGGACATCAAGATTCGGATCCACGGAGGAGTGGAGGAGTGCCCAAATGGCAACACCTTCCTCCCTGCTTTGAGAATACTATTATACTTCTATCTAACGTGGAAGGAGATTAATCCCTTGCCGTTTGGGGGAGATTTCAGGGAGCTGTCTTCGCATGGGCTGCATTGTGAATGTAGAATTCCGTGGCAAATTTTTGGCGGAGAAAGTTATCAATGGTGAGCAGACACGTTTCACTCCAAAATTTGGCTGTTAGTAGATAGATATGAGCCAGAGGACAATGTACCTAAACTGCATGCAGCGAATATATCTGAATCCTGTATCTACCCGAAGTCTGTGCGGATAGATCTGCGTCTGGTCAGTGAATACAAATGGTTTACGGATAGATCCTTGAGATCTTATTCACCGCTTTTTCCGCAGAAAAATATCAGCTTGAGAATGATTAAGCTTCGAATCTCTCATCAAAAGAAACTGATACTCCTCTAAATTTATAAATCTTTCCAGTCTCTTCAGTGTCATTCATTCGAACTCACACTGTGGCAGGGGGCGGGGGTGGCTCAGTCGGTAGCGCGCCAGGCTCGTAATCTGTAGTTCCCAGGTTCGAGTCCCAGCTGGGTCAGCGTTGAGATTTATCTCCGCAAAATACCCTGCCCTGCCCACGGTCAGTAGGGGACACCGATGGGCTTGGAAAGGCCGCCGTCCGTCGGATGGGACGTTAAGCCGTTGCCCCGTGTGCGGGAGAGCCATACCCTGTGCACGTTAAAGAACACGCTGGATGGCCTTGACGGGAGGCTACCATCTGTCTCCCAACAGCTGTTCCAGTGGGTCCCCTCCCTGAGCCTTCGGGGTCCATGTGACCTGCCATTTAGACCATGGTGTGCAAAAAAGTGCCGCTCAGAGCTAAAACAACACAACAACAACACACTGTGGCAAGTTCGAGACAGATTTGTGGACATGTAATTACAACGGTTTCAGTGAAACGTGACTCAATTTCATGTCTACTCTAGTATTTTAACTTTGATAGTCAGTTCTAGCAATTCAAACTTACAAAAAACTCATCATGAAGGTTTTTTTATGGGTAGCTAGAGGTGCAATACGATAGCACGACACATTCTCTTAACTGACATAGGTTCGGAACCAAATCTAAGTCTCTTGTGTTGAGCGAGTTTTGGTTTCTTTCTTCGTATATATGTATCTTCGCCCTGTTCTCGGTGAAAAGACAGATACGACGAGTTTAAAGAAACAGCCATTTGTCTGATTGGGCATCAACCAATTTTTTGGGGTTAAAAAAACACGCTGGTTGGTCTTGATGAGAGAGATGTATCAGTTTATTAATATTTGTCTAGTGAGTGTCCTCCTCAACCCCTATTATGAGCTTTGGGATTTTTGCTACGGGAACAATTAGCTTATTGGACAGCAGAAACATTACCTCTTGCAGGTAAATAACATATATGGCTATTCTATATTTTATCTTCGATTCCACGTTAAGATTATGAGAGGAGGTAAACGCTAAAACCTTTGCTTTCTAACTCAGTGGTGCAACATGGTGGTGAATGGGAATACTATGATAGTGCATAATTGAGGCTTTGATAATTTTCATAGATTAGGGGAGATCAAAGAGTGGCACTCCTCCCGTTTCTTTGCTCTTCCAAATTCGATTCTTCTAAGATGGAAATATGGTTGAGTGATGCCATCCGATGCTTCACTATACAGGATAGTGCTACATCTAATGGAAGGCACCACATGACACGCTCGTGTGCTGATCGACGCAAATGGAAAACTGACATTAAAACAGCAGAGAAGGAACCTATCGAAAAGATCTGTATTACACAATAATTGTCTAATTCCGTCTGTATATTCAATTCAAGAAAATGGAAACTTTTGATTTTTGAACCGTGACAAGGAATTATTGCCAATAGGATTTGGTAGCGATAAATTCAGAATTTGTACTGTAATTCTCAAATAGAATTGTGCCCAGAGACGACTTTTTTTCAAAAGGGGAGTTTCGAGCTTTTTTTTTTATATTATAAAAAAAAAAAGGATTATCGCTACCAAGAGTTCGAATAGTTGGGACTAATGTCCATATTCCAAGCTCTCGTGGGTATGAGGAAGGTTGGGAGAGGGAACCCACTGAACAGCTGTTGGGAGAAGGGTGTCAGCCTCCCGTCAAGACCATCCAGATTGTTCTTTAACGTGCGTGGGGTGTGGCTCTCCCACACACGGACCACGGCTTAACGTCCCATCCGACAGACGGGATTCTTCTAAGGTGGCACATTTCCACATATGATGTGGCATGTTATAAAAAGAGGTTACCACCCTTGTAGCAATCTCCGTTTCTCCCCTGTCACTCAACCTGTGATCCGCGAAAAAAGTAGAAACCGGGGTGTATTATCCAATAGGCACCATAGGCACTGTGACTAGGGCCTAGGAAAATTTTTGACCTTGTTTTTCATTCCTTTCCACGATTAAAACTGTAACAAAGATCTCTCTTGAATATATAATGATTAAATCAGCTATTAAAATGTTATACACCTTTTTTATTTAAAAAAATATGCAAGATAATTTTGATCATCCATCTACCCCTCAAAATTGATACACCGATGAAAATGACTCAGCCAAAAAGCCGACGAAAGAGAAGTGCCTGAGGCTACGAGGACCTTAATCCGATCCAGAGCAGAGGCATCAACTGCGCAGTCTCATAATCTACCCATTGTCTCCTAGTTGTAACTTATCTCATTGCTCTGGCTGTTTATTCAGAATCAGATCCAATCAGAAATCAATCTGCTAACCTATTATTGTAAACTGTATACAATTAGAGACATTCAACTTTCTGAATCTTTGCCCAGGCGATTTTTTCCTCCCAAAACTTGTTTCAGTTTGTTAATAAATTCAGATCGCTTGTTTAGTCACTAGATCAGTGCTTTCAATCTTTTCTTGGGCGGCGAAACACTTTTTTATTGCGATAAAAAAATAAACAAATGTATACATCTTTATATATATATATATCAACTCATAAACAAATGCATATAATAATAATAATAAATACCTCCTTAAGCAGCTGCTTGCAACATATATATAAACTTTATTTTGTTTATTCAACAGAAACAATAGTACAATTCCATACAAAATTAGATATAATCAAATGAATATTTTGTATCACAGCCAGAAGTTATTGTATTTTAATTAATACAATTTCATAAGGATAAATAACTTTCAAATAACACTTACAGCTCTCTATACAGTTGTCGTGGTGGTTACCTAATAACTTCTCGTAAACATACCTAAAAAAGGAGAAACCCATTGTGACAGGAGAGGAGTTACCCTCGGTAAGAAACCGTCCTTTTTGAAATAATATTTATTAAAATATCTCAATTAATAGAAAAAATATTTATCGGTGGGTCATTCAAACATAGCCGTCCCGTGGCCGAGTGGTTAGCGCTCTTGGCTACTGATCTACGGGACCTGGGTTCGAGCCCCGGGTAAGGCATGGATGTTCGTGTTGTTTTCTGCCGAGGTCCTGCCATCCTCTCAGATCTTTTACTGTGGCATATAAACTGACAGGCTCCTGTCAGACCTCTGTGGCTAGCAGCTGCTTGAGGGGGTATTTATTTATTTATTCAAACATCTAGACCACGACTGGGAAAACTATGGCCTGTCACCTCTTTTTGTGCGGCGCATGCGCTGACGACAAATAAATTTGTAAACAATAAAAAGAATGATAGAGGACGTTAAATCCAACTTCGGCGAAGCGAATTCTGATTAAAATATTTAATTTTAATAAAATTATATTGTTTATGTTTTGCATTTTTTGCTTGGTCATACATATATTATCGATTATATACAATTTGATTAGGAGGTCCACCCATTCATTTCAGCTTTCTATGCGGTCCTCCAGCTAAAACGTTTGCCCAGGCCTGACCTAGGCCATGCTCACGGAACTACGGTTGGAAAACACTGCACTAAACTATGACAAGCCTTCATTCTTGTAAAATATTTTCTAACGTAAATTGTTAATCTTAACATGACTTCTCGGGCAATGAACGCAGAGGTCTACAAACGTTAACCTTAGGTCGCTAACTTCGTTGCCCCAGCCCCGACTCTAGCGAAATAAATCCATACTTCACCAAAACAATTTTTTCTTCTTTCTCCATATTTTTACAGCAAAAGAGAAAACGCAAACGAATCATGCGAGAGAGAGAATCCCCGCTTCCTGTTTACATCGCCTTCCTGAAAGGCATAAACATCAAGATACAAGAAAGAAGGCAAAGAAAAAAAAAAGAAAGAAAAACACGCCCAAATTATCGCATCCCATTTACTACGTCAGAGTACTGCGGTTTTTACGTGATTACGTGAATTTTTCGAAGCAGTCGGCTAGTGGAGAAAATTGGGAGTATCGAAGCGGGTAAAAGGCCTCAACTATTCCGAGCAGCATCTTTATTCCCCATGCGCCAGAACGACATGGATTTCGACATATTTGCAGCCTTATTTGAGCCGCCACTGACAAGGGATAACATATGTTATCTTGGAGGTAAAGGAGAAATATCCTGCCTCTCTCATTGTAAGCTTACACTAATTTCCTGTTCCACAAACTCAGCGATACGGGAACTTCTCACATAATTTTGAACCAGCCCGATCTGATTTTTTCCAAACAAGAGGCATCACTGATTTCGGTTTGCATATAAATGATCCCCTTTTTGCATTTTTCCGCAAAAGAAATAACGTTATTTGGGTATAAACATTGTGAAAATAAAAGATGTTAGTCACGTCAGCAGAAATCGTTCTGACAACACTTACCTACTATTTGCGAAGAAAACGGATCATTAAAATCATGAGGTCGTGTGGTTCTAACCATGGAAGAATACTCATCTCCTGCATAGGTTGATTTTTGCGTCCGAAATGTGAACTATATACACCGCCCTACCAATATATCAGAGAATATTCGTGTTATCTCAAAGAAAATCTAACTCCGAAACTCACGAACTTCTAAAATATGCATTTAATGAAAAATATGATTCAAGATAAATTAAAAATAATAATGAAATCTATTTAAATCTAGATTTTGAACAATTTTTGTTCAGTTTTTAAGCTGTGCCGTCCCATGGCCGAGTGGTTAGCACTCTTGGCAACTGATCTAAGGAACCTGGGTTCGAGCCCCGGGTAAGGCATGGATGTGTGTGTGTTGTTTTTCTGCTTGAGGTCCTGCCATCCTCACATACCTTCTACTATGGCATATAAACTGACAGGCTCCTGTCAGACCTCTGTGGCAAGCAGCTACTTGAGGGGGTATTTATATTTTTTTTATTTATTCTAAGCAGTTACGGGTTGGGTTTTTTTACCTCTGAGCGGCACTTTTTTGCACACCATGGGCTAAATGGCCAGGTCACAAGGACTCCGAAGGCTCAGAGAAGGTTGGGGGAGGAGACTCACTGGAACAGCTGTTGGGAGATAGATGGTAGCCTCCCACCAAGGCCATCCAGCGTGTTCTTTAACGTGCACAAGGTAGGCTCTCCCACACACGGAGCCACGGCTTAACGTCCCATCCGACGGACGGCGGCCTTTCCAAGCCCATCGGTGTCCCCTACTGACCGTGGGCAGGACCGGGAATTTTGCGGAGATAAAGCTCAACGCTGACCCAGCTGGGACTCGAACCTGGGAACTACAGATTGCGAGCCTAGCGCGCTACCGACTGAGCCACCCCTAAGCAGTTACAGATTCTGGAATATGCACAAGAGAAATGCGTCAGAAGCATTTTCCTCAGAAATCAATAAAAACTTGAATAATAAGTATTGTTTCAAATCGTTAATAAAATTAATATATATTTTCATTGGTTGATTGGTTGGTTGGGTTTACATGTCGCAAAAGTAACAAAGACTATGTTGCTCCAATATATATTTTGGAAGTTTACGTAAAGATTATTTCAATATGAAACAATTATGAATTATTTTATACAACAAAAACTTTATTGTTATATTACAGTCAATCTGGATAATTTATTTATTAACATGCTAGGAACTGAAAATGATAAACCTCCTGTTCGAGTAAAAAAAAAAATTTTTAATCGAGTACTCGAACTTTTCAGTTTATAATCGAGTACTCGAAACTTTTCAGTTTCTGTCTGTTCCAACTGAAAAAAAAAATAATAAAAATAAAAATTAAAAATTCTGACACACAGACAGAGATTCAAACGTTAACATTCCACACAGATAATTTCTTGTTTTATTTAAATAATAATACTTCCAAACACATTTAGTAGTAGTAATAGTTGTCATTAAAAACTGTTTTATGAAAAGATTCACATAATCACTTCTAGTACACCTGAATTAAAATTGCAGAAAGAAAAGGCGTCCAGTGATGCTTTGTTTTTATTTTTTCTTAAGGAAGAAGAACCAGATTTCTTAATGAAAAATAAGCTATTCAAATAGAAGCATGTAAACAACCAAGAATCTTAAAGTTTCAAGAGAGTGAATGAGAGCTTTTCATCACAATGAGCTAAATAGCCAGGTCATCAGGCTGAACACAAAATTAAGGAACAAGATCAATAATCCCTCTATGTTGTGTTACAACGTTGCAGTCTCTCAGATGCAGGGCCTCAACGATGTCGATTATATTTACCTTAAGTAGATTCAGTGAAAGTCACTTTTGTCAGGACGACAGGTCTTCATTTTGTTTGCTATAGGAATAAAAAAAGAATAAACATGCTCCATATTCATTGCACTGGATTAAAAATATATACATATTAAACATAGGTTTCATTATTGTTTCGGCACTTCGACATAAAAATGAGAGAGAATATTAGACTGAAACATTGTGCAACTGTTTTTACTTAGTAATATAAAGCACAAAATCCAAAGTCTGAAGTTTCCGGGTTGGGGATGTCGATTATCACTTTCAGGACAATACTTGCGATGATTCTAATATTAATGAATTCCTTCTATATACGGGGCGAGGGTGGCTCAGTCGGTAGCGCGCCAGGCTCGTAATCTGTAGTTCCCAGGTTCGAGTCCCAGCTGGGTCAGCGTTGAGATTTATCTCCGCAAAATTCCCCGCCCTGCCCACGGTCAATAGGGGACACCGATGGGCTTGGAAAGGCCGTCGTCCGTCGGATGGGACGTTAAGCCGTGGCCCCGTGTGCGGGAGAGACATACCCTGTGCACGTTAAAGAACACGCTGGATGGCCTTGACGGGAGGCTACCATCTGTCTCCCAACAGCTGTTCTAGTGGGTCCCCTCCCCCAACCTTCTCTGAGCCTTCGGGGTCCATGTGACCTGGCCATTTAGCCCATGGTGTGCAAAAAAGTGCCGCTCAGAGGTGAAACAACCCAACGTTAAAGAACACGCTGGATGGTCTTGACGGGAGGCTACCATCTGTCTCCCAACAGCTGTTCCAGTGGGTCCCCTCTCCCAACCTTCTCTGAGCCTTCGGGGTCCATGTGACCTGGCCATTTAGCCCATGGTGTGCAAAAAAGTGCCGCTCAGAGGTAAAACAACCCAAAATCCTTCTATATATTATATATATATATATACCCATTTTCTTTGCTTGAGATCGCAACGACCGCTCACTCCCTTATGCAGACACTTGCCACTTTTCATTTGAACTACCCTTATGTATAAAATAAATCTTAAAAAATATTTTTTTTAAAAAGGAATAATAAAAATGTTTTGCAAACAAAACTTCTTTATTAAACATTTTTATACTTTTCTACCATGTTTCAAGCTATATGTTATTTTTTTTGTTCAAAATAGATTTTAAATATCTTGCATATATAATAAATATGCTTGTGTGTATCTATATATATAGTCCAAAATTCGAAATAATCCGAAAATCGACAATCCCAGATGATGCCCGATTTGGGTCTTTATAAGATGCGTAGCAGTTTCTCCAAAAAATAAAACTAGAGAATATTCCAAATTTTAATTAGATGAAAAAAAGGGACAAAAATGACTGATTTGACTACACTATATTAACTAGTTCACCATTAAGGGAGATTACATACCTTGTTGAATAAAACATGCTTTCTCCTTGATATAAATCAAGGTTTATGTATATCTTCCCCTATTTTAACCCTCCTAGACGTTACACATCTTCCATCTTTTTTTGCGTTGGGTTGTTTTACCTCTGAGCTGCACTTTGTTTGCACACAATGAACTAAATGGCAGGTCACAAGGACCTCGTGGGCTCAGAGAAGGTTGGAGGGGGGGGGGAAGGTTATAGTTATTAATTTTTAGTTCAAACTAAATTCTAAATCCCATATATATATATAATAAATGTTTGTGTGTATCTGTGTGTCGCAGACCAAAATTCGAAAAAAATCCACTGGACAGCAGTTGCGAGACAGATGGTAGTCTCCCATCAAGGCATCCATCGTATTCTTTAACATGCACAATGTATGGCTCTCTTACGTACGTAACGTCCCGTCCTGCGGC
The DNA here is from genome assembly GCA_038380435.1 of Ryuthela nishihirai. Taxonomy (NCBI): domain Eukaryota; kingdom Metazoa; phylum Arthropoda; class Arachnida; order Araneae; family Heptathelidae; genus Ryuthela; species Ryuthela nishihirai. The sequence continues at coordinate 9,165,768 of JAWZYU010000004.1, forward strand.
CTTTCTGATCCTGTTGATGTCCCCTTCCTGACCGAGGGCAGAGAGGGAAGATTTGCCGAGAAAAATCTCAACGTTGACCCAACTGGGACTCGAACCTAGAGCCAGATGTAAGAAAATCCCAGAAAACAGATATAAATATTACTATATTTTCAGATCGCAAGGGAGTAAAGCTATCTTCCATACAAAGCCGAACATATCACCCCAAATGGACAAGGGTCTTTCAAATAAAGTGTTCTTTTCTCATTGACAACTACGTGCGAGCAAAGCAGAGAAAATCTCGCAGCTGGCACTGCTGGGATCACCAACAAAATAAACTTTTATTCTTTCTAGTGTCAATAAAAACCAATCATTTATTTTCCTGAATAAAGCCATCATTAAAATATTCGAACTCTGGTTGCTTGTGTTCGGAGAGATAAAACCTCCGAACACAAGCCACCAGAGTTACCCCTGACTAAGCCAACTTCTCAGAATCTCAGCCTATTCCCAACGCATGGATGCAATGAAAACAACACTCGGAATGTTCTCCATCAGTGGTAAAGACCAATTCAATTAATTCTAGTTCTCCTTGCTCAAAAAAATAGTGATCAACGTAGCCGAATTTCGAGCAAATAGAAGTATTACTGTAGAGCGTTTTACAAAGTGGTGTAGTCAAACCCATCATTCTCCTTCCTGGAATGACTTCTTCAATGTTTTTCTCTGTGCTCAGCGATTAGAAACAGGAAGATGACATTCTATCCTTTCTTAGAAGCAGAAAGTCATCTCAAGTGAGGAAAGTGAGTGTTGCTTAGACATCATACACACAAACACACCAGTCTCCGCATACAAGGTATATGGTTACATAGCGTAGTTCCTACACTTCACGCTGCAAGAGTCCTAACCTTGGACAGAAGGCTTGGTAGCATGGTGTAACATACATATGCACGAGTATCGCGTGCCGGACCATGCTTCATGACAGTAAGCGCCACGTGGAGAATAAGACAGTATCCTTCAGCTGCTTAGAAGTAGCGGAAGCAGTGCGACGTGAAGGCTAAGTTTGTGACACAATTTCAAGGTTCCACACCACGCTTGAGCATGCATCTTTGAAGCTGGATATTTGAAACGAAGCGCAACAGCAAGACGCTAGTAGGCAATGATTACCGATTCACTATGGTGGACAAGCCTGCACTCCAATCATAGAGGTTGGGTTGTTTTACCTCTGAGCGGCACTTTTTTGCACACCATGGGCTAAATGGCCAGGTCACATGGACCCCGAAGGCTCAGAGAAGGTTGGGGGAGGGGACCCACTGGAACAGCTGTTGGGAGACAGATGGTAGCCTCCCGTCAAGGCCATCCAGCGTGTTCAGGATATATTTTCAGGATAAAGAGTTAAGAAAACTTTTGTGGCGTATTCAGCTTTTTTCAACTCATTTATTATTATTACATAGAGAGTAATTTTCTACTTTACAAACAATGAATAAAAATATATTGCACCCATATCAAATTATTTATATCCCATTATCATTTTTTTTTTATTCGTTTTGGACACCTTCGAAATTTTTTGAAATTTTTTTTTACTAACTTCAGCAGCAGGGATTAGCTCTGTCGGTAACGCAACAGGTTCTCAATTTCTAGTTCCCAGATTCGAGTCCCCATTACGCCTGCATTAAGATTTTCTTCTCTAGCTCCTGCTCTGCCCCTCGTCAGAAATGAGACATTTATGTGCTCGGAAACAACGCCGTCCGTCAGCTGAGATGTTAAGTCGTGACTTGGTGTGCAAGAGAGTCATATCTTGTTCTCTTTAAAGAATACACTTATATATGACCTTCAGGAGAGAAATTTTCTATATCCTAATATTTTCCCAGTGGTTTCCTTTCAGCTGTGAGTATTTAAAAGATATTGGTTGGATTGGATTGTTTTACCTCTGAGCGGCACTTTTTTGCACACCATGGGCTAAATGGCCAGGTCACATGGACCCCGAAGGCTCAGAGAAGGTTGGGGGAGGGGACCCACTGGAACAGCTGTTGGGAGACAGATGGTAGCCTCCCGTCAAGGCCATCCAGCGTGTTCTTTAATGTGCACAGGGTATGGCTCTCCCGCACACAGGGCCACGGCTTAACGTCCCATCCGACGGACGGCGGCCTTTCCAAGCCCATCGGTGTCCCCTACTGACTGTGGGCAGGGCGGGGAATTTTGCGGTGATAAATCTCAACGCTGACCCAGCTGGGACTCGAACCTGGGAACTACAGATTACGAGCCTTGGCGCGCTACCGACTGAGCCACCCCCGCCCCCCAATCATAGAGAGATGGCAAAAAGTGACATGATGTACTTCAGCCGCAATGTGTGGTCTGAGTGATAATTGATTAAGGATGAGATGGAACTTTTCCTTTTGCTGTTATTCCTTCTCAATGAGCATATCATACGATACTAAAGAAGTTAATTGCCTTAACTGACTATAACTCACTCATTGTAAAATCACTGCTTCCAACTGTACAGCCAAATATTTGGTAATCCAGTTTTAAAGCGCATTAAAAGAGATGCCGCATGCCTATTGATTGAAGTCTCTCCTAATTATCTCATCACTACTTCATAGGTTATATTTGTGTGAAAAAAATTCTTTTTAAGACCTGGTTTTGCCTAATCAGACTTCTAAACATCAGTCTAGTGTTTTAACAACTTTCTGAAGTAGACCGTTTCATTTAAATTTGTCTTCGATTACAGCTGAGTACAGCCAAATATTGAGTCAAGGAAAGCATCAACTCTGGAATAACTTTTCCAGCTTTCGAAACAGTTTCTTATTTAACGTCACACACTACAGTTCGCAGTTTCTCTTTCATTTTCTTTGCACTTTATTTGAGCAGCGATTTGTATATTGCCGTCCCATGGCCGAGTGGTTAGCGCGCTTAGCTATTGTTCAGAAGGATCTGCATTCGAGCCCCGGGTAAGGATGTCCTGATATTGTGTGCTGAGATCCGGAAATCCTCACAGACCTTCTACTTTGGTGTGTAAACTGATAAGCTCTTGTGAGACCTCTGTGACAAGCAGCTGCTTGAGGAGGTATTTATTTTATTTTGTATATCCTTCCTCCCTCTCTCCTATATAGTAGTAGAGATTCCAAACCAACCTTTGCTTGTTACCATAAATGTCAGCTGATATGTACTTCTCTTTCAAAATCTGAACTTTTTTGAATGAATATACTTAAACCTGTCTTCGCAGGAAGAATGGGACACAAGCTACCTTTTTTTTTTATCCTCTAAGAGGTTTTCTTTTCCACATTACCACTGAGCAAAATTCTCAGCTGCTCTTTGAAATCAAATCATAATAAATTTTCATTCGTTTGGGATATTTATTCCAACAAATGAATTTATGACAGTCTTGCCGAGTGGTTTGCGCGCTTGACTACTGATCTAAGGGACCTGGGTTCGAGACCCGGGTAAGGCATGGCTGTTTGTGTCGTTTTTCTGCTGAGGTCCTGCTATCCTCACAGACCTTCTACTGTGACATATAAACTGACAGGCTCCTGTCAGACCTCTGTGGCAAGCAGCTGCTTGAGGGGGTATTTATTTTTCGTTATTTAGAATATACGTACGTTCCGGCATCTTAAGACAAAGAGTCACTTACTTGTGACTCCTAGCATTTCCATCACTCTCTGAAAATCGTTTTCAAAGAGTGTAGTCGCGTCAGAATGTTAACCTTTCTCTATCAATGGAGTCCAAACTGTATTCCACTGGCGCAAAAAAGTTTAATGTTCCAACAGGACTATACCCTTTTAAAATGATCCCAGGAAGAGATCAAAACATTAGGAGCTCCTAATCAACGGGTATTTTAAATTTATTCTACAGTTAATAAACACTTATTCCATTTATCACTCATTTCATTGAAAATAAGCTTCGTTGCTTTTATAATGATTACAATTAAAATAAGCATTTACTTTTTGTAGTATTAAAATATTTTGTCACTTGTATCAGTAGCAGATGGAGGAGCACACGCTTTCCTTCGGTTGATGCTTAGGATTTCTGGCAGAGTTCGGAAAGGTCGCCGTCCGTCGGATGGGACGTTAAGCCGTGGCGCCGTGTGTGGGAGAGCCATACCCTGTGCACGTCAAAGAACACGCTGGATGGCCTTGACGGGAGGCTACCGTCTGTCTCCCAACAGCTGTTCCAGTGGGTCCCCTCCCCCAACCTTCATTGAGTCTTCGGGGTCCATGTTACCTGGCCATTTAGCCCATGGTGTGCAAAAAAGTGCCGCTCAGAGGTAAAACAATCCAACATTAAAGAACACGCTGGATGGCCTTGACGGGAGGCTACCATCTGTCTCCCAGCAGCTGTTCCAGTGGGTCCCCTCCCCCAACCTTCTCTGAGCCTTCGGGGTCCATGTGACCTGGCCATTTAGCCCGTGGTGTGCAAAAAAGTGCCGCTCAGAGGTAAAACAAGCCAACCCAACTCTGGCAGAGTTTGAAAGACAGAGACGACCAAGATCTAAACCAGACGTGTTAAAATGCATCAAAATAAATTGCGCTACCAAAATATTAGAGAATTTGTATGTTACGTCAGTAGGAAATTAACTTCGAAGCTCTATGAGTTTTCAAATATGCATTTAATAAGGAAAATGGGACTCAAAATAAAGATCATAATCAAATTTATTTAATTCTTGATTTTCAAGAATATTCGTTCAGTATTTAAAGAGCTCATAATCGTTCATAAATGTCTAACATCGAAATAATCATTACATAAACTTGTAAAATGTATATTTATTTTATTAATGGTTTCAAACAATGATTATTTTTTCAGTTTCAATTTATTTCTGAGAAATTTTTTTATGAAGCATTACGGTTGTAAAATATTCCAGCTTCCATAACTATTGAAATATTGAACGAATATTGTTAAAAAAAGAGATTGGTCTTTCGTTTATCTTCAGTCGTATTTTTACATTAAATGCGCATTAAAAATTATAGAACTTCGAAGTTAGATTACCATCAACCAATCCTGGATCTAGAAAAAAAAAAAAAGTGTTGGGAGGGGGGGGGGGGGCAAGCTACGCAATCGAGCTTAAAAATGGTGAAAGGAGCGGGTTGTTGGGTTGGGTTGTTTTACCTCTGAGCGGCACTTTTTTGAACACCATGGGCTAAATGGCCAGGTCACAAGGACACCGAAGGCTCAGAGAAGGTTGGGGGAGGGGACCCACTGGAACAGCTATTGTGAGACAGATGGTAGCCTCCCTTCAAGGCCATCCAGCGTGTTCTTTAACTTGCACAGGGTATGGCTCTCCCACACACGGGGCCAAGGCTTAACGTCCCATCCGACGGACGGTGGCCTTTCCAAGCCCATCGGTGTCCCCTACTGACCGTGTGCAGGGCGAGGAATTTTGCGGAGATAAATCTCAACGCTGACCCAGCTGGGACTCGAACTTGGGAACTGCAGATTACGAGCCTGGCGCGCTACCGACTGAGCCACCCCCGCCCAACAAAGGAGCGGGAGTGGCAAGAAACTGTATTTCCATTGTAACATTTCCCCCTTCGTTTTGTAGGTTTTAAAAAAATTTGTAAAAAATGCGTGAATCTGCATAAGTTTAATAATTTTTAACCTCAAAACCTTTCTAGCATTGCCAAAGTGGGGGAGAGCATGTTCCTCTTCCCTTTTTTTGGAAATTCTCTAATATTTTGGTAGGGCATTGTACATGTAGGTAATAGCACAACGTGTCAAAAAACTAGTTAAAATTCTTTTCTTTGAGTGTTTTTCCTTGAAATGGTATACACTCTAGAAAAGAGTGTCGATACCATTTCAAAAATTAGAGTAGAATCGCTATAATAAGAAAGAGAGTAAGGGGCGGGGGTGGCTCAGTCGGTAGCGCGCCAGGCTCGTAATCTGTAGTTCCCAGGTTCGAGTCCCAGCTGGGTCAGCGTTGAGATTTATCTCCGCAAAATTCCCCGCCCTGCCCACGGTCAGTAGGGGACACCGATGGGCTTGGAAAGGCCGCCGTCCGTCGGATGGGACGTTAAGCCGTGGCCCCGTGTGTGGGAGAGCCATACCCTGTGCACGTTAAAGAACACGCTTGATGGCCTTGACGGGAGGCTACCATCTGTCTCCCAACAGCGTTTCCAGTGGGTCCCCTTCCCCAACCTTCTCTGAGCCTTCGGGGTCCATGTGACCTGGCCATTTAGCCCATGGTGTGCAAAAAAGTGTCGCTCAGAGGTAAAACAACCCAACCCACCCTAAGAATGAAATTTTTTCTGCTGTCATTTGTTGTAGGATTTTGCTTTTCTTCTCCATGCTATAACTTAGTTATTTACAAAATGCCAATGAAAAGAGTATTGCAACAAAAAGAGAAAAGAAGGAAAGAAGAAATCCTTTTAATTATCTATGGTGGGGCGGGGGTGGCTCAGTCAGTAGCGCGCCAGGCTCGTAATCTGTAGTTCCCAGGTTCGAGTCCCAGCTGGGTCAGCGTTGAGATTTATTCCCCGCCCTGCCCACGGTCAGTAGGGGACACCGATGGGCTTGGAAAGGCCGCCGTCCGTCGGATGGGACGTTAAGCCGTGGCCCCGTGTGCGGGAGAGCCATACTCTGTGCACGTTAAAGAACACGCTGGATGGCCTTGACGGGAGGCTACCATCTGTCTCCCAACAGCTGTTCCAGTGGGTCCCCTTCCCCAACCTTCTCTGAGCCTTCGGGGTCCATGTGACCTGGCCATTTAGCCCATGGTGTGCAAAAAAGTGCCGCTCAGAGGTAAAACAACCCAATTATCTATGGCTTCCCTTTGTTCAATTAGAATAACTTTAAAACGAAGCGGACACCATCGTTATTAACTCATGGTGTTAAGGTTTTAACATCTTTTACGTAACTAGCATTTTGCGAGGGATCTCGTTTTCAATTTATTTTTAGTAGAAAATCAATTAAATGTGAAAGCCTTATTCTGAAGTAACGAACTTTATTTCTTTTTATAAATCACAATACCCAAAGAAAAACACTTCTATTACGAATAAAGAATAAATATTCAAAGAAAAAGAAAGTATTTTAAACCTAATTTCAAAAGGTATTCAATAATTTTCCATCTTAAAAATAAAAAAACAATTATACTTTGGAAAACGTTTTCTAGCTAATCAGTTTTGTCAATTTTAGGAGAATGCAAAGCTTAATTTGATGGCTTTTCTAAGATTAAGAAGCATTATAACGATCCATATTAGAAGCTAAATCTTTGAAGTGTGCGTTAGAACAGGCCATAAAACTCAAAAATGTCATGTACACATAACATTGATATCCTTCTTTCAAAATTAACTAGAAAAATCGGAATTCGACAAAAGATCTCATGCTTTGCAGAATTATTTAGAAAAAAGAGTGGGGATTACCCTATTTCTTCGATTCTAAGATGCACTTTTTTTCCCATATAAACGTCTCTGAAAACGGGGTGCGTCTTAGAATCGAAGAAATACGGTAGTTGAATAGAAAAAATAACTAGGGATTCGATCAATGCAACTGTTAGAACACACAGAGAGAGAGAGCATTCCAACAAGCACAAGACTCAGAAAAAGACAGGACTACACGGAACTGCAACCCCGTTTCACGGAATATGGGGCGTGTAGTAGCAACGACTTGGTGAAGCAGTGACGAGCAACAGCAGGGCACTTGTCTGTCAAACGCATTGGCTGCGCAAAGCATGCTGGGATCGTCCATTCCACGCGCTGGCACACATCTGGGACTCAAAGGGGTTGAGAAAGTTGCCGCCAGCTATGAAGGGAAGATCGTACGATGGAGAGAGGACGAAGAGGAGGATTGGCGAGGGGGAGGGGAAGCAGATGATAGTGAGAAAGAGAGAGAGAAAAGCAAGTAAGCGGAAAGCGAAAGCGTAGCGGCGACTGCACCCACGCAAGGCCTGCTGGGAAGGAAGGTGCCAGGTCCGAGCATCTAGTTGATGGTGTTTGTGGTTCTTCATCCATGGCCGTCTCCTTGGGTAATTTTCTGGCCCGTCGAACCATAACCAGAAGTTTTCGGATTCCGGGGGAAGGTGATGTGAAGGCAGGGGTAGAGTATACAGAGTGAGGTGGAGAGGCTGGGGGAGGGGATGAAATAGGGAAGACAGAATGTGCACGAGAGAGAGAGACAGATTGGAAGAGTGGTGGAGAGACAGAAGATGCCTCGGAGCGATTCTGTCCAACCAGTAACAGAAGCAAGGCAACTTTGTACAATACTGTTCGGACCCCCCGCTACTACTACGCATGCTCCGTTGAGCAGCAGCCAGGCCTGGAATATCGAGGACCACGTGTGCCACTGCCGAACTGTGTAGATTCCGGCAACTTCCTCCTTATCGCAGATGCAGTCTCCCTTCTCCCGTGGGATACAGACATCTCCTCGAACTCTAGCCGCACGCAAAAGAGCGTTCTCCTAGATGCGGGTCAGTGATCGGAGCATGCGCAATAGTGCGGGGTTGTCAGAAATTTTTTGAGATCTCTCCTCCCTCTCCTGTCTTCCAACTTCCCGAGCTTTACTGTTGTCTGACGGGAACTTTTTCACATTAATAAAAAGACAGTAAACATATTAGTAATCTTCAGAGCTTGCCGAATTTCGTTCCGCAGAGTTCGCCCCAATTTTCTGCCTCTTTGGCATCAACGAACAGCCTTGATGTCGTTATCTTAGTTCAACGCCCTCCTTGACTCAAATTTCATTGCTCATAGTTCTCCAATGACGCATACCGTCCAAGCCGTCATGTCAATTTTCAAGGACTTTCATATTTCCCAATGCATAAGAAAGTACATCGTACTTAAGTCTGTTTTATTTTCTCTCTAGGATACGTCAGCACACATGCATGCCTACACACACATTCACTGGCTCACACACTTTACTCTTTTCCATGGCAAATCTCCATAGTTCGAGTAATTGCTCGATGTTTGTCGAAAATAGGGGGAATTTTCCCGGCTATTTGTCTTTCATTATGGTATTATCCAGGGCTGGATCATAGATTTCTCCGAGCGTTTGACGAACATTAAACGAATAGTCGGTGCACAAGACAATTTAATAAAACTGAAAGAGTGTTTTAACTGGTGTAAGTGCGTCATACGTTCTTGCCTACAAACAGGTACCGGTTTTTTTGACTGATTTCCACAAAAATTATTATTAGCTTTTGGATTTTTTGTTTTTTCCAATAAATCCAGCGTGCAGTCTCAGAGTGAGCAATTTTTCTCATTCATGTCGAGAAGAGCTGTACTACCGGACGTTTTTTCCAATCTCTATATTTTTTAAAAGGATATTTAAGGACTGTCCTCTCAAAAGGTTTGTGACATTGTTTTCATTTATAACGACAATTCGTATCTAATTTCGCATTATTTCCCAGGTCAAGAAGCTTTTGATTCCCTACAGCTTAGAGTTTGGAAACTTGGTTGCTTTTTTGTCATCTTCCTATCTTTTATAAATCAACCTATTTTTGATCCAGAGCAATAGAATAACAAGACTAGATCGTCATGAACCCTGGTGCAAAATATTCTAATGGGCCACTCTCGTATACTATAAAGAAGGGACACCCCAGATTCGAATGAGCCTCAACACCAGAAACCGGTGCAATGCACCAGTCTTTGGTGACACTGCCTACACCAATATAGTCTCTAGTGATAGTGCCTACACCAATATAGTCTCTAGTGATACTGCCTACACCAATATAGTCTCTGGTGATACTTCCTACACCAATATAGTCTCTGGTGATACTGCCTACACCAATATAGTCTCTAGTGATACTGCCTACACCAATATAGTCTCTAGTAATACTGCCTACACCAATATAATCTCTGGTGATACTGCCTACACCAATATAGTCTCTAGTGATACTGCCTACACCAATATAGTCTCTGATGATACTGCCTACACCAATATAGTCTCTGGTGATACTGCCTACACCAATGTAGTCTCTAGTGATACTGCCTACACCAATATAGTCTCTGGTGATACTTCCTACACCAATATAATCTCTGATGATACTGCCTATACCAATATAATCTCTGGTGATCTCTGCCTACACCAATGATAGTTTCACCCCGGAGTAGGTTTAACATTTAAATAGCTAAGGCCTGTATGAAATTAAAGGCACCCTAATCAATAAGTCAGGTATTATTAAAAAATTTAGATAAAATTCGGAAAAAAATTTACTCTTGGTTTGTGGGTATAATTGCGATATCAACTGGAATAAAAAATAAATTATTTTAAAATTTTGCTTACTTGTCATCACCAGAGAATGGAATTTAAAATTTTTTGTGGCATCACAGAAACCAAATTATAAATGGTATGGTGATGTGCGGCATGAGATTAACAGACGAATAGGGATTGCTGCCGGGACTTTTAAGAATCTATGGAGAGTGTGGAGAAATAGGCGAATACACCTAAAGACTAAAATTAGACTGTATAATAGTTTGGTTCTTTCTAGGGTTAGTTATGGTAGTGAAACTTGGACACTTTGTAAACAAGATAACAGGAAACTAGATGCTTTTGATTCCAGATGCTTACGCAGTATCTTGGGCATTAGGTGGTTCAACTTTGTAACTAATGATGAGGTTAGGCAAAGGAGTTTGCAACCTCCTTTAAGCAGCATATTGTGCAGAGAGAGACTCCGTTGGTTTGACCATGTTGCCCGTATGAATGATTATAGATTGGCGAATAGGGTTATGAACAGTGTGCCTAAAGGCCTCAGAAAGAAGGGGAGACCTAGGATGCGGTGGGCAGACAATATCAAACAGGACCTTGTTAGAATTGGTGTGCAGTGGCCAGATGCAGTAGATGTAGCTCAGGATAGACTTGCTTGGAGAACTAAATTGCACGGTCTGGTTGGACCTCCGTAGCCCATGGCTGCTTGAGGATGATGATGATTCTCATCTTTATTTATAACCTCACTGTCTATTGTCAGCGGGATCTAGACGAACCACGATTTCCTTAGATGCAGAAGTTCTCAGCGTTTTTCAGAGCAGGAAAAAGAAGTTTTGAATAATTTATCTGGAAATACATTGATGAATTGCTAGTTGTACAATTGGTCAATATCAACTATGAGTTTTTTTTCTGTTTGTTTTTTGTTTTCCTGCCCTGATAGTTGAGAGTTTAATTAATGAATAATGGTGCAATTAGGGTATAGGAGTCAGCTTGTGTAAAAGTAGGGAGAATTGCTTTGGTTTGATAATGTTTCTCTTATTAAGAATTGCAGATTAGCAGAGTGTAGTTAATGAAAAAGAAGTGTCAGCATCTTAACGCGTTGTAGACAGGATAAATGAACCTAAGCATTTGCTTAATCATCAGGCTTGCAGCCGAAATAAATAATTTGCTTTCCTAAATAATATAAAGCTGTTGGACGAAACTGAAATTCCTGACTTTCATCAAAAACGTTAATAGAAAAACGACTCTTAGCAAATGCAACTTTCCAGACTCTTAACGAAACCTGGGCCCCATTAATCTATCATTTCCCTTCGTGTAACTTCAGTTAAAAAATTTAAACTACAACTGAGGTATCAACAAGAATTTCAGGTTTTTTTTTTAAGCAATAGTTTAATGATTGTAGAAGAATATATCACAGAAAACAGAGGAAAACTCGACTTTTAGTTTACCTCGTATAGTTCATATTAGGATTCCAGATAATAATTATTACAGCTTTAGTGTTTTTTCTCGATACGATGCTCAAATTTTATGACCTGAAAAAATTCTACCAAGAGGATTTGCTGATCTTACTGTAGTTTAAGAACAAATTGTCTAGGTGTAATAAGTATTTCAAATGCAAAATCCCTCTGTTTAAAACTAGCATTATGAGTGTGTGGTATGATAGTAGTCACTTACACGCTCGCATCTAGAAGACATTAGAGGTAGGAGGGGGGGGGGGGGTTGTTTTGGGTTGGGTTGTTTTACCTCTGAGCGGCACTTTTTTGCACACCATGGGCTAAATGGCCAGGTCACATGGACCCCGAAGGCTCAGAGAAGGTTGGGAGAGGGGACCCACTGGAACAGCTGTTGGGAGACAGATGGTACCCTTCCATCAAGGCCATCCAGCGTGTTACAGGATATAACTCTCCCGCACACGGGGCCACGGCTTAACGTCCCATCCGACGGACGGCGGCCTTTCCAAGCCCATCGGTGTCCCCTACTGACCGTGGGCAGGGCGGGGAATTTTGCGGAGATAAATCTCAACGCTGACCCAGCTGGGACTCGAACCTGGGAACTACAGATTACGAGCGTGGCGCGCTACCGACTGAGCCACCCCCTCCCCAGGGGGGGGGGGGGTTGTGACGCAATCAATCCGGGAAAAGTAAAAGGACGGAGGCAAGAGAAGAGATTTCTATTGCAGTATAATATTTTCCTCTGTGTTTCACAGATCTCCAAAATATTTTCTGAAAATGAGCCGGGCACGGGTGGCTCAGTCGGTAGCGCGCCACGCTCGTAATCTTCAGTTCCCAGGTTCGAGTCCCAGCTGAGTCAGCGTTGAGATTTATCTCCGCAAAACTCACCGCCCTGCCCACGGTCAGTAGGGGACACCGATGGGCTTGTAAAGATGGCCGTCCGTCGGATGGAACGTTAAGCCGTTGCCCTGTGTGCGAGAGAGCCATACCCTGTGTACGTTAAAGAACACGCTGGATGGCCTTGACGGGAGGCTACCATCTGTCTCACAACAGCTGTTCCAGTGGGTTCCCTCCCCCAACCTTCTCTGAGCCTTCGGTGTCCTTGTGATCTGGCCATTTAGCCCATGGTGTGCAAAAAAGTGCCGCTCAGAGGTGAAAAACCCAATCCAACTCTGTGTTTTAAAGATCTCCAAAATATTTACTGAAAATGCGTGAAATATGCTCAACTTTAATCATTTTTATACCTCCCTTACCCTTACTAGCATTCTCAAAGACGTGTATTCTCAAAGCATGATCCCTTTGCTCCCCCCCCCCACTCCCGAGATATGGACACGGTCACTTATAGCAAAATTTTACACACCAGATTATTATGTCTCTTTCTTTAATATTCTTGAGTTCTTCAAAATAGCCCTTAATTAAGTCGACAAAGATAACAACTGAAACTAAGTTTTAGTCTTCTACATAAATTATGATTTGCTGATAATACCAGCATTAAGATTCCCAGTTCTTCAATTCAAAGTATCCGATTGCATTTCCAACTGAAAAACTGAGGATATTTATCGCTGTGACGTCATCAGTACTAAAAGTCTAAAGGGTATTCAGTATCCACTGTTACTCTAAGACCTTGTCTTTAAGTATATTGAACCACTTAACCATAAATGGTTTGTTGGCAATGAATGCAACTCCCTCTACCTTCTTCATTTTTTTTCGAATCCAATAACCTTCTTCTACCCATGTGGCCTATGGTTTCTCAGTCAGGTGAAGATATTCGTGGAAACTGTCTTCGTCTTTCTTGGCATGTCTCATCCGATCCTGCAGCTCTCAATGCCGTAAATATCTTCACCTCTGCTCTTTTGGGAGAACAATACGTCTAGAGAGCTGCTAAAACAAAAGCGCAACCAGTTCTTTTCTCCTCAGAAAAGTAGGTTAATTTCCCACTTTCTCGTGCACCGGCAGCATTAAAACAATCCCAGCCTAAAAAAAGATAAAGAAAGGAAGAAATAAACTTTGGTTTCAGCTACCTGCATTCTTAGTGTTCTTGTCCTCTCTCTGTACAAATCGTTTAAGTTTATGCTCACTACCGATTCGAAAGCTCGTACTTTTAATGACTGCGTCGATTATTATTTGTCTCTTGAAATCTAAGTTTGCTAATTCATAGAGCTTCTTCTATCTAGAGCCCATTGGAGCATAATTCCGATATTTTGAAAATGATATGTTCGAGCTTTCAAGTTTTACTCTCTAGCAAAAACAGTTTTAAAGAGCGTTTTTAAAGTTCAAGATAACGCTACAAAAAAAAACATTCCAGTTCATGAAATTCTTACCTTTCTTCTTTGAATTCATCCTAAATACACTGCACACAAAAATTAGGGGATATTTTATCGCTTCATATTCATTTTGAAACATCCCCTAGCCGTCCCATGGCCGAGTGGTTAGCGCGCTTGGCTACTGATCTAAGGAACATGGGTTCGAACCCCGGGTAAGGCATGGCTGTTTGTGTCGTTTTTCTGCTGAGGGCCTGCCATCCTCACAGACCTTCTACTATGGCATATAAACTGACAGGCTACTGTCAGACCTATGTGACAAAGCAGCTGCTTGAGGGGGTATTTATTATTTATATCCCCTAAATTTTTGTAGCCGTCCCGTGGCCGAGTGGTTAGCGCGCTTGGCTACTGATCTACGGGACCTGGGTTCGAGCCCCGGGTAAGGCATGGATGTTCGTGTTGTTTTCTGCTGAGGTCCTGCCATCCTCCCAGACCTTCTACTATGGCATATAAACTGACAGGCTCCTGTCAGACCTCTGTGGCAAGCAGCTGCTTGAGGGGGTATTTATTTATTTTTATTTTAAATTTTTGTGAGCAGTATATTTCAGCACTTAATTTGGCTCTTATTTCTATCCTGATCCTTGTAGCACTTTCGTGGTTTGGTTAGGTCGCTTATAATGAGGTTAAAGGAATTTTTCAAACGCCTCTTAAGCAGCATCTTGTGTAGGAAAATAATATGTTAATCTGACCACGTTGCCAATATGAGAGTACAGTCGCACAAAAAAGTATCCGAACACTATGGTTGATTACAGAATTCAGAAAAAATATCTGGCAACAATTTTTTAGAAATTAGTGATCTGGCAACTCGTGACAGAAGGTTGCCAGATCACTAATTTCTAAAAAAAATCGTTGCCAGATATTTTTTCTGAATTCTGTAATCAACCATAGTGTTCGGATACTTTTTTGAGCGACTGTAGGTGGTCATATTATTTTGATACTAGATCGTGTGGGCTCACTCACGGAAATATTGAGCGTGTGCAGTTACCGTTCACAGCAAACTGGAGCGTGTGCAGTAACTGCGCACGCTCCAGTTTGCTGTGAACGGTAACCGGAGCGTGTACAGTTGCTATACACGCTCCAGATATTTTTCCTGAATTCTGTAATCACGTGACACAAAGAATGCCAGATCACTAATTTCTAAAAAATCGTTGCCAGATATTTTTTCCTGAATTCTGTAATCAACCATAGTGTTCGGATACTTTATTGAGCGACTGTACCTAAAATTCTTGTAACGTGGTCATTTAGTTCATTTTGTGCAAAACAAGTCCTCGCAGTGGTTAATCAACTCAACCACCTTAGAGACAACTCTGGTATGAAGACTCATACCGATTTCGCACGCTTGCGACACTGACTCCACTTGCTACCAATAGTAAGCATACCATTTTGTTATTAAATCCCTATTTTTATGTCATATCCAAAAAATGAAAGGAAAGTTGACGATGATTTAAAACGCTTTACATGGAAAGAAACCTCAAAGAACAACAGGCAGTCAACGAAGGCATTCAAAGGATCACAGAATGAGTGAAAACAGTACGATCTGAATAAACTTCTCCACCTTTCACACAAAAGACGTGGCGATTGAGACTTCCATTCCAGATCCACCGTCGTAGTCAAACCTACTTGTCGAGCGTATAGTAAAGGTAATTCTGTTTTCTCACCCTAAGAAAGAGTGAATGAAAGGGAAGCGCTTGTCAGTTCATCTAAAGTGTGGTCATTTCTCTGTACCACTGTCCATTTCTTGTGTGTGTGTGTGCAGAATGATTGATTGTCAGAGAACTCCCACAATGACCTCCAGCAAGGCCGTTTGTACACTGATTACTCTCCGTCAGTAGTCACCACCTCCCAAGGAAGAGGGCCTGTAATCGAGTTCAAGCGACGAGTATAGGTCACGTGAATCATTAGCAGAAGTAAAATTAGCAACACCAACAAAAGGAAGTGTGAGCATTGAGAAGAGAGGTATCTCCACGGAAGCTATCTAGAACGGTGGTTTCCAACTTTTTTAATCTGCGAATTGGCGAAATTTAGGTCAAAATCTCGCTGACTGGAAAAAATTTAAGTCAAAATTTAACAGTTAAGTAAAAAAAATTCTGAAATTTTCCGGACAAAAAATATTTTTATTATATTTTTGAAAAAAAAAAATAAAAATACCCCCTCAAGCAGCTGCTTGCCACAGAGATCTGACAGGAGACTATCAGTTTATATGCCATAGTAGAAGGTCTGTGAGGATGGCAGGTCCTCAGAGAAAAACGACACAAACAGCCATGCCTTATCCGGGGCTCGAACCCAGGTCCCTTAGATCAGTAGCGAAGCGCGCTAACCACTCGGCCATGGGACGGCTTTTATTTTTGAAGCAGAGCAGATAATATGCATTGAAATTTGCCACACCAGTACATTTGTGTCAAAATTTGCAAAAATATCACATAATAAATGTTAAAATTAGCGGTGAAGAATATGATTTGTTATTAACCTAATCATACTTTTCTACATATTTCTGTCTTTTATCTTCTGTTTATATACCTATTTAATCAAGAAGGTATTGGGCTAAAATATAGCAATTAATTTCTCGGATTGGTTCCAGTAAAATTTGGGACAACTGTTTGGACCTGAATATCAGTTATGGATCAATGTTCTTAAAATATAAAAAGAAAAACTTATTACTTATTTTAATATACGTGATGTTTTTAAAAAATCTAAACTGAATTTGTATTATCATAAATTTCTAGGGGATTCCGCAATGTCATCGTTCCTACAGTCAGTTTACACGACTCTTGGGGCGGGGGGTGGCTCAGTCGGTAGCGCGCCAGGCTGTGGTTCCCAGGTTCGAGTCCCAGCTGGGTCAGCGTTGAGATTTATCTCCGCAAAATTCCCCACCCTGCCCACGGTCAGTAGGGGACACCGATGGGCTTGGAAAGGCCGTCGTCCGTCGGATGGGACGTTAAGCCGTGGCCCTGTGTGCGGGAGAGTCATACCCTGTGCACGTTAAAGAACACGCTGGATGGCCTTGACGGGAGGCTACCATCTGTCTCCCAACAGCTGTTCCAGTGGGTCCCCTCCCCCAACCTTCTCTGAGCCTTCGGGGTCCATGTGACCTGGCCATTTAGCCCATGGTGTGCAAAAAAGTGCCGCTCAGAGGTAAAACAACCCAACCCTCGACTCTTGGTAATAAAATAGTTTTTTTTTAAAGAAACATTTCACTTCGCTAACACAAATGTTTCCAAATTCTTGTTTCATTCTTATTCTATTAGATTTATTCAAATAATATCACCCGTGAATAAATCGAATCTAAATTAGTGATATAGTTCTTCCTGATAATGCTGAACTGCAAAAATCATTTACCCTAAAATTAATTCTTTTACAACTTTGCACTTTTAGCTCTACTTCTTCGTCTTCCATTCATCCACTTTTTTATTTTAAAATATCTAAACTCTCAACATTAAACTCTCTCTAGCAATAAAATTGCAAAATAAATAAAATAATAAAAAGGAAATAAAATTGAAGCAATGACTTTTATTTATCGCTTACTAGGAGAATGTCGAACATTTTGCCTAGGATTTCCGATAAATTGGTAGCATTCACTCCTTTGTGATTAAACATATAAATTAATAAATAAATACCCCCTCAAGCAGCTGCTTGCCACAGAGGTCTGACAGGAGCCTGTCAGTTTATATGCCATAGTAGAAGGTCTGAGAGGATGGCAGGACCTCAGCAGAAAATCAACACGAACATCCATGCCTTATCCGGGGCTCGAACCCAGGTCCCGTAGATCAGTAGCCAAGCGCGCTAACCACTCGGCCACGGGACGGCCGAGTGGCTAGCGCGCTTGGAACAAGAAACCAATATTTCCAATAGGTAAAAAGTAATTAACAACCAAATAATGTTATATGTCTCCAATTCTTTTATAAGTTTATTCTAATTTACAAATTTAAAATGTTATTAATTTGTTCCCCAATTCTTCCGGGTGCCGAAATTAAACCTGTCTTTGCCTAAAATTTTATAACTCTTAGGGAAGAAATACCAGGTCTTTGCTTGATAATACATATAAGTCATCTGATGAAGCCTCATGTTTTATTTATAAACATTTGACATTGTTATATTCTTTATCTTTTCTATCCAATTTGCAAAAGGAAGTGGCATCATTTTTCTTCTTTTTTTAAAGAATTGATGAAGAAAAGAATATGTAAAGGAAAACAAGGTTTCTGTTATGTTCTCTATTTTTTTTAGTCGAAACAACCAATTAATTTAAACCAAACTTAAAAGTTTAACACCCTTTAAAACTGAGCAGATAAATTTATTGCATTAAAATAAAGATTTAAACAAAAGAAATAATATATCTTACCCATGAAATAATATATCTAAATAACTATTACCCTGAACACAATATATTACAATACCACTATTCGGTTTAATTTCTCTTTGGAAAAGTTCGGTATTAAATCTTTTCTCTCATCAATAAAATCTTCGTCTCCGATACCCGTGAAATTCCAATCACTTCAGCCTCGACCCTACATCGAAGCCAAAATCAGTGGGCCATTGTATGTTTAGACATGTAGCTGGTTTTCAATTAACCGAGTCCCATTTCTCATTATCCCGTTTACTGCCCATCTCCATTCTAATTCTACAGGAACGATCTCTAAATCTTCAACTCCACGAAAGGTAGGTAGGACTCTCACGCACATCCAACGGACCATTTGTAGATATCCGGCCGTCGGTGTCGCCTCGGGGGTGGGGGTCACAGAACTAGGAACGAAAAGAATGGGGGGGGGGGAGGGAGGAGAGAGAGAGGACTAAAGCCCTTTTGAACTCTACCTTCCGCTGCAGGTGATTACCTGAGTCTTCCCTCCTTCCTGTCAATGATGGGACGAACGGCAGGCGACTCGGTGGCGTCAGGGGGAGGGGGAGAAAGAGGGGGAGACGAACGCGCGCGCGCGCCCCCGGTGGCCGAGAGGGGATCTCTGAAGGTAAGTCGGAGGGGGGGGGGGTCAAAAAGAAAAGCAACAGGCGGTAACTTCAGAGAACTTACCTGAGACATCGGTGTTGGTGGAGTCCACGGTAGATGGAACCTAGGATTTCCCGCGTGTCATTTACGTACTCGGCCGCCCATCCCGGACGGCAAGCCGGAGGTCAGACCAGAGCCAGCCCACCCCTCGACAAGCCAGAAACGCTCGCATTTGGTAGCGGAAGTGGTATATTCCTCGCCGCTTGCTGTCGACCTTTTGCGGAATATCGTATATCTTGCAAGGCAATAGATTAGAGTTTGGAGAAAGAGGAACCTCCTACTCTAGGGTTCCTGCTGCTTTCGCTCCACGTGCGGTTTGTATTTTTATCCAGAGTGTGTTTTATTTGCAAGGTCGAACTTCATCCGTTTTACTTTCTCCTTCAGGTGGAGCTTTGATGCTGAGCCGCTTTTTGTAAACAGTTTCAAAGTGGGTTCCCCGTTTCAACGGACCCTGTCTCTGATTGATGGAGATCTCATCTTTGCCTGACGTTCACTTCTATGCCTGACATTCTCTTCTTCAAAGGAAGAAAATTAAATAAAAAAAATAAATACCCCCCTCAAGCAGCTGCTTGCCACAGAGGTCTGACAGGAGCCTGTCAGTTTATATGCCACAGTAGAAGGTCTGAGAGGATGGCAGGACCTCAGCAGAAAGGGGCTCGAACCCAGGTCCCTTAAGTCAGTAGCCAAGCGCGCTAACCATTACTCGCATGTAAATTGGAAAGATTTTCTTTTTGATCTTATTTCGTTTTTAATTTTATACGCTTGCAATCCCATTTTCAGCAATTAATTTACAATAAACGGTCTTTCATTGTATTTTACATCATCCTTTACACTGCGTTTTCTTTAAGTGTATAAATGTATCATTCTCACTGCAAATTAACAACTTAATTTACTCCTTCTTCTTGCTTTAAACTCTTACAATTCCATTTTTAACAGCTAATTTTCTATGAATACAGTTTTCCATTTATTTTTAATCATCTTGCACATTGCGTTTTTTTTTTAACATGTATACCAAGCTCTTTTAGTAACCTGGGTTCGAGCCCCGGGTAAGGCATGGATGTTCGTGTTGTTTTTCTGCTGAGGTCCTGCCATCCTCTCAGATCTTTTACTGTGGCATATAAACTGACAGGCTCCTGTCAGACCTCTGTGGCAAGCAGCTGCTTGAGGGGGTATTTTTTTTTTTAAGTATAAACTATAAATTAACACCCTAATGTACAGGGGCTTTTTCTAATTTTCAGCGCTTGCAATCTCATTTTCAGCAGTTCGTTTTCAATGAACATATTTTTCCATTGTATTTTAATTAACTATTAAATTGGAATTTCTTTTTTCGTTTCGTTAAAACTTTTATAACATATTATAAACTGTAAATGAACATGTTAAGATTCTTTGCTCAGGCATCTCAACAAAAAAAAAGAGATAAAAAGCATTCTAATCAAATATGAGATTCTCTTAAACAATATTTTCAGTTATAGACTCAACAGAAATATTGCATCATGACATGGCATTGGCCAATTGCTGATCCAACAGAGATACTACTGTTGTCTTCATATTGCAATTTATTTAAAAACTGTAACTGATTAATAATAATACACATTCCGAATTAAGATGTTTGTTTGCAAAAAGAAAATGTTGATTGCAAAATATATAATATCTTCCCCCCTTTTTTTGTATCTAGAATTTTTATTGTATCTAGAAGGTAATAGTAATGACACTTAATAGTCAGTTGGGTTGTTTTACCTCTGAGCGGCACTTTTTTGCGCACCATGGGCTAAATGGCCAGGTCACATGGACCCCGAAGGCTCAGAGGAGGTTGGGGAAGGGGACCCACTGGAACAGCTGTTGGGAGACAGATGGTAGCCTCCCGTCAAGGCCATCCAGTGTGTTCTTTAACGTGCACAAAGTATGGCTCTCCCGCACACGGGGCCACGGCTTAACGTCCCATCCGACGGACGGCGGCCTTTCCAAGCCCATCGGTGTCCCCTACTGACCGTGGGCAGGGCGGGGAATTTTTGCGGAGATAAATCTCAACGCTGACCCAGCTGGGACTCGAACCTAGGAACTACAGATTACGAGCCTGGCGCGCTACCGACTGAGCCACCCCCGCCCTAATAGTCAGTGGCCACGAGTATACAATTATAAAGTGAAAATTTTGCATCCCGGAAATTGGTACTTTCTGTCAATAAATTTGACGATAACATATACTAATAGGGATAACTTAAATCAAATGACATTTGCGGCTGATTGTGCGGAATCCAAAAAAAAACCTGCTTTTCGGATTTTGTTTGTCTGATTCTGATTTTCTTTCCATTAAAAATAAAATTATTATTATCAGTTTACTTTTCTTCGCAAACTTTTATTATTGTCATGTTATAATACATGATAATGAAACCAATTAGTATAATTTAGTGATCTCCTCATTGCAAAGTTTCAAACTCCTCCCTATCAAATCGAAAGCATAAATCACCAAAATTAATCGCAATCAATTAGAATAATTCAATGAACACTTAATCATCAAAGGTTGAAGCTTTACCTTAAACATACCGAATCGCAAAAGCAAGCGTATTAAACACATTCATTATAATATCCAGAGGTAACAACAAGGGTAGAAACTGTCACAAAGACAGAGCAATGTCCATTGATATTGAAGATGGCTTCGAAACATTTAAGAGCAAGCAGGTCAAAAGTAAATTTTTCAATGAATTAAGTGATCAACGATGACTTGAAAGCTCATAGTTAATTACATATCATAAAGTCCGTTAGTGACGCTATACACAAACAGCCTATAGCAGAATGCATGAATTATTCAAACCTACTGTACACCAGACATCTTCACACACACAGCCACTCGACTAGCACGTGCTTATTTACGTGTTGCCAACAAGTAATTACGATCACTTCACCACCCAATAGCAGAAGAGTGTTGGTGTTAGTGAGGTTGATCGCTGTCTCATTATATCACCTGTAACCTGCTCGCAAACAATGATTGCATTGCCTCAGTCACACGTAGAATGGAGAAGACAGCTGTTCTCTCTTTCTCTGCAGAGTGGGAAAGTGTCATATTTACTGGCACTTGCAAATAGTGATAAAAGAGTGCTTGAAATAAAGATAAAAGGAAACAAAGTTTACCGGCACTTGCAAATAGTGATAAAAGAGTGCTTGAAATGTAGATAAAAGGAAACAAAGTTTACTGGCACTTGCAAATAGTGATAAAAGGTGCTTGAAATAAAGATAAAAGGAAACAAAGTTTACCGGCACTTGCAAATAGTGATAAAAGAGTGCTTGAAATGTAGATAAAAGGAAACAAAGTTTACTGACACTTGCAAATAGTGATAAAAGGTGCTTAAAATAAAGATAAAAGGAAACAAAGTTTACCGGCACTTGCAAATAGTGATAAAAGAGTGCTTGAAATGTAGATAAAAGGAAACAAAGTTTACTGGCACTTGCAAATAGTGATAAAAGGTGCTTAAAATAAAGATAAAAGGAAACAAAGTTTACCGGCACTTGCAAATAGTGATAAAAGAGTGCTTGAAATGTAGATAAAAGGAAACAAAGTTTACTGACACTTGCAAATAGTGATAAAAGGTGCTTAAAATAAAGATAAAAGGAAACAAAGTTTACCGGCACTTGCAAATAGTGATAAAAGAGTGCTTGAAATGTAGATAAAAGGAAACAAAGTTTACTGGCACTTGCAAATAGTGATAAAAAGTGCTTGAAATAAAGATAAAAGGAAACAAAATTTACTGACACTTGCAAATAGTGATAAAAGAGTGCTTGAAATGTAGATAAAAGGAAACAAAATTTACTGGCACTTGTAAATAGTGATAAAAGAGTGCTTGAAATAAAGATAAAAGGAAACAAAGTTTACCGGTAATTGCAAATAGTGATAAAAGAGTGCTTGAAATGTAGATAAAAGGAAACAAAGTTTACTGGCACTTGCAAATAGTGATAAAAGAGTGCTTGAAATAAAGATAAAAGGAAACAAAATTTACCGGCACTTGCAAATAGTGATAAAAGAGTGCTTGAAATGTAGATAAAAGGAAACAAAGTTTACTGGCACTTGCAAATAGTGATAAAAGAGTGCTTGAAATAAAGATAAAAGGAAACAAAATTTACCGGCACTTGCAAATAGTGATAAAAGAGTGCTTGAAATGTAGATAAAAGGAAACAAAGTTTACTGGCACTTGTAAATAGTGATAAAAGAGTGCTTGAAATAAAGATAAAAGGAAACAAAGTTTACTGGCACTTGCAAATTTTTATTTATTTATTGGAAAATTGTTATATTTACTGACACTTTTCAAAAATGATCAGTCAGTGTTTTAAATGGAAATAAAAGGAAACAAAGTTTACTGGCACGTCGTCACTGAAAAAGGGTACTAGAAATAAAGAGGAAATGTAAGAAATGTTTCATCGAAAAAATGTTATATTTATCGAGACTTTTTGAAAATGATAAAAGAGGGCTTTAAATGGAAATAAAAGAAAATCAAGTTTAAAGTTTACTGGCACTTTTACGTCGTCGCAAAAAAAAAAAATTCCTAGAAATGGAAATGAAAAGTAAGAAATTTTTATTTAAAAACGTTACATTTACTGACACTTTTCAAAAATGATAAAAGAGAGTTTTAAATGGAAATAAAAAGAAATAAACTTTACTGGGGTGTGTCGTAGTGATTACTTAGTGATAGAAGAGCATTTTTTGATAGGAGTTGAAGCGAATTTTGCTTTGAAATACATCATTCTAAACGAAGTTAATTATTTCATTTATAAATGGGGGAAATTTATTTCTAGTATCCTTTTCCTGCGACGAAGTAAAAGTGCCAGTAAACTTTGTTTCCTTTTATTTCCATTTAAAACACTGATTGATCATTTTTGAAAAGTGTCAGTAAATATCACAATTTTACAGTAAAAAAATTTTCATTTTTTCTTTCTTTATTTTTGCAACGACTTAACAGTGCCAGTAAACTTTATTTCCTTTATCTTCATTTCAAGCACTCTTTTATCACTATTAATTAAGCGATTGTGATTAAAATCGTGATCGTTTGATGTTTTATCAAGAATAGTAAAACCGACTGCTGTAAATCAAATAAAATATGAGTTCTACTGAAGTCACGGTTTGTGTCTACTTTTAATTCCCAAAAATTATTTTTCAGTAGCTAAAGTTTGAAAAAAAATGAGATAAAATTTTAAAACCTGTGACATTAAGGTAACCAGAAGTCTTCTATATTAATGACTACATTTTTTTTCCACATTTGACCTACTTTTCAAAATTTGCCTTCAGTGCTCGATTGATTACGCTGTGGCCTAGGGTGCCAAATTTTATTTGTCGCAAAAAATATGACGTGAAAATTTGTTGTTTTCAGTTTATATTCTCAAAACATTAAAAAGAAAAAAAAATGCAATCCCGAACTATTATTATTCAGTTATTTTAAAAATATGCGGTGTGATTGGATTTTTTTTAAAACTATGATAACAAGAACCTTTGATACAATGCGTTTCTCATTGACTTCGGCCAAATCATAAATTCATTTTTAATTCTTTCTTTTTTCAATGTCTTTCATTCCATTGTCTTTCTTACGCTACAGAAATTTTAGAAACATTACATAAACTTAATTATAAACAAAAGTTATAGAAAAAAATAAAATGAAAATATTGATAATTGCAAGCAATCAAGGCCGGATCTAGAGAAGTAAGGGGGCTATGACCCCTCGCCCTCTCGTTATAAGAATGTTACTAAAGCGAAAAAAAAATTAAAACATATATATCTATATTTTTTCCGTATTTATCAAAACATTTTTTAAAGACCACTTAAATTGAGGGGAAAATATTCCTATAGAGACAGCGTTCCGGTTCATTCTAAAACGATCTTGCTTCCCTTCTTCGCCTTTAGTTTTTCTAAATCCACGCCTGTAAGCATTATACATAACAAAGTGAACACTAATGAAGAGACTGTAAAGCTTCCTCCAACATGTAGAAGGATATTTCCATTTTAGACGAATGGGATTAATTTTTTTTTTTTATTTTCCAACTTGAAAAGTAAGTTTTTCTTTTTCTTATAGAAAAATGTCACTTTAAGATGAATTAAAGCTCTCACTCAAATCTATCCAAATCATGGTTTCCAGCAATAGTTCATTTTCATTTTCAGTTTCTCACAACCTATTGCGGAAAATCTGAAGTTATGTGATATATGAGGACAAATATTAAGTTAGATTCTCAAGTTATCTAAAGGAGAGAAAACAGAAAATTAAGATTGGAGAACATATAAATAAAGAACGTGTAAAAAATATTATCATTCCTAAAGGATCTGTTTTGAGGCCTTTGCTCTTCTTAATTTATTTTAATAATTTCTGAGCATTACCACTGTAACCACTGTACGCATTTCTTTTGCTGATGATGTCACAAGAATTTATTAAAATGATGAAACGTTTATTCTGTCATATAAAATCAGCTTTGTTTGAAATCCAAAAATAGTTTCTGAACTGGAATATTTTCCAGGTGATGCTTGTCTTAAACATTTTTTTTTTCTTCAAAATTCACGAATCATTTCACAAACTACCGAAACTGCATAATTTTAGTGAAAGATCTGTAACAACAACTTTCATATGCGTTTCAATTACCTTTGAGGAAACGAGTCATGCCAATATTAAACGTTAAATTTTCATAACTCTTTGAATAATGATCAGTTTTGGCTGAAATCCAAAAATGGTTAGCGCTAAACACGTTAAGCTTTAAATCCTAAATATATACATATTTATTTTATAATGAAGAAAAGCGAAACCGAGTGTTTTTTATTATTATTATTTTTTGAAGTAATCTAGAAAACCGAATTCTCTCACAAACGTTTTATAAACCTGCACTTTTCGATTCTTTTTCAAATATTTCAACACTTTGAAAAATCGAGATTTTTCATCTCACTCCAATGTCGTTTCCCAGTAAAGCTCTTATTTTCAAAGCTAGGGAGCTTAGAATATGGTTATCCATTAACACGGCAACTTTCCAAATACATATTAGAGGACAGTGCACGTGATATATTGCTCTTTAAGTTCCTCAACGATGTAATTACTGAAAACTTCATCCGCATCAACATTCTTTATCTTCGGCCAGGCAGTAAAAACTCAAAAAGAAAGAAAAACAATAAGGCTCGCTCGGCAAATGAACCTAAAAGCATTCAACATTAACTTCTACACAGGGACAAACTTTTTTTTCTTCTTTGAGTCACGTGGATCAATGCACTTTACTTTCCCTCCCAAAATTGACGAGACAAGAAGCAGCATTAACAGCATTCACTAATATGTGGAGATTCCTTCGCCGTCATCTTCGTATTTTGTCCTTTTCCCGTTCGCTGCTTCCATTCCTCTCGAGTACTCCTTTGACTTCTAAAACGCCAGCCAATGTGCAGAGATAACTGGTTAATGTCCCGGAAGTCTGACAATCAACATCTGACCTTCCGGTGACAAGCCAGTCCACACAATAGCCACTGGGCTTGTGTATCGAAGCTTAGCAGCCTTGTCTCATTATCCCAGAGCATCTCGTCAGGTGTCATCCGTATTCGTCGGGACACCCCAGTGTTGGATGCAGTGAAGCGAGCAGGGATGAGCCCCCATCTCAACCCCCCTCCCTCTCCGAAGACTAGTGAACAGCTCCAAATGATAAGCAGAGGAAAGTTAGAAGTTTCAGTGTTAAGCTTTAGTATTACTGCCCTACCTGGTAAACTTTGATTCAACTCACCTTGTGAAGTCATCTGTAATGGACGAAAAGAACGGCTGGCAAATAGGATGTAGGTTGTTTTTTTTTTCAATCTCAGTCTTTTTGTTCTTTTTTTTTTTGCTTTCTTTCGCTTTATTACTGCTATTATTATGGTAATCTGTACGAAGCAGGTCTCATTTGCCTCCTTGTCGGAAGCGAGGTGCCAAGAGAAGGTGAGGAGAAATTAAATTTCTTCCTTTTGAAGTTTTGAAGAATGGATTCTTGGTGACGGGTCTTGCTTCGTCGCTCGGCTGAGGACTCAGCAGAAAGGTTTCTTTGCTCGTCAGTGGTCAAAAGCAGCTGGGAATTAGGATTTCGAGCTCTTTAATGCGTTTCTGCTTTGTGCGATGCAAGGTTTTTTTTCAGCTGCAGCAGGACCAAATTAAAAACAAAAAAAGGTATAATCAGAAACAATAACATCTCATATTCAAATTAATTCATTTCCTCTTCTTTGTATGAACCAATAAAGCATCGCAAATGCACCTAAGAGACTACGAGACTGCGCAGTTGTCACCTAGACTGTTCTCACATATCACAGGTCAATGACCTCTCAATCTATATCAATCAACCAATGATGTATGAGAATTGTCAAAACGTGAACTTTTCATTGCACCCTAAAAAGATTTTAAAAATTGATAAATCTAAGCAATGAAAGTACATTTTTAATAAAAAAATTATTACTATACCATAAATTTTACTTTATAAAATTATTATTCAGTAAAACAGATAATTTTCGTGGTTTTAATCTGTTATAATGATATCACACTCTTGCTCATAGACATAAAGTTTAATATTAATACTGGGCGATTACAAATGAATGTAATGATTTTAAATACGTATTATACAAAAGCTATGAATCAGCAAATCTTGCATATTTCGAGGGGGAATTTATGAAAAATTTAACATGCCAGAAAAAGACTGCTGATATTTAATATGGGACCACCTCCCACCATCCATCCTATATTCCAGTTCATCCCACACATCTTTATTTTAGAGTGTCTCTTACGTCTTCCAAAATATTCCTGGATTTTCAGTGGCCCTAATTCTAACATTATGACACTGGTTTTCCTACTAATGTGAGAAGACTAACTTTGCAATAAGACTTTCATTGTTCTCCAGCCATTTCCGAAAGTCAGAACGAAAACTGCCAAATTTTTCTTCATCTATCTGCTTGATAGCAAGTATCAATTGAAGTCTGTAGCTTTTCATGGTCTCAAACAAAATTTCCTATTTCTTCTTTCAAATATACAGTTTGTCAATTTGCTTGTGTACGCTATTTATAAGGAATTGTTATAATCGTTACGTTCATTTCTAATCATCTGGTATTCTTCAATATTACAGAGAGACAAACGGAAACTTATTGAATCCAATTAAATCTTATTTTTACACAGAATAAATTGTTAGTCTGTTCTTTCTTCTTCAATTTGAAATTCCCGAAATTTTTTGAATACCTTACACCTTACCAGGGCCCGGATCTATGAGGTCCAGAAGGCTCGAGAATTGAATTCCGCCCTCCCCCTTGATAATGCTGCTAAGGATAACAGATGTAAAAAAATTACTAAACTTATTAATTTTTTTATACATTTTAAAATAAATTTTTCAAATATGTCTAAAGCGGTGGGAGAATTATTGTACTATAAATGGAGGGGCTCTCCCTTTTTTTTTTGCATTTTTCCAGATCGATTGCGTTTTTTGGGGTGCTCCACCCCCTACACCCCACCCCCGAATTTTTTTACTAGATCCTGGCCTGTACTTTACTAATTTTATACAGTAAAACGAACAAATTTTAACGGACAATATTAATTTAAGCCTTATGTTAAAAAATGTACAATGTAAAAAAAAAATATTAAACGAATTAAAAACCTACAGATTTACTACAATAAGCAATAAATAAACTTTTCAGAAATTTTGTCTACCAATGATTAACCAGCAAAAATCATTACTGTTTTAACATTAACATTCAACTCATTTCGCATTCATCCCCTAAACACAACCACACACGAAACCCATACCAGTTTATTTCGTAAATTTCAGGAGTGAGACAAGCCCACAAAATAATTCTTCACGTCACCATTAGTTAATGTAACGTAAAGCAAACCCCGAACCCTATAATTTACGTTGCGTCTTCTACAGGTGTTGAGAGGGCGATAGCGCTGACCCCAACCGGCGCTCCCCTGCTGCGTTAATTAGAGTCGGCCGATATTAGGACAAGTCCCTGCGTAGAAAAAGAAGCAGGGGGTGGTGCGGGCCACCCCGGCACCAGTCCGCCAGAGCAACAGTATCAGCGTCAGCAGGCGGTCAAAACCCGTAGAGAAAGTCATATAAATCATTTCGTTGAGGACGTCTTCATTTTGCCTTTGTAAGAAAAGAAGGTGACTGGTTCTGGAATGAAAATGCTGGTAATGACAAGTTAGCTCGGAGGGAGGGGGAGGGGTATAGCGGCCCACGCTTTTGCCTGACAAGCTCACAATCTGAGGTTCTAAGTTCGAATCTCTGTCTTCATGGGTTGGGTTGGGTTGTTTTACCTCTGAGCGGCACTTTTTTGCACACCAAGGGCTAAATGGCGAGGTCACAAGGACCCCGAAGTCTCAGAGAAGGTTGGGGGAGGGGACCCACTGAAACAGCTGTTGGGAGACAGATGGTAGCCTCCCGTCAAGACCATCCAGTGTGTTCTTTAACGTGCACAGGGTATGGCTCTCCCGCACACGGGGACACGGCTTAACGTCCCATCCGACGGACGGCGGCCTTTCCAAGCCCATCGGTGTCCCCTACTGACCGTGGGCAGGGCGGGGAATTTTGCGGAGATAAATCTCAACGTTGACCCAGCTGGGACTCGAACCTGGGAACTACAGATTACGAGCCTGCTGTCTTCATGGATTTGAGGAAGAAAACTTCGATAAGCTTTGAAAAACTCCAATCCACAAGAAGGGTTGCTAAGGCGTGGTTACGCATATTAATTAATAATGGCTAATAATAATAGTAACTATATGATCAATTTGCTAATCACTGATAATTGAGAAACAATTTCTTTTCGTTAACATAAAACATTAATTGTAAATAATATCTGGATGTCTGTGTATTTTTTTTTGTCTGAGGTCCCACCTACTTCTCCATGGCGTATTAAACTGACAGGCTCCTGTCAGACCTCTGTTCCCCATTTTTCAAAAATTATTTTAAAAAACTAATCTTTTGAATGAACTTCTATTGAAAAAATATGACAGCAGATAATTTAAAGATCTCAATCAAACCTATCAAACTCTTGATTTCCAGGGGCGGGGATGGCTCAGTCGGTAGCGTGCCAGGCTCGTAATCTGTACTCCCCAGGTTCGAATACCAACTGGGTCAGCGTTGAGATTTATCTCCGCAAAATTCCCCGCCCTGTCCATGGTCAGTAGGGGACACCAATGGGCTTGGGAAGGCCGCCGTCCGTCGGATGGGACGTTAATCCGTTGCCCCGTGTGCGGGAGAGCCATCTCTTTTGCACATTAAAGAACACGCTGGATGGCCTTGACAGGAGGCTACCATCTGTCTCCCAACAGCTGTTCCAGTGGGTCCCCTCCCCCAACCTTCTCTGAGCCTAAGGGGTCCATGTGACCTGGCCATTGAGCCCATGGTGTGCAAAAAAGTGCCGCTCAGAGGTAAAACAGCCCAACCCAACTCGATTTCCAACAAAATGCGTTCAGCATTTAAACAGTTATGGAAGCTGAAACATTTAGCAAATTAGCTGGTTCTGCAAAAAATCATTCAAAATTCACGAAAATTAGAATAATAATTACACGAACTGCTAAGAATACTCTTACGCGTGTTATTAAAGTTTAGCAAAATGTATATTGCTTTCGCTTTGCTTTTATTACACTGCTCAAATTGGAAATCGCAACATCGCGAAGGAAGGGATACGCTCCAAACTGACATGATGGAAGCTATATCACTAATGTGCAAATGATAAAAACACGGAACGTGAGAAAGCAAAGTACAGGCGTTTATTACAGATTCATCCGTATATCATCCATATAATTATATATAAAATTACCTGTACCTTGGCTTTACTGTAATCCTCTGCATGTAATAAATTATTATTATTATTACGTAGTAGGCCTATTTCGGAATGTTACAGAAGCCTGTAGACCAGGGGTGGGCAATTGTTTTCGTATCTACACTGCGCATGCGTATTGACGTGACCGTCCTAGTGGAAAATACGAGACGAATCTTCGGTCGCGCACGGAAAGGAAATCTCGGTTCAAGGCGGATTTTTCTGACTGTCTTGGTGGGCCACAAAAAACTCTTAGCGGGCCGCTATTTGCCCACCCCTGCTGTAGACGTATCGTTATTCCAACAATCAGATGATTAATGTGTCCTGAGATATGGCATTCTGAACAGCATCAAATTGGGCACGCTGCTGAAACCAAGTTCGACGTTAGAGGGAGTTGGCGAGGGTGGTGACCCATAAGGTCCCAACATGTTCAATGGGCGACAAGTCAGGGAAATATGGTGGCCACGGGAGAATGTCTTCACCTTGGGGACTGTCCATCGTTTCACGTGCAGTGTATAGGGTGGTGTTGTGCTGCTGCAGAATCAGTCCAGGCATGATGGTAAGGAAGGATCATGCCACAGGATTAACGATGTCATTGATGTAACGTCTCTCCGTCAGCATGCCAGAAACATGGAACAGAGGTGTCCAGCCAGCATATGTGATGCCCCCACATACCACTGTGGGCAGTAGTATGGTGACTAATGGAATACACTTCCTCATTTCGTTGACAATGGTGTTGTGCATAGTGTTGGTGACCACCAACACTATGCAGATAAATGGTCATCTGGCAAGGCAAAACAGAATTGGGACTCATCTGTGAACAAAACTCTCCTTCATTCCACAATCCAATATTGCCTCGCTCAATACCAATGGAGATGGCATAACTGGTGATGTCGCTGCAATGGCAAATCCCGGACTGGACACCTCACCCCTTCCTGCATCATGCAAATGTTGTCTAATGGTTTGCATGGAGACCACAGTCCCCATAGCAGTTTGCATATCACTCTGCAGTACAGTCACCGTAGTGAAAGGGTCGTGAATGACCCTGCTAGAGAATACAATCTTCACAACCTGCGTCCTGTACTTGTCCTTTGCGTCATTTGGTGCTCCCTGATGTTGCGTGAGATGCACCATTGCACTGTGTTCACATTGTACCTAATGTGTGTGGTGATGGCTAGGATGCTCAAGTAAGCTTTTACATATTGACAATTCGCTCTCTCTCAGAAGGCACCAATTACGAATAAGGGTCCCACCTGGGTCTCCAAGGCATATTCCAAACATTTTCACAGCATTCGCTCCAATCTCACTGTTGGTTGTACTATGATACAAGCTCACAGGTGTCAGGTATTTATCCATGTCTCGGTTGGGGTCACACATCCATTCGCTGCAAAACTTTGATCATTTGCATATCGCCAATGGTCGATTGCCTTCTGCGTTTTAAATATCTTTATTTCTATTCCTTCTTGGTGTTGCGATTTCCACTTTGAGCAATGTAATTTTTCAGAGTAACTATGTAAACTGGAATTATTGCTATTTCAATTTTCTTAACTCTAAATACCGAACGAATACTGCTGGAAATCCAATATTGAAATAGATTTGATTGAGGACTTTAAATTATATTCAATCATTTTTTTTACATAGAAGGTTTATTTAAGAAATTGCTGAGTTCTGTGTCTGAGTTACTGTTGACATAACATGGGACTGTACCTAATGAAGTGGCCCTTGAATGCATACAGGACCGGATCTAGGGAAGGCCCATGCCCCTCCCCCAGAATGTTAACAATGATAAAAGAGCCAAATATTATGAAACTGATTAAAATTTAATGCATTTTTCAAGAAAATTTTAAAATAATTTTAAAACTGAATGTTAAATGCTCTACTGCATCGGAAATCCAGTTTTTTGCCCCACCCCCACCCCCCATCTTCTACAGTTTCCTGGCTGGCTCGATTATGTTTCCTATATGTATTTGCCCCTCCTTTCAATTTTGTTTCTAGATCTAGGCCTGAGTGTCTATAATATTAGTGTAAAATACCACTTTAATATACACTTCATTACTAAAATTATTGGGAAAATTCCATAATATGTGAAGGGAAAACCACATTCAAAGCTCCTTAACATTGAAAATAAGCTTTTCATGAGAAATTGTTATGGGAGATTAACTTCCAATCTGACACAAATCTCTCTAAATCTGCATTTTCAACAATATTCATCTAACATTTAAACATTCAACAAAGCTTGCTAATCATAAGAATTTAGACCAAAAGTTAATTGGAACACAAAATATAATTGTTGAGTAGTTATAAGACTTCCTGTCCCCTCAGAGACAGTGCTTTCCCCTATGATATCACCTATATGCGCTCTCCACTACTACCCCCTTATTAATATTCTAAACATGGAAACATAAGGGGGAGGGGGAGGGGTCGCATATGGGTGATGTCATAGAGGGAAAGCACTGTCTGTGGGGGTACAGAGGAGTCTCATAACTGCTCTGCTGCAACAAATCTTATGATGAAACAAACAATTTTAGAAGATTGTGCGATGATTCTATCAGTCTTTATCAGTTATGAAGTAAATATTTAAGTCGAGCATTAGAGCCGCCTGGTGTTAAAATATTTCAGTTTCAGTAACTATTTAAATGTTAAATGAATATTGTTGAAAAATCGAATTTAGAGAAATTTAAATGTGATCTTAAATTTATGTCCAGTAAAAATTTTTCGTAAAACACTTATTTTTAAATTTGGAGAGCTTTGAATGTCTATATATATTTGCAAATGTCTACTATATTTTAAATGTCTATTATATTTTAAATATCTATTATATTTGGATATATATTACATTCCTGTATACTATTAGTCAATATTTGTTATTTTTTTCAATTTAGCCCCATTTGCATACATTTCAAAATCACAACGAGTGTAGGTATGTATTAACCCTTCGCAATCTAAATATGTTTTATACAGACGGAAATTTGAAACCAGGATTTTGATACGATTTAGGAAGGGGTGTGATTTAACAAAAAAGATTTAGAATATAAAATTAAAACTGTTTGATGTATTTCGTGCAATAATATCTAAGTAGTGTCGTAATAAAATGGTTCATAATGAAAAGAATGAATTAATATCGTAAAATCTCTTTAAAGTGTTATATTCTTTCACACAAGGAAAATAAAAAAAAATAAAATACGGTTTATATTCTTTCACACAAGGAAAGTACTTAATGGTATCTGATGCTGTTTTGAGGAAGTACTAGAACACATAAAATGACCCCTAATAAGGGGAGGGAGTTGGCTCAGTCAAGTTCGCCAGCTTTATAATCAAAGTTCCCAGGCTCTAGTCCTAACTGTGCCAGGGTTGAGATTTATTTACGTTCAACCCCCCCCCCCCCCCCACACACACACACACACACACTGCTCTCGGTCACATTCCATGTGACTGATGGAGAGCTTGTAAAGCCCTCCATCCGTCACATGGAACGTTAAGCCGTGGTCCATTACTAACATGATGGATGGCCTCGAAAATGTGTCCCCTGTCTCCTAACACTGTCCAGTGAGTACCCTTCCCCTAATCAACTCTTAGCCCTTGGGATCTTCGTGGTAATTATTTAGTCCATTTTCTGCACAAAAGTGCAGCTCAGAGGGAAAACAGCCCAAACAGATCAAACTCTTAATAAGGTATCTTCATATGAAAGCAAAAGCATGGGAATGAGAAATCCTTCAATGAAGAGATGATCCGAAAAGGTTGCATATGACAGTTAAATGATGCTGATTATTTCTGTTCATGGAAGAGACTCTCTTCCTGCTTATCACACGCAGTTGAGATCAACAACTAACCATCGCCCTCTTCTGAAATGCCTCTACTTTTCTTGTGGATTCCTCTTCATCACATTGGAGAATGAAAAAAGCATCATATTTCGATTCATGTGAAGAAATGAATTACAAGTTAGGAAAATTCGCTTTTTAAAGATGTCTGATATTAGCACTGCACCACTGGTTGTAATTAGAACAGTTTTCTTTTGTTGATTTAACTCTCATGGTTTGTTTATATCTTCATGCAAAAAACTGTTAAAATTCATGTTATAGTAGACAAACATGTAATTGAATGGGAAGATGAGTTGTTGTTGTTGGGTTGTTTTACCTCTGAGCGGCACTTTTTTGCACACCATGGACTAAATGGCCAGGTCACATGGACCCCGAAGGCTCAGAGAAGGTTGGGGGAGGGGACCCACTGGAACAGCTGTTGGGAGACAGATGGTAGCCCCCCGTCAAGGCCATCCACACTGTTCTTTAACGTGAACAGGGTATATCTCTCCCGCACACGGGGCCACGGCTTAACGTCCCATCCGACGGACGGCTGCCTTTCCAAGCCCATCGGTGTCCCCTACTGACCGTGGGCAGGGCGGGGAATTTTGCGGAGATAAATCTCAACGCTGACCCAGCTGGGACTCGAACCTGGGAACTACAGATTACGAGCCTGAGGGAAGATGAGCGAAAGCACACAAAGACAGGTAGAAGTAAAGAATATATAGAGACCGAAAAGTGAGTAGATGAGAGAAAAATATGGACAAGTTTAAAGGCATACAAGAAGATGTGGAGACACACAAGAAGATAGGAAAATATACAAGTAGAGGAAAAAATGAGCAAATATGCAAACAACAAATCGAACAGACGTATAGACGGATGGAAAAGTAAGCACACTTTCAGACAGGAAAAGATGGGTAACAATATACTCAGACAGGATGATGGTTAAATCCATATTCAGACAAGAAGGTGGCAGGTATATATAGAGAGGAACAGGCAGATGAATAGGCTTGAAAGAACAGGAAAACATGAACAAACATATAAGCAGAGAAAAAGCAGACTGCAGACAAAAAGATGGAATTACACCTGAATTCAATACAGGACTAGGGACAGGTTTATAGACAAAGATGAGGACGGGCGTAAAAGCATAAGGGGAGGGACGTGCAAGTAAGGAAAAGAGAGTTGAGCAGCCTTGAAAACAAACAGGCAAACAAAAAAGTAATGAAGCAAGAGAAAAAGATGAAGATGTGCAGACAGGAAAGGAGACAAACTTATATGGAAACAAGAAGACAGAGAAGCATATAGGCAGACATGACAGAGAAGCATATAGGCAGACATGATAGAGAAGCATATAGGCAGACATGACAGAGAAGCATATAGGCAGACATGACAGAGAAGCATATAGGCAGACATGACAGAGAAGCATATATTCAGACATGACAGAGAAGCATATAGGCAGACATTATAGAGAAGCATATAGTCAGACATGATAGAGAAACATACAGGCATACATGATAGAGAAGCATATAGGCAGACATTGTAGAGAAGCATAAAGGCAGACATTATAGAAAGCATAGGCAGATAGGATAGAGGAGCATATGCAAACAGATAGAGGAGCATACATACAAAAAGCTGTACAAGCATAATGCCAGAGAGAAAAATAATCAGACACTTGATTAGATAATAAGACAGAAAGATATACAAGCAAAGCAGAAACATGAACATTCAGAGCAGAAGATGGACAGACTAATGAACAGAAAAACGGACAAAGCAACGTAGCATGAAAAATGATGGAAACAAAGGATCGACAGTCTCCATTTCGTCGTCGTGTGTCATCGCTTCCAGCAGAAAATACTTAAGATGATAAAGCGCATGTGGTTGAAAGAATAAATATTTAGCTTGCGAAAGCAGCTTCAATAATCAGTGTAACCGAAGTATTAAGAAGACTCTCTAATGGGCTGGCATATCCGAGAAAGCCTAGCACCGAACTGTTGACGGCAGCCTCTTAATGCCGATGGCGAAGAAGGGACGCCAACCATAAGAATAAATAAGTAAAACGCGCTGCAGACAGTATTCATTTAAGGGCAGCTTGGAAGGCTGATCAAATCTATCGGTTACTCTGTTTGGAGGGATAAAGGCCCCGCCCTTTCGCTGCGTTCCGAGCAGAAACTCGGGCCTCGCTGCATTTGAATCTGCTTGGTGTAGCTTTATTGATTTGCCGCGGTCGATAGTCCCTAATCATATGGTTTGGCATGGAAAGAGCTTCCCGGTAAGCTCTTCTGTGTGCCTCTGATTTGGCAGCGGGACATGCCTAGCTGATGTACAGGACCCTTCTTGACAACAAAAGATGGATTCCAGCTTGTCGCACTAATGGATGACGCGTGCATGCACTACAGGAAAGAGGTCGAGCTTCTTCCCTTTGCATTTTTTTCCTATCCAGTTGTTGTTCTTTTATTGAGTTCTTTTCTCTCCTGTTTTTTACTGAAAATAAATGCATAGAGATATTTCTTGCCCCCCCCCCCTCCCATCGCAACCTTCTCTACACCTTTTAGTGTTGCCAACTACATAAAAGATGGATTGAGGAGTCTTGTTGTTTTCCTCCCCCCTTCCAAACTTTATTGTTGAATGCTCTTAGTGTTTCTGTGTTGGTGCAACTGCTAAAAGTTTTTCGCGTATCTTGAATAAAAGTAGTATTTGTCCTCAGACACGGCGTGCCAAACGCTTTGAAAGAGCCCAGGCAAGGTTCTTGTTTGTCACGAAAGTTTGATCAGAATTTGTTTCCTGAAAGATTTTTTTTTCCTATTATTTACCTGTTTTAATATTCTCGTTGAATAGGGAGAAAACCATCATTAAGAATACTGTGTAACAAAACTCTCTAATGCTGAAAAATTTCGTCTATAAAAGTCGTTCCAGTTGATACTTTAAATGTCTAATCAAGGTAGTTTAGTGATTAGGAAGCTAGCAAATTCGTGTTTGATTTCTATGAAAGGATAAAAACTGCTTAAACGTTCAGAATTAGTAAGCTATGATAAACATAAACACCATGGCAACCGTGGACTCTATCCCAGATCCCTTTAGTGTCAGTATAACCCATGGAGTCTCGGTATAACCACGAACCAAAACCGAAACCGCCACGTGCAACTTCAAAAAATAATAGAACTGAAATAAATTATTCATTTATTGACTTATTTTAGTCACAACAGATCAATGATCCAATAACAGTGAATGTACGCAATAGAAATGATGCAGTTCAAAAATGTCAGCAAAACTAAAAATGCACAACTAAGGGATGGTTCGTGTTAGTCCCAAATGTGGTTTCGACACTCACCGAACCAATAATCAAGCTACTCTCGCTATATATGTAGGTTGGGAGGGAGAGAGGCTCGGTCGCTAACGCGCCAGGCTCGTAACCTGAAGTTTCCAGTTTCGAGTCCCATCTGTTCGAGCGTTGAGATTTATCTCCACGAAACCCCCACCCAACCTATACGGGGAGAAAGGAGATACCGATGAGCTCAGAAAGGTTGCTGTCCGTCGGAGCGACGTTAAGCCCTGTACAAGAGCCATATATTGTGCGCATTAAATGGGGCGGGGGTGGCTCAGTCGGTAGCGCGCCAGGTTCGTAATCTGTAGTTCCCAGGTTCGAGTCCCAGCTGGGTCAGCGTTGAGATTTATCTCCGCAAAATTTACCCGCCCTGCCCACGGTCAGTAGGGGACACCGATGGGCTTGAAAAGGCCGCCGTCCGTCGGATGGGACGTTAAGCCCGTGTGCGGGAGAGCCATCTCTTTTGCAGATTAAAGAACACGCTGGATGGCCTTGACGGGAGGCTACCATCTGTCTCCCAACAGCTGTTCCAGTGGGTCCCCTCCCCCAACCTTCTCTGAGCCTTCGGGGTCCATGTGACCTGGCCATTTAGCCCTTGGTGTGCAAAAAAGTGCCGCTCAGAGGTAAAACAATCCAATGTGCGCATTAATGAACACGCTGGATGGCGTTGACTAGAGAGTTCCATTTGTCTCTTAACAGCTGTCTAATCAGTCCACTTACCTAATCTTTTCTAAACCGTAGGAGTTCTTGTGACCTGGCCATTTGGCCCATTGTGTACAATAAAATCCCGCTCAGAGGTAAAACAACCGAACAGCAACCATATTGCTGAAAAGTCTCTTAAAGTCAAAATATCATTTTAGTTCATTTTTAAATCAAAAAGCCGCCCCGTGGCCGAGTGGTTAGCGCGCTTGGCTACTGATCTAAGTGACCTGGGTTCGAGCCCCGGGTAAGGTATGGATGTATGTGTCGTTTTTCTGCTGAGGTCCTGCCATCCTCTCAGACCTTCTACTATGACATATAAACTGACAGGCTCCTGTCACACCTCTGTGGCAAGCAGCTGCTTGAGTGGGTATTTATTTATTTTTATTATTAAATAAAAAGGAACTATTGTTTTCTCCTTTCTCAAATGTCTATCTGTCTCTCTATCCATCTGTAAATATTAAACTTTTTTCATTTTAAAGAAATGAGGGAAAGATTCTCTTTCTGTTTTCTAGATACTGATAAGATACACGATTCGCATTTTTCGAATCCCCCAAAAGTCAGAATTTCCATCATGAAAGCTCACTAAACTTACAAAATAGTAAAACTCCAAATGAATATTGCAAACAGGCTATTCATCCTAGAAATTCAGAAATAGGGTAAAAGAGTGTGGTTTGCAAAGTATTTTCTTTCCCAACTTGTCCCCCTTATTTTAGAACAGTTGGGTTGTTTTACCTCTGAGCGGCACTTTTATGCACACAATGGGCTAAACGGCCAGGTCACAAGGACCCCGAAGGCTCAGAGAAGGATGGTCACAAGGACCCCGAAGGCTCAGAGAAGGATGGTCGCAAGGACCCCGAAGGTCTGTGCACGTTAAAGAACATGCTGGATGGCCTTGACGGGAGGCTACCATCTGTCTCCCAACAGCTGTTCCAGTGGGTCCCTTCCCCCAACCTTCTATGCGCCTTCAGGCTCCATGTGACCTGGCCATTTAGCCCATGGTGTGCAAAAAAGTGCCGCTCAGAGGTAAAACAACCCAACTCTTTCCTTTAAATACTGTTAATTACGAATTTTTCTTCCGAATAAATTATGTTTCCAACAATATTTCAATAAAAGAATTCCAGTGGTGCCAAATCGAGACACCTCAAGAAAGGGGCCACAAGATCGGTTCACCTCTATCAATCCAGTGGTTTGGAAATTTGGTATTTAAGACATTGCATGTGAACACTAAATCCCAAGACGGGATTTAGGGTGGGTAAAGAGGGTCAATCCCCCCCCCCCACACACACACACACACTGATAATGCTAGCAAGGGTAATGGAGGCTAAAATGATTAAACTGGTGCATAATTCACACATTCTTCAAGAATTTATTTTAAAAACTTCTAAAACGAAGGTGAAAATGTTACATTGCAATGGAAATCAATCGCTTGCCGCCCATTTTATTCCAGCTCGATTTCGTTGCTTTCTCCTCCCCCTTTATTTTTTTCTAGATCCGGATGTTTAATTCAATAAATTTGAAACAAGAAATTTTTTCGCCTAGACAATAAGCTTTATTCCAAACTAATATTTACTTGTAATTGCTAAATGTAGATTTACTTTGAGTAGCAAAAATTAAGTTCTCCTGTCAAAAATTTAATAGCAGATTAAATATGCTGAGATATCTATATATAGTGTGATAGTTTTTGACATTTGAATACAAAATTATTTTATTACCTAAACGTTAAATAAAATATAACACTTCAAAATATATCATCGTCATCATCCTCAAGCAGCCATGGGCTACGGAGGTCCAACCAGACCGTGCAATTTAGTTCTCCAAGCAAGTCTATCCTGAGCTACATCTAATGCATCTGGCCACTGCACACCAATTCTAATAAGGTCCTGTTTGATATTGTCTGCCCACCGCATCCTAGGTCTCCCCTTCTTTCTTAGGCCTTTAGGCACACTGTTCATAACCCTATTCGCCAATCTATAATTATTCATATGGGCAACATGGCCAAACCAACGGAGTCTCTCTCTGCACAATACGCTGCTTAAAGGAGGTTGCAAACTCCTTTCCCTAACCTCATCATTAGTTACAAAGTTGAACCACCTAATGCCCAAGATACTGCGTAAGCATCTGGAATCAAAAGCATCTAGTTTCCTGTTATCTTGTTTACAAAGTGTCCAAGTTTCACTACCATAACTAACCCTAGAAAGAACCAAACTATTATAAAGTCTAATTTTAGTCTTTAGGTGTATACGCCT
Organism: Ryuthela nishihirai; assembly: GCA_038380435.1. Lineage (NCBI taxonomy): Eukaryota > Metazoa > Arthropoda > Arachnida > Araneae > Heptathelidae > Ryuthela > Ryuthela nishihirai. The sequence goes on from JAWZYU010000004.1 coordinate 9,206,465, forward strand.
ATTTCTCCACACTCTCCATAGATTCTTAAAAGTCCCGGCAGCAATCCCTATTCATCTGTTAATCTCATGCCGCACATCACCATTATTTGTTACATAGCTCCCAAGATAATTAAACTGTGACACCTGCTAAGACTGCAACCATTCAGATTAACTGAATCACAGCCTGCCTGACCAATTTTCATCACTTTAGTTTTCTCTCTGTTTATAACCAAACCTACTGTACTACCAGTCTCATCAACAGCTCGAATGAAAGAGTTCATCTCATCAACATCATTTGTCAAAAGGGCTAAATCATAAGCATAATCTAAATCAGAAATTTTCGTATCTCCAGTCCATTTAAGGCCAAAATCTTTCCCTTGAAGTGAATTTCGCATAACATAATCAATAACCAAGCTAAAGAGAAAAGGAGACAAAATGCGCCCTTGTCGAACACCAGAAGTAATGCTAAACCAATTGCTACAAGCCTTACCAACTCTCACACACGACTCAGTGTTATTATGTAGAACTAACTTGTCAGGTATACCATATGATTTCACAATCAACCACAAATTATGACGATCAACAGAGTCGAAAGCCTTTTTGAAATCAATTGTTTTATAATGACCCTACATAGTGGTATCCCCCTCAACTTCACAAAGATTTCACTGCCATCACCTTCTTTTCGCGTATGTGTATAAAAAACTGATTTTTTTTTCTTTTTTGCGTCACCCTAAGGAAGCACGTCAAACGCTTTGGAAACCACTATTTTACGGGAATGTGGGGAAAAGATAACTTTTTGGTTTTGAAAATAGATGAGAAATTGTTTCTGGATTAATTAGGCTATAATAAAATATTTATATCATATATATATTATTATTATAAAATATATATATATTAAAATATATATATTTATATCACATGTATATTATTATTATAAAATATTTATATTATACATATATTATTATAAAATATTTATATTATTTATATATTTTTACTGTTATAAAAATTTATATTATATATTTATATATATTTACATTATATTACCTTTCACATTTTCTGAATCAATTTGAAAAGAGCATAAGATCCGCCTTCAAAACATTCAAAGAACAGCAAAAATCATTAATATTTTGTTCTATCATCCAAAGAGGTAGCATTTTCAATGACTTCCTGTGCTGCTCATCAGGGACTTATCATGGAAGGGATGAACACTTTTATGAAGATATACTATTAACACTATTATGAGGATTATTTTGTAAAACAAATTTTGGTGAATTGCGATGCATTTATGATCATTCACTCGCATAGTGATACTTTTCCATCAATGCAAAACACGAAACATTCTAGCCAAATATTGATAGATTTTCTTTACCCTCAGTTTTACTGATTTTTAAGACAATATTCTTGAGAACATTTCACGTTGTAAAAAGTATCCGAGTGGGGACGTACCCGTTGATCCAGCCCTGATCCCCCCCCCCCCCCCATTGATCCAGCCCTGAACTAAATATTTCTTAAGAAAAAAATTTTGATATATTCATATCATACATATACGTCCTCTTCGGAACCCTATTGCATGCGGCGGGGGTGGCTCAGTCGGCAGCGCGCCAGGCTCGTAATCTGTAGTTCCCAGCTGGGTCAGCGTTGAGATTTATCTCCGCAAAATTTCCCCGCCCTGTCCACGGTCAGTAGGAGACACCGATGTGCTTGAAAAGGCCGCCGTCCGTCGGATGGGACGTTAAGCCGTGGCCCCGTGTGCGGGAGAGCCATACCCTGTGCACGTTAAAGAACACGCTGGATGGCCTTGACGGGAGGCTACCATCTGTCTCCCAACAGCTGTTCCAGAGGGTCCCCTCCCCCAACCTTCTCAGTCAGTGTTTGCGAAGGGCCTTCGGGGTCCTTGTGCGTGGGGGCGGGGGTGGCTCAGTCGGTAGCGCGCCAGGCTCGTAATCTGTAGTTCCCAGGTTCGAGTCCCAGCTGGGTCAGCGTTGAGATTTATCTCCGCAAAATTCCCCGCCCTGCCCATGGTCAGTAGGGAACACCGATGGATTTGGAAAGGCCGCCGTCCGTCGGATGGGACGTTAAGCTGTGGCTCCGTGTGTGGGAGAGCCATACCCTGTTCACGTTAAAGAACACGCTGGATGGCCTTGACGGGAGACTCCCATCTGTCTCCCAACAGCTGTTCCAGTGGGTCCCTTCCCCCAACCTTCTATGAGCCTTCGGGGGCCATGTGACCTGGCCATTTAGCCCATGGTGTGCAAAAAAGTGCCGCTCAGAGGTAAAACAACCCAACCCGGGGTCCTTGTGGCCTGGCCATTTAGCCCATGGTGTGCAAAAAAGTATCGCTCAGAGGTAAAACAACCCAACCCGGGGTCCTTGTGGCCTGGCCATTTTGCAAAAAAGTGCCGCTCAGAGGTAAAACAATCCAACCCTATTGCATTTTTAACCAGTCTTCATCAGAAGTGGATGATAGCAACAATATCGAAAAATCGAAGCAACTCATCCAGGAAAGGAGTATTTGCAGAGTGTCTGCCGTTTTCTGTCTCAGCAGCGATTGATCATTTGCATTACTATGAGCTTTCTATAGTCGGTTTGCAACTGCAGCATTTGCTTCTGTATCCGAAGCAAGCAGCTTATGTTACAAACCATTGCAAAATGAGAGGCTATTAAAATCATCTCAATGATCAGTCAGTGTTTGCGAAGGGCGTAACTTCGTGCTCTTCACAATCCTCAACGAGAAAACGTCATCTCTCTCTCTGGTAATTTTTATGTTAAGTCAAGTTTACGTGACCATGTTTTTTTTTATCCAATAAGCAGATATGTGTTCATCGAATACCTTGCCCTATTCTATTATAAGACGTTACAGCAGCTCTGGAAGGTCCGTTATTGGGGTTGGCTCAGTCGGTAGCCCACCAGGCTCATAATCTGTAGTTCCCAGGTTCGAATCCCAGCTGGGTCAGCGTTGAGATTTATCTCCGCAAAACTCCCCGCCTCTGCCCACGGTCAGTAGGGGACACTGGACAGGCTTGGAAAGGCCACCGTCCGTCGTATGGGACGTTTAAGCCGTAGCCCCATGTGCGGGAGAGCCATACCATGTGCACGTTAAAGAACTCGCTGGATGGCCTTGACGGGAGGTTACCAACTGTCTCCCAACAGCCGTTCCAGTGGGTCTCCTCCCCCAACATTCTCTGAGCCTTCGGGGTCCTTGTGACCTGGCCATTTAGCCCATGGTATGCAAAAAAATGACGCTCAGAGGTAAAACAACCCAACCCAAAATCCGTTATTTCAGGCTTTCCCAATCAACAATTGAGAGGTCTGAAGAAATATTTAAATTAATAAGACAAACCAAAAATTCTTTAAATGTGTGAGTGAAGGGAAGAGAGGTAAAAAGGCTTCAAACCTTTTAGAGTCTATTTTAAAGAGACACGTAATTTAAAGTCTATTTTAAAGAGGCACGAAAGCTGGAATATTTAACAATAAATTATTATATAAATATCATTAATAATTGCCTAATATTGGAATAATAATTAAACAAAGTTTTAACATGCATATTTTATTAAATGGTTTGAAACAATCCTTGTTTATGCTAGTTTTATTTAATTTCTTTTAATTAAGATTAAAATAAAATGTATATTTTTAATTAAAATTAAAAGAAAAGAAAATGGGAGAAAATTGAGAAAAACTTTTTGAGAAAGAAAAAAAGAAGATTCTTCTTTCTATTTAAGAAGAAAAAACAAGGTTTAAATATCAAATTAATTTAAAGTCATTTAGAGATTTTAAATTGAGAGAAATTCTTTCAATTAAGAGCAGTAATATTTTAAATGAAACAATAAAATTTAATAATGGATAAGAAAGAGAAAAAGTCTGGCAGTTTGCCAGAATTGAAAAGGAAGAAAATAATTTTTTTAAATGGTTTTAAATTCTATTCCAAAAGCCTGATTCCAGAAGAAATTGTCCAAGGAATTCATAATTAATTTATTATTAATAATTTTTCTGTTATTCAAATTATGGTGATTCAAAAGAATTCATGTAGAAAGTTCATTAATATTAATTTTTTCCAATGAAGAAATAAGTTTTGTTCTTTCAATATTATAATTAATACAGTTTAGAAGAACATTATTGACTCTTTGAGATGTGTTAAAGGTTGAACAATTAGGAGAAGAAGCTTTTATTAAAAATAAGAATGGGTTGAGAACTGGTGTACAGTCGCTCAAAAAAGTATCCGAACACTATGGTTGATTACAGAATTCTGAAATTTTTTTTTTAGAAATTAGTGATCTGGCAACCTTCGTGTCATGTGACACGAAAGTTGCCAGATCAGTAATTTCTAAAAAAATCGTTGCCAGATATTTTTTCTGAATTCTGTAAGCAACCATATTGTTCGGATACTTTTTTGAGCGACTGTACCAGTTCTCAATTTAAAAATTTTTGAGAGAAGAGATCTGGGAAGAAAAAAATTGCAGGTAAATTGAATATTATGAGATAAATAAAATCTGAAATTATTGCGGAGCATTTCATTAATTTTAAAATAATTATTTGTAAGGAAAAATTCATGTTATTAATAATTCTTTTAATATAAAATAATAAACTGTTTGTGAAATGTCTGGTAAGTTTAAAGCATTTTTTGTAAGAGAATCCCTTTTACAAAATTATTTGTTACTGCTGAAGATGAATAGAGAGTGTTTATTTAATGCTTTGACCCATTTCATATCTGTAGGATACTCGACGATGCTGGGGGAGGGGGATACTAACTCAGTCGGTAGCGCGGCGGGTTTGCAACCTGTAGTTCCAGGTTCGAATCCCAACTATGCCAGCGTCGAGATTTATATCCTCTAACCACCACTAGCTCTAACCACCACTTGATGAGAAAGGAGACGCCGATAGGCATGGAAAGACCGCCGTCCATCAATGGAACGTTAAGCCATGGTCCCCTGTGATAAAGTCTCACGTTAAAGACCAAGCTGGATGGTCTAAACTGGAGATGCTAAGGTGTCCCGTTTTTTCATCGGGCTCAATTCATCGCATCGTCAATTCATCGCAACGCAATTCATCGCAGTGTCAATTCATCGCAACGTCAATTCATCGCAACGCAATTCATCGCAGTGTCAATTCATCGCAGCGTCAGTTCATCGCATCGTCAATTCATCGCAACGCAATTCATCACAGTGTCAATTCATCGCAGCGTCAGTTCATCGCATCGTCAATTCATCGCAACGCAATTCATCGCAGTGTCAATTCATCGCAACGTCAATTCATCGCAGTGTCAATTCATCGCAGCGTCAGTTCATCGCATCGTCAATTCATCGCAACGCAATTCATCACAGTGTCAATTCATCGCAGCGTCAGTTCATCGCAACGTCAATTCATCGCAACGCAATTCATCGCAGTGTCAATTCATCGCAGTGTCAATTCATCGCAACGCAATTCATCGCAGTGTCAATTCATCGCAGTGTCAATTCATCGCAGCGTCAGTTCATCGCAACGCGATTCATCGCAGTGTCAATTCATCGCAGCGTCAGTTCATCGCATCGTCAATTCATCGCAACGCAATTCATCACAGTGTCAATTCATCGCAGCGTCAGTTCATCGCATCATCAATTCATCGCAACGCAATTCATCGCAGTGTCAATTCATCGCAGCGTCAGTTCATCGCAATGATAATTCATCACAACGCAATTCATCGCAGTGTCAATTCATCGCAGCGTCAGTTCATCGCAGCGTCAGTTCATCGCATCGTCAATTCATCGCATCGTCAATTCATCGCAACGCAATTCATCGCAGTGTCAATTCATCGCAGCGTCAGTTCATCGCAACGTCAATTCATCGCAACGCGATTCATCGCAGTGTCAATTCATCGCAGCATCAGTTCATCGCATCGTCAATTCATTGCAACGCAATTCATCGCAGTGTCAATTCATCGCAGCGTCAGTTCATCGCATCGTCAATTCATCGCAACGCAATTCATCACAGTGTCAATTCATCGCAGCGTCAGTTCATCGCATCGTCAATTCATCGCAACGCAATTCATCGCAGTGTCAATTCATCGCAGCGTCAGTTCATCGCAACGATAATTCATCACAACGCAATTCATCGCAGTGTCAATTCATCGCAGCGTCAGTTCATCGCAGCGTCAGTTCATCGCATCGTCAATTCATCGCATCGTCAATTCATCGCAACGCAATTCATCGCAGTGTCAATTCATCGCAGCGTCAGTTCATCGCATCGTCAATTCATCGCAACGCAATTCATCACAGTGTCAATTCATCGCAGCGTCAGTTCATCGCATCGTCAATTCATCGCAACGCAATTCATCGCAGTGTCAATTCATCGCAGCGTCAGTTCATCGCAGCGTCAATTCATCGCAACGCAAATCATCGCAGTGTCAATTCATTGCAGCGTCAGTTCATCGCATCGTCAATTCATCGCAACGCAATTCATCGCAGTGTCAATTCATCGCAGCGTCAGTTCATCGCAACGTCAATTCATCGCAACGCAATTCATTGCAGTGTCAATTCATCGCAGCGTCAGTTCATCGCATCGTCAATTCATCGCAACGCAATTCATCACAGTGTCAATTCATCGCAGCGTCAGTTCATCGCATCGTCAATTCATCGCAACGCAATTCATCGCAGTGTCAATTCATCGCAGCGTCTTCGACTATGATTGACTTCGCGATGAATTACTCTGCTATGAATTGATGCTGCGATGAATTGACGCTGCGATGAATTGCTCTGCTATGAATTGACGCTGCGATGAATTGACGCTGCGATGAATTGCTCTGCTATGAATTGACGCTGCGATGAATTGACGCTGTGATGAATTGCTCTGCTATGAATTGACGCTGCGATGAATTGCTCTGCTATGAATTGACGCTGCGATGAATTGCTCTGCTATGAATTGACGCTGCGATGAATTGCTCTGCTATGAATTGACGCTGCGATGAATTGCTCTGCTATGAATTGACACTGCGATGAATTGCTCTGCTATGAATTGACGCTGCGATGAATTGCTCTGCTATGAATTGACACTGCGATGAATTGCTCTGCTATGAATTGACGCTGCGATGAATTGCTCTGCTATGAATTGACGCTGCGATGAATTGCTCTGCTATGAATTGACGCTGCGATGAATTGCTCTGCTATGAATTGACGCTGCGATGAATTGCTCTGCTATGAATTGACACTGCGATGAATTGCTCTGCTATGAATTGACGCTGCGATGAATTGCTCTGCTATGAATTGATGCTGCGATGAATTGCTCTGCTATGAATTGACGCTGCGATGAATTGCTCTGCTATGAATTGACGCTGCGATGAATTGCTCTGCTATGAATTGACGCTGCGATGAACTGACGCTGCGATGAATTGACGCTGCGATGAATTGCTCTGCTATGAATTGACGCTGCGATGAATTGCTCTGCTATGAATTGACACTGCGATGAATTGCTCTGCTATGAATTGACGCTGCGATGAATTGCTCTGCTATGAATTGACGCTGCGATGAATTGCTCTGCTATGAATTGACGCTGCGATGAATTGCTCTGCTATGAATTGCTCTGCTATGAATTGACGCTGCGATGAATTGCTCTGCTATGAATTGACGCTGTGATGAATTGCTCTGCTATGAATTGACACTGCGATGAATTGCTCTGCTATGAATTGACGCTGCGATGAATTGCTCTGCTATGAATTGACGCTGCGATGAATTGCTCTGCTATGAATTGACGCTGCGATGAATTGCTCTGCTATGAATTGACGCTGCGATGAATTGCTCTGCTATGAATTGACGCTGCGATGAATTGCTCTGCTATGAATTGATGCTGCAATGAATTGCTCTGCTATGAATTGACGCTGCGATGAATTGCTCTGCTATGAATTGACGCTGCGATGAATTGCTCTGCTATGAATTGACGCTGCGATGAATTGCTCTGCTATGAATTGACGCTGCGATGAATTGCTCTGCTATGAATTGACGCTGCGATGAATTGCTCTGCTATGAATTGACGCTGCGATGAATTGCTCTGCTATGAATTGACACTGCGATGAATTGACGCTGCGATGAATTGACGCTGCGATGAATTGCTCTGCTATGAATTGACGCTGCAATGAATTGCTCTGCTATGAATTGACGCTGCGATGAATTGCTCTGCTATGAATTGCTCTGCTATGAATTGACGCTGCGATGAATTGCTCTGCTATGAATTGACGCTGTGATGAATTGCTCTGCTATGAATTGACGCTGCGATGAATTGCTCTGCTATGAATTGACGCTGTGATGAATTGCTCTGCTATGAATTGATGCTGCGATGAATTGCTCTGCTATGAATTGACGCTGCGATGAATTGACGCTGCGATGAATTGCTCTGCTATGAATTGACGCTGCGATGAATTGCTCTGCTATGAATTGACGGTGCGATGAATTGCTCTGCTATGATTTGACGCTGCGATGAATTGCTCTGCTATGAATTGACGCTGCGATGAATTGCTCTGCTATGAATTGACGCTGCGATGAATTGCTCTGCTATGAATTGACGCTGCGATGAATTGCTCTGCTATGAATTGACGCTGCGATGAATTGCTCTGCTATGAATTGCTCTGCTATGAATTGACGCTGCGATGAATTGCTCTGCTATGAATTGCTCTGCTATGAATTGACGCTGCGATGAATTGCTCTGCTATGAATTGACGCTGTGATGAATTGCTCTGCTATGAATTGAAGCTGCGATGAATTGCTCTGCTATGAATTGATGCTGCGATGAATTGCTCTGCTATGAATTGACGCTGCGATGAATTGCTCTGCTATGAATTAACGCTGCGATGAATTGCTCTGCTATGAATTGACGCTGCGATGAATTGCTCTGCTATGAATTGACGCTGCGATGAATTGCTCTGCTATGAATTGACGCTGCGATGAATTGCTCTGCTATGAATTGACGCTGCGATGAATTGCTCTGCTATGAATTGACACTGCGATGAATTGCTCTGCTATGAATTGACGCTGCAATGAATTGCTCTGCTATGAATTGACGCTGGGATGAATTGCTCTGCTATGAATTGCTCTGCTATGAATTGACGCTGCGATGAATTGCTCTGCTATGAATTGCTCTGCTATGAATTGACGCTGCGATGAATTGCTCTGCTATGAATTGACGCTGTGATGAATTGCTCTGCTATGAATTGATGCTGCGATGAATTGCTCTGCTATGAATTGACGCTGCGATGAATTGCTCTGCTATGAATTGACGCTGCGATGAATTGCTCTGCTATGAATTGACGCTGCGATGAATTGCTCTGCTATGAATTGACGCTGCGATGAATTGCTCTGCTATGAATTGACGCTGCAATGAATTGCTCTGCTATGAATTGACGCTGCGATGAATTGCTCTGCTATGAATTGACACTGCGATGAATTGCTCTGCTATGAATGACGCTGCGATGAATTGCTCTACTATGAATTGACGCTGCGATGAATTGCTCTGCTATGAATTGACGCTGCGATGAATTGCTCTGCTATGAATTGACGCTGGGATAAATTGAAGCTGCGATTAATTGACCTTGCGACGAATTGACGTCGCAATGAATTGACGCTGCGATGAATTGACGTTGCGACGAATTGATGCTGCGATGAACTAATGTTACAATGAATTAACCGCGATGAATTGACGTAGAACCAGATATTAATATGCTGCAATCAGAAAGAGAACTATCTTATCAGTGGTTTCCCAAACGTCAATGTCTCATCTTGATTAAATTTGGGCTTTATTATTTCTCCGAACCACCTCTTAACCCACCGTATATCAACCACGTCGCCTTCATGATAATGCGTTGCTCCAAAAAATGCAATAGTCCAACACTTTTCTTGTTTTTCTTATTCTTGAATATGTATCTTCTGTCTGGTCTCCCACACGGGCTCTTTCAGCAAGAGACTGTCTGAACTTTCTCAATCAAGCTACGAAGAACGTTTAAAAGTTTTTAACATTCATTCTTTGGAATAGAGAAGGTTGTTACATGATCAAAAAATCTGCCACAAAATTATTAGCCTTATCTCTTCAAATCCAGTCTAGCCTTTAATGCATGTATTGGACCTTAGCTGACCAAGGAGCCATTCGTTATGTCCTTGGAAACTTTTTAACATAAACAGATTACGTGATGGTCAGTGACCATTTGTATCAATATGATTTTAATTTGATGGCAAGAAAAGAAATTTACAGGTTCTAAAAATCCATCAATGGTATCAACATTTTGTTTATCAATACTCCAATTTTTATTACAGCGTGACCCATAAAAGTCACAAAGTCTTAGAAAGAATAATAAAACATCATTCATTTTAATAAAGAGTCTAACTTACTATTCAAACTTAAATATTTTTGCGATATGCAGAAAAAATGTAACTCAAAACATAATGATCAAGGTGCATAGAAGAAGGAATAACTAGGAGGGAAACAAATTTAACAAAATTTCATAAACTGCCTTTACACACACAAACTACAACTACACTGTTTCTACACACACACATACTGCAACTACACTACTTCTACACACACAAACTACAACTACACTGTTTCTACACACACATACACATACTGCAACTACACTGCTTCTACACACACATACTGCAACTACACTGTTTCTACACACACAGACTGCAACTACACTGTTTCTACACACACAGACTGCAACTACACTGCTTCTACACACAGAAACTGCAACTACCCTGCTTCTACACACACAGACTACAAATACACTATTTCTAAACACACACTACAACTACACTGCTTCTATACACACAAACTACAGCTACACTGTGTCTACACACACAGACTGCAACTACACTGTGTCAACACACACAAACTACAACTACACTGTTTCTACACAAACTACAACTACACTGCTTCTACACACACAGAGTGCAACCACACTGCTTCTACACACACAGACTACAACTACACTGCTTCTGCACACAGAGACTGCAACTACACTGTTTCTACACACACAGACTACAACTATACTGTTTCTACACACACAAACTACAACTACACTGTTTCTACACACACAGACTACAACTACACTGCTTCTACACACAGAAACTGCAACTACACTGCTTCTACACACACAGACTGCAACTACACTGCTTCTACACACACATACTGCAACTACACTGCTTCTACACACACAGACTGCAACTACACTGCTTCTACACACACAGACTGCAACTACACTGTTTCTACACACAGACTGCAACTATACTGCTTCTACACACAGAAACTGCAACTACCCTGCTTCTACACACACAGACTGCAACTACACTGCTTCTACATACACAGACTGCAACTACACTGCTTCAACACACACAGACTGCAACTACACTGCTTCTACACACACAGACTGCAACTACACTGTTTCTACACACAGACTGCAACTATACTGCTTCTACACACAGAACTGCAACTACCTTGCTTCTACACACACAGACTACAAATACACTGTTTCTAAACACACACTACAACTACACTGCTTCTATACACACAAAGTACAGCTACACTCTGTCTACACACACAGACTGCAACTACACTGTGTCAACACACACAAACTACAACTACACTGCTTCTACACACACAGAGTGCAACCACACTGCTTCTACACACACAGACTACAACTACACTGCTTCTGCACACAGAGACTGCAACTACACTGTTTCTGCACACACAGACTACAACTATACTGTTTCTACACACACAGACTACAACTACACTGTTTCTACACACACAGACTACAACTACACTGTTTCTACACACACAGACTACAACTACACTGCTTCCACACACAGAAACTGCAACTACACTGCTTCTACACACACAGAGTGCAACCACACTGCTTCTACACACAGAAACTGCAACTACACTGCTTCTACACACACAGACTGCAACTACCCTGCTTCTACACACACAGACTACAAATAAACTGTTTCTAAACACACACTACAACTACACTGCTTCTATACACACAAAGTACACTACACTGTGTCTACACACACAGACTGCAACTACACTGTGTCAACACACACAAACTACAACTACACTGTTTCTACACACACAGACTACAACTACACTGCTTCTACACACACAGAGTGCAACCACACTGCTTCCACACACACAGACTACAACTACACTGCTTCTGCACACAGAGACTGCAACTACACTGTTTCTACACACACAGACTACAACTATACTGTTTCTACACACACAGACTACAACTGCACTGTTTCTACACACACAGACTACAACTACACTGTTTCTACACACACAGACTACAACTACACTGCTTCTACACACAGAAAATGCAACTACACTGCTTCTACACACACAGACTGCAACTACACTGCTTCTACACACACAGACTACAAATACACTGTTTCTAAACACACACTACAACTACACTGCTTCTACACACACAGAGTGCAACCACACTGCTTCTACACACACAGACTACAACTACACTGCTTCTGCACACAGAGACTGCAACTACACTGTTTCTACACACACAGACTACAACTATACTGTTTCTACACACACTGACTACAACTACACTGCTTCTACACACACAGACTGCAACTACACTGTTTCTACACACAGACTGCAACTATACTGCTTCTACACATAGAAACTGCAACTACCCTGCTTCTACACACACAGACTACAAATACACTGTTTCTAAATACACACTACAACTACACTGCTTCTATACACACAGACTACAGCTACACTGTTTCTACACACACAGACTGCAACTACACTGTGTCAACACACACAAACTACAACTACACTGTTTCTACACACACAGACTACAACTACACTGCTTCTCCACACAGAGACTGCAACTACACTGTTTCTACACACACAGACTACAACTACACTGCTTCTACACACAGAGACTGCAACTACACTGTTTCTACACACACAGACTACAACTACACTGTTTCTACACACACACAGACTACAACTACACTGCTTCTACACACACAGACTGCAACTACACTGCTTGTACACACACAAACTACAACTACACTGTTTCTACACACACAAACTGCATCTACACTGCCTCTACACACACAAACTACAACTACACTACTTCTACACATACAAACTGCAACTACACTGTTTCTACACACACAGAATACAACCACACTGCTTCTACACACACAGAATACAACTACACTGCTTCTACACACAGAAACTGCAACTACACTGCTTCTACACACACAGACTACAACTACACTGCTTCTACACACACAGACTGCAACTACACTGTTTCTACACACATACTGCAACTATACTGCTTCTACACACAGAAACTGCAACTCCCCTGCTTCTACACACACAGACTGCAACTACACTGTTTCTACACACAGACTGCAACTATACTGCTTCTACACACAGAAACTGCAACTACCCTGCTTCTACACACACAGACTACAAATACACTGTTTCTAAACACACACTACAACTACACTGCTTCTATACACACAAACTACAACTACACTGTTTCTACACACACAGACTGCAACCACACTGCTTCTACACACACAAACTACAACTACATTGCTTCTACACACAGAGACTGCAACTACACTGCTTCCACACACAGAGACTGCAACTACACTGTTTCTACACACACAGACTACAACTACACTGTTTCTACACACACACAGACTACAACTACACTGCTTCTACACACACAGACTGCAACTACACTGCTTGTACACACACAAACTACAACTACACTGTTTCTACACACACAGACTGCATCTACACTGCCTCTACACACACAAACTACAACTACACTACTTCTACACATACAAACTACAACTACACTGTTTCTACACACACAGACTACAACTACACTGCTTCTACCCACACAAACTACAACTACACTGTTTCTACACACACAGACTGCAACCACACTGCTTCTACACACACAGAGACTACAACTGCACTGCTTATACACACACAAACTACAACTACACTGCTTCTACACACACAGACTGCAACTACACTGCTTGTACACACACATAGTACAAATATATTGTTTCTATCAATACAAACTACAACCACAGAATAAATTATTACAAATAAGTAAATTAATTAAGTAAGTAATACAGATTTACCTTAGTGAAACATTCCTCTTTATGTGTGCCTACCCTGTTTTGAGTGTTAAGTAATTTTTAAGACATTTGTAAACAGGCCCGGATCTAGAAAAAAATAAAGACAGGGAATAGAGGGTATAAGAAACTTGGTTTCCATTGTAGCAAATATTTTCAACTGCATTTCAGAAGTCTTTCAAGAATGTCCTGAAAAATGCATGAAATATACGTAACTTTATCAGATTTTGTCTCTTATATGACTAATTGCTCTTACTACTATTCTCAAGGGCGGCATGCCCTCCCCCTAGTTCCTACCCTGTTTGCAAGCATAGCTCGTACGGCACTTAATACATTTAATTGTCTCCCAGTTTTAAACACTAGAAATCCTTCGGCCTGCCTAGTTAGCCCATTTTGTGCACAAAAGCGATCTCAGAGGTAAAATAGCGCGACTCAATACTAATCGAAAGAAAAAGAAATAATTCCCAGCTTTTACATTTTGGAGTTGGCTCACATTTATGGATTTATAATCGATTTATATACAAAAGTACCAGAAATCAGTCGGCGCCTTCGCCATCTCTTGATTTTTTGACCATCACTCAGACCCCTCTTTGGCCTTGATTGCTACACAGCTTCTGGAAATTCCTCGCATTTCAAGTTCTACGGCCCGATATAGCTATTCACCAATTTTTAATTCTCCACCACAGGTATTTCAAAATTTGACCTTTGACCTTAAAGGACCTGTCGCATCCAAAATTAAAATTTCACCAAATTGCTGAGATATACTACTCAAAAATCCCCAAGGCACCAGTTTTTAATCCTCTAGCACTGGAAGATTTATATTTGATCTTTGACCTGAAAAGGACCCTTCGCAACCAAAATTTAACAACATTTTCGTGATCTACGACCCAAAATCCCCCCAGAAACCATTTTTCAGCTTTCTAGCACCGATAGATCTAAATTTGAGCTTTGACCTCGGACCCTGTGTATCCGAAATTTCGTATCGTTCCCAACATCTACAATCCGAAACACCACAGACACCAATTTTCACGTTTCAAGCCCTCTTAGATCACGGTTTGACCTCTACGTAACCTCCATTTGACCTTGAAGAATACGTCGCAGATCAAATTTCGGATTTTTCCCGAGATTTACTACCCGGATGGAAATTTTCATAACTCTATAATTTTTGCTTCATAGTTAGAATTAATGTGATCCCCTGTTAGTCAGTCAGTCAGTCAACTGTTTGTCAGCCGTCAATCACTTACAATCGTCTATATATGTATGGTATACATGCTTTATTTTTATCACTAATTTCAAACGTTTGATAAGTCCGAGAATACCGTACATTGATTGCTGTTTAAAATGATGTTAGGCCTTTTTATTACCAATGGTCCCCTTTTGCTTGGTGCTGGAGCCTGGGCCACCCACTGAATCCTGCTCAGATGCCACCTCTGCAATTGTTAACAAACTAGCATTGAATAGCTAATACAGAAATGGTTTTGGAGGAAAATGACTATTTTATTAAACCATTCTAAAGCAAGTATCCTTAACTGATGAGTCGCAGAGTTCGAATTCGTAGAATCACTAATTCAGATAGAAATAGACCTTGATATAAAATTTCAGTCCAATAGCTTGGATCGTTGAGATACTAAAGATCCGCAGAGAGAGAGAGAGACAGACCGACCTATAAGCACATAAATGGCATTGTAAAAGTCTTTATGATCTTTATCATTGTAAAAGTCTTTATGACCGAAAATGTGCCCTTAATCGAAAAACACAAGATCGATTTTTTTTTCCATAAGCGTAATACTTTCACTTCACTTGATATGAAGAAGTAGCATCATCTTTTCTAGTAAAGAATACCTTAGTATCAAAACTTTCATAATTTACTCCCCCCCCCCAACAGTGTTTTAATACCCAGTATAATGCTCAAAATATCCAGAAGAAATAAAAACACTTTTCACCTTTTTTTTTTAAAACGTTTCCAAATATCAACAACGAAGAGGCAGCAGTACAACTCGACACATTTGAAGAAAATCGGAACTCGAGATGAATCACTGTCTTTTAGAATTTCTATAATTATTTCTTATTAGCTCAGCGTTTAACTATCAAATTATGGTAATTATTTGACACAGCGCCGCTTGCTACACAATTTAGAAAAGCGTCACCCCGATAATTACCGTCATTCACACCTTACAAAATAGCTCAATTTAGTTGTGTTACCTCTTCAGGCCCAACCATGTAATTGTGTATCGACGAATTCATTATAACCACGTTCCTTTGCATTAATTGTCAAAGGCTGAAGTGATTTGCAGCCATTAGTGGATTTAAATGTTGTTTTATGCAGTGTTATTAGCGTAACAGACCACGAGACATTGACGAACCTTTCACCCAACTCATCCTCCCAATAAAGTGCTTTTGTTACGAACTTACGGTGCTTCTTCCGAGAAGCTGATCTGCCCAAAGCAACAAAAAGCGATTCAGTGCTAAATGCTCTTTTTGGTTTTCTTAGAAGAGTTGATCCCCAAATATAAGTAGATGGTCTGGATGCTTTTTTTTGTCTCCCGTGATTGACGAGCTGAGAAAAAAATAAAAAATCGAGGAAAGATCTTTTAGCGAAAGAAAGGAGCTTTGTATAATCGGAGAAGACAAGATTCTTTCTAACTTTCACTCAAGAGAAGTTTTTGTTTCCTCTTTCTTGATGGCAAATGAGCCGAGAAGAAGTTTTCTGACTTTGCCTTAAAAGTAACGATTTCAAGACACAAAGAAAAAGAAAATACTGTCACTTTCCTGATTGTTAGAGCTTTTTCATTTTCTTTAGCAGTTCTATTCTGAAGTCTCTTACTTTAAAAAGAATCAGTGTTGGATTTTGTCTTAAAACCTGACCTCTTTTACGTTTCGAATAGACAGGAGCAACTATTAAAAGAAGGGAGTAAAGATCAGCTAATGCTGTTTTTCTGACTGGGCTGCAAAAAGGCAAATTAGCCTCGTATTTCCTAAAATTTTTGGAAAACGTATTACACCGATTCTTGCAAGAGGGAGGGATTTAATTGACAACAGAGATGAAGGTCACACACAAAAAAACGTGTTCTATGCATTGTTATATGGCAGGCTGAATTGCGCGAAAACCTGTTTATCAATCAAGCTGATTTAAACTAGAAGAAGCAGGGGTTGGCCCGTAATTTGCAGTTCCCAGGTTCGAGTCTCAATGCCACCGTTGAGATTTGGCTCCTGTAACTCGCACTCTGCCCTATATTATTTATTATATAGTATTCAACATACCCCAAGGAGATAGACGGATGCCTGCCGTCAAGGCCATTCAGTGAGTTCATTGATATTTACGTAACATGCACGGCCCATAGCAAAACGTCCTTTTGGACGGACTGCTGCCTCTCAAAGCTTATCGTGGTTTTCTTTCTCACAGAGAGCAGGATAGACGACGATAAATCTCAATGTTGGCAGAGTTGGGTATAAAGCCACTTAATAGGATGCCTGACAGGGGATTATCATTATAATAAGCCACACCTGCAGATTACGAGTCTGTTGAGATACTAAGGCCCAGGAGAAAAAAATGCTTCTTTTCAGCTTTTTTAAGTTAGACCTTAATTTGAATCTAAGTGATCGATCCCTGAGTAATATTTAACAAAATTTTCCTCAGCTTTCTAAAGGAATATTATTCCTTCCTGAGAAGCGTTATCAGTTACAACTGAAATATTATTTATGTTATGCTAAGATTTTAGAAATTTTCAAAACTAAGTCATTTAATTTTTCCATCGTTCTTTTCTCGTGTTTTAAAAAAAAATACCTTCGTTACTTTCTTGCGCATTTCTTTTTATAAGTACCACTTTTTCATTCCTTGTTAGGAGCACACATGATAGCAACATATCTCGACTTCTGTTGACAAAGTGGAACTGATCGGATTAGCATATTTTATTTCATATATATTTCTTTTGTTTTTGTTGAAGGAGAACAGGTCCATGACATAGTTATCAGGGCATGTCGGCTTATCGAAACATCACTGATCGATTCTTCGAGATTACCTGGAGAACGACCTTGAAAACGTCTTACTTAAAGTTAATGGAACTGATCGTTCCCCTTTCCCATCCCCCCCAAAAAACACCCACACAGTTGTCTTGGTTACGCCTGACAAGAGAGCTGACCACAATTACGGACAGACTCATTTCAAATTCATTCCCAGCTCTGTAGAAAGGCAACGCACAAGAATATGAAACGACATTACGATGGGGGAAAATAGTGCGGGTCAGCTCAGGCACGATAATCGCAAACAGAACAAGTCTTCGGTTGGGTCCTGTTGCTTTCCCACCCAACCCGCCTTCTAACATTAAGCGGATATACGGTCCCCTACACACGAGCATCTATGACCTGAAATTGGCTTCTCAAAATTGGGAAAGAAGACCAGCGGGCAGCAAGTATCGGAAGAGGAAAAGAACACATACACTCAAAATATATGTATATAAATCCTTCGTCTCTTGTAACCAGAGTTTCGGATGGAAATGCAGAGAATATCGAGTTTCTGGTGACCCTGCAAGATCGTTATCTGTAAATATCTGGATGTAAGCTCCCACAGAGAGAAGATCTCGTACTTTTTCTGCATGGATGAGTGGATAGTTTGAGTGCCATCTTTTCCATGCCGGTCATTCCCTTGCAATGTTAATGCTAATGTTATCTGTGCGGGTATCTCGGAAATAATGATGCTGTGAGAAGAACTTCATGGGATGTTAAATCATTGGTTATGCAATTTTTAAATATGCATTCCTACTTCAAATTTACTTGAATTCTTGTTTCTAAATACTGCTGATTCTTCTTTCCCTGTAAAGCCCCTTGATAGGATGTCTGGCAGGGGATTGTCAGTATAATAAGCAACAAAGGATGCACTTGAAGGAAGAGACACTTTTGTAAAAGGACCACACCAACAATAATGTTCTTTTCGAAATTCAAAACCTGATCCTACTGATTTAGCAGTTAGTCTTGATCCTTGTGCTACCGAAAATGATGATTCATTACTTATAAAAAATAATAGTGTATATTAGTAATGTAAACATCACTAATGTTACTCTGTTTCAAGTGATTATAGTCAAACAATGTATATTTTTTAATACTTTTAACCAGTAAACATTCGATTGAGTTTAGGTCGTAGAGATCTCGTAAAGTTGGTGGTCACTCATCAACATAAATGGAAAAAATAAATATTGCCATAAAAATCTAATAAATAATAATAAACCGACATGATCTGGCAGCCTATACCTTCTCTTCAGAGGAAAGAATATCTCCTATGAAAGGAACTAACAGCTTATACCACTTGAAGACGAAGTTGGATTTTAGTTGCTAAGCCTGGTTATTTCTGCTCACCATCACGTGTCATCTCTACTTCTAGTGTATTCCATTAAAAAGTCAGTTTTCCTGAAGTTTTCTCAAAAAGAACTGATTTTTTTTTTCTTTCAAGTAAGCGGTGAAAGGCTACGATGGGTTTCTTTTATGACTCAACAAACATTTTCAACAAAATGACTAAATGTTCACAGAGGAAAAAAAAAAAGAATCGTGTGAGATTCATTTTTTCAAGATCGATGAGTCTGCTATTTAAATTATTCAGCTCTCATAAAATAAGATTCTCCTGAAAACTATAGCACGCCCTAATGTCCCATACGAAAGTCCATCTTTATTTCTTTTCACACCAAGATCAGTAAATCAACAGAAGTAGACCATAGGCTTTAAGGTTTCCTCTCTGACTGAAAAATAATTCTCTTCCTAGAAAAAAAAATCTATTTCTCAATATAAAAAAAACATCCCTTTTAGTTTAATTACTCCACCACACTCTCAAACAAGTCGTATTTCAATCACACATTATCTTTTTTAGCTGCGCCTTTATCACGATGGACACCAGGCTATATGTGGATAACAAACATTAGTTCGGTCTCGAGCTGAGTAATTATCCAAATAATTTGGACCGGCATTCGAAGATTTCATGCATTTTTCAAGAAATTTTTTAAAGACCTCTAAAACGGAGGAGGAAATTTTAATTTGCAATGGAAATCCATTTTCTTGATCCCTCCTTTTACAGTTTTCCGGTTCAATTTAATTTTTTGCCACCTTCCCCACTCAATTTTTTTTCTGGATCCGGACCTGATTCTGCTTAACCATTTCTAGATCCTCAGAACCAGGTTTTCATTTAATTCAAGGTGTAAATCTGCCGTCGTTAAAGTATCAGCCTCACAGACTAAGATTCTAGTTTCGCGTTTTAGTGTATTATGCAGCATAGAAAATAAAAAAAATAGCCATATCTGTGAAGTCCAACTTCCTTTTCACAGGTTTTTCGTATTATGCTATTTTCTTTAAAAAAAAAAAAACACTTTTCTATCTTCAATTTCTAGAGCAGGCCACTTCCAATCTACGGCTCATCACAAAAGAATTTGCCGCTCATAAAACAAATATCAATATACTGAATCTGGTTCATTTCTTCTAATTATTTTAACCAAACATTTCTTGGTGCATAACTAAACGATCTTGCCAATTCATAGTACTCAATAAAATTATATATTTTTGTCTTTTTTATTCAATTATTATTCATTTAGAAACGTATGTCTTCCTTTTTAAGTAGAGAATGCTTCCTCTTCAAGATTTGGGTTGGGTTGTTTTACCTCTGAGCTGCACTTTTTTGCACACCATGGGCTAAATGGCCAAGGTAACAAGGACCCCAAAGGCTCAGAGAAGGTGGGGGACCCACTGGAACAGCTGTTGGGAGACAGATGCCTCCCGTCAAGGCCATCCAGCGTGTTCTTTAACGTGCACAGGGTATGGCTCTACCCGCACACGGAGCCACGGCTTAACGTCCCATCCGATGGACGGCGGCCTTTCCAAGCCCATCGGTGTCTCCCTACTGACCGTGGGCAAGGCGGGGAGTTTTGCGGAGATAAATCTCAACGCTGACCCAGCTGGGACTCGAACCTGTGAACTGCAGATTACAAGCCTGGCGCGCTACCGACTGAGCCACCCCCGCCCATCCTCAGTTCAGTTGTTTATGGTAGTGGCTCTTCCCTATGTTTGTGTTGGACAAGCCTTTCTTAGAGAATGACTGAAAATAGGACGTTGCATGATTTACGAACTTTTAACATAAATAAAATAGCAAGCTTTGTCTCAGCAAAAAAAAAAATCATGTTAATCGAACATACTTACTCTATTGATAACGATATAGTCATTGCAAAGTGCAGGAGATATTTTTGTCTCGTGATTATGCAAACCACCCATTACAACCAGTATTTTCAAACGGCGACACTCTTTTCTGACATGATACCTTTCACTCTCTACTGTAATTTCGTATTGCGTATAACACGATAGAAGGTCGATAAACACGAGTATCATTGAAAAGTTTGATGTAACGTGATGTGCACTTAATGTACCGTAGAAACATGGTCATCTGTTGATGGCACCATTAGGGACTCGTGGACGAAACGGAACACAAACAACAACGGACCATTATCGAAGAGGTGCGTCGTCGTGAGTGGACAGATGAGCACATTGTGGGTCGTACGATTGCTCCGCCACTCTGAAACTGAAGACAACGCTTCTTCTCTTGCGATCGGAATGGACGATGCAAATGATTCGGATCCTCCTCTTATGCAGGTTGCTTACGAAGCGGAATAGATGAATAACTGAAGAGTTTCTTGGCGGTTGAAAACACTGAATGAAACGACATGACGAATAGGGAACGAAATTAAAGAGTGATGCATTCCAAACTCTATTTGAAGTAGCATTTAAGACATGACAATCTATGGTCGTGACAAATCTAACGTTTTAACGGTGTGATAAAATATCGAAAACTTGTCATAGTAAACAAGTGATTTTTCAAAGCGTTGCATCGCTTTCATGAGTAGAGTGGGACGGGAATGCCTCACAAGTACTTTGTTTTTTCAATAAAAAATTCAGCGGAAATTTATTTAGTTTTTTAGTATTTCCAGTTTTTATTTTATTCAGTAACAAGGTGAAGGTCCCGATAACTGAGTGGTTAGCGAGCCTGACTACTGATCAAAGGGACTTGGGTTCGACCCCATTCCCTTTGATTGAATGAGGCATGGATATTTCTTTCTTGTGCTTTTCTTCTGCTGAGGTTTCGCCGTCCTCACAAGTTTTTTCTTTGGGTATTTATTACACTTCTTTGGGGTATTTATTACACTTCTTTGGGGTATTTATTAGCTTATGTGGCAAGCTGTTGCTTGACGGGAAATTGTTAAAAAAATGAAAATAAAATAAAAGCTAAATTACACATCAAGCAGCAGCTTGCAACAGAAGCTAATAAATATCCCAAAGAAGTGTAATAAATACCCAAAGAAAAGACTTGTGAGTATTTGTGAGGAAAATACTTGTGAGACTTGTAATAACCAAGCCAGGTGCTATTCTGATCTTAAATTTGGTAAAAATATGCCTTCAATATAATTTAAGAGAGTTCTTGCATTCAAAATATCTTGAGAGAGATCATCAATGATTTAGTTTATCATTCTCATAAAGGTGGGAAGCTTTTGAGAAATTCCATTGCGGTTAATATAACGTGTGAGCGGTAATTTAAAGAAAACCTTCGGGTGAATCGAAAATTTAAAGATACTACCTCTAGCGGCGGACTTAACCGCAAATTCTACTGCGGGGTTATTATTCATTATTCTTGAAGAAGCGGCGATTAAAATCTAGAACTTATTCAAGGTTTACCCCAACTTTAGTTTTTCTTTTCTTTTTTTTTAACAAATTGGGGGAAGTCTTGTTTAAGTTCTAGATTTTAATCGCCGCTTCTCCAAGAATAATGAATAATAACCCCGCAGTAGAATTTGCGCTTAAGTCCGCCGCTAGAGGTAATATCTTTAAATTTTCGATTCACCCGAAGGTTTTCTTTAAATTACCGCGCACACGTTATATTAACCGCAATGGAATTTCTCAAAAGCTTCCCACCTTTATGAGAATGATAAACTAAATCATTGATGATCTCTCTCAAGATATTTTGAATGCTAAAACAATTTTAAAATGTATGGAAGGCATATGTTTACCAAATTTAAGATCAGAATCCAATTTAATATCAGGTTGGGGTTCCTAATATTTACAGAGTTTGGTGTTTTACCTCTGAACTTTTTTGTAAGCAGTGAGCTAAATGGCCAGGTCACAAGGACCTCAAGGATTCAATGAATGTTTGAAGGGATAGATATTTAGGAGACAGAAGCCTCCAGTCAAGGTTATCCAGCGTGTTCTTTAGAGTGCTAAGGATATGACTCTCCTGCACACGGGCCCATGGAATAGCTTAGGTTAATGTGTGATGAGCATTATCGCAAGTTATAATATAAAATGCCATTGCGAAAAAGTCATTTTTGAGCCCAACGGAATTTAGAATAGTGTTAATATCCCTGAGGCTGACAATAACTGTTAAGGATTAAGCTCTTGGTAAATTAGCTCTCTAAAGCAAAGCGTTAGTAAATGGTTCATCAAACAAACACACACAAAATAAAACTTTAGTTCCTGAATCTAACTCTTCTTGTAGAAGCAAGCACTTTTGCGGGACAACTTTAAGTTTTGGATAGTCTGTTCATTTCGCTTTGACTAAAAGATCCAATCAAAAACTGTTGGAAATACTAGCAGAAATTGCCAAAATCCTGTAATCGAGACACTGGTTGTAAATTACAATATCGTTTCCATTTAGATCCAATTTATACTTTTGTGAACAAGAACGCTGAGTGTGCAAACGGTGATGGGTGAAAAATGCAATCTGTTGACTGTGAAGACCACATTGGGTACGAGTCATTTAGCCTTCACCAAACTCGATTAGTAACAAATGATTGTGTGAGCGTTGGCCACAAACAGTACAAACAGTACAGTCTGTCTTTAATTATATCAGCATATTTCAAGGATGAGAACACATATTTCGGAAATTTCGGCATTATGTTCAAAGACATTTTCTTTTCAAGCGAAAATATTTTCGACATCTTTGCGTTCACTGTAAGGAGAATCTGAAGGTTATACTATGCGCCATGACCTTAAATATTTCCAGCCTGTCTTGTCGCGTGGTCGCGTGTTTGTGTCACAATAGTAGCTACAAGGAAACAACAGCGACTCGTGCAAGAAGGACACGAGCTTTGGCATCCATGCCATTGTGTGTAAATGGAGAAGGGAAACCCTTGTGCAAGTGGGCTGATCATTTGGGGAAAGTGAAGCCCTTTGTCTTTCTCAGCAATATTCATGCGAATCTGGGAAGTCGAAATACCTCCATATTTTAATCGTGAAAAAAAAAAGAACTGAGAAAATGTTGAACATCTTTCACTTTTAAATTTAGGGAAATCATGCGAAATCCAGTCGCAAAAGCATCATCAGACTGCTTTCTGTTTATGGTAAGGTTTTTACATAATTGTGCTTAATGCACTTAAACGTTTGGCTAATGGATAAGTTCGAACTCAACAGTGAGATAGACGTAGTAGGGTTGCGTAGATGAAATGTTTTCACTATGGCAGATTCTTGAAAAATATTTAGAATTTCAGACCTGTAGTCACTAGTTTTGTATCTCAAGACCATCTTTGGCCTCTGTTGAACAATATCGTTTGTGTAACTTATCGTGAGGTCTTACGGAATGCCTAAAATGTTAATTAAGGCAATGATAACTCTTTAAAATAACATCGAGTCATGAATCGGAATTTCTAAAACATTTAGTGATTAGTTCAGAATTATAATCGAAGTTTGAAAAAGCTGATTTCTGCCTTCATTTTTCATTGGTGGTAGAGTGAGTTATGAGGGAAGCTTGAAAAGGAGATACTGTCACCATAGATTGTCTACAGCATTGTTTTTCAAACTTTTTTCTTGGCGGCTCAAAAAACAAAGAATAGCATTTTACGAGGCCCTCAAACCCTGAAAAATCAGGAATGCAACATTCATGCAATAAATATGAAACAAAATATTAGTATTCATATATTTTATTTAATTTAACATATTTGTTACTTAATACATTTAGATTTCATTTTAACAAGGAATTCACAATGTTGAGTGAATATAATATACAGTGTATACGTACTATAACATAAAAATGATAAGGATTTAGGCATTGGTAAAAACAAATTTCGTTACATTCAGCTTTTATTAAATCGAGTCACTTAATTATTAATTTATTATAATTCATTTATGACATGAATATATTTCAAAATATAAATTTTTATTCTTTCCTTTACAGTATTAAATTTTAAAGTTAAAATTTAATGTGTTGCAGTAACTCTTTTCAGAGATTTAAAGTCCCACTGGAGAGATGGCGTCTCATACTTTGAAAATTTGAAAAAAAAAAGTCTCGAGATCTGAAAAACATCTAATTTATATATGCTACATTTGACCATGTTAATAAATGAAGTTCACAAGATGAAGGCTTTCATTAGAGCTGTTAACGAAGCTGATAATGAGATAAACCCCGGTGATAAATATATGGAAATTGAATTAAAGGGATAAAAAGTTGCCAGGTGTGTTGGGAAGGGAGAACTTTTCCGTTCCAATTGTTAAAATTCTCCTTAAATTAAATTCCAATTATTAAAATTCTTCTTAAAATGACTAGGAAGAGATGGACTTCCTAGTCCTTACAAGATCCGGACTTAAACGCTATAAAATATATAATAGTTTGCTTCCCACTCTGAGCAGATTCTGTTGATACACTGAAGTCCAGATTTGGTAAGGTCTGTCTGTCTGTTTGTTCGACAACTCCTCCTAGACGGTGAGAGCTAGGACCACCAAACTTCATCTACACTTTCATCTCATCGTAACTTAGTCAACTGTAAAGGTTTTAGTCCCAGAAAATTAGGCTCCTCCTCAAAAGTTGGCTGCCAAACGTCTATCCATCGATAGTACACTACTCTATTCATACTTTCAGCTAAATATAAGGTAGGCGACGGCAGCGCCCTCAGAGATTTCGGACACTTGGGTGTGTTTAATCCCGACCTACTGCAGCTAGAAGCTCGATCTCCAAACTCTATGCAGAAAGAAGACGAAAGTGGAATCACCAAACCAAATTTGGAACCATTTGGTCAAGTTCCTGCGGAATTACGGAGAGCCAAAAACTTCTCCGACCTGTGACGTCCCCCTTGGAGATAAACGATTGTCCTCGTGATCGTGGGGCGGGGGTGGCTCAGTCGGTAGCGCGCCAGGCTCGTAATCTGTAGTTCCCAGGTTCGAGTCCCAGCTGGGTCAGCGTTGAGATTTATCTCCGCATAACTCCCCGCCCTGCCCACGGTCAGTAGGGGACACCGATGGGCTTGAAAAGGCCGCCTTCCGTCGGATGGGACGTTAAGCCGTGGCTCCATGTGCGGGAGGGCCATACCCTGTGCACGTTAAAGAACACGCTGGATGGCCTTGACGGGAGGCTACCATCTGTCTCCCAACAGCTGTTCCAGTGGGTCCCCTCCCCCAACCTTCTCTGAGCCTTCGGGGTCCATGTGACCTGGCCATTTAGCCCATGGTGTGCAAAAAAGTGCCGCTCAGAGGTAAAACAACCCAACCCAACCCTCGTGATCGTTCGGATACGCTTGTAAGCTTGCTACTCTCAGTCATTATATTAAGGCCCTAGAGCCACACAGAGAAATTTTGCTAGCGGGCCCGTATGTTAAAGTCTCCATTTGTAATAAAGTTCACAAGAAGTTTGATGCTTATGACTCCTGATGCGTGACCAGAATTTTCCGTTTGATTATGTGAATTAATGGCAAAGTCAGACAAAAGGTTTCATCAGTCATTTTTAAGTAATATTCAATGTTTCGAAGTCTCATATATTGCATCGTCTTGGTTAATTCATAACACATAACTCGCACTTCCGGTATATGCTCTCCCGCACACGGAACCACGGCTTAGGGTATAGCTCTCCCGCACATGGAGCCACGGCTTAGGGTATGGCTCTCCCGCACACAGAGCCACGGATTAGGGTATGGCTCTCCCGCACACGGAACCATGGCTTAGGGTATGGCTCTCCCGCACACGAAACCACGGCTTAGGGTATGGCTCTCCCGCACACGGAGCCACGGCTTAGGGTATGGCTCTCCCGCACACGGAGCCACGGCTTAGGGTATGGCTCTCCCGCACACGGAGCCACGGCTTAGGGTATCCACGGCCTACCTTATAGTTAGTGCTGAAAGTATGAATAGAGTAGTGTACTATCGATCATAATCTCCCGCACACGGAACCACGGCTTAGGGTCTGGCTCTCCCGCACACGGAGCCACGGCTTAGGGTATGGCTCTCCCGCACACGGAACCACGACTTCACGTCCCATCATACGGATGGCGCCCTTTCCAATCCCATCAGTGTCCTTTGTCTGACCGCAGGAAGGGTGCATGTTTAGCGCAGATAAATCTCCAAGCTGGCATAGGTGGGATTCGAACCTGGGAACTGTGTATTATGAGCCTGGTGCGCTATCGACTGAGACATCCTCCCGCCCTCTATAGAACAGTTAATTGTCAATCTATCTATGAAAAGCAAGATAACTCAAAAACCAAACAAATAACTCTTATGCATAAAATATTTTACATTTCACTGATTTCATTTCGTGCTCAACACCTAAAGTTATTATAAAGACTAGAAGGTTTTATCATCACCTTAAATATCGGTTATCTTTTTCTATAAAGTATTAGAGAAGATAAACATTGACAACCAATTACGACACTACTGCTGTCTGCAGTCTTCACAATCACAGAAACTGAAGAATCGACAAGCTCAAAACCTCGACTTGAACTAAAATGAAGCCCCAGCAGATAGACAAAAACACAAAAAATAGCATATATACTATTTTTTTTCTCTCTCTATCCATTTCTGTTCTTTATTACCACTCATAAAATGTATCGAACTTCCTTAAAAGCGCGGTTCCCCCATCCGTGTGTTGGCAAATTGAAAACCGTTATCCCATATACTTGAATGGCTGTCATTACTTAGTGCTCGAAAAATGCCGTGGATCACTTCACTAGTTCAGGATGTCAGTGTAAAGTGCTGGAGAGACTCTGCATTATTATGTGATTCCTCCTGCTAGAGTATTATTGTTCTGAGAAGGGCAACGAGACCAGATCGGTAATGACTGTTTTTGTACAATCTTTGTGTTTCACTGACATTTTCCATTTCAAGGATTGATTTTTCACAGTTTGACTGAGTCTACCCTTATGAACACGAAATGCGCTCTTATGCGGTTTCTTACGCTGATAAGTAGTTTCTTTGTATGAGTTTCTTTTGCACGCTATGGTTTAATGTCTTCGATTTCTAATTATTCCGAATGTTAAACATGCATCAAAATAAGTGGACGAAAATCAGATTGCATGTTTATAGCTCAAGAACGATTTCTGTTAAGGCTATAACGAAGGAATCAGCGTTAAAAAGTTTATTAATTGAATTTATTACAATCAGCTTGTACAGTCGCTCAAAAAAATATCCGAACACTATAGTCGATTGCAGAATTCAGAAAAAATATCTGGCAACGATTTTTTTTAGAAATTAGTGATCTGGCAACCATCGTGTCACGTGATCGTGTGGGCTCACTCACGGAAATATTGAGCGTGTGCAGTTACCGTTCACAACAAACTGGAGCGTGTGCAGTAAATGTACACGCTCCAGTTTGCTGTGAACGGTAACTGGAGCGTGTACAGTTGCTGCACACGCTCCAGATATTTTTCCTGAATTCTGTAATCACGTGACACGAAGGTTGCCAGATCACTAATTTCTAAAAAAAGTCGTTGCCAGATATTTTTTCTGAATTCTGTAATCGACCATAGTGTTCGGATATTTTTTTGAGCGACTATACCAAATTTTTATGCAATTTTAACGAGGAACCGTCTACAATATTTTCGATGACAATCGGAGCTGATTCTATTAAAGACAGACAGCCATTGTAGGGTTGAAATTTACTCCATTTAAAAAGTAAAGTTATGCTGTAATAATTAATCCCCACAAATATCCTCTTCATAAATTTAGCGGAATTCAAATCAATGACAAAATTGATACTAATAGAGAATCACATAATTAAGCAAATACTACTGAGATCACTTCAGATTTGTGATTGCTATTGCCACCGCTTAGCAATGGGTTTCTTTGGTCTTCACATCTTTTCCCCCGTGAGTTTGTATTGTCTTCACTCATCACTCGTGGGTTTCTGTTGTCTTCACCTCTGCCACGTGGGTTTAAATTGTTTTCACCTCTTATTGGTGGGTTTCTATTGTCTTACCTCTATTCCTTAGGTTTCTGCTGGCTTTATTTCTGTCCCTCGGTTTCTGTTATCTTGATCTCTGTCCTGAAGTTATCTGTTGTCTTCGACTCTCTCTTGGGTCTCTTTTGTCTTTACTTCTATGTGCTGTGTCTCTGCTGTCTTCACTTCTGTCCCGTGGGTTTCGATTATCTTCATCTCTGTCTGTGTGTTTCTGTTGCCCACATTTCTGTAATGTGTGTTTTTGTTGTCTCCACCTCTGTTCCGTGAGTTAATGTTGTGCTTACCACTGTCCTGAGTGTTTCTGTTGTCTTTACATCTATCCTATAGGATTCTGTCATCTCTACCTCTGTCCCCGTGAGCTTCTGTTGTACTCACTTCTGTGAGCTTCTGTTGTCTCCACCTCTATCCAATGGATCTCTGCTGAGTATCTGATCCGTCACTTCTGTCCCACGAGTTTCTGTTATCTCCATCTCTATCCAATGGGTTTCTGTTGTCTTTATATCTCTACCATGAGTTTCTGTTGTCTTAACTTCTGTACAGTTTGTTTCTGTTGCTTTGACCTCTGTCCCTAGGAGCTGTACTATCTTCCACGAATGAGAGACAAATGTTTTATCTTCATCATATTAGAAAAACGAGCATAATACTTAACTTTCACAAGCATAATATTTGTTGGCGCCCTTTCTTCTTCATAATTCTTGTTAGCACCCTTTTCCTCTTCATAATTCTTGTTGGCGTCCTTTCTTCTTCATAATTCTTGTTGGCGTCCTTTCTTCTTCATAATTCTTGTTGGCGCCAGTCTTGTGAACTTTATAACGAAACGAGCATAATACTTAGTTTCTCTATTAAAATTTATGACGTATCGTTCAAACCTTCATTTCCCTACAATTTATTTTAGTCCTAATTTAATCTACATCTACAGTAAATGATGGAATCTTTAACACAATTACCATGACTTTTTTTCTCTTTCTCAAACTTCATACGTTCGTCACATAATAAATCTCAGTTTCCACTGTCACTAGTGCAGCTTATTTAATTCAAGTGGAATGCCTACGTTATACTCTTTTTTTTCTGACTGCAGTATTTAATTTGTAGTAATGAAATTGATCGAAAATATACCAATATACCGAATGAAGTTTTTTTGAAATTATTAAAATAAAAATAACGGAAATATAAATTCGTTGGACAAAGTTCTACTTATAAGAATCACAGGAAGTTCAACACAAACTCTTAAGTCCTTACCGCCTGGTTAGAAGTCTTGCTGAGACGACCTTTGCTGTTTTAATCAACTTTATCGCTGAACTGTTCCTTATACATAGTGATGTCCTTAACGTATTGGGGCGGGGGTGGCTCAGTCGGTAGCGCGCCAGGATCGTAATCTGTAGTTCCCAGGTTCGAGTCCCAGCTGGGTCAGCGTCGAGATTTATCTCCGCAAAATTCCCTGCCCACGGTCAGTAGGGAACACCAATGGGCTTGGAAAGGCCGCCGTCCGTCGGATGGGACTTTATCTGTGGCTCCGTGTACGGGAGAGCCATACCCTGTGCATGTTAAAGAACACGCTGGATGGCCTTGACGGGAGGCTACCATCTGTCTCCCAACAGGTATTCCAGTGGGTCCCCTCCCCCAACTTCTCTGAGTCTTCGGGGTCCATGTGACCTGGCCATTTAGCCCATGGTGTGCAAAAAAGTGCCGCTCATAGGTAAAACAACCCACCCTTAACATATTTGATTGGATCAACTTTTAGTGTTGGAGAACAGCTGATTTCATAGGAGGCCTTAGTTATGCGATATAGTGATAATAAGTCGTTCCAGCCTTTCTTGTCATCGTCCGCTTAATTCACCTTGAGCCACTTATAGATCGGACGACACTTTAACATTTTTGATTTGAAAACAATAAATTTTTTCAAGATATAAGTTGGCTCCTTTCGAATGATGTTATACATTACAAAGGTGAACAATTTACATTGAGTCGAAAATTTATAAAGGTAACTAACTTATTTTAAATAATATCTTGGAAGCATAAATGCAACAATTTCTATTTTGTTCTCTATAAGAGAGAGTAATAAAATAAAAACCTCAAGCAGCTGCTTGCTACAGAGGTCTGACAGGAACCTGTCAGTTTATACGTCATAGTAAGTTCTGTGAGAATGTCGGAACCAATCCAATCCAAATCAAATCCACAAATGAAAATTCCTACATCTAATAATTTGATAGATGTAGACTCATTCAGACAAAATTTTAATGAAAGGAAAATTTCTCTTTTATATAATACATTTTCTATTTTTTGTATTTTTTCCATTTTTTTTATCTATATTTTTATCATTTTTTTTTCTCTATATATAATTATTCTTCATTTATTTAGGTATATTTTTATTTTTTTACAATTTATCTAAAATATTAATATTTTTAAGAAATTGAATTAATAATTTATATAGGATAGGTTTAAGATTCTTACTGGTAGGTTCTAAGATATTTTTAAAGTTATATATATTTATATTGTATGCTTTTAGTTTATTAAAACAAGATTTTCTTTCTGGTTCGTAATTTTTACAATTAAATATTATGTGTTCTATGGTTTGTTTTACATTACATTTATTGCAGTTTGGATAATCAATTTTTTAAAATTTATATAAAGTTGAGTTCGTGAGGGCTAAGTTAGCTTTTATTATGTGTATTATAATTATTTCTCTTTTACTTAAACCATAGTTTGCCAATTTTTCAATTTTATTTGATATTTGATAACGATATGTATTAATTGCTTTGTTGTTATACCAATTCTGTGTTTCAATTAATATTTTAGATTTATTTGATTTTTTGTGTAATATAAATGAAAAGGGGTAGAGATTGTATTATTAAGAGGTTTTGCATTTTTAGCTAATAAATCTACATATTCATTATGTTTTATATTCACATGAGAGGGTAACCATTGTAAAATTATTATATTATTTTTATTTAGGTGATCATATGCCAGTAATAAATATCATTTAAAAATGGGGAAGTTATTTTTTAAATGGGTTTTGTTGAAAGATGTCTAGAGTACATTTACAATCAGTGAAAATGACTATATGTTTATTACTAAATTTCAGGGACCAATTTCAGCAGAAAAACCACACAAACATCCATGCCTTGCCCGGGGTTTTATGTAATAAAAAAAGAAGCCTTGATAAACATAGTAAAAAAAACTAAGAAAGTGCTTGGGTTGTTTTACCTCTGTGCGACACTTTTTTTTTGCACACCATGGGATAAATGGCCAGGTCACAAGGACCCCGAGGCTCAGGGAATGCTGGGGGAGGGAACCCACTAGAACATCTGTTGGGAGACAGATGGTAGCCTCCCGTCAAGGCCATCCAGTGTGTTCTTTAACGTGCACAGGGTATGGCTCTCCCGCACACGAGGCCACGGCTTAACGTCCCATCCGACGGACGTGCGGTCTTTCCAAGCTCATCGGTGTCCCCTACTGACCGTGGGCAGGGAGTTTTAGCGGAGATAAATCTCAACGCTGACCCAGCTGGAACTCGAACTCGGGAACTAACATATTACGAGCCTGGCGCGCTACCAACTGAGCCACTCCCGCCCCTCTAAGAAAGTAGTTGTATATATGTATTTACAGTGACTCGTTGCATAATTGTAATTACGAAAAATTAGGACATAACGGTATAATCAATATAGTAACAGTATCTTATTATATATACTCGCGAAATATATTTTTGCTGTGCATGATGCATATTTGTTTTCAAATCCAAAGGCGAATTTTCAACTGTTGTGGGCAATCTTTTTTTTTCCAATTATATTGTTGAAATGTAAGCATAAAAGTTTTACTGGACACCAGGAAATAAAGTTGATTGATTCATTGCTTTCCTGATGGATTACAGCTACCTAGTATAGCCAGCAGACGAGACAGGAGGTTACTAGCTGGAATATAGATCGAAATATCACTTTTTCATTCTCTTGCAATCCCCATTTAGAAGCACCTAAAAAAAATTCTTTAAAAAGAAAAGTCATCAAATCCAATAACAATTTCAAAGTGCAGTCAGCATTAGTCGAAGGCTATCCATTTCTTATGCGGCTCATGTTTCAAAAACTGCAACACGATCCTTGTATGCAATGCTCTTATGCATACGTTACAGAAGAGCAAGGGAATCGGTTCCGAATTATCATTAGACTTGTATCGTTGCCCAACCCTACTCTAGCAGATAGCGACTAAATCCACAAATCCAATCATATTTATTAGAACCGACTCAGCAGGGACATTTACAGGCCGGCGCTCGAATGGCTACTGTGTGCATCATCCATCACTCTGACATCTTCTAACACAGTCGGCGTTATAAATGGAATGAAGCAGCAGTTAAGGGGATGGATTACGAAGCCATACGTTTAACATTCGTTGCTAACGTGCTATAAATGTTTGTGTTCGCCAGTCCTCATCCTCTCTTGCTGCAGAGTATGAATATTCCCCACAGGATAAGCGATGCGGTTATATTTTATGTTGACGATGTGACCTGACAGCCTTTTGCCACACCTAACCATAGCGCTCGTGCGTGAAGCTATGCCCCTATAAGGGTGTCATGGAGTGTGTTCGCAGTAATTCTTCGTAAAAATAACCGACACCTAGGAGGTTGGTGCCACCAGTTATTTTGATTGCGTTTGTTTCTATCATTCGTACTGCTAATGTTAAGCTGCGCTCTCTATTTTTTTCTCTGCAACGATCGTTATTAAATTTAATAGACTTTCTCATTGTGGGAAATAATCATTAATATGTATTCCCTAATCCTGATAAACGAACAGTCAGAGAAACGTGATAAATATTAATATTAGACAGTGCTCAATAATAGTGGCTTTGGCAAAGAATTTAAACAAACTATTACGTTCCGTTACAGTTCTGTTGGTTTCTGGGTGTTTGAAACGTGCATAATCATTTGTTAGGATGGAATGAAATCGTGTTTGCAGCAAAGACCACCAAAAATTAGAAATGAAGGTAAAACTTGAAGAACGCATATCGTCTCTGGTGAACACGAGAATCTCGTTTTCAAAGAGAATAAAGCTTCTACCTACTTTTGCACTCTTCAAACTTTTTATTCGAACTAATAGATGATTGGGAAAATGGAATAACAGTGTTTTACTCGTAGTTATACAACATAAAAAGCATTATTCTTTTATTTCTTGAAATTCCAAAATTGCTTTTCTCCTACCTCACTGAGAAATGCGAGCAGATTGTTTCGTAGCAGATTTTCACTTACCTACTTAATCTACTTAAATGATATGTATTTGTGCTAGGGGATGTTAGGGAGGGGGAGGTCCCGACACTTTGAGCCCATACCTAGATATGCCCCTGGTAGGGACGTACTCGGGGGGGGGGGGGCACGAAAGACTCAAGCCCGACCCCCGACCCCTCCCCTCACCGATAATCCGATCGTCTTATACGAAATCTCAAACTTGTCTACCTGCTTTGAAATCAAAACAGTGATTTTGTATAATTTTATTTTAGCCCCATATTTTATGTGCGACACTAATAATATATAAAAAAATATATAAAATCTTATTCCCTTTAGAATATCATTTTAACCTTTTCTATTTGGTGAAAATATTTCAGTAATTGTGAAACCCTACTCAGTCTCTTCAGATTACTCAGAAACACTAACCCACCCCTATGAAACTCTAAATTCTCGAACCCTTCCTGAAATTAAATTCTCGGACCCCTCCCGAAACTAAAATCCCTGACTCTTGGTGTAGGGAATCAAGCTTTGGCTTAAGGATGGAAGAGTTATCGACCACCCTGTAGTCATGACACTAAGCAGCCCATGTTTTTGCTTAACTGCTTTCCTTCACTTTCCTTCTTTTTTTTTTCCTTTTTGGTTCGTTTTAAAGAAAAACCAACTGTTGATTCCACTTTGTTGTCTGCCCATCTGTAGACATCCGATCTTTTTGTCTCAAGAAATAAACGAAAAACTATTTTTCTGTTGGATACATCCATAAGTCTCAAGCAACAGGCAACTACAGAGGTTCAACCAGACTGTGTGTGTACTTTAATCCTTCAGACACGTTTATCTTAAGCTACTACCGTTGCAGTAGGCCACTTCAGGCCAATAATTTTAACAAGGTTATGTTTGATAATGCTTTCCCACAGCAGCAACAGATTACGAGTTCTAGAGCTGGGAAAACATAAAACTCTTTAAAGAAAATAATCTAAAAGAATGGCTAAACGCTGTCTCATCGAAAACCGTGAGAAATCGCAATAAAAGTTAAAGAAATTGTTTAAATATTTTCCATTCATTTCAGATCTTTTTCTTTTGATTAATCGAAGAGCTATCAAATGAAACTAAGATCTTTGTTCTTTGCACCACAACTTTAATCTCGCTTGTCCCGACTTGACTAGCTAATCTGTAATGATTCGTGGATCATTTCTTTTTTTAATAAATGCTGATGACGAATTAGATCTGACAATCGAAACAGAAAAGGTAACAACAATCAGCCAAACTAAACAGCCACTCGATAATTAATAACGAACATTCCTTATATAGTTGGGTTGGGTTGTTTTACCTCTGAGCGGCACTTTTTTGCACACAATGGGCTAAATGGCCAGGTCACATGGACCCCGAAGGCTCAGAGAAAGTTGAGGGAGGGGACCCACTGGAATACCTGTTGGGAGACAGATGGTAGCCTCCTGTCAAGGCCATCCAGCGTGTTCTTTAACGTGCACAGGGTATGGCTCTCCCGCACATGGGGATACGGCTTAACGTCCCATCCGACGGACGGCGGGCTTTCCAAGCCCATCGGTGTCCCCTACTGACCGTGGGCAGGGCGGGGAATTTTGCGGAGATAAATCTCAACGCTGACCCAACTGGGACTCGAACCTGGGAACTACAGATTACGAGCCTGGCGCTTCCTTATATAGTTAAATCTCTGCAATGTTGTGAGCTTTTTACATGTTACATTCAGCCAGCGGTCAGTAGGCTGACTAGTAAGGCAATGATATTAATCCAAGAACTCCAGAGATTTTTAAAATTAGGATATCTAACCTAAATGAAACCGTCCCATGGCCGAGTGGTTAGCGCGCTTGGCTACTGATCTACGGGACCTGGATTCGAGCCCCGTATTAGGCATGGATATTCGTGTTGTTTTTCTGCTGAGGTCCTGCCATCCTCTCAGATCTTCTACTTTGGCATATAAACTGACAGGCTCCTGTCAGACCTCTGTGGCAAGCAGCTGCTTGAGGGGGTATTTTTATTATTAAACCTAAATGAATCAAAATTTGGAGTCTTTCGATTGGTTATCGTTAACTTAAGCTAAATTCGTTTCGAAACGCTGATAGACGCATCTTTCTCAGAGTAAGAGTATTCTTTGTACTATTAGATTTTTAAACCAGTCGCTTCTAAACCGAAGGTATAAAGAGCGTAAATGGAAATTAATTTCGGAAACGAGGAGGTTACAGGAAGTGGAGGCGATAGCGCAGCAGACTCGTGATCTGATGTTCCCGGTTTCGATTGGCCCTATAAGATTTTCTACGTCAACCTTCACCCTGCCTTCAACGAGAAAGAGGGCACCGATGCACTTTAAATATCATCGTCCATTGGGTGAAATGTTAAGCCATGGACCTGTGTACACATATGCCTTATTGTTTTATCTTTCTTGCTCAAGGAATCAGGGCTTAACATCCCATCTGATGGAGCTCTTACCAATCCATCGGTATCCCTTTTGTTACCGACAACAGAGTGAGAGTTGGCGGAAAAAATATCTATTTCTCACGCCTATCGGTCTGTTTTTCTCCAGCGCTTAATCTTTAGCTGACACAAATTACGAAAAATGTTCCGGAAGGAATCTCGGATGTTGAGTTGTTTTACCTCTGAGCTGCACGTTTTTACAGACAATAGGCTAAATAGCCAGGCACAAGGACCCCGAGGGCTCAGAGGTTGTGTAAGGGGACCCACTGGAATAACTGTTGGGAGACAGATGGTTGTCTTCCGTAAAGGGTATCTATATGTTCTTTAACGTGCACAGGGTATGGCTCTCCTGCACACAAGGACACGGCTTAATATCGGCACGTTAAAGAACACGCTGGATATCCTTGACTGGAGGCTACCATCTGTCTCCTAACGGTTGTCCAGTGGGTCCCCTCTCTGAGCCCTTGGGGTCCTTGTGACCTGGCCATTTATCTCATGGTGTGCAAAAAAGTGCCGCTCAGAGGTAAAACAGCCCTAGCCAAAGCGGAGAGTAACATGTAGGAGTTCTTTTTTTTTTTTATTTTTTTTTAACTAGTTGAACGCCGTCCTATTGCATCTCACCCCATTTCCACCACTGATTCCATTCCAATCAAATTTTTCAGTTAATTATTTTACTCGTTGGAGAATTATTGTGGATGACGAACTCTTACAAACAGACCTATAAACCGTGGGCGTTGGCAGGGGGAGTGGGGAGGGAGAGCAAAGAGGGCGACATCCCCCTTTTGAAAAAAATTACATACATATTATTTTGTTTTGAACAATATCACGTGTAGCAAAAATTATGGTTTTTACCTTAAATGAAATTTAATTTGGATTTTTTTTCTTCACGATTTCCTTTCAGAAGCACACTCTTTATTTTTATTTATTACAACATAAAAGCATTTTTTATAAGTATATATTTTTTTTCGTTTCCGGATATTCTTGGTTGCATTACGGTATTCGTGATCGCCATATTTGCAACTGCACTCCTTAATGAACGGCTCGACCTATATTAAGGATATTTCTATTTTGAAATATTGGGTTGTTTTACCTCCGAACTGCACTTTTTTTTTGCATGCAATGGATTAAATGCCCAGGTCTCAAGGACTCTGAAGGCTCAGAGAAGATTGGGAGAGGGGACCCACTAGAACAGCTGTTGGGAGACAGATGATAGCCTCCCGTCAAGGCCATTCAGCGTGTTCTTTAACGTGCACAGGGTATGGCTCTCAGGTACACGGAGCCACGGCTTAACTTCCCATCCGACGGACGGCGGGCTTTACATACCCATCGTTGTCCCCTACCGACCGAGGGCAGGGCGGGGAGTTTTGCAGTTCCCAACATGGCAACTGCAGATTACAAGCCTGGCGCGCTACCATTTTAAAATATTGATCTCCCCTCCCGCTTTCGAAAAATTTCTGCCGACTCGTAAATAAAAATAAAATAAAATAAATACCCCCTCAAGCAGCTGCTTGCCACAGAGGTATGACAGGAACCTGTCAGTTTGTATGCAACAGTAGAAGATCTGAGAGGTTGGCAGGACCTCAGCAGAAAAACGACACATACATCCATGCCTTATCCGGGGCTCGAATCCAGGTCCCTTAGATTAGTAGCCTTAACTTATCATATATACCCTGCCCTCTCAAGAAATATAAAATCCCTTCTCTCCGCAAAGGTTATGGAATTCATACGTCTTTCGTCACAGCAGTTTCTTGTCACACTATAATAACAACCATCATCCTACAGGAGATAATTTTCTCAATGATTTCTACTATACCCTAGGTGAGAAAAGACACCAATGGGAAAGGGTCGCTGTCCGTTAGATAAGTTCTGTGTGTAAAAGAGCCGTGCCTTGTGCACGTTAAAGAACACATTGGATGAGTTCCCATCTGTAAGCTAACAACCTTTTTTCTACCTAGTTCTAAGTATTGTCGCTCAAAAAAGTATCCGAACACTATGGTTGATTAGCGAATTCAGAAAAAATATCTGGCAACGATTTTTTTTAGAAATTAGTAATCTGGCAACCTTCGTTAGGTTGCCAGATCACTAATTTCTAAAAATATCGTTGCCAGATATTTTTTCTGAATTCTGTAATCAACCATAGTGTTCGGATACTTTTTTGAGCGACTGTAGGTGGTCATATTATTTTGATACTAGATCGTGTGGGCTCACTCACTCGTGTGGGCTTACCCGGGGCTCGAACCCAGGTCCCTTAGATCAGTAGCCAAGCGCGATGCTACAAAAAAAAAACGCAGAAAAGATAATTAGAATCAGATGCGCCGGATTCATTGGGTTTAAAAATATCATAAAGATTTCCTTCATTGTTTATACAAATTCTGCACTTTCAATCCTTAATGTCGATAAATATTTAATGGCTCAAACATGAAATGAGTAATAAAAATATGCATGCGAGAGTAAAATAAAATATAAAATTAAAACGAAGACAAAAAATATATAAATACTACGCAAAAACTATTTTAGAAGGGAAACTTTCACTACTATAATTAAGAATCGCTCTTCAATGGAATAGAGCATCCTTTCCCAAAGTGTGGAACGTGGCTTGATATCGATCCTTGGAAAAAAACATTTCTTTTCAGAAAAACATTCAGATAATCGCATGACCCTATTATTATCGTGCAACAGTCATAAACGCGGGAATATGCGACAGATTCTCACCGCATATTTAGCATTTTCTTCTTAGCTATTTAAAAGTATTAAAGTGTATCCCTAATAAATGACATTGCTATAAGAATAGTAAAACTTTATTCTTTTTATGCATTTATAATTTCGGGCATCAAAAAATAGGTACGAAAATAGTTACTGGTATACAACCATTCCCCAGAAATGTAAAAAAACCCTAGAGACCTTGGAATATCTTGATGATTGGATTTTAATTATCCCATATTACAGTTGCTCAAAAAACTATCCGGACACTATGGTTGATTACACAATTCAGAAAAAGTATCTGGCAACGATTTTTTTTTCTGAATTGTGTAATCAACCATAGTGTTCGGATACTTTTTTGAGCGACTGTAGGTGGTCATATTATTTTGATACTAGATCGTGTGGGCTCACTCACGGAAATATTGAGCGTGTGCAGTTACTGTACACGCTCCAGATATTTTTCCTGAATTCTGTAATCACGTGACACGAAGGTTGCCAGATCACTAATTTCTAAAAAAAATCGTTGCCAGATTTTTTTCCTGAATTGTGTAATCAACCATAGTGTTCGGATAATTTTTTTGAGCGATGTACCTATTTTCATGTGCTTAGTTCCAGATATATTGTTATGAATTATGGTTTGGTAGTGTTATTCCTCAGTGGTGTTTTTTTTTACAATTAATGAACTGAAAAGCCAGGTCACAAGGAACCCAAAGCCTCAGTCAGAGAAAAGTAGGATAAGGGAATTCCCTCGGCCGCTGTTAGGAAACAAAAGAAAGCTTCCATTAAGTAGATTCTTTAAAATGCACAGATTAGGTTTTTATGTACAGAGATTGGGGTCGGGCGGGGGGCTCAGTCGGTAGCGCGTCAGGCTCGTAATCTGTAGTTCCCAGGTTCGAGTCCCAGCTGAGTCAGGAAATTTTTTTTGATTTTTTTATCTACACAGATTGGGGGCGGGGGTGGCTCAGTCGGTAGCGCGTCAGGCTCGTAATCTGTAGTTCCCAGGTTCGAGTTCCAGCTGGGTCAGCGTTGAGATTTATCTCCGCAAAATTCCCCGCCCTGCCCACGGTCAGTAGGGGACACCGATGGGCTTGGAAAGGCCGCTGTCCGTCGGATGGGACGTTAAGCCGTGGCCCCGTGTGGGGGAGAGCCATACCCTGTGCACGTTAAAGAACACGCTGGATGGCCTTGACGGGAGGCTACCATCTGTCTCCCAACAGCTATTCCGGTGGGTCCCCTCCCCCAACATTCTTTGAGCCTTTGGGGTCCATGTAACCTGGCCATTTAGCCCATGGTGTGCAAAAAAGTGCCGCTCAGAGGTAAAATCAACTCAACTCAATCAACTACAGAGATTCACGGCTTTATGTTTCATGCGATGGATCCATTCTGATCGATGGAATGGTGGAGTTTAGCGGAGATAAATCTGAACGCTGAGCACAGTTGGGACATGAACCTGAGAATTGCCGACTACGAGTCTCAAGCGCTACCGATTGAGCCATCTGGCTACTCCTGAGAATTTAGGAAGGCAGACTGAACTGTTTTTAAGTTATTTATTTAGGCTTCATCGTATACTTATTAAAACATGTTATTAAGTTCTAGCATTCGCAGAAATTCTTCTAGAATGCCCTTGATGCCATTGAACTAGTTTCTGCTCCATGAACCTAATTTGATTTTGGAAAATATTAAACTAGATTTAATTATTTTCTTTTACGGTAGATATAGAATCGTAAAATACCTAAATGAAGAAAAACTTATCAACCGGACTGACGCTTAACCCAACTAAGCTACAGCTTAGGACCTCACAATACGAAGGGTTGGGTTGTTTCACCTCTGAACGGCACTTTTTTGCACACCATGGGCTAAATGGCCAGGTCACAAGGAACCCGAAGGCTCAGAGAAGGTTGGGTGAGGGGACCCACTGGAACAGCTGTTAGGAGACAGATGGTAACCTCCCATCAAGGCCATCGAGCGTGTTCTTTAACGTGCACAGGGTATGTCTCTCCCGCACACGGGGCCACGGCTTAACGTCCCATCCGACGGACGGCGGCCTTTCCAAGCCCATCGGTGTCCCCTACTGACCGTGGGCAGGGAATTTTGCGGAGATAAATCTCAACGCTGACCCAGCGGGGACTCGAACCTGGGAACTACAGATTACGAGACTGGCGCGCTACCGACTGAGCCACTCCCGCCCCCAATACGAAGAGCCTCAAAAAAGGTACATCTCAAGTTTTACTATGTAGCAGATGCTAATTTGTATTTAGTAGTTATAAAAAAGATTACTCGTTATAAAATACAATAAATGCTTTCGCAACATCAGTTCCATGTATATTTTTTAGTGTTCCTTTCAGACAGAATAGCAAATATCTATTTAAAGTTTCGAATTTTGAGGCCTCTTGAATTTGACATAGTTTAGAGTTTCACAGTGTGAAAATACAGCCTTGCATATACTAAAATATATAATAATGATAACTTTATCTAAGATAAGCTATAAGTTTTGCAAAGGAGTAATGGGGAAAAAATATGCACTAATAATTGCCAATTTTGAGTTGAATATTTGAAGTATACACTCTATACGTTTAGATACGACGAAATTGTAAACTTTTTTTTATTTGTGGTATATTCGTATTTCTTTTCCTTTAATATAAAAATAAGAATTTTATTTTACGATCCGCAATCATTTTTTTATTATTTTTTTACTTCCAAATTCTTTAAGGTCAAATATTGGTTATTTATTTGAACTATAAATATGGGCATGATTGGGCGGTGAAATTTTTGTATCAGGAAATAGTCGATGCCTTAAGTTGAAAAGGAAATCACAAATTTTAAGTATCCGAGAGATCTTTCGAAATGAAATAAAATCATTCTTAATTTTAACTGCGATGTTGTCATCTGTCATTTTTAAAAAGGTGAAAATATGTGCAGTCCCGTAGCCGAGTGCTTAGCGCGATTCGCTATTGAACAAACGGATTTGTATTCGAGCCCCGTGTAAGGTATGGATGTTTGTGCTGCTTTCCAGAAAAGGTCCGGTCATCCTCGCAGACCTTCTACTATGGCGTATAAACTGACAGGCTCCTGTCACACATCTGTGGTCTCAAATACGAAGGTAAATCAGAAAGCAAAGTTTCCTATTTAATTTCTGTGGAGGACAGAGGGGATTCACCGAAGACAATATACAGGTAATGTTCCAAAATAATGTATGTGCATTATTTTTTGGCATAATCACCAGACTTCTTGCGACATTTGCCATAATGGTCGGTCAGCTTTTGAAGCTCTGCTCATAGAAGGATGCAACTTACTCCTATGACGTCCTCTTTGAAGGCGTCATGCGATGGAAAGAATCATCCACAGAGATGCCTCTTCAGCTTATTGAAGCTCTGCTGATAGAAAAACGCATCTTGCTTCTGAACTCCTATGACGTCCTCTTTGATGGCGAGTTCCGATGGAAAGAGTCATCCACGGAGATACCTCTTCATCTTATTGAAGCTCTGCTGATAGAAGAACGCATCTTGCTCCTATGACATATTCTTTGAAGGCGTCATACGATGGAAAGAATAATCCATTTATACGCCTCTTCAGCTTATTGAAGCTCTGCTGATTGAAGGATGCATCTTGCTCCTACGACAACCTCTTTGAAGGCATCATGCGATGGAAAGTATCATCTACGAAGATGCCTCTTCATCTTATTGAAGCTATGCTGATACAAGATGCATCTTCTTCCTGAACTCCTATGACGTCCTCTTTGATGGCAACATCCGATGGAAAGAATCATCCACCGAGATGCCTCTTCAGCTTATTGAAGCTCTACTGATAGCAGAACGCATCTTGCTCCTGAACTCCTATGACGTCCTCTTTGATGGCGAGTTCCAATGGAAAGAATCATCTGCGGAGATGACTCTTCGTCTTATTGAAGCTCTGCTGATAGAAGAATGCATCTTGCTCCTATGACGTCTTCTTTGAAGGCGTCATATGACGGAAAGAATAATCCATTTAGATGCCTCTTCAGCTTATTGAAGCTCCGCTGATAGAAGGATGCATCTTGCTCCTACGACGACATCTTTGAAGGCATTATGCGATGGAAAGAATCATCCACAGAGATGCCTCTTCATCTTATTGAAGCTATGCTGATACAAGATGCATCTCGCTCCTGAACTCCTATGACGTCCTCTTTGATGGCGAGATCCGATGGAAAGAGTCATCCACGGGGATGCCTCTTCATCTTATTGAAGCTCTGCTGATAGAAGAACGCATCTTGCTCCTATGACGTCTTCTTTGAAGGCGTCATACGATGGAAAGAATAATCCATTTAGATGCCTCTTCAGCTTATTGAAGCTCTGCTGATAGAAGGATGCATCTTGCTCCTGAACTCCTATGATATCCCCCTTAATAGCGTCATCCGATAGAAAGCATCATCTACACAGATGGGTCTTGAGCTTCCTAACCGAGTAGCTATCCGACCGTGTCATTTCTGTACCGTATGGTAGGTGTGGAACAGTTGCTCATCGCAAGGTGCGGAGAATGTCCATCATGGAGCGAGCAGCTTTCATCATCATCATCATCAACTCAAGCTCAGCTGAAGAGTTGAGGTGCGCCTATAGGGCGTATTCACGCCCTATAGGCGCACCTCAACCCCAGCCTCACATGGCAGCAGTCCTACAGAAGGAAAGCTGATCACCGGAAGAAACCTAACTTTAATCTGTTCCCCGGTTAGCCATGAACAAGGATATATAGATCCAAGTTCGATCGGCACCCGGGGTGGAGACTCTTAGTAAGACCCAGACTTTTGTGA
The DNA here is from genome assembly GCA_038380435.1 of Ryuthela nishihirai. Classification (NCBI taxonomy): domain Eukaryota; kingdom Metazoa; phylum Arthropoda; class Arachnida; order Araneae; family Heptathelidae; genus Ryuthela; species Ryuthela nishihirai. The sequence goes on from JAWZYU010000004.1 coordinate 9,250,899, forward strand.
GAGCTCGTGCCTACTAGGCGGGCTCAGACCGTTCGGCAAAGCCCTCGAACTGCTCACCCAGAGCACCTGAGGTTGAGGCCTCGGACACCGTCACCATCCAACTGGTCTTCCGACCGGTCAGCGGCATCGTCGGCTTCGGTTGGCCTTGGCTATGTCCAACCGGGGCACCAATCCGGTCGGCACAGCCCTCGACCGGGTTTCTGGGCCCTAGGCCCCCCCCCCACCACCACCACCACCACGACAAGGTGGTCCCCTATTGGGGGGGGGGGGGGGCTGTGATGGTACAGCCCATATGTTTGTTAGTTTGGCAGGAACAAGCTAGGAAATGTACTTTCCTACTTATCTTCGCATATTATTAAATTTATGTTCCGCCAGTATCCCCAAACACAAAATTTACATCATTCTAATTCTTATCTAATTCAAGATTTAAAACAGATAGTAAATTAAGGGAGTTTAACATATTCATAATTGTAAGAAAATCATAAGCTCATTGGTAGAAATTCATGCATTGGTAGCAAGTTCTTTATAATAACCGAATGATACGAAATCTATTACGGTGGCATCTGTTTGAAAATGCAGGATTATCAGAAGTTTTAAAAATCTGATTAAAATTTAACTGTTAGGCACAGTGATTCGACTCTTATTTTTTCACTGATTGAGGATTATGTATATATATATGTAAGTTGATCATTTAATTCATGGGTGCCTTCGCCAACAATTAGAACTTTTCGTAAGAATTAATACAACCAATGTGTTACTTTCAAGGGGAAAATCGTGGAGGAAATGTACAAGTGTGTGCAAGTTGAAACATGTGGCCATATTATTGTAAATCAGGGGCTTAGCAGAAGGGGGGGAGCATGGAGAGTGATATTTGCACACGGAGCCACGGCTTAACATCCCATCCGACGGATGCGGACTTTCTAAGCCCGTCGATATCCCTTTTCTCACTGAGATACACGATAGAATAATAGGGATTTAGGGAAATAAATCTCCAAGCTGGAAGAAGAAAGCATCAGACTACCGGTTTGCTGGAGTTGGAAGAAATAGGAAATTTCTCCCCAATTTTCCTCAACTGTTAACTTGCCCTTCCTACTCCCCCCAAAATTTCAGATTCCGAAAAAGATGGAAAACTTCCGAATTTAACAGCAAATATTGCAGTTAGAAACGTTTTAAGATAACAGAACATTGAAGAAAAGAGACAATCAAAGAATTTCAAATTGTTTTTCTCATTAAAATATGAACTGATTTCACATAATTAATTTTTTTGCTGTTGCCTTGTGCCTTGTGTTGTTTAAAAAGTATAAACTGATAAATACATATATCAGTATTGTAAAATTATCAAAATTTGAAACGAAACTTTAACAATATGATGCCAAGTGCCAACATATATGGATAGTTTCTAAATATTTCCACTGTGTAGACAAATTATCATAAACATCCACTTAATATTCGTGGTATGGAGTACCCGAATCTAGAAAAATTCCGGGGGGGGGGGGTGATGGACACGACTTCGATCGCAAACCGAGAGAGATGTTCGTGGATTAGAGTTTGCTGGGAACACTAGTGGTTCTCAACCTTTTATGCTTCACGTACCCCTTGGAACTGTGTATGTAACTGGCGCACCCCTTGTATAGATAAATAAAACTATAGTTATAGTATAAAAATGGGAAAAAATTAAAGCACATATATATATATGCACATTAAATTTTGTATTAATAAATTATTTATATAGATAACACACAAAAAATGGCATAAACAATTTAACTAATCTTTTAAAACTATAAACATTTTACTAGGTAATCGACTTTTGAGCTCTCACGGCGTACCCCAAAACATTTTACCGCGTACGTTGAGAACCCCTACTTCAGAGTAAGAGGAGTAGGAGGAGGTGTTACTGTTACTCTTTCTGTCGGCGGAGAGCCGTAACAGAGCGGGAGAGAGAGCCGGAAAGGGGTCTTGTGATTTATTACTGAAGCACGTATTTAAAACATATTGAGTTTTAACACTAATTTTTTACAGTAAACGAAGTAGTTTTTTTACACACTACACATTCAACCGTACCCCTCTAAGATGTTCTCTGCCCACAGTTTGAGAAACACTGGACTACAAGATCCAGCTTACTTAGATGCTGGCTTCTTTGCAAGACCACAGCTCATCGCTAAGACAAATGCATTACCGCGATCCTTCTGCCATCTGGTGCTAGAAAGAGATCCTAACGCAAGACGCTTTATTTCAAAAGACAAATTTCTAGTTTTTCTTTTTCTTTAGATTTTCTTTCTTCCCCGATAAACTTCGGAAACAGAAAAATCAGATCTGACGACGCTGACGGTGAGGAATTCATTCAGTTCTTAACTCTGAAGGTGGCCAATGATCGCGTTTCGATTTCGGATATTGGAAAAACGTCTCTCGTCACAAGGAATAAGTAAATAATTACCACTCTCTAATTCCCGAAAATGTTAATGTTACCGCACAAATGTCATTTGCTGAAATATTGATTTGCTCGTTGCACGTAAGTTGAACCACGGATCGAAGCCACTTGCGGCCAGAGTAACAAAATAATTGTATTTCGCTGCAAAAATAATTGCACGGGCATTACGTAGCTTCAGAGACAATAACTGCAGAACACAATAGCGACGTGACGTCAGAGCTGTACGTAAAGATGAATGTCAACAGCGCGTTTTAAGAAACAGCGGAACGATGCTATTCATTGCCGATTAAAGTTAAGCGTTGTTGAGAAAGATAAACATAATTTGAGATAGTAAGAACTAATAAGTTATTGTGCGGAATTCATCGAATTTCTTTAAAAGATAGCGAAAAATTGCTTATTTTATTACATTTTTCTGAATACAATTAAAGAACTTTTTTTTTACTGCATCGTGAGTTCACTGTCCACAAGGATTCCAAGGTTCAGAAGGAGTGCTTTTGAATGATGTATATCGTATAATTTTAAGCGGGCCCGAATGCAGCAAAAAAAATTATGGGGGGGAGCGACGCAATCGAGAAGGAAAAATGGGAGTGTGAGATGGATTACCATTGCAGGGTAGCACTTTTTCCATCGTTTCAGAGGGTTTTTTTCAATTGAGGAAAAAGCGCGAAATATCCACAAGTTTAATTATTTTTCTCCTCCATTTTTCTTACTAACATTCCCAAAAGCGGTTCATGACCTCCTTACCCTCTCCCCAGATCTGGCCCTGATTCTAAGAGTAGAGCAGTAGTTAAAGTGATTTGATCTTTATACCGGTGGGGGCGGGGGTGGCTCAGTCGGTAGCGCGCCAGGCTCGTAATCTGCAGTTCCCAGGTTCGAGTCCCAGCTGGGTCAGCGTTGAGATTTATCTCCGCAAAATTCCCCGCCCTGCCCACGGTCAGTAAGGGACACCGATGGGCTTGGAAATGCCGCCGTCCGTCGGATGGGACATTAAGCCCTTGCCCCGTGTGCGGGAGAGCCATACCCTGTGCACGTTAAAGAACACGCTGGATGGCCTTGACGGGAGGCTACCATCTGTCTCCCAACAGCTGTTCCAGTGGGTCCCCTCCCCCAACCTTCTCTGAGCCTTCGGGGTCCTTGTGATCTGGCCATTTAGCCCATGGTGTGCAAAAAGTGCCTCTCAGAGGTTAACCCAATCCTAGCGACTAAGAGACTCACGCTCTAGCCCTGTTTGCACAATCCGACATTTTCCACTGTGCGATCAAATTTCGAACTGGCAGACTGGACGGCTTTCTTTTTTGTCCTATTAGCAATCAATCATATATAGATATTTGCCATTAAGTCTGCTTAGTTTGCATAAGCTAAGAGTTTCACTTTACATAGGCGGTTTTTCCGTTTACATATGTTAACAGTTTCAGTTTAGATACATCGTAATTTCAGTATACGTAAGCAAAGTATGGTGATAGAAACAGGTTTCTCAAAAGGGTTCAGTGTGTGTGTGTTCCCCAAAAGAACACGTGCTTTCACGAGGACCTCCTTCAAGTGACCGAATTCTTATGTCACCTATAATTTCGAAAAATGGGATATACGTTAAAGCAGATTATTTATGCAAATGCGACTCTGCAGAAAAATGCATCACTAAGTAATTTTAACAAGATTTGTATCTGACAATTTTTTTCCCACAAAATCGGTAAGAAGATAAACCAAAAATAAAATTAGTGAAATATTCGTTTTTCATGGATGAAAACTAATAAAAAAAAATAATAAAATAAATATCCCCTCAAGCAGCTGCTTGCCACACAGGTCTGACAGGAGTCTTCAGTTTATATGCCATAGTAAAAGGTCTGTGAGGATGACAGGACCTCAGCAGAAAGACAACACAAAATCCATGCTTTACCCGGGCTCGAACCGAGATCCCTTAGATCAGTAGCCAAGCAAGCTAGGGCCGCTCATAAATGTAGAAGGGAATAAAAGATGCTGTGATCCCTCTTAACTAATTATATTTTCGTATAAGAAAAAATAATACTTTTTATTATATAATAACTTCGGTAACTATTTGGTAAAAACTCCGATTTTTATTACGTAAACAACTTAGGTTTCACAATTCACATATTGTTTTCCTAATTTAGATATGAGTGTTAAGTCATATTTAAACATTTACCTGAGTTTTCATTGCTTGTTTAACAAGACTTTAGAGTAATTCTTAAATGTTCTAGTAGTAACAAAATAAAAATATCCAGCACATGACTCAGTGTTATTTATTATAACGAGCTTTCATTGATTGATTGATTACATATCACATATTGAAAATTCCTGCATCCATGGGTAGCAGACTTATTAGAAGGACGAGCTTTCATTATGCGAACTTGTTAGTTATCCCATGTGATCTGACGAGCAACAGAGTCAAGGCTTGTTTGAAATCTACAAATTTGGTAACCACAGGTTTCTGAAACTCTAAACATTTCTCAAGAATCTGTCTAAGTAAAAATGTTTGATCAATACATCCCCTACCACTTCAGAATCCGCATTGCTCATCATTATTGATGAGCAATGTGGATTCTGAAGTGTAGGGGAAATAATCAGTTGTCCATCAACCAAATTCTTAATTCTGTTAAGCACAATAATGCAAACAACTGCTTTTTCGGGAATGTTAGATTTAAGCTCCTATAATTATCACAAGAACCACTTTCACCTTTTTTAAAAATGGGGGTGTATAATAGCGCTAGTAAAATCCTTAGAAATATTCATATTTATCATTAAAAAAAATTCAAAATTTCCGTCAACCATCTGAAAACAGAAATATCCCAGCTTCAAGTATTCAGAAATAATTTCATTCACCCCTGAGGATTTGTGCAATTTCATTTTTAATATTCAGATAGCCACTCGCAAGAACAAACACATTCATATCAAAAACATTCCTAGTTCAAGCAACTTCAAACGTGCTCTTTAGTGTATATAAGGAAACGGAATTTTGTTTGAATGTGTCGCATTGCCTTCAGAGCTGCAGTTGAGCATCTGCAAATTTCATGTGTTCATTTGTCATGATATTTATTGTTTCTTTTCTCGGGAAAATAAGATTGTTGTATAAATATTTGAATTTTAAAATCTACTTTGCAATGCACATATATGTAATTCGATAAATTGGCTGCCCCGAAAGATGAGCTACAATAAAAGTACAGTCGCTCAAAAAAAGTATCCGAACACTATGGTTGCTTGCAGAATCCAGAAAAAATATCTGGCAACGATTTTTTTAGAAATTAATGATCTGGCAACCTTCGTGTCACGTGACACGAAGGTTGCCAGGTCACTAATTTCTAAAAAAATCGTTGCCAGATATTTTTTTTCTGTAAACTCTGAATTCTGTAAACAATTATAGTGTTCGGATACTTTTTTGAGCGACTGTACCTCCTGTTTCTCCCACACACAAAAACAAAATTTACACTTGACACCGACATAAATTGGTTTGAAATGTGTTGAAATGACTATTTAATTATGTTTAACAGTAATGACATGATAAGTTGAAAGTAAAAACTAAGATATACTCTTTGTGATTTTTAGTTATTCTAAGGAAACGAATAATTTTAAATTTATATCAATTTTTTTCCCAGTCTGAAGATAGAACTGATTCATGCTTGTTTCTCTTTTAAGGTGAGAAGACATAGAAAAAAAGTCTAACTGAGGGGGAAGATACAACTCATGCTACAGTTGAAGAAAGAAACTTGATCAATGTTTCATATGATTCTAAAATTCCTTCTTCAAATGAAATCTCACTTTATCGTCGTGAATGATCTGTTGGAAAGTTAGGGATTAAAATGGCTTTAAATTTGAATATAAATTTGTTGAATTTTACACCCAGGCCAAGATTCTAAATATTTAAAACTTGAAACAAGAGTCTTGATTCTGCGGGAAACATAACAACAGATTAAAGAGATTGCGTTTATCAAGATCATTTTAAAGCTTTTTGTGATTGCAAGTTCTAGTTTTTTAACAAACTTTAATTTAACAAAAAAAAATTCTTTTATTTTTTTTTCTGCATTCAGTATTTCATCATTTTCAATCTACTGTAATTGAGGATGTAGCTTTTGTCCTTTAGTTTGAAATAAATAGAGGTCATTTTAACAATAAATTTCATTTTGAAGTGAATGAAATCTTAATAAACAAGAATAGAAATTACGTATCCTATTTGCAAATAATTGACGTGATAAAGATACGAATATGTGAATCCAGTATGTGATAATGGAGATTTCCAGTCATATCGGAGGTAGAATGAAAAATATTCTGTAAAAATTGTTTTATTTTTTCAAAAGGTTCCATTTTACAATTTATTATCTTCTCACTAAACAAGCGCTTAGTTTCTTCCGCATTGATGTTGGATGTCGTGATGATTAACATTGTAATATTAGATTAAATTGATTTACCTCTGAGCTGTGCTTTTTTTTTTCCATAGTATGTGCTAAATGGCCAATCACAAGAACCACACAAGTCATTATCATAAAAACCAAATCATTTTCCCTTTCAACCCAAGATTTTCGTCAAGAAATCGGTTACCCAGGTATAATCGTAATACCAATTAGAGGAGAATTCTGTAATCAACCATAGTGTTCGGATATTTTTTGAGCGACTTTACAGTCACTCAAAACAGTATCCGAACACTATGGTTGATTACAGAATTCTGAAAAAATATCTGGCAACGATTTTTTTAGAAATTAGTGATCTGGCGTAGTGATCATTGCTCGAAGGGTTCTGGCTTCATCATCTTTGCGGATTAGCCGTGGTAAAAAATAATGAGTGATCAACCTTCTGTACTGTACACGAAGGTTGTCAGATAACTAATTTCTAAAAAAAATCGTTGCCAGATATTTTTTCAGAATTTATAAATATTAGTGATCTGGCAACCTTCGTGTTACGTAACACGAAGGTTGCCAGATCACTAATTTATAAAAAAAACTCGTTGTCATATATTTTTTCAGAATTCTGTAATCAACCATAGTGTTCGGATATTTTTTGAGCGACTGTACCTACCATGGTTTTCCAATGATTTAGCTGATAGAGACGTGCTCAACATAATATATTATAATAACAATAAATTGGATTTCCGTTGCAATGTAGCATTTTCTCTTCGTTTTAGGGATTAAAAAAATTATTGAAAACTGCATGAAATATGCCCAAGTTTAATCATTTTTTTCTTCCATTACCCTTAATAGCATTCTCAAAGTAATGGGGCATGGCTCCTTGGCCATGCCCCATTCCTTTGATCCCCCCCCCCCCTCGTCTAGATTCGGCCCTGATATTACACAATGTATATATATTTGTAAAAAATAAGTGGTAGATTAGAGAAGAAAATTTTTCATATAGAGTCAACTCTCGATTATTCGAGAACGATCAATTGCTTTGCAGATTAGCCGTGGTAAAAAATAACGATAAGGCTGCGCAGAGCTGGATCTAGAAAAATAAAGGGGAGGGAGGGCAGGAAAAAAGTAAAAGGGAGGGGGGGGGTAAGAGACTGGATTTAAATAATTTTGATAATCTGACCCCATGAAGCTACTAGTTTATCTGCAGGTTTTAGCAAAACAAATGACCACGCTATCCAGGAACTCGAAACCGGATTTCAGTAGTTGCAATATCACGGCGAACTAACGTGATACCACTACGCCACGGAGGCCGTAATATTTCCGTTGTAGTATAACATTTCCCTCCTCGGTTTTAGAAGTCTTTCAAAAAATTTCTTGAAAAATTCATGTGCATAAATTTAAAAATGTTTTGCTTTTATTTTCCTTAACAACATTGTCAAGGTTTGTTTTTCATGCGGAAATCTCCATTTCTCAAAAATCATTGTAACGCAGTATTTCTAATAGTTCGTTATACTAGTCCACAGATGGAAACCTTCCAGCATGGCCATCCAGCGTGTATTTTAAAGGGGACAGAGTACGGCTCTTCTGAACACATGACCACGGCTTAATGTCCTAACCGTACAGAGGACTGCTTTTCCAATTGCATTGGTGTCTCTTTCTCACCGAAGGCAAAGAGAGAATTATTGGAGAAAATCACAACGATGGATTTCTAACGTATTATCTTCATCCAATTTGCGTCAAAAGAAAATCGGTAGAGACTAGATGTGCCGAAACAGGTTTAACCTTATCTGAAATTCAATTTATATCATAGGTATATCATTCAGTTCATCAGAGGCGTACCTATCATGGTTCCAATGGTTCAACTGAACCAGGGATCGATGCTTGATAGAGATAGTGGTCGACATAATATATATTTAATATTTATGTAATGTTATAGATGATACTGATATGATAATTGGTGTTTTCTATGTGTACAATCGCTCAAAAAAGTATCCGAACACTATGATTGATTTCAGAATTCAGGAAAAATGTCTGGCAACGATTTTTTAGAAATTACTGATCTGGCAACCTTCGTGTCACGTGATTACAGAATTCAGGAAAAATATCTGGAGCGTGTACAGCAACTGTACACGCTCCAGTTACCGTTCACAGCAAACTGGAGCGTGTGCAGTTACTGCACACGCTCCAGTTTGCTGTGAACGATAGCTGCACACGCTCAATATTTCCGTGAGTGAGCCCACACGATCTAGTATCAAAATAATATGACCACCTACAGTCGCTCAAAAAAGTATCCGAACACTATGGTTGAAAAAATCGTTGCCAGACATTTTTTCTGAATTCTGTAATCAACCATAGTGTTCGGATACTTTTTTGAGCGACTGTACACTGTAAAATTTGAAAAAGATAAAACACAGGTATTTTTATTTCATTAAAAAAATTCTCTTAATTTTTTTCCATAAAAATATTTTAAGCAAGGAAGGAGAGGAGTCTGGTAAGAAAGATCCTGTATCATTTTGCTACTCCACCGTATAAAATATAATCGAAAAAAAACAATAAATACTATACAAACTGCAGCAAAGCATAAGCTAGTAGACATATGATTGAAAAAATATTAAAACGGTATCCACTTCAAGTCTCTCTTTTGACTATTAATGTCACTCCGAATGAAAGGTCAAAGAATCATCTGATAATTTCGTTTTTGTTTCTCCCGCCGTGATGTCTGTTCTCGCCCGTGTTGAACACAGACCGGCACTATGAAGCCGTATTTACCGAGTAAAATCAAATAAGCGAGAAGGGCCAAATACTTGGCGTTAAAATTGCCTAATAGAAGCAATTTTATAGCTGGTCGTTCGTGAGAACGACCAAGTGGAAAATAGGAATCACCAAAACAAAAATCCCACGAGTCAAAAACGATCTGGAAAAGAAAAAAAAAACACGCATCGTCGACTCCAATAAATGCCGAAAATATTCCCATGGTCAATTTGGGGGAAAAATACGTGAAGCTCATACCCACCCTTTTTGGAAGTCATCCCGAGTGCTTTACTGGATCCCTCCCCCATTCCCCCCTGCCCGAAACTAACCACCATCGGCTCTTCAACGTAGTCTCTGTGTATCAAGAAGAGAAGAACATCGGAAAGTATTTGATGTCCTTGGAAGAAGAAGTGTGTCCCTCCAAGCATGGCAGGTGACGTAACTGGGAAACAACCTGCCATGTGTGACATAAAGGATAGGTTGAGAGATGCTTTGACAATAGACAGATGCTCCAGCAGTGTGCGTGGCTAGTTCCAGTGGATGATTCCAGAGAAGCTTAACTTCGTTGTGGTTATCCCCTTCTCTCCCCCCCCCCCAAGTCTTTCAACCCCCCCCCTTCAATACACATTTCTCGTACTCGTTCTCTAACCCACCCCCATGTGATTTTGATTCTTATCTAGTTTACGATTTCTTGAAAATATATGTATCATTCAGTCGATCTCAACTTCGAAGAAATCTCCCAAAGTTCGACAACACACGTTTCTGGCGTGTAAACGAAGACAGAGGTTTCTCTTGTCTTTTTGACCCCTTTTTTTACCCACCTTTTCTTCGTTTTTTGGCTGTCTTATTAAAAAATTCACTTTGTTTGATGGTCCCGAAATCGCTTTTGCTTCGTTGATTCCTGTGTCATCAGAATATCAATGCGTTTAATTAACTTGCGTCTTCATAGAATTAGAGAATCAATACGTTTTATACTTTTGGGGAAACATATTAAAGTCACAATTAATATAGAAATCAACTAGCCGGTGATAGTTCAGTGATCTAGAACACTTCGCATATGATTAGGAGATGTGGTTTTGTGTCATGAAAATTTACCTCAGAAATTAATTGAAATTGAAATTATAAATATTGTTTCAAATCATTTAACAAAAATAAATGTGCACTTTAGAAATTTGTGTTAAGATTGTTTCAATATTAAACCATTACGAACAGCCGTCCCGTGGCCGAGTGGTTAGCACGCTTGGCTACTGATCTAAGGGACCTGGGTTCGAGTCCTGGATTTAGGCATGGATGTGTGTGTCGTTTTTCTGCTGAGGTCCTGCCATCCTCTCAGATCACCTACTGTGGCATATAAACTGACAGGCTCCTGTCAGACCTCTGTGACAAGCAGCTGCTTGAGGGGGTATTTATTTTTTTTTTATGAATGATTTTATAAAACAAAATAATCGAATGTTAAATATCCCAGATCCCGTAACTCTTTACACATTGAATCAATTCAAAGATATTGACAGCAGAGGCAGTTGGGTTGTTTTACCTCTGAGCGGCACTTTTTTTGCACACCATGGGCTAAATGGCCAGGTCACATGGACCCCGAAGGCTCAGAGAAGGTTGGGGGAGGGGACCCACTGGAATAGCTGTTGGGAGACAGATGGTAGCCTCCCGTCAAGGCCATCCAGCGTGTTCTTTAACGTTGGGTTGTTTTACCTCTGAGCGGCACTTTTTTTGCACACCATGGGCTAAATGGCCAGGTCACATGGACCCCGAAGGCTCAGAGAAGGTTGGGGGAGGGGACCCACTGGAACAGCTGTTGGGAGACAGATGGTAGCCTCCCGTCAAGGCCATCCAGCGTGTTCTTTAACGTGCACAGGGTATGGCTCTCCCGCACACGGAGCCACGGCTTAACGTCCCATCCGACGGACGGCGGCCTTTCCAAGCCCATCGGTGTCCCCTACTGACCGTGGACAGGGCGGGGAATTTTGCGGAGATAAATCTCAACGCTGACCCAGCTGGGACTCGAACCTGGGAACTACAGATTACGAGCCTGACGCGCTACCGACTGAGCCACCCCCGTCCCAGCAGAGGCAGAAAACAACTGAAGTGACAACATCACATGTAACTATAGAAAATAATGGAAACATCCTCATCTTTTGTTAATGGAGAATCAAATTTCAGGCTCTTTAACAGGTTAAAAAGATTTTTATAGAAACATATGATTGACGATAAATATACGATGTCATAAAAACTGTCTAAATTTCGATTTTGAATAATATCCGTTCAGTACTTAAACAGTTACAGAAATTTGAGTATTGAATGACAGAAATGTCAATCATAAAAACTCACTCAGAAGTTAATAAAACTTAAAAAAATATTACTTCGAACCATTTAATAAAGCATATGCATGTTTTATTAATTTTAGAATTTTTCGAAAATTGCTCTTTCTATAATTGTCAGTTTTACAAAGTTTCTTAGACATGACTTTGCTGCTGTTAAGTATTCGTGCTTCCATAGCTCTTTAAACACTCAATAAATGTTATTGAAAATCTGGATTTAGATATATTTGAATCATATTTAAATTTATCTACTCCTATCCCATGGCCGAGTGGTTAGCACGCTTGGCTACTGATCTAAAGGACCTGGGTTCGAACCCCGGGTAAGGCATGGCTGTTTGTGTCGTTTTTCTGTTGAGGGCCTGCCATCCTCTCGGACCTTCTACTGTGGCATATAAACTGACAGGCTCTTGTTAAGACCTCTGTGGCAAGCAGCTGCTTGAGGGGGTATTTATTTTTTTTAATTTATTTTCCTGTAAAAAGTTTACTGTAGAAATTACGGTTCTTCCAATAGGCTTCTCTATTGATTTCATTTTATAATTAAGTGCCATGGGAATGTTCCCATTTTTCTGTCTATTATCTAAAGGGGAAATCCCTCTCCACCCCTAAAAGGGTCGCGCGGATCCCTTGTAAGCAACCTTTTCCTTCTTTGCTGACCCTGCTTTTAAATATTCATAATGTTACAATACTATTGTTAAATCTAAATTGCTCTGCCTTTCAGCAAAGAAAACTCTCCTATCAGGACTTAGGTTACAGGTGCAAACGAGATGAGCAAGCAAATGAGTTTGCATTCGTTAACAACTTGGTAGCATTTAGTGCAGATAAATCTCCACATAAGCACAATAGGGACTCGAACCTGTGATCTTCATATTACAAGCCAGGCGCTGTACTCACTGAGCCAGCTTCCGTCCCCCGTCACACATGGGTTCAGTCATTTAGTGTCGGAGAAGATTACAATTCAATGGACAGGTATTAGGAAAAATCAAGGCGAGCCAGCGTGTTTTTAACGTCTACAAGGTATGACTTTCCTGCACACTGTCAGTAGGGGACACCGATGGGCTTGGAAAGGCCGCCGTCAGTCGGATGGGACGTTAAGTCGTGGCCCCGTGTGTGGGAGAGCCATACCCTCTGCACGTTAAAGAACACGCTGGATGGTCTTGATGGGAGGCTACTATCTGTCTCCCAACAGCTGTTCCAGTGGGTCCCCTCCCCCCAACCTTCTCTGAGCCTTCGGGGTCCATGTGACCTGGCCATTTAGCCCATGGTGTGCAAAAAAGTGCCGCTCAGAGGTAAAACAACCCAACCCAAATCCTGCACACTGAACCACAGCTTAGCATCCCATCCGATGCCCGGCGACCTACTCAAGCCCAATCAATGTCTCCTTTCTTCACCGAGGATAGGACGTCAGTTAGCGGAAATAAATCTCAACGCTGGTACAGAGAGGGACTCGAATCTGAAAACAGTAGATTACGTGTCTGGCGCTTTACCTGCTGAGCCAAACCCCGCCCCAGTGTCGGTTCGGGCTTCTTCAAGCTCACCGCAGTGAAGAAAAACGAACGATCACGTTTCAAAGTATCACCTTTCAATATCATTACGCAGCAGATTCACGTTCGATAAGAATAATAAAAAAGTAAAGACTTCGAAACAAAGAAGGCAAATTGAGTTTGGGAAGAGTCAGTTGCAGAATCAGTTGCTTTCGAAGTTCAGAGCAATGTGCATTGAAGCATGCGAAAACGGAAAGAAATCAAAGAAGGAAAAGTTAAATATTGAAGACGATATTTTTGCACTGCTAAGACGATTACTTTTGCACTGCTAAGACGATTACTTTTGCACTGCTAAGACGATTACTTTTGAACAGGAAGATATGGGAGAAGGAAAATGACACAAAGTGATAGAAAAAGAATCTATACCCAAGTTATTCTCTGTAAAGTCTTATAAAGAGATAAAAAAATGAGATTTTCTTGAACGACAATGAACCAGTTATCAAGAGGAATGATCAATACCACGGTCTGTTTAGTGTTCCACGTAAAAACAGTGGAAACAAAAGCAAATATTTACGTGTAGGATATATCTCACTGCAACTTCTCACACTTTGCTATATGATAGAGAACCACAGAAATTATTAATGATTGTATTCTTAGACGGCTTATCTGAGGGATCGGTTTTATATGAAGGGGAAAACCTTCACCGTCAAGATTTGACAATAACATTTTTTTATTAAAAAAAAATGCGCGTAATTTTCTTTTTTTTTTTTGAGTATGCGCAAATTTGAAGTGCCTTGTCCCCTTCTGTGACGATCACCGGAGCCTGGAAAGTCAAAACTTTCCCTGTCTAAAATCCTTGGTTGTGTTGTTTTACCTCTGAGCGGCACTTTTTTGCACACCATGGGCTAAATCTCCAGGTCACAAGGACCCCGAAGGCTCAAAGAAGGTTGGGGGAGGGGACCCACTGGAACAGCTGTTGGGAGACAGATGGTAGCCTCTCGTCAAGGCCATCCAGCGTGTTCTTTAACGTGCAGAGGGTATGGCTCTCCCGCACTCGGGGCCATGGCTTAACGTCCCATCCGACGGACGGCGGCCTTTCCAAGCCCATCGGTGTCCCCTACTGACCGTGGGCAGGGCGGGGAATTTTTGCGGAGATAAATCTCAACGCTGACCCAGCTGGGACTCGAACCTGGGAACTACAGATTACGAGCCTGGCGCGCTGCCGACTGAGCCACCCCCGCCCCTAAAATCCTTGGTACTCCACTATATTCATATTTGAACGTATGGTGAGAGTTGGAGATGTATTCAGCTCAGTGGTTTATATTGATATGACAGAACAACATATGTTTAATTACATAATATATATATTATAGAAATTATATAACTGTGATTTTAAAAATGCCAGACGGAGTTTACCTTCCTAATAAACGGAGGATATTAAAAATATATTGGAGAATAGTAATGCGAATTATTTTTGTCACCAATCCAGTTCCAGTCAACTTTTTGTTGTCATCAATCCAGTTACAGTTAAAGTTGTCATCAATCCAGTTACAGTCAACTTTGTTGGATGTTTTTAAAGTCAACCATTCTGGTTTGTTTCATCCGCGAGATATTTTTTGCTCGCAATGGGCTAGGTGACGAGTTCTCTAGTACACAGAGGTTTAGGAGGAAAGGAATATATTTGACAGTCTATTAGAAGTTGACAAAATCTATCTATTAAGACCAACCAGCGTGTTTGTTCACGGACACAGAGTATGGTTCTCAAGACCACAGAATACAAATTCAAGTCTTAACGTTTCATCCTGTGGACGGCAGATTTCCAAATATCAATGTTATCTCTTGTTCACATTAAAAGAAAACGTGAACAAAATTTCTAGAACACACCATTTGTATCCTAATACTGTTGTTCGCTGAGTTACTTCCCGTGACATTTCTGAGCCCTTGGGATCTTTATGTCGTCATTTAGCCCATTGTCTGAAAAAGAGTGCGTTCAGAAGTAAAATAATCTGACCTCAGTTGTTAGGTCTCAATAGAACGTCTGCTTTAGCATCTCATAAGTCTTTTAGTTGCTGGGTTGTTTTTCTCTGAAGTGCACTTCTTTTGCACACAATGGACTAAATGATTAAGTCGTAAGGACCCCAAGGGTTCAGAGAAGGTTGGGGAAAGGAATTCATTGGTCAGGATGAAAGGAATTCATTGGTCAGGATGAAAGGAATTCATTGGTCAGTTAGGAGACAGATAGAAGTATCCCGTCAAGGCCGCCTAGCGTGTTCCTTAATATGCACGAGGTATGGTTCCTCTGCACACAAAGCCACGGTTTGACATCCACCTTAATTAGAGAAATTGAAACCCTCCAAATAAAAACTGGATTAATTTCTATAATCCTTCAATCTACCTTAATTTTACTAGAATCAGCAGTTTCTTTAATTCAACCATTTGTATTTGCTAACTTATCTTTGCAGCACTCACGAGTGGCGTTTTAAGCCCAATGGTGTCCTCTTTCTCACCGGCTGCAGAACCAGCGTTAGTGGGAAAAAAATCTCAATGCAGGCACAGTTGGAACTCGAACCTAGGAACAGCAACTTAAGTAGAACTATATAGGTTGGTTGTTTTACCTCTGAGCGGCACTTTTTTGCACACCATGGGCTAAATGGCCAGGTCACATGGACCCCGAAGGCTCAGAGAAGGTTGGGGGAGGGGACCCACTGGAACAGCTGTTGGGAGACAGATGGTAGCCTCCCGTCAAGGCCATCCAGGGTGTTCTTTAAGTGTACAGGGTATGGCTCTCCCGCACACGGGTCCACGGCTTAACGTCCCATCAGACGGACGACGGTCTTTCCAAGCCATCAGTGTCCCCTACTGACCGTGGGCAAAGCGGGGAATTTTGCGGAGATAAAACTACATAGGAATCATTCCCATATAGTTCAAAACTTGGCTCAGTGGTATTGCGTTGGTTCACGGTGGCACTGCGACTGCCGAGGTCCCGGTTTGAGTCCCAGGTATGGCACGTTTGTTATGTCATATATGTTGTGATTCTCCCTCAGTAAAAATAAGAATTGTTCACTTGTCGACATGTGAAAAAAAACTACTTTCTGACATTGGGATATAGAGCGAATATTAGATATAAGTCCCAGGAACCAAATTAAAAAATAGTTCTAAATTCAACGCAACTGAGAATGTCTTTTGCAAAAGGAACATGTGACATTTGAATACAATTGAACAAAGCCGGCAAATAACTTTTTGGAATGAATTCAAAGAAATTTAAGTTTATTTTTACTTTTGGGTTATCGATATGAAATGAAAAAAAAAATCTTATTTTCATTTCATAGTGGAAAAAATACCAACTGGAAATTTTATAGAGTTGATAATTTAAACTTAATATTCTTTCTGTATTTGTTTCCTCTTAACTCTTTTTAGGTCGTTTTCAAAAACCTAAAAACTGTAGGTTTACTTTGTAAAAGTCGTCTCTCTGTCCTTTATAAACACCTCACTTAACAAACAATCCCTTTTGATCCTGTGTGCATTTCAAAGCAATTACTTTTTGGAACATTTAAACCTGGGAAGAGGGTACCTGTGGTCTTGTAATGTTTGAAAGAAATCAAACTCTGTGTACAATAAAATGTACATTACTTTTTAGATTTTTTTTAAATATAAGAACAAGTGTTTGTGGTCTTGCAATTTTTGCAAAGTATAGACCAGTCGTTAGTATACAGGAATGTACTGTAATTTGCAACCTTCTACGAATATAATAGAAAAAACATACAATAGCATTGAAGATAACTTTCATGACATGCAACAAAAGCTGTTTTGCTGCATTTGATGTGTTTATCATGACAAAATGCACATAAATCAAAATTCTTTACTTTTAAGCTCCATTTTACAGATTTCTCAATATCAAATTTTTGCAACTTCTAGAATGATTTATGCATTATGATATGTACATCATGATTTTCAGGGAAATGGTGTTAAAAATAATTTTTGTATATTCCTATTCCTTTGACTATATCACGTGACACGAAGGTTGCCAGACACAAATTTCTAAACAAATCGTTGCCAGATATTTTTTCTGAATTCTGTATTCAACCATAATGTTCGGATACTTTTTTGAGCGACTGTACCTCCCGAATCTGGTAATGTTTTTAATTCCCGCCTTAAAGAGCATTAATGTCAGAAAAACGACAATATTTTAAATAAATACTGTAAACCAGTGTTTTTCAAACTTTTTTTGACCGCGACCCACAATAAGAAATACATTTTACATCGCGATCCTGTCTGTGAGATTCACTCTAATATTTTCTATTCTATTTCATTTAAAAAAAAAAAATTCTGGTCGCGACCCAATAATGGATTGCGACCCGCAGTTTGAAAAACACTGTTATAAACGATGCATTCATGTTAAAAATGTTAAATTTGAATGGTAGAAATGATCAAGGGATTGACATTGACAGCATCGGTCTGTCTCCTTTACCCCCAGAGGAGTCGACAAAAATACAACTTTTTGTTTTAAGAGATAATAGAAGAATTCTTTTTCGGTCGCATAGGTAGTAATGAAATATTTACATTTCGCATTTACCGCATCATCTATTAATTCGAATTTCCGCCGTTTGAAGGAGCTAAATTCGGGAGATGATTAGCTTTATTCTCTTTAAAAACAAGCATTCCACATTCCCCACAGGCTAACTTTCTTTCTAGTTCAGGGGCGTGGGTGGCTCAGTCGGTAGAGCGCCAGGCTCGTAATCTGTAGTTCCCAGGTTCGAGGCGTTGAGATTTACTCCGCAAAATTCCCCGCCCTGCCCACGGTCAGTAGGGGACACCGATGGGCTTGGAAAGGCCGCCGTCCGTCGGATGGGACGTTAAGCCGTGGCACCGTGTGCGGGAGAGCCATACCCTGTGCACGTTAAAGAACACGCTGGATGGCCTTGACGGGAGGCTACCATCTGTCTCCCAACAGCTGTTCCAGTGGGTCCCCTCCCCCAACCTTCTCTGAGCCTTCGAGGTCCATGTGACCTGGCCATTTAGCCCATGGTGTACAAAAAAGTGCCGCTCAGAGGGAAAAAAAAAAAAAAACTCTCTCTAGACAGGGGCGGGGGTGGCTCAGTCGGTAGCGCGCCAGGCTCGTAATCTGTAGTTCCCAGGTTCGAGTCCCAGCTGGGTCAACGTTGAGCTTTATCTCCGAAAAATTCCCCGCCCTGCCCATGGTCAGTAGGGGACACCGATGGGCTTGGAAAGGCTGCCGTCCGTCGGATGGGACGTTAAGCCGTGGCACCGTGTGCGGGAGAGCCATACCCTGTGCACGTTAAAGAACACGCTGGGTGGCCTTGACGGGAGGCTACCATCTGTCTCCCAACAGCTGTTCCAGTGGGTCCCCTCCCCCAACCTTCTCTGAGCCTTCGAGGTCCATGTGACCTGGCCATTTAGCCCATGGTGTGCAAAAAAGTGCCGCTCAGAGGTAAAAAAAACTTTCTCTAGAAAGAGATCAACCTCTTTCTAGTTCAGTCTCATCAAATCCACGGAGTTTTCCCTATCGTATAGGAAGCAAGTCATTATTAAACAGTTTTGTGGATAAACTGAGTTTTGCCGATCTGCGGGACTCGAACTCAGGTCTTTCCATATTCCTACCAGAGTATTCTAACCACTAAACAACTAACAGTGGCTCCGTCATTTATCCACTAATCTGATCTATAAATTGTCCCGAATTTGTCGCCCATGGCGCCATCTATAATCAAGGAGGGCAAATTCTTTTTTCCAGTTTTATTCTGAATAAAATGTAAATGAGAAAGTGACTCACGCTAAAACGTTCGTAATGAGTTAATCTTGACTTTTGTGTCAACAAGCATCTCTGTGCATTTACTATTCAAGTAGCCTGTGCTTTCGTTTTCTTTCCATCTCTCCTTTTCTCCCTCTCTGTTTCTCTTCCTCTCCGTGTATGTCCTTCGTCTCTCCAGGAGCATCCTTCTCAGTCAGAGTTGTATTGAAGTTATTAATTTCAATCAAAATCCTTTTCTTTATCCTACAAATGTGTTCATAAACTCCGAGACTCTCTGCTTACCACGTATTCGAAAAGAAATTGAGGCTTAAAACACGTGACATGCGCATCTCGTACGATTAATATTGACTCACCATTCGTCAGCAGTCTCATTTTAACGTCCGTTCTCGCTCATCACAGTTTCGTGCTCACTGGCTCAGTCGATTGAGATAACAGTTGAAACCAAACAAATAACTCAGAGCACCAAAGATTATTATTTTATACTAAAACATAATGCATAAATACATAAATATAAAGGGACTATAAAAAAAAACATTTTCACGGAATACGTTTAAAGGTAATTCCAATTATCAACATAAAGTAACCACTCAACTTTTCACGGAGAGCGTGCTCAACGATCTCCTTAATTTCGGTGTGTTTTCACTAAACGTCTACCAACACGTGTCATTTGCATCTTCAGCTGCACGTGGGAAGCAACAATTAGGCTACTGCTTAGACAGAGCGCTAGCTGAACAGAAGGAGGGTTAGATGACTAACGAAGGGTAGGGGGGGGGGAGCGTGAAGGGAAGAAAAGAATTGAAGGATCCACCAGCATCCACGCTTCTCTGTCCTTTCGAATAGAACATGGAAATTGCTGTCTTCTTTAACGTTCATTGTCAGACTCGGGTGTCTATAAGGGCCATTCATTCGTTCAAATATCAGGCATTAGATTCCGTTAAAGTGGCGTCAGTTTTTGTATGTGCTAGTGAGAGAGAGGGTAGGAAATGGTGTGGGGGGGAGAGAGATAGATGTACAGCGTTGCAAATGGGCTAGCCCTCGTGCACCATCTCTTTCCTCCCTCCCTCTCCATCCTCCCCCCTCTCCTTTCCGTGTGTTTTCTCCCCCGCTTAGACCTCTGATGATCACTTGACAAGCTCGCCATTCATACGACGGGCAAAAACAGGTTTACCAAGAATGACAATCATTTCTTCTCAAATTATAGAGCTGCTGCCTAGATTTCCGCTGACTGAGAAGGATGCCCCCCGGGAGACGAAGGACATACACGGAGAGGAAGAGAAACAGAGAGGGAGAAAAGGAGAGATGGAAAGAAAAAGAAAGAGGCAGCACAGGCAGACCCAGAACCCCTCATTATCTTACGGACCTTGGCCAAAGAGACTAGCCAGTAGTCGTTTACCGGGCAAAAAGGGAGATCTTCGGAGAGAATGAAGAGTAGGATGAGAGACAGAAAAGAGGAGATGCCAGTCTATGTGGTGGCCCTGCTTCTACCTTCAAGCCATTCGCAATGCAACGTTTTTTTTTTCTCTTTACTCTGAACTGCTCTTTTTTCCATTTTTTCTCAAACAAGAGGGCAGAGAGTTGAAACAAAAGAAGCAGAGCGAAAGGTTACCTAAGCCTCGGGCATTCCATGCAGACTTTCTCCTTTCTGTGACGCAGCAAGCTTGATGAACTTCTCTCTTTCTCTCGAGCTACTTTTGCTCCTTAATGTTCTCTTCTATATCTCGTTTTGTTTCCTTCACAGCTTTATTTGCTGTAATACTGTTTCTTTTTTTGCTAAGTTTTTTCTTCTCCTTTCGTAACACAGAAAAAAAAATGTTTCTTCTAACTTTTCTTGAGTTTTTTTTTTCATCTTCGTATTCGGTCACGTGCGCTACGTTCAAAGATGAGCCGACGAGATTTGCTGCACGGTTTGCTTTTTTTCCGATGTTTTAATCATATTATTGCAGTTTGAGTGTTAAAACGTATAATGCCGTTAAAGGTTCTTAATTTCATGTGAACCTAGAATAGATTCATTGCATTCTGATTGCAATGCAATAATATGATCAGGTTATCTCGAAATTTGATACAGGATCGGAGGAGGCGGTCGCCCAGGGCGCCAAGACATAGGGGAGCCGCCGCGGCACTTAAACGATAAACACTAATTACTTGTTTTCTATTAACCGGATTTAACAATAAAAATTCGCGTTGCACTCTTAGCTTGTAAAAACATTAATTCTCTTGATCACTATGTCTGTAACTCAACCCTTTTTCAGTTACAAAACTCAAGCGGGTTGGGTTGTTTTACCTCTGAGCGGCACTTTTTTGCACACCATGGGCTAAATGGCCAGGTCACATGGACCCCGAAGGCTCAGAGAAGGTTGGGGGAGGGGACCCACTGGAACAGCTGTTGGGAGACAGATGGTAGTCTCCCGTCAAGGCCATCCAGCGTGTTCTTTAACGTGCACAGGGTATGGCTCTCCCGCACACAGGCCACGGCTTAACGTCCCATCCGACGGACGGCGGCCTTTTAAGTCCATCGGTGTCCCCTACTGACCGTGGGCAGGGCGGGGAATTTTTTCGGAGATAATCTCAACGCTGACCCAGCTGGGACTCGAACCTGGGAACTACAGATTACGAGCCTGGCGCGCTACCGACTGAGCCACCCCCGCCCCGAGCTATTTCAGGATAACTAAGTATGTTATTCTTGTAGGTTATAGGACATTTACATAGAGTTTGTTGAAACGTATCTTCTTTTTTATTTATCTTTCTGTTTATAATTCAATTTGCAATTCAAATTATGTGTGCAGAAGAAAAATGAAATCTCATTGGATCATGTTACTCATATGCATTTTTTTAAAATAGATAAGCAAAAATTATTTTCCTAATAATTCGTTGCACTTTAATTTATTTTGTATAAAAAGAGAATGAAAACAAAATTTATCTTATAAAGGCAGCACGAAACTATTATACTCTATAAAAAATTAAATAAAATAATTATATAGCAATGTGAACAAAATTCTTATTAAAAACGTAACAAGGGTAAAATAAAAGAAGCAATAAAATGGAAAGCAGACAAAAGTATTTAAAATGCAATTTCTATAATGTTTTTAAAAATAAATTTAGTATGTGTAATATATTTTATTCATTAAATTCGAAGAGGCGAGGAAAATCATTTTCTTGTCCTGGGCTTCAGAAGAGTTAGAAATGACACTGCCAGGGCAATAATGTAAGGCATGATAAGGTTATCCAGAAATTTTTCAAAAAAACAATTGGAAAAAAATTATCTGGATATTCTGTTCTTTGCAGTAAGAACCTAGAAAAATCTAAATTATGCAAAAAACAAAAATGTCGCTTAGATTAAATTATTTTGCATAACAATCACAGCAAAAGAGAAATAAGATTTCTCTTTTAAAACCTTTATTACTAATTAGTTTTTAACCAGGAAAACGAGTTCACAGCTTTTATTTTGCTGAATTTTAAAGTGTGGGAAACTTTTCCCTTAAGCTTAAAAAAATACATTTTATTGATGTCACCTTATGCTATGGAAAAGATGGGATAGTGTCATCTCTCTTCTGGAGGTAATAAGTCAATTGGATAGGACTTTGGGCTGGGTATCCTTAAGCAGGAAAAAACCCATGGTGCTATGTTCAGGAGAGCCATGCACTATGTACGTTAAAGAATACGCTGGATGACTTTGATAGAAAGCTTCCATATATTTTCTAATAGAAGTCTAAGGGATTCCCTTTCCCTACCTACGTTTGACTTCTTGCGGACCTTCTAAACTGATCATTTAGCCCTTGTGTGTACAAAAGTGGCTCTCACAACCCAAAAACCTCTGAAAAAGACCCTATATGCACATTAGTAACCACACTAGATGGCCTCAGCTGAACTTAAATGAAAAAAATAATTTTATTCAATTTTGTTGGATACCAGGATATTCTGGAATCAAAGAAAATGAAGATGTGGATAAGATTGCAAAATCTGCACATACTTACAATAATATTACTCCTATCCATAACTTTTATGTACATACCAAAAAAGAGATAAAAAATCTAGAATTTAATATATTAGAAAAATATTTTCAAATACACTCTTTTTTTAAACCTAATTTCAGATCAGAACTTTCTAACAAAATTAATAATACTTTAAAACTGCCATTCTCTAGATATGATTCCAAAATTATTTTTCGTTTAAGAACTGATACAATCCTTTTAAATAAATCAAAATTTTTACTCAACTTAAGTAACACACCTAAATGTTCAAAATGCAACTTAATTGAAAATTCTTCCCACTTAATTTTAAATTGTGAAAAATATAACTCTCAACGAAAAAAATTCTTTGAAAATCTTGAAAATATAAATATCAATGAATTCACTTTAAACTCAATTTTAAATCATCCAATAATCTCAACACAAACAAAAATATTTGCCTTCCTATTGGATTTTCTTAAAGAAACTGCTATATGGAATAACTTATAATAAAAAAAAACTTAAAATATATATATACAAACTCTTAAAGATCAAGAGAAAAAAAAATAAACCTAAAAAAAATAAATAAACTCTTAAAGACTAAGAGAAAAAAAAAATATTTTGAAAATTGAAACTAAAACAAAAAAATAATATAAAAAAAACATAATTCATATGGGAAAGCCTGAATAAGGACATCCCAATTTCAGTGAAGTGAAATGAATGGCCTCAGCTGAATCTTCCATCTAATGTTTTTCACCTCGACTAGGTATTTTTGCACACATTGGACCTAACGGCCAGGTCACAAGGACCCCAAGATTCATGGAAGGTAGAGGGGGAGGAACCCACTGCACAGTTGTAAAGGAACAGATGGCAGTCTTCTGTCAAGGCCATCCAGCGTGTTTTTAGCGTGCATAGGGTATGACTCTCTCTTGAGCAGGACCACGGTTTTATCCCCCCTTTCAATGATGGCGGCCTTTCCAAGTCAGTCTGTGTCCCTTTTCTCAACGAAGGTAAGGATTTAGAGGAAACTAATCTCTGCGCTGAAACAGATTGGGTCTCGATCCTGTTAATATCAGATTACGAGTCTGGAACGCTACAGACTGAGCCAACCTGTTGCTCAGGGTTAAACAACCTTATGTTAAGTTTTCTCTGCTGTTATTTAACAGCTTACATATACTCAGGCCCAGATTTTCACCTCATGCGCCCCTTGGCAGAAGAATCAATAGTACCCTCATATGTGTATGGTCGTTTTGAATTTTATATAAAAAAAGAATTTATATTTAAAGCCGAAAAGAAAGATAACAATGAAATTAAAATGGATATGAGAATTTTAGTAGTAAGTAATACAGCTTTGTTGCCAAATACTATAAAAATAATGCAATAAATTAATTTTACATATCGGATATAAATTATAATATGTAATAACATTTCAAAATACAATTATTCATTTCAAATTTATACAATCTTCCTCTATTTTTTTTTGCTCTGGGAGTGAATAAATTATATTAAATTATCAAAGTAATGGGCATAGTTCCACGTTTTGTTGTTGGGTGTTTTACCTATGAGCGGTACTTTTCTGCACACAATGAGCTAAATGGCCAAGTCACAATGACCCCAAAAGCTCAGAGAAGGTTGGGGGAGGGAACCCACTGGAACAGCTGTAGAGAAACAGATGGTAGCCTCCCGTTCCACGTTGTGTAAATGCTATATTTAAAACTTCATAACTTTCAAATAAGCCTTTTATATCGAAATGTCACCGTAAACAAACTGAAAAAAGAATTTCCCCAAATATCATTTTTGAGCAATATTTGGATATTCTTTAGAGTTCTGGAAGCTGTAAGATTTAATTGCAATGTTTCTGGTAATAAGAATTTTTCTTAAAGGTTATAATAACAACTCGTTAACTAAAGTATATGAAATCTCAGAAGTCTGTAAAATGTTTTTTCAGCTCCATCAATTTTGAAATAGTGTTTAGGACGAGAGTAATGGTATCGTAGGCTGACAAATATTTCAGCTTCAATAACTTTTTAAATGTTAAACAAATATTGTTTAAAATCAAGCTTTGGATAAATTTAAAATTAATAATTTACCTCTCGTGTCATATTTTCTGGAAAAAAAAGTCTGTTCTTAACATTATGTAGCTTTAAACATGGTTTTTTATTTGTCTAACGTGGAGGTGTCCTAATATATTTGGTTGTCTGTATCCTCATAATCTATATTCTTTAAAAGTTTATTTTCTATATAATAAGTATTATGAATAGTATAAGTTTATTGTAAGTAATATTAAACTAGTAATATTAAATAAGTGATAGTAATACTAAATAGTAATAGTAGTACTAAATAAGTATTATTAAAAGCATAAGTTTATTGAATCGCTTTTGAAATATGGATATATGAAGAAAGACAAAAAATTTGACATAGATGCAATATCTTTTATTTACTATAGACAAAATACATTTAAATACTTTTTATTTTTTAAATTACGCCTAAGAGAATAATAAATGGGTTAAAATCAAATTAATACGCAGAAGAAATTGGCTTCTTACCTAATCTTTTAAATTTTAAAACATATCGCTTAATAAATTGATGAAATTTTTCGATGTTTTTGTTTAACTGTCAGGGAAGTAATCATTCTTAATTTAACGTCGATTTTAAATAATAAGGAGGTAAAAATTGTCTTAAGCAGGGGGGGATACGAATCCACCATTTCCTGATCACAAGTCAGGTGCTGTGACTGCTGGATCTGCTGGCCATGATCTCTTACACTCTTCCATCTACTTTAAGAGATTGTTTGCAAACAACGAAGAGACTGCCTACAAGAGACACAGAGTTGTGTACTTCAGGTAGGAAAGTTCATAACATCAATTACAGGAGGTCTTGATCGGAGGTAGGTAGCTCAGCGGTCAGAACACCTGGCAGCAAAAGCCGACAGCAAAAGCCTGTTACCGAATAACAAGTAACCAATTACATTCTCTCTCAGAGCAAGCTGGTACCATAACTCCAACGAAACAGGAAGAGAGGCTGAATTTTATTGGTGCCCCTTGCCTGATAGTCGCCTGGGGCGGGGGTGGCTCAGTCGGTAGCGCGCCAGGCTCGTAATCTGTAGTTCCCAGGTTCGAGTCCCAGCTGGGTCAGCGTTGAGATTTATCTCCGCAAAATTTCCCCGCCCTGCCCACGGTCAGTAGGGGACACCGATGGGCTTGAAAAGGCCGCCGTCCATCGGATGGGACGTTAAGCCGTGGCCCCGTGTGCGGGAGAGCCATACCCTGTGCACGTTAAAGAACACGCTGGATGGCTTTGACGGGAGGCTACCATCTGTCTCCCAACAGCTGTTCCAGTGGGTCCCCTCCCCCAACCTTCTCTGAGCCTTCGCGGTCCTTGTGGCCTGGCCATTTAGCCCATGGTGTGCAAAAAGTGCCGCTCAGAGCTAAAACAATCCAATCCAATCTGATAGTAGCCATTGTCAGGATGTCGTGAATCTCACCCTCTCTAGACGATTTTTCCTCCATAGTTGATATCGATGTTAAACTAAGAGTATTTACTTTCCTGACAAAAGATACGTGTATTTATTCCTTTATAATTTCTGGGGGCCGTCATGGCTCAGTCGCTAGCGCGCCTGGCTCTCCCCCTCCCCCCCAAAAAAAACATTAGATAAATAAAAATAATTATGGTTTTCCGGAAATGACACACAAAGCAGCTGGCCAAAGCGGATGGAAGGGGGAGGGGGCTCAGTCGGTAGCACATCATGCCTGTAACCTATAGTTCCCAGGTTCGAGTCCCATATGTATCAGCATTGAGATTTATCATCGCAAAACTCCAAGTCCTGTTCTCGATCAAAGGAGACACCAATGGTCTTGGAAAGGCCGCCGTCCATCGGATGGGACGTAAAGACATGTACCGTGTGCAGGAAAGTCACACCCTGTGCTCGTTAAAGAACATGCTGGATGACCTTGACGGGAGGCTACCATCTGTCTCCCAGCAACTGTCCAGTGGGTCCCTCCCCCCAGTCTGATCTGAGCCTTGGGTCCTTTTGACCTGGCCATTTAGCCCATTGTGTGCAAAAAAAAGTGCCGCTCAGAGGTAAAATAATCTACTTTCCAATTTCTCATATCTTTGTATAAAAACATATCATTTAAATGCAAGGGAGTATCTACGGGGTTGAATTTGGGGGTTCAAACCTCCCCCGTCAAGTTTTTGCAATAAACATTTTTTGAAGGCAATATACGTAATTTTCGCTTTTGAGCATGCACAAACCTGAAAGTTAAACTCCCACTTCTTTATTGCCCGGTAGTCAAAACATCCTCCATTAAAAAAAATCCTGTATATGCCACTGTTTGAAAGTCTTTTTTAAGGAAACAACTCTAATCATTTTTAATTATCCCAAGCTGTTCAATTTTGATGTAACACAAAAAAATATAATAATCCGCGAATAAAAAAGAAACCACCTGATTTTGCTTCCTCTTAAAATCAACCATTTTTGACATCCTGGTCGTTAGTTAACTTACACTTCAGGCTACTTTCAAAATCAGTAAACCTTTCCTAAAGCTGGACACCGCTTTTAAATGAAAAATATTCTAAACAAAAACGGAAGAAACCAAAAAACTTGTAAGCAATGAATATCATTAACACTTAACCTTCTTTGACTCATCTTAGGAAAGGGTCTAACAGGGGGCCATCAAAAAAAGGTGGGGCTAGAGAGAGAGGCCATTGTTAACCAGCATGAAACATTCAACTGATTGATTCTATTTAAAATGTATAGACCGACAGCAAAAGTCTGTTACCGAATAACAAGTAACCAATTACATTCTCTCTCAGAGCAAGCTGGTACCGTCACTCCAACGAAACAGGAAGAGAGGCTGAATTTTATTGGTGCCCCTTGCCTGATAGTCGCCATTGTGTGGAGTTCACAGACATAATGGATGGATCCGCCCCGTGAATTCTGATGCCCATCAACCCCTCTTCCCTTTTGCCACTCTATCATCCTGCAGCCTCCCTCTCGCGCTGTAGGGGGAGGGTGGAATCGAGAACAAAAGGGTGATACCCTGGCACGTAGTGGGCCATGTGACTTGAAGCATACAAAGTGGCGTGAACAGGTAATGGGTATGCATCCATCTTTTCGTTTTCGTGCTAGATTGCAAAGAAACGATATTTCTGCGCTGAAGGAAATGTAGGACAGCAGTCTGGAAACTAGTTGAGTATTCACTCATTGTGTTTTGAAATGTCTAGATATGTGAGGTTAAGGAGAAAGTCCTTTGATGCAGTGTCTCTTCGGAGAGCATGGCACCATACGTAGACCATAAAATACAAGCACCATAAAATATCCGGATATTGTAAAAAGATATAGATTTGTCATGAGAGTTGGGTTGGGTTGTTTCACCTCTGAGCGGCACTTTTTTGCACACCATGGGCTAAATGGCCAGGCCACAAGGACCCCGAAGGCTCAGAGAAGGTTGGGGGAGGGGACCCACTGGAACAGCTGTTGGAAGACAGATGGTAGCCTCCCGTCAAGGCCATCCAGCGTGTTCTTTAACGTGCACAGGGTATGGCTCTCCCGCACACGGGGCCACGGCTTATCGTCCCATCCGACGGACGGCGGCCTTTCCAAGCCCATCGGTGTCCCCTACTGACCGTGGGCAGGGCGGCTAAATTTTGCGGAAATAAATCTCAACGCTGACCCAACTGGGACTCGAACCTGGGAACTACAGATTACGAGCCTGGCGCGCTACCGACTGAGCCACCCCGCCCCAATTTGTCATGAGAGAGTGGCCAATTCGCAATAATAAGCGATAGAAAAAACAATATAATTTTCATTATATCTTAAGTACATTATTGTCATTATTAAGATAATATGTCAATTAACTTCCCAAGATCGCCTAATTGAATATAACCTAAGAATATTTTTACTATATTGATGAATTTTTGGAAGCATGACTACTAGTAGTTTTCCGTTTTCCCGAACATGCTATATGTCAATTTCATGCAGTACATGATAAGAAAAAGACCTGATTTTGGGTATAATTTAAAAAAAATTGACTTTCACAAAAACGATGTTGTTTTTCTAAATGCATTCTTTTAAAAAGCTCAGTGTGTCAGTAACTTTGTATATGAAGAAACTACTTTTGTATATGAAGAAAAGCAAGTATTAAAATAAATTTCTTCTTCATCTTTCGTAAGTCGATAAAAAGGATAGGAATAGACTTGACAACATCATCTTCCATCAAATGAACTCATTGAAATGATGTTCCAATAAGAAATATTCCGTTCCCCTTGAGACATCCACTGTTGAAGCGCTGTCCTGGGTTCGTACAGTCGCTCAAAAAAGTATCCGAACACTATGGTTGATTACAGAATTCAGAAAAAATATCTGGCAACGATTTTTTTTAGGAATTAGTGATCTGCCAACCTTCGTGTCACGTGACACGAAGGTTGCCAGATCACTAATTCCTAAAAAAAATCGTTGCCAGACATTTTTTCTGAATTCTGTAATCAACCATAGTGTTCGGATACTTTTTTGAGCGACTGTACCCCACTCTGATGAATTCGAATTTGTTATCTACTTTAAAATCGTTCTTCCCAAACATAAGATTGACTGCAAACTATTAACGCTGATAAATCAATTAATAATGCAATTGAAAATTATTCTTCAGATGATGGTTGCGAACTCAGAATCTAAATGATTGCATGTCAGTTAATCTAACGACTCCTCTACTAGTCTCAGGCGACAATTTCCACTATTGCAGCCTATAAAAGGATTGAATCAACCTAAATGTTACCTGTCGTTCAGAAAGACGTTTTTCAATATCTTCGAAGTCATTTTAGAGAAGACCTTGATCGGGTTGATGCATAGGAATCACAGCACTCGATTGTTGGTTCGCATCCTAACCATCTTAATAGAGTTTTTGAGCCAACTTGAAAAGTGTTTTCCGATTTACAAGTGATTATCTGTTGAAGACGAATGTTGATATCTTCTCTAGCAAATGGGAAAAATTTTGAATTCCCGTTTAATTAAGGAACAAGCAAATAATTTTTTTATTAACAACTGAAGCCTTCTTATTTAACAAAAAAATGTAAACCAAAGTTCTGCTACATAGTACAGTTATTGTTTTACCTCTTTTGCCCACACAATGAGCTAAATGGTAGATCACAAGAACCCCTATGGCGAAGGACTTATATGTCAAAGGACCTTTATGGTCACAAGGACCTATATGGCGAAGAGAAGGTTAAGAAAGATCCACTGAACAGTTGTTTCTT
Source organism: Ryuthela nishihirai (assembly GCA_038380435.1). Classification (NCBI taxonomy): domain Eukaryota; kingdom Metazoa; phylum Arthropoda; class Arachnida; order Araneae; family Heptathelidae; genus Ryuthela; species Ryuthela nishihirai. The sequence continues at coordinate 9,281,200 of JAWZYU010000004.1, forward strand.
AAGTCTATTCCTATTGTTAAGAAAAAGGTGATAGCTTCCTTGAAAGCCATCGAGCGTGTTTTTTAACCTGCACTGGTCAATCAGGTCCACGGATTAAGGTCCTATCCGACGGATTGCGGCCTTTGCAAAACCCATCGATGTTCCTTTTGTCACCGACGGTAAAACGGGAGTTAGAGGAGGAAATTCTCGACCCACGCTCAGACTCGAAACCAGGAACTGTAGATTACGAACTTGTCACATGTGAAGAAGCATCTAGTTTTAGAGTGAAGAAGCATCTAGTTTTAGAGTGAAGAATTTGTTGGATTGTTTTACCTCTGAGCGGCACTTTTTTGCACACCATGGGCTAAATGGTCAGGTGACATGGACCCCGAAGGCTCAGAGAAGGTTGGGGGAGGGGACCCACTGGAACAGCTGTTGGGAGACAGATGGTAGCCTCCCATCAAGGCCATTCAGCGTGTTCTTTAACGTACACAATGTATGGCTCTCTCCACACACGGGGCCACGGCTTAACGTCCCATCCGACGGACGGCGGCCTTTCCAAGCCCATCGGTGTCCCCTACTGACCGTGGGCAGGGCGGGGAATTTTGCGGAGATAAATCTCAACGCTGACCAACTGGGACTCGAACCTGGGAACTACAGATTACGAGCCTGGCGCGCTACCGACTGAGCCACCCCCGCCCCATTTAGAGTGAAGAAGCATCTAGTTTTAGAGTAAAGAAGCATCAGTTAATTGGAGAATCGAGAAGTGACACAGAATTCTAAACCCGAGAAGGATAACTGCCGTACAGTAAAGCCCCTAGTTGAAAGAGATCTGGATCTCAGGGAATTCAATAAATTTCTTTTTGTGTGTGTGGACTCATTTTGGGCCAATTTCTGAATTTCTGCAAGGACGGAAGTCAAATTTTCTAGTAACCCTGCTACCAAACACAGTCGTCTGCTATTATACTAGACTTGGATGTCTAGTACTTTGCGCTAAAGTAGTGTCAGAAGTGTTGTAAACATTAAAACTCAAAATACAGTTATAGAGTTAAGAATGACACAGATTAGTGATGAGTTCTGGCTCATTTTTTTGAGCCCCTCCCCCGATTTTGGGGAAAAATATCTTTGGTTATGACGACAAAACGATGGTGATCGGAATGATGACAACACCAGAATGATGATAATGCATAAAAAGTTAAAATTTACATGTAGAGTACTCATCAAATCTTTCATTATGCACCACTTACAAAGCTATTAACCCAACAACAACTTACACATCTATCGAGTATTTTTATTGGGATTCAGAGGAAATAGAGAGTTGCAGGGCCGGACTTTGATGTTCTGAGACCCTAAGCTATAACAAGTTTAAGAGGCCCAAAAAATTCGAAAGTTAAAACATATATATACATATATTTACCATTCTGATTGAAGGAAAGATTCAAAAACAAACATGAAAATGAATAGATAAAAACATTATACAAAAATATCCACAGCTGAGATGAACAGGGTTTAAATACATTAATTTAAATATCGAAGGAGGGTTGGGTTCAGTTGAATTTAAGAGCTTCAGCGAACCTTAAAAAATTTACCTAGGGATTACTGGATGGTTTCGGACTGCCATCTCTCAAACTTTACATACGGTAACCCTCTCCGCTGCTCATCTGGAACTCGAGTTTGAATTTAAAAGCATTTTTATTCTTCAGTACTAGCACCAACTGCGATATCTGTTGATACTGGATACCAAAAATCTTTAATCAATTAAAAATGTCACTTCCTTAATAAAATAAAAAGGCAAATAAAATTTGTTCAAATACGTAATTATTATTCATATTACTTATATACCGAATGATTTCGGCCCATGGAACTCCTATGGTTTCCTCTAACCGGGACAGAAAGAAAGATTTTTCCGCTAGTTCAAAATAAACCAGAAAAAATGTGTCCAGAACAGTTTTTCCCGCCAGAATGGTTAACTGAAACTAATTCATTGAAAGTCATGTGCGACGGGAGAAGGTGTAGTACATTAGACTCGTAATCTGCAGTTCCCAGGTTCGAATCCTTACTGGTGCCTGCTTTGAGATTTATCTCCGCTAAACCCTTTCCCTTTCCTTGGTGATAAAGGGAACACTGAGGAGCTTGAAAAGGCCAATGTCCGTAGGATGGACCATGGCACTTTTTCAATTGTAGTCACTATGGCGTATTAAACTGACAGCCTCCTGTCAGACCTCTGTGGCAAGCAGCTGCTTAAGGAGGTATTTATTTTTATTTTATTTATTTATGGCCCCTTACGCACACCAACGAACATGCTGGATAGCCCTAATGGGAGCCTTTCCTCTGTCTCCTAATAGCTGTCTAGTGGGTCCCCTTCTCTGAACTCTTGGGGTCCTTTGATTTGGACATTTAGCCCATTTGTGCAGAATCAAAAGTACCACTAAGAAGAGAAAAACCTTTACTCAAAACCATGTGTGAGATAGATACATAACTCTAGTAGTAGTGACGGTATAATACGAAATAATGCAAAAACGAAGCGACGTTAACCCTGTATGTATTGTAATGCAAGAATCTGTATAATGCTTTAGCAGAATTGTTAGCGTAGTTGGATGAGAAGGAAAGAGCCCCGATTTCATATCCTAAATAAACCATGTGTCTTTCAGTTTTCTTCGTGTTGAGCTCCCATCTCCCTCATAAGCCTTATCTACGTCACATTTTACCGAAAGGAACCAATTCCACAACAAATAGGAGAAATGTGTTTATATTTTTTTAAAGAACGGAAAAGAAGTGATCTCAGTTGCTTTATTATCGAGTGAGTGATCGTCTCCCTCTTTCTCATTCTTAATCTGCAAGTTCTTAAAAAGATCGATCTTCCCTGTAGCTTTACCAAAAACAAGTATAAAAATCTCGGATCTATATATCGGCGCAAAGACTGACTTTTTCTTTTTTTCTCCTTCTCAATCTCTTCCCTTCTGTTCTAGAACCGACAACTGCAATGATCATTCTCTCGTTGTGTCTCTGATCAATACACTGCAGGAATCGATACTGACGCTGGCTAAGAACGAATGGCAACGCCTCTCATCTCTCTTCTCTAGTCAATTGGCAGAACATTCTGATTTATATATGCAAGAGCAACAACAGAGAGCACAAAGGTCCTTCAAACTTGTTGCTTCAATAAAAGAGTATATCAGAAACGTAGACAGGAAAGGTAATTCTGCAGAATACAGAAAAAGTTTTTTTCTCTCTCTCACTACCAAAACATAAATGGTATTTTGCCATCATTTTCCGAGCGCTATTTGTAGCAGCATCTAGCGATAATGATAACAAAAGGGACAAATTGTATGCACTGCATAGCTTGCGTGTCGTGCAGAGAACACTACCATATAGGCGTGTTCAGATTTTTTTTTGCCTCGCCATTTTTGATTCGAAGCTTCAAAATTATGGACGTTTTCCTTCTACAATAGTTCTTTGTAGGTCGCATGCATAACGTGACAGATGCATGGGACAAAAGGGCGATTCTATATGGTCTCGTGTTTAAGATTTTAAATTAATAAAAAAAGTTTGTTTGTTATGAAGAATGTTTTACTCTGAACTTTAACAAAACTACGATGAAATTTTCCGAGATAAAAATAGTGAGGATTAAGTGATGACTAGATTAAATATATATCGTTTTAAAGTAGGGAAATAAAAAAGAGTTTACATAGGTTACAGATGCATTACATCTAGATAAAAGATTTATAAACTCTGTAATGGAAAAAAAAAAACACTTGAAAAATAGTGCTTTGAAACGAAACTATGAATTCTTTCCCAGCACAGCATGAAGAATGTCCTTGCCAGTTTAAATACATTTCCCTCTATTTTAATATCTTCGTAGGTCTCATGAATCATTTTCAGAAATATTCCGTCAATCATACTATAATTAGCAAAGATGGGTTCTTCAAAAGGTAACAAGGGCGGATGTGGCTCAGTCGGTAGCGCGCCACGCTCGTAATCTGCGGTTCCCAGGTTCGAGTCCCAGCTGGGTCAGCGTTGAGACTTATCTCCGCAAAACTCCCCGCCCTGCCCACGGTCAATAGGGGACACCGATGGGCTTCGAAAGGCCGCCGTCTGTCGGATGGGACGTTAAGTCGTGGCTCTGTGTGCGGGAGAGCCCATACCCTGTGCACTTTAAAGAACACGCTGAATGGTCTTGACGGGAAGTTACCATCTGTCTCCCAACAGCTGTTTCAGTGGGTTCCTTCCCCCAACCTTCTCTGAGCCTTCGGCGTCCATGTGACCTGGCCTTTTAGCCCATGGTGTGCAAAAAAGTGCCGCTCAGAAGTTAAACAACCCAACAACCCAGAAGATAACAAAGAATTCATCAAAATTTAGCAGAGATGAATTCTTCATACTCCTCCTACAAATATCGTTCTGCTGGGGTTTTTATGTGATAACTAGAAGCAATTTCTAGTTAAATAACAAAATAATAATTTCACGCGGAGGAAAAACTTTTTCTGCAACATTACAGACACTCTATTTGATCTTTTAAATGGGTAAAAAAATATAAAACTTTCAGAATGAAGTGAAAAAATTATTTTTGCTTTTCCTTTTACCTGCAATTTTTGTCTTCTGCATGGGTTAATTAATATCGGAATTCAGATGCTCCAAGTGCTTTTCTCTTTCTCAATCAAAACTCAAAGGTTTCATTTAAGTTTCAAAGTTTTCGTGCTAAAAGTTTTGCAAAGTGCATTAAATAACTCAGCGGCCACTTTATTAGGTACATTTCCATGTTAGGTCAATTGTAACTCAGAAAAAGAACCTTTAAGCTTTTTATAAAAAAAAAAAGGTGACAGAAGATAATTTAAAGATCTCAATCAAATCAATTTAAATATCATTTTCGAGCAATATGCGTTGTCTTTAAAGAGTAATGGCAGCTGAAATATTTTGCAAATCAGGTCATTCTGCGAACAAACATATAAAATTAGCAAATATTAATATAATTATTACGCGAATTGCTAAAAAATCTCATAAAAGTGTTAGTAAAATACTATAACGGTTATTGCTTTCATTTTAACTTGTTTTGGGTTGGGTTGTTTTACCTCTGAGCGGCACTTTTTTGCACACCATGAGCTAAATGGCCAGGTCACATGGACCCCGAAGGCTCAGAGAAGGTTGGAGAAGGGGACCCACTGGAGCAGCTGTTGGGAGACAGATGGTAGCCTCCCGTCAAGGCCATCCAGCGTGTTCTTTAACGTGCACAGGGTATGGCTCTCCCGCACACGGGCCACAGCTTAACGTCCCATCCGACGGACGGCAGCCTTTTCAAGCCCATCGGTGTCCCCTACTGACCGTGGGCAGGGCGGGGAATTTTGCGGAGATAAATCTCGACGCTGACCCAGCTGGGACTCGAACCTGGGAACTACAGATTACGAGCCTGGCGTCTACCGACTGAGCCACCCCCGCCCCCTTACTTGTTTTATTAACATTTCAGAGCAATTATATGGACTGGCTTTGGTACTGTTGAATATTCCAATTTCCTTAGCTATCTGAATCATCATCATCATCATCATCATCATCATCCTCAAGCAGCCATGGGCTACGGAGGTCCAACCAGACCGTGCAATTTAGTTCTCCAAGCAAGTCTATCCTGAGCTACATCTACTGCATCTGGCCACTGCACACCAATTCTAACAAGGTCCTGTTTGACATTGTCAGCCCACCGCATCCTAGGTCTCCCCTTCTTTCTGAGGCCTTTAGGCACACTGTTCATAACCTTATTCGCCAATCTATAATTATTCATACGGGCAACATGGCCAAACCAACGGAGTCTCTCTCTGCACAATATGCTGCTTAAAGGAGGTTCCAAACTCCTTTGCCTAACCTCATCATTAGTTACAAAGTTGAACCACCTAATGCCCAAGATACTGCGTAAGCATCTGGAATCAAAAGCATCTAGTTTCGTACCAAATGAATATTGCTGAAAAACGAGACTGAAATAGATTTGATTGGGTTCAATCAATAGCATGTACACAGATTACTGTTGATATACACTGCTGGCCATTAAAAGTGCAACACCAGGAAAGCCAAGAGATATCAAAGCCATATTTAGTGAATACATAGCTTATGTTTTCAAGAATCAAATGATTACAAATACAGTTCGGTTATTTTTGTGGAATACAAAGAAATCAGTTTTTTTGTGGAATCAAAGAAATCAGCCATCATGAGCGGCAATAACCGCTGCTACACGATCCGGCTTTGTGAGGATGAGACGTCGGATGTATGTTTGGAGAATGTCAGTCCATGCAATTACGATACATAGCCAAAGTTCATCTGTTGTATAGCAGCTGCTGGTGTCTGGTGTTCTAGTCATCGTGAAATCATGGACCAGACGTGTTCAACTGGGGACAGATCCGGTGATTTTCCATGTGGCTTTACTGTCACACATGATGTGCGTATGTGCTGCGCTTTGAATCATTTACATGTTCCCCCATGGGCTACCCATCTCGCATATTTCGTGACAATCTCATCAGTTCATCCTGGTGTTGAACTTTTAATTCCAGCAGTGTAGAATTCAATAAATACTTCAACGAAAAAAATGAGTTTTTCCGACATTGTGGCACTCGAACCCACGTCTCGCAAAATTAATGCAGCTGGAGAGGCGTGAGTTAGAGTCCAGGAATGTCTGGAAAACTATTTTTTTTCTACTGAAGTATTTATTGATTGAGTTCTTTAAATTATCTTCTGTCACATTTTTTCATAAAAAGTTTAAGTAGTTAGTGAATTCTATATCTGAGTTACTATTGATATTACATGGAACTGTACTTAATAAAGTGGAACAGAAAAACCTTCAGAATACACTACATGTATAGAATAATATATTATTATTTATTCGACTGTCTACTCTGTGGGATTTTCTTTCTATTTGATGATAGTTAGTGATATTCACGGTAAAAAACATTTTATGGAGCATCAGATTCAAAGCAACCTAATTCTAGATTAAAAACTGCTGAAACCTTTCAAACTGATATCGTATGTTTTGATTCATATATGCTTATACATTAATGTCTTATGCTTCGTTCCTCATACGAAAAAAAATGTTTCTATGATTAAATTCTCCTTGCGTGTTGTGCAGTTTGATATTTTTTGTCAGCATTCTTCTGTTAATACTTTATCTTAAGTAAGTGAATAGGGAAGAAGAAAGCAGACAACAATCAATCAATTACGAATAATAAATGAAAACACAGATGTGTAAAAATTAAATGTATACCAAAGCCACAACATTCTAGCCAATATTATTTTTTTTCCCTCAAACGTTTGTAATCAGTTCAAATTACAAAAATCTTTTTAATTTCTAATCAGTTCAAATTGTTTTGCACGCTGTTAAAAGAACCATTTAACAAAAGAAGAAGAAATAAATATCCCCTCCAACAGTTGCTTGCCACAAGAGGTCTGACAGGAGTCTATCAATTTATACACCATAAAGAGAATACCTCAGCAGACAGATAACACAAACATCTCTGCCTTACCCGGGATTCGAACCCAGGTCCCTTTGATCAGGAGCTAAGCACTCTAAATACTAGGACAGGGAAGGCATAATACATCTCAAAAGGAGATTTTTTTAAATAATTGCAATATGAAATAATATAACGTTATCAATTATAAAACATTAAGGGGAAAAAATATGTAGCTGCAAAAATTTTGCTTTCTGAAAATTTTTTATCGACGTTTTTATTCATTAATCTCTCAAAAAGTACCTATATAATTAAGCCTATCCTTTTGAATATTTCAAGCATGAATCCAAAAAAGGATTTTCGTATTTGATCATTCTTGTATGAACTGCGTCCATTTCTTATCAGTAGCGAAAATGTTTCGCCACATTGCCACATATATTCGAAGTTGGGTTGTTTTACCTCTGAGTGGCACTTTTTTGCACACCATGGGCTAAATGGCCAGGTCACATGGACCCCGAAGGTTCAGAGAAGGTTGGGGGAGGGGACCCACTGGAACAGCTGTTGGGAGACAGATGGTAGCCTCCCGTCAAGGCCATCCAGCGTGTTCTTTAACGTACACAGGGTATGTCTCTCCCGCACACGGGGACACGACTTAACGTCCCATCCGACGGACGGCGGCCTTTCCAAGCCCATCGGTGTCCCCTACTGACCGTGGGCAGGGCGGTGAATTTTTGTGGAGATAAATCTCAACGCTGACCCAGCTGGGACTCGAACCATATATTCGAAGAGTTATTAGAAAGTTCAGACATTTTTAAATTAAAAAGAAGACAAATTTTAATCGATGGGGTATGATAGCTTTAAAAATTGTAAGGGAAATGTAAACCACTTACCCAGTTTTCTTTTCATCCCTTTCCAGTCCTCTGTGTCCTTTATCCATTACCTCGCCTTATGTATTTTTCGAGGACTTTATTCATTTCTCCCAGTTTTCATATTTTCCTCTCTATATTTTCATTTTTCTTATCATTAATCTTCTTTTAGTCCTCTATTTATTTTCGTGTTTGTTATCTTTTCCAACCGTCCCGTGGCCGAGCAGTTAGCCCGCTTGGCTATTGCTCTAAGGGAACCTGGGTTCGAGTTAAGGATAAGGTATGGACGTTTGTGTTGTTTCTCTGCTGAGGTCCTGCCATCCTCACAGACTTTCTACTATGGCATATAAACTGACAGGGTCCTGTCAGACCTCTGTGGCAAGCAGCTGCTTGAGGGAGTATTTATTTACATTTTTATTACCTTTTCCTAGTCTTCCATATTTTCCTAATTCTCTATCTGTATTTTCCAAATTCTATTTATCTTTTTCTAGTCCTCGATTCACATTTTCTCAGTCCATTATTTTCTTAAGCTTCATTAATTCTCTAAATCTCTATTTTTCTATTCCTCTATATATCTTTTCTCAGTCCTCTATTTATTTATTTATTGTCTCTTATTTAGCTTCAAGCATCACAATGCCAATTTTTTCTTCCAATCCATTCAGATATGTATTTTATTATTTAATATTTGAGAAAATGTTTTGAGCATTTTTCATATTACTATTCGGACTTTCATATATAATTGTAGTTCTCGTCAGCCCGCAAATATTTTTGTTTCAATCTAACTTTTCTAATTCCTTACTTCTATACTAACAACTCTCTGGTTAAGGCGTGAACTCCTTACTATATGATTATTTTTTCTAACTCTAAACAAAATGTAACTGTCGCAATGCGAAAAAAAATCTTATTAGAATGTTTCTTATTCTAATAGGCTAATACGATCATTAACATGGTGAAATGAATCAGTTACTTATTATAAACGATACCTAATTAGTTGAAATGCCGCACAGTGAAATAAATGGGTAATTCTAGGGAATACTAACATTTGTAAGTTGACTTCGTTCATCTCGAGAAGGGTGTAAATGATTAGATCCATTATAGATCATGTTAACTGGAAAAGGAGCCAAAAAAACTTTTTTTTTTCAAATCTATTATTCGTTTATTTGCATTAGACAAAAAAAGCGAAATTTAGAACTGAAGTCAATAAAATTATCATATTCGCTTAGTTAAAAACCATAGACTCTTCTAACAATAATAGACCATTATCATAAAAACTGAAACAACTGTTATCAAATTGAAACAAACTTTTGTTGGGATTAATTATCATCATTCGCAACGTTTTTATTTTTCATTTTCTTTTTGTGCATCTTGTCTAACTGTGAGATACTTCTGACAGTCAAGAATTTTAAAGATTTCTAAAAAGATTAATATTTCTGTGGTGAATGTTTTTCATTAAAAAAAATTGAATTTTTATAGAGGGGGAGAGCGGATGAAGAGTTTGCAGGTCACCGAGACCCAATTTCTTTTTTTTTTAAATTAAATTACTACTCAAGCAGCTGCTTGCCACAGCGATCTGATAAAAGCCTGTCAATTTAATTCGACATTGAAAAGACAACTGAGGATGGCAACACCTCTACAGATAGATAACACAAGGATGGAAACAACCCTGCCTTACCCGAGGCTCGAACTTTCGGTCCCTTGGATCAGTTGCCAAACACGCTAACCACTCGGTCACTGAAAAAAGACTGTATTTTGGTTATCTTTGAGTATAAAAAAATGCTAATAAGCCAGAAAAACACCAAATTATTCTTGCTTTCGAATCCTTGTTTTTTCTTTAATACCTATGCTATTATATCCAAACATTACCTTCAAACGTGTAATGGGAAAACGTTCACGTGATGAAAATGAAAAGCTACATTTGCCGATCTCTAACTTTGAAAGCAAACTATTCACGAAACAATATCACAAGAAATAAAATATAGATCTCACACAAATTTTCCTAACTCTCGATTTTAAACAATATTCTTTTAATATTTCAAGAGTTATGAAAGCTGAAACCTTTAACAACAGTATTGCTAGTAAAAAGAATTTACCTGGGAAGTTAATTAAAACACAAATAGTAACTGTTAAAATAAATTGCTTACTGAAGTAAATATAACTTTTTTAGTGATACTTTCAGTTAACGCCAAGTTTGAGAAATGAAAAATATTTCAGGCAAAAGTAGGAGCAGCTAACCTTTTAATGTCCAGCTTCAGTAACTCTTAAAGATTAAACAACTCTTCTTAAAAATCGAAATTCAGAGAATTGTTTTTACTGTGATGTTTAGTTTATCCTCAGTGTGACATTTCCTCGTAAAATACTTCATTTCAAAGTTAGGGAACTTTTATTTTGTAAATAGAATATTTGCCACAAACTGTAATAACGTTAAGTGTACATATCCTTTAAACAATTAGGCATTACTGTTGAATTTCATGTTACTTTATGATTATTTTTCCTAATAAATAATAAATAAATAAGTACATTTAAAATCATAAGCCAGAACTTCACGATCACAACGCTTTTATTTTCATGTTAACTGAAAAACGAGTTTCTGTATTATCAGATGCACTCTAATAATAATTATGAGAGTGATTTTTATAATTTTTCCCTATTCAGAATGTTGTTTGTTTTAAGTTTACTCTAGCATTCACTCGTTCGTGTGTATTGAAAAGTTTCGTTGTTCATTCAATAAGGCCTCGATTAATGTAATTTTTTATCAATTATTAATCAGTACTTACTCGATACATACATGTAATATAATCGTAATAAATAAATAATAAAAAATAAATACCCCCTCAAGCAGCTGCTTGCCACAGAGGTCTGACAGCCTGTCAGTTTATATGCCACAGTAGAAGGTGTGAGAGGATGGCAGGACCTCAGCAGAAAAACGACACAAACAGCCATGCCTTACCCGGGGCTCGAACCCAGGTCCCTTAGATCAGTAGTCAAGCGCGCTAACCACTCGGCCATGGGACGGCTTAATCGTAATAGCACCTTTAAAATAGGCAGTAAAAGAAGATTGAATTGGACAGTTTTCGAAAAGACCGAACTTTTTTTGGCCATAGTGGGCTAAATGGTCAGGTAACAAAGACCCCAAAGGCTCAGAGATGATTGGGTATGAAAATCCACTTGACAGTTGTTAGGAGTCAGATGCTGAATGAATTCCCTTCTCGACTGAATTAAAGGATTAAAGAACGCAATGGATGACCTCCCATTAAGGATTAAAGAACGCAATGGATGACCTCCCATTAAGGCCATCCAGCGTGTTCTTTAACGTGAACAGGGTATGACTCTTCTGTACACGGGACCAAAACTTAACGTCCCATCCGAAGAAAAGCTGCTTTTTCAAGCCCAACGGTGTCCCCGTTCTCACCGAGGACAGAAAAGGGGTTAGCGGAGAAAACACTCAATGATGGCCCAGTTGGGATTCGAACGTAACAACTGCAGATTACAGAATCGAGGCACATGCTTACCGACTAACCTAACCCTTCCCCCCTATGAAAAGAGGAAAAGAACAGATCATACAAATTGCAGTATCCATTTCATAAGTATTCCTCTTCATAACATCTTAATGATTGCAGTACTAAAATTAATTTATCTCTAAAACAGAGCAAACTCCAGCTAAGTGAAGAGAAATGATGGGGAAGCCTACTGATGAACTGGGATGAAATTCTGATCTTGCTAAGTGGGAATAGACTGTTCACCTTGATCCGCCTCCCCTTTTTACCAATGGATGATCTCAGCAAGAGAAGGAGTGGAAGAAAAAGAAAGAAACTTTATCAGGTGATGGAATATTGCTAATCAGTTTCTAAATCCACCAATTATGATAGGTATTAATATAGTAATTAATCTTTTACGATAATTATATGTTTTTAATTGCAATATGAAACTCTCTTAAATTTGGAAGAATTTTTAGGATTAGCGATACTGCATTTTTCTGTTTCTATATCTACTTAAATATTCAACTGTGAAGCTATCACAGAAGAAATTCACATAAAATTCAACTTCGTTCCTTAATCTAGAGCTATCACAGGAGAACTTCACATAAATTTAAATTAATCATCACTAATCTGGAAATTTCTTGGCGGATATTTCTTCAACATCCTTAGAGAGAAGAAATGCTGCTAGAGTTCGTAGAACAAGTTTCAGACTTGCTTTTTTATTCCACAATATACATTTGTAGTTCTTTCTAATTTACAAGGATTCTTATACTTTTGCATTTCTTTCTTAAGACTGCTGAAACATTTCTTAATTTCTTCTTACAATCTTACAATTCATTAAATCAACATCTAATTATGTATCCCACGTATTGTGTCCAAAACTGTTTCGTCAGCTGAATAAACTTAAACTATGAATAGTATTTAGTTGCTTATTCCCTTTCGGGACGTGTTCTTGCACAATGAATTTGTTGGATCCCAAGGATCCGAAACAAGATAGGAAAACAAAACCCGCTGAACAACGTTATAAACCGGTGACAGCTCCCAACAAGGCCAACGGGGTTCTTGACATGAACGTATATGGTTTACCTATACATAGGATATATAATGTTTATTGATGATTAATCACTACTTACTGATAATGTGATCACTATTAATATTTATTTGGAACAGCCACCATTACTCTTTACGGAATTGCCGTTGAAAATCTTATTCAACAGACAGACATCCTTTTCAAGTAAATCGGACTCTGTACTTTTATGAGTACAGAGTGCAATTTTATGAGTACAGTGAACTTAATATATTCCATTCTGTAATATTTAGGTCCGTCCCGGGGCCGAGTGGTTAGCGCGCTTGGCTACTGATCTACGGGACCTGGGTTCGAGCCCCGGATTAAGGCATGGATGTATGTGTCGTTTTTCTGCTGAGGTCCTGCCATCCTCTCAGACCCTCTACTATGGCATATAAACTGACAGGCTCCTGTCAGACCTCTGTGGCAAGCAGCTGCTTGAGGGGTATTTATTTATTTATTTTTTTAATATAATATTTAGTTGTTATATCCTATATTTAATATTATCAGTAAGAAGATAAAACTGAAATTCTATTTTATGACGATGTTTATTTAGGCAGTTAGGTGTTAGGCAACGTGTGCCATATGATCTGAGCACTTTCGTGCGACTATAACGCTGCTACACATCTTCATAGACAGATCTTAGGCAATTAAACACCTTAGCTAATATTTTGGTGGTTCTATACTAACAACAGTAAACAAATTAGGGATCTATTTTACACATCGCAGCATACTGGATCTTAAAACGTTTCCCTCTTCATTCGACTTAACAAGTTAAGTCGAATGTTTCCTTCGATATTGTCCAGATGTTCTATTTCATAGATATTTAATTTCACCTTGGAGTGCTGAGTATGAGGGTAAGGCTTGAGGATCAGCGGGTCCATCTCGCGACCATACATTGTCTGCGACTGCCGCTCGTTGTCGTGTCAAATCACACTGCTGTCACCTCCATCAGTCATCTGTTTCTTGTTAACTATGATTGCCACATGGTTTTCCGCGCTTTATTTCATGAAACAAAAAGTTCTTACTTGAGATCTTTGGATCTTCCACTGTCAGACACATAATTATAGGAACAGTCCTTATACGAAGAGATCCAGAGTCAAAATAATTATATACACATGCTGTGATATGTAAAAATAGGTCCCAAATTTCTTTATTGTTGTTAGTATAGAGTCCCCATAATATCAGCTAACGTGTTTAATTGCTTAAGATATGTCTCTGAAGATGTGCAGCTACATTAAAGCCGCACGAAAGCGCTCAGACTATGGCATAAATTGTCTAATACCGACTGCCTAAATAAACATCGTCATAAAATATAGTTTTAGTTTCATCTTCTTACATATATCAGAGACGAGAAAGAATTCGTTTTTTATAGTTTAATATTATGAATCTCGAGTATTTCAAGTTGTTGCATCTATGTTTGCTTAAGGCAATAAATAAGGTTTTTGCAGTTAACAATGTCTGAAAATCAAACCTAGTTTGTAAAATCCAACAAATCAAGCAACACAAGTGATTAAATAAGCTTATATTAAGTAAAAGCAGTAAGCATCCCGTGATTTACTTTGAAATAAGGGCTCCTCAGTTGGTAACGCGCGAGGCTCGTAATCTTGTAGTTCCCAGGTTCGAATCTCACTTGCGCCAGCGTTGAGATTTATCTCCTCAACCCTCTCCCCCCCCCCCCCTCTTACCTCGGTAATTAAGGGACACTGATGGGCTTGCTTGGAGCGATCGCCTTACGTCGTATTTCGCATTAAGCCGTGGCTTCGTGTGAAGGAGAACTATACTTTGTGCACGTTAAAGAACACACTGGATGGCCTTGACGGGAGGCGACCATCTGTCTCCTCACAGCTCTCCAGTGAGTCTCCTTCTCCCAACCTCTCTAAGCCCCTGGGGGTCCTTGTGACCTGGACATTAACCGCATTGTGCGCAAAAGGAATGCTGCTCAGAGGTAAAACAGCCCAACCTAACTTTCATATAGAGAAAGCAATTAATTTTACCTAATATTTCTCTGCATTGAAAGCAATGATTTAATTTTTGCTGTTCGTTTTGCAAAGCATAGGTAAAAATACCTGTTCATGACTAAGACAATGCCCCTTTTTTATGCCTTTTCTATGCTTCCGTTCAGACAGTTGAGATCCTGGGAGAGTAAACGCTCTAGTTCCTCGCCATCTCAACGTGAAAAATCCTTATGACAGAAGCAATGTCATTTAGCTTAAAGCTGCATAATGATGGAAAGTATTATGACAGACAAAGGATTAAACTCTTACATTCCTGATGTGAAAGTAATACACAAAAGAAAACTTATCCAATGAATCATATTTCACTGCTTTCAGAAATGATTTCTTCTTCTTACGTTTTACTGCAGTTTTTAAACAAAAAATATATTTATCAGCTTCAAACAAGTTTTATTGTGGTGACGATTAAAACAAAGAACAACCAAATCATTGGATAGTAATCACTGTATATTTTTCGCAGGATGACAGAAATCAAATCACCTCATCCCACTCAGTGGAGAAAAAAACAAAATTGTTTGGGGGGAAAAAATGAAAGATCTGGTTATCAATTATCAGTTTCTTAGAGTATCTGATTACTTGAGAAATGAAGTTGATGCGTTTTGCAGCGGCAGCAGTCAATCTCTCTGAAGAGCATAATATGAGGTCGCCATCTTGTATTCGTCGATCTGGAGGGAGAAAGATCCTGGCTGTTGGAGGAGGGAAGGTCTGGAGGAGCAGCCTCGCCTCACGAGGCGCCCGGCGCTGCTAAGAATATGAAGGGGGAGTGATGGATTGCTCCGTTGTCGTGGGCTCGATGGCCCGTGGCCGAGCAGCCAATGAGTTTGCGCCAGTATAATTACTGCGAGAGAAAGGAAAAGAGAGGCAGCCAAAGCCAAGATGGAGGGTGGAAACTGGGAGGAGAGAGAGCGATAGGGAGAGACGATCCGAATTTCTCCCATGGCTGTGGAAAAAGGATCTCGTGACTAAGCAAAAGCCGGGGAGGGAGAGAACGCGCGAGAGATGTGAAGGGGAAATTTGGGCAGGGAGTGAGAGGAGGAAGAAGAAATAGAAGGATGGAGGTTTGAGATTGGGAGAGAAAGAGGGGGGATAAGAATAAGAGGGGAAGAGAGAGAGAGTGAGTGGGGGGTTGTCGTCCGTGATCCCTTGTCGTCCAGGGCGCGAGCCCGGACGGAGCCCGGCAATGTGATATGGGAGCGGTACTGCTTTACGACACGCCGATATCGACACGAAAATGATAGGAGAGGCTGATGATTTATGGCGATAATCGTTATGATGGCGCGGACGCTGTGGCGCGGGAAGAACGAGCCCTGCATGCCTGACGAAGAGGGGAACGCCGGCCGCCGCCGCCGCCGAAGTAGTCGTCGCGAAACTCTCTCTCTCGCTCGTTCGCTCCATCCTGCTCGTTCGTTCTCTCTGTTATTTGAAAGACGAATGGAATCATCATTCGTCTTCATCTGACTGTGAGGCCTGTGTAAGCAATTAAAGTCATTTAGGCGGGGCTCCGAAAGGAGCCTCTGCTTCGGACGAAGAGAAAGCAATGAAGGGAGGGGGGAGGAAACAGGAGACGGGTGCACCACGCCCGGACATGAGTCGCTCCCCCCCGCTGCGTGTTCTTTATCTCCCCCCCCCCTCTACATCCTACAACAGTCTCCGTGTTATCGCTGGCTTGGCACGATCTTTACTAAGATTCTACTATAACCACCAAGTTTTGCTCTAAAGGTAAGGAAGTCTGCATGGATGGGATGTTGAGCCAACGAAAGAATGTTAATGTAACAGTTTTTCTGGGATGTTAAATTTGTATCACATTAAAAGTGTTTCGCAATAGTACCACAGACATGCAAAAAATTTACAGTTATTTGTGGATTGGTGTGAGTTTTCATTCAAGTTTGAATCCGTGTTTCAAAACAATTCTTATGAATTTCTGTTCTTGTTTCGTTCTGAAAGTAAGAAATAAAAATTTTTATGTTAATGAAAGGATTGTTTTTATTAAAATTGGGCTTAAATCGTGTTTAAGATGATGAAAAAAATATCAGGTATAAGAAATAAATACAAGGAATCGAATTTTGAATTTCTTTGTATTCATCTGTCTCTGGAAGTGAGAAATAAAAATATTAATGTATGGAAAATAAAGACTGATTGATGGAAATGAAAAGCCCAAGGCAAAATCAGACTTCTTTTATGTAAGAAAGGGAAGCCAAATGCATATGATTGAGGATGGATGCGAAAAAGAAAACAGGAATGTAAAAGCTGGGTATTGATGTTGGAAAGGAATGCATAAAAAAAAATAAATACCCCCTCAAGCAGCTGCTTGCCACAGAGGTCTGACAGGAGCCTGTCAGTTTATATGCCGCAGTAGAAGATCTGAGAGGATGGCAGGAACTCAGCAGAAAAACGACACAAATAGCCATGCCTTATCCGGGGTTCGAACCCAGGTCTCGTAGATCAGTAGCCAAGCTCGCTAACCACTCGGCCACAGGACATGAACAATAAATAAATAAAAGTAAATAAATTTCCTCTGTGGCAAGCAGGGAAATAAGGACGAAACACGTCTCCCTAGAGCCTGTGGACCCAGAGCTTCAGACCTCTGTGGCTCTGCTTGCCACAGAGGTCTGAGAGGAGCCTTTCAGTTTATAATGCCATAGCAGAAGGTCTGTAAGGATGGCAGGACCTCAGCAGAAAAAATGACACATACATCCATGCCTTACCTGGGGCTCGAACCCAGATCCCTTAGATCACTAGCCAAGGGCGCTAACCACTCGGCCAATGGGACGGCTAATATGGACAATGGAAAGGAATATATGAACAATAATGTAATCACTGAAAATTAATGAAGGAAAGGAAGTGAAATATAAACATCGAAGTTGGAAGCAGAAAAGGGAAAAAAATAACGTAAACATTATTTTTTTTTTGTTGAAAATGAATGCTCTTTAGGGGTCAATAAAAAATGTCATGCGCTCGCTGAGGAATGGAAAAGAATCCGTATATACACTAGTTTCCATAAATTAAGGGAAAATGAGAAAAAACGAGATAATTCGACTAAAATTTGTGCGATCCTCACCAAACCTGTTCATGTAATCAGTAATGTCGAGTGAGCATATCGTATGCAAATTAGTCTAGGTTGCGTCAATTTGCGTAATCGGATAGCGGCATAAAAACGAGTGTTTTGGAGTGGATCGTCATTTTGTGTTTGTAAATGTGAGTAAAGAAATTCGAAACAGCCATTTTGTAGGAATGACCTCGAGACATCATTTGCCAAATGAACTGCGGTGGAGAGCTATTGGCCGGCTCGAAACAGGCAAAAGTCAGTCAGACGTGGCACGATGGCTGAATGTGAGTTCTTCTGTGGTACATAGACTGTGGAATCAATTTCGTAGCACGGATTTCGCGTCTCGGAGGTTTAGCCAGGAAGGACTAGAAAAGGTTTAACCAGGAAGAGCTGGAAAAGGTTTAGCCAGGAAGGGCTAGAAAAGGATTAGCCAGGAAGGGCTAAAAAAGGATTAGCCAGGAAGGGTTAGAAAATGTTTAGCCAGGAAGGGCTAGAGTTACGACTGTTGTACAAGACCGATATCTACGATTAACAGCACGAAGGAATCTACTCCCTCTCAGCTAACGATCCTCTCTTGCAGCAGCCATTGGGAGGGTTGTATCAGCTTCTACTGTGCATAGAAGGCTTCATAAGGGAGGTCTGTACGCTAGAAGGCCAGTAATTTGTATACCCCTCACGTCACGTCACGGGAGAGAGCGGTTGAATTGGGCATCCACGCATGTTAACTGGACAGAAGAGCAATGGAGGTCCGTACTCTTCACAGATGAGTCCAGATATTGCTTACAGAGTGATTCTGGACATTGTTTGATATGGAGACAACGAGGTACCCGCTATCATCCCAGTAACATCCGTCAAAGTGACAGTTACTGCGGAGGTAGCGTGTGTGTTTGGGGTGGTATTTCCTTAGGTGGACGCACACTTAGGACACTAAGACCTCTGTGTGTTGACGAGTGCGAACCTCAATTCTCAAACGCTGGTGCAATAGGTGAAACATTCATCTTACAAGACGATAACGATCGTCCACACAGAGTTCGACTGCTGTAACAATACCTTCAAGAGGAGACCATTATGCGTATAGATTGGTTAGCTCGATCTCCGACCTAAATCCGATTGAACATGTATGGGATGCTCTAGGGAGACGTGTTGCTGCCCTCGACCCGCCACCTGAAACAAAGGGTGAATTATTACTACCTAGTAAGAATAATGGTCATTACTCCCTACTGAGCTGATTTACAACATCATAAACAACACGAAACATCGCTCTAAGACCACTTGTCTCGCAAACTGTGTGCCGCGAGAGATTTTCAATTGACACTAGATATTCCAAAGATTTCATTTTGACTTGACTTGTGTTATCGACGTGCTTTAATATCGACGTGCTATCGACGTGCTTTAATAAAAATCTTTCAGATTTTATCAACTGGGATCTTGTAAGTATTTATCAAGCTTTTTCCAAATTTTGGTATTAATTTTTGATTATTTCAAGCCATAGAATGGACAAATATTTAAAACAAACACCGAGTTATGATTAATTATATTTATTATTATATTTATTTTAAATAAAATGCATTTAACGAAACTTCAATTTTCTTCTTTTTAGGTAACCATCAAAAATTCTTTTTTAGGTGTGCCGCGGAAAAAAATTAGATTCAGTGTGCCGCAGAGTAAAAAAGTTTGCGAGACACTGCTCTAAGAGGTGACCTCACTCCTTATTAAAAAAACTTTGCCCATTGCATTCTTACACCTCATTTTTGGACAAGTTCCTTTAAGTGTTATTTTTTGACGAAAAATGTTTCTAGTGTGAAATATTTTATGCCATTTTGAAACTAGCATTGTAATTCAGGTTTTCATCAAATTTCATTAAAATCATTCATATAGGGTTTTTTTTTTTTGTTTATCATAATTTTTCTGAGTTTTCCTTAATTTACAGAAACCAGTGTATATTATACTCAAGATGCTCCTATTTTCATAGAAAAATACATCATCCATCATTACCATCTTTTTCCCATTGATAAATGGATGTTTTCATACCACAGGTTGAGGATTGAGCGTTACATTTATTAGGATTAAATGGCCAGGTCACATGAATGCGATTGAGGGTATAGTTGCTAAGAGACAGTTGGAAGCATCCAGTTAAGGTCATTAAGAATGTTCTTGAACGTCCACAAGGTGTAGTTCTCCTGCACGGGGAATCACTGCTTTACTTCTCATCCAATAGAGGGCGGACTCTCCAAACCCATCGGTGTACCATTTCTGTCCGAGTATAGGGTTGGGTTGTTTTACCTCTGAGCGGCACTTTTTTGCACACCATGAGCTAAATGACCAGGTCACATGGACCCCGAAGGCTCAGAGAAGGTTGGGGGAGGGGACCCACTGGAACATCTGTTGGGAGACAGATGGTAGCCTCCCGTCAAGGCCATTCAGCGTATTCTTTAACGTGCACAGGGTATGACTCTCCCGCACACGGGGCCACGGCTTAACGTCCCATCCGATGGACGGCGGCCTTTCCAAGCCCATCGGTGTCCCCTACTGACCGTGGGCAGGACGGGGAATTTTGCGGAGATAAATCTCAACGCTGACCCAGCTGGGACTCGAACCTGGGAACTACAGATTACGAGCCTGGCGCGCTACCGACTGAGCCACCCCCGCCCCGTCCGAGTATAGAGTGGAGATTAAGCGAAGATAAACCTCAACAGTAGCGCAGTTGGGACTCGAGCCTGGAAACTACATATCACGAGATTGTAGTATATCACCTTCCCTATAGGTTGGTGAACGCTGGCATAGTTCATTATAAGCGTATGCGGTGTATCAATTTGTTTATGTTTCCCTTTATTTCCATAATCTGTAAATATCTGTGCAGCACATGACTAATGGAGAAAAATAAATTCATTTGCGATATTTTTAATCTGACTTCTCAAGGACTAAAACATCAACCCTGCTTAATCATTGCTGTCGGGACTTTGATTTCACGATGGATCTCTCAGTAGTGGCGTAATGAAGAAGTTGCAAGAGTTGGGTGAGGGGCATTATCGCCTTCGGGGCCTCTATTTCCAGAGGGCCATTTCACTCAAGATAACTATAAATATTTTTATAAACGTTTTCACTTGTGTTGTTTTTCTGCTGTGGTCCTGCCATCCTCACAAACCTTCTACTTTAACGTATAAGCATGTAAACTAACAGGCTCCTGTCAGACCTCTGTGGCAAGCAGCTGCTTGAGGAGGTGTTTTTTCCCCTTTCTGGATCAGAGAAGACAGAAAAAGGCGCAAAAAGGGAGAGAGAGAAGGAGCCTAAATTATTCTCCCACAGATGTCAATACGACACTACCTATGACCATAACAAGTTCAACAATAAAGATCTAGCCATCCCCCAATACGCAAATGGCTCTTTCATGTCTGCTTTTCAATAAGCAACTTGGATGGAAGGATAGAGAGAGAGAGATGAACGATGATCATCTATCGACCAGTAGTTTCACATATAAATGCAAAGAAGACAGACAGGTAAATTCTGTAGACGATTTGAGTCGAATTTCCCTCAGATCCGAAAAAAAAAAGGGATTCAGCTTAAGGACCCAGCAAATCTAGCAGTAAATCACTGCAGCATTGTGTAACCAACCAGTAGCGTGTTGGTGTGACTGGGGCTATTGTCCCAGCAGCACTGGTGGGAGAGAAAGGCACGAGGCATCTGGCATTTAGTCAAAATCTGAAAGTTCCCCCACATAATGATTGGGACTCGTGTGACGAGGAAACGATTGCAAGTGTGCACGCGACTCCTGGGGGTCTTTGTCAACAACAGAAGGGATTGCAAAACGGGCCTATGAGTTGGATAAAACACGTTAAGCCCGTTCAGCAAATGGTTTGCTATTGGAACTGCTGAAAGGCAAGGAAACGAAAAAAAATATAGAGGAAAAAGACATATGTTCCCCTTTTGTGCTGTTGCTGTCGATTTTGGATGTCATAATCTTGATAATCTTTTTGAATATTAGTTTATTTGTCAATTCATTGATCTTCAGCAGTGTTTCACAAGCTGAAGTCCCCACCCCAAGGGACTTGCAAGAAACACGTTATGGCTTTGAAAATATCCAAAAAAAGCATTGAAAGTATCTTTTTATGTGCTTTTTCTTCTTTGGTTTAGCTGTTAAAATAGATATTCAGTAAAGACACATAACAGAAATCAATATTTAAAGAACGTTTTTAGCAACAAAATCGAAACTAAAACCAAACTTTTTTGAGGCCAGAGTTTATTATTTATTTATACATATATATATACACACACACACACATCACTTTTGCCGTCCCGTGGCCTAGTGGTTAGCGCGCTTGGCTAGTGATCTAAGGGACCTGGGTTCGAGTCCCGGGTAAGACATGGATGTTCGTGTTGTTTTTCTGCTGAGGTCCTGCCATCGTCACAGATCTTCTACTATAGCATATAAACTGATGGGCTCCTGTCAGACCTCTGTGGCAAGCAGCTGCTTGAGGGGGTAATTTTTTTTACTTCACTCACCATTGGTGTGTTTAGTAAAATCATTTCTGCCCTAAAGCTTTTACGGCAGTAAAATTACAAACAGAAGTATAATAGTAAAGAAAAATAATATTTTACACATATTTCATGAACTAAATTGCATATGAGCTTCAGGTTGGATTGAACATATCCATGATAATTTTTTATTAGCTGAGAGAGTTAAAAAGAGAGCTTTCCTACTAAGAGAAAGAAACTTTACTTTAAAAAAGAGCTTTCCTACTACTATGGTAGAAGGAAATCGAAACCCTAACTTTGTCCGAGAATAAAGCGACGTTTCAACTAAAAAAGTCAAGAGTGAGTTTATATCCTAATGGAATAGTAGAAATGTTGCGAGGATGTAATATAGTTTGCTGTGTGAACTTGGTTACTTTACATTTTAGCAGAAGCGCTTCAAGCATTTCTCTCTTTCACCTGCGTATCATGTGCAATTCAATAAACACAAGGAATTGCCTCCTTTACAAATCGTGCAAAGTGCTGCAGGCGATTTTTTGATTTTGAAAAGATAGTTATTGAAACAAGCTATTCCTATGTAGAGCCCAGAAAAAGTGATACATCGTCACCTAATGAATAAAATTAAATACCCCCTCAAGCAGCTGCTTGTCACAGCGGTCTGACAGGAGCCTGTCAGTTTATATGCCATAGTAGAAGGTATGTGAGGATGGCAAGACCTTAGTAGTAAAATAACACCAACATCCATGCCTTTCCCGGGGCTATCTGAAGTTATTATTTATAGAACCGTGTAGCTTGAACTATCTTTTCTCTCATTTATCTTTATAATCTTTTTTATGCAAATGTGAGTGACTTGTAGACTTATTACATATGTCGCCATTTGATCCGCATTTTCCGTTACCCACCGCTTCGCTTTTACTGGGTAACTAATGTAAAATAATACAATTTCGTTTCCCACAGAATTAGCCAATGACCTTAAGGATATTACTCCTGTCTGTAATTTTTTTTACTCCTTTAAACAGGAACTCAATAAAATAGAATTTATCCTTACAGAAAAACATTTTCAAGCTCGGGCAATATGCAGAAATAATTTTAGATACTATTTATCAAATAAAATTAATCATATAGAAAAACTTCCCTTTTCTCGGAAAGAAAATAAAATTATTTATAGATTAAAAACCGACACAATCAATCTTAATAAACAAAAATTTCAATTAAAACTTTCAAATTCTCCAAATTGTTTAAATTGTAATTTACCGGAAAATTCTATTCATGTTTTACTAAATTGCACATTATACTCTAAGCAAAGAGAAACTTTATTTTTGGCATTAAATAAAATTGGAATTGAGGATCTAAATATCCAAAATTTATTAACCCACCCGAAATATGATACAAAAATTTTAATTTATAAACTTATTCTTCAGTTTATTTTATCTACCCCATTATGGAACAGAATTTAATATGTAAAAATGAAACTTTGGAGGATAAAATAAAAAAAAAAGTAAATAATGAAATATATATATATAAAACAGAAAAAAAAATATATAAAAAATATAAAAAGGAGAAAAAATATAAAAAAAGAGGAATAAGAAAAAAAAACTCGAAAAAAAAATTTTTTTTGAAAAAATTAAAAAATTAGAAACTTACAAAAAAAATGAATAAATAACAACAAAACACACAAAAAATTATTTGTTTAATTTTGATTCATATTCTTTCGTTTCGCATTTAGCACAAAATTTTATTGGGAAAGCCTGAATAAGGACATCCCATTCTTTTTTGTAACGTAGAACAACAACAACAACAATCCGACCGAATTTATAATGCTTTGTATGTGTCTATACGATTTTAAAATAATCGTTGTAATAAGTATCTTATCTTTTCGCACGTACAACATTTTAAATTGAGTTCTACCCATAAGACAGCTTCATATATTGCCAACATCTCAACCTGTAACTTGATTGGCTGAGCTGAAAATTTAAACTGTTTAGAGAAATGTATTTTTTACGAATAGTGAAGGATGCTATCGCTATATCCTCATTAGAAAAAATTATGCCTCTCAGTAAATATTGTTACAAAATTTGTATATTTTGAGTCAATAAATGACTCAATAATATTAATATTTTTTCATTCCTTAGTTTTCAACTGTTTTACTTTTTTTAATGGTAAGGTCAGCATCAAAGGAATAAACTCTCTGATACTTGACTGGTGTCAAGTCCAGATAGGATCTTTGGTGAAGGTTGTCACCTTTATTCTTAATGTCCAATATTTTACAAAATATTTTACCTTCGCTGATATAATCAAGATTATAGAGTATCAAAAAATAAATAAATACCCCCTCAAGCAGCTGCTTGCCACAGAGCTTGTCAGTTTATACGCCATAGTTGAAGGTCTGTGAGGATGGCGGGACCTCAACAGAAAGACAGCACAAATATCCATGCCTTACCCGGGCTCGAGCCCAGGTCCGTTAGATCAGTAACCAAGCGCGCTAACCACTCGGCCATAAAAAATAATGAATTTAAATAAAAATTATCTTCATGCTTCAGATGCAACTTAATATAATCCTTTACCAATTAAAACTTATCCGTTAGTTTAAAATATGAAAGTGATGTTTCTACTACAAGAGTTAAATTTGGGTACTCTTCAATAGACCAAGAGGCAATCTGATTAATTCCTTCCGTTTTGCATTTAGGCTATTAAATTTGAAGTCTGAATTCCTGTCAGTAGCAGTCGGATGGGACGTTAAGCCGTGGCCCCGTGTGCGGGAGAACCATATCCTGTGCACGTTAAAGAACACGCTTGACGAGAGGCTACCATCTGTCTCCCAACAGCTGTTCCAGTGGGTCCCCTCCCCCAGCCTTCTCTGAGCCTTCGGGGTCCTTGTGACCTGGCCATCTAGCCCACGGTGTGCAAAAAAGTGCCGCTCAGAGGTAAAACAACCCAGCCAGTAGACCTACCCATATTCTAACTCTGTCCTCACTAAACTGCTATAAAGAGCGGATGCAAAAAGTCTGTTGGTGAGCATTCCCATCTGGTTTTGGCTAAACACTTGACAAAATTCAGAAGTTTGTTTCCCGTGCATATATTTTCCAGATGCTTGTTCCAATTTAGTCTTGATTTAGTTTTTGATGGTCAGTATTTGATAGTATAGTATGTTCAATTGTTAAATTCAGCAATCTTTGATTTATAAGTGACATAATTACTTTTTATTATTACATAAATGCGCCATCGGCAACTCTTTTCAACTGCCTCTTTGCACAAATGCGTCATTAGCAAATCTTTTCAAGTCTCTATACAAAAATGCAATAGCAATGTTAAAAAATTTGCCCGATAATGTTAAATCAAGAAGTTAAACCAAGGAAGCAATATTACTTCTATGTCTAAAGCAAAATTCTCATTAGGCTCTCTCCATTAACAAATCACCAATAAACGTTAAGAAGTGAAATAAATTTGTAAGAAGACATTTTCATTTCAGACAAAGGTAGCCACAATATTCCCAATTCTATATATACATAACAAGGGGAGAGAGAGGGGAAGAATCACATGGGAAGTTTAGAAAGTTAAAACGTAAAATTTTATTCAGGAGCATTAATTCGTTATTAGTCCACTTATAATTAAATGTTAATAATTGCAGATTTTATCAGAATAATAAATATTTCGACTGCATCGAACTTTTCCTCTGCTTCCCCTTCCACTCTCCAATTGCACTCCTTTGCCTGAGGGGAGGGGGTGGCTCAGTCGGTAGGGCGCCAGGCTCGTAATCTGTCGTTCCCAGGTTCGAGTCCCAGCTGGATCAGCGTTGAGATTTATCTCCGCAAAACTTCCCGCCCTGCCCACGGTCAGTAGGGGACACCAATGGACTTGGAAAGGCCGCCGTCCGTCGGATGGGACGTTATCTGTGGCTCCGTGTACGGAAGACATACCCTGTGCACGTTAAAGAACACGCTGGATGGCCTGGACGGGAGGTTACCATCTGTCTCGCAACAGCTGTTCCAGTTGGTCCCCTCCTCCAACCTTCTCTGAGCCTTCGGGGTCCATGTAACCTGGCCATTTAGCCCATGCTGTGCAAAAAAAGTGCCGTTCAGAGGTAAAACAACCCAACCCAACTCCTTTGCCTGAAAACCATCTCCACTAAACGTCTGGATCTCAAAACCTCCTAGACCTGCAACTTCACGAAATGAAAAAACACGAATCGGGAGACAGTGATTTGTTGACGCGATGGGTTAAATTCTCTGCCCAAGCTGTCATTAGTATTTATTTAAATGCTTCTTAATTCATTCAGCCTAAGTTGACACGCGATGAATATTCTTTTTCGGAACGATTACTTCTACGTAGCCAATGGCAACGACGTAGTCCATGTGTGTGTGTATGTGTATCTGAGTGCGTCCATTGCGTGGTCCTCAATTGAGACCAGCAAACAAAAGAAGAAAGAACCACATTTCATTGTGACCACTTGGTCACGTGATTGTCCGTGTCTGAACGTGACAGGCTTTTCCCCTCCCACCAAAAGACACAATATTATGACGTTTCTAATCGTCCAGACAGATAAATACGTTTTGGCATGCATAAATGAATGGATAACGTATTTGTTCGCAATCCTTGTTGTGATTGGAGGCTGGAACGAACTTATGGTGACGGTTTCTTTTTTTTCCCTTTTTTTCGCATTCATTTCTGTGGTAATCGCTGGTCAAAAGGCATCGATAATTTGGGATTTTGGACGATAATCATAGGTAATAGGAAGTGTGCAGCCTCTGGCTATGGACTCAAGGAACATTATCTTTACAAAACAGTGTTTGCTAATTTGAACGTTTGTTTAATATAGCTCACACCTGCATTGTTCCCAGTGATAATTCTGAGCCGTTTTTGCAATACCAAATATGTGTTTCTTCTAAAAGCATACTTTAGGCTCCTTATCATTGCTAATCCGTTATTGATAATATTTCCAACACCGTCTACACGCAATTTCCTAATACGGCGTTTCGTTATGAAATTCGAATTAGTGTTAGTGGTATAAAGTTTGGTTAGTCATTTTATTATTTATTACGAATTAGCTAGAATTAAAGATTTCTTATAAAAGCAATGTATGATTAATTGAGAATCCTATTGATTACATTAACGTTCTTATAGCTTAGAGATAGCCATAAAAGGACTTTTAGTTTTTGATTAGGAGCACATTTCAACCTCAGTTTTAGGTGTCCCTGAACTTCAGGTAAAAAAAAATTTTATATATTTAAAATTAGCTCATTTTTTTTAAAACAGCTATTGTTTTTCCGCAGTCGTCTATCTTACCTGCTGTCCGTTAACTGCGTACTTAATAATATTTAAATAACTATTTAAATTAATAACTATTTGCGTAATTTTAATAACAATTTGCTTTAAGAGACTACTGAGCTATTCTCTCTTTTTGATTTGTTAGCACTAATGAAATTCCACCATTCCCTAATCTCCAAATTGTCCAAATTTCAACAGTTAAAGACAATAAATTAATAAAGTGGCAAACTTCATTATCTTTGAAAATGGCCATTTGATATTCGCCCTAAACTCTTTCTTCTTTCAATTTCATCCTTTTTTAATTTCTTAAATTTCAAACGTGAAGAATATTTTCAAGAGCCATTTGGTCTTTTCTTTTAAAATTGCAGTTGCAATTGAAGAATAGTAATTTTAGTATCTTTGATTAACGTCTGAATAACCGCAAACATCTTCGCAGAATATATGTATAGCCCCTTATTGTTTTGTTTTCAGAGTTTTTTCTGTACCTGCTTTTTTAAATAAACTTTCTCGCAATCATATGAACTGCACAACCACATAAACGAATAGTCAATGATACCGTTCAGTCCAAAGTCCTGAAACTGAATTCTACATCACATAAATCTCCATGAATTTCTCCAGATAAAAAAATCACATTCAAAAAAGGCATATCTGCACGGTTTGTTATGATGAATATGATGTGTAGTACAAATGTCAGCACCTTGCTCAATGATCTACCTAAAACCAAATCAACGGGTGAGTTACGGTCTAGTCTGCCCCCAAAACACAGTTGTTCGCCATGATCCCCCCCCCCCCCCCGTTTATTTGCTCAACGAAACCTATCTTGAATAGGGTAATTTTCTGGCAATTTTCCCCAATTCGCTTTCAAAAAAGCGTGCTGAATATCCACTTTACGGTGCCATCAGCAGCAATCATCGCAAGCATAACATTGCTCTCGACAATGCTTCACTCCAAGGGGGTTTGTGATTCGGCGGTGATCACGTCTCAGGAGAACGCACCGAGCAGCAGAGTGCAGTCCGCCTCATCCACTGCAAGGGCAGGGATTATCTATGATTACCTAAAGCTTCCTACCTTTTTACCTAAAGCTTGTTGGGTTGTTTTACCTCTGAGCGGCACTTTTGTGCACACCATGGGCTAAATGGCCAGGTCACATGGACCCCGAAGGCTCAGAGAAGGTTGGGGGAGGGGACCCACTGGAACAGCTGTTGGGAGACAGATGGTAGCCTCCCGTCAAGGCCATCCAGCGTGTTCTTTAACGTGCACAGGGTTTGGCTCTCCCGCACACGGGACCACGACTTAACGTCCCATCCGACGGACGGCGGCCTTTCCAAGCCCATCGGTGTCCCCTACTGACCGTGGGCAGGGCGGGGAATTTTGCGGAGATAAATCTCAACGCTGACCCAGCTGGGACTCGAACCTGGGAACTGCCGATTACGAGCCTGGCGCGCTACCGACTGAGCCACCCCCTAAAGCTTTGGAAATTCCAGATAAGTAACGTTTATCTGATTTCGTCGTTGTTGTCGAAACAAAGCGATGTGTTGTTAAAGTATATCGGACAGTCCCAGCATGTGTTGATTTTTGGTGTTAAATTTTTTCCCTCTCAAAAATCAACTGAAACAATTGCTTTGTGTAGTATTGTTTTACTAAATAGCTTGGTTATTTGGCCGATAATGGCTAACCTATTGTCTTTTGAATTTCAGAGCCAAAATCCCTCACTGAAAGCAATCATTTCTTTCCTACGATTTCGTCACAGAGCGCATGCATGTTTACGTTTCTTTTTTTCTTTACTTTTCTTTCTTCAAAGAAGAGTACATACAAGGTGAAGAAATAGATAACATTGTTAATCATTTGTTTTGAATTCGAATATCGCTTAAAATCTCGGAACATTTCAATGAAAACTATTTAATGTCACAAACCAAAAAACAGGACACAAAGGCATAATCTGAAATGTAAATTGAAAAACTTACCTAAACAAAATGTCCCTTGGGGACTTCAATAAATCAAACAAGACTCCCTATTAGAGTTTACATAATTTACCATTTTAGAATAGAATTCAATGGCTATATTGAGATGTTCTACATCTGAGGGACATTTTTTTTGTGTGTGTGAGGGGGTTAATGATTTTAACGGGCTAAATAATCAGGTCACAAGGTTCTCGATATCTCAGGGCTTAGTTGGTGAGTAAGAGATCTACTGGAAGCTACTTATTAGGAAACAGATGAAAGCCTTTTCTCACTGTCATTAAGAGTGTTTTTTAATGTGCACATGGCATGGATCACGCGAATATGGACAATGGCTTAACGTCCATCCGAGGGACGACTGCTTTTCCAGGTTGTTTGGGTTGTTTTACCTCTGAACGGCACTTTTTTGCATATCATGGGCTAAATGCCAGGTCACATGGACCCCGAAGGTTCAGAGAAGGTTGGGGGAGGGAACCCACTGGAACAGCTGTTGGGAGACAGATGGTAGCCTCCCGTCAAGGCCATCCAGCGTTTCTGCACAGGATATGGCTCTCCCGCACACGGGGCCACGACTTAACGTCCAATCCGACGGACGACGTATCGGACCTTACTCATCGGATCCAAGCTCACCTTACCCAACGGATCCAAGCCGATTGGTGTCCCCTACTGACCGTGCGCAGGGCGGGAAATTTTGCGGAGATAAATCTCAACGCTGACCCAGCTGGGACTCGAACCTTGGAACTACATATTACGAGCCTGGCGCGCTACCGACTAAGCCACCCCCGCCCCACTTTTCCAGGCCCAAAGAGTTCTCTTTCTAACCGTGAGAAGAGAGGTTAGCGGACATAATCTCAGTCCAGGCAGAGGTAGGATATCAGCTTGAGAATATCAGATTTCTAACTTGGTCAGCTGCCGAAAGAGTCAAATCCGTCTCCTAAAGGTTAAGTAACTAGATGGAGTTATTCTTTTCTCTGTTTCACCAGAAATCAATACTTAAACTTAAGGTTTTAATTTTATGGGGAGAAAACGGAAGAAGAAAATACCTAAAACGACAACTTGACGTGCATTGATTGTCTTTACAAAGCATAATCACAACAGGAAAAGACTAGATAACAGATGGGTTGTTTTACCTCTGAGCGAAACATTTCCTTTCTTTTTGTACACAATGGTCTAACTGGCCATGTTACAAAGAACCCAAAGACACAAAGATGGTTGGGGAAGGTGGAACCAATTGATAGTTGTTAGAAGACAAATGATAGCCTCCTTTTAAAGCCATCCACTTTGTTCTTTGACGTAGGTATTCTCTCCTGTACACTGGCGCCAAGGCTTAAGGTCCGATACGACAGACGGCGGTCTTTCCAAGACCTTCCGTTTTTCACTCCCTTTTCTGTCCGAGGACAGAATGGGGGTTAGTGGATGTAAATCTTGTTGAGATTCGAACCTGAGAAATGCTGGTTCCAGGCCCCGCACAATACCCACAGAGATAATATATGATACTATACCGAACACGAAAAGCACAAGTCATTGATTTAAGCTATATATAGGCTCTACTAAACCAGAAAATGACACACTAATAGGATGCTGGATGCCACTGCACAAGATAATGACAAGCTACTGACGTCCTTATTTCATCTAAGAATATGATGCATCCATTGCTAATACACAAAATTCGTCCTTGCATAGTTAAACTGTTTATTTGCAAATGACTTTTTTTTTTTCGTTTGAATCATAACGCAAATTCACACTTGATTGATCGTCATTGCTTCTATCTTGTAAAAGGATGCGATGTTGTTTCAATAAATCAGTTACTTCTGAAACCTTTGATCGTCTCTGAAATCATTCTGTTTAACCTCCTACACTAGTCGGGCGAGTCATGAGTTTTCAAACAACTTTCGAAGAAATGAACAATTCTAGTACAATTTTCTTCTCTTCGAAAAGTCTTATCTCAGACCTCATCAGCGACCACACTAACAAGTCATTTCATATCCTCCACAGTTATGTTACTGTCAAGTAAAGTTTACACTCGCTTTGGCGTTGAACAAGATCTTCCAATTATCTTGTCAAACTACAACGCTTCTCAGAAATAAGTTACTGCTATCTTTTCTGACTGACTGAAACAATTGCCTGCTAACACCATGTATTACTCAGACAATAACTACAACGTGTCATGTCTGTTGAATGTCGTGTTAGGAGGACGGGGAATGCAACACGTGGATAAAAGAATCAAAATCTTGCCATTCTCTGTCGCAAAAAGTGAGGAGATTGAACATGCAAACAATATACGCAATCAGTAATTCGCTTTAAGAGGCGATCTATCTCTATTACTATCTCATTGCAGAATACGGTTCATAATAAATCTCGGAGCAGAAAAGCTGATCAAAGAGTTGTTGATATGTAGTGTCAGGTCTACTCTTATCAACGTGTATGTCAATACCACAGATTCAGTTTGTGGACCTTTATTTATACTGCGAGCAATTCTCTAGCAAAAAAACTCTTTGTTCAGTCTGTAATACCGGATTATGTTCTAAGCTTTGATTTATTTGATTGTGTCAAGTTGCTGACAGTCTAAACAAATGGAAATCAAGTGGATTTTTCTTCCGACAGAAAATGGATTATAATTAAAAGGAACAAAGAAGCGGAAATATGCATGAATGGGGGATACAAAAACTCCAGAGGTGGTTTGTAGCACTGATGTTATTTTTGGTTTCATATGTTTTTTTACTATTGTCTGCAGCACATTATTCAAAAATAAGGCTCAACTTTACCAAAACAAGCTCTATAACAAACTACTTCTTTTGTTTGAGTTATTGAAACTGTTTGGCTAGTCCCAGGAAATTATCTTAAAAAGAATACTAATTTTTTCACAGTAATGAATTTTTTTTTTCAATTTAATGTCATCATGAGTTATGAATTTACATGAGTAATACTGCACATCTTTAAATAAACAGAGACTTTAATAAAATATTACAAACACAGTTGAACAAATCGTCAGTACCTTTAAAACGATCCGATTTAGTAGTAGTGTAGACCCAGAATAGCGTACCCCCTTTGCACAGTGCTTTCCCCCCTATGACGTCATCGGCCCCAAGTGCGAGACCGCTTTGGACTTTGACCCCTATGGCGCAATCTTTCACGTTGCCTTCTCAGATTGAACTTTGACCCCTATGTCGCAACTGTCATGGGATATGGCACCTGGTCGTGCTCCTTATTAATATTCATAATTCATATTTGATTTCCCCCTTATTAAAATTTCCTCCCCCTTTATTAAAATCTCGTGGCGCCATCTAGTGTAAAATGAGTATTATTTTTAGAAAAACCCTCGTTTTTAGCTGTACCCCCTGGTTGACCTATATTTTAAGCCCTCTCTCTAAAGACCCCCTGGTTGACCTATATTTTAAGACCTCTCTCTAAAGACCCCCTGGTTGACTTATTCAAGTAGAGAAAAATTTTCCACCACATTTTAGCAAGGATCCACCATCCCTTTGCACCATCTGAGCATGGCACAAGAAATTCCTAGAAACTGAGTTGGGTTGGGTTGTTTTACCTCTGAGCGACACTTTTTTGCACACCATGGGCTAAATCGCCAGGTCACAAGTACCCAAAAGGCTCAGAGAAGGTTGGGGGAGGGGACCCACAGGAACAGCTGTTGGGAGACAGATGGTAGCCTCCCGTCAAGCAAGGTCATCCAACGTGTTCTTTAACGTGCACAGGGTATGGCTCTCCCGCACACGGACCACGGCTTAACGTCCCATCCGACGGACGGCGGCCTTTCCAAGCCCATCGGTGTCCCCCTACTGACCGAGAGCAGGGCGGGGAATTTTGCGGAGATAAATCTCAACGCCGACCCAGTTGGGACTCGAACCTGGGAACTACAGATTACGAGACTGGCGCGCTACCGACTGAGCCCCCCCCCCCGCCCCCCTAGAAACTGAAACAGATGGAGTGAACCCGAATTTCAGTTAGATGAACTCCGGGCTGCCAAAGGTTCTCTCACCGAAGCATGATCTGTTCTTGATCGAAAAGGACCAGACGGATCCAGCACATCCTACATTGATATCGAGCTATCGCGGACATTACACCCCTGATGCTTTCTTGTGGGAATATTTCAAGCACAAAGTATACACTTCCAAGGAGTATAGGATTGATGACTTGAAAATTCGTGTCACTGATGCAATTTCATCACTCAACGAAGACATGCTGCAACGCATACGGATTTAACCTGAACTTCGGTAAGATGTATTCCAGGTTGCAAAAGTTTCTCTCGCTGAAGCATAGAAACTTTACGGAAAAAACTTCTTCAATTGGACTTTCAAGAACAACTTACCACATGCCTCTGCTGTAAGTAGTTTTTTATTAGGGATATTTATTAGGAATATTTCGTCTACATCTCACCTCAAAGATTAACGAAATATAATTCTTAGAGCAGAAATGATAACGATGATTGGCAGGGCGACAAACGGCCAATGATTGATAAATATAATTTATTAATTATATTTTGCAGGTATTATTCTACTGTGAATGGTACACTTTCGTTCAGTCATCAGATATGTTGAGGAATACCAGTCGATTTGCTGCTAAAGCAATAAGGTCACTCGAAAAGACTTCAAAGTTAAAAGAAATTCAATGAAAACAAATCAATCTCCAAGAGTTCTATTAGTGTACGATCCGCTTATTCGGAAAATAGGACCGTTTAATGCTATCGACGCTCTCGATGGGATGTTTTCACTTGCTCCTAACTGGTCCAGATCTAAAAAAAAATAAATAAGGGAAGTGGGGGGGGGGGGGAAGTGACACAATCGAGCTGGAAAAAATAAAAGAGGGGGGGTCAAGGAACTGGGTTCTCATTTCAGCATAACATTTTCCCCACCATTTATGAAGTCTGCAAAAATTTTCTTGAAAAAAATGCATGCAACATGCCCAAGTTTAATAATTCTTGACCTTCATTGCCCTTTCTGGTATTCTCAATAATGGTGGACACGCCTCCCTTCCTCCTCTAGATCCTGTATTGGCCTCTAACAATATCTAGTGAGTGTTTTTCCATATCTCTCTTTTAAATTCTTCATTTTTTTTTTGTTACTCCTATCCATTCAACCTTTGATGTAGAAAAAAAAAACGGATTGTTTTTGTATAAAAAGGTAGTTAAAAAAAGTACTTCTTAGCTACTGCACATATGTTTGAAGTTTTTAGATAACATAAAATTAGTGATTTTGATTTGAATATCTGTTCTTTTACATTATCTACATACACAGTCGTATCAGAATAATATGACCACCTTCCTAATAATGGGAATGGGGGGGTGGTCATATTATTCTGATACGACTGTGTATATTTCCGGCTTGTGCTGTTTTATGTGAATCTTCCTACGGATTACATTGTCATGCCTTACATTGTCGCCACTAACTAAGTAATTGGTCTGTAATTAATTATCATTATTGCCTGTTAATTAATTATCGCTATAACTTTTGCATTCTTAAAATCGATTTTAAATTTATCTTTTTGCATTTTTAGTGTAATATGTGTTATGTGTAATATAAATTTGATCAAGCTTTCTGATTTTTTATATATTGACTAAATTTATTCTATAATTTTTAATAATAATAAATTTTAACCTGAAACTTTAAAAAATGCCGATCATCGATTGGAAAACTCAATCAAAAAGAACGAAAAGCAAGCAACATAATTTGGGAATTTCAATAAAATTTGCTTTTAGAAAGATAATAAACTTTTAAAAACTGATGTGTCAGGAAACGAATTTTTTTTTTATTGAGGAATAAGCTCACATGGCTTATACATAAGCATTTTTACCGGATGAATTCTTCTGCTCTTGATAGACCTTCGTAACATATGGTTGCTTGAGTAAAAGGCGGTCTGCTCTTCCCAAGTTTGAATCCCATCTGGGCCAGCGTTGAGATTTATCTCCGCTAACTCCAGTAACTTGTAGTCTGCCAGAAAAGGTGACACCGATGGGCTTGGAAAGATCGTTAAGCTGTAGCCTCTCGTACAAGAGAGCTATTCTTTGAGCACGTTAAAGAACACGCTGGATGACCCTAACGGGAGGCTTCCATCTGTATCCTAACAACTGTCCAGTGGGTCTCCTTAACCTTCTCTGAGCCCTTGAAGTTTTTGTGACCTGGCCATTTGGCCTATTGTGCGAAAAAAACGCAACTCGGTGGGAAACAACACAGTCCAATTACTTGAATAATTATTTTTTATCATTTAATTAATTTACGTTTTTTTAAAAAATACTATACTGACGTAGGCCGTCCCGTGGCCGAGTAGTTTGCACGCTTGGCTACTGATCTAAGGGACCTGTGTTCGAACCCCGGATTTAGGCATGGATGTGTGTGTCGTTTTTCTGCTGAGGTCCTGCCATCCTCTCAGATCTCCTACTATGGCATATAAACTGACAGGCTCCTGTCAGACCTCTGTGGCAAGCAGCTGCTTGAGGGGGTATTTTTATTTTTTTTATTTATTTATATTGACGTTAAATTGATGAAATTTTAAAATTTTAACTAATTGAGGTTCAATTAGTGGCGTACCGTGACGTGAATTCTAACAGCAATTCTGCTAATGGAATGAAACGATTTTCCAATACCTGTTGACTATGAAAAATAACTTTTACGTCAAAAGGTGCATATTTTACGTCATTATGAATAAATATCTTTTTTTTTTTGGAAATTATCAAAATGATAAGGAAAGCATAAAACATTACTCCTATCGACGCTTTGCCATTGTGCTTAATGAATAGTTTATTCAAACTGCAATTTCACCATTACATAATGGGCGATAGAAGTAAGCATTTTTATTTTTCGTGTTTTTAAAAGCAAAAGAGCTCTACAGAGCCACTCAAATAAGAGTAAGAATGTACAATCGTATCTGTCAAATGCTGTTTCCGAATATGGCAATGATCATTTAAAAAAAAAAACGAAATTTTGAAAATTTTATGTCTTTTAAGCCGTCCCGTGGCCGAGTGGTTAGCGCGCTTGGCTACTGATCTACGGGACCTGGGTTCGAGCCCCGGGTAAGGCATGGCTGTTTGTGTCGTTTTTCTGCTGAGGTCCTGCCATCCTCTCAGACCTTCTACTGTGGCATACACTCTGACAAGCTCCTGTCAGACCTCTGTGGCAAGCAGCTGCTTGAGGGGGTATTTATTTTATTTTTATATGTCTTTTAACAGCAGAGATTGCAAATTAATGGATAATTCCGAAAATAATATTTCATTAATATCCAATCCAATTCAACGAGAATTTATGATTTATCTTAAAACAAATTTATTGTTTACAGAGGAACGACAAAGTAAAAATAATAGGTTGTCTTCTGGTTTGTTTTACCTGAGTGGCACTTTTTTTGCACACAATGGGCTAAATGGCCAGATCACAAGAACCCCCGAAGGCTCAGAGAATTTTGGAGGAGGGGACCCACTGGAACAGCTGTTGTGAGACAGATGGTAGCCTCCCGTCAAGACCATCCAGCGTATTCTTTAACGTGCATAGGGTATGACTCTCCTGCACACGGGGCCACGGCTTAACGTCCCATCCGACGGACGGCGGCTTTTCCAAGACAATGGTGTCCCCTACTAACCATGGGCAAGGCGGGGAGTTTTGCGGAGATAAATCTCAAAGCTGACCCAGCTGGGACTCGAATCTGGGAACTGCAGATTATGAGCCTGGCACGCTACCGACTGAGCCATCCCCGCCTAGGTCGTCTTTTGAAAACGAGGAAAAATAAATTTATATACCAAGAAAATCAGGCTTGTTAAATAATTGTTTGACAATACTGAATAATGAATAAAATAATTTATAATAATTTATTTTTGCTTTCTTTCTTTGCGTTATTTGCCGTAACAAGATGAATCAGAAATGTTGGGGCGGGGGTGGCTCAGTCGGTAGCGCGCCAGGCTCGCAATCTGTAGTTCCCAGGTTCGAGTCCCAGCTGGGTCAGCGTTGAGATTTATCTCCGCAAAATTCCCCGCCCTGCCCACGGTCAGTAGGGGACACCGATGTGCTTGAAAAGGCCGCCGTCCGTCGGATGGGACGTTAAGCCGTGGCCCCGTGTGCGGGAGAGCCATACCCTGTGCACGTTAAAGAACACGCTGGATGGCCTTGACGGGAGGCTACCATCTGTCTCCCAACAGCTGTTCCAGTATTCCCCTCTCCCAACCTTCTCTGAGCCTTCGGGGTCCTTGTGGCCTGGCCATTTAGCCCATGGTGTGCAAAAAAGTGCCGCTCAGAGGTAAAAAAATCCAATCAGAAATGTTTATTAACAGACCAGATTTAAAACTTTAGACGATTTCGGGTCTAGAAAAGTATTTATGGAGGGAAGAGGAAAATGGGACAAGCGGCTGCATCGGACCAGAGACGGATAAAAATGCCTTTCATGAATTTTTTTCCGGCCAAATGGCAAAATATACGATTTTCTCCTTGCTCTAATGTCCTTTCAAAAAATTTATTCATGATCAATATGAATTATATAAATGTGTAAATTTTTCATTTCCATTCCAGTTAGTCAAGTTCTCTGAGGGAGGGGCATGAGCTTTAAAACAATCTTATATGTAAAAAAAGTGTTCAAGTCACGTCTTCAGTCTGTGAATTCGCTTTATGAAAAGCTACTTCATGTAACAGCTTTTAAATTAAAATTTTTTATTCGCCATGCAATTTTTTAAATTTACTAATTTTGGCAATTTTTAACAAAAAAATTATTTATTATACAATGGTTTTTAATGCAAAATTATTTTTAAATTAATTTCAAAGTTTTCAAAACCGATAAATTATATGCAGAAGATTTGTTGTAACATTTATAGGCAGGGCAGGACTCCCTCGAAACTAAATTCTCGGATTCCATAGAAATTTTGCCGCATGGAGCGAATTAGGACCATTGCCGCTCCTTTCTCCAAGTCTTCTCTTAGTAATTAATGAACAATATAGCTAAAATTATGTCACTTTTCAAAGTAATAAAATGTGAATAAGATAAGTATGGAAATTAGTACAATATTTTGAGAAAAACAACTTTAGAAAAAATCACATCATTCTATATAAGTATTAGAAGCATTTTTACATAAAAGAATAAATGCTATGTTCGTGAAATAAAGCATTTTTCCTTCTCTTTTCAAGCAGACAACTTAACTTTACTTTAAAGATCCTCTTCTTGAAATCTAAGTCATACTTACTCCTGTCAATTTTACTGCAACCAGGCATTAAGTTAAGATTTAGTTTCGAGGGAGTCCGAGAATTTAGTTTCGAGGGGATCGGAGAATTTGATTTCGAGGGGGTCAGAGAATATGATTTTAGGGGAACGGATAATTTAATTTCGAGGGAGTCCGAGAATTTAGTTTCGAGGGAGTCCGAGAATTTAGTTTCGTAGAAGTCCGAGAATTTAGTTTCGGGGGTCCGACAATTTAGTTTCAAGGGGATCGGAGAATTTAATTTCCAGAGGGTCAGAGAATATGATTTAAGGGGATCGGAGAATTTAGTTTCCAGGGGGTCAGAGAATTTAGTTTCGGTGTCCGAGATTTTAGTTTCGATGGAGTCCTAGAATTTAGTTTCGAGGGAGTCCGACAATTTATTTTCAGGGGGTCTGAGAATTTTGTTTCGAGGGAGTCCGAGAGTTTAGTTTCGATGGAGTCCGAGATTTTAGTTTTAAGGGAGTCCCAGATTTTCAGGCGGTCAGAAAATTTACTTTCCAGGGAGTCCGAGAATTTAGCTTTGGGGGTCTGAGAATTTAATTTCGAGGGAGTCCGAGATTTTTTTTTTTTTTTTTTTAGGGGGGTCTGAGAATCTAGTTATGAGGGGATCAAAGAATTTAATTTCGAGGGAGTCAGAGAATACGATTTTAGGGGATCGGAGAATTTAGTTTTGAGGAAGTCTAAGAATTTACTTTCAGGGGGTCGAAAAATTTAAATTTCGAGGGAATCCGATTATTTAGTTTCGGGGGTCGGAAAATTTAGTTTCAATGATATCGGAGAATTTAATTTCCAGGGGGTCAGAAAATTTAGTTTCGAGAGAGTTCGAGAATTTGGTTTCGGGGGGGTCCGAGATTTTAGTTTCGATGGAGTCCTAAAATTTAGTTTCGAGGGAGTCCGAAAATTTATTTTCAGGGGGTCTGAGAATATAGTTTCGAGGGAGTCCGAAAATTTATTTTCAGGGGGTCTGAGAATTTAGTTTCGAGGGAGCCGACAGTTTAGCTTCGATGGAGTCCGAGAATTTAGTTTCAGGGGTCCGAGAATTTATTTTCAGGCGGTGGGAAAATTTGCTTTCCAGGGAGTTCGAGAATTTAGTTTCGGGGGTCCGAGAATTTAGCTTTAGGGGTCTGAGAATTTAGTTTCGAGGGAATCAAAGAATTTAATTTCGAGGTGGTCAGAGAATATGATTTTAGGGGATCAGAGAATTTAGTTTCGAGTGAGTCTGAGAATTTGGTTTCAGGGGCTCGAAAAATTTACTTTTAAGGGAGTTCGAGAATTTAGTTTCAGGGTCCAAGAATTTAGGTTCGGTGGAGTCCGAGAATTTCGTTTCGGGGGTCCAAGAATTTAGTTCTGAGGGAGTCCTAGAATTTATTTTCAGGGGGTCTGAGAATCTAGTTTCGAGGGAGTCCGAGAGTTTAGTTTCGATGGAGTCCGAGAATTTAGTTTCGAGGGAGTCCGAGAATTTACTTTCGAGGGGATCGGAGAATTTGATTTCGAGGGGGTCAGAGAATATGATTTTAGGGGATCGGAGAATTTAGTTACGAGGGAATCTGAGAATTTTGTTTCAGGGGGTCGGAAAATTTTATTTCGAGGGAGTTCGAGAATTTAGTTTTGGGGGTCCCAGAATTTAGTTCCGAAGGGATCGAAGAATTTAATTTCGAGGGAGTCCGAGAATTTTGTTGCAGGAGGCCAGAAAATTTAGTTTCATGAGTCCTAGAGTTTAGTTTCAGGAGTTCGAGAGTTCAGTTTCGAGGGAGTCCGAGAATTTAATTTCGTGGGTCCAATAATTTAGTTTCAGGGGGTCGGAAAATTTACTTTCGAGGGAGTTCGAGAATTTAGTTTCCGGGGTCCGAGAATTTAGTTTCGAAGGGATCGAAAAATTAAATTCGAGGGAGTTCGAGAATTTAGTTTCGGGGGTTCCAGAATTTAGTTTCTAGGAAGTCTGAGAATTTAGTTTTGGGGGTCTGAGAATTTAGTTTCGAGGGAGTCCTAGAATTTATTTTCAGGGAGTCTGAAAATCTAGTTTCGAGGGAGTCCGAGAGTTTAGTTTCGATGAAGTCCGAGAATTTAGTTTCGAGGGGATCGGAGAATTTAGTTTCGAGGGAATCGGAGAATTTCATTTCGAGGGGGTCAGAGAATATGATTTTAGGGGATCGTAGAATTTAGTTTCGAGGGAGTCTGAGAATTTAGTTTCAGGGGATCGGAAAATTTAATTTTGAAGGAGTTCGAGAATTTAGTTTTGGAGGTCCCAGAATTTAGTTTCGAAGGGATCGAAGAATTTAATTCCGACGGAGTCCGAGAATTTTGTCGCAGGGGATCGGAAAATTCACTTTCGTGGGAGTTCGAGAATTTAGTTTCGGGGGTCCGAGAATTTAGTTTCGAAGGAGTTCGAGAATTTAGTTTCGGGAGAGTCCGAGAATTTGGTTTCGAGGAAGTCCGAGAATTTAGTTTCGAGGGAGTTCGAGAATTTGTTTTCGAAGGGATCAGAGAATTTAATTTCGAGGAAGTTCGAGAATTTGTTTTCGAAGGGATCAGAGAATTTAATTTCGAGGAAGTTCGAGAATTTAGTTTTGGGGGATCCGAGAATTTAGTTTCGAGAGAGTCCGAGAATTTGGTTTCGAGGAAGTCCGAGAATTTAGTTTACGGAGTCTGAGAGTTTAGTTTCAGGAGTCCTAGAGTTTTTGTTTCGAGAGTCCGAGAATTTAGTTTCGAGGGAGTCCAAGAATTTAGTTTCTGTTGGTCGGAAAATTTACTTTCGAGGGAGTTCGAGAATTTATTTTCAAGGGAGTCCGATAGTTTAGTTTCGAGGAGATCCGAGATTTTAATTTCGAGGGGATCAGAGAATATGATTTAAGCGGAACGGAGAATTTAGTTTCGAAGGAATCTAAGAATTTAGTTTCAGGGGGTCGGAGAATTCAATTTCGAGGAAGTTCGAGAATTTAGTTTCAGGGGTCCGAGAATTTAGTTTCGAGGGGATCGGAGAATTTAATTTCGAGGGAATCTAAGAATTTAGTTTCAGGGGTCCGAGAGTTTACTTTCGAGGGAGTCTGAGAATATAATTTCGGAGGTCCGAGAATTTGGTTTCCAGAAGGTTTCGAGATTTTAGCTTCCGAGGAGGAAGAGGATCGGAGAATAAGAGTTGAGTAGGATTTCCCAAGTAATAAAATATTCCACCGGACAGGAGAGATTAAAATTATATTCTACATGGAACAAAACTGTGTACTTATTTTTGAGATCTGTTTTAAGTCTCCAACACATACTATGAGGCTGAAATGAAATTATACAAAGACAATAGCTTTAGCCGTCCCGTGGTCGAGTGGTTAGCGCGCTTGGCTACTGATCTACGGGACCTGGGTTCGAGCCCCGGGATAAGGCGTGGCTGTTTGTGTCGTTTTTCTGCTGAGGTCCTGCCATCCTCTCAGATCTTCTACGGTGGCATATAAACTGACAGGCTACTGTCAGACCTCTGTGGCAAGCAGCTGCTTGAGGGGGTATTCATTTATTTTTCATTCAATAACTTTGGATTTCAAAGCAGGTGGATAAGTTGGGTAGTTTTACCTCTGAGCGGCACTTTTTTGCACACCATGGGCTAAATGGCCAGGTCACATGGACCCCGAAGGCTCAGAGAAGGCTGGGGGAGGGGACCCACTGGAGCAGCTGTTGGGAGACAGATGGTAGCCTCCCGTCAAGGCCATCCAGCGTGTTCTTTAACGTGCACAAGGTATGGCTCTCCCACACACGGGGCCACGGCTTAACGTCCCATCCGACGGACGGCGGCCTTTCCAAGCCCATCGGTGTCCCCTACTGACCGTGGGCAGGGCGGGGAATTTTGCGGAGATAAATCTCAACGCTGACCCAACTGGGACTCGAACCTGGGAGCTACAGATTACGAGCCTGGCGCGCTACCGACTGAGCCACCCCCGCCCCAGGTGGATAAGTATGAAATTTCGTATAAGGCAACCGGATTTTCGTTATGAACCCCCTCCCCCCCTCCCGGGTACGTTCCTCACTATGGGCGTTAGTTTATTGGCGAATTTGCCAATCGGAGAGATCACACCTGTTGCACGTGGGGTAGCTCAGGCTCTGTTTATACACATTCATAAATTCTAAAATTTCACAATAATATTCTTCTATAATATTTTATATAATGCTTCAACATCATAGACATGGTTAAAAACTTTTCTTTCTATAACGATTTGTTTATCCCTTTACACTTCGGTATTTTTGGGTAATTTGCATATGGCACATTCCAATTTTTTGGTGTGTATGAAATCGCAGCATGCTTTCCTTTCGCACACAAAAAAAAGCGCGAAAATGTAAAAAAAAAATCATCCGTCACAAGATAAATGATTAGGAAAAGGGCAATAATATAAAGTAAAATGCCCTGTCTATTATATGCCGATAGAGCAGCCAGAATACACTGCGGTATTATCAACATAGGAGTAGAAAGGTTTTAATCTTTCTGAACATGTAAAATAAATCATAATTATGATTTTCTCAACACCAGTTTACCAAAATAGTAACATTGATATAGAATTTCTAAATTTAGTTCCTTAAATAGTTTTAAATCATATATCTGCATTTACAGTCATTAATTTATCATAAAATATTTCCCTTTTTTAATTATGATGAATGAAAATTTATATCTATTATCATAAGCATTGTGCTATCAATGTTTTATATTTACTGACAAACTGATCAATCGTGTTTTGCAGTGCACCATCCATCGCATAAACAAAAAAATCTAAAAAAAAAACAAAAGCCAAGCAATAAATAGCTCTCAGTAATATACTCTTATAAATCCAGTATATGCCCATTAACTCAAATCTAGTAAATTCATCAACTCCCGAAAAAAACCTATTTCTGAATCTCACTTGTTACCCCATTGTTATTATCGATAACGATGATAAATGCAACAACAGCGCTGTTGGTGTTTCTGACAACGATATTGTTATCCTCTGTTGGTGGTAAAGTCAAATTCCCTCTAAGGAGGAGAGGATATGCAATTGACCGCACCTCACTTTGCCGAAGGCTTCAACGAAAATATATCGTACAGAGAATCGAAATTGGGCCACTAAATGTTCAGGAGCCTCAGGCCTACGAAAGTCTTCAAATAACCCTGGGTGTTGATAATGGTGATCTAGGATTAGTTGAGAATTCAGAAGGAAATTTATGTTCTCGAACTGATCATATCCCTGTTCACTTCCGATTCATGAAATGGCGGGAGCCAGCGTGCAATTTTAAACGCCAATATAATAAGGGGGCTCCACAGTAGGAGCGCCTGCAATATTTTATCAAGAGTAGACAAAATAATAAAATGCAATTTTGGCAAAGGGGCCAAAACCAAATATGAGCCGTTTATTTTGAAAGTGGGGCAAGTCCGTTTTTTGTTATTGCGAGATATTTAAGAAATTAATTTTTTTAATAGATTTAAAAATATTGATAAGCACTAATAGACAACTTTTATTTATTTTATGGTGTTAGATGATGTAAGTTTATTATTCAATAGTGTTTATCGTATTAAGTTCTATCTATTGTCTTC
Organism: Ryuthela nishihirai; assembly: GCA_038380435.1. NCBI lineage: Eukaryota > Metazoa > Arthropoda > Arachnida > Araneae > Heptathelidae > Ryuthela > Ryuthela nishihirai. Next base: position 9,325,479 of record JAWZYU010000004.1, read on the forward strand.
ATTTTTTTTTTCAAAATCGTACTTGTTAATCTCGTCAGAAAAAGGAATCCGAGGAGAATGAGGAAATATCTGCTTATGACAGGTTTTGGTTTCTTTTAGCACATTGTTATGAATTTTTAATAGGAAACCTTGAGCGTGAGTTCGAAAGAATGTTTAGCAACAAAAATTCATAAATGAGCAAATTTATTACAAAAGTATATAAATCACATATATAAAATAAATTCAACTAAATCAAATCCTTATCTTCATCAGTAAGAAATTAAACATCAAAGGAATATTTTACGTTATCCACCAATACTTCAAACAGTCTCATTACAATTCTTACAGTCTCTTTTCAAAGCATAAAGTAAAATTTTTACAACATTCAATGTCACAATTATCTTTGTTAATAAATCTGTAAATTATCAATATTAACTTTACCAATTCTTTTACCATATTAAGATTAACTCTCCTACAGAGAAGTTAAGTTCTGCTTGCTCAACTAGCATATTGCCTCTTCGGGGGAAAGGCCGACGTCCGTCGGATGGGACGTTAGGCCGTGGCTCCGTGTGCGGGAGAGCCATACCCTGTGCACGTTAAAGAACACGCTGGATGGCCTTGACGGGAGGCTACCATCTGTCTCCTAACAGCTGTTCCAGTGGATCCCCTCCCCCAACCTTCTCTAAGCCTTCGGAGTCCATGTGACCTGGCCATTTAGCCCATGGTGTGCAAAAAAGTGCCACTCAGACGTAAAACACCCCAACCCAATCCTCTTCGGTTTGATCGCCAAGACTCTTCAACAACTTTTCTAAGATTAACTTAATACTAATTCAATAAAAGAAAAATAAATATGCACTTTCAGCCACTACCGGCAACTTTTCAAATCTTTTTTTAAAAAATGTTAACTATTCAAGTTTTTGTCTGTTCCAATCAGTTAGTGACGTAATTCCCACGCCGAAGCAGAAGACGAGCATCAATATGATACATCACATCATAGTTTTATTGTTTCACGTTCATCTGTCGTAACAATACGAATGTTACACCTACAGAATATAATGCATGCCTAATTCAGTGGTTTTTGCACTCATCACACTCGTACAATCAATTATTAATAAGTGGAAGAAATTAAATCACAAATCAGTAATAATTTTAAATGTAACTCTATTATAAAATAATCGAAAAGCCAATTTTTCTCGTGATTTTCAGAGTTAAATATTGCATAAAATTTTCTCTATATTCATAAAAACTGAAATCTTTTTTCTCTCTAATAGGGTCCCGCCATAAAGAGAACAGATGACACTGAAAAACGTAGATGCGGGTGTGGCTCAGTCGGTAGCGCGCCAGGCTCGTAATCTGTAGTTCCCAGGTTCGAATCCCAGCTGTGTCAGCGTTAAGATTTATCTCCGCAAAACGCCCTGCCCACGGTCAGTATGGGACACCGATAGGTTTGGAAAGGCCGCCGTCCGTCGGATGGAACGTTAAGCCGTGACGCCGTGTGCGGGAGAGCCATACCCTGTGCACGTTAAAGAACACGCTGGATGGCCTTGACGGGAGCCTACCATCTGTCTCCCAACAGCCGTTCCAGTGGGTCCCCAACCTTCTCTGAGCCTTCGGGGTCCTTGTGACCTGTCCATTTAACCCATTGTGTGCCCAAAAGTGCCGCTCAGTGGTAAAACAACCAACTGAAAAACGTTTCAAAGAGATGAAATCAATGTTCTATTTCCACAGGTTTTTGATCCATAATGAGATACTTTTGAGGCAGGTCTCACGGTATAAAACGGTAAGGTAGTGTATTTTTCAAGGAACACATGAGATATGAAAGTCTGACAGGAGCTTTTCATTATAATATGCCTTAGAGCAAGAATTTTCAAAGCATGGGCCGCAGCACATTAAATTTTAACTTTGAATATTTTTACCCTGAGTAAAGGAACAAAAATGAATCTTTTATAAGCATTCATCTCTTAATGATCGAAGAGGCAACTTTTTAATTCGCCTACCTTTTGAGCCTCTTTTTTTAATTTAAATGATATATAACCTAACGAAAGAACTAGCAGAAAAGAAATGAGCTCATCGTTCATATTAGGTATCACAATAATTAAACTTTTTCATTTGCAATCACGCTTACTATATTATTAAAACTGATTTTAATCTAGTTTTGTTTATTAAATTTCATTATAACACCAAGGCGATATCATGAAAATTGTAAAGAAACAAATTTTTTGCACGAATGTTGAAATCAGTGTCGATTTCATTTCATTTGTCCAGGCACTTATCATTGCGAATAACTCACTGAAATTAAATCTAATATTGAGTAACAATTATATTAAATTAAATGTATTAATATTAAAATTAGTTTCATATTTAATGATTCTGCGTTGTCATTCTGAATTCTGTAATTTTAAGAGCTCAGAAAATACCGTTCTTTTTAGAGGGATGCCAATAGAAATATTTGCAAAACTCTGCCCTAAGAGAAGAGCGTATTATCAAGAAGGCGAGACAACGGCAGAAAAGCGACATACAAGCATGCTCGAATCCCCATGCTTTATGGGGAATTGGAATCAAAATTGTTTTACTCTTCACCCAAGCTCGCTGATCGCCAACCGACATACAGACGTATTTCAATTTCACTTTTTTTTTATGGCGATAAAGATTGGTTCAGTTAGTAGCACGCCAGGTTTGTGATCTGTTCTCAGGTTCGCCGGTGCCGACAGTGTCAGCGTTGGGATTTATTGTGATCTTCTGTTCTCAGGTTCGACTGTGTCAGTGTTGAGATTTATGGTAATCTGCTGTTCTCAGGTTCGACTGTGTCAGCGTTGAGATTTATGATGATTTGTTCTTCGCAGGTTCGACTGTGTCAGCGTTGAGATTTATGGTAATCTGCTGTTCTCAGGTTCGACTGTGCCGATTGTATCAGCATTGAGATTGATGATGATCTGCTGTTCTCAGATTCGACTGTGCCGATTGTATCAGCGTTGAGATTGATGAGGATCTGCTGTTCTCAGATTCGATTGTATCAGCGTTGAGATTGGTGATGATCTGCTGTTCTCAGGTTCGACTGTGTCAGTATTGAAATTTATGGTGATTTTCTGTTCTCAGGTTCGACTGTGTCATCGTTGAAATTTATTGTAATCTGCTGTTCTCAAGTTGGACTGTACCGATCGTGTCAGCATTAATATATATGATCTGCTGTTCTCAGGTTCGATTGTGTCAGCATTGGGATTTATGATGATCTGCTGTTCTGAGATTCGATTGTGCTGACTGTGCCAGCTTTCAGATTTATGTCCGCTAAATTCCTTACCCTGCCCTTGATCAGGAAGCTAATACTAATCTACTTGGCCTGTCGCCACCGCCTGTACGATGGATTTGGGTTGGGTTGTTTTACCTCTGAGCGGCACTTTTTTGCGCACCATGGGCTAAATGGTCAGGTCACATGGACCCTGAAGGCTCAGAGAAAGTTGGGGGAGGGGACCCACTGGAACAGCTATTGGGAGACAGATGGTAGCCTCCCGTCAAGGCCATCCAGCGTGTTCTTTAACGTGCACAGGGTATGGCTCTCCCGCACACGGGGCCACGGCTTAACGTCCCATCCGACGGACGGCGGCCTTTCCAAGCCCATCGGTGTCCCCTACTGACCGTGAGCAGGGCGGGGAATTTTGCGGAGATAAATCTCAACGCTGATCCAGCTGGGACTCGAACCTGGGAACTACCGATTACGAGCCTGGCGCGCTACCAACTGAGCCACCCCCGCGCCCCTGTACGATGGAACGTAAAGCTATGTTCCGTGTGCAGGAGAGCTATACCTTCTGCAAGCCAAAAAACAAGCTGGATGGCCCTGACGGGAGATCATCCGTCCCCTGACAGCTGTCCAGTGGGTCCCCTTCCCCTAACTATGAACCCTTGGGATCCTTGTGAACTGGCCATTTCGCCCATTGTGTGCACAAAGGTTCCGCTTATAGGTATAACAATCCAACCCAACACTTCTTAACCCTTCCAGTGTCCAGCCTGAAAAACTGGTTTACATTCAGAGACCAAATTTAACTTTAGAACTTTTTTGCCAAAAAATTAGTGAAAGGAATTATGGCATGTCATATGCCAAATTAATCAACATTTAATTCTGGATTTTCTGAAAATAAAATATTTAACAAAAAAGACAATATGTTTCATTTTAATAGGACTTATTTTAGAGTCATGTAGTAAAAAAATGCATCTGGCAACAAAAATAAAAATTTATATAAAAAAAAAAAACTAATAGACAGAAATGATTATAATGCACGTGAATAGAAAGGTTATTTATTTCTAAATAACAAAAAAAAATATTGTTTAAAGTAAACATTTCTCCATTTTGAAATTTTTTTCTCCATACTATATTTTGAGAAAAAGTCCAGGCTTGTTGCAGTCCAATAAACAAGTCGCATTTAGAATATTTTTAATAAATAACTAATTAACAGAAATAGCTCATGTTATATAACAAATTAAAAAGAATTTAATTCTGAATTTTATTGAAGTAAAAAATTTGGTCAATGTAGTAAAATATTAATTTTAATAACAATTTTTACAGTGATATACCAAAAAAAAGGTACACATTTCGTAATTACTTCCAAAATTTTCAATTTTTAAAAAGTAGCAGCTCTTTGTTAATTATCAGGAGATATTAAAAACTTTAAGGAAAAATTTGTTGATAATAGTTCAAATCAAACTTCTGAGCTTAAATTAGGGGATTGCTTCAGCACAGAGTAATGTTAACAAACAAATTGGCAATACCTTATATAACTTCTAAGAAATTGCAAACAGATGGCTTTAACAAATTATTTATGTCATAGTTTAATAAAATATGCATCAAATAAAAAAGAAAGTATTATTTATCAAGCTTAAATTACATATTTTTATAAGATATCTATTAAAAAATTTTAAAATGGAATTTTTATTTTTTTTTTTTAAATCGTTTTCTTTTATTGTACTAAAAACGGATATATACGTTCTGGACACTGGAAGGGTTAATTGAGAAATTCATAAAAATTTCAGATTTTTTATTTTCTTTTAGAATAATAGTTAAATTATTATTCATATATGTGTTGTTTTCTTCCTGTTGGGATAGTATTTGGATCGGGTTGTTTAACCTCTGAGAGACACTTTATAGCCCACAATAGATTAAATGGCCCTAAAAGATTCCAAAAGCTCAGAGATTGTTGGGGGGGAAGGGGACCAACTGGACAGCTGTTAGGAGGCAGATGGAAGTCTCCACTCGAAGCCGTCCAGCGAGTTCTTTAACGTGCACGGGACTTACTCTCCTGAACACTGTTCCATAGCTTAACTTCCATCCGAGGATGGCATCCGACGATTCTGACCGAAGACATAGTGCAGGTGAGTGGATATATATTTCAATGCTGGGACTCGAACCTGGGAACTGTAGATTACTTGTCTGGCGCCACGGTCAGTAGGGGACACCGATGGGCTTGGAAAGGCCGCCGTCCGTCGGATGGGACGTTAAGCCGTGGCCCCGTGTGCGGGAGAGCCATACCCTGTGCACGTTAAAGAACACGCTGGATGGCCTTGACGGGAGACTACCATCCGTCTCCCAACAGCTGTTCCAGTGGGTCCCCTCCCCCAACCTGGGGCGGAGGTGGCTCAGTCGGTAGCGCGCCAGGCTCGTAATCTGTACTTCCCAGGTTCGAGTCCCAGCTGGGTCAGCGTTGAGATTTGTCTCCGCAAAATTCCCCGCCCTGCCCACGGTCAGTAGGGGACACCGATGGGCTTGGAAAGGCCGCCGTCCGTCGGATGGGACGTTAAGCCGTGGTCCCATGTGAGGGAGAGCCATACCCTGTGCACGTTAAAGAACACGCTGGATGGCCTTGACGGGAGGCTATCATCTGTCTCCTAACAGCTGTTCCAGTGGGTCCCCTGACCCAACCTTCTCTGAGCCTTCGGGTTCCTTGTGACCTGGCCATTTAGCCCATGGTGTGTAAAAAAGTGCCGCTCAGAGGTAAAACAACCCAACCCAACCCTCCCCCAACCTTCTCTGAGCCTTCGGGGTCCACGTGACCTGGCCATTTAGCCCATGGTGTGCAAAAATGTGCCGCTCAGAGGTAAAACAACCCAACAACTTGTCTGGCGTGCTAACGATTGAGCCACTCCAGCCCAGATAATTAAATGAATGTGATGAATATAAAAACTACCGATTTATGATGCAAGCATTGCTTTTTTCAGGTGTAACTTTTTTTGTTAAAAAATTAATTTCTTATCTAGCATTAAACTTAAGGTAAAAACAAATTTTGCAGTTCACAGTCTATGTTAAAAATACTTGTTTTTTAATCTAGTGGGCGAAAATGCTCCTTCCCTTTTTTTACGATATCACTCGTAAACATACTTATACACATCAAACACATACGCGCGACTCTCCCCCCACGACTCCCCCCCAACTTCAAAACATACATTCTACAAGTATACACAACAACTACAGAGTCGTAAAAAATAACTAGGCTACCTAAAAGACTTCAAGTTTCACAAAAATCAAACCAAATTATAGGCAAACTTTATAAACGTAAAAAAAAAACTCTAACGCATCGGCAAGCGAATAAGTTGTGGAGCAAGAGAAAACACCATCGAACACTGGAAAAGACCAAACTCAAAGTTAACAACAACAAGAGATGTTCTTTAAAGATGGTGAGAAAAAAAAAAAATGCTTTCGAAAAATAAATATATCTTTAACGGTTGCTTTCAAGAGGTTGGGAGAAAATTTTACCAAACCGGAAGACAGTGAAGAATGCCGGAAAGCGCACGGCAGAGAAAATTACCCCTATTAAGTCCGCCTGTCAGTTCACACCACAGGTTGCTAGACCGTAAAACGGGGTCATATTTTGGCATCTCCACACCAGGCTAAGCTCTCATTGCACCAACGCTTCAGAACTTTGAAAATGAAACCTCCAAAACAACTTGTGACGTACAAATATTCTGAAAGAAAAAAGAGAAGAGATAAGAAATTAAATGAAAAATATTTAGGGCAATAGGATAGAAAGAAAGTGGCAGCTGACTGCTAACAAAAATGATTTTGTTGAGTTCTATTCTTAAGCACAAAAAATCTGCAACATAAGAAAATAAATCAATTACTTGAATGTGTAGTATTCACATTAATGCTAAGATGCGTGTCTGTTACTTTACAGTTTGATGTATCTGTGAGTGATACTATACAGTGTTAAAATGATAGATATTAACTAGTAAAATGAATAAAAATACCAAATTAAACTTTCTGAATAAATTGAGACATCCCTGAAAGGGATTTTAATAACTGGTACAAATAGAACGCTGGTCAAGTGGAATAAATCATTTCAGACCCCTGTCGGTTTAAAATTTGCTAATTTTTAAATTTTCGGCCACACAACAAGAGCTTTTTTATTAGCGCCTACAACAGAACATATATTCATATGTTGGACAATTTTAAATACCTTGTGTGTTAACCTAAATGAGTTTACAAGCTCTTGAGCTGATAAAAGTATTATTGATATATGATGTATGTCAGTGTTTCTCAACCTTTTTAGAGCAGGGGATCCCTTATGAAGTATCGCTCATCTGCGAACCACCTCCTCAAAATTATCTTATGCATTTTAATTAAGTAGAACATAAATTAAAATTTAAATAAGGACAGATAAAATTTTCTTCTGTAATTTTTTTCTCCAATGTGGAAATAAAAATGAGGTGGGAAAGAAAACTCAAAATATAAGATTTATTAGTGATGAAATATTTACAAACAAAGAGAGATGTAAACCCATTTGTTTAGTCAATAAAAAAATTATGATGAAAAAGAATGATTTTCCCCTACTAGTAATGGCAATAAAATTAAATCGAGGAAAAGGTTTTATAAAGTTCAATTCTTGGAGCTCTCTGTTTATAGATATTGATAGATGTTATTTTAATTTACTAATGATGATGATGAGCAGGTTTTGCCGTATTGTAAAGTCAGAAAAAATGTTCTCTCTTTTTTTAACCAAAAAAAGTTTTTTCATTTTTCTTCTGAAAATGCAAAGACTTACCAGGAAACTTTATTTAAAAAAGCTAAATTTACAGCAATTCGATCATTATGAAAGAGAATTTATTTTCCTAAAAGTAATATCTTTTACAGCTCATAATTAAGGTAGTCTTCTTCGGACGACTCATATTCAATATCAAGTAGTCACAGGTGAATCAGGAATAACTATAAACAATTCAAAAATAAATGTCATTTGAATTTAGCAATTTGGATACCATTGAAGCCTTCAGATATTCGTTTAACTCATTCATTTTTTTATATCGTGAAATATTTTAGAAATAAAATTTTTGCTTGCCATTAAAGAAAAAGAAAACATAAAACATAAACTAAAAAAAAGAGTTGAAAAAAGATCCGAACTAAAAAGAGGATTTGTTCTTTTAAAAGAGGCCTTCTGGTCACCCTAATGATATATATTAAACAGTTATATTTCTAAAAAAAAAGGATAATGTAGAAGATTCAGTGCATAGTACACACTAAAATAAGATTTTCTTATGGCCAGTTTTAACAACATAAAACAATATAGATTTGCCTAATTCATAAATCCATCTGTACGATTCCCTTAGGATAATTAATTGCTAAAGATAGAAAAATATAGACATTTTATGTTCAATAACGTGAAATGTTTGTAGGCGAAACACTGCGGTTTTATTTCTATGACGATTCTAAAATATCAGAGTTTGGCTTATTTTAATGCACCTTTATTAAATTATTTCACTTCTGAACGGCACTTTTGTACACACAATGGACTAAATGGCCAGGTCACAAAGATCCCAAGGGTTAGAACAGACGGGGAAAGATAGCCACTGAACATCCGTTAAGAGACAAATGTAAACCTCCCATCAAGACCATCCAACGTAAACATTCGTTAGCATGACTTCATGCTTCATTCGACGGCCGGCAACCTTTACAAAGACTCTCCATGTCCCCATTCGCACCAAGGATATGGTGAAGGTTCTATAATAGTAATTTACTCGAAATTAATTGAGAAAATTGCAAATGTATGATTGCAAAGTTTTTTAATATAAAAAATATTGTTTCAGAGAATCAATTTGTGTTTTGCAAAAATAAAAGCACCAAAGAACCTATGCAATGCTTAGAAAAAAAAAAGTTTCGTTCATACTTGTTTCGTTCATTGATATTTCTAAAGATTTTGATTCTTTATCCATTTGCATTTCAATTAAAAAACTCGAAAGTTATGGAATTAGTGGTACGTACTCCGTTAGATTGGTTCAAATAATATTTAACGAAAAGAACGCAGAAATTTAAGACGGAAACTGTTTTCAACAGCTCTAGAAAATGAATTTTGGAGTTCCTCAAGGTTCCGTTGTAGGACCACAATATTTTTCTCTCTATATATATATAAATGATGGTTTAGAGTTAAAGTTTAGGAGTAGCATTATTTCCTTTTCTGATGGCATGACTTTAGCAAAGATTGTTGATAACGATACTGAATTATAGCATAATATTAATATGGATTTGGCTGTTTCGAAGAAGTGGTTTGACAAAAATAAATTAGCTATTTAATATATGTAAGACAATATATATTTATTTCAATGGTACAACGACGAAGGAATGTGTCATGTCTCTCTAATGTATTTATTTATTATTGTATTTTTGTTGTTGTAAATATATATATATATATGCATTAAGTGTGTTTTTTGGAAGTGCTGTTGTGGAGATGTGACTCATAGCTTTTGTGTTCGGGTCTGAGCTGGCTGCTTGCACATGCTGACGAGTCGGAAAGCCCTTTTACGACTATTTACAACTAGCCTCTGGCGCGAGTGCTAGTGCTGTAGTCTACGGCAGCGAAAATAAACAACAGTCTGGGCGTCGCTGTCAAACAGGAAGGACATTTGAACATGCGTCAAGGGACGCCTCTCTTACTCAAACAAAACCTTTAAGAAGAGGGTTCGGTTCTATGTGAGAACCAAGATTCAATTCTGTGTGAACTGAGATACGGTTCTGGGTGAACCAGGTTGTAGGCAAGGATTGAATATCCTTTCGATGAGTTTGAGGTCGGTAAAGCGAGAATCTGCATAACACTGATATCCATCTCATTGCATGATTGTTTGCAGCAGCAAAGCAGAAAAGGCCTATGGAATCGAGCGCATCCACAGCAGGTAATTCTATATAAATGTGAATAAACTGTGTCGTCCCTATACAACTCTCGTGCACATATTTCTATAACCACTTGGGGCAGCAAGTCAGGCATACATCAGTACGGGTGTAACAATCTGTGAACCTGTGAGTTCACTTAAGTAAAGGTGAATTTAATTAAGATTGATCGTCCTCTGCTACAGAGTAGTTAATCGTTCGCTATCACAGCGCACCACAGAATGATACTAATCTAAACTAATTTTACTATCACGATTTGAAATGCTTATTGTCTTAAATGAAGCACTCTTGAAATCTCTATGTGGTTGTCAAAAAATAATGTCCAGAAATAGCATAAAATATCTAGGTGTTATTTTTGATACACAGCTCAGTTGGAATGATCCTATTCAAAAATTAGTTTAAAAAATGAATAAAAATTATAGTTCAGTTTTATACACTAAGAGATTGGTTTTATCTAAAGACTCGAAAAAATGTTTAATACGAATTTATTTATTCAAGAATGCAGCATGCTATTTTTATTTGAGGAGGAACATTTGAAAACTCACTTAAACCTATAAAATTTAAGCATAAATACACCCAAGAGCCAAAACATTATGACCAGCGCGTCTTTATGAAAATCGAAGCAACTGCAGGTAAACGACGGCGCATGTGAAGGTCATGTAACGGTATAAATAACACTTGATGCTGAGATCTGTTAATCAGTGTTATTCTTGTTCTTCAGATGGGAAAGCCAGCGGTCTTAAGTGAATTTGACAAAGGCTAAATTGTAATGGCCAGACGATTGGGTCAGAGTATTTCCGAGACGGCAAGGCTTGTGGGGTGCTCACAGTCAACCATGATTAGTACCTTCAAAAAGTCGTCCGAGGAGGGAAAAACCCACGAACCGTCGGCAAGGTGCGGGCTGACCATGGCTCATCGATGCTAGAGGTGAGCGAAGGCTATCCCGTTTGGTACAAGCTAATAGAAGGGATACTATGGCACAACTCGTCCATAATTTGAATACTGGTATGTATCACAATACACAGTACATCGAACCCTGTACACAGTACAGCGAATGATGCAGTGTCACTTTTGTTAGGACTTTAGTTTCCCCAACCCGAATTACAATTTCTGCTACTGTAATGCAAAAGGCACATAAGTGTCATTAATTAAAATCTGAATATAAGTTAGTGTCTTTTACACTTATTACTTTGCAGAATAAACCGTTTTGCTCGGTACCTCCCAATTCATTCATTCAACTCTCAAAATTTATGAAACAATTTTCTGCTTAGTATTTACATCAGTCCACTAATTATCTTTTTACCTCTGTGTTTCCTCAACCCTTGGGCATATAAAAAACATTAGGAGAATAAAGGGAGGGAGGCAACTGAACTAAACAGGGATCATCCAGAGCATCATCCAGTATTTTCATTACTTTTTTTTTTTCAGAAATCATATTTACCGAATAATCAATTTATCTTCACTTCTTTGCTCTAATAGTCTATAACAAAATATTTTTTCAAATATATATTGGGTTGTTTTACCTCTGAGCGGCACTTTTTGCACACCATGAGCTAAATGGCCAGGTCACATGGACCCCGTAGGCTCAGAGAAGGTTGGGGGAAGGGGACCCACTGGAACAGCTGTTGGGAGACAGATGGTAGCCTCCCGTCAAGGCCATCCAGCGTGTTCTTGAACGTGCACAGGGTATGGCTCTCCCGCACACGGGGCCACGGCTTAATGTCCCATCCGAAGGACGGTGGCCTTTCCAAGCCCATCGGTGTCACCTACTGACCGTGGGTAGGGCAGGGAATTTTGCGGAGATAGTTCAAATATATAGAATATCTATCTATATACTTTTTTTTTTTAATTTTTACACCTCCTTTCCGACTATTGAAATTGTCCTTGGTGGAAAAAGGCATGGTTCCCTCTTTTAGCTCTCCCTTCCTACGATCAAGCCCTGGTTTCTTTTCAACACGAGGGATAACCCTACTCTCACCCTATCTCAAACAGTACGTTCTTGGCTATAAAATTATGACTTCGATACTATCTTTCATAAATACTTTTACATTTATGATACCTATATGAGATTGTCTACTCTTTCTCGAAAAAATCCTTTTTTAGAAAGATATATAAAATTCATTAAGACACAATTCTTGAAAAAATTGTTAAGATTTCCTGAAGACAATTTTTTTCAGCATTTCCAAAAACTTTGATGCTCATTTCTTGAATTCTCGTACAGCAGTTTAAACATACCCATAAGCAAACTGCACATAATTGTAATATACTGATTCCCAATTTTATTTTTCAATTTTAAGTGTCTTATATACATTAGATATACTACCTATATCATATTGAGGTAAAGTTCCTTTTCTATAAATTAACATACGATTAATAATACCTTCGTAAAAAACAATGAACTTTGACTCATAAAAACATTTCACCGACTTATTGAAGCATTGTGCCTTAACGAATTTTATAATTCTTTTCAAAAGTACTTCTTCAAGGAATATTAAACTCCATTTCACGGTATGTATCATCAAGGTGAAATTACTTTTTATTTTTTCAATCAGTTCCTTTATGTATGTTACTATGAACAAGCACAACTTAACACAAATCTTTCCGACAAATTTCACCACATGCTCAATATGTTAAGTCAGCAATTTGCTTTTCTGCCATTAATGAATATGAAAGAAAAAACACATATTTATGGGTCTTAGTCGTTTCTCATTTTTCCTTTTATCCATCAATTATAAACCTCCGCAAGACAAAGACCAGTTATTGCTTTTAATAATGATGCAAACCCATGTTGTTCCCCATCCTTATTTCCCCACCCTTTCTACATCGTGATTATTTCACTGTTCTGTTTCGCGAATAAAATACATCAAAGTCATGACTGAAGATAAAACTGTTTCAATCCGCCTGATGCTCATAAATAAATTTCCAATAGCCGGCGTCACTCCATTATAGCCACTATATGAATTCCTGTAATTTTCCTTCCCGAATGGTTGATATTATATTAATTTAAACTCCTTAGCAATAAATCTCTCAACAAATAAGCAAGCCACAGAGCCATATATTTTGCCGCCGAGAAAACGCTTTATTCCCCCAACTAGCAGGCAATGAGTACTACTTGAAAGGAAATTTATTGCTCTTGGAGAAATTATTCCAGCGGATGAAGATTCTCGGTGAAGGGATGAATCAATTACTGGATAAATCCTCCCTGTCTGAAAGCGATAGACAAACGCCAAAACAGATGAACTGTTTCTGACACATGGCGGGGGGGATACATTCGTCATTGTCTCTCTGTTTCTTCTTTCTTTCTGTCTTTCTCTTTCGCTCCTTTCCTCCCGAAAGAGAGCGAAAAAAATGGGAAGAAGATTAGGAAAAATAAACTTGATCTGTCTAAACACAAAAACTGGAGAATAAAAAAAACGGAGTTCGTTATATAGCTCCTCTTTACTCTCGACGATGCTGACTTTGAGGGCAAAATGGCGGCTAAAGAGCTGCTACTTGATCATGCAGCCATTGATCATGGCGATACTTCTTCGCATTTTCTTGAGCTTTAAAAACACACAGCTTCTCTGTGTGAGATGAATCCGAGAAATCGGAGCAGGCTGATGAATGCAGTTAAACTTATCATTTTTCATTCGGAGAAAATGCGAAACTGATCGTCAGAGGAAAATTATCTCTTCGCCGCTTCGTAAGAGGGGTGAAAAAAAAAGGAATAAATCATATCTTTAATGCAAATGAAGGTGAAAAAAAAAGGAATAAATCATATCTTTAATGCAAATGAAGGTGAAAAAAAAAGATGCTAAGGGTTTTAAAAGGGAGTAAAAATAAACATTCTTGTCCCACTTTAAAATAGATTTTCGAGTCTTAACTTTTGCAGTATACGGAAACTGAAGCAATTACAAAAAAAACGTTATTGCAGATTTAAAGTTTGTAGTATATATTTAGATAGTTAAGAAACAATGTATACTTTGTAAATGCTACTTTTACGATTTGATAAAAAAATATGGTGTTTAAGTATCGTAAGGTTAGTGTCAATTGGGAAGACTATGAAACTGCGCAGTAAATGTTTCGATAGGTCTCATACGTTGAAAGGTGATTGATAAATCATTGACTTTGAGTTGCTAAATGTTTAATAATTTAATTAAGTTTTTTGTTAACTACAGAATGGACATTTTTGAAAAGAGAAAATTAAATAGATTTCACGTAATCTTTATCATCAGTCATATTTTTCTATAGCTGGCTTATTTAAGAAGTTGCTGAATTCTGGATCTGAGTCCCTATGCACATAACATGGAGTTCATCTTTATAAAGTAGCCACTGAATGTTCAACTCAGAGTATACATAAGTAAAAAACTCATTCAAGAAAGCCCATTGGAAAACTACACATCATAATAAGCTAACCTCTAAACAGGATTGTACACAGGATAACGTATAAAATTCACAGGAATACTTAAGTAGATCCAAAAATCTTATACCTCACGATGGACAACGTGGTGGACACGGTCGACAAAAAACACTTTTGGAAAACTACGGCAAGAACTTGTAAATGTAAACAAAAATTCTCTATCTACTCAGATTCGACCATGTGACATGTTATTCAAGTCCTGATTAAATTATTTGGCAGTGGAACAAACAAAAATCCTATGTTTGGTCTACTTCAATAATATAATAATAAATAAATACCCCCTCAAGGGTATAATATTCTGTCTTCTTTCCGTTGGAATTTTGTCCCAAAAAGAAGGGGTTTATATGGACTAATACTGATAGAATTCTTTAAGACATCCATGACAAGATAGCTGTATGAAAAGAAATTTATTATTCTAATATAAATAAACAGAATTAACCTTACCAGTACAGTTATTTTCAAATTGAAAATTCATCAGCAATTCAAATTTATTCTTGCCATGATCCATCCACCTTTTTCAACTAAATCTTCCCTTTCAGATAAAAGGAGTTACTCGATGCTACAGTCTAGAATTTGGATTAGATTGTGAATACTAAATCGCTTTTTAGGGATAGAGGGATTGGCTCAATCGGCAACGCGTCTACCTTGTACATTATTTCACTTCATTGAACATTTCAGGGGTAAACTTCCTTTGGACAAAGCCGCACGATAACTGTAACTCAGTTGAACAGTAGTATTCCGCACTATGGGGGAGAAAGGGGCGAGCCATCTCCAGGCAGTCAAGAAGCATGCTGTTGCGGAATGTGGTTCCCAGGTTCGAGTCCCAACTATGTCAACGTTGAGATTTATCTCCAATAAATAACTTTACTTCGATAGAAAGGGAAAAATTATGAACTTGGAAAGCTCGCCATCTGTCGGTGGGACATAAAGACGAAGTTCCGTGTTCACGCTAAAGAACAGGCTGGATAGCCAAGAAGGAAGACACATCTGTCTCCTAAACGCAGGTTTGGGGATTCCCTTCTGCTACCTCTGAGTCCTTGGGGTGGCTCAGTCGATAGCGCGCCAGGCTCGTAATCTGTAGTTTCCAGGTTCGAATCCCAGCTGGGTCAACGTTGAGATTTATCTCCACAAAACTCCCCGCCTTGTCCACGGTCAGTAGGAACCGACGGGCTTGATAAATGATGGGCTTGGAAAGACCGCCTTCCGTCGGATGGGACGTTAAGCCATGCCCCTGTGTGCGGGAGAGCCATACCTGTGCACGTTAAAGAACACGCTAGATGGCCTTGACAGGAGGCTACCATCTGTCTCCCAACAGCTCATTCAATAAAGCTAGAGGTTTCAAGGAAGCATCCAGTGGATCCCCTCCCCCAACCTTCTCTGAGCCTTCGAGTTACCTGTGACCTGACCATTTAGCCCATGCTGTGCAAAAAAGTGCCGCTCAAAGGTAAAACAACCCAACCCAAAGCCCTTGGGGTCCTTGTGAATCGGCCATTTAGCCCAGTGTGTAGAAAAAAGTGTCGCTCATAATAAAAGAACCCAACTGGGAAAACACTATACTTGGATGTCATTCTACTGGGAAATATTGCATTGTAAGAACGTCAGCCTACTACAAAAAATACTAAGGCATCATTCTAGTGGAAAATAATATACTAGGAGGTCATTCTACTGGAAAATATCGTACTAGAACGTCATTTCACTTGGAATACTATAATAGGACGTCATTTCACATGGAAATACTATACTAAGACGTCATTTATCAGGCTTTGGACTGGATTTATAGATACTCAAATATCGGTCACCTGTAAATCAAACGTTTCAGTAAATAAACAACCAAAAATTATGTTTTATCCACCAGTGTGCACCAAAAAACCTTATACAACTAAACCAACCAATTCTTCAACTGTTATTTCATTACTATTTTGAATTTGGAATAATCCTTTGATTGATCTTGTTCGCCCCTACTGTGTACCGGCAACCTCTCTTAGTCATGTTCTTATACCAAGACGAAAATATAAAACGAAAATTATTACGAATTGAAATAAGAAACCCGAAACATTATAAGACATTTCATCCTATTCATTTGTTTCGCAAAGGTCTGCTGCACGGCAATTGCAGTGTCACTGTAAAAGCAATGTTTACACAAAATCCTTATTCTTCCCTTCAGAATGAAATGAATCCGTTTCCTGTCACATTTCGTACCCAAAGACCTCACTGAATAAACAAAGCAATGAGAAAAAACGCTTCTTAATGACACATATGCCCGCGATAGTCGTCATCATTATTACCACAATCAGCAGCAAAGGAGACATGGTAGATTAGTGAAAACGGCCTCTGCAGCATCACAACGGATTGGAGTGTTTTATCTTTTTTTTTCAATAAAGGATTACGTTTGGTTGCTGCACTACTGCTTTGTCCTTGAAGATTTGCCAGGATACAATACTCAGAAAGAGAAGATATTCCTTAAGCATCCAGACCAACCAACATCAAATCACATAATAACAGCACCCATCCTTCAACTCTGTGCAGTCTCCTGTAATGATCGAGTCGCGTGCCATACAGTCGGTACGTGTTACTTTACATCTCCCCCCCCCCCACTCAAATTTACTTCACCGCCTCCCCCGCTCCTCAGACAGATAGCAATCTTCTGGCATAACTTCAATTGTCTCCGACCAGCGGTGGTTGTTTCTGGGGATGAAGGTCATAAAAAACTGCCAGCCATTGTCTTTCTAAATATTACGTCCGGCGTTTCGATGCACAGAACTCATGTACAGAGACCGACTGTGCACGCAGACCAATACCCGCAGCCAGATATTCAAGTTTTCTTCTTTTTTTGGGAGATTATGAGGAGAAAAAAAATTACGAAAGTATTTATGAAGAATATACCAAAGATGCTGCTCACCCCTAATCCCCTAGGATCCTCCAAACTTTTTAACCTTTATCCTAGCTTCTATTTCAGAGCTTGCTGTCACTGCACATCGCGAATTATGCTCCAGTACGTCAAATGCTTTGACGTCCGCAGAGGTTTATAAACACCGTATATCACACTGCATACCGTAAATTGAGGAGGAAAAATCGAGTCTTTGTGCAACAGCCATTGACGCAAAACAATAGACGTTAAACAAAAAAAAAAAACCGGCAGCAGAAATAAAAAAACGGGAAATGATACATGAACTATAAAGTCACCTCGAATGCCATGCACCTCTGAGCGGCACTTTTTTAAGAAGTAGCTCCGCTTTAATTTTCAGTAAGTGGGAGAGACTATTTTCAGGGTTGTTTGGGTTGTTTTACCTCTGAGCGGCACTTTTTTGCACACCAT
Source organism: Ryuthela nishihirai (assembly GCA_038380435.1). Classification (NCBI taxonomy): domain Eukaryota; kingdom Metazoa; phylum Arthropoda; class Arachnida; order Araneae; family Heptathelidae; genus Ryuthela; species Ryuthela nishihirai. The sequence goes on from JAWZYU010000004.1 coordinate 9,343,308, forward strand.
GGCCTAAATGGCCAGGTCACAAAGACCCCGAAGGCTCAGAGAAGGTTATGGATTATTTTTACTCTTAAATGGAAATTTTGCTTACATAAAATGCTAATTGGTCACATCAAAAGCCACCAAAGTTCGCAACATTGAATCAGGCACATAGACTGGGCTTGCTCACCCTGGAAATTCTAAGAGAGTAAAAAAATTGGAAAGTAGGCAAAATAATTTTTAAACTTGTATGTAGCTAATTTTAAGCAATTTATTTTAGCATTATATGTAATTTTGATACCAGCAGTAAATAAAAAAGATATGGCACTTATATTGAATTATCTTTCCTATCACCACTACCATCCCGTGGCCGAGTTATTAGCAAGCTTGGTTAGTCATCAAAAAGGACATGGCTTTACTTTTTAAGAAAGTCAGGCTGCTAATTTTTCTCTTACTCTTGTTATCCTGTTTTTACATCGCCAGTTTTTGCAATTTTTGAACCCCACCCAAAATTTTTCCCCTTTCTCTAAACATTTTCTGCTTATGTTTTTCTCTTTATGTAACAAAACTAATTATATTTTATCTCGTTGAAATACTTTATAGAAAATCTAAATTTGTAAAGCAAACTCAAAATTGATAACAGGTAAAGTTCTAGCGAAAATGGAGTCTACATGTAAGGGTCAGCCAGATTTTTATGATCATTATAACATATACACATAAGCTTCACCCATAATACTAAAATGCAATTTTTACTTGAAAGGGACCTAAATGGGCCTTTTTATTTTCAGGGAGTATTGGTCTCCCGGGAAACACTCCCAAAGGGGGCTCTAAATATACATCCTTCCCATCACTTCGAAAATATAACATCCCAGCTATTCCATATATTTTTTCATCGCCAATTGACTGTAATCGTCTCTTAAAGAAAGATGCTTCCATGCACCTTAAGAAAATATGAATTCGATCTCAAACACCCCGCCCTGCCCACGGTCAGTAGGGGACACCGATGGGCTTGGAAAGGCCGCCGTCCGTCGGATGGGACGTTAAGCCGTGGCACCGTGTGCGGGAGAGCTATACCCTGCGCACGTTAAAAAGCACGCTGGATGGCCTTGACTAGAGGCTACCATGTGTCTCCCAACAGCTGTTCCAGTGGGTCCCCTCCCCGCAACCTTCTCTGAGCCTTCGAGGCTTGTGACCTGGCCATTTAGCCCATGGTGTGCAAATTCCTTGTGACCTGGCCATTTAGCCCATGGTGTGCAAAAAAAGTGTCGCTCAGAGGTAAAACAATCCAACCGATCTCAATCTTTACCAGCATTTATTTATCTCAATAACCTTCATCCTTCATGTCTGGACTATGGCTATGGGCTATGCCTCGTTAATGAACACGCTGGCTAACCTTGATGAAAATCTTTCATCTGTCTTCTATCAGCTGTCTAGTGGGTCCGCTTACCCTTACTCTCTCTAAACACTTCGGGTCCTTTTGATCTGGACATTTAACTCATTGTGTGCACAAAAGTGGCGCACAGAGGTAAAAGAATCCAACTACAAATGAAATCTTAAGGAAAAATATAGCTCACAGCACTTTCCTCTTTTGCTAACAACTCTAGTAATCTTTTAATGGAATCAAGTTTTAATTTTAAGTTCCGAAGCAGTTATTGTCCGAAACTAAAAGGAATAGTCATTTAAGAGAAAGAAACCGAAGATAAGGAACGAGACAGCGGAGGAAATTTAATCCTTTTTCTTGTTTAAAGATTCAATTACATCGACGGCTCTACACGATGCATCTCTCTGATAAGCTTCTACTGCTGTATTATCAACAATGGCGTAGCACAGTCACATACAATTCCTCAGTAAGCACATGCACACACTCACTTGCATTCAGACCAAGTCGTCCCATTGAGAAGCAGTAACAAGCCTCCGGGCACTTTATTTGACGGAGATTGTGTCAGTGGAATAATACCAGCTGGAGCTGTAAGTTGCCCCAACAAGGTTGCTTGAGTGCTGGCGTACTGCCACATGTAATACGGTGATTCTCCTAATTACAGTGATCAGGAGAGCGCATTTACGGAGGATAACTGGCCTCTAAACACCTCGCCGTTCGTAACGGTTGTGTTTAGAGCGTGCCTTCTTCCCATCTTTTCATCCTTGATATCCATTCAGCCAGTTGAAACTGAGATCATGCAGAGAAGTAGAGGATGCCAGACTTTAATAGTCTGGATGCTGAGAGGAAAGGGTAGTGCAGTGGCTAGTCCCAAGAGGGCGCTCGCCGACAGAGCTAGAACGTCATCAGGGCAATGGCATGGTTGATGCGAAATGTTGTCTCCTCCATTGACAGATCGACTCTATGCTTAAACAGGTAAGAAGTAGAGTGTGCTATTTGAATCTTAAGTCTTACTGCGTAAATCACAGGGGTGATTCGACGGTGGACTTTTTGAGAATTTCTTTTGTAAAATTCGTTACGTTCCAGCTATTCTTCTTCTTCTGTAAAACAATGAAACATAAAAAAATAAAATCTTATCCCAGAATAAAGCGAGCATATGATGCAAAGTCTGAAAATGATGGTTCGAACACGGCGAAATCCACTCGCCTTGGTAAATAGAAAACATTCAATAATCTAATTCAAACAGCTAATTGTCTTTTACTCCATCGTTTGTAACTGAAGTTTCAAATGGAAAAAAATGGTTTATTTCTTTTAAAAATTACTAACCATGTAGACGCATATTTCTTAAATGAATTTCAACCTTAATTTTAGAATTTTGTAGCTCAAAACGGAAGTTTTTTCCGTGAAGGCAAATTTTAAGAAAGTCAAAATATTAGGTTTAATTTGCAATAGTCGTAAGATCAAACTACGATTTGATAAAATCGTAGTTTTGAGTGAAAAGATTTGAGTGATTTTCTAAATGAAATTTTTTCCCTTCTTATTACTGATTTTTAATTTTTTTATTATATCTATAATTTTACTCAAGAATTGCAAAAAAAAACGAGCCAGTACCCTATCTGAGTCCTTGGGATCCTACATAACCTTTTGCTGTGGGGCGGGGGTGGCTCAGTCGGTAGCGCGCCAGGCTCGTAATCTGTAGTTCCCAGGTTCGAGTCCCACCTGGGTCAGTGTTGAGATTTATCTCCGCAAAATTCCCCCGCCCTGCCCACGGTCAGTAGGGGACACCGATGGGCTTGGAAAGGCCGCCGTCCATCGGATAGGACGTTAAGCCGTGGCCCCGTGTGCAGGAGAGCCATACCCTCTGCACGTTAAAGAACACGCTGGATGGCCTTGACGGGAGGCTACCATCTGTCTCCCAACAGCTGTTCCAGTGGGTCCCCTCCCCCAACCTTCTCTGAGCCTTCGGGGTCCATGTGACCTGGCCATTTAGCCCATGGTGTGCAAAAAAGTGCCGCTCAGAGGTAAAACAACCCAACTTGATTAGTGAAATATCATTATGTTTTATTATTTTTATTATATATATATATACTTATTATTGGTAGCGTATTGTTGAAGAATATGCCATTGGTTAATGCAGACCTCAAAAAATGACGCCATTTGCGGCGATGCCTAATTTTTTAGCTCCACTTCATTACACTTTTTATAGATAAAACATCAACTGCGAGCTACTAAAACTGCTAGCGACTTAAATCTCAGAAATTTGTCTGGCTACTAGTTCCATACAAAATTTTTCGAGTCTTGGGTTAATAATAAAAAGAATTAATAGTAATAAAAGAGTTTCACAAAAAGGTGTGGGTCGCGGGTGGCTCAGTCGGTACCGCACCAGGTTCGTAATCTGTAGTTCCCAGGTTCGAGTCCCAGCTGGGTTAGCGTTAAGATTTATCTCCGCAAAACTCCCCGTCCTGCCCACGTCAGTAAGGGACACCAATGGGCTTGGAAAGACTGCCGTCCGTCGGATGGGACGTTAAACCGTGGCTCCGTGGGCGGGAGAGCCATACCCTGTGGACGTTAAAGAACACGCTGGATGGCCTTGACGGGAGGCTACCATCTGTTTCCCAACAGCTGTTCTAGTAGGTCCCCTCCCGCAACTTTCTTTGAGCCTTTGGAGTCCATGTGACCTGGCCATTTAGCCCATGGTGTGCAAAAAAGTGCCACTTAATGGTAAAACAACCAAACCCAAAAAGCTGTAAAAATTAATCTTAATTGTGATTTTAACTATCTTACATCGAGCTTGGGATAAGGAATGAATGTTTGTGTTGTCTTTCTGCTGAGATCTCGCTTTCCTCACAGATTCTTCTCTATGGCGTATTAAACTGACATGCTCCTGTCAGATCTCTGGGTCAAGCAGCTGCTTGAGAGGTTATTTATTTATATTTTGAGGCACATAACTTGGCCGAATGGTTAGCACGGTTGACTACTGATCAACGAAACCTGGGTTCGAGCCCCGGGTAAGGTATGGATGTTTGTGTTGCTTTTCTGCTGAGGTTTCGCCTTCCTCACAGACTTTCTACTATGGTGTATAAACTGGCAGGCTCCTGTAAGACCTCTGTGGCAAGCATCTATTTGAGGGAGTATTTATTTTTTTATTACATCAGTTAAATAAATATAGGATTGCCAACTCTTCTTTACCAGAAAGGACATAAACTTACGTATCAAAAAGAAGGGCCCACGAGTGCTCGGGGGACTAGAAACAGGTCGTATGAGAGTTTCGAGGACAAGAAAAAGATTTTTTTTTAGGATCAAGTGAAACAAAGAGCTCTCTTCTCTGCTCTCATGGCCAATAAACTGGCATTGCTATGTAAATTTTCGCCATGAAATCATTCCTTCTATTCGTTAGCTACTAGTATGGCTCTCATGCATACTGGGCCACGGATTAAAGTGACATTTAATGGAGAGTGTACTCTTCCTCACCTAGAGCAGAAGGGGAGTTAGCGAATAAATTTTTGGACTGAAATATATTTGGTGTCTCGTTCCATTATCGTTATGAGACCCACGACGTTTCTACAAATAAGAGACACTCTGGAAAATATTTAACTTCTGACAACCCGGTCAAGAACTAATAACAGAAAACTTATGTAATAAATAATTCCTAGCAGAAACCGCTTTGAGAGGAAAGAAAATAGAAGCCTTAACAAATTGTTCCGAGTAAAGCATTACAATGCATCCTTTGGATGTATACAGAGATGAAAATTGAAAATAACGCTTAAAAAAAGTTAACTTATATGGAGTTATTTCCAGTATACTTCAATAATATCCTATTTAAGTAGACAATTTTGATGGTTATTCGAAAAGGTTGTGTAAGAATGCACTCAATTAGAATAGAAAACGCTATATATTTTATTTCTTTACTTGATGCAATTTTGTAAAGGACGACTGTTGATATTAGTAAAGAAGACTGAAGGGAGAAAGCTTGAAGAAGAAGATCATTGGCGAATCTTCACTGGCTTCTTCATTTTCTGTGACCTAACTGGCTAAGCACGAAACTCAGACTACATATAAGCCAGGAAACTTGGGTGAAAATAATAGAAACAAGCATCGATTTATCTGCTTTCCAAAGGGTATGGATGGAACTTCATCGATTAACAAGAATCTCATACTTCAGCCATGCTTCGAAAACATACTTTTTCTCAATATTCTTTCTAAAATTCTCTGTGATTACACCTATTTTTTTCTGATGAACATTATTCTTTATTTTAAGGAAAAAACTGCGTTTTATTTTTTGAATTTATAAATATGATCTTAGTTTTTATTATTTTGCAAAAAATCTTTCTAATATCGTGGATCTCCAAAACTTGTTTAGAAAAATTTAACATAAATTTAATTCGCAGGGATTTTTCAAGCAGGAGGGTGCATTATGTAGCCTATACAACATGCTTAAAAACCAACAATTATTTATGAGGTTCCTCAATGTTCTATTTTGAGACCTACTTTATTCCTAATATTCGCAAATTACTTTAATGATTTCCCAAATTTAAGCAGTAGGTCAAACGATGATCTAATTTTTTAAAACTATGATGATTCAAAAACTATCCAACATTGGGTATAACCATACCTGGACTAAAAGACAATTAAGGGGGGAGAGGGAGGGGAAAGAAATCCAATCGAGCCAAAAAAAGTAAAGGGGGAGGGTAAGAAACTGTATTCCCCCCGATTTAGAGATCTTTAAAAATTCTTGAAAAATGCCCTCTCCTAGTCCCCTTCCTAGATCTGTCCCGGGGTATAAGTAAACTAAAAAACTTCCTTGCTACATTTCTCCACTGTTTTCCAGTCAATGCTTCTACGCGTTATTTATAATCTGTCCTTTTGTTGCGTCCAGGCTGATATTCCTCTTCAGTTCCTTTTTTTATTCTTCTCTCGAAGATAAATGGAACGTCGATGGCTAAAAAAGCCTTCAGTCTGTTGAGTCAATCTCTTTCTAATTTCTTATGTTTAATCGTGGCAAGTGTACAGGGACACATTAAGAATAACACTTACTGAAAAACTCTGAACATTAAGGAATATCTTGTACAACGACTCATCGGTTGCCTAACCATTTGAGGCCGTTGTACACATAAAAATTCCACTCAGAGGTAAAACAACAGTTCTTGCATTCTGAATTTTTGGCTATTCTGCTTTGAATTATCGTTCACACGTCTCAACGTTTTTTTTTTCTCTTTGCTTCACACTGTGATTTTTCTTATTTTTACTTTTCATAATGTTAAATTTTCAAATATATCACTTTTATTATACATATTCAAAAAGAGACCGTTCCATGTTGCCGAATATTTAGGATGTAGCCGTCCCGTGGCCGAGTGGTTAACACGCTTGGCTACTGATCTAAGGGACCTGGGTTCGAGCCCCGGATTAAGGCATGGCTGTTTGTGTCGTTTTTCTGCTGAGGTCCTGCCATCCTCTCAGACCTTCTACTGTGGCATATAAACTGACAGGCTCCTGTCAGACCTCTGTGGCAAGCAGCTGATTGACGGAGTATTTATTTATTTTTTATTTACTTGGCGGCCTGTATTGGAGCTCGGATTCTTTTCTTGTGTTATCTTTCCCCTGAGCTGCTGCCTGCCTCACAGACTTTCTCTGTGGTTTATTGTACGGAAACGTAATTCTCAGATCTCTGTTGCGAGAAATTCCTCCAAAGAACATTTATATTCAAAAAGCTATGCCACATCAACATTTTATGCTATTGGAAATCTATAGATATTAAACATTTTAGTTTTTCGAGATAATTGCCCTCAGCTTTTCAGAATGCTAGTAAGAGTGATAAAGGCAAAAATTGTTAAAAATTATTACGTATTTATTTATATTACGTAGGTCCTGCCATCCTCACAGATCTTTTACTATGGCATATAAACTGACATGCTCTTGTCAGACCTCTGTGGCAAGCAGCTGCTTGAGGGGGTATTTATTTTATATTTTTTATTTATTTATTGATATTTCATGCATTTTTTAGAAATTTTTAAAGACCTGTGAAACGGAGGAGGAAATGTTATACTGCATTGGAAATCCATTCTCTACCCTCCCCCACCTCTTTACATTTTATGGCTCGGATTTCTTGCTCCCCCCCCCCCCCCCGGCCTTAATTTTTTTTCTAGATCCGGGAGTGTACATATATATATATTTCGACTTTCGAATTTTTTGGGGCCTCCCAAATTTGTCCTAGCTTAGGGCCTCGAAAGGTCAAAGTCCGGCCCCGAAAGTGGTGGAAAAAAAGGTTTACATTGGATTTGCCCCATTGCACACAAGGAAATGGGAGAAAGCAACTTTGTTGTTTTAACGAATAAATGAAAAATACTTTTTGTGTTCTATAGGCAGAAAAAAAAATTATTATTTGCATTTTTCCAATCATCCATTAACACGAATTTTCACTATAAAAATAGGCCGAAAATAGAAACCTTAACTATGAAAATAATTGAAAAATGCCAAAAATTTAAACGAATAGTGCAAACGATGTATTTATAATAGAAGTTTGAAAATTTGATTGTTGAGGGTAATTGGTTAAGAGGTTTATCATAGCAGCGGTGATTTTCTCTCCTCTTACCCCAGGAAGGCGTTTTTTTTTTGCAATTTTAAGAGATAAATTTAAAATATATATTTGTGTTTTATATAGGTACTAATAAAATATTACTATCTGCCTTTTCCGATCGTTCATCACTTTCCGATTTTCACAGAAGGGACTAAAGACCGGAAATAGAAATTAATTCTGTTTGAAAACGAGTAATAGTCAACTAAATGGTTAGCACACCTGTCTACTAATCTAAGGGACCTGGGTTCGAGCCCCGGATAAGGCATGGTAATTGTGTTGTTTTTCTACTGAGGTCCTGCCATCCTCTCAGACCTTCTACTATAGCATATAAACTGACAGGTTCCTGTCAGACCTCTGTGGCATGCTGCAGCTTGAAGGGGTATGTATTTTATTTTTTTATTAACAGTCAACACATTTTTAATCACTTTGAGACAATGTAAATGTTTATTTCATTTAGTATGACTTAATGAAATGCGTCGATTTTCTATTGTTTATCATTTAGTTGCATTATTTATGATATAGCGAAAAATTAAATATAAATAAATACCCCCTCAAGCAGCTGCTTGCCACAGAGGTCTGACAGGAGCCTGTCAGTTCATATGCCAAAGTAGAAGGTCTGTGAGGATGGCAGGACTTCAGCAGAAAAACAAAACACACAACCATGACTTACCCAGGGCTCGAATCCAGGTCTCTTATATCAAGAGCAAAGCGTGCTAACCACTCGGCTATGGGACAGCACCACGTATAAGGAATGTACAAAGAAAAGAACATCATTTACATTCCTGAGATTTCAGAGAAAGGTCATATAAATATTGTATTAATCTGTTGGTCGCATTGTCCTGAGTGCTGAACTGAACACGAGAAGTACATAAATAAGGACCTTTTTGTTTCAAATAATGTGCATTTCAATGCAATATTTTTTTCCCAAACATTGGTGCATAAATTATAAATAAAAAATAAAATTTGAGTGTTTTTTTTTGCCAGGCTATTCTTCTTTAAATGAGCCTTTCTCTCCAGATGATGGAACCACTTTGCTGAATTAAAAATTAATAACAAATTCTAAATTCTAATACTAAAACATATTTTAAAACGTTACGTCAAACCTCTGTGGCAAGTAGCTGCTTGAGGGGGTATTTATTTTTATTTATTATTTATTTATAAAACTTTCAGTCAGAAATCACATCAATCAATGCTCACGAAGAAGAACAATTTCTTATTTCTTTTAATATAAACCCATAAGGCGTTGACAAAAAATTTAATCTTTAAATCTAATTCTAGAATTCGTTTTGGACTTTTTTGCATATTAAAAAAATGCAATTTATTTTTCTCTCTTTCTTTATTGATCTTTATGATATTGCTAATATTACATTTTCATCCCCCCTTCTCGATACTCCAGCTTCTTCTCGCTTCCCATCATCTTGATTGAAGCTTGTGAACATAAAAGCAAAATTTAAACACGGCGATTATTTCTCCTGCTTAAATCTCGTCTTTGTCCATCTTTCATCAGAAAAAGCTCTTTATTCCTCCCTATCCATCCGAAGCTTACTAATTCTTCCTCCCATCCCAAGAAGAGTCCTGAAACCGCTTCTTCTGGTCGCTCCTCTGGCCATTAGATACCCAGGATGGCCCATCCAGTTCCTGAGGCCCAGTGGAAACCCTCCACTCTTCACCCACATAGCACCGTGGGCGGTGCACGGTGAGAGATTCAACCAGTCAGACCTCATCATCTCCCAGCCCCCTTGTTCTCTTCTCACGGCCAGCCGGGACCCCGACTGGCGTGTCGCCAGGGTAGGGACTGCCCCACCCACCGGCCATGGATCGGCCCGCCTGACCTCAGGTCGTATGCAAATCCTTAGTCACGCTCTCTCTGAAGTAACAGGATTTTCCCTGCTTGCGTTAAGCGGATAAAGAATTGGTGGAAAAGTGAAAAAACAACCTGCTGTAGATTGGCAACAAAAGAAAGCTTTGTGCAGTCTACGACACTAGTCACACAAGTGTAGTTAGATCAAAACTGTGGGAAACTTGGTGTTGAAGCGAATGTTGCCCCGAGAAGAAAAAAAGGCTGTTGTTTTCACCCACCCCCTCTTCCATCTACTACACGTGCTGCGTCAAATGGATTTTAATTTTCACACAGTTTCGGATCATTTAAGCTGACTCTTCGGATTGATGCTTGGTGTGATGACAAATAACATAGACGTTGAGTTTTGATGATAAAGACGCAACATAGACAGCTAAGCCCTTTATAATAAGGAGATTATCCAAAGGCTCTCAGCTTATTATATTAAACTGATATCGCTTCATCACTTTTTTCTCACAACGAAAATTTGTAGAGTTCCGAAACTCATTTTAAGCAATACTTATACATTTTTCTGCACATTTAGATTATACACTGGTTTCCATAAATATGTTAAATCAATGGAAAGCTAACGTCACAGCTCTATAACTTCTAAAATATTTTTTTCTGTTTTGAAAAATGTGATTGCAGATAAAGATCTCAATCAAATAAATTAATATCTGGATTTTCAACAATATTCTTTCAGTATTTAATGAGTTAATGGAAGTTTGAATATTTAGCGATAACAATGCCAGTCACAAAAATTGACTTCAGAAGTTAATTAAAACTTAGTAATAAGTATTGTATCAAAGTGTTTAATAAGTTTGTATTTTAGAACTTTGTGCAAAGAATTCTTCCACTATTCTTCAGTTTTGTATGAGTTTCTTAAGACTGGCATTGCTGTTGTTAAATATTCAAACTTCCATAACTCATTAAATACTGAACGAATATTGTTGAAAATCGAGATATTGATTTATTTGATTGAGATCTTTATCTGCAATCATATTTTTCAAAACGAAAAAAAAACTTATTATAGTAGTATAGAGCTTCTCATTGATTTAACGTAGGGATTTTCCTTAATTTATGGAAACCAGTGTATTAGAGAAATGTGTGATCAATAATATTTCAAGTTTATCATACTAAGCGTTACTTCTATTTAAATAGCATTATAGGGCAAAACTAAAAATCTTTTATTATTATTATTATTATGGTGATCAAAGGACCTGGGTTCGAGCCCCGAATAAGGCACGGAAATTTGTGTTGTTTTTCTGTTGAGGTCCTGCCATCCTCCGAGCCTTCTACTTTGGCGTATAAACTGACAGGCTCCTGTCAGACCTCTGTGGCAAGCAGCTGCTTGAGTAGGATATGTATTTTTAATTTTTATTCATTGTAATTTATTTCACGCCAGGGGATTACATTAAAGTTAATATACAGTTAATTTTAGAGAGTAGTTTAAATGTTCAAGTGGCCTGATGCCCCAGTACATTTGGAAAATTCAAAAGAAATATCAAGGATAGCATAAAAATACAAATATGTACCAAAAATTTCACAGCTAATATATAATAAATAAAAATAAAATAAATAAATACCCCCTCAAGCAGCTGCTTGCCACAGAGGTCTGACAGGAGCCTGTCAGTTTATATGCCACAGCAGAAGGTCTGTGAGGATGGCAGGATCTCAGCAGAAAAACAACACACACATCCATGCCTTATCCGGGGCTTGAACCCAGGTCCCTTAGATCAGTAGCCAAGCGTGCTAACCACTCGGCCATGTAATAGTAAAAAAAAATAAATACCCCATCAAGCAGCTGCTTGCCACAAATTGCATAGACTAAGAGAATTATATTTAACCTGAAAGTAAATATTACAGTAAAAATATTAAAAATAAATACCATCTCAAGCAGCTGCTTGCCACAGAGGTCTAACAGGAGCCTGCCAGTTTATATGTCATAGTAGGTCTGTGAGGATGGCAGGACCTCAGCAGAAAAACATCACGAACATCCATGCCTTATCCGGGGGCTCGAACCCAGGTCCCTTAGATCAGTATCCAAGCGCACGTAAAGTAAAAGGAGGACTATGTCGCGTGGCTAAGTGGTTAGCGTGCTTCGCTATGGATCAAAGGAACCTGGGTTCGAGACAATAAGGCATGAATGTTTTGGATGGCTTTCTGCTGAGGTCTCGAGCTACTCTATGGCGTATTACTTTCTGCTGAGGTCTAGCCTTCTTCACAGCCATAGAGTACGCCATAGAATAGTAATGCGCCATAGAGTACTATGTAACCATAGATGTATTATGTACCATAGAGTACTATGGCGTATTACTTTCTGCTGAGATCTAACCTTCCTCACAGAGCTTTTCTAAGACGTATTACTTTCTGCTGAAGTCTAGCCTTCCTCACAGAACTACTCTATGTCGTATTACGTTCTGTTGAGGTCTAACCTTCCTCACAGAGTTCTCTATGGCGTATTTCTTTCTGCTGAGGTCTCGCCTTCCTCACAGAGCTTCAGTATGGCGTATTACTCTCTGCTGATATCACTCGGTAGAGAGTTCCAGGATGAGGTTGCCTGAAAATCAAAAATAACTTCACATCCGGAAAAGAAAAAATAATTCAAACAAATTTCACACCATTTTCAGATTGACGGCAAAATGCTTCAATATCAGTTTTTAAGAAAATTTCAAATAAATAAACTCTAAAGTAGCGTTACTAAATTTTCTTTCGCATACCATCATCACCATATGCTTAACATTTATTTTGTACCAGTACTAGGTAAATGTTAATTTACAAAACATCATTTTGCTAATGAAAAAAAAGCATTTTCAAACAAGGTATAGCAGTAAAACAGAAAGTACTGAAGCATGAAATATATATAGTACATTGCGTTTATCATGCTACAGTGTGATGCAAATTCATATGTGAATGAATGCTGGCACTAATAACCACTTGTCTAAAAAAGCAACTTTTTTCCCCTCCTTCCGAAATTTTGTCTGATAATTATGTTTTTGAGGGTGCTAAGCCGAATCTGACAGCCGATTTGTTCTATCACCTACGGTTTTCTAGAGATATGGGTTTAATTTTAGAAAAAATACTATTTTACCCAGAGAAGATAAATATATTTTATCAAACGTTTGTTTACATTATAAAAAGTTAAAGCTGACACTAATAAATCCCGATACATGTAAATATTTACACAAAAATTATTTTGTTTTCTTCTGTCGCTTATATTTTATCTTTGGAGCCTCTCGCTGCAGGGTACTCCGCCAACATACTCTCGCTCCATTCTCCGCTATATCGTTTTTTCATTTTATATGTCTTGATAGGACCTTTCTCCATGCTCATTCGAATAAAACTGAAGCTTCCATCAGTTTGAAAACGAATAAAATCAGAAATATTCACAAAAAATGTCATTTTCCAAAAAAACGCCCTCCCACGAAAATAGTCAGATTCGAATTCATCACCCTCAAATCTATAAAGTATACCCTTTTTTATTTCGAGGGAGGATTTTCATGCAGACCAGTGTAATGAATGTTCAATTACCACTGGAGTAAGTTTCGTATACCACTACTGCTAAGTGTACCACAGTTTGGAGTCGTTGATTTAAAGTGTTCTTTAGAGGACATTTTACCCATTTAAGTCCAACAACATCTTCTCAATCTATTAGTTAAAATTGGAAACTATTTATAAGTCGTAGGTTAGGCCAGGTCTGTAAATGGTAGCTAGGTAGTCACTGGAAGGAGAGCTATGCACCAATCCCCTGTGATGATGCATAGAACCGGCCAGGCCTAGCACCTAATGTCCGACCCCGCCTTCTCGTGTTGCGGACCGTTAGTAACTTTCAAAAGAGATACTCTCTTGTGGAAGTGAACGGAAGGGGAGGGCTGCCAGATTAGTGTGGCCTACTGATCTGGACAACTATGGCTACTTTTCTTTTTTTTTTTCTACCCTGCTGAGGAGTGGTCAACTACACAGGGTCCTGGTGCTGACCATATAAACCCACTGGTCTGGACAGATATATGGCTCTGAGCTTGATTACGGATCCTGATTTTGCTGCACTGATGGGCTTCTGTGGAGGGAAAATCTTCCGCTGTGTTTTCTGTTTGTTTGTGGGTTGACAGCCCCAAGTGAATAGATTCACAGGATATGTTTATCAGCTGGTGGATAATCCTGAGCAGAAGTCATCGCAGGTACCTGAACTCTTTGCTTCTATTGGCATCGTCAAATTCTACATTGGAGGAAGTCTTCCAGTGTAGATGGCTTCAGCCTTTAGTAGTGGGGAACGGGTCTTTGCCCCATGTCTGCGATTAGGGGGCTGTTTGATATTGTCGGCATTCCCTCTCTCAATAAACATAGTTTCTTTAAACATCCTACTAACCATTTTCTCTCCATAGGTAGTTGGAATGTGAGGACTCTGCACAGAGCTTTCTCTCTTGATGTCCTCACACAAGAATTCCACCATTATAATTTAGATATTCTCGGCTTGCAAGAGACCAGATGGACAGATAAAGGTCAGATTCTTAAAAATAATCTTAAATTTGTCTTTTCAGGGAGAGACGACAACAAGCATCACCAAGGCGTGGGTCTGCTTCTCAGCAGACACGCTAGCGATGCTCTTCTAGGATATGAGTGCATTAATGAAAGGTTTCTTACAGCAAAATTTCAGACAAGCGTTAAAGACTTGAATGTTATCTGCTGTTATGCCCCCACTGAGGATGCCGATAAGGATGAGAAGGATAGGTTTTATGAACAACTTCAGGATATTTTGAATTCTGTCAAGAAAGGAGATATTACCCTTGTTCTTGGTGACTTCAATGCCAAAGCTGGTACTGACTCTGACCTTTGGGGAGGAGTAATAGGCCCTTTTGGTATTGGTAGCTGCAATGGCAATGGGCAACGTCTCCTACAGGTGAGTAAACTCAATGGTTTCAGAATAACTAACACATATTACAAACATCGCGACATACATAAGTACACATGGGTTTCACCTGATGGGCTGCATAGGAATATGATTGATTATATATTAATTAACAGCAAATGGGCTAGTTCTGTTAGAAATACCAGGGCATATAGGGGAGCTGAAATTGGATCTGACCATTACCTAGTTAAAAGTGTCTTGCAACTTAAACTTAAAAAGTGTTGTGCTGGGTTAAAAAATTTGCTTTTAATACTGAAGCTCTGAAAGACCCAGTTATAGCCAAAGCTTACCATGATAGGTTACTTAGTCATTATGACAGTCATGGTATGCTTACCACTGAAGTTGAGGAAGAATGGGATCATTTTAAACAGGCTTTTTTGGACACTAGCAGTACTCTTTTAGGAAAAAAGGAGCAGAAGAGGCAAAATTATTTGAGTGATAAGGCACTTGAGCTTATTTCGGAAAGAAAGAACTGCAGGAATGTCCTTAATCAATACCCTACTAGTCCTAATAGAAAGCATTACAGAGAACTTAATAAACGTGTAAAAGATCAGTTAGCTGCCGATAAGAATCTTTGGCTTGATGGTTTGGCTGACAAAGCCGAGGAAGCAGTTAAACAGCACAACAGCAGAGAGCTGTACCAGATAGTTAATGTTTTGTATGGTAGAAAACGGACAGGTATACAGGGATTGAAGGATAAACAAGGTAAGGTTATAGAAGGTGAGGATTCTGTCATGGCTAGGTAGGCTGAGCATTTCAGTGATGTACTAAACAATGCGGTTAGTTCTATTCCCATTGTTTGCAATGATGATAGATGCATTGGTGGCTTTAATGTTGGCCCTATAACACAATCCGAAGTTATTTTGGCTGTTTCTAAACTTAAGCTTCATAAATCCCCAGGGGTAGATGAAATTACTACAGAAATGCTTAGAGCTGGAAATGTTTCGGTTACCATTTGGATGACTGAAATTCTGAATATCTTTTATGATAAAGGCATGGTTCCTAAGGATTTTACCAGAGCTATTGTTATCCCTATTTTCAAAAAAGGTGATCGCAGTTCTTGTGATAACTATAGGGGTATTAGCCTACTCTCTGTTCCAGGTAAAGTTCTTTCCATGATTGTGCTTAAGAGAATTAAGAATCTGGTTGACAGTCAATTGCGTGATGAGCAATGTGGATTCAGAAGTGGTAGGGGATGTGTGGATCAGATATTTTCACTTAGGCAGATTCTTGAGAAATGTTTAGAGTTTCAGATACCTTTGGTTGCTAGCTTTGTTGATTTCAAAAAGGCTTTTGACTCTGTTGATCGTCATAATTTGTGGTTGATTGTGAAATCATATGGTATACCAGACAAGTTAGTTAACATAATGAAAGCTCTCTATAATAACACTGAGTCGTGTGTGAGAGTTGGTAAGGCTTGTAGCAATTGGTTTAGCATTACTTCTGGTGTTCGACAAGGGTGCATTTTGTCTCCTTTTCTCTTTAGTTTGGTTATTGATTATGTTATGCGAAATTCACTTCAAGGGAAAGATTTTGGCCTTAAATGGGCTGGAGATATGAAAATTTCTGATTTAGATTATGCTGATGATTTAGCCCTTTTGGCAAATGATGTTGATGAGATGAACTCTTTCATTCGAGCTGTTGATGAGACTGGTAGTAGAGTAGGTTTGGTTATAAACAGAGAGAAAACTAAAGTGATGAAAATTGGTCAGGCAGGCTGTGATTCAGTTAATCTGAATGGTTGCAGTCTTGAGCAGGTGTCACAGTTTAATTATCTTGGGAGCTATGTAACAGATAATGGTGATGTGCGGCATGAGATTAACAGACGAATAGGGATTGCTGCCGGGACTTTTAAGAATCTATGGAGAGTGTGGAGAAATAGGCGTATACACCTAAAGACTAAAATTAGACTGTATAATAGTTTGGTTCTTTCTAGGGTTAGTTATGGTAGTGAAACTTGGACACTTTGTAAACAAGATAACAGAAAACTAGATGCTTTTGATTCCAGATGCTTACGCAGTATCTTGGGCATTAGGTGGTTCAACTTTGTAACTAATGATGAGGTTAGGCAAAGGAGTTTGCAACCTCCTTTAAGCAGCATATTGTGCAGAGAGAGACTCCGTTGGTTTGGCCATGTTGCCCGTATGAATAATTATAGATTGGCGAATAGGGTTATGAACAGTGTGCCTAAAGGCCTCAGAAAGAAGGGGAGACCTAGGATGCGGTGGGCAGACAATGTCAAACAGGACCTTGTTAAAATTGGTGTGCAGTGGCCAGATGCAGTAGATGTAGCTCAGGATAGACTTGCTTGGAGAACTAAATTGCACGGTCTGGTTGGACCTCCGTAGCCCATGGCTGCTTGAGGTTGATGATGATGATGATGATGATGAGGTTAGGCCAAAGATATAACGCCCTCCACCCAAAAAATCAAACATGCATATATATTCTTTCATCATCATCCTCAAGCAGCCATGGTCCAACCAAACTGTGCACGTGTTCTAAATATCTGATGCATCTGGTCATTGTAGAACAATTCTAACAAGGTCCTGTTTAACATTGTCTGCCCACTGCGGTGGGCAGACAATATTAAACAGGACCTTGTTAGTGAAGGTGGGACCAGACTGTGCAATGGAGGGGACCAGACTGTGCAATGCAGACAGTGGAGGTCCAACCAGACTGTGCAATTTAGTTCTAAATATCTAATGCATCTGGCCATTGTAGACCAATTCTAACAAGGTCATGTTTAACATTGTCTGCCCACCGCATCCTGGATTTTCCTCTCTTTCTGAGGGCTTTAGGCACCCCTCTTCATAACCCTATTCGCTAATCTAGAGTTATACTTACGGACAACATGGCCAAACCAACATAGTCTTTCTCTGCACAATATGCTGCTCAAAGGAGATTGCAAACTCCTTTGCCTAACCTCATCTATAGAACTATTTAATGCCCAAGATACTGCGTAAGCATCACGTTTCCTGTTATCTTGCTTACAAAGGATCCAGGTTTCACTACCATAACTAACCCTAGAAAGAAGTTTCAGCTTTTTGGTGTATAAGACTATTACTCCACACTCTCCATAGAATCTTAAAAGTTCCAGCAGCAATCCCTATATTTATATCCCATATTTAGTTCAAAAAAAAAGTTGCATTTTTACGCATGAAATTATTTTTGGGTGTATTAGATTACGGATTACAAAAGAACGAAGATTCATAAAATCACTTTGTAGCTGCATAAATTTAAACAATATTTGCAAAGGGAGTCTAAATCTACTTGTAAAATCAATATATAACAAACTTAAATTATTTCTATTTCCTCGTTGTTGTTTTCTTAAATTAAGGACTATCTTGAGATTATGAAAAAAATCCTTTTTTTGGCTTTAAGTATCTCAGATAACATTTTCTACTTCTAGTTTAGTAAGTTGGTTCTTCACGGAAAAGTTTTGAAACCTCATTAGATGATTTAATTGCGAAAGATTTTTCAGAATTGAATTTTTTACGTAGTGTAGTGTTGTGCAAAAAAAAACTATATGTAAGTTGGTAGAGGGAAAAGCAAACTTTTGCATTTCATTTAAAAACTGAGAGATTTTATTTTTGACATTATTTTAGTACTATTTTAGATATAACACTTCTTTAAATTCTTCAGATTCGGATTAAGAATAAAGTTCAGGAATTTTAAAGAATTCTGGCAAGAATCATAATACTATATAAGAGCTATTTCACATAAAGAATAGAGCGAAAAATCCTTCTCAAAGGGAAGGATTGCCCAATCGTCGCTTAATTATTCTAGACCACAAAAGATAACGAAAAGCAAGATCGAATGCCTGAAACTAATCCTCCACTCGTTAGAGAGCTTCTACTTGTTTTCTAAAGTTCTCAAGAACTTTTGAAACTGAATGATGTGGAAACTTTTTTGAATTAAACTACTAGAACTGTTTACATGTAATATAGATATTGAATGTTTCTTCCTTTCTGACTTTCGCACTGCTGGATTACTAGAAATTTTTTTGTTTTGAGTTGTTTTCGTTTTTTGTGTATTATATTCAATGTGACGACTGATGTTTTCAATTTAGATTGAAACATTATCTGAAATAAAAATGATCTATTTATCTATCTATCTACTCATCGCGAATGTACAGTCGCTCAAAAAAGTATCTGAACACTATGGTTGATTAGAGAATTCAGAAAAAATATCTGGCAACGATTTTTTTAGAAATTAGTGATCTGGCAACCTTCGTGTCACGTGACACGAAGGTTGCCAGACCACTAATTTCTAAAAAAATCGTTGCCAGATATTTTTTTCTGAATTCTGTAATCAACCAGAATGTTCGGATACTTTTTTGAGCGACTGTACCGGTGAAAGAAATTATGCTTCATCCTGTACTTGACAATATTCCAAAACTGAAACCAACATTTGATCGCTTCCATAAACTATTCACATTAATAATTTACGTTGTGCTTATTTCTTGCATAAGGCATTGAACTATTTGCTCTGGTGGAGTATTACATCTGTGGGTTGTTCTTGCTACAATTCACGTGGGTGTGTCGCCTTTTCACTGGTTGTTTTCCTCTTTGACATTCAGATTTCAACGCATCATTCTTTATGTGAAACAGAGTACAGAAAATAAGCAATTGTATATGCGTTGTTAATGTCAAACTTTAAACTCCCCAATGAACACTGAACAAAGAAAATCTTATTCTCTCCAACTGGGATGACATTTCGATGTCAAAAACAAAAATGAAATTAACCTATATTCTCAGCTCGCTTGACTGTTTTTTTCAATGGTAAACTACAGTGGGTAAAAACATCATTCGCTGCAACTCCTTAAGCTTATCCCATTGCCAAGAAAATTGTGAAAAATGTGTGAAAGTAGATCTAGAGGTCAGAATAACAATATCAACAACAGTGGCATAGTGTAAGTGCAACAGGGTAGACTATGAGATTGCGCAGTTGAAGCTTTAACAATTCTCACAGATCACAAGCTCATACGCAGGTAATTGATAGGTCATTGATCTATAAATAAATAAAAAATAAAGTAAATACCCCCTCAAGCATCTGCTTGCCACAGAGGTTTGGCAGGAGTCTGTCAATTTATATGACATAGTAGAAGGTCTGAGAGGATGACAGGACCTCAGCAGAAAAATGACACACACATCCATGCTTACCTGGGGCTCGAGCCCAGATCCCTTAGATCAGTAGCCAAGCGTGCTAAAGAATTGTCGAAGCACCAACTGCGCAGTCATAGTCTACCTAGTTGTAACTCACTCTACTCCATTTGTTAGCAAAAGAAATCGGGATGGATGCCTTTAGAGCTTTGAATAAAAACTCATCCGTCTCAAGTAAGAAACGCATATATTTTAATTTATTATAATTATCGATATACGTTATTTTGATTTCAATAGCTTCGAAATTACATACTCTTGTTTATTTTGCAAGTACGAACAGTTCATGGAAAACTAGTCCTGAAGGCAGAAATTTTTCTCATAAACTCATCCATCTTCCAGTCGGTGTTAGACTAAACTGGGAGATGAGGACACGCTCAGTTTTATGGAAGAAAAAGGGGCATTTTCAAAAGATTGCGAACTTTTGTCTTAGAGTCCCATATAGGTGAAAGATTGACTGCTGTGAGAACTTTCGGGGACGGTGGTTGGTTCAGTCAATAGCGCCAGTCTCATAATCTGAAGTCGTTCGCGTCCCAGTTGTGCCTGCTTTGAAATTTATCTCCGCTAAATCCCCCCCCCCCCCCTGCCGTCGGTGAGAAAAGGGGAACCGTTGGTCTTAGAAAGGCTGCTGCCCGTCAGGTAAGACGTTAAGCTGTGATTCCGTGTCCATGAGAGCCATACCTTGTTCATGCTAAAGAATACACTGGTTGGCCTTGACGGGAGGTCTCCACCTATCTGTTAACAGCTGTCTAGTTGATCTGCAATCTTCTCTGAGCTCTTGCGGTGATCTGGCCATTCAGCCCATTGTATGCGAAAAAGTCTAGCTCAGAGGTAAAATAATGCAACCCAAAACAGAACTTCAATTTGTGCCAACCAAGATCACTAAAAAATCTTCGGTCATCCAGGATATTAAAATATAATTCCCAGGCCTAGATATAGAGGAAGTCTACGGGTATCATGCCTTCCATATCCCTCTAGTTTAGAAATTTAATAATCGTAAATGAGGCGAAAAATATAGTACATAAATCTCTCATGTACGTAGAAGAAAGTTTAGGGGTTTGTTTATTTGTTCACTTATGCATTCGACTCCTAGAATAGCTAGAGGCACCGAACTTTGCATGAACCTTACTTTCACGTAGGGGAGGAGTATGCGAACGTGCCGGGGGTCAACCAAAACTGAGATGGGTTGGTCTGAATTTCTTAAAATCAACATAGACTTAACATTAGCGGTTAAAATCAGGTGTCTCTCATAAACTTAACATTACCAATTATTCAAAATCACGTAAGGAGTGCCACTACTGCATCTTTATAGAGTATCAGCCTTAAAGAGGAGGAAAAAAATTATATCGAGGTTGGGGTGAGGGGACGAATCGATTGCAATGAGTTTTATGCCAAATGAAAACTTGCAAAACAAAAACTAAAGTGGGGAGTGCCATCTATTCTATACTAGAGAGTTTCAGATCCAAGCAACGCCGGATGAATTTGCTAGTTACATATATTTACGAGAATTTAAAAAATACAATATTTTGAAAGAATAGATTTCTTGGAATAAAAAGGAACAGAATGGGATTCTAGTCCATTGCGATTCAGTGCTGTCTCTTTTATGACACATTTAGCTTAATGCAGGGAAACCTCTCTTTATTGCTTTTGAGTATCATAAAAAAAATTGACACGGGAAAACACAGATACGAAAAAGTAGGAAGCCAAAAACAAAGGGGAAAAGCAAGCGAAAGAGTTCGCAAAAGAACTAAATATTTTCATAGAATTTAATTTTTAAAAGATATTTGTCTCCATATGGAAAGAAAAAAAAATCTAAATACTTCTTTTTTTTTAAACAAAATTCGGTTTCTGGCTTGTAAGCTACTAGCTCGTCTGCAGGTTTTATAACAGAATAAACGACTATGCCATCCCGGGACTTGAACCCGAATTGGGTAGGTTTACCTCTGAGCGGCGTTTTTGGCACACAATGGGCTAAATGGCTAGGTCACAAGGACCCGGAAGATTCAGAGGAGGTTGGGGGAGGGAGCCCATTGGAACAGCTATTGGGAAACAGATGTTAGCTGCCGTCAAGGTCATCCAGAGTGTTCTTTAACGTCCACAGACTCTCTCGCATACGGAACTCTCAGGTGTGACTCTCCCGTACATGGAACCACGGTTTTACATCCGACGGACCGCGGCCTTTCCAAGCCCATCGGTGTCTGCTACTGACCATGTACAGGGCGAAGAGATTTGCGGAGATAAATCTCAACCCTAGACCAGCTGGGACTCGAACCTGGGAACTACGAATAATTAGCCTGGCGCGCTACCGACTGAACAACCCTATCCAACCCCTAACCCAGATCCCAGCAGTTAAAACGACACCGCGAACAAACCTATAGTATTGCGCCATCAAGGAGGCTCAGTGGGGAAAATTCACAAAAGTGACCCCCCCCCCCCTCTTTTTTTTCCAGGTAAACAATATATTAATTATCTCGAAAATACTATTAATGTTCACTGCTTCTTTCAGCATAGCGTTTGAAAGGGAACACCGATTATTTTCCACATTATAAATGACTTTTTCTCTCAATGCGATAGTGCGCGAGTCGACTCAGTCGGTATCTCATATTCCCAGGTTCGAATCACCATTAATCTTTTCCACTAAACCTCACTCTTCTCTCGAGAAGATGAGGATGTAGGAAAGTCACAACACATCGGATGGTACTTTAAGCCTATGTCCTGTGTGCAGGAAGACCATACTTGATGAACACTGTAGAAAGTTCTGAATGGCTTTCCAAATGACCATTGAACAGATGGCATCGACAAGTCCAGCGTTTCCCAAACTATGTTCCGTGGAAAGGGAATAAGTGTTACGTGAAAAATTATCGAAATTAAACTTTTACAACGACATATTTATGCGAGGCAGGATTTTCGGATTATGCTGCAACCAAATCAAAGTCCAGGAACAGACTCGACGCCAGACCAGATATGAGAATTCAACTTTCTAATATTGTGCCTGATATCAAAATAATTTGTAATTCAAAGACCCAAAAACATCGAAGTCATGAAGAACGTAATATTACAATATATATACAGAGTGTCCCACAAAGGGGTTTACACTGTTTGAACTTTAATAACTCGAACAAAAATAACAAAAATATGTTTTTTTTTAGTCACAAAGATGTTCAAAACATTACTGATGATGTTCTAATGTTGAAGATGTTCAAAATGTCCTCCATTGGCAGAAATACATCATCTGGAACGCTGTGGAACAAACATGTGACAAACATGTGATGTGGTTACCATAGGATGGATTCACAGGCAGTCACAATCGCCTCTCTCATGGCATCCAGTGTACGTGGTTTTGTGGCGTAGACAGTGTTCTTCAAAGTTCCCCACAGAAAGACGTCTAACGGCGTTAGATCGGGAGATCTGGGTGGATACTCGACACTTCCTCGTCGGCCTATCCACCTCTCAACAAATGTTTCATCCAGGAATTGCCGCACGTCTCGATGGTAATGTGACGGTGCGCCGTCTTGTTAAAAAAAACAATCTTCACCTGTGTAGAGTTGGTGAACAGCTGGCACAATTGCTTCCCGCAACATGTTAAGGTACACAGCACCTGTCACTGTTCTTTCAAAAAAGAATGGCCCAACAAGTCCTCTGACAGACATACCACACCACACTGATAACCCAGGAAGATTAACAGCTCGTTCTTTCATAACATTGGGATTTTCTCTTGCCCAGTACACACAGTTGTGGCGTTTGATGGTTCCATTCAGTTTAAAAGTCGCCTCATCAGACCAAACAATCAAATCAGTCAACTGTTCATTAACGCAAATCCATTCACAAAATTGGAGACGCCTATCCGGATCGTCCTCATTCATCGCGTGAAACAATCTGGGAATATAGGGTTTCCACTGCGCTTGCTTTAAAATGCGGTGGACACTTGATTTGCTTACACCTAACTCACAAGCTTGCCGTATAGACTTCTTGGGGGATCTTGTGAAAGTTTGTACCACTGCTTCCATCCCTCTTTCGTCCGATACTGATTTCTTCCTGCCACACCGTCCCTTCTTCAGATCACACACAGTTCCTTCCCTCTCAAACTTGTCGCGTAATTTCGTAATTGTTACACGTGACGGTGGCACAGTATCAAATTCTGCCCGCCATCGTCTCTGCACTTCTTTCATGTTCTCACATTTCCAAAAACACTTTAAAATCCACTTCCGTTGTTCAAAGGAAAGGTTCCCAGCCATCTTGTCAATTACTTGTCACTACTGGCAACTGAACTGAAAATAAAAGAAAAACAAATGAATGGCAACAAGCACTAATTATGACAGATCCAGATACAAAAAGTTCCATCAGGTTATCTATAATACTTTCTCTGTTATTAACATTCAAACAGTGTAAACCCCTTTGTGGGACACTCTGTATATGCTAGTTCATTTTACTAATTTTATGTGTGTTTTTTTAAATAATTACCATTGAAAAATAAATGTATTTTTTTTCTTAACGCTTAGATTTACTCATTTATTTTATTTATTTTTTATATCTACCTACCCTACAAAACACCAAGGTGTTCCGTTAAAATTTCAGGATTTGTTAAGTGTTCCGTCGTAAGAAAATTTTGGGAATGCCAACTGCACAAGGAACCAGGCTTAATGTCCCATCTAAATCAACGGCAATTCTTACAGTCAAATCGGTGTCTCCTTTTCCACCAATCCAAACAAGTTCTCGTCATTGTAAAACTAATTTCTCTTGAGCTAAAAAGTAGAATGACGTAAAATGACAACTAGAAGGAAAAGCTTTTTAAATAGGAAAAGTTTTAGACTGGAAATGTCAGTCTTTGAAGAGCAGAAGTGTCTTTGACATAAAATAATATAATAATTACTCGATTAAAAAAAATTATATTTATTTATTCCAGAGATATCAGAATAATCAGAAACATGACTGAGATTATGTTAAGGTGACAAAAACATCGAATGTAAATATCAGTGGAAACGATGCCAAGTCATCAACTGAGGCACAGTATTAGGCAAAGGCTAAAGAATTCTCTCTTGCCCTTCGTTGCTCTTCGTGTTTTTCATATATATATATAGGGGGAGGGAAAGCAATTTTTGGCCCTCTTTGTTTTATTTCATTCCAACAGTTTTTCTCTTTTTGAAGAGATTTTTAAGTAATATGAGTTACTATACAATCAAAAGGCTTAAAAATGTGTTTTAAAAAGTAGCACGGTTTTTAATCAGGTAATTTTCCCCCGGGATTTGAAGAAAAAAAAGAGTCGTCATATTATTAAAAATTGCATGATGACTTTATGGAAACTGCGTTTTTTACCAACACAAGACTTCCAACTGACACTAGCCAGGGTAATATATAAAAGGCGAATGCAACTATTAAAAAAAAATACCTCCGCAAACAGATGTTTGCCACAGAGGTCTGACTGGAGCTTATCAGTTTATATAACACAGCCTATGAGGAAGGCAAGAAACTCAGCAGGAAAACAGCACAAACGTCATGGGAGTTCAAACCCAGTCCCTTTGATCAGTAGCTGAGCACGCTAACCACTCGGCCACGGAACAGCTAAAGCAGATATAAATATAATTATTTTTTGAAGAAAATGCATTTTTTTATCCAATATATATAATATGCATATTTTTATCCTATTAACGATAATTTAATTGTAATTAAATACATATGTATTTATCCTTTTATATTATATAATTTTATTTTATAATTTTTTTATATATTATAACATAATTTTTTTAAGTTGTTTGGTTTCGTAGAATATCTAGAACAAAATAAACAACCACATAATAAAATATACTTTAATCATTTTTATCATGCATATTTAAAAAAAAATCATTATTTTAGAAAACATAATTTTTCCTAAATGTTTCGACAATTTTAAATGTCAAAAATTTTTAGAATACCAAATTATTGGTCAAAATAATTCCTTCTTTCCGACTTCTTTGATATTAGACGGTCATTGTATGTAAGAAAAAATTGTATCCTTCTGGTGTTTTAAGAGATATTTTTTTTCGTTGTGATCTCAGTTATTTTTCAGATGACCCCACATGAAAAAATCATTAAGAGTAATCTTATGATCAAAACATTTTTTCATGCAAACACCACGATTAAGCAAAATAAAATAACATTAATGAATCCAAGGAACTTCTTATGATTCTCATTCTTTCTCTTCTATCATATCCCTTCACTACCTCGCCATCAGTTATTCATGAGTCCACAAATGTCTACCGATCACTTCTGTTCATCACTCTAACAGTTCTAATTAAAAAGCCGTCCTGCCCGGAGTGTCTCTGGAGAAAGACAACTCTCATTCATTTCATAGTAACTCTCTTGTCCTTTCACAATTCATAAATCCTCCGTGAAATCAATTTGAAGACGATTCGCCATATCGAAATGAAGTCATGTGCATGATATTAAACCCAGTAATCATTTTACAACAGCCGCAGCTTTCCGGACAGGATTAGTAGAAAGTCTCAGGATCGAGCCAATTAGAGCGATACGAGGACCAATGGAAGAGGTCGAAGACTGATTTTTCTGGTCTCGAGTTGCACCTGGTATTCGAGTGCTGCCCCGAGGGGGTGGTGCTCAAATTGCTTGCACCGGGATCCGCTACAGCCAAAGTACAGGTTTTGAACTGGCGAACACTCTCATTTCGAGAGTTGTGCCCGTGGCGAGTGTTTTCGGATTGCATCCCCCTTTTAGAGGAGATGACTCCAACCTGCCATCTGTCTGTAGAAATCAGCCATTACCTTGTCCGACGGTAACTG
This sequence comes from Ryuthela nishihirai, assembly GCA_038380435.1. NCBI lineage: Eukaryota > Metazoa > Arthropoda > Arachnida > Araneae > Heptathelidae > Ryuthela > Ryuthela nishihirai. Next base: position 9,369,908 of record JAWZYU010000004.1, read on the forward strand.
GTAGAGTAAACAGAAATGCTATAATCAATTTCATCTTGCTTCGATGTGTGTAACTCCGACTGATAAATTATTTCATACCTACTGTTTGCGCAATAATTGCATTGGGTGTATCACAAAATGTCTTATCAACAGGTAACTGCTTTAAGGTGAGGTCAAGGAAAGGGGAGGGACATCATGCAGTAGGGGGAGGGGGAGTGATAGGAAGCAAGAGAGAAGACACGCAGAATAAATAAATAAGTAAACTGAGAGTCTTACTAAACGTTGATAGAAAGCAGCATGAAATAATTATCTGTGGACTTGTAACAGAAACTGTGCATCAAATGCTTTTATAATGGAACAGAAACCGTGATGACTTTAACATCGTTTCAATGAAGAGAATTCAAGTTGAGTGATATTTAAAGAAGTTTTCTGATTTTGGGCAAAGATTAATTCCATTTAAAATCTGAAACACGACTCCCAAAAGTATGCTTTTAGTGCGTTGCAAAAGAATAGATAACATATAATTGAATTTTTCCTTTATATAAGTATTTTAATTTTGATGAATTTAGAGTGCCGTTGTTTTACCAACTTGCTTACTGGCTCTACTCAACAATACTGATGACCGAACGTAATATTATTAGGCACTACAAAAACAGTCGTAAAAATGTAGTTGTTTAAAAGCATTGGTCATTAAATGTTGACTTTTTTTTTGCAGTTATTGTGTATTTCTATTGTGGTGTCTAAAATATATGACGTGACCTAAACACGAGAATAGGTTTGCTGCTGGACTTTTAAAAATCTATAGAGAATGTTAAAAAACATGTAAACATATTTAAATTTAGGCTATATAATATTCCTGTCTAAAGTGGACTTTCTGTGAGCTAGATAACAGATAGGTTGATGCTTAGGATTCCAGAGGCTTACATAGCAGTTTAGGTAAGGATGAAAAAATAACATGGTGGTTCATATAACTAAGGATGAAAAAATAACATGGTGGTTTATATAAATGAAGATGAAACAATAACATGGTGGTTATATGAAAAAATAACATGGTGGTTTATATAACTAAGGATGAAAAAATAACATGGTGATTTACATAATTAAGGATGAAAAAATAACATGGTGGTTTACATAACTAAGGATGAAAAAATAACATGGTGGTTTATATAGCTAAGGATAAAAAAATAACATGGTGGTTCATATAACTAAGGATGAAAAATAACATGGTGGTTTACATAACTAAGGATGAAAAAATAACATGGTGATTCATATAACTAAGGATGAAAAAATAACATGGTGATTTATATAACTAAGGGTGAAAAAATAACATGGTGGTCTATATAACTAAGGATGAAAAAAGAACATGGTGGTTAATACAACTAAGGATGAAAAAAGAACATGGTGGTTAATACAACTAAGAATGAAAAAAGAACATGGTGATTTATATAACTAAGGATGAAAAAATAGCATGGTGGTTTATATAACTAAGGATGAAAAAATAACATGGTGGTTTATATAACTAAGGATGAAAAAATAACATGGTGGTTTCTATAACTAAGGATGAAAAAATAGCATGGTGATTTATATAACTAAGGATGAAAAAATAACATGGTGGTGGTTAATATAACTAAGGATGAAAAAAATAACATGATAATTTACATAACTAAGGATGAAAAAATAACATGGTGGTTTATATAACTAAGGATGAAAAAAACATGGTTGTTTATATAACTAAGGATGAAAAAATAACATGGTAGTTTATATAACTAAGGATGAAAAAATAACATGGTGATTTATATAACTAAGGATAAAAAATAACATGGTGGTTTATATAACTAAGGATGAAAAATAACATGGTGATTCATATAACTAAGGATGAAAAAATTAACATGGAGATTTATATAACTAAGGATGAAAAATAACATGGTGGTTTATATAACTAAGGATGAAAAAATAACATGGTGGTCAATATAATTAAGGATGAAAAAATAACATGGTGGTTTATATAACTAAGGATGAAAAAATAGCATGGTGGTTTACATAACTAAGGATGAAAAAATAACATGGTGATTTATATAACTAAGGATGAAAAAATAACATGGTGGTTTATATAACTAAGGATGAAAAATAACATGGTGGTTTATATAACTAAGGATGAAAAAATAACATGGTGGTCAGTATAACTAAGGATGAAAAAAATAACATGGTAATTTACATAACTAAGTGTGAAAAAATAACATGGTGGTTTATATAAATGAAGATGAAAAAATAACATGGTGGTTTATATAACTAAGGATGAAAAAATAACATGGTGGTTTAGGTAACTATGAATGAAAAAATAACATGGTGGTTTATATAACTAAGGATGAAAAAATAACATGGTGGTTTACATAACTAAGGATGAAAAAATAACATGGTGGTTTATATAACTAAGGATGAAAAAATAACATGGTGGTTTATATAACTAAGGATGAAAAAATAACATGGTAGTTTACATAACTAAGGATGAAAAATAACATGGTGATTTATATAACTAAGGATGAAAAAATAACATGGTGGTTTTTATATCTAAGGATGAAAAAATAACATGGTGGTTCATATAACTAAGGATGAAAAAATAACATGGAGATTTATAAGGATGAAAAATAACATGGTGGTTTATATAACTAAGGATAAAAAACATGGTGGTCAATATAACTAAGGATGAAAAAATAACATGGTAATTTACATAACTAAGGATGAAAAAATAACATGGTGGTTTATATAAATGAAGATGAAAAAATAACATGGTGGTTTATATAACTAAGGATGAAAAAATAACATGGTGGTTTATGTAACTATGAATGAAAAAATAACATGGTGGTTTATATAACTAAGGATGAAAAAAATAGCATGGAGATTTATATAACTAAGGATGAAAAATAACATGGTGGTTTATATAACTAAGGATGAAAAAATAACATGGTGGTCAATATAACTAAGGATAAAAAAAAACATGGTTATTTATATAACTAAGGATGAAAAAAGAACATGGTGGTTTATATAACTAAGGATGAAAAAATAACATGGTGGTTTATATAACTAAGGATGAAAAAATAACATGGTGGTTTAAATAACTAAGGATGAAAAATAACATGGTGGTTTATATAACTATGAATGAAAAAATAACCTGGTGGTTTATATAACTAAGGATGAAAAAATAACATGGTGGTTTATATAGCTAAGGATGAAAAAATAACATGGTGGTTTATATAATTAAGGATGAAAAAATAACATGGTAGTTTACATAACTAAGGATGAAAAAATAGCATGGTGATTTATATAACTAAGGATGAAAAAATAACATGGTGGTTTACATAACTAAGGATGAAAAAATAACATGGTGATTTATATAACTAAGGATGAAAAAATAACATGGTGGTCAGTATAACTAAGGATGAAAAAAATAACATGGTAATTTACATAACTAAGGATGAAAAAATAACATGGTGGTTTATATAAATGAAGATGAAAAAATAACATGGTTGTTTATGTAACTATGAATGAAAAAATAACATGGTGGTTTATATAAATGAAGATGAAAAAATAACATGGTTGTTTATGTAACTATGAATGAAAAAATAACATGTTGGTTTATATAACTAAGGATGAAAAAATAACATGGTGGTTTATATAACTAAGGATGAAAAAATAACATGGTAGTTTACATAACTAAGGATGAAAAAATAACATGGTAGTTTACATAACTAAGGATGAAAAAATAACATGGTAGTTTACATAACTAAGGATGGAAAAATAACATGGTGATTTATGTAATTAAGGATGAAAAAATAACATGGTAATTTACATAACTAAGGATGAAAAAATAACATGGTGGTTTATATAAATGAAGATGAAAAAATAACATGGTTGTTTATGTAACTATGAATGAAAAAATAACATGTTGGTTTATATAACTAAGGATGAAAAAATAACATGGTGGTTTATATAACTAAGGATGAAAAAATAACATGGTAGTTTACATAACTAAGGATGAAAAAATAACATGGTAGTTTACATAACTAAGGATGGAAAAATAACATGGTGATTTATGTAATTAAGGATGAAAAAATAACATGGTGGTTCATATAACTAAGGATGAAAAAATAACATGGAGTTATATATAACTAAGAATGAAAAAATAACATGGTGGTTTATATAACTAAGGATGAAAAAATAACATGGTGGTAAATATAACTAAGGATGAAAAAAATAACATGGTAATTTACATAACTAAGGATGAAAAAATAACATGGTGGTTTATACAACTAAGGATGAAAAAATAACATGGTGGTTTATGTAACTATGAATGGAAAAATAACATGGTGGTTTATATAACTAAGGATGAAAAAATAACATGGTGGTTTATATAACTAAGGACGAAAAAATAACATGGTGGTTTATATAACTAAGGATGAGGTTGAGTGGAACGATGGAGTCGTCAGCTACCTCTGAGCAGTATCTCGGGCAGGAAAAAAATTCTCTGATTTATAAATTTGTTCGTATTCAAAATAGCAGATTAACGAATACATTTATGAACAGTTGTGGCTTAACTTTTATTGTGTTGGCTAGGAAAATAAAGAAGGGTTTTCTCCTTTTGTGTGTGGGGAAACAGAAACCGATCGTACCTAAAAAAACTACGAATTGGGAAGGAAGACTTTTATATGTTTGAATCTCATTTGATCTTCTTGAGTGTGTTTTTCGAGGACTACCTTACAAATTTTATGATATTGAAGCCCTGCAGGGGTTGGTTTTAACCCAATCAGTGATGGGGAAATTAATTGCTAAGTGTCAATCAAACCTTACAAACTTAAAAACCTTAATGAGTTATAATGAGAATTGTCATTTTTCAGAACACTAGTATTAACCTCTGCCCACGTATCGGATGAAGGCCCAGGCCATCTAAGCCCTGGCAGTCAGGCACTGGTCATACAGGTCAAACAATTACCGTATTTCTTCAATTCTAAGACCCACTATTTTTCCCATATAAACGTCTCTAAAAACGGGGTGGGTCTTAGAATCGATGGCGTCTTAGAATCGAAGAAATACGGTATATAATTAGATTTACGAATTTCATATTTTTGTACAAATAAGGTGTCCAAATATTACCCAGGCCATCTCTGCACCTTAATCCGTTCCAGTGTCTACTATAAACAGCTATATTTAAACACCTAAATGCGTCATTTCTTAGGCCGTGACGTTGAAGATTCTCAGGTTCAAGTTTCAACTGTGCTGTTTTGAAACCCATTTTCCTATGTAGTGTTATTATAGTTGTTGTTGTTGTTGTTGTTACCTATATATTTATTTATTTACTTGGAAATTTTTAAAAGTCGTTATTTCATCTAAATTCCTATCTAGAGGAAAATTAAGGAGTAAATTTAGTGTGTGTGTGGTTAGCGCACTTGGCTACTGATCTGCGGGACCTGGGTTCGAACCCCGGGTAAGGCATGGATGTATGTGTCGTTTTTCTGCCGAGGTTCTTCCATCCTCTCAGATCTTCTACTATGGCATATAAACTAGCAGGCTCCTGTCAGACCTCTGTGGCAAGCAGCTGCTTGAGAGGGTATTTATTTATTTTTTATGTGTGGTGGTGTGTGTGTGTGTGTGTGTGTTTGGGAGGGGGGGGGACAAGGGATCAAATCGAACATGAACAACTTTCAGGTACCTAATTCTTTCCTCCATTTCAATGAGACATGTTTTAATGAGACCACAAGACATTTTCTTGCAAAATAATTGCGCTTTATGTATGTTTAATTTTTTTCCTACAGTAATTATTAACATTACCAAAGGAGGAAGCATGACACCCTTGTCTCCGCATCCATAGGTATAATCCTGATTCCACACTATCTTCCCAACAAGAAAGATTAGTCGTTATGATTTATGCATCAAATGAAAAGTTCATGAAGTGTAACTAACATTGGCTAAAAAAATGCAACAAAAAATTACAAATTCAAACGTGGTTTTACATTTTTAACCAGGGAAACAATTGTACAAATTATATGAGTATCAAATTAAATTTAAGATATAGCAAGTGATGTTTAGCGTACAAAAAATTTGCATATTGAAAAGCCAAACATCCAAGTAGTTTCTAAATGTATAACATATGTTACGGCTAAAGTGCAGAAATCAGTTATTCTACAGATTATCTAGGTATTGTGCAGATTAGGGTGATCCGCTAACGTGCGGAAAATTGTTTCATTTCTCAAATTACCTAGGTAATCTGCAAATTACCTGGATAATCTGCACATTACCTACTAGGCACTCGTTAAAGTGAAAATAAGATCTTTGCTGGAACAACAGGAACGTTTCTGTACGCTTAAATTAGCATAATGTTATTTATCTAGTGTCCGAGAGTAGAGTTGAAACCAGGGTCATCCCTCTGTCAGCATGAATCAGTCGTCCGAATTATAAAAAACGCCCCCAAAATGAGCAGGTCAAGTAAGAATGAATCATTTTAGTGATTCGTTATCAAGAATGAATCACTTTACCGATTCGTTCTCACTTGGCCTCCGCTCATCCGGGGCGTTATTTATAATGCGGACGAGTGAATCACGTGACACGAAGATTCATATTCAAGAGATTCACCACTATGAGAGAAACAAACTTTTGAACTTTAACGATACGGAAGCCGTTAATGTGCACATTACCTAGGTAAAATGAGGAAAACTCTTGATTCTGCACGTTAATGGAGCAAATCAGTTAATCTGCAGATTAGCTAGGTAATGTGCACATTAACGGCTTTCGAGCTTTAGCGGTAACATATATATTCTCTCTGTAAGCCGTTCCGTGACAGAGTAGTTAGCGTGCTTGGCTAATGATCAAAGGGACCTGGGTTCGAGCCTCGGGTAAGGCATGGATGTCAGTGTTGTCTTTCTGCTGAGGTCTCGCATTCCTCACAGATCTTCTCTATGACATATTGTACTAACAGGCTCCTATCAGACCTCTGTGTCAAGCAGCTGCTTGAGGGGGATATTTATTTTATTTTTATTCACTCAGTGTTCGCTGCTACCATAACTCTCGAACCATGGAGATCTTTTCGAAATGCAAGGAACAATCGCAACGAGTAAGAATTGTGACATCAAGAGAACCATTGTATCACTCTCGAAATTAGCTTTATTTCAATAAGTGGAACAATCATTGTAAATATATCTTATACATAGCGTATTTAAAATCTCGTAAAAAGATTAATTTTTAAAAAATGTGAACTTAATTTCAATTATAGAAGATTAACGGAGAGGAACGCTAAAGCCAAACTTAATACAGCCTTGGTCCAATCTCGCTACGAAATAATAACAACTCTGCAGAGCCGATAACAATTCACTCTTAAGCAGCATGAGTACCAACATCCTCAACTCTCGTCCAGTATCTGCTTACCGGTCTTCACGCAAGTCTGCCAACCGCCTACGCACGGGGACAATCACAACGGGGGTGGGATGAATAACAAGGGGCGGGCGAACTAAGGGAGTCGAACTAACGATCCAACTGGGGTCATCACCAAAAAAGAAAAGCAAAAAATCCGACTGGGCAGTGGCGATGTGTCAGCGGCATCAGTCCCATTGTGTTGAGTGCTTGATGGATGGAGAGTACAAAGAAGACGTGGAGAAGAAGGAAAAAAAAGATACCACGGAGAGCGATGGATGCGGGGGCTGGTCGACTGGAAGCTGCTGTAGAAATGCCATGCTCTGCGTCCACGTGGACATACGACCCGGTATCAGAGACTTAATGACCGCGGGTTGGCTGGCGCACTGCACGGTTGATGTCGTAGCCCCAAAGACCGTGCGTCCGCCTTCTCTTGCACTCAGTTTCGTCCCCCCCTCTCCTTTTCCAGCAGCACCTTCTGCAAAACCTCCCTCCTTCCTTCTTTCTATCCTTCTTACTCTCCCTCACTCCATCGTTCGCTGGCTGCGAGTGGGATCACGGGTTTCGCGTTATCGTTTCCCGAAGGGAGCTCCAGGAGCGGAGAGTAGAGAGGGGGCGCATGGGGACGAAGGGAGGGGGGGGGGGGTTGGAATCACCAAAGACGACGGCTCTCACCTAATGACGGGTTGCGTCTTTCTAATGACAGTGATTTGGTTTGGAGAGGGAATCGTGACTCCAGTCTCTGCCATATCTGACCTTTTCGTCTGCGAGCGCTTCTCTTTTATTTTTTTATTTTTTTTCTCAGCGTGCATTTGACTCCCCCCCTCTAAAGATCTTCCCTCTCTCTCTCTTTTCTCCCTTCTCTCTTCTCCTCATCCCCAGCCTCTATCTCTCTCTCCCCTTCTATGTAACCTGGCAACCAACCTGCACGCCATGCCGTAAGTCAGGAATTAGCATTCAAAGACCAAAGACACCCGAAATTATGGATGGCAGCTCTGTAATCCGCGGGCCGTGATGCATAGTTGGAGCATAATGACCGGGGGTGCATGAGCAGGAGACGAGAACAGGGGGGGGGAGGGTTAAAGGCGATGGGGGGAGGTAGTAGAGAAAACGTAGGGGGGTGTATACACCCTGCTCGTAGACTACTACCGCCACAACCACCATCTCTCCCCAAAATGGTTCTACCATTAACGAGCAAGCGACTGAAAGAGAGAAAGAATAGTCTGACAAAAATGCGAAATTTATATCCGTTACCATCATGGCCTTATCACTCTGAGGTGCAAAATGCTGGAATCTTGGAAGATGTAGATTCGTATGGAAGGAAGAAGACCAGTCTCTCAGGAGAGGGAAATCTGTCTGCATCAGACATGATACTTTTCACCACGAAGAGAATGAATGGGATACAGCATGGGCTTCATGTGGAAGATGCTGGAGAGAGATGATGTAATAGAGCTCGTGATTTGCAACAAACAGGCGTGAATTCGTTGGAGATTATAGTAATCACTATAAACAGAAAAATGTCGAATACATGTAAGTTGTGTGTGTAGGTAAACATTGTGTTAAAAAACTGTGAGTTGTGCTCAGAAATCGTGTGAAAAAGCAGTTTGATTTTGCATATTACATAGTCATTCCTCGTCATCTTTCATAAAAGATTTATTTATTATATTTCAGTACTTGTGTGTGTGTGTTTTATCTCTCTCTCCCGTTTTAATCTGTCAAGATATTCGTAACGCAAAACTATATGTCGTAGAGGGGTTAAAAATTAAACTTTTTCGAAAAGTTTGAAGACTGACATTCTATTACATCTGAAGACGAGAGATTAGTCATTGAACCTCAAGATATTACAAAAATTCGAAATTTTTGAAAACCATTTGTTTTTATTTGGAAATTGAAATATTTCCGCGATCTAAAAGATCAAAGCCAGAGCAATTTTTTGGTGATAGCCAAGCCATCGTTTTCTATGTGATAACCAAGTAATCTCTTTCATTAAATAAATAAAAAATAATAAATACCCCCTCAAGCAGCTGCTTGCCACAGAGGTCTGACAGGAGCCTGTCAGTTTATATGCCACAGTAGGAGATCTGAGAGGATGGCAGGACCTCAGCAGAAAAACGACACACATCCATGCCTAAATCCGGGGCTCGAACCCAGGTCCCTTAGATCAGTAGCCAAGCGTGCTAACCACTCGGCCACGGGATTACGGTAACTAAATAATCTCTTCGCATAAGGTTACCAAGTAATCTCTTTTCTTATGGTAAACGAATAATCTCTTAGCATAATGTAACCAAGTAATCTCTTTTCTTATGGTAAACGAGTAATCTCTTCTCATAAGGTAACCAAGCAGTCTCTTCACATAAGGTAACCAAACAGTCTCTTCACATAAGGTAACCAAGTAATCACTTATGGCAAACGAGTAATCTCTTCGCATAAGGTAACCAAGTAATCTCTTTTTCTTATGGTAAACGAGTAATCTCTTCGCATAAGGTAACTAAGTAGTCTCTTCGCATAAGGTAACTAAATAGTCTCTTCACATAAGGTAACCAAGTAATCACTTATGGTAAACGAGTAATATCTTCGCATAAGGTAACCAAGTAATGTCTTTTCTTATGGTAAACGAGTAATCTCTTAGCGTAAGGTAACTAAGTAATCTCTTTTCTTATGGTAAAGGAGTAATATCTTCGCATAAGGGTTGGGTTGTTTTACCTCTCAGTGGCACTTTTTTTTGCATAAAATGGGCTAAAAGGCCAGATCACTAGGACCCCGAAGGCTCAGAAAAGGTTAGGGGAGGGTATCCACTGTAACAACTGTTGGAAGACAGATACCTCCCGTCAAGGCCATCCATTGTGTTAGTAAACATGCACACGGAGCCACGGCTTAACATTCATCTGACGGACGACGGTGTTTGCAAGCTCATCGGTGTTTCCTACTGACCTACAGCAGGTGGGGGGGGGGGGGGGGGAGGATATCTCCGCAACAACCATCTCTGCAGTTTTATTATTTACCGTTGTCAAAGTACAGTGTTTCAAAAGTAGGTTTTACAACTTTGAGAAGATGTATGCATCTATTAATAAATGATAGATATAAACGAAATGCAAAGAAATGTAAACATACACATCAAGTTTTATCAGATATACCAGAGTGAAGGTTTGACTTCGAGATGTAATGAATTTCTTCCCATGTGCGACGCAGCATGACTACAGCGACTTCTGCAGCTGCGCTTGTAATGCTTGCTGGTAGATCCTCAGCATTTTCAGGTAAAGATGGAAATAACATTTCTTCTTGAACAAATCCCCATAAAAAATTTTAATGTCGTTAAATAGGGGATCAATGTAGCCATAATAGCGGATTCGCTCGGCTTAGCCACCGGTTTGGGTTGGATTGTTTTACCTCTGAGCGGCACTTTTTTGCACACCATGGGCTAAATGGCCAGGTCACATGGACCCCGAAGGCTCAGAGAAGGTTGGGGAAGGGAACAGCTGTTGGGAGACAGATAGTAGCCACCCGTCAAGGCCATTCAGCATGTTCTTTAACATGCACAGGGTATGGCTCTCCCGCACACGGGACCACCGCTTAACGTCCCATCCGACGGACGGCGGACTCTCCAAGCCCATCGGTGTCCCCTACTGACCGTGAGCAGGGCGAGGAATTTTGCGGAGATAAATCTCAACGCTGACCCAACCTGATCTCAACGGGACTCGAACCTGGGAACTGCAGATTACAAGCCTGGCGCGCTACCGACTGAGCCCCTCCCGCCCCCCACCGGTTTGAAAAACCCTGATATATCTGACAAAGCTTTGTGTTTGGCTATATTTCTCTGTATTTCATTTGCCTTTACCATTAATTAAAAAATGTATATATCATCCCAAAGTTGCAAACCTACTTTTGAACTATCCTGTATGTAATAACATGTAATATATTAATAAATAAACAAATATACAAAAAATCAACAATTTCAAAAAATAGTTTCTGAAATCTTAAGGTCTACATTTCTTCTTATACCGACTTCTTTTTACTAAATAATATATTAAAATGTCCTTTCCATAGGGACAAATCCATCGATTTGCTTGTTAATATGGGCGCAGCCAAGATAAACTGATAATATTGACTAATGTATACGACGTGTATTTTCATGGGTACTGTTGTCTGTTATTTCGACTTCTTTCAAATAATCTGCAATTGGCTCTTTTTCATAAGGTCTTCTCCCAGAGTGCATGCACCTGCTATACCGTCAGTTAGCTTTTCCCAGAGAATTTATGATTGGACATTCTTGATTTAAACTTCTTCTAGGAGGTATGTGATTGGTGCTTTGTCATTTGGTCGTCACTGAGAGAGAGCATGGCTGATCTCCTGCCTAATTCCAGCAAATACCGATGATTTGGACCTCTCCCTGAACATATGACATTTCATCATATGGATCTCTCCCTGAACATATGACATTTCATCATATGGACCTCTCCCTGAACGTATGACATTTCATCATATGGACCTCTCCCTGAACATATGACATTTCATCATATGGACCTCTCCCAAAGGCTAGGTGATTGACTTTTCATCATTTCTAATTCTCGCAGAGCGAAACATTCACTTTCAATCATTTGAACTTCTGTCAAAGGATAGGAAATTCGTTATACATAATTTTGAACTCTTCCAGAGAATACGTAATTAGAATCTCTTCCACCAAATACATTATTGGTTATCCATCATTTGGACTTCTTCCAAAGGATCCGTGATTGCCTATCCATCATAAGGAACTCGTCTAAAAGATCCGTGATTGACTATCCATCATTTGGGCCTCTTCCAGAGGATCCATGATTGACTATCTGTCATTTGGACCTCTTCCAGAGGATCCGTGATTGTCTACCTATGATTTGGATCTTTTCCAGAGAATATGTTGTTGGCTATCCATCATTTAGAAGTCCTTCCAGCAAATACATAATTGGCTATCCATCATCTGGACTTCTTCCAGAAGATCAGTGATTTGTTGTCCAACATTTGGACCTTTTCCAGAGGATCCGTAATTGGCTATCAAACATTCGGACCTCTTCCAGGGTATCTGTGATTGGCTATCCATCATTTGGATCTTTTCCAGGGGATACATGATTGGCTATCTACCAGAGGACATAAACTTCAAAAAGCCAGATAGTTACCAGAGGACATAAACTTCAAAATCATGCTTTTTCCACTTCTTTTCCCAGCCCTGGACAAACCCATTCTCTCATTTCATTTCTGACTCTTTCCTTTCCCAGGTCTACAATATGTCTTCAGTCATTTATTAAAAATCCTTCAAGGTAGAAAACTGTGAGTTTCATAGGAACTTTAAACAACTTTATTTATGGTAACAAATTTGTTGACAGTGACAAATAGTTTTCTGCTTCGGTCTCGTTTTCAGTGTGGAAACCTGATCAGCAATGTCTCTCTTATCTCCGGCTTCTTTGGCCCACAGGCGCGACTTACAAACAAGCTAATACGGCGAACGTATGTAAACAGTGGTGTGCCCAAACACCTGAATCTGACACCTCGTTTCTTCGGCAGTGTCAGCGACCGAGACGTCCTGTCACCCTTGACCTTGTCACCGTTTGTTGCGCGAAGGGTGACAACGCACGTACTTGTCACCTGTCCCGAAGCAACGACGGAGGAGGTACCTGCACTCTCGACGACACTGTAATGACATCCTGACAACGGGGGAGGGATGAAGGAAATATAACGTGGCTGCTGTGACCTCGTGACCTCCGTGAACTGTATTGGGGCGTATCGTGTGGCAAAGACGTTTAAATGACTGGCTTAGCTCAGACACGAGGGTTTTGACGTGTCACTCTGCGACTGATGACATCACAACTTAATGATGTCACCGATGAGCCTTAGTTATAAATTAATGGTTCTGACGTGCGGCCCCCCCAGTTGAATTAGGTGTGGCCATCAGAAAATTTCGTTAACAGAAATTAAAAAAAAATTATTGATGTCAATTTTTGTTGATCATACAACTTCTTCTCAAAAAGAACATTTTCAAACATGACTATCAGAATATATTCAAACTTATAGCATTCGCTATTTTATTATAAAGTCCTTTCCTTGAGCCAAAAACTAATTAAGGCATGGTGGCGATACACAGTTTGGGCATGTTTCATAATGATTGAGTATAGGTTAAAAATTAAAACTAGAAGCTGTTATGTTCTATAAGTTCACTTTACAAGTCTGTATCCCCCCCCCCCCCATTGAGGATACAGATACCACGACCCTCTTGACGTGGTGGTGGTGGGTGGTGGTGGTGGGGGCTTGAGGGCCCATTAAGGTCGAAGGCTCTGCTGACCTGTTTGGGCCCCTATTGGACAAGCTCAGACCTCGAGGTCGAAGGTTCTGCTGACCAGTTTGGGACCCAGTTGGACAAACTAAGACCTCCATCTCAGAGACTCAGGATCAGATTTCAGATCTCAGAGACTTCGGGGCCCTGCTGACCGACTTGGTCCATCGTGTTGGACAGGGCCCCAAAATTTGGGCCCGACTAAGAGTTCCCACCACGGGAGCCGATCCAACTTGGATCTATTATATCCTTGTTGTGGCTAACCGGGGCGCAGATTAAATTTAGGTTTTGACTGATGGATGAGCTTTCCTTTTATAGGACTGCTCGCCATAGGATGTTGGGGATGAGATGCATCTACATGGTACTGTCTTGCTCCTGACTGTAGATAGTGGTAGCATGGCAATTCCCTATACTGGTAGTGCCTCAGGCGGAACTAGTGGGTTTCCTATCATGAATATTACATATATACACATGTTTAAAATTCGTTTATTTAAGCATTCTGTGAATTGCTCATGGGTGATAATGAGTCCAAGGGAAAATGCATACTAATGTGTGAAATATATATTAATATATACTATTCATTCAGTTAAGACAATGCAAGCACCAGGTAAAAGAAAATGTATTTCTGAAGCAACTGGAAAGAGCTCACACAATTATTCCGTTGATAATTATAAGTAGCGTTTTAAACCATTTAGAAGGGTTAAATACTGTCGTTTTCAGAGGAAATGCCTATATTTGTAGAGTATATAAATATTATTATTAAGTTGTGAAATGCAATTTTGAACAAGAGATTCGTCACTGTCCACATCAAAACGGTCATTTTTCAATTATTTTTCCCGAAAAGTCATATAAATCTTCGGATATAACAAATGACTCAATCGAAGTTAGAGAACTGGATTTCGAGTGCAGCATTTTTCTCTGTTTTTAGATGGCTTTTTTTTTAATTTGTTAAAAAGTAGTCAAATATGCACAAGTTTAATAATTGCTTTCCTCCGTTACTCTTAATAGCATTCTCAAGGGGGAGGAGACATGACACCCCCCTATCCTAGATCCAGCCCATGTATATATAACTATTCTGTCCCCCATGAAAAAGTTAAAAATCTGCGCCTATCAATGGTTCAATTCAGTATTTCTTAGATGCCACAAAATCGATGCACTTTTTGAATCTAGACACTAACTAGCATTGGAGTTAATATCACATGGTAGGGCTAATACCACATGTAACGTCTTAAATGCAAAATTTCCACGCATACGGCGTGGAATTTCTAATTTTCTTCAGGTCCGATGAATCTCGTTTCCTGCTGCACCATATGGATGGCCGTATACATGTGCGTCGTTTATCTGAGGAAGTGTTAGCACAGGATGCACCATGGGACGAAAACAAACTGGTGTAGAAATGTAATGCTTTGGGCAATGTTCTGCTGGGAAACTCTGGGTCCAGTCATTCATGTGCAGGAAACTATGACGTCTACCACCTACCTAAACATCATTGCAGACCAGGTACAGCCTTTCATGGCAGCGGTTTTTCCCTCTAGTAGTGCCTTCTTTCAGCAGGGTAATTCGCCATGCCATACTGCCCGGATTGTTCGAGAAGGATTCGCTGAACAGGAGGAAAACTTCCAGGTATTGCCCTGGCCTCCAAATTCCCCAGACATCAATCCAATCGAAGCATCTGTGGTTTGTGTTGGAACAGCATATCCGATCTGCGGCGGCTCAACCACGTAACTTACAAGAGTTAAAGAATCTGCTGGTAACGTGTTGGTACCAGATACCACAAGACACCTTTAGAAATCTTGTAGCGTTCATGCATCATCGGGTAAGAGCTATTTTGGCGGCACGTTGAGAACCAACGTCATATTAGGTGGTGGTCATAATGTTTTGGCTCTTCGGTGTATATATATTCATTGTTATTTTCCCCGCCTTTTTTCCACCTGTTATAATAATATAAGGTGGAGCTGAGCCCTTTCCCATCCTTCTCTCCAAGCTCTTGTAATACAAATGGAATTTCCAGCCACTTCCCTTTTGTAAACACAATTCTTTCTTTCAATATCTTGTCTTCCGCCCTCCTGAAAGGTACTAAAATACCATTTCCTACAAAATTTCGTCATTTGCATGTGTATAGCATTTCTACTTTAATTGTGCTTTCGCAATAATATGAAAGAAAATACGATCAAGCTAGCGTCATCTAATTAGTGATATCTTTCTTTACGTATGGTAATTTTTCACTCTTTTGTCATTTTTGACCTTAATTCTTGAGCAAATGGTAGAGCTGTTTTTTTTTCTGGAAATAGTCTGTTCATGGGCAATAGGACATGACGCGATTACATTTATTTATATAAATATCCTAGTTTTGAAACTTTAAGAATTCTCTCTGGGGGGCGGGGATTAGCGCCTCAGGCTCGTAATCTGCAGCTCCCAGGTTCGAGTCCCAGATGAGTCAGAGTTGAGATTTATCTCCGTAAAACTCCCATCCCTGCACACGGTCAGTAGGGGATAGCAATGGGCTTGCAAAGACCGCCGTCCGTCGGATGTGACGTTAAGCCGTGGTCCATGTGCAGGAGAGACATACCTTGTGCACGTTAAAGAACACGTTGGATGGCCTTAACGGGAAGCTCCCATCAGTCTCCCAACAGCTGTTCCAATGGATCCCCTCCCCCAACCTTCTCTGAGCCATCGGGGTCCTTATGATCTGGCCATTTACTCCAATGTGTGAAAAAAAAGTGCCGTTCAGAGGTAAAACAACCCAACATTGGAATGCTCTTATATTTCGAGCAATCTACTGAGTGACAATTAAACTGATGGTTGAAAGCAGATACTACCAGTCTGGGGATTACGGAACGCACCCCCCTCCCCTTCCCTCCGAAAATCTTGTCGTCTTATACTAAATCTCAAACTTGTCTACCTAATTTGGAATCCAAATCATTTGTCTTTGTATATTTTTATTTTATCCCCCATAATTTATGTCCGACACTCAAAATAGATTAAAAAACAAATATAAAATATCATTCCGTATAGAATATCAATTTAACCTTTCGTATTCGATGGAATATTTTAGTAATTGGAAAATTCTACTCAAGTCTCATCACTAGACAACAAATTGAACCTTTTTTTCTTATAACATTGGTCAAATAGGATGTTTTTAACTAATTTTGGGGTGCTGAATTCAAATATGGCTGTGAAAAATCTGCAGCACGTACTTTTTTTAAATTAGGGATTGAAGTATTTCAAATTTCAAGAATACGCATATCTGAAAAATGAAAATAAATGTGACATTTTATTAAATTGAAACTTAAAACTTATTAATTAATTACATGATTACAGTGAAAAAATTAGAAACATCATAGTTATAGATCCCTGAATATAAAGTAACAAATGAAATAATATTGAAATGCAAAATACGAAAACATGGGTAAGGATCCTTTATGTTTACAAGAAGTTCATTTTTGTCTTTTATGTGCTGATGTATCTTCCTTCTGCAAGAACCAGCAGTAGTCACCCATTATTGCTGGGTTGGTATCTCTCATTCATGGTTCGGATATCCTGGTGAAATCTTTCCCCTTGCTCATCACTGAAAGCTCCTAAATTCTTGGGAAATAAGTCGAGATGCGAGTGCAAGAAATGGATCTTCAAAGACATTCGGCAGCCAATATTTTCATAGTTTTTGAGATCTTGAATGAGCTGATGGTAATTTTCTTCTTTGTGATTCCCCAGAAAACCCTGGACCACAGACGTGAAGAATTTCCATGCAGGGCGCTCCTTCACATTCAGTTTTTCTTCGAAGACAGTATCATTCAGTAGCTTCCTGATCTGAAGACCAACAAAGATTCCACCTTTGAGTTTGGCATCACTTAATTTTGGAAATATTTCCTTCAAGTGCAAAAACTCTTTACCAGTTTTGTTCACAGCTTTTGCAAAGTTTTTCATTAGCCCAGTTTGATATGTAGTGGTGGGAACAGAACATCAGAGGGGTCAACTAGAGGCTTATAACTCACATTACTCTTTCCAATAATGAAAACATTTCTTTTGGACCAGTCTTTTGTTTTGTAGTGTTTTTTTCTGACCCTACTGTCCCACAAACACAGAAAACAGCAAAATTTTGTGAAGCCTCCTTGAAGCCCGAGCAATAGAGATATGACTTTTAAATCACCATAGTGTCCACTTAAACTGGTCATAATTTATAGCAGTGAGTATTTTTTCCATGCTTTCATAAGTTTACTTCATTCCCACAGTGTGTGTCACTGGAATGGAAGGTTTTTTTGGTTTCCTTTATGCAAAGAAACAGCTTTTAAGCTGAATTTTGACGAATTTATAAATAGACGCCATTCCTTAGAGTCGTGAGTTGTTCCAATTTCTTCCATCAGCCCTGAAATACCTGAGTAAAAACACAAACCATCTTGCATTTCATAATAAGTAGATAAAGCATTCTCAACAGAGAAACTATGGTACCCTTGGCTAAAAGATTCCACTCTTGAAATCTTGAACCTAAAACCTCAGCTTGTTGTTTGGAAAGTCCTAGGTCTCGAACAAGATCATTTAGTTCATTTTGCTGAATCAGATGAGACTCGTCTAACTTTTAAGGGTGTGTGTGTGTAGGATCACGATCTGAATGTGCTTCAAAGTCTTCCTCTGATGAATGTGAATCCATCTCCTCACAGTTGGTTGGAGGTGTTGGTATAGGAAGATTTTCTCCATGAGGAACTGGCCTTATGGCTGAAGGCACATTTGGATATTGTATTTTGCTTTTGTTCTTTTTTGAAATGCCCGACACTTTAGTTAAACAAAATAGCAATCATGAAAGTGACTAGTTGGCTCAAGCCAACCCATTGGAACTGCAAAGGGCATGGATTTTATTTTACCTTTCAACCATTCACTCAGGCCAACAAAGCACGAAATGCAGCATACATGTGGAGCCCATGTTTTGTCCTGATATCCAACATGACATCCAAAATAGAAGTTATAGGCTTTCTTCCCAATCTTTGTCAAAGAACGACCTTGGGATTTTAAAATAGAATTTCCACACACATAGCAAAACTTATCTGGCGCATTAACACATCCGCGACACTGCCTTTGTGCCATTTAAACGCCAAAATTCACTCTTCAACATACAGCAACCTCCTACAATGTAAGCAGCAAGAATGGCGGTCTGAGGTAGGTTACCATTACATGTATTCTCCCACTTGGCAATCAATGTTGCCAGCCACAAAAAGTAAAATGTCTAGTATCTTCCCAGTTGCCTGGAGGTTTTGGTATAGTAAGATCTTAATAGGAGTCAAAATGGACAATAACCTAAAAACGTGACGTACTAGCCATTTTTTAAGGCCAGATCTGAAATCAGACCTGAAAAATGGTTAAAGGCAGCTACAATTGTTTATGTCATAAAAACCTTGTAAACCAGTGTTATTGACCCCCACCCCCATCCCGAAGCTAATTTCCCGGACCTCCCGAAACTAAATTCTCAGTATGTACCTGGTTGAAAGGAACTTCTGCCAAATGTAACAGAACAATGCCGAAAAAATATCGGTCCTTCTACTCAATAGATATGTGAGGAAAATTTTCTCCATTATAGTAGAATATTCCGATACGCTTGCTACAGAAATCTTATCTCATAAAGTTGCTACATAATAAGTTTTGATTTCTTTATTGCAAAAAAAGTCTTAAATTAATAAACAATATTACAATGAAAATAAATTAATATTTTCGGATCTTATATGTAAATTAGTTTTAGGATTGTGCTTCACAAAACTGATGATGGCATTTAGGTGCCTGTGATGCAATGCGACTCCTGATAGGTAAGTCCTAAAGTACAATACAGCCCTACCATGGTAAAAAGCTTAACAGTCCTAATATAAAGTAAAAAAAAAGAGTGAGGAACATTATGCTGAAAACCGTTTCAAACGTATCTACTAATTTGGGATTTATAGCTAAACGAATTGACATTTATTTTGTTTGATATTCAATTAACCAGTTGATTGTGAGACCGTATGGCATACCCGAGTCAAGATGATGGCATACCCGAGTCAAGACGATGGCTCTCTATAATAACTGAGTTGGTAAAACTTGCAATGTGATTGGTTTGGCATTACTACTGGAGTTGCAGAAGGACGTGTTTTATCTCCTTTTCCCTTTTGTTATTGATTATGTTATGTGCAATTTACTTCAAGAGGGAAATTGAGGGGACCTTAAATGGTCTACAAGTTGAAAATTTATTGTTTAGAATACGCCAATTAT
This sequence comes from Ryuthela nishihirai, assembly GCA_038380435.1. Classification (NCBI taxonomy): domain Eukaryota; kingdom Metazoa; phylum Arthropoda; class Arachnida; order Araneae; family Heptathelidae; genus Ryuthela; species Ryuthela nishihirai. The sequence continues at coordinate 9,389,811 of JAWZYU010000004.1, forward strand.
TTGGTCCTTTTGCACTTGTTGGTGATGACGTCACACATGACTCTTTCATTAAGTTGTTGATGAAACTTGTAGTTCAGAGAGTAGGTTCGGAAATAAACAGAGAGAAAACGAAAGTGATCAAAATTAGTCCTAACAGGTTGAGCTTCATTTCCCTTAAATTGTTGCACACTTGAACAAATGTCTCAGTTTAAATATCTTTTTGTTGTTTTTTGAGTTCTGTAAAAGATACTGATGATGTGCTACATGAGACTTACGAATCTGTGGAGTTTGGGAAAAAATAAGTATATGCATCTAAAGACTAAAATTAGGCTATATAATAGTTTGGTCTTTTTTGAGATTTGCTAAGGAATGATACTAGAACCTTTTGTAAAACAAGATAACAGGAAACTTTATGCCCTGTAGCTTTGCATTAGGTGTTTTGAATTTAAAGAAGTAATCAGGTAAGTGAAGAAAGGAGCAACTATCTTGGTAGCATTGTGTGCAGAGAGAGACTGCCCTAATTTGACCATTTTGCCCGTACATATAACTGCAGATTAGCAAATCCCTAAAGCCCTCAGAAAAATAAGAGGACCTAAATTGCACTGGGCACAGAGGTATATATATTGTTACGACAGAAGGAATCTGGCAACCGAAAGCAAAAAGTTTCAGCCAACGAATAAGAACGTTGGGAGAATTTGAGAAGAACAGTGGATTGTAACGGTCGTTGTGTTGTAACGGTCGGTGAGTTCGAAAATGGACGTTGAGCTGTTCTGAGACAGCGCGCGTAAGTATCAAGAAGTAACTTGATGTGTTGTGTATACGCGGAAGGATAAAAGTGGGATCTTTTATCGTTAAGTATCAAGAAGTAACTTGATGTGTTGTGTATACGCGGAAGTATAAAAGTGGGAACTTTTATGGCTAACTTCGAATGTCTACACGGACTGTCTTTTTGTTCGGCTAGTGTGTGAAAAGTTATTAGCACAGGACGAGAATTGGTTTGCGAGTGAAGATCTTCGGGTGACCTGGTAAATCAAGTAAAAGGTAGTATTTAGTAAAATACACAGAGCTGATGTTGTGTGCTCTACGCAGGAAGATTGATGACTTGTGCATGTTAATAGTTGATTTGTTAATAAGATACTTCATCCATATTTCCTTTGTAACAATTTACCTTGTATTGAATTTGGTTTTGAAATATAGCTTTTAATACTCACGCTCAGTGGCTATCCATTTTTGTGATCCGCAACATTTGGTGTCAGAAGTGGGATAATTTAATTGAATGCCTTTCACTAGAAGTATGGATGAGTTAATAAAGCTGATGACTGATATTAAAGGTGAAATAGGTGATATGAAAGCCGATATGGCTGCGCTGATGACTGATATGAAAGCCGATAAGGCTGCGCTGATGACTGATAGGAAAGCCATTATGGCTACGCTGATGACTGATAGGAAAGCCGTTATTGCTACGCTGATGACTGATAGGAAAGCCGTTATTGCTACGCTGGTGACTGATATGAAAGCCGATATGGCTACTCAGATGACTGATATTAAAGGTGATCTAGCTGCCCAAAGCGATAAAATAGGTGACTTGAAAGCCGAAATGGCCGCACAAAATACTGAGATGAGAGATGAAGTGGCTCCTCAAGTTGGTAAGATTATTGATCAGTTCAAGGATAGTAAAACCGAACTCAATAGACAATGCAATAGTTTAAATGTTGAATTTGTCAGTGAAAAAGATGATCTTGATAGTGTTAAGTTAGATTGTAAACATGGAAAAGAAAAAGAGAAAGGCAACGCATATAAAAATGTGGATCTGCTACTGGAAATCAAGAATCGTAGAGATAGCGCAGATAATGCCTTTGACCACGCAACTACTGGTGATGCATGGCAGAGTGTCTATGTCGCTGGTGACATGTCTAGGAACTGTGAAGAACAATCACACAGATCAGAGAGCTGTGAGACTATACAGTACGCTTTGCACTTCAAAATACCTAGGTATACAAGTCTGGCACGATCTGAAGAGAGATCCACACGAAAGGTATTCTATTCCTCGCCGTCAGCAAAATGTGTCATGGACAATTATCGCAAAGGCAGAGTAACGAGTGGTAATGAGGGGGAACGAAACAGAGTTTACGTTTCGCAGAGTGGTCCGAGTAAAGAAGAGGCGTCCATTCATCATAGATACAAAGTGCCATTCGACGTTACTGGGGAAGTCGGAGAGATTTTTCCGAAACATATAGCCACACTCGAATCGTTTATAGAAAGTGGGGATTTAAGAAAGAAGAATTCCGAAGAATGGCTTAGAAGCGTAACAAGTGATGCTAGTAAAGGAGCTTCAGGCAGAGACAGTACTTCAAAGACTAACTTTCTGGATGAAACTAAGCCTCAGAATTACGATCAGAGAGAAGTGAATCCCTCAGATAATTTCAACGTAGCCACGCTGAATTTCTTTTCTGAACAGTCAATGTGCAGATTTGGACATTATAACCATTTAGATTATAAGGATATAGAAAAGTTTTATCACGACTACAAGAGCTCTAAAGTGGACAATATCATGTTACAAAACTCGTCGCTGATTTCCAGAATGAACAATTTGGCAATCATGACTGATGTTTCCCTGGCTAATTACAATGAGAGCTCCAAGAAAGTGAATTCCGAAGAAACAGCAACTATGACCTCCTCGGGTCATGTGTTTTGCTGGAGACCCGAGTGGCGCCATCGGATGGTAGATAAACACAGTACAGGAGGTGTCGGCGACAAAGTGAGTCTTGTCTTGGCTCCTGCACTTGCTGCTTTAGGTCTCAAGTTCCCTATGATCTCCGGTCGTGCTCTCCAATTGACGGGAGATACTCTGTACAAATTGGAATCCATCCCTGGCTTCACAGTCGACTGCACTAAAGATAAAATCGAGCAGATGATGGAAGACGTCGGATGCTGCATCGTAGGACAGACAGTGGAGCTGGTGCCAACAGATAAGGAGATTTACCGCTGCAAGGATCTGACGGCTACCGTAGATAGCGTTCCTCTAATGAGATGCTCAATTGTGTCCAAAAAGCTGGCTGAAGGAGTGTGCGCTTTGGTTTATGATGTTGAATTCGGAAAAGGAGCTATTGATCTCATCAGTACAGAAGATGTTGCTGTTGATTTAGTTAAGAAAGTGGTTGCAGCATCACAAGCTCGTGGAATGAAGAGTTTGAGTTGTTCAGCTGTTATCAGCAACATGGATTCACCTCTTGAAAACTCTGTTGACAACTCTCTGGAAGTGATGGAAGCTGTTCAGTGTTTCCTTGGTAACGGATCCTTGGAACTGCAAGAGCTCGTCGAAGAGTTAGGAGGAGAACTTCTGCGTTTGGTGAACATTGTGGATAATAGGGTAGATGAAGCATCACGTGTCTGCAAGGTTCTGCATAACGGCAATGCTTTGAACAAGTTTCGTAACATGTTAATAGAACAAGGAGTATCTGAAGATGTTGCAAGCTGGCTATGTGAAGGTAAAACAGAAAAAATATTGCTAGCAGCCCGACACATGACTGATTTCACTTATACAGGAGAAACAGGTAAGGTTGTCGGATTAGAAGCTGCAGTTCTAGCAAGAGTATGGAAGGAGGAGATGGACCGAAGAGCTAAAAAGAATTACGGAGCTGATATTATAGTTGTGAAGCACCTTGGGGATCAAATTGATTCAGGTGAAGTATGGCTGAAGGTTCATCACGACAGTTCTGAATTAAGTGAAAGTCAACTGACAAAAAGGTCAGACTGGAGGATGAAACTCCTCCCTAGATTTTATGTCACTAATGACTTTCATTCCTTGTTACTGTTGATAGAAGTAAAAATCCAAAGAAGAAAACTTTCGACAAAGAAGAAAACTTTTTACAGGTTTTGCACGAAAACTCTTAGTCGATTCTTCTCCCTGCAGAGACATAAACGTGTTCACAAGGGCTATAGGCCTTACACGTATTATGTTTGTGGACGAGGCTTCAGTCAGAAAAGAAATCTACGTCATAATAAGATTCGCTTTCATTTTGACACAGACGTGGTATATCGCATTCGTCGACGTCCAGCTACAAAGTGCAAGGTGGTTCACGTGGATCGTTTGGCTCCGTTTCATCGAAGAACTGAAGAAACTTTGGAATCCAGAATTGTTCGGGACGAACAAGACCTAGGAAGGGGGCAGTGTTACGACAGAAGGAATCTGGCAACCGAAAGCAAAAAGTTTCAGCCAACGAATAAGAACGTTGGGAGAATTTGAGAAGAACAGTGGATTGTAACGGTCGTTGTGTTGTAACGGTCGGTGAGTTCGAAAATGGACGTTGAGCTGTTCTGAGACAGCGCGCGTAAGTATCAAGAAGTAACTTGATGTGTTGTGTATACGCGGAAGGATAAAAGTGGGATCTTTTATCGTTAAGTATCAAGAAGTAACTTGATGTGTTGTGTATACGCGGAAGTATAAAAGTGGGAACTTTTATGGCTAACTTCGAATGTCTACACGGACTGTCTTTTTGTTCGGCTAGTGTGTGAAAAGTTATTAGCACAGGACGAGAATTGGTTTGCGAGTGAAGATCTTCGGGTGACCTGGTAAATCAAGTAAAAGGTAGTATTTAGTAAAATACACAGAGCTGATGTTGTGTGCTCTACGCAGGAAGATTGATGACTTGTGCATGTTAATAGTTGATTTGTTAATAAGATACTTCATCCATATTTCCTTTGTAACAATTTACCTTGTATTGAATTTGGTTTTGAAATATAGCTTTTAATACTCACGCTCAGTGGCTATCCATTTTTGTGATCCGCAACAATATCATGGTCACCAGAGCAATAGCAAAAAAAATAATTTAATCTACTTCTTTGGTTGCTAGATCTAATTTTATTAGCACTTAATACTAATAATCAGGAGATTTAGGAAATTAAAACACTAAGTCTCAAAGAAGACAAGATGTCATAAATGAGATCTTCATCTTCACAATCAAACGATGCAGATAAGGGAAGTGCTTACAAGATCATTCCTTGAATGCAAAGCTTAAAATCAGATGTTGAGATATTGTGTTGAAATGCGATAAAAGGAATTGCAAGTGAAAATATGTGTCCCTAAAAGTATTTGATTTAAGTCGGATAATCTGTATCCCCATATAAGCAGCGGCAGGTAATTGAACGATTACAAAAATGTAATCAATTTGGCTTGGCAGCAATCAGGAAAAAGATTCCAGAAATCTTCATCACAAATGAACTGCTGAATTTAAACAAAGTATTAATATCGATAAACGAAGATCCTAATTTGGAAAATTTCAGTCTAATATTTTAAAGATACGGCTTTTAGATTTTCCATTCGCAAACACGAAGCTACTTTAACTGAGCGAGACGATATAAAAATAAAGCAAATCGCAATTAAAATCGCAGATTAAAGCATATCGTGGAAATAAAAGAAAAATTTACTGTTTAGTTGAAACTTAAGTAAATTCACGCCACACAGTTTCTAAAGCATAGCAAGTCTATGTAATAAGTTAACAAGTTTTTTAAAATATACTTTCACTTACAAAGCAGCAATAGTGGCGATATCGTAGGCAATATGATAGAGGATATTGACATCAAACCAATCGTGGACCTAATGAACATTTTTTTTGAGAAAATTCATTCAAATGTTTCTATCGGTAATATTTGCATTATTTCATATTTTTCCTTAAACATTTTCATAATTGAACACTGGAGTTTATTTAGCACTGGAGTTACAAGTTCTAACATCTCAGGTATTGTGTTTTATATCCATATGTTAGCATGTGCTTAAAAGAGAAATTGCAATCACTTCTGTGTGCAAACTATACTTGGAAAGGCTTGCTAGTGTCGTATGGCTGGTTTATATTAGATCTGAAATAAGATGGGAAGGGAGTGTAGGACTCCCTTGTACATCATGGGATAAGTTCTGTGTTCTGCAAGTCAATAAATTAATCAACAATAAATTTGAATTATAATTCGCCTGTTTAATTCCTGTCGATTTCGTTAATGTAATATAATTAAAGCAATATAATAATTTCACATAGTGTAATAGCTATCCCGTGGTTGAGTAGTTAGCGCGCTTGGCTACTGATCAAAGGACCTGGGTTCGAGTCCTGGGTAAGGCATGGATGTTTGTGTTGTTTTTCTGCTGAGGTCCCGCCATTCTCACAAATCATCTACTATGGCGTATTTAACTAGAAGGCTCCTGTTAGACCTTTGTGGCAAGCAGCTGCTTGAGGAAATATTTATAAAGTAATACAGTAAGGTTAGAGTGGTAATTTATTACATAAGGAAAATCGTAACAGTATCCTCTTGTACAGGCACATAGTCGAGAAATATATGAGAAAGATAGATGAGGTGGAAGCAGGGCCGTGCAATATATGAGAAAGATAGATGAGGTGGAAGCAGGGCCATGCAATATATGAGAAAGATGAGGTGGAAGCAGAGCCGTGCAATATATGAGAAAGATAGATGAGGTGGAAGCAGGGCCGTGCAATATATGAGAAAGATAGATGAGGTGGAAGCAGGGCCGTGCAATATATGAGAAAGATAGATGAGGTGGAAGCAGGGCCGTGCAATATATGAGAAAGATAGATGAGGTGGAAGCAGGGCCGTGCAATATATGAGAAAGATGAGGTGGAAGCAGGGCCGTGCAATATATGAGAAAGATAGATGAGGTGGAAGCAGGGCCGTGCAATATATGAGAAAGATGAGGTGGAAGCAGGGCCGTTCAATATATGAGAAAGATAGATGAGGTGGAAGCAGGGCCGTGCAAGAGGGCGTGCATCGCAAACGGGCGGCCAAAACAATGGGGCGGCAGGAATGATAGAATAAAAAAATTCTTCAACATCTAAAATATACATTTTTCTGTAAAAAAAACTCACAATTTAATGCCTTTTTATATTAAAATGTGTATTAAATTGAAACAATTTAAAAATTTCTAACTTTAAACATCTCACTGCGTCCAACACGTTTAGTATCTCATCCATCACATTAACATAAAACATAGAACTCTCCGATGGCAATGTTCTAAACTGTGGATGGCGCAGCACATTGGAGAATTTCAACGAGAAGTGGGAATGGAATTGGGTTAACATAGCAACCAAGCTAGCAACCGTTGTTCACGAAACCTCAGCCTAAATGCTTTTCCACTTGTTTCACTTTAATTGTTTCCAACGGAGCAGGACGTTGGTGTGATTTCATTGATTATTGTTTTGATTTTGGGTTTGTACTTATATATAATACTTGCTGTTTGCTGACAAAAGTTTGGGACGAAGCGTTATGTCTAATCTTCTTTATACTTACTATAATAACTCATCAGTAGGGCTGTCACTTTCCTAGGGTGGGCAAGATTTAAAAAATCGTAATGGAGGAAAAACAGGTGATAAAGGTGAAATATTCTTTATTTATATTTGGTAAAGTAAAGAATTGCATGTACTGCAATAAAAAGAAGTCTTAAGAACAGTAAATAAAAGCAAAAAATATTTTTATATTTAATTTTATTTGTATATCGTATTACAATTTCGGGTGCGTGGTTTTTGGTAGATCATTTCTCATAGCTGATGAGATTGCTGTACTTATATCATGCATTGTAAATTATTGTTATTTTATTCCATTCTAGGGCATTAAGTAAAGCCGATGTAGAGGTAATTTTAGATACTAATTTGAATGTTAAAATGGCTTGATTGCTTTATTATTTGTGCAATATAATTTGCTAAATTAGATTTTTTGTTACAGGCATAGCCCACTAGTGTAAAAAAATTAATATATTCATCAACTTGGAAATATGGATTTGTAAATTCATAACAATATGACGTCATGAGTGGGTTTTATTACAATGGATATGTCCCAGACAATTGCAGAAGTAAAATAGTTGAATTAGTTACAGTTATTTTCGTATTTGCAGTTCAAATTCATAGAAAAGCTAGCAAAATAATAGCCGAAATGATTTTTCAGAGCAGCGAAATGAATATGAAAATGCTTAAATTAACTGGTCAAAACGAGGAAACAAACATAAAATGGGTGAAATGAGGCCTGAAATTAAAAGCCAAAATGTTGTTATGTGTGTTACAATGTAAGAAATTGAATTGGCCGACGTTGAAAGTGAGTTGAATAAGTAACATAGTGCGTTGAAATTTGAAATACAGAGTATTAAGAATAATGTTGAATCTGAAATCGGTATCTTAGAGGCAATATAAAAAGTGCGAAGTCTAAAGCAGAAAATGTTGAAGAAAATTTTAAGCATGACATTGAAATAATCAAAAATGAATTCTAGAGGTATGCTTAAAACATAAATAGTCAATTTAATGTAAATTCTCTACCTTTAACGATAGCTGAAGGGAAACAAAACCAGTGATAATACTATGGTCATCACCTTCGATTATTTTACCTCTGAAATGTACATACAATGGTCTAAATATGGTATAATACAAATATGGTACATAGAATGAGATACATAATAATACTAAATGTATACTAAATACTAGTATATACTAAATATGGTACATACAATGGTATAATATAATGGTCAATGTTCTAAATAGGCAGGTCACAAAGTTTCAAATTTATGTTCTGATATATATACATATATTTCAGTTTTACAATATATAGAATATCAGAAATTATTATTATCAAACAGTGCGTTATTTAACAAAAGTTATTTATTTTCTTCTGTTTTAATATTATTTCTAAAATATTATTTCAAAATACAGATCAGGAGGATGATGATTGGCCCTCACTCTCCCAAGAGTCGGTCTTGTTTACGCAAATAAATCAAACTGCGAAATCTGTTGTCCCGCGATTTTTTTTCTTTATATTCAAATTGTATCCAATTGAAGCAATAAGTTTTCCACCTATTAATAAGTCCCAATCGAGCAATCACGAAACAATGAAGTTCATGATATTGAAACCCATTTTCGAATATTTCTATTCGTTTAAAATTTAGAAGTACACAAATTTAATCATGAATGCTTCAAGTCTCTCAGTCGACTATTATTTTTTAGCATTAAACATTAGCCTATTTTTAATAATTCAATGTACTTTTGTTTTTAAATACCCGTTTATTTTTATAACCATATCATGACCAGAGCACATACTATACTATAGTAAATCAACTATAGTAATATCATCCTCAAATTCAATATTAATACTATTATAATTTAAATCACATCGATCACTGACAAATATTAAACCTAACATCTGTCCAAACCCTTTGGAACCCCAAAATAAATATCAGCAGAAACACTATACTTATTAATAAATGGAATCTTTGTTGCTAAAAGTCAAAATGATCTCTACTACGTTGAGAGTTACTGCCGAAAGTTTCAAATGTCGAAACTTAGAAAAGAATCAGAGACTTTCACTGAGCTTAGGTAAGGGACGGCTGAGTCAATGGTTGTGAACGAGACTAGTAATCTGCTGCTCCCAGATTCGAATCCCAACTATGCTACGTTGAGAATTTTCTGCTCTTAATTTTCACTCCGCCCTCGGAGAGAAAGACGGCACCGATGGGCTTAAAAATGCTGCCATCCGTCCTATAGGACGTTAAACCGTGTCTCCGTGTACAAGAGAACCAAACATGTGCAGGTTAAAGAACACGCTGAATGGCACGCTTTCATTTATCTCCTAACAGCTGTCCAATGGAGCCTCTTCCCCAACCTACTTTGAACCATTGGGGTGCACAGACAAATAAACAAATAGATGGATAATCATCACCATCATGTCACATAACACAGATGAAAAATATTTTTTTTACAATTGACCAGTAAAGGTAATAGTTTATCTGCCTTAAATATCGATGACCGTTAGGTATCGTACATAAAATACTATGATAATCGTCTAAAATACATGTCTTATGATATGACTTCTATGTATGTTGAATAATTGAAAATGTTTCACAACTAAACTGCTTGGGGTTGGATCTTTGTGACTTGGCCATTTAGCCCATTATATGCCATTCAGAAGTAAAACATTCCGATCGCTGGGCTAGATCAGTTACAGATATTGGTTAAAGAAGGGTTGGCAAACCTTTTTTCTTCAACGTGCCACGTATCTTGGAAATATGTACCATATGACACACAGTGAATGGAATTTGGAAGACGAAAAAATCAGTAGGCATGCCACAGGTTGGCTCAAATTGATGTAAACCTATCTGAAAAACGTTATTTTCAAGAACATTTCTTCATTATTCAAACGAAACTCTCGAAAACTGGCCTTATTGTTATATATTAAAATAATGATAAATATTCAAAAAATATATATATTTTAATACTGTGTGAGATGTGGGTTCGAATCCCTCAAGGACAAAAGGAAATTTTTTCAGCTAATTATTTCAAATATTTTAATACTCTTTCTGACTTTTATAACGCATTGTTCTTATTGACAGAACGAAGTGAAGATTACTGTTTGTGCATTTCTTCCAGAATAACCATCGAATGGTCGCGGCGGGGGTGGCTCAGTCGGTAGCGCGCCAGGCTCGTAATCTGTAGTTCCCAGGTTCGAGTCCCAGCTGGGTCAGCGTTGAGATTTATCTCCGCAAAATTCCCACGTCCTACCCACGGTCAGTAGGGGACACCGATGTGCTTGGAAAGGCCGCCGTCCGTCGGATGGGACCTTAAGCCGTGGCCCCCTGTGCGGGAGAGCCATACCCTGTGCACGTTAAAGAACACGCTGGATGGCCTTAACGGGAGGCTACCATCTGTCTCCCAACACTGTTCCAGTGGGTCCCTTCCCCCAACCTTTTCTGAGCCTTCGGGGTCCATGTGACCTGGTCAGTGCCGCTCAGAGGTAAAACAACCCAACCTGTCGAATGGTCAGATGGATAATTCTCATTCTTAATAAATATATTATCTATAAAATTATAGGGGTAGGGTCTAAAGTTAGAAAAACTAGGCTCGTCTGTTGGCTTAAAAAAAAATACAACGACATATACCAATTAGCTAATAATCAGTAAACAAAAATTCATTTAAAAGCGATAATTCTGACTTGTCTTTTTTTGTACTTCGTATATATTTCTTTAAGTGGCCAGCATTACTATGCATTTCCAGTACAGCCCCTAAAAGTGTATTTAAACCAATTTGGTATATTTAAACAAATTAAAATTGTGTCTCTATTCTTTTCCCAACCCACTAGCAGCAGTACAAGCGATAAAATTCCAGCTCGAAAAATGAAGTTCGCTTTGCCACTGAAGAATAGAAAAAATAAAAATCTTAATTTTTCGGCATGAGAAAAAAAACGTCGAAAGGAAGACAACTAGAATATGCGAGAGCTGAATGGCAGGCAGGATCATCGACAGTCATCTAAACAATCATCAAGAGTTTCACTTAAACAACAGTTTTCTCGCTAAGAGTTGTTGTTGGGTTGTTTTACCTCTGAGTACTTTTTTGCTCTGTCCCATAGTGTGCAAAAAAGTATTCTGGTACTTTTTTGCACACCATGGGCTAAATGGCCAGGTCACATGGACCCCGAAGGCTCAGAGAAGGTTGGGGAAGGGGACCCACTGGAACAGCTGTTGGGAGACAGAGGGTAGCCTCCCGTCAAGGCCATCCAGCGTGTTCTTTAACGTGCACAGGGTATGGCTCTCCCGCACACGGGGCCACGGCTTAACGTCCCATCCGACGGACGGCGGCCTTTCCAAGCCCATCGGTGTCCCCTACTGACCGTGGGCAGGGCGGAGAATTTTGCGGAGATAAGTCTCAAAGCTGACCCAGCTGGGACTCGAACCTGGGAACTACAGATTACGAGCCTGGCGCGCTACCGACTGAGCCACCCCCGCCCTTTTCTCGCTAAGAACGCAGGAATGGAGAAAAACAGGTTTCAGAGTCGCAATTGGGTCTCTCATTTCGTCTTCGTTCGTCTTTTCATGGCTGGAACTAGAAGTGGTTTAAATGATAAGGATAGATCCATTCTATTAAACTGAACGTAAAGTTCTAATCCCGTCTATGGGATTAGGGACTGTGAACAGTGTCCTCCTGGAAACCTGTCATCATTAAAAAACACCCTTTCGAAATCTTCCCCTCTGTAAATTCGTAAAATATTATTGCGCCTTCATAAATATATAATTATAAGCGCTTCCCAGGTTCTGCAAAGTGGTTGCAAATCTTGGTGACCTCTTGTAAATTAGAGGGAATTATTGGAAATTAGAGGAGCGAAGGCAGCCCTGGCAATAAATTACAAATCCTGAGCAACCTAAAGCAGAGAGTGTCGATATGCAGGTTTTCTAAACCTCTGTTGTTGTGTTGCAATTTATATATTATACGATATGAGGTTGTTAATTAAATTAGTGTTCATTTATAGTTATGAATAAATAATTCAGATCGAAAATAAGTATTCTTAAATTAATTCGCCTCCCATTTTCACAATATATATTTTTATCTAATTTTTCATTAATGAAGTTGCATGATTATAACCACGTTTATCTTCATTGAATTGTATGCATTTACGTATGTTATTATACTAGCAAGTTAAATCCGTTGAAACCAGCCATGATTTATTTGGTTTAATTGTAAGCTAGTTGATTTTAAAAAAAAAAACAATTCAGTTACTGTTTTTTTCCTTTTTATAAAACTTTACTCAAAATCTGTATCTTCTAAATCTAATATCACATTATCATCCTATAATCCCAGTCCTGTACACATGTCACAATGTCTCCGTGTAAATACTCTGTGATATTCATAAGTGTCCCTTGATTCTCATCGTTTTCAGCTTTCTGCTAATGAGGGGGGAAAATAAAGTCCTGAAATAGAGAGGATCTTCTCCTGCGAGTAGACCAATGCGAGTGGACCAAACTTTGATATACACAGTCGTATCAGAATAACATGACCACCTACCATACATATACTATGGTAGATGATCATATTATTCTGATACGACTGTGTATATATATATATGTTTATGAGAGTCTATGCGCAAAATTTGAGTTCGATAGGATTAAGAATGTGTGGTATACTGAGCGTTACAGAAATAATGACCAAAAAGACAAAATAAGCACTTTAGTGGTTTGATAAATTTTTAAAACTAATCAACGAGGGAGCTGATATACATTCATTTCTTCATTATGCTTCAAAAAATATTTTCTGGATACTGAAATTTTGTTCGGGGAAATAAGATGAGAGAGACGTGAAGGAAACAAAAAGCGGTGTTGTGATCCCCGCATCAGTAAGTGCCACTAATCTACCAGGTCAAAGAGGGGGGAAAAGGTTTGGAAAACACTCTCTTGAACTTCAGAGTTTTCTGTGACATGCCCACTTACTCATTATGAAACAAAAATAAATATCTCTGAAGTGAATCATTCAATCCGATAAAATCTAGTTGAAAAAGTTGAGTCGTAAAACATTAACGGTTTAAAATAAATGCAGATATATAATATCACTTGTATGGAAGGAAACGATTTTTAAAAGCAAATACAGTAAATCCGAACGCGTTCTGGTGCCTACTGGTATTAAAACAACTGGGACCTTTATTGTCAATAGAATTATGTTTTAATTGCGAATATATTTAATATTTCTGTTCAGTTATCCAAATAACGAGCAAAGATTTCATTCCCTTATTCTTCTGCATTGCTTCCCTTACCTCCACTAAGGAATAGAAAACTACGAATCTTAATTTTTCGGCATGCACAAAAAAAAAGTCGAAAGGAAGACAGCTAAAGCATGCGCAGACTGAGTGACAGACAAAGCCATCGATAGTCATCTGAACAAATATGAAGAGATTCACTTAAACAACAGTTTTCTCGCTAAGAGACCAATCTTTAGTGTATAAATGCTCGTTAGGCGACAGCTGTTTAACAGCTCACAAACAATGATTTATAAGATCGTTATTATTACCTTCAAAAACACGACAAACTGGCAGGGAAGAATCAGTTAAACACAGTAATTGTGGTACCTACAATATACCCTTTTCTGCGGAATACAACAATTCCTTGGGAGATTATCTACCCAATGCGGAGTGAAATAAACACGAGCCAATTGTAACCTCCTCCTTTCCCCCTTATAACCCCTCCCCCCCCTCTGCCATCTTTCCCCTTTCTGTTGCATGACGTCTGCTTCGTCCACCCCACCCCGGTTTTTCTTCAGCAAACTTCAGCACACAAACGTGAAGCGAGCGATTGCTCGAATCGTGTGCAAAATAACATAGCCAACCTATCCACGTCTCTGGGAGTCGTGCGCTGGCGACAATAGAAGCCCACAGCCGTCCCAACCCTGGCATTAGCGTTGTCAGGCAGGCTATAGTGATAAGCGCCAGCAATGAAACAATTATCCTTGACTGGAAAGAGTAGCAATCGCGAGTTACATACAACACGCTCGCCCTACCCGCCGCTCGCTGAAGGCACTGATGATGACGCACACACACACTCGTCCCAACAACTTGCAATCACCGCTGCTGCTGCTGCTCCATTACCAACAATTGTGATTAGGGCTGTTCGGTAGCTGCCTTTCAGGCTTTTCAATAAGCTTGGCGTTTATATTATAACGAAACGAAAGCTCCGAGAGAGATCTGTTATTGCACTTTTCGTCTTGCACTTTCGTTCGATCCAGAAAAGCATTTTCCTCCTATCTCTTTCCGCCACCGCTTCCTTTTTATGCGAGCATCAAATAAAGAGGATCAACTCGAAAGGCATTGGCCTAAACCACGTGTTCAGCTTCAGTAATAACAATTATTAGTTCCTCCGTGGAGAGCGAAAAAAAGCGAGAGAGAGAAAGAGAGGCGAAAGAGCAAGGAGAGAGAAGAGCCCTTCTTTAGTTGATAACCATAATCGTGAACTTTAAAACCTTCTTTAAACGCGGAAGAAGGTCGGTCAGCCGTTCGAGTGCATGCGAGGCTGTTGGGGATGAATTGTGAATCTCATTACCCTACAAGAGCAGATGAAAGCAGCACTGAGAACAGTGATTTTCAATTATCCTGACTGGCACGTCAATTGGCAGAGAGAGGAGAGAGAAAAGAGCGCGAGACCCACAGTGCCGGATCTATCCATCTGGCCCGCATCCATCCGACCTTTCGTCAAATTGCCGCTAACGGTTACGGAGGATGGTGGCCGCAGCATCGCCTGCAAATCGGCTATGACGACCGGCGGCTGCGGCGGCTGAGTTGCTTGCTGGCAGAGTGGGAAAGGTGAAGAGCAGAAGATGCGCCGCGGTGATGTCTTGTGCGCGGGCATAATCCCGAAGAGTTGGAAAAGGAACCGCCGCCTGTCCGTCGCACCGTGCACGTCTTCACATCACGAAGCTTTCGCCGGGCATAGGTGAAAGAGAAAGAAGGATAAGAGAGAGAGAGAGTGAAAGACAAAGGGAGAAAGAACGAAGAATGAGAGAACGATGATGATGATGACGCAGATGAGGATCAAGCTGCAACCTCCCACGTTTTCCCAGGTAAGGATGTCTTGAGTTAAGATTAATGACTTCAGCTTGACGTCCCTGGGCAGGGCTTGTCGTTTGTGATTAATGTGTGTTTAGATGTGGATGTGTAGATTTCCATTTCATTCAGTTGTTTAGAAGAAGCCCTACAAATGAATTCTTCTGTCAATATAAAGCGGAAAAAGCAGCAAATCTATTTATGCTAATTTAGCTGTCTGCTTTACCATGTGTTGTTTTTTGAAATTCTTATATTATCTTGAACATTTTATAGCTTTTAAAGATTTTTGTTTATTTTGAAGCAGGGTGAGCTATTTTTAACTGAAGGCTGTATTTTAAAAATCGTTCTCTTCACAGGTAGCAAAGCAAAATAAAAGGGGAGAAGAATTTTTTTCACAATTGTACTGAGTTTTTCTACAAAAAACATTCTCTATCTTAGCACTTTTTTCAATGTCTCCGAAATGCATAAATTTGTAAAACGTATATTTACGTACAAGAAATATAAATACTCACTTTGCAGACATATATAAAATAGCCGAGACAAAACGTCATCAGAATTAGATTGTTTGATGTATAGTGTTCATCACTACTTTAAAATGTTTGTTATCCGTAAATTTGTTTTTTGTGTGGAGTTAGGTTGTTTTACACTTGAGCACACTATTCTTGCTGCACAACAAGTGAAAAAAATACTCCCTCAAGCAGCTGCTTGCCACAGTGGTCCGACAGGAACCTGTCAGTTTGTATGCCATAGTAGAAGGTCTGAGAAGAGGGCAGGACCTCAGCAGAAAAACGACACATACATCCATGCCTTACCCGGGACTCGAACCCAGGTCCCTTAGATCAGTTGCCAAGCGCGCTAACCATCAAGTCAAAACTTGAAAAAGTTAGACCTTTACTACAAATACAATAGATTTCCAATCCCAACAGGATTTGGATTAAGGAAGGAAATCTAGTGGATTTCTCTCGTTAATCCAAATTTAATAGGATTAAATGCAGGACATGCTTTCTTTTTAATCTTACACCTCAAGACCATGCCCAGCGCTCGGAGGTTAATGGAAGTCAAAATTAAATATTTAAATTAAAAAGAATGAAAAAATACTGTTTTTTATAATCAAATACTTGACTTCACTTTTACTTTATTTCGAAATATTAATCTCAAAAGTGAATACAGTCGAGAATAAATTTGCACCTTGAGTAAGTACTCATCGTGTGAGTCATTGCAGTGTTGTTTTCGCGATTATGCTTTAACTGGCATAGTGGTCAGGAAGCTAGCGACTGTTCCAGCAAGGCAACTTTGTGCATTGTGTCAGCTCTAACTGAGGCAGCTCTAACTGAGGTCAGAAGTGACCTCGTTCTTAGAAGAGCATGTCCTTGTATGAGAAGTCCTGTAAAGCTAGGAGTAGCTTCTAGGATTCTTCTCTGTCCTATATTGCAAATGGAAAAGAAAAAAAACAACTATACATGATAATTTTCTTTGTACATTTACGAAACAAATTTGCTATTTAGTGAATCTATTAATAATTTTTTGCTGTTACAATTAAAAACTGATATTTCATATCAAAGATAGTTGAATTTTCTTTTAAATTTTTTTACAGCGAATGGGTGGGGAATATTCTAATTCAAATCCAGATCTACGACAAGTTATACTCCTAATACTCTTATTAAAGGAATTAATCTGCTAAATATAGAATGGTTGTTCCTTTAGTTTTCAAAGGAAAATAGTTAAAAACATTGACATATTTAATGGTGGGGGGGAGGAGAGTATTATAGTGCACTTCTCTTCATCGAAAGATCGTAATTTTTTAAAGTCAATAGCCTCTATGTTTACAGTACTTTATGATTATTGAAATATTTTCAATTAATATTGTTACGACAGAAGAATCTGGCAACCGAAAGCAAAGTTTCAGCCAACGAATAAGAACTTTGGGAGAATTTGGAGAAGAAGAGTGGAGCGTTAACGGTCGTTTTGTATTGTAACGGTTGTTGTATTGTAACGGTCGGAGAGTTCGAAAATGGACGGTGAGCTGTTCTGAGACAGTGCGCGTAAGTATCAAGAAGTAACTTGATGTGTTGTGTATACGCGGGAGGATAAAAGTGGGATCTTTTATCGTTAAGTATCAAGAAGTAACTTGATGTGTTGTGTATACGCGGAAGTATAAAAGTGGGAACTTTTATGGCTAACTTCGAATGTCTACACGGACTGTCTTTTTGTTCGGCTAGTGTGTGAAAAGTTATTAGCACAGGACGAGAATTGGTTTACGAGTGAAGATCTTCGGGTGACCTGGTAAATCAAGTAAAAGGTAGTATTTAGTAAAATACACAGAGCTGATATTGTGTGCTCTACGCAGGAAGATTGATGACTTGTGCATGTTAATAGTTGATTTGTTAATAAGATACTTCATCCATATTTCCTTTGTAACAATTTACCTTGTATTGAATTTGGTTTTGAAATATAGCTTTTAATACTCACGCTCAGTGGCTATCCATATTTTTGTGATCCGCAACACTTGGTGTCAGAAGTGGGATTAATTTAATTGAATGCCTTTCACTAGAAGTATGGATGAGTTAATAAAGCTGATGACTGATATGAAAGCCGATATAGCTGCCCAAAGCGATAAAATAGGTGATATGAAAGCCGATATAGCTGCCCAAAGCGATAAAATAGGTGATTTGAAAGCCGATATGGCCGCACAAAATAATGAGTTGAGGACTGACTTGAAAGCCGAAATAGCCGCACAAAATACTGAGATGAGAGCTGAAGTGGCTTCTCAAGTTGGTAAGATTATTAATCAGTTCAAGGATCATAAAACCGAACTCAATAGACAATGCAATAGTTTAAATGTTGAATTTGTCAGTGAAAAAGATGATCTTGATAGTGTTAAGTTAGATTGTAAACATGGAAAAGAAAAAGAGAAAGGCAACGCATATAAAAATGTGGATCTGCTACTGGAAATCAAGAATCGTAGAGATAGCGCAGATAATGCCTTTGACCACGCAACTACTGGTGATGCATGGCAGAGTGTCTATGTCGCTGGTGACATGTCTAGGAACTGTGAAGAACAATCACACAGATCAGAGAACTGTGAGACTATACAGCACGCTTTGCACTTCAAAATACCTAGGTATACAAGTCTGGCACGATCTGAAGAGAGATCCACACGAAAGGTATTCTATTCCTCGCTGTCAGCAAAATGCGTCATGGACAATTATCACAAAGGCAGAGTAACGAGTGGTAATGAGGGGGAACGAAACAGAGTTTACGTTTCGCAGAGTGGTCCGAGTAAAGAAGAGGCGTCCATTCATCATAGATACAAAGTGCCCTTCGTCGTTACCGGGGAAGTCGGAGAGATTTTACCGAAGCATATAGCCACACTCGAATCGTTTATAGGAAGTGGGGATTTAAGAAAGAATTCCGAAGAATGGCTTAGAAGCGTAACAGGTGATGCTAGTAAAGGAGCTTCAGGCAGAGACAGTACTTCAAAGACTAACTTTCTGGATGAAACTAAGCCTCAGAGTTACGATCAGAGAGAAGTGAATCCCTCAGATAATTTCAACGTAGCCACGCTGAATTTCTTTTCTGAACAGTCAATGTGCAGATTTGGACATTATAACCATTTAGATTATAAGGATATAGGAAAGTTTTATCACGACTACAAGAGCTCTAAAGTGGACAATATCATGTTACAGAACTCGTCGCTGATCTCCAGAATGAACAATTTGGCAATCATGACTGATATTTCCCTGGCTAATTACAATGAGAGCTCCAAGAAAGTGAATTCGGAAGAAACAGCAAATATGACCTCCTCGGGTCATGTGTTTTGCTGGAGACCCGAGTGGCGCCATCGGATGGTAGATAAAAACAGCACAGGAGGTGTCGGCAACAAAGTGAGTCTTGTCTTGGCTCCTGCACTTGCTGCTTTAGGTCTCAAGGTCCCTATGATCTCCGGTCGTACTCTCCAATTGACGGGAGATACTCTGGACAAATTGGAATCCATCCCTGGCTTCACAGTCGACTGCACTAAAGATAAAATCGAGCAGATGATGGAAGACGTCGGATGCTGCATCGTAGGACAGACAGAGGAGCTGGTGCCAACAGATAAGGAGATTTACCGCTGCAAGGATCTGACGGCTACCGTAGATAGCGTTCCTCTAAGGAGATGCTCAATTGTGTCCAAAAAGCTGGCTGAAGGAGTGTGCGCTTTGGTTTATGATGATGAATTTGGAAAAGGAGCTATTGATCTCATCAGTACAGAAGATGTTGCTGTTGATTTAGTTAAGAAAATGGTTGCAGCATCACAAACTCGTGGAATGAAGAGTTCAGCTGTTATCAGCAACATGGATTCACCTCTTGAAAACTCTGTTGACAACTCTCTGGAAGTGATGGAAGCTGTTCAGTGTTTCCCTGGTAACGGATCCTTGGAACAGCAAGAGCTCGTCGAAGAGTTAGGAGGAGAACTTCTGCGTTTGGTGAACATTGTGGATAATAGGGTAGATGAAGCATCACGTGTCTGCAAGGTTCTGCATAACGGCAATGCTTTGAACAAGTTTCGTAACATGTTAATAGAACAAGGAGTATCTGAAGATGTTGCAAGCTGGCTATGTGAAGGTAAAACAGAAAAAATATTGCTAGCAGCCCGACACATCACTGATTTCACTTATACAGGAGAAACAGGTAAGGTTGTCGGATTAGAAGCTGCAATTCTAGCAAGAGTATGGAAGGAGGAGATGGACCGAAGAGCTAAAAAGAATTATGGAGCTGATATTATATTTGTGAAGCACCTTGGGGATCAAATGGAATCAGGTGAAATATGGCTGAAGGTTCATCACGACAGTTCTGAATTAAGGGAAAGTCAACTGACAAAAAGGTCAGACTGGAGGATGAAACTTCTCCCTAGATTTTATGTCACTAATGACTTTCATTCCTTGTTACTCTTGATAGAAGTAAAAATCCAAAGAAGAAAACTTTCGACAAAGAAGAAAACTTTTTACAGGTTTTGCACGAAAACTCTTAGTCGATTCTTCTCCCTGCAGAGACATAAACGTGTTCACAAGGGCTATAGGCCTTACACGTATTATGTTTGTGGACGAGGCTTCAGTCAGAAAAGAAATCTACGTCATAATGAGATTCGCTTTCATTTTGACACAGACGTGGTATATCGCATTCGTCGATGTCCAGCTACAAAGTGCAAGGTGGTTCACGTGGATCGTTTGGCCATGTTTCATCGAAGAACTGAAGAAGCTTTGGAATCCAGAATTGTTCGGGACGAACAAGACCTAGGAAGGGGGCAGTGTTACGACAGAAGAATCTGGCAACCGAAAGCAAAGTTTCAGCCAACGAATAAGAACTTTGGGAGAATTTGGAGAAGAAGAGTGGAGCGTTAACGGTCGTTTTGTATTGTAACGGTTGTTGTATTGTAACGGTCGGAGAGTTCGAAAATGGACGGTGAGCTGTTCTGAGACAGTGCGCGTAAGTATCAAGAAGTAACTTGATGTGTTGTGTATACGCGGGAGGATAAAAGTGGGATCTTTTATCGTTAAGTATCAAGAAGTAACTTGATGTGTTGTGTATACGCGGAAGTATAAAAGTGGGAACTTTTATGGCTAACTTCGAATGTCTACACGGACTGTCTTTTTGTTCGGCTAGTGTGTGAAAAGTTATTAGCACAGGACGAGAATTGGTTTACGAGTGAAGATCTTCGGGTGACCTGGTAAATCAAGTAAAAGGTAGTATTTAGTAAAATACACAGAGCTGATATTGTGTGCTCTACGCAGGAAGATTGATGACTTGTGCATGTTAATAGTTGATTTGTTAATAAGATACTTCATCCATATTTCCTTTGTAACAATTTACCTTGTATTGAATTTGGTTTTGAAATATAGCTTTTAATACTCACGCTCAGTGGCTATCCATATTTTTGTGATCCGCAACATATTTTAGCAAAATTCAACGGAATTTGTTTAAATTATGGTAAGCATTATAATGCAATGCGTGCCTTAGTCAGTTTATTAAATAATTATTAATATATTAATAATGACAATAAATTGTTCATTTAAATTAAATCAGTTCAATTATTTTATTAATTAATAAATGAATAAAATTAGTTCAAATTCTAATTAATTGATTTTTAAATATTAATTATTTGTCATTTCACATTAATGACGCTTTGTCCGTTATATAATTTGCTTTCAGAATTCTTCTCATATTTTATCGTACATGAATCTCAAACATGAAATCACGTTACTTTTGGCGTTGATAAATTCGTTCGCGTAATGAATAGTGAGGGCGTGCTGTCTCTTCGGAAAATTTGTAATGCTCGAACTAATGTACGCGAAACAATGAACTTTCATAATAAAATTAATAAATACCTCCTCAAGCAGCTGCTTGCCACAGAGGTCTGACAGGAGCCTGTCAGTTTATATGCCACAGTAGGAGAACTGAGAGGATGGCAGGACCTCAGCAGAAAACAACACGAACATCCATGCCTTACCCGTGGCTCGAACCCAGGTCCCGTAGATCAGTAGCCAAGCGCGCTAACCACAGTGTCAAATTAATCTGCTTGATTAAATGTAATCTTCGTACTTTTGAATGTTGTAATGAGCGCTGACAACATGAATTGCGATATTTAGAAGTTATCGCGTGAATTTGCTAAATCAAATATAGGCTCGTTATTTTTAATTACTGCTGTAAAATATTTCTGCTACAGTTAGATGTGAATATAATAAAGATCTCTTTTCCTGCTAATACATTTTACTCTTACACTTGGTAATATACATTGCTAATTCACTTGGCACTGCTATTCTCCATGTGAATGCATATCTTTTCAAGTCTGATGTTTCTAGGATGGGAGGCGGGATGGATAATTCACATTCTGTTGTTTTCAGAGTTTGCAGAATTCAAATTCTAAAACTTTGTCATAGATTTTGTATTCAATTGAAATCAAATAAATGTTATTTTATAAGACAGTTAGGTAGACGAAAACTAAAATAAGAATTCCGAAAGTTTTAATTCATTCGAAGCAATTAAGAATGGGAATTTTATTGATGAAAGTGTTTCGTGGTTCACATTCCTCTGAAGTTCATGAAATGGAATCATAAACAAAACTTTGCATTTGTTCTTGCTTAAATCTTCGAAATATGTTTACCCTGTTTTATTTGGGAAAAGAAAATTTTGAAATAACGTATACATTTCATCTTCAGCCCCATTTGTCGAATATTTCTTGTCGGAGTAATAACAATCTTTTAAACATTGTAAGAAACTAATGCATATTTTTTCTGCCTTTTCAAATCAACTTTAAATATTGGACAACAATTCATTCCAAACAACTTTAACGTTACAATTGATTCCTAGTTCTAAACTAGAGCAATAAAGAAGCTACTTGTTAGTATCTAATTTAAATATTCGCAGGGGACGTCTCTACGGAATCTCTTTTCAAAACTTTTCTATCACAGCTTCTTGGTGCTACTTCTTCCATCACTCACGGAAGTTAATTCCATTCAATTTACGACGTTTAACAAATTGGCATACTTTTCACCTGTAGAAAAAAAATGAAGGCGCATCTGCCAATTACTCTGTGCCTGGCGTCTTCTTTACAGTTTACTTGAGTCGTAAATTTAACCTTTACGTCTAATAAGTTATTGAAGTTTCAATAAGGTCACCCAATTTCTAGTCCTTTGTGGTCCCTACAGCGAGTGATTAGCATACTTGGCTAATGATCATAGGGAATCGGGTTCGAGCGCCAAATAGGGAATGTGTGTTTCTTTTCTTGTGTTGCCTTTCCTCTGAGGTTCCGTCTTCCTCACAAATTTCTATGACGTATTAAACTAATAGGTTCCTATCAAACCTCCGTGGCAAACTTTTCCAACAGATCTGCTTTATGGCGTAGTAAATTAATAGATTCCAATCAAATTTCTGTAGCAAGCCTTTCTAACAGTTTTCTATGGTTTATGTCACATCGTTTAGATAGATTAATTACCATTGGATTAAATTCATATATTGCTGTAAGATGTCTGTGGCAAACAGCTGCTTGCACCCTGTGTTTGAGGGGTAATTTATTTACACAATCTTTCTTTTCCACGATTCCAACCAATAACTGTCCACAGATCTTCTACTATGGCATATAAACTGACAGGCTCCTGTCAGACCTATGTGGCAAGCAGCTGCTTGAGGGGGTATTTATTATTTATTTTTTTTATTTCGCTAGCTGGGATACAACTGATTGAGTTTCTAGCATATTGAAATCATCTTTTCTTTAATGCTTTCAATGATTAATTTGTACTTCAAAAAGAAGTTCAGAAGAAAGAGGTTGGGTGTAATAAAATTAACGAAATTTGTCGGAAATACTGTGAATGCAAAATTGATTAGAATTTCCATTCGAAATGGAAACGTTTTCACCTTAATTCATTCGTGCTTGAGTCATATTTATTGGAATAACAGTAAGTTTCGTAAGAACTCCAAGTCTTATGTCATTTAAATGAAAGCGGTGGTGAAAACCCATGATCCTTTTATCCGACGACGAACCTTTCATCAACCAGGTTGTTCAGTTGTTTCTGAGCGGGTTTTTATGCACACCGTGAGCTAAATGGACGTGACACAGAAACTCCAAGTTCTCAGAGCTAGAAATGTGAAGGAGGTCAGGTAACAAGGTCTCAGAGCAAGATAAGGGGAGGGGATCTACTAGACAACTGTGGAAGATGGAAGACAGATGGAAGTCAGAGCTGTCAAGGCCATCCAGCATGCTCTTTAACGCTTAACAGGATATTGATCTCCTCAGAATGGGACTACGGTTCCATCCGATCGGCGGCGCATTTCCTAGACCAATGATGTTCCGTTTTTCACCGAGGACAGTGTGGGGATTAGTGGAGAAATACTCAACGCAGTCACAGTGAGAACTAGAATCTGGAGACATCAAGTTCTCACATTAATTTCCGCACCTTTTAACTAGAAAACAGGGCCATATAACGTATAGGAAAGGGCATGCCCCCCACCCTTTGAGAATGTTAGTAACCGTAACAAAGAAGAAAAAAACTAAACGTATATTACCAGTATTTTTCAAAGAAATTTCCAAAGACCTCTGAAAAGGAGGAATACTTGGCCTCCCATCTTTTACTTGAATCACATGTTCTCTCTTCCCCTTGTTTTTCATATTGTGTAGATCCTGGCCTTCTGGAAAGTAGTGTATTTGGTTGGATGAAATTTTCTATTGGATGATGCTTGTTTTGTGGATCAATTGCTATTCTATAGCAATAATATTAAGTATATCTAACATCCCTAGCCAATGTCTACTAAGACTAATCTTAAACTATCTACAGAGTTGAACATTTTTGATTTAAATCAAACAACAAAGTGCTTCTTCGCTTACTACTTTCAAACGATGTTATACGCTCTAAAGATGTATAAAATAAATGAAAAGAATATTGATTCTGCTTGTATTGTATTCAGAGGCAAATTTCAAACAGTCTTTTTACTGACCTGCTTTCATTCATTATCCAGGGAAAAAAATCGTTAAAAATATGTAAAAATAAATAGAAAAGTTCGAAAATCTCATTCGTTTGATTAACTTTATTCATAAAAGGAAGTAAAGCATTATTCAGCTGGACCATTCGGCATTTTGGGTTTGTAGCTGTGTTGGTTTGTGGGTTCGTTCATGAATAACTCTTTAAGGGTAGCATGGAACGTTCCCATTTTTGTTAGATAAATTATTTCCATTAAGCTATTCTCAAATTTAAAAGAATTCGTATCTTGGAACCAATATGGTAGCTGCAATCATCTCGAAAACACAACAACCAGTCCCTAGTTAATAATCATAGCACGTGAATATAATTATGTTTGATTCTTTATTGGTTATACTATATGTCGTACTAACAATGTTGATTGGTAAAGAAAAGCATATTATCTCCTGAAATAAATGAAGTTAACAGAAATTTATTTGTCTACAGCCTAAAATAACAATAGTTCTTAATTATTAGTCGACTGTGGATACCTATTTTCAGTCGTTAAACATTGTGAACTCTTTTTTAGTTGATAAGTATTGTGACCCCATTTTTAGTCGATAAGCATTACGAATTATTTTTTAGTCATTAACATTGTGTATTCTCATTTTAAGTCGATAAGAATTTTGAACTTTTTTTTTTAGTTATTAAGCATTATGAAACTTTATTTTTAGTGGATGAGCATCGTGGACGCCCCCCTTCCCTCCATGCTTTTCAGTTGTTAAGTATTGTGACTCCCTTTTCAGTCTTTAAGCATTGGGAACACCCTTATTTTAGTCGTTAAGCATTGTAAACCCCCATTTTTAGTCAATGAACATTGCGAATCACTTTTTTTAGTTGTTGAACATTATGAACACTCTCCCCTTTTATTTTAGTCATCAAGCATTGGGAACCCTCTTTTTAGTCAATAAACATTATGAACCTTCATTTTAGTTCATAAATAAGGCCCAAGCATATCGATATTATTTAGATACTCCTAAGCGTTTAGTCATTGCTTAAATTGAAAGAAATGCAATGAAGTACACTCACCGTAATAGAGCTCTAGTTGGTCGCGCTTCTATCTCAAATGTATCAGAATTACTACGAGGGAATCCTTTTAGAAAAAAATAAATAAAGTTGCTTGTCAGAGAAATCTAATAGGAATCTGTCACTTTAATGTGTCATAGAGATCTGTGAAGAAATCGAAACTTCAACAGAAAGACAACACAAGAAAAATCCATGCCTTAATCCTGACTGGAATCAAAACCATTTTGTATTGTTAAGTGCACTAATCCCTCGAACACCGATTCAAAGAAAATCGCTTAATCTTTGAATTCTTCTACAAGTCCTACACCTTCCAGTTACGTTCAGTGTTGGCAATTTAATCACACTACGTTTCATTTTCTTTAAAACTAGCGCGAGTTCTTTGATCTGATGAATGCAAAATTGATTGGGTTGTTTTACCTTCGAGCGGCACTTTTTTGCACACACTGGGTTAAATGGCCAGGTCACATGGACCCCGAAGGTTCAGAGAAGGTTGAGGGAAGGAACCCACTGGATTGGGAGACAGATGGTAGCCTCCCGTCACGGCCATCCAGCGTGTTCTTTAACGTGCACAGGGATGGCTCTCCCGCACACTGGGCCACTGCTTAACGTCCCATCCGACGACGGCGGCCTTTCCAAGCCCATCGGTATCTCCTACTGACCGTGGGCAGGGCGGAGAATTGTGCGGAGACAAATCTTAACGCTGATCCAGCTGGGACTCGAACCTGGGAACTACAGATTACGAGCCTGGCGCGCTACCGACTGAGCCACACCCTGCAAAATTGAGAAAAAGGATTTATAACTCACTGAACTTTATTATTAAATTAATCCACATACTTGGAAAGCTTTCCTAAGTGACTTCCATGCAAAACGTTAATTACCATAAATTCTTCTTCCACACAGATAATTTTAAATTATAAGCAAACGAATATTGAATAATTTCGTTTTCTGTATAAACTGAAAACTTACACAAAGAGTTGAAAATTTTAAGCCCACAAGAAGTATTTTTGTCAGTATTAATTACTTTTAGATATTCCGTTTACAACGAGTTTAAAGATATCAACCATATCGGGGAGCTTTTCTTCTAATACAAAGAAAACAACAGTACTATGATGCTTTTAATGTACGCAAGAATCTTCTAATACAGAGAAAATAACAGTACTGTAATGCACACAAGGAAATGCAAAGCATTTTGAATATAAAATTCGTCGCAAATAATAAGATTTCGATGAAGCTAGCCATTACCCCAGATGTGATTCATTGAATTTTTCCAAAATTCTACTACAAGGAGTAATAATCCATTCACAGAAGCCAAAATTGGGATAAACTAGAAGTAAATACCCTGCAGGAACTCATCTGATTCCAAGTCATTGTGCATCAATGCATTCCTTTTTGCCAACTAGTCCTGAACTATTTTCTTTAAAACTAGAATTTTTCCATGTTAGAATCCTGGAGGAGTTCATCAGCGGTTTTTGACCGAAATTTTTGTTGGGGCATTTTGCTTAGCACAGGCAGGGCTCGGATATAGGTGAAAATTTTGGGGAGTGACGGGTTTAACTCGTCACTCCCCAAACGAGACTCAAACGAGACTTTAAACTCGTTTTCTCCCCAAACGAGACTCAAACGAGACTTTAAACTCGTTTTCTCCCCAAACGAGACTCAAACGAGACTTTAAACTCGTTTTCTCCCCAAACGAGACTTTAAACTCGTTTTTTTTTGAGCCATGACGGGAGGCTACCATCATTTTGGTTCAATTCAATATTTTGAAAATATTGAATTGAACCAAATAGGACTGACAAGATGTTCCATAATGCATATAGCTTTTTCTTTTCAGCTATTCTAGAAAGGCATCGTTTAGCAATAAAGTTTCAAGAAAAAAAACTCGGAAAAGCCTTCTTGTCCTTTTTGCTCAAATTCAGTATTTTTGCCCCTCCTTTGCATTTTCAATTCCACTCAAAATACTTTGCATTTCCTTGTGTGTATTATAGTACTGTTGTTTTCTCTGTATTAGAAGAAAAGTTCTGAATGTGGTTGAAATCTTTAAACTCGCTTCAAACGGAAGACCTAAAAATAATTCATAGAATCCATCTGTCTCCTAACAACTGTCCAGTGGGTCCCTTTCATCTAACCTTCTCTGACCTCTTGGAGTTCTTGTGACCTGGTCATTTAGCCTAGTGTGTGCACAAAAATGCCCCTCAGAGGTAAAATAACCTATAATTTATTTGTATTTAGTTTATAATGCAAAAAACCCTTTTGATACATGTAATTTGAAAGCACAAGTACTGGTTGGGTTGTTTTACCTCTGAGCGGCACTTTTTTGCACACCATGGGCTAAATGGCCAGGTCACATGGACCCCAAAGGCTCAGAGAAGGTTGGGGGAGGGGACCCTCTGGAACAGCTGTTGGGAGACAGATGGTAGCCTCCCGTCAAGGCCATCCAGCGTGCTCTTTAACGTGCACAGGGTATGGCTCTCCCGCACACGGGGCCACGGCTTAACGTCCCATCCGACGGACGGCTGCCTTTCCAAGCCCATCGGTGTCCCCTTCTGACCGTGGGCAGGGAATTTTGCGGAGATAAATCTCAACGCTGACCCAGCTGGGACTCGAACCTGGGAACTACAGATTACGAGCCTGGCGCGCTACTGACTGAGCCACCCCCGTCCCCACAAGTACGGGAATGAAGAATATTTCACTAAAGAGTGGATCGAACCAGAAGTGCATTAATGCCAGAGCACACCAAGAGTTGCCCTGAATATTTTATATAACTAGCAGGCCCCCTACCTATGTTTTACAAGTAAGGTAAATAACTGAATTCGATAATACACTAAAAGAGAGATGCAGTAAAATGCTCAGTGAAATGAACTTCATCAAATATGAACTGGGAAAAAACTTTTAATAACAAATGTGCCCTCACTTGCGCCCCCTACAAGAAATAGAGCTCAATTTATATCGTGGAATGCGCCACCGTATGTAATATCACGGTTGACATGAGGTTGAGACACATCGGCATTGACAAAACTTTAAAAAAAATAGAGGAACATTAAATATTATTTTGCAATGATAGGTAAGGAAATAAAAAATGTGAATATGGGGGAAAAACGGTGCTTTTAAAGTACAGGTATCGCGTTTATAAAAGATTGGAGCGTTTTTCATTATGACTAAGACACTAGTTCCAACTAAGTTTTAACCATAGCGATCATTTTTTTTTGTCGGTGGATAAAAATTAATATATTAATTCCCTTAAATATTGGTCGTAGTGTTGTGTCTCTTTTCAGATTGTATGTATTCTATTCTGATTAAAAAATGGTGGATTTAATTCTTACTTCGAGTCCGAGGTTCCGTTTTGTTCTTCCTTTGTGCCTGAGATGTATTTTAATATAAAGAATTTATTTATTCAAACTGAAAACGATGCAATCTTGCCAGAGTTACTGCGCAATCAATAAATCTACGACACCAAAAGAACTCCGAACCCAAGATGCTGAAAAATTCAACAGAATCTAAATCTTAATTTTGGTCTTTAAGGAGAAAAAAAATTAAGAAACCTGCAATTCCAGCTTTCGTTCTACACAAGAGTCGTTACTTGCCATGCTTGATTTATTTTTTAGAGTTGTTCGTTTTAGCGGCTCAATTTAAATTTTCCACCCCGAATGGGGGAGGGGCAGGGAAGTGGCACGGTCTTTAATGCGTCAGGCAAGTGTGAAGCCTCACTGCGCCTGCGTGAGATTTCCTCTACTAACCCTTCTCTGACCTCAGTGAAAAAAAGGAATACTAAAAGACTGAAGAAATAATGCCGTCCGTCGGATGGAGCTTTAAATCGTGGTTCTGTGTACAAGAGAGTCACATTACGTGCATATTAAAGAACATGCTGGATGACCTTAACGAGAGATTTCCATTCCTTTCCTTGAAACTGTTCACTAGATTTTTCTAGCGAACATTTTTTCTGTTTTCTCGCTCAACTGTTGAAATCTGTACAAAAACCTTGACGAGATCGTAGTAACTTTAGAAAGTAGTAGTTTGCTATTTGATTCTCTCGTATTTGTCGAAACGTGACAAAATAACAATATTCCACATATCAGTGGTTATACTGGTGTTTGGGAAGGGTTGGGTTGGGTTGTTTTACCTCTGAGCGGCACTTTTTGCACACCATGGGCTAAATGCCCAGGTCATTTAGCCCATGGTTGGGGGAGGGGACCCACTGGAACAGCTGTTGGGAGACAGATGGTAGCCTCCCGTCAAGGCCATCCAGCGTGCTCTTTAACGTGCACAGGGAATGGCTCTCCCGCACACGGGGCTACGGCTTAACGTCCCATCCGATGGACGGCGGCCTTTTCAAGCCCATCGGTGTCCCCTACTGACCGTGGGCAGTGCGGGGAAATTTTGCGGAGATAAATCTCAACGCTGACCCAGCTGGGACTCGAACCTGGGAGGGTTTGGTAAGTGAAGCTCGTAAAGGTGAACGAGTAGCACTTTACTTCAGAGAAAGTTTTTCTTTCAAAATATTAAACCATTTGTCAGTTATTACTGATGATTGCGAGATTTTGTTTGCTCGATCAGGAAATCTGATTGTGGGCAGTATTTATCGACCACCTCTGGGTAATGTACAATCATTTCTGTCTTATCCAGAATTTGTTTTAAACTCATTACTTAACTAGAAATCGTGCTTTATATTAATTAGTAACTATAACCTTGATATTATGAACCAAGATAAAAATATCTTAAATTTAATGGATCTAATTAATTCATATGATTGTTTTATTTTAAACAGTGGATTACCAACTAGAGTTGGAAATCAAAGTTCTACACTAATTCATTATGGAATTTCGAATGTAGATTGCCAAAATGGAGTTCTGATGTCAAAAATTACAGATCATTTCCTCACATTTTATCTGGTCCAAAGGACAAATTTTCAAATGCTACCTAGCATTTATAGATATAGAGAAATCAATAATAATAATTTTCTGCAATTTCAATATAAATTTTTCGAATTGATTGGCAATTCCTTTATTTAATCAGCGATGTAAATGAAGCATATAATTACTTCATAAATATTTTTATAAATCACTATAATAAATATTTGCCCACGGGTATTAAGAAGTTCCAAAGGCCAAATAAATATGCTCCTTGGATGACGAAAGATCTGAAAAAATTAGTAACTAAAAGAGATAGTTTATACAAAGAGGCAAAAATTACCCATTCAGAGGATGATAGCTGTGCATTTAAAGAATTTCGTAAATTTCGTTACTGCCTAAATCAGACAAACAAAGCACGCTTATTATGACACTAGATTTGATTCTAGCAAAAATTCTAAACAGAAATGGAAATATCTCAACGACATTTTGAATAGGTCCGTCCCGTGGCCGAGTGGTTAGCGCGCTTGACTGCTGATCTACGGGGACCTGGGTTCGAGCCCCGGGTAAGACATGGGTGTGTGTGTTGTTTTTCTGCTGAGGTCCTGCCATCCTCTCAGATCTTCTACTATGGCATATAAACTGACATGCTCCTGTCAGACCTCTGTGGCAAGCAGCTGCTTGAGGGGGTATTTATTTTTTATTATTTTGAATAGAAATAAGTGTAGGTCAATAGTAGGTTATATTTCTTCTGATGATGCAGTTATTACTGATGACTGTGCGAAATCCAATGCCTGCAATAGCTATTTTCATGATACCGTTGAAGTGATACTGAATAATAATAATAAACCCCTCAAGCAGCTGCTTGCCACAGAGGTCTGACAGGAGCCTGTCAGTTTGTATGCCATAGTAGAAGGTCTGTGATGATGGCAGGACCTCAGCAGAAAAACAACACATACATCCATGCCTTACCCAGGGCTCGAACCCAGGTCCCTTAGATCAGTAGCCAAGCGCGCTAACCACTCGGCCACGAGACGGCTAAACCAAACTGAAAAATTTCATGATATTTATAAATATCAAATTAAGTGCATAGGTCAAACATTTTATGTCATGCCAATTGTTACTCAAGAGATCTGTAACATAGTGAATGATCTAGTAGCTGATAAGTCATCAGGTATAGATGGCATAAATATTAATGTAATTAAAAAAGTTATACATACAATAAAAGAACCACTGTGGTATATATTTAATTTATCAATAATTGCGATGTATTACCGGATAAACTAAAAATCGCCAGAATTCTTCCCATACATAAATCAGGTGATAAAGAAATTATAGAAAACTACATACCTCTTTCAATTTTGTCAATCTTCTCTAAACTTTTTGAAATACTAATTTGTACACATATTACTAAGTTCTTAGATCACATGAAGATTATTACACAATAACAATATGGCTTTCAAAATAAAAAATCTACTGAAACAGCCATATTTATGTGAGTTATTATATTATATTTATTTATATTAGCATGTTGTCAACCATTTGGATGCAGGTCACAGTGGATTAGCTGCATATCTTGATTTTACGAAAGTATTTGGCAGTATTAACAACAAAACTTTACTAAAATTGAATTTTATGGTCTGAGAGGTAAAATAAACAACTGGCTAAGAAGATACTTATTTCAGAGGAAAGCTCTTGCAGAAGTAAATGGGAGTATATCAGATTAACATTTTATTTACAGAGGTGTGCCTCAAGGTTCAATTCTTGGTCCGATCCGTTTCCTATTCTACATTAACTACTTAACAAAGTTACACATTAATTGAAAGATGCTATTATATGCTGATGATACAAGCATTATCGATATCAACAAATATTCTGGAAACCTGATTAGAAGTGTTAACTGCTCTCTAAATATTATATAGTCTGTAAATGGTAGCTAGGTAGTCACTGGAAGGAGAGCTTTGCACCAATCCCCTGTGATGATGTATAGAACCGGCCAGGCCTAGTGCCTAATGTCCTACCCTGCCTTCTCGTAGTGCAGACCGTTAGTACCTTTCAAAAGACATACTCTCTTGTGGAAGTGAACGGAAGGGGAGGGCTGCCAGATTAGTGTGGCCTACTGATCTGGACAACTATTTCTACTTTTCTTTTTTTTCTACCCTGCTGAGGAGTGGTCAACCACACAGGGTCCTGGTGCTGACCATATAAACACACTGGACTGGACAGATATATGACTCTGAGCTTGATTATGGATCCTGATTTTGCTGCACTGGTGGGCTTCTGTGCAGGGAAAATCTTCCGCTGTGTTTTCTGTTTGTTTGTGGGTTGATAGCCCCAAGTGAATAGATTCACAGGATATGTTTATCAGCTGGTGGATATTCCTGAGCAGAGGTCATCGCAGGCACCTGAACTCTTTGCTTCTATTGGCATTGTCAAATTCTACATTGGAGGAAGTCTTCCAGTGTAGATGGCTTCAGCCTTTAGTGGTGGGCGAACGGGTCTTTGCCTCATGTCTGCGATTAGGGGGCTGTTTGATATTGTCGGCATTCCCTCTCTCAATAAACATAGTTTCTTTAAACATCCCACTAACCATTTTCTCTCCATAGGTAGTTGGAATGTGAGGACTCTGCACAGAGCTTTTTCTCTTGGTGTCCTCACACAAGAATTCCACCATTATAATTTAGATATTCTCAGTTTGCAAGAGACCAGATGGACAGATAAAGGTCAGATTCTTAAAAATAATCTTAAATTTCTCTTTTCAGGGAGGGACGACAATAAGCATCACCAAGCGGTCGACAATAAGCATCACTAGCGGTCTGCTTCTCAGCAGACACGCTAGTGATGCTCTTCTAGGATATGAGTGCATTAATGAAAGGTTTCTTACAGCAAAATTTCAGACCAGCGTTAAAGACTTGAATGTTATCTGCTGTTATGCCCCCACTGAGGATACCGATGAGGATGAGAAGGATAGGTGAAGGATATGGTATACCTGACAAGTTAGTTAACATAATGAAAGCTCTCTATAATAACACTGAGTCGTGTGTGAGAGTTGGTAAGGCTTGTAGCAATTGGTTTAGCATTACTTCTGGTGTTCGACAAGGGTGCATTTTGTCTCCTTTTCTCTTTAGCTTGGTTATTGATTATGTTATGCGAAATTCACTTCAAGGGAAAGATTTTGGCCTTAAATGGACTGGAGATACGAAAATTTCTGATTTAGATTATGCTGATGATTTAGCCCTTTTGGCAAATGATGTTGATGAGATGAACTCTTTCATTCGAGCTATTGATGAAACTGGGAGTAGAGTAGGTTTGGTTATAAACAGAGAGAAAACTAAAGTGATGTTAATTGGTCAGGCAGGCTGTGATTCAGTTAATCTGAATGGTTGCAATTTTGAGCAGGTGTCACAATTTAATTATCTTGGTAGCTATGTAACAGATACTGGTGATGTGCGGCATGAGATTAACAGACGAATAGGGATTGCTGCCGAGACTTTTAAGAATCTATGGAGAGTATGGAGAAATAGGCGTATACACCTAAAGACTAAAATTAGACTTTATAATAGTTTGGTTCTTTCTAGGGTTAGTTATGGTAGTGAAACTTGGACACTTTGTAAACAAGATAACAGGAAACTAGATGTTTTTGATTCCAGATGCTTACGCAGTATCTTGGGCATTAGGTGGTTCAACTTTGTAACTAATGATGAGGTTAGGCAAAGGAGTCTGCAACCTCCTTTAAGCAGCATATTGTGCAGAGAGAGACTCCGTTGGTTTGGCCATGTTGCCCGTATGAATAATTATAGATTGGCGAATAGGGTTATGAACAGTGTGCCTAAAGGCCTCAGAAAGAAGGGGAGACCTAGGATGCGGTGGGCAGACAATGTCAAACAGGACCTTGTTAGAATTGGTGTGAAGTGGCCAGATGCAGTAGATGTAGCTCAGGATAGACTTGCTTGGAGAACTAAATTGCACGGTCTGGTTGGACCTCCGTAGCCCATGGCTGCTTGAGGATGTTGATGATGATGATGAAATATTATATCTGAATGGTGCAGACAAAACAATTTATTAATAAATGTTAAGAAAACCAAATACATGATTTATAAAAATAAAAACAAAAATATCGATGAGAAATGTTTCGATGTGAAGATTAATGAAATTAAGCTGAATATAAATTCTTTGGAATATGGATCGATGAAAATCTGAACTGGTCATTTTATGTAAAGCAGCTGAGAATCACTCCATCAAGGAATATTGGTGTGACTGGTAAAATACGTCATCTGGTTAACAAACAAATTTTGATAAATTTATACTACTGTTTCCTTTATTCTTATATAACATACGGAATTTTAGTCTGGGGTAATACTTATTACTATAATCTGAATGCTATCTATCGTCTTCAGAAAATAATTGTTAGATATATTGTTGGGGAAAAATATTATGATCCCGTGGCACATTTATTTTCTGAGGTTAAAATTCTTAATGCCTATAATAATTACAAACTGATATCAGGAAATTTTGTGTATTCGATTACAATGAGATTGATTAAATTGGATAGATTTAAAGACTATTTTCAGAGTCTTTCGGATTTTCATAATTATGAAACACGTCGTAGACAGAATCTGAGTTTACCTATGTGTCGATTGTCAATTGGGCAGAGATCTATCATATAAAATGCAGTAAAAATTTGATCTGAACTTCCAGATGATGTTAAAAATGCAAAATCTTTAGTATTATTTAAAATCAAATGTAGAACGTTTCTTCTTACAAAGCAATGAAACCTTCTTCTATGTATGAGTGTATGTAAAGCCTTAACTGGCATAGTGGTTAGGCAGCTAGCGACTGTTCCAGCAAGGCAAACTTTGTGTGTTGTGTTAGCTCTAATTAAGGCAGTGAGTGGTCATCAGTGACTTCGGTCTTAGTAGGGCATGTCCTTGTATGAGAAGGCCTGTATTAAGCTAGGAGTAGTTTCCAGGATTCTTCTGTGTCCTATATGTAGCAAATCAAAAAAAAAATGTATGAGAGATTTTAATACGTCTCATAACCATTTGATCTTTCACTATTGTACACATTACTGTTGTCATAATTGGAATTTAAGGAAATAGGGAGCATTAACTAAAAACAAGCGTCAGCTTACTATGCTCTCCTTTTTTGTATCGCCTTTCCTATTAACCCTTAATATTTTAGTATGATTGTTATTTCCCTTTTCTGATGCAATTGATATGTCTCAACTATTTCACTTCTCGATTTTTCTCATGTATGTATCAATTGTTAATAGACAATTATGGTATGTAAATGTACATTGTATATTATACTACTGGCGGAATAGCCTTTGGGGTTTTCGTGACTTCAATTTTTAGCTCATTTTCTGCCCAGAGATGAAACCTAACTCAACAACTTTAATGATGATATTTGAAATCATTCCAATCTCACTGGCAAAATAATGATGGGATAACTTGAGAATAATATATCAATTTGCTCTATATAGACTTCTTAAACTCAACCAAAATCAGTTTTTTACGAACGTCCCTATTTTTTGATACATTTTAAATTCGACATATCTAAAGATGATATCCAAAACGATTCAAAAACGCGTTGGTGAAGCAATGATTGAATAATTTTAGAATAACGGAGCGACTTGTCTTAAGCAGACTTCATCCCTCTGATGACGTCAAACTTCCATTAAACGAAGCGCTGCATTTTCCCTACTTTTTCTTTTCTATCTTTCAAACCACGGTCTCCTTCGCCAATCAGCTTTCAGCTCCTCGTTTACCGATGCCACTGCATCCTGAACTTCCGAGAGAGCAACTCATCACCTTTGATTACCTTGTCTCCAGGATTTCATCTAAAGTCAACGCCTAAACCCTCCAAGTTGGCGTCACGTCTGGCTGCAAAACATGAGGTTGCGTAGGCGACTGCCGATGCCTCCTCCCTGAGAACAAGAGACGCAGGTCAACGTGACCATGTCAGGGATGAATATAACCACTAAATCGTTGGACTATCGTGCAGCATTTTTTCAGACAAAGGTGCTCCTCACCACCCGCCCGTTTGGCCTCATCCCTGTCCGCCACCCCTAATGCTCTGTGTCCGAAGGGAACCGAGATCCCCGCTATCTTAAGACAGAATGCATCATTGTTCAACGTTGAATGAGATGATGCCTTGGATATCATTTATCTCCTACCCCGTGGATGGAATATGAGATGCATAAAATAAAGCATTTTGTGACACCAGAGGCAACAATTTTGGCACGGCGTGATTTTCAGCTAAACAGATAGAACGACGCCTATCTTTTTTACACCTGCTGTTCTTGGTGCTTATACGGGACGTGTCGGCAAAGTAGGAAGCTTTAGCATTCATGGACAATGCATTTTACGACATAACGATCTTTCACTGATGGTGTCTGGTCATCAAAGTCTCGCCGAATTATTCTCAGACAAAGTCTCCTTTAACGATAAAGTCACGCTTTTCATTATTATGTATATTTTGTTTGACCCAGTAGAAAGCTGGGAAATTTTCACAGTGCCTTTATTGTGCGCTTGGCTTACTGATCTAAGGGATCTGGGTTCGAGCCCCGGGTTAAGGCATTGATGTATGTGTCGTTTTTCTGCTGAGGGCCTGCCATCCTCTCAGATCTTCTACTATGGCATATAAACTGACAGGCTCCTGTCAGACCTGTGTGGCAAGCAGCTACTTGAGGGGGTATTTATTTTGATTATTTTTTATTGTTTAAACGGGTCGTTTATCTGTAGACGTGTTCCTAGATTTTTCAGCAGTGTCTTTGGTAACTTTTAGTATTAATCTTATCGAAAGGGAACACCAATTTTGTTCTGTCCTCAACTGATATTATATCTTGAAGATATGTAACTGATTTCGTATGTGCGCATTGGCGTTTCTCACATGCTTGTTAATCGTCGACTGAAGAAAGCAAAGGATTGTTATAATGATACACGTTTGGTTCTTTGGAGATTTAGATTTGAATGTTCTCATTATGTATCCAATGATTTTGCAGATCATTATGATTTCTGATAAATTAAATCTTACATATAGAAGTTGAACTGAATAGTTTTACCTTAATTTTATCTCTTGTTTACTTCTTTGAAAGGCAATGGGCTAAATGACCGAGTCATAAGGATACAAATGCTCGGAGCGTGGTAAGGAAAAGGTGTCCGTTGAACATTTGTCAGTAGACAATTTGAAATCTACCTTCAAGGTTACCAGCGTGATCTCTACCTGTTAGCTTCTTATTTTTTTTTTCTTTTTTTTTTTGGGGGGGGGGGGATCAAGATGGAGTCAAAGTTAACCTGAACGCAGTCCACAAAAAATTTCTCCTTTCTCGTTTAGAGGTTTTAACAAAGAAGCAATAAACCACAAATTGTGCAGTAGCAAATTGATTCACTGAATTTCTTCCGTTCATTATTGGGGATTCACCCAAAAC
Organism: Ryuthela nishihirai; assembly: GCA_038380435.1. Classification (NCBI taxonomy): domain Eukaryota; kingdom Metazoa; phylum Arthropoda; class Arachnida; order Araneae; family Heptathelidae; genus Ryuthela; species Ryuthela nishihirai. The sequence continues at coordinate 9,427,910 of JAWZYU010000004.1, forward strand.
AAAGGCATTTTTTTTTTCTTCCAGGAATAGGAAGATAGTGCAAATCATTTCTGATAAATCTTCTCTACTTTTCGTTTAAAGTAAGATTCTTGAAACGTGAAATTCTAGAGATGTTCCTAAGTTATCAGACTTATCATTTTCACATAGAAAATTTTCACATTTTTTACAATTGTTTTTAATGATCTCGAAATAGATTTTGTATTGAGTAAGCTCACCTTCATGATTTTAAGAATCAGTTGGGTTCGGTTGTTTTACCCGTAATTATTTTATGCACAGAATGAACTAAATGTCAAAGTCACAAGGATTCACATAGAAGGTTTGGGGACTCACTGGACAGCTATTAGGAGACAGATGGCATTGATGTATTGACGTCTGACAAGCTGGATGACCTCTCGTCAAGGTCATCCAGCTTGTTCTTTGACGTGGGTGAGGCTGTCCTGCATATGGGATCTAGGTGTCGCCTTTCTAACCGAGGGCAGGGTTAGAGTTTCGGTGGAGTTATTAGAGGAGTTTTGATGGAGAAATGTAATTTGCGAGCCTGGCTACTATGAGTTGGGTTGGGTTGTTTTACCTCTGAGCGGCACTTTTTTGCACACCATGGGCTAAATGGCCAGGTCACATGGACCCCGAAGGCTCAGAGAAGGTTGGGAGAGGGGACCCACTGGAACAGCTGTTGGGAGACAGATGGTAGACTCCCGTCAAGGCCATCCAGCGTGTTCTTTAACGTGCAAAGGGTATGGCTCTCCCGCACACGGTGCCACGGTTTAACGTCCCATCCGACAGACGGCGGCCTTTCCAAGCCCATCGATGTCCGCTACTGACCGTGGGCAAGGCGGGGAATTTTGCGGAGATAAATCTCAACGCTGACCCAGCTGGGACTCGAACCTGGAAACTACAGATTGCGAGCCTGACGCGCTACCGACTGAGCCACCCCCGCCCCTAATCTACTATGATCGACGATTTCTGTAATATATCGGAAAATGTTACAAAATAGATATACAGCAGCAAAATCGAGAAAGTGAATGACTCAAATTGAAGCGAAAATGCACGAGTAATTAAAAGAATTGGGAGTAACCATTAGAGTAATTGCGGACGACATCACAAAGACACCACAAAGATCCTTGTTATTTTTACACTGCTCACAAAAATTAGGGGATATTTCAAAATGAATATGAAGCGATAAAAAAAAGAAGCATTTGAATTTTTTTAATTAAACAAGAACATCAGAAAAGCAAACGGCAAGTCAAAGAAAGTTGTTCGATTATGCAAATGAGATGCAAACTCAATTGTCGTGATTGAGTAGCAAGTGATATATTGGTGGGGGTGAACAGAAGCATGTCAAACTGGACGAGAGTGGCACACATTGACTGTTCAGTCGGGTGTATGGTCACCCAAGACTGCCAAAACACACTGACAGCGATGGGGCATGGACAGGATCAGAATGTCCAGCAGTTCTTATGGGATCCTCTGCCACTCTTGCTCCAGGACAACTTCCAGCTCAAGAAGTGTTGTGGGAGGCATGGGACGGTTTGCCAGACCTCTTCCCAGTGCATCCCAAGCATGTTCAATGGGATTCAGGTCTGGAGAACGTGAAGGTCAGTCCATGCGCTCGATTCCTGCCTCCTGAAGCATGTGCAAGTGAAAGCGATTCCACAGTCTGCTAATCATACTTTGGGATGCTCCAAGTGCTGTTGCCACTGTCGTCTGTATTTGACCAGCTTCAAGACATCCTATGGCTCTCCAGGTTTCGCATTCGGGCAAATCGTGTTGCAGGGGCATTTCAAGGGCTGTGAAATTGCAGGATGTGCACTTTTAAAATCAGGGAACATGCAGATACTCCAGTACTTTCAGCCTTTTTTATAGTGCATTTTCACCAATGAAATAAAAGTTGGTTTTGCATCTCATTTGCATAATCGAACAACTTTCTTTGACTTGTCGTTTGCTTTTCTGATGTACTTGTTCAATAAAAAAAAAATCAAATGCTTCTTTTTTTTATCGCTTCATATTCATTTTGAAATATCCCTAATTTTTGTGAGCAGTGTATTTTTTTTTGGGGGGGGGGGTGTTATCCGCAAAGATCCTTTGCGGATAACACCACAAAGATCCTTTTTACTTCCTCCTCAATTCGGTTTCCTCTGTTAATTTCTCTCTGCCCTGAAAGGGATCACGAATGAGCTTGGAAAGGCCGCAGTCCGTCGGACTGGACTCTAGGCCACGCTCTACTTATTCAGGAAAGATATACACTTAGCACGCTGAAGAACACACTGAGTAACCATGATCGTATGCTTCCTTCTCTCTCTCATAACAGATATTCAGTGAATCCTGTTCATTTATCCTGCTCTGAGACCTTGGGGTTGGGGAGGGCACAATCAGCAACGGCACATGTAAGTTGTAATGGGAGATTTATCTCCGCGAAACCCTCCACCCTACCCTCGGTCAGAAAGGGAACACCCATGGGCCTGGAAAGTCCGTCGAAAGGGACGTAAATCCATGGCTCCGTGTGCAGCCATTCCCTATGCACGCTAAAGAGCATGCTGGATAGCTTTGACGGGAGGTTCCTATATCTCTCTCTCGTTAACAACTGTTCGGTAGATCCCCATCTCCAACCTCCTCTGAGTCCTTGGGCCCTTGTGACTTAACTGTTTATCCCACTGTGTTCAAAAAAGTGACGCTCAGAGGAAAGCATCCCAACCCAGCCTAGGTGTCATTATCATCTGGTCGTTTATCCCTTTGTATCAAAAGCAAAAAAGAATACACTGATAAAGCAACTCAATTCCATAATTCATCAAATGAGCCTGTTTGATAGCCTCTAAGAATTGCAAAAAGCACCACGCCTTTGTTTTCTATTTAGCAATTCTCAGCCTCTCCGAAAAACTACACTTTTTCCCTGGCGAGATGATGAAGACTCAGAATCTCAAAGAAATCTCCAATTTCTCGGATCTGTCTAAAGAATTCCAACTTCTTCAACAGCTCCACCTTCCCACACCCTACCTCACGATCCCAAGATGACTTGTTCCACCTAAACCCTTCTCTTCTTCAGAACCGCGTACAATTTATAACGTGTGCATGTACTGTGTGGCCTTAGTGGCAGGGCAGCCCTGGCACATCCCCCCTGCGCCATTTCCATATAAAGCTGAACATGAGTTTTTTCACCATTATGAAAGCAGGACATTATATATCAAATCCGTCCTTAATTTATCTGCGATGTCGTCCGCACGGTTGCAAGCAATAATTACACACGGGACCGCCAAAACCGCACGAGGGGCGTGCAAGTCATTGATATTTATTGCGCATGCGCTATACTGACCTCCTTAGTGCCGTGTCGCTAAGGCCAGCCACTTAAAACTGCGTATTTGGGCTTCATCTACATGTAGTCTGTCTTGACGGTCTCCCCTAGAATAAATTCTCAACGAAGACAGATTTATGAGAATTTTTAGACGTTCCTCACGTTGAATGAACTTTTATCATGTTTACTTACTTCAAAGACTGACGAGGGGAAAGCAAGTTGAATAGAATGAAGGTTGAGATGTTGTTATTTAAATCCGAGGTAGCGTTTTTTCTTCTCGGCTTAATGGCTAATTGATGAGGTCACAAAGACCCCACAGCTCAGAGCAGAGTTAAGGAAAATGCCTCTTGACTTTTTAGTAGGTAGCTTTATATATAATTACAAGACATGATGTTAAAGTGCAGATTTCACAGTATAACAGAAGATCCCCCCCCCCTTCCAGATCCACCTGGCGTGAGCATGTGTCCTTTTCTGTTAAACTTCTGCAAATGACACCTGCTTAATAGCTATCAGAGGCTATTGTGTTAGATAGTTGAACTTTTCTACACACAATGAAATTAAATGATAAACATAAGGACACCAAGGCTCAGAGATGGTTGTGGAAGAAAAATCCACTGGACAGTGATTTAGGTGGAATCTCCGTCCGTCAGACCAGCTTTAACGTGAAAAATTGTGGTTCTCTCTTGAACACGGAGCCACGGCTTAACGTCTCATCAAACGGACTTTACTAAATTCATTGGGAGTTACAGACAGGTTTAGAAAAGCTATCACCTTTGGGACTCGACTATGGGAAATGCAAACTACCGACTGAGCTAACAGCCACCTTCCTATCAATGCCATCCAGTGTGTTTTTTAATGCTCAAGCAATAGCTCTCTTTCTTTCTGTGATTCATGGCTCCATAATTCAAAGTTCCTTCCAATAGAAGGCGTCATTTTCAACAACCTAACAGGATCTCCCTTTTCACCGAAAACAGGGAATGGACAAACGTTAAAAACTCGATCATGGCACAGTTGAAATACAAATTTGTAAACTTCCACCACAAGTTTCGTGTCCATATTTGAAAAAAAAAAATACCTGCACCTGAAATCAGAGATTGAAACATGAGGTGTTGAGAGACCGTGATATTTCTTATTGTCGTTAGGACATCATTTTGCAACATCTTTTTCCGGTTAATTCCATTTTCGTAATGCAAAACATCCAACTGAAACTGAATTTTGAGCGAAATAAATATTGTTTCCAGCCCAAGGACACGAAAACAATAATCAACATAAGCATCTTCTCACTCTGTAGCAAATACCTGACCAGAATTCCGTCTGCATCTCCTCACAAGTAATGGTCGAATTATGATAATTCTCTGTCATCAAGCGCTTCACGGGTCTCTTTAAAAACTGATGTGCGATGTTCCCCATTCCCATTCTGCTTGCCCTTTACTTGCTCCTCCTCATTTATATAATCTCAAGCACTCTATTATGCTGCGAGGTGGTGCAGTAGGTAGAACTAGACTCGGGGCTCTATTGATGCGGCAGATTCGACACAAAACTCTGCTAGAACTAGTAGTCTCAGGAAAGGTACTGACCAATTGAGAATGGCGCCTTCCATCGAATGGGATATAAAGCCGTGGTTCAGGATGATGGAGATTCCTAAATGTTATTTTAAGAAGTATATTGTATCACTTTGATAAGATATTCCCATGTCCTTTTTTGGTATCTTTCTCCAACCCTGTGCTTTGGAGTCCTTGTGACTTTGTTTAAACTATGCTTTTCAGCCTTTTTCTCTTGGCGATACAATTCCAAAATAGTCCATTTACCGCGATACTTCTGGGTTGGGTTATTGAGAAGTAATTTTTTTTGCATGCTACTTTTTTAATACTTTTTTTTGCTAAGTGGTAGGTCACAAGACAATTTTTTTTTGCTAAGTGGTAGATCACAAAACAGTTTGCATAATACTTTTTTTTTGCTAAGTGGCCAGGTCACAAGACAATTTTCCAGTGAGTCCCCTCTCTCCAACCTTCTCTGAACCCTCGGGGTTCAGAGAAGTGTTGGGGGAAGGGATCCACTAGGTAGCTGTTAGAAGACAGATTGTAGCCTCCCATCGAGACCACCGGCGTGTCCTTTAACGTGTACAAGGTAGGCTCTCCCACACAAGGGTGACGACTTTACGTCCCATCCGACGGACGACGGCCTTTCCGAGTCCCTCTGTGCCCCCCTACTGACCGAGAGCAGGGTGGGGGTTGATCGGAGATAGATCCCAGTGTTGACCCGGGTGGAAATCACGAGCCTGACACACTTCTGGAATAGTGCATTTACCATAACACACCTGTAGTAGGAAGTCATTTCTTTTTTCATTTTATTACAGAGCTTAAAATTTATTTAAGCAAAAAAGGAATATAAAGCTCAACATTTGACAAAAAAATCCTAATTAAAAACTGTGAAAAAGTTATAAAGTGTAAATTGTTGCCTATAATATTATGTTTTTTTTAATTTTTGAGTTACACCTGTACGTTGGATGCGACACACTTATTGGGGACCAATGGTTATAACCATTGCTTTGTAAATAAATGTCCCATGAGGCAAATTGTCTCTAAGAAAGATGCTCCAATTATGATTAAATTAGACAACAGAAAAATTTGTAATTGTACCATATTAATCATATACATGGGAAATCTTCTAGAGAAACTGCTGAATAATCTATCCTTTCCTCCACATTTTGTAAAGTATGCACTGGACACATCATCTAAGAGATCTGGAACAGAATGAGATTCTCTGACCCAAAGAGAAACGACGAAGATGTCGATGATGCATGATGAAGATTTTTGGCAAATTTTAGTAGAGACTATCTTGAAGAAATTTCTATTGTCAGCTTTTTGTTACACTGCATTTGACTGACAAGAACTTTCATGGTAGACGTGTCCGATAGATTGTATGCCTCTTCTAGCCTCTATAACATGCCTTTATACGAAGAGGAGGTATTAGAAATTCCCGGTTAAAACGTTTTTTTAACTGAAGGATTTTTCCCCGCCCTGCCCACGGTCATTAGGGGACACCGATGGGCTTGAAAAGGCCGCCGTCCGTCGGATGGGACGTTAAGCCGTGGCCCCGTGTGCGGGAGAGCCATACCCTGTGCACGTTAAAGAACACGCTGGATGGCCTTGACGGGCGGCTACCATCTGTCTCCCAACAGCTGTTCCAGTGGGTCCCCTCCCCCAACCTTCTCTGAGCCTTCGGGGTCCATGTGACCTGGCCATTTAGCCCATGGTGTGCAAAAAAGTGCCGCTCAGAGGTAAAACAACCCAACCCAAAATGTGAAACAAGAAAATAATCAAACATGATCACCTTTTTATTTTTCTCGAAGACAATCATTGAGGAAGAACTTCATTCCTGAGGAAAAGAAGAAAAGGATATAAATGGGAATGATTAATGAGCAACGATTATAGATTTTTCCGCTACAGATCCATCGGTTATCAGAGGAACAATACAATGATCTTTCCATGCTGATAAGCAACCGACAATCGATCAAGATTGTCAAACAAACAACTACTGAAGACAAGATCTTGCCCTTGAAGCGAAGCCGATTGTGGTTTGTATGAAACCAAAGTGCAAATCAGCAGAAAAATTTAACCTTTCACAAATATCATCCCGACAAAATGCAGATCACGAATTTCTATACAGAAGGGTTAATTGGTATTTTATAAAAATAATCGTAATAAATTAATATCAGAGGATAAAATGCGTTTATTACACTGCAGTTACATTTGAGTTACACGTATCATTACCAAGTAATATTAATATAAATAGCACTTTGTTACCAATAGTAATATCAATAATTACCCGATAATTAGAGAAACTAGAATAAGAAGTGGACAAATGCTTCGAATTGATCTGAATTATTGAATAATTTAGACTAAAACCACTGTCATCAGTACACGATTACCTGCATGACTTGGTTTGTAATCTTTCACTTGCTACGTGGAGAAGTATATTAACTTTATTTCAGTTATAAGTCAAAGTCCCTGCGTGTATTGACCTTTGCCACACTCTGTACATTTTTTCATTTCAAAAGTCTACGTTTCCGAATATGATTTGAAGGAAACGATTTTTCTCAACGATGCGTACACTTTCAACCTTCCATAGAAAGCGTAAAATCTTTATTCGTGACTCAACGCAATTAAAATAATTAACGAAAAATGTGATTAAAGTTCTCTGGATATCTAGTTTCGATTTTGTTTTTTCGTCTTTGAACAGTGGCAAAAAATAAATCGAAAATAGTAACAGCAAATGTTGATGCTCTTATTGTTCCTGAAAAACTTGGTAGCAATACATAAAAAAGTGAAATAATTTTGATTCATTCGTTGCATCAGTGGTTCGTAACGGAAGCGCTACCGTCCTTTAGGGAAAGTTTTAGAAATTTCCGGGGACGTTTTCTTGAGTTATTCTATGGAAATTAAACAGAATATCGAATACTTTGTAGATTAAGACAGCCTTCCATGAAGGCGTTAGAAAAATAATACTTGGCTAAAGTATCAAAGGTACTTCGGCACAAAGAGGTTGGGCACCATGGCTTTATGTCATCGTTTCGCAAAATGTGGTCCACTACGCGATAACGGTTCGGTAAAAAAAGCTACCGTTCCTTAGAAAATACATCAGTAATCACATGATCCTATTAATATCGGGCAGCATTCATGAGCGGAACAAGATACGACTGGTTCCCAACCCATATTTCGTATTTTCTTCTTAGTTATTTAAAAGTCATAAAGTGTGCACAGACAGACTCGGATTTAGAAAAAAATTAGGGATTCGGAGGCCGAGAAACTCAATCGAGCAGGAAAAAAGGAAAAGGAGGGAGTCAAGATGCTGAATTTCCATTATAATATAACATTTCTACTCCGATTTAGAAATCTTCAAAGTTTTCTTGAAAAAAATGCATAAAAAAAATTCAAAAAGCTTAATAATTTTTTTGCGTTTATTACCCTTACCAGCATTCCCAAAGCGACATGGATAACTAGATCAGGTCCTGGTACACAGAGTAAATGACTTAGTTATGCGCTTAAAGAAAGAGTGAAAAATTTATCCATATTTTTCGTTGTTTATATATTCCCTTATATCTTAGACCGCAAAAAAAGCACTTAAAAAACCAGTCCCCAGCTATGAAAAGCTTTAAAAACCTTCCTTATAGGTATCCTGGTTATCTTTTACCTCGACTCCTAAAAATTCCCCGCCCTGCCCATGGTCAGTAGGGGACACCGATGGGCTTGAAAAGGTCGCCGTCCGTCGGATGGGACGTTAAGCCGTGGCCCCGTGTGCGGGAGAGCCATACCCTGCGCACGTTAAAGAACACGCTGGATAGCCTTGACGGGAGGCTACCATCTGTCTCCCAACAGCTATTCCAGTGGGTCCCCTCCCCCAACCTTCTCTGAGCCTTCGGGGTCCATGTGACCTGGCCATTTAGCCCATGATGTGCAAAAAAGTGCCGCTCAGAGGTAAAACAACCTAACCCAACAACCTCGACTCCTTTTATCTCTTTACTTTGTAATGGATCACAAGCAAATAAACATTGCCAGCATGAATTATTTATTAATTATAAGAATATTTGGTATATTTCCTCCACACAACATCAGGAAGAGTAAAAAAACAAATCGTGAGCTACCGACTAATTCACATCCGCCCCCAGAAATTAAAAAATAAAAAATAAATACCCCCTCAAGCAGCTGCTTGTCACAGAGGTCTGACAGGAGCCTGTCAGTTTATATGCCGTAGTAGAAGGTCTGAGAGGATGGCAGGACCTCAGCAGAAAAACAACACAAACATCCATGCCTTTCCCGGGCTCGAACCCAGGTCCCTTAGATCAGTAGCCAAGCGCACTAATCACTCGGCCACGGGAATTAAAAAACAATAAATACATGTATTTATTATCAGGAAAGTAATTGCTCATCGACGACTTCAGTTTTAGTTCAAATTATTTAACAATTCAAGTCGATCTAAAGCAATTGCTAATTTATTTTTCAAGTTTCACGACTTTTCAAGCAATTACTGTAAATTCTACTGACATTGGCGATAAAGTTCTAATTGCATTAATATTACATGGTAAAAATGCGTGTATTCATGTATAGTTACACATGACTGTATAACAAATACGCTTTTCGCTGATACTTATTTAGTAAATTGTTTAGATTATTTACGTAAATCTCCTAACTTTTGTAGCTGATTATTGCCTTACGAGCACATCTATTGGTAGTACTAAGAAATCCTGATGACTGAACAAAATAAGTTGCCGTCACAAGAAAATAATATCGTTAAAATATAGTTTTTATAACAATCTTGTTTAAAATTATCGGCTGGTTGTGGTCAGTACATTGGCCGATTGTCGTAATATTTTCGTTCTAAGTGAAAGATTATTTCATCTTCGAACCTGGGACGAAATTTGTGGGGAAAAAAAAAGATTTATTTGCTATAAATCATAATTCCTCTAGAAGAAAGGGGGAAAATGTTACCCCTCAATGGAAATTCGGTCTTTTGCTCCTTCTCCCATTCCCCCCCGCTTTTTTTTTAGATCCGGGCATTAGTACAATCAATCACATTGATATCACAATTTCGTTAAGTTTCAAAAATCCTTTTTCATTTTTTTTCATTTGTAACAAGCCACTAAAAGCAATAACTTTTCCCATCGTTTCGATAAAAGCAAACTTAAAACGTCAGCTAAAAAAGCAAAAAGGGGAGAAAAAGAAACCAAGTCCTTAATTCGATTACTCGCTTATCTGTATCGATCAACCAACTCGACTCCCTTCTCGTATTCCGTCTCCATTTGCGAATTACGACTAAGAGAAATACAATGTTGCTTTCCGCATCACCGATGATCTCCAGCAGTGATAGGGACGCGGCACTGAGAACTACTGTGGGCTAATCATGTTGGCAAAGAGTCCCACATTACCATAAACGACTGTGAAAATGACTGCTTATGGCCTGCAATCTCTGGTGCCAATCTTTATCATTACTATTTAAAGTGACAGAAATGATTGAGGTTCGGCATTATGACATGTGCTTCACGTTCTGACATTGCGGTATGGTACCGAAGTGGAGGAAGTCCACCTGATCCTGATATGGTTTACTAAGCTTCGTAATAGGCAAGTACTTAAGGACATATGCACTGGATTAACGGGGTGGGACGACAGAAATGTAATTGGCGGTGTAATATATAGAAATGCAACGAATGCAGGGAGATCATGCCCTCTAAAGTTTCGTTCCTGCAATTCCTAAGTAATTAAGGCGGCTTTTCGAATTATGATATGTCACAGAAATATATTACAGGAAGAATTTCCGAAAGTGGTAATTCCTTTCCCTTTGTATGCAACGCCATTTCGTGAAGAATTCGTTGGCTTCGCTTTTTGTATCATTTAGACACAGATTCTGAGCTCCAGTGAGTGTGAAGCTTTTAGGAATACTAAATAGGAAATGCCCTTTCATGGCATTGGTTGTAAGCAGAGTTGTAAGCAGAGAAGCGAAATAAAATAAGAAGGAATGGAAAGATAGAAATGTTATATTATAGACCAAAGCTTTGCGTAAATACACTAATTTCTAATTCCTTTAGATGTAAAGACACTAATTGCGAGTCCTTTTGATGCAAATACTCTAAATTCGAGTACCTTGGATGTGAAAATACTGATTCTCAATCACTTAGATGTAAATTCCATACTTTGGAATTCCTTTAGATGTAAATTTCGAGTTCTTTAGATGTAAATATTCTAAATTCGAGTACATTGGATATAAAATCACTGACTTCCAGTCCCTTTGATGTAAAATGGCATAACTGTCGAGTCCCTTGGATTAAGTGCCCTAATTTCGATTACCCTGGATGCAATTGCCTTAGTTACGAGTCCCTTGCATCCAAATACTTAGTTTCGACTCCCCTGGAATGTTTTTATTGCCGTCTCAACCATTTACTGCGATACTTTTTACAACTGATTGCTTGACGAAATGTCTGCTAAGCAATAATGAAAAATGTCGTAACTTTAAATAGTAGAGTAAACTTATTCTAAACCGGAATTCTGTAAACTAGTGTCGAAAGAAGTCACAAAATTCTCTCTTACATGAAACTCAATATCCTATTTACACGAAAGCCAGTATTGCTCATCAGTGGCGTACTAATAGGTCCCACCATACTCACTCTGGGGGGGGGGGGACAACGTTTAGGGAGGGTTAAAACATTTTACAAAATTTAGAGGAAACTTGATATACAACTATTTAAAGCAGTGTCTCGCAAACGTTTTTACTCTGCGGCACACTGAATCTAATTTTTTTTCCGCGGCACACTGAATCTAATTTTTTTCCCGCGGCACACCTAAAAAAATTTTTTCGGATGGTTACGTAAAAAGAGGAAAATTGAAGTTTCGTTAAATGCATTTTATTTAAAATAAATACAATAATAAATATAATTAATCATAGCTCGGTGTTTGTTTTAAATATTTGTCCATTCTATGGCTTGAAATAATCAAAAATTAATACCAAAAATTGGAAAAAGCTTGATAAATACTTACAAGATCCCAATTGAAATCTGAAAGAGTTTTATTAAAGCACGTCGATAGCACTTCGATATTAAAGCACGTCGATAACACAAGTCAAGTCAAAATGAAATCTTTGGAATATCTAGTGTCAATTTGAAAATCTCTCGCGGCACACTTGGAATCTCTCACGGCACACTTACTGTGCCGCGGCACACAGTTTGCGAGACACTGATTTAAAGGAATAGTCTATGTAACTAAACTATGCTATTTGCATTTTAAACATCTTAATTTCAAGTAGTGGTGATTTTGTCTTCTTCTATCACTTCTAATTCACCCGAGAGGTCTGAAGCATCAGATTGTATTGAACTTTTCGATTTATCGTGTTTGTTTGTGTATTTGGCGCAATACCTCTCAAAAGGATTATTCTCATTTTTAAGAAATAATTCCCTTGAATAAACGAGATTCTCAAGCTCCAATACAAACTAAATTCTACTCTTCGAACAGAGCAAACAATGGAATTCGAAGCGAAAATAGTTTTAATTACTGATCAAACATTGCTTAATATATACCAGGGCCGGATTTAAAGAGGGAGACTGCCCCCCTTTCAGAATGCTAATAATGGCAAAAGAGGGAAAAACTAGGAAACTTATTTATATTTCATACATTTTTTCAAGAAATTTTTTAAAGACCTGTAAAACGGAGGAGATAATGATTTTACTGCATTAGAAATTAAATCTTTTTCTGCCATCCCCCCCCCCTCCTTATTTTTTTTTTCGGCTCGATTGTTTCTTGAGCCCCACCTCTCGATTTTTAATTTATATCCGGCCCTGCTTAGTAGATAAAATTTATTAATGAACGATATTTAGAAATCATTTTTTGCTTGAACCCACATTATTCAGCCATCAATTTTACCGCGTATTTCCATTATACTGCTCAATAAAGCAGTAAATAGGGCTCCATGTGGATTCAATATATAATTCCCATTTAAATAATGATATTTGCAAGAGCACACTGCTCTGTTTAAAATTCTAATCATTTACTAATTAGAAACTTTGTTTATTAAACGTAAAAAAAGTATAATAAATTGTTTAATAAAATCAAACAATTTATTACTTTTTTTTATTTTTTTATTATTTTTGTTATATAAAATTTGGTAGCTGATCAGCTACAATTTTATATAGCTGAAATTTATATCCCTGAAATCTGACTTAGATCAAAGATAGGCAATTATATTTGTTGACACTGCATTTCTCGAGCTCTGGTAGGCTTCGTTGATCATCATCCTCAAGCAGTCATGGGCTACGGAGATCCAACCATACCCATAAAAAACAAAGCAAATGCTTACTAACAAATGAAATCTTGTACATGCAGGGTTGGGTTGTTTTACCTCTGAGCGGCACTTTTTTGCACACCATGGGCTAAATGGCTAAGTCACAGGGACCTCGAAGGCTCAGAGAAGGTTGGGGGAGGGGACCCACTGGAACAGCTGTTGGGAGACAGATGGTAGCTTCCCGTCAAGGCCATCCAGCGTGTTCTTTAACGTGCACAGGGTATGGCCCTCCCGCACAAGGGGCCACGGCTTAACGTCCCATCCGACGGACGGCGACCTTTTCAAGCCCATCGGTGTCCCCTACTGACCGTGGGCAGGGCGGAGATAAATCTAAACGCTGACCCAGCTGGGACTCGAACCTGGGAACTACAGATTATGAGCCTGGCGCGCTACCGACTGAGCCACACCCGACCCTGTACATGCAGGAAACAAAGAATATATAATAATATTAATGGAAAATTAGGTTAGTCTAAATGTTAGCGGAACACTGAGCAGACATTCATTATCATTGTATACATTTGTACATTTTAAATTGATCCTTTTTGGAGCTTAATAAGCTATAGCCTTTCCAGATTGCCGGACCAAAAAGGAGGACCAAGTGTGACCCGCGGGTTCTATGATTCCCCCTCCCCCCTGAGAGGCATTTCTTCTTGGGCTTTAATGAATTTAATTATGTTACCCTGCTTTAATTATTGCTGTAAAATACACATTAGTAGCATTTCGCAGTAATGATTTTTAAAACTGTAAAGACTAACCCAACTGTTCTGTGCAACGAGCAGATCGAAATCTTCTACAAGCGGGGCGGGGGTTCACTCAGTGGGTAGCGCGGCAGGCTTATAATCTGTAGTTCCCAGCTTGAGATTTTTATCAGCAAAACTACTCGCCCTGCCCACGGTTGGTAGAGGACAACGATGAAGTTCGAAAGGCCTTCGTCCATCTAATAGAACATAGAGCTGTGTGGCCCCGTGTGTGGGAGGGCCATACCCTGTGCACGTTAAAGAACACGCTAGATGGCCTTGACGGGAGGCTGCCATTTGGCTCTCAACAGTTGTCCAGTGGGTCTCCTTCCCACAACCTTCTCTTAGTCCTCGGGGTTCGTGTGACCTGGCCGTTGTGTGCAAAAAAAGTGCCGCTCAGAGGTAAATTAATGGAACTCAATTCCTTCTACATACCAAGATGACGATTGTTAACCAGAACGATGTTGGGTCGCTACTCATTCAGAAACTTACGATTTTATAGTGGCCCACGGTCGTCGGCAGGAAATGGGAGAAGTCAGTGCATCTTTTCCTGGAAAAATTAATTTGTCTTGTATAATATCAAGTGTACCAAAAATTAATGTTTTTTTCTTAACGAAATGCAATCATGTTTTTTTAAACGTTTCCTGTTGTTTTTGGAAGCATATTTTTTATTTTCATTTATTAACATAAAAATTTTTTATATGTATTTTCAGTAATAAGTTTTACTTTTTTACGTTTTGTTTTCAGATATCCTTAGTTGCATTAATACTAGATTTATAATGTAGTATAACATTTCCCCCTCCATTTTCCAGGTTTAAAATAAAATTCTTGAAAAATGAACGAAATATAATTAATTTTTGCCTTTGTTACCCCCTCTCCCCCTTTCCATAGATCCGGATCAAAGCAACCGCTCTGGACAGTGGCATAACAAGATTACGCCAGGCCCTGGTGCCAGACTCTTTTACAGAGTGTACGCCTCTCCTTCTATGCTTCTATAGAGTGTACGCCTCTCCTTCTATGCTTCTATAGAGTGTACGCCTCTCCTTCTATGCTTCTATAGAGTGTACGCCTCTCCTTCTATGCTTCTATAGAGTGTACGCCTCTCCTTCTATGCTTCTATAGAGTGTACGCCTCTCCTTCTATGCTTCTATAGAGTCTACTCCTCTTCTTCAATGCTTCTATAGAGTCTACTCCTCTCCTTCTATGCTTCTATAGAGTCTACTCCTCTCCTTCTATGCTTCTATAGAGTCTACTCCTCTCCTTCTATACTTCTATAGAGTCTACTCCTCTTCTTCTATACATATGTAGAGTCTACTACTCCTCCTTTTATAGAGTACCCCCCTTAAAATTAAGCTTTTTTTTTTAAAGGAAATACCTTTCTTTCATCGTTTTATTAAATTCCTTACTTTGCACACATAGAAATCACGAGCTATATCAGTGTCATCTATCATATTAGATAATTATAAACATATTCATGCTATTTAACAAAAATGTTTCCTTCAAGCTTTACTTTCAGCAAACTTCGAGAAGGCCACAGGTTCTCTAGAGCATCGGGCCCTCGTTCAGCTAAACCATTAAAAACGGATGTATTTGGGGGAAAGTAGGCATATATCTCCCCCCTCTAAGAATGGCAATAAAAGTAATGGAGAACGGAGGGTAAAATATTATACTACATTGCAATTTACCCCTCCCCTTTTTTTTTTTCTAGATCCGGGCATAATTGGAACCACATTAACTACGCCATTTGTTCTGGAGTAATTTCAGAACAAACAAAAATCAAATATCGAACTATCCAGTAGAATTCGAGCCCTTCGCTTGGTCAATGAAATGAATTTCGGAAAGATAAGGAAAGAATTTGCCCTCTTAAGAGGATTCTGACTTTTAAGACATAATCATCGATGGCTTCCTCACTTTCTGCTTGTCAGAAGTTAATGTTATCTTTACCGAATCGATGCATTTCCTTGACCCAAATTAAATAACTGAGCAGTTCATTTTCTGAAAAAATTAACCTTCTGATAAGAGGAGAAAAAAATTGGAATTTTAATCTTCACTATTAACGTTGTGCAAAAGGTAAGTAAGCTCGCTTCTAAAAAAGAGAAAAACCAAATACGCTTGCTTTGATATATTCATAGAGAGTTTTAATTAATATAATTAACCAACATATTATTTTATGTCGAAATTTTGAACTGAAATAGTATTATGTCAATGTATTATTCTCTCCTGCAGATAAACTGTTAGCTTTGCGGGACATTTGTAGATAGAAATGATTTATTTGAATTTGTCTGAATAAATATATGATTTAAAAAAAAAATAGAATCTTTAGAGCGTTGACTACAAACCTCATTTTACAGAACTGAGATATAAGGATTATGATTATCATTTATAAAACTGACGCGAAGAAACTTCTTTACTGAAATTCTTCTGATTCCCAGAAAGCTAAGAAGGTTGAAAATCTTAATTGCCTCAGCAGGTGGTGTTTTCAACATGACAGTTAAACGACCACTTCCTAGAAGTCTACTTTCCCTTCCACAGAGGCCTCTTTTATCAACATGAGGCCTCCTCTAGTACGACTGGAATAATAATAATTTCATGCAGGGGGTTACAGT
Organism: Ryuthela nishihirai; assembly: GCA_038380435.1. Lineage (NCBI taxonomy): Eukaryota > Metazoa > Arthropoda > Arachnida > Araneae > Heptathelidae > Ryuthela > Ryuthela nishihirai. The sequence goes on from JAWZYU010000004.1 coordinate 9,444,364, forward strand.
AAAGCCAAGGTACAGGTAACTTTGGATATTAATTTAATGTTCAAGTGGTATATACATATCGTGTAATATACAGCATTTTTTTAACTATACAGAGGCTAAAAATCTTATGAAGAAGCAAGAAATTAATACCGCAAATTAAAATGGGATTGTTTTGATTTATTTTTTAACTTTAAAAATAAATAGCAAACATCATCCACAACTTATAAATAAATAAATAATAAATACCCCCTCAAGCAGCTGCTTGCCACAGAGGTCTGACAGGAGCCTGTCAGTTTATATGCCACAGTAGGAGATCTGAGAGGATGGCAGGACCTCAGCAGAAAAACGACACACACATCCATACCTAATTCCGGGGCTCGAACCCAGGTCTCTTAGATCAGTAGCCAAGCGTGCTAACCACTCGGCCACGGGACGGCCCACAACTTATAGACTACTTAAAAATGAGTCTACTCATTTGACAGGGGCAGGGGTGGCTCAGTCGATAACGCTCCAGGCTCGTAACTGTAGTTCCCAGGTCAGCATTGAGATTTATCTCCGCAAAACTCCTCGCCCTGCCCAAGGTCAGTAGTTGACACCGATGGGCTTGGAAAGGCCGCCGTCCGTCGGATGGGACGTTAAGAGCCATACCCTGTGCACGTTAAAGAACGCACTGGATGGCCTTGACGGGAGGCTACCATCTGTCTCCCAACAGCTGTTCCAGTAAGTCACCAACCTTCTCTGAGCCTTCGGGGTCCTTGTGACCTGTCCATTTGCCCATGGTGTGCAAAAAAGTGCCGCTCAGAGGTAAAACAACCCAACTCATTTGACAAGGTTCAAAGCTTCATAGGATATGAGAAAGTATTCATTATTAGCTGTTAGAAGATAGGTGGAAACTTCTGTTCAAGGACATCCCACTACATGTTCTTTAACATGCAAAGAATATAACTCTCCTGCAAACGGCGACACGATTTATTGTCTCGTTCGACAGACGGCGACCTTTCCAAGTGCTCAAAAAGTGTAATTTGCGAGTGCAAGTGTACTTTGAAAGTTTTTGCATTAGCAAAATTCTTTGGGATAAATAATGCCATTGGCGGTATTTTCACTTGGGTTGGATTGTTTTACCTCTGAACGGCACTTTGCACACATTGGGCTAAATGGCCAGGTCACATGGAACCTGAAGTCTCAGAAAAGGTTGGGGGAGGGGACCCACTGAAACAGCTGTTGGGAGACAGATGGTAGTCTCCCATGGCCATCCGGTGTGTTCTTTAACGTGCACAGGGTATGGCTCTCCAGCACACGGTACCACGGCTTAACGTCCCATCCGACGGACGGCGGTCTTTCCAAGCCCATCGGTGTCCCCTACTGACCGTAGGCAGGGCGGGGAATTTTGCGGAGATAAATCTCAACGTTGATTTTCACTTGGCTACGACTGTTTCATTGTAAAAGCGATATGACAGATTTAATTACTGTTCTTGCCATCCTGTTTGGTCAGACATGCATGTCTGAGTACGAAGCTAAAGGTGGCTGAACACTGACACGTTATCAGAAGGTCGCGGGTTCGAATCCTCTCTGTTCGTGGCAATGTCTCTGCTAAAGCAAAAAATTGCCATTCAGTTGCCTGTGTGCTATTAATAAGAGATAGATCTAATTTAGATTTTTTAACTTACTATAAGCCCGCCTTTACATAAAGATTTTATTTTATAAAACTGAAAGTTACGAATTTTTCACCAATGAAAATTATAATTCCGTTCAGAAAACTGAACGAAACATGTACGGGGAGAGAACACATAGTAAGGAAAAAGAAACAGAGTCTTCAAATCTCATTACAAGGGACATAGCACTTGTTTTGACTCTCCGTTATGCTCGGATCTCTCGACGAAACGCTCTTTTTCCATTAGCGAGAGCGCCCAGGCAAAAGAGAAACAAGTGCTTTGGATATGGTTTGCTTACTTTAGTAATTGGTGAACCCGAGCAGAAAAAAAATCAGTCGTGAAGGAGTCGAAATCAGACATCGAATCATCGCATACGGAATCGGAAAACAAACAATAGAGAAAGTCGCATTAAACGTTCTATGAATTTTGAAGTACAATTTGAGCGTGATTAAAGTTCACGGGTCTTGAACGATGGAAGATTGATGAAACTGGCAGGAACGAATTTATTCCCTAAGGGGTTGTCTCTGTTTTCGGCGAAACTATTTTTGACACCGGAAGAGTTGGGTTGGGGTGTTTTACCTCTGAGCAGCACTTTTTTGCACACCATGGGCTAAATGGCCAGGTCACAAGGACCCCGAAGGCTTAGAGATGGTTGGGGGAGGGGACCCACTGGAACAACTGTTGGGAGACAGATGGTAGCCTCCCGTCAAGGCCATCCAGCGTGTTCTTTAACGTGTACAGGGTATGACTCTCCCGCACACGGGGACACGGCTTAACGTCCCATCCGAAGGACAGCGGCCTTTCCAAGCCCATCGGTGTCCCCTACTGACCGTGGGCAGAGCGGGGAATTTTGCGGAGATAAATCTCAACGCTGACCCAGCTGGGACTCGAACCTGGGAACTACAGATTACGAGCCTGGCGCGCTATCGACTGAGCCACCCCCGCCCAGACACCGGAAGAAAAATCGTTAATTGCAAGAAGGGGGAAAAAAATAGAAATAGCGCAGCTATTAACTGATCATTACAACTTCACTCTTTAAAATATTTGGTTTGGGTTGTTTTATCTCTGAGCAGCACTTTTTTGCACACAATGGACTAATGGCCAGGTCACAAGGACCCCGAAAGCTCAGAGAATGTTGGGGGAGGGGATAGACTTGAACAAAATATTTGGTAACAGTGCAACAAAATATGATGTTCTCCACAGAGTGCATAAAAATAACTTTTTTTTTATGAAATATCCTTTAGTTGCTGTTTTAACAGTTGCAATATTTCACAAAACGGATCAGATACTGAGACCTCAAGGAAAAACAGATATATTTTAATTGCATTTTCATTCCATTCCGTTACTTATTCTCAGATAGATTTAGAGCCAACCCAAAGTGCAAAAAATTAAATGCATTTCGCTTACACATAAATTTATTATTATTCCACAATTCTTTACAGATACTACACTAAAAACCTTTATGAAACTCCATTTGCATTTAAGCGATTCATCCATTTTTAATAGTTATTACTTAACAACACCCGATAGCAGTTGACTTGCCCACAGCGCCATTACAACCAATAGTATTCCAGTCTCTGCACCATTCGTAGTAGGGCTATTTGACGTCATCACGGCTAATGGCTGCTTTCCGTGTGATCCGCTAAACCGAAAAGGCGACAAATCTCTGCCTCGTATAGCAGAGCCCAGTAATATCTCGTGCATTAGGGATTTACTCGTGGCTCGGGAAGAACGCCACTTATTCAATATTTAACGCTCAGGGAAAGAGACACTCATTCCGACCGCTTAATATCTTCATGTCATGGAAACGTTCGTGTCTTCACTTATTACTGCGTGGGTTTGATAACTGTCACTACCCATGTCTACATTACAAACTTGTTTGATTTTTAATCGGCAGGAACATTGGTAAGAATCCTGGAACAATAAATTAGTGATATCAGTGGAAATGTCATGATAATCATAATACTTCTCAATCAGTTCCGTTATATACTATTTCGCTTGCTTTTTTGGCTGGACAAGTACAAAAGTTTAGTTAATATCAAACTCCATTACACTTAAAGTTCAATTCGTGAATTTGTTAAAATGAGCACTACTTAATACCCCAAGAGTTAAGTAGTTTCACGATGTTTGTAAGATTCAAATTTCGAATCGTTGCTCCTATAAAGTCGCTCAAATAAATATCCGAACACTATAATCGATTAGAGAATTCAGAAAAAATATCTGGCAACGTTTTTTTTAGAAATCACATGATACGAAGGTTGCCAGATCACTAATTTCTAAAAAAAAAATCTTTTCCAGATATTTTTTCTGAATTCTGTAATCAACCGTAGTGTTCGGATACTTTTTTGAGCGACTGTAGGTGGTCATATTATTTTGATACTAGATCGTGTGGGCTCACTCACGGAAATATTGAGCGTGTGCAGTTACCGTTCACAGCAAACTGGAGCGTGTGCAGTAACTGCACACGCTCCAGTTTGCTGTGAACGGTAACTGGAGCGTGTACAGTTGCTGTACACGCTCCAGATATTTTTCCTTCTGTAATCACGTGACACGAAGGTTGCCAGATCACTAATTTCTAAAAAAATCGTTGCCAGATATTTTTTCTGAATTCTGTAATCAACCATAGTGTTCAGATATTTATTTGAGCGACTGTACATTGTTTATCAGTTTCATAATATAATTATTTGTCTCGATCTGGGTGCGTGACGAGCCTTGTGGTTGGGTGAATATTTGGAATTTCAATTGTACAATATGTGAAATTAACTCTTGACCTATTAACACAATTGAGGCACACAGTGTTTCTATACCATAGCTATTTGAAAGCGAAGATAAAATATTCTTCACATGACAAGAATTTGAGTTGGGTCCTGAAAATCAGAAATTCTTAATATTAGGTTTTTATTTATTGATAGGACTCCGTAGCTCAGAAGTGGAGCACTTGACATATTATCAGGAGGTCGTAAATTCACATATCCTAACACATGAGATTTTTTTCCTCTAAAATTCATAATGATGTGACTATTAGAGGTTTAATTAATGCTGTTGCTCTTTTGTTTAAGCGTAAATTTATTTGATTCTTAGCGAAATCAGAAAGTTTAAACCTTGTACAGTCGCTCAAAAAAGTATCCGAACGCTACGGTTGATTACAGAATTCAGAAAAAATATCTGGCAACGATTAGTTTTAGAAATTAGTGATCTGGCAACCTTCGTGTCACGTGATTACAGAATGCAGGAAAAATATCTGGAGCGTGTACAGCAACTGTACACGCTCCAGTTACCGTTCACAGCAAACTGGAGCGTGTGCAGTTACTGCACACGCTCCAGTTTGCTGTGAACGGTAACTGCACACGCTCAATATTTCCGTGAGTGAGCCCACACGATCTAGTATCAAAATAATATGACCACCTACAGTCGCTCAAAAAAGTATCCGAACACTACGGTTGATTAACGAATTCAGAAAAAATATCTGGCAACGATTTTTTTAGAAATTAGTGACTGGCACCTTCGTGCCAGTCACTAATTTCAAAAAAACACGTTTCACTTCGTGTCACGTGACACGAAGGTTGCCAGTCACTAATTTCTAAAAAATTCCTTGCCACATATTTTTTCTGAATTCTGCACTCAACCGTAGCGTTCGGATACTTTTTTGAGCGACTGTACTTTCTACATCTCCTGTAATGAGATGGTATTTTTTTGTGTTGGTGCATCACTTTCTATCGACAAAGTTAAAAGTCTATTTATTCTTAAGTGATAAATAAAACGCCGAGTTCGTTTAGTCTCAGCTGTAATTAGAAGTAAGAAGGTCCCTTGAATGGAAAGGTGGATGACTTGCTGCAACTGAGTAATGAATTCTGAAAATGTCTTCCAAAGGAAACAGGTACAGTCTCTCAAAAAAGTATCTGAACGCGATGGTTGATTGCAGAATTCAGAAAATATATCTGGCAACGATTTTTTTAGAAATTAGTGATCTGGCAACCTTCGTGTCACGTGACACAAAAGTTGCCAGATCACTAATTTCTAAAAAAAATCGTTGCCAGATATTTTTTCTGAATTCTGTAATCAACCAGAGTGTTCGGATACTTTTTTGAGCGACTGTACCCCGAGAATATCTCGCATAGAAAACATTCATCCTTCCAACTGTAAAAGGAAAAAAACCTAAATAAAAAAAATAAATACCCCTCAAGCAGCTGCTTGCCACAGAGGTCCGACAGGAGACTGTCAGTTTATATGCCATGGTAGAAGATCTGAGAGGATGGCAGGACCTCAGCAGAAAACAACACGAACATCCATGCCTTCCCCGGGGCTCGAACCCAGGTCCTGTAAATCAATAGCCAAGCGCGATAACCACTTATCTTGGAAATATTTTCTAAAGAGAACAACACTGTGCGACTGAAAAGTAATGAGACAAAAATTCTAAAACACGCAAAAGTTCACAAATATACTGCTCCCAAAAATTAGGGGATATTTCAAAATGAATATGAAGCGAAGAAATATCCCCTAATTTTTGTGAGCAGTATATAAGCTATCTCTTTGAGTACATTCTTTCGAATGCATAAATTCTTCGAAGATTTCTTTCACATAAAGGGATATCTCCTCAGAAGTCCAGATTTGACTTCCGCTCACTTTTGTTATCTTTCTGAAATCAAAAACGAAGAAGAAAGAGAAAAGATTTCAATTATTCAAAACATACAAAAGAATACGATCGACCATCTGAAGGATCGATAAGAGTAAATATAAGAATCCTTTCAACAATTGAAAGAGAGGTGAATATTTGGAATGATTTCCATAATAAATTCTTTTTTTTCCTGAAGATTTGTCTTTTTTTTTTTATTTTTGTCTCATTACTTTTCAGAAGCACTGTATGTAACCATATATATTATGTATATATATATCCACGGTGTATACTCATATATTGCACCCCAAGCAAAACATACTCACTGAGAATGTCTCTCAAAAAAATTGTATGAGCTGGGGATGCTTTTAAAAGAAAGCAGTGGTTAGCGCGCTTGGCTATTGATCTAAGGGACCTGGGTTCGAGCCCCGGGTAAGGCGTGGATGTATGTGTCGTTTTTCTGCTGAGGGCCTGCCATCCTCTCAGACCTTCTACTATAGCATATAAACTGACAGGCTCCTGTCAGACCTCTGTGGCAAGCAGCTGCTTGAGGGGGTATTATTATTATATATATTGAAGATCTTCGAAATAACATGTGTGTGCTAGAAATGTCATCCAAATTGCATGTATTGAAATGCCTTCAAAGGAATATATGCATACCAGAAATACTTCTAAAAAATATAAAGTAATTGCAAAGTATTTCTACTTTTTATTTTTCACACGAAAGAAAAGTTAAAAATCAATGAAGACAATGATGACAATGAAGAGAATATATAACTTTTTTTCATCGGTTTTCAGTTGTTTTCATCTGCTTGGGGGAAGTGTTGAGATAGTAAACCAGAGATGTTGGCAAAGAAAGCACACTGTGTGTTTCGGTTTCAAGACTTAAAGCCACTCGATTTCCTTCTGTGGAATTTCATAAAGAAATAGATAATCACCCGCCATTACTCCCATCAGTCAATGAACTGAAGGAACAGGGTTGGGTTGTTGGATTGTTTTACCTCTAAACGGCACTTTTTTTGCACACAATGGGCTAAATGACGAGGTCAGTAGCCAAGCACGCTAATCACAAGGTTCAGTATCTGTAAACTTCCGGCATATCTCTCTCTTCATCGTCATATTGTATGAAATATCTCCCTTTCACATGCAAAATAATAAAATATGTTTTGAAATTCAAAAGTCATATTACGATTACCCTTATGTAATAATAAAAAGCCATCTGGGAAAACCTTTTCCACAGTATGTTCTTATTCTGATAGTCATTAGAACAATGTCCCATCTGGGAAGAACTTTTAAAAATGTATTTTAACTGCATTTTCAAAAAGGATTTGAGGAAATCGTGGATGAAAAAAAGAAATATAGCCCTGAAGTAGGTTTAATATTCTGGTTAATCATAACCATAGTATCACAAGACACAATACGGTACTTTAAAAGCGTATTATTTTTCTGTAATATCTATGATGTGCTCTTCTTTGGCTTTTCGCATCTAGTTTTATATAATCATTATCAGTATTTACATTCACTCAATTCCAATATTCGTGAGTCAGTAGTTCCTAGGGTCGAGTCCCACTGTGTCTGCGTTGAACATTTTCTCTGCTAATTCCCCTTCAGCTCTTACAGAGTTAGGAGACACCAAAATGCTTGGGAAGGAGGTCGGATAGAACGTTTAGCTGTGTCCTGCTCTGTGCAGGAGAGCCATAACCTGTGAACGCTGGAATACACTGTGCAAGTTGAAAAAAAAACCTCTGGATGTTCTTCGATGAGAGGTTTTCACCTCTCTCGTAGCAGCTGTCCAGTGCATTTCTTTCCCCAACCTTCTCTGAGCTCTTGGAGTCCTTGTTGATCTGGCCGTTTAGAGTCATTGTGTGCAAATAAAGTGCTGCTCAAAGTGAAAAAACCCAACTCAGAATTCGTATAGAGTTGTAAAGTGAATATTAACTTATTAGCAATGAGAGTAGTGACAATGTACAAAGTGTTTTGTGTTGCTACTGCTTTTATCAATTGTGACGAGAAACAATAGAAGTGATGAAAATCTGCAAAGTAAATTCCAATGAACCGAAGTGCTGCTCAAAAGCACTTATTTCAATAGCAATATTGAATATTTATATGAAGTCTAAGTTGTTAGAAAAATTACAGGCGGTAGATCCACCAAATTCTCATGTCAACATCTCACTACTTAGATCTGATGGGACATTGTTCGGATTTGTATGATAAGTATCGAGATGCAATAGAGGATACTGATATAATAGCGTTGCTACTTTATTTTTCCGTTATCTTTTTAAATTTCTAAAACTAAGCGAAAAAAAACTCAATACACTGATGATTGGACAGAGAGAGAATTTTTGTTTGTCCTCACACTTCCGTTCACACTTGGCAACTTGTTTACTGATGATCGATGATGATGATTTGAAGTGATCGATCACCCCTTGGAAATCGCGAAATGATTGCAGCTTTAAGAAGTATTCATTACAGACCTCATACATGCAAAAAAAAAGAGTTTGAACTTCTTGGCTGCATAGAAGAAGAAGAAATATAATTTCTGTTCCTTGTTTGTTTGTTTTTTTTGGTAATGCACAAAGCCTGTGAGCGACAACTAACAGCTTTCGTTTCTATATTACAATTCCAACTGATTATTCTTATGTCATTACTTATATTAGCCATAACGTGTTAGTGAGAAGTTGTTTCTATTGTTTGAAGATTTTGAGCATAAGTATTTAAAGTAAAAGGGACTGAACTCCTTTGTGACTAACAGCAGGTACACAAGGAAGAGCTGGGGATGCTATGTGGTGATTGAGGGGGTCATTAGCCTACGATCTATGAAAACTCTCGAAGTGTCAACTGCGCAGTCTCATAGTCTCCCCATATTCTTTACAATTGCTACGTCACTTAACTAATGAATCGGGAAACAAAACGTCTCAAGCCATTCGATTTCTCTCTGTACATATATGAAAAAAAGTAAGTCACCCGTTAAGCAGCTGCTTGCCATAGCGTTCTGAAAAGAGCCTGGCAGTATAATACGCCATAGAACAGTCTGATAGGATGGCGAGACCTCACTAAAAAAGTAACTAAAGAAAAATCTATGCCTTATTTGGGGATCGAACTCGGGTTCTGTTGATCAGTAGACAAGCACGCTAACCTTTCGGCCACTTGACTGCTGTAAATATCCTATTTTCGAATACTCAAGAATTACTTCAAATGGTAATATGCGCACTTGATTTCCCGAAGCCCATGATTTTTTTGCAACTTGATTCATTTTTCTTCACTGTCATATCACTTTTTCCATTTGAAAATTTTATGAAAAATGAAGTCGTTAAAAATGTTTGAAATTGCAATCCTGTATGTGAATAAAAAGTATCTCGGAACATACCCGTGGATTGTACAAATTCACAAAGATTAGTTTTTAGCCGTTGAAGTTTACACGCGATTTTATGGTACTAAAAAAAATCTCTAACAGAAAAGCCTAACAAATTCTTTAAACTTTCAAATAGCAATGCAAAATGATAGATAAGCAATCCATAAAATTTTAGTTATTTCAATTCCAATTTTTTTTTACAAAATCCCCACCCCCTCAAAAAATTCCTGTAGAAGTCGGTGGTGATATTTATGCCTTATAAACTATATAATATATATGAAAATATAAATGGTAGTCCTTAGGGCCGGATCTAGATCAGGGGAGGACAAAAGAGTCATACCCACCCCCTTGAGAATTCTAGTAAAGATGATGGAGTTCAAAAATTATTACACCCTCGCATATTTACAAGCAATTTTCATTAAATTGTTTAAAAACCTCTAAGAAGGGCAAAATGTTACACTGCAATGAAATTCCAGTCTCTTGCCCCAGCCGCCATTTTTTTTATAGATCAGGGCTTGGTATGCCCTAATATGTTTTATCAGCACAATATCCAAAAGAACACTTAACAAATTCTATTCATAAAATATTAACCGATTTTTGTGTAACTCGGCCAATTGCGGTTAACATCTCTGCTGTAAAGGTGCTTTCAGTTCACCATCGAACTTGAGCTACTTTTTAAGAATTAATTTATTAGAAATGAGAATGATTCCGGTAGTCTTTCGAGTTCATCTGGAAACAAACACAAAAAAAGTACAATAGAATCAGAGACCTACTTTTCTTCGATCTGTCCAATGTTGCTAAACAGCATTTATCTTTTATTTTTAGTCTTTCAGTGATTTCGCTATAACTTCCGAAAACTGGTTTGGAATAAAAATAGAGAGTGGTCTGATAAAAGTTCAAAAATTTGGTCAGCACATTTTTTGTACAGTTAGTTATGTTTTTTATGCTTGGCCAACATTAACAAAAATCTCTTTTATAACGTTGGAAAAAAATTTCCCCTTCAAACAGCCGCCTGCTACAGAGAGCTGGCAGGAACCAACCCGTATAATGAGTCATAGAGGAATCTGTGAGGATGGCGGAACTTCAGCAGAAAGACAAAAAGAAACATCCATTTTTTTGTTGTTATTGTTTTACCTCTGAGCGGCACTTTTTTGCACACCATGGGCTAAATGGCCAGGTCACATGGACCCCGAAGGCCCAGAGAAGGTTGGGGGAGGGGACACACTGGAACAGCTGTTGGGAGACAGATGGTAGCCTCCCGTCAAGGCCATCCAGCGTGTTCTTTAACGTGCACAGGGTATGGCTCTCCCGCACACGGGGCCACGGCTTAACGTCCCATCCGATGGACGGCGGCATTTCCAAGCCCATCGATGTCCCCTACTGACCGTGGGCAGGGCGGGGAATTTTGCGGAGATAGATCTCAACGCTGACCCAGCTGGGACTCGAACCTGGGAACTACAGTCGAGTTCGAGCCTGGCGCGCTACCGACTGAGCCACCCCTGCCCCAAAAGAAACATCCATACCTTATCCAGGGATCGAACCTAGGGCCCTTTGATAATTATCAAAACGCGCTAACCACTCGGTATCAACATCTTTTTCGCATTTTCGACCAACATATTTTTTGTATCGTTGTGCAAATCTTTTTCCCTAAAAAGTAAATGAATTCCGTACCAGTTAATTGAAATGCTATAACCAAAGAGTTTTGGTAACCCTTGGTGGTGGGAGTGGGGTTGGCTCAGTCGGTAGCGCACCAGGTTTATAATCTGTAAGTCCCAGGTTTGAGTGCTGGCGTTGAGATTTATCTCCGCTAAATCCCCCCTCTCCAGCAGCCGTCCTGTGGCCGAGTGGTTAGCGGACTTGGTTACTGATCAAAGGGACCTTCATTCGAGCTCCGGATAAGGCATGGATGTTTGTGTCGCTTTTCTGCTGAGCTCTCGTAAACCTTCTATTATAGCGTATAAGCTGTCAGACCTCTGTGACTTGAGAAGTTGTTTAATTTTTTTTTATGAACTCCCACCCTGTCCACAGTTCGAAAGGGAACATAGATGGGCTTGGAAAGACCGCCGTCCCTCATATGACGACATAAATTTGAAAAATACACGCCGACGTAAATTCGGGCTCCGTGTGCAATAGAGCGACCTCTTTGTGCGCTTTAAAAACATGCTGGATGGCCTTGATGAAAGGTTTCCATCTGTCCCTAACAGCCGTCCAGTGGGTCCCCTTTTCCCAACCTTCTCTGAGTCTTTGGGGTCCTTGTGATTCGTCTATTTATCCCGCTGTATACAAAAAAGGCGCTCAGAGGTAAAACAACCAGAACAATTGACAAGGTCCTGTTAAATTCCTATTACAAAGGGAATAATATTTTTGTTTTCGTATTGATATTGAAAAGGACTAATTCTTTTGAAATCTGCAAATGATAGCCAACTTGCTTGAAAAAAAAACAGTCTTGAATATAACAAAACTATCCTGTGTATTTCGTCACTGATCAAGTTAAAAACTTGAAAATGATACAATGAAAAATACCCCCTCAAGCAGCTGCTTGCCACAGAGGTCTGACCGGAGCCTGTCAGTTTACATGCCATAGTAGAAGGTCTGTGAGGATGGCAGGACCTTAGCAGAAAAACGACACAAACAACCATGCCTTACCCGGGGCTCGAACCCAGGTCCCTTAGATCACTAGCCAAGCGCGCTAACCACTCGGCCATGGGACGGTAAATGTATCTTTTTTTTAAAAAAATATTCTGTAAAGTGCGTATTGGCAAACAAAACATTGCGCAAAATGAAATTCCAGTAAATAAAATGCTTCAGAAGTATCATTGTAAATATTTTTCCTCTCATATCTAAATTGCTTCTTTGAAGACAGAATCATACGCTCCTAACAAATATATGACAATAAGTGACTTTATAAAGGTTTATCTATTTTCGTTCCAAACCTTTTCCACTCAAAAAGACGCAAAGTCATCTTCAACTCCCGCTCAGTTTACAACTGATTTTCTTCGTCACTTTTTTGTAAAAAAACTATTTAAGGGTTTAACTGCCGCGTCCCACACGTTTCAGTTTAGTTCCCTTAAATATAGCCACACGCGACAGAACAAAGATATAAACATACACAATAAACTGAATCGTAATCATTCGCTCCAGCGACCAGCACGGTGTGGAGAACAGTCCCAACTTTTAACGTAGCACCGAACACGGCACTTCCAGACTCTATACCCGGATCCACGGTCGTTACGGCGGGGATCTCGTCGTTCTCACCGTGCACGGAACTACCGTCGGCAGCCTGGCAAATGTGTGCGGCGACAGGTGCTTTCAGCAGCCGCAAGGTTTAACAGGAATGACCGTAAAGCGCGCTACAGTCGATCATTACTTTTCGTGCTTTATCGCAGGTGTTTCGGTGAGACTGCAAACAGATGGAAAATGACATTCCAAACCAAAATTCGCTTTTTTTTTTTAAATTAGAGACTTATTTCTTTCTTTTTTTGTTCGAAAAAAAGTGTGCCTTCAAAATATCATCTTTAATAAAAAAAATATTTCGATATAGTTCAATTTTTTTTTCGTTCAAAATAAGAAAAATGATGATGTGAAAATGATTGCTTTAATTCTAGATTCATTTGCTGTTAATGTCAGCCGAAATTTGGCCCTAATTGACGCTGATTTTGATATTTGTTTAAAATTTTAATCATATTGTTAAAAGCTGATCTAAATATTAATTTTGTTATACTTTTGACTGAATTTTATTGAATAAGCCTGAAAGGAAAAATAAATTGCAAAAGCGAAATAATTTTTAGGAAACATTTATAGCGCTGTTCTTGCTGCCTCAATTTTGGGAATGCTGAAGGCTTGCATACAGCGCCGGATCTGGGGATGGCGCCCCCCCCCCCCCTTCATAACGCTCTTTAGGGTAATAGAGGCAAAAAATTCTTAAATGTATTTAATGCATTTTTCAAGAATATATTTAAAGGCCTACAAAAAGTAGGGAGAATGTTAGAATGCATTGAAATTCCAGTTTTTATTTGGTCCCTCTTTTTTTTTTATTTTTGTGATTGGATTGTATTTCTTGCCCCTCGATTTTTTCCTACATCCGGGACTGCTTTCATATAATTATATTTTCAACCATTTCCCTTTTTGGAATGCATAACATGCCAGGCAAAAACATATTGTCATGCATTATATTTAGCCTTATATCGAGATTAAAATATTCTAAAGTCGGCCTTTGTGTCTCGTTTCGATTGCGAAGAATCGTTATCACCTTCTTGCGAGTGGTAGGTGAGTTTAAAACTACGCCACGGGATATACTGCAGCATTATCCCAAAGAGACTTACCCGAGTCCAAGTAAACAAGTATGATATTTCAGAAACCTATTAGCCTTTCTTTATTTATAGGTTATATTTGTTGTTAGATACCAATCTTTAACGATTTCCACAGTTACATACTGTTGAAGCTGAAATCTCTTTTCAGTGTCGCTACTGGGAGTTCAATTGCTTCAAATCTTCTCTTAGTTTCAATTCGTAATTGCCCCGGCTTTGAGGATTTTAGAGTGTTTACCAACTATCCTTTTAGCACTACTCAGTAAAACTGGTTCCTGACAGCCAATTCGACAGTGCACCAGGCTCGTAAGCTGCAATTTACAGATTCGTGTCCCAATTGTGCGAGCTTTATGCCAGCTTAAGTTTTATCTCGGTTAATCCTAACTCTACTTTCGGTGTGAAAGACGATACCGATGGGCTTGGAAGGGAACGGTCCGTCGGATGGGATTTAAGCCGTGGCTCCTTACGAAAAAAAGCTATGCGCTTTAAAGAACCCTCTGATTGGACTTGATGGTAGACATCCATCTGTCTCCTAATAGTGTACAGTGGATTCCCTCTCCCAAACCTTCTCTGAAACATTGGGGTCCTTGTGATCTGGCTATTATCCCATTGTGTGCACGCGAGTGCATCTCAGAGGTAAAACAACCCAACCCAGAGCAAAATGTTTTGCCTAGAATAGGCGAATGATTCCTATTCGGTTCATTTCGAACTCTTTACATATGTTTTGTTTATTCTCGTGTGGCAGTATTTAAGGAACTAAATCGAAACTTCTGAAAATATAGAACAAATTTTATTTTTCAGTTACTGACTGGGTTGTCGTGTGCACCGGGGTCGATTGTCATTACCATTTCCATTTTAAGGAGCGAACTTGTTTTATCTTTGAATCTCAAAAGTCCTTTTTTTTTTTCATATAAATCAATAGAAACGAGAAGGATTGAAGAGTTACTGTAGAATAAATATCACTCACAAACACATCCTCCAATGTGAAATGACAAAAGGTGAAACAAAATCAGATATTTTCGCTTTTATCAGTCAAATGTATCATCCCACCTTTTCTAATTTTCCGAAATTTTTGAAAAATTATTCGGGTAATTATTTTTTTTTCCCAGGAAAATCTGATTCCATTTTCAGCTCTAAATAAAACATCGAGATACAATGCAGTGAATTTTTTTAATAGTTCTAAAAGATATTTGATTTTTTTTCCGAAATGCGATTTTGCAAAAAGCAAAGACTTATTTCAAACAGTGCCAGAATTAATAATCACCAACACATGAAAATAATTGTGTATAAATTATAACTTTTTCATGAGTAATGGGTAGCACTCTAGATAGCTTTCAGTTTCATCAGATAGCTATCGGTTTTCATTGGCTTTTAGAAAAATTCGCTTTGCTCAGAGAAAATGAACTAAAATCGAATTTACAGAGTGGGGAAAAAAGCTATATTTCAGGCAATTGCATTTCAACATAATTTCCAAAATCTAAATGTTCAGACTATGCTCATCCATATTAATATATTTTCGAAATTCTAAATAATGTTTCTACAAACGCGTCCATGCCATTTGCGATTATCATTGATATACGTATCTAATTTATTTCCAACTTGTGACTGTCATTGATATAGGTATCTAATTTATTTCCAACTTGCGACTGTCATTGATATAGGTATCTAATTTATTTCCAACTTGCGACTGTCATTGATATAGATATATAGAGTGCTTTCCGATTTGAGATTGTCGTTGATATAGGTATGTAGAGTGCTTTCCAATTTATTATTGTCGTAGATATTACGCGTAATTTGAATCAAGTTTTTCACAATTTTACATGATGTTGAAGCCAACTAAAGCCTGTTCCGAGTATCACTACTGTGAGTACTTTCCAATTTGCCACTGTCATTGATATAGGTACAGTCGCTCAAAAAAGTATCCGAACACTATGATTGATTAGAGAATTCAGAAAAATATCTGGCAACGATTTTTTTAGAAATTAGTGATCTGGCAACCTTGTTAGATCTCTAAACATGACACGAAAGTTGCCTTCGTGTCATGACACGAAGGTTGCCAGATCACTAATTTCTAAAAAAATCGTTGAAAGATATTTTTTCTGAATTCTCTAATCAACCATAGTATTCGGATACTTTTTTGAGCGACTGTACATAGAGTGTTTCCGCCAAAAAATGAAATTAGGATGTGCTTCAATTTTTAGAGGGGGGGGAGGAGTGTTCTCGTCAAGTTCCTGGAAGTATGTACACTATATTACCAAAATTATTCGGACATTTAGATATTAAGTGAAAGCTACATTCAGTTCCCTAACTATGAAAATAAATTTTTTACAGAGAAATGTCGCCAAAGATAAAATGAAAATGTCAATCATTTTATTCAAACCTCGATTTTTAATGACGTTCGTCTTAAACATTTAAAGAGTTAACGATGCTGAAGCATTTAACAGAAGCATTGTTATTTAAAATGAAAAAATATTCGTTGTAGCCAATAGTTGATTAAAAATCTGTGTAACGATTTTTCAAATTTCGTAAATTTTGAAGAATAACGTTTGGGTTGACAGTAACACAGACATCAACGGTGTCTTTAAAATTCAATATTTGTAAATATTAAACATTTCTTGGCAAATATTGTAATTTAGAGCAGTGGTTCTCAACCTTTTACGCTTCACGTACCCGCTGGAAATGTGTATGTAACTGGGGTATCCCTTGTATAAATAGATAAAACTATAGTTATAGTATAACAATGGTTATTTTTACTTTGTTACCAGATCTAACGACTTTTGAGCTCTCACGACGTACCCCAAAAAATTTTACTGCGTACTTCACGTTGAGAACCCCTAATTTAGAGAAATTTGAGTGAGATCATTTTATCAACAGTGACATTTTTCCGTAAAAAAAAATTCTTTTGAAAGTTAAAACATTTCAAATCGAAATCTTCAATAACATTTTTAGTGCAGAAAAATACATAATAACATATTTAAATATGTACAATATAGCATAATTGATATAGTATTATCATATTTCACTGCATCGTTTCTGGTTACCTGTATGTAGGCAGAATTGTAAAAACTTTTATCATTTAGTTTAAAATATATCTAAATTCCATGCTAGTTATGAAGTAATTTTCTCGGATTTTCCATTTGTAATATCCACATTACAATTTCTGACGTCAGATGGTAAAGAATTAAACATTACAGGTAAAACATATGGGTAGTGTTCGTGGAATATTTCTTTTTTTTTTATTCCTGCTAACAAGCACCACCGGATTTATGATTATTTTTTACGTATTTAACGTATTTAATACAAGCCTGCCTTTTTGCCTTTACAATGATGTTACCCATGAAATTTCAGTTCCTGCTGGTATTTTTAATACTTTTCGTTCCAAATATAATTAATATTTTAGTTTGTCATAAATTGATTATAATTAATAACATAGGAATGGGAATAATTAATCAGCGACATGTATTTCTCTTCACGTGTCTCATGATCAGTTCAGAGAACGTTTTTCCCGAATCGCGCGGAATCGGACTCGACAATTGTAGAAACCAAGGCTCGAAAAATTAAGTACATTTCTACTATTGTACTCTTCCCCTCCTTACAAAAAACAACTGCAACCAGATGCCCTTGTCCATCGTAGCAATAAACATCATAACCACCCCGCTTTCTTTTTTTAATACTATTTTCTGTCATTGCAAGTACTTAAACTATTTTTTTTTGTTCCTAGAGTCACTGCTGATCCTAAATTGCAATACTACTCTGATAGTAAATAAAACTGAGTGAACTGTGTCGGACAAGACAATTCTACTTCTGGGGTTTCTCACAGTGCAATGGAGAATGTGTCTCACAAGTAGCTAAACTTTATGGCTCGGAATATAAAAACTAAGAACAGCTAATTTTGAAATCAAAATAACATTTGCAAGTATACTCAAGTTCATCAGATGAGTCACATATGAAAGTAATTAATTTACAGTAAATAGCCAAATCTATTAAATACACCCGATGCCATGGAAAGCAACTGATATTAATTCCGATGTTAAAAATCTTTTAACAATCGGAACTTAGAAAGTTGTTGCACTAAAATAAAATAAAAAATTACTTTCCCTCCCCACAAGCAGCTGCTTGCCACAGAGTTAAATTTATACGCCATAGTAGCGGGTCTGTGAGAAAGGCGAGACCTCAGCAGATAAACAACAACATGCCTTACCAGGGAGTCGAACCCAGATCCGTTTGATCAGCATCCAAGCGTGCTAACCACTCGGCCACGGGACAGCAAAAAAAAAATAATTATGTACCCTCGGCGGGATTCGAACCCACAATCCCCGGTTTAGGAGACCGATGCCTTATCCATTGGGCCACGAGGGCCACGTTATCGTTTCCTCACTAAAGATTTATGTTCAATACCAAGGTTTTAAAGAGACCAACAATACACAGAATTCCTCATGAGAGGTTACATTTATAATAAATTATTATTATTATAATAGATAAGGTTTTCTTACTACTGAAATTCAGAAAGAATGGTAAACAGACTATTCTTCCAGGGAACCCTGATGATCTGACTAAAAAGAAAGGATGCAAAGCTACTTTCATAAAGAAATGCAGCTTAGACTCAATAGAAGATAATACAGACAGAAATTTAATCAACAGCATTACACTGTCAATTATCTGGCTTGCTGTTATCCGTGCTTCGAAATAACCGCATTTTATTAATTGAAATCGTTCTACCATTTAACCATCTCAAATTTCCACGTTACACGTTACAATTTAATTCTGCTTAATTTTAACTACATTCAAGTGACAAGTTTTCTTTTAAAAAATTTAAATATGTGAAATTAAAAATCGAGTTCCTTGTACGATATCATTAGATGAATACCAGTTGTTAAGTCGCTTCATAGGTACAAACATGGAAATGAACCTTCAATGCAAAAAGCGTTCGCTAACTTGTTTGCCCACGAATTGCAATTTGGAAATTCCTTTTTTTTTGTTAGAAAAGTATCAAAGACATATTTAGATGATTCGTTAAGTTACTGTGTCATTGGAAGAAGAGAGGCTGGCTATTTCAAAGCAATATAGCCAGATGATTGACTGTGTCTCTAATAGTGGGCTATGGAGACAATTTCAAAATATAGGTGATGTCTTTAGAAAAATACGAGGTCGTCCAAAAGGAATAACGTTTCGTGATGGCCAGTATATACTTTTCACTGCAAGTCATAGAGCAGTGCCAGCTCACCAATATGTTTCGGAGCTTGCTTTGTCTACAAAACGACATTTTTTCACGATGGGCTGTTTCCAGAAGGCTTCATAAGAGGGGGGGGGGGGCTCTAGCAAGATAACCAGTGATGTGCTTCCTCTTAACTTCCTCCAGCAGAGCAATCTTGAATGGACATGATACCTGGGAGCAATGAGCAACTGTTCTCTTCAGAAATGAATCGTGATTCAACTGACAGATTAACGTAAAGGGACCAATAATGGAGGTGATAGTTTGATATTCTGTGCAAGCATTAACATCAATGGCCTCACCTGTCTCCAAGTATTTGATATAAGATCCCTGACTGTCCAGATATACCGGGATGAGATTCTTGAACTTTATTTTCATCATCATCATCCTCAAGCAGCCATGGGCTACGGAGGTCCAACCAGACCGTGCAATTTAGTTCTCCAAGCAAGTCTATCCTGAGCTACATCTACTGCATCTGGCCACTGCACACCAATTCTAACAAGGTCCTGTTTGACATTGTCTGCCCACCGCATCCTAGGTCTCCCCTTCTTTCTGAGGCCTTTAGGCACACTGTTCATAACCCTATTCGCCAATCTATAATTATTCATACGGGCAACATGGCCAAACCAACGGAGTCTCTCTCTGCACAATATGCTGCTTAAAGGAGGTTGCAAACTCCTTTGCCTAGCCTCATCATTAGTTACAAAGTTGAACCACCTAATGCCCAAGATACTGCGTAAGCATCTGGAATCAAAAGCATCTAGTTTCCTGTTATCCTGTTTACAAAGTGTCCACGTTTCACTACCATAACTAACCCTAGAAAGAACCAAACTATTATACAGTCTAATTTTAGTCTTTAGGTGTATACGCCTATTTCTCCACACTCTCCATAGATTCTTAAAAGTCCCGGCAGCAATCCCTATTCGTCTGTTAATCTCATGCCGCACATCACCATTATCTGTTACATAGCTCCCAAGATAATTAAACTGTGACACCTGCTCAAGACTGCAACCATTCAGATTAACTGAATCACAGCCTGCCTGACCAATTTTCATCACTTTAGTTTTCTCTCTGTTTATAACCAAACCTACTCTACTACCAGTCTCATCAACAGCCCACCCATTTGCAAATGCAATGAAATCATGGTCCGTTTCAACAGACGATAATATTCGCATATATAGGTCACATCTGGTAGACCAACATTTTGAACGTGATGTTATTGAACATATGGCGTGGTCTTCAAGATTCCCCATTCTCAATCCTACTGATCATGTCTGGGAGGTATTGGGGAGATGGACTGCCAGTCTCATCCCTTTTACCAACAGGTTCCGTGTACTTTCGACAGACCTTTGCATTGGGGGACTTTAAAAAAAAAAAAAATAAATACCCCCTCAAGCAGCTGCTTGCCACAGAGGTCTGACAGGAGCCTCTCAGTTTATATGCCATAGACAAGGTCTGAGAGGATGGCAGGACCTCAGCAGAAAAACGACACAAACAGCTATGCCTTACCCGGGGCTCGAACCCAGGTCCCTTACATCAGTAGCCAAGCGCGCTAAACACTCGGCCATGGGATGGCTTGGGGGGAGCGCTAACCACTCGGCCATGGGATGGCTTGGGGGGAGCGCTAACCACTCGGCCATGGGACGGCTTGGGGGGACTTTACTTCCCAAGCCGTCCCAAAATTGATGTAAGAATTGTTGCAGGATTGAGAAGTTCTCTAAGTCCTGCATTGCTATTAGAAATGATCACAGATGGTAGCTTAACTAGAGGATGTGGGCCCCAATGAAAACATAGACCAAAGGCCCCCTCTATTTTTACCCTAATTTATATATGAGACAATTATACCAGTTTATATAATTTTTAAATTAACATATTTCAGCGTACTTTTTCCTTTCTCAAGAGGCACCAATAAAATATCCGAAATAAATTATATGACTTTAATAATGTAGGTAAGAATAAAATGTTGTTGAATATATTAAATGGACTTATTGCAATCATATGTCGTCGCTATACTAGCCATAGCAGATAGTTCTATAAAGCTTAAAACAGAATCAATGCGCCTACATAGTTCCATATCAAGAAGTGTTTATTTAGATATAATTTAAATGTAGATATTTGTATTTTAATTTAAAAAACTGTAGAATAACAACTGTTCCATTAAATTTTCCAGCTTAACGAAAATAGTTACAAAAAATTATTAATATAAAAGTTTGAAAAAAAATTGTGTTTAACGTTTCAGGGCTCTCATCAGGCGAAGTCCCGCCCAATGTTACCGAATTCGCAGAGGTATACTATACCTTATTAACGCGCGTTTTTCTTCACCTTCTTGGACTTGCAATCGCGCCTTCATACAAAGATGGAAATTAATCATACGATAGTTCATCTTACAAACTTCTATTCTCATGCACAATTGTAATCATACGTACTTATATAAATGCTCCTTAAAATCCATAGAGACCTGTGACCAACCGGCGTTTTTGAGTTTATAACTTATTCATTTGAGTGTACTTAAATGTTTCTTAACCAATTAAAAGTTGAAAGCCACTGCTGTAAACACAAACATGAATAAGAAAGATAAGAGGTCTATTTCTCTCATTTCAACTTCGACTGATACTAGCTTCTAATTATCTTTATGAGTCAATCGTTCATGTGGGCTCCCGCTTAAACAGATAATTGAGCATCTGCTGTAGTCATAGCAAGTAACAAAATAGATATAGAGAGCTTAAAAAAATGTTTAAAGAAAAACTGAAATTTTGCTTTGATAGTTTTGCGCTAAAGAGAAAACTGCTAGGTTGGGTTGTTTTACCTCTGAGCGGCACTTTTTTTGCACACCATGGGCTAAATGACCAGATCACATGGACCACGAAGGCTCAGAGAAGGAGACCCACTGAAACTGCTGTTGGGAGATAGATGGTAGCCTCCCGTCTAGGCCATCCAGCGTGTTCTTTAACGTGCATAGGGTATGGCTCTCCCGCACACGGGGCCACGGCTTAACGTACCATCCGATGGACGATGATCTTTCCAAGCCCATCGGTGTCCCCAACTAATCGTGGGCAGGGCGGGGGAATTTTGCGGAGATAAATATCGACGCTGGCCCAGTTAGGAACTACAGATTACTCGCTTGGAGCGCAACAGACTGAGCCACCCCCCACAAACTGCTAGACAAGGATAACGAGAGAATTGTATTCAGAAGCGGAGGGGGTATCCCAAGCCCATGGAATTAAACATTTGAAGAATTCGAAATATACTGACTTGGTTAAGCACCCTGAAGATTAACCCTAGTTCCATATTGTTCGATTCCTGATTGTTCCTCATTATGCATGAAAAAACAACAGAAAGGTATGTAGCACTTGAGGGATAAATACGGCAAAGTAATCAAAAGTGATGATTCTGTCATTAAGAATTTTAAGAATGTTTTTAGTAAGGTTGTCAATTAATCTCCTTTGTCCGTAATGAAAAAATATATATGGATGCTGCGTTGTTGGATGTGAAACAAGGAAAATGTTTTGAAGATCTTAAAATTCAACCAGAACAGGGGGGTATGCTGGAGTGAATTAGTACTGAAATGCTCATAGCTAAAGATAACGCTGTTGGCACTTGGTTGATCAAACTCATGAAAACCTTATTTCCGTTACAAAAAGAAAAATGAGCAGCCTTCAAATACATATTGTTTTTGAATTCCCTTTGGCCGAGTGATTAGCACGCTTGGCTGCTGATCTAAGGGACCTGGGTTCGAGCCCCGGGTAAGGCATGAATGTATGTGTCGTTTTTCTGCTGAAGTCCTGCCATCCTCACAGACCCTCTACTATGGCATATAAACTGATAGGCTCCTGTCAGACCTCTGTGGCAAGCAGCTGCTTGAGGGGGTAATTTCTGGGAAAGTCATTTTCTGTGCATTGCTCTTTTTCTAGTTAGGAAAGCTTAACTTTTATTCTTCCAGTTTTTTTATATCTTTGGACTTGCCAAAGAATTATTACAAACGTTTATCACTCCCTTCATCAATTTCCTGAATAATCTTTTTCTTTTATTCTGAACGATTTCTCATTAAATGCTGATATGAAAAATAATTGCAGAACAGTACTCTGAAAGCTTTGCCTGATTTTTTTTTATAGATCTCCTGAAATCATTTCCATGTTCCACTCTTCCCCAGATATAAACACAAAACATTTCACTATTACCTTGTTGCAGATTCTTTATTTCAACGTCAGGAACGTTTAGCATAAAAAACACCAACCTCTGATATCGAAAATGTTATCCAAGCTAAGAAATCTTATTCCCAAAAACCATTTGGTTTTCAAAATCGATTACGTTCAAATACTTTAACGGCATTTTTGAGATTGGAAAGTTTCTACTTCCACAATTTCAATGATTGCTGCAATTGTTCAACCTCGGCATCAAATTGCAACAAGATTAAATCTTTCAAAAAGAACATAACTGGAACTGAAAAGTTAACAGTGATCCAAAGAGTACCACAAAACCTTCATGCAAAACACCTTTCTACAAGAGTCATGGCGCGAATTCCAGTGATAATCCACTAAATCTGTCAGCAGGAGGGCAATTTGTTGTCCGTGAGTCATTACAGGAGATAAAATTACATCTTGGGGCAGCAACAACGATCTGTTCATGTAGTTTCATTGATTGGTCGAACACGAATCGATGTTGCTCTGAGGGAGAACCGTGACCAGCTGATAACATACCTGACCCGAAAATGAGTTCGGTTGTCAGCCTCAGCGAGCCAATGTTGATATCTGAGCTCACTTAATGCAGGTCATTTTCAGCAATCTCAAGGAGAACTAAACCACGAAATATGGATGAGACCAAATTCGAGAAATTCTGAATGATCAGATGGCAATTAAAGATAGCTATTGGCCGAGTGGTTAGCACGCTTGGCTAGTGATCTAAGGGACCTGGGTTCGAGCCCCGGATTAGGCATGGATGTGTGTGTCGTTTTTTTGCTGAAGTCCTGCCATCCTCTCAGATCTCCTACTGTGGCATATAAACTGACAGGCTCCTGTCAGACCTCTGTGGCAAGCAGCTACTTGAGGGGGTATTTATTTTATTTTTATGTTACATTTCGAGATGCAAATTGTTTTTCTCTTCAAGAAACATGATGTCAAAATATCACTGAATCACTGAAATTTTACGATACTCTCAAAACATTTAGCAATGGTTTTACATCTGTACACACGGACCCGGATCTAGAAGAAAATAAAGCGCTAAGTGATACAATCGAGGGGAAAAGTCATACTATCGAGCCGGAAAAAATAAAAAAGACTGGATTTCCATTCCATTTTGCAGGTCTAAAACATTTCTTGAAAAATGCATAAAATATGCATATTTATAATAATTTTTCCCCTCTATTACTTTTACTAGCATTCTCAAAGGAGGGCGTGGCTCTCTTCCCCCCCCCCCCAAGATCCGCCCCTGTGTGTGCATAATATACTAAATTTGCAGGTCACAAGAACCCCAAAGGCTCAGAGATTAGGGGAAGGAGATCCACCGGAACAGCTGTTAGGAGACAGATGGAAGCCTCTCGTCAAGGTGATCCAGTGTATTCTTTATCGCGCAAAGGATACAGCTCTTCTCTACACTAAGTCACTACTTAACGTCTCATCCGACGGACGGCGTCCTTTTCAAGCCCATTGGTGTCACTTTTCTCACCGAAGACAGAATGAGGATTAGCGGAGATAAATCTTAACGTAGAAGATTACGACCCTAGCGCGCTACTTATTCAACCAATCTTCTTTCCCTTCTGAGAAGGAACAAAGTAAAATCAATTATAAATAGATAAATAAATTTCCCCTCAAACAGCTGTCTGCCACGGAGGTCGACAGGCTCCTGTCAGAATAATACACCACAGGGAAGATTTGTATGGAAATCGAGATCTCAGCAGAAAGTTGGGTTGTTGGGTTGTTTTACCTCTGAGCGGCACTTTATTACACACCATGGGCTAAATGGCCAGGTCACATGGACTCCGAAGGCTCAGAGAAGATTGGGGGAGGGAACCCACTGGAACAGCTGTTGGGAGACAGATGGTAGTCTCCCGTCAAGGCCATCCAGCGTGTTCTTTAGCGTGCACAGGGTATGGGTCTCCCGCACACAGAGCCACGGGTTAACGTCCCATCCGACGGACAGCGGCCTTTCCAAGCCCATCGGTGTCCCCTACTGACCGTGGGCAGGGTGGGGAATTTTTGCGGAGATAAATCTCAACGCTAACCCAACTGGGACTCGAACCTGGGAACTACAGATTACGAGCCTGGCGCTCAGCAGAAAGACAACACCAAAAAGAAATCGTGGCTCGAACTTCAGCCTCTCTACGATCAGTAGTCAAGCAAGCTAACCACTTGGCTACAATTACTGTAAATGGCCACAAAATTTGTAATTATTTAAAATTAATTACAAATTATTTAAAGTTAATTACATTTTTTATGTGGCACATCGATTTGGCCACAAAAACTTGTAATTTTTTATGGTTTTATAAATGGTCAAAACATACACGCAGAGGAGAGAATTCAAATTATTTGGTAATAACGGAGCACGGATCCACGAATAATTTTTTTCGGGGCCGTGGGGGGGGGGGGGGGGGGTGTTGGGACAGTGAACAACTCTCAAAAATGAAACTCGGTTGAACCGTACAATAGTTCTCTCTTATTCCTTCTCTGGAGGCGGGAGAGAGTTCATACGGTAGCGCACCGGGCTCGTAATCTGCAGTTCCCAGGTTCAATTCCCACTGTGCCGGTGTTGAAGTTTATCTCCACTAACCCTCACCCTGCACTGGATCAATAGGGGATATCGATGGGCTTGGAAAGGCCATCGTCCGTCGGATGGAAAGCAAAGGCGTGGCTCCGTGTTGCGGGAGAACCATTCCTGTGCGCGTTAAATAGCATGCCTTGTCTCCATGGGAGGCTACTATATGTGTCCTAACAGTTGTCCGGTAGGTCCCCTTCCTCAAACCTTTTCTTGAGCTCTCGATATCCTGCTGTCCTGGCCATTTACTTCATTCTGTCTAAAAAAGGACTTCTCAGATGTAAACTAATGGGGTGGCTCAGTCGCTGGCGCGCCAGGCTAGTAATCTGTAGTTCCCAGGTTGAAGTCCCAGCTGGGTCAGCGTTGAGATTTATCTCCGCAAAATTCCCCGTCCTGCCCACGGTCAGTAGGGGACACCGATGGACTTGGAAAGGCCGCCGTCCGTCGGATGGGACGTTAAGCCGTGCCCCGTGTGCGGGAGAGACATATCCTGTGCACGTTAAAGAACACGCTGGATGGCCTTGACGGGAGGCTACCATCTATCTCCCAACAGCTGTTCCAGTGGGTTCCCTCCCCCGACCTTCTCTGAGCCTTCGGGGTCCATGTGACCTGGCCATTTAGCCCATGGTGTGCAAAAAAAGTGCCGCTCAGAGGTAAAACAACCCAACCCAAATGCAAACTAACCCAACTTAACCGACTTCTCTTAGCCTTGGAGGAGTAACCGGCCTCCGGCCTCTTGAGACATCCACTGGTCTTGGGGGAGGGATGATAAAAGAGATGAAACAATAAGAAGAAAATGAGACAGAACAGGAAATTTAAACAGCTGCCAAGAATGTCACTGCGTAGAGTAGAGGTAAGCCTAGTTAAATAAGTTGACGTTTAAAGTTAATGTGTTTCAAAGTGCAAAAGTAAAAATCAGCTTTGACTTACTAAAAAAAACCGTGCGTTTGGATAATAATAATAAAGGATCTGTGTGTGTGTGTCGTTTTTCTGCTGAGGTCCTGCCATCCTCTCAGATCTCCTACTGTGGCATATAAACTGACAGGCTCCTGTCAGACCTCTGTGGCAAGCAGCTGCTTGAGGGGGTATTTTATATTTTTTTTTATTTATCATACTCGTTTTGGTTTAGTGCATTTGCATTGAGTTTTAATCGATGTTAAATTCTTCAACATTTTGCGATATCTTCAAGCAGCCATGAGCTATGGAGATCTAACCATATTGTACAATTTAGTACCCCAAACACACCTCTCCTTAGACATATCTGGCAATTCGACTAATTCTAACAATGTCCTGTTTGACATTGTCTGCCTACCGCATCTTCGGTCTCCCCTTCTTTCTGAGGCCTTTAGGCACACTGTTCATAACCCTATTCGCCAATCTATAAGTATTCATACGGGCAACATGGCCAAACCAACGGAGTCTCTCTCTGCACAATATGCTGCTCAAAGGAGGTTGCAATCTCCTTTGTCTAATCTCATCATTACTTACAAAGTCAAACCACCTAATGCTCAAGATACTGCATAAGCATCTATCAAACCACATGGAGTAGCTCCTATAACACTAAGAAACTGACTCATGGATGTATGTGTTAACTTCCTTCTAAAATCTGGTTTTTCTTACAGAGTTTCTGTATAGCGTATTATATTGAAAAAGTTTCCTTCAGATCTTAGCAAGGGCTGTCCAAGACAAAAGTCTGCTATCCATCTGAACATGCATTTGATTAAATACGCTATTCAAACATTCCTTACTATTTTAATGGGGACTCCCATCCTCCAAATTCTGTTGCAGATAAGGAATGGAGCGTAAATTCTGAAGATCAAACAAAGCATTCAACCAATGAAAAGAGGGCACGGATTTCTTGCCAGAATAACTCGCAGTGTAATTCCGCCACAGCAAATAGTTCCATACCGTATGTAAAAAATAAGTAATTTTTCTAATGTACAGTCGCTCAAAAAATATCCGAACACTATGGTTGATTACAGAATTCAGAAAAAAATATCTGGCAACGATTTTTTTTAGAAATTAGTGATCTGGCAACCTTCGTGTCACGTGATTACAGAATTCAGGAAAAATATCTGGAGCGTGTACAGCAACTGTACACGCATCCAGTTACCGTTCAAAGCAAACTGGAGCGTGTGCAGTTACTGCACACGCTCAATATTTCCGTGAGTGAGCCCAAACGATCTAGGTCTTTGTGAGCTCACACGATCCAATGTGCTGTGAACATTAACCGCAACCGCTCCAGTTTGCTGTGAACGGTAACTGCACACGCTCAATATTTCCGTGAGTGAGCCCACACGATCACGTGACACGATGGTTGCCAGATCACTAATTTCTAAAAAACTCATTGCCAGATATTTTTTCTGAATTCTGTATCTGTAATCAACTATGTGTTCGGATACTTTTTTGAGCGACTGTACTCGTACATTATGAATAAACTTTATGGAAATAAACAATTAAAAAAAGACTGCTTCTAATTTCGGAATATTGTAAAGTACACAATGAAGCATAATGTCTTTTACGCTGGTATATTAACGACTAGAAGAATTTCCCAGTGTTGTTCAGGTCGTTTCAAATACGTCATTGTTCGTACGTAGTCAAATCTTCATCAGCTCGAAAATGTCAGCCATTGGGGGATAACGGAACGGCAAAAAGCAAATAAAGCCTCTGCCAGAAAGAAGAAAGAGGCAACGAACGCGCAGTTACAGACAAAGATGATTAATAAGCCAACCATACTCAAATCACGTGTCAGGTGACAGAGACTTTTGATGAAGCGATTATGCATTGATTCGATAGAATCTGTGTGGCCTAGTCCGACAGCATCCGATCGTTTCAGGAGAACACATGTTGCTGTAGTTCGCTTATCAGAGTTATGATATGAAATTTTCATGTTTGGTCTCTGTAGCCCCCCCCCCCAAACCACTCACCCCCATCTCCTACTTGAAGTTTTCTGCTATTCCCCTTTCTTTGCCTTTAAAGTGGAAATATATTAATGGGATTTTTAACCACTACATCTGTTAATGGAACTTTAAGCCGCGATCCCTTCTGCAGGAAGAGGCATACAATATGCTCACAAAATAAAGCATTTAATGGAAAGCTACCATCTGCCTCTGTGCATACAGAAAAACACATTTTCACATAGAGGGAGACTACCATCGCTCCCTCTATGTGCTTATAAAAGAACACATATTTGCAGAGAGAGAGAGTCTACCATCTGCAATACTTAGAAAAGCACAACTGGTAGGTTACGTCCGCCCCTAGGTGCTAAAAAAATTGATTTCATAACTAGTTGCACTTATGTGCAAACAGTGAGCTAAATGACCAAGTTGGGTTGGGTTGTTTTACCTCTGAGCGGCACTTTTTTGCACACCATGGGCTAAATGGCCAGGTCACATGGACCCCGAAGGCTCAGAGAAGGTTGGGGGAGGGGACCCACTGGAACAGCTGTTGGGAGACAGATGGTAGCCTCCCGTCAAGGCCATCCAGCGTGTTCTTTAACGTGCACAGGGTATGGCTCTCCCGCACACGGGGCCACGGCTTAACGTCCCATCCGACGGACGGCGGCCTTTCCAAGCCCATCGGTGTCCCCTACTGACCGTGAGCAGGGCGGGGAATTGTTGCGGAGATAAATCTCAACGCTGACCCAGCTGGGACTCGAACCTGGGAACTACAAATTACGAGCCTCGCGCGCTACCGACTGAGCCACCCCATAAATGACCAAATCCCAACGACCCAAGCTCAGAGCTTATGGAAGAAAGAGATCCATTGGACAGATGCTTGGAGAAGATGGAAGCCTCCTGTGACGATCAGTGTAGTTTTTAATATGCACAGGATATGGCTCGCCTGAAAAACCACTGCTTAACGTACAACTGACGGACGGCTGCCTTTTCGAGTTCGTCATTATTCTTTTCTTTCTTATCAAGCAGAGGTTACTGAAGAAAATCTCACGATACACACAGAGTGGAGACTCGAACTGGGAAACTTCAGATTACAAGCTTGGCACGCTACCGACTGAGTCCTCTCCATCCACATTTTATGAATGGCTATTACTTGTCTCTATAGGCATTAAAAATGATAGCTGATAAGGAGGCTAGTGCTTTCTTCCATACGTTCTTGAAGGAACACATTTGATCGAAAGTTATCATATTCTCCTATGCATCTCTGAATGGCGTGTTTCTTGAGGAGTTACCTCAGCCTCTATAAATGGACCATTTAATAGGTGACTAACATCATCTCCTCTGTGTTCATCAAAGAACATGTTATACACATAGCTGTAACCAAGCCCAGATCTAGAAAAAAATTGAGGAGAGGTGGGGGGGGGGGGACTGAGACTGTTTTCAATGCAGTTGTAACATTTCCCCTCCGTTTTACAAGTCTTTAAAAATTTCTTGAAAAATGCATTAAACATAAATAAGTTTAATAATTTTTTGCCTCTTCTACCATTATTAACATTCTGAAAAGGAGGTGGGCATGACTCCCCTTGCACCCCCCCCCCCTAAATCTGACCCTGGCTGTAACAGTACATATATGCAAACCATTCTTGAAATAACTAGTCTCCAAGATCTATTCACCAATATTTTTTAAATATAACCGTTGGAATTTTTTTAACAGGTATTTATCCGTTTTGTCTCATTCACTTCAGATTTTATTTTCCTAACTTCAAAACATATGAAAATAAAATGTCTTTGCTCATCGCCAATAACTTGGGGGTGGGTCAGTCGGTAGGGCCAGGCTCGTAATCTGCAGTTCCGAGATTCGAGTTCCAACTTTACCAGCGTTGAGTCTTTATCTCCGCTAATCCCCACCCTGCCCACGGTGAGGAAACGGATGACGATGGGCCTGGAATGTCGTCGTCAGTCGGATGGGACATTTAAACCGTGGTTCCGTGTGTAAGAGGGCCATACCTTGGGAACGTTAAAGAACGCGCTGACTGGGCCTTGATGGGAGACTATCATCTGTCTTCTAACAGCTGTCAAGTGGATTCCCTTCCGCCAAACTTCTCTGCACCTTTTTCTTTGAGTGAAAAATTGCCGCTCAGCGGTAAAACAACCTAAACGACAAATTCATCACCTTGTGATTAATTAGAATTCTGAAGCGATAACTGAATTTCAAAAACTGTTTCGTTCAATCAAATTCTGATTCAGGATTACTAAAATTCCTTTCTAAAAAGAAGTCTAAGTTCTGCTTAATTTCTACTGCCAAACGTACATGATGACCTACTGAGCAAAATACGCTGATTTTTAACTGTAAAATGAATATGCACAGCAAAAGATACCGAACACAATCAGCTCTATATAGACCAGTTGTCTCCAACCAATATCGAAGGCTCTTTTTCAAGAAAGCAAATTTCATAGATTTTTCGAACCCTTGCATCCTCTAACGGTAACAATTAACGAAAGATATGTAAAATGTGCAGAGAAATATTTTATTGGTACCTTTCCAACAACAATGAAAAAAAAATCAGATTCTTAAAAAAATGAGTTGTCTACTGTCAACAATCGGACATCCATGTTTTCCTAACTTCAAAACATATGAAAAGTATCAAACCCCGTATTCTACCATCTAACTTTCAAACTTCTACTAAATTCTTCACAATATTCCTTTAAATTTTTAAAAATAATAAAAAATAAATACCCCCTCAAGCAGCTGCTTACCACAGAGGTCTGACAGGAGCCTGCCAGTTTATACGCCACAGTTGAAGTTCTGAGAGGATGGCGGGACCTCAGCAGAAAAACATTCCTACATCCATGCCTTAACCGAGGCTGGAACCCAGATCCCTTAAATCAGTAGCCCAGCGTGCTAACCACTCGGCCACGGGACGGCTAAATATGTGTCAGAAGTGGGATTCGAACCCACGCCCACATTCGTGGACCAGATTACACAAAGCGCTGCAGCAGGAAAAGGTTACCCTTGAGTCTGGCGCCTTATCGTTTTCGAATTCCATTGCCCCCTATCGGCAAATATCATCACCACTAAAAGTTTCGAAAATGCAAATCGTAATTTTTTAGCGCCTATACATTCCCAAAAAGAATATTTACACTTTATCTCTTTCAAAATTGAACATTTGCAGATGGAAAGATGCCAAAGAAACAAGAGCTGGTTTCTTTTTGCAAACGATTAAAATCTATGGGAACTGACATTTCGACAAAATCAGGCTCAAAGAAGTATTTCATTTTATCAATCTGGTGGCGCCATCTGCTGGTACGTTTGACAAATTCTAAATTTCTAAACGATAATTAATCAAATCAAAAAACTGATGAAGAAGGCAAAATATAAATTTTGACGAAAGCGACATTTGCTTAAGCATCTCTAATGAAAAGTTCCCCTTAGCCCTTCCTTTCGAATGTTCAATTCACTTATGAAGAATGGAGAAAAAAGTGGAACTTCTGGCATTAGAACACTAAAAATTTTGACAAGGTCACATTACAATTTATTGCATGTGTCCTTGTCAAATGATGTTCCGAAACTTTATTTTCTCGAACGAACGAAATCGAAAATCATCCACTGACAATTTAATGAAAGTTCTGTCTTACATGTAGGAGAGTAAAAAAGAAACTGATTGACAAGATGCGGTCGGAAACACGATTGGAACTTCCGAAAATAAGGCAAGTCTTGGAAGCAGTCTAGTCAGTAGTGCGTCTAGATCGCTACTTCAAGTTCCGAGGTTCGAGTACTAAATATGGGTCGGGTTGTTTTACCTCTGAGCGGCACTTTTTTACACACCATGGGCTAAATGGCCAGGTCACATGGACCCCGTAGGCTCAGAGAAGGTTGGGGGAGGGGACCCACTGGAACAGCTGTTGGGAGACAGATGGTAGTCTCTCGTCAAAGCTATCCAGCGTGTTCTTCAACGTGCACGGTTCTACCGCACACGGGGCCACGGCTTAATGTCCCATCCGACGGACGGCTGCCTTTCCAAGCCCATCGGTGTCCCCTACTGACCGTGGGCAGGGCGGGGAATTTTGCGGAGATAAATCTCAACGCTGATCCAGCTGGGACTCGAACCTGGGAACTACAGATTATGAGCCTGGCGCGCTACCGACTGAGCCACCCCCGCCCCTATGGGTCGGGTAGTTTTGTCCCTGAGTCAGCGCTTTTGTGCACACAATAGGTTAAATGGCCAGATCCCAAGAAACTCAAGGGCTCAGAGAATGGATGATTGGACAGTCTGTTAAGAGACAGATGAAAGCCTCCCATCAAAACCATCCCGCTTGTTCTTTAACTACATGTTATAGCTCTCCTACAAATGATGCCATGGCTTAATGTCCCATCTTACGGACGGCGACCTTTCCATGGGCATCGTTGTTTTTTTCTTACTGACTGCTGAATGAGAGTTAATGAGATAGAGCTCAACGAGGCACAGTAGGGATAAAAACCTGGGAGCATCAGTTTGCGAACTAAGCACCTTATCGATTGAGACAATTCCCCAGCCAAATTAACCATGGATGTCACAAAAATATTTTCAAAAGAAAGGTGTGAGGACACAATTTCTCACTATAATTAACCATGTACACAGAAACATTTTCAGAAGAAGGGTGTGAGGGCAAAATTGTCTCTTAAATTAACCATGGGTGTAGACATTTTCTAAAGAAGGATGTGAAGATAAAATTCCCTCTTAAATTTACCATGGATGTAGAGAGAAACATTTTCAGAAGAAGGGTGTGAGGACAAAATTATCTCTTAAATTAACCATGGGTGTAGACATTTTCTAAAGAAGGATGTGAAGATAAAATTCCCTCTTAAATTTACCATGGATGTAGAGAGAAACATTTTCAGAAGAAGGGTGTGAGGACAAAATTTTTCTCTTAAATTAACCATGGGTGTAGATATTTTCTAAAGAAGGATGTGAAGATATAATTCCCTCTAAAATTTACCATGGATGTAGAGAGAAACATTTTCAGAAGAAGGGTGTGAGGACAAAATTATCTCTTAAATTAACCATGGGTGTAGACATTTTCTAAAGAAGGATGTGAAGATAAAATTCTCCCTTAAATTTACCATGGATGTAGAGAGAAACATTTTCAGAAGAATGGTGTGAGGACAAAATTATCTCTTAAATTAATTATTCGTGTAGACAAAAACATTTTCACAAGAAGGGTGTGAGGACAAAATTTCTCACTGAAATTTACCATGCAGACTGTTTTCAGAAACATTTTCAGAAGAAGGGTGTGAAGATAAAATTCTCTCTTAAATTAAACATTACTGTAGACAGAAATATTTTCCGAAAAAGGGTATGAGGACAAATTCTCACTCAAATTAACCATGGGTGTAGACAGAAACATTTTCAAAAAAGTGTAAGGACAAAATTTCTCACTAAAATCAACAATGTAGACAAAAACATTTTCATAAGTAGGGTGTGAAGATAAAATTCTCTCTTAAATTAACCATGGGTGTAGACAGAAACATTTTCAGAAGAAGGGTGTGAGGACAAAATATCTCCCTTAAATTTACCATATATGTTACCGCTAAAGCTCGAAAGCCGTTAATGTGCACATTACCTAGCTAATCTGCAGATTAACTGATTTGCTCCGTTAACGTGCGGAATCAAGAGTTTTCCGCATTTTACATAGGTAATGTGCACATTAACGGCTTCTGTATCGTTAAAGTTCAAAAGTTTGTTTCTCTCATTTCCTTTCCCTACTCCTTCCCCCCTCTCCCTCCACTTTTAGTTTCGTTCTCACTTGGCCTCCGCTCATCCGGGGCGTTTCATGATAATTCGGAACACTGAGTCACGTGACCCGAAGATTGAGACTCAAGAGATTCATCACTTGACAGATTCGTTCTCACTTGGCCTTCGCTCATTTGGGGCGTTTTTTATAATGCGGCAGGCGGTGTACTGTAGAGCTAGATACGTTATCTGAATAATAGGATAGTTAAGAAACGATAAAGTACAATGTACCGGCTATTACCAATTCCGATAATAGCCGATACGCCATATTTTATTTTCACTTTAACGAGTGCCTAGTAGGTAATGTGCAGATTATCCAGGTAATTTGCAGATTATCCAGGTAATTTGCAGATTACCTAGGTAATTTGAGAAATGAAACAATTTTCGGCACGTTAACGGATCACCCTAGTTAATCTGCACAATACCTAGATAATCTGTAGAATAACTGATTTCTGCACTTTAGCGGTAACATATATACTGTTTTCAGAAACAATTTTATCATGTAGACTGTTTTCAGAAACGTTTTCAGAAGAAAGGTGTGAGGACAAAATTATCTCTTAAATTAACCATGGGTGTAGACAGAAGGCCTGTAAATGGTAGCTAGGCGTAAACTGGAAGGAGATCTGTGTACCAATCCCTAGTGATGATGCACAGAACCGGCCAGGTCTAGCACCTAATGTCCGACCCCGCCTTCTCGTGGTGCAGGCCGTTAGTAACTTTCAAAAGAGATATTCTCTTTTGGAAGGGAACGGAAGGGGAGGGCTGCTAGTTCAGTATGGCCTGCTGATCTGGTCATCTATGGCCATTTTTTTTTTTTTTTCAACACTGCTGAGGAGTGGTCAGCTTCACAGGGTCCTGGTGCTGACCATTTATACCTACTAGACTGGACTTGTTTATGGATTTGAGCTTGATTATTGATCCTGGACTTGCTGCACTGGTGGGCCTCTGTTGAGGGAGAGTCTGCCGCTGTGTTTTCTGTTTGCTTCTGGGTTGCCAGCTCTAAGTGAACAGAGGCATGGGATACCTTATATCAGCTGGTGGATAATCCTAATCAGAGGCCATCGCAGGTACCTGAACCTTACTTAGCTAGTTGGGCATCGTCAAGCCTAAACTGGAGTAATGCGTCTCAGGCAGGCCATGTGGCTCTTGAAAAAGTCCACTTGAAAAGGTGGTGCCTGAAGTTCCTACCAGCATCGGTGACTTTAGCCTTTAGCGGAGGAGGAACGGGTCTTTGCCCCATGCCTGCGATCAGGGGGCTGTTTGATATTGTTGGCCCTACCAATCTCAATAAACCTAATTTCTTTAAAAATCCTACTAATCATTTTCTCTCTGCAGGAACGTGGAACGTAAGGACATTACATAGAGATTATTCTCTTGATGTCCTCATGCAGAAATTCCAGCGCTATAACCTAGATATTCTAGGCTTGCAAGAGACCAGATGGACAGGTAAAGGTGAGATACTTAAAAATAACTTTAAATTTCTCTTTACAGGAAGGGAGGACGGAAAGCATCACCAAGGCGTGGGTCTGCTGCTCAGCAGACACGCTAGTGATGCTCTTCTAGGATATGAGTGCATTAATGAAAGGTTTCTTACAGCAAAATTTCAGACAAGCATTAAAGACTTGAATGTTATCTGCTGTTATGCCCCCACTGAGGATGCTGATGAGGATGAGAAGGATAGGTTTTACGGACAACTTCAGGATATTTTGAATTCTGTCAAGAAAGGAGATATTACCCTTGTTCTTGGTGACTTCAATGCCAAAGTTGGTACTGACTCTGATCTTTGGGGAGGGGTGATAGGCCCTTTTGGTATTGGTAGCTGCAATGGCAATGGGCAACGTCTCCTACAGGTAAGTAAACTCAATGGTTTCAGAATAACTAACACATATTACAAACACCGCGACATACATAAATACACATGGGTTTCACCTGATGGGCTACATAGGAATATGATTGATTATATATTAATTAACAGCAAATGGGCTAGTTCTGTTAGAAATACCAGGGCATATAGGGGAGCTGAAATTGGATCTGACCATTACCTTGTTAAAAGTGTCTTGCAACTTAAACTTAAAAAGTGTTGTGCTAGGGTTAAAAAATTTACCTTTAATACTGAAGCTCTGAAAAACCCAGTTATAGCTAAAGCTTACCATGATAGGTTACTTAGTCAATATGACAGTCATGGTTTGCTTAATACTGAAGTTGAGGAAGAATGGGGCCATTTTAAACAGGCTTTTTTGGAAACTAACA
Source organism: Ryuthela nishihirai (assembly GCA_038380435.1). Lineage (NCBI taxonomy): Eukaryota > Metazoa > Arthropoda > Arachnida > Araneae > Heptathelidae > Ryuthela > Ryuthela nishihirai. Next base: position 9,481,143 of record JAWZYU010000004.1, read on the forward strand.
GTACTCTTTTAGGAAAAAAGGAGCAGAGGAGACAGAATTATTTAAGTGATAAGGCAATTGAGCTTATTTCAGAAAGAAGGAACTGCAGGAATGTCCCTAATCAGTACCCTACTAGTCCTAATAGAAAAGATTACAGAGAGCTTAATAAACGTGTAAAGGATCAGTTAGCTACTGATAAAAATCTTTGGCTTGATAGCTTGGCTGACAAAGCTGAGGAAGCAGTTAGGCAGCACAACAGCAGAGAGCTGTACCAGATAGTTAATGTTTTATGTGGTAGAAAACATACAGGCATACAGGGGTTGAAGGATAAACAAGGTAAGGATATAGAAGGTGAAGATTCTGTCATGCTAGGTGGGCTGAGCATTTCAGTGATGTTCTAAACAATGTGGTTAGTTCTACTCCCATTGTTTGTAATGATGATAGATGCATTGGCAGCTTTAATGTTGGCCCTATAACACAATCTGAAGTTAGTTTGCTATCTCTAAACTTAAACTTCATAAATCCCCAGGGGTAGATGAAATTACTGCAGAAATGCTCAGAGCTGGGAATGTTTTGGTTACCACTTGGATGACTGAAATTTTGAATAACTTTTATGATAAAGGCATGGTTCCTAAAGATTTTACCAGAGCTATTATTATCCCTATCTTCAAAAAAGGTGATCGCAGTTCTTGTGATAACTATAGGGGTATCAGCCTACTCTCTGTTCCAGGGAAAGTTCTTTGCATGATTGTGCTTAATAGAATTAAGAATCTGGTTGACAGGCAATTGCGTGATGAGCAATGTGGATTCAGAAGTGGTAGGGGATGTGTGGATCAGATTATTATTATCTGATCCACACATCCCCTACCACTTATTGTGTGGATTTAGATATTCTCACTTAGGCAGATTCTTGAGAAATGTTTAGAGTTTCAGAAACCTTTGGTTGCTAGCTTTGTTGATTTCAAAAAGGCTTTCGACTCTGTTGATCGTCATAATTTGTGGTTGATTGTGAAATCATATGGTATACCAGACAAGTTAGTTAACATAATGAAAGCTCTCTATAATAACACTGAGTCATGTGTGAGAGTTGGTAAGTCTTGTAGCAATTGGTTTAGCATTACGTCTGGTGTTCGACAAGGGTGTATTTTGTCTCCTTTTCTCTTTAGTTTGGTTGTTGATTATGTTATGCGAAATTCACTTCAAAGGAAAGATTTTGGCCTTAAATGGGCTGGAGATGTGAAAATTTCTGATTTGGATTATGCTGATGATTTAGCCCTTTTGACAAATGGTGTTGATGAGATGAACTCTTTTATTCGAGCTGTTGATGAGACTGGTAGTAGAGTGGGTTTGGTTATAAACAGAGAGAAAACTAAAGTGATGAAAATTGGTCAGGCAGGTTGTGATTCAGTTAATCTGAATGGTTGCAGTCTTGAGCAGGTGTCACAGTTTAATTATCTTGGGAGCTATGTAACTGATACTGCTGATGTGCGGCATGAGATTAACAGACGAATAGGTATTGCTGCCGGGACTTTTAAGAATCTATGGAGATTGTGGAGAAATAGGTGTATATACCTAAAGACTAAAATTAGACTGTATAATAGTTTTGTTCTTTCTAGGGTTAGTTATGGTAGTGAAACTTGGACGCTGTGTAAACAAGATAACAGGAAACTAGATGCTTTTGATTCTAGATGCTTACGCAGTATCTTGGGTATTAGGTGGTTTAACTTTGTAAGTAATGATGAGGTTAGGCAAAGGAGTCTGCAACCTCCTTTAAGCAGCATATTGTGCAGAGAGAGACTCCGCTGGTTTGGCCATGTTGCCCGTATGGGTAATTATAGATTGGCGAATAGGGTTATGAACAGTGTGCCTAGAAGCCTCAGAAGGAGGGGGAGACCTAGGATGCGGTGGGCAGACAATGTCAAACAGGACCTTGTTAGAATTGGTGTGCAGTGGCCAGATGCAGCAGATGTAGCTCAGGACAGATATGCTTGGAGAATTAAACTGCGTGGTCTGGTTGGACCTCCGTAGCCCATGGCTGCTTGAGGATGATGATGATGATGTAGACAGAAACATTTTCACAAGAAGGGTGTGAGGACAAAATTTCTCACTGAAATTTATCATGTAGACTGTTTTCAGAAACAATTTTATCATGTAGACTGTTTTCAGAAACATTTTCAGAAGGATGTGAGGACAAAATTTCTCACTAAAATCAACCAAGTAAACAGAAACATTTTCAGAAGAAGGATGTGAAGATAAAATTCTCTCTGAAATTAACCGTGGGTGTAGAGAGAAACATTTTCACAAGAAGGATGTGAGGACAAAATTATCTCTTAAATTAGCCATTGGTGTTGACAGAAACATTTTCACAAGAAGTGTGTGAGGACAAAATTTCTCACTAAAATTTACCATGTAGACTGTTTTCAGAAACATTTTCAGAAGAATGGTGTGAAGATAAAATTCTGTCTTAAATTAGCCATGGGTGTAGACAGAAACATTTGCAGAAGAATAGTGTGAAGACAAAATTTTCTCTTAGATTAACCATGGACGTAGACAGAAACATTTTCAAAAGGGTGTAAGGACAAAATTTCTCACTGAAATCAACCATGTAGACAAAACATTTTCAGAAGAAGGTTGTGAAGATAAAATTCTCTCTTAAATTAACCATGGGCATAGACAGAAACGTTTTAAGAAGAAGGGTGTGAGGACAAAATTCTCTCTTAAATTAAGCATGGGTGTAGACTGTTTAGAACAAGGGTGTGGACAAAATTCTCACTTAAATTAACTATGGTTGTGGATATAAATATTTTCAGAAGAAGGGTGCGAGGAGAAAATTATCTCGTAGGTTAACCATGGTTGTAGACATAAACATTTTCAGAAGGATGTGAGAGCAAAATTCTCACTTAAATTAATCATGGGTGTGAAAAGAAACATTTTCAGAAGAAGGGTATAGCGTGAGTGGCAAAAGGGGGCCCTGAGCGGGATTGAAACTCTGCAGTTAACTCTTCGATGGTTCTCGTATATCATAAGTCATTTACCTATCAAATCAACCAATGATCGCTAACAATGATCTAAGCATCAACCAAAAATATATGACTATTCAATTGCCAACTGTATATTTTCCTAGTCTCTCGCCCAGATTCCATGTTCCCACTGGTGTGTATGCTGGAAATTATATTTTGTATTAAATTACATATATTGTACATGTGAAAGGAAGATATTGTAGTTTTATTACATTGATATTGATGTAACCATGGGTTTTCCGAAATATTTGTAGTTTTCATTACATTGATGTTGATATGATATATACATTGAGATGATATTATGAAAGAAATTTGTTTGCAATAACACACTAAATATCTTTCTTTAGTTTCAGACCACTGACAGTTCCTCAACGAAAACTGATCTATCTTTTACGTCAAGTGTTTGCCAATATTTGTTAAGCAAAATTATTTATGACAGGAGCTGAAGATCATTTATCTCCAGATGTGCATTCTGATCGGGAAGAACAAAAGAACCCATGAAGGAAGAAAGCATTTTACATCATAATTGCTGAATAAATAAGCTGCATAAAAGCAGGTGCTTTGTGAAACTCATTACATTAAAGTGAAGCCTGTTTAGAATACTTCATTAGCTTGTAAAGGCAATGAATGTCGATGGGATTAGAAAATGTATAAATCATTATAATGAGCAATAAATATCTAGCATCATCAAGATAAAGAAAAATCGAATTTGAAAATTTTTTATAACATCGTGTTTTCTTCTTTGCTAGGTTAAATTTTTTTATTTGAAAATCGGTTTGCAAATATTTAACAGATACGAAATTTTCTTTCCCATTATTAACCTCCGATTGTTAAATTTTTAAAGTGGAACTTGGGGGAACAGAAATTTTGATCACGTAACTAAAAATTTACACTGCACTGCCAAAATATTAGACTTTCCATGTTATGTCAATGAGAATCTAAATTCGAAGCTCTATAACTTGTAAAATAAGTGTTTAACGCTAAAATGTGACTGATGATAAATTAAAGAACATAATTAAATCAATTTAAATCTCGATTTTTAGCAATATTCTTATTTAATGAGTAATGGAAGTTTGAATATTAACAACAGCAATGCCATTCTTAACAAACTTATACAAAACTGAAGAATAGTGAAAGAATTCGTACACAGAGTTCTAAAATACAAACTTATTTTATTAAACACTTTGATACAATACTTATTCTAAGTTTTAAATAACTTAAATCAATTTTTGTGGCTGGCATTCTTATCCCTAAATATTCAAACTTCCATAACTCATTAAATATTGAACAAATATTGTTGAAAATCGAGATATTGATTAATTTGATTGAGATCTTTATCTGCAATCATCATTTTTCAAAACAAAAAACTTATTTTGGAAGTTATAGAGCTTTGATGTCAGCTTCCAATTATCATATGGTTTTTTTTAATACAAAGAAACTAGTGTAGTTAACGTTAAACATATATCGAAAAAAAAATGTTTTGTATATTTGTAGTGTAAATTTGCGATTTCAAAACATTGTAAATGCGTTTTAAATGTGGTAACCGAAGGTATTGGAATAAATAAAATATTTTACTTTTTACTCTTTTACTTTGGAAAGTTTTCATTTTATTTCTCGAAGTAGTTTTTGCTTGAAGTTAACATCTTCTCATTGTCGCAATCAAATTAACGGAGTTACGTTTCACCTGAAAAGAGGATGAGTCGACGTTTCAGAACAAAAGGTCATATTCAGAAAAATCCAAATTCATCGTTGACCCATAGATTCGTAACAGTTAAATGCAAAGAAGATTAAGTATAGCATTAATCTAACGAAACCAAATCCTCGGGGAGGGGGTGGCGAACGTCGGTAGCGCGCCACGCTCGTAACTATAGTTCCCAGGTTCGAGTCCCAGCTGAGTCAGCGTTGAGATTTATCTCCGCAAAATTCCCCGCCCTGCCCGCGGTCAGTAGGGGACACCGATGGGCTTGGAAAGGCCGCCGTCCGTCGGATGGGACGTTAAACCGTGGTTCCGTGTGCGGAAGAGCCGCTCAGTGCCACAAAAGTGCCGCTCAGAGGTAAACCAACCCAACCTCAGTTTCGCCAACTACCTAAAGTTCTACGCTTATATTTCAAGCAAGCCGGGCGGCTTCCAACTGTCTCCTAATAGTTGTCCCTTTTCTAAATTCTCTGGGGTTTTGGGGTTCTTATGACTTGACCAATTAACCCAGTGTGTACACAAAAATGGTAATCAGAGCTAAAGCAATCCAACCCTGATTTACTTGTTTGCATAATGAATACAACTTGAATAGACGTTTTACTGAAATATACAATTTACTCACTTGCTATTCCATAGATGGAAACACTACTGCGTATGGGGTTGGGTTGTTTTACCTCTGAGCGGCACTTTTTTCCACACCACTGGGCTAAATGGCCAGGTCACAAGGACCCCGAAGGCTCAGAGAAGGTTGGGGGAGGGGGACCCACTGGAACAGCTGCTGGGAGACAGATGGTAGCCTCCCGTCAAGGCCATCCAGCGTGTTCTTTAACGTGCACAGAGTATGGCTCTCCCGCACACGGGGCCACGGCTTAATGTCCCATCCGACGGACGGCGGCCTTTCCAAGCCCATCGGTGTCCCCTACTGACCGTGGGCAGGGCAGGGAATTTTGCGGAGATAAATCTCAACGCTGACCCAGCTGGGACTCGAACCTGGGAACTACAGATTACGAGCCTGGCGCGCTACCGACTGAGCCACCCCTAGAGAGACGTAGAGAACATGTTTTATTAGAAAAACGGTTACAGATAGTAGTAGCAAAGAAATAAAGCAGACTCCTTTTAATTTGCCTGTGGTTATGTTCTGTTTTGACAAATATTCATCTATTGCGAGAAGTTAGGAAGTTCTTGTTAACGAAATAATTCTTTGTAAATCAACTAAACATCTATAAATCTAATCTTTTAAAACTGTCCCTTGTAGATTGAAAAGAAGGGCAACTGCGAACATAACACTTATAAGCAAAGCGAAAGAAAGACACAAAAAAAGGAAAAGGGGGATACGCACATACCCTAAAACGTATTTATCGATTATCGGAAGGGCTTAAGAAATTATGAATTAGAGAGAAATAAAGAGAAGGAAAAGAAATGACTTTATCTAAAGCAACCAACCAAACAAAAACGGTTGTTAGTATTAAAAGAAGTCATTCAAAAAAGCGTACTGTCACTAATTAGATGTCATATTACAGATTGATTATCATTCTCTCCTCCCTTTAAAGGGCGTTGGTCCTTCGACCAAAGATCGTTTAATAAATATCATTAATCAGATGACATTCCCTAGAAGATATCTTCATTCAAATGTTAAGGTAATAATTACGTTCGGTTTGTCATTTCATATTTCTGTTTGCCTTTTGCGTATTTCTGTACGTCTATTCGATATAGACTCAATTATTCTGTTATGCAACCACCACTGATGTCATCATGATTCAGTAAATCCAATATACTGTATATATAAAATATGCTTTACCAAAGGAAATGGAATTTTTCTCATCACACATTGTAAAAAACTGAACACGGGTTTGTTTACTTTTGCTTTCCCCCTGAGTCAATGATTCGAACTAAATTTTTTTAAAGCGAATTGGGTAAATTTAGTAAATAGAGCAGGTGTTCAATATATACGACTGTTCCAAAAGTAGTTTAATTATCGTATATCCTGTGTTATAAGACGTGTCATTTTTCGTTTTTGTCGTGCCCTAGAAATCGGGTTGCGTCTAACATTCAATGGAGTCTAAGAATCGATTTTGAAAGATTAAAGTGTAATATCAAAAGAATTCTGGCTGGACCGAATCGAAATTAATTTAAAAAATTTAGAAATGTGTTTCTCCTTTAACAGTAGCTTGTCCGCAGAGCAAATGCAGAATGAAACATTGAGACAGTCAAGACCAAAAAACTAGAACAAAAAAGTATTAAAAAATACTAGCTCAGCGTCGGATTTTGTTTAAATTCACTTCATATCTGTATGAAAAATTAAAAAATGGCTATAAAAAAAGAATATTAAGAGACAAATCTGACAACCCATTCGTTTATTTCAATTAAAAAAAAATAATGCTCTCTTTCTAAAGCATGAACGATTTGCACTTCGAGAAGGCGAAATACTTGACAAAGTTTATACACATCTGAAATTTCTGATTTAGACTATGCTGATGATTTAGCCCTTTTGGTAAATGATGCTTATGAGAGGAACTCTTTTATTAGAGCTATTGGTGAAACTGGTAGTAGAGTGGGTTTGGTTATAAACAGAGAGAAAACTAAAGTGATGTAAATTGGTCAGGCAGGTTGTGATTCAGTTAATCTGAATGGTTGCAGTTTTGAGCAGGTGTCACAATTTAATTATCTTGGGAGCTATGTAACAGATATTGGTGATGTGCGGCATGAGATTAACAGACGAATAGGGATTGCTGCCGGGACTTTTAAGAATCTATGGAAAGTGTGGAGAAATAGATGTATACACTTAAAGACTAAAATTAGACTGTATAATAGTTTGGTTCTTTCTAGGGTTAGTTATGGTAGTGAAACTTGGACACTTTGTAAACAAGATAACAGGAAACTAGATGCTTTTGATTCTAGATGCTTACACGGTATCCTGGGCATTAGGTGGTTCAACTTTGTAACTAATGATGAGGTTAGGCAAAGGAGTTTGCAACCTCCTTTAAGCAGCATATTGTGCAGATAGAGACTCCGTTGGTTTGGCCATGTTGCCCGTATGGATAATTATAGATTGACGAATAGGGTTATGAACAGTGTGCCTAAAGGCCTCAGAAAGAAGGGGAGACCTAGGATGCGGTGGACAGACAATGTGAAACAGTACCTTATTAGAATTGGTGCGCAGTGGCCAAATGCAACAGATGTAGCTCAGGACAGACTTGCTTGGAGAACCAAATTGCACGGTCTGGTTGGACCTCCGTAGCCCATGACTGTTTGAGAATGATGATGATGATACACATCTGAAACGAACGATACAAATGCTTCCAATACTTGCACAGTTATCATTTACGAAGAAAAAAATCCTATTTCCACCACATAGTGAAATGAAGAGCAGTAGACCGTACAGTTTAAGGTAGCATTCTAGGGAAGGCCCTTCCAATCAAAATAGTGAACAGCCACTAAGAAAAAAAATATTATTTCTTAAAAAGCTGCTGGAAAAAATTATTTACTTAGAGACGAACATTTCTAAATGAGTAATGAACTGGAAAAAGAAATGATATTCTTAAAGAATAATGAAAATATGTTGATTTTTAAAACAAAAATATACATTTATAATGGGTACTATGAATTGGCAAAATTGTTTTAGTTATGCACCTGAAAATGTTTAGTCAAAAAAATTTGAAGAAATGAATCAGATTCAGTTTATTTGTTTTATGAACAGAAAGTTCACTTCAACGAGTCGTGGGTTGGAAAGGCCTGTCAAGAAAATATTGTTAAATTGCATAATACTACTGTACCAAACTTTCAATCATTCTTAAGATTTAACACGGAGTTTCGGAATGTGGCGTTAAAAAAAAGAAGCTAAACACTTTTTAGAATTTCTAAACATTGGGTGCTTCTGGGAAAAAGGATACATGGATGCAGAAATTTCTTTTCGAATTAAGAAACTGATAGGAGCACCACCCAAACATCGGAGTTATTTGTTATAAAACGGACGCGTCTCATTTTCTTTTTTGTCAATTTAGAAAAGAAACTTGTTTTAGAAAAGCGGATACGAATCCACGACCGCCTGGTAATTGGTTTAGATGTTTTATCATTAACTCTTTCACGACTAAGAGAAACATTTTTCCCATTTTAAAATTGGTGATTGTCGTATTTAATTATAACCTTATCTGCATTTTTTATACAGAATGTCAAAATAGAACGTATGCCGAACGCAATTATGTAAACGGGAACGTTTAGAAAAAGAAAAAGAACTGTCAGGACGCATAATATATGTACTATGTGCAATGTCCATCTTTGCCTCACAACCGAAAGAAATTGCTTCGCCGAATATCATAATTAGCACATCATTTTGTATAGTAATTTTAGTTCATAATTTTGTATTATTTTAGTTAACATTTTGTTCTAATAAACCAATAAATAAAAGACATTGCATAATAAGCCTAACTATAATTTGTGTTACCTTTATAGTCCATTGGGAAAAATATTTCCCATAAAATTCCAAAAAAACTACGCATTGTTATGTATTTTTCTTATGATTTTTATTTATTTTACGTCTAAACAAACTAAAATAAACAGTTACATACTAATATTTACTCTTAGAAACCTTATGGTCCTGAAAGGGTTAAGCTATCAATTGCTAAAAAGAAATCTAAGCAAATGCTTTTGAGTTCTTAGACAAGATACGTGATTCGCACTAAGTAGTTTCTAGCAACGCTACAGACAATGAAGGTAAAACAAACATTTTGTAAACTTTGTAACAAATTTATGAAAAGATCTCTTGAAATTTCTATTTTTATATTATTTCTATAAAAAGAATTCTATCAGATTACAGCAAATGATTAAAGAAAAGTGGGCGATGTCTTTCCGAAATTTATGGTTAAAATTTTATATGATTTCACTATTTGATCACATAGTCTTAAAAAAAGAACAGGAAACTTACAAAAAGTCGATAGTGGATAATTCCTTTACACAATTTCCTTCACCTTTTGTCCTCCAAAAATAGTTTTAAATGAAATGAGGAATTTCATTTACATGACGAAGGATAAAGTCTGATCCAGATGGGGCGGGGTGGCTCAGTCGGTAGCGCGCCAGTCTCGTAATCTGTAGTTCCAAGGTTCGAGTCCCAGCTGGGTCAGCGTTGAGATTTATCTCCGCAAAATTCACCGCCCTGCCCACGGTCAGTAGGGGACACCGATGGGCTTGATAAAGGCCGCAGTCCGTCGGACGGGACGTTAAGCCGTAGCCCCGTGGTGTGGGAGAGCCATACCCTGTGCACGTTAAAAAACACGCTGGATGGCCTTGACGGGAGGCTACCATCTGTCTCCCAACAGCTGTTCCAGTGGGTCCCCTCCCCCAACCTTCTCTGAGCCTTCGGGGTCCATGTGACCTGGCCATTTAGCTCATGGTGTGCAAAAAAAGTGCCGCTCAGAGGTAAATACAACCCAACTCTCCATATACAACATAAAGCTTAAAAGTGGTTGACGACATCTTCGTTTAATGTGATCATTATTTGTTTAATAAAAAAAATTCACATATCTGTCCTTGTCCAGAAAGAAGACGTTCAGATGCTTTGAAAGAAAAGTGCTTAATAGATGCAATAGCAATGCTAAAGCTACACACCCAAATGAACGGCAACTTCCATTTCTATTTTTACAGACGAAACTAGGTTTTTACACATTTTCTTTTATTTTTAATTTGCTTCTTCTTTTGTACCTTAGAAAATATATTTTTTATGCTGCACTCTTTCAGCGAAAGTTTGATTTTTTAGCCTTGAACCCTATATGTCTAGAAATATTTAGGGGGGGGAGAGGATAGCAAGAAATTGGATTTCCGTTTCCATTGCAGTGTAAAATTTTCACCTTCGTTTTAGTAGTTTTCAAAAATTTACTACAAAAATGAATGAAGCATGCACAAATTCAATAATTTTTGTTCTCCATTACCTTACTAGCCTTCTCAAACTCCGCTCCCCCCCACCCCAGATCCGGATATTAGAATATAAATTACATCCAACAAGCAATCCCTAGTCCCTCATAGTATAACCTGGATGGTTTGCTGCGAATACTTTGAAAAACACAAGGTGCAGTGAACATCGATGGACTTTGAAACAGATTTAGGCACATGCTGAGGATTCAACGACTGGAGAGCAGCTCTAGCTCCCACTCTCAAAATTCTAAGAGGGAAAAAAAGTTGCAAGAATACTATTTGAAAAATGATTTTTTTTTATGTGTTTGCAAATTTAGTTGTTTCTAAGCAATTTACTAGTATATTACATATAATTATATACTCTACCAGCAATAAATAACGATTTTGCACCTATATCGAATTTTTTCTCTCCATCGCCATTTTTTTTTTCTCAGTTTTGCTTGGCTTTTCCTGAACCTATTTTTTGGCTATGTGCTTTCCGAGATCTCAGTGAAGTAGCTTGGACTTACAGTTTTGAGTAGCCTTTGTAAAGGAAATGAAATTTTTTTTTCCGAAGGAGTTATCACTACTCCAAATTCCAACATACACCCCCTATGGTTACGATACTACCTTGCTTATAACATCGTTCCCATGCTTTCTTTTTACCATCTAAGCTTTGGCGCTAAGGGGACAATAACTTGACTAAGGGCGAAAAGCGGGTGGGAGCAACTGAGAGAATAACACTGCTCATTTCAGGCATCAGTGGTTCTCACAGGTCTTTACTGTGCTAACAATGATCTATGTAATCAGTGGTAAAACCATTGGGGATTGATACTATTGGATAATTAAGCAACTGATAACTCAATCACCAATTGCCATGAGAAATATCATTTCGTCATCTGCGCAATCTCATTGTCTCAATTTCTTCTATTGATGCTTAGCCGCTGATTGAACTTCTCATTCCGAATGATCGAGGACTCATACACTTTGGGGGCAGGGACGATTGAGTCGGTAGCGCGCCAAGTTCTCTCATTTATGCGGAGAGCGGGTCCCGAAAGACCCCCCCCCCCCGTGAAGAAAACTCGTCTCCGTCTTCAAGACACTTCACGAAGCGTGCCAGGTTCGTAAACTGCAATTCCCAAATCCGAGTTCCACCTGTTTCGGCATTCAGATTTATCTCCGTTAACACCTATCTCCGTTAACACCAAGACGCCATCCATTTGATGGACGTTAAACCGTGGTCCCCATGTGCAGAAGAGCTATACATTGTGCACGTTAAAGAGCACTCTAGATGGCCTTGACAGGACCTACCATCAGTCTCCTAATAGCTGTCCAGTGGGTCTCCCTCCTCCAACCTTTTCTGAGCCCTTGGGGTCCTTGATCACTTAGTCCATTGTGTCCAAAAATAGGCCGCTTAGAGGTAAAATAACATAAACATACCCAATGCGAGATGAAAAATCACTCTAGTGGTTTCATAGAAGATTCCTAACTTTTCTTTAGGAATACTTCATCAACCCTTTCTTAACCTTGTGCTCTTGTGACCTATCAGACTCTAGAGTAAATAAATCCCACTTATGCGCAAACCAATAAACTGCTTAAAGCACCATAAAGTGATGGGGGAGGGGAGTCATGTTTCAGTAAAGTCTAAACACCATAAGGTGATGGGGGAGGGGAGTCATGTTTCAGTAAAGTCTAAACACCATAAGGTGATGGGGGAGGGGAGTCATGTTTCAGTAAAGTCTAAACACCATAAGGTGATGGGGGAGGGGAGTCATGTTTCAGTAAAGTCTAAACACCATAAAGTGATGGGAGAGGGGAGTCATGCTTCAGTAAAGTCTAAACACCATAAGGTGATGGGGGAGGGGAGTCATGTTTCAGTAAAGTCTAAACACCAAAAGGTGATGGGGGAGGGGAGTCATGTTTCAGTAAAGTCTAAACACCATAAAGTGATGGGAGAAGGGAGTCATGTTTCAGTAAAGTCTAAACACCATAAGGTGATGGGGGAGGGGAGTCATGTTTCAGTAAAGTCTAAACACCATAAGGTGATGGGGGAGGGGAGTCATGTTTCAGTAAAGTCTAAACACCATAAGGTGATGGGGGAGGGGAGTCATGTTTCAGTAAAGTCTAAACACCATAAGGTGATGGGGGAGGGGAGTCATGTTTCAGTAAAGTCTAAACACCATAAGGTGATGGGGGAGGGGAGTCATGTTTCAGTAAAGTCTAAACACCATAAGGTGATGGGGGAGGGGAGTCATGTTTCAGTAAAGTCTAAACACCATAAAGTGATGGGGGAGGGGAGTCATGTTTCAGTAAAGTCTAAACACCATAAGGTGATGGGGGAGGGGAGTCATGTTTCAGTAAAGTCTAAACACCATAAGGTGATGGGGGAGGGGAGTCATGTTTCAGTAAAGTCTAAACACCATAAGGTGATGGGGGAGGGGAGTCATGTTTCAGTAAAGTCTAAACACCATAAAGTGATGGGAGAGGGGAGTCATGTTTCAGTAAAGTCTAAACACCATAAGGTGATGGGGGAGGGGAGTCATGTTTCAGTAAAGTCTAAACACCATAAGGTGATGGGGGAGGGGAGTCATGTTTCAGTAAAGTCTAAACACCATAAGGTGATGGGGGAGGGGAGTCATGTTTCAGTAAAGTCTAAACACCATAAGGCGATGGGGGAGGGGAGTCATGTTTCAGTAAAGTCTAAACACCATAAGGTGATGGGGGAGGGGAGTCATGTTTCAGTAAAGTCTAAACACCATAAAGTGATGGGGGAAGAGTCATGTTTCAGTAAAGTCTAAACACCATAAGGTGATGGGGGAGGGGAGTCATGTTTCAGTAAAGTCTAAACACCATAAGGTGATGGGGGAGGGGAGTCATGTTTCAGTAAAGTCTAAACACCATAAAGTGATGGGGGGGGGGGAGTCATGTTTCAGTAAAGTCTAAACACCATAAAGTGATGGGGGAGGGGAGTCATGTTTCAGTAAAGTCTAAACACCATAAAGTGATGGGGGAGGGGAGTCATGTTTCAGTAAAATCTAAACACCATAAGGTGATGGGGGAGGGGAGTCATGTTTCAGTAAAGTCTAAACACCATAAAGTGATGGGAGAGGGGAGTCATGTTTCAGTAAAGTCTAAACAACATAAGGTGATGGGGGAGGGGAGTCATGTTTCAGTAAAGTCTAAACACCATAAAGTGATGGGAGAGGGGAGTCATGTTTCAGTAAAGTCTAAACACCATAAGGTGATGGGGGAGGGGAGTCATGTTTCAGTAAAGTCTAAACACCATAAGGTGATGGGGGAGGGGAGTCATGTTTCAGTAAAGTCTAAACACCATAAGGTGATGGGGGAGGGGAGTCATGTTTCAGTAAAGTCTAAACACCATAAAGTGATGGGGGGGGGAGTCATGTTTCAGTAAAGTCTAAACACCATAAAGTGATGGGGGAGGGGAGTCATGTTTCAGTAAAGTCTAAACACCATAAGGTGATGGGGGAGGGGAGTCATGTTTCAGTAAAGTCTAAACACCATAAGGTGATGGGGGAGGGGAGTCATGTTTCAGTAAAGTCTAAACACCATAAGGTGATGGGGGAGGGGAGTCATGTTTCAGTAAAGTCTAAACACCATAAGGTGATGGGGGAGGGGAGTCATGTTTCAGTAAAGTCTAAACACCATAAGGTGATGGGGGAGGGGAGTCATGTTTCAGTAAAGTCTAAACACCATAAAGTGATGGGGGGGGAGTCATGTTTCAGTAAAGTCTAAACACCATAAAGTGATGGGGGAGGGGAGTCATGTTTCAGTAAAGTCTAAACACCATAAGGTGATGGGGGAGGGGAGTCATGTTTCAGTAAAGTCTAAACACCATAAAGTGATGGGAGAGGGGAGTCATGTTTCAGTAAAGTCTAAACACCATAAGGTGATGGGGGAGGGGAGTCATGTTTCAGTAAAGTCTAAACACCATAAAGTGATGGGAGAGGGGAGTCATGTTTCAGTAAAGTCTAAACACCATAAGGTGATGGGGGAGGGGAGTCATGTTCAGTAAAGTCTAAACACCATAAAGTGATGGGGGAGGGGAGTCATGTTTCAGTAAAGTCTAAACACCATAAGGTGATGGGGGAGGGGAGTCATGTTTCAGTAAAGTCTAAACACCATAAGGTGATGGGGGAGGGGAGTCATGTTTCAGTAAAGTCTAAACACCATAAGGTGATGGGGGAGGGGAGTCATGTTTCAGTAAAGTCTAAACACCATAAAGTGATGGGGGAGGGGAGTCATGTTTCAGTAAAGTCTAAACACCATAAAGTGATGGGGGGGGGAGTCATGTTTCAGTAAAGTCTAAACACCATAAAGTGATGGGGGGGGGAGTCATGTTTCAGTAAGTTCTAAACTTCAGCTTCATAATAAACGCGTGCTCAAAAGGTTAAATTTTCAGGTTTTTTTAATTCATACATCTTCGAAATTCAGCAATATATTATAAAAAAAAACCTCAAAATTACAACTCTGATTCGACCGCATTTCGTCTGTTATAATTTTTTAACTGGAATACAGATAATGTGAACAACTTAGCTACATATTTTTATACAGTTAAACGATTAAGCTATCAAACGAAACAGCAATGGATGTGTTAGATATAGCCATCTAACAGATTATAGAGCAGGAAAAAGTCTAATTCATCGATTTCCTAAACACACTGAAATGAAATCTGTATTTAAATGAAACTGAAGTCAATAACGAAAAAGTATATCTCATAAAAATTACCGAAACACATCTCTGTATTCGATTCTTTAGCATTTCCACTCTTTTGGTACAGTCGCTCAAAAAATAATATTTTAGAAATTAGTGATCTGGCAACCTTCGTGTCACGTGACACGAAGGTTGCCAGATCACTAATTTCTAAAAAAAATCGTAGCCAGATATTTTTTCTGAATTGTGTAATCAACCATAATGTTCGGATACTTTTTTGAGCGACTGTAGGTGGTCATATTATTTTGATACTAGATCGTGTGGGTTCACTCACGGAAATATTGAGCGTGTGCAGTTACCGTTCACAGCAAACTGGAGCGTGTGCAGTAACTGCACACGCTCCAGTTTGCTGTGAACGGTAACTGGAGCGTGTACAGTTGCTGTACACGCTCCAGATATTTTTCCTGAATTCTGTAATCACGTGACACGAAGGTTGCCAGATCACTAATTTCTAAAAAAAAATCGTAGCCAGATATTTTTTCTGAATTCTGTAATCAACCATATTGTTCGGATACTTTTTTGAGCGACTGTACAACTGGCGGATCAGATCAGGTTCTGAGAGGCTCCTGTGAGACCTCTGTGTCGAGCATCAGCTGCTTCATGAATAATTTATTTTAAAATTTCTGTGATGTTAATGGGGCAAATCGCTGTTTTCAATATACCCGTTGATCATTTCAATTGACCGCCCAAATTTCAAGTTTCTAGCATGAATAGATGGTTTACATAAGTCGTTTAAAGTTTTGCCGTTATTCAACTTTAGCAACCATTAATGGTGGACAATAAAATACCGAAAGATTCGGAAAATGCGAGTCTTAATATTTCATCCAACTCAAAAGATATTTTTTTTCATTTATTTCTAAGCACAGAGCAGGTGATTGTCTACAGAGAGACAACAGAGTGAAAAAAATAGTTCGTTTTATGAAACGAGTAAAAAATAAAACATTAACAATATGAAAATGAGAGGATTCAAATATAATATTAATTCTAATTAGTGGGATACTTGATACTGCATGTCCTCTGCTACTGAAATAGCATTTAGGGAAAGGGACCACTGGACAGCTGTTAGAAAACAAATGTGTCCAAAAATAAGCCTTTCAGATCCAACTAGACCTTTCAGATGTTCTTTAACGTGCACAGAGTATGACTCTCTCTCCCCTGCACATCGGTCCAAATCTTAACAACAGCCATCCAAAGGACGTTAAATTATTGCCCTCTTAGCTCCAAAGCTTAGAGGGTAAAAAGAAAGCATAAGAACGATGTTATAAGCAAGGAAGTGTCGTAACCATAGTGGGTGTATGTTGGAATTTCGAGGTAGTGGTAACCATAGGAGGTGTTTGTTGGAATTTCGAGGTAGTGGTAACCATAGGAGGTGTATGTTGGAATTTCGAGGTACGGGTAGTACGAACCAAGTCGTCGGTGTCCCTTTCTCACCGAGAGCGAACAGGGGATTAGCGGAGAAAATATTAACGCTGTCATAGTGGGGACTTAAACCTCATAACGTCAGATTACGAGATTGACATCCCCCCACCACATGTGTGGGAAATGTCACTGTATAGTAGATGGAAATGTCACTGTATAGTAGATGGAAATGTCACTGTATAGTAGATGGAAATGTCACTGTACAATAGATGGAAATATCAATGTATAGTAGATGGAAATGTCACTGTATAGTAGATGGAAATGTCACTGTATAGTAGATGGAAATGTCACTGTATAGGATGGAAATGTCACTGTATAGTAGATGGAAATGTCACTGTATAATAGATGGAAATGTCACTGTATAGTAGATGGAAATGTCACTGTATAGTAGATGGAAATGTCACTGTATAGTAGATGGAAATGTCAACTTTCTGCCTCTCTCCAATGTAACATTAATTCCTGTATGAAAAATTGCTTCCTAAAACGCCACACTTCATATGTATGCTCGACAAATAACCAAGTAACTTATCGCTTTCGATACTGAATTTATCACTTAATATATTAACTTCTCCTTCCCCACCACCTTCAATGAAAGAGGATACTCTGAAACGATTTTTTGGAGTTCGTCAGTGAGGAAAAAAAAACACATAAATGCTGCTTTACGGGATAAAAATACTCGGTCGGAAAGTAAAAAGAAGCCATAGAAGTAAGCATCTACCAAAGTGCTATTATACAGGGCGTTTCCAAAAGGTCTTGTCAAACTTTAAGAAGGTGTTCTACTGCGCACAGTGATGAGGAAAGTTCCTATGAACATTGGACCAGAAACGCTTCCCTTCCGAGTTATAGCTCATTTTAAAATGCAAGTAAGGAAGTCTCAAAAAGTACGATGTTAGGTAAATTTACGTCATTTGCATGTCTGACAGCATAGTAGATGTATGCAAATATTGGGCAAAATCCCACCACTCCTCAGTGAGGTAATGCTACTTAAAGTGAGTCGGCAGTTGTTCTGCTAATCAGTTAGAGGCCGAACTGCTAGAAGACTCTATTAGCAACACGCAGTAGTATATTGTTCATGCATGATGGAGCTTCAGCACAGTTTAGCCCTCATTGCTCGAGAACATATTAATCGTACGTATCCTGCCCGTTGGATTGGTAGAGGGTAGACCAACTGCATGGCCCGCACGCTCTCCCGATTTGAATCCATTGCATTTCTTCTTACGGAGACACGATAAGGCTGATATTTACATTAACCCGGTTCCTAATACACAAGCTCTCTACTAACGGATTGTGGATGGTTGTCAAAGAATTCAGATCACTCCGGAAAAAAGTTACGTGAAAAAAAAAAGTTACGAAAAGTTACGTGAAAAGTTACACGTGGGAAAAGGGGCGGGGGTGGCTCAGTCGGTAGCGCGCCAGGCTCGTAATCTGTAGTTCCCAGGTTCGAGTCCCCGCTGAGTCAGCGTTGAGATTTATCTCCGCAAAATTCCCCGCCCTGCCCACGGTCAGTAGGGGACACCGATGGGCTTGGAAAAGCCGCCGTCCGTCGGATGGGACGTTAAGCCGTGGCTCCGTGTGCGGGAGAGCAATACCCTGTGCACGTTAAAGAACACGCTTGATGGCCTTGACGGGAGGCTACCATCTGTCTCCCAACAGCTGTTCCAGTGGGTCCCCTCCCCCAACCTTCTCTGAGCCTTCGGGGTCCATGTGACCTGGCCATTTAGCCCATGGTGTGCAAAAAAGTGCAGCTCAGAGGTAAAACAACCCAACCCACGTGGGAAAAAAAAGATCCTTTGAATATTAGGCCATAAACTTTCGAGTTATAGTGCATTTTGAAAGTGCAAGAAAGCCCGTGAAGTTAATTAATTTTTGTTCCAGTTATTACAGTACATTGCAAATGATCGATGAGAACAATTACGTAAGTCTACATCAGATCAAGTGTTCGAACTGGCCTCCCTTTCTCACGTAACTTTTCGAACGTGTTCGACAGTAGATGAGGAGACGTTGTGAGGAATGTATTTCTGCTCAGGGAGGCCAGTTCGAACACTTGATCTGATGTAGACTTACGTAATTGTTCTCATCGATCATTTGCAATGTACTGTAATAACTGGAACAAAAATTAATTAACTTCACGGGCTTTCTTGCACTTTCAAAATGCGCTATAACTCGAAAGTTTATGGCCTAATATTCAAAGGATCTTTTTCTTTTCATCCCTATTCGCAATAGAACACATTCCCAAAGTTTGACTAGACCTCTTGGAAACACCCTATATGTATACACCCAATAGACACTTTATTAGACGTACAGTTCCGTTATATCAATAATAACTCAGATACGGAAATCAATAACTTCTTAAATAAGCTTTTAACGAAAAAATGGAACTGAAGATAATATAAAGATCTCAATCAAATCTATGTGAATCACGATTTTCAACAATATGCTTTAATATTTAAAGAGTTAGGGAAGCTGAAGCCATTAGCAGGTTAACTCGTTCCACACAAAAAAGCATTCAAAATTGGCGAAATTAGCATGAATGTTACATGAAGTGCTAAAACTACTCTTACGCATGTTAGTAAAATTTAGTGTAGCAGCGATGGCTTTCATTTTAATTTGTTTTTTTTTCTTATCAACTTTTAAGAGCAATTATTTAAACTGGATTGGGTTGTGTTACCTCTTAGCGGTACTTTTTGCACACAGTGGAGTAAATGGCCGGTTACAAGGACGCCAAAGTCTCAGAGAAAATTGGGGGAGGAACCCTATTGAACAGCTGTTAGGAAACAGGTGGAAGCCTCTGTCAAGGGGGCGGGGGTGGCTCAGTCGGTAGCGCGCCAGGCTCGTAATCTGTAGTTCCCAGGTTCGAGTCCCAGCTGGGTCAGCGTTGAGATTTATCTCCGCAAAATTTCCCCGCCCTGCCCACGGTCAGTAGGGGACACCGATGGGCTTGGAAAGGCCGCCGTCCGTCGGATGGGACGTTAAGCCGTGGCCCCGTGTGCGGGAGAGCCATACCCTGTGCACGTTAAAGAACACGCTGGATGGCCTTGACGGGAGGCTACCATCTGTCTCCCAACAGCTGTTCCAGTGGGTCCCCTCCCCCAACCTTCTCTGAGCCTTCGGGGTCCATGTGACCTGGCCATTTAGCCCATGGTGTGCAAAAAAGTGCCGCTCAGAGGTAAAACAACCCAACCCAAAGCCTTTGTCAAGGCTATCCAGTATGTTCTTTAACGTGCACAAGGTACGGGCTTACTGCAGACGGGACCGCCGTTTTAAATCCAATCCGACTGACGGCGATCTTTCCAAACCCATCGGCATCCCCCCTTTCTGACTGAAGGCAGGGGGAGGGGTTGGGGGGAGATAAGTCTCGAAGCTGGCACAGTTGAAGATCGAACCTGAGAAAAATTCCAGTTGTTAAATATTCAATTTCCGAAACTTTAAATACCGAACAAATATTGTTGAAAAACGAGATTGGAATGGATTTGATTAAAATCTTGAAATTATCTCTTGTCACAATTTTTTGGAACATTTTTGGAATTGTATCTAATAAAGTGGTGGCTGAAAGTGTAGTTTTTTTTTTAGATTTCTATTTTATATTAGAATTTGAACATGAGTAACAAATGCAACTGAGAACGTACTCCGTGATTGTTTTGAAGAACATTGTGCATCGCGCATATGTTTAGTGAGTAAAATTTGCAATTTGTTCATCACACAAAATTTTCTTCATCTTCCAATCCTTTTCAAATTATAAACATCCTTGCTAAACATTCTGTTCAAGTTAATACGCATAAGTAAATTCGTGTCGACTTTTCCATCATCGTGAATTTATTTACCCATCCGTATCAAATTCTACTCAACTCACAAATAAATATTTCTAACTCTTTCCACATCAGCGTATTTAAGTAACGAGATCGACGGCATATATAAAAATCAATTCTAACAGTCCAAGGAAAGCTAACGAAAAACAAAATCTAACTAACGCTCTTTATACACATTATTTCAAAAAAGCGACAAGTAAATAACGAGCAATTGAACATGGTCATAATAAAGCACCTATTTATTTTAGATGCTGTCATCTTGAAGATTAAAAATCATCCCCGAAGAGGTCTCATATTTCTCCTGTCAACTTAGTTGACCTACAAAAGTCATCTGTTTTTAACATAAACGTAAATCATCGTCACCATAAAGTTTCACATTAAGAGAGACAAATTGTATTCTCCTTTCCTCCCTCTCTCGCCTCCACTTCCATTGGCTCTCTTCTTCCTCATTCCTTTTTTCTTCGAAGCGCTTTCTGTTTTCCGTCCTGTAATAAATCCACGATGGTCTTGACACGTCGCTCTCACCGCACACAACCCTTTCCGCATTTTTGACTATACTCCACGACCGACACAGACAAATTCACCCGATGGGTGAGCTAGGCGACAGAGATATAGATCGAGAAGAGGGGATTGGGAACAAAAAAAAAGAACACAGGGGAGAAAAAAAAACCTTCTAGCAAGCTTCGACAGAGACAAATTACCCATCTCTCTCATCGTTCCCCTAGCATCAGACTATAGAGAAGAGGACTTGCCGAGAGAACCTGAAACTTCGAATTCTCCGCGGATTTATTATACGTTTGTGGAGGAGATATATATCACCCGGGTAGGTCCGCTTCATCAATCTTCCCATAATTCCACGGCAAATGAAATGACCTGACCGAGAAAAAGCACATAGATTTACGAGGGACATAGCCGAAGTAAGGAGAGAAAATGGGTAGAAGACAACTTGAGTGTAACCTACAGGAAGCAGAGATTAATCGTAGCGACGGCAGAGAGTGGATTTTCTCCCCAAAAATTCTTCGCCCTGTCTGTATTCTGCCACTCATAACCCTTACACCTATTTCGACATACTTAAAGATGAAGGCGATACGGCAAAAGGTCAAAATGCTCTACAAGGCAGTCTCGTATGGATAAGGAGGAGTGGCCTGATTAATAGGGACTAAGAGGTTGGGAAAAATGAGCCAAAACAACAGGGTTTTCTTACTTCTTCCTGGCAGTTAGAGTCCACTTGGACGTCATTTTCCTTTCAAAAATGTGTTCTTTAAGATGCAATTATATTCGATTTGTTTCTTACAATGAAACGAATGCCAGACTCATCTGCCATGTTAGAATAAACAATACGAAGGGTATGTTGTTTCTCAGTTGTGTTTTCGCACAAATTTCGTAACATGAATAATATTATCCTGTTTCCACATTTAATTCAAGAAATAAATCAGTCTACGAAATTGGTATTTTTCATTGCTTTCGATCCTGCCACGATTTGGGATATTTTACCTCTGAGTTGCACTTTTGTACACACAATCTGCTAAATGGACAGGTCACAAAGACCCCTCACAGAAGTTTAAGGGTAGGGGATTCACAAATACTCTTTATTTATTTATTCTCTTATCCACAAATACTCTTTTTTTTTTTTTGCCTCCCTCAAATACTCTTTAACGTACACAGTATAGGCTCTCCTGTACACGGGGCCCGACTTAACGTACTATTCGACGGACAGATCCATGTCCCGCTTCTCACCGAGAGCAGGGCGAGAATTTGTGAAGATAAACCTCAAAGAAGGCAAAGTTGGGACTCGAACCTTAACCGCAGATTACGAGTGTGACGCATTACGAACTGACCTAACCTCTTCTCCTACAGGTTGGGTTGAGTTGTTTTACCTCTGAGCGGCACTTTTTTGCACACCATGGGCTAAATGGCCAGGTCACATGGACCCCGAAGGCTCAGAGAAGGTTGGAGGAGGGAACAGCTGTTGGGAGACAGATGGTAGCCTCTCGTCAAGGCCATCCAGTGTGTTCTTTAACGTGCACAGGGTATGGCTCTCCCGCACTCGGGACCACGGCTTAACGTCCCATCCGACGGACGGCGGCCTTTCCAAGCCCATCGGTGTCCCCTACTGACCGTGGGCAGGGCGGGGAATTTTGCGGAGATAAATCTCAACGCTGACCCAGCTGGGACTCGAACCTGGGAACTACAGATTACGAGCCTGGCGCGCTACCGACTGAGCCACCCCCGCCCCTCCTCTCCTACACAGTATTGACTTAAAATGTTGTGCTCTAATTAGCAAGACAGAATTTATGTGCGGTTCATCCTGATCCAATGAATACCAATAGCATTTGCTTTTTAATTAGGAAAAACAATATATATAGGTATAAACGCATACTTTAATTTCAAATCAGTAAGTGTGATAAAGTAAGAAATCGTTAAAATTTTCATCGGACAGTGACTTATGAAAGTAAACAAGAAATGCTAACGTAAGAATACACAGAAAATTGAGTTGGTAGGTGGCGCGCCAGGTCCATAATATGGTGCTCTCAGGTTCGGACCCCCGCCAAGGATGAGATTGTTTCGGCAAGCCTTGGATAAGGATTCCCCCGATTCTCATTCTACCCTCGGTATAAGAGGATCTCTCTACCGATCCTTCAAGTCGATGGACTTGGAAAGACAGCCGTCCTTCAGATGGAACGTTTATAACGCTGCTCTGTGGCAGAGTAATACTCTCAGTAATAAAGTATCCCAGAAGATGTCTTGTAGACATGGTACTCATAATAATACTCTGTGTATGTTACAGAACATACTGGATGGCCTTGGCAGGAATTACTTGTATTACCAAACTGCGTGTATGTGTGAGGGTTTGGATTGGATTGTTTTACCTCTGAGCGGCACTTCTTTGCACAACATGGGCTAAATGGCCAGGCCATAAGGACCCCGAAGGCTCAGAGAAGGTTGGGGGAGAGGACCCACTGCACACGGAGGCCACGGCTTAACGTCCCATCCGACGGACGGTGGCCTTATTCAAGTCTATCGGTGTCTCCTACTGACCGTGGGCAGGGAGCTGACCCAGCTGGGACTCGAACCTCAGAACTACAGATTACGAGCCTGGCGCGCTACCGACTGAGCACCCCCGCCACATGTGTGAGGATCTTGATAGGAACATAACTGTTGCGAAACTGTTTGTTGCATCCGAATGGTGGGTCGCAGAAAAAAAATGTGAGGTGGAAAAACTACTGAAAATGAAAATAATTAAAATTTACTGTATTCACATTTTTTAAATTTTTCTAACAGGCAATAAATGTTTGTGTTGTCTTTTTACTGAGTCCCGCCATCTTCACAGAGTTTCTACTAGGCGTACAAATTGACAGGCTCCTGTCAGAAATCTGCGGCAAGCAGCTGCTTGAGGGGGGATTGTTTAATATACACCCAATTCTGTTTTTTTTTACACGATTTTGATTTAACACGGTTTAGAAAAAAATTCCAATTCTCTTTTTACACGATTTATTTTGATCTAACACGGTTCAAACGGCGCCTTTTTAAAAATCTCCATTTGAATTTAATTCTGAAAACATATTCCTATTCAAGAAAAAATTCCCAGAATTTACATTTATAACAAAGATGCCGCTTTCATGGTCACATTTTTCGAAGTAGTTTTAACTTTGAAAATGTAAAAAAAAAACCTCAAGCAGGTGCTTGCCACAGAGGTCTGACAGAAGCCTGTCAGTTTATATGCCAAAGTAGAAGATGAGGATGGCAAGACCTCAGCAGAAAACAACACGAACATCCATGCCTTACCCGGGGCTCGAACCCAGGTCCCGTAGATCAGTAGCCAAGCGCGCTAACCACTCGGCCACGGGACGACAAAAATAAATACCCCCTCAAGCAGCTGCTTGCCACAGAGGTCTGACTATAGATTATATGTACTATAGATATGTACTATAGATATATTCTAGATATTTTGTGCATTAAAACCCCCAAAATAAAAACTACACTGACATAACTACACAAGTTTTTCTCTATTTTATTCTCTATTTTATGGAAAATTGTACAAAACCTACTTCATTCGTAATAAAGTAGCAACATTGAGTTCTGGGAATTCCCCTCAATTTTATCTTCAATACATATCTTAGTGTTGGTCTCTCATTTCGTGTTTAAAGTTAGAAGTGTTAGATGTTTAATAGAAGAAATCGAAAAAAATTTTGTTTTGCTTTTCAAAGTTTTGCGTGGATAATATAAATTTATTAAATTTTGCTGATAAGTAATTTATAATTTTTAATCATCTGATTTATTAACTCAATTCAAATATTTTTCGTAAGCCTTACCACGATGTCGGATAATTCAACTATACAAAAGCAGAAAAGGAA
The DNA here is from genome assembly GCA_038380435.1 of Ryuthela nishihirai. Taxonomy (NCBI): domain Eukaryota; kingdom Metazoa; phylum Arthropoda; class Arachnida; order Araneae; family Heptathelidae; genus Ryuthela; species Ryuthela nishihirai. The sequence goes on from JAWZYU010000004.1 coordinate 9,506,035, forward strand.
AGCGGTGGAGAAGGATTCGATGATTTATCGTTTGCAGATATTGATGAATTACTGGTTGACAAAGCTCTTAGCGAAGATGATATAATAGTTGTCCTTGAGACTCCTGATGAAAAAGAAGTAATGGCGATGAAGAGGTTCCACTCACTGCAGGTTTAATTAAAGGAGGGCTTCAAATGGCTAGTAAATTGGAAAGTTATTTTCTTACACATGATCCCATTGTCGGAGGAGCTGAGCAGTTTAAACGTGAACTGAAGTCATGTATGGCGCGTTATCAAGAATTATACAAAGATCTAGTCAAAGCCGGATCTCAACGATTGATTACAGAGTTCGTTATCAAAACTAATCAAACTTCAGAATCACTGGAAACAAGTGATAATATGGTTCCCCATGCCTCAGAGAACATTTCACCATTGGAGTATGAACACGACGCCCAAAATGTTTCAAGCGATGAAAGTGATTTAATTCCAGTCTTACGCAAACGAATGCGTCTATTGTCAGAAAGTGACAAGAAATAAATCTAGTTAAGAAGCATATGTAAGTCATTTTTTTTTGCACTTTTGTATTCTTAAAATAGTGACATATTATTTTCGTTATGAAGAATAATTTACTTTATATATGTACATATAATTACTTTATAAGTTTATAAAATGAAAAATGTGTTTAAATGAATAAAAATCAAGTAAAGATTTAATTAAAGATTTTGATATGATTTTATTTGATTCGCACAGTGGCGCCATCTATCCGGAAAGTGGACAACTCTATTGCCTCATTAGAGATGGAATTAACATTTGTCACTCACGCTCAGGGCGTTAAATCAATAAATCCGTAGTAAAGAATCACAAGATAAGTCCTGTAGACATGGAACTCATGAAATAATGCGCTGAAAAAAATTTGCTATTCCATGAGTGGGATTTATAAGGTCACTAAGTTGACAAAAAGGTTAGCCATTGATGGTGTAGTGGTTAGCAAAACAGGCATGTTTCTTCATTTATTTTAGCCATTTATAGTGTAGTGGTTAGCAAAACAGGCATGTGTCCTCATTTATGGTGTAGTGGTTAGCATAATAGGCGTGTTTCCTGGTATACGTGGGTTCGTATCCCACTCATGGCAAAACCAAATTTTTTTCAGCACATTATTTCATGAGTTCTATGTCTACAGGACTTATCCTGTGATTCTTTACTACTGAGATCTTACTTTTCCAGACTGAATTTTTCAAACTAGTAAAAACCGTGTTTTATCTCATTTTTAGCAACTAGTTTAACTTTGTAGACTATTATATAGGCTAAATACAGCTGATTCATTAATACACTTTCATAAAACATATCATTAATAATAATAATAATAATACAAACTCTTAATTTCTGATTTATATTCAGTTCAGTAAATATCCTATTTTTTCTTTTTTTTTCAAATTCGTTAGTGTACGTCTACATTAAAGATGAGTATTTAGTGACCAAAAAGAAATGTGTGAGAAATTAATCTAAGCTTTTCTGAATTAATGTAAAATAAGTACAAAATAATGTTATATTAATGCTTATTATTACTGCTGTCCTCACAGACCTACTACTTTGGCATATAAACTGACAGGCTCCTGTCAGACCTCTGTTGCAAGCAGCTGCTTGAGGGGGTATTTATTATTTTTTTTTATTACTGCTGAACTAAACTTTGAGATAAATAAATCTTTCAATGTATGTTTTGTTCATAACAAGGATGTTTTCAGAACCTATCCCAGTTTTTTCCATAAGTTGCTGATTTCGATTTACACGGTGAATTCCCGGAATCTGTCTACCGTGTAAATTGAGGGATGAGTATATATTCTTTGCCTGTAATACAGAGTGATATTAATGCTACTTCCCAGCCAAAACAACAAATAGATATCAGATGTACGATAAGAGATAAACAGAAGGACAGAGATTGCTGCTGGGACCTATAAGAATCTGTGGAGAGTGTCGAAAAATAAACGTGCACAGCTAAAGACGAAAATTCGGCCTCTCTAAGGTTAGTTATGATAATGAAACGAGGACACTTTGTAAACAAGATAACAGGAAACTTTATGTATTTAACTCTAGATGCTTAAGTAGTATCTTGAGCATTAAGTGGTTTGACGTTGTAAGTAATGATGAGGTTAGGTAAAGGAGTCAGCAACCTTCCTTTGAGCAGCATTTTGCTAAAAGAGAGACTCGGGTTTTTGGTTTGGCCATTTTGCCCGTATGCATAACTATAGATTAGTGAAAGGGTTATCAATAGTGTGCCTAAAGTCCTCAGAAAGAGGGAGAGATCTGGGATGCGGTAGGCAGACAATGCCAAAAGAATCTCGTTAGAATTGTGGTCAGATGTAGCTCAGAACAGAAGATTTTGGATAACCAAAGTGTACAATTTGGTTGGACCTCCGTAGCTCATGGCTGCTTGAGGATTTTGTTGTATAATGCTTATAGAGTAGACTTGATTATATTTTGACAGATTAACCATCCCGGTATGACCGTAAATAATATGGGATACGAGAAAGTGGCCTCTAAATTACGATGCGGCAGTAAAAGATTTCCCGCGGCACGATGTTTTAAGCGCAATTTACCTATAACGAATGAAGGAATATCTTGTTTAAAATAAATAAAGTAAATCCATGATATTTTCCAAAAAATTTTAAAATTTTGCATGTTTTATATGGATGGCAGCATCATCAGATGGCAGACATCTGCAACCTTCGTGTCACATGACGTTGGGGGGGTGGGGGGGGGGAATCACCAGAACGGAAAGATATTATTCGGTTACAATAATTTCTGAAGTATAAACTGCTCCTATGAAAATTTCTTAAACTATTTAAACTATTCTGTCACTAAACGGGGAAGAAACTTTCATATTAACTTTAAAGAAATAAATGATGAAGCATGGTAATACATGGTGGAACAACCATTTGGGGAAAGCAACAAACCGCCAAATGACGAACGAACAGGAATAATGAAAATTAAATTTTGCCACAAGAGCATAAATTTCTATTATAATTGTTTAAAATCCACTTCGAAACATTAAACTAATACACTGATAAAAAAAAATTGTCTCACTCCTACAAACTTTTAAGCAAAATATCACTGTATCCGCATTTTAGTTATGCGGTCAGGTTAGGTCAAAAATGATGAATAAACTGGCTCTACTGTAAGGCCTCCCCACGTAAGGGGGCCTATTCAAACGAGCCATGTCTCTAGTTAACAATTTCGAACATTGAAATAAAAAAAAACAAAAAGAGAGAAAAGATGGGGCTGATGATATAATTTTGAATAGAGAGAAAAAATTATATGGCACCGTATATTAAATTGGGGAGAGAGAGAATAAGAAATCCAAAAAGAAGAGTTAATAGCAATACATAGGCCTAATCGAAGAAAGCATTCAATTTGGACAATTTTAGTTATGCGAAGAGCGAAAGCCCAGACTCATTGGACTCCCGATTGGCCCTTTACGTGAAATGTCTTGAGTATGTGAACAAATTATTGGGAAAGGACAACTGCTGCGATCTGGTGGCATATGAAAACACTAAAGTGAACTAACTTTAAAAATCAATTTCTTCTCAAATTATCCACTTGTCACGGTCTGATAGGAGCCTGTCAGAATAATAATATGGCATAAAAATTATACCTCTGAGGTGAAATAAGACTTACGCAGAAACACTCATGAAAACTGAATGAATCCTGTCTTCAATGAGATTCGAACTCGGGATCCTTCGTTCGGCAGTTAAACACGTTTACCAATATTCGTTCTTACAGATCGCCAAGTGCATTTATTAAATGCACTTGTCCACCTTTAAATGTGCATTTTTTTGCCTTCTGAAAAATGTCGTAATTTCCCAAATTGGCTGTCAGATTTCCGTGGCAAACAATTGCTTGAGATATTTATTTTTATTTTCTATCTTCCCATTGCTTTTCTCTCGTCATTCATCAGTTTGTGGATTTGTCAAAACTGCTGTCCCACAATATCTTCCGAATGCGACACATAAACTTAATAATTTGTATGTAATATGAAAGTTTATGAAGCGGGGAGTGTTATAGACTATACACAATTGGCCCCCATGCTTTCCTCCCACCTAAAATAGTGGAAATATGAAAGCAATAATTCCACTGTATCTCCGGAACGCGGAGGAAGAAAGTAACAAGCTATAAATCAAATGAAAGCTTGTGACGCGGGGTGTGTCACAGTCTATAAAAAAAATTAACCCCCATGCTTTTTCCTCCCTAAAAAAGGGAAAATATGAAAATGATTGTTCAAATTGCAATTACGAGTTAGGTGTCAAATGAACGCTCATATATAAGGACCGTCGTAGCCTGTCTCGAATTTCCCTACCCCCACTATTCTCTCCCCCACCCTCACTCCCTGCCGAAAAAAGGGACAGATTTTCGAGGAGATGGTCCTTAACGAGTTTTATTCCAAATTGAAATTATTGTGACGTCTTCAATATCATGGATTTTAAACACGATTCCAAAAGCAAAGGAGGAAATATGTGGTTGATGCATATGAGTCATATATCATATGAAAGTTTCTGAAGGTAGGTGTCTTTAATGAGAAAGAATAAATTAAAATAAATTAAAAATTTTAAAAATGGTCAGAATTACCTATTTAACAAGATTGTCTGTGCCCTATCTTCCTTTGAAGTGAATACGAATTCAGTGATTGATTGCGTCATCGATATGCTTTAGTTTTTTTTCTGCATTTAGGGCGTATACGGGAAGAGAGGTATTTTTTAAAAATTTTTAATTTATTTTATATCAAGTCATTGCCAAAGTGGCATGACGTGTAATGGTGGATAGATTTCTCTGTGCTAGGAACGTTCAGATGGCAGCTAACTCTAACAAAGGAACTCTGTGTCCAGGAAGATCGAGAAAATTAAAAATATATTTATCTTTTGTAAGTATTATTTCAAAATGAGGGTTTGGAGACAGTTTGCTCCTTCGGGAAAAAGGGGAAAAAAAAGACTTTGTCGAGTTTTTCTGGTGTTTTGCTTTAAAGCACAGATAATTCAAAGCATTTTGCAAGACATCGCCCAAAAAGTTATGGAGATTAGCTTTGAATTAATTCTTGTGACTCATCAGAAATAGTGGCGGGTGTTTTTTATTTGTGTGTGTGCATATAAATGTGGTTTTTCTTGCGTGGAGAAAAAAGTTGACATGCATTGAGTAGGGTTTGTTGTACAGTCGCCCCCCCCCCCCGACAGGGAACAACCTTGACGTGGTGGTGGGGGGCTTGAGGGCCCATTGAAGTCGAAGGCTTTGCTGACCGCTTTGGGACCCGGTTGGACAGGCTAAGACCTCCATCTCAGAGACTCAGGGGAGTCGTTAGGGGTCCTGCTGACTGACTTGGTCCGTTAGGTCGGACAGGACCCGGAATTTCGGGACCGACTAAGAGTTCCCACCATGGGAGCCGAGGCAACTTGGACCTATATATCCTTGTTTGTGACTAACCGGGGCGCAGATTAAATTAAGGTTTTAACTGATGGATGAGCTTTACTCCTATAGGTAGTTACGAGTTCGCCATTAGGTAGTCGGAGATGAGCTGTATCTATATGGTACTGTCTTGACCCTGACCGTAGATAATGGCGAATATGGCATTTCCATATACTGGTAGTGCTTTAGGCGGAACCAGTGGGTCTTATTTCATAAGTATATTTACCTGTACACTCGCTCAAAAAACCGAACACTATGGTTGATTACAAAATTTATCCGAACACTATGGTTGATTACAGAATTCAGAAAAAATATCTGGCAACGATTTTTTTAGAAATTAGGGATCTGGCAACCTTCGTGTCACGTGACAAGAAGGTTATATTATGGAAACGTGACACGACGACTATATTATGGAATCAGATTTAATTTAATTCTTGTGGAAATACCCTTCCGTTGCGTTCCGGCACGTTTTATTTTTGGATTTCATACCCAAATTCACTTCCAACACCAACTTTAAACTCGATACATGCAACAATAGCTGAGATATTGCAAAAATACTGTACAGAGGAATAACGTTCCATTGCGTTACGGCACGTTTTATTTTTGAATTTGATATCCTAAATTAACAATGAACACCAACTTTCAACTGAAAACATACAAAAGCAGTTGATATATTGCAAAAATACTATAAAAAGGAATGGCGTTCTGTTGCATTCTGACACGCTTTATTTTTTATTTGATACAATTAATTGAAATCGAACACAGACTTTAAACTGGATACAAGCAAAAATACTTAAGATATTTTGAAAATATTATACAGAGGAACAGCGTTCCATTCTGTTCCAGCAGTTTCATTTTTGGATTTGATACCATAGCCGAGATATTGCAAAAATACTATACAGAGGAACGGCGTTCCATTGCATTCCGGCATGTTTCATTTACGGATATGATACTCTTAATTGACTTCGAATACCAAACTTTGAACTTGATGCATCCAAAAATAACCGAGATATTGCAAAAATACTATACAGAGGAACGGTGTTCCATTGCATTCCGGCACGTTTCATTTTTAGATTTGATACTCTTAGTTGACTTCGAAAACCAACTTTGAATTGGATGCATCCAAAAATAGCCAAGATATTGCAAAAATACTATACAGAGGAACGGCGTTCCGGCACTTTTCATTTTTCGATTTGATACTCTTAATTGACTTCGAACACCAACTTAGAACTGGAATACATCCAAAAATAGCCGAGATATTGCAAAAATACTATACAGAGGAACGGCGTTACATTACGTTCCGGCACTTTCATTTTTTGATTTGATACTCCTATTTCACTTCGAACACTAACTTTGAACTGCATGCATTGAAAAATAGCCGAGATATTGCAAAAATACTATACAGAGGAACGGCATTCCTCTGCATTCAAGTACGTTTTATTTTTGAATATGATACCTTAAATTGGCATCGGACACCAACTTTGAACTGCATGCATTGAAAAATAGCCGAGATATTGCAAAAATACTATACAGAGGAACGGCATTCCTCTGCATTCAAGTACGTTTTATTTTTGAATATGATACCTTAAATTGGCATCGAACACCAACTTTGAACTGATACATCCAAAAGTAGCTGAGATTATACAAAAATACGACAGAGAAGAACGGCGTTCTATTGTGTTCCAGAACTTTTTATTTTTTGGATTTCATAACCTTCATTGACATCGAAAACAAATATTGAATGGGATACATGTCAAAATACTTGAGATATTGCAAAAACACATTACAGAGGAACGGCGTTCCATTGAAATCCGTCACATTTCATTTTTTGATTTGATACTATTAATTGACTTCGAACAACAACTTTGAACTTGATGCATCCAAAAATAGCGAAGATATTGCGAAAATACTATACGGAGGAACGGCGTTCCATTCCATTTCGGAACGTTTTATTTTCGAATTTGATACTCTTAATTGACTTCGAACAACAACTTTGAACTTGATGCATCCAAAAATAGCGAAGATATTGCGAAAATACTATACGGAGGAACGGCGTTCCATTCCGTTCCGGAACGTTTTATTTTCGATTTTGATACTCTTAATTGACTTCGAACAACAACTTTGAACTTGATGCATCCAAAAATAGCGAAGATATTGCGAAAATACTATACGGAGGAACGGCGTTCCATTCCGTTCCGGAACGTTTTATTTTCGAATTTGATACTCTTAATTGACTTCGAACACCAACTTGAACTGGATACATCCAAAAATAGTCGAGATATTGCAAAAATACTATACAGAGAAACGGCGTTCCATTCTACCTGCCTAATATGATGTTGGTCCTCCACGTGCCGCCAAATCACCTCTTACCCGGTGAGGCATTGACGTTACAAGATTTCTAAAGGTGTTTTGTGGTATCTGGTACCAACACGTTCTCAGCAGATCCTTTAACTCTTGTAAGTTACATGGTTGAGTTGACGCAGATCGGATATGCTGTTCCAACAACCCCAGATGCTCAATTCATTGATGTCTAGGGAATTTGAAGGCCAAGGCAATACCTGGAAGTTTTCCTCCTGTTCCGCGAACCATTCTCGAATAATTTGGGCAGTGTGGCATGGCGAATTATCTTGCTGAAAGAAGGCACTACTAGAGGGATAGGGGCGGGGGTGGCTCAGTCGGTAGAGCGCCAGGCTCGTAATCTGTAGTTCCCAGGTTCGAGTCCCAGCTAGGTCAGCGTTGAGATTTATCTCCGCAAAATTCCCCGCCCTGCCCATGGTCAGTAGGGGACACCGATGGGCTTGGAAAGGCCGCCGTCCGTCGGATGGGACGTTAAGCCGTGGCCCCGTGTGCGGGAGAGCCATACCCTGTGCACGTTAAAGAACATGCTGGATGGCCTTGACGGGAGGCTACCATCTGTCTCCCAACGGCTGTTCCAGTGGGTCCCCTCCCCCAACCTTCTCTGAGCCTTCGGGGTCCATGTGACCTGGCCATTTAGCCCATGGTGTGCAAAACAGTGCCGCTCAGAGGTAAACCGAACCCAACACAACTAGAGGGATATGCCGTTGCCATGAAAGGATTTACCTGGTCTGCAATGATGTTTAGGTAGGTGGTAGACGTCATAGTTTCTGCATTGCTGTAAGGGTGACCACACTCCTTATTAAAGAACCTTGTCCATTGCATTCTGACACCTCATTTTTAGATAAGTTCCTGTAAGTGTTATTTTTTGACGAAAAATGTTTCTCATGTAAAATATTTTATGCAATTGACTAGACCCAGGTTTCACCATCAGAACATTGCCCAAAGCATGGAATGGCTGGACCAGGTTTCCCAGGAGAACATTGCCCAAAGCATTACACTTCCTCCACCGGCTTGTTTTTGTCCCACTGTGCATCCTGGTGCCAACACTTCCCCAGGTAACGAGGCATGCTGGCGGTCCACATGGTGCAACAGGAAATGACCTTCTTCCGATCATTCAAGATTCAGTTTTGATGCTCGTGTACCCGTTGTAGGTGCTTTCGATGGTGAAACCGAGGTTAGCAATAACACTCGAAGTGGCCTGTAGCTACACAGCCCCATTTTCAACAGGGTTCGATGTACTGTTTGTTGTGACACATTACTCCCATCACCAGCATTGAAATTATAGGTGAGTTGCACCACAGTATCCCTTCTGTTATCTCTTACCATACGGGATAGTTTCACTCACCTCTAGCATTGATGAGCCATAGTCAGCCACAAGTTGCTGGTGATTCGTGAGCTCCCTTCTCGGATCATTTTTTGAGAGTACTAACCACTACTGACTGTGAGCACACCACAAGCCTTGCTGTCTCGGAAATGCTCTGACCCAGTCGTCTGGCCATTACAATTTGGCCTTTGTAAAACTCACTGAAGTCCGCTGCCTTTCCCATCTGAAGAACAAGAATAACACTGATTAACAAAGCTCAGTATCAGGTTTTATGTATACCGTTTCATGACCTTCATATGCCCGTCATCGTTTACCATCATCGTTACATATGCGTCATCGTTTACCTGCAAGTGCTTCAATTTGCATAAAGACGCACTGGTCATAATGTCTTGACTCTTCGGTCTATAAGAACATCATTTATCCTTCACTTGCTTAACCGACACGTAGTGTGAACGTTTTTCGTTTTCTGAAATACACTGGTGTCCATAAATTAAGGAAAAATGAGAAAAATCGCGATAATTCGCCAAAAAATTGTGCGATCCTCACCAAAGTAATGCTGAGTGAGCACATCGTATGCAAATTAGTCTAGATGCGTCAATTTGCATAATCGGATAGCGGCATAGAAACGGATGTTTTAGACTGGATCGTTATTTTGTGCTGTAAATGTGAGTAAAGAAATTCGAAGTAACCATTTTGTAGGAATGACCTCGAGACATCATTTGCCAAATGACCTGTGGTGGAGAGCTGTTGTCCACCTAGAAGTAGGTCAAAGTCAGTCAGACATGTCACGATGGTGGAATGTTAGTCCTTCTGTGGTCTATAGACTGTGGAATCAATTTCTTAGCATGGATTCTGCGTCTTTGAGGTTTAGCCAGGAAGGGCTAGAGTTATGATTGCTGTACAGTCGCTCAAAAAAGTATCCGAACGCCATGGCTGATTACAACATTCAGATAAAATATCTGGCAACGATTTTTTCAGAAATTAGTGATCTGGCATCCTTCGTGTACTGCACCCGAAGGATGCCAGATCATTAATTTCTGAAAAAATCGTTGTCAGATATTTTTTCTGAATGTTGTAATCAACCATGGCGTTCGGATACTTTTTTGAGCGACTGTACAAGACCGATATCTGCGATTAACAGCACAAAGGAGCAGGATGTCTACTCCCTCTCAGATACGATCCTCTCTTGCAGCAGCCACTGGGAGTGTTGTATCAGCTTCTACTGTGCGTAGAAAGCTTCATCAGAGAGGGCTGTATGCTAGAAGGCCAGTAATTTGTATACACCTCATGTCACGTCACAGATTGGGTTGTTTTACCTCTGAGTGGCACATTTTTGCACACCATAGGCTAAATGGCCAGGTCACATGGACCCCGAAGGCTCAGATAAGATTGGGTGAGGAGACCCACTGGAACAGCTATTGGGAGACAGATGGTAGCCTCCCATCAAGGCCATCCAGCGTGTTCTTTAATATGCACAGGGTATGGCTCCATGGCTTAATGTCCCATCCAATGGATGGTGTCCTTTCCAACTCACCGGTGTCTCTTACTGATTGAGGGCAAGAAGTTTTGCGGAGATAAATCTGAAAGCTGACCCAGCTGGGACTCAAACCTGGGAACTGCAGATTACGAGCCTGGCATGCTACCAACTGAGCCACCCCCACCCTCACGTCGCAGGAGAGAGCAGTTGAATTGGGCACGCACGCATGTTAACTGGTCAGAAGAGCAATGGAGGTTCGTACTTTTCACAGATGAGTCCAGATATTGCTTGTAGAGTGATTTCAGACATTGTTGGATATGGAGAGAACGAGGTACCCGATATCATCCCAGTAACATCCGTCAAAGAGACAGTTACGGTGGAGGTAGCATATACGTTTGGGGTGACATTTCCTTAAGTGAACGCACAGACCTTTATGTGTTGACGAGTGGGAACCTCATTTCTCAAAGATTAAGATTAAGATTCATTTATTAATTTCTCAACCCTTAAGTACGTCTTTACGCTTATGCAATAGATGAAACATTCATCTTATAAGACGATAATGCTGGTCCACACAGAGCTCGACTAGTGGAACAATACCTTCAAGAGGAGACTATTAAGCGCATGGAGTGGCCAGCTGGATCTCCAAACCTAAATCCGATTGAGCATGTGTGGGATGCTCTAGGGAGATGTACTATTTGTTGCCAGATATTCGGCAACCACGGCAATCCCCGGTTCCGTCTCACGATACTACCAAGTTAACGAAAAGCCGTGACTATCTAGGGTCGGGGGCAAGAATACACCATATAGATGCATCTCATCCCCGACCTCACATGGCAGCAGTCCTGTAAAAGGAAAGCTAACCACCGGAAGAAACCTAAAATTTAATCTGTTCCCCGGTTAGCCATGAACAAGGATATGTAGATCCAAGTTCGCTCGGCACCTGGGGTGGAGACTCTTAGTGAGGCCCAGACTTTGAAAGGGCTCGTGCCTTTTAGGTGACCAAATCCGTTCAGTCATGCCCTTGAACTTGCTCCACGGAGCACCTGATGTGAGGTCTTGACACCGTCCAACTAGAACGCCCAACCGGTCGGCGATGTCTTCGACCTCGGTTGGTCTTGGCTCTGTCCAACTGGGGACCCAATCCGGTCAGCAAAGCCTTCGACCGGTTGCTGGGCCCGAAGCCCCCCTCCCCCACCACCACCACCACCACCACCACCACCACCACGTCAAGGTGGTCCCCTATCGGGGGGGGGGGGTCTAGGGAGATGTGTTGCTGCCCTCAACCCGCCACCTGAAACAAAGCAGGAGCTTATTACTGCTTTAAAGTAACAGTGGTCGTTACTCCCTACTGCGCTGATTCACAACATCGTAAACAGCATGGAGCATCGCTGTCGTGCCTGCACTGCTGTAAGGGGTGACCCCACTCCTTATCAAAGAACTTTGTCCATTACATTCTGACACCTCATTTTTAGATAAGTTTCTCTAAGGTTATTTTTTGATGAAAAATGTTTCTAGTGTAAAATATTTTATGCCATTCTGAAACTAACATTGTAATTCATGTTTCCATCAAATTTCATTAAAAACATTCATATAGTTTTTTGTTTTTATAATTTTTCTGAGTTTTCCTTTATTTATGGAAACCGGTATAAAAATTATTTAGCTGTTGGATAGGTTATTACTAAATATTAGCGTTCGTATACTTCAAATCTCCCAATAGCTTAATATCGCTCTCTAGCGGTGAAAAAAGTTGCAAAATACCAAAACTTTAAAGCCAGTATTACAAACCATCTGTTTGCGCCAAAAATTTGAAATTTTGGTTGTATGGTGATGTGCAGCATGAGATTAACAGACGAATAGGGATTGCTGCCGGGACTTTTAAGAATCTATGGAGAGTGTGGAGAAATAGGCGTATACACCTAAAGACTAAAATTAGACAGTATAATAGTTTGGTTCTTTCTAGGGTTAGTTATGGTAATGAAATTAGGACACTTTGTAAACAAGATAACAGGAAACTAGATGCTTTTGATTCCAGATGCTTACGCAGTATCTTGGGCATTAGGTGGTTCAACTTTGTAACTAATGATGAGGTTAGGCAAAGGAGTTTGCAACCTCCTTTAAGCAGCATATTGTGCAGAGAGAGACTCCGTTGGTTTGGCCATGTTGCCCGTATGGATAATTATAGATTGGCGAATAGGGTTATGAACAGTGTGCCTAAAGGCCTCAGAAAGAAGGGGAGACCTAGGATGCTGTGGGCAGACAATGTCAAACAGGACCTTGTTAGAATTGGTGTGCAGTGGCCAGATGCAGTAGATGTAGCTCAGGATAGACTTGCTTGGAGACCTAAATTGCACGGTCTGGTTGGACCTCCGTAGCCCATGGCTGCTTGATGATGATGAGGATGAGGATGATGATGATGGTGGTGGTGGTGGTGGTGGTGGTGGTGATGATGATGATGATGATGATGATGATGATGATGATGATGATGATGATGATGATGATGATGATGATGATGATGATGATGATGATGATGATGATGGTGTTGTGGTCAAGAGGTTTACTTTGGCTGCAATGCTTTGCTCCCTTTCTCCAAGTAGGGATGGTAAAATGCAAATTTTTCTTTTAAAAGATAACTGAAAAATTCGTTGTGTGCTACATGGGGACTAGTAAAAAATACTATTCGCATTTCTGCAACCATCTACTAGCTCGTATTCTCATTGATAGAGGTTGTAGTCTAATGGCCGAAAATGTAAACCTCGATATCGCCCTCTAACGGTAGTAGCTTTAAAATGCAAACTTTTAAATGTATATTACAAAGGATAAAAGATTTTATATAAATAATTTTAACATTGATCAACTTGAAGCCTTACATAGACTGCCAACAAGGAACAAGAAAAAAACAGCTGCGATTATTGTCCAATTTAAATCTAGAAACGAACGTGAACAATGGATGTCAAAAAAGAAATCGAAAATCTTTGCCAGTAACGTTATTATACATTAACTAATGGCAAGTCCCAGTTGTACCGCAACATATGGTTGCACACCAACTATGGGGAGAATGCCTTAATCTCCACTAACTACGCCGGGGCAAAACAGTGCCACAAGGACACAGCTCATCCACGGCTACCTATGGCGAACAATCCTATAGAAGGAAGGTTCATCCATCGGTCAAAATATAAATTTAATCTGTTCCCCCGGTTAGCCACAAAAATCGATATACAGATCCAAGTTGACTCGGCTCCCGGGGTGGAGACTCTTAGTTTGGGTTCTCCATCGATAAGCCCGTCGACTGGGGATCCCACTCCCATTCGTGAGCCTTCAACTTCTACCTCTCCATAAAGCCGACCTGCAGCCCTCCCGGCGCACAAGATGCACCCTATTGGGATTGCGGCGAACTTTCTCAGGTGCCAGGATGAGTCTACCTAATCGGGCCCACCGAAAACCCTTTCAATAGATCCTCCACTTCACGGCACCTCCACCAAGCCACGCGCATGACGAGTACGCCCAAAGGAAAGCGGGCCACCCATATTTCACAGAGGCACCGTAAGCGCCCCCCCCCACCACCACCACCACCACCACCACGTCAATGTGGTCCCCTATCGGAGGGGCTAGTAACGTTATTCATGACGCTGAAAAAACGCCAGTCTCTCTAAATGAAAATTTAAAACCCCAATGAACAGAAAACTTTTCTGGAAAGCGAGGTGTCTGGCCAAATCGAAAAATTTTAAATACCTCTGGATTCGGAACAGGAAAATCATGATGAAAAAAATTGATGGTGACAGCGTAATTCGAATTGATATGCTCACGAATTTCGATTAATTTTAAACGAAAATTGTCTTACTTATATGCTCCTCTATGTTTTTTCTGCCATGGCGACTTTTCATTTTAATGACTTACCAATATTTGATCACAACAAAAATGTTCTGTGCGACTATGAAGAAGTTAAGAAATGGTTCTTGACTAGTAAATTGTGTTATGAATCTGATGAACGTTTAAGCTTTCTACATGTGAACATTCGAAGTCTGAAAAAGTAGTAGCATAAATGAGGGTTCTGGGCCAGTAAATGGGTCCAGAGAATTCTATGAAAATCTATGGGTAAAGTTATGGGGGATGAGGTAAAAAGTATGTTTCTTGTGGGGTTTTTTTGTGGAAATATGTGTGAAAATTAGAAAAAGCGGGGGTGTTTTTTAGCATGTGAAAAACTAATTTAAGTTTTTTTTGGGGGAAGATGAGGTTTAAACTAATTTGTGAATTAGTTTAAATGGGTAGTTTGAAGTGAAGTGTGTATGAGATAAAATATGATGTGGTTTGTTGAGTTATCGTACACTTACTGGATTATTCGGTTCTTGTGTTTTTTTTTTTCTGAAAATATGTGAGAAAATTGGAAAAAAACCCGGGTGTTTCATGTGAAAAAAGTAATATAAGTTTTTTTTGGGAAGATGAGATTTAAACTAATTTGTTCAACTAATTTTCAGAAAAAACGAGGTGTGTGTGAAAGAGATAAAAACCGATGTGGTTTGTTGAGTTATCATACACTTCACTGGATTATTCGGTTGTAAAAAGCCAGGAAAATCGGAGAATTTGACAAAGTCAGACAGTTTTGAGAAATTTGTTTGAAACATATGACAAAATCAACCGGTAAAATGACTTTTTCGGGGGTTCTGATGAAAAGATAGACTTTGAGTATCTGTGAATGTATGAAGAGAGGGTACTAGATGAAAAAAAAAGCTGCTTTTCTGCAAGTTTAACACAAGAAACGTACCTAGGATTTGCAACTAATTTTTTAAGCTTTTCTTTAGTATTCACAATGTGGCATTTTATTCTCTTTCTCTTATTTTCTAAACATTTGCCATATATAGCATTGTTCATCAGTTTGAAAAAGTCTTTTTCAAGATTATTTATGGCATTAATTCGTTTTGTTGTATTAAAATCTATGTAAGGTTTCAGCCATGGTTTTTGATCAAATTCCAAGATTCTATGCACCTGGTTCACCCTCAATCCCAGTTCCACATAGAATTTAAGTAACCTATAGTGAACGACATAATTTTGTTTGTCGAACAGATCTGGAATCAAGAATGACACATTACTATCAGAGAGTTTCAATTTTTCAGGAGCCAAAGGGAAATCATTGTGTAAATCGTGTAGTTGTGCCGGATATTCTAGATCAACTTCAAAGAAATAACCCTTTTTGCTGTCGTCTGGAATATTAAACAAGTCAATATCATTTACCCATTTGAAATTACCAGTTGGAAGAGGTTGAAACATTGCCCAGCCATATAAATTGTTTGCATCAAAGTGCATGATATAGTTTTGTGGTTTGCTTCTCTCATATGGATCTACTAAAGGATTGTTGTCCTGTGCAAATCTCTTAGACACTAAAGATATTCATCCTCGCAGAGCTCTTTCTATGAAAAAATACATATCACCTTTTATAAGTTCCAGCTCAATTTCTGTGATTTTTAAACAGGCAGCGTAGGATAAGCCAGGAGAGCTAAAATAATGACAAGGATCGAGTTGGTAGTTATTCATATACGAATTTCTGTAGTTTTCAAATATATCTCCTAGCAGCAATACATCAGTGATCATATACAGATCGTGATATTCCCCGAATTTACCAATAGAAAAGGCTTTCCACAAAATTTGAGTTCTTTTGTATTGTTCATTGTTTTGGAAATTCTCTTTGGATGGAAGTGTCGTTTGCAAAAACTGAGCACTCTGTTGCAAGTACTCATATGGAAAACTTCCTTTGCTTTTCAAAAGTTCTTTCTGTGAGTCATTCAGATTATGTTGTTTACAGTATTGACTTAAGATGTAGAAATTTTCCACATTTTTCGACAGTGAATCCAGTGAAGAGCTGAGGAACATGAATGAATCAATAAATTTAATTTGACCGAATTTAATGCATATGTATTTTTATGTAGTTTGTGGAATACAAGAAATTTTCTTCTTATCTTTAAATTTCCACAAATATTTTACTATAAAGTGGCCATCAAATCCTTTGAGATTATGAAACAACACTGGTATTTCAAGTGAAAATTTGCATTGAAGATTACATTTGTTGTGAACAGCACCTCTGTATTTTCCAATTAGTGATCGTGGTCCCTTACTCTATCAGTTCCTAGAATTTTCCCCCAAATATTACAATATTTTGTTCCAGTAAAAATTTGCCAATCAAAATTAGTCATCTTAACATTTCTTCAAATCATTGATCAAATTTTCGGCTTCGATCATTTCATTCAAAAATTGTTCTGTTACATTTTTCCCTCTGTACATTCTAGTTTCGATCAGTTTACCTTCCGGTCCAACTATAATATATGCAAATCCTGACGGTGCTAAATACTTAGTTCGCACCCTACATGGATTATTATCAATTCTTCTACATTTCGAAAAGCATTCGAAGTCTGCATAAATCACATATGGGTGGTTCAAACAGTTTTTAATTGTATGGAATTTCGTACTATTCGCTTCGGGAAACTTGATAGTTTGTAAAGTGTTTGATTTGCAAATATCTACGTGATTCTTTAATAAATCGTCGCGAGTGAAATTATGAAGACAGTATGGACAGGGATAGGATTTACCATCATGTCTTGAAGGTTATGCTGTAACCCTACTAATATTTTTAATCCAACAATAGTGAGAATTACTGCCGTCTTTTAATAGTAAAAGTTGTATAGGTTCTTTAACAGGATTCTGTGAAATATATGACGTATGCAAACCATCTTTCTTAGAATTGAAAATATTTAGAGAAATATTATTTAAAACCAGCTGCTCTTTGCTTTCCAGGAATGTATAACCTTTTCCTAGAACTTTTTGTGCAAGCTTAGTACCAGCATATCCCGCAGCTCCAACTGCAGCTGCTTTTCCCAATGCTACGAGTGCAGGTATTAAGAACGGCAGAAATCCACCTAGCTGTGTTTTACTGAAATGAAGTCGAACTGGCATTGTAGATTTTTTCAGTTTAATGATTTGTCTCTTCGTCAGTTTCAAAGTATCGTTACCTTTCTTCTGTGGATCAATACTTAAAGTTATAGGATTCTTATTTACAAATGCACTCTTCAATTTTTGTTTTTGTCCAGGCGTTAAACTAGTTAGATAACTGTGATACATTATACTTTATTTTATAAGCATCACGTACTTAAATTATATATATAAAAATTAAGCATGTATTATGTAAAGTGTAAAACGAAAACATTAACGGATAACGTTGAATATGTCATATCAAAGAATAAAAGAGTAATGATGAGAGGTAGATGCTGAACGTGTGGAAAAATGAAGTATAAATTTGTGAAACAGAAAGAAAAATTTGTAAAAGGTGGAGATATAGTAAACTGGATTCAAGAAAAGTTTAATCCACCCGAAATGCACATTCCAGGTTACCAGTATTGTGGATCTTTTACGAAACTGGAGAAAAGGTTAATGCGAGGAGATCCTGGTATTAACCGTGTGGACAAAGCCTGCAAAAAGTACATTTCTTACAGCAAATCTACAGAAACTAAAAAGAGGCACGAAGCCGACCAAGAATTATTAAATGATTTGGATGTAATTCAGAACCCAACTTTAGGAGAAAGAATTTCAAGAACGATAATCACACCAATCATTAAAACAAAGAAACGGTTCGGTTTAGGACGCAAGAAATAAGATGCTTTCTTCCGTTTACTATGACCCATAAAAGGAATTTTCCGGCATAAAAGATCTAATGCGCAAAACCGGATTGACTGAAAAAGAAGTAAAAAGATTTCTCCAACAACAAGATGTGTACACGTTACACAAACCCATTTATAAAAAATTCCAAACCAGACGGGTTTGTGTCTCGAATGTAGACGACCAGTGGTAGAGTGATTTGATCGATATGCAAAAATTTAAATTTCACAATTACCACACGAATTACATTTAACCGTGATTGACATTTTCAGAAAATTCGCCTGGGCAATACCTATTAAAAAGAAAACGGGTAATGAGATTACCAAAGCATTTGTAGAAATTTTTAAACAACGTAAGCCATCCATGTTACAAACGGATAAGGGAACTGAGTTTATCAATAAAGAAACTCAAGCATTGTTTAATCAACGAGGTGTCCATTGGTTTGCCATTGAAAATGGGACTAAAGCTCAAATTGTGGAACGATTAAATAGGACTCTAAAGACAAAAATGTGGAAATATTTCACTGCTAATAAGACTAGAAAATGGATCAATGTTCTACCAAAATTCGTTAAGAATTACAATACATCTTATCACAGATCAATAAGAATGACCCCAAAAGAGGCAAGCTTGCAAAAAAAACAAAGATATTATGTATTTTAATCTGTTTGGTAAAAGAATTAAATCTATTACAGCACCAAAATTTAAAATTGGCGACAGAGTGAGAATCGCCAAGTACAAGATACCGTTTAAAAAAGGTTATCTGCCGAATTTTACAGAAGAGATTTTTGAAATTACTCAAGTTCTGAATACAGATCCAATAACTTATAAGATCAAGGATCTGAAAGAAGAACCAATCATTGGTAGTTTTTACACCTAAGAAATGGTGAAATACGAAAAGCAAGATGACATTTATAAATTTTTTTTCATCTAGTACCCTCTCTTCATACATTCACAGATATTCAAAGTCTATCTTTTCATCAGAACCCCCGAAAAAGTCATTTTACCGGTTGATTTTGTCATATGTTTCAAAAAAATTTCTCAAAACTGTCTGACTTTGTCAAATTCTCTGATTTACCTGGCTTTTTACAACCGAATAATCCAGTGAAGTGTATGATAACTCAACAAACCACATCGGTTTTTTATCTCTTTCACACACACCTCGTTTTTTCTGAAAATTAGTTGAACAAATTAGTTTAAATCTCGTCTGCCCAAAAACCTTAAATTATTTTTTTCTCATGAACACCCGGGGTTTTTTCCGTTTTTCTCACAAATTTTCAGAAAAAAAAACACAAGAAACACCGATTTACATGGCTTTTAGGACCGAATTATCCAGTAAGTGTACGATAACTCAACAAACCACATCATATTTTATCTCATACACACTTCAAACTACCCATTTAAACTAATTCACAAATTAGTTTAAACCTCATCTTCCCCAAAAAAACTTAAATTAGTTTTTCACATGCTAAAAAACACCCCCGCTTTTTCTAATTTTCACACATATTTCCACAAAAAAACCACAAGAAACATACTTTTTACCTCATCCCCCATAACTTTTCGCATAGATTTTCACAGAATTCTGTGGACCCATTTACTGGCCCAGAACTCTCATTTATGCTACAACTTGAAAAAAACTGGAATACTCTCTGTGTTTATTTTAAAGATATTTTGGAATTTTTAGATATTATTTTATTGACAGAAACTAACATTCTCAGACAGACGCTCCATTGTTCAATTTAGAAAATTTTAATCAACTTTTTACGAGAACTCGTGATCCGTTTGAACATGGGATTCTACTTTTCTTCCTCGACACATTGTTAGTCAAAACGATACCTGCGCTTGTGATTCCTGCTGAAACATTGAATATAAATATCTACAAGGGAAATTTAACTTTCAATTTATTTGCTATTTACAGATCACCAAACTCGGACATTAACACTTTTCTTTCTAACCTCAAAAACTGGTTCCAAACAACTGATAAACATCGCAATCAAATACTAGTTGAAGACTTTAATTTAGGTATCAAAAATATCAAAAAACACGAAGTTGCCAAATACGTAGAGTTGCTAACCGAGTTTGGTTTCTCACCGATCATTACTGGTATCACCAGGGAAGACATCATTGATGACTCTCTCTCTCAGACATGCATGGATCCCATTAACGTCCGACTTGACATTAAACTCGACACAAAATCAATGATTTTTTTTTGCAGTAGGATCGCAGACCACTATTTAATTGCGTCAACTTTCGGAAAAAAGAAACTTGGGAATTCGTCCAATCACACTAAAAAGCTAGACAGCAATTTTAACACAAATATCAGAAAACTTTCTTAGATCATAAAAACATATGCCAAGAAATAAGCCTAACAAACTGGCTGGACAGAGGCACTTCAAACGACACCCCAAATTCAGAACTAATAGACGTACTTTATGAAGCATTCATAAAAAAAACATGGCGACTGTTAAATAAAAAATAAATACCCCCTCAAGCAGCTGTTTGCCACAGAGGTCTGACAGGAGCCTGTCAGTTTATATGCCATAGTAGAAGGTCTGAGAGGATGGCAGGCCCTCAGCAGAAAAACGACACAAATAGCCATGCCTTACCCAGGGCTCGGACCCAGGTCCCTTAGATCAGTAGCCAAGTGCGCTAACCACTCGGACAATAACAAAATTAATAAACTATAGGATGGCTAAAAAATTAAACAACGCAATTGTAGCAAAGACTGGATAAATCAAGAAATAATAAACTTAATACGAAAAAGAGACTCGGCTTGGATTGACTACAAAAACAACAAGAGAAACGGAAAATTTAAATTACTATACACAAATCTTAAGAAACACAGTCGCATCCCTTATTAGGCAGGAAAAGAAAAAATATTACTTAAAACAATTTGAGTCCTATAAAACAATCCAAATCAAAATTGGGAACTCATCAACCAAATTATCAACAATAAACCTAAAACTGCCGTTGACGATTTTATCATGAAGAACATGCCACAAAGTACGTCTGAAACCCAAGCAGCAGAGATATTTAACAACACCTTTGCAGACATTATTGTCAATCTTAGAGACGATAACCATATACAGAATCTCTCTACAGTTCCTAAACGTATCCAACCTTCTTTTATCTCAATTTTTATTCCTCCCATCTCAAAACAAGAAATTTTCAAAATTCTCAGTGACTTAAATGAAAGAAAATCATGTGGATACGAACAGGTACACATAAAGCACATTAAAGCATGCAAAAATCTCCTTAGCTGATCTCATGACGAACTTTATCAATGAAAACATTTCTGCAGGAAACATCCCTAATAAACTCAAATTGCTATTTTAAGGCCATTTTACAAAAGTGGAACTAAATCCGATTGCACAAAATATAGGCCCATTGCCATCTAACCCGTTCTTCACAAAATCCTTAATAGATATGTAACTAATGTTCTAGCAAAGTTCTAGAAAAAACATAACATTATTAGTGAAAAGCAATATGGTTTCCAAAAAGGTAAAAATGTAATTACACTTTTAACGGAGTTTTCTGACGTCATCAATGGAACTTTAAACAACAGAAAAAAAGCAGCTGCTATCTTTCTGGACTTTCGTAAGACATTTGATACGTTAGATTCGTTCGCTCACCTCTAGCATCGATGAGCCGTGGTCGGCCCACACCTTGCTGGCAATTCGTAGTTTTTCCCTCCTTGGACCACTTTTTAAAGGTACTAACCACAGCTGACCGTGAGCCCCCCACAAGCCTTGCCATCTCATAAATGTTCTGACCCAGTCGTATGGCCATTACAATTTGGCCTTTATCAAACTCACTTAAGTTCACTGCCTTTCCCATCTGAAGAACAAGAATAACACTGATTAACAGAATTCAGTATCAAGTTTATTCATACTGTTTCATGACCTTCACATGTGCCGTCGTTTACTTGCAGTTGCTTCGATTTGCATAAAGATGCAATGGTCATAATGCTTTGGCTCTTCAGTGTACCATAAACAGCAAATACACAATATACTACCTGCCACCCACAGCCACACACAGTGTATTATCTATAACCCACAGTCCACAAACCACACACAGTGTATTATCTATAACCCACAGTCCACAAACCACACACAATGCACGCACGCAGCACATACCACACACAATGCACATTAAAAACTGTGCATGCACAATGCACACCCAGCACACACAACACACAGTGCACTCCCTACAACCCATAACCCACAGCCCACATACACCACAAAGTGCATACCCAGCACACAATGCATACACAATATACTACTAACCACCAACAGGCACACACAACACACATACACCACACAGTACAAACCACAACCCACAAACCACACACAATATATGCACCCAGCACAAAATCACATGTAGTGCACATATCACACTTAGTGCACACCACAAACAGTGCTACCACTACCCACAGGCACACACAACAAAATACTACCAACACCACAGGCACACACAACAATATACTACCCACACCACAGGCAAATACAACAGTATATTACCCACCACCCACAGGCACACACAACACACAGTGCACTACCTACAATCCATAGCCCACATACATCACACAATGCACTACATATAACCACAACCCACACACAATATATGCACCCAACACATATCATATGCAATGCACATACCACACTTAGTGCACATACCACAGTGCATACACAGTGCATAAATTCACAACTCTGGTATTGCACTGTGTGTTGAGCAACCACAGCCCACACACAATGTACTACCTATAAACCCACAGCCATACAGCCACACACACACAGATTGCACAGTTGCACTTCCTACAGCCCACAACCCACACACAACACATAGTGCATTTCCTACAGCCCACAGCCCACACAAAATGGCTGACACACATACACAATGCAAACACACCCACAAAATGCACAGCACACACAACACACTTCTTGTGTGTTGTGGGTGGTGGGTGGACATGCTATATGTGGGCTATAGGTTTGTTGAGGTGTGGACACTATGTATATTTTCTGTGGTTTGTGCTTTCCATGTTCACTGTATGTGGTTTGTGATCTCTGTGCACAAACCATTTTTCCAATCTGTGTCCATCCACTGCTTCCAATCCATTTTCCATCTGTGTGCACTGTGTAGGTTGTATGTGATGTGTGTGCTGTGTATTCTGTGTTTCCTTCCACTGTTTGTATGGTGCGTGGGTGGTGTCTGCTGTTTTGTGGTGTATGGGAAGAGTGTGCACTGTATGTGATGGTTGAGGTGTGGGTTATTTGGTGTTGTGTATACTGTTTGGTGTGTAGTATGTGGTGTGTGGTGCACAGTGTAAATGGTGTGCATTCATGGTTTGTGTGTGATAAGTGATGCATGGTGTGTAATGCGTAATGCATGAGTCGTGTGTGTTGTGTGGATGGGGTATGGGTGGTGTGTGGGTGGTGTTTTATATAGATTTTTTCCTTCAATGCAGAATGACATAAAAGTGGTTCATTGTTCTTTGTCAGCATTGTGAGATCTGGGACCTGAGACTTGCGAGCCGTTTCTGGCAACTTCTGGATAGCCAGCGCATTAATCACTATTCTATATTCATGCCGGTGAAAAACGTGGCTTTAACAAGAGCCCCACCTTCTACTGTTGCAAAGAAAATTTGGTCGAGTGGTGTTGACCCTCCCCAGAGACTGGAGAAGTTATTTGCATCTTCTGTGTTTCCATAGGTAGAGGCATTCCTACAGCTGATGGATTCCCAGAGAGGCAATTAGCACCATGACGTCGCAGCGTTCCAGGAAATGGGTACCCACGTGGAACGAGGAGTTGAGAAGAAAGAAACACTCAAGCCTCACGTCATTTCGGCTTCTCCTGATCGTTTAATTCCGACTAATGGAAGGATAAGAATGTACCCCTTTGGTTAGAAGAAAACCCAGGTCGAGAGTACCTGTGAGACAGAAAAGTCTTCTAATGCCCCTTCAGAGAGAAAAAGTCTTCTGGTGTCCGTCATGGGACAGGGGAGTCAGTTTGAGTTCAGGAAAGGGTAAGGAAGGTGAGGAGTATGCTACTATGGTTGGAGTCGTAAATATGAGCCAAGAAATACTACCAGCCCAGTCTCTTCTAATAAGTCCCACTGCTTCAATGGATCTCATACAACTCAACCAATTGTTTAAAGTAAGTGTCAATAAAAATTGTAAATGTCTGAGTGGTTAGCATGCTTGGCTACTGATCTAAAGGACATGGGTTCGAGTCCCCAGTAAGGCAAGGATGTATGGGTGTTGTTTTCTGTTAAGTTCCGTCATTCTCACAGACCTTCTACTATGGCATATTAAACTGACAGGATCCTGTCAAATCTCTGTGGCAAGCAGCTGCTTGAGAGAGTATTTATTTTTAATTTTTAAAAGATAAAAAGTTTATGTCACTTATTGTCAGGTAGAATATTTAAAGAATGCAATTCCTTACGCCCTGATGATTACCCCTTAGAAACAAGCCAGCGAAATTTGCGATGTAAATGTCATGTTAAAAATTCTGCAGCATGTTACTACTGGTTGCATAATTAAAATAAAAACACAACGCGATATACTTAAAGAGTCCATCATGGAGTATTCACCCAGTAATAATCATAATAATCCCCCAATTGTATATAAAAAATATCTTAACATCCCTCCTCCTTTAACAGTGGTGTGTTTAGGGTATAAGCAGGTAATCACTGAGAGACTGGATAATAAAAAAATAAACCATACGGATATACTAAGCATATATTTGTTGGGGAAACACATTCAGATTTTTGCATATATTTTATCTAAATGGAAGAAAAAGTGAATAATAACTATTAATAATAATAATAATAATAATATATTTTTCTTTACAATAAACAGTTATGTAATGTAATAATACATGTCAGGCTTTTATGCTATCCTGATTATATGTATATTTTAGCCATTTTATGTATATATTTGTATTTGACCTTGCTCTGTAACTCTTTATGTGAAACTGTCTCCTTTTTCCCACCTCTAGAGAAGGCTGTTTGTGACTGATGTATCTTGCTACAATT
The DNA here is from genome assembly GCA_038380435.1 of Ryuthela nishihirai. Taxonomy (NCBI): domain Eukaryota; kingdom Metazoa; phylum Arthropoda; class Arachnida; order Araneae; family Heptathelidae; genus Ryuthela; species Ryuthela nishihirai. Next base: position 9,531,288 of record JAWZYU010000004.1, read on the forward strand.
AGCAAGACAGTTATGGAGAATGGAATCATCTGTATACATTACAGAGTCAAACACACCCCTAAAACAGAGAAATAAAATTTTTATCGAGGGGTTGGGGTAATATGAGGGCAATGAATCGATTGCAATAAATTTTATGCCGAATCAAAGCTTCTGGCGTGGAGAATGCCATCTATATATATTTTAGATAGTTTCAGACCTTCTCTAGATGAGGAAACCAAACTTTTCCCTGGTAACGGAGGGCGGTGGAGAAATGATTATAGTATGCCAAATGAAGCTTCTGCCGTGTGAGAATATAATCCACTATATATATAGTGAGTTTCAGCAATCGGCTAGAAGAGAAGACTAAAAATTTTACCTGGTGGGGGGACAAAACGATCGTAAAACATTTTAATATCCGACGTGGAGAGTGTCATCTGCTACATACTTTAAATAGTATCAGACCTGTAGGTAAGGAGGCTAAAATTTTTACCTGCGGGGAGGGGGGAAATAATCGTAATGAGTTTATCCCAAATGAAACCCTCAGGTGGAAGGTGTGTTCTCTCTATACTTTAGGGCAGGGTTTCTCAATGTGGGGTACGCGTACCTCCAAGAGGTATGTGGTAAAATTTTTTCGGGTATGCCGTGAGAGCTCAAAAGTTGCTAGATCTAGTAACAAAGTCGCTAATTTGGCAACACCGCCATGCAAAAATGTCATTTTTTGTGTTTATCGATATATGTAATTTATGAATGCAAAATTTAATGTATATATATATATAAATATATTTTATTTTATTACCATTGTTATATTATAACCATAGTCAGTGGCACACTCAGAATTTAATCTTGGGGGGAGCCGAGGGGCCCACGGGCCCGGCTCGGGCAAACGAAGTAGGGCTCGCTCCGCCAGATTCATTCGCCTTGTGTTCAAAGCGTCCGTGATTTCCGAGAGCTATAGGGTATTCCCACCTTATGTGACCGCTAATTCATAAGTAGTATAGAAATAGAAGACGCGACACAACATAAATATAAAAAATGAATTTTAATTTAGAAAAGATTTTTGGAAATTTTTCTAAAGTTTTTTTCTTTTCCTTTTGGGGGGGCAGGGCCCCTTGACCCCCATCTCTGGGTGCGCCACTGACCATAGTTTTATCTATCTGTTCAAGGGGTATGCCAGTTACATACACATTTCCAGGGGGTATGTGAAGCATAAAAGGTTGAGAACCACTGCTTTAGAGTTTCAGACCTCCCATAAAAGAGAAGGAGAAATTTTTACTTGGTAGGGGACAAAACGGTCATAACGATTTTATGCAAAATGAAGGCTTGCGGCATTTTGGAACTAAAAGAGTAGGAAATAGTGTTCTGTATCAGTGGAGTACAAAAGAAAAGGTAAAATGTTCAGTTTAAAAAATTTCATTGTACATTAATGAAGTAAAGGTTTCAAAAAAAAAATTCTCCCAAAGAAAATATATAAAGCAATGAATTGTTCCTGGATACATCACTGGGATAATCGATAAACTGCTTCATCCATTCTAATAAAACTGAAAAAAAAAGCTTAAATATTTATAAACAGAAAAAAAAATGTGAAATACTCATAAAACATTGATAAAATAAAATTCCAAAGTCAAACTTAAAAAAATTAAATTATATAACACATTGCATAAAATTCTAAAGTGAAATTTGGAAATGATATAAAAAATAATGAAAAATATATCCACAGAAACTGGAGGGGAAACGTAAAGGAGCCTTTGGGAGCCACCGACAAGGCGCTACTATCGCATTTCATTCCGTGGGTCCTATAAGAGTTGCGCATTTGAACTTCTCTTATTTGTGTTGGATGATATCCAAAACGTTATATCACCAGATTTTAAATCTTTCCCACAAACAACAGTTTTATTAGTTATACATATTCTATCGGAATTTTGTTTATCTAAAGTAATTTTTCTTTCTCGTTTTTTGTAATCGAAACACTGTAATGTAAGACTTATCCTAATTCGACTGACCGTTTGGATAACAACACTTTCTCGTTATGTTTCAAAAAGAAATCAGCATTACACAATTAACATACACACAAAAATCTGCAGATACAACTGCTTTCACAAAGACTACAAAAATAACTGTTGTTCATTACTGTGTGTTCACTACATCCAGGCAAACGACAGGTGATTGCTTCGCCCTCGCTAAGTAAGGTCGCCCTCTCCCATGACGCGTGGCACACGACTGACGTCAAATGCACAGGTCCCCTTAGATCTAAAACGTCCTGGTCGAGTCCCACCTATGAGAGCATTGAGATTTATCTCCGCTAACTCTCACCCTGACTTCACTCAGAAAAGTGACATTAATGTGCTTGGAAAAGCCATCGGCAGCTTAAAGGACACTCTGGGAGGCATTTGACATGAGGCTGCCATCCAGAGTGTTCTATCTCCTAACAGCTGCCAAGTTGGTCCCTTTCTACTGTCTGTCGATTATGTAGTCAGTACGCGAGCGCTGCTGGGATAGATACCACAGTCACAACAATTAGTGTAATGCATCTGAAGACACAGAGTTCTATTTTATACTAAAGGTAGAACTCGTATGGATGTGCCATTCTACGCTACGGATCAGTAAGGAGATAGTGTCATGGCTGAATAGTTGGGCAAAACAACATAATCTTACCTCAAAAAAATCATATATTTTACATTTTGTTTCAAGATTGTACATCATACAGTTTAGGTTCCAATATACGTTTTAAAATCATTATATAATATATATAAATATTTTTTGGAAGTAAAATTCAATTATCAAGGTAATTTTTTGGTAGATTGTAAAATACATTTCTGTATAAGAAGTACATTTTGCAATTGAAAAATTTTCTTAAAAACAATACCTGTTCCTAATACTTTCGCATGCCACTCGTCACCGCGTTTGTCAGAGCAAATATTTTGATCAGCTTCATAATCTAGGAATCGATCATAACGGGTTTTGCATCAAATAAAAATTTATAAAGTGAGGAATAATAGGTCATATAAAATTTTTCGTATTCTCACCAGCCTCTCCCCCCCCCCCACCTCCAAAAAAATGGATTTTTTTTTACTTCTTCCATATGCTGTTGTTGATGATCGTAAATAATTATGTGTCAAATGAAAACTTACATTGTGGATATTGGCATAGGATATAAAACATCGTTATCATCTGTAATATCCCCAAGTCTACGTAGAGTAGAGGTAAATCCATCACTGTTTCCATCAGTGCACATACATCTTTCAAATTTATTCCATTTGAGAGACACATTGTACATTACAAGTCAGAAAAATTGCATGAAAAAAAAGCTAACAGGAAAGATGAGGTACTGAATATAATGTTAGTAAAGTAATTACCAAAGCCGTGCAAACGGAGGGGGCCATAGGACTTCAGCCTCTGCCCTTTTCCCTCCACTAGTCAGAAGTGCCCTTTCACAGTAAACCAAAAAAAAAAAAAAAAATTATACATTACAATCATCCTTTCTGCCCAACTTGCCTTGCTCTGCTGTTGTCCATAATACAGTTGCTAGAACTACATCTAGTACATATAGAACTATGTGGGCAAGACACATATATAACTACCCTCGTAACCTTGGGCAGACGAATGGCGCATGTCGCTGACATAATAAAAAGAAAAATAATATGTTGCACACTCTCTAACCATGGGTGGCCCAGATACAAGGTTAAAGAACTTAAAGTATTAGGAAATAAGAACTATAACCATTTAGGAAAAAAATAAATAATGCAATCCTTACAACACATTAGCTGGAGTTGAACTGATTTGTGAAATGTCATTAATAGAGCCCTGATACGTTTTCAGAGGATGATGGGTTCACTTCCGGCGAAACTCATTTTTTTTCAGCTGACACTTCAATTGTTAATTATGAAAACCCTCACATCACGACTCAGTGTTCCATAACAACAAAACATGGATGTCCTCCGTGGTTACCAAATGGAAAAGAGGCTTCGCCCAAAATCTCTTAGGATGCTTTTGTTATTATAACCTTCTTACCACGGAAATTGGATTTGCATAATGGTGTTACAAGCAAAAAAAAATTAATAAAACCACGGCCATGGTAAAAACTGAAAAATTGAAGAAACTTTTGTTCAGTTTTGAAACTGATATGTGGGCAAGACACATATATAACTACCCTCGTTTTGAAACTGAAAACTGAAGAAACTCTTGATATTTTCGAAACACGTTTACCTTTCATTTTTGTCATTGGATCTTGTTCATCTTTCGCTGTAATCCAAACTCAAAATTTGTTTCCCGTGTTCAAAAATTTAATTTTCCAAACAAGTTACACAAAAAAAAAAAACCGTGGTTACCAAATGGAAAAGAGGCTTCGCCCAGAATCTCTTAGGATGCTTTTATTATTGTAACCTTCTTACCACGGAAATTGGATTTGCATAATGGTGTTACAAGCAAAAAAAATAATAAAACCACGGCCATGGTAAAAACTGAAAAATTGAAGAAACTTTTCTTCAGTTTTGAAACTGAAAACTGAAGAAACTCTTGATATTTTCGAAATACATGTTTACCTTTCATTTTTGTCATTGGATCTTGTTCATCTTTCGCTGTAATCCAAACTCAAAATTTGTTTCCCGTGTTCAAAAATTTAATTTTCCAAACAAGTTACAGAAAAAAATTAAGACAATACGACCGCCAAGTAATTTGTACTGTCTTTTATATGATAAAGTTATATAATTAATCTAAGATCTCAGACTTTCTACTATGGCATATAAACTGACAGACTCCTGTCAGACCTCTGTGGTTAGCAGCTGCTTGAGGAGGTATTTATATTTTTATTTTTTAAGATTTCGCGATTTCTTGAGATAAATCGATAGACAATCCACAGAAACGCATGACCGCTGGAGTTTCAAGGCCGTCACTTGCGGGTGCTCAAGAAGTTCAAGGGCCTTGTTTTAAAGAATGCCGTAGGAGATGGCGTCGGTTAATGAAAACGTAATGTACCTCGGACTAGATTTTAGTACACAACAAGTCAGTATATATATATTCATTATATTATTTTAATATAAATATGTTTTAGATTTCACAGCTGTTGCTAGTCATGTGTGAGACTCCGTAACTGTGAGCTTTAAAGCTAGTATGAAATTGGTATTTTATATATCCAGCTGGCAAAAGATAACTTATAGAAACATAATCATGCCCTACTTTCATTTATAGTAGTAATCAAAGCAATAATAATATAAAATCTCAAAAACTAAAATTTTGACCAATTTGATTAATTACACTAGTTTTTATCAAATGATGTTTTAAATGCCACCTGACTAGTTCAATTGATAATAAGCAGGGGAGGGCAAGTGACGATCGTGCAAATAAAAAAAAGTAAAAGTGGAGGAAATTTATATTAAGAGATTTGATTTCCATTGCCGTATAATAGTATAATATATAATATTTTCCCCTTCTTTTAAGAGATGTTTTTAAAAAATTACTGTGAAATGTGTGAAATAAGCATAAGTTAATAATTTTTGCCTCAGTTAGCACCCTTAACTCTCATTCCCTAATAAGTACTAAGTGTAAGGTGATCTACAGCGGTATTAGTACTCAATTAAATTTCCATTATACCATTTTTTTACAGTTAACTTTTCAAAAGCTTGTGTACTAGATGCCAAAGAGGATAAAACTATTTTTAAACCCTTCGTTGTGCATTTGTTTTTGTTTATATTTTAAATTAAAAAAAATTATTAACTGATTGCTTGAAACAATTTTTTATGAAAAAATGTTGCTTTGTCTTGTTCAATGTTTTTTTAAATATGTGTTTGTTGATGGTAATCTCAAAATGACTTCCAGATGATTTTGTTTATTAAATTATTTTTTTTACCACAGTTCATTTTATTAACCTTATGTTGACAGGACACCTCAAGTAAAATCATGATGAAAGAGTGGCATATACAGAACTTTTGAGGTTTCTTTAATAATTTTAATTTTTTTAATGTAAATGAAATGATTTCTTGAAATTTAAATTTTCTGAAAGCGATAGATAAAAATCTCCTCTCGCTTGGCTTTACCACTAGGGGAAAGTATATAAATAGGTAAATAAAATAGTTTTATTCATCAAACAAAAAAATAGAACACAGACTTAAACTAGAAGAGTACATATTGCCTCTGACCCATATGAGAATCTCATTTTCAAATAAATGAAATTTTCCCTTTACCTACTTTTTTGCTCCTTAAAAGTTAATTTGAGCTAATGGTTGATGAGAAAAATACAAATAGTATTTTATTAGTAATTATACAACATCAAAAGTATTTCTCTTTTATTATTTTAATTTTTTTGCAATCCCACACAAATCAGAGAAAAAAGTGTGTAGATTATTACTGTCCGAGGAATATCTATTGAAAAGCTACCACTGAAATTTCAAATTTCTATCATATACAGATCATTTACAAAATTCATTAATAGTTTTTGAGACCTACCCGTTTAGGTTTCTTATACAATTTTACTGCTATTTTTAGCCTTTCTTATGTTTGCCCTTAGGGGCTCACCTAAGGGTGGTTTACTTATATAGTTTGTTTTTACTCATGCCAAATAGGCATATATTTCTGATGGAGATGGTTAGGGGTAAATTTATTACCTGGTACATCGAATGGGGTGGGGGTGGCTCAGTCGGTAGCGCGCCAGGCTCGTAATCTGTAGTTCCCAGGTTCGAGTCCCAGCTGGGTCAGCGTTGAAATTTATCTCCGCAAAATTCCCCGCCCTGCCCATGGTCAGTAGGGGACACCGATGGGCTTGGAAAGGCCACCGTCCGTCGGATGGGACGTTAAGCCGTGGCCCCGTGTGCGGGAGAGCCATGCCCTGTGCATGTTAAAGAACACGCTGGATGGCCTTGACAGGAGGCTACCATCTGTCTCCCAACAGCTGTTCCAGTGGGTCCCCTCCCCCAACCTTCTCTGAGCCTTCGGGGTCCATGTGACCTGGCCATTTAGCCCATGGTGTGTAAAAAAGTGCCGCTCAGAGGTAAAACAACCCAAGGTACATCGAATATGATTATACAATCTGGGATCTACAATCTACATTAATAGTTTCTCCATTTCCATATTTAGTAATCTCTAACAATATTAATGAAAACTATCTAAGTATTTGAAAATTGTGAATTATAATATTTCATTAGTACCAATCCAACTGAAAAAGAGTTTTTCAATTATCACTTTAAAAAACGGTTGTGTTTTAAACCACCCCTTGTGAATTCGGGGTCAAGTCATTGCTGTCAAATGGAAACTTGGTAATCTTCACATTGCACCAAAATTTTAAATTTCTAACATAAATACATTGCAGCAATATTCATTTGAAATTTTGGAATTTTCAACTTTTTCCATCATCAGAGAACACAATTTTATCTTTAGGGAGATTCGAATAGTGCACATCATAATTTTTCATCAATACTTATACAACACGAAAAGAATTTTTAATTTATCTCTATCAACGAAATGTCCAAATGTCTACAGATAGACAACAAAGTGATACAGTTTTCTTGTTTTGTTTTTAGTTTTTTTTTTGAGATAGAGATAAAAACAACTTTGTGTTTACCCAAGAGGAATGTACCCTCAACTAAACATTGAATTAGTCTTGTAAATTATCTTTCTTGCTTTGTTGTAAATAACCTACTATATTATTTACGTTAGAAATTGCTCTCTATGCAATGATGCATTACTGACAGGTGCTCACCTGGGACATTGATACTGATAGACAATTAAAACAGTCAAATGTCAGTTTTTTAAAACATTTTATTTCAGAAAATATTTCACAGTTAGTATAATTGTACTAATAGTATAATTATACAATTAGTACAGTGGACCTTCGTTATAGTGCTGCTCGCTATACCGCACACTCTTTCGTGATAAGTTCAAACATGTTTATACAGGTCCGTGCAGCGTTGGTGAGTATCGCATTTTATTGTTACTGCGTATTGAGTAATTGTGTATGTATTGAGTTCCTGCATGTATTTTGAATAGTGTTTAATTATTGTATGCATGATGAGTAAAAGAAAAGCTTACAGTGTGAAAGAAAAGCTTGACATTATTGCTAAAGTAAAGAGCGGAGTTTCGAAAGCAAACATAAGAAGAGAATACGGCATACCTGAAGGAACTGTAAGGGGTTGGAATGCAGAGGAGACAAAACTGAATTCATTTGTTGATAAGGATTCATTTGATTGAGTTGTTGATAGGATGTTTCAGTATATAGCTCAAATCGTTCTGAGTAAATTTATTGTGTCGCCACCGCGCCACTCGGTATAACACAGTTCACCTTATAACGCGGGTGTTGTTTCCCGCCCGACATGCACATTATATCGGGGGTCCACTGTATAATTATACAATTAGTATAATTGTACTAATACTTACCTATCTCATATTTTGACTTGAGTTAATACTAAATATAATGTGATTTCTGTTAAATACACTATAAAGAACCCATTTAGTTTAATTAATAATTCTTTTTTTTATTTTTCGATATGCCAGTTTATATAATAACATATTAATTTTTTTTTACATGCATTTCTGTTATTCAGTTTATTTGACCTGCATTACATTTTCTTCATTCATAAATTGTAAAACATTTTGAGAATTGAGTATTCCTCTCTCCCCTACTAGACAGTTGGAGGTCTCTCAAACCATTTGTACCTGAAGCCTTCAGCCACCTTTATCCACCGCTGTTTTACCTTTTCCCCAGGGATTTTTAAGACAGTTTTCAGACGTATTAGGTCAGACAACCATATAGCTAGTTTCAAATAACTATCTAATAAGAATTTATTATTTTTATTTGTCTCTTTATTTATTTATTTATTTGTTTATTTATTCATTCATTCCTTTTAAGGTGAAAATAGTTTACCTTTTCAAAAAGGATTTATACTGAGCTAAATATATTCTTAATCCAGATTCAGGGATAGACTTATTAGAATTCTTGTCTTTTAGAAATACAAAGTTAAAAATAAAACTAAAGAAGAAAACATTCATATTTTATTTCCTTATTTTTTGTGTAGATATCCATAAATTATTCAAACAGGTACCACTTTTTGTTCATAAAGTGATCAGATCCTGTTATGAATACATTATTACAGCCATTTTTCATATTACCACTTTCAGTCTGTTAACTCTGCTGACATAAATTCCAGTTTAACTGGTTTATGCTGACTCTTCCACGTCCAGTTTTTATTTACACAAATATGTGTACTGGTGATCATCCTAGTGCAAAGTTTGATGAATATTTATTTCAATTCATATGTTACAGGACTCGTGTAATAAAATATATGCATATTGTTATGTACTGGTGATCATTGTGGGGTGCTTTTCAAGAGATTTAGTGGTAGTAATGCTTCTACAATATGCAATAAAGATTTCTTTATATTATTTATGCAGAAAAAATTATTTTTTACTGATGCACAGTACTCAAACCCACATTCCTCCAGATTCATGCATTACTGCACATTTTATTATTTATTTATATTCTATATTTTTTCTAAAAAAAAGCTTATTTGGGGAGTATGATCCCTATAATCACCATGAAGCTCTATCAATGCTAGTGATCAAAAGATTTAAATTTATATAGCATAATTTTGATAGCTATAAATAGAAACAAGATGCCACATTTTTTATTTATATAAAAAATGTTATTGGAAAAAAAGTTGGGTTAAAAGTAAAAGAATATAGAGCTTATGAATAAAAAAGCGTTCTGCATTTTATTAAAAATCGAAGAATATTTAGTGACCAAAAGTTAAAAACGAAAGTTTGATATTTTTTATTTTTGTCTGAATCAATGAATGTATAATTTGTGAAATTTCTGATGTGGCTGCACATTAATAGATTAAATACTGTTTTGTTGGCATTTGTGGAATCAAAAGTCATCTGACAGTACATTTTTCAGAATACCATTCCACTTGTGGTACCATATATATCTAAACAGTTTCTTTAAAATTGTTATTTTTTAACTTTTCTGTAACTGAGTGATTTTAGATTATAAATTGCAAGTATTTTCATCTGCATTAAGTATTTTTCAATTCAATTTATGCCTTTATTGTTTCAATAGCTGAAAGCCATTGTTATCAATGATGAATTAGAAGTTACTAATGAATCTGCAGTCCAGTTTGATTTGGATATTCCTGAATTCAGGTGAGTGTTTGAAATAAAAGTCTGATAAAACAGGATAACTTTCCCAAATCTAAAATTTCAAACTTCTATTGAATTATACAATATATAGATATATAATTTTTAAAGCAATTACTGAAATAATACAAAAGCAACATAATGTAACCTAGGAATAGAAAAGTGGTGCAATGAAGTACAGTTATTGCAGCTGGGAGTCTATCACTCTGAGTGGGGTGATAGTTGGCTCAATCAGTTACATGGCAGGTTCATAATATAATATTCCCAGGTTCAAGTCCAAATGTACCAACATTGACATTTATATCTGCTAACCCAAACTTTTTCCTTCATAGAGAGAGGAACCAGTAGGCTTGGAAAGAATGTAGGATTAAGCCATTAGATGTAGCATTAAGTTTACACACTAGTAGCCATGATAGGAAGCTTCCATTTGTCTCCTAAGAATTGTTCAGGAGTGGCGCAGTTGATAGTGTGCCAGTCTTGTAATCTGCAGTTCCCAGATTCTAGTCTCCCTGGGCCAACATTGAGGTTTATCTCTGTAAAACTTCGCACCCTGCTCTCTGTCAGTAGGAAGCATTGATGGGCTTGGAAAGGCTGCCATCTGTCAGATGGGACATTATGCTTTGGCCCTGTGTGCAGGAGAGCCATACCCTGTGCACAATAAAGAACATGCTGGATGACCTTGACAGGAGGCAACCATCTGTCTTCTAACACTTTCCAATGGGTCCCATCCCCCAGCTTTCTTTGAGCTACTGGAGTCTTTTTGGCCTGGCCATTTAGCCCATTGTGTGCAAAAAGGTGCCTCTCAGAGGTTAAACAAGCCAACCCAAATAATTGTTCAGTGAGTCCCCTTCTGATTAATTGTAGATTACCACATAAGCACATCAGGTGCTCATCTGGAGCCTCAATACTCATGGGAGGGCCTCAAAACTTGGGTTTTTTCCTCTCAAACATTGAGTAAAATGTTTTACAATCAATCTAATCTACTAATTATGTAAACATCTCATATTTTTACTGATGCTAATACCAAATAGATGTGATTTTTGTTAAATACACTAAAATAAATAGATATTTATTTTGGTTTATAATTAAATTTTTGTTTATTTTTCAATATGTGCAAGTTTATAAAATACATATTAAATTTACTATCTATACATTTCTGTAATTCAATTTATTTATCCTGCTGTATGTATTTTTCCCATAAGTTGGAAAAAATTTTGCATAGTGAATACACCTCCCCCTCCCCAATGCTCCCAGAAAGATGGAGGCCTCTCAAATCTGTAATTGGAGCATTCACATACCTTAATCTGCCACTGCCTCTGACCTGGCCATTTAGCTATTTCCCACTGTTTCTGACCTGGCCATTTAGCTATTTTCCACTGTTTCTGACCTGGCCATTTAGCTATTTCCCACTGTTTCTGACCTGGCCATTTAGCTATTTTCCACTGTTTCTGACCTGGCCATTTAGCTATTTTCCACTGTTTCTGACCTGGCCAGTTAGAGTTGTTTTATCTCTGAGTGGAACTGAACACATGGTGTGTACAAAAGCCCCACTCAGAGATAAAAACAACTCGTTTTTCTGCTGAGGTCCTGCCATCCTCTCAGACCTTCTACTATGGCATATAAACTGACAGGCTCCTGTCAGACCTCTGTGGCAAGCAGCTGCTTGAGGGGGTATTTATTTTTTTTTAAATTTATTTATAATAGAAACAAATATTTGTGGTATTATTTTGAAGCTTTGTTTTTGTTCTTATACTCCTGCTACCAAATTGTAACCATTTATTTGAATTTAGAACAAATTTATTTATTCTTTTTGGTCAGCTTGTTTTTAAGTTGCATTTCTTAGATATAAAAATAGACACAAAATTCGATTACAATTCAATTGAAGCTCAATGAAAGCGATTTTTAACATCAAATTTTAGAATGATATATTGTCTTTAAGTAGATGGGATATGAGCCCATGGCCTCATGATGATTTTCAAGATTGCTTTCATTGAGTTTTAGTTGAATCACCATCAGATCTTGTGATTAATGCTATACTCAGAATATACTTCAGCCATCTATCTTTATGATATTTTTTGGAAGTGAATGTGCCTATCTTCTGGTAACACATGTATTTAATTATGTACTGCTGGTACTGAAGGTTTAATTTAATTTTTTTTATTTATTTTATTTATTTAACTATTTTATTTAAAATGAGAGGATTGTTGAAAATATTTTGTGCCCATAAAGTATGTACTTTTATCCCTTGATGATCACTAAGTCTTTCCTTAGATACCATGATGCTCACTAAGTCCATCTTTGGATGCTTTGGCTCTCTTTGAAAAGTTGCAGACCCCTCAAATAGAGAAATTATTCTTTTGTTGCATTTTCTCACTACAGCACATACTCATTGATCCAAAATTTAACAGACATATCTAGTGTCAGGTCAAAAGATAATAATGATAACTTTATGCAACAGAAATTAAGTTGCTAAGGTGGTCTTTTAGCTAAACAAAGAAAAATAAATTTAATAATAACTTCTCAAGAATCACAGCAGAAATTCAACAAATGCCTACATGGTCTAGTGGTTAGCACACATGATGCACTACCACTAGTAGGCATGTACTTGTGTACTTGTTTGTATGTTGTATGAGAAACCAGGACAAGCTTAATAGAGCTTTTAGTTTATCTTCGTCCTTTGTGTAGGGAAATACCTTCTTCCTTTTTTTAAAAAAATTGAAAAATGTTATTTAAAAAATAATAATAATAAAAATATATTGGGTAGATTACGAATTGAATTGAAAAACTGCAGGAAATTTGTCTAGAATAGGGTAAAATTTTTTGGGGTACACCATGAGAGCTCAGAAGTCTCTAGATCTAGTAACAAAGTAAAAATAACCATTGTTAAACTATAGTTTTATCTATCTATCTATACAAGGTATACGCCAGTTACATACACATTTCCAGGGGGTATGTGAAACATAAAAGGTTGAGAACCACTGCTCTAGAAGATAAAAAGATTGTGTAGACCTAGGTTATCAGATATGCAGATTAATGGCAAATGCTTCAGAGGGAAGATCCAAGAAAAATGTGGAAATAATTCAGTGCTCACCTCTATATAGGATGTGGTAGAGCCATGATTCATCACTTCTATGCAATGGTTATTCAGACTTCCCCATGTAAAAGGTTTCTATAAGAAAATAGTTCAAGTAAACTGAAACATTAAATTGTTTCCCAATAATGCAGAATAAACTGTTGCACAGATTTTTGCACAAAAATTTTCATTTTCTGCAGAAGGCAGTATTAAAGGTTAACTGTTTGAAAAAGTTTATTCTAAAAAGACCAGCTCCAAAGAGTATGGGCACAATAGATCTGCAATATGGCATGCCCAAAGATAGGAATCTGCAGACTGAATAGTTCAGCTGTTTAAGATACAATATATACATACAGTATGAAAAGGTAATAAAGATCAGGTAAAATAGAAATAAATATTATAATGTGAATAAAATCAAGGGTTCTAAAAATGCTGATAATGTAAAATTTTAATTGAAATTTAATAAAACAGAAATAAGGTGAAGAAAAAAATCTCAGGATATTTTATAAGATGAATAAATAATTATAGATTACCTCTAAACAATGTAATTATTTATTCATCTTATAAAATATCCTGAGATTTCTATAAGATGACTAGATTACCTCTAAAAAATAGTTTATATGTATTTTTAAAGCAAAATTTAATTGCATAATTTTCTTTGTTAGAACTCATGGAGGTGTTCAAAAGCAAGAAGATGGGCTAACAGTGACAGCACCTACTATTATGTGGGTTAAAGCACTGGACATGATACTTGAAAGATTGAAATTAGAAGGTGTAGATTTTTCAAATGTTGCAGCAATATCAGGAACAGGGCAGGTGATAAGTAAACCTCTTTAGTTTCAAAATTGACTACAGAATAACCTGAACAAATATATATATATACTGCATTTGTTCCCAAATAATTTGATATAAAAAATATACAATAATTTAATAATTACTGAGATAATTACAGCTATTAAGTATATTCACTATATTATCACTATCATGCTTCATTTGGATAAAAAAGCATAAAGATATGTGCAGCATCACCTATTGCAGTGCCATCCCAACTAAAAACTGCTTCAAACTACCACCACTGGAATGACAAAACTCAAACTGTAAGACACTCTTTTGGGCATAACATCAGTGCAAAACTACATGGACTTGCCTTGTGGAATCAAGCTCTATAGCCTTTAAAAATTATACAAAAATGTCTCAAAAGATGTGTTGATAACCACATCTCTATGTTGATTTAATCTAAATAGAGTGTGATAGTTTTGTAACATAGTAATTAATATATCATACATATTGTAATAAATTTATTTAACAATTTTGATTATTAGTTCAGCTTTTGCCATCAAATTTTTTCTGCCCTACAATTTAAAGCATAATTACTACTGTAAAATTCAACTTTGTTAGTGTGTAAAAGTTATAACTCATTTGTAATTTAATTTTAGTTTGTTTGAAAATTCTGGTTGAGTATTAATTTATCCTTCTAGACCATTTCTAAGCATAATTCTATTATATGTTTTCAGTTATAAATTTCAAAGCTTCTAAACCATTTTTATTATGAGAATTTTCTGTCATTTTTTTGTCCATTTTGATACAACTGCTAAAGAATGCTGGCAAGCATCATCATGATCACTTTACTAATTACTTTGTGATAAAAAGCACAATGGATATCATTAAAATGATAGAAGGTGACAGTTTTCTTTCACAACTCCTACAAATAGGTGTGTGACCTGTTTTCTGTGTTTACTAAAGTTATTCTATGCTTTTTTTTCCTTTTTTTTATTCAGAATTAGATGCTTTTTATATATGTGGCATTAATCTATTTCTGTTTGTTAGTTGCTTTAGTATAAGATTTGGAATATGAGTTGCATTCTTTAAAAAAACTTTATGCTTTATGGCCTAGCAGTGACAGAAGTTATAATTATTGCTATCCAAAAGAATGCATATTTTTCTAAGCCTTCCCATAGCTGAGTGGTTAGCACTCATGGCTACTGAGGATATGTATTAAATGTTATTTTCTCAAATGACTAAAAAATTTAGAAAAAAATTAACAAATGAAAGATTTCATAATCAAAACATTATGAATTAATCAATGCTAGTGATCAGGTGAAATATTATATGTATAAGGAAAATTATATATTTGTGTAATGGAATACTCTAGAAAAGATGATAAAAATTGATTTTTTTAAGCATTTTTGCAGAGGTTAAAATAGAAACAATACAGTAAAACTTTGCAATTAAAAAAATATTTTGTTTATCTATCTTTTTTCTTTGAATTTTCACCATTTTATTAATCAAAATTAATTATCTTTCCTTTGATGTATAACATGACCTATTTCTGTTAATTGATTATTTGCCAAAAATATTTTTAAAGTTCACTTTTTTATTTGACTGAATTGAACAAAATTCTCAAAGAGCCTTCTCAAAGTAGATCACCTGGTCATATAACCCAGTGTGTACAAAAAAGTGCTGCTCATAACCAAAACAATCCAACATTTTCTATGTAATCTAAGTTTGTTTCGAGGAATGTGGAATTTTTCGAAACAAGTCTCTCTGTAAGACTTAATAGTTATAAGTATGTATTAGTCATCTTAAAATCTTGACAGCTTTGCACTTGTCATCAGACAATATCACCTTTGATTTAGAATTGCCCCTATATCACATTTCTGAATTTATTGAACTATTTTGTAACCCAACTCTGGACAACTTACACTGTAGCACTTGCATTCTGTATAATAGAATCATAATACGATTTGTGATGTTCTTATTGATAAATTTAAAATTCACTTTTAATGAACTATCTGAAATATAAAAGTCTCTTTTATGAGCAATTTTTATATCAGTTTTTTAGTTAATGTTAAAAGATATTCTGTATTTTAACTCACTATTATTTTATCATCAGATTAATTATAAAAAATAAAAAAATAAATACCCCCTCAAGTAGCTGCTTGCCACAGAGGTCTAACAGGAGCCTGTCAGTTTATATGCCATAGTAGAAGGTCTGAGAGGATGGCAGGACCTCAGCAGAAAAATGACGCACACATCCATGCCTTACCCAGGGCTCAAACCCAGGTCCCTTAGATTAGTAGCCTAGCATACTAACCACTCAGCCACGGGATGGCTAGATTAATTATAAATAAAAAATAATAATGCTCAAGCAGCTGCTTGTCACAGAGGTCTGACAGGAGCTTGTCAGTTTCCAATGCCATAGAGAATAACTGTGAGGAAAGTGATTCCTCAGCAGAAAAACAGAAACAAACTCCCTGCCTTACCCAAGTCTTTAACCCAGATCCCTTTGATCAGTAGCTAAGCTTGCTAACCACTTGACCACCAGGAGGGGGGAATTAATTATATAACGTACATTTTAAACTCCTTTTAAAAGTATTGTGGAAAGGTTAACTCCATAACTTTTGTATCTATGCCAACTAGCTGAATTTTTACTGAATTACTAAAAAATATGAATAATTGGAAATAATTAAAAAAAGTATTTGTTTTTTAGAGCTGAAAGTGTAAGAGTGTCTTAAAGAGAGCCTTAGGAAATTTTATCATACCAAGGTTATGCATTTAACACTACCTTGGCAGAAAATTGGGCCTATGAACAAAAAATTAAATTAATATAGCCATTTCTTTCTCTGTCTGTCTGAATCTGTCTGAAATCTGTATGTCTTTGGTCCCTGCTAAACACCTTTCACACAAAATTTTACCATATACCTACCACAACATCAAAAGGGAATAGCAAATGTTTGTTATCTTGAGCTCTAAATTATATGCCAGCATAGAGCACATGCCCCTTTCAAATATTTTAAATGTGTAGCAGAATGTAATCTATTGATAAATGTTCTTGTGTATTAAAAATTTTATTCTCCTTAAATCTTCGAAATGCTGCAACATATAGACTAGGTAATAGATTCCTGTTCACCCAAAAGCAAGCTCAATTTCATTGTCAATAAAATCTGTCAACTCTCTAAGCTGAAAATAATTTTTGTTACCAGCATTAATTAACATTTTTCTATTACCAAAACAGTTGTATAGATACAATGATGAAATAACAAGTATCTTTTATTTTAAAAATTTTACTGTATTATGTTTTATAATAAGTTAATTAAATAAGAGCATTTTAGATCTGAATGCATAAAATGTTTCAATGAAAATTAAAGACCTTTTATTTTTTAAGCAACATGGAAGTATATATTGGAAGAAAGGAGCTGAAGACACATTAATGAAAATTACTGCAAATAAGTTTCTGCATGAACAGCTTCAGGTATGTTAACATTTCAAACTGTGCAAAGTAGATGCCATTTCTTCATAACACACTCAGACTGTGCAAAGTAGATACCTTTCAATTAAATATGTAAACTTTCTTAAAATATGAAGTTAAAAAACAGTAAATTTTTGTTTAATAAGGGCTGCTTTAGCATTCGAGATTCTCCAGTATGGATGGATTCCAGTACCACTGCTCAGTGCAGAGCTCTAGAAAATGCAGTAGGTGGAGCACAAGCATTGGCTGATATTACAGGATCTCGAGGATATGAAAGGTTTACTGGAAATCAGATAGCAAAATTATTTCAGACAAGACCAGAAGCATACAATAATACTGAAGTGAGTAATATGAGTATGTTGAGTTTTATAAACAGTAATAGGGTAAAATTACATAATGTAACATTCAATTACTATTTAAGTTGTTGGTAATTATATTTTATGGAATTTGCCAATTTATGTATAAAATTTAATTCATATAACATATAGACCCTACCAAATCCTTAAAGAAATTTGTTATGCTGATAAAAAGCCAAATGAGATAGGTGATAAATTAAAAATCAAAACTAAGTCTATCTAAATCTTGAATTTTACAATATTCATTCAATATTTAAAGAGCTGTGTGCCAGCTGTAATATTGAGCAGAAACTCCCTCCTCAAAAGTTCACAAAAACTGATGACAATTTAAAGAATTACTAATTTTTGATAAGCTTTTGATATTAAAGTTGCCAGTATGAAAATTTTAATATTTTAGCTTCTATAACTTTATATAATAAATGGATATTTATGAAATTAAAGATTTATATAGACTTGATTAAAATCTTTAATTTGCCTTCAGTCTCATTCCCTTAAATTTATTCTTTTAGATATTGAGTTTCTAATTTGACTTTCCATTGTCATAATATGGAAGCTCTATATTGATTTTGTAGGGCTCTTTATATGTATTTAGAACTTCATTATATTTAGTATTTCAAAGCAAATATTTAAAAAAAAAACAGAATAAAAAAAAGACAGTTCTACACAGGTTAAATTTATTGTGTACTCAGTAAAACCTTTCAGCACAGTTTAATAAACTTACATATTTTTTGGTGATCTTCATTAAATTCTGACTACCAAGAGGCTACTTCTAAAATATTTGATACAAATTCATAATTTTCTTATTTACAAAACCTGCAGTTATCAAACTGTTTTGACCTTTTATTTTTATGTATAGGTCAGAGTAGAATCCTAGAAGCTACTCTTAGTGCTTACAGGCCTTCTCATACAAGGACATACCCTACTAAGACAAAGTCACTGCAGGCCACTGACCCAGCTAGAGCTAACCCAACACAAAAAGTTTGTCATGCTGGAATAATCACTAGCTCCCTAACCACTATGCCAGTTTAAGCTTAAATAACCACTCATATTACCAGAAGCTAACACAGATATCTCTGTACAACTAAAAGTTCACCTATTTCAAATTTTAAACTACTTTGAATGATGGTAGCCTTTGAATTATGGTAGTTTAGCAAACTGGTGACCTTTTAAGGTTAAGGTAAACCAAGGGTTATTCAAATAAATCAAGGATAAAAAAAAATCATGGCCATTGAAGAATGTGTAAAAATAAAAAATAAAAAATCGTTTGTTTTCACAAAAGAAATATTAAAGATAGTATAAGTGAAAAAGCAGTAAATATAAAAATTGTATTTTTTTTTTCCTTTTCACCTCTGATCTCTATATGTTTTTGTGTTTACCTCTTTCCCGTGTATTTTTTACTTTGCCTAAACCACAAAAAGGCCCAAAATTTAAAATAAAATTATGATTATGACCAACTTTTAAAAATCTAATTGAATAAACCTGATTTTGATATATTTTTATCGTTAAAGCATGATAACCTAATTTTGGACCAACTGATAACTAAAATGAATATTTGAAAAATTAGGGTGAGTAAATATGATGATGGATTGAAACTAGAAAAAAGATTACAACAAGGTATACACAGATTTTACATAGTCTTTGCAGCAGTTGATTTATGACTAAAATTTTTGAAGCTATACTAGTTATAATTTTATTAAACCATATATATTTAAATTTTAACTCATTTGTATTGCTACTTTTTAATGTCAAAAAGAGTGTTAGTTACAAGGGTAGTGCTACCATACTCTTTAAGGGCACCAAATTTGCAAACAAACTAATGACCATACCTGCAGTAAAGTTGACTTGCTAAGTATAACGTATTTTTCAACAGATGTTTTTCA
Source organism: Ryuthela nishihirai (assembly GCA_038380435.1). Taxonomy (NCBI): domain Eukaryota; kingdom Metazoa; phylum Arthropoda; class Arachnida; order Araneae; family Heptathelidae; genus Ryuthela; species Ryuthela nishihirai. The sequence continues at coordinate 9,550,944 of JAWZYU010000004.1, forward strand.
ATTGCTCAAAAATGATATTAAATTTAGCTAAATTAATCATAATATCCAATATGAGACTGAGAGAAAGAGGTGGCAGAATCCAAGCTTTCTCTGGGTGGCAGATATCCAAGTTTGTTTCTGATGGCAAAATAGCTAACGCCAGCCCTGGTTAGTTATATGCTAGTGACAATGAATTACTTTCAGCTGAGACAAATGACAGGTACAATATAACACATACAATATATTTTTCTGGTGTATGATGAAAACCACCATAACTAGAGTAAAAATAAAAAAATTTGATGTAATATGAAGTTATATTTAAAATAAGCTATATTTTAAAATAGTGTGAACTTTAAAAACTTTTTCCCCTGAATAGCAATTTTTTGTACACCATGGGCTAAATGGGCACATCAAAAGGCTCACAACTAGTTAAGGATAGTGGATCTACCTAACAGCTAAATCTGCTGGATAGTTATTATCCACCAGACAGCTATTAGGAGACAGAAGCCTCTTGTCGGTGCCACGTAGCATGTCCTTTAATGCACACAGAGTACGAGTCTCTGTGGAATGTATAGTCTGTCTCTTATTCAATGAAGAGTAGCCTTTACAAGCCCATCAGTGCCCCCTATTTTACTGAGAGAAGAGTGGAGGTTAGTGTAAAAAATCTCACTGCAAGTCCCTCCCTTTGTTAGGGGGTCTTTTCATCTTTCACAAACTATTTGGTCACATTGAGTAAAGAAACACTGCCCTCAGCTTTTGGAAATTAAAGCTCATTGTAACACCATAAATACTATCATTGCTTGGAGAATCCTGAAAATTGAGGAACTTTCAACTCATTGTAGAGTCTTCCTGGGACTTGGCTTTGTGTTCCCCAGATGCCTTAAGACTAACTTAGAATTTCCCTCCTCCCACTCACTGTAAACAGCAGAAAGCATCTGAAGGTCAGATCAGTACCACCATTTCAACGAAACGTCGGTTTATCCCCAACCCAGTTTGCCAAGTGCCTGTGCTGTTGGGCAGAGAAGATGTTAGAAAACAGATGAATTTTAGGTCATCCACCTTTGTTAGTATAAAAAAAATCCATGGACTCCCTGAGATAGGCCAGTGGTAGAACTGTCATACCAGCAGAAGTATTAATTAGTCAACAGAGATGAACCTGTAGACTTGGATGAACTACAGCCCAGATATCAGATGATTAGTTTGGATACACCTTTCACAGTGACTCAAACCCTGTGAAAGTAGAATAGTTGGTAAGAGCCTTAATAATCTCTAATGCCTTGTTCTCCCCAGTATACATATATATATTTAGTTGTTTGATTAAGTAGAAGTTAGCATTGAGTAGAAGTATATGCTTCATGTGATTATTGAATTGCTTTAAGCAGAAACTAGCATCAGATAAGAGTGTATTTCCATGTATTTCTTTTCAGCTGTAGAGGTGAACATCAATCATCTAAAAGATTACTTGCATTTGAGTTAAGGGCTTAATCTCTTGTCTTTTTGAAATTTTAAAATAAATTCATTAATATTAATTTTTAAACTTACTTCTCAGACTTACATGGTGATTTTAGAATGCATTTTTATTTGCCCAGTGAAAGGGGTTTTGCAGAGCTAAGTGACCCACTATCCAAAACAAGGGTGGGAGAAGACATTAGATTGCCACAGTATTGTAGCTTAGCCTTATGATCTCATGTTTTGTTGATAGTAGGTGAACCCCATGATAAAAGGAGGATTAGAGAGGTGCCCTTATGCAAGAGACAGCCGAATAGTCTGTTTTTGCTATTCTCAGCCAAGGGGCAGGGATGGCTCAGTTGGTAGCACGCCAGGCTCATAATCTGTAGTTCCCAGGTTCAAGTCCCAGCTGGGTCAGCGTTGAGATTTATCTCCGCTAAAACTCCCTGCCCTACCCATGGTCAGTAGGGGACACCGATGGGCTTAGAAAGGCTGCCGTCCATCAGATGGGACGTTAAGCCGTGGCCCTGTGTGTGGGAGAGCCATACCCTGTGCATGTTAAACACGAGAACACACTGGATGACCTTGATGGGAGGTTACCATCTGTCTCCCAACAGCTGTTCCAGTGGGTCCCGTCCCCCAACCTTCTCTGAGCCTTCGGGAGCCATGTGACCTGGCCATTTAGCCCATGGTGTGCAAAAAAGTGCCGCTCAGAGGTTAAAACAACCCAACCCAACTCTCAGCCAATGCACTTGAGTCTAATTGACTGCCCCTTGAGTGAAAAGCATTATTCTTACACTGCACCTATATTTTCGCAGCATATTTTTAGAGTTTAGCATTTATTTCTGAACAGTGAACTTGTTTTATCATTGATACCCAGGTTAACATGGGATTTAATGGTGTGGGGGAAAAGGGGACCTTTAGCCACAATTTCCACAGTTTACCTGATCATTACACTGCCCTATACCGTAACTATAAATTTTTCACGAGCAGTACAGGACTATGCAACACAATCCATTTTCAACTACACCCCTGCCTAAAGTCCCGCATGACCCAACCTCTGGTAGGTCATGCATGACCCAACCTCATGGCAAACCAAGTGGAGACCCAAACCTAGGAACTACAGGTTACAAACCTGACACATTACCAACCGAGTCTCCCATTTCAGTTTTGGCATGAAATTATATTACCATATACACTATTTTCAAATAGTGGTAATGAACCAAATGACCTTATTCAATTTGATTTATTTATGTATTATACTTTTGAGGTACTTGGAATGCTATTATTGCCTAACCAGTATACTAATAGTGCTGAGTAAAACTGATGGTGGGAGAGAATAACACCATAAGAATATTCAAACATATATCCAGTTGTAACATAGGATTTTTGGCCTGTTACTAAGTTGTATATTTGATAAGATAGTTCAGTTCCAAAAGTAGATAAAATTATTACACAAAAGAAACAAAAGAAAACCATTTTTAAATGTATACAAATTTAATATTTGAAACTAAGGAAACTTTACTGTGGTTTTCTATATTGTTCAATGTTTATGGCTGCCATTCTTAGTTTAGTTGAGTCGAATAGTTCATACTTTGATTATTTTAATTTTGTACCAAAATTCAAAGTAATCAAGGTAAAATCACTCAAGAGTTATTGTGAAACAGATACTCCCACAAGCAAATGAAATAGCCAAAGGTTTATTTGCCTTTCAGGCAAATAAACCTTTAAAGTTCACACTATTTTAAAATATAGTTTTATATATTTATTAAGTTGTTAGGTAGATCCACTATCCCTAACTAGTTGTGAACTCTTTGATATGCCTATTTTGGTCATGGTATACAAAAAAATTGCTTCTCAGGGGGGAAAAGTTTTTAAAGTTCATACTATTTTAAAATATAGTTTATTTTAAATATAACTTCACATTACATCAAAAACTTTTATTTTTTACTCTAGTTATGGTGGTTTTCATCATACACCAGAAAAATATATTGTATATGTTATATTGTCTGAGCTGAAAGTAATTCATTTACACAGTGCCTCAATTTATAGGGGCGGGGGTGGCTCAGTCGGTAGCGCGCCAGGCTCATAATCTGTAGTTCCCAGGTTCGAGTCCCAGCTGGGTCAGCATTGAGATTTACCTCCGCAAAATTTCCCGCCCTGCCCATGGTCAGTAGGGGACACCGATGGGCTTGTAAAGGCCACCGTCCGTCGGATGGAACGTTAAGCCGTGGCCCCGTGTGCGGGAGAGCCATACCCTGTGCACATTAAAGAACACGCCGGATGGCTTTGACGGGAGGCTACCATCTGTCTCCCAACAGCTTGTTCCAGTGGGTCCCGTCCCCCAACCTTCTCTGAGCCTTCGGGAGCCATGTGACCTGGCCATTTAGCCCATGGTGTGCAAAAAAAGTGCTGCTCAGAGATAAAACAACCCAACCCAAAGCCTCAATTTATATGCCTGAAAGGCAAATAAAATTTGAGACACTGTCAACACTTGATCAAAAATAAATATTTTCATAATGCCTTTTAGAATATTATTGAATTTTAATCTTTATTAAACAACAGCAATTATGAATGCATTAAAATTATTTAAATTAGATGCATACTTGCAAAGAATTTTATTTGATTAATTTATGTAACTTAAATGCTTACTTTTGGCATGTTTACCATGCTATTATTACCTAATTACCTTAAAGTCTACTCATTGTGAACTACTCAAGACATCCAAATAATGTTATTCAGGGTAACCTCTCTGAATTAAGTGATTAATACTCAGTATTACTTTGTATTGATCATTGATTTGAAGGAAAATCATTGATTGATTCATCATTGATATCATCATTGATTTGAAGGAAAATAATTTGACTTAATAAAGGGCACATACATGTACTATGTGTCTGAAAGTAGACACATTGCTCTAGTAATTTTATAGACTCCTTTACTGATACTTTTATGCTTGCAATTGGTCCACTAGTTAAGATTCATTTAAATTGCTTTTTAGAGAAAATTTATTGCTATTGAGAGTAGAGAAACTTTGGTGTTTGGGTTATTATTTTTCTTTTTATGTGTACATGTATTTATTTCTATTTTGTGCCTCTTTTTCTAGAGAATATCACTAGTAAGCAGCTTTGGGGCTACACTTTTTCTAGGCAAATATGCACCTATTGACATTAGTGATGCTTCTGGTATGAATCTTCTCAATATTCGTTCCAAAGATTGGTCAGATGAATGTCTGCAGGTAATAATGTGTTTTGCATTTGAAATAAATGTCACTAAATTAAAAGTTTTAATTTTAGTGTGTAGATTTTAGATTATTCATGTACTAACCCTGTTATTATTATGTTATGTTATGTTATGTTATTTCTTAATTTCTAGTATAATAATGAGTTCCATCAGTGATAGATTTAGGGAAAATAGTGTTATCTACATATTACTAAGATGTAAATAATACTGTTTAACAATATATTTCTAACTTTTTATATGTATGTATACCCCCTTAAGCAGTGCTTTCCACAAAGGTCTGACAAGAACCTGTCAGTTTATACACCATAATAGAAGGGCTGTGTGGATGGCAAGACCTCAGCAGAAAGGCAAACAAACATCCATGCCTTACCCAGGGCTCAAACCCAGGTTCCTTTCATCAGCTATTTCAGGCAAATAATCTGTATTTCAGGCAAATAATCTTTCCATAGTTTTGAAATCTTTGTTACGTTAATAAGCTTTATTAAAGTGTTATATATAAATAACAGCTTTAAAGAAGCCACAGTATACCTCATAAAGTGTCTAGTTTATTTCCATCCTTTGTTTTAGAAAAAAAGTGAAATTTAATGTGTATCTTGCAATGCATTTTATGCAGAAGTATTTATACAATAGTTCTATAGATAGTCCACAATATTTATAAATTTCATTAAAAATTTATCCAGTGGCTGTTTGTAGGGTTATATTTGACTGTGTAGTATTCCATTTTGGATGAGCTATTATTTTCTGTATTATATCTGTTCTGAGTAAAGTTACATTTGCACCAGTGTCTACTATCATATGTCAAGGTATTCCATTTATGGTTCCATCAGCTACTAATCCGTTATTATTACCATGTAGTGTTGAAACGTGGGCGACTTCCCCTGGGGCCAACCAATCAACAGCCAGCCTTTGTCTTTCATGTTGCTTCTGCTGGTTCTATTGTCTGTTAAACGTGCTTGAACATTTTATCCACCACATTTTGCAGTTGGCTCCAATATGTCTGGTCTTGCCATAATTCCAACACTGTATGTTTGTAGAAGTCTTTGGAGAGGAACCTTCAATCTCTTTCAAAATGGATAATATGGCTTTGGTTATTTCTTGCATTTTACTATTCTTTTCTACAGTTTCTTCTGCACTCACAAATCTCACTGTGCATTTGTTCACTCAGTAGGAAAACCTGGAGCACTCATACTTCATAGCATGTACCACAGCTGACTTTAAGGATTCACCTTCCAACATCCTCAGAGATTGTTGAGTGTCAGGGTCAGCAATAGCATCAATAAATTGTAATTGAGCTAAGTTATCTTGGATTTCTGGTGGACAGTTACTATAAGCCAATCTAGCTAGACATTCGATATCACTAGCAAGTTCTTGCAAAGTTTCACCACTCTTCTGCATGCGATGTTTAAATTGAGTCACATAGTATTGTTTTAAATAACTATCGCCAAACCTGAGTTCTAATGCAGAAACCAGACTTTGATAATCAAGACTCTAGAATATGTTCCAAATCTGTACTGTGCACAGATTTGGAACATATTCTAGAGTCCAAAAAAGGAAAAAAATCCTATAAACATATGCCCAGAAATGTTTTTTATGGGGTCATTTTAAAAGATTAGTGTATGAAACTGACATTTCAAACCTCACAGAACTACATAAACGAGTAGAAACTGCCTGTAAAATACCATTAAGACCACTCCAGGAATCTTTGAACATGTTCAACAATCATTATTACAGTAAACTGAGGCTTGCACCCATGTTCAAGGACCTCATTTTGAACAGTTGTTATATACTGAAGTGCCATTGAATTAGGGATAGCAACCTAGTGTTGGACCCCCTCTGGCCCTGATAATGGCCACCACATGATGAGGCAAGGACTCCACAAGCTTGCGTAAATGTTCCACAGGTATGGCGACTTATGCATCCTCCAGAGCTGTCCACAATTTTCTCAAGGTCGTTGCTGATGGGACACGGGCCCAAACACTCTACTCAGTGGTATCTTGAAGATTTTTGATGGGATTTAAATCTGGGCTTCTAGATGGCCAATTCATTATTTCAAAAGTCAGCAGAATGCTTCTACAACCATGCAGTAGCCAACCTGAACCTGTGAGATGAACAGTTGTCTTGCTGGTAGATGCCATCACTATTGGGATGCATGATGGCCATAAATGGGTGTAAATGGTCAGCCATGAGTTCTATGTACCAGGATGCATTGAGAGTCATCAGTACACAGACCAAAGGCCCACAGATATCCAACTGAAGACACCCCAGACCATCACTGAGCCACCACCAGCTTGCACTGTTCCAATCTGACATGCAGGATCCATGGCTTCACGGGGTTGGCACCATACCCTCAGTCTCCCATTGGCGTGATGAAGTTTAAATCGGGATTCATCACTCCATGTTATCTGTTGCCAATTTTCGATGGTCCAGTTTCTATGTTTTTTAGCCCAGTGTCATTCCGTTAGAAGTGGGACTCTCATAGGTCAGCAGCTCTCGAAGCCGAGATGATGAAGTGAGTGTTGCACGGTCTGTGACTGACTTCCTGGCTGGAACCCGCATTCAGATAGGAGGTGATTTCAGATAATGTCTGGCCCCTATTGGTCCATACGATGCAGGTCAGACAGTGAAACCCATGATCATTCAAGGCTGGTTGTTCTTTGCAGTTTGTCTGGGTGCTTGTTTTTTTGCCTAAATTTTCATATTCCCAGAACACTCTTGAAACTGTCATATGAGAAAATCCAAGTTCATTGACAATTTCGGAGATCATTGCCCCATCCATCAGGCACTTACGATCTGCCCTGTGTCAAATGCATCTAAATCCTGCACCTTTCCCATTACGCTTCTCATGACGAATGTTTAGGGAAGCCAAAGCTGACAGCTAGATATGGCCAGAGTTTCAGCCATGCATGTGTGCAAATGTGGGACTTGCGGTACTGAATTTCGATAATGTCCCTTAACCCTAATTAAATGGCACTTCAGTGTAGCATAAACTTGTATGCCATAATTTCTAAATAAAATATTTTTGTGCATATGCTTATAGGACTTCCTTTTTCTTCTTTCGGACTCTAGAATATATACCTAAACAAGGACATACCCAGGATTCTCCCCCCTCCCCTGAAATCGATCACCTTGTATGAACTCTCAAATTTGTCTACCTGCATTGACATCCAAAACAGCTATCTTTGCACGATTTTATTTTAGCCCTCTTTTATATGGTTGACATTAAAATTGGATTTAAAAAATAAACAATGATAAAATGTTATACTATATAGAATATCATTTTAATCTTCCCTGTCTGGTGGAGTATATTAGTAGTTGAAAAATTCTTCTTAAGTCTTATTCTGAGGTCTTATTTAAACTCTTCTCTAGTCTTATTCTCTCCCCTCAAATATTATTAGTATGTTTTATTTAAAATATTACAATGTTTTATTTGACAGAGTGTTACAGTTAATTATTCTAACATATGCAGGTTACACCCTATGCAAGTAACATATGCAAGGTTACACCCTGTATACATTAGAATAATTAACTGTCACACTGTCAAAATATGGTAATAAGAAAATTAATTATGGACAGATTTTGCTGTGTGTAAGAAAATTACTGAAAACAATCTGTTATTTTAAAATGTAATTTCTGTTAACATTTTTTATTTAGTTTTGTTTTTAAATTTCAAATTAATTAACCTTTTTATAGGCTTGTGTTCCCAATTTAAAGGAGAAGCTGGGGCCTGTTGTTCCTTCACATGTCATTGTGGTATTTATGATTTTTAAAGTTTTTTATATAATTATGAAATGAGATTATAATGTTGTTCAATTATATTTTTACCTGAAGTTTAATAAATACACTCATTGAATTAAAAATTATGCTCAGTTTCTTATACTTTTCAACTTACAAAATATTAGATCTTTCAGTATCTAATGTAAATTATTTCATTCATTAATTGTTTTATAATGAGGCTCAGAAGTTGAGTAGCATTTTTAGAGGAAAAAACACTTTAAGGGTTAATAAGCTTTGTCATGAGTGATTTCCTTATTTACATCTATACTGAGCAGTACTAAAAAGTTGATTGTACCGATCATAGATGATGCCATAAGCGACAAGGCCAGGATGATTTTTAACTCACAGTTATTATATAAATGAGGAAGCTGGTAATAGTTTAGTGGTTAGAACACCTGGCATATAACTGGAAGGTATGTGTTGGTGAACTTTTACACATTGGTGAAACCACTCATTGGTGAACCTTTTTTTACACAAAAGTATTTCTTGAATTAGAAGAGCAAAATATTGCCCCTGGCAAATATGAAATGAAGTTCATTTTAATTCACCTTATTATTTTCTTTTTTTTTTTTCACCTTATTACCCCTATAATGATGGTAGTTTAAACTAATGAATGATGCAGAAACTTCAAAGAGTAATATTTCATTATTGCCTATTCAATAAAAAACATTTTTTTCACTTATCACTTAAAAATTTTGTTTTGTTTTTTTGTGTTCCTGGGGGTGCAATTGCTATTATCAGTAGTGTGTAATCCCCTAGATCACTATATTCTGCCACCAAAATTTGAACTCTATAGTATGAATAGACTTTAATATTTTTTTTAGTTTTGCATTTTCCAACTTTAGGTCTTTCTAACAATGGGAAGTCAAACTATTGGAAAATTAAGAAGTGTGAGCATATCTTATTAGTACCTATCTAAATCAAAAATAATTTTTCATTTAGCTTTTAAAACAAAAAGTTATATGTTTGCAGAGGAACAAACAGGCAAATTAAGAAACAATAGCTTGTTTTTATGAAAACAAGCTAAAAATTGCAAGTTAATTATAAGGAGACATCAGTATATGTTCTCTTAACTACCAGTAGATAACACAAAATAGAATAATAGGAAGTATTACTCATCCTATTGAAAAACATTAGCTTAGTTAGGCTTTCTAAATATTTAATAGCAAATTTGAAAAATTAATTTTTTTTTATATCTGTTCATGCAATTTAATTTAGAGAAATTGCTATTTGGAATTTATTGGCTCCAAAGTGAATGCAAAAATAAATTAACTACAATCTAGAATATTTAGGTGCCATATGTTTGTCATACAGATGAAATACTGATATGTTAATTTCAGTTGTGTTTAAAAGAATCTGTGAAGTTATATACTATTCTTAGTATAATCTAAAAGTTGTCTTTTTTGTACATTTAATTTCATTTCACATTAAGTTTCTAATGATGATGAAGTAGTAATAAATAAAACTGAAATTGCCTCATATATTATTTAACCTACTATATAAATTTGCTTATCATATTATATAATATTTACTCTATTTTGCTTTCCCTTTCAGTTACTAAAACCAGTTTCATTCTTTTAAACAAGTTTTATGTACATTCATATTTTAGGGCTCTGTATCACCTTACTTTGTAGATCGTTATGGATTTTCATCAACTTGCAAAGTTATAGCATTTACTGGAGATAACCCAGGTAAGCAATGGATGTTACAGTAGTTAAATAATGATTTAAATAACTTTTTTTCCCCTTAACCCTTAGAGTGTCATTTTTTTTTCTCTAAAAATACAACTCAACTTCTGAGCCTCATTTTGAAACAACTAGTGAATGAAATAGTTTATATTACATACTAAAAGAACATTTAATTCTGACAAAAAATATATAAATAAAAGGAAAAAAAATGGTAGTTAAGCATAAAATGCATATTGCGAGTTCATTTTGTAGTGATTTTTGAAAACTAATTAATCAGCTTCTGACTCTTAAAGTGTTAATGGAGAAATATTCAGTTTCTTTAATCCCAAATTCGGAAATTTTTTGTTGATGTAAAAAGTCTTTAAGCATAAATGTTTTAGGTAAAATATTCAAGCTATATGGTTAATTTTTTGCAGAACATTTTGTTAATAATACCTACTGCATAATACTTCATTTTTGTTTGAATTTAAATGCTATATCAATTGCTTTTTATTTGAGCTACAAATTGACTTCTGTTGCATGAGTAATGGCAGGTAAATGGGCTTTATCAGAAGCTAAACCAATTAACTTCACAAAAAATTTCTTCAAAAAATACTTCATTGTAAAATTAAATTGAAATCTTTAATTCTCTATGACACTGTTAACACTGTCATACTGTTTAACAGTATCATAGAGAATTAAAGATTTCAATTTATTTTTAATTACTGCACTGTGAACCTTTACTGTAATTTTTGACATCATTGTAAACCATTCTGAGTAAATTTCCCACAGAAGATACCTTTTAAATTAGCAAATGGATTAAACATTGCAATTTTTCAAACAAATGTACTCTAAAATTCTGAAAATGTACAGATTCTGAAATAACAGTATGACAGTAAGAACTGAAATGAAAAAAAATATTCAAAGTTACATGGGCTTCAGAAAATCGACTAAATTTATAAGTAAGTTATACTTCTCATTACTTATATATTAAGAAGTAATCATGATTCAATTATTCAGTTATTGGAAGTTGGAAACAAAATGCATATCTATCATTAGCTAATCAGGTACATATTATGTTAATCATGGTTATAACTATGCAAGTGAAATGATGTCATGATGTAATTTTTTTATAATTATTATTATGCATATAGTGAAAGTTTTATGTAGTAATTAAGAAAAGAAAATAAGAGATACAATCAATCCCCACTCTGAACTAAACCATAAATTCTGGAACTTGGAACTACAGTTACATTCGCAGCATGATTATATCATTTTTGAAAACAATAAAAGTTATGTTTTCAAAAATAACTAATGAATAGAAATATATTTTCAGCAATTAGGTTTGCAAACTAGAATTTTCTGATACATGGAAATTGTCATAACAGAAGTTTCATAGTATATAATCAAAATCTATGTTTTACCAGCCAAGGTACATACACTCAACCCTCATTAAACTTAGTTATACTTGATCAAAAAAATTGGATTGATGGATGATGCCTTAAAATATGTTACCTTTTCATATAAATTTAAATGAGTAAGGTATGGAGAAATATGTCTTTGTTTACTATAAGAACATCAGTAAAATTAACTTTTTATATTTTATTTTTTGGATGCTTGTCAAATTTTGAAAAAGTTAATTATTAAGATGAGTAACTTTTTGAAAAAAATCAAAATGTTTTTGAACTTTAGTTATTAGAACAGTGTTAATATATCTTCACAATAGCACTTAACAATATACTATTTGTATCTGTGCTCTACTTTAAATGTGCCATCATAGAGTTTTCCCTTTAACAGAATAATAATTTAATAAGAAGGATATATAATAATAAATTAATAAGAAAACTTCTTATTACTTAATTTTTACCAAGAAAAAAAATCCATTTCTTGTGCAACAGACAAGATATTTTAACTGATATATTTTCCATTTTGGCTGGAAATTTAATTTTCGCAAAATTCAAAATTATATACCATTTAATTTATTATGTAATGTGACCAATTTCTGCTCATTGCAGTGGAAAAATAAGATGGATCTGTGGATTCTTTCCAGGTTTTCAGGCTGGGCATGGGAAGGGTTTAAAGTACATTTTGTGCTGTTGGTAATATTTCATCAGAGTGACTGTTCTTAATTGTTGTGCTTCTATTTATATAATTACATAGAAGTGGTGAATTTTTATCTTTTTCTATTTTCACTATGATACATTCTGAAAAAAAAGTTTTCCAAAATACACCTAATATCATTGTGGAAAATTCTACATACCCAGCCAATTATAAGAAAGCAGCTTTTAATACTTATTTAATGAAAGCATTAAGGTATTGTTCTACTAAAGGAACCCTGGAAACCAAACTTCAGCATATATTGAACATAAAACAGCAAGTAGGATATTGCAAGAAATATATAGAAAAATTTTATAAAATGAATAAAGATAAATATAACAAGGAATCGCAACCCAATCCAGCACAAAAAACGTTAGAAATAGTAAAATATACTATACCATTCCTATATTATGTACTGTTAACTGAGAACACTAAGAGCTATTATGTAAAAACATAAAATAAATATCCCTATAACCATAAATGATAATGTTAAACCTTTAAATATTAATGACCAAGACAGACCACCCCTTATGGGAAGTGTCTATCAGGTTAAAATTTGTAACCCTGAAAATAAATTAGAGAATAAGAATAACTACAAACGTATAGGCAATTAGAAGAGAGACAAAAGGAACACAAATTAGATCTTAAAAATTAATTAGGGAAAACAGCTTTAATTCAGGTAATATTAGAGCAAAACTACCTATAACATGAATTCAGTCAAAAATAATTGCAGCATTAAACTATTTTGAGAATCTTTTTATAAACCTTCAAATAGACAAAATATGTAATACAGACATTACACCCCTCCCACCTGCATGGAACCTTCTACTCAAAACCAAGAAGTCTCTCTCCACAGCAAAGCTAGAGGGCAAGCAGCATAAATAGGACTAACTCAGTGGTCCAGAGTGCCTGACAAGTTGTCGGGAGGTCATGGGTTCGTGTCCCACCCGGCTCGGGACAGTTTTTCCTCTAAAATTTAAATCGACGCTAAAATGCTGATTTATTTACTTGATTGGAATACGTCGAGCTTATTTCAGTATTTATTATCTGTATACTTGTACTACATGCTTCCATCTATTGGCAAATATAAGTGCCGCTTGTGGCTGGATTGCCTGAATAGTGCCTATATGAAACATAAAAGGAATGTTCATGGTGCTAGTTAGAGATCTTGGTCGGCAGCCTGTTGCTCAGTGGTCTGGAGCGCCTGACATGTTGTCGGGAGGTCGTGGGTTCGTATCCTACCTGGCTCAAGACAATTTTTCCTCTAAAATTAGAATTGACATCAAAGTGCTGATTTAGTAGTGGATGTTGAACAGTCGAGTTTATCTCATTATTTATCATCATTAGCATACTTGTAAGACATGCTTTCCATCTATATGGCAAATTGAAAGCCGCTTGTGGCTAAAATTGCCTGAATAGTGCCTATATGTGACATAAAAGGAATGTTCATAGTGTTAATTAGAGGAGATCTTGATCTGCGGCCAGTAGCTCAGTGGTCCAGAGCACCTGACATGTTATCAGGAGGTTGTGGGTTCGTATCCCACCCAGCTCAAGACAATTTTTCCTGTAAAATTAGAATCTAGGTCAAAGTGCTGATTTATTAGTGGATGTTGAACAGTCAAGTTTATCTCATTATTTATCATCATTAGCATACTTGTAAGACATGCTTTCCATCTATATGGCAAATTGAAAGCCGCTTGTGGCTAAAATTGCCTGAATAGTGCCTATATGTGACATAAAAGGAATGTTCATAGTGTTAATTACAGGAGATCTTGATCAGCAGCCAGTGTACCTCAGTGGTCCAGAGCACCTGACACGTTATCAGGAGGTCGTGGGTTCGTATCCCACCCGGCTCAAGACAATTTTCCCTCTAAAATTTGAATCGACGTCAAAGTGCTGATTTATCACTGGCAAGTTGTTCATTGTTCGTGTCCCGCCCAGCTCGGGACAGTTTTTCCTCTAAAATTTAAATCGACGTTAAAGTGCTGATTTATTTACTTAACTCAACATCATTAGTCACCACTGATGAAGCCATCGGGTGACAAATGAAACACATCTGGCCAAATGCTTTTAACTTGTTTTTAACCTGTGTTCTTTTAAGAAAGTTAAAATTAAAGTTTAGGGATGTGAGTTATCAGAAAATGATTATGCGAATTAATATCTTCCAAATCATGCTGTGCTATCAAAAAAGTACATTTGCAAGTGGAAGAATCACAAACTACCTTGCAATTATCATGGAAGAACATAACAACATGGACTGGTTTCTCCAGAAAAGGCACTGTAACAACACCACTAACTCAACTATGGCAAATCAGCAATGAACAGCAAGGCAGCATCAGATGTCAAACAGCACTCTGGATAATGAGTGTACAGTGAGGGCCTCGAAAGTAAGAACTAATTATGATGAGAACTTGTTAAATCTACCATCCTTAGCAAAAACCAGTAACTGTCTAGCACTAAGATCAAGCACAAAAATTTAAGCATAAGAGTCTCAGTTTATGGTAACATAAGTAAAATCAGTTTACTGAAGCCATTTTTAAGATATCATAAACTGAGAACATGTTATAGATTTAAGAGTGAATTTTGTGAATTAAAAACTAATTGATATATTCCCTCTTGTTGTGACTGAGAAATGAGCCATTGTAAAATCGCAATTACTCATTAAAGTGTTTTAAAAAATTATACATACCATATAAAGTACATGAAAAATGCATCTTCCATATGACATCCATCTGATCATCCCTCAGTGCAAATGGCACAGGATTTTTATGGTTGGTGTTGAAATGGTGATGAAATAATTGTTAATGATAACAATGCAATTGTCATTTTTGTAATATGCCTTAACCCTTAAACTGCCACAACCTATAAAATCAGATTCATGAAGCCTGCATATAAGGCCGTGAACCATAATCTCGGTCTTTAGTACCATAAAAAAAATATTTTTTTTTAAATATTAAAGTTTGAACTAATTTATATATATGTGTGTGTGTGTGTAAAATACACATTTCAGAGCTCCTAAAAACTGCTAATTGTTTCATTTTATTCCCCAACTTGATATCTCAGAAAATAAAAAGCCCTTTTACTTGCTCAAACTGCTATTAGCACAACCCAGATGATGGCAAAGCCATGACTGCTGTTCTGTATTTAGAACAGTCCCCCCACTAGCTGGCTGAGAGCTCCAGCAAGTTAATTGAGTTATTTTGTAAAAATACGACCATTTGTGTTCTCAAAAATGAAATCAGATATCAAGGGAACATTTTTTTAATGGAGGTTTTCAGTGATTAGCATGAAAATACAGCTGCATATCTTTTTGCATCATCTTAGTATGTTTTGTGATTAAAAACTATTTTAGCATTTCTCAATTATTTTTATCTGTTATCGGATATTTTTACAAATGGAATGCAAAGAGGAAAATCGATATTTTTTTATAATGTGATCAGCAACATCATAGGAACATGATATCGATCACCAAAAATGTGATTTTGATTTCAAACAATGCTCATGTTAGGCTGTACAAATTGGATATTTCAGAAAGTATCGAAGTGTTTGCATTTTCTTTTGCTGATGAAATATAATTTTTAAAGGATAAAATAGTGATGAACAAATACTTTATCACATATGGATATTAATTATAATGGATATTATCAAGTTGAACAAGAAAATCATGAGTTTTTTTTTTCTGAACTGCAATGTTTCATTGACTCTAAGAGTGATTTAGATGAATTCTGACTTTTCTCAGATTCTGAACAAGGATATCAATTTCAACTACTTCTAGAATTATTTATATTGCTTCTCAAATATATTAAGCAGAAAGAATAGTTATTTGATACAAACAAAAATTAAATCATTAGATATACGTGACTTAAAATGCTAGCTGCTTTAGGAGACATTTAATTAGGACATTATAACAAAAAATTAAATTTTTTAGCAATAGGACTTTTTAGTACTATTTTTAATTAAATTGAAGTAATTTCATAACTAGTATTCAGAATTTTTAATTTTTAAGTTAATTTTTACTGTTTTTTGTAAAGTTCAACTTTTCTGTAGTAGTCAACATATAATGCAAATTGATCTGGAAGGGTTTGATCTCAAATTTCAGAGGTTAAAGTAATCTAACCTAGGATGTGGTGGGCAGACAATGTCAAACAGCACCTTATTAGAATTGGTGTGCAGTGGCCAGATGCAGCAGAATGTGGCTCAGGACAGACTTGCTCGGAGAACTAAATTGCACGATCTGGTTGGACCTCTGTAGCCCATGGCTGCTTGAGGATGATGATGATGATGATATTTTCTTTGAAATATTTTTATGTAATTTTATCAAAGCTCATTACTCTTTAACCTTACTTAGATTAAGATTACTATTTAACATTTTTTAATTATTTATTTTTCAGTTTTTAAATAATCTTGTTTTAAAGCAAAATAAATTTTTGCAACACTACTGCTTTAGTCTTAGAGTTTGCCAATCAGGAAAAAATTGACATTGTACATTGTTTGCATAAATGACCAAGTAATTTTGTAAAACTTAAAATGAATGAAAGATTTAAGTAATGACAGAAATATTATGAATAAAGTAGTAAAATACTTCAGAAAATATGGCGAAATTAATTTTTTTCAAATTTTTTGCTGAATTTAAAATGCAAAAAATACAGAAAAACTCTGTAATTTTCTTTTTAAAAAATAATGCATATAAAATTTTGCACATTTTTTTGAAAATTTCGTTATTTTCTTAATACAAATTAAATGTTCTTTAATTTGGTATATAACATGACCTATTTCTGTTGAGTGGTGATTTTTTTTTTAATTCTAAAGTTGACTTGTTTATTTGACTGACCACAGCTGGTGAAAAATTTGGACTTTCCTCAAAGTATAATACCATGAAAAAAATTTGCAGAAGAGAGTAATTTTCTTCATTCAAGAAAAAATATATTTTCCTCTTATTCATAAACAAATAGTCTTTCTATTGGCATTCATTATAATCACTTTTGTGTATTGTTTTTTATAAATAAATTTTTATTTGTGTTGCCAGGTGCATTTTTTTACTACATGCCTCTATAAAAAGCCCTATTAAAACGAAACTACCCATCTTTTTTGTCAAATATTTTATTTTCAGATAATCCAGAATTAAATGCTGATTAATTTGGCTACAACATACATGTCAGAATTCCTTTCAGTAGTTATTCGTCAATAAAAATTCTAACGTTCATTTTTTTTTCCTGAACACAGTTGAAAAAAAAGTCTGACCACAGGGTACAATTCAGTTTTTCAGGCCTGGCACGGTAATGGTTAATTACAAATGCATATTTCATACTCTCCACTGGTTCCATGGTTACTAAATGATTTGATGCTGATAAAGAAACAACATAAGTAGCTTTTAGTATTATTCTCACGCCAGTGATACCAAAGAAAACTGGTTTTTATAATCACTTGTTTCTCTGCCATACTCTGTATAAATATTACCATGTTGTAAAATATGCAAATCACTTATTGTTTCATATGTTAAGTCACTGAATTGAAGTTATTTACTTTTATGTTGTTCTAGCACCTGTTCTATATAAGTAAACTTAAATTTTAAAGAGCTATCAGATCATTAGTTATATCTTGAAATTTTTGTAATTTTTAATTTTAAAATATATCTTAATTTTTGCCTCTTATATGATTGATTTTAACAATTTAGAATGTGAACTACCTATTTTTCTATTTTCATTACTTTAAGTTGTTTATTTATTTCTTACTAAAGCTTCCTTGGCTGGACTTAGGCTGAAAAAGGGTGATTTGGCTGTTAGTTTAGGAACAAGTGATACTCTTTTCCTATGGCTAACTGAACCAAAACCAGCTTTGGAAGGTCATATACTTTGTAATCCTGTAGAAAGCAATGATTATATGGCCTTGTTGTGGTGAGTCAACTCGTATATTTTCATATTATTTTCCTTCCCTCAGTGTTAATATTTAAAAAAAACTTCTAAATAAATATTTTTTTAATCTAAGTTAATCTCAGAACTGTACAAAGGAAGGGATTGAGACTAAGATAGGAGTTGTTGGAAACATTGGAGGAATTTTGGATTGTTTTACCTCTGAGCAGCACTTTTTTTGCACGCAGTGGCCTAAATGACTAGGTCACAAGGACCCCAAGGGCTCAGAGAAGGCTGGGGGATGGGACTCACTGGACAGCTATTGGGAAACAGATGGTAGCCTCCTGTCTAGGCCAGCCAGCATGTTCTTTAACTTGCACAGGGTATGGCTCTCCCACACACGGTACCATGGTTTAATGTCCTAGCCGATGGACATCACCCTTTTCGAGCCCACTGGTGTCCCCTACTGACCGAGGGCAGGGAGTTTTGCAGAATAAATCTCAATGCTTGTCCAAGTGGGACTCGAACCTGGGAACTGCAGATTACAAGTCTGGTGCTACCAACTGAGCTCCCCTGTGTAGGAATACATTCCCCTTGAAGAAATAGCAAGATAATGCCATTCTTACCCCACTACACCATTGTTTATTACTTTTAAAGAGAAAAAAATGCGTTTCCTTATTAATTTTCTATTTACTTTAGTTAATTATTAGTAGTGGTTTTTATGACTTAAAAGTGCCTAATACTTACATAAAACACATCATATTTGAGTAAAGGGATAATATATGCCCTTGTATCTGTAACTCTGCTAGATTCATTTTTAGCAACTGCTAATTTTCGTATAGCCGTCCCATGGCCGAGTGGTTAGAGCACTTGGCTACTGATCTACGGGACCTGGGTTCTAGCCCCGGGTAAGGCATGGATGTTCATGTTGTTTTCTGCTGAGGTCCTGCCATCCTCTCAGATCTTCTACTGTGGCATATAAACTGACAGGCTCCTGTCAGACCTCTGTGGCAAGCAGTTGCTTGAAGGGGGTATTTATTTTTATTTATTTTAATTTTCTTAGAAACAAATTGCATTACTAAAGCTTAGTGTACGAGTATTTGACCTTTAAATTTGTGTAACAACATTTTGAATTATTTCTTGAAAACAATTGCTCCTAAAACAGCTGCTTGCTACAGAGATCTGACAGGAATCTGTCGGTGTAATACACCACAGAGAAGATTTGCAAGGAAGGTGAGATGTCAATAGAAAGACAAAACAGAAAGGAAAAACCTTATTTGGAGCTCAAACCAGATCCCTTTGATCAGTAGCCAACATGTTAACCACTTAGCCACTGGGTTAACAATTTAATAAATTATATTTGTGACTTGCTAAACTAATTCGTGCATACAGATATATGGAAAGAGAGTGATTATTTCTAGTTGCCCACAGGAAATGCAACAATATTTTGAATGAATGTATTAAATTTTATTATGGAAGTAATGTGACATACAGAGGAATCTGGCAGCTAAAAGAGATTATGGGGGATATTTGCATTAGACCAAACATACAGGTAATTTAGAAGAAAGAATAATGCTTTTTATGCCATTTGCATTGTTCTATTTACATGATTTAAGAAGCTGAGTGCTTTTGACTGTACTCAGCAGTCATCCTCAGGGTGGCACAAAGTTCCAAGTTCGATGGTAAAACATTAGAAAGATGAAAGTATTCCTTTTTTCTTGATGATATATTCTGATTAAAATGGTCATGCAGGGGAGGTAGCTTTCATGATTCTTGCACTGTAGCAAAAGTTACTATGTAGCTAAGATCTTCATTGCATTGTCAGGAGCACTTAGAGGCATTTTTATGCCAGCAATGATAGGGGAAGAAGAGAGCCATTTTCCAGTGCCAATTGCTGCATTGAAAGGAGCAATAATTGGTCACTTGGGGTGTCGAGATTATGCTTGTGTAGTGGAAGGAGGGACAGGGCAGCTGGTTGGCTGATGGTGGTGGGTAGTGGGGCTGGGAAGTCATGCAGCAGGGGGAAGGGGGGTGTTAAAGTTGCAACATCTGTCTCTGAAGGCAAAGATTTCAAGGGTTTCTCGGAAAGCAACTTGAGTTTTAAAGTGAGGGGAGGAGACAATGAATGCTGAGTCAAACTGAGGGACTACCTGGCCTTCAAGGACAATTTTAGCAAGGGCAGTGCATGGAGTTTTGTTTTTAATATCCCATTTATGTTGGCAATTCTTTGCTTTAGGGTACTTATAATGCAACTGATATAAAAAGAGGGGGCTTGGCAGGGGAAGTGGGGGTGAGGGAAATGATGTAGATTCTGATTTTGTTCATTTGTTAATGGAATCTTTGTCATGCTTAAGAATTTTAAATAGATTGGGTGGTGTTTTCAAAGGAACTTTTAGGTTAAAGGGTTTAAGGAGTTTGCTAACAAGGGGTACAATATTGAAGAAAGTAATGGAGGGGGCATAGTTATGCTGGGGTTGGAGGTGGGTGATTGTGAAATTTAAGTTTAGCTTGCAAACGGCATAAAAAGCATTATTCTTTCTTCTAAGTTAATAATGTTGCCATGAAATCGTTTCTTAATTTTTATTTTCTTCTATACAGTTAATTATCTAACCCAGTCCCTGAATCAGTAGCCAAACATGCTAACCATTTGGTCATGGAACAGCACCCTTTGTTTTTGATATTCATTATGATTTTCATTAAATTGCTTTTTAAATATGATTTGTTTTAAGTATAAGCTAAATTTTTTTTAAAAATATGGAATCCTTTTGTGGGTAGGTGAGGAAGCAGGGTGGGAGACAAAATTTGAACACAATATGATCCTCACATGAGAAGCTTTCCCTTGACACTAGCACAACTGTGGGCTTTTGTGTTTTGAATGTATAGTAGAAAGAAGATTTTTCCATTTCCCCTTTTTAGGGGGGTAGAAAGCATGGAGAGTGAAGTTTTGTAGCCCATAACATTCCCCATGTTACAAAATTTCATTTGACACACAACTTGTTACATTCAGCCCTCACATTCAAAAGATATGGTAGAACAATCCTTCACACATTTAGCCTCTATTTTTATGGAGAAAGAAAGCATATGGATAAATATTTTATAGCCAATGACATTCCCTGTTTCAAAAGCTTTCATTTAATGCATAGCTCATTACTCTCAGCCCTCACATTCTAAAGATATAATAGGGAAACAATCACTTTCACATTTCCTTTTTAGGGGGAGAGAAAGCATAGGGGTATAATTGTTTTTTACATTCTATGATTCTCCCATCATCACAAGCTTTCAGTTTACATATGTAACATATTAAGTTTGGCCCTTGCATTTGAAAGATATATTAAAACAACTGTATTGACAAACACACAAACTGACAAAACAACTAACTGACAAACAGGCTCTCCAACAATGGGCCGAAATAGCTTAGAAATATATCAAGCTTCTGCTAAATTTATCATAAAACAGTGATGACCATTGGTGGCCATGGATTGCATGTGGTCCTCGACATCCTTTTGTCTGGCCCACAGAAGATTTGCAAAAAAAAATTTTTTTTTCAGTTTAGTACTGTGTTGTTTTAAGGGCAGGCAAACACTGAAAAATACTTACTCATTGAATTTATAACTCCTAAAAACTACTTTTTCGTAAAGTTAGTTTTGATAGAAGCACCTTTATTTAAAACCTCAAATCAAAACCAAACAGCTACTGGTTTGACTAAATTTTATTGCAATTGATTAAATTCAAAAAAAAAAAGTCGTTTGACTCACCGTCATCTTCAGAATTTATTGAAAACTGACTCCAAACTTCACTAAATGTTTTTAATGAACTCTCTCATTAACCCATTCACAGGTTTATCTTTAATAAAATTGATTTTCCTTTCATTTTAAATCATTGACCTTTCATTTTAAATAATAACTAAAATTGTACTATTTAATCTTATTTTATCTATCAATTTATTTAATTAAATTATTATACTAAATGACTTTTATGATTATAACTTACTAGCTTATGTGGATTAATAATCCATGGCCCTTGACTGTTTCGATTACTCAGTGTTTTTAAGCACACAATATAAATAAAACTTAAAATAAACTTTAAGTGTATAAAAATATAAAATAAACTTTAAATGTATTTACACAAGACATGCCCACCAGCTTGGTTGTCAGGTATGCTAACCATTGTACAGTGTTTATCGACCTATTATCAATCACCTATAATCATCAGCATATGCAATGGCTGAGACAGATTCCAGTGATGTTAAGAATAGCATCATGCAATATTCAGAAATGAATCCTACTTCTGTTTAAGAGTTTAAAAGCCAAAAATCGATGGCTACTGTATAATAACAGGCTAGCAAAGGAGCTTGTTCACCTCACATAGAAAATATCATAATTAATAAGCACCAAGAACTGCCATGCTGATCTTTTTAACAGCAACTTTGAATAGCAATTGATTGCCCAGTGTTGTGAAAATAGCATCCTATTACCATTTATTATTAAGTGACAGCACTATCTTTCAGAAAGACATTGATTGCCTTCGCACAATAGTATCTCCTAACAAGTTCTTGCTCCTAACATTCATCTCTGGTACTCTAGATCATTTGATATGATGCCAATAGAGCACATGTGACCACTTAATGGAACAAACAATTACCTACATTTGCTGACCAGTTTAACTGTAACCCAACGTTACTAATAAGTTACATGAAGAGATAATCTACAGAACATCACTGGATACCTTATTGATTTAATATCTTGGTGTGTATTGGATAGTTTCAATGCCAATGGATGCCCATGGGCATTGATATTTGGCCATAATGTTCAAGTAAGAGATGGCATATGTTATCAAATAAAACAGGCATTCTTATAGTTTATATCATTAAATAACCATTGTTATAATTTTATTAAAATATAGCCAGAACCAATTTATAATTTTAAGAGATTTTTTTCATTGTTCTTGTTTTTTTTTTGTTCTTTGTGATTATTTTTCATTTTTTGCACGCTTTTTGATTATGTTTAATTTTTTTATGCTCTGTGAATTTTTATAATCTTATTCCTTTAAGTAATGATCTATTCTTTTACAATTTAAGTTTCAAAAATGGATCACTTACAAGAGAAAGAATCAGGGATGAGTGTGCTGAAAGTTCCTGGGCATTATTCTGTGACTTACTGGAGAGTACACCCCGAGGAAATTTTGGCAATATTGGTTAGTTTTCTCAGCCTTGCAAGTGCCAAATTTTCAGTTAAATGCAAATTAATCCTAAAACATATATTTGCACGTATCTTTTCAAGGTTATAGTTTATATCAGCACACCAGAATTAATTAAATGAAGACACAAAATAAATAAATGAGCTTTCTCCAGTTGCTTAATATATATTATTATATTTGCCCATGGTCAGATCAGGGGAAGGGCAAGTAAAACTAATAAAAATCATGAACTTTTGTTTAAATAACTTCCTTGCTATTTTAGAGCAGTTCAGATTATTAAAATCACAAAAACTTTCTGGGAAAATATATTAAGTTTCTCATTAAAATATAAAACTTGTAAAAAAAGTTGCAAAGATGAAGTTAGCTATGCATTTGTTTGCTAAGTACATAGAGCCATTGCTTAGTAAACATATACAGTATCTCTATGTGGCCCATGCCTTAGCTCAAAAGTTTTGATGCAGCACTTATTCACACAAAGATTGGATATCACATTGTCCCCACAGATTTTAATATATTGGAGGAGCAATAAAAAAATTCTAGAAGTAGCAAAGTGGAAAAAAATTATTCACTAATATTATGCTCTTCTTGGAATTTCTATCTCTCTCTTCTGAGTCAGAGAAGCTTAAAAAATAATCAATTCACTATCAGAATTAACAAAATAATTTTGAAAAAAAATCTGGATGAACTTTATCCAAAATGTTTATTGAAAGATTTCACAAACATTTTTAAATTCAGTTTTTTAAAAAATAGATAGTAAACTAATAAAAACACAAAAAAATTGATACTTGCATAAAACTGTCACAATCTAAGTATCCTATGCATCATACTGTGCATTCACATATGCATTGCATTTCAAATCAAAACCAAATGTTCTTCAATGATCTTCATATGAGAATGTACATAGAAAATGTTTGATTGTTTTTATTACTTTGCAATGATGTAAATGACTTGCATTTATTCAGTTGGGTAAATTGACTAAATACTTTTTGTTTTAATGAATAAATTTAGCCTTTTACTGTTTTAATATGAAAAAGTTGTAGAAATATTAAAAAAAGACTAGATATTTTCTTGTTACTATGATTGCAACATTTAGATATTTTACTATGCATGATCATGACATATTTCAAGAAAACACACTTAAAAATTGTTATAATAATAAGTCTTTTACAATGTACTCTGAGATGCCAGTTTATTAGGTACACCTACCTAGTAGCGTTTTGCACTCCCTTTGGCCTTCAGAATAGTCTTAATTCATCTGGGCGTGGAACTTCAAGATACTGGATGTGTTGTGCAGGAATATTATACCATGTGGAAATGATTGTGTCACACAGTTACTAAAATTGGATGGTGGTACAATCTCGCTGCAAACAGTCATTACCACCTTATAACAAAGATGCTTGATAGAGTTTAGATCAGGGACTGTGCAGGCCAATGAAGCAAGAAAAACTTGTTGACATGTTCCTGGAACCATTCAGTGAAAATACGTACCTTGTGAATAGGTGCATTATCATGCTGAACATGTCCATCCAAGTGAGGATAAACTGTAGCCATGAAGGAATGAACTTGGTCAGCAACAATATTCAAATATTCTGTATTGTTCAGATGTCCTTCGATGGGTATCAGGGGGCCTAACATGTACCAGGAAAGCATTCCACACACCATCACATCACCACCACCAACCTGTACTTTTAACACCAGACAAGATGGCTCCATGGCCTCATGTTGCTTATGCCAAATTCTGATCCTTTCATCAGCATGAGCCAAAAGGAATTTGATTCGTGTGATCAGGCTGTCTTTTATCAGTCCTCAACAGTCCAGTTCGATGCTCCTGCACCCACTTGAAATGAGCATTTGTGTTCTTCACTGATAACATTGGCACCCGACATGGTTAGTGGCAGTTGTAGCCCATTCACAACAAGATACAATACATGGTGCATTCAGAGATGACCTTCTGCAGACCAATGTTTAATTCTTCTCTGATTTGCCTGGTTATGTCCCATCTGTTCGTTTGTGTGATTCTCAGCAATCTCCTTTATCCCCTCTGATCCACAAGCTGTTTTCATCCACAGGATCACTGATCACTGGTAGTTTGTTTGTTTGTTTTCTTGCTTTTCACACCATTCTCAGTAAACCCTTCAAACAGTTGTGCAGTAAAAGCCAGAGGGCACAGTTTGGGAGATGCTAGAATCGGCACATGTAGCAGCAATTATCATGCCACATTCAAAGTCGCTTATTTTGCCCATTCTGACACTTAATCCAGCTCTAACTCATGCCCGAAGAGCTGGTCTGCCTGATTTATACTACACACTGTGGTCACATGATGCATTACTTTTTGGAATTAATCATTTATGTGATGAGGGGTGGTGTACTTAATAAACTGGCATCTCAGTGTATGGTCAGTCAGTCTGATGAACAAATATTAAACTGCCAGAATTAAAAGCTTCAGATGTTAAATGTTAAGGAATGGGATGGTTATCACAGTCAAGGCACTAGAGATATATAGCCTTTAACAAACAGAAATCATTTCTGTAATTTTCTTGTGGTGTCATGGACAGACACAGCCTCTATCCATTTCTTCACCCATTATCTTGATATGAAGATCCATCACACTTGTTCAATTCATGTTGAAATGCTCTATGAGAACACAATTTACTGAGTACTGAATATCCAGCTTCGCATGATAAACAATAGAAGGACACTGGTGTGTAATGATAAAAATTTTCTGACTTCATTTTTTCCCTATACATTTAACATGAGTCATGTTATTTGTTTTTAAGTTACACTTTTAAATTCCAGGAATATTTTAATTAATCATGTCATATCAGTTAATAAGTCTTTTTTTATTGTAAACTATAAAAAAGTTAACATATATATATATTTGCATGTAAACCACACCTCATTGCAAGAAGCAAAATGATTTAGCTACTTGATTTTAAAAAATAATTTTAACTAAGTGAACTATACCTAAATAGCCACATCTACATTTTTTAAGTCTCTAATAAGACATTTGACAATTTTCTGTTTGCTTCAATTATATTTATAGCTTTAATCGAAACTATTTTCACTATCAGATGCAGGTTCTATGTAATCATCATCACTACTAATTTTTCATACAATATTTTCTATGCCATTTGGGTTATTTGAAATATAGCATTTTTTTTAATACCTTAGGAACATGTTCACATAGGATACTGCTCCATGATTGGGTAATCAAAGAAAGGGAATCATGAAAGAGACTTCTCATTCCCCAATAACTATTAACTTATGTTCTTAGGAGCAAAAGAATTATTAGAGCTTTTGTACTTTGTCTTTAAAGGATATGTTGATGTAGATTCTATCAGTGTCTTTTTTTTTTCTATATATGAAAAAACTGTATCTTTCTTTTAGAAGTTTGAAATTTTGGGCAATGAAATGTGCATCATTTCTGCAAGTAAATAGAGTATAGACAATGAACATAAAAATATTGTGATTTCATTAAATTTGATTTTAATGCATTTTACAATTTTCCAGTGATCTAACGTTATTATCATAACTAGTTTATATATCTTCTTAGGTATGTACTTTGACCTCATGGAGATAATTCCAGCAGTTATAGGAGATTTCAGATTTAATAAAAATAATGAGCAGGTTAGTGTAAATTGAATGTTAAAATGTTAAAAAATGTTAAATCCATGGCAATGAATCAAGTAAGTTGTACGATCATAGTACAATCATTCTAAGTTTTAAAAAAAAGTATGCAGTATGCAGAAAATAATGATTCAGTAATAAATTATTACAGGAAAATATCTTGTAGACTGTCCCTCGGTGATCTAGCAGTTATGACGCCTGTGAAGCATCATAACTGCTGTGAAGTCATAACATAATGAAGTGGCATGCTTCTGGGAGACCTGGGTTTGAATCCCAGTTAGGTCAACCAATATTTTTCAACTCATTATTTCAAAAGCAATGATTACAACAGATTTCAAAGCATAATGAATTGAACAAAATTGTCATCTTTCACATTTCTTTTGTAATAGGGCATTGGCCATTTAGTTATTTTCTCTCATTTAAATATGACCTCTCCCATTCATAGAGAAACTTTCTCGAAAGATTTTGAACCTGTTTCTGTCCTGTGTTAAGCTCTGTTTTTGACAATTCCATGTTCATTATTTTGTTTTGTTAAGTGTTGTAGAATAAATAAAAAATAAAGATCCAGATGTTTTAGAGCAATGATGATATGTGTGAGTTATTATATTTTTAAGTCCCTGAAGTATTTGTCCCACTGCATTGCCTTGATGGATAGTGTTATCACATTGGTTTGCTGTGGCTTCAGTTTTCAAGGTCTGGTTTTTAATCCTGGAATGTTGATAGCAGTGGTGTCACCTCATTAGGGACTACTGAGACTCTGCCCCCACATGAAATTCTTAAAAGTTTTTCTTTTAATTAAAAAAATATTAAATTTTGATGGGAATATTTTAAGCAGAAAAACTTTCAATTCACATTTTGCTCTTGATTGACAGTGTCAGTGGCAAAGAGGGTAAAGGGAAACTGGGAAATCATGATGTAGCCCATGCTAGTCACACCTCTTTCACTTGACCTTGTAGTTTTTAGCAGCCACAAGTAGAAAAGGAGACACCATCTGAATTAAAATTAAGAATTTGGTTGATGAACAACTGTGTGATTAACAGTGTGGATTCAGAGGTGGTAGGGGATGTATTGATCAATTATTTTCACTTAGGCAGATTCTTGAGAGATGTTTAGAGTTTCAGAAACCTGTGGCTACTAGCTTTATAGATTTCAGAAAGGCTTTTGACTCTGTTGATCGGTATAATTTGTGGTTGATTGTTAGATCATATGGAATACCTGATAAGTTAGTTAATATAATGAAAGCTCTCTATAATAACACTGAGTCATGTGTGAGAGTTGGTACATCATGCGGCGATTGGTTTAGCATTGCTAGTGGAGTTAGACAAGGATGCATTTTGTCTCCTTTTCTGTTTTGTTTGGTTATTGATTATGTTATGCAAAATTCTTTGCAAGGGAAAGATTTTGGCCTTAAATAGTCTAGAGATTTCAAAGTTTCTGATTTAGATTATGCAGATGATTTGACCCTGTTGGCTAATGATGTTGATGAGATGAATTCTTTCATAAAGGCTGTTGATGAAACTGGTAATAGAGTAGGTTTGGTGATAAACAGAGAAAAAACTAAAGTGATGAAAATTGGTCAGGCAGATGGTGCTTCAGTTGCTTTGATTGTCTGCACACTTGAGCAAGTATCTCAGTTTAATTATCTTGGGAGCTATGTAACAGATACTGGTGATGTGCAGCATGAGATAAATAGAAGAGTAGGGATTGACACTGGGACTTTTAAGAATCTATGGAGAGTGTGGAGAAATAGGCGAGTACACCTAATGACTAAAATTCAGCTGTGTAACAGTTTGGTTCTTTCTATGGTTAGTTATGGTAGCGAAATGTGGACTCTTTGTAAGCAGGATAATGAGAAACTTGATGTCTTTGATTTTAGATGCTTGTGCAGTATCTTAGTTACTACTAGGTGGTTCAACTTTGTAAGTAATGATGAGGTTAGAAGAAGGAGTCATCAACCTCCTTAGAACAGCATATTGTGCAGAGAGAAACTGTGTTGGTTTGGCCATGTTGGCCATATGCATAGCTGCAAATTGGCAAGCAGAGTTATGAACAGTGTGCCTAAGGGTTTCAGAAAAAGGGGAAGACTTAGGATGCGATGGGAAGACAATGTCAAGCAGGACCTTGCTAGAATTGGCCAAGAGTGGTCAAATGCAGGAGCTGTAGCTCAGAACAGACATGTCTGGAGAAGAAAATTACACAGTCTGGTTAGACCTCCATAGCCCATGGCTGCATAAGATTTTGTATGTACTGTCTAATCACATCTCTTCACTTGGCAATGCTCTTGTTTAGCTTTCAGGAGTAAGAGCAGTAGGCAAGGAGCACCTATGGAGAAGTAGGAGATGTAACTTACTCATGTTAAATATACAGTTCAGAGTTCTGTTTTATGTTGTGGTAAAACTTTCTTTCACCAATATATATTTATAAATTGAATAATGAATAAAACTGATTATTTTTGGAATGCTCATTTAATAGGTTACTAGAGGTTCTCAAACTTTTTGACACTGTGACCCCATAGAATTGTAATAAATTTATGCTACTGCCTAGAATCATATATAAAATTATGCAGCATCTTCCCTACAGTGTAGGACCTATGTATTTGAAAAAAAATTCACTAAATATGCTAGCAAATATGAAACTATCAGATTTTTATAATCTTTTTCCAAGCTGCTCTTGACCTGTAGTTTGAGAACCACTGCATTAAGTGATCAGAAAAAACTGCAGTCAAACCTTTAGAGCATGGGTGTCCAACCTTTTGACTTCCCTGGGCCACATTGAGTGAAGATGAATTGCTTTGAGCCGCACATAAAATATCCAGAAAAGTTTTTAATTGGGATATTTGCTTGTTTCACTAATACTTTTGTCATTAGTGCTCTGTAGTATACTTTAGTCATTAGTGCTCTGTAGTCACGAAAAGACTCGCTGAAAATCACATAATCATGTTGAAAGCTTATGTCGTAAACACGTAAACGTTACGATTTAGTGGGCCGCATTACCAGCTGTTTAGGGCCGCATGCGGCCCACGGGTTGTACACGCCTGCTTTAGAGCAAGCCATCATGGGTGTTGACAGATATTTTTTTTCAGGTGGGCAAAAGTATACCAATATTTCAAGATAGAAATACTTAAGTGACACCATTCATTAATGAGTGCAGCTGCAATCATGCATATATCATAACCATAATATAATAAGGTTGGCTGAAAACAAAAAATGGGGAACTTGTTATTTAAAATACACATAAAAAATGAAAAGGCAAACATACAAAAGATAACTATCTCCTATCTATTTAAAACTATCTGTAAATCCTCAAAAACTGCTAAAAACGTTTTTTGATTAACTTGCCCATAAAATGCAGAAAGAATGTAAATATTATGAAATTTATCTTTATGTTATTACTTCTTTTCAATTTTGTAATTTTACAAACATTTTGTATCTTCAAAAAAAAAAACTAATTACATTTATAGACAGAATATTTTGCAAATATTTGTTTCACCTAATATAATTTTCTATATAATATAATATCTCAAACTTACTCCATTGGATTATTATACTATATATATTATATTGGATTATTATACTACATACACCTAAGAGTCAAAACATTATTATCACCTGCCTAATATGATGTTGGTCCTTCACATGCTTCCAAAACAGCTTTATCCAGTGAGGCATGGACACTACAAGATTTCTAGAAGTGTCTTGTGGTACCAACACATTACCAGCAGATCCTTTAACTGTGTAAGTTACGTGGTTGAGCCGCCACAGATCGGATATGCTGTTCCAACACAAACCACAGATGCTCGATTGGATTGATGTCTGGTGAATTTGGAAGCCAAGGGCAATACCTGGAAGTCTTCTTCAGGTTCCTCAAACTATTCTCAAACAATCCAGACAATGTGGCATGACACATTATCCTACTGAAAGAAGGCATTACTAGAGGGATATACCATTGCCAAGAAAGGATGTACCTGGTTTGCAATGATGTTTAGGTAGGTGGTAGACGTCCTAGTTTCCTGCACATGAATGACTGTACCCAGGTTTCCTAGCAGAACTTTGCCCAAAGCATTACACTTCCTCCACCGGCTTGTTTTTGTCCCACGGTGCATCCTGGTTTCAACACTTCCCCAGGTAAACAATGCACACATACCCAGCCATCCACATGGTGCAACAGAAAATGATATTCTTCTTCCAATCATTCATAGTCCAGTTTTTATGCTCGCATGCCCATTGTAGGCACTTTCGAAGGTGAACTGAGATTAGCATGAACACTCAGCAGTTACACAGCCCCATTTTCAGCAGGGTTTGATGTACTATGTGTTGTGACACATTACTCCCATCACCAGCATTCAAATTATGGGCAATTTATGGGGCAATACCCTTCTGTTGGCTCTTACCATATGGGATAGCCTTTGCTCACCTCTAGCATTGATGAGCCATGGTCGGCATCGATGAGTTTGCCAGCAGTTTGTGGTTTTTCCCTCCTCAGACCACTTTTTAAAGGTACTAACCACAGTTGACTATGAGCATCCCACAACCTTGCCATCTCAGAAATGCTCTGACCCAGTCGTCGGGTCATTACAATTTGGCCTTTTTCAAACTCTCTAAAGTCCGTTGCCTTTTCCATCTGAAGAACAAGAATAACACTGATTAATAGAGCTCAGTATCAGGTGTTATTTATACCATTTCATGACCTTCACATGTGCCATCATTTACTTGTAGTTGCTTCGATTTGCATAAAGACACTCTGGTCATAATGTTTTGGCTCTTTGGTGTACATTAACTTATTCCTTTAGGATAAGGATGCATAGCATTTTGAACTTATTGGTAATGCTTTCAATACTGGCCTACTTTAGAAATAATATGAAACATAAATGCAAAACATTGAAAGACTAACTAGACTAAGTCAAGTTCTGTACCCAAATTATAGATTTCTAAATTTGGATGATGTGCAGACAATTCAGAGAATGAAGGGAACACGATATCACAATATTTCATAAAGTTTATTGATATAAATTATGAAGAATTGGGAAAGGACTGAAAAGATTCATATAGTAGTTTTCATTCAAACTGTGTAACAATATAAATATTAAAAATATCTGTTAGATAGTATGCTGCCTACAGTGCAAATTATTTCCTATGCATAAATTTTAGAGATTTCTTTTCACTCACTACAACTGTAAAAGTTCCAAAGTTATTGAAATTTATTTTTTAAAACTGTTGTTAGCTTATTTTTATCAAAACATATAATTTTATTTTGCAAAAACATAAGTATCTAATCACAAATTTTGCAAAAGAACATTGTTGTAAATCCAAATGCATTGAATAAAGATTATACACTTTTTTTAAACTAAATGAATTATATTAACAATCTAAAAACTCATAAGTTTAATTATGCATTTTTCTAGTTAGACTTTTTAGATAAAATTAAAAGACTATTTCTTTTCTTAATGATAGATAAGTCGATTTTCTAAAGAAGTTGAAGTAAGAGCACTTGTTGAAGGCCAGTTTCTTGCAAAAAGAGTTCATGCTGAAAATCTTGGTTATATTATAGGTAATTAAACAATGTTTAAAATTGAGACACAAATAATTTCAATTGGTAGTATGTATTAGAAGTGGAAAATATTGGAAATGGGATTCATGTGATGAACTTCAGGCAAGGCTTATTTATCAATTGTATAAATTGTCTGCTTTTTGCATTTTTTTTTTAATTCATTGAGGTAGCTAATAAGTTAGAACCTTTGTAAGAAAGATAAAATGAAGCTTGATACTTTTCAGATGTTTTAACACCATCTTGGATATTTATATTGGTAGTTTGATTATGTAAATATTATTAGCTAAGGCAAAGGAGTCATATACTGTCTTTAAGTAGCATCTTATGTAGGGAAAGAGTGCATTGGTTTGTCAATGTTGACCACATACAGAAATGCAGACTGATGAGTACATTTATTAATAGTTTCCTGAAAACTTAAGGAAAATGAACAGATCTATAATGAGGTGAGTGGACAGTGTCAAACAGTATCTTATTGCACTTGGCCTTCAGTGACAAATACAGTATCTATTACTCAAGGTAGATGTGTTTGGAGAAATAAATTGCGCAGTCTAATTGGACCTACATATCCTACAGCTACTTAAGGATTATGTACATGCATAAAACAAACTGCAGTTAAAATTTAGAAACTCTTAATAAGCAGACACTATCAAAGGTTTGAAAAATTAAATAATGTTTTTGCAGTGGAAGTGTGGCAAGAAAGTGATGAGACAGAAATAAAATAAAAGTAACACTATGAGTATCATTCCATAACAGACCACTATAGATGCAATGAAATGTGACCTTGGCAGTCCCACTAACCATAACCAGTTGAAATTTCAATGTTGCTTCCTATGAGCATACTGTGCATCATATATTACTTTCCACCCATCAATGGAATAAGGTGTCAACAACAAGTTTTATGTTAAGCTAGGAAAAAACTCCAATGAAACACATGAAATGTTAAGAGTAGTTTATAGGGATGAGGTTGTGTTCAGAGCACAAACATTTCGATGTTTAAGCATTTTCAAGAGAACAGAGAGGATGCAGAAGATGTCCCTTGCAGTGGACAACCAAAATCAACTTCCAGTCCTTATTATTGGTAGATAAAGAGTGCAATTTACTCACAAGACACTATTGGCTGACACTCACAATGATGAATGGCAAGTGAATTAAATGTGAATAAGGAATCAATAAGGCCCATGATTACCACAGACTTCGGCAGGAGAAAAATTTACGCAAAATTTGTATCACACTCTTTGTCCAAAAAAATGTTGCAGTCATCTCCCTTATTTCCCCAACCTTTAACAAAACCACATACAGAAATGCAGACTAATGAATACATTTATGAATATTTTATGAATCTTTCCAGCAGATTTTTTTCTGTTTAACAAATCGAAATTGATAGTGATAAGTCACCGATTTGATACAGTTAATAATATTCAGAAGAAATTGCTGGCAGAACTGAATACTATAATAGCAGACAAGTTTGCCTATCTTCCCAGAGTTTATATGAGCACCGTAATAAGTGTATTGATCCCTCTAGGACTGTTTTGATGAAAAAAGTTAATGGACATATTGCTCTATGAATCATTGTTTTTATTTTATTTCAGTCTCAATACTTTAAAATTTCTGTCCATCACCTCTATATTGATGAAATAAGTCATCAGAGAAGAAAGGAAAAAAAATATGACAGATATTTTTCTTTGTGAACAACATATGTACCAAGAAAATAATTGGAATTTTGCTGAGAGGTTAAAAAAATTGGTATCATGCTTATTATTATCACTTATTATTGACATTCATATAATATGTTTTTTGCACTGTCATAACGTTTAAAAGTTTCAGCTGTAAAAAAGTTATTTATTAATTATTATTATATAGCTATTGCTTATAATAATATAATAAAATTGAATTGTTGGATAACTTTGGAAGGTTTTGTAATTTTACATAAGTGGTAAATAGTTAACTATTTACCACTGATATGTAGTTACCAAACCTTCAAATTATTATCATATAAAAATCCTACAAATTGCTGGACATTAATTCAGAATTCATATTGCAGTTCACTCTGCATCATGCATGTAGACAGTGCTAGTCATTTTATAATCATATTTTATTTCCCTTAAACATATAATAAATAAGTTAGCAATAACTCAATAAATATTTTTTGAAAATTAATAATATGAGGAGCAAAGTGCATTTGAATTATGCAGAAGTAAAAAAAAGTACAAATTTCAGATTTAATTAGCATTTTTGTTTATTCTTTTAAACATTGTCCATTTATCAAAATGTAAATTTTGTAATTATGCTTTTCACTCTGTTTTAAGGAAATAGTTACATTTATTTAATATGTATTACCATTTGTAGCCGTCCCGTGACCCAGTGGTTAGCGCGCTTGGCTACTGATCTAAGGGACCTGGGTTCGAGCCTCGGATAAGGCATGGATGTTTGTGTTGTTTTTCTGCTGAGGTCCTGCCATCCTCTCAGATCTTCTACTATGACATATAAACTGACAGGCTCCTGTCAGACCTCTGTGGCAAGCAGCTGCTTGAGGGGGTATTTATTTATTTATTTTTTTTATTATTACCATTTGAACATTTTTGCCATTTCCTTCTTCAATTTTTCGAATAAATATTTTTGGTGAAATAATTGAGTCTCACTATGAGTAGTACTTAAACCCACATCTCTTGAATACATGCCATGTACTCTAACCACTCACTTTCCACCAAATTGTGACTCTAAATCTTCCTGATTTTTGTCATTCATGTCGCCATATGTCAGGCATGTCAAACACGCGGCCCGCCAAGATTGATAACCAATACGTTTATTTAACTTTTGACAACACTGGATTCTTTAATTAAAATTATAAGTACGTACACAGTACATGAATTAAATAAACGTATTTAAGAAAACACTTCCATTTATATATAAGGGAAACTATTGTGCATAAATGTATATGTCGGAGCCTGATTGTAGAATTGCTCATATCATGAAATGCCCAATCATTTCATGAAATAGTGGCATTTCATGATATGAGCAATTCTACGATCGGGCTCCAACATGTATACACATGTCTCGAGGTCATTCAAATGTACATACTTTGCGCATGGCAATGAGTCACGAAATGCCAGTAGAGTCGGAAGCTATTCGTTAGCAGTCAGTGAATGAATACTGCGTTCTAGTCTAGTTTGCACATAACAATTTTCATCTGTTTTTTTTTGTTTTGCGGCCTGTGATTTAATATATAATACTTAATATGGCCCTCGGTGGTTAACGAGCTTGACATGCCTGCCATATGTGATTGGGAATGGGTAACTTAGTTTCCACAAATACTATTGAATAATTAGTATTATTTACAATTAGTCACAGTAATAGCATTATTAATGCACAAATCTAAAAATTAAGTCATTTATCTTTTGCATGCAGAGAATGAATATTTCTTTCTGAATTTTTACTATTGTTCTTGTTTCTAGCTGCATA
This sequence comes from Ryuthela nishihirai, assembly GCA_038380435.1. Classification (NCBI taxonomy): domain Eukaryota; kingdom Metazoa; phylum Arthropoda; class Arachnida; order Araneae; family Heptathelidae; genus Ryuthela; species Ryuthela nishihirai. The sequence continues at coordinate 9,586,831 of JAWZYU010000004.1, forward strand.
ATTCAAAAGTGTAAACTTTAAAAATTAATAATGACTTCTTCAGAGTTTGATTTAGCAAGAAGAATTATTGTTGATGGTATAGCTCAGATTGTAAGATCTGGAATGTAATTAGAAGATTTTGGCATCCTTCAGTTTTTCTGTAAATTCATCACTGGTGAAAAATTAATCACAAGCAAAAACAAAATTACTGAAAAAAATTGAAGGTTCTGTTGTTATTTTTAAATTTAGTAGATCTTGTGTAAATTGTTATACATGTAAATCTATTGTATTTTGTTATTGTACAAATTTAGTATAATACCGTATATATTTGTACTTTTACTAGATTCCAGCTCTCGTGTTATAGCTACAGGGGGAGCATCAGCAAATCAAGCAGTTGTTCAGGTACACAAAGTTGCTAATGAAGAAAAACTTAAAATTATTATATATGTCATTAAAAATAAGCAGATTTGTTCAACAGATGCTAATTATAAATATTAAGATCTTTAAGACCATAAATTAAATAAATCAGTTTCTCAAAATATGATACCCAAGAAACGAGTAGTGAGTATATTGCTTATGTTACAAGGTGATTCCTTTTTACTTAAATTCAATTGGTATTATAGTTACTTGTGTCAAAGAAATCATTTATGTTATGGTTAAATGCAAATGATCAGTCAAATGGGACAGTCATACTGATGAAAGTTAAGATTACTCAAAATTGCTATCTGCTACAGCCATGATATCTGCTACAGCCATGAAATAGTTTGAAAGGATCATTATTAACCTAATCATTGCACAGTTTTTAGTCTGAGTTGATATTTATACAACATATTGAATATTGAGGTGTACTTGATTCAGCTTCATAGACCTAAGGATTTAAACGCTTTTTTTCCTAAAGTATAAACATTGCTTTGCCTTCAAAAGAAATTGAATATCAATAAAATTCGAACTACTAAATGGCCAGGTCACAAGGACCCTGAAGGCTCAGAGAAGGTTGGGGGAGGGGACCCACTGGAACAGCTGTTGGGAGACAGTAGCCTCCTGTCAAAACCATCCAGCATATTCTTTGCATAACATGCACAGGGTATGGCTCTCCCACACATGGGGCCATGGCTTAAACTCCCATCTGATGGACAGCAGCCTTTCCAAGCCCATCAGTGTTCCTTACTGGCCATGGGCAGGGCGGGAAAATTTGCAGAGATAAAACTGAACACTGGCCCAGCTGGGACTCAAACTTGGGAATTGCAGATTATGAGCCAGGCACACTACCGACTGAGCCCCCCTGCCCCAGCTCTCTATGATGTGGATTGTATGTGATCAGTTATATTCTCTGGTTAGATTGTTTTACAAAAAAATTATATTTATAATATAATTTGGTTGATACAGCCAAAATAATTTAACATGAAAATGGATAAGGCTAAATATTAGTTAACACAAAACTAAAGTTTGTTCTGTTATGGTAACAATGCTGTTACATACATATATATTCTTTTTATAGCAAAATAGACAATGTGAAAAAATTACATAATATGAAAATTTTTTATGATCCGATGAATAAAATTCTATTCAAACTTCTTCAGATAACACAAAATTTATAGAGGGTTGGGTTGGGTTGTTTTACCTCTGAGTGACACATTTTTTACACAAAATGCACCAAATGGCCAGGTCACAAGGATCCTGAGGGCTCAGAGAAGTTTGGGGGGAGGGGACCCACTAAACAGCTGTTGGGAGACAGATGGTTACCTCCTGCCAAGACCCATTCATCATGTTCTTTAAAATGCACAGAGCATGGCTCTCCTGTATACACTGTCATGGCTCAAAATTTATAAAGGGTTATAAGACATAATCTCAGCAACTGTTCAATAAATTTTGAACAGCTTCAAATATGGCTGATTGTAAATGCACTAATATGTTTTAGACCCTACACCAGGGACATCAGTTAATAATTTGTCTACCGATTATAAGGTTAGTTTTCTGGTTACCATTTATCTCAGGGCTGGGCAATCTTTTCTCAGTAGCGAGCCAGATGAGGATTTTTGAGGTTGTCATGGGCCAGATCCTTATTTATTGCATTAAATACTCTAAACTTCCCCAACCACCACCATGTCTAATGACCTGAGTAGACAATATGTGTAAACAAGTAAATTTTCAAATATAACTATTTATTTCAAAAAAGAACATGGACTTTTATGATTTTAATGAAAAGACTTATTTTAAATTAAAATTATGATTAAATATACAAGAAATTGAAAGTAAACAACATAATTAGATAAAAATGAAATACATTTCGGTTGAAATTAACATCAATTCCACATGCAAATACCACTAATTAAGCTGCATTAGAAATATCAATACTTTCATCAAGAGACAAAGAAAAATATTCAAATTTCGATGCAAGCTCTGTAAATGTATTTTGTATATTGGCAGCAAGTTCATTAATACTTCTGATTATGATTCTGTGGGATAAACTTACATTATATTTTTTTTCCTCTGGATTAAAACATATCAAAACCGTTTTCAGGCACACCTTTACAAATTTGCCATCAGAATAATTTTAAAAATATTTTGCAATTTTCTCAATAGCAAAACTTGATCACATAATGGCATCAGAATCTTGAGACTATTTGGGTAAATAAATTTTTTGCCTGTTTAATGCACCATAAGTTTTTGAATTTTTTTTTTAATATGGTTTAGGAAATTTTCATAATTAAAATATTGACTGATATAGTGTCTAATGGAGTGAGAGTTGAGCTCTTTAATCTGGAGCTGAACATTACATTAAAAAACTGATCTACCCCTGTGTGCAAAATCTGTCTTTTGTGGTCGATGTCATTGTAAATTAAATTTAGGATACTAAATAACACTTTCAAAAACAGTGTAAAAGTAAATTGAGAAAGAAAGAAAAATCAGTATTCTGTAAAATACTGCAAGAATAAGAGATAAATTTAATAATTTGCTCAGCAATATTCACGAGTCACTTAAAAAGTGCTTGGGCTGCCCACAGGTTGCCCATGGCTGATTTAGATTGTTGATTGTGTTAATTCTTGATCAGGAATAATATTCGTAATGAGGTTAGTTAGGCTCAAACCCTGAAAAAAAAAGGACTTATTTAATCTTATTTCTTGATTTTTCACTTTCAAAGTACAGTGTAGGCTCTGAACTGTGTTAGAAGTTAATGATGCAATATATTCATCAATATATTATTAGCACTAAATTCTGTGGACACAAAATATTTAGTCCCCTGACTTTTGTGTTAACCATTTTACACTATAATTATAAATTTATTCATCATATTTTTTTTTGTCTAGAAATGATTTAATAAAATACTCTAGTTCAAAAAAATACAATTTAATGCACAAAATTATAAAAATAAATTATTTTTTGCAACAAAAAAAATGGTCCATTGATAGCTGACGATGATGAAGGTAATACCAAAAATCTCTGAATGTGAACAATAATGCTTACACATTTGCCATATTAATATGTTGTTGTACAGAATTGGAAAGGCAGAAAAAATAACATTACTTAGGAAATGAGTGATACACAAACAAAGTTGTTGGCAAAGTTACTATTGCAATTTTGAATGCCAATATAATAGGTAAATTCATTTTCAGCTGATAATGAGCAATAAAGTTTATTTGATAGTGTCTTATATTAGGTGGAGAGATTTAAAAACGTAATAGTCTCAAGCATGAAAGATATTATCATACTAATAATTCCATGTAACCCTATCTCAGCATGCTCTTTTTGCCTTTATTAGCTTTGTAGTGCTACCTTTGCCACCAATATTTGAATAGCTCTTGAGCCAGAAAATTACTGAAATGATTCAAATAAGGAATATTCGGTTTTTAAACAGAAAGAAACAAATTTAAATCAATTTATTGTCTTTATGCAACTCTTAAAATATATGTGCCCTTTGTTGCTCTATTTATTATCTATTTTATGCTAAAAGCAATGGAAAACCCACTTTATTTCTGCAATCGAAGAAATTGTTTCCTTACATTATCTGTATTATTCATCAAAGTAATGTACTATTGCAAGTTTTTTTAATTAGCATGCTATTATTCTTAACTTGCATTGCATAAATTTACTGAAACTATCCGTATATGCATTGCATTAATTTACTTAAACTTACATAAAACTCTTATATATACATTATTGTACAATATAACATCCCCACATCTCTATTTTCTAATGTTGTCATATCAAAATTTTTAATAAATTTGGGTATATGATTACATAAATTATTTTTAACACATTGCAGACTGGAGACTGAAATGACATATTTCTGTAATCATCAATGGAAAAGCTACTGGCTGAAATTGAAATATGTGACTTTCAACAAATTTTACCTGTCCTCAAAGTGTTAAAAGAGTTGGAAACAAGTTTTTCGTCAACACATCTATATATCACAAGCCACAGAAATTAAGATGAAAATTTTGATTTAAATTTCCTGTTCATTGTGTCTCACATAGATAAATGCATTGTAACTGATTTTTTAAAAGCGGCATTGTACATAAACATATTTTTTACTCATCCAAGACAATATATGTTAGTCAGCTAAAGACATTTTCTTCTCTATGCGACTATTCTTTAATGAATTCCAATTATTGATAACTTTAATTCTATGTGCTATCTAAATATATCTTTTACATATAATAGATTCTAAATATTAAAGTAATTTATTTTTTTATTTCCCATTTTTTACATTAAAAGAACTGAAGTGTAAAAACTTAACTGCCAATTGCTTAAGACATTCAAAGTAAAGATTCAAAGTAATGAATAGCATTGGCTTTTATGTATTGATAGTAGCATAATAAGTGAATAAAATCAGGATGGCTTTCATTTAGTCTAAAAGTATTTTTAAGCTTTTCTAAATTAATTTTTAGGTTCTATCTGATGTTTTTAATGCACCTGTATTGACAGTAGCATAATAAGTGAATAAAATCAGGATGGCTTTCATTTAGTCTAAAATTATTTTTAAGCTTTTTTAACTTAATTTTTAGGTTCTATCTGATGTTTTTAATGCACCTGTTTATGTACAAGATGTTTCAAACTCGGCATGTTTGGGATCTGCATTTCGGGCAAAGCATGGTAAGTACATGAAGAAAAAAGTATGTATCTATTCACTTGAAATGCTTTCTTGAAGCTTTTTATACAAATATTTTATATATTTCTCTTAATTTTTTTAAGTTCTCATTAGGTCAGTGGTTAGGGACCTAGCTCTGTATATGTGTTTTATCTCTAACAAAAATCATCTAATGGTCAGAGAACATGACTTATGTCTTAATGGACATATCCTATTATTAGATTGGGTGGCTCAGTTAGTAGCACTCTAGGCTTCTAATCTGCAGTTCCTAGGTTTGAATCTCAGCTGGGCCAGCATTGAGATTTATCTATGCAAAAAATATAAAAACTATAAAAAGCTCAATGAAATCCCTGCCTATGGTCAGTAGGGGACACTGATGGGCTTCAAAAGGCCACCATCAATCAGATGGGACATTAAGCCATAGTCCATGTGCAGGAGAGCCATACCCTGTGCAGTTTAAAGAACTTGTTAGATGGCCTTGAAGAGATGCTAACATCTGTATCCCAACAGCTGTTACAGTGGGTCTCCCCCCCCCCCAACCTTCTCTGAGCCCTCAGGTGTTTGTGACCAGGCCATTTAGTCCATTGTGTGCAAAAAAGTGCCATTCATAGGTAAAACAACCCAACCTTGGATTAGAAAGCCTGTATATGCTTTGCAGTAACTTTTAAGTTTCTCTGTTCTTAGTTTTTATAGCATATCCAAAAAGCTACAGCTTTTTGCTCAAAAATTGAAGTTGCAATTTCCTTTCCTGTTTCTATTATATAGTCTAAATTCATTTTATCCTTTTAGTAAAATGTAAAGATATTTTTACTGCTCCTAAAACTGAGTGTTCAATAAATCTGAACTTCCTTGTGTACATTTAAAGTTAAAGAATTTATTTATGTCTCTGTTAGGTTATGACTGACAGGTTTGCAGTTTGCTATTGTATAAAAAATAAAAAAAATTCCATATTTTCATTGCATTTCAGCATGTAAAATATTTAGACAGCTTTCATATGTTGATATAGAGTAATAAAATTTAAAATATTTCCTCTATGAAATCTTTTTAAACCACTTTTAAAAGTAGATTGTCAAGTGTAATTCATTAATTTTTAGTTATATCAATTGTAAAGCACACATGGGAAATTTTTTAATTCAGTGTATAAGAGCTCACAGAAGTACAATTCATATTCTACATCATAATGTTGAAGATGAGAATTGCAGCTCACCCCATTTATAAATATATTCACTCATACTATCACTGGCAAAGAGTCTCAATTGTGTGGCCTGAAATGCATCACACTTAGAGTATGCATGAGTGCATCATGTATCTAGTTCTGTGTCTTTGAATGGTGAAAGTGAAGTTTACCCTAGATGATAGTTTAATGATAAATGCATCAAATTGATTGTCATGAACTATCCCCTTTACATACTATCTCCAGCATTGGGACACAGAATGCATTTTACACCTCTATCAGGTGTAACATCAATTCAAATCATTATGTACATTGTAATGTACACCTCTATCAGGTATACATTGTAATGTATACTGTAATTCTTTTGTACAATGAAACTATAATAAAATAACAAACTAATTTAACTTTTAAGTAAATTATTATCTAGTTAATTAGATAATTATGTTAAGACTTAAATCAGCATTATAGATTCACTACATCAGCTTTAGTAGGATGAAGTGGCAGGTAAATAATACTATGTAGCTATTACACAGAACAAACTTCTCATATCTTCTTATGATTAATATAATTTTTAGAAAACAATCACCATAAAGTTCTATTCTCCATTATTTGCATTATTTTTATATGTATGTTAGAAATTTTATAGGCAATTAAATAGTATTCTTATAATCTACCAAATTAAATAAAATTTCAATGGAAAAAATCAATATTTTTAATCAGGCTTACTTGGTGAAGATTTTCCTTTTCATAAATTGTTCAAGACATCTGAGTTTTACCTAGCAGCTAAACCTTCTAAAGATGCAGCAGAGGTAAGAGTTACATCATGTAAATTAAGCATGAATATTTTAAAAATTGAATACATGATTGTTCAGGGCCAGATATTGGATTGGTGATGTGCCCTTCCCACATCTGAGCTCTTTCCTTCAGACATATTTTTTTCCTCAGACATTCCTTTAACATTCTGTTTACCCCTTAAGAATGCTAATAAACTGAATGTAGGTTAAAAAGTATGTTTATTTTACATGGAAGTTTTTAATAACAATTAAAATGGAAGGCAAAATTATATACTGGAATGGCATTCTGATCAAACCATCACTTGCTCTCCTTCTTTGCTTAATATTTTCTAGATCAGGCCTTTTATTCTACATTAACATTATTGTATTTAACAACAAACATACATATATAATGACATTTGTAAACTTTTAGTCCAGTCAAAAGCAAAATATATTAAAATTGGTTTAGGATTATTTTTGAGTCTTTTGCATTTTTGCCATGGTCTAGGATTATAATGTTCTAAGAAGAACAATTATCTCTGTTCAAGGGAGTAGAAAGTGTTTAAATGTATTTAATTAGCTTGCAAAACTATAAAATTTTCTGTAATATTTTTAAAAGGTCCTGCAACTGATCTGTTAATGTCCATAAGTAAAGAATAATTTAAATGACTAGATATGTCCTTGACAAAAAGAAAGGGTTTCCTGCACGTGATTTATCAAAGAATCATTTAATTGCCATTTTGATGTAGAAAGAGAAGTAACCAAGAGAAGAAGAAAAATCAAATCATTCTACTTGAATAACTGAAAAAATGCTTGAAGTGAACTGAACTGTTATTATTTTTCATCCATTATAGAAATTATTCAGTCTCTTGCAACAAATCAGTTCAAGTGTTGGACCTTAAAGGTGCATGTGATACTGAGACCTTTTAGAGGGGCATGTGATATTAAAGAACATTCTAATCATGTATTGCTTATCAATTTTTATGATTATGCTGTAAAAAAAATGATTTGTTGACATTGCTAAATGAATGTCTAAAAATACTGCATATTTGCACAAAAATATTCAAAATAATATATTTGTTGTAATGACTGATATTGTTAGGAATAATACTGTATAAAATGTGTTGAATCAGATGTTCCCTGGTACACCTTATTCATGAATGGAATATGCAACAAAAAATGGTGGAAAGTATTGCCTTAGGGATTTGATATGTGAAAAAAAGTAAAATCAGGGAGCACACTATCAGTAATGATGACAAAGATTTGTGATGCAAAATCTTTGGCTCAGTTAGCTTTTAAGTTTAATGCTTCGAAAAAATGTAAAATAGACACAAAGTATTTCTTGAGCCAATGCTGCAACAGCTCTAGATCGTGTCTTGGGAGAAAAAGGGGGTATAGGTAATTATATAGGATGAACTGCCTAGAAAAATTACTTATGTATACTGCTAAAACCATTGATTACATTTAGGGATGATATGAGTAAGTCATTTATGTAGCAACAATGTTCAGTGTGTAATATTGTACAATTTTTTTAACCCATTTTGAGCAATGTGTCTGGTACTCCTTTATACATATATATTTCTCATTTTTATAAAATGCTGTATCAAAAAGAGTAAAATTTATTCACACTTAAAAAGAAATAGAAATAGCCAAAAGTAAATACCTGCAGTATTCAAACAATACTTCTCCCTTACTGTTATTTTTCTAATAATAAATTGTAATTCATTTAGAAAAATTACAATAGATACTACCTACTTAATTTGATTTAAAAATGTTTGGTTTTATTTTCATAGTTTTGTCTAATGTTTTATCAAGTTTCAGTATAAAACTATAGTCTATCACTTACCTGTTTTCCAGTTTTGGTTCTGATCACTGCCAACCGTCCCCTGTTGCAATTACTTGGCAACAGGATCGATCACAATTATATAGTGAAACTTGGAAGATGTGATTTAAAAATATTTACTTTAAAATTGGTTAACTAATTGAAAACTGTCATTCAATTCAAAATTACTAAGAATGATTTAACTATGACTGATACATAAAAGAACACCAAAAGGATATTCTACAACAAAAAAAAAACTTCCCTGACCCAAAATCGTATATCAAAAGCAATCTATCCTCAATTTCAAGAATGTAAATATTTTGGCTGTTCCACCTACATAAGAAAAACTGGTTTGATATGAGCAACTAACCATATACTAAAATAGACACACCACATATAATGATTAAATATTTCAACCTCCACTCCACTCCCATGGAAGCTCATCATAGACAAAAAGAAAAAACTAACAAGTATAATACTAATGTAGATGATGCGCAAATGATACAAATGCATTTAAACTTTTTACACAACAACAAGAAAATGACAACATTCTGGTACTTATTGTAATATGGCATTTTAGTGTTTTGATTCTTATCAGTTTTGGTGCACTTATTAGAAAATGAAAAAGTTTATTGATTACATTATGGTTTCTAAAGATAAATTAACATACTGTGTTTTTTTTTCATCATAAAAAAATTAAGAAACTAGTCCCAATACCAGTACCCCCAATTACGCCTCTAATTAGCATTTTTGAAGCCAGATAATAAGAATTGTTTGAACCAAATATAATTTCAGTGCTATTTCACATGTCTGAACTTTTGTGACAAATAAGATTGTTAATGCATGACCAAACTTGAACAACCTTTAAGAATATATTTAATTTATATTAGGGTTCTTTATATTCTGTATAGACTTTAATTTTCTTCATTTCAAATTTCGATATTAAATATTGTCTCATATATACTGATAAAAGGTAATATATTTAACATAAAATTTACTTATATTTCAAACTCAATGTTTTCGTGATTATTTACTTGAATGCTTATACGTTTATATATTTTCTAGATATATGGGACAATGGCAGCTCGTTACAGACAGTTGGAGAAAAAAATTATGGAACAATCATGATTAAAATCTTAAGGCTATGTGCACAATGTATCCATAATACATATTAAATGTAATATGCTCACTCTTTCATGAGATGAAATTTCAATTTCTTAACAGATTGAGCTTCAGAAAGGTAAATCTATATTTTTCAGCATTTGGCAACTGTAAGCTGCCATTTGCTGAAACCAAAACCTTCATGAACAATGAAATTTTATATGCTAAAATAGAAAATTCTGACTTTTGTCTTGTGTTTTCCAGAGCAGTGTGTTAACAGAATTATAACACTTTCTAAATTTTTTAATTTTCTCAAATAAAAAGTATGCTGATGTATTAATAATCTGATAATATAAAACTAGTGAAGTATGATAAATTGATAGATGAATTATTATGCAACTTGTACACTTTTATTTAGGTATGCAGTGAAACCTCATCTGTCATTCCCCATATACAAAATTTTTCTGGATTTATCATTTGTTTTGTACTAAATCCAACTTTCATAATAAAATCCCACATAAACAATTTAAAATTTTCCAAATTTACCATTCCTCAAGGTATCATTTCACCAAATCTGTCATTTGCAGTAGCAGCTGATTATTAAAATATTTGGTAGGGCACTTTGACTACTATAAACAAGGCCTGGATGTAAGGAAAAAAATTGATGAGATATCTGATGTTGATTTTAACTGAATGGAACCTAAAAGATATTTTGTAATGTATATATTCTTTTTTTTATCTTATAGCACATTATTTAACAAAAAATTCCAGGGAAAAAAGACAAACTAGTGATTGTGTTCTTGTTTACTACTTCAATTCAATGTTTTGCCCCTTACTATAATAATTTCCTATATATGTGCATTTTTCCTCTCCATTCTTGTGGTATTTTTTAATAACTATTCGTGGCAATTATGTCTAATATATAGGTTTACTATTTTTTTCACTCTGTTCATATAATAAATTTAGATTTATTATTTTAAACTGAATTACTCGTAAATTATCACTTGAAAAATTGTCTATTTTGGCTATATTTAATTTACGATATTAATTTATTTTATATATTATTACAGATATTAATTTATTTTTATAACAAATTGTAAAAAAAGGTATAGTTATAAAATTAATTGTAAAAAAAAACGGAAAAAAAACTATTATGACAGCAGCTGGGATTGAACTTGAGGCCTTTAAGTTGCAAGTCCAAAATGAAAAAAACCCAGGCATTTAGCCGACTGAGCTATGCGTTGGTGGCAAAATCTTATGTCAAAATATATTATTAGCATTTTCTTGTGAACCAAATGTTTAACACATTTTATATTTTAATATCTAATGTTCTTGAATACTTCACACATAAATATCCTACCTTGATAAAAGTGAAAGTTGGCTACCCAGTTCAAACACATCTTGTCAGGAAAGTTTAGGCTTGTTCAATGTGTCACAGTCAAATGAAGCTATTCACTAAGTAACAAGATCTACAATTGGTTGTACTGGTAGAATTCACCAATCAACTATCACAGGTCACTATAAAATAATGACCTAGCTCATTGCTGTTCAGTGTATGTGCATTTGTGTCATCACTATAACAGATAATGTTAAGATTCTGGAAGGTGGATATGTAATGTACATATTCATATTGAACAATATGAAAGGAACCAATGTAGTCCTGATTCACAAAGTAAATGCTGTGATTGTCTACATAACATGGCAAATGATGATTATAAAACGAATATAAAATTATATTATGTTGATTTAGATATGACAAATAATGAATTCCAAATTTGAAATTGATTTATTATTTCTTATGATTATTTTTGGTGGGGCAGTGCCCTAGGTGGTTTAATGGACAAGCCACCCCTGTTATTTTTCATAGTGGCAAAGTTTAAACATTCCTTGTTCAAGCTAAGGTTTTGTTCCAACATTTGTTTAAACACTTGCTACTTTCGAAAAAAAGCATTTAAGCAATAGCTATTCCACATTGGCAAGAGAATGTTATTAATAATATGGGAAAATTTTTATACCTATTGAAACACCAGCTTGGAAAGAGGCAGTTGACAGTTACACTTTTGTGAAAAATGTTTTTTTTCTATCTGGAGAAAAATTGTTATGTTTATTTATATCGAAAGAATCATTCCTTAATAATTATATCTTTACCAGTCATTTGTGATTATTTTGAATTTTATGTGTGTGTGCGTGTGTATTTTTAAAATTTTTATGCTATTTTCACCTTTTCTTTCACGATTTGATCATTTATCTGCCATTTTCCTGCATCTCATTTTATTCAGTCCTTTCAAAAATGATAACTTGAGGTTACACTACATTTTTAGGCATATTGATGTGCTCTCTTATATAATTATAAAGTTTTACCATAATTTTACTGTCAAATGTGCTATTTTTAATAATATATTGATTATTACAAAGGCTTGCCCAATAGGGAGAGATTATAACCACTTTCCCTTGAAGATCTTATTGGTAATAATATGTATATAGCATTATCCAAAACACCTCTAGAAAATCAGTGAGCCAGGTCACCTTGGATAATGCTAATTTTTCCCCACCACTGAATTTTTATGGCAGGTCACCAACTTACTTGGTGCTGGGATTAACTTGATAGTACATCAGGCATGTAATTTAATATTCCCAGGTTAAGTCCACAGTGTGCCTGTATTGAGATTTTCTCTGCTAACTCTCATTCTTGGTAAGAAAAGCACTAATGTGCTTGGAAAGAAGGCTATTTGTCAGATTGAATGTTAATCTATATGTCTTGTGACAGGAGAACTATACCATGTGCACAGGAGTGGCTAAGTCAGTAATGCCCCAGGCTCGTAATCTGCAGTTCTCAGGTTCAAGCCCCACCTGGGCCAGCATTGAGATTCATCTCTGCCCTCAGTTAGTAGGGGATATCGAAGGGCTTGGAAAGGCCACTGTCCATTGAATGGGATGTAAAAGCCATGCCCCATATGCAGGAGAGTCATACCCTGTGCACATTGAAAAACACACTGGATGGCCTTGATAGGAGCATTGATGGGAGCTGAGGGAGGGGACCCACTGGACATCTGTCTCCTAACAGCTATCCAGTGGGTCCTCTTCCCCAGTTTTTTCTGTTCCTTCAGGATCCTTGTGACTTGGCCATTTAGCCCATTGTTTGCAAAAAAAGTGCTGCTCAGAGGTGAAACAACCAACCAACCAACCATGTGCACATTAAAGAAAATGCTGTACAGTCTTGATGGAAAGTTTCCTCTGTCTAGTGGGTCCCTCAGGGTTTTGTGACCTGGTCATTTAGCTTATTGTATGCAAAAAAAGGGGCTGCTTATTGGTAAAACAACCCAACTAGCTTGCTCCAAACTAACTTCTATATATAAAGATTATTCAAATGAAAATCTAAACTAAAGGCAACAATGTATATATATATGAATATTTGCTATATGCAATGAATATTTGCAATATACAATTCGATATATATATATCAAATTGTATATTGTTTATATATATACACACACACACACACCATAAAATATATACTATTTTCTATATTTTCTTACATTAGATGGTAAAAAATTTCAGGAAAAATGAAACCAAATGTTCTTAGTAAAATTGTTTCGTATAAATTAACTTTCTACCGTTTTTAATAAACAATAAAATAATGTTGATGTAAAAATTATATATTATGTAGTTCAATAGTTAAAATTGTCTCATTCTTTATTAAATGACTGAATTAATTTACAATAAACTATTTATTAGAGCTCCCTAAATTTAAAGCTTCTTATAGAAAAATTAAACTGAAGTTATTGAAGATTCATATTTTCATTGTTTCTGAATCGTTATGTATTATATAAGTACATTAATGTTGTGAGAAACAATTATTTTTGTGGGCAAGAGTGAATCTGATGTGAAATTAAATAAAATATATAAAGATCATTCAAATGAAAAGTAAGCAACTCCTATATCTGGGTAATGGACTGATTAATTTTTATGCCCTAACACAGAAAAACAAGTGTGCATAGAAGGAACTCACCAACATTAGAATAAGTAGCAAGTATCAGCATGAACATGATAGACATTGTGTGGATTTCAGAGAAACCCTGCATATAAGCATAGAAAATTGAACAATATGCAGCATGCTGATATTTTGTTATCAAGGTCTTCATTTGATTGAGTTTCTAGACCATGGTGCACTTTCAACTCGCAATAATTTTGTTAAATTATGTGCATTTGAAGACAAGTAATAGAATTAAAGCATCCAGGACTTTTAAGTAAAACAATTGTTTCGTTGCATGACAACTATTCACTCCCATACTTCTCAAGTAGTCACAACAGGACCAGATTTATGCATAAGCTAACTAAGCTGCAGCTTAGGGCCTCACCATTATGAGGGACCTCTTAAAATTTTATTATTTAATTTTCAATTTTTTTTTGTGTCACGAAATTTTATATTAGATTTAATCTATTTTTCAAACACTGTTCATCTCAACTTTAAATAGTCATTATTGTAAACCAGTGCTAGTAAAATGTTTTCACCACATCAATTTCATATTTACTTTTTAATGTTTCCTTCAACCAGAATAAAAAAGATATGTAACGTATTTCGACTTTCGAAATTTTAGTGTCTCGTAAATTTATTGTAGCTTATTGCTTCTTAAACCTATAATAGTTTAGAGCCTCAAAAGGTCAAAGTCCGGCCCTGAGTCATAACAGCATTGAACAGGTGCAGTTGGAAATGCCTTGAATTTGTTTTTGGAAGCTTGTACCATCTTATAGATTATATAACTATTAGGTTTTCACATTTCTGAACCACTAAAAAGTGTCATATAAAGAAGGAAGATGAAGTCAGAAGATGAGGTGCAATGCACTATCACAGACTTACTCATAAAAACAGCTAAAGTCACTCTGGGAAAAAGGATATCATGTTTCTAATTTCATGTAGGAACAAATGTCTCAGTAGGTATGGCGAATTGGAGCAGATCAATGATTTACGCTTAATTTTCAGTTCGCTTTCCATTTGAATGATCTTTATATGTATATAATTTTTTTCCTCAAGAAAGGTTTTAGCAATCCCATGGTTAAGTATATATTGCACAATTTTTAAATTCATGCCTTAGTGATACAGTGGTAGCATATTTTCTCATCGTGACACTGCAACTGCTGAAGTCTGGATTCAATTCTGGGTTTTGGCATTGTTGTTTGTTATGCTATTAGCTTGCTGACAACTGCTAGTTTTGCTTGCCAGATCACTAATGAAATGAAATTATGTAATCTCAAACAATGTACGCACACTTAGACTTTTATTGTAAAGACCTTTGAGCATTATACTGATGTATTCTTAAGAATGTTTTAACTCTGTGGGAATTACCAGGCATTTAATCAAGGAGGTAGTTCTGGGCCTGTTGTTTTTAAGCCATTTATTATTACATGTAATTACACAT
The DNA here is from genome assembly GCA_038380435.1 of Ryuthela nishihirai. Classification (NCBI taxonomy): domain Eukaryota; kingdom Metazoa; phylum Arthropoda; class Arachnida; order Araneae; family Heptathelidae; genus Ryuthela; species Ryuthela nishihirai. The sequence goes on from JAWZYU010000004.1 coordinate 9,602,186, forward strand.
TTTATCATCAATAAATAAAAATATTGCAACTATACTATTTTTTTTCCTTCCATCACCTTTGTACTTTTAGGTTTGGATTTCCCCTAAAATTTTGCTTGCTTCCTGAAAATATATTTTGGTTATTTGTCTGGTAATTAGCTTCTCATCAGTATGTTTGTTTTGTTTATCATTGAATGGATGGTGTAAATTTTTTGTTATTTACTGAATCTTGTACACTTAAATGTGTGTAATGTGCAAAATATTAAGTGTGATTTAGGGCCCTTTGTTGAAATATGATCTCAAAGGCTGTCCATTCTGTAATATATACACCAATCAGCCAATATATTAAAACCATCTCTGCATTATGCAAAGAAGCAAACGTGTAGCCAATCAGTGTCACGTGCAAGGTCACGAATGATATATATAATACCTGGTTTGGATCTCTCGCAGGCAGTATTTTGTTTCATCTCAACATGTGAAAAACAAAAGATTTATCTGATTTTGACAAACGCCAGATCGTTATGGCAAGACACCTTAGTAAGAGCATCTCCGAAACAGCAATGTTGGTAGGTTGCTCTTGCTATGCAGTAGTTAGTACCTATCAAAGATGGTTCGAAACAGGTGACACTTCAAGCCATCGAGTCCCAGTTGGATCAGCTTTGAGATTTATCTCTGCAAAATTTCCCGCCCTGCCCATGGTTAGTAGGGGACACCGATGGGCTTGGAAAGGCCGCCACCCATCGGATGTGACATTAAGCCGTGGGTCCGTGTGTGGGAGAGTCATACACTGTTCATGTTAAAGAACACCTCAATTGCCTTGACGGGAGGCTACCATCCGCCTCCCAACAGCTGTTCCAGTGGATCCCCTCCCCCAACCTTCTCTGAGCTTTCAGGGTCCTTAAGACCTTGCCATTTAGCCCATTGTACACGAAAAACTGCTACTCGGAGGTAAAACCCAATCCAACTTCAAGCCATCGACAAGACTTGTGCCAGCCACATCTCATTGATGCCAGAGGTCAGTGCAGGTTATCTCGTCTTGTCCGCAACAACAAGAGGACTACTGTGGTTGACATTACCCATAATTTTCAATTGTAAAGGGCCCAATGTGTCTGAACACAGTTCATCGTAAGCTCTTGGATATGGGTTTCCACAGCCGCAGACCCATTTGTATTCCTATGCTCACAGCCGTTCACCGTTGTCAATGCTTGCAGTGGACATGTAATCATCGACATTGACCATAGAAGACTGGAAGAGGGTCATATGGTCAGATGAATCCCGTTTACTGTTACACCATGTGGACGGATGAGCTCATATGCGACGTTTACCCATGGAAACCTCACATGGAATCACTGTGGGATGAATCCAGGTGACTGGAGAGAGTGTGATGGTCTGGGAAATATTTTCTTGGGTAACACTTGGACCAATTATCCCTGTACAACATACTCTGACAGCTGTCACGTATCTGTCGAGTTGCACTCCGCACCCCCTTTAACGCCACCCATACTTCAAGTCCCTACTGGTCTCCTCTGAGACAAACCTTTATCTTCTACTTCCAGTCTACTCATGCCACTCGTGTAGTGTTGTACGACGGAATACGAGTCGCCCCACCCCAATTATTGTGAGGTGTCACCTATCTGAACATCATGGCTGATCAAATACATCCCTTTATGGCGACTGTATTCTCTGGTGGAGATGGCGTCTTTCAACAAAACAGTGCCCCATGTCACACTGTGAAGAAGGTTCAGAAATGATTCCTAGAACATGATGAGGAATTCCGTTTATTGTCATGGTCCTCAATAGGATTCATATCGTCAAATATGAATCCTATTGAGCATTTGTAGTTTTAGTTTGCAAAACGGATACAAGCAGCATCACCCCAACCACGTAATTTACGGGAACTGCAGGATCTGCTGTTGCAGTCATGGTACCAATATCAGTGACATCTAACAACATCATCATCATCCTCAAGCAGCCATGGGCTACGGAGGTCCAACCAGACCGTGCAATTTAGTTCTCCAAGCAAGTCTGTCCTGAGCTACATCTACTGCATCTGGCCACTGCACACCAATTCTAACAAGGTCCTGTTTGACATTGTCCACCCACCGCATCCCAGGTCTCCCCCTCTTTCAGAGGCTTTTAGGCACACTGTTCTTAACCCTATTCGCCAATCTATACTTATTCATACGGGCAACATGGCCAAACCAACGGAGTCTCTCTCTGCACAATATGCTGCTTAAAGGAGGTTGCAAGCTCCTTTGCCTAACCTCATCATTAGTTACAAAGTTGAACCACCTAATGCCCAAGATACTTATCAGCAGCTAACAAAGATTCTTATCAGCAGCTAACTGATCTTTTACACTTTTATTAAGTTCTCTGTAATGCTTTCTATTAGAACTAGTAGGGTATTGATTAAGGACATTCCTGCAGTTCTTTCTTTCCGAAATAAGCTCAAGTGCCTTACATTCATCCAGTAGTAGTATCACCTCTTTTTGCTGTCTTAGTGGATGTGCATTGTCCTTTTGGATTATTGAAAGCTAGGTTGTTTAAAATGTTTTGTGCTAAAGATTCATTTTTGAATTTTTTTCCCATGTTTCTTAAATCTGTGCTTTATTTGCTTTATTTCTTGAAAAAAAGTGCACAAATATAATGTATGCTTTAAATTTAGAAAAAGTGAAAAATAGCAATGTTAACAAATTTACAGCTTTTTAATTTTTTTAATTTTATATGTTTCTAATATTTAATACTGTTTCTATATCTATTAATGATCAAAACAAATTTCAAATGTTCATCTGCAAAAATATGTTCAAGATACAAACAGGAAAGTAAGCAAATATCAGTAGATGCAATATGGTGTGAAGGAATGAGCATGATTTCTCTGCACTGCCACAACAAAGTGCTTTGTTCAAATGACAAAATCTTTTTATTTCAATGAAGTAGAAATATTCAAGTCAACCAGATAAGTGGGTATGTGCGGATACCAAGTGATTGTGGCTGGCAAAAATGCACATGTGATGATTAAAAGGTCAAGGCAAATCTAATGTGTAGGAAGGAGTATGTTTCATATTTAATACTTAGTAATAGTTTGATATTATATATTTTTTGATAAGATTGTAAAAATATATTTGAAATTCATACTTCTGTACAATGTAACATGATGCAAAAAAAGAATTATGTACATCGGTAATTGTGCAATAATTGAAATATAATTTTTTAAGTATTTTGCAGCACTGTTTCATTTCTGCTCTAGTATTTGTTTTTTATGCAACAGATGCTTTAAATGTTCCAGAAAAAACATGTAAACGTAATCAAGATGTTAAAACCTAGATAGAGCTCAATGATGCTTTATCGGTTGGTATTTTAAAGGTTTGTAACAAATGCAAAAAAAACATGCAATATTTCTGGAAACTTTTTTATTTTTAATAAAAATTAAGACCATATTTATGAAATAAATTTTACTACATTATACTCTTAAATGAGTATACAGGAAAAATTGTCATTAGCTGTATGGGATCATCCCGTGACTTCCTGACAACTTGTCAGATGCTCTGCTGCTGACCTACCATCTGTTGATCAACATCTCCTCTGTTAGTGGCTCTAAGCATTATCCTCAAGCAGCCATGTGTGGTGCAACCAGATTGTGCACTTTAGTTCTCCAAACACGTCTGTCTGAACTGCATCTCGCCACTGTAGACTAATTCTGACAAAGTCCTGTTTGACAATGTCTGCTCACCGCATCTTCGGTCTCCCCCTCTTTCTGAGGCCTTTAGGCACGATGTTTATAACCCTATTCATTAATCTATAGTTATATATACCGGCAACATGGCCAAACCAATATATCTCTCTGTACAATATGCTACTCAAAAAGGTTTGCCGACTCCTTTGCCTAACCCTCGTCATTGCTTACAAAGTCCACCTAATGCCCAAGATACTATGTAAGCATCTAGAATCAAAGGGATCAGGTTTCCTGCTATCTTGTTTACAAAGGGTCCAAGTTTCACTATCATAACTAACGCTAGAAAGAAATTATTACGTAGTCTAATCTTGGTTGTTGCCTTTTTTTGGTATTTTATAAGCACTTAAATTCTTCATAGAATGGGGCGGGGGTGGCTCAGTCGGTAGCGCGCCAGGTTCGTAATCTGTAGTTCCCAGGTTCGAGTCCCAGCTGGGTTAGCGTTGAGATTTATCTCAAAATTCCCCGCCCTGCCCACGGTCAGTAGGGGACACCAATGGGCTTGGAAAGGCCGCCGTCCGTCGGATGGGACGTTAAGCCGTGGCCCCCGTGTGCGGGAGAGCCATACCCTGTGCACGCTAAAGAACACGCTGGATGGCCTTGACGGGAGGCTACCATCTGTCTCCCAACAGCTGTTCCAGTGGGTCCCCTCCCCCAACCTTCTCTGAGCCTTCGGGGTCCATGTGACCTGGCCATTTAGCCCATGGTGTGCAAAAAAGTGCCGCTCAGAGGTAAAACAACCCAACTCAATCTTCATAGAATTTCCCGGAACACAAATTCCTTTAAATTTTTTGGGATCTAACAAGTGGCAGATTAAGGTATCTGAAGTTTCTAGGCGCAAGAGCGTCGCCAAGCTCTCATTTATCTGGAGGAAGGGGAACTCTGTCAAAATTGTTTTTACAATTTATGAATGGCAAAAATCATGCAGCAAGTTAAAATTGCAAAAAGGCATAATTAGAAATTTTATATGTATTATATAAACAGGGCCGTCGCCAGATTAGATTGCGCCCTAAGGCAAACAATTAGATATCGTCCCTAATGGATTATAAGACAAAAATATAGGAAAATCTCAATTGCTATTTTGTTTTTATTACAAGAGAAACACTGCAAAACAGTTATATAATAATATTAATTAAATGTTTGCTCTACGGGGTAATCGCACAATAAATAAAACTGTTTATAAGTTCTTCTAAATTTAAATTATAAGCTGTGTCCGCCTCTATCGATCTTTCTTGGGTCATTGCTGTTCGAAAATAATTTTTAATCAGTTTAAGCTTGGAAAAACTTTTTTCCGCACTTGGGTTAACACAACTGGTAAAAAAGTGAATGGGTGGACCATCACAGATGCCGTGAGGCAGGCTGCCTCTATGCTACACCCTGTCGACGGTACTGTATATAAATTGCACATATGATAATTATAAATAAAACTAAATCTGCTCTTTTGTACTGTAAGATTTATCAAAAAAAAATTAAATGGAAACTTGAGATTTCTACATAAGTAGTAGACCACTGATTATAAAATAGTTTACTGAATAAAATGATGGAAAAACAAAATGCGTTTTGAAGCGCTGACAAATGTTGAGGCTACATGACAGCACCTGTGTTAAGTAATTTACCACTAGATCTGAACCCCTGTCTAACTCATATGTCGGCGAATAATTTTTCGCTCGATTGAGTTTATTGTGTTCTCCACAAATGCATTAAAAAATGTATTATACATCAAGTAAAAGTAAAAACTTCACCCGAAAATGTTCTATCGTATTAGGTAACCCGTGATCGTTAGTTATTTCATCAGTTTTCGTTTTCGGGTTCTCTTCTGAACGATTACCTACTAGTATTTCAATGTTAACGTCTGAACAGTCCACAAAACCAATGATATATAATATAAAAAATGGTTGAAAATGCTAAACAAAGATTTAATAGATGTATGAAGCATTTGTTCGAAATTTAAAACTTAAGACGAATGTGAAGCCGTGCATTATTTCCGCTACCAGAACTCTAAATATTTGATAAATATTGCTGAAAATCTAGATTCTCGTAGGTTTCATTTTTTCTACGTTTCACTGATCTGTCGTATTTTCTCATAGAAAACATCTTTAAGAAGTTAAGGTGTTCGATCGTGCCTTTTCACTGGTGTAAGAAGAGACTTCCTACATTAGAGAAGCTCCGTGCTCCAAATACATATTTCTCTTAGGGGAGCAGCTAGGAGAGATTCATTTTTTGTACATTACAAAGATTGAAGTCTGACGATTAGCCTGATTCGAAATTTAGCTGCATCCAAAAAAAAATCACTCTACGCACACAATTTTTCTTTATGCCATCGTAAAGAGTAAAAAAAAATACTTTTCAAATGTTTTCGAACAGTTTTGCATAGTTAGAAATAAATATGTTAAAAATGATCTTGGAAAAATCACTGTTTTTATTTGGAAAAACTGAATTTCTCAATACCTCAACTTCAGGAGTAAAAAAGGTTTATGCTATTTAAAAGTAAAATAAAAATTGCAAATGCGCTGGACAATAAGCTTCAATATCATAAATAACTTTTGTGGTTCTCAAAAACCCGTTTTTGTCACGATATGTTTTCCGAAGCGACGACTTTTTCCTTTGTCTCCTACTGTTCGAATTTTGCAGCTGCGGCCCGAAGGCCTATAATAGGCACCACAGCCCAAGATTTCAATTCCATTCTTTTATATTTTCCAATAACGAATTCTCTAACGAGTTGTAAATATTCATGGTTCAAAGAACTTTCTCTGCTAATCGTGTGACCTTTTATACGTTGTGAATTATGAGAATATGCACCATATTATCAAGCATATCGGAATATTTGCAATTTACGTGAAAAGAAAACTACATTTGAAACTCCATAACTGTAAAAGTAAGTTTTTACGAAAGAGGCCACAAGAAATAAATTATAGTTCGTGATGTTCCCAAATTTCGATTTCAAGCAAAGTTTCCTTAATATTTAGAGTAATTGAAAGGAAATATTCGACAGCAATTTCAGGTTCGAGTCCCACCAGAGCCGATGTTGAGATAGATGCCTATCCCTCAATCAGAAAGAAAACACCAATGGGCTTAGATATAATGAAATTAAAAATAAAACGTATTCTCATATGCAAGAGAATCATATCCTGTGCACAATAAACACCATACCGAATGTCCTTGACAAGAAACTACACCATCTGTCTCCTAACAGCTATCTAGTTGGTACCTTTACCTAACCTCTGAGATCTAAGTGATCCTCTCTGAATCACTCAGATCAGGGATCCTTGCGACCTGGTCATTTAGTCCATTGTGTGCAAAACAAAAAGTTCCTCTCAGAAGTAAAATAATCCAAAGCCCATGGCTGCTTGATGATTATGCATGTATACAGTAAATAGATAACGCCCAAGTTAAATCTGCCCCAGCCAACCTTGATTTGCTATAATGTAGTGTTTTATAATATGAGTTTTTTTCCCCATCAAATGATTGAAAAAATTTCGAAATAAATTTTTACACACAGCATAAATGACACTTAACTGGTTGTGCAATCTAATAGTTTATTGTTTTGAGTGAGATGGGCTGTTTAAAGTTACTATCAAAGTTATTCAAGAGTTTTTTTGTCAAAGGGAACTATTAGTTCACACGAGAGACCTGTGAAATGTGGTTGTGATGTACTGCTTGAGTGCTATAAACAAATGTTACTTACAAAGAGAAAAAAAAGTTCGATCATAGACTCCATTTTCTAGTAGTAAACGGCTTTAATTCATTATCATCATCATCATCATCATCATCATCAAGCTACGTTTCATCACATCATCATTTCAGCTACGGAGATCCAACCAGGCAGTGCAATTTAGATCTCCAAGCTAATCTGTCCTGAGCTACATCAACTGCATCTAGCCACTGCACACCAATTCTAATAAGATCCTGTTTGACATTGTCAGCCCATCGCATCCTAGGTCTCCCTTTCTTTCTGAGGTCTTTGGACAAACTGTTCATAACCCTATTCGCCAATCTATAATTATCCATATGGGCAACATGGCCAAACCAACGAAGTCTCTCTCTGCACAATATGTTGCTTAAAGGAGGTTGCTGACTCCTTTGTCTAACCTCATCATTAGTTACAAATAGGTGGTTCAACTTTGGCATTAATTCAGGTGAGCCAAAAACCTCCAAGAAACCTCGGAGTTTTTTTTATATATTTTTTTTATATGTTTTTCCTGTTCCTGACAAGTAAATATATTACTAAACCTTTTTTTAAAATATTTTTTCCCTTTTTTACTGTCCCTCTGTGTTTACATTTTATGAATTGCTGGTACCCTCAATTTGCACTGGTTTCAATTGCATCGATTCAAAATAACGCCGATTTTGAAACCGAAAGGCCAGAAAAAAAAATAAAAGCCTTCACACACCTTCAAAGAAATGCTGACAGTTTTGGACAGGTCAGATAAAACTACATGTATCAAGGATTATTGGCACTCGTTCGATATTTTGAAGCGAATTAATATCGGCAACGCAGCCTAGGAGGAAGTGTGACACTTCCTCCCAGAAAGACTGGAATGTGGCCAAACTTCTGCCAGAATTTATGCATACAAGGTTTCCAGCAGTGGAGAACGTCGCAGAAGAATTTGGAAGACTGGCACAAGAGGAGTTTTTACCGATGTTGCATATGAAGATGCGTTCGTTTGTTTCAACTCTGAGTAGCACTTTTTGGTGTAAATGGGCTAAATGGCCAGGTCTCAAGGACCCTGAAGAGAAGGTTGGGGGAAGGAATCCACTGGAACAGCTGTTGGGAGGTAGATGGTAGCTTCCCGTCAAGGCAATCGAGGTGTTCTTTAACATTAATAGTGTATGGCTCTCCCACACATGGGGCCAGGGCTTAACATCCAATCCGACGAACGACGACTTTTCCAAGCCCATCGGTGTCCCCTACTGGTCGTGGCAAGGGCGGGGAGTTTTGCGGAGATAAATCTCGACGCTGCCAGAGTTGGGACTCGTACCTGGGAACTGCAGATTACGGGCCTAGTATGCTACCGACTATGCCACCCCCGTCCCACATATGAAGATGCAACAGAGCTGTTGGAAAGCCATGAACTCCTCTTTCCAATGAAGATATGGAAGAACTGGCAACACAACTAAGTCAACAGGAGGAGGAAGGAACGGATGTAGAGCTTCCAGTAACAGAAATAACGTAGCTTGATGACGTAGCTTGAATCAATGGATGAGTTCTGTGATATTGACCATGACTGCGAGCAGAGTCCCAAAGTGAAGAAGAGTGCCATGGCATCCATGAGATGTTATAATATTGTTAAAGAAAGGAATATGTAATCACGGTATTCAACATTGCATGGTTTCTTCAAAAAAGATGATCCTCAATCATGAACATCGTCGTAAGTGAGTTAACGCTGCTGCATCACGCCACAGTTAAAATTATGTAATTGCAGGACAGTCTTTTTTTTATTCTGTAAAAAATATTGTTTTTACATTCATAACCATTATTTCAGAGCTTTAAATATAATCACATTCAATTACTTTTGTCAACTTTTGGGTGCCTGGAACATTAAGTCATTGACTTTCCATTGACTAACATTATACCCATAATGGTTTTCCATTTACATAGATTCCAATTGCACCAGTTCCTTCATGAAAACAACTCCAGAGTAAAATTGAGGGCTAGCTATATGGTTGTTTAATTGGAATTTGGGCCCGTATACTGTTTCATCGAAATACCTGTCATAATATTCCCAGTTAACTTGGATATGACAGCAACGGATCTACTGCTTTAAGTGGGGTTACTTATATATTTAATTACTAAGTTTATTTATGGATAAAAGAAATTAATACAGGTGATCAGAACCAGATCTCCCATAAAGCACGTTACGCACTGCTAAAGGTGTCAATATTCTAGAGTTACATTTTATTAAATCACGTGAAAAAAAATTTAATCCTTTTTAACTTTTAGAACAGTAAAACACTGTGCAAATATTTTTTATTGTTTTAAAAAAAACTCAGCCCATGGTTTAAGAGCGGTTAAATGTACTTTTTCTCCCCAAAATCTAAACCGAACTTTTATTGGACAGAAAATGTGAGAATTTATTATTAAAGAGTGAAAAACGAGGTAGAAAAACGTTTATATATCAACACTTTGATTTACACTCAGTTAGCGTTTCTGTGGTTCAGTCTGTGTTAAGGTCTGGAATTGCTGATATGTGATTGCGTAGCTCACTCGTGGCAATCAGTTTTCATTTTACTTCAAGGAAGAATGGTAATCTTTCCGACTTCGAATGTGGTATGATTGTAGGGCCGTGGAGTTCAGGTGCCAGTATCTCACAAACCCTTATTGCGAACTGCTCCTGTGCTATCACGAAACCATATGATTGTCTCAACAACTGTTGAACAGCTAACTAGAGGTCACAAGTAATATTGATGAGCATGGTGAGTGACCTGTGTCCTGTCTCGTAACACAGTACAGTGGCCCAGCTAACCACTCAGTACAATATTGTAATGGCAAGACCAATATCTGTAAGGACAATGTGCTAGACATTAGTTCGTAAGACAATCCCACACAACCACAATCTCCAGATAATATCCATAATATATCTAAGATGACCGATGGATATCCGCTAGTCATCTTCGATATCTACTGGATATATTCTGGAGATTGTGTGTGGGATTGTCCTTACAGATATTGGTCTTACCATTATAATAATAAAATAAATACCCCCTCAAGCAGCTGCTTGCCACAGAGTCTGACAGTTTGCCTGATCAGTTTATATGCCATAGTAGAAGGTCTGAGAGGATGGCAGGGCCTCAGCAGAAAAACGACACATACATCCATGCCTTACCCGGGGCTCGAACCCAGGTCCCTTAGATCAGTAGCCAAGTGCACTAACCACTCGGCCATGTGGTGACATTAGTTTATATGGGCTATAATAATATATGTAGTGATTAAGACATTAGTTAGTATGGGCTATAGTAATATATATATATGTAATTATCAAGACATTAGTTCGTATGGGATATGACAGTCAACGGCAGTCACAGTTGCACAAGCTCACTGCAAAACACAATAAACTGCACCTATCACAGATATGCAGTACTAACACTAGACAACCAACATGTGGAAATCTGTCACCTGGTACGATTAATCCCGTTTCCAACTTCATCATGCTTATGGGCATATTTGCTTCTGGAGGAGGCAACATGAGGCCATGGAGCCAAGATTCACGGTTGGTGTTCAGCAGGTCAGAGGTGGTGGTTTTTTGGTTTGGTGACAGTTTTTTGTGGCACACTCTCGGTCCACTGATCACAATGAATCAACACTCAACAAGACTGTCTACCTTTCTGTTGTCAGCGACCAAGTACACCCCTTCATGATGATAGTGTATCCAGCCAATTGCATTGTCTATCAATAAGATAATGTGTCACTGCTATAGGCACTGCTAAAGGTGTCAACATAAATGATATATAATGGTAAAGGTGTTAATAACAGTAGCGTATGCATGGCCAAACAAGTTGAAAACTGGTTGCAGGTTGGGTTGAATTGTTTTACCTCTGAATGTCACTTTGTTCAACACATTGGATTAAATGACCAGGTCACAAGGACCCCAAGGGCTCAGAGAAGATTGGGAGAGACACTGGACAGCTGTTGGGAGACAGATGATAACCTCCCATCAAGGTTATCCAGCATGTTCTTTAACGTGCACAGAGTATGACTCTCCCACACATGGAACCGCAGCTTAATGTCCCATCCGACGGACGGCGGTCTTTCCAAGCCCTTTGGTGTCCCCTATTGACCATGGGCAAGGTGCGGAGTTGTGAAGAGATAAATCTCAATGCTGACCCAATTGGGATTCAAACCGCGGAGCTGCAGATTATGAGCCTGGAGCTCTACCAACTGAGCCAATAAGTCATATTGCCCAAAATACAGACCACGTTGATGCTCCTGAAACCACTATGGTGATTACAAGCATTTGATGCCTGTGCTCTTTGGTTGTATGCCAGTTTGCATGGATTCACACGTAACTGGTGAATATTGAAGATTCGATATCAAATGAAAAGTTTCATATATCTACATTATTATTCGGGGAATGTCCGATATACATTTCAATGATTTTGCAACTCTCTGAGGAGTTATGCTGTTTATCTGGCCATTTCTGTAGAAGACAGCTGTCTGTAAGATGGAATGTTAAGCTATAACTGTGTGCATGAAAGCCATACACTGCAAACTGTAAAGAAGACACTGGATGGTTTTAACGACAGACTATCATCTCTCTCCTAACAGCTATACAATGGTTCCCCTTCTACCAACTTTCTCTGAGCCCTTGTAACCTGGTCATTTAGCTCATTGTGTGCAAAAACGAGTTTTTCAAAAGTGGAACAACACAATCTAAATCCAGAATGGGTTTCATGTTCTAATGTTCTACAGGATGATCAGTCAGCATTAAATGAGTCAACATTTCCTGTTTCGATGAGGCGTTGGTTCAGCTATCAAATAACTTCTCAGTCCAATTTACATCAACTAAGATACTGATAGCCGTCCCATGGCCGAGTGGTTAGCACGCTTGGCTACTGATCTAAGGGACCTGGGTTAGAGCCCCGGGTTAAGGCATGGATGTGTGTGTTGTTTTTCTGCTGAGGTCCTGCCATCCTCACAGACCTTCCACTATGGCATATAAACTGACAGGCTCCTTGTCAGCCTCTGTGGCAAGCAGCTGCTTGAGGGGGTATTTATTTTTTTATTTTTTTAAGGTACTGACAGAACAGTAGAGTATGCATAATTTTCTTCTTTTTCAGTGGGGGATACCAATTTACCGAGTATGTCAAGAATATAAAGTCAATATTATTCCAAATGGAAAATATATCAAGCAGTAAATCTTGATTATTTTAAGTAATCGAAAGCACTACTCTTTTAAAGGTTTAGCTAAAATTTCTTTTTTTTCATTCTTTATCGTATTAAATCCTATACCCCCCCCCCCCCCTTGTATATGCCACTCTGATAGAAATATTTCTGAATGGTGAATATTGCCATGACATTCTCAAAATAACAAGCATACATTAGAATACACACAGAGTGCATAATCATGATATGTTTTATGTAGACAAAGAGCAATCTGCTTGCCATTTGTTGACAGGTTTCTAAGATACGGGTTGTTAAAACTGGAACCTTTAAATGAGCAGCCGATATATTACTTAAGCAAAAAATTCCGTTCTTGTTGCTCAAGCAGTAGTGGTGGAGTTATTTGCAGTCATGATCAGTTTTGTTATTGCAGAACATATCCCTTGTCTTTGAGCCAGTCAGTGGTATTCAAATTCGAGTTATTTCGAGTAGGGTTTTTATATCTTGTTTAATTGTATGGGCTGTCAGTCCCCTCCTTTAAGCATGAAAATTATGGTGTATTGAATGATGGGGTGTTTCCCCTCCCCATACACACAATCTCCAGAAGATTCTATAATGACCACTAGTTATTCACAGGTCATCTTAGATATTTATAGGATATATTAGGGTTGTGTGGGTTTGGTGGTTTACCCAAGTGAGTGGGGGGATTATGGTTATAAAACCCCTTTGAGAGTTTCAGTAGTATAATGGTACATATTTTCTAAGTCAGTCCTCTAAAATCATTTCACACGAATCTCAAGCATGCGTTCCCCCAATTAGAAGTTTTTAGGTAAACTATTAACCAGGTTTACAATTGTTACAGTTCCTTTGCTTCTTCATATTTGTCATGCAGCCAAGACAACTTTTCATCGCAGCCTGTTATTTGTTTCTGATTGTCATTTCTGAATCATAATTCATGCACGTTTCTTGCAAATGTGTGTACTTGTGTTAGACATGCCTGTTCTCAATGTTTGAGGTTGAATTTTCCATTGTACAGATAAACGCGCTTTCGTAAACTGAAATTTCGTCAATCAACTTTGAAAGCGTGGTACGCTTTAAGCTTGGAATTAAATCGAAAAATATGAAAGGACAGTTTTGCTCATGCTATGTTAATGTGTCGGCTATTTATAAGATACCTTGTATATATGCTGACTGTTTTTCCAAACTCTGTTCTGGTTAATAAAATTCATTTCTATATAATTCATCCCCAATATATGCCACTTAGATATACTTTGCACTACTATACTCATGTGCTTTGTGCAAACAAATAACAAATTACAGCCGGCGCATGAGCAGAATTTATCACTTTTGGAAGGATGTCGAGGGAGTTTCTTTTTTTGCATTGATTGACATATTCAAAACACAAATTCTTCATATTAAAACCTAAGGTAAGATCGACATTTCACTGCGTTTAAAAAATTAAATTTTAACTATAACGTTTTAATATCGAGGACCTATAGAGGTTTGCCAGCTTGCTAGCATCCCTCTGGATGAATTCAACTCTTCTAGTGTAAGGGGTATCAAAGTTTCCTGGGCCAATAATTTCATTATGTATTTCATATTTATTTGGAGATCTTCATTCTCCAGTGATTATTGTTTTTCTCCTCTTTAGTAAATACACTTCCTCTACTTACACATCTCTTACTATCCTTGGGCATTTCTCTTATTTCTGTTATAAATTCTTCAATGCCAATCTACATATTGTTATGTTTACAATTCAGTTATTTTCTCTTCAGTAGAATTTAAAAATTATCTTTATGTGGGAGCTCATTTGTACACTTTAGCAAGGTGGTTTATATATAATTCAATACCCTACTTTGGATTTTTCTGTAGCCTTCTTTGATAATATACCAGAGTCAATAGGCGATTTATATCTCTTCTTCGTTCAGATTAATGATGAATTCTGACCAATAAACTTACAGCAAATATCGCTCACGTGTGTCTGACGCGGGAAACTTGCCAAGTTAGCATCTTGTTAGCATTCTTGTTGTAGGAAAACATCTGTTCTGAAGTTTGGGACGTGTTATTGTGGATGATATATATAACTTTTATGAATTTAACTGTATTAATTCACGCAATTAGTAGCAATTTCCTCAAATTATGATTATCATAATATTCGATTGCTATTGTTACGAGTGAAATTATTTTGCTATTTATATACCTAATGTGGAATATCCACATGTTTCAGTTTTATTAAGCGTTTTGTATGCAAAGAACATCCATATGACAAAATATATATTTAATAGTTCACGTGGGCCTTGTTAGAATAATCTGTATTATGAGATTAGAGTATAAACACCAGTAAAGATTCATATTAAAATGTCGATCATTGGTTGACAGTTCTTCGTGAAACACCGTAATGTTCACTAACATTTGCAAACATATATATTAGTCTTAATAATGGAACAGTTTCAGAAAATAGAAAAAATTGGAGAAGGGACTTATGGTGTAGTATACAAAGCAAAAGATAAAGTAACCGGAAAGATAGTTGCTCTGAAGAAAATTAGACTTGAAACGTAAGTGTATTCAATGGTACATTTTCAATGCTCTTTCATGTTTGTAAATATGTATATAAAAATGTTCGTAGAAGCGAAAATTTAAAATTTTTTTTCTGCGGAAAGAGTAGTTACAAAGCTATTTTGGAAAGCGTTCAAATGGGTAATAGTAGTGTAGGAGGAACTTGTATGTGTAAAACGTGCAATGAAATATATACTTGAACAGCTATTCGGTAACGATCACTAAACTTTCTAGTATAGTTGTTTCGAAACTTTAATAATAACCACTATGTCGAAAATATTCTGCAGAATCATCAATTTAATAAGCATTAAACAACAGTATACTGTACTGTTAAGTATAACTTATTTTCAATATAATATTGATCCATATCAGCATAATTTCAATTTTTGTACAAGTTGTAAGAAAAATATATTTGCATTTAGAACATGCTGCAAAGTACTGAAATTGAACATAAACTTTTAAATGTGCCCAAAGAATCATGATAGTAAATACTTCTAGTCAATATATTGATTTCAAAAAAATTTGTATCTTCATATTTATGCTGTTTAAAATTGAATAATCCCATAGTGCCTGATTTTAGCATTGGTTGCTTTAATCCCTTCAGTTTCTGCCACCCTGAAGAAAATCTGGGGAGAATGAACTCCAGTAGATGTGGCCCAAGAGAATATTAAACAGACTAGAGCCCAAATATTAAACATATATTTTTCATGTATTTTACATGAAAAATTTTTTTTATAGACTGCAATTGACTGAGTGGAGTGTACTCTGCTACTGATCAATGAGACCTGGGTTCAAGGCCCTGGTAAAGTATAGATATTGCTTTTTCCGTGTTGTCTTTTTACTGTAGGGTTTCACCTTATACTGACAAGTTTCTGTCACAATTTTGTGGCAAATGGCAATTTATTATTTAGTTTGAAAATTCATATACCGAATGGCATTCTAGTCCATATATATTTTTTTCTAAATCCCATACAAATAACATGAAATCATGAAAATTAATATACTAAGACTAGGGAAGTTTTTTGGTGGTATGTACCATATACCACTGCCTTGTTTACAAGAGACTGAGTACACTAATTTTTAGAAACTTCTATATCCTAATTATAGCTTTTTATATACAGTCATTACAACTTAAATTTTTTTATCAGAATAATGAATGTATTATGAGAGTATTTGCAGAATGCAAGAAAAATAGTGGCTTGAATATAAACCAACAGATTGCTTTGAATACAAGAGAATGTGATTTTTATTCTCTTGCTTACAAAAAGATGGAAGAGTTTAAAACAGTACCTCAAGGGATCAATAAATTATATCCACAGGGTTACCTGTTGACTTTAACATTGATAAATCAATAAATGGTGCTGAAAAAATTGAGTAACTGAGAATCAGCCATTGATGGTTTAATGGAGAGAACACCTGGCATGTTACTGGGAGGTGTTGTTAGAGTCCTATTCATGGCAAAACTCAAATTTTTCAGTTAAATGTTCACAGAGCTCCATGTTTACAAAATATCTCCTGTTATACTCTATTACTGAAGTACTACATGATATGTCAAGCCAGCTGAAGCAAGGATGGGAGAATAATGAATGGTACAATGATAAACTTAAGAATATCTCTTGATTTTAACTCATTAATGGCCATTGTCCATTTTTGAGACACAACTTTTATGATAAATAAAATTATTGTACAAAAGAATAATTGTTTTCTTTTAGTGACAACATCTAATTCTTAAACTTATTAAACTAATGAAAATAATCATATATTTATTTTTTGTGCCAGTGGATGGCCAGGACTTTGGATTGGGTTGTTTTACCTCTGAGCTGCATTTTTTTGCATACAATGGGCTAAATGGCCAGGTCATAAGGACCCCGAAGACTCGGAGAAGGTTGAGAGAGGGAACCCACTGTAATAGGTTTCAAGAGACAGATGGTAGTCTCCTGTCAAGGCCATCCTGCATGTTCTTTAACGCGCACAGGGTATGGCTCTCCTGCACAAGGAATTACGGCTTAGCGTCTCATCCGATGGACAGCGACCTTTCCAAGCCCATCTGTGCCTCCTACTGGCCCTGGGTAGAACAAGAAGGTTTGTAGAGATAAATCTCAAAGCTGACTTCAGCTGTGAGTTGAACCTGAGAACTGCAGATTACGAGCCTGGTGCACTACCTTCTGAGCCCCCCCCCCCTCCCCTCCCCAGGGTGGCCAGGAGATAGAACAAAGACAATATAATTAAAAATCTTTACAGTATAATTATGGCCTTTAATAGGTTAAATTCTTATTGTTTAAGTTCATATATTTCGGTGCTCTGCCCAGAGTCTTAAATTGGGACTCCAGAAACAAGGTTAAGGTTATTACTTGAAAAGAGACTGGGAAGGACCATGGGATATTTTACAGTAAAACAAAACAAGGTGAATGCTTAGCTTAAACAAGCCATATTTTTATTATATAACATCTTAATTGTGTATTATGTTGATAAGACTCCTGTTAGACCTCCATGACAAGTAACTGTTTCAGAAGTTTTTTTATTTCATAATGTGATATAAATTCAATCAAACATGTTATAATGTAATATGTACATAATAAATATAATTTTATAGGAGGTGGAAGAATTGAAACAGTTATGTAGACCCAAAGTATACTTTGTTTTATTTCAAAGTACAGCATTGTAAAATAGAATAGTTAGCTAGTGGAGCCAAATGGCATTGTTGGCAAAATAATATGATTGCCAAGTGAATTTTATGGCATGGTCTGTTACTTTCAAAGCTAGGAAAAATTACAATAAAATATTTCCAAGGCAAAGAACATCAGTTTCATCTTTGAGTGTGGTATTATTAGTTTTATTGAGTGTTCATTTTTCATGCATATAAAAACAGGAAAATATTTTGCCTCACGTTCCACATATCTATTACTGTATATGATTTTGCCATAGATTGTGGTAAAAATTGCTGGGCATTGATTCTTTGGACTTTTTCAATCTCTGTTAATAATCAAAGAAAATTTTGGATCATTCTAGCTACATAAAGCCTCCTGAGCCTTAGGATTTTTCTACAACTTCATGTCATGGAATGAATATAAAGTATTGAATATAATTACTTCTCTTCAGCATAATATGCTAGGTGCATCATGGTCATCCCATGCACACTTGATAAATGGAAGGCTATAAAAGAAAATAGTGTAATTTTAAGAGCAGATATTTTAAAACTTAGAAATAAGTTTTTTAGTAAAAATTTGATATTATATAGACTGCCTTGCATTTAAAGGGAATTTATAGAAAAAAGTTCTAAAAATATATCATTTGACTAATTTGCAAGAAAATTGATGAGAAAATGTTTGAGTTGTTTTGCCTCTGAGTTGGGCTTTTTTGCACACAATTGGCTAAATGTCAGGTCACAAGGACCTTGAAGACTCAGAGAAGGTTGAGGGATCCACTGGACAGCTGTTCAGAGACAAATTGTAGCTTCCCATCAAGGCCATCCAGCATATTCTTTAACATGCACAGGAATGGCTCACCTGCATGTGGGATGCAGGAGAGTCATTCCTGTGTCCTGCATGTGGATCCTGTCCTGCATGTGGGATCCTGCAGGACTCCATGCAGGACATTAATGTCCCATCCGGCTGGACAGTGCCCTTTCCAAGCTTATTGGTGTCCCCTTCTGACCATGAGCAGGCTGGAGAGTGTGCAGAGATAAATCTGAACACTGGTCTTGGCAGGACTCGAACCTGGGAACTACAGATTATGAGCCTGCCACATTACCGACTGAACCACCCCCATTCCAGGAAATGTTTGCAAATGTGTTGAAAGTATTGTAAGTGTAAAAATATTCCATCATCCTATTTGAAAATGTTACAGTGGTGTCAAAAGTGACATTCTGGTTGGGACACAAATTGGAAACTAATAAATAGTGTGATCCTTCTCATAGCAATACAAGCCTTGCAACAGTGTATCTTAATGGGTATGTATCTAAAAGTCTTTAAATTATATGTATTTAATTCCTATAAATTTCTATTAAGATGTAAATTGATAAGTTTTATTCATATCAGTTTTTCGATTATGGTACCTATACATTTTGTTCATCTATGGCTATCCAAGGCTCGTGGTGGCACCAGTTTAGTACACAATAACTTTGGTATGCCATTGATGCACAGCGGCCGCTTGCAACTTTTGATAGAATCAGGGAGGATTCGTGTTGTTTTACCTCTGAGTGACAGTTTTTTGCACATAATGGGCTAAAGGCCTGGTCACAAGGACTAAAAAAAAGTTAGGGGGGGGGGAGTACAAATTGGGCAACTGTTAAGAGACAGATGAAGCCTCCCTCCCATTACAGGGGTGATCATAAGCCTTAATCCTGGAGGGGGCCATTTAGGGACATGAAGGATTTTTGTATGAAAAGTGCCATTTCTGGAGTACAAAAACCTTTACATGTCCTTACATTTGCCTTCATATGAGCATTGAAGGTATTAGGGATTTGCCTTTGTGGAAAAGAAATTGGCTTGCTGTTGAAATAAAAAAATGAAACACTTGCGGGTCTCTTGGAAGGGGCCATAGCCCCCGTGGCCCCCTCCTTATGACTGCCACTGTCCCATTAAGGTATTGTCCTATTAAGGCCCCCCAAATAGGAGCCACCTTGTCGAGGTGGGGGGCTTGAGGGCCTAAATGAAGTTGAAGGTGTTGCTGACCGACTGCTGTCCGACTGGTGCCGGAGTGGCACCAGTCGGACAGGCTAAGATAGATGGGCTGGACTAAGAGCTCCTGTCACGGGAGCTGAGGCAACTTGGATTGTATATCCTTGTTTGTGGCGATCCGGGACACAGATTAAATTTAGGTTTTGACTGATGGATAAACTTTACTTCTATAGTACTGTTCGCCATAGGTAGTTTTGGGGTGAGCTGTATCTATATGGTGCTGTATTGCCCTCGACCGTAGTTAGTGGAGATTTTGGCATTATCCCTATAGATGGTATGCAGTCCTTGAATTGCGATTCATCTGGGTTTTGTCATTCATTTTAATTTCCTGTCCCATTAAGGTGGCCTCGGAGCAACTTGGATTCTCATTATCCTTTTTTGTGGCTACCCAGGACGAAGATTACAGTTTGGCAAGTGCTGGACTTTACTTCTATAGTATTGTTCAGCCCCAATGGTGGATAGTGGTAAACATGGCATCTCCCTAAAGATGTAGTAAAAAAAAAATAAAAAAATAAATACCCCCTCAAGCAGCTGCTTGCCACAGAGGTCTGACAGGAACCTGTCAGTTTATGTGCTACAGTAGGAGATCTGAGAGGATGGCAGGACCTCAGCAGAAAAACGACACAACATCCATGCCTAATCCGGGGCTCGAACCCAGGTCCCTTAGATCAGTAGCCAAGCGTGCTAACCACTCAGCCACAGGACGGCAAAGATGTAGTACAGTCTCTGAATTGCAGAGCATTGGGATTCATCATAGATTATATTACCTGTCCCATTAAAGCCATTCAACATGTTCCTTAATTCAAAGGTCAGAGAAAATTTTGAAATAAAAATGCAGTACACAGGAATTTTAAGTTTATTTCAAAATAGGTATTGACAGGCTTGGATTTCAACCAACATAATATGGTGCCATCATTTAAATGTTACAGTATTTTTATTTAGATAACAACAAAATTACATCTTAATTTTAATTAGTTGCAAGTATCCAATGGAGAGTGATTACTCTCTTTTCAAAGTCACTTTCTCTCTCCTACAATTGAAAACAAACTTTTTAGAGAATATGATTGGGTTATTTTACCTCTGAGTGGCACTTTTGCACACAATAGGCTAAATTGTCAAGTCATAGACCTCACTGGTGATCCATTGGATAACTGTTGGGATACAGATTGTATCCTCCTGTCAAAACCATCCAGTGTGCTCTTTAACATGCACAGGGTATGACTCTCCCATACATGGCACCATGTCTTAAAGTCTCATCTGAGGGATATCAGCCTTCCCAAACCCATCAGTGTCTCCAGTGACCGAGAGCAGGAAGGGGAGTTTTACAGAGATAAATCTCAGTGCTGGCATAGGCAGGACATGAACCTGGGAATTGCAGATTTATAGACCTGGTGGACTACTGACTGAGCCACCTCCACCCCTATTTTAGATAATAAGGATGTGAGGCAATTCACTATGTTATCAAATGTATTGGGATACTTTCATGTTATGTAAATGTAAAACCATATTTAAAACTTCCTTTAAAAATAAGCTTTCCTGGAAAAAAAATATTTTCTGAAGATGAATTGTAGATTGCAATCAAATTTATTTAATTTTAATGTTGAAAATATTCTTTTAATATTTAAAGAGTTATTGAAGTTAAAATATTTTACAGCAGATGCTGCTGTTATGCTTACCTAAACACTGTTTCAAAATTGATGCAAAGTGAAAAGCATTATCCAAACTTCTAAAATTTCATTTATTTCAATAAATGATTTGTTATGATTTTAAGATAAATTCTTACAAGTAGCAACACTGAAGTTAAATGTTTCAGTTTCTAGAAAATCTAGATTTGGGGAATTTTAGATTTTCCATTTCTTGTGACATTTTGCTGTAAAATGCTTAATTCAAAGCAAACAGCAAGGAAGAAATATATTTAAATTTCAAATGAATAATTTGATTTTTAAGTGTTACTCTTACTGAATAATTAAAGGTATTCTGTTATTGTGTATTAAACTGTCAGGCTCCTGTGAGACCTCTGTGGCAAGCAGCTGCTTGAGGGGATATTTTTTTTAATTCTTATATGTTATGTATAATTATTATACTGTTTATTAACAAAACTATTACTTATCATTAAAGTTTCTACATCCATTTCAATTATCTTATTTCTTTTCTTCATGGTTAAGAAGCAAGAAAAAAGAATTATAAGAAATAAAATTACTGCACACAGTACCACTTAATGCACGAGTTGTAAAATCCAGCCCTGGATATTGAAATGAAATGATCATTAAATAGGTGACCATTAAGGGAGGTTTAATTATTGTAAATTAAACCTGAAAAAATATTTTTTTCTTACAATAGACTACTTCTGAAATATTTTCCATCAGGCATTTAATTAGAGGAATAGATTTTGCATAATTTTAAATTGCAGTGTGGCAAAAAATAACAACAATAAAATAAACTGTTAATGAAATGAGAGTAGAAAAAGCAAGTTTCACTCATCCTTTTGGAAGCTGAAAATTTTGAATAAATTATAAATTCACATCTAATGATTGTCGCATTAACAAAAATGCTGAGCCACAGGAGAAGTTCCTAAAATGTTTGGTCTCATTTTTATCAGAATCAGGTGTCATAGCTCTGTGCATTTAAGGCAGTCATCAACATTGTGCTAGTTTGGATGCATATAAACACATTAAAGATCTTGCTTTTTGTATGTGCTTCCAAATTTGCATTTCTTTTTACCTAATATGATTTTCTTTCTAAAGTCTCATTTTATTTTGATATTTACAATATTTTTTTACCAACCCCAGTAGGCCAACACTCAAACTGCTCAGTGAGGAAAAAAAAAATTGAAACTGCTGCTCATACGATTTAGGGAAACTAGCTTTTAATTCTTCATCCATGATCCTTTAGCTGCATTTTTTATTTTGTGTTTCTACTTCATTTATAAATGGTTTGGAATTTTTGAATAAAAGGTTTTGTTATAACAGTCAAATGAATTAAAAAAACAATCTGAGACATAGAGAAACAAAGTTTACTGAGCCATCTGGGACTGATGAAATAAAACTTAAATAGCTCTGCCTAATAAAATAATCTGTAATACAGTGTGTGTGTAACTTGTCTGGCATCTCATTTTACACTGAGTTATAATAGATTTTGTGTACCATAATTTTGCAATACAAGTTTTAAAGCTACACATAAAAAGTGATTAAATATTTTGTGAAATGTAGTGTTTATTTCTTTTTAATTTTTTTTTTAATTTCAGAGATTCCACTTTAGTGCCAATAAAAGGGAGCATATGTCTTTCAGTCACTGATAAATTGAATTTTCATTTCCAAAAGTGTTGCTTTTTATTTTTATTTATTTATTTTTTTTTTTGTATTTTATGTTTGGTATATGTAAAACTTTTGAACATTTTTTAAAGTGCTAGAGAGAGGTATCAAGGGCAATGGATATCAAAGAAAATCACTTTAAATTTGGGTATGATAGCAGAAAATATACCCAAGGACAAATATCTGTTGGTAGTGTTTCTAGTATTTTTTCAAACATAGGTGACAATCACAGCATTACCTGGGTAACATTTTAACATCAATATATCAGTAAATATTTTGTGGATTTTTTTTAGTATGTTGGTGAAAAAAATTTTTTCCACAAAATATTTATCAGTATTTTTTTGATATTACTCGGTGGGAGATCCTAATCTGCAGTTCCCAAGTTCAAGTCCCACCTAGGCCATCATTGAGATTTATCTCTGCAAAACTTGCACCCTGCTCTTGGTCAGTATGAGACACTAATGGGCTTGGAAAGGCTGCCATGCATCAGATGGGATATTAAGCCATGACTCCTTGTGCAGGATGCCTGTATATGTTAAAGAACATACTGTAAGCCCTTGACAGGAGACTAATCCCCTCCCTCTAACTTCCTACAAACTCTTGGGGCCCTTATGACTTGGCCATTTAGTCCACTGTGTGCAAAAAATGACACTCTGTGATAAAACAACACAACAGCTTATGCTAATATCTTAGTGGTATTGTTCCAAAATAATTTTTTCCATTATAACCAGAAACAATGTAAATGTAAAATGTTAAAATAATAATAATAAAATAAAAAAGAATTATGCTGTGCAAAACTGCAAAATTGTCATACAAAAAATTTACATAGCAGATTTGCTGTACAAAATTTTCTGAACAAATTTCACCCTGAAGTAATACTTTTGAAATAGTACTAGAAGTGTAATAATTTTTCAATTTAATATGTTATTGAGTTAGGCCTGATCATTGAGATAATGTGAGGTTGGACTATAATTTTCAATCTATTAATCTGTAATCCAATTTAGTGATCTTCTAAATGTTCTCTTCACCTGGCTGTTTTCAGGTGTCAGACCACAGACTTCACTTTGAGCACTACATTTTGGCATGGTCTTGCCAGAAAAAGGGGAAGAAACAATTTATTGGAAAATCAGTTTATTTTTACTTTTTTTTAAGCTAATGATGAAAGGGTCTAATATACACTGATGGGATGTGTTGTGAGACCTTTGACCCTCACAACAGTAACAGTACGTCATGGACTCTACCAGGTGTTGGAAATGTTTGGATGGTATTGTGCCCATGATTCCAGGATTGCCGTCCATAAAGTGCAGAGTTGCCAGTGATGGGTTTCAGGCTCAAATGCATTGCTTCACTTTGTCTTACAAATGCTCGATAGGGTTCAAATCCGGAAAGTGAGAGGGTCATTCAAAGGTTGTCAACTCACTGGAATGCTCTTCCAACCAGTCCTTCACCAAACAGGAGTGATGAGACAGGGCATTAAAATAAGGCATCCTGCTGTCGGAAATGGATAGCCATGAATGAGTGTAGGTAGTTGACAAATACATCAACATGGCCTTGTGCAGTGATGGTGGTTTCAATTGGTACATGAGGCCCCAAGTGGCCTACTTACATGCCCCAGAACATTGCACCTCCACCGGCCTGTAACACTCTGACCTGACAGTTGGGATCCATGGCCTCATGTGGTCTACACCACACACAACCTCCCATCAATGTTGTTGGAACCATGATCATCAGACCAAGCTATTTGCAGTCTTCCATGGTCCATTGGTGATGTTCGTTTGCCAACTGCAGCTTCATACCCCTGTGAAGTGCTGTTCTTGATGTGGGAGTCTGCTGTTATAACCAGTTGTGCCATTGTGCATCAAATGGTCTTTGCATAAACCTCTGTAGCTGCCCCATTGCTGAATGCTGACATTATCATCTGCACTGTGGCCCCCCATTCCAATGTTATGATAAGGGAGAAGAAGCACCCTCCTTGAACATCAGTGGCCCATTAGAGCCAGATATCCTCCACTTCTGCAGGTTTTGATGTAGTCCTGGTACACGTGCGATGGTCACAAATGGAAATCCCAGACGTTCTGTAGTTGCACAATATGGAGCATTCCATATTCACACCAGCTATATGCCTATGATCAAACTTGCTCAGGTAGCCATGTTTACCCATCACAACAGTCGTAGGTAGGGGCAAGGATGGCTCAGTCAGTAGCGTGCCAGGCTCGTAATCTGCAGTTCCCAGGTTCAAGTCTCAGCTGGGTCAGCATTCAGATTTATCTCTGCAAAACTTCCTGCTCTCAGTCAGTAAGAGACACCAGTGAGCCTGGAAAGGACACCGTCCATTGGATGGGACATTAAGCCATGGCCCTATGTGCAAGAGAGCCATACCCTGTGCATATTAAAGAACACAATGGATGGCCTTGATGGGAGGCTTCCATCTGTCTCCCAACAACTGTTCCAGTGGATCCCCTCCCCCAATCTTTTCTTAGCCTTTGGGATCCTTGTGACCTGGCCATTTAGCCCATTGTGTGCAAAAAAAGTGCTGCTCAGAGGTAAACAACCCAACAGTGTCAGTTAGGTATCTATGGTCCTCAAGGAATTTCAGCTGGCTTCATTATTGGATTGGGTTGTGGATGGGTGCAGTGTGCATAATAAATTGTGCTTTCAATATACAGGGTGTCCCTGAATTCATGGCCGAAACGTGAGGGGATGGTAGTACACACCGAACCCACCAATATTCGTCATAGAATATGTGGCCACAAACACAGCCCGGTACTGGTAGGAGGCGCAGACGAGGCGGCACGGCTTAAAAGCGCTGAATTGGCCAAATCCCAGCATTCTCAGCTGCTGATGTGCGTGACAAGCCCGGTGTTTATGAGCAGGTACGTTGATTGTGCCACCTGTATCAACATTGGTGGGTGAACATATGAGCATTTGTTGTAAAATTTCTAATAAATGTCACTCTGGAAACTTCTGTGTCTGTTCTTCATTTCTGACTCCTCACTGCGTTTGCAGCCGCATATTCTATGACGCATATTGGTGGGTTCGGTGTGTACTATCATCCCCTCACGTTTGGGCCATGAATTCAGGGACACCCTGTATATGTATTTAACTGAGTTTGCATTTTGATATAATAGAATTTATATCTAGTTTAATATTTCTAACCTACATTTATAAAATAGGGTGCAAATGATTATGTGCAAGTCAAGATCTTGAATTTGACTTCATTAAATTCAACTTTAAAAAACATGTGCATGCTTCTGAATAATGCCTTGGAGTAGCAAAGTTGTTAGTTTTACAATGAGTGATTTAGTGCTGCATCACAGGTACCATTGATTGAGCAGTCCCAGATAAGGATAGACATCTTTAGTTTCTGATTCAAATTTTCTCAATGCTGTGGTCTCACTTTTTCCCAGATTTTCTATGCTGTATTAGACTAATAAGCTTTTGTCAGACCTTCATGACAAGTAGGCTGTCTGAGATGTAATTCGTTTTTTTTTTTTGCTAAAAATATGTGGTTTTCTGATTGATCTGTTTTTTTGTGATGATTTTGGGACATTGTGAAATAAATACCAGAATGAAAGTATGAAAATTTTAGTTTTGGCTTCTTATGTTTTACCAGATTATTCTAAACTGTATTTAATTTTAAGAATGCTGTTTTTAATTTAAAAGTTATGGAATTAACACACATTTATAAAATAGAGATATGGCATTTAAATAAAACATTTATAAAATATTTATATATTATAAAAATATTTATATACTAATAAAACATTTATAAAATATTTTATAACTAAATATATATTTATAAAATAGAGTTGAAAATTTACTTCAAAAAGTTAAACAAACTGTTGTAAGAAGTTGTTCACAATATAAATGCAATATTTGAATTTTGTGTAAGAATTTTTGAAATTTTCATCAATTTGGGGGAAAATGTTTTGGAAGTGTGTGTGTGATAACATCTGTTGTTAAATATTATAGCTCCCATAACTCTTTAAATATTAGTATTATATTATAGAAAACAGAGATTTAGAGAGCTCTGACAGAGATCTTCAATTTAGTCTAGTGACTTTTTTTTGTAAAAAAGCTTATTTTCAAAGTTAGGTAGATTTGAATGTGGCTATTCATTCACTTAACATGAAAATATCTGGATATTTTTTGCAATATAGTGTACATACATATATACATGCATCTGCATGTATGCACACACCAAAAACTAGGAGAATATAATTTGGCAATGAACTTGGCATGTTCCCTCTCGGGCCAAAGACGTGGAGGTCACAATGAATGCCAAATCACCATATTGTGTCATATCCTTTTTCAATGTCAAAGAAGATGGACACCAGGTACTCTTGACAAACAAACAAACAAAATCCTCATGCAGCCATAGAGGTCCAACCAGACTGCAATTTTGTTCTCCAAACACATGTCCTGAGCTACAGCTGCAGTATTTGGCCACTATAGACCAATTCTAATGAGGTCCTTTTTGACATTGTCTGCCCACCATATCCTAGGTCTCCCCCTTTTCCTGGGAGCGGGGGTGGCTCAGTCGGTAGCATGCCAGGTTTGTAATCTGTAGTTCCTAGGTTCTAGTCCCAGCTGTGTCAGCGTTAAGATTTATCTCCGCAAAACTCCCCGCCCCGCCCACAGTCAGTAGGGGACACCAATGGGCTTAGAAAGACCATCGTTCATCGGATGGGATGTTAAGCTGTGTCCCCATATGCGGGAGAGTCATACCCTGTGCATGTTAAAGAACATGCTGGATGGCCTTGACAGGAGGCAACCATCTGTCTCCCAACAGCTGTTCCAGTGGGTCTCCTGCCCCAACCTTCTCTGAGCCTTCGGGGTCTATGTGACCTGGCCATTTAGCCCATGGTGTGCAAAAAAGTGCAGCTCAGAGGTAAAACAACCCAACTCCCCCTTTTCATTAGGCCTTTAGGTATGCTGTTCATAATCCTATTCACCAATACAGCTATCCATACAGGCAACATGGTCAAATGCAGTCTCTCTTTGCACAGTATGCTGCTCAAAGTTGATTGCCTACTCCTTTGCCTAACCTCATCATTATTTACAAAGTGAAGCCAACTATTGTCCAAGTTACTGCCTAAACGTCTAGAATCAAAGGCATCAAGTTTCCTGTTATCTTGCTTACATAGGGTCCAAGTTTCACTACCATAACTAACCCTAGAAACTAATCTTCTTTAGTTGTATACACATCTATTTGGACAAAGGGTAGAGGGTATCGATTGTAAAGGAATAGCACTGTTTGGATTAGACCATTTGAAATTTTGGGCAGTTATGAATGTTAAAGGGTTAAATTTCTCTTCACTTACCAGAGAGTGTAATTTCTCTATTCAGTTGCCACAAAATACGCACAGTTGCACATTTGTAATTTTCCCTATAAGCAGCTACTGATCAAAGGGATCTGGGCTCGAGCCCCGGGTAAAGCATGGATATTTGTGTTGTCTTTCTGCTGAAGTCCTGCCATCCTTACAGACTATTGCATATTAAACTGACAGGCTCCTATCAGACCTCTGTAGAAACTGCATGAGGGGTATTTATTTTTTGTGTATTTGGCAATATCATCATTCTCACAGAGTGGTCTGTGAGGCAGGACATCAGTTTGTGTTTATTTTTATATTGCAACAATTACATAAAATATTGTGTACCTAATCAGATATTTTCACTTGGGCAGATTCTCGAGAAATGTTTAGAGTTTCAGAAACCCTTGGTTGCTAGCTTTGTTGATTTCAAAAAGGCTTTTGACTCTGTTGATCGTCATAATTTGTGGTTGATTGTGATATCATATGGTATACCAGACAAGTTAGTTAAAATAATGAAAGCTCTCTATAATAACACTGAGTCGTGTGTGAGAGTTGGTAAGGCTTGTAGCAATTGGTATAGCATTACTTCTGGTGTTCGACAAGGGTGCATTTTGTCTCCTTTTCTCTTTAGCTTGGTTATTGATTATGTTATGCAAAATTCACTTCAAGGGAAAGATTTTGGCCTTAAATGGACTGGAGATACGAAAATTTCTGATTTAGATTATGCTGATGATTTAGCCCTTTTGGCAAATGATGTTGATGAGATGAACTAGGTAGTTTCAGTGTGCCTAAAGGCCTCAGAAAGAGGGTGAGACCTAGGCAAATGATGTTGATGAGATGAACTAGGTCATTCGAGCTGTTGATGAAACTGGTAGTAGAGTTGGTTTGGTTATAAACAAAGAGAAAAATGAAGTGATGAAAATTGGTCAGGTAGGCTGTGATTCAGTTAATCTGAATGGTTGCAGTTTTGAACAGGTGTCACAGTTTAATTATCTTAGGAGCTATGTAACAGATACTGGTGATGTATGGCATGAGATTAACTGATGGATAGGGATTGCTGCCAGGACTTTTAAAAATCTATGGAGAGTGTGGAGAAATAGGCATATACACCTGAAGACTAAAATTAGACTGTATAATAGTTTGATTCTTTTTAGGGTTAGTTATGGTAATGAAACTTGGATGCTTTGTAAACAAGAAAACAGGAAACTAGATGCTTATGCAGTATCTTGGGCATTAGGTGGTTCAACTTTGTAACTAATGGTTAGGCAAAGGAGTTGGCAACCTCCTTTAAACAGCATATTGCGCAGAGAGAGACTCTGCTGGTTTGGCGATGTTACCCATATCAATAATTATAGATTGATGAATAGGGTTCTGAACAGTGTGCCTAAAGGCCTCAGAAAGAGGGTGAGACCTAGGATGCGGTGGGCTGACAATGTCAAACAGGACCTTGTTAGAATTGGTGTGCAGTGGCCAGATGCAGCAGATGTAGTTCAGGACAGATGTACTTGGAGAACTAAATTGCATGGTCTGGTTGGACCTCCGTAGCCCATGGCTGCTTGAGGACGAGGATGATGATGATGAATGGTATACCATTCTTAAAAAGAGTAATAATAAAAAAAAAAATAAATACCCCCTCAAGCAGCTGCTTTGCCACAGAGGTCTGACAGGAGCCTGTCAGTTTATATGCCACAGTAGAAGGTCTGAGAGGATGGCAGGACCTCAGCAGAAAAACGACACAAACAGCCATGCCTTACAGTCTATTTTCAAGTGTAACTGTAAATTTTGTTATAGGAATACCCATAGTTTTAATCCAACCTATTTTAAGGCTTAAAATATGTTCATATTTTGCGATTTGTTGGAACCAATAGACTTGCTGAGTTTTAAATAAAGGCTCCATATATATGGCATGTTTGAATACAACGGCCTGCATTTCTGATTTTATCAAGCATTTTTGTGGTGTAATTTTAGTGGTTGCCTGTATTAGACATTTTAAGGAAGTTTACTACACAGTGGAAAAAAGTATATTGGGTGTTTGGTCAAAATATTAACTATATTATCAATATTTTATTAAATTGGTATTTTTTAGATGCATAACACTTTTTGTCTGTGAACACGGAAAGGCCATAAAATTACTGTAAAATGTTACTCTCTTATGATTTTATTTTATTTGTTTTTTATTCTTTTTGTAGGGAATCTGAAGGTGTTCCAAGCACAGCTATTAGGGAAATAGCTCTATTAAAAGAACTCGATCATCCAAATATTGTGAGGTAACTGCATTTTAATGTTTAATCTCGCAGGTTCAGTCATAAAGTAATTTTTTAACATTAAAATAATTAATAAATTGAAATAAATTTTAAATTATCCTGCACTGGTGGACTTCTGTGGAGGGAAAATCTTCCGCTTCTGTTTGTTTGTGGGTTGACAGCCCCAAGTGAATAGATTCACAGGATATGTTTATCAGCTGGTGGATAATCCTGAGCAGAGGTCATTGTAGGCACCTGAACTCTTTGCTTCTATTGGCATTGTCAAATTCTGCATTGGAGGAAGTCTTCCAGTGTAGATGGCTTCAACCTTTAGTGGTGGGGGAACGGGATTTTGCCCCATGTCTGCGATTAGCGGGCTGTTTGATATTTGTCAGCATTCCCTCTCTCAATAAACAGTTTCTCTAAACATCTCACTAACCATTTTCTCTCTATAGGTAATTGGAATGCGAGGACTTTGCACGGAGATTTTTCTCTTGATGTCCTCACACAAGAATTCCACCATTATAATTTAGATATTCTCGGCTTGCAAGAGACCAAATGGACAGATAAAGGCCATATTCTTAAAAATAATCTTAAATTTCTTTTTTCAGGGAGGGAAGATAATAAGCATCACCACTGCGGGGGTCTGCTTCTACACACTAGTGATGCTCTTCTAGGATACGAGTGCATTAATGAAAGGTTTCTTACAGCGAAATTACATACAAGCATTAAAGACTTGAATGTTATCTGCTGTTATGCCCCCACTGAGGATGCCGATGAGGATGAGAAGGATAGGTTTAACGGACAACTTCAGGATATTTTCAATTCTCTCAAGAAACTAGATATTACCCTTGTTCTAGGTGACTTCAATGCCAAAGTTGGTACTGACTCTGACCTTTGGGGAGGAGTAATAGGCCCTTTTGGTATTGGTAGCTGCAATGGTAATGGGCAACGTCTCCTACAGGTAAGTAAACTCAATGGTTTCAGAATAACTAACACATATTACAAACACCGCGACATACATAAATACACATGGGTTTCACCTGATGGGCTGCATAGGAATATGATTGATTATATATAAATTAACAGCAAATGGGCTAGTTCTGTTAGAAATACCAGGGCATATAGGGGAGCTGAAATTGGATCTGACCATTACCTTGTTAAAAGTGTCTTGCAACTTAAACTTAAAAAGTGTTGTGCTAAATTTAAAAAATTTACCTTTAATACTGAAGCTCTGAAAGACCCAGTTATAGCTAAAGCTTACCATGATAGGTTACTTAGTCATTATGACAGTCATGGTTTGCTTAATACTGAAGTTGAGGAAGAATGGGGCCATTTTAAACAGGCTTTTTTGGAAACTAACAGTACTCTTTTAGGAAAAAAGGAGCAGAAGAGGCAGAATTATCTGAGTGATAAGGCACTTGAGCTTATTTCGGAAAGAAAGAACTGCAGGAATGTCCTTAATCAATACCCTACTAGTCCTAATAGAAAGCATTACAGAGAACTTAATAAAACGTGTAAAAGATCACTTAGCTGCTGATAAGAATCTTTGGCTTGATGGTTTGGCTGACAAAGCCAAGGAAGCAGTTAGACAGCACAACAGCAGGGAGCTGTACCACATAGTTAATGTTTTGTGTGGTAGAAAACGAACAGGTATACAGAGATTGAAGGATAAACAAGGTAAGGTTATAGAAGGTGAGGATTCTGTCATGGCTAGGTGGGCTGAGCATTTCACTGATGTTCTAAACAATGTAGTTAGTTCTACTCCCATTGTTTGTAATTATGATAGATCCATTGGTGGCTTTAATGTTGGCCCTATAACACAATCTGAAGTTATTTTTGGCTATTTCTAAACTTAAACTTCATAAATCCCCAGGGGTAGATGAAATTACTACGGAAATGCTTAGAGCTGAGAATATTACAGTTACCACTTGGATGACTGAAATTCTGAGTATCTTTTATGATAAAGACATGGTTCCTAAGGAGTTTACCAGAGTTATTATTATCCCTATTTTCAAAAAAAGTGATCGCAGTTCTTGTGATTACTATAGGGGTATCAGCCTACTCTCTGTTCCAGGTAAAGTTCTTTCCATGATTGTGCTTAACAGAATTAAGAATCTGGTTGACAGTCAATTGCGTGATGAGCAATGTGGATTCGGAAGTGGTAGGGGATGTGTGGATCAGATATTTTCACTTAGGCAGAGAGAGAAATGTTTAGAGTTTCAGAAACCTTTGATTGCTAGCATTGTTAATTTCAAAAAGGCTTTCGACTCTGTTGATCGTCATAATTTGTGGTTGATTGTGAAATCATATGGTATACCAGACAAGTTAATTAACATAATGAAAGCTCACTATAATAACACTGAGTCATGTGTGAGAGTTGGTAAGGATTGTAGCAATTGGTTTAGCATTATTTCTGGTGTTCGACAAGGGTGCATTTTGTCTCCTTTTCTCTTTAGTTTGGTTATTGATTATGTTATGCAAAATTCACTTCGAGGGAAAGATTTTGGCCTTAAGTGGACTGGAGATACGAAAATTTCTGATTTAGATTATGCTGATGATTTAGCCCTTTTGGCAAATGATGTTGATGAGATGAACTCTTTCATTCGAGCTGTTGATGAAACTGGTAGTAGAGTTGGTTTGGTTATAAACAGAGAGAAAAATGAAGTGATGAAAATTGGTCAGGCAGGCTGTGATTCAGTTAATATGAATGGTTGCAGTCTTGAGCAGGTGTCACAATTTAATTAACCTATGAGCTATGTTAGAGATAATGGTGATGTGCGGCATGAGATTAACAGATGGATAGGGATTGCTGCGGGGGCTTTTAAGAATCTATGGAGAGTGTGGAGAAATAGGCGTATACACCTAAAGGCTAAAATTAGACTGTATAATAGTTTGATTCTTTCTAAGGTTAGTTATGGTAGTGAAACTTGGACACTTTGTAAACAAGATAACAGGAAACTAGATGGTTTTGATTCCAGATGCTTATGCAGTATCTTGGGCATTAGGTGGTTCAAGTTTGTAACTAATGATGAGGTTAGGCAAAGGAGTTTGCAACCTCCTTTAAGCAGCATATTGTGCAGAGGGACTCCATTGGTTTGGCCATGTTGCCCGTATGAATAATTATAGATTGGCGAATAGGGTTATGAACAGTGTGCCTAAAGGCCTCAGAAAGAGGGGGAGACCTAGTATGCAGTGGGCAGACCCCACACATTTTTATACTTTTGTTGTTATCTTTATTTTGTGAGAACAGTTCAGTTATTCACACTTCTATTTTTTTGGTTATTTGATTTTGTGAGGACAGTTTATTAGTTCCTCACATTTCTTTTATTTTTACTTTTGTTTATTTGTGAGCGCTTGACACACTGGCTTTGTGGGTATTGCATCCGTGCAGCCCTGGCACTCATCAGACATCCTCATGTTGGGCTCCATTGTGGGTGGAGATCATGGGCACTTAACCACACTAAAACAAACACGAGATCAAATACTGTATTGGATTCTGCCTCATCCTCTTCTTTGCCCTCATCATTGATGTGTGCTTCTTCTGTTCCTCTGTTTCTGATCATCCCTTCCATGGGTGAGCAGGTAATTGAAGACATATCCCCCATTTTTCATTAACAAAAGGTTTAAAGGTCTATGGGACCATCGAAATTGTCAAATGCCTACCATCTGGTGACTTACTTGTCGAGACCATTTCTTCAAACACTTTAAACTGCTCCTTAAAGTTATGGCTATTGGTGAGGTGGCTATCACAGTTACACTGTATAAATCGCTGAATTCCTCTTGGAGGTTGATCTCAAAAGTCACTGAGGAGGACATCCTCTCAGAGCTCTCCACCCAAGGACTAACAGTGGTTAATCAGGTTTTAATTCATTGTGATGGTAGACTAGTATCCACCTGGGTACTGATTTTAATTTTGAACATACCACTCCTTTCAACTTCAATCAAGGCAGGATACCTTAACTGCAAGGTATGTATATATATATTCCTAATCAGCAAGCACAGGTAGGTTTACCCTTGCACAGCCTTTTCCAGGGCAAGGCTGTTGCATTTCTGCTGTAAAGTCAGGATCATCTAGATCCTGACTTTACAGCAGAAAAGTCAAGCTGTATGAATTGTAGTAGGGACCATCTGGCATTCTCCTGTGACTGCCGGGGCAGGGGTGGTTCAGTCGGTAGTGCGCCAAGCTCGTAATCTGTAGTTCCCAGGTTCGACTCCCAGCTGGGTCAGTGTTGAGACTTCTCTGCAAAATTCCCCGCCCTGCCCATGGTCAGTAGGGGACACCGATGGGCTAGGAAAGGCCACCGTCCGTCGGATGGGACGTTAAGCCGTGGCCCTGTGTGCGGGAGAGACATACCCTGTGCACGTTAAAGAACATGCTGGATGGCCTTGACAGGAGGCTACCATCTGTCTCCCAACAGCTGTTCCAGTGGGTCTCCTCCCCCAACCTTCTCTGAGCCTTCGGGGTCCATGTGACCTGACCATTTAGCCCATGGTGTGCAAAAAAGTGCCGCTCAGAGGTAAAACAACCCAACCTGTGACTGCCCCAAGTGGCAGGAGGAAAAGGAGGTACAACTCTTGAAAACCATCAGTCTGAGCCCAAATTTCTTATCCTGAGATAAGAAAGTTCACTACATCACCCATCCCACCTGGTAAGGTTTCCTATGCCTGTGCAGTCACTGGAAAGACCATTGTTCCAATGACTTCTATGGCAGTGCAGACTGGCATCAGTGTACTACATCCTGAAACTTTCTTGTCAGTGGTAAAGTATCTTCTAATGCAGGTGAAACCAAAGTTGGTGTCAACATCAACCCATTTCCATACCTGCTGCACAACCTTCCATTTTCACCACTGGAACACCACCTCCTTTCCATCCTCAGACAGCTAGACTTTCCAAGCCAAAGGTGTCCCCACTGGAGTCTAAGAAAAAAATTATAACCCCTTCCTTAAAAAGTTGTCATTGATCCTTGTCCCTCATGATTCCAATGACATGGATACAGACTGTCCCCATTCATAAAACGGGCCACTGCAGCAGTTAAATTGAATAGGAATTCATCATCTACTCACACTTCTAAATCCTAAGTTGGCCATACTCCTACATTGGAGTTGTCTTGGATTCCAGAGGAATCTTGATGACATCAAGGTCCTCCTTCAAGTACTCCAGCCCATCTGCATTGCTTGCAGGAGATATACTTGCAGCCAGTCACAGATCCCATGATCCAGCACTTTTCTCTCATTCACATGGACCAGAATGGAGATGGTTCAGCTTGCGGGGGTGTTGCCATTCTCGTGAGTAACCATTCTCTATTCCAGCCCTTACCATGAACTTGGCGACTGTAGCCATCCACCTCTTCATGGAGTTCTTCCTGACTGTCTGCTTAGTATATCTTCCACCTGGAAGCATAGTCTTTCAGGAAGACCTTGATCACCTCATCTCACTGTTGCCATCCCTCTTTCTCATCATGGGGGACTTCAATGACAGTCCTCTTTGGGGCAGTATTGACAAACCTTCTTCCCACAAGATGCTCTTCTGTTTGGAGGGGTGGGATCCTCGAGCAATGACTCCAGTATCCTTCATTCTCCCTGTTGAACACTGGTGTCAGTATCTACTTTCACTCCTCAAACCACACATTCACTGCCATTGATCTCACCATCTGTTCCTTGATTCTTCTAGTCTTTACATTGGAGGTTGAGGACAAGCCTTATAGAAGCAATCACCTTCCTGTGGTATGTACCATCTCGTACGAGGGGAGGGGGTCACACATATTACAGTGGAGATTTGATTGGGCTGTCTGGAGTGGTTTTGAACTTTTCTACGAGTTCTTGGATCAATTACACACCTTCTTTCATCCTCACCACCAGTTCTAAGGTCATATGAGATACTATCTAACCAGTTCTAAGGTTGCCATCTTGTGAAAAGATGGGTAAGAACTACAAGTCCTACTCATTATCAATCCTGGAGCACAATGGACAACGAATATAATTCGCGACAACCCCGGTGCACCGCAGTACTGTGACTGCATATCACCTTAAGGGATTGCCACTGAAACCACTATAAACTAAAAAGGCTCCTATCAATTTAGCTTGCCTTACATTGCCTTCCTACAGCGGGAGAAGACCTTATGTGAAGAGAGAAGCACTACATGGGATTTTATTTGTTTGCTCGAAGATATAATCATTGAGGTGCAGTGAGAGTGGGATCTTTTGAAATTTTGAGTGGTGCCAAGGAATATGCCCAACACTCACTGAATTTAGACCAGAACGAGCCATAATAGATAAATAAAAAGATCTTAGTCTTTTGAATTTTGAGCCAGAAAATAAACAGAAGTCCTAACTTTTGGGATCCTCCGCAGCAGAGGCCCAAGGTACTTCCATCGAAAGCCACACCTCGAGGGACTCCAATCCTCTCGGCATGACCCCCAACTTCGTCCTCTCCATCGAGCCGGGCGCCACAGCCCGCTCGCCGTCTCGGCTTCCACACCGTGCCGGGCCGCTTCGGGGGATACTGGACCAGCACCACCAAACCGGTCCGCACCCCTCCCACGACCACGACAAAGCCTTCTGCCTACCAGGGCTCACAACACTGCAGCACCCGGACCCCACTTCGCAGAGGAACCAAGTTCCTCCACTGCAAAAGCCATAAGGTCCAAATCTCATTCATGTGGGACTCTTAGTTTGGCTGTTCCATCGATAAGCCCGCTTGCCACAAGTAGCCAACAAGGGCCGCGAGCCTCCAACTTCTACCTCTCCATTGTTCCCGGACCGAAGCACCCGCGGAACATCAGTCCACCTCGTATCACCGGGACCGCATCAGAGAGCCCACAGACGAGTGTGCCATGAGGTGCACAACTCAGTCCACAGAACTCCCCAATTAGCCTACAGAGGACAGGGTACCCACAAGCCCCTTCTGAGGCCTTCAAACAGCCCCTCAACAAGGCTGTGACCCCCATCACCTCAGGGGGAGTGAACAAGCAGACTGGACCGCCCCACCTCAAGACAGTCCGCCTGCCCTCAGCAGCCCCCACTCCCGGGGGCCACCAGACCAAGAACCCAAGGGTACCAGCCATCCGAGCCCAACTTCTCAGAGGCACCGTAAGCCCCCCCCCCCCTCGTCAAGGAGGTCCCACTCCGGGGGGGGGGGGGGGAGCACAATGGACAGGCAATTGCTGATCCCCAAGCAATTGCCAAGTCTGGGGGAAACCTTTTCCATCTTTTCTTCCTCTACATATCTCCAGGTTTCTGGCCGAGAAGAACGAAGCTGGATGCTCTCTGCTGTCTTTCCACTCAAATCATGGTGGAGGCTTGATTGAGCTGACTGGAGTGATTTCCAACTCCTCCTCTGTGAGTTTCACCAGCACTCTCAGCCAGTAGTCAATCAATGTAGCAGTGTTGGAGATAATGGACTGTATTGTCCATGCAGCTGCCCCAACCATTCCTCTGACTTTGACACAGTTTCCTCCTTTTCTGAAACTGTGGTGGAATCCCAATTGCACTGCAGCTCAGAAAGGCTCAGAACAAGGCTTGGAGGGGTTTCAGAGATATCTGACATCCCTCAACTGTAAAGTATTCAAGTGCACCAGGGTGAAAAACCATTTCATCCAGTGCTGGAGCCAGAAGAAATCTTGGATCAAATACATATGTTCTGTCATCCACGTAACCAGTTCTAAGGTTGTGTGGGATAATATCTGGAAGATGAGTAAGAACTACACTTCCCACTCATTATCAATCCTGGAGCACAATGGACAGGCAATTGCCAACAGCCTGGGGAAATCTTTTTTTCACCATCGTTTTCTTTACTTATTCCCCCAAATTTCTCACCTCGAAGAGCAAAGCTAGATGCTCTCTGCTCTCTTTCCACTTGAATACCTGGAGCCTTGCAACAGGCCATTCACAGCAGAGGAGCTTCGCATTGCTCTGCACTGTTCTCATGCATCAGCTGTTGAACCCAGACGGTGTCCATTATGCCACAGCCCAACATCTGTCACTATCAAGTATGGAACTGCTGCTCTGACTTTTCAACCACATAGTCTTTATCTCTTTGCCGTCAGCAGTTATCCCTACAATAAGCATCTAAATTGGGATCCCTGCTGGGCTATCCCACTTGGAACTGTGTTTTCGGTCTCAAGTACGAGATGCTTTGCACTAATTGCCTGATTGTCATTCTTCCTTTTATTCTGTGTGTCTGAGGCTACCTCAGAAACAACAACACATTTCAATAGCATCATACTGTCAATAACAGAGTCACTTCCATGTGGCTCACTGTTTCCCCTTCCTGTGATTTTTCACTTTTCAATACAGGGAAGTCACTTACATTCAACTGTGTGTACCAGCAATTCTTTACCAGCTATCATGCTGAGCACCTGGACTTGCGTGCCTTCATAGATGGCTTGAAGTCCAGTGTATTGGCCATGGTTTGCTGTAATGTGATCATTGCAGACCAGATCCCACTGCGGTGTTTCATCTTCACTGCAGGATTCCACATTATCAGCCTTGTACCAAGTGGTGGCTATGCATCATCATTGGTGTGTTCTCTACACCAACTTGTTTAGCTCACTACAGGCTTTGATCTTATAAGGCCTCAACCTCTCCTGTTCTTTTCAAGATTTGGCAGTAATGTGGCTGCCATTAAGAAGTCAAACCATGGTAGTCGTGTTTTTGCAGGAATCACAAGGAGGAAGTTGTTCTTGCTCGGCTCCGCTTAGGTCACTTATTTATTACTCATTCATTTCTGTTGGGTACCCAGTCACATTGGTATCAGGAGTAATGACTTTGCAGAGACTGCTGCCAAGTCAACAATGTCCCTGTCCAGCTCTTCACTGCCAGTTCCATATCTGGACTTACGGCAACATTTTATCATTGAGCTCCATGCACAGTGATCTTAGTCAGAACAGCTTTCAAACAAGTATTCGAAATCAAACATTGTCAAACTATGGCAGTCGTATTTTTGCGTGAATTACAAGGAGGAAGTTGTGCTTGTGTGGCTCAACTTAGGTCATTCGTTGTCTCCTAAGGGCAGATGACAAACCTAAGTGTGAGTTTTGTGACACCATTTTAACTGTTAAACATACACAGTCATATCAGAATAATATGACCACCCATGGAATCACAGTGTACCTGCCCAGGTGCGTCAGAGTGTACATGACAAGATTGACCACACGGAGGTAAAAGCAGCCGGCCAGGACAGACAAGCCATAGTGCGCAACATGAGCACAATGGGCAGAGGTATTGATTTGATGGACATTCAAAAAGGAATTATCATCGGCTACCGTGAGAAGGGTGGAAGCATCTTGGAAACAGTAGACTTCGTGGGCTGTTCATGAGGTGCTGTAGTAAGGGTGTACCAAGAATGGACAGTTGGCACACCGAGTCCTAACTGTGGAGCACCAAAGGCCATCAACCACAGATGAGAATGGCACCTCTGTCGACTGGTAAAGGGCAATCGACATGCAACAGTGCAGCAATTGACCACTCAAATGAATGCTGGGGCACCCAGGTATGTGTCCCCAATAACAGTAGAGTGAACCCTGTTATGCATGGGTCTCCGGAGTCGACGCTGCGTAAAGGCACCCATGTTAACCAAGGTCCATTGGCAATGACGCCTGCAGTTTGCACGGGGACTACCATCATTAGACAGTGGAAGAGTGGAAAAAGGTTGCCTTCTCTGATGAATCGAGGTTTCTACTCCACAGAAGTGATGGGCAGTGGTGGATATGGTGTCAGACACACGAGAACCAACACCTAGACATACTTGTCAGTCAAGTACAGCCTGGCAGTGTGCATGTCTGGGGAATGTTTTCCTGGTATGACCTGGGACCACTGGTACCACTGGATGGGTCCCTGAATGCCAATGGCTACCTGTCCATCCTTGCTCCCCCAGAAGTGGGGACCACCTTGTCGTGGTGGTGGAGCCTATGGTATTTAATGGTAAAGGGCATAGGTATGAATGTAGGTTTTGTGTATACAGATGTGTATAGTTTAGTGGAGGTATGGTATAAGTTGATGTCTAAGAATGGTAGGTATCCGTTTTGTTCTTCATGTGTAAATTTAATGGTTGGGAGGACTGCGTTAAATTCAGATAGTAATTTCTTTACCTAACATAATTCATACCTAACATAATAACTAGCACCTCTACCCACCCAAACAACTACAAATTATCAACCTTCTACTCACATTTTATCAGAGCCTATAAATACTGCAATACACAAGAAGCACTGAACAACAAAATAAAATACATTTTTGAACTTGCTGAACAGGGCAGATATACCTCGCACACCATCAACAAAATTCACAAACGAATCAAATGCAAACAATCCCAAAACCCTACAACACAAGTAAATAAAGAAATGCAAAAATACACAATAGCCCTACCATACATCAATAATAATTTCACATACTCTGTTAAAAATACCCTAAAACCTTTTCATTTTATAGTCCCAATTAAAATGTCGCACACTATATCCAAACTCATTCGGGACCATATACCCAGCTCTGGAGGAGTTTATTACATCCAACTCAAAGACCCCACAGATAAAATTTTCCTCAAAGACAAATACATAGGTAAAACCTCATGTTCATTTAACACCCGACTTAAAGAGCATAAATACATCTTAAATAAACTACAAAAAACTGCACTATCTCAAGCAATCACCGAAAACAATCTGCCCACTGATTTTCATTCTGCTAAAATTATAATATCCCCACCTACCAAATTCCAACTAGCTGTCACAGAAAATATCCTCATTAATGTAAAACTGACCGAACTCTGCAACACAGCATTGTCTCCCTCCTCCTGCTGTGTGGCATCTGATCCTTAGGAGATATAACATACAACTTGGAAATACCACGCCCTCCCTAAACACTCTTCTCTCATCGCCGATCCCCATCTGCCACCTGCACTAATATACACCCACCAAACCCTTTAAAATACTTTCATAATACATCTTAAGATCAGTGATTAAAGTACCCCCCCACATACACACCATTTCCAGTATCAATACCGATCTGAAAACCATTATTCAGGCCCTCACCAACATAATTATCTTAACCCCAAAATTCAGTTTACGAAATTTATAAATTCATTGAAAGTACCCCACTCATTATAATTATGAATTACTAGCCACAAAAGTGAAGCTTCCCTCGACACTCGCTAATCTTGGCAATTTCTCATAATCCCACACCCTCTTCCAACCTCCGTCACATGCAGATCCGCCGACCACTTCGATCTTCGGAGCTGAGCCACTGACAATTCAATTTGTGATATCCCACCC
Source organism: Ryuthela nishihirai (assembly GCA_038380435.1). Lineage (NCBI taxonomy): Eukaryota > Metazoa > Arthropoda > Arachnida > Araneae > Heptathelidae > Ryuthela > Ryuthela nishihirai. Next base: position 9,644,084 of record JAWZYU010000004.1, read on the forward strand.
CTCCCCCCGCCCTTAACAACCAACTGCCTCTCTTGTATTAGCTTAAGCTCCTCACTTCCCACCTGATGAAGCACCCAAAGTAAGGGCGTGAAATGCATGTCGTGGATCTGAAACTTCTTTTAAGCATTCTATGCTATCAAAGGTATAAATGGTTATTTCCTTCGCCAAGACAGATAGACCATCAGCATCTGGTTATCCTTCTTTTAATTTCTACTGAGACGTCACTTGCCAGCAAGAACATCGATTATTAAATTTGTCACCAAAAGCATCCTGAAAGTTCCTGTTACTATCCATCCTCTGCAGTACTGTACATAAATCTCTCCTTAATAACTTTTGATACTTGATAGCATTAGTTCATGTGTTGAAGTGCTTAGAAACATTTAACAGTGTCGTAGAGAATTTAAAATTTTAATTTATAAATTACCACTTTGAAGTCGATTTAAATTTTAGAGGAAAAGTTGTCTTGAGCCGGGTGGGATATGAACCCACGTGGTTCATATTCCACCCAGGATCACAATCATGTAGATTGTGCTAGGAAGTGCCTTTTTATGCTAGGAAAATGTGGTAACACCATTTTAAAGTATTATGCCAGCACATTTAGAAAGCATCTGTGCCTTGCAGTGAGATAGGCAAAAATGAATGCCAGGCAATATAATAGCATGTGATTCATAGTGCTCTGATTGGCGAGATATTTCGCAGTGTTTAAATTACTTCAGCATTGCCAAATGCTAAAATGTGCATTGTACATGTTGTCTAAGCATTTTTTTTTATTATACTGTGTGATGCCCCCTCATTCACTTTTACTTTACCTTAACCAGTTTTGCTTAATTTACATTATATTTATCATTTTGGGGATTTTTATTTCATTTTTGACATCACAGTGCTCGTTTCCAAAAGTTAGAAGTTGCGCATGCGCAACTCCAAACTTCCGATTGTCACCCACCAAAGCGCGTGTACAAGGACACGCCCCCTCTTGCGTCATAGCTTGTGCCGCTCGTCAATTTATGCAAATGTCTTGACTGGCGTGCAACATGACACGTGCGGGCTCTGTAGCCTTTTGTTATAACCTGGTGACATGTTAGACACAAAATAGCAGAGAGAGTAGTAGAGCACAGTTTAGAGATCAGTTTTTGTTTGGAGTTTGTTGAAGATGTTTGTAGTAAGAAATGTAGTATCTTCTTTATTGAAGTTTTGGTGAGTGCTTTTTGGAAATAAATTGTTTGTTATTTAAACCTTTTGAATCTTTGCTAATTTTTTCTCTTGAGCAACATTAGTTTGTTTTGATTAGCATTAATATAAAATTTTGACAATCATTTAATATTTTTGAATTCTTACTCATTAACGCTCGTTGGTATTTCAAACCCTAATTAAACTTTATTTTTTGGCAATTTGTTAATTATTACCTGGCACCCGACTCAGCTATCTGGAGCATGAAAATAATTCGATCAGACAAAGGGTCCAAACTTTAAAAGTATTTCATTTCTTTGGAGCGTTACAACTGGTCATATTTTTGTATCAGGATAAATTTTATTTCATTAAACTGATATTCCTTAAATCATGAATCTTAAACCTGATATTCATTAAAATGAAGCATTTTTTCGTAGAAATGCATAGTAAACAGTCAGGGGTTTGAAAAAAAGTCGTTAAACTGAATATTTGTTATACTGACATTTCACTGTACAGCAAATTTCATATACTTGAGTTGACAGCAATGGTTACTTGTACTCTTAGTTCAATTATTGGGAGTTGAAGGCCATGATGATGTTAAAAAAGGTGTGACTATACCATATCTACTTTTGTGGCTGAACATTGCTTATGGATTTATTTATTTTTTCATTATTTTAGAATGAGGTAACAGTAATTTGATTGACACATTCTTTTACTTAAAAAGCTGATGATAGCAACAGATGACATTATTAATTGTCCTACCTTAGAGTGCATTACCTATCTCAGTCATTCTCATAAAACATTTCTAGTCTTCCCTAGACAAAATAATCCTTTGAGGGCTGAAGTTTTCAATAACTAGGTTAAAATTGTACAGGTACATTCATAGTCTTCAAAGGATTAAATGCCTTTAACAGTCTCTTAGTACTCAACAGTAAAGTGTTTGTAATGGGTTACAATGATGCATGCAGATTTGATGTCTGCAACTTTTGCTATTTCATAGTTCATTTAACTGTTATCAGTTCTTCATTTGATAACTATTCTGCATTGGGGTCAGCAACAACTTCTCATAGCTTCATTGGCTAACATGAAAAATTTGCCTTGGCGTTGGTAATGCTCTCTGATACTGTGATGTCCTTGAAGTGCAAATACAGATCATAACTTCTACCAAGCTTGATTCATACAGCTAGCTAATATATATACTTCAATCCTCTGTCTTGATAGCAATATCAGTTGCATCCTCGATATTGAAATTGAATCCAGATTTTTAAGATTTTTGTAGGCTTAACTTCAAAATTCCAGAAGAAATTTTCCAAAAAGTTGTGAGGTGGTTAATGTGCTTGGCTATTTATCAAAGGTACATGGGTTTGAGTCACAGATAAGACTTGGAAGTTTCTTATGTTGTCTTTCTTCTGAGGTTGTGCATTTCTCACAGATCTTCTCTGTTATATATTGTAACAGGCACTTGTGATACCTCTGGGAAGCAGCTACTTCAGGGATATTATTTTTAGCTTTCATACGTTTCTCCTTTTCTTTCATGTTTTCATTTAACACTGCACTTTTTGGAATGTATCTACCACGTTAAGTGAGGGAGAGATCGGCTGGGCTTGAAAAGGCCACCAATATTAATTATGTGTGTGTGTGTTGTACAACACACACATAATGAATATTGTTATGACTAAATTTATTGTTACAACTAAAGTAAAACCTTGATTTTCTGAACCCTGATTCTAGAGACAGCATCCATCCCCTGTGCTTGTTTGTTCTGCTTTTGTTCAGTGAAAGTCCCAGTTTGCTCTTAAATTTCTGTTGGACTGTTACAGATACTGTTATTTCTGTACTATTTGAAACAAATCTGAATCTCTACCTTGTACAACTGAGTCTGTAATGAGTAAAATGAAACTGGTTGCATTGACTGTGTAAAACCAAAACCATGTAAATTGAGTACAGTGTAAATTGAGGGAAGGGTGTAATTGCAATTAAATAATTTAAGGTGAAAGGACACCTAAAAAGACTTGTGCACACAAGTGTGTGCACTCAGTTAATGCAAATAGAACTGAAAGTACAGTATAATAGTAGTGAACAATAGCTAATAGTAAATAATGTAATACTACTGATATATTCTGCTCTGTCAACTCCTCTGTTCTGTGTTTATATAGCTTTATAGTTGATAAACATTGTGATTTTATTTAATAAATGTTTAACCCCTTGTTTCTTGTTTACAGAAGGAAAAACATTAGCGCTTAATTGTGCTTTTTTATGACCAAAGGAACAAGAATACACCTATTCCTCGATTTACACTGAAGATAGGTTCTGCACAAAACCGTGTAAATCGAAATCTGTGTAATTGAAATCAAAGCCGTGTAAATCGAAACTGAATTATGAACATTTTAGTGTTGTTTTCGTTTTACATGGTTTTGATTTCGATTACACGGATTTCGATTTACACGGTTTTGTGCGGAACCTATCTTCAGTGTAAATCGAGGGATAGGTGTATACAAAAATTATATTTTAACATCATTTCACTGAAATTCAGCCTTTATGTCATAATGCAGAAACTGCCCCAGAAGTTGCAAAATTCTGAAATCTTAGAAAGCAGTATAAAGGAATGTAATCAGAAACAAATTATAATTTGTAATCACTTTATCATGATAAATACATTAAATGAATGACACACGTGAAGGGTAACAAAATGGTAACATGCCAGGTAAAATTAACTACTATACTATCAGCTGCTAACCTTTTTTCAGCAGATGTGACATAGACTTTCCCATATATTATTTGATTTGCTCGTGGCACCATCTGCGTTAGGAAGTGGACAACCAAGTTGCCTCATATGATGGAATTTAATATTGTTATCATGCTCATGAAGTTAAATCAATAATTCAGTAGTAAAGTATCACAGATGTCAGTAGACATGGCACTCATGAAATAGCTGAAAAAATTCAGTTTCGCTATGAGTGGAATTAAAATCCACATCTCCCAGTAATATGCCATAAGGACATCTCCTTTGAGACTTTACTACTGAATTATTGATTTAATGCCATGAGTCTAAGTGACAGCATTAAATGCCATCGTATGAGACATTTCCTGACATAGATGGCACCATGGGCAAATCAAATAATATGGAGGAAAGTCTATAAGTCACAATAACTGAAGAAAAGGTTAGCCACTGATGATGTCATGGTTAGCATGCCTGGCATGTTACTGGGTGACATGGATTCAAATCCTACTTGCTGCAAAACAAAAATATTTCAGCTGTTTCATGAGTTCCATGTCTACAGGACATCTGTGATGCTACTGAATTATTAATTTTAATGCTATGAGCAATGAGTGGCAATATTAAATTCCATCACATGAGGCAACTTGGTTGTCCATTTCCTGACATAGATAGTGACAATTCAGATTAAATGCAAGAAAGTCTATCACTTTAGCTGAAGTTTGCAGTGGATGATGTAGTAGTTAACATGCCTGTCATATTACTGGAGATGGTTCAAATCCCTCTTATGGCAAAACTAAATTTCTTCAGCTGTTTCATGAATTCCATGTCTACAGGACATTTCCTTTGATACTTTACTATGTAACAATTATGATAATTTACTATGTATTATGATACTTTACTATGTATACACTTAAAAACATTGGAAGACACAGACACCTCTTCCTGTATTTAAAAATTTCTAAAAAGCAATGTACAGTTGGTTGAGTTGTTTTACCTCTGAGCAGCACTTTTATTCACACCATGGGCTAAATGGCCAGGTCAGAAGGACCCCACTGAACAGTTGTTGGGAGACAGATGTTAGCCTCTCATCAAAGCCATCTAGCATGTTCTTTAACATGCACAGGGTATGGCTCTCCAGCACACAGGATTTAACATCTCATCATCCATCTCATGGCTTAATCATCATCATCTCATCCGACAGACAGTGGTCTTTTCTAAGCCCATTGGTGTCCCCTACTGACTGTGGGTAGGGTGTGGAATTTTGCAGAGATAAATCTCAACACTGGCCCAGCTGGGAATAATATGCAATGTAATGTACACAGGATCTGAAGGGGTTAACTTGAGCACTATACTATCTACAAACCAATCACTAAACTAGCAGCACAATATTGAACAGAAATTTTTCTTGCTTGCTTCATTTTTAGTAATTTTTAATGTTTAATTTCATTTTAGATTAATAGATGTTGTCCACAGTGATAAGAAACTTTATCTTGTCTTTGAATATCTTAATCAAGACTTAAAGAAGCTCATGGACAAATCTCCTCCTGGATTTCTTCCTTTACCATTAATAAAGGTTAGTTTGTTTTTTTTTTCTTCTACATTTATCGTAGAATCTGTGTTATCTGAATATGTGCATATCCATTATTTAGATAATTGTAATACTTAAGAACTGATTAAAACCAAAGTCTGTAAATTTGTTCCATCTATGACTTGCATCCTAAACTTATACAAGCTGTTTCATTATATGTAGAGAAAATTAGATAGGGCACAATTTATTAGTTCAGAATCAATAAATGCTCCCAGAATTTGACTAGAAAATTTTTGTAGGTACTATTTTCAACATTGTGGTCTCTCGTTTTTTAGCTCATGCACAGTATCAAAATATTTGAAAATAAGCTGCTGTGATTAATCCAGTGATGGAGAAATCCCAGGAGCCCAGTCACTTGAGTGACAAAAATTTTATGTTAGTGACTGCAAAATCACCATATTTCCATGATTCTTGCAATAACATTCCTAAAATCTATCTCTTTGGAGTGTGAGTTCCTGTACATGTAAGAGGACCACTCTGTGAAGTTCTGCTGGTTTAGGTCCTAAATGCTCACTTGCATATTTGCCATGCTAGTATCTCTAGAAAGGAGGACCTGATAGCTCCTCAGGAGTCCTGTCTCTTCTCAGCTCATGACTAGTGGGGTCCTTTTGGCCTGTCTTGTAGTTGGGGGAGCCTGTTTGCTGTGGGTCTTGCAACACTTTAGAGTGCCACTGCTATACATTACTTCGGCCTGTGCTTCAGGTAAGTAAGAGATGCTAGGGTGGCTTCCCAGAATCAATTGGCTGGTGGGCTGGTCCTATTAGGGTCAACTGTGCAGTGTGTTCTTTGCCCACATGCGGATTTGCGAGTTTCTTTTTCATCATTCTAGTACAGGATATGCAATCACTCTTTTGGGTATAGGGCTCATATAGCCCTGGTGCTCAGTGTTTGTGGTTTGAGCTCCATGGAGAGTGGGGACTGTGACTGAACCTTGAACACTTACAGTGACGGGTTTCTGAAACTGAATTCACTGTGGTGGCCTGATTTATTTCAAAGTGTTTTCAGAAAATAAAACAAACAACTTTAGAACCTTATCCTGAAGTAACTAATGAATGGAATATGTTATATACCAAAAGAAAGAGCATGTTATATACCAAAAGAAAGAGCATTTAATTGTGCTTAATAAAATGGCAAAAAATCGAAGAAAAAAATGTAGGTTAAATGTTTTAAGCATTTTTCTAAAACATTGCAAAATTTTACTCTATTTTTTTCCATTTTATCTTTAGTACAATTTCAAAGATATATATATTTTTCCCATTTTTTCTGTATTGTTTTATTCTAATATAAAGAGTTAATAATATTTTGATTATTGCTTAAAAATAAATCTTTCATTTATTTTGTTTTTTCCAAATTATTTAGTCATTTATGCATATAATGCATATTCTTAGACTTTTCACGATTGGCAAACTCTAGCTTAACTAAAGCAGGATCATAAAAATAGTTTTGCTTTAAAAACGATAATTTAAATAAGAAATAAAAATTATATCAGAAAAGTAATAAAGAACTATGAAAATTTTTTTTAAAAATGTTTCAAAGCATTTAAAATTTAATCGATGCACTGAATTTGAGAATAAGTTGCTTTAGTATGAAGCTGCATAACACAAAAATTTGGTTAAAAATCGAAATTTCCTGACCATAATTTGTTTATATGCTTTAAATGTAATTAAATGTAATTAGTAGTTTCACTTTCCATCGTTTCTAATTAATTATTGTTTATAATCACAGTATCCATTTGAGAAGGAATAAAAATAATTTTAGAAGCATTAAAATAAATAATAAAAAAAAAGTCTGCTAAAAAAAAATTTAAAAATTTAAAATTTAAAATCAAAAGTCTGCTAAAATATTGATTGAAAGCCGAGGAGCGTAGTTCCCGGATGACACAATTTCTGGTAGTAAAAAATTAATATAATTACGTTAAAAATTAGAAAGCATTACAACTCAAATAGAGCTATAAATAGCAGAAAAGAGCGGAAACACAAACGATCAATAATCTAAGTACGGGATGTCAGAATAAAGGCATGAATTGAATCGACACTACTTGATGCTGTTTACGGTGACTGAACATGCACATCCAACTCAAATAGATTTATCATAATTTTTTCAAGTGGAATCAACAGGTAAAAAATTTATATTTTGTATTTGAATATTATTTTTGATATTTTATTAGAAATAGTTGAAAAATTTCAGATTTCTATTTAAAAAAATATATTTTTCACAACCTTGTACTACGGGGGCAAAGCTCTGCTCTCCAACCACTAGAATGGGAAAGATGAAAGCAATTCATTGAGCTGTGACATGGTAAGGGTTAATTATATCAGTAAATTCTCCAATTCCTAATTTTTTGGTGGTCTGCCAAGATGGTTGATACAAAGCCCCATCTTCATATTTGTGGTCATCCATTTAATGGATGCCACAGGTGACTTGCTGATGCAAACTGTGCATGCAAAATGTACAGAATTACTCCTGACAGTAACAGTGATTTGAGGAATGGCTGCTACAGTTGTCACCCCATAAATCACTGAATTATCTCAGTGTAATATCTGAGTAGATCCTAAATCTCTCTGAGAAGCTCTGCTCAAAATTATCCCAAGGAGGATTGCAGTCCACCAGATTTTAGCATGCCCTAATGGCAAATTACTAGGGTGATTGATGAGTCTGTGCATTTTATGAGAGGTATTCAAAAGGTTCTTTACATGCATCTGCAGAACAAAAACCATTGCACTTCAATAAAGCTTTTACTGTCCTTCAAAGTACTCCCCTCCAGCATCTGTGAAAAGTTGCAAACATCTGTGGCAATTCTGGAATGCCTGGTTGTACTCCTTCTGGGGAATATTCCATAACTCTGAATGAATTCATTTTGCAAGGTCTTGCACTCTTGAAAAAGGCCTCCCAGCAAGTTATTTTTATAAATTTTGCAAACAACAAAAATTGCATGGCAAGATCGGGTGACTATGTAGAATGGATTGGCTGTTTGATTTTTTTTCCTTTTTGTGGATAGTCCATAACTTACCAGGTTTTGTGAGCATTGGCATTATCATTAAAGGAGAACCCTTGAAACTTCTGTTATTGGAAGCTGCTCCTTCATCTCCTTAACCATTTTGGACAAAACAGTGTTGGTGTAGTATTGACCATTTATATTCATTTTTCAGGTAAGGTGTCCATGGCTACCACTCCTTGGGAATTGAAAAAAAAAAAAAAAAAATTGTGAACATCCTCTTCCTTGAATGAAAGTTTTGTCAGAGGATTTGGAGATGCAGTTCATCTTCTGCAACCCAAACATAGTTGCCAAACTTTCTGGGAGTTGTATAATAATAAAACCACATCTCATTATCTGTGATAATGTTTTCTAACCATTTGGGGCTATTAGGTCAAGTATTGCCAACATCTCCATGCACAAATCAACTTTAGCCCTCATTTGATCTTCTGTCAGTTTGTGGGGTACACATTTGGCCCAGATCTTTTGGAACTTTGGATAGCTGTTAGGAGACAGATGGTAGCTTCCTGTCCAGCGTGTTCTTGAACATGCAGTGGATATGGCTCTTTTGTACATGGTACCATGGCTTCATGTCCCATCCAATGGATGACACCTTTCTAAGCTCATTGGTGTCCCTCATCAGACAGGGTGTGGGAGTTCAGCAGATAAAAATCTCAACATTGGCCCATGTGGGATTCAAACCATAGATTACGAACCTGGCACTGTAATGGCTGAACCAACTGCCAATCCATTTGTACAGAGCATTAGTGTGGATATGTTGAAGAATAATTGTTTCCACACATATCTGAACTTATTACCTGAACAGTGATGTGTGGGTTTTCCATAATGAGTTCACAAAAGTAGTGATGGTTCTCTCTTTCACAGCTTCCTTCAGTCTTCCTGCATGAGGAAGGTTTTTGCACTTCTACTGTCCTTTCCTGAATTCGCACATCCATCCCATAACTGTGCCATATGAACAAGCATGATCCCCATATACTTGTGATAAATTGGCATAAATGTTTTTCGCGTCGCCCCCAAGCTGCATCCTTGTGAAAATGTAAAATCTTTCTCCATCTTTAGTAGGTTCCATAGCAACAATGCTCAAATTTGGCAGACTGAATTTTATGTTCCACCAGTGAAGAGAGAAATGATGATATGGCCTTTGTTTTTAACAAGTAATGACAATTTTAGACAAGCTTTGAAAAAAGTCATAACTCATTAACTTCGGAGGAGCGAGTGCAAATTTACAGACACATGTCAAGAACATTTTGAACACCTTCCGTATTGGATACTTGGGAAATGATTAGTACAATGTAGATAATGAAACTTGCCCAATAATATAAACAATATAAACAGTCATTTTCAATAGTTCATAGCCATCTGTTGGCAAGTTGTTCATAAATAATGAGATAAACTCGACTGTTCAACATCCACTAATAAATCAGCACTTTGACATCAATTCTAATTTTAGAGGAAAAATTGTCTTGAGCCAGGTGGGATACGAACCCACGACCTCCTGATAACATGTCAGGTGTTCTGGACCACTGAGCTACTGGCTGCCGATCAAGATCTCCTCTAATTAACACTATGAACATTCCTTTTATGTCACATATAGGCACTATTCAGGCAATTTTATCCACAAGCGGCTTTCAATTTGCCATATAGATGGAAAGCATGTCTTACAAGTATGCTAATGATGATAAATAATGAGATAAACTTGACTGTTCAACATCCACTAATAAATCAGCACTTTGACCTAGATTCTAATTTTACAGGAAAAATTGTCTTGATCTGGGTGGGATACGAACCCACAACCTCCTGATAACATGTCAGGTGCTCTGGACCACTGAGCTACTGGCCGCAGATCAAGATCTCCTCTAATTAACACTATGAACATTCCTTTTATGTCACATATAGGCACTATTCAGGCAATTTTAGCCACAAGCGGTTTTCAATTTGCCATATAGATGGAAAGCATGTCTTACAAGTATGCTAATGATGATAAATAATGAGATAAACTTGACTGTTCAACATCCACTAATAAATCAGCACTTTGACCTAGATTCTAATTTTACAGGAAAAATTGTCTTGAGCAGGGTGGGATACGAACCCACAACCTCCTGATAACATGTCAGGTGCCCTGGACCACTGAGCTACCGGCCACCAATCAAGATCTCCTCTAATTAACACTATGAACATTCTTTTTATGTCACATATAGGCACTATTCAGGCAATTTTACATGTCATGTCATTACAATCATTAGCATTAATGATGATAAATAATGTGATAAACTCGACTGTTCAACATCCACTAATAAATCAGCACTAATAAATCAGCCTCCATTTCGAATTGTCCCCTCTTTGGAGCAGAAAGTGTGGGCTGATGTGGATCAAGCCACTGCTTTTGGGTGTTTAGATTGTTGAAAAACGATCCATTTTCATTGCATGTAACAATTTGCTTAATGAAATGGTGGTGACATGTATTAGCAAGGAGTTTCCTGCAGACTTTGATAATGACAGTTTGCTTATTCAGTAGTCAGTTAATATGGAACACTTTGAGAACTCTTGGCTACCTTATTGATGCATTATAGTTTCTTGTGAGCAACCAAGTTCAGATGAGAGCCTGTGAGTGCTTGTTGATAAATCAGCTTCAACAGCATGCATAGTGTTGCAATCTACCAGTATTGGTCATCCAGATCATGGCATACTTTCGAGGATTGTGTCACCACCTTTGAACTTCTTGAACCAAGCTTGAGTAGCATGAATGGAGACTGCCTTTCACCTTCCACTTTACATGTTTCTCAGGCTGCTTCAGTAGCTTTTTTATTCCTTTATCTCAGAAATGATGTAAAATTGCACACATTTTAATGCTTAACTCACTCATTATACAATGTTTCTAATTATGGAAACCAAGACTATGATACTTGAAATAGTTATGACCTGTGTAATGACTTTATACTTTCCTTTGGTACTATGTTCATAGGTATGCAAATGCTACTTGATAATGTATCGTGGTATATATTTTGTTTGATGAAAAATGCACACACTTATGAATCACCCTAATAGTACCCATATGGGTAATAATTTTAATGTTCAATTCATTACTCCTGCAGACATCTATAAAGGATACCTTCACTGGAAGGTATGATCATGTATACTTAACACTTTGCATTGTTTTCAGTTGGGTGGGGGTGACTCAGTCAGTAGCACACCAGACTTGTAATATTCAGGCAGTGATTTTGATTCTAATATTTTTTTTTAACCAATATTACATTATAGCATTAACAAAAGTTTTATTTTTTTCTTTCTTATTTTTATTCATTCAAAGAATTTATGCCCACTACTAAAGTAATTTATGTAAAACACACAAAAATGCATTTTTTGTTGAAATGTAGACATTATTGGCTTGTGATGCAATTGAAATTTTGTTTAATGTATGAATTTGAATATTGCAGTCCTGCAGGTTATTAAGACAGCTAGTTTCATTTTTTTTTTGTCAAAAGCATTAGTTGATATAAAGTATATCTCATTTTCAGTCTCCCCAACTTCCAGACTCTTGCTACACACTGCTATTTAAACAACAAATCCCTCAGTCTAAGAATAATCACAAGCAGATATAAAGCCTACATTTCAGTTCAGAAAATAATAGAAACTTATTTAAATTGTAAATAATTTTTTTTCTTTTTTTTTACATAAAGTTTATTAAATTCTAACAATAAAATTAAAATCAATAAATTCAGAGAAAACAAAATGAAACTATTTACAGAAAACGTTTATTTACAATGACTTCACTAATAATAAATAATAAATACCCCCTAAAGCAGCTGCTTGCCACAGAGGTCTGACAGGAGTCTGTCAGTTTATATGCCACAGTAGAAGATCTTAGAGGATGGCAGGACCTCAGCAAATGACTTCACAGAAAAGAATATATACAGGATATAGGTTGTATCAAAACTTTTAGGCAGTTTTATGTATCTGCCTTTATTAGATTAAGTACTCAAATCATATACTATCACCATGCATACACATATTAATTCAGCTGCTTAACTCTCTTTGAATATTCCACCTTATTAATTTTGCTACACTCGTTCAGAACATTTCCTATCAGCTCTTCTTTATGGTTAAGTGGTGAGATGTCAACTACAGATTTGAGATGTTCCCAAAGAGAGCTTATAAAGCAAGTTCAGTTATCTGAAATTGAAAATAAATTTTAGTTAATTCTAAATGATTGAAAATTAATATTAATGAATAGGCTTCAAATAGTTATACAATTGGCATATTGCATTCGCAACATATGCAAAGTGCAGATATTGTGATAAACTAAGTTTGTGGGATGCTCACAGTCAGCCATGTTTAGTACCTTCAAAAAGTGGTCTGAGGAGGGAAAAATCACAAACCACTGGCAAGTGTGGGCCGACGACGGCTCACCGATGCTAGAGTTGAGCAAAGGCTATCCCATATAGTATAAGCCAACAGAAGATATACACAGAGTGGCCATGATATGTTACCGTTGAAAGTGCATACAATGGGCTCGCAAGCATCAAAATGAATGAATTGAAAGAAGTTTGTTTGGTCAGATGAATCTCATTTCCTGTTGCATCATGTGGATGGCCAGGTACATGTGCGTCGTTTACCTGGGAAAGTGTTGGCACCAGGATGCACAGTGGGATGAAAACAAGCCGGTGGAGGAAGTGTAATGCTTTGGGCAATGTTCTGCTGGGGAAACCCTGGGTCTAGCCATTCATGTGCAGGAAACTAGGACATCTACCCAGTACCTAAACATCATTGCAGACCAGGTACATCCTTTCATGGCAATGGTAATATCCCTCTAATAATGCCTTCTTTCAGCGGGATAATGCGCCATGCCATACTGCCCGGATTGTTAGAGAATGGTTCACAGAACATGAGGAAAATTTCCAGGTATTGCCCTGACCTCCAAATTCCCCAGATATCAATCGAGCTGTGGCTTGTGTGGAACAGATATCCAATGTATTTATGCAAACAATGTATTAATGCTGGAAATTTTTTATTTTGGTGGTGGAATGTGAACACCACGATGCTTCCATTGGTAACAATAAATTGGCCACTTAGACCCAGGGGGGGGGGGGAGACAATTTTTTGTTTCAGCAGATAATTTTTTGTATTTAAAGATAAATGAAAAAATCTTTTTAGGGTTAGATAGGAATTGCTGAAATATTATGATTTGCACTTTCAGAATCTTTCGAACACTATAATTGTGCCCTCTAATGGTAAAAAAGTTTGAAAATTCCAAAGTTTCAAACGAATATTGCAACAAGGTATTAATGATAATTATATGAAATTTTGGTGGTGGAATGTCATGAAATTTTGATTGGAAACTGAAAATGATAATTAGAAAACTCTTTTTAGTTTGATTGGTATTAATGAAATATTAAAATTTACATTTTTCAAATGCTTAGTAGTTTTAATATATCTTTACAGATCACTGAAATGATGAAATGGCAGAGCTGTTATTGAGTTTTACAAATAACGTGTATAGAATCGAAATTTGAAAAATTAGTAGTAGTTTTCAAGAGATATTCCACTGACAGCAATAATCTACCTACCTTTCTAAGAGGGCGGGGTGGCTCAGTCGGTAGCGCGCCAGTCTCGTAATCTGTATTTCCCAGGTTCGAGTCCCAGCTGGGTCAGCGTTGAGATTTAGCTCCGCAAAATTCCCCGCCCTGCCCACGGTCAGTAGGGGACACCGTTGGGTTTGGAAAGGCCGCCGTCCGTCGGATGGAACGTTAAGCCGTGGCCCCGTGTGCAGGAGAGACATACCCTGTGCACATTAAAGAACACGCTTGATGGCCTTGACTGGAGGATACCATCTGTCTCCCAACAGCTGTTCCAGTGGGTCCCTTCCCCCAACCTCTGAGCCTTCGGGATCCATGTGACCTGGCCATTTAGCCCATGGTGTGCAAAAAAGTGCCGCTCAGAGGTAAAACAACGCGAACAACAACCTTTCTAAGAGAGGTGTGGGATATCCAACTTTTTAAATTTAACAATTAAAAGATGAATACTTTTATGATGTATAATTACTAATGAAATACTATTTGCATTTTCCTCATCATCTGCTAGGTCAAATTAAAACTTTTAAGGAATGAAACAGTGGGTAAAGGAAAAACTTCTTTCTCATTGAAAATGAGATTCTCATATGCGCCAAAGGCAACATGCATCCTTTTTTTTAAGTATTAGCCCTAATCTGTCATGCTGATGCTCTATATTGCATTATAAAGATAATACTTTTGCACTGATGATAGTTCATAATAGTAGAGTTGAAGGAAATTCCCAAAAGATGAAATATGTAGATAAATCTCAGTTTCAAGAGATGTTCATAATTCATCCTTGATGAAGAATTGTCCTGTATATATGAAATCTCTGTTTATTGGTCTTTATATGAACATAATAATATTTAATAGTTCCGGTTGTTGTAAGCAAAGTAGTGTGGAGAAAACTATTTTATGCACATAATTACACCCACAAATTTCTGCGAAGCTTCATGCTTCTTTATAACCTACTTCAAAAATCACTCATATTTGTGGGTTTCATTTAACTTTTCATTCATGTATTTGTTAGAAAATAATTAAGTGTCAGTTGTTATATATTGAAAATCTTGAAAGGAAAATGAAGATAAATGCTAGCAATAGAAATAAATTTCTTAAGAAATTTATTACTTTATTTTTGTGAATAGTGTGAAGTCAAGAAAACTTCGTTGTTTTTGCTATATTGTATTGTGTATGTGCAATTTTAGGTGCATTTATTTGATTTAGAGTAGAAAATAACTATGTAGCGTCATCAGTCACTTGATGATGCTACATCATGTACTGAAATGAACAGTGATATTCTTGCTTTTAAATGGTTTTTAACACCGAAAACAAAGTTTGTTAGATTACCATTCTCCTGCCATGGATCTCACTGAAATACTCTGCAGTGGAAATCAATTATCCCAGCTGTTTACTCTAATTGACATCTCTCTTCAACAATATTCCAAACTGTCGTCATTGGACTGACTGTGGCTTACTGCAGTATAATGACTGTGCTAAGAATATGACTATCGTTAGTTATGGACTGATAATTACTTCACCATCATAACATTTGAAGACTGCTCTACAAAAGTCTATGTAACATCAGGTGGGCCCAGGAAACCAGCATAACCAAGTGTAATAACCTAGAATTCTTGTATCGTATAATGGTTGTAAGAGTACTCCATTCATACCAAGTGAATGGTAAATGCATTTTCTAAGTTATTAGCAAATGTTAATTTAAAACAGTGAAATTGTAAACTTTAGAATATTTAATTAAAATCTGGGATTTTTGTAATTTTTTGCAAAATTGCATTAATTTTAAGTAGTGTAAAAAAAAAAATTTACCATGAAAGTTTGTTTCTCCAAAGTATAGAAAATAGTCAAATACAAATAGAAATGCAATGATATTTTTAACTGTTAAATAATACTTCCATATCACATATTCAGAAGTTTTGCTGTACTAATTTTTAACAGTGGAATGAATATTTTGTATGTCTAATTAGTTCTACTGATACTATAACCAACATTATCATGCACTGGTGTGTTAACATAAGTGTTTATAGTTCAGTATAACTTTAGAATTGTGATTTTTTGTGAAAGTAATTATTGGATTATGTACAGATGCTCTTATACTTAATTCAAGTTTATTATTTTTCGTTTTACTGTTTCACATTTATTTTCAATTAAAACAATATTTTATATATCATTAACAGAGTTACCTTTGGCAATTACTCCAAGGAATAGCATATTGTCATTCACACAGAATATTGCACAGGGATCTGAAACCACAGAATCTACTTATTGACACTGAAGGTAATATAAAATTAGCAGACTTTGGCCTTGCAAGAGCATTTGGAGTCCCTTTGAGAAGTTATACACATGAGGTAAAATATTTTCAAAATAATTCTCTTTAGAGCTTAAATATTTTAAATCAGAAATAGAAAATTATTTAAGCAAGAACTGCAAAATATTGTGTAACTGTTATGGTAAGGCTGGGGAAACATGCTCAGCTACTCACCAGCAGCAAGTGAATTTTCAGGCCTAGCCTGTTACTTTCAAAGCTAGGAAATATTACAGCAGTAAAATATTTCTAAGAGAAAGATTTTTATCTTTGAATGCAATATCATTAATTGTAAACTGAATGGTGTTTTAAACTTGCATGATGAAATTGTTAAATGCTTAATGGCTAGTTGTGTTAGTAAAATTTTCACAATTTCTTTTTGTCTTTGGTCCTTTTTGCTCTCAGCAAACATGTAACACTCTTCCAGTACACTTAAAAATCTATCATATTGCAGCATTTCATGATAATTATCATCTATAGATCCAATTTCAAATATAGTTTTATTGTTATTATTTATATCTTCAGCTCATCATTTTTTAATGAGTATTTACATGTTTTTCACACAATATTATGTTGTATTTATTAATATGATCATGGGTTTGGATCCCACCAGGCTAAACACAATTTTTCATCTATACCTTTGTCATCATATGAATAAATACAGCATAATAGTGTGCAAAAAGTATGTAAAATACTCTTTAAAAGCTGATGAGCTGCAGATATAATTAATAATTACATGGTAACTAGTGACATGCCAAAGCATTAGGATATAAATTGAGATTTGCTCAAAAAAAATATGCCAGCTGGGTTGCTCCTGAGCAAGCCTGTCGTGTATTTGCCTGGATGGCTCTTAAGAATAGTCTCTAAATGCAGTCAAAGATGGCTTCTTGAGACTGAACCTATGGTGTAATACTTAACATCAACAATAGAGAATAATTTTTTGGAAACTGGTAGCTCAGTGGTCAGAGCACCTGACATGTTATCAGGAGGTCATGGTTTTAAATCCCACCCAGCTAAAGACAATTCCTCTATACTTTTGTTGTTTATATGAATATTAAAGCATAATAGTGTGTGAAATGTATGTAAATATGTGTTAAAAATAGTTTTATTGTTTCAAAAATTTTATAAAAATAATCTTCCATAGATTACTCCTTGTATAATACCTTGGACACAGTTTAGATGAAAGGCTTCATTACTCTTGTGATGCACTCTCTGCTTTGCTTTATTGGAATACAGACAGAAATGTGACTTATCTGACCAGATAATGGTTTTTCAGTTGTCTGCAGTCCAATATATATAGCACCTAGCTCATTGCAGTTGTGCTGCTTTATATGTAGCTGTTAGCATGGGTCTCTTCCAAGGTATTCTCCAAATACCCATGGAATGCAGGTTCTTTCTGAAATTGGCTGATGTGGTCCTTCATGAACTTGTCTGTAGCAATTCCTGTCTAGCTTGAAATTAATTTGCTGTCACTAGTCTTGATACGTGTTGGCAGTTTCTGTCTGTGAACACTGACTTGCAGCTGCAGTAATGTCTAGGATCATGGTCGAATTGGATTTAGGCCACTGTTTATACACTTGTTTGACTGCTAGTTTCAAAATACCAGAAAATTCGGCTACTTCATCCACAACATGTTCTTTAGCCCTTCCAAATGCAATAACACCCTTTTACTGCTCAGTCACATCTTTCTTCTGACCCATGGTTCACTGCAGGATCATGTAACCAGCATGCCACTGGGACTCATGACACTATGAGCACATGGAAAATCCATATGCCTTTCTATAGTGCTGCATTACTACAGGTGTGACATTTACTGGTGTATCAAGTCAGTGCTACCACCTATGGGGGTGGGGCTAAATTTTTGTCCACTGTGCTTATAAAAAAGTATTAAGTAGTTGTTCGTGATAATTTTATCAAAGAGTGTACTTAAATAGTAAATTAAAAAAAATAAAAATTTAAATATGTAAATTAGAAAATAATAATTGATTATTTTCATAAACCTTAAAATGCTTGATTTATTCAAAGCAAAAATTATTTTACTTTTACTAAATCAGTGTGCTAGATGAACTCTGGTTTTTCAATCTATGATCAAATGGTTGATAAGTAGAAGCGTAGCTCACTCTCAGTATCAGTTAATTTTAACCTACTCTTCAATTTCATCATTGTCAAGGTAGGAAATACAATTTCATATAATAAACAAGACTGCAAAGAGGAGTAAAAAAAGCTGTTTTTCTTCTTCTTATCAGCACATTATTAATAGTGTATACAAAAATTTCACAGCTCATTTCAGTTATCACAAGCCAGAACAAAGGCTTGTACCATTGTGAGGGATGAAAGATTGTTTTTTTTTCTTGCTGTTATATGCAGTAAAAAAGAGTATTAATTAAAATTAATGATACTGCATTCAAAGCTGAATGTTGATGTTCTTTCTCCCGAATATACTTCACTGTAGTAATTTTTCCTGGTTATGAAAAAAAAAAACTTCCTCATTGGTGAGTGGATTTCCCAATCACTTATTTCATATTAGTTTGATTCAGCATGTCACATTGGTTGAGAGCAGGTATTATAGAGTAGCATACTTGGGAATGTTTTGGGGAGACATGCCCCTCTAGTCACTTGCTATTGCCTTCCAGGAGCTTAGACATAATCTGGTGTTGGTATTTTTCTAATCATTCAACTTCTAAATATCATATTATGTTACAGTGTTTTTAAATTGTTTATTTCCACTTTAGATTCCATCAAAACATACTAAATGGCATATCAATAATCATAAATAATTAGTGTATCTGGGCAAATTTGCTCACACATGGACACTGGTTGAGAATGAATGTGCTTCTTCTACATTCTGAGGTTGAAGTGATATTTGGAAAGAGTAAACGTTAATTTTGAAATTGACAGTTTTTTATTCACATATCAATATGATTTATAGAATCAAATAGAAAAATAAATGCATAAATTCACTAGCCAGTTGCTTTCTGTCTAAATCGACTACTCATCCTACATAGTATATGACTGCTAAGCCAAGGGTGTGCCCTTGGCTTAGCAGTCACTATATCAGGTAATTATTTATGCATTTTATGTTTTTTATGCTGTGTGAAAAACCAGACAAACTCAATAGAGAGCTTCAAGGTTATCTCCATCCTTTATATAGGGGAGTACACTCTTCCACTTAAAAGAAATGTAGCCTGTATAAATTAAAGATTTGAACTGTAATTAATTTTTCAAAAGTATATTTTTCATTTACTTTTATTGAAAAAGAGGATGCTGATGGATCCTCAAGCACTGCTGTTTTGAAGGAACCTTAAATTATGGTCCTTTATATAGGAAGGCATATATCCTGTAGAAGTTACTGAAATTACTGGATGGCTTTCATTGGATGCTGTCACTTGTTCTAACAGCTGGCCAGAGAGGCTTTGTGCATGCAATGCTGGAACAAGGTAATTAGAAGATAGAAGAGGAGCCCCAAAAGATAGTATAGACTTAAAGATATGTTGTACAGTGAAGATAGTGAAAAACATAATAGAAATGGAAAGTTTTATAAATTTGTATGAAGCCACATAACTGTTAAGTTTTTTAAGATAGGTTAAAGTTAAAAAATCAGTTTTTTTAAGACTTGTAAGTTATATTTGATTTAATTAATAATCTAAATATCTGTCTTTAGCTGTAATGGCTCTAATCAGTCTTGTATTTTTGATATACAGTAAACTCTCAGTTATTCAGCATTTATTGGTAATAGGGATTGCAGACTAGATGCAACTGCTGGTTGCATGAGAAATATTTTTATAGAAATGCAGTAGGTGCAGTCTTGTATTCAAGCCGTAGTTGGAGTAAAAATGCAGTTAAAAACAATAATAATAAAATTGAAGTATAATTTCCTTATACAAATGTAAATATCTAAAAAGAAAAATTGCCTTTTGTACAGATATTCATACTAATGAATGTTTAAATCCAGGCAATTAAGAAAAACTTTGGAAACTGATTCACTGAAAGTCAGTACCATATTTTCCTAAAAACAAAACGTGAAAGAGAATTTGTGGAAAGTAAAGTCAGTAGAAAAGCATACACAAGACACAAGAATAGTGAAGCTAAGCTAAACTTTAATTGTGAAAGATTTCTGATAAACAGAACAACATGATCACAAATTCAACTACCTGCTACTTTAATGGCCGTAATGGAACTAGTGTGCATTATATGTCATAGCATGAATGTAACAATGTGTGAAAGATGATGTCAGCACCAGTGGCATCTGGGAGAACTACTAAGTGTATTGAAATTTGTTGTACCAAGTTAAAATGCTCAATTTGAAAGTTATGCCAGTTGAAATTAGAATTCCAAATGCTTGAGTCTTGAGTACCAGATATCTGGGAGTTTACTGTATTTTCTAACAACTAAATAAATGGGAAAAAAATAACCATCTAACATATTTAGGTAAAAATTGGTGGTTACTGAAAAATTAGGTTCATAGATGCAAGAATGCTACAGTGCATATCATGCATTTTCTTTAGTGAATCATTCCCCTATTTAATCCATTGAATTTCTGTCGAAGGTTTTTGAAAACAAAAGTCTGATCTAGATGAGCTGAAATTTTCACCCATGGTAAAATATTGTTGTTATTTATTTATATAATGTTTATAATAATATAATTGTAAACATATTATATAATAGTTTATATAATATTTATAATTATGTTGCATTGGAAAATGCTAAGATTGATCAGAGCTAGTGACAGAAGTCATGCGGAAGTTTATTTATCAGAGTAAATAAAACTGAAACCTTCAAATTTTTAAAAAAATTTGTTCCATCTCAAAATGCAAAAGTATTGCTTAATACTCTTTCAGTATATTAAATTTGAGACATGCTATTATTGTTATTACACACAAGGTTGGGAAAATTCTAAAAAGTTTGACTAGCCAGCAGTTATCACAAGCCAGAAAAAGGCTTGTACCATTGTGAGGGATGAAAGATTGTTTTTTTTCTCTTGCTGTTATATGCAGTAAAAAAGAGTATTAATTAAAATTAATGATACTGCATTCAAAGCTGAATGTTGATATTCTTTCTCATGAATATACTTCACTGTGGTAATTTTTCCTGGTTATGAAAAAAAAAAACTTTCTTCCTCATTGGTGAGTGGATTTCCCCATCACTTATTTCATATTAGTTGGATTTTCTTTCAATTGAGACGTTTACTTGTTTTGTCAATTTTTTTGTCCCACTTTATAAAATTTATATTATAATTCATCCTACTCTAGTTTACATATTGATGGAGAGGTCTGGATTCAACATTGCATTCAATCCATTGTGCAATAAAAAGTATTATAGAGGATTAGATCATCACAAAACTTAAAAGCTTTACATGATCATAAGGTATATATTTTTTTAAAAAAAGATCATATATTTAAACTTATATATGTATTAAATAATGATAAATAACTTTTCCTTCTGAAATTTTTAACAGGTAGTTACTTTGTGGTACAGAGCACCAGAGATTCTCCTAGGAGCAAAATTTTATTCAACACCAGTAGATGTTTGGAGTATTGGCTGCATTTTTGCTGAAATGGTAATTCAGAAGTGTGAAAATTATATTGTTATAATTAATATGCTTAACCTATTTATGCCTAGAGAATGGTAATGCAAATTTCCATGAAATTTTTTAATTTATGCTTATTAGGGATAATAAAGCTATCAAAGCATTTTTTATTTTTAAGAGAAATTAGAGGATATTATACAAATAAGACACCAAGTGCTAGGTTAGTCATTTATACAACATACATAGTTTGAGGTTTTTCATTATGATCCCTGATATGAACAATACAGGATTAATGTACTATCATTCCACCACTTTCCAATATAGTCTCTGCATAGACTGAAATACTTATACTGTAGGATGAGTTTTTCTGTTCCTTGTCAGTAAAATTTCATGACTTTTTTCACTCAGCTACCATTTCATTGCTGTTTCTGCTTGAGTCACTCCGATGTGCATACACTTTGAATAAACCACAGTCTTGAATGATGATGATGATTCCATGCAAAATATTCAAGTTGTATTACAGTTCACTCATCATAATCTTTCTGTTACGAATTGTGTTCTCCATTAGTGCACTGTTTGCTGCTCTTGTTGTTGTAGGTCTGCTGTTGGGTTGTTTTACCTCTGAGTGACACTTTTTTACACACCATGGGCTAAATGGCCAGGTCACAAGGGCCCCAATGGCTCAGAGAAGGTTGAAGGAGGGGACCCACTGGAACAGCTGTTAGGAGATAGATGGTAGCCTCCTGTCAATGCCATCTGGTGTGTTCTTTAACGTGCATGTGGTATGGCTCTCCCACACACAGGCCATGGCTTAACGTCCCATCCAACGGACGGTGGTCTTTCCAAGCCCATCGGTGTCCCCTACTGACCGTGGGTAGGGCGGGGAGTTTTGCGGAGATAAATCTCAACACTGACCCAGCTGGGACTCAAACTTGGGAATTGCAGATTACAAGCCTAGCGTGCTACCAAGTGAGCCACCCCCCACCTCATAGGTCTGCTGTGATTCACAACACTGAAAGATTATGGTAAGTGCAACATGATGAATTTGTCACATGGAACAGTCATCATTATCATCATCATTCTGGACTTAAGGTTTAACAAAGTGTGTGTATGTTAGCTGCCTTGAGCACAGTAAATAGCAATGAAATGGTAGCTGAATGAAAGGATTATTGACTTCTACCAACAAGGAATGGAAAAACATCCTGCAATGTGAAAAATGTCTATATCCTTGCAGAGGTTATCTTAAAAAGTAGAAGGTTGATAGAAGTGCTATATAGTGTTCATAATAGGGATTGTAATAAAAATCTCAAATATATAAGCCTTGAAAACTTACTTAATGCCAACCTTCATGTTAATTGATCTAGAAAAACCACATGAATAAAGTCATTGGCAGTGGAAAAGTTTAATATACGTAGTAGGCAATGCCATTTTCCACATTATCCCATTGTTTTCTGGTGGCAATATCTTGTGTTTATCTTGAGATGTTACCTGCTGATTACATCTATCTTGTTTTGTTCCATCAGGATATATGCTTTCCTCTTTTTATTGGCAGAGATGGCTATCACACCATTGTAGGTAAATCAAAGTGTTTGCACTTGAAAAAGAAGATCCACTCATGAGCCATAACATGACCACCTGCCTAATAGCATGTTGTGCTGCCTTTCCCTATGGTAACCACTTGCACCAGCATAGTGTCAACTCCATTAAACCACATAAGGTGTCCTCAGGTATTTTGTATTAGCTGTACAGAATGACATCCCTGAATTTGGAATCAGAGCAAGTCACTGGAGTGTACTGGCAAATGTTGTATTCCACTGCATCCCACAATGTTTGATGGGTTTCATGTCAGATGAGTTTGCCAGCCAGGGGAGCATGTGAAATGCTTGGACATGATCCTTGAACCATCCCTGTATAGTGCAGGCCTTGTGATATGGGGTATTATCTTGCTGAAAAAGTCCAGTGTATCCGGATGCACAATCACTAAGTAGGACACCACTTGGTCTGAAACAAGCCTAGGTAGAATCTGGAAGTGAGAATGTGTTCATTGAGGATGAAGGAACACAGTGATATCCATGAAAACAATCTCTATATCATGATAATGCCAGTGTGTTTCTGTCCAACCATGCAGTTTGGTTGCAACTGTTCACCTATGAGGTGCTGAATACGAACCCATCCATTGGCATGGTAGAGCTGGAGTCGACTCTTCTGACCAGTCATCCAAAGGCTCCTGTCAGACCTCTGTGGCAAGCAGATGCTTGAGGGGATATTTATTTTGTTTTATGATGTCCAGTCACAGTGCTTCCATGCACACTGGATGCAGAGCTGTCGATGATGGTCGGTCAACATAGGCACACAAGTGGGCTGCTGAATCGGTAGGCCCATCCACTGGATTATGTGCTCAAAAACATTTCTCTCTGCACCTTGGCTGTAGTCTGCTGTTAACTAAGAAATCATGATCTGTCTATTTTCTCAGACATTACATGCCAACTGGCATTTACCTTCAACCAGCAATGGTCTTCCCTTTCAGACATGTTGGGTGGATGTGTGTCATTCTGTGGACCATCCCTGCCATACCTTCACCATGGTGGCCCACAAACAGCCAACAATGCATGCAGTTGCTGATATGCGGGCCCCTATCTTCCTCATACTGATAATCATTCCTCATTCAAACTTTGACAAGTCCTTCCCTTTCTCCATTGTGCACGGACTTCATACTAACGAATTGATATGGCCTACTCATGCTGTCTATATATATATATTACATGCCAGTTGGTGATATCACTGCTACATGCTGTGGGACCATTTACTTGTGGAGACAGTTGATCATAATGATAATAAATAATTAATGAAATAAGCTTGATGTATTTCAAATCAACTCATAATAAATAGGCACTTTAGCGTCATTTAAATTTTAGAGGAAAAATTGTCTTGAGCCTGGTGGGATATGAACCCACGACCTCCTGATAACATGGCAGGTGCTCTGGACCACTGAGCTACCGGCCGCCGATCAAGATCTTCTCTAACAAGCGCTATGAACGTTCCTTTATGTTTCATATAGGTGCTATTCTGGCAGTTTTTTAGCCACAAGCAGCATTTATATTAGCCAATAGATGGAAACATGTATGACAAGTATGCAGATAATAAATAATTAATGAAATAAACTCGATGTATTTCAAATCAACTCATAATAGGCACTTTAGCGTCGATTTAAATACGACAAGTATGCAGATAATAAATAATTAATGAAATAAGCTCGATGTATTTCAAATCAACTCATAATAAATAGGCACTTTAGCGTCGATTTAAAATTATTTAAATTGGCACTTTAGCGTCAATTTAAATTGACGCTAAAGTGCGTGCAAAGTCATTGTGCACAGTGCTATGCAAAACACCACCTACTTTGGGTATGTGTTGGCAGCATGTGAAAATATTGTCCGAAGAAATGTAGCTTGTGGTGCTTCTGTCAGTCACATTTAGGTAGCACAGAGTATCACAACCTTAACATGTGAAGTGCATAGTGTATTATACGTGAGTTGGAACCATAATAACTAAGACATGTTATTAATCAAGTAACCTAAAAAGTCGTAGATGTAATCTTAAAACCTATATTAAAATACACTAGACCTTAAAGTATGACAAAGATAATTACCACTTCCTAGTTGCTGGTAAAATTGCTTTAACCTAGGCTTTTACTCGTGATATGATGGAATTATCACTGCTGAAACATTTCAAAGCTATCAGTCTTTAGGAGATGAACGTTGTGAACTCTGGTTACTCAATGCATCCACTGTTAATTATAACATATGAGTGTATATAACAGAGGATATTATCGGAAGCATCCATTCTTCTAATTTTGACATCATGATCAGCATCCACTCTCTGGTAGACATACACAAGTAATGAGGACTTGAACTCATATATATATATAGCAGTGCCTGCTTCATGCTCATAACTTCTAAGGACTACCAACAAAACATCGATAGAATACCATCAAATTTCGTGTCATTCTGCTTGGAACTTGTATGCTGATGCAGTGATAATTGCATGTCTTTGAAGATGATTAGTGTCATGGAGGTCATCGGCGGCTTTGAAATGTTTCAGCAATGATAATTCCATCATATCACGAGTGAAAGCCTAGGTTAAAGCAATTGTATCAGCAACTAGGAAGTGGTAATTATCTTTGTCATACTTTAAGGTCTAGTGTATTTTAATATAGGTTTTAAGATTACATCTATGACTTTTTAGGTTACTTGATTAATAACATGTTAAGGTTGTGATACTCTGTGCTACCTAAATGTAACAGCTTTATCATGTTTTATTAAACCTTTATTCTAGTTAGCTGTGTTTAAATCATACATACTGCTGTCAGTCACTAACACGGCACCATATTTGCTATGCAGTCATCCCACTTTACCTTTTTCCCAGCTTTGGTTGATTCATGGCAGCATCATATCGCTAAAACCGTCGTAAAAATGGGCATTGGTCATAACTGAAAATCATCGTATAAGCCGATTGTCATAAAGCAAAAGATCGTAAAGTGGGGTATTACTGTAGTGTATTTGAAATGCTCTTTGAGAATTAAATATAGAACTATAAAAACGAATTCAAAGAACACTTGTAACTTCTTGATATGACTATAATGTAAGAAATGATCTAGCATTTTACTTAATATAGCAGAATATATAACGAATTTGTATTAATTTTTTCATAATTGAATCTTTTTGTATGTATTTATTAACATAGTATTATTATTTTTTTTATCAAATTAAGTAAAGATGCGCATATTTCTTTCAGCTCACAAAGAGAGCTTTGTTTCCAGGCGATTCTGAAATTGATCAACTGTTTCGAGTATTCCGAACTTTAGGTACTCCAGATGAAGTAATTTGGCCAGGAGTTACAAAGTTACCAGACTATAAGTCTTCATTTCCCAAATGGGCACCCCAAAATATTGTTAGCATTGTGCCAAATTTAGATGCAGATGGACAAGATTTGTTTCTTGTAAGTAGCAATTAATTTTTGAGCTAAGTTATTCCTTTCAGTCAGCTATTTGCATTTGTTAAATTAACATTGCATTTTTTTAAATCCAGTTGTTTATTCATAAACACTTCACCCTGTGTTTTGTCAATAGGAAGATAATTTTAAAGATCTATAACTTCTAAAATAGTGTTTTATGAGAAAGTGAGAATAATGATAATTTAATGATCTCACTGAAATGTAAATCTCAATTTTAAACTATTATTTTTCTGTATTTAAACAGGTATGGACATTTAAGGGTCCTTAAATGGTAGCTAGGTAGTCACTGGAAGGAGAGCTATGCACCAATCCCCTGTGATGATGCATAGAACCGGCCAGGCCTAGCACCTAATGTCCGACCCCGCCTTCTCGTGGTGCGGACCGTTAGTAACTTTCAAAAGAGATACTCTCTTGTGGAAGTGAACAGAAGGGGAGGGCTGCCAGATTAGTGTGGCCTACTGATCTGGACAACTATGGCTACTTTTCTTTTTTTTCTACCCTGCTGAGGAGTGGTCAACCACACAGGGTCCTGGTGCTGACCATATAAACCTACTGGACTGGACAGATATATGGCTCTGAGCTTGATTATGGATCCTGATTTTGCTGCACTGGTGTTCTTCTGTGGAGGGAAAATCTTCTGCTGTGTTTTCTGTTTGTTTGTGAGTTGACAGTCCCAAGTGAATAGATTCACAGGATATGTTTATCAGCTGGTGGATAATCCTGAGCAGAAGTCATCGCAGGCACCTGAACTCTTTGCTTCTATTGGCATCGTCAAATTCTACATTGGAGGAAGTCTTCCAGTGTAGATGGCTTCAGCCTTTAGTAGTGGGGGAACAGGTCTTTGCCCCATGTCTGCGATTAGGGGGCTGTTTGATATTGTCGGCATTCCCTCTCTCAATAAACATAGTTTCTTTAAACATCCCACTAACCATTTTCTCTCCATAGGTAGTTGGAATGTGAGGACTCTGCACAGAGCTTTTTCTCTTGATGTCCTCACACAAGAATTCCACCGTTATAATTTAGATATTCTCGGCTTGCAAGAGACCAGATGGACAGATAAAGGTCAGATTCTTAAAAATAATCTTAAATTTCTCTTTTCAGGGAGGGACGACAATAAGCATCACCAAGGCGTGGGTCTGCTTCTCAGCAGACACGCTAGCGATGCTCTTCTAGGATATGAGTGCATTAATGAAAGGTTTCTTACAGCAAAATTTCAGACAAGCGTTAAAGACTTGAATGTTATCTGCTGTTATGCCCCCACTGCGGATGCCGATGAGGATGAGAAGTTTAGGTTTTATGAACAACTTCAGGATATTTTGAATTCTGTCAAGAAAGGAGATATTACCCTTGTTCTTGGTGACTTCAATGCCAAAGTTGGTACTGACTCTGACCTTTGGGGAGGAGTAATAGGCCCTTTTGGTATTGGTAGCTGCAATGGGCAACGTCTCCTACAGGTAAGTAAACTCAATGGATTCAGAATAACTAACACTTATTACAAACACCGCGACATACATAAGTATACATGGGTTTCACCTGATGGGCTGCATAAGAATATGATTGATTACATATTAATTAACAGCAAATGGGCTAGTTCTGTTAGGAATACCAGGGCATATAGGGGATCTGAAATTGGATCTGACCATTACCTTGTTAAAAGTGTGTTGCAACTTAAACTTAAAAAGTGTTGTGCTAGGGTTAAAAAATTTACTTTTAATACTGAAGCTCTGAAAGATCCAGTTATAGCCAAAGCTTACCATGATAGGTTACTTAGTCATTATGACAGTCATGGTTTACTTACTACTGAAGTTGAGGAAGAATGGGATCATTTTAAACAGGCTTTTTTGGATACTAACAGTACTCTTTTAGGAAAAAAGGAGCAGAAGAGAGAGAATTATCTGAGTAATAAGGCACTTGAGCTTATTTCGGAAAGAAAGAACTGCAGGAATGCCCTTAATCAATACCCTACTAGTCCTAATAGAAAGCATTACAGAGACCTTAATAAACTTGTAAAGGATCAGTTAGCTGCTGATAAGAATCTTTGGCTTGATGGTTTGGCTGACAAAGCCGAGGAAGCAGTTAGACAGCACAACAGCAGAGAGCTGTACCAGATAATTAATGTTTTGTGTGGTAGAAAACGGACAGGCATACAAGGATTGAAGGATAAACAAGGTAAGGTTATAGAAGGGGAGGATTCTGTCATGGCTAGGTGGGCTGAGCATTTCAGTGATGTTCTAAACAATGTAGTTAGTTCTACTCCCATTGTTTGCAATGATGATAGATGCATTGGTGGCTTTAATGTTGGCCCTATAACACAATCTGAAGTTATTTTGGCTGTTTCTAAACTTAAACTTCATAAATCCCCAGGGGTAGATGAAATTACTACCGAAATGCTTAGAGCTGGGAATGTTTCGGTTACCACTTGGATGACTGAAATTCTGAATATCTTTTATGATAAAGGCATGGTTCCTAAGGATTTTACCAGAGCTATTGTTATCCCTATTTTCAAAAAAGGTGATCGCAGTTCTTGTGATAACTATAGGGGTATCAGCCTACTCTCTGTTCCAGGTAAAGTTCTTTCCATGATTGTGCTTAATAGAATTAAGAATCTGGTTGACAGTCAATTGCGTGATGAGCAATGTGGATTCAGAAGTGGTAGGGGATGTGTGGATCAGATATTTTCACTTAGGCAGATTCTTGAGAAATGTTTAGAGTTTCAGAAACCTTTGGTTGCTAGCTTTGTTGATTTCAAAAAGGCTTTCGACTCTGTTGATCGTCATAATTTGTGGTTGATTGTGAGATCATATGGTATACCAGACAAGTTAGCATTATGAAAGCTCTCTATAATAACACTGAGTCGTGTGTGAGAGTTGGTAAGGCTTGTAGCAATTGGTTTAGCATTACTTCTGGTGTTCGACAAGGGTGCATTTTGTCTCCTTTTCTCTTTAGCTTGGTTATTGATTATGTCATGCGAAATTCACTTCTAGGGAAAGATTTTGGCCTTAAATAGACTGGAGATACGAAAATTTCTGATTTAGATTATGCTGATGATTTAGCCCTTTTGGCAAATGATGTTGATGAGATGAACTCTTTAATTCGAGCTGTTGATGAGACTGGTAGTAGAGTAGGTTTGGTTATAAACAGAGAGAAAACTGAAGTGATGAAAATTGGTCAGGCAGGCTGTGATTCAGTTAATCTGAATGGTTGCAGTCTTGAGCAGGTGTCACAGTTTAATTATCTTGGGAGCTATGTAACAGATAATGGTGATGTGCGGCATGAGATTAACAGACGAATAGGGATTGCTGCCGGGACTTTTAAGAACCTATGGAGAGTGTGGAGAAATAGGCGTATACACCTAAAGACTAAAATTAGACTGTATAATTGTTTGGTTCTTTCTAGGGTTACTTATGGTAGTGAAACTTGGACACTTTGTAAACAAGATAACAGGAAACTAGATGCTTTTGATTCCAGATGCTTACGCAGTATCTTGGGCATTAGGTGGTTCAACTTTGTAACTAATGATGAGATTAGGGAAAGGAGTTTGCAACCTCCTTTAAGCAGCATATTGTGCAGAGAGAGACTCCGTTGGTTTGGCCATGTTGCCCGTATGAATAATTATAGATTGGCGAATAGGGTTATGAACAGTGTGCCTAAAGGCCTCAGAAAGAAGGGGAGACCTAGGATGCGGTGGGCAGACAATGTCAAACAGGACCTTGTTAGAATTGGTGTGCAGTGGCCAGATGCAGTAGATGTAGCTCAGGATAGACTTGCTTGGAGAACTAAATTGCACGCTCTGGTTGGAACTCCGTAGCCCATGGCTGCTTGAGGATGATGATGATGATGATGATGATGGACATTTAAGAGCAATGCATTCTAAGAAATTTTTGAAAAGATTAACAAATTTTGAAGGATTTGTTTACACACACTTTTAAAATATGTAATTTTTTATGAAATTTGAAATAATCAAAGAACGGATTTTCCATATTTCAGTTTCAGTTAACTTCAAAGGTAAATTTTTTTGTTCAAACTTCTGTGCAAATGTTCAAACTTCCTTAAATATTTGAATACTAAGAGAATATTTTGATAGAATTTATTGAAATTTTTAATTTACCTTTAGTCACATTTTTTCCATAAAATGTTTATTTTAAAAGTTATAGAGATTCAAAGTTAGCATCCCATTTACATAACATGGAGTGGGAGTAGTCATAATTCAATG
The DNA here is from genome assembly GCA_038380435.1 of Ryuthela nishihirai. Classification (NCBI taxonomy): domain Eukaryota; kingdom Metazoa; phylum Arthropoda; class Arachnida; order Araneae; family Heptathelidae; genus Ryuthela; species Ryuthela nishihirai. The sequence goes on from JAWZYU010000004.1 coordinate 9,675,172, forward strand.
ATCACCTAGGTGTATGTCCAGTGGCAGATCCGGGGGGAGAGGGGGCAATGCTGACAGCCCCCCCAGAGCCCAAGTAAGAATGGGGGAAAAAGATTCGCATTTACAAATCAAATTAATTGCTCATGGGTGCCCAAAATGTTGATCAAACTGGTGAAAATACCTGAGGATTATCGAAAGACAATCAAGGGGCACAATGTTTTTGGTCCTTGATTGGCCCTCTCTAAAATCAGCTTGCATTCTGATCATAACCTGCATTACTTGAAATCTTACTCTTTCCTGACTTATGAACTCTAGCCTGTTTTTTCATTGTAATACTATCTGCATAACTATAAGAACACAAATCACTTCAGCAAAATGGTATGCTTGCTTTTAAAGAGAATGTAGTTTGCATTTTTCGACTTTAATACCCATTAATAATAGTAATTAATGGATGAATTAGAAAATGCAAATCGTAATATATTATTAGTATCTATAAAACATAAAAAGAATGTTTTATTTATTTTTTAAAACACTTAATTTTAATAAAATAATAAATTTAAAAAAATGCTTAATTTATATTCAGCTCATAAATATCTTTTCAGATTTCATCTTCAAATTCCATAATGTAGTCTAAATGTCTGGAGACAAACTGATGAAAATATGAAAACTATATCTCTCTTTAATAAAACTAGCTGTAACAAATAGACATTTTATAGGCTGTGAGTGTGTCCCCTGCTGTCTGCATTTATCGGCGTCAACAGTGAATGTGGTCATTTGCCATTAGTGCCCTGAAATTATAATTTATTTCATAACTTTTAACAGATTTTGTGGACTCCAGAACTTCTCAGAAAATTGTCTGATTGGTCCCAAATGTTTCATATGGGGGTTCCCTTGGGCAGTACTGTATTGCATTCGAAAATAATGTCTCTATAATTCGTAAATGTTCACTATATTGCTGTATGCAAAATACGTATATATAGCAGCCACATTTTGCATACAGCAATATAGTGAACATTTACGAATTATTGAACCTCATGCTGTGTTTATAACGTTATTTTGTAATCTTTAATAGAACCCGAGATAGAGTTTTAGATAGCATTTTTTTTTACCACTTTCCTGTCTACAGCTATAATAGAACTGAGTTCAGTTTTAAGACTGCCTAATGAAATATGCATTTTCATCCTGCCAAACATTGTGATATGCTAATTAAACGTGTAATTTACATTAAAACATTTTGAATGAATAAATCATTATTAACTTATTAGCTTATGTTTTCACTTACCTGGCTTTTGCCGTCTTGTACACTGCATAATGAACTCAGAGAGCATTCTTGTTGACCATAAACAATAAATAAACATGTCACCATAATTTAGACAAGTAAACATTTGTACTAGTGCCAGACACTCTAGATCTCATTACTTTTTTGAAAATAGCTCTGAAAATTATTAATTTGTTTGGTGACAGTTTCCCAGTTTGCAGTAGGATCCACTCCCTTCATTTCTGACCAGCACATTGTAAGATTCATCTTTTATTCTGTTATGATAATATTTATTTACACAAAAACTCATTCTCATGAAACAGTTCAATAAATTCCAACATGAAATCTTTCCCACACTAGGTCATCTTCACAAAAACACAAACCAATGAATGTAAACAACAGGACACAAGACCGATGTTTACACTTCGAAAACTTGAGTGGACTGAGGTTCAGCCTTCAGGTAGCACCACAAAAGATGGCCTGATCAGTCAATCATCTGCAATTCCGAAAGTTCTTCAGGCTGGTATTTTGGCCTGAACAGTCCATCCAGGTTCCACACACACACACATACAGTAAAATGAATCAATTGCAGACTGATCAGTTAGACCTGAATGCCAAATTGAATGTCTATGGGGCCTTTATGGACATTTAAGTACCAGATGGACTTTGTAAGAGCGACAAATGGTGCTCAGGTTGAAGTGCTAAAAAACGTTTTGAGTTGCTTGTTCATGCGATGAAAACTGTATTCTCCTAATTTTCTTTATTACCTCATGAAACATGTTTGAAATGTATCCATTCTTTCTCAAACACCCTGTATATTATACTAAATACAGTCTATTTGTAAATATACTGTTTCATAAAATATCACAAATACTAATTTTGTAAAATAAAGCATTAAGTGTTCTTAAAAAATGCTTAATTTATATTCAGTTCACGAATATCCTTTCAAATTTCATCTTCAAATTTGATAGTGTAGTCTACATTAGCGATTTGTATGTTTGTTGACCAAAAACAATATTTATGAGAAATTAATCTAAGCTTGTAGTAAAGAATCACAGGATAAGTCCTGTAGACATGGAACTCATGAAATAATAAGCTGAAAAAAATTGGTTTTGCTATGAGTGGGATTCACACCCATGTCTCCAGGAAGCATGCTTGTTAGCTATCACTACACCACAGTTCCAACTACAGTTCCTACCATAGTTCACTGTGCGAATCAAATAAAAACTCTGGAAAATTTATAACATCACACAAGTCGAGAAAGGTTAGCCATTGGTGGTGTAGTGGTTAGCATAGCAGGTATGTTTCCTGGAGACATGGGTTCAAATCCCACTCATGGCAAAACCAATTTTTTTCAGCTCATTATAATCTAAGCTTATTTGAATCCACATAAATCAGATAGAAAATAATGTTCATTATTACTGCTGAACTAAAATTTGAACTAAATATGTATAAATAAAACTTTCAATGTATATTTTATTACTAATGGATTTTTTTTTCCAGAATCAATCCCCATTTTTTCTATGAGTTGTTGGTCTCAATTTGTATGGTTGTAATTTACATGTTGATTTTCCTGACCTATCTACCGTGTAAATCTAGGATGGATGTAATTTTACTTTATTAAATTGTAAGATTAAACTGAAGTTTTTAATTCTCTATGACACTGAAAAAGGAACTCTATCTTGTATATAGCCCCCCCCCCCCCATCCCCCAAAAAGACATTTTCTGGATCTGCTCCTGTGTATGTCTAATTATAAAATATATGGTGCGATATCATCTAGGACACAATTTCAAAATTTTATTTTGACCAAAAAGATACAGATATGACATTAAAATTTGACTAGTTTATATTGTGCTCAAGTTTTATTTTTTATGTAAGCTACAAGTGTCCAGTGGAATTCGAACCCATGTCTCTTAGTAACATGCCTGGTTTGCTAATCACTACACCATCAACCGCTAACATTTTTTTCCTTACCTGTTTGGGGGTGGGGGTGACTCAGTCATTAGTGCGCCAGACTCATAAACTGTAGTTCTCAGGTTCAAGTCCCAGCTGGGTCAGCGTTGAGATTTATCTCCGCAAAATTCTCCGCCCTGCCCATGGTCGGTAGGGGACACCGATGGGCTTGGAAAGGCCGCCGTCCGTCGGATGGGACGTTAAGCCATGGCCCCGTGTGTGGGAGAACCATACCCTGTGCATGTTAAGGAACACGCTGGATGGCCTTGATGGGAGGCTTACCATCTGTCTCCCAACAGCTGTTCCAGTGGGTCCCCTCCCCCAACCTTCTCTGAACCTTCGGGGTTCATGTGATCTGGCCATTTAGCCCATGTTGTGTAAAAAAGTGCCGCTCAGGGGTAAAACAACCCAGATTCTTACCTGTTTGACAATGGAAAAAGAAACATGTAAGCTAGGTTGTTCCTATCCCACAATATAATAAAATCAGAGTGTACATATCATAAATTTAATAGAACTCTATAACTGCTATATTTTATTCATATACAGCATTATAGAGTTCTATTAAATTTATGATCCTATCATAATCAATAGATGATATTGCATGTGACTTCAGAACACAGAAATAAACTTTATAGTCCCCATTAGTTGGAATTGAACTAACCTTGAGACAGCTCAGAGGTAGAATACTTAACATGTTTTCAGGAGGTCATGGGTTCAGATCTACTCTCAGCAAAATTTAATTTTTTTGGCTAGCACTCCAGCATTGAACAAATTTGCTGAACTTGTCTTTACAAACTATAAATCTCAACTTGCTTTCTTTATATGTGTAAATGCTATTATTTTGTTTTATACTAATTTGCAGCAACATGTTAGTGAGCACATTAACAGTAATATGAAACTGGAAGTACTGACTGTTTCTTTGAAACAAAATGAAAACATTGTTTAATTGCAATAAATTATCAAAACTATACTTGCTTATGATACACCCTGTGTATAAATAAAAAATATGAAAATATACACAGTCATATCAGAATAATATGACCACCTGACCACACATGTACTATGGTATGTGGTCATATTATTCTGATATGACTGTGTATATTGGATGGAATGTTAAGCCATTTCTCTTTGTAGAAAAGTGCTATACCCTATGTCCATTAAAGATCATGCTGGATGGCCTTGACGGGAGGCTTTCACTTTCTCCTAACAGCTGTCCAGATCCCCTTCTTTCAATCTTTTCTGAACCCTTGAGGTATTTGTGACCTGGTTATTTAGTCCATTGTGTGCAAAAAAAGTCAAAGATTGAACAATCCAATGATGCAAAGTTTAGTGATATTGGAAACAATGCTGCAAATGAAATATTGCAATAAATATAAGCAATTGGAATTAGGTCTCTTTTTAAATGACCTTATGATTTCTGATAAATTATAAACTTAAGTATTAACAATTCCAGAATTTTAATATTAAATTTGTATATATATGTTTATTATTATTATTATTTTTTTTTTCAGAAACTTCTTGCATATGAACCAAGCCAAAGAATATCTGCTAGAAATGCCCTTAGTCATCGCTATTTCAGAGATGTTACAGTGCTTCCACCACCTTTATAGATCTGTTTAATAGTTTTTTTTCTTACTATTTCAGCTCATAGAAACTGTTTTAAATGATTTTAAAGTGCAGGCAATCCTTTTTAGATTAGCAGTTTTTGCTAAAGTCATATTTTATCAATAGAAAAAAAAATAGTTTAAGAAAGAGAACAAATTCCAATTTTTTAAATGAAATTGGGAATGTAAAGTATAAATTCTGAGAAAATAATCCAAGAGTAGTGGAATTGAAAGAAAATTTTCCTTCTGTTTTTATTTTATTCGAATATAATATTATAATAAAGGTAAATCCAGTCTTCATCATCCATTATCTTATTACTGTTAGAAGGGCTTTAATACAGAAATTTAATATTGACTTAATCATTTTTTACCACTGTACTTTTGGAAAATATTTTAATTTTTTTTCCTTATACTGATGACTTTATAAAAGTTATTAGAATTTGTCAGCTTAATATACATATAAATTCTTTGATCTTGTTCAGATATAATCTGTTTTTCGCTAACATTATATACTCAGTGGCCACTATATTAAGACTATCTGAGTAAGTTATTAATATGCTTTTTATGAGAAAATGTGACTGAAAATAACATCATCATGAATAATTAGAAATATGAAATATAAGAAGATCTTAAAATAACATTAAAAATTTTCTATCATTGGTTAATAAAATTTTTAAGTTTATCCTTCAAACTAATTGCATATTGAAAGTTTTTAGGAAAAATTCAGGAGTTTTTCAGAGTAAGAACAGCGCTCTGTCTTCAGTCAAGTGACACTATATGGTGATGTTAGCACTGTTGAGAGCTTCTTTCCAAATATTGTGAAGGGCAATTCCAGTGTCTCAATTGCAAGTGGGGACTGGTGAGGTCATTTTTACAATGGCCTTGTGGAAGAAGGTCTTTTTAATTATGTACTTAAAGATCTTGGTCAGATCTGTCTAAATTTTAATTTTCAAAAATATTTGTTTAATATTTAAACAGTTATGGAAGTGTAAATATTTAACAATGCCAATGCCAATTAAAATAATTGATATGAAAAATTCATTCAGTTAATTAAAAAAGAAGCAAAAACAAATATATATATATAATTTTATTAAAATATATAAATGAATTTTAGTAGTTTGTATAATGATTTCAATTTCCTCCAATTTTGAATTTTTGCCAAAAAAAGCTGTTAAATTTCTTATTGCATAACAAGGTGACTAAATCTGTTGATTTGTATTTTTGCAGTGCAGAAAGTCTGCAGCAATGCATACTTTTTATTATTAACAAAATTTCACTTAATTGCTAATAGTAATTGCCAGTAGATAGGCATCATGCAATGATTAATAATAGATTGATTGATAATATTGCGAAAATTAACATTCAGCTCAGAAGTGATAGTAACAAATGCCACTTCACACCTTTCTCCGGTGATTTTTTTGAGAAAGTGCTTGGACCACTGGCAGTGGCTGTTTGGCATGTGGCAAAGGAAGCAATGGCTTGCAGTAATTGCAATCAAAGTTGACAGCTTAAGAAAATTTTGATCATAATGAAAACAGTGGGAATCATTCTATGTATTTGCATATAAGCACCTTCACAGATAAGCCAAACTTTAAATTTTAATCCTTAAAATTAAGCAACAACTATGTGATATACAGGTAAGCCAACCAGATAACAATAGATAAGCATGAAAGCCATTCCTGTTGCTAATGCCAATCATGACCCCTTCCCCCCACACACATACAGATTAGAGACCTATTTTTTGTGACCTCTCACCCTGAAGTTTCAAAACATGGGGATTCTAAGTAATCTAATTTTTGATTATTTATGCATAACAGAGAGAGTGGGGGGACAAGTTCAAGTTATATATACCCATTTAGACACAATCTCTGACATTCAAATCTGTGAAAGAATTTAGATGTTACCTTTGCTCAGTGTTCTGCCTGAAAATGGTCACCTGAAGCCTATAGACCCCCTATGACCTACAGGGACAGAGTTGCACTTCTATTGCAGCAAAAAATACTAAAATGAAAACAGTTAATCACCTTTATTGCCATTTTCATTTTGCACAAGGGGATAAATACTGTAAAATTTGGGAGCATAGTTTTAAACAGGAGGGGGGGGGGGGGGAGAGAAAATTCCAAATTCATATATTCAGTGAGCAGATGGGTTTTTAGATCTAAAATTTAGATCCCCCCCCCCCCAAAAAAAAAAGAAAAAAAAGAAAAAAAAAGTAGTTTGCAACTCATTATTTTATTTAGGCTTATTTATCTGGCCATAACTGGTACAGTGGTAAGTAAACCTGACTACTAAGACATTGGGCATGCCCTTGAATAAATGTATTATGAAGTATAACAAAAATAGTATAATCACAGTGCAGTGTTATTGATAATTCTCCAGTGCAGGGGTATTGGTACTCTATATACAGTGTTTAAAGTCAAGTTATAATTCTTTAAAGTTTAAGGACAAGCAGTCTCACAATGAATGTAATTTATTAGTGAGTTACAGGCCTCTGTGACATAGAAACTGGCAGGCTCTTATGCCTCTGTGACAAGCAGCTGCTTGAGGGTGGTATTTAGTTATTTCTCATAAGTGCAACTACTGAACATGATGGCAGATATATGTAATTAATACAAGTGTTAATTTTGTATAGTCATTTTCTTATATGTAAATATGTATGCATATTGCTAGCAATATATAATAGAAAACAGATTTAGAGATGAGTTTGGGCTCAAATTTTTGAGTCTGGACTGAAACATTTGATAATTAGTGGTTAGGAGAAAACTTTGATGCATCCAAAACATAATTCAGAAATGTATGCTGCTGAGCAATTTTTTTGTTCTTATTACAGTGATTTTAAAATAATTATAATTATTTGATGGCCAAATTAAAATCTCAATATTCTTTGAAATAAAAAATGTAGAACTAAGCCATAAAAACTAAAAATTCCTGAGTAACATCATTATAAATGCTAAGAATGATTCATTAATGAATGAGAGAAAATACCTAATAAAAAAAAAATCAAAGGCTGAATAATGCTTATTTTTAATTATTAGAGACTGATTAAAAGGTTGAAATTATAATCTAAAGAAATTATTTATTTTCTTTTTTTTCTCTTATTTTTTTTTACTGTTTCATGAATAATTATAAGTATAAAATATAACTGAGTCCAAACTCGCTGTTATCTGTGTTATTTTGAGCCCAGGCTTTAACTGATATCTACTGATATAGATGAAGCCAATTCCATGCATAATAGGAGTTCTAATTCATAGAAAGAAATTAGTCTTATGCAATGAATATAGCTTCCATTTTGAAGCAATGCATCTGGATGCTGTATTTGCCCATATGCAGCTTACCATTTGATGTCAGTTGTAATTCCTATTATGCATGAAATTGGCTTCACTGCTATAACTTCTACTAGAGATATAGATACATATTTGGGGTGGGGGGTGGCTCAGTTTGGTAGCAAGCTAGGCTCATAATCTGCAATCCCCAGATTTAAGTCTCAATTGTACTTGTGTTGAGATTTATCTCTGTCAATCCCTACCCAATCCTTGGTTAGAAAGGGAACACCTATGGGCTCAGAAAGGCTGCCATCCTTCAAATAGGACTTTAAACCATGGCCAGTCTGTAGGAGGGCCATACCCTGTACCTGTTAAAGAACATGCTGGATGGTCTTGATGGGAGGCTACCATATAGTAATAGTCTCCTAATAGCAGTCCAGTGGATCAGTCCCCTTCTCACAACCTTCTCCGAGCCTTTTCGACCTGGCGATTTAGCCCGTTATGTGCAAAAAAAGAAAAAAATGCCAATCAAAGGCAAAACAACCCAAGATACATATTAAATAAAAAAAAAATAAAAGGATTTCCAAAATGGATTTTTGCATTAAATTGTATCTGTCATGATGCTCAGTAGTTGGTCTTCTGAGGAAATGCCAGTTCACTAATAGGATATTATGTTCATTGTGTGACTATTGATTGTTCATCAGCTTTTAAATGATTGCAACTTGATTTTAAATAGTATATGTAGAAGTTTATGCCAGTATTAAGAAATCTGTATAACCTAGAAAAGCTTGTAGGTTATCTCCTCATTTGTTAAAAATTCTCACTAACAAATAGCATTTGCAGATAAATCCTTATTATTGTCAGTGCTGCATTTTGAATATTCTAGCGTCCATAATTTTTTAAATGCTGAATAAATATTGTTAAACACCAAAATCTATATAGATTTGCTTTAGATCTTTACTTCATTCTCATTTTTCTGTGAACAACTTATTTTAAAAGATACAGAGCTTCAAGTTTGACCTTCCATTGATGTAATATGTGGCTGTTCATATTTCTGCTGTACTTGAGTATATATAAATGTTATGTGAAAGTTTATAGACGTTTTTTGGCATCTATATGGAATTGTGCAGTGCTTTTGTGTAGTAATCGGTAACAATATATATATAGGGAGAAAGGTCATAAATAAATAGGCATCTATCACTTACAGTTCATCTGAAAATCATTTGTATATTCATCTACACAGTACATTACATATGCTGGCTGTTGGTGACATCAGAATTACTTGTCAGAATTTAGTTGATTTTCCTTTGCATTGTGCCATGCAGTAATATGCACAATGATATGCTTCATCACAAATAACATTACAACAGTCCATTTTTTGCATAACTGGTTTCAAGGCATCCCTGGTTGATTGGCTGAAGTTTCATGATGCATGAACAATTCAGGGCATCCCTGGAGATGGGCTTATTTGGTTCAAGTGCACACTTTTTATGCAAATGCACACAACTGATGATGAACTTCAAAAGTTCAATGGAGTCTGTATGATTGCCATAGAAGATAAATAATGCCTTCCCATTCACTCTCTTACTATGCTACATGGACAAAATGGCATGGGGTATCATCTTTTATAAGCACTATTCAGTAGAAATGGAGGATCATGGTAATTGTTGACAACAAACCCTTCTGCAACAAGCTGAAGTCAACTCTTCTTTGTAGATCAGCAATTCTGTCTAGTTGCTCAAACAGCAGTATCCTGTGCTGTCTAGAAATGCTACCGTGCTTTGCTATTGGCTAGAGATACATTAGAGAAAAATCTGGTACTGGAAATATCCTTCACAATATGAGAATTGTAGTAACATTTCCCATGTCTTGTGTATCTGCCAAGCAGTATTCCATAGTAGTAATAGGGGCTACCAAAGCATCTGTTTTGGTAGTTGATCTGTGAGGTGATTGCATGCCAAGATAGCCTATATAGAGCTATCACTTTGTTTTTATAGACCCGAGCTTCCATTATCAATAGAGCAGCTATTATTGAAGGTTGTTCCCTACAACCCTCCATTCAGTATCTGTTCAGTGACCCATGAGTGACAACTGCTACTGATGTCCTTTGGCTATTGGACTAAAATTGATGGGGGAAAGCTGAGTTTCCTGGAGGCTGTTCGCTAATATCCTGCCTCCTACTGTCTGGTGATTCGACCTAATTTGTAAGTATGACAATTTCCAAGAATGAAGAGTGGATGATTGCTGGCAAAGTTACATTAGTCTTTGACCTGTTTACATCTAACAGTAATTTGTATATCAGAAGCAAAGCCTGCTTCATTGACATATTAGTTGGTATCTATTTACTCACAACCAGTATTTTAATGATTAATTGGTAAGCTCATCAAAGAAATCCCAAAACTTAGGAAATTCAGCCCCCTCCCCCCATGTTCATCAGGTTTTTTTTTTTCCCCCAATTGATAGCAAGTAAGGATGTTAAATAAAGTTGTAATTTTAATAGGATTGGCTGTATACTTCTGCAAGAAAGTATGGAAAATAAATTCTTAAATCTTATACCTATGGTCTATGAAACAACCTAGAAAAATAGTAAAAGACATCAAATGAAAAAGTCTAGGTTTTATAAACAGTTTTATTTTCAGGTAATTCATAAGCCAAAAAGATGTATTTAAATGTATAACTTTATTTTTACAGTACAAGGAACCAAATTTGATCTTAGAAATTATTTGTATTGCCAAGATAATATAATGGCTTTAATTTCTAAGTTGTTTTTCACACATCTGTTATATAAAAATAAATTGTTTTTAAAATATTGACTAATAAAATTCCACTAATGTATAATTTTAATTTAGATTCATAATGTAATGGTGCATTTATGTAACATACTATTGTTTTTTAAATATATCAGTTTGGTGTTAACTTTTGCTTTATCACTTTCTAAAGTGAGCCTCTGTGCATTTAGTAATATCTAGGCTTTTAGCAACACGTTTTTATGATTTATATGTCTTTTTACCTATTTAGTAATAAGATTACATTGTATTATTTTTACCTAATTGTAGTGTAAACATTGTTACCACAACTTAGATATAAATTAACAAGTTGTGTTTCTGTGAATAATAATCTTTTAACATAATAAGTAGATACTTCCAAGTTCCATGGAGAATGAGACAATTGATTAAAATTCAAGCCTAAAGCTAGGAAAAGAAAAAAAAAATTGGGTTTAGGATGACAAGTGACCAGATTAAAGCAGAATGCTATTCCATTATAATTTCTAGTGCTATTCCATTATATTTTTCTGTCTGTTTTAGAGGGAAAGAAGGTTGGCTCAGTCAGTAGCATGCCATGCTTGTAATCTAATGTTCCCAGGTTTGAGTCGCAACTTTGCTTGTATTGAGATTTTCTTTGCTAACCCATTCAACCCTGGGTAAGAAAGGGGACACTGGTGTGGCTTGGAAAGGTCCTATCAAATGGGATATTAAGCTTTGGCTTGTGTGCAAGCAAAAGCATATCCTGTGCGTATAAAAGAACATGCTGGATGCTTTTACAGGAGGCTTCCACCTATTTTCTAAAAATAGTTGTACAGTGATTTCCATACCATAACCTTCTCTGAGCCCCATTTGGGGGTCCTTGTGACCTGGCCATTTAGTCCACTGTGTGCAGAAAAGGACTACTCAGAGGTAAAAGTAACCCAATCCTTTGGTTTAGTGGTTTTAAAAAATTTCTTGCAATATGTTTATCCTCTTAAAAGTCAGGTTTTTAGTGTATGTCTCTAAATGTTTTGAGCCTCACATGACATCTGGGGAAAGCTAAAACTTCAGAATGATTTCCAAGAGATACTGAAAGCTAATAACTTTACCACTTAACAATGCGATGCACATGACTCGTGCAGGATATGTTAAAAGCCTAGTGGCAATTATTTGATCAGTGAACAGTGCCAACACAGGTAAATAATTCTCTTGATCTTTAAAGGGTTAATTTTTTTTTTGCATCTGTTCTTGTTTAACATTCTCGAAAGGGTGTGGGCGGTCTATGAGATTTGTTCCAGCCTCACTACTACCAGCTTTTAGAGATGTTATTTCATCATTTGTTTCTTAGCTGAGTCCACATGATATTACTGCATACTTATTTAACTTTATATATAGTAAGTTGCAACGAATTATATGGTTATAGTAAGTTACAACAAATTAAACTGGACATTATTTTCAAATGTTTTGTATTAACTTTCCAAGCAGTTAAACATAGTTCAATACAGATATTGCTATATTAAGAAAATATTGCTATTCAGGAAAAACTGATATGTTTACTAGAGTACAGAAACCTGATTTGGGAACAGAAGCCTTCCCTGGTGTAAATTATTTTTTAAATTATACACTTGTCTTATTTAGTCCTGATTTGTTTATGTGAGTTATCCTATGTTGGAAAATTGTCTTTTTTTTTTAGTTTGAAGAAATTTCCTTCTAGTAGGCAAAAGGAATTTCTGAAATAATTCTAGTAAAATTTATATTAGAATTTTTTTAAATGTTTATGATATAATTCTATTTGCTACATTGATCATCATTTATTTACCAAATTTCACATTCCTTTCTCAGAACTATGTTTTCATTTTTGCTCTATTTGGTTCACATCAATTTGGACAATTTAAGCATCAGAACTTTTTACAGAATATTCAGAACAGCTAATTTAAAGTTTTTTTCTTTGCACCATTGGTACTTTTAGTGTAAAATAAATTTTTTACATTACTGTTTTTATATTTAATTCTAAGTACTGGGACATTTTTAATGGTATTCTGTGATTCAATATTAAACCACTAACATACTCTGAAGAGGCTATATAAATGTGAAACTGCTTTGCTACTTTTTGTGTATATTGAAATGTATGAAAATATTTAAGTTATACTAGTGCAGAGTTGGTATATTTTATATGCAGTGTTGATACGAAACCCACTCTGCATTTAGGAAGATTTTTGCTGGCTTTCTATTGGCAGTTGAAATTTGTGGCACTTCTGATTAAAGTTGATACCACTTTTATGAGTGCTTGACTGACATATTCTTTTAATGTAACTTGATAACTGAAAAAACATATTTTCTTTATAATGGTAAAATACAATGATTAATAAGTAAATTTAATTTTTACGAAAATTCGAGTTATATAGTACCAGTAACATTACTAAGAAGAGGGATGGAAGCCTCCTTGGCAAAACTGTATTTTAAAGAAATCATTATTTCATAAATTTACATTAAAAATTAACAATTTTTTATTTCCTCCTTCCAAAAGTTTTTTTGCATTATTTATTATATTTATCAAAATTATGCTACCAATGTAATATTTGTTTGAAACAACAGATTTTTCATGTAGCATAGTTTCTTTTTTTTTTAGTTTTAACTGTATAATTAACACAATGCTTTGTTTTACACAGCATCCAGTATTGTAGCCTTCCCTTATCCATTTTTTATATCATTCATACCATATTTCTCAGATAATTTAAAAAATGTAGATGATAAAAGTGTTATTAATGCAAAAAATTGTTATTAACTCAAGACCATTAATCTTGTTTAGCTTTATGCATAGGCAACTATTGGGGTGGTCAAGATATATCCATTAGAAGTACATTTCAGAGTATCATCATCATCATCATCCTCAAGCAGCCATGGGCTACGGAGGTCCAACCAGACTGTGCAATTTAGTTCTCCAAGCAAGTCTATCCTGAGCTACATCTACTGCATCTGGCCACTGCACACCAATTCTAACAAGGTCCTGTTTGACATTGTCTGCCCACCGCATCCTAGGTCTCCCCTTCTTTCTGAGGCCTTTAAGCGCACTGTTCATAACCCTATTCGCCAATCTATAATTATTCATAAGGGCAACATGGCCAAACCAACGGAGTCTCTCTCTGCACAATATGCTGCTTAAAGGAGGTTGCAAACTCCTTTGCCTAATCTCATCATTAATTACAAAGTTGAACCATCTAATGCCCAAGATACTGCGTAAGCATCTGGAATCAAAAACATCTAGTTTCCTGTTATCTTGTTTACAAAGTGTCCAAGTTTCACTACCATAACTAACCCTAGAAAGAACCAAACTATTATACAGTCTAATTTTAGTCTTTAGGTGTAAACGCCTATTTCTCCACACTCTCCATAGGTTCTTAAAAGTCCCGGCAGCAATCCCTATTCGTCTGTTAATCTCATGCCGCACATCACCATTATCTGTTACATAGCTCCCAAGATAATTAAACTGTGACACCTGCTCAAGACTGCAACCATTCAGATTAACTGAATCACAGCCTGCCTGACCAATTTTCATCACTTTAGTTTTCTCTCTGTTTATAACCAAACCTACTCTACTACCAGTCTCATCAACAGCTCGAATGAAAGAGTTCATCTCATCAACATCATTTGCCAAAAGGGCTAAATCATTAGCATAATCTAAATCAGAAATTTTCGTATCTCCAGCCCATTTAAGGCCAAAAGCTTTCCCTTGAAGTGAATTTCGCATAACATAATAACCAAGCTAAAGAGAAAAGGAGACAAAATGCACCCTTGTCGAACACCAGAAGTAATGCTAAACCAATTGCTACAAGCCTTACCAACTCTCACACACGACTCAGTGTTATTATAGAGAGCTTTCATAATGTTAACTAACTTGTCAGGTATACCATATGATCTCACAATCAACCACAAATTATGACGATCAACAGAGTCGAAAGCCTTTTTGAAATCAACAAAGCTAGCAACCAAAGGTTTCTGAAACTCTAAACATTTCACAAGAATCTGCCTAAGTGAAAATATCTGATCCACACATCCCCTACCACTTCTGAATCCACATTGCTCATCACGCGATTGACTGTCAACCAGATTCTTAATTCTATTAAGCACAATCATGGAAAGAACTTTACCTGGAACAGAGAGTAGGCTGATACCCCTATAGTTATCACAAGAACTGCGATCACCTTTTTTGAAAATAGGGATAACAATAGCTCTGGTAAAATCCTTAGGAACCATGCCTTTATCATAAAAGATATTCAGAATTTCAGTCATCCAAGTGGTAACCGAAACATTCCCAGCTCTAAGCATTTCGGTAGTAATTTCATCTACCCCTGGGGATTTATGAAGTTTAAGTTTAGAAACAGCCAAAATAACTTCAGATTGTGTTATAGGGCCAACATTAAAGCCACCAATGCATCTATCATCATTGCAAACAATGGGAGTAGAACTAACTACATTGTTTAGAACATCACTGAAATGCTCAGCCCACCTAGCCATGACAGAATCCTCCCCTTCTATAACCTTACCTTGTTTATCCTTCAATCCTTGTATCCCTGTCCGTTTTCTGCCACACAAAACATTAACTATCTGGTACAGCTCTCTGCTGTTGTGCTGTCTAACTGCTTCCTCGGCTTTGTCAGCCAAACCATCAAGCCAAAGATTCTTATCAGCAGCTAACTGATCCTTTACAAGTTTATTAAGGTCTCTGTAATGCTTTCTATTAGGACTAGTAGGGTATTGATTAAGGGCATTCCTGCAATTCTTTCTTTCCGAAATAAGCTCAAGTGCCTTATCACTCAGATAATTTTGCCTCTTCTGCTCCTTTTTTCCTAAAAGAATACTGTTAGTGTCCAAAAACGCCTGTTTAAAATGATCCCATTCTTCCTCAACTTCAGTAGTAAGCAAACCATGACTGTCATAATGACTAAGTAACCTATCATGGTAAGCTTTGGCTATAACTGGATCTTTCAGAGCTTCAGTATTAAAAGTAAATTTTTTAACCCTAGCACAACACTTTTTAAGTTTAAGTTGCAACACACTTTTAACAAGGTAATGGTCAGATCCAATTTCAGCTACCCTATATGCCCTGGTATTCCTAACAGAACTAGCCCATTTGCTGTTAATTAATATGTAATCAATCATATTCTTATGCAGCCCATCAGGTGAAACCCATGTGTACTTATGTATGTCGCGGTGTTTGTAATAAGTGTTAGTTATTCTGAATCCATTGAGTTTACTTACCTGTAGGAGACGTTGCCCATTGCCATTGCAGCTACCAATACCAAAAGGGCCTATTACTCCTCCCCAAAGGTCAGAGTCAGTACCAACTTTGGCATTGAAGTCACCAAGAACAAGGGTAATTCTCCTTTCTTGACAGAATTCAAAATATCCTGAAGTTGTTCATAAAACCTATCCTTCTCATCCTCATCGGCATCCTCAGTGGGGGCATAACAGCAGATAACATTCAAGTCTTTAATGCTTGTCTGAAATTTTGCTGTAAGAAACCTTTCATTAATGCACTCATATCCTAGAAGAGCATCACTAGCGTGTCTGCTGAGAAGCAGACCCACGCCTTGGTGATGCTTATTGTCGTCCCTCCCTGAAAAGAGAAATTTAAGATTATTTTTAAGAATCTGACCTTTATCTGTCCATCTGGTCTCTTGTAAGCCGAGAATATCTAAATTATAACGGTGGAATTCTTGTGTGAGGACATCAAGAGAAAAAGCTCTGTGCAGAGTCCTCACATTCCAACTACCTATGGAGAGAAAATGGTTAGTGGGATGTTTAAAGAAACTATGTTTATTGAGAGAGGGAATGCCGACAATATCAAACAGCCCCCTAATCGCAGACATGGGGCAAAGACCCGTTCCCCCACTACTAAAGGCTGAAGCCATCTACACTGGAAGACTTCCTCCAATGTAGAATTTGACGATGCCAATAAAAGCAAAGAGTTCAGGTGCCTGCGATGACTTCTGCTCAGGATTATCCACCAGCTGATAAACATATCCTGTGAATCTATTCACTTGGGGCTGTCAACCCACAAACAAACAGAAAACACAGCGGAAGATTTACCCTCCACAGAAGCCCACCAGTGCAGCAAAATATAAAAAAAAAAACATGAAGGCTCATTGAAATATAAATGAAATAACTATTTGTGACCAATGCGTTAAGAATTTTATTTGCTACATTATAGAATTTGTAGCTACAATTTATCATTTGCAAGTCAGAAGACATTTGGTTAAACAAAAAAAAAAGTTTATGTCAGAAATCAAGTCTCACTGGGGTACCATTCAGGTGTTCCTCTCCTACCTTCATGTTTGAAGTGAATATTTGTTAACTAAATCTATCACGATATGCATAATTATATCTGAAGGATACAATATTTAAAAAGATATTAAGCATATGACTTTATTGTGCTTTTACTAGGTTATAGAGCAGTGATGGTGAACCCATGGCACTTGTGTCAAATGTGGCACAGCACTGAGAGGTGGGGAAAAAAATATGTCTGTGGCTAGTGTAAAAAATTGGAAACAATTGTGCTCCCTTACATTGCAAAGATCTCAAATAACTGATTACATGTTACAAAATATACACTATTAACTCTTAATTGACTACTGAGATATTTTACTCTTTCAGCAAATGAAAACTGACTTCTTCGTTCTGATAAGGCCATGTGGATGTCCTTCCTCCTAAATATTAGGACAGATAGGTATCACACTTAGCTCTGAATTGTGTTCATTATTCAGTCTCTGTAAAATTAACAATAAGTAAGAAATCATACAGAGCATTATTATGTTATATACCAAAGTAAGTTACTTATAATCACGCTGCCAAAGAAAGAATTATTTGAAGTGTAAAGGCAAGATTGTAAGCGAAAGTTAAGGTAATGAAAGTGTTTTGTGTTTATGGTGAAGGGATTGAGATATTTCTAGGTGGCATAATCAGACTTATTCTTAGAACTGTAAATTTATTATCTGCACATTTTATTATTTGCTTTTAACAGTTTACGTTTTTTTAAATTGATGTCTTATTGTTTACTGTGATGTTTAATGATGTCAATTTGATTAAAAGTAACAAGATATAATGTTTTTACACAATTTTATATGCATTGATACGAATAAATATTTATTCAAAAGCTGATTACATGGAGTCTTAATTTCATGCTGAAGCAGGTAGTTTAGAGAGATATGGCCAGTCAAATACTACTTTCAAATGAATTTGGTTTCTTGTATTTATAACAATAAATTATTATCAAAACTGGTGTTGCCAGTTTTTTGATTTTTCAGGATTTTGGTCAATACATTTAGACACACGCATATATATAAACTGTATTTATTCATTTGCAATAAAGCATCAGTACCTTACAGCCTGGAACACCATAAGAATAGGATGGAAACTTACAAGGAACACTTACGGAAACATAAACATGCAAATCACTCAAATGCGTCAGACTCCCTGTAGCATGGCTGTAGCTCTTTCAATAGATCTATATTGTTATGGTAAAAAGAGTTCTGTGCTCCGCACGTAATTCAAAACAACACTTTTGTGTGTTTATTTTGACTTTTAACTGTGAAGTCAAATTTCTATGTTTAGTGATGTGCATTGTTTGAAAAATTTCTTTTAGATAGTTTATTTAGTTTTGTGGTGTGAGGAATTTATTTTCCATGTTTACTGGAATACATTATCTAAAAGTGATTTATGGTGGAATCTACTTTTATATATTAGCAGGGATCATTATTTAGGTTCTGCATAATAAGAAAGCAAATTAATTCAGTAATCGGGACATCGGAGGTCGGGAGATATCTTAGGCTTATTTAGTAGTTATCTGTAGTTTAGTAGTATCGGTCTTATTCTAGTAATTTAGTAGTTTATTTTGTTGTATCATTTGTATCTTCTAGTGGGTTATCTTATCATTCTAGTGGGTATCCTCTTTATTTTGTTGTATCATTCTAGTGGGTTTTCTGTCTGTATGTATCAAGTTGCTGAATGTTTAAGCAGTTCAATTTCAAATTTTATTTTGTGTTCCACATGATAAAGTCTTACCTTTTAAATATTATTATATGTGAAAAAGCTTTAATGTACACTATCATCTCTTAATTACTACTGAGATATTTTACTTTATTTTCTTGTTGCTGATTTAATAGTAGGAAAATTTAATGTTAATTTTAATATATTATAAATGTAAAATATATCAAACTAACAACTTGTTCGTTGTCACCTGGAGTTATTGTTTATTTTGTAATCTAGTGAAATCCCAGGAATTCAACTACTTATGTCAGTTTTCCATTGATCCTAAGATTGAAGATCTGTTGGTAATCTTAATTTTGGATAATGTTATTCTTGAATCCCAAATTAAAATTCCAGGTCTGTCATATTAGATGAATGTGGTAGCCAAGAAAATGTTTTTTCATCATTGAGAAATCGTTGCCATAAGAATTTCGTGGTTTTTCTGAAGTGGTGACTGATTTCTCCATCCTGTTGAAATATAGGTAGTCTAAAACAATTACCTTGTAGGGATACCCAAAACTAATTAGAGTTCAGTGTTTAATATCTTATCCAAAACTTTGGTCTACTGGTTAGGATGTTAACTTACCAAGCTGATGGTCTCCAACATTATCAAGCATTGTAGGTAGGGTTGTCAGAAGTTGAAAATATAAAAAGAAAACTTTCCCAAAAATTTCTTTAAAAAAAGAGGACAAAAAGACGACAGACAAAAAATTTAAATTGTCGATAGGTATATAAGAATCATGATTTTTATATTTTATAAAATCAGCAATATGCAGAGAACGTGAATACAAAAACGGTGTTATAATAGCATTACTATATTACTAGAGCATCCTGCATAGATATGACCAGCGCGAGCAAATTTTTGGTTTAAAATCCGATTTCGCCTTTGAAAATTCGATTTTTAGGGTTTTTTTCATTTTCACAGTAAAGAAACTCTGCCTTCAAATTGTACATTATTTTTACCCTTTTCCTAAAAAGAGAATATTAATGAAAGGGAAGAATTGTTTCTGATTTAGCTGTTTTGTACTGTACTAAGGGCGCAGCTATGTCACACTCCTTAATCTGTGCTTGGTTGTGGGTAGTATTCCAGCTGACCATTTCTGCACAGAACACATGGCAAGTCCACGTCTAAATTCTTTTACAGCGCTGAAGGTCATAATGGATGTTTATTGAACCTATACCAAACTCTCCCGGCTCTGGTCAACTAAACGCTAATTGGATTGCTTAGAATTGGAAACTTCAGAGTGAAGGAAATAATACAATGAGAAAACTTTTCTGATCTGGGCTATGATTGACATTGCAACTTGAATGGGTCTCGTGCATGTCTATTGTTATCTGGGTTGGGCTATTGGGTTGATAAGGGATTAAAACTTTTCTTCCACTAGAGTTGCACTTTTAATTATAATCATTTATGCACTTTATGATCCCTAGTGTTATGTTATTTATCTTCCTGTTGCATTTCGTTTGTCATTTGTTAGCCAATGTCAGTTTTGTTTCACCATAACTTTAACCCGACGGCTGATCACAAGGGGTATGTATGTATGATTCTTTTACGTCCGTTGTTGTTGGGGTTGTTTTACCTCTGAGCGGCACTTTTTTGCACACAATGGGCTAAATGGCCAGGTCACATGGACCCCGAAGGCTCAGAGAAAGTTGGGGGAGGAGACCCACTGGAACAGCTGTTGGGAGACAGATGGTAGCCTCCCGTCAAGGCCATCCAGCGTGTTCTTTAACGTGCACAGGGTATGGCTCTCCCATACACGGGCGACGGCTTAACGTCCCATCCGACGGACGGCGGCCTTTCCAAGCCCATCGGTATCCCCTAGTGACCGTGAGCAGGGAGGGAGCATTTTGCGGAGGTAAATCTCAACGCTGACCCAGCTGGGACTCGAACGTGGGAAGTACAGATTACGAGCCTGGCGCGCTACCAACTGAGCCACCCCCTTTTACGTCCGCTCACCTGCGCACCAATTAGAGGAAATCTATGACTCCAGCTGACCATTTCTGAGAGAACAAATGGCAAAGTCCACGCAAGATCATAAAGTGCACGTCTAAATTCTTTTACAGAGCTGAAGGTCATAGATTGTTTCAAAATAGATGTTTATTGAACCTATACCAAACTTTCCCTGCTCTGGCCAACTAGAGGAACCTAGCATGAAAATGTCGCTCAGAGGCTTTTAGTCGATTGTTAATTAATAATATTTACGTATTTATTGTTAGTTATTAATAATTAGCTATTAGGTTAATTTTCGTTAATATCAAAAACGTACGGATGCGGTGACTTGGCTGCGGTAAGCCATTGCTTGTCATGCGGCGATCAAGCATCTATTGTTATTCGTCACCTGCCAAAAATGAAACTGATTATATGCTATTTGTCAAAATTCATTATCTGTTAATGGGTACGATGATATGATCATTGCTAAACTCAGATTGCCTGGATGGGAAGGCTAATTTGTTTTTTCCCGTAACAGATCGGGGCTCACAAGGTGCCGAGACTGTTTTTTATGTTATGTAAATATATTTTAATCTCTAATAATGAGGAGGAATACGTACAGTTTATTGAACTCACTCACTAGATGGCGCCACGAGTGGTAAATTTCTTAAGGTGTGTAAGTGAATAACAGTATAATAAATAAAATAAATACCCCTTCAAGCAGCTGCTTGCCACAGAGGTCTGACAGGAGCCTGTCAGTTTATATGCCACAGTAGGTGATCTGAGAGGATGGCAGGACCTCAGCAGAAAAACACACACATCCATGCCTAAATCCGGGGCTCGAACCCAGGTCCCTTAGATCAGTAGTCAAGCGTGCTAACCGAACAATTTATTGGATTATCACTTGAAATGTATCGTATAGCTACTGGTTTTTGGATTTTTTTTTCAGGTCTCACCCTCTAAGGTGAATAAAAGTTGAGTTTATTTAACCGGAAGGGGTGAGCTATTCATATAAATGTGTTTTTTTTAATGCAATCTGGATTTCCCATATGCAGCATAACGGTGTAAATTTAAAAAGTAACTGACAGTTGCAGACATTTATGATATTTAGTTAATGCATATTCCCTATTATTGTGTTGAGCGGGAAATGGATTCTTCCCTTGAGGGTTCTTTCTGAATTCGACTCCATGAAATAACTGTTTTGTAAACCTGGGGGTCGTTTAAAAGAACTAAACCAACTGCATTTATAAGCCAATGTTATTACAATAGCAATGAAAGTTTCAGTTAATCAGAAAACTGACTATTTTTTACTATTAAATCAATGTCGAATTATTTCCGTGGGAGCTAATCGGAGGCAGTGCTGCAGATGAGGGAGAAGATTCTTGCCGCATATATTCTTAAATTGACAAATTTTTCCTTTTCTACATATTGGTAAAATTCTAGGGGAGACACTTCATCAAATTTGATTATCAGGTCACATTGATTATATTATATATTTTTTGGAAGCTTCGTTATGTTCGCGGGCTAAAATTAAGATTCCAAGGGGGGGGCTCGGAACCCCTGCCTTAGATACTGTTACCTCTGTAGGTTTTCTTTTTATATCGAAACAAAATTCTATAGGAATATTTTATGACTATTTTCTTTATTCAGTGTATTCTCGTACGGCTTCTTTACTACTAATAAAACGCTTGTTTAGGTTATTTTTTCTAGAACTTTCCAAGGAGTTTAAAATTCTTTCTAATGTGACATTGAAACGCGTTTTTCATTAGTTTAAATCACATATTTAGTGGATTTTTTTTTTTACGGAAGTAATTTTGGAAGAATTAATTTTTCCGTCGCCATTAGGAGTCTGGATGTCGAACGTTCCGCCAAGACGTACGCGTTATTGCATTGCGTAAAAAAAATGGCGCTTGCACCTTAAACTGCAGTGCTCCGATTTTTCATTCCTCCAAATTGCATTTTTGGTCGTGCAAGGTTGTCAACTCTGGACTATGGTCGTTTGTTCTGTAATTACCTGCAGATAGTAGCTTTGTGGGTTTGATTACAAATTGGAAACATATAACGGAAGTCGTACACAAGTTATAGTTGAGTTTGGTGTCTAAAGTTACTCCAATTTATCAAGTTTTGTATTTGGTAGCTTTCTTTTATCAATAATAATATTTAAATGAGAGATAGCCGCCTTAGGTGTAACAAATAGCCCATAGATTTTTCAATACAAATTTTTAAATGCCATTTATCACAATGGAATTTGATTTTCTTTTATTGCAGTTTGTTTGTTCTTTTCAACATACAAATGTTTTGACTTCAAACCAAAGGGTAAAATCTTCAACAGATATTGACACTTTTATTAATAATTTTCGTAAATCGTATAAACTAAAAAGACAGGCTACACCAGTGATGAATAACGAAACAACAAACAGTGAAAAAGGACATGCTGTATATATAAAGTTAAAAATGAAAAAAAAAAAAGTTGTATTTATAAACCCTGCACATCAGTTAGACAATTTGCTACAAGTGAATTAAAGATGTAAGTAAATTGAAATGTTTAGTTACAATGTCTGACTACAGATGGCAGCACTAATGTCCAAAGTATAGCAAACCGGAAAAAAAATTACTCCCTCAAGCAGATGCTTGCCACAGAGGTCTGGCAGGACCTCGGCAAAGAAAATTAATGATGGCAATTGAACTCTGGGTGTGTTGGGGAAAACATCGAAAACTAGTAAAGCCGTCACCCATATTGTTGAAACCAAGGTAGAACTACATATTTTGTCTGCAATTCGGGAAGGATTTTTTCATTCACAATCAGCAGATATCCCTGTAGCTTATTCAAAGAAAAATGATTACCAATAAGAAACAAAGAAACGTATACACTACCCAGCAAGCATGTATTGAAACATTTACATGTTATGTGGATGGAAAGCAACAGCTAAAGCTAAATAACTTTTTATGTGAATATGAAATGGGAGATAAATTGTAAATCATGCTGAAATTTCGATTTTCAACAATATTCATATAAGAAGCTGGAACATTTAACAGCAATTGCTGCTAGTAAACTCGGTATAATAAATTTCTAAATTATATTATTTTGGGAAATGATTTGTTAAAACAGTTATTATTTAGGAATTAACTCAAAAGAAATTAATTCTTATGAATTATAGGATCATCTCCGAAATGTTTCAACAGCTCTAAATAATATTTGAAAATAGTTTAGGATAAATTTTATTGTGATCTTCAATTTATCTCTTGTTACTTTTTTTCTTAAAAGATTTATTTTTCAAAGATATGTGAATATGGCTTTCCAGTCCCATAACAGGGAAGCATCTCCACACAAGCAGGGCAGTATATAAGTGCGATCATAGCATTGCCTCTCAATGCATCTCCCCTCCTATATTTGCCTATCTTCCTATTGCTTTTCGCTCATTTGTCGGTTTCTCAAAGTAGTTGTTCCATTATATCTTTCGCACGCGACGGAGAAACGATTATTTATCTCAAATGAAATGAGTGGCAGTGTCATAGGCTATAAAAAGGACATCGGCAAAGAAAACCAACTGCATTTACAACTATATTGTAATAAAATTTGCTTATAAATGCAGTTGATTTAGTTGACGTGGGCAATGTCATAGGCTATAAAAAAAATTGATCCCCATGCTATCCTCCCCAAACAAGGAATAATAATAAACTTGTTCTGCTATATGCTCGGGATGCGAGGGCCGAAAGTAACAAGCTATGCGTCAAATTAAAGCTTCTGATATGCGGAATGTTCGGTTAAAAAAAAATTCCATCGCCCACCTAAAAAAAGGCGAAATATGAAAACAATTGTTTTTTTTTTTTCGTTTTTGAACATAGAAGAATTCTAGAAGCTACTTCTAATTTTTACAGGCCTTATACAAAAAACATTCCCTACTAACACCGAAGTCACTGCTGACTGCTAGAGCCAGACTTGGCTGTTCCGCTATATCTTCCGAACGCGAGGGCCTACAATTACGAGTTAGGTGTCGAAAGTTCATACGAGGACCGTCGTAGACTGTTACAAATCCTCCACCTCGGAAAAAAAAGGTCGGATTTTTTTGCGGGGGGCCAACCTTAACGAGTATATCTCAAAGCTTGTGACGTCTATATTATGGGCTACCTTATACACGACTCCAAAAAACGGTGGGGAAAAATGTGGTCGATGTTTATGACTCGTATATCAAATGAAAGTAAAAGGTGATTTTAGTGAAAAAATATCGATGGTGCAATTAGTCATTGATTTCGTGGTTCAAAGGAAGATAGGGTGCCAGAGGGGCGGGGGTGGCTCAGTCGGTAGCGTGCCACTCGTAATCTGTAGTTCCCAGGTTCGCATCCCAGCTGGGTCACCGTTGAGATTTATCCGCAAAATTTCCCCGCCCTGCCCACGGTCAGTAGGGGACACCGATGGGCTTGAAAAGGCCGCCGTCCGTCGGATGGGACGTTAAGCCGTGGCCCCGTGTGCGGGAGAGCCCATACCCTGCGCATGTTAAAGAACACGCTGGATGGCCTTGACGGGAGGCTACCATCTGTCTCCCAACAGCTGTTCCAGTGGGTCCCCTCCCCCAACCTTCTCTGAGCCTTCGGGGTCCATGTGACCTGGCCATTTAGCCCATGGTGTGCAAAAAAGTGCCGCTCAGAGGTAAAACAACCCAATCCAAATAGGGTGCCAGCAATCTTGTCGAGTAGGTAAATCTGCGCCTTTGAAGTGAATACGAATTCAGTGATTGCATCATCGATATGCTTGTTTTCTACTTTTTAGAATTATGGGAGGATAGGGTTTTTTTCTTTATTTTATTTATTGTACCATCTGATGTAGTCAATACTTTGAAGGTTCGATAAAGTGTTGATATTCAGGGGCGTAGGGAAGGACTATAGTTGGGCGGGGGGAAATCAAAAATTTTCCAACTCGAAAATCAATTTTTGCCAACTGCGTAAATAATCTGACGTTTTTACCCTAAATTTTCGCTCTCTGTGTGTGTGTGTGTGGGGGGGGGGGTTAAGGCAATTTTCGTGACTCCTGCATTTTGCCGTTTGACTTCCAACCAATTTTGCCAACTAGACATAATTTCACAGAAATAATCCCAATATTTACATCTCGCCTGAATTGTAGCAAGTCGGTGTGAATTTTCCCTTGATTTGGTCAACTCTCCTTAATTCCACAAAACCAATCTTTACATCTCCCCTAAATTTGCCAAGTCACTTCATAATTTTCAAGCTCCCCAAGATTTTGCCAAGTTTTCTCGATTTTGTCAACTCCTTAATTTCACAAACACAATCCCAATTATCACAACTCGCCGTATTTTCTAAGTAGATTCGAATTTTGCCAACTTTCCTTAATTGCACAAGAAAGGCATACTTTTCACAACTCCCTTGTGTTTTACCAAGTGGCTTCGAATTTTATCAACTCCCCTAGATTTTGCCAAGAGTTCTCGGTTTTTTCAAATCTTAATTTTGCAAAACCAATCTCAATTTTTAGAACTCGCCTGTACTTTACCAAGTGGTTTCCAGTTTTGCCAACTTCCCTAGATTTTGCCAAGTTGTCTCAAGATTTGCTAACTTTCCTAGATATTGCGAAATTGCCTCAATTTTGCCAATATGCCATAATTTTACAGAAAAAAGATTGCAATTTTTACATCTCACCTGAATTTTGCCAACTCCTCACAATTTTCCCAAGTCATTCCGAATTTTGCAAACTGCCCCTAGATTTTGCCAATTCTCCATAATTTTACAGAAAAAAATCCCAATTTTCTCATCTCGTACCTGGATTTTGCCAAGTCACTCCGAATTTTGCTAACTGCCCCTAGATTTTGCCAAGTCACTCCGAATTTTGCTCACTGCCCCTAGATTTTGCCAACTCGCCATAATTTTACAGAAAAAAATCCCAATTTTTATATCTCACCTGAATTTTGCCAACTCTCCTGTATTTTACTAAGTGGCTTCGAATTTTGCCAGCTGCTCTAGATTTTGCCGTTTCTCCATTTTCCAACCTGCCCTAAATTTTCGAAGTTGCCTCGATTTTTTGACAACTCCCCTTAATTTTACAAAAAAAAAAGATTATAAATTTTCACAACTCTCCTAGATTTTACGAAGTTGCTTCGAATTTTGCCAACTTCGAATTACTTTGGGGGGGAGCCTCCCTTCATCCCCCTATAGCTACGCCCCTGGCGTATGTACTGGTCACATGTACAGTGACTTTCATGCGACCATATGTAGTTGATATTTTCTTCCTGCGCATTGATAACGCCCACCCCCACCATTGTCGGTGACCACATACTGTTAACCGCATGGAGTAGCCAACCCAGTCTCCCTACCTAAATCCCACAGAACATGCAACGGATGTTCTTGGGAGATGAGTTGCTTCCCTGAATCCTGCTGTTGGAAGCCTCTCGAAATATGTGCTTTGGAGGAGCAATGGAAATTACTCCCCGCAGTCTTACTGGACAGTCATCAATAGCATGAGGCATCGCTGCGAGATCTGCATAGCGTAAAGTTCGTAAGAAGTAGGCCCGAATCTAGAAAAAAAATCGAAGGGAGAGGGGAAAGCAATCGAGCAGGAGAAATGTAAAAGGGGGGGGGGATAACAGACTGCATTTCCAGTGCAGTATATTTCCCCCTCCATTTTGCAGGAGTCCAGAGTGTTCTAAACTAGCACGGGCTTTGCGACATTAGTGGATAAATTACTGAGCCGACACTAGTGGTTAGAATACTCTGGCTAGAATCTGGAGAAACGTGGGTTCGAGTCTGCACAATGACAAAAATATGGGGGCGGGGGTGGCTCAGTAGGTAGCGTGACAGGCTCGTAATCTGTAGTTCCCAGGTTCGAGTCCCAGCTGGGTCAGCGTTGAGATTTATCTCCGCAAAATTTCCCCGCCCTGCCCACGGTCAGTAGGGGACACCGATGGGCTTGAAAAGGCCGCCGTCCGTCGGATGGGACGTTAAGTCGTGGCTCCGTGTGCGGGAGAGCCATACTCTGTGCACGTTAAAGAACACGCTGGATGGCCTTGACGGGAGGCTACCATCTGTCTCCCAACAGCTGTTCCAGTGGGTCCCCTCCCCCAACCTTCTCTGAGCCTTCGGGGTCCATGTGACCTGGCCATTTAGCCCATGGTGTGCAAAAAAGTGCCGCTCAGCGGTAAAACAACCCAACCCAGCGCCATAGTGAGAATATACGTAGCAGCTGTGATTATCTTGGAAATCACATTTCCAGTTTTTCAGAGGAAGGAGGATTGTCTTCCCACCCCATGAAAATTTTGACGTCAATGCTGTATAATGTTTTCTGTGGACTAAAAAAAGTTTAATTTTGTTGCTTATTACATTTGTTATATGTATAGATAAAAAAATAATAAGGAAAACTCAATAATAATATCAAATTTATTTTAATGCCAAAACTGAAGTTGGCTTCTCGAAGTAATATGAGAAGGATGGAACTGGATCCGTGAAATAAGTTGATGAATATTCAGCTTCAGTGGCATTGTAGCTAGTTGTAAGTCAAGTTTTCGCCTTTTTGTCTCATTAAAACATTCACTTTAGTACAGCCAGGTAGAAAAAAAATTATTTTATGTTTTCCAGTTTTCAAGAGGGCCAGATAAATAGTTGAAAGGGCCGGAGTTTGATCCATGGTTATCTCCTCCCCCTCCCCCCCTGGTTAAAGTTTGTCCATTTTTCAACGTTTCCCATCGCTGGAGGACGGAGGAGGGGGATCATATTAAATATATTGGGAAATTCGGAAGGCCAGGAATCCTAATATTTACTTAATTCCTGTGCAACCTGAAGAGCATTTTTCATTTATCTCTGAAAACAAAAAAAGTTGAATGTCTACAAACCAACGGACGGATGGACGATAAAACGGAAACACTATTTTTTTTTATTAATATTAAAACTTGCTAAAACCAACTACCTGAAGAAATTTTATCCTTCACTCATATTGTTTGGGGCGGGGGTGGCTCAGTCGGTAGCGCGCCAGGCTCGTAATCTGTAGTTCCCAGTTTCGAGTCCCATCTGAGTCAGCATTGAGATTTATCTCCGAAAATTTCCCCCGCCCTGCCCACGGTCAGTAGGGGACATTAATGGATTTGGAAACGCCACCGTCCGTCGGATGGGACGTAAGCCGTGGCCCCGTGTGCGAGAGAGCTTAACATACCCTGTGCACGTTAAAGAACACGCTGGATGGCTTTGATGGGAGGCTACTATCTATCTTCCCTCACGTCAAAGCCATCCAGCGTGTTCTTTAACGTGCATAGGGTATGGCTCTCCCGCCAGTTGTTCCAGTGGGTCCCCTCCCCCAACCTCTGAGCCTTCGGGGTTCATGTGACCTGGCCATTTAGCCTATGGTGTGCAAAAAAGTGCCGCTCAGAGGTAAAACAACCCAACTCGTATTGTTTTACATCCCATCTTCTAATTCCTCCCTCCTTCCACCCACCCACCTCCATTCCCATACTCCATCTTTCCTCAATAAATTTTTTTATTACTGATTTACCCTCCTCTGACTGCCCTGGTTAACTTCTGAATTTTAAAGATCACTGAATTTAATAGTTAGAAGTAGTAAGGGAAAGGTTGACCTTCAAATTCACGACTAACGCACCTAAACAAAAAGGATAACGAAACAGAAGTATTGAAACAATTCTCCAATGCAACAGTAGGAGATTTTCTCAATTTTTAGTGGACGTATTTTTCAAACAATAACGAAATTGTTACAAACGCATAATTTTTGTCGCAATTCTCAGTTAAACAGGTAGCATCTTTCATCGTAGAGGGAGGGTTGAATTTTTAGCTCTGAGAAGAGCTTTTTCTGTGGTGCAAATAATCAAAACATTTAGGTCGCGAAGACCCTTAGAATTAAGGAAGGAAGTCTTGTGGGCAGTTGTTAGGGGAAAAGTGTAAGCCATCCGTTTTGACCATCCACAAAGTTTATTTCTTGTCCCTGTGTGCAGAAAGTGTCATTCCGTGGAGTGAAGCTTTCTCTCACACAGGACCACGATTTAAAGTCAAATCAATGGTCAGTGGTATTTCTAATGAGAAAGTCTTTTTTTTTTTAATCATCGGCAGTTGGGTGTGGGCAAATAGCTAGACTGGAGACTCATCATCTAGGTAAGTAGTTTTTTGTTTTGTTTTCAATTTTATTTTCCATTTTCACCATCCCATGAAAATCAAAATTCCAAGGTGCTGCCCACTTTGGGACCATTCATTCCGGTAAATGAACAGCGGCGTTCCCTGGTCGCTCGCCACTTGTGTCTGAAGTAATACATAAGTGTGTTGGGTCACACCTTTGCCAAGAAGCGAAGGTGCGTTAAGGGGGCCTGCTGTCACTGGGAGCGGATGGGAACAAGATCTAAATCTTTTTGTTGTTTCCTAATCTTTTATTGTTTCTTTTCAATTAGATCTTGTACAAGATGCTACAAATATTTCCATTAAATTCTCTCAATCGATACTGATTGACTATTTAATAGACGTTTGGGGCTTCTTGAACCCTCTTTTTCCTTCCACACTAACTGCCTATGTGTGGAGGGGTTTTCTCCAGGTTAGAGCAAAACCCTCTGACATGGATGGTGCCTTGACGTGGCGTCAGAGCTTTTCACTAAACCATCTGGCAGACATCTCTTTTTACAGCATATCTGTTAATCTTTGTAAACCTTCAATCTGTTCCTAATTACAACTGAACAGACTGTAACTAACATTGTGACACTAAACCTCTTAAAATGGTCAATTGAAACTAGTGGGTGATTGGGGAAAATGTAAATAGTAATAATTTATTAGTAGAGTCGTTCAAAAAAGTATCCGAACACTATGGTTGATTACAGAATTCAGAAAGAATATCTGGCAACGATTTTTTTTAGAAATTAGTGATCTGGCAACCTTTGTGTCACGTGATTACAGAATTCAGGAAAAATATCGAGCGTGTACAGCAACTATACACGCTCCAGTTACCGTTCACAGCAAACTGGAGCGTGTGCAGTTACTGCACACGCTCCAGTTTGCTGTGAACGGTAACTGCACACGCTCAATATTTCCGTGAGTGAGCCCACACGATCTAGTATCAAAATAATATGACCACCTACACTCGTTCAAAGAAGTATCCGAATACTATGGTTGATTACAGAATTCAGAAAGAATATCTGGCAACGATTTTTTTTAGAAATTAGTGATCTGGCAACCTTCGTGTCTGATACGAATTTTTCTTATTTGACATTCTCACTCCACAAAAAAAAAATCTAAAAATTTCTGACCTAAATAGATCGATTGCAATATTTGTTTAAAATTCAGCCATTTTCTTACTTTTTACATCGGTTAGATGGCGCTATTAAAACTAACGAGTGATTCGGAAAATGCCAATACTAACATTTCGTCAATACATATGCAATCCAAAAGACTTTTTCACTTATCTCAAAAACATAAAAATTTAAAACAGATGACATAGGAAAACTAAAGGAATAACATATCGCCTCTGGCGACTGAGGGGCGGGTTTGGCTCAGTCGGTAGCGCGCCAGGCTCATAATCTGTAGTTCCCCGGTGCTGGGTCAGCGTTGAGATTTATCTCTTCAAAATTCCCCGCCCTGCCCACGGTCAGTAGGGAACACCGATGGGCTTGGAAGGCTGTCGTCCGTCAAATGGGACGTTAAGCAGTGGCCCCGTGTGTGGGAGAGAGCCATACCCTGTGCACGTTAAAGAACATGCTGGATGGCCTTGACGGGAGACTACCATCTGTCTCCCAACAGCTGTTCCAGTGGGTCCCCTCCCCCAACCTTCTCTGAGCCTTCGGGATCCATGTGACCTGGCCATTTAGCCCATGGTGTGCAAAAAAGTGCCGCTCAGAGGTAAAACAACCCAAATCTGGCGACTGTGAGATGCTCGTTTTCAAAGAAAAAGATGTTTTTGATTTTCCGAATTTTTTCTGCCTTTAGCAGTAGTAATTCGCACTAATAGGTGATTGGAAACTGTAAATTGTAATGTATGGCAAGCAGCTGCTTGAGGGGGTATTTTGTACAGCGCAAAAGGAATTTCTCGTGTCTTCCTTAAAATAAAAAAAGTTTCATTTTCTCATGTCCTGGTGTGGAGAAGCAAATCAGCCATTATATATAAAATAAAATTATTTATTATTAGTGTATTAAAATATTATTGAAAATTTAAATTTTATTACATGCTTTTAAAAATAAATAGGGAAGTTGTCAAAATTCGAAACCACTTGGTAAAATACAATCGAGTTGTGAAAATTGGGCTTGTTTTTGTGCATTTAAGGAGAGTTAGTAAAATTCGAAGTCACTTGAAAAATTCAGGGAAGATGTAAAAAAATTCGGATTTATATGTAAAATTACCGGCACTCAAAAAAAAGTGAGCGGCACTTTTTTTTTACCGTGAGTTGAGAAAATCTAGGTAAATTCGGAGCCACTTGATTAAAATACAGGCGAGTTGTGAAAAATTGGGATTGGTTTTGTGAAAGTAAGAATTGGCAAAATCTTCTGGATTTGGAAAATGCGAAGCCATTGGTAAAATACAGATGATTTAGGTATTTTTTTTAAATCACATCTTCCTATATGGCTTGGATCTCGGTAGCCCATGGCTGCATGAGGATTATGTATGTATATGGCCCTAAAAAGTAGAAAATAAAGAATATCGATGGTGCAATCAGTCACTGAGTTCGCATTCGCTTCAAAGGATTTTGGGTTGTTTTACCTCTGAGCGGCACTTTTTTGCACACCATGGGCTAAATGGCCAGGTCACATGGACCTCGAGGGCTCAGAGAAGGTTGGGGGAGGGGACCCACTGAAACAGCTGTTTGGGAGACAGATGGTAGCCTCCCGTCAAGGCCATCCAGCGTGTTCTTTAACGTGCACAGGGTATGGCTCTCCCGCACACGGGGCCACGGCTTAACGTCCCATCTGACGAACGGCGGCCTTTCCAAGCCCATCGGTGTCCCCTACTGACCGTGGGCAGGGAATTTTGCGGAGATAAATCTCAACGCTAGTTCAGGCGGGACTCGAACCTGGGAACTGCAGATTACGAGCCTGGCGCGCTACCGACTGAGCCGCCCCCCCAAGCTTCAAAGGAAGATAGGAAGCTAATTTACGTACATAAGATTGCCGGCGCCCTATCTTCCTTTGAAGTGAATACGAACTGCTGAACTGAATGTGCACCATCGATATACTTTAGATTTATTTTCTACTTTTTACAGCCATATTGGAAGACAGGTTTTTTTAAAATTTTTTAATTTATTTATGTTTTTTGGCACTAAAAACACTTACCTTCAAAAATTCGATGTATGACTCATAAACATCGACTACATTTTTCCTCCCTTTTGGAGTCGTGTTTGAGCTAGCCCATGATATTGGAGACGCCAGAAGCTGTCATTTGAGATAAATGTAAAATCCACGTGCGGTCATGGGCTACGGAGGTCCTACCAGACTAATTTTTGCTCTCTATACCTATCTGTCTGAACTATAAGTGCTGCATTTGGCCAATTCTATCAAGGCCCTATTTGACATCGCATCCTAGGTCTCCCCCTTTTCCTGAAACCTTTAGGCACATTGTTCATAATTCTGTTTGCCAATCTGCAGCTATGCATACGGGCAACATGAACAAACCAACGCAGTCTCTCTCTCTGCAGAACATGTTGCTGAAAGAAGGTTGCCGACTCCAACCTCACCATTACATACAAGTCAATCCACCTAATGCCCAAGATACTTGCTTAAGATCTAGAATCAAAGGCATCAAGCTTCCTGTATATATGATTCGCTAAAGTCGAACCCCGCGAAAATCCGCCCCCCTTTTTTAATCGGGGGGGGGGGGGTAGTGTGGCAAAATTCGAAATAGTTTACGACGGTCGTTATATGAGCTTTCATTTGACAACGAACTCGTAACTGTAGACCTCACATTCGCAAGATGTAGTAGAAGTTCATTGTTCTCAATTTTAGGGGAGAAGAATGCATGGGGGGGGGGCAAATTTTTATAGCCTATGACATTCCTAGCGTCAGAAACTTTCATTTGACACATAGCTTGTTATTTCCCGCACTCGCATTCCGGATATATAGGGGGATAATCATTTTCATATTTCGCCCCTTTTTTAAGGGGGAAGAAAGCATGGGGGGTAATTTTTTCGTAGCCTGTGACATTCCCCGCGTCAGAAGCGTTCATTTGATGTATAGTTTGTTAGATATAGCGTAATAATTGTTTCTATATTTCCCCTTGCTTAGGGGGGGAGAAAGCATTGGGGGTCAATTTTTTTACAGCCTATGACACTCCCCGAGTTACAAGCTTTCATTTTGACACAAAAATCATTTTCTCCATTTGGCATATAAACTGACAGGCTCCTGTCAGACCTCTGTGGCAAGCAGCTGCTTGAGGGGGTATTTATTTTTATTTTATTTTTTTGAAAGATATGGTGAACAACTTTTTATCAAATCCACGAACCGAAAAAACGACAATGTCAAAGCCAAATAAATACAATAGAAAGTTAGGGAAAAATGGGATTTCCTTTTTTGTCGAAATTAGAGTTGGTACAACCGATAAAACTGTAAAATGTAGGGCAGTTGGCAAAATTCGAAGCCACTTAGTAAAATAAAAGTGAGTTGTGAAAATTGGGATTTTGTGAACATGAGAATTGACAAAAAGCAAATCTTGTGGAGTTTGCGCAATTCGACGGGACGTGGTAAAAAAAATTAGGATTGGTAAATGAAATAGGGATTTTTTTAATCATAACTAGGTTGCAAAAACGATGAAAGCTCCCCCCACTGAATGAAATTGTGGGTTAATACTATATGCGAAGTACTTATTTTCTCAGTTGGCAAAATTTGAGTTCCGAGTTGGAAAATTTTCGCCAACCCCCCACCGTCAACTAGTCCCTTGGCTACGCCCCTGTCCCCGGGAGACGTGAACATAGTCCATGGGGGCATGACGTGACTTTATATTTTAATTCCTCGTTGAAATTGTTAACAGAGGAGTTGACTGATGACGAATAAGAGGTTTGACGGTTTCGCGAAAAGCACGAGCTCTCTGATGCGCAAAGTTTGTTAACCGGAACATGGCAACACCTACAACAGCAGTCCGGTGGACCAAGTTATGACATCTGCATTAGTAGTCCTGTAATCTGGAAAATTCTTATAGATCAATTCGTATTATTAGTACTGGTGTACTTTTTGAATTAATGACAATATTAAAGTTTATTTAATAATATACCATAAGTAGTTACGTGGCAACCTGGGCCCCCCACGCACTGTGCTTTCGCCCTATGACATCACTGGCCACGCCCACATGCGCCCCCACTACTACCCCTTTATTAATATTCATAACCGTCCACACCACCTTATTAATATTAATAATTAATCCCCCTTTATTAAAAACCCGTGGCGCCATCTATTGTATATGATGAGTACTATGTTTAGAAAAGCCCTCAATTTTAGTCGTAATTTTTCCAATTTTAAACTCCACCTCATTAAAAAAAACCTTTATAAAAAGTATGAATTCTACTTTTAGCATGGCTTACTTTCTATAGCATTCTGCCGCGTTTCTTTACAGAATTTACCCGATGAAAACAACTGACCTTGTAAAGCATGTAACTAACGCCGCAACGTGAAATAAAATTTCATTAACTTGATGAGTCACACGCTGCAAACGGTGGAAGAGACGATTTTTAAAACAGTAAGAGTGTTTAGAATTGTAGATTTTTAAAAAATGATTACTCCCATAGCTGATTTTTCTTCGGAGGAAGAAATTGTTATCTTACTGCGTAGCGTTACTTCCTAGGAATGAGTTTGCATCATGTACTGAGGCTACAGCGGTAATAAGTATTAGGAATAAAACCTTGTCGCGTAACAGATATACTTACGGAGAGTAATTAATTGAGACATGGCAGATTTAATGTAAAACACTTTCCAAAACAAGTCCTGACGCGGAAAACGCAAAAACACAGATATCTGATGGCAACATCCTTCAACCAGATGGAGACTAAATGAGAAAAGCTCAACTCTTGGAGGTTTAGGTACTCGAAGGGAAATTCTTCCGACAGGGTGCATTGAAACAAATAGCTGACCTATCATAAAGGAGAGATGGAAAACCGAAAACATTGTTTCCACACCGCATCTCCTGTGATGGCCTGAAACA
Organism: Ryuthela nishihirai; assembly: GCA_038380435.1. Taxonomy (NCBI): domain Eukaryota; kingdom Metazoa; phylum Arthropoda; class Arachnida; order Araneae; family Heptathelidae; genus Ryuthela; species Ryuthela nishihirai. The sequence goes on from JAWZYU010000004.1 coordinate 9,711,032, forward strand.
AAAGGGGATTGAAATGGAGGAGACAGTGTGGGTTTAGTCAGAAGGGCTGTCAAACGTCTCTGGACTTGGAAACCGATATCGAAGCCACCTGATACCGAAGAAAAGGGGTATCGACAGCGCAGGGAATGATCCAAGATTCATCCGTCAATAAAACGTGGTCCCTTTGTGATTCCCCGTTTGGAATAATATTTTTTAATTTCTCAGGACTTTTCAGATTGTAAAACCATCCGTTAGTAAAACGTGGTCCGGGTGCAGTACCAAACGCTTGTTGCGTGTTCTAAAGCGGGTCTTTTATGTCTCCCATACAGGATACCAGACCATATTACCCCTCAATATTTTTCATAATTACGAATAATTTGTTTTTAAATCAGATTTTTACGCTGTTTTCCTTTTATTATTATTTTTTTTAATAATTTTTTTATTTTTACCCAATAGCATTTTTTCATTTTCTGCGGGACAGTCTTTTACTGCGGAATAGTCCTTAAAAGGGGGGCGGAACTGTTGATAAGGGGGTTTTTAATGAAGGGGGAGTAAAAATTGGAACTTTGTAATTATTTTTGAGGATTGCATCAGCCATTCTGAGAGGATGCCACCGAAAGGTTAGTTGGACTATGCAATTATTTTGAGGATTGCATCAGCCACTCTGAGCGTTGCCACCCAAAGTTTAGTTGGACTTGAAAAATTTCAGATGAGGATAGAAACCATGGGACTTATTTGGGAGTTTGTGATCGGTGAAGGGTGTGTATTAATAAAGGGGGCGGAACTTTTGATAAGGGTTTTTAATGAGAGGGTGCGTATTAATAAAGGGGGCGGAACTTTTGATAAAGTTTTTTTAATGAGGGGGGAGTCAGAAATTGGAAAATTACGACTAAAATTGAAGGCTTTTTCTAAAAATTGTACTCATCATATACACTAGAGGACGCCACCAAAAATCAAAGACTTTTTTTCAGATGATAGGAAATTCAGGGGGGCTTAAAAATACAGGTGGGTCAACCAGGGGGTCTTTAACCCGTAACTGGTATGGTACATTTTCTGGAACGGCGTTCGTAAGGTGTGGTCAGGGAGTCTTAGTGGCTCAAAATACATGACGTCATGGCATCTCATTGATTTCTGATAGGTTACTATTGATTTTCAGATATTTAACAAATTTTTTGAATTATTGATTATTTGAACTATCAAGAAAAATAATAGCGCTGGGGTCTGGTAGACCCCGCATACCAGTTACGGGTTAAAGAGGGGGCTTAAAAATATAGGTCTGCCAGGGGAATTATTGTCATCTTTACCTATTTTTCTAGTAATTATATGTGTAAATAATATTAAAATGAGATCAAATAATAAAGGTCACTATTGCTCTGTGAAGTATATAATTCTTAATATGCAAAATAAAAAAATAAAACCAAGATTCAATTACAAGTTTCCCGTTTTTTTAGATAGACACTGACCAGCTGAAATGAACTGACGCCATGAAATTGGGAAGAACTTGAGCGATCCCCAAATTCGTGTACATGACATCTATACTCCATGGCACTTATTACTCTACTAATACTAAACTTGGACTGAGGTACTGTGTCGTCTACAGCTTCTATAACTGAACTCAAAATGGCTACAGGTATTTGAACCTGTTAAAATATAAATAAAAGTTTACAATATAATTCTTCGCTAAAGTTTCGCCATATCACCTTGGATCATCAGGGGAAAAAAAATTTTTATTAAAAAAAATGACAATATTGTCTCTACAAATGCTTCAACACTTTTTTCTGTATAAAAGGATGTTCATGATTAAATAATCTTCAATATGCTTTTTTGTTGTTTCTTTGAGAAATATATTTTTTAATTTTATAACTTTTCTCCAGCCTAATAAACAGAAATTAAAATATTAATAATAAACATTTCGGAACGTAATTCTGGCGAATAGTGGGGGAAAAATATTACCCCTCCTAAGTTTGTGTGAAAAAATTGATTTCAGAAAATTCTTGTGTCTGTCTCGATTCACAATAATTTTTACAATTCTCGTCTCGGACTGAAACTGTAATTCTAGCACTTCTTGTTCTTTTCCTGTTTTTAAATTCCCCGCCCTGCCCACGGTCAGTAGGGGACACCGATGGGCTTGGAAAGGCCGCCGTCCGTCGGATGGGACGTTAAGCCGTGGCTCCGTGTGTGGGAGAGCCATACCCTGTGCACGTTAAAGAACACGCTGGATGGCCTTGACGGGAGGCTACCATCTGTCTCCCAACAGCTGTTCCAGTGGGTCCCCTCCCCCAACCTTCTCTGAGCCTTCGGGGTCCATGTGACCTGGCCATTTAGCCCATGGTGTGCAAAAAAGTGCCGCTCAGAGGTAAAACAACCCTGTTTTTAAAATGTTGAGCTGTTAAGTAGAGAAATGGGAAAAGACATATCTAGTACATTAATTGTTTTTGTGATTGAAAACTAATGATTCAACTCGCACTTCAGTGGGAGAGCTGTAAGAGATTAACTTGTACATTTGTATTCATTAGTCACTGAAACCTAAACAGGATAAAAAAAATCATTAAATGGTAGTTAAAATGAGATTAAATCTGCTCGTTAGTTAGGAGTTCGCATTGCACATACTTTATGAAAAAAAAAAAAACTCCCTTACGGCAAGCATATATAAATCGCAGTTCCTCACTTTAGAGTGTTTATAGCGACGAAAAAATGTTTGTTTCTAGGCGAAAGTTCTGTAATATGAATGTTGCCAAATGTAAACATCACTCGTTAAGTACAACTATAGTTTTTAAAAATTGTGCGAAATTTTCCTCTTGCAAATTACGTTAAGGTACGAAGTAATAATTGCGTAAACTTTAAAGTTGCGATGATTCAACTTTCATGTTTTTTTTTTTAAAGAAAATGTCAAAAATATAGCTTAGATTATAAGTTTTTTTATTTCACTTGCACCATGTAGTAATTTCTAAAGCTGGAAAAACTCCACTGATAGACGTTGTTGAGATGGGTTGAGATGCATATTAGCGTAATCAAAGAGTAGTAGTTGTTATGTGTAGTTAGCGTAACTACTGGGTAGGACTCAAGCACATGGCCCACCTGACGACCTTTCCGAATAGATCAGTGTAAGGTCATTCAAAAAGTATCCGAACACTATGGTTGATTACAGAATTCAGAAAAAATATCTGGCAACATTTTTTTTTAGAAATTAGTGATCTGGCAACCTTCGTGTCACGTGATACGAAGGTTGCCAGATCACTAATTTCTAAAAAAATCGTTGCCAGATATTTTTCTGAATTCTGTAATCAACCATAGTGTTCGGATACTTTTTTGAGCGACTGTACCTTGTGTCGTCGAGAACACAGCGGGGTTAGCAAAGAAAATTTCAACGTGGCACAGTAAACTCGAACCTGGTAACATCGGAATATCTGCATGAAGCGCTGGCCCCACTACAGCCCCCCCCCCCGCCCCCGATACGGAACCACCTTGTCGAGGTGGGGGGTCTTGAGGGTCTAAATGAAGTCGAAGGCTATGCTGACCGGAGTGGGACCGGTTGGACAGGCCAAGATGGAAGAAAGCCGCACTAAGAGTTCCCGTCACGGGAGCCGAGGCAACTTGGATTCTATATCCTTGTTTGTGGCGGTCCGAGACATAGATTAAATTTAGGTTTTGACCGATGGATGAGCTTTACTCCTATAGTACTGTTCACCATTAGGTAGTCGGGGATGAGCTGTATCTATATGGTACTGTCTTGTCCCTGACCGCAGATAGTGGTAAACGTGGCATTATCCCTATACTAGTAATACTTTAGGCGGAACTAGTGGGTCTTGTCATCATATATATTTACCTGCACCAACCCGGGGCGGGGGTAGCTCAGTCGATAGCGCGCCAGGCTCGTAATCTGCAGTTCCCAGGTTCGACTCCCAGCTGAGTCAACGTTGAGATTTATCTCCGCAAAATTCCCCGCCCTGCCCATGGTCAGTAGGGGACACCGATGGGCTTGAAAGGTCCGCCGTCCGTCGGATGGGACGTTAAGCCGTGGCTCCGTGTGCGGGAGAGCCATACCCTGTGCACGTTAAAGAACACGCTGGATGGCCTTGACGGGAGGCTACCATCTGTCTCCCAACAGCTGTTCCAGTGGGTCCCTTCCCCCAACCTTCTCTGAGCCTTCGGGGTCCATGTGACCTGGCCATTTAGCCCATGGTGTGCAAAAAAGTGCCGCTCAGAGGTAAAACAACCCAACCTGCACCAACCCCACACTAGGATATAACAAAGACAGGCGCAAGATCAATAAGAATAGAAGTTTTCATTGATAGCCATGGCCAATGCAAAGTTCAAAACTTTTTGCTCCAAAAGAGCTTCTATTCTTTTTATAGGGTGAGTGAACGTAGAAAATGTTTTCACTTCTGTCCCTAGGATGGGACGTTTAGTCATGTCTCCATGTACTTCTGAGCACTTTTTGGCGCACAATGGGCTAAATGTCCAGGTCACAAGGACTCAGAGAAGGCTAGACAGGGCGATCCACTGGACAGATGTTGAGATGGAACAGCCTCATATACAAGCCATATACAGGAATCTGTTCCACCCCCTGCTTTCATCTGTCCTGTTTAAAGACGGATGAAAGCAGGGGGAAATGGCTGCCCCCTTAAAAAATGCTGATAAGAGTAATCGAGGTTGGGTTGAGTTGTTTTACCTCTGAGCGGCACTTTTTTGCACACCATGGGCTAAATGGCCAGGTCACATGGACCTCAGGCTCAGAGAAGGTTGGGGAAGGAGACCCACTGGAACAGCTGTTGGGAGACAGATGGTAGCCTCCCGTCAAAGCCATCCAGCGTGTTCTTTAACGTGCACAGGGTATGGCTCTGTGCATTAATATTGTTACGACAGAAGGAATCTGGCAACCGAAAGCAAAAAGTTTCAGCCAACGAATAAGAACGTTGGGAGAATTTGGAGAAGAAGAGTGGAGCGTTAACGGTCATTTTGTATTGTAACGGTCGTTGTGTGTTGTAACGGTCGGAGAGTTCGAAAATGGACGGTGAGCTGTTCTGAGACAGTGCGCGTTAAGTATCAAGAAGTAACTTGATGTGTTGTGTATACGCGGAAGGATAAAAGTGGGATCTTTTATCGTTAAGTATCAAGAAGTAACTTGATGTGTTGTGTATACGCGGAAGTATAAAAGTGGGACTTTTATGGCTAACTTCGAATGTCTACACGGACTGTCTTTTTGTTCGGCTAGTGTGTGAAAAGTTATCAGCACAGGACGAGAATTGGTTTACGAGTGAAGATCTTTGGGTGACCTGGTAAATCAAGTAAAAGGTAGTATTTAGTAAAATACACAGAGCTGATGTGTGCTCATGCAGGAAGATTGATGACTTGTGCATGTTAATAGTTGATTTGTTAATAAGATACTTCATCCATATTTCCTTTGTAACAATTTACCTTGTATTGAATTTGGTTTTGAAATATAGCTTTTAATACTCACGCTCAGTGGCTATCCATTTTTGGTAATCCGCAACATTTGGTATCAGAAGCGGGATTAATTAATTGAATGCCGTTAACTAGAAGTATGGATGAATTAGTAAAGTTGATAAATAGCTTCAAAGCCGATATGACTACGCTGATGACTGATATGAAAGCCGATATGGCTGCGCTGATGACTGATAGGAAAGCCATTATGGCTACGCTGATGACTGATAGGAAAGCCGTTATTGCTACGCTGATGACTGATAGGAAAGCCGTTATTGCTACGCTGGTGACTGATATGAAAGCCGATATGGCTACGCAGATGACTGATATTAAAAGTGATCTAGCTGCCCAAAGCGATAAAATAGGTGACTTGAAAGCCGAAATGGCCGCACAAAATGCTGAGATGAGAGCTGAAGTGGCTCCTCAAGTTGGTAAGATTATTGATCAGTTCAAGGATAGTAAAACCGAACTCAATAGACAATGCAATAGTTTAAATGTTGAATTTGTCAGTGAAAAAGGTGATCTTGATAGTGTTAAGTTAGATTGTAAACATGGAAAAGAGAAAGGCAACGCATATAAAAATGTGGATCTGCTACTGGAAATCAAGAATCGTAGATATAGCGCAGATAATGCCTTTGACCACGCAACTACTGGTGATGCATGGCAGAGTGTCTATGTCGCTGGTGACATGTCTAGGAACTGTGAAGAACAATCACACAGATCAGAGAGCTGTGAGACTATACAGTACGCTTTGCACTTCAAAATACCTAGGTATACAAGTCTGGCACGATCTGAAGAGAGATCCACACGAAAGGTATTCTATTCCTCGCCGTCAGCAAAATGTGTCATGGACAATTATCGCAAAGGCAGAGTAACGAGTGGTAATGAGGGGGAACGAAACAGAGTTTACGTTTCGCAGAGTGGTCCGAGTAAAGAAGAGGTGTCCATTCATCATAGATACAAAGTGCCATTCGACGTTACTGGGGAAGTCGGAGAGATTTTTCCGAAGCATATAGCCACACTTGAATCGTTTATAGAAAGTGGGGATTTAAGGAAGAGGAATTCCGAAGAATGGCTTAGAAGCATAACAGGTGATGCTAGTAAAGGAGCTTCAGGCAGAGACAGTACTTCAAAGACTAACTTTCTGGATGAAACTAAGCCTCAGAGTTACGATCAGAGAGAAGTGAATCCCTCAGATAATTTCAACGTAGCCACGCTGAATTTCTTTTCTGAACAGTCAATGTGCAGATTTGGACATTATAACCATTTAGATTATAAGGATATAGAAAAGTTTTATCACGACTACAAGAGCTCTAAAGTGGACAATATCATGTTACAAAACTCGTCGCTGATCTCCAGAATGAACAATTTGGCAATCATGACTGATATTTCCCTGGTTAATTACAATGAGAGCTCCAAGAAGGTGAATTCGGAAGAAACAGCAACTATGACCTCTTCGGGTCATGTGTTTTGCTGGAGACCTGAGTGGCGCCATCGGATGGTAGATAAATACGGTACAGGAGGTGTCGGCGACAAAGTGAGTCTTGTCTTGGCTCCTGCACTTGCTGCTTTAGGTCTCAAGGTCCCTATGATCTCCGGTCGTGCTCTCCAATTGACGGGAGATACTCTGGACAAATTGGAATCCATCCCTGGCTTCACAGTCGACTGCACTAAAGATAAAATCGAGCAGATGATGGAAGACGTCGGATGCTGCATCGTAGGACAGACAGAGGAGCTGGTGCCAACAGATAAGGAGATTTACCGCTGCAAGGATCTGACGGCTACCGTAGATAGCGTTCCTCTAAGGAGATGCTCAATTGTGTCCAAAAAGCTGGCTGAAGGACTGTGCGCTTTGGTTTATGATGTTGAATTCGGAAAAGGAGCTATTGATCTCATCAGTACAGAAGATGTTGCTGTTGATTTAGTTAAGAAAATGGTTGCAGCATCACAAGCTCGTGGAATGAAGAGTTTGAGTTGTTCAGCTGTTATCAGCAACATGGATTCACCTCTTGAAAACTCTGTTGACAACTCTCTGGAAGTGATGGAAGCTGTTCAGTGTTTCCTTGGTAACGGATCCTTAGAACTGCAAGAGCTCGTCGAAGAGTTAGGAGAACTTCTGCGTTTTGTGAACATTGTGGATAATAGGGTAGATGAAGCATCACGTGTCCGTAAGGTTCTGCATAACGGCAATGCTTTGAACAAGTTTCGTAACATGTTAATAGAACAAGGAGTATCTGAAGATGTTGCAAGCTGGCTATGTGAAGGTAAAACAGAAAAAATATTGCTAGCAGCCCGACACATCACTGATTTCACTTATACAGGAGAAACAGGTAAGGTTGTCGGATTAGAAGCTGCAATTCTAGCAAGAGTATGGAAGGAGGAGATGGACCGAAGAGCTAAAAAGAATTATGGAGCTGATATTATATTTGTGAAGCACCTTGGGGATCAAATGGAATCAGGTGAAATATGGCTGAAGGTTCATCACGACAGTTCTGAATTAAGGGAAAGTCAACTGACAAAAAGGTCAGACTGGAGGATGAAACTTCTCCCTAGATTTTATGTCACTAATGACTTTCATTCCTTGTTACTGTTGATAGAAGTAAAAATCCAAAGAAGAAAACTTCCGACAAAGAAGAAAACTTTTTACAGGTTTTGCACGAAAACTCTTAGTCGATTCTTCTCCCTGCAGAGACATAAACGTGTTCACAAGGGCTATAGGCCTTACACGTATTATGTTTGTGGACGAGGCTTCAGTCAGAAAAGATATCTACGTCATAATGAGATTCGCTTTCATTTTGACACAGACGTGGTATATCGCATTCGTCGACGTCCAGCTACAAAGTGCAAGGTGGTTCACGTGGATCGTTTGGCTCCGTTTCATCGAAGAACTGAAGAAACTTTGGAATCCAGAATTGTTCGGGACGAACAAGACCTAGGAAGGGGGCAGTGTTACGACAGAAGGAATCTGGCAACCGAAAGCAAAAAGTTTCAGCCAACGAATAAGAACGTTGGGAGAATTTGGAGAAGAAGAGTGGAGCGTTAACGGTCATTTTGTATTGTAACGGTCGTTGTGTGTTGTAACGGTCGGAGAGTTCGAAAATGGACGGTGAGCTGTTCTGAGACAGTGCGCGTTAAGTATCAAGAAGTAACTTGATGTGTTGTGTATACGCGGAAGGATAAAAGTGGGATCTTTTATCGTTAAGTATCAAGAAGTAACTTGATGTGTTGTGTATACGCGGAAGTATAAAAGTGGGACTTTTATGGCTAACTTCGAATGTCTACACGGACTGTCTTTTTGTTCGGCTAGTGTGTGAAAAGTTATCAGCACAGGACGAGAATTGGTTTACGAGTGAAGATCTTTGGGTGACCTGGTAAATCAAGTAAAAGGTAGTATTTAGTAAAATACACAGAGCTGATGTGTGCTCATGCAGGAAGATTGATGACTTGTGCATGTTAATAGTTGATTTGTTAATAAGATACTTCATCCATATTTCCTTTGTAACAATTTACCTTGTATTGAATTTGGTTTTGAAATATAGCTTTTAATACTCACGCTCAGTGGCTATCCATTTTTGGTAATCCGCAACAATATAATAAAGCCTTTGGGAATGTGAGGATCTGGTAGCAGCAGCAGATTTGAGTAAATGGTAATAACGGATTTGATAGCAACTTCGATTTCCCGTATCAGTAGCATGGTAAATATTGTTTCTTATAGCAGGCCCCCCCCTCCCCTTTTAGAATTTCGATTTGAAATTCGGCACTGCAACTTGAACGACAACCAAAAAATTTTGAAGCTACAACCACGATTTCCCGAGCTTTATAAATCGTGGTTGATAAAGATGGATTTCCCGATCTTTATCAACCACGATTTTCCGATCTTTATATTAATAATAAAAGATGTCTGTGGCATCTTAAGATGCCACAGACATCTTTTATTATTATAGATATTATAGCTTTCATTTATTCGTTAAGGTGTCATCTAGCCGGTTAAAAATATTATGGATTGTTAAAAAAACAAATATAATGACCATTTTCAATAATTGAAAAAAATAACATGAACAATAATTATTAAAAATGAAACAAATATGTGAAGGGAATTATTATTTCTACTTCTACCAACTCTTAAAAAAAGATCCCTTAAATGCTTTTTATTTTGTGTTGGGTTGTTTTACCTCTGAGCGGCACTTTTTTGCACACCATGGGCTAAATGGCCAGGTCACATGGACCCCGAAGGCTCAGAGAAGGTTGGGGGAGGGGACCCACTGGAACAGCTGTTGGGAGACAGATGGTAGCCTCCCGTCAAGGCCATCCATCGTGTTCTTTAATGTGCACAGGGTATGGCTCTCCCGCACTCCTCCATCGGGGCCACGGTTTAACGTCCCATCCGACGGACGACGGCCTTTCCAAGCCCATCGGTGTCCCCTACTGACCGTGGGCAGGGCAGGGAATTTTGCGGAGATAAATTTCAACGCTGACCCAGCTGGGACTCGAAACTGGGAACTACAGATTACGAGCCTGGCGTGCTACCGACTGAGCCATCCCCGCCCCCTTTTGTGTTGGAAACAATAATAAAATTACCATTGAAGAGAACCGGTTGTAATGTAGCAAAACTAATTTATAAACATGCATTACCGAACAAAACACGATAAAAACAAAGTTTAGCTTCTTTTCTAAAGCACAATTTCTGAGAAAATTAGTAATTGCAAACAACTATTATACATTCACCGCTGCTTAAAATGTCTGACGACGTCCCTGCAAGAGACTGCTTTTTTCTGGTGCATTTTATTTCTGGAAGGTTTGTTTTTGCAGCCATCGTCACGCCTCTTGCACTCTGACCTTTGTGACTGAATGGTAAGCGTCGGCAAGTTTAAATTAATTTCCACGGGCGGGCGTCGTCCCATCTTCAGTAGCGAGGAGCAGAGATTAATTCGTCCCTCCTCCTCTGTCCCTTCCTCTTTTCCCCATCAGCAGCTTCCCGTGGTGTTGTATATCACGTGATGTGGAATCTTCTGCATCTGCTCGACGTCCTTTGCTAATGGTCGATCAATAACTCCCTTGCTACCCTGCTACATGCCGCGCAGGAAGTACAGAGGGAAGCAGCGGAACTCTGCAACCAATCGTGATAACTGTTCATCACACGGTTTAATTAGTACTCTATAGATGGCAACCGACTAGTGCTGATTATTCGCGCCATTCCCGACACATCTAGTGACGTAACAGTTTCACAGCCTCTTACAGTGGGCATTATCTAAATAGTCGAGATTTTTTGCTGATAAAGTTCAGCAACGAAACATTACACTGTTAGATGGAAAGTTTGATGAAGTTACACCGTTTATTTGATAAATTGTTTTCAAGCGACTTATTGATACCGGTTCCAATAAATTCGGAAGAGCCGTAGTAGATGTTTTCTTTTTTGAGAATATACTGATGTTAGAATTGCTTTTTAAAAGAAAGCAATATTTTATGCAGGGAAGATGTGAGATATTGGTGAGTCGGCAGTTATCTAGGCAGCCAAAATTTCAGCAATTGCCCTAGCAAATTATTAGAGAATTTCTGCTTTATGTAAATAGGAATCTAACTTTCAATCATTATAACTTGTAAACTATGCATCTAATTGAAAAATGTGACTGAAGATAAATTAAAGATCATAATGAAACTATTAAAATCTCGATTTTCAACAATATTTTTTCAGTATTCAATTGAATTAATTTTACCATTGAATTCATGTTTTAGAAGTTATAGAGTTCCGAAGGTAGATAACCACTGACATAACATGCAAATTCTCTAATATTTTAGGGATGGGGTGACTCAATCTGTAGCGCCCCCAGTATCGTAATCTGTAGTTCCTAAGTTCGAGTCCCACCTGGGCAAGCGTTGAGATTTATCTCCGCAAAATCCCCATCCTGCCCTTGGTCCGTAAGGGATAGTGATAGGCTTGGAAAGGCCACCCTCCATCGAATAGGACGTAAAGTCATGTTCCCGTGTACGGAGAGCCCATACCCTATAGACATTAACGAATACGGTGGATGGCATTGACGGGAGTCTACTTTCTCCTAATAGGTCTCCAGTGGATCCCCTCCCCTCAAACTTCTCTGAGGTACCTCACAGAACCCTCAGGGTCCTTGTGACCTGGCCATTTAATCCATCGTGTGCAAAAAAGTGCCGCTCAGAGGTATGAAACTCAACCCAACTCTAATGTTTTAGTAGAATAGTGAGTGTATTAGGAATTTGTTAATTAGAAAGTTGCCGTTGGCAGCATGGTTAGCGTGCTTGTCTACTGATCAGAAGGGACTTGGTTTAATCCCCTGGTAAGACATGGATGTTTGCGTTGTCTTTCTGTTAATATCTCACAGATTTTCTCTAAGACATATTAAACTGACAGACTTCTGTGGCAATCAGCTGCTTGAGGGGTAATTTATTTTTTTTTGTTAACGTGTTTCGGTATAAAAACTTATTTTTAAAAATAGGTGAGTTTTTAATGCGGCTTCCCATTTATTTAACGGAATTGTTCGAACACGTTCGTTAAATCGTATATTTGTATATGGAATCTCAGCTATTATATTTCAGCCGTATTGCTCTCGTATATAAAAATTATTTAGTCTCGAATCTTCAAAATTGCATTAAGAGTAGATTTTCGCAATGGGTACTTGTGATAGAAGTCTTTTACCAAGTCTTAATTTCAATTTTCTTTATAATTTCACACCCTCCCCCCTTTTTTTCTCAATATTTAGTGTTTCCCTTCTGCATAACTGCCTCATATTTATCCTGAAAAACTGGTCACAGAAAGAAAAGTAAAAACTTCGTTATTTTCACATCACACAACACGTACAAATCCTGATATAACGAATGTAATAAAAAATAAATAAAAAACCCCTCAAGCAGCTGCTTGCCACAGAGGTCTGACAGGAGCCTGTCAGTTTATATGCCATAGTAGAAGGTCTGAGAGGATGGCAGGACCTCAGGAACGTGTACAGCAACTGTACACGCTCCAGTTACCGTTCACAGCAAACTGGAGCGTGTGCAGTTACTGCACACCCTCCAGTTTGCTGTGAACGGTAACTGCACACCTCAATATTTCTGTGAGTGGGCCCACACGTTCCAGGTTTTTGTGAGCTCACACGATCCAATGTGCTGTAGTAGAAGGTCTGTGAGGATGGCAGGACCTCAGCAGAAAAACGACACAAACAGCCATGCCTTTACACGGGGCTCGAACCCAGGTCCCTTAGATCATTAGCGTAATAAAAATTTCCATCTAATCCAGGAGTTTCAAACACGTCACCATTGAATTCATTGTTTTCTGCCCACAAACTATATGCTTTATCATAATCGTGAAAACGAACTGCTATGACCTCATACGAGTAGGAAGAATAAAGTCGCGTTCAGCCAAAGATGACGCCACTACAGTTGCAATTTAGGTTTATGTTTTGGTATTAAAAGAATCTTGATTTTCGCAAATAAAACAATATAAGTAAATATGTGTGGTTTAGTATTTCTTATAATATCAATCGCCATATGTTGAGAAGTGACTCATTTAGCTCTCATACGATTGCTTAAAATTAAATGCTGCCTAAATGCAGCTAGTGACTGTTCCAGAAAAGCAAACTTTGGGTGCTGTGTTAACTCTAACTAAGGCAGTGGTCAGCAGTCACTTCGGTCTTAGTGGGACATGTCCTTGCATAAGAAGGCCTGTGAAAGCTAGGAGTAGCTTCTAGGATTCTTTTCTGTCCTATATATAGAAAAAATTAAAAAAAAATGATTTAAAAATTTAATTGATTTGGCCCCTATATGATTATTTAAAATGTTGTCCACCATATAATAAGAAGCAACTAATTTGGCTCCTATATTATTGTTTAAAATAAAATGCAGCCCACCATTCATCGAAAAGCATCTGATTTGGCCCCCATATGATTGTTTAAAATGTTGCCCATGAGAAGCAATTAATTTGGCCCCCATATGATTCTTTAAAATGTTGTCTATCATATGTTGAGAAGTAATTGATATGAACCACTATACCATACGGAGATCCAACCAGATTGTGTAATTTAATTCTCCAAACACGTCTCTCTGAACTACAACAACTAATTATAACAAAGTAAAATATAATATTTTACTCTACATTAACTTTAAAATTTTATTTTTTATAACAATGCAATGTAATTATTTATTTCCTCTAAATTGAACCAGTTAAATTTTACTGACTCTCATTCATTGCTATCGAATTAAGTAGCAATGTGTTTAGTTTCTTTTAAACATAACACATTGCTATATATTAAGGGTTTCCCTACCCAAATAGAAATTCTAGTATATTGAATGTTGTGCACTAAGTTTCATGCTTTTTTTTCCTTACTCAAATATCATTTTAGTGGCCAAATTATTTCTTGAACGTTAGATATAAGCCGGGACCAAAGCATTGAGGTACAATACTCGTGTAGCCAAAGGTTTACTAACATGTCGAGTTCATTATCACAAGCAAATTCGACTGCAAATTCGATCACAAGCAAATTCGACTGTAAAGGTTAAAAATGTCCGTATTAAAAATTTTCGGAAGCAGAGGGGAGACTGGGAGAGGGCTGATTTGCTTCACTAATAAAATAAATACCCCCTCAAGCAGCTGCTTGCCACAGAGGTCTAACAGGAGCCTGTCAGTTTATATGCCACAGTAGGAGATCTGAGAGGATGGCAGGGCCTCAGCAGAAAAACGACACAAACATCCATGCCTAATCTGGGGCTCGAATCCAGGTCCCTTAGATCAGTAGCCAAGCGTGCTAACCAGACACCGGGTGTTAAAATGTTTTGTGTCTGATTGGTGGTTATTTTAAAATTGCTTCCTATTATCACTTTTGTTCACGAAAGTTGTTTTAGGCCGTAAATATTATACTGTATACCAGAAAACCCCACCATTATTTTTTCGAACACCCTGTATTGTGTAAAGCAGATGTCAAAGACCTATCGGCTGGTAGAAATCCTCTATGACCCTCTATGACCTAATCCTCTATGAAATTCGTCCTCTATGACCCTAATCTCTCGTCCTCTAATCCTCTATGACCCTTCGTCAAAAGGTTTTTACATTTTTCGTAAAATGAAAAGAAAGCATTGAGAGAATAGCTTTTTCAACACAGCAGCTTATTTTTTTGAATTATTTTCAATAATAACGTAGAAATCCGCTACCTATGGACTTATGGACTTATTTGCTGCTGATGCCAGATGCCGAATATCTATCTGATAGTCTAATTCAGGGGTTCTGAAAGTGGTGTACGCGGAAAAATGTTTTGGGGTACGCCGTGAGAGCTCAAAAGTCGCTAGGTCTAGTAACAAAGTCGCTAAGTTGGAATTATTATACTCTAACTATAGTTTTATCTCTCTACATAAGGGGTATGCCAGGTACATACACGTTTCCAGGGCAGGGCGGGGCGGGGGTGGCTCAGTCGGTAGCGCGCCAGGCTCGTAATCTGTTGTTCCCAGGTTCGAGTCCCAGCTGGGTCAGCGTTGAGATTTATCTCCGCGAAATTCCCCGCCCTGCCCACGGTCAGTAGGGGACACCGATGGGCTTGGAAAGGCCGCCGTCCGTCGGATGGGACGTTAAGCCGTGGCTCCGTGTGCGGGAGAGCCATACCCTGTGCACGTTAAAGAACTCATTGGATGGCCTTGACGGGAGGCTAACATCTGTCTCCCAACAGCTGTTCCAGTGGGTCCCCTACCTCAACCTTCTCTGAGCCTTCGGGGTCCATGTGACCTGGCCATTTAGCCCATGGTGTGCAAAGAAGTGCCGCTCAGAGGTAAAACAATCCAACACGTTTCCAGGGGGTAAGTGAAGCATAAAAGGTTGAGAACCACTAGTCTAATTAATACAAATGCTGCATTATATGCGTAAATTGGATGAAGAAATTATTTTCTCAATTAATGGTAAAACCTATAAGCTTTTTAAGCAACAGTTTCTAAATTAGCGCACATAACCTCGATCTCATCGACCTAGTGAATGAGATCGGCATTGGAATCTTTGCTGTAATAAAAGCAGCTAACAATCTGAAAGAACTTACTAAGCTTTTATTGTATAGTTGTAAGTTTTATACAAAAAATCAGGTATATATTATTGAAATATCGCTATGATTAGAGACCTGCCCTTCGATTTGCAAACACTGGTTAACCTCACTGCATCGAAATGATACAAAAGGTCGAAGTTAGGTTTAATGACCCAATAAGCCTTATCTTAGCCTCTTTGCTTCCCGTAGACATCATTAACTTTTTAATTTCCTTTAGAGGAATTCTTGGATGGAAGAAAAGAAAATCAGGAAACCAAGGAAAAAATATCAATTAAGTAACATGCAGCAAAAAAAGGGAACTTGAAATCGATCGTTAGTCAGATCATTAAACTGAGATGTGGAAAAAGTATTTCTCATCCATAGAATATTAAGGGACAGAAAAATTTCCTTCGTTTTTAAGCAACTTTTAAAAATGCTCACCTAGTTTTTTTTAAGTTTGATGCAAAAGCACGAGGAATTATGTGGGAGGGAGAAGAGCAGAGGATTCCTCATTAAGATTGTTTCTATCATGTTTAGTGGGCGGCTGTACCTTAACAGAATCCTGTTTTTTCCTTCAGTGGTATTTAGATCGTTTATTTAATTTCCTATCAATTGCGTTGGGTTGCTTTACCTGTGAGTGGCACTTTTTTGCACACCATGGGCTAAATGGCCAGGTCACATGGACCCCGAAGGCTCAGAGAAGGTTGGGGGAGGGGACCCACTGGAACAGCTGTTGGGAGACAGATGGTAGCCTCCCGTCAAGGCCATCCAGCGTGTTCTGTTAACGTGGACAGGGTATGGCTCTCCAGCATAATGATCGGCTTAACGTCCCATCCGACGAACGGCAGCCTTTACCAAGCCCATCGGTGTCCCCCTACTGATCGTGGGCAGGGCGGGGAATTTTGCGGAGATAAATCTCAACGCTGACCCAGCTGGGACTCGAACCTGGGAACTACAGATTACGAGCCTGGCGCGCTACCGACTGAGCCCCCCCCGCCTCTATCTATTAATTGCGTGTTTCTCCTATGACTTAGCCGATTTTAGTAAGTAAACGGAGAAGTAAGTCGAGGTAAGATGAAGTCTCTTTTTATGTGTTTTGAACAGAGATGAGGTCGAGAGAAGAGAGCGAAGAGCTCATTAATAATTTAAATTTCGAAGTTTTCTTATAATTTTGTTGTTTGTGTGTTGTATGAGAAAAAGTAATAAATTTCCTTTGATTATGATTTCAACCTTTTAAGCAGAGTTTAGTAATTATAATTAGTAATTATAATTAATAAGTATTATAAAAGCCGTCCCGTGGCCGAGTGGTTAGCGCTGTTGGCTATTGATCCAAGGGACCTGGGTTCGAGCCCCGGATAAGGCATGGATGTCTGTCTGTCTGTCTGTGACGTTTTTCTGCTGAGGGCCTGCCATCTTCACAGACCTTCTACTATGGCATATAAACTGACAGGCTCCTGTCAGACCTCTGTGGCAAGCAGCTGCTTGAGGGGGTATTTATTTTTTTATTTATTATAAATGACTTGTAAGTAGTAGTTATAACTGGAAGAGCAGCTGTTCATTATTACCTGATTCGAAGACCCTGCCAAGCCTAGCACCTAAAGTTGACCCTTCCTTCTCGTGGTGCATGCTGTTGATTTGGCATCTCACCCCCTTCCATTTCCTTTAAGAGAAGAGAATATTTCAAAGATATATTCCCTTCTCTGAAGGGGAATGGAAGGGGTGAGATGCCGGATCAGTTTAGCCTACTGATTTGGACTTTTGCTGTTTTTATTTTTTCATCCGTGGCGAGGAGTGGTTAACATCGCAGGTCACGATGCTGATCATTTATACAAACCCAACTGTCTCTTCGCTATGATTTTGATTTTGGATTACGGACATTTCTCACTGGTGGGTTTGGTACCGCGCCAGGCTCGTAATCTGTAGTTCCCAGGTTCGAGTCCCAGCTGGGTCAGCGTTGAGATTTATCTCCGCAAAATTTCCCCGCCCTGCCCACGGTCAGTAGGGGACACCGATGGGCTTGAAAAGGCCGCCGTCCGTCGGATGGGATGTTAAGCCGTGTCCCCGTGTGCGGGAGAGCCATACCCTGTGCAGGTTAAAGAACACGATGGATGGCCTTGACGGGAGGCTACCATCTGTCTCCCAACAGCTGTTCCAGTGGGTCCCCAACCTTCTCTGAGCCCTCGGGGTCCTTGTGACCTGGCCATTTAGCCCATGGTGTGCAAAAAAGTGCCGCTCAGAGGTAAAACAATCCAATCCAATCACTGGTGGGCATCTATTAAAAGAAAATCTACAACTGTATTTGTGAATTGACTGACTAAACTGAACAGATGCCAGGCTGATCAGAAACCATCGCAGATCCTTGAAAACCTGAAACTAGTTGTAGCATCATAGAAAAACTGAAGTAACGTGTCTCAGACACCGGCTTGCTGACTTTCAAAAGAGTTCCTCCATGTGCGGGGTCATGGACGAGAGAGTTTCTATCTGTTCCTAATATTTGTTCGGAAGGTCTCCTTCCCGAACTTTGTAAGGTTATTAATTCAGTTAGCAGCACGCCAGACCCGTAATTTACACTTCCCAGGTTCGAGTCCCAATTGTGTCAGCGTTAAGATTTATTTCCACTCAACTGTTCTTCCCTTCCTTCGGTCAGAAAGGGGACATCGATGGACTTGGAAAGGCCGCTGCCCGTCGCATGGGACGTAAATCAGTGCGCCGTATGCAGAGAGATCTTATGTACGTTAATGAATACGCTGGATGACTCTATCTTATAGCAGCTGTCCAGTTGATCCCAATTCTTTACCACAACTCTTGAGCTTTTGGGGTCCTAGTAACCTGGTCATATAGTCTATTTTGCAACTCATTCTAAATTCCTTTGTATCCGAAATAACATTTTATAAATTCAGTAATCATTTGCGAATGCTAATTTCAGAAACATTGATCAGAAGCAGCGCTGTCCAACTAACGGTCCGCGATTTTAAATAAATATCTGTAAACCACCTTATAATTTTTTGTCAACTTATATTACTTTACTTGATACGCAATCTTCAACTTACTCATTCTATAAAGTTTACAAAACATTCTTAAGCCGATCGGCAAACTTTTGAAACCTTTTAAGAGCGGTGCGGCGTCATCAGAAAAATGTTTTTATGAAGCTGCAGTAATAACAAGCATCATCTAACGACAGCACGAATCGCTCTCACTGCGCATGCATGTGGCGAGGAATTTTGCCAGACAAAACTACTCGCTAAAGATCATTTTGATCTCCGCTGTGCTAACAACAACATGAGCTTTCAAGCTTAATGAAAATTCAGCAAATAATTGAATTCGATGAGATTATTTATTCTGGGGGCATTTTTTATGTGATATGATTTTTATTGCTGAACAAAAATTTGTTGTGTAGCTATATGCTGTATTGGAAATAGTGTCGGAGGAGATAATATCTCTTTTGGGACTTTTTTTTAATGCGGAACGAAAATTTGCTGTTTACAAATTTGCTCGATTCAAAATCGTTGTGTCCGATGAGAATATCTGTCTTTTGGATCGTGTTATTAAGCGCGGAAAGGACATTTATTGGTTAGTTCTATACGTAATTGAAAGAAGTGGCTTCATTTGGCATTTTTAAAGTGCGTATGGTGACGTGACGTCCGTTATTTAATAATGTGTTCAGAATTTGATAAGTGCACCGCTATTGTAACTGACGGTGCCAGAGCGATGACTGGATTGGGTTGGGTTGTTTTACCTCTGAGCGGCACTTTTTTGCACACGATGGGCTAAATGGCCAAGTCACATGGACCCCGAAGGCTCAGAGAAGGTTGGGGGAGGGGACCCACTGGAACAGCTGTTGGGAGACAGATGGTAGCCTCCCGTCAAGGCCATACAGCGTGTTCTTTAACGTGCACAGGGTATGGCTCTCCCGCACACGGGGCCACGGCTTAACGTCCCATCCGACGGACGGCGGCCTTTTCAAGCCCATCGGTGTCCCCTACTGACCGTGGGCAGGGCTGGGAATTTTGCGGAGATAAATCTCAACGCTGACCCAGCTGGGACTCGAACCTGGGAACTACAGATTACGAGCCTGGCGCGCTACCGACTGAGCCCCCCCCGCCTCTATCTATTAATTGCGTGTTTCTCCTATGACTTAGCCGATTTTAGTAAGTAAACGGAGAAGTAAGTCGAGGTAAGATGAAGTCTCTTTTTATGTGTTTTGAACAGAGATGAGGTCGAGAGAAGAGAGCGAAGAGCTCATTAATAATTTAAATTTCGAAGTTTTCTTATAATTTTGTTGTTTGTGTGTTGTATGAGAAAAAGTAATAAATTTCCTTTGATTATGATTTCAACCTTTTAAGCAGAGTTTAGTAATTATAATTAGTAATTATAATTAATAAGTATTATAAAAGCCGTCCCGTGGCCGAGTGGTTAGCGCTGTTGGCTATTGATCCAAGGGACCTGGGTTCGAGCCCCGGATAAGGCATGGATGTCTGTCTGTCTGTCTGTGACGTTTTTCTGCTGAGGGCCTGCCATCTTCACAGACCTTCTACTATGGCATATAAACTGACAGGCTCCTGTCAGACCTCTGTGGCAAGCAGCTGCTTGAGGGGGTATTTATTTTTTTATTTATTATAAATGACTTGTAAGTAGTAGTTATAACTGGAAGAGCAGCTGTTCATTATTACCTGATTCGAAGACCCTGCCAAGCCTAGCACCTAAAGTTGACCCTTCCTTCTCGTGGTGCATGCTGTTGATTTGGCATCTCACCCCCTTCCATTTCCTTTAAGAGAAGAGAATATTTCAAAGATATATTCCCTTCTCTGAAGGGGAATGGAAGGGGTGAGATGCCGGATCAGTTTAGCCTACTGATTTGGACTTTTGCTGTTTTTATTTTTTCATCCGTGGCGAGGAGTGGTTAACATCGCAGGTCACGATGCTGATCATTTATACAAACCCAACTGTCTCTTCGCTATGATTTTGATTTTGGATTACGGACATTTCTCACTGGTGGGTTTGGTACCGCGCCAGGCTCGTAATCTGTAGTTCCCAGGTTCGAGTCCCAGCTGGGTCAGCGTTGAGATTTATCTCCGCAAAATTTCCCCGCCCTGCCCACGGTCAGTAGGGGACACCGATGGGCTTGAAAAGGCCGCCGTCCGTCGGATGGGATGTTAAGCCGTGTCCCCGTGTGCGGGAGAGCCATACCCTGTGCAGGTTAAAGAACACGATGGATGGCCTTGACGGGAGGCTACCATCTGTCTCCCAACAGCTGTTCCAGTGGGTCCCCAACCTTCTCTGAGCCCTCGGGGTCCTTGTGACCTGGCCATTTAGCCCATGGTGTGCAAAAAAGTGCCGCTCAGAGGTAAAACAATCCAATCCAATCACTGGTGGGCATCTATTAAAAGAAAATCTACAACTGTATTTGTGAATTGACTGACTAAACTGAACAGATGCCAGGCTGATCAGAAACCATCGCAGATCCTTGAAAACCTGAAACTAGTTGTAGCATCATAGAAAAACTGAAGTAACGTGTCTCAGACACCGGCTTGCTGACTTTCAAAAGAGTTCCTCCATGTGCGGGGTCATGGACGAGAGAGTTTCTATCTGTTCCTAATATTTGTTCGGAAGGTCTCCTTCCCGAACTTTGTAAGGTTATTAATTCAGTTAGCAGCACGCCAGACCCGTAATTTACACTTCCCAGGTTCGAGTCCCAATTGTGTCAGCGTTAAGATTTATTTCCACTCAACTGTTCTTCCCTTCCTTCGGTCAGAAAGGGGACATCGATGGACTTGGAAAGGCCGCTGCCCGTCGCATGGGACGTAAATCAGTGCGCCGTATGCAGAGAGATCTTATGTACGTTAATGAATACGCTGGATGACTCTATCTTATAGCAGCTGTCCAGTTGATCCCAATTCTTTACCACAACTCTTGAGCTTTTGGGGTCCTAGTAACCTGGTCATATAGTCTATTTTGCAACTCATTCTAAATTCCTTTGTATCCGAAATAACATTTTATAAATTCAGTAATCATTTGCGAATGCTAATTTCAGAAACATTGATCAGAAGCAGCGCTGTCCAACTAACGGTCCGCGATTTTAAATAAATATCTGTAAACCACCTTATAATTTTTTGTCAACTTATATTACTTTACTTGATACGCAATCTTCAACTTACTCATTCTATAAAGTTTACAAAACATTCTTAAGCCGATCGGCAAACTTTTGAAACCTTTTAAGAGCGGTGCGGCGTCATCAGAAAAATGTTTTTATGAAGCTGCAGTAATAACAAGCATCATCTAACGACAGCACGAATCGCTCTCACTGCGCATGCATGTGGCGAGGAATTTTGCCAGACAAAACTACTCGCTAAAGATCATTTTGATCTCCGCTGTGCTAACAACAACATGAGCTTTCAAGCTTAATGAAAATTCAGCAAATAATTGAATTCGATGAGATTATTTATTCTGGGGGCATTTTTTATGTGATATGATTTTTATTGCTGAACAAAAATTTGTTGTGTAGCTATATGCTGTATTGGAAATAGTGTCGGAGGAGATAATATCTCTTTTGGGACTTTTTTTTAATGCGGAACGAAAATTTGCTGTTTACAAATTTGCTCGATTCAAAATCGTTGTGTCCGATGAGAATATCTGTCTTTTGGATCGTGTTATTAAGCGCGGAAAGGACATTTATTGGTTAGTTCTATACGTAATTGAAAGAAGTGGCTTCATTTGGCATTTTTAAAGTGCGTATGGTGACGTGACGTCCGTTATTTAATAATGTGTTCAGAATTTGATAAGTGCACCGCTATTGTAACTGACGGTGCCAGAGCGATGACTGGAAAAAATATTGCGCTCGCAGGACTGTTACAAAAAGGAGGAATTAATTGTCGAATGTTGCTTATCCTGCGATGTGTGGTCAATGCCCCCTGGTTTGTAACCAATTGATAATTGCATAAAGATCTGGGCATGGATCATATTTACACATATCTTAAGTTTGTCTCGCGAGGTTTCTACGAGTCAGTGCAGAGAAACCAGCACGAGATTATATCCTGGTTTCTGGACTACGATCATGAAGTCCTTAACAGATACAAGAGGCCTAAGATGATGGCATTTGCTAAAGAAAGTGATCCATTTTAGGTCTCTTGTGCATCATTACTACTCTTTGTTTTATGTTCTTTTGACCTTTGGGGACCACCATTGTGTGGTTTACTTTGGTTTGTTTTTCAAATTGATGCCAATTAGGCATATTTCCTGATGAAGAAGGTTATGGGTACTATTGTACCTGGTACTTCATTTTATGATGTAACAATCTATGATCGAATGTTGCACTGTATTGTGCACCAGGGGGCATTGTGTGTCATTTCGCTGAGAGTTAAAGACGCAACGAAAAGGTTATGAAAATTACCAATTTAATTCGTGATGGAAATCGTACTCTTACACACAGAAAATAAGTTTTTTTGGACGAACTGCATGCTGAGTATGGTGATCTGCTTTTACATAGGGTTGGGTTGTTTTACCTCTGAGCGGCACTTTTTTGCACACCATGGGCTAAATGGCCAGGTCACATGGACCCCGAAGGCTCAGAGAAGGTTGGGGGAAGGGACCCACTGGAACAGCTGTTGGGAGACAGATGGTAGCCTCCCGTCAAGGCCATCCAGCGTGTTCTTTAACGTGCACAGGGTATGGCTCTCTCCCGCACACTGGGCCACGGCTTAACGTCCCATCCGACGGACGGCGGCCTTACCAAGCCCATCGGTGTCCCCTGCTGACCGTGGGCAGGGCGGGGAATTTTGCGGAGATAAATCTCAACGCTGACCCAGCTGGGACTCGAACCTGGGAACTACAGATTACGAGCCACCCCCGCCCCTACTTTTACATAGTAATATTCGCTGGTTAAGTGCCGGAAAATGCCTCAAGAGATTTTTTACACTTCGAAAAGAAATTCGTCTTTTTCTCAAAGCAGTGGGCACCGATGAAGATTTAATAGCAAGTTTTGTTGACGAAAATTTTCTATGTTCACTTGCTTTCCTAACAGACATTACAGATTATTTAAAAGTCTTGAATAAATCCTTACAAGGAAAAGATCAAAACGTGTGCTGTCTTTATAATCATGTTACTGGGTTTAGAAACAAACTACAATTGTTGAAGTCAAATTTGCAGGGAAACAATTTAATTCATTTTGAAACTTGTAAAGGGTTCTGCGAAGAAATGAAGCAACTTAGTAAAACAGTTAATTTTGAAAACTTTGTTCCTAATAATCCTAATTGAAGATTTTAATAGAAGATTTACTCAATTTGATGACCTTAAGCAAAGTTTAAATTTATTCAGTAATCCACTAAATATTGATATTAGCACCGCAGATCCTAAATATCAAATGGAATTATGTGACCTTCAGGCCGACCCAATTATTGCATCTAATAGAGAAACTGGAATAAAATGGTTCAAACTTTTGCCTAAAGAAGAATATCCAAATATGAAAGATTTCGGACTCCAAATAATTTCTATGTTCGGAAGTACATATATCAGTGCTCCCATTAAATTTATTAAATATTTGATAATGTTTAGAAAATTTATTTTGGTTTATTATTACTTATTATTTTTCCTATAAATGAAATAATTTTTTGAGGTGACATGAATTGATTTTTCAATTACCTATTCTATTCTTTTTTTTGGCCCGCGAAATATTGGCAAAAGAAAAAATGACCGCGGTCTTTGGGAAGTTGGATAGCACTGGTCTAAATGACCAGGTCACAAGGACTTCGAAGGTTCAGAGAAAGTTGGGAGAAAGGGACCCACTAGACAACTGTTAGGAGACAGATGGTAGCCTCACGTCAATGCCAACCAGCGTGTTCTTTAACGTGCACAGGATAAGGATCATCCGCACACGCATCCACGCCATAACATCCGATCCGACGGACGGTGGTGGCCTTTCCAATCTCATCGGCATCCCCAAGTGGCCGAGGGTAGTGCACACTCACAAATGGAAAGTCGAACCTTGTTGCTATAGAGTAAGAGGACGAATTATAGCCATTCTGGATTGTTTTGGATTGTTTTACCTCTGAGCGGCACTTTTTTGCACACCATGGGCTAAATGGCCAGGTCACATGGACCCCGAAGGCTCAGAGAAGGTTGGGGGAGGGGACCCACTGGAACGGCTGTTGGGAGACATATGGTAACCTCCCGTCAAGGCCATCCAGCGTGTTCTTTAACGTGCACAGGGTATGGCTCTCCCGCACACGGGACCACAGCTTAACGTCCCATCCGACGGACGGCGTCCTTTCCAAGCCCATCGGTGTCCCCTACTGACCGTGGGCAGGGCGGGGAATTTTGCGGAGATAAATCTCAACGCTGACCCAGCTGGGACTCGAACCTGGGAACTACAGATTACGAGCCTGGCGCGCTACCGACTGAGCCACCCCCGCCCCAGGATTTGAAGGAAATGAAATTCTTATTTTAATAAAAGTAATGTATCTAGAAATGTTTTAATCTTGAATCTTTCACTTCTCTATCTGAGTAATGTGATTGGACGAGACAGTTTCCCCGGGCATAAGGCATAGAGGGAGAAAACTCCGGGTTAAAGACTTGGAAGTGAAAATTTGTGCCCCCCCCCCTCAATGCAGAATATTCTAGCTGTGGCATTTTATCCCACGTTATGAACTCGTACCTCTATATTATCATCTTCACTGAGAAAGTTTTCTGCATGTTCTCTGCCTATTGCTGAGTCTCCCTTTCACTGAAATTTGAACTCGTGAATCTTAAGGGTCGGTAATTTCATTAGTTAGATTTAAGTAACAAAAAAAATCGTAACATTAACATGAGATCTTAAAAAATTGCAGATAATCCACCTAGTCTGAATAAGACACTTTGTAATTTGTAATTGGCTTTACAAATTTCTTAAACACTTTTGACTGCTACACCAAATTGGCTATCATGGGGACCTATTTAATATTAGGTTTTTGTCATAATTAATACATATATATATACGTAATTATATACTGGCACGTTGGTATGACTCCGAATGAAATGTAGTGCTCTTGGAGAGTGCAAAGTTAACCCATGTTTCGGAAATGTTTCGAAATTGCTGGAATAAGAGTAGCTAATTGGTTAAAAAGTCAGCGTAGTTTTTCAAGAGTGAATCAAGCTTCCCACTCTTCTGTTGGATATGTCGCGTTGAAAACTGTCAAGCGTTACACGTGTTTGGAAACAATTTGAAACGATGTTTATACAGACATTGAAAGTTTGTTACACCAGCATTTAATCTAAGGAATCATTACAAATCCAGAACTGCCACCTGCAGCATGGCACATTACGATAACTCTAGAGGAAAATCACTTTGCAAACTAGAACAAAACCTTTACTTGAATCTAACTTCGTCAGAAGTGCACAATAACATTAATGATGAGACGGAGTTGATTTAAACTCATACCTAGAAAAATAGCGTATCGCCCTTGGCGAATACGAAATGTTCATTTTCAAAGAGAATGAAGATTTTCGCCTATTGGCATTCTCTAACGACGGAACTCTAATGGATGATTGGGAAGATGGGAACACTTGAATGTGCAGGGGAATGAAGTCGAAGCACCCAGGACTTTAGAGCACGAAGGCTCTTTCTTTGCGTTACAACACCGCCCTTAGAGTAGCCATTCAGAGCATAATTATTAACTACAGTGATGCTTAAAATTAAAGGATAACTTCGTTATTGCAATGCAGATGCAAATTTTTCATATTTAACCATTAAAATATGCATGATTGCTGGTGCTGCGAAAATTTTTTATTCCAGGTGCAAAACAAAAATTGATGTTGCCAATACAGCAAAAATTTCGGTATTGCGAGGTTAACAAAAAAAGGGTAAAATTTATGCAATACAGATGCCGAAAAATATTCCCTAACCCAAGTGCAGAAAAAAATCGATACCGCAGGTAGAGAAAAAAAATTCGTTATTTCGGGTGCAGAAAAAAAAATCATTATTACAGGTGCAGAAAAAGTTCGTTATTAGAGGTGACAAAAATCGCTATTGTATGTGCAGGAAAAATTTGCCATTGCATATGCAAAAAAATCGTTATTTTTAGTGTAAAAAAATATTCGTTATTGTAGGTGGAAAAATATGTTATTATAGGTGCAACAAAATTATTCGCTGTAGGTAGTGTAAATTTTTAATATTAGCAACAGTTAAAGATTTTGAAGAAATATCAGTTACTGGGGCTGGAAATTAAAGGATAACGTCTTAGGTCGAGAAGTTTTAAAGGAATGAAATGCAGTGTACCTGTAAATTTTCCAGTGCAAAAGAATATACTGTACACTTAAAATAATGAGTTGAAAAAAAATTTAGTTGTCCTGACTGGGATTCGAACCCAGGTCCCCAGAAACATGCCGGATGTCTTAACTGCTAGACCACCGAAACCAACTTCAACTAAGTGACATATACATCTTCCTGTTGAGTGACCAGTGGCGCCAACTATTATCAGCAGTTGGGCAGCCAGTGACAAATATTACTACCATCAAAAATGTGCTGGCTTGACTGACCAACTCCTGATAATAGATGGCGAAACTGGTGACTCAATAGGAACACGTCATCATCATCATCATCCTCAAGCAGCCATGGGCTACGGAGGTCCAACCAGACCGTGCAATTTAGTTCTCCAAGCAAGTCTATCCTGAGCTACGCATCTGGCCACTGCACACCAATTCTAACAAGGTCCTGTTTGACATTGTCTGCCCACCGCATCCTAGGTCTCCCCTTCTTTCTGAGGCGTTTAGGCACACTGTTCATAACCCTATTCGCCAATCTATAATTATTCATACGGGCAACATGGCCAAACCAACGGAGTCTCTCTCTGCACAATATGCTGCTTAAAGGAGGTTGCAAACTCCTTTGCCTAACCTCATCATTAGTTACAAAGTTGAACCACCTAATGCCCAAGATACTGCGTAAGCATCTGGAATCAAAAGCATCTAGTTTCCTGTTATCTTGTTTACAAAGTGTCCAAGTTTCACTACCATAACTAACCCTAGAAAGAACCAAACAAAACAGTCTAATTTTAGTCTTTAGGTGTATACGACTATTTCTCCACACTCTCCATAGGTTCTTAAAAGTCCCGGCAGCAATCCCTATTCGTCTGTTAATCTCATGCCGCACATCACCATTATCTGTTACATAGCTCCCAAGATAATTAAACTGTGACACCTGCTTAAGACTGCAACCATTCAGATTAACTGAATCACAGCCTGCCTGACCAATTTTCATCACTTTAGTTTTCTCTCTGTTTATAACCAAACCTACTCTACTACCAGTCTAATCAACAGCTCGAATGAAAGAGTTCATCTCATCAACATCATTTGCCAAAAGGGCTAAATCATCAGCATAATCTAAATCAGAAATTTTCGTATCTCCAGCCCATTTAAGGCCAAAATCTTTCCCTTGAAGTGAATTTCGCATAACATAATCAATAACCAAGCTAAAGAGAAAAGGAGACAAAATGCACCCTTGTCGAACACCAGAAGTAATGCTAAACCAATTGCTACAAGCCTTACCAACTCTCACACACGACTCAGTGTTATTATAGAGAGCTTTCATTATGTTAACTAACTTGTCTGGTATACCGTATGATCTCACAATCAACCACAAATTATGACGATCAACAGAGTCGAAAGCCTTTTTGAAATCAACAAAGCTAGCAACCAAAGGTTTCTGAAACTCTAAACATTTGTCAAGAATCTGCCTAAGTGAAAATATCTGATCCACACATCCCCTACCACTTTTGAATCCACATTGCTCATCACGCAATTGACTGTCAACCAGATTCTTAATTCTATTAAGCACAATCATGGAAAGAACTTTACCTGGAACAGAGAGTAAGCTGATACCCCTATAGTTATCACAAGAACTGCGATCACCTTTTTTGAAAATAGGGATAACAATAGCTCTGGTAAAATCCTTAGGAACCATGCCTTTATCATAAAAGATATTCAGAATTTCAGTCATCCAAGTGGTAACCGAAACATTCCCAGCTCTAAGCATTTCGGTAGTAATTTCATCTACCCCTGGGGATTTATGAAGTTTAAGTTTAGAAACAGCCAAAATAACTTCAGATTGTGTTATAGGGCCAACATTAAAGCCACCAATGCATCTATCATCATTGCAAACAATGGGAGTAGAACTAACTACATTGTTTAGAACATCACTGAAATGCTCAGCCCACCTAGCCATGACAGAATCCTCCCCTTCTATAACCTTACCTTGTTTATCCTTCAATCCTTGTATGCCTGTCCGTTTTCTACCACACAAAACATTAATTATCTGGTACAGCTCTCTGCTGTTGTGCTGTCTAACTGCTTCCTCGGCTTTGTCAGCCAAACCATCAAGCCAAAGATTCTTATCAGCAGAAAACTGATCTTTTACACGTTTATTAAGTTCTCTGTAATGCTTTCTATTAGGACTAGTAGGGTATTGATTAAAGACATTCCTGCAGTTCTTTCTTTCCGAAATAAGCTCAAGTGCCTTATCACTCAGATAATTCTGCCTCTTCTGCTCCTTTTTTCCTAAAAGAGTACTGTTAGTATCCAAAAAAGCCTGGGTTAAAATGATCCCATTCTTCCTCAACTTCAGTAGTAAGCAAACCATGACTGTCATAATGACTAAGTAACCTATCATGGTAAGCTTTGGCTATAACTGGATCTTTCAGAGCTTCAGTATTAAAAGTAAATTTTTTAACCCTAGCACAGCACTTTTTAAGTTTAAGTTTGCAACACACTTTTAACAAGGTAATGGTCAAATCCAATTTCAGCTCCCCTATATGCCCTGGTATTCCTAACAGAACTAGCCCATTTGCTGTTAATTAATATGTAATCAATCATATTCCTATGCAGCCCATCAGGTGAAGAGTTGGTCAGTTCCTCGGTGATCTATCGGTTAAGACGCCGGCATGCTTCTGGGAGACCTTGGTTCGAATATCAGTCAGAACCAAAATCCTGGGTTCGTGCGTGTAAGAGAATACTGAGAAAATATTCCAAATTTAAAAAATACTTTTCGTTTTCTAGAGTTTGCTCTAAAAGAGTAAAAAAAATACCGCTAATAATGAAATTACTTATGAAATCAAATTAACTTCAGAGTAATATGGTACAACAATAAATATTTTTCAAAGTTCTATGTGCCTTTGAAATTATTGAATTCATTCTATGTGCCTTTGAAATTAATATAAAGTGAGTATGAAACTGAAATTCAATAAATATTTCGGCATTATAATTTTCATCTTTTTATGGGTACGTGAAGAAATAAATGCATTTTTTAAAAATTTCTTTCTTTTATTTTTCATAACTTTCAACGGGTTATTTTCAACATAATCCTAAATTATTTTCCCTGTTTTAGAAATGAAAATCTTATATTTATTAAGTACTTATGATACCTATTAAATGAAAAATGCGTATGATATAGGGTAACTCGTATTATTTCAAATGCTACGATCAACCACCTCATTAGAGACATTTGGTGAAATAACCAGTGGCATAACGTGGATTTGAGCTAAAATTAAGGGATTCCACGGATAAAACATTTTGGCTTAGGGGTGCAAATTCGTGACTTTTCTCCCAGCACAAAATACTCTAGTTATGACTTTTTATCAAACATTATGAATCCCCAAACCCTACAGTATCATCTTCACTCAGAAGATTACTGGATATTCCCCTGCCTTCTGTTGCCTCAGGGCATCCCTTAGGTTTGAACAAATGAAGGGTCATCGATTTCATTAGGTCAAGTAACTAAAATATTTATAAAAGTTACTAAATAATCCCCCTACATCAAAACACAACGGAAGTATGCAAACAATTTGCTAACGCAACACTAAAACACTTGCCAATTATTAAAGAACTACCTGTTTTTTTTTTAACAATAATATTGTTACGACAGAAGGAATCTGGCAACCGAAAGCAAAAAGTTTCAGCCAACGAATAAGAACTTTGGGAGAATTTGGAGAAGAAGAGTGGAGCGTTAACGGTCGTTGTGTTGTAACGGTCGAAGAGTTCGAAAATGGCCGGTGGGCTGTTCTGAGACAGTGCGCGTTAAGTATCAAGAAGTAACTTGATGTGTTGTGTATACGCGGAAGGATAAAAGTGGGATCTTTTATCGTTAAGTATCAAGAAGTAACTTGATGTGTTGTGTATACGCGGAAGTATAAAAGTGGGAACTTTTATGGCTAACTTCGAATGTCTACATGGACTGTCTTTTTGTTCGGCTAGTGTGTGAAAAGTTATTAGCACAGGACGGGAATTGGTTTACGAGTGAAGATCTTCGGGTGACCTGGTAAATCAAGTAAAAGGTAGTATTTAGTAAAATACACAGAGCTGATGTGTGCTCATGCAGGAAGATTGATGACTTGTGCATGTTAATAGTTAATTTGTTAATAAGATACTTCATCCATATTTCCTTTGTAACAATTTACCTTGTATTGAATTTGGTTTTGAAATATAGCTTTCAATACTCACGCTCAGTGGCTATCCATTTTTGTGATCCGCAACATTTGGTGTCAGAAGTGGGATTATTTATTGAATGCCGTTAACTAGAAGTATGGATGAATTAGTAAAGTTGATAAATAGCTTGAAAGCCGATATGGCTACACAGATGAATGACATTAAAAGTCAAAATAATGACTTGAAAGCCGATATGGCTAACAAAATAGGTGACCTGGCCGCACAAAATACTGAGATTAAAGGTGATATAGCTGCCCAAAGCGATAAAATAGGTGACTTGAAAGCCGAAATGGCCGCACAAAATACTGAGATGAGAGCTGAAGTGGCTTCTCAAGTTGGTAAGTTTATTGATCACTTCAAGGATCATAAAACCGAACTCAATAGACAATGCAATAGTTTAAATGTTGAATTTGTCAGTGAAAAAGATGATCTTGATAGTGTTAAGTTAGATTGTAAACATGGAAAAGAAAAAGAGAAAGGCAACGCATATAAAAATGTGGATCTGCTACTGGAAATCAAGAATCGTAGAGATAGCGCAGAAAATGCCTTTGACCACGCAACTACTGGTAATGCATGGCAGAGTGTCTATGTCGCTGGTGACATGTCTAGGAACTGTGAAGAACAATCACACAGATCAGAGAGCTGCGAGACTATACAGTACGCTTTGCACTTCAAAATACCTAGGTATACAAGTCTGGCACGATCTGAAGAGAGATCCACACGAAAGGTATTCTATTCCTCGCTCTCAGCAAAATGCGTCATGGACAATTATCGCAAAGGCAGAGTAACGAGTGGTAATGAAGGGGAACGAAACAGAGTTTACGTTTCGCAGAGTGGTCCGAGTAAAGAAGAGGCGTCCATTCATCATAGATACAAAGTGCCATTCGACTTTACCGCGGAAGTCGGAGAGATTTTTCCGAAGCATATAGCCACACTCGAATCGTTTATAGAAAGTGGGGATTTAAGGAAGAGGAATTCCGAAGGATGGCTTAGAAGCATAACAGGTGATGCTAGTAAAAGAGCTTCAGGCAGAGACAGTACTTCAAAGACTAACTTTCTGGATGAAACTAAGCCTCAGAGTTACGATCAGAGAGAAGTAAAGCCCTCAGACAATCTCAACGAAACCATACTGAATTTCTTTTCTGAACAGTCAATGTGCAGATTTGGACATTATAACCATTTAGATTATAAGGATATAGAAAAGTTTTATCACGACTACAAGAGCTCTAAAGTGGACAATATCATGTTACAGAACTCGTCGCTGATCTCCAGAATGAACAATTTGGCAATCATGACTGATATTTCCCTGGCTAATTACAATGAGAGCTCCAAGAAAGTGAATTCGTAAGAAACAGCAAATATGACCTCCTCGGGTCATGTGTTTTGCTGGAGACCCGAGTGGCGCCATCGGATGGTAGATAAAAACAGCACAGGAGGTGTCGGCAACAAAGTGAGTCTTGTCTTGGCTCCTGCACTTGCTGCTTTAGGTCTCAAGGTCCCTATGATCTCCGGTCGTGCTCTCCAATTGACGGGAGATACTCTGGACAAATTGGAATCCATCCCTGGCTTCACAGTCGACTGCACTAAAGATAAAATCGAGCAGATGATGGAAGACGTCGGATGCTGCATCGTAGGACAGACAGAGGAGCTGGTGCCAACAGATAAGGAGATTTACCGCTGCAAGGATCTGACGGCTACCGTAGATAGCGTTCCTCTAAGGAGATGCTCAATTGTGTCCAAAAAGCTGGCTGAAGGAGTGTGCGCTTTGGTTTATGATGTTGAATTCGGAAAAGGAGCTATTGATCTCATCAGTACAGAAGATGTTGCTGTTGATTTAGTTAAGAAAATGGTTGCAGCATCACAAGCTCGTGGAATGAAGAGTTTGAGTTGTTCAGCTGTTATCAGCAACATGGATTCACCTCTTGAAAACTCTGTTGACAACTCTCTGGAAGTGATGGAAGCTGTTCAGTGTTTCCTTGGTGACGGATCCTTGGAACTGCAAGAGCTCGTCGAAGAGTTAGGAGGAGAACTTCTGCGTTTGGTGAACATTGTGGATAATAGGGTAGATGAAGCATCACGTGTCCGCAAGGTTCTGCATAACGGCAATGCTTTGAACAAGTTTCGTAACATGTTAATAGAACAAGGAGTATCTGAAGATGTTGCAAGCTGGCTATGTGAAGATAAAACAGAAAAAATATTGCTAGCAGCCCGACACATCACTGATTTCACTTATACAGGAGAAACAGGTAAGGTTGTCGGATTAGAAGCTGCAGTCCTAGCAAGAGTATGGAAGGAGGAGATGGACAGAAGCGCTAAAAAGAATTATGGAGCTGATATAATTGTGAAGCACCTTGGGGATCAAATTGAATCAGGTGAAATATGGCTGAAGGTTCATCACGACAGTTCTGAATTAAGTGAAAGTCAACTGACAAAAGGGTCAGACTGGAGGATGAAACTCCTCCCTAGATTTTATGTCACTAATGACTTTCATTCCTTGTTACTGTTGATAGAAGTAAAAATCCAAAGAAGAAAACTTTCGACAAAGAAGAAAACTTTTTACAGGTTTTGCACGAAAACTCTTAGTCGATTCTTCTCCCTGCGGAGACATAAACGTGTTCACAAGGGCTATAGGCCTTACACGTATTATATTTGTGGACGAGGCTTCAGTCAGAAAAGAAATCTAAGTCATAATGAGATTCGCTTTCATTTTGACACAGACGTGGAATATCGCATTCGTCGACGTCCAGCTACAAAGAGCAAGGTGATTCACGTGGATCGTTTGACCCCGTTTCATCGAAGAACTGAAGAAACTTTGGAATCCAGAATTGTTCGGGACGAACAAGACCTAGGAAGGGGGCAGTGTTACGACAGAAGGAATCTGGCAACCGAAAGCAAAAAGTTTCAGCCAACGAATAAGAACTTTGGGAGAATTTGGAGAAGAAGAGTGGAGCGTTAACGGTCGTTGTGTTGTAACGGTCGAAGAGTTCGAAAATGGCCGGTGGGCTGTTCTGAGACAGTGCGCGTTAAGTATCAAGAAGTAACTTGATGTGTTGTGTATACGCGGAAGGATAAAAGTGGGATCTTTTATCGTTAAGTATCAAGAAGTAACTTGATGTGTTGTGTATACGCGGAAGTATAAAAGTGGGAACTTTTATGGCTAACTTCGAATGTCTACATGGACTGTCTTTTTGTTCGGCTAGTGTGTGAAAAGTTATTAGCACAGGACGGGAATTGGTTTACGAGTGAAGATCTTCGGGTGACCTGGTAAATCAAGTAAAAGGTAGTATTTAGTAAAATACACAGAGCTGATGTGTGCTCATGCAGGAAGATTGATGACTTGTGCATGTTAATAGTTAATTTGTTAATAAGATACTTCATCCATATTTCCTTTGTAACAATTTACCTTGTATTGAATTTGGTTTTGAAATATAGCTTTCAATACTCACGCTCAGTGGCTATCCATTTTTGTAATCCGCAACAATATGATTGTTACAAACACGTAAGTTTTGCCGCACTTTGGGTTTCGGAATAGAACTCTCTTTTTCTTTATATCAATTACGGTTGGATTTTTTAGCTCAGAGAGCCATTTTTTAGGCTTCACAATGGGTTAAATATAGGTCTCCAAAATACTAGTAAAGCTTAAGAGATATTTAGGGAAAGGAGACGTCTGGGCAGTTGTTAGTGAAATTTCCCATAAAGATCATTAAGAGATTTGATTGGTTTAGAAAAGATGCTGTCTGTTGGTTGGTGAAATCTGAGTCTCAACCAATTGACAGTATCCGTTCAAAGCCCATCATTTTCTCTTTTCTTGCAACGGGGTGAGAGTAAGGGGGTATCATTTTCTGGAGACTCATCGAAAAACTATTCCAGAAGGACCTTTGGTAAGTATGTTTTATTTTATTTCTTTTTTACTCTTTTTTTTATTTTTATTTTTTTCATTTTTACCGATCCCATGAAAATCAAAATTCCAAGGTGCTGCCCACTTTGGGAACATTCATTCCAGTGAATCACAGCAGCAATCCTGGCCGCCTACACCTAGTGTCCGAACTAATACATAAGTGTGTTGGAGCACCTTTGCCAAGAAGCGAAGGTGCAATCAAGGGGAGTTGCTGTCACTGGGGGCGGATGAGAACAAGATCTAATGTTTTTTGTTGCTTTCTCAATTTTTTATTGTTTCGTTTTTTTAATTAGATCTTGCACAAGATGCTACAAAATATTCCATTAAATTCTCTGAATCGCTTCTGATTGACTCTTTAATGGAAGTTTGTGGCGTTCTTGATCCCTCTTTTTCCTTCCGCACTATCTGCCTAGGTGTGGAGGGGTTTTCTCAAGGTTAGAGTAAAACTCTCTGACATAGATGGTGCCTTGACGTGGCGTCAGAGCTTTCCACTAAACCATCTGGCAGACAATCTTCCTTATTATTACATCACAGCATAGCTATTAAGTTTTTCCCACGTCTAATTTATTCCTGTCGACAATTCAACAGGTTTTTAGTAACTAATATTCTTGACTTTATCTTTCCATTCTGATTGCCCAAAAGGCTAAAATTTGAAAGTTAAAATTCTCTGTTTATTAACCTCTCCTCTTGTCCTTTGGTCTGCTCTAGGTGTTAAAAAAAAGGACTAGTGGTCTTGGAAGGACTGTCGTTCGTCGGATGGAATGTTAAATCTTTGTTTTTGGGCACGCGAGCCATGGATCTTCATAAACCAATCCCTGAATTCTTTCAACATTCCCGCTGATTGATGCCATGATCAGTTTGTCACATGCAAGTATTATTTAGTCATTTTCATCTCGCACTTCATTTCTTTGATAAAATAGATATCCCCTTCCTCCCCATACACTTTCTTCCTCATTAGTTTTCTTTTTTTCATGGGAAAGTGCTGAATGTCTATTCCACTGAGTCTTCATCTGTTCCTAACAACAAGAACATTAAAAGCTTATTTTCATCCTGCTACCTATTACACTGTGGGAAGTTTTCACCTCTGAGCGGCAGTTTTTGCACACAATGGGGCTTAATGCCAGGTCACAAGTATCCGAAGGTCTCAGGGAAGGATTGGGGAAAAGTTATCCACTTGACAGCTGTTAGGAGATAGGTGGATTGGATTGTTTTACCTCTTAGCGGCACTTTTTTGCACACAATGGCTAAATGGCCAGGCCACAAGGACTCCGAAGATTCAGAGAAGGTTAGGGGAGGGGACCCACTGGAACAGCTGTTGGGAGACAGATGGTAGCCTCCCGTCAAGGCCATCCAGCGTGTTCTTTAACGTGCACAGGGTATGGCTCTCCAGCACACGGGGCCACGGATTAACGTCCCATCCGACGGACGGCAGCCTTTTCAAGCCCATCGGTGTCCCCTACTGACCGTGGGCAGGGCGGGGAAATTTTGCGGAGATAAATCTCAACGCTGACCCAGCTGGGACTCGAACCTGGGAACTACAGATTACGAGCCTGGCGCGCTACCGACTGAGCCACCCCCGCCCCGAGGAGACAGATGGAAGCTCACATGAAAGCCATCCTGCGTGCTCTTTAAAGTGCACAGGATGTGGGTATCCGAAAAATGTTCTGCGTAAGGAGCTAGAGCGTATAGCGTTGGAAAACTGCCAAGCGTGACGTGAACATGCATTGTGGAAGTGTTACAGCTCACCCGTCTGCGCCGTCCACTAGTCCGGAAGGAATTACCGCTCTTATTAATATTGGGCATCGTTAAAAATCAATATTTAGATTGATTTGATTTAAATCTTAGTGTTATCCTCACTCTCATTTTCTTTAAGTTGTGATGGAACTTCTACTTTGTCTATTATTAATATTGGGCATCGTTAAAAATCAATATTTAGATTGATTTGATTTAAATCTTAGTGTTATCCTCACTCTCATTTTCTTTAAGTTGTGATGGAACTTCTACTTTATCTATTATTAATATTGGGCATCGTTAAAAATCAATATTTAGATTGATTTGATTTAAATCTTAGTGTTATCCTCACTCTCATTTACTCTAAGTTGTGATGGAACTTCTACTTTGTCTATTATTAATATTGGGCATCGTTAAAAATCAATATTTAGATTGATTTGATTTAAATCTTAGTGTTATCCTCACTCTCATTTACTCTAAGTTGTGATGGAACTTCTACTTTGTCTATTATTAATATTGGGCATCGTTAAAAATCAATATTTAGATTGATTTGATTTAAATCTTAGTGTTATCCTCACTCTCATTTTCTTTAAGTTGTGATGGAACTTCTACTTTATCTATTATTAATATTGGGCATCGTTAAAAATCAATATTTAGATTGATTTGATTTAAATTTTAGTGTTATCCTCACTCTCATTTACTCTAAGTTGTGATGGAACTTCTACTTTATCTTCAAAAGAACCACTACGTGTTAACGAGGAGGAGGCTGCCCGGGAGGAGATAGCGTAATAGAGATATTTCTTATAATTTAAATCTAATTATATTTAAATGATTAAAAATTTTAAATATGGTTTAATAACTTAAGTCACAGCATGATTGAGAATGAATTAGATGTTAAATAGGAATAGGGGAAGGATCACCAAGTTTGAGAGTCACCCAAGGCCCAATGTCCTCAATCCTACCCTGGGCACTTTCCACCCATTCCAACCAAAAATAAAAAATGACTCTAGTTATTGATCAAATGGAAGCTTTATTAAGTAGATGTAATGCATTAAACTTTATGGCTATGAGAATCATAACCATATGTTCAGTTTTTAAGAACTAGTGGAATGATGAGTGAAATTAGTTTATCGTCTAAGGAGGTGTTAATCATGAGAAAGAAAAATTAACAGCAAAGATTCCCCCCCCCCCCATCCTCAAAGGATGAGAAATTGCAGCTTTTTTTTTTTGCTTTATGATAAAAATGAAAAAAATTCTTTTTGAGTTGAATAGTTATTGTTAAAATATTATAATTCACATTTTTTAAATCTTTCAGGTTTTAATTCTCATCATTATAGGGCACTAAATCTAAAAAATAAAAAGTAGTAGTCGAATTCTAAATAGCTGTCAAAGTAGTAGTTGGTTAGCGCGCTCGGCTACTGATCAAAGGGACCTGGATTCGAGCCCTGGGTAAGGAAGGCATGGATCTTTGTGTTGTCATTCTGCTGAGGCCTTGCCTTCCTCATAGACCTTTCTAGTGTGGGTATTAAACTGAGATTACCTCTGAGTCCGAGTTTTAACTGAGTCCGACCTCTGTGGCAAGCAGCTGCTTGAGGGGGGGGGGGGTTATTTTCATTTATTTGAATAAAAAGACTATTTGAAATCGTGTTTATTATTAATTAGTATTTTTATTATATTTATTGTTTTTAATTACAGATTGGGCTGTTTTACCTCTGAGTGGCACTCTTTTGAACACAACAGGCTAAATGGCCAGGTCACAAGGACTCCAAAGGCTAAGAGAAGGTTGGGGGAGGGGACTCACTAGGAACAGCTGTTGGGAGACAGATAGTAGCCTCCCGTCAAGGCCATCCAGTGTGTTCTTTAACGTGCACAGGGTATGGCTCTCATGCACACGGGACCACGGCTTAACGTCCCATCTGACGGGCGGCGCCCTTTCCAAGCCCATCGGTGTCCCCTACTGACCGTGGGCAGGGCAGGGAATTTTGCGGAGATAAATCTAAATGCTGATCCAGTTGGGATTCGAACCTGGGAACTGCAGATTACGAGCCTAGCGCGCTACTCACTGGGCGCCGACTCCGCCCCTTTTAATTTAGGAGAAATTAATTGTGTTTAATATTAAACACAATTATGTATTGTAGTTTATACCAGCATATTAATACAAATAACATGTAGGTATGTAATTATATTATTTTTTTTTCTCTCTAATGTTACTTTTGTTTTTGAATGTATCTTTTCATCAATATATTGAGAATTAAAAGAAATAGGAAGTAGATTTAACACCTCAGCGAAATAGTGAGTAATGGTTGTAACGAGGAAATTTTGTCGGTCCTCTAGTGCTCCTTATAACTAAGTTCGACTGCATTTATCTTCAGTCCTTTTATTTAAATGATATTTTAGAAGCTATAAGAGCTTCGAAATTAGATTTCCATTGACAAAACA
This sequence comes from Ryuthela nishihirai, assembly GCA_038380435.1. Taxonomy (NCBI): domain Eukaryota; kingdom Metazoa; phylum Arthropoda; class Arachnida; order Araneae; family Heptathelidae; genus Ryuthela; species Ryuthela nishihirai. The sequence continues at coordinate 9,749,987 of JAWZYU010000004.1, forward strand.
TGAACTTCTCTAATATTTTGTTAGGGCAATGTCATGTTTAGTGGTTGTCATCCCCCACAGCTGTATGAAAGGAATGCATCTTTCAATTAAGGAGCTACCTTTGCGGGATATTTTCGATAGTGGGGAATATTCCGAGACAAAATTGTAGCTAATAGAAAATAAAGCAAATTTAAGCATTCACCAAAGATTGTGTTGAATTAAATTATGTAGGTTGGACTGTTTAAACCTTTGAGAGGCAATTTTTACCCACATTGAACTAAATGACCAGGTCACAAGGACCCCAAAAACTCGGAGAATGTTAAAGAAGGGAATCCACTGGACAGCTGGTAGGAGACAGATGGCAGCCTTCCGCCAAAGCTTGTTTAAAGTGCAGCCTTCTTGGCTCTTCTGTGCAAGTTGTCATCAGATGGATGGCGGCCTTTCCAAGAATATGAGTGCCCCAAATTTTTAAAAATATTCTTCTCTGTTTAAGATCCCAAATAGATTAGGTTGTTTTATCTCTGAGCGGCCCTTTTTTGCACTCAATGGGCTAAATGACCAGGTTACAAGGATTTCGAGGGTTCAGAGAAGGGTGGAGGAAAGGGACTCACTGGACAGATGTTAGGAAACAGATGGTAGCCTCACGTAAAGGCCAACCAGCGTGATCGTTAACGTGCACAGGGTATAGCTCTCCCGCACACTGGGCAACGACTTAACGTCCCATCCGATGGACGGCGGCCTTTCCAAGCCCATCGGTGTCCCCTTTCTGACCGAGGACAGGGCGGGAAGTTTTGAGGAGATAAATCTCAACGCTGGCATAGGTGGGACTCGAACCTAGAAACTACAGATTACGAGCCAGGCAGCTACCGCCTGTGCCACCCCCCGCCACCTGTGGGACGAGAAGATCAACTTTTTCTACTCCTCTGGATGCTTATCCTCCATTTCGGTTGATTTTCCTTCTTAAAAACTGATTACAGCATTTCTTTATAGTGCTAAATACCTATGTCAACATCTGATGTTTAATCTTGGCTGTCGGTTCAATCATATCGGAAACAATTGCTCTCCATTTGCAACATTCTCATGTTTGATGCTGTTATATAATACGAACGAACAAAAATATCTGCTGTAAATTCATAGTGCAATTCATAGTGATTGTGATCTCTTAGGGCAGGCATGTCAAACACGCGGCCCACCGGGAACTGTTCTGCGGCCCTCCAAGATTGATAACCAATACGTTTATTTAACTTTTGACAACACTGGATTCTTTAATTAAAATTATAAGTACGTACACGGTACATGAATTAAATAAACGTATTTCAGAAAACATTTCCATTTATATATAACGGAAACTATTGCTCATAAATGTATATGTCGGAGCCCGATCGTAGAATTGCTGATATCATGAAATGCCCGATCATTTCATGAAATAGTGGCATTTCATGATATGAGCAATTCTACGATCGGGCTCCGACATGTATACGCATGTCTCGAGGTCATTCAAATGTACGTACTTTGCGCATGGCAATGAGTCACGAAATGCCAGTAGAGTCGGAAGCTATTCGTTAGCAGTCAGTGAACGAATACTGCGTTCTAGTCTAGTTGGCACATAACAATTTTCATCTGGTTTTTTTGTTTTGCGGCCAGCGATTTAATATATAATACTTAATATGGCCTTCGGTGGTTAACATGTTGTGTTTGACATGCCTGTTCTAGGGCTACATAAACTGCAAAAAACTATGCCTGGCATCGTTATAGAATATATACGTTTAAGGGGTCACTTTGGTCACATAAGTCGTCTCCTTTCCAATTACTAACATTCTGAAACGGAAGGGGGGGGGCAGCAAAGAAACGTTCCTAGATCCCGCCCTGACTAGGAATGTTCTCAAACAGTTAAATGTTTTTCAAATCTCACAAAAATTTGTGTTAGAAAACTCGATTGATACTCACCATAGCTCTGAATCGTTCTTGGCCTGCGGTGTCCCACACTTGGATTTTCACTTCTCTGCCATATACATCCCTAAGGAGAATAAAAGAGGCAGTTCATTTCGACGCAAAATATTCCGCATCTGAACAGAACGAACAAACTGTGGAGACAATATATGACAAGGAAATTCACTGTTTAGAATAAATTTAAAACCACTTGCATGGTGTGATTGAAGAAGGAAGCGCCTATCGTCGGATTGGAGTTTTCTTGGAAACGTTTGTTGTACCATCTTTCCACGATGCTGCTTTTCCCAACACCTGTGGAAAGAAATTATTAATCAGTGGAAGAATAAGATATTTCAGAGAAAACGAAAATTGCTATCACGCTACATCAGACACTACATACATTGATACTTATTTAAATACTTTTAGATACAGTCCCTATAAATCTCTGGAAGAGTGGTAAGTCGTTGCGAGAGTTAGATTTGTGAATTCCGCAATTCAGATAAATTGATTTTAAAGGTTGTGTTGCTTATTAAAAACTAAAATCTTTCTAAACCTGCTTATGGTAAAGTTGCAAAATATTCACATAGTAGTGTATTCTGCCCAGTATTATAAATGCGTATATATATAGTTCGTGTTTAAATTGCAATGTTTTCTTATTTCATGTAATACTAACTATAACAATAAGGTAAGCGAATGATTTGGGTTGTTTATATTGTACTAAATGTATAGTCTAATGTGTTCAAAATAAAGTATTATGATTGATTGATAGATTCTCGAGTATTAATGCACTGAATATATGTTCCTATTTTTCTTCATTTCAAAGTATAAAATTACTCTTACCTTATGAGTAACTCATGTGTTGGTATCCCACCCAGCTCAAGGCACTTTTTCCTCTAATAAGAAAATATTCTCTCTCAGCTCAGACACTTTTTCCTCTATTAAAGAGAATGACACCCTGAATTTACCGTGTAAGCATCAAAGGATAATATGTTACATAACTTTCGCTTATTTTAGGTGTATTTTATTTTGTTATAAATTATAGTATTGAAAAGATATGTTAGTATGATATAATACGATGAATATCGTATGCTAGCAGTAATTGAGTTAGCCTTGAGATTGCTCAGTGGTTAGACGTGACATGAACTCTTAAGCGTGTTGGGTTGTTTTACCTCTGAGCGGCACTTTTTTGCACACCATGGGCTAAATGGTCAGGTCACATGGACCCCGAAGGCTCAGAGAAGGTTGGGGGAGGGGAACCCACTGGAACAGCTGTTGGGAGACAGATGGTAGCCTCCCGTCAAGGCCATCCAGCGTGTTCTTTAACGTGCACAGGGTATGGCTCTCCCGCACACGGGGCCACAGCTTAACGTCCCATCCGACGGACGGTGGCCTTTTCAAGCCCATCGGTGTCCCCTACTGACCGTGGACAGGGCACGGAGGTTTGCGAAGATAAGTCTCAACGCTGACCCTACGAAAGTGTAACAAGATACTGCAGTTTGCAAGAGAGAAAGCTTGTGAAGGAAGTATTATCTCAAAAAAGCCTTCACTATAAATGTGAGTGGGTTGTTTTACCTCTGAGGGGTACTTTTTTTGAACACAATGGGTTAAACGGCTAGGTCACAAGGGCGAAAAGAAGGTTGGAGGAAGGAGTCCCATTGGACAGCTATTACGAGCCAGATGCTGTCCTTTCGCCAAGGTCATCCAGCGTGTTCTTTAAAGTGCAAAGGTATAGCTCTCTTGCATACGGATCCACGGCTTAACGTCTCATCTGATGGATGGCGTACTTTCCTAGTCCATCATACCTTCTTTCTTACCGAGGGCAGGGTAGGGGATTATAAGAGATAAATCTCAACTTTGGCATAGAGTGGGACTCGAACCTGGGAAATGCAAATTAAGAACCTGACAATATCAAACTATGAGTAATAAGTAGTAGTAGTAAATACCAGTAGGCAAGGGCCCCACCGAGAGGGAACCACCTTGTCGTGGTGGTGGTGTTGGGGGGGGGGGGCGGCTAGAGGGCCTTTGTGAAGTTGAGGGCTCCGCTGACTAGTATTGGGGGTACCTTGGTCGGACGGGGCCCCGATGGAATGACTGGGTCTTAGTGAAGTTGAGGGTTCCGCTGACTGGTATTGGGGGGTATTTTGGTCAGACGGGGCCTTGATGGAATGACTGGGCCTTTGTGAAGTTGAGGGCTCCGCTGACTGGTATTGGGGGGTACCTTGGTCGGACGGGGCCCCGATGGAATGACTGGGCCTTGTGAAGTTGAGGGCTCCGCTGACTGGTATTGGGGGGACATGGCCCCGATGGAATGACTGGGTCTTTGTGAAGTTGAGAGCTCCGCTGACTGGTATTGGGGCGTACCTTGGTCGGACGTGGCCCCGATGGAATGACTGGGTCTTAGTGAAGTTGAGGGCTCCGCTGACTGGTACTGGGGGGTGCTCCGGTCGGACGGGGGGGCCCCGATGGAAAGGCCTGAAAGGCCGGACTAAGAGTTCCCACCACGGGAGCCGAGGCAACTTGGATTGTATATTCTTCTTTGTGGTTAACCGGGGCGCAGATGAAATTTAGGTTTTGACCGATGGATAAACTTTACTTCTATAGTACTGTTCGCCATAGGTAGTCGTGGGGTGAGCTGTATCTATATGGTGCCGTCTTGCCCTCGACCGTAGGTAGTGGAGATTTTGGCATTACCCTTGTATGTAGTGCAGTCCTCGAATTGCGGGGCATCTGGGTTTTGTCATTCAATTAAATTTCTTGTAGGCAAAGAACACTTAAAAAATTGAGTTGAAAAAAAATTCAAAAAATCAAAAATGTGGCGTTTCGACTGCCCAACTCCTGATAATAGATGGTGCTACTGGTGAATTAGCAGGAAGACGAATATGTCACTAGTTGAGGGGATGGTTAGTTCCTCTGCGGTCTAGCGGTTAAGACGCCCGGCATACTTCTGGGAGACCTGGGTTCGAATCCCACTCAGGACAACCAATATTTCTTTTCTCAAGTTATGAGTCTGTCATGCTACCAATTAACCTCACCTCACTTTCTGTGGAATTACAAAACACGTTAGAAACATCCACTCCTAACGCGGTATTAATATCCTGATTTGTAACATTCGCTCCTGATGGAGGTTGAGGTATCCTTAGTCGGTAGCATGACAGATTCATAACTTGACGTTCCCAAGTTTCGAGTCTCATTGTGTCTGCGGTGAAATTTTCTCTGCCAATCACCATTCCCTCCTCAGTACGAAAGGAGACATTGATGAGCTTAGAAAGAATCTATATCCTTTGAATGTGCAAAGAGTGCGCAAAGAAACCGTACCCTGTTCATGTTCAGGAAATGGATACCTTAGGTGAAGCATGTTCTAGGGTGTTCGTCAATATGAATGGTAGGCATCCATTTCTCTCCAAAATGCTTTCAAGTAAATACCCTTTCTCTACTCAGCTCTGACGCCTTGGAAAAAAAAAGGTGCAAATAAAAAGTGCAGCTCAGAGGTAAAAACATCTCAGTCCTGTCCTAATGCGAGATTCTAATTGGGATCTCCTCGTTCCATTGCTAAAATGGGCGGGGGTGGCTCAGTCGGTAGCGCGCCAGGCTCGTAATCTGTAGTTCCCAGGTTCGAGTCCCAGCTGGGTCAGCGTTGAGATTTATCTCCGCAAAATTCCCAGTCCTGCCCACGGTCAGTAGGGGACACCGATGGGCTTGGAAAGGCCGCCGTCCGTCGGATGGGACGTTAAGCCGTGGCCCGTGTGCGGGAGAGCCATACCCTGTGCACGTTAAAGAACACACTGGATGGCCTTGAAGGGAGGCTACCATCTGTCTCCCAACAGCTGTTCCAGTGGGTCCCCTCTCCCAACCTTCTCTGAGCCTTCGGGGTCCATGTGACCTGGCCATTTAGCCCATGGTGTGCAAAAAAGTGCCGCTCAGAGGTAAAACAACCCAACCCAACAATCCATTGCTAAAAACACTAACTGTTCTGACACCAGATCACAGTCACATTTCTAGATGTAATCAGATTTGTACATATTTCCTAACATGATCACATGATCATGTTAGGAAAACTTCCTATACCTACCTGCAATCAAGGCTATAGAAAAATCCTGAAGCTTTAGGAGGTTAAAAAAAACTTGTTACTTTCGATTAACGCTTTTAATAAGAGGTCAAATGAATTTTTTTTAACCGCTAAAAGCAAGTGTATTATAATATTAATTTTCTTAAAAGGGTACTAAATTATTTTGTAGAGAATGGATTTTGCAAAAGAGCCACTGAAAAAGCATGCAACAATAAAAAAAAAAGGTTGATAATTTAAATAATGTGCGTTTTTATACGGTATTTTACGTTTTTACTGTGTTTATTGGAAGTCAGGGTCATGTCTTCTGACCGTCTGAGATATTAATAAGTGGAATGGAGACAGAAAATTAAAGCATATATTCATATGCTACATATCTTTTGCGAGAAAATTTTTTATTTTATTTCTGATTTACATAAAGGACTTAACAAAATTGAAACTAAATAGTGCCATGTTTTTATATGCCGATGATATAGTTTTAGTTAATATAAGCAAATTGGAAGATTATGCGGTTAAACATATACAAAAAGACTTTAATATTTTTAATCGATGATTAAACTCAAATGAACTGTATCTAAATAGCAATAAAACCAAATGGATGACTTTTCATTCACCTTGTTTCAAAATTAACAATAACTTAATTATTAAAACACACAAATTAAACTGCAGAAAAAAAGAGAATCATTTCTGAGCTAGATAACCGTGGCTGCATTAAAATTGACAGAGTACATGCAATAAAATATCTAGGATTACATCTGGACAGCGCCCTCCGATGGAACGGTTCATACTGAGAAAATCTGCGGCACATTAAGGCTTTGTACTTTGAAATTAAATAAATTACGATATATTATGGATACCAATATATGTATTATTTTTTATAATGCAATCTGTGAGTCCTTCTTAAATTATGCCATAACGATACATGATACAACCACCTTAACAAACGTTAGAAATATAGAACGTATTCAATCCTCAATAGCTAAAAATATTATACCAATTTAAGATCGCACACATCTAATTACAGCCCAAGATAGATTTATTCACTTGGATATTTTTACCTTACCAGAGCCTATATAAATATAACATAGTTATGGGTAATTTTTTTGACAACACACATAAAAGTCCAGCATGATAAAAACACAAGATTTAAAGAAAAAATTTATTTCCAACAACAGAATTTTACAAATAACTATGGGAAGTTCACAAGCGGCTACAAAATTCCATGCATTTTCAATCTCTTACCTAGGGAACTGCTAGCCGCAAATTCTTTTAGAGAATTAAAACACGAATTAAACAGATTTTTATTAAAAAATTAGATAATTAATATTAACACCTACTAGCAACATATGTAGTGCTGAATATGAATATAATAATCCCAATGTCATTTTGAAATATTTGAAATTAAAAAAATGGTAAAATCTTTTATAAAGAGAGGAAATTATTTTTTGTTGAAAACTTCAACAGAAATTGTATAGCAAATGCAACAAGTGGTAAATGTATTAAGATTAGCGGATGAAGACAGAACGAAGGTGTAAAACACTATGATATGAATGTGTTATTTTCTCCTGCAGATAAGCTGTTAGCTTTGCGGAGCATTTGGAAATAGAAATGATTTATTTTAAATTGTTTGAATAAATAAATGATAAAAAATTACAGTCTGCTAAATTAGGAGAACGGGAATTACATACCAGGATGACGATCCGATCTGTTCAGCTCGATCAAGGTCAGTTGTTAATACCTCAAATTATATGCACCTAAGAAACAAGAAGCAAACTTTGCAATTGGACATCTCAAAGAAGACATTGTTCCTATCGGTATATTTTGCAAGATTTAATGCCTTCGAAGTGCGAGGGGCGGGGGTGGCTCAGTCGGTAGCGCGCCAGGCTCGTAATCTGCAGTTACCAGGTTCGAGTTCCAGCTGGGTCAGCGTTGAGATTTATCTCCGCAAAATTCCCCGCCCTGCCCACGGTCAGTAGGGAACACCGATGGGCTTGGAAAGACCGCCGTCCGTCGGATGGGACGTTAAGCCGCGGCCCCGTGTGCGGGAGAGACATACCCTGTGCACGTTAAAAAACACGCTGGATGGCCTTGACGGGAGGCTACCATCTGTCTACCAACAGCTGTTCCAGTGGGTCCCCTCCCCCAACCTTCTCTGAGCCCTCGGGGTCCTTGTGACCTGGCCATTTAGCCCATTGCGTGCAAAAAAAAAGTGCCGCTCAGAGGTAAAACAACCCAACCCTTCGAAGTGCGGGTATTGATGTCGAAGTACAGGTACACAACATTCGGAATTGAATCCTCAAAGCTAGTTTTACGGTTCGCCGCTCGAATTCTTTTCTACGAAGCCAATAATATCTCGCGCATTACGGATGGTGAAGCACAAAATTACTAAAGGAGTAGCAGATGGCATTGAAGGTTTTTTCTCCTGTGCCACTTAGGGCATTTGAAGTAGTTATTGAATAAAGATCGAAACATAAGATCGATAATAATGGATTATTCTTTTTATAATACGACACATGAAAAACAAGGAGAGGCAAGGTTTTATAATAAAAAAAGGCGTTAGTTATGACCGCTTCTAGACGAAGGTACTTTAATGTTGTAATCTAATCTAGATTCTTTAATCTAATCCACAGTAATTACTGTGGGATTAGATTATCTTGTAGAGAGTGGGTTTGCAAAGGTGGCTCCTTTCTGTAAATAAAAAATAAATTCCCCTTCAAGTAGCTGCTTGCCAATGTGATCGGGACAAGAATTTGTTGGGTTGTTTTACCTTGAGCAGCACTTGTTTTGCACACAATGGACTAAATCGCAAGGTCACAAGGACCCCGAGGGCTCAGAGAAGATTGGGGGAGGGGACCCACAGGGCAGCTGTTTGGAGACAGATGGTAGCTCCCCATTATAATCATCCAGCGTGTTCTTTAACGTGCACAGGGTATGGCTCTTCCGCACACGGGGCCACGGCTTAACGTCTCATGCGACGGACGGTGGCCTTTCCAAGCTCATCGGTGTCCCCTACTGACCGAGGGCAGTGCGGGGAGTTTTGCGGAGATAAATCTCAACGCTGGCCTCAGGTGGGACTATAACCTGGAAGCTAATCGAGATCTCAGTATTATACGCTACAGATGAGATCTGTTCGACCTTAGCAAAAAAACAGCAGCAAATAAACACCCATGCTCGAACCCAGGTGCCTTTGATCTGTAGCAAAGTACGCTAACCTCTCGGCCACCGGGATGGCCCCCGCTTGAAAATCATACAACAATATAAAAAAAACCTAACAGTTTTTATCCTGTGTTTTTTAATATGCAAAATTAATACCGGTATCTGGACATAGAGTAAGCCGAGGCGTGATATATATATATACTATATTTCAAAACAAACATCACTTATCCCTTTACGTAAGGTACAAGAAAGTGCTGAAACAATTTATAATAATTTTTATTATGATCAGGCAAGCAAATATTTCGAATTTTATTTAGGAGCAGGTTTCGTGCGTTTATGAACTGCGAAGTTCATAGACACACGATAATATGCGAAGTTCATAGACACATATTTAATCTGCAAGTTCACCGAAGTTGTCTCGTTGTGTTCGTCTCGCATCACCAAATAAGAAGAGAGGTAAAGCCATGAAGATCGCACCAATTGTTTTGCTGATTGAGTGAATGATTACATTTCCATAGCGAATAGTTACATGGCAGAATGGTTATATGGAAATATCCCAAAATACCTGCTATTGAATTGGGAAACGTCTTGCAGCGAGTTCTCTGTTGTGGGAAGAGCAGCACATGGCTAATATATGAGAACTTTACATATATCAACAAGATGGAACCCCGAAGGGGAGAGTTGGGTTGTTTGGGTTGTTTTACCTCTGAGCGCCACTTTTTTGCACACCATGGACTAAATGGCCAGGTCACATGGACCCCGAAGGCTCAGAGAAGGTTGGGGGAGGGGACCCACTGGAACAGCTGTTGGGAGACAGATGGTAGCCTCCCGTCAAGGCCATCCAGCGTGTTCTTTAACGTGCGCAGGGCATGGGCTCTCCCGCACACGGGGCCACGGCTTAACGTCACATCCGACGGACGGCGGCCTTTCCAATCCCATCGGTGTCCAATCCCTACTGACCGTGGGCAGGTCAGGGAATTTTGCGGAGATAAATCTCAACGCTGACCCAGCTGGGACTCGAACCTGGGAACTACAGATTACGTGCCTGGCGCGCTACTGACCTAGCCATCCCCGCCCCACCGAAGGGGAGAAGATCATTGAACTGCGACATGTAGGAGTATGCATGAGAGTTCTTCGTGATGTCGTAACTGTACAATGTTGTTGCGTCAATGAATTACAGTAGACCAAAAGCACACGGGAGACAGAAACGAGACCATAATGCAGGATTACAACTTGCAAGGTAAGCCAACTCCAGTGAATGATGTTACGAGACTGCTCCGCTATGGCGTGCCAGTTCAAGGGTGACTTCCAGACAGTGGTGCTACCATGTAAAAAAATAAATATTCCCTCAAGCATCTGCTTGCTACAAATGTCTGACAGGAGCCTGTCTGTTTAATACGCCGTAGAGAAGATCTGTGAGGATGGCCGGACATCGGAAGAAAGACAACACAAATATTCAAGGCCTTGAACTTAGGTCCCTTTGACAAGTGGGACGAGGGTAGCTCAGTCTGTAGTGGGTCAGACTCATAATCTATAGTTCCCAGGTTCGAGTCCCAGCTGGGCCAGCGTTGAGGTTTATCTCCGCAAAACTCCTCGCCTTGTCCTCTGCCAGTAGGAGATACCGAAGGGCTTGGAAAGGTTGACGTCCGTCGGATGGGACGTTAAGCTGTGGCTCCGGGTGCGAGAGAGCCATACCTGTGCATGTTAAAGAACACGCTGAATGGCCATAAGGGGAGGTTTACTTTTATCTCCTAACAGCTAGTAGCGAATCCTCTTTTCCAATCTTCTCTGAGCTCTTGGGGTCCTTGTGACCTGGCCATGTAGTCCATTGTGTGCGAAAAAGTGACACTGAGAGGAAAAAAACTGAAAGCCTCAAAATTTCCCGAGCAATTTATAAATGGCTTTCAAAATGCTGATAATGTAAATTTTAGTACGCCTGAATCACTTAATCTTTTTCTGTTGATGAAACACGAAAATTTCTGATATTTTTTTGATTAAAGGTAAAACATTTCTAACTACTAAAGAAACCAAAGTTGCAGCATACATTGAAGAAACTTTCTCATATGATTAAATAGCTGATCTACACGAAATATAGTCTCAACATTTTCCCTTGAACCTTGAAAATAGAAGTATCTAAAGGTATAACGGCAAAATATAATGTGCAGTCCTTTAAAAGAGAAGTGTGTCAAAAAAGTGAACTATTTTATTGGTCATATACAGTTATTAGTATTTGGAACATACGACTTACAAACAATAATATTTACGAGTCTCTCTCTCCGTATAAATAGCCAAAATTTGATAAAAAAAAATCGTTACACTTCCATGAAAACTTGCCATTTTACAAATCGCCCTATGGCAAGTAAATAAAAAAATAAAATAAAATAAATAAATACCCCCTCAAGCAGCTGCTTGCTACAGAGGTCTGACAGGAGCCTGTCAGTTTATATGCCACAGTAGGAGATCTGAGAGGATGGCAGGACCTCAGCAGAAAAACGACACAAACATCCTTAATCATTTATCATAAGGAATGTTTGTAAGCTCGGATGGAAATATGTCTAAAGGCAAAATTTCAATTCATTTTTGGAAATACTTAGGCGCTCAAAGTTGAGTTGTTTTACCTCTGAGCGGTGCTTTTATGCACGCAAATGGGATAAATGGCCAGATTACAAAGACCAAAGCGTGAATGTTGAAAAAGAGGATCCATTGAACAACTATTAGGAGACAGATGACCTCAATGCCATCCAACGTGTTCTTTAACATCCGCAAGATATGGATCTTCTGCACATGGGATCACGGTGTAAGTTCTCACCCGACGGCCGATTATTTTTGTTTGGCGTTAAAGATACACATAGATAAGCATCAAAAAACAACTTTTTGCAGTTCATAGACACACGAAACTTGCTCCTGTATAAAATTCGAAATATTTGCTTGCTTGATCATAATAAAAATTATTATAAACTGTTTCAGCACTTTCTTGTACCTTACGTAAAGGGATAAGTGATGTTCGTTTGGGAATTTTTTGGAAGGACTAATAGCCTGAAACAGATACAACTTTTTTAAAATAGAAATATACTGCTTGTAGATGTCAAAAATTTAGCTGCGAAAATTCAACATTCTGCATAACACATTCCAATTACTCTTCGTGTTTAATTTTGACACTAAAATAAAATTTCGTTTAATTATATTTAGATTTAATTAATCGCAGTTATCTTGCTAACCGTAATTACAAGCTTCACTGACTTGTAACAAATAAAACCTGTTTACTTAATGGAGATAAAAGAATCAGTATGCACTTTGGAATTGAATTATAGTTTTTTTTTTCAAGAGTTGTCGGTTTTGCTCTCGATGGGATTTGTTTTTCCCTTGCTGCTTTAAGATCGATACCGAAGTGCTAAAAAAATTTTTTTTGGCTTCCAAGAACGTTTTCTGAATTTGATGTTTTCTTGTGCTTGACTTTCTTTTGCTTACTTTAGATTCGACTGCGGAAAAAAATAAAGCCGAGAAAAATATTTCTTTTTTTTCCCTGCACTATAAAGCCGCGATGGAGTTTTACAATTTTATTTCGTTTCCCCCCACTTCCTTTAATCTTTAACGGCGTTAATCCCCCTTCCCCGTCCATTAGCATCTTATAATCTCCTTCTTGAACACGCTTCTAGCTTGAATATAAGGGGCTCTGCAAGTTGCAGCATGATATCAAAACTACAGAGTCGTGGTTTCGGGGCGGGACAATTTTTCTGTGTTCAGAGCAGTCAACAGTTTGTTATATTAATGTGGGAGGACTTCAGTTACACTTTGATTCCTAAACGAAGTATTTAAAAGTGAACCTACACCGACAGAATGTAATCAATTGGCTTTATGGAAGAAGGATCTCAAAAATTCGAATAAGAGGCGGAGGGATCGGAGTGAAAAGAATCACAGAGAAAGAGGAAAACCACGGAGTGAAAAGAATCCCAGAGAAAGAGGAAAACCACGGAGTGAAAAGAATCACAGAGAAAGAGGAAAACCACGGAGTGAAAAGAATCACAGAGAAAGAGCAAAACCACGGAGTGAAAAGAATCACAGAGAAAGAGGAAAACCATGGAGTGAAAAGAATCACAGAGAAAGAGGAAAACCGCGAAGTGAAAAGAATCACAGAGAAAGAGGAAAACCAATGAAATGGAGTCAAAGAGGAAAGGAAAGAGGCTCCTAAGAGTTGTAAGGAAGGAACATAGTGAAACGAAAATTTGTAACGTGTAAAGAAAAAGTAACAGACACAATAAATCTAGTGTTTATGAGAATAAGCCAGTGAATTAGAGCACCAAACATCAGAGATTAGTGCAGAATGGTTCAAGGACCAAAAGAAGGACTGGAATCAGTGAGAGATGATAGTGGGCTGCTTGGACAGCCAAGGTAATCCTTTTGCAAATTTTTTAATTTATCTGAAATACGTCTATAATTTAAAGGTATTTATCCGTTCTTAATATATACATATATATAAAAAAGTATTTCCCTTTTCTTAATATTTTGATTCTAAAATCGAAAGTGTGTATTGTACGGGGAAGATTTAACGGAGGAAATTTTCCGTCGTTAAAATTCCTCCGTTAAAATTCCTCCGTTAAAATTTCCTCCGTTAAAATTTCAGTGAAAGGAAATTCAGAGTGGGAATAAATTACAAGGTAAATATCATTTAATGTTAATGTGTGATTACAACTCACATAATGAAGATTGCCATTGCTTTGATGCATCACCATATTTCTTTCATGTTTTCGAAATTCAGTTTACATTTTGTATACATTTTGTTTTTTTATGCGAAGTACAGAGAAAGCATTATAGTGCGCCATCCGTCTGTGTGAGTCTGCCATCTGAGCGCATTTAGTTGAAATTTTATAGTTAGGTACATTTTTACCCGAGTTTGGTTTAGTCGTTTTACTTGCAAGCGACACCTGTATGTACACAACGGGCTATATAGCCAGGTCACAAATACACCAAGGGGACAGACATAGTTGGGGAAGGGGATCTGCCAGACAGCTGTTAAGAAACAGAACACCTATCAACGCTATCCAGCATGTTCTTTAACATGTCTAGGGTACATGCTCTCACGGAGCCACGGTTTAGCCTTTCATCCGACAGACGGCAATCTTTTTAAGCCCATCGGTGTTCTATTTCTCATAAAGAGCAGTGTGAGGATTAGAAAAGAAAATCGAAACGCAGGCTCAGTGGGGATTCGAACCTGGAACAGTGGATTGCGAACTTGGCATGCTATCTACTGAGCTAACTCCCCTCCCCATTTCATCCGGACGAAGGACTCTTCACAATAATTAATGACGTTTACTATAAAGAGATTATATAACGAATTATATATTTATATATATAGGAGTAAACTTTGCTCGCGGAATTAGGACTTCAGTTTCGTATTTGTGTAAAGTTATTTGTTATATATTTGAAGTGGGCTTCCAGAATAAGATATAAGGATTGCATCATCATTTAGAGTTGAAGCTTTTATTTCCGTAATATTAACTTCGAAAAATTCGTAATATTAACTTCGAATTTTTTTTCAAGTAAGAATCTGGCTTTACCTACGACGAAATTAGTTCAAACATTTAGAAAAAATCCCTAAAATTCCCCAAAATTACTGTGAGTATAAAATTCTTGTGTCCTCGTATATCCTGGCTGTTACAAACCTTCTCAATTTAGGTGAGAGCCGCATTACAAGGGCGAGAAAATTTTTGTAATGTAAAAATGACTTCTTCGGATTTAAATTAATTTTTTTACTTTTCTGAAGCAAGCTGCGTCCAATGCTTCATGAGGCTCCCGCCAAATTCTCTGCCTACGGTCGGTAGAGAACAAGGTCTCGACTCGTCGGACCACATGACTTTTTTTCCCAGTCTTCCAGTGTTCAGCCACGGTGTTCCTGACATCATTGTAGACGAACTTTCCGGTTCTTCGCAGAAATCAGTGGTTTCCGCATAGGCATGCGACTGCTAATGCCGATCCTCTTCAATTCCCTAAATTCCCCGCCCTGCCCACGGTCAGTAGGGGACACCGATGGGCTTGGAAAGGCCGCGTCCGTCGGATGGGACGTTAAGCCGTGGCCCCGTGTGCGGGAGAGCCATACCCTGTGCACGTTAAAGAACACGCTGGATGGCCTTGACGGGAGGCTACCATCTGTCTCCCAACAGCTGTTCCAGTGGGTATCCTCCCCCAACCTTCTCTGAGCCTTCGGGGTCCATGTGACCTGGCCATTTAGCCCATGGTGTGCAAAAAAGTGCCGCTCAGAGGTAAAACAACCCAACATCCCTTCAATTCCCTGCACATAGTTGGCTGAGATATGGGCCGGGAACAGCCTTCATTGAATGTTTCTGTCAATTGCTGCACACAGGAAGTCCTGTTTCTCCGTACAAGCCTTCTCAGACGACAGCGATCTCGTTCCTGACAGATTGTCGTCGCGCCTCACTTACGCCTCTTAGACAAGCAATGCGAGTTATTTTTCCACTGATTAAAACCCCACGATATCTCACCTTTTGAGAAACCAGTCATCTCTGCTGTTTTTAAAATCGTCGCTCCAACCAGACGGGCACCCACAATAAGCCCTTTATCAAACCCAAAAGTTACTTTGTTTTTCCCATTGTGATGAACACTACTGACGAGCAGTAGTCTTAAATAGTTACCTAGATCTCGTGGTAATGCACGTGACCATGTATTTTGCATATACGCTGCGCAAGTGACGTTTATGTACATCTGCATAAAGGTTTCTAATTCAGTGGCTGGTGTGTGTAGTTTCCTGCACATGAATGAATGAACCCAAGGTTCCCCAGCAGAAAATTACCCAAAGCATTACACTACCTCCACAGACTTGTTTTCATCCCATGGTGCATCATAGTGCCAACACTTCTTTAGATAAACGACGCACACGTACCCGGCCATTCACATGGTACAGCATGAAACAAGATTCATCGAACCAAACGGCCTTCTTCCAATCGTTCAAGTCCAGCTTTGATGCTCGCGTATCCACTGTAGGCGCTTTCGACTGTGAACCAAGGTTAGCATGGGCACTCGGAGTGGCCTGTGGTTACCAGCCCCATTTTCATCAGGGTTCGATGTACTGTGTGTTGTGACAATTACTCCCGACACCAGCATTCAAATTACGGGCGAGTTGTGCCACAGCATCCCTTCTGTTGGCTCATACCATAAGGATAACCTTCGCTCACCTCTAGCATTGATGAGCCAATGTTCAGCCCACACCTTGACGGCGGTTCGTGGTTTTTCTCTCCTCGGACCACTTTTTGAAGGTGCTAACCACGGCTGACCGTGAGCCTTGCCGTCTCGGAAATGCTCTGACCCAGTCGTTTGCCCATTACACTTTGGCTTCTGTCAAACTCACTTCAGTCCGCTGCCTTTCCCATCTGAAGAACAAGAATAACACTGATTAACAAAGTTCTGTATGAGGTGTTATTTACGCCGTTTCATGACCTTCACATGCGCCGTCGTTTACCTGCAGTTGCTTCGATTTGCATATACACTCCACTTGGGTTTTATGTTTTCAGTTCTACGATAAAAATTAGAATTCAAATTTTTATTGTTTTACCCTTCTTGTACTGTATTGTAAATAACGTGTTTTCTTTTCTATTTTTCTTTGTTTTGAAATGAAAATATTCATTTTTATATTTCCTAAAATGCGAGAACATTATAATTTGTCACAATCCACCTTGTGTGGATCTTTAAGTTTTAATTAATTTGTGAAAATAAGTTGAACTTTTTTTGTTATTTTATGTAATGCTAACTATAACAACCTAGAAAAACGAATGCTTTTGGGTTGCTTATGTTATACTTAATCTATAGTCTAATGTGTTGAAAATAAGGTATTTTGATTTTGATTTTTGAGTGAATGATTTAATTAATCACTTCATTATTTTTCACTCAGTATTGTTTCTTAGCTTTTAAGTTGGATTTCAGTTGCATATGCTCATGAATACGTTTGGTTTTGATTAAAGATGGTAGCCTCCCCTCAAGACTAATCCAGCGCGTTTTTTAACGTGCTCAGGGTATGGGCTCTTCCCCAAACGGGGTCACGGCTTAACGTCCCATCCGACGGATGGCGGCCTGTATAAACCCATCGGTATACCCTACTGACCGAGGGCAGAGTGGGGATTATGCGGATATAAATCTCAACGCTGGCCCAGGTGGGCTACAACCTGGGAAAAGCAGATTACCAGCCTGGCGCGCTACCGACTAAGCATGTACGTGTATAGTAATATTTTAACAACAATATTCCCTGTGAGATTGTCCCTAAACAGCAAAAACTTATAATTGAAATGATTTAATAAAATACCTAACACATTATATTTCACTCTAAAATGCAAAGATGAAATAAAAACGCATTTTTTATGGTGCATGACTTGATCAAATGACAAAAATTTCCATATAAGATATAGCACCTAAAAGTATAAATATATTTAACTCCAGCGAAAAAATTTCTTGCCCCCCCTAAATTTCATTGAAATAGATATAATTTGAATAACTGATAAAATATTTGACAACATTATATTATTTTTTGCCTTTTAAAACCCAGACAGGGAAATATTTTTGTTCAAATAAAAGTTTTGCGTATTTTGTACAGTCAAACTGTTTAGTTTTTATGAAAGATTTTACTTCTTGCCTCTGACTATCAATTAATTACTTTCCATGATTCTAATTTAAATCTCGAATAAACATAATGCTTCTCATTCGTACAGACTTCATCATTTTTCACTCCGCATCGTTCCTTTGCTTTGAAGTCAGACTTCAGTAGAATATGTTCATCTGAATACGCAAGTTTTTGAATTTTACATCGCGTTTCATGAGAAGACTCAAAAACACTTTCTCTTTCAAAAACACTTCCTCTTTCAAAAACACTTCCTCTACGAAACCTACAGACATCACCTAACATTACCTCCGGTTTTTAGCCTGTCATTTAAAAGTAACTGGCAGAGATGTTCTGTCCCTTCCAATGTAACTAATCACCTGTCATACAATTGCAAACGACTATAACTGAGACCCAGCTCGCGCCTTTCCCTAATAGATGCATTAGATAGAGCAAAAGTCATAAGTGGGAACAAAAATGGCGAACACATCTAAGTCGTAAATCATTTTGTTGCCTCAGTCTTTGGACAGCAATTTCAGTTACATCCCCGAAAGGGAGAACCCACCAATGAAACGCCTTCCTCAACAAATCCAGCTCGAAATCAATCCACGCGTTGTGACGTCACTACTGCGCTAGAAGACTGCAGAGCTGACGTCACTTTATGATGTTTGAGGCCTCGTCATATTTGCCCTTTTGATCGGTCGCCATAACAGTAAAACGGTTGTACTCTAGAATTTAGCAGGTATTTTCCTGCACTAAACCTAAGTGCTAGTTTGCAGTTTTCTTGTCTATAAACCTTTGAATGACATGGTAAATGTTTCTAAGCCCTCCATTCGTTTTCCGGTTAGGTAAAAAATAAAAGTACACCAGTTCGAAATGCTGCTTAATGTAATCCCAAACGAAAGAGAAACTGTGGAACTTGCAGTTGTGTGTTTTATTATTTGGCTAAATGAGTTGTTTCAGTTATGCGAGGTATTCGTTTATTAATTACTTGAATTTTACATCAAATGTTGATTCACAAAATGCGTAGTTTTGGTGAATATTAATCAAAAAGGACAAGTTGCATTAAGACTAAAGTCTGGAAAAAATTGTTGGGGAAACTGTTAAAATATATCCTTGCGGAATTTTTGCGATCAGGGATTTCCAAAATATTACATGCGGCTGTATTGGATTGTTTTACTTCTGAACTTCACTGGGGTGGCTCAGTCGGTAGCGCGCCAGGCTCGTAATCTGTAGTTCCCGGGTTCGAGTCCCAGCTGGGTCAGCGTTGAGATTTATCTCCGCAAAATTCCCTGCCCTGCCCACGGTCAGTAGAGGACACCGATGGGCTTGGAAAGACCGCCGTCCGTCGGATGGGACGTTAAGCCGTGGCCCCGTGTGCGGGAGAGACATACCCTGTGCACGTTAAAGAACACGCTGGATGGCCTTGACGGGAGGCTACCATCTGTCTCCCAACAGTTGTTCCAGTGTGTCCCCTCCCCCAGGGGCGGAGGTGGCTCAGTCGGTAGCGCGCCAGGCTCGTAATCTGTAGTTCCCAGGTTCGAGTCCCAGCTGGGTCAGCGTTGAGATTTATGTCCGCAAAAATTTCCCCGCCATGCCCACGGTCAGTAGGGGACACCGATGGGCTTGAAAAGGCCGCCGTCCGTCGAATGGGACGTTAAGCCGTGGCCCCGTGTGCGGGAGAGCCATACCCTGTGCACGTTAAAGAACACGCTGGATGGCCTTGACGGGAGGTTACCATCTGTCTCCCAACAGCCGTTCCAGTGGGTCCCCTCCCCAACCTTCTCTGAGCCTTCGGGGTCCATGTGACCTGGCCATTTAGCCCATGGTGTGCAAAAAAGTGCCGCTCAGAGGTAAAACAATCCAAAACAATCCAAACCCCTCCCCCAACCTTCTCTGAGCCTTCGGGGTCCATGTGACCTGGCCATTTAGCCTATGGTGTGCAAAAAAGTGCCGCTCAGAGGTAAAACAACCCAACCCAACTGAACTTCACTAGGTTATATGGACTCCCACGAGTTCAAAGTAGGTTCTAGTAGTAGTTGGAGTGGGGACAGAAAAGGGCTCAACTTGACAGCTGTTAGGAAATGGATAGAAGTCAGCCGTCAATGCCATCCAGAGAGGTATTTAAATGTGCAAAAGCTATCTCTCTGCTGTAAATGAAACTACGATTTGGCCTCCCATCCGAAGAATGGCAACATTTCCAAGCCCATTTCTGTCTTCTTTCTCACAGAGAGGAGAGCGAATATTAATGGTGAAATTCTAAAAGCAAGGCTAAATGGGAATACTAGATTATGAACCTGGCGCAATACCAATTAAGTCAACCCCCGGCCATTTTAGTTGCATAAACTCAGTGGCTATTTAAAGACAACTGATGACAGTCTCAGATATCTGGGGAATGGTCTAATGAAGCCCATTCCTTCAACTTTAAGAGAAACTGAGATTAAAGAGGAACTTAGCGAATATGACTATGTGAGTCTGGGTTGTGTTATTTTTTCATTTCTTTATAACGTATTCGGTTTAAGGTAGGAAATGCGGTTTATCCAAAGTAAAGAACTTTGGACCTGGACTTCGTAGGTCTCTTCATGAAATGGATTCACATCGGGAGGTAGAGAGAAGTGTGAAGGAGGCAAAGATATCTTTTTCCGCGGGTCTTATCTGCTGGGAGATTATATTCTACTCATTGGCACTAAATATAACTAAAAACAAACAATTTATTTTAGCCTAGAGGAGGTCTGCTAGGAGAACATCCTGCCTTCTGTCAGAAAGGGAACCCGATGGGCTTGGAAAGACTGTCGTCCATTGGATGGGACCTAAAGCCGTGGCCCAAAGTGCGGGAGAGACATCCTGCACATTAAAGAGCACGCTGGGTGGTTTTGACGGAATTCTACCATCTGTCTCCTAACGTTTGTTCAGTGTATCCCCTCCCCCAAACCTTTCTGACCCCTCGGGATCCTTTTGACCTGACCATTTAGCCCATTTTACGTAAGTAAAGTTCCGCTCAGAGAAAAACAATCCAACCCAAAAATAATCAATTTTAGAGAGAAGAATAATGAAAAAAGTGTTATTGGAAAAACGCTGTCGGGATCAGAAATCGTCCTCGACGCAAATTTCAATTATGAAGAGGCTGGATCGCGGAAGGATCGTGTTTAGATTAAGGAAGAAGATCAAAATAAAAAAAATATATATATTTATAAATTTTAATACATTGCTTTCTTATTTAATTTAAAGTGTGATGCATCTATTTCATTACTGAAGTTCACTTTATGTTTCACATTGCTCCCTATACAGTAAACCTTCGACATTCACGACTACAACATTCACACTTTCATGATTTTTGAAATTCACGATTTGTTATTGGATTTTAATTTAAACAATTTAACGGCAAATTATCTGTGAAGTATCTTTTATGAATGCAACGGACAGAGTTTGAAATATAAAAGTACTATATATGATCTGTGGTATTAAAAGCGTACGACACAAGATCGAGTCCCACACCAAAGAATTGACTGCAGATGACATTGCCGAACTCATTAATGAGGACAGTAAGGAAGAAGAGGAGGTTGCTACAATGGCTGCTCTGAACTTCAAAGCCTTGAATGAAATAATAAAGCTGCAGTGGGGATTGATAGAGAAAATGTTGGAATGCGATCCTATCATGCAGGCTCAAATTTAAGAGAGAAATTGAGGCTACATTTCATGCCTACATTGAAAAATCAAATGAACTGAAAACAAAAGAAATGACCGCCATAGAGTTTTTTTTTCATCCTAAGTAATCCTCTTCGGCTAGCAACTGCCCCTTTCAATCTCCTTCCCAAGAAAATACTCCTTACCTATCTAGAAGGGGGGGGGGGGGGGGGTGGCTCAGTCGGTAGCGCGCCAGGCTCGCAATCTGTAGTTCCCAGGTTCGAGTCCCAGCTGGGTCAGCGTTGAGATTTATCTCCGCAAAATTCCCCGCCCTGCCCACGGTCAGTAGGGGACACCGATGGGCTTGGAAAGGCCGCCGTCCGTAGGATGGGACGTTAAGCCGTGGCCCCATGTGCGGGAGAGCCATACCCTGTGCACGTTAAAGAACACGCTGGATGGCCTTGACGGGAGGCTACCATCTGTCTCCCAACAGCTGTTCCAGTGGGTCCCCTCCCCCAACCTTCTCTGAGCCTTCGGGGTCCTTGTGGCCTGGACATTTAGCCCATGGTGTGCAAAAAAGTGCCGCTCAGAGGTAAAACAACCCAACCTATCTAGAAGACACTTTACCAGCATACTGTGCGCATCATAATTTCAATATTTACTGATTTTTTTTCTTTATTTTTCATGTACGAATATTTTCCTTTTTACTTTCTGTTAGGTTTTGTCGAGCCATGAACCTAAGACTAGTTTTCCATAGAATTGTAGTCTCAATATCCAGAATTCCTCATTCGCGTGAGTTTACAGGAATGTAATCTTCGCGAATGCTTTGAGTTTATTGTGTATTTAAAATATTTTTTCAAATTGTAGGAAGTGGAACAAGTGCTTCCCTTCTCCCCCTCCTGGAGGCATGTTTTCTGGTGTCACACATGTCACTTGCTATATGTCACAGAGTAATAAACGGTGTCTACATAATATATATGTCTGCCGTCAAGTGAACAGATTCACAGGATATGTTTATCAGCTGGTGGATAATCCTGAGCAGAAGTCATCGCAGGCACCTGAACTCTTTGCTTTTATTGGCATCGTCAAATTCTACATTGGAGGAAGTCTTCCAGTGTAGATGGCTTCAGCCTTTAGTAGTGGGGGAACGGGTCTTTGCCTCATGTCTGCGATTAGGGGGCTGTTTGATATTGTCGGCATTCCCTCTCTCAATAACCATAGTTTCTTTAAACATCCCACTAACCATTTTCTCTCCTTAGGTAGTTGGAATGTGAGGACTCTGCACAGAGCTTTTTCTCTTGATGTCCTCACACAAGAATTCCACCGTTATAATTTAGATATTCTCGGCTTGCAACAGACCAGATGGACAGATAAAGGTCAGATTCTTAAAAATAATCTTAAATTTCTCTTTTCAGGAAGGGACGACAATAAGCATCACCAAGGCGTGGGTCTGCTTCTCAGCAGACACGCTAGTGATGCTCTTCTAGGATATGAGTGCATTAATGAAAGGTTTCTTACAGCAAAATTTCAGACAAGCATTAAAGACTTGAATGTTATCTGCTGTTATGCCCCCACTGAGGATGCCGATGAGGATGAGAAGGATAGGTTTTATGAACAACTTCAGGATATTTTGAATTCTGTCAAGAAAGGAGATATTACCTTTGTTCTTGGTGACTTCAATGCCAAAGTTGGTACTGACTCTGACCTTTGGGGAGGAGTAATAGGCCCTTTTGGTATTGGTAGCTGCAATGGCAATGGGCAACGTCTCCTACAGGTAAGTAAACTCAATGGATTCAGAATAACTAACACTTATTACAAACACCGCGACATACATAAGTACACATGGGTTTCACCTGATGGGCTGCATAAGAATATGATTGATTACATATTAATTAACAGCAAATGGGCTAGTTCTGTTAGGAATACCCGGGCATATAGGGGAGCTGAAATTGGATCTGACCATTACCTTGTTAAAAGTGTGTTGCAACTTAAACTTAAAAAGTGTTGTGCTAGGGTTAAAAAATTTACTTTTAATACTGAAGCTCTGAAAGATCCAGTTATAGCCAAAGCTTACCATGATAGGTTACTTAGTCATTATGACAGTCATGGTTTGCTTACTACTGAAGTTGAGGAAGAATGGGATCATTTTAAACAGGCGTTTTTGGACACTAACAGTACTCTTTTAGGAAAAAAGGAGCAGAAGAGGCAAAATTATCTGAGTGATAAGGCACTTGAGCTTATTTCGGAAAGAAAGAACTGCAGGAATGCCCTTAATCAATACCCTACTAGTCCTAATAGAAA
Organism: Ryuthela nishihirai; assembly: GCA_038380435.1. Taxonomy (NCBI): domain Eukaryota; kingdom Metazoa; phylum Arthropoda; class Arachnida; order Araneae; family Heptathelidae; genus Ryuthela; species Ryuthela nishihirai. Next base: position 9,773,638 of record JAWZYU010000004.1, read on the forward strand.
GCATTACAGAGACCTTAATAAACTTGTAAAGGATCAGTTAGCTGCTGATAAAAATCTTTGGCTTGATGGTTTGGCTGACAAAGCCGAGGAAGCAGTTAGACAGCACAACAGCAGAGAGCTGTACCAGATAGTTAATGTTTTGTGTGGTAGAAAACGGACAGGCATACAAGGATTGAAGGATAAACAAGGTAAGGTTATAGAAGGGGAGGATTCTGTCATGGCTAGGTGGGCTGAGCATTTCAGTGATGTTCTAAACAATGTAGTTAGTTCTACTCCCATTGTTTGCAATGATGATAGATGCATTGGTGGCTTTAATGTTGGCCCTATAACACAATCTGAAGTTAGTTTGGCTGTTTCTAAACTTAAACTTCATAAATCCCCAGGGGTAGATGAAATTACTACGGAAATGCTTAGAGCTGGGAATGTTTCGGTTACCACTTGGTTGACTGAAATTCTGAATATCTTTTATGATAAAGGCATGGTTCCTAAGGATTTTACCAGAGCTATTGTTATCCCTATTTTCAAAAAAGGTGATCGCAGTTCTTGTGATAACTATAGGGGTATCAGCCTACTCTCTGTTCCAGGTAAAGTTCTTTCCATGATTGTGCTTAATAGAATTAAGAATCTGGTTGACAGTCAATTGCGTGATGAGCAATGTGGATTCAGAAGTGGTAGGGGATGTGTGGATCAGATATTTTCACTTAGGCAGATTCTTGAGAAATGTTTAGAGTTTCAGAAACCTTTGGTTGCTAGCTTTGTTGATTTCAAAAAGGCTTTCGACTCTGTTGATCGTCATAATTTGTGGTTGATTGTGAGATCATATGGTATACCAGACAAGTTAGTTAACATAATGAAAGCTCTCTATAATAACACTGAGTCGTGTGTGAGAGTTGGTAAGGCTTGTAGCAATTGGTTTAGCATTACTTCTGGTGTTCGACAAGGGTGCATTTTGTCTCCTTTTCTCTTTAGCTTGGTTATTGATTATGTTATGCGAAATTCACTTCTAGGGAAAGATTTTGGCCTTAAATGGGCTGGAGATACGAAAATTTCTGATTTAGATTATGCTGATGATTTAGCCCTTTTGGCAAATGATGTTGATGAGATGAACTCTTTCATTCGAGCTGTTGATGAGACTGGTAGTAGGGTAGGTTTGGTTATAAACAGAGAGAAAACTAAAGTGATGAAAATTGGTCAGGCAGGTTGTGATTCAGTTAATCTGAATGGTTGCAGTCTTGAGCAGGTGTCACAGTTTAATTACCTTGGGAGCTATGTAACAGATAATGGTGATGTGCGGCATGAGATTAACAGAAGAATAGGGATTGCTGCCGGGACTTTTAAGAACCTATGGAGAGTGTGGAGAAATAGGCGTATACACCTAAAGACTAAAATTAGACTGTATAATAGTTTGGTTCTTTCTAGGGTTAGTTATGGTAGTGAAACTTGGACACTTTGTAAACAAGATAACAGGAAACTAGATGCTTTTGATTCCAGATGCTTACGCAGTATCTTGGGCATTAGGTGGTTCAACTTTGTAACTAATGATGAGATTAGGCAAAGGAGTTTGCAACCTCCTTTAAGCAGCATATTGTGCAGAGAGAGACTCCGTTGGTTTGGCCATGTTGCCCGTATGAATAATTATAGATTGGCGAATAGGGTTATGAACAGTGCGCCTAAAGGCCTCAGAAAGAAGGGGAGACCTAGGATGCGGTGGGCAGACAATGTCAAACAGGACCTTGTTAGAATTGGTGTGCAGTGGCCAGATGCAGTAGATGTAGCTCAGGATAGACTTGCTTGGAGAACTAAATTGCACGGTCTGGTTGGACCTCCGTAGCCCATGGCTGCTTGAGGATGATGATGATGATGATGATATTTTATGAAACATTGAAAGCAACCCACTCTTTCCTATTTATTCCACCAGGAGCAATTTTTCTATATTTTGGTGCCAGTATATGGTTTTTATATGACATGTCTTAGAAAAACTAAGAAAAACTAGTGGTCCTATACAAGGAGAGGTTGGCAAACGGCGATGCCGATTTCTATTGGCTGCAGCTGTCACGTGTCTCATGGGCGCCATTTCTGGACCTGATTATAATTATTATTATTTTTTACAGGCAAAGTTTACACGTATACTTGGTTTTATATTGAATTTGATCGCTATGCTTTAACGTATATCGCCTATTATAATCCTCATGTAGTTTCTTCTATAAACGTAAGGTTTTTAAGTTGTTAAAATGCCACATTGTGTTGCTTTTGGCTACACTAATTCGGCGAAGAAAAGGAAATCGATGAAAGTGTTTCCAAAAGATCGGGTAGAATTTAAATATATCTTTAAAAACTCGGAAAATATAGTTATTCTCAATATTCGAATCTGTCTCTACTGCTGAAGTATTACTAATCATTTCTGAATAGTTTGCCAACGCTCTGGCTGTATCAAATCATCTGGAATATTCTCATTTAGTCAGTAGAAAGCGAAACTTGTAACTTCATAGCTTTGAATATAGTCTTTTTTATGGAGAAATATCCTTTAAGATAAATGGAAGCTGTCACTGAAATCACATTTTCCTCACATTCGTTGGTGCAAACACTTTCCACATGAACCTGTATAATATTTTATAACCTGTGTAATATTTTATAAAGCAATATGCGAATCTATTTTAAATTATGGAATAATTGTGCATGGAACAACTAACTTAACTAATATAAATAAAATAGAAAAACTGCAGTCTATAATAGCTAAAAATATTATTCCGTTTCATTTGCAAAAAATTTATGAAACTTCCACCGATAGATTAAAATTTTCAAACCTTTTATCCTACAGCAATTTATATAAATATAATGTAATAATTAAAAACTTTTTCGACGAAACTTACAAACTAAATATTCAACATAACAAAAATAAAAGACTTCAAAACCAAGGTTATTACAAATTGCCAAATTTTCGAAATAATTACGGGAAACATACCTCCGAATATCAAGTACCACTTTTATTTAATGCTATTCCAAAAGAATTACTAAATATAGATTCTTTTAGAAGACTTAAAATGGAATTAAAAAATTATTTGGTATTTTCTAGTTAGCTGATTTTTATGTGTTGTGTTCTGTGGATTTATTTGATGTACACCATTTTTGTGGCTGAATGACCTATGTTTAATAAAATTTATTCATTTTCCTGCAGATAAGCTATTTAGCTTTGCGGGTCAAATTGTAAATGTATTTGTATTCTCTACTCTTATGAAAAAAAATTATATTCTTTAAAAAAAATTAATCTCAAAAGCTAATTAAGACACATTGGTCCTTATACGTTTTGCTGAAATAAATAAGTATAATTTTAAAAGTTTAATAATAATTTTCTTTTCGCATATTTTGGAGATAAAATGTTCCTGTAATAAACATTTAAAAGCGACGTCACTATTAAATGTTGCAGCTTCACTAAATTATTAAAGAAATATTTTTGTAAATCGAAATTCCCGTGAAATTTTCAGTTATACAGAAATATGTCACTGGAGCCAATCAGTGGCATTATTTGTTGTAAAAAGATATTTTTAAACTTCACTTAATAAAATAAATGCTGTGTTAGAAGTTGATATAATCATTCAATTAATTTTGAAAATGTTAGAATTAGTAAAATAGCAGCGTTGTTGTTAAATGTTTTCAACTTAATAACCATAAATATTAAAAGAATGTTGTGAAAATCGAGAATTAGAAAGATTTGAGTGAGGTCATGAATTTATTTCTAGTGACATTTTCCCGTAAAAATCTTATTTTCGCAGTTAAGGGGATTGAGTATGCTTCACTAAACGCACTGAGCAGCTATAAAGAAAACTTTTTGGCGAAAGCTAGTGCCGAAATTCATAACATGTTCATAATGTGTGAAAAATATTTCCGTAAACTTCAACAGATGTACAAACTTGAAATATTTTCAAGATCAAAAAGCAATGCCTCAGAAATATTAAAAGAAATTGGTTCACAATTTCAGCTTCGAAATTGCCATAATATTATATAAATACCCCCTCAAGCAGCTGCTTGCCACAAAGGTCAGACAGGAGCCTGTCAGTTTATATGCCAAAGTAGAAGATCTGAGAGGATGGCAGGACCTCAGCAGAAAAACGACACATACAACCATGCCTTACCCGGGGCTCGAACCCAGGTCCCTTAGATCAGTAGCCAAGCGCGCTAACCACTCGGCCATGGGACGGCATAATATTATGCATATACTAATTATATCGTTTCATCGTGTTTCGTATGAGAATTTGGACAGTAGAAATGAAGCGGCTTTTAAAAAGGCATAAACGAAATGAAGTGTTGCAATGGGATTGATAATTGCAAAAGTAAATTAATTCCCAAAACTGGGTAGGTGGCATTTTTTTTCTAGTGGTATATTTATAAACAGCGTAGTGTAATAAAGTAATAAATTGATTTAGAACGTTCTAAATTTTTTATATACAGCATAATTTTGACATATTTCAGAATGTGAAAAAATATTTATAAAGCTTGCTTATGCTACAAGTGTTGAACTATTATTTTTGGAACAGAATTTTAATATTAATTTGCAAAAGCATAAATCAGAGCCGAAACAAAAAATATTGCCATATCTTTTCAGGAACGTTAAGGATTTTTACTTTTTTAAGTAAAAATTTAATATCTGGGACTGAATGTATGAAGCAACAGTTGCTGCTTAAATTTCAAAATTAATGAATTGATTGATCATCAATCAATGAATATTAATTTAAAATACGGAGAACAGGAAAAGTCATCCGAAAAGGAAGCATTTCTATGATTTTTAAGTAACAAAATCTTATTATAAAGTTGCTCCGCCAAATATGTGTGTTTACGGAGTTAAATAATCCGCCTGTTAGACTAACTGACGCATTAACTGACTCAGACATGGCGCCCATGAACGACGCTTGCCAGCCTCTCGTTATACAGGGTGAATCTGAAAAAGTGGGCAAATCTTTACGGGGTGGTAGAACGCAGCTATACGAGCAATATTCGTCATAGAATGTATGGTCGGAACGCAAGCGGTGAGAAGTTAAAAGGTAGTTTTCCACTGTCACATTTAAAGAATGAACACAAGAAGGAGAGGAGATACTTCAGAAAACATTTTATTAACAGGAATGTAATTGAGGTACATGCTCAAAGAAATTGCTCAAAAGAGCTGCCGCCAGCTGTAATGCAGGCTTCACACCTGCGGGATAGGGACCGACGCACTGGATTTTTCGATCTGGAGTGCATCTAATCGGAAACCGGTCGCGGTAACGTCTCTGTGCCTCACTTGCATTCCCGTCCGCCGCACCGTACACAAAGTGCATATCCGCCATTTCGTGGTTAGTATAACCAGCCATCCTCTCGGCAATCCACGGTAGAAATGCCGTTGGGTGCGAGGACCGACCCTTTTATACCATTTACAACGCCACCTGCCGTTTGCGTTCCGCCCGTTTTCTATGACGAATATTGCTCGTATAGCTGCGTTCTACCACCACGGAAAGTTTTGCCCACTTTTTCAGAATCACCCTGTATAGGACCACTGAGAAAAAAACATGCACTAGCGCCAAAATATAGGGTAAATCTCCCTGGCGGAACATATAAGAAACATTCCGAATGCTGCAGTCCCGTACATAGTGAAATCGGCAGGTATGTATATCACGTAAGTACCCGGTAAAAGTATGATAGAGCGCCTGCCAAAGGTTAAACAGACGAACAAAAAATAACTTTGGAACATTTTAGTTATTATATGTATCCAAAGTTTTAATTGAAAATGAATCTGCACAGAGTTAAAAAAGAATTAATCGTAATTCTCTGTTGCTGTTTGGTAGTGGGGAATTATTTCTTTAGTTTTCAGGAGATTAACCTCGTACAGTAGTGTACTCAAGGGGGAGGGAATCGTTTTCATAATTTCTCCATGAGAGCTTTAATAGTGTAGATTATCTAAGAAAGTCCCCGAAAAACATTAAAAAATTACGCAATCAGACTCCCCCCACTTTGGAAGTTTATTGGTACGCCTGTACGCCACTGGCCTCGTATTTTAACAACAAATGAGGACTGTGGAAATGATGCAAAATAAGAACCGACACATTTTAATATTTCTACTTTCAACGAGAACTTGAGCTTGCTTTAGCTGACAAAGATCTATTATTAACATTAAATTCTGAAATTCGACCCAAGTTTGCGGATGCCATCTGGATTAGCACAAACGCCTCTCTAACAGGATCCCGTAAGGGAATTGGAATCGCCTGCCAAGATTGCGACTGTAAATTGTCTGAACGCCTTGATGACTACACATCCATATTTCCAGCTGAGGTATTTGTCATTTATAGAGCTGTTACAATTATTATTATTTATTATTAACAAAATTGGAACATGAAAGTAACTTACATTGCCTTATCAAGAACGGCAATCATACACGGCACCATTTCACTATACATGTTACACAAAAGTACATTGTTGTAATTATTTTATAATACTAACATAGACGTAGTTTTCAACATTAAATATACAGTAGTAATGCCTGCATACAGATACATTTATCGAGTCCAATTTTCTTATCCACAAGAGTAACTGTGAACCGCATGTGGTATTATTTAACATAACTAAATTTATGTACACACAGTCTAGATATCTAAACAAACGTAAATTACAACTCAGTAAAATAGGTTAGAGATCTAAATCAGTTCAACACATGGTTTCAATTAACTCAAGGTTGCTTGATTAGAGCAAAACATTATTATTCTCACTATCTAATATTCAGTTTTTCACTTCCTTAATTATGTTTTAATATTAATTATTTCCTTAATTTCATTTGTTAAAATAAAAAAAAAAAATTCCCCCTCAAGCAGCTGCTTGCCACAGAGGTCTGACAGGAGCCTGTCAGTTTATATGCCATAGTAGAAGGTCTGAGAGGGTGGCAGGACCTCAGCAGAAAATCTCTCGCAAATATTCTAACTGTGGATTCTAATTGTTCTTCAGAAGCTTTAGTGCAGTAAAAATGTATAGTTTTCTTATTTTCAAAATTTTTAAATTATAATATATTCTTGTTACTTGCTCACACTTCTTTAATTTACTCATACACCGAAATATATGGATTTGGGCGTACTGTAATGGTTTAATAGTAGACGAAAACGTTCCTCCCCATGAGAGAATACCATATGAGAGATAAGACTTGACCCACGCGTTGTAAATTATTAAGAAGGTAGAAATGCCAACAAAATTCCTCGTAAAATAAATTTTTGGTATAATCGAATTTGATTTTTTTCAAAACATCAGCTACCTGTGGTTTACAAGATAATTGACTGTCTATGATTACTCGCAGATATTTTACAGTTTCCACACTTTCAATTTTGTCATAAATGACAAACATTTTTATTACAATTAAACTTGTGATATGTGATTTTGTTTCGAAAAAAGTTTTCTTTATTTATTCTTAATCTAAAATTTACATATTTAGTCTTGGAAACGTTTAGGAACATTTTATTTCTGTTAAACCAATGTCCCAAATTTAGTAAGTCAGAATTTATTTTTTGCATAATTTTATTTTCACTTTCCTGCTGAGGAGTGGTCAACCACACAGGGTCCTGATGCTGATCATATAAACCCACTGGACTGAATTAAGGCTCTGAGCTTGATTATGGATCCTGATTTTGCTGCACTGGTGGACTTCTGTGGACGGAAATTCTTCCGCTGTGTTTTCTGTTTGTTTGTGGGTTGACAGCCCCAAGTGAATAGATTCAAAGGATATGTTTATCAGCTGGTGGATAATCCTGAGCTGAAGTCATCGCAGGCACCTGAACTCTTTGCTTTTATTGGCATCGTCAAATTCTACATTGGAGGAAGTCTTCCAGTGTAGATGGCTTCAGCCTTTAGTGGTGGAGGAACGGGTTTTTGCCCCATGTCTGCGATTAGGGGGCTGTTTGATATTGTCGGTATTCCCTCTCCCAATAAACATAATTTCTTTAAACATCCCACTAACCATTTTCTCTCCATAGGTAGTTGGAATGTGAGGACTCTGCACAGAGCTTTTTCTCTTGATGTCCTCACATAAGAATTCCACCATTATAATTTAGATATTCTCGGCTTGCAAGATACCAGATGGTCAGATAAAGGTCAAATTCTTAAGAATAATCTTAAATTTCCCTTTTAAGGGAGAAACGATAATAAACATCACCAAGGCGCGGGTCTGCTTCTCAGAAGACACGCTAGTGATGCTCTTCTAGGATATGAGTGCATTAATGAAAGGTTTCTTACAGGAAAATTTCAGACAAGCGTTAAAGACTTGAATGTTATCTGCTGTTATGCCCCCACTGAGGATGCCGATGAGGATGAGAAGGATAGGTTTTATGAACAACTTCAGGATATTTTGAATTCTGTCAAGAAAGGAGATATTACCCTTGTTCTTGGGGACTTCAATGCCAAAGTTGGTACTGACGCTGACCTTTGGGGAGGGGTGATTGGCTATTTTGATATTGGTAGCTGCAATGGCAATGGGCAACGTCTCCTACAGGTAAGTAAACTCAATGGTTTCAGAATAACTAACACTTATTACGAACACCGCGACATACATAAGTACACATGGGTTTCACCTGATGGGCTGCATAAGAATATGATTGATTACATTTTAATTAACAGCAAATGGGCTAGTTCTGTTAGGAATACCAGGGCATATAGGGGAGCTGAAATTGGATCTGACCATTACCTTGTTAAAAGTGTGTTGCAACTTAAACTTAAAAAAGTGTTGTGCTAGGGTTAAAAAATTTACTTTTAATACTGAAGCTCTGAAAGATCCAGTTATAGCCAAAGCTTACCATGATAGGTTACTTAGTCATTATGACAGTCATGGTTTGCTTACTACTGAAGTTGAGGAAGAATGGGATCATTTCAAACAGGCTTTTTTGGGCACTAACAGTACTCTTTTAGGAAAAAAGGAGCAGAAGAGGCAAAATTATCTGAGTGATAAGGCACTTGAGCTTATTTCGGAAAGAAAGAACTGCAGGAATGCCCTTAATAAATACCCTAGTAGTCCTAATAGAAAGCATTACAGAGACCTTAATAAACTTGTAAAGGATCAGTTAGCTGCTGATAAGAATCTTTGGCTTGATGGTTTGGCTGACAAAGCCGAGGAAGCAGTTAGACAGCACAACAGCAGAGAGCTGTACCAGACAGTTAATGTTTTGTGTGGTAGAAAACGGACAGGTATACAGGGATTGAAGGATAAACAAGGTAAGGTTATAGAAGGTGAGGATTCTGTCATGGCTAGGTGGGCTGATCATTTCAGTGATGTTCTGTGTGTTTGTGGGTAGTTCTACTCCCATTGTTTGCAATGATGATTACTCCCATTGTTTGCAATGATGATAGATGCATTGGTGGCTTTAATGTTGGCCCTATAACACAATCTGAAGTTATTTTGGCTATCTCTAAACTTAAACTTCCTAAATCCCCAGGGCTAGATGAAATTTCTACCGAAATGCTTAGGGCTGGGAATCTTTCTGTTACCAATTAGATGACTGAAATTTTGAATATCTTTTATGATAAAGTCATGGTTCCTAAGGATTTTATCAGAGCTATTATTATCCCTATTTTCAAAAAAGGTGATCGCAGTTCTTGTGATAACTATAGCTGTATCAGCCTGCTCTCTGTTCCAGGGAAAGATCTTTGCATGATTGTGCTTAATAGAATTAAGAATCTTGTTGACAGGCAATTGCGTGATATGCAATGTGGATTCAGAAGTGGTAGGGGATGTGTAGATCCCCTACCATTGGTTGCTAACTTTGTTGATTTCAAAAAGGCTTTTGACTTTGTTGATCGTCATAATTTGCGGTTGATTGTGAGATCATATGGTATACCAGACAAGTTAGTGAACATAATGAAAGCTCTTTGTAATAACACTGAGTCGTGTGTGAGAGTTAGTAAGTCTTGTAGCAATTGGTTTAGCATACCTCTGGTGTTCGACAAGGGTATATTTTGTCTCCTTTTCTCTTTAGTTTGGCTATTGATTATGTTTTGCGAAATTCATTCAAGGGAAAGATTTTGGCCTTAAATGGGCTGGAGATACGAAACTTTCTGACTTAGATCATGTTGATGATGATTTCCTTTTGGCAAATGATGTTGATGAGATAAACTCTTTCATTCGGGCTGTTGATGAAACTGGGAGTAGAGCAGGTTTGGCTATAAACAGAGAGAAAACTAAGGTGATGAAAATTGGTCAGGCAGGCTGTGATTCAGTTAATCTGAATGGTTGCAGTTTTGAGCAGGTGTCACAGTTTAATTATCTTAGGAGCTATATAACAGATACTAGTGATGTGCGGCATGAGATTAACTGATGGATAGGGATTGCTGCCTGGGACTTTTAAGAATCTGTGTAGAGTGTGGAGAAATAGTTGTATACACCTAAAGATTAAAATTAGACTGTATAATAGTTTGCTTCTTTCTAGGGTTAGTTATGGCAGTGAAACGTGGACACTTTGTAAACAAGATAACAGGAAACTAGATGCTTTTGTTTCCAGATGTTTACGCAGTATCTTGGGCATTAGGTGTTTCAACTTTGTAACTAATGATGAGGTTAGGAAAAGGAGTCAGCAACCTCCTTTAAGCAGCTTATTGTGCAGAGAGAAACTCCGTTGGTTTTGCCATGTTGCCCGTATGTATAATTATAGATTGGCGAATAGGGTTATGAACAGTGTGCCTAAAGGCTTCAGAAAGAGGGGGAGACCAAGGATGCGGTGGCGGACATTGTGAAACAGGACCTTATTAGAATTGGTTGGCAGTGGCCAGATGCAGCAGATGAAGCTCAGGACAGACTTGCTTGGAGAACTAAATTGCACAGTCTGGTTGGACCTCCGTAGCCCATGGCTGTTTGAGGATGATGATGATGATGATGTTGATGATGATGAATAAGGCAATGCCAATAATCTGCAAATGCAATTATATATTTTCCCTTTAAAATCAAAGCTGCATATGTCGTTAAAAATATTAGAAATAACAGAGGGCCTAATACTGAACCTTATGGAACCCCAATTTTAATAGGTAATTCATTATTGAAGGTGTCCTTTGTCTTTACTATTTGTTCTCTTTTGATAAATAACTTTTAATCCAAGAAAATAAGTTTCCCTTATCTCGTGAATTAAATACTTTTTTAGTAGTATATCATGTTTAACAGAGTCAAATGTTTTCTTTTGTGATCCAAAAATAGGACTATTGTATGCAAATTTGAATTAAAATCACTATAAATTTCTGTAGTTAATTTTAAAATTGTCTCTTTACCCCTTTTCTTTTCCGGAAACCAAACTGGTTTTCTGAGAAAAAAGATGTACGTTCCTAAAAGGAATTAGTAGTGGCAAAAATATGAAGAAATGCTACGTTTAATACCTTCTGCAGTTTTCAAAACTTTGCCTTTGAACTCCAAGAAATACATTTTTTAATTTTCACAAATATGTTCTATTAACGTAAATTATTTTCGTTGTTGTTTCTGACAGTATTTAACATCCAGTAATTTAACTATGGTCTATCAAAAAACTCTACAGAATCATCCTGCCAATAATCTTAGAAATCAACACTTGCAAACAAACATCGAACTCACCGTACTTACTTTGATAGATTCTAGCCTGGTCTAGCAGACGACACAAGAAAGACACACTTCCAACGTTGTAACGCTTGCAGCGGAACTGGACAAGGTCAGAAAGTTGCTAAAAATAGAGCTGCCCAATGTCCAACGTTAGACAATGCAATAGTTGAAATAAAGGCAATCACCAAAAAAACGTTAATTTCATGAGAAATCTATATTTTCTCAAGTTTTCAATGCAAATGAATAGCCTTGATGCACATTTATCTAATGACACAGAAAATTAGTAAATTTAAAATATAGTTAAGTGAATAGAATCATATAAGAACAGAGCTGCAAAGAGGCATTGCAACTTTCTAGCGCCACCTAGCGGAGTTAATATAATCAAAGGTCCTGATAGATATTTACTTCTTTCTGACAACATATCCACATTAACAGCTTTACAAGATACTAAAATCAAATCACCAACAGCAATACTGAATTTACATAAAAAATTATTAATCTCCTCTTCTGCTCAGAGATGGTTAATTACGATGATTTGGGTCCTGGAACACTCGTCTTAATGAAGAAGCAGATACACTTGCAAAGCAGGCTTTTGACATTTCTTGGTTCACTCGGATCTTTGACAATCAAAGAGAAGAAGGGATTCATCAGCCCTAAGTGATAAATGACCACATATCTCTCATTTTCTAAAGATTAGACTGAATGTAGCACCGCTACAAGATTTCGTTTTTCGATGTCTGTTTAGTAATTTCAATAAGTGTCCAGCATGTGGAGAGCGTGAAACTTGGGTTGGGTTGTTTTACCTCTGAGCGGCACTTTTTTGCACACCATGGGCTAAATGGCCAGGTCACATGGACCCCGAAGGCTCAGAGAAGGTTGGGGGAGGGGACAGACTGGAACAGCTGTTGGGAGACAGATGGTAGCCTCCCGTCAAGACCATCCAGCGTGTTCTTTAACGTGCACAGGGTATGGCTCTCCCGCACACGGGGCCACGGCTTAACGTCCCATCCGACGGACGGCGGCCTTTCCAAGCCCATCGGTGTCCCCTACTGACCATGGGCAGAGCGGGGAATTTTGCGGAGATAAATCTCAACGCTGACCCAGCTGGGACTCGAACCTGGGAACTACAAATTACGAGCCTGGCGCGTTACCGACTGAGCCACCCCCGCCCCGAGCGTGAAACAGTTTCCCATTAGCTTCTAAAGTAATGATAGAAGTCGTACCACAATGGGGGAGAGGGGTGGCTCAATCGGTAGCGGGCCAGACTCGTAATCAATCTGCAGTTCCCAAGTTAGAATCCCACCTGAGCCAGCGTTGAAATTTATTTCCTCAAACTCTCGGCCAGTAGGGAACACCGATGGGCTTAGAAAGGCCGCCGTCCGTCGGATGGGACGTTAAGACACGATCCCATATGCAGACAGTCATAACCTGTGTACGTTAAAGAACATCTGGAAGCCTTGATGGGAAGCACCATTTGTCTCCTAACAGTTATCCAGTGGGTCCTCTTCTCCAACCTTCTCTGAACCCTAGTGGTCCTTGTGACCTGTCATTTAGTCCACTGAGTACGAAAGGGCCGATCAGAGGTAAAACAACCCAACACATCTCAATGGTTAATTATTACAGGTCACATACACACGAATGCGCCATGTATGATAAGGGCGGGGGTGGCTCAGTCTCTGTAGTTCCAGGGCGCCAGGCTCGTAATCTGTAGTTCCCAGGTTCGAGTCCCAGCTGGGTCAGCGTTGAGATTTATCTCCGCAAAATTCCCCGCCCTGCCCACGGTCAGAAGGGGACACCGATGGGCTTGGAAAGGCCGCCGTCCTTCGGATGGGACGTTAAGCCGTGGCCCCGTGTGCGGGAGAGCCATACCCTGTGCACGTAAAAGAACACGCTGGATGGCCTTGACGGGAGGCTACCATCTGTCTCCCAACAGCTGTTCCAGTGGATCCCCTCCCCCAACCTTCTCTGAGCCTTCTGGGTCATTGTGACCTGGCCATTTAGCCCATTGTGTGCAAAAAAGTGCCGCTCAGAGGTAAAACAACCCAACCCATGTATGATTTGTGATAATTTCTTTTTATCTTCAAAGATTTCATACCCTCGATTGGAACTTTTCACAGACATATCGCCTGTTTGTGTGTGGGAGGGCGAGTCAGCCTTTCAATGGGTTGATCCTTCGGGTTGAAATGTCGGATGAAAATAAGACTGATTTTTTTTCGTCACAAAATCCCACAGATTCTAGTCTCTGCTTTCTTTTCTCAGTCGGTAGCGCGCCAGGCTCGTAATCTGTAGTTCCCAGGTTCGAGTCCCAGTTGGGTCAGCGTTGAGATTTATCTCCGCAAAATTTCCCCGCCCTGCCCACGGTCAGTAGGGGACACCGATGGGCTTGGAAAGACCGCCGTCCGTCGGATGGGACGTTAAGCCGTGGCCCCGTGTGCGGGAGAGACATACCCTGTGCACGTTAAAGAACACGCTGGATGGCCTTGACGGGAGGCTACCATCTGTCTCCCAACAGCTGTTCCAGTGGGTCCCCTCCCCCAACCTTCTCTGAGCCTTCGGGGTCCTTGTGGACTGGCCATTTAGCCGATTGGTGTGCAAAAAAGTGCCGATCAGAGGTAAAACAATCCAATCCAATTTGCTTTCTTTTGATATAAACGTTTTTCCTCATCAACGATAATGAACATTTTCTGATCTAGATGAATTCACAGCGTGAATTTTGTTGAACAGTGAAATCAAAAGCCGAAGGTTCTAAATATCCCAAAAATCACTTTCAACAACAACACATTTTAACTTTTGCTCTCTTTATGTAATCTAGCAAAGTTTCGTTCCCAACAGACCCACGGTACTAATTTTTTTATTTCCACCACAATGCTGGGAGAAAGGGAGAGACCTTGCTGAAGATTCGTACCAGAACCAAACATTTACGTTGCATTTAACTGCCAACGTTGCTTGAGTTGTCTCGCCGAAATGCGACAATAAAAGCAAAGATCTTTAGTGTTCTGCTTCAGACCCACATCGACACGAAGCTCTGTAAATGGAAAATTACGATCATCCTCTGAAAATCCAACCAGTATTCCCAGGGGCAAACAGTCTCCCTCACTTCCCCCATATTCTTTAATTACACTCTACCCACTCGATGTCAATGTGGTCGTTTTCACCCCCTCCCCCCTTTTTCATTTTCTCTCTTTGGCCAGTAGGACTCTCGGCATCCTTTTCGGAACTTCCCGAGACACAGGGCAGCGACCATTAAAGCCAGCGACGGTCAACCAACCGGTATCGCTTCCCTCATTTATTCCCACATTTGCACGCCGAGCTTCCCATCCTCTAGTTCTCCCTTATCTGGGGAACTGCGCAAGAGCATTCTGCACACGAGTACCGATTTTCCAGCACGCCTCAGCCAATCAGAGAGCTGATTTATCTGAAGATTTAGCTTGTCCGCTGGCTGTGGAGAGAATATTCGTCTCCCCTCTTCTCTCACTCCCTCTCTCTAGCCTTCGTTCATTCTCTCTTGCCTTTTCTCCCCTCGAGCTTTGTAATGGTTTATTGCCTTCATTTTCAAACCCCCTTCGGGTTGAAACGCGGATTTCACCCCCACAAGCGACAGACTTCCCCCAACTCCCGCTTTCGCCATCGACGTCGGCTTAGCGTTGCGACAATAGTCGTTATTTGAAACTCCATAATTGATTTCATCGTTAATTTGTCGCCAGTTTTGGGCTCTTGCGCAGAAAAGTAAATAGAGAAAAGAGTGCACGCAAGATAGGTACAGAAGGAGCAAATGTGGGATGAGCTCTTGTTCAAGAGAGAGATAGGGAGAGTTAAACTGCGAGGTTATGCAAAGCAGTAGAGCTAGTTGGTGCAAGAGGCAACTCTCTGTATTTAAACAACGGGGAAGAAACACAAGCGGCTGATAATGGCCGGCGTTTAGATGTGTCAAGAGCATGTGTTGTAATGAGGATTGTCCAAACCTTGCCTGCGTAAAGGACAGGGTTGAAAACGGCTTTCGGCGAGAACTATTGAAAAGAGAAACCTCATATAAATGGGGCGGGGGTGGCTCAGTCGGTAGCGCGCCAGGCTCGTAATCTGCAGTTTCCAGGTTCGACTCCCAGCTGAGTCAACGTTGAGATTTATTTCCGCAAAATTCCCCGCCCTGCCCACGGTCAGTAGGGGACACCGATGGGCTTGGAAAGGACGCCGTCCGTCGGATGGGACGTTAAGCCGTGGCTCCGTGTGCGGGAGAGCCATACTCTGTGCACATTAAAGAACACGCTGGATGGTCTTGATGGAAGGCTACCATCTGTCTCCCAACAGCTATTCCAGTGAGTCCCCTCCCCGAATCCTTCTCTGAGCTTTCGGGGTCCGTGTGACCTGGCCATTTAGCCCATGGTGTGCAAAAAAGTGCCGCTCAGAGGTAAAACAACACAACAGCAGCTAAGGATGTCCGGAAACAAAATAAAAAAAAATTGCTTTAAAAATGCGTGTAAAAATATTTTTTTATATTAACATGATTTTGCCACAATTGTGCAAAGAGTTTCTGGTTGTGAACTTGGGTTAAAAAAAATCTAGTTTTAAATCGTAGTTACTCCACTGGTCAGAGCTTCGGTTAGTAGAGAGAAATTCTCAATTTAGAAAAAGGGAAGACTTGAATCTGGGAACAAGAATTTATGAGCCTGATTCAATTCTCATCCCTGAAACGAAGTGAGATGTTGAGCTAATTTTTGGGGCACGAAAAATACTTTGATCAACAAAGTTTTTTTTTTCTCAAGAGAGATGTTTAGAGAATTCAAGGGTGGGATGTGGGAGAGGGAAGAGAATTCTGAACTAAACGACACAATTCCATCGAAAACAAAAAATATGAATGCGTTTTCTTACAAATACAATACTTCCACAACTTATAATTTATTTTTCTTTTTGTGATTGAGTATTTTCACTGACCCTGCTACATGATTTTTTCAGGCAAAAATATTTTGGTTTTGTGTTGCGCAGTAAAACGTGCATACGTCAGTTTGGGAAGGGTTGGTTTGGGTTGCTTTACCTCTGAGCGGCACTTTTTTGCACACCATGGGCTAAATGGCCAGGTCACATGGACCCCGAAGGTTCAGAGAAGGTTGGGGTAGGGGACCCACTGGAACAGCTGTTGGGAGACAGATGGTAGTCTCCCGTCAAGGCCATCCAGCGTGTTCTTTAATGTTGGATTGTTTTACCTCTGAGTGGCACTTTTTTGCACACCATGGGCTAAATGGCCAGGTCACATGGACCCCGAAGGCTCAGAGAAGGTTGGGGAGGGGACCCACTGGAACAGCTGTTGGGAGACAGATGGTAGCCTCCCGTCAAGGCCATCCAGCGTGTTCTTTAACGTGCACAGGGTATGACTCTCCTGCACACGGGGCCACGGCTTAACGTCCCATCTGACGGACGGCGACCTTTCCAAGCCCATCGGTGTCTCCTACTGACCGTGGGCAGGGCGGGGAATTTTGCGGAGATAAATCTCAACGCTGACCCAGCTGGGACTCGAACCTGGGAACTACAGATTACGAGCCTGGTGCTCTATCGACTGAGCCACCCCCGCCCCCAACAGAAAAGAACAACAAGAAGAAATTTTGGGAAGGATTTTAAACATTTAAATAAGTGGTAATTTCGAATGCTGCATAGCATTTTGCACATGGCGAATGCTTTGATACGTCGCCGCAGTGTGACATTCAAATTCCATTGAGCATGTACAGTGGCAAGTTTTTGCGCTGTGAGTTTGAGATTTTAAACTTGCTTTTTAATCTTAACTTTTTATATAGTTTTAAGTCACGTAATTTTGTTTCATAAGACTAAAAGGGGAAAATTATTTAAAAACTTTTATAAGGCATGGATGTATGTGTCGTTTTTCTTCTGAGGTCCTGCCATCCTCTCAGATCTACTTTGGTATATAAACTGACAGGCTCCTGTCGGACCTCTGTGGCAAGCAGCTACTTGAGGGGGTATTTATTTTTTTTTATAGTTTTTGTAACATCATTTAAAAGAAAAAGAATAATTCCTAGAATCAAATTTCAAATCCTACATTAAATTAATGAAGAGATTTTAAAAGTTGTATGTTTTATAATAAAGCAGTATCAATTAATCAGTAGCAACGCAATTAAATCATTCCTTTTTTAATTTTATTTTCCGATTTCTTTAACATAAAATAGGATTTTTTTTTTGTCCCTTACTCAGATAACAAAATCTGTTATAAATTAATTTCGATTAAATTTGATATAAATCTGCTTAATTTTGATATAAAGTCCCGGTTATACGGTACTCAAGCATCCGGAATTCTCATGCAACCGGTATAAATTTCAAAGTGAACATTTGAACTTGGTTCAGTCGCTCAAAAAGTATCCGAACACTATGGTTGATTACAGAATTCAGAAAAAATATCTGGCAACGATATTTTTAGAAATCAGTGATCTGGCAACCTTCGTGTCACGTGACACGAAGTTGCCAGATCACTGATTTCTAGAAAAAAATCGTTGCCAGATATTTTTTCTGATTTCTGTAATCGACCATAGTGTTCTGATACTTTTTTGAGCGACTGTGGGTTTTCATATTATTTTGATACTAGATCGTGTGGGCTCACTCACGGAAATATTGAGAGTGTGCAGTTACCGTTCACAGCAAACTGGAGCGTGTGCAGTAACTGCACACGCTCCAGTTTGCTGTGAACGGTAACTGGAGCGTGTACAGTTGCTGTACACGCTCCAGATATTTTTCCTGAATTCTGTAATCACGTGACACGAAGGTTGCCAGATCACTAATTTCTAAAAAAAAAATCGTTGCCAGATATTTTTTCTGAATTCTGTGATCAACCATAGTGTTCGGATACTTTTTTGAGAGACTGTACGGCGTTTTTTCACGAGGAAAGGAAAGCAGGCAGACATAAGAAATTTATTCAAGGAAACTACCAGACGTAATTTTACGTCTTGACCCTCGACATCAGCTGCTGTTCAAGAATCAAATGCTAGTTCAGTGGATGACCTGTCGAGAGATCATCCGAGTTTCTAGAACCTAGTCAGTAAACTTCTTACGTATGCATAGGCAATTGCTTTTTCCTAAAATGCCGAAATCTTTCTTAAATGCTGTTTTTCCTTTCCCTAAATGTTGTGAATGCATATTTTTTCCTTATAGGAATTTCCATATTTTAGTCATTAATTTTTAATGTGTTAATTTTTATTAACCTTATTCAATTATATTGAAGTCAGGCAGTAAATATTGGTTGGTTGGTTGTTTTACCTCTGAGCGGCACTTTTTTGCACACCATGGGCTAAATGGCCAGGTCATATGGACCCCGAAGGCTCAGAGAAGATTGGTGGAGGGGACCCACTGGAACAGCTGTTGGGAGACAGATGGTAGCCTCCCGTCAAGGCCATCCAGCGTGTTCTTTAACGTGCACAGGGTATGGCTCTCCCGCACACGGGGCCACGGCTTAACGTCCCATCCGACGGACGGCGGCCTTTCGAAGCCCATCGGTGTCCCCTACTGACCGTGGGCAGGGCGGGGAATTTTTGCGGAGCAGGCAGTAAATAAAATGCTGCATGGTAAAGATGAGGATCTGTAGCAAATATTATCGTTTCTGGATATAAAGTGCCACGCCTCCAATTTGTTTCTTAACCAAAGTATATTTCTGTTCGAC
Source organism: Ryuthela nishihirai (assembly GCA_038380435.1). Taxonomy (NCBI): domain Eukaryota; kingdom Metazoa; phylum Arthropoda; class Arachnida; order Araneae; family Heptathelidae; genus Ryuthela; species Ryuthela nishihirai. The sequence goes on from JAWZYU010000004.1 coordinate 9,792,840, forward strand.
GAATGAAATGCAATATACCTAAATCACAAGAATCGCAAATTCATTTTTAACATCTGGAAAACGTTTTCCTTGCAGAAAGGGTCATCGATGACTTCGACAAATGGGTTTCTGAATTTCAAAAGCTAATAATTTTATGCCACTCAAGGTGAATTTTCAACAGTGAGGAAAGTATTAAGAAGAATTAAAGCTGAAATAAACTTTGAAAGTAGCGAAAAACTTTGAAAGTAGCGAAACAAGGCTGAAGACGAATTATAATTTCCACACCGATGGACTTGGAAAGGCTGCTGTCCGTCGGATGGAACGTAAAGCCTTGTCGCCTTTTACAGGAGGGGCCATACCCTATGAACATTAAGGAATACGCTGGATGGCCTTGATGGGAGGCTGTCATTCTAACAACTGCTCAGAGGACTCCCTCCCCCAAATCTTCTCAATAATTCTCCACAAATTACGTTACAACCCGTGGGGTCTTTGTGACTTCTCCATTTATCCCATTGTGTGTGAAAATGATTCTTAGGATAAAGTAACCCAATTACAAGTAAGTCAGGAGAAAAAACTCATCTTTTCCTTACGCCTTTCGGAATTGCAAAGAAATCGCTAAGCTCATTTTTTATTTCTCTTGCTCCAGTTTCATCCCAATAAATACATATGTATTTCTCATTATTTTCAAATCTCTTCTGTTAATGTTCATTCCTAATAATTTTAAGAGCTCTTCATGCTTGACATTATAAAATTTTTTTTTATGTATTCTGGAACAGAGACAGCCTGAAAATGTTGGTGAAAATTTCACGAAATATCGTGTAAAGTTGTTTTGTCCTATGACTACCTAAACTTGTCAACAGTTAGCTTTACAGGAGCAACATTTATATGTTCTTCATGGAAAGCCGTCCCGTGGCCGAGTGGTTAGCACGCTTGGCTACTGACCTACGGGACCTAGGTTCGAGCACCGGATAAGGCATGGATGTATGTGTAGTTTTTCTGCTGAGGTCCTGCCATCCTCTCAGACCTTCTACTATGGCATATAAACTGGCAGGCTCCTGTCAGACCTCTGTGGCAAGCAGCTGCTTGAGGGGGTATTTATTATTTATTGTTGGAGATATTCCTCCTTTGTTTCAAAATTCTAGACTAACTGTTTCACTAAGAACAATTCTCTTCATATAAAAAAAGCAAAAATTCTAAGTTAGAAAAATAATAAACTAACCTATGTGGAGCTGTACTTTTGATGTCTTACTCTGGAAGTTCATTTAATATGCCTAACAAAATGTCTTTATCGTAACTATTTTTGACCTTAATTCCTCGGAAACAATAATGTTAGAGCTTTTAAGTTAATACTGATATTCCGTCTTCCTTCACCACTCTGCGTTTCTTCGCCCAACCGAACAGTTGGGTGACTTTTGCCACAGGACAACTTATCTTGGAGGTCACAGAATTATAATCCTCTTATATAACAAACGCTTATATCGTTTAATATATCAGCCATTTTAGAATGCACGGAGTTGAAATTTGGTATTTATGATTTACTCATAGTACTAATAATAAAATCCACAAAAAAAAGTTTAATACTGTAACGAATGCAAAACGTGCAACAATAATGGTATTACGAGGATATCGAGATATAACACGGATACATAAAAAATATATAGCCTTAGCTGGCATAGTGGTTAGGCACCTAGCGACTGTTCCAGCAAGGCAAACTTTGTGTGTTGTGTTAGCTCTAACTAAGGCAGTGGTCAGCAGTGACTTCGGTCTTAGTAGGGCATGTCCTTGTATGAGAAGGCCTGTAAAAGCTAGGAGTAGCTTCTAGGATTCTTCTCTGTCCTATATGTCGCAAATAATAAAATAATATAACACGGAGAACGTGAATTACATCACTTACCCGTTCTAACGAGGAGTTAAGTTTAAAAAAGAGAAAGAATTCCAGTAGTTGTTATTTTTGAAAGAATTAGTGTAAAGCAGAAAATATTTAACTTCGTGCGTGTTTGTCTAAAAAAGAAATATTTTATTTGGAGAATGCGTGGTATTATTAAAACAGTTTATCAACTTAGTTCTCGCCGGGCTGCTGATCTAATGGACCTGGGTTCGAGCCTCGGATAAGGCACGGATGTAGTAATGTTTTTCTGCTGAGGTCCTGCCATCCTCTCAGACCTTCTACTGTGACGTATAAACTGGGTTGGGTTGGGTTGTTTTACCTCTGAGCGGCACTTTTTTGCACACCATGGGCTAAATGGCCAGGTCACATGGACCCCGAAGGCTCAGAGAAGGTTGGGGGAGGGGACCCACTGGAACAGCTGTTGGGAGACCGATGGTAGCCTCCCGTCAAGGCCATCCAGCGTGTTCTTTAACGTGCACAGGGTATGGCTCTCCCGCACACGGGGCCACGGCGTAACGTCCCATCCGACGGACGGTTGCCTTTCCAAGCCCATCGGATATAAACTGGCAGACTCCTGTCACACCTCTATGGCAAGCACTGCTTGAGGGGGTATTTATTATTTATTTAAACTGGTAAGAGGAAGATAAACTAAAAATTAAAAGCAATGTACCTATTTTGCTGAATATACTTCTTGTGTTTGGTTTTGGTAAAAAGATCAGTTTTTAAAATGTGCTTGGTTAATCAAATAATCTGGTAATTGTGATTATCAGAATCACTTCACACTGATAGAGAACATATTAGTGTTTTGTGTAAATAATAAGAAATTGTTTACAATTGATGTAATTTTAATTGCATTAATCCTGTGGCAGAGTGGTTAGCGCGTTTGGCTACTGATCTAAGGGACCTGGGTTCGAGCCCCGGGTAAGGCATTGATGTTCGTGTTGTTTTTCTGTTGAGGTCCTACCATCCTCTCAGACCTTCTACTATGACATATAAACTGACTGGCTCCTGTCAGACCTCTGTGGCAAACAACTGCTTGAGAGGGTATATATTTTTTTTTATTAGTTATTACATGAGTTCATGTATAGTGTGCTTATTTATTTTGAATTCACGCTCGATTAACCACTAAAAATTGCAAAAATACATTACCTCGATGATTCACACTTCAAATTTTCATGGGATTCATTATTATTATTGAAACAAAGCATCAGCTGATACTTTTCAATTCATTTCGTTTGAATCGGAGAGTCAGACACAGTTTTAATAAAATAAACTTGACTAAATAAATAATATGAACATACTGTGATTCACAAGTCACAGGGAATTCAAAGAAATATCTCTATTTCTTCAAAGGAAGTTTTCTATTTGTAAGGATTTATATCATTGATGTTCTTCTTTCTCACATTTTCCGTTCGCAATTTTACTTCAATCTCATTAACCTTTATGATCTTATCGAATCTTTCTTAGTAAACAAATTAACTTGTTTATTCTGCATTTAGGATAATTTTGCATTCAGAGATGATTTCACTTTTACAGATTGCAATACACTCGGTATCTTTATGAGTGATATTTAAAACCTTTTTTGGCATTTTTTAACGGAAAATTCAACGATTTTTGTATATTTTCTTTCTAACTTATAAATTTGCTAGTTATGTATCATTTGTGCTTGCTATATTAGTTAAGGCAAAAGCATCGTACAGTCTTCGATTATTTTTACTTCTTTATACCTGGGTACGTTTTTACCTGCTTTATGGGGCGGGGGTGGCTCAGTCGGTAGCGCGCCAGGCTCGTAATCTGTAGTACCCAAGTTCGAGTCCCAGCTGGGTCAGCGTTGGGATTTATCTCCTCAAAACTCCCCGCCTTGCCCACGGTCAGTAGGGGACACCGATGGATGGGCTTCGAAAGGTCGCCGTCCGTCGAATGGGACGTTAAGCCGTGGACCCGTGTGCGGGAGAGCCATACCCTGTGCACGTTAAAGAACACGCTGGATGGCCTTGACGGGAGACCACCATCTGTCTCCCAACAGCTGTTCCAGTGGGTCCCCTCCCAAAACATTCTCTGAGCCTTCGGGGTCCATGTGACCTGGCCATTTAGCCCATGGTGTGCAAAGATGTGCCGCTCAGAGGTAAAACAATCCAATCCAAAACAATCCTGCTTTATGACAATATCCTAAGCTGAGATTATCTAATATGTTTGTAAAAACATCCCTTGTCTCATTGACATTATTTTGTTATGAGCAGAACTCTTGCTCTGAGCTGCTTTCTTGTGAACACAATGAGCTAAATGTCCAGGTCGCAAAGACCCCAAGGGCTCATGGAGATTTGGGGAAGTAGACAGATTGAAGTTTACTCTCAAAATTATTCAAGTGTTTATTAACGTGCGCAGAGTATGGCACTACTCAACACGGGGCCGCGACTTAACGTCCTATCCGACCGAAGGTGGCCTTTCCACGTCCATCGATGTCCCCTTTCTGAGGGGCGAGGGTGGCTCAGTCGGTAGCGCGCCAGGCTCGTAATCTGTAGTTCCCAGATTCGAGTCCCAGCTGGGTCAGCGTTGAGATTTATCTCCGCAAAATTCCCCGTCCTGCCCACGGTCAGTAGGGGACACCGATGGGCTTGGAAAGGCCGCCGTCCGTCGGATGGGACGTTAAGCCGTGGACCCGTGTGCGGGAGAGCCATACCCTGTGCACGTTAAAAAACACGCTGGATGGCCTTGACGGGAGGCTACCATCTGTCTCCTAACAGCTGTTCCAGTGGGTCCCCTCCCCCAACCTTCTCTGAGCTTCGGGGTCCATGTGACCTGGCCATTTAGCCCATGGTGTGCAAAAAAGTGCCGCTCAGAGGTAAAACAACCCAACCCAACCCATTTCTGACCCGGGGAACAGAGTGAGAATTTAGAGGAGATAAATCTGTGCTAAATTCCACCGGGTTTTGTGAGACGCTGGCACAGTTGATATTCTAATTTGGGAACTACAGACTGACTGAGCCAACTTCATCCACTATAGTCTTTTTTCTAAGGAGGATGGCTCAGTTAATAGCTCTCTATGATCGAGTCCCCCACTGTGCCTGTGATGAGACTCTCTTCGCCATCTCGCTCTCTACTGTCAGCGAGAAAGGAGAATCGATGCAATTGGAATGGCCGCCGTCCGTTGAACGGAACATTAAACCGAATATATGTGCAAAACAGCTGCATTCTGTATACTTTAAAAACCCCGCTGAATGGCTTTGAGATTTCATCTAAGAGTTGTCTAGTGGTTAATCACCTTCCCAAGCTTTGAGCCCTTGGGGTCCCTGTAAATTGGCCATTTAGTTCATTCTGTGTAAAACAAAGTGTACTTTCACGTTTTTGTTTTGCTCATTGGTTGTCTTTCGGAGATTAAATAATCCAGCAACAGACGAATACATCATCCAATTGTGTCGAGAATGCAGACTCGATTATTTTGCCCGAAAATGTAAATTGTTTTATGCTCCGGGAATTGAAAGCTTTGATACCGCCATAGAAATTCTACATTTCCCAGAACATCGGATTTGACATCTCTCACTATACGGCGCACTATACTTGCGTTTACCTCAATAAAACTTTTAATGCCTTTCAAATCCCCTCCAGCATCTATGAAAAGTTACAGACGTCTATGCCAATTCTGGAACTTCTGGTGTTACTCCAGTTGGGGAACACTTCGCAACTCTGAATGAACGCATTTTGCAAAGTCTTGCACCTTTGAAAATGACTTTCAGACAAGTTCCTTTTTCATTTTTGGAAACAAACAAAATTCGCATGCTGTAAGATTGGGTGAATATGCAAGACTGGGTAGCTGCTTTTTTTCCCTGCCAGATAGGCAGTAATTTTCTGGGTTTTGTGAGCACTGGCATTGCCATGAAGAAGAAGAAGAACTCTTGATACACCTTTTGTTCGACGCTGTTCCTTCATCTCCTTAGCCATTTTGGACAAAACAATGTTGGTGTAGTATTGGCCATTTATAGTCATTTTTTCAGGTAAAGTGTCCACGGCTACCACCCTTTGGGAATTGAAAAAAATTGTGAACATTCTCTCCCTTTAGCGAAAGTCTTGGACGATTTGGGGAAGCGGTTTATCTTCAGAACCCAAACATAGTTGTCGATCTTTCGAGGTGGCACCTGCGACAATGTCTGTTAACCGTTTGGGACTACTAGGTTCAAACATTGCTAGCATCTCTTTGCACGAGTCGACTCTAGCAGTTTTCACTTCTTGATGGAGTACCCATTTAGAATAGATCTTTTGAAACTTTAAATATTGATGGATAATTGTTTACACACTGCGAATAGATACACTGACATCTAAACGTATCACCTGAACAGTGATGTGTGGGTTTTCCTTAATGAGTTCACTAACAGCAGCGATGATTCTCTCATTCACGGCCTCCTTCGGGCTTCCTGAAGAGGGAAACTGCCGTTCTCGGAATTTGTGCATCCATCCCGTATAATATCCGCCGTAACAGGCATGATCCCGATATAAATAATAAATAAATAAATACCCCCTCAAGCATCTGCTTGCCACAGAGTTCTGACATGAGCCTGTCTATTTATATGCCGTAGTAGAAGGTCTGTGAGGATGGCAGGACCTCAGCAGAAAAACAACACTACTTGAGATAAATTGACATGGATTTTTTTCGGGTTGTCCCAAGCTGTATTCTCGTGAAAATCTAAAATCTTTCCTCATCTTTAGCAGGTTACATAGCAACAACACACAGATTTCGCAGACCGAACTTTACGCGCCGCGATGACATAGCCCTTGTTTTTAACACGTAATGACAAGTTTAGACAAGTTGTAATTCGTTAACTTCGGTAGAGGCGGGGGTGGCTCAGTCGGTAGCGCGCCAGGCTCGTAATCTGTAGTTCCCAGGTTCGAGTCCCAGATGGGTCAGCGTTGAGATTTATCTCCTGAAAAATTCCCCGCCCTGCCCACGGTCAGTAGGGGATACCAATGGGCTTGGAAAGGCCGCTGTCCGTCGGATGGGACGATAAGCCGTGGCCCCGTGTGCGGGAGAGCCATACCCTGTGCACGTTAAAGAACACGCTGGATGGCCTTGACGGGAGGCTACCATCTGTCTCCCAACAGCTGTTCCAGTGGGTCCCCTCCCCCAACCTTCTCTGAGCCTTCGGGGTCCATGTGACCTGGCCATTTAGCCCATGGTGTGCAAAAAAGTGCCGCTGAGAGGTAAAACAACCCAACCCAACTCGTTAACTTCGGACGAACGAGGGCAAAATCTACAGACACGTTCCAAGAACTTTTGAACGCCCTCCGTATAAGTATATCGCTAGGAGCATTAAGTTTGTTGCTTAGGCAATAAACACAATACGATCTATGTAAGATCAATAGGTCATCTGAAGGAAAGAAAATCATTCAAATTGATCATCTATCGCAAAAAAATAGAAAGATACAATAAATGTAATTAATAATCACTACATTCCACAAATATGAATGTTAAACTACTTCTTAAAATAAACACTCTATTACAAAAAGTAACCGGACACTTCCACTTTAGGGGCGAAGGTGCCTTAATCGGTAGCGCGCCAGGCACGTAATCTACAGTTCCCTGGTTCGAGTCCCATTTGTGCCAGGTCTGAGATTTATCTCCGCAAAACTCCCCTCTCTGCACTTGGTCAATAGGTACACCGATGGGATTGGAAAGGCCACCGTCCATCGGATGGGACATAAAGACATGGCCCCGTGTGAGGCAGAGAGCCATACCTTGTGTTAAAGAACACGTTGAATGGCCCTGATGCGTAATCCCTGACGCGTAAAAGACCTGACGTCAGGCTGCCATCTGTCTACTAACAGCTGTCCAACTGCCACACTTCCTCCAATCTTCTATGAGCCTTTGAGGTCCTTTTGATCTGGCCATTTAGCCCATTGTACGCAATGATGATGATGATGATGAGTAAATATATATACACCGATCAGCCAATGATTTAAAACCATCTCTGCGTTATGCAAAGAAGTGCGCGTGCAGCCAATCAGTGTCACGTGTCAAGGTCGTGAGTGATATATATAATACCGGGGTCGGAGCTCTCGCAGGCAGTATTTCGTTTCGTCTCAACATGGAAAAAGCAAAGGATTTATCTGATTTCGATAAAGGCCAGATCGTTATGGCAAGATGCTTTGGCAAGAGCATCTCTAAAACAGCGATGCTGGTAGGCTGCTAACATTACCCATAATTTCAATTGTGGTAAAGGGCCCAATGTGTTCGAATGCATAGTTCATCGTAAGTTCTTGGATATGGGTCTCAGCAGCCGCAGACCCATTCGTGCGCCTATTCTCACAGCCGTTCACCGTCGTTAAAGTTTGTAGTGGGCACGTAATCATCGACATTGGACCATAGAAGATTGGAAGAGGGTCGCATGGTCAGACGAATCCCATTTTCTGTTACACCATGTGGACGGACGAGCTCGTGTGCGACGTTTACCCACGGAAGCCTTCTCACCTGGATACACTGTGGGACGGATCCAGGCGGCTGGAAGGTGTGATGGTCTGGGCAATATTTTCTTGGGGAACACTTGGACCAATTATCCCTGAAGAGCAAACTCTGACAGCTGTCACCTACTTGAACATCGTGGCTGACCAAGTACACCCCTTTATGGCTACTGTATTCCCTGGCGGAGATGGCGTCTTTCAACAAGACAATGCCCCATGTCACATTGCGAAGAAGGTTCAGGAATGGTTCCTAGCACATGATGAGGAATTCCATTTATTGCCATGGCTCCCAATTCACCGGACATGAATCCTATCGATCATTTGTGATTTGAGTTGGAGAAATGGGAATGAGCAGCATCACCCCAACCATGTAATTTACGGGAACCGCGGGATCTTCTGCTGCAGTCTTGGTACCAAATATCAAGCGACACCTACCAACATCTTGTTGAATCTATGCCTCATCGGGTGAGAGCTCTTTTGGTGGCGAGAGCAGGACATCATACATCATATGATGTATAGAACTACCTATACATCATATTAGGTAGGTGGTTTTAATATTTTGGATGATCGGTGTATACGAAAAGTTCCGCTTATAGATAAAACAATCCAACTTCCATTTATGTGAACAACGTGATCTGTGCACTACAAGAAAGCCAACCCCTTCCCCTAACAGTATGGAAATTATACACTCCCAATGGTAATTCTCTCTATAGCACATGAAAAATCCAATTCCACAATCCCTCTATGAGAATCTACTGTTACTCTATAAAAATTTTTAAACCCTAAGACAACTATGAAAATTTTGATAATTTCAGGGCATCCACGATGAAATATAAAATACCTTCAGTACTACAAACTATGGAAATTTCTTACAATATCTCCACGTAAATTCCCCCTTTCCCCACTGCATATCCTTAGGAACTGTGCTATTTAACTTCATACTATATACTGTTGATGTTAGAGTGCCTGATCAGATTTTAGTGTTATAAATAATAGTGAAATCTTACGAAGAAAAATGGTGACAATTCCATAACGTAATCATGCATCAATAATTAAATCCTTGATAACATGGAGGAATTTAAAAAGAAATGATTATAAAAAGTATATCATGGAGCGCAACAGCTACTGGTTAAATACATAATGTGAATTGCACGATATATGAATTAAGAATTGCACGATATATGAATTAAGAATTGCACGGGGCTAACCTATAGTCGTAGTTGAATATTTGATGCCCTTTCTACGCAGTAGGATGATCACCTGTTTGCCACAGAACGTGGTTATTACAGTGCCAAGACAACCTTGATTTGTATATTTCTGTGAGCAAAAGACGCTTGTTCAAATTGTTCTGCATTCCAGACAAGGTCTTGTCAGCTGCTTTTGTTGCGGGTTGGGTTGTTTTACCTCTGAGCGGCACATTTTTTGCACACCATGGGCTAAATGGCCAGGTCACATGGACCCCGAAGGCTCAGAGAAGGTTGGGGGAGGGGATCCACTGGAACAGCTGTTGGGAGACAGAGGGTAGCCTCCGGTCAAGGCCATCCAGCGTGTTCTTTAACGTGCACAGGGTTTGGCTCTCCCGCACACGGGACCACGACTTAACGTCCCATCCGACGGACGGCGGCCTTTCCAAGCCTATTGGTGTCCCCTACTGACCGTGAGCAGGGCATGGAATTTTGCGGAGATAAATCTCAACGCTGACCCAGCTGGGACTCGAACCTGGGAACTACAGATTACGAGCCTGGCGCGCTACCGACTGAGCGACCCCCGCCCCTGCTTTTGTTGCGTCAGGTTGTGTCTCGGAGAGGACGTTGCCTCTCTCCAAAAGACTGACAGATGAAAAGGAAGTGGAAGAAGAGAAGGAAGACAGCTGGCATCATGAAAAAATTGTCTCTGTAGTAAGTTGTAGATATTTTTTTGGATGATTTCTGTTCGTTTTCTGTCGATGGAACCTCTTTCATTCATTATTTAGCTGTTTTATGACAATATTCTAAGCATGGATGCAAATAAATTCCATGTCCCAATAAAATTATTTTGTTTCCTTTCTAGCATTGTACTTTTTCCTAGACCGTGTGCTTTAAAAACTCCGTCAAAAACTTGCAAAAGCAAGCCTACTGAATATTTTACAGAAATATGGAAACACTAAAGGTGGCAAGTCAGTCAAATTACATGTCAAACTGCAGGTATACAGACAGGGGGGGGGGCTTGTACCCCCTCAAAAATATTCTAAGATGGTAAAAAAAATGGAAAGCTAAGATTTAAGAAATCGTTTTGTGTTTAAATGGGATTTAGTCATTTTTAAGCCATTTAGTGCATTACGTATAATTATATGTATGTTTTAACAGCAGTAATAAAAAGATTTTATCGAATTTTATCTTCCATCGAAGTTCTATTCTAATTTTCCATCCTCCCCCTACCCGGAAATTTTGCTTGGACCCCTCCGCAAAGGGTCACGTGACACGAAGTTGCCAGATCACTAATTTCCAAAAAAATCGTTGCCAGATATTTTTTCTGAATTCTGTAATCAGACGTAGTGTTCGGATACTTTTTTGAGCGACTGTACACATATGTCTCTTCCGCACATAGGGTGACATAGGCCCTCGGAGAGGGCTTTACGTCCCATCCGACGTACGGCAGCCTTTCCAAGCCCATGGGTGTCCCCTACTGACCGCGGGCAGAGTGGGGATATGTGGAGATAAACCTCAACGCTGGCACAGACGGGATTCGGGATACTTCGGATGTCCTTGCAGTAGGTTATGGTCTGACTCGAACAATTGCTTAGCTGATATCAATAATATTTCCTAAGTAAAGTCTCGAGGCTCTTTTGATTTGCCTATAGATCAGTGGTTCTCAACCTTTTATGCTTCACGTACCCCCTGGAAATGTATATGCAACTGGCGTACCCCTTATATAGATAGATAAAACTAGAGTTATAATATAATAATGCCAACTTAGAGAATTTGTTACTAGATCTAGCGACTTTTGATCTCTCACGGCGTACCCCACGTTGGGAACCCTGCTATAGAGAATCAAAATAAAAATTACAGAACAGCCACCAGATAGTAATATTTCGATTTCTGCTCTTACTAGTGGATTACTCCAAGAACTGTGCAGAGTATATTGTATTAACACAAATTAATCCACAGCCCATAATTGATTAATTAAGTATTTAGGTTGTTTAAGTATGAGGATGACAATGGGTGTAGAGAAAAATTGTCTCCTTGTCATCAGGAGGTCTTGGGTTCGGATCCCACTTGTCTCAAGACAATATTTTTTCTTCACCTCATTGTGTCATCATGATACTTAAACAGCCTAATAGTGATTAAATTCTTAATGCATTACATCAATGTACAGTCGCTCAAAAATGTATCCGAACACTATGGTTGATTACAGAATTCAGAAAAAATATCTGGCAACGATTTTTTAAGAAATTAGTGATCTGGCAACCTTCGGGTCACGTGACACGAAGTTGCCAGATCACTGATTTCTAGAAAAAAATATCGTCGCCAGATATTTTTTCTGAATTCTGCAATCAACCATAGTGTTCGGATACTTTTTTGAGCAACTGTAGGTGGTCATATTATTTTGATACTAGATCGTGTGGGCTCACTCACGGAAATATTGAGCGTGTACAGTTGCTGTACACGCTCCAGATATTTTTCCTGACTTCTATAATCACGTGAAAAGAAGGTTGCCAGATCACTAATTTCTAAAAAAATCGTTGCCAGATCACTAATTTCTAAAAAAATCGTTGCCAGATATTTTTTCTGAATTCTGTAATCAACTATAGTGTTCGGATACTTTTTTGAGCGACTGTACATGCATCGTTTAAACTGATATCACATGGGATCATTCTAAATTGAACATGAATAACGTTCTATATAAATCTGTTTAGAGAACTTTGCCTGATAAAATGTTATTTGATTCTCATGTAGGTAAATGAAAGAGAAAAATAATTTATTCAAGGCAACTTTTGCGATGTATATTTTTTCTAATTTGATGCTTAAGTCGACTGCTAAATGCCCATTCTAAACATTTTTTTAAAACATAAAAAGACGATTTGTTTTGCAAATTGCATTACTTCATGCAACTCTCAAACTCTCCAGTTCATTATATTCTTGAGAGGTTTTTCGGGTGTCAGCAATGTGTTTCTGAAAAAAGCATTGAAAAAAAAGTATATGATCTTTACAAATGCGAGTAGTAGGGGTTACATCTTAGTGTCGATTGTTTGTAAGGATTATTTATAACTCCTACAAACAATCAACACTTAACCTTCAAGAAGATGGTGACATAGTCTATAGTGGGGAAACCATGTTAAGGGGGGCGGGGATGGCTCAGTCGGTAGCGCGCCAGTCTCGTAATCTGTAGTTCCCAGGTTCGAGTCCTAGCTGGGTCAGCATTGAGATTTATCTCCGCAAAATTCCCCGCCCTGTCCACGGTCAGTAGGGGACACCGATGGGCTTGGAAAGGCCGCCGTCCGTCGGATGGGATGTTAAGCCGTGGTCCCCGTGTGCGGGAGAGCCATACCCTGTGCACGTTAAAGAACACGCTGGATGGCCTTGACGGTAGGCTACCATCTGTCTCCCAACAGCTGTTCCAGTGGGTCCCCTCCCCGAACCTTCTCTTCCATGTGACCTGGCCATTTAGCCCATTGTGTGCAAAAAAGTGCCGCTCAGAGGTAAAACAACCCAACCCATGTCAAGGCAAATATTGTGCACCCGAAAAGGGAAATTGTTATGTTAATTTATGATGAAAAGCCCAACACAGAAGAGTTCATGAGGTGCGTGGGCCATCGTTAGCAGTAAACGACTAACAACTAATCAGCGAACTGCTGTAAAATGGACGCCGCCTTTCTGCGAAGAAATCACCGCAATTGCCGAAGCCCCGTTAGAGCTACTCAAGGGACGGCTAGAAACAGAGCAGCTCCCGTAACGGAAGCGGTTATGAACGAACATGAAATTTCTAACGAACTTTAAAGTTTGATGATTTTACTATCTATAGTTAAGAATCAAAACTGTTAAACTAAATACAGATAACAGTATAGCCTCTCTCTCTCTATACATGTAACCTTTAGATATTTTTCGACACCTACTAAGAGACAACTTTAAAGAACTTCATGGGCGAAATTTTTTGAACAAGCTAAATGGGTTGGGTTGTTTTACCTCTAAGCGGCACTTTTTTGCACACCATGGGCTAAATGGCCAGGTCATATGGACCCCGAAGGCTCAGAGAAGGTTGGGGGAGGGGACCCACTGGAACAGCTGTTGGGAGACAGATGGTAGCCTACCGTCAAGGCCATCCAGCGTGTTCTTTAACGTGCACAGGGTATGGCTCTCCCGCACACGGGGCCACGGCTTAACGTCCCATCCGACGGACGGCGGCCTTTCAAAGCCCATCGGTATCCACTACTGACCGTGGGCAGGGCAGGGAATTTTGCAGAGATAAATCTCAACGCTGACCCAGCTGGGACTCGAATCAGGGAACTACAGATTACGAGCCTGGCGCGCTACCGACTGAGCCACCCCCGCCCCACAAGCTAAATGAAAAACAGGTAAAAATGAAAAATGTTTTTAGTGAAGTTTAGAAATCACCGGTGAAAAATAAAATTCTTTTTCGGTCGTTCACTAAATCAAGACTTAGGAAATCCACTGGCCAATTCGCCAACGGCGAGTAAGTTTTCTGATGTGGTCTTTTACTTACAAAGCTACGAAAAATTGCAAGATTAAATTATTCCAGGTGAAGATTGGCTACTCATTAATTGATTTACATCAACTCATCCTTCTTTTAAATTCAATAATCTCATTTCTTTAATGTACTTTTTAATCCTTGACGAAGACTCTAATCTCTCTCCTAACAGATGCCCTTGCTCTCCTGATAACATGGCCATTTAGCCCATTACATATGAAAACGTTCAGCTCACAGGTAAAACAATACAGATACAACCCGAACCTTAATCGATGGTTCTCAACCTTTTGTCTTCATGCACCCCTTATATAGATAAAAAATGAAACGTTATATTGAAGGTACTATTAAGTATTTCGAAACACAGGTACAACCCGAACCTTTCTTTCTTGATATAATAAATGTAGGTAACAAGTAAATTCCTCAGTTAAACGAAAACCTAAAATGATTGTAATATCTCCGAGGTGTAGCAAGCCGACGGTCAACGACTGGATTCACTTTACAATTGTGTGAGGACTTTCCTCCACCTCGGGTATCTCTCTACCTCTGTGGTTCTCAACCTTTTATGTTTCACGTACCCCCTGGAAATGTGTATGTAACTGGCGTACCCCTTGTATAGATAGGTAAAACTATAGTTATAGTATAACAATGGGAATAAAATAAAACATATATATCAGTGGTTCTCAACCTTTTATGCTTCACATATCCCCTGGAAATGTGTATGTAACTGGCGTACCCCTTGTATAGATAGCTAAAACTATAGTTATAGTATAAAAGTGGGAATAAAATAAAACATATATATCAGTGGTTCTCAACCTTTTATGTTTCACGTACCCCCTGGAAATGTGTATGTAACTGGCGTACCCCTTGTATAGATAGGTAAAACTATAGTTATAGTATAACAATGGGAATAAAATAAAACATATATATCAGTGATTCTCAACCTTTTATGCTTCACGTACCCCCTGAAATTGTGTATGTAGCTGGCGTACCTCTTGTATAGATAGGTAAAACTATAGTTATAGTATAACAATGGGAATAAAATAAAACATATATATATATATCAGTGGTTCTCAACCTTTAATGCTTCACGTACCCCCTGAAAATGTGTATGTAGCTGGCGTACCTCTTGTATAGATAGGTAAAACTATATTAATAGTATAACAATGGGAATAAAATAAAACATATATATCAGTGGTTCTCAACCTTTTATGCTTCACGTACCCCCTGGAAATGTGTATGTAACTGGCGTACCCCTTGTATAGATAGATAAAACTATAGTTATAGTATAACAATGGGAATAAAATAAAACATATATATATCAGTGGTTCTCAAAATTTTATGCTTCACGTACCCCCTGGAAATGTGTATGTAGCTGGCGTACCTCTTGTATAGATAGCTAAAACTATAGTTATAGTATAACAATGGGAATAAAATAAAACATATATATCAGTGGTTCTCAACCTTTTATGCTTCACGTACCCCCTGGAAATGTGTATGTAGCTGGCGTACCTCTTGTATAGATAGCTAAAACTATAGTTATAGTATAACAATGGGAATAAAATAAAACATATATATCAGTGGTTCTCAAAGTTTTATGCTTCACGTACCCCCTGGAAATGTGTATGTAACTGGCGTACCCCTTGTATAGATAGATAAAACTATAGTTATAGTATAACAATGGGAATAAAATAAAACATATATATCAGTGGTTCTCAACCTTTTATGCTTCACGTACCCCCGGAAAATGTGTATGTAGCTGGCGTACCTCTTGTATAGATAGGTAAAACTATTGTTATAGTATAACAATGGGAATAAAATAAAACATATATATATCAGTGGTTCTCAAAATTTTATGCTTCACGTACCCCCTGAAAATGTGTATGTAGCTGGCGTACCTCTTGTATAGATAGATAAAACTATTGTTATAGTATAACAATGGGAATAAAATAAAACACTGACTTTGTTACTAGATCTAGCCACTTTTAGCGACTTTTGAGTTCTCACGGCGTACCCCAAAACATTTTACCGCGTACCCAATGTTGAGAACCTCTACTCTACCCTATTGTTACTCGGGATCTCTCGTTATGTGATTGACAACAAACATTGCAGCACTCGTAAGAATACCCGACAATTCATTTCTCTCTGCAAACATTCATATAGAAATCCCGACTTCTTTCTTTATTGTTTTCAGAGTGGGCGTGAGAAAGAAGAACAAGTCCAATCCAGATTCTTACGAATAAACAGAACGATATCATCTATGTATAAATAAAGAAAAGAGTTTGTTTGTGTGTTTGTGTGTCTATCCGCTTATGCATCAAGCCCCCAGAAAAGCTAGAGGCTCCAACTTTGCATGAATGTTTCCTTCACTCAGGGGAAGAATATAGGCAATGTGCGAAACCGTCGAGGCAACCAAAACTGGAGTAAGCGGATTTGAATTTCTCTAAATCTCCATAGACTTAACTTTAGCGTTAATAACCGGGGTCTTTCATAGCATTGGTAGTTATTCAAAATCAAGGGAATGCCATCTACTGCAACTTTAGAGAGTTTCAGACCCCTCCTAAAAGAGGGTGATAAAATGTTTCCCTAGAGAGGGAAGATCGTAATGAGTTTTATGCCAAATGAAAGCTTGCGACGTTGGGAGTGTCATCTTCTAGATATTTTAGAGGGTTTCAGATCTCTTCAAAACAAGTAAAACAGTAAAACATAAATAACAGCGCATTCATTGCACTATAAAAAATTATTCTTTGTTCAAAAATTATTCAAATGGAGGGACAACGTGGGAAAAAGGCATCTAATTAACGGTCAGGTTTTCTTGAAGACTTATGAATGGATGATGTTCATAATTGTGATTTTGCGACACTGATTTCTTTACTATCATTTATACAAATCAACAAAACGTTTTCGAGAAATATATATATGTACAAAACTGAAGATATCTATTTTTGAGACGTATGTTCATTCTAGTTATTTTGATAGCAACCAACTTTAAGATATATGAATGTTTCTCGCCTTTTTTCCTTCTAAGAATGTGTGAACTTAAGATTTCAAGGTTAAGCTGATCACGAATTTTGAGAATCTTTGATCTGATTTTTTCAGTGTAGGTTCTCGAAATTACACCAAAACTTCTCTAGTCAGGATTCTAAAGGGAGAGTTCAGATTTGTCGGTAATCCGTATTAGCGAAGCAAAACGCACCGTGATAATAAAGACAGAAAAAATAAAAAATTAATTATTGCAGGAGAGCTCTTGCTAGTCATTATCCAATAGTCCAGCGTCACTATATTGTGTACCAGTACCATTATTATAAAGAAAAAAAAGCATAAAACATCGAATCGAATACACAAGTTGATTACAGAATTGAACAGGTCGATCTGGCAACCTTCGTGTCACGTGACACGAAGGTTGCCAGATCACTAATTTCTAAAAAAATCGTTGCCAGATATTTTTTCTGAATTCTTTAATCAACCATAGTGTTCGGATACTTTTTTGACCGACTGTAGGTGATCATATTATTTTGATACTAGATCGTGTGGGCTCACTCACGGAAATATTGAGCGTGTGCAGTTACCGTTCACAGCAAACTGGAGCGTGTGCAGTTACTGCACACGCTCCAGTTTGCTGTGAACGGTAACTGGAGCGTGTACAGTTGCTGTACACGCTCCAGATATTTTTCCTGAATTCTGTAATCACGTGACACGAAGGTTGCCATATCACTAATTTCTAAAAAAATCGTTGCCAGATATTTTTTTCTGAATTCTGTAATCAACCATAGTGTTCGGATACTTTTTTGAGCGACTGTACTAAATATAACTGTGCCAAAGTTGACATTTATTTCCGTTAATCTTCACCCTGGCCTTTGTGAGAAACGAGACACCAATAGGCTTGGAAAGGCAGCCGTCCGTTGATGGAATCTTAAGCAGTGGGCCTCGTGTACAAGAGAGCCATACCTTACGACCTTTAAAAACGCGCTGTGGGATTTTGAGGAAGAATCGGTCTCCTAATAACTCTTCCGTGGATACCATTCCCAACTTTCTAAGCCTTTGTGATCCTTGTGATCTAACTCTTTAATGCCAAGAAAGTGCCACTCAGAGGCAAAAGAGCCCAATTCATAAAGTATCATAAATTCAATACAAAATATTTACTATTCATTTTTAAAAACTAGATTTGTGGAAACTTTTTTTTTTCTTTCTCTTATGTTTGGTGCCATGAGCTTCTGTAAATATAATAGAGATTCAGGAGTAACAAAACTAAAGTCATTCTCAAACAAGGCTTCCTTTATATTTGGTAATTATATCTCATAATAATAATAATAATAAGAGTTATCGTAATCATTATTTTTCTCCTTCAATTTTGATATAAGTAGTCGAATAATTCCACGTTATGTGACTGGAAATCAACCTTCGAAACTCCCTTTGGAAAATTTGCTTTCTATAAGGAAATATAACTGGAGATCTCCTTCAAATCCCACTAAATCAGGATTTTTAACAATATTCGTCTCATATTTGAAAACTTACGGATGCCGAAACATTTAATAGCGGCGCTAAATAAAAAAAAAATGAATAAATAAATTCCCCCTCAAGCAGCTCTTGCCACAGAGATCTGACAAGAGCCTGTCAGTTTATATGTCATAGTAGAAGGTCTGTGAGGATGGCAGACCTCAGCAGAAAACAACGCGAACATCCATCCTTACCCAGGGGTCGAAACCAGGTCCATTAAGAGGATGGCAAGACCTCAGCAGAAAACAACGCGAACATCCATGACTTACCCAGGGGTCGAAACCAGGTCCATTAAAAGGATGGCAGGACCTCAGCAGAAAACAACGCGAACATCCATGCCTTACCCGGGGCTCGAACCCAGGTCCATTAAGAGGATGGCAGGACCTCAGCAGAATCCATACCTTACCCGGGGGCTCGAACCCAGGTCCATTAAGAGGATGGCAGGACCTCAGCAGAAAACAACGCGAACATCTATGCCTTACCCAGGGCTCGAACCCATGTCCATTAAGAGGATGGCAGGACCTCAGCAGAAAACAACACGAACATCCATGCCTTATCCGGGGCTCGAACCCAACGCGCTAACCACTCGGCCACGGCTACTGGTCAAAAAACTTAACAAAAATAATAACTGTTTTAAAAAAGATCACTAAAGTAAAAGTAAATTTAAAATTTTTATGATTCATAAAAATAGAAAAAGCATTTAAGACGAGCGTTAACATCAATTTCTGCTGACAAAAATTCCAGCTTCAAAAACAGTTTAAATTTTCAACGAATATTGTTAAGAATTGAGTTTTTTAGAGAGATTTGAGGGAGAAATTCGATTTATCTACAGCGACATTTTCGTGGGGAAAAAAAAAGCTTATTTTAAAAGTTCGGCATTTTTGAATGTGGCTTTTCATTCAAATAACTAACACGAAAGTGTCAGAATACTTTTGGTAGTGTAGTGTAGAACTCGGACAATTCTTCGAAGCAATTCGAGTTTTTCCGAAGTTTGGGAAACGAAAGAATTGAAAGCGAAACACAAAACTGAAACTTCTCAAAAACTGCAGTTTCGTACAAAAGTTTCCCAGGTTAGGAGGGAAGTAAGAAAAGAATTACTAAACCAGACACAAACATCAGTTTCTCCTTACCTTGTTTTTTCGCCAGCCAAATCGATCGTCTCCGCAGGCACCGAGTGTGTCACACTCCAAGTACAAAAAGGCATTAACTTCACGAATTATTTTCCGCCATTGCAAAAATCGAGCACACCCACACTTTTCTCTCGGTGTCGTTGCATTCCGGAAGTGACGGCATCAATGTCAGTAGGCGGACGTCTCTATGGAATCGGGGCGTGAACGCTTCCACCCCCTCTCCCTCCTTCCTACGTCAGCCCCCCCCCCCCTCACCCTTCGTAGACGGCAGAGCATATTTTCCCAAGTACCTCTACTTTTGGCGCGAAGTTGGCATTTGACATCGAGGCAGAAGAGAGGAAGAGAGAGAGAGCCAGCAGGAGGATGGAGAAAAGGCGGGAGATGCTGGATGCATCGCGTTATTGTCCCGCCCACGTAAGGGCCGCTTTATGCGTAATTCCGCAACTTTCCGGATGACGTCGCTCGACTCTCGACCAATGGCACGCCTCGGAGGACGTTCCGATACAGTGGCTGCATAACGTCAGATATGACGAGCGCGCTTTCCAGCACGTCTCCCTCAACCGTCTGTTAACGTCAGTTCGGTTGCTTTAAATACGCATACATTAGAAGGGGGTGGGAAGACGGCGATCGGGGTTGCGCAGTGCATTATGGTCTTTCTTGGTTAGAGCTGCGACGGGAAGCCAACCATCAGGAGCACGCGGAAGACCGGGATACATCAGGGTGAGAGAACAGGCATCCAGAGACGGACTGGGGGAAGAGCCCGGTGAGACTTTAGGAAGAACATTCTCATCCTTCTGAATCAGTCATTTCTTTTTCATCTTCTTCCGTATCGCATCATCCTCGCATCATGGACACTAAAGACAAAAAACTTAATATGAAAGATATTGGAACCTTAAATTATAGAGGTAGGTAATTTCTTCTCTCTTAAAAAAAATAACTCTCTTAATATCAGACAGCAATTTATCATCTCTTATAGCAGAAAATATTTCTTACCTTTATCTTAATCAGATTGCAAAACAGAGAAATTAAATTAGATAAATTTTATTTGCGTCCCGATATTTGAGTTTTCAGGGTTGGGTTGTTTTACCTCTGAACGGCACTTTTTTTGCACACAATGGGCTAACTGGCCAGGTCACAAGGGCCCCGAGGGCTCAGAGAAATTGTGGAAGGGACTCACTGGACAGCTGTTAGGAGACAGATGGAAGTCAAGGCCATCCGACGTTGTTCTTGGCTCTCCCCCACACGGTGCCACGGTTTTACGTCCCATCCGACGGACGGCAACCTTTCCAAGCCCATCGGATCCCCTTTCTGAAAAAGGGCAGGATGTGGTTGTTGCGGAGCCTGGGAACTTCAGATTAAGAGGCTGGCGCGCTACCGACTGAGCCACCCCAGGCCTTCTTCAGGATATTCGATTTAAGATGCAATTCGTACAGAACTTAATACGCAAATGAAAAAAAAATAAATTCTTAAATCGATTTATAAGGAAATACAAACCAAAAGTTCACAGTGAGAATATATTTTTTTAGCCTTATTTCAACATTTGTCTTTCGGATATTTTCGAGGAAAAAATCCAGTTGAATTCGAACCAAAGAGTTTAAAAAAATCGAGCCAATTTAAAACAGAGTCCAGTTGAATTTAAATTTTTAAAATTTCACGTTTGTGGAAATTGCATAAAATCGTCGAAAACGTAAAACAATTCTACAAAAACTTGCAACGTTCCTAGAAATGCAACTGATTTTCGGCATCTCTACATACTGCTCGAATAATTATAATTTTGTTCTGTAAGATTCTGTTTCCCTAATTTTTTGCATTTCACGAAATCTTGAAAAGTTCAGCTTTTCAGCATAACTTGAAAATAGAGTGATTTTGCGAGATTTAAGAAATAAAACAAAAACTAGAGTCTATTATATTTATGCAAATGGGAAATATGTCGAAAAAATTAAAAATTTTTCCTAATTCCATATATTTAAATAAATTCTTCGTAATTAAATATAAACGTATTAACTATCAGTTTCGGACCAAATAGATCTCGCAAAACCGATTTATCTCCATATTCTAAATTTGAAGCCATTTTTTTTTAGCAATCAGTTTACTGGAAGTACAGTCCCTCAAAAAAGTATCCGAACACTATGTTTGATTACAGAATTGAACAGGTTGATCTGGCAACCTTCGTGTCACGTGACACGAAGGTTGCCAGATCACTAATTTCTAAAAAATCGTTGCCAGATATTTTTTCTGAATTCTGTAATCAACCATAGTGTTCGGATACTTTTTTGAGCGACTGTACTAATACAAAAAAATCAATCACTGCTTGAGGCAGATCTTGATTTCTCGACTTTCCAATCGTACCGTTTCAATTTGGAATAATATAGAATCTTCATTCCATCTCTTTTTCTGGTATGCACATCGTAGATCATCTCTAGACACCAATTTCAGCAGTTCTACCCCCCACAGATCATAATTAGCCAGCTCTCTGATCCTTATTTGACCTTGAAAACGAGTCAGATCTCAAATTTCGTAACGTTTCTGATATCTTCGACCTCAACTTTTACTAGGAATACATTTCCTCCTTTCCTACACGCGTAGATCGTGGTTGGATCGAGCATGACCTCTATTTGATCTTGAAGGCGATTCGGATCTCTAGTTTCGCATTTTTCCTGAGATCTATGTCCCGAATCACCCCCTAAGTACACATGTTTCAGGGCTCTACCACATCATAGTGGCCCGTTAGCGTTATCCCACTGCTTCTCAATAGCTCAGTCCCAATCAGCTCTATATACTTCCCTATCAAAATATTCCAATGCTATGAGAATTTCCAAGTCATGTGAACAGGAATCTAACTTCAAAACGTTGTAACTTCTGAAATGCGCATTGAATGGGAAAATGTGACTGAAGATAAAGCTCATACTCAAATATATTTAAATCTCGATTTTCAGTATTAAAGAGTTTATTGAAGGGCGAATATTTAACAAAAATTATTTTGTTTTATTAAAAATCACATTTGTATAATATATTGAAATAATCATTACGCAAACTTCTAAAATGCATATTTATTTCATTAAATGGTGTGAAACAATATTTACTCTTCAAGATTTAATTAATTTTTGAGGTAAATTCCCGTCACGGATTCTTCTCTGAGCCCTCGGGGGCCAGCTGGGTCAGCGTTGAGATATATCTCCGCAAAACTCCCCGCCCTGCCCACGGTCAGTAGGGGACACCGATGGGCTTGGAAAGGCCGCCGTCTGTCGGATGGGACGTTAAACCGTGGCCCTGTGTGCGGGAGAGCCATACCCTGTGCACGTTAAAGAACACGCTGGATGGCCTTGACGGGAGGCTACCATCTGTCTCCCAACAGCTGTTCCAGTGGGTCCCCTCCCCCAACCTTCTCTGAGCCTTCGGGGTCCTTGTGACCTGGCCATTTAGCCCATGGTGTACAAAATAAGTGCCGCTCAGAGGTAAAACAACCCAACTCAAAAGCCCTCGGGGGTCTTTGTGACCTGGCTATTTAACGCATTGTATACAAAAAGTTCCTCTGAGAGGTAAAACAACAACAACATGTCACACATTACTCCTGTTAAATATTCCAACTTCCATAACTCTTTAAATACTGAACAAATATTTTCGAAAATCGAGTTTTCATAGATTTGATTATAATCTTTATCATCAGTCACATTTTTCCATAAATGCATATTCCAGAATTTAGCTGAGTTTCGAAGTTAGATTCTCATCGTAATAACATGGTAATGCTCCAATATTTCGACACGGCTGTGTCTATATTTGGTAACGGATGGTTCAAAGAAGCATGCGAGTCATTAGAGAACAATATCGTTTAGAATCTACCAGTAGGGTTTTCACTAATCTACAAAAGTTGGGAATTGATCGGCTGTTGTTAGCAATTCGACCGATTGTCGATACCATTTCTATTCTGAAAGACGGATTTGGATGATATTCATACTTGATATGTATTTATTTATCAGAAGGCAAAATGATCTGCAAAACATTGGAGAAATTTCTGCGGAACAATCAAAATAAAAACTAACACGAAATATGTGAAAAATTGAGCATAATCAAAGATCGTTCCGTTCCGTCAGTAATTCCTCCAACCCTACCTAAAAGCTGAAGTCTTTAACATTAAATGTCAAAACGGTTCAAAGATCTAACTTCTGCCTCCATAACTAAAGTTATTAAACAACAATTGGATTGGATTGTTTTACCTCTGAGCGGCACTTTTTTGCACACCCGCCAGGCCACAAGGACCCCGAAGGCTCAGAGAAGGATTGCGGGGGGGGGGGGGGGGGTGGAGGGGAACCACTGGAACAGCTGTTGGGAGACAGATGGTAGCCTCCCGTCAAGGCCATCCAGCGTGTTCTTTAATGTGCACAGGGTATGGCTCTCCCGCACACGGGGCCACGGCTTAACGTCCCATCCGACGGACGGGGGCCTTTCCAAGCCCATCGGTGTCCCCTACTGACCGTGGGCAGGGCGGTGAGTTTTTCGGAGATAAATCTCAACGCTGACCCAGCTGGGACTCGAACCTGGGAACTACAGATTACGAGCCTGGCGCGCTACCGACTGAGCCACCGCCACCCCCGCCCCTACTAAACAACAAATGGCTCTTGACAAAATCAGATTTCTTAATTTGTTGCTATCTGCACTTGCAATGGATGCATTTATCAGTTATTTCCCACAGAAATTTTTGCAACATTAATTAAAGCAACTGTTGGAAACCTAAGAAGAATTAAACTGCTTCTTCATTTTTTACTGGGTAATTTACACTATTATGCTCTATTTATCCATCTGATGACAAAAGTACAGAGGAAAAATTGTCTTTAGACGAGTGGGATCCAAACCGCGACCCCCTGATAAGGTGTCGCGTGCTTTGACCGCTGAGCTATCGGCCGTCGGGTTGGGTTACGTCTGAGCGGCACTTTTTTGCACACCATGGGCTAAATGGCCAGGTCACATGGACCCCGAAGGCTCAGAGAAGGTTGGGGGTTGTTGTTGGGTTGTTTTACCTCTGAGCGGCACTTTTTTGCACACCATCGGCTAAATGGCCAGGTCGCATGGACCCCGAAGGCTCAGAGAAGGTTGGGGGAGGGGACCCACTGGAACAGCTGTTGGGAGACAGATGGTAGCCTCCCGTCAAGGCCATCCAGCGTGTTCTTTAACGTTGGTTGTTTTACCTCTGAGCGGCACTTTTTTTGCACACCATGGGCTAAATGGCCAGGCCACATGGACCCCGAAGGCTCAGAGAAGGTTGGAGGAGGGGACCCATTGGAACGGCTATTGGGAGACAGATGGTAGCCTCCTGTCAAGGAATTCCAGCGTGTTCTTTAACGTGCACAGGGTATGGCTCTCCTGCACACGGGACCATGGCTTAAAGTCCCATTAGACGGACGACGGGCTTTCCAAACCCATCGGTGTCCCCTACTGACCGTGGGCACGGCGGGGGGGGGGAAATTTGCGGAGATAAATCTCAACGCTGACCAAGCTGGGACTCGAACCTGGGAACTACAGATTACGAGCCTGGCGCGCTACCTTGAGGAGATAAATCTCAACGCTGACCAAGCTGGGACTCGAACCTGGGAATTACAGATTACGAGCCTGGCGCGCTACCTTGAGGAGATAAATCTCAACGCTGACCAAGCTGGGACTCGAACCTGGGAATTACAGATTACGAGCCTGGCGCGCTACCGACTGAGCCACCGGCCGTCGAGAAATCCCCTATCCTGTATTGTTCATCTCGAGCCTTATATCACAGATTCAGTCTCAAAAAGCTGTCTTTGACTGCATTTGGAGACTCTACTTTTAAGAGCCATCCAATCAAGGGCATATGACTGGCACGCTCAGTTGGCAGATAGTTTGTTTTTTTAAAGCAAATCTCAATTCCTATGGTTTGGCACATCACCAGTTACCACGAAGATTAATTATATCCACAGCTCATTCGTTTTTACTGGGTAAATTAATAAATGTTTTTAGTTTTATTGAAACTAGTTTGTCGAATATAAGCAGATAACGAAACTACATCATATATTCATGAGAACAACATTTTGGAAAATACTTCTAATTTATAATCTCCCGAATGCGCTCTGCAATCATTATCTAAATATTCTCTTTCAATTTTGTTTGCGTTTATTGTGTTTATGCGGGTGGGTCTCTTGAGAGTACTTTTAAAAAATGGTACAGTCGCTCAAAAAAATATCCGAACACTATGGTTGATTACAGAATTCAGAAAAAAATATCTGGAGCGTGTACAGCAACTGTACACGCTCCAGTTACCGTTCACAGCAAACTGGAGCGTGTGTAGTTACTGCACACCCTCCAGTTTGCTGTGAACGGTAACTGCACACGCTCAATATTTCCGTGAGTGAGCCCACACGATCCAGGTCTTTGTGAGGTCACACGATCCAATGTGCTGTGAACATTAACCGCAACCGCTCCAGTTTGCTGTGAACGGTAACTGCACACGCTCCATATTCATTGCATTATATATTCATACGCATTATATATATTAAAAAATATCCGAACACTATGGTTGATTATAGAATTCAGAAAAAAATATCTGGCAACGATTTTTTTAGAAATTAGTGATCTGGCAGCCTTCGGAGGAATTTACCCGTAACATACCATGTTTTATTTTACCGGTAGCATGTACTATATACGTTAATATTCGATGTCTTACATGAGAGGACTTCTCTTAATAATTCATATATTATATAAGGTTTCTACGCTAATGTTAAGATATAGTGATACGTTCTCAGTGAAACGTATGCTGTATCTGTTTAGTTGTAGTAAATGGAAAATGGTGAATGGCTCTTTGGGAGTTTAGTGTCTGACCGAAAGAGGCGCTGCGATCATTTATTGTGACCATGGGGGGTCTATGGGAGTTACCTAACTGTACTCTCCTTCATCTGTGGACAATATCTATATTACCAACCAACATTTTTTCCTCAAATTTGAAAGTAGTTCACAAATGAAATATTTGCGCAACAAACACAACAAAATTGCCTGAAACAGACATGTTCAGAGAGGGGCGGGGTTGGCTCAGTCGGTAGCGCGCCAGGCTCGTAATCTGTAGTTCCCAGGTTCGAGTCCCAGCTGGGTCAGCGTTGAGATTTATCTCCGCAAAACTCCCTGTCCACGGTCAGTAGGGACACAGATGGGCTTAGAAAGGCCGCCGTCCGTCGGATGGGACATTAAGCCGTGGCGCCGTGTGCGGGAGAGCCATACCCTGTTCACGTTAAAGAACACGCTGGATGGCCTTGACGGGAGGCTACCATCTGTCTCCCAACAGCTGTTCCAGTGGGTCCCCTCCCCCAACCTTCTCTGAGCCTTCGGGGTCCTTGTGGCCTGGCCATTTAGCCCATGGTGTGCAAAAAAGTGCCGTTCAGAGGTAAAACAATCCAATCCAACACTACCGACTGGTCTGCGCCGTTTGATATTCGTAATAAAATCTTATGACCGCCCGCCATTTTGAGAAGATAGAATAGAATTGCTCTTTGATAAATCCAATATCCGACAACAAACTGAATGTTAAGCGTAAAAGAAAAACCGAAGGTAACAAAAAATCTAAATTTTCTAACGAACTGGCTAAAACATCACGGTATAAACTGTGCTTGAGCAGTTTATCAATTATCGAAATTTGGGTTACCGGTGCTTTGAATTAGCCGCGTTTTATTAATTTAAGCCAATTCAAATGCGTAGCAGCAAACCCTCATTTCATCTTGAAAGCCAATTCCTTTGGCAACTGCTGAGAAAGCCTCCTTAGCATTACATTCTCGTGTCTCTTCAATCGCTGGGGATGTTTGAATTTACTATGGCCAAGAGGCATAGCATGGTGCCACAACCAATTCCAAAGCATATTCAAAACTTACTAGTGCAATGACGGGCGGGGGTGGCTCAGTCGATAGCTCGCCAGGCTCGTAATCCGCAGTTCCCCGGTTCGAGTCCCAGCTGGGGCAGCGTTGAGATTTATCCCCGAAAAACACCCTGACCATGGTCAGTAGGGGACATTGGTGGGCTTGGAAAGGCCACCGTCCGTCGGATGGGACGTTAAGCCGTGACCCTGTGTGCGGAGAGCCAAATTCTATGCGCGTTAAAGAACACGCTAGAGGGCCTTGACGGGAGGCTACCATTGTCTCCTGTCCAGTGATACTCTCCTCTGAGCCTTCGGGGTCCTTGTGACCTGGCCATTTAGCCCATTGTGTGCAAAAAGGACCGCTCAGAGGGTTGGTTGGGTTGTTTTACCTCTGAGCGGCACTTTTTTGCACACCATGGGCTAAATGGCCAGGTCACAAGGACCCCGAAGGCTCAGAGAAGGTTGGGGGAGGGGACCCACTGGAACAGCTGTTTGGAGACAGATGGTAGCCTCCCGTGAAGGCCATCCAGCATGTTCTTTAACGAGCACAGGGTATGGCTCTCCCGCACACGGGCCACGGCTTAACGTCCCATCCGACGGACGGCGGCCTTTCCAAGCCCATCGGTGTCCCCTACTGACCGTGGGCAGGGCGGGGAATTTTGCGGAGATAAATCTCAACGCTGACCCAGCTGGGACTCGAATCTGGGAACTACAGATTAGGAGCCTGGCGCGTTACCGACTGAGCCACTCCCGCCCCTCCGCTCAGAGGTAAAACAACACAGTACAATGACAGCAAGAAAATTGCAGAACAACGAGTAAGAACAAATCAGAATAATCTAGAAGAGATTTACCGATTTTATTTCAACTTTGACTGAAGCGAAGTCTGTCCAGTGTAGTTGAGTTTAGGGGTTAACTGCACATATAGTCAGCCATTGAATTTATAAGCTGGGGAGACCATAGGCATGGGGTAGACTACGTTTTACAAATACTTATCACATTTAAATGCAGTCATTTTTATTGCATTCTTTTTCTAGAAATGTTTTACTCGTGATATCCGCACATTTTGCTATATTTCAGAACGAAACTTTTTCCGTCGAAAAGAAGTGAAAATGTGAATCACCTGAATGATTCAAATGTAGCAAGCGTCATATTCAAAACTTTAAAAAGGATGAAAATGGACATTAGATAGCGTAGCACTATGTGCCATTATTCAGACATTTTCAATAAAGTCAGTCACACTTCGTGTTCAGAAGAGGCAATGGCTTATGCGGGAATTAATCAAGATTTAAATATCCAAAATGAGGCATCAATTACTTTTCTCCCTTTTTCATTAGTACAGTTTAGAAAAGGTGAACTTAAAACCCTGTCGCCCTCTAAGATGAAGAATCATACATCATGATAATTCAAAAATTACTTCCTCAAGCAGCTGCTTGACACGGAGGTCTGACATCTGCTAACCTCCATCTTCACTTCGGTGAGGGAGCGAAGATGGCTCAGTCGGTAGCGCGAGAGGACCGTTGGGTTGGGTTGTTTTACCTCTGAGCGGCACTTTTTTGCACACCATGGGCTAAATGGCCAGGTCACATGGACCCCGAAGGCTCAGAGAAGGTTGGGGGTTGTTGTTTTGGGTTGTTTTACCTCTGAGCGGCACTTTTTTGCACACCAGGTTGGGGGAGGGGACCCACTGGAACAACTGTTGGGAGACAGATGGTAGCCTCCCGTCAAGGCCATCCAGCGTGTTCTTTAACGTGCACAGGATATGGCTCTCCCGCACACTGGGCCACGGCTTAACGTCCCATCCGACGGACGGCGGCCTTTCCAAGCCCATCGGTGTCCCCTACTGACCGTGGGCAGGGCGGGGAATTTTGCGGAGATAAATCTCAACGCTGACCCAGCTGGGACTCGAACCTGGGAACTACAGATTACAAGCCTGGCGCGCTACCGACTGAGCCACCCCCGCCCCGAGAGGACCGTAGTCTGTAGTTTCCCCGTACGAGTCCCACCTAGGCGAGATTTTTCTCCGCTAAACTCCTACCCTTCGTTCAGTCAGAAAGGGAACACCGATGGGCTTGAAAAGGCAGCCATCCGTCGGATGGGACGTAGAGCCATGGCCCCGTGTTCGGTAGAGCCATACACTGTGCACTTTAAAGAACATGCTCGATGCCTTGACAGAAGGCAACCATCTGTCTCTCAACCGCTGTCCAGTGGGCCCCCTTTCCTCAACTTTCCCTGAGCTATTATCATCATAATCTGGCCCTTTAGACCATTGTGTGGAAAAAGTGCCGCTCAGACAGGACACTGTCAGTATAGCGATAGAGTAGATCTGCGGAAAAGGCGAGACCTCAACAGCAAGACAACACAGGCAAGAAAACATCCATACCTTATGAAGGGCTCAAATCCGGGTCTCTTTGATCAATGGCTAAGCACGCTAACGACTGGGCCACCGGGACATGTGTTAATTAAAGAACATCTCAATAGACTTGACCTACTCTGAGCGGTCAAGCCCATGTGATCTGCCTGTTTATATGTCGCAAAAGAGTTCTTTTTCAATTAGAAACAAACCAGGCGAAATAAATTTAATTAAGGCATGAAATACAACATCAGATATTGCGCCTCATCAGCAATTTCCATGCCTCAAAACGGAAACAAAAGGCAATGCGAATCTCTTTCTCAAGGCATTAAGTGTGAATGATTAGACA
The DNA here is from genome assembly GCA_038380435.1 of Ryuthela nishihirai. Lineage (NCBI taxonomy): Eukaryota > Metazoa > Arthropoda > Arachnida > Araneae > Heptathelidae > Ryuthela > Ryuthela nishihirai. The sequence goes on from JAWZYU010000004.1 coordinate 9,823,023, forward strand.
GAGCCTTTCATTATCGTCCCTAAGAGCACAATGGGAAATTCTGAAACCAAGAGACAGAGGATGAGGAGGATGAAGGTGATTAATAGAGGCTGGATAACTAACTGCAAACTCTCGGAGGGCAGACACCGAGGGGATTACGTGCGCTGGACTGACTGCCAATGGTGAGGCTCCGTCTTCAGGCGTTGGGATTTAGATTCATTTATTGGCAGCTGATGAAGGATGAAAACGATGAAGGAAATGATGAAGGAAACAGGAAGACAGAGTCGGGATGTTAATTCTTTTGCAGTCTTTCTTCGCCCAGATCGAAAGGATAAATTTAAGAGATGTTTAGGGATTTTGATTTCAAATGGTAAGTTGAGTAGTTTCGGATCAAAGCTGAGTGCTTCTTTCCTATTGGCTAACTGATCAGGCCAATGGCTAGAGAAAAGTGGTTGAGTTGTTTTATCTCTGAGAGGCAATTTTTTGCATACAATGGTCTAAAGGGCCAGGTCACAAAGACCCGAGGGCTCAGAGAAGGATGGGGGGAGGGGACACACTGGAACAGCTGCTAGGAGACAGATGGTAGCCTCCCGTCAAGCCAATCGAGCGTGTTCTTTAACGCGAACAAGGTATGGCTCTCATTCACACGTTGCCTCAGCTTAACGTCCCATCCGACGGACGGCGGCCTTTCCAAGCCCATCTGTGTCTCCTACTGACCGAGAGCAGTGCAGGGAGTTTTTCAGAGATAAATCTCGACTCTGGCCCAGTGGTATTTGAACTTGGGAAATATAGATTATGGGCCTGACGCGCTACCGAGTGAGCCATCCCCGCCCCCCAGAAAAACGTTACCTTTAAATCTAAGCAGAGTGATCGGAATGACCTTAAATTTAATCAGAGTGATAAAAATAACGTTCAGTTTAATCAAAATCATAAGAATGACCTAAAAGTTACCAGAGTGATCAGGCAATTGATCAAAGAGGACTAGGCTCGAGTCATTGATAAGGCATGGACATTTCCTTTCTTGTGTTCTCTTTCTGCTAAGGTCTTTCCTTCCTCACACCAATTCTCTGTGACCTATTACATTGAGAACCTCTTATCAGACCTCTGTCTCTAGGGCCTCTAAGGTTAACTAATCACCTTTCATGGAAGTGCTACGAGATAGCATAGCAGGGGAGCAGGAATATCGAGAGTTGTTGGGAAAGGGGACACACTGAACAACTGTTACAAGACAGATGATAGTCTCCTGTCAAGGCCATATAAGTGTGTTCTTTGGTGTGCACAGGGTATGGCCCTCTCCTGCACACTAAGTCACAGCATAACATCCCATTTGACGGAAGTAGGCCTTTCGCCGACCACGTGGTATCAGGTTTCTCCCTGATGAAAGAGTGGGAATTAACGGAGAAAATTCCCAACCTAGGCACGGTGGGACTCGAACCTGGGAACTGTAGATTACGAGCATGGCGCGCGGATATTTAAAAAAAAAATTGTTTTGCAGTGTCTTGGACATTGATTTTATAAGTAATAATGAGGCTAGGCGAAGGAGTCAGCAACTTCCTTTGAAGAGCATTTATGCAAAGAGACGTGTTGGTTTGGCAGTATTGCCCATATGCATAACTACAGATTGATGAATAATGTTATGTTCTTGAAACAAAAAAGAGGGGGGGGGGGGCGATCTAGGATGCGGTAGGGAGGCAAAGTAAAACAAGACTATGTTTAGAATTGGTCTACAGTGGCCAAATGAAGAAGCTATAGCTCAGAATAGATGTGTTTGGGGTATTAAATTGCATAGTTTAGTTGAAATTCTTTAGCAGATGACTGTTTCAGGATTATTCTTGTGTGTATTACACTTTATTACTTTTTTGAAAAAATGTGGGGGGGGGGGGAAGAAAGCATTCCTCTACAAAAATGACGTAGTAAACCAGGAGAGATTTGTCGTGCAACACACAATGGATACACAAATGCTGGCTCACTAATAGTTAGGTACGCGGAACTCTATACCTAGATATCGTTATATCAGGTACACTAATCACTATACCGGGTAGTGTTTTCCCGGAAAAACTTAAAAGAATATCCTTTCTGTTCCCCTTAGAGAAGTTACTGTAGGCTTCAATTTACATAAATTTACATAAATTATACGAAAGGAATATACAGAGAACAATAAGCATTTGTATTTATACGAGATTCAATAAGCATTTCGGAATATTATAATCAGTTTAGTTCAGTTTCATCGCAGGATGGGTTGGGTTGTTTTACCTCTGAGCGGCACTTTTTTGCACACCGTGGGCTAAATGGCCAGGTCACATGAACCCCGAAGGCTCAGAGAAGGTTGGGGGAGGGGACACACTGGAACAGCTGTTGGGATGTTGGATGGTAGCCTCCCGTCAAGAGGCCATCCAGCGTGTTCTTTAACGTGCACAGGGTATGGCTCTCCCGCACACAGGGCCACGGCTTAACGTCCCATACTACGGACGGCGGCCTTTCCAAGCCCATCGGTGTCCCCTACTGACCGTGGGCAGGGCGGGGAATTTTGCGGAGATAAATCTCAACGCTGATCCAGCTGGGACTCGAACCTGGGAATTACAGATTACGAGCCTGGCGCGCTACCGACTGAGCCACCCCCGCCCCCATCGCAGGAAGAAAAAGAGGAACATTCATTTTCTTTTCCAATTGATTCGGCTTTACGAGTCTTAAAAGTCGATGCTTTAGGAGCAGTTTCCCGTCTGCCCGGTTTGGCCGAAGGGATTAGAAGCCGGAGAAAGTGAATAGTGGCCATTGACCCTTGACCCGTCGTAATCGGATGATTGAAGAGGATGACCTCTGGTCACCAAAAGCACGGAGATAGGTGACCTACGCAACAGGGGAAAAGAGTTAGATGTCGATAAAGTAGAGAACTCTTGGTCGTGTTCTGAACGATTGGGAGAAATATGACGCGATGTTTATAATAAAATACAGATTCTTAGGTTGTCCCTTTCATACCTTCTGCTCCTTTACGGTCGTTAGAGTACAGTCGCTCAAAAAAGTATCCGAACATTATGGTTGACTACAGAATTCAGAAAAAATATCTGGCAACGATTTTTTCAGAATAGATGTCACGTGACATGAAGGTTGCCAGATCACTAATTTCTAAAAAAAAATCGTTGCCAGATATTTTTTCTGAATTCTGTAGTCAACCATAATGTTCGGATACTTTTTTGAGCGACTGTAGATGGTCATATTATTTTGATACTAAATCGTGTGGGCTCACTCACGGAAATATTGAGCGTGTGCAGTTACCTTTCACAGCAAACTGGAGCGTGTGCAGTAACTGCATACGCTGCAGTTTGCTGTGAACGGTAACTGGAGCGTGTACAGTTGCTGCACACGCTCCAGATGTTTTCCTGAATTCTGTAATCACGTGACACGAAGGTTGCCAGATAACTAATTTCTAAAAAAATCGTTGCCAGATATTCTTTCTGAATTCTGTAATCAACCATAGTGTTCGGATACTTTTTTGAGCGACTGTAGGTGGTCATATTATTTTGATACTAGATCGTGTGGGCTCACTCACGAAAATATTGAGCGTGTGCAGTTACCGTTCACAGTAAACTGGAGCGTGTGCAGTAACTGCACACGCTGCAGTTTTCTGCGAACGGTAACTGGAGCGTGTACAGTTGCTGTACACGCTCCAGATATTTTTCCTGAATTCTGTAATCACGTGACACGAAGGTTGCCAGATCACTAATTTCTAAAAAAATCGTTGCCAGATATTTTTTCTCAATTCTGTAATCAACATAGTGTTCGATACTTTTTTGAGCGACTGTATAGACGAAATAAAAAACGACAGAAATAAACTTGAGTGTTCGTATTTTGCGTTGATTTCACCGTGTTTGTAACTTTCGGCATTTTTCTCTGCATAGTTCAAACGGTTAAGACGAGCTTTTGATTTTTGATAAATCCTTTTCGTAAAAGTACATTTGGCTCATGTTGGAATACGAACGAGGAAATGGGAAATGGAGGCGACTGCCAATATAAAGCAAATGTAAAATTTAAAAAAAAAATAATCTACATAATAAATACCCCGTCAAGCAGCTGCTTGCCACAGTGGTCTGACAGGAGCCTGTCAGTTTATATTCCATAGTAGAAGGTCTGTGAAGATGGGACGGTAACTACATAATAACTTCTCTAAATTTGATAGAGTAGGCAATCATTAAATTAGAAATAGGAAATATCACAATTATTTACGTTCTGGCTGCAAAAAGCATCAGGCTTAATGAGCTGCTGTTATATAAAGGTTGGGTTGGGATGTTTTACCTCTGAGCGGCACTTTTTTGCACACCATGGGCTAAATGGCCAGGTCACATGGACCCCGAAGGCTCAGAGAAGGTTGGTAGAGGGGACCCACTGGAACAGCTGTTGGGAGACAGATGGTAGCCTCCCGTCAAGGCCATCCAGCGTGTTCTTTAACGTGCACAGGGTATGGTTCTCCCGCACACGGGACACGGCCTAACGTCCATCCGACGGACGGCGGCCTTTCCAAGCCCATTGGTGTCCCCTACTGACCGTGGGCAGGACGGGGAATTTTGCGGAGATAAATCTCAACACTGACCCAGCTGGGACTCGAACCTGGGAACTACAGGTTACGAGCCTGGCGCGCTACCGACTGAGCCACCTCCGCCCCTTATATAAAGGTATAATATGTATTATTTCAATACATCTTTTAGTTATTGTTCGTTATTCTATTCGTATTACAAACATATGTGCATTATCATAATGAGAGGAGGGGTAGTCTCTTTTCCCACATCTCTTCCTTCTTAAAATCTTGACTTCAATGAATCTGCCGAAGGACGGCGACCTTTTCAAGCCCATAGCTGTCTTCTAGTGATCGACGGCTCGTGGGGAGTTTTGCGAAAACAAATCTCAACGTCTGGCCTAGGCGGGTTTCGAACCTGGGAATTATAGATTATGAGCCTGGCGCGCTACCGGATTAGCCAACCCCGCTTCAGTCACGTTTGTAAAATCAGGTGTGATTTTAAATTTATTTTTGATATTTACATATCTTGACTTTTCCTCACATTGCTCTTACTGAATGGGGCTGGGGTGGCTCAGTCGGTAGCGCGCCAGGCTCGTAATCTGTAGTTCCCAGGTTCGAGTCACAGCTGGGTCAGCGTTGAGATTTATCTCCACAAAATTCCCCTCCCTGCCCACGGTCAATAGGGGACACCGATGGGCTTGGAAAGTCCGCCGTCCGTCGGATGGGACGTTAAACCGTGGGGGAGAGCCATACCCTGTGCACGTTAAAGAACACGCTGGACGAGAGGCTACCATCTGTCTGCCAACAGCTATTCCAGTGGGTCCCCTCCCCCAACCTTCTCTGAGCCTTCGGGGTCCATGTGACCTGGCCATTTTTAGCCCATGGTGTGCAAAAAAAGTTCCGCTCAGAGGTAAAACAACCCAACAACTCTTACTGAAATCCAGTGAAAGGTTAATTTAGAGCCCGTGAATTTGACCCATGAAACGACAGATAAGATGATTAACAGGGAGTTGGGTGAGCAAAAGAGCTTTCGAAGACTAAAGGGTTCGAGGTTCGGATCAAGGGTAATACGAATATTCCTAATCAGTTAAATTCTATGTATGAAGCTTCTAGAAGCATAATTCGATGGTTTTAAATACTGTTTAACGACATAAGCTGCTATATCAATCTATATTTTTAAATATTTGTGACTTAGATTCAAATGCGAATGTGCCAATACTTGTGAGGTGGGAGTTGTAATCAGTATTGTATTCTCCTGTAATCGGTGACCTTGAGATTCTTTACTCTGCAGCCGAACATTCAAACCATTTGGTCACTTTTTGCACCTTCTTTTGGTTCCACACTTCCAAACGCTCCTAGATTAGGTCTTAATTGGAATTGACCAACTTTCTGAAGAAAGTGCCATTCCTTATTTTGGATTTCTCAATCGCTCTTTACAGAAAATGTAAAAATATGTGGTGTATTCGATTGAACAACATTATCGTTCTAGTTGGAAAACTTGCCAACTGGAACGATAATGTTGTTCAATTAAATTATCGTTGAACGGTTAAGGCCATAACTTAGAGTGCTTGACTGCAAAGTAAATAGATCTTGTTCGAATCCCGTCTAAGGTATGGATGTTTTCTTTGTGATGTTAGTTGTCTATCTTTTGAGTCCTCTCTCTTTCCTCACCTCATAGAGGGGCGGGGGTGGCTCAGTCAGTAGCGCGCCAGGCTCGTAATCTGTAGTTCCTAGGTTCGAGTCCCAGCTGGGTCAGCGTTGAGATTTATCTCCGCAAAACTCCCCGCCTTGCCCACGGTCAGTAGGGAACACCGATGGACATGGAAATGCCGCCCTCCGTCGGATGGGACGTTAAGCCATGGTTCCATGTGCGGGAGAGACATACCCTGTGCACGTTAAAGAACACGCTGGATGGCCTTGACGGGAGGCTACCATCTGTCTCCCAACAGCTGTTCCAGCGTGTCCCCTCCCCCAACCTTCTCTGAGCCTTCGGGGTCCATGTGACCTGGCCATTTAGCCCATGGTGTGCAAAAAAGTTTCGCTCAGAGGTAAAACAACCCAACCCACGTCATAGATCTTCCTCTGGGGTATTATGTATAGAGGATCCTTTTTGTCCAATTGGGTTGGGGTGGCTCAGTCGGTGATTCTTCAGGCTCGTAATCTGCAGTTCTCAGGTTCGATCCCCAGCTGAGTCAGCGTTGAGATTTCCTTCACAAAATTCCCCGCCCTATACTCGGTCAGTAGGGGAATGGGCTTGGAAAGATCGCCGCCCATCGAATGGGATGTTAAGCCGTGACCCCTTGTGCCGGACAGCCATACCCCATGCATCTTAAAGAACACGCTTTATGTCCTTGACGAGAGGCTTACCAGCGAGAACTACCGAGAGTTGTAACAGCTATCCAGTGGGTCTTTTTCCTCCAATCTTATCTGAGCACTAGGGGTCCTTGCAACCTGGCCAGTTTTGCTCAATGCGTGCAAAAAGTGCCACTCAGAGGTAAAAAAAAACCCAACACTATGTCCAGTGGGCTTATTAACGAGTAGATATTTATTATTCAAAATTTTCCTGCATATCGCATTTACCCGAATTTTTGGAAAACTTCCGGCAAGCTGTTTCTGAGTTCTTTGATAAATGACATATTTTGTAAACTTATCAAAAAAGGTCATTTTCCCAACATAGAATTTTAAAAGACTTCGCACGAGTATCCATCGAAACCGTTCTTTAATAAAACATGTCACGCGCATGACTATAATAGTTATAGATGCGTGCGTTTTAGAATTTCGCATCGAATATTCTCTTACCTAGACAACACGGAGATCTCCGCATTTTCTCCTTTCGTGACTATAAGACGACAACTAAAGTTTTGAATAGGATTTCTTTAAAGAAAGGGGGCGGGGGTGGCTCAGTCGGTAGAGCGTCAGGCTCGTAATCTGTAGTTCCCAGGTTCGAGTCCCAGCTGGGTCAGCGTTGAGATTTATCTCCGCAAAATTCCCCGCCCTGCCCACGGTCAGTAGGGGACACCGATGGGCTTGGAAAGGCCGTCGTCCTCGGATGGGACGTTAAGCCGTGGCCCGTGTGCGGGAGAGCCATAACCTGTACACGTTAAAGAACACGCTGGATGGCCTTGACGGGAGGCTACCATCTGTCTCCCAACGGCTGTTCCAGTGGGTCCCCTCCCCCAACCTTCTCTGAGCCTTCGGGGTCCATGTGACCTGGCCATTTAGCCCATGGTGTACAAAAAAGTGCCGCTCAGAGGTAAAACAACCCAACCCAACTCTTTAAAGAAATCAGCTGCAAGTTTTAACATTGCGTTCTTGAGATTTTCTCCGCTTGCTCGTTCCGTGTTCGCGAGAAAAAAGGACAGCGATGGTCTTGAATAAATCCGTCCGTCGATTAATTATGACTACCTGTCCAGTGCGCAGAAGAGCCACGCTCTGTGCTCGTTAACCTTTTAAAAGTAATGCTTTGAGTTCAATTCCACCACCCCAGGTGGGGTTCGCCACATCTACTGTTAACTAATAAAAGATAAAGCTTCAGAATGCTCCTGAGCTTTATCTGTGAAATCACACTCTGAATGAAGCGTGCATTCACCGCTGGAAAGATATCCAGTGAGTTTCATTCTCCAACGTCGTTCTAAGTTGAAGCCTTTTAACGTATTGTTGCTAAGATAACTTGCTGTTTTAACAGATCGGGATGCAGAACGTTACGAGAGAGTTGGGTTGTTTTACCTCTGAGCGGCACTTTTTTGCATACCATGGGCTAAATGGCCAGGTCACAAGGACCCCGAAGGCTCAGAGAAGGTTAGGGAAGGGGACCCACTGGAACAGCTCTTGGGAAACAGATGGTAGCCTCCCGTCAAGGCCATCCAGCATGTTCTTAACGTGGACAGGGTATGGCTCTCCAGCATATGAAGCCACGTCTTAACGTCCCATCCGACGGACGGCAGCCTTTCCAAGCCCATCGGTGTCCCCTATTGACCGTGGGGAGGGTGGGGAATTTTGCGGAGATAAATCTCAACGCTGACCCAGCTGGGACTCGAACCTGGGAACTACAGATTACGAGCCAGGCGCGCTACCGACTGAACCTCCCTTACGAGAGATATTTCCTTTCTAAATCAGACACAGGCATGAATACAAGCAGGTGAGGAAATATATTTTAGAATATTTATATTATTATTAATAAATTTCTAATAATAAATTAGGCCTGTCGTCTCAAGGCGACAGAAAAACTCCTCAAGGTAGAAAAAAAGTGGGAAAATAGATTTAATAAAACAAAATCATCAATTAAGTTATTGCTTGACTATAATACTACATTAAAAGCATTTTATTATTGAATACTCTACGCTTATCTTACCTAAATATTAGCATAATCGATGGACGGCCCTGTATATAATAATACATCATTTCCGATACGAAAACCTAAATTATGACTCAAAGTTACAGACCTTCTTTATCATCATCTGTGAAACGAAATCACGTACGAGTAAATCCCTCCGATTTATCACCAACGAGTGCTACGTTTCGGATGCGGATGTTACTGATACGCGGCGTGCAGCGAAACCGCACTGCCGTAACGGCGGTCGTGTCCGCTGCCGCAGCCACATTCGATGAGAGAGGGAATCCGCCCTGGGCAAGGCTAGCGATGCTGGCACGGCAACACTTTATCTCGAGCATTACTCTTACTGCTTCAGGTTATTCAATCCTCCCCCTTGGGTGATCTGGGTGATGAGATCTCGGATAGTTTGGCGGAAATGGACGGTGTTCGAACTGCGTTTGTAAGCGAGGATGAGGGAAGAGCACGGGGTGGGGGGGATGGGTGCCGTGGCAAAGGCTTCCTCTGTAAGCGGTTCCTTTCCCACTGCCATTATTTATGATAAGATCAGGAGTAGAGATCAGAAATTCTCGTTAACCGAAAATTCCTGCGATTTTTTATAGTTTGTATTTAGATTGATATTTATTCTCTCTTTGAGTTGGGTTGTTTTACCTCTGAGCGGCACTTTTTTTGCACACCATGGGCTAAATGGCCAGGTCACATGGACCCCGAAGGCTCAGAGAAGGTTGGGGGAGGGGATCCACTGGAACACTGTTGGGAGACAGTTGGTAGCCTCCCGTCAAGGCCATCCAGCGTGTTCTTAACGTGGACAGGGTATGGCTCTCCAGCATATGAAGCCACGGCTTAACGTCCCATCCGACGGACGGCAGCCTTTCCAAGCCCATCGGTGTCCTCTACTGACCGTGGGCAAGGTGGGGAATTTTGCGGAGATAAAGCTCAACGCTGACCCAGCTGGGACTCGAACCTAGGAACTACAGATTACGAGCCTGGCGCGCTACCGACTGAGCCGCCCCCTCTCTTTGAGTGATTAACGTGTAATATTTTGTTGAACGTCAGCTATCTGTGTTACACATGTACCATGATCTTACTAGATGTGGTATGACAGTTCTTCCAGATTCTGTACAGCCTGCTTTTGTGATATCAACATTTTTGCAAATTGTTCACAATAAAAGTTCAGTTAAGTATTTGACTTGAAATGAATATAAGACAGGAAGGGCTTTGTGTATTGAGAGACCTGGACAAAATAGTTCTCGAGTTCACTACATGCTTTTTTTAATAAAGATAAAACTAAATAAATTAAAACAACATAAAATGTCTTTTGCCATAAAATGTCTTTTGCATAAAATGTTTTTATTTCAGTTAAAACTTTTTATTTAAATCTAAAATTCTGAAAAAACATCTAAATAGGAAAGATATATTTTTAACACTATATATACATAGGTATATATAATAGGAGCTTGTATGGCTCCTGGGATCCATCAGCACGAATCCCTGCCAACTTACCAGAACATTTATTTGAGTCAGGACTCTTTCTTTCTATACATATTTAAATTCATTATTTAAATGACACTTTGAACATCGGTTGTAATGAAGGGCCGTATATTAATTCACAGCAATAAAAGTAAACAAAAAGTTAAAAACTGCACTGCCCAGAGATGTAGGAAAGAATACACCGTACACACAACTACATTTCAATAATGTGCAGTGCGTGTACAGCAACTGTACACGCTCCAGTTACCGTTCACAGCAAACTGGAGCGTGTGCAGTTACTGCACACGCTCCAGTTTGCTGTGAATGGTAACTGCGCACGCTCAATATTTCCGTGAGTGAGCCCACACGATCCAGGTCTTTGTGAGCTCACAGGATCCAATGTGCTGTGAACATTAACCGCAACCGCTCCAGTTTGCTGTGAACGGTAACTGCACACGCACCATATTCATTGCATTATATATTCATAAATAATAATAATAAATACCCCCTCAAGCAGCTGCTTGCCACAGAGGTCTGACAGAAGCCTGTCAGTTTATATGCCACAATAGGAGATCTGAGAGGTTGGCAGGACGCATTATATATATTAAAAAACATCCGAACACTATGGTTGATTACAGAATTCAGAAAAAATATCTGGCAATGATTTTTTTTAGAAATTAGTGAGCTGGCAACCTTCGTGTCACGTGACATGAAGGTTGCCAGATCACTAATTTCTAAAAAAATCGTTGCCAGACATTTTTTCTGAATTCTGTAATCAACCATAGTGTTCGGATGTTTTTTAATATATATAATGCGTCCTGCCAACCTCTCAGATCTCCTATTGTGGCATATAAACTGACAGGCTTCTGTCAGACCTCTGTGGCAAGCAGCTGCTTGAGGGGGTATTTATTATTATTATTTATGAATATATAATGCAATGAATATGGTGCGTGTGCAGTTACCGGAATTCTGTAATCAACCATAGTGTTCGGATACTTTTTTGAGCGACTGTACATGTGGCTACAATTTTCTGCTGTTAATTACGTTAGATCTTTCGAGTGATGAATCTCAGGAGGTTATATCGTACGCTGACCAAAATACCCGTCAATGGTGTCTTTTGGCCATATGGAAAAACAGGTCAAAATTTCGTCAGAGAACTTTTCCTATTTCCTCTTTTTTATTTCGCCTTTACTTTGATAATTCTCTTCATCATAATTTATGATCTTTTCATCTCTCCCTTTCTCGCCCTATTGCATCTCCTTCATCTTTATATTCCTTTCTTTTTGCATCCCTTTCATCATTGTCTTCCTCATCACTTCCAACCTTCTTTATCTTTCTCTTCCCCATGTTCTTCTACTTTAAAGTCCTTTTTGATTTCCTTCATTTTTACTATCATTTCATTTTTTTTGTGTATCTTTTTATAGTTTTTTTCTCTTGTCGCTTTTTGTTTGTGACTCTATTTCCAAAAGTAACAGTTCACCATATCTCCACAACATGGTTAGAGGAGAAAAATGTCTAACAAATTACATATCGAATGAATGCTCATGATGTAGGAAGTTACTTTGTACATAAACAATTCTCTTCCAAAGCAGGGATCAGGAGGAGATTTGCTCAGTCGGTAGCGTACTCGGCTAGCAATCTACAGTTACCAGATTCGAAACTGTGCCAGCATTGAGATTTATCTTTGCTAAACCCCCACCGTGTCCTCAGCCAGAAAGGGGACATCGCTGGGCTTGGCAAGGCAGCGGTCTGTAGGATCGGAAGTAAAGTCTGTAGGATACCATACTCTGTAAAAGCCATCCTCTGCGCAAGGTAAAAATCAGGTTGGATGGCACTGACTGGAGGATATACCATTGCCTCCAAATATCTCTCCAGTGTATCCCCCTTCTCCCAATCTTTTCCGAGTCTTTGTGACCTGGCTATTTACCCCATTCTGGGAAAGAAGAAGAATATCTCTTTAGCAATACAACCGAAAGCAAAGAAAACAATTGGTCTTTTCGTGGCATCATATCTGCGAAGCTGTCATTAAACAGAAATAACTAAATTGAAAGCAACTTTAAAAAATTGCTTCTTTTTGCAGAGAAAAATTTCTTTCCTCTATGTTTTTAAAAAAAAATTCGATTAAAAGCTAAATTAAAAATACCAATGATTAATCACTTTTTCATTTCATATTAATTAAAAGTTTCGAGACGAAACGTTTCTTTTATCCATAAGAAAGGGGCGGAGGTGGCTCAGTCGGTAGCGCGCCAGGCTGGTAATCTGTAGTTTTTAGGTTCGAGTCCCAGCTGGGTCAGCGTTGAGATTTATCTCCGCAAAATTTCCTGCCCTGCCCACGGTCAGTAGGGGACACCGATGGGCTTGGAAAGGCCGCCGTCCGTCTGATGGGACGTTAAGCCGTGGCACCGTGTGCGGGAGAGCCGTACCCTGTGCACGTTAAAGAAGACGCTGGATGGCCTTGACGGGAGGCTACCATCTGTCTCCCAACAGCTGTTCCAGTGGGTCCCCTCCCCCAACCTTCTCTGAGCCTTCGGGGTCCTTGTGACCTGGCCATTTAGCCCATTTTGTGCAAAAAAGTGCCGCTCAGAGGTAAAACAACCCAACAACTAAATACAGCGCCATACGGTAGCGCGCCAGGCTCGTAATCTGTAGTTCCCAGTTTTTGCGTGTTCTTTAACGAGCCATACCCTGTGCTCGTTAAAGAACACGCTGGGTGGCCTTGACGGGAGGCTACCATCTGTCTCCCAACAGATGTTCCAGTGGGTCCCCTCCCCCAACCTTCTCTGAGCCTTCGGGGTCCTTGTGACCTGGCCATTTAGCTCATGGTGTGCAATAAAGTGCCGTTCAGAGGTAAAACAACCCAACCCAACAACCCATAAGAAATTACACTTTAGCATTCTTTCGAATCCATTTCAACTGAACCCCGAAAGGAATTTCATTGTTCTTAAGCGAACACCACTGAATAGTTAATTATCCGGGATAGTGATGAATGATTGTGATCCTCACATAAAGCTGATCTTTGTGTGGCTCGTTATTATTCAAAGCAAATTACTTAAGCCTCTGAGGAAGGAAGATAAACTGGAACGTAAACATTCACCCTTTATGGCGATTGGGAGATTTAATTCTCTTTCCCTGCAGATTTAGTAGCCGCTTAATTAAAAATATTTTCTCAGTATATTTACAAATGATTAGCAAGTGCTTAATTATGAAAAGCAGATTTGAAACTCTTAAAACATGACGAAGAAATTTTATATGTCAATAATAAAGATTCAGATAAAAAAAATAGATTTATCTTAAAAGTGAGATAACCTTGAGGTATGAGAACCTCGAAGATTGAAGCAAGAAAATTATTCTTGTGCGCTCCATTTTAATTTAATCCGCTTACTTGCCCCCTCAAATAAAAATTTTCCGTCTCTTGTCCTAGTTTTATATATATATATGAAAAAAATATGATTTTTAACGGATATTGGAAAATGTATTGAGAGAATGCTGTTGAAATTAACATTTAAATAATTTTTTCATAAAAATTGACTTTAGAACGATTGGAGGCGAATTTCATTTGCATTCTTTCATTTGAGTACGACTTAAAATGGGTAGAACTTTTTGTATAGGCTGCTTTTCCTCTGAGCGGCTATATTGTGCACATAATGGAATAAATGTCCAGTTACAAGGGCCCCAAAGGTCAAAGCTACGATAAAGAAGGGAACCCACTGGATAATTGTTAAGAGAGAGACAAAAACTTCCCTCAAGGCCATCCTGCGTAAAGTCCTCTTTAAAGTGCAGCGGATGTGGGTCTTCTGCACACAGAACAACGGCTTAAGGTTATATACAACGGATGGTGTCTTTAAAAGTCTCTTCGTGTCCCTTTTCTCACTGAAGGCTGATAAGGAATAGAGGAGAAGTTTTCAACGTAAGCAAATCACGAGCTTGACGCACGATCAACTAAGCTAACCCGGCCTCATACTTTTCGCAATATAAACATACACTGCTCAAAGTGGAAATCGCAGCACTTCAAAGGAAGTGATGTATACGCCCGAAACTATCAGGACGGAGCAATGAGGTAGATGTACAAATGATCAAGAAGCGGAACATTAGAACACAAGGTACGTGCGATTATTGCAGATTCATCAGTACAGTTCCGTATACGAATACGGATACCAGAAACATGGAGCAGAAGTGTCCGACCACCATATGTGTTGTTCACAGACAAGTCCCGATTCTGTTTCGGCATGCCAGATGGCTGTTTGTCCGCATAACTGCGGAGTCGTCAACGACATGAGGAAGCCTATTCCGTTAGCCACCATACTGCTCCACACCACGGTAGAATGGTATGAGGTGTCATGCCACCGTGGTATGGAGCAGTATGAGGTGTCATACCATTCTACCGTGGTGTGGAGCAGTATGAGGTGTCATACCATTCTACCGTGGTGTGGAGCAGTATGAGGTGTCATACCATTCTACCGTGGTGTGGAGCAGTATGGTGGCTAACGGAATAGGCTTCCTCATGTCGTTGACGACTCCGCCGTCATGCGGACAAATAGCTATCTGGCATGCCGAAACAGAATCGGGACTCGTCTATGAACAACACTCTCCTCCATTCCATGGTCCAATGTTGCCTCATTCGAACCAGTGGAGATGGCGTTACCGGTGATGTCGCTGCAATGACAGATGCCAGACTGGACGTCTCGCTCTCATTCCATCGTCATGCAAACATTGCCTAATAATTTGCGTGGAGATCACAGTACCCATAGCAATCACTCTACAGCACACTATGGTGAAAGGGTCGCGAAAGGTCCCTTCTACAGATTCACTTGCGATCTTCACGTTCTGTGGCGCAGAGTGCTGTCCCGTGCCTGTCCTTCGTGTCATTTGGTTCTCCTGATGTTGCGTGAGACGCACTGTACTTACATTGTATCCCATGTGTGTGGCGATCACTCAAAGGCTGAATCCGAGCTCTCGCATTTCGACGATTCGCTCTCTCTCAGAAGGCATCAACTGCGCATGTCTCTAAGGCATGTTCCGAACATTTTCGCAGCATGCAGTACAACCTCATTGTTGGTTGTGCTATGATACGAGCTCGTGGATGCCGGGTATTTATCCATGACTTGGCTGGGTGTCACGTGCCCATTCGCTACGGAATTTTGATCATTTGCATATGGCTGATTGCCTTCTGCGATTTACATATCTCTACTTCCATTCCTTCTTGGTGTTACGATTTCTACTTTGAGCAGTGTATATATTTTGTGACTGTATGTATATATATATTTAACTGACATTTGACTTCTAATGAAAAATTAATTTCTGCGTTATTTTCCATTTTTGCAAACCTTTCATCTTCCCTTTAAAGCGCTGTTTTCGAGAAAAATAATCTCCCACGGATTTCAGTTCATAATCCAGAAATGAATGAATCATTGTGACTGAGCTCTTTTTCCCAAAATTTAAAGACTCGAAAAACTAACAACTCATCCGTTGCAAAGTTCTAAAGCAAAAGAGAAAAATTGCCATTGAGCATAAGAAAACAAAATACAATGACGACTCTTCGCAAAGCCCAGCTTCGCCGAACTCATTTCTTGCAGAGATGACCGTGAGAATTCGTTTTGTTAGAGAAGAAGAAAATGGAAAAGAGAAACTCGACAAGAGAAGTCTCTTCCGAATGGCAGGACAAGATGAAGCAATGTGGATGGCATTTCGTAGAGGAGAAGGGAGATTGCAAGGATTCTGAATGCAAAGACCGCTGAGAGAGGCAGCTTTGGAAACTGGAGCTGCTCCTCCTCGTATCAGAGTTAAGCTCTGCATGCTTTGTACAGTAGGCCGAGGGGACGAGGCTTAGCAAACGGGAAAAAGATTGCCCATCTGTGCTCTTCATCCTAGTCCTTGACGGAATGGTAAAAAAAAAACTTGGTATAATATGAATGATTATTGAAAAGGAAAAAAAAACAGTTAGGCAAAATTATCGAACTTATTTATAGAGAATAACGAAGTCGCTGACTTAATTGTACGTTTTTGTCATTCCACCTTTGCATGTTTCTATTTTTTTTAAAGAGGGAAGAAAGTACAGTCGCTCAAAAAAATATCCGAACACTATGGTTGATTTCGAAATTCAGGAAAAATATCTGGCAACGATTTTTTTAGAAATTAGTGATCTGGCAACCTTCGTCTCACGTGACACGAAGTCACGTGTCACGCGACACGAACTTAGACATTATTAGACACGTGTTAGACACGTGTCACGTGACTAATATGAAGAAGTATATATGCAAAAGCTAAGAGTTGTATATAACCCTTACAAAAAGTGCAAAAGTGTTTGAACTAAATTTTGAGGCCATTAGCGTTACTGAGTGCTGCTGAGAAAGTGTTAGTAATCTGAATTATTGAATTGCAAGGGCCACAGAATTAGGATCTGTGCTGAAATATGTTAAATTACGAGATGTCGAATTGCGACAAATCTATAGAACAGAACATCATCATCATCCTCAAGCAGCTATGGTCTACGGAGGTCCCACAGATTTTACAATTTAGTTCTCATGTAGAACATAACAGTGAACTAATTTCAATTAAGGAGGCGGTGCTGTTGCTAGCTTGCCAGGATGCAGAAAAAAGTATTCATGTTCGAATCCCAATCGTTCGAAGTTTTCTTTTTATCCTCCTATCTCGCTCCCCTGTCCCCGACAAAAAACAGTGATGTTACGGAGGATGTTCAAAAGGTTTTTGATACTGTCTGTAGATTTGGACTCGTTACTCCAAAGTTAACAAGCTACGATTCGTTTGAAAGCATGTCTAAACTTGGATTACGTGTTCTCTCTTCGCTATGGGCAAGTAAAGTTCGGTCTGCGAAATTTGTTCGTGTAGTTAATGGTGTACTAAAGACGGGGAAAGATGTTTCATTTTTACAAGGCTGCAGCTTGGGGACGACGCGAAAAAAGTCCATGCCAATTTATCAGAAGTATATGAGGATCATGCCTGTTCATATGGCACTGTTACGGGATGGATGCGCAAATTCAGAGAAGGACAGCAGCTTCTCTCTTCAGGAAGACCGAAGGAGATCGTGAACGAGAGACTATCGCTACTGTTCGTGAACTCATTAGTGAAAACCCACACATCACCGTTCAAGTAATAAGTTTAGATATCAATGTATCGATTGGCAGTGTTAAAACAATTATTAATCAACATTTAAAGTTTCGAAAGATCTGTGCCAAATGAGTAACGCACAAATTGATAGAACAGCAAAAAAGGGCTAAAATCAACTCGTGCAAGGAGATCCTGGCAATGTTTGAATGTTTGGTAACAAACATTATTACAGCTGATGAGACATGGTTTTATTACTATAATAAAAAAAATAAATAAATACCCCCTCAAGCAGCTGCTTGCCACAGAGGTCTGACAGGAGCCTGTCAGTTTATATGCCATAGTAGAAGGTCTGAGAGGATGGCAGGACCTCAGCAGAAAAACGACACAAACATCCATGCCTTATCCGGGGCTCGAACCCAGGTCCCTTAGATCAGTAGCCAAGCGCGCTAAAAACTCGGCCATACAACTCCATAAAGATCGACAACTACGTTTGGGTTGCGAAGATGAATCGCTTCCCCAAAACCTCCGACAAGATTTTCGTTCAAGGAAGAATATGTTCAATTTTTTTTTTCAATTCACAAAGAGTTGTAGCCGTGGACACCTTACCTGAAAAAATGATTATAAATGGCCAATACTACACCAATATTGTTTTACCGAAAATGGTTAAGGAGATGAAGGAGCAGAGTCCGACAACAGGCGTGTCAAGGGTTCAGCTTCTTCATAACAATGCCAGTGGTCACAAAACATGAAAAGTTACGGCCAATCTGGAGCAGGAAAAAATCAAGCAATTACCCTATCCTGCATATTCACCCGATCTTGCCACATGCGATTTTCAGTTGTTTCCAAAAGAAGGAACTTGCTGGAAAACCTTTTTCAAGGGTGAAAGAAAGACCTAGCAAAATGCGTCCCATGCGACGGACGGCGGCCTTTCCAAGCCCATCGATGTCCCCTACTGACCGCGGGCAGGGCGGGGAGTTTGGCGGAGATAAATTTCAACGCTGACCCAGTTGGGATTCGAACCTGGGAACTGCAGATTACGAGCCTGACGAGTTACCGAGTGAGCCAATGATGAAGTCAACTACGTTGCAAAAATCGCTGACCATTGAGTCATTTGTGCAGCAAAAAACCTTACTATGCTGTCAATTGTTTAAAAAACATAACCATTGAGTTAATTATGCTACAAAAATAAAGAAAAAAACGGTTATGGAGTAAATTGTACAGAAGAAAACTTTGGCTGCTGGGTGAAATGTGCAGGAAAAATATCTACTCAGTCAACCTTGCAGCAAAAAGGGATCTTGCTAGGGAGTCAACTTCGTAGCAAAAGAAAAAAGAACTCACAGGTCATAACTGCAACCCAGTAAAGGGAAGAAACATGGCTCGTGAAAAATATTTTTTTTATTTAAACAAGTATTATCTCTAATTATTTTATATAAAAAAACCCACTAAGCCGAAATTTATGAGCGGGAATGTACGTATATGGTTTTGACAGAAATGATCTAGATTACATCAGTATCATTACATAAAATGAAGGAGAAAAAATACCTGAAAAAGGAAACCAATAAAATGATAAATAATTCCGAATAAAAACATCACTTTTTCATCAACCACTGAAATAATTTTTTTTTTAAGATCACAAATTTTATTTAGGTTAACAATTTTTCTAGGAATCTAGTCAAATAGGTAGGGAATTTGATATTCTTTGGAATTTCGTTCGTAATTATTTATAAAACTTTGGTTGTTTCAGAAAACCCTTAGCCTTTTTTCTAGTAAACTTATTTTGGGAAATATATTTCTTCTAGGTATTATTAAAGAAGTTACTTATGACACAAACAAACACATATAAACTTTCAATAGGTAAAATTTTGAACAAACTAAATATATCATCTTGCATTGTAAGGGAATATTTAACTTCTGAATTACACAATCCTTTTAGAAGACTAATTTGTATTCTTCTACTTTTATTTAATTCTGTTCTAATAGGCTGTCCCATAAAGTGTTATTCCAGATCTAATTATAGATTCAAAAATTGCTTTATATACTAAAATAGTTAAATGTGTATCAACAAACAAGTTAAGTTTCCTAATTTTAAATGCTACACATCATAGTCTTGAACACATCCAGTTAATATGTTTCTTCCATTTCATTTTCGAATTCATTTTCAAGCCTAGGTAAATTATTTCATTTATTTCTTCTATTTCAAGACAATTGCGTGTATCAGGTAATAAACCATCCAACATAGAACAACTGATTCGATATTTAGTAATACGTCTATTCAGTGTAGGTTGTTGAAAACCAATACACATAAATTTATGTGTATTTATATATTATTAAATTTATTTATTTTAAAGAAGAACACTTTCTACTGAAACATAAAACAAAGTTTTCCATAATTCGCACAACTGCCCATAAAAAGTTTAGTTGGTAAACGAGAAGAAGCGAGTAAATCAAGCCTCTTAATAAATAAGCTAATTAATCTCTTGGAATTTCAAAACCTCTCTGTGTGGATGTCCTAAAAGAGTTTCAATGCGCCACCACCTGCACCTCGAAACGAAATTGAAATTTCGAGTACGTTTACATCAGGGTTAACACAACCTAAAGCTTGAAAAATTGCAAATATATTCTATGTCACAAGTAGAAGATGGTTTCTGGAATGAACGAAGGTTGCAGAAATTTAAAATTTGCAGTGGAATGTTTTCTGTTCAAAAGAGAGTTCAAACCTTGAAAACAGACAGATTGTTGGCTTAAAAGAGGTTCCAAGAGTTGAAAATTTGGATATTCGTAAAGTAATGACTACGCAAAAGTTCAAAACACTAATGCTTGTAAAGCGATGACTATACAAAAGATGAAAATACGAGTGTCTGTATCGTAATGGCTGGGAAAAAAGCCAAAAACTTGGATAGCTGAAAATGGAATTGAGCTCTTCCTTTAGTATTTAGCTGTTTTCAGACATTGCTTGAATTTTATAGTCTTAAAGTACAGCAGACAAATATTTCCTTGTTTGAAATTATGCTATTTCTTTTTCGGCCTTCTCTTTAACCATTGTCAGGTATTCCATTTTGGCTGGATAAAAAATATGTCGTATTTTCAACGATCCAAGTGATTACCACAGAATGAAGCAAAAACTTGCTGACATTTTTACTTGAAATTACCCTCTCTCCTGTATTTTAAGAAGTTAAAAATCGCTGACAAACGTAGACAGCTATGAATAAAATTCTAATGATTGCTTGAATTTCAATAGTGTGAAGAGTTTAGATATTATTCAAGTCATTAAGATGGAAGAAGGAATAATCCCTATATTTATAATTTTTCCTGCTCACAAAAATCGATTAGAATTAGTAGCAATTTTAAGTTTCATAATATTTTGGTAAAACAGAACAAAGAATGAAAATGAGCTTTATGGAAGCAAGAGAAATTCCGCACCGCATTTTTGGGAATTGAGGAAAACTTTTACTAACAATCCACTTGCGACCGTAATGTCTGATACCATTTTTATTTTTTAAAAATGGTCTGTGAATGTAAAATAACTGATAATTCCTGGGCTAGTACTACATTTATACGAGTTGTAAAAACTACAATTGTTATGTCAAGATAAACATCTTCTCATGAATGTTTCGTTTATTTTTATACTCGTTTTTAGGAGGCGTCTGGATTTAAACGACAAAGTGTTAATGCTGATTCAAAAATTTTCTCTATGAATTTCCCGGGGTGGGGGCGCGCCAGGCTCGTAATCTGTAGTTCCCAGGTTCGAGTCCCAGCTGGGTCAGCGTTGAGATTTATCTCCGCAAAAATTCCCCGCCTTGCCTACGGTCAGTAGGGGACACCGATGGGCTTGGAAAGGCCGCCGTCCGTCGGATGGGACGTTAAGCCGTGGCCCCCGTGTGCGGGAGAGCCATACCCTGTGCACGTTAAAGAACACGCTGGATGGCCTTGACGGGAGGCTACCATCTGTCTCCCAACAGCTGTTCCAGTAAGTCCCCTCCCCCAACCTTCTCTGAGCCTTCGGGGTCCTTGTGACCTGTCCATTTAGCCCATGGTGTGCAAAAAAGTGCCGCTCAGAGGTAAAACAACCCAAACAACAACTGTGAATTTCCGCCAGGAATTTTTTACAAAACAAGCTGAATAAACTTGACAGGATATTACATCCGTTCTTTTAGAGCTGTTAGGGTTTTTCTATCCAACTGACGGAGACATGGTCACTTATTTTTTATACTGTAGAGAAAAAAGTTCTTTGCAAACGCCTTGATAAGGCAACCTATCCAATTCCCTTAATCTTTTGAGCGTCGTGTTTTTTCTTTATCTTTGTCCTTGGGTCGAGTTTTTTAATCTTCATATAAAAAATATTCATTTAAAAATTCAGCAGATCCAGAAGGAACAAATGGGTAAACATCATCCGAGTAAATACGGGCATGACGCTTCGAGAAATTTTAGACTCCCGAGTATACTCGAAAGCTCGAAATGTTAATAAATGAAACGGTCGCAGGCAACAAATCCTTAGAAGTGTTTCCTGATACCGATTGCAAACTACAAAAGTTAGGAGTGTTCCAAACAGTAATTATTATTATTTTTTTTTTTGAAAAAATATTCTTTATTCAAATTCAAATAATTATATTTTAAAGATGGTGACCAGCAAAGATATAAGCTTATCTGCAGGAGATTGAATAATTCCAATTTGTACATAAAGCATACCACAGATAATTTGCAAACAATTTATAATCAAAATATGGCTAATAACAAGTGGAAACACCTAAATACCAAAAAGATACAAATACAGTTATCGTCCATTTTCTTTTTTATATCATTGGTTCAATCTTTTCCACTCTTAAATGCTCTTTTAATTTTTGCTTTAAGTTATTAAAACTTTGAACACATAATATTTCTCTTGGAAGTATATTAAAAACAAAACTAAACTCAAAGCTTCAAATGAAGCCTGATTTCGCAATTCCTTCTCCATCTACTGAGCAAACACGCTCTTTCCCTCTTCCTCTGCAGAGAATGCAGAAAGAGGCCTCATATGATCAATAGACGCAATCATCAGTTGATGTTGCACTTCTGACAGGTGACTGCGCAGAGGCGAACCGAAAGGGAACAGCGATTGGCCGTTATCGCCGAGTCGCACGCCCGTGCCCGGGAGCACGGAGCATGAACAGGCGGCCCCACGGACGCTCGGAGCCCGCGTGGCCTAAGCCCCAGACAGCTATCTCGGTAAGCGTCGTCGGTCCCTTCCGTTCCCCAGGCAACAGCGGTATTAGATAACGGGAGTCTTTATAAGCTAGAGACTAAACATAGGCTCGGTAGAGAAGCGATTTGTACAAACTAAACTCTTGTATCCCCCCTATCATTCTCCCCTTTTTTCGCTTCGGGGGAAGTTCTATTATTGCGTCACAGTGGGTATTGGGATGATAACTGAAATGCAGCCCTGTTGCTATTGTTTGCAATGTGGGTAAAGTTTGAGCAAAACCTGAACTCATAAAGGCAAGAGGGTGGATGCTTTTTAGACATGGCGTTATTTGCATTGGAGGTGGCATCGTCATTTAAATTAATTCTGTTGGAGCTTTCTGTTCTCGTTTTAAGTATATATACTCCGATAGCCAAAGGAATCAGCGGAAACAGCAACCATTGGCTGTATTGCGATGAGAGATTCTTCCAAAAAGAAAAATTGCTGTTCGGGAATTAATAATAATAAAAAAAAACGTGCAGCTTTCAAAGAAATACAAATTCGAGTTCTGAAAGTTTGTGTAGTTTGAAATTCCGATGCAGTAGCGAAAAGGAATTTTTCCAAAGAAGTGCTGTTTTTTGCTCTTTCGACGATTTATGGATTTTAATACTGCCTGAGACGTCACAATGCATTTCGGAGGTTTGCCTTGTGATGGGTAGTAGCTGCTGTGAAGCTGATAAGTTGGCAGAGCGATTCGTCACTTGCAAGCATTCAGGAAGAAAAAACACGATTCGGTTGGGAGGAACCTCGCTGCTAAGAGATAAGACTGCTTTCAAGAAATCGTTTAGATTTGTAATCATAGGATATAGAGCTGACAGGGGAATAAGTTGCGATGTAGTTCATGTAAGCGATCTGGAAGGAATTTCACATAAAAACAGTATTACGAAGTTTAAGAAACAGTTACGGAAATAAATAACTAGCGAAAAAAAGAATGGAATTAAGGAAAAAAAATTAAATTTTAGAAAATAAGTGGGGGCGGGGGTGGCTCAGTCGGTAGCGCGCCAGGATCGTAATCTGTAGTTCCCAGGTTCGAGTCCCAGCTGGGTCAGCGTTGAGATTTATCTCCGCAATAATTCCCCGCCCTGCCCACGGTCAGTAGGGGACACCGATGGGCTTGGAAAGGCCGCCGTCCGTCGGATGGGACGTTAAACCGTGGCCCCGTGTGTGGGAGAGCCTTAAAGAACACGCTGGATGGCCTTGATGGGAGGCTACCATCTGTCTCCCAACAGCTGTTCCAGTGGGTCCCCTCCCCCAACCTTCTCTGAGCCTTCGGGGTCCATGTGACCTGGCCATTTAGCCCATGGTGTGCAAAAAGTGCCGCTCAGAGGTAAAACAACCCAACCCTAGAAAATAAGTAGTATGGTTAAACTTCTTTTTGCGAAGTAGAAGACATTGTGTTCTGCTGGAACAAGGCGAAATTGTCGGTTCTAAACTTATTTAAATTGGTTTGTTTTTGCACACAGTGGGTTTGTCACAAGGACCCGGTAGAGGGCAAGGGGTCAACTGTACTTTTGTTAGGAGATTGACCCCCACAACTCCATTTAAGTGGCAATGGCAGGATACATACTGCTGCCAAATCGTTTCGCCACTTTCCAGTACTCTACTCTTGGTTCCTTATAGTTTTCTTGCAATTACCTCTGGCTCCAACACAGGTTGCAGAGATGATTATATTGTAAGTTTTTAAATCTCGCAAAATTATGTAGTATTTGTAAGAATAATTGTTTTTAATCAAGCCTTTTTTGTTAAATCTAGACGTAGAGTTCAAGAAACATTTGTATTTTACGCTTATTGCTTTATATAAGTGTCCTCTAGACTAATTGTTGCTTTATGTGTATATTTTCCAATTGTTGGTTCTTTTATTATGGATGAGTTGTTTTTGGAGGAGAGCAATGCCCTGTACCGCGTGGAGGAGAGCCATAACCTGTGTATGATAAAGAACACGCTGGATGGCCTTGACAGGACGCTACCGTCTGTCTTGTACACTAGCTTAAAAGCGCTTAAATAATGACACGAAAAATTGCAAAAAAAAAAAAACTATTTTGATTTCTAATTTATTATCGTAAAGCTGTTTTCTTACCAAAGCAATTCTTTACTGGAGGAATAATTCATTCGCTATTATTACAATCATAATTTGAGATTTCAAGCCCTTACTATTTTACCTAATTCAATGAAAATCAGAGTTACAGCGGAAAAAGTGAAACTGGTTTAGTTATGGTAGTGAAATTTGGACACTTTGTAAACAAGGTAACAGGAAACTAGATGCTTTTGATTCCAGATGCTTACGCAGTATCTTGGGCATTAGGTGGTTCAACTTTGTAACTAATGATGAGGTTAGGCAAAGGAGTTTGCAACCTCCTTTAAGCAGCATATTGTGCAGAGAGAGACTCCGTTGGTTTGGCCATGTTGCCCGTATGAATAATTATAGATTGGCGAATAGGGTTATGAACAGTGTGCCTAAAGGCCTCAGAAAGAAGGGGAGACCTAGGATGCGGTGGGCAGACAATGTCAAACAGGACCTTGTTAGAATTGGTGTGCAGTGGCCAGATGCAGTAGATGTAGCTCAGGATAGACTTGCTTGGAGAACTAAATTGCACGGTCTGGTTGGACCTCCGTAGCCCATGGCTGCTTGAGGATGATGATGATGAATCGTAAAACCATCTTCATCGACAAAGATAAAGAAACCAACACTGTGTTTTATGTGTATGATTAATCATAATATTATGGAGGCATTTTTTCATATCCTGAAGTATCTTCTTAAGAGAGAAACAGCACACTGTATCAAAACATTTTTTGAATACCGAAATAGAATGGCCTTGAATAACGATCGTTATATTAAATTTGTTCGAAACCTTTAATATCACGCTGCATAAATCAGCGTTGACTTTGTCTTCAGTAAGGTTTTCATTATTAAACAGCCAAGTTAGCCAACATAAATGTAGATAGAAAATATCAATTTTTGAAGCTGTAACTTTCGAGGAGACTAATGTACACTACATGAAGCAAAAGAAATCCCAAAAACTTTAATAGGCACTAGATGGCTAAAAATATTCTTAAGTTATTTTCATATGCAATCTCATTCGACTTCTGCTCTGAAACGTTCACTCAACTGAATTTCTTAAATTCTGATTTGAGATGCAGAAAGCATGATGGAATTTACTTTTGTGTCAGTGCATAAGACATTTGTATGTACACGTGCAAATATGATTGTTCATAATAGTGTTCATATGAAAGTAATCGTTTCTGGTCACCAGATAGCCTGTTCACTTTCTGCAGCTATTTGCTCAAGGTTTCTACTCACTGAATAGCTTTCTTACACATAAACGACACATTATATTTGGTGTAAGGTGTGGGGTTCGAACCTATGCACACATAGACAAAGAGTGTATTACTCAAAGGGCAGGTGCAAAAAAGTACGCCTTTGAAATGTAACACAGAATTTCTTGATTATGCACCAATTGCTCTGCCAGCTAAGTTAAAAAGCCACACCAATTCACCCTACGTATGCAAAACGATATATGAAAACAGTTCGTATTTAGAGCACGAAAATCTACAAGCTGGTTAAAACCGACAGTGAACTTAGTGTGGAGATTTTGTCTTATCAAAGCAAAATGGTTTCTAAGCCTGATCGATAGTGAGGCAAGTTTCTCAACGAAGTTAGCGGATTCAGTTTCTGATCTACGTTGTCCAATTCCATCTCTTGATAAGAGGAGACAATAAAGTCGATGGCTATTAATCACCTTCGTTGTACAGGAGAGAAAACGTGACAAAATAATGCAACACGATGAACAGACTTTAAAGAATCCAGTGTGTCTGTTTTCTTCATCATGATATTAAATCAAATGAAGATATCTCTGATTCTACTGAATGTTTTGGCATTTTGTTTTTGTTTCTTCTTCTCTAACTCTTCAACGATTGCATTGATCATTTTGTATTTTGGTTATTTAGACTCTTTATATGAAAGTTAGTCTGAAGTTAGTTAGAAGATGAATTAGATCGGCGTCTTGAAGCAAAAATGGCTGCAGACAACCGGCAGAGTTAAATGATGATTCGAATCGGAAACCACAGCTACTTAATAATTCAATATATCTGCGTCTTTATTTTGCTCCGGTACCTCCACTTTGTCCTGGATGAGAAAGGAAACACCGATGAATTTGGAATAGTCGCCGTCCGTCGAATGGGATGCTAAGCCGTGACCCCATGTTCAAGAGAGCCATATTTTGTGCACGTTAACAAATGCTGGATGGCCTTGACGGGTGGCTTCCATTTGCCTCCTAACACTATCCACTGGATCCTTTACTCCAATCTTTTCTGAGACTTTGGGGTTCTTGTGACTTTGCTATTTAGGCTTGATGAGTGATAAAAAAAGTTTCGCTTAGAAATAAAATAACCGAACTCAGAAATGAATAAGATATTTCGTTCAGTTTTCTTTAATTCTGAAAGTAAGGAAAGGAATTAATAGCACTCGGAATTTCTCAAATCTAATAGCACATTGAAGAATTTGAGAAAAGGGTGCATTTTTTTAGAGCGTTTTCTTTAGGATTGCAGTGGCCCAGAGCTTGATCCAGAGTTTAATTCAAGAAGAACCTATTATCTCCCATTCCCTAGAGAATCTTAATCACCGGGAAGGGGGAGAGAAAAAATTACACTGCCTAAAAAAAAAAGTTTTTCCATGCTATAATGGTAAAAAAAACGAATTCAATTGTTTATAACTCATAACATATTTTTTTTTCAAAAATAAGTTTTTTTATGATAAAATATTATGAAAAATCTACAAGACGTAAATTTAAATTACGGATGTCAGCAGATGTAGTCTGTTGAAAGACATGAAATCACTCTTACAATCGATATCAGATTTAGAGGAAAAATTCTCTTGAACCGGGTGGGATACGAACTCAAGACATTCTGATAACATGTTAGGTGCGCTGACCATTGAGTTACCGGCTGCCGATCAATTCATACTTTTCAAGAGGAGAAACATCGAGAAATTTATTGAGTAATTGAAATAGTATACTCGTAATAAACAGTGTCATATACTTCTGGATTCTGATTGTAAACAGCGAAGACATTATCTTCAAGTAACACGGGATTTGTGTACTTCAGGTAGAAAAATCAGTGGGCCTTCAGGTAGAAAAATCAGTGGGCTCCCTCCCCCAACTTTCTCTGAACCCAAGGGGTTCTTGTGACCTGGGCATTTAACCCATTGTGTGGAAAAAAGTGCCGCTCAGAGGTAAAACAACTGAACCTAACATGTTATCAGAAGGTCTTGGGTTCAGCTCTAACCCCACTCAAGACAATATTTCTTATAAATCTGATATCGATATAATCTGATAAGAGTGATTTCATAGCTTTCAAGCGAAGAAACATCGAGAAATTTATTAAGTAGCATGCAGTCTGCATTTAAAAAATTATGGAAGCTGAATTGTCCAACAGAAGTAATGATATAGACTTCTGCAAAATTAATGAATATTTCAAGAATTGTTTCCCCGAACTTCTAAAACATGAAATTTTTAGTTGAATAATTTGAAATAATACTTTCTATTTAAGTTTTAATTGACTTTTACTTAAATTCTTATGGGTATTGTTGTTAATCTTTAAATCGAATATCGTTAAAAATCGCGATTTCAATAGATTTGATTGACATCTTTTATGCATTTCAAGTAATATTTTTTAAAATTAAAATATGATTTTAGAAAATGTCAATAACTGCCACAATTCTCATAATTCGATATTTTGGCTCTTTCCCTCATGTTACAGATTAAGCTTCCCAAAAACGAAAATGAATTCAATACTACAAGATTATTTAATCAACATGTTGGCAAAATGTACAATGTGAAGAGATTTTGACTGTTAAATGGGGGGAGGGGGTCAAATAGGCTTCCCCCTCCACCCCAGCCATTCACAAAAGTCAGGAGTGTTTCAAAAATAAATCAGATTGCGCCAGGCCTACTAGTGTCCTAAATACTATATAATAACAGTGATAAAACGCAATTAAAGCTGTTTTCGATGGATTATTAAAATGATGTATTGATTTCTCTCTATTTGAATCCATTCTCGTATTTAATATTCATTAATAATAATAATAACACGAATGAAACGCATTTCAACCAAATTTCGGTGGATTATTAAAATTATTTCTCTCTGTTCGAATCTGTTCACGTTCTTGATGTTCAATATTAATAATGAAAAACAATTTAACCTGTTTTCCGTGGATTATTGGGGCGGGGGTGGCTCAGTCGGTAACGCGCCAGGTTCGTAATCTGTAGTTCCCAGGTTCGAGTCCCAGCTGGGTCAGCGTTGAGATTTATCTCCGCAAAATTCCCCACCCTGCCCACGGCCAGTAGGGGACACCGATGGGCTTGGAAAGGCCGCCGTCCGTCGGATGGGACGTTAAGCCGTGGCTCCGTGTGCGGGAGAGCCATACCCTGTGAACGTTAAAGAACACGCTGGAAATCCTCTTGACGGGAGGCTACCATCCGTCTCCCAACAGCTGTTCCAGTGGGTCCCCTCCCCCAACCTTCTCTGAGCCTTCGGGGTCCATGTGACCTGGCCATTTAGCCCATGGTGTGCAAAAAAGTGCCGCTCAGAGGTAAAACAACCCAACCCGTGGATTATTAAAGTGATATCTTGATATCTCTCTGTTTGAATGCTTTGCATATTTTTAACATCTAAATATCATATTTTCCTCTTTTCCCGTAGATCTGTATCCTATAGACAAAGATGGAGAAGAAGTTACGAGAACATTTCTGGTGCGGGTCGTAGAAATAATGCTCGACTTCGTGAGGAAGACCAACGACCGATCCTGCAAAATTCTGGATTTCCATCAGCCAGACCAGCTGAAGGAAGTTCTGGACCTCGAAATTCCAGATGAGCCTCTTAATCTGGATCAGCTTTTAGTAGATTGTAAGGATGCTCTCAAGTATCAAGTGAAAACAGGTCAGTCAAAAGAAAACTTGAACAAATGTCGCTCTGTTTTCAATTAAATGAGACTGGGCTGAAATCCGCGAATTGAGATGAATACAACTGGTAACGACGATTGCGATTTAGGTTGTGAAGTATTCCGTTTGTAATATCAGATACTTGCAGTCAACTAAACAAGAAATGGTTTTAACCCTTTCAGGACCATAAGGTTTCTAAGAGTAAATATTAGTATGTAATTGTTTATTTTAGTTTGTTTAGACGTAAAATAAATAAAAATCATAAGAAAAATACATAACAATGTGTAGTTTTTTGGAATTTTATGGGAAATATTTTTCCCAATGGACTATAAAGGTAACACAAATTATAGTTAGGCTTATTATGCAATGTCTTTTATTTATTGGTTTATTAGAACAAAATGTTAACTAAAATAATACAAAATTATGAAATAAAATTACTATACAAAATGATGTGCTAATTATGATATTCGGCGAAGCAATTTCTTTTGGTTGTGAGGCAAAGATGGACATTGCACATAGTACATATATTATGCGTCCTGACAGTTCTGTTTTTGTTTTCTAAACGTTCCCGTTTACGTAATTGCATTCGGCATACGTTCTATTTTGACATTCTGTATAAAAAAATGCAGATAAAGTTATAATTAAATACGACAATCACCAATTTTAAAATGGAAAAAATGTTCCTTAGTCGTGAAAGGGTTAAATAACATAAATATATTCAGAAATATTACGTTTCATTAATACGGCGAAATGACGAAAGGCATATCAATGCAAAAATGCTGCAAACACACGCAATCTTCTTGTTTGATAGCATGAATTTGAGTATTCAAATACAGGGGAACAAAGGTCAATTTAACGGCCATTGGAATCTCCAAAACCATTGATAGAATATATCGATTGAAATCACATTCAGATAATTACACGTGTACACATGAGTTAACACGATTTACGTTCACTGCTGTTCAAACAGTTTTTAAACAATTTATGTGCTGTATAATTGATTATACAGAAGGGTAAGATGTTTTTTATTGCATTCTTTGCTCCTTCGCTGTAAACTTGAGAAAGTGCGTAATGCAAAACAGCAGATTGCTTTATAGTAAACACTTGTGCCAACAAAATTCAATGTGAAACTTGAGACGAAAAAATCCGACTGTGAGAGCTCTCCTACTTGTCTCCTAAATACCACGTAACAACAGTAATAAATAAAAAAAATAAATAAATACCCCCTCAAGCAGCTGCTTGCCACAGAGGTCTGACAGGAGACTGTCAGTTTATATGCCACAGTAGGAGATCTGAGAGGATGGCAGGACCTCAGCAGAAAAACGACACACACATCCATGCCTAATCCAGGGCTCGAACCCAGGTCCCTTATAAAACGCAATTAAAACTTCTGAAGTTTTCTGCATAAACTCTTGATTGTAGGTTGGCTTGTTTTACCTCTGAGCGGCACTTTTTTGCACACCATGGGCTAAATGGCCAGGTCACATGGACCCCGAAGGTTCAGAAAAGGCTGGGGGAGGGGACCCACTGGAACAGCTGTTGGGAGACAATGGTAAATCTCAACGCTGACCCATCTGGGACTCGAACCTGGGAATTACAGATTACGAGTCTGGCGCGCTGCCAATTGAGCCATCCCCTTGATTGTAGTAAAAGGCACGTCTGTTAGAAGCTTGTCCTATTGGATATTTTATGTGCTATGCTGGTTATGTTGTAGCTTGATGATTAATTGCAACATTTAGATCAGGCATATGCATGTGTGACCCGCGATAATCACCTGCTCTCTAATTCATACTTTTTAATGCCTATGAGCATGATCATAACATAAAACATCTTCTGTTGCGTAAACCGCTATATTTAGCTCTAATAACAGTGACGATTATTAATACGAAAATTATTTTCTTTGCAAGAAATGTTTCATAATGTTCAACTATCTTAATGTACGAATCTTTGAGCTTTGGCTGAGTGGTTAGCGCACTTGGCTACTGAGCAAATAGAACTGGGTTCGAGCCCGGTGCCAGGCTCGTAAGCTCGTCCAGTTCGAGTATCATCTGAGACAGCTTTGAGTCAGTAGTGGGCTTGAAAAGGCCGACGCCCATCGGATGGGTGATCCTATGATCCTATGACCCCATGTGCGGGAGAGCCATACCCTGTGTACGTTAAAGAACACTCTGGATGGCCTTGAAGAGAGGCTAATATCTGTCTGTCTCCTATCAGCTGTCCAATGGGTCCCCTCCCTTCTCTGAGCCTTCGGGGTCTTTGTGACCTGGCCATTTAGCCCATTGTGTGCAAAAACGTACCACCCAACTCGAGCTCATAAAGTATGGATGTTTCTGTGCTGCCTTTCTTCTGTGGTCTCACCTTTATCACAGATGTCACCTATGACATATTAAACTCCCAGGCTCCTGTCACATCTCTGTTGCAAGCAGATACTTGAGGGGTAATTTATTTGCGTTATAAGTAGTTTCAGTCTTTTTTAAGTCCCCTGTCATAAATCAAAAGTTCTAGTGACACTCTTATGAAGTCATTGTATTAGAGTTGGGTTGGGTTGTTTTACCTCTGAGCGGCACTTTTTTGCACACCATGGGCTAAATGACCAGGTCACATGGACCCCGAAGGCTCAGAGAAGGTTGAGGAAGGGGTTGGGTTGTTTTACCTCTGAGCGGCACTTTTTTGCACACCATGGGCTAAATGGCCAGGTCACATGGACCCCGAAGGCTCAGAGAAGGTTGGGGGAGGGGACCCACTGGAACAGCTGTTGGGAGACTGATGGTAATCTCCCGTCAAGGCCATTAAGCTTGTTCTTTAACGTGCACAGGGTATGGCTCTCCCGCACACGGGACCACGGCTTAACGTCCCATCCGACGGACGGCGGCCTTTCCAAGACCATCGGTGTCCCCTACTGACCGAGGGCAGGGCGGGGAATTTTGCGGAGATAAATCTCAACGCTGACCCAGCTGGGACTCGAACCTGGGAACTACAGATTATGATCCTGGCGCGCTACCGACTGAGCCACCCCCGCCCACAATGTATTAGATATTACGATATTGCAGTTGAAGAAACAAATGGAAAACCTCAAACATTTTACGTTATTTATATAAACATCGTAGTTACATTTCTACATTTGTATAACAATCGCTCTAGGAAAGGGTGTATCATGTTGGGAGAAATATCTCAATAGCCATAGCGAATTTGAATAGATCAATAAATGATTTAGATTTCATTTTCGACTTATCCACTTTTCGTTTGAATGACCCTTATAAGATTCGTTTGTTTTCATCCTACTTCCCAACATGTGTTCTCGGACAAATCCAAATCCTCCTTCCAAGCCTGACAAAATATTCATATATAGGAAAATCCAAAACCTAGACTATGACCGGGGCGGGGGTGGCTCAGTCGGTAGCGCGCCAGGCTGGTAATCTGTAGTTCCTAGGTTCGAGTCCCAGCTGGGTCAGCGTTGAGATTTATCTCCGCAAAATTCCCCACCCTGCCCACGGTCAGTAGGGGACACCGATGGGCTTGGAAAGGCCGCCGTCCGTCGGATGGGACGTTAAGTCGTGGCCCCGTGTGCGGGAGAGCCATACCCTGTGCACGTTAAAGAACACGCTGGATGGCCTTGACGGGAAGCTACCATCTGTCTCCCAACAGCTGTTCCAGTGAGTCCCCTCCCCCAACCTTCTCTGAGCCTTCGGGGTCCATGTGACCTGGCCATTTAGCCCATGGTGTGCAAAAAAGTGCCACTCAGAGGTAAAACAACCCAAAGACTATGACCATAAAACGGAAACAGAATGAACTCATCTCTTAATGTTTGTTATCACCTTCCAAGCAGTTCCTTTGATCATGTATACACTAGTATCAGTAATCCTTCTATCGCCTGAACTAAGTCTTTTGAAATTATCTTCAGTCCTTGCGTCGCATTTCCATTAATTGAATCGATGGCTTCAAATCTCGTTCCTTTTAGAGGAATCTTCAACTTTGAGAACAGGAAGAAGTCGCAGGGAGCCAAGGTTGGTTGTTTTACCTCTGATCGGCATGTTTTTGCACACAAACGGCCAGGTCACAAAGACCCCGAGGGCTCAGAGAAGGTTAGGGGAAGAGATCCACTGGACAGCTGTTTGGAGACAGATGGTAGCCTCCGGTCAAGACCATCTAGGTGTTCTTTAACTTGTACAGGGTGTGGTTTTCCCTGCATGCCCAGAGCACGGCTTAACCTCCTATCCGACGGGTTGGGTTGTTTTACCTCTGAGCGGCACTTTTTTGCACACCATGGGCTAAATGACCAGGTCACATGAACCCCGAAGGCTCAGAGAAGGTTGGGGGAGGGGACCCACTGGAACAGCTGTTGGGAGACAGATGGTAGCCTCCCGTCAAGGCCATCCAGCGTGTTCTTTAACGTGCACAGGGTATGTCTCTCCCGCACACGGGGCCACGGCTTAACGTCCCATCCGACGGACAGCGGCCTTTCCAAGCCCATCGGTGTCCCCTACTGACCGTGGGCCGGGCGGGGAATTTTGCGGAGATAAATCTCAACGCTGACCCAGCTGGGACTCGAATCTGGGAAGTACAGATTGCGAGCCTGGCGCGCTACCGACTGGGCCCCCCACCCCTATCCGACGGAGGCGGCCCTTCCGAACCCATCGGTGTCCCCTACTGACCGAGGGCAGCGAGGAGAATTTTGCGGAGATAAATTTCGACGCTAGCCCAAATGGGAATCGAATCTGGGAACTGCAGATTGCCAGCCTTTCGCGCTACCGACTGCCCCCCCCCCCCCTATCCGACGGAGGCGGCCCTTCCGAACCCATCGGTGTCCCCTACTGACCAAGGGCAGCGAGGAGAATTTTGCGGAGATAAATTTCGACGCTATCCCAAATGGGAATCGAATCTAGGAACTGCAGATTGCCAGCCTGGCGCGCTTCCGACTGAACCACTCCCACCCACAGGGAGCCAGCAGTTGATTGCATCGTTTGAGAGAAACTGCTGGATATCACTACATATTCTTCAATACACCGATATCAATATTACGATATAGTTTTCATTACATCAGTAACAAATGATATCACTATATACAATGCTGGAACTGGAGCGGACCGTCGTTTCGTTTGGAATAAAAAAACGTTCCGTTTGACACAAACATTAAATTAGTTTCTTGCACACTAGCCCATTTACCACCCTGAAATGAACTCCCAAAAGGAACTAACAATGTTCCGTTTGTTAAAAGTTTCGAATTCTAGCCCTGTTTGTTTCTCTTTTCTGTTGAAAAACCTAAAGTACAGATTTATTTCGGAAAAAAGTGCCACATATTGTATGCGATATTTGTAGTAGGTCGTTATTGAGTCTTAGTGTCAACTTCCTTACAACTACGTGGTTTTTTGGGTTCACTCCTTTTTTTTTTCTGTAATTGTAAATTGCATATGATGATTAAATAAAATTGATTTTTGTCATTCAATATATCAAGGGTGATGTCATTTTATATTTTTCAATATATGAACAGTCACTTCACCCATTTGCCACTGGCGTGCGTCAGTTGTTAGCGCGCTGAGCTATTGATCATAGGGATCCGGATAAGGCCTGAATGTTTCTTTCTTTTGTGTTGTCTTTCTCTTGAGGTTTCGCCTTCTGTATAGATCTTCTCCAAATAGTATTGTACTAAGAGGTTTCTGTCAGACTTCTATGACAAGCAGCCGCTTGAGGGGTAATTTATTTCAGTTTCCCGGTGGACGAGTGATTAGCGTGCCGGGCTACGAACGAAAGGGACCTGGGTTCGAGCTTCTAGTAAGGCATGGATGTTTCTTTATTTGTGTTATCTTTCGGTTGAGGTCTCGCTTTCCTCACAGATCTTCTCTACGGCGTATTACACAGAGAGACTTCTGTGAGATATCTGTGGAAAACAGCTGTGTGAGTAAATTTACTTTGGTATATATAAATACAACCAGAAGAAAGAACTGCCCAATCCATTCTATGCCAGATTTTACAGGAGTTATTCAAATCTCTGCCTAATTGCTCTCATCTCAGAGCAATGACACTCTCCAAACACAGGCAACATTCATAACGATCGCAAAACAGAGCCTGACTACCAAAATCCACACTTCAATCATTTTATAAGCCACCGGTTTACGACTTCATCTTCTCTCCTTTTGCCGGGTCACATCTTTTCCCAGACTCCATCAATCCTTTTGAGCAGGAATACCAGGAGTACTGGGAGGATGATCCTCATCCCAACGGGCAGAGCCATGATGTTCAGCGACCGTGACAGGCCACTGCGGCGGCAGCTAGTTATCCAGTTAAAGACTCCCATCGAGAGAAGTCCCGAGGGATCAACTTCCCTTTGCACATCGTCCGTGATTTTTGTCTCGTGACAGCCCCCCCGGTAAACCACCCTGTGAAGAGAGAGGAGCATTCTCGTTGAGCTCTACTCCCTCGAACCCGGAGCCGGGTGTTTTTCTTGGATCACGGCCGTTATTATAGGAAACAAATGAGGGACTTAGTCGGTCCCCATGGAAGACAAACGACACTCTCTATAACCCCCCCTCCTTACCCCCTCTATCCGATGCCCCCGAATTGGCCGTAATTGGCCCATAAATAAGGCCGCTTCTGGGCGACGTCAAGCCCAGCCGTCCTGTAGACCCCGCGTTATTAAATCTGTCCCTCAATGGGTGCGACGCAGCGCAGAGTCTGGCACTCAGCGCCCGCTGAAGAGGCTCTCCTCACGGCACTCGCTTTGGGAATAATTGGAGCAGCGAAGGCTCGAGCGCGGCTACTCGAGGGATGGATACTGCGGAAGAGTAAAGAGGTGTCTCCAGTAACAGAATGAATGGGGATCCGATTCCGCAGCCACTGTTGCGTTTAGGAGATGAGAGGAGAGAAGATGGAGGGACTTGGATCCACTTCTGGGTAACGAAATGCTGCTTGGGAAAGCTATCATCTCTAAGATTGGAATAATATGAAGAGTACACAATGGAGAAGTGGAGATGAGTTCAGCATTCCTCATAAGGATATTTTTTTTTTGTTTTTATAGTACTAGACAAAAATATAGTTTTGTGGATTTTTTTCCATTAAATTCGTCTTCGTTTTTGTGTTTGTTTTTGGGTCTTAGTTTAAGTATGATCAATTTTATCGTGGCTTTGTGGCAAAACAAATCTCGTTACTTATCAGGAGGCTGAAATCTCAGAACCAAATTTCGGAATACAGCGAGCTAAGTGATTGAATTAGGTCGCAACAGTCCAGAACTCTGGTGTTTTCATTCATAACCAGAAATTATCCTTGACAAATAATGCGATATATGTTTTCTACTACTTCATGTTTTCGCTACATTTATTAAAAATCTCTAAAATGAGGAGGAATTGCAACCCCCTACCCTTGTCCTCCCCTAAATGATGCCCTTGTTTATCAGCAGAGTTAAGTGAACTTTTGGTTATTTTAATTTAATTTAAAATAAGCAAATTAAATATTTTAGAGAGTCCTTGGCAATTTAATTGTCATTTCAGTTACGTTCCATTTTGTAATCGATTGATTTTTTGTTTATTTGATGATAAAATATTTCCGATTACATAAAGAATTCAAGACATTTACTCTCCAAGAAATTTTCAGTCGTAAGTAACAATTCTAAGGCAACCTCATGTATCATGGATCAATGAATTCCTTCCTTTAGTAATAAGTATTCGCTGTTATTGTTATTTTAATGCGGAAGAGGATTATCACGAAAATAACAGAACAGCTATTTAAAACAACCTATCTTTCGGTGAAGTAAAATACTACTTATTAAAATCATTATTAATCAAATGCACTGCCCTAGCGAAGTATTACAGAATTTCCATGTTACGTCAACAAGAATTTAATTTTGAAGATCTATAACTTCTAAAATAGGCAATTAATGTAAACCTGTGACTGAAGTTAAATTAAAGATCATAATCAAACCTATTTAAATCTCTATTTCCAAAAATATTCTTTCAGTATTTAAAGAGTTAAGGAAGCTAGAATATTCTACGATAATTTATCTTGCTTTTTAAAAATTATTCGTGTCTGATATAGAAACAATCATTACGCAAACTTCTAAAATGTATATTTATTTTATTAAGTTGTTTAAATAAATACTTAAATAATTAAGTTTCAATTAATTTCTGAGGTAAATTCGTACCGTATAAATACTTAAGTAATTAAGTTTTAATTAATTTCTGAGGTAAATTTGTACAGTCGCTCAAAAAAGTATCCGAACACTATGGTTGATTACAGAATTCAGAAAAAATATCGGGCAACGATTTTTAGAATTCAGAAAAAATATCTGGCAACGATTTTTTTTAGAAATTAGTGATCTGGCAACCATCGTGTCACGTGATCGTGTGGGCTCACTCACGGAAATATTGAGCGTGTGCAGTTACCGTTCACAGCAAACTGGAGCGTGTACAGTTGCTGTACACGCTCCAGATATTTTTCCTGAATTCTGTAATCACGTGACACGAAGGTTGCCAGATCACTAATTTCTAAAAAAATCGCTGCCAGATATTTTTTCTGAATTCTGTAATCAACCATATTGTTCGGATACTTTTTTGAGCGACTGTAGGTGGTCATATTATTTTGATACTAGATCGTGTGGGCTCACTCACGGAAATATTGAGCGTATGCAGTTACCGTTCACGGCAAACTGGAGCGTGTGCAGTACCTGCACACGCTCCAGTTTGCTGTGAACGGTAACTGGAGCGTGTACAGTTGCTGTACACGCTCCAGATATTTTTCCTGAATTCTGTAATCACGTGACACGAAGGTTGCAAGATCACTAATTTCTAAAAAAAATCGCTGCCAGATATTTTTTCTGAATTCTGTAATCAACCATAGTGTTCGGATACTTTTTTGAGCGACTGTACGACGCATTGTCGTTGTGAGATATTCCTGCATCCATAACTCTTTCTTGAGACTTTCTCCGTTGACTCAATCTCTGCCCTCGGTAAGAATGAGGACACCGATTGACTTGAAAAAGCTGACATCCCTTGAATGGGACGTTAATTTCTTTTTATTAAAGAACTTAATTTTAAGTTAAGCTGTGTTCATGTTAAAGAACACGATGGAGATCTTTAACGAGTGGCGTCCTTCAGTCTCCTACAGTTGTCCGGTGAATTACCTTCCCCAGCTTTCGTTGAGATCTTGGGATACTTGTGACTTGGCCATTTAGCTTATCGTGTTCACAAAAGCACCTGCACTGAGATAAAACAACTCAACCTTTCACTTCTCAGTTATGCACACGTTAATCGTCTGTGCCGGTTCTTTTAAAAAAATACTTTATTTCGTAAAATTGAGAAATCTTGTTGGAGGAGTATCTTGAAAGTTATGGCGAAAAACTCAAATTAATATGAATTCAAAAAAATCGTTAATCCATCCATTAGTGAACAAGAATAATAATAATAATAAGAAACAATTTCAAAAACTACAATAGAACGCGACAGTGAAGCAAACTAGCGCCCCCTTAAAATAAAAAAAAAATAAATACCCCCTCAAGCAGCTGCTTGCCACAGAGGTCTGACAGGACTTTAATACGCCATACGGACTTTAATACGTCACTTTAATACGTCATAGAAGAATGTCTGTGAGGATGGCAGGACCTCAGCAGAAAACAACACAAACATCCATGCCTTACCCGGGGCTCGAACCCAGGTCACGTAGATGAGTAGCCAAGCAGCTAACCACTCGGCCACGGGATGGCTCGATAAATACCCACTCAAGCAGTTGCTTGCCACAGAGGTCTGACAGGAGCCTGTCAGTTTATGTGCCACAGTAGAAGGTCTGAGAGGATGGCAGGACCTCAGCAGAAAAACGACACAAACAACCATGCCTTACCCGGGGCTCGAACCCAGGTCCCTTAGATCAGTAGCCAAGCGCGCTAACCACTCGGCCATGCCTTCCGAAAATTTTTGATACAGATATTTTTAACGTTTACAGTCGAATCTGGTTGCAATAATTAACTCGGTACATTAGTGAACCTTTGGCTATACGAGTATGAGGGGCGTTCAAAAAGTTCTTGATATACATCTGCAGAACGAAAACCGTTGCACGTACCTCAAGAAAACTTTTATTGTCCTTCAAAGTACTCCCCTCCAGCATCTATGCAAAGTTGCAGACGTCTTCGTGAATTCTGGAACTCTTGGTGGTACTCCTGTTGGGGAATACTCCGCAACTCTGAAAGAACGCATTCTGCAAGGTCTTGCACCCTCCAAAAAGGCTTCACAGCAATTCCTTTTTAATTTTTGGAAACAAGCAGAAATCGCATGATGTAGGATCGGATGAATATGCAGGATGGGATAGCAGTTTGATTTTTTCCTGCTCCAGATGGGCCGTAATGTGTTGGATTTGGAGCACTGGCGTTGTCAAGAAGAAGGAGAACCCTTGAGATGCCTGTTGTTGGATGCTGTTCTTTCATCTGTTTGGCCATTTTGGGGAAAATACTATAAGTGTAGTATTGGGAATTTATAATCATCTTTTTCAGTAAGGTGTCCACGGCTACCGCTCCTTGGGAATTGAAAAAAAAAATACTAACATCCTCTTTTTTGAGCGGAAATCTTGTCGGATGATTTGGGGTGCGGTTCATCTGCCGTAAGGCAAACATAGTTGTCGATCTTTCGAGGTGTTGTATGGTAAAACCACATCTCACACCTGTGACCGCCAGGCTCGTAATCTGTAGTTCCCAGGTTCGAGTTTCGGCTGGGTCAGCATTGAGATGGGCTTGGAAAGGCCGCCGTCCATCGGATGGGACGTTAAGCCGTGGCCTCGTGTGCGGGAGAGCCATACCCTGTGCACGTTAAAGAACACGATGGATGGCCTTGACGGGAGACTACCATCTGTCTCCCAACAGCTGTTCCAGTGGGTCCCCTCCCCCAACCTTCTCTGAGCCTTCGGGGTCCATGTGACCTGGCCATTTAGCCCATGGTGTGCAAAAAAGTGCCGCTCAGAGGTAAAACAACCCAACCCAACACACATGTGACAATGTCTGTTAAACGTTTGGGGCCACCAGGTTCAAACATTGGTAGCATCGCCTTGCACTTGTCGACTCTAGCCCTTTTCTGCTGTTCTGTCAGTAGGTGGAGTGCCCACGTAGCACAGATCTTTCGGAACTTGAAGGTGTGGACATATAATTGTTTCCACACACATCTAAACCTATTACTTGAACGGTGATGTGGGGTATTCCTTAATGAGTTTACGAACAGCAGCGATAGTTCTCTCGTTCACGGCCAGTTATCTTCCTTCACGAAGGAGGTCTCGCGCCTCGAGGCTCTGCCGTACTTCTCTAAATTCATGCATCCATCCCCGTAACAGTGCCATATGAACAGGATCATCCCCACACACTTGTGATAAATCGGTATGAATATTTTTCTCGTGATCCCAAGCTGCATCCTTGTGAAAATGCAAAATATTTCCCCGTCTTTAGCAGGCTCCATAGCAACAACTCACAGATTTCACAGACCGAACTTCACGCGCCACCAGCGAAGAGAGAAATGATGATACGGCCTTTGTTTTTAACCCTTAATGACAAGTGTAAACAAGTTCTTAACAAGTCGTAGCTCGTTAACTTAGGAAGAACAATTGCAAATCTACAGACATATGTCAAGATTTTTTTGAATGACCTCTTTACCAGAGTGATTCAAAACGTTCTTCGTTTTATCGTGTACTTGAGAAATGATTATTAAAATGTATATATATGTATGGTCTCACCTACCTTCGATACCATGCATGATCGTTAGAGGTTAGAGGTCCCGTTATCCTTTTTAGGCTGTCTGAAGTGTTTTTAAACCGCCTATCTCGAAAACAATGAGCCATGGAACGAAAGTGATGGAAGTCGGAAGGAGCTAGGTTCAGACTATATGCTGAGCGAGGAAGTAACCAAGATGCCAGTGGTCGAAATTTTTCTTTGGTCCGAAGTGCTGTGCGCGGCTTTGCATCGTCTTGTTGGAGGAGTATCTGATGTCCGTGTACAATCCTGGGTAGTTTTGAGGAATCACAGAATGCATGTGCTCCAGCTTTGCTGAGTAGAGGTCAGCATTGATGCAACGTCCTTTGGGAATCATTTCGAAGTGCACTACACCCTCAAATTTCCACTAAACACAACATTGCCTTTATTTCGAACCGGTTCCCTGTTTGGGACAGAAATGCAGACTGGTCCGTATCAAGCCACTGATTTGGATGTTCGAACTGTTGAAAAAATATCCATATTTCATCGGACGTAACAATTCGCTTGTTGCAAGGGTGATCTCGCGGATTAGTAAGGAGTTTCCTGCAGACTTCGATACGTCAGTTTGCTCATTCAGCAGTTAGTTCATGTGGAACACTTCGGCAACTCCTCACTACCTTTTCGATGCTTTGCAAATGCCGCACTATAGTTGCTTATGAACATCGAATTTCGGACGAGAGTCTGAGAGTGTTTGCCGATGGATCAGCTTCAACAGCGTGGCACAGAATGTTGCGATCTACCGATATTGGCCGCACCGATCGCGGCTTACTTTCGAGGATCGTATCCCCACCTTTGAATTTCAGCAGCACGAATGGAAACAGCTCCTCACCTTCCACTTCTCTCGGGCAGCTTCCGAAGCTTTGAATTCTTTTTTCCGGTAATGATGTAAAATTTCACAAATTTCAATACTTAATGTACAATCTTCCTAACGATGCAACCAAGACTCCGATACTTATAATAGTTATGGACTGATGCAGTGGACTTCAAACTTTTCCTTAGTATTAATGATACTAATGCACAGTTTTATTGACTTAAAAAACCTTTGCCCCAAAAGCCTTTGCAAATGGTATTTATATTTACGAAATAGTTACGTATAAATCTCGATTCACGTTGTTATAAAAGAGGAAACATTATTTGAACAAAGGTCTTTCTCGCAGAATGATCTTATTGTGCGAATAACTGACTTTTCATAAATATCGTCATGTTTTTTCGTCTGTTTAAAGTCTCCCTTTATATTAGACTTGCTGGTTTCTTAGTTTCCACTCCTTCACTCCAAATTACAGATCATAATTGCCATCTGTCTTACAGATATTCTTCATTTCAGCCCGCAAAGCCTTTAAGTGCGACTGTAATTTAATTAAATCTCTTCTATTTTTCTCGCTTAGCTGTTCGCAGACTCCAGCAAAGGCATTTTTGCAAATGGAATGTTGAAGGAATGACTGTAATATCTTAAGAAGACTACGCACATCATAAATGGATGAGAGTTATTCTGAAGGTTTATAAATGTAAAGAGAGGCATGAGGGAGCTGAAATGTATATTACGAATATTCCTCCGCAATTCCTGAATCCAAGAAGGTTTCAAGATACTGAGTTAATTACAGTTCTTGGCATGTTGTTTTAATTCTGAGTGACACTTTATTTGTACAAAATGGGTTAAAATGGCTAAGTCACAAGGACCCAAAGAGATCAGCGAATATTGGGGAAAGGAACCCACTGGACAGCTGTTAGGAGACAGATCGTAGCCTCGCGTTAAGGCTGGGGCAGGGTGGCTCAGTCGGTAGCGCTCCAGGCTTGTAATCTACAATTCCCAGGTTCGAGTCCCGCCTGGGCCAGCGCTGAGATTTATCTCTGTGAGACTCCCGCCTGCCTTGTCTGAATCCTTGGTGTCTTTGTGTGTAAATTGTGTACAAAAATATTTGCAGCTCAGAGGCAAAACAACCCAACACAACTCGTCCAAAAATCTTTTCTTCAGAATTTAAGAAAACCGAAAGACACATTGCATAAATTGCAAAAACTCCACATAATTTAATAAATGGTTTGATATGAGAATTAATATTTTTGAACTGACCAGTTGAGACAATTTTCTCACAATTATAACATGGATATTAAATGCCACAATTCCATAACTTTTTAAACGTTCAAAAATATATTGTTGAAGATTGAGATAAATTTGAATAAGATTAACTTACCGTCAGCTTCGTTTATTTTGGCAAAAAGGCTGGATTGCTTTACCTCTAAGCGGCACGTTTTTGAACAAAATGAGCTAAATGGCCGGGTCACAAGGTCCCCGAAGGCTCAGAGAAGGTTGGGGGAGGGGAACTGTTGGGATTTGAAATATAGAAAATAGCACTGGAACAGCTGTTGGGAGACAAATGATAGTTTCCCATCCGTGCCATCCAGTGTGTTCTTTAACGTGCACAGGGCATGTATCTCCCGCCCACGCGCTCACGGCTTAACGTCCCATCCGATGCACGGTGGCCTTTTCAAGCCCATCGGTATCCCCTACTGACCGCAGTCAGGGCGGGGAGTTTTGCGGAGATAAATCTCAACACTGACAGCTAAATAGAATTT
The DNA here is from genome assembly GCA_038380435.1 of Ryuthela nishihirai. Lineage (NCBI taxonomy): Eukaryota > Metazoa > Arthropoda > Arachnida > Araneae > Heptathelidae > Ryuthela > Ryuthela nishihirai. The sequence continues at coordinate 9,866,805 of JAWZYU010000004.1, forward strand.
ATCTTAAAAATAATGAAGCTTCTGGTTTTGTTCTCAAATTTAGGAAGTCCTTTAGCTTTGAAATCTAGAAAATATTATTAGAAAATTTCGTGCATTCGCTAAAAGAGGCGAAATTTCATTTCTATTACACTTGAAAATAAATATTATTATTATTATCAAAATACACTTGAATCATTTTCCTTGAGAGAGATGGTCCCCAAGTACAAGGTTACTGTACTGACTTAAACGGTAAATATATTCTTTTTCGAAATAAACTTTGATAAATAGCATTTCTTTGCAAAGCCTAATGTTACTGAGTATCTAACAGACTGCTTTTGATTAAACTCATCTTTTGATCAGAGGGTTAATGAGAATTCCTTAACCCTCTTATTCTCACATGTATTTCAATTCGTTTACTCTTACTAATGCAGTCCGAGACGAATATGTAAATATACATATTGCAAATATTCGGTATTGACGCATCCCCAGTGTTAAGAGACAAATATTTTGGGATAAACATCTTACAAATTAAACGCATAGTTATAACATTTCTCACGGGAATATCGTCTCCTTCAAAACAAATCCCGATGAGAGGCGCTTCACTGCAAAGCATAATGCTACTTGAGCATCTAATATAGTGCCTTACACTCATTCTTGCATGAATTTAGATCCCGTTGCGATTAATAATGCAATCCGATGCGAATACATTTCATTGTCACATCCACCAATATAAGATAATAAACGTTTATCCTAGTGAATTCAAGAGCATTTCCATCCAGTTTATCCTGCAATTTTCCCTTCAAATCATCGTTCCCCAATGATGCATTGGGATTACTCTTCCTTCATCTTTCTATTAAGCGTTCAATTAGGGATACCTTCCCTTGATGCTCTCAGAACCGGTGTCAATGTGATGTCACCTTGTCCCTTTAATCCTAGTTTCTGATCCTCTACAAGATTCGCATTAAAGGCCAATGAGTGCGCTCTTCTAATCATTGCCGCCACTTCTCCGAGAGCAGATCTTCTCATTACCGTTGCTATTGTCCAAAGAGGGTTAATTAACTAATGAAACAGAGAACGATCCACATTCTATTCACTGACTGTTACAAGGGAGGAATGTTTGTTCTACATGATTTACTATCGATAACACAAAACGAGAATTATCCAAAAAGCGCTTGGTGTTGCCATCTCTTGTGGAAGAATCTTTTATACTTCGTATATTTGATGATTATTCAATAACGGAATTATTCACAGCTACCAATGTTTTGGTGTTTTTTGTGTAGCAAATACGAATTTCGTCAGATTTTAAAACTGCATTTTGTTACCGCATAATTAATCCTTGTTGCTCAATACAAAACTAAATTCTGATAATTCGATAAGCAACCATTAAATGAACTACCTTTAAAATACCTGCTTGCCACAGAGGTCTGAGATTAACTTGCTCATATAAGGCGCCATAGAGAAGAGCTGTAAGGAAGGTAAATAATAAAAATAAATACCCCCTCAAGCATCTGCCTGCCACAGAGGTCTGACAGGAGCCTGTCAGTTTATATGCCATAGTAGAAAGTCTGAGAGGATGGCAGGACCTCAGCAGAAAAACGACACATACATCCATGCCTTATCCGGGGATCGAACCCAGGTCCCGTAGATCAGTAGCCAAGCGTGCTAACCACTCGCCCACGGGATGGCTAAGGAAGGTAAGATAACACAAATTAAGGTTTACCTAAGACCTACGTACAACTAACAGGTAAAACAACTAGGTTGGAAATCTGAAAAAAAAAAGACTTCTTTTTATTGAAACAGTTAACCGAGTACTTTGTGCGGAATTTTTATTCGTGACGGAAAGCCGATTCAATACTTTTCCTACGAAGAACCAAATTGAAACTTCTTTTGTTTTCAAAGTATTATTTATTTATAACAGACTACTAAATAAAAGTTGCTGTCTCTGTGGTTGAGTCTCTGAGCGGCAGTTTTATTACGCACAATGGGTAAAATGGCCAGGCCACAAGGACCCGGAAGCTCACAGAAAGTTGGGGGAAGGAACCCATTGGACAGCCATTAGGAGACAGATGGTAGCCTCCCAGTATGCTATTTAACGTAACACAGGTTATGGCTCTCCCGCACACGGAGTCACAACGTAACGTCCCATCCGACTGACGGTGGCCTTTCTAAGCCCATCGGTATCCCCTATTGAAAGAGAGCGGGGAGTTTTGCGGAGATAGATCTCAATTCTAGCCCAGGTGGGACTCGAACTTGGGAACAGTAGGTTACGAGCCTGGTACGCTACCAACTAAGCTACCCTATGCACGGTCTTTGGGTGTAAGAAATATTACGGCCGAGACAGAAGTCTCACCTGCTAAAATTCGATGTTGCTGTAATTAGCTAGAGAATGCCCGTTAATCTCGCAAACTTTATCCTCCAAAAATGCTCAATGCCCAAAATTCTCATAACAGCCACGTGTCCGATGATCTCAGCTATAAAAGGAATATTAAAATTGATCCAGCCGACAAGGACATAACGACTGATAAAAACTGAAAATTTCGCCATCGCTGCTCCCACCCTTTTAAGTTCAGTAGCGGACTGGCAAATTTAAACAGCCCTGGAAATAGTGAGTGGACCGGACTCCGGATATGTACCATACATGGGAGCCAGCAGGAGTTTTTTTTGTGTGTTTTTTTGATGGGGTGAGGTGGGGGGGAGGGGAGGAAAATTATACTTTTTTACGGGGTCCTTAGGCATAAAATATGCTTACAGTGGAGAGTCAAGGGTTTCGATCCCCGAGGAATTTTTTTTAAAAGAAGCGAATAGCCCATTTTAAGAGCAATTTATAATCTGAACTTGATTCTCTCAGAGTTCGCAATATTATTAAAAAAAAAACCTGTTGAGCCTTCTGTTGTTTCTTTCTAATTGCTATACGAGGAGAGTTCAAAAAGTTCTTGACCTGCATCTGCAGAACAAAAATCATTGGGCACTCACTTCAATAAAACTTTTCTCGTCCTTAAAGTACTCCCCTCCAGCATCTATGCAAAGTTGCAGACGTCTGCGTCAATTCTAGAAAGCTTCGTGATATTCCTGTTGGATAACACTCCTCAACTCTGAATGAACGCATTTTATAAGGTCTTGCACCCTTCAAAAAGGCTTCCCAGCAAGTTCCTTGGAAACAACCAAAAATCGCATAGTGCAAGATTGGGTGAATATGCAGGATGGGTAGCTGTTTGATTTTTTTCCTGCTCCAGATAGACCGTAACTTACCGGGTTTTGTGAGCACTGGCATATCATGAAGAAGGAAAACCCTTGAGACGCCAGTTGTTAGACAACCATTTTGGGCAAAACAATGTTGGTGTAGTATAGGCCATTTATAGTCATTTTTTCAAGTAAGGTGTCCACCACTACCACTTCCTTGAGCGAAAGTCTTGTCGGAAGATTTGGGGACGCGGTTCATCTTCCGCAACCCAAGCATGGTTATCGATCTTTCTCAGAATTGTTTAGTAATAAAGCCACCTTGCATCACCTGTGATAATGTCTGTTAACGGTTTGGGGTCACTAAGTTCAAACATTGCCAGCATTTCCTTGCACGAGTCTATTCTAACCCTTTTCTTTCGCTGTTCTGTCAATTAATGGAGTACCTATTTGGCACTGATCTTTCGGAACTTTAAATGTTGATGAAAAACTGTTTACACACTGCCAATCGATACACTGACATCTAAACTTATTACCTGAACAGTGATGTGTGGGTTTTCCTTAATGAGTTCATGAACAGCAGCGATGATTCTCTCGTTCACGGCCTCCTTCGGTCTTCCTGCACGAGGGAATCTGCGGTCCTCTGAATTTGCGCATCCATCCCGTAACAGTGCCATATGAACAGGCATGATCCTCATATACTTCTGATAAATTGGCATGAACTTTTTTCGCGTCATCCCCAAGCTGCAGCCTTGTAAAAATGAAACATCTTTCCCGTCTTTAGTAGACCATTAACCACACGCACAAATTTCGCAGACCGAATTTTACTTGCCCACAGCGAAGAGAGAACACGTAATCCAGTAATCCAAATTGTTGTTGACACGTAATCCAAGTTTAGACAAGCTTTTAAACACATTGTAGCTCATTAACTTCAGAGGAACGAGTGCAAATCTACAGACGTGTATCAAGAGCCACAACTGTGTCGAATAAAAGTGTATAAGATCCTCGGAAGTTTGATAAGAACAGTTCATTTAGTGGTTTATCTGTCAGTTTAACCATTACATGCTTCCTCATTCATGTAAAGTATGAAAAGTGAAACATTGCCACGAAAATATGGATTGCAATTTCTGCATCGGATTGTTGACACACAGAAGTCAATATCGCCGCAGAGTTTGCATTTTCTTTCCAATAGATAAATAAATAATTGTGATATCAAACTGTTTAATAAAATACTTTTATATTTAGATGTTAATGTTGTAAGAATTCCTTTCATTTTCTTCAATTTTGAGAAACGTTTTAAAAAGGATGGGTCTAAAAGGATGGGTCAAAATGGTTGTCTGCTATTAAAATTCCAGCAATCAGATCTTTTAAAATATTGAGCGAATACTTCTGAAATTTAATGTATAGGCAGACTTGATTTAAATATTCAATTTATCGTCAGTCTCCTTCCCATAGAAATTTATTCTGCAATATATTGAGTTTCTAATTTCACTTTGCACTAGATAACTATGGAGTCTCCAGTTTTTTTAGGTATTGTAGAAGCCCCAGGAAGGTGATAAATCCCCAGCAGAAAATCTTTTCCGAGATTCGAATCCAGACCCTTTTCCGTTCAATGTAGCATGCTAATACTTCGGTCTGATCAAAGTCCTAAAATGCTTATTTTTATCATTGGTCATTATCTCTGCAACGCTCTGTTTCAACCCTTTTTAATCCTATCGATTTCAAAATTGTCACATAGACTCTCATTATAGTCCTCACAAATCATATATATAAGTTTGGGTCCACTTAAAGTAGAAAGTCATCTTTCAGTTCCACCTCTCTTCACCATTGATAGGGGCGGGGGTGGCTCAGTCGGTAGCGCTCCAGGCTCGTAATATGTGAGTTTCCAGGTTGGAGTCCCAGCTGGGTCAGCGTTGAGATTTATCTCCGCAAAATTCCCCGCTCTGCCCACGGTCAGTAGGGGACACCGATGGGCTTGGAAAGGCCGCCGTCCGTCGGATGGGACGTTAAGCCATGGCCCCGTGTGCGGGAGAGCCATACCCTGTGCACGTTAAAGAACACGCTGGATGGCCTTGACGGGAGGCTATACCATCAAACCATCATCAATTAAATTGTGATTCCACCATCATCTTACGGGAGGCTATACAATCTGTCTCCCAACAGCTGTTCCAGTGGGTCCCCTCCCCCAACCTTCTCTGAGCCTTCGGGGTCCATGTGACCTGGCCATTTAGCCCATGGTGTGCAAAAGAGTGCCGCTCAGAGGTAAAACAACCCAACCCAACTTCACCATTGATAACTTTCACAATTCCCGTTAAAGGTTTGCCGGGAAGCACATTTATCTTCTTCATTCACAACTTTCATAGTACCGACATCAGCGTTGGAGGATCGGCTACATTCGCAAATTAATTCCGTCCCATTATAGGTAGGGACCCGACGTTTCTATCCAACACGAGGTCATATACGGAGGATCAGCGTACGCAATGTGGGACCATTCAGTCAAGTATCTGTGGAATTACAGATGGCTGAAATCTGTTGAAACAGAGATAAAACTTTCGCAATAGTTTGCGTAGCATATTTAAGCTACAGCACACTATTCCAAGTTTAATCAAAACAAAAAAAATGGCCCGTTTCAACAAACTAAATCTGCTTGTCATCCAATAGAAAGTAACACAAAAGTTAAATTTTAATCGGTTTACCCATTGATAACTTTGCTCCAGCATCCAAGAGTAGAGACTTCCAAAGCAATGCAGCACGACAGAGAAAGTTCTTTATGATCGTATTTCTTGATGTCATTCGGTAATGTGATTTGATAACTTCATAAGCATGCCTTTTACTTCATTGGCATTTTAGTGCACAAATTAAGATTTGAAATATTCGAAGTATACCAAGCGATCATCTTCAGAGTTGAATGAAGTGTACAATGATTAAACTGCTTTATCACCAATATGTTGAGCAAATATATAACTAATTATGTAAAGATTACTGCATTTGAAAGCAATCTAAGGTTTTATGATTCAGGAGGAAAGGAAATAGAAGAATGGAGCAGATTATGATTAAACAATTCAAACTAGTAAACGAAATGAAAATAGAGAGATAATAAAAGTACGATTTTCTTTATCCTTGAGCGCCATCTGGTGCATTATGGTTTAATTGGCCAAGTCACAAAAGCCCTAAGACTTAGAGCAGAATTTGTAAAAGATACCTGTCTTAGACTTCTCTCTCGAGTGATGGTAACCCCCCCCCCCACACACACACTTTTAATATTTTTAATTATTTATCTTCATTAATTTTCACCCGTGATTCTAGTTGAACCTATAGATCCGTGGGTGTTACACTCGTTGTTCCATGTTCGTTCACACATGATGTGATGAAAGAGGTAAATGTTCAATGCAGTGTGTAGGAGACGACACACAATTTATTTACATTTTTTACATTTACACCCACACATATATATGTACACCTCTCTTTTGCTGCGATCTTATGCAACCACGGTAATTCCCGATTCCGCCTTACGACACTACCAGTTATGAAAAGCCGTGCTTATCTAGAGCCGGGGGCAAGGAATACGCCATATAGACGCACCTCAACCCCGACCTCACATGGCAGCAGTCCTATAGAAGGAAAGATAACCACCCGAAGAAACCTAACTTTAATCTATTTCCCAGTTAGCCATGAACAAGGATATGTAAATCCAAGTTCGCTCAGCATCCGGGGTGGAGACTCTTAGTGAGGCCCAGACTTTTAATAGGGCTCGTGCCTACTAAGCGGGGCAAGACCGTTCACCAGAACCCTTAAACGTGCTCACCCAGAGCCCTGAGGTTGAGGCCTAAGACACCGTCACCATCCAACCGGTCTTCCGACCGGTCAGCGATGTCGTCGACCTCGGTTGGTCTTGGCCATGTCCAACCGGTGCAGCCACGCCGGTCGGCACGGCCTTCGACCGGGTTGTTGGGCCCGAAGCTCCCCCACCACGCCAAGGTGGTCCCCTATCGGGGGGAACATATATATACAGGGTGATTGTAAACTCTTTCAACAAAAAAAAAAGAGGGGTGATAGTACACATCAAGACTAACAATTTTTGCAATGGAACCTAGGGTCGCATTCCACTCCTTCCGTCAGAAAAGAGTACTTTCGAAAAACTCCACGCTTGCACAAGTATTTACAACCGGTGCATGAAACGACGATTCGGAAATCTCTCACGGTACAATCTTTGGGCTTCACGTCCATTACCACCTGCTTGGCCGTACATCAGATGCATATCCGCCAATTCCTCGTATGTGTGGTCTTCCATGTCCTTCACGAATACGTCACTTATCATGTGACGTTATCACGGTAATGTCGATGAACGGGTTCGGATGCGTTTTAAATGTTTGTTCTTAATCGTCTACGCACTTGCTCAGTGCACCTGATTTGCATCTTGTGCTTTTCATACACCGGTTGTAAATACTTGTGCATGCGTGGCGTTTTTCAAAAGTACTCTTTTCTGGCGGAAGGAGTGGTTCCAACAGTTCCCAAAATCTAGTCCCAACTGTTGCAGCGTTGGAGACGGTCTCTAGTTCACCTTTTTCTAAAAATAATTCTGAGAGACAGTCTCTAGTTCACCTTTTTCTAAAAATAATTCTGAGAGTCTCTAGTTCACCTTTTTCGAGAATGTAATTTTAAAGAGAGACGATCTCTAGCTCACTCTTTTCGAGAAATAATTTTAAGGTGGGAGACGCTCTCTAGCTCATACTTTTTGTAGAAATAATTTTGAGAGTCGGTCTTCAGCTCACCATTTAAAAAATAATTTCAAGAAATAATTTCAAATTTCAATTCAAAAATAATTTCTCTAGCTCACCCTATTCGACAAATAATTCTAAAAGGTTTTTAGCTCACCTTTTCGTAGAAATAATTTTAAGAGAGATGGTCTCTAGCTCACCTTATCGGGCGAATTGTAAAATAAAACATCCCGTAAAAAGCAGCCCTTTGATGTCGTTAAACAAGGGGACATAACTAGGGTCTAATTTTATTTAGTGAGGAATTAAATTAGACTTCTGACATTTATTTCCGCTAACCCTCACCCTGTCCTTGGTGAGAAAGGGGCTTGGAAAGGCCGCCATCCGTCGTCGGCCCCCCTTGTGCAGGAGAATCATACCTGTGCACATTAAAGAACACACTGGATGGCCTTGACAGAAGGGTCCCATCTCTTTCCAAGCAGCTGTAAGTAGATCCCTTCGATCAACCTACTTTGAGACCTTGAGTCCTTGTGACCCAATGTGCGCAAGAAAGTGCCGCTCACAGGTAAAACAATCCAACCCAAGCTGAAATTGCAAACATAATAGTTTCTGCATACTTTTTAAAGTTTTTTTATTACTAATAGTCGCATTTAGACTGCATAATCATTCGTCAACTATATTTATTTCGCTCTAAATGGATTTAAATCCATTCTGAGTGATGTTCCTTACAATCGCATATTACAGATCAATAACATCAACATCTTACAACCGAAATAACAAATAAACTTTTACGATAAAAACCTAACCAATTTCGAGACTTAAGAACTCTGCGATTACAGCATTATCATATGTCGATCGTTCCTTCAAGATGAGCGATATTAGTCCGGTCCGCACACGCCAGTAACTCCATTAATTTAGCCTAGATTTATGATGACCGCCACCGGCTGCGAATGACGGGACACGGCCTGACTTTAGACGGCTCCTCCCTTCGACCATCTGCCGCTGACATTCTCCGCCAACTACCGTACACTCCTACGGCAGCTTTGCGGATTTCGATTCCGCTGGCTGACTGTAGCGCTGCGGGAACTCACCACTGACGCATTGACTCAGACATCACAGCCTTAATGACTAATAGAGAAAAAAACTTCTTTTCGGCCATTTGGATATTTTTTGCCATCTTTTCGTCGGCATTTTTAATACAAGCAGTTGCCATAACGAGGCAAGGAAACAAAAAGGGCTTGTAACTCATAGTTAAAGATACAACTTAAATACTGTCGTTTTTCAGTTTAAAGTACAGCAATTCGTTTTCTGTTCATTTACGAGCAAAACCCGACTTTAAAAATTTGGATTTAAACATTTCTCGGAGATTAAAAAAATTTTTCTAGCGAGAAAGAGAGAGACCCGATTATATAACGTCAAAACCGTTGTATAAGTTGAGTAACGTTTAACCGAATTGTAAACTTTGTACCCGATGGGTGCAAGAATAAAAATGAAAGTAATCAAACATTTTTATTGCTTATTGGTAGAAAATAAACAGATGTGTGAACAGATAATTATTCTAATACGAGACAATAACGGAAATAAGAATAAATATGAGAAAAATGGTGATTTGTTTTTACCTTTAAAAGTGAGAGTGTTTCCAAAGAGAAATGCATATATGTAGGAAAATAATATGCATATTTAAGAAAGTAATATTTTAATTGGAATCATCACGTAATAGTTATGATTCCAATTATAGTTTTGAACATAATGTGCATCGTTCGACCTTTCATATGTCCAATCGATATTCCCTTCTTGCCATAGATGCTGCAGAAGATCTCTTGTTACTTGCTCAGTTGCTTCTTTTATTCTACCTTTCAAATAATTCAGGTCTCGAATTTTGTCCATGTAAGCATAATTCTTTAAAAAGCCCCAGAAAAAAAATCAAGGCAACGTAGCGGCCACAAAATGGACCATCCTTTGCAATCCATCTGTCAGGAAACGTTGCACTAAGAACTTCCGTAACATCTCTTGTGAAAATGTGGTGATGTGTCGTGTCTTCTGGGGCCGCCTCTGAAACTGTTCGAATGGGAGTTTGTACACATAATAAAAAAATAAAAAATAAATGTCCCCTCAAGCAGCTGCTTGCCACAGAGGTCTGACAGGAGCCTGTCAATTTATATGCCATAGTAGAAGGTCTGAGAGGATGACAGGTCCTCAGCAGAAAAATGACACATACATCCATGCCTTATCTGGGGCTCGAACCCAGGTCCCTTAGATCAGTAGCCAAGCGCGCTAACCACTTTCAATATTATGCCTTTTGTGCATTTTGGGAATTTACTTACCGAAATTCCACATTATTTGTCGGGCAACCTGTATTTTGCAGTAAATAGCAAAAGCTACGAAATTCAGATCATGGGCAGTTTTTTTAGTTTAAGTATAGCAGATTATCCCGTTGAAAAGGGCCATGTTTTTTTGGTTTGATTAAACTTGCAGTCAGTATTTAGGAAAATAAACTAAATTCCTTTTTTTGTTTTTACTCAACTTTCTTGCATGAGTAATGATCCTCCTATGGGTTGTGTTGTTTTGGGTTGTTTTACCTCTGAGCGGCACTTTTTTGCACACCATGGGCTAAATGGCCAGGTCACATGGACCCCGAAGGTTCAGAGAAGGTTGGGGGGAGGGGACCCACTGGAACAGCTGTTGGGAGACAGATGGTAGCCTCCCGTCAAGGCTATCCAGCGTGTTCTTTAACGTGCACAGGGTATGGCTCTCCCGCACACGGGGCCACGGCTTAACGTCCCATCCGACGGACGGCGGCCTTTCCAAGCCCATCGGTGTCCCCTACTGACTGTGGGCAATTTTGCGGAGATAAATCTCAACGCTGACCCAGCTGGGACTCGAACCTGGGAACTACAGATTACGAGCCTGGCGCGCTACGACTGAGCCACCCCCGCCCCGAGTTATATAGGGACGACACAGTTTATTCACATTATATACAATCACGTGCTGGGATACGCTCGACTCCATAGGCCTTTACTGCTGCAAAAATTATGCAATGAGGTAGAGAACCACACTTTGCATATTCTCGCTTGACTGGCCTCAAACTCGGCGAAAGGATATCCAACCTTTGCCTACAACAAAGTAGTTCACTACGTTGATGGGTTCGCTAAGAACTCACTTCAGTTCCACAAAACTGTATTTAATTCACCAAGAACCTTTATTCTCACACAGAATCGAACCCTCTACTTAAGGGTTTTATTTGAGTAAGAGCGGCGTCCCTTGACGCGTATATATACTTATATTCAACACAACGTAAAAATATTTAGAACAACAAAAAAACGTCTTTCCCGTTTGACAGCGACACTTAAGACTGTTCTTTACTCTCGCTGCTGTACTCTCCAGAGCCCGAACTCGCGCCCCAGGCTAGTTGTAAAAGGCCATAAAAGGACTTTTTGGACTCGTCCGCATGTGCAGGCATCCAGCTAAGACCCGAAAACAACATCTATGAGTCACATCCCAATAATAGCATTTACAAAAACACACTTAATACATAAAATATTTACAATAAAAATGCAACAAAAAATAAATAAATTATAGGAACATGACAGACCCCTAGGGCTCAGAGTAGATTGGGGGACGGGAACCCACTGGACAACTGTTAGGAGATATATGGAAGCCTCCCGTCAAAGTCATCCAGCGTGTTTTTTAACGAGCACAAGGTATGGCTCTTTTTTATACGTAACCATGTATTAACATCCCATCCGTACGAAGACGGCCTTTCCAAACCCATCGGTGTCCTCTGCTGACCGTGGGCAGAGCGCGGAATTTTGCGGAGATAGATCTCAGTGCTGGAACATTTGAGACTCGAACCTAGGAGCTGCAGATTCCGATCCTGGAGCGCTATTCAGGGATTGTTTTTTGGGGGAAGAGGGGTGGGGTTAGCGCAAACCACAGATTTTCAACTTTTTTTCACCAGAAGGACATTTTTCAATAATGTAGCCAATTCGCCGACCACACCATCAATCTGATCAGGGGATATGAAATATTAGGAATGAGAGATGAAGTACACAGTGGCTATGACAGCGAGATTTAATTCTCATTTTAAAAGCGTATTATATAAACCGATTGAAATCTCAGCATGAAGGTAAACTCGAACAGAAATATTTTATGAACCAAGTTATGAATCTTCTTTAAAATATTACATAGTTCATTTTTAAAAACATTCATAAAAACTATCTCTACTTACCTAGCGATGAATGAAACAGTTTTTCACTCATAACATGCAAAATATCCCATTTTTGGCTTCCACTTCCAACTGAGAGAAGCCCCATTTGCGATCTTTCTACATTCACACTGTTGCTTTCTGAAAAAAAAGGCTCTGCAAGACATAAGTCGCACGTTCCTCTTGTAATATTTTTTTGTGTTCAATTCAAAATACATTAAATACACTTTGCTTATATTCCACGAGAGTTAAAATTAAATCGCAAAGGATGATACAAAAAAATTGTAATCACCTGTTTGTAGGAAAATTATATATACTTATATTCAACACAGCAGTAGAATACAAACGAACATAGTAAGGGGGGGGGGGAGACTCAGTCGGTAACACGTCAGGCTCATAATCTGTAGTTTCCAAGTTCGAGTCCTAACTGTACAGTCGCTCAAAAAAATATTCGAACACTATGGTTGATTATAGAATTCAGAAAAAATATCTGGCAAAGATTTTTTTTAGAAATTAGTGATCTGGCAACCTTCGTGTCACGTGATTACAGAATTCAGGAAAAATATCTGGAGCGTGTACAGCAACTGTACACGCTCCAGTTACCGTTCACAGCAAACTGGAGCGTGTGCAGTTACTGCACACGCTCCAGTTTGCTGTGAACGGTAACTGCACACGCTCAATATTTCCGTGAGTGAGCCCACACGATCTAGTATCAAAATAATATGACCACCTACAGTCGCTCAAAAAAGTATCCGAACGCCATGATTGATTACAGAATTCAGAAAAAATATCCGGCGACGATTTTTTTTTTAGAAATTAGTGATCTGGCAACCTTCGTGTCACGTGACACGAAGGTTGCCAGATCGCTAATTTCTAAAAAAAAAACGTTGCCAGATATTTTTTCTGAATTCTGTAATCAATCATGGCGTTCGGATACTTTTTTGAGCGACTGTACCAGAGTTGATATTTATCTGCACTAATCCTCTCCCTGCCTTCAGAAAAGGGGATACTGATGGGCTTGGAATGGCCGCCGTCCGTCGAAAGTGACGTCAAGCCATTGCTCCGTGTGCGGAAGATACGCAGTCTGTGCTCGTTAAAGAACACGCTGGATGGTCTTGATGGGAGACTTCCATATTTCTCCTAAGAATTGTTTGGTGGGTCAATTTCTTCGCCCTTCGCTGAAACCTAGTGACCTGGCCATTTAGCCCATTGTGTGCCAAAACTGCCTTTCAGGGGTAAACAACCCAACCCAGTAGGTCTCATTCCCCCAAACGTTTTTGACCCTCGAGGTCTTTGTAATCTGGCCATTTAGCCAGATTACAAATATGCCGCTGAGAGATAAAACAAACCAACCCTTACTAATGAAACTGAATCACAGCTGTTTACGTATGCAAATTAAATGGCATGTTTTTAGAATAACCATCTCTCTTTAATTTAAAATGTTCCTACGTTATTTTTTATAGAACGTAATCAATAACTGCTTTTGGAGAAATTCGCAATCCGATGATGGTTGACAGGGCAGAAAGAATACAGCTGACGCAAAAATCAGGAATCGCTTGGCGCTTTGGAATTCCTGCCATCTCTCTCCGTCAATGCTGGTAGTCCAGGCAGGTATTAGCCAGAGCAGGCTGGTTTAGCGTGCGTGCACGAGATGCCAACATCCCACCGATGCTCCTCGTGGAGGCTTGTCTCTCATCATCCCACCTCCTGCTCTTCCGAATCTCTATCCCTCTCCATCTTCCCCCATCCCGTCAGCGGTGATGTGGCGAAGCGAGCGACTAAGTGTTATCTGGGACCAGCCATTTGCCGCCCGACTTTCGGAAATCAATGGTCCTGTGATGGTGACGGATGACTCGCTCGTGATTACGGCTCGCGCCCATCTCCTCCCTCCTCTCCGCGAAGCGAGTTGCCGCTTTGTTACTTGACACCGCTCTCTGTCCCCTCGCCGGGGAAATTTTCCTCCCTTTTTGCCTCACGTGCCTTTTTATTAGACAGAGGCCTGGACAGACGACAATTGCACCTTCTATCAGGGATCCTGTCTCTCTCTTTTCTATCCTTTCTTAGTCTGCCTATTCTTCTCTTTCCCATTCTCTGGAGTCAGAGACGAAACTCAAATGGACATTAAAAATGTCTACTTTGTAAAGTTTCTTCCTTTGTCGTTTGTCTTCTCAAAGCTTTGAGCCCATCTCAGCGGGAATCGAAGGAATGTAGAATACGCAGAGAACCAGTTTTTTTTCATGTTTTCCAAATGTTTTCTTTTATGCGTGACTAGAGAATAAATCAGAAAAATGGAATGAGAACTCGTCTTTGTGAAATTTAAAGTTATATACATCTATTAAACTTTTCAAAGTTGAATGAATGGATTCTTTACGCTAAAATATATTCACGAGTATCTGGCTCTGCTTTACTTAATGTAATGATGCAAATAACGCCTGAGGTAAAATTAAGATCATTAAATTTATTTATCGACCCATTATTAAAAAGGAAAAAAAAATCACAACGAAAATAATCGCGCATTTTCATCTGTCATTCATTTTCTTCAACTTGCAATAAATTGCATTTTTTTTGACTAAGAGATTGACAGTCTTTAACTAAAGAGAGTCACGTTGTGAACGGCAGATCTACAGGCATTAGATAAAACGTAAAGGTTCAAAATTGTACAGTGGCGGTCATAAGGAGGGGCTATGGAGGGGGCTATGGGCCCCCTCCAAAAGACCCGCAAGTGTTTCATTTTTTCATTTCAACAGCCAGCCAATTTCTTTTCCACAAAGGCAAATCCCTAATACCTTCAGTACCCATATGAAGGCAAATGTAAGGACATGTAAAGGATTTTGTACTCCAGAAATGACACTTTCACTACAAAAATCCTTCCTATGTCCCCAAATGGCCCCCTCCACGATTGAGACTTTTTACCGCCCCTGTATAGCAATTTTAAAGTATTAGAAGAATTGATTATCAGAAATCATGCTTACAGTGCGATTTCTAAAAAAGTTAGTTTTTTTTTGTTAAAAATTAAAATGTTGCAGTTGCAATTTTAGTAATTACGATTGTGCAATCAAAGAGTATTTTTGATGTAACATCGAATAAGAAATATCATTGGCTGAACTCTATTTTAATGAGTTTTTTTTTTCTTTAAGTCGTTTACTACAGATGACATTGTCAATGGTTAAATTCAGCTTGAAGCTCTGGCGCTCTCGAGTCAATTCCCACAATGCTTCGTGCCCCGCCCTCCCCCTCCCAAAAGAAAGTGGCCCAGGATTGGTTAACCCGATCTAAATTGAGATTTCGTTTACAAACCTCAACATCTCTGTATCTAGCAAAAGTTGGGTGTTTAGGTTTTCTGAAAGAAAATTTTGAACTGAACAGGAATATGATATTATTTCTGGTCAAAATTTAAAACATTAAAAAAGAAATAATGCACAGAAATGTACAATATATATATAACAATATATATATATATATATTTTTGAGTGAAAAATTACCATCTCTACTTTTTTTGTAAAGACATTTTTTTTTTGTTTTTAGAGTTGACAAATCACACAGAAACATTTATCTGAGTTAGACGTATAATGAATTTTGAGAATTTTAACAATTCCCATGCACAGTTACAATACTCATCCCAAATAGGAAGATTGAAATCGACCTTGAAACATGGTTTTGTCTGCCGCTAAGATAATTTTACCGTTGGCCAGTGGCATTTACAGTTCCCCTCTTACCTCTTTGTCACGAACCTGGGGCTCATTGTTTTCTATTTCATCTGAGAAGGGATGAGGAAATTGAAAGCGATATTTAAACTTCTTTTAAATGCTGATGTTTTCGTAATCTTTCTCAAGAATTAAAAAAAAGAAATGTTGCACAAAGCGTAATTCATCCTTATTTCAACTTTTTAAAACATCTTAAACATTTTCGATCAATATGAAACGTCTCCAAACTTTCTACCTATAATTTCGAAATACGTATTTAGATTTCTCGCACACCTTCTAATGTTAGATTCGTAAGGATTGGTAACTCATTCTTAACGTTTAAATTTCTTAAAGTTTTATTCCTTCCCCCCTGGGAAACGTAATGAGAAATGAGTTGCTTTGTCTGAAAAGCTCCTCAATAAATTCATATCTGCGAAAAAAAAGTAACAGAAAAGATCTCCATTATAAGTTTGCAAACAAAAAAAATTCTTTTACTCTGCCTTACCATCGACGTTTTAGCTCCCAGAATGAAAGCTCAGAACTACCGGAAGTGACAAAATGAATTTGCAAAAAGAAATGATGTTATTTGCAAAAGGAGACACCATTTTCTGTAAAAAAGATACACCATTATTTGTGAAATGTGACACTGGTATTAATGAAAGGAGACACTGTTATTTGTAAAAGGAAGCACTGGTATTTGTGAAAGGAGACACTGTTGTTTGTGAAAGGAGACACTAGTATTTGTGAAAAAAAGGCATTGGTATTTATGAAAGGAGACACTGTTGTTTGTAAAAGGAAGCACTGGTGTTTGTGAAAGGAGACACTGGTATTTGTGGGGGGAAAAAGGCATTGGTATTTATGAAAGGAGACACTGTTGTTTGTGAAAGAAAGCACTGGTATTTGTGAAAGGAGACACTGGTATTTGTGAAAAAAAGCATTGGTATTTATGAAAGGAGACACTGTTGTTTGTGAAAGGAAGCACTGGTATTTGTGAAAGGTGACACTGCTATTGTGAAAAAAAGCATTGGTATTTATGAAAGGCGACACTGTTGTTTGTGAAAGGAAGGATCTGGCAACCTTCGTATCACGTGACACGAAGGTTGCCAGATCACTAATTTCTAAAAAAAAATCGTTGCCAGATATTTTTTCTGAATTCTGTAATCAACCATAGTGTTCGGATACTTTTTTGAGCTACTGTAGGTGGTCATATTATTTTGATACTAGATCGTATGGGCTCACTCACGGAAATATTGAGCGTGTGCAGTTACCGTTCACAGCAAACTGGAGCGTGTGCAGTAACTGCACACGTTCCAGTTTGCTGTGAACGGTGACTGGAGCGTGTACAGTTGCTGTACACGCTCCAGATATTTTTCCTGAATTCTGTAATCACGTGACACGAAGGTTGCCAGATCACTAATTTCTAAAAAAAATCGTTGCCAGATATTTTTTCTGAATTCTGTAATCAACCATAGTGTTCGGATACTTTTTTGAGCGACTGTACCTTGACCCTTTTTTTGATACTAGATCGTGTGGGCTCACTCACGGAAATATTGAGCGTGTGCAGTTACCGTTCACAGCAAACTGGAGCGTGTGCAGTTACCGTTCACAGCAAACTGGAGCGTGTGCAGTTACCGTTCACAGCAAACTGGAGCGTGTGCAGTAACTGCACACGCTCCAGTTTGCCATGAACGGTGACTGGAGCGTGTACAGTTGCTGTACATGCTCCAGATATTTTTCCTGAATTCTGTAATCACGTGACACGAAGGTTGCCAGATCACTAATTTCTAAAAAAAAAATCGTTGCCAGATTATTTCTGAATTCTGTAATCCACCATAGCGGATACTTTTTTGAGCGACTGTACTAGATAATATTGAAGGAGAGCATACGAGGTGAGAGATGGGTCTAAAGCCTTCTTTATGTGAACAGATGGCAAGAACTAAGACACTCAAATGAAAATTCCACGCTGGGCAGTCATAACAGATTTCCAGTAGGGCAATGCGCCCATCTCTCCATCATTATAATACACTACAGGAAATAAAAAATGCAACACTTGCAAGAAGTTATGCAAATGTGACGAAATTTAGGGATGCGGTAGTATATTGAAATGCATGGAAATGATTAGGTTTGCAGGACGATCGAAACGATTGGACAGACGCGAGCTGACGTCACAAGTGCGGAGCAGTCAAACACAGATAAAGGCAACCAAAGCTCCCTCGTTGGCAAAACGTTGTGGAAACTGTTCTTAATTGCTGAAGATGCCCTTACGCAGACGTCGACAGCCGTTCCAACAGTTAACAGACTTTGAGCGTGGAAGAATCATTGGCCTTAGAGAAGCTGGTTTGTCATAAAGAGATGCAGCCAGCCTTGTTGGCCGCATCTCTGTATGACAAACCAGGATATCTGTAATCTGTATGACAAGCCTGGCATATTTCCTACATATGACGTCAGTGGGTTTCAAAAAGGACCAGCACATGCTAACAAAGATCAGGAAGACGACATATGACCACAAAGCGACAGGACCGCCATTTGCAACACATGGCATTGCGTGACAGATTCGCGACTACAACGCAACTGCAAAGGGACTGGCAACAGGTAACACATCGAATACCTACAAGGCAGACGGTAAACAACAGGCTTTCCCAATTTTCATTGCGAGCCTATCATCCGGCACTGCGTTTGCCCTTCACATCTGCCCACATGCAAGAACATCTTCAGTGGTGTCGCCTCAGACAAAACTGGAGCGAACAAAAGTGTAGTACCGCGGTGTTTAGTGACGAATCTCGGTTTTGTCTCTGTCAGCATGACGTCAGACGACGCGTGTTCGCCGTCATCCAGGGGAAAGGAACGCTACCCAGTGCCTGCGACATCGTCACATAGCTCCAGCACCTGGTGCCTTGGTGTGAGGTGCCATTCTCTTGGTGTGGTGTGGAGACAGACATCTCGGTCAGAACTGGTCATCATAAAAGCATCTCTAACTGCCCAACGATATGTTACCAACATTTCGCAGTCAGTGGCTGTCCCATTTGTTCAGCAGCACGGAACCTTTTACCAGAAAGATAACACACGTCCCCACACACCCTGCATTAGTCTGCAGTATCTACACGAGCAAAACGTTCAGGTACTACCATGGCTAGCACGCTCGCCGGACCTTTTATCTATTGAACACGTCTGACAAGATGGGCCGACAGCTCCAACAACACCCAAGAGGTGCACCAACCACTGTCGCTGAAATGGAACAGAGACTTCGTGCTGTTTGGCTTCTATCCCTCAGGAGGACATTATAGAGCTGTGCGATAGCCTTTCCCGCTGTGTTCATGAATGCATTGCTGCGTGGGGCAGTCCAACAACATACTGATTTTACTACTTTACCGGGTAGGTTCAATGGTGATTTTCCATTTTTTTTAGGATGTAATCAATCGCACATCTCAGTGTATGCTAACAGCTGTCTGCGTTTGAATAAAATGGCATTATTCCTTCCAGGTGTTGCAATTTTTCTTTCCTTTAGTGTATATCAGTGTATAGACTCCCACAGTGACTGGGGCGGGGGTGGCTCAGTCGGTAGCGCGCCAGGCTCGTAATCTGTAGTTCCCAGGTTCGAGTCCCAGCTGGGTCAGCGTTGAGATTTATCTCCGCAAAATTCCCCGCTCTGCCCACGGTCAGTAGGGGACATCGATGGGCTTGGAAAGGCCGCCGTCCGTCGGATGGGACGTTAAGCCGTGGCCCCGTGTGCGGGAGAGCCATACCCTGTGCACGTTAAAGAACACGCTGGATGGCCTTGACGGGAGGCTACCATCTGTCTCCCAACAGCTGTTCCAGTGGGTCCCCCCCAATCTTCTCTGAGCCTTCGGGGTCCATGTGACCATGGCCATTTAGCCCATGGTGTGCAAAAAAGTGCCGCTCAGAGGTAAAACAACCCAACCCAACCCACAGTGACATCCACTGCTAACCCTACAACACCTAAAATTGAGCTTGCATGTTGTCGGGAGCATCAAACATGAACTTGGATGAATTTCCTTCCCTTTTAAATTAAGCAGATGGTGGGTAGAGAAAGTGGCAGAGGACAATAGATGGTCAACTGGGTCTATATGGTCTGGGAGATGCTCTCTAGGGATATGCTGAATCCTCTACTACTCCGATGATGTATATGGACTATTTGACCTTTATTTCAGATGAAGTACTTCCTTCAGTGTTAATGTTATTAGTCAATGGTGATGATATCTTTCAACAGAGATATGTCATTAGGCTCATATTATACAAGAACCGTTTGCAGAACATTCACTTGGCCATTCGTTCTATTTTGTTGCGATCTTAAGCAACCACGGCAATTCCCGATTCCGCCTGAAAGCACTAATAGTTATGAAAAGCCGTGCCTATCTAGAGCCGGGGGTAAGAATGCGCCATATAGACGCAACTCAACCCCGCCCTCACATGGCAGCAGTCCTGTAAAAGGTAAACTAACCACCGGAAGAAACCTAACTTTAATCTATTCCCCAGTTAGCCATGAACAAGGATATGTAAATCCAAGTTCGCTCAGCATCCGGGGTGGAGACTCTTAGTGAGGCCCAGACTTTGGTGAGGGCTCGACCTACTGGGGCACAAATCTTTTCAGAAGAGCCCTCGAACTGCTCACCCAAAGCACCTGATAGGTGAGGTCTAAGGCACCGTCACCGTCCAACCGGCACCAGAGAAACCGGTCGGCGGCACCCTCGACCTCGGTTGGTCTTGGCTATGTCCAACCGGGGGACCATTCCGGTCGGCACAGCCTTCGACCGGGTTGCTGGGCCCGAAGTCCCCCCACCACGCCAAGGTGGTCCCCTATTGGGGGGGGGGATTCACTTGGCCAGCCAACTCCTAGATCTCAACTCCATCAAACATATATGTAGGATGTTGGGGGACGGTAATTCGATTGGTTGATACATCAACGGCTGCTGTTTCTCAGTTGTGGTTTGCTTTGCACTCAGTTTGGCTGAACATATCTAGAGGGGGAGGCCTAGAGGGGGAGGCCTAGAGGGGCTATCATAACCGAGTAGCCCCAACACACTCAGGCAGTTTTTCCAGCCCACGAAGAACTTACAAGGCATTAGATAGATGGTCATAATTCGATGGCTGGGGAGTGTATAGCGTTTACCAGCCTAATTGAGTATCTTTTTAATCAAGTTTAATAAATATATTTCATGTACTTTATATTCAGAATTTTTCTAATGGGAAGAACCAGATATAGTAAAGTTCGATTTGCACTTATTAATTAAATACTACAATAGTGAAAGTCTTGAAAACACTGTAACTTCAGACAAGTAAACATTGAAGAGATTTTTTAATCCCCAGTTCTACCTATCTATTAAGGGATATTTTAATTCCAAGTTCTACCTATCTATTAAGAGGTGTTTTAATACCACTATACCAGTTTTACCTAGTATGATGGTTAGCGTATTTAACTATTATTTCAGTGGGTGGGTGTTATGAGAAGCCGGACAGAGCATCGAGGTTATCTCCATCCTTTGTGTAGGGGAGTATCTTCTTCCCTTTGTAAAAAAATAAAAATAAATAGAAAATATTTCAATGAAAGAGTGCACTGTAATCTCTTGGTCAAATGAATATTTGAATCAGAAATCAAATACACTCAGAGGATCTGCTGTAATTTAGTCTCCATCTCTGTGAGTCGATATTTGTTATATGACTTGAGTTGACCTCTGAACGGCACTATTTTGCTCAAAATTGTCTAAATGGCCAGGTCACAAGGGACTTCGAGGGCTCTGGGAATTTTCGAAGCTGTTAGGACCATTGGACAGCAGTTAGGTGACAGATGGTAGCCTTCCGTGAAGGCCATCCAGCGTGTTCTTTAAAGGGCATGGGATATGGCTTTTCTTCGCACAGGGCAGCTGCTTTATGTCGCATCCGACGGACGGGGATCTTTTCGTGGCCAAAAGTGTTCCCTTTCTCAGAGTAGGCAGAATGAGGGTTAGGGGAAATAAATCTCAATGTTGGAACTCGAAACTAAGAAATGCAGATTGCGAGCTCGGCGCGATACCAATTAAGCCAACCCCTCCGCCCCATGCAAAACTCTGTAAGTCGAAAGTCATTCATTCTTTAATGATTAGATTTAAAAATATTTTACAAGCCTCTATTCATAGCTTTCCTTACTATTATTATATTACACTAGCGTACTATTTTACTATAATAATTTACTATAATAATAAATTAGAATTTTGATAGTGTTTTATTTCTTGGTAAAAAAAAACTGTTTTTGTCGATAACATGGAAATACCTTAATCTTAGCGCATGTACAAAGCTTTCTGAATCCTATAAAATTCCACTAGATACTCTTTCATCTAGCTTTCCAGCGACCGAAATCCGAATAGCAAACAAATCGACTAAACGTCCCTTTGCGTAGAACTCGAAAAATTAAGACGATCGCCATTTTCATCCCTTCGCAATGAAAGGGAAAACGTTAGTGAATCCTTATGCATATATTAACATACCCCGCGGCTGTATGACATACCTGCCTTTTGACTGGGAAGTTAGGGCAATTATTTTACGCTTATTCCGGTCGAGCGGGCGCGGACAAAGTGATACGCGTGGCCGTCAGAGGCAGGCACTTGCTCCCTCTCGCCATCCGGCAGCAGAAGTAAGCGAGGCGTGCCATCTGCACATGCGCTGATCCGGGCACCGATGGAAATGGTAAGCTTGGGAACAGTTAAAACTCGAAAGGCCTGCGATGGAGGGAGATTGTGAGGAGGGGAGGATGGGGAGCAAGGCGAGTGGGGATTCCGGATTTGTATTGAAAAGTCACGGTTGTTAGGGAAACATTCGTGGGCGAAGAAGAGGAAGCGGGGAAGGTTTAAAATAAATACTGTATTTAGTAACTGGAATAAAGTTTTTCTGTGATCAGGTTATTATATCTGGATGGCATTTTCAATGATGTCATTAATGAATCATTCGCAAGTTCTTGCTGTAAAAGAGAGAAACATTCTAAAATTAATTTTTTTTTGCGCTTTTTGCATAGAATATCGAGATTATTATTTAACCGAGTGCTTGTGGAAATATCTCTGATTCATACGGAATTTTTGGCATTTCATATTGTACGTTTGTGAAATTTGAAAGTTTGTTTTTTGAACGAGCATATCGATCATTCACAATTTTAAGAAATCGATTTTATACATATCTATCTACAAAAGAATATTTTACGTTTTCAGGTGAACTAAATTAGTTTCTAAGGACACAAATGGCGACGTCAATCTGCAGCTACACTACAATATAAATTCAGTCGACATCCATATTTTTGACAATATTCTTTCCCCACTGGAATCGAGGTGGCTTAGTCGGTAGCGCATCAGGTTCGTAATCTGAGGTTCCCGGGTTCGAGTTCCACCTAGGCCAGCGTAGAGATCTATTTACGAAAAAACTCCCATCCCTGTCCTCGGTGAATAGGTAACACCGATGGGCTTGGAAAAACCGTTACCTGTCGTATGGGAGTTAAAGTCATGGCCCCCGTGTGCGGAGGAGATACATCTTGTGCAATTTCAAGAACACGCTAGATGATCTTGACGGGAGACTACCATCTGTATATCAAATTTTAACACTATCAAGCTTTGTGTAGAAATCATAAGAGATTTCATCTACATTACACTTGAATCCATCTATATCATTTTTTACGCTAACAATTTCAACATTTAGATGTGTTGTGTTGTTTTACCTCTGAGCGGCACTTTTTTGCACACCATGGGCTAAATGGCCAGGTCACATGGACCCCGAAGGCTCAGAGAAGGTTGGGGACCCACTGGAACAGCTGTTGGGAGACAGATGGTAGCCTCCCGTCAAGGCCATCCAGCGTGTTCTTTAACGTGCACAGGGTATGGCTCTCCCGCACACGGGGCCACGGCTTAACGTCACATCCGACGGACGGCGGCCTTTCCAAGCCCATCAGTGTCCCCTACTGACCGTGGGCAGGGCGGGGAGTTTTGCGGAGATAAATCTAACGCTGACCCAGCTGGGACTCGAACCTGGGAACTACAGATTACGAGCCTGGCGCGCTACCGACTGAGCCACCCCCGCCAACCTTTAGACTATTACACTGTATGTTCAGTTCAGTCTTAATGTCTTTATATTGGTCAATGATTTCACTAATTGTTTTGTTAATATCGCTATTCTGATCAGTAATCTTACTATTTTGAGAAGCCACTTCAGCTCTCAACTCGTTATTTTGTGTAGCCATTTCGGCTTTCAAGTATCTTTTTGAGAGGCTATTTCAGCTCTCAAGTCATCTTTTTGAATGGCTATTTCAGCTCTCATGTCAGTTCTCAGTTTTGCTAACTCATCCATACTTCTAGTGTAAGGCATTCAATAAAAATCTCGACTATGACACCAAATGAATTAACAGATTAAACAGATGGAAACTGAGCGTGAGTTCAAAAATAATGTTTAACAATTATTATTTTAAAATAATGAAATTAATTACAGAAATATGAATAAAAACATTTATATAAACTAAAGTCAAGTTGGGTTGTTTTACCTCTGAGCGGCACTTTTTTGCACACCATGGGCTAAATGGCCAGGTCACATGGACCCCGAAGGCTCAAAGAAGGTTGGGGGAGGGCACCCACTGGAACAGCTGTTAGGAGACAGATGGTAGCCTCCCGTCAAGGCCATCCAGCGTGTTCTTTAACGTGCACAGGGTATGGCTCTCCCGCACACGGGGCCACGGCTTAACGTCACATCCGACGGACGGCGGCCTTTCCAAGCCCATCGGTGTCCCCTACTGACCGCGGGCAGGGCGGGGAATTTTTGCGGAGATAAATCTCAACGCTGACCCAGCTGCGACTCGAACCTGGAAACTACAGATTACGAGCCTGGCGCGCTACCGACTGAGCCACCTCCGCCCCAACTAAAGTCAACCAACAAAAATCTTCATCAGTATAAAAACGAACCTTCAGAATTACAATGCACCTTTTTACTATTCCTACAAAGAGAAAATAAGGCTTTTACAACAGTCGATAAGTGTCACAATCATATCTGTGAACAATCCTGCAATCTATAAAGAATAACCTTACCAATTGCTAAACAAACTAAATATAACTATGCGTCAATTGATGAACTCTTCCTACAGAAAAGTTAAGATCAGCTCTGCTTGTTCGACTAACATATAACCTCCTCAGCCACATCGTTAAGTGTCCTAAACATCCTTCTTTTTCGTACTAGTCCGTTAACGGGATCAACACTAATAAACTTATTTAACCTCCCGGGAACACACCAAATAAAATCATTTCTTTTTTATACTTTAGTGCACAGACAAAGACAAACTACGTTTTCCTTCACACTCTAATTCCTCTTAATTACAATTCTCTTATTTTTGTTTTTAAGATAAGTTCGTTCGAAGTGATTGGTGACGTAATTCTGACGCTGAAGCACATGCACGCATCAAAACGATACATCACATCACGGTTCATTGTAGCACGTTCATCTGTCGTAACAGTATGTATAAACAGCACTCAACTCTTTGCAAGCTATCATTTGGCATAAAACGCATTACTGCCCTCCTTTGGTAAACATTTTTTCACCCTCTTCACGGGGCGGGGGTGGCTCAGTCGGTAGCGCGCCAAACTCGTAATCTTTAGTTCCCAGGTTCGAGTCCCAGCTGGGTCAGCATTGATATTTTTCTCTGCAAAATTACCCGACCTGCTCACGGTCAGTAGGGGACACTGATCGGCTTGGAAAGGCTGCCGTCCGTCGGATGGGACGTTAAGCCGTGGCTCCGTATGTAGGAGAGCCATACCCTGTGCACGTTAAAGAACATGCAGGATGGCCTTGACGGAGACTACTACTCCCAACAGCTGTTCCAGTGGGTCCCCTCCCCCAACCTTCTCTGAACCTTCGGGGTCCTTGTGACCTGGCCATTTAGCCCATGGTGTGCAAAAAAGTGCCGCTTAGAGGTAAAATAACCAAACAACCAACACCCTCTTTACGAGAGATCTGAAACTCTTTAAAAAGTATGTAGAAATAGCACTCCCCATTTCGCAAGCCATTATTTGGCATAAAAATCATTACTGTCAATCCCCTTGGTAAAATTATCTCCCCTGTTTAGGAGAGATCTGAAATTCTTTAAAATGTAGAGATAGCACTACCCCCTACGGAAGCTACCATTTCACATAAAATTCGTTACGGTCGACCTCTTGGTAAAAAGTTTCTCCCCTTCTTTAGGGAAGATCTGAAACTTTGAAGTATGTAGAGATAGCTCTCGCCACGACGCAAGCTATCATTTGTCATAAAAATCATTACAGTCGATCCCTTGCTAAAAATTTCTCCCCGTCTTTAGGAAAGATCTGAAATTCTTTGAAGTATGTAGAAATATTTTTCAGTTCAGTTCAGTTTTATTTTAATAATAAGGTTACAAACAACAGATATTTGTAATACTCTTATTAACCCAAGAGCATCTAAGCTCATGTAGGTTAATTTACAAATTATTTAAATACATAATTTTGGCAACACTGACACTCAACTTTACATAAAGAAAAAAATATATATATATACAAAAACAACACAGAATTTATAAAAACGAATTATTTTTTTTTACTTTAACACTGAAAACAATTTGGTATAAAACTATTACGGTCGACCCTTGGTATGTCTTACGAATGTAATGAGGGCGGGGGTGGCTCAGTCGGTAGCGCGCCAGGCTCGTAATCTGTAGTTCCCAGGTTCAAGTCCCAGCTGGGTCAGCGTTGAGATTTATCTCCGCAAAATTCCCCGCCCTGCCCACGGTCAGTAGGGGACACCGATGGGCTTGGAAAGGCCGGTCCGTTCGTCGGATGGGACGTTAAGCCGTGGCCCGTGTGCGGGAGAGCCATACCCTGTGCACGTTAAAGAACACACTGGATGGCCTTGACGGGAGACTACCATCTGCCTCCCAACAGCTGTTCCAGTGAGTTCCTCTCCCCCAACCTTCTCTGAGCTTCGGGGTCGATGTGACCTGGCCATTTAGCCCATGGTGTGCAAAAAAGTGCCGCTCAGAGGTAAAACAACCCAACCCAACGAATGTAATGTATAATGAAAAAAGAAAAACTTTATTTATTGCTTAACATACGTATTATTTAAAATATTTATTAATACATGAGATATACGTTTATCAATTTAAGAAAGTTTTACATATTTTTAAAAATAATTTAATTTTTTTATCGTCCCATACGAATTCTTAGTTTACGAAGCGTTCATTTCAACAAAGAAATTCGTGTACGGCTTGGACTTAAATAGAATGAGTTTAATTTCTACATAAACGTTCTGGCTCTCAACTCACTTCTGAATAAACGGCTTCATTATCCGAAGGCGAAAATTAATTGACGTATTCCTTCTTTTAAATTTATTGTTGGGAACAGTTAATTTGAATAACCGCTAAAGTTAAGTCTATGAGAGACACCGGTATTTAATCATGAACATTTAGTCAATGGGGATTTGAAGAAATTCAAACCTGTCCGCACTGGTTTTGGTTGACCCCAAGGAATTCCAATATAGTCTATACTCTTACCTTGAGTAAAGGGAAAGTTCAAGTAAAACTTGGTGTCTAACCTTTTGTGGAGTTACAAGCGGGCAGACACGCAAACACACAAATCCACAAACTTACACTTATTTATATTAGATGAATTAAATATTTTTGCTAGACAGTCATGAATTCAATTTTTACTGTATCAGTTGCAGTTTTTTCAATGTTATAAGCTGTTGTTATATAGCTTTTACTGTTTCATAAAGCTTTCGTGAAATTTAAAGACTGAGTGGAATTTTTTAATATATCGCGGAACAATTACGAATTGCTTGCGGAACACAGGTTCAAAAACATTGGAACATATAATTTCATTTATATGTCACTGAAGAGTATTAAGGCTTAAATTATGCGAAATTTAGACAAACGATATGTGTAGATAAACGAGAAGAATTTATTCCTGTAGCCATTGCAGGTAACCGAGCTTTTACAACATCAAGTTTAAGACAACTTATCAAGTCTGGACTTTTTTTTTCAGAATCCCATTTCCTTTCGTTTAAAAAAATAAAACCGAAGATTTCTAGATTTTATTTTTCAACCAAACATCATTAAACTTCGATGTTTTTAGCTGAAAATTGTATCTTTGCCCTAACAACCATTTTCCTCTTTCCAAACGTTAAACTTCCGCTAAACCCAAATATTCCTTCAAGACATTTGGCATCCTTCATTCGATACGACGACAATTCTCCATTCTCGACTTCCGATGGCAGATATAAATTTCAATTCCTAAATGTCTACCTCTGTTTCCCGTCGCAAGGTTGACGTCTTCTGCCATCAAGCTGCTGAGTTATGGATCTAATAAAGAGGATTCTGGAGAAAAACAAGAAGAATAAAATCTCCTACGTCAGTTACAGAGTTCTCCATTCTCTAGATTTCCTTCTTGTTGCTGTTGAGTTGTTTTACGTCTGAGCGGCATTTTTTGCACGGACTAAATGGCCAGGTCACATGGACCCTGAAGGTTCATAGAAGGTTGGGGGGAGGGGACCCACTGGAACAACTATTGGGAGACAGATGGTAACCTCCCGTCAAGGCCATCCAGCGTGTTCTTTAATGTGCACAGGGTATGGCTCTCCCGCACAGGGGGCCATGGCTTAACGTCCCATCCGACGGACGGCGGCCTTTAAAAGCCCATCGGTGTTCTCTGCTGACCGTGGGCCGGGCGGGGTATTTTGCGGAGATAAATCTTAACAATGGCTTAGCTGGGAATCTAACCTAGGAACTGCAGATTGAGAGCGTGGTGCCCTACCGACTGAGCCACCCCCATCTTATTGCTGTTGAGTTGCATTGATTCTGAGTTCTAGAACGTTTTCGATATTCTGGCAATTATCTATAATTCGGAAATGTTTTACGAAAAATGTACAGTGCTCCAATACGAAAATCATATTAAGCAATTGTAAATAAATAGGCATTGTACACATATACCTCAAGTTATAGAATTACATAAGGCAGTTAAAAATCACGATTTCGTTTATGAGCTACACATACGAATTGTTTGTAAAGCAGTATTACTCAGTACCCGCAGTTCCATCAGCTTGGGAACACCGCAAAGTACGCAAAAAAGGTGTATGAACGTACAATGTACCTCGAGTACCTATATTATGATCATATTTTCAATTACCTTGGCATCAAGGTTATAATATTCGTAGTCTCGAGAATTAAGAAAGATTTGTTGTCCTGATTGAGTTGAGAAAGATTCGTAGTCTCGATTGAGTTGAGAAAGATTCGTAGTGTGGACAGTTGAGGAAGATTCGCAGTCTCGATTGTTGAGAATGATTGGTTGGCCTTTTTGAGCTGAGAAGATTCGGAGTCTCGATTGAGTTGAGGAAGATTCGCAGTCTCGATTGAGTTTAGAAAGACTCACTGTCTCGATTGAGGTCAGAAAGATTCGCAGTCTCGATAGAATTCGAAAATACTTGCAGTCTCGATAGAATTCGAAAATACTTGCAGTCTCGACAGAATTCGAAAATACTTGCAGTCTCGATAGAATTCGAAAATACTTGCAGTCTCGACAGAATTCAGAATTGTTCCCAATCTCTAAAGAAGTGGCAAAGTTTTGCAATCTCGATACAGCTAAGAAATATCCTAACCCTTTATACAGCAGAAATATTTCCAATTCTATATATAGATACACAATCTTTATAGAGCTCTAAAATATTCGCTATCCATTGGCAAAAAAGCGTTATCATTCTTATGAGTAAGTAATTTATTACTACTCTATCGAAATCGTAATTGATAATTTTATATGAATATTTTAAAATTAATTATTGTTTAGAAGGAAATAGTCAAATTTTAACGTACAGAAATTTGATTAAATCGCATATAAATTTCACTTGTGCTAATAAGCTCTGTGGAGTCTCGACCACCAGAATTTAAAATTTCTACTTTAAATACAACATTTGCAATATTAGTTCAAGTTTAGCGCCCTCTACCGATGTAAATTGAAGCCTATAGGTGAATTTGAAAAATTTGAATCGTAATATTTGTTTAGACTCAAAAATAACTACTGTATAATATGAACCTCTTGATCCTCACATCCACCACCAAAATACCGAATTTCTGACTTAAATAGATCGTTTGCAATATTCATTTAAAGTTTTGTCGTTTTCAACATTTCCCACCGTTAGAGTGCGCAATTATAACTTTCGGGAGATTCTGAAAATGTGGCTCCCCATTCTTAGAAAATACACAGATTATCTTTAGAAATAGACTTCAACAATTATTAAAAATACTTCAAAAAAATTTTCGCTGATGCGGCGGAATCGAACCCGCAACACTCTAGATCAGTTGTTCTCAACCTTTTACGTTTCACATACCCCTGGAAATGTGTATGTAACTGGCGTACCCCTTGTATAGATAGATAAAACTATAGTTATAGTATAACAATGGTTATTTTTACTTTGTTAACATCCTCTTAGATCTTCTACTGTGGCATATAAACTGACAGGCTCCTGTCAGACCTCTGTGGCAAGCAGCTGCTTGAGGAGGTATTTATTTATTTTATTATTTACTAAATCCAGCGACTTTTGAGCTCTCACGGCATACCCCAAAATATTTTACCGCGTACTCCCAAGGGATAGGCGTACCGCACGTTGAAAACCCCTACTCTAGATACATGCCAGAGCGAGTTTCATCAATACCTATCCAACACAAAAGGAATTTTTAATTTATCTATGAAAACAAAAAAGAAGTTGAATGACTATAGACAGACGAAATGAACACATTAGCTGGCCTTTTTTTTTAATATAAGTGAGAAAAAGCAAATTAATGATTTTCGTAGGAGACATTCATCTACTCTTCAAAATTTCTCCTTTGCCAATTGCGGCCGGGGGTGGCTCAGCTCGGTAGCGCGCCTGCCTCGTAATTTGCAGTTCCCAGGTTCGAGTCCCTGCTCGGTCAGCGTTGAGATTTATCTCCGGAAAACTTCCTGCTCTTCCAGTGGTTCGTGGGAAAACGGGCTTGTGAAGTCCGTCGGATGGGACGCCGTGGCCCAGTGTGAGCGAGAGTCATATCTTGTGCACATTAAAGAACACGCTGGATGTCCTTGACGGGAGGCGACCATCTGTCTCCCAACAGCTTTTCCAGTGTGTTCCCAACCTTCTCGGGGTCTTTGTGACCTGACCATTTAGTCCATTGTGGGAAAACGGGCTGTGAAGTCCGTCGGATGGGACGCCGTGGCCCAGTGTGAGCGAGAGTCATATCTTGTGCACGTTAAAGAACACGCTGGATGTCCTTGACGGGAGGCGACCATCTGTCTCCCAACAGCTTTTCCAGTATGTTCCCAACCTTCTCGGGGTCTTTGTGACCTGACCATTTAGTCCATTGTGGGAAAACGGGCTTGTGAAGTCCGTCGGATGGGACGCCGTGGCCCAGTGTGAGCGAGAGTCATATCTTGTGCACGTTAAAGAACACGCTGGATGTCCTTGACGGGAGGCGACCATCTGTCTCCCAACAGCTTTTCTAGTGTGTTCCCAAACTTCTCGGGGTCTTAGTGACCTGACCATTTAGTCCATTGTGTGCAAAAAGGTACCGCTTAGAGGTATAATAACTCATCCCTTCACCAATTCTTTTCCATGAGTTTTTAATCTTTTGAGACTAAGTTTAGCCCCATTGTTTAGCGGACCTTACAACGAAACTTTCGTTCAAAATAAATATATGTCCCTAAGCCTCCATTATAATTTCTACTTTAATATTTAAATTTCGATTTCTCTCTTCCAGTTTGTGCAACCCACTGAACAAAAATTTAATGTCGGTGCATTCATTTACACTACCTGGCTAAATTGTTATAAACATTGTATCGTGCGAGTCGTAAACACGTGTCGCTCAAAAAAGTATCCGAACACTACGGTTGATTACAAAATTCAGAAAAAATATCTGGCAGCGATTTTTTTAGAAATAAGTGATCTGGCAACCTTCGTGTCACGTGATTACAGAATTCAGGAAAAATATCTGGAGCGTGTACAGCAATTGTACACGCTCCAGTTACCGTTCACAGCAAACTGGAGCGTGTGCAGTTACTGCACACGCTCCAGTTTGCTGTGAACGGCAACTGCACACGCTCAATATTTCCGTGAGTGAGCCCACACGATCCAGGTTTTTGTGAGCTCACACGATCCAATGTGCTGTGAACATTAACCGCAACCGCTCCAGTTTGCTGTGAACGGTAACTGCACACGCTCAATATTTCCGTGAGTGAGTCCACACGATCCAGGTTTTTGTGAGCTCACACTATCCAATGTGCTGTGAACATTAACCGCAACCGCTCCAGTTTGCTGTGAACGGTAACTGCACACGCTCCATATTCATTGCATTATATATTCATATGCATTATATATCTGGCAACCTTCGTGTCACGTGACACGAAGGTTGCCAGATCACTAATTTCTAAAAAAATCGTTGCCAGATATTTTTTCTGAATTTTGTAATCAACCGTAGTGTTCGGATACTTTTTTGAGCTACTGTACCCACAAACTGACAATCAATCAATGAATTTTATTTCATCATCATATACAATTTATAACATAGAAAAATATGAGTGAACCCAAAAACCATATGGTTTGTCTGGGCCACTATAGGAAATTAATACAAAAATTAATAACGGCTTACTCACTACAAAAATCATAAACAATTAAATTAATTTTTCCGATATATGTGAAATAAATTTTTGCCTTACACTTGAATATTTAACATAGGTGCAACATTTTCCAAAGAAAAGAGAAAACTTTTGTTCTGCTTGAACACATTAAAATATTTTTCGCTTCGAATTTCAAGAGGCAACTGATTGAAGACGTTTAGGTGCGATATACGAATAATACATTATGAGCAATTTCTTTTTTGGTCAAAGGAACTGAGTATTTTGGACCTTTCTCTCTGAAGTTGTATAAATCCGGCTGAATGCAAAAATTTTAGCAAATTTGCTTAAAAATATCACTCTAAAAACAAATATCTGTCTAACAGGTAGAATTTTTAACATAGAGTAACGACTGAAATTGCTTAAAATATCAGTGTTATTTTGTGCAATTAATTTAATAATTTTGCTTTGCAGAGACACCAGAGCATTTTTTGGGTTGTTTTACCTCTGAGCAACACTTATTTGCACACAATGGGATAAATGACCAGGTCACAAAGATCCCGAGGGCTCAGAGAAGATTGGAGGAGGGGACCCACTGACCGCTATTGGAGACAGACTAGCCTCCGTTCAAGGGCATCCAGCTGTTCTTTAACGTGCACAGAGAGGAGGAGCTGGTTCAGTGAATAGCGCGCCAAGCTCGTAATCTGTAGTTCCGTGGTTCGAGCCCCAGCTGGGTCAGCGTTGAGATTTATCTCCACAGAACTCCTCGCTCTGCCCATGGTCCAATGGGCTTGAAAAGGCCACTGTCCATCGCATGGGACGTTAAGCCATGGCTCTGTATACAGGAGAGCCATATACTGTGCACGCTAAAAAACACGCTGGATGGCCTTGACAAGAGGTTACCATCTGTCTCCTAACAACTGTTCCAGTGGGTCCCCTCCCCCAACCTGCTCTGAGCCTTCGCGGCGTTGTGACCTGGTCATTTAGCCCCTGGTGTGAAGAAAGTGCCGCTCAGAGGTAAAACAACCCAGCCCAGCGTGCGCAGAACATGGCGCTTCAGCACATGGTGTCACGGCTATAGTCCCATCCGATGGACGGCGGCCTTTCCTAGTCCATCGGTGTCCCTTATTGACCAATGACAGGATGGGGAGTTCCACAGAGATAAATCTCGACGCTGGCGGGCTGGGACCTGGGAACTGCAGATTACGAACCTGGCGTGCTACCGACTGAGACACTCCCGCCCCTGTCACTAGGAAGTTCTGTAAAAGCCGTAAAGACATGGTGGAAAACAAAGGGAAGTGCGACATGGGTAAAAAGATTAATCTGATTGACTTCGAAAGGAGATTCATCGTTGGAACGCGATGTGCAGAACCATCCGCAAAGGAGGTGATGGAACTCAGCGGAAAATCACTGGGCACAATATCCCACGTGTATGGAGATCGAACATCCATCGTGGACTTCTTGACCACTTTGTAAGGGGGTCTAGGAGACCCCTTATCATCTCGTCCATGAGCAAAATGGGCGGTGGGTGCAGTATGCATCGGCAAGTAGGGACCCGCACAGTGAAGTGCCAGTGACCCTACAGGTGGAGATTAGGCGCCTAATGATGAGAAAATATTAACAGAAACTGTATGCAGGTCGATCAGTGCCTAATCATGGAAAATGATGTGGAGGGGGAAAATAGGAATAATCCAAACGTATCCAGTGGGTGTTTTGTGTGTGATAAAGAGATAGTAAGGCCAGTATGGGCAAAAGAAAATAGCATGGAAATTAAAATCGCCCCCACCTTGATGGAGAGGGGAGAGGGGATGTGGAGGGGGTGGGGGTGGGGGTGGTAGAGGGGGAGGGTAGGTGGTGAGAATGAACAAGAAGTTGGAAATCTAACTCAAATTCCGTCGAGGAGGGGGCGAAGAAAATAAATTTTTTCTTCCCTTAATCCCCCCTCCCACCCAGAGTTATGATCAGAGGGCGATACAATTTAGTGGGGCGGAAGATATGGAGGTGGGGGTATGTGCATGGAAAAAAAGAAAAATATTGAAAATTGTGAGAAGGAGAGGGCGATGTGTATTTTGGTAGGTTAACATAGGAGTGACTGGTGCAATGCAGTGAAGCATTGCATAGTGGCCATAGCCTCAAAAGGCTTAGCACAAGTTAAATCTGCTGGCTTGAAAACATGAAGAAAAGGGATTGGAAAGCTAGAATTTCCAGTTAGATGCATGTAATAAGTTTCAGGGATACATCAGGAAAGGGAAAGGTGGGGGGTATGGCAGTGTTTGAGGCACAATGGGAAGCAAGAAATATACATTTTGATGCAAACTCTCAGTTGAAGACTCAGTTCAAAAACTCAGATGTGAACTGTAGTGTGTGTCTGTAAAATAAATATGGGAGGATGTTAGGTGTTAAGGTGTGTTTCATCTGAAGTAGGTGATTAGTGCTGTGAGAAAAGGGAGAAAATGTGGATTATCCAGTCATTAAATTATTAATTTAAGCAGATAGAAACATGTATTCCATTTAGTGTAAAAGTTGAAATGTGCATATGAGTAATAATAAATAATAAAATTTAAAATAATAAAAAGCAGTAATGTGTCCAAAAAGCATCTTTCTTTGTCCTGTAATGGATCTTTTGGCTTCTGGATCTTTTATTTGTTCAATTGGATCTTTTCATAGTTGATGGAAGGGTGTGTGTGGGAGCTGGCCAGGAGGTGGGGGGGGGGGGGATGGTTACAACATTTTTCCAGTGCAATTTATAAATTCTGCTAAGGCCTTGTAGTGTGATTGTGTGTTTTTGTGTGTAGGATTTAGTTACAGTTTGTGGGGTGTATGTTGTGACTCCTAAAGTGACAAGTTTGTGATAGAGGATGTGTCTTTGGGTGGTGTACAATGTGCAGTGTAAAAGGAAGTGAGGGATGTCCTCTATCACATGGCAGGAGGGGCAGAGTGCTGGGGGTGCTTTATTGATATAAATTATATTGATTATAAATAGATCTCTATTGAAATTAGTTCTGCCTGTACGGAGTCTGTGAATGGCTCTTTGTGATTTTCTAGGCAGGTAGTTGAGATATAGAGTGTTTGGGGTGGGTGAAATGTTGGCTCTTAAAGTTTTTTTGGCAGCTGTGTGTTGGGCCGAGATTGACCATGTTAGGTGAAAGTTTTTTTGTGGGTGCTAATTTGACATTTGTATGTGATAATAGTGTGATAATTAGGTGCTGGGAGGGATAGTGCTTGCTTGGCAATTGTGTCAGCAGTCTCATTGTGTGTGATATTGCTTGCTTGGCAATTGTGTCAGCAGTCTCATTGTGTGTGATATTGCAGTATGAGGGGATCCAGTAAAATATGAGTGTTTTACCAGTGGCAATGATATTGTGTGCTAATTTGTGTATGTGGTAGAGGGGGTGGTATTGTGTTTGATCATATGTTTGTTTAGTAATGTTCTGTAGGGCAGATTTTGAATCTGTGATAATGTTAATGTTTTGTTTGTTGAGGGGAGAAGTCCATTCAAGCGCCCAATGAACTGCTTCAAGTTCTGTGATAGTGCTGTTTTCTGCATGGTTAAGTTTAATTTTATGTGTGTAGTAGGGGCTGTGAAAGGCAGCTGAGCCAGTTATTGTGTGTGGTATGTGGGATCCATCTGTGTGTATTGTCAGGTCAGTGGTGAGGATTAAGGTAATGAACTGGTCAGCTGCAGCTTTCAGTTCAAGTGGGTGATGTGACTGTTTATTGGTAATGTGGGGGAGAGTGAGGTGAACATTAGGAGGGTTGCGTAACCAATATGGTAGAGTGTGTTTGGGTGTAAAAGTTTGAATATGTTTCCATTTGCAGTAAGAGGGGTGATGTTTGATAATTGCAGCTGTGCTTGTAGTATCATTGCTTGATTCAATCCTTTTGAGTCAGGGAAGTGTATGGAGAATGGCAAAGGTCTCAAAATACGTCAGCCAATCATGTCAAATGCGGGAGGAAAAAGACAGAGAAAAGCGTTTGTTAGCACGAACTGTACGGCAAAACAGGACTGCTACACTTCATCAGCTCAGAAAGATTGCAGCTAGGAATACTTTAAAACCCATTTTAACGAGAGCTATGCTCAAAAAATGGGAAACGTGTGAAATTTGGGATCTCTACCATGATACATAACAAGAAGTATTGGGTAGGTGTTCATAATACTTTGGCCAGACAGTGTATATAAACGGGTACACAAAAGTAGGACAGGGAGTTAGACCTAGATCGGTAGCGCATCAAACTTGTAATATGAGTGCGTTTGCATTTTTTACTACTGCCCACTCCCTCCATGTGCGAAAAGCGACACGCGACACTTATGTGTTTGGAAAGGCTGCAGTCCGTCAAGAGAAACGCTAAATCGTGACTTCGAACGCTGTGTATGTTAGAAAAACGCTAGATAGGAGGGAGGTTTCTATCTCCATCCTATGGTCTACTTCCCAACACAAGTCTTAGTCTTTATTGTCCTTGCAGCAAAATTACAGACAAGCATTAAAGACTTAAATGTTATCTACTGTTATGCCCCCACTGAGGATGCTGATGAGGATGAGAAGGATAGGTTTAACAGACAACTTCAGGATATTTTCAATTCTCTCAAGAAACTAGATATTATCCATGTTCTTGGTGACTTCAATGCCAAAGTTGGTACTGACGCTGACCTTTGGGGAGGAGTGATAGGCCCTTTTGGTATTGGTAGCTGCAATGGCAATGGGCAACGTCTCCTACAGGTAAGTAAACTCAATGGTTTCAGAATAACTAACACTTACTACAAACACTTCGACATACATAATTACACATGGGTTTCACCTGATGGGCTGCATAAGAATATGATTGATTATATATTAATTAACAGCAGATGGGCTAGTTCTGTTAGGAATACCAGGTCATATAGGGGAGCTGAAATTGGATCTGACCATTACCTTGTTAAAAGTGTCTTGCAACTTAAACTTAAAAACTGTTGTGCTAGGGTTAAAAATTTTACTTTTAATACTGAAGCTCTGAAAGACCCAGTTATAGCTAAAGCTTACCATGATAGGTTAACTTAGTCATTATGACAGTCATGGTTTGCTTAATACTGAAGTTGAGGAAGAATGGGGCCATTTTAAACAGGCTTTTTTGGAAACTAACAGTACTCTTTTATGAAAAAAGGAGCAGAGGAGACAGAATTATTTAAGCGATAAGGCACTTGAGCTTATTTCAGAAAGAAGGAACTGCAGGAATGTCCTTAATCAATACCCTACTAGTCCTAATAGAAAGCATTACAGAGAACTTAATAAACGTGTAAAAGATCAGTTTGCTGCTGATAAGAATCTTTGGCGTGATGGCTTGGCTGACAAAGCCGAGGAAGCAGTTAGACAGCACAAAGCAGAGAGCTATACCAGATAGTTAATGTTTTGTGTGGTAGAAAACGAACAGGTATACAGGGATTGAAGGATAAACAAGGTAAGGTTATAGAAGGTGAGGATTCTGTCATGGCTAGGTGGGCTGAGCATTTCAGTGATATTCTAAACAATGTGGTTAGTTCTACTCCCATTGTTTGCAATGATGATAGATGCGTTGGTGGCTTTAATGTTGGCCCTATAACACAATCTGAAGTTATTTTGGCTGTTTCCAAACTTAAAGTTCATAAATTCCCAGGTGTAGATGAAATTACTACGGAA
The DNA here is from genome assembly GCA_038380435.1 of Ryuthela nishihirai. Classification (NCBI taxonomy): domain Eukaryota; kingdom Metazoa; phylum Arthropoda; class Arachnida; order Araneae; family Heptathelidae; genus Ryuthela; species Ryuthela nishihirai. The sequence goes on from JAWZYU010000004.1 coordinate 9,904,809, forward strand.
ATGCTTAGAGCTGGGAATGTTTCTGCTACCACTTGGATGACTGAAATTTTGAATAACTTTTATGATAAAGGCATGGTTCCTAAAGATTTTACCAGAGCTATTATTATCCCTATTTTCAAAAAAGGTGATCGCAGTTCTTGTATAACTATAGGGGTATCAGCCTACTCTCTGTTCCAGGTAAAGTTCTTTCCATGATTGTGCTTAATAGAATTAAGAATTTGGTTGACAGTCAATTGCGTGATGAGCAAGGTGGATTCAGAAGTGGTAGGGGATGTGTGGATCAGATATTTTCACTTAGGCAGATTCTTGAGAAATGTTTAGAGTTGCAGAAATCTTTGGTTGCTAGCTTTGTTGATTTTAAAAAGGCTTTCGACTCTGTTGATCGTCATAATTTGTGGTTGATTGTGAAATCATATGGTATACCTGACAAGTTAGTTAACATAATGAAAGCTCTCTATAATAACACTGAGTCGTGTGTGAGAGTTGGTAAGATTAATAGTAATTGGTTTAGCATTCTTCTGGTGTTCAACAAGGGTGCATTTTGTCTAATTTTCTCTTTAGTTTGATTATTGATTATGTTATATGAAATTCACTGCAAGGGAAAGATTTTGGCCTTAAATGGGCTGGAGATACTAAAATTTCTGATTTAGATTATGCTGATGATTTAGCCCTTTTGGCAAATGATGTTGATGAGATGAACTTTTTCATTCGAGCTGTTGATGAAACTGGTAGTAGAGTACGTTTGTTTATAAACAGAGAGAAAACTAAAGTGATGAAAATTGGTTAGGTAGGTTGTGATTCACTTCATCTGAATGGTTGCAGTCTTGAGCAGGTGTCACAGCTTAATTATCTTGGGAGCTATGTAACAGATACTGATGATGTGCGGAATGAGATTAACAGACGAATAGGGACTTTTAAGAATCTATGGAGATTGTGGAGAAATAGGCGTATACACCTAAAGACTAATATTAGACTGTATAATAGTTTGGTTCTTTCTAGGGTTAGTTATGGTAGTGAAACTTGGACGCTGTGTAAACAAGATAACAGGAAACTAGATGCTTTTGATTCTAGATGCTTTTGATTCTAGATGCTTACGCAGTATCTTGGGTATTAGGTGGTTTAACTTTGTAACTAATGATGAGGGTAGGCAAAGGAGTCTGCAACGTCCTTTAAGCAATATATTGTGCAGAGAGAGACTCCGCTGGTTTAGCCATGTATGGATAATTATAGATTGGCGAATAGGGTTATGAACAGTGTGCCTAGAGGCCTCAGAAGGAGGGGTAGACCTAGGATGCGGTGGGCAGACAATGTCAAACAGGACCTTGTTAGAATTGGTGTGCAGTGGCCGGATGCAGCAGATGTAGCTCAGGACAGATATGCTTGGAGAATTAAACTGCGCGGTCTGGTTGGACCTCCGTAGCCTATGGCTGCTTGTGGATGATGATGATGATGATGTGTACAAAAGAAACACAACAATAGCCAAAAGTTTCAATACACTGGTTGTTTCATGCCGGAATTTTCGCACTGGCAGGAGTCAAAGGAAAACACTACCCTCTGAATTTAACAAATTGGGATGAAAAAAATCTCATTCTGCCGCAAAGATGCAAGAAATTAAGTAACCGTCAATTGATTGTTCAACCGTAATGTCTAGTGCTGCATTCCTGGATTTAAACTAGTTATTAAACCATAAAGTCGTCTCCCATTCCTAGGTTTAAACTAAAGAAATCATTTCACGCAGAAATATAATCACTGTACGAAAGGGAGCACACCAATCGCCCTGCTATCCGCCACCCATTGTCTAGCCTAGGGGTTCTCAACGTGGGGTACGCGGTAAAATTTTTTGGGGTATGCCGTGAGAGCTCAAAAGTCGCTAGATCTAGTAACAAAGTATATTTACTTGTTATACTATAACTATAGTTTTATCTATCTATACAAGAGATACGCCAGTCACATACACATTTCCAGGGGGTACGTGAAGCATAAAAGGTTGAGAACCACTGGTCTAGCTGTATCGAACGTCTCTAGAAGAGATTCTGCAGTCAACAGTTTAGGCCGCATGCAGAAATCAATCAGCCGGGGAAGAGTACGCTCTTCTCTGCAGACCCCGTCAGAAATTACTCATCCGACCGGCTGTCGTGGCGGAGATTGCGGTAGGCGCGAGCGATTGCCTGGCCTCCCCGACCTTTTTGTCCCGTCGTTAGGGGTCTGATTAGAGGCGCTTGTGTGAAGGAAATTAAATTTGTGAAACTAATTTAGGGTGCAGCAATCCTTCCCGTTGTCACTATCTCAGTGGCCTGACAGGACTGATGACTCGCAACCTCAGATGTTTTGTGATTCGTTTTCCCGATGACTTCGTACGTCAGATGAAAGATCTGAGCTCAGTTTCGTGCTTCCCTTTCCCCTTTTCGTCATCATGTTGCACTTCCTCTGTTTCGAATCGTGATCTTGGCGGACTTCGAAATCTGTTCCCAACCACATCATCAATTCTGAAATAATCAATTCTGAAGTGATGCTTTGCAATTCATAAAACTAGAGGGGATTCAAATACATTGCAGCAGTTATTTATTTTCGTTTTCTCTATCAAGATGCAAAAGTCTCAAATGAAAACCGCAAAAGTTAAGAGCCTTTTACTTAAACAAAATTTAAAACTCTGCCATTTTTTGTTTTACCATGTTCATTTTGTTTTTGTTTAAGATGTTTTTCGCGTCACAGTATATGTTTCAAGTTTATATTTTAAGACATCACAATATTTTTAAAAGTTTGATTTTCAAATAATTTCAATTGTTCTATGATATTTCGATATATGAGATACTGTCAAAATTATTTATATATATATAAATATACTACTATCGTAATGTTTTATGTATGAAAAATAATGTTCATCTATATTTCCTGCAGAAAAGCTATTAGCTTTGCGGGTCAAATGTAAAATCTTTCTATATCTGTGTTTTGTGGGATGACGATGATGATGATGAATAAATATATCTACTAATATGAAAAAATAATGTAGTCTCCATTACGTTTGATATACTTTCTCCAACTCTTCCGTAGTAATTTCATCTACACCTGGGGATTTATGAAGTTTAAGTTTAGAATAGTCAAAATTACTTCAGATTGTGTTATAATGTTTGTATTCCTCGAGATAATTTTGTGTGTGGTGGTAGCGCCACTCTGTCATCACCGTTTTGATCTCTTCATCTGATCAGAAGTGATGCCCTCTTAGTAGATCTTTCAGTGGAGAGTTCTTCATCTCTCTTGACACTGCTCTTGAAATTCCGTTGACTACTCTTAAGAATTACCGTTGACTCATGCATCGTCCTGCGATAAATTTCAGCCGGTACTATTCGTTGAGTCTCAGAAAACTCATTACAGATCCCAACTCTATCTTGGTGGATGATTGTAAGAATTAGCCATCTTTTAGGGTTGGGTTGGGTTGTTTTACCTTTGAGCGACACTTTTTTTTGCACACCATGGGTTAAATGACCAGGTCACAAGGACCCCGAAGGCTAAGAGAAGGTTCGGGGAAGGGACCCACTGGAACAGCAGTTGCGAGACAGATGGTAGACCGCCGTCAAAGCCATCCAGCGTGTTCTTTAACGTACACAGGGCTCTTTCGCATACGAGGCCATGACTTAACGTCCCATCCGATGGATGGCGGCTTTTCCAAGCCCATCGGTGTCCCCTACTGCCGTAGCTAGGGCGTTTTGCGGAGAAAGTCTCAACGCTGACCCAGCTGAGACTCAAACCTTGGAACTGCAGATTACGAGCCTGACGCGCTACTAACTGAGCCACCTCCGCCCCAACCATCTTTTAGACTGGTAATTTACAAATAAGGGTTGGGTTGGGTTGTTTTACCTCTGAGCGGCACTTTTTTGCACACCATGGGCTAAATGGCCAGGTCACATGGACCCCGAAGGCTCAGAGAAGGTTGGGGGAGGGGACCCGCTGGAACAGCTGTTGGGAGACAGATGGTAGCCTCCCGTCAAGGCCATCCAGCGTGTTCTTTAAAGTGCACAGGGTATGGCTCTCCCGCACACGGGACCACGGCTTAACGTCCCATCCGACGGACGGCGGCCTTTCCAAGCCCATCGGTGTCCCCTACTGACCGTGGGCAGGGCGGGGAATTTTGCGGAGATAAATCTCAACGCTGACCCAGCTGGGACTCGAACCTGGGAAGTACAGATTACGAGCCTGGCGCGCTACCGACTGAGCCACCCCCGCCCCAACCATCTTTTAGACTGGTAATTTACAAATAAGGCCAGCAGATAGAGCCATATGTGCATTCAGTGTTGCCAACAGACTTTAATGAATAATGCGAAGAAGATTATCATTATTTTTTGCATTTTATGCAATTTTATGATGGTTTTGCGTTTTCCACTCGAATAACCTTGGTACTTTATATTTACAGAAGTATTAAGATATTTTCATATTATGTAATATTTCAAACAAAGGCAAACTGACTTTTAAAAATAAGCGTTTACGGGAAAATCTCATGAGAGATAAATTAAAGATCTCAGTCTAAATCTCGAATTTCAAAAATATTCCTGTAATGTGCAAAGAGATTTTCAAGCTAAAACATTTAACTGCATAATCTTTAGTCATAAGAATTTACATCAGGATTAATTAAAGACACAAACAGTAATTGTATAACAAATCGTTTAGTAAAATATAATATAAGAAATTTGTGTAATGGTCCTTTCGGCTTTTGTAAATTAAAACAACTGCTCCAATAGAACATATGAGCAGCGTCTGCTGTTAAATGTTCTTGTTTCAATAACTATTTTAAACATAAAGCGAATATTGTTGAAAAATCGAGAATAAACTTTGAAAGCTCCAAACTTAATCAAAAGCTTCCTAACATTAAAAATAAATTGTTTTACGAAAAATGCCACTGGAGATAAAATGTAGATCTCACTTAAATCTCTCTAACCCCTGATTTACAACAACAAATAAAAAATAAAATAAATACCCCCTCAAGCAGCTGCTTGCCACAGAGGTCTGACAGAAGCCTGTCAGTTTATATGCCACAGTATGAGATCTGAGAGGATTTCAAATATTTAGATTTTTGAATAGCGCTGAAAATAGAATTTTTGAACTAGGGGTATGGCAAAATACATCGATACTATGACCTGCTCCACCCCGAAAGTATATAAATAAATAAAAATTAAAAAAATTAACGATTTACCCGAAATAACACTCGAAGTAGCAGGCCGAAAGAGTGGAAAAAAATACAGTATGAGTTATTTTATTTATGTATTATACCGCCCCTGAAGGCCAAAAATCCTTTGAATATCTTTGGAAATTTCTCGGAAACAAAATGCATAGATATCATTCAGATCTAAATAATAAAATAAATACCCCCTCAAGCAGCTGCTTGCCACAGAGGTCTGACAGGAGCCTCTCAGTTTATATGCCACAGTAGAAGATCTGAGAGGATGGCAGGACCTCAGCAGAAAACAACACGAACATCCATGCCTTACCCGAGGCTCGAACCCAGGTAGGGTAGGGTAGATTTACCTCTGAGCGGCACTTTTTTGCACACCATGGGCTAAATGGCCGGGTCACATGGACCCCGAAGGCTCAGATAAGGTTGGGGGAGGGGACCCACTGGAACAGCTGTTGGGAGACAGATGGTAGCCTCCCGTCAAGGCCATCCAGCGTGTTCTTTAACATGCACAGGGTATGGCTCTCCCACACACGGGGCCACGACTTAACGTCCCGTCCGACGGACGGCGGCCTTTCCAAGCCCATTGGTGTCCCCTACTGACCGTGGGCAGGGCGGGGAATTTTGCGGAGATAAATCTCAACGCTGACCCAGCTGGGACTCGAACCTGGGAACTACAGATTACGAGCCTGGCGCGCTACCGACTAAGCCACCCCCGCCCCATCTCGAACCCAGGTCCCGTAGATCAGTAGCAAGGCGCGGTAACCACTCGGCCACGGGACGGCTGATCTAAATACAAGTGCGAAAATATTCAATTTATCACGTTAATCATTCAATCATTGAAAACTGTCTGTTTCAAAGATCTGACTTTTCAAGAAATTTTGTTTTTGATCTTTCATAATGAGAACAATTTATTCATCTGACGTTTAACTTGTCTGGTTAATTAAAGTCAGTTTGATATATTGCAATTATTTGTCTAACTGATTAATCGTTTAACTTAATTAGTACACAATAGTTTAAATGGTGTCATAAACTACAACTGAGTTATAACTCCCATTACTATTGCAAACTTTGTTGAGGAAACAAAGATTATGAAGATATTGCAAATAAAGTATTAAATATATCAAACTCTTCGTGTGACATGTTAAAGGATACGCTTTTTTTGGGGGGGAAAACTTTATATTCAGATACCTTTAAAATCTTATGATAGCAGTCAATTTAGTCTCTTTTAAAGGAAAAGAAATTGTTTCTTTTGGTTAGTTTTTATTTCTGAGTGGCAGACATGTTTTCAGTAATGTAGGATAAATGGAAGGCGAAAAAAATTAAACAGATAGATTTTAGGGCTTGCAGAATTGTAAACTTCAATGGCTCTTCTGTCATTGCAAACTGCATAAGATGCTTGGGTAGAGCCACTGAATTCTAACTCTCTTACCCAAGCAATTGTAACCCATCTTAAACATAGTGGGGCCGGGGTGACTCAGGATCGTAATCTGCAGTTCCCAGGTTCGAGTCCCAGCTGAGCCACCGTTGAGATTTATCTCCCCGAAACTTGCCGCCTGCCCTCGGCCAGTAGGGGGCACTGATGAGCTTGGAATGGCCGCCGTCCGTCGGATGGGACGTTAAACCGTGGTTCTGTATAGGGAGAGAGAGATACCCTGTGCACGTTAAAGAACACGATGGATGGCCTTGACGGAAACTATAATCTGTCTCCCAACAGCTGTTCTAGTGAGTCTACTCCTCCAATCTTCTCTGAGCCCTCGGGGTCCTTGTGACCTGGCCATTTAGCCCATTATGTGTAAAAAAAGTGCCGCTCAGAGGTAAAACAACCCAACCCATCTTAGGCAGATTGCAATGGCCCTAATAAAACATTCAGATTTCAATATTATGTATGTCGTTTAGCTGTAGACGATCCTACATCCATTTGCATAACCCATGCCAAATGCAGATTTTTGTAATTTTTCTTTACTTCACATCACTTGATTTACAACACTCGATATAGGTTTTTAAGGTGAAGCTTCTTAAATCGATTGCAGTTGTCGTTCTCATGCATTGCCCCATGCCTCACTGTTGTGTCATATAACAATACATTTTCACCCCAAATCTCGTATAAGTTTATTGTCGCATTTCTGAGATTTCCCAGAATTTATATATTATGCTCAACTTTTGGACACACAAATAAATCATCGTGTACAACGGACATCCAATGGCAGAATGACAAAAGAATTCTTCGCCTCCACGTAATTTGAAAAAAAAAAGCAACTGCCTTACCTGGCATAGTGGTTAGGCAGCTAGCGACTGTTCCAGCAGGGCAAACTTTGTGTGTTGTGTTACCTCTAACTAAGGCGGTGGTCAGCAGTGACTTCGGTCGTAGTAGGGCATGTCCTTGTATGAGAAGGCCTGTATTAAGCTAGGAGTAGCTTCTGGGATTCTTCTCTGTCCTATATGTCACAAATAAAAAAAAATAAAAAAAACTTAAAACATACAAATTAGTCAATGAAAAACTTAAACTGCTAACTTCAGATTCATGTTACTCCCTCTTTGCTTAGGCTGATCCTTTTATTTTGCTTTTATAAATTGCCAAAATTTCTCTTTCTCTGTTCAAATCCCCATGATCGAACAGAAAGTGAGTTGGGTTGGGTTGTTTTACCTCTGAGCGGCACTTTTTTGCACACCATCGCCTAAATGGCCAGGTCACATGGACCCCGAAGGCTCAGAGAAGGTTGGGGAAGGGGACCCACTGGAACAGCTGTTGGGAGACAGATGGTAGCCTCCCGTCAAGGCTATCCAGCGTGTTCTTTAACGTGCACAGGGTATGGCTCTCCCGCACATGGGGCCACGGCTTAACGTCCCATCCGACGGACGGCGGACTTTCCAAGCCCATCGGTGTCCCCTACTGACCATGGGCAGGGCGGGGAATTTTGCGGAAACAGAAAGTGAATCGCAGGCATATCTCTAATTCACGCATTAGCCGTTCGGGAAAAAAAATCTCCTTTTCTTCAATATATGGTATCAAAAGCAAGAACTAAAATCTATAACAAAACAGTTTTTCAATTTCGTGAATCAAATGGAAATCATAAATTCACAATGCTTTTAAGTTGACACAAGCACACGATGCATCTTCTTCTTCGAAATGGAAAGAATTTGCTTCCCATCTGCCCTTTCGTTGCATCGGTCCTTTGAAAGCTGCCGAAATCCACGTGAGAGAGAGTCATCTGTTAGGAGAGGGAAAAAAGCTTTTACTTGTTCTCTCCATTAAGCCTAGTTGAGTGATTATCGCTTATGCAGCGAGAAGATGACCTCTTCTCGCCTCAAAAGTAACCTCCGCGGTTTTTAGAGTTAAACTTTATAGTTAATAGCAAAATGATATGTAACTAATATTGTTTACCATAAGCCGTTTATTAAAAGTGTAAAAATTTATGTTAAAAAATATGTTTGTATGTTAAAAAAAGGTGCTTTTGATACTTTGAGTAATTTGTCCTTCATTTAAAGACACAAGTTCTTTTTGATATTTCATTAATCTACCTCACTTATTATAAAATAATAAATAAATATAAATAAATACCCCCTCAAGCAGCTGCTTGCCACAGAGGTCTGACAGGAGCCTGTCAGTTTATATGCCACAGTTGAAGGTCTGAGAGGATGGCAGCACCTCAGCAGAAAAACAACACGAACATCCATGCCTTACCCGGGACTCGAACCCAGGTCCCTTAGATCAGTAGCCAAGCGCGCTACTCGTTATAGATTTTAAACTGAATCTTTTTAAACCGATTAAATCATTTTGTCGTGCATGAACGGTCGTTTTTCCTCTGAGCGATACTTTTTTTGCACACAATGGGCTAAATGGCCAGGTCGCAAGAACCCCGAAGACTCAGAGAAGGTTGGGGGAGGGGACCCATTGGAACAGCTGTTGGGAGACAGATGGTAGCCTCCCCGTCAAAGTCATTCAGAGTTTTCTTTAACGTGCACAGGATATGGCTCTCCCACACACTCTGCCACGGCTTAACGTCCCATCCGACGGACGGTGGCCTTTCCAAACCCATCGGTGTGTCCTACTGAATGTGGGCAGAGCGGGGAGTTGTGCGGAGATAAATCTCAAAGCTGGCCCAGCAACCTGGGAACTGCAGATTACGAGCCTGGCGCGCTACCGACTGAGCCAGCCCCCCCGCCCCTGCGGGGACTATATTCTGGTGAAGAGCAACGACGTTTTTAGCTACATGTGTGTCATCATTGTACAAAAAGAGTGAAGGCACCAACATTGGATGTCGCATTGGCTAGATATAAAGGAAAGTACGATAAGTTGAATGATTAGTGGTGGACGAGAGACACACTTCGATTAGAGTGCTTGGATATGAGCAAAGAGACCTGGGTTCGAGCCCCTGATAAATCATTGATGTTTTCTTTCTTGTGCTGTCCTTCTGTTTTGAGATCTCCCTTTCCTCGCAGATCTTCTCTATGGCAAGCAGCTGCTTGAGGAGTAAAATTTATTTCTTTAAACTGAGATAATCAATACTTGCAGTTCAAAATATCTTAAGAGATAAATTTGTATATATATATATACTGCTCACAAAAATTAGGGGATATATCATCGCTTCATATTCATTTTGAAATATCCCCTAATTTTTGTGAGCAGTATATATGGCTCGAAAGAAATTAAAAAGCCAGAACAAGTATGTAAAGCATTCAGATTAGATGAACTCTTAAACGAATCGTCGTGAAAGGTTTTAGTTTCGTATTTCGGTTTGCTTATGCTTGTTATATATATATATACCTTATAATGAACTCTTTCGAATAACGCTTCTTTTTACCTTGCTAATGACTATGAGTCGTTTTGTCTTAAAACAGAGGGCTTGAATTTTAGACTCAAGCAGAGCTTCAGAAATCTCCCGTTTTGCCGTCAGCGATGATTACATTTTACTGGAGGACGAGTTAAAATTAAAGATTGTCGTTCGCGAGGATGGATTTCTTTTCAATTGCAAACTTCTTTCGTCGTCTTATTTTTCTTAAGAATTTATTTGGATTGTTGTTGTTTTTCTACTCTCTTTTCAGCGAAAGGGACTGACTGCAAACGTAACGGGAGATGCCACAAAGAGCAGGAAACTGGAAATTTAATAAGACCTACGATATATGTAAAAGAAATCCTCTTTTGGGGAAATAAGTGGGAGAGATTTATTTATGGATTTACCCTTCAAGAAAGGTGCACAAGAAATAATGTGCAAAATTATAGAAATGAATTTTAATGTCGTAACATTGAATAACTTTGACCTAATTCCAGCTTTGGATTGGATTGTTTTACCTCTGAGCGGCACTTTTTTGCACACAATGGGCTAAATGGCCAGGCCACAAGGACCCCGAAGGCTCAGAGAAGGTTGGGGGAGGGAACCCACTGGAACAGCTGTTGGGAGACAGATAATAGCCTCCCGTCAAGGCCATCCAGCGGGTTCTTTAACGTGAACAGGGTATGGCTCTCCCGCACACGGGGCCACGGTTTAACGTCCCATACGACGGACGGCGGCCTTTCCAAGCCCATCGGTGTCCCCTACTGACCGTGGGCAGGGCGGGGAATTTTGCGGAGATAAATCTCAACGCTGATCCAGCTGGGACTCGAACCTGGGAAGTACAGATTACGAGCCTGGCGCGCTACCGACTGAGCCACCCCCGCCCCGGTCATAGTCTAGGTTTTGGATTTTCCTATATATGAATATTTTGTCAGGCTTGGAAGGAGGATTTGGATTTGTCGGAGAACACATGTTGGGAAGTATGATGAAAACAAACGGATCTTATAAGAAAAGTGGATAAGTCGAAAATGAAATCTAAATCATTTATTGATCTATTCAAATTCACTATGGCTATTGAGATATTTCTCCCAACATGATACACTCTTTCCTAGAGCGATTGTTATACAAATGTAGAAATGTAACTACGATGTTTATATAAATAACGTAAACTGTTTGAGGTTTTCCATTTGTTTCTTCAACTGCAATATCGTAATATCTAATACAATGGGGGCGGGGGTGGCTCAGTCGGTAGAGCGCCAAGCTCGTAATCTGTAGTTCCCAGGTTCGAGTCCCAGCTGGGTCAGCGTTGAGATTTATCTCCGCAAAATTCCCCGCCCTGCCCACGGTCAGTAGGGGACACCGATGGGCTTGGAAAGGCCGCTGTCCGTCGGATGGGACGTTACGCTGTGGCCTCGTGTGTGGGAGAGCCATACCCTGTGCACGTTAAAGAACACGCTGGATGGCCTTGACGGGAGGCTACCATCTGTCTCCCAACAGCTGTTCCAGTGGGTCCCCTCCCCCATCATTCTCTGAGCCTTCGGGGTCCATGTGACCTGGCCATTTAGCACATGGTGTGCAAAAAAGTGCCGCTCAGAGGTAAAACAACCCAACCCAACCCTTTCCTCCTGAATACAGAATTTTGAAATTCGAGACAATTCATGAAAGAAAACTAAAAACATTTCCTAGCAACAAGAAAGTTGAGATATTCAAAAGCAACGAAAGAGCACACAGAGGTAAATCATTCCGAAAGTGTTTCGTGATCAGAAATGCAGATTACGACTACATCTGATGAGTAATGATGGAGCAAAGATTCCTAAATCTTCCTCCCTCCCCAACTATAACAATACGTTCCCGAATGGTAATACCATTTTCCAATTCCCCCTTCACCCGCCGGTCTGCTTTATATGACTCTAGCTAAATATTTCACGTGTTTGGTGCTTTAATGGGATATGAAACTTTCCAGGCGAAACAAATGGCAACAAAAAATCCTCGCCGACATCGGAATCGACGAGGAGTAGACGAAAGAGCTTCAAAAGGGGGAGGAGGAGGCTGGGGGCAGGAGGCTGGGGAAGACTGTCTCCGTGTGGTATCGGCCCTACAGAAATGCCGGTCGTTCCCAGCATGCACATATTACACGCTTCGCAAGGCGACACAGCTGCAGCATCAGGGATTGGCAGAAGCTGAGGTAACATACGGTGGCAGCGCATTCACCCACACGACGGCATTCGAGTGTAAAAGGGAAAGGGGGGAGAGGAGACTGAAGAGGGGAGGGGAATCATGGACCGGGGAGGGTGTTTAGCCCTCGGAGTGGGAGGGAGTCATCACAAAAGAGTCTGTGAGGTGGCAAACTGCACATTTAGTCGCGCCATTAAGTGAGCACCTGAAGCTAATTGTTTTAGCGTGGGCCGCTTTTGTTGGGCTTTTCGTCTAGACATGCTTTGTGGCGTGGACTTATATAAGGAGGCTTGCGAAGTAGGTTTTGTTTGTTTGGTATAACTAACTCGCCACAAAACGAAGTAATTGGCTGAAGTTTCAAGACAAGCCACAGATAATTGATTATGTCATTTAGGGGGGGAGCACTAGGTCGATCATTACACTCAAGTTTGCTTCTGTTTGAAGATATCTTTATTGTACGGACTGATTAAACTTTGTTATAAACAAGTAACAGAAACAAAATTAGGAATTTTTTTTATATAATACTGTACCATGGGGCGGTTATGCATAGCGAATGCCTCCCCCCCCCACACACACACCACGGTCAGTAGGGGACACCGATGGGCTTAAAAAGGCCGCCGTCCGTCGGATGGGACGTTACGTCGTTTTTTTTGGTTTTAATCGGTAAATTTTTTTGGGTATGTCTCCGTATGTGAGAGATACACAACCTGTGCCGTTAAAGAACACGCTGGATGGCCTTGACGAGAGGCTACCATCTGTCTGCCAACAGCTGTTCCAGTGGGTCCACTCCCCCAACATTCTCTGAGCCTTCGGGGTCCTTGTGACCTGGTCATTGAGCCCATTGTGTGCCAAAAAGTGCCGCCCAGAGGTAAAACTATTAACAACACCCGCATACACATGTATTCATTGACTCAGTATGTAATCAAAAAGTTAATCAGAGTACAACTTGGTGAATAGTTACTATCTTTCGTTCACAGATTGCTTTCAATTTTATTTATAATAATTCACATAGACTAAGATATGGTTTCCAAATTTATGATCCATTTTAATGATCTATAATAATATATAATAATCGAATGTAAAAAAAATGATTATCTATAAAACAATATCACATGAAAGTGCTTATTTATTTTATCTTTTTCTCAGACAAGTTACTTGATACCTTAGTTTTAATTGCGAATAATTTTAATATTAATATATCTTTCATCATAGGTTTAAAGAGGATACGTGATTATATACTGCTCTCAAAAATTAGGGGATATATTATCGCTTCATATTCATTTTGAAATATCCCCTAATTTTGGTGAGCAGTATATTTCATTCTCACAAGTGTTCCGAAGGTGCAAAAAAAGTTAAGAACCTTTGCTCCAGAACACTGATACGCAAACGTTTTTAAACCGCGACTTCCTATTTTAAATATTAAATTAATGCGACCCTCAAACTATTAATCTATTTATATTGTGTTCATGTAATAAAGGTTTTATTAGTTTGAAATGAAGATAATGAAAAATGGGTCTATTTGTCGGTTAACATTTAATTTAAATTTTACGCGATCCACAGTTTGTGCATCAGTGCTCTAGAACTGGGGTTCTCAATAATTTGGATTTAATCGGTAAATTTTTTGGGGTATGCCGTGAGAGCTCAAAAGTCGCCAGATCTAGTAACAAAGTAAAAACAACCATTGTTAACTATAACTATAGTTTTATCTATCTAAAGAAGGGGTACGCCAGTTACATACACATTTCCAGGGGGTACGTGAAGCATAAAAGGTTGAGAAACACTGATATATAAGTTTTATTTCATTTCCATTGTTATACTATAACTATAGTTTTATCTATCTGTACAATGGGTACGCCAGTTACATACACATTTCCAAGGGGTCACTTGAAGCATAAAAGGTTGAGAACCACTGACATATATGTTTTATTTCATTCCCATTGTTATACTATCACTATAGTTTTATCTATCTATACAAGGGGTACGCCAGTTACATACACATTTCCAGGGGGTACGTGAAGCATAAAAGGTTGAGAACCACTGATATATATGTTTTATTTCATTCCCATTGTTACACTATAACTATAGTTTTATCTATCTATACAAGGGGTACGCCAGTTACATACACATTTCCAGGGGGTACGTGAAGCATAAAAGGTTGAGAACCACTGATATATATGTTTTATTTCATTCCCATTGTTATACTATAACTATAGTTTTACCTATCTATACAAGGGGTACGCCAGTTACATACACATTTCCAGGGAGTACGTGAAGCATAAAAGGTTGAGAACCACTGATATATATGTTTTATTTCATTCCCATTGTTATACTATAACTATAGTTTTATCTATCTATACAAGGGGTATGCCAGTTACATACACATTTCCAGGGGGTACGTGAAGCATAAAAGGTTGAGAACCACTGATATATATGTTTTATTTCATTCCCATTGTTATACTATAACTATAGTTTTAGCTATCTATACAAGGGGCACGCCAGTTACATACACATTTACAAGGGGGTACGTGAAGCATAAAAGGTTGAGAACCACTGATATATATGTTTTATTTTATTCCCATTGTTATATTATAACTATAGTTTTAGCTATCTATACAAGGGGTACGCCAGTTACATACACATTTCCAGGGAGTACGTGAAGCATAGAAGTTTGAGAACCACTGATCTATATGTTTTATTTTATTCCCATTGTTATACTATAACTATAGTTTTTGCTATCTATACAAGGGGTACGCCAGTTACATACACATTTCCAGGGGGTACGTGAAGCATAAAAGGTTGAGAACCACTGATATATATATATATTTTTTATTCCCATCGTTATACTGTAACTATAGTTTTATCTATCTATACAAAGGGTACGTCAGTTACATACAAATTTCGAGGGGGTGCGTGAAGCATAAAAGTTTGAGAACCACTGATATATATGTTTTATTTTATTCCCATTGTTATACTATAACTATAGTTTTAGCTATCTATACAAGGGGTACGCCAGTTACATACACATTTCCAGGGAGTACGTGAAGCATAGAAGTTTGAGAACCACTGATATATATGTTTTATTTTATTCCCATTGTTATACTATAACTATAGTTTTAGCTATCTATACAAGGGGTACGCCAGTTACATACAAATTTCCAGGGGGTACGTGAAGCATAAAAGGTTGAGAACCACTGATATATATGTTTTTTTTTATTCCCATTGTTATACTATAACTATAGTTTTATCTATCTATACAAGGGGCACGCCAGTTACATACACATTTACAAGGGTGTACGTGAAGCATAAAAGGTTGAGAACCACTGATATATATGTTTTATTTTATTCCCATTGTTATATTATAACTATAGTTTTAGCTATCTATACAAGGGGTACGCCAGTTACATAAACATTTCCAGGGAGTACGTGAAGCATAGAAGTTTGAGAACCACTGATCTATATGTTTTATTTTATTCCCATTGTTATACTATAACTATAGTTTTTGCTATCTATACAAGGGGTACGCCAGTTACATACACATTTCCAGGGGGTACGTGAAGCATAAAAGGTTGAGAACCACTGATATATATATATATATATTTTATTCCCATCGTTATACTGTAACTATAGTTTTATCTATCTATACAAGGGGTACGCCAGTTACATACACATTTCCAGGGAGTACGTGAAGCATAGAAGTTTGAGAACCACTGATATATATGTTTTATTTTATTCCCATTGTTATACTATAACTATAGTTTTAGCTATCTATACAAGGGGTACGCCAGTTACATACAAATTTCCAGGGGGTACGTGAAGTATAAAAGGTTGAGAACCACTGATATATATGTTTTTTTTTATTCCCATTGTTATACTTTAACTATAGTTTTAGCTATCTATACAAGGGATACGCCTGTTACACATTTCCAGGGAGTACGTGAAGCATAATAGGTTGAGAACCACTGATATATATATGTTTTATTTTATTCCCATTGTTATACTATAACTATAGTTTTATCTATCTATACAAGAGGTACGCCAGCTACATACACATTTCCAGGGGGTACGTGAAGCATAAAATGTTGAGAACCACTGATATATATGTTTTATTTTATTCCCATTGTTATACTATAACTATAGTTTTATCTATCTATACAAGAGGTACGCCAGCTACATACACATTTCCAGGGGGTACGTGAATTGGGTTGGGTTGTTTTACCTCTGAGCGCCACTTTTTTGCACACCATGGGCTAAATGGCCAGGTCACATGAACTCCGAAGGCTCAGAGAAGGTTCGGGGGGGGACCCACTGGAACAGCTGTTGGGAGACAGATGGTAGCCTCCCGTCAAGGCCATCCAGCGTGTTCTTTAACGTGCACAGGGGGTACGTGAAGCATAAAAGGTTGAGAACCACTGATATATATGTTTTTTTTTATTCCCATTGTTATACTATAACTATAGTTTTATCTATCTATACAAGAGGTACGCCAGCTACATATACAGGGGGTACGTGAAGCATAAAATGTTGAGAACCACTGATATATATGTTTTATTTTATTCCCATTGTTATACTATAACTATAGTTTTATCTATCTATGCAAGAGGTACGCCAGCTACATACACATTTACAGGGGGTACGTGAAGCATAAAAGTTTGAGAACCATTAATCTAGAACACACATTTGTAAGCTGTAAAAAAATATTTTAGAGTTTTGTGGTCGTAATATAGTAATTGATGTTTTTATTTTTGAAAACGAAAAAAAAAATGGGGTTTTTTCAAATTAGTGAATTTTAATAGTTTGAAATATTCTTTGCATAATTAGAAAAATTTATAATATATTAGCTTTTAATCTAACTTTTATACATATTTTTTAAAAATTATTAATATTGTTAAAAATACTATTTTCATTGCATCGGGAAACACATTAAAAAACGTCTACAGGAAAATAATTAATAACATCAAAACTCTTCATACATCGTTAATATTATTAGTCAGTGGCCGAGTGGATAGCGTGCTTGGTTAGTGTTCAGAGGGACCTGGGTTCGAGCCCCTGGTAAGGCATGGATGTTTCTGCTGAGGTCCCAGATAGCGTGCTTGGTTAGTGTTCAGAGGGACCTGGGTTCGAGCCCCTGGTAAGGCATGGATGTTTATGCTGTTTTGTTTCTGCTGAGGTCCCAGATAGCGTGCTTGGTTAGTGTTCAGAGGGACCTGTGTTCGAGCCCCTGGTATGGCATGGATGTTTATGCTGTTTTGTTTCTGCTGAGGTCCCAGATAGCGTGCTTGGTTAGTGTTCAGAGGGACCTGGGTTCGAGCCCCTGGTAAGGCATGGATGTTTATGCTGAGGTCCCAGATAGCGTGCTTGGTTAATGTTCAGAGGGACCTGGGTTCGAGCCCCTGGTAAGGCATGGATGTTTATGCTGTTTTGTTTCTGCCGAGGTCCCAGATAGCGTGCTTGGTTAATGTTCAGAGGGACCTGGGTTCGAGCCCCTGGTAAGGCATGGATGTTTATTCTGTTTTGTTTCTGCTGAGGTCCCAGATAGCGTGCTTGGTTAGTGTTCAGAGGGACCTGGGTTCGAGCCCCTGGTAAGGCATGGATGTTTATGCTGTTTTGTTTCTGCTGAGGTCCCAGATAGCGTGCTTGGTTAGTGTTCAGAGGGACCTGGGTTCGAGCCCCTGGTAAGGCATGGATGTTTATGCTGAGGTCCCAGATAGTGTGCTTGGTTAATGTTCAGAGGGACCTGGGTTCGAGCCCCTGGTAAGGCATGGATGTTTATGCTGTTTTGTTTCTGCCGAGGTCCCAGATAGCGTGCTTGGTTAATGTTCAGAGGGACCTGGGTTCGAGCCCCTGGTAAGGCATGGATGTTTATTCTGTTTTGTTTCTGCTGAGGTCCCAGATAGCGTGCTTGGTTAGTGTTCAGAGGGACCTGGGTTCGAGCCCCTGGTAAGGCATGGATGTTTATGCTGTTTTGTTTCTGCTGAGGTCCCAGATAGCGTGCTTGGTTAGTGTTCAGAGGGACCTGGGTTCGAGCCCCTGGTAAGGCATGGATGTTTATGCTGAGGTCCCAGATAGCGTGCTTGGTTAATGTTCAGAGGGACCTGGGTTCGAGCCCCTGGTAAGGCATGGATGTTTATGCTGTTTTGTTTCTGCTGAGGTCCCAGATAGCGTGCTTGGTTAGTGTTCAGAGGGACCTGGGTTCGAGCCCCTGGTAAGGCATGGATGTTTATGCTGAGGTCCCAGATAGCGTGCTTGGTTAGTGTTCAGAGGGACCTGGGTTCGAGCCCCTGGTAAGGCATGGATGTTTATGCTGTTTTGTTTCTGCTGAGGTCCCAGATAGCGTGCTTGGTTAGTGTTCTGAGGGACCTGGGTTCGAGCCCCTGGTAAGGCATGGATGTTTATGCTGTTTTGTTTCTGCTGAGGTCCCAGATAGCGTGCTTGGTTAGTGTTCAGAGGGACCTGGGTTCGAGCCCCTGGTAAGGCATGGATGTTTATGCTGTTTTGTTTCTGCTGAGGTCCCAGATAGCGTGCTTGGTTAGTGTTCAGAGGGACCTGAGTTCGAGCCCCTGGTAAGGCATGGATGTTTCTGCTGAGGTCCCAGATAGCGTGCTTGGTTAGTGTTCAGAGGGACCTGGGTTCGAGCCCCTGGTAAGGCATGGATGTTTATGCTGTTTTGTTTCTGCTGAGGTCCCAGATAGCGTGCTTGGTTAGTGTTCAGAGGGACCTGGGTTCGAGCCCCTGGTAAGGCATGGATGTTTATGCTGTTTTGTTTCTGCTGAGGTCCCAGATAGCATGCTTGGTTAGTGTACAGAGGGACCTGGGTTCGAGCCCCTGGTAAGGCATGGATGTTTATGCTGTTTTGTTTCTGCTGAGGTCCCAGATAGCGTGCTTGGTTAGTGTTCAGAGGGACCTGGGTTCGAGCCCCTGGTAAGGCATGGATGTTTCTGCTGAGGTCCCAGATAGCGTGCTTGGTTAGTGTTCAGAGGGACCTGGGTTCGAGCCCCTGGTAAGGCATGGATGTTTATGCTGTTTTGTTTCTGCTGAGGTCCCAGATAGCGTGCTTGGTTAGTGTTCAGAGGGACCTGGGTTCGAGCCCCTGGTAAGGCATGGATGTTTATGCTGCTTTGTTTCTGCTGAGGTCCCAGATAGCGTGCTTGGTTAGTGTTCAGAGGGACCTGAGTTCGAGCCCCTGGTAAGGCATGGATGTTTATGCTGTTTTGTTTCTGCTGAGGTCCCAGATAGCGTGTGCTTTCGTTTCACAAAACATCTTTAGGTGCAAACTAAATGATCGGCAATTCTTAGGCCTCATTAATATTTTTTCATTTTAATCAAGGCCACCACTATTCTAGAAAAAAATTTATTGAAAGATCTTTTTTATAATAAGATATTGTTTAAATTGCTTTATTGTATCGTAACGATTGTCTACCCAAAATGTTTTTTAACTTCTTGTGTTAGACCAACAATAACTTTTACCGACAACCTCATTAAAAAATTTCGAATTCGTTTAGAATTCATGATGATAATAAAGGTTAGAAGTTTTATAGATAAATATTCCATAAGTTTCATCGTAAAAAATAAAAAGTTATTATACGGTCATTCAAAAAAGTATCCGAACACTATGGTTGATTACAGAATTCAGAAAAAATATCTGGCAACGTTTTTTTCAGAAATCAGTGATCTGGCAACCTTCGTGTCACGTGACACGAAGGTTACCAGATCACTAATTTCTAAAAAAAATCTTTGTCAGATATTTTTTCTGAATTCTGTAATCAACCATAGTGTTCGGATACTTTTTTGAGCGACTGTAGGTGGTCATATTATTTTGATACTAGATCGTGTGGGCTCACTCACAGAAATATTGAGCGTGTGCAGTTACCGTTCACAGCAAACTGGAGCGTGTGCAGTAACTGCACACGCTCCAGTTTGCTGTGAACGGTAACTGGAGCGTGTGCAGTTGCTGTACACGCTCCAGATATTTTTTCTGAATTCTGTAATCACGTGACACGAAGGTTGCCAGATCACTAATTTATAAAACAAATCGTTGCCAGATATTTTTTCTGAATTCTGTAATCAACCATAGTGTTCGGATACTCTTTTGAGCGACTGTACCTTTCTTTAGATGTTTGAAAATCTCTTATCAAGTTCTACATTTTTCTAGGTCACCCTCATTTCTTCAATCAGCTGTCTTCTGGTCTTGACATCGTGTCTATGGCAGGAGAATGGATGACAGCGACAGCTAACACTAACATGTGAGTAAAACCAATGTAATCTCATAGTAAGGAGATGCAAGATCCCTTTCCATTGTCTGTCAAAAGAATTAAAATTTTTCATATATTTAAAAATGTTAGAAAGTTGAGATAGTTTAGATGTAATTGGTTAGTATGCTTGTCTACTCTACAATTGTTTTTGTGTACGTGTTTTTGTGTGTAAGAAATGAGAACTAAAAAAAAAAGCCCCACAGTTATACAGAAAGAATCCAACCCATGTAAAATATGCTAGTAAAATATACACAGCAAAGCTAATATACACTGAAGAGCAAAAATATTATGACCACCTGCGTAATATGATGTTGGTCCTCCACGTGCCACCAAAACAGCTCTTACCCGGCGAGGCATGGACGCTACAAGATTTCTAAAGGTGTCTTGTGGTATCTGGTACCAACACTTTACCAGCAGAACCTTCAACTCTTGTAAGTTACGTGGATGCGCCTCCGCAGATCGGATTTGCTGTTCCAACCAAACCACAGATGCTCGATTAGATTGATGTCTGGGGAATTTGGAGCCCAGGGCAATACCTGGAAGTCTTTCTCATGTTTTCAGAACCATTCTCGAACAATCCGGGCAGTGTGGCATGGTGCATTATCCTGCTGAAAGAAGACACTACTAGAGGGGAATACCGTTGCCATGAAAGGATATACCTGGTTTGCAATGATGTTTAGGTAGATGGTAGACGTCAGTTTCCTGCACATGAATGACTGGACCAAGGGTTTCCCAGTAGAACATTATCCAAAGCATTACACTTCCTCCACCGGTTAGTTTTCGTCCCACGGTGCATCCTGGTGCCAACACTTCCCCAGGTAAACGATGCACACGTTCCCGGCCGTCCACATGGTGCAGCAGGAAACGAAATTCATCGGACCAGAAGGCCTTCCTCTGATCACTCAGGGTCTAGTTTTGATGCTCGCATGCCCATTGTACGCACTTTCGACGGTGAACCGAGGTTAGCATGGGTACTCGGAACGGCCTGCGACTATACAGCCCCATTTTAAGCAGGATTCGATGTACTGTGTGTTGTGACACATTACTCCCGTCACCAGCATTCAAATTACGGGCGAGTTGCACCACATTATGTATGAGCACATTGTATCCCTTCTGTTGTCTCGTTCCATACGAGATAGCCTACGTTCACCTCTAGCATCGATGAGTTGTGGTCGGCCCACACTTTGCCAGCGGTTCGTGGTTTTTCCCTCCTCGAACCACTTTTTGAAAGTACTAACCACCGCTGACCGTGAGCACCCCACAAGCCTTGCCGTCTCGGAAATGCTCTGACCCAGTCGTCTGGCCATTACAATTTGGCCTTTGTCAAACTCACTTAAGTCCGCTGCCTTTCCCATCTGAAGAACAAGAATAACACTGATTAATAGAGCTCAGTATCAGGTGTTATTTTTACCGATTCATGATCTTCACACGCGCCGTCATTCACTTGCAGTTGCTTCGCACAAAGACGCGCTGGTCATAATGTTTTGGCTCTTCGGTGTATATACAACTGATTGTGAGTGAGTAGCTTGGTGGGAGAAGGATGAGGAGGGATAACGCTAATCCTAATTATGATGAAGAATGCATTGACTTCTGAAAATTTGCATCTAGAGGCAAGTCGTGGTTCTAAAACAAATTACCAGATTTGTGTTGAAACGTGTCCTTGAAGGTCACACAGAGATCAAATTGCGGTCTAACCGTGATAATGAGTGCTCTGGGATGCTTAGTGATTGATGACTAGGAATAGTTCTGTCACAAATCTCAAAGAAAATAGGAAAATTCTCATCAGATTCGGCTTTCGAAGTTAAATAGGAGTCAGAGTGAGGGTCCAAAAATCATAAGGCGCCAAAAGAGCGACTGATTTCTCGGTTTATATGTATATGGTTACAAATAAATTATTGGGGCGGGGGTGGCTCAGTCGGTAGCGCGCCAGGCTCGCAATCTGTAGTTCCCAGGTTCGAGTCCCAGATGGGTCAGCGTTGAGATTTATCTCCGCAAAATTCCCCGCCCTTCCCACGGTCAGTAGGGGACACCGATGGGCTTGGAAAGGCCGCCGTCCGTCGGATGGGACGTTAAGCCGTGGCCCCGTCTGCGGGAGAGACATACCCTCTGCACGTTAAAGAACACGCTGGATGGCCTTGACGGGAGGCTACCATCTGTCTCCCAACAGCTGTTCCAGTGGGTCCCCTCCCCCAACCTTCTCTGAGCCTTCGGGGTCCATGTGACCTGGCCATTTAGCCCATGGTGTGCAAAAAAGTGCCGCTCAGAGGTAAAACAACCCAACCCAAAACAACAAATAAATTACAAGCAGACAGGAAAAAAATAGCAGTTAGAAAGGTGGATCAATATATGGGAGAATGGGATACTTGAACATCTCATTGGCATCCCAAAGTTTCTTCATAGGTCATTTGTTCAACCCAAGCTTCTGCTGGTTTCGTCGTCCTTAAACGTATGAAATGTTTTCACACCTCTTTATCAATCGCAACTTCTTTGGTCATACCACTACTTAGTGTAAGTAACTGAGAGATTTGACAGGTGATTTTCATCTAGACACAAAGGATACTTACGAGCTATTCATATTTCACCAAACTTAAAATAATATTTATTGGTTAGAGTGACATAACGTGAGTGGCGATTGCGGAGATTAGGAGAGTGCCCAGTTGAAGTTCTGCGATTCTCATCAATCGTATATTGATTGGTATGAAAACAGTGGAAGTAGCAACTGCGCAGTCTCGTAGCCTCCCAAGTTGCCACTTATGCTATGCCACTATTGACTTATCCTCTTCTTTATTTCGGAATAATATTAAGAAATATTCATTTGATCAACCCGATATTCATTGATTGACCGAATCCTTGATCTTTGTCGAAGAAAACTCATTTTGACAAATAAGGTTCTTGGATTGGGTTGGTTGGGTTGTTTTACCTCTGAGCGTCACTTTTTTGCACACCATGGGCTAAATGGCCAGGTCACATGGACCCCGAAGGCTCAGAGAAGGTTGGGGGAGGGGACCCACTGGAACAGCTGTTGGGAGACAGATGGTAGCCTCCCGTCAAGGCCATCCAGCGTGTTCTTTAACGTACACAGGGTATGGCTCTCCCGCACACGGACAACGGCTTAACGTCCCATCCGACGGACGGCGGCCTTTCCAAGCCCATCGGTGTCCCCTACTGACCGTGGGCAGGGCGGGGAATTTAGCGGAGATAAATCTCAACGCTGACCCAGCTGGGACTCGAACCTGGGAGCTACAGATTACGAGCCTGGCGCGATACCGACTGAGCCACCCCCGCCCCAAGGTTCTTGGAATTCGAATAGTTTTATGAGTAATAGCTGTTAAGAACTGATTTAATGTCTTAACGTTATTATTAGACAGGTTTAAGATAAAATTTAACAAGTATTTTTGAAGTCTTTCCCGTAATTCTTTTGTTGGGTATGCCAGTATTCTGTTACGTTAATTAAAACATAAACGTCGATATCTTCTCTGATTATCAATCGCAAGGATTGATCAGTTTATTAAATTTCTAAGTTTGTTAGCACCTGCGAAAACGGAGCGTTAATATTGTTTCATATATTTTCTTGCAATCGTAATCAGTATAATTGATTTGATCACTGACAATCAGGCTTCGTTAGGGAGATATCAACCAAATGTACGTACAATTTTGGAATAAGACCTTGAATTTTGTTTGCTATTTGGTGGAATGTCAGATATTGCATTTAATCTATTGACAAACTTCCTTTTCTAAATTATAACAAATTTGGGATAAAAATCAAAACATTTAAATATAAAAACTAAAGCTTAAGAAATTATTGTCTCGGAATTAACAGTTTAATTCCTCTGTTAGATGCTTCGAAAATATTCCAAGGTCAGATTCAAAATACCAAACCGTTTTTAACCATTATTTGTCGACGTGTATTGGTTTTTTAAAATGGCAAGCTTACTGGAAAGCTTCATGCTTCCAACTTCCTCAAAAGTCTCCTTTTCTTTATTCTAATTTGTAGATGCTTGACTTTCAGTCTTTTTATTATTGTTTACTACAAATATACATACTACAAAATATAGAAATATTATTTGTAACGAAATATTTCTTTTACCTGTACAGGTTCACATATGAAATTGCTCCAGTTTTCATCCTTATGGAGCAAGTAACTCTGAAAAAGATGCGGGAGATCATTGGATGGAGTAACGGCGACAGCATCCTTGGACCAGGTATGTGGAAGCCAATCAATTTTTTTGCGAAAAAACGCCACTTTTGTTTCACTCTTAAACATCATGAATTAGTTTAGTATATGCAAAGAGACCTAAATATTTACTTTTGTTCTGAGCCTTATGAATTTGCAACTTCTCCTGAATATCGTTTGGAGCATTATAAACCGTTGTTGCTAATGCGCTAAAACCCCCCCAAACAAGCAACCAACCAAATTATCCTGAACTGTAAGATTCGTTTTAATCAGGTCCGCACCCAGAAAAATATAATGGTGGCGGAGGGGGGGGGGGAGTAGCGACGCACTCGGGAAGGAAAACGGTAAATGGGTGAGGGATCCAATACGTGGAAATGTGTCACGTGTCACGTGACACGAAGGTTGCCAGATCACTAATTTCTAAAAAAATCGTTGCCAGATATTTTTTCTGAATTCTGTAATCAACCATAGCGTTCGGATACTTTTTTGAGCGACTGTAGGTGGTCATATTATTTTGATACTAGATTGTGTGGGCTCACTCACGGAAATATTGAACGTGTGCAGTAACTGCACACGCTCCAGTTTGCTGTGAACGGTAACTGGAGCGTGTACAGTTGCTGTACACGCTTCAGATATTTTTCCTGAATTCTGTAATCACGTGACACGAAGGTTGCCAGATCACTGATTTCTAAAAAAATCGTCGCCAGATATTTTTTCTGAATTCTGTAATCAACCATAGTGTTCGGATACTTTTTTGAGCGACCGTACCATTCTAGTATAACATTTTCCTCTTCGTTTTAGAAGTCACCCTCACTAGCGTTCTGAAAGGCTATGGTCCCTTCCCCCCATATTCGGCCCTTTTAATAATTCATGCTTTGAGAAAAGTGTCCATTAAAGTTTTCTTTTGTACTTATATTTAAGTTTGTTCATCATCATCATCCTCAAGCAGCCATTGGCTACGGAGGTCCAACCAGACCGTGCAATTTAGTTCTCCAAGCAAGTCTATCCTGAGCTACATCTACTGCATCTGGCCACTGCACACCAATTCCAAAAAGGTCCTGTTTGACATTGTCTGCCCACCGCATCCTAGGTCTCCCCTTCTTTCTGAGGCCTTTAGGCACACTGTTCATAACCTCATTCACTAATCTATAGTTAGAATATAAAGTTTTTATACAAATGTAAAAATGTATTTTTCCTTATGATTATTTTTCTAACATCATTAAACATTTATAAGATGTAAACTGGAATATTATGTTATAATTTACTAAGCAGTTTAATAAAATTCCCACGTATTGTACGTATTCATAAAATGAAAATAATAACTTCACTTAATCTGCATCAAAAACATATTAATATAATGCTTAGATAAATATTTATCATGCTTTAACGTTAAATAATGGACAATCATAGGTGAATTATAAACTTACTTGTAGGTGATATACAACGGCTTTAACGTTAACACACAAAGTTTAAATACATTTCGTTAAACGCATATTTTAGAAGTTCTATAGCTTCGAAGTTAGATTCCTATTGACATAACATGGAATATCTCTCAATATTTGGTTATTTATTAACATAATGTGATGATAAATATTTTACATGCTTTAACGTTAACACACAAAGTTTTAGTATTTCTTTTAAAGCTTTTTAGATTCAAATATCAGTGATGTAACGATCTTTTGCAGGTGGTTCTATAGCCAATCTCTATGCATGCCTCTGCGCCCGTCACAAGATGTTCCCCAACTACAAACAGAAAGGTCTCATGGGGCTCCCCCAGCTTGTCATGTTCACCTCCGAGCACGTGAGTAGCTTTCCATTCTTCCTGCATCCTAAATTAGGAATGTGAGAACGGATTCAAGAAACGATAATTTATTCCCTTCAACAGCTATAATTATATGGTCCCATGAGAGAGTCTGTAATTGGCTTACGATATCTTAATTTTAAACAGCTCTCCCGTTTATATCAATGATAAAATGGGAAGAGTAGAGTTATAAGTTAATGAGAATGATGCTAATTAATTTCTAATTACCACAAATTTGCTAATTAGAGCATATCAGTTTATTCCGAGTTTAACAATGGATGTTCCTTTTAAAGTGTAAAAAATGCACTTGCTATTCAAGAAAGAAAATTGTTTTTATTATCTACACTTCAGAGTTTGTGCAGGAAGCCTGCACAAATGTTGAATTACAGTTGACTACAGACCCGGATTTAGGGGGGGGGGAAAGGAGTTCTTTCTCCCCACCCCACATTTTAGAATGCTAGTTAGAGTAGCACTTTAGAATGCTAATTAGAGTACTAGTAACGAAGGCGAAAACATTGCTTAATATATATATATTACCTTTTTTTAAAGAAATTTGCTAAAACCCAGTAAAGCGGAGGAATAAAATTTATACCCGAATGGCGTTCTGGTTCACTTCTTCTCAAACTTATCCCCCTCCCCTCTTTTATTTTTAGATCTGGGTCTGGTTGCATCCATTTAGAGAGTGATCGAGGATGAGAGAGAGAGGAGAACTGGGATTATTTTCCCATCTTTGAGGGAAAGTGAGACATCGTAGTCAGTAGCGAGCCAGATTCGTAACTACAGATTACCAGGTTCGAATCCCAAATGTTCTAGGATCAGGATCGATATTTTCTCCTCTTGCTACACTCTGCATTCGATCCGTTGGATGAGATTTGAAGTGTGTCTGCTTCTATCGAGTCCAGGAGAGGTCAAGTTAAGAGACATTCTGAATGACTCTAATGAGAAGCTCCATCAGCATTGGCTCAGTCGGCATCGCGCCAGAGTCAAAATCTGCAGTTCACAGATTCAACTCTCAACCGTGCCTGCCTCTAATTCCGGTCTTGCCCTCGATGAAAAAGGGAACAGTGCTTGTCTTGTAAAGGCATCCGCGTCGGAGGGAAACGTTAAATCGTGGCCCTGTGTGCAAGACAGCCACACCTTGTGGACCTAAAGAACACGCGCCTTGACGAGAGGCTACGATCTTTCCCACTAGAAGCCGTCCAGTAGATTCCCTTTCTCAACCTTAAGTGAACCCTTTGGATCTTTGGGAGCTGGCCATTTAGCCAGCTATGTGCATAGGTTGGGTTGTTTTACCTCTGAGCGGCACTTTTTTGCACACCATGGGCTAAATGGCCAGGTCACAAGGACCCCGAAGGCTCAGAGAAGGTTGGGGGAGGGGACCCACTGGAACAGCTGTTGGGAGACAGATGGTAGCCGCCCGTTAAGGCCATCCAGCGTGTTCTTTAACGTGCACAGGGTATGGCTCTCCCACACACAGGGCCACGGCTTAACGTCCCATCCGACGGACGGCGGCCTTTCCAAGCCCATCGGTGTCCCCTACTGACCACGGGCAGGGCGGGGAATTTTGCGGAGATAAATCTCAACGCTGACCCAGCTGGGACTCGAACCTGGGAACTACAGATTACGAGCCTGGCGCGCTACCGACTGAGCCACCCCCGCCCCACTATGTGCATAGGTAAATCAACCCAATCCATCAGCGCATAACAGCTGCTCAGTTTCAAATCGTTTTCTGCGTCTTGGGGCCCTTGTGACCTGGTCAAATAGCCCCATCGTGACTCTCAAGAGATAAAATAACCCAATTCATCTTCATGCTCAATTATTAGGAATCACAAAGAATATTAAAGATATGAATCGTTATCGATTAACCTTTAGGATAAATTTCTAATAAATAAATAATAATAAATACCCCCTCAAGCAGCTGCTTGCCATAGAGGTCTGACAGGAGCCTGTCAGTTTATATGCCACAGTAGAAGGTCTGATACAGAAACAAAGTAAAAAAAATAAATACCCCCTCAAGCAGCTGCTTGCCACAGAGGTCTGATAGGAGCCTGTCAGTTTATATACCAAAGTAGAAGATCTGAGAGGATGGCAAGACCTCAGCAGAAAAACAACACATACAACCATGCCTTATCCGGGGCTCGAACCCATGTCCCTTAGATCAGTGGGGCGGGGTGGCTCAATCGGTAGCGCGCCAGGCTCGTAATCTGTAGTTCCCAGGTTCGAGTCCCAGCTGGGTCAGCGTTGGGATTTATCTCCGCAAAATTCTCCGCCCTGCCCACGGTCAGTAGGGGACACCGATGGGCTTGGAAAGGCCGCCGTCCGTCGGATGGGACGTTAAGCCGTGGCCCCGTGTGCGGGAGAACCATACCCTGTGAACGTTAAAGAACACGCTGGATGGCCTTGACGGGAGGCTACCATCTGTCTCCCAACAGCTGTTCCAGTGGGTCCCCTCCCCCAACTTCTCTGAGCCTTCGGGCTCCATGTGACCTGGCCATTTAGCCCATTGTGTGCAAAAAAGTGCCGCTCAGAGGTAAAACAACCCAACCCAACCCTTAGATCAGTAGCCAAGCGCGCTAACCAGTCGGCCATGGGACGGAAAGCTAGATCACAAAAAGGAAGTGCCTTTGAGGCAAACTAAGAGATAGCTGTATACAGTGAACGGACTAGTGAGAAAAAAAATTCTGTAAACATCCCAGCGATAGAAATTAAGTTTCATCATGCAACATTATTTTCATTTTGCGTGATAAAAAATAATGAATTCTAAATGCCGAACTCAAGCGGATGTGGAGCAAAATAAGATAACTCTCCACATTTGGAAATGGAGAAGATTTGTTAATTTTTTTTAATTTTTTTTAATTTTTTTCTTAATTTTATGTATAGTAAGTTATTAAAAAAGGTGAACAGTTAGAGAACGCATTCCTCATTCTTCCTAGCCTCGGAGTCCTTTTTAATGACGAAAAATTATGAGAAGCCTCTGTCCCACATATCTTTCATATATGTGTTTATATATATATGTATCTATATATGTATTTACTTTATTTATTCGTTATTTTTACATACTTAAAAAACAAAAATTCACTTCTTAAAACATTGCAATTGTTCATTGTGGGATTCTATCTATAGATATCCGCATTAGATACCGCATTAGAATTTAAAGCTTTGGGAAATTTTGTAAATATATATTTATTAACTCATTTAATTTTAATCATAAATAATTTGATAAATATATAATAAAAATAAAATCATTACTTGTTAAACGTATTGTTTATTTTTTCCAAAGCAAAAAAAAAATATTTTTAGTGAGAAGAGTGGCATTGTTTTAGATTTCTTAGCAGCTCTTTAATCTATGGCTTAACACATTTAAAGCACCTGGATTCACATCTTCTTCTGCATTTAATCTGTTGCGATTATAAATCAAATCCGGCCTCCCACCGATTTGCAATTGGAAATGGGATGAGTACTTTTTCCGATAATTGCTGATATTTTGCACCCTGGCACAATGCAACGGCTCATTTTTAAAAATAATTTAAATGACACTTAGTTAAATACAGAGATATTAAATATGCAATTTACAAAAAAAAAAATACAGTAAAAATAACGAAACCTGTAATAAGAGGATATTGCAATTATGACACTAGTTCTATCGAAATGAAAACAAATAACTATTCAATAAGTCAGCGTCTCTCAATTCATGCTCCGGAACACACTTTGAGGAACGCTGCTCTAGAGATTCATTGAACAGAGATTTCATTTTATACGGTTTCAATTCAGATTAATAACAAAAGGAGAAAAAAAATAAAGTCCGTCCAAGGCTCCTTCTTACAATAGGCATTTAATTAATACACTTTGGGATTTAAAATTTCATAACCTCCATTAATCGAAACAAGATTGCGAGAATAGTGGTAAAAATCATTCAAAATATCCCTTTGGAGAGTTAGCTGAAGTCTTGTCGCTTAAATGTCTTATAAGTTACCATTGCCATATCATAAGAAATACGCCTCTACTCTTTAGAAATAAGTATGAATGATCTGCAAAGTATATGTACAGTCGCTCAAAAAAGTATCCGAACACTATGGTTGATTAGAGAATTCAGAAAAAATATCTGGCAACGATTTTTTTTAGAAATTAGTGATCTGGCAACCTAACGAAGGTTCCCAGATCACTAATTTCTAAAAAAATCTTTGTCAGATATTTTTTCTGAATTCTCTAATCAACCATAGTGTTCGGATACTTTTTTGAGCGACTGTAGGTGGTCATATTATTTTGATACTAGATCGTGTGGGCTCACTCACGGAAATATTGAGCGTGTGCAGTTACCGTTCACAGCATACTGGAGCGGTTGCGGTTAATGTTCACAGCACATTGGATCGTGTGAGCTCACAAAGACCTAGATCGTGTGGGCTCACTCACGGAAATATTGAGCGTGTACAGTTACCGTTCACAGCAAACTGGAGCGTGTGCAGTAACTGCACACGCTCCAGTTTGCTGTGAACGTGTGTCCAAACTGGAGCGTGTGCAGTAACTGCACACGCTCCAGTTTGCTGTGAACGGTAACTGGAGCGTGTACAGTTGCTGTACACGCTCCAGATATTTTTCCTGAATTCCGTAATCACGTGACACGAAGGTTGCCAGATCACTAATTTCTAAAAAAACCTTTGCCAGATATTTTTTCTGAATTCTGTAATCAACCATAGTGTTCGGAGACTTTTTTGAGCGACTGTACATTCTACGGAAACCTCTCAGAAAACAGAGAAAAAGAAAATGAAGCATACGAACCAATGGCATAATCGATTCCAGATCACTTTGTTTCCGAACCCGAAAGCATTCTGTGAAGAATGTTGCCCATCCCGTGACAGTTGCGACGAGTGAGGCGCTTCGCCAAGCGGTCCAGTGCAGTCACAGCTGAATCTCCCCTCGCCAGAGCAGAAGGACAGACGGCGCGTGCTTTATTAGCCTCGTTTGCTGGACACGTGTTGTACTCATCAGAGACTTAATAAGTTGCCAGCAGAGTGGTGAGTTGGACATTTGGAGATGAACTCGCTCCACAGTCTCTTAGGATGACAGCAAGTTGCGTTAGGTGGAGAGGAATTATTTGCTTACGAAAAAATTAATTTTTACTTTGGTATGGAAGTCTGAGTTTTTTTTTTTATTATTCGCTAATTTTCTTTTTTTTTTTCTTTGTACTAAAAAGGGATTTTTGCTGTTTTGTTCGTGTGCGGTTGATATCTCTATTAACATTTCAGAACTAGAAGAATCACATGTTTCCCTTTCTAGTTCTGAAAGATAAATACCCCCTCAAGCAGCTGCTTGCCACATAGGTCTGACAGGAGCCTGTCAGTTTATATGCCACAGTAGAAGATCTGAGAGGATGGCAGGACCTCAGCAGAAAACAACACGAACTTCCATGCCCTACCCGGGGCTCGAACCCAGGTCCCTTAGATCAGTAGCCAAGCGCGCTAACCACGCGGCCATGGGAATTGGGGTGACGAAAATGGGATGCTCGTTTTCAAAAAGAATGAGGTTGATTTTCCACACAAATAGTAATATTTTATCGGTATCTATACAACACAAAGAGAATTTTTAATTTATTTCTTAAAGTATAGAAAGGTTGCGATTTTCCATTACTCCCTTTAGAAGCATGGTAGCAGAGCAATTATGCCAATATAAAGACAATTCCACACTGCCATCAAAAGTTCAAATTTCTGCCACAAACAGATCGTTTCAATATTTGTTCAAACTTTTGCCATTTTCCCCTTTTTCGACCGTCAGAGGGCGCGATTACAGCTATATGGAGAGTCTCAAAATGCGAATCATAATATTTTATCATTGCCTATCCAACACAAAAATAATTTTTTATTTATCTCTAAAAACAAAGAAGTTGAATATCTAGAGAGGAGACAGACGACAAAGTGAAAACATTAGTTTTTTTTTTTTGAAAATGAACTAAAAGAGAAGAAAAAATATTATCAAGTGTAATATGTTACAATTCCTAATACTCTGCATACATTGCAGAACAATATTACCACAGCTTCCAACGTTATGTGAAGGGAAAGCGAAATTCGAAATTAAAAACATCGACAAAATTTATCTCTAGAAGCCCATTTGTAGGGAATTTGAGCCTGTCAGTAACAGTACACGTAGAGATCTGTGAGAAAAGCGAGTCCTCAGCAGAAAGAGAGCACAATAGAGGAAGCACTCATTCATATCCGGGGCTCGAACCCAGGTCCCTTTAATCTGAAGTCAAGCGCACTAATCGTTCAAGCCAAGATAATTAAATGTTGCAATTAAAATATGTTGCCCAGAAATAAGCCAATCATCTAAATCAAATCTGAATCTTGATTTTGAATAATGTGATTCAACAGTAGAAGTATTATCGATGCTGGAATATTTAAAGCAACATCTTTGGCATAGAAACATTTTCTCAAAAGGGAAGTACAGTATCTAAATTTCTGAATGTTCGCTTTCATTTTAGCAAACAGTTTAGGATAATAATTATTATTGACGCTCTAACATTTGAGGAAAAATTCTCAGGACTGCCAACGCTGCTATTCTCTTTTTCAACTCTACTAAACGAATATGTCAAAAAAAATTGCGATTTAGGGAGATTTCATTTACACATACAAAAATTTTCAGCAACTGAAAATTTATTTCAGAAGTTGCGGAATTTTGAATTTCGCTCAACCATGAACTTGGAATAAAAAACGGGGTTTGTTTAGGTTTTTCGAAAACCCTAAATAAAAAAAATAAATACCCCCTCAAGCAGCTGCTTGCCACAGAGGTCTGACAGGAGCTTGTCAGTTTATATGCCACAGTAGGAGATCTGAGAGGATGGCAGGACCTCAGCAGAAAAACGACACACACATCCATGCCTAATTCCGGGGCTCGAACCCAGGTCCCTTAGATCAGTAGACAGTTACATAAAATACTATTAATTTTCAGCATGACTGAAACTGTCTTCATCCGAGTAGGAAAGAAATCCACCACATCTGATATGCATCCTGATTAACAGCTGTAAGCTTCTTACTAAGACGTCACTCAGTGGAATACTTGTTTGATTGGAAATCGATCAACAGAAGCATCCTTGTTTTTCGCCGATCAGAGGGAGACACATGTATTTGAAAAGCCAATTTCTAATGAACAAAATGTGCCTCCTTCCTATTCCAGGGGAAAAACTCAAGTAACTGTTGAAAAGTATTAAAATCAAGTTCCAGTTTATTGGACTTTGTGCTTCAAATCATATTTATGAAATGCCTTTATGTTTCATAACTATAAATTTTATTTTGGTATTAAAAATCTCATTTTCTGTTGATAGAATCATCTCTTTAAATGAAACGAATACACCGAAGAGCCAAAACATTATGACCACCTGCCTAATATGATGTTAGTCATCCATGTGCCGCCAAAATAGTTCTTACCGGGCGAGGCATGGACGTTACAAGATTTTTAAAGGTATCTTGTGGTATTGGTACCAACACGTTACCAGCAGATTTTTTAGATCTTGTACGTTACGTGGTTGAGACGCCGCAGATCGGATATGCTGTTCCAACACAAACCACAGATGCTCAATTGGATTGATGTCTGGGGAATTTGAAGGCTAGGGCAATACCTGGAAGTCTTCTTCATGTTCCGTAAACTATTCTCGAACAATCTGGGCAGTGTGACATGGTGCATTATCCTGCTGAAAGAAGGCACTATTAGAGGGATATTACAGTTGCCATGAAAGGATGTACCTGGTCTGCAATGACGTCATAGTTTCCTGCACATGAATGACTGGACCTAGGGTTTCCCAGCAGAACATTGCCCAAAGCATTATACTTCCCCCACCAGCTTGTTTTCGTCCCACAGTGCATCCTGGTGCCAACGCTTCCCCAGGTAAACGATGCACACGTACCCGACCATCCATATGGTCAAGAGGAAACGAGATTCATCAGACCAAACGACGTTCTTCCAATCATTCAAGGTCCAGTTTTGATGCTCACGTGCCCATTGTAGGCACTTTTGACGGTGAACCGAGGTTAACATGGGCACTCGGAGAAGCTTGCAGCTATGCAGCCCCATTTTCAGCAGGATTCGATGTACTGTATATTGTGATACATTACTCCCGTCACCAGCATTCAAATTACGGGCGAGTTGCGCCACAGTATCCCTTCTGTTGTCTCGTTCCATACGGGATAACCTACGTTCACCTCTAGCATCGATGAGTCGTGGTCGGCCCACACCTTGCCGGCGGTTCGTGGTTTTTCTCTCCTCAGACCACATTTTGAAGGTGCTAACCACACGGCTGACCGTGAGCACTCCACAAGCCTTGCCGTCTCGGAAATGCTCTGACCCAGTCGTCTAGCCATTACAATTTGGCCTTTGTCAAACTCACTTAAGTCCCCTGCCTTTCCCACTGACTGACTCCGTCATCTCTCTTTATAAGGAAATACTTTTTGACAGCCTATATCTGTTTCCCATCTGAAGAACAAGAATAACACTGATTAACAAAGCTCAGTCTCAGATGTCATTTATACCGTTTCATGACCTTCACATGAGCCGTCGTTTACCTGCAGTTGCTTCTATTTTCATAAAGACGCGTTTGGTCATAATGGTTTGGCTATTCGGTGTATTTCGTCTGACTGACTTCGTAGTATAAAGCTTATTTCTCTTAATAAGGAAAGAGTTTTTGACAGCCTATATCTCAGCTGACTTATCAGGATTTCGTAGATTCATAGCCCACAAGGCTAAAGAAATGTTTTCTTCTGTAAATAAAGTTATCATTTATACACCCAGTCCTCGGCAAATACGAATTCTACTCAGACGATTTTTAAAGTAGAGCTAATTTTCGACAAACACCACTGGTCGTTCCTTTTAACAGTTTCTCAACTTTACGATGGTTTGTTTTTGTAGTTACTATATTCGGAGACACCTTGAATGCTTTCCTTATCTCATCTATCTGACCAACTTTGTTGAGGATTTCAACATTTCCAAAAAGATTTGTTGCATTTTCCTTTACAAATTATCGTGTTTAAACAGCCGGAACACGTGATGTATTTGTAAACATTAAAGAACATTTTAATTATCGCTGACTGATAAAAATGTTTGCATATAGACCCTTCCCCTGATTGATTAAAGATTATAATAACTTGTCACTTGTAGAGTTGAATCTTGATATTTTTTATAACCAATTTCCAATTTTTAATCTTCATTACTCGACGATTCATGGTGTGATCTTTAGTTTAAAAGAAACATTTACAATTTAATTAACAATGACTCTAGGATTTAACAGTTCGTAATAATGTGACTCAAGTATTTAAAAGAGAGCTTTATATCTTAAATATTTCAAAGAAAGCTTTATTTCTTAAGTATTCCAAAGAAAGCTTTGTTTTTTAAGGATACGTACAGTCGCTCAAAAAAGTATCCGAACACTATGGTTGATTACAAGATTAAGAAAAAGTATCTGGCAACGATTTTTTTAGAAATTAGTGATCTGGCAACCTTCGTGTCACGTGACACGAAGGTTGCCAGATCACTAATTTCTAAAAAAATCGCTGCCAGATATTTTTTCTGAATTCTGTAATTAACCGTAGTGTTCGGATACTTTTTTGAGCGACTATAGGTGGTCATATTATTTTGATACTAGATCGTGTGGGCTCACTCACGGAAATATTGAGCGTGTGCAGTTACCGTTCACAGCAAACTGGAGCGTGTGCTGCACACTCTCCAGTTTGCTGTGAACTAAAAAAACTCCTAAAAAACTCCTAAAAAAATCGTCGCCAGATATTTTTTCTTAATCTTGTAATCAACCATAGTGTTCGGATACTTTTTTGAGCGACTGTACCATGTATTAAATTGAAACAGCATTTAGCAGTATTTTTTCATCTTTTTTTTTTCTGTAAACATGAATTGCATGCTAAAATATACAAAAACACAGAACATTTAAAAAAGTATAATCAAAATAAAGGAAAAAATTCGGCAATTTATCAATCAGGTTAGGATTTGAAACGCATCTTCCCCTAGTTACATTATTTCTCAACGAGAAATTCGTATCTGACTAAAATGATTTCACTTTACGATTTTTTTGAAGAACGCATCTATAGTGTTAGTCTGAGACTGAGTGTATTATTTAAAATCTACTGTCACCTTTGCGAATTTATTAATATGTCATCAAGTAATAAATTTTTTGTTAACATGACATAGGTGCAGAATTCCTCATAATGATTTGATACTTTTTTTTTTTTCGTAGAGCCACTATTCTTTGAAAGGGGCAGGAATGGTCATGGGCTTTGGCACTGACAACGTCGTAGAAGTAGCCTGTGATCCAAGGTAAGATCTTAATATCGATATTTGTAATAAAATGTGTGTTTTATCACAAAAGCAAAATTATGAACCAGAAAAGTATTTCTCAAATAAGACTCGAAACACTTAGCCCAATATGATGGAATGTCGAGATTGTTCAACTGATTTAGCAGTTCAATTGATTTAGAAGAAAGAAATTTAAAGAAGAAAAATGATTTCAAATTTCCTGTTGATGAGAAACCATTGCTTTCAGTTATAATAACAGCAATAAATGTCAACTTTTTTAAATAAATGATAAATAATTCACACTTAGTGGAGCAAGTTTTAATCTAATTTTTAGCTGAGAGGTACTTCATAATTACTACTAATGCTGGCAACATAAAATTCCAAACAATCAGCCAACTTTTCATGATTAATCCTCAAGTACCTAAGGAGTTCTGCATACAAGTAAATTGGCCAAACCAAAATAGTCTTTATGTAAATACCCCTAAGAAATGTTTTTAAAGTACCCACTATGGTGAATATAAAGTCGCTTACTCAGCGATATCTGACATTGTCGATGCATTATTTCTTCACACTTTTTGGAATTCCCCAAATGACAGGAACAGCTTCGAGGTCTACTGATTTAAATATCGTATATACATAATCCTGCCATACCTTGTGAAGTTAACGAATACTCTGGATGGCCTTGAAGATGGGCTTCCAATTGTCTCCTAATAATTCGTTTGTGAATCCTCTTCCTCAACTTGCTCTGAGGCTTCGTAGTAATTGTGACTTAGACATGTAGCCCATTGCGTTCGAAAAAAAGTGCCACTCAGAAATAAAAAATCCGAACCACCTCACATAATCTTCTTGTAACTATTGGCTACGGAGATATCACCACAATGTCAGTTAAGTTCTCCAAACATGTCTTATTCTGAGAAACAGCTACTCATTTGGCTGCTGTAGTTCATTTCTAATTTGTTTGGTACTGCACAGACATCTCATTTTTGATCAGTTCATTTTTCTCAAGCCTTTTGGTGCGCTGTTTAAAATTCTGTGCAGTTCTGAAGTTCTTCAAGTTGTCAACGTGACCAAATCAATCCAATATTTTCTTTCATAAGATGCTGCTTAAACACTGCTGATGATTCCTTCGTATAACCTAAACATTATTTATGTAACCAAACTACCTAATATTGCGCCAAGTAAGCATCTCGAATCAAAATCGTAAAGTTTCTTGTTAAATTGTTTGCAAACAGTACAGATGCCACTGAAATAGCAAACTTTAGAGAGGAGTGAACTCTTACATAGACCAATATTAATCTCTGGGCGTATAAGCTATTTTTTCTACGTTCTCCATATATTTTTGAAATTTGCCTTCGGTCAAT
Source organism: Ryuthela nishihirai (assembly GCA_038380435.1). NCBI lineage: Eukaryota > Metazoa > Arthropoda > Arachnida > Araneae > Heptathelidae > Ryuthela > Ryuthela nishihirai. The sequence continues at coordinate 9,942,792 of JAWZYU010000004.1, forward strand.
AAGGGATACGATGAGCTTAGAAAGACGGCCGTCTGTAGGATGGGGCGTTAAGCCGTGGCCCCGTGTATGGACGTTAAGCCATGGCCCCGTAGATGGACGTTAAGCCGTGTTCGGGAGAGCCATACTCTGTGCAGGTTAAGCAACACTCTGGATGACTCTGACAGGAGGCTATCGTCTGTCACCTAGCAGCTGTCCAGTGGGTTCCCTCCCACCAACCTTCTCTGAGGTCCCTGGGTCTTGTGACGTGGCCATTTAGCCCATTGTGTGCAAATAAGTGCTGCTCAGAGGTAAAACAACCCAACTATTCTTAAAATTTCAGAAATCATGCAAATTCTGCTATTTATTTAATGACCCACATTGCCAGTAGTTGTCGCAAAATTCTCACAATAACCAAATTCAAATAAATTTCCATTTTCTGAAAGTCAGTAGATCTAAAGATTTGAACTTCCAGTTTTTTCTTAATCCAGTGAAACGAAATTTACAAATCAGTAGACTTCAAATTTAAGCTTTCAGTTTTCTGCAGTCTAACTGGAGAATAATATCGCACTCCCAGAACAAAAAGTGTCGTAACTCAAAAATTAACCTTTTTTCTTAAGTAAATAATAAGCAAGTTATTTCATAATTTTAATTTAGTGTCTAAAAATAAAAAGAAAATTCAGTCTGTGCCATACCTGAGTTTCCAAATGGGTTTCAAATTTTAAAACTCAACTTTTTAGTAAAAGATTTATTTTTCCTTTTTCTCTTAAGTTACGAGAATTTCGATTTTCAGGGGCGATATCTCACCAAGTGTATTTCAATTCGTCTCTCTAGACATCGGGGCTGGGATGGATCAGTCCGTACTTCCCGGCTCGTTATCGATAGTCTCGCGTATAGGAGAACTATATCCTCTGCAAGCTGAAGAACACGCTACAGCAGGGGTGAGTAAATAGCGGCCCGCGGGCCACATTCGGCCCGCTAAGAGTTTTTTGTGGCCCGCCAAGACAGTCAGAAAAATCCGCCTTGAACCGAGATTTCCTTCCCGTGCGCGACCGAAGATTCGTCTCGTATTTTCCACTAGGACGGCCACGTCAATACGCATGCGCAGTGTAGATACGAAAACAATTGCCCACCTCTGCTCTACAGGACATTGATTGAAGGTTTACATCTGTCTCCTAACAGCTATTCAGTGTGTCCCCCTTTCCACCCTCCTCGGATTTGACCATTTAGCCTTATTGTGTACAAAAAGAATGCCGCTCAGAGGTAAAATAACAGAATTTCTACACATCGACATAATTTAAGGAATGACTAATTCTTAGTAACGACGTAAAGACTAATTTCGCGTAGAATTACGGAATATAAAATTACTATCAGTGGTGTGACCTTTAGTATAAAAGAAACGTTTACAATTTAATTAACAATGACTCTCGAATTTAACAGTTCGTAATAGTGTGACTCAAGTATTCCAAAGAGAGCTTTGTATCTTAAATATTCCAAAGAAAGCTTTATTTCTTAAGTTTTCCAAAGAAAGCTTTATTTCTTAAGTTTTCCAAAGAAAGCTTTATTTCTTAAGGATTCAAAAGAAAGCTTTGTATTTCAAGTATTCAAAAGAAGCTTTAATATCTCTTTTCAGAGGCCGAATGATACCTGCAGAATTAGAGAGATGTGTACTTGAAGCTAAGGGCAAAGGCTATTTACCATTCTTTGTGAATTGCACGGCCGGAACAACCGTACTTGGTGCCTACGATCCCATTCATCCTTGTGCTGACCTCTGTGAGAAATATGGAATGTGGCTACATGTGGATGTAAGTAGTAAAGATAAGAAGAACATACCAAACTCTTGAAAATGCATTAGATAAAATATATCCCTCAGTTTAGCCTTCTGCTTAGGGATCATTTCTAAGGTGAGGCGCTTTCACATTTCATGCTCTCTAGGAAAATAAACAATTTACTGTCAAACCACCTCACCTTTTCATTTGTTTATTTTTTTAATGTTTAGATTACACCTCCAAAAAAAACGTAGTAATTAAATGTATGACTGCAAAGTCGATGCAAAACTACACATAATTTATATTTATTATTTTTTTCTTTTGGTGTTTTTAACATAAAATAATTTCGATAGCAATGCTTTTGTGGCTTACGAAACTTTCCTACCTAGTTTTATCAGATAGTTCTATTAGCTTCTGGGTTCTGAATAATTCTGGGACAGGAAATTAGTAATGAAGACAAAACCCAGATGCCCCGCAAATATATGGACTGCACTACATCTATAGGGATAATGCCTTAATATCCACTACCTACGTCGAGGGCAAGACAACACCATATAGATGCAGCCCGCGCCACGACTACCTATGGCGAACAGTACTATAGAAGTACAATTCACCCATCGGTCAAAACCGATAGAATCTTACTAGTAACTTTGTTCAAAATATTACATCATCCATCACAATCTTTGTTCAACAGTTCATTCCTGTTTTATTGCGGCCAAATGGGGGCGGGGGTGGCTCAGTCGGTAGCGCGCCAGGCTCGTAATCTGTAGTTCCCAGGTTCGAGTCCCAGCTGGGTCAGCGTTGAGATTTATCTCCGCAAAATTCCCCGCCCTGCCCACGGTCAGTAGGGGACACCGATGGGTTTGGAAAGGCCGCCGTCCGTCGGCTGGGACGTTAAGTCGTGTTTCTGTGTGCGGGAGAGACATACCCTGTGCACGTTAAAGAACACGCTGGATGGCCTTGACGGGAGGCTACCATCTGTCTCCCAACAGCTGTTCCAGTGGGTCCCCTCCCCCAACCTTCTCTGAGCCTTCGGGGTCCATGTGACCTGGCCATTTAGCCCATGATGTGCAAAAAATTGCCGCTCAGAGGTAAAACAACCCAACCCAAGCGGCCAAATGTCAGTTTTCTGCTTCGAAAATGCTTTTGGCAGTGTAAAAAATTAATTATTGTACACGGGTCGAAACATTGAATTATCCAGTATAGAAAACGTCCTGTCCCCTAAATTCTGCCGTCATAGGAGCCGTTTTAGTTTGTCTCTAACGGAAACGACGCCCTTTGCTTCTAGATGATGTTTCAAAATTTTTCTTCACTTCCATACGTCATATTTTCTTTACCATGTCCAAGTGGCAAAAACAACATTTCAGACATGGAAAGTAGACAGGGTTATTTTTAGGAGAGGGAGACAAATTTTTTTAAAGGGGGGAAGGGCAAAAACAATTCAATGTTAAAAAAATCCCCTCAAGCAGCTGCTTACCACAGAGATCTAACATGATCCTCTTAGTTTAAAACGTCACAGTAAAAGGTCTGCGAGGACGGCGAGACCTCAGCAGAACGACAACGCAAACATTCATGTCTTACTTGGGGCTCGAACCCAAGTCCCGTTGATCAGTAGCCAAGCTCGCTAACCACGAAATAGAAATATAATTTGCCGAGCTTCTTATTGATGAGCCAGTGCTCATCAATAAGAAGAAATATGATCACGCAGAATAAATAAATGATCACGCAGATAGAATAAATAAATGATCACGCACAATAGAATAAATGATCACGCAGATGCATGATTTAATCGCAATGTATTATGGTATGATCTTAGTCATCGTACCATAATACTACTAAAGATGTCCTAACGTGGTCGAACAGAAACGAAAAAAAGTGAAACGTATTATTTAAAATGCATGTTAAAGAAAGGTTTTTCCATATTGATAAAAATAAATAGTATACTTCCGAAAAAAGAAGAAACGTAAAAAAAATGTATTTCGTTAAGAAAACAAAACATCATTAAATTTTGATGCACCTGATATTTATTATTTAGCATAAATTCATTTTTCGATCAATTATTCCAGGGAGAAGGCAATTAAGGTCTTTCCCCCCTTGGGCGGGGGGGGGGGATAGTGCGTCAGGCTCCTAATCTGCAGTTCCCAGGTTCGAGTCTCAGCTGAGTCAGTGTTGAGATTTATCTGCGCAAAATTCCCCGCCCTGCCCCGGTCAGTAGGGGACACCGATGGGCTTGGAAAGTCCCCCGTCCGTCGGATGGGACGTAAAGCCGTGGCCCCGTGTGCGGGAGAGACATATCCTGTGTACGTTAAAGAACACGCTGGATGACCTTGACAGGAGGCTACCATCTGTCTTCCAACAGCTGTTCCAGTGGATCCCCCTCTCATCCTTCTCTTAGCCTTCGGGGTCCTTGTGACCTGGCCATTTAGCCCATTGTGTGCAGAAAAAGTTATGCATAAATGGCAAAAGAAATAATCAATCAAGAGGTAGTTTTTACCTGATATTAATTTGAATTCCAGATAACGAAGATTGAATGTCAGTTATTTTTCTTTAAGAAAGATTTTTGAAATGATTTGGATACAAACTTTACTTCCTAACAGGAGTACCTTAAGTGTGAGCATTGCTTTGTTAAAACCGAAATAACTAAAGAGTTCTTAAATCCATCGAGACTCATCACCTGATGTTCCAAGTTTCGAGACCCAACTGTGCCAGAGTTGAGATTTAATGCCGCTATTCCCCTACTTACTGTTGGTGAAAAAAAAGGACACCGATGAACTTGGAAGAGCAGTCATACATAGAATAGAGCATTAAGCAGTGTCCCGCGTGCAGAGTGTGAACCATACATTGTGCACCTTAAAATACAAACCGAATGGCAACTCTTGACAATAAGTGTCAAGTGACTCCTAAACAGCCTCGTGAAAATTCTCCAACCAGCTCTGAGCCTTTGGGGTCTTTGTGACCTGGTCATTTAGCCCTTTGTGTGCTCTAAAGTAGGGGTTCTCAACGTGGGGTATGCGTACCTCTTGGGGGTACGGGTAAAACTTTTTGGGGTACGCCGCGAGAGCTCAATAGTCTCTAGATCTAGTAACAAAGTAAAAATAACCATTGTTATACTATAACTATAGTTTTATCTACCTATACAAGGGGTCGCCAGTTACATATACATTTCCAGGGGATACGCGAAACATAAAAGTTTGAGAACCACTGCTCTAAAGAGTCACTCAAACAATCTAACCCTTAACTCCACTCATAATCACAAGGCGCTTATTGGAACTAGGCTTACATGAGTTCGAGTGAGAGTTACTGTGAAGGCCTATTTATGGACGTTTTCAATGTAGCCAGGCTCAAAAATTTGAATGTACATTCTATTTTGTAGTTAAAGACTTTTTCATTTGCAATTTTCTGAAAGAAACAGAATTCACAACAGTAAAATAGGATTTTACTAGATGAAGTTTTTGGTTATAAATTTTTTCAGTGGTACTAAAAAAAAAGATAGCACGTAAGCTGTAAACGAAACTTCCTGTTATCCAAAGAACTCTTTTACGCAATGCTGCCGAGTGGTTAGCGCGCTTGGTTACTGATCTAAGGGACCTGAGTTCGAGCCCCGGGTAAGGCATGGATGCATGTCTCGTTTTTCTGCTGAGGTTCTGCCATCCTCTCAGCCCTTCTACTGTGGCATATAAACTGACAGGCTCCTGTCAGACCTCTGTGGCAAGCAACTGCTTGAGGGGGTATTTATTTTTATTTTTTTTTTTTGTTTTGTATTATTGAAAATAATTTTTTTATCTTTGGTGAGATGGCAGAATATTCAACAGCCTACATCAGACAATACACGGAAGAAAGAACTAAATCCTGATTCTAAAGAAACCAGAAATTGTTCTAAAGGCAAAAATGGGCATATCAACTTCTGTCATTTCACCACAGAACTGTGATGCCCAAATGACTACATCGTGTGATCAAGAATGGCTCTTGAGGGAACAACTTTGAAAACGCCCTGATTAAATAAAATCATCGTTTGCTATTCATCATCATCATCATCCTTAAGCAGCCATGGGCTACGGAGGTTCAACCAGACTGCGCAGTTTAATTCTCCAAGCATATCTGTCCTGAGCTACATCTGCTGCATCCGGCCACTGCACACCAATTCTAACAAGGTCCTGTTTGACATTGTCTGCCCACAGCATCCTTGGTCTCCCCCTCTTTCTGAAGCCTTTAGGCACACTGTTCATAACCCTATTCGCCAATCTATAATTATCCATACGGGCAACATGGCCAAACCAGCGGAGTCTCTCTCTGCACAATATGCTTGCTTAAAGGAGGTTGCAGACTCCTTTGCCTAACCTCATCATTAGTTACAAAGTTAAACCACCTAATACCCAAGATACTGCGTAAGCATCTAGAATCAAAAGCATCTAGTTTCCTGTTATCTTGTTTACACAGCGTCCAGGTTTCACTACCATAACTAACCCTAGAAAGAACCAAACTATTATACAGTCTAATTTTAGTCTTTAGGTGTATACGCCTATTTCTCCACACTCTCCATAGATTCTTAAAAGTCCCGGCAGCAATCCCTATTCGTCTGTTAATCTCATGCCGCACATCACCATTATCTGTTACATAGCTCCCAAGATAATTAAACTGTGACACCTGCTCAAGACTGCAACCATTCAGATTAACTGAATCACAACCTGAAAATGCACCAAATCACAACGGTAAGCAAAGTCATCTGAAAAAGAGATTTACACTTTTGGACTAGTTATTGAAACAGTAGAATATCGCATTTTTTTTCACACATGCTGGCAACGCCAAAATTAAATGCATAATTATCGTATGATAGCAGCGTTCCTAGTATATTTGCACCATCGGCACAATAGTAAAAGGATGTCCTAATATTTAATATGCCAGTTAAAGAATTCTTCAGAATGAATTCCAATTCTCTTGAGATTTCTCAGTAAGCGATAGTGTACAGTCGCTCAAAAAAGTATCCGAACGCTATGGTTGATTACGGAATTCAGAAAAAATATCTGGCAACGATTTTTTAGAAATTAGTGATCTGGCAACCTTCGTGTCACGTGACACGAAGGTTGCCAGATCACTAATTTCTAAAAAAATCGTTGCCAGATATTTTTTCGTGTCACGTGACACGAAGGTTGCCAGATCACTAATTTCTAAAAAAATCGTTGCCAGATATTTTTTCTGAATTCCGTAATCAACCATAGCGTTTGGATACTTTTTTGAGCGACTGTACATGTAAAGAAAAGCTGGTAATCGGGACTTTCTGATAAGCAAAGATTGGTGATATTTACATTGTTAATATGCAGAACTTGAGCTTTGAGTCACTTGCGCCTTTAAAGGATATCTGTAATTCAAAATAACGGTCTTGAGGAATAATTACTGTGGAATGTACAGTCGCTCAAAAAAGTATCTGAACGCTATGGTTGATTACAGAATTCAGAAAAAATATCTGGCAACGATTTTTTTAGAAATTAGTGATATGGCAACCTTCGTGTCACGTGATACAAAGGTTGCCAGATCACTAATTTGTAAAAAAATTGTTGCCAGATATTTTTTCTGAATTCTGTAATCAACCATAGTGTTCGGATACTTTTTCGAGCGACTGTACAATTAACAAAGGTTATTTAATAATAATTCAAAATATTCACTGAATTTTATTATTATGTAATGCTAAGCAAATTTTTTAAATTAAATGTCAATTCATAGTTCTGATATTTACTGTTTACGGGTAATAAATATTTACTCAGGCCGGGGGAAAAATAAAAGAGGGAAGAACTCAAAGATCGAGACTGAATGAACGTAAAAATACCCTTCCGTTAAAATGTTTTCCCTTTGTTTTAGTAACAAAATTCTTGAAAAATACGAATAATATATTCATATGTTTAATATTCTTTCGCCTCCATTATGGTTTGTATTATTCTTAATGAGGAGGGAGCCAAAGCTTGCTTTCTCTTCTCCTGTATCCCTATACTCTATTATATTTTATCACCAAATATGATCAAAAGCGTTTAATTTTTATCTGCACGAAAATTGTAACTCTTCATTTTCAAACTGTCTTCGTCAAGTACTTAGCATCAATTTGAAGCTTATCTTCTGATTCCCAGGCTGCTTGGGGAGGTGGATGCCTGCTCTCTCGAAAATACAGGACTAGAATGGACGGTGTTGAAAGGTTTGTAATTTCCTTATTGTTTTATTCTCTATTGTGTTGTTACATAAAGCATCATAAAATGGAATGGAAAGTATTTACAAATCCCTATCCCTTAAAAAAATAGTAACTACAAACTCCGTATGCCAGAGAATCATACTCTGTATTTGTTAAAGGAAACGTTGTGTGGCTATTTTGATAGGTCTCCAACTGTCTCATAGCAGTAGTCCATTGGACATCTTTAGCCAATCCATCTCTCTGCCTTTGGGATACTTGTGACCTGTCCGTTTAGTCCTTAGTCTGATTTGTGGAAAAAATAAGTGCCTCTCAGAAACAAAACAACCCGATAAGTACAAAGCATTATATTTTCTTTAAATCAGGCTTACATAAACTCTAAGCCATTGAATAATTTTATCCGACCAGCGTGGAAATTGGATAATAAAAAATAATTGTTCTGATCTAGCCCTACTAAAGTAAAAGGTGTTTTAATAAGAAGAACGACGAAAAGGTTAATAACATTAACAACTAACTACAAAGTCATTGCAGCCGAATGCTCAGCAGTTCATTTCTGAGATCCAGTCATGTCCTTCACAAACTGCTTCCACAAGCCAACTTAAGGTTTGACGTTAAAATAAACTTTATATATAATATTTATTTTTACATATTATTTTGTACTTATATAGTATATATATATGAAAGTAAATAATAATTATTATTAATTTTAAACTTTTTTATTAGATTTTTAAACCTTGTTTTTGGTTGTTTCTTTTTATTGCACCTCCTCTACCAACTATAACCCACAAGAAAAATAATACTTATTAATTCGGTCCGATGCCAAAACGTTTGTGTGTCTTTTGCCTTAAACAAAAAAATTGCATATTTAACTATTTTTTGCAGAGTAAAGTAGTATTATAAAAACATTATTTAATGAAGAACAGAAAAGAATAGAAATCATTCTTTTGTGTAAATATAGAGTTAATGAATAACGTTTATGTAAAATAGAGTTTTTGTATTTTTTCGCCATCAATGCTTTAACTTCCTTGTCAAACATTTTTAATGTTGCATTAAATAGGATTAGGGGCGGGGGTGGCTCAGTCGGTAGCGCGCCAGGCTCGTAATCTGTAGTTCCCAGGTTCGAGTCCCAGCTGGGTCAGCGTTGAGATTTATCTCCGCAAAATTCCCCGCCCTGCCCACGGTCAGTAGGGGACACCGATGGGCTTGGAAAGGCCGCCGTCCGTCGGATGGGACGTTAAGCCGTGGCCCCGTGTGCGGGAGAGACATACCCTGTGCACGTTAAAGAACACGCTGCATGGCCTTGACGGGAGGCTACCATCTGTCTCTCAACAGCTGCTCCAGTGGGTCCCCTCATCCAACCTTCTCTGAGCCTTCGGGGTCCTTGTGGCCATTTAGCCCATGGTGTGCAAAAATGTGCCGCTCAGAGGTAAAACAACCCAACCCAACGCATTAAATAGGGATACGATCGACAACTAAAAATAATATCGGACCTTCTTAAAGAGTTTTTATTTATTCGTTTTTATTTTGTTTCACCTTTCATGATTTTAACTTCTGGGTCTATTTTCAGGGCTGATTCAGTTACATGGAACCCTCACAAACTAATGGGATCACTTCTTCAGTGTTCAACAGTTCACTTCAAGGAAGATGTAAGTTATCTACATTGCATTTAATAGGATAGGTTTCGTAATTTGCATTTAATATGGTAGATTCGATTATCAGCCCATATTTCAGTATTAAAAAATTAGCGCTCTATTCACTGGGGTTTCGTTTTTCGAAAATGTCGCTAGCAAAACTCAGTGGAAATAAGTAATAAAGAATTTTCTGTTTCTAACTCATAAGGTAGAATTTGAGGAAAGTTTATGGTTCACAACTAAGCATATTATGACAATATACATATTTATTATAATAATGCGCATATATTTCGATCTATATATATATATTCAGAGTAATAAGTATATTTCAAGTAAGTGTTTTAGCAAATAAACTAATTGAAAACTGGGGAAACGCATATCGCCTCTGGCGCAGATTAGAATCGCGTTTTCAAAGAGAAGGAAGTTTTTCTTTTCCCTACTTTTCATTCATTGAAAGTTTTAAGTTGAGATAGCGGATTATAGAAGAAATAAAACAGTGTTTTATTAGTAACTATACAAAATAAAAGTATTCGTCTTTTAATTCTTAATTTTAAGAAGTTGCATTTCCCATAGCTCTCTCAGAAAAGTGGGCAGATTATTGCTGCTCTCAGTGGAATTCTCTTAAAAAGTTACCACTGAAATTTCAAATTGCCCTTATATACATGTTATATGTAAAGGTCGCTAACAGCTCTGACGTTTCCATATTGAGTGATACGTAAAGATATATATGTAAATACTACCTAAGTATTTGAAAATTGCGAATTAAAATATTTCATTAATACCAATTCAACTGAAATAGAGTTTTCTAATTATCATTTTCATTGTTTCCATTGGAAACTTTATGACGTTCACATTCCACCACCAAAATTTCAAATTTTTATCATTAATACATCGTTGTAATATTCGTTTGAAATTTTGGAATTTTCAACTGTTTTCACCGTTAGAGGGCTCAGTTACAGTGTTCGAAAGATTTCGAAAGTGCCAATCACAATATTTTATAAATTCCTATCTAACCCAAAAATAATTTTTCATTTATCTCTAAATACAAACAATTATTTGCTAAAACAAAAAAAAAATGTGTTTTCTCACCCCACCCCCTGGGTCTAAGGCGTCAACTCAATGTTGGCAATGAAAATTCTGTACCTTCACATTCCACCACTAAACATTTCAAAATTCTATCATAAAGGCATCGTTTGCAATAATCGCTTGAATTTTGGAATTTTCAAAAATTTCCCGCGTTAGAAGGCGTAATTATTGCTTTAGAGAGATCCGGAAAGTGCATATCGTAATATTTCATCAATGCCTATCCAACACAAAAAAAAATTTTTAATTTATCTCTGTAAACACAAAAGTTCGATGTCTACAGACGGATAGATAGGCAGACGACAAAGCGAAACTATTTTCTCGAGATAAAAATCATAAATAAATCAACCCGTACCTGTTCTAGTAGTTAGCGTACCTGACTACCAAACCAGTGGAATGTCCCTCTGGGGGCGGGGGTGGCTCAGTCGGTAGAGCGTCAGGCTCGTAATCTGTAGTTCAGAGGTTCGAGTCTCAGCTGGGTCAGCGTTGAGATTTATCTCCGCAAAATTCCCCGCGCTGCCCACGGTCAGTAAAGGACACCGATGGGCTTGGAAAGGCCGCCGTCCGTCGGATGGGACGTTAAGCCGTGGCCCCGTGTGCGGGAGAGCCATACCCTGTGCACGTTAAAGAACACGCTGGATGGCCTTGACGGGAGGCTACCATCTGTCTCCCAACAGCTGTTCCAGTGGGTCCCCTCCCCCAGCCTTCTCTGAGCCTTCGGGGTCCATGTGACCTGGCCATTTAGCCCTTGGTGTGCAAAAAGGTACCGCTCAGAGGTAAAAAAAAACCAACCCATGTCCCTCTGTGTGTGAGAGACCACCCAGGCCCAGTAGAGCTTCTAGGTCATCTCTGCCCTTTGTGTAAGGATGTACTTTCTTCCCTTTCAAAAAAATATTTTATCGTTTATCTCGTGTAAGCCTCTCTAAAGCAAGTGTAAGCAACCCTAACTTAGCGAAGTGCCAAAAGAAAAAAAATTCTGTTGTTATTAAAGAACCGCAGGAAAAATTCTCTACTTAAAAACAGAAACATACATTTCTAATGAGTGAAGAATTGGAAAAATAAACTATATTTTTAAGGAATCAAGAAAATAATTTGATTGAAAATCAAAAGATATACGTTTTAATGAGTGCTTATGAATTGGAAAAATCGTTTATTTATGCACCCAAAGTGTTAGGTCAAAATATTGGAAGAAATGAGCCTGATTCAGTATATCGATTATTTTGTTTCATGAGCCTAAAAATTTTCTCCGCAATTCCCGCTTTCATGCATTTCTTCTTCCATTTCAGGGCTTGTTGATGAGTTGCAACCAACTTTCAGCCGATTACTTGTTCCAGCAAGACAAGCACTATGACGTCAACTTCGACACAGGAGACAAAGTCATCCAATGCGGTCGCCACAATGACATCTTTAAACTGTGGCTAATGTGGAGGTCAAAGGTAAGGTCGACGTAATAATTTAGGATATTTGCATAACGTGAGTATTTAATAATTTTTAAAAGAGTAATGACTTAGAACAGAGGTAGCTCGGAAGTTCAAAATTTAAATTTCTAAATTATATTGTAATTGTGAAAAAAATAAGCAATAAACAAATAAATAATCGCTTTTGATTATAATTTTAAATTTTTAAACAGTATTTACTAATTAAATATGAGCGTAACTCAACTTTTTATTATTATTTAGGTGTTATTAATGAACCTCTGTAAGCATTTGCAATAACGTTACTCAAGAATTTTTACTCAAAACAATTATTCAAAAGATTTTGAGAATCACTGCTCTATATAGACACTAGTTTTCCAACAGTGTTCGGAACCTTTCATGTTACGTGAATAAAATAATGCCACATTAAAAGCTTCCTAACTATGAAAATGAATTTTCTACGGGAAAATATCACTGGATAAAAATTGAACATCTCAATTTTTCTATATTTGTTTAATGCTTAAAGAAAGAGTTATGGTAGTTGTAATTAATTATTTAATTACTACATTATTATTTAAGATCACAGCTGTTAGGCATTAGAATTTAACTCAAAGGTTAATACTGATATTAAATGCAAGTAGCTCAGTAAATAAATGTAAATTTAAAAGTGTAATGATATTGAAATTTGATGTAAATATTGTTGAAAATTTAAATTTCGGGAGATTTTAGTGGATCTTCAATTTGTCTCTAGTATCAGTTTCCAGTAAAACGTTTATTTTCTAACTTAGAGAGATTTAAATATGATCTTTCTTAACATAACACGGAAAAGATCGAAAACGTTTTGCAATATATTGTATGCACCTTGCATATTTTGGTATATGTATAGATTTACAATTTATCTGTTTATTTTTTAGGGCACACAAGGATACGAGAAGCACATTGACCACTTGTTCGAAATGACAGAGTAAGTGGAGTTTTTTAAAGATATCTTGATTACTATCATATTACTGATATCTTTTATCTTATTAATGTAGTAGATTTTCATCAAAAACAAATGATAATTATGGTATTAACTGGTAATATAATGGCTGCATAAATGAAGGAAGTTGAAGTTAGAAGTACACATCTACATATTCTGATTGGAATCTATAGAAGTTAGTTGCTTGAGTATGATGTGCACTATATATGGCTTTATACTCGCTGTATGCTTAAATCTATAATCTACGGCAGTTTCTTGGCATTTATTTTTCTTGGGTGTCTTTGAAAGAGAAACCTTGTGGCGTTAATTTTAATAATATTGGAGATTTGCTGAATGAGTTGGGTTGCCTCTGAACTTCCTTTTTTTGCACGCAGTGGGCTAAATGATCAATGGAACAAAGACTCCAATGTCTCAGAGAAGTTTGTGTAGAGAATCCACTGAATAGATTTTAGGAGACGGATGAAAGCTTTCAGTCAATATCATCTAGCATAATTGTTAAGTAAACACAAGGGAACGCGGCTTAGCGAATCATCCGACGAATGGTGGACTTTCCAAACAATCGGCGCCCCCCCCCCTTTTTGACAGACGGTAGGGTGGGTATTAGGGGAAATAAATCACGACGCTGGCATAATTGGGACTCAAACTTGGAAACTGCAGATTACGGGTCTGGAACACTACCGACTGAGCCAACCCCCGCTCTTCTTACTGAATGGCTCAGATCTCTGTAAACGGCAGTCCTATTGCGTTAATTCTATTGTACGTGCACTGAGAGGCTGCTTTAAGTATTTTCAAGTTATATTAAGGGATAAAATGAAAGCTCATGAACTGGATTATTTTTCTCATATTGGTTCGCGTTATTTAAGGAACCCTTAATTGAGAAAGATTTAAAAAATTGCTCTTAATATATTTCATCATTAGTATTTTCAAAAACTGAAAATGATTGCTAAAAATTTCAAATTTTTACTATATATGTATATCCTGCTTTGAAGCTGTATTAGGTTCATTAATCACCATCTTTTGGTCCCAGTTGACTTTGTCCTTAATAGCTCGTATTTTTTATAGCAGTCCTGCAACTAATCACAAAGTGATTATTTATGGATCTAATGATCCTGTTTAATCCATATTCCTTTGAAAGACCAAATCCATCTTCTGTAAAAATATGATTAAGAATATTGTTACGACAGAAGGAATCTGGCAACCGAAAGCAAAAAGTTTCAGCCAACGAATAAGAACTTTGGGAGAATTTGGAGAAGAAGAGTGGAGCGTTAACGGTTTTGTATTGTAACGGTCGTTGTGTTGTAACGGTCGGAGAGTTCGAAAATGGACGGTGAGCTGTTCTGAGACAGTGCGCGTAAGTATCAAGAAGTAACTTGATGTGTTGTGTATACGCGGAAGGATAAAAGTGGGATCTTTTATCGTTAAGTATCAAGAAGTAACTTGATGTGTTGTGTATACGCGGAAGTATAAAAGTGGGAACTTTTATGGCTAACTTCGAATGTCTACACGGACTGTCTTTTTGTTCGGCTAGTGTGTGAAAAGTTATTAGCACAGGACGAGAATTGGTTTACGAGTGAAGATCTTCGGGTGACCTGGTAAATCAAGTAAAAGGTAGTATTTAGTAAAATACACAGAGCTGATATTGTGTGCTCTACGCAGGAAGATTGATGACTTGTGCATGTTAATAGTTGATTTGTTAATAAGATACTTCATCCATATTTCCTTTGTAACAATTTACCTTGTATTGAATTTGGTTTTGAAATATAGCTTTTAATACTCACGCTCAGTGGCTATCCATTTTTTTGAAATCCGCAACATTTGGTGTCAGAAGTGGGATAATTTATTGAATGCCTTTCACTAGAAGTATGGATGAGTTAATAAAGCTGATGACTGATATGAAAGCCGATATGGCCGCACAATATAATGAGTTGAGAACTGAGATAGTTTCTCAAAAAGATGACTTGAAAGCCGAAATGGCCGCACAAAATACTGAGATGAGAGCTGAAGTGGCTTCTCAAGTTGGTAAGTTTATTGATCACTTCAAGGATCATAAAACCGAACTCAATAGACAATGCAATAGTTTAAATGTTGAATTTGTCAGTGAAAAAGATGATCTTGATAGTGTTAAGTTAGATTGTAAACATGGAAAAGAAAAAGAGAAAGGCAACGCATATAAAAATGTGGATCTGCTACTGGAAATCAAGAATCGTAGAGATAGCGCAGATAATGCCTTTGACCACGCAACTACTGGTGATGCATGGCAGAGTGTCTATGTCGCTGGTGACATGTTTAGGAACTGTGAAGAACAATCACACAGATCAGAGAGCTGTGAGACTATACAGTACGCTTTGCACTTCAAAATACCTAGGTATACAAGTCTGGCACGATCTGAAGAGAGATCCACACGAAAGGTATTCTATTCCTCGCTCTCAGCAAAATGCGTCATGGACAATTATCGCAAAGGCAGAGTAACGAGTGGTAATGAAGGGGAACGAAACAGAGTTTACGTTTCGCAGAGTGGTCCGAGTAAAGAAGAGGCGTCCATTCATCATAGATACAAAGTGCCATTCGACTTTACCGCGGAAGTCGGAGAGATTTTTCTGAAGCATATAGCCACACTTGAATCGTTTATAGAAAGTGGGGAATTAAGGAAGAGGAATTCCGAAGAATGGCTTAGAAGCATAACAGGTGATGCTAGTAAAAGAGCTTCAGGCAGAGACGGTACTTCAAAGACTAACTTTCTGGATGAAACTAAGCCTCAGAGTTACGATCAGAGAGAAGTAAAGCCCTCAGACAATCTCAACGAAACCATGCTGAATTTCTTTTCTGAACAGTCAATGTGCAGATTTGGACATTATAACCATTTAGATTATAAGGATATAGAAAAGTTTTATCACGACTACAAGAGCTCTAAAGTGGACAATATCATGTTACAAAACTCGTCGCTGATCTCCAGAATGAACAATTTGGCAATCATGACTGATGTTTCCCTGGCTAATTACAATGAGAGCTCCAAGAAAGTGAATTCCGAAGAAACAGCAACTATGACCTCCTCGGGTCATGTGTTTTGCTGGAGACCCGAGTGGCGCCATCGGATGGTAGATAAAAACAGCACAGGAGGTGTCGGCGACAAAGTGAGTCTTGTCTTGGCTCCTGCACTTGCTGCTTTAGGTCTCAAGGTCCCTATGATCTCCGGTCGTGCTCTCCAATTGACGGGAGATACTCTGTACAAATTGGAATCCATCCCTGGCTTCACAGTCGACTGCACTAAAGATAAAATCGAGCAGATGATGGAAGACGTCGGATGCTGCATCGTAGGACAGACAGAGGAGCTGGTGCCAACAGATAAGGAGATTTACCGCTACAAGGATCTGATGGCTACCATAGATAGCGTTCCTCTAATGATATGCTCAATTGTGTCCAAAAAGCTGGCTGAAGGAGTGTGTGCTTTGGTTTATGATGTTGAATTCGGAAAAGGAGCTATTGATCTCATCAGTACAGAAGATGTTGCTGTTGATTTAGTTAAGAAAGTGGTTGCAGCATCACAAGCTCGTGGAATGAAGAGTTTGAGTTGTTCAGCTGTTATCAGCAACATGGATTCACCTCTTGAAAACTCTGTTGACAACTCTCTGGAAGTGATGGAAGCTGTTCAGTGTTTCCTTGGTAACGGATCCTTGGAACTGCAAGAGCTCGTCGAAGAGTTAGGAGGAGAACTTCTGCGTTTGGTGAACATTGTGGATAATAGGGTAGATGAAGCATCACGTGTCTGCAAGGTTCTGCATAACGGCAATGCTTTGAACAAGTTTCGTAACATGTTAATAGAACAAGGAGTATCTGAAGATGTTGCAAGCTGGCTATGTGAAGGTAAAACAGAAAAAATATTGCTAGCAGCCCGACACATCACTGATTTCACTTATACAGGAGAAACAGGTAAGGTTGTCGGATTAGAAGCTGCAGTTCTAGCAAGAGTATGGAAGGAGGAGATGGACCGAAGCGCTAAAAAGAATTATGGAGCTGATATTATATTTGTGAAGCACCTTGGGGATCAAATTGAATCAGGTGAAATATGGCTGAAGGTTCATCACGACAGTTCTGAATTAAGTGAAAGTCAACTGACAAAAGGGTCAGATTGCAGGATGAAAATTCTCCCTAGATTTTATGTCACTAATGACTTTCATTCCTTGTTACTGTTGATAGAAGTAAAAATCCAAAGAAGAAAACTTTCGACAAAGAAGAAAACTTTTTACAGGTTTTGCACGAAAACTCTTAGTCGATTCTTCTCCCTGCGGAGACATAAACGTGTTCACAAGGGCTATAGGCCTTACACGTATTATGTTTGTGGACGAGGCTTCAGTCAGAAAAGAAATCTACGTCATAATGAGATTCGCTTTCATTTTGACACAGACGTGGTATATCGCATTCGTCGACGTCCAGCTACAAAGTGCAAGGTGGTTCACGTGGATCGTTTGGCCCCGTTTCATCGAAGAACTGAAGAAGCTTTGGAATCCAGAATTGTTCGGGACGAACAAGACCTAGGAAGGGGGCAGTGTTACGACAGAAGGAATCTGGCAACCGAAAGCAAAAAGTTTCAGCCAACGAATAAGAACTTTGGGAGAATTTGGAGAAGAAGAGTGGAGCGTTAACGGTTTTGTATTGTAACGGTCGTTGTGTTGTAACGGTCGGAGAGTTCGAAAATGGACGGTGAGCTGTTCTGAGACAGTGCGCGTAAGTATCAAGAAGTAACTTGATGTGTTGTGTATACGCGGAAGGATAAAAGTGGGATCTTTTATCGTTAAGTATCAAGAAGTAACTTGATGTGTTGTGTATACGCGGAAGTATAAAAGTGGGAACTTTTATGGCTAACTTCGAATGTCTACACGGACTGTCTTTTTGTTCGGCTAGTGTGTGAAAAGTTATTAGCACAGGACGAGAATTGGTTTACGAGTGAAGATCTTCGGGTGACCTGGTAAATCAAGTAAAAGGTAGTATTTAGTAAAATACACAGAGCTGATATTGTGTGCTCTACGCAGGAAGATTGATGACTTGTGCATGTTAATAGTTGATTTGTTAATAAGATACTTCATCCATATTTCCTTTGTAACAATTTACCTTGTATTGAATTTGGTTTTGAAATATAGCTTTTAATACTCACGCTCAGTGGCTATCCATTTTTTTGAAATCCGCAACAATATCTTTGACTTAATCTCCAGCCAGAGATATTTATTCAGTTTGTTGCAAAATGGACAAAAATGCTGATATTATAAAAATGTTTTGCAAAACAAAATGCTTCATTTTTAACGTACACTTTTCTCTTGCTTTTAACGAAATAATATATGAAGCTCATAAATGTTTCTATTTTTTACTTTAAAATGAACTTAATATTATAACGGCTATAATTCTATACGCTGATCGGGAAAATCGGTTAACTCATTTTGTTTTTGCATAATGCTTCGCAATAAACATTCCACTCGTCATGAAATATTTGAGAAATTTTAGTGCTTTTCGCGACAACTGGGCAGTTGTATCACCTTTGAGAAGCATTTTGCTGAACCCTGAATGGGCTGAATGGCCAGGTCTGAAGGGCCCCACAAGCTCATAGAGGTTTGAGGATGGGGATCAACTAAACAGCTAATAAGACTACATTTGACTTCTTTTTGGTGAAGGTCATTCTACTCTACAGCTAGATTCTTTTTGATACAGATAATTCATCGCTACAGCTGGGAGGGGCGGGGGTGGCTCAGTCGGTAGCGCGCCAGGCTCATAATCTGTAGTTCCCAGGTTCGAGTCCCAGCTGGGTCAGCGTTGAGATTTATCTCCGCAAAATTCCCCGCCCTGCCCACGGTCAGTAGGGGACACCGATGGGCTTGGAAAGGACGCCGTCCGTCAGATGGGACGTTAAGCTGTGGTCCCGTGTGCGGGAGAGCCATACCCTGTGCACGTTAAAGAACACGCTGGATGGCCTTGACGGGCGGCTACCATCTGTCTCCCAACAGCTGTTCCAGTGGGTCCCCTCCCCCAACCTTCTCTGAGCCTTCGGGGTCCATGTGACCTGGCCATTTAGCCCATGGTGTGCAAAAAAGTGCCGCTCAGAGGTAAAATAACCCAACCCAACGCTACAGCTGGATTACTTTCCATGAAGTTATGTAGTCCTACAGTTGGATTATTTTACAAGACGATCATTAATCTCTAGATTTGTAATTTTGTCCATGAAGATCAAACGTCTCTACATTTGGATTATTTCTCACGAAATCTTTCCATCTTTCTTTGTCATATTTCAATGTCGAATTTTCTGTAATGGATTTGATCGTGAAATATTTATATATTTAAAAAGCGGCATATGTTTAAAATACAATTATTTTATTCTTCTGTTCTTTTTTTAAATTTGCGATAACTTTTTCCTTCTCTTGCAGATACATGGTAAAGAAACTGAATGAAAGAAACGACAAGTTTCATTTAGTATTAGAAGAAGTAAGTATTCGTTCATAACTGAAGCAACTTAGATTGCAAATTGTTTGCTTTAAAGATGATGTTACTGCATTATGGATGAGGCAATAGTCATTAAATGAATCCTGTAAACTTTTATTTGTCTTAGAGGTTGATAAGTTTAATGTACTTGGCAATGGTGCAATGATATCGTGAAAAGTGTTTTCAAGCATGAAATTTGCATGCGGAATTTAGAGTTTTATGGTGTGTTATTTTTTTCAGATCAATTGAATTTTTTTTAAATTATTTTTATGGAAAACTATTTTTGAAATGCCTTAAGTGCAATGGCGCATACAGGAATACAATTTTCCCTTTGTGCAGTGTAGGACCACTGAATCTTAATTCACCATATTGTTTCTGGCTGCTGATAGCACCATACATGGTAACAGGTCTTTTTTTTTATTTAAAATGCATTGTAGATTATGAAAGTAAATAGACAGTTGTATATTTTTCCAAATACATTGAGGATTCAGTTGTCGTTGTCGCCATCCTGGTTCTATGTTTTTGCTATTATAACACTATTATTTTGCATTCATAACACGTACCCTATGTTTTTGCTACTGATGATAAAATCAAGACCTGATCAAATTTATCTATTTTTCGATTTTCCGCGACAGTTATTGGTATTTAAATAGTTATGGGAGCTAGAATATTAGCAACATATGTCGTTGTACAAAAATCATTCAAAAATTCGCTGAAATTGAAATAATCACTGCATTTTGTTGAACGAGTAATTAGTGTGCTTAGCTGCGGTGCACGGGGACCTATAGTCGAGACTCGGACGGTCCATGGATGTTCCTTTCCTTATGTTGTCTTTCTGCCAAGGTCTGGCCATTCTTATAGACCTTATCCATTGTCAGACATCTGAGGCAAACAGCTGCTTGAGGCGTATTTTTTATCTAAATGCTAAAAAAATATTGCTACACATTTTATGCAATTTTAGTTAACGTTTATTACTTTCGTTTTAGATTGTTTAACTTCAGATCAATTATTTATTCGCTTCCGCAGCTGTTTAAATTCCGAACGAATATTTCTGAACATCGAGACTTAGATAGATTTAACTGAGATCTTTTCTTCTAGTCACATTTTTCCACAGAGAGCTTATTTATGGTGTTACTAGGCTTTCTATCTGACTCTCTATTCACTTATCATCTCTGCGTCCTTAAGTAAGAAAACACTACGTGTATCAACTGAAGATCGCATTACAAGTCGAAAAATAAAAATTTGGTTTAAAGCTCACAATGGTTAGCCAGCCATTCATGGCTAAAAGTTACAAATAGCAATACAACTCATTAAGATAAATGTCATAAATAGCAAAACGAAGAGTATTATAATAATGATGGAAAACAGGGCCCGATCTAGGAGGGAGGCTGGATGGTATGGATAATAGAGGCAAAAAAATTGTTCAATTTATTTATATTTCATGCATTTTTCAAGAAAGTTTTGAAGACTGTTAAACGAAAGGGAAAAATCTTGAAAATCTTAAAAAATATCAGAAAATCTTGCCCCAGAAAATAAAATCATGGCCCCACCTCGGTTTTTTTCTAGATCCCCGACTGGTGGTAAATTATTTGATTGAATTTTTGTTAGTGTAGCCTTATCTTTGTGGCCTGTTTCATAACATTTCTAAAAGAAATCTGAAATAATGAATTCCCTTGAAGAAATTGCACCTCTATCCAGAATGAAGACCTACTGCTTTTCACTTCCCAAAAACCAAGACTTGAATGAATAGACAAAATAAATGCTTTTTAGTGTATGCATTTTTGATGAATATTTTTATACCTAAGTTGAGATTTAGTAAAAAATTGTTGATTCATATTTAGAGATTCGTTTTTGTTTGCTTCACACAGCCCGAATGCACCAATGTCTCTTTCTGGTACATCCCTAAGCGTCTCCGAAATATGCCTCATGGACCACAGAAAGAACAGATTTTGGGAGAGGTAAGTATGAAATGAGCATTTAAATTTTCATATCTAATACATAGATGTACAGTCGGTCAAAAAAGTATCCGAACACTACGGTTGATTACAGAATTCAAAAAAAAATATCTGGCAATTTTCTTTGGAAAATAGTGATCTGGCAACCTTCGTGTCACGTGACACGAAGGTTGCCAGATCACTATTTTCCAAAAACAATTGCCAGATATTTTTTTTTGAATTCTGTAATCAACCGTAGTGTCGGATACTTTTTTGACCGACTGTACATGTTATAAAGGGTGATTCAAAATTCGAGCAACCCGAAATGTGAATGATTATTTCGCGCAAACTGAACGGAATTAAATTCCGATTCTAACGTTGGCAACCCTACAGTCATTGGCATATGCAACATTGTTTAGTTTATTTCTCACGCTGTCAGTTCTTTGTTGGTGATGTGTATTGTACTAATTTTTCATGATGAAAATTTCCCAGGCCGAACGTGTATACAGAATCGAAAGTTATTTAACAACCAAATCATTTAAACTGTTCAAGCTGACATCAATCAGTTTCCTGATTCACTTTCAACGACTGCTTCAACGTCCTTTGCTAAACATTTGCAAACGTATTACATGAAATTGAGATTACATGAAATTTTCCAACATGGGTTGGGAGAATTTTGAATCACTCTGTAATATTTGCTCGAATAGAGGTAGAATAAGAAATATACTCCACGTACAGTCCCTCTTTAGAGCTTTCTATTCTGTAACTTTAAATCTTCGCTGCATATTAAAATAATGGGCAGATGATCGTTAGCCCTTCCCAACGTCAAGAAAAATCGAGATGTCTTGCTGCCGGATGTGGGGTGGGTGGGTTCACAGGGGCTCATCAATCTGCTGCCATGACAGGCAGCTGGGACTGGTTTCACCAACACTATTGACCCCTGCGTAGACAAAGCATCCATGTGACTGATTTCAGAAGTGAAAAGTCAAGATTGTTTGAAGTCTTCGTCTTTGAGCATCAACGTAGTGGAGGACAGAGACAACTTAATTTTCGTTCATAATTATCGTAAATACATTGTAAGTAAATAATTCTTTAATTGAATATTACTTTAAATATTTATGTATATCAAGAGTGAGGATATGATAGAGAGAACAGAGACTGATGTCTCTGTTCTCTCTATCATATCCTTACTCTTGATATACATAAATATTTAAAGTAATATTCAATTTTTAAAAATTGATTGATAAATTCAAATTTTAAAGGAATATTCAATTCTATAGCTTTGAACGAATAATAACGGATGGTGAACAATCAGGGAATAAGGATGGATCACGAACAATCAGCTTTTTTTTCCTATTAGAAATTCCTCTCCTTGCTGTCTGTAGGCCAGAACTCATTGTCTCAAAGGCCTTTCTCAGTTCTCTAAGAAATAAAATTTACTCAATATGATTAACATTTGGTAAGTGTTTATAGGTATTTAGTATAGGTATAAAACTAAGAAAATCATCTGAATCAAAATGCAGACCATTTGTGTTTCATGTAGCAAAGTGTAATAATTTTGGTTTTAGTAAAATATCTGTTTTGTTATTATTATTAACAACTCCTGAAAATCTTAAAACAAAGATCTGCGAGTTGTTCTTGCTAGAACTCATGTGTGTGTGGCAGCTTGTCATTGGTTGTTCCCTTCTTTGATATTCAGATTTTGCCGCTTCAATCTTTATGTGCAATAGAATATAAGTGTAATTATGGTACGCTTATGTGGTAAACTGTGGTACGCATAAAACAGTTTGAGAAACGCTGTTTTAAAGGACATTTCAGTGGTAGAACATGGAGCTAAGTTTTGTTTTATCTTCCCAACAGATATCCGCAACATTGAAAGGAAGGATGATGAACGCGGGCACACTGATGATCGGCTACCAACCTTTGGGAGAGTTGCCCAACTTCTTCCGAAGCATCATCTCCAATGTCGGAGTCGTAGAATCAGATGTAGACTTCATGCTGGACGAATTAGATCGACTCGGGCATGACCTCTAGAGCGAAGAACCAAACGCCTTTCTTCCTTGGGACTTGTTTAACGTGATTGTTATGTAGGATAGACTACGAGTAAGGAAGTTGAACCGGTGTTGTTGAATTTTTTGTTGTAAGCGATGACACCTTCTGGAGCGTCATCAGCACCAAAATCCAACGTCTTCCAAACAGTAGGAGCACCTGGTGGGCCAACAGCCGCCTCCGCCATAGGTGCACGTAATCACGTGCATGTGTCCGTACGAGTCTGTATGCGTAATGCGTATGCGTGTGTGTGTGTGTGATGTCAACTAGCAAAAAAGTGCAATAACCAATTGCTACTTAGCCTGAATTCACCGTATATTTATCATTCAATCACTCACTGATTTTTTTTGAGACACATACCACCAATTGTATGAACTCAATGATATTGACAGTTGTGCATTGTTGATCTGTTGTTGTGTTGGAGAAATTGTTAGTTGCACTATGTGTATATATGTACGTACTAAGAGAAAAGTGTTCATGTAATTTTAGGTTTGCCATGAGCAGTAAATATATATATATATTACTATATAGAAAGAGTGTGAATAAAATATATATATTTAAAAGGCAGGGACAAGAGTAGCAATATCTGTAATCTACATTAAATATGGACTTGATAGCTCCTTGAAGTCTGTAACTAAAGCTCTGCCTGTAAGTACTCCTTAGAACAATTTTTTCAGTGCCTGTTGCTTCATTATGTGTATATACAAATGTGTATGTGTATTAAAAGGATATTATTTTACTTTATGCCATGTCTAGGATTGCTGTAGCACCTGCTTAAAAGATATTCGTCTAAATTATTTTCGATTATTTTGTAATTTTATGCTGAAAACAATAATATTCATCTAGGGGAGGAATGATTTTAACGTTAGAATAATATCGCTACCAAAAGGTATTAGACAGTGATTTGTAAATCAAGCGTTCATGCTCATACTTTGTAATAGTGACAAGTGATTTCTGAAAACATATATTTTACCGAAGAAACAAAACGGACCTGATGAAGAAAAACATTGAGTCGAGAGAAAACATATTTTGTCATAGAAAACAGAATGACAGAAAGAAAAGAAATTTTTAGTCTAATAGTGTTTAAGTGAACGCTTTTTTTTTATATGCATTATGAAATTTTATGCATTTCGTATTGGTATTTCAGAACACTTTTGAATTAGACTTGAGGGAACTTTCTGATTGCAAATACTCTTTCTCTCTAGATTTCTTTTACTCTATAGGATTTTTTTTGCAGCAATTTCTCGGGTCCTTTAACTCAAATACATATTCTATTTATCATTATCCACTATCAATACTGCAATAAACGTTTTCGCCAGAAAATCCTTTAATACCAATTTGGTTCTTCCCTATACCATATTTTAAGTCATTATGTATAGTAACAATCATTCTCTATACAAAAAAATTAATTAATTTAGTCAAACAAATGCTAATAACTGAAAAGAACACATTGGTTGAAATATTGGATAATTATCGTAAATACATTGTGTCAAAACGCCGATAATATACACTGGCTGCTCAAGTTGAAAAAAAAAATGTTTTGCAAGGAACGGCAGCTGCATGTAGGAATGCACCACCAAGAATTAATTACAGGCTGATTATTTTATATCTTCTGAATAATTGATACTTGATTCAAATAATGCTTTCATCAAAAAGTTCTAGGACGGATATTTTTGCTTTTTTTTTTGTAAGAGGACTACAACACGTATGAAATTATTAAAGAATCCTCTTCAAACTACATTCCTTTCGCATGGATATAACGATTTCAGGTCGTCTTTCCCAGAAACTCTTAGTACTCTTCTTTCTCAATATCTTCAGTTTCTTCATCGCATACCCAATGATGACTTCTCATGAAATCCCTTCGCTTCAAAACACTTCGCAGATCTCGAAGAAGAAAAAAATCACAAAATATCAAATTAGTTGAATACTGAAATGGAAAAAAGTGTGCTCTGTTGTATTCTTCCAAAAACTGTTATATTGAATGTACTGGCGTGTTATCGGAATGTAACAGTCACTTACAAAACTGCCCTTTTGGTGAGTTTTTTTTCTTTTCTTTTCTGCAATATCTTTGATCAACATATCACAGATGTCACAAAGGTTTTGATGATTTAACTTTTTCAACGTGTCTTAAAGAGGAATATGGTCATCATTGATGATTTCGTGCAGCAGTTGAAGAGCGTTTGAAAGAAGAGTTCCAGATATATTCAAGTGGTAGAGCTTCTTGAATAGGTTTATCCGTGTGGAAGGAGCGTACTTCGAAGAAGATATCTTCTGTTATTCTGTAGGCATTGTATCTCTCAATAAAAAAAAAATCATGAAACTTTTTGATAAGAGTAGCATTTTCATGATGTATAAGTACTGCTATCTATTGTTATTTGGTCGAGAAGCAATCCTAGACATATAACTAGAGGAAGTCGATATTAATTGAGTTGCAATGTATGTTTAGTTGTCTTTTGTTGCTCATCTCTCTCATTTAAAGCCAAAGATTCATTTTAGTGTGTATAGGATATGGGAAGAATCATTACGTGACGTCAGCCGAAGACGTCCGGCTGTTGCCTTGTTGCATATTGCTGCTTGTTGAAATTTGTTTTTTCGAAACGTATTGGGCTTCGAAGATAAGAAATATTTGTAAATGGTTTCATGTTTGTTTATTCGAGATATGATAGTTTATAAACATGTCACTTGTTAGAGAAATGCGTTCAGATTAGAGACTATCATATTTTATGAATTGTCATTTGTGTAAAATATAAAACGTTTTAAGCTTTTTTACACATTTGTATTCTGTATTAGTGGAGAGACGGTTTCGTTCATTTTGTGAGTTAGAGTGCATTTATTCTATGTTTAAGTATTTTTACCGCTGTGTGCTGTTTACTTTTATCCGTCGAAATGTTGAATATTAAAAAAACTAGCAATTAGTTCCTTGTAAAACTGCTTAACTCGCCAAATTAGTGTACCAAAAGAAGTCTAATATATAATCCCTTATAACATTTTATTTTTGATAATGGAATTCCATCATAGCAAAATATGTTTGGTTGATGTTTACGAGAAACAATATGATTTAAAACGCAACTTTTACTTAGCATAAAGAAGATATTCTTAATCAAACACGGGATGATCAAGCTCAAAAGCCGTTTAAAAGTCGCTTTTTCCCATTTCGAAAAATGAAAATGTATTGAATACTGCTTTAAACCTTTACAAACATTGCTTAAAAATTGGAAACTTTCACTGATGTTTATCTGCACCAAAACTAATTTATTAGTATATGTAGAGAAGTCGACTTAAAAATATGAATGGATTATAAATTTAAATAATTCACCATTTAATACAAGAGGGTAGGAGAGCCTATGCTTTTACAAACATATCTTGAGATTTAAGAAATTTCACTGAAGTTTAATGTGCAGCTATAAGTAACTTATTCATATGGTAAAGAAGTACTTAAATAGTGAAAAATAGTGAAATTTACTATAATTGCATTTTTACCATTCAATTAAAGAGGAATTGTTTTTTATATCACTACCTCCCATTCATATTCACTTGTTAATGGTTGAATGCCTTCTCAACCATGCTTACCAGAAACAAAAAGATTTTTTAGAAATTCAGTTCATAAGTGCTTATGAAGTCAGAGAAATTATTTTTATTAACAAAATTACACACCATACTTCATGAACGAAAAAGGTAGTGTTGAACGTCGGATTCAAGCAACATCAAATTTTAAATATAATTAACAGTCCTTTAAAAAAAAAAACTTCCATTGTGCCAAATAAAACGAACATTTTTTTCAGCCTGTTTTGGAAACGATAAAAACTCAGATTAAAATGACGTAACTGGAGTGAAAGAAATATGAAAAGCAATTATCTGGCAGAAAACTTATAATAGAGTATTATATTTTTTTTATTTATCCTCGATTATTTATTTACATGATGTGAGATTCAAGAAGATTCTTTCCCCACTTCATGATGAATCTTCTTTACTTTTTAATCAAGGGTTTACGATTTTAGCTATAAACTATATATATGCAATAGAGGATCTTTTTAACTATATATATGCAATATAGGATCTTTTTATTCAAGGCTTCAAAATCCAAAAGAACCTGAAATCCGTGTTTTTTTTTAACCACTGCATTTCTCCCGAATCTCGGGCTGAACGTATCTAAAGTTTTTTTGGTACGATCAACAATAATACAGTGTTCATTGAATTGCGAAGAATCGACATTCACAATTCAATGAACACTGTATTTTTTTTCTGTGTTATAGTAAATAAACCCCACCTGGATAATTAATGTTTTCCCTCTATGTTTGGTACGTTCACTACACTTCGGATTAGAAATTTGCACTTGAAATTCCTACATAAAATTCGAAAAGTAGCAAAGTTCCTGAAGTTTTAGGTCCCAAACTTGTAGGATAAGGGATCTGGCTGTGTTTAACTATATAAGAGGAAAACAAAGTTGCCAGAAACTGATAGGTTACAGAGAAACGTTTTGAAGCTCCTTGGATCCTATCGGAAATATTGGATGTTTCATGTTTATCTCACTTATTTTAACTGCTAATGACTGTAATTTTAGTTTTTCTTCAATTATGTTGTAAATTTGATTGTACCATTTTTATTGCAATTTAGAATTAATTTCCTAATTTGAAAAATGTATACTACTTACCTAATACCAATGCAAAACTCCAGTCTCTGATAGTTGAGGTTCATGGACATGTGAGAAACAAATCAGAAAATTATTTCTGAAAATGTTGCATTCTGATAATAAGGATTTTTTTTGTGACCGACATGAGAACTTCTTAGAGACATTTGATTCGAGAACCTTTAGAGACATTTGATTCGAGAACCAATGTAAACTTTCTGGTAACAGCATTTAGCCGGAGGTGTGGGCGAACTTCCTTGGAGCAGCATCTGGCTCGAGAGACACATGTGAACTTTCCAGGAGCAGTATCTAGCTCGTGGACACACGAATTTTCTTAGAACAGTATCTCTCTCGAGAGCCACGTGCGAACGTTCGAGGGACAGCATCTAGCACGAGCGGCATGCTAACTAACTTCCCTGGAGCAGCATCTGACTCGAGAGCCATAGTTTCATCTAACCTGACGTTTATACACAGTCGTATCAGAATAATATGGCATATGATTCTTATACGACTGTGTATATATATATCAACCTATTAAGACTCTATTGGCGTGATAGGAGAAAATGGTTTAACGGAAAGAGTTGTATTATTTAGTGGAACTTCTAACGGCGCAAAGGGCTATATATTTAAATACATTATTGATTTTTGATTAACCAAAATGCATGTAGTCACAAAAACTTTGTATTAATATAAAATATCATATAATTAATTGTAAAATTAATATAACTTTAACTGATCAGTATTACTTTTATATTAATAACTATTTTGAACTCCCAGTATTTTATTTTTCATATGAATATATTTATTTTAATTTAGCCTCGGTATGGTAAACTTTAGAGCCGCCACTACTAGAATGTATGTAGTAATTTGTGAAAAATTGAAGAAAAAACATCAGAATGTAATTTATGAATAGATTAGTTCGCACGATGGCTGAATGTTTTGGAGTGTAGCTCATAATTAGCTTGTGAACTTCCCAGGAGCAACATCTAGTAATAAGTGTTAGCAATTTTACTTTCTCAGAAATATCGGCGAAGAGAGTTTTCTGATTTTGTTTCATATTCATGCAAAAGTGCTGTTGTTTTAATCATGAAGTTAGAATTTAAGCTAAAGTTTAGCGAAACTTTTAATTGTTTTGTAAAACATATATATGGATATACTAAAAAAGACGTGTTTTTTTAACAATCTTTATGAGGTTTCATTTTAAAAATCTCAACAATTTAGATGTATTACTATTCTCTTTGAACTTTATACTTTGTTAAATAGTAAATAAATTATAGACGACAAATTAATGGAGTAAGAGGAATTTCTATTCAAAGACAGGGAGTACTTGAACCGGATGTATTAAAATTATTTTACTCTACCCACACAACAATTTCCACGATCTCTTTTCCTTGTGTATTCAAAGAGTAATTAATAATAGATGATAAAAATAATATTCAAGACATATTTTAGGTAAAAGGAAACCATTTCCTTTTATTCTTGTGGACACTTAGCAGAATTCTAGTCTGTCCTAGAGCAATGACGAAAGATGATGATTTTAATATCAGAGTAAGGTTTTGTGTGAGGACCAAATAGACCATCTAATATTGCACATTTGTCTAACACGTGGTATAAGTACTCCTTTCCAGAAGGTATCCGAATATTCCATCGAGAGAGCTTATTTTTATGAGTCATTTCTCCTCTTGTAATAACAGTTTATTATGGAAATAATTGGAAACACTGGCGAGAATACATTCTGCTCTATGTACCAGAATTATTTTTACAGAGAACTGCTAGTAGATATATGAGACATCTTTGAATACATGTACATATATATGTATATCAAAACGCTGAAAGAGATCGTATACTTTCTGGACCTTATGTACTAGAGAAATATAATTGTTGTATCTCGTTCATCGTGTTTAGGCAATGCACCAGGAGAAGTGTTTTTCAATAACAGCCACTTTCACTCATTCACTGCCAAGAATGGTTTCTCACACTGTTATGTATTACTTCTAGATCATTTGTGAAGAAAGTTTATTTCAGGGTTTTCCAAACTGTTACGTGACCCTATTCCTGAATATCAAAACAGAAATCATTAACAGCAATCCTTTTCTTGAGTATTAAAAATGGAAATGCATTATCAGTGAGACATTGTCAGCGATATTTTAATAAACAAATAGAAGCGTCTTTGGGGTGTTGGCAAAGAGGATCCATCTCTTTAATGTATTGTATGTGCCCGAAGTCTTCTTTTATCTTTCTAAGAAGGTAGGCTTTTGCTCACTTTGGTGGGGAAGGTTAACATATAAAGGGCCCAGAGGCATAAACTTTTCGGTAGACAGCGACGTCTCTAATGACGACTTTATTTCAAAGGCCAAAAAAATATTATCTAGACCATTTTTTCAGTGCAGAAAATCTTAATTCTGTTGGTACGAATCTATTCTGAGTGTGAAATATAAAATGCGTTGGCTGAGATCCTTTTCCACAATATCAAATCTGAAATAGGTTAGGTGCGACCCTTTTCAGGATATCAAATTTGAAATACGACATTTTTCATGGGTATCAAATCTGAAATGCGTTAGCTACGAATATTTTCGTGGGTATCAAGTTTGAAACGCATTAGCGGCGACCCTTTTCATGGGTATCAAGTCTGAAATGCGTTAGCTGCGACCCTTTTGATGAGTATCAAATGTGAAATACGTTAGCGGCGGCATCGAGTCTGTAATGTGAAATGCGCTAGTCGCTGTTCTTTTCATGGGTATCAAATCTGAAATGTTTTAGCGGCGGCTCTTTTCACGAGTATCATATCTGAAATACGTCAGCGGCGGTATGGAGTCTGAAAGTGTTAGAGGCGACCCTTTTCATCCCATTTCATTCCCATTTTCATGGGTATCAAATGTAAAATGCGTTAGAGATGATCCTCTTCATGAGTATGAAATTTCAAATGCGTTAGTGACGACCTTTTTCATGGGTATCAAGTTTGAAATGCGTTAGCGGCGACCCTTTCCATGTGTATCAAATCTGAAATACATTAGCTCCGAGCATATTCCAAATTTGCAAACCGAATACCATTTGAACCACCCCTTCTACGAACCATAAAATATATATTACTCTTATTATATACATTAACAATTCGTTATCAGTTAATCATAATAATCAGTGGAAATCTTAATTACTGGAAATCAAATTGGAATAAATTATACTACAATAAACTATGCAAAGTGAATGTTGTATGCAAAATGTATTGCTACTTTTTCCTTTATATCCATGATTTTTCATTATTTGGCTTATTTTCTTTCCTCTCGACCCTAATTAGGCTCACTGTATACACTTTGGAAAACCCTAATTGAAATATGGCATTACATCTTTCGAAAGGAAATATCTGAGAGAGATTAAATCCAGCACATATCTTTAAAAATAATCGTGTATTAGTTATTTTGTACGAGAAAAAGACTTTGTGCATCTTCGTACTGAATGTGATGTTATTTGCACAACAAGCAAGTAATTAGTATATCGTTCAAATAAGAATAATAAAACGAAAGATAGGATTATTCTTTTCATTGTATTCTGTACGTTCAAAGTTGTTTTTCTCTTCTTCTTCGAACTTTTGATAGCTTTAAATTCTCGAATGCTAAATTATCCTTATGTGAAAGAGCAGTGTTAAAACAGCAAATGTGCAAAAACTTTATCAGCAGTGATCACAAACCTCCTGTGTAAAGCCGCACTTTTCCAAGTGCACTAGAAACAAATAAAATACTGTTATCTGTGTATATGGGTTGTGTATTTTGTTTTCGTGATATATTTTTGGATTTGACTTCTTGGTTTGCGAAATTTACACTAACAGTTCTGATAAAAGTGCAATCTTGAAACTGCGTTTAATTAGCATAATCCAAACAAATTCTCAACATAATGGTAAAGGTTAGCAGGGAGGGGGGGGGGGGTAGTTCAGTCGGTAGCGCGCCTGGCTCGTAATCTGCAGCTCCCAGATTGGAGTCCTCAACTGTTCCCGTGTTAAGATTTATCTCCGCAAGAAAACCAGACCTACCCTTGGTCAGTAGGGGACACCGAGGAGTTTTTAAAGACGATGTCTGTCAGATAAGACATTAGGCTGTGACTCCTCTCCCTATGCGTACCCAGTGTGTTAAAGAACCACTGGATGGCCTTGCTCGAGGTTGCCATCTGTTTCCTAACATCTCTCTAGTGGTCCCCTTCCCCCAACTTCGCTGAGCTCTCGAGTTTTGTGACCTCGCTATTTAGCCCACTGTGTATAAAAAGTGCCTCTCAGAGGTAAAACAACCAAACCAAATGATAAAGGAAGGGCAGAGATTAAATAGCAGAGACAAAATACTTGATGAGACTTAGAAAAGATGCCACAGTGGGCCTTAGTTTATTTACATTTAAGTTTAATTATGTACTTTAGTATGAAAATCTATATCAATAAAAGAAAAATTTCCATTTTTATGGAATACTGAATGAGATGACATCTGAGAAATCTCTCTCAATTTCTTTGTATTTAAGTAACTACTCTTTGCTTCGTCTTTGGACAAGGCCTAATTATCCATTAGGCACAGTGGATTGGATTGTTTTACCTCTGAGCAGCACTTTTTGCACACAATGGGGATAAATGCCCTGGCCACAAGGGCCCCAAGGGCTCAGTAAAGGTTAGGGGGGAGCGACTTATTCCTATGCTAAATTATCCTTATGTGAAAGATAATTTACCGGAGAGACAGATATTAGGCTCCTGTCAAGACCATCCAGCCTGTTCTGTAATATGCAAATGGTATGGTTCTCCCACACACAGAGCCACAGCTTAACATACCATATGACGGAACGCATCTATTCAAAGTCCAACAGTGTCCCCTACTGACAGAGGACAGGGTAGGGAATTTTGCGGAGATAAATCTCAATGCTGGCCCAGGGAGGACTACAACTTGGGAACTACAGATTACGAGCCTAGTATGCTACCAACTGAGTTAATAAGGCTGGTTGGTTAGTTTTTCTACCCAAAATAAAAAATACAGATCTAAAAGGCAGAAAAAATGTAAAAATCTATAAAAAAATAAAGAGATATATATCTTTATTGTCCCACCTGGACCAAGCCCCACTTGGTCTAGTGGTTAGCGTACCTGACTGCTAACAGCAGGGGGGGGGGGGGCGGCGGCATGTCCTTGGGTAAGTGTTTGCGTGTTGTGTGAACCAGGACAATCCTAAAATACCTTTTAGATTATCTCCGTCTTTATATAGGGAAGTAAAACCAAAATCGAGGGGGGGGGGGCAAGGAACAAATGAGCCGAAAAATGTTAAATAGGGGGCCAAGAGACTGGATTTCCAATGCAGTATAACACTTACCCCTCTTTTTCACCGGTTTAAAAAAAATCTTGAAAATTGGTTGGGGTTTCATGACACATTAGCAACAATGACTATTATCCGCCAAATAAGGTAAAAAAAAAGAGGGTAAAAGACAAAGAACCTACAATCAAAGTTAAAAATATAAACAAAAACTACAGATCTAAAAAGACAAAAAAATTTTAAAAATCTGTAAAACAGTAAAGATATATATATTTATACAAAAATAAGATAGAAAAATCCAGGTGTAAAAGACGTAGGTCAGATAAAAAGAAGAAAACGACTAGCCTTAAAACCAGATACGGTTAAAATAGCTGTAAAGCTTAAACAGGCAAAAACAGGTGGTAACAAGGATTCATCAGATAAAAGAGGTCCGAGAGTAAAGGGCTCGGACCCCTTATGATGATCACCTCTGAATGTGACACCACTCAGCGAAAGCATTCTCATACTGTCGATGAAATTTATTTTTAAACACCATAACAATTTTTATTTAAAAAAGTCATTCAAGGAATTTGTATCATTTGGCAAAGTCCAGAAGAGTTGAAGAACTCGCTAGTAGATAACATATGTAATA
This sequence comes from Ryuthela nishihirai, assembly GCA_038380435.1. NCBI lineage: Eukaryota > Metazoa > Arthropoda > Arachnida > Araneae > Heptathelidae > Ryuthela > Ryuthela nishihirai. The sequence goes on from JAWZYU010000004.1 coordinate 9,976,788, forward strand.
ACAATTCAATTTTACCTGCGTGTAGATATTTTTATACAAAACACACACTCGCTGAATATAACTAAATAAGATTTATTAAACACATCAAAAGGTACTGTTATAAGTTCACAGTGAATTCTAGCTAACAATCCAATTAATTATCTTTGTTTAAAAACAATATATTGCTGTTTTTCTGTTTAATTTCACATGGCAAAGAATTAAACAACTGTAATCCATAATATCCATAGTGGGTTTTAAAAATTTCTGTATTAGTTTTTAGAATGATAAAATTATTGTTTTCTGCTGCTCTAGTGTTATATACGTTAGTAACTAAAGTAAGCTTCTCCCTAATTTTGTAAACAAATAAGAGCAGTTTTAGTTTGTATATTTGATCCGTAATTAGTAAAAGGAGTTCCATAAAGATGCTCTTTGAAGAGTCATATTTACGTTTATAAGTCATAATTTTAGCTCCATATTTTTGCATTTGCATCAGTCGTTTTAAATAAATATCACGTGTTCTTCCCCATATAATAATTGCATATTGTAATCTAGAGTGCACTAAACTGTAATGTACGTTCTTTTAAATTTGTGTATCCAACATCTCTCTCAAAGTGTAAAATTTCGGAATAACTTGGTTTAATGTTTGAAACTATGCTATTTATATGCTCATTAATATAATCTCATAATAATATCTAAATAATTTACTCTTCGTTACACTTTCTATTATAGAACAATTGTTACACGTTCTAATATTCATGTTAAATTTAGAGCAATTAATCTGAATGTATATTAAATCACCAATATCGATATTTGTTCCCCTTTCAATATTAAAGTATATGTATTTAGTTTTATTGACATTAATGGACAAATGATTATTTTCAAACCAGATCATAAGAACTTTCAAATAAGCATAGAACTTATTCCTTAACTGAAGATCGTCATTAACATTGTAAATTAATGCTGTATCATCCGCAAAAGACACGATATTACCCTGTAGTTTAAGTTCCAAAAGGTCATTAACGTAAATGCAAAATAATTTGAGTCCCAGAACTGACCCCTGTGGAACGCCAAAAAATATTTGTTTCTTTTCACTTAAAATGTCTTCCATTTTTAACTGTTGAGTTCTGTTTCTTAAATAAGAACTAAACCACTTTAAGAGAGCACCTCTTATACCAATTTTCTCTAATTTCGCAATTAGTATATCTACTGATAGAGAATCAAAAGCTCTCGAGAGGTCAAAAAAAGTACAGCTATTTTATTTCGATTATTAATGACATTATAGGTGAATTGTGCAAGTTGTGCTCTGGTATCTTCTGTGCCGAAATTTCTGGTAATGAAGCCAATTTCTCCACTAAAATAAATCTGAGTTCCTTGAGAGCTCTGGGAGAGGACTACACTTCATCTCTCTGGGGCGTTCATACAACTCAATTGCATTCAGATCATGGATCTGGTTGGACCCACCATCCTATGAATATCGTCACTTTAAAGGAAAGCCTCGACTACATAAGCTCTATGAGCACGAGAATTATAGTTCATAAAAATAAGCTTAGTGTCAAAGAACATTCCAAAAGTAAGAAAAGGAATCTCATTTCCATATTGCCGAGCAATCCGAGTGCTCTCCTAAAAGAAGTGAAACCCTGTGTTGTCAATCAGCGTGAGGGCAGCCTAGAGGTCACACTACCACCAACAAAATTGTTACTTTCCTTGATGTTTCAACTGTTAAGGTGAATTTCTTGTTCTCTCTCAGGGCCCCCACATCCTGAAGCGGGCCCCCAGGCCAGGATCTTTGGCGGGGCCCCCTACCTACCGCTAAGGTTAAGGGCAGCGTGCTGCTCTACAGGATTTAGGATAAAATAAGTCAGTTTAAATGATGACACAAAAGTAATATTTATATTTATTAAAAAAACTTTATGGATTTACATAATAAAAACTTACAATAATATCAAAAATTATCTCAAAGTATATTTTCTAGCTTTGGTCGTCGCAAATTTTTCAATAACTTCAGTAAAATCAACTTGCTTAGCTAAATCATTTTCGATGCACAAAATTGCTAGATGATTAAGTCGCTCTTGACTAGTTGTGCTTCTTTGCCATGTTTTCAATGAATTTACCAGTCTGCTGAATGAATTTGCCAGTCATACTGTACAAAACAATTTAATGGCGAGGCAGATATTGGCAAATATACCTTGCGAAACAAAAAGTCGGTGCAATGAGCGGATAATGTAATGTGCCTAATAAAATAATTAATTTTAGTTGGATGAACAAAACAAAAGTCAATATTTTGTAAAGTCGCTTTTTGTTTTCTGTTCATCTCACTTAGCTGGCCGACCCGCCACGCCGCCCCCCCCCCCTAATCCCGGGCCCCCAGGCTAGAGACCTGTCACCCCCCACCCCTTTGTAGGGGCCATGTTCGCTCTACATGAACATACTTTTGGAATCTGTATGTAAACTGAATCTAGATTTATCTGTGACTTTTTTCCACTGGCCTCATCCTCAAAGGCAATGCTGCCTACACAATATTAAATGAGCTCTTATGTTAAAGAGGGTATGGGAGATACAAAGCATTGGTCATCGTGTGTACAAACCTCATCCATGCAGCTTCTCTAAATAGTATATCCTGAAAATGTTATCCCTATGAGAGCTGACAACTCGCGAGATCTTTACCTAACTGTCATTTCTGTATGTTGTCTTTGTTTTAAAGAACAGATAGGGTCGTCCTAAACATTTGTGGTCTTGGGACGATCTTTCCTGATTCAAGATTAACCAGACCTGTATCTTGAAAATGTCACCTTCAATCATCTTGAGATGATATTGTTATAAATTTAGCGGATGGAAACTGAGCTTAAGTTCAAAAAGAATAATTAGCAACAATAATTCTAAAATAAGGTGATTTATTACAAAAGTTTGAATAAAAATGCAAATATAAAATAAATTCAATGAACTCAAATCTTTATCTTCACCAATATGAAAATATACCATCAGAAGAATATTTCACCTTATCACCTTTATTACAAATAGTCGTTTCTCTAGAAATTCATAAAATCTATACTCAAAGCATAATGTAAGACTTTTTACAATACTCAATAAGTGGTACAATCATATTTGCGAAATAAACCTGTAAATTACCAGAATGATCTTGTCAATTTCTTAAACAAACTAAATTAACTTTTAGAATTTTAGTTATCAAGTACTGCAAAACTGCAGCTAAGTATACCGGTCTCTTAGAACCAATTCTTTTCAGACGTTGATCACCACTCATCAGACGATGAATTCTTCCTTTTCTTGCAGATCCAATAGGGGAAAAAAAACAACTCGATGTACACTTTAACACTCCCACGCACACTCTAAAAAATAATTTCTTCTTTGGACTATCGCGCACAAAGTCAAAGACAATTCACTTTTTGCTTTACACAGAATCTTCCGAATATATCGTTAAATTTCGAGTTTAACTTTTTCGTGAGACGCAATTCTCATGCTGAAGAACACGTGAGCATCAATGTTGCTCGTTTGTTGCTCGTTCATCTGTCGTAAAAATATTTTGCAGATGATCCCTTTCTCCCAACCCAGGCTTTGACCCGGTTAAAAGCACTTGGGATCAGTGGTGGCTTCGTAGCTAAAATTAGTGGGGGTGCTGCTCCAGAAAATTTTTAGCCTTTGTTTTAAAATTGTGTAAAAGGAAAAAAAAAACGAAAAAAAAAAATGAATCAAATAGAATAGCTGGAAGCAGGATAATAATCTAATTCTACACTTTATCATATTCAAGAATATGGTACACGGTTTTTAAGCACAATACATGCGGAGTAAAAAAAAAACTGCCTTCGACCAGCACGCCAGGGTCGGCACTGCGGGAACGACAGTGCTCTCTCTCCCTTGCAGCCTCGCGTGTAGCTTCCTATGTGCGCATGCGCACAACAGTCAAACACCTCGCCGCTAGTACTGTGAAGCGCACAGTTCCATACAAAGATTTTTGTATCTTTTTCATAAACTGGGGGATGGCTACTGACATTAAGCTTAAGGATTATATATTGTACAAGTATAAAGAAAGAAATGAAGAAAAAAAAGGACTCATTATATTAAATGTTATCGATAACATAAAGTTGAAATTGGGGGTGCTGTAGTTCCACAGTGCCTATACGCGAGCCGCCACTGTTTGGAATCCATCTCACTTTGTAAGTTAGCTTATTCTGTGCACAACAAATACCACTGTGAAGTAAAGCAATGTGTTTTGAAAAGGAAAGCCAATGTTTGCTTGGGTGCGCTATCAGTGTTTGAATCAGAACACTTCGTATTTTTCCCTCTTGCTTCATAATATCGATTGTTAGTAGCAGCATAAATGAGAGTTCTGGCACAGTAAAAAGGGCTCGAGAATTCTATGAAAATCCATGGGAAAAAAACACCCCCGTTTTTTCTAATTTTCACACATATTTTCACAAAAAACCACAAGAGACATACTTTTTTATCTCACACCCCATAACTTTTCCCATGGATTTTCATAGAATTCTCGAGCCCCTTTTACTGTGCCAGAACTCTCATTTATGCTACTACTATTGTTGCCAGTACACTTCATATAGTTTACTTCCTAAAAGGTTCACTGGCGCATTCAACAGCAAAGATGCAGCAATGCACTATGTAGTCGATTGCACGTCGCTCTATTAAAACTTTGCAAAAGATTAACTGAAATGAATAGGAATTTTCGTTGTCGCCCTTTGCAGATCGTTTTCATCAACTGATGGAAGTAAAAGTTTATCCTCACAGAATGCAGTAGTTCATTTCAGTCATTGATTTTAGATCGATTAAAGATTTCTTATGCAACGTAACAGAAAATTGTGGAAATATTAGGTATTAAAAACGTTTATGGGAAGCAGGCCGGGATCTAAAAAAAAATAAAATGAAATAAAGTGGAGGGGGGGTGGGCAAGACGCTGGATTTTCATTCCAGTGCAACATTTTTCCCTTCGTTTCAGAGGGTTTAAATTCTTTTTGAAAAATCCCCCGTTTAATAATTTTTGGCCTCTATTACCCTTACGAGCATTCTCAAAGGTAAGGGAGGGGGAGGATATAACCCATAAATGGACCCTCTTATCCCTCGCTCCCCCCTTCCCTCCCCATATCCGTCCCCTGATGGGAAGGATTAGTCATTGTCATTATTGCTTAGAACAGCATCAGGAAATTTCCAAACTTGGGTTGGGGTGTTTTACCTCTGAGCGGCACTTTTTTGCACATGATGGGCTAAATGGCCTGGTCACAAGGACCCCGAAGGCTCAGAGAAGGTTGGGGGAGGGGACCCACTGGAACAGCTGTTGGGAGACAGATGGTAGCCTCCCGTCAAGGCCATCCAGCGTGTTCTTTAACGTGCACAGGGTATGGCTCTCCCGCACACGGGGCTACGGCTTAACGGCCCATCCGACGGACGGCGGCCTTTCCAAGCCCATCGGTGTCCCCTACTGACCGTGGGCAGGGCGGGGAATTTTGCGGAGATAAATCTCAACGCTGACTAAGCTGGGACTCGAACCTGGGAACTACAGATTACGAGCCTGGCGCGCTGCCGACTGAGCCACCCCCGCCCCTCCAAACTTGGGAATTATTCAATATAAACTGCACTAATGCAATAACTCGGTATACCTTTCTTTTCAGGAATAAAAAAATAACATTTCTCGCATTTTAATTTCAGAATTTTATATTTATGTATCATTACTCTCTCTCTCGGTATTTCGTATTTAAAATTACAATTAGAAATATCTAACGTTACTTCAGGTAAGAAAGATATCATAGGATATGTCCTGTTGACTAAGTTTTATGTCTCAAAGAATTTTAAGTATTCACATGTGAGAATAATATGCAAAACTAATCTCTAAAATGTAAGTGTTACTAATTGAAATAAAGCATTGCTTCCACAGCCCTGACCAAATTATTACGAACACCACATCGTTTCCAAGTATCATGAAACATGCCAATGCATTCGAAATTTCTTGCTGACTTAAGTATTCTATGTGAATACGAAGTCGTATAAAAGCAGTAAAGACATGAGTCAAGTGTGACACGGATAAAAGGCTGATCTGACTGACTTCAAAAGGGGACTCATCGTTGGAGCGCGATGTGGCAGCAGCATCCGTAACGAGGTGATGGAACTCAGCGGAAAATCTCGGGCACAATATCCCAAGCGTATGGAAAAGGGCGACGATTTCAAAAGGAAAAGTCCGACAACCGTAGCATATGCTGGAGGGTTGGGTTGTTTTACCTCTGAGCGGCACTTTTTTGCACACCATGGGCTAAATGGCCAGGTCACATGGACCCCGAAGGCTCAGAGAAGGTTGGGGGAGGGGACACACTGGAACAGCTGTTGGGAGACAGATGGTAGCCTCCCATCAAGGCCATCCAGGGTGTTCTTTAATGTGCACAGGGTATGGCTCTCCCGTATACGGGGTCACGGCTTAACGTCCCATCCGACGGACGGCGGCCTTTCCAAGCCCATCGGTGTCCCCTACTGACCGTAGACAGGGCGGGGAATTTTGCGGAGATAAATCTCAACGCTGACCCAGCTGGGACTCGAACCTGGGAACTACAGATTACGAGCCTGGCGCACTACCGACTGAGCCACCCCCGCCCCTGTCAATCATGAGAATTCACCTGAGCAGGTAATAAAAACGTGACAAATAAGTATTATTTCAAACTATTTAGTAAAATAAGTGTATGATTTAGAATTTTGTGCAAATATCTTTCAATAACTGTCAGTTTTTCACAAGTTTCTTAGGCCTGACTTTGCTGCTGTTAAGTATTCGAGCTTCTATAACTCTTTAAATACCCAACAAATATTGTTGAAAATCGAGATTTAGATAGATTTCAATGAGTTTTTATTATAAAAAGCTTATTGTAGAAATTACGGATCTTATAATTTGACTCTCCACTTACTTAACATAGATATGGTTCCATTTTTCAGCCCAGTATCTGTAACAGCGTCTGGTATTAAAACGTTAATTAATTCGTTAAATATTAAAACTCGAGATTTGAGTGAGATTTTCAATTTACCACCAGTGAGATTTTTCCGTAAAAATATATTAGGAAGTTTTGAAAATGGCTTTCCATTCAATTAATCTGGAAGCGTCTGAACACATGAAATGAGATAAAATGACATTTGGCATTACATTAGAGTTCTTTTATTTTCGGAAGCATATCATTCCTTTATTATTAAGAAAAAAATCATATTTTTCCCTGCATTTTCAATAATAAATTTCCCTCTTTTTCATTTTGTTTTCGGGTATCCTTAGTTCTATTATGATGTGATTATCATGTATGCATGACTGATGCGTTCGCAACTGCTCATTTAATTAACGGCTTGACCTAAATATTTCTATATTGACACAATAATTTGGTTTTTGCTCCTCTCCCGAAAAAACTCACCCTTACGCCCATGTAACTACTACATGTAACGCCATGTAACGCTCATGTAACGCCATGTAACGCTTCATCTGTCTGTCAATGACAAATGTCATTGACAGACAGATGAACAGACTTCTCTCTAAAATATATACAGGGTGAATCTGAAAAAGTGGTCAAAACTTTACGGGGTGGTAGAACGCAGCTATACGAGCAATATTCGTCATAGAATGTATGGTCGGAACGCAAACGGCGAGCCGCTAGGTGGCGTTGGAAATGGTATAAAAGGGTCGGTCCTCGCACCAACGGCATTTCTACCGTGGATTGCCGAGAGGATGGCTGGTTATACTAACCACGAAATGGCGGATATGCACTTTGTGTACGGTTACATTCCTGTTAATAAAATGTTTTCTGAAGTATCTCCTCTCCTTCTTGTGTTCATTCTTTAAATGTGACAGTGGAAAACTACCTTTTAACTTCTCACCGCTTGCGATCCGACCATACATTTTATGACGAATATTGCTCGTATAGCTGCGTTCTACCACCCCGTAAAGTTTTGCCCACTTTTTCAGATTCACCCTGTATAAGATTGACATCAACGGAGGATGCCGATATCTTAGATTTGTTGCAAAAGGGGCATGCTACTAAAATATTCGAAAGTTTCTGAAATAAGGGGTATGCAACACACAGTGGACGCATGAGACATTAGCCTTGGGAAAAAATTTTAGGGGAATACTAATTATGCAAATATACATAAAAATGCTCTTTTTAACTTTCTCCATGTGAATCGGAGGAAAACCAATGAATATGCACATTTCAAAGCTAACACCCGATGAATATTTCATAATAATTTTGTTAACGTTGCAATTATTAATAATAAATGCTAATATATCATTATTATGTTATTTTTAATCTTTAATAAATAAAAAAAAAACATTTTGTGTTAATTTCTAGTATATTTTCTGGAACAATCTGCAGACTCTGCCTTTCCTTTTTGGGAAGTACTCACTTCCCAGAAAACAGTCAACAATAGAGAAAAAACTATAAGGAGGAGTTCCAGCAAATAATGTCTTAAAGGGGCTGCAAAATTCTAGTATGCCTCGTGCAGTGGACCTGGACCCGACGCTGGTGACACAAAAAGTATTGACTCAAGATTTTACTTTTTCTTTGGAATATCGCAGAATTCCAGTTGAATACTCTACGAAAATGGAATTCGCCTAAAATGAAGTTTGTTGCAAATAGCTCTTGATTTCGATTCTATCACCAATAAGAAATGCATTTTAAATTTATTAACAGTCTTCGGGTGTCGAAAAACTGAAATATTTATTCGTTTCTCGAAAAATTCGCTTTTATTGCAAAAAGAGAAAAAGTTATCTACTTGTCGATGTGTTAGCAAAGTGGCGACACCTATCGGTGCAACAAAGAACTGGACATTTGCACCGTCCACGTGCAGTGTCACTAGGAGGTTTCATCAAAAGTTAGCTGTACTGATTAAATGCGAGCACTGCAAAGGTTTGATTGTGTAGCGAATGTTTTCATAACATCGCACATAGAGTCATAATTACCGAATGATTCGGAAGAAGAAACAAGGGTTGTGTTGTAAATCAAAGAGCTTTCTTGTTATGTGCAAGCAAAAAGAAGTGGAGGTAAAAATTTAGTCACGAATTATTTATTTATTATAGTTGGGTTGTTTTACCTCTGAGCGGCACTTTTTTGCACACCATGGGCTAAATGGCCAAGTCACATGGACCCCGAAGGCTCAGAGAAGGTTGGGGAAGGGGACCCACTGGAACAGCTGTTGGGAGACAGATGGTAGCCTCCCGTCAAGGCCATCCAGCGTGTTCTTTAACGTGCACGGGGTATGGCTCTCCCGTACACGGGGCCACGGCTTAACGTCCCATCCGATGGACGGCGGCCTTTCCAAGCCCATCGGTGTCCCCTACTGACCGTGGGCAGGGCGGGTAATTTTGCGGAGATAAATCACAACGCTGACCCAGCTGGGACTCGAACCTGGGAACTACAGATTACGAGCCTGGCGCCCTACCGACTGAGCCACCCCCGCCCCTTATTTATTATAGGGAGTGGGCAGAATTCAATTACCTTACTTCAATATTTTTACTTTAGTTATTAGTAAAATAGTAATATTCAAATCAACATTTTAAATTTTAAATTAATTTTTATTAACTCATTCTTCTATATGGTAATAGAAAAATCTCAATAATGTGCAAAAGCATTTAGTTGTAGTAAAAACAAATTTCAGAAAACAAATATGTAAGCATTAATTATATCGAATAAAAAAGACAAAACACTAAATTAAAAAAAAAAAATTGAAAATCTGTGATCCTATATGAGCCCTAAAAAGTAGAAAATAAAACTAAAGCATATCGATGGTGCAATCAGTCACTGAGTTCGTATTAACTTCAAAGAAAGATAGGACGCTGATTTTCCTACACAATAAGATTGTCAGCGCCCTATCTTGCTTTGAAGTGAATACAAATTCAGTGACTGATTGCACCATTGATATGCTTTAGGTTTATTTTCTACTTTTCAGAGACATATAGGAAGACATGTTTGTTTTTTTATTTATTTATATTTTTAATTTGTTATTAAAAACACCTACCTTCAAAAACTTCTATTTGATACATTTTGAATAACAATGAACTCAAAAACATCAACCCTATTTTTCCTTCTCTGTTTTTGGAGTCGTGTTTAAAGCAAAACATGTGCCCATGACATTAGAAACGTCACTACCTTTTGAGATATAACCCGTTAAGGTCCACCCCCGTGAAAATCCATCCCTTTTTTTAGGAGAGGGGGGGAGGGTAATGGTGAGGATACAAAATTCGAAACAGTCTACGACATCCCTCATATGAACTTTCATTGGACACCTAACTCGTAATTTTAGACCCATGCTGTCTCGTCCCCTATTTCTCAAGTGGTCAATAGATGACGCACTTCGCTGGCCTTCAGTGGTAAGGGTAGAGGGCGTTAATTATTAAAATTTATATTAAGGTTCGCGGATTATTTCTAATCCAGTACCAGTGTCGTAAAGTGTTTATCCAGTCAATAATTCCCCCCGATGATATGCAACTTTTGAGAGAGGATTATGTCCCAAAATCGTACAGTCTCTTTTGATTGGTGAATAATCGGAAGACATTTATCGAAAATTTAATATGAGCTTTATTTATCTCCTTATCATCAGTGTTGCCTTTTTGTTGCTGGGATCGCCTTAGGAAGTTGTCTGTCTTTGCTTGGTGATATCTTCAGTTCTGATTACGATTCATTGATTGACAGACACTGATTACGATTCGTCCCTTAGACTAGAAGAATGGAAATACGCATGGCCAAACACACCTTGTTACGTATTGTCACACAGACCTCTGGTTATTTATAGTCACACAGACCTCTGGTTATTTATAGTCACACAGACCTCTGGTTATTTATAGTCACACAGGCCTCTGGTTATTTATAGTCAAACAGACTATTACTCGTATTGAACTTCATCAAACCCTACACTGAAACCTTCCTTCAGAATCAAAGTCCTCGAGAAACGCATGACTGAAGCATTTTTGACGTCTGATACGAGTCTGCCCGTCCCCTCGGCTGAGCCCTTTCTTTCATGCCGCTACTTACCCTCAAGCAATCTGTTGGCAACAGTGCCCGCACCACCCAGTGGTGCCATAAAGTTTCATCCGGTGAGCCAACACCTTGCTAGCGAACAAGAAAAGGTGAGTAAGAGTGCCTCATCACGGTCACCCTCAGTGGCAGTGGCTTCCCTTCTATCATCATAGGAAGTAGATCACATCCTAGGTACATTTTCGATGCATTTTGCGCACTAGGTGCAGTATCATCAACTCGACGTTCCCAGCCACCTGTAAATGGTAGAGGCCTGTAAATGGTAGCTAAGCGTAAACTGGAAGGAGAGCTGTGTACCAATCCCTAGTGATGATGCACAGAACCGGCCAGGTCTAGCACCTAATGTCCGACCCCGCCTTCTCGTGGTGCAGGCCGTTAGTACCTTTCAAAAGAGATATTCTCTTTTGGAAGGGAACGGAAAGGGGAGGGCTGCCAGTTCAGTATGGCTTGCTGATCTGGTCATCTATGGCCACTTTTTTCTTTTTTTTCAACCCTGCTGAGGAGTGGTCAACTTCACAGGGTCCTGGTGCTGACCATTTATACCTACTAGACTGGACTTGTTTATGGATTTGAGCTTGATTATTGATCCTGGACTTGCTGCACTGGGGGGCCTCTGTTGAGGGAGAGTCTGCCGCTTTGTTTTCTGTTTGCTTCTGGGTTGCCAGCTCTAAGTGAACAGAGGCATGGGATACCTTATATCAGCTGGTGGATAATCCTAATCAGAGGCTATCGCAGGTACCTGAACCTTACTTAGTTAGTTGGGCATCGTCAAGCCTAAACTGGAGTAATGTGTCTCAGGCAGGCCATTTGGCTCTTGAAAAAGTCCACTTGAAAAGGTGGTGCCTGAAGTTCCTACCAGCATCGGTGACTTCAGCCTTTAGCGAAGGAGGAACGGGTCTTTGCCCCATGCCTGCGATCAGGGGGCTCTTTGATATTGTTGGCCCTACCAATCTCAATAAACCTAATTTCTTTAAAAATCCTACTAATCATTTTCTCTCTGCAGGAACGTGGAACGTGAGGACATTACATAGAGATTATTCTCTTGATGTCCTCATGCAGGAATCCAGCGCTATAACCTAGATATTCTAGGCTTGCAAGAGACCAGATGGACAGGTAAAGGTGAGATACTTAAAAATAACTTTAAATTTCTCTTTACAGGGAGGGAGGATGAAAAGCATCACCAAGGCGTGGGTCTGCTGCTCAGCAGACATGCTAGTGATGCTCTTCTAGGATATGAGTGCATTAATGAAAGGTTTCTTACAGCAAAATTTCAGACAAGCATTAAAGACTTGAATGTTATCTGCTGTTATACCCCCACTGAGGATGCTGATGAGGATGAGAAGGACAGGTTTTACGGACAACTTCAGGATATTTTGAATTCTGTCAAGAAAGGAGATATTACCCTTGTTCTTGGTGACTTCAATGCCAAAGTTGGTACTGAATCTGATCTTTAGGGAGGGGTGATAGGCCCTTTTGGTATTGGTAGCTGCAATGGCAATGGGCAACGTCTCCTAGAGGTAAGTAAACTCAATGGTTTCAGAATAACTAACACATATTACAAACACAGCGACATACATAAATACACATTAGTTTCACCTGATGGGCTGCATAGGAATATGATTGATTATATATTAATTAACAGCAAATGGGCTAGTTCTGTTAGGAATACCAGGGCATATAGGGGAGCTGAAATTGGATCTGACCATTACCTTGTTAAAAGTGTCTTGCAACTTAAACTTAAAAAGTGTTGTGCTAGGGTTAAAAAATTTACCTTTAATACCGAAGCTCTGAAACACCCAGTTATAGCTAAAGCTTACCATGATAGGTTAACTTAGTCATTATGACAGTCATGGTTTGCTTAATACTGAAGTTGAAGAAGAATGGGGCCATTTTAAACAGGCTTTTTTGGAAACTAACAGTACTCTTTTAGGAAAAAAGGAGCAGAAGAGGCAGAATTATTTAAGTGATAAGGCACTTGAGCTTATTTTAGAAAGAAGGAACTGCAGGAATATCCTTAATCAGTACCCTACTAGTCCTAATAGAAAGGATTACAGAGAGCTTAATAAATGTGTAAAGGATCAGTTAGCTACTGATAAGAATCTTTGGCTTGATGGTTTGGCTGACAAAGCTGAGGAGGCAGTTAGGTAGCACAAGAGCAGAGAGCTGTACCAGATAGTTAATGTTTTATGTGGTAGAAAACGGACAGGCATACAAGGATTGAAGGATAAACAAGGTAAGGTTATAGAAGGGGAGGATTCTGTCATGACTAGGAGGGCTGAGCATTTCAGTGATGTTCTAAACAATGTGGTTAGTTCTACTTCCATTGTTTGTAATGATGATAGATGCATTGGTGGCTTTAATGTTGGCCCTATAACACAATCTGAAGTTAGTTTGGCTATCTCTAAACTTAAACTTCATAAATCCCCAGGGGTAGATGAAATTACTACAGAAATGCTCAGAGCTGGGAATGTTTTGATTACCACTTGGATGACTGAAATTTTGAATAACTTTTATGATAAAGGCATGGTTCCTAAATATTTTACCAAAGCTATTATTATCCCTATTTTCAAAAAAGGTGATCGCAGTTCTTGTGATAACTATATGAGTATCAGCCTACTCTCTGTTCCAGGTAAATTTCTTTCCATGACTGTGCTTAATAGAATTAAGAATCTGGTTGACATACAATTGCGTGATGAGCAATGTGGATTCAGAAGTGGTAGGGGATGTGTAGATCAGATATTTTCACTTAGGCAGATTCTTGAGAAATGTTTAGAGTTTCAGAAACCTTTGGTTGCTAGCTTTGTTGATTTCAATAAGGCTTTCGACTCTGTTGATCGTCATAATTTGTGGTTGATTGTGAGATCATATGGTATACCAGACAAGTTAGTTAACATAATGAAAGCTCTCTATAATAACACTGAGTCATGTGTGAGAGTTGGTAAGTCTTCTAGCAATTGGTTTAGCATTACATCTGGTGTTCGACAAGGGTGCATTTTGTGTCCTTTTCTCTTTAGTTTGGTTGTTGATTATGTTATGCGAAATTCACTTCGAGGAAAGATTTTGGCTTTAAATGGGCTGGAGATACGAATATTTCTGATTTAGATTATGCTGATGATTTAGCCCTTTTGGCAAATGATGTTGATGAGATGAATTATTTCATTCGAGCTGTTGATGAGACTGGTAGTAGAGTAGGTTTGGTTATAAACAGAGAGAAAACTAAAGTGATGAAAATTGGTCAGGCAGGTTGTGATTCAGTTAATCTGAATGGTTGCAGTCTTGAGCAGGTGTCACAGTTTAATTACCTTGGGAGCTATGTAACTGATACTGGTGATGTGCGGCATGAGATTAACAGACGAATAGGGATTGCTGCCGGGACTTTTAAGAATCTATGGAGATTGTGGAGAAATAGTCGTATACACCTAAAGACTAAAATTAGACTTTATAATAGTTTGGTTCTTTCTAGGGTTAGTTATGGTAGTGAAACTTGGACGCTGTGTAAACAAGATAACAGGAAACTAGATGCTTTTGATTCTAGATGCTTACACAGTATCTTGGGTATTAGGTGGTTTAACTTTGTAACTAATGAGGAGGTTAGGCAAAGGAGTCTGCAACCTCCTTTAAGCAGCATATTGTGCAGAGAGAGACTTCGCTGGTTTGGCCATGTTGCCCGTATGGATAATTATAGATTGGCAAATAAGGTTATGAACAGTGTGCCTAAAGGCCTCAGAAAGAAGGGGAGACCTAGGATGCGATGGGCAGACAATGTCAAACAGGACCTTGTTAGAATTGGTGTGCAGTGGCCGGATGCAGCAGATGTAGCTCAGGACAGATATGCTTGGAGAATTAAACTGCATGGTCTGGTTGGACCTCCGTAGCCCATGGCTGCTTGAGGATAATGATGATGATGATGAATAACCAACAAAATGGTCACAAATATCATCAATATGTATAATGATCATAGAAAATATCATCAATAAAAAAATCTGTATCCATGAATATACAATGCATTACGCAATTACTAATTAAAAGAAATAAAATCATATCATTCATTAATTTTGGGAAGGATAATACACTCTCCATGTCACAAAAAAAATACCCCCTCAAGCAGCTGCTTGCCACAGAGGTCTGACAGGAGCCTGTCAGTTTATATGCCATAGTAGAAGGTCTGAGAGGATGGCAGGACCTCAGCAGAAAAACGACACACACATCCATGCCTTACCAGGGGCTCGAACCCAGGTCCCTTAGATCAGTAGCCAAGCACGCTAACCACTCAAGCGCATTCATATTACTGAATGGAATTTTTTGTGACATGGATATCTTCACATATAGTGGAAATATAGTTTTCATATTTTCCCACTTTTTGGGGGGGCAGAAAGCATGGGGGGTTAATGTTTTTACACTATGACACTCCCCGCATCATAAAGTTTCATTTGACTCATAGATAATTAAATTTGTTTTTTGAGTTTGAAAGATATGGTGAAAAAGACTGCTTTGACAAACCGGCAAACCGACAAACAATGAGCAAAATGCAATAAGAAGATAGTAAAAAAAACCTTTAATTGCCATAAAATTACAGGCACAGTAGCTCCAGAAGAAAAGGCTATGGATTTACTCGGTAATATTTACGAAAGGCGTTTCAAAAGTTCTTCACACGTGTCTGTGAGATTTGCACTCGTTCCTCCAAAGTTAATGACTTGTGACTTGCGTGAAAGCTTGTCTAAACTTGTCATTATGTTAGTAGTAAGGGTAGCACTATGGCGAGAAATGACCTTTGACCTCTCTTTTTGACGGTCGCACTCTCAAAAGTCCCTCGAGTTGGTTGAAAGTACCACACCCCCTTCAGCGTTTGGTTTCCTGATATTCTAACAGACAGGATATGAGTTGGGACCCGTTGGAAGTAAGATGTGCCATTGTTAATGTTCTTTCTCATGGAGATAAATTATTTATTATATATGCTCTTTTATTAAATTACCGTGTTTGGTTTTTTTCCTTTATGTTTCTCAGAGCGTCAATTAATGAAATACGTAATAGCTGAAAATATAAGTTAAAAGAACAGTAAATAAAAGGTTCAGTAAATAAAAAAGGGAACATTCTTCACAACTAATTAACATGTTGCTAAAATTTTGTTTCTCCAAACAGAATGTTAGCATCCTATTCGACTTTTTTTGCATCTTGTGCGAAAAAGCGATTTTTAAATTTGCGAACTATAATACTCACACGGAATATTCTGTGGTTCTTTCTTTATTAAGTCCCTTGAGATTGTTGATAGTGCCACGCCCCCTTTCGTTCAGTGGTAGAAAGGTTCCTGATAAGAGCTACCAGACAGGAAATGAGTTGGGACCCACTGAAAGTAAGATCTATCATACAGGAAATGAGTTGGGAACACACTGAAAGTAAAGGTTGGGAAGACCCATACAAAAGATCGAGATATTAAGATTTTTGAAAGGTAGCAATAGTAGAAGCATACGAATTTAAAAATCTCATACTCTTATTTTCTATGGTATCTGATGGTTTATGTGAGATTCTCCCCGAAAAGGAGAAAAAAGAACTAAAAGCCATTCTAAAGGTTATCAGCATTGTAGAAAGGATGCTTAACGTAATAATTCCAGTAATAATTATATTCATGGCTGTCTTAGAATAGGTAGATTAATATACGTAGCAACTTAGACAAACAGATTACTCACAAGTAAATGAATTTAATGATTTGTCTTAAGTAGCTACGTGCAATAAACCCATTTTCACTCTCCAGTGCGAAACTCTTTCAAAAAATTTTCGAATGGATTAAGGTAGATAGGGTGAGAACTTAACAAACAACAGTGAAAGTTTTAAAATATAAATAATAAATTTAAAATTCTTAAAATTAAAAGATATAGTGAAACTATCTGAAAGGAGGGAAAAATGTAATAAAAACCTTTAAAAAGTGAAACTTTTTTTAATACGTAGAAATTGAAAAGCTGAATTGGAAAAAAACAAATGTAATATAGTTAAAGAGCTGAAGACAAAATTTTAATACTGAGAAATTAAAAAAGATTAAAGACGTAAAATTTAAGAAAAAAGGAAACTTCACTGTAAAAATATTTCAATACGAAAAAAAAGAAAAAGGGAAAAAAATTGAAGTTTCTTATAATCTGAAAATAAAATTCCTGAAATTGAAAATGGAAGAAATTAAATTTCAAAAAGGGATTGTAATCTTAAACATCATTTTTAAAGGAAGAAGTGAAAAAAATTTTTAAAAGACAAATTTCTAAAGATGCCAAATTCAAAAACGTTCATTAAAACTTTTAAATTCCCAAAAGTTTAATGTTAAAAAAATTTAAAAACTTAAAAATAGTTAAAAAATTTAAGTTGTTATAACTGAAAAGAGAAATTTAAAAAATCTCCAAATTTAAAGAACTGAAATGTAATTTTTAAACATACAAAAATATTTCATGTGAAAATTATTTCAAATATAAAAGTGAAATATATATATTTATATAAATATAAATTTGTTGTTATTGAACAGAAATGTTTTCGAAATCGTCAAATTAAAAATTTAAATAATTTTTTTAAAAATCGAAAAAATTTAAAAAGAATTTTATGCACGAATATAAATCATACGATTATAAACATATAAGAATATATACGAATATAAACATAAATCGTTCCGAGAAAATTGAAAACAATTGAAAAATATTTTTTGCAAAAATGCAACATGTTGTTATACTTCCGTTTACGAGGAATATTAGTAGTATAAAGTTTTTAGAAAAGTCTAAGTAATGGATACAGTCTGAGCAGATGTATGGCAACACGCTTTTCGATGCGCGTCTGTCAATCTTTGTCAACCTTCTGTTTCATCTAGTCATTCCTATCGTAAAAGCTATTTTATTCCAGCGAGCTCAATGGAAAATCGCATCGGATTAATTCTTCCAGTCAACCAATTAATATTCACCATTTTCGTGCTTTCAGTGATTGAAAAGCCAATTACCTTTTACTTTAGTTCCGTGGATTTCTGCGTGAAAAGAAGTCCGATAATGATATATTTCTAATAGTTGAAACTCCAGTTGTCACAAGAAGAATGATTTTTCTTACAGCTAGTAATGCGGCTTTGATACGCAAAATGTAGAGGACACTGCAAATTAGCAATTAGATGGGTTAACTGTCGGCTTGATAGATCTTCAGTCCGAAACTTTTTCCTGCTGAAGAAAAAGAGAAAATTGTAAAATGAAAATCGTTACTGCAAATTTTAACGCTTTTCCGCAATTCATTTCCTTTTTGGTAGCTCTTAATCAGGGAACACTTCTAGAAGGCAAAGTGAGGAATCGAACCTGGAAACGCCAAATTACGATCTTGTTGCATTATCAAGTGAATGGTGAAAAGGATAAACATTCATGTAACACCTTTCAAAAATCTTAATATCTCGATCTTTTGTATGGGTCTTCCCAACCTTTACATTCAGTTTGTTCCCAACTCATTTCCTGTATGATAGATCTTACTTCCAGTGGGTCCCAACTCATTTCCTGTCTGGTAGCTCTTATCAGGAACCTTTCTACCACTGAACGAAAGGGGGCGTGGCACTATCAATAATCTCAAGGGACTTACTAAAGAAATGAATCACAGAATATTCCGTGTGAGTACAGTTCGCAAATTTGAAAATCGATTTTCCACACAAGATACAAAAAAAGTAGAACAAGATGCTAACATTCTGTTTGGAGGAACAAAAGTTTAGCAACATATTAAATTGTTGTGAAGAATATTTCCCTTTTTATTTAATGAATGGAGGTTTTTTTGTTGTTGTTTTTTTTCTGTTTACTTTTTAGGTATTTTATTGAATATAGCCGTCCCATGGCCGAGTGGTTAGCACGCTTGGCTACTGATCTAACGGACCTGGGTTGGAGCCCCGGGTAAGGCATGGCTGTGTGTGTTTTTTTCTGCTGAGGTCCTGCCATCCTCACAGACCTTCTATTCTGGCATATAAACTGACAGGCTCCTTGTCATACCTCTGTGGCAAGCAGCTGCTTGAGGGGGTATTTATTTTATTTTTTTATTTTAGCATGGATTGAACGTTTTAAATTTTCAAATTATTCCTTCATTTTTATTTTCTGTGGAAATAATTGACGCCATGAGGGATATAAAAGAAAAAACCAAACACGATAATTGAATAAAATAGTACGTACAATAAATAATTTATTTCCATCAAAAAGAACATTAAGACTGGTACATCTTACTTCCAGCAAGTCCCAATTCATATCCTTCCTGTCTGGTAGCTCTTTTCAGGAAATCTAACGCTGAAGGAGGTGTGGTACTATCAACCAACTCGAGCGACTTTTGAGAGTGCGACCGTCAAAAAGAGAGGTCAAAGGTAAGCAGTACTTACATGTTAAAAACAAAGGAGATATCATCATTTTTTTTTTTCGCTGGTGTCGTCTGAAGTTAGTCCTCTGAAATCTGGGCATTGTTGCTGTGGAGTTACTAAAGATGAGGAATGATTTTACATTTTCACTAGGATGCATCTTGGGGAGCGCAAAAAAATAATTGACGCCATGCCGATTTATCACAAGTGTATGGGGATCATGTTTGTTTATATGGCACTGTTACGGGATGGATGCGGAAATTCTGGAAAGCATGGCGTAGCTACGAAGACCTTCCTCGTGCAGGAAGCCCGACGAGGCGTGGAACAAGAGAATCATCATTGCTCTTCATGAAAGCATTGAGAAAAATTCGCATATGATAAGTTTCAGGTGATACGTTTCGATATCAATGTATCGATTGTTAGTGGGGAAACAATTAATCATCAACATTTAAAGTTCCTAAAGTTCTATGCCAAATGGGTACCCTACAAACTGACAGAACAGCTAAAAAGGACTAGAGTCAACTCGTGCAAGGTGATTCTGGCAATGTTTGAACTTAGTGACCCCAAACAGTTACCAGACATTGTGTCGCGTCCAACTCCAGTTTACTGGAGAGGGAGGCTGTCAGGAGCAATTAATAAAAAAAAGTAGGAAAAATGGCACTTTGTTAACCTTCAGACTCCCTCAGCATTCTGCCGAAAGTGGGCCCGTTGCTGCAATAGCTTTATTTTTGTTGTTACCAAACACTTCAAGATCGGGCATTTTTGGCCCACTGTTCCTCATGACTAAACCAAGAGGATCCACACAGAAAACATCATTAACTAAGTTTCCAAGTTAAACACATTTATTACTTCAGTTTGCTTCCAACTGTGAAACAGCAATAGGTACAGGAATCTTAGAGATAATAAAACACAACAGGTCTATGGCATAAGCCAAATTTGGTGGTAAAGTTGAAGCCACTACGGGACAAAGATCAAAGTAGGAAAAATGTTGGTACTTCTCTACAGCATAAGGGCAGCATTAAGTCCCAGTACAGTCGCTCAAAAAAGTATCCGAACACTACGGTTGATTACAGAATTCAGAAAAAATATCTGGCAACGATTTTTTTTAGAAATTAATGATCTGGCAACCATCGTGTCACGTGACACGATGGTTGCCAGATTTTTAATATATACATAATGCGTATGAATATATAAAGCAATGAATATGGAGCGTGTGCAGTTACCGTTCATAGCAAACTGGAGCGGTTGCGGTTAATGTTCACAGCACATTGGATCCTGTGAGCTCACAAAGACCTAGATCGTGTGGGCTCACTCACGGAAATATTGAGCGAGTGCAGTTACCGTTCACAACAAACTGGAGCATGTGCAGTACCTGCACACGCTCCAGTTTGCTGTGAACGGTAACTGGAGCGTGTACAGTTGCTGTCCACGCTCCAGATAAGGAGCGTGGACAGCAAAGAAAAATATCTGGAGCGTGTACAGTTGCTGTCCACGCTCCAGATATTTTTCCTGAATTCTGTAATCATGTGACACGAAGGTTGCCAGATCACTAATTTCTAAAAAAATCGTTGCCAGATACTTTTTCTGAATTCTGTAATCAACCATAGTGTTCGGATACTTTTTTGAGGGACTGTACAACTCATTCTTCTCACACTCCTCGTCTCCGAAGAGCTAATCAATAATTTCCATGAATCAGCTTTCCTTCTCCTCAGTTGTTCATGTCAGGAATTGAATAGGGTCAAAAGTTTTCTAGCTAGTGACCAACAGGACAAATAATTCAAATTGAAATAGAATAGTGGTTTTCAGCCTTTTTATGCTGATACCACTGTTCAATACATAAACATCACATTGTAGCAAAAATAGTGCTGGATTCGCTCCGTCACAGCACAGTGGTACCTGGTTTACTTCCTTGTAACTCACTAAAGATAATACTTTTTGATAATTTAAAAAATACTTCAACTGATAGCATTAAATCACCCTCATTTCGTCATTCACCTCCTTTTTCAGAATATTAGTGTGCCATGTCACCAAGTTGAGAACCAATGCATCAGTGCTTTCAAAATTCAACTGAATGAAAAGAGTATCTCGGAAATATAAAAATAAATCATACATAATCTAGTAATTCTTGCCTTATTATTTACAGCATTTTGAAGTTATTTTTAGATTTTTTTCACAAGAATGTCATGGCAATATGTCCACAAAACCCTACATGATAATAGCTTGATCAGGGGCGTAGTGAAGGACTATAGTTTTTTTTTTGGGGGGGGGAGAGAAATCGAAAATTTTCCAACTCTAAAATAAAATTTTGCCAACTGAGGAAATAATGTCTCTGTCTCTGGTTCGTACCTAAATTTTCGCTCCGTGGGGGTGGGGTGAGGGCAATTTTCACAACTCTCCTGCATTTTGCCAACTAGCCATAATTTCACAGAAATAATCCCAATATTTACGTCTCGTCTGAATTGTACCAAGTCAGTATGAATTTTCCCAATTCCCCTTGATTTCACCAATCTCCTTAATTTCACAAACCCAATCCCAATTACCACAACTCGCCTATATTTTACCAAGTGGATCCCAAATTTGCCAACTACCCTAGATTTTTCCAACTCTCCTAGATTTTGCCAACTCGTCGTAATTTTACAGCAAAAATCGCAATTTTTTTCATCTTCCCTGAATTTGCCAAGTCACTTTGAATATTATCAACTCTCCTTAATTGCACAAGAAAGGCACAAATTTCGCAACTTCCCTGCATTTTACAAGTGGCTTCGAATTTTGCCAACTCCCCTAGATTTTGCCAAGAGTTCTCGGATTTCCCAACTCTCCTTAATTTCACAAAACCAATCCCAATTTTTTTCAACTCACCTGTACTTTACCAAGTGGTTTCCAGTTTCGCCCACATCCCTAGATTTTGCCAAGTTGCCTCAATTTTATCACCTCTCCTTAATTTCGCAAAACAATCCCAATTTTTACATCTGTCCTTAACTTGCCAAGTCACTTCAAAGTTTCCAAACTTCCCAAAATTTTGCAAAGTTTTCTCGATTTTGTTAACTCTTCTTAATTTCACAAACTCAATCCCAATTATCACAACTCGCCTATATTTTACCAAGTGGGTTCGAATTTTGCCAACTCGTAATTTTACAGAAAAAAATCGCAATTTTTACATCTTCCTGAATTTGCCAACTCACTTCGAATTATTCAAATCTCCTTAATTGCACAAGAAAGGCACAATTTTCACAACTCCCCTGTATTTTACCAAGTGGCTTCGAATTTTGCCAACTTCCCTAGATTTTGCCAAGAGTTTTCGGTTTTTCCAACTCTCCTTAATTTCACAAAACCAATCCCAGTTTTCTCAACTGGCCCGTATTTTACCAAGTGCATTCGAAATTTGCCAAGTTTCCTTGATTTTTCTCAATTCGTCACAATTTTACAGAAAAAACTCCAAATTTTTACATCTCACCTGATTTTTGCAAAGTCATCTGAATTTTGTCAACTCCCTCAAGATTTGCCAACTCTCCTAGATATTGCGAAGTTGCCTCGATTTTGCCAACAAGCCATAATTTTACAGAAAAAAGATTGCAATTTTTATATCTTACCTGAATTTTGCCAGCTCTCCACGATTTTGCCAAGTTACTCCGAATTTTGTCAACTCACCATAATTTTACAGAAAAATGTCCCAATTTTTACAACTCATCTGAATTTTGCCAACTCCCCCACGATTTTGCCAAGGCACTCCGAATTTGTCAACTCCCCAAGATTTTGCAACGTCACTCCGAATTTGTCAACTCCCCAAGATTTTGCAACGTCACTCCGAATTTTGCGAACTCGCCATAATTTTACAGAAAAATATCCTAATTTTTACATCTCACCTGAATTTTGCCAACTCCCCAAGATTTTGCCAA